>CM067851.1:22142700-27142700 GCA_034638295.1 Phortica okadai | reverse complement strand
AGTTTTTTACATGGACAGAAAATTCGTTTAATTTATTCCCATTAAATGCTAGAGTTATAGTAAAGTACATTGCGAAAAGAATCGGCAGTAGGACGGAAACGTGTTGACTACCGATTAGTTTGTTGTTAATCACTCTTGCATCCTTCGACCGACTTCTTCGACTAAAGGCTCGATGGAAAGCTTATCTGTTTCTCTTTCAGATGGCATTAACATATTTTACGAAAAGTCGTTAGAAATAAAATTTTTTTGATCAAAACTAAAATATCCTCGAAATCATTGAAGAAGAAGTACCTTTTCAGACGAAAATTTGCCTTATCTAATAAGAGACATTTAAATAATTTTAATTGCATAAATGGGCGGCATTTTATTCAGAATTTGTAGTTTTTTACATGGACAAAAAATTTCGTTTAATTTTTATACTTTTTACGTATGTGAAACAGTATAATAACTTTGTGCTGAAGTTTGAAATATTCACTTGCGACTATATAAAGTATATATATTCTTGATCAGGACGACAGGACGAGTTGATTTAGCCATGTCCGTCTGACCGTCTGTCTGTATATATACAATCTCCTCCCACAGTTTTGAAGATATCGAGCTGAAATTTTGCACAGAGACTTCTTATTCGTGCAGTCAACTCATTTGTCAGATCCAGCCATATCGGACCACTGGTACTGGTAGCCCCCATACGAAAAGAAGAAGAAAAGTGAACAAAACTTGAATCGTTGTATGGAAAACTTTTTTGTTTTGTACGATAGAGTGCTGAAATTTTAAACATAGTAGTTTTACATAGTCCGACTACATGCCTGAAAGTTTCATTGCGATTGGACATCTTGAACTGGTAGCTCGCATACAAAATGAAGAAGAGGAAGAGACGCAATATTCACGTCGTTGTATGGAAAACTTTTTTGTTTTTTAACCAATTGACTTAAAATTTTAAAGTTATGTTCTTAGGGAGGAATGAAAACTATTTTGACCAAAAGTGGGCATAGCCATGCGTAGCCACGCCCACTTATAGCGAAAATTTACCCGTTGCATGGAAAACTTTTTTGTTTTTCAACCAATTGACTTGAAATTTTAAAGTTATGTTCTTAGGGAGGAATGAAAACTATTTTGACCAAAAGTGGGCGTAGCCACGCGTAGCCACGCCCACTTCTAGCGAAAATTGACCCGATGTATGGAAAACTTTTTTGTTTTTTAACCAATTGACTTGAAACTTTACAGGTAGGTTCTTAGGGAGGAATGAAAACTATTTTGACCAAAAGTGGGCGTAGCCACGCCCACTTATAGCGAAAATTGACCCGTTGTATGGAAAACTTTTTTGTTTTTTTAACCAATTGACTTGAAACCTTACAGTTAAGTTCTTAGGGAGGAATGAAAACTTTTTTGACCAAAAGTGGGCGCGGCCACGCCCTTTTATAGCGAAAATTGACCCGTTGTATGGAAAACTTTTTTGTTTTTTTAACCAATTGACTTGAAACTTTACAGTTATGTTCTTAGGGAGGAATGAAAACTATTTTGACCAAAAGTGGGCATGGCTACGCCCACTTATCGCAAAACTTGAAGCGCTGTATGGAAAACTTTTTTGTTTTTTAACCAATTGACTTGAAGCCTTACAGTTATGTTGTTAGGGAGGCATGAAAACTATTCATTTAATTTTTTTTATAGTGACACAACGTGAAAAGTATTATAGCTTCAGCCTTGCTGAAGATAGCGTCCTTACTGGTTTTCCATTAAATACTAAAATTTTAGTAAAGTACTTTGCGAAAAGAATCTGCAGTAGGACGGAATCGTGTCGACCACCGATAAGTTTTTTGCCAATAACTCTTGCATCCTTCGACCGACTTCTTCGACTAAAGGCTCGATGGAAAGCTTATCTGTTTCTCGTTTAGATGGCATTAACATATTTTACGAAAAGTCATAAAAAATAAAATTTTGTTGATCAAAACTAAAATATAATCGAAATCATTGAAGAAGAAGTACCTTATCAGACGAAAAAATACTAGAATTATAGAAAAGTACTTTGCGAAAAGAATCGGCAGTAGGACGGAATCGTGTTGACCACCAATTAGTTTTTTGCTAATAACTCTTGCATCCTTCGACCGACTTCTTCGACTAAGAGCTCGATGGAAAGCTTATCATAAGAAATAAAAGTTTTTTTGATCAAAACTAAAATATCCTCGAAATCATTGAAGAAGAAGTACCTTATCAGACGAAAATATGCTTTATCTAATAAGAGACATTTAAATTTGTTTAATTGCATAAATGGGCGGCATTTTATTCAGAATTTATAGTTTTTTACCTTGACTCAAAATTTCGTTTAATTTTTTCCATTAAATACTAGAATTATAGAAAAGTACTTTGCGAAAACAATCGGCAGTTGAACGGAAACGTGTTGACCCCCGATTAGTTTTTTGCTAATAACTCTTGCATCCTTCGACCGACTTCTTCGACTAAAGGCTCGATGGAAAGCTTATCTGTTCCTCGTTCAGATGGCATAAACATATTTTACGAAAAGTCGTAAGAAATAAAATTGTTTTGATCAAAACTATAATATCCTCGAAATCATTGAAGAAGAAGTACCTTATCAGACGAAAATATGCCTTATCTAATAAGAGACATTTAAATTTTTTTAATTGCATAAATGGGCGTCATTTTATTCAGAATTAATAGTTTTTTACATGAACAAAAAATTCGTTTAATTTTTTCCCATTAAATACTAGAGTTTTAGAAAAGTTCTTTGGTGGAAACGTGTTGACCACCGATTTGTTTTTTGCTAATAACTCTTGCATCCTTCGACCGACTTCTTCGACTAAGAGCTCGATAAAAACCTTATCTGTTTCTCTTTCAGATGGCATGAACATATTTTACGAAAAGTCGTAAGAAATAAAATTTTTTTGATCAAAACTAAAATATCCTCGAAATCGTTGAAAAAGAAGTACCTTATCAGACGAAAATATGCCTTATCTAATAAGAGACATTTAAATAATTTTAATTGCATAAATGAGCGGCATTTAATTCAGAATTAATAGTTTTTTACATGGACAAAAAATTCGTTTAATTATTTCCCATTAAATACTAGAATTATAGTAAAGTACTTTGCGAAAAGAATCGGCAGTAGGACGAAATCGTGTTGACCACCGATTAGTTTTTGGCGAATAACTCTTGCATTCTTCGACCGACTTCTTCGACTAAGAGCTCGATGGAAAGCTTATCTGTTTCTCTTTCAGATGACATGAACATATTTTACGAAAAGTCTTAAGAAATAAAATTTTTTTGATCAAAACTAAAAAACCTTATCAGACGAAAATATGCCTTATCTATGACATTATAAGAGACATTTAAATTATTTTAATTGCATAAATGGGCGGCATTTTATTCAGAATTTGTAGTTTTTTACATGGACAAAAAATTTCGTTTAATTTTTATACTTTTTACGTATGTGAAACAGTATAATAACTTTGTGCTGAAGTTTGTAACACACAGAAATATTCACTTGCGACTATATAAAGTATATATATTCTTGATCAGGACGACAGGACGAGTTGATTTTTCCATGTCCGTCTGTCCGTCTGTCTGTATATATACAATCTCCTCCCACAGTTTTGAAGATATCGAGCTGAAATTTTGCACAGAGACTTCTTATTCGTGCAGTCAACTCATTTGTCGGATCCAGCCATATCGGACCACTGGAACTGGTAGCCCTAATACGAAAAGAAGAAGAAAAGTGAACAAAACTTGAATCGTTGTATGGAAAACTTTTTTGTTTTGTACGATAGAGTGCTGAAATTTTAAACATAGTAGTTTTACATAGTCCGACTACATGCCTGAAAGTTTCATTAGGATTGGACATCTGGAACTGGTAGCTCGCATACAAAATGAAGAAGAGGAAGAGAAGCAATATTCACGTCGTTGTATGGAAAACTTTTTTGTTTCTTAACCAATTGACTTGAATTTTTAAAGTTATGTTCTTAGGAAGGAATGAAAACTATTTTGACCAAAAGTTGGTGTAGCCACGCGTAGCCACGCCCACTTCTAACGAAAATTGACTCGTTGTATGGAAAACTTTTTGGTTTTTTAACCAATTGACTTGAAACCTTACAGTTATGTTGTTAGGGAGGCATGAAAACTATTCATTTACTTTTTTTTCATAGTGACACAACGTGAAAAGTATTATAGCTTCAGCCTTGCTGAAGATAGCGTCCTTACTGGTTTTCCATTAAATACTAAAATTTTAGTAAAGTACTTTGCGAAAAGAATCTGCAGTAGGGCGGAATCGTGTTGACCACCGATTAGTTTTTTGCTAATAACTCTTGCATTCTTCGACCGACTTCTTCGACTAAGAGCTCGATGGAAAGCTTATCTGTTCCTCTTTCAGATGGGATTAACATATTTTACGAAAAATCATAAGAAATACAATTTTTTTGATTAAAACTAAAATATCCTCGAAATCATTGAAGAACAAGTATCATATCAGACGAAAATATGCCTTATCTAATAAGAGACATTTAAATTTTTTTAATTGCATAAATGGGCGGCATTTTATTCAGAATTAACAGTTTTTTAGATGGGTACAAAAAATTTGTTTAATTTTTTCCATTAAATACTAGAATTATAGAAAAGTGCTTTACGAAAAGAATCGGCAGTAGGTCGGAATCGTGTTGACCACCGATAAGTTTTTTGCTAATAACTCTTGCATCCTGCGACTAAAGGCTCGATGGAAAGCTTATCTGTTCCTCGTTCAGATGGCATTAACATATTTTACGAAAAGTAATAAAAAATAAAATTTTGTTGAACAAAACTAAAATATAATCGAAATCATTGAAGAAGAAGTACCTTATCAGACGAAAATATGCCCTATCTCATAAGAGACATTTAAATTTTTTTAATTGCATAAATGGTCGGCAAATTATTCAGAATTAATAGTTTTTTACATGGACAAAAAATTCGTTTAATTTTTTCCCATTAAATACTAGAATTATAGTAAAGTACATTGCGAAAAGAATCGGCAGTAGGACGGAAACGTGTTGAATACCGATTAGTTTGTTTTTAATAACTCTTGCATCCTTCGACCGACTTCTTCGACTAAGAACTCGATGGAAAGCTTATCTGTTCCTCGTTCAGATGGCATTAACATATTTTACGAAAAGTCGTAAAAAATAAAATTTTGTTGATCAAAACTATAATATAATCGAAATCATTGAAGAAGAAGTACCTTATCAGACGAAAAAATACTAGAATTATAGAAAAGTACTTTGCGAAAAGAATCGGCAGTAGGACGGAATCGTGTTGACCACCAATTAGTTTTTTGCTAATAACTCTTGCATCCTTCGACCGACTTCTTCGACTAAGAGCTCGATGGAAAGCTTATCATAAGAAATAAAAGTTTTTTTGATCAAAACTAAAATATCCTCGAAATCATTGAAGAAGAAGTACCTTATCAGACGAAAATATGCCTTATCTAATAAGAGACATTTAAATTTGTTTATCTGCATAAATGAGCGGCATTTTGTTCAGAATTAATAGTTTTTTACATGGGTACAAAAAATTTGTTTAATTTTTTCCATTAAATTCTAGAATTATAGAAAAGTGCTTTGCGAAAAGAATCGGCAGTAGGTCGGAATCGTGTTGACCACCGATAAGTTTTTTGCTTATAACTCTTGCATCCTTCGACCGACTTCTTCGACTAAAGGCTCGATGGAAAGCTTATCTGTTCCTCGTTCAGATGGCATTAACATATTTTACGAAAAGTCATAAAAAATAAAATTTTGTTGATCAAAACTAAAATATAATCGAAATCATTGAAGAAGAAGTACCTTATCAGACGAAAATATGCCCTATCTCATAAGAGACATTTAAATTTTTTTAATTGCATAAATGGGCGGCATTTAATTCAGAATTAATAGTTTTTTACATGGACAAAAAATTCGTTTAATTTTTTCCCATTAAATACTAGAATTATAGTAACGTACATTGCGAAAAGAATCGGCAGTAGGATGGAAACGTGTTGACCGCCGAGTAGTTTTTTGCTAATAACTCTTACATCCTTCGACCGACTTCTTCGATTAAGAGCTCGATGGAAAGCTTATCTGTTTCTCTTTCAGATGGCATTAACATATTTTACGAAAAGTCGAAAGAAATAAAATTTTTTTGATCAAAACTAAAATATCCTCGAAATCATTGAAGAAGAAGTACCTTATCAGACGAAAATATGCCTTATCTCATAAGAGATATTTAAATTTTTTTAATTGCATAAATGGGCGGCATTTTATTCAGAATTAATAGTTTTTTACATGGACAAAAAATTCGTTTAATTTTTTCCCATTAAATACTAGAGTTATAGTAAAGTACATTGCGAAAAGAATCGGCAGTAGGACGGAAACGTGTTGACTACCGATTAGTTTGTTGTTAATAACTCTTGCATCCTTCGACCGACTTCTTCGACTAAAGACTCGATGGAAATCTTATCTGTTCCTCGTTCAGATGGCATTAACATATTTTACGAAAAGTCGTAAAAAATAAAATTTTTTTGATCAAAACTAAAATATCCTCGAAATCATTGAAGAAGAAGTACCTTATCAGACGAAAATATGCCTTATCTCATAAGAGACATTTAAATTTTTTTAATTGCATAAATGGGCGGCATTTTATTCAGAATTAATAGTTCTTTACATGGACAAAAAATTCGTTTAATTTTTTCCCATTAAATACTAGAATTATAGAAAAGTACTTTGCGAAAAGAATCGGCAGTAGGGCGGAATCGTGTTGACCACCGATTAGTTTTTTGCTAATAACTCTTGCATTCTTCGACCGACTTCTTCGACTAAGAGCTCGATGGAAACCTTATCTGTTTCTCATTCAGATGACATGAACACATTTTACGAAAAGTCGTAAGAAATAAAATTTTGTTGATCAAAACTAAAATATAATCGAAATCATTGAAGAAGAAGTACCTTATCAGACGAAAAAATACTAGAATTATAGAAAAGTACTTTGCGAAAAGAATCGGCAGTAGGACGGAATCGTGTTGACCACCAATTAGTTTTTTGCTAATAACTCTTGCATCCTTCGACCGACTTCTTCGACTAAGAGCTCGATGGAAAGCTTATCATAAGAAATAAAAGTTTTTTTGATCAAAACTAAAATATCCTCGAAATCATTGAAGAAGAAGTACCTTATCAGACGAAAATATTTAAATTAAAAAATTAAATTAAATTAAATATTTAAATTTGTTTAATTGCATAAATGGTCGGCAAATTATTCAGAATTAATAGTTTTTTACATGGACAAAAAATTCGTTTAATTTTTTCCCATTAAATACTAGGATTATAGTAAAGTACATTGCGAAAAGAATCGGCAGTAGGACGGAAACGTGTTGACTACCGATTAGTTTGTTGTTAATAACTCTTGCATCCTTCGACCGACTTCTTCGACTAAGAACTCGATGGAAAGCTTATCTGTTCCTCGTTCAGATGGCATTAACATATTTTACGAAAAGTCGTAAAAAATAAAATTTTGTTGATCAAAACTAAAATATAATCGAAATCATTGAAGAAGAAGTACCTTATCAGACGAAAAAATACTAGAATTATAGAAAAGTACTTTGCGAAAAGAATCGGCAGTAGGACGGAATCGTGTTGACCACCAATTAGTTTTTTGCTAATAACTCTTGCATCCTTCGACCGACTTCTTCGACTAAGAGCTCGATGGAAAGCTTATCATAAGAAATAAAAGTTTTTTTGATCAAAACTAAAATATCCTCGAAATCATTGAAGAAGAAGTACCTTATCAGACGAAAATATGCCCTATCTCATAAGAGACATTTAAATTTGTTTAATTGCATAAATGGTCGGCATTTTATTCAGAATTAATAGTTCTTTACATGGACAAAAAATTCGTTTAATTTTTTCCCATTAAATACTAGGATTACAGTAAAGTACATTGCGAAAAGAATCGGCAGTAGGACGGAAACGTGTTGACTACCGATTAGTTTGTTGTTAATAACTCTTGCATCCTTCGACCGACTTCTTCGACTAAGAACTCGATGGAAAGCTTATCTGTTCCTCGTTCAGATGGTATTAACATATTTTACGAAATGTCGTAAAAAATAAAATTTTGTTGATCAAAACTAAAATATAATCGAAATCATTGAAGAAGAAGTACCTTATCAGACGAAAAAATACTAGAATTATAGAAAAGTACTTTGCGAAAAGAATCGGCAGTAGGACGGAATCGTGTTGACCACCAATTAGTTTTTTGCTAATAACTCTTGCATCCTTCGACCGACTTCTTCGACTAAGAGCTCGATGGAAAGCTTATCATAAGAAATAAAAGTTTTTTTGATCATAACTAAAATATCCTCGAAATCATTGAAGAAGAAGTACCTTATCAGACGAAAATATGCCCTATCTCATAAGAGACATTTAAATTTGTTTAATTGCATAAATGGTCGGCAAATTATTCAGAATTAATAGTTTTTTACATGGACAAAAAATTCGTTTAATTTTTTCCCATTAAATACTAGGATTATAGTAAAGTACATTGCGAAAAGAATCGGCAGTAGGACGGAAACGTGTTGACTACCGATTAGTTTGTTGTTAATAACTCTTGCATCCTTCGACCGACTTCTTCGACTAAGAACTCGATGGAAAGCTTATCTGTTCCTCGTTCAGATGGCATTAACATATTTTACGAAAAGTCGTAAAAAATAAAATTTTGTTGATCAAAACTAAAATATAATCGAAATCATTGAAGAAGAAGAACTTTATCAGACGAAAAAATACTAGAATTATAGAAAAGTACTTTGCGAAAAGAATCGGCAGTAGGACGGAATCGTGTTGACCACCAATTAGTTTTTTGCTAATAACTCTTGATTCCTTCGACCGACTTCTTCGACTAAGAGCTCGATGGAAAGCTTATCATAAGAAATAAAAGTTTTTTTGATCAAAACTAAAATATCCTCGAAATCATTGAAGAAGAAGTACCTTATCAGACGAAAATATGCCTTATCTAATAAGAGACATTTAAATTTGTATAATTGCATAAATGAGCGGCATTTTGTTCAGAATTAATAGTTTTTTACATGGGTACAAAAAATTAGTTTAATTTTTTCCATTAAATTCTAGAATTATAGAAAAGTGCTTTGCGAAAAGAATCGGCAGTAGGTCGGAATCGTGTTGACCACCGATAAGTTTTTTGCTAATAACTCTTGCATCCTTCGACCGACTTCTTCGACTAAAGGCTCGATGGAAAGCTTATCTGTTCCTCGTTCAGATGGCATTAACATATTTTACGAAAAGTCATAAAAAATAAAATTTTGTTGATCAAAACTAAAATATAATCGAAATCATTGAAGAAGAAGTACCTTATCAGACGAAAATATGCCCTATCTCATTAGAGACATTTAAATTTTTTTAATTACATAAATGGGCGGCATTTTATTCAGAATTAATAGTTTTTTACATGGACAAAAAATTCGTTTAATTTTTTCCCATTAAATACTAGAATTATAGTAAAGTACATTGCGAAAAGAATCGGCAGTAGGATGGAAACGTGTTGACCGCCGAGTAGTTTTTTGCTAATAACTCTTACATCCTTCGACCGACTTCTTCGATTAAGAGCTCGATGGAAAGCTTATCTGTTTCTCTTTCAGATGGCATTAACATATTTTACGAAAAGTCGAAAGAAATAAAATTTTTTTGATCAAAACTAAAATATCCTCGAAATCATTGAAGAAGAAGTACCTTATCAGACGAAAATATGCCTTATCTCATAAGAGATATTTAAATTTTTTTAATTGCATAAATGGGCGGCATTTTATTCAGAATTAATAGTTTTTTACATGGACTAAAAATTCGTTTAATTTTTTCCCATTAAATACTAGAGTTATAGTAAAGTACATTGCGAAAAGAATCGGCAGTAGGTCGGAATCGTGTTGACCACCGATAAGTTTTTTGCTAATAACTCTTGCATCCTTCGACCGACTTCTTCGACTAAAGGCTCGATGGAAAGCTTATCTGTTCCTCGTTCAGATGGCATTAACATATTTTACGAAAAGTCATAAAAAATAAAATTTTGTTGATCAAAACTAAAATATAATCGAAATCATTGAAGAAGAAGTACCTTATCAGACGAAAATATGCCCTATCTCATTAGAGACATTTAAATTTTTTTAATTACATAAATGGGCGGCATTTTATTCAGAATTAATAGTTTTTTACATGGACAAAAAATTCGTTTAATTTTTTTCCATTAAATACTAGAATTATAGTAAAGTACATTGCGAAAAGAATCGGCAGTAGGATGGAAACGTGTTGACCGCCGAGTAGTTTTTTGCTAATAACTCTTACATCCTTCGACCGACTTCTTCGATTAAGAGCTCGATGGAAAGCTTATCTGTTTCTCTTTCAGATGGCATTAACATATTTTACGAAAAGTCGAAAGAAATAAAATTTTTTTGATCAAAACTAAAATATCCTCGAAATCATTGAAGAAGAAGTACCTTATCAGACGAAAATATGCCTTAACTCATAAGAGACATTTAAATTTTTTTAATTGCATAAATGGGCGGCATTTTATTCAGAATTAATTGTTTTTTACATGGACTAAAAATTCGTTTAATTTTTTCCCATTAAATACTAGAATTATAGAAAAGTACTTTGCGAAAAGAATCGGCAGTAGGGCGGAATCGTGTTGACCACCGATTAGTTTTTTGCTAATAACTCTTGCATTCTTCGACCGACTTCTTCGACTAAGAGCTCGATGGAAACCTTATCTGTTTCTCATTCAGATGACATGAACATATTTTACGAAAAGTCGTAAGAAATAAAATTTTGTTGATCAAAATTAAAATATAATCGAAATCATTGAAGAAGAAGTACCTTATCAGACGAAAAAATACTAGAATTATAGAAAAGTACTTTGCGAAAAGAATCGGCAGTAGGACGGAATCGTGTTGACCACCAATTAGTTTTTTGCTAATAACTCTTGCATCCTTCGACCGACTTCTTCGACTAAGAGGTTGATGGAAAGCTTATCATAAGAAATAAAAGTTTTTTTGATCAAAACTAAAATATCCTCGAAATCATTGAAGAAGAAGTACCTTATCAGACGAAAATATGCCCTATCTCATAAGAGACATTTAAATTTGTTTAATTGCATAAATGGTCGGCAAATTATTCAGAATTAATAGTTTTTTACATGGACAAAAAATTCGTTTAATTTTTTCCCATTAAATACTAGGATTATAGTAAAGTACATTGCGAAAAGAATCGGCAGTAGGACGGAAACGTGTTGACTACCGATTAGTTTGTTGTTAATAACTCTTGCATCCTTCGACCGACTTCTTCGACTAAGAACTCGATGGAAAGCTTATCTGTTCCTCGTTTAGATGGCATTAACATATTTTACGAAAAGTCGTAAAAAATAAAATTTTGTTGATCAAAACTAAAATATAATCGAAATCGTTGAAGAAGAAGTACCTTATCAGACGAAAATATACTAGAATTATAGAAAAGTACTTTGCGAAAAGAATCGGCAGTAGGACGGAATCGTGTTGACCACCAATTAGTTTTTTGCTAATTACTCTTGCATCCTTCGACCGACTTCTTCGACTAAGAGCTCGATGGAAAGCTTATCATAAGAAATAAAAGTTTTTTTGATCAAAACTAAAATATCCTCGAAATCATTGAAGAAGAAGTACCTTATCAGACGAAAATATGCCTTATCTCATAAGAGACATTTAAATTTGTTTAATTGCATAAATGGTCGGCAAATTATTCAGAATTAATAGTTTTTTACATGGACAAAAAATTCGTTTAATTTTTTCCCATTAAATACTAGGATTATAGTAAAGTACATTGCGAAAAGAATCGGCAGTAGGACGGAAACGTGTTGACTACCGATTAGTTTGTTATTAATAACTCTTGCATCCTTCGACCGACTTCTTCGACTAAGAACTCGATGGAAAGCTTATCTGTTCCTCGTTTAGATGGCATTAACATATTTTACGAAAAGTCGTAAAAAATAAAATTTTGTTGATCAAAACTAAAATATAATCGAAATCGTTGAAGAAGAAGTACCTTATCAGACGAAAATATACTAGAATTATAGAAAAGTACTTTGCGAAAAGAATCGGCAGTAGGACGGAATCGTGTTGACCACCAATTAGTTTTTTGCTAATTACTCTTGCATCCTTCGACCGACTTCTTCGACTAAGAGCTCGATGGAAAGCTTATCATAAGAAATAAAAGTTTTTTTGATCAAAACTAAAATATCCTCGAAATCATTGAAGAAGAAGTACCTTATCAGACGAAAATATGCCTTATCTAATAAGAGACATTTAAATTTGTATAATTGCATAAATGAACGGCATTTTGTTCAGAATTAATAGTTTTTTACATGGGTACAAAAAATTTGTTTAATTTTTTCCATTAAATTCTAGAATTATTGAAAAGTGCTTTGCGAAAAGAATCGGCAGTAGGTCGGAATCGTGTTGACCACCGATAAGTTTTTTGCTAATAACTCTTGCATCCTTCGACCGACTTCTTCGACTAAAGGCTCGATGGAAAGCTTATCTGTTCCTCGTTCAGATGGCATTAACATATTTTACGAAAAGTCATAAAAAATAAAATTTTGTTGATCAAAACTAAAATATAATCGAAATCATTGAAGAAGAAGTATCTTATCAGACGAAAATATGCCCTATCTCATAAGAGACATTTAAATTTTTTTAATTGCATAAATGGGCGGCATTTTATTCAGAATTAATAGTTTTTTACATGGACAAAAAATTCGTTTAATTTTTTCCCATTAAATACTAGAATTATAGTAAAGTACATTGCGAAAAGAATCGGCAGTAGGATGGAAACGTGTTGACCGCCGAGTAGTTTTTTGCTAATAACTCTTACATCCTTCGACCGACTTCTTCGATTAAGAGCTCGATGGAAAGCTTATCTGTTTCTCTTTCAGATGGCATTAACATATTTTACGAAAAGTCGAAAGAAATAAAATTTTTTTGATCAAAACTAAAATATCCTCGAAATGATTGAAGAAGAAGTACCTTATCAGACGAAAATATGCCTTATCTCATAAGAGATATTTAAATTTTTTTAATTGCATAAATGGGCGGCATTTTATTCAGAATTAATAGTTTTTTACATGGACAAAAAATTCGTTTAATTTTTTCCCATTAAATACTAGAATTATAGTAAAGTACATTGCGAAAAGAATCGGCAGTAGGATGGAAACGTGTTGACCGCCGAGTAGTTTTTTGCTAATAACTCTTACATCCTTCGACCGACTTCTTCGACTAAGAGCTCGATGGAAACCTTATCTGTTTCTCATTCAGATGACATGAACATATTTTACGAAAAGTCGTAAGAAATAAAATTTTGTTGATCAAAACTAAAATATAATCGAAATCATTGAAGAAGAAGTACCTTATCAGACGAAAAAATACTAGAATTACAGAAAAGTACTTTGCGAAAAGAATCGGCAGTAGGACGGAAACGTGTTGACTACCGATTAGTTTGTTGTTAATAACTCTTGCATCCTTCGACCGACTTCTTCGACTAAAGACTCGATGAAAATCTTATCTGTTCCTCGTTCAGATGGCATTAACATATTTTACGAAAAGTCGTAAAAAATAAAATTTTTTTGATCAAAACTAAAATATCCTCGAAATCATTGAAGAAGAAGTACCTTATCAGACGAAAATATACCTTATCTCATAAGAGACATTTAAATTTTTTTAATTGCATAAATGGGCGGCATTTTATTCAGAATTAATAGTTTTTTACATGGACAAAAAATATTGTTTAATTTTTTCCCATTAAATACTAGGATTATAGTAAAGTACATTGCGAAAAGAATCGGCAGTAGGACGGAAACGTGTTGACTACCGATTAGTTTGTTGTTAATAACTCTTGCATCCTTCGACCGACTTCTTCGACTAAAGACTCGATGAAAATCTTATCTGTTCCTCGTTCAGATGGCATTAACATATTTTACGAAAAGTCGTAAAAAATAAAATTTTTTTGATCAAAACTAAAATATCCTCGAAATCATTGAAGAAGAAGTACCTTATCAGACGAAAATATACCTTATCTCATAAGAGACATTTAAATTTTTTTAATTGCATAAATGGGCGGCATTTTATTCAGAATTAATAGTTTTTTACATGGACAAAAAATATTGTTTAATTTTTTCCCATTAAATACTAGAATTATAGTAAAGTACATTGCGAAAAGAATCGGCAGTAGGATGGAAACGTGTTGACCCCCGAGTAGTTTTTTGCTAATAACTCTAACATCCTTCGGCCGACTTCTTCGATTAAGAGCTCGATGGAAAGCTTATCTGTTTCTCTTTCAGATGGCATTAACATATTTTACGAAAAGTCGTAAGAAATAAAATTTTTTTGATCAAAACTAAAATATCCTCGAAATCATTGAAGAAGAAGTACCTTATCAGACGAAAATATGCCTTATCTCATAAGAGACATTTAAATTTTTTTAATTGCATAAATGGGCGGCATTTTATTCAGAATTAATAGTTTTTTACATGGACAAAAAATTCGTTTAATTTTTTCCCATTAAATACTAGAATTATAGAAAAGTACTTTGCGAAAACAATCGGCAGTAGGGCGGAATCGTGTTGACCACCGATTAGTTTTTTGCTAATAACTCTTGCATTCTTCGACCGACTTCATCGACTAAGAGCTCGATGGAAACCTTATCTGTTTCTCTTTCAGATGACATGATCATATTTTACGAAAAGTCATAAGAAATAAATTTTTTTTGATAAAAACTAAAATATCTTCGAAATCATTGAAGAAGAAGTACCTTATCAGACGAAAATATGCCTTATCTAATAAGAGACATTTAAATAATTTTAATTGCATAAATGGGCGGCATTTTATTCAGAATTGGTAGTTTTTTACATGGACAAAAAATTTCGTTTAATTTTTATACTTTTCACGTATGTGAAACAGTATAATAACTTTGTGCTGAAGTTTGTAACACACAGAAATATTCACTTGCGACTATATAAAGTATATATATTCTTGATCAGGACGACAGGACGAGTTGATTTAGCCATGTCCGTCTGTCCGTCTGTCTGTATATATACAATCTCCTCCCACAGTTTTGAAGATATCGAGCTGAAATTTTTCACAGAGGCTTCTTATTCGTGCAGTCAACTCATTTGTCGGATCCATATTGACTTGAAACTTTACAGTTATGTTCTTAGAGAGGAATGAAAACTATCTTGACCAAAAGTGGGCGTAGCCACGCCCACTTATAGCGAAAATTGACCCGTTGTATGGAAAACTTTTTTGTTTTTTTAACCAATTGACTTGAAACTTTACAGTTATGTTCTTAGGGAGGAATGAAAACTATTTTGACCAAAAGTGGGCGCGGCCACGCCCTTTTATAGCGAAAATTGACCCGTTGTATGGAAAACTTTTTTGTTTTTTAACCAATTGACTTGAAACTTTACAGTTATGTTCTTAGGGAGGAATGAAAACTATTTTGACCAAAAGTGGGCATGGCTACGCCCACTTATCGAAAAACTTGAACCGCTGTATGGAAAACTTTTTTGTTTTTTAACCAATTGACTTGAAACCTTACAGTTATGTTGTTAGGGAGGCATGAAAACTATTCATTTACTTTTTTTTATAGTGACACAACGTGAAAAGTATTATAGCTTCAGCCTAGCTGAAGATAGCGTCCTTACTGGTTTTCCATTAAATACTAAATTTTAGTAAAGTACTTTGCGAAAAGAATCTGCAGTAGGACGGAATCGTGTCGACCACCGATAAGTTTTTTGCTAATAACTCTTGCATCCTTCGACCGACTTCTTCGACTAAAGGCTCGATGGAAAGCTTATCTGTTTCTCGTTTAGATGGCATTAACATAATTTACGAAAAGTCATAAAAAATAAAATTTTGTTGATCAAAACTAAAATATAATCGAAATCATTGAAGAAGGAGTACCTTATCAGCCGAAAAAATACTAGAATTATAGAAAAGTACTTTGCGAATAGAATCGGCAGTAGGACGGAATCGTGTTAACCACTAATTAGTTTTTTGCTAATAACTCTTGCATCCTTCGACCGACTTCTTCGACTAAGAGCTCGATGGAAAGCTTATCATAAGAAATAAAAGTTTTTTTGATCAAAACTAAAATATCCTCGAAATCATTGAAGAAGAAGTACCTTATCAGACGAAAATATGCCTTATCTAATAAGAGACATTCAAATTTGTTTACTTGCATAAATGGGCGGCATTTTATTCAGAATTTATAGTTTTTTACCTTGACTCAAAATTTCGTTTAATTTTTTCCATTAAATACTAGAATTATAGAAAAGTACTTTGCGAAAATAATCGCACAGAGGGGCCTTAGATACATTCAGCTTGCAAAAATCAAAAATTTCATGATCGCTTTCGATAAAACAAATATATGTGTCTGATAGAGAATTTTCCAGAGATTAAGAAAATATTAACATTATGGAAATCGGAATTATAGTTTGGGAGATATACGCACTCAAAGTTGACCTTTCTTACAACTTTCAATAACATGCTCAATTTTTTAAAAATTCGGCACCTTTGAGTTGGAATAGCAACGCAATTATTACAGGAATCATTATCGAATTGATTTATATTTTTACGTAGCCATATTATAGTGTTATATTATAAATATCAAGTCATTTGCATGTGTAGTTTTCGAGATGGAGCTGTTCTTCGAACTATCTATTTTTAAGGTGTTTTTCAACTTTGGTGGACAAAAAAAAAAAATGCTAAAATATGCTACCCGCCAAATTTTGACTATCTGTTTATTACATATTCCTTTACCTATCTGTAAAATATTATGTTCCCCTTGCTTCCCTTTTGGCCGTTATAGCGCAAAAACGATCGCAACCTCGCACAAAAATCAGCGAAATTGGCGCTGCTGCAGGTATAAGAAGAAGAATGCATGGTAGGTAGATTCGCTGTGACAGCTTTAAAATGTTAATAAAGTGAACAAATGTTGTCATAGGAAGCAACCTGTTGTATTTTGCAATGCAGGTGATGTGTAAAATTGATCGTAGGCGGTGAAAGGGGGGGTAAAATGTCTTTATTGCCTACGTTTTGTATGGCAGGTGACAGTTCCATTGGTTCGATCTCAATGATACTTTTAGGAAATTGGCCTGGGTACGTAGGAAGACTAACTTTCAAATTTAAGCCCTCTATGTTGAAAATTAAAAAAGTTTTCCATACAACGATTTAAATCTGCTTCTCTTCCTCTTCTTCATATCGTATGGCAGGTACCAGTTCCAGTTGCCTTATCTCAATGAAACTTTTAGGCATTGTGTTGGTCTATATAAAAGTACTATGTTTGAAGTTCCAGCCCTCTATCTTCAAAAACAAGATAGTTTTCCATACAACGAATCAAGTTTTGCTCGTTTTTCCTCTTCTTTTCGTATGGGGGCTACCAGTTCCAATAGTCCGATCATGCCGATTCCGACATATGAGTTGATCGCACAGAAAAGAAGACTCTGTACAAAATTTCAGGTCGATAACTTCAAAATTGTGGGAGATATTGTATAAATACTGATAGACATACAGACGGACGGACGGACATGGCTATATCAACTCGCCTTGTCATACTGATCAAGAATATATATACTGTGTACAGTCGCAAATTTCTAAGTTTATAAAAAATGGAAAACTAGCCATTTTCTGACGCTAAAGCCGCACTGGAAACAAATTCTGACTTTGACTACCTACTATGCTGCTCCCAGATATTATAGCGTATTGAACGACAGCTCGTTTTAAAGCTTAAGGAATTCCCTTTAAAACAAAACTTATTTCATGCAATTATCTTTATTCGTTCAGAAGATATGATTTTTGCAATGCAAAAACTCAGAAGGCCCCACTGTGAATCGGCAGTTGAACGGAAACGTGTTGACCACCGATTAGTTTTTTGCTAATAACTCTTGCATCTTTCGACCGACTTCTTCGACTAAAGGCTCGATGGAAAGCTTATCTGTTCCTCGTTCAGATGGCATAAACAGATTTTATGAAAAGTCGTAAGAAATAAAATTGTTTTGATCAAAACTATAATATCTTCGAAATCATTGAAGAAGAAGTACCTTATCAGACGAAAATATGCCTTATCTAATAAGAGACATTTAAATTTTTATACCCTGTACCTTATAGTACAAGGGTATATTAGTTTTGTCAGCATCGACAATGTATGTAACACCCAGAAGGAGACATCTCCGACTATACAAAGTATATATATTCTTGATCAGCTCGATAAGACGAGTTGATATAGCCATGTCCGTCTGTCCGTCTGTCCGTCTGTCCGTCTGTATGAACGCCTAGATCTCGGAAACTATAATAGATAGAACCAAAAGCTCTTCGCACTTCGATTCTGTCATTTCTTAAGCAGATCAAGTTTATTTTGTTTTCCCCCTTTTTAACTTCGTTTAGGGGTGAGGGGCAAATGACTGGAGTAACCTCGGGTAAAAACTTACAAAAGTCGTATTTTCTGGGTTGTCTTTTGAGATAGGAACACCAAATTTGGTGTGTATATAGCTGACTCAAACCCCAAGACGATAGAATAAAAAAATGGGCGTGGCCACGCCCATATATAGTAAAAATTTGAAACGCTTATATCTCAAGAACTATAAAACCTACAAGAATGAAATTTTGCATATATGCTATTGGAATTGAATATAACATGATTCAATTACAAAATGGGCGTTGCCACGCCCACAAATAGAAAAACGTTGTATCTCTGGAACCAATTGGTCTAAAAGTGTAAAAAAAGGTATGTGTGATATTAAATGGAAATGAAATCTATTTTGATGAAAAAGTGGGCGGGGCCACGCCTTCAAACAGTCGTTACTAATTGAAGGTACAGGGTATGTCGGAGTCGATTACTGTCGACTCCAATCCTTACTGGTTATACTTTTCACGTATGTGAAATAGTATATTAACTTTGTCACGGAGTTTGTAACAGATCGAAATATTAATTTCCGACTATATAAAGTATATATATTCTTGATCAGGACGACAAGACGAGTTTATTTAGCCATGTCCGTCTGTCCGTCTGTCTGTCTGTCTGTCTGTCTGTCGGTCTGTCTGTCTGTCTGTATGTATGCAAACTAGTCCCTCAGTTTTGAAGCTACCGAGCTGAAACTTTGCACAGAGTCTTAGAATTTATTACGATGAATCATTCGTCGGAACCAGCATGATCGGATTATTGGAACAGGTAGCTCCCATACGAAAAGAAGAAGAAAAGTGAACAAAACTTGAATCGTTGTATGGAAAACTTTTTTGTTTTGTACAATAGAGTGCTGAAATTTTAAACATAGTAGTTTTACATGGTCCGACTACATGCCTGAAAGTTTCATTGAGATTGGACATCTGGAACTGGTAGCTCCCATACAAAATGAAGAAGAGGAAGAGAAGGAATATTCACGTCGTTGTATGGAAAACTTTTTTGTTTCTTAACCAATTGACTTGAAATTTTAAAGTTATGTTCTTAGGGAGGAATGAAATCTATTTTGACCAAAAGTGGGCGTCACCACGCGTAGCCACGCCCACTTATAGCGAAAATTTACCCGTTGTATGGAAAACTTTTTTGTTTTTTAACCAATTGACTTGAAACTTGACAGTTATGTTCTTAGAGAGGAATGAAAACTATTTTGACCAAAAGTGCGCGTAGCCACGCCCACTTATAGCGAAAATTGACCCGTTGTATGGAAAACTTTTTTGTTTTTTAACCAATTGACTTGAAACTTTACAGTTATGTTCTTAGGGAGGAATGAAAACTATTTTGACCCAAAGTGGGCGTAGCCATGCCCACTTGTAGCGAAAATTGAGCCGTTGTATGGAAAACTTTTTTGTTTTTTAACCAATTGACTTGAACCTTTGCAGTTATGCTCTTAGGGAGGAATGAAAACTGTTTTGATCAAAAGTGGGCATGGCCACGCCCACTTATAGCTAAACTTGACCCTTTGTATGGAAAACTTTTTTGTTTTTTAACCAATTGACTTCAATCTTTACAGTTATGTTCTTAGGGAGGAATGAAAACTATTTTGACCAAAAGTGGGCATGGCTACGCCCACTTATCGCAAAACTTGAACCGCTGTATGGAAAACTTTTTTGTTTTTTAACCAATTGACTTGAAACCTTACAGTTATGTTGTTAGGGAGGCATGAAAACTATTCATTTACTTTTTTTTATAGTGACACAACGTGAAAAGTATTATAGCTTCAGCCTTGCTGAAGATAGCGTCCTTACTGGTTTTCCATTAAATACTAAAATTTTAGTAAAGTACTTTGCGAAAAGAATCTGCAGTAGGACGGAATCGTGTCGACCACCGATAAGTTTTTTGCTAATAACTCTTGCATCCTTCGACCGACTTCTTCGACTAAAGGCTCGATGGAAAGCTTATCTGTTTCTCGTTTAGATGGCATTAACATATTTTACGAAAAGTCATAAAAAATAAAATTTTGTTGATCAAAACTAAAATATAATCGAAATCATTGAAGAAGAAGTACCTTATCAGACGAAAATATGCCTTATCTAATAAGAGACATTTAAATTTGTTTAATTGCATAAATGGGCGGCATTTTATTCAGAATTTATAGTTTTTTACCTTGACTCAAAATTTCGTTTAATTTTTTCCATTAAATACTAGAATTATAGAAAAGTACTTTGCGAAAACAATCGGCAGTTGAACGGAAACGTGTTGACCCCCGATTAGTTTTTTGCTAATAACTCTTGCATCCTTCGACCGACTTCTTCGACTAAAGGCTCGATGGAAAGCTTATCTGTTCCTCGTTCAGATGGCATAAACATATTTTATGAAAAGTCGTAAGAAATAAAATTGTTTTGATCAAAACTATAATATCTTCGAAATCATTGAAGAAGAAGTACCTTATCAGACGAAAATATGCCTTATCTAATAAGAGACATATAAATTTTTATACTTTTCACGTATGTGAAATAGTATATTAACTTTGTCACGGAGTTTGTGACAGATCGAAATATTAATTTCCGACTATATAAAGTATATATATTCTTGATCAGGACGACAAGACGAGTTGATTTAGCTATGTCCGTCTGTCCGTCTGTCTGTCTGTCTGTCTGTCGGTCTGTCTGTCTGTATGTATGCAAACTAGTCCCTCAGTTTTGAAGCTACCGAGCTGAAACTTTGCACAGAGTCTTAGAATTTATTACGATGAATCATTCGTCGGAACCAGCATGATCGGATTATTGGAACAGGTAGCTCCCATACGAAAAGAAGAAGAAAAGTGAACAAAACTTGAATCGTTGTATGGAAAACTTTTTTGTTTTGTACAATAGAGTGCTGAAATTTTAAACATAGTAGTTTTACATGGTCCGACTACATGCCTGAAAGTTTCATTGAGATTGGACATCTGGAACTGGTAGCTCCCATACAAAATGAAGAAGAGGAAGAGAAGGAATATTCACGTCGTTGTATGGAAAACTTTTTTGTTTCTTAACCAATTGACTTGAAATTTTAAAGTTATGTTCTTAGGGAGGAATGAAATCTATTTTGACCAAAAGTGGGCGTAACCACGCGTAGCCACGCCCACTTATAGCGAAAATTTACCCGTTGTATGGAAAACTTTTTTGTTTTTTAACCAATTGACTTGAAACTTGACAGTTATGTTCTTAGAGAGGAATGAAAACTATTTTGACCAAAAGTGCGCGTAGCCACGCCCACTTATAGCGAAAATTGACCCGTTGTATGGAAAACTTTTTTGTTTTTTAACCAATTGACTTGAAACTTTACAGTTATGTTCTTAGGGAGGAATGAAAACTATTTTGACCCAAAGTGGGCGTAGCCATACCCACTTGTAGCGAAAATTGAGCCGTTGTATGGAAAACTTTTTTGTTTTTTAACCAATTGACTTGAACCTTTGCAGTTATGCTCTTAGGGAGGAATGAAAACTGTTTTGATCAAAAGTGGGCATGGCCACGCCCACTTATAGCTAAACTTGACCCTTTGTATGGAAAACTTTTTTGTTTTTTAACCAATTGACTTCAAACTTTACAGTTATGTTCTTAGGGAGGAATGAAAACTATTTTGACCTAAAGTGGGCATGGCTACGCCCACTTATCGCAAAACTTGAACCGCTGTATGGAAAACTTTTTTGTTTTTTAAACAATTGACTTGAAACCTTACAGTTATGTTGTTAGGGAGGCATGAAAACTATTCATTTACTTTTTTTTATAGTGACACAACGTGAAAAGTATTATAGCTTCAGCCTTGCTGAAGATAGCGTCCTTACTGGTTTTCCATTAAATACTAAAATTTTAGTAAAGTACTTTGCGAAAAGAATCTGCAGTAGGACGGAATCGTGTCGACCACCGATAAGTTTTTTGCTAATAACTCTTGCATCCTTCGACCGACTTCTTCGACTAAAGGCTCGATGGAAAGCTTATCTGTTTCTCGTTTAGATGGCATTAACATATTTTACGAAAAGTCATAAAAAATAAAATTTTGTTGATCAAAACTAAAATATAATCGAAATCATTGAAGAAGAAGTACCTTATCAGACGAAAAAATACTAGAATTATAGAAAAGTACTTTGCGAAAAGAATCGGCAGTAGGACGGAATCGTGTTGTCCACCAATTAGTTTTTTGCTAATAACTCTTGCATCCTTCGACCGACTTCTTCGACTAAGAGCTCGATGGAAAGCTTATCATAAGAAATAAAAGTTTTTTTGATCAAAACTAAAATATCCTCGAAATCATTGAAGAAGAAGTACCTTATCAGACGAAAATATGCTTTATCTAATAAGAGACATTTAAATTTGTTTAATTGCATAAATGGGCGGCATTTTATTCAGAATTTATAGTTTTTTACCTTGACTCAAAATTTCGTTTAATTTTTTCCATTAAATACTAGAATTATAGAAAAGTACTTTGCGAAAACAGTCGGCAGTTGAACGGAAACGTGTTGACCCCCGATTAGTTTTTTGCTAATAACTCTTGCATCCTTCGACCGACTTCTTCGACTAAAGGCTCGATGGAAAGCTTATCTGTTCCTCGTTCAGATGGCATAAACATATTTTACGAAAAGTCGTAAGAAATAAAATTGTTTTGATCAAAACTATAATATCCTCGAAATCATTGAAGAGAAAGTACCTTATCAGACGAAAATATGCCTTATATAATAAGAGACATTTAAATTTTTTTAATTGCATAAATGGGCGTCATTTTATTCAGAATTAATAGTTTTTTACATGAACAAAAAATTCGTTTAATTTTTTCCCATTAAATACTAGAGTTATAGAAAAGTTCTTTGGTGGAAACGTGTTGACCACCGATTTGTTTTTTGCTAATAATTCTTGCATCCTTCGACCGACTTCTTCGACTAAGAGCTCGATGGAAACCTTATCTGTTTCTCTTTCAGATGGCATGAACATATTTTACGAAAAGTCGTAAGAAATAAAATTTTTTTGATCAAAACTAAAATATCCTCGAAATCGTTGAAAAAGAAGTACCTTATCAGACGAAAATATGCCTTATCTAATAAGAGACATTTAAATAATTTTAATTGCGTAAATGAGAGGCATTTTATTCAGAATTAATAGTTTTTTACATGGACAAAAAATTCGTTTAATTATTTCCCATTAAATACTAGAATTATAGTAAAGTACTTTGCGAAAAGAATCGGCAGTAGGACGGAAACGTGTTGCCCCCGATTAATTTTTTGCTAATAACTCTCGCATCCTTCGACCGTTTTCTTCGACTAAAGGCTCGATGGAAACCTTATCTGTTTCTCATTCAGATGACATGAACATATTTTACGAAAAGTCATAAGAAATACATTTTTTTGATCAAAACTAAAATATCTTCGAAATCATTGAAGAAGAAGTACCTTATCAGACGAAAATATGCCTTATCTAATAAGAGACATTTAAATAATTTTAATTGCATAAATGAGCGGCATTTAATTCAGAATTAATAGTTTTTTACATGGACAAAAAATTCGTTTAATTATTTCCCATTAAATACTAGAATTATAGTAAAGTACTTTGCGAAAAGAATCGGCAGTAGGACGAAATCGTGTTGACCACCGATTAGTTTTTGGCTAATAACTCTTGCATTCTTCGACCGACTTCTTCGACTAAGAGCTCGATGGAAAGCTTATCTGTTCCTCTTTCAGATGGCATTAACATATTTTACGAAAAGTCTTAAAAAATAAAATTTTTTTGATCAAAACTAAAATATCCTCGAAATCATTGAAGAAGAAGTACCTTATCAGACGAAAATATGCCGTGTATAATAAGAGACATTTAAATTTTTTTAATTGCATAAATGGGCGGCAATTTATTCAGTATTTATAGTCTTTTAAATGAACAAAAATTTTCGTTTAATTTTTTCTATTAAATACTAGAATTATAGAAAAGTACTTTGCGAAAAGAATCGGCAGTAGGACGGAAACGTGTTGCCCCCGATTAATTTTTTGCTAATAACTCTCGCATCCTTCGACCGTTTTCCTCGACTAAAGGCTCGATGGAAAGCTTATCTGTTCCTCATTCAGATGGCATTAACATATTTTACGCAAAGTCGTAAGAAATAAAATTTTTTTGATCAAAACTAAAATATCCTTGAAATCATTGAAGAAGAAGTACCTTATCAGACGAAAATATGCCTTATCTATTAAGAGACATTTAAACTATTTTAATTGCAAGATTGGGCGGCATTTTATTCAGAATTAATAGTTTTTTACATGGACAAAAAATTCGTTTAATTATTTCCCATTAAATACTAGAATTATAGTAAAGTACTTTGCGAAAAGAATCGGCAGTAGGACGAAATCGTGTTGACCACCGATTAGTTTTTGGCGAATAACTCTTGCATTCTTCGACCGACTTCTTCGACTAAGAGCTCGATGGAAAGCTTATCTGTTCCTCTTTCAGATGGCATTAACATATTTTACGAAAAGTCTTAAGAAATAAAATTTTTTTGATCAAAACTAAAATATCGTCGAAATCATTGAAGAAGAAGTACCTTATCAGACGAAAATATGCCGTGTATAATAAGAGACATTTAAAATTTTTTAATTGCATAAATGGGCGGCAATTTATTCAGTATTTATAGTCTTTTAAATGGACAAAAATTTTCGTTTAATTTTTTCCATTAAATACTAGAATTAAAGAAAAGAACTTTGAGAAAAGAATCGGCAGTAGGACGGAATCGTGTTGACCACCGATAAGTTCTTTGCTAATAACTCTTGCATCCTTCAACCGACTTCTTCGACTAAGAGTTCGATGGAAGGCTTATCTGTTCCTCTTTCAGATGGCATTAATATATTTTACGAAAAGTCGTAAGAAATGAATTTTTTTATCTTAAAACTAAAATATCCTCGAAATTTTTAAAAAGAAGTACCTTATCAGAGGAAAATATGCCTTATCTAATAAGAGACATTTAAATTATTTTAATTGCATAAATGGGCGGCATTTTATTCAGAATTAATAGTTTTTTACATGGACAAAAAATTCGTTTAATTTTTTCCCATTAAATACTAGAATTATAGAAAAGTACTTTGCGAAAAGAATCGGCAGTAGGGCGGAATCGTGTTGACCACCGATTAGTTTTTTGCTAATAACTCTTGCATTCTTCGACCGACTTCTTCGACTAAGAGCTCAATGGAAACCTTATCTGTTTCTCTTTCAGATGACATGAACATATTTTACGAAAAGACATAAGAAATAAATTTTTTTTGGATCAAAACTAAAAAACCTTATCAGACGAAAATATTCCTTATCTATGACATTATAAGAGACATTTAAATTATTTTAATTGCATAAATGGGCGGCATTTTATTCAGAATTTGTAGTTTTTTACATGGACAAAAAATTTCGTTTAATTTTTATACTTTTTACGTATGTGAAACAGTATAATAACTTTGTGCTGAAGTTTGTAACACACAGAAATATTCACTTGCGATTATATAAAGTATATATATTCTTGATCAGGACGACAGGACGAGTTGATTTTTCCATGTCCGTCTGTCCGTCTGTCTGTATATATACAATCTCCTCCCACAGTTTTGAAGATATCGAGCTGAAATTTTGCACAGAGACTTCTTATTCGTGCAGTCAACTCATTTGTCGGATCCAGCCATATCGGACCACTGGAACTGGTAGCCCTAATACGAAAAGAAGAAGAAAAGTGAACAAAACTTGAATCGTTGTATGGAAAACTTTTTTGTTTTGTACGATAGAGTGCTGAAATTTTAAACATAGTAGTTTTACATAGTCCGACTACATGCCTGAAAGTTTCGTTAGGATTGGACATCTGGAACTGGTAGCTCGCATACAAAATGAAGAAGAGCAAGAGAAGCAATATTCACGTCGTTGTATGGAAAACTTTTTTGTTTCTTAACCAATTGACTTGAATTTTTAAAGTTATGTTCTTAGAAAGGAATGAAAACTATTTTGACCAAAAGTGGGTGTAGCCACGCGTAGCCACGCCCACTTATAGCGAAAATTGACCCGTTGCATGGAAAACTTTTTTGTTTTTTAACCAATTGACTTGAAATTTTAAAGTTATGTTCTTAGGGAGGAATGAAAACTATTTTGACCAAAAGTGGGCGTAGTTACGCATAGCCACGCCCACTTCTAACGAAAATTGACTCGTTGTATGGAAAACTTTTTGGTTTTTTAACCAATTGACTTGAAACCTTACAGTTATGTTGTTAGGGATGCATGAAAACTATTCATTTACTTTTTTTTCATAGTGACACAACGTGAAAAGTATTATAGCTTCAGCCTTGCTGAAGATAGCGTCCTTACTGGTTTTCCATTAAATACTAAAATTTTAGTAAAGTACTTTGCGAAAAGAATCTGCAGTAGGACGGAATCGTGTCGACCACCGATTTGTTTTTTGCTAAGACCTCTTGCATCCTTCGACCGACTTCTTCGACTAAGAGCTCGATGGAAAGCTTATCTGTTCCTCTTTCAGATGGGATTAACATATTTTACGAAAAATCATAAGAAATACAATTTTTTTGATTAAAACTAAA
The DNA here is from genome assembly GCA_034638295.1 of Phortica okadai. Lineage (NCBI taxonomy): Eukaryota > Metazoa > Arthropoda > Insecta > Diptera > Drosophilidae > Phortica > Phortica okadai. Next base: position 27,115,640 of record CM067851.1, on the reverse strand, counting down.
ATATCCTCGAAATCATTGAAGAAGAAGTATCATATCAGACGAAAGTATGCCTTATCTAATAAGAGACATTTAAATTTTTTTAATTGCATAAATGAGCGGCATTTTATTCAGAGTGAACAGTTTTTTAGATGGGTACAAAAAATTTGTTTAATTTTTTCCATTAAATACTAGAATTATAGAAAAGTGCTTTGCGAAAAGAATCGGCAGTAGGTCGGAATCGTGTTGACCACCGATAAGTTTTTTGCTAATAACTCTTGCATCCTGCGACTAAAGGCTCGATGGAAAGCTTATCTGTTCCTCGTTCAGATGGCATTAACATATTTTACGAAAAGTAATAAAAAATAAAATTTTGTTGAACAAAACTAAAATATAATCGAAATCATTGAAGAAGAAGTACCTTATCAGACGAAAATATGCCCTATCTCATAAGAGACATTTAAATTTTTTTAATTGCATAAATGGTCGGCAAATTTTTCAGAATTAATAGTTTTTTACATGGACAAAAAATTCGTTTAATTTTTTCCCATTAAATACTAGAATTATAGTAAAGTACATTGCGAAAAGAATCGGCAGTAGGACGGAAACGTGTTGAATACCGATTAGTTTGTTGTTAATAACTCTTGCATCCTTCGACCGACTTCTTCGACTAAGAACTCGATGGAAAGCTTATCTGTTCCTCGTTCAGATGGCATTAACATATTTTACGAAAAGTCGTAAAAAATAAAATTTTGTTGATCAAAACTAAAATATAATCGAAATCATTGAAGAAGAAGTACCTTATCAGACGAAAAAATACTAGAATTATAGAAAAGTACTTTGCGAAAAGAATCGGCAGTAGGACGGAATCGTGTTGACCACCAATTAGTTTTTTGCTAATAACTCTTGCATCCTTCGACCGACTTCTTCGACTAAGAGCTCGATGGAAAGCTTATCATAAGAAATAAAAGTTTTTTTGATCAAATTTAAAATATCCCCAAATCATTGAAGAAGAAGTACCTTATCAGACGAAAATATGCCCTATCTCATAAGAGACATTTAAATTTGTTTAATTGCATAAATGGTCGGCAAATTATTCAGAATTAATAGTTTTTTACATGGACAAAAAATTCGTTTAATTTTTTCCCATTAAATACTAGGATTATAGTAAAGTACATTGCGAAAAGAATCGGCAGTAGGACGGAAACGTGTTGACTACCGATTAGTTTGTTGTTAATAACTCTTGCATCCTTCGACCGACTTCTTCGACTAAGAACTCGATGGAAAGCTTATCTGTTCCTCGTTCAGATGGCATTAACATATTTTACGAAAGTTCGTAAAAAATAAAATTTTGTTGATTAAAACTAAAATATAATCGAAATCATTGAAGAAGAAGTGCCTTATCAGACGAAAAAATACTAGAATTATAGAAAAGTACTTTGCGAAAAGAATCGGCAGTAGGACGGAATCGTGTTGACCACCAATTAGTTTTTTGCTAATAACTCTTGCATCCTTCGACCGACTTCTTCGACTAAGAGCTCGATGGAAAGCTTATCATAAGAAATAAAAGTTTTTTTGATCAAAACTAAAATATCCTCGAAATCATTGAAGAAGAAGTACCTTATCAGACGAAAATATGCCTTATCTAATAAGAGACATTTAAATTTGTTTAACTGCATAAATGAGCGGCATTTTGTTCAGAATTAATAGTTTTTTACATGGGTACAAAAAATTTGTTTAATTTTTTCCATTAAATTCTAGAATTATAGAAAAGTGCTTTGCGAAAAGAATCGGCAGTAGGTCGGAATCGTGTTGACCACCGATAAGTTTTTTGCTAATAACTCTTGCATCCTTCGACCGACTTCTTCGACTAAAGGCTCGATGGAAAGCTTATCTGTTCCTCGTTCAGATGGCATTAACATATTTTACGAAAAGTCATAAAAAATAAAATTTTGTTGATCAAAACTAAAATATAATCGAAATCATTGAAGAAGAAGTACCTTATCAGACGAAAATATGCCCTATCTCATAAGAGACATTTAAATTTTTTTAATTGCATAAATGGGCGGCATTTTATTCAGAATTAATAGTTTTTTACATGGACAAAAAATTCGTTTAATTTTTTCCCATTAAATACTAGAATTATAGTAACGTACATTGCGAAAAGAATCGGCAGTAGGATGGAAACGTGTTGACCGCCGAGTAGTTTTTTGCTAATAACTCTTACATCCTTCGACCGACTTCTTCGATTAAGAGCTCGATGGAAAGCTTATCTGTTTCTCTTTCAGATGGCATTAACATATTTTACGAAAAGTCGAAAGAAATAAAATTTTTTTGATCAAAACTAAAATATCCTCGAAATCATTGAAGAAGAAGTACCTTATCAGACGAAAATATGCCTTATCTCATAAGAGATATTTAAATTTTTTTAATTGCATTAATGGGCGGCATTTTATTCAGAATTAATAGTTTTTTACATGGACAAAAAATTCGTTTAATTTTTTCCCATTAAATACTAGAGTTATAGTAAAGTACATTGCGAAAAGAATCGGCAGTAGGACGGAAACATGTTGACTACCGATTAGTTTGTTGTTAATAACTCTTGCATCCTTCGACCGACTTCTTCGACTAAAGACTCGATGGAAATCTTATCTGTTCCTCGTTCAGATGGCATTAACATATTTTACGAAAAGTCGTAAAAAATAAAATTTTTTTGATCAAAACTAAAATATCCTCGAAATCATTGAAGAAGAAGTACCTTATCAGACGAAAATATGCCTTAACTATTAAGAGACATTTAAACTATTTTAATTGCATGATTGGGCGGCATTTTATTCAGAATTAATTGTTTTTTACATGGACAAAAAATTCGTTTAATTATTTCCCATTAAATACTAGAATTATAGTAAAGTACTTTGCGAAAAGAATCGGCAGTAGGACGAAATCATGTTGACCACCGATTAGTTTTTGGCTAATAACTCTTGCATCCTTCGACCGACTTCTTCGATTAAGAGCTCGATTGAAAGCTTATCTGTTTCTCTTTCAGATGGCATTAACATATTTTACGAAAAGTCGTAAGAAATAAAATTTTTTTGATCAAAACTAAAATATCCTCGAAATCATTGAAGAAGAAGTACCTTATCAGACGAAAAAATACTAGAATTATAGAAAAGTACTTTGCGAAAAGAATCGGCAGTAGGACGGAATCGTGTTGACCACCAATTAGTTTTTTGCTAATAACTCTTGCATCCTTCGACCGACTTCTTCGACTAAGGGCTCGATGGAAAGCTTATCTGTTCCTCGTTCAGATGGCATTAACATATTTTACGAAAAGTCATAAAAAATAAAATTTTGTTGATCAAAACTAAAATATAATCGAAATCATTGAAGAAGAAGTACCTTATCAGACGAAAAAATACTAGAATTATAGAAAAGTACTTTGCGAAAAGAATCTGCAGTAGGACGGAATCGTGTCGACCACCGATAAGTTTTTTGCTAATAACTCTTGCATCCTTCGACCGACTTCTTCGACTAAAGGCTCGATGGAAAGCTTATCTGTTTCTCGTTTAGATGGCATTAACATATTTTACGAAAAGTCATAAAAAATAAAATTTTGTTGATCAAAACTAAAATATAATCGAAATCATTGAAGAAGAAGTACCTTATCAGACGAAAAAATACTAGAATTATAGAAAAGCACTTTGCGAAAACAATCGGCAGTTGAACGGAAACGTGTTGACCCCCGATTAGTTTTTTGCTAATAACTCTTGCATCCTTCGACCGACTTCTTCGACTAAAGGCTCGATGGAAAGCTTATCTGTTCCTCGTTCAGATGGCATAAACATATTTTATGAAAAGTCGTAAGAAATAAAATTGTTTTGATCAAAACTATAATATCTTCGAAATCATTGAAGAAGAAGTACCTTATCAGACGAAAATATGCCTTATCTAATAAGAGACATTTAAATTTTTATACTTTTCACGTATGTGAAATAGTATATTAACTTTGTCACGGAGTTTGTAACAGATCGAAATATTAATTTCCGACTATATAAAGTATATATATTCTTGATCAGGACGACAAGACGAGTTGATTTAGCCATGTCCGTCTGTCCGTCTGTCTGTCTGTCGGTCTGTCTGTCTGTCTGTCTGTATGTATGCAAACTAGTCCCTCAGTTTTGAAGCTACCGAGCTGAAACTTTGCACAGAGTCTTAGAATTTATTACGATGAATCATTCGTCGGAACCAGCATGATCGGATTATTGGAACAGGTAGCTCCCATACGAAAAGAAGAAGAAAAGTGAACAAAACTTGAATCGTTGTATGGAAAACTTTTTTGTTTTGTACAATAGAGTGCTGAAATTTTAAACATAGTAGTTTTACATGGTCCGACTACATGCCTGAAAGTTTCATTGAGATTGGACATCTGGAACTGGTAGCTCCCATACAAAATGAAGAAGAGGAAGAGAAGGAATATTCACGTCGTTGTATGGAAAACTTTTTTGTTTCTTAACCAATTGACTTGAAATTTTAAAGTTATGTTCTTAGGGAGGAATGAAATCTATTTTGACCAAAAGTGGGCGTAACCACGCGTAGCCACGCCCACTTATAGCGAAAATTTACCCGTTGTATGGAAAACTTTTTTGTTTTTTAACCAATTGACTTGAAACTTGACAGTTATGTTCTTAGAGAGGAATGAAAACTATTTTGACCAAAAGTGCGCGTAGCCACGCCCACTTATAGCGAAAATTGACCCGTTGTATGGAAAACTTTTTTGTTTTTTAACCAATTGACTTGAAACTTTACAGTTATGTTCTTAGGGAGGAATGAAAACTATTTTGACCCAAAGTGGGCGTAGCCATGCCCACTTGTAGCGAAAATTGAGCCGTTGTATGGAAAACTTTTTTGTTTTTTAACCAATTGACTTGAACCTTTGCAGTTATGCTCTTAGGGAGGAATGAAAACTGTTTTGATCAAAAGTGGGCATGGCCACGCCCACTTATAGCTAAACTTGACCCTTTGTATGGAAAACTTTTTTGTTTTTTAACCAATTGACTTCAAACTTTACAGTTATGTTCTTAGGGAGGAATGAAAACTATTTTGACCAAAAGTGGGCATGGCTACGCCCACTTATCGCAAAACTTGAACCGCTGTATGGAAAACTTTTTTGTTTTTTAACCAATTGACTTGAAACCTTACAGTTATGTTGTTAGGGAGGCATGAAAACTATTCATTTACTTTTTTTTATAGTGACACAACGTGAAAAGTATTATAGCTTCAGCCTTGCTGAAGATAGCGTCCTTACTGGTTTTCCATTAAATACAAAAATTTTAGTAAAGTACTTTGCGAAAAGAATCTGCAGTAGGACGGAATCGTGTCGACCACCGATAAGTTTTTTGCTAATAACTCTTGCATCCTTCGACCGACTTCTTCGACTAAAGGCTCGATGGAAAGCTTATCTGTTTCTCGTTTAGATGGCATTAACATATTTTACGAAAAGTCATAAAAAATAAAATTTTGTTGATCAAAACTAAAATATAATCGAAATCATTGAAGAAGAAGTACCTTATCAGACGAAAAAATACTAGAATTATAGAAAAGTGCTTTGCGAAAAGAATCGGCAGTAGGACGGAATCGTGTTGACCACCAATTAGTTTTTTGCTAATAACTCTTGCATCCTTCGACCGACTTCTTCGACTAAGAGCTCGATGGAAAGCTTATCATAAGAAATAAAAGTTTTTTTGATCAAAACTAAAATATCCTCGAAATCATTGAAGAAGAAGTACCTTATCAGACGAAAATATGCCTTATCTAATAAGAGACATTTAAATTTGTTTAATTGCATAAATGGGCGGCATTTTATTCAGAATTTATAGTTTTTTACCTTGACTCAAAATTTCGTTTAATTTTTTCCATTAAATACTAGAATTATAGAAAAGTACTTTGCGAAAAGAATCGGCAGTTGAACGGAAACGTGTTGACCCCCGATTAGTTTTTTGCTAATAACTCTTGCATCCTTCGACCACTTCTTCGACTAAAGGCTCGATGAAAAGCTTATCTGTTCCTCTTTCAGATGGCATTAACATATTTTACGAAAAGTCATAAGAAATAAAATTTACTGGATCAAAACTAAAATATCCTCGAAATCATTGAAGAAGAACTATCATATCAGACGAAAGTATGCCTTATCTAATAAGAGACATTTAAATTTTTTTAATTGCATTAATGGGCGGCATTTTATTCAGAATTTATAGTTTTTTACATGGGTACAAAAAATTTGCTTAATTTTTTCCATTAAATACTAGAATTATAGAAAAGTGCTTTGCGAAAAGAATCGGCAGTAGGACGGAAACGTTGTTAATTACTCTTACATCCTTCGACCGACTTCTTCGACTAAGAACTCGATGGAAAGCTTATCTGTTCCTCGTTCAGATGGCATTAACATATTTTACGAAAAGTCGTAAAAAATAAAATTTTTTTGATCAAAACTAAAATATCCTCGAAATCATAGAAGAAGAAGTACCTTATCAGACGAAACTATGCCTTATCTAATAAGAGACATTTACATTTTTTTAAATGCATAAATTTGCGGCATTTTATTCAGAATTAATAGTTTATTTACATGGACAAAAAATTCGTTTAATTTTTTCCCATTAAATACTAGAATTATAGAAAAGTACTTTGCGAAAAGAATCGGCAGTAGGACGGAATCTTGTTGACCACCGATAAGTTCTTTGCTCATAGCTCTTGCATCCTTAGACCGACTTCTTCGACTAAGAACTCGATTGAAAGCTTATCTGTTCCTCTTTCAGATGGGATTAACATATTTTACGAAAAGTCGTAAGAAATAAAATTTTTTTGATCAAAACTCAAATATCCTCGAAATCATTGAAGAAGAAGTACTTTATCAGACGAAAATATGCCTTATCTAATAAGAGACATTTAAATTTTTTTAATTGCATAAATGGGCGGCATTTTATTGAGAATTAATAGTTTTTTTACATGGACAAAAAATTCGGTTAATTTTTTCCCATTAAATACTAGAATTATAGAAAAGTACTTTGCGAAAAGAATCGGCAGTACGACGGAATCGTGTTGACCACCGATAAGTTCTTTGCTAGTAACTCTTGCATCCTTCGACCGACTTCTTCGACTAAGAGCTCGACGGAAAGCTTATCTGTCCCTCGTTCAGATGGCATTAACATATTTTACGAAAAGTCGTAAAAAATAAAATTTTTTTGATCAAAACTAAAATATCCTCGAAATCATTGAAGAAGAAGTACCTTATCAGACGAAAATATGCCTTATCTCATAAGAGACATTTAAACTTTTTTAATTGCATAAATGGGCGGCATTTTTTTCAGAATTAATACTTTTGTACATGAACAAAAAATTCGTTTAATTTTTTCCATTAAATACTAGATTTATAGAAAAGAACTTTGCGAAAAGAATCGGCAGTAGGACGGAATCGTGTTGACCACCGATAAGATCTTTGCTAATAACTCTTGCATCCTTCGACCGACTTGTTCGACTAAAGGCTCGATGGAAACCTTATCTGTTCCTCTTTCAGATGGCATGAACATATTTTACGAAAAGTCGTAAGAAATAAAATTTTTTTGATAAAAACTAAAATATCCTCGAAATCATTGAAGAAGAAGTACCTTATTAGACGAAAATATGCCTTATCTAATACGAGGCATTTAAATTTTTTTAATTGCATAAATGAGAGGCATTTTATTCAGAATTAATAGTTTTTTACATGGACAAAAAATTCGTTTAATTTTTTCCCATTAAATACTAGAATTATAGAAAAGTACTTTGCGAAAAGAATAGGCAGTAGGGCGGAATCGTGTTGACCACCGATTAGTTTTTTGCTAATAACTCTTGCATTCTTCGACCGACTTCTTCGACTAAGAGCTCGATATCGAGCGAACATAGTCCGACTACATGCCTGAAAGTTTCATTAAGATTGGACATCTGGAACTGGTAGCTCCCATACAAAATGAAGAAGAGGAAGAGAAGCAATATTCACGTCGTTGTATGGAAAACTTTTTTGTTTTTTAACCAATTGACTTAAAATTTTAAAGTTATGTTCTTAGGGAGGAATGAAAACTATTTTGACCAAAAGTGGGCATGGCTACGCCCACTTATCGCAAAACTTGAACCGCTGTATGGAAAACTTTTTTGTTTTTTAACCAATTGACTTGAAACTTTGCAGTTATGTTCTTAGGGAGGAATGAAAACTATTTTGACCAAAAGTGGGCATGGCTACGCCCACTTATCGCAAAACTTGAACCGCTGCATGGAAAACTTTTTTGTTTTTTAACCAATTGACTTGAAACCTTACAGTTATGTTGTTAGGGAGCCATGAAAACTATTCATTTACTTTTTTTTATAGTGACACAATGTGAAAAGTATTATAGCTTCAGCCTTGCTGAAGATAGCGTCCTTACTGGTTTTCCATTAAATACTAAAATTTTAGTAAAGTACTTTGCGAAAAGAATCTGCAGTAGGACGGAATCGTGTCGACCACCGATTAGTTTTTTGCTAAGACCTCTTGCATCCTTCGACCGACTTCTTCGACTAAGAGCTCGATGGAAAGCTTATCTGTTCCTCTTTCAGATGGGATTAACATATTTTACGAAAAATCATAAGAAATACAATTTTTTTGATCAAAACTAAAATATCTTCGAAATCATTGAAGAAGAAGTATCTTATCAGACGAAAATATGCCTTATCTAATAAGAGACATTTAAATTTTTTTAATTGCATAAATGGGCGGTATTTTATTCAGAATTTATAGTTATTAACATGGGTACAAAAAATTTGTTTAATTTTTTCCATTAAATACTAGAATTATAGAAAAGTGCTTTGCGAAAAGAATCGGCAGTAGGTCGGAATCGTGTTGACCACCGATAAGTTTTTTGCTAATAACTCTTGCATCCTTCGTCCGACATCTTCGACTAAGAGCTCGATGGAAAGCATATCTGTTCCTCTTTCAGATGGGATTAACATATTTTACGAAAAATCATAAGAAATACAATTTTTTTGATCAAAACTAAAATATCTTCGAAATCATTGAAGAAGAAGTATCTTATCAGACGAAAATATGCCTTATCTAATAAGAGACATTTAAATTTTTTTAATTGCATAAATGGGCGGCATTTTATTCAGAATTTATAGTTTTTTACATGGGTACAAAAAATTTGTTTAATTTCTTCCCATTAAATACTAGAATTATAGAAAAGTACTTTTCGAAAAGAATCGGCAGTAGGACGGAATCGTGTTGACCACCAAATAGTTTTTTGCTAATAACTCTTGCATCCTTCGACCGACTTCTTCGAATAAGAGCACGATGGAAAGCTTATCTGTTCCTCTTTCAGATATCATTAACAGATTTTACGGAAAGTCATAAGAAATAAAATATCCTCGAAATCATTGAAGAAGAAGAACCATATCAGACGAAAATATGCCTTATCTTATAAGAAACATTTAAATTTTTTTAATTGCATAAATGAGCGGCATTTTATTCAGAATTAATAGTTTTTTACATGGACAAAAATTTCGTTTAATTTTTTCCATTAAATACTAGAATTATATAAAAGTACTTTGCAAAGAGAATCGTCAGTACGACGGAAACGTGTTGACCACCGATCAGTTTTTTGCTTATAACTCTTGCATCCTTCGACCGACTTCTTCGACTATGACCTCGATGGAAAGCTTATTTGTTTCTCTTTCAGATGGCATTAACATATTTTACGGAGAGTCATAAGAAATAAAATATCCTCGAAATCATTAATGAAGAAGTATCTATAAGACGAAAATATGCCTTATCTAATAAGAGACATTTAAATTTTTTTAGTTGCATAAATGGGCGGCATTTTATTCAGAATTAATAGTTATTTACATGCGTAACCAAAATCAACTGATACAAATGCTGATTTCACAACAGTCTAAATAAACCATGCCTTCCCTACGCATATCTAAGTGGAATGCTAATGGCGTCTCACAGCCCAAACTTGAGCTAGCTCAATTTCTACTTGACAAACACATTGACGTAATGCTACTCTCAGAAACACACGATATAATTTAATTTTAACATACGAAGCTACGTATTTTACGGAACAAACCATCCTGATGGTAAAGCACATGGGGGGACTGGTATTCTGATTAGAAACCGTCTCAAACACCACTGCCATAGAAGATTTGCTGAAAACTATCTACAGGCCACATCTATAAACATACAATTAGATAGTGGTAACCATCTAACACTAGCCGCCGTATACTGCCCACCTCGCTTTAATATATCTGAAGCTGAGTTCATGCAGTTCTTTAACACACTCGGAGAACACTTCATAGCAGCAGGGGATTACAATGCCAAGCACACTCACTGGGGATCTCGTCTAGTGACCCCAAGAGGAAAACAATTATACAATGCAATTATAAAAGCCAGCAATAAGCTTGACCATCTCTCTTCCCACAGACCAACATACTGGCCGGCTGACCCCAATAAACTACCCGACCTAATTGACTTTGCAATAACAAAAAATATTCGCCGAACCCTGCTAAGCGCCGAAAGTCTTTCAGATCTCTCGTCTGATCACTCGCCTGTATTAATTAACCTACTTCGACATCCAAAAACCGTAGATCAACCAAGTAGATTGACCACGCATAAAACCAACTGGCTCAGATACAAAAAATATTTTAGCTCACACATTGAGCTAGATCCTCCCCTAACCGTTGAAGCTGAGATCGACAGCTTCGTAAACAATCTAGAAACAGTCTTCGTTACCGCAGCTCGTATCTCAACACCTCAAACGGCGAAAGCTCCACGTAACCAAAAGAAGACGAATCTACAAATCGAGCAGCTAGTTATCGAAAAGCGACGCTTACGTCGAGAATGGCAATCAACCAGATCGCCATCTGCACAACACAGGCTTAAGAGCGCCGCACGCAACCTCTCTAAAGCGTTAAAGCAAGAAGAAGCATATACCCAACGCCGTTGCATAGAACAACTATCAATATCCAGTACAAGAAACTCACTGTGGAGAGCTCACCCAACCCTAAGCTCACCGACAGAAACCGTGATGCCTATAAGAAACCCTGCAGGCGGCTGGGCCCGAAGATAGAGCAAGAACATTTGCCGCCCACCATGAAAATGTGTTTCAACCAAATCCTTGCACAAATGCGACTACACTACCAGCATTAACAAACGACGCCGAGCTTCAACGTGACCCAATCGAGTTTCGACCAAACGAAATCGCTAATATTATCAAAAAGGAACTGAACCCAAGAAAATCACCGGGCTGCGATTTAATAACCCCAAAAATGATTATTGAGCTCCCATATTGTGCTGTTTGCACTATCGCGAAGCTCTTCAATGCCATCACTAAACTTGGCTATTTTCCAGAAAGATGGAAAAAGTCTATCATCATAATGATACCAAAGCCAGGAAAAGATCACACGATTCCATGGTCATACAGACCTATAAGTTTATTGTCGTGTCTATCGAAACTCTTCGAAAAATGCGTGCTAACTCGGATCAACTCATTCCTGAGAACACACAACAAAATCCCTTCACACCAGTTCGGCTTTCGTGAAGAACACGGATCTGTTGAGCAGGTTAATCGCAAAACATCAGAAATACGAAGCGCGTTCGAAAATCAAGAATACTGCACAGCAATATTTTTGGATGTCTCACAAGCATTCGATAGAGTTTGGTTAGACGGTTTAATGCATAAAATTAAAACAATGCTTCCAAACAACACGCACAAGCTACTAAAGTCATACCTCTACGACAGGAAGTTTACAGTGAGATATAACAGTGATATGTCCGACGACCACACCATTAGAGCTGGAGTTCCTCTACACATCAGACATCCCAACAAGCAGACGACTAACAACATCCACCTTTGCTGACGATACAGCTATTCTCAGCCGCTCCAGATGCCCTATGCAAGCAACAGCGCAGTTAGCTCTTCACCTGGTCGACATAGAAAAATGGCTAGCTGACTGGCGAATAAAAGTCAACGAACAAAAATGCAAACACGTTACGTTCACTCTAAACAGGCCAGATTGCCCACCGCTGATGTTAAACAACACTACGCTTCCGCAAACAAACGAAGTGACATACCTCGGAGTACACCTCTATTGAAGACTCATATGGCGCAGGCACATCGATGCCAAGAGAACGCATTTAAAACTAAAAGCAAATAGCCTCCATTGGCTTATAAACGCTCGCTCTTCCCTTAGTCTCGACTACAAAGTCCTACTCTACAATTCTATTCTCAAACCTATCTGGACATATGGCTCCCAGTTATGGGGAAACGCTAGCAGTAGCAACATTGAAATCATCCAGAGAACCCAGTCAAAGATATTGAGAACCATCACCGGGGCACCGTGGTATGTTCGAAACGAAAACATACAAAAAGATTTAAATATTCAGCCAGTCAGAGATGTAATAGCAGAACTCAAGGAACAATACTACTGCAAGCTTTCTACGCACCCTAACCATCTCGCCAGAAGATTAACAAGGTTGTGCAGCCAATCCCGTCTTCGTCGAAATGACGTCGAAATGACAACATAACTGTAAGGTTACAAGTCAATTGGTTAAAAAACAAAAATGTTTTCCATACAGCGGTTCAAGTTTTGCGATAAGTGGGCGTAGCCATGCCCACTTTTGATCAAAATAGTTTCCATTCCTCCCTAAGAAGATAACTGTAAGTGTTCAGGACTGAACATAGGACCACCTACAGCGTGTAGTTAGGACTAGTAATAAGTATTAAAGATATGTAAAATGTAGTTGTAGTCCTAAGCAAATGTTAGAACTAAGATAAAGAACAAACGCATGATACACGTTGTGGGAAAATACAGATAAGGATAAGTGCAGCATGCAGATAGCTAGCAAGCATCTGGCGACCATATGGTGACATTAACGATAGGGCAAACCAGATAACGGACCAATGTAGATTTAGGACCACACTGCTGTCTTACAAACACAGTGTTAGAATAAGATAGAAATAAATAATATTAACCAATAGAAATTAAGGAACACCCGCTGTGCCCTTACAATCACAGCGCTAATTGTAAGAACTATTATAAATAAGGCTCGCTCGTCTGAGCGACAGAGAGTACTAATAAAGAGTTTGAAAAGATCGCGTCGTGGTACACTTTTTACTCCGTTGCCTATACAGTAAGGTTTCAAGTCAATTGGTCAATTTTCGCTAAAAAAGGCGTGGGCACGCCCACTTTTGGTCAAACTAGTTTTCATTCCTCCCTAAGAACATAACTGCAAAGTTTCAAGTCAATTGGTTAAAAAACAAAAAAGTTTTCCATACAACGGGTCAATTTTCGCTATAAGTGGGCGTGGCTACGCTCACTTTGGGTCAAAATAGTTTTCATTCCTCCCTAAGAACATAACTTTAAAATTTTAAGTCAATTGGTTAAAAAACAAAAATGTTTTCCATACAACGACGTGAATATTGCTTCTCTTCCTCTTCTTCTTTTTGTATGGGAGCTACCAGTTCCAGATGTCCAATCTCAATGAAACTTTCAGGCATGTGGTCGGACTATGTAAAACTACTATGTTTAAAATTTCAGCACTCTATCGTACAAAACAAAAAAGTTTTCCATACAACGATTCAAGTTTTGTTCATTTTACTTCTTCTTTTCGTATGGGGGCTACCAGTTCCAGTGGTCCGATATGGCTGGATCCGACAAATGAGTTGACTGCACGATTAAGAAGTCTCTGTGCAAAATTTCAGCTCGATATCTTGAAAACTGTGGGAGGAGATTGTATATATACAGACAGACGGACAGACGGACATGGCTAAATCAACTTTCTCTTGTCGTCCTGATCAAGAATATATATACTTTATATAGTCGCTAGTGAATATTTCTGTGTGTTACAAACTTCAGCACAAAGTTATTATACTGTTTCACATACGTGAAAAGTATAAACCAGTAAGGGCGGTATAGTCGAGTATACTCGACAATATAATACCCTGCACACATGGTGGGCGGTGCCACACCCTTAATCTACAAAAACGTTTTGATTTGACATCGCCCGAACAAGTAGTGTTGAAAATATCAAGTAAATTGGTCAAAAAAAGTTGAATTTGTAGGTGATTGAGGGGTAACTTTCAAACAGAGGGGAATTTTGTGGTATGCAGTTTTCAAGATATATATTTGCTGAGCTTGTATACAAAATTTCATGTTCATATCTTTATTAGTTTTGGAGATATTGTTTTTGAGAGAAAACAACTCGGTGAGGGGAAATCTTGGGGAGGGGGAAAATTTGTAGTATGCAGTTTTGTAGAGCTCTTCATGCTGAGTCTTCATACCGACTTTCATGTTCGTATCTTTTCGGGTGTTCGAGTTACAACGTTTTAAAAAAGTGGGCGGTTCTGGTTGGGCGGGAAGGAGTGGGCGTAGCACAAAACCGTTTAAACTTGATGTAGTGCCAAGCATCACGAGTCTACCCTCCAAATTTCAAGTCTCTAGCTTTTACAGTTTCCGAGAACCATTGGTGAATACAGACGGACGGACGGACGGATGGACGGACGGACAGGACTCACTCGATTTCTCTTGTTATCCTAATCAAGAATATATATACTTTATGGGGTCCCCCTCCCTTCCTTCTGTGCGTTACATACATTTCGTTCAAACAAACTTAATATACCCTGACTCACTGTATGTGCAGGGTATAAAAACTATAAACAGATGAAACCTTGCAGTTGCGCGTTTTTAGCAATCCTTGACTATATTACAAAGTTTCAAAAGAACCAGACATAAGGGCGTGGCACCGCCCATATAGAGAAAAACTTAAAAATGTGATTTATCTATAAGCAGACAAAATAGAAAATCGTAAAATGAAGTGTAGAATGATTGCATTGTATTCTTTAAAAAGAGTAGAAAATGGGCGGTGTTACGCCCCTTTATCTTTACAAACTTATGTGATTCTTATTGGCAAAACTATAAAACGTATTTTCCAAATGCTTGCAAGAGTATATAAGTTTCAGCAAAGCTGAAAATAGCTCCCTTACTGGTTTCCATTAAAAACAAGAATTATAGAAAAATACTTTGCGAAAAGAATCAGCAGTAGGACGGAATGGTTTTGACCACCGATAAGTTTTTTGCTAATAACTCTTGCATCCTTCGACCGACTTCTTCAACTAAGAGCTCGATGGAAAGCTTATCTGTTCCTCTTTCAGATGGCATTAACATATTTTACGAAAAGTCGTAAGAAATAAAATTTTTTGATCAGCACTAAAATTTCATCGAAATCATTGAAGAAGAAGTACCTTATCAGACGAAAATATGCCTTATCTAATAAGAGACATTCAAATTTTTTTAATTGCATAAATGGGCGGCATTTTATTAAGAATTTATAAGTTTTTACATGGGTTAAACAAATTTGTTTAATTTTTTCCATTAAAAACTAGAATTATAGAAAAGTGCTTTGCGAAAAGAATCGGCAGTAGGACGGAATCGTGTTGACCACCGATAAGTTTTTTACTAATAACTCTTACATCCTTCGACCGACATCTTCGACTAAAAGCTCGATGGAAACCTTATCTGTTTCTCTTTCAGATGGCATTAACATATTTTACGAAAAGTCATAAGAAATAAAATTTTTTTGATCAAAACTAAAATATTCTCGAAATTATTGAAGAAGAAGTACCCTATCAGACGAAAATATGCCTTATCTAATAAGAGACATTTACATTTTTTTTAATTGCATAAATGGGCGGCATTTTATTCAGAATTAATAATTATTTACATGGACAAAAAATTTGTTTAATTTTTTCCCATTAAATACTAGAATTATATAAAAGTACTTTTCGAAAAGAATCGGCAGTAGGAAGGAAACGTGTTGACCACCGATTAGTTTTTTGCTAATAACTCTTGCATCCTTCGTCCGACTTCTTCGACTAAAGGCTCGATGGAAAGCTTATCTGTTCCTCTTTCAGATAGCATTATCATATTTAACGAAAAGTCATAAGAAATAAAATTTTTTTGATCAAAACTAAAATATCCTCGAAATCATTGAAGAAGAAGTACCTTATAAGACGAAAATATGCCTAATCTAATAAGAGACATTTAAATTTTCTTAATTGCATGAGTTGGCGGCATTTTATTCAGAATTAATAGTTATTAACATGGGCAAAAAATTCGTTTAATTTTTTCCCATTAAATACAAGAATTATAGAAAAGTACTTTTCGAAAAGAATCGGCAGTAGGACGGAATCGTGTCGACCACCGATTAGTTTTTTGCTAAGACCTCTTGCATCCTTCGACCGACTTCTTCGACTAAGAGCTCGATGGAAAGCTTATCTGTTCCTCTTTCAGATGGCATTAACATATTTTACGGAAAGTCATAAGAAATATAATTTTTTTGATCAAAACTAAAATATTCTCGAAATTATTGAAGAAGAAGTAACTTATCAGACGAAAATATGCCTTATCTAATAATATAATACACATACTGTATATCAGGGTATATTGTGTTTGTGCAGAAGCCAAATGTATGTAACGCACAGAAGCAGGGTCGGGGGACCCCATAAAGTATATATATTCTTGATCGTGACGACAAGAGAAGTTGATTAAGCCATGTTCGTCCGTCTGTCCGTCCGTCCGTCCGTCGTCACCAATGGTTCTCGGAAACTATAAGAGCTAGAGATTTGAAATTTGGTGGGTAGACTCGTGATGCTCGGCAGCAGAACAAGTTTGAATGGTTTTTGTGCCACGCCCACTCCTTCCCGCCCATCCAGCACCGCCCACTTTTTGAAAACGCTATAACTCGAGCATCCAAAGAGATAGAAACATGAAATGTAGACTCAGTATGAGTAACTCTACAAAACTGCATACCACAATTTTACCCCCTGCCCTTAATTTCCAAACCCCTAGTATTTTTCTGAAAAAAGCAATATCTCCAAAACTAACAAAGGTATGAACCTGAAATTTTGTGAACAAGCTCAGTGATAATACATCTTAAAAACTGCATACCACAAATTTCCCCTCTCTTTGATGGCTACCCCTCAGTGACCAACAAACTTAAATTTTTCGTAAAATCCACATTTTTTGACCGATTTTCTTGATATTTTGAACACTATTTGAATAGGCGACGTCAGATTAATACGTTTTTGTAGGTTAAGGGTGTGGCACCGCCCACCATGTGTGCAGGGTATTATATTGTCGAGTATACTCAACTATAACGCCCTTACTGGTTTTAATTGCATAAATGGGCGGTATTTTATTCAGAATTAATAGTTTTTTACATGGACAAAAAATTCGTTTAATTTTTTCCCATTAAATACTAGAATTTTAGTAAAGTACTTTGCGAAAAGAATCGGCAGTAGGACGGAATCGTGTTGACCACCGATAAGTTTCTTGCTGATAACTCTTGCATCCTTTGACCGACTTCTTCGACTAAGAGCTCGATGGAAAGCTTATCTGTTCCTTTATCAGATGGCATTAACATATTTTACGGAAAGTCGTAAGAAATAAAATTTTTTTGGTCAAAACTAAAATATCCTCAAAATCATTGAAGAAGAAGTACCTTATCAGACGAAAATATGCCTTATCTAATAAGAAACATTTAAATTTTTTTAATTGCATAAATGGGCGGCATATTATTCAGAATTAATAGTTTTTTACATGGACAAAAAATTTCGTTTAATTTTTTCCATTAAATACTAGAATTATAGAAAAGTACTTTGCGAAAAGAATCGGCAGTAGGACGGAATCGTGTTGACCACCGATTAGTTTTTTGCTAATAACTCTTGCATCCTTTGACCGACTTCTTCGACTAAGAGCTCGATGGAAAGCTTATCTGTTCCTCTATCAGATGGCATTAACATATTTTACGGAAAGTCATAAGAAATAAAATTTTTTTGATCAAAACTAAAATATCCTAAAAATCATTGAAGAAGAAGTACCTTATCAGACGAAAATATGCCTTATCGGGGGACCCCATAAAGTATATATATTCTTGATCGTGACGACAAGAGAAGTTGATTAAGCCATGTTCGTCCGTCTGTCCGTCCGTCCGTCCGTCGTCACCAATGGTTGTCGGAAACTATAAGAGCTAGAGACTTGAAATTTGGTGGGTAGACTCGTGATGCTCGGCAGCAGATCAAGTTTGAATGGTTTTTGTGCCACGCCCACTCCTTCCCGCCCATCCAGCACCGCCCACTTTTTGAAAACGCTATAACTCGAGCATCCAAAGAGATAGAAACATGAAATGTAGACTCAGTATGAGTAACTCAGTAAAAAGTTAAGGGTGTGGCACCGCCCACCATGTGTGCAGGGTATTATATTGTCGAGTATACTCAACTATAACGCCCTTACTGGTTTTAATTGCATAAATGGGCGGTATTTTATTCAGAATTAATAGTTTTTTACATAGACAAAAAATTCGTTTAATTTTTTCCCATTAAATACTAGAATTTTAGTAAAGTACTTTGCGAAAAGAATCGGCAGTAGGACGGAATCGTGTTGACCACCGATTAGTTTTTTGCTAATAACTCTTGCATCCTTTGACCGACTTCTTCGACTAAGAGCTCGATGGAAAGCTTATCTGTTCCTCTATCAGATGGCATTAACATATTTTACGGAAAGTCGTAAGAAATAAAATTTTTTTGGTCAAAACTAAAATATCCTAAAAATCATTGAAGAAGAAGTACCTTATCAGACGAAAATATGCCTTATCTAATAAGAAACATTTAAATTTTTTTAATTGCATAAATGGGCGGCATATTATTCAGAATTTATAGTTTTTTACATGGACAAAAAATTTCGTTTAATTTTTTCCATTAAATACTAGAATTATAGAAAAGTACTTTGCGAAAAGAATCGGCAGTAGGACGGAATCGTGTTGACCACCGATTAGTTTTTTGCTAATAACTCTTGCATCCTTTGACCGACTTCTTCGACTAAGAGCTCGATGGAAAGCTTATCTGTTCCTCTATCAGATGGCATTAACATATTTTACGGAAAGTCATAAGAAATAAAATTTTTTTGATCAAAACTAAAATATCCTAAAAATCATTGAAGAAGAAGTACCTTATCAGACGAAAATATGCCTTATCTAATAAGATACATTTAAATTTTTTTATATGGACAAAAAATTTGTTTAATTTTTTCCATTAAATACTAGAATTATGGAAAAGTACTTTGCGAAAAGAATCGGCAGTAGGACGGAACTGTGTTGACCACCGATTAGTTTTTTGCTTAAACCTCTTGCATTCTTCGACCGACTTCTTCGACTGAGAGCTCGATGCAAAGCTTATCTATACCTCTATCAGATGGCATTAACATATTTTACGGAAAGTCATAAGAAATAAAATTTTTTTGATCAAAACTAAAATATCCTAAAAATCATTGAAGAAGAAGTTCCTTATCAGACGAAAATATGCCTTATCTAATAAGAGACATTTAAAATTTTTTTAATTGCATAAATGGGCGGCATTTTATTCAGAATTAATAGTTAATAACATGGACAAAAAATTTTGTTTAATTTTTTCCCATTAAATACTTGAATTAAAGAAAAGTACTTTGCGAAAAGAATCGGCAGTAGGACGGAAACGTGTTGACGTGTTGATTAATTGCATAAATGGGCGGCATTTTATTCAGAATTAATAGTTATTAATATGGACAAAAAATTCGTTTAATTTCTTCCCATTAAATACTAGAATTATAGAAAAGTACTTTTCGAAATGAATCGGCAGTAGGACGGAAACGTGTTGACCACCGATTAGTTTTTTGCTAATAACTCTTGCATCCTTCGACCGACTTCTTCGGCTAAAAGCTCGATGGAAAGCTTATATGTTCCTCTTTCAGATGGCATTAACATATTTACCGAAAACTCGTAAGAAATCAAATTTTTTTGATCAAAACTAAAATATCCTCGAAATCATTGAAGAAGAAGTACCTTATCGGACGAAAATATGCCTTATTTTATAAGAGACATTTAAATTTTTTTAATTGCATAAATGGGCGGGATTTTATTCAGAACTTATAGTTTTTTACATGGACAAAAAATTCGTTTAAGTTTTTCCCATTAAATACTAGAATTATAGAAAAGTACTTTGCGAAAAGAATCGGCAGTAGGACGGAATCGTGTTGAGCACCGATTAGTTTGTTGCTAATAACTCTTGCATCCTTCGACCGACTTCTTCGACTAAGAGCATGATGGAAAGCTTATCTGTTCCTCTTTCAGATGGCATTATTATATTTTACGAAAACTCGTAAGAAATAAAATTTTTTTTGATCAACACTAAAATATCTTCGAAATCATTGAAGAAGAAGTACCTTATCAGACGAAAATATTCCGTGTATAATAAGAGACATTTAAATTTTTTTAATTGCATAAATGGGCGGCAATTTATTCAGTATTTATAGTCTTTTAAATGGACAAAAATTTTCGTTTAATTTTTTCTATTAAATACTAGGATTATAGTAAAGTACATTGCGAAAAGAATCGGCAGTAGGACGGAAACGTGTTGACTACCGATTAATTTTTTGCTAATAACTCTTGCATCCTTCGACCGACTTCTTCGACTAAGAGCATGATGGAAAGCTTATCTGTTTCTCTTTCAGATGGCATTAACATATTTTACGAAAAGTCGTAAGAAATAAGATTTTTTTGATCAAAACTAAAATATCCTCGAAGTCATTGAAGAAGAAGTACCTTATCAGACGAAAATATGCCTTTTCTCATAAGAGACATTTAAATTTTTTTAATTGCATAAATGGGCGGCATTTTATTCAGAATTAATAGTTCTTTACATGGACAAAAAATTCGTTTAATTTTTTCCCATTAAATACTAGAATTATAGAAAAGTACTTTGCGAAAAGAATCGGCAGTAGGGCGGAATCGTGTTGACCACCGATTAGTTTTTTGCTAATAACTCTTGCATTCTTCGACCGACTTCTTCGACTAAGAGCTCGATGGAAACCTTATCTGTTTCTCATTCAGATGACATGAACACATTTTACGAAAAGTCGTAAGAAATAAAATTTTGTTGATCAAAACTAAAATATAATCGAAATCATTGAAGAAGAAGTACCTTATCAGACGAAAAAATACTAGAATTATAGAAAAGTACTTTGCGAAAAGAATCGGCAGTAGGACGGAATCGTGTTGACCACCAATTAGTTTTTTGCTAATAACTCTTGCATCCTTCGACCGACTTCTTCGACTAAGAGCTCGATGGAAA
This sequence comes from Phortica okadai, assembly GCA_034638295.1. Classification (NCBI taxonomy): domain Eukaryota; kingdom Metazoa; phylum Arthropoda; class Insecta; order Diptera; family Drosophilidae; genus Phortica; species Phortica okadai. The sequence continues at coordinate 27,094,443 of CM067851.1, read as the reverse complement.
GCTTATCATAAGAAATAAAAGTTTTTTTGATCAAAACTAAAATATCCTCGAAATCATTGAAGAAGAAGTACCTTATCAGACGAAAATATGCCCTATCTCATAAGAGACATTTAAATTTGTTTAATTGCATAAATGGTCGGCAAATTATTCAGAATTAATAGTATTTTACATGGACAAAAAATTCGTTTAATTTTTTCCCATTAAATACTAGGATTATAGTAAAGTACATTGCGAAAAGAATCGGCAGTAGGACGGAAACGTGTTGACTACCGATTAGTTTGTTGTTAATAACTCTTGCATCCTTCGACCGACTTCTTCGACTAAGAACTCGATGGAAAGCTTATCTGTTCCTCGTTCAGATGGCATAAACATATTTTACGAAAAGTCGTAAAAAATAAAATTTTGTTGATCAAAACTAAAATATAATCGAAATCATTGAAGAAGAAGTACCTTATCAGACGAAAAAATACTAGAATTATAGAAAAGTACTTTGCAAAAAGAATCGGCAGTAGGACGCAATCGTGTTGACCACCAATTATTTTTTTGCTAATAACTCTTGCATCCTTCGACCGACTTCTTCGACTAAGAGCTCGATGGAAAGCTTATCATAAGAAATAAAAGTTTTTTTGATCAAAACTAAAATATCCTCGAAATCATTGAAGAAGAAGTACCTTATCAGACGAAAATATGCCCTATCTCATAAGAGACATTTAAATTTGTTTAATTGCATAAATGGTCGGCATTTTATTCAGAATTAATAGTTCTTTACATGGACAAAAAATTCGTTTAATTTTTTCCCATTAAATACTAGGATTATAGTAAAGTACATTGCGAAAAGAATCGGCAGTAGGACGGAAACGTGTTGACTACCGATTAGTTTGTTGTTAATAACTCTTGCATCCTTCGACCGACTTCTTCGACTAAGAACTCGATGGAAAGCTTATCTGTTCCTCGTTCAGATGGCATTAACATATTTTACGAAAAGTCGTAAAAAATAAAATTTTGTTGATCAAAACTAAAATATAATCGAAATCATTGAAGAAGAAGTACCTTATCAGACGAAAAAATACTAGAATTATAGAAAAGTACTTTGCGAAAAGAATCGGCAGTAGGACGGAATCGTGTTGACCACCAATTAGTTTTTTGCTAATAACTCTTGCATCCTTCGACCGACTTCTTCGACTAAGAGCTCGATGGAAAGCTTATCATAAGAAATAAAAGTTTTTTTGATCAAAACTAAAATATCCTCGAAATCATTGAAGAAGAAGTACCTTATCAGACGAAAATATGCCCTATCTCATAAGAGACATTTAAATTTGTTTAATTGCATAAATGGTCGGCATTTTATTCAGAATTAATAGTTCTTTACATGGACAAAAAATTCGTTTAATTTTTTCCCATTAAATACTAGGATTATAGTAAAGTACATTGCGAAAAGAATCGGCAGTAGGACGGAAACGTGTTGACTACCGATTAGTTTGTTGTTAATAACTCTTGCATCCTTCGACCGACTTCTTCGACTAAGAACTCGATGGAAAGCTTATCTGTTCCTCGTTCAGATGGCATTAACATATTTTACGAAAAGTCGTAAAAAATAAAATTTTGTTGATCAAAACTAAAATATAATCGAAATCATTGAAGAAGAAGTACCTTATCAGACGAAAAAATACTAGAATTATAGAAAAGTACTTTGCGAAAAGAATCGGCAGTAGGACGGAATCGTGTTGACCACCAATTAGTTTTTTGCTAATAACTCTTGCATCCTTCGACCGACTTCTTCGACTAAGAGCTCGATGGAAAGCTTATCATAAGAAATAAAAGTTTTTTTGATCATAACTAAAATATCCTCGAAATCATTGAAGAAGAAGTACCTTATCAGACGAAAATATGCCCTATCTCATAAGAGACATTTAAATTTGTTTAATTGCATAAATGGTCGGCAAATTATTCAGAATTAATAGTTTTTTACATGGACAAAAAATTCGTTTAATTTTTTCCCATTAAATACTAGGATTATAGTAAAGTACATTGCGAAAAGAATCGGCAGTAGGAAGGAAACATGTTGACTACCGATTAGTTTGTTGTTAATAACTCTTGCATCCTTCGACCGACTTCTTCGACTAAGAACTCGATGGAAAGCTTATCTGTTCCTCGTTCAGATGGCATTAACATATTTTACGAAAAGTCGTAAAAAATAAAATTTTGTTGATCAAAACTAAAATATAATCGAAATCATTGAAGAAGAAGTACCTTATCAGACGAAAAAATACTAGAATTATAGAAAAGTACTTTGCGAAAAGAATCGGCAGTAGGACGGAATCGTGTTGACCATCAATTAGTTTTTTGCTAATAACTCTTGCATCCTTCGACCGACTTCTTCGACTAAGAGCTCGATGGAAAGCTTATCATAAGAAATAAAAGTTTTTTTGATCAAAACTAAAATATCCTCGAAATCATTGAAGAAGAAGTACCTTATCAGACGAAAATATGCCTTATCTAATAAGAGACATTTAAATTTGTATAATTGCATAAATGAGCGGCATTTTGTTCAGAATTAATAGTTTTTTACATGGACAAAAAATTCGTTTAATTTTTTCCCATTAAATTCTAGAATTATAGAAAAGTGCTTTGCGAAAAGAATCGGCAGTAGGTCGGAATCGTGTTGACCACCGATAAGTTTTTTGCTAATAACTCTTGCATCCTTCGACCGACTTCTTCGACTAAAGGCTCGATGGAAAGCTTATCTGTTCCTCGTTCAGATGGCATTAACATATTTTACGAAAAGTCATAAAAAATAAAATTTTGTTGATCAAAACTAAAATATAATCGAAATCATTGAAGAAGAAGTACCTTATCAGACGAAAATATGCCCTATCTCATTAGAGACATTTAAATTTTTTTAATTACATAAATGGGCGGCATTTTATTCAGAATTAATAGTTTTTTACATGGACAAAAATTCGTTTAATTTTTTCCCATTAAATACTAGAATTATAGTAAAGTACATTGCGAAAAGAATCGGCAGTAGGATGGAAACGTGTTGACCGCCAAGTAGTTTTTTGCTAATAACTCTTACATCCTTCGACCGACTTCTTCGATTAAGAGCTCGATGGAAAGCTTATCTGTTTCTCTTTCAGATGGCATTAACATATTTTACGAAAAGTCGAAAGAAATACAATTTTTTTGATCAAAACTAAAATATCCTCGAAATCATTGAAGAAGAAGTACCTTATCAGACGAAAATATGCCTTATCTCATAAGAGATATTTAAATTTTTTTAATTGCATAAATGGGCGGCATTTTATTCAGAATTAATAGTTTTTTACATGGACTAAAAATTCGTTTAATTTTTTCCCATTAAATACTAGAGTTATAGTAAAGTACATTGCGAAAAGAATCGGCAGTAGGTCGGAATCGTGTTGACCACCGATAAGTTTTTTGCTAATAACTCTTGCATCCTTCGACCGACTTCTTCGACTAAAGGCTCGATGGAAAGCTTATCTGTTCCTCGTTCAGATGGCATTAACATATTTTACGAAAAGTCATAAAAAATAAAAGTTTGTTGATCAAAACTAAAATATAATCGAAATCATTGAAGAAGAAGTACCTTATCAGACGAAAATATGCCCTATGTCATTAGAGACATTCAAATTTTTTTAATTACATAAATGGGCGGCATTTTATTCAGAATTAATAGTTTTTTACATGGACAAAAAATTCGTTTAATTTTTTCCCATTAAATACTAGAATTATAGTAAAGTACATTGCGAAAAGAATCGGCAGTAGGATGGAAACGTGTTGACCGCCGAGTAGTTTTTTGCTAATAACTCTTACATCCTTCGACCGACTTCTTCGATTAAGAGCTCGATGGAAAGCTTATCTGTTTCTCTTTCAGATGGCATTAACATATTTTACGAAAAGTCGAAAGAAATAAAATTTTTTTGATCAAAACTAAAATATCCTCGAAATCATTGAAGAAGAAGTACCTTATCAGACGAAAATATGCCTTATCTCATAAGAGATATTTAAATTTTTTTAATTGCATAAATGCGCGGCATTTTATTCAGAATTAATAGTTTTTTACATGGACTAAAAATTCGTTTAATTTTTTCCCATTAAATACTAGAATTATAGAAAAGTACTTTTCGAAAAGAATCGGCAGTAGGGCGGAATCGTGTTGACCACCGATTAGTTTTTTGCTAATAACTCTTGCATTCTTCGACCGACTTCTTCGACTAAGAGCTCGATGGAAACCTTATCTGTTTCTCATTCAGATGACATGAACATATATTACGAAAAGTCGTAAGAAATAAAATTTTGTTGATCAAAACTAAAATATAATCGAAATCATTGAAGAAGAAGTACCTTATCAGACGAAAAAATACTAGAATTATAGAAAAGTACTTTGCGAAAAGAATCGGCAGTAGGACGGAATCGTGTTGACCACCAATTAGTTTTTCGCTAATAACTCTTGCATCCTTCGACCGACTTCTTCGACTAAGAGCTCGATGGAAAGCTTATCATAAGAAATAAAAGTTTTTTTGATCAAAACTAAAATATCCTCGAAATCATTGAAGAAGAAGTACCTTATCAGACGAAAATATGCCCTATCTCATAAGAGACATTTAAATTTGTTTAATTGCATAAATGGTCGGCAAATTATTCAGAATTAATAGTTTTTTACATGGACAAAAAATTCGTTTAATTTTTTCCCATTAAATACTAGGATTATAGTAAAGTACATTGCGAAAAGAATCGGCAGTAGGACGGAAACGTGTTGACTACCGATTAGTTTGTTGTTAATAACTCTTGCATCCTTCGACCGACTTCTTCGACTAAGAACTCGATGGAAAGCTTATCTGTTCCTCGTTCAGATGGCATTAACATATTTTACGAAAAGTCGTAAAAAATAAAATTTTGTTGATCAAAACTAAAATATAATCGAAATCGTTGAAGAAGAAGTACCTTATCAGACGAAAATATACTAGAATTATAGAAAAGTACTTTGCGAAAAGAATCGGCGGTAGGACGGAATCGTGTTGACCACCAATTAGTTTTTTGCTAATTACTCTTGCATCCTTCGACCGACTTCTTCGACTAAGAGCTCGATGGAAAGCTTATCATAAGAAATAAAAGTTTTTTTGATCAAAACTAAAATATCCTCGAAATCATTGAAGAAGAAGTACCTTATCAGACGAAAATATGCCTTATCTCATAAGAGACATTTAAATTTTTTTAATTGCATAAATGGGCGGCATTTTATTCAGAATTAATAGTTTTTTACATGGACAAAAAATTTGTTTAATTTTTTCCATTAAATTCTAGAATTATAGAAAAGTACTTTGCGAAAAGAATCGGCAGTAGGACGGAATCGTGTTGACCACCAATTAGTTTTTTGCTAATTACTCTTGCATCCTTCGACCGACTTCTTCGACTAAGAGCTCGATGGAAAGCTTATCATAAGAAATAAAAGTTTTTTTGATCAAAACTAAAATATCCTCGAAATCATTGAAGAAGAAGTACCTTATCAGACGAAAATATGCCTTATCTAATAAGAGACATTTAAATTTGTATAATTGCATAAATGAGCGGCATTTTGTTCAGAATTAATAGTTTTTTACATGGGTACAAAAAATTTGTTTAATTTTTTCCATTAAATTCTAGAATTATAGAAAAGTGCTTTGCGAAAAGAATCGGCAGTAGGTCGGAATCGTGTTGACCACCGATAAGTTTTTTGCTAATAACTCTTGCATTCTTCGACCGACTTCTTCGACTAAGAGCTCGATGGAAACCTTATCTGTTTCTCATTCAGATGACATGAACATATTTTACGAAAAGTCGTAAGAAATAAAATTTTGTTGATCAAAACTAAAATATAATCGAAATCATTGAAGAAGAAGTACCTTATCAGACGAAAAAATACTAGAATTATAGAAAAGTACTTTGCGAAAAGAATCGGCAGTAGGACGGAATCGTGTTGACCACCAATTAGTTTTTTGCTAATAACTCTTGCATCCTTCGACCGACTTCTTCGACTAAGAGCTCGATGGAAAGCTTATCATAAGAAATAAAAGTTTTTTTGATCAAAACTAAAATATCCTCGAAATCATTGAAGAAGAAGTACCTTATCAGACGAAAATATGCCCTTTCTCATAAGAGACATTTAAATTTGTTTAATTGCATAAATGGTCGGCAAATTATTCAGAATTAATAGTTTTTTACATGGACAAAAAATTCGTTTAATTTTTTCCCATTAAATACTAGGATTATAGTAAAGTACATTGCGAAAAGAATCGGCAGTAGGATGGAAACGTGTTGACCGCCGAGTAGTTTTTTGCTTATAACTCTTACATCCTTCGACCGACTTCTTCGATTAAGAGCTCGATGGAAAGCTTATCTGTTTCTCTTTCAGATGGCATTAACATATTTTACGAAAAGTCGAAAGAAATAAAATTTTTTTGATCAAAACTAAAATATCCTCGAAATCATTGAAGAAGAAGTACCTTATCAGACGAAAATATGCCTTATCTCATAAGAGATATTTAAATTTTTTTAATTGCATAAATGGGCGGCATTTTATTCAGAATTAATAGTTTTTTACATGGACTAAAAATTCGTTTAATTTTTTCCCATTAAATACTAGAGTTATAGTAAAGTACATTGCGAAAAGAATCGGCAGTAGGTCGGAATCGTGTTGACCACCGATAAGTTTTTTGCTAATAACTCTTGCATCCTTCGACCGACTTCTTCGACTAAAGGCTCGATGGAAAGCTTATCTGTTCCTCGTTCAGATGGCATTAACATATTTTACGAAAAGTCATAAAAAATAAAATTTTGTTGATCAAAACTAAAATATAATCGAAATCATTGAAGAAGAAGTACCTTATCAGACGAAAATATGCCCTATCTCATTAGAGACATTTAAATTTTTTTAATTACATAAATGGGCGGCATTTTATTCAGAATTAATAGTTTTTTACATGGACAAAAAATTCGTTTAATTTTTTCCCATTAAATACTAGAATTATAGTAAAGTACATTGCGAAAAGAATCGGCAGTAGGATGGAAACGTGTTGACCGCCGAGTAGTTTTTTGCTAATAACTCTTACATCCTTCGACCGACTTCTTCGATTAAGAGCTCGATGGAAAGCTTATCTGTTTCTCTTTCAGATGGCATTAACATATTTTACGAAAAGTCGAAAGAAATAAAATTTTTTTGATCAAAACTAAAATATCCTCGAAATCATTGAAGAAGAAGTACCTTATCAGACGAAAATATGCCTTATCTCATAAGAGATATTTAAATTTTTTTAATTGCATAAATGGGCGGCATTTTATTCAGAATTAATAGTTTTTTACATGGACTAAAAATTCGTTTAATTTTTTCCCATTAAATACTAGAATTATAGAAAAGTACTTTTCGAAAAGAATCGGCAGTAGGGCGGAATCGTGTTGACCACCGATTAGTTTTTTGCTAATAACTCTTGCATTCTTCGACCGACTTCTTCGACTAAGAGCTCGATGGAAACCTTATCTGTTTCTCATTCAGATGACATGAACATATATTACGAAAAGTCGTAAGAAATAAAATTTTGTTGATCAAAACTAAAATATAATCGAAATCATTGAAGAAGAAGTACCTTATCAGACGAAAAAATACTAGAATTATAGAAAAGTACTTTGCGAAAAGAATCGGCAGTAGGACGGAATCGTGTTGACCACCAATTAGTTTTTCGCTAATAACTCTTGCATCCTTCGACCGACTTCTTCGACTAAGAGCTCGATGGAAAGCTTATCATAAGAAATAAAAGTTTTTTTGATCAAAACTAAAATATCCTCGAAATCATTGAAGAAGAAGTACCTTATCAGACGAAAATATGCCCTATCTCATAAGAGACATTTAAATTTGTTTAATTGCATAAATGGTCGGCAAATTATTCAGAATTAATAGTTTTTTACATGGACAAAAAATTCGTTTAATTTTTTCCCATTAAATACTAGGATTATAGTAAAGTACATTGCGAAAATAATCGGCAGTAGGACGGAAACGTGTTGACTACCGATTAGTTTGTTGTTAATAACTCTTGCATCCTTCGACCGACTTCTTCGACTAAGAACTCGATGGAAAGCTTATCTGTTCCTCGTTCAGATGGCATTAACATATTTTACGAAAAGTCGTAAAAAATAAAATTTTGTTGATCAAAACTAAAATATAATCGAAATCGTTGAAGAAGAAGTACCTTATCAGACGAAAAAATACTAGAATTATAGTAAAGTACATTGCGAAAAGAATCGGCAGTAGGACGGAAACGTGTTGACTACCGATTAGTTTGTTGTTAATAACTCTTGCATCCTTCGACCGACTTCTTCGACTAAGAACTCGATGGAAAGCTTATCTGTTCCTCGTTCAGATGGCATTAACATATTTTACGAAAAGTCATAAAAAATAAAATTTTGTTGATCAAAACTAAAATATAATCGAAATCATTGAAGAAGAAGTACCTTATCAGACGAAAATATGCCCTATCTCATTAGAGACATTTAAATTTTTTTAATTACATAAATGGGCGGCATTTTATTCAGAATTAATAGTTTTTTACATGGACAAAAAATTCGTTTAATTTTTTCCCATTAAATACTAGAATTATAGTAAAGTACATTGCGAAAAGAATCGGCAGTAGGATGGAAACGTGTTGACCGCCGAGTAGTTTTTTGCTAATAACTCTTACATCCTTCGACCGACTTCTTCGATTAAGAGCTCGATGGAAAGCTTATCTGTTTCTCTTTCAGATGGCATTAACATATTTTACGAAAAGTCGAAAGAAATAAAATTTTTTTGATCAAAACTAAAATATCCTCGAAATCATTGAAGAAGAAGTACCTTATCAGACGAAAATATGCCTTATCTCATAAGAGATATTTAAATTTTTTTAATTGCATAAATGGGCGGCATTTTATTCAGAATTAATAGTTTTTTACATGGACTAAAAATTCGTTTAATTTTTTCCCATTAAATACTAGAGTTATAGTAAAGTACTAAAATATCCTCGAAATCATTGAAGAAGAAGTACCTTATCAGACGAAAATATGCCTTATCTAATAAGAGACATTTAAATTTGTATAATTGCCCTATCTCATAAGAGACATTTAAATTTGTTTAATTGCATAAATGGTCGGCAAATTATTCAGAATTAATAGTTTTTTACATGGACAAAAAATTCGTTTAATTTTTTCCCATTAAATACTAGGATTATAGTAAAGTACATTGCGAAAACGTGTTGACTACCGATTAGTTTGTTGTTAATAACTCTTGCATCCTTCGACCGACTTCTTCGACTAAGAACTCGATGGAAAGCTTATCTGTTCCTCGTTCAGATGGCATTAACATATTTTACGAAAAGTCGTAAAAAATAAAATTTTGTTGATCAAAACTAAAATATAATCGAAATCGTTGAAGAAGAAGTACCTTATCAGACGAAAATATACTAGAATTATAGAAAAGTACTTTGCGAAAAGAATCGGCGGTAGGACGGAATCGTGTTGACCACCAATTAGTTTTTTGCTAATTACTCTTGCATCCTTCGACCGACTTCTTCGACTAAGAGCTCGATGGAAAGCTTATCATAAGAAATAAAAGTTTTTTTGATCAAAACTAAAATATCCTCGAAATCATTGAAGAAGAAGTACCTTATCAGACGAAAATATGCCTTATCTAATAAGAGACATTTAAATTTGTATAATTGCATAAATGAGCGGCATTTTGTTCAGAATTAATAGTTTTTTACATGGGTACAAAAAATTTGTTTAATTTTTTCCATTAAATTCTAGAATTATAGAAAAGTGCTTTGCGAAAAGAATCGGCAGTAGGTCGGAATCGTGTTGACCACCGATAAGTTTTTCGCTAATAACTCTTGCATCCTTCGACCGACTTCTTCGACTAAAGGCTCGATGGAAAGCTTATCTGTTCCTCGTTCAGATGGCATTAACATATTTTACGAAAAGTCATAAAAAATAAAATTTTGTTGATCAAAACTAAAATATAATCGAAATCATTGAAGAAGAAGTACCTTATCAGACGAAAATATGCCCTATCTCATAAGAGACATTTAAATTTTTTTAATTACATAAATGGGCGGCATTTTATTCAGAATTAATAGTTTTTTACATGGACAAAAAATTCGTTTAATTTTTTCCCATTAAATACTAGAATTATAGTAAAGTACATTGCGAAAAGAATCGGCAGTAGGATGGAAACGTGTTGACCGCCGAGTAGTTTTTTGCTAATAACTCTTACATCCTTCGACCGACTTCTTCGATTAAGAGCTCGATGGAAAGCTTATCTGTTTCTCTTTCAGATGGCATTAACATATTTTACGAAAAGTCGAAAGAAATAAAATTTTTTTGATCAAAACTAAAATATCCTCGAAATCATTGAAGAAGAAGTACCTTATCAGACGAAAATATGCCTTATCTCATAAGAGATATTTAAATTTTTTTAATTGCATAAATGGGCGGCATTTTATTCAGAATTAATAGTTTTTTACATGGACAAAAAATTCGTTTAATTTTTTCCCATTAAATACTAGGATTATAGTAAAGTACATTGCGAAAAGAATCGGCAGTAGGACGGAAACGTGTTGACTACCGATTAGTTTGTTGTTAATAACTCTTGCATCCTTCGACCGACTTCTTCGACTAAGAACTCGATGGAAAGCTTATCTGTTCCTCGTTCAGATGGCATTAACATATTTTACGAAAAGTCATAAAAAATAAAATTTTGTTGATCAAAACTAAAATATAATCGAAATCATTGAAGAAGAAGTACCTTATCAGACGAAAATATGCCCTATCTCATTAGAGACATTTAAATTTTTTTAATTACATAAATGGGCGGCATTTTATTCAGAATTAATAGTTTTTTACATGGACAAAAAATTCGTTTAATTTTTTCCCATTAAATACTAGAATTATAGTAAAGTACATTGCGAAAAGAATCGGCAGTAGGATGGAAACGTGTTGACCGCCGAGTAGTTTTTTGCTAATAACTCTTACATCCTTCGACCGACTTCTTCGATTAAGAGCTCGATGGAAAGCTTATCTGTTTCTCTTTCAGATGGCATTAACATATTTTACGAAAAGTCGAAAGAAATAAAATTTTTTTGATCAAAACTAAAATATCCTCGAAATCATTGAAGAAGAAGTACCTTATCAGACGAAAATATGCCTTATCTCATAAGAGATATTTAAATTTTTTTAATTGCATAAATGGGCGGCATTTTATTCAGAATTAATAGTTTTTTACATGGACTAAAAATTCGTTTAATTTTTTCCCATTAAATACTAGAGTTATAGTAAAGTACATTGCGAAAAGAATCGGCAGTAGGTCGGAATCGTGTTGACCACCGATAAGTTTTTTGCTAATAACTCTTGCATCCTTCGACCGACTTCTTCGACTAAAGGCTCGATGGAAAGCTTATCTGTTCCTCGTTCAGATGGCATTAACATATTTTACGAAAAGTCATAAAAAATAAAATTTTGTTGATCAAAACTAAAATATAATCGAAATCATTGAAGAAGAAGTACCTTATCAGACGAAAATATGCCCTATCTCATTAGAGACATTTAAATTTTTTTAATTACATAAATGGGCGGCATTTTATTCAGAATTAATAGTTTTTTACATGGACAAAAAATTCGTTTAATTTTTTCCCATTAAATACTAGAATTATAGTAAAGTACATTGCGAAAAGAATCGGCAGTAGGATGGAAACGTGTTGACCGCCGAGTAGTTTTTTGCTAATAACTCTTACATCCTTCGACCGACTTCTTCGATTAAGAGCTCGATGGAAAGCTTATCTGTTTCTCTTTCAGATGGCATTAACATATTTTACGAAAAGTCGAAAGAAATAAAATTTTTTTGATCAAAACTAAAATATCCTCGAAATCATTGAAGAAGAAGTACCTTATCAGACGAAAATATGCCTTATCTCATAAGAGATATTTAAATTTTTATACTTTTCACTTATGTGAAATAGTATATTAACTTTGTCACGGAGTTTGTAACAGATCGAAATATTAATTTCCGACTATATAAAGTATATATATTCTTGATCAGGACGACAAGACGAGTTGATTTAGCCATGTCCGTCTGTCCGTCAGTCTGTCTGTCTGTCTGTCTGTCTGTCGGTCTGTCTGTCTGTATGTATGCAAACTAGTCCCTCAGTTTTGAAGCTATCGAGCTGAAACTTTGCACAGAGTCTTAGAATTTATTACGATGAATCATTCGTCGGAACCAGCATGATCGGATTATTGGAACAGGTAGCTCCCATACGAAAAGAAGAAGAAAAGTGAACAAAACTTGAATCGTTGTATGGAAAACTTTTTTGTTTTGTACAATAGAGTGCTGAAATTTTAAACATAGTAGTTTTACATGGTCCGACTACATGCCTGAAAGTTTCATTGAGATTGGACATCTGGAACTGGTAGCTCCCATACAAAATGAAGAAGAGGAAGAGAAGCCATATTCACGTCGTTGTATGGAAAACTTTTTTGTTTCTTAACCAATTGACTTGAAATTTTAAAGTTATGTTCTTAGGGAGGAATGAAATCTATTTTGACCAAATGTGGGCGTAACCACGCATAGCCACGCCCACTTATAGCGAAAATTTACCCGTTGTATGGAAAACTTTTTTGTTTTTTAACCAATTGACTTGAAACTTTGCAGTTATGTTCTTAGGGAGGAATGAAAACTATTTTGATCAAAAGTGGGCGTGGCCACGCCCACTTATAGCTTAACTTGACCCTTTGTATGGAAAACTTTTTTGTTTTTTAACCAATTGACTTGAAACTTTGCAGTTATGCTCTTAGGGAGGAATGAAAACTATTTTGATCAAAAGTGGGCGTGGCCACGCCCACTTATAGCTTAACTTGACCCTTTGTATGGAAAACTTTTTTGTTTTTTAACCAATTGACTTGAAACTTTACAGTTATGTTCTTAGGGAGGAATGAAAACTATTTTAACCAAAAGTGGGCGTAGCCACGCCTACTTATAGCGAAAATTGACCCGTTGTATGGAAAACTTTTTTGTTTTTTAACCAATTGACTTGAAACTTTGCAGTTATGCTCTTAGGGAGGAATGAAAACTATTTTGACCAAAAATGGGCGTAGCCAGGCGTAGCCACGCCCACTTATAGCGAAAATTGACCCGTTGTATGGAAAACTTTTCTGTTTCTTAACCAATTGACTTGAAACTTTGCAGTTATGCTCTTAGGGAGGAATGAAAACTATTTTGATCAAAAGTGGGCGTGGACACGCCCACTTATAGCTTAACTTGACCCTTTGTATGAAAAACTTTTTTGTTTTTTAACCAATTGACTTAAAACTTTACAGTTATGTTCTTAGGGAGGAATGAAAACTATTTTAACCAAAAGTGGGCGTAGCCACGCCTACTTATAGCGAAAATTGACCCGTTGTATGGAAAACTTTTTTGTTTTTTAACCAATTGACTTGAAACTTTGCAGTTATGCTCTTAGGGAGGAATGAAAACTATTTTGATCAAAAGTAGGCGTGGTCACGCCCTTTTATAGCGAAAATTGACCCGTTGTATGGAAAACTTTTTTGTTTTTTAACCAATTGACTTGAAACTTTGCAGTTATGCTCTTAGGGAGGAATGAAAACTATTTTGATCAAAAGTAGGCGTGGTCACGCCCTTTTATAGCGAAAATTGACCCGTTGTATGGAAAACTTTTTTGTTTTTTAACCAATTGACTTGAAACTTTACTGTTATGTTCTTAGGGAGGAATGAAAACTATTTTGACCAAAAGTGGGCGTAGCCACGCCTACTTATAGCGAAAATTGACCCTTTGTATGGAAAACTTTTTTGTTTTTTAACCAATTGACTTGAAACTTTACAGTTATGTTCTTAGGGAGGAATAAAAACTATTTTGACCAAATGTGGGCATGGCTACGCCCACTTATCGCAAAACTTGAACCGTTGTATGGAAAATTTTTTTGTTTTTTTACGAATTGACTTGAAACATTACAGTTATGTTGTTAGGGATGCATGAAAACTATTCATTGAGTTTTTTTTATAGTGACACAAAGTGAAAAGTATTATAGCTTCAGCCTTGCTGAAGATAGCGTCCTTACTGGTTTTAATTGCATAAATGGGCGGCATTTTATTCAGAATTAATAGTTTTTTACATGGACTAAAAATTCGTTTAATTTTTTCCCATTAAATACTAGAATTATAGAAAAGTACTTTTCGAAAAGAATCGGCAGTAGGGCGGAATCGTGTTGACCACCAATTAGTTTTTTGCTAATAACTCTTGCATTCTTCGACCGACTTCTTCGACTAAGAGCTTGATGGAAACCTTATCTGTTTCTCATTCAGATGACATGAACATATTTTACGAAAAGTCGTAAGAAATAAAATTTTGTTGATCAAAACTAAAATATAATCGAAATCATTGAAGAAGAAGTACCTTATCAGACGAAAAAATACTAGAATTATAGAAAAGTACTTTGCGAAAAGAATCGGCAGTAGGACGGAATCGTGTTGACCACCAATTAGTTTTTTGCTAATAACTCTTGCATCCTTCGACCGACTTCTTCGACTAAGAGCTCGATGGAAAGCTTATCATAAGAAATAAAAGTTTTTTTGATCAAAACTAAAATATCCTCGAAATCATTGAAGAAGAAGTACCTTATCAGACGAAAATATGCCCTATCTCATAAGAGACATTAAAATTTGTTTAATTGCATAAATGGTCGGCAAATTATTCAGAATTAATAGTTTTTTACATGGACAAAAAATTCGTTTAATTTTTTCCCATTAAATACTAGGATTATAGTAAAGTACATTGCGAAAAGAATCGGCAGTAGGACGGAAACGTGTTGACTACCGATTAGTTTGTTGTTAATAACTCTTGCATCCTTCGACCGACTTCTTCGACTAAGAACTCGATGGAAAGCTTATCTGTTCCTCGTTCAGATGGCATTAACATATTTTACGAAAAGTCGTAAAAAATAAAATTTTGTTGATCAAAACTAAAATATAATCGAAATCGTTGAAGAAGAAGTACCTTATCAGACGAAAATATACTAGAATTATAGAAAAGTACTTTGCGAAAAGAATCGGCGGTAGGACGGAATCGTGTTGACCACCAATTAGTTTTTTGCTAATTACTCTTGCATCCTTCGACCGACTTCTTCGACTAAGAGCTCGATGGAAAGCTTATCATAAGAAATAAAAGTTTTTTTGATCAAAACTAAAATATCCTCGAAATCATTGAAGAAGAAGTACCTTATCAGACGAAAATATGCCTTATCTAATAAGAGACATTTAAATTTGTATAATTGCATAAATGAGCGGCATTTTGTTCAGAATTAATAGTTTTTTACATGGGTACAAAAAATTTGTTTAATTTTTTCCATTAAATTCTAGAATTATAGAAAAGTGCTTTGCGAAAAGAATCGGCAGTAGGTCGGAATCGTGTTGACCACCGATAAGTTTTTTGCTAATAACTCTTGCATCCTTCGACCGACTTCTTCGACTAAAGGCTCGATGGAAAGCTTATCTGTTCCTCGTTCAGATGGCATTAACATATTTTACGAAAAGTCATAAAAAATAAAATTTTGTTGATCAAAACTAAAATATAATCGAAATCATTGAAGAAGAAGTACCTTATCAGACGAAAATATGCCCTATCTCATAAGAGACATTTAAATTTTTTTAATTGCATAAATGGGCGGCATTTTATTCAGAATTAATAGTTTTTTACATGGACAAAAAATTCGTTTAATTTTTTCCCATTAAATACTAGAATTATAGTAAAGTACATTGCGAAAAGAATCGGCAGTAGGATGGAAACGTGTTGACCGCCGAGTAGTTTTTTGCTAATAACTCTTACATCCTTCGACCGACTTCTTCGATTAAGAGCTCGATGGAAAGCTTATCTGTTTCTCTTTCAGATGGCATTAACATATTTTACGAAAAGTCGAAAGAAATAAATTTTTTTTGATCAAAACTAAAATATCCTCGAAATCATTGAAGAAGAAGTACCTTATCAGACGAAAATATGCCTTATCTCATAAGAGATATTTAAATTTTTTTAATTGCATAAATGGGCGGCATTTTATTCAGAATTAATAGTTTTTTACATGGACAAAAAATTCGTTTAATTTTTTCCCATTAAATACTAGAATTATAGTAAAGTACATTGCGAAAAGAATCGGCAGTAGGATGGAAACGTGTTGACCGCCGAGTAGTTTTTTGCTAATAACTCTTACATCCTTCGACCGACTTCTTCGACTAAGAGCTCGATGGAAACCTTATCTGTTTCTCATTCAGATGACGTGAACATATTTTACGAAAAGTCGTAAGAAATAAAATTTTGTTGATCAAAACTAAAATATCCTCGAAATCATTGAAGAAGAAGTACCTTATCAGACGAAAATATGCCTTATCTCATAAGAGACATTTAAATTTTTTTAATTGCATAAATGGGCGGCATTTTATTCAGAATTAATAGTTTTTTACATGGACAAAAAATTCGTTTAATTTTTTCCCATTAAATACTAGAATTATAGAAAAGTACTTTGCGAAAACAATCGGCAGTAGGGCGGAATCGTGTTGACCACCGATTAGTTTTTTGCTAATAACTCTTGCATTCTTCGACCGACTTCTTCGACTAAGAGCTCGATGGAAACCTTATCTGTTTCTCTTTCAGATGACATGATCATATTTTACGAAAAGTCATAAGAAATAAATTTTTTTTGATAAAAACTAAAATATCTTCGAAATCATTGAAGAAGAAGTACCTTATCAGACGAAAATATGCCTTATCTAATAAGAGACATTTAAATAATTTTAATTGCATAAATGGGCGGCATTTTATTCAGAATTGGTAGTTTTTTACATGGACAAAAAATTTCGTTTAATTTTTATACTTTTCACGTATATGAAACAGTATAATAACTTTGTGCTGAAGTTTGTAACACACAGAAATATTCACTCAATATAAAGTATATATATTCTTGATCAGGACGACAGGACGAGTTGATTTAGCCATGTCCGTCTGACCGTCTGTCTGTATATATACAATCTCCTCCCACAGTTTTGAAGATATCGAGCTGAAATTTTGCACAGAGGCCTCTTATTCGTGCAGTCAACTCATTTGTCGGATCCATATTGACTTGAAACTTTACAGTTATGTTCTTAGAGAGGAATGAAAACTATCTTGACCAAAAGTGGGCGTAGCCACGCCCACTTATAGCGAAAATTGACCCGTTGTATGGAAAACTTTTTTGTTTTTTTAACCAATTGACTTGAAACTTTACAGTTATGTTCTTAGGGAGGAATGAAAACTATTTTGACCAAAAGTGGGCGCGGCCACGCCCTTTTATAGCGAAAATTGACCCGTTGTATGGAAAACTTTTCTGTTTTTTAACCAATTGACTTGAAACTTTACAGTTATGTTCTTAGGGAGGAACGAAAACTATTTTGACCAAAAGTGGGCATGGCTACGCCCACTTATCGAAAAACCTGAACCGCTGTATGGAAAACTTTTTTGTTTTTTAACCAATTGACTTGAAAACTTACAGTTATGTTGTTAGGGAGGCATGAAAACTATTCATTTACTTTTTTTTATAGTGACACAACGTGAAAAGTATTATAGCTTCAGCCTTGCTGAAGATAGCGCCCTTACTGGTTTTCCATTAAATACTAAATTTTAGTAAAGTACTTTGCGAAAAGAATCTGCAGTAGGACGGAATCGTGTCGACCACCGATAAGTTTTTTGCTAATAACTCTTGCATCCTTCGACCGACTTCTTCGACTAAAGGCTCGATGGAAAGCTTATCTGTTTCTCGTTTAGATGGCATTAACATAATTTACGAAAAGTCATAAAAAATAAAATTTTGTTGATCAAAACTAAAATATAATCGAAATCATTGAAGAAGGAGTACCTTATCAGCCGAAAAAATACTAGAATTATAGAAAAGTACTTTGCGAATAGAATCGGCAGTAGGACGGAATCGTGTTGACCACCAATTAGTTTTTTGCTAATAACTCTTGCATCCTTCGACCGACTTCTTCGACTAAGAGCTCGATGGAAAGCTTATCATAAGAAATAAAAGTTTTTTTGATCAAAACTAAAATATCCTCGAAATCATTGAAGAAGAAGTACCTTATCAGACGAAAATATGCCTTATCTAATAAGAGACATTTAAATTTGTTTACTTGCATAAATGGGCGGCATTTTATTCAGAATTTATAGTTTTTTACCTTGACTCAAAATTTCGTTTAATTTTTTCCATTAAATACTAGAATTATAGAAAAGTACTTTGCGAAAATAATCGGGTGTTGAACGGAAACGTGTTGACCACCGATTAGTTTTTTGCTAATAACTCTTGCATCTTTCGACCGACTTCTTCGACTAAAGGCTCGATGGAAAGCTTATCTGTTCCTCGTTCAGATGGCATAAACATATTTTATGAAAAGTCGTAAGAAATAAAATTGTTTTGATCAAAACTATAATATCTTCGAAATCATTGAAGAAGAAGTACCTTATCAGACGAAAATATGCCTTATCTAATAAGAGACATTTAAATTTTTATACTTTTCACGTATGTGAAATAGTATATTAACTTTGTCACGGAGTTTGTAACAGATCGAAATATTAATTTCCGACTATATAAAGTATATATATTCTTGATCAGGACGACAAGACGAGTTGATTTAGCCATGTCCGTCTGTCCGTCTGTCTGTCTGTCTGTCTGTCGGTCTGTCTGTCTGTATGTATGCAAACTAGTCCCTCAGTTTTGAAGCTACCGAGCTGAAACTTTGCACAGAGTCTTAGAATTTATTACGATGAATCATTCGTCGGAACCAGCATGATCGGATTATTGGAACAGGTAGCTCCCATACGAAAAGAAGAAGAAAAGTGAACAAAACTGGAATCGTTGTATGGAAAACTTTTTTGTTTTGTACAATAGAGTGCTGAAATTTTAAACATAGTAGTTTTACATGGTCCGACTACATGCCTGAAAGTTTCATTGAGATTGGACATCTGGAACTGGTAGCTCCCATACAAAATGAAGAAGAGGAAGAGAAGGAATATTCACGTCGTTGTATGGAAAACTTTTTTGTTTCTTAACCAATTGACTTGAAATTTTAAAGTTATGTTCTTAGGGAGGAATGAAATCTATTTTGACCAAAAGTGGGCGTAACCACGCGTAGCCACGCCCACTTATAGCGAAAATTTACCCGTTGTATGGAAAACTTTTTTGTTTTTTAACCAATTGACTTGAAACTTGACAGTTATGTTCTTAGAGAGGAATGAAAACTATTTTGACCAAAAGTGGGCGTAGCCAGGCGTAGCCACGCCCACTTATAGCGAAAATTGACCCATTGTATGGAAAACTTTTTTGTTTTTTAACCAATTGACTTGAAACTTTGCAGTTATGCTCTTAGGGAGGAATGAAAACTATTTTGATCAAAAGTGGGCGTGGCCATGCCCACTTATAGCTTAACTTGACCCTTTGTATGGAAAACTTTTTTGTTTTTTAACCAATTGACTTGAAACTTTACAGTTATGTTCTTAGGGAGGAATGAAAACTATTTTAACCAACAGTGGGCGTAGCCACGCCTACTTATAGCGAAAATTGACCCGTTGTATGGAAAACTTTTTTGTTTTTTAACCAATTGACTTAAAACTTTACAGTTATGTTCCTAGAGAGGAATGAAAACTATTTTGACCAAAAGTGGGCGTAGCCACGCCTACTTATAGCAAAAATTGACCCGTTGTATGGAAAACTTTTTTGTTTTTTAACCAATTGACTTGAAACTTTGCAGTTATGCTCTTAGGGAGGAATGAAAACTATTTTGATCAAAAGTGGGCATGGCCACACCCACTTATAGCTTAACTTGACCCTTTGTATGGAAAACTTTTTTGTTTTTTAATCAATTGACTTGAAACTTTACAGTTATGTTCTTAGGGAGGAATGAAAACTATTTTGACGAAAAGTGGGCGTAGCCACGCCTATTTATAGCAAAAATTGACCCGTTGTATGGAAAACTTTTTTGTTTTTTAACCAATTGACTTGAAACTTGACAGTTATGTTCTTAGAGAGGAATGAAAACTATTTTGACCAAAAGTGGGCGTAGCCAGGCGTAGCCACGCCCACTTATAGCGAAAATTGACCCATTGTATGGAAAACTTTTTTGTTTTTTAACCAATTGACTTGAAACTTTGCAGTTATGCTCTTAGGGAGGAATGAAAACTATTTTGATCAAAAGTGGGCGTGGCCATGCCCACTTATAGCTTAACTTGACCCTTTGTATGGAAAACTTTTTTGTTTTTTAACCAATTGACTTGAAACTTTACAGTTATGTTCTTAGGGAGGAATGAAAACTATTTTAACCAACAGTGGGCGTAGCCACGCCTACTTATAGCGAAAATTGACCCGTTGTATGGAAAACTTTTTTGTTTTTTAACCAATTGACTTAAAACTTTACAGTTATGTTCCTAGAGAGGAATGAAAACTATTTTGACCAAAAGTGGGCGTAGCCACGCCTACTTATAGCAAAAATTGACCCGTTGTATGGAAAACTTTTTTGTTTTTTAACCAATTGACTTGAAACTTTGCAGTTATGCTCTTAGGGAGGAATGAAAACTATTTTGATCAAAAGTGGGCATGGTCACACCCACTTATAGCTTAACTTGACCCTTTGTATGGAAAACTTTTTTGTTTTTTAATCAATTGACTTGAAACTTTACAGTTATGTTCTTAGGGAGGAATGAAAACTATTTTGACGAAAAGTAGGCGTAGCCACGCTCTTTTATAGCGAAAACTGACCCTTTGTATGGAAAATTTTTTTGTTTTTTAACCAATTGACTTAAAACTTTATAGTTATGTTCCTAGAGGGGAATGAAAACTATTTTGACCAAAAGTGGGCGTAGCCACGCCTACTTATAGCAAAAATTGACCCGTTTTATGGAAAACTTTTTTGTTTTTTAACCAATTGACTTGAAACTTTGCAGTTATGCTCTTATGGAGGAATGAAAACTATTTTCATCAAAAGTGGGCGTGGCCACGCCTTTTTATAGCGAAAATTGACCCTTTGTTTGGAAAACTTTTTTGTTTTTTAACCAATTGACTTGAAACTTTACTGTTATGTTCTTAGGGAGGAATAAAAACTATTTTGACCAAATAAGGGCATGGCTACGCCCACTTATCGCAAAACTTGAACCGTTGTATGGAAAAATTTTTTGTTTTTTAACGAATTGACTTGAAACATTACAGTTATGTTGTTAGGGAGGCATGAAAACTATTCATTTAGTTTTTTTTATAGTGACACAAAGTGAAAAGTATTATAGCTTCAGCCTTGCTGAAGATAGCGTCCTTACTGGTTTTCCATTAAATACTAAAATTTTAGTAAAGTACTTTGCGAAAAGAATCTGCAGTAGGACGGAATCGTGTCGACCACCGATAAGTTTTTTGCTAATAACTCTTGCATCCTTCGACCGACTTCTTCGACTAAGAGCTCGATGGAAAGCTTATCATAAGAAATAAAAGTGTTTTTGATCAAAACTAAAATATCCTCGAAATCATTGAAGAAGAAGTACCTTATCAGACGAAAATATGCCTTATCTAATAAGAGACATTTAAATTTGTTTAATTGCATAAATGGGCGGCATTTTATTCAGAATTTATAGTTTTTTACCTTGACTCAAAATTTCGTTTAATTTTTTCCATTAAATACTAGAATTATAGAAAAGTACTTTGCGAAAAGAATCGGCAGTTGAACGGAAACGTGTTGACCCCCGATTAGTTTTTTGCTAATAACTCTTGCATCCTTCGACCGACTTCTTCGACTAAAGGCTCAATGAAAAGCTTATCTGTTCCTCTTTCAGATGGCATTAACATATTTTACGAAAAGTCATAAGAAATAAAATTTACTGGATCAAAACTAAAATATCCTCGAAATCATTGAAGAAGAACTATCATATCAGACGAAAGTATGCCTTATCTAATAAGAGACATTTAAATTTTTTTAATTGCATTAATGGGCGGCATTTTATTCAGAATTTATAGTTTTTTACATGGGTACAAAAAATTTGTTTAATTTTTTCCATTAAATACTAGAATTATAGAAAAGTGCTTTGCGAAAAGAATCGGCAGTAGGACGGAAACGTTGTTAATAACTCTTGCATCCTTCGACCGACTTCTTCGACTAAGAACTCGATGGAAAGCTTATCTATTCCTCGTTCAGATGGCATTAACATATTTTACGAAAAGTCGTAAAAAATAAAATTTTTTTGATCAAAACTAAAATATCCTCGAAATCATTGAAGAAGAATTACCTTATCAGACGAAACTATGCCTTATCTAATAAGAGACATTTACATTTTTATACCCTGTACACATACTGTGTATCAGGGTATATTGTGTTTGTTTGAGCGAAATGTATGTAACGCACAGAAGGAGGGCAGGGGGACCCTATAAATTATATATATTCTTGATCAGGACGACAAGAGAAATTGATTAAGCTATGTCCGTCCGTCTGTCCGTCTGTCCGTCCGTCCGTCCGTCCGTCCGTATTCACCAATGGTTCTCAGAAACTATAATAGCTAGAGACTTGAAATTTGGAGGGTAGACTCGTGATGCTCGGCAGCAGATCAAGTTTGAATGGTTTTGTGCCACGCCCACTCCTTCCCGCCCATCCAGCACCGCCCACTTTTTTAAAACGCTATAACTCGAACACCGAATGAGATAGAAACATGAAAGTCGGTATGTAGACTCAGTATAAGTAGCTTTACAAATCTGCATACCACAATTTTTCCCCCTCCCCTTCATTTCCCCTCCACCGGTTATTTTCTTAAAATTGCTGTATCTTCAAAACTATTAAAGATACGAACCTGAAATTTTGTAGACAAGCTCAGTAAATACGTATCTTTAAAACTGCATACCACAAAATTCCCCTCTTTTTGATAGTTACCCCTCAATGACCTACAAACTCAAATTTTTCGTGAATTCCACATTTTTTGACCGATTTACTTGATATTTTGAACACTATTTGAATATGCGACGTCAGATTAATATGTTTTTGTAGATTGAGGGTGTGGCACCGCCTACCATGTGTGCAGGGTATTATATTGTCGAGTATACTCGACTATAGCGTCCTTACTGGTTTTAAATGCATAAATTTGCGGCATTTTATTCAGAATTAATAGTTTATTTACATGGACAAAAAATTCGTTTAATTTTTTCCCATTAAATACTAGAATTATAGAAAAGTACTTTGCGAAAAGAATCGGCAGTAGGACGGAATCTTGTTGACCACCGATAAGTTCTTTGCTCATAGCTCTTGCATCCTTAGACCGACTTCTTCGACTAAGAACTCGATGGAAAGCTTATCTGTTCCTCTTTCAGATGGGATTAACATATTTTACGAAAAGTCGTAAGAAATAAAATTTTTTTGACCAAAACTCAAATATCCTCGAAATCATTGAAGAAGAAGTACTTTATCAGACGAAAATATGCCTTATCTAATAAGAGACATTTAAATTTTTTTAATTGCATAAATGGGCGGCATTTTATTCAGAATTAATAGTTTTTTTACATGGACAAAAAATTCGGTTAATTTTTTCCCATTAAATACTAAAATTATAGAAAAGTACTTTGCGAAAAGAATCGGCAGTACGACGGAATCGTGTTGACCACCGATAAGTTCTTTGCTAGTAACTCTTGCATCCTTCGACCGACTGCTTCGACTAAGAGCTCGATGGAAAGCTTATCTGTCCCTCGTTCAGATGGCATTAACATATTTTACGAAAAGTCGTAAAAAATAAAATTTTTTTGATCAAAACTAAAATATCCTCGAAATCATTGAAGAAGAAGTACCTTATCAGACGAAAATATGCCTTATCTCATAAGAGACATTTAAACTTTTTTAATTGCATAAATGGGCGGCATTTTATTCAGAATTAATACTTTTGTACATAGACAAAAAATTCGTTTAATTTTTTCCATTAAATACTAGATTTATAGAAAAGAACTTTGCGAAAAGAATCGGCAGTAGGACGGAATCGTGTTGACCACCGATAAGATCTTTGCTAATAACTCTTGCATCCTTCGACCGACTTGTTCGACTAAAGGCTCGATGGAAACCTTATCTGTTCCTCTTTCAGATGGCATGAACATATTTTACGAAAAGTCGTAAGAAATAAAATTTTTTTGATAAAAACTAAAATATCCTCGAAATCATTGAAGAAGAAGTACCTTATTAGACGAAAATATGCCTTATCTAATACGAGGCATTTAAATTTTTTTAATTGCATAAATGAGAGGCATTTTATTCAGAATTAATAGTTTTTTACATGGACAAAAAATTCGTTTAATTTTTTCCCATTAAATACTAGAATTATAGAAAAGTACTTTGCGAAAAGAATAGGCAGTAGGGCGGAATCGTGTTGACCACCGATTAGTTTTTTGCTAATAACTCTTGCATTCTTCGACCGACTTCTTCGACTAAGAGCTCGATATCGAGCGAACATAGTCTGGCTACATGCCTGAAAGTTTCATTAAGATTGGACATCTGGAACTGGTAGCTCCCATACAAAATGAAGAAGAGGAAGAGAAGCAATATTCACGTCGTTGTATGGAAAACTTTTTTGTTTTTTAACCAATTGACTTAAAATTTTAAAGTTATGTTCTTAGGGAGGAATGAAAACTATTTTGACCAAAAGTGGGCATGGCTACGCCCACTTATCGCAAAACTTGAACCGCTGTATGGAAAACTTTTTTGTTTTTTAACCAATTGACTTGAAACTTTGCAGTTATGTTCTTAGGAAGGAATGAAAACTATTTTGACCAAAAGTGGGCGTGCCCACGCCCTTTTTTAGTAAAAATTGACTAATTGACTTGGAACTTTACAGTTATGTTCTTAGGGAGGAATGAAAACTATTTTGACCAAAAGTGGGCATGGCTACGCCCACTTATCGCAAAACTTGAACCGCTGCATGGAAAACTTTTTTGTTTTTTAACCAATTGACTTGAAACCTTACAGTTATGTTGTTAGGGAGGCATGAAAACTATTCATTTACTTTTTTTTATAGTGACACAATGTGAAAAGTATTATAGCTTCAGCCTTGCTGAAGATAGCGTCCTTACTGGTTTTCCATTAAATACTAAAATTTTAGTAAAGTACTTTGCGAAAAGAATCTGCAGTAGGACGGAATCGTGTCGACCACCGATTAGTTTTTTGCTAAGACCTCTTGCATCCTTCGACCGACTTCTTCGACTAAGAGCTCGATGGAAAGCTTATCTGTTCCTCTTTCAGATGGCATTAACATATTTTACGAAAAATCATAAGAAATACAATTTTTTTGATCAAAACTAAAATATCTTCGAAATCATTGAAGAAGAAGTATCTTATCAGACGAAAATATGCCTTATCTAATAAGAGACATTTAAATTTTTTTAATTGCATAAATGGGCGGTATTTTATTCAGAATTTATAGTTATTAACATGGGTACAAAAAATTTGTTTAATTTTTTCCATTAAATACTAGAATTATAGAAAAGTGCTTTGCGAAAAGAATCGGCAGTAGGTCGGAATCGTGTTGACCACCGATAAGTTTTTTGCTAATAACTCTTGCATCCTTCGTCCGACATCTTCGACTAAGAGCTCGATGGAAAGCTTATCTGTTCCTCTTTCAGATGGGATTAACATATTTTA
This sequence comes from Phortica okadai, assembly GCA_034638295.1. Lineage (NCBI taxonomy): Eukaryota > Metazoa > Arthropoda > Insecta > Diptera > Drosophilidae > Phortica > Phortica okadai. Next base: position 27,068,699 of record CM067851.1, on the reverse strand, counting down.
CGAACCAGTAAGGACGCTATCTTCAGCAAGGCTGAAGCTATAATACTTTTCACTTTGTGTCACTATAAAAAAAACTAAATGAATAGTTTTCATGCCTCCCTAACAACATAACTGTAATGTTTCAAGTCAATTCGTTAAAAAACAAAAAATTTTTCCATACAACGGTTCAAGTTTTGCGATAAGTGGGCGTAGCCATGCCCAAATTTGGTCAAAATAGTTTTCATTCCTCCCTAAGAACATAACTGTAAAGTTTCAAGTCAATTGGTTAAAAAACAAAAAAGTTTTCCATACAACGGGTCAATTTTTGCTATAAGTAGGCGTGGCTACGCCCACTTTTGGTCAAAATAGTTTTCATTCCTCTCTAGGAACATAAATGTAAAGTTTCAAGTCAATTGATTAAAAAACCAAAAAGTTTTCCATACAAAGGGTCAAGTTTAGCTATAAGTGGGCGAGGCCATGCCCTTTTTTGATCAAAATAGTTTTCATTCCTCCCTAAGAGCATAACTGCAAAGTTTCAAGTCAATTGGTTAAAAAACAAAAAAGTTTTCCATACAAAGGGTCAATTTTCGCTATAAAAGGGCGTGGCTACGCCCACTTTTCGTCAAAATAGTTTTCATTCCTCCCTAAGAACATAACTGCAAAGTTTCAAGTCAATTGGTTAAGAAACAAAAAAGTTTTCCATACAACGGGTCAATTTTCGCTATAAGTGGGCGTGGCTACGCCCACTTTTGGTCAAAATAGTTTTCATTCCTCCCTAAGAGCATAACTGCAAAGTTTCAAGTCAATTGGTTAAAAAACAAAAAAGTTTTCCATACAACGGGTCAATTTTCGCTATAAGTAGGCGTGGCTACGCCCACTTTTGGTTAAAATAGTTTTCATTCCTCAATAAGAACATAACTGTAAAGTTTCAAGTCAATTGGTTGAAAAACAAAAAAGTTTTCCATACAAAGGGTCAAGTTAAGCTATAAGTGGGCGTGGCCACGCCCACTTTTGATCAAAATAGTTTTCATTCCTCCCTAAGAGCATAACTGCAAAGTTTCAAGTCAATTGGTTAAGAAACAAAAAAGTTTTCCATACAACGGGTCAATTTTCGCTATAAGTGGGCGTGGCTACGCCTGGCTACGCCCACTTTTGGTCAAAATAGTTTTCATTCCTCTCTAAGAACATAACTGTAAAGTTTCAAGTCAATTGGTTAAAAAACAAAAAAGTTTTCCATACAACGGGTCAATTTTCGCTATAAGTGGGCGTGGCTACGCCTGGCTACGCCCACTTTTGGTCAAAATAGTTTTCATTCCTCTCTAAGAACATAACTGTAAAGTTTCAAGTCAATTGGTTAAAAAACAAAAAAGTTTTCCATACAACGGGTAAATTTTCGCTATAAGTGGGCGTGGCTACGCGTGGTTACGCCCACATTTGGTCAAAATAGATTTCATTCCTCCCTAAGAACATAACTTTAAAATTTCAAGTCAATTGGTTAAGAAACAAAAAAGTTTTCCATACAACGACGTGAATATGGCTTCTCTTCCTCTTCTTCATTTTGTATGGGAGCTACCAGTTCCAGATGTCCAATCTCAATGAAACTTTCAGGCATGTAGTCGGACCATGTAAAACTACTATGTTTAAAATTTCAGCACTCTATTGTACAAAACAAAAAAGTTTTCCATACAACGATTCAAGTTTTGTTCACTTTTCTTCTTCTTTTCGTATGGGAGCTACCTGTTCCAATAATCCGATCATGCTGGTTCCGACGAATGATTCATCGTAATAAATTCTAAGACTCTGTGCAAAGTTTCAGCTCGATAGCTTCAAAACTGAGGGACTAGTTTGCATACATACAGACAGACAGACAGACAGACAGACAGACAGACAGACAGACAGACAGACGGACAGACGGACAGACGGACATGGCTAAATCAACTCGTCTTGTCGTCCTGATCAAGAATATATATACTTTATATAGTCGGAAATTAATATTTCGATCTGTTACAAACTCCGTGACAAAGTTATTATACTATTTCACATAAGTGAAAAGTATAAAAATCATAAGAAATACAATTTTTTTGATCAAAACTAAAATATCTTCGAAATCATTGAAGAAGAAGTATCTTATCAGACGAAAATATGCCTTATCTAATAAGAGACATTTAAATTTTTTTAATTGCATAAATGGGCGGCATTTTATTCAGAATTTATAGTTTTTTACATGGGTACAAAAAATTTGTTTAATTTCTTCCCATTAAATACTAGAATTATAGAAAAGTACTTTTCGAAAAGAATCGGCAGTAGGACGGAAACGTGTTGACCACCGATTAGTTTTTTGCTAATAACTATTGCATCTTTCGACCGACTTCTTCGACTAAGACTTTGATGGAAAGCTTATCTGTTCCTCTTTCAGATGGCATTAACATAATTTACGAAAAGTCGTAAGAAATAAAATTTTTTTGATCAAAACTAAAATATCCTCGAAATCATTGAAGAAGAACTGCCTTATCAGACGAAAATATGCCTTATCTAATAAGAGACATTAAAATTATTTTAATTTCATAAATGAGCGGCATTTTGTTCAGAATTAATAGTTTTTTACATGGACAAAAAATTTGTTTAATTTTTTTCCATTAAATACTGAAAGTAGAAAGTAGTAGAAAAGTACTTTGCGAAAAGAATGGGCGGTAGGACGGAATCGTGTTGACCACCAAATAGTTTTTTGCTAATAACTCTTGCATCCTTCGACCGACTTCTTCGACTAAGAGCACGATGGAAAGCTTATCTGTTCCTCTTTCAGATATCATTAACAGATTTTACGGAAAGTCATAAGAAATAAAATATCCTCGAAATCATTGAAGAAGAAGAACCATATCAGACGAAAATATGCCTTATCTTATAAGAAACATTTAAATTTTTTTAATTGCATAAATGAGCGGCATTTTATTCAGAATTAATAGTTTTTTACATGGACAAAAAATTCGTTTAATTTTTTCGCATTAAATACTAGAATTATATAAAAGTACTTTGCAAAAAGAATCGTCAGTACGACGGAAACGTGTTGACCACCGATCAGTTTTTTTGCTTATAACTCTTACATCCTTCGACCGACTTCTTCGACTATGACCTCGATGGAAAGCTTATTTGTTTCTCTTTCAGATGGCATTAACATATTTTACGGAGAGTCATAAGAAATAAAATATCCTCGAAATCATTAATGAAGAAGTATCTATAAGACGAAAATATGCCTTATCTAATAAGAGACATTTAAATTTTTTTAGTTGCATAAATGGGCGGCATTTTATTCAGAATTAATAGTTATTTACATGCGTAACCAAAATCAACTGATACAAATGCTGATTTCACAACAGTCTAAATAAACCATGCCTTCCCTACGCATATCTAAGTGGAATGCCAATGGCGTCTCACAGCCCAAACTTGAGCTAGCTCAATTTCTACTTGACAAACACATTGACGTAATGCTACTCTCAGAAACACACGATATAATTTAATTTTAACATACGAAGCTACGTATTTTACGGAACAAACCATCCTGATGGTAAAGCACATGGGGGGACTGGTATTCTGATTAGAAACCGTCTCAAACACCACTGCCATAGAAGATTTGCTGAAAACTATCTACAGGCCACATCTATAAACATACAATTAGATAGTGGTAACCATCTAACACTAGCCGCCGTATACTGCCCACCTCGCTTTAATATATCTGAAGCTGAGTTCATGCAGTTCTTTAACACACTCGGAGAACACTTCATAGCAGCAGGGGATTACAATGCCAAGCACACTCACTGGGGATCTCGTCTAGTGACCCCAAGAGGAAAACAATTATACAATGCAATTATAAAAGCCAGCAATAAGCTTGACCATCTCTCTTCCCACAGACCAACATACTGGCCGGCTGACCCCAATAAACTACCCGACCTAATTGACTTTGCAATAACAAAAAATATTCGCCGAACCCTGCTAAGCGCCGAAAGTCTTTCAGATCTCTCGTCTGATCACTCGCCTGTATTAATTAACCTACTTCGACATCCAAAAACCGTAGATCAACCAAGTAGATTGACCACGCATAAAACCAACTGGCTCAGATACAAAAAATATTTTAGCTCACACATTGAGATAGATCCTCCCCTAACCGTTGAAGCTGAGATCGACAGCTTCGTAAACAATCTAGAAACAGTCTTCGTTACCGCAGCTCGTATCTCAACACCTCAAACGGCGAAAGCTCCACGTAACCAAAAGAAGACGAATCTACAAATCGAGCAGCTAGTTATCGAAAAGCGACGCTTACGTCGAGAATGGCAATCAACCAGATCGCCATCTGCACAACACAGGCTTAAGAGCGCCGCACGCAACCTCTCTAAAGCGTTAAAGCAAGAAGAAGCATATACCCAACGCCGTTGCATAGAACAACTATCAATATCCAGTACAAGAAACTCACTGTGGAGAGCTCACCCAACCCTAAGCTCACCGACAGAAACCGTGATGCCTATAAGAAACCCTGCAGGCGGCTGGGCCCGAAGATAGAGCAAGAACATTTGCCGCCCACCATGAAAATGTGTTTCAACCAAATCCTTGCACAAATGCGACTACACTACCAGCATTAACAAACGACGCCGAGCTTCAACGTGACCCAATCGAGTTTCGACCAAACGAAATCGCTAATATTATCAAAAAGGAACTGAACCCAAGAAAATCACCGGGCTGCGATTTAATAACCCCAAAAATGATTATTGAGCTCCCATATTGTGCTGTTTGCACTATCGCGAAGCTCTTCAATGCCATCACTAAACTTGGCTATTTTCCAGAAAGATGGAAAAAGTCTATCATCATAATGATACCAAAGCCAGGAAAAGATCACACGATTCCATGGTCATACAGACCTATAAGTTTATTGTCGTGTCTATCGAAACTCTTCGAAAAATGCGTGCTAACTCGGATCAACTCATTCCTGAGAACACACAACAAAATCCCTTCACACCAGTTCGGCTTTCGTGAAGAACACGGATCTGTTGAGCAGGTTAATCGCAAAACATCAGAAATACGAAGCGCGTTCGAAAATCAAGAATACTGCACAGCAATATTTTTGGATGTCTCACAAGCATTCGATAGAGTTTGGTTAGACGGTTTAATGCATAAAATTAAAACAATGCTTCCAAACAACACGCACAAGCTACTAAAGTCATACCTCTACGACAGGAAGTTTACAGTGAGATATAACAGTGATATGTCCGACGACCACACCATTAGAGCTGGAGTTCCTCTACACATCAGACATCCCAACAAGCAGACGACTAACAACATCCACCTTTGCTGACGATACAGCTATTCTCAGCCGCTCCAGATGCCCTATGCAAGCAACAGCGCAGTTAGCTCTTCACCTGGTCGACATAGAAAAATGGCTAGCTGACTGGCGAATAAAAGTCAACGAACAAAAATGCAAACACGTTACGTTCACTCTAAACAGGCCAGATTGCCCACCGCTGATGTTAAACAACACTACGCTTCCGCAAACAAACGAAGTGACATACCTCGGAGTACACCTCTATTGAAGACTCATATGGCGCAGGCACATCGATGCCAAGAGAACGCATTTAAAACTAAAAGCAAATAGCCTCCATTGGCTTATAAACGCTCGCTCTTCCCTTAGTCTCGACTACAAAGTCCTACTCTACAATTCTATTCTCAAACCTATCTGGACATATGGCTCCCAGTTATGGGGAAACGCTAGCAGTAGCAACATTGAAATCATCCAGAGAACCCAGTCAAAGATATTGAGAACCATCACCGGGGCACCGTGGTATGTTCGAAACGAAAACATACAAAAAGATTTAAATATTCAGCCAGTCAGAGATGTAATAGCAGAACTCAAGGAACAATACTACTGCAAGCTTTCTACGCACCCTAACCATCTCGCCAGAAGATTAACAAGGTTGTGCAGCCAATCCCGTCTTCGTCGAAATGACGTCGAAATGACAACATAACTGTAAGGTTACAAGTCAATTGGTTAAAAAACAAAAATGTTTTCCATACAGCGGTTCAAGTTTTGCGATAAGTGGGCGTAGCCATGCCCACTTTTGATCAAAATAGTTTCCATTCCTCCCTAAGAAGATAACTGTAAGTGTTCAGGACTGAACATAGGACCACCTACAGCGTGTAGTTAGGACTAGTAATAAGTATTAAAGATATGTAAAATGTAGTTGTAGTCCTAAGCAAATGTTAGAACTAAGATAAAGAACAAACGCATGATACACGTTGTGGGAAAATACAGATAAGGATAAGTGCAGCATGCAGATAGCTAGCAAGCATCTGGCGACCATATGGTGACATTAACGATAGGGCAAACCAGATAACGGACCAATGTAGATTTAGGACCACACTGCTGTCTTACAAACACAGTGTTAGAATAAGATAGAAATAAATAATATTAACCAATAGAAATTAAGGAACACCCGCTGTGCCCTTACAATCACAGCGCTAATTGTAAGAACTATTATAAATAAGGCTCGCTCGTCTGAGCGACAGAGAGTACTAATAAAGAGTTTGAAAAGATCGCGTCGTGGTACACTTTTTACTCCGTTGCCTATACAGTAAGGTTTCAAGTCAATTGGTCAATTTTCGCTAAAAAAAGGCGTGGGCACGCCCACTTTTGGTCAAACTAGTTTTCATTCCTCCCTAAGAACATAACTGCAAAGTTTCAAGTCAATTGGTTAAAAAACAAAAAAGTTTTCCATACAACGGGTCAATTTTCGCTATAAGTGGGCGTGGCTACGCTCACTTTGGGTCAAAATAGTTTTCATTCCTCCCTAAGAACATAACTTTAAAATTTTAAGTCAATTGGTTAAAAAACAAAAATGTTTTCCATACAACGACGTGAATATTGCTTCTCTTCCTCTTCTTCTTTTTGTATGGGAGCTACCAGTTCCAGATGTCCAATCTCAATGAAACTTTCAGGCATGTGGTCGGACTATGTAAAACTACTATGTTTAAAATTTCAGCACTCTATCGTACAAAACAAAAAAGTTTTCCATACAACGATTCAAGTTTTGTTCATTTTACTTCTTCTTTTCGTATGGGGGCTACCAGTTCCAGTGGTCCGATATGGCTGGATCCGACAAATGAGTTGACTGCACGATTAAGAAGTCTCTGTGCAAAATTTCAGCTCGATATCTTGAAAACTGTGGGAGGAGATTGTATATATACAGACAGACGGACAGACGGACATGGCTAAATCAACTTTCTCTTGTCGTCCTGATCAAGAATATATATACTTTATATAGTCGCTAGTGAATATTTCTGTGTGTTACAAACTTCAGCACAAAGTTATTATACTGTTTCACATACGTGAAAAGTATAAACCAGTAAGGGCGGTATAGTCGAGTATACTCGACAATATAATACCCTGCACACATGGTGGGCGGTGCCACACCCTTAATCTACAAAAACGTTTTGATTTGACATCGCCCGAACAAGTAGTGTTGAAAATATCAAGTAAATTGGTCAAAAAAAGTTGAATTTGTAGGTGATTGAGGGGTAACTTTCAAACAGAGGGGAATTTTGTGGTATGCAGTTTTCAAGATATATATTTGCTGAGCTTGTATACAAAATTTCATGTTCATATCTTTATTAGTTTTGGAGATATTGTTTTTGAGAGAAAACAACTCGGTGAGGGGAAATCTTGGGGAGGGGGAAAATTTGTAGTATGCAGTTTTGTAGAGCTCTTCATGCTGAGTCTTCATACCGACTTTCATGTTCCTATCTCTTCGGGTGTTCGAGTTACAACGTTTTAAAAAAGTGGGCGGTTCTGGTTGGGCGGGAAGGAGTGGGCGTAGCACAAAACCGTTTAAACTTGATGTAGTGCCAAGCATCACGAGTCTACCCTCCAAATTTCAAGTCTCTAGCTTTTACAGTTTCCGAGAACCATTGGTGAATACAGACGGACGGACGGACGGATGGACGGACGGACAGGGCTCACTCGATTTCTCTTGTTATCCTAATCAAGAATATATATACTTTATGGGGTCCCCCTCCCTTCCTTCTGTGCGTTACATACATTTCGTTCAAACAAACTTAATATACCCTGACTCACTGTATGTGCAGGGTATAAAAACTATAAACAGATGAAACCTTGCAGTTGCGCGTTTTTAGCAATCCTTGACTATATTACAAAGTTTCAAAAGAATCAGACATAAGGGCGTGGCACCGCCCATATAGAGAAAAACTTAAAAATGTGATTTATCTATAAGCAGACAAGATAGAAAATCGTAAAATGAAGTGTAGAATGATTGCATTGTATTCTTTAAAAAGAGTAGAAAATGGGCGGTGTTACGCCCCTTTATCTTTACAAACTTATGTGATTCTTATTGGCAAAACTATAAAACGTATTTTCCAAATGCTTGCAAGAGTATATAAGTTTCAGCAAAGCTGAAAATAGCTCCCTTACTGGTTTCCATTAAAAACTAGAATTATAGAAAAATACTTTGCGAAAAGAATCAGCAGTAGGACGGAATGGTTTTGACCACCGATAAGTTTTTTGCTAATAACTCTTGCATCCTTCGACCGACTTCTTAAACTAAGAGCTCGATGGAAAGCTTATCTGTTCCTCTTTCAGATGGCATTAACATATTTTACGAAAAGTCGTAAGAAATAAAATTTTTTGATCAGCACTAAAATTTCATCGAAATCATTGAAGAAGAAGTACCTTATCAGACGAAAATATGCCTTATCTAATAAGAGACATTTACATTTTTTTAATTGCATAAATGGGCGGCATTTTATTAAGAATTTATAAGTTTTTACATGGGTTAAACAAATTTGTTTAATTTTTTCCATTAAAAACTAGAATTATAGAAAAGTGCTTTGCGAAAAGAATCGGCAGTAGGACGGAATCGTGTTGACCACCGATAAGTTTTTTACTAATAACTTTTACATCCTTCGACCGACATCTTCGACTAAAAGCTCGATGGAAACCTTATCTGTTTCTCTTTCAGAGGCCATTAACATATCTTACGAAAAGTCATAAGAAATAAAATTTTTTTGATCAAAACTAAAATATTCTCGAAATTATTGAAGAAGAAGTACCCTATCAGACGAAAATATGCCTTATCTAATAAGAGACATTTACATTTTTTTTAATTGCATAAATGGGCGGCATTTTATTCAGAATTAATAATTATTTACATGGACAAAAAATTTGTTTAATTTTTTCCCATTAAATACTAGAATTATATAAAAGTACTTTTCGAAAAGAATCGGCAGTAAGAAGGAAACGTGTTGACCACCGATTAGTTTTTTGCTAATAACTCTTGCATCCTTCGTCCGACTTCTTCGACTAAAGGCTCGATGGAAAGCTTATCTGTTCCTCTTTCAGATAGCATTATCATATTTAACGAAAAGTCATAAGAAATAAAATTTTTTTGATCAAAACTAAAATATCCTCGAAATCATTGAAGAAGAAGTACCTCATAAGACGAAAATATGCCTAATCTAATAAGAGACATTTAAATTTTCTAAATTGCATGAGTGGGCGGCATTTTATTCAGATTTAATAGTTATTAACATGGACAAAAAATTCGTTTAATTTTTTCCCATTAAATACAAGAATTATAGAAAAGTACTTTTCGAAAAGTATCGGCAGTAGGACGGAATCGTGTCGACCACCGATTAGTTTTTTGCTAAGACCTCTTGCATCCTTCGACCGACTTCTTCGACTAAGAGCTCGATGGAAAGCTTATCTGTTCCTCTTTCAGATGGCATTATCATATTTAACGAAAAGTCATAAGAAATAAAATTTTTTTGATCAAAACTAAAATATCCTCGAAATCATTGAAGAAGAAGTCCCTTATAAGACGAAAATATGCCTAATCTAATAAGAGACATTTAAATTTTCTTAATTGCATGAGTGGGCGGCATTTTATTCAGAATTAATAGTTATTAACATGGACAAAAAATTCGTTTAATTTTTTCCCATTAAATACAAGAATTATAGAAAAGTACTTTTCGAAAAGAATCGGCAGTAGGACGGAATCGTGTCGACCACCGATTAGTTTTTTGCTAAGACCTCTGGCATCCTTCGACCGACTTCTTCGATTAAGAGCTCGATGGAAAGCTTATCTGTTCCTCTTTCAGATGGCATTAACATATTTTACGGAAAGTCATAAGAAATATAATTTTTTTGATCAAAACTAAAATATTCTCGAAATTATTGAAGAAGAAGTAGCTTATCAGACGAAAATATGCCTTATCTAATAATATAATACACATACTGTATATCAGGGTATATTGTGTTTGTGCAAAAGCCAAATGTATGTAACGCACAGAAGCAGGGTCGGGGGACCCCATAAAGTATATATATTCTTGATCGTGACGACAAGAGAAGTTGATTAAGCCATGTTCGTCCGTCTGTCCGTCCGTCCGTCGTCACCAATGGTTCTCGGAAACTATAAGAGCTAGAGACTTGAAATTTGGTGGGTAGACTCGTGATGCTCGGCAGCAGAACAAGTTTGAATGGTTTTTGTGCCACGCCCACTCCTTCCCGCCCATCCAGCACCGCCCACTTTTTGAAAACGCTATAACTCGAGCATCCAAAGAGATAGAAACATGAAATGTAGACTCAGTATGAGTAACTCTACAAAACTGCATACCACAATTTTACCCCCTGCCCTTAATTTCCAAACCCCTAGTATTTTTCTGAAAAAAGCAATATCTCCAAAACTAACAAAGGTATGAACCTGAAATTTTGTGTACAAGCTCAGTGATAATACATCTTAAAAACTGCATACCACCAATTTCCCCTCTCTTTGATGGCTACCCCTCAGTGACCAACAAACTTAAATTTTTCGTAAAATCCACATTTTTTGACCGATTTTCTTGATATTTTGAACACTATTTGAATAGGCGACGTCAGATTAATACGTTTTTGTAGGTTAAGGGTGTGGCACCGCCCACCATGTGTGCAGGGTATTATATTGTCGAGTATACTCAACTATAACGCCCTTACTGGTTTTAATTGCATAAATGGGCGGTATTTTATTCAGAATTAATAGTTTTTTACATGGACAAAAAATTCGTTTAATTTTTTCCCATTAAATACTAGAATTTTAGTAAAGTACTTTGCGAAAAGAATCGGCAGTAGGACGGAATCGTGTTGACCACCGATAAGTTTCTTGCTGATAACTCTTGCATCCTTTGACCGACTTCTTCGACTAAGAGCTCGATGGAAAGCTTATCTGTTCCTCTATCAGATGGCATTAACATATTTTACGGAAAGTCGTAAGAAATAAAATTTTTTTGGTCAAAACTAAAATATCCTCAAAATCATTGAAGAAGAAGTACCTTATCAGACGAAAATATGCCTTATCTAATAAGAAACATTTAAATTTTTTTAATTGCATAAATGGGCGGCATATTATTCAGAATTTATAGTTTTTTACATGGACAAAAAATTTCGTTTAATTTTTTCCATTAAATACTAGAATTATAGAAAAGTACTTTGCGAAAAGAATCGGCAGTAGGACGGAATCGTGTTGACCACCGATTAGTTTTTTGCTAATAACTCTTGCATCCTTTGACCGACTTCTTCGACTAAGAGCTCGATGGAAAGCTTATCTGTTCCTCTATCAGATGGCATTAACATATTTTACGGAAAGTCATAAGAAATAAAATTTTTTTGATCAAAACTAAAATATCCTAAAAATCATTGAAGAAGAAGTACCTTATCAGACGAAAATATGCCTTATCGGGGGACCCCATAAAGTATATATATTCTTGATCGTGACGACGAGAGAAGTTGATTAAGCCATGTTCGTCCGTCTGTCCGTCCGTCCGTCCGTCGTCACCAATGGTTCTCGGAAACTATAAGAGCTAGAGACTTGAAATTTGGTGGGTAGACTCGTGATGCTCGGCAGCAGATCAAGTTTGAATGGTTTTTGTGCCACGCCCACTCCTTCCCGCACATCCAGCACCGCCCACTTTTTGAAGACGCTATAACTCGAGCATCCAAAGAGATAGAAACATGAAATGTAGACTCAGTATGAGTAACTCTACAAAACTGCATACCACAATTTTACCCCCTGCCCTTAATTTCCAAACCCCTAGTATTTTTCTGAAAAAAGCAATATCTCCAAAACTAACAAAGGTATGAACCTGAAATTTTGTGTACAAGCTCAGTGATAATACATCTTAAAAACTGCATACCACAAATTTCCCCTCTCTTTGATGGCTACCCCTCAGTGACCAACAAACTTAAATTTTTCGTAAAATCCACATTTTTTGACCGATTTTCTTGATATTTTGAACACTATTTGAATAGGCGACGTCAGATTAATACGTTTTTGTAGGTTAAGGGTGTGGCACCGCCCACCATGTGTGCAGGGTATTATATTGTCGAGTATACTCAACTATAACGCCCTTACTGGTTTTAATTGCATAAATGGGCGGTATTTTATTCAGAATTAATAGTTTTTTACATGGACAAAAAATTCGTTTAATTTTTTCCCATTAAATACTAGAATTTTAGTAAAGTACTTTGCGAAAAGAATCGGCAGTAGGACGGAATCGTGTTGACCACCGATAAGTTTCTTGCTGATAACTCTTGCATCCTTTGACCGACTTCTTCGACTAAGAGCTCGATGGAAAGCTTATCTGTTCCTCTATCAGATGGCATTAACATATTTTACGGAAAGTCGTAAGAAATAAAATTTTTTTGGTCAAAACTAAAATATCCTCAAAATCATTGAAGAAGAAGTACCTTATCAGACGAAAATATGCCTTATCTAATAAGAAACATTTAAATTTTTTTAATTGCATAAATGGGCGGCATATTATTCAGAATTTATAGTTTTTTACATGGACAAAAAATTTCGTTTAATTTTTTCCATTAAATACTAGAATTATAGAAAAGTACTTTGCGAAAAGAATCGGCAGTAGGACGGAATCGTGTTGACCACCGATTAGTTTTTTGCTAATAACTCTTGCATCCTTCGACCGACTTCTTCGACTAAGAGCTCGATGGAAAGCTTATCTGTTCCTCTATCAGATGGCATTAACATATTTTACGGAAAGTCATAAGAAATAAAATTTTTTTGATCAAAACTAAAATATCCTAAAAATCATTGAAGAAGAAGTACCTTATCAGACGAAAATATGCCTTATCGGGGGACCCCATAAAGTATATATATTCTTGATCGTGACGACGAGAGAAGTTGATTAAGCCATGTTCGTCCGTCTGTCCGTCCGTCCGTCCGTCCGTCGTCACCAATGGTTCTCGGAAACTATAAGAGCTAGAGACTTGAAATTTGGTGGGTAGACTCGTGATGCTCGGCAGCAGATCAAGTTTGAATGGTTTTTGTGCCACGCCCACTCCTTCCCGCCCATCCAATACCGCCCACTTTTTGAAAACGCTATAACTCGAGCATCCAAAGAGATAGAAACATGAAATGTAGACTCAGTATGAGTAACTCTACAAAACTGCATACCACAATTTTACCCCCTGCCCTCAATTTCCAAGCCCCTAGTATTTTTCTGAAAAAAGCAATATCTCCAAAACTAACAAAGGTATGAAACTGAAATTTTGTGTACAAGCTCAGTGATAATACATCTTAAAAACTGCATACCACAAATTTCCCCTCTCTTTGATGGCTACCCCTCAGTGACCAACAAACTTAAATTTTTCGTAAAATCCACATTTTTTGACCGATTTTCTTGATATTTTGAACACTATTTGAATAGGCGACGTCAGATTAATACGTTTTTGTAGGTTAAGGGTGTGGCACCGCCCACCATGTGTGCAGGGTATTATATTGTCGAGTATACTCAACTATAACGCCCTTACTGGTTTTAATTGCATAAATGGGCGGTATTTTATTCAGAATTAATAGTTTTTTACATGGACAAAAAATTCGTTTAATTTTTTCCCATTAAATACTAGAATTTTAGTAAAGTACTTTGCGAAAAGAATCGGCAGTAGGACGGAATCGTGTTGACCACCGATTAGTTTTTTGCTAATAACTCTTGCATCCTTTGACCGACTTCTTCGACTAAGAGCTCGATGGAAAGCTTATCTGTTCCTCTATCAGATGGCATTAACATATTTTACGGAAAGTCGTAAGAAATAAAATTTTTTTGGTCAAAACTAAAATATCCTCAAAATCATTGAAGAAGAAGTACCTTATCAGACGAAAATATGCCTTATCTAATAAGAAACATTTAAATTTTTTTAATTGCATAAATGGGCGGCATATTATTCAGAATTTATAGTTTTTTACATGGACAAAAAATTTCGTTTAATTTTTTCCATTAAATACTAGAATTATAGAAAAGTACTTTGCGAAAAGAATCGGCAGTAGGACGGAATCGTGTTGACCACCGATTAGTTTTTTGCTTAAACCTCTTGCATTCTTCGACCGACTTCTTCGACTGAGAGCTCGATGCAAAGCTTATCTATACCTCTATCAGATGGCATTAACATATTTTACGGAAAGTCATAAGAAATAAAATTTTTTTGATCAAAACTAAAATATCCTAAAAATCATTGAAGAAGAAGTACCTTATCAGACGAAAATATGCCTTATCGGGGGACCCCATAAAGTATATATATTCTTGATCGTGACGACGAGAGAAGTTGATTAAGCCATGTTCGTCCGTCTGTCCGTCCGTCCGTCCGTCCGTCGTCACCAATGGTTCTCGGAAACTATAAGAGCTAGAGACTTGAAATTTGGTGGGTAGACTCGTGATGCTCGGCAGCAGATCAAGTTTGAATGGTTTTTGTGCCACGCCCACTCCTTCCCGCCCATCCAGCACCGCCCACTTTTTGAAAACGCTATAACTCGAGCATCCAAAGAGATAGAAACATGAAATGTAGACTCAGTATGAGTAACTCTACAAAACTGCATACCACAATTTTACCCCCTGCCCTTAATTTCCAAGCCCCTAGTATTTTTCTGAAAAAAGCAATATCTCCAAAACTAACAAAGGTATGAACCTGAAATTTTGTGTACAAGCTCAGTGATAATACATCTTAAAAACTGCATACCACAAATTTCCCCTCTCTTTGATGGCTACCCCTCAGTGACCAACAAACTTAAATTTTTCGTAAAATCCACATTTTTTGACCGATTTTCTTGATATTTTGAACACTATTTGAATAGGCGACGTCAGATTAATACGTTTTTGTAGGTTAAGGGTGTGGCACCGCCCACCATGTGTGCAGGGTATTATATTGTCGAGTATACTCAACTATAACGCCCTTACTGGTTTTAATTGCATAAATGGGCGGTATTTTATTCAGAATTAATAGTTTTTTACATGGACAAAAAATTCGTTTAATTTTTTCCCATTAAATACTAGAATTTTAGTAAAGTACTTTGCGAAAAGAATCGGCAGTAGGACGGAATCGTGTTGACCACCGATTAGTTTTTTGCTAATAACTCTTGCATCCTTTGACCGACTTCTTCGACTAAGAGCTCGATGGAAAGCTTATCTGTTCCTCTATCAGATGGCATTAACATATTTTACGGAAAGTCGTAAGAAATAAAATTTTTTTGGTCAAAACTAAAATATCCTCAAAATCATTGAAGAAGAAGTACCTTATCAGACGAAAATATGCCTTATCTAATAAGAAACATTTAAATTTTTTTAATTGCATAAATGGGCGGCATATTATTCAGAATTTATAGTTTTTTACATGGACAAAAAATTTCGTTTAATTTTTTCCATTAAATACTAGAATTATAGAAAAGTACTTTGCGAAAAGAATCGGCAGTAGGACGGAATCGTGTTGACCACCGATTAGTTTTTTGCTTAAACCTCTTGCATTCTTCGACCGACTTCTTCGACTGAGAGCTCGATGCAAAGCTTATCTATACCTCTATCAGATGGCATTAACATATTTTACGGAAAGTCATAAGAAATAAAATTTTTTTGATCAAAACTAAAATATCCTAAAAATCATTGAAGAAGAAGTACCTTATCAGACGAAAATATGCCTTATCTAATAAGAGACATTTAAAATTTTTTTAATTGCATAAATGGGCGGCATTTTATTCAGAATTAATAGTTATTAACATGGACAAAAAATTTTGTTTAATTTTTTCCCATTAAATACTTGAATTATAGAAAAGTACTTTGCGAAAAGAATCGGCAGTAGGACGGAAACGTGTTGACGTGTTGATTAATTGCATAAATGGGCGGCATTTTATTCAGAATTAATAGTTATTAATATGGACAAAAAATTCGTTTAATTTCTTCCCATTAAATACTAGAATTATAGAAAAGTACTTTTCGAAAAGAATCGGCAGTAGGACGGAAACGTGTTGACCACCGATTAGTTTTTTGCTAATAACTCTTGCATCCTTCGACCGACTTCTTCGGCTAAAAGCTCGATGGAAAGCTTATATGTTCCTCTTTCAGATGGCATTAACATATTTACCGAAAACTCGTAAGAAATCAAATTTTTTTGATCAAAACTAAAATATCCTCGAAATCATTGAAGAAGAAGTACCTTATCGGACGAAAATATGCCTTATTTTATAAGAGACATTTAAATTTTTTTAATTGCATAAATGGGCGGGATTTTATTCAGAATTTATAGTTTTTTACATGGACAAAAAATTCGTTTAAGTTTTTCCCATTAAATACTAGAATTATAGAAAAGTACTTTGCGAAAAGAATCGGCAGTAGGACGGAATCGTGTTGAGCACCGATTAGTTTGTTGCTAATAACTCTTGCATCCTTCGACCGACTTCTTCGACTAAGAGCATGATGGAAAGCTTATCTGTTCCTCTTTCAGATGGCATTATTATATTTTACGAAAACTCGTAAGAAATAAAATTTTTTTTGATCAACACTAAAATATCTTCGAAATCATTGAAGAAGAAGTACCTTATCAGACGAAAACATGCCTTATCTAATAAGAGACATTTAAATTTTTTTAATTGCATAAATGGGTGGCATTTTATTCAGAAGTAAACGTTTTTTACATTCTCGAAATCATTGAAGAAGAAGTACCTTATCAGACGAAAATATGCCTTATCTAATAACAGACATTTAAATTTTTATACCCTGTACACATATTGTGTATCAGGGTATATTGTGTTTGTGCAAAAGCCAAATGTATATTACGCACAGAAGGAGGGTCGGGGGACCCCATAAAGTATATATATTCTTGATCGGGACGACAAGAGAAGTTGAATAAGCCATGTCCGTCCGTCCGTCCACACCAATGGTTCTCGGAAACTATAAGAGCTAGAGACTTGAAATTTGGTGGGTAGACTCGTGATGCTCGGCAGCAGATCAAGTTTGAATGGATTTGTGCCACGCTCACTCCTTTCCGCCCATCCAGCACAGTCCACTTTTTGAAAACGCTATAACACGAGCATCCAAAGAGATAGAAACATGAAAGTTGGTATGTAGACTCAGTATGAGTGGCTCTACAAAACTGCATACCACAATTTTACCCCCTCCCCTTAATTTTCCCTCCTCTAGTATTTTTCTTAAAAAAGCTATATCTCCAAAACTAACAAAGGTATGAACCTGAAATTTTGTATACAAGCTCAGTGATAATATATCTTAAAAACTGCGTACCACCCCCCCTCCCCTCTCTTTGATGGCTACCCTCAGAGACCAACAAACTTAAATTCTTCGTAAAATCCACATTTTTTGACCGATTTTCTTGATATTTTGAACACTATTTGAATAGGCGACGTCAGATCAAAACGTTTTTATAGATTGAAGGTGTGGCACCGCCCACCATGTGTGCAGGGTATTATATTGTCGAGTATACTCGACTATACCGCCCTTACTGGTTTTAGTTGCATAAATGGGCGACATTTTATTCAGAATTAATAGTTTTTACATGGACAAAAAATTCGTTTAATTTTTTCCCATTAAATACTAGAATTATAGAAAAGTACTTTGCGAAAAGAATCGGCAGTAGGACGGAAACGTGTTGACCACCGATTAATTTTTTGCTAATAAGTCTTGCATCCTTCGACCGACTTCTTCGACTAAGAGCTCGATGGAAAGCTAATCTGTTCCTCTTTCAGATGGCATTAACATATTTTACGAAAAGTCGTAAGAAATAAAATCTTTTTGATCAAAACTAAAATATCGTCGAAATCATTGAAAAAGAAGTACCTTATCAGACGAAAATATGCCTTATCTAATAAGAGACATTTACATTTTTTTAGTTGCATAAATGGGCGGCATTTTATTCAGAATTAATAGTTTTTTACATGGACAAAAAATTCGTTTAATTTTTTCCCATTAAGTACTAGAATTATAGAAAAGTACTTTGCGAAAAGAATCGGCAGTAGGACGGAAACGTGTTGACCACCGATTAGTTTTTTGCTAATAACTCCTGCATCCTTCGACCGACTTCTTCGACTAAAAGCTTGATGGAAAGCTAATCTGTTCCTCTTTCAGATGGCATTAACAAATTTTACGAAAAGCCGTAAGAAATAAAATTTTTTTGATCAAACCTAAAATAACCTCGAAATCATTGAAGAAGAAGTACTTATCAGACGAAAATATGCCTTATCTAATAAGAGACATTTACATTTTTTTAGTTGCATAAATGGACGGCATTTTATTCAGAATTAATAGTTTTTTACATGGACAAAAAATTCGTTTAATTTTTTTCCATTAAATACTAGAATTATAGAAAAGTACTTTGCGAAAAGAATCGGCAGTAGGACGGAATCGTGTTGACCACCTTTTAGTTTTTTGCTAATAACTCTTGCATCCTTCGACCGACTTCTTCGACTAAGAGCTCGATGAAAAGCTAATCTGTTCCTCTTTCAGATGGCATTAACAAATTTTACGAAAAGCCGTAAGAAATAAAATTTTTTTGATCAAACCTAAAATAACCTCGAAATCATTGAAGAAGAAGTACTTATCAGACGAAAATATGCCTTATCTAATAAGAGACATTTAAATTTTTTTAATTGCATAAATGAGCGGCATTTTATTCAGAATTAATAGTTTGTTACATGGACAAAAAATTCGTTTAATTTTTTCCCATTAAATACTTGATTTATAGAAAAGTACTTTGCGAAAAGAAT
The DNA here is from genome assembly GCA_034638295.1 of Phortica okadai. Taxonomy (NCBI): domain Eukaryota; kingdom Metazoa; phylum Arthropoda; class Insecta; order Diptera; family Drosophilidae; genus Phortica; species Phortica okadai. The sequence continues at coordinate 27,049,638 of CM067851.1, read as the reverse complement.
CGGCAGTAGGACGGAAACGTGTTGACCACCGATTAGTTTTTTCTAATAAGTCTTGCATCCTTCGACCGACTTCTTCGACTGAGAGCTCGATGGAAAGCTAATCTGTTCCTCTTTCAGATGGCATTAACATATTTTACGAAAAGTCGTAAGAAATAAAATCTTTTTGATCAAAACTAAAATATCCTCGAAAACATTGAAAAAGAAGTACATTATCAGACGAAAATATGCCTTATTTAATAAGTGACATTTACATTTTTTTAGTTGCATAAATGGGCGGCATTTTATTCAGAATTAATAGTTTTTTACATGGACAAAAAATTCGTTTAATTTTTTTCCATTAAATACTAGAATTATAGAAAAGTACTTTGCGAAAAGAATCGGCAGTAGGACGGAATCGTGTTGACCACCTTTTAGTTTTTTGCTAATAACTCTTGCATCCTTCGACCGACTTCTTCGACTAAGAGCTCGATGGAAAGCTTGTCTGTTCCTCTTTTAGATGGCATTAACATATTTTACGAAAAGTCGTAAGAAATAAAATTTTCTTGATCAATACTAAAATATCCTCGAAATCATTGAAGAAGAAGTACCTTATCAGACGAAAATATGCCTTATCTAATAAGAGACATTTAAATTTTTTTTATTCCATAAATGGGTTTCATTTTATTCAGAATTAATAGTTTTTTACATGGACAAAAAATTCGTTTAATTTCTTCCCACTAAATACTAGAATTATAGAAAAGTACTTTTCGAAAAGAATCGGCAGTAGGACGGAATCGTGTTGACCACCTTTTAGTATTTTGCTAATAACTCTTGCATCCTTCGACCGACTTCTTCGACTAAGAGCTCGATGGAAAGCTTATCTGTTCCTCTTTTAGATGGCATTAACATATTTTACGAAAAGTCGTAAGAAATAAAATCTTTTTGATCAAAACTAAAATATCCTCGAAATTATTGAAAAAGAAGTACCTTATCAGACGAAAATATGCCTTATCTAATAAGAGACATGTAAATTTTTTTAGTTGCATAAATGGGCGGCATTTTATTCAGAATTAATAGTTTTTTACATGGACAAAATATTCTTTTAATTTTTTCCCATTAAATACTAGAATTATAGAAAAGTACTTTTCGAAAAGAATCGGCAGTAGGACGGAATCGTGTTGACCACCGATTAGTTTTTTGCTAATAACACTTGCATCCTTCGACCGACTTCTTCGACTAAGAGCTCGATGGAAAGCTTATCTGTTCCTCTTTCAGATTAACATTAACAAATTTTACGAAAAGTCGTAAGAAATAAAATTTTTTTGATCAAACCTAAAATATCCTCGAAATCATTGAAGAAGAAGTTCCTTATCAGACGAAAATATGCCTTATCTAATAAGAGACATTTAAATTATTTTAGTTGCATAAATGGGCGTCATTTTATTCAGAATTAATAGTTTTTTACATAGACAAAATATTCGTTTAATTTTTTCCCATTGAATACTTGAGTTAGAGAAAAGTACTTTTCAAAAAGAATCGGTAGTAAGACGGAATCGAGTTGACCACCGATAAGTTTTTTGGTAATAACTCTTGCATCCCTCAACCGACTTCTTCGACTAAGACCTCGATGGAAAGCTTATCTGTTCCTTCTTCAGATGGCATTAACATATTTTACGAAAAGTTGTAAAAAATAAAATTTTGTTGATCAAACCTAAAATATCCTCGAATTCATCAAAGAAGTAGTACTTATCAGACGAAATAATGCCTTATCTAATCAGAGACATTTAAATTATTTTTATTCCATAAATGGGTTTCATTTTATTCAGAATTAATAGTTTTTACATGGACAAAAAATTCGTTTAATTTTTTCCCATTAAATACTGGAATTATAGAAAAGTACTTTTCGAAAAGAATCGGCAGTAGGACGGAATCGTGTTGACCATCGATTAGTTTTTTGCTAATAACTCTTGCATCCTTCAACCGACTTCTTCGACTAAGAGCTCGATGGAAAGCTTATCTGTTCCTCTTTTAGATGGCATTAATATATTTTACGAAAAGTCGTAAGAAATAAAATTTTTTTGATCAAACCTAAAATATCCTCGAAATCATTGAAGAAGAAGACGAAATATGCCTTATCTAATAAGTGACATTTAAATTTTTTTTATTCCATAAATGGGTTTCATTTTATTCAGAATTAATAGTTTTTTAAAAAAAAAATTCGTTTAATTTTTTCCCATTAAATACTTGAATTATTGAAAAGTACTTTTCGAAAAGAATCGGCAGTAGGACGGAATCGTGTTGACCACCTTTTAGTTTTTTGCTAATAACTCTAGCATCCTTCGACCGACTTCTTCGACTAAGAGCTCGATGGAAAGCTTATCTGTTCCTTTTTTAGATGGCATTAACTTATTTTACGAAAAGTCGTAAGAAATAAAATCCTTTTGATCAAAACTAAAATAGCCTCGAAATCATTGAAAAAGAAGTACCTTATCAGACGAAAATATGCCTTATCTAATAAGGGACATTTAAACTTTTTTAGTTGCATAAATGGGCGGCATTTTATTCAGAATTAATAGTTTTTTACATGGACAAAAAATTCGTTTAATTTTTTCCCATTAAATACTAGAATTATAGAAAAGTACTTTTCGAAAAGAATCGGCAGTAGGACAGAATCGTGTTGACCACCTTTTAGTTTTTTGCTAATAACTCTTGCATCCTTCAACCGACTTCTTCGACTAAGAGCTCGATGGAAAGCTTATCTGTTCCTCTTTTAGATGGCATTAATATATTTTACGAAAAGTCGTAAGAAATAAAATTTTTTTGATCAAACCTAAAATATCCTCGAAATCATTGAAGAAGAAGACGAAATATGCCTTATCTAATAAGTGACATTTAAATTTTTTTTATTCCATAAATGGGTTTCATTTTATTCAGAATTAATAGTTTTTTACATCGACAAAAAATTCGTTTAATTTTTTCCCATTAAATACTTGAATTATTGAAAAGTACTTTTCGAAAAGAATCGGCAGTAGGACGGAATCGTGTTGACCACCTTTTAGTTTTTTGCTAATAACTCTAGCATCCTTCGACCGACTTCTTCGACTAAGAGCTCGATGGAAAGCTTATCTGTTCCTTTTTTAGATGGCATTAACTTATTTTACGAAAAGTCGTAAGAAATAAAATCTTTTTGATCAAAACTAAAATAGCCTCGAAATCATTGAAAAAGAAGTACCTTATCAGACGAAAATATGCCTTATCTAATAAGGGACATTTAAACTTTTTTAGTTGCATAAATGGGCGGCATTTTATTCAGAATTAATAGTTTTTTACATGGACAAAAAATTCGTTTAATTTTTTCCCATTAAATACTTGAATTATTGAAAAGTACTTTTCGAAAAGAATCGGCAGTAGGACGGAATCGTGTTGACCACCTTTTAGTTTTTTGCTAATAACTCTTGCATCCTTCGACCGACTTCTTCGACTAAGAGCTCGATGGAAAGCTTATCTGTTCCTCTTTTAGATGGCATTAACATATTTTACGAAAAGTCGTAAGATATAAAATCTTTTTGATCAAAACTAAAATATCCTCGAAATCATTGAAGAAAAGAACCTTATCAGACGAAAATATGCCTTATCTAATAAGAGACATTTAAATTTTTTTAATTGCATAAATGGGCGGCATTTTATTCAGAAGTAAAAGTTTTTTACATTCTCGAAATCATTGAAGAAGAAGTACCTTATCAGACGAAAATATGCCTTATCTAATAACAGACATTTTAATTTTTATACCCTGTACACATATTGTGTATCAGGGTATATTGTGTTTGTGCAAAAGCCAAATGTATGTAACGCACAGAAGGAGGGTCGGGGGACCCCATGAAGTATATATATTCTTGATCGGGACGACAAGAGAAGTTGATTAAGCCATGTCCGTCCGTCCGTCCTCACTAATGGTTCTCGGAAACTATAAAAGCTAGAGACTTGAAATTTGGTGGGTAGACTCGTGATGCTCGGCAGCAGATCAAGTTTGAATGGTTTTGTGCCACGCTCACTCCTTTCCGCCCATCCAGCACCACCCATTTTTTGAAAGCGCTATAGCTCGAGCATCCAAAGAGATAGAAACATGAAAGTTGGTATGTAGACTCAGTATGAGTAACTCTACAAAACTGCATACCACAATTTTACCCCCTCTCCTTAATTTCCCCTCCCCTAGTATTTTTCTTAAAAAAGCTATATCTCCAAAACTAACAAAGGTATGAACCTGAAATTTTGTATACAAGCTCAGTGATAATATATCTTAAAAACTGCATACCACAAATTTCCCCTCTCTTTGATGGCCACCCCTCAGAGACCAACAAACTTAAATTCTTCGTAAAATCCACATTTTTTGACCGATTTTCTTGATATTTTGAACACTATTTGAAAAGGCGACGTCAGATCAAAACGTTTTTATAGATTGAGGGTGTGGCACCGCCCACCATGTGTGCAGGGTATGATATTGTCGAGTATACTCGACTATACCTCCCTTACTGGTTTGAATTGCATAAATGGGCGGCATTTTATTCAGAATTAATATTTTTTACATGGACAAAAAATTCGTTTAATTTTTTCCCATTAAATACAAGAACTATAGAAAAATACTTTGCGAAAAGAATCGGCAGTAGGACGGAAACGTGTTGACCACCGATTAGTGTTTTGCTAATAACACTTGCATACTTCAACTGACTTCTTCGACTAAGAGCTCGATGGACAGCTTATCTGTTCCTCTTTCAGATGGCATTAACAAATTTTACGAAAAGTCGTAAGAAATAAAATTTTTTTGATCAAACCTAAAATATCCTCGAAATCATTGAAGGAGAAGTACTTGTCAGACGAAAATATGCCTTATCTAATAAGAGACATTTAAATTGTTTTAATTGCATAAATGGACGGCATTTTATTCAGAAGTAATAGTTTTTTACATTCTCGAAATCATTGAAGAAGAAGTACTTATCAGACGAAAATATGCCTTATCTAATAAGAGACATTTAAATTATTTTAGTTGCATAAATGGGCGGCATTTTATTCAGAATTAATAGTTTTTTACATGGACAAAAAATTCGTTTAATTTTTTTCCATTAAATACTAGAATTATAGAAAAGTACTTTGCGAAAAGAATCGTCAGTAGGACGGAAATCTGTTGTCCACCGATTAGTTTTCTCTAATAACTCTTGCGTTCTTCGGCCGACTTCTTCGACTAAGACCTCGATAGAAAGCTTATCTGTTCCCCTTTCAGATGGCATTAACATATTTTACGAAAAGTCGTAAGAAATAAAATCTTTTTGATCAAAACTAAAATATCCTCGAAATCATTGAAAAAGAAGTACCTTATCAGACGAAAATATGCCTTATCTAATAAGAGACATTTACATTTTTTTAATTTCATAAATGGGTGGCATTTTATTCAGAATTAATAGTTTTTTACATGGACAAAAAATTCGTTTAATTTTTTTCCATTAAATACTAGAATTATAGAAAAGTACTTTGCGAAAAGAATCGGCAGTAGGACGGAATCGTGTTGACCATCGATTAGTTTTTTGCTAATAACACTTGCATACTTCGACCGACTTCTTCGACTAAGAGCTCGATGGAAAGCTTATCTGTTCCTCTTTCAGATTAACATTAACAAATTTTATGAAAAGTCGTAAGAAATGACATTTTTTTGATCAAACCTAAAATATCCTCGAAATCATTGAAGAAGAAGTACTTATCAGACGAAAATATGCCTTATCTAATAAGAGACATTTAAATTGTTTTAATTGAATAAATGGACGGCATTTTATTCAGAAGTAATAATTTTTTACATTCTCGAAATCATTGAAGAAGAAGTACTTATCAGACGAAAATATGCCTTATCTAATAAGAGACATTTAAATTTTTTTAGTTGCATAAATGGGCGGCATTTTATTCCGAATTAAAAGTTTTTTACATGGAAAAAAAATTCGTTTATTTTTTTCCATTGAATACTAAAATTATAGAAAAGTACTTTGCGAAAAGAATCGGCAGTAGGACGGAAATGTGTTGACCACCGATTAGTTTTCTCTAATATCTCTTGCATTCTTCGGCCGACTTCTTCGACTAAGACCTCGATGGAAAGCTTATCAGTTCCTCTTTCAGATGGCATTAACATATTTTACGAAAAGTCGTAAGAAATAAAATCTTTTTGATCAAAACTAAAATATCCTCGAAATCATTGAAAAAGAAGTACCTTATCTGACGAAAATATGCCTTATCTAATAAGAGACATTTACATTTTTTTAATTTCATAAATGGGTGGCATTTTATTCAGAATTAATAGTTTTTTACATGGACAAAAAATTTATTTAATTTTTTCCCATTGAATACTTGAGTTATAGACAAGAACTTTTCGAAAAGAATCGGCAGTAGGAGGGAATCGTGTTGACCATCGATTAGTTTTTTGCTAATAACTCTTGCATCCTTCGACCGACTTCTTCGACTAAGAGCTCGATGGAAAGCTTATCTGTTTCTCTTTCAGATGGTATTAACATATTTTACGAAAAGTCGTAAGAAATAAAATTTTCTTGATCAAACCTAAAATATCCTCGAAATCATTGAAAAGGAAGTACCTTATCAGACGAAAATATGCCTTATCTAATAAGAGACATTTAAATTTTTTTAATTGCATAAATGGGTGGCATTTTATTCAGAAGTAAAAGTTTTTTACATTCTCGAAATCATTGAAGAAGAAGTACCTTATCAAACGAAAATATGACTTACCTAATAAGAGACATTTAAATTTTTTTAATTGCATAAATGGGCGTCATTTTATTCAGAATTAACAGTTTTTTACATGGACAAAAAATTCGTTTAATTTTTTCCCTTAAATACAAGAATTATAGAAAAGTACTTTGCGAAAAGAATCGGCAGTAGGACGGAATCGTGTTGACCACCGATTAGTTTTTTGCTAATAACTCTTGCATCCTTCGACCGACTTCTTCGACTAAGAGCTCGATGGAAAGCTTATCTGTTTCTCTTTCAGATGGTATTAACATATTTTACGAAAAGTCGTAAGAAATAAAATTTTCTTGATCAAACCTAAAATATCCTCGAAATCATTGAAAAAGAAGTACCTTATTTGACGAAAATATGCCTTATCTTATAAGAGACATTTAAATTTTTTTAATTGCATAAATGCGCGGCATTTTATTCAGAATTAACAGTTTTTTACATGGACAAAAAATTCGTTTAATTTTTTCCCATGAAATACTAGAATTATAGAAAACTACTTTGCGAAAAGAATCGGCAGTAGGACGGAAACGTGTTGACCACCGATTAGTTTTTTTGCTAATAACTCTTGCAACCTTTGACCGACTTCTTCGACTAAGAGCTCAATGGAAAGCTTATCTGTTTCTCTTTCAAATGGCATTAACATATTTTACGAAAAGTCGTAAGAAATAAAATTTTCTTGATCAAACCTAAAATATCCTCGAAATCATTGAAAAAGAAGTACCTTATTTGACGAAAATATGCCTTATCTTATAAGAGACATTAAAATTTTTTTAATTGCATAAATGGGTGGCATTTTATTCAGAAGTAAAAGTTTTTTACATTCTCGAAATCATTGAAGAAGAAGTACCTTATCAAACGAAAATATGACTTACCTAATAAGAGACATTTAAATTTTTTTAATTGCATAAATGGGCGTCTTTTTATTCAGAATTAACAGTTTTTTACATGGACAAAAAATTCGTTTAATTTTTTCCCATTAAATACTAGAATTATAGAAAAGTACTTTGCGAAAAGTAATAACAGGAAATAAAATTTATTTAATCAAAACTAAAATATCGTCGAAATCATTGAAGAAGAAGTTCCTTATCAGACGAAAATGGCGGCATTTTATTCAGAATTAATAGTTTCTTACATAGACAAAAAATTCGTTTAATTTTTTCCCATTAAATACTAGAATCATAGAAAAGTACTTTGCGAAAAGAATCGGCAGTAAAACAGAATCGTGTTGACCACCGATTAGTTTTTTGCTAATAACACTTGCATCCTTCAACCGACTTCTTCGACTAAGAGCTCGAAGGAAAGCTTATCTGTTTCTCTTTCAGATGGCATTAACATATTTTACGAAAAGTCGTCAGAAATAAAATTTTTTTAGATTAAAACTAAAATATCCTCGAAATCATTGAAGAAGAAGTACCTTATCAGACGAAAATATGCCTTATCTAATAAGAGACATTTAAATTTTTTTAATTGCATAAATGCGCGGCATTTTATTCAGAATTAACAGTTTTTTACATGGACAAAAAATTCGTTTAATTTTTTCCCATGAAATACTAGAATTATAGAAAACTACTTTGCGAAAAGAATCGGCAGTAGGACGGAAAAGTGTTGACCACCGATTAGTTTTTTTGCTAATAACTCTTGCAACCTTTGACCGACTTCTTCGACAAAGAGCTCAATGGAAAGCTTATCTGTTTCTCTTTCAGATGGCATTAACATATTTTACGAAAAGTCGTAAGAAATAAAATTTTCTTGATCAAACCTAAAATATCCTCGAAATCATTGAAAAGGAAGTACCTTATCAGACGAAAATATGCCTTATCTAATAAGAGACATTTAAATTTTTTTAATTGCATAAATGGGTGGCATTTTATTCAGAAGTAAAAGTTTTTTACATTCTCGAAATCATTGAAGAAGAAGTACCTTATCAAACGAAAATATGACTTACCTAATAAGAGACATTTAAATTTTTTTAATTGCATAAATGGGCGTCATTTTATTCAGAATTAACAGTTTTTTACATGGACAAAAAATTCGTTTAATTTTTTCCCATTAAATACAAGAATTATAGAAAAGTACTTTGCGAAAAGAATCGGCAGTAGGACGGAATCGTGTTGACCACCGATTAGTTTTTTGCTAATAACTCTTGCATCCTTCGACCGACTTCTTCGACTAAGAGCTCGATGGAAAGCTTATCTGTTTCTCTTTCAGATGGTATTAACATATTTTACGAAAAGTCGTAAGAAATAAAATTTTCTTGATCAAACCTAAAATATCCTCGAAATCATTGAAAAAGAAGTACCTTATTTGACGAAAATATGCCTTATCTTATAAGAGACATTTAAATTTTTTTAATTGCATAAATGCGCGGCATTTTATTCAGAATTAACAGTTTTTTACATGGACAAAAAATTCGTTTAATTTTTTCCCATGAAATACTAGAATTATAGAAAACTACTTTGCGAAAAGAATCGGAAGTAGGACGGAAACGTGTTGACCACCGATTAGTTTTTTTGCTAATAACTCTTGCAACCTTTGACCGACTTCTTCGACTAAGAGCTCAATGGAAAGCTTATCTGTTTCTCTTTCAAATGGCATTAACATATTTTACGAAAATTCGTAAGAAATAAAATTTTTTTGATCAAACCTAACATATCCTCGAAATCATTGAAAAGGAAGTACCTTATCAGACGAAAATATGCCTTATCTAATAAGAGACATTTAAATTTTTTTAATTGCATAAATGGGTGGCATTTTATTCAGAAGTAAAAATTTTTTACATTCTCGAAATCATTGAAGAAGAAGTACCTTATCAAACGAAAATATGACTTACCTAATAAGAGACATTTAAATTTTTTTAATTGCATAAATGGGCGTCATTTTATTCAGAATTAACAGTTTTTTACATGGACAAAAAATTCGTTTAATTTTTTCCCATTAAATACTAGAATTATAGAAAACTACTTTGCGAAAAGAATCGGCAGTAGGACGGAAACATGTTGACCACCGATTAGTTTTTTGCTAATAACTCTTGCATCCTATGACCGACTTCTTCGACTAAGAGCTCGATGGAAAGCTTATCTGTTTCTCTTTCAGATGGCCTTAACAAATTTTACGAAAAATCGTAAGAAATAAAATTTTTTTGATCAAACCTAAAATATCCTCGAAATCATTGAAGAAGAAGTACTTATCAGACGAAAATATGCTTTACCTAATAAGAGACATTTAAATTTTTTTAATTGCAAAAATGGACGGCATTTTATTCAGAAGTAAAAGTTTTTTACATTCTCGAAATCATTGAAGAAGCAGTACCTTATCAGACGAAAATATGCCTTGTCTAATAAGAGACATTTAAATTTTTTTAGTTGCATAAATGGGTGGCATTTTATTCAGAAGTAAAAGTTTTTTACATTCTCGAAATCATTGAAGAAGAAGTACCTTATCAAACGAAAATATGACTTACCTAATAAAAGACATTTAAATTTTTTTAATTGCAAAAATGGGCGGCATTTTATTCAGAAGTAAAAGTTTTTTACATTCTCGAAATCATTGAAGAAGAAGTACCTTATCAGACGAAAATATGCCTTGTATAATAAGAGACATTTAAATTTTTTTAGTTGCATAAATGGCCGGCATTTTATTCAGAGTTAATAGTTTTTTATATGGACAAAAAATTCGCTTAATTTTTTCCCATTAAATACTAGAATTATAGAAAAGTACTTTGCGAAAAGTAATAACAGGAAATAAAATTTATTTAATCAAAACTAAAATATCGTCGAAATCATTGAAGAAGAAGTTCCTTATCAGACGAAAATGGCGGCATTTTATTCAGAATTAATAGTTTCTTACATAGACAAAAAATTCGTTTAATTTTTTCCCATTAAATACTAGAATCAAAGAAAAGTACTTTGCGAAAAGAATCGGCAGTAAAACAGAATCGTGTTGACCACCGATTAGTTTTTTGCTAATAACACTTGCATCCTTCAACCGACTTCTTCGACTAAGAGCTCGATGGAAAGCTTATCTGTTTCTCTTTCAGATGGCATTAACATATTTTACGAAAAGTCGTCAGAAATAAAATTTTTTTAGATTAAAACTAAAATATCCTCGAAATCATTGAAGAAGAAGAACCTTATCAGACGAAAATATGCCTTATCTAATAAGAGACATTTAAATTTTTTTAATTGCATAAATGCGCGGCATTTTATTCAGAATTAACAGTTTTTTACATGGACAAAAAATTCGTTTAATTTTTTCCCATGAAATACTAGAATTATAGAAAACTACTTTGCGAAAAGAATCGGCAGTAGGACGGAAAAGTGTTGACCACCGATTAGTTTTTTTGCTAATAACTCTTGCAACCTTTGACCGACTTCTTCGACAAAGAGCTCAATGGAAAGCTTATCTGTTTCTCTTTCAGATGGCATTAACATATTTTACGAAAAGTCGTAAGAAATAAAATTTTTTTGATCAAACCTAAAATATCCTCGAAATCATTGAAAAGGAAGTACCTTATCAGACGAAAATATGCCTTATCTAATAAGAGACATTTAAATTTTTTTAATTGCATAAATGGGCGTCATTTTATTCAGAATTAACAGTTTTTTACATGGACAAAAAATTCGTTTAATTTTTTCCCATTAAATACTAGAATTATAGAAAACTACTTTGCGAAAAGAATCGGCAGTAGGACGGAAACATGTTGACCACCGATTAGTTTTTTGCTAATAACTCTTGCAACCTATGACCGACTTCTTCGACTAAGAGCTCGATGGAAAGCTTATTTGTTTCTCTTTCAGATGGCCTTAACAAATTTTACGAAAAATCGTAAGAAATAAAATTTTTTTGATCAAACCTAAAATATCCTCGAAATCATTGAAGAAGAAGTACTTATCAGACGAAAATATGCTTTACCTAATAAGAGACATTTAAATTTTTTTAATTGCAAAAATGGGCGGCATTTTATTCAGAAGTAAAAGTTTTTTACATTCTCGAAATCATTGAAGAAGAAGTACCTTATCAGACGAAAATATGCCTTGTCTAATAAGAGACATTTAAATTTTTTTAGTTGCATAAATGGGTGGCATTTTATTCAGAAGTAAAAGTTTTTTACATTCTCAAAATCATTGAAGAAGGAGTACCTTATCAAACGAAAATATGACTTACCTAATAAAAGACATTTAAATTTTTTTAATTGCAAAAATGGGCGGCATTTTATTCAGAAGTAAAAGTTTTTTACATTCTCGAAATCATTGAAGAAGAAGTACCTTATCAGACGAAAATATGCCTTGTATAATAAGAGACATTTAAATTTTTTTAGTTGCATAAATGGCCGGCATTTTATTCAGAGTTAATAGTTTTTTATATGGACAAAAAATTCGCTTAATTTTTTCCCATTAAATACTAGAATTATAGAAAAGTACTTTGCGAAAAGTAATAAAAGGAAATAAAATTTATTTGATCAAAACTAAAATATCGTCGAAATCATTGAAGAAGAAGTTCCTTATCAGACGAAAATGGCGGCATTTTATTCAGAATTAATAGTTTTTTACATAGACAAAAAATTCGTTTTATTTTTTTCCCATTAAATACTAGAATCATAGAAAAGTACTCTGCGAAAAGAATCGGCAGTAGGACAGAATCGTGTTGACCACCGATTAGTTTTTTGCTAATAACACTTGCATCCTTCGACCGACTTCTTCGATTAAGAGCTCGATGGAAAGCTTATCTGTTCCTCTTGCAGATGGCATTAACATATTTTACGAAAAGTCGTCAGAAATAAAATTTTTTTGATTAAAACTAAAATATCCTCGAAATCATTGAAGAAGAAGTACCTTATCAGACGAAAATATGCCTTATCTAATAAGAGACATTTAAATTTTTTTAATTGCATAAATGAGTGGCATTTCATTCAGAATTAATAGTTTTTTACATGGACAAAAAATTCGTTTAATTTTTTTCCATTTAATACTAGAATTATAGAAAAGTACTTTGCGAAAAGAATCGGCACTAGGACGGAATCGTGTTGACCACCGATTAGTTTTTTGCTAATAACACTTGCGTCCTTCGACCGACTTCTTCGACTAAGAGCTCGATGGAAAGCTTATCTGTTCCTCTTTCAGATGGCATTAACATATTTTACGAAAAGTCGTAAGAAATAAAATTTTTTTGATTAAAACTAAAATATCCTCGAAATCATTGAAGAAGGAGTACCTTATCAGACGAAAATATGCCTTATCTAATAAGAGATATTTAAATTTTTTTAATTGCATAAATGGGCGGCATTTTATTCAGAATTAATAGTTTTTTACAAACTAAAATATCCTCGAAATCAATGAAGAAGAAGTACCTTATCAGACGAAAATATGCCTTATCTAATAAGAGACATATATATTTTTTTAATTGCATAAATGGGCGGCATTTTATTCAGAATTAATAGTTTTTTACATGGACAAACGATTCCTTTAATTTTTTCCCATTAACTACTACAATTATAGAAAAGTACTTTTCGAAAAGAATCGGCAGTAGGACGGAATCGTGTTGACCACTGATTAGTTTTTTGCTGATAACTCTTGCATCCTTCGACCGACTTCTTCGACTAAGAGCTCGATGGAAAGCTTATCTGTTCCTCTTTCAGATGGCATTAACATATTTTACGACAAGTCTTAAGAAATAAAATGTTTTTGATCAAAACTAAAATATCCTCGAAATCAATGAAGAAGAAGTACCTTATCAGACGAAAATATGCCTTATCTAATAAGAGACATTTAAATTTTTTTAATTGCATAAATGGGCGGCTTTTTATTCAGAATTAATAGTTTTTTACATGGACAAAAAATTCGTTTAATTTTTTCCTATTAAATACTAGAATTATAGAAAAGTACTTTGCGAAAAGAATCGGCAGTAGGACGGAATCGTGTTGCCCACCGATTAGTTTTTTGCTAATAACTCTGGCATCCTTCGACCGACTTCTTCGACTAAGAGCATGATGGAAAGCTTATCTATTCCTCTTTCGGATGGCATTAACATATTTTCCGAAAAGTCATAAGAAATAAAATCGAAATCATTGAAGAGGAAGTACCTTATCAGATGAAAATATGCCTTATCTAATAAGAGACATTTAAATTTTTATACTTTTCACTTATGTGAAATAGTATATTAACTTTGTCACGGAGTTTGTAACAGATCGAAATATTAATTTCCGACTATATAAAGTATATATATTCTTGATCAGGACGACAAGACGAGTTGATTTAGCCATGTCCGTCTGTCCGTCTGTCTGTCTGTATGTATGTATGCAAACTAGTCCCTCAGTTTTGAAGCTATCGAGCTGAAACTTTGCACAGAGTCTTAGAATTTATTACGATGAATCATTCGTCGGAACCAGCATGATCGGATTATTGGAACAGGTAGCTCCCATACGAAAAGAAGAAGAAAAGTGAACAAAACTATAACCGTTGTATGGAAAACTTTTTTGTTTTGTACAATAGAGTGCTGAAATTTTAAACATAGTAGTTTTACATGGTCCGACTACATGCCTGAAAGTTTCATTGAGATTGGACATCTGGAACTGGTAGCTCCCATACAAAATGAAGAAGAGGAAGAGAAGGAATATTCACGTCGTTGTATGGAAAACTTTTTTGTTTCTTAACCAATTGACTTGAAATTTTAAAGTTATGTTCTTAGGGAGGAATGAAATCTATTTTGACCAAAAGTAGCCACGCCCACTTATAGCGAAAATTGACCCGTTGTATGGAAAACTTTTTTGTTTTTTAACCAATTGACTTGAAACTTTGCAGTTATGCTCTTAGGGAGGAATGAAAACTATTTTGATCAAAAGTGGGCGTGGCCACGCCCACTTATAGCTTAACTTGACCCTTTGTATGGAAAACTTTTTTGTTTTTTAACCAATTGACTTGAAACTTTACAGTTATGTTCTTAGGGAGGAATGAAAACTATTTTAACCAAAAGTGGGCGTAGCCACGCCTACTTATAGCGAAAATTGACCCGTTGTATGGAAAACTTTTTTGTTTTTTAACCAATTGACTTGAAACTTTGCAGTTATGCTCTTAGGGAGGAATGAAAACTATTTTGACCAAATGTGGGCATGGCTACGCCCACTTATCGCAAAACTTGAACCGTTGTATGGAAAATTTTTTTGTTTTTTAACGAATTGACTTGAAACATTACAGTTATGTTGTTAGGGAGGCATGAAAACTATTCATTTAGTTTTTTTTATAGTGACACAAAGTGAAAAGTATTATAGCTTCAGCCTTGCTGAAGATAGCGTCCTTACTGATTTTAATTGCATAAATGGACGGCATTTTATTCAGAAGTAATAGTTTTTTACATTCTCGAAATCATTGAAGAAGAAGTACCGTATCAGACGAAAATATGCCTTATCTAATAAGAGACATTTAAATTTTTTTAGTTGCATAAACGGGCGGCATTTTATTCAGAATTAATAGTTTTTTACATGGACAAAATATTCGTTTAATTTTTTCCCATTGAATACTTGAGTTATAGAAAAGAACTTTTCGAAAAGAATCGGTAGTAGGACGGAAACGTGTTGACCACCGATTAGTTTTTTGCTAATAACTCGTGCATCCTACGACCGACTTCTTCGACTAAGAGCTCGATGGAAAGCTTATCTGTTCCTCTTTCAGATGGCATTAACATATTTTACGAAAAGTCGTAAAAAATAAAATTTTTTTGATCAAACCTAAAATATCCTCGAATTCATCAAAGAAGTAGTACTTATCAGACAAAAATATGCCTTATCTAATAAGAGACATTTACATTTTTTTAATTTCATAAATGGGTGGCATTTTATTCAGAATTAACAGTTTTTTACATGGACAAAAAATTTATTTAATTTTTTCCCATTGAATACTTGAGTTATAGACAAGAACTTTTCGAAAAGAATCGGCAGTAGGATGGAATCGTGTTGACCATCGATTAGTTTTTTGCTAATAACTCTTGCATCCTTCGACCGACTTCTTCGACTAAGACCTCGATGGAAAGCTTATCTGTTCCTCTTTCAGATGGATTAACATATTTTACGAAAAGTCGTAAAAAATAAAATTTTTTTGATCAAACCTAAAATATCCTCGAAATCATTGAAAAAGAAGTACCTTATTTGACGAAAATATGCCTTATCTAATAAGAGACATTTAAATTTTTTTAATTGCATAAATGGACGGCATTTTATTCAGAAGCAATAGTATTTTACATTCTCGAAATCATTGAAGAAGAAGTACCTTATCAGACGAAAATATGCCTTATATAATAAGAGACATTTAAATTTTTTTAGTTGCATAAATGGGTGGCATTTTATTCAGAAGTAAAAGTTTTTTACATTCTCGAAATCATTGAAGAAGAAGTACCTTATCAGACGAAAATATGCCTTATATAATAAGAGACATATAAATTTTTTTAATTCCATAAATGGGCGGCATTTTATTCAGAATTAATAGTTTTTTACATGGAAAAAAGATTCCTTTAATTTTTTCCCATTAAATACTAGAAGTATAGAAAAGTACTTTTCGAAAAGAATATGCAGTAGGACGGAATTCGTGTTGACCACCGATTAGTTTTTTGCTAATAACTCTTGCATCCTTGGACCGACTTCTTCGACTAAGAGCATGATGGAAAGCTTATGTGTTCCTCTTTCAGATGACATTAACATATTTTACGAAAAGTCGTAAGAAATAAAATTTTTTTCATCAAACCTAAAATATCCTCGAAATCATTGAAGAAGAAAAACTTATCAGACGAAACTATGCCTTATCTAATAAGAGACATTAAAATTTTTTTAGTTGCATAAATGGGCGGCATTTTATTCAGAACTAATAGTTTTTTACATGGACAAAAAATTCGTTTAATTTTTTCCCATTAAATACACGAATTATAGAAAAGTACTTTGCGAAAAGAATCGGCAGTAGGACGGAATCGTGTTGACCACCGATTAGTTTTTTGCTAATAACTCTTGCATCCTTCGACCGACTTCTTCGACTAAGAGCTCGATGGAAAGCTTATCTGTTTCTCTTTCAGATGGCATTAACATCTTTTACGAAAAGTCGTAAGAAATAAAATTTTCTTGATCAAACCTAAAATATCCTCGAAATCATTGAAAAAGAAGTACCTTATTTGACGAAAATATGCCTTAACTAATAAGAGACATTTAAATTTTTTTAATTGCATAAATGCGCGGCATTTTATTCAGAATTAACAGTTTTTTACATGGACAAAAAATTCGTTTAATTTTTTCCCATGAAATACTACATTTATAGAAAACTACTTTGCGAAAAGAATCGGCAGTAGGACGGAAACGTGTTGACCACCGATTAGTTTTTTTGGTAATAACTCTTGCAACCTTTGACCGACTTCTTCGACTAAGAGCTCAATGGAAAGCTTATCTGTTTCTCTTTCAGATGGCATTAACATATTTTACGAAAAGTCGTAAGAAATAAAATTTTTTTGATCAAACCCAAAATATTCTCAAAATCATTGAAAAGGAAGTACCTTATCAGACGAAAATATGCCTTACCTAATAAGAGACATTTAAATTTTTTTAATTGCAAAAATGGGCGGCATTTTATTCAGAAGTAAAAGTTTTTTACATTCTCGAAATCATTGAAGAAGAAGTACCTTATCAGACGAAAATATGCCTTATCTAATAAGAGACATATATATTTTTTTAATTGCATAAATGGGCGGCATTTTATTCAGAATTAATAGTTTTTTACATGGACAAACGATTCCTTTAATTTTTTCCCATTAACTACTTCAATTATAGAAAAGTACTTTTCGAAAAGAATCGGCAGTAGGACGGAATCGTGTTGACCACTGATTAGATTTTTTCTAATAACTCTTGCATCCTTCGACCGACTTCTTCGACTAAGAGCTCAATGGAAAGCTTATCTGTTTCTCTTTCAGATGGCATTAACATATTTTACGAAAAGTCGTAAGAAATAAAATGTTTTTGATCAAACCTAAAATATCCTCGAAATCATTGAAAAGGAAGTACCTTATCAGACGAAAATATGCCTTACCTAATATGAGACATTTAAATTTTTTTAATTGCAAAAATGGGCGGCATTTTATTCAGAAGTAAAAGTTTTTTACATTCTCGAAATCATTGAAGAAGAAGTACCTTATCAGAGGAAAATATGCCTTGTATAATAAGAGACATTTAAATTTTTTTAATTGCAAAAATGGGCGGCATTTTATTCAAAAGTAAAAGTTTTTTACATTCTCGAAATCATTGAAGAAGAAGTACCTTATCAGAGGAAAATATGCCTTGTATAATTAGAGACATTTAAATTTTTTTAGTTGCATAAATGGGTGGCATTTTATTCAGAAGTAAAAGTTTTTTACATTCTCGAAATCATTGAAGAAGAAGTACCTTATCAGACGAAAATATGACTTACCTAATAAGAGACATTTAAATTTTTTTTGGTGCATAAATGGCCGGCATTTTATTCAGAGTTAATAGTTTTTTATATGGACAAAAAATTCGCTTAATTTTTTCCCATTAAATACTAGAATTATAGAAAAGTACTTTGCGAAAAGTAATGACAGGAAATAAAATTTATTTGATCGAAACTAAAATATCGTCGAAATCATTGAAGAAGAAGTTCCTTATCAGACGAAAATGGCGGCATTTTATTCAGAATTAATAGTTTTTTACATAGACAAAAAATTCGTTTTATTTTTTTCCCATTAAATACTAGAATCATAGAAAAGTACTTTGCGAAAAGAATCGGCAGTAGGACAGAATCGTGTTGACCACCGATTAGTTTTTTGCTAATAACACTTGCATCCTTCGACCGACTTCTTCGACTAAGAGCTCGATGGAAAGCTTATCTGTTCCTCTTTCAGATGGCATTAACATATTTTACGAAAAGTCGTAAGAAATAAAATTTTTTTGATTAAAACTAAAATATCCTCGAAATCATTGAAGAAGAAGTACCTTATCAGACGAAAATATGCCTTATCTAATAAGAGACATTTAAATTTTTTTAATTGCATAAATGAGTGGCATTTCATTCAGAATTAATAGTTTTTTACGTGGACAAAAAATTCGTTTAATTTTTTTCCATTTAATACTAGAATTATAGAAAAGTACTTTGCGAAAAGAATCGGCAGTAGGACGGAATCGTGTTGACCACCGATTAGTTTTTTGCTAATAACACTTGCGTCCTTCGACCGACTTCTTCGACTAAGAGCTCGATGGAAAGCTTATCTGTTCCTCTTTCAGATGGCATTAACATATTTTACGAAAAGTCGTAAGAAATAAAATTTTTTTGATTAAAACTAAAATATCCTCGACATCATTGAAGAAGGAGTACCTTATCAGACGAAAATATGCCTTACCTAATAAGAGACATTTAAATTTTTTTAATTGCATAAATGGGCGGCATTTTATTCAGAATTAATAGTTTTTTACAAACTAAAATATCCTCGAAATCAATGAAGAAGAAGTACCTTATCAGACGAAAATATGCCTTATCTAATAAGAGACATATATATTTTTTTAATTGCATAAATAGGCGGCATTTTATTCAGAATTAATAGTTTTTTACATGGACAAACGATTCCTTTAATTTTTTCCCATTAACTACTACAATTATAGAAAAGTACTTTTCGAAAAGAATCGGCAGTAGGACGGAATCGTGTTGACCACTGATTAGTTTTTTGCTGATAACTCTTGCATCCTTCGACCGACTTCTTCGACTAAGAGCTCGATGGAAAGCTTATCTGTTCCTCTTTCAGATGGCATTAACATATTTTACGACAAGTCTTAAGAAATAAAATGTTTTTGATCAAAACTAAAATATCCTCGAAATCAATGAAGAAGAAGTACCTTATCAGACGAAAATATGCATTATCTAATAAGAGACATTTAAATTTTTTTAATTGCATAAATGGGCGGCTTTTTATTCAGAATTAATAGTTTTTTACATGGACAAAAAATTCGTTTAATTTTTTCCTATTAAATACTAGAATTATAGAAAAGTACTTTGCGAAAAGAATCGGCAGTAGGACGGAATCGTG
Source organism: Phortica okadai (assembly GCA_034638295.1). NCBI lineage: Eukaryota > Metazoa > Arthropoda > Insecta > Diptera > Drosophilidae > Phortica > Phortica okadai. Next base: position 27,029,814 of record CM067851.1, on the reverse strand, counting down.
TTGACCACCGATTAGTTTTTTGCTGATAACTCTTGCATCCTTCGACCGACTTCTTCGACTAAGAGCATGATGGAAAGCTTATCTATTCCTCTTTCGGATGGCATTAACGTATTTTACGACAAGTCTTAAGAAATAAAATGTTTTTGATCAAAACTAAAATATCCTCGAAATCAATGAAGAAGAAGTACCTTATCAGACGAAAATATGCCTTATCTAATAAGAGACATTTAAATTTTTTTAATTGCATAAATGGGCGGCTTTTTATTCAGAATTAGTAGTTTTTTACATGGACAAAAAATTCGTTTAATTTTTTCCTATTAAATACTAGAATTATAGAAAAGTACTTTGCGAAAAGAATCGGCAGTAGGACGGAATCGTGTTGACCACCGATTAGTTTTTTGCTGATAACTCTTGCATCCTTCGACCAACTTCTTCGACTAAGAGCATGATGGAAAGCTTATCTATTCCTCTTTCGGATGGCATTAACATATTTTCCGAAAAGTCATAAGAAATAAAATCGAAATCATTGAAGAAGAAGTACTTATCAGACGAAAATATGCCTTGTCTAATAAGAGACATTTAAATTTTTTTAATTGCATAAATGGGCGGCATTTTATTCAGAATTAATAGTTTTTTACATGGACAAAAAATTCGTTTAATTTTTTCCCAATAAATACAAGAATTATAGAAAAGTACTTTGCGAAAAGAATCGGCAGTAGGACGGAATCGTGTTGACCGCCGATTAGTTTTTTGCTAATAACTCTTGCATCCTTCGACCGACTTCTTCGACTAAGAGCTCGATGGAAAGCTTATCTGTTCCTCTTTCAGATGGCATTAACATATTTTACGAAAAGTCGTAAGAAATAAAATTTTTTTGATCAAAACTAAAATATCCTCGAAATTAATGAAGGAGAAGTACCTTATCAGACGAAAATATGCCTTATCTAATAAGAGACATATATATTTTTTAATTGCATAAATGGGCGGCATTTTATTCAGAATTAATAGTTTTTTACATGGACAAAAGATTCCTTTAATGTTTTCCCATTAAATACTAGAAGTATAGAAAAGTACTTTTCGAAAAGAATATGCAGTAGGACGGAATTCGTGTTGACCACCGATTAGTTTTTTGCTAATAACTCTTGCATCCTTGGACCGACTTCTTCGACTAAGAGCATGATGGAAATCTTATCTGTTCCTCTTTCAGATGACATTAACATATTTTACGAAAAGTAGTAAGAAATAAAATTTTTTTCATCAAACCTAAAATATCCTCGAAATCATTGAAGAAGAAGTACTTATCAGACGAAACTATGCCTTATCTAATAAGAGACATTAAAATTTTTTTACTTGCATTAATGGGCGGCATTTTATTCAGAATTAATAGTTTTCCACATGGAGAAAAAATTAATTTAATTTTTTCCCATTAAATACTTGAATTATAGAAAAGTACTTTGCGAAAAGAATCGGCAGTAGGACGCAATCGTGTTGACCGCCGATTAGTTTTTTGCTAATAACTCTTGCATCCTTCGACCGACTTCTTCGACTAAGAGCTCGATGGAAAGCTTATCTGTTCCTCTTTCAGATGGCATTAACATATTTTACGAAAAGTCGTAAGAAATAAAATTTTTTTGATCAAAACTAAAATAACCTTGAAATCATTCCTCTTTCAGATGGCTTTAACATATTTTACGAAAAGTCGTAAGAAATAAAATGTTTTTGATCAAAACTAAAGTATCCTCGAAATTAATGAAGGAGAAGTACCTTATCAGACGAAAATATGCCTTATCTAATAAGAGACATATATATTTTTTTAATTGCATAAATGGGCGGCATTTTATTCAGAATTAATAGTTTTTTACATGGACAAAAGATTCCTTTAATTTTTTCCCATTAAATACTAGAAGTATAGAAAAGTACTTTTCGAAAAGAATATGCAGTAGGACGGAATTCGTGTTGACCACCGATTAGTTTTTTGCTAATAACTCTTGCATCCTTGGACCGACTTCTTCGACTAAGAGCATGATGGAAATCTTATCTGTTCCTCTTTCAGATGACATTAACATATTTTACGAAAAGTAGTAAGTAATAAAATTTTTTTGATCAAACCTAAAATATTTTTTTAATTGCATAAATGGGCGGCATTTTATTCAGAATTAATAGTTTTTTACAAACTAAAATATCCTAGAAATCAATGAAGAAGAAGTACCTTATCAGACGAAAATATGCCTTATCTAATAAGAGACATATATATTTTTTTAATTGCATAAATGGGCGGCATTTTGTTCAGAATTAATAGTTTTTTACATGGACAAACGATTCCTTTAATATTTTCCCATTAACTACTACAATTATAGAAAAGTACTTTTCGAAAAGAATCGGCAGTAGGACGGAATCGTGTTGACCACTGATTAGTTTTTTGCTGATAACTCTTGCATCCTTCGACCGACTTCTTCGACTAAGAGCATGATGGAAAGCTTATATGTTCCTCTTTCAGATGGCATTAACATATTTTACGAAAAGTCTTAAGAAATAAAATGTTTTTGATCAAAACTAAAATATCCTCGAAATCAATGAAGAAGAAGTACCTTATCAGACGAAAATATGCCTTATCTAATAAGAGACATTTAAATATTTTTAATTGCATAAATGGGCGGCATTTTATTCAGAATTAATAGTTTTTTACATGGACAAAAAATTCGTTTAATTTTTTCCCATTAAATACTAGAATTATAGAAAAGTACTTTGCGAAAAGAATCGGCAGTAGGACGGAATCGTGTTGACCACCGATTAGTTTTTTGCTAATAACTCTTGCATCCTTCGACCGACTTCTTCGACTAAGAGCATGATGGAAAGCTTATCTGTTCCTCTTTCAGATGGCATTAACATATTTTACGAAAAGTCGTAAGAAGTACAATTTTTTTGATCAAAACTAAAATAACCTCGAAATCCTTCCTCTTTCAGATGGCTTTAACATATTTTACGAAAAGTCGTAAGAAATAAAATGTTTTTGATCAAAACTAAAATATCCTCGAAATCAATGAAGGAGAAGTACCTTATTTGACGAAAATATGCCTTATCTAATAAGAGACTTATATATTTTTTTAATTGCATAAATGGGCGTCATTTTATTCAGAATTAATAGTTTTTTACATGGACAAAAGATTCGTTTAATATTTTCCCATTAAATACTAGAAGTATAGAAAAGTACTTTTCGAAAAGAATCGGCAGTAGGACGGAATCGTGTTGACCACCGATTAGTTTTTTGCTAATAACTCTTACATCCTCCGACCGACTTCTTCGACTAAGAGCATGATGAAAAGCATATCTGTTCCTCTTTCAGATGGCATTAACATATATTACGAAAAGTCGTAAGAAATAAAATTTTTTTCATCAAACCTAAAATATCCTCGAAATCATTGAAGAAGAAGTACCTCATCAGACGAAAATATGCCTTATGTAATAAGAGACATTAAAATTTTTTTAGTTGCATAAATGGGCGGCATTTTATTCAGAATTAATAGTTTTTCACATGGACAAAAAATTAATTTAATTTTTTCCCATTAAATACTTGAATTATGGAAAAGTACTTTGCGAAAAGAATCGGCAGTTGGACGGAATCGTGTTGACCACCGATTAGTTTTTTGCTAATAACTCTTGCATCCTCCGACCGACTTCTTCGACTAAGAGCTCGATGGAAAGCTTATCTGTTCCTCTTTCAGATGGCATTAACATATTTTACGAAAAGTCGTAAGAAATAAAATTTTTTTGATCAAACCTAAAATATTTTTTTAATTGCATAAATGGGCGGCATTTTATTCAGAATTAATAGTTTTTTACATGGACAAAAGATTCCTTTAATTTTTTCCCATTAAATACTAGAATTATAGAAAAGTACTTTTCGAAAAGAGTCGGCAGTAGGACGGAATCGTGTTGACCAGCGATTAGTTTTTTGCGAATAGCTTTTGCATCCTTCGATCGTCTTCTTCGACTAAGAGCTCGATAGAAAGCTTATCTGTTCCTCTTTCAGATGGCATTAACATATTTTGGGAAAAGTCGTAAGAAATAAAATTTTTTTCATTAAACCTAAACTATCCTCGAAATCATTGAAGAAGAAGTACTTATCAGACGAAACTATGCCTTATATAATAAGAGACATTTTAATTTTTTTAATTGCATAAATGGGCGGCATTTTATTCAGAATTAATAGTTTTTTACATGGACAAAAAATTCGTTTAATTTTTTCCCATTAAATACTACCACCGATTAGTTTTTTGCTAATAACTCTTGCATCCTCCGACCGACTTCTTCGACTAAGAGCTCGATGGAAAGCTTATCAGTTCCTCTTTCAGATGGCATTAACATATTTTACGAAAAGTCGTAAGAAATAAAATTTTGTTGATCAAACTTAAAATATCCTCGAAATCATTGAAGAAGAAGTACCTCTTCAGACGAAAATATGCCTTATGTAATAAGAGACATTTAAATTTTTTTCATTGCATAAATGGGCGGCATTTTATTCAAAATTAATAGTTTTTTACATAGACAAAAAATTTGTTTAATTTTTTCCCATTATATACTAAAATTATAGAAAAGTACTTTTCGAAAAGAATCGGCAGTAGGACCGAAACGTATTGACCACCGATTAGTTTTTTGCTAATAACTCTTGCATCCTTCGACCGACTTCTTCGACTAAGAGCTCGATGGAAAGCTTATCTGTTCCTCTTTCAGATGGCATTAACATATTTTACGAAAAGTCGTAAGAAATAAAATTTTTTTGATCAAACCCAAAATATTTTTTTAATTGCATAAATGGGCGTCATTTTATTTAGAATTAATAGTTTTTTACATGGCCAAAAAATTTGTTTAATTTTTTCCCATTAAATACTAGAATTATAGAAAAGTACTTTTTGAAAAGAGTCGGCAGTAGGACGGAATCGTGTTGACAAGCGATTAGTTTTTTGCTAATAGCTCTTGCATCCTTCGATCGTCTTCTTCGACTAAGTGCTCGATAGAAAGCTTATCTGTTCCTCTGTCAGATGGCATTAACATATTTTGCGAAAAGTCGTAAGAAATAAAATTTTTTGATAAAACCTAAAATATCCTCGAAATCATTGAAGAAGAAGTACTTATCAGACGAAACTATGCCTTATCTAATAAGAGACATTTAAATTTATTTAGTTGCATAAATGGGCGTCATTTTATTTAGAATTAATAGCTTTTTACAAGGCCACAAAATTCATATAATTTTTTCCCATTAAATACTTGAATTATAGAAAAGTACTTTGCGAAAAGAATCGGCAGTAGGACGGAATCGTGTTGACTACCGATTAGTTTTTTGCTTATAACTCTTGCATCCTCCGACCGACTTCTTCGACTAAGAGCTCGATGGAAAGCTTAAGAAATAAAATTTTTTTGATCAAACCTAAAATATCCTCAAAATCATTGAAGAAGAAATACCTTATCAGACGAAAAAATGCCTAATGTAATAAGAGACATTTAAATTTTTTTAATTGCATAAATGGGCGGCATTTTATTCAGAATTAAAAGTTTTTTACATGGACAAAAAATTCGTTTAATTTTTTCCCATTAAATACTTGAATTATAGAAAAGTACTTTGCGAAAAGAATCGGCATTAGGACGGAATCGTGTTGACCACCGATTAGTTTTTTGCTAATAACTCTTGCAACATTCGACCGACTTCTTCGACTAAGAGCTCGATGAAAAGTTTATCTGTTCCTCTTTCAGATGGCATTAACATATTTTACGAAAAGTCGTAAGAAATAAAATTTTTTTGATCAAACCTAAAATCATTGAAGGAGAAGTACCTTATCAGACGAAAATATGCCTTATCTAATAAGAGACATTTAAATTTTTTTAATTGCATAAATGGGCGGCATTTTATTCAGAATTAATAGTTTTTTACATGGACAAAAAAATCGTTTAATTTTTTCCCATTAAATACTAGAATTATAGAAAAGTACTTTTCGAAAAGAATCGGCAGTAGGACGGAATCGTGTTGACCACCGATTAGTTTTTTGCTGATAACTCTTGCATCCTTCAACCGACTTCTGCGGCTAAGAGCTCGATGGAAAGCTTATCTGTTCCTCTTTCTGATGGCATTAACATATTTTACGAAAAGTCGTAAGAAATAAAATTTTTTTGATCAAAACTAAAATATCCTCGAAATCAATGAAGCAGAAGTACCTTATCAGACGAAAATATGCCTTATCTAATAAGAGACATATATATTTTTTTAATTGCATAAATGGGCGGCATTTTATTCAGAATTAATAGTTTTTTACATGGACAAAAAATTCGTTTAATTTTTTCCCATTAAATACTTGAATTATAGAAAAGTACTTTGCGAAAAAAATCGGCAGTAGGACGGAATCGTGTTGACCACCGATTAGTTTTTTGCTAATAACTCTTGCATCCTTCGACCGACTTTTTCGACTAAGAGCTCGATGGAAAGCTTATCTGTTCCTCTTTCAGATGGCATTAACATATTTTACGAAAAGTCGTAAGAAATAAAATATTTTGATTAAAACTTAAATATCCTCGAAATCATTGAAGAAGAAGTACCTTATCAGACGAAAATATGCCTTATCTAATAAGAGACATTTAAATTTTTTTAATTGCATAAATGGGCGGCATTTTGTTCAGAATTAATAGTTTTTTACATGGACAAACGATTCCTTTAATATTTTCCCATTAACTACTACAATTATAGAAAAGTACTTTTCGAAAAGAATCGGCAGTAGGACGGAATCGTGTTGACCACTGATTAGTTTTTTGCTGATAACTCTTGCATCCTTCGACCGACTTCTTCGACTAAGAGCATGATGGAAAGCTTATATGTTCCTCTTTCAGATGGCATTAACATATTTTACGAAAAGTCTTAAGAAATAAAATGTTTTTGATCAAAACTAAAATATCCTCGAAATCAATGAAGAAGAAGTATCTTATCAGACGAAAATATGCCTTATCTAATAAGAGACATTTAAATTTTTTTAATTGCATAAATGGGCGGCATTTTATTCAGAATGAATAGTTTTTTACATGGACAAAAAATTCGTTTAATTTTTTTCCATTATATACTAGAATTACAGAAAAGTACTTTGCGAAAAGAATCGGCAGTAGGACGGAATCGTGTTGACCACCGATTAGTTTTTTGCTAATAACTCTTGCATCCTTCGACCGACTTCTTCGACTAAGAGCATGATGGAAAGCTTATCTGTTCCTCTTTCAGATGGCATTAACATATTTTACGAAAAGTCGTAAGAAATAAAATTTTTTTGATCACAACTAAAATAACCTCGAAATCCTTCCTCTTTCAGATGGCTTTAACATATTTTACGAAAAGTCGTAAGAAATAAAATGTTTTTGATCAAAACTAAAATATCCTCGAAATCAATGAAGGAGAAGTTCGTTATTTGACGAAAATATGCCTTATCTAATAAGAGACATATATATTTTTTTAATTGCATAAATGGGTGGCATTTTATTCAGAATTAATAGTTTTTTACATGGACAAAAGATTCCTTTAATTTTTTCCCATTAAATACTAGAAGTATAGAAAAGTACTTTTCGAAAAGAATCGGCAGTAGGACGGAATCGTGTTGACCACCGATTAGTTTTTTGCTTATAACTCTTGCATCCTTGGACCGACTTCTTCGACTAAGAGCATGATGGAAAGCTTATCTGTTCCTCTTTCAGATGGCATTAACATATATTACGAAAAGTCGTAAGAAATAAAATTTTTTTCATCAAACCTAAAATATCCTCGAAATCATTGAAGAAGAAGTACCTCATCAGACGAAAATATGCCTTATGTAATAAGAGACATTAAAATTTTTTTAGTTGCATAAATGGGCGGCATTTTATTCAGAATTAATAGTTTTTCACATGGACAAAAAATTAATTTAATTTGTTCCCATTAAATACTTGAATTATGGAAAAGTACTTTGCGAAAAGAATCGGCAGTTGGACGGAATCGTGTTGACCACCGATTAGTTTTTTGCTAATAACTCTTGCATCCTCCGACCGACTTCTTCGACTAAGAGCTCGATGGAAAGCTTATCTGTTCCTCTTTCAGATGGCATTAACATATTTTACGAAAAGTCGTAAGAAATAAATTTTTTTTGATCAAACCTAAAATATTTTTTTAGTTGCATAAATGGGCGGCATTTTATTCAGAATTAATAGTTTTTTACATGGACAAAAAATTCGTTAAATTTTTTCCCATTAAATAATACCACCGATTAGTTTTTTGCTAATAACTCTTGCATCCTCCGACCGACTTCTTCGACTAAGAGCTCGATGGAAAGCTTATCAGTTCCTCTTTCAGATGGCATTAACATATTTTACGAAAAGTCGTAAGAAATAAAATTTTGTTGATCAAACTTAAAATATCCTCGAAATCATTGAAGAAGAAGTACCTCTTCAGACGAAAATATGCCTTATGTAATAAGAGACATTTAAATTTTTTTCGTTGCATAAATGGGCGGCATTTTATTCAAAATTAATAGTTTTTTACATAGACAAAAAATTTGTTTAATTTTTTCCCATTATATACTAAAATTATAGAAAAGTACTTTTCGAAAAGAATCGGCAGTAGGACCGAAACGTATTGACCACCGATTAGTTTTTTGCTAATAACTCTTGCATCCTTCGACCGACTTCTTCGACTAAGAGCTCGATGGAAAGCTTATCTGTTCCTCTTTCAGATGGCATTAACATATTTTACGAAAAGTCGTAAGAAATAAAATTTTTTTGATCAAACCCAAAATATTTTTTTAATTGCATAAATGGGCGTCATTTTATTTAGAATTAATAGTTTTTTACATGGCCAAAAAATTTGTTTAATTTTTTCCCATTAAATACTAGAATTATAGAAAAGTACTTTTTGAAAAGAGTCGGCAGTAGGACGGAATCGTGTTGACCAGCAATTAGTTTTTTGCTAATAGCTCTTGCATCCTTCGATCGTCTTCTTCGACTAAGAGCTCGATAGAAAGCTTATCTGTTCCTCTTTCAGATGGCATTAACATATTTTGCGAAAAGTCGTAAGAAATAAAATTTTTTGATAAAACCTAAAATATCCTCGAAATCATTGAAGAAGAAGTACTTATCAGACGAAACTATGCCTTATCTAATAAGAGACATTTAAATTTATTTAGTTGCATAAATGGGCGTCATTTTATTTAGAATTAATAGCTTTTTACAAGGCCACAAAATTCATATAATTTTTTCCCATTAAATACTTGAATTATAGAAAAGTACTTTGCGAAAAGAATCGGCAGTAGGACGGAATCGTGTTGACTACCGATTAGTTTTTTGCTAATAACTCTTGCATCCTCCGACCGACTTCTTCGACTAAGAGCTCGATGGAAAGCTTAAGAAATAAAATTTTTTTGATCAAACCTAAAATATCCTCAAAATCATTGAAGAAGAAATACCTTATCAGACGAAAAAATGCCTAATGTAATAAGAGACATTTAAATTTTTTTAATTGCATAAATGGGCGGCATTTTATTCAGAATTAAAAGTTTTTTACATGGACAAAAAATTCGTTTAATTTTTTCCCATTAAATACTTGAATTATAGAAAAGTACTTTGCGAAAAGAATCGGCAGTAGGACGGAATCGTGTTGACCACCGATTAGTTTTTTGCTAATAACTCTTGCAACATTCGACCGACTTCTTCGACTAAGAGCTCGATGAAAAGTTTATCTGTTCCTCTTTCAGATGGCATTAACATATTTTACGAAAAGTCGTAAGAAATAACATTTTTTTGATCAAACCTAAAATCATTGAAGGAGAAGTACCTTATCAGACGAAAATATGCCTTATCTAATAAGAGACATTTAAATTTTTTTAATTGCATAAATGGGAGGCATTTTATTCAGAATTAATAGTTTTTTACATGGACAAAAAAATCGTTTAATTTTTTCCCATTAAATACTAGAATTATAGAAAAGTATTTTTCGAAAAGAATCGGCAGTAGGACGGAATCGTGTTGACCACCGATTAGTTTTTTGCTGATAACTTTTGCATCCTTCAACCGACTTCTGCGGCTACGAGCTCGATGGAAAGCTTATCTGTTCCTCTTTCAGATGGCATTAACATATTTTACGAAAAGTCGTAAGAAATAAAATTTTTTTGATCAAAACTAAAATATCCTCGAAATCAATGAAGGAGAAGTACCTTATCAGACGAAAATATGCCTTATCTAATAAGAGACATATATATTTTTTTAATTGCATAAATGGGCGGCATTTTATTCAGAATTAATAGTTTTTTACATGGACAAAAAATTCGTTTAATTTTTTCCCATTAAATACTTGAATTATAGAAAAGTACTTTGCGAAAAAAATCGGCAGTAGGACGGAATCGTGTTGACCACCGCTTAGTTTTTTGCTAATAACTCTTGCATCCTTCGACCGACTTTTTCGACTAAGAGCTCGATGGAAAGCTTATCTGTTCCTCTTTCAGATGGCATTAACATATTTTACGAAAAGTCGTAAGAAATAAAATATTTTGATTAAAACTTAAATATCCTCGAAATCATTGAAGAAGAAGTACCTTATCAGACGAAAATATGCCTTATCTAATAAGAGACATTTAAATTTTTTTAATTGCATAAATGGGCGGCATTTTATTCAGAATTAATAGTTTTTTACAAACTAAAATATCCTCGAAATCAATGAAGAAGAAGTACCTTATCAGACGAAAATATGCCTTATCTAATAAGAGACATATATATTTTTTTAATTGCATAAATGGGCGGCATTTTGTTCAGAATTAATAGTTTTTTACATGGACAAACGATTCCTTTAATATTTTCCCATTAACTACTACAATTATAGAAAAGTACTTTTCGAAAAGAATCGGCAGTAGGACGGAATCGTGTTGACCACTGATTAGTTTTTTGCTGATAACTCTTGCATCCTTCGACCGACTTCTTCGACTAAGAGCATGATGGAAAGCTTATATGTTCCTCTTTCAGATGGCATTAACATATTTTACGAAAAGTCTTAAGAAATAAAATGTTTTTGATCAAAACTAAAATATCCTCGAAATCAATGGAGAAGAAGTACCTTATCAGACGAAAATATGCCTTATCTAATAAGAGACATTAACATTTTTTTAATTGCATAAATGGGCGGCATTTTATTCAGAATTAATAGTTTTTTATATGGACAAAAAATTCGTTTAATTTTTTTCCATTAAATACTAGAATTATAGAAAAGTACTTTGCGAAAAGAATCGGCAGTAGGACGGAATCGTGTTGACCACCGATTAGTTTTTTGCTAATAACTCTTGCATCCTTCGACCGACTTCTTCGACTAAGAGCATGATGGAAAGCTTATCTGTTCCTCTTTCAGATGGCATTAACATATTTTACGAAAAGTCGTAAGAAATAAAATTTTTTTGATCACAACTAAAATAACCTCGAAATCCTTCCTCTTTCAGATGGCTTTAACATATTTTACGAAAAGTCGTAAGAAATAAAATGTTTTTGATCAAAACTAAAATATCCTCGAAATCAATGAAGGAGAAGTTCGTTATTTGACGAAAATATGCCTTATCTAATAAGAGACATATATATTTTTTTAATTGCATAAATGGGTGGCATTTTATTCAGAATTAATAGTTTTTTACATGGACAAAAGATTCCTTTAATTTTTTCCCATTAAATACTAGAAGTATAGAAAAGTACTTTTCGAAAAGAATCGGCAGTAGGACGGAATCGTGTTGACCACCGATTAGTTTTTTGCTTATAACTCTTGCATCCTTGGACCGACTTCTTCGACTAAGAGCATGATGGAAAGCTTATCTGTTCCTCTTTCAGATGGCATTAACATATATTACGAAAAGTCGTAAGAAATAAAATTTTTTTCATCAAACCTAAAATATCCTCGAAATCATTGAAGAAGAAGTACCTCATCAGACGAAAATATGCCTTATGTAATAAGAGACATTAAAATTTTTTTAGTTGCATAAATGGGCGGCATTTTATTCAGAATTAATAGTTTTTCACATGGACAAAAAATTAATTTAATTTGTTCCCATTAAATACTTGAATTATGGAAAAGTACTTTGCGAAAAGAATCGGCAGTTGGACGGAATCGTGTTGACCACCGATTAGTTTTTTGCTAATAACTCTTGCATCCTCCGACCGACTTCTTCGACTAAGAGCTCGATGGAAAGCTTATCTGTTCCTCTTTCAGATGGCATTAACATATTTTACGAAAAGTCGTAAGAAATAAATTTTTTTTGATCAAACCTAAAATATTTTTTTAATTGCATAAATGGGCGGCATTTTATTCAGAATTAAAAGTTTTTTACATGGCCAAAAAATTCGTTTAATTTTTTCCCATTAAATACTAGAATTATAGAAAAGTACTTTTCGAAAAGAGTCGGCAGTAGGACGGAATCGTGTTGACCAGCGATTAGTTTTTTGCGAATAGCTTTTGCATCCTTCGATCGTCTTCTTCGACTAAGAGCTCGATAGAAAGCTTATCTGTTCCTCTTTCAGATGGCATTAACATATTTTGGGAAAAGTCGTAAGAAATAAAATTTTTTTCATTAAACCTAAACTATCCTCGAAATCATTGAAGAAGAAGTACTTATCAGACGAAACTATGCCTTATATAATAAGAGACATTTTAATTTTTTTAATTGCATAAATGGGCGGCATTTTATTCAGAATTAATAGTTTTTTACATGGACAAAAAATTCGTTTAATTTTTTCCCATTAAATACTACCACCGATTAGCTTTTTGCTAATAACTCTTGCATCCTCCGACCGACTTCTTCGACTAAGAGCTCGATGGAAAGCTTATCAGTTCCTCTTTTAGATGGCATTAACATATTTTACATAAAGTCGTAAGAAATAAAATTTTGTTGATCAAACTTAAAATATCCTCGAAATCATTGAAGAAGAAGTACCTCATCAGACGAAAATATGCCTTATGTAATAAGAGACTTTTAAATTTTTTTCGTTGCGTAAATGGGCGGCATTTTATTCAAAATTAATAGTTTTTTACATAGACAAAAAATTTGTTTAATTTTTTCACATTATATACTAAAATTATAGAAAAGTACTTTTCGAAAAGAATCGGCAGTAGGACCGAAACGTATTGACCACCGATTAGTTTTTTGCTAATAACTCTTGCATCCTTCGACCGACTTCTTCGACTAAGAGCTCGATGGAAAGCTTATCTGTTCCTCTTTCAGATGGCATTAACATATTTTACGAAAAGTCGTAAGAAATAAAATTTTTTTGATCAAACCCAAAATATTTTTTTAATTGCATAAATGGGCGGCATTTTATTCAAAATTAATAGTTTTTTACATAGACAAAAAATTTGTTTAATTTTTTCCCATTATATACTAAAATTATAGAAAAGTACTTTTCGAAAAGAATCGGCAGTAGGACCGAAACGTATTGACCACCGATTAGTTTTTTGCTAATAGCTCTTGCATCCTTCGATTGTCTTCTTCGACTAAGAGCTCGATAGAAAGCTTATCTGTTCCTCTTTCAGATGGCATTAACATATTTTGCGAAAAGTCGTAAGAAATAAAATTTTTTTGATCAAACCTAAAATATCCTCGAAATCATTGAAGAAGAAGTACTTATCAGACGAAACTATGCCTTATCTAATAAGAGACATTTAAATTTATTTAGTTGCATAAATGGGCGTCATTTTATGTAGAATTAATAGCTTTTTACAAGGCCAAAAAATTCATATAATTTTTTCCCATTAAATACTTGAATTATAGAAAAGTACTTTGCGAAAAGAATCGGCAGTAGGACGGAATCGTGTTGACTACCGATTAGTTTTTTGCTAGTAACTCTTGCATCCTCCGACCGACTTCTTCGACTAAGAGCTCGATGGAAAGCTTCAGAAATAAAATTTTTTTGATCAAACCTAAAATATCCTCAAAATCATTGAAGAAGAAATACCTTATCAGACGAATAAATGCCTAATGTAATAAGAGACATTTAAATTTTTTTAATTGCATAAATGGGCGGCATTTTATTCAGAATTAAAAGTTTTTTACATGGAAAAAAAATTCGTTTAATTTTTTCCCATTAAATACTTGAATTATAGAAAAGTACTTTGCGAAAACAATCGGCAGTAGGACGGAATCGTGTTGACCACCGATCAGTTTTTTGCTAATAACTCTTGCAACATTCGACCGACTCCTTCGACTAAGAGCTCGATGAAAAGTTTATCTTTTCCTCTTTCATATGGCATTAACATATTTTACGAAAAGTCGTAAGAAATAAAATTTTTTTGATCAAACCTAAAATCATTGAAGGAGAAGTACCTTATCAGACGAAAATATGCCTTATCTAATAAGAGACATTTAAATTTTTTTAATTGCATAAATGGGCGGCATTTTATTCAGAATTAATAGTTTTTTACATGGACAAAAAATTCGTTTAATTTTTTCCCATTAAATACTAGAATTATAGAAAAGTACTTTTCGAAAAGAATCGGCAGTAGGACGGAATCGTGTTGACCACCGATTAGTTTTTTGCTGATAACTCTTGCATCCTTCAACCGACTTCTGCGGCTAAGAGCTCGATGGAAAGCTTATCTGTTCCTCTTTCAGATGGCATTAACATATTTTACGAAAAGTCGTAAGAAATAAAATTTTTTTGATCAAACCTAAAATCATTGAAGGAGAAGTACCTTATCAGACGAAAATATGCCTTATCTAATAAGAGACATTTAAATTTTTTTAATTGCATAAATGGGCAGCATTTTATTCAGAATTAAAAGTTTTTTACATGGACAAAAAATTCGTTTAATTTTTTTCCATTAAATACTTGAATTAAAGAAAAGTACTTTGCGAAAAGAATCGGCAGTAGGACGGAATCGTGTTGACCACCGATTAGTTTTTTGCTAAAAACTCTTGCAACATTCGACCGACTTCTTCGACTAAGAGCTCGATGAAAAGTTTATCTGTTCCTCTTTCAGATGGCATTAACACATTTTACGAAAAGTCGTAAGAAATAAAATTTTTTTTATCAAACCTAAAATCATTGAAGGAGAAGTAACTTTGCTGCATGGTTGATAACATTGCTTCAAAGTTGCTTTGTTGCTGCCCCGGCATTTGGTGGTGTTGAGTCGCGTTTAAATCTGCATGTGCTAGTTGTGGGTTCGGCGTGTTTGGGGTAGGGGGAACCAGTCCTGATTTTAGAGCACTGGCAAATGTCACGTTTTTGGTTGAGATTCCGCCAAGTGAAGATCTGGCTGCGGTCGAAAAGAAAACGTCTGGGTTTAATTTAGATGGTGTAAATGTAGGCTGTGCGTTTTGAGAGCGAGTAGTGGTCACTCGCTGGTGGATTCGTGTTTTCAGTTCCTTGTATATTGGGCAACCTTTATAGTTAGCTGTGTGGTTACCACCACAGTTGGCGCATTTTTTTGTGCTGGCGTCGTCTTTGCTCGCTGGGCAGTGTGTAATGTCGTGAAGCTCTCCACAAGCTACACACACGGGGCGCAGAGTACAATACGACCTTGTATGGCCATATTCTTGGCAATTCGTACATTGTACAGGACCATTGCGTTTGTGCGGTTCTTCTACGGTGATTCTGCGGTGCAGTAGAAATTGAAGTTTGTATATCGGGTGCACTTCGTTTTTCTTTAGCGGCTTGCTTTCTGGATTAAGTTCTACCTTAAAGAGTGGTTGCGGCTTTCTATCCTTATTTTGGATGTTGAAAACAGTTTTGGCACTGAATCCTTTCTCTTGTAACGCGTTGATTACTTCCGCAGGAGTGACTTCAGGCTCTATGCCCTTTAGTACGACTTGCAGGCCTTTGCTGCTTTTTAGCTGGTACGTATAGAAGTTCTTTTTGTTGTCGCTCAGGTACTTCGACAGTACTCTGTAGTTATCTTCGGACTTAGTTTGTACCTTTGTTTCATGTATATTTCCCTTTACAAGGGGGATTATATGAAAGTTGTCCTTTCCAATAAGCTCGATAAATTTGCTGACTAAGGCGTTGCAGCTTTTTTCACGGATGTAAATTGGTGGTGGCTTTGGCATTCTTTTAACGCTTTCTGTTTCGGGGGCCAGATCAGAAGTGTTATCTGCCAGAATTTTGAACCTGTTGGTATTATCAGGCGTTTCGCTTGGTGGTAGGCTGAAGCTAACACGGGTAATTTTCGGCTTCGAGTTTAGGGGGCTCAACTTTCTTTTAAATCGAATGTAGCGATCCATTCCAGTCTGTACGGCCGGCCTTTTTGTTTCTTTGTTTGCGTTTTCTTTAGGTAATGTTGCGCCAGTTATATTTGCATTGGCAATTGGACTGGCAGTTGATACCGTTGAAGTTGTTGTTGTACTTACTGTTGAGGTAGTTAGTGACATTGTTGTACTAGTCGTCGTAGATGGGCACAGGTCTCTCTGGCCAGTACATATCTGCTGATGAGCGGACACGGCGCTCTGTGGCGTTTGAGACGTAGACGGTAGCGACGGAGAGCAAGAACGCGCTCTCCCGCTCGCTACGTGCAATAGTTCGTGCGCTACATTGGTCATTGCCCTCGATCGCTCTAGAGCTGTAGTATTTTCGGTTGACGCGGCGTTATAGGTGAAATACGCGTTGTTCCGTTGCAAAGAGAGCCGACGCTCGTCTTGCTTACGCTGCAGTTCACTGCGAGTTTCGATTTCTTTTTTACTCATTGTATTAATAGAGATTTGGTTTTAATTGTTTTTTTTTTTTTTTTATTGTTTATTGTGGCTAATCAATTGATTAATTAGTTGATAGATTTGTGCGAATTATCGCACTAAGCGTCTTTTCGCGATATACACTAATTATTATTAGATCTTTCACTGCACTGATGGGTTTTAAGTTAATTTTCCGGAGCACAAGAAAAACACGTCCGTACTTGACGGAATTCGCACTGAGCACGAAAAGTCGTAAGAAATAAAATTTTTTTCATCAAACCTAAAAAATCCTCGAAATCACTGAAGAAGAAGTACTTATCAGACGAAACTATGCCTTATGTAATAAGAGACATTTAAATTTTTTAAGTTGCATAAATGGGCGGCATTTTATTCAGAATTAATAGTTTTTTACATGGACAAAAAATTAATTTAATTTTTTCCCATTAAATACTTGAATTATAGAAAAGTACTTTGCGAAAAAAATCGGCAGTAGGACGGAATCGTGTTGACCACCGATTAGTTTTTTGCTAATAACTCTTGCATCCTCCGACCGACTTCTTCGAATAAGAGCTCGATGAAAAGCTTATCTGTTCCTGTTTCAGATGGCATTAACATATTTTACGAAAAGTCATAAGAAATAAAATTTTTTTGATCAAACCTAAAATATCCTCGAAATCATTGAAGAAGAAGTACCTTATCAGACGAAAAAATGCCTTATCTAATAAGAGACATTTAAATTTTTTTAATTGCATAAATGGGCGGCATTTTATTCAGAATTAATAGTTTTTTACATGGACAAAAAATTCGTTTAATTTTTTCCCATTAAATACTAGAAATATAGAAAAGTACTTTTCGAAAAGAATCGGCAGTAGGACGGAATCGTGTTGACCACCGATTAGTTTTTTGCTGATAACTCTTGCATCCTTCAACCGAATTCTGCGGCTAAGAGCTCGATGGAAAGCTTATCTGTTCCTCTTTCAGATGGCATTAACATATTTTACGAAAAGTCGTAAGAAATAAAATTTTTTTGATCAAACCTAAAATAATTTTTTTAATTGCATAAATGGGCGGCATTTTATTCACAATTAATAGTTTTTTACATGGCCAAAAAATTTGTCTAATTTTTTCCCATTAAATACTAGAATTATAGAAAAGTACTTTTTGAAAAGAGTCAGCAGTAGGACGGAATCTTGTTGACCAGCGATTAGTTTTTTGCTAATAGCTCTTTCATCCTTCGATCGTCTTCTTCGACTAAGAGCTCGATAGAAAGCTTATCTGTTCCTCTTTCAGATGGCATTCACATATTTTACGAAAAGTCGTAAGAAATAAAATTTTTTTGATCAAACCCAAAATATTTTTTTAAATGCATAAATGGGCGTCATTTTATTTAGAATTAATAGTTTTTTACATGGCCAAAAAATTTGTTTAATTTTTTCCCATTAAATACTAGAATTATAGAAAAGTACTTTTTGAAAAGAGTCGGCAGTAGGACGGAATCGTGTTGACCAGCGATTAGTTTTTTGCTAATAGCTCTTGCATTCTTCGATTGTCTTCTTCGACTAAGAGCTCGATAGAAAGCTTATCTGTTCCTCTTTCAGATGGCATTAACATATTTTGCGAAAAGTCGTAAGAAATAAAATTTTTTTGATCAAACCTAAAATATCCTCGAAATCATTGAAGAAGAAGTACTTATCAGACGAAACTATGCCTTATCTAATAAGAGACATTTAAATTTATTTAGTTGCATAAATGGGCGTCATTTTATGTAGAATTAATAGCTTTTTACAAGGCCAAAAAATTAATATAATTTTTTCCCATTAAATACTTGAATTATAGAAAAGTACTTTGCGAAAAGAATCGGCAGTAGGACGGAATCGTGTTGACTACCGATTAGTTTTTTGCTAGTAACTCTTGCATCCTCCGACCGACTTCTTCGACTAAGAGCTCGATGGAAAGCTTCAGAAATAAAATTTTTTTGATCAAACCTAAAATATCCTCAAAATCATTGAAGAAGAAATACCTTATCAGACGAAAAAATGCCTAATGTAATAAGAGACATTTAAATTTTTTTAATTGCTTAAATGGGCGGCATTTTATTCAGAATTAAAAGTTTTTTACATGGACAAAAAATTCGTTTAATTTTTTTCCCATTAAATACTTGAATTATAGAAAAGTACTTTGCGAAAACAATCGGCAGTAGGACGGAATCGTGTTGACCACCGATCAGTTTTTTGCTAATAACTCTTGCAACATTCGACCGACTTCTTCGACTAAGAGCTCGATGAAAAGTTTATCTGTTCCTCTTTCAGATGGCATTAACAT
The DNA here is from genome assembly GCA_034638295.1 of Phortica okadai. NCBI lineage: Eukaryota > Metazoa > Arthropoda > Insecta > Diptera > Drosophilidae > Phortica > Phortica okadai. The sequence goes on along the minus strand of CM067851.1, from coordinate 27,010,813 downwards.
ATTTTACGAAAAGTCGTAAGAAATAAAATTTTTTTGATCAAACCTAAAATCATTGAAGAAGAAGTACCTTATCAGACGAAAATATGCCTTATCTAATAAGAGACATTTAAATTTTTTTAATTGCATAAATGGGCGGCATTTTATTCAGAATTAATAGTTTTTTACATGGACAAAAAATTCGTTTAATTTTTTCCCATTAAATACTAGAATTATAGAAAAGTACTTTTCGAAAAGAATCGGCAGTAGGACGGAATCGTGTTGACCACCGATTAGTTTTTTGCTGATAACTCTTGCATCCTTCAACCGACTTCTGCGGCTAAGAGCTCGATGGAAAGCTTATCTGTTCCTCTTTCAGATGGCATTAACATATTTTACGAAAAGTCGTAAGAAATATAATTTTTTTGATCAAACCTAAAATCATTGAAGGAGAAGTACCTTATCAGACGAAAATATGCCTTATCTAATAAGAGACATTTAAATTTTTTTAATTGCATAAATGGGCGGCATTTTATTCAGAATTAAAAGTTTTTTACATGGACAAAAAATTCGTTTAATTTTTTCCCATTAAATACTTGAATTATAGAAAAGTACTTTGCGAAAAGAATCGGCAGTAGGACGGAATCGTGTTGACTACCGATTAGTTTTTTGCTAGTAACTCTTGCATCCTCCGACCGACTTCTTCGACTAAGAGCTCGATGGAAAGCTTCAGAAATAAAATTTTTTTGATCAAACCTAAAATATCCTCAAAATCATTGAAGAAGAAATACCTTATCAGACGAAAAAATGCCTAATGTAATAAGAGACATTTAAATTTTTTTAATTGCTTAAATGGGCGGCATTTTATTCAGAATTAAAAGTTTTTTACATGGACAAAAAATTCGTTTAATTTTTTTCCCATTAAATACTTGAATTATAGAAAAGTACTTTGCGAAAACAATCGGCAGTAGGACGGAATCGTGTTGACCACCGATCAGTTTTTTGCTAATAACTCTTGCAACATTCGACCGACTTCTTCGACTAAGAGCTCGATGAAAAGTTTATCTGTTCCTCTTTCAGATGGCATTAACATATTTTACGAAAAGTCGTAAGAAATAAAATTTTTTTGATCAAACCTAAAATCATTGAAGGAGAAGTACCTTATCAGACGAAAATATGCCTTATCTAATAAGAGACATTTAAATTTTTTTAATTGCATAAATGGGCGGCATTTTATTCAGAATTAATAGTTTTTTACATGGACAAAAAATTCGTTTAATTTTTTCCCATTAAATACTAGAATTATAGAAAAGTACTTTTCGAAAAGAATCGGCAGTAGGACGGAATCGTGTTGACCACCGATTAGTTTTTTGCTGATAACTCTTGCATCCTTCAACCGACTTCTGCGGCTAAGAGCTCGATGGAAAGCTTATCTGTTCCTCTTTCAGATGGCATTAACATATTTTACGAAAAGTCGTAAGAAATATAATTTTTTTGATCAAACCTAAAATCATTGAAGGAGAAGTACCTTATCAGACGAAAATATGCCTTATCTAATAAGAGACATTTAAATTTTTTTAATTGCATAAATGGGCGGCATTTTATTCAGAATTAAAAGTTTTTTACATGGACAAAAAATTCGTTTAATTTTTTCCCATTAAATACTTGAATTATAGAAAAGTACTTTGCGAAAAGAATCGGCAGTAGGACGGAATCGTGATGACCACCGATTAGTTTCTTGCTAAAAACTCTTGCAACATTCGACCGACTTCTTCGACTAAGAGCTCGATGAAAAGTTTATCTGTTCCTCTTTCAGATGGCATTAACATATTTTACGAAAAGTCGTAAGAAATAAAATTTTTTTTATCAAACCTAAAATCATTGAAGGAGAAGTACCTTATCAGACGAAAATATGCCTTTTCTAATAAGAGACATTTAAATTTTTTTAATTGCATAAATGGGCGGCATTTTATTCAGAATTAATAGTTTTTTACATGGACAAAAAATTCGTTTAATTTTTTCCCATTAAATACTAGAATTATAGAAAGGTACTTTTCGAAAAGAATCGGCAGTAGGACGGAATCGTGTTGACCACCGATTAGTTTTTTGCTGATAACTCTTGCATCCTTCAACCGAATTCTGCGGCTAAGAGCTCGATGGAAAGCTTATCTGTTCCTCTTTCAGATGGCTTTAACATATTTTACGAAAAGTCGTAAGAAATAAAATGTTTTTGATCAAAACTAAAATATCCTCGAAATCAATGAAGGAGAAGTACCTTATCAGACGAAATTATGCCTTATCTAATAAGAGACATATATATTTTTTTAATTGCATAAATGGGCGGCATTTTATTCAGAATTAATAGTTTTTTACATGGACAAAAATTCGTTTAATTTTTTCCCATTAAATACTTCAATTATACAAAAGTACTTTGCGAAAAGAATCGGCAGTAGGACGGAATCGTGTTGACCACCGATTAGTTTTTTGCTAATAACTCTTGCATCCTTCGACCGACTTCTTCGACTAAGAGCTCGATGGAAAGCTTATCTGTTCCTCTATCAGATGGCATTAACATATTTTACGAAAAGTCGTAAGAAATAAAATTTTTTTCATCAAACCTAAAAAATCCTCGAAATCACTGAAGAAGAAGTACTTATCAGACGAAACTATGCCTTATGTAATAAGAGACATTTAAATTTTTTTAGTTGCATAAATGGGCGGCATTTTATTCAGAATTAATAGTTTTTTACATGGACAAAAAATTAATTTAATTTTTTCCCATTAAATACTTGAATTATAGAAAAGTACTTTGCGAAAAAAATCGGCAGTAGGACGGAATCGTGTTGACCACCGATTAGTTTTTTGCTAATAACTCTTGCACCCTTCGACCGACTTCTTCGACTAAGAGCTCGATTGAAAGCTTATCTGTTCCTCTTTCAGATGGCATTAATATATTTTACGAAAAGTCGTAAGAAATAAAATTTTTTTGATCAAACCTAAAATAAATTTTTATATTGCATAAATGGGCGGCATTTTATTCAGAATTAATAGTTTTTTACATGGACAAAAAATTAATTTAATTTTTTCCCATTAAATACTTGAATTATAGAAAAGTACTTTGCGAAAAGAATCGGCAGTAGGACGGAATCGTGTTGACCACCGATTAGTATTTTGCTAATAACTCTTGCAACATTCGACCGACTTCTTCGACTAAGAGCTCGATGGAAAGCTTATCTGTTCCTGTTTCAGATGGCATTAACATATTTTACGAAAAGTCATAAGAAATAAAATTTTTTTGATCAAACCTAAAATATCCTCGAAATCATTGAAGAAGAAGTACCTTATCAGACGAAAAAATGCCTTATGTAATAAGAGACATTTGAATTTTTGTAATTGCATAAATGGGCGGCATTTTATTCAGAATTAAAAGTTTTTTACATGGACAAAAAATTCGTTTAATTTTTTCCCATTAAATACTTGAATTATAGAAAAGTACTTTGCGAAAAAAATCGGCAGTAGGACGGAATCGTGTTGACCACCGATTAGTTTTTTGCTAATAACTCTTGCACCCTTCGACCGACTTCTTCGACTAAGAGCTCGATTGAAAGCTTATCTGTTCCTCTTTCAGATGGCATTAACATATTTTGGGGAAAATCGTAAGAAATAAAATTTTTTTGATCAAACCTAAAATAATTTTTTTAATTGCATAAATGGGCGGCATTTTATTCACAATTAATAGTTTTTTATATGGCCAAAAAATTCGTCTAATTTCTTCCCATTAAATACTAGAATTATAGAAAAGTACTTTTTGAAAAGAGTCGGCAGTAGGACGGAATCTTGTTGACCAGCGATTAGTTTTTTGCTAATAGCTCTTTAATCCTTCGATCGTCTTCTTCGACTAAGAGCTCGATAGAAAGCTTATCTGATCCTCTTTCAGATGGCATTAACATATTTTGGGAAAAATCGTAAGAAATAAAATTTTTTTCATCAAACCTAAAATATCCTTGAAATCATTAAAGAAGAAGTACTTATCAGACGAAACTATGCCTTATCTAATAAGAGACATTTTAATTTTTTTAATTGCATAAATGGGCGGCATTTTATTCAGAATTAATAGTTTTTTACATAAACAAAAAATTCGTTTAATTTTTTCCCATTAAATACTAGAATTATAGAAAAGTACTTTTCGAAAAGAATCGGCAGTAGGACGGAATCGTGTTGACCACCGATTAGTTTTTTGCTGATGACTCTTGCATCCTCCGACCGACTTCTTCGACTAAGAGCTCGATGGAAAGCTTATCAGTTCCTCTTTAAGATGGCACTAACATATTTTACGAAAAGTCGTAAGAAATAAAATTTTGTTGATCAAACCTAAAATATCCTCGAAATCATTGAAGAAGAAGTACCTCATCAGACGAAAATATGCCTTATGTAATAAGAGACATTTAAATTTTTTTAGTTGCATAAATGGTCGGCATTTTATTCAAAATTAATAGTTTTTTACATAAACAAAAAATTCGTTTAATTTTTTCCCATTAAATACTAGAATTATAGAAAAGTACTTTTCGAAAAGAATCGGCAGTAGGACGGAATCGTGTTGACCACCGATTAGTTTTTTGCTGATGACTCTTGCATCCTTCGACCGACTTCTGCGGCTAAGAGCTCGATGGAAAGCTTATCTGTTCCTCTTTCAGATGGCATTAACATATTTTACGAAAAGTCGTAAGAAATGAAATTTTTTTGATCAAAACTAAAATATCCTCGAAATCATTCCTCTTTCAGATGGCTTTAACATATTTTACGAAAAGTCGTAAGAAATAAAATGTTTTTGATCAAAACTAAAATATCCTCGAAATCAATGAAGGAGAAGTACCTTGACGAAAATATGCCTTATCTAATAAGAGACATATATATTTTTTTAATTGCATAAATGGGCGGCATTTGATTCAGAATTAATAGTTTTTTACATGGACAAAAAATTAATTTAATTTTTTCCCATTAAATACTTGAATTATAGAAAAGTACTCTGCGAAAAGAATCGGCAGTAGGACGGAATCGTGTTGACCAGCGATTAGTTTTTTGCAAATAACTCTTGTCAAACGAAAAAATGCCTTATGTAATAAGAGACATTTAAATTTTTTTAATTGCATAAATGGGCGGCATTTTATTCAGAATTAATAGTTGTTTACATGGACAATAAATTCGTTTAATTTTTTCCCATTAAATACTTGAATTATAGAAAAGTACTTTGCGAAAAGAATCGGCAGTAGGACGGAATCGTGTTGACCACCGATTAGTTTTTTGATAATAACTCTTGCATCCTCCGACTAACTTCTTCGACTAGGAGCTCGATGGAAAGCTTATCTGTTCCTGTTTCAAATGGCATTAACATATTTTACGAAAAGTCGTAAGAAATAAAATTTTGTTGATCACACCTAAAATATCCTCGAAATCATTGAAGAAGAAGTACATCATCAGACGAAAATATGCCTTATGTAATAAGAGACATTTAAATTTTTTTAGTTGCATTAATGGGCGGCATTTTATTCAAAATTACTAGTTTTTTACATAGACAAAAAGTTCGTTTAATTTTTTCCCATTAAATACTGGAATTATAGAAAAGTACTTTTCGAAAAGAATCGGCAGTAGGACGGAAACGTATTGACCACCGATTAGTTTCTTGCTAATAACTCTTGCATCCTTCGACCGACTTCTTCGACTAAGAGCTCGATGGAAAGCTTATCTGTTCCTCTTTCAGATGGCATTAACATATTTTACGAAAAGTAGTAAGAAATAAAATTTTTTTGATCAAACCCAAAATATTTTATTAATTGCATAAATGGGCGTCATTTTATTTAGAATTAATAGTTTTTTACATGGCCAAAAAAATTTGTTTAATTTTTTTCCATTAAATACTTGAATTATAGAAAAGTACTTTGCGAAAAGAATCGGCAGTAGGACGGAATCGTGTTGACCAGCGATTAGTTTTTTGCTAATAGCTCTTGCATCCTTCGATCGTCTTCTTCGACTAAGAGCTCGATAGAAAGCTTATCTGTTCCTCTTTCAGATGGCATTAACATATTTTGCGAAAAGTCGTAAGAAATAAAATTTTTTTGATCAAACCTAAAATATCCTCGAAATCATTGAAGAAGAAGTACTTATCAGACGAAACTATGCCTTATCTAATAAAAGACATTTAAATTTATTTAGTTGCATAAATGGGCGGAATTTTATTCAGAATTAATAGTTTTTTACATGGACAAAAAATTCATTGAATTTTTTCCCATTAAATACTTGAATTATAGAAAAGTACTTTGCGAAAAGAATCGGCAGTAGGACGGAATCGTGTTGACTACCGATTAATTTTTTGCTAATAACTCTTGCATCCTCCGACCGACTTCTTCGACTAAGAGCTCGATGGAAAGCTTATCCTGTTTCAGATGCCATAAACATATTTTGCGAAAAGTCGTAAGAAATAAAATTTTTTTGATCAAACCTAAAATATCCTCGAAATCATTGAAGAAGAAATACCTTATCAGACGAAAAAATGCCTTATGTAATAAGAGACATTTAAATTTTTTTAATTGCATAAATGGGCGGCATTTAATTCAGAATTAAAAGTTTTTTACATGGACAAAAAATTCGTTTAATTTTTTCCCATTAAATACTTGAATTATAGAAAAGTACTTTGCGAAAAGAATCGGCAGTAGGACGGAATCGTGTTGACCACCGATTAGTTTTTTGCTAATAACTCTTGCAACATTCGACCGACTTCTTCGACTAAGAGCTCGATGAAAAGTTTATCTGTTCCTCTTTCAGATGGCATTAACATATTTAACGAAAAGTCGTAAGAAATAAAATTTTGTTGATCACTCCTAAAATATCCTCGAAATCATTGAAGAAGAAGTACCTCATCAGACCAAAATATGCCTTATGTAATAAGAGACATTTAAATTTTTTTAGTTGCATAAATGGGCGGCATTTTATTCAAAATGAATAGTTTTTAACATAGACAAAAAATTCGTTTAATTTTTTCCCATTAAATACTGGAATTATAGAAAAGTACTTTTCGAAAAGAATCGGCAGTAGGACGGAAACGTATTGACCACCGATTAGTTTTTTGCTAATAACCCTTGCATCCTCCGACCGACTTCTTCGACTAAGAGCTCGATGGAAAGCTTATCTGTTCCTGTTTCAGATGCCATTAACATATTTTGCGAAAAGTCGTAAGAAATAAAATTTTTTTGATCAAACCTAAAATATCCTTGAAATCATTGAAGAAGAAATACCTTATCAGACGAAAAAATGCCTTATGTAATAAGAGACATTTAAATTTTTTTAGTTGCATTAATGGGCGGCATTTTATTCAAAATTAATAGTTTTTTACATGGACAAAAAATTAATTTAATTTTTTCCATTAAAATTTTTTTAATTGCATAAATGGGCGGCATTTTATTCAGAATTAAAAGTTTTTTACATGGAATATAAATTCGTTTAATTTTTTCCCATTAAATACTTGAATTATAGAAAAGTACTTTGCGAAAAGAATCGGCAGTAGGACGGAATCGTGTTGACCACCGATTAGTTTTTTGCTAATAACTCTTGCATCCTCCGACCGACTTCTTCGACTAGGAGCTCGATGGAAAGCCTATCTGTTCCTGTTTCAGATGGCATTAACATATTTTACGAAAAGTCGTAAGAAATAAAATTTTGTTGATCACACCTAAAATATCTTCGAAATCATTGAAGAAGAAGTACCTCATCAGACGAAAATATGCCTTATGTAATAAGAGACATTTAAATTTTTTTAGTTGCATAAATGGGCGGCATTTTATTCAAAATTAATAGTTTTTTACATAGACAAAAAATTCGTTTAATTTTTTCCCATTAAATACTAGCATTATACAAAAGTACTTTGCGAAAAGAATCGGCAGTATGACGGAATCGTGTCGACCACCGATTAGTTTTTTGCTAATTTCACTTGCATCCTTCGACCGACTTCTTCGACTAAAAGCTCAATGGTAAGCTTATCTGTTCCTCTTTCAGATGGCATTAACATATTTTACGAAAAGTCGTAAGAAATAAAATTTTGTTGATCACACCTAAAATATCTTCGAAATCATTGAAGAAGAAGTACCTCATCAGACGAAAATATGCCTTATGTAATAAGAGACATTTAAATTTTTTTAGTTGCATAAATGGGCGGCATTTTATTCAAAATTAATAGTTTTTTACATAGACAAAAAATTCGTTTAATTTTTTTCCCATTAAATACTAGAATTATAGAAAAGTACTTTTCGAAAAGAATCGGCAGTAGGACGGAAGCGTATTGAACACCGATTAGTTTCTTGCTAATAACTCTTGCATCCTTCGACCGACTTCTTCGACTAAGAGCTCGATGGAAAGCTTATCTGTTCCTCTTTCAGATGGCATTAACATATTTTACGAAAAGTCGTAAGAAATAAAATTTTTTTGATCAAACCCAAAATATTTTTTTAATTGCATAAATGGGCGTCATTTTATTTAGAATTAATAGTTTTTTACATGGCCAAAAAAAGTTGTTTAATTTTTTTCCATTAAATACTTGAATTATAGAAAAGTACTTTGCGAAAAGAATCGGCAGTAGGACGGAATCGTGTTGACCAGCGATTATTTTTTTGCTAATAGCTCTTGCATGCTTCGATCGTCTTCTTCGACTAAGAGCTCGATAGAAAGCTTATCTGTTCCTCTTTCAGATGGCATTAACATATTTTGCGAAAAGTCGTAAGAAATAAAATTTTTTGATCAAACCTAAAATATCCTCGAAATCATTGAAGAAGAAAAAATGCCTTATGTAATAAGAGACATTTAAAATTTTTTAATTGCATAAATGGGCGGCATTTTATTCAGAATTAAAAGTTTTTTACATGGACAAAAAATTCGTTTAATTTTTTCCCATTAAATACTTGAATTATAGAAAAGTACTTTGCGAAAAGAATCGGCAGTAGGACGGAATCGTGTTGACCACCGATTAGTTTTTTGCTAATAACTCTTGCAACATTCGACCGACTTCTTCGACTAAGAGCTCGATGAAAAGTTTATCTGTTCCTCTTTCAGATGGCATTAACATATTTTACGAAAAGTCGTAAGAAATAAAATTTTTTTGATCAAAACTAAAATATCCTCGAAATCATTGAAGAAGAAGTACTTATCAGACGAAACTATGCCTTATCTAATAAGAGACATTTAAATTTTTTTAGTTGCATAAATGGGCGGCATTTTATTCAGAATTAATAGTTTTTTACATGGACAAAAAATTAATTTAATTTTTTCCATTAAAATTTTTTTAATTGCATAAATGGGCGGCATTTTATTCAGAATTAAAAGTTTTTTACATGGACTATAAATTCGTTTAATTTTTTCCCATTAAATACTTGAATTATAGAAAAGTACTTTGCGAAAAGAATCGGCAGTAGGACGGAATCGTGTTGACCACCGATTAGTTTTTTGCTAATAACTCTTGCATCCTCCGACCGACTTCTTCGACTAGGAGCTCGATGGAAAGCCTATCTGTTCCTGTTTCAGATGGCATTAACATATTTTACGAAAAGTCGTAAGAAATAAAATTTTGTTGATCACACCTAAAATATCCTCGAAATCATTGAAGAAGAAGTACCTCATCAGACGAAAATATGCCTTATGTAATAAGAGACATTTAAATTTTTTTAGTTGCATAAATGGGCGGCATTTTATTCAAAATTAATAGTTTTTTACATAGACAAAAAATTCGTTTAATTTTTTCCCATTAAATACTAGAATTATAGAAAAGTACTTTTCGAAAAGAATCGGCAGTAGGACGGAAACGTATTGACCACCGATTAGTTTTTTGCTAATAACTCTTGGATTCTTCGACCGACTTCTTCGACTAAGAGCTCGATGGAAAGCTTATCTGTTCCTCTTTCATATGGCATTAACATATTTTACGAAAAGTCGTAAGAAATAAAATTTTTTTGATCAAACCCAAAATATTTTTTTAATTGCATAAATGGGTGTCATTTTATTTAGAATTAATAGTTTTTTACAAGGCCAAAAAAATTTGTTTAATTTTTTTCCATTAAATACTTGAATTATAGAAAAGTACTTTGCGAAAAGAATCGACAGTAGGACGGAATCGTGTTGACCAGCGATTAGTTTTTTGCTAATAGCTCTTGCATGCTTCGATCGTCTTCTTCGTCTTAGAGCACGATAGCAAGCTTATCTGTTCCTCTTTCAGATGGCATTAACATATTTTGCGAAAAGTCGTAAGAAATAAAATTTTTTGATCAAACCTAAAATATCCTCGAAATCATTGAAGAAGAAAAAATGCCTTATGTAATAAGAGACATTTAAAATTTTTTAATTGCATAAATGGGCGGCATTTTATTCAGAATTAAAAGTTTTTTACATGGACAAAAAATTCCTTTAATTTTTTCCCATTAAATACTTGAAAAGTACTTTGCGAAAAGAATCGGCAGTAGGACGGAATCGTGTTGACCACCGATTAGTTTTTTGCTAATAGCTCTTGCATGCTTCGATCGTCTTCTTCGTCTTAGAGCACGATAGCAAGCTTATCTGTTCCTCTTTCAGATGGCATTAACATATTTTGCGAAAAGTCGTAAGAAATAAAATTTTTTGATCAAACCTAAAATATCCTTGAAATTATTGAAGAAGAAATACCTTATCAGACGAAAAAATGCCTTATGTAATAAGAGACTTTTAAATTTTTTTAATTGCATAAATGGGCGGCATTTTATTCAGAATTAAAAGTTTTTTACATGGACAAAAAATTCGTTTAATTTTTTCCCATTAAATACTAGAATTATAGAAAAGTACTTTTCGAAAAGAATCGGCAGTAGGACGGAAACGTATTGACCACCGATTAGTTTTTTGCTAATAACTCCTGCATCCTCCGACCGACTTCTTCGACTAGGAGCTCGATGGAAAGCTTATCTGTTCCTGTTTCAGATGGCATTAACATATTTTACGAAAAGTCGTAAGAAACCAGTAAGGACGCTATCTTCAGCAAGGCTGAAGCTATAATACTTTTCACGTTGTGTTACTAAAAAACTAAATGAATAAATTTCATGCCTCCCTAACAACATAACTGTAAGGTTTCAAGTCAATTGGTTAAAAAACAAAAAAGTTTTCCATACAGCGGTTCAGGTTTTGCGATAAGTAAGCGTAGCCATGCCCACTTTTGGTCAAAATAGTTTTCATTCCTCCCTAAGAAGATAACTGTAAGGTTTCAAGTTAATTGGTCAATTTTCGCTAAAAAAAGGCGTAGGCACGCCCACTTTTGGTCAAAATAGTTTTCATTCCTCCCTAAGAACATAACTGTAAAGTTTCAAGTCAATTGGTTAAAAAACAAAAAAGTTTTCCATACAACGGGTCAAATTTCGCTATAAAAGGACGTGGCCGCGCCCACTTTTGGTCAAAATTGTTTTCATTCCTCCCTAAGAACATAACTGTAAAGTTTCAAGTCAATTGGTTAAAAAACACAAAAGTTTTCCATACAACGGGTCAAATTTCGCTATAAAAGGGCGTGGCCACGCCCATTTTTGGTCAAAATAGTTTTCATTCCTCCCTAAGAACATAACTGTAAAGTTTCAAGTCAATTCGTTGAAAAACAAAAAAGTTTTCCATACAACGGGTCAATTTTCGCTAGAAGTGGGCGTGGCTACGCCCATTTTTGGTCAAAATAGTTTTCATTCCTCCCCAAGAACATAACTTTAAAATTTCAAGTCAATTGGTTGAAAAACAAAAAAGTTGTCCATACAACGATTCAAGTTTTGTTCATTTTTCTTCTTCTTTTCGTATGGGGGCTATCAGTTCCAGTGGTCCGATATGGCTGGATCCGACAAATGAGTTGACTGCACGAATAAGAAGTCTCTGTGCAAAATTTCAGCTCGATATCTTAAAAACTGTGGGAGGAGATTGTATATATACAGACAGACGGACAGACGGACATGGCTACATCAACTCGTCTTGTCGTCCTGATCAAGAATATATATACTTTATATAGTCGGAAATGAATATTTCGATCTGTTACAAACTTCAGCACAAAGTTATTATACTATTTCACATACGTGAAAAGTATAATAAAATTTTGTTGATCACACCTAAAATATCCTCAAAATTATTGAAGAAGAAGTACCTCATCAGACGAAAATATGCCTTATGTAATAAGAGACATTTAAATTTTTTTAATTGCATAAATGGGCGGCATTTTATTCAGAATTAATAGTTTTTTACATGGACAAAAAATTCGTTTAATTTTTTCCCATTAAATACTACCACCGATTAGTTTTTTGCTAATAACTCTTGCATCCTCTGACCGACTTCTTCGACTAAGAGCTCGATGGAAAGCTTATCTGTTCCTCTTTCAGATGGCATTAACAGATTTTACGAAAAGTCGTAAGAAATAAAATTTTTTTGATGAAAACTAAAATATCCTCGAAATCATTGAAGTAGAAGTACCTCATCAGACGAAAATATGCCTTATGTAATAAGAGACATTTAAATTTTTTTAGTTGCAGAAATGGGCGGCATTTTATTCAGAATTAATAGTTTTTTACATGGACAAAAAATTCATTTAATTTTTTCCCATTAAATACTAGAATTATAGAAAAGTACTTTTCGAAAAGAATCGGCAGCAGGACGGAAACGTATTGACCACCGACTAGTTTTTTGCTAATAACTCTTGCATCCTTCGACCGACTTTTTCGACAAAGAGCTCGATTGAAAGCTTATCTGTTCCTCTTTCAGATGGAATAAACATATTTTACGAAAAGTCGTAAGAAATAAAATTTTTTTGATCAAACCTAAAATATTTTTTTAATTGCATAAATGGGCGGCATTTGATTCAGAATTAATAGTTTTTTACATGGACAAAAAATTCGTTTAATTTTTTCCCATTAAATACTAGAATTATAGAAAAGTACTTTTCGAAAAGAGTCGGCAGTAGGACGGAATCGTGTTGACCAGCGATTAGTTTTTTGCTAATAGCTCTTGCATCCTTCGATCATCTTCTTCGACTAAGAGCTCGATAGAAAGCTTATCTGTTCCTCTTTCAGATGGCATTAACATATTTTGCGAAAAGTCGTAAGAAATAAAATTTTTTGATCAAACCTAAAATATCCTCGAAATCATTGAAGAAGAAAAAATGCCTTATGTAATAAGAGACATTTAAATTTTTTTAATTTCATAAATGGGCGGCATTTTATTCAGAATTAAAAGTTTTTTACATGGACAAAAAATTCGTTTAATTTTTTCCCATTAAATACTAGAATTATAGAAAAGTACTTTGCGAAAAGAATCGGCAGTAGGACGGAATCGTGTTGACCACCGATTAGTATTTTGCTAATAACTCTTGCAACATTCGACCGACTTGTTCGACTAAGAGCTCGATGAAAAGTTTATCTGTTCCTCTTTCAGATGGCATTAACATATTTTACGAAAAGTCGTAAGAAATAAAATTTTTTTGATCAAAACTAAAATATCCTCGAAATCATTGAAGAAGAAGTACCTTATCAGACGAAAATATGCCTTATCTAATAAGAGACATTTTAATTTTTTTAATTGCATAAATGGGCGGCATTTTATTCAGAATTAATAGTTTTTTACATGGACAAAAAATTCGTTTAATTTTTTCCCATTAAATACTACCACCGATTAGTTTTTTGCTAATAACTCTTGCATCCTCCGACCGATTTCTTCGACTAAGAGCTCGATGGAAAGCTTATCTGTTCCTCTTTCAGATGGCATTAACATATTTTACGAAAAGTCGAAAGAAATAAAATTTTGTTGATCACACCTAAAATATCCTCGAAATCATTGAAGAAGAAGTACATCATCAGACGAAAATATGCCTTATGTAATAAGAGACATTTAAATTTTTTTAGTTGCATTAATGGGCGGCATTTTATTTAAAATTACTAGTTTTTTACATAGACAAAAAGTTCGTTTAATTTTTTCCCATTAAATACTGGAATTATAGAAAAGTACTTTTCGAAAAGAATCGGCAGTAGGACGGAAACGTATTGACCACCGATTAGTTTCTTGCTAATAACTCTTGCATCCTTCGACCGACTTCTTCGACTAAGAGCTCGATGGAAAGCTTATCTGTTCCTCTTTCAGATGGCATTAACATATTTTACGAAAAGTAGTAAGAAATAAAATTTTTTTGATCAAACCCAAAATATTTTATTAATTGCATAAATGGGCGTCATTTTATTTAGAATTAATAGTTTTTTACATGGCCAAAAAAATTTGTTTAATTTTTTTCCATTAAATACTTGAATTATAGAAAAGTACTTTGCGAAAAGAATCGGCAGTAGGACGGAATCGTGTTGACCAGCGATTAGTTTTTTGCTAATAGCTCTTGCATCCTTCGATCGTCTTCTTCGACTAAGAGCTCGATAGAAAGCTTATCTGTTCCTCTTTCAGATGGCATTAACATATTTTGCGAAAAGTCGTAAGAAATAAAATTTTTTTGATCAAACCTAAAATATCCTCGAAATCATTGAAGAAGAAGTACTTATCAGACGAAACTATGCCTTATCTAATAAAAGACATTTAAATTTATTTAGTTGCATAAATGGGCGGAATTTTATTCAGAATTAATAGTTTTTTACATGGACAAAATATTCATTGAATTTTTTCCCATTAAATACTTGAATTATAGAAAAGTACTTTGCGAAAAGAATCGGCAGTAGGACGGAATCGTGTTGACTACCGATTAATTTTTTGCTAATAACTCTTGCATCCTCCGACCGACTTCTTCGACTAAGAGCTCGATGGAAAGCTTATCCTGTTTCAGATGCCATAAACATATTTTGCGAAAAGTCGTAAGAAATAAAATTTTTTTGATCAAACCTAAAATATCCTCGAAATCATTGAAGAAGAAATACCTTATCAGACGAAAAAATGCCTTATGTAATAAGAGACATTTAAATTTTTTTAATTGCATAAATGGGCGGCATTTAATTCAGAATTAAAAGTTTTTTACATGGACAAAAAATTCGTTTAATTTTTTCCCATTAAATACTTGAATTATAGAAAAGTACTTTGCGAAAAGAATCGGCAGTAGGACGGAATCGTGTTGACCACCGATTAGTTTTTTGCTAATAACTCTTGCAACATTCGACCGACTTCTTCGACTAAGAGCTCGATGAAAAGTTTATCTGTTCCTCTTTCAGATGGCATTAACATATTTAACGAAAAGTCGTAAGAAATAAAATTTTGTTGATCACTCCTAAAATATCCTCGAAATCATTGAAGAAGAAGTACCTCATCAGACCAAAATATGCCTTATGTAATAAGAGACATTTAAATTTTTTTAGTTGCATAAATGGGCGGCATTTTATTCAAAATGAATAGTTTTTAACATAGACAAAAAATTCGTTTAATTTTTTCCCATTAAATACTGGAATTATAGAAAAGTACTTTTCGAAAAGAATCGGCAGTAGGACGGAAACGTATTGACCACCGATTAGTTTTTTGCTAATAACTCTTGCATCCTCCGACCGACTTCTTCGACTAAGAGCTCGATGGAAAGCTTATCTGTTCCTGTTTCAGATGCCATTAACATATTTTGCGAAAAGTCGTAAGAAATAAAATTTTTTTGATCAAACCTAAAATATCCTCGAAATCATTGAAGAAGAAATACCTTATCAGACGAAAAAATGCCTTATGTAATAAGAGACATTTAAATTTTTTTAGTTGCATAAATGGGCGGCATTTTATTCAAAATTAATAGTTTTTTACATGGACAAAAAATTAATTTAATTTTTTCCATTAAAATTTTTTTAATTGCATAAATGGGCGGCATTTTATTCAGAATTAAAAGTTTTTTACATGGAATATAAATTCGTTTAATTTTTTCCCATTAAATACTTGAATTATAGAAAAGTACTTTGCGAAAAGAATCGGCAGTAGGACGGAATCGTGTTGACCACCGATTAGTTTTTTGCTAATAACGCTTGCATCCTCCGACCGACTTCTTCGACTAGGAGCTCGATGGAAAGCCTATCTGTTCCTGTTTCAGATGGCATTAACATATTTTACGAAAAGTCGTAAGAAATAAAATTTTGTTGATCACACCTAAAATATCTTCGAAATCATTGAAGAAGAAGTACCTCATCAGACGAAAATATGCCTTATGTAATAAGAGACATTTAAATTTTTTTAGTTGCATAAATGGGCGGCATTTTATTCAAAATTAATAGTTTTTTACATAGACAAAAAATTCGTTTAATTTTTTCCCATTAAATACTAGAATTATACAAAAGTACTTTGCGAAAAGAATCGGCAGTAGGACGGAATCGTGTCGACCACCGATTAGTTTTTTGCTAATTTCACTTGCATCCTTCGACCGACTTCTTCGACTAAAAGCTCAATGGTAAGCTTATCTGTTCCTCTTTCAGATGGCATTAACATATTTTACGAAAAGTCGTAAGAAATAAAATTTTGTTGATCACACCTAAAATATCTTCGAAATCATTGAAGAAGAAGTACCTCATCAGACGAAAATATGCCTTATGTAATAAGAGACATTTAAATTTTTTTAGTTGCATAAATGGGCGGCATTTTATTCAAAATTAATAGTTTTTTACATAGACAAAAAATTCGTTTAATTTTTTCCCATTAAATACTAGAATTATAGAAAAGTACTTTTCGAAAAGAATCGGCAGTAGGACGGAAGCGTATTGAACACCGATTAGTTTCTTGCTAATAACTCTTGCATCCTTCGACCGACTTCTTCGACTAAGAGCTCGATGGAAAGCTTATCTGTTCCTCTTTCAGATGGCATTAACATATTTTACGAAAAGTCGTAAGAAATAAAATTTTTTTGATCAAACCCAAAATATTTTTTTAATTGCATAAATGGGCGTCATTTTATTTAGAATTAATAGTTTTTTACATGGCCAAAAAAATTTGTTTAATTTTTTTCCATTAAATACTTGAATTATAGAAAAGTACTTTGCGAAAAGAATCGGCAGTAGGACGGAATCGTGTTGACCAGCGATTAGTTTTTTGCTAATAGCTCTTGCATGCTTCGATCGTCTTCTTCGACTAAGAGCTCGATAGAAAGCTTATCTGTTCCTCTTTCAGATGGCATTAACATATTTTGCGAAAAGTCGTAAGAAATAAAATTTTTTGATCAAACCTAAAATATCCTCGAAATCATTGAAGGAGAAAAAATGCCTTATGTAATAAGAGACATTTAAAATTTTTTAATTGCATAAATGGGCGGCATTTTATTCAGAATTAAAAGTTTTTTACATGGACAAAAAATTCGTTTAATTTTTTCCCATTAAATACTTGAATTATAGAAAAGTACTTTGCGAAAAGAATCGGCAGTAGGACGGAATCGTGTTGACCACCGATTAGTTTTTTGCTAATAACTCTTGCAACATTCGACCGACTTCTTCGACTAAGAGCTCGATGAAAAGTTTATCTGTTCCTCTTTCAGATGGCATTAACATATTTTACGAAAAGTCGTAAGAAATAAAATTTTTTTGATCAAAACTAAAATATCCTCGAAATCATTGAAGAAGAAGTACTTATCAGACGAAACTATGCCTTATCTAATAACAGACATTTAAATTTTTTTAGTTGCATAAATGGGCGGCATTTTATTCAGAATTAATAGTTTTTTACATGGACAAAAAATTAATTTAATTTTTTCCATTAAAATTTTTTTAATTGCATAAATGGGCGGCATTTTATTCAGAATTAAAAGTTTTTTACATGGACTATAAATTCGTTTAATTTTTTCCCATTAAATACTTGAATTATAGAAAAGTACTTTGCGAAAAGAATCGGCAGTAGGACGGAATCGTGTTGACCACCGATTAGTTTTTTGCTAATAACTCTTGCATCCTCCGACCGACTTCTTCGACTAGGAGCTCGATGGAAAGCCTATCTGTTCCTGTTTCAGATGGCATTAACATATTTTACGAAAAGTCGTAAGAAATAAAATTTTGTTGATCACACCTAAAATATCCTCGAAATCATTGAAGAAGAAGTACCTCATCAGACGAAAATATGCCTTATGTAATAAGAGACATTTAAATTTTTTTAGTTGCATAAATGGGCGGCATTTTATTCAAAATTAATAGTTTTTTACATAGACAAAAAATTCGTTTGATTTTTTCCCATTAAATACTAGAATTATAGAAAAGTACTTTTCGAAAAGAATCGGCAGTAGGACGGAAACGTATTGACCACCGATTAGTTTTTTGCTAATAACTCTTGCATCCTTCGACCGACTTCTTCGACTAAGAGCTCGATGGAAAGCTTATCTGTTCCTCTTTCATATGGCATTAACATATTTTACGAAAAGTCGTAAGAAATAAAATTTTTTTGATCAAACCCAAAATATTTTTTTAATTGCATAAATGGGTGTCATTTTATTCAGAATTAATAGTTTTTTACAAGGCCAAAAAAATTTGTTTAATTTTTTTCCATTTAATACTTGAATTATAGAAAAGTACTTTGCGAAAAGAATCGACAGTAGGACGGAATCGTGTTGACCAGCGATTAGTTTTTTGCTAATAGCTCTTGCATGCTTCGATCGTCTTCTTCGTCTTAGAGCACGATAGCAAGCTTATCTGTTCCTCTTTCAGATGGCATTAACATATTTTGCGAAAAGTCGTAAGAAATAAAATTTTTTGATCAAACCTAAAATATCCTCGAAATCATTGAAGAAGAAAAAATGCCTTATGTAATAAGAGACATTTAAAATTTTTTAATTGCATAAATGGGCGGCATTTTATTCAGAATTAAAAGTTTTTTACATGGACAAAAAATTCCTTTAATTTTTTCCCATTAAATACTTGAATTATAGAAAAGTACTTTGCGAAAAGAATCGGCAGTAGGACGGAATCGTGTTGACCACCGATTAGTTTTTTGCTAATAGCTCTTGCATGCTTCGATCGTCTTCTTCGTCTTAGAGCACGATAGCAAGCTTATCTGTTCCTCTTTCATATGGCATTAACATATTTTGCGAAAAGTCGTAAGAAATACAATTTTTTGATCAAACCTAAAATATCCTTGAAATTATTGAAGAAGAAATACCTTATCAGACGAAAAAATGCCTTATGTAATAAGAGACTTTTAAATTTTTTTAATTGCATAAATGGGCGGCATTTTATTCAGAATTAAAAGTTTTTTACATGGACAATAAATTCGTTTAATTTTTTCCCATTAAATACTTGAATTATAGAAAAGTACTTTGCGAAAAGAATCGGCAGTAGGACGGAATCGTGTTGACCACCGATTAGTTTTTTGCTAATAACTCCTGCATCCTCCGACCGACTTCTTCGACTAGGAGCTCGATGGAAAGCTTATCTGTTCCTGTTTCATATGGCATTAACATATTTTACGAAAAGTCGTAAGAAACCAGTAAGGACGCTATCTTCAGCAAGGCTGAAGCTATAATACTTTTCACGTTGTGTTACTAAAAAACTAAATGAATAAATTTCATGCCTCCCTAACAATTTTTTCCCATTAAATACTAGAATTATAGAAAAGTACTTTTCGAAAAGAATCGGCAGTAGGACGGAAACGTATTGACCACCGATTAGTTTTTTGCTAATAACTCTTGCATCCTTCGACCGACTTCTTCGACTAAGAGCTCGATGGAAAGCTTATCTGTTCCTCTTTCATATGGCATTAACATATTTTACGAAAAGTCGTAAGAAATAAAATTTTTTTGATCAAACCCAAAATATTTTTTTAATTGCATAAATGGGTGTCATTTTATTCAGAATTAATAGTTTTTTACAAGGCCAAAAAAATTTGTTTAATTTTTTTCCATTTAATACTTGAATTATAGAAAAGTACTTTGCGAAAAGAATCGACAGTAGGACGGAATCGTGTTGACCAGCGATTAGTTTTTTGCTAATAGCTCTTGCATGCTTCGATCGTCTTCTTCGTCTTAGAGCACGATAGCAAGCTTATCTGTTCCTCTTTCAGATGGCATTAACATATTTTGCGAAAAGTCGTAAGAAATAAAATTTTTTGATCAAACCTAAAATATCCTCGAAATCATTGAAGAAGAAAAAATGCCTTATGTAATAAGAGACATTTAAAATTTTTTAATTGCATAAATGGGCGGCATTTTATTCAGAATTAAAAGTTTTTTACATGGACAAAAAATTCCTTTAATTTTTTCCCATTAAATACTTGAATTATAGAAAAGTACTTTGCGAAAAGAATCGGCAGTAGGACGGAATCGTGTTGACCACCGATTAGTTTTTTGCTAATAGCTCTTGCATGCTTCGATCGTCTTCTTCGTCTTAGAGCACGATAGCAAGCTTATCTGTTCCTCTTTCATATGGCATTAACATATTTTGCGAAAAGTCGTAAGAAATACAATTTTTTGATCAAACCTAAAATATCCTTGAAATTATTGAAGAAGAAATACCTTATCAGACGAAAAAATGCCTTATGTAATAAGAGACTTTTAAATTTTTTTAATTGCATAAATGGGCGGCATTTTATTCAGAATTAAAAGTTTTTTACATGGACAATAAATTCGTTTAATTTTTTCCCATTAAATACTTGAATTATAGAAAAGTACTTTGCGAAAAGAATCGGCAGTAGGACGGAATCGTGTTGACCACCGATTAGTTTTTTGCTAATAACTCCTGCATCCTCCGACCGACTTCTTCGACTAGGAGCTCGATGGAAAGCTTATCTGTTCCTGTTTCATATGGCATTAACATATTTTACGAAAAGTCGTAAGAAACCAGTAAGGACGCTATCTTCAGCAAGGCTGAAGCTATAATACTTTTCACGTTGTGTTACTAAAAAACTAAATGAATAAATTTCATGCCTCCCTAACAACATAACTGTAAGGTTTCAAGTCAATTGGTTAAAAAACAAAAAAGTTTTCCATACAGCGGTTCAGGTTTTGCGATAAGTGGGCGTAGCCATGCCCACTTTTGGTCAAAATAGTTGTCATTCCTCCCTAAGAAGATAACTGTAAGGTTTCAAGTTAATTGGTCAATTTTCGCTAAAAAAAGGCGTAGGCACGCCCACTTTTGGTCAAAATAGTTTTCATTCCTCCCTAAGAACATAACTGTAAAGTTTCAAGTCAATTGGTTAAAAAACAAAAAAGTTTTCCATACAACGGGTCAAATTTCGCTATAAAAGGGCGTGGCCGCGCCCTTCATTCCTCCCTAAGAACATAACTGTAAAGTTTCAAGTCAATTGGTTAAAAAACACAAAAGTTTTCCATACAACGGGTCAAATTTCGCTATAAAAGGGCGTGGCCACGCCCATTTTTGGTCAAAATAGTTTTCATTCCTCCCTAAGAACATAACTGTAAAGTTTCAAGTCAATTCGTTGAAAAACAAAAAAGTTTTCCATACAACGGGTCAATTTTCGCTAGAAGTGGGCGTGGCTACGCCCATTTTTGGTCAAAATAGTTTTCATTCCTCCCCAAGAACATAACTTTAAAATTTCAAGTCAATTGGTTGAAAAACAAAAAAGTTGTCCATACAACGATTCAAGTTTTGTTCATTTTTCTTCTTCTTTTCGTATGGGGGCTATCAGTTCCAGTGGTCCGATATGGCTGGATCCGACAAATGAGTTGACTGCACGAATAAGAAGTCTCTGTGCAAAATTTCAGCTCGATATCTTAAAAACTGTGGGAGGAGATTGTATATATACAGACAGACGGACAGACGGACATGGCTACATCAACTCGTCTTGTCGTCCTGATCAAGAATATATATACTTTATATAGTCGGAAATGAATATTTCGATCTGTTACAAACTTCAGCACAAAGTTATTATACTATTTCACATACGTGAAAAGTATAATAAAATTTTGTTGATCACACCTAAAATATCCTCAAAATTATTGAAGAAGAAGTACCTCATCAGACGAAAATATGCCTTATGTAATAAGAGACATTTAATTTTTTTTAATTGCATAAATGGGCGGCATTTTATTCAGAATTAATAGTTTTTTACATGGACAAAAAATTCGTTTAATTTTTTCCCATTAAATACTACCACCGATTAGTTTTTTGCTAATAACTCTTGCATCCTCTGACCGACTTCTTCGACTAAGAGCTCGATGGAAAGCTTATCTGTTCCTCTTTCAGATGGCATTAACAGATTTTACGAAAAGTCGTAAGAACTAAAATTTTTTTGATGAAAACTAAAATATCCTCGAAATCATTGAAGAAGAAGTACCTCATCAGACGAAAATATGCCTTATGTAATAAGAGACATTTAAATTTTTTTAGTTGCAGAAATGGGCGGCATTTTATTCAGAATTAATAGTTTTTTACATGGACAAAAAATTCATTTAATTTTTTCCCATTAAATACTAGAATTATAGAAAAGTACTTTTCGAAAAGAATCGGCAGCAGGACGGAAACGTTTTGACCACCGATTAGTTTTTTGCTAATAACTCTTGCATCCTTCGACCGACTTTTTCGACAAAGAGCTCGATTGAAAGCTTATCTGTTCCTCTTTCAGATGGAATAAACATATTTTACGAAAAGTCGTAAGAAATAAAATTTTTTTGATCAAACCTAAAATATTTTTTTAATTGCATAAATGGGCGGCATTTGATTCAGAATTAATAGTTTTTTACATGGACAAAAAATTCGTTTAATTTTTTCCCATTAAATACTAGAATTATAGAAAAGTACTTTTCGAAAAGAGTCGGCAGTAGGACGGAATCGTGTTGACCAGCGATTAGTTTTTTGCTAATAGCTCTTGCATCCTTCGATCATCTTCTTCGACTAAGAGCTCGATAGAAAGCTTATCTGTTCCTCTTTCAGATGGCATTAACATATTTTGCGAAAAGTCGTAAGAAATAAAATTTTTTGATCAAACCTAAAATATCCTCGAAATCATTGAAGAAGAAAAAATGCCTTATGTAATAAGAGACATTTAAATTTTTTTAATTTCATAAATGGGCGGCATTTTATTCAGAATTAAAAGTTTTTTACATGGACAAAAAATTCGTTTAATTTTTTCCCATTAAATACTTGAATTATAGAAAAGTACTTTGCGAAAAGAATCGGCAGTAGGACGGAATCGTGTTGACCACCGATTAGTATTTTGCTAATAACTCTTGGAACATTCGACCGACTTGTTCGACTAAGAGCTCGATGAAAAGTTTATCTGTTCCTCTTTCAGATGGCATTAACATATTTTACGAAAAGTCGTAAGAAATAAAATTTTTTTGATCAAAACTAAAATATCCTCGAAATCATTGAAGAAGAAGTACCTTATCAGACGAAAATATGCCTTATCTAATAAGAGACATTTTAATTTTTTTAATTGCATAAATGGGCGGCATTTTATTCAGAATTAATAGTTTTTTACATGGACAAAAAATTCGTTTAATTTTTTCCCATTAAATACTACCACCGATTAGTTTTTTGCTAATAACTCTTGCATCCTCCGACCGACTTCTTCGACTAAGAGCTCGATGGAAAGCTTATCTGTTCCTCTTTCAGATGGCATTAACATATTTTACGAAAAGTCGAAAGAAATAAAATTTTTTTGATCAAAACTAAAATATCCTCGAAATCATTGAAGAAGAAGTACCTTATCAGACGAAAATATGCCTTATCTAATAAGAGACATTTAAATTTTTTTAATTGCATAAATGGGCGGCATTTTATTCAGAATTAATAGTTTTTTACATGGACAAAAAATTCGTTTAATTTTTTCCCATTAAATACTACCACCGATTAGTTTTTTGCTAATAACTCTTGCATCCTCCGACCGACTTCTTCGACTAAGAGCTCGATGGAAAGCTTATCTGTTCCTCTTTCAGATGGCATTAACATATTTTACGAAAAGTCGTGAGAAATAAAATTTTTTTGATCAAAACTAAAATATCCTCGAAATCATTGAAGAAGAAGTACCTCATCAGACGAAAATATGCCTTATGTAATAAGAGACATTTAAATTTTTTTAGTTGCATAAATGGGCGGCATTTTATTCACAATTAATAGTTTTTTACATGGACAAAAAATTCATTTTATTTTTTCCCATTAAATACTAGAATTATAGAAAAGTACTTTTCGAAAAGAATCCGCAGTAGGACGGAACCGTATTGACCACCGATTAGTTTTTTGCTAATAACTCTTGCATCCTTCGACCGACTTTTTCGACTAAGAGCTCGATTGAAAGCTTAGCTGTTCCTCTTTCAGATGGAATAAACATATTTTACGAAAAGTCGTAAGAAATACAATTTTTTTGATCAAACCTAAAATATTTTTTTAATTGCATAAATGGGCGGCATTTTATTCAGAATTAATAGTTTTTTACATGGCCAAAAATTTCGTTTAATTTTTTCCCATTAAATACTAGAATTATAGAAAAGTACTTTTCGAAAAGAGTCGGCAGTAGGACGGAATCGTGTTGACCAGCGATTAGTTTTTTGCTAATAGCTCTTGCATCCTTCGATCGTCTTCTTCGACTAAGAGCTCGATAGAAAGCTTATCTGTTCCTCTTTCAGATGGCCTTAACATATTTTGCGAAAAGTCGTTAGAAATAAAATTTTTTTGATTAAAACTAAAATATTTTCGAAATCATTGAAGAAGAAGTACCTTATCAGACGATTAAATTTTTATACTTTTCACGTATGTGAAATAGTATAACTTTGTGCTGAAGCTTGTAACAGATCGAAATATTCATTTCCGACTATATAAAGTATATATGTTCTTGATCAGGACGACAACACGAGTTGATTTAGCCATGTCCGTCTGTCCGTCCGTCTGTCTGTATATATACAATCTCCTCCCACAGTTTTGAAGATATCGAGCTGAAATTTTGCACAGAGACTTCTTTTTTGTGCGATCAACTCATTTGTAGGATCCAGCCATATCAGACCACTGGAACTGGTAGCCCCCATACGAAAAGAAGAAGAAAAATGAACAAAACTTGAATCGTTGTATGGAAAACTTTTTTGTTTTGTATGATAGAGTGCTGAAATTTTAACCATAGTAGTTCTACATAGTCCGACTAGATGCCTGAAAGTTTCGTTGAGATTGAAGAAGAGGAAGATAAGCCATATTCACGTCGTTGTATGGCAAACTTTTTTGTTTTTTAACCAATTGATTTGAAACTTAACAGTTATGTTCTTAGGGAGGAATGAAAACTATTTTGACCAAAAGTGGGCGTAGCCACGCCCACTTATAGTGGAACTTGACCCGTTGTATGGAAAACTTTTTTGTTTTTAAACCAATTGACTTGAAACTTTACAGTTATGTTCGTAGGGAGGATTGAAAACTATTTTGACCAAAAGTGGGCATGGCCACGCCCACTTATAGCTAAACTTGACCCGTTGTATGTAAAACTTTTTTGTTTTTTAACGAATTGACTTGAAACTTTAAAGTTATGTTCCTAGGGAGGAATGAAAACTATTTTGACCAAAAGTGGGCATGGCTACGCCCACTAAACGCAAAACTTGATCCGTTGTATGGAAAACTTTTTTGTTTTTTTAACGAATTGACTTGAAACTTTACAGTTATGTTTTTAGGCAGGAATGAAAACTAGTTTGACCAAAAGTGGGCATGGCTACGCCCACTTATAACGAAACTTGAACCGTTGTATGGAAAACTTTTTTGTTTTTTAACCAATTGACTTGAACATTACAGTTATGTTCTTAGGGAGGAATGAAAACTACATATTTTGATCAAAAATTGGAATGGCTTCGCCCACTTATCGTAAAACTTGAGCCGTTGTATGGAAAACTTTTTTGTTTTTTAACCAATTGACTTGAAACTTTACAGTTATGTTGTTAGGAAGGCATGAAAACTATTCATTTAATTTTTTTTATAGTGACACAACGTGAAAAGTATTATAGCTTTAGCCTTGCTGAAGATAGCGTCCTTACTGGTTTTAATTGCATAAATGGGCGGTATTTTATTCAGAATCTATAGTTTTTTACATGGACAACATATTCGTTTAATTTTTTTCCATTAAATACTAGAATTATAGAAAAGTACTTTTTGAAAAGAATCGGCAGTAGAACGGAAAAGTATTGACCATTGATTAGTTTTTTGCTAATAACTCTTGCATCCATCGACCGACTTCTTCGACTAAGAGCTCGATTGAAAGCTTATCTGTTCCTCTTTCAGATGGCATTAACATATTTTACAAAAGGTTGTAAGAAATAAAGTTTTTTTCATCAAAACTAAAAAATATCCTCGAAATCATTGAAGAAGAAGTACCTTATCAGACGAAAATATGCCTTATGTAATAAGAGACATTGAAATTTTTTTAATTGCATAAATGGGCGGCATTTTATTCTGAATTAAAAGTTTTTTGCATGGACAAAAAATTCGTTTAAATTTTTCCCATTAAATACTTGAATTATAGAAAAGTACTTTGCGAAAAGAATCGGCAGTAGGACGGAATCGTGTTGACCACCGATTAGTTTTTTGCTAATAACTCTTGCAACATTCGACCGACTTCTTCGACTAAGAGCTCGATGGAAAGCTTATCTGTTCCTCTTTCAGATGGCATTAACATATTTTACGGAAAGTCGTAAGAAATAAAATTTTTTTGATCAAAACTAAAATATCCTCGAAATCATTGAAGAAGAAGTACCTTATCAGACGAAAATATGCCTTATCTAATAAGAGACATTTTAATTTTTTTAATTGCATAAATGGGCGGCATTTTATTCAGAATTATAATTTTTTACATGGACAAAAAATTCGTTTAATTTTTTCCCATTAAATACTACCACCGATTAGTTTTTTGCTAATAACTCTTGCATCCTCCGACCGAATTCTTCGACTAAGAGCTCGATGAAAAGTTTATCTGTTCCTCTTTCAGATGGCATTAACATATTTTACGAAAAGTCGTAAGAAATAAAATTTTTTTGATCAAACCTAAAATATTTTTTTAATTGCATAAATGGGCGGCATTTTATTCAGAATTAATAGTTTTTTACATGGCCAAAAAATTCGTTTAATTTTTTCCCATTAAATACTAGAATTATAGAAAATTACTTTTCGAAAAGAGCCGGCAGTAGGACGGAATCGTGTTGACCAGCGATTAGTTTTTTGCTAATAGCTCTTGCATCCTTCGATCGTCTTCTTCGACTAAGAGCTCGATAGAAAGCTTATCTGTTCCTCTTTCAGATGGCCTTAACATATTTTGCGAAAAGTCGTAAGAAATAAAATTTTTTTGATTAAAACTAAAATATCCTCGAAATCATTGAAGAAGAAGTACCTTATCAGACGATTAAATTTTTATACTTTTCACGTATGTGAAATAGTATAACTTTGTGCTGAAGCTTGTAACAGATCGAAATATTCATTTCCGACTATATAAAGTATATATGTTCTTGATCAGGACGACAACACGAGTTGATTTAGCCATGTCCGTCTGTCCGTCTGACCGTCTGTCCATCTGTCCATCTGTCTGTATATATACAATCTCCTCCCACAGTTTTTAAGATATCGAGCTGAAATTTTGCACAGAGACTTCTTTTTTGTGCGATCAACTCATTTGTAGGATCCAGCCATATCAGACCACTGGAACTGGTAGCCCCCATACGAAAAGAAGAAGAAAAATGAACAAAACTTGAATCGTTGTATGGAAAACTTTTTTGTTTTGTATGATAGAGTGCTGAAATTTTAACCATAGTAGTTCTACATAGTCCGACTAGATGCCTGAAAGTTTCATTGCGATTGGACTACTGGAACTGGTAGCTCCTATACAAAATGAAGAAGAGGAAGATAAGCCATATTCACGTCGTTGTATGGGAAACTTTTTTGGTTTTTAACCAATTGACTTGAACATTACAGTAATGTTCTTAGGGAGGAATGAAAACTACATATTTTGATCAAAAATGGGAATGGCTTCGCCCACTTATCGTAAAACTTGAGCCGTTGTATGGAAAACTTTTTTGTTTTTTAACCAATTGACTTGAAACCTTACAGTTATGTTGTTAGGGAGGCATGAAAACGATTCATTTAATTTTTTTTATAGTGACACAACGTGAAAAGTATTATAGCTTTAGCCTTGCTGAAGATAGCGTCCTTACTGGTTTTAATTGCATAAATGGGCGGCATTTTATTCAGAATTAATAGTTTTTACATGGACCAAAAATTCGTTTCATTTTTTCCCATTAAATAGTTGAATTATAGAAAAGTACTTTGCGAAAAGAATCGGCAGTAGGACGGAATCGTGTTGACCACCGATTAGTTTTTTGCTAATAACTCTTGCACCCTCAGACCGACTTCTTCGACTAAGAGCTCGATGGAAAGCTTATCTGTTCCTGTTTCAGATGGCATTAACATATTTTGCGAAAAGTCGGAAGAAATAAAATTTTTGTTGATCAAACCCAAAATATCCTCGATATCATTGAAGAAGAAGTACCTTATCAGGCGAAAGTATGCCTTATCCAATAAGAGACATTTAAATTTTTTTAATTGCATAAATGGGCGGCATTTTATTTAGAATTAAAAGTTTTTTACATGGACAAAAAATTCGTTTAATGTTTTCCCATTAAATACTACCACCGATTAGTTTTTTTGCTAATAATTCTTGCATCCTCCGACCGACTTCTTCGACTAAGAGCTCGATGGAAAGCTTATCTGTTCTTCTTTCAGATGGCATTAATATATTTTACGAAAAGTCGTAAGAAATAAATTTTTTTTGATCAAAACTAAAATATCTTCGAAATCATTGAAGAAGAAGTACTTATCAGACGAAAATATGCTTTATCTAATAAGAGACATTTAAATTTTTTTAATTGCATAAATGGGTGGCATTTTATTCAGAATTATTAGTTTTTTACATGGACAAAAAATTCGTTTAATTTTTGCCCATTAAATACTAGAATTATACAAAAGTACTTTGCGAAAAGAATCGGCAGTAGGACGGAATCGCGTCGACCACCGATTAGTTTTTTGCTAATTTCACTTGCATCCTTCGACCGACTTCTTCGACTAAAAGCTCAATGGTAAGCTTATCTGTTCCTCTTTCAGATGGCATTAACATATTTTACGAAAAGTCGTAAGAAATAAAATTTTTTTGATCAAAACAGAAATATCTTCGAAATCATTGAAGAAGAATTACCTTATTAGACGAAAATATGCCTTACCTAATAAGAGACAGTTAAATTTGTTTAATTGCAGAAATGGGCGGCATTTTATTCAGAATTAATAGTTTTTTACATGGACAATAAATTCGTTTAATTTTTTCCCAATAAATACTAGAATTATAGAAAAGTACTTTGCGAAAAGAATCGGCAGTAGGACGGAATCGTGTTGTCCACCGATTAGTTTTTTGCTAATAACTCTTGCATCCTTCGACAGACTTCTTCGACTAAGAGCTCGGTGGAAAGCTTATCTGTTCCTCTTTCAGATGGCATTAACATATTTTACGAAAAGTCGTAAGAAATAAAATTTGTTTTGATCAAAACTAAAATATCCTCGAAATCATTGAAGAAAAGTACCTTATCAGACGAAAATATGCCTTATCTAATAAGAGACATTTAAATTTTTTTAATTGCATAAATGGGCGGCATTTTATTCAGAATTAAAAGTTTTTTACATGGACAAAAAATTCGTTCTATTTTTGACCATTAAATACTAGAATTATACAAAAGTACTTTGCGAAAAGAATCGGCAGTAGGACGGAATCGTGTCGACCACCGATTAGTTTTTTGCTAATTTCACTTGCATCCTTCGACCGACTTCTTCGACTAAAAGCTCAATGGTAAGCTTATCTGTTCCTCTTTCAGATGGCATTAACATATTTTACGAAAAGTCGTAAGAAATAAAATTTTTTTGATCAAAACAGAAATATCTTCGAAATCATTGAAAATGAAGTACCTTATAAGACGAAAATATGCCTTATCTAATAAAAGTCATTTAAATTTTTTTAATTGCATAAATGGGCGGCATTTTATTCAGAATTAAAAGTTTTTTACATGGACAAAAAATTCGTTTTTTTTTTTTATTAAATACTAGAATTATAGAAAAGTACTTTGCGAAAAGAATCGGCAGTAGGACGGAATCGTGTTGACCACCGATTAGTTTTTTGGTTATAACTCTTGCATCCTTCGACCGACTTCTTCGACTAAGAGCTCGATGAAAAGCTTATCTGTTCCTCTTTCAGATGGCATTAACATATTTTACGAAAAGTCGTGAGAAATAAAATTTGTTTTGATCAAAATTAAAATATCCTCGAAATCATTGAAGAAAAGTACCTTATCAGACGAAAATATGCCTTATCTAATAAGAGACATTTAAATTTTTTTAGTTGCATAAATGGGCGGCATTTTATTCAGAATTAATAGTTTTTTACATGGACAAAAAATTCGTTTAATTTTTTCCCATTAAATACTAGAATTATAGAAAAGTACTTTGCGAAAAGAATCGGCAGTAGGACGGAATCGTGTTGACCACCGATTAGTTTTTTGCTAATAACTCTTGTATCCTTCGACCGACTTCTTTGACTAAGATCTCGATGGAAAGCTTATCTGTTCCTCTTTCAGATGGCATTAACATATTTTACGAAAAGCCGTAAGAAATAAAATTTTTTTGATCAAAACTAAAATATCCTTGAAATCATTGAAGAAGATGTTTGGTATTTATTTAGTACCAATTATATTTATTAGTATAACACTTAAAATAACTTATTAATTCTAATAATATTTAATTGAGATTTCGTTGAGCTGAGAAATGACGCGTTCGATCTGTCGATAGAGATGAGCCGTAGTGTTGGATAATCGTCTGATCTGAGTTATCGGTCGCACGATATTCTCTTACCACATTTCAGTGTTGCCACAGCTACCCCCTTCCCAGTGACCAAGTCGGGAGCGAAATGAACCTTGCGTGATTTTAAATAAGTGCGCAAAACTTTGGGTTGATTTGCATCACTTCCCGTTTGGGATTCTTTGACAACGAATGCTGGTTTAAGTCGCTCGAGTCATTTTTCCCGTTGATTTTGATTATAAATACCCGATCTGAGGAGCGTTCAACCACTTCATACGGTCCTGAGTAGGGCGGCTCTAATGGTTGTCTTACAGAATCGTTTCGCAGCATTACATGTGTGCAGTCATGCATATGCTTCAGGATAAACATACTTTTGCTGCTGCTAAGATGATGCGCTGCCGATACCGGTCTAATTAACTTCATATGTTCTCTAAAACTCTGTAAGAATTCTTTGGGTCGATCTGGTTGAGATTAGTCGTCATAAAATTTCTTTTGGTAATCGTATATGAGATCCATACACCATCTTTGCCGTTGATGTACCTAAATCTTCCTTAAAACATGTCCTAAGGCCAAATAATACAGTCGGTAGTAAATCAATCCAAGATTTGTCAGGAGTGCACATCAGGGCTGCTTTGAACGATCGGTGCCATCTTTCTATCATTCCATTCGATTGGGGGTGATATGCCGTTGTATGTATTCGTTTACTACCCACCAGCTTTGAACAATCCGGATTCAAATTGTGAGCCTTGATCTGTCGTCATTGTTTTGGGGCACCCAAAACGAGCAATCCAGTGTTTCCAAAACATCGATGCTACAACGTCTGCGGACATTGTTTTTAGTGGAACAGCTTCGGGCCATCTCGAGAAGCGGTCAATCATTGTAAGGCAATATCGGTACCCATTTACTAATGGCATGACAACAATGTCCAGATGAACATGGTCAAAACGGTTGTCGGGCACCTCAATCTTTTGCGGTATCATGTTATTGTGTCTATGAATTTTTGCTCGTTGACACGGCAAACAGTTTCGTGCCCAGGTAGTTACATCTTTTCTCATTGATGGCCAAACATATTTGCGACTTATTCGGCGAAGTGTAGATCTTCCACTTGGATGTGAGAGGCCGTGTACAAAAGTAAAAAGATTGAAGCGTAGAGATCGAGGAATATATATCCTAGATGTACCAGTCGACACATCACAGTACAAAGTCAGTCTATTTTCCAATTGTACAGGTTGCAGTTCAAGACTAGTTTGACATAACAAAAGTTGGTTTAATTCGTCGTCATCGTCCTGTGCTGACTTGACCTTATCCAAGTCAATTGCTGTTGGCATCGAAATAGCGTCTAATCGCGATAGTGCATCTGCCACAACGTTGTCTGGTCCAGAAATATGAAGAATGCTTTGAGTATTGCGAGATGAAATCCAAATGTCGAAGTTGGCGTGGTGTTGCTTTTTCAGGCTTCTGCGCAAATGCATACGTAAGTGGTTTGTGGTCTGTTTTAATCACAAAATGTCGTGCTTCTAAAATGTGTCTGAAATAACAAATAGCATCATATATGGCGAGAAGCTCTCGATCATACGTGCTATAATTTTTTTCGGCGTTTGAGAGTTTGCGTGAAAAGAATCCGAGTGGTCTCCACATGTCAACTGTTTTTTGTTCCAACACTACACCAATGGCCGAGTCGGATGCGTCGCAAATTGGTGCGAGTGTTTCGTTTGATGCGGGGTGTACGACGAGTGCTGCATTTGCCACAGATTGCTTGCATGATCCAAACGCGCTCGAAGCCTCCAAAGTCCACTCAATTTTCTGTTGGTTGTTCTTCTTGATTCCTAGGCAGATCTCACTGAGCGGTGCTTGTATTGCCGACGCGTTGCGGATGCATCGTCGATAATAATTTACTATGCCCAGGAACCGTCCCAGTTCGCAGATTGTGCTTGGTTTATTATAGTTGACGATGGCATCAATGCGCTCTTTAGGTGGTCGTATTCCTTCTCGGTTTATGACATAGCTTAGAAATTTGACTTCTGGTTTGCCTATTTGACATTTGTCTGCATCGATAGTTAATCCATTTTTTTGCAATATTGAAAGTACGCTTTGCAAATGTTGCTCGTGCTCGTCGGGAGTTGAAGACATAATCAATATGTCATCGATGTAACAGTAGACATAATCGATGCCTCTGAATATACTGTCCATGAATCGCTGGAATGTTTGCGTGGCGGTTTTGAGACCAAAAGGCATATAAAGGAACTCAATAAGGCCAAAAGGTGTGCAAATAGCTGTTTTTTTAATGTCTTCGTCAGACATTGGTATTTGGTAATACGCGCGAACCAAATCGAGAGTTGTAAAAATTGTTTTATCATGAAGTTTTTCTGCGAAATCGTGGATATGCGCAATTGGATACCGGTCAGGTACCGTTATCCCATTGAGTTTACTATAATCGCCACATGCTCGGCAACCACCGTCTTTTTTAAAAACCAAATGTAATGGGCTTGCCCAGCAACTTTTGGATGGACGGCATATTTCTTCGTCAATTAAAAAATTTATCTCATTTTTTGCTATTGCCAATTTATCGCCCGTGAGACGTCGTGGGCGATCAGCTATTGGTTTTGCGGTTGTTTCGATATGGTGCACTACACTATGTGACGTGTCAACCATACTGTGTTTCGTCGGAATAGTCGTTACATTCACAAATTTCTTCAGTAAACCACGAAAATCAGTGTCGTTGTTTAATGTTGAAATTGTCGAGGTTTTCGATTTACGTATATTACCTGTTACGCCAATATTAGTCTCTCTATAAACTAATTGTTTCATTTTGAGGTCGATGAGTACGTTGTAGTGAGATAGAAAATCAGCTCCAATTATTGGTGAACTGACGTCTGCGATAATGAAAGGCCATTTAAATGGTTGTCGAAGTCCTAGTTTGAGAGCCAAAACAGTCGTACCATAGGTTTGAATTGTTGTTTGGTTTGCGGCGAAAAGTTTGAGATGATTGGGTGTAGTTCTTAAATTTACGAATGATCGTGGTATAATAGAGACTACTGACCCTGAATCTACGAGAAACTGTATTTTTGATGTTCGGTCGATGATGTGTAAACGAGCTTAACATGAACTGTGTTTTGTGTTAATATTTGATGAACTGCTGGTTGTCGCACAGCTACCGCCAACCAGCGAATACGGCAGATTTTTTAGTTAAACGATTTCGAATACAAACAACCAGGGCGGCATTTAAGTGCATCGTTACCAAACTCCTGATGGTACCAACATACTTGCTGATCGTTAATGCTTTTGGTTCTGATATCATCTCGAGGAGAGTTTGGACGTGAATTAATTTTTGGTCGTGTTACTTGAAGAGTTTGGATATCCTTTTTAAGCTTGTTTACCGATTCTACCAGCATTTGAATTGTTTTGTTGATATCTGATGTTCCTGGTGTACGTGAAATTGCTTCTATGCCATCTGATGTTGTTACTTGTTGTTGCTGCGATGGCGCAATTTCGTACATGACGTTGTTGTTGCTTGTTTCTAGCATATTGTCGGCAACTTTCGCTAGATTGTTTAAATCATCTTATTTCCACACCGACAGCAATGGTCACACCGATTGTGGCATGTGACTCAAAAAAAGTGTGCGAATGATTGCTTCACACCCATCGTTTGGGGCAAGACGTCTAATTCGAGTCAGTATTTCGGTGGGTTTTAAACCCGAAGTGTCAATACCTTGCAAAAGGCGACGTTATATGCTTTCTGTTGTTTCTGCGAATCTTGAAAGCAACCTTGCCTTTAGGCTTTTGTATTGATCGACCAATGGCGGTGTGGAGATTAAGTCCTCGCAGCTTTGCAAAAAATCATCCTCAAAATGTACTGCAATCAGATCAAATTTGTCGGTGCCATCTTCGACATTGCTCAGCCTAAACGATCGTTCCAATTGCGCAAACCAAACATGTGGATCTGCTTTATTCAAAATTAATAGTTTTTTACATAGACAAAAAATTCGTTTAATTTTTTCCCATATAATACTAGAATTATACAAAAGTACTTTGCGAAAAGAATCGGCAGTAGGACGGAATCGTGTCGACCACCGATTAGTTTTTTGCTAATTTCACTTGCATCCTTCGACCGACTTCTTCGACTAAAAGCTCAATGGTAAGCTTATCTGTTCCTCTTTCAGATGGCATTAACATATTTTACGAAAAGTCGTAAGAAATAAAATTTTGTTGATCACACCTAAAATATCTTCGAAATCATTGAAGAAGAAGTACCTCATCAGACGAAAATATGCCTTATGTAATAAGAGACATTTAAATTTTTTTAGTTGCATAAATGGGCGGCATTTTATTCAAAATTAATAGTTTTTTACATAGACAAAAAATTCGTTTAATTTTTTCCCATTAAATACTAGAATTATAGAAAAGTACTTTTCGAAAAGAATCGGCAGTAGGACGGAAGCGTATTGAACACCGATTAGTTTCTTGCTAATAACTCTTGCATCCTTCGACCGACTTCTTCGACTAAGAGCTCGATGGAAAGCTTATCTGTTCCTCTTTCAGATGGCATTAACATATTTTACGAAAAGTCGTAAGAAATAAAATTTTTTTGATCAAACCCAAAATATTTTTTTAATTGCATAAATGGGCGTCATTTTATTTAGAATTAATAGTTTTTTACATGGCTAAAAAAATTTGTTTAATTTTTTTCCATTAAATACTTGAATTATAGAAAAGTACTTTGCGAAAAGAATCGGCAGTAGGACGGAATCGTGTTGACCAGCGATTAGTTTTTTGCTAATAGCTCTTGCATGCTTCGATCGTCTTCTTCGACTAAGAGCTCGATAGAAAGCTTATCTGTTCCTCTTTCAGATGGCATTAACATATTTTGCGAAAAGTCGTAAGAAATAAAATTTTTTGATCAAACCTAAAATATCCTCGAAATCATTGAAGAAGAAAAAATGCCTTATGTAATAAGAGACATTTAAAATTTTTTAATTGCATAAATGGGCGGCATTTTATTCAGAATTAAAAGTTTTTTACATGGACAAAAAATTCGTTTAATTTTTTCCCATTAAATACTTGAATTATAGAAAAGTACTTTGCGAAAAGAATCGGCAGTAGGACGGAATCGTGTTGACCACCGATTAGTTTTTTGCTAATAACTCTTGCAACATTCGACCGACTTCTTCGACTAAGAGCTCGATGAAAAGTTTATCTGTTCCTCTTTCAGATGGCATTAACATATTTTACGAAAAGTCGTAAGAAATAAAATTTTTTTGATCAAAACTAAAATATCCTCGAAATCATTGAAGAAGAAGTACTTATCAGACGAAACTATGCCTTATCTAATAAGAGACATTTAAATTTTTTTAGTTGCATAAATGGGCGGCATTTTATTCAGAATTAATAGTTTTTTACATGGACAAAAAATTAATTTAATTTTTTCCATTAAAATTTTTTTAATTGCATAAATGGGCGGCATTTTATTCAGAATTAAAAGTTTTTTACATGGACTATAAATTCGTTTAATTTTTTCCCATTAAATACTTGAATTATAGAAAAGTACTTTGCGAAAAGAATCGGCAGTAGGACGGAATCGTGTTGACCACCGATTAGTTTTTTGCTAATAACTCTTGCATCCTCCGACCGACTTCTTCGACTAGGAGCTCGATGGAAAGCCTATCTGTTCCTGTTTCAGATGGCATTAACATATTTTACGAAAAGTCGTAAGAAATAAAATTTTGTTGATCACACCTAAAATATCCTCGAAATCATTGAAGAAGAAGTACCTCATCAGACGAAAATATGCCTTATGTAATAAGAGACATTTAAATTTTTTTAGTTGCATAAATGGGCGGCATTTTATTCAAAATTAATAGTTTTTTACATAGACAAAAAATTCGTTTGATTTTTTCCCATTAAATACTAGAATTATAGAAAAGTACTTTTCGAAAAGAATCGGCAGTAGGACGGAAACGTATTGACCACCGATTAGTTTTTTGCTAATAACTCTTGCATCCTTCGACCGACTTCTTCGACTAAGAGCTCGATGGAAAGCTTATCTGTTCCTCTTTCATATGGCATTAACATATTTTACGAAAAGTCGTAAGAAATAAAATTTTTTTGATCAAACCCAAAATATTTTTTTAATTGCATAAATGGGTGTCATTTTATTTAGAATTAATAGTTTTTTACAAGGCCAAAAAAATTTGTTTAATTTTTTTCCATTTAATACTTGAATTATAGAAAAGTACTTTGCGAAAAGAATCGACAGTAGGACGGAATCGTGTTGACCAGCGATTAGTTTTTTGCTAATAGCTCTTGCATGCTTCGATCGTCTTCTTCGTCTTAGAGCACGATAGCAAGCTTATCTGTTCCTCTTTCAGATGGCATTAACATATTTTGCGAAAAGTCGTAAGAAATAAAATTTTTTGATCAAACCTAAAATATCCTCGAAATCATTGAAGAAGAAAAAATGCCTTATGTAATAAGAGACATTTAAAATTTTTTAATTGCATAAATGGGCGGCATTTTATTCAGAATTAAAAGTTTTTTACATGGACAAAAAATTCCTTTAATTTTTTCCCATTAAATACTTGAATTATAGAAAAGTACTTTGCGAAAAGAATCGGCAGTAGGACGGAATCGTGTTGACCACCGATTAGTTTTTTGCTAATAGCTCTTGCATGCTTCGATCGTCTTCTTCGTCTTAGAGCACGATAGCAAGCTTATCTGTTCCTCTTTCAGATGGCATTAACATATTTTGCGAAAAGTCGTAAGAAATAAAATTTTTTGATCAAACCTAAAATATCCTTGAAATTATTGAAGAAGAAATACCTTATCAGACGAAAAAATGCCTTATGTAATAAGAGACTTTTAAATTTTTTTAATTGCATAAATGGGCGGCATTTTATTCAGAATTAAAAGTTTTTTACATGGACAATAAATTCGTTTAATTTTTTCCCATTAAATACTTGAATTATAGAAAAGTACTTTGCGAAAAGAATCGGCAGTAGGACGGAATCGTGTTGACCACCGATTAGTTTTTTGCTAATAACTCCTGCATCCTCCGACCGACTTCTTCGACTAGGAGCTCGATGGAAAGCTTATCTGTTCCTGTTTCAGATGGCATTAACATATCTTACGAAAAGTCGTAAGAAACCAGTAAGGACGCTATCTTCAGCAAGGCTGAAGCTATAATACTTTTCACGTTGTGTTACTAAAAAACTAAATGAATAAATTTCATGCCTCCCTAACAACATAACTGTAAGGTTTCAAGTCAATTGGTTAAAAAACAAAAAAGTTTTCCATACAGCGGTTCAGGTTTTGCGATAAGTGGGCGTAGCCATGCCCACTTTTGGTCAAAATAGTTTTCATTCCTCCCTAAGAAGATAACTGTAAGGTTTCAAGTTAATTGGTCAATTTTCGCTAAAAAAAGGCGTAGGCACGCCCACTTTTGGTCAAAATAGTTTTCATTCCTCCCTAAGAACATAACTGTAAAGTTTCAAGTCAATTGGTTAAAAAACAAAAAAGTTTTCCATACAACGGGTCAAATTTCGCTATAAAAGGGCGTGGCCGCGCCCACTTTTGGTCAAAATTGTTTTCATTCCTCCCTAAGAACATAACTGTAAAGTTTCAAGTCAATTGGTTAAAAAACACAAAAGTTTTCCATACAACGGGTCAAATTTCGCTATAAAAGGGCGTGGCCACGCCCATTTTTGGTCAAAATAGTTTTCATTCCTCCCTAAGAACATAACTGTAAAGTTTCAAGTCAATTCGTTGAAAAACAAAAAAGTTTTCCATACAACGGGTCAATTTTCGCTAGAAGTGGGCGTGGCTACGCCCATTTTTGGTCAAAATAGTTTTCATTCCTCCCCAAGAACATAACTTTAAAATTTCAAGTCAATTGGTTGAAAAACAAAAAAGTTGTCCATACAACGATTCAAGTTTTGTTCATTTTTCTTCTTCTTTTCGTATGGGGGCTATCAGTTCCAGTGGTCCGATATGGCTGGATCCGACAAATGAGTTGACTGCACGAATAAGAAGTCTCTGTGCAAAATTTCAGCTCGATATCTTAAAAACTGTGGGAGGAGATTGTATATATACAGACAGACGGACAGACGGACATGGCTACATCAACTCGTCTTGTCGTCCTGATCAAGAATATATATACTTTATATAGTCGGAAATGAATATTTCGATCTGTTACAAACTTCAGCACAAAGTTATTATACTATTTCACATACGTGAAAACTATAATAAAATTTTGTTGATCACACCTAAAATATCCTCAAAATTATTGAAGAAGAAGTACCTCATCAGACGAAAATATGCCTTATGTAATAAGAGACATTTAAATTTTTTTAATTGCATAAATGGGCGGCATTTTATTCAGAA
Source organism: Phortica okadai (assembly GCA_034638295.1). NCBI lineage: Eukaryota > Metazoa > Arthropoda > Insecta > Diptera > Drosophilidae > Phortica > Phortica okadai. The sequence continues at coordinate 26,971,718 of CM067851.1, read as the reverse complement.
TTAATAGTTTTTTACATGGACAAAAAATTCGTTTAATTTTTTCCCATTAAATACTACCACCGATTAGTTTTTTGCTAATAACTCTTGCATCCTCTGACCGACTTCTTCGACTAAGAGCTCGATGGAAAGCTTATCTGTTCCTCTTTCAGATGGCATTAACAGATTTTACGAAAAGTCGTAAGAAATAAAATTTTTTTGATGAAAACTAAAATATCCTCGAAATCATTGAAGTAGAAGTACCTCATCAGACGAAAATATGCCTTATGTAATAAGAGACATTTAAATTTTTTTAGTTGCAGAAATGGGCGGCATTTTATTCAGAATTAATAGTTTTTTACATGGACAAAAAATTCATTTAATTTTTTCCCATTAAATACTAGAATTATAGAAAAGTACTTTTCGAAAAGAATCGGCAGCAGGACGGAAACGTATTGACCACCGACTAGTTTTTTGCTAATAACTCTTGCATCCTTCGACCGACTTTTTCGACAAAGAGCTCGATTGAAAGCTTATCTGTTCCTCTTTCAGATGGAATAAACATATTTTACGAAAAGTCGTAAGAAATAAAATTTTTTTGATCAAACCTAAAATATTTTTTTAATTGCATAAATGGGCGGCATTTGATTCAGAATTAATAGTTTTTTACATGGACAAAAAATTCGTTTAATTTTTTCCCATTAAATACTAGAATTATAGAAAAGTACTTTTCGAAAAGAGTCGGCAGTAGGACGGAATCGTGTTGACCAGCGATTAGTTTTTTGCTAATAGCTCTTGCATCCTTCGATCGTCTTCTTCGACTAAGAGCTCGATAGAAAGCTTATCTGTTCCTCTTTCAGATGGCATTAACATATTTTGCGAAAAGTCGTAAGAAATAAAATTTTTTGATCAAACCTAAAATATCCTCGAAATCATTGAAGAAGAAAAAATGCCTTATGTAATAAGAGACATTTAAATTTTTTTAATTGCATAAATGGGCGGCATTTGATTCAGAATTAATAGTTTTTTACATGGACAAAAAATTCGTTTAATTTTTTCCCATTAAATACTTGAATTATAGAAAAGTACTTTGCGAAAAGAGTCGGCAGTAGGACGGAATCGTGTTGACCAGCGATTAGTTTTTTGCTAATAGCTCTTGCATCCTTCGATCATCTTCTTCGACTAAGAGCTCGATAGAAAGCTTATCTGTTCCTCTTTCAGATGGCATTAACATATTTTGCGAAAAGTCGTAAGAAATAAAATTTTTTGATCAAACCTAAAATATCCTCGAAATCATTGAAGAAGAAAAAATGCCTTATGTAATAAGAGACATTTAAATTTTTTTAATTGCATAAATGGGCGGCATTTGATTCAGAATTAATAGTTTTTTACATGGACAAAAAATTCGTTTAATTTTTTCCCATTAAATACTTGAATTATAGAAAAGTACTTTGCGAAAAGAGTCGGCAGTAGGACGGAATCGTGTTGACCACCGATTAGTTTTTTGCTAATAACTCTTGCATCCTCCGACCGACTTCTTCGACTAAGAGCTCGATGGAAAGCTTATCTGTTCCTCTTTCAGATGGCATTAACATATTTTACGAAAAGTCGTGAGAAATAAAATTTTTTTGATCAAAACTAAAATATCCTCGAAATCATTGAAGAAGAAGTACCTCATCAGACGAAAATATGCCTTATGTAATAAGAGACATTTAAATTTTTTTAGTTGCATAAATGGGCGGCATTTTATTCACAATTAATAGTTTTTTACATGGACAAAAAATTCATTTTATTTTTTCCCATTAAATACTAGAATTATAGAAAAGTACTTTTCGAAAAGAATCCGCAGTAGGACGGAACCGTATTGACCACCGATTAGTTTTTTGCTAATAACTCTTGCATCCTTCGACCGACTTTTTCGACTAAGAGCTCGATTGAAAGCTTATCTGTTCCTCTTTCAGATGGAATAAACATATTTTACGAAAAGTCGTAAGAAATACAATTTTTTTGATCAAACCTAAAATATTTTTTTAATTGCATAAATGGGCGGCATTTTATTCAGAATTAATAGTTTTTTACATGGCCAAAAATTTCGTTTAATTTTTTCCCATTAAATACTAGAATTATAGAAAAGTACTTTTCGAAAAGAGTCGGCAGTAGGACGGAATCGTGTTGACCAGCGATTAGTTTTTTGCTAATAGCTCTTGCATCCTTCGATCGTCTTCTTCGACTAAGAGCTCGATAGAAAGCTTATCTGTTCCTCTTTCAGATGGCCTTAACATATTTTGCGAAAAGTCGTTAGAAATAAAATTTTTTTGATTAAAACTAAAATATTTTCGAAATCATTGAAGAAGAAGTACCTTATCAGACGATTAAATTTTTATACTTTTCACGTATGTGAAATAGTATAACTTTGTGCTGAAGCTTGTAACAGATCGAAATATTCATTTCCGACTATATAAAGTATATATGTTCTTGATCAGGACGACAACACGAGTTGATTTAGCCATGTCCGTCTGTCCGTCCGTCTGTCTGTATATATACAATCTCCTCCCACAGTTTTGAAGATATCGAGCTGAAATTTTGCACAGAGACTTCTTTTTTGTGCGATCAACTCATTTGTAGGATCCAGCCATATCAGACCACTGGAACTGGTAGCCCCCATACGAAAAGAAGAAGAAAAATGAACAAAACTTGAATCGTTGTATGGAAAACTTTTTTGTTTTGTATGATAGAGTGCTGAAATTTTAACCATAGTAGTTCTACATAGTCCGACTAGATGCCTGAAAGTTTCATTGAGATTGAAGAAGAGGAAGATAAGCCATATTCACGTCGTTGTATGGCAAACTTTTTTGTTTTTTAACCAATTGATTTGAAACTTAACAGTTATGTTCTTAGGGAGGAATGAAAACTATTTTGACCAAAAGTGGGCGTAGCCACGCCCACTTATAGTGGAACTTGACCCGTTGTATGGAAAACTTTTTTGTTTTTAAACCAATTGACTTGAAACTTTACAGTTATGTTCGTAGGGAGGATTGAAAACTATTTTGACCAAAAGTGGGCATGGCCACGCCCACTTATAGCTAAACTTGACCCGTTGTATGTAAAACTTTTTTGTTTTTTAACGAATTGACTTGAAACTTTACAGTTATGTTCTTAGGGAGGAATGAAAACTATTTTGACCAAAAGTGGGCGTGACCACGCCCACTTATATTAAAACTTGACCGGTTGTTTGGAAATCTTTTTTGTTTTTTTTAACGAATTGACTTGAAACTTTAAAGTTATGTTCCTAGGGAGGAATGAAAACTATTTTGACCAAAAGTGGGCATGGCTACGCCCACTAAACGCAAAACTTGATCCGTTGTATGGAAAACTTTTTTGTTTTTTTAACGAATTGACTTGAAACTTTACAGTTATGTTTTTAGGCAGGAATGAAAACTAGTTTGACCAAAAGTGGGCATGGCTACGCCCACTTATAACGAAACTTGAACCGTTGTATGGAAAACTTTTTTGTTTTTTAACCAATTGACTTGAACATTACAGTTATGTTCTTAGGGAGGAATGAAAACTACATATTTTGATCAAAAATTGGAATGGCTTCGCCCACTTATCGTAAAACTTGAGCCGTTGTATGGAAAACTTTTTTGTTTTTTAACCAATTGACTTGAAACTTTACAGTTATGTTGTTAGGAAGGCATGAAAACTATTCATTTAATTTTTTTTATAGTGACACAACGTGAAAAGTATTATAGCTTTAGCCTTGCTGAAGATAGCGTCCTTACTGGTTTTAATTGCATAAATGGGCGGTATTTTATTCAGAATCTATAGTTTTTTACATGGACAACATATTCGTTTAATTTTTTTCCATTAAATACTAGAATTATAGAAAAGTACTTTTTGAAAAGAATCGGCAGTAGAACGGAACCGTATTGACCACCGATTAGTTTTTTGCTAATAACTCTTGCATCCTTCGACCGACTTTTTCGACTAAGAGCTCGATTGAAAGCTTATCTGTTCCTCTTTCAGATGGAATAAACATATTTTACGAAAAGTCGTAAGAAATACAATTTTTTTGATCAAACCTAAAATATTTTTTTAATTGCATAAATGGGCGGCATTTTATTCTGAATTAAAAGTTTTTTGCATGGACAAAAAATTTGTTTAAATTTTTCCCATTAAATACTTGAATTATAGAAAAGTACTTTGCGAAAAGAATCGGCAGTAGGACGGAATCGTGTTGACCACCGATTAGTTTTTTGCTAATAACTCTTGCAACATTCGACCGACTTCTTCGACTAAGAGCTCGATGGAAAGCTTATCTGTTCCTCTTTCAGATGGCATTAACATATTTTACGGAAAGTCGTAAGAAATAAAATTTTTTTGATCAAAACTAAAATATCCTCGAAATCATTGAAGAAGAAGTACCTTATCAGACGAAAATATGCCTTATCTAATAAGAGACATTTTAATTTTTTTAATTGCATAAATGGGCGGCATTTTATTCAGAATTATAATTTTTTACATGGACAAAAAATTCGTTTAATTTTTTCCCATTAAATACTACCACCGATTAGTTTTTTGCTAATAACTCTTGCATCCTCCGACCGACTTTTTCGACTAAGAGCTCGATGAAAAGTTTATCTGTTCCTCTTTCAGATGGCATTAACATATTTTACGAAAAGTCGTAAGAAATAAAATTTTTTTGATCAAACCTAAAATATTTTTTTAATTGCATAAATGGGCGGCATTTTATTCAGAATTAATAGTTTTTTACATGGCCAAAAAATTCGTTTAATTTTTTCCCATTAAATACTAGAATTATAGAAAAGTACTTTTCGAAAAGAGCCGGCAGTAGGACGGAATCGTGTTGACCAGCGATTAGTTTTTTGCTAATAGCTCTTGCATCCTTCGATCGTCTTCTTCGACTAAGAGCTCGATAGAAAGCTTATCTGTTCCTCTTTCAGATGGCCTTAACATATTTTGCGAAAAGTCGTAAGAAATAAAATTTTTTTGATTAAAACTAAAATATCCTCGAAATCATTGAAGAAGAAGTACCTTATCAGACGATTAAATTTTTATACTTTTCACGTATGTGAAATAGTATAACTTTGTGCTGAAGCTTGTAACAGATCGAAATATTCATTTCCGACTATATAAAGTATATATGTTCTTGATCAGGACGACAACACGAGTTGATTTAGCCATGTCCGTCTGTCCGTCTGACCGTCTGTCCATCTGTCCATCTGTCTGTATATATACAATCTCCTCCCACAGTTTTTAAGATATCGAGCTGAAATTTTGCACAGAGACTTCTTTTTTGTGCGATCAACTCATTTGTAGGATCCAGCCATATCAGACCACTGGAACTGGTAGCCCCCATACGAAAAGAAGAAGAAAAATGAACAAAACTTGAATCGTTGTATGGAAAACTTTTTTGTTTTGTATGATAGAGTGCTGAAATTTTAACCATAGTAGTTCTACATAGTCCGACTAGATGCCTGAAAGTTTCATTGCGATTGGACTACTGGAACTGGTAGCTCCTATACAAAATGAAGAAGAGGAAGATAAGCCATATTCACGTCGTTGTATGGGAAACTTTTTTGGTTTTTTACCAATTGATTTGAAACTTAACAGTTATGTTCTTAGGGAGGAATGAAAACTATTTTGACCAAAAGTGGGCGTAGCCACGCCCACTTATAGTGGAACTTGACCCGTTGTATGGAAAACTTTTTTGTTTTTAAACCAATTGACTTGAAACTTTACAGTTATGTTCTTAGGGAGGATTGAAAACTATTTTGACCAAAAGTGGGCATGGCTACGCCCACTAAACGCAAAACTTGAACCGTTGTATGGAAAACTTTTTTGTTTTTTAACGAATTGACTTGAAACTTTACAGTTATGTTTTTAGGCAGGAATGAAAACTAGTTTGACCAAAAGTGGGCATGGCTACGACCACTTATAACGAAACTTGAACCGTTGTATGGAAAACTTTTTTGTTTTTTAACCAATTGACTTGAACATTACAGTTATGTTCTTAGGGAGGAATGAAAACTACATATTTTGATCAAAAATGGGAATGGCTTCGCCCACTTATCGTAAAACTTGAGCCGTTGTATGGAAAACTTTTTTGTTTTTTAACCAATTGACTTGAAACCTTACAGTTATGTTGTTAGGGAGGCATGAAAACTATTCATTTAATTTTTTTTATAGTGACACAACGTGAAAAGTATTATAGCTTTAGCCTTGCTGAAGATAGCGTCCTTACTGGTTTTAATTGCATAAATGGGCGGCATTTTATTCAGAATTAATAGTTTTTACATGGACCAAAAATTCGTTTCATTTTTTCCCATTAAATAGTTGAATTATAGAAAAGTACTTTGCGAAAAGAATCGGCAGTAGGACGGAATCGTGTTGACCACCGATTAGTTTTTTGCTAATAACTCTTGCACCCTCAGACCGACTTCTTCGACTAAGAGCTCGATGGAAAGCTTATCTGTTCCTGTTTCAGATGGCATTAACATATTTTGCGAAAAGTCGGAAGAAATAAAATTTTTGTTGATCAAACCCAAAATATCCTCGATATCATTGAAGAAGAAGTACCTTATCAGGCGAAAGTATGCCTTATCCAATAAGAGACATTTAAATTTTTTTAATTGCATAAATGGGCGGCATTTTATTTAGAATTAAAAGTTTTTTACATGGACAAAAAATTCGTTTAATGTTTTCCCATTAAATACTACCACCGATTAGTTTTTTTGCTAATAATTCTTGCATCCTCCGACCGACTTCTTCGACTAAGAGCTCGATGGAAAGCTTATCTGTTCTTCTTTCAGATGGCATTAATATATTTTACGAAAAGTCGTAAGAAATAAATTTTTTTTGATCAAAACTAAAATATCTTCGAAATCATTGAAGAAGAAGTACTTATCAGACGAAAATATGCTTTATCTAATAAGAGACATTTAAATTTTTTTAATTGCATAAATGGGTGGCATTTTATTCAGAATTATTAGTTTTTTACATGGACAAAAAATTCGTTTAATTTTTGCCCATTAAATACTAGAATTATACAAAAGTACTTTGCGAAAAGAATCGGCAGTAGGACGGAATCGCGTCGACCACCGATTAGTTTTTTGCTAATTTCACTTGCATCCTTCGACCGACTTCTTCGACTAAAAGCTCAATGGTAAGCTTATCTGTTCCTCTTTCAGATGGCATTAACATATTTTACGAAAAGTCGTAAGAAATAAAATTTTTTTGATCAAAACAGAAATATCCTCGATATCATTGAAGAAGAAGTACCTTATCAGGCGAAAGTATGCCTTATCCAATAAGAGACATTTAAATTTTTTTAATTGCATAAATGGGCGGCATTTTATTTAGAATTAAAAGTTTTTTACATGGACAAAAAATTCGTTTAATGTTTTCCCATTAAATACTACCACCGATTAGTTTTTTTGCTAATAATTCTTGCATCCTCCGACCGACTTCTTCGACTAAGAGCTCGATGGAAAGCTTATCTGTTCTTCTTTCAGATGGCATTAATATATTTTACGAAAAGTCGTAAGAAATAAATTTTTTTTGATCAAAACTAAAATATCTTCGAAATCATTGAAGAAGAAGTACTTATCAGACGAAAATATGCTTTATCTAATAAGAGACATTTAAATTTTTTTAATTGCATAAATGGGTGGCATTTTATTCAGAATTATTAGTTTTTTACATGGACAAAAAATTCGTTTAATTTTTGCCCATTAAATACTAGAATTATACAAAAGTACTTTGCGAAAAGAATCGGCAGTAGGACGGAATCGCGTCGACCACCGATTAGTTTTTTGCTAATTTCACTTGCATCCTTCGACCGACTTCTTCGACTAAAAGCTCAATGGTAAGCTTATCTGTTCCTCTTTCAGATGGCATTAACATATTTTACGAAAAGTCGTAAGAAATAAAATTTTTTTGATCAAAACAGAAATATCTTCGAAATCATTGAAGAAGAATTACCTTATTAGACGAAAATATGCCTTACCTAATAAGAGACAGTTAAATTTGTTTAATTGCAGAAATGGGCGGCATTTTATTCAGAATTAATAGTTTTTTACATGGACAATAAATTCGTTTAATTTTTTCCCAATAAATACTAGAATTATAGAAAAGTACTTTGCGAAAAGAATCGGCAGTAGGACGGAATCGTGTTGTCCACCGATTAGTTTTTTGCTAATAACTCTTGCATCCTTCGACCGACTTCTTCGACTAAGAGCTCGGTGGAAAGCTTATCTGTTCCTCTTTCAGATGGCATTAACATATTTTACGAAAAGTCGTAAGAAATAAAATTTGTTTTGATCAAAACTAAAATATCCTCGAAATCATTGAAGAAAAGTACCTTATCAGACGAAAATATGCCTTATCTAATAAGAGACATTTAAATTTTTTTAATTGCATAAATGGGCGGCATTTTATTCAGAATTAAAAGTTTTTTACATGGACAAAAAATTCGTTTTTTTTTTCTTATTAAATACTAGAATTATAGAAAAGTACTTTGCGAAAAGAATCGGCAGTAGGACGGAATCGTGTTGACCACCGATTAGTTTTTTGGTTATAACTCTTGCATCCTTCGACCGACTTCTTCGACTAAGAGCTCGATGGAAAGCTTATCTGTTCCTCTTTCAGATGGCATTAACATATTTTACGAAAAGTCGTGAGAAATAAAATTTGTTTTGATCAAAATTAAAATATCCTCGAAATCATTGAAGAAAAGTACCTTATCAGACGAAAATATGCCTTATCTAATAAGAGACATTTAAATTTTTTTAGTTGCATAAATGGGCGGCATTTTATTCAGAATTAAAAGTTTTTTACATGGACAAAAAATTCGTTCTATTTTTGACCATTAAATACTAGAATTATACAAAAGTACTTTGCGAAAAGAATCGGCAGTAGGACGGAATCGTGTCGACCACCGATTAGTTTTTTGCTAATTTCACTTGCATCCTTCGACCGACTTCTTCGACTAAAAGCTCAATGGTAAGCTTATCTGTTCCTCTTTCAGATGGCATTAACATATTTTACGAAAAGTCGTAAGAAATAAAATTTTTTTGATCAAAACAGAAATATCTTCGAAATCATTGAAGAAGAATTACCTTATTAGACGAAAATATGCCTTACCTAATAAGAGACAGTTAAATTTGTTTAATTGCAGAAATGGGCGGCATTTTATTCAGAATTAAAAGTTTTTTACATGGACAAAAAATTGGTTTAATTTTTTCCCATTAAATACTAGAATTATAGAAAAGTACTTTGCGAAAAGAATCGGCAAAAGGACGGAATCGTGTTGTCCACCGATTAGTTTTTTGCTAATAACTCTTGCATCCTTCGACCGACTTCTTCGACTAAGAGCTCGGTGGAAAGCTTATCTGTTCCTCTTTCAGATGGCATTAACATATTTTACGAAAAGTCGTAAGAAATAAAATTTGTTTTGATCAAAACTAAAATATCCTCGAAATCATTGAAGAAAAGTACCTTATCAGACGAAAATATGCCTTATCTAATAAGAGACATTTAAATTTTTTTAATTGCATAAATGGGCGGCATTTTATTCAGAATTAAAAGTTTTTTACATGGACAAAAAATTCGTTTTTTTTTTCTTATTAAATACTAGAATTATAGAAAAGTACTTTGCGAAAAGAATCGGCAGTAGGACGGAATCGTGTTGACCACCGATTAGTTTTTTGGTTATAACTCTTGCATCCTTCGACCGACTTCTTCGACTAAGAGCTCGATGGAAAGCTTATCTGTTCCTCTTTCAGATGGCATTAACATATTTTACGAAAAGTCGTGAGAAATAAAATTTGTTTTGATCAAAATTAAAATATCCTCGAAATCATTGAAGAAAAGTACCTTATCAGACGAAAATATGCCTTATCTAATAAGAGACATTTAAATTTTTTTAGTTGCATAAATGGGCGGCATTTTATTCAGAATTAATAGTTTTTTACATGGACAAAAAATTCGTTTAATTTTTTCCCATTAAATACTAGAATTATAGAAAAGTACTTTGCGAAAAGAATCGGCAGTAGGACGGAATCGTGTTGACCACCGATTAGTTTTTTGCTAATAACTCTTGTATCCTTCGACCGACTTCTTTGACTAAGATCTCGATGGAAAGCTTATCTGTTCCTCTTTCAGATGGCATTAACATATTTTACGAAAAGCCGTAAGAAATAAAATTTTTTTGATCAAAACTAAAATATCCTTGAAATCATTGAAGAAGATGTTTGGTATTTATTTAGTACCAATTATATTTATTAGTATAACACTTAAAATAACTTATTAATTCTAATAATATTTAATTGAGATTTCGTTGAGCTGAGAAATGACGCGTTCGATCTGTCGATAGAGATGAGCCGTAGTGTTGGATAATCGTCTGATCTGAGTTATCGGTCGCACGATATTCTCTTACCACATTTCAGTGTTGCCACAGCTACCCCCTTCCCAGTGACCAAGTCGGGAGCGAAATGAACCTTGCGTGATTTTAAATAAGTGCGCAAAACTTTGGGTTGATTTGCATCACTTCCCGTTTGGGATTCTTTGACAACGAATGCTGGTTTAAGTCGCTCGAGTCATTTTTCCCGTTGATTTTGATTATAAATACCCGATCTGAGGAGCGTTCAACCACTTCATACGGTCCTGAGTAGGGCGGCTCTAATGGTTGTCTTACAGAATCGTTTCGCAGCATTACATGTGTGCAGTCATGCATATGCTTCAGGATAAACATACTTTTGCTGCTGCTAAGATGATGCGCTGCCGATACCGGTCTAATTAACTTCATATGTTCTCTAAAACTCTGTAAGAATTCTTTGGGTCGATCTGGTTGAGATTAGTCGTCATAAAATTTCTTTTGGTAATCGTATATGAGATCCATACACCATCTTTGCCGTTGATGTACCTAAATCTTCCTTAAAACATGTCCTAAGGCCAAATAATACAGTCGGTAGTAAATCAATCCAAGATTTGTCAGGAGTGCACATCAGGGCTGCTTTGAACGATCGGTGCCATCTTTCTATCATTCCATTCGATTGGGGGTGATATGCCGTTGTATGTATTCGTTTACTACCCACCAGCTTTGAACAATCCGGATTCAAATTGTGAGCCTTGATCTGTCGTCATTGTTTTGGGGCACCCAAAACGAGCAATCCAGTGTTTCCAAAACATCGATGCTACAACGTCTGCGGACATTGTTTTTAGTGGAACAGCTTCGGGCCATCTCGAGAAGCGGTCAATCATTGTAAGGCAATATCGGTACCCATTTACTAATGGCATGACAACAATGTCCAGATGAACATGGTCAAAACGGTTGTCGGGCACCTCAATCTTTTGCGGTATCATGTTATTGTGTCTATGAATTTTTGCTCGTTGACACGGCAAACAGTTTCGTGCCCAGGTAGTTACATCTTTTCTCATTGATGGCCAAACATATTTGCGACTTATTCGGCGAAGTGTAGATCTTCCACTTGGATGTGAGAGGCCGTGTACAAAAGAAAAAAGATTGAAGCGTAGAGATCGAGGAATATATATCCTAGATGTACCAGTCGACACATCACAGTACAAAGTCAGTCTATTTTCCAATTGTACAGGTTGCAGTTCAAGACTAGTTTGACATAACAAAAGTTGGTTTAATTCGTCGTCATCGTCCTGTGCTGACTTGACCTTATCCAAGTCAATTGCTGTTGGCATCGAAATAGCGTCTAATCGCGATAGTGCATCTGCCACAACGATGTCTGGTCCAGAAATATGAAGAATGCTTTGAGTATTGCGAGATGAAATCCAAATGTCGAAGTTGGCGTGGTGTTGGTTTTTCAGGCTTCTGCGCAAATGCATACGTAAGTGGTTTGTGGTCTGTTTTAATCACAAAATGTCGTGCTTCTAAAATGTGTCTGAAATAACAAATAGCATCATATATGGCGAGAAGCTCTCGATCATACGTGCTATAATTTTTTTCGGCGTTTGAGAGTTTGCGTGAAAAGAATCCGAGTGGTCTCCACATGTCAACTGTTTTTTGTTCCAACACTACACCAATGGCCGAGTCGGATGCGTCGCAAATTGGTGCGAGTGTTCCGTTTGATGCGGGGTGTACGACGAGTGCTGCATTTGCCACAGATTGCTTGCATGATCCAAACGCGCTCGAAGCCTCCAAAGTCCACTCAATTTTCTGTTGGTTGTTCTTCTTGATTCCTAGGCAGATCTCACTGAGCGGTGCTTGTATTGCCGACGCGTTGCGGATGCATCGTCGATAATAATTTACTATGCCCAGGAACCGTCCCAGTTCGCAGATTGTGCTTGGTTTATTATAGTTGACGATGGCATCAATGCGCTCTTTAGGTGGTCGTATTCCTTCTCGGTTTATGACATAGCTTAGAAATTTGACTTCTGGTTTGCCTATTTGACATTTGTCTGCATTGATAGTTAATCCATTTTTTTGCAATATTGAAAGTACGCTTTGCAAATGTTGCTCGTGCTCGTCGGGAGTTGAAGACATAATCAATATGTCATCGATGTAACAGTAGACATAATCGATGCCTCTGAATATACTGTCCATGAATCGCTGGAATGTTTGCGTGGCGGTTTTGAGACCAAAAGGCATATAAAGGAACTCAATAAGGCCAAAAGGTGTGCAAACAGCTGTTTTTTTAATGTCTTCGTCAGACATTGGTATTTGGTAATACGCGCGAACCAAATCGAGAGTTGTAAAAATTGTTTTATCATGAAGTTTTTCTGCGAAATCGTGGATATGCGCAATTGGATACCGGTCAGGTACCGTTATCCCATTGAGTTTACTATAATCGCCACATGCTCGGCAACCACCGTCTTTTTTAAAAACCAAATGTAATGGGCTTGCCCAGCAACTTTTGGATGGACGGCATATTTCTTCGTCAATTAAAAAATTTATCTCATTTTTTGCTATTGCCAATTTATCGCCCGTGAGACGTCGTGGGCGATCAGCTATTGGTTTTGCGGTTGTTTCGATATGGTGCACTACACTATGTGACGTGTCAACCATACTGTGTTTCGTCGGAATAGTCGTTACATTCACAAATTTCTTCAGTAAACCACGAAAATCAGTGTCGTTGTTTAATGTTGAAATTGTCGAGGTTTTCGATTTACGTATATTACCTGTTACGCCAATATTAGTCTCTCTATAAACTAATTGTTTCATTTTGAGGTCGATGAGTACGTTGTAGTGAGATAGAAAATCAGCTCCAATTATTGGTGAACTGACGTCTGCGATAATGAAAGGCCATTTAAATGGTTGTCGAAGTCCTAGTTTGAGAGCCAAAACAGTCGTACCATAGGTTTGAATTGTTGTTTGGTTTGCGGCGAAAAGTTTGAGATGATTGGGTGTAGTTCTTAAATTTACGAATGATCGTGGTATAATAGAGACTACTGACCCTGAATCTACGAGAAACTGTATTTTTGATGTTCGGTCGATGATGTGTAAACGAGCTTAACATGAACTGTGTTTTGTGTTAATATTTGATGAACTGCTGGTTGTCGCACAGCTACCGCCAACCAGCGAATACGGCAGATTTTTTAGTTAAACGATTTCGAATACAAACAACCAGGGCGGCATTTAAGTGCATCGTTACCAAACTCCTGATGGTACCAACATACTTGCTGATCGTTAATGCTTTTGGTTCTGATATCATCTCGAGGAGAGTTTGGACGTGAATTAATTTTTGGTCGTGTTACTTGAAGAGTTTGGATATCCTTTTTAAGCTTGTTTACCGATTCTACCAGCATTTGAATTGTTTTGTTGATATCTGATGTTCCTGGTGTACGTGAAATTGCTTCTATGCCATCTGATGTTGTTACTTGTTGTTGCTGCGATGGCGCAATTTCGTACATGACGTTGTTGTTGCTTGTTTCTAGCATATTGTCGGCAACTTTCGCTAGATTGTTTAAATCATCTTATTTCCACACCGACAGCAATGGTCACACCGATTGTGGCATGTGACTCAAAAAAAGTGTGCGAATGATTGCTTCACACCCATCGTTTGGGGCAAGACGTCTAATTCGAGTCAGTATTTCGGTGGGTTTTAAACCCGAAGTGTCAATACCTTGCAAAAGGCGACGTAATATGCTTTCTGTTGTTTCTGCGAATCTTGAAAGCAACCTTGCCTTTAGGCTTTTGTATTGATCGACCAATGGCGGTGTGGAGATTAAGTCCTCGCAGCTTTGCAAAAAATCATCCTCAAAATGTACTGCAATCAGATCAAATTTGTCGGTGCCATCTTCGACATTGCTCAGCCTAAACGATCGTTCCAATTGCGCAAACCAAACATGTGGATCTGCTTTAATAAATTTTGGAACGTGCACGCGCTGTAGGTTAGGTCGAATGCTTGATTGTTGATTGATCGCAGTACTTAACTGTTGCATGTTGTTTTCAAGAGCATCTAATTCAGTTCAGTTCCTCTGCTGCCATGTTGTTGTCGTTGCTGTCGAAGAAATGTTCCTCGTTGTCGTCGTCGTTTGATTATGTCCGTCCAGACCTTAAATCGTACTGTCGTACTTGCATCGAGTCACTGCCGACCGTTGTTTTATAAAAAACATCTACGGATCACGTCGGGGTCACCACTTTGGTATTTATTTAGTACCACCTATATTTATTAGTATAACACTTAATTTAACTTATTAATTCTAATAATTTTCAATTGAGATTTCGTTGAGCTGAGAAATGACGCGTTCGATCTGTCGATAGATATGAGCCGTAGTGTTGGGTAATCGTGTGATCTGAGTTATCGGTCGCACGATATTCTCTCACCACATTTCAGTGTTGCCACAGATGTACCTTATCAGACGAAAATATGCGTTATCTAATAAGAGACACTTAAATTTTTTTTAATTGCATAAATGGGCGGCATTTTATTCAGAATTAATAGTTTCTCACATGGACAAAAAAACCTTCGATGGAAAGCTTATCTGTTCCTCTTTCAGATGGCATTAACATATTTTACGAAATGTCGTAAGAAATAAAATTTTTTTGATCAAAACTAAAATATCCTCGAAATCATTGAAGAAGAAGTACTTATCAGACGAAAATATGCCTTATCTAATAAGAGACATCTAAATTTTTTTAATTGCATAAATGGGCGGCAGTTTATTCAGAAGTAATAGTTTTTTACATTCTCGAAATCATTGAAGAAGAAGTACCTTATCAGACGAAAATATGCCTTATCTAATAAGAGACATTTAAATTTTTTTAGTTGCATAAATGGGCGGCATTTAATTCAGAATTAATAGTTTTTTACATGGACAAGAAATTAGTTTCATTTTTTCCCATTAAATACTAGAATTATAGAAAAGTACTTTGCGAAAACATTCGGCAGTAGGACGGAATCGTGTTGACCACCGATTATTTTTTTGGTAATAACTCTTGCATCCTTCGACCGACTTCTTCGTATAAGAGCTCGATGGAAAGCTTATTTGTTCCTCTTTCAGATGGCATTAACATATTTTACGAAAAGTCGTAAGAATAAAATTTCTTTGATCAAAACTAAAATATCATTGTAATCATTGAAGAAGAAGTACCTTATCAGAAGAAAATATGCCTTATCTAATAAGAGACATTTAAATTTTTTTCATTGCATAAATGGGCGGCATTTTATTCAGAATCGACCGACTTCTTTGACTAAGATCTCGATGGAAAGCTTATCTGTTCCTCTTTCAGATGGCATTAACATATTTTACGAAAAGCCGTAAGAAATAAAATTTTTTTGATCAAAACTAAAATATCCTTGAAATCATTGAAGAAGATGTTTGGTATTTATTTAGTACCAATTATATTTATTAGTATAACACTTAAAATAACTTATTAATTCTAATAATATTTAATTGAGATTTCGTTGAGCTGAGAAATGACGCGTTCGATCTGTCGATAGAGATGAGCCGTAGTGTTGGATAATCGTCTGATCTGAGTTATCGGTCGCACGATATTCTCTTACCACATTTCAGTGTTGCCACAGCTACCCCCTTCCCAGTGACCAAGTCGGGAGCGAAATGAACCTTGCGTGATTTTAAATAAGTGCGCAAAACTTTGGGTTGATTTGCATCACTTCCCGTTTGGGATTCTTTGACAACGAATGCTGGTTTAAGTCGCTCGAGTCATTTTTCCCGTTGATTTTGATTATAAATACCCGATCTGAGGAGCGTTCAACCACTTCATACGGTCCTGAGTAGGGCGGCTCTAATGGTTGTCTTACAGAATCGTTTCGCAGCATTACATGTGTGCAGTCATGCATATGCTTCAGGATAAACATACTTTTGCTGCTGCTAAGATGATGCGCTGCCGATACCGGTCTAATTAACTTCATATGTTCTCTAAAACTCTGTAAGAATTCTTTGGGTCGATCTGGTTGAGATTAGTCGTCATAAAATTTCTTTTGGTAATCGTATATGAGATCCATACACCATCTTTGCCGTTGATGTACCTAAATCTTCCTTAAAACATGTCCTAAGGCCAAATAATACAGTCGGTAGTAAATCAATCCAAGATTTGTCAGGAGTGCACATCAGGGCTGCTTTGAACGATCGGTGCCATCTTTCTATCATTCCATTCGATTGGGGGTGATATGCCGTTGTATGTATTCGTTTACTACCCACCAGCTTTGAACAATCCGGATTCAAATTGTGAGCCTTGATCTGTCGTCATTGTTTTGGGGCACCCAAAACGAGCAATCCAGTGTTTCCAAAACATCGATGCTACAACGTCTGCGGACATTGTTTTTAGTGGAACAGCTTCGGGCCATCTCGAGAAGCGGTCAATCATTGTAAGGCAATATCGGTACCCATTTACTAATGGCATGACAACAATGTCCAGATGAACATGGTCAAAACGGTTGTCGGGCACCTCAATCTTTTGCGGTATCATGTTATTGTGTCTATGAATTTTTGCTCGTTGACACGGCAAACAGTTTCGTGCCCAGGTAGTTACATCTTTTCTCATTGATGGCCAAACATATTTGCGACTTATTCGGCGAAGTGTAGATCTTCCACTTGGATGTGAGAGGCCGTGTACAAAAGAAAAAAGATTGAAGCGTAGAGATCGAGGAATATATATCCTAGATGTACCATTCGACACATCACAGTACAAAGTCAGTCTATTTTCCAATTGTACAGGTTGCAGTTCAAGACTAGTTTGACATAACAAAAGTTGGTTTAATTCGTCGTCATCGTCCTGTGCTGACTTGACCTTATCCAAGTCAATTGCTGTTGGCATCGAAATAGCGTCTAATCGCGATAGTGCATCTGCCACAACGATGTCTGGTCCAGAAATATGAAGAATGCTTTGAGTATTGCGAGATGAAATCCAAATGTCGAAGTTGGCGTGGTGTTGGTTTTTCAGGCTTCTGCGCAAATGCATACGTAAGTGGTTTGTGGTCTGTTTTAATCACAAAATGTCGTGCTTCTAAAATGTGTCTGAAATAACAAATAGCATCATATATGGCGAGAAGCTCTCGATCATACGTGCTATAATTTTTTTCGGCGTTTGAGAGTTTGCGTGAAAAGAATCCGAGTGGTCTCCACATGTCAACTGTTTTTTGTTCCAACACTACACCAATGGCCGAGTCGGATGCGTCGCAAATTGGTGCGAGTGTTCCGTTTGATGCGGGGTGTACGACGAGTGCTGCATTTGCCACAGATTGCTTGCATGATCCAAACGCGCTCGAAGCCTCCAAAGTCCACTCAATTTTCTGTTGGTTGTTCTTCTTGATTCCTAGGCAGATCTCACTGAGCGGTGCTTGTATTGCCGACGCGTTGCGGATGCATCGTCGATAATAATTTACTATGCCCAGGAACCGTCCCAGTTCGCAGATTGTGCTTGGTTTATTATAGTTGACGATGGCATCAATGCGCTCTTTAGGTGGTCGTATTCCTTCTCGGTTTATGACATAGCTTAGAAATTTGACTTCTGGTTTGCCTATTTGACATTTGTCTGCATTGATAGTTAATCCATTTTTTTGCAATATTGAAAGTACGCTTTGCAAATGTTGCTCGTGCTCGTCGGGAGTTGAAGACATAATCAATATGTCATCGATGTAACAGTAGACATAATCGATGCCTCTGAATATACTGTCCATGAATCGCTGGAATGTTTGCGTGGCGGTTTTGAGACCAAAAGGCATATAAAGGAACTCAATAAGGCCAAAAGGTGTGCAAACAGCTGTTTTTTTAATGTCTTCGTCAGACATTGGTATTTGGTAATACGCGCGAACCAAATCGAGAGTTGTAAAAATTGTTTTATCATGAAGTTTTTCTGCGAAATCGTGGATATGCGCAATTGGATACCGGTCAGGTACCGTTATCCCATTGAGTTTACTATAATCGCCACATGCTCGGCAACCACCGTCTTTTTTAAAAACCAAATGTAATGGGCTTGCCCAGCAACTTTTGGATGGACGGCATATTTCTTCGTCAATTAAAAAATTTATCTCATTTTTTGCTATTGCCAATTTATCGCCCGTGAGACGTCGTGGGCGATCAGCTATTGGTTTTGCGGTTGTTTCGATATGGTGCACTACACTATGTGACGTGTCAACCATACTGTGTTTCGTCGGAATAGTCGTTACATTCACAATTTCTTCAGTAAACCACGAAAATCAGTGTCGTTGTTTAATGTTGAAATTGTCGAGGTTTTCGATTTACGTATATTACCTGTTACGCCAATATTAGTCTCTCTATAAACTAATTGTTTCATTTTGAGGTCGATGAGTACGTTGTAGTGAGATAGAAAATCAGCTCCAATTATTGGTGAACTGACGTCTGCGATAATGAAAGGCCATTTAAATGGTTGTCGAAGTCCTAGTTTGAGAGCCAAAACAGTCGTACCATAGGTTTGAATTGTTGTTTGGTTTGCGGCGAAAAGTTTGAGATGATTGGGTGTAGTTCTTAAATTTACGAATGATCGTGGTATAATAGAGACTACTGACCCTGAATCTACGAGAAACTGTATTTTTGATGTTCGGTCGATGATGTGTAAACGAGCTTAACATGAACTGTGTTTTGTGTTAATATTTGATGAACTGCTGGTTGTCGCACAGCTACCGCCAACCAGCGAATACGGCAGATTTTTTAGTTAAACGATTTCGAATACAAACAACCAGGGCGGCATTTAAGTGCATCGTTACCAAACTCCTGATGGTACCAACATACTTGCTGATCGTTAATGCTTTTGGTTCTGATATCATCTCGAGGAGAGTTTGGACGTGAATTAATTTTTGGTCGTGTTACTTGAAGAGTTTGGATATCCTTTTTAAGCTTGTTTACCGATTCTACCAGCATTTGAATTGTTTTGTTGATATCTGATGTTCCTGGTGTACGTGAAATTGCTTCTATGCCATCTGATGTTGTTACTTGTTGTTGCTGCGATGGCGCAATTTCGTACATGACGTTGTTGTTGCTTGTTTCTAGCATATTGTCGGCAACTTTCGCTAGATTGTTTAAATCATCTTATTTCCACACCGACAGCAATGGTCACACCGATTGTGGCATGTGACTCAAAAAAAGTGTGCGAATGATTGCTTCACACCCATCGTTTGGGGCAAGACGTCTAATTCGAGTCAGTATTTCGGTGGGTTTTAAACCCGAAGTGTCAATACCTTGCAAAAGGCGACGTAATATGCTTTCTGTTGTTTCTGCGAATCTTGAAAGCAACCTTGCCTTTAGGCTTTTGTATTGATCGACCAATGGCGGTGTGGAGATTAAGTCCTCGCAGCTTTGCAAAAAATCATCCTCAAAATGTACTGCAATCAGATCAAATTTGTCGGTGCCATCTTCGACATTGCTCAGCCTAAACGATCGTTCCAATTGCGCAAACCAAACATGTGGATCTGCTTTAATAAATTTTGGAACGTGCACGCGCTGTAGGTTAGGTCGAATGCTTGATTGTTGATTGATCGCAGTACTTAACTGTTGCATGTTGTTTTCAAGAGCATCTAATTCAGTTCAGTTCCTCTGCTGCCATGTTGTTGTCGTTGCTGTCGAAGAAATGTTCCTCGTTGTCGTCGTCGTTTGATTATGTCCGTCCAGACCTTAAATCGTACTGTCGTACTTGCATCGAGTCACTGCCGACCGTTGTTTTATAAAAAACATCTACGGATCACGTCGGGGTCACCACTTTGGTATTTATTTAGTACCACCTATATTTATTAGTATAACACTTAATTTAACTTATTAATTCTAATAATTTTCAATTGAGATTTCGTTGAGCTGAGAAATGACGCGTTCGATCTGTCGATAGATATGAGCCGTAGTGTTGGGTAATCGTGTGATCTGAGTTATCGGTCGCACGATATTCTCTCACCACATTTCAGTGTTGCCACAGATGTACCTTATCAGACGAAAATATGCGTTATCTAATAAGAGACACTTAAATTTTTTTTAATTGCATAAATGGGCGGCATTTTATTCAGAATTAATAGTTTCTCACATGGACAAAAAAACCTTCGATGGAAAGCTTATCTGTTCCTCTTTCAGATGGCATTAACATATTTTACGAAATGTCGTAAGAAATAAAATTTTTTTGATCAAAACTAAAATATCCTCGAAATCATTGAAGAAGAAGTACTTATCAGACGAAAATATGCCTTATCTAATAAGAGACATCTAAATTTTTTTAATTGCATAAATGGGCGGCAGTTTATTCAGAAGTAATAGTTTTTTACATTCTCGAAATCATTGAAGAAGAAGTACCTTATCAGACGAAAATATGCCTTATCTAATAAGAGACATTTAAATTTTTTTAGTTGCATAAATGGGCGGCATTTAATTCAGAATTAATAGTTTTTTACATGGACAAGAAATTAGTTTCATTTTTTCCCATTAAATACTAGAATTATAGAAAAGTACTTTGCGAAAACATTCGGCAGTAGGACGGAATCGTGTTGACCACCGATTATTTTTTTGGTAATAACTCTTGCATCCTTCGACCGACTTCTTCGTATAAGAGCTCGATGGAAAGCTTATTTGTTCCTCTTTCAGATGGCATTAACATATTTTACGAAAAGTCGTAAGAATAAAATTTCTTTGATCAAAACTAAAATATCATTGTAATCATTGAAGAAGAAGTACCTTATCAGAAGAAAATATGCCTTATCTAATAAGAGACATTTAAATTTTTTTCATTGCATAAATGGGCGGCATTTTATTCAGAATTTATAGTTTTTTACATGGACAAAAAATTCGTTTAATTTTTTCCCATTAAATACAAGAATTATAGAAAAGTAGTTTGCGAAAAGAATCGGCAGTAGGACGGAATCGTGTTGACCACCGATTAGTTTTTTGGTAATAACTCTTCCATCCTTCGACCGACTTCTTCGACTAAGAGCTCGATGGAAAGCTTCTCTGTTCCTCTTTCAGATGGCATTTACATATTTTACGAAAAGTCGTAAAAAATAACATTTTTTGATCAAAACTAAAATATCCTCGAAATCAGTGAAGAAGAAATACCTTATAAGACGAAAATATGCCTTATCTAATAAGAGACATTTAAATTTTTTTAGTTGCATAAATGGGCGGCATTTTATTCAGAATTAATAGTTTGTTACATGGACAAAAAATTCGTTTAATTTTTCCCCTTAAATACTAGAATTATTGAAAAGTACTTTGCGAAAACAATCGGCAGTAGGACGGAATCGTGTTGACCAACGATTAGTTTTTGCTAATTACTCTTGCATCCTTCGACCGACTTCTTCGACTAAGAGCTCGATGGAAAGCTTATCTGTTTCTCTTTCAGATGGCATTAACATACTTTACGAAAAGTCGTAAAAAATAAAATTTTTTTGATCAAACCTAAAATATCCTCGAAATCATTGAAGAAGATGTACCTTATCAGACGAAAATATGCCTTATCTAATAAGAGACATTATAATTTTTTTAATTGCATAAATGGGCGGCATTTTATTCAGAATTAATAGTTTTTTACATGGACAAAAAATTGTTTTCATTTTTTTCCATTAAATACTACAATTATAGAAAACTACTTTGCGAAAAGAATCGGCAGTTGGACGGAATCGTGTTGACCACCGATTAGTTTTTGCTAATTACTCTTGCATCCTTCGACCGACTTCTTCGACTAAGAGCTCGATGGAAAGCTTATCTGTTCCTCTTTCAGATGGCATTAACATATTTTACGAAAAGTCGTAAAAAATAAAATTTTTTCATCAAAACTAAAATATCCTCGAAATCATTGAAGAAGAAATACCTTATAAGACGAAAATATGCCTTATCTAATAAGAGACATTTAAATTTTTTTAGTTCCATAAATGGGCGGCATTTTATTCAGAATTAATAGTTTCTTACATGGACAAAAAATTCGTTTCATTTTTTCCCATTAAATACTAGAATTATAGAAAAGTACTTTGCGAAAAAAATCGGCAGTTGGACGGAATCGTTTTGACCACCGATTAGTTTTTGCTAATTACTCTTGCATCCTTCGACCGACTTCTTCGACTAAGAGCTCGATGGAAAGCTTATCTGTTCCTCTTTCAGATGGCATTATCATATTTTACGAAATGTCGTAAGAAATACAATTTTTTTGATCAAAACTAAAATATCCTCGAAATCATTGAAAAAGAAGTACCGTATCAGACGAAAAAATGCCTTATGTAATAAGAGACATTTAAATTTTTTTAGTTGCATAAATGGGCGGCATTTTATTCAGAATTAATAGTTTTTTACATGGACAAAAAATTCGTTTCATTTTTTCCCATTAAATACTAGAATTATAGAAAAGTACTTTGCGAAAAGAATCGGCAGTAGGACGGAATCGTGTTGACCAGCGATTAGTTTGTTGCTAAAAACCCTTGAATCCTTCGACCGACTTCTTCGACTAAGAGCTCGATGGAAAGCTTATCAGTTCCTCTTTCAGACGGCATTAACATATATTACAAAAAGTCATAAGAAATAAAATTTTTTTTATCATAACTAAAATATCCTCGAAATCATTGAAGAAGAAGCACCTTATCAGACGAAAATATGCCTTATCTAATAGGAGATATTTAAATTTTTTTAATTGCAAAAATTGGTGGCATTTTATTCAGAATTAATAGTTTTTTACATGGACAAAAAATTCGTTCAATTTTTTCCCATTAAATACTAGAATTATAGAAAAGTACGTTGCGAAAACAATCGGCAGTAGGACAGAATCGTGTTGATCACCGATTAGTTTTTTGCTTATAACTCTTGCATCCTTCGACCGACTTCTTCGACTAAGAGCTCGATGGAAAGCTTATGTGATCCTCTTTCAGATGGCATTAACATATTTTACGAAAAGTCGTAAGAAATAAAATTTTTTTGATCAAAACTAAAATATCCTCGAAATCATTGAAAAAGAAGTACCGTTTCAGACGAAAATATGCCTTATCTAATAAGAGACATTTAAATTTTTTTAATTGCATAAATGGGCGGCATTTTATTCAGAATTAATAGTTTTTTACATGGACAAAAAATTCGTTTAATTTTTTTCCATTAAATACTAGACTATTACAAAAGTACTTTGCGAAAACAATCGGCAGTTGGACGGAATCGTGTTGACCACCGATTAGTTTTTGTTAATTACTCTTGCATCCTTCGATCGACTTCTTCGACGAAGAACTCGATGGAAAGCTTATCTGTTCTTCTTTCAGATGGCATTAACATATTTTACGAAATGTCGTAAGAAATAAAATTTTTTTGATCAAAACTAAAATATCCTCGAAATCATTGAAAAAGAAGTACCGTATCAGACGAAAATATGCCTTATCTAATAAGAGACATTTCAATTTTTTTAATTGCATAAATGGGTGGCTTTTTATTCAGAATTAATAGTTTTTTACATAGACAAAAAATTCGTTTAATTTTTTCCCATTAAATACTAGAATTATAGAAAAGAACTTTGCGAAAAGAATCGGCAGAAGGACAGAATCGTGTTGACCAGCGATTAGTTTTTTGCTAATAACTCTTGAATCCTTCGACCGACTTCTTCGACTAAGAGCTCGATGGAAAGCTTATCTGTTTCTCTTTCAGACGGCATTAACATATATTACAAAAAGTCATAAGAAATAAAATTTTTTTGATCATAACTAAAATATCTTCGAAATCATTGAAGAAGAAGTACCTTATCAGACGAAAATATGCTTTTTTTTTTTTTTTTTTTTTAATAACTAACTACAGGCACAAGACGTTGTGGTAGCGCACTACCCTCAAGTGGACTTGCGACACCAGGTCAGCCTGTTCCGCGACTACAGACAAAGTCAACACTTACTCTACATACAATAAGAATACTAATAAACTAGTTTTTAAACAATTTCTTTAATACTACTAAGTTACGCAATTAGTTATGTTATATAGTTTAATTAAACAAAATTTTACTTATTTAAATATGTTAGAATACTACGTTTTATAAGGTTAGTAGAGGAGCAGTCCTCCATTAAACTAAAATATTTGTTATAATACCTACATAAAACACGAAACGAGTCATGATCTAAATATGTCGATCTGCAGGTACTGAGACAGATCGGACTAAAATTTCTGGTTACTCTAGCGGGAACATTGAACTCTATATACGCCAACAATGTAGGAGAGAATATCATGCCATTTATTAGGTTATGCAAAAACAAAGTACCAAGCATAGTTCTATGTTTAGATGATGATGGCAAATTAATAAGCTTCAACCGACTACTATAGGGAAGAAGGTGACTCAGGGGTCCCAGTGTAGATTCCTAAGAGCAAACAGAAGGAACTGTTTCTTAACAGACTCAATTTGGTTCTTATACTTTTCACAATGAGGATCCCAAACGCACGATGCATATTCCAAGATGGGCCGTACTAAAGAAGTGTAAAGCAATTTAGTCATTAAATTCATTGGACCATCTTTTGATGAAACCCAGTACGCCTCTAGCCTTATTAACAGACAGCGAAATATGTGAAGCGAAATGAAGTTTTGGATCCATCAAAACACCAAGGTCATTAAACTGAGAGATACGCTCCAGGTACAGATTATTTAACTTGTACGTGCAAACAATTAGTTTTTTTTCTATAAAAAGACATTAACTTGCATTTCTCACTGTTCAACAATAATTTGTTTACAGCACACCATTGTGAGAGAGAGTCAAGATCAGACTGGAGCAGATTCTGCTGATCTATAGAATTAACGGTTAGACATAATTTCACGTCATCAGCATACATTAAAACATGACAGTGTTTGATCACAGTAGGCAAGTTATTTATAAATATATTAAACAATAAGGGGCCAAGGTGACTACCTTGAGGAACCCCTGAAGTAACAAAAATTCGTCTCGAAACCGATGTTTTAAAAAGAACACATTGAGTTCGAGATTCAAGATGGGACGACAGCCAACGGACTAATGATGGTGGAAAACCATAAGTTTCGAGTTTTGCTAAAAGCAGAGAGTGACAAACACAATCAAATGCTTAACTGAAATCTGTGTACACAACATCGGTTTGGAAGCCGGAGGAAAAATTTCGATTGACAATTGAAGTGAATTCCAATAAGTTAGTTACCGTCGACCGTTTCTTGAGAAAGCCATGCTGAGACAAATTTAGAAGTGATGGCACAAAGTGCTGTAGCTGTTCCGTAATGATCTGTTCAAATAGTTTTGGAATAGCACACAGTTTAGCAATGCCTCTGTAATTAGAAATGTCAATCTTACTGCCTTTTTTGTAAAGGGGTATAATGTAAGACTCTTTCCAAATGGTGGGCACAATACAGTTTTTAAGCGACATGTTGAAAAGCGTACATAATGGATAAAACAACATTTCAGCGGAGTGCTTTAAAACGCAACTAGGAATATTATCTGGACCAGCAGTAAAAGATGACTTAATTAATTTCAAGTGTCTAAGAACTGTTTCATTTTCAATAACTGGCACATTGAAATGAGTCCTATCATTTATGAAGTTAAGTTACGTTTTGGTATGAATAGTTATTATAGGTGCTTTGGAAAAATTCTGCAAAAAGGTTGGATATCGTTGCATCATCATTTCGTTCCACACCATTGAATTTCATACATGACGGAAATGAGTTAGAGTTAGACTTGTATTTAATTATATTAAAAAAATTTTTAGGATCGCGATATGTATTGGATTTTAATTTAATTAGGTAAAAATCGTAATCTCGTTTATAACATAAAGTGAATTTATAACGAGCTTTTGCATAGTTTACATAATCAACAAGAGATCCGGTTCTCTTATATTTTTTAAATAATCTATTTTTTAAGTTCTTTAGACGAGATAATTCTTTTGAAAACCAGGGCGGTTTATTTACGTGTGATATCATCTTAACTCTTGGTACGCACAATTTAAACAGTTTATACATAGTTGCGTTAAAAAACTTTACTGCCAGTTCAATGTTAGGCGTGTTATTAATGTACGACCAATCAGTGTTAGAAAGCAAAAGACCAAGTCGTTCAAAATCGGTTTTTCTAAAACAAAATACAAGGTTACGTTTGGCATCTAGAGGATTTTGTCGAGGATTTGTTAGTGAGTTTGGTGTAATTGTAAGCTCCAACGTTGGATGGTAAGAGTCTTCTGGTTGTGATACTGGAGGGCATCTTCAAAGTGATGCGAACTCAATGTTGTTTATAAAAACAAGATCTAAAATTCGATCTTTAGAATTTTTTATGCTGTTTATTTGGTTAAATGATGATTCAAGCAAAGAATCAATAAAATCATTACTAGACAAAGGAGATACTATATTTGAATTGTCGGATGCAATCCAAGAAATGTGAGGGAGGTTGAAGTCTCCAATGATAAGCATCGTATCTGAATCCTTAACCAAGTCTAGTACAGATTGAATAGCCTTTATATGTGCAGAATAAACAGACGGTTCTGATTTCGGTGGAATGTAAGAGCACGTAATGAAAACGTGAGTCTTTGCAAGAGTTATTTTAACGCATATTAGCTCAATATCGTCAGTACCTATCACACAAATTTGTTCCGATGTGTGTTGAACAGCAACAGAGATCATAACTCCACCACCAATTTTGCCAAGACGATCTTTGCGAAAAGTAATAAAGCTGTCACAGAAATGTTCCGAGTTTAAAACATCAGGGCGAAGCCATGTTTCAACAAAGACAATGATATCAGAAGATAATGAAAAACTTTTTAAATAAAGAGAAGTTAGTTTTGAGTTTAACCCTCTGACATTTTGAAAGCTTAGCGTCAAAACTGAAGGGGTGTTACGGGGAATAATCAGTTATTTGCCACTGAAGGCTTGACCGTATTTCCCGTATTAGTACGGTCTTTAAATTTGAACTCATGCACAACGCAACCATCAGGCCAGCATTTTGAGTCAACTAAAGCGTTGAAGAAAGATTCTGGCACTAAGATTTTAAAGGATGAAATAGATCGCGCTGAGTTAAATTTAAATTTAGAAATTGTTAAATTTGTGGCAGATTTGGTCTTGGAAGTGATAAAATGATTTATATCACTTTCAGAAGTGTCCGCAGCTAAGCGGGATAGAAAAATGAATTTCTTTTGTGGCGCAGGTGGCACAACAACAAGCTTTTTGGGCTGTTGATCCCCTTGAGGAATATTTATTTCAGAATAAGTTCGGGAGGAACGATATTGTTGGTTTTGGCAACAGAAGCATATGAACTTTCTGATGCTGTGACAACAATAGGCGGAACAATGGGCGAAGGAAGCGGGGAAAAGAATTCCATTGTCTCATCCGGCAGACAAAGAGTTGTCAGAATGGGAATGTTTAGTGCCGGATGGGGCCTCTTTCGCTTAGGTGAAGGTTCAACGGACTTGAGGGTGGAGAGAGACTTATCGAACGCCTTAAATTTTTCGTTAAGTCGTTCGAAATCTTTCGAAATATCATTGTATGCATTATGCATAAGATTGACCCACTTACGTAACTCAATCTCTGACGAGCGACATTTTGGACAGCACCAGTGAAGTCCAATGTTTTTCTCCAAAATGTCAGCAATGCGGCCGTTTACCTCGGCACATTTTAGGTGAGCAGTAGACTCACACATCCAACAAGTCACTAAGAGTTCTTTTTCACTCTTAATTGTGCACTTAGGCAAACAGCAAGGCATATTTTATTTTAATAATAATAAAAAATAAAAATAAAAAAAAAACAACAAGAATATTAATAAACCAGTAAGGACGCTATCTTCAGCAAGGCTGAAGCTATAATACTTTTCACGTTGTGTCACTATAAAAAAAAGTAAATGAATAGTTTTCATGCCTCCCTAACAACATAACTGTAAGGTTTCAAGTCAATTGGTTAAAAAACAAAAAAGTTTTCCATACAACGGGTCAATTTTCGCTATAAGTGGGCGTGGCTACGCCCACTTTGGTCAAAATAGTTTTCATTCCTCCCTAAGAACATAACTGTAAGGTTTGAAGTCAATTGGTTAAAAAACAAAAAAGTTTTCCATACAACTGTTCAAGTTTTGCGATAAGTGGGCGAAGCCATGCCCATTTTTGATCAAAATAGTTTTCATTCCTCCATAAGAACATGACTGTAATGTTCAAGTCAATTGGTTAAAAAACAAAAAAGTTTTCCATACAACGGTTCATGTTTCGGTATAAGTGGGCGTAGCCATGCCCACTTTTGGTCAAACTAGTTTTCGTTCCTCCTTAAAAACATAACTATAAAGTTTCAAGTCAATTGGTTAAAAAACATAAAAGTTTTCCATACAACGGTTCAAGTTTTGCGTTTCGTGGGCGTAGCCATGCCCACTTTTGGTCAAAATAGTTTTCATTCTTCCCTAAGAACATAACTTTAAAGTTTCAGGCCAATTGGTTAAAAAACAAAGAAGTTTTCCATACAACCGATCAAGTTTCACTATAAGTGGGCGTGGCCACGCCCACTTTTGGTCAAAATAGTTTTCATTACTCCCTAAGAACATAACTGTAAAGTTTCAAGTCAATTCGTAAAAATACAAAAAAGTTCTCCATACAACGACGTGAATATGGCTTCTCTACCTCTTCTTCATTTTGGGAGCTACCAGTTCCAGTTGTCCAATCTCAATGAAACTTTCAGGCATGCAGTCGGACTATGTAGAACTACTATGTTTAAAATTTCAGCACTCTATCATACAAAACAAAAAAATTTCCATACAACGATTCAAGTTTTGTTCATTTTTCTTCTTCTTTTCGTATGGGGGCTACCAGTTCCAGTGGTCCGATATAGCTGGATGCAACAAATGAGTTGATCGCGCAAATAAGAAGTCTCTGTGCAAAAATTCAGCTCGATATCTTCAAAACTGTGGGAGGAGATGTTATATATACAGACAGACAGAAGGACAGACGAACAGACGGACATGGCTAAATCAACTCGTCTTGTCGTCCTGATCAAGAATATATATACTTTATATAGTCGGAAATTAATATTTCGATCTGTTACAAACTTCAGCACAAAGTTATTATACTATTTCACATACGTCAAAAGTATAAAAATTTAAATGTCTCTTATTAGATAAGGCATATTTTCGTCTAATACGGTACTTCTTCTTCAATGATTTCGAGGATATTTTAGTTTTGATCAAAAAAAATTTATTTCTTACGACATTTCGTAAAATATGTTAATGCCATCTGAAAGAGGAACAGATAAGCTTTCCATCGAAAGCTTTTTTGTCCATGTAAAAAACTATTCATTCTGAATAAAATGTCGCCCATTTATGCAATTAAAAACCAGTAAGGGCGGTATAGTTGAGTATTCTCAACTATATAATACCCTGTACACACACCTATGTTGATAACACGTTAAACATTCGCCGACAGCAAAAGCAGTGTACCACGATATGGTTTGTGTATTTGCTAATAGTGAGGCAGGGCTCACAGTGCAATGTTGCCATTAGATAGCGCTTTAGTACGGATTTTGTTACAAAGCATTGCTGCAAAATTTTAGTGTGTTGGTCTTTGCGGGGAAAGTGGTAGTTTGTTGTATGCAGTTTTAAAAAGGTATGTTACCTGAGTTTGCATACCAAATTTCAGCATTGTATTATTTATACTTTAGGAGATACAGCAATTTTAAGACAAAAATGACCTTTTGTTGTGCTCGATGGACGGGAAGGAATGGGCGTGGCAAAAATTCCTTCAAACTTCATCTAGTGTTCGACCACACGAGTCTATCCACCAAATTTCAAGTCTCTAGCTCTTATAGTTTTCGAGAACCATTGGTGAGGACGGACGGACGGACGGACAGACAGGGCTATATCAATTCGTCTTGTCATCCTGATCAAGAATATATATACTTTATAGGGTCCCCCTCCCCTCCTTCTATGCGTTACATACAAACCGTCTCAAACAAACTAAATATACCCTGATACACAGTGTGTGTACAGGGTATAAAAATTAAATGTTTCTTATTAGATAAGGAATATTTTCGTCTGATAAGGTACTTCTTCTTCAATGATTTCGAGGATATTTTAGTTTTGATCAAAAAAATTCTATTTCTTACGACATTTCGTAAAATTTTTTACTGCCATCTGAAAGCGGAACAGATAAGCTTTCCATCGATCTCTTAGTCGAAGAAGTAGGTCGACAGATGCAAGAGTTATTAGCAAAAAAATAATCGGTGGTCATCACGATTCCGTCCTACTGCCGATTCTTTTCGTAAAATACTTTTCTATAATTCTAGTATTTAATGGCCACCCATTTATGCAATTAAAAAAATGTAGATGTCTCTTATTAGATAAGGCATATTTTCGTCTTATAAGGTACTTCTTCTTCAATGATTTCGAGGATATTTTAGTTTTGATCAACAAAATTTTATTTCTTACGACTTTTCGTAAAATATGTTAATGCCATCTGAAAGAGGAACATCGAGCTCTTAGTCGAAGAAGTCAGTCGAAGGATGCAAGATTTATTTGCAAAAAACTAATCGGTGGTCAACACGATTCCGTCCTACTGCCGATTCTTTGCGTTAAGTACTTTTCTATAGTTCTAGTATTTAATGGGAAAAAATTAAACGAATTTTTTGTCCATGTAAAAAAATATTAATTCTGAATAAAATGCCGCCCATTAATGCAATTCAAAAAATTTAAATGTCTCTTATTAGACAAGGCATATTTTCGTCTGGTAAGGTACTTCTTCTTCAATGATTTCAAGGATTTTTTAGTTTTGATCAAAAAAATTTTATTTCATACGACTTTTGGTAAAATATGTTAAGGCCATCTGAAAGGGGAACAGATAAGCTTTTCATCGAGCTCTTAGTCGAAGAAGTCGGTCGAAGGATGCAAGAGTCATTAGCAAAAAACTAATCGGTGGTCAAAACGATTCCGTCCTCCTGCCGATTCTTTTCGAAAAGTACTTTTCTATAATTCTAGTATTTAATGGGATAAAATTAAATGAATTTTTAGTCCATGTAAAAAACTATTAATTCTGAATAAAATGCCGCCCATTTATGCAATTAAAAAAATTTAAATGTTTCTTATTAGATAAGGCATATTTTCGTCTTATAAGGTACTTCTTCTTCAATGATTTTTATACCCTGTACCTTATGGTACAAGGGTATATTAGTTTTGTGCACGCCGACAATGTATGTAACACCTTAAAGGAGACATCTCCGACTATACAAAGTATATATATTCTTGATCAGTATCGAAAGAGAAGTCGATTTATCCATGTCCGTCTGTCCGTCCGTCCGTCTGTCCGTCTGTCCGTCTGTCTGTATGAACGCGTCGATCTCGGAAACTATAATAGATAGGACCAAAAGCTCTTCCCAGTTCGATTCTGTGATTCATTACGCAGATCAAGTTTATTTTGTTGTTCCCCTTTTTGACTTAGTTTATGGGTGAGGGGCAAATAACTGAAGCTACCTCGGGAAAAATAGTACAAAAAACGTATTTGCTGCGTTGTCTTTTGTGATAGGAACACGAAATTTGGTGTGTATATAGCTGACTCAAACCTCAAGAAGAAAAAATAAAAAAATGGGCGTGACCACGCCCATATATAGTACAAATTTCAAACGCTCATATCTCAAGAACCATACAACCTACAAGAATGCAACTTTGCATGTATGCTATTGGGATGGAGTATAGTAAGATTCAAATATAAAATGGGCGTAACCACGCCCACATATAACCAAAATAGAAAACCGTTATATCTCTGTAACAAATTGGTCTAGAAGAGCAAAAATTAGCATGTATGATATTGAATGGAAAGGAAATCTGTTTCAATTAAAAAGTGGGCGGGGCAACGCCCTACAACAGACGTTACTAATTGAAGGTACAGGGTATGTCGGAGTCGGGTACTGTCGACTCCAATCCTTACTGGTTTATTTTAGTTTTGATCAAAAAAATATTATTTCTTACGATTTTTCGTAAAATATGTTAATGCAGTCTGAAAGAGGAACAGATAAGCTTTCCATCGAGCTCTTTGTCGAAGAAGTCGGTCGAAGGATGCAAGAGTTATCAGCAAAAAACTAATCGATGGTCAACACGTTTCCGTCCTACTGCCGATTCTTTTCGCAAAGTACGAATTTTTTGTCCATGTAAAAAACTATTAATTCCGAATAACAGGCCTGTCTCTTATTAGATAAGGCATGTTTTTGGCTTTTAAGGTACTTCTGTTTCAATGATTTCGAGGAGATTTTGGTTTTGATAAAAAAAATTGTATTTCTTACGACTTTTCGTAAAATATGTTAATGCCATCTGAAAGAGGAACAGAAAAGCTTTTCATCGAGCTCTTAGTCGAAGAAGTCGGTCGAAGGATGCAAGAGTTATTAGCAAAAAGCTAATCGGTGGTCAACACCTTTCCGTCCTACTGACGATTCTTTTCGCAAAGTACTTTTCTATAATTCTAGTATTTAATGCAAAAAATTTTAACGAATTTTTTGTCCATGTAAAAAACTATTAATTCTGAATAAAATGCTGCCCATTTATGCAATTAAAAAAATTTAAATGTCTCTTTTTAGATAAGGCATATTTTCGTCTGATAAGGTACTTCTTCTTCAATGATTTCGAGGATATTTTGGTTTTGATAAAAAAAATTTTATTTCTTACGACTTTTCGTAAAATATGTTAATGCCATCTGAAAGAGGAACAGAAAAGCTTTTCATCGAGCTGTTAGTCGAAGAAGTCGGTCGAAGGATGCAAGAGTTATTAGCAAAAAGCTAATCGGTGGTCAACACCTTTCCGTCCTACTGCCGATTCTTTTCGCAAAGTACTTTTCTATAATTCTAGTATTTAATGGAAAAAATAAAACGAGTTTTTTGTCCATGTAAAAAACTATTTATTCTGAATAAAATACCGCCCATTTAATTCAGATTTCGAGGATATTTTAGTTTTGATCAAAAAAATTTTATTTCATACGACTTTTCGTAAAATATGTTAATGCCATCTCAAAGAGGAACAGATAAGCTTTCCATCGAGCTCTTAGTCGAAGAAGTCGGTCTAGGGATGCAAGAGTTATTAGCAAAAAGCTTATCGGTGGTCACCACGTTTCCGTCCTACTGCCGATTGTTTTCGCAAAGTACTTTTCTATAATTCTAGTATTTAATGGGAAAAAATTAAACGAATTTTTTGTCCATGTAAAAAACTATTAATTCTGAATTAAATGCCGCCCATTTAATTCAGATAAAAAAATTTAAATGTTTCTTATTAGATAAGGCATATTTTTGTCTTATAAGGTACATCTTCTTCAATGATTTCGAGGATATTTTAGTTTTGATCAAAAAAATATTATTTCTTACGATTTTTCGTAAAATATGTTAATGCCGTCTGAAAGAGGAACAGATAAGCTTTCCATCGAGCTCTTTGTCAAAGAAGTCGGTCGAAGGATGCAAGAGTTATCAGCAAAAAACTAATCGATGGTCAACACGTTTCCGTCCTACTGCCGATTCTTTTCGCAAAGTACGAATTTTTTGTCCATGTAAAAAACTATTAATTCCGAATAACAGGCCTGTCTCTTATTAGATAAGGCATGTTTTTGGCTTTTAAGGTACTTCTGTTTCAATGATTTCGAGGAGATTTTGGTTTTGATAAAAAAAATTGTATTTCTTACGACTTTTCGTAAAATATGTTAATGCCATCTGAAAGAGGAACAGAAAAGCTTTTCATCGAGCTCTTAGTCGAAGAAGTCGGTCGAAGGATGCAAGAGTTATTAGCAAAAAGCTAATCGGTGGTCAACACCTTTCCGTCCTACTGACGATTCTTTTCGCAAAGTACTTTTCTATAATTCTAGTATTTAATGCAAAAAATTTTAACGAATTTTTTGTCCATGTAAAAAACTATTAATTCTGAATAAAATGCTGCCCATTTATGCAATTAAAAAAATTTAAATGTCTCTTTTTAGATAAGGCATATTTTCGTCTGATAAGGTACTTCTTCTTCAATGATTTCGAGGATATTTTGGTTTTGATAAAAAAAATTTTATTTCTTACGACTTTTCGTAAAATATGTTAATGCCATCTGAAAGAGGAACAGAAAAGCTTTTCATCGAGCTGTTAGTCGAAGAAGTCGGTCGAAGGATGCAAGAGTTATTAGCAAAAAGCTAATCGGTGGTCAACACCTTTCCGTCCTACTGCCGATTCTTTTCGCAAAGTACTTTTCTATAATTCTAGTATTTAATGGAAAAAATAAAACGAGTTTTTTGTCCATGTAAAAAACTATTTATTCTGAATAAAATACCGCCCATTTAATTCAGATTTCGAGGATATTTTAGTTTTGATCAAAAAAATTTTATTTCATACGACTTTTCGTAAAATATGTTAATGCCATCTCAAAGAGGAACAGATAAGCTTTCCATCGAGCTCTTAGTCGAAGAAGTCGGTCTAGGGATGCAAGAGTTATTAGCAAAAAGCTTATCGGTGGTCACCACGTTTCCGTCCTACTGCCGATTGTTTTCGCAAAGTACTTTTCTATAATTCTAGTATTTAATGGGAAAAAATTAAACGAATTTTTTGTCCATGTAAAAAACTATTAATTCTGAATTAAATGCCGCCCATTTAATTCAGATAAAAAAATTTTAATGTTTCTTATTAGATAAGGCATATTTTTGTCTTATAAGGTACATCTTCTTCAATGATTTCGAGGATATTTTAGTTTTGATCAAAAAAATATTATTTCTTACGATTTTTCGTAAGATATGTTAATGCCGTCTGAAAGAGGAACAGATAAGCTTTCCATCGAGCTCTTTGTCAAAGAAGTCGGTCGAAGGATGCAAGAGTTATCAGCAAAAAACTTATCGATGGTCAACACGTTTCCGTCCTACTGCCGATTCTTTTCGCAAAGTACGAATTTTTTGTCCATGTAAAAAACTATTAATTCTGAATAAAAGGCCGGTCTCTTATTAGATAAGGCATGTTTTCGGCTTATAAGGTACTTCTGTTTCAATGATTTCGAGGATATTTTAGTTTTGATCAAAAAAATTTTATTTCTTACGATTTTTCGTAAAATATGTTAATGCCGTCTGAAAGAGGAACAGATAAGCTTTCCATCGAGGTCTTAGTCGAAGAAGTCAGTCGAAGGATGCAAGAGTTATTAGCAAAAAGCTAATCGGTGTTCAACACGTTTCCGTCCTACTGCCGATTGTTTTCGCAAAGTACTTTTCTATAATTGTAGTATTTAATGGGAAAAAATTAAACGAATTTTTTGTCCATGTAAAAAACTATTAATTTTGAATAAAATGCCGCCCATTTATGCAATTCAAAAAATTTAAATGTCTGTTATTAGATAAGGCATATTCTCGTCTTATAAGGTACTTCTTCTTTAATGATTTCGAGGATATTTTAGTTTTGATCAAAAAAATTTTATTTGTAACGACTTTTCGTAAAATATGTTAATGCCATCTGAAAGAGGAACAGATAAGCTTTCCATCGAGCTCTTAGTCGAAGAAGTCAGTCGAAGGATGCAAGAGTTATTAGCAAAAAGCTAATCGGTGGTCAACATGTTTCCGTCCTACTGCCGATTGTTTTCGCAAAGTACTTTTCTATAATTCTAGTATTTAATGGGAAAAAATAAAACGAATTTTTTGTCCATGTAAAAAACTATTAATTCTGAATAAAATGCCGCCCATTTATGCTATTAAAAAAATTTAAATGCCTCTTATTAGATAAGGCATATTTTCGTCTGATAAGGTACTTCTTCTTCAATGATTTCGAGGATATTTTAGTTTTGATCAAAAAAATATTATTTCTTACGATTTTTCGTAAAATATGTTAATGCCGTCTGAAAGAGGAACAGATAAGCTTTCCATTGAGCTTTTTGTCGAAGAAGTCGGTCGGAGGATGCAAGAGTTATCAGCAAAAAACTAATCGATGGTCAACACGTTTCCGTCCAACTGCCGATTCTTTTCGCAAAGTACGAATTTTTTGTCCATGTAAAAAACTATTAATTCTGAATAAAAGGCCGGTCTCTTATTAGATAAGGCATGTTTTCGGCTTATAAGGTACTTCTGTTTCAATGATTTCGAGGATATTTTAGTTTTGATCAAAAAAATTTTATTTCATATGACTTTTCGTAAAATATGTTAATGCCATCTGAAAGAGGAACAGATAAGCTTTCCATCGAGCTCTTAGTCGAAGAAGTCAGTCGAAGGATGCAAGAGTTATTAGCAAAAAGCTAATCGGTGGTCAACATGTTTCCGTCCTACTGCCGATTGTTTTCGCAAAGTACTTTTCTATAATTCTAGTATTTAATGGGAAAAAATAAAACGAATTTTTTGTCCATGTAAAAAACTATTAATTCTGAATAAAATGCCGCCCATTTATGCTATTAAAAAAATTTAAATGCCTCTTATTAGATAAGGCATATTTTCGTCTGATAAGGTACTTCTTCTTTAATGATTTCGAGGATATTTTAGTTTTGATCAAAAAAATTTTATTTCTTACGACTTTTCGTAAAATATGTTAATGCCATCTAAAAGAGGAACAGATAAGCTTTCCATCGAGCTCTTTGTCGAAGAAGTCGGTCGAAGGATGCAAGAGTTATCAGCAAAAAACTAATCGGTGGTCAACACGTTTCCGTCCTACTGCCGATTCTTTTCGCAATGTACTTTACTATAATCCTAGTATTTAATGGGAAAAAATTAAACGAATTTTTTGTCCATGTAAAAAACTATTAATTCTGAATAAAATGCCGCCCATTTATGCTATTAAAAAAATTTAAATGCCTCTTATTAGATAAGGCATATTTTCGTTTGATAAGGTACTTCTTCTTCAATGATTTCAAGGATATTTTGGTTTTGATACAAAAAATTTTATTTCTTACGACTTTTCGTAAAATATGTTAATGCCATCTGAAAGAGGAACAGATAAGCTTTCCATCGAGCTCTTAGTCGAAGAAGTCAGTCAAAGGATGCAAGAGTTATTAGCAAAAAACTAATCGGTGGTCAACACGTTTCCGTCCTACTGCCGATTCTTTTCGCAAAGTACTTTTCTATAATTCTAGTATTTAATGGGAAAAAATGAAACGAATTTTTTGTCCATGTAAAAAACTATTAATTCTGAATAAAATGCCGCCCATTTATGCAATTAAAAAAATTTAAATGTCTCTCATTAGATAAGGCATATTTTCGTCTGGTAAGGTACTTCTTCTTCAATGAATTCGAGGATATTTTAGTTTTGATCAAAAAAATTTTATTTCATATGACTTTTCGTAAAATATGTTAATGCCATCTGAAAGAGAAACAGATAAGCTATCCATCGAGCTTTTTGTCGAAGAAGTCGGTCGAAGGATGCAAGAGTTATCAGCAAAAAACTAATCGATGGTCAACACGTTTCCGTCCTACTGCCGATTCTTTTCGCAAAGTACGAATTTTTTGTCCATGTAAAAAACTATTAATTCTGAATAAAATGCCGGTCTCTTATTAGATAAGGCATGTTTTCGGCTTATAAGTTAGTTCTGTTTCAATAATTTCGAGGATATTTTAGTTTTGATCAAAAAAATTTTATTTCATAAGACTTTTCGTTAAATATGTTAATGCCATCTGAAAGAGAAACAGATAAGCTATCCATCGAGCTCTTAATCGAAAAAGTCCGTCGAAGGACGCAAGAGTTATAAGCAAAAAACTAATCGGTGGTCAACACGTTTCCGTCCTACTGCCGATTCTTTTCGCAAAGTACTTTTCTATAATTCTAGTATTTAATGGGAAAAATTTAAACGAATTTTTGTCCATGTAAAAAACTATTAATTCTGAATAAAATGGCGCCCATTTATGCAATTAAAAAAATTTAAATGTCTCTTATTAGATAAGGCATATTTTCGTCTGATAAGGTACTTCTTCTTCAATGATTTCAAGGATATTTTGGTTTTGATATAAAAAATTTTATTTCTTACGACTTTTCGTAAAATATGTTAATGCCATCCGAAAGAGGAACAGATAAGGTTACCATTGAGCTTTTAGTCGAAGAAGTCGGTCGAAGGATGCAAGTGAAATGAGCAAAAAACTAATCGGTGGTCGACACGATTCCGTCCTACTGCCGATTCTTTTCGCAAAGTACTTTTGTATAATTCTAGTATTTAATGGGAAAAAATAAAACGAATTTTTTGTCCATGTAAAAAACTAATAATTTTGAATAAAATGCCACCCATTTATGCAATTCAAAAAATTTAAATGTCTCTTATTAGATAAGGCATATTTTCGTCTGATAAGTACTTCTTCTTCAATGATTTCGAAGATATTTTAGTTTTGATAAAAAAAAATTTATTTCTTACGACTTTTCGTAAAATATGTTAATGCCATCTGAAAGAGGAACAGATAAGCTTTCCATCGAGCTCTTAGTCGAAGAAGTCAGTCGAAGGATGCAAGAGTTATTAGCAAAAAGCTAATCGGTGGTCAACATGTTTCCGTCCTACTGCCGATTGTTTTCGCAAAGTACTTTTCTATAATTCTAGTATTTAATGGGAAAAAATAAAACGAATTTTTTGTCCATGTAAAAAACTATTGATTCTGAATAAAATGCCGCCCATTTATGCAATTAAAAATATTTAAATGTCTCTTATTAGATAAGGCATATTTTCGTCTTATAAGGTACTTCTTCTTCAATGATTTCGAGGATATTTTAGTTTTGATCAAAAAAATATTATTTCTTACGATTTTTCGTAAAATATGTTAATGCCGTCTGAAAGAGGAACAGATAAGCTTTCCATTGAGCTTTTTGTCGAAGAAGTCGGTCGAAGGATGCAAGAGTTATCAGCAAAAAACTAATCGATGGTCAACACGTTTCCGTCCAACTGCCGATTCTTTTCGCAAAGTACGAATTTTTTGTCCATGTAAAAAACTATTAATTCTGAATAAAAGGCCGGTCTCTTATTAGATAAGGCATGTTTTCGGCTTATAAGGTACTTCTGTTTCAATGATTTCGAGGATATTTTAGTTTTGATCAAAAAAATTTTATTTCATATGACTTTTCGTAAAATATGTTAATGCCATCTGAAAGAGAAACAGATAAACTATCCATCGAGCTCTCAGTCGAAAAAGTCTGTCGAAGGATGCAAGAGTTATTAGCAAAAAACTAATCGGTGGTCAACTCGTTTCCGTCCTACTGCCGATTCATTTCGCAAAGTACTTTTCTATAATTCTGGTATTTAATGGGAAAAAATTAAACGAATTTTTTGTCCATGTAAAAAACTATTAATTCTGAATAAAAGGCCGATCTCTTATTAGATAAGGCATGTTTTCGGCTTATAAGGTACTTCTGTTTCAATGATTTCGAGGATATTTTAGTTTTGATACAAAAAATTGTATTTCTTACGACTTTTCGTAAAATATGTTAATGCCATCTGAAAGAGGAACAGATAAGCTTTCCATCGAGCTCTTAGTCGAAGAAGTTAGTCAAAGGATGCAAGAGTTATTAGCAAAAAACTAATCGGTGGTCAACACGTTTCCGTCCTACTGCCGATTCTTTTCGCAAAGTACTTTTCTATAATTCTAGTATTTAATGGGAAAAAATGAAACGAATTTTTTGTCCATGTAAAAAACTATTAATTCTGAATAAAATGCCGCCCATTTATGCAATTAAAAAAATTTAAATGTCTCTCATTAGATAAGGCATATTTTCGTCTGGTAAGGTACTTCTTCTTCAATGATTTCGAGGATATTTTAGTTTTGATCAAAAAAATTTTATTTCATATGACTTTTCGTAAAATATGTTAATGCCATCTGAAAGAGAAACAGATAAGCTATCCATCGAGCTTTTTGTCGAAGAAGTCGGTCGAAGGATGCAAGAGTTATCAGCAAAAAACTAATCGATGGTCAACACGTTTCCGTCCTACTGCCGATTCTTTTCGCAAAGTACGAATTTTTTGTCCATGTAAAAAACTATTAATTCTGAATAAAATGCCGGTCTCTTATTAGATAAGGCATGTTTTCGGCTTATAAGGTACTTCTGTTTCAATGATTTCGAGGATATTTTAGTTTTGATCAAAAAAATTTTATTTCATAAGACTTTTCGTTAAATATGTTAATGCCATCTGAAAGAGATTCAGATAAGCTATCCATCGAGCTCTTAGTCGAAAAAGTCCGTCGAAGGACGCAAGAGTTATAAGCAAAAAACTAATCGGTGGTCAACACGTTTCCGTCCTACTGCCGATTCTTTTCGCAAAGTACTTTTCTATAATTCAAGTATTTAATGGGAAAAATTTAAACGAATTTTTGTCCATGTAAAAAACTATTAATTCTGAATAAAATGGCGCCCATTTATGCAATTAAAAAAATTTAAATGTCTCTTCTTAGATAAGGCATATTTTCGTCTGATAAGGTACTTCTTCTTCAATGATTTCAAGGATATTTTGGTTTTGATATAAAAAATTTTATTTCTTACGACTTTTCGTAAAATATGTTAATGCCATCCGAAAGAGGAACAGATAAGGTTACCATTGAGATTTTAGTCGAAGAAGTCGGTCGAAGGATGCAAGTGAAATGAGCAAAAAACTAATCGGTGGTCGACACGATTCCGTCCTACTGCCGATTCTTTTCGCAAAGTACTTTTGTATAATTCTAGTATTTAATGGGCAAAAATTAAACGAATTTTTTGTCCATGTAAAAAACTAATAATTCTGAATAAAATGCCACCCATTTATGCAATTAAAAAAATTTAAATGTCTCTTATTAGATAAGGCATATTTTCGTCTGATAAGTACTTCTTCTTCAATGATTTCGAAGATATTTTAGTTTTGATAAAAAAAAATTTTTTTCTTACGACTTTTCGTAAAATATGTTAATGCCATCTGAAAGAAGAACAGATAAGCTTTCCATCGAGCTCTTAGTCGAAGAAGTCGGTCGAAGGATGCAAGAGTTATTAGCAAAAAACTAATCGGTGGTCAACACGATTCCGTCCTACTGCCGATTATTTTCGCAAAGTCCTTTGCTATAATTCTAGTATTTAATGGGATACAATTAAACGAATTTTTTGTCCATTAAAAAACTATTTTTTCTGAATAAAATGCCGCCCATTTATGCAATTAAGAAAATGTAAATGTCTCTTATTAGATAAGGCATATTTTCGTCTTATAAGGTACTTCTTCTTCAATGATTTCGAGGATATTTTAGTTTTTATCAAAAAAATATTATTTCTTACGATTTTGCGTAAAATATGTTAATGCCGTCTGAAAGTGGAACAGATAAGCTTTCCATCGAGCTCTTTGTCGAAGAAGTCGGTCGAAGGATGCAAGAGTTATCAGCAAAAAACGAATCGATAGTCAACACGTTTCCGTCCTACTGCCGATTCTTTTCGCAAAGTACGAATTTTTTGTCCATGTAAAAAACTATTAATTTTGAATAAAAGGCCGGTCTCTTATTAGATAAGGCATGTTTTCGGCTTATAATGTACTTCTGTTTCAATGATTTCGAGGATATTTTAGTTTTGATCAAAAAAATTTTATTTCATATGACTTTTCGTAAAATATGTTAATGCCATCTGAAAGACAAACAGATAAGCTATCCATCGAGCTCTTAGTCGAAAAAGTCCGTCGAAGGATGCAAGAGTTATCAGCAAAAAACTAATCGGTGGTCAACACGTTTCTGTCCTACTGCCGATTCTTTTCGCAAAGTACTTTTCTATAATTCTAGTATTTAATGGGAAAAAATTAAACGAATTTTTTGTCCATGTAAAAATTTATTAATTCTGAATAAAATTGCGGCCATTTATGCAATTAAAAAAATTTTAATGTCTCTTATTAGATAAGGCATATTTCCGTCTGATAAGGTACTTCTTCTTCAATGATTTCAAGGATATTTTGGTTTTGATAAAAAAAATTTTATTTCTTACGATTTTTCGTAAAATATGTTAATGCCATCTGAAAGAGGAACAGATAAGCTTTCCATCGAGCTCTTAGTCGAAGAAGTCAGTCGAAGGATGCAAGAGTTATTATCAAAAAACTAATCGGTGGTCAACACGTTTCCGTCCTACTGCCGATTCTTTTCGCAAAGTACTTTTCTATAATTCTAGTATTTAATGGGAAAAAATGAAACGAATTCTTTGTCCATGTAAAAAACAATTAATTCTGAATAAAATGCGGCCCATCTATGCAGTTAAAAAAATTTAAATGTTTTTTATTAGATAAGGCATTTTTCGTCTGATAAGGTACTTCTTCTTTAATGATTTCAAGGATATTTTAGTTTTGATCAAAAAAATTGTATTTCTTACGACTTTTCGTAAAATATGTTACTGCGGTCTCTTATTAGATAAGGCATGTTTTCGGCTTATAAGGTACTTCTGTTTCAATGATTTCGAGGATATTTTAGTTTTGATCAAAAAAATTTTATTTCATATGACTTTTCGTAAAATATGTTAATGCCATCTGAAAGAGAAACAGATAAGCCTTCCATCGAGCTCTTAGTTGAAGAAGTCGTTCGAAAAAATGAAACGAATTTTTTGTCCATGTAAAAAACTATTAATTCTGAATAAAATGCCGCCCATTTATGCAATTAAAAAAATTTAAATGTCTCTTATTAGATAAGGCATATTTTCGTCTGATAAGGTACTTCTTTTTCAATGATTTCAAGGATATTTTAGTTTTGATCAAAAAAATTGTATTTCTTACGACTTTTCGTAAAATATGTTACCGCGGTCTCTTATTAGATAAGGCATGTTTTCGGCTTATAAGGTACTTCTGTTTCAATGATTTCGAGGATATTTTAGTTTTGATCAAAAAAATTTTATTTCATATGACTTTTCGTAAAATATGTTAATGCCATCTGAAAGAGAAACAGATAAGCTATCCATCGAGCTCTTAGTCGAAAAAGTCCGTCGAAGGATGCAAGAGTTATCAGCAAAAAACTAATCGGTGGTCAACACGTTTCCGTCCTACTGCCGATTCTTTTCGC
Source organism: Phortica okadai (assembly GCA_034638295.1). Lineage (NCBI taxonomy): Eukaryota > Metazoa > Arthropoda > Insecta > Diptera > Drosophilidae > Phortica > Phortica okadai. The sequence continues at coordinate 26,928,470 of CM067851.1, read as the reverse complement.
AAAGTACGAATTTTTTGTCCATGTAAAAAACTATTAATTCTGAATAAAAGGCCGGTCTCTTATTAGATAAGGCATATTTCCGTCTGATAAGGTACTTCTTCTTCAATGATTTCAAGGATATTTTGGTTTTGATAAAAAAAATTTTATTTCTTACGACTTTTCGTAAAATATGTTAATGCCATCTGAAAGAGGAACAGATAAGCTTTCCATCGAGCTCTTAGTCGAAGAAGTCAGTCGAAGGATGCAAGAGTTATTAGCAAAAAACTAATCGGTGGTCAACACGTTTCCGTCCTACTGCCGATTCTTTTCGCAAAGTACTTTTCTATAATTCTAGTATTTAATGGGAAAAAATTAAACGAATTCTTTGTCCATGTAAAAAACAATTAATTCTGAATAAAATGCGGCCCATCTATGCAGTTAAAAAAATTTAAATGTTTTTTATTAGATAAGGCATTTTTCGTCTGATAAGGTACTTCTTCTTTAATGATTTCAAGGATATTTTAGTTTTGATCAAAAAAATTGTATTTCTTACGACTTTTCGTAAAATATGTTACTGCGGTCTCTTATTAGATAAGGCATGTTTTCGGCTTATAAGGTACTTCTGTTTCAATGATTTCGAGGATATTTTAGTTTTGATCAAAAAAATTTTATTTCATATGACTTTTCGTAAAATATGTTAATGCCATCTGAAAGAGAAACAGATAAGCCTTCCATCGAGCTCTTAGTTGAAGAAGTCGTTCGAAAAAATGAAACGAATTTTTTGTCCATGTAAAAAACTATTAATTCTGAATAAAATGCCGCCCATTTATGCAATTAAAAAAATTTAAATGTCTCTTATTAGATAAGGCATATTTTCGTCTGATAAGGTACTTCTTTTTCAATGATTTCAAGGATATTTTAGTTTTGATCAAAAAAATTGTATTTCTTACGACTTTTCGTAAAATATGTTACCGCGGTCTCTAATTAGATAAGGCATGTTTTCGGCTTATAAGGTACTTCTGTTTCAATGATTTCGAGGATATTTTAGTTTTGATCAAAAAAATTTTATTTCATATGACTTTTCGTAAAATATGTTAATGCCATCTGAAAGAGAAACAGATAAGCTATCCATCGAGCTCTTAGTCGAAAAAGTCCGTCGAAGGATGCAAGAGTTATCAGCAAAAAACTAATCGGTGGTCAACACGTTTCCGTCCTACTGCCGATTCTTTTCGCAAAGTACGAATTTTTTGTCCATGTAAAAAACTATTAATTCTGAATAAAAGGCCGGTCTCTTATTAGATAAGGCATATTTCCGTCTGATAAGGTACTTCTTCTTCAATGATTTCAAGGATATTTTGGTTTTGATAAAAAAAATTTTATTTCTTACGACTTTTCGTAAAATATGTTAATGCCATCTGAAAGGGGAACAGATAAGCTTTCCATCGAGCTCTTAGTCGAAGAAGTCAGTCGAAGGATGCAAGAATTATTAGCAAAAAACTAATCGGTGGTCAACACGTTTCCGTCCTACTGCCGATTCTTTTCGCAAAGTACTTTTCTATAATTCTAGTATTTAATGGGAAAAAATTAAACGAATTCTTTGTCCATGTAAAAAACAATTAATTCTGAATAAAATGCGGCCCATTTATGCAATTAAAAAAATTTAAATGTCTCTTATTAGATAAGGCATATTTTCGTCTGATAAGGTACTTCTTTTTCAATGATTTCAAGGATATTTTAGTTTTGCTCAAAAAAATTGTATTTCTTACGACTTTTCGTAAAATATGTTACTGCGGTCTCTTATTAGATAAGGCATGTTTTCGGCTTATAAGATACTTCTGTTTCAATGATTTCGAGGATATTTTAGTTTTGATCAAAAAAATTTTATTTCATATGACTTTTCGTAAAATATGTTAATGCCATCTGAAAGAGAAACAGATAAGCTTTCCATCGAGCTCTTAGTCGAAAAAGTCCGTCGAAGGATGCAAGAGTTATTATTAAAAAACTAATCGGTGGTCAACACGATTCCGTCCTACTGCCGATTATTTTCGCAAAGTACTTTTCTATAATTCTAGTATTTAATTGGATAAAATTAAACGAATTTTTTGTCCATGTAAAAATTTATTAATTTTGAATAAAATGGCGCCCATTTATGCAATTAAAAAAATTATAATGTCTCTTATTAGATAAGGCATATTTTCGTCTTATAAGGTACTTCTTCTTCAATGATTTCGAGGATATTTTAGTTTTGATCAAAATAATATTATTTCTTTCGATTTTTCGTAAAATATGTTAATGACGTCTGAAAGAGGAACAGATAAGCTTTCCGTCGAGCTCTTAGTCGAAGAAGTCAGTCGAAGGACGCAAGAGTTATAAGCAAAAACCTAATCGGTGGTCTACACGTTTCCGTCCTACTGCCGATTCTTTTCGCAAAGTACTTTTCTATAATTCTAGTATTTAATGGGAATAAATTAAACGAATTTTTTGTCCATGTAAAAAACTATTAATTCTAAATAAAATGCCGCCCATTTATGCAGTTAAAAAAATTTAAATGTCTCTTATTAGATAAGGCATATTTTCGTCTGATAAGGTACTTCTTTTTCAATGATTTCAAGGATATTTTAGTTTTGCTCAAAAAAATTGTATTTCTTACGACTTTTCGTAAAATATGTTACTGCGGTCTCTTATTAGATAAGGCATGTTTTCGGCTTATAAGGTACTTCTGTTTCAATGATTTCGAGGATATTTTAGTTTTGATCAAAAAAATTTTATTTCATATGACTTTTCGTAAAATATGTTAATGCCATCTGAAAGAGAAACAGATAAGCTTTCCATCGAGCTCTTAGTCGAAAAAGTCCGTCGAAGGATGCAAGAGTTATTAGCAAAAAACTAATCGGTGGTCAACACGATTCCGTCCTACTGCCGATTATTTTCGCAAAGTACTTTTCTATAATTCTAGTATTTAATGGGATAAAATTAAACGAATTTTTTGTCCATTAAAAAACTATTTATTCTGAATAAAATGCCGCCCATTTATGCAATTAAGAAAATGTAAATGTTTCTTATTAGATAAGGCATTTTTCGTCTGATAAGGTACTTCTGTTTCAATGATTTCGAGGATATTTTAGTTTTGATCAAAAAAATTTTATTTCATATGACTTTTCGTAAAATATGTTAATGCCATCTGAAAGAGAAACAGATAAGCTTTCCATCGAGCTCTTAGTCGAAAAAGTCCGTCGAAGGATGCAAGAGTTATTAGCAAAAACCTAATCGGTGGTCAACACGTTTCCGTCCTACTGCCGATTCTTTTCGCAAAGTACTTTTCTATAATTCTAGTATTTAATAAGAATAAATTAAACGAATTTTTTGTCCATGTAAAAAACTATTAATTCTAAATAAAATGCCGCCCATTTATGCAGTTAAAAAAATTTAAATGTTTCTTATTAGATAAGGCATTTTTCGTCTGATAAGGTACTTCTTCTTTAATGATTTCGAGCATATTTTAGTTTTGATCAAAAAAATTTTATTTCTTACGACTTTTCGTAAAATATGTTAATGCCATCTGAAAGAGGAACAGATAAGCTTTCCATCGAGGTCTTAGTCAAACAAGTCGGTCGAAGGATGCAAGAGTTATTAGCAAAAAACTAATCGGTGGTCAACACGATTCCGTCCTACTGCCGATTATTTTCGCAAAGTACTTTTCTATAATTCTTGTATTTAAAAGGATAAAATTAAACGAATTTTTGTGTCCATTAAAAAACTATTAATTTTGAATAAAATGCCGCCCATTTATGCAATTAAAAAAATTTTAATGTCTCTTATTAGATAAGGCATATTTTCGTCTTATAAGGTACTTCTTCTTCAATGATTTCGAGGATATTTTAGTTATTAATTCTGAATAAAAGGCCGGTCTCTTATTAGATAAGGCATGTTTTCGGGTTATAAGGTACTTCTGTTTCAATGATTTCGAGGATATGTTAGTTTTGATCAAAAAAATTTTATTTCATATGACTTTTCGTAAAATATGTTAATGCCATCTGAAAGAGGAACAGATAAGCTTTCCATCGAGCTCTTAGTCGAAGAAGTCAGTCGAAGGATGCAAGAGTTATCAGCAAAAAACGAATCGATGGTTAACACGTTTCCGTCCTACTGCCGATTCTTTTCGCAAAGTACGAATTTTTTGTCCATGTAAAAAACTATTAATTCTGAATAAAAGGCCGGTCTCTTATTAGATAAGGCATGTTTTCGGCTTATAACGTACTTCTGTTTCAATGATTTCGAGGATATTTTAGTTTTGATCAAAAAAATTTTATTTCATATGACTTTTCGTAAAATATGTTAATGCCATCTGAAAGAGAAACAGATAAGCTATCCATCGAGCTCTTAGTCGAAAAAGTCCGTCGAAGGATGAAAGAGTTATTAGCAAAAAACTAATCGGTGGTCAACACGTTTCTGTCCTACTGCCGATTCTTTTCGCAAAGTACTTTTCTATAATTCTAGTATTTAATGGGAAAAAATTAAACGAATTTTTTGTCCATGTAAAAATTTATTAATTTTATTAATTAATTAATGGCGCCCATTTATGCAATTAAGAAAATGTAAATGTCTCTTATTAGATAAGGCATATTTTCGTCTTATAAGGTACTTCTTCTTCAATGATTTCGAGGATATTTTAGTTTTGATCAAAAAAATATTATTTCTTACGATTTTTCGTAAAATATGTTAATGCCATCTGAAAGATGAACAGATAAGCTTTCCATCGAGCTCTTAGTCAAACAAGTCGGTCGAAGGATGCAAGAGTTATTAGCAAAAAACTAATCGGTGGTCAACACGATTCCGTCCTACTGCCGATTATTTTCGCAAAGTACTTTTCTATAATTCTAGTATTTAAAGGGATAAAATTAAACGAATTTTTTGTCCATTAAAAAACTATTTATTCTGAATAAAATGCCGCCCATTTATGCAATTAAGAAAATGTAAGTGTCTCTTATTAGATAAGGCATATTTTTGTCTTATAAGGTACTTCTTCTTCAATGATTTCGAGGATATTTTAGTTTTGATCAAAAAAATATTATTTCTTTCGATTTTTCGTAAAATATGTTAATGCCGTCTGAAAGAGGAACAATTAAGCTTTCCATCGAGCTCTTTGTCGAAGAAGTCGGTCGAAGGATGCAAGAGTTATCAGCAAAAAACTAATCGATGGTCAATACGTTTCCGTCCTACTGCCGATTCTTTTCGCAAAGTACGAATTTTTTGTCCATGTAAAAAACTATTAATTCTGAATAAAAGGCCGGTCTCTTATTAGATAAGGCATGTTTTCGGCTTATAAGGTACTTCTGTTTCAATGATTTCGAGGATATTTTAGTTTTGATCAAAAAAATATTATTTCTTTCGATTTTTCGTGAAATATGTTAATGCCATCTGAAAGAGGAACAGATACGCTTTCCATCGAGCTCTTAGTCGAAGAAGTCGGTCGAAGGATGGCAGAGTTATTAGCAAAAAACCAATCGGTGGTCAATACGTTTCCGTCCTACTGCCGATTCTTTTCGCAAAGTACTTTTGTATAATTCTAGTATTTAATGGGAAAAAATTAAACGAACTTTTTGTCCATGTAAAAAACTATTAATTCTGAATAAAATATGTTACTGCGGTCTGAGCGAGGAACAGATAAGCTTTCCATCGAACTCTTTGTCGAAGAAGTCAGTCGAAGGATGCAAGAGTTATTAGCAAATAGCTAATCGGTGGTCAACACGTTTCCGTCCTACTTCCGATTGTTTTCGCAAAGTACTTTTCTATAATTCTAGTATTTAATGGGAAAAAATAAAACGAATATTGTGTCCATGTAAAAGACTATTAATTCTTAATAAAATGCCGCCCATTTATGCAGTTAAAAAAATTTAAATGTTTCTTATTAGATAAGGCATTTTTCGTCTGATAAGGTACTTCTTGTTTAATGATTTCGAGGATATTTTAGTTTTGGTCAAAAAAATTTTATTTCTTACGACTTTTTGTAAAATATGTTAATGCTATCTGAAAGAGGAACAGATAAGCTTTCCATCGAGCTCTTAGACGAAGAAGTCAGTCGAAGGATGCAAGAGTTATTAGCAAAAAACTAATCGGTGGTCAAAACGTTTCCTTCCTACTGCCGATTCTTTTCGCAAAGTACGAATTTTTTGTCCATGTAAAAAACTATTAATTCTGAATAAAAGGCCAGTCTCTTATTAGATAAGGCATGATTTCGGCTTATAAGGTACTTCTGTTTCAATGATTTTGAGGATATTTTAGTTTTGATCAAAAAAATTTTATTGCATATGACTTTTCGTAAAATATGTTAATGCCATCTGAAAGAGAAACAGATAAGCTTTCCATCGAGCTCTTAGTCGAAAAAGTCCGTCGAAGGATGCAAGAGTTATTAGCAAAAAACTAATCGGTGGTCAACACGATTCCGTCCTACTGCCGATTATTTTCGCAAAGTACTTTTCTATAATTCTAGTATTTAATGGGATAAAATTAAACGAATTTTTTGTCCATTAAAAAACTATTTATTCTGAATAAAATGCCGCCCATTTATGCAATTAAGAAAATGTAAATGTCTCTTATTAGATAAGGCATATTTTCGTCTTATAAGGTACCTCTTCTTCAATGATTTCGAGGATATTTTAGTTTTGATCAAAAAAATATTATTTCTTACGATTTTTCGTAAAATATGTTAATGCCGTCTAAAAGAGGAACAGATAAGCTTTCCATCGAGCTCTTAGTCGAAGAAGTCAGTCGAAGGATGCAAGAGTTATTAGCAAAAACCTAATCGGTGGTCAACACGTTTCCGTCCTACTGCCGATTCTTTTCGCAAAGTACTTTTCTATAATTCTAGTATTTAATGTGAAAAAATTAAACGAATTTCGTGTCCATGTAAAAAACTATTAATTCTGAATAAAATGCCGCCCATTTATGCAGTTAAAAAAGTTTAAATGTTTCTTATTATATAAGGCATATTTTCGTCTGATAAGGTACTTCTTCTTTAATGATTTCGAGGATATTTTAGTTTTGATCAAAAAAATTTTATTTCATATGACTTTTCGTAAAATATGTTAATGCCATCTGAAAGAGAAACAGATAAGCTTTCCATCGAGCTCTTAGTCGAAAAAGTCCGTCGAAGGATGCAAGAGTTATTAGCAAAAAACTAATCGATGGTCAACACGATTCCGTCCTACTGCCGATTATTTTCGCAAAGTACTTTTTTATAATTCTAGTATTTAGTGGGATAAAATTTAACGAATTTTTTGTCCATTAAAAAACTATTTATTCTGAATAAAATGCCGCCCATTTATGCAATTAAGAAAATGTAAATGTCTCTTATTAGATAAGGCATATTTTCGTCTTATAAGGTACTTCTTCTTCAATGATTTCGAGGATATTTTAGTTTTGATCAAAAAAATATTATTTCTTACGATTTTTCGTAAAATATGTTAATGCCATCTGAAAGATGAACAGATAAGCTTTCCATCGAGCTCTTATTCGAAGAAGTCGGTCGAAGGATGCAAGAGTTATCAGCAAAAAACTAATCGATGGTCAACACGTTTCCGTCCTACTGCCGATTCTTTTCGCAAAGTACGAATTTTTTGTCCATGTAAAAAACTATTAATTCTGAATAAAAGGCCGGTCTCTTATTAGATAAGGCATGTTTTCGGCTTATAAGGTACTTATGTTTCAATGATTTCGAGGATATTTTAGTTTTGATCAAAAAAATTTTATTTCTTTCGTTTTTTCGTAAAATATGTTAATGCCATCTAAAAGAGGAACAGATAAGCTTTCCATCGAGCTCTTAGTCAAACAAGTCGGTCGAAGGATGCAAGAGTTATTAGCAAAAAACTAATCGGTGGTCAACACGATTCCGTCCTACTGCCGATTATTTTCGCAAAGTACTTTTCTATAATTCTATTATAGTATTTAAAGGGATAAAATTAAACGAATTTTTTGTCCATTAAAAAACTATTTATTCTGAATAAAATGCCGCCCATTTATGCAATTAAGAAAATGTAAGTGTCTCTTATTAGATAAGGCATATTTTTGTCTTATAAGGTACTTCTTCTTCAATGATTTCGAGGATATTTTAGTTTTGATCAAAAAAATATTATTTCTTTCGATTTTTCGTAAAATATGTTAATGCCGTCTGAAAGAGGAACAATTAAGCTTTCCATCGAGCTCTTTGTCGAAGAAGTCGGTCGAAGGATGGCAGAGTTATTAGCAAAAAACCAATCGGTGGTCAATACGTTTCCGTCCTACTGCCGATTCTTTTCGCAAAGTACTTTTGTATAATTCTAGTATTTAATGGGATAAAATTAAACGAATTTTTTGTCCATTAAAAAACTATTTATTCTGAATAAAATGCCGCCCATTTATGCAATTAAGAAAATGTAAGTGTCTCTTATTAGATAAGGCATATTTTTGTCTTATAAGGTACTTCTTCTTCAATGATTTCGAGGATATTTTAGTTTTGATCAAAAAAATATTATTTCTTTCGATTTTTCGTAAAATATGTTAATGCCGTCTGAAAGAGGAACAATTAAGCTTTCCATCGAGCTCTTTGTCGAAGAAGTCGGTCGAAGGATGCAAGAGTTATCAGCAAAAAACTAATCGATGGTCAATACGTTTCCGTCCTACTGCCGATTCTTTTCGCAAAGTACGAATTTTTTGTCCATGTAAAAAACTATTAATTCTGAATAAAAGGCCGGTCTCTTATTAGATAAGGCATGTTTTCGGCTTATAAGGTACTTCTGTTTCAATGATTTGGAGGATATTTTAGTTTTGATCAAAAAAATATTATTTCTTTCGATTTTTCGTGAAATATGTTAATGCCATCTGAAAGAGGAACAGATACGCTTTCCATCGAGCTCTTAGTCGAAGAAGTCGGTCGAAGGATGGCAGAGTTATTAGCAAAAAACCAATCGGTGGTCAATACGTTTCCGTCCTACTGCCGATTCTTTTCGCAAAGTACTTTTGTATAATTCTAGTATTTAATGGGAAAAAATTAAACGAATTTTTTGTCCATGTAAAAAACTATTAATTCTGAATAAAATATGTTACTGCGGTCTGAGCGAGGAACAGATAAGCTTTCCATCGAACTTTTTGTCGAAGAAGTCAGTCGAAGGATGCAAGAGTTATTAGCAAATAGCTAATCGGTGGTCAACACGTTTCCGTCCTACTTCCGATTGTTTTCGCAAAGTACTTTTCTATAATTCTAGTATTTAATGGGAAAAAATAAAACGAATATTGTGTCCATGTAAAAGACTATTAATTCTTAATAAAATGCCGCCCATTTATGCAGTTAAAAAAATTTAAATGTTTCTTATTAGATAAGGCATTTTTCGTCTGATAAGGTACTTCTTGTTTAATGATTTCGAGGATATTTTAGTTTTGGTCAAAAAAATTTTATTTCTTACGACTTTTTGTAAAATATGTTAATGCTATCTGAAAGAGGAACAGATAAGCTTTCCATCGAGCTCTTAGACGAAGAAGTCAGTCGAAGTGTTCGGTGTGGTCGGTCGCATGAAAATTTGTCCCGTGCTATTAAATTAATTCCTCAGTGGTTTTTGTTTGAAACTAAGAAAAAAAGTGTACTATCGTATTAATATTGTTCTGCCTGTGTTTACTAACAATTTGTATAATTTTTCAAACAAAAATAAGTAAGTTTTGCAAGTTTTAAATAATTACATGTAATTTTGTTATTGTAATTTAACATTTGTTGTTTACTTGTCACGTGTAATTTGTTGCTGGCAAAACATCTGGTGAGAGTTTTTCTTGCGTGTGTTCCATTACATCGTCTCTCTCATTTCGCTTGGCGCTCAATAATTTTACTCTTTCAAGAGCTTTGATTATTTCATTTATTTAAAAGAGAGTTTCGTACTTTAACCCTTTAGTGACAAACGGGTTCCTTTGAAAACAAAAATTTTTAAGTGATTTCTTTTTCGTTTTTTATAACTTCTTTTTTTTTTTTTATTGTTTCTTTTATAAAAAAAAAAAATAAAATAAAATAAAATCACAATGCCTTGCTGTTTGCCTAAATGCCCTATAAAGGGTGACAAGGAAGCATTGGTGGCATGTTGGATCTGCGAGTCCACTGCTCATGTAAAATGTGCCGAATTAAATGGCCGCATTGCTGACATTTTGGAGAAGAACATCGGCCTTCACTGGTGCTGTCCAAAATGTCGTTCATCAGAGATTGAGTTACGCAAGTGGCTCAATCTTATGCAAAACGCATATAAAGATATTTCGAAAGATTTCGAGCGACTTAACGAAAAATTTAAGTCGTTTGATAAGTCTCTCTCCAGCTTTAAGTCGGTTGAACCTTCCCCTAAGCGAAAAAGGCCCCATCCGCCGCTCAAGATTTCCATTCCGACAACTTTAAGTCTTCCGGATGAGACCACGAATTTCTTTTCGCCTCTTCCGTCACCTAATGTTCCGATTGTTGTCACAGCGTCAGAAGGTTCATATGGTTCCGTTGCCAATAACAACAACGCCGTTCCTTCCGAAGTTATTCATACCGCTTCTGGAAGTAATCTCCCTCGTGGGGATCAAGATCCAAAAAAACTTGTTGTTGTACCACATGCGCCCCATAAGAAATTCATTTTTCTTTCACGCTTAGCAGCTGATACTTCGGAAAGTGATGTAAACCACTTTATCAGCTCCAAGATGAAATCTGTCACAAATTTAACAATCTCCAAATTTAAATTTAACACAACGCGATCAATTTCATCTTTTAAAATTTCAGTGCCAGAATCCTTCTTCAACGTTTTAGTTGACTCAAATTTCTGGCCTGATGGTTGCGTTGTGCACGAGTTCAAATTTAAAGACCGTTCTAATTCGGTAAACACGGTCAAGCCTTCGGAGTCAAAAAACTAATTAATTCTTCTAGTACCCCTTCAGTTTTGACGGTAAATTTTCAAAATGTCAGAGGGTTAAACTCAAAACTAACTTCGCTTTATTTGAATAGTTTTTCATTATCTTCTGATATCATTGTCTTTGTCGAAACTTGGCTTCGCCCTGATGTTTTAAATTCGGAACTACTTTCTGACAGCTTTATTACCTTTCGTAAAGATCGTCTTGGCAAAATTGGTGGTGGAGTCTTAATCTCTGTCGCTGTTCAACACACATCGGAACAAATTTGTGTGATAGGTACTGACGATATTGAGCTGATATGCGTTAAAATAACTCTTGCAAAGACTCGCGTTTTCATAACATGCTCCTACATTCCACCAAAATCAGAAGCATCAGTATATTCAGCGCATATAAACGCTATTCAATCTATTCGAGACTTGGTTAAGGACTCAGATATGATGCTGGTCTGTGGAGACTTCAACCTCCCTCATATTTCTTGGATTGCATCTGACAATTCAAATATAGTAACTCCCTTGTCTAGTAACGATTTTATTGATTCTTTACTTGAATCATCGTTTAACCAAATAAACAGCATACAAAATTCTAAGAATCGTATTCTAGATCTTGTTTTCATAAATAACATTGAGGGTGCATCACTTTGCAGATCCCCTCCAATTTCACAACCTGAAGACTCTTACCACCCAACGTTGGAGCTTACAATTACACCAAACTTACTAACACATCCTCGTCAAAATCCTACTGGTTCCAAACCTAATCGTGTATTTTGCTTCAGAAAAACCGATTTTGAACGTCTTGGTCATTTGCTTTCTAACACTGATTGGTCATACATTCATAACACGTCCAACATTGAAAGGGCAGTAGAGTTTTTTAACGCGACTATGTATAAACTGTTTAAATTGTGTGTACCAAGAGTTAAGACTGTTACACAACAAAATAAACCGCCGTGGTTTTCAAAAGAATTATCTCGTCTAAAGAACTTAAAAAATAGATTATTTAAAAAATATAAGAGAACCGGCTCTCTTGTTGATTATGCAAACTATACAACAGTTCGCTATAGATTCACTTTATGTAACAAAAGAAATTATGATTTATATTTAGTTAAATTAAAATCCAATATATACCGTGATCCAAAAAATTTTTTTAATATCATCAAATACAAGTCTAATTCCACCTCATTTCCTTCATGTATGAAACTCAATGGTGTGGAAGGAAGTGATGATGCAACGATATCCGACCTCTTTGCTGAATTTTTCCAAAGCACCTATAATGACTATTCATACCAAAATGGTAGTTACCCATACTTAATCAATGATCGAAATAATATAAATTTGCCGGTAATTGAAAATGACACTGTTCTTAGACACTTAAAATTAATTAAACCATCTTTTACGGCTGGTCCAGATAGTGTTCCTAGTTGCGTTTTGAAGCACTGTGCCGAGATGTTGTTTATTCCATTATGTAAGCTTTTTAACATGTCGTTAAATTCTTCTATTGTACCCAAAATTTGGAAAGAGTCTTACATTATTCCCCTTTATAAAAAAGGCAGTAAGGTAGACATCTCGAATTACAGAGGCATTGCAAAGCTATGTGCTATTCCAAAACTGTTTGAACAGATCATTACGGAACAGCTACAGCACTTTGTGCCATCACTTCTAAATTTGTCTCAGCATGGCTTTCTCAAGAAACGGTCAACGGTAACTAACTTATTAGAATTCACTTCAATTGTCAATCGAAATTTCTCGTCCGGCTGCCAAACCGATGTTGTGTACACTGATTTCAGTAAAGCATTTGATTGTGTTTGTCACTCTCTGCTTTTAATAAAACTCGAAACCTATGGTTTTCCACCATCGTTAGTCCGTTGGCTGTCGTCGTATCTTGAATCTCGAACACAATGTGTTCTTTTTAAAACATCGGTTTCGAGACGAATTTTTGTTACTTCAGGGGTTCCTCAAGGTAGTCACCTTGGCCCCTTATTGTTTAATATATTTATTAATGACTTGCCTACTGTGATCAAACACTGCCATGTTTTAATGTATGCTGATGACGTGAAATTATGTCTAACCGTTAATTCTATAGATCAGCAGAATCTGCTTCAGTCTGATCTTGACTCTCTCTCACAATGGTGTGCTGTAAACAATTTATTGTTAAACAGTGATAAATGCAAGCTAATGTCATTTTATAGAAAAAAACTAATTGTTTGCTCGTACAAGTTAAATAATTTGTACCTTGAACGTATCTCTCAGTTCAATGACCTTGGTGTTTTGATGGACCCAAAACTTCACTTCGCTTCACATATTTCGCTGTCTGTCAATAAGGCTAAAGGCGTACTGGGTTTCATCAAAAGATGGTCCAAAGAATTTAATGACCCGTACACAACTAAATTGCTTTACACTTCTTTAGTACGGCCCATTCTGGAATATGCATCGTGTGTTTGGGATCCTCAGTGTGAAAAGTATAAGAACAAAATTGAGTCTGTTCAGAAACAGTTCCTTCTGTTTGCACTTAGGAATCTACACTGGGACCCCTGTGTTCACCTTCCTCCCTATAGTAGTCGGTTGAAGCTTATTAATTTACCATCATTGTCTAGTCGTAGAAAAATGCTTGGTACTTTGTTTTTGCATAACCTAATAAATGGCATGATATTTTCTCCTACATTGTTGGCGTATATACAGTTCAGTGTCCCCGCTAGAGTAACTAGAAATTTTAGTCCGATCTGTCTTAGTACCTGCAGATCGACATATTTAGAGCATGACTCGTTTCGTGTTTTATGTAGGTATTATAACAGATATTTTAGTTTAATTGAGAACTGCTCCTCTACTAACCTAATAAAACGTAGTATTCTAACGTATTTAAATAAGTAAAAATTTTGTTTATGAAGTTTATGTTAATTAATCAACGTAGTAGTTTTAAGGAATTGTTTAAAAATTAGTTTATTAGTATTTTTTATTGTGTGCAGTGTAAGTAGTAAAGCGACTGTTGACTTGTCTGTAGTCGCGGAACAGGCTGACCTGGTGTCGCAAGTCCACTTGAGGGTAGTGCGCTACCACAACGTCTTGCGCCTGTAGTTAGAAAAAAAAAAAAAAAAAAAAAAAAGGATGCAAGAGTTATTAGCAAAAAACTAATCGGTGGTCAAAACGTTTCCTTCCTACCGCCGATTCTTTTCGCAAAGTACGAATTTTTTGTCCATGTAAAAAACTATTAATTCTGAATAAAAGGCCGGTCTCTTATTAGATAAGGCATGTTTTCGGCTTATAAGGTACTTATGTTTCAATGATTTCGAGGATATTTTAGTTTTGATCAAAAAAATTTTATTTCTTTCGTTTTTTCGTAAAATATGTTAATGCCATCTAAAAGAGGAACAGATAAGCTTTCCATCGAGCTCTTAGTCAAACAAGTCGGTCGAAGGATGCAAGAGTTATTAGCAAAAAACTAATCGGTGGTCAACACGATTCCGTCCTACTGCCGATTATTTTCGCAAAGTACTTTTCTATAATTCTAGTATTTAAAGGGATAAAATTAAACGAATTTTTTGTCCATTAAAAAACTATTTATTCTGAATAAAATGCCGCCCATTTATGCAATTAAGAAAATGTAAATGTCTCTTATTAGATAAGGCATATTTTCGTCTTATAAGGTACTTCTTCTTCAATGATTTCGAGGATATTTTAGTTTTGATCAAAAAAATATTATTTCTTACGATTTTTCGTAAAATATGTTAATGCCATCTGAAAGAGGAACAGATAAGCTTTCCATCGAGCTCTTATTCGAAGAAGTCGGTCGAAGGATGCAAGAGTTATCAGCAAAAAACTAATCGATGGTCAACACGTTTCCGTCCTACTGCCGATTCTTTTCGCAAAGTACGAATTTTTTGTCCATGTAAAAAACTATTAATTCTGAATAAAAGGCCGGTCTCTTATTAGATAAGGCATGTTTTCGGCTTATAACGTACTTCTGTTTCAATGATTTCGAGGATATTTTAGTTTTGATCAAAAAAATTTTATTTCATATGACTTTTCGTAAAATATGTTAATGCCATCTGAAAGAGAAACAGATAAGCTATCCATCGAGCTCTTAGTCGAAAAAGTCCGTCGAAGGATGAAAGAGTTATTAGCAAAAACCTAATAGGTGGTCAACACGTTTCTGTCCTACTGCCGATTCTTTTCGCAAAGTACTTTTCTATAATTCTAGTATTTAATGGGAAAAAATTAAACGAATTTTTTGTCCATGTAAAAATTTATTAATTTTATTAATTAATTAATGGCGCCCATTTATGCAATTAAAAAAATTTTAATGTCTCTTATTAGCTAAGGCATATTTCCGTCTGATAAGGTACTTCTTCTTCAATGATTTCAAGGATATTTTGGTTTTGATAAAAAAAATTGTATTTCTTACGACTTTTCGTAAAATATGTTAATGCCATCTGAAAGAGGAACAGATAAGCTTTCCATCGAGCTCTTAGTCGAAGAAGTCAGTCGAAGGATGCAAGAGTTATTAGCAAAAAACTAATCGGTGGTCAGCACGTTTCCGTCCTACTGCCGATTCTTTTCGCAAAGTACTTTTCTATAATTCTAGTATTTAATGGGAAAAAATTAAACGAATTCTTTGTCCATGTAAAAAACAATTAATTCTGAATAAAATGCGGCCCATTTATGCAATTAAAAAAATTTAAATGTCTCTTATTAGATAAGGCATGTTTTCGGCTTATAAGATACTTCTGTTTCAATGATTTCGAGGATATTTTAGTTTTGATCAAAAAAATTTTATTTCATATGACTTTTCGTAAAATATGTTAATGCCATCTGAAAGAGAAACAGATAAGCTTTCCTTCGAGCTCTTATTCGAAGAAGTCGGTCGAAGGATGCAAGAGTTATCAGCAAAAAACTAATCGATGGTCAATACGTTTCCGTCCTACTGCCGATTCTTTTCGCAAAGTACGAATTTTTTGTCCATGTAAAAAACTATTAATTCTGAATAAAAGGCCGGTCTCTTATTAGATAAGGCATGTTTTCGGCTTATAAGGTACTTCTGTTTCAATGATTTGGAGGATATTTTAGTTTTGATCAAAAAAATATTATTTCTTTCGATTTTTCGTGAAATATGTTAATGCCATCTGAAAGAGGAACAGATACGCTTTCCATCGAGCTCTTAGTCGAAGAAGTCGGTCGAAGGATGGCAGAGTTATTAGCAAAAAACCAATCGGTGGTCAATACGTTTCCGTCCTACTGCCGATTCTTTTCGCAAAGTACTTTTGTATAATTCTAGTATTTAATGGGAAAAAATTAAACGAATTTTTTGTCCATGTAAAAAACTATTAATTCTGAATAAAATATGTTACTGCGGTCTGAGCGAGGAACAGATAAGCTTTCCATCGAACTTTTTGTCGAAGAAGTCAGTCGAAGGATGCAAGAGTTATTAGCAAATAGCTAATCGGTGGTCAACACGTTTCCGTCCTACTTCCGATTGTTTTCGCAAAGTACTTTTCTATAATTCTAGTATTTAATGGGAAAAAATAAAACGAATATTGTGTCCATGTAAAAGACTATTAATTCTTAATAAAATGCCGCCCATTTATGCAGTTAAAAAAATTTAAATGTTTCTTATTAGATAAGGCATTTTTCGTCTGATAAGGTACTTCTTGTTTAATGATTTCGAGGATATTTTAGTTTTGGTCAAAAAAATTTTATTTCTTACGACTTTTTGTAAAATATGTTAATGCTATCTGAAAGAGGAACAGATAAGCTTTCCATCGAGCTCTTAGACGAAGAAGTCATGTTTTAAGGCATGTTTTCGGCTTATAAGGTACTTCTGTTTCAATGATTTGGAGGATATTTTAGTTTTGATCAAAAAAATATTATTTCTTTCGATTTTTCGTGAAATATGTTAATGCCATCTGAAAGAGGAACAGATACGCTTTCCATCGAGCTCTTAGTCGAAGAAGTCGGTCGAAGGATGGCAGAGTTATTAGCAAAAAACCAATCGGTGGTCAATACGTTTCCGTCCTACTGCCGATTCTTTTCGCAAAGTACTTTTGTATAATTCTAGTATTTAATGGGAAAAAATTAAACGAATTTTTTGTCCATGTAAAAAACTATTAATTCTGAATAAAATATGTTACTGCGGTCTGAGCGAGGAACAGATAAGCTTTCCATCGAACTTTTTGTCGAAGAAGTCAGTCGAAGGATGCAAGAGTTATTAGCAAATAGCTAATCGGTGGTCAACACGTTTCCGTCCTACTTCCGATTGTTTTCGCAAAGTACTTTTCTATAATTCTAGTATTTAATGGGAAAAAATAAAACGAATATTGTGTCCATGTAAAAGACTATTAATTCTTAATAAAATGCCGCCCATTTATGCAGTTAAAAAAATTTAAATGTTTCTTATTAGATAAGGCATTTTTCGTCTGATAAGGTACTTCTTGTTTAATGATTTCGAGGATATTTTAGTTTTGGTCAAAAAAATTTTATTTCTTACGACTTTTTGTAAAATATGTTAATGCTATCTGAAAGAGGAACAGATAAGCTTTCCATCGAGCTCTTAGACGAAGAAGTCAGTCGAAGGATGCAAGAGTTATTAGCAAAAAACTAATCGGTGGTCAAAACGTTTCCTTCCTACCGCCGATTCTTTTCGCAAAGTACGAATTTTTTGTCCATGTAAAAAACTATTAATTCTGAATAAAAGGCCGGTCTCTTATTAGATAAGGCATGTTTTCGGCTTATAAGGTACTTATGTTTCAATGATTTCGAGGATATTTTAGTTTTGATCAAAAAAATTTTATTTCTTTCGTTTTTTCGTAAAATATGTTAATGCCATCTAAAAGAGGAACAGATAAGCTTTCCATCGAGCTCTTAGTCAAACAAGTCGGTCGAAGGATGCAAGAGTTATTAGCAAAAAACTAATCGGTGGTCAACACGATTCCGTCCTACTGCCGATTATTTTCGCAAAGTACTTTTCTATAATTCTAGTATTTAAAGGGATAAAATTAAACGAATTTTTTGTCCATTAAAAAACTATTTATTCTGAATAAAATGCCGCCCATTTATGCAATTAAGAAAATGTAAATGTCTCTTATTAGATAAGGCATATTTTCGTCTTATAAGGTACTTCTTCTTCAATGATTTCGAGGATATTTTAGTTTTGATCAAAAAAATATTATTTCTTACGATTTTTCGTAAAATATGTTAATGCCATCTGAAAGAGGAACAGATAAGCTTTCCATCGAGCTCTTATTCGAAGAAGTCGGTCGAAGGATGCAAGAGTTATCAGCAAAAAACTAATCGATGGTCAACACGTTTCCGTCCTACTGCCGATTCTTTTCGCAAAGTACGAATTTTTTGTCCATGTAAAAAACTATTAATTCTGAATAAAAGGCCGGTCTCTTATTAGATAAGGCATGTTTTCGGCTTATAACGTACTTCTGTTTCAATGATTTCGAGGATATTTTAGTTTTGATCAAAAAAATTTTATTTCATATGACTTTTCGTAAAATATGTTAATGCCATCTGAAAGAGAAACAGATAAGCTATCCATCGAGCTCTTAGTCGAAAAAGTCCGTCGAAGGATGAAAGAGTTATTAGCAAAAACCTAATAGGTGGTCAACACGTTTCTGTCCTACTGCCGATTCTTTTCGCAAAGTACTTTTCTATAATTCTAGTATTTAATGGGAAAAAATTAAACGAATTCTTTGTCCATGTAAAAAACAATTAATTCTGAATAAAATGCGGCCCATTTATGCAATTAAAAAAATTTAAATGTCTCTTATTAGATAAGGCATGTTTTCGGCTTATAAGGTACTTCTGTTTCAATGATTTCGAGGATATTTTAGTTTTGATCAAAAAAATTTTATTTCATATGACTTTTCGTAAAATATGTTAATGCCATCTGAAAGAGAAACAGATAAGCTTTCCTTCGAGCTCTTATTCGAAGAAGTCGGTCGAAGGATGCAAGAGTTATCAGCAAAAAACTAATCGATGGTCAACACGTTTCCGTCCTACTGCCGATTCTTTTCGCAAAGTACGAATTTTTTGTCCATGTAAAAAACTATTAATTCTGAATAAAAGGCCGGTCTCTTATTAGATAAGGCATGTTTTCGGCTTATAAGGTACTTATGTTTCAATGATTTCGAGGATATTTTAGTTTTGATCAAAAAAATTTTATTTCTTTCGTTTTTTCGTAAAATATGTTAATGCCATCTAAAAGAGGAACAGATAAGCTTTCCATCGAGCTCTTAGTCAAACAAGTCGGTCGAAGGATGCAAGAGTTATTAGCAAAAAACTAATCGGTGGTCAACACGATTCCGTCCTACTGCCGATTATTTTCGCAAAGTACTTTTCTATAATTCTAGTATTTAAAGGGATAAAATTAAACGAATTTTTTGTCCATTAAAAAACTATTTATTCTGAATAAAATGCCGCCCATTTATGCAATTAAGAAAATGTAAGTGTCTCTTATTAGATAAGGCATATTTCTGTCTTATAAGGTACTTCTTCTTCAATGATTTCGAGGATATTTTAGTTTTGATCAAAAAAATATTATTTCTTTCGATTTTTCGTAAAATATGTTAATGCCGTCTGAAAGAGGAACAATTAAGCTTTCCATCGAGCTCTTTGTCGAAGAAGTCGGTCGAAGGATGCAAGAGTTATCAGCAAAAAACTAATCGATGGTCAATACGTTTCCGTCCTACTGCCGATTCTTTTCGCAAAGTACGAATTTTTTGTCCATGTAAAAAACTATTAATTCTGAATAAAAGGCCGGTCTCTTATTAGATAAGGCATGTTTTCGGCTTATAAGGTACTTCTGTTTCAATGATTTCGAGGATATTTTAGTTTTGATCAAAATAATATTATTTCTTTCGATTTTTCGTGAAATATGTTAATGCCATCTGAAAGAGGAACAGATACGCTTTCCATCGAGCTCTTAGTCGAAGAAGTCGGTCGAAGGATGGCAGAGTTATTAGCAAAAAACCAATCGGTGGTCAATACGTTTCCGTCCTACTGCCGATTCTTTTCGCAAAGTACTTTTGTATAATTCTAGTATTTAATGGGAAAAAATCAAACGAATTTTTTGTCCATGTGAAAAACTATTAATTCTGAATAAAATATGTTACTGCGGTCTGAGCGAGGAACAGATAAGCTTTCCATAGAACTCTTTGTCGAAGAAGTCAGTCGAAGGATGCAAGAGTTATTAGCAAATAGCTAATCGGTGGTCAACACGTTTCCGTCCTACTTCCGATTGTTTTCGCAAAGTACTTTTCTATAATTCTAGTATTTAATGGGAAAAAATAAAACGAATATTGTGTCCATGTAAAAGACTATTAATTCTTAATAAAATGCCGCCCATTTATGCAGTTAAAAAAATTTAAATGTTTCTTATTAGATAAGGCATTTTTCGTCTGATAAGGTACTTCTTGTTTAATGATTTCGAGGATATTTTAGTTTTGGTCAAAAAAATTTTATTTCTTACGACTTTTTGTAAAATATGTTAATGCTATCTGAAAGAGGAACAGATAAGCTTTCCATCGAGCTCTTAGACGAAGAAGTCAGTCGAAGGATGCAAGAGTTATTAGCAAAAAACTAATCGGTGGTCAAAACGTTTCCTTCCTACTGCCGATTCTTTTCGCAAAGTACGAATTTTTTGTCCATGTAAAAAACTATTAATTCTGAATAAAAGGCCGGTCTCTTATTAGATAAGGCATGTTTTCGGCTTATAAGGTACTTCTGTTTCAATGATTTCGAGGATATTTTAGTTTTGATCAAAAAAATTTTATTTCATATGACTTTTCGTAAAATATGTTAATGCCATCTGAAAGAGAAACAGATAAGCTTTCCATCGAGCTCTTAGTCGAAAAAGTCCGTCGAAGGATGCAAGAGTTATTAGCAAAAAACTAATCGGTGGTCAACACGATTCCGTCCTACTGCCGATTATTTTCGCAAAGTACTTTTCTATAATTCTAGTATTTAATGGGATAAAATTAAACGAATTTTTTGTCCATTAAAAAACTATTTATTCTGAATAAAATGCCGCCCATTTATGCAATTAAGAAAATGTAAATGTCTCTTATTAGATAAGGCATATTTTCGTCTTATAAGGTACTTCTTCTTCAATGATTTCGAGGATATTTTAGTTTTGATCAAAAAAATATTATTTCTTACGATTTTTCGTAAAATATGTTAATGCCGTCTAAAAGAGGAACAGATAAGCTTTCCATCGAGCTCTTAGTCGAAGAAGTCAGTCGAAGGATGCAAGAGTTATTAGCAAAAACCTAATCGGTGGTCAACACGTTTCCGTCCTACTGCCGATTCTTTTCGCAAAGTACTTTTCTATAATTCTAGTATTTAATGTGAAAAAATTAAACGAATTTTGTGTCCATGTAAAAAACTATTAATTCTGAATAAAATGCCGCCCATTTATGCAGTTAAAAAAGTTTAAATGTTTCTTATTATATAAGGCATATTTTCGTCTGATAAGGTACTTCTTCTTTAATGATTTCGAGGATATTTTAGTTTTGATCAAAAAAATTTTATTTCATATGACTTTTCGTAAAATATGTTAATGCCATCTGAAAGAGAAACAGATAAGCTTTCCATCGAGCTCTTAGTCGAAAAAGTCCGTCGAAGGATGCAAGAGTTATTAGCAAAAATCTAATCGATGGTCAACACGATTCCGTCCTACTGCCGATTATTTTCGCAAAGTACTTTTTTATAATTCTAGTATTTAGTGGGATAAAATTAAACGAATTTTTTGTCCATTAAAAAACTATTTATTCTGAATAAAATGCCGCCCATTTATGCAATTAAGAAAATGTAAATGTCTCTTATTAGATAAGGCATATTTTCGTCTTATAAGGTACTTCTTCTTCAATGATTTCGAGGATATTTTAGTTTTGATCAAAAAAATATTATTTCTTACGATTTTTCGTAAAATATGTTAATGCCATCTGAAAGATGAACAGATAAGCTTTCCATCGAGCTCTTATTCGAAGAAGTCGGTCGAAGGATGCAAGAGTTATCAGCAAAAAACTAATCGATGGTCAACACGTTTCCGTCCTACTGCCGATTCTTTTCGCAAAGTACGAATTTTTTGTCCATGTAAAAAACTATTAATTCTGAATAAAAGGCCGGTCTCTTATTAGATAAGGCATGTTTTCGGCTTATAAGGTACTTATGTTTCAATGATTTCGAGGATATTTTAGTTTTGATCAAAAAAATTTTATTTCTTTCGTTTTTTCGTAAAATATGTTAATGCCATCTAAAAGAGGAACAGATAAGCTTTCCATCGAGCTCTTAGTCAAACAAGTCGGTCGAAGGATGCAAGAGATATTAGCAAAAAACTAATCGGTGGTCAACACGATTCCGTCCTACTGCCGATTATTTTCGCAAAGTACTTTTCTATAATTCTAGTATTTAAAGGGATAAAATTAAACGAATTTTTTGTCCATTAAAAAACTATTTATTCTGAATAAAATGCCGCCCATTTATGCAATTAAGAAAATGTAAGTGTCTCTTATTAGATAAGGCATATTTTTGTCTTATAAGTTACTTCTTCTTCAATGAATTCGAGGATATTTTAGTTTTGATCAAAAAAATATTATTTCTTTCGATTTTTCGTAAAATATGTTAATGCCGTCTGAAAGAGGAACAATTAAGCTTTCCATCGAGCTCTTTGTCGAAGAAGTCGGTCGAAGGATGCAAGAGTTATCAGCAAAAAACTAATCGATGGTCAATACGTTTCCGTCCTACTGCCGATTCTTTTCGCAAAGTACGAATTTTTTGTCCATGTAAAAAACTATTAATTCTGAATAAAAGGCCGGTCTCTTATTAGATAAGGCATGTTTTCGGCTTATAAGGTACTTCTGTTTCAATGATTTCGAGGATATTTTAGTTTTGATCAAAAAAATATTATTTCTTTCGATTTTTCGTGAAATATGTTAATGCCATCTGAAAGAGGAACAGATACGCTTTCCATCGAGCTCTTAGTCGAAGAAGTCGGTCGAAGGATGGCAGAGTTATTAGCAAAAAACCAATCGGTGGTCAATACGTTTCCGTCCTACTGCCGATTCTTTTCGCAAAGTACTTTTGTATAATTCTAGTATTTAATGGGAAAAAATTAAACGAATTTTTTGTCCATGTAAAAAACTATTAATTCTGAATAAAATATGTTACTGCGGTCTGAGCGAGGAACAGATAAGCTTTCCATCGAACTCTTTGTCGAAGAAGTCAGTCGAAGGATGCAAGAGTTATTAGCAAATAGCTAATCGGTGGTCAACACGTTTCCGTCCTACTTCCGATTGTTTTCGCAAAGTACTTTTCTATAATTCTAGTATTTAATGGGAAAAAATAAAACGAATATTGTGTCCATGTAAAAGACTATTAATTCTTAATAAAATGCCGCCCATTTATGCAGTTAAAAAAATTTAAATGTTTCTTATTAGATAAGGCATTTTTCGTCTGATAAGGTACTTCTTGTTTAATGATTTCGAGGATATTTTAGTTTTGGTCAAAAAAATTTTATTTCTTACGACTTTTCGTAAAATATGTTAATGCTATCTGAAAGAGGAACAGATAAGCTTTCCATCGAGCTCTTAGACGAAGAAGTCAGTCGAAGGATGCAAGAGTTATTAGCAAAAAACTAATCGGTGGTCAAAACGTTTCCTTCCTACTGCCGATTCTTTTCGCAAAGTACGAATTTTTTGTCCATGTAAAAAACTATTAATTCTGAATAAAAGGCCGGTCTCTTATTAGATAAGGCATGATTTCGGCTTATAAGGTACTTCTGTTTCAATGATTTCGAGGATATTTTAGTTTTGATCAAAAAAATTTTATTTCATATGACTTTTCGTAAAATATGTTAATGCCATCTGAAAGAGAAACAGATAAGCTTTCCATCGAGTTCTTAGTCGAAAAAGTCCGTCGAAGGATGCAAGAGTTATTAGCAAAAAACTAATCGGTGGTCAACACGATTCCGTCCTACTGCCGATTATTTTCGCAAAGTACTTTTCTATAATTCTAGTATTTAATGGGATAAAATTAAACGAATTTTTTGTCCATTAAAAAACTATTTATTCTGAATAAAATGCCGCCCATTTATGCAATTAAGAAAATGTAAATGTCTCTTATTAGATAAGGCATATTTTCGTCTTATAAGGTACTTCTTCTTCAATGATTTCGAGGATATTTTAGTTTTGATCAAAAAAATATTATTTCTTACGATTTTTCGTAAAATATGTTAATGCCGTCTAAAAGAGGAACAGATAAGCTTTCCATCGAGCTCTTAGTCGAAGAAGTCAGTCGAAGGATGCAAGAGTTATTAGCAAAAACCTAATCGGTGGTCAACACGTTTCCGTCCTACTGCCGATTCTTTTCGCAAAGTACTTTTCTATAATTCTAGTATTTAATGTGAAAAAATTAAACGAATTTTGTGTCCATGTAAAAAACTATTAATTCTGAATAAAATGCCGCCCATTTATGCAGTTAAAAAAGTTTAAATGTTTCTTATTATATAAGGCATATTTTCGTCTGATAAGGTACTTCTTCTTTAATGATTTCGAGGATATTTTAGTTTTGATCAAAAAAATATTATTTCGTACGATTTTTCGTAAAAGATGTTAATGCCGTCTGAAAGAGGAATAGATAAGCTTTCCATCGAGATCTTTGTCGAAGAAGTCGGTCGAAGGATGCAAGAGTTGTCAGCAAAAAACTAATCGATGGTCAACACGATTCCGTCCTAGTGCCGATTCTTTTCGCAAAGTACTTTTCTACAATTCTAGTATATAATGGGAAAAAATTAAATGAATTTTTTTTCCATGTAAAAAACTATTAATTCTGAATAAAATGCCGCCCATTTATGCAGTTAAAAAAGTTTAAATGTTTCTTATTAGATAAGGCATATTTTCGTCTGATAAGGTACTTCTTCTTTAATGATTTCGAGGATATTTTAGTTTCGATCAAAAAAATTTTATTTCTTACGAATTTTCGTAAAATATGTTAATGCCATCTGAAAGAGGAACAGATAAGCTTTCCATCGAGCTCTTTGTCGAAGAAGTCGGTCGAAGGATGCAACAGTTATCAGCAAAAAACTAATCGATGGTCAACACGTTTCCGTCCTACTGCCGATTCTTTTCGCAAAGTACGAATTTTTTGTCCATGTAAAAAACTATTAATTCTGAATAAAAGGCCGGTCTCTTATTAGATAAGGCATGTTTTCGGCTGATAAGGTACTTCTGTTTCAATGATTTCGACGATATTTTAGTTTTGATAAAAAAAATTTTATTTCCTACGACTTTTCGTAAAATATGTTAATGCCATCTGAAAGAGGAACAGATAAGCTTTCCATCGAGCTCTTAGTCAAAGAAGTCAGTCGAAGTATGCAAGAGTTATTAGCAAAAAACTAATCGGTGGTCAACACGTTTCCGTCCTACTGCCGATTATTTTCGCAAAGTACTTTTCTATAATTCTAGTATTTAATGGGAAAAAATTAAACGAATTTTTTGTCCATGTAAAAAACTATTAATTCTGAATAAAATGCCGCCCATTTATGCAATTAAAAAAATGTAAATGGCTCTTATTAGATAAGGCATATTTTCGTCTGATTAGGTACTTCTTCTTCAATGATTTCAAGTATATTTTAGTTTTGATCAAAAAAATTGTATTTCTTACGACTTTTCGTAAAATATGTTACTGCGGTCTGAACGAGGAGCTGATAAGCTTTCCATCGAACTCTTAGTCGAAGTAGTCGGTCGAAGGATGCAAGAGTTATTAGCAAAAAGCTAATCGGTGGTCAACACGATTCCGTCCTACTGCCGATTGTTTTCGCAAAGTACTTTTCTATAATTCTAGTATTTAATGGGAAAAAATAAAACGAATTTTGTGTCCATGTAAAAAACTATTAATTCTAAATAAAATGCCGCCCATTTATGCAGTTAAAAAAATTTAAATGTTTCTTATTAGATAAGGCATTTTTCGTCTGATAAGGTACTTCTTCTTTAATGATTTCGAGGATATTTTAGTTTTGATCAAAAAAATTTTATTTCTTACGACTTTTCGTAAAATATGTTAATGCCATCTAAAAGAGGAACAGATAAGCTTTCCATCGAGCTCTTTGTCGAAGAAGTCGGTCGAAGGATGCAAGAGTTATCAGCAAAAAACTAATCGATGGTCAACACATTTCCGTCCTACTGCCGATTCTTTTCGCAAAGTACTTTTCTATAATTCTAGTATTTAATGGGAAAAAATTAAATGAATTTTTTTTTCATGTAAAAAACTATTAATTCTGAATAAAATGCCGCCCATTTATGCAGTTAAAAAAGTTTAAATGTCTCTTATTGGATAAGGCATACTTTCGCCTGATAAGGTACTTCAGATAAGCTTTCCATCGAGCTCTTAGTCGAGGAAGTCGGTCGGAGGATGCAAGAGTTATTAGCAAAAAACTAATCGGTGGTTAACACGATTCCGTCCTACTGCCGATTCTTTTCGCAAAGTACTTTTCTATAATTCTAGTATTTAATGGGAAAAAATTAAACGAATTTTTTGTCTATGTAAAAAACTATTTATTCTGAATAAAATGCCGCCCATTTATGCAATTAAGAAAATTAAAATGTCTCTTATTAGATAAGGCATACTTTCGCCTGATAAGGTACTTGTTCTTCAATGATAACGAGGATATTTTGGGTTTGATCAAAAAAATTTTATTTCTTACGACTTTTCGTAAAATATGTTAATGCCATCTGAAAGAGGAACAGATAAGCTTTTCATCGAGCTCTCAGTCGAAGAAGTTGGACGAAGGATGCTAGAGTTATTAGCAAAAAACTCATCGGTGGTCAACACGATTCCGTCCTACTGCCGATTCTTTTCGCAAAGTACTTTTCTATAATTCTAGTATTTAATGGGAAAAAATTAAACGAATTTTTTGTCCCTGTAAAAAACTATAATTTCTGAATAAAATGCCACCTATTTATGCAATTAAAAAAATTTAAATGTCTCTTATTAGATAAGGCATATTTTCGTCTGATAAGGTACTTTTCTTCAATGATTTCGAGGATATTTTAGTTTTGATCAAAACAAATTTTATTTCTTACGACTTTTCGTAAAATATGTTAATGCCATCTGAAAGAGGAACAGATAAGCTTTCCATCGAGCTCTTAGTCGAAGAAGTCAGTCGAAGGATGCAAGAGTTATTAGCAAAAAACTAATCGGTGGTCAATACGTTTCCGTCCTACTGACGATTCTTTTCACGAAGTACTTTTCTATAATTCTAGTATTTAATGGGAAAAAATTAAACGAATTTTTTGTCCCTGTAAAAAACTATAATTTCTGAAAAAAATGCCACCTATTTATGCAATTAAAAAAATTTAAATGTCTCTTATTAGATAAGGCATATTTTCGTCTGATAAGGTACTTCTTCTTCAATGATTTCGAGGATATTTTAGTTTTGATCAAAAATATTTTATTTCTTACGACTTTTCGTAAAATATGTTAATACCATCTGAAAGAGGAACAGATAAGTTTTCCATCGAGCTCTTAGTCGAAGAAGTCGGTCGAAGGACGCAAGAGTTATTAGCAAAAAAAATCGGTGGTCAACACGATTCCGTCCTACTGCCGATTCTTTGCGAAAAGTACTTTTCTGAATAAAAAGCCGCCCATTTATGCAGTTAAAAAAAGTTAAATGTCTCTTATTAGATAAGGCATATTTTCGTCTGATAAGGTACTTCTTTTTCAATGATTTCGAAGATATTATAGTTTTGATCAAAAAAAATTTTATTTCTTACGACTTTTCGTAAAATATGTTAATGCCATCTGAAAGAGGAAAGGATAAGCTTTCCATCGAGCTCTTAGTCGAAGAAGTCGGTCGAAGGACGCAAGAGTTATTAGCAAAAAAAATCGGTGGTCAACACGATTCCGTCCTACTGCCGATTCTTTGCGAAAAGTACTTTTCTGAATAAAATGCCGCCCATTTATCCAATTAAAAAAATTTAAATGTCTTTTATTAGATAAGGCATATTTCCGTCTGATAAGGTACTTCTTCTTCAATGATTTCGAGGATATTTAAGTTTTGATCAAAAAAATATTATTTCGTACGATTTTTCGTAAAATATGTTAATGCCGTCTGAAAGAGGAACAGATAAGCTTTCCATCGAGCTCTTTGTCGAAGAAGTCGGTCGAAGGATGCAAGAGTTGTCAGCAAAAAACTAATCGATGGTCAACACGTTTCCGTCCTACTGCCGATTCTTTTCGCAAAGTACTTTTCTATAATTCTAGTATTTAATGGGAAAAAATTAAATGAATTTTTTTTTTCATGTAAAAAACTATTAAGTCTGAATAAAATGCCGCCCATTTATGCAGTTAAAAAAGTTTAAATGTTTCTTATTAGATAAGGCATATTTTCGTCTGATAAGGTACTTCTTCTTTAATGATTTCGAGGATATTTTAGTTTTGATCAAAAAAATTTTATTTCTTACGACTTTTCGTAAAATATGTTAATGCCATCTAAAAGAGGAACAGATAAGCTTTCCATCGAGCTCTTTGTCGAAGAAGTCGGTCGAAGGATGCAAGAGTTATCAGCAAAAAACTAATCGATGGTCAACACATTTCCGTCCTACTGCCGATTCTTTTCGCAAAGTACTTTTCTATAATTCTAGTATTTAATGGGAAAAAATTAAATGAATTTTTTTTTCATGTAAAAAACTATTAATTCTGAATAAAATGCCGCCCATTTATGCAGTTAAAAAAGTTTAAATGTCTCTTATTGGATAAGGCATACTTTCGCCTGATAAGGTACTTCAGATAAGCTTTCCATCGAGCTCTTAGCCGAGGAAGTCGGTCGGAGGATGCAAGAGTTATTAGCAAAAAACTAATCGGTGGTTAACACGATTCCGTCCTACTGCCGATTCTTTTCGCAAAGTACTTTTCTATAATTCTAGTATTTAATGGGAAAAAATTAAACGAATTTTTTGTCTATGTAAAAAACTATTTATTCTGAATAAAATGCCGCCCATTTATGCAATTAAAAAAATTAAAATGTCTCTTATTAGATAAGGCATACTCTCGCCTGATAAGGTACTTGTTCTTCAATGATAACGAGGATATTTTGGGTTTGATCAAAAAAATTTTATTTCTTACGACTTTTCGTAAAATATGTTAATGCCATCTGAAAGAGGAACAGATAAGCTTTCCATCGAGCTCTCAGTCGAAGAAGTTGGTCGAAGGATGCTAGAGTTATTAGCAAAAAACTAATCGGTGGTCAACACGATTCCGTCCTACTGCCGATTCTTTTCGCAAAGTACTTTTCTATAATTCTAGTATTTAATGGGAAAAAATTAAACGAATTTTTTGTCCATGTAAAAAACTATAATTTCTGAATAAAATGCCACCTATTTATGCAATTAAAAAAA
Source organism: Phortica okadai (assembly GCA_034638295.1). Taxonomy (NCBI): domain Eukaryota; kingdom Metazoa; phylum Arthropoda; class Insecta; order Diptera; family Drosophilidae; genus Phortica; species Phortica okadai. The sequence continues at coordinate 26,899,216 of CM067851.1, read as the reverse complement.
TTTAAATGCCTCTTATTAGATAAGGCATATTTTCGTCTGATAAGGTACTTCTTTTTCAATGATTTCGAGGATATCTTAGTTTTGATCAAAAAAAGTGTTATTTCTTATAACTTTTCGTAAAATATGTTAATGCCATCTGAAAGAAGAACAGATAAGCTCTCCATCGAGCTCTCAGTCGAAGAAGTCGGTCGAAGGATGCAAGAGTTATTAGCAAAAAACTAATCGGTGGTCAATACGTTTCCGTCCTACTGACGATTCTTTTCACGAAGTACTTTTCTATAATTCTAGTATTTAATGGGAAAAAATTAAACGAATTTTTTGTCCATGTAAAAAACTATAATTTCTGAATAAAATGCCACCCATTTATGCAAATAAAAAAATTTAAATGTCTCTTATTAGATAAGGCATATTTTCGTCTGATAAGGTACTTCTTCTTCAATGATTTCGAGGATATCTTAGTTTTGATCAAAAAAAGTGTTATTTCTTATAACTTTTCGTAAAATATGTTAATGCCATCTGAAAGAAGAACAGATAAGTTTTCCATCGAGCTCTTAGTCGAAGAAGTCGGTCGAAGGACGCAAGAGTTATTAGCAAAAAAAATCGGTGGTCAACACGATTCCGTCCTACTGCCGATTCTTTGCGAAAAGTACTTTTCTGAATAAAAAGCCGCCCATTTATGCAATTAAAAAAAGTTAAATGTCTCTTATTAGATAAGGCATATTTTCGTCTGATAAGGTACTTCTTTTTCAATGATTTCGAAGATATTTTAGTTTTGATCAAAAAAAATTTTATTTCTTACGACTTTCCGTAAAATATGTTAATGCCATCTGAAAGAGGAAAGGATAAGCTTTCCATCGAGCTCTTAGTCGAAAAAGTCGGTCGAAGGATGCAAGAGTAATAAGCAAAAAACTAATCGGTGTTCAACACGATTCCGTCCTACTGCCGATTCTTTTCGCAAAGTACTTTTCTATAATTCTAGTATTTAATGGGAAAAAATGAAACGAATTTTTTGTCCATGTAAAAAACTGTTAATTCTGAATAAAATGCCGCCCATTTATGCAATTAAAACCAGTAAGGACGCTATCTTCAGCAAGGCTGAAGCTATAATACTTTTCACGTTGTGTCACTATAAAAAAAACTAAATGAATAGTTTTCATGCATCCCTAACAACATAACTGTAATGTTTCAAGTCAATTCGTTAAAAAACAAAAAATTTTTCCATACAACGGTTCAAGTTTTGCGATAAGTTGGCGTAGCCATGCCCACATTTGGTCAAAATAGTTTTTATTCCTCCCTAAGAACATAACTGTAAAGTTTCAAGTCAATTGGTTAAAAAACAAAAAAGTTTTCCATACAAAGAGTCAATTTTCGCTATAAAAGGGCGTGGCCACGCCCACTTTTGATCAAAATAGTTTTCATTCCTCCCTAAGAGCATAACTGCAAAGTTTCAAGTCAATTGGTTAAAAAACAAAAAAGTTTTCCATACAACGGATAAATTTTCGCTATAAGTGGGCGTGGCTACGCCCACTTTTGGTCAAAATAGTGTTCATTCCTCTCTAAGAACATAACTGTAAAGTTTCAAGTCAATTGGTTAAAAAACAAAAAAGTTTTCCATACAAAGTGTCAATTTTCGCTATAAGTAGGCGTGGCTACGCCCACTTTTGGTTAAAGTAGTTTTCATTCCTCCCTAAGAACATAACTGTAAAGTTTCAAGTCAATTGGTTAAAAAACAAGAAAGTTTTCCATACAAAGGGTCAAGTTAAGCTATAAGTGGGCGTGGCCACGCCCACTTTTGATCAAAATAGTTTTCATTCCTCCCTAATAGCATAACTGCAAAGTTTCAAGTCAATTGGTTAAAAAACAAAAAAAAATTTCCATACAAAGGGTAACTTTTCGCTATAAAAGGGCGTGGCTACGCCCACTTTTCGTCAAAATAGTTTTCATTCCTCCCTAAGAACATAACTTTAAAATTTCAAGTCAATTGGTTAAAAAACAAAAAAGTTTTCCATACAACGGGTCAATTTTCGCTATAAATGGGCGTGGCTACGCGTGGTTACGCCCACTTTTGGTCAAAATAGTTTTCATTCCTCCCTAAGAACATAACTTTAAAATTTCAAGGCAATTGGTTAAGAAACAAAAAAGTTTTCCATACAACGGGTAAGTTTTCGCTATAAAAGGGCGTGACCACGCCCACTTTTGGTCAAAATAGTTTTCATTCCTCCCTAAGAATATAACTGTAAAGATTCAAGTCAATTCGTTGAAAAACAAAAAAGTTTTCCATACAACGGGTCAATTTTTGCTATAAGTGGGCGTGGCTACGCCCACTTTTGGTCAAAATAGTTTTCATTCCTCCCTAAGAACATAACTGTAAAGTTTCAAGTCAATTGGTTAAAAAACAAAAAAGTTTTCCATACAACGGGTAAGTTTTCGCTATAAAAGGGCGTGACCACGCCCACTTTTGGTCAAAATAGTTTTCATTCCTCCCTAAGAATATAACTGTAAAGTTTCAAGTCAATTGGTTAAAAAACAAAAAAGTTTTCCATACAACGGGTCAATTTTTGCTATAAGTGGGCGTGGCTACGCCCACTTTTGGTCAAAATAGTTTTCATTCCTCCCTAAGAACATAACTTTAAAATTTCAAGGCAATTGGTTAAGAAACAAAAAAGTTTTCCATACAACGGGTAAGTTTTCGCTATAAAAGGGCGTGACCACGCCCACTTTTGGTCAAAATAGTTTTCATTCCTCCCTAAGAATATAACTGTAAAGTTTCAAGTCAATTGGTTAAAAAACAAAAAAGTTTTCCATACAACGGGTCAATTTTTGCTATAAGTGGGCGTGGCTACGCCCACTTTTGGTCAAAATAGTTTTCATTCCTCCCTAAGAACATAACTGTAAAGTTTCAAGTCAATTGGTTAAAAAACAAAAAAGTTTTCCATACAACGGGTAAATTTTCGCTATAAGTGGGCGTGGCTTCGCGTGGTTACGCCCACTTTTGATCAAAATAGTTTTCATTCCTCCCTAAGAGCATAACTGCAAAGTTTCAAGTCAATTGGTTAAAAAACAAAAAAGTTTTCCATACAACGGGTCAATTTTCGATTTTCGCTATAAGTAGGCGTGGCTACGCCCACTTTTGGTCAAAATAGTTTTCATTCCTCCCTAGGAACATAACTGTAAAGTTTTAAGTCAATTGGTTAAAAAACAAAAAAGTTTTGCATACAAAGCGTTAAGTTAAGCTATAAGTGGGCGTGGCCATGCCCACTTTTGATCAAAATAGTTTTCATTCCTCCCTAAGAGCACAACTGCAAAGTTTCAAGTCAATTGGTTAAAAAACAAAAAAGTTTTCCATACAACGGATAAATTTTCGCTATAAGTGGGCGTGGCTACGCCCACTTTTGGTCAAAATAGTTTTCATTCCTCTCTAAGAACATAACTGTAAAGTTTCAAGTCAATTGGTTAAAAAACAAAAAAGTTTTCCATACAAAGTGTCAATTTTCGCTATAAGTAGGCGTGGCTACGCCCACTTTTGGTTAAAGTAGTTTTCATTCCTCCCTAAGAACATAACTGTAAAGTTTCAAGTCAATTGGTTAAAAAACAAGAAAGCTTTCCATACAAAGGGTCAAGTTAAGCTATAAGTGGGCGTGGCCACGCCCACTTTTGATCAAAATAGTTTTCATTCCTCCCTAAGAGCATAACTGCAAAGTTTCAAGTCAATTGGTTAAAAAACAAAAAAATTTTCCATACAAAGGGTAAGTTTTCGCTATAAAAGGGCGTGGCCACGCCCACTTTTGATCAAAATAGTTTTCATTCCTCCCTAAGAGCATAACTGCAAAGTTTCAAGTCAATTGGTTAAAAAACAAGAAAGTTTTCCATACAACGGGTAAATTTTCGCTATAAGTGGGCGTGGCTACGCGTGGTTACGCCCACTTTTGGTCAAAATAATTTTCATTCCTGCCTAAGAACATAACTTTAAAATTTCAAGTCAATTGGTTAAGAAACAAAAAAGTTTTCCATACAACGACGTGAATATGGCTTCTCTTCCTCTTCTTCATTTTGTATGGGAGCTACCAGTTCCAGATGTCCAATCTCAATGAAACTTTCAGGCATGTAGTCGGACCATGTAAAACTACTATGTTTAAAATTTCAGCACTCTATTGTACAAAACAAAAAAGTTTTCCATACAACGATTCAAGTTTTGTTCACTTTTCTTCTTCTTTTCGTATGGGAGCTACCTGTTCCAATAATCCGATCATGCTGGTTCCGACGAATGATTCATCGTAATAAATTCTAAGACTCTGTGCAAAGTTTCAGCTCGATAGCTTCAAAACTGAGGGACTAGTTTGCATACATACAGACAGACAGACAGACAGACAGACGGACAGACGGACAGACGGACATGGCTAAATCAACTCGTCTTGTCGTCCTGATCAAGAATATATATACTTTATATAGTCGGAAATTAATATTTCGATCTGTTACAAACTCCGTGACAAAGTTAATATACTATTTCACATAAGTGAAAAGTATAAAAATTTAAATGTCTCTTATTAGATAAGGCATATTTTCGTCTGATAAGGTACTTCTTCTTCAATGATTTCGAGGATATTTTAGTTTTGATCAAAAATATTTTATTTCTTACGACTTTTCGTAAAATAGGTTAATACCATCTGAAAGAGGAACAGATAAGTTTTCCATCAAGCTCTTAGTCGAAGAAGTCGGTCGAAGGATGCAAGAGTTATTAGCAAAAAACTAATCGGTGGTCAATACGTTTCCGTCCTACTGCCGATTCTTTTCACGAAGTACTTTTCTATAATTCTAGTATTTAATGGGAAAAAATTAAACGAATTTTTTGTCCATGTAAAAAACTATAATTTCTGAATAAAATGCCACCCATTTATGCAGTAAAAAAAATTTATATGTCTCTTATTAGATAAGGCATATTTTCGTCTGATAAGGTACTTCTTTTTCAATGATTTCGAGGATATTTTAGTTTTGATCAAAAAAAGTGTTATTTCTTATAACTTTTCGTAAAATATGTTAATGCCATCTGAAAGAGGAACAGATAAGCTTTCCATCGAGCTCTTAGTCGAAGAAGTCGGTCGAAGGATGCAAGAGTAATAAGCAAAAAACTAATCGGTAGTCCACACGATTCCGTCCTACTGCCGATTCTTTTCGCAAAGTACTTTTCTATAATTCTAGTATTTAATGGGAAAAAATGAAACGAATTTTTTGTCCATGTAAAAAACTATAATTTCTAAATAAAATGCCACCCATTTATGCAATTAAACAAATTTAAATGTCTCTTATTAGATAAGGCATATTTTCGTCTGATAAGGTACTTCTTCTTCAATGATTTCGAGGATATTTTAGTTTTGATCAAAAAAATTTTATTTCTTACGACTTTTCCGTCCTACTGCCAATTCTTTTCGCAAAGTACTTTCCTATAATTCTAGTATTTAATGGGAAAAAATTAAACGAATTTTTTGTCCATGTAAAAAACCATTAATTCTGAATAAAATGCCACCCATTTATGCAATTAAAAAAATTTAAATATCTCCTATTAGATAAGGTATATTTTCGTCTGATAAGGTACTTCTTCTTCAATGATTTCGAGGATATTTTAGTTTTGATCAAAAAAATTTTATTTCTTATGACTTTTCGTAAAATATGTTAATGCCATCTGAAAGAGGAACAGATAAGCTTTCCATCGAGCTCTTAGTCGAAGAAGTCGGTCGAAGGATGCAAGAGTAATAAGCAAAAAAACTAATTGGTGGTCCACACGATTCCGTCCTACTGCCGATTCTTTTCGCAAAGTACTTTTCTATAATTCTAGTATTTAATGGGAAAAAATGAAACGAATTTTTTGTCCATGTAAAAACTATTAATTTTGAATAAAGTGCCACCCATTTATGCAATTAAAAAAAAATTAAATGTCTTTTATTAGATAAGGCATATTTTCGTCTGATAAGGTACTTCTCCTTCAATGATTTCGAGGATATTTTAGTTTTGATCCAAAAAATTTTATTTCTTATGACTTTTCGTAAAATATGTTAATGCCATCTGAAAGAGGAACAGATAAGCTTTCCATCGAGCTCTTAGTCGAAGAAGTCGGTCGAAGGATGCAAGAGTAATAAGCAAAAAAACTAATTGGTGGTCCACACGATTCCGTCCTACTGCCGATTCTTTTCGCAAAGTACTTTTCTATAATTCTAGTATTTAATGGGAAAAAATGAAACGAATTTTTTGTCCATGTAAAAACTATTAATTTTGAATAAAGTGCCACCCATTTATGCAATTAAAAAAAAATTAAATGCCTTTTATTAGATAAGGCATATTTTCGTCTGATAAGGTACTTCTCCTTCAATGATTTCGAGGATATTTTAGTTTTGATCAAAAAAATTTTATTTCTTATGACTTTTCGTAAAATATGTTAATGCCATCTGAAAGAGGAACAGATAAGCTTTCCATCGAGCTCTTAGTCGAAAAAGTCGGTCGAAGGATGCAAAAGTAATAAGCAAAAAACTAATCGGTAGTCCACACGATTCCGTCCTACTGCCGATTCTTTTCGCAAAGTACTTTTCTATAATTCTAGTATTTAATGGGAAAAAATGAAACGAATTTTTTGTCCATGTAAAAATTGTTAATTCTGAATAAAATGCCGCCCATTTATGCAATTAAAAAAATTTAAATGTCTCTTATTTGATTAGGTATAATTTCGTCTGATAAGGTACTTCTTCTTCAATGATTTCGAGGATATTTTAGTTTTGATCAAAAAAATTTTATTTGTTACTACTTTTCGTAAAATATGTTAATGCCATCTGAAAGAGGAACAGATAAGCTTTCCATAGAGCTCTTAGTCGAAGAAGACGGTCGAAGGATTCAAGAGTAATAAGCAAAAAGCTAATCGGTGGTCCACACGATTCCGTCCTACTGCCGATTCTTTTCGCAAAGTACTTTTCTATAATTTTAGTATTAAATGGGAAAAAATGAAACGAATTTTTTGTCCATGTAAAAAACTGTTAATTCTGAATAAAAAGCCGCCCATTTATGCAATTAAAAAAGTTTAAATGTCTTTTATTAGATAAGGCATATTTTCGTCTGATAAGGTACTTCTTCTTCAATGATTTCGAGGATATTTTAGTTTTGATCAAAAAAATTTTATTTCTTACGACTTTTCGTAAAATATGTTAATACCATCTGAAAGAGGAATAGATAAGTTTTCCATCGAGCTCTTAGTCGAAGAAGTCGGTCGAAGGATGCAAGAGTTATTAGCAAAAAAAATCGGTGGTCAACACGATTCCGTCGTACTGCCGATTCTTTGCGAAAAGTACTTTTCTGAATAAAAAGCCGCCCATTTATGCAATTAAAAAAAGTTAAATGTCTCTTATTAGATAAGGCATATTTTCGTCTGATAAGGTACTTCTTTTTCAATGATTTCGAAGATATTTTAGTTTTGATCAAAAAAAATTTTATTTCTTACGACTTTCCGTAAAATATGTTAATGCCATCTGAAAGAGGAAAGGATAAGCTTTCCATCGAGCTCTTAGTCGTAGAAGTCGGTCGAAGGATGCAAGAGTAATAAGCAAAAAACTAATCGGTGGTCCACACGATTCCGTCCTACTGCCGATTCTTTTCGCAAAGTACTTTTCTTTAATTCTAGTATTTAATGTGAAAAAATTTAACGAATTTTTTGTCCATGAAAAAAACTATTAATTCTGAATAAAATGCCACCCATTTATGCAATTAAAAAATTTAAATGTCTCTTATTAGATAAGGCATATTTTCGTCTGATAAGGTACTTCTTTTTCAATGATTTCGAGGATATTTTAGTTTTGATCAAAAAAATGTTATTTCTTACGACTTTTCGTAAAATATGTTAATACCATCTGAAAGAGGAATAGATAAGTTTTCCATCGAGCTCTTAGTCGAAGAAGTCGGTCGAAGGATGCAAGAGTTATTAGCAAAAAAAATCGGTGGTCAACACGATTCCGTCGTACTGCCGATTCTTTGCGAAAAGTACTTTTCTGAATAAAAAGCCGCCCATTTATGCAATTAAAAAAATTAAAATGTCTCTTATTAGATAAGGCATATTTTCGTCTGATAAGGTACTTCTTCTTCAATGATTTCGAGGATATTTTAGTTTTGATCAAAAAAAGTGTTTTTTCTTATAACTTTTCGTATAATATGTTAATGCCATCTGAAAGAGGAACAGATAAGCTTTCCATCGAGCTCTTAGTCGAAGAAGTCGGTCGGAGGATGCAAGAGTTATTAGCAAAAAACTAATCGGTGGTTAACACGATTCCGTCTTACTGCCGATTCTTTTCGCAAAGTACTTTTCTATAATTCTAGTATTTAATGGGAAAAAATTAAACGAATTTTTTGTCTATGTAAAAAACTATTTATTCTGAATAAAATGCCGCCCATTTATGCAATTAAAAAAATTGTATTGTCTCTTATTAGATAAGGCATATTTTCGTCTGATAGGGTACTTCTTCTTCAATGATTTCGAGGATATTTTAGTTTTGATCAAAAAAAGTGTTTTTTCTTATAACTTTTCGTATAATATGTTAATGCCATCTGAAAGAGGAACAGATAAGCTTTCCATCGAGCTCTTAGTCGAAGAAGTCGGTCGGAGGATGCAAGAGTTATTAGCAAAAAACTAATCGGTGGTTAACACGATTCCGTCTTACTGCCGATTCTTTTCGCAAAGTACTTTTCTATAATTCTAGTATTTAATGGGAAAAAATTAAACGAATTTTTTGTCTATGTAAAAAACTATTTATTCTGAATAAAATGCCGCCCATTTATGCAATTAAAAAAATTAAAATGTCTCTTATTAGATAAGGCATACTTTCGCCTAATAAGTACCTTATCTTCAATGATAACGAGGATATTTTGGGTTTGATCAAAAAAATTTTATTTCTTACGACTTTTCGTAAAATATGTTAATGCCATCTGAAAGAGGAACAGATAAGCTTTCCATCGAGCTCTCAGTCGAAGAAGTTGGTCGAAGGATGCTAGAGTTATTAGTAAAAAACTAATCGGTGGTCAATACGATTCCGTCCTATTGCCGATTCTTTTCGCATAGTACTTTTCTATAATTCTAGTATTTAATGGGAAAAAATGAAACGAATTTTTTGTCCATGTAAAAAACTATAATTTCTGAATAAAATGCCACCTATTTATGCAATTAAAAAAATTTAAATGTCTCTTATTAGATAAGGCATATTTTCGTCTGATAAGGTACTTCTTTTTCAATGATTTCGAGGATATCTTAGTTTTGATCAAAAAAAGTGTTATTTCTTATAACTTTTCGTAAAATATGTTAATGCCATCTGAAAGAAGAACAGATAAGCTCTCCATCGAGCTCTCAGTCGAAGAAGTCGGTCGAAGGATGCAAGAGTTATTAGCAAAAAACTAATCGGTGGTCAATACGTTTCCGTCCTACTGCCGATTCTTTTCACGAAGTACTTTTCTATAATTCTAGTATTTAATGGGAAAAAATGAAACGAATTTTTTGTTCATGTAAAAAACTATAATTTCTGAATAAAATGCCACCCATTTATGCAATTAAAAAAATTTAAATGTCTCTTATTAGATAAGGCATATTTTCGTCTGATAAGGTACTTCTTCTTCAATGATTTCAAGGATATTTTAGTTTTGATCAAAAATATTTTATTTCTTACGACTTTTCGTTAAATATGTTAATACCATCTGAAAGAGGAACAGATAAGTTTTCCATCGAGCTCTTAGTCGAAGAAGTTGGTCGAAGGATGCAAGAGTTATTAGCAAAAAACTAATCGGTGGTCCACACGATTCCGTCCTACTGCCGATTCTTTTCCCAAAGTACTTTCCTATAATTCTAGTATTAAATGGTAAAAAATTAAACGAATTTTTTGTCCATTAAAAAACTATTTATTCTGAATAAAATGCCGCCCATTTATGCAATTAAAAAAATTTAAATGTCTCTTATTAGATAAGGCATATTTTCGTCTGATAAGGTACTTCTTTTTCAATGATTTCGAGGATATTTTAGTTTTGATCAAAAAAATTTTATTTCTTACGACTTTTCGTAAAATACGTTAATGCCATCTGAAAGAGGATAAGATAAGCTTTCCATCGAGCTCTTAGTCGAAGAAGTCGGTCGAAGGATGCAAGAGTAATAAGCAAAAACTAATCGGTGGTCAACACGATTCCGTCCTACCGCCGATTCTTTTCGCAAAGTACTTTTCTATAATTCTAGTATATAATGGGAAAAAATTAAACGAATTTTTTGTCCATGTAAAAAACCATTAATTCTGAATAAAATGCCACCCATTTATGCAATTAAAAAAATTTAAATGTCTCTTATTAGATAAGGCATATTTTCGTCTGATAAGGTACTTCTCCTTCAATGATTTCGAGGATATTTTAGTTTTGATCAAAAAAATTTTATTTCTTACGACTTTTCGTAAAATATGTTAATGCCATCTGAAAGAGGAACAGATAAGCTTTCCATCGAGCTCTTAGTCGAAGAAGTCGGTCGAAGGATGCAAGAGTAATAAGCAAAAAACTAATCGGTGGTCAACACGATTCCGTCCTACCGCCGATTCTTTTCGCAAAGTACTTTTCTATAATTCTAGTATTTAATGGGAAAAAATTAAACGAATTTTTTGTCCATGTAAAAAACCATTAATTCTGAATAAAATGCCACCCATTTATGCAATTAAAAAAATTTAAATGTCTCTTATTAGATAAGGCATATTTTCGTCTGATAAGGTACTTGTTCTTCAATGATTTCGAGGATATTTTAGTTTTGATCAAGAAAATTTTATTTCTTACGACTTTTCGTAAAATATGTTAATGCCTTCTGAAAGAGGAACAGATAAGCTTTCCATCGAGCTCTTAGTCGAAGAAGTCGGTCAACACGATTCCGTCCTACGATTCCGTCCTACTGCCGATTTTTTTCCCAAAGTACTTTTCTATAATTCTAGTATTAAATGGTAAAAAATTAAACGAATTTTTTGTCCATTAAAAAACTATTTATTCTGAATAAAATGCATCCCATTTATGCAATTAAAAAAATTTAAATGTCTCTTATTAGATAAGGAATTTTTTCGTCTGATAAGGTACTTCTTTTTCAATGATTTCGAGGATATTTTAGTTTTGATCAAAAAAATTTTATTTCTTACGACTTTTCGTAAAATATGTTAATGCCATCTGAAAGAGGAACAGATAAGCTTTCCATCGAGCTCTTAGTTGAAGAAGTCGGTCGAAGGATGCAAGAGAAATAAGCAAAAAACTAATCGGTGGTCAACACGATTCCGTCCTACCGCCGATTCTTTTCGCAAAGTACTTTTCTATAATTCTAGTATTTAATGGAAAAAAATTAAACGAATTTTTTGTCCATGTAAAAAACCATTAATTCTGAATAAAATGCCACCCATTTATGCAATTAAAAAAATTTAAATGTCTCTTATTAGATAAGGCATATTTTCGTCTGATAAGGTACTTCTCCTTCAATGATTTCGAGGATATTTTAGTTTTGATCAAAAAAATTTTATTTCTTACGACTTTTCGTAAAATATGTTAATGCCATCTGAAAGAGGAACAGATAAGCTTTCCATCGAGCTCTGAGTCGAAGAAGTCGGTCAACACGATTCCGTCCTACGATTCCGTCCTACTGCCGATTTTTTTCCCAAAGTACTTTTCTATAATTCTAGTATTAAATGGTAAAAAATTAAACGAATTTTTTGTCCATTAAAAAACTATTTATTCTGAATAAAATGCCGCCTATTTATGCAATTAAAAAAATTTAAATGTCTCTTATTAGATAAGGCATTTTTTCGTCTGATAAGGTACTTCTTTTTCAATGATTTCGAGGATATTTTAGTTTTGATCAAAAAAATTTTATTTCTTACGACTTTTCGTAAAATATGTTAATGCCATCTGAAAGAGGAACAGATAAGCTTTCCATCGAGCTCTTAGTTGAAGAAGTCGGTCGAAGGATGCAAGAGAAATAAGCAAAAAACTAATCGGTGGTCAACACGATTCCGTCCTACCGCCGATTCTTTTCGCAAAGTACTTTTCTATAATTCTAGTATTTAATGGGAAAAAATTAAACGAATTTTTTGTCCATGTAAAAAACCATTAATTCTGAATAAAATGCCACCCATTTATGCAATTAAAAAAATTTAAATATCTCCTATTAGATAAGGTATATTTTCGTCTGATAAGGTACTTCTTCTTCAATGATTTCGATGATATTTTAGTTTTGATCAAAAAAAGTGTTATTTCTTATAACTTTTCGTAAAATATGTTAGTGCCATCTGAAAAAGGAACAGATAAGCTTTCCATCGAGCTCTCAGTCGAAGAAGTCGGTCGAAGGATGCAAGAGTAATAAGCAAAAAACTAATCGGTGGTCAACACGATTCCGTCCTACCGCCGATTCTTTTCGCAAAGTACTTTTCTATAATTCTAGTATTTAATTGGAAAAAATTAAACGAATTTTTTGTCCATGTAAAAAACCATTAATTCTGAATAAAATGCCACCCATTTATGCAATTAAAAAAATTTAAATATCTCCTATTAGATAAGGTATATTTTCGTCTGATAAGGTACTTCTTCTTCAATGATTTCGATGATATTTTAGTTTTGATCAAAAAAAGTGTTATTTCTTATAACTTTTCGTAAAATATGTTAATGCCATCTGAAAGAGGAACAGATAAGCTTTCCATCGAGCTCTTAGTTAAAGAAGTCGGTCGAAGGATGCAAGAGAAATAAGCAAAAAACTAATCGGTGGTCAACACGATTCCGTCCTACCGCCGATTCTTTTCGCAAAGTACTTTTCTATAATTCTAGTATTTAATGGAAAAAAATTAAACGAATTTTTTGTCCATGTAAAAAACCATTAATTCTGAATAAAATGCCACCCATTTATGCAATTAAAAAAATTTAAATGTCTCTTATTAGATAAGGCATATTTTCGTCTGATAAGGTACTTGTTCTTCAATGATTTCGAGGATATTTTAGTTTTGATCAAGAAAATTTTATTTCTTACGACTTTTCGTAAAATATGTTAATGCCTTCTGAAAGAGGAACAGATAAGCTTTCCATCGAGCTCTTAGTCGAAGAAGTCGGTCAACACGATTCCGTCCTACGATTCCGTCCTACTGCCGATTTTTTTCCCAAAGTACTTTTCTATAATTCTAGTATTAAATGGTAAAAAATTAAACGAATTTTTTGTCCATTAAAAAACTATTTATTCTGAATAAAATGCATCCCATTTATGCAATTAAAAAAATTTAAATGTCTCTTATTAGATAAGGAATTTTTTCGTCTGATAAGGTACTTCTTTTTCAATGATTTCGAGGATATTTTAGTTTTGATCAAAAAAATTTTATTTCTTACGACTTTTCGTAAAATATGTTAATGCCATCTGAAAGAGGAACAGATAAGCTTTCCATCGAGCTCTTAGTTGAAGAAGTCGGTCGAAGGATGCAAGAGAAATAAGCAAAAAACTAATCGGTGGTCAACACGATTCCGTCCTACCGCCGATTCTTTTCGCAAAGTACTTTTCTATAATTCTAGTATTTAATGGAAAAAAATTAAACGAATTTTTTGTCCATGTAAAAAACCATTAATTCTGAATAAAATGCCACCCATTTATGCAATTAAAAAAATTTAAATGTCTCTTATTAGATAAGGCATATTTTCGTCTGATAAGGTACTTCTCCTTCAATGATTTCGAGGATATTTTAGTTTTGATCAAAAAAATTTTATTTCTTACGACTTTTCGTAAAATATGTTAATGCCATCTGAAAGAGGAACAGATAAGCTTTCCATCGAGCTCTGAGTCGAAGAAGTCGGTCAACACGATTCCGTCCTACGATTCCGTCCTACTGCCGATTTTTTTCCCAAAGTACTTTTCTATAATTCTAGTATTAAATGGTAAAAAATTAAACGAATTTTTTGTCCATTAAAAAACTATTTATTCTGAATAAAATGCCGCCTATTTATGCAATTAAAAAAATTTAAATGTCTCTTATTAGATAAGGCATTTTTTCGTCTGATAAGGTACTTCTTTTTCAATGATTTCGAGGATATTTTAGTTTTGATCAAAAAAATTTTATTTCTTACGACTTTTCGTAAAATATGTTAATGCCATCTGAAAGAGGAACAGATAAGCTTTCCATCGAGCTCTTAGTTGAAGAAGTCGGTCGAAGGATGCAAGAGAAATAAGCAAAAAACTAATCGGTGGTCAACACGATTCCGTCCTACCGCCGATTCTTTTCGCAAAGTACTTTTCTATAATTCTAGTATTTAATGGGAAAAAATTAAACGAATTTTTTGTCCATGTAAAAAACCATTAATTCTGAATAAAATGCCACCCATTTATGCAATTAAAAAAATTTAAATATCTCCTATTAGATAAGGTATATTTTCGTCTGATAAGGTACTTCTTCTTCAATGATTTCGATGATATTTTAGTTTTGATCAAAAAAAGTGTTATTTCTTATAACTTTTCGTAAAATATGTTAGTGCCATCTGAAAAAGGAACAGATAAGCTTTCCATCGAGCTCTCAGTCGAAGAAGTCGGTCGAAGGATGCAAGAGTAATAAGCAAAAAACTAATCGGTGGTCAACACGATTCCGTCCTACCGCCGATTCTTTTCGCAAAGTACTTTTCTATAATTCTAGTATTTAATTGGAAAAAATTAAACGAATTTTTTGTCCATGTAAAAAACCATTAATTCTGAATAAAATGCCACCCATTTATGCAATTAAAAAAATTTAAATATCTCCTATTAGATAAGGTATATTTTCGTCTGATAAGGTACTTCTTCTTCAATGATTTCGATGATATTTTAGTTTTGATCAAAAAAAGTGTTATTTCTTATAACTTTTCGTAAAATATGTTAATGCCATCTGAAAGAGGAACAGATAAGCTTTCCATCGAGCTCTTAGTTAAAGAAGTCGGTCGAAGGATGCAAGAGAAATAAGCAAAAAACTAATCGGTGGTCAACACGATTCCGTCCTACCGCCGATTCTTTTCGCAAAGTACTTTTCTATAATTCTAGTATTTAATGGAAAAAAATTAAACGAATTTTTTGTCCATGTAAAAAACCATTAATTCTGAATAAAATGCCACCCATTTATGCAATTAAAAAAATTTAAATGTCTCTTATTAGATAAGGCATTTTTTCGTCTGATAAGGTACTTCTTTTTCAATGATTTCGAGGATATTTTAGTTTTGATCAAAAAAATGTTATTTCTTACGACTTTTCGTAAAATATGTTAATGCCATCTGAAAGAGGAACAGATAAGCTTTCCATCGAGCTCTTAGTCGAAGAAGTCGGTCGAAGGATGCAAGAGTAATAAGCAAAAAACTAATCGGCGGTCCACACGATTCCGTCCTACTGCCGATTCTTTTCGCAAAGTACTTTTTTTTAATGGGAAAAAATGAAACGAATTTTTTGTCCATGTAAAAAACTGTTAATTCTGAATAAAAAGCCGCCCATTTATGCAATTAAAAAAATTGTATTGTCTCTTATTAGATAAGGCATATTTTCGTCTGATAGGGTACTTCTTCTTCAATGATTTCGAGGATATTTTAGTTTTGATCAAAAAAAGTGTTTTTTCTTATAACTTTTCGTATAATATGTTAATGCCATCTGAAAGAGGAACAGATAAGCTTTCCATCGAGCTCTTAGTCGAAGAAGTCGGTCGGAGGATGCAAGAGTTATTAGCAAAAAACTAATCGGTGGTTAACACGATTCCGTCCTACTGCCGATTCTTTTCGCAAAGTACTTTTCTATAATTCTAGTATTTAATGGGAAAAAATTAAACGAATTTTTTGTCTATGTAAAAAACTATTTATTCTGAATAAAATGGCGCCCATTTATGCAATTAAAAAAATTAAAATGTCTCTTATTAGATAAGGCATACTTTCGCCTAATAAGTACCTTATCTTCAATGATAACGAGGATATTTTGGGTTTGATCAAAAAAATTTTATTTCTTACGACTTTTCGTAAAATATGTTAATGCCATCTGAAAGAGGAACAGATAAGCTTTCCATCGAGCTCTCAGTCGAAGAAGTTGGTCGAAGGATGCTAGAGTTATTAGTAAAAAACTAATCGGTGGTCAATACGATTCCGTCCTATTGCCGATTCTTTTCGCATAGTACTTTTCTATAATTCTAGTATTTAATGGGAAAAAATGAAACGAATTTTTTGTCCATGTAAAAAACTATAATTTCTGAATAAAATGCCACCTATTTATGCAATTAAAAAAATTTAAATGTCTCTTAATAGATAAGGCATATTTTCGTCTGATAAGGTACTTCTTTTTCAATGATTTCGAGGATATCTTAGTTTTGATCAAAAAAAGTGTTATTTCTTATAACTTTTCGTAAAATATGTTAATGCCATCTGAAAGAAGAACAGATAAGCTCTCCATCGAGCTCTCAGTCGAAGAAGTCGGTCGAAGGATGCAAGAGTTATTAGCAAAAAACTAATCGGTGGTCAATACGTTTCCGTCCTACTGCCGATTCTTTTCACGAAGTACTTTTCTATAATTCTAGTATTTAATGGGAAAAAATGAAACGAATTTTTTGTCCATGTAAAAAACTATAATTTCTGAATAAAATGCCACCCATTTATGCAATTAAAAAAATTTAAATGTCTCTTATTAGATAAGGCATATTTTCGTCTGATAAGGTACTTCTTCTTCAATGATTTCAAGGATATTTTAGTTTTGATCAAAAATATTTTATTTCTTACGACTTTTCGTTAAATATGTTAATACCATCTGAAAGAGGAACAGATAAGTTTTCCATCGAGCTCTTAGTCGAAGAAGTTGGTCGAAGGATGCAAGAGTTATTAGCAAAAAACTAATCGGTGGTCCACACGATTCCGTCCTACTGCCGATTCTTTTCCCAAAGTACTTTCCTATAATTCTAGTATTAAATGGTAAAAAATTAAACGAATTTTTTGTCCATTAAAAAACTATTTATTCTGAATAAAATGCCGCCCATTTATGCAATTAAAAAAATTTAAATGTCTCTTATTAGATAAGGCATATTTTCGTCTGATAAGGTACTTCTTTTTCAATGATTTCGAGGATATTTTAGTTTTGATCAAAAAAATTTTATTTCTTACGACTTTTCGTAAAATACGTTAATGCCATCTGAAAGAGGATAAGATAAGCTTTCCATCGAGCTCTTAGTCGAAGAAGTCGGTCGAAGGATGCAAGAGTAATAAGCAAAAACTAATCGGTGGTCAACACGATTCCGTCCTACCGCCGATTCTTTTCGCAAAGTACTTTTCTATAATTCTAGTATATAATGGGAAAAAATTAAACGAATTTTTTGTCCATGTAAAAAACCATTAATTCTGAATAAAATGCCACCCATTTATGCAATTAAAAAAATTTAAATGTCTCTTATTAGATAAGGCATATTTTCGTCTGATAAGGTACTTCTCCTTCAATGATTTCGAGGATATTTTAGTTTTGATCAAAAAAATTTTATTTCTTACGACTTTTCGTAAAATATGTTAATGCCATCTGAAAGAGGAACAGATAAGCTTTCCATCGAGCTCTTAGTCGAAGAAGTCGGTCGAAGGATGCAAGAGTAATAAGCAAAAAACTAATCGGTGGTCAACACGATTCCGTCCTACCGCCGATTCTTTTCGCAAAGTACTTTTCTATAATTCTAGTATTTAATGGGAAAAAATTAAACGAATTTTTTGTCCATGTAAAAAACCATTAATTCTGAATAAAATGCCACCCATTTATGCAATTAAAAAAATTTAAATGTCTCTTATTAGATAAGGCATATTTTCGTCTGATAAGGTACTTGTTCTTCAATGATTTCGAGGATATTTTAGTTTTGATCAAGAAAATTTTATTTCTTACGACTTTTCGTAAAATATGTTAATGCCTTCTGAAAGAGGAACAGATAAGCTTTCCATCGAGCTCTTAGTCGAAGAAGTCGGTCAACACGATTCCGTCCTACGATTCCGTCCTACTGCCGATTTTTTTCCCAAAGTACTTTTCTATAATTCTAGTATTAAATGGTAAAAAATTAAACGAATTTTTTGTCCATTAAAAAACTATTTATTCTGAATAAAATGCATCCCATTTATGCAATTAAAAAAATTTAAATGTCTCTTATTAGATAAGGAATTTTTTCGTCTGATAAGGTACTTCTTTTTCAATGATTTCGAGGATATTTTAGTTTTGATCAAAAAAATTTTATTTCTTACGACTTTTCGTAAAATATGTTAATGCCATCTGAAAGAGGAACAGATAAGCTTTCCATCGAGCTCTTAGTTGAAGAAGTCGGTCGAAGGATGCAAGAGAAATAAGCAAAAAACTAATCGGTGGTCAACACGATTCCGTCCTACCGCCGATTCTTTTCGCAAAGTACTTTTCTATAATTCTAGTATTTAATGGAAAAAAATTAAACGAATTTTTTGTCCATGTAAA
The DNA here is from genome assembly GCA_034638295.1 of Phortica okadai. NCBI lineage: Eukaryota > Metazoa > Arthropoda > Insecta > Diptera > Drosophilidae > Phortica > Phortica okadai. The sequence continues at coordinate 26,880,750 of CM067851.1, read as the reverse complement.
AAACCATTAATTCTGAATAAAATGCCACCCATTTATGCAATTAAAAAAATTTAAATGTCTCTTATTAGATAAGGCATATTTTCGTCTGATAAGGTACTTCTCCTTCAATGATTTCGAGGATATTTTAGTTTTGATCAAAAAAATTTTATTTCTTACGACTTTTCGTAAAATATGTTAATGCCATCTGAAAGAGGAACAGATAAGCTTTCCATCGAGCTCTGAGTCGAAGAAGTCGGTCGAAGGATGCAAGAGTAATAAGCAAAAAACTAATCGGTGGTCAACACGATTCCGTCCTACCGCCGATTCTTTTCGCAAAGTACTTTTCTATAATTCTAGTATTTAATGGGAAAAAAATTAAACGAATTTTTTGTCCATGTAAAAAACCATTAATTCTGAATAAAATGCCACCCATTTATGCAATTAAAAAAATTTAAATGTCTCTTATTAGATAAGGCATATTTTCGTCTGATAAGGTACTTGTTCTTCAATGATTTCGAGGATATTTTAGTTTTGATCAAGAAAATTTTATTTCTTACGACTTTTCGTAAAATATGTTAATGCCTTCTGAAAGAGGAACAGATAAGCTTTCCATCGAGCTCTTAGTCGAAGAAGTCGGTCAACACGATTCCGTCCTACGATTCCGTCCTACTGCCGATTTTTTTCCCAAAGTACTTTTCTATAATTCTAGTATTAAATGGTAAAAAATTAAACGAATTTTTTGTCCATTAAAAAACTATTTATTCTGAATAAAATGCATCCCATTTATGCAATTAAAAAAATTTAAATGTCTCTTATTAGATAAGGAATTTTTTCGTCTGATAAGGTACTTCTTTTTCAATGATTTCGAGGATATTTTAGTTTTGATCAAAAAAATTTTATTTCTTACGACTTTTCGTAAAATATGTTAATGCCATCTGAAAGAGGAACAGATAAGCTTTCCATCGAGCTCTTAGTTGAAGAAGTCGGTCGAAGGATGCAAGAGAAATAAGCAAAAAACTAATCGGTGGTCAACACGATTCCGTCCTACCGCCGATTCTTTTCGCAAAGTACTTTTCTATAATTCTAGTATTTAATGGAAAAAAATTAAACGAATTTTTTGTCCATGTAAAAAACCATTAATTCTGAATAAAATGCCACCCATTTATGCAATTAAAAAAATTTAAATGTCTCTTATTAGATAAGGCATATTTTCGTCTGATAAGGTACTTCTCCTTCAATGATTTCGAGGATATTTTAGTTTTGATCAAAAAAATTTTATTTCTTACGACTTTTCGTAAAATATGTTAATGCCATCTGAAAGAGGAACAGATAAGCTTTCCATCGAGCTCTGAGTCGAAGAAGTCGGTCAACACGATTCCGTCCTACGATTCCGTCCTACTGCCGATTTTTTTCCCAAAGTACTTTTCTATAATTCTAGTATTAAATGGTAAAAAATTAAACGAATTTTTTGTCCATTAAAAAACTATTTATTCTAAATAAAATGCCGCCTATTTATGCAATTAAAAAAATTTAAATGTCTCTTATTAGATAAGGCATTTTTTCGTCTGATAAGGTACTTCTTTTTCAATGATTTCGAGGATATTTTAGTTTTGATCAAAAAAATTTTATTTCTTACGACTTTTCGTAAAATATGTTAATGCCATCTGAAAGAGGAACAGATAAGCTTTCCATCGAGCTCTTAGTTGAAGAAGTCGGTCGAAGGATGCAAGAGAAATAAGCAAAAAACTAATCGGTGGTCAACACGATTCCGTCCTACCGCCGATTCTTTTCGCAAAGTACTTTTCTATAATTCTAGTATTTAATGGGAAAAAATTAAACGAATTTTTTGTCCATGTAAAAAACCATTAATTCTGAATAAAATGCCACCCATTTATGCAATTAAAAAAATTTAAATATCTCCTATTAGATAAGGTATATTTTCGTCTGATAAGGTACTTCTTCTTCAATGATTTCGATGATATTTTAGTTTTGATCAAAAAAAGTGTTATTTCTTATAACTTTTCGTAAAATATGTTAGTGCCATCTGAAAAAGGAACAGATAAGCTTTCCATCGAGCTCTCAGTCGAAGAAGTCGGTCGAAGGATGCAAGAGTAATAAGCAAAAAACTAATCGGTGGTCAACACGATTCCGTCCTACCGCCGATTCTTTTCGCAAAGTACTTTTCTATAATTCTAGTATTTAATTGGAAAAAATTAAACGAATTTTTTGTCCATGTAAAAAACCATTAATTCTGAATAAAATGCCACCCATTTATGCAATTAAAAAAATTTAAATATCTCCTATTAGATAAGGTATATTTTCGTCTGATAAGGTACTTCTTCTTCAATGATTTCGATGATATTTTAGTTTTGATCAAAAAAAGTGTTATTTCTTATAACTTTTCGTAAAATATGTTAATGCCATCTGAAAGAGGAACAGATAAGCTTTCCATCGAGCTCTTAGTTGAAGAAGTCGGTCGAAGGATGCAAGAGAAATAAGCAAAAAACTAATCGGTGGTCAACACGATTCCGTCCTACCGCCGATTCTTTTCGCAAAGTACTTTTCTATAATTCTAGTATTTAATGGAAAAAAATTAAACGAATTTTTTGTCCATGTAAAAAACCATTAATTTTGAATAAAATGCCACCCATTTATGCAATTAAAAAAATTTAAATGTCTCTTATTAGATAAGGCATTTTTTCGTCTGATAAGGTACTTCTTTTTCAATGATTTCGAGGATATTTTAGTTTTGATCAAAAAAATTTTATTTCTTACGACTTTTCGTAAAATATGTTAATGCCATCTGAAAGAGGAACAGATAAGCTTTCCATCGAGCTCTTAGTTGAAGAAGTCGGTCGAAGGATGCAAGAGAAATAAGCAAAAAACTAATCGGTGGTCAACACGATTCCGTCCTACCGCCGATTCTTTTCGCAAAGTACTTTTCTATAATTCTAGTATTTAATGGAAAAAAATTAAACTAATTTTTTGTCCATGTAAAAAACCATTAATTCTGAATAAAATGCCACCCATTTATGCAATTAAAAAAATTTAAATGTCTCTTATTAGATAAGGCATATTTTCGTCTGATAAGGTACTTCTCCTTCAATGATTTCGAGGATATTTTAGTTTTGATCAAAAAAATTTTATTTCTTACGACTTTTCGTAAAATATGTTAATGCCATCTAAAAGAGGAACAGATAAGCTTTCCATCGAGCTCTTAGTCGAAGAAGTCGGTCGAAGGATGCAAGAGTAATAAGCAAAAAACTAATCGGTGGTCAACACGATTCTGTCCAACCGCCGATTCTTTTCGCAAAGTACTTTTCTATAATTCTAGTATTTAATGGGAAAAAATTAAACGAATTTTTTGTCCATGTAAAAACCATTAATTCTGAATAAAATGCCACCCATTTATGCAATTAAAAAAATTTAAACGTCTCTTATTAGATAAGGCATATTTTCGTCTGATAAGGTACTTCTCCTTCAATGATTTCGAGGATATTTTAGTTTTGATCAAGAAAATTTTATTTCTTACGACTTTTCGTAAAATATGTTAATGCCATCTGAAAGAGGAACAGATAAGCTTTCCATCGAGCTCTTAGTCGAAGAAGTCGGTCAACACGATTCCGTCCTACGATTCCGTCTTACTGCCGATTTTTTTCCCAAAGTACTTTTCTATAATTCTAGTATTAAATGGTAAAAAATTAAACGAATTTTTTGTCCATTAAAAAACTATTTATTCTGAATAAAATGCCGCCCATTTATGCAATTAAAAAAATTTAAATGTCTCTTATTAGATAAGGCATTTTTTCGTCTGATAAGGTACTTCTGGTAATGATTTCGAGGATATTTTAGTTTTGATCAAAAAAATTTTATTTCTTACGACTTTTCGTAAAATATGTTAATGCCATCTGAAAGAGGAACAGATAAGCTTTCCATCGAGCTCTTAGTTGAAGAAGTCGGTCGAAGGATGCAAGAGAAATAAGCAAAAAACTAATCGGTGGTCAACACGATTCCGTCCTACCGCCGATTCTTTTCGCAAAGTACTTTTCTATAATTCTAGTATTTAATGGGAAAAAATTAAACGAATTTTTTGTCCATGTAAAAAACCATTAATTCTGAATAAAATGCCACCCATTTATGCAATTAAAAAAATTTAAATATCTCCTATTAGATAAGGTATATTTTCGTCTGATAAGGTACTTCTTCTTCAATGATTTCGATGATATTTTAGTTTTGATCCAAAAAAGTGTTATTTCTTATAACTTTTCGTAAAATATGTTAGTGCCATCTGAAAAAGGAACAGATAAGCTTTCCATCGAGCTCTCAGTCGAAGAAGTCGGTCGAAGGATGCAAGAGTAATAAGCAAAAAACTAATCGGTGGTCAACACGATTCCGTCCTACCGCCGATTCTTTTCGCAAAGTACTTTTCTATAATTCTAGTATTTAATTGGAAAAAATTAAACGAATTTTTTGTCCATGTAAAAAACTATTAATTCTGAATAAAATGCCGCCCATTTATGCAATTAAAAAAATTTAAATGTCTCTTATTAGATAAAGCATATTTTCGTCTGATAAGGTACTTCTTTTTCAATGATTTCAACGATATTTTAGTTTTGATCAAAAAAAATTTATTTCTTATGACTTTTCGTAAAATATGTTAATGCCATCTGAAAGAGGAACAGATAAGCTTTCCATCGAGCTCTCAGTCGAAGAAGTTGCTCGAAGGATGCAACAGTTATTAGCAAAAAACTAATCGGTGGTCAACACGATTCTGTCCTACTGCCGATTCTTTTCCCAAAGTACTTTTTTATAATTCTAGTATTAAATGGTAAAAAATTAAACGAATTTTTTGTCCATTAAAAAACTATTAATTCTGAATAAAAAGCCGCCCATTTATGCAATTAAAAAAATTTAAATGTCTCTTATTAGATAAGGCATACTTGCGCCTGATAAGGTACTTCTTCTTCAATTATATCGAGGATATTTTGGGTTTGATCAAAAAAATTTTATTTCTTACGACTTTTCGTAAAATATGTTAATGCCATCTGAAAGAGGAACAGATATGCTTTTCATCGAGCTGTCAGTCAAAGAAGTTGGTCGAAGGAGGAAGTTATTAGCAAAAAACTAATCAGAGGTCAACACGATTCCGTCCTACTACCGATTCTTTTCGCAAAGTACTTTTCTATAATTCTAGTATTTAATGGGAAAAAATGAAACGAATTTTTTGTCCATGTAAAAAACCATTAATTCTGAATAAAATGCCACCCATTTATGCAATTGAAAAAATTTATATGTCTCTTATTTCGTCTGATAAGGTACTTCTTCTTTAATGATTTCGAGGATATTTTAGTTTTGATCAAAAAAAGTGTTATTTCTTATAACTTTTCGTAAAATATGTTAGTGCCATCTGAAAGAGGAACAGATAAGCTTTCCATCGAGCTCGCAGTCGAAGAAGTCGGTCGAAGGATGCAAGAGTTATTAGCAAAAAACTAATCGGTGGCCAACACGATTCTGTCCTACTGCCGATTCTTTTCCCAAAGTACTTTTCTATAATTCTAGTATTAAATGGTAAAAAATTAAACGAATTTTTTGTCCATTAAAAAACTATTAATTCTGAATAAAATGCCCCCCATTTATGCAATTAAGAAAATTTAAATGTCTCTTATTAGATAAGGCATACATTCGCCTGATAAGGTACTTCTTCTTCAATGATTTCGAGGATATTTTAGTTTTGATCAAAAAAATTTTATTTCTTACGATTTTTCGTAAAATAAGTTAATGCCATCTGAAAGAGGAACAGATAAGCTTTCCGTCGAGCTCTTAGTCGAAGAAGTCGGTCGAAGGATGCAAGAGTAATAAGCAAAAAACTAATCGGTGGTCAACACGATTCCGTCCTACTGCCGATTCTTTTCGCAAAGTACTTTTCTATAATTCCAGTATTTAATGGGAAAAAATTAAATGATTTTTTTGTCTATGTAAAAAACTATTAATTCTGAATAAAATGCCGCCCATTTATGCAATTAAAAAAATTTAAATGTCTCTTATTAGATAAGGCATACTTTTGCCTGATAAGGAACTTCTTCTTCAATGATTTCGAGGATATTTTAGTTTTGATCAAAAAAATTTTATTTCTTACGATTTTTCGTAAAATATGTTAATGCCATCTGAAAGAGGAACAGATAAGCTTTCCATCGAGCTCTCAGTCGAAGAAGTCGGTCGAAGGATGCAAGAGTAATAAGCAAAAAACTAATCGGTGGTCAACACGATTCCGTCCTACCGCCGATTCTTTTCGCAAAGTACTTTTCTATAATTCTAGTATTTAATTGGAAAAAATTAAACGATTTTTTTGTCTATGTAAAAAACTATTAATTCTGAATAAAATGCCGCCCATTTATGCAATTAAAAAAATTTAAATGTCTCTTATTAGATAAAGCATATTTTCGTCTGATAAAGTACTTCTTTTTCAATGATTTCAACGATATTTTAGTTTTGATCAAAAAAATTTTATTTCTTATGACTTTTCGTAAAATATGTTAATGCCATCTGAAAGAGGAACAGATAAGCTTTCCATCGAGCTCTCAGTCGAAGAAGTTGCTCGAAGGATGCAACAGTTATTAGCAAAAAACTAATCGGTGGTCAACACGATTCTGTCCTACTGCCGATTCTTTTCCCAAAGTACTTTTTTATAATTCTAGTATTAAATGGTAAAAAATTAAACGAATTTTTTGTCCATTAAAAAACTATTAATTCTGAATAAAAAGCCGCCCATTTATGCAATTAAAAAAATTTAAATGTCTCTTATTAGATAAGGCATACTTGCGCCTGATAAGGTGCTTCTTCTTCAATGATATAGAGGATATTTTGGATTTGATCAAAAAAATTTTATTTCTTACGACTTTTCGTAAAATATGTTAATGCCATCTGAAAGAGGAACAGATATGCTTTTCATCGAGCTGTCAGTCAAAGAAGTTGGTCGAAGGATGCAACAGTTATTAGCAAAAAACTAATCGGTGGTCAACACGATTCTGTCCTACTGCCGATTCTTTTCCCAAAGTACTTTTTTATAATTCTAGTATTAAATGGTAAAAAATTAAACGAATTTTTTGTCCATTAAAAAACTATTTATTCTGAATAAAATGCCGCCCATTTATGCAATTAAAAAAATTTAAATGTCTCTTATTAGATAAGGCATTTTTTCGTCTGATAAGGTACTTCTTTTTCAATGATTTCGAGGATATTTTAGTTTTGATCAAAAAAATTTTATTTCTTACGACTTTTCGTAAAATATGTTAATGCCATCTGAAAGAGGAACAGATAAGCTTTCCATCGAGCTCTTAGTTGAAGAAGTCGGTCGAAGGATGCAAGAGAAATAAGCAAAAAACTAATCGGTGGTCAACACGATTCCGTCCTACCGCCGATTCTTTTCGCAAAGTACTTTTCTATAATTCTAGTATTTAATGGGAAAAAATTAAACGAATTTTTTGTCCATGTAAAAAACCATTAATTCTGAATAAAATGCCTTCCATTTATGCAATTAAAAAAATTTAAATATCTCCTATTAGATAAGGTATATTTTCGTCTGATAAGGTACTTCTTCTTCAATGATTTCGATGATATTTTAGTTTTGATCAAAAAAAGTGTTATTTCTTATAACTTTTCGTAAAATATGTTAATGCCATCTGAAAGAGGAACAGATAAGCTTTCCATCGAGCTCTTAGTTGAAGAAGTCGGTCGAAGGATGCAAGAGAAATAAGCAAAAAACTAATCGGTGGTCAACACGATTCCGTCCTACCGCCGATTCTTTTCGCAAAGTACTTTTCTATAATTCTAGTATTTAATGGAAAAAAATTAAACGAATTTTTTGTCCATGTAAAAAACCATTAATTCTGAATAAAATGCCACCCATTTATGCAATTAAAAAAATTTAAATGTCTCTTATTAGATAAGGTATATTTTCGTCTGATAAGGTACTTCTTCTTCAATGATTTCGATGATATTTTAGTTTTGATCAAAAAAAGTGTTATTTCTTATAACTTTTCGTAAAATATGTTAGTGCCATCTGAAAAAGGAACAGATAAGCTTTCCATCGAGCTCTTAGTTGAAGAAGTCGGTCGAAGGATGCAAGAGAAATAAGCAAAAAACTAATCGGTGGTCAACACGATTCCGTCCTACCGCCGATTCTTTTCGCAAAGTACTTTTCTATAATTCTAGTATTTAATGGGAAAAAATTAAACGAATTTTTTGTCCATGTAAAAAACCATTAATTCTGAATAAAATGCCACCCATTTATGCAATTAAAAAAATTTAAATATCTCTAATTAGATAAGGTATATTTTCGTCTGATAAGGTACTTCTTCTTTAATGATTTCGAGGATATTTTAGTTTTGATCAAAAAAAGTGTTATTTCTTATAACTTTTCGTAAAATATGTTAGTGCCATCTGAAAGAGGAACAGATAAGCTTTCCATCGAGCTCGCAGTCGAAGAAGTCGGTCGAAGGATGCAAGAGTTATTAGCAAAAAACTAATCGGTGGTCAACACGATTCTGTCCTACTGCCGATTCTTTTCCCAAAGTACTTTTCTATAATTCTAGTATTAAATGGTAAAAAATTAAACGAATTTTTTGTCCATTAAAAAACTATTAATTCTGAATAAAATGCCCCCCATTTATGCAATTAAGATAATTTAAATGTCTCTTATTAGATAAGGCATACATTCGCCTGATAAGGTACTTCTTCTTCAATGATTTCGAGGATATTTTAGTTTTGATCAAAAAAATTTTATTTCTTACGATTTTTCGTAAAATATGTTAATGCCATCTGAAAGAGGAACAGATAAGCTTTCCGTCGAGCTCTTAGTCGAAGAAGTCGGTCGAAGGATGCAAGAGTAATAAGCAAAAAACTAATCGGTGCTCAACACGATTCCGTCCTACTGCCGATTCTTTTCGAAAAGTACTTTTCTATAATTCCAGTATTTAATGGGAAAAAATTAAATGATTTTTTTGTCTATGTAAAAAACTATTAATTCTGAATAAAATGCCGCCCATTTATGCAATTAAAAAAATTTAAATGTCTCTTATTAGATAAGGCATACTTTTGCCTGATAAGGTACTTCTTCTTCAATGATTTCGAGGATATTTTAGTTTTGATCAAAAAAATTTTATTTCTTACGATTTTTCGTAAAATATGTTAATGCCATCTGAAAGAGGAACAGATAAGCTTTCCATCGAGCTCTCAGTCGAAGAAGTCGGTCGAAGGATGCAAGAGTAATAAGCAAAAAACTAATCGGTGGTCAACACGATTCCGTCCTACCGCCGATTCTTTTCGCAAAGTACTTTTCTATAATTCTAGTATTTAATTGGAAAAAATTAAACGATTTTTTTGTCTATGTAAAAAACTATTAATTCTGAATAAAATGCCGCCCATTTATGCAATTAAAAAAATTTAAATGTCTCTTATTAGATAAAGCATATTTTCGTCTGATAAGGTACTTCTTTTTCAATGATTTCAACGATATTTTAGTTTTGATCAAAAAAATTTTATTTCTTATGACTTTTCGTAAAATATGTTAATGCCATCTGAAAGAGGAACAGATAAGCTTTCCATCGAGCTCTCAGTCGAAGAAGTTGCTCGAAGGATGCAACAGTTATTAGCAAAAAACTAATCGGTGGTCAACACGATTCTGTCCTACTGCCGATTCTTTTCCCAAAGTACTTTTTTATAATTCTAGTATTAAATGGTAAAAAATTAAACGAATTTTTTGTCCATTAAAAAACTATTAATTCTGAATAAAAAGCCGCCCATTTATGTAATTAAAAAAATTTAAATGTCTCTTATTAGATAAGGCATACTTGCGCCTGATAAGGTACTTCTTCTTCAATGATATAGAGGATATTTTGGGTTTGATCAAAAAAATTTTATTTCTTACGACTTTTCGTAAAATATGTTAATGCCATCTGAAAGAGGAACAGATATGCTTTTCATCGAGCTGTCAGTCAAAGAAGTTGGTCGAAGGATGCAACAGTTATTAGCAAAAAACTAATCGGTGGTCAACACGATTCTGTCCTACTGCCGATTCTTTTCCCAAAGTACTTTTTTATAATTCTAGTATTAAATGGTAAAAAATTAAACGAATTTTTTGTCCATTAAAAAACTATTTATTCTGAATAAAATGCCGCCCATTTATGCAATTAAAAAAATTTAAATGTCTCTTATTAGATAAGGCATTTTTTCGTCTGATAAGGTACTTCTTTTTCAATGATTTCGAGGATATTTTAGTTTTGATCAAAAAAATTTTATTTCTTACGACTTTTCGTAAAATATGTTAATGCCATCTGAAAGAGGAACAGATAAGCTTTCCATCGAGCTCTTAGTTGAAGAAGTCGGTCGAAGGATGCAAGAGAAATAAGCAAAAAACTAGTCGGTGGTCAACACGATTCCGTCCTACCGCCGATTCTTTTCGCAAAGTACTTTTCTATAATTCTAGTATTTAATGGGAAAAAATTAAACGAATTTTTTGTCCATGTAAAAAACCATTAATTCTGAATAAAATGCCACCCATTTATGCAATTAAAAAAATTTAAATATCTCCTATTAGATAAGGTATATTTTCGTCTGATAAGGTACTTCTTCTTCAATGATTTCGATGATATTTTAGTTTTGATCAAAAAAAGTGTTATTTCTTATAACTTTTCGTAAAATATGTTAGTGCCATCTGAAAAAGGAACAGATAAGCTTTCCATCGAGCTCTCAGTCGAAGAAGTCGGTCGAAGGATGCAAGAGTAATAAGCAAAAAACTAATCGGTGGTCAACACGATTCCGTCCTACCGCCGATTCTTTTCGCAAAGTACTTTTCTATAATTCTAGTATTTAATTGGAAAAAATTAAACGAATTTTTTGTCCATATAAAAAACCATTAATTCTGAATAAAATGCCACCCATTTATGCAATTAAAAAAATTTAAATATCTCCTATTAGATAAGGTATATTTTCGTCTGATAAGGTACTTCTTCTTCAATGATTTCGATGATATTTTAGTTTTGATCAAAAAAAGTGTTATTTCTTATAACTTTTCGTAAAATATGTTAATGCCATCTGAAAGAGGAACAGATAAGCTTTCCATCGAGCTCTTAGTTGAAGAAGTCGGTCGAAGGATGCAAGAGAAATAAGCAAAAAACTAATCGGTGGTCAACACGATTCCGTCGTACCGCCGATTCTTTTCGCAAAGTACTTTTCTAAAATTCTAGTATTTAAGGGAAAAAAATTAAACGAATTTTTTGTCCATGTAAAAAACCATTAATTCTGAATAAAATGCCACCCATTTATGCAATTAAAAAAATTTAAATGTCTCTTATTAGATAAGGTATATTTTCGTCTGATAAGGTACTTCTTCTTCAATGATTTCGATGATATTTTAGTTTTGATCAAAAAAAGTGTTATTTCTTATAACTTTTCGTAAAATATGTTAGTGCCATCTGAAAAAGGAACAGATAAGCTTTCCATCGAGCTCTTAGTTGAAGAAGTCGGTCGAAGGATGCAAGAGAAATAAGCAAAAAACTAATCGGTGGTCAACACGATTCCGTCCTACCGCCGATTCTTTTCGCAAAGTACTTTTCTATAATTCTAGTATTTAATGGGAAAAAATTAAACGAATTTTTTGTCCATGTAAAAAACCATTAATTCTGAATAAAATGCCACCCATTTATGCAATTAAAAAAATTTAAATATCTCCTATTAGATAAGGTATATTTTCGTCTGATAAGGTACTTCTTCTTCAATGATTTCGATGATATTTTAGTTTTGATCAAAAAAAGTGTTATTTCTTATAACTTTTCGTAAAATATGTTAATGCCATCTGAAAGAGGAACAGATAAGCTTTCCATCGAGCTCTTAGTTGAAGAAGTCGGTCGAAGGATGCAAGAGAAATAAGCAAAAAACTAATCGGTGGTCAACACGATTCCGTCCTACCGCCGATTCTTTTCGCAAAGTACTTTTCTATAATTCTAGTATTTAATGGAAAAAAATTAAACGAATTTTTTGTCCATGTAAAAAACCATTAATTCTGAATAAAATGCCACCCATTTATGCAATTAAAAAAATGTAAATGTCTCTTATTAGATAAGGCATATTTTCGTCTGATAAGGTACTTCTCCTTCAATGATTTCGAGGATATTTTAGTTTTGATCAAAAAAATTTTATTTCTTACGACTTTTCGTAAAATATGTTAATGCCATCTAAAAGAGGAACAGATAAGCTTTCCATCGAGCTCTTAGTCGAAGAAGTCGGTCGAAGGATGCAAGAGTAATAAGCAAAAAACTAATCGGTGGTCAACACGATTCCGTCCTACCGCCGATTCTTTTCGCAAAGTACTTTTCTATAATTCTAGTATTTAATGGGAAAAAATTAAACGAATTTTTTGTCCATGTAAAAACCATTAATTCTGAATAAAATGCCACCCATTTATGCAATTAAAAAAATTTAAACGTCTCTTATTAGATAAGGCATATTTTCGTCTGATAAGGTACTTCTCCTTCAATGATTTCGAGGATATTTTAGTTTTGATCAAGAAAATTTTATTTCTTACGACTTTTCGTAAAATATGTTAATGCCATCTGAAAGAGGAACAGATAAGCTTTCCATCGAGCTCTTAGTCGAAGAAGTCGGTCAACACGATTCCGTCCTACGATTCCGTCCTACTGCCGATTTTTTTCCCAAAGTACTTTTCTATAACTCTAGTATTAAATGGTAAAAAATTAAACGAATTTTTTGTCCATTAAAAAACTATTTATTCTGAATAAAATGCCGCCCATTTATGCAATTAAAAAAAATTTAAATGTCTCTTATTAGATAAGGCATTTTTTCGTCTGATAAGGTACTTCTCTTTCAATGATTTCGAGGATAATTTAGTTTTGATCAAAAAAATTTTATTTCTTACGACTTTTCGTAAAATATGTTAATGCCATCTGAAAGAGGAACAGATAAGCTTTCCATCGAGCTCTTAGTTGAAGAAGTCGGTCGAAGGATGCAAGAGAAATAAGCAAAAAACTAATCGGTGGTCAACACGATTCCGTCCTACCGCCGATTCTTTTCGCAAAGTACTTTTCTATAATTCTAGTATTTAATGGGAAAAAATTAAACGAATTTTTTGTCCATGTAAAAAACCATTAATTCTGAATAAAATGCCACCCATTTATGCAATTAAAAAAATTTAAATATCTCCTATTAGATAAGGTATATTTTCGTCTGATAAGGTACTTCTTCTTCAATGATTTCGATGATATTTTAGTTTTGATCAAAAAAAGTGTTATTTCTTATAACTTTTCGTAAAATATGTTAGTGCCATCTGAAAAAGGAACAGATAAGCTTTCCATCGAGCTCTCAGTCGAAGAAGTCGGTCGAAGGATGCAAGAGTAATAAGCAAAAAACTAATCGGTGGTCAACACGATTCCGTCCTACCGCCGATTCTTTTCGCAAAGTACTTTTCTATAATTCTAGTATTTAATTGGAAAAAATTAAACGAATTTTTTGTCCATGTAAAAAACTATTAATTCTGAATAAAATGCCGCCCATTTATGCAATTAAAAAAATTTAAATGTCTCTTATTAGATAAAGCATATTTTCGTCTGATAAGGTACTTCTTTTTCAATGATTTCAACGATATTTTAGTTTTGATCAAAAAAATTTTATTTCTTATGACTTTTCGTAAAATATGTTAATGCCATCTGAAAGAGGAACAGATAAGCTTTCCATCGAGCTCTCAGTCGAAGAAGTTGCTCGAAGGATGCAACAGTTATTAGCAAAAAACTAATCGGTGGTCAACACGATTCTGTCCTACTGCCGATTCTTTTCCCAAAGTACTTTTTTATAATTCTAGTATTAAATGGTAAAAAATTAAACGAATTTTTTGTCCATTAAAAAACTATTAATTCTGAATAAAAAGCCGCCCATTTATGCAATTAAAAAAATTTGATAATAATAATAATTTAATAATAAGAGACATTAGATAAGGCATACTTGCGCCTGATAAGGTACTTCTTCTTCAATGATATCGAGGATATTTTGGGTTTGATCAAAAAAATTTTATTTCTTACGACTTTTCGTAAAATATGTTAATGCCATCTGAAAGAGGAACAGATATGCTTTTCATCGAGCTGTCAGTCAAAGAAGTTGGTCGAAGGATGCAAAAGTTATTAGCAAAAAACTAATCGGTGGTCAACACGATTCCGTCCTACTACCGATTCTTTTCGCAAAGTACTTTTCTATAATTCTAGTATTTAATGGGAAAAAATGAAACGAATTTTTTGTCCATGTAAAAAACCATTAATTCTGAATAAAATGCCACCCATTTATGCAATTGAAAAAATTTATATGTCTCTTATTTCGTCTGATAAGGTACTTCTTCTTTAATGATTTCGAGGATATTTTAGTTTTGATCAAAAAAAGTGTTATTTCTTATAACTTTTCGTAAAATATGTTAGTGCCATCTGAAAGAGGAACAGATAAGCTTTCCATCGAGCTCTTAGTCGAAGAAGTCGGTCGAAGGATGCAAGAGTAATAAGCAAAAAACTAATCGGTGGTCAACACGATTCCGTCCTACCGCCGATTCTTTTCGCAAAGTACTTTTCTATAATTCTAGTATTAAATGGTAAAAAATTAAACGAATTTTTTGTCCATTAAAAAACTATTAATTCTGAATAAAATGCCCCCCATTTATGCAATTAAGAAAATTTAAATGTCTCTTATTAGATAAGGCATACATTCGCCTGATAAGGTACTTCTTCTTCAATGATTTCGAGGATATTTTAGTTTTGATCAAAAAAATTTTATTTCTTACGATTTTTCGTAAAATATGTTAATGCCATCTGAAAGAGGAACAGATAAGCTTTCCGTCGAGCTCTTAGTCGAAGAAGTCGGTCGAAGGATGCAAGAGTAATAAGCAAAAAACTAATCGGTGGTCAACACGATTCCGTCCTACTGCCGATTCTTTTCGCAAAGTACTTTTCTATAATTCCAGTATTTAATGGGAAAAAATTAAATGATTTTTTTGTCTATGTAAAAAACTATTAATTCTGAATAAAATGCCGCCCATTTATGCAATTAAAAAAATTTAAATGTCTCTTATTAGATAAGGCATACTTTTGCCTGATGAGGTACTTCTTCTTCAATGATTTCGAGGATATTTTAGTTTTGATCAAAAAAATTTTATTTCTTACGACTTTTCGTAAAATATGTTAATGCCATCTGAAAGAGGAACAGATAAGCTTTCCATCGAGCTCTCAGTCGAAGAAGTCGGTCGAAGGATGCAAGAGTAATAAGCAAAAAACTAATCGGTGGTCAACACGATTCCGTCCTACCGCCGATTCTTTTCGCAAAGTACTTTTCTATAATTCTAGTATTTGATTGGAAAAAATTAAACGATTTTTTTGTCTATGTAAAAAACTATTAATTCTGAATAAAATGCCGCCCATTTATGCAATTAAAAAAATGTAAATGTCTCTTATTAGATAAAGCATATTTTCGTCTGATAAGGTACTTCTTTTTCAATGATTTCAACGATATTTTAGTTTTGATCAAAAAAATTTTATTTCTTATGACTTTTCGTAAAATATGTTAATGCCATCTGAAAGAGGAACAGATAAGCTTTCCATCGAGCTCTCAGTCGAAGAAGTTGCTCGAAGGATGCAACAGTTATTAGCAAAAAACTAATCGGTGGTCAACACGATTCTGTCCTACTGCCGATTCTTTTCCCACAGTACTTTTTTATAATTCTAGTATTAAATGGTAAAAAATTAAACGAATTTTTTGTCCATTAAAAAACTATTAATTCTGAATAAAAAGCCGCCCATTTATGCAATTAAAAAAATTTAAATGTCTCTTATTAGATAAGGCATACTTGCGCCTGATAAGGTACTTCTTCTTCAATGATATAGAGGATATTTTGGGTTTGATCAAAAAAATTTTATTTCTTACGACTTTTCGTAAAATATGTTAATGGCATCTGAAAGAGGAACAGATATGCTTTTCATCGAGCTGTCAGTCAAAGAAGTTGGTCGAAGGATGCAACAGTTATTAGCAAAAAACTAATCGGTGGTCAACACGATTCTGTCCTACTGCCGATTCTTTTCCCAAAGTACTTTTTTATAATTCTAGTATTAAATGGTAAAAAATTAAACAAATTTTTTGTCCATTAAAAAACTATTTATTCTGAATAAAATGCCGCCCATTTATGCAATTAAAAAAATTTAAATGTCTCTTATTAGATAAGGCATTTTTTCGTCTGATAAGGTACTTCTTTTTCAATGATTTCGAGGATATTTTAGTTTTGATCAAAAAAATTTTATTTCTTACGACTTTTCGTAAAATATGTTAATGCCATCTGAAAGAGGAACAGATAAGCTTTCCATCGAGCTCTTAGTTGAAGAAGTCGGTCGAAGGATGCAAGAGAAATAAGCAAAAAACTAATCGGTGGTCAACACGATTCCGTCCTACCGCCGATTCTTTTCGCAAAGTACTTTTCTATAATTCTAGTATTTAATGGGAAAAAATTAAACGAATTTTTTGTCCATGTAAAAAACCATTAATTCTGAATAAAATGCCACCCATTTATGCAATTAAAAAAATTTAAATATCTCCTATTAGATAAGGTATATTTTCGTCTGATAAGGTACTTCTTCTTCAATGATCTCGGTGATATTCTAGTTTTGATCAAAAAAAGTGTTATTTCTTATAACTTTTCGTAAAATATGTTAGTGCAATCTGAAAAAGGAACAGATAAGCTTTCCATCGAGCTCTCAGTCGAAGAAGTCGGTCGAAGGATGCAAGAGTAATAAGCAAAAAACTAATCGGTGGTCAACACGATTCCGCCCTACCGCCGATTCTTTTCGCAAAGTACTTTTCTATAATTCTAGTATTTAATTGGAAAAAATTAAACGAATTTTTTGTCCATGTAAAAAACCATTAATTCTGAATAAAATGCCACCCATTTATGCAATTAAAAAAATTTAAATATCTCCTATTAGATAAGGTATATTTTCGTCTGATAAGGTACTTCTTCTTCAATGATTTCGATGATATTTTAGTTTTGATCAAAAAAAGTGTTATTTCTTATAACTTTTCGTAAAATATGTTAATGCCATCTGAAAGAGGAACAGATAAGCTTTCCATCGAGCTCTTAGTTGAAGAAGTCGGTCGAAGGATGCAAGAGAAATAAGCAAAAAACTAATCGGTGGTCAACACGATTCCGTCCTAACGCCGATTCTTTTCGCAAAGTACTTTTCTATAATTCTAGTATTTAATGGAAAAAAATTAAACGAATTTTTTGTCCATGTAAAAAACCATTAATTCTGAATAAAATGCCACCCATTTATGCAATTAAAAAAATTTAAATGTCTCTTATTAGATAAGGTATATTTTCGTCTGATAAGGTACTTCTTCTTCAATGATTTCGATGATATTTTAGTTTTGATCAAAAAAAGTGTTATTTCTTATAACTTTTCGTAAAATATGTTAGTGCCATCTGAAAAAGGAACAGATAAGCTTTCCATCGAGCTCTTAGTTGAAGAAGTCGGTCGAAGGATGCAAGAGAAATAAGCAAAAAACTAATCGGTGGTCAACACGATTCCGTCCTACCGCCGATTCTTTTCGCAAAGTACTTTTCTATAATTCTAGTATTTAATGGGAAAAAATTAAACGAATTTTTTGTCCATGTAAAAAACCATTAATTCTGAATAAAATGCCACCCATTTATGCAATTAAAAAAATTTAAATATCTCCTATTAGATAAGGTATATTTTCGTCTGATAAGGTACTTCTTCTTCAATGATTTCGATGATATTTTAGTTTTGATCAAAAAAAGTGTTATTTCTTATAACTTTTCGTAAAATATGTTAATGCCATCTGAAAGAGGAACAGATAAGCTTTCCATCGAGCTCTTAGTTGAATAAGTCGGTCGAAGGATGCAAGAGAAATAAGCAAAAAACTAATCGGTGGTCAACACGATTCCGTCCTACCGCCGATTCTTTTCGCAAAGTACTTTTCTATAATTCTAGTATTTAATGGAAAAAAATTAAACGAATTTTTTGTCCATGTAAAAAACCATTAATTCTGAATAAAATGCCACCCATTTATGCAATTAAAAAAAATTTAAATGTCTCTTATTAGATAAGGCATATTTTCGTCTGATAAGGTACTTCCCCTTCAATGATTTCGAGGATATTTTAGTTTTGATCTAAAAAATTTTATTTCTTACGACTTTTCGTAAAATATGTTAATGCCATCTAAAAGAGGAACAGATAAGCTTTCCATCGAGCTCTTAGACGAAGAAGTTGGTCGAAGGATGCAAGAGTAATAAGCAAAAAACTAATCGGTGGTCAACACGATTCCGTCCTACCGCCGATTCTTTTCGCAAAGTACTTTTCTATAATTCTAGTATTTAATGGGAAAAAATTAAACGAATTTTTTGTCCATGTAAAAACCATTAATTCTGAATAAAATGCCACCCATTTATGCAATTAAAAAAATTTAAACGTCTCTTATTAGATAAGGCATATTTTCGTCTGATAAGGTACTTCTCCTTCAATGATTTCGAGGATATTTTAGTTTTGATCAAGAAAATTTTATTTCTTACGACTTTTCGTAAAATATGTTAATGCCATCTGAAAGAGGAACAGATAAGCTTTCCATCGAGCTCTTAGTCGAAGAAGTCGGTCAACACGATTCCGTCCTACGATTCCGTCCTACTGCCGATTTTTTTCCCAAAGTACTTTTCTATAATTCTAGTATTAAATGGTAAAAAATTAAACGAATTTTTTGTCCATTAAAAAACTATTTATTCTGAATAAAATGCCGCCCATTTATGCAATTAAAAAAATTTAAATGTCTCTTATTAGATAAGGCATTTTTTCGTCTGATAAGGTACTTCTTTTTCAATGATTTCGAGGATATTTTAGTTTTGATCAAAAAAATTTTATTTCTTACGACTTTTCGTAAAATATGTTAATGCCATCTGAAAGAGGAACAGATAAGCTTTCCATCGAGCTCTTAGTTGAAGAAGTCGGTCGAAGGATGCAAGAGTAATAAGCAAAAAACTAATCGGTGGTCAACACGATTCCGTCCTACCGCCGATTCTTTTCGCAAAGTACTTTTCTATAATTCTAGTATTTAATGGGAAAAAATTAAACGAATTTTTTGTCCATGTAAAAAACCATTAATTCTGAATAAAATGCCACCCATTTATGCAATTAAAAAAATTTAAATATCTCCTATTAGATAAGGTATATTTTCGTCTGATAAGGTACTTCTTCTTCAATGATTTCGATGATATTTTAGTTTTGATCAAAAAAAGTGTTATTTCTTATAACTTTTCGTAAAATATGTTAGTGCCATCTGAAAGAGGAACAGATAAGCTTTCCATCGAGCTCTCAGTCGAAGAAGTTGCTCGAAGGATGCAACAGTTATTAGCAAAAAACTAATCGGTGGTCAACACGATTCTGTCCTACTGCCGATTCTTTTCCCAAAGTACTTTTTTATAATTCTAGTATTAAATGGTAAAAAATTAAACGAATTTTTTGTCCATTAAAAAACTATTAATTCTGAATAAAAAGCCACCCATTTATGCAATTAAAAAAATTTAAATGTCTCTTATTAGATAAGGCATACTTGCGCCTGATAAGGTACTTCTTCTTCAATGATATCGAGGATATTTTAGTTTTGATCAAAAAAATTTTATTTCTTACGACTTTTCGTAAAATATGTTAATGCCATCTGAAAGAGGAACAGATAAGCTTTCCATCGAGCTCTTAGTTGAAGAAGTCGGTCGAAGGATGCAAGAGAAATAAGCAAAAAACTAATCGGTGGTCAACACGATTCCGTCCTACCGCCGATTCTTTTCGCAAAGTACTTTTCTATAATTCTAGTATTTAATTGGAAAAAATTAAACGAATTTTTTGTCCATGTAAAAAACTATTTATTCTGAATAAAATGCCGCCCATTTATGCAATTAAAAAAATTTAAATGTCTCTTATTAGATAAGGCATTTTTTCGTCTGATAAGGTACTTCTTTTTCAATGATTTCGAGGATATTTTAGTTTTGATCAAAAAAATTTTATTTCTTACGACTTTTCGTAAAATATGTTAATGCCATCTGAAAGAGGAACAGATAAGCTTTCCATCGAGCTCTTAGTTGAAGAAGTCGGTCGAAGGATGCAAGAGAAATAAGCAAAAAACTAATCGGTGGTCAACACGATTCCGTCCTACCGCCGATTCTTTTCGCAAAGTACTTTTCTATAATTCTAGTATTTAATTGTTAAAAATTAAACGAATTTTTTGTCCATGTAAGAAACTATTAATTCTGAATAAAATGCCGCCCATTTATGCAATTAAAAAAATTTAAATGTCTCTTATTAGATAAAGCATATTTTCGTCTGATAAGGTACTTCTTTTTCAATGATTTCAACGATATTTTAGTTTTGATCAAAAAAATTTTATTTCTTATGACTTTTCGTAAAATATGTTAATGCCATCTGAAAGAGGAACAGATAAGCTTTCCATCGAGCTCTTAGTTGAAGAAGTCGGTCGAAGGATGCAAGAGAAATAAGCAAAAAACTAATCGGTGGTCAACACGATTCCGTCCTACCGCCGATTCTTTTCGCAAAGTACTTTTCTATAATTCTAGTATTTAATGGGAAAAAATTAAACGAATTTTTTGTCCATGTAAAAAACCATTAATTCTGAATAAAATGCCACCCATATATGCAATTAAAAAAATTTAAATATCTCCTATTAGATAAGGTATATTTTCGTCTGATAAGGTACTTCTTCTTCAATGATTTCGATGATATTTTAGTTTTGATCAAAAAAAGTGTTATTTCTTATAACTTTTCGTAAAATATGTTAGTGCCATCTGAAAGAGGAACAGATAAGCTTTCCATCGAGCTCTCAGTCGAAGAAGTTGCTCGAAGGATGCAACAGTTATTAGCAAAAAACTAATCGGTGGTCAACACGATTCTGTCCTACTGCCGATTCTTTTCCCAAAGTACTTTTTTATAATTCTAGTATTAAATGGTAAAAAATTAAACGAATTTTTTGTCCATTAAAAAACTATTAATTCTGAATAAAAAGCCGCCCATTTATGCAATTAAAAAAATTTAAATGTCTCTTATTAGATAAGGCATACTTGCGCCTGATAAGGTACTTCTTCTTCAATGATATCGAGGATATTTTAGTTTTGATCAAAAAAATTTTATTTCTTACGACTTTTCGTAAAATATGTTAATGCCATCTGAAAGAGGAACAGATAAGCTTTCCATCGAGCTCTTAGTTGAAGAAGTCGGTCGAAGGATGCAAGAGAAATAAGCAAAAAACTAATCGGTGGTCAACACGATTCCGTCCTACCGCCGATTCTTTTCGCAAAGTACTTTTCGATAATTCTAGTATTTAATTGGAAAAAATTAAACGAATTTTTTGTCCATTAAAAAACTATTTATTCTGAATAAAATGCCGCCCATTTATGCAATTAAAAAAATTTAAATGTCTCTTATTAGATAAGGCATTTTTTCGTCTGATAAGGTACTTCTTTTTCAATGATTTCGAGGATATTTTAGTTTTGATCAAAAAAATTTTATTTCTTACGACTTTTCGTAAAATATGTTAATGCCATCTGAAAGAGGAACAGATAAGCTTTCCATCGAGCTCTTAGTTGAAGAAGTCGGTCGAAGGATGCAAGAGAAATAAGCAAAAAACTAATCGGTGGTCAACACGATTCCGTCCTACCGCCGATTCTTTTCGCAAAGTACTTTTCTATAATTCTAGTATTTAATTGGAAAAAATTAAACGATTTTTTTGTCTATGTAAAAAACTATTAATTCTGAATAAAATGCCGCCCATTTATGCAATTAAAAAAATTTAAATGTCTCTTATTAGATAAAGCATATTTTCGTCTGATAAGGTACTTCTTTTTAATGATTTCGAGGAAAATATCAAAAAAATTTTATTTCTTACGACTTTTCGTAAAATATGTTAATGCCATCTGAAAGAGGAACAGATATGCTTTTCATCGAGCTGTCAGTCAAAGAAGTTGGTCGAAGGATGCAAAAGTTATTAGCAAAAAACTAATCAGTGTTCAACACGATTCCGTCCTACTGCCGATTCTTTTCCCAAAGTACTTTTTTATAATTCTAGTATTAAATGGTAAAAAATTAAACGAATTTTTTGTCCATTAAAAAACTATTAATTCTGAATAAAATGCCCCCCATTTATGCAATTAAGAAAATTTAAATGTCTCTTATTAGATAAGGCATACATTCGCCTGATAAGGTACTACTTCTTCAATGATTTCGAGGATATTTTAGTTTTGATCAAAAAAATTTTATTTCTTACGATTTTTCGTAAAATATGTTAATGCCATCTGAAAGAGGAACAGATAAGCTTTCCATCGAGCTCTTAGTCGAAGAAGTCGGTCGAAGGATGCAAGAGTAATAAGCAAAAAACTAATCGGTGGTCAACACGATTCCGTCCTACTGCCGATTCTTTTCGCAAAGTACTTTTCTATAATTCCAGTATTTAATGGGAAAAAATTAAATGATTTTTTTGTCTATGTAAAAAACTATTAATTCTGAATAAAATGCCGCCCATTTATGCAATTAAAAAAATTTAAATGTCTCTTATTAGATAAGGCATACTTTTGCCTGATAAGGTACTTCTTCTTCAATGATTTCGAGGATATTTTAGTTTTGATCAAAAAAATTTTATTTCTTATGACTTTTCGTAAAATATGTGAATGCCATCTGAAAGAGGAACAGATAAGCTTCCCATCGAGCTCTTAGTCGAAGAAGTCGGTCGAAGTATGCAAGAGTAATAAGCAAAAAACTAATCGGTGGTCAACACGATTCCGTCCTACTGCCGATTCTTTCCACGAAGTACTTTTCTATAATTCTAGTATTTAATGGGAAAAAATGAAACGAATTTTTTGTCAATGTAAAAAACCATTAATTCTGAATAAAATGCGACCCATTTATGTAATTAAAAAAATTTAAATGTCTCTTATTAGATGAGGCATATTTTCGTCTGATAAGGTACTTCTTTTTCAATGATTTCGAGGATATTTTAGTTTTGATCAAAAAAATTTTATTTCTTATGACTTTTCGTAAAATATGTGAATGCCATCTGACAGAGGAACAGATAAGCTTCCCATCGAGCTCTTAGTCGAAGAAGTTGGTCGAAGGATGCAAGAGTTATTAGCAAAAAACTAATCGGTGGTCAACACGATTCTGTCCTACTGCCGATTCTTTTCCCAAAATACTTTTCTATAATTCTAGTATTAAATTGTAAAAAATTAAACGAATTTTTTGTCCATTAAAAAACTATTAATTCTGAATAAAAAGCCGCCCATTTATAAAATTAAAAAAATTTAAATGTCTCTTATTAGATAAGGCATACTTTCGCCTGATAAGGTACTTCTTCTTCAATGATATCGAGGATATTTTGGGTTTGATCAAAAAAATTTTATTTCTTACGACTTTTCGTAAAACATGTTAATGCCATCTGAAAGAGGAACAGATAAGCTTTCCATCGAGCTGTCAGTCGAAGAAGTTGGTCGAAGGATGCAAGAGTTATTAGCAAAAAACTAATCGGTGGTCGACACGATTCCGTCCTACTGCCGATTCTTTTCGCAAAGTACTTTTCTATAATTCTAGTATTTAATGGGAAAAAATGAAACGAATTTTTTGTCCATGTAAAAAACCATTAATTCTGAATAAAATGCCACCCATTTATGCAATTAAAAAAATTGAAATGTCTCTTATTTGATAAGGCATATTTTCGTCTGATAAGGTACTTCTTTTTAATGATTTCGAGGAAAATATCAAAAAAATTTTATTTCTTACGACTTTTCGTAAAATATGTTAATGCCATCTGAAAGAGAAACAGATAAGCCTTCCATCGAGCTCCTAGTTGAAGAAGTCGGTCGAAGGATGCAAGAGTAATAAGCAAAAAACTAATCGGTGGTCAACACGATTCCGTCCTACTGCCGATTCTTTTCGCAAAGTACTTTTCTATAATTCTAGTATTTAATGGGAAAAAATTAAACGATTTTTTTGTCTATGTAAAAAACTATTAATTCTGAATAAAATGCCGCCCATTCATGCAATTAAAAAAATTTAAATGTCTCTTATTAGATAAGGCATATTTTCGTCTGATAAGGTACTTCTTTTTAATGATTTCGAGGAAAATATCAAAAAAATTTTATTTCTTACGACTTTTCGTAAAATATGTTAATGCCATCTGAAAGAGTAATAGATCAGCTTTCCATCGAGCTCTTAGTCGAAGAAGTCGGTCGAAGGATGCAAGAGTAATAAGCAAAAAACTAATCGGTGTTCAACATGATTCCGTCCTACTGCCGATTCTTTTCGCAAAGTACTTTTCTATAATTCTAGTATTTAATGGGGAAAAATTAAACGAATTTTTTGTCCATTAAAAAACTATTAATTCTGAATAAAAAGCAGCCCATTTATGCAATTAAAAAAATTTAAATGTCTCTTATTAGATAAGGCATACATTTGCCTGATAAGGTACTTCTTCTTCAATGATTTCGAGGATATTTTAGTTTTGATCAAAAAAATTTTATTTCTTACGATTTTTCGTAAAATATGTTAATGCCATCTGAAAGAGGAACAGATAAGCTTTCCATCGAGCTCTTAGTCGAAGAAGTCGGTCGAAGGATGCAAGAGTAATAAGCAAAAAACTAATCGGTGGTCAACACGATTCCGTCCTACTGCCGATTCTTTTCGCAAAGTACTTTTCTATAATTCCAGTATTTAATGGGAAAAAATTAAATGATTTTTTTGTCTATGTAAAAAACTATTAATTCTGAATAAAATGCCGCCCATTTATGCAATTAAAAAAATTTAAATGTCACTTATTAGATAAGGCATACTTTTGCCTGATAAGGTACTTCTTCTTCAATGATATGGAGGATATTTTGGGTTTGATCAAAAAAATTTTATTTCTTATGACTTTTCGTAAAATATGTTAATGCCATCTGAAAGAGGAACAGATAAGCTTTCCATCGAGCTCTCAGTCGACGAAGTTGGTCGAAGGATGCAAGTGTGATAAGCAAAAAACTAATCGGTGGTCAACACGATTCCGTCCTACCGTCGATTCTTTCCACGAAGTACTTTTCTATAATTCTAGTATTTAATGGGAAAAAATTAAACGAATTTTTTGTCAATGTAAAAAACCATTAATTCTGAATAAAATGCGATCCATTTATGTAATTAAAAAAATTTAAATGTCTCTTATTAGATGAGGCATATTTTCGTCTGATAAGGTACTTCTTTTTCAATGATTTCGAGGATATTTTAGTTTTGATCAAAAAAATTTTATTTCTTATGACTTTTCGTAAAATATGTGAATGCCATCTGACAGAGGAACAGATAAGCTTCCCATCGAGCTCTTAGTCGAAGAAGTTGGTCGAAGGATGCAAGAGTTATTAGCAAAAAACTAATCGGTGGTCAACACGATTCTGTCCTACTGCCGATTCTTTTCCCAAAGTACTTTTCTATAATTCTAGTATTAAATTGTAAAAAATTAAACGAATTTTTTGTCCATTAAAAAACTATTAATTCTGAATAAAAAGCCGCCCATTTATAAAATTAAAAAAATTTAAATGTCTCTTATTAGATAAGGCATACTTTCGCCTGATAAGGTACTTCTTCTTCAATGATATCGAGGATATTTTGGGTTTGATCAAAAAAATTTTATTTCTTACGACTTTTCGTAAAACATGTTAATGCCATCTGAAAGAGGAACAGATAAGCTTTCCATCGAGCTGTCAGTCGAAGAAGTTGGTCGAAGGATGCAAGAGTTATTAGCAAAAAACTAATCGGTGGTCAACACAATTCCGTCCTACTGCCGATTCTTTTCGCAAAGTACTTTTCTATAATTCTAGTATTTAATGGGAAAAAATGAAACGAATTTTTTGTCCATGTAAAAAACCATTAATTCTGAATAAAATGCCACCATTTTATGCAATTAAAAAAATTGAAATGTCTCTTATTTGATAAGGTATATTTCCGTCTGATAAGGTACTTCTTCTTTAATGATTTCGAGGATATTTTAGTTTTGATCAAAAAAAGTGTTATTTCTTATAACTTTTCGTAAAATATGTTAATGCCATCTGAAAGAGAAACAGATAAGCTTTCCATCGAGCTCCTAGTTGAAGAAGTCGGTCGAAGGATGCAAGAGTAATAAGCAAAAAACTAATCGGTGGTCAACACGATTCCGTCCTACTGCCGATTCTTTTCGCAAAGTACTTTTCTATAATTCTAGTATTTAATGGGAAAAAATTAAACGATTTTTTTGTCCATTAAAAAACTATTTATTCTGAATAAAATGCCGCCCATTCATGCAATTAAAAAAAATTTAAATGTCTCTTATTAGATAAGGCATATTTTCGTCTGATAAGGTACTTCTTTTTAATGATTTCGAGGAAAATATCAAAAAAATTTTATTTCTTACGACTTTTCGTAAAATATGTTAATGCCATCTGAAAGAGTAATAGATAAGCTTTCCATCGAGCTCTTAGTCGAAGAAGTCGGTCGAAGGATGCAAGAGTAATAAGCAAAAAACTAATCGGTGGTCAACACGATTCCGTCCTACTGCCGATTCTTTTCGCAAAGTACTTTTCTATAATTCTAGTATTTAATGGGGAAAAATTAAACGAATTTTTTGTCCATGTAAAAAACTGTTAATTCCGAATAAAATGCCGCCCATTTATGCAATAGAAAAATTTAAATGTCTCTTATTAGGTAAGGCATATTTTCGTCTGATAGGGTACTTCTTCTTCAATGATTTCGAGGATATTTTAGTTTGATCAAAAAAATTTTATTTGTTATGACTTTTCGTACAACATGTTAATGCCATCTGAAAGAGGAACAGATAAGCTTTCCATCGAGCTCTTAGTCGAAGAAGTCGGTCGAAGGATGCAAGAGTTATTAGCAAAAAACTAATCAGTGGTTAACACGATTCCGTCCTACTGCCGATTCTTTTCGCGAAGTACTATAATTCTCGAATTTAATGGGAAAAAATTAAACGATTTTTTTGTCCATGTAAAAAACTATTAATTCTGAATAAAACGCCGCCCATTTATGCAATTAAAAAAATTTAAATGTCTCTTACTGGATAAGGCATACTTTCGCCTGATAAGGTACTTCTTCTTCAATGATATCGAGGATATTTTAAGTTTGATCAAAAAAATTTTATTTCTTAAAACTTTTCGTAAAATATCTTAATGCCATCTGAAAGAGGAACAGATAAGCTTTCCATCGAGCTCTTAGTCGAAGAAGTCGGTCGAAGGATGCAAGAGTAATAAGCAAAAAACTAATCGGTGGTCAACACGATTCCGTCCTACTGCCGATTCTTTTCGCAAAGTACTTTTCTATAATTCTAGTATTTAATGGGGAAAAATTAAACGAATTTTTTGTCCATGTAAAAAACTGTTAATTCCGAATAAAATGCCGCCCATTTATGCAATAGAAAAATTTAAATGTCTCTTATTAGGTAAGGCATATTTTCGTCTGATAGGGTACTTCTTCTTCAATGATTTCGAGGATATTTTAGTTTGATCAAAAAAATTTTATTTGTTATGACTTTTCGTACAACATGTTAATGCCATCTGAAAGAGGAACAGATAAGCTTTCCATCGAGCTCTTAGTCGAAGAAGTCGGTCGAAGGATGCAAGAGTAATAAGCAAAAAACTAATCGGTGGTCAACACGATTCCGTCCTACTGCCGATTCTTTTCGCAAAGTACTTTTCTATAATTCTAGTATTTAATGGGGAAAAATTAAACGAATTTTTTGTCCATGTAAAAAACTGTTAATTCCGAATAAAATGCCGCCCATTTATGCAATTAAAAAAATTTAAATGTCTCTTACTGGATAAGGCGTACTTTCGCCTGATAAGGTACTTCTTCTTCAATGATATCGAGGATATTTTGGGTTTGATCAAAAAAATTTTATTTCTTAAAACTTTTCGTAAAATATCTTAATGCCATCTGAAAGAGGAACAGATAAGCTTTCCATCGAGCTCTCAGTCGAAGAAGTCGGTCGAAGGATGCAAGAGTTATTAGCAAAAAACTAATTGGTGGTCAACACGATTCCGTCCTACTGCCGATTCTTTGCGAAAAGTACTTTTCTATAATTCTAGTATTTAATGGGAAAAATTACACGAATTTTTTGTCCATGTAAAAAACTATTAATTCTGAATAAAATGTCGCCCATTCATGCAATTAAAAAAATTTAAATGTCTCTTATTTGATTAGGTATAATTTCGTCTGATAAGGTACTTCTTCTTCAGTGATTTCGAGGATACTTTAGTTTTGATCAAAAAAATTTTATTTCTTACGACTTTTCGTAAAATATGTTAATGCCATCTGAAAGAGGAACAGATAAGCTTTGTATCGAGCTCTTACTCGAAGAAGTCGGTCGAAGGATGCAAGAGTAATAAGCAAAAAACTAATCGGTGGTCCACACGATTCCGTCCTACTGCCGATTCTTTGCGAAAAGTACTTTTCTATAATTCTAGTATTCAATGGGAAAAATTAAACGAATTTTTTGTCTATGTAAAAAACTATTAATTCTGAATAAAATGCCGCCCTTTTATGCAATTAAAAAAATTTAAATGTCTCTTATTAAATAAGGCATATTTTCGTCTTATACGGTACTTCTTCTTCAATGATTTCGAGGATATTTTTGGTTTGATCAAAAAAATTTTATTTCTTACGACATTTCGTTAAATATGTTAATGTCATCTGAAAGAGGAACAAATAAGCTTTCCATCGAGCTCTTATACGAAGAAGTCGGTCGAAGGATGCAAGAGTTATTACCAAAAAAATAATCGGTGGTCAACAGGATTCCGTCCTACTGCCGATTCTTTGCGAAAAGTACTTTTCTATAATTCTAGTATTTAATGGGAAAAATTAAACGAATTTTTTGTCCATGTAAAAAACTATTAATTCTGAATAAAATGCCGGCCATTCATGCAATTAAAAAAATTTAAATGTCTCTTATTTGATTAGGTATATTTTCGTCTGATAAGGTACTTCTTCTTCAATGATTTCGAGGATATTTTAGTTTTTATCAAAAAAATTTTATTTCTTATAACTTTTCGTAAAATATGTTAGTGCCATCTGAATGAGGAACAGATAAGCTTTCCATCGAGCTTTGAGTCGAAAAAGTCAGTCGAAGGATGCAAGAGTAATAAGCAAAAAACTAATCGGTGGTCAACACGATTCCGTCCTACTGCCGATTCTTTGCGAAAAGTACTTTTCTATAATTCTAGTATTTAATGGGAAAAATTAAACGAATTTTTTGTCCATGTAAAAAACTATTAATTCTGAATAAAATTCCGCCCATTTATGCAATTAAAAAAATTTAAATGTCTCGTATTTGATTAGGTATAATTTCGTCTGATAAGGTACTTCTTCTTCAGTGATTTCGAGGATATTTTAGTTTTGATCAAAAAAATTTTATTTCTTAAAACTTTTCGTAAAATATCTTAATGCGATCTGAAAGAGGAACAGATAAGCTTTCCATCGAGCTCTCAGTCGAAGAAGTCGGTCGAAGGATGCAAGAGTTATTAGAAAAAAACTAATTGGTGGTCAACACGATTCCGTCCTACTGCCGATTCTTTGCGAAAAGTACTTTTCTATAATTCTAGTATTTAATGGGAAAAATTAAACGAATTTTTTGTCCATGTAAAAAACTATTAATTCTGAATAAAATGCCGCCCATTCATGCAATTAAAAAAATTTAAATGTCTCTTATTTGATTAGGTATATTTTCGTCTGATAAGGTACTTCTTCTTCAATGATTTCGAGGATATTTTAGTTTTTATCAAAAAAATTTTATTTCTTATAACTTTTCGTAAAATATGTTAGTGCCATCTGAATGAGGAACAGATAAGCTTTCCATCGAGCTTTGAGTCGAAAAAGTCGGTCGAAGGATGCAAGAGTAATAAGCAAAAAACTAATCGGTGGTCA
Organism: Phortica okadai; assembly: GCA_034638295.1. Classification (NCBI taxonomy): domain Eukaryota; kingdom Metazoa; phylum Arthropoda; class Insecta; order Diptera; family Drosophilidae; genus Phortica; species Phortica okadai. The sequence goes on along the minus strand of CM067851.1, from coordinate 26,850,742 downwards.
ACACGATTCCGTCCTACTGCCGATTCTTTGCGAAAAGTACTTTTCTATAATTCTAGTATTTAATGGGAAAAATAAAACGAATTTTTTGTCCATGTAAAAAACTATTAATTCTGAATAAAATTCCGCCCATTTATGCAATTAAAAAAATTTAAATGTCTCGTATTTGATTAGGTATAATTTCGTCTGATAAGGTACTTCTTCTTCAGTGATTTCGAGGATATTTTAGTTTTGATCAAAAAAAGTTTATTTCTTAAAACTTTTCGTAAAATATCTTAATGCGATCTGAAAGAGGAACAGATAAGCTTTCCATCGAGCTCTCAGTCGAAGAAGTCGGTCGAAGGATGCAAGAGTTATTAGAAAAAAACTAATTGGTGGTCAACACGATTCCGTCCTACTGCCGATTCTTTGCGAAAAGTACTTTTCTATAATTCTAGTATTTAATGGGAAAAATTAAACGAATTTTTTGTCCATGTAAAAAACTATTAATTCTGAATAAAATGCCGCCCATTCATGCAATTAAAAAAATTTAAATGTCTCTTATTTGATTAGGTATATTTTCGTCTGATAAGGTACTTCTTCTTCAATGATTTCGAGGATATTTTAGTTTTTATCAAAAAAATTTTATTTCTTATAACTTTTCGTAAAATATGTTAGTGCCATCTGAATGAGGAACAGATAAGCTTTCCATCGAGCTTTGAGTCGAAAAAGTCGGTCGAAGGATGCAAGAGTAATAAGCAAAAAACTAATCGGTGGTCAACACGATTCTGTCCTACTGCCGATTCTTTGCGAAAAGTACTTTTCTATAATTCTAGTATTTAATGGGAAAAATTAAACGAATTTTTTGTCCATGTAAAAAACTATTAATTCTGAATAAAATGCCGCCCATTCATGCAATTAAAAAAATTTAAATGTCTCTTATTTGATTAGGTATATTTTCGTCTGATAAGGTACTTCTTCTTCAATGATTTCGAGGATATTTTAGTTTTGATCAAAAAAATTTTATTTCTTACGACTTTTCGTAGAATATGTTAATGCCATCTGAAAGAGGAACCGATAAGCTTTCCATCGAGCTCTCAGTCGAAGAAGTTGGTCGAAGGATGCAAGAGTTATTAGCAAAAAACTAATCGGTGGTCAACACGATTCCCTCCTACTGCCGGTTCTTTTCCTAAAGTACTTTTCTATAATTCTAGTATTAAATGGGAAAAAATTAAACGAATTTTTTGTCCATTAAAAAACTATTAATTCTGAATAAAATGCCGCCCATTTATGCAATTAAAAAAATTTAAATGTCTCTTATTAGATAAGGCATATTTTCGTCTGATAAGGTACTTCTTCTTCAATGATTTCGAGGATATTTTAGTTTTGATCAAAAAAATTTTATTTCTTACAAATTTTCGTAAAATATGTTAATACCATCTGAAAGAGGAACAGATAAGCTTTCCATCGAGCTCTCAGTCGAAGAAGTCGGTCGAAGGATGCAAGAGTTATCAGCAAAAAACTAATCGGTGGTCAACAGGATTCCGTCCTACTGCCGATTCTTTTCGCAAAGTACTTTTCTATATTAAACGAATTTTTTGACTATGTAAAAAACTATTAATTCTGAACAAAATGCCGCCCATTTATGTAGTTAAAACCAGTAAGGACGCTATCTTCAGCAAGGCTGAAGCTATACTACTTTTCACTTTGTGTCACTATAAAAAAAACTAAATGAATAGTTTTCATGCCTCCCTAACAACATAACTGTAATGTTTCAAGTCAATTCGTTAAAAAACAAAAAATTTTTCCATACAACGGTTCAAGTTTTGCGATAAGTAGGCGTGGCTACGCCCACTTTTGGTCAAAATAGTTTTCATTCCTCCCTAGGAACATAACTGTAAAGTTTTAAGTCAATTGGTTAAAAAACAAAAAAGTTTTCCATACAAAGCGTCAAGTTAAGCTATAAGTACTTTTCTATAATTCTAGTATTTAATGGGAAAAAATTAAACGATTTTTTTGTCTATGTAAAAAACTATTAATTCTGAATAAAATGCCGCCCATTTATGCAATTAAAAAAATTTAAATGTCTCTTATTAGATAAGGCATATCTTCGTCTGATAAGGTACTTCTTCTTCAATGATTTCGAGGATGTTTTAGTTTTGATCAAAAAAATTTTATTTCTTACGACTTTTCGTAAAATATGTTAATACCATCTGAAAGAGGAACAGATAAGCTTTCCATCGAGCTCTCAGTCGAAGAAGTCGGTCGAAGGATGCAAGAGTTATCAGCAAAAACTAATCGGTGGTCAACAGGATTCCGTCCTACTGCCGATTCTTTTCGCAAAGTACTTTTCTATAATTCTAGTATTTAGTGGGAAAAAGTGAAACGATTTTTTTGTCTATGTAAAAACTATTACATATTACAATTAAAAAAATACAAATGGCTCTTATTAGATAAGGCATATTTTCGTCTGATAAGGTACTTCTTCTTCAATGATTTCGAGGATATTTTGGGTTTGATCAACAAAATTTTATTTCTTACGACTTTTCGTAAAATATGTTAATACCATCTGAAAGAGGAACAGATTAGCTTTCCATCGAGCTCTTAGTCGAAGAAGTCGGTCAGAGGATGCAAGAGTTATTAGCAAAAAACTAATCGGTGGTCAACACGATTCCGTCCTACTGCCGATTCTTTGCGAAAAGTACTTTTCTATAATTCTAGTATTTAATGGGAAAAATAAAACGAATTTTTTGTCCATGTAAAAAACTATTAATTCTGAATAATTTTCCGCCCATTTATGCAATTAAAAAAATTTAAATGTCTCTTATTTGATTAGGTATAATTTCGTCTGATAAGGTACTTCTTCTTCAGTGATTTCGACGATATTTTAGTTTTGATCAAAAAAATTTTATTTCTTACAACTTTTCGTAAAATATGTTAATGTCATCTAAAAGAGGAACAGATAAGCTTTCCATCGAGCTCTTACTCGAAGAAGTCGGTCAAAGGATGCAAGAGTAATAAGCAAAAAACTAATCGGTGGTCCACAAGATTCCGTCCTACTGCCGATTCTTTGCGAAAAGTACTTTTCTATAACTTTAGTATTTAATGGGAAAAATTAAACGAATTTTTTGACTATGTAAAAAACTATTAATTCTGAATAAAATGCCGCCCATTTATGCAATTAAAAAAATTTGAATGTCTCTTATTTGATTAGGTATAATTTCGTCTGATAAGGTACTTCTTCTTCAATGATTTCGAGGATATTTTAGTTTTGATCAAAAAAAGTGTTATTTCTTATAACTTTTCGTAAAATATGTTAGTGCCATCTGAAAGAGGAACAGATAAGCTTTCCATCGAGCTCTCAGACGAAGAAGTCGGTCGAAGGATGCAAGAGTTATCAGCAAAAAACTAATCGGTGGTCAACACGATTCCGTCCTACTGCCGATTCTTTTCCCAAAGTACTTTCTTATAATTCTAGTATTAAATGGTAAAAAATTAAACGAATTTTTTGTCCATTAAAAAACTATTAATTCTGAATAAAATGCCGCCCATTTATGCAATTAAAAAAATTTGAATGTCTCTTATTTGATTAGGTATAATTTCGTCTGATAAGGTACTTCTTCTTCAATCATTTCGAGGATATTTTAGTTTTGATCAAAAAAAGTGTTATTTCTTATAACTTTTCGTAAAATATGTTAGTGCCATCTGAAAGAGGAACAGATAAGCTTTCCATCGAGCTCTCAGACGAAGAAGTCGGTCGAAGGATGCAAGAGTTATCAGCAAAAAACTAATCGGTGGTCAACACGATTCCGTCCTACTGCCGATTCTTTTCCCAAAGTACTTTCTTATAATTCTAGTATTAAATGGTAAAAAATTAAACGAATTTTTTAAAACTTTAAAAAACTATTAATTCTGAATAAAATGCCGCCCATTTATGCAATTAAAAAAATTTAAATGTCTATTATTTGATAAGGTATATTTTCGTCTGATAAGGTACTTCTTCTTCAGTGATTTCGAGGATATTTTAGTTTTGATCAAAAAAAGTGTTATTTCTTATAACTTTTCGTAAAATATGTTAATGCCATCTGAAAGAGAAACAGATAAGCTTTCCATCGAGCTCCTAGTTGAAGAAGTCGGTCGAAGGATGCAAGAGTAATAAGCAAAAAACTAATCGGTGGTCAACACGATTCCGTCCTACTGCCGATTCTTTTCGCAAAGTACTTTTCTATAATTCTAGTATTTAATGGGAAAAAATTAAACGATTTTTTTGTCTATGTAAAAAACTATTAATTCTGAATAAAATGCCGCCCATTCATGCAATTAAAAAAAATTTAAATGTCTCTTATTAGATAAGGCATATTTTCGTCTGATAAGGTACTTCTTTTTATTGATTTCGAGGAAAATATCAAAAAAATTTTATTTCTTACGACTTTTCGTAAAATATGTTAATGCCATCTGAAAGAGTAATAGATAAGCTTTCCATCGAGCTCTTAGTCGAAGAAGTCGGTCGAAGGATGCAAGAGTAATAAGCAAAAAACTAATCGGTGGTCAACACGATTCCGTCCTACTGCCGATTCTTTTCGCAAAGTACTTTTCTATAATTCTAGTATTTAATGGGGAAAAATTAAACGAATTTTTTGTCCATGTAAAAAAGTGTTAATTCCGAATAAAATGCCGCCCATTTATGCAATAGAAAAATTTAAATGTCTCTTATTAGGTAAGGCATATTTTCGTCTGATAGGGTACTTCTTCTTCAATGATTTCGAGGATATTTTAGTTTGATCAAAAAAATTTTATTTGTTATGACTTTTCGTACAACATGTTAATGCCATCTGAAAGAGGAACAGATAAGCTTTCCATCGAGCTCTTAGTCGAAGAAGTCGGTCGAAGGATGCAAGAGTTATTAGCAAAAAACTAATCAGTGGTTAACACGATTCCGTCCTACTGCCGATTCTTTTCGCGAAGTACTATAATTCTCGAATTTAATGGGAAAAAATTAAACGATTTTTTTGTCCATGTAAAAAACTATTAATTCTGAATAAAACGCCGCCCATTTATGCAATTAAAAAAATTTAAATGTCTCTTACTGGATAAGGCATACTTTCGCCTGATAAGGTACTTCTTCTTCAATGATATCGAGGATATTTTGGGTTTGATCAAAAAAATTTTATTTCTTAAAACTTTTCGTAAAATATCTTAATGCCATCTGAAAGTGGAACAGATAAGCTTTCCATCGAGCTCTCAGTCGAAGAAGTCGGTCGAAGGATGCAAGAGTTATTAGCAAAAAACTAATTGGTGGTCAACACGATTCCGTCCTACTGCCGATTCTTTGCGAAAAGTACTTTTCTATAATTCTAGTATTTAATGGGAAAAATTACACGAATTTTTTGTCCATGTAAAAAACTATTAATTCTGAATAAAATGTCGCCCATTCATGCAATTAAAAAAATTTAAATGTCTCTTATTTGATTAGGTATAATTTCGTCTGATAAGGTACTTCTTCTTCAGTGATTTCGAGGATACTTTAGTTTTGATCAAAAAAATTTTATTTCTTACGACTTTTCGTAAAATATGTTAATGCCATCTGAAAGAGGAACAGATAAGCTTTGTATCGAGCTCTTACTCGAAGAAGTCGGTCGAAGGATGCAAGAGTAATTAGCAAAAAACTAATCGGTGGTCCACACGATTCCTTCCTACTGCCGATTCTTTGCGAAAAGTACTTTTCTATAATTCTAGTATTCAATGGGAAAAATTAAACGAATTTTTTGTCTATGTAAAAAACTATTAATTCTGAATAAAATGCCGCCCTTTTATGCAATTAAAAAAATTTAAATGTCTCTTATTAGATAAGGCATATTTTCGTCTTATACGGTACTTCTTCTTCAATGATTTCGAGGATATTTTTGGTTTGATCAAAAAAATTTTATTTCTTACGACATTTCGTAAAATATGTTAATGTCATCTGAAAGAGGAACAAATAAGCTTTCCATCGAGCTCTTATACGAAGAAGTCGGTCGAAGGATGCAAGAGTTATTACCAAAAAAATAATCGGTGGTCAACAGGATTCCGTCCTACTGCCGATTCTTTGCGAAAAGTACTTTTCTATAATTCTAGTATTTAATGGGAAAAATTAAACGAATTTTTTGTCCATGTAAAAAACTATTAATTCTGAATAAAATGCCGCCCATTCATGCAATTAAAAAAATTTAAATGTCTCTTATTTGATTAGGTATATTTTCGTCTGATAAGGTACTTCTTCTTCAATGATTTCGAGGATATTTTAGTTTTTATCAAAAAAATTTTATTTCTTATAACTTTTCGTAAAATATGTTAGTGCCATCTGAATGAGGAACAGATAAGCTTTCCATCGAGCTTTGAGTCGAAAAAGTCGGTCGAAGGATGCAAGAGTAATAAGCAAAAAACTAATCGGTGGTCAACACGATTCCGTCCTACTGCCGATTCTTTGCGAAAAGTACTTTTCTATAATTCTAGTATTTAATGGGAAAAATTAAACGAATTTTTTGTCCATGTAAAAAACTATTAATTCTGAATAAAATTCCGCCCATTTATGCAATTAAAAAAATTTAAATGTCTCGTATTTGATTAGGTATAATTTCTTCTGATAAGGTACTTCTTCTTCAGTGATTTCGAGGATATTTTAGTTTTGATCAAAAAAATTTTATTTCTTAAAACTTTTCGTAAAATATCTTAATGCCATCTGAAAGAGGAACAGATAAGCTTTCCATCGAGCTCTCAGTCGAAGAAGTCGGTCGAAGGATGCAAGAGTTATTAGAAAAAAACTAATTGGTGGTCAACACGATTCCGTCCTACTGCCGATTCTTTGCGAAAAGTACTTTTCTATAATTCTAGTATTTAATGGGAAAAATTAAACGAATTTTTTGTCCATGTAAAAAACTATTAATTCTGAATAAAATGCCGCCCATTCATGCAATTAAAAAAATTTAAATGTCTCTTATTTGATTAGGTATATTTTCGTCTGATAAGGTACTTCTTCTTCAATGATTTCGAGGATATTTTAGTTTTTATCAAAAAAATTTTATTTCTTATAACTTTTCGTAAAATATGTTAGTGCCATCTGAATGAGGAACAGATAAGCTTTCCATCGAGCTTTGAGTCGAAAAAGTCGGTCGAAGGATGCAAGAGTAATAAGCAAAAAACTAATCGGTGGTCAACACGATTCCGTCCTACTGCCGATTCTTTGCGAAAAGTACTTTTCTATAATTCTAGTATTTAATGGGAAAAATTAAACGAATTTTTTGTCCATGTAAAAAATTATTAATTCTGAATAAAATTCCGCCCATTTATGCAATTAAAAAAATTTCAATGTCTCGTATTTGATTAGGTATAATTTCGTCTGATAAGGTACTTCTTCTTCAGTGATTTCGAGGATATTTTAGTTTTGATCAAAAAAATTTTATTTCTTACGACTTTTCGTAAAATATGTTAATGCCATCTGAAAGAGGAACCGATAAGCTTTCCATCGAGCTCTCAGTCGAAGAAGTTGGTCGAAGGATGCAAGAGTTATTAGCAAAAAACTAATCGGTGGTAAACACGATTCCCTCCTACTGCCGGTTCTTTTCCTAAAGTACTTTTCTATAATTCTAGTATTAAATGGGAAAAAATTAAACGAATTTTTTGTCCATTAAAAAACTATTAATTCTGAATAAAATGCCGCCCATTTATGCAATTAAAAAAATTTAAATGTCTCTTATTAGATAAGGCTTATTTTCGTCTGATAAGGTACTTCTTCTTCAATGATTTCGAGGATATTTTAGTTTTGATCACAAAAAATTTTATTTCTTACGAATTTTCGTAAAATATGTTAATACCATCTGAAAGAGGAACAGATAAGCTTTCCATCGAGCTCTCAGTCGAAGAAGTCGGTCGAAGGATGCAAGAGTTATCAGCAAAAAACTAATCGGTGGTCAACAGGATTCCGTCCTACTGCCGATTCTTTTCGCAAAGTACTTTTCTATATTAAACGAATTTTTTGACTATGTAAAAAACTATTAATTCTGAACAAAATGCCGCCCATTTATGCAATTAAAACCAGTAAGGACGCTATCTTCAGCAAGGCTGAAGCTATACTACTTTTCACTTTGTGTCACTATAAAAAAAACTAAATGAATAGTTTTCATGCCTCCCTAACAACATAACTGTAATGTTTCATGTCAATTCGTTAAAAAACAAAAAATTTTTCCATACAACGGTTCAAGTTTTGCGATAAGTAGGCGTGGCTACGCCCACTTTTGGTCAAAATAGTTTTCATTCCTCCCTAGGAACATAACTGTAAAGTTTTAAGTCAATTGGTTAAAAAACAAAAAAGTTTTCCATACAAAGCGTCAAGTTAAGCTATAAGTACTTTTCTATAATTCTAGTATTTAATGGGAAAAAATTAAACGATTTTTTTTTCTATGTAAAAAACTATTAATTCTGAATAAAATGCCGCCCATTTATGCAATTAAAAAAATTTAAATGTCTCTTATTAGATAAGGCATATCTTCGTCTGATAAGGTACTTCTTCTTCAATGATTTCGAGGATGTTTTAGTTTTGATCAAAAAAATTTTATTTCTTACGACTTTTCGTAAAATATGTTAATACCATCTGAAAGAGGAACAGATAAGCTTTCCATCGAGCTCTCAGTCGAAGAAGTCGGTCGAAGGATGCAAGAGTTATCAGCAAAAACTAATCGGTGGTCAACAGGATTCCGTCCTACTGCCGATTCTTTTCGCAAAGTACTTTTCTATAATTCTAGTATTTAGTGGGAAAAAGTGAAACGATTTTTTTGTCTATGTAAAAACTATTACATATTACAATTAAAAAAATACAAATGGCTCTTATTAGATAAGGCATATTTTCGTCTGATAAGGTACTTCTTCTTCAATGATTTCGAGGATATTTTGGGTTTGATCAACAAAATTTTATTTCTTACGACTTTTCGTAAAATATGTTAATACCATCTGAAAGAGGAACAGATTAGCTTTCCATCGAGCTCTTAGTCGAAGAAGTCGGTCGGAGGATGCAAGAGTTATTAGCAAAAAACTAATCGGTGGTCAACACGATTCCGTCCTACTGCCGATTCTTTGCGAAAAGTACTTTTCTATAATTCTAGTATTTAATGGGAAAAATAAAACGAATTTTTTGTCCATGTAAAAAACTATTAATTCTGAATAATTTTCCGCCCATTTATGCAATTAAAAAAATTTAAATGTCTCTTATTTGATTAGGTATAATTTCGTCTGATAAGGTACTTCTTCTTCAGTGATTTCGACGATATTTTAGTTTTGATCAAAAAAATTTTATTTCTTACAATTTTTCGTAAAATATGTTAATGTCATCTAAAAGAGGAACAGATAAGCTTTCCACCGAGCTCTTACTCGAAGAAGTCGGTCAAAGGATGCAAGAGTAATAAGCAAAAACCTAATCGGTGGTCCACAAGATTCCGTCCTACTGCCCATTCTTTGCGAAAAGTACTTTTCTATAATTTTAGTATTTAATGGGAAAAATTAAACGAATTTTTTGACTATGTAAAAAACTATTAATTCTGAATAAAATGCCGCCCATTTATGCAATTAAAAAAATTTGAATGTCTCTTATTTGATTAGGTATAATTTCGTCTGATAAGGTACTTCTTCTTCAATGATTTCGAGGATATTTTAGTTTTGATCAAAAAAAGTGTTATTTCTTATAACTTTTCGTAAAATATGTTAGTGCCATCTGAAAGAGGAACAGATAAGCTTTCCATCGAGCTCTCAGACGAAGAAGTCGGTCGAAGGATGCAAGAGTTATCGGCAAAAAACTAATCGGTGGTCAACACGATTCCGTCCTACTGCCGATTCTTTTCCCAAAGTACTTTCTTATAATTCTAGTATTAAATGGTAAAAAATTAAACGAATTTTTTGTCCATTAAAAAACTATTAATTCTGAATAAAATGCCGCCCATTTATGCAATTAAAAAAATTTAAATGTCTATTATTTGATAAGGTATATTTTCGTCTGATAAGGTACTTCTTCTTCAGTGATTTCGAGGATATTTTAGTTTTGATCAAAAAAAGTGTTATTTCTTATAACTTTTCTTAAAATATGTTAGTGCCATCTGAAAGAGGAACAGATAAGCTTTCCATCGAGCTCTCAGTCGAAGAAGTTGGTCGAAGGATGCAAGAGTTATCAGCAAAAAACTAATCGGTGGTCAACATGATTCCGTCCTACTGCCGATTCTTTTCGCAAAGTACTTTTCTATAATTCTAGTATTTACTGGGAAAAAATTAAACGATTTTTTTGTCTATGTAAAAAATTATTATTTCTGAATAAAATGCCGCCCATTTATGCAATTAAAAAAATTTAAATGTCTCTTATTAGATAAGGCATATTTTCGTCTGATAAGGTACTTCTTCTTCAATGATTTCGAGGATATTTTAGTTTTGATAAAAAAAATTTTATTTCTTACGACTTTTCGTAAAATATGTTAATACCATCTGAAAGAGGAACAGATAAGCTTTCCATCGAGCATTTAGTCGAAGAAGTCGGTCGAAGGATGCAAGAGTAGTAAGCAAAAAACTAATCGGTGGTCCACACGATTCCGTCCTACTGCCGATTCTTTGCGAAAAGTACTCTTCTATAATTTTAGTATTTAATGGTAAAAATTAAACGAATTTTTTGTCCACGTAAAAAACTATTAATTCTGAATAAAATTCCGCCCATTTATGCAATTAAAAAAATTTGAATGTCTCTTGTTTGATTAGGTATATTTTCGACAGATAAGGTACTTCGTTTTGAATGATTTCGAGGATATTTTAGTTTTGATCAAAAAAAGTGTTATTTCTTATAACTTTTCGTAAAATATGTTAGTGCCATCTGAAAGAGGAACAGATAAGCTTTCCATCGAGCTCTCAGTCGAAGAAGTCGGTCGAAGGATGCAAGAGTTATCAGCAAAAAACTAATCGGTGGTCAACACGATTCCGTCCTACTGCCGATTCTTTTCCCAAAGTACTTTTCTATAATTCTTGTATTAAATGGTAAAAAATTAAACGAATTTTTTGTCCATTAAAAAACTATTAATTCTGAATAAAATGCCGCCCATTTATGCAATTGAAAAAATTTAAATGTCTATTATTTGATAAGGTATATTTTCGTCTGATAAGGTACTTCTTCTTGAATGATTTCGAGGATATTTTAGTTTTGATCAAAAAAATTTTATTTCTTATAACTTTTCTTAAAATATGTTAGTGCCATCTGAAAGAGGAACAGATAAGCTTTCCATCGAGCTCTCAGTCGAAGAAGTTGGTCGAAGGATGCAAGAGTTATCAGCAAAAAACTAATCGGTGGTCAACATGATTCCGTCCTACTGCCGATTCTTTTCGCAAAGTACTTTTCTATAATTCTAGTATTTAATGGGAAAAAATTAAACGATTTTTTTGTCTATGTAAAAAATTATTAATTCTGAATAAAATGCCGCCCATTTATGCAATTAAAAAAATTTAAATGTCTCTTATTAGATAAGGCATATTTTCGTCTGATAAGGTACTTCTTCTTCAATGATTTCGAGGATATTTTAGTTTTGATAAAAAAAATTTTATTTCTTACGACTTTTCGTAAAATATGTTAATACCATCTGAAAGAGGAACAGATAAGCTTTACATCGAGCATTTAGTCGAAGAAGTCGGTCGAAGGATGCAAGAGTAGTAAGCAAAAAACTAATCGGTGGTCCACACGATTCCGTCCTACTGCCGATTCTTTGCGAAAAGTACTTTTCTATAATTCTAGTATTTAATGGGAAAAATAAAACGAATTTTTTGTCCATGTAAAAAACTATTAATTCTGAATAATTTTCCGCCCATTTATGCAATTAAAAAAATTTAAATGTCTCTTATTTGATTAGGTATAATTTCGTCTGATAAGGTACTTCTTCTTCAGTGATTTCGACGATATTTTAGTTTTGATCAAAAAAATTTTATTTCTTACAACTTTTCGTACAATATGTTAGTGCCATCTGAAAGAGGAACAGATAAGCTTTCCATCGAGCTCTTAGTCGAAGAAGTCGTTAAAAGGATGCAAGAGTTATTAACAGAAAACTAATCGGTGGTCAATACGTTTCCGTCCTACTGCCGATTCTTTTCACGAAGTACTTTTCTTTAATTCTAGTATTTAATGGGAAAAAATTAAACGAATTTTTTGTCCATGTAAAAAACTATTAATTCTGAATAAAATGCCGCCCATTTATGCAATTAAAATAATTTAAATGTCTCTTATTTGATAAGGCATACTTTCGCCTAATAAGGTACTTCTTCTTCAATGATATCGAGGATATTTTGGGTTTGATCAAAAAAATGTTATTTCCCATAACTTTTCGTAAATTATGTTAGTGACATCTGAATGAGGAACAGATAAGCTTTCCATCGAGCTCTCAGTCGAAGAAGTAGGTCAAAGGATGCAAGAGTTATCAGCAAAACACTAATCGGTGGTCAACACGATTCCGTCCTACTGCCGATTCTTTTCGCAAAGTACTTTTCTATAATTCTAGTATTTAATGGGAAAAAATTAAACGAATTTTTTGTCCATGTAAAAAACTATTAAGTCTGAATAAAATGCCGCCCATTTATGCAATTAAAAAAATTTAAATGTCTATTGTTTGATAAGGTATATTTTCGTCTGATAAGGTACTTCTTCTTCAATGATTTCGAGGATATTTTAGGTTTAATAAAAAAATTTTATTTCTTACGACTTTTCGTAAAATATGTTAATGCCATCTGAAAGAGGAACAGATAAGCTTTCCATCGAGCTCTTAGTCGAAGAAGTCGGTAAAAGGATGCAAGAGTTATTAGCATAAAACTAATCAGTGGTCAATACGTTTCCGTCCTACTGCCGATTCTTTTCACGAAGTACTTTTCTATAATTTTAGTATTTAATGAGAAAAATTAAACGAATTTTTTGTCTAAGTAAAAAACTGTTAATTCTGAATAAAATGCCGCCCATTTATGCAATTAAAAAAATTTAAATGTCTATTGTTTGATAAGGTATATTTTCGTCTGATAAGGTACTTCTTCTTCAATGATTTCGAGGATATTTTAGGTTTAATAAAAAAATTTTATTTCTTACGACTTTTCGTAAAATATGTTAATGCCATCTGAAAGAGGAACAGATAAGCTTTCCATCGAGCTCTTAGTCGAAGAAGTCGGTAAAAGGATGCAAGAGTTATTAGCAGAAAACTAATCGGTAGTCAATACGTTTCCGTCCTACTGCCGATTCTTTTCACGAAGTACTTTTCTATAATTCTAGTATTTAATGGGAAAAAATTAAACGAATTTTTGGTCCATGTAAAAAACTATTAATTCTGAATAAAATGCCGCCCATTTATGCAATTAAAAAAATTTAAATGTCTATTGTTTGATAAGGTATATTTTCGTCTGATAAGGTACTTCTTCTTCAATGATTTCGAGGATATTTTAGGTTTAATAAAAAAATTTTATTTCTTACGACTTTTCGTAAAATATGTTAATGCCATCTGAAAGAGGAACAGATAAGCTTTCCATCGAGCTCTTAGTCGAAGAAGTCGGTAAAAGGATGCAAGAGTTATTAGCATAAAACTAATCAGTGGTCAATACGTTTCCGTCCTACTGCCGATTCTTTTCACGAAGTACTTTTCTATAATTTTAGTATTTAATGAGAAAAATTAAACGAATTTTTTGTCTAAGTAAAAAACTGTTAATTCTGAATAAAATGCCGCCCATTTATGCAATGAAAACCAGTAAGGACGCTATAGTCGAGTATACTCGACAATATAATACCCTGCACGCACAGTGGGTGGTGCAACACCCTAAATCTTCAAAAAAATGTTGATTTGACATCGCCCGATCGAATAGTGTTCAAAATATCAAGTAAATTGGTCAAAAAAAGTGGAATTTACGAAAAATTTGAGTTTGTTGGTCATTGAGGGGTAACTTTCGAACAGAGGGGAATTTTGTGGTATGCAGTCTTTAAGATATATATTTACTGAGCTTGTATACAAAATTTCATGTTCATATCTTTATTAGTTTTGGAGATATTGCTTTTTAGAGAAAACAACTCGGGGAGGGTAAATCAAGGGGAGGGGGAAAATTTGTGGTATGCAGTTTTGTAGAGCTCTTCATGCTGAGTCTACATACCGACTTTCATGTTTTTATCTCTTCGGGTGTACGAGTTACAACGTTTTAAAAAAGTGGGCTGTGCTGGATGGGCGGGAAGGAGTGGGCGTGGCACAAAACCGTTTAAACTTGATGTAGTGCCAAGCATCACGAGTCTACCCTCCAAATTTCAAGTCTCTAGCTTTTACAGTTTCCGAGAACCATTGGTGAATACAGACGGACGGACGGACGGACGGACGGACGGACGGACGGACGGACGGACAGACGGACAGGGCTCAATCGATTTCTCTTGTCATCCTGATCAAGAATATATATACTTTATGGGGTCCCCCTCCCTTCCTTCTGTGCGTTACATACATTTCGTTCAAACAAACTTAATATACCCTGACACACTGTATGTGCAGGGTATAAAAATTTAAATGTCTCTTATTTGATTAGGTATAATTTCATCTGATAAGGTACTTCTTCTTCAATGATTTCGAGGATATTTTAGTTTTGATCAAAAAAATTTTATTTCTTATGACTTTTCGTACAATATGTTAGTGCCATCTGAAAGAGGAAAAGATAAGCTTTCCATCGAGCTCTTAGTCGAAGAAGTCGGTAAAAGGATGCAAGAGTTATTAGCAAAAAACTAATCGGTGGTCAATACGTTTCCGTTCTACTGCCGATTATTTTCACGAAGTACTTTTCTATACTTCTATTTTTTAATGGGAAAAAATTAAACGAATTTTTTGTCCATGTAAAAAACTATTAATTCTGAATAAAATGCCGCCCATTTATGCAATCAAAAAAATTTAAATGTCTCTTATTTGATAAGGCATACTTTCGCCTGATAAGGTACTTCTTCTTCAATGATATCGAGGATATTTTGGGTTTGACCAAAAAAATTTTATTTCTTACGACTTTTCGTAAAATATGTTAATGCCATCTGAAAGACGAACCGATAAGCTTTCCATCGAGCTCTCAGTCGAAGAAGTTGGTCGAAAGATGCAAGAGTTATTAGCAAAAAACTAATCGGTGGTCAGCACGATTCCGTCCTACTGCCGATTCTTTTCGCAAAGTACTTTTCTATAATTCTAGTATTTAATGGGAAACAATTAAACGATTTTTTTGTCTATGTAAAAAACTATTAATTCTGAATAAAATGCCGCCCATTTATGCAATTAAAAAAATTTAAATGTCAATTATTTGATAAGGTATATTTTCGTCTGATAAGGTACTTCTTCTTTAATGATTTCGAGAATATTTTAGTTTTGATCAAAAAAAATGTTATTTATCATAACTTTTCGTAAATTATGTTAGTGACAGGTGAATGAGGAACATATAAGCTTTCCATCGAGCTCTCAGTCGAAGAAGTCGGTCGAAGGATGCAAGAGTTATCAGGAAAACACTAATCGGTGGTCAACACGATTCCGTCCTACTGCCGATTCTTTTCGCAAAGTACTTTTCTATTATTCTAGTATTTAATGGGAAAAAATTAAACGAATTTTTTGTCCATGTAAAAAACTATTAATTCTGAATAAAATGCCGCCCATTTATGCAATTAAAAAAATTTAAATGTCTATTATTTGATAAGGTATATTTTCGTCTGATAAGGTACTTCTTCTTTAATGATTTCGAGAATATTTTAGTTTTGATCAAAAAAATTTTATTTCTTATGACTTTTCGTACAATATGTTAGTGCCATCTGAAAGAGAAACAGATAAGCTTTCCATCGAGCTCTTAGTCGAAGAAGTCGGTAAAAGGATGCAAGAGTCATTAGCAGAAAACTAATCGGTGGTCAATAAGTTTCCGTCCTACTGCCGATTCTTTTCACGAAGTACTTTTCTATAATTCTAGTACTTAATGGGAAAAAATTAAACGAATTTTTTGTCCATGTAAAAAACTATTAATTCTGAATAAAATGCCGCCCATTTATGCAATTAAAAAAATTTAAATGTCTATTATTTGATAAGGTATATTTTCGTCTGATAAGGTACTTCTTCTTTAATGATTTCGAGAATATTTTAGTTTTGATCAAAAAAATTTTATTTCTTACGACTTTTCGTAAAATATGTTAATAACATCTGAAAGAGGAACAGATAAGCTTTCCATCGAGCTCTTAGTCGAAGAAGTCGGTCGAAGGATGCAAGAGTTATTAGCAAAAAACTAATCGGTGGTCAACACGATTCCGTCCTACTGCCGATTCTTTTCGCAAAGTACTTTTCTATAATTCTAGTATTTAATGGGGAAAAATTAAACAAATTTTTTGTCCATGTAAAAAACTGTTAATTCCGAATAAAATGCCACCCATTTATGCAATAGAAAAATTTAAATGTCTCTTATTAGGTAAGGCATATTTTCGTCTGATAGGGTACTTCTTCTTCAATGATTTCGAGGATATTTTAGTTTGATCAAAAAAATTTTATTTCTTATGACTTTTCGTACAATATGTTAATGCCATCTGAAAGAGGAACAGATAAGATTTCCATCGAGCTCTTAGTCGAAGAAGTCGGTCGAAGGATGCAAGAGTTATTAGCAAAAAACTAATTGGTGGTCAACACGATTCCGTCCTACTGCCGATTCTTTTCGCAAAGTACTTTTCTACTGCCGATTCTTTTCGCGAAGTACTCTAATTCTAGTATTTAATGGGAAAAATTAAACGAATTTTTTGTCCATGTAAAAAACTATTAATTTTGAATAAAATGTCGCCCATTTATGCAATTAAAAAAATTTAAATGTCTCTTATTTGATTAGGTATAATTTCGTCAGATAAGGTACTTCTTCTTTAATGATTTCGAGGATATTTTAGTTTTGATCAAAAAAAGTGTTATTTCTTATAACTTTTCGTAAAATATGTTAGTGCCATCTGAAAGAGGAACAGATAAGCTTTCCATCGAGCTCTCAGTCGAAGAAGTCGGTCGAAGGATGCAAGAGTAATAAGCAAAAAACTAATCGGTGGTCAACACGATTCCGTCCTACTGCCGATTCTTTTCGCAAAGTACTTTTCTACTGCCGATTCTTTTCGCGAAGTACTATAATTCTAGTATTTAATGGGAAAAATTAAACGAATTTTTCGTCGAAGTAAAAAACTATTAATTCTGAATTAAATGCCGCCCATTTATGCAATTAAAAAAATTTAAATGTCTCTTATTTGATTAGGTATAATTTCGTCTGATAAGGTACTTCTTCTTCAATGATTTCGAGGATATTTTAGTTTTGATCAAATAAATTTTATTTCTTATGACTTTTCGTACAATATGTTAGTGCCATCTGAAAGAGGAACAGATAAGCTTTCCATCGAGCTCTTAGTCGAAGAAGTCGGTCGAAGGATTCAAGAGTTATTAGCAGAAAACTAATCGGTGGTCAATACGTTTCCGTCCTACTGCCGATTCTTTTCACGAAGTACTTTTCTATAATTCTAGTATTTAATGGGAAAAAATTAAACGAATTTTTTGTCCATGTAAAAAACTATTAATTCTGAATAAAATGCCGCCCATTTATGCAATTAAAAAAATTTAAATGTCTCTCATTTGATAAGGCATACTTTCGCCTGATAAGGTACTTCTTCTTCAATGATATCGAGGATATTTTTGGTTTGATCAAAAAAATTTTATTTCTTACGACTTTTCGTAAAATATGTTAATGCCATCTGAAAGAGGAACCGATAAGCTTTCCATCGAGCTCTCAGTCGAAAAAGTTGGTCGAAAGATGCCAGAGTTATTAGCAAAAAACTAATCGGTGGTCAACACGATTCCGTCCTACTGCCGATTCTTTTCCCAAAGTACTTTTCTATAATTCTAGTATTAAATGGTAAAAAATTAAACGAATTTTTTGTCCATTAAAAAACTATTAATTCTGAATAAAATGCCGCCCATTTATGCAATTAAAAAAATTTAAACGTCTATTATTTGATAAGGTATATTTTCGTCTGATAAGGTACTTCTTCTTTAATGATTTCGAGAATATTTTAGTTTTGATCAAAAAAAAATTTTATTTCCCATAACTTTTCGTAAATTATGTTAGTGACATCTGAATGAGGAACAGATAAGCTTTCCATCGAGCTCTCAGTCGAAGAAGTAGGTCAAAGGATGCAAGAGTTATCAGCAAAACACTAATCGGTGGTCAACACGATTCCGTCCTACTGCCGATTCTTTTCGCAAAGTACTTTTCTATAATTCTAGTATTTAATGGGAAAAAATTAAACGAATTTTTTGTCCATGTAAAAAACTATTAAGTCTGAATAAAATGCCGCCCATTTATGCAATTAAAAAAATTTAAATGTCTATTATTTAATAAGGTATATTTTCGTCTGATAAGGTACTTCTTCTTTAATGATTTCGAGAATATTTTAGTTTTGATCAAAAAAATTTTATTTCTTATGACTTTTCGTACAATATGTTAGTGCCATCTGAAAGAGGAACAGATAAGCTTTCCATCGAGCTCTTAGTCGAAGAAGTCGGTAAAAGGATGCAAGAGTTATTAGCAGAAAACTAATCGGTGGTCAATACGTTTCCGTCCTACTGCCGATTCTTTTCACGAAGTACTTTTCTATAATTCTAGTATTTAATGGGAAAAAATTAAACGAATTTTTGGTCCATGTAAAAAACTATTAATTCTGAATAAAATGCCGCCCATTTATGCAATTAAAAAAATTTAAATGTCTATTGTTTGATAAGGTATATTTTCGTCTGATAAGGTACTTCTTCTTCAATGATTTCGAGGATATTTTAGGTTTAATAAAAAAATTTTATTTCTTACGACTTTTCGTAAAATATGTTAATGCCATCTGAAAGAGGAACAGATAAGCTTTCCATCGAGCTCTTAGTCGAAGAAGTCGGTAAAAGGATGCAAGAGTTATTAGCATAAAACTAATCAGTGGTCAATACGTTTCCGTCCTACTGCCGATTCTTTTCACGAAGTACTTTTCTATAATTTTAGTATTTAATGAGAAAAATTAAACGAATTTTTTGTCTAAGTAAAAAACTGTTAATTCTGAATAAAATGCCGCCCATTTATGCAATTAAAACCAGTAAGGACGCTATAGTCGAGTATACTCGACAATATAATACCCTGCACGCACAGTGGGTGGTGCAACACCCTAAATCTTCAAAAAAATGTTGATTTGACATCGCCCGATCGAATAGTGTTCAAAATATCAAGTAAATTGGTCAAAAAAAGTGGAATTTACGAAAAATTTGAGTTTGTTGGTCATTGAGGGGTAACTTTCGAACAGAGGGGAATTTTGTGGTATGCAGTCTTTAAGATATATATTTACTGAGCTTGTATACAAAATTTCATGTTCATATCTTTATTAGTTTTGGAGATATTGCTTTTTAGAGAAAACAACTCGGGGAGGGTAAATCAAGGGGAGGGGGAAAATTTGTGGTATGCAGTTTTGTAGAGCTCTTCATGCTGAGTCTACATACCGACTTTCATGTTTTTATCTCTTCGGGTGTACGAGTTACAACGTTTTAAAAAAGTGGGCTGTGCTGGATGGGCGGGAAGGAGTGGGCGTGGCACAAAACCGTTTAAACTTGATGTAGTGCCAAGCATCACGAGTCTACCCTCCAAATTTCAAGTCTCTAGCTTTTACAGTTTCCGAGAACCATTGGTGAATACAGACGGACGGACGGACGGACAGACGGACAGGGCTCAATCGATTTCTCTTGTCATCCTGATCAAGAATATATATACTTTATGGGGTCCCCCTCCCTTCCTTCTGTGCGTTACATACATTTCGTTCAAACAAACTTAATATACCCTGACACACTGTATGTGCAGGGTATAAAAATTTAAATGTCTCTTATTTGATTAGGTATAATTTCGTCTGATAAGGTACTTCTTCTTCAATGATTTCGAGGATATTTTAGTTTTGATCAAAAAAATTTTATTTCTTATGACTTTTCGTACAATATGTTAGTGCCATCTGAAAGAGGAACAGATAAGCTTTCCATCGAGCTCTTAGTCGAAGAAGTCGGTCGAAGGATGCAAGAGTTATTAGCAAAAAACTAATCGGTGGTCAGCACGATTCCGTCCTACTGCCGATTCTTTTCGCAAAGTACTTTTCTATAATTCTAGTATTTAATGGGAAACAATTAAACGATTTTTTTGTCTATGTAAAAAACTATTAATTCTGAATAAAATGCCGCCCATTTATGCAATTAAAAAAATTTAAATGTCAATTATTTGATAAGGTATATTTTCGTCTGATAAGGTACTTCTTCTTCAATGATTTCGAGAATATTTTAGTTTTGATCAAAAAAAATGTTATTTCTCATAACTTTTCGTAAATTATGTTAGTGACAGGTGAATTAGGAACAGATAAGCTTTCCATCGAGCTCTCAGTCGAAGAAGTCGGTCGAAGGATGCAAGAGTTATCAGGAAAACACTAATCGGTGGTCAACACGATTCCGTCCTACTGCCGATTCTTTTCGCAAAGTACTTTTCTATAATTCTAGTATTTAATGGGAAAAAATTAAACGAATTTTTTGTCCATGTAAAAAACTATTAATTCTGAATAAAATGCCGCCCATTTATGCAATTAAAAAAATTTAAATGTCTATTATTTGATAAGGTATATTTTCGTCTGATAAGGTACTGCTTCTTTAATGATTTCGAGAATATTTTAGTTTTGATCAAAAAAATTTTATTTCTTATGACTTTTCGTACAATATGTTAGTGCCATCTGAAAGAGGAACAGATAAGCTTTCCATCGAGCTCTTAGTCGAAGAAGTCGGTAAAAGGATGCAAGAGTTATTAGCAGAAAACTAATCGGTGGTCAATAAGTTTCCGTCCTACTGCCGATTCTTTTCACGAAGTACTTTTCTATAATTCTAGTATTTAATGGGGAAAAATTAAACAAATTTTTTGTCCATGTAAAAAACTATTAATTCTGAATAAAATGCCGCCCATTTATGCAATTAAAAAAATTTAAATGTCTATTATTTGATAAGGTATATTTTCGTCTGATAAGGTACTTCTTCTTTAATGATTTCGAGAATATTTTAGTTTTGATCAAAAAAATTTTATTTCTTACGACTTTTCGTAAAATATGTTAATAACATCTGAAAGAGGAACAGATAAGCTTTCCATCGAGCTCTTAGTCGAAGAAGTCGGTCGAAGGATGCAAGAGTTATTAGCAAAAAACTAATCGGTGGTCAACACGATTCCGTCCTACTGCCGACTCTTTTCGCAAAGTACTTTTCTATAATTCTAGTATTTAATGGGGAAAAATTAAACAAATTTTTTGTCCATGTAAAAAACTGTTAATTCTGAATAAAATGCCGCCCATTTATGCAATTAAAACCAGTAAGGACGCTATAGTCGAGTATACTCGACAATATAATACCCTGCACGCACAGTGGGTGGTGCAACACCCTAAATCTTCAAAAAAATGTTGATTTGACATCGCCCGATCGAATAGTGTTCAAAATATCAAGTAAATTGGTCAAAAAAAGTGGAATTTACGAAAAATTTGAGTTTGTTGGTCATTGAGGGGTAACTTTCGAACAGAGGGGAATTTTGTGGTATGCAGTCTTTAAGATATATATTTACTGAGCTTGTATACAAAATTTCATGTTCATATCTTTATTAGTTTTGGAGATATTGCTTTTTAGAGAAAACAACTCGGGGAGGGTAAATCAAGGGGAGGGGGAAAATTTGTGGTATGCAGTTTTGTAGAGCTCTTCATGCTGAGTCTACATACCGACTTTCATGTTTTTATCTCTTCGGGTGTACGAGTTACAACGTTTTAAAAAAGTGGGCTGTGCTGGATGGGCGGGAAGGAGTGGGCGTGGCACAAAACCGTTTAAA
This sequence comes from Phortica okadai, assembly GCA_034638295.1. Classification (NCBI taxonomy): domain Eukaryota; kingdom Metazoa; phylum Arthropoda; class Insecta; order Diptera; family Drosophilidae; genus Phortica; species Phortica okadai. The sequence goes on along the minus strand of CM067851.1, from coordinate 26,828,830 downwards.
CTTGATGTAGTGCCAAGCATCACGAGTCTACCCTCCAAATTTCAAGTCTCTAGCTTTTACAGTTTCCGAGAACCATTGGTGAATACAGACGGACGGACGGACGGACAGACGGACAGGGCTCAATCGATTTCTCTTGTCATCCTGATCAAGAATATATATACTTTATGGGGTCCCCCTCCCTTCCTTCTGTGCGTTACATACATTTCGTTCAAACAAACTTAATATACCCTGACACACTGTATGTGCAGGGTATAAAAATTTAAATGTCTCTTATTTGATTAGGTATAATTTCGTCTGATAAGGTACTTCTTCTTCAATGATTTCGAGGATATTTTAGTTTTGATCAAAAAAATTTTATTTCTTATGACTTTTCGTACAATATGTTAGTGCCATCTGAAAGAGGAACAGATAAGCTTTCCATCGAGCTCTTAGTCGAAGAAGTCGGTCGAAGGATGCAAGAGTTATTAGCAAAAAACTAATCGGTGGTCAGCACGATTCCGTCCTACTGCCGATTCTTTTCGCAAAGTACTTTTCTATAATTCTAGTATTTAATGGGAAACAATTAAACGATTTTTTTGTCTATGTAAAAAACTATTAATTCTGAATAAAATGCCGCCCATTTATGCAATTAAAAAAATTTAAATGTCAATTATTTGATAAGGTATATTTTCGTCTGATAAGGTACTTCTTCTTTAATGATTTCGAGAATATTTTAGTTTTGATCAAAAAAAATGTTATTTCTCATAACTTTTCGTAAATTATGTTAGTGACAGGTGAATGAGGAACAGATAAGCTTTCCATCGAGCTCTCAGTCGAAGAAGTCGGTCGAAGGATGCAAGAGTTATCAGGAAAACACTAATCGGTGGTCAACACGATTCCGTCCTACTGCCGATTCTTTTCGCAAAGTACTTTTCTATAATTCTAGTATTTAATGGGAAAAAATTAAACGAATTTTTTGTCCATGTAAAAAACTATTAATTCTGAATAAAATGCCGCCCATTTATGCAATTAAAAAAATTTAAATGTCTATTATTTGATAAGGTATATTTTCGTCTGATAAGGTACTGCTTCTTTAATGATTTCGAGAATATTTTAGTTTTGATCAAAAAAATTTTATTTCTTATGACTTTTCGTACAATATGTTAGTGCCATCTGAAAGAGGAACAGATAAGCTTTCCATCGAGCTCTTAGTCGAAGAAGTCGGTAAAAGGATGCAAGAGTTATTAGCAGAAAACTAATCGGTGGTCAATAAGTTTCCGTCCTACTGCCGATTCTTTTCACGAAGTACTTTTCTATAATTCTAGTATTTAATGGGGAAAAATTAAACAAATTTTTTGTCCATGTAAAAAACTATTAATTCTGAATAAAATGCCGCCCATTTATGCAATTAAAAAAATTTAAATGTCTATTATTTGATAAGGTATATTTTCGTCTGATAAGGTACTTCTTCTTTAATGATTTCGAGAATATTTTAGTTTTGATCAAAAAAATTTTATTTCTTACGACTTTTCGTAAAATATGTTAATAACATCTGAAAGAGGAACAGATAAGCTTTCCATCGAGCTCTTAGTCGAAGAAGTCGGTCGAAGGATGCAAGAGTTATTAGCAAAAAACTAATCGGTGGTCAACACGATTCCGTCCTACTGCCGACTCTTTTCGCAAAGTACTTTTCTATAATTCTAGTATTTAATGGGGAAAAATTAAACAAATTTTTTGTCCATGTAAAAAACTGTTAATTCTGAATAAAATGCCGCCCATTTATGCAATTAAAACCAGTAAGGACGCTATAGTCGAGTATACTCGACAATATAATACCCTGCACGCACAGTGGGTGGTGCAACACCCTAAATCTTCAAAAAAATGTTGATTTGACATCGCCCGATCGAATAGTGTTCAAAATATCAAGTAAATTGGTCAAAAAAAGTGGAATTTACGAAAAATTTGAGTTTGTTGGTCATTGAGGGGTAACTTTCGAACAGAGGGGAATTTTGTGGTATGCAGTCTTTAAGATATATATTTACTGAGCTTGTATACAAAATTTCATGTTCATATCTTTATTAGTTTTGGAGATATTGCTTTTTAGAGAAAACAACTCGGGGAGGGTAAATCAAGGGGAGGGGGAAAATTTGTGGTATGCAGTTTTGTAGAGCTCTTCATGCTGAGTCTACATACCGACTTTCATGTTTTTATCTCTTCGGGTGTACGAGTTACAACGTTTTAAAAAAGTGGGCTGTGCTGGATGGGCGGGAAGGAGTGGGCGTGGCACAAAACCGTTTAAACTTGATGTAGTGCCAAGCATCACGAGTCTACCCTCCAAATTTCAAGTCTCTAGCTTTTACAGTTTCCGAGAACCATTGGTGAATACAGACGGACGGACGGACGGACAGACGGACAGGGCTCAATCGATTTCTCTTGTCATCCTGATCAAGAATATATATACTTTATGGGGTCCCCCTCCCTTCCTTCTGTGCGTTACATACATTTCGTTCAAACAAACTTAATATACCCTGACACACTGTATGTGCAGGGTATAAAAATTTAAATGTCTCTTATTTGATTAGGTATAATTTCGTCTGATAAGGTACTTCTTCTTCAATGATTTCGAGGATATTTTAGTTTTGATCAAAAAAATTTTATTTCTTATGACTTTTCGTACAATATGTTAGTGCCATCTGAAAGAGGAACAGATAAGCTTTCCATCGAGCTCTTAGTCGAAGAAGTCGGTCGAAGGATGCAAGAGTTATTAGCAAAAAACTAATCGGTGGTCAGCACGATTCCGTCCTACTGCCGATTCTTTTCGCAAAGTACTTTTCTATAATTCTAGTATTTAATGGGAAACAATTAAACGATTTTTTTGTCTATGTAAAAAACTATTAATTCTGAATAAAATGCCGCCCATTTATGCAATTAAAAAAATTTAAATGTCAATTATTTGATAAGGTATATTTTCGTCTGATAAGGTACTTCTTCTTTAATGATTTCGAGAATATTTTAGTTTTGATCAAAAAAAATGTTATTTCTCATAACTTTTCGTAAATTATGTTAGTGACAGGTGAATGAGGAACAGATAAGCTTTCCATCGAGCTCTCAGTCGAAGAAGTCGGTCGAAGGATGCAAGAGTTATCAGGAAAACACTAATCGGTGGTCAACACGATTCCGTCCTACTGCCGATTCTTTTCGCAAAGTACTTTTCTATAATTCTAGTATTTAATGGGAAAAAATTAAACGAATTTTTTGTCCATGTAAAAAACTATTAATTCTGAATAAAATGCCGCCCATTTATGCAATTAAAAAAATTTAAATGTCTATTATTTGATAAGGTATATTTTCGTCTGATAAGGTACTGCTTCTTTAATGATTTCGAGAATATTTTAGTTTTGATCAAAAAAATTTTATTTCTTATGACTTTTCGTACAATATGTTAGTGCCATCTGAAAGAGGAACAGATAAGCTTTCCATCGAGCTCTTAGTCGAAGAAGTCGGTAAAAGGATGCAAGAGTTATTAGCAGAAAACTAATCGGTGGTCAATAAGTTTCCGTCCTACTGCCGATTCTTTTCACGAAGTACTTTTCTATAATTCTAGTATTTAATGGGGAAAAATTAAACAAATTTTTTGTCCATGTAAAAAACTATTAATTCTGAATAAAATGCCGCCCATTTATGCAATTAAAACCAGTAAGGACGCTATAGTCGAGTATACTCGACAATATAATACCCTGCACGCACAGTGGGTGGTGCAACACCCTAAATCTTCAAAAAAATGTTGATTTGACATCGCCCGATCGAATAGTGTTCAAAATATCAAGTAAATTGGTCAAAAAAAGTGGAATTTACGAAAAATTTGAGTTTGTTGGTCATTGAGGGGTAACTTTCGAACAGAGGGGAATTTTGTGGTATGCAGTCTTTAAGATATATATTTACTGAGCTTGTATACAAAATTTCATGTTCATATCTTTATTAGTTTTGGAGATATTGCTTTTTAGAGAAAACAACTCGGGGAGGGTAAATCAAGGGGAGGGGGAAAATTTGTGGTATGCAGTTTTGTAGAGCTCTTCATGCTGAGTCTACATACCGACTTTCATGTTTTTATCTCTTCGGGTGTACGAGTTACAACGTTTTAAAAAAGTGGGCTGTGCTGGATGGGCGGGAAGGAGTGGGCGTGGCACAAAACCGTTTAAACTTGATGTAGTGCCAAGCATCACGAGTCTACCCTCCAAATTTCAAGTCTCTAGCTTTTACAGTTTCCAAGAACCATTGGTGAATACAGACGGACGGACGGACGGACAGACGGACAGGGCTCAATCGATTTCTCTTGTCATCCTGATCAAGAATATATATACTTTATGGGGTCCCCCTCCCTTCCTTCTGTGCGTTACATACATTTCGTTCAAACAAACTTAATATACCCTGACACACTGTATGTGCAGGGTATAAAAATTTAAATGTCTCTTATTTGATTAGGTATAATTTCGTCTGATAAGGTACTTCTTCTTCAATGATTTCGAGGATATTTTAGTTTTGATCAAAAAAATTTTATTTCTTATGACTTTTCGTACAATATGTTAGTGCCATCTGAAAGAGGAACAGATAAGCTTTCCATCGAGCTCTTAGTCGAAGAAGTCGGTCGAAGGATGCAAGAGTTATTAGCAAAAAACTAATCGGTGGTCAGCACGATTCCGTCCTACTGCCGATTCTTTTCGCAAAGTACTTTTCTATAATTCTAGTATTTAATGGGAAACAATTAAACGATTTTTTTGTCTATGTAAAAAACTATTAATTCTGAATAAAATGCCGCCCATTTATGCAATTAAAAAAATTTAAATGTCAATTATTTGATAAGGTATATTTTCGTCTGATAAGGTACTTCTTCTTTAATGATTTCGAGAATATTTTAGTTTTGATCAAAAAAAATGTTATTTCTCATAACTTTTCGTAAATTATGTTAGTGACAGGTGAATTAGGAACAGATAAGCTTTCCATCGAGCTCTCAGTCGAAGAAGTCGGTCGAAGGATGCAAGAGTTATCAGGAAAACACTAATCGGTGGTCAACACGATTCCGTCCTACTGCCGATTCTTTTCGCAAAGTACTTTTCTATAATTCTAGTATTTAATGGGAAAAAATTAAACGAATTTTTTGTCCATGTAAAAAACTATTAATTCTGAATAAAATGCCGCCCATTTATGCAATTAAAAAAATTTAAATGTCTATTATTTGATAAGGTATATTTTCGTCTGATAAGGTACTGCTTCTTTAATGATTTCGAGAATATTTTAGTTTTGATCAAAAAAATTTTATTTCTTATGACTTTTCGTACAATATGTTAGTGCCATCTGAAAGAGGAACAGATAAGCTTTCCATCGAGCTCTTAGTCGAAGAAGTCGGTAAAAGGATGCAAGAGTTATTAGCAGAAAACTAATCGGTGGTCAATAAGTTTCCGTCCTACTGCCGATTCTTTTCACGAAGTACTTTTCTATAATTCTAGTATTTAATGGGGAAAAATTAAACAAATTTTTTGTCCATGTAAAAAACTATTAATTCTGAATAAAATGCCGCCCATTTATGCAATTAAAAAAATTTAAATGTCTATTATTTGATAAGGTATATTTTCGTCTGATAAGGTACTTCTTCTTTAATGATTTCGAGAATATTTTAGTTTTGATCAAAAAAATTTTATTTCTTACGACTTTTCGTAAAATATGTTAATAACATCTGAAAGAGGAACAGATAAGCTTTCCATCGAGCTCTTAGTCGAAGAAGTCGGTCGAAGGATGCAAGAGTTATTAGCAAAAAACTAATCGGTGGTCAACACGATTCCGTCCTACTGCCGACTCTTTTCGCAAAGTACTTTTCTATAATTCTAGTATTTAATGGGGAAAAATTAAACAAATTTTTTGTCCATGTAAAAAACTGTTAATTCTGAATAAAATGCCGCCCATTTATGCAATTAAAACCAGTAAGGACGCTATAGTCGAGTATACTCGACAATATAATACCCTGCACGCACAGTGGGTGGTGCAACACCCTAAATCTTCAAAAAAATGTTGATTTGACATCGCCCGATCGAATAGTGTTCAAAATATCAAGTAAATTGGTCAAAAAAAGTGGAATTTACGAAAAATTTGAGTTTGTTGGTCATTGAGGGGTAACTTTCGAACAGAGGGGAATTTTGTGGTATGCAGTCTTTAAGATATATATTTACTGAGCTTGTATACAAAATTTCATGTTCATATCTTTATTAGTTTTGGAGATATTGCTTTTTAGAGAAAACAACTCGGGGAGGGTAAATCAAGGGGAGGGGGAAAATTTGTGGTATGCAGTTTTGTAGAGCTCTTCATGCTGAGTCTACATACCGACTTTCATGTTTTTATCTCTTCGGGTGTACGAGTTACAACGTTTTAAAAAAGTGGGCTGTGCTGGATGGGCGGGAAGGAGTGGGCGTGGCACAAAACCGTTTAAACTTGATGTAGTGCCAAGCATCACGAGTCTACCCTCCAAATTTCAAGTCTCTAGCTTTTACAGTTTCCGAGAACCATTGGTGAATACAGACGGACGGACGGACGGACAGACGGACAGGGCTCAATCGATTTCTCTTGTCATCCTGATCAAGAATATATATACTTTATGGGGTCCCCCTCCCTTCCTTCTGTGCGTTACATACATTTCGTTCAAACAAACTTAATATACCCTGACACACTGTATGTGCAGGGTATAAAAATTTAAATGTCTCTTATTTGATTAGGTATAATTTCGTCTGATAAGGTACTTCTTCTTCAATGATTTCGAGGATATTTTAGTTTTGATCAAAAAAATTTTATTTCTTATGACTTTTCGTACAATATGTTAGTGCCATCTGAAAGAGGAACAGATAAGCTTTCCATCGAGCTCTTAGTCGAAGAAGTCGGTCGAAGGATGCAAGAGTTATTAGCAAAAAACTAATCGGTGGTCAGCACGATTCCGTCCTACTGCCGATTCTTTTCGCAAAGTACTTTTCTATAATTCTAGTATTTAATGGGAAACAATTAAACGATTTTTTTGTCTATGTAAAAAACTATTAATTCTGAATAAAATGCCGCCCATTTATGCAATTAAAAAAATTTAAATGTCAATTATTTGATAAGGTATATTTTCGTCTGATAAGGTACTTCTTTAATGATTTCGAGAATATTTTAGTTTTGATCAAAAAAAATGTTATTTCTCATAACTTTTCGTAAATTATGTTAGTGACAGGTGAATGAGGAACAGATAAGCTTTCCATCGAGCTCTCAGTCGAAGAAGTCGGTCGAAGGATGCAAGAGTTATCAGGAAAACACTAATCGGTGGTCAACACGATTCCGTCCTACTGCCGATTCTTTTCGCAAAGTACTTTTCTATAATTCTAGTATTTAATGGGAAAAAATTAAACGAATTTTTTGTCCATGTAAAAAACTATTAATTCTGAATAAAATGCCGCCCATTTATGCAATTAAAAAAATTTAAATGTCTATTATTTGATAAGGTATATTTTCGTCTGATAAGGTACTGCTTCTTTAATGATTTCGAGAATATTTTAGTTTTGATCAAAAAAATTTTATTTCTTATGACTTTTCGTACAATATGTTAGTGCCATCTGAAAGAGGAACAGATAAGCTTTCCATCGAGCTCTTAGTCGAAGAAGTCGGTAAAAGGATGCAAGAGTTATTAGCAGAAAACTAATCGGTGGTCAATAAGTTTCCGTCCTACTGCCGATTCTTTTCACGAAGTACTTTTCTATAATTCTAGTATTTAATGGGGAAAAATTAAACAAATTTTTTGTCCATGTAAAAAACTATTAATTCTGAATAAAATGCCGCCCATTTATGCAATTAAAAAAATTTAAATGTCTATTATTTGATAAGGTATATTTTCGTCTGATAAGGTACTTCTTCTTTAATGATTTCGAGAATATTTTAGTTTTGATCAAAAAAATTTTATTTCTTACGACTTTTCGTAAAATATGTTAATAACATCTGAAAGAGGAACAGATAAGCTTTCCATCGAGCTCTTAGTCGAAGAAGTCGGTCGAAGGATGCAAGAGTTATTAGCAAAAAACTAATCGGTGGTCAACACGATTCCGTCCTACTGCCGACTCTTTTCGCAAAGTACTTTTCTATAATTCTAGTATTTAATGGGGAAAAATAAAACAAATTTTTTGTCCATGTAAAAAACTGTTAATTCCGAATAAAATGCCACCCATTTATGCAATAGAAAAATATAAATGTCTCTTATTAGGTAAGGCATATTTTCGTCTGATAGGGTACTTCTTCTTCAATGATTTCGAGGATATTTTAGTTTGATCAAAAAAATTTTATTTCTTATGACTTTTCGTACAATATGTTAATGCCATCTGAAAGAGGAACAGATAAGATTTCCATCGAGCTCTTAGTCGAAGAAGTCGGTCGAAGGATGCAAGAGTTATTAGCAAAAAACTAATTGGTGGTCAACACGATTCCGTCCTACTGCCGATTCTTTTCGCAAAGTACTTTTCTACTGCCGATTCTTTTCGCGAAGTACTCTAATTCTAGTATTTAATGGGAAAAATTAAACGAATTTTTTGTCCATGTAAAAAACTATTAATTTTGAATAAAATGTCGCCCATTTATGCAATTAAAAAAATTTAAATGTCTCTTATTTGATTAGGTATAATTTCGTCTGATAAGGTACTTCTTCTTTAATGATTTCGAGGATATTTTAGTTTTGATCAAAAAAAGTGTTATTTCTTATAACTTTTCGTAAAATATGTTAGTGCCATCTGAAAGAGGAACAGATAAGCTTTCCATCGAGCTCTCAGTCGAAGAAGTCGGTCGAAGGATGCAAGAGTAATAAGCAAAAAACTAATCGGTGGTCAACACGATTCCGTCCTACTGCCGATTCTTTTCGCAAAGTATTTTTCTACTGCCGATTCTTTTCGCGAAGTACTATAATTCTAGTATTTAATGGGAAAAATTAAACGAATTTTTCGTCGAAGTAAAAAACTATTAATTCTGAATTAAATGCCGCCCATTTATGCAATTAAAAAAATTTAAATGTCTCTTATTTGATTAGGTATAATTTCGTCTGATAAGGTACTTCTTCTTCAATGATTTCGAGGATATTTTAGTTTTGATCAAATAAATTTTTTTTTTTATGACTTTTCGTACAATATGTTAGTGCCATCTGAAAGAGGAACAGATAAGCTTTCCATCGAGCTCTTAGTCGAAGAAGTCGGTAAAAGGATGCAAGAGTTATTAGCAGAAAACTAATCGGTGGTCAATACGTTTCCGTCCTACTGCCGATTCTTTTCACGAAGTACTTTTCTATAATTCTAGTATTTAATGGGAAAAAATTAAACGAATTTTTTGTCCATGTAAAAAACTATTAATTCTGAATAAAATGCCGCCCATTTATGCAATTAAAAAAATTTAAATGTCTCTCATTTGATAAGGCATACTTTCGCCTGATAAGGTACTTCTTCTTCAATGATATCGAGGATATTTTTGGTTTGATCAAAAAAATTTTATTTCTTACGACTTTTCGTAAAATATGTTAATGCCATCTGAAAGAGGAACCGATAAGCTTTCCATCGAGCTCTCAGTCGAAGAAGTTGGTCGAAGGATGCAAGAGTTATTAGCAAAAAACTAATCGGTGGTCAATAAGTTTCCGTCCTACTGCCGATTCTTTTCGCAAAGTACTTTTCTATAATTTTAGTATTTAATGGGAAACAATTAAACGATTTTTTTGTCTATGTAAAAAACTATTAATTCTGAATAAAATGCCGCCCATTTATGCAATTAAAAAAATTGAAATGTCTATTATTTGATAAGGTATATTTTCGTCTGATAAGGTACTTCTTCTTTAATGATTTCGAGAATATTTTAGTTTTGATCAAAAAAAATGTTATTTCTCATAACTTTTCGTAAATTATGTTAGTGACATCTGAATGAGGAACAGATAAGCTTTCCATCGAGCTCTCAGTCGAAGAAGTCGGTCGAAGGATGCAAGAGTTATCAGGAAAACACTAATCGGTGGTCAACACGATTCCGTCCTTCTGCCGATTCTTTTCGCAAAGTACTTTTCTATAATTCTAGTATTTAATGGGAAAAAATTAAACGAATTTTTTGTCCATGTAAAAAACTATTAATTCTGAATAAAATGCCGCCCATTTATGCAATTAAAAATATTTAAATGTCTCTTATTTGATTAGGTATAATTTCGTCTGATAAGGTACTTCTTCTTTAATGATTTCAAGGATATTTTAGTTTTGATCAAAAAAAGTGTTATTTCTTATATTTTTTCGTAAAATATGTTAGAGCCATCTGAAAGAGGAACAGATAAGCTTTCCATCGAGTTTTCAGTCGAAGAAGTCGGTCGAAGGATGCAAGAGTAATAAGCAAAAAACTAATCGGTGGTCAACACGATTCCGTCCTACTGCCGATTCTTTTCGCAAAGTACTTTTCTATAATTCTAGTATTTAATGGGAAACAATTAAACGATTTTTTTGTCTATGTAAAAAACTATTAATTCTGAATAAAATGCCGCCCATTTATGCAATTAAAAAACTTTAAATGACGCTTATTAGATAAGGCATATTTTCGTCTGATAAGGTACTTCTCCTTCAATGATTTCGAGGATATTTTAGTTTTGATCAAAAAAATTTTATTTCTTACGACTTTTCGTAAAATATGTTAATACGTTCTGAGAGAGGAATAGATAAGCTTTCCATCGAGCTCTTAGTCGAAGAAGTCGGTCGAAGGATGCAAGAGTTATTAGCAAAAAAGTAATCGGTGGTCAACACGATTCCGTCCTACTGCCGATTCTTTTCGCAAAGTACTTTTCTATAATTCTAGTATTTAATGGGGAAAAATTAAACGAATTTTTTGTCCATGTAAAAAACTGTTAATTCCGAATAAAATGCCGCCCATTTATGCAATACAAAAATTTAAATGTCTCTTATTAGGTAAGGCATATTTTCGTCTGATAGGGTACTTCTTCTTCAATGATTTCGAGGATATATTAGTTTGATCAGAAAAATTTTATTTCTTATGACTTTTCGTACAATATGTTAATGCCATCTGAAAAAGGGACAGATAAGCTTTCCATCGACCTCTTAGTCGAAGAAGTCGGTCGAAGGATGCAAGAGTTATTAGTAAAAAACTAATCGGTGGTTAACACGATTCCGTCCTACTGCCGATTCTTTTCGCAAAGTACTATAATTCTAGTATTTAATGGGAAAAAATTAAACGAATTTTTTGTCCATGTAAAAAACTATTAATTCTAAATAAAATGCCGCCCATTTATGCAATTAAAAAAATGTAAATGTCTCTTATTGGATAAGGCATACTTTCGCCTGATAAGGTACTTCTTCTTCAATGATATCGAGGATATTTTGGGTTTGATCAAAAAAAATTTTATTTCTTACAACTTTTCGTAAAATATGTTAATGCCATCTGAAAGAGGAACAGATAAGCTTTCCATCGAGCTCTCAGTCGAAGAAGTCGGTCGAAGGATGCAAGAGTTATTAGCAAAAAACTAATCGGTGGTCAACACGATTCCGTCCTACTATAATTTTTCTATAATTCTAGTATTTAATGGGAAAAATTAAACGAATTTTTTGTCCATGTAAAAACTATTAATTCTGAATAACATGCCGCCTATTTATGCAATTAAAAAAATGTAAATGTCTCTTATTTGATAAGGTATAATTTCGTCTGATAAGGTACTTCTTCTTCAGTGATTTCGAGGATATTTTAGTTTTGATCGAAAAAATTTTATTTCTTATGACTTTTCGTAAAATATGTTAATGCCATTTGCAAGAGGAACAGATAAGCTTTCCATCGAGCTCTTACTCGAAGAGGTCGGTCGAAGGATGCAAGAGTAATAAGCAAAAAACTAATCGGTGGTCCACACGATTCCGTCCTACTGCCGATTCTTTGCGAAAAGTACTTTTCTATAATTCTAGTATTTAATAAAAAAAATTAAACGAATTTTTTGTCTATGTAAAAAACTATAATTTCTGAATAAAATGCCGCCCATTTATGCAATTAAAAAAAATTTAAATGTCTCTTATTTGATTAGGTATAATTTCGTCTGATAAGGTACTTCTTCTTCAATGATTTCGAGGATATTTTAGTTTTGATCAAAAAAATTTTATTTCTTATGACTTTTCGTACAATATGTTAGTGCCATCTGACAGAGGAACAGATAAGCTTTCCATCGAGCTCTTAGTCGAAGAAGTCGGTAAAAGGATTCAAGAGTTATTAGCAAAAAACTAATCGGTGGTCAACACGATTCCGTCCTACTGCCGATTCTTTTCGCAAAGTACTTTTCTATAATTCCAGTATTTAATGGGAAAAAATTAAACGAATTTTTTGTCCAAGTAAAAAACTGTTAATTCTGAATAAAATGCCACCCATTTATGCAATTAAAAAAATTTAAATGTCTCTTATTAGATAAGGCATATTTTCGTCTGATAAGGTACTTCTCCTTCAATGATTTCGAGGATATTTTAGTTTTGATCAAAAAAATTTAATTTCTTACGACTTTTCGTAAAATATGCTAATGCCATGTGAAAGAGGAACAGATAAGCTTTCCATCGAGCTCTTAGTGGAAAAAGTCGGTCGAAGGATGCAAGAGTTATTAGCAAACAACTAATCGGTGGTCAATACGTTTCCGTCCTACTACCGGTTCTTTTCGCGAAGTACTTTTCTATAATTCTAGTATTTAATGGGAAGAAATTAAACGATTTTTTTGTCCATGTAAAAAACTATTAATTCTGAATAAAATGACGCCAATTTATACAATTAAAAAAATTTAAATGTCTCTTATTAGATAAGGCATATTTTCGTCATATAAGGTACTTCTACTTCAATGATTTCGAGGATATTTTAGTTTTGATCAAAAAAATTTTATTTCTTACGACTTTTCGTAAAATATGTTAATGCCATGTGAAAGAGGAACAGATAAGCTTTCCATCGAGCTCTTAGTGGAAGAAGTCGGTCGAAGGAGGCAAGAGTTATTAGCAAAAAAGTAATCGGTGGTCAACACGATTCCGTCCTACTGCCGATTCTTTTCGCAAAGTACTTTTCTATAATTCTAGTATTTAATGGGGAAAAATTAAACGAATTTTTTGTCCATGTAAAAAACTGTTAATTCCGAATAAAATGCCGCCCATTTATGCAATAGAAAAATTTAAATGTCTCTTATTAGGTAAGGCATATTTTCGTCTGATAGGGTACTTCTTCTTCAATGATTTCGAGGATATATTAGTTTGATCAGAAAAATTTTATTTCTTATGACTTTTCGTACAATATGTTAATGCCATCTGAAAAAGGGACAGATAAGCTTTCCATCGACCTCTTAGTCGAAGAAGTCGGTCGAAGGATGCAAGAGTTATTAGTAAAAAACTAATCGGTGGTTAACACGATTCCGTCCTACTGCCGATTCTTTTCGCAAAGTACTATAATTCTAGTATTTAATGGGAAAAAATTAAACGAATTTTTTGTCCATGTAAAAAACTATTAATTCTAAATAAAATGCCGCCCATTTATGCAATTAAAAAAATGTAAATGTCTCTTATTGGATAAGGCATACTTTCGCCTGATAAGGTACTTCTTCTTCAATGATATCGAGGATATTTTGGGTTTGATCAAAAAAATTTTATTTCTTACAACTTTTCGTAAAATATGTTAATGCCATCTGAAAGAAGAACAGATAAGCTTTCCATCGAGCTCTCAGTCGAAGAAGTCGGTCGAAGGATGCAAGAGTTATTAGCAAAAAACTAATCGGTGGTCAACACGATTCCGTCCTACTATAATTTTTCTATAATTCTAGTATTTAATGGGAAAAATTAAACGAATTTTTTGTCCATGTAAAAACTATTAATTCTGAATAACATGCCGCCTATTTATGCAATTAAAAAAATGTAAATGTCTCTTATTTGATAAGGTATAATTTCGTCTGATAAGGTACTTCTTCTTCAGTGATTTCGAGGATATTTTAGTTTTGATCGAAAAAATTTTATTTCTTATGACTTTTCGTAAAATATGTTAATGCCATTTGCAAGAGGAACAGATAAGCTTTCCATCGAGCTCTTACTCGAAGAGGTCGGTCGAAGGATGCAAGAGTAATAAGCAAAAAACTAATCGGTGGTCCACACGATTCCGTCCTACTGCCGATTCTTTGCGAAAAATACTTTTCTATAATTCTAGTATTTAATAAAAAAAATTAAACGAATTTTTTGTCTATGTAAAAAACTATAATTTCTGAATAAAATGCCGCCCATTTACGCAATTAAAAAAAATTTAAATGTCTCTTATTTGATTAGGTATAATTTCGTCTGATAAGGTACTTCTTCTTCAATGATTTCGAGGATATTTTAGTTTTGATCAAAAAAATTTTATTTCTTATGACTTTTCGTACAATATGTTAGTGCCATCTGACAGAGGAACAGATAAGCTTTCCATCGAGCTCTTAGTCGAAGAAGTCGGTAAAAGGATTCAAGAGTTATTAGCAAAAAACTAATCGGTGGTCAACACGATTCCGTCCTACTGCCGATTCTTTTCGCAAAGTACTTTTCTATAATTCCAGTATTTAATGAGAAAAAATTAAACGAATTTTTTGTCCAAGTAAAAAACTGTTAATTCTGAATAAAATGCCACCCATTTATGCAATTAAAAAAATTTAAATGTCTCTTATTAGATAAGGCATATTTTCGTCTGATAAGGTACTTCTCCTTCAATGATTTCGAGGATATTTTAGTTTTGATCAAAAAAATTTAATTTCTTACGACTTTTCGTAAAATATGCTAATGCCATGTGAAAGAGGAACAGATAAGCTTTCCATCGAGCTCTTAGTGGAAAAAGTCGGTCGAAGGATGCAAGAGTTATTAGCAAACAACTAATCGGTGGTCAATACGTTTCCGTCCTACTACCGGTTCTTTTCGCGAAGTACTTTTCTATAATTCTAGTATTTAATGGGAAGAAATTAAACGATTTTTTTGTCCATGTAAAAAACTATTAATTCTGAATAAAATGACGCCAATTTATGCAATTAAAAAAATTTAAATGTCTCTTATTAGATAAGGCATATTTTCGTCATATAAGGTACTTCTCCTTCAATGATTTCTAGGATATTTTAGTTTTGATCAAAAAAATTTTATTTCTTACGACTTTTCGTAAAATATGTTAATGCCATGTGAAAGAGGAACAGATAAGCTTTCCATCGAGCTCTTAGTGGAAGAAGTCGGTCGACGGATGCAAGAGTAATTAGCAAAAAACTAATCGGTGGTCAACACGATTCCGTCCTACTGCCGATTCTTTTCCCAAAGTACTTTTCTATAATTCTAGTATTTAATGGGAAAAAATTAAATGAATTTTTTGTCCATGTAAAAATCTATAGATTCTGAATAAAATACCGCCCATTTATGCAATTAAAAAAATGTAAATGTCTCTTATTAGAAAATGCATATTTTCGTCTGATAAAAACTAAAATATGGTAATGCCATCTGAAAGAGGAACAGATAAGCTTTCTATCGAGCTCTTAGTCGAAGAAGTCGGTCGAAGGATGCAAGAGTTATTAGCAAAAAACTAATCGGTGGTCAATACGTTTCCGTCCTACTACCGGTTCTTTTCGCGAAGTACTTTTCTATAATTCTAGTATTTAATGGGAAGAAATTAAACGATTTTTTTGTCCATGTAAAAAACTATTAATTCTGAATAAAATGCCGCCAATTTATGCAATTAAAAAAATTTAAATGTCTCTTATTAGATAAGGCATATTTTCGTCTGATAAAAACTAAAATATGGTAATGCCATCTGAAAGAGGAACAGATAAGCTTTCCATCGAGCTCTTAGTCGAAGAAGTCGGTCGAAGGATGCAAGAGTTATTAGCAAAAAACTAATCGGTGGTCAATACTTTTCCGTCCTACTACCGGTTCTTTTCGCGAAGTACTTTTCTATAATTCTAGTATTTAATGGGAAGAAATTAAACGATTTTTTTGTCCATGTAAAAAACTATTAATTCTGAATAAAATGCCGCCAATTTATGCAATTAAAAAAATTTAAATGTCTCTTATTAGATAAGGCATATTTTCGTCATATAAGGTACTTCTCCTTCAATGATTTCGAGGATATTTTAGTTTTGATCAAAAAAATTTTATTTCTTACGACTTTTCGTAAAATATGTTAATGCCATCTGAAAGAGGATCAGATAAGCTTTCCATCGAGCTCTTAGTCGAAGAAGTCGGTCGAAGGATGCAAGAGTTATTAGCAAACCAGTAAGGACGCTATCTTCAGCAAGGCTTAAGCTGTAATACTTTTCACGTTGCGTCACTATAAAAAAACTTA
The DNA here is from genome assembly GCA_034638295.1 of Phortica okadai. NCBI lineage: Eukaryota > Metazoa > Arthropoda > Insecta > Diptera > Drosophilidae > Phortica > Phortica okadai. The sequence goes on along the minus strand of CM067851.1, from coordinate 26,812,492 downwards.
ATGAATAGTTTTCATGCCTCCCTAACAACATATCTGTAAGGTTTCAAGTCAATTGGTTAAAAAACAAAAAAGTTTTCCATACAACGGTTCAAGTTTTGCGATAAGTGGGCGTAGCCATGCCAATTTATGATCAAAATAGTTTTCATTCCTCCCTAAGAACAAACTGTAATGTTTCAAGTCAATTGGTTAAAAAACCAAAAAGTTTTCCATACAACGGTTCAAGTTTAGCTATAAGTGGGCGTGGCCATGCCAACTTTTGGCCAAAATAGTTTTCATTCCTCCCTAAGAACATAACTGTAAAGTTTCAAGTCAATTGGTTAAAAAACCAAAAAGTTTTCCATACAACAGGTCAATTTTCGCTATAAGTGGGCGTGGCTAAGCCCACTTTTTGTCAAAATAGTTTTCATTCCTCCCAAAGAACATAACTGTAAAGTTTGAAGTCAATTAGTTAAAAAACAAAAAAGTTGTCCATACAACGACGTGAATATTGCTTCTGTTCCTCTTCTTCATTTTGTATGGGGGCTACTAGTTCCAGATGTCCAATCTCAATGAAACTTTCAGGCATGTAGTCGCACTATGTAAAACTACTATGTTTAAAATTTCAGCACTCTATCGTACAAAACAAAAAAGTTTTCCATACAACGATTCAAGTTTTGTTAATTTTTCTTCTTCTTTTCGCTACCAGTTTCAGTGGTCCGATCCGCCAAATGAGTTGATCGCACAAATAAGAAGTCGCTGTGCAAAATTTCAGGTCGATATCTTCAAAACTGGGAGGAGATTGTATATATACAGACAGACGGACGGACAGACGGACATGGCTTAATCAACTCGTCTTGTCGTCCTGATCAAGAATTTCTGTCTGTTACAAACTTCAGCTCAAAGTTATTATACTATTTCACATACGTGAAAAGTAAAAAAACTAAATGGTGGTCAACACAATTCCGTCCCACTGCCGATATACGCAAAGTACTTTTCTATAATTCTACTATTAATTCTGAATAAAATGCCACCCATTTATGCAATTAAAATAATTTCAATGTCTCTTAGTAGATAAGGCATATTTTCGTTATATAGGGTACTTCTTTTTCAATGATTTCGAGGATATTTTAGTTTTGATCAAAAAAATTTAATTTCTTACGTTTTTTCGTAAAATATGTTAATGCCACCTGAAAGACGAACAGATAAGTATTCCATCGAGCTTTTAGTCGAAGAAGTCGGTCGAAGGATGCAAGAGTTATTAGCAAAAAACTAATCGGTGGTCAACACGACTCCGTCCTACAGCCGATTCTTTTCGAAAAGTACTTTTCTATAATTCTAGTATTTAATGGGAAAAAATTATACGAATTTTTTGTCCATTAAAAAACTATTAATTCTGAATAAAATGCCGCCCATTTATGCAGTTAAAATAATTCTAATGTCTCTTTGTAGATACGGCATATTTTCGTCTTATAAGGTACTTCTTTTTCAATGATTTCGAGGATATTTTAGGTTTGATCAAAAAAATTTTATTTCTTACGACTTTTCGTAAAATATGTTAATGCCATCTGAAAGAGGAACAGATAAGCTTTCCATTGAGCTCTCAGTCGAAGAAGTCAATCAAAGGATGCAAGATTTATTAGCGAAAAACTAATCGGTGGTCAACACGCAAAGTACTTTTCTGTAATTCTAGTATTTAATGGGAAAAATTAAACGAATTTTTTGTCCAAGTAAAAAACTGTTAATTCTGAACAAAATGCCGCCCATTGATGCAATTAAAAAAATTTAAATGTCTCTTATTAGATAAGGCATATTTTCGTCTAATAAGGTACTTCTCCTTCAATGATTTCGAGGATATTTTAGTTTTGATCAAAAAAATTTTATTTCTTACGACTTTTCGTAAAATATGTTAATGCCATCTGAAAGAGGAACAGATAAGCTTTCCATCGAGCTCTTAGTCGAATAAGTCGGTCGAAGGATGCAAGAGTTATTAGCAAAAAACTAATCGGTGGTCAATACGTTTCCGTCCTACTGCCGATTCTATTCGCGAAGTACTTTTCTATAATTCTAGTATTTAATGGGAACAAATTATACGAATTTTTTGTCCATTAAAAAACTATTAATTCTGAATAAAATGCCGCCCATTTATGCAATTAAAATAATTTAAATGTCTCTTATTAGATAAGGCATATTTTCGTCTGATAAGGTACTTCTTCTTCAATGATTTCGAGGATATTTTAGTTTTGATCAAAAAAATTTAATTTCTTACGTTTTTTCGTAAAATATGTTAATGCCATCTGAAAGACGAACAGATAAGTATTCCATCGAGCTTTTAGTCGAAGAAGTAGGTCGAAGGATGCAAGAGTTATTAGCAAAAAACTAATCGGTGGTCAACACGATTCCGTCCTACAGCCGATTCTTTTCGAAAAGTACTTTTCTATAATTCTAGTATTTAATGGGAAAAAATTATACGAATTTTTTGTCCATTAAAAAACTATTAATTCTGAATAAAATGCCGCCCATTTATGCAATTAAAATAATTCTAATGTCTCTTAGTAGATAAGGCATATTTTCGTCTTATAAGGTACTTCTTTTTCAATGATTTCGAGGATATTTTAGGTTTGATCAAAAAAATTTTATTTCTTACGACTTTTCGTAAAATATGTTAATGCCATCTGAAAGAGGAACAGATAAGCTTTCCATTGAGCTCTCAGTCGAAGAAGTCAATCAAAGGATGCAAGAGTTATTAGCGAAAAACTAATCGGTGGTCAACACGCAAAGTACTTTTCTGTAATTCTAGTATTTAATGGGAAAAATTAAACGAATTTTTTGTCCAAGTAAAAAACTGTTAATTCTGAACAAAATGCCGCCCATTTATGCAATTAAAAAAATTTAGATGTCTCTTATTAGATAAGGCATATTTTCGTCTAATAAGGTACTTCTCCTTCAATGATTTCGAGGATATTTTAGTTTTGATCAAAAAAATTTTATTTCTTACGACTTTTCGTAAAATATGTTAATGCCATCTGAAAGAGGAACAGATAAGCTTTCCATCGAGCTCTTAGTCGAATAAGTCGGTCGAAGGATGCAAGAGTTATTAGCAAAAAACTTATCGGTGGTCAATACGTTTCCGTCCTACTGCCGACTCTATTCGCGAAGTACTTTTCTATAATTCTAGTATTTAATGGGAAAAAATTATACGAATTTTTTGTCCATTAAAAAACTATTAATTCTGAATAAAATGCCGCCCATTTATGCAATTAAAATAATTTAAATGTCTCTTATTAGATAAGGCATATTTTCGTCTGATAAGGTACTTCTTCTTCAATGATTTCGAGGATATTTTAGTTTTGATCAAAAAAATTTAATTTCTTACGTTTTTTCGTAAAATATGTTAATGCCATCTGAAAGACGAACAGATAAGTATTCCATCGAGCTTTTAGTCGAAGAAGTCGGTCGAAGGATGCAAGAGTTATTAGCAAAAAACTAATCGGTGGTCAACACGATTCCGTCCTACAGCCGATTCTTTTCGAAAAGTACTTTTCTATAATTCTAGTATTTAATGGGAAAAAATTATACGAATTTTTTGTCCATTAAAAAACTATTAATTCTGAATAAAATGCCGCCCATTTATGCAATTAAAATAATTCTAATGTCTCTTAGTAGATAAGGCATATTTTCGTCTTATAAGGTACTTCTTTTTCAATGATTTCGAGGATGTTTTAGGTTTGATCAAAAAAATTTTATTTCTTACGACTTTTCGTAAAATATGTTAATGCCATCTGAAAGAGGAACAGATAAGCTTTCCATGGAGCTCTCAGTCGAAGAAGTCGATCGAAGGCTGCCAGAGTGATTAGCAAAAAACTAATCGGTGGTCAACACGATTCCGTCCTACTGCCGATTCTTTTCGCAAAGTACTTTTCTATAATTCTAGTATTTAATGGGAAAAAATTAAACGAATTTTTTGTCCAAGTAAAAAACTGTTAATTCTGAATAAAATGCCGCCCATTTATGCAATTAAAATAATTCTAATGTCTCTTAGTAGATAAGTCATATTTTCGTCTTATAAGGTACTTCTTCTTCAATGATTTCGAGGATATTTTAGTTTTGATCAAAAAAATTTAATTTCTTACGTTTTTTCGTAAAATATGTTAATGCCATCTGAAAGACGAACAGATAAGTATTCCATCGAGCTTTTAGTCGAAGAAGTCGGTCGAAGGATGCAAGAGTTATTAGCAAAAAACTAATCGGTGGTCAACACGATTCCGTCCTACTGCCGATTCTTTTCGAAAAGTACTTTTCTATAATTAAAGTATTTAATGGGAAAAAATTAAACGAATTTTTTGTCCATGTAAAAACAATAAATTCTGAATAAAATACCGCCAATTTATGCAATTAAAAAAATGTAAATGTATCGTATTAGATAAGGCATATTTTCGTCTGATAAGGTACTTCTTTTTCAATGATTTCGAGGATATTTTAGTTTTGATCAAAAAAATTTTATTTCTTATGACTTTTCGTACAATGTGTTAGTGCCATCTGAAAGAGGAACAGATAAGCTTTCCATCGAGCTCTTAGTCGAAGAAGTCGGTAAAAGGATTCAAGAGTTATCAGCAAACCAGTAAGGACGCTATCTTCAGCAAGGCTTAAGCTGTAACACTTTTCACGTTGTGTCACTATAAAAAAACTAAATGAATAGTTTTCATGCCTCCCTAACAACATAACTGTAAGGTTTCAAGTCAATTGGTTAAAAAACAAAAAAGTTTTCCATACAACGGTTCAAGTTTTGCGATAAGTGGGCGTAGCCATGCCAATTTATGATCAAAATAGTTTTCATTCCTCCCTAAGAACAAACTGTAATGTTTCAAGTAATTTGGTTAAAAAACCAAAAAGTTTTCCATACAACGTTTCAAGTTTAGCTATAAGTGGGCGTGGCCATGCCATGCGTGGCTACTCAAAATAGTTTTCATTCTTCCCTAAGAACAAAACTGTAAAACTTCAAGTCAACTGGTTAAAAAACCAAAAAGTTTTCCATACAACTGTTCAAGTTTAGCTATAAGTGGGCGTGGCCATGCCCACTTTTTGTCAAAATAGTTTTCATTCCTCCCAAAGAACATAACTGTAAAGTTTCAAGTCAATTGGTTAAAAAACAAAAAAGTTGTCCATACAACGATGTGAATATTGCTTCTCTTCCTCTTCTTCATTTTGTATGGGGGCTACTAGTTCCAGATGTCCAATCTCAATGAAACTTTCAGGCATGTAGTCGAACTATGTAAAACTACTATGTTTAAAATTTCAGCACTCTATCGTACAAAACAAAAAAGTTTTCCATACAACCATTCAAGTTTTGTTCATTTTTCTTCTTCTTTTCGCTACCAGTTTCAGTGGTCCGATATGGCTGGATCCGCCAAATGAGTTGATCGCACAAATAAGAAGTCGCTGTGCAAAATTTCAGCTCGATATCTTCAAAACTGGGAGGAGATTGTATATATACAGACAGACGGACGGACAGACGGACATGGCTTAATCAACTCGTCTTGTCGTCCTGATCAAGAATTTCTGTGTGTTACAAACTTCAGCTCAAAGTTATTATACTATTTCACATACGTGAAAAGTATAAAAACTAAATGGTGGTCAACACAATTCCGTCCCACTGCCGATATACGCAAAGTACTTTTCTATAATTCTACTATTTAATGGGAAAAAATTCAACGAATTTTTTGTCCATTAAAAAACTATTAATTCTGAATAAAATGCCACCCATTTATGCAATTAAAATAATTTCAATGTCTCTTATTAGGTAAGGCATATTTTCGTCTGATAGGGTACTTCTTCTTCAATGATTTCGAGGATATATTAGTTTGATCAGAAAAATTTTATTTCTTATGACTTTTCGTACAATATGTTAATGCCATCTGAAAAAGGGACAGATAAGCTTTCCATCGACCTCTTAGTCGAAGAAGTCGGTCGAAGGATGCAAGAGTTATTAGCAAAAAACTAATCGGTGGTTAACACGATTCCGTCCTACTGCCGATTCTTTTCGCAAAGTACTATAATTCTAGTATTTAATGGGAAAAAATTAAACGAATTTTTTGTCCATGTAAAAAACTATTAATTCTAAATAAAATGCCGCCCATTTATGCAATTAAAAAAATGTAAATGTCTCTTATTGGATAAGGCATACTTTCGCCTGATAAGGTACTTCTTCTTCAATGATATCGAGGATATTTTGGGTTTGATCAAAAAAATTTTATTTCTTACAACTTTTCGTAAAATATGTTAATGCCATCTGAAAGAGGAACAGATAAGCTTTCCATCGAGCTCTCAGTCGAAGAAGTCGGTCGAAGGATGCAAGAGTTATTAGCAAAAAACTAATCGGTGGTCAACACGATTCCGTCCTACTATAATTTTTCTATAATTCTAGTATTTAATGGGAAAAATTAAACGAATTTTTTGTCCATGTAAAAACTATTAATTCTGAATAACATGCCGCCTATTTATGCAATTAAAAAAATGTAAATGTCTCTTATTTGATAAGGTATAATTTCGTCTGATAAGGTACTTCTTCTTCAGTGATTTCGAGGATATTTTAGTTTTGATCGAAAAAATTTTATTTCTTATGACTTTTCGTAAAATATGTTAATGCCATTTGCAAGAGGAACAGATAAGCTTTCCATCGAGCTCTTACTCGAAGAAGTCGGTCGAAGGATGCAAGAGTAATAAGCAAAAAACTAATCGGTGGTCCACACGATTCCGTCCTACTGCCTATTCTTTGCGAAAAGTACTTTTCTATAATTCTAGTATTTAATAAAAAAAATTGAACGAATTTTTTGTCTATGTAAAAAACTATAATTTCTGAATAAAATGCCGCCCATTTATGCAATTAAAAAAAATTTAAATGTCTCTTATTTGATTAGGTATAATTTCTTCTGATAAGGTACTTCTTCTTCAATGATTTCGAGGATATTTTAGTTTTGATCAAAAAAATTTTATTTCTTATGACTTTTCGTACAATATGTTAGTGCCATCTGACAGAGGAACAGATAAGCTTTCCATCGAGCTCTTAGTCGAAGAAGTCGGTAAAAGGATTCAAGAGTTATTAGCAAAAAACTAATCGGTGGTCAACACGATTCCGTCCTACTGCCGATTCTTTTCGCAAAGTACTTTTCTATAATTCCAGTATTTAATGGGAAAAAATTAAACGAATTTTTTGTCCAAGTAAAAAACTGTTAATTCTGAATAAAATGCCACCCATTTATGCAATTAAAAAAATTTAAATGTCTCTTATTAGATAAGGCATATTTTCGTCTGATAAGGTACTTCTCCTTCAATGATTTCGAGGATATTTTAGTTTTGATCAAAAAAATTTAATTTCTTACGACTTTTCGTAAAATATGCTAATGCCATGTGAAAGAGGAACAGATAAGCTTTCCATCGAGCTCTTAGTGGAAAAAGTCGGTCGAAGGATGCAAGAGTTATTAGCAAACAACTAATCGGTGGTCAATACGTTTCCGTCCTACTACCGGTTCTTTTCGCGAAGTACTTTTCTATAATTCTAGTATTTAATGGGAAGAAATTAAACGATTTTTTTGTCCATGTAAAAAACTATTAATTCTGAATAAAATGACGCCAATTTATGCAATTAAAAAAATTTAAATGTCTCTTATTAGATAAGGCATATTTTCGTCATATAAGGTACTTCTCCTTCAATGATATCGAGGATATTTTAGTTATGATCAAAAAAATTTTATTTCTTACGACTTTTCGTAAAATATGTTAATGCCATGTGAAAGAGGAACAGATATGCTTTCCATCGAGCTCTTAGTGGAAGAAGTCGGTCGACGGATGCAAGAGTAATTAGCAAAAAACTAATCGGTGGTCAACACGATTCCGTCCTACTGCCGATTCTTTTCCCAAAGTACTTTTCTATAATTCTAGTATTTAATGGGAAAAAATTAAATGAATTTTTTGTCCATGTAAAAATCTATAGATTCTGAATAAAATACCGCCCATTTATGCAATTAAAAAAATGTAAATGTCTCTTATTAGAAAATGCATATTTTCGTCTGATAAAAACTAAAATATGGTAATGCCATCTGAAAGAGGAACAGATAAGCTTTCCATCGAGCTCTTAGTCGAAGAAGTCGGTCGAAGGATGCAAGAGTTATTAGCAAAAAACTAATCGGTGGTCAATACGTTTCCGTCATACTACCGGTTCTTTTCGCGAAGTACTTTTCTATAATTCTAGTATTTAATGGGAAGAAATTAAACGATTTTTTTGTCCATGTAAAAAACTATTAATTCTGAATAAAATGCCGCCAATTTATGCAATTAAAAAAATTTAAATGTCTCTTATTAGATAAGGCATATTTTCGTCTGATAAAAACTAAAATATGGTAATGCCATCTGAAAGAGGAACAGATAAGCTTTCCATCGAGCTCTTAGTCGAAGAAGTCGGTCGAAGGATGCAAGAGTTATTAGCAAAAAACTAATCGGTGGTCAATACGTTTCCGTCCTACTACCGGTTCTTTTCGCGAAGTACTTTTCTATAATTCTAGTATTTAATGGGAAGAAATTAAACGATTTTTTTGTCCATGTAAAAAACTATTAATTCTGAATAAAATGCCGCCAATTTATGCAATTAAAAAAATTTAAATGTCTCTTATTAGATAAGGCATATTTTCGTCATATAAGGTACTTTTTTTCAATGATTTCGAGGATATTTTAGTTTTGATCAAAAAAATTTTATTTCTTACGACTTTTCGTAAAATATGTTAATGCCATCTGAAAGAGGATCAGATAAGCTTTCCATCGAGCTCTTAGTCGAAGAAGTCGGTCGAAGGCTGCAAGAGTTATTAGCAAACCAGTAAGGACGCTATCTTCAGCAAGGCTTAAGCTGTAATACTTTTCACGTTGCGTCACTATAAAAAAACTTAATGAATAGTTTTCATGCCTCCCTAACAACATATCTGTAAGGTTTCAAGTCAATTGGTTAAAAAACAAAAAAGTTTTCCATACAACGGTTCAAGTTTTGCGATAAGTGGGCGTAGCCATGCCAATTTATGATCAAAATAGTTTTCATTCCTCCCTATGAACAAACTGTAATGTTTCAAGTCAATTGGATAAAAAACCAAAAAGTTTTCCATACAACGGTTCAAGTTTAGCTATAAGTGGGCGTGGCCATGCCCACTTTTGGCCAAAATAGTTTTCATTCCTCCCTAAGAACATAACTGTAAAGTTTCAAGTCAATTGGTTAAAAAACCAAAAAGTTTTCCATACAACAGGTCAATTTTCGCTATAAGTGGGCGTGGCTACGCCCACTTTTTGTCAAAATAGTTTTCATTCCTCCCAAAGAACATAACTGTAAAGTTTCAAGTCAATTAGTTAAAAAACAAAAAAGTTGTCCATACAACGACGTGAATATTGCTTCTGTTCCTCTTCTTCATTTTGTATGGGGGCTACTAGTTCCAGATGTCCAATCTCAATGAAACTTTCAGGCATGTAGTCGCACTATGTAAAACTACTATGTTTAAAATTTCAGCACTCTATCGTACAAAACAAAAAAGTTTTCCATACAACGATTCAAGTTTTGTTCATTTTTCTTCTTCTTTTCGCTACCAGTTTCAGTGGTCCGATCCGCCAAATGAGTTGATCGCACAAATAAGAAGTCGCTGTGCAAAATTTCAGGTCGATATCTTCAAAACTGGGAGGAGATTGTATATATACAGACAGACGGACGGACAGACGGACATGGCTTAATCAACTCGTCTTGTCGTCCTGATCAAGAATTTCTGTCTGTAACAAACTTCAGCTCAAAGTTATTATACTATTTCACATACGTGAAAAGTAAAAAAACTAAATGGTGGTCAACACAATTCCGTCCCACTGCCGATATACGCAAAGTACTTTTCTATAATTCTACTATTAATTCTGAATAAAATGCCACCCATTTATGCAATTAAAATAATTTCAATGTCTCTTAGTAGATAAGGCATATTTTCGTTATATAGGGTACTTCTTTTTCAATGATTTCGAGGATATTTTAGTTTTGATCAAAAAAATTTAATTTCTTACGTTTTTTCGTAAAATATGTTAATGCCACCTGAAAGACGAACAGATAAGTATTCCATCGAGCTTTTAGTCGAAGAAGTCGGTCGAAGGATGCAAGAGTTATTAGCAAAAAACTAATCGGTGGTCAACACGACTCCGTCCTACAGCCGATTCTTTTCGAAAAGTACTTTTCTATAATTCTAGTATTTAATGGGAAAAAATTATACGAATTTTTTGTCCATTAAAAAACTATTAATTCTGAATAAAATGCCGCCCATTTATGCAGTTAAAATAATTCTAATGTCTCTTTGTAGATACGGCATATTTTCGTCTTATAAGGTACTTCTTTTTCAATGATTTCGAGGATATTTTAGGTTTGATCAAAAAAATTTTATTTCTTACGACTTTTCGTAAAATATGTTAATGCCATCTGAAAGAGGAACAGATAAGCTTTCCATTGAGCTCTCAGTCGAAGAAGTCAATCAAAGGATGCAAGAGTTATTAGCGAAAAACTAATCGGTGGTCAACACGCAAAGTACTTTTCTGTAATTCTAGTATTTAATGGGAAAAATTAAACGAATTTTTTGTCCAAGTAAAAAACTGTTAATTCTGAACAAAATGCCGCCCATTTATGCAATTAAAAAAATTTAAATGTCTCTTATTAGATAAGGCATATTTTCGTCTAATAAGGTACTTCTCCTTCAATGATTTCGAGGATATTTTAGTTTTGATCAAAAAAATTTTATTTCTTACGACTTTTCGTAAAATATGTTAATGCCATCTGAAAGAGGAACAGATAAGCTTTCCATCGAGCTCTTAGTCGAAGAAGTCGGTCGAAGGATGCAAGAGTTATTAGCAAAAAACTAATCGGTGGTCAATACGTTTCCGTCCTACTGCCGATTCTTTTCGAAAAGTACTTTTCTATAATTCTAGTATTTAATGGGAAAAAATTATACGAATTTTTTATCCATTAAAAAACTATTAATTCGGAATAAAATGCCGCCCATTTATGCAATTAAAATAATTTAAATGTTTCTTATTAGATAAGGCATATTTTCGTCTGATAAGGCACTTCTTTTTCAATGATTTCGAGAATGTTTTAGGTTTGATCAAAAAAATTTTATTTCTTACGACTTTTCGTAAAATATGTTAATGCCATCTGAAAGAGGAACAGATAAGCTTTCCATTGAGCTCTCAGTCGAAGAAGTCGATCGAAGGATGCCAGAGTGATTAGCAAAAAACTAATCGGTGGTCAACACGATTCCGTCCTACAGCCGATTCTTTTCGAAAAGTACTTTTCTATAATTCTAGTATTTAATGGGAAAAAATTATACGAATTTCTTGTCCATTAAAAAACTATTAATTCTGAATAAAATGCCGCCCATTTATGCAATTAAAATAATTATAATGTCTCTTAGTAGATAAGGCATATTTTCGTCTTATAAGGTACTTCTTTTTCAATGATTTCGAGGATGTTTTAGGTTTGATCAAAAAAATTTTATTTCTTACGACTTTTCGTAAAATATGTTAATGCCATCTGAAAGACGAACAGATAAGTATTCCATCGAGCTTTTAGTCGAAGAAGTCGGTCGAAGGATGCAAGAGTTATTAGCAAAAAACTAATCGGTGGTCAACACGATTCCGTCCTACAGCCGATTCTTTTCGAAAAGTACTTTTCTATAATTCTAGTATTTAATGGGAAAAAATTATACGAATTTTTTGTCCATTAAAAAACTATTAATTCTGAATAAAATGCCGCCCATTTATGCAATTAAAATAATTCTAATGTCTCTTAGTAGATAAGGCATATTTTCGTCTTATAAGGTACTTCTTTTTCAATGATTTCGAGGATGTTTTAGGTTTGATCAAAAAAATTTTATTTCTTACGACTTTTCGTAAAATATGTTAATGCCATCTGAAAGAGGAACAGATAAGCTTTCCATTGAGCTCTCAGTCGAAGAAGTCGATCGAAGGATGCCAGAGTGATTAGCAAAAAACTAATCGGTGGTCAACACGATTCCGTCCTACTGCCGATTCATTTCGCAAAGTACTTTTCTATAATTCTAGTATTTAATGGGAAAAAATTAAACGAATTTTTTGTCCAAGTAAAAAACTGTTAATTCTGAATAAAATGCCGCCCATTTATGCAATTAAAATAATTCTAATGTCTCTTAGTAGATAAGTCATATTTTCGTCTTATAAGGTACTTCTTCTTCAATGATTTCGAGGATATTTTAGTTTTGATCAAAAAAATTTAATTTCTTACGTTTTTTCGTAAAATATGTTAATGCCATCTGAAAGACGAACAGATAAGTATTCCATCGAGCTTTTAGTCGAAGAAGTCGGTCGAAGGATGCAAGAGTTATTAGCAAAAAAACTAATCGGTGGTCAACACGATTCCGTCCTACTGCCGATTCTTTTCGAAAAGTACTTTTCTATAATTAAAGTATTTAATGGGAAAAAATGAAACGAATTTTTTGTCCATGTAAAAACAATAAATTCTGAATAAAATACCGCCCATTTATGCAATTAAAAAAATGTAAATGTATCTTATTAGATAAGGCATATTTTCGTCTGATAAGGTACTTCTTTTTCAATGATTTCGAGGATATTTTAGTTTTGATCAAAAAAATTTTATTTCTTATGACTTTTCGTACAATATGTTAGTGCCATCTGAAAGAGGAACAGATAAGCTTTCCATCGAGCTCTTAGTCGAAGAAGTCGGTAAAAGGATTCAAGAGTTATCAGCAAACCAGTAAGGACGCTATCTTCAGCAAGGCTTTAGCTGTAATACTTTTCACGTTGTGTCACTATAAAAAAACTAAATGAATAGTTTTCATGCCTCCCTAACAACATAACTGTAAGGTTTTAAGTCAATTGGTTAAAAAACAAAAAAGTTTTCCATACAACGGTTCAAGTTTTGCGATAAGTGGGCGTAGCCATGCCAATTTATGATCAAAATAGTTTTCATTCCTCCCTAAGAACAAACTGTAATGTTTCAAGTCAATTGGTTAAAAAACCCAAAAGTTTTCCATACAACGGTTCAAGTTTAGCTATAAGTGGGCGTGGCCATGCCCACTTTTTGTCAAAATAGTTTTCATTCCTCCCAAAGAACATAACTGTAAAGTTTCAAGACAATTGGTTAAAAAACAAAAAAGTTGTCCATACAACGATGTGAATATTGCTTCTCTTCCTCTTCTTCATTTTGTATGGGGGCTACTAGTTCCAGATGTCCAATCTCAATGAAACTTTCAGGCATGTAGTCGGACTATGTAAAACTACTAAGTTTAAAATTTCAGCACTCTATCGTACAAAACAAAAAAGCTTTCCACACAACGATTCAAGTTTTGTTCATTTTTCTTCTTCTTTTCGCTACCAGTTTCAGTGGTCCGATATGGCTGGATCCGCCAAATTAGTTGATCGCACAAATAAGAAGTCGCTGTGCAAAATTTCAGCTCGATATTTCACATACGTGAAAAGTATAAAAACTAAATGGTGGTCAACACAATTCCGTCCCACTGCCGATATACGCAAAGTACTTTTCTATAATTCTACTATTTAATGGGAAAAAATTCAACGAATTTTTTGTCCATTAAAAAACTATTAATTCTGAATAAAATGCCACCCATTTATGCAATTAAAATAATTTCAATGTCTCTTAGTAGATAAGGCATATTTTCGTTATATAAGATACTTCTTTTTCAATGATTTCGAGGATATTTTAGTTTTAATCAAAAAAATTTAATTTCTTACGTTTTTTCGTAAAATATGTTAATGCCACCTGAAAGACGAACAGATAAGTATTCCATCGAGCTTTTAGTTGAAGAAGTCGGTCGAAGGATGCAAGAGTTATTAGCAAAAAACTAATCGGTGGTCAACACGATTCCGTCCTACTGCCGATTCTTTTCGAAAAGTACTTTTCTATAATTCTAGTATTTAATGGGAAAAAATTATACGAATTTTTTGTCCATTAAAAAACTATTAATTCTGAATAAAATGGCGCCATTTTATGCAATTAAAATAATTCTAATGTCTCTTTGTAGATACGGCATATTTTCGTCTTATAAGGTACTTCTTTTTCAATGATTTCGAGGATATTTTAGGTTTGATCAAAAAAATTTTATTTCTTACGACTTTTCGTAAAATATGTGAATGCCATCTAAAAGAGGAACAGATAAGCTTTCCATTGAGCTCTCAGTTGAAAAAGTCGGTCGAAGGATGCAAGAGTTATTAGCAAAAAACTAATCGGTGGTCAATACGTTTCCGTCCTAATGCCGATTCTTTTCGCGAAGTACTTTTCTATAATTCTAGTATTTAATGTGAAAAAATTAAACGAATTTTTTGTCAATTAAAAAAAAATTAAAGGTCTCTTATTAGATAAGGCATATTTTCGTCTGATAAGGTACTTCTTCTTCAATGATTTCGAGGATATTTTAGTTTTGATCAAAAAAATTTTATTTCTTACGACTTTTCGTAAAATATTTTAATGCCATCTGAAAGAGGAACAGATAAGCTTTCCATCGAGCACTCAGTCGAAGAAGTCGATCGAAGGATGCCAGAGTTATTAGCAAAAAACTAATCGGTGGTCAACACGATTCCGTCCTACTGCCGATTCTTTTCGCAAAGTACTTTTCTATAATTCTAGTATTTAATGGGAAAAAATTAAACGAATTTTTTGTCCAAGTAAAAAACTGTTAATTCTGAATAAAATGCCGCCCATTTATGCAATTAAAATAATTCTAATGTCTCTTAGTAGATAAGGCATATTTTCGTCTGATAAGGTACTTCTTCTTCAATGATTTCGAGGATATTTTAGTTTTGATCAAAAAAATTTAATTTCTTACGTTTTTTCGTAAAATATGTTAATGCCATCTGAAAGACGAACAGATAAGTATTCCATCGAGCTTTTAGTCGTAGAAGTCGGTCGAAGGATGCAAGAGTTATTAGCAAAAAACTAATCGGTGGTCAACACGATTCCGTCCTACTGCCGATTCTTTTCGAAAAGTACTTTTCTATAATTCTAGTATTTAATGGGAAAAAATTATACGAATTTTTTGTCCATTAAAAAACTATTAATTCTGAATAAAATGGCGCCATTTTATGCAATTAAAATAATTCTAATGTCTCTTTGTAGATACGGCATATTTTCGTCTTATAAGGTACTTCTTTTTCAATGATTTCGAGGATATTTTAGGTTTGATCAAAAAAATTTTATTTCTTACGACTTTTCGTAAAATATGTGAATGCCATCTAAAAGAGGAACAGATAAGCTTTCCATTGAGCTCTCAGTTGAAAAAGTCGGTCGAAGGATGCAAGAGTTATTGGCAAAAAACTAATCGGTGGTCAATACGTTTCCGTCCTAATGCCGATTCTTTTCGCGAAGTACTTTTCTATAATTCTAGTATTTAATGTGAAAAAATTAAACGAATTTTTTGTCAATTAAAAAAAAATTAAAGGTCTCTTATTAGATAAGGCATATTTTCGTCTGATAAGGTACTTCTTCTTCAATGATTTCGAGGATATTTTAGTTTTGATCAAAAAAATTTTATTTCTTACGACTTTTCGTAAAATATTTTAATGCCATCTGAAAGAGGAACAGATAAGCTTTCCATCGAGCACTCAGTCGAAGAAGTCGATCGAAGGATGCCAGAGTTATTAGCAAAAAACTAATCGGTGGTCAACACGATTCCGTCCTACTGCCGATTCTTTTCGCAAAGTACTTTTCTATAATTCTAGTATTTAATGGGAAAAAATTAAACGAATTTTTTGTCCAAGTAAAAAACTGTTAATTCTGAATAAAATGCCGCCCATTTATGCAATTAAAATAATTCTAATGTCTCTTAGTAGATAAGGCATATTTTCGTCTGATAAGGTACTTCTTCTTCAATGATTTCGAGGATATTTTAGTTTTGATCAAAAAAATTTAATTTCTTACGTTTTTTCGTAAAATATGTTAATGCCATCTGAAAGACGAACAGATAAGTATTCCATCGAGCTTTTAGTCGTAGAAGTCGGTCGAAGGATGCAAGAGTTATTAGCAAAAAACTAATCGGTGGTCAACACGATTCCGTCCTACTGCCGATTCTTTTCGAAAAGTACTTTTCTATAATTAAAGTATTTAATGGGAAAAAATTAAACGAATTTTTTGTCCATGTAAAAACAATAAATTCTGAATAAAATACCGCCCATTTATGCAATTAAAAAAATGTAAATGTATCTTATTAGATAAGGCATATTTTCGTCTGATAAGGTACTTCTTTTTCAATGATTTCGAGGATATTTTAGTTTTGATCAAAAAAATTTTATTTCTTATGACTTTTCGTACAATATGTTAGTGCCATCTGAAAGAGGAACAGATAAGCTTTCCATCGAGCTCTTAGTCGAAGAAGTCGGTAAAAGGATTCAAGAGTTATTAGCAAACCAGTAAGGACGCTATCTTCAGCAAGGCTTTAGCTGTAATACTTTTCACGTTGTGTCACTATAAAAAAACTAAATGAATAGTTTTCATGCCTCTCTAACAACATAACTGTAAGGTTTTAAGTCAATTGGTTAAAAAACAAAAAAGTTTTCCATACAACGGTTCAAGTTTTGAGATAAGTGGGCGTAGCCATGCCAATTTATGATCAAAATAGTTTTCATTCCTCCCTAAGAACAAACTGTAATGTTTCAAGTCAATTGGTTAAAAAACCCAAAAGTTTTCCATACAACGGTTCAAGTTTAGCTATAAGTGGGCGTGGCCATGCCCACTTTTTGTCAAAATAGTTTTCATTCCTCCCAAAGAACATAACTGTAAAGTTTCAAGTCAATTGGTTAAAAAACAAAAAAGTTGTCCATACAACGATGTGAATATTGCTTCTCTTCCTCTTCTTCATTTTGTATGGGGGCTACTAGTTCCAGATGTCCAATCTCAATGAAACTTTCAGGCATGTAGTCGGACTATGTAAAACTACTAAGTTTAAAATTTCAGCACTCTATCGTACAAAACAAAAAAGCTTTCCACACAACGATTCAAGTTTTGTTCATTTTTCTTCTTCTTTTCGCTACCAGTTTCAGTGGTCCGATATGGCTGGATCCGCCAAATGAGTTGATCGCACAAATAAGAAGTCGCTGTGCAAAATTTCAGCTCGATATTTCACATACGTGAAAAGTATAAAAACTAAATGGTGGTCAACACAATTCCGTCCCACTGCCGATTCTATTCGCAAAGTACTTTTCTATAATTCTACTATTT
This sequence comes from Phortica okadai, assembly GCA_034638295.1. Lineage (NCBI taxonomy): Eukaryota > Metazoa > Arthropoda > Insecta > Diptera > Drosophilidae > Phortica > Phortica okadai. The sequence goes on along the minus strand of CM067851.1, from coordinate 26,795,235 downwards.
AATGGGAAAAAATTCAACGAATTTTTTGTCCATTAAAAAACTATTAATTCTGAATAAAATGCCACCCATTTATGCAATTAAAATAATTTCAATGTCTCTTAGTAGATAAGGCATATTTTCGTCATATAAGGTACTTCTTTTTCAATGATTTCGAGGATATTTTAGTTTTGATCAAAAAATTTAATTTCTTACGTTTTTTCGTAAAATATGTTAATGCCATCTGAAAGACGAACAGATAAGTATTCCATCGAGCTCTCAGTCGAAGAAGTCGATCGAAGGATGCCAGAGTTATTAGCAAAAAACTAATCGGTGGTCAACACGCAAAGTACTTTTCTGTAATTCTAGTATTTAATGGGAAAAAATTAAACGAATTTTTTGTCCAAGTAAAAAACTGTTAATTCTGAATAATATGCCGCCCATTTATGCAATTAAAAAAATTTAAATGTCTCTTATTAGATAAGGCATATTTTCGTCTAATAAGGTACTTCTTCTTCAATGATTTCGAGGATATTTTAGTTTTGATCAAAAAAATTTAATTTCTTACGTTTTTTCGTAAAATATGTTAATGCCATCTGAAAGACGAACAGATAAGTATTCCATCGAGCTTTTAGTCGAAGAAGTCGGTAGAAGGATGCAAAAGTTATTAGCAAAAACTAATCGGTGGTCAACACGCTTCCGTCCTACAGCCGATTCTTTTCGAAAAGTACTTTTCTATAATTCTAGTATTTAATGGGAAAAAATTATACGAATTTTTTGTCCATTAAAAAACTATTAATTCTGAATAAAATGCCGCCCATTTATGCAATTAAAATATTTCTAATGTCTCTTAGTAGATAAGGCATATTTTCGTCTTATGAGGTACTTCTTTTTCAATGATTTCGAGGATATTTTAGTTTTGATCAAAAAAATGTAATTTCTTACGTTTTTTCGTAGAATATGTTAATGCCATCTGAAAGGCGAACAGATAAGTATTCCATCGAGCTTTTAGTCGAAGAAGTCGGTCGAAGGATGCAAGAGTTATTAGCAAAAAACTAATCGGTGGTCAACACGCAAAGTACTTTTCTGTAATTCTAGTATTTAATGGGAAAAAATTAAACGAATTTTTTGTCCATTAAAAAACTATTAATTCTGAATAAAATGCCGCCCATTTATGCAATTAAAATAATTTAAATGTCTCTTATTAGATAAGGCATATTTTCGTCTGATAAGGTACTTCTTCTTCAATGATTTCGATGATATTTTAGTTTTGATCAAAAAAATTTAATTTCTTACGTTTTTTCGTAGAAGATGTTAATGCCATCTGAAAGACGAACTGATAAGCTCTCCATCGAGCTTTTAGTCAAAAAAGTCGGTCGAAGGATGCAAAAGTTATTAGCAAAAAACTAATCGGTGGTCAACACGATTCCGTCCTACAGCCGATTCTTTTCCCAAAGTACTTTTCTATAATTCTAGTATTTAATGGGAAAAAATCTTACGAATTTTTTGTCCATTAAAAAACTATTAATTCTGAATAAAATGCCGCCCATTTATGCAATTAAAATAATTTAAATGTCTCTTATTAGATAAGGCATATTTTCGTCTGATAAAGTACTTCTTCTTCAATGATTTCGAGGATATTTTAGTTTTGATCAAAAAATTTTATTTCTTACGACTTTTCGTAAAATATGTTAATGCCATCTGAAAGAGGAACAGATAAGCTTTCCATCGAGCTCTAAGTCGAAGAAGTCGGTCGAAGGATGCAATAGTTATTAGCAAAAAACAAATCGGTGGTCAATATGTTTCCGTCCTACTGCCGATTCTTTTCCCAAAGTACTTTTCTATAATTCTAGTATTTAATGGGAACAAATTAAACGAATTTTTTTTTCCATTAAAAAACTATTAATTCTGAATAAAATGCCGCCCATTTATGCAATTAAAATAATTTAAGTGTCTTTTATTAGATAAGGCATATTTTCGTCTGATAAGGTACTTCTTCTTCAATGATTTCGAGGATATTTTAGTTTTGAAAAAAAAATTAAAAAAAAAAAAAAATTTCTTACGACTTTTCAACACGCAAAGTACTTTTCTGTAATTCTAGTATTTAATGGGAAAAAATTAAACGAATTTTTTGTCCATTAAAAAACTATTAATTCTGAATAAAATGCCGCCCATTTATGCAATTAAAATAATTTAAATGTCTCTTATTAGATAAGGCATATTTTCGTCTGATAAGGTACTTCTTCTTCAATGATTTCGAAGATATTTTAGTTTTGATCAAAAAAATTTTATTTCTTACGATTTTTCGTAAAATATGTTAATGCCATCTGAAAGAGGAACAGATAAGCTTTCCATCGAGCTCTTAGTCGAAGAAGTCGGTCGAAGGATGCAAGAGTTATTGGCAAACCAGTAAGGACGCTATCTTCAGCAAGGCTTAAGCTGTAATACTTTTCACGTTGTGTCACTATAAAAAAACTAAATGAATAGTTTTCATGCCTCCCTAACAACATACCTGTAAGGTTTCAAGTCAATTGGTTAAAAAACAAAAAAGTTTTCCATACAACGGTTCAAGTTTAGCTATAAGTGGGCTTGGCCATGCCAATTTATGATCAAAATAGTTTTCATTCCTCCCTAAGAACAAACTGTAATGTTTCAAGTCAATTGGTTAAAAAACCAAAAAGTTTTCCATACAACGGTTCAAGTTTAGCTATAAGTGGGCGTGGCTACTCAAAATAGTTTTCATTCTTCCCTAAGAACATAACTGTAAAATTTCAAGTCAATCGGTTAAAAAACCAAAAAGTTTTCCATACAACAGGTCAATTTTCGCTATAAGTGGGCGTGGCTAAGCCCACTTTTTGTCAAAATAGTTTTCATTCCTCCCAAAGAACATAACTGTAAAGTTTGAAGTCAATTGGTTAAAAAACAAAAAAGTTGTCCATACAACGACGTGAATATTACTGCTCTTCCTCTTCTTCATTTTGTATGGGAGCTACCAGTTCCAGATGTCCAATCTCAATGAAACTTTCAGGCATGTAGTCAGACTATGTAAAACTACTATGTTTAAAATTTCAGCACTCTATCGTACAAAACAAAAAAGTTTTCCATACAACGATTCAAGTTTTGTTCATTTTTCTTCTTCTTTTCGCTACCAGTTTCAGTGGTCCGATATGGCTGGATCCGCCAAATGAGTTGATCGCACAAACAACAAGTCGCTGTGCAAAATTTATGCTCGATATGTTCAAAACTGTGGGAGGAGATTGTATATATACAGACAGACGGACGTACAGACGGACGTACAGACGGACATGGCTTAATCAACTCGTCTTGTCGTCCTGATCAAGAATTTCTGTGTGTTACAAACTTCAGCTCAAAGTTATTATACTATTTCACATACGTGAAAAGTATAAAAACTAAATGGTGGTCAACACAATTCCGTCCCACTGCCGATTCTATTCGCAAAGTACTTTTCTATAATTCTACTATTTAATGGGAAAATATTCAACGAATTTTTTGTTCATTAAAAAACTATTAATTCTGAATAAAATGCCACCCATTTATGCAATTAAAATAATTCTAATGTCTCTTAGTAGATAAGGCTTTTTTTCGTCATATAAGGTACTTCTTTTTCAATGATTTCGAGGATATTTTAGTTTTGATCAAAAAAATTTAATTTTTCACGTTTTTTCGTAAAATATGTTAATGCCATCTGAAAGACGAACAGATAAGTATTCCATCGAGCTTTTAGTCGAAGAAGTCGGTCGAAGGATGCAAGAGTTATTAGCAAAAAACTAATCGGTGGTCAACACGACTCCGTCCTACAGCCGATTCTTTTCGAAAAGTACTTTTCTATAATTCTAGTATTTAATGCGAAAAAATTATACGAATTTTTTGTCCTTTCAAAAACTATTAATTCTGAATAAAATGCCGCCCATTTATGCAATTAAAATAATTCTAATGTCTCTTAGTAGATAAGGCATATTTTCGTCTTATAAGGTACTTCTTTTTCAATGATTTCGAGGATATTTTAGGTTTGATCAAAAAAATTTTATTTTTTACGACTTTTCGTAAAATATGTTAATGCCATCTGATTCCATTGAGCTCTCAGTCGAAGAAGTCGATCGAAGGATGCCAGAGTTATTAGCAAAAAACTAATCGGTGGTCAACACGCAAAGTACTTTTCTATAATTAAAGTATTTAATGGGAAAAAATTAAACGAATTTTTTGTCCATTTAAAAACAATAAATTCTGAATAAAATACCGCCCATTTATGCAATTAAAAAAATGTAAATGAATCTTATTAGATAAGGCATATTTTCGTCTGATAAGGTACTTCTTTTTCAATGATTTCGAGGATATTTTAGTTTTCAGATATTTTAGTTATCAGGTAAGTATTCCATCGAGCTTTAAGTCGAAGAAGTCGGTCGAAGGATGCAAGAGTTATTAGCAAAAAAACTAATCGGTGGTCAACGTGATTCCGTCCTACAGCCGATTGTTTTCGAAAAGTACTTTTCTATAATTCTAGTATTTAATGGGAAAAAATTAAACGAATTTTTTGTCCATGTAAAAACATTAAATTCTGAATAAAAGGCCGCCCATTTATGCAATTAAAAAAATTTAAATGTCTCTTATTAGATAAGGCATATTTTCGTCTGATAAGGTACTTCTTTTTCAATGATTTCGAGGAGATTTTAGTTTTGATCAAAAAAATTGTATTTCTTTCGACTTTTCGTAAAATATGTTAATACCATCTGAAAGAGGAACAGGTAAGCTCTCCATTGAGCTTTTAGTCGAAGAAGTCGGTCGAAGGATGCAAGAGTTATTAGCAAAAAACTAATCGGTGGTCAATACGTTTCCGTCCTACTGCCGATTCTTTTCGCGAAGTACTTTTCTATAATTCTAGTATTTAATGTGAAAAAATTAAACGAATTTTTTGTCAATTAAAAAAATTTAAATGTCCCTTATTAGATAAGGCATATTTTCGTCTGATAAGGTACTTCTTCTTCAATGATTTCGAGGATATTTTAGTTTTGATCAAAAAAATTTTATTTCTTACGACTTTTTGTAAAATATGTTAATACCATCTGAAAGAGGAACAGATAAGCTCTCCATCGAGCTTTTAGTCGAAAAAGTCGGTCGAAGGATGCAAGAGTAATTAGCAAAAAACTAATCGGTGGTCAACACGATTCCGTCCTACTGCCGATTCTTTTCCCAAAGTACTTTTCTATAATTCTAGTATTTAATGTAAAAAAATTATACCAATTTTTTGTCAATTAAAAAAATTTAAATGTCTCTTATTAGATAAGGCATATTTTCGTCTGATAAGGTACTTCTTCTTCAATGATTTCGAGGATATTTTAGTTTTGATCAAAAAAATTTAATTTCTTACGACTTTTCGTAAAATATGTTAATACCATCTGAAAGAGGAACAGATAAGCTCTCCATCGAGCTTTTAGTCGAAAAAGTTGGTCGAAGGATGCAAGAGTAATAAGCAAAAAACTAATCGGTGGTCAACACGATTCCGTCCTACTGCCGATTCTTTTCCCAAAGTACTTTTCTATAATTCTAGTATTTAATGGGAAAAAATTAAACGAATTTTTTATCCATTAAAAAACTATTAATTCGGAATAAAATGCCGCCCATTTATGCAATTAAAATAATTTAAATGTTTCTTATTAGATAAGGCATATTTTCGTCTGATAAGGTACTTCTTTTTCAATGATTTCGAGGATATTTTAGTTTTGATCAAAAAAATTTTATTTCTTTCGACTTTTCGTAAAATATGTTAATACCATCTGAAAGAGGAACAGGTAAGCTCTCCATTGAGCTTTTAGTCGAAGAAGTCGGTCGAAGGATGCAAGAGTAATAAGCAAAAAACTAATCGGTGGTCAACACGATTCCGTCCTACTGCCGATTCTTTTCCAAAAGTACTTTTCTATAATTCTAGTATTTAATGGGAAAAAATTAAACGAATTTTTTATCCATTAAAAAACTATTAATTCTGAATAAAATGCCGCCCATTTATGCAATTAAAATAATTTAAATGTCTCTTATTAGATAAGGCATATTTTCGTCTGATAAGGTACTTCTTCTTCAATGATTTCGAGGATATTTTAGTTTTGATCAAAAAAATTTTATTTCTTAAGACTTTTCGTAAAATATTTTGATGCCATCTGAAAGACGAACAGATAAGTATTCCATCGAGCTTTTAGTCGAAGAAGTCGGTCGAAGGATGCAAGAGTTATTAGCAAAAAACTAATCGGTGGTCAACACGATTCCGTCCTACAGCCGATTCTTTTCGAAAAGTACTTTTCTATAATTCTAGTATTTAATGGGAAAAAATTAAACGAATTTTTTGTCCAATAAAAAACTATTAATTCTGAATAAAATGCCGCCTATTTATGCAATTAAAATAATTTCAATGTCTCTTAGTAGATAAGGCATATTTTCGTCTTATAAGGTACTTCTTTTTCAATGATTTCGAGGATATTTTAGGTTTGATCAAAAAAATTTTATTTCTTACGACTTTTCGTAAAATATGTTAATGCCATCTGAAAAAGGAACAGATAAGCTTTCCATTGAGCTCTCAGTCGAAGAAGTCGATCGAAGGATGCCAGAGTTATTAGCAAAAAACTAATCGGTGGTCAACACGCAAAGTACTTTTCTGTAATTCTAGTATTTAATGGGAAAAAATTAAACGAATTTTTTGTCCATTAAAAAACTATTAATTCTGAATAAAATGCCGCCCATTTATGCAATTAAAATAATTCTAATGTCTCTTAGTAGATAAGGCATATTTTCGTCTTATAAGGTACTTCTTTTTCAATGATTTCGAGGATATTTTAGGTTTGATCAAAAAAATATTATTTTTTACGACTTTTCGTAAAATATGTTAATGCCATCTGAAAGAGGAACAGATAAGCTTTCCATTGAGCTCTCAGTCGAAGAAGTGGATCGAAGGATGCCAGAGTTATTAGCAAAAAACTAATCGGTGGTCAACACGATTCCGTCCTACAGCCGATTCTTTTCGCAAAGTACTTTTCTATAATTCTAGTATTTAATGGGAAAAAATTAAACGAATTTTTTGTCCAAGTAAAAAACTGTTAATTCTGAATAAAATGCCGCCCATTTATGCAATTAAAATAATTCTAATGTCTCTTAGTAGATAAGGCATATTTTCGTCTTATAAGGTACTTCTTCTTCAATGATTTCGAGGATATTTTAGTTTTGATCAAAAAAATTTAATTTCTTACGTTTTTTCGTAAAATATGTTAATGCCATCTGAAAGACGAACAGATAAGTATTCCATCGAGCTCTCAGTCGAAGAAGTCGATCGAAGGATGCCAGAGTTATTAGCAAAAAACTAATCGGTGGTCAACACGCAAAGTACTTTTCTGTAATTCTAGTATTTAATGGGAAAAAATTAAACGAATTTTTTGTCCAAGTAAAAAATTGTTAATTCTGAATAATATGCCGCCCATTTATGCAATTAAAAAAATTTAAATGTCTCTTATTAGATAAGGCATATTTTCGTCTAATAAGGTACTTCTTCTTCAATGATTTCGAGGATATTTTAGTTTTGATCAAAAAAATTTTATTTCTTACGACTTTTCGAAAAATATGTTAATACCATCTGAAAGAGGAACAGATAAGCTCTCCATCGGGCTTTTAGTCGAAAAAGTCGGTCGAAGGATGCAAGAGTAATTAGCAAAAAACTAATCGGTGGTTAACACGATTCCGTCCTACAGCCGATTCTTTTCGAAAAGTACTTTTCTATAATTCTAGTATTTAATGGGAAAAAATTATACGAATTTTTTGTCCATTAAAAAACTATTAATTCTGAATAAAATGCCGCCCATTTATGCAATTAAAATATTTCTAATGTCTCTTAGTAGATAAGGCATATTTTCGTCTTATGAGGTACTTCTTTTTCAATGATTTCGAGGATATTTTAGTTTTGATCAAAAAAATGTAATTTCTTACGTTTTTTCGTAAAATATGTTAATGCCATCTGAAAGACGAACAGATAAGTATTCCATCGAGCTTTTAGTCGAAGAAGTCGGTAGAAGGATGCAAAAGTTATAAGCAAAAACTAATCGGTGGTCAACACGATTCCGTCCTACAGCCGATTCTTTTCGAAAAGTACTTTTCTATAATTCTAGTATTTAATGGGAAAAAATTATACGAATTTTTTGTCCATTAAAAAACTATTAATTCTGAATAAAATGCCGCCCATTTATGCAATTAAAATATTTCTAATGTCTCTTAGTAGATAAGGCATATTTTCGTCTTATGAGGTACTTCTTTTTCAATGATTTCGAGGATATTTTAGTTTTGATCAAAAAAATGTAATTTCTTACGTTTTTTCGTAGAATATGTTAATGCCATCTGAAAGACGAACAGATAAGTATTCCATCGAGCTTTTAGTCGAAGAAGTCGGTCGAAGGATGCAAGAGTTATTAGCAAAAAACTAATCGGTGGTCAACACGCAAAGTACTTTTCTGTAATTCTAGTATTTAATGGGAAAAAATTAAACGAATTTTTTGTCCATTAAAAAACTATTAATTCTGAATAAAATGCCGCCCATTTATGCAATTAAAATAATTTAAATGTCTCTTATTAGATAAGGCATATTTTCGTCTGATAAGGTACTTCTTCTTCAATGATTTCGATGATATTTTAGTTTTGATCAAAAAAATTTAATTTCTTACGTTTTTTCGTAGAAGATGTTAATGCCATCTGAAAGACGAACTGATAAGCTCTCCATCGAGCTTTTAGTCAAAAAAGTCGGTCGAAGGATGCAAAAGTTATTAGCAAAAAACTAATCGGTGGTCAACACGATTCCGTCCTACAGCCGATTCTTTTCCCAAAGTACTTTTCTATAATTCTAGTATTTAATGGGAAAAAATTAAACGAATTTTTTGTCCTTTCAAAAACTATTAATTCTGAATAAAATGCCGCCCATTTATGCAATTAAAATAATTCTAATGTCTCTTAGTAGATAAGGCATATTTTCGTCTTATAAGGTACTTCTTTTTCAATGATTTCGAGGATATTTTAGGTTTGATCAAAAAAATTGTATTTCTTACGACTTTTCGTAAAATATGTTAATGCCATCTGATTCCATTGAGCTCTCAGTCAAAGAAGTCGATCGAAGGATGCCAGAGTTATTAGCAAAAAACTAATCGGTGGTCAACACGCAAAGTACTTTTCTATAATTAAAGTATTTAATGGGAAAAAATTAAACGAATTTTTTGTCCATTTAAAAACAATAAATTCTGAATAAAATACCGCCCATTTATGCAATTAAAAAAATGTAAATGAATCTTATTAGATAAGGCATATTTTCGTCTGATAAGGTACTTCTTTTTCAATGATTTCGAGGATATTTTAGTTTTCAGATATTTTAGTTATCAGGTAAGTATTCCATCGAGCTTTAAGTCGAAGAAGTCGGTCGAAGGATGCAAGAGTTATTAGCAAAAAAACTAATCGGTGGTCAACGTGATTCCGTCCTACAGCCGATTGTTTTCGAAAAGTACTTTTCTATAATTCTAGTATTTAATGGGAAAAAATTAAACGAATTTTTTGTCCATGTAAAAACATTAAATTCTGAATAAAATGCCGCCCATTTATGCAATTAAAAAAATTTAAATGTCTCTTATTAGATAAGGCATATTTTCGTCTGATAAGGTACTTCTTTTTCAATGATTTCGAGGATATTTTAGTTTTGATCAAAAAAATTGTATTTCTTTCGACTTTTCGTAAAATATGTTAATACCATCTGAAAGAGGAACAGGTAAGCTCTCCATTGAGCTTTTAGTCGAAGAAGTCGGTCGAAGGATGCAAGAGTTATTAGCAAAAAACTAATCGGTGGTCAATACGTTTCCGTCCTACTGCCGATTCTTTTCGCGAAGTACTTTTCTATAATTCTAGTATTTAATGTGAAAAAATTAAACGAATTTTTTGTCAATTAAAAAAATTTAAATGTCCCTTATTAGATAAGGCATATTTTCGTCTGATAAGGTACTTCTTCTTCAATGATTTCGAGGATATTTTAGTTTTGATCAAAAAAATTTTATTTCTTACGACTTTTTGTAAAATATGTTAATACCATCTGAAAGAGGAACAGATAAGCTCTCCATCGAGCTTTTAGTCGAAAAAGTCGGTCGAAGGATGCAAGAGTAATTAGCAAAAAACTAATCGGTGGTCAACACGATTCCGTCCTACTGCCGATTCTTTTCCCAAAGTACTTTTCTATAATTCTAGTATTTAATGTAAAAAAATTATACCAATTTTTTGTCAATTAAAAAAATTTAAATGTCTCTTATTAGATAAGGCATATTTTCGTCTGATAAGGTACTTCTTCTTCAATGATTTCGAGGATATTTTAGTTTTGATCAAAAAAATTGTATTTCTTACGACTTTTCGTAAAATATGTTAATGCCATCTGATTCCATTGAGCTCTCAGTCGAAGAAGTCGATCGAAGGATGCCAGAGTTATTAGCAAAAAACTAATCGGTGGTCAACACGCAAAGTACTTTTCTATAATTAAAGTATTTAATGGGAAAAAATTAAACGAATTTTTTGTCCATTTAAAAACAATAAATTCTGAATAAAATACCGCCCATTTATGCAATTAAAAAAATGTAAATGAATCTTATTAGATAAGGCATATTTTCGTCTGATAAGGTACTTCTTCTTCAATGATTTCGAGGATATTTTAGTTTTGATCAAAAAAATTTTATTTCTTAAGACTTTTCGTAAAATATTTTGATGCCATCTGAAAGACGAACAGATAAGTATTCCATCGAGCTTTTAGTCGAAGAAGTCGGTCGAAGGATGCAAGAGTTATTAGCAAAAAACTAATCGGTGGTCAACACGATTCCGTCCTACAGCCGATTCTTTTCGAAAAGTACTTTTCTATAATTCTAGTATTTAATGGGAAAAAATTAAACGAATTTTTTGTCCAATAAAAAACTATTAATTCTGAATAAAATGCCGCCTATTTATGCAATTAAAATAATTTCAATGTCTCTTAGTAGATAAGGCATATTTTCGTCTTATAAGGTACTTCTTTTTCAATGATTTCGAGGATATTTTAGGTTTGATCAAAAAAATTTTATTTCTTACGACTTTTCGTAAAATATGTTAATGCCATCTGAAAAAGGAACAGATAAGCTTTCCATTGAGCTCTCAGTCGAAGAAGTCGATCGAAGGATGCCAGAGTTATTAGCAAAAAACTAATCGGTGGTCAACACGCAAAGTACTTTTCTGTAATTCTAGTATTTAATGGGAAAAAATTAAACGAATTTTTTGTCCAAGTAAAAAACTGTTAATTCTGAATAAAATGCCGCCCATTTATGCAATTAAAAAAATTTAAATGTCTCTTATTAGATAAGGCATATTTTCGTCTGATAAGGTACTTCTTTTTCAATGATTTCGAGGATATTTTTGTTTTGATCAAAAAAATTTTATTTCTTACGACTTTTCGTAAAATATGTTAATGCGATCTGAAAGAGGAACAGATAAGCTTTCCATCGAGCTCTTATTCGAAGAAGTCGGTCGAAGGATGCAAGAGTTATTAGCAAAAAACTAATCGGTGGTCAATACGTTTCCGTCGTACTGCCGATTCTTTTCCCAAAGTACATTTCTATAATTCTAGTATTTAATGGGAAAAAATTAAACGAATTTTTTGTCCATTAAAAAACTATTAATTCTGAATTAAATGCCGCCCACTTATGCAATTAAAATAATTTAAATGTCTCTTATTAGATAAGGCATATTTTCGTCTGATAAGGTACTTCTTCTTCAATGATTTCGATGATATTTTAGTTTTGATCAAAAAAGTTTTATTTCTTACGACTTTTCGTAAAATATGTTAATGCCATCTGAAAGAGGAACAGCTAAGCTTTCCATCGAACTCTTAGTCGAAGAAGTCGGTCGAAGGATGCAAGAGTTATTAGCAAACCAGTAAGGACGCTATCTTCAGCAAGGCTTAAGCTGTAATACTTTTCACGTTGTGTCACTATAAAAAAACTAAATGAATAGTTTTCATGCCTCCCTAACAACATAACTGTAAGGTTTCAAGTCAATTGGTTAAAAAACAAAAAAGTTTTCCATACAACGGTTCAAGTTTTGCGATAAGTGGGCGTAGCCATGCCAATTTATGATCAAAATAGTTTTCATTCCTCCCTAAGAACAAACTGTAATGTTTCAAGTCAATTGGTTAAAAAACCAAAAAGTTTTCCATACAACGGTTCAAGTTTAGCTATAAGTGGGCGTGGCCATGCCCACTTTTGGCCAAAATAGTTTTCATTCCTCCCTAAGAACATAACTGTAAAGTTTCAAGTCAATTGGTTAAAAAACAAAAAAGTTTTCCATACAACGGGTCAATTTTCGCTATAAGTGGGCGTGGCTACTCAAAATAGTTTTCATTCTTCCCTAAGAACATAACTGTAAAATTTCAAGTCAATTGGTTAAAAAACCAAAAAGTTTTCCATACAACAGGTCAATTTTCGCTATAAGTGGGCGTGGCTACGCCCACTTTTTGTCAAAATAGTTTTCATTCCTCCCAAAGAACATAACTGTAAAGTTTCAAGTCAATTGGTTAAAAAACAAAAAAGTTGTCCATACAACGATGTGAATATTGCTTCTCTTCCTCTTCTTCATTTTGTATGGGGGCTACTAGTTCCACATGTGCAATCTCAATGAAACTTTCAGGCATGTAGTCGGACTATGTAAAACTACTACGTTTAAAATTTCAGACCTCTATCAAAAACAAAAAAGTTTTCCATACAACGATTCAAGTTTTGTTCATTTTTCTTCTTCTTTTCGCTACCAGTTTCAGTGGTCCGATATGGCTGGATCCGCCAAATGAGTTGATCGCACAAACAACAAGTCGCTGTGCAAAATTTAAGCTCGATATGTTCAAAACTGTGGGAGGAGATTGTATATGTACAGACAGACGGACGTACAGACGGACGTACAGACGGACATGGCTCAATCAACTCGTCTTGTCGTCCTGATCAAGAATTTCTGTGTGTTACAAACTTCAGCTCAAAGTTATTATACTATTTCACATACGTGAAAAGTATAAAAACTAAATGGTGGTCAACACAATTCCGTCCCACTGCCGATTCTATTCTATTCTATTCTATTCTAAATTTAATTTTTCACGTTTTTTCGTAAAATATGTTAATGCCATCTGAAAGACGAACAGATAAGTATTCCATCGAGCTTTAAGTCGAAGAAGTCGGTCGAAGGATGCAAGAGTTATTAGCAAAAAACTAATCGGTGGTCAACACGATTCCGTCCTACAGCCGATTCTTTTCGAAAAGTACTTTTCTATAATTCTAGTATTTAATGGGAAAAAATTATACGAATTTTTTGTCCATCAAAAAACTATTAATTCTGAATAAAATGCCGCCCATTTATGCAATTAAAATAATTCTAATGTCTCTTAGTAGATAAGGCATATTTTCGTCTTATAAGGTACTTCTTTTTCAATGATTTCGAGGATATTTTAGTTTTGATCAAAAAAATTTTAATTCTTACGACTTTTCGTAAAATATGTTAATGCCATCTAAAAGAGGAACAGATAAGCTTTCCATTGAGCTCTCAGTCGAAGAAGTCGATCGAAGGAGGCCAGAGTTATTAGCAAAAAACTAATCGGTGGTCAACACGCAAAGTACTTTTCTATAATTAAAGTATTTAATGGGAAAAAATTAAACGAATTTTTCGTCCATGTAAAAACAATAAATTCTGAATAAAATACCGCCCATTTATGCAATTAAAAAAAATGTAAATGTATCTTATTAGATAAGGCATATTTTCGTCTGATAAGGTACTTCTTTTTCAATGATTTCGAGGATATTTTAGTTTTCAGATATTTGAGTTATCAATTAAGTATTCCATCGAGTTTTCAGTCGAAGAAGTCGGTCGAAGGATTCAAGAGTTATTAGCAAAAAAACTAATCGGTGGTCAACGCGATTCCGTCCTACAGCCGATTCTTTTCGAAAAGTACTTTTCTATAATTCTAGTATTTAATGGGAAAAAATTAAACGAATTTTTTGTCCAATAAAAAACTATTAATTCTGCATAAAATGCAGCCCATTTATGCAATTAAAATAATTTCAATGTCTCTTAGTAGATACGGCATATTTTCGTATTATAAGGTACTTCTTCTTCAATGATTTTGAGGATATTTTAGTTTTTATCAAAAAAATTTTATTTCTTATGACTTTTCGTAAAATATGTTAATGTCATCTGAAAAAGGAACAGATAAGCTTTCCATCGAGCTCTCAGTCGAAGAAGTCGATCGAAGGATGCCAGAGTTGTTAGCAAAAAACTAATCGGTGGTCAACACGTAAAGTACTTTTCTGTAATTTTAGTATTTAATGGGAAAAAATTAAACGAATTTTTTGTCCAAGTAAAAAACTGTTAATTCTGAATAAAATACCGCCCATTTATGCAATTAAAAAAATGTAAATGTATGTTATTAGATAAGGCATATTTTCGTCTGATAAGGAACTTCTTTTTCAATGATTTCGAGGATATTTTAGTTATCAGGTAAGTATTCCATCGAGCTCTTAGTCGAAGAAGTCGGTCGAAGGAGGCAAGAGTTATGAGCAAAAAACAAATCGGTGGTCAACACGATTCCGTCCTACTGCCGATTCTTTTCGCAAAGTACAAAGTATGTCCATTTATGCAATTAAAAAAATTTAACTGTCTCTTATTAGATAAGGCAAATTTTCGTCTGATAAGTACTTCTTCTTTAATGATTTCGAGGATATTTTAGGTTTTATCAAAAAAATTTTATTTCTTACCACTTTTCGTAAAATATGCTAATGTCATCTAAAAGAAGAACAGATAAGCTTTCCATCGAGCTCTTAGTCGAAAAAGTTGGTCGAAGGATGCAAGAATAATTAGCAAAAAACTAATCGGTGGTCAATACGATTCCGTCCTACTGCCGATTCTTATCTCAAAGTACTTTTCTGTAATTCTAGTATTTAATAGAAAAAACTTAACTAATTTTTTGTCCATGTAAAAAACTATTAATTCTGAATAAAATGATTTCGAGGATATTTTAGGTTTTATCAAAAAAATTTTTATTTATTACCACTTTTCGTAAAATATATTAATGCCATCTGAAAGAGGAACAGATAAGCTTTCCATCGAGCTCTTAGTCGAAGAAGTCGGTCGAAGGATGCAAGAGTTATTAGCAAAAAACTAATCGGTGGTCAACACGATTCCGTCCTACTGCCGATTTTTTTCGAAAACTACTTTTCTATAATTCTAGTATTTAATGGGAAAATCTTAATCGAATTTTTTGTCTATATAAAAAACTATTAACTCTGAATAAAATGCCGACCGTTTATGCAATTAAAAAAATTTAAATGTCTCTTATTAGATAAGGCATATTTTCGTCTGATAAATTACTTCTTCTTCTATGATATTTCGAGGATATTTTAGTTTTGATCAAAAAAATTTTATTTCCTACGATTTTTCGTAAAATATGTTAATGCCATCTGAAAGAGGAACATATAAGCTTTCCATAGAGCTCTTTTTATACCCTGTACACATACTGTGTATCAGGGTATATTGTGTTTGTGCAAAAGCCAAATGTATGTAACGCACAGAAGGAGGGTCGGGGGACCCCATAAAGTATATATATTCTTGATCGGGATGACAAGAGAAGTTGATTAAGCCATGTCTGTCCGTCTGTCCGTCTGTCCGTCCGTCCGTCCGTCCGTCCTCACCAATGGTTCTCGGAAACTATTAGAGCTAGAGACTTGAAATTTGGTGGGTAGACTCGTGATGCTCGGCAGCAGATCAAGTTTGAATGGTTTTGTGCCACGCCCACTCCTTCCCGCCCATCCAGCACCGCCCACTTTTTGAAAACGCTATAACTCGAACATCCAAAGAGATAGAAACATGAAAGTCGGTATGTAGACTCAGTATGAGTAACTCTACAAAACTGCATACCAAAAATTTTCCCCCTCCCCTTGATTTCCCCTCCCCCAATTGTTTTCTATAAAAAGCAATATCTCCAAAACTAACAAAGGTATGAACCTGAAATTTTGTATACAAGCTCAGTGATAATACATCTTAAAAACTGCATTCCACAAATTTCCCCTCCCTTTGATGGCTACCCCTCAGAGGCCCACAAACTTAAATTTTTCGTAAAATCCACATTTTTTGCCCGATTTTCTTGATATTTTGAACACTATTTGAATAGGCGACGTCAGATCAATATGTTTTTGTAGATTGAGGGTGTGGCACCGCCTACCATGTGTGCAGGGTATTATATTGTCGAGAATACTCGACTATACCGCCCTTACTGGTTTTTTTATATTTTTTTTTTTAACTAACTACAGGCGCAAGACGTTGTGGTAGCGCACTACCCTCAAGTGGACTTGCGACACCAGGTCAGCCTGTTCCGCGACTATAGACAAAGTCAACAGTCGCTTTACTTCTTACTCTACACACAATAAGAATACTAATAAACTAATTTTTAAACAATTTCTTTAATACTACTAAGTTACGCAATTAGTTATGTTATATAGTTTTAATAAACAAAATTTTACTTATTTAAATATGTTAGAATACTACGTTTTATAAGGTTAGTAGAGGAGCAGTCCTCCATTAAACTAAAATATTTGTTATAATACCTACATAAAACACGAAACGAGTCATGATCTAAATATGTCGATCTGCAGGTACTGAGACAGATCGGACTAAAATTTCTGGTTACTCTAGCGGGAACATTGAACTCTATATACGCCAACAATGTAGGGGAGAATATCATGCCATTGATTAGGTTATTCAAAAACAAAGTACCAAGCATAGTTCTACGACTAGACAATGATGGCAAATTATTAAGCTTCAACCGACTACTATAGGGAGGAAGGTGAACATAGTGGTCCCAGTGTAGATTCCTAAGAGCAAACAGAAGGAACTGTTTCTGAACAGACTCAAATTGGTTCTTATACTTTTCACACTGAGGATCCCAAACGCACGATGCATATTCCAAGATGGGCAGTACTAAAGAAGTGTAAAGCAATTTAGTTGTGTACGGGTCATTAAATTCCTTGGACCATCTTTTGATGAAACCCAGTACGCCTTTAGCCTTGTTAACAGACAGCGAAATATGTCAAGCGAAATGAAGTTTTGGATCCATCAAAACACCAAGGTCATTAATTGAGAGATACGTTCAAGGTACAAATTATTTAACTTGTACGTGCAAACAATCAGTTTTTTTTCTATAAAAAGACATTAACTTGCATTTCTATCTGTTTAACAATAAATTGTTTATATCACACCATTGTGAGAGACAGTCAAGATCAGACTGGAGCAGATTCTGCTGATCTGTAGAATTAACGGTTAGACATAATTTCACGTCATCAGCATACATTAAAACATGGCAGTGTTTGATCACATTAGGCAAGTCATTTATAAATATATTAAACAATAAGGGGCCAAGGTGACTACCTTGAGGAACCCCTGAAGTAACAAAAATTCGTGTCGAAACCGATGTTTTAAAAAGAACACATTGAGTTCGAGATTCAAGATAAGACGACTGCCAACGGACTAATGATGGTGGAAAACCATAAGTTTCGAGTTTTGCTAAAAGCAGAGAGTGACAAACACAATCAAATGCTTTACTGAAATCTGTGTACACAACATCGGTGTGGAGGCCGGAGGAAAAATTTCGATTGACAATTGAAGTGAATTCCAATAAGTTAGTTACCGTCGATCGTTTCTTGAAAAAGCCAAGACAAATTTAGAAGTGATGGCACAAAGTGCTGTAGCTGTTCCGTAATGATCTGTTCAAATAGTTTTGGAATAGCACACAGTTTAGCAATGCCTCTGTAATTAGAAATGTCAACCTTACTGCCTTTTTTGTAAAGGGGTATAATGTAAGACACTTTCCAAATGGTGGGGACAATACAGTTTTTAAGCGACATGTTGAAAAGCGTACATGATGGATAAAACAACATTTCAGCGCAGTGCTTTAAAACGCAACTAGGAATATTATCGGGACCTGCAGTAAAAGATGACTTAATTAATTTCAAGTGTCTAAGAACTGTTTCATTTTCAATAACTGGCACATTGATATGAGTCCTATCATTAATGAAGTATGGACAAGTTACGTTTTGGTAAGAATAGTTGGATATCGTTGCATCATCATTTCCTTCCACACCATTGAATTTCATACATGACGGAAGTGAGTTAGAGTTAGACTTGTATTTAATTATATTAAAAAAATTTTTAGGATCGCGGTATATATTGGATTTTAATTTAATTAGGTAAAAATGGTAATCTCGTTTATTACATAAAGTGAATTTATAACGACCTTTTGCATAGTTTACATAATCAACAAGAGATCTGGTTCTCTTATATTTTTTAAATAATCTATTTTTTAAGTTCTTTAGACGAGACAATTCTTTTGAAAACCACGGCGGTTTATTTACGCGTGATATCATCTTGACTCTTGGTACGCACAATTTAAACAGTTTATACATAGTTGCGTTAAAAAACTTTACTGGCTGTTCAATGTTGAGCGTGTTATGCATGTATCACCAATCAGTGTTAGAAACCAAAAGACCAAGTCGTTCAAAATCGGTTTTTCTAAAACAAAAAACAAGGTTACGTTTGGCATCTAAAGGATTTTGTCGAGGATTTGTTAGTGAGTTTAGTGTAATTGTAAGCTCCAACGTTGGATGGTAAGAGTCTTCAGGTTGTGATACTGGAGGGCATCTACAAAGTAATGCGAACTCAATGTTGTTTATAAAAACAAGATCTAAAATTCGATCTTTAGAATTTTTTATGCTGTTTATTTGGTTAAATGATGATTCAAGCAAAGAATCAATAAAATCATTACTAGACAAAGGAGATACTATATTTGAATTGTCGGATGCAATCCAAGAAATGTGAGGGAGGTTGAAGTCTCCAAAGATAAGCATCGTATCTGAATCCTTAACCAAGTCTAGTACAGATTGAATTGCCTTTATATGTGCAGAATAAACAGATGGCTCTGATTTCGGTGGAATGTAAGAGCACGTAATGAAAACGTGAGTCTTTGCAAGAGTTATTTTAACGCATATTAGCTCAATATCGTCAGTACCTATCACACAAATTTGTTCCGATGTGTGTTGAACAGCAACAGAGATCATAACTCCACCACCAATTTTGCCAAGACGATCTTTGCGAATAGTAATAAATCTGTCACAGAAAAGTTCCGAGTTTAAAACATCAGGACGAAGCCATGTTTCAACAAAGACAATGATATGAGAAGATGATGAAATACTTTTTAAATAAAGAGAAGTTAGTTTTGAGTTTAACCCTCTGACATTTTGAAAGCTTAGCGTCAAAACTGAAGGGGTGTTACGGGGAATAATCAGTTATTTGCCACAGAAGGCTTGACCGTATTTCCCGTATTAGTACGGTCTTTAAATTTGAACTCATGCACAACGCAACCATCAGGCCAGCATTTTGAGTCAACTAAAGCGTTGAAGAAAGATTCTGGCACTAAGATTTTAAAGGATGAAATCGATCGCGCTGAGTTAAATTTAAATTTAGAAATTGTTAAATTTGTGGCAGATTTGGTCTTGGAAGTGATAAAATGATTTATATCACTTTCAGAAGTGTCCGCAGCTAAGCGGGATAGAAAAATGAATTTCTTTTGTGGCGCAGGTGGCACAACAACAAGCTTTTTGGGCTGTTGATCCCCTTGAGGAATATTTATTTCAGAATAAGTTCGGGAGGAACGATATTGTTGGTTTTGGCAACAGAAGCATATGAACTTTCTGATGCTGTGACAACAATAGGCGGAACAATGGGCGAAGGAAGCGGGGAAAAGAATTCCATTGTCTCATCCGGCAGACAAAGAGTTGTCGGAATGGGAATGTTTAGTGCCGGATGGGGCCTCTTTCGCTTAGGTGAAGGTTCAACGGACTTGAGGGTGGAGAGAGACTTATCGAACGCCTTAAATTTTTCGTTAAGTCGTTCGAAATCTTTCGAAATATCATTGTATGCATTATGCATAAGATTGACCCACTTACGTAACTCAATCTCTGACGAGCGACATTTTGGACAGCACCAGTGAAGTCCAATGTTTTTCTCCAAAATGTCAGCAATGCGGCCGTTTAGTTCGGCACATTTTAGGTGAGCAGTAGACTCACACATCCAACAAGCCACTAAGAGTTCTTTTTCACTCTTAATTGGGCACTTAGGCAAACAGCAAGGCATATTTTATTTTAATAATAATAAAAAATAAAAATAAAAAAAAAAACAACAAGAATATTAATAAACCAGTAAGGACGCTATCTTCAGCAAGGCTGAAGCTATAATACTTTTCACGTTGTGTCACTAAAGTAAATGAATAGTTTTCATGCCTCCCTAACAACATAACTGTAAGGTTTCAAGTCAATTGGTTAAAAAACAAAAAAGTTTTCCATACAACGGGTCAATTTTCGCTATAAGTGGGCGTGGCTACGCCCACTTTTGGTCAAAATAGTTTTCATTCCTCCCTAAGAACATAACTGTAAAGTTGCAAGTCAATTGGTTAAAAAACAAAAAAGTTTTCCATACAACGGGTCAATTTTCGTTATAAGTGGGCGTGGCTACGCGTGGCTACGCCCACTTTGGTCAAAATAGTTTTCATTCCTCACGATTAGCAGGCTCGAAGTCAATTTTGATACACCAAATTTGTAATCAAAAAGTTTTGGCAGTTTCAACAACAAACAATATTGCAAGAACTAGCTCAAAAGCTAGCAGCAGGCAGATCGTACATCTGTTTCGGGAGTTGCCAAACTCCTTCATCAGCGATGTTTGCTTAACGATGAACGGATTATCAGCACTCCCCATACGTTTTTCTTGATAAACTGCATGAGAATTGCAAGTTATCAAACGAAAAACCCTGAGAAATGCTGCTTCGATCATCGCCTTGTTGTTGAAACTGCCAAAACATTTTGATTACAAAATTGGTGTATCGAAATTGACCTCGAGCCTGCTAATTATTATTGAAGTTTTCATTCCTCTCAAAGAACATAACTTTAAAATTTCAAGTCAATTGGTTAAAAAACAAAAAAGTTTTCCATACAACGACGTGAATATTGCTTCTCTTCCTCTTCTTCATTTTGTATGGGGGCTACCAGTTCCAGATGTCCAATCTCAATGAAACTTTCAGGCATGTAGCCGGACTATGTAAAACTACTATGTTTTAAATTTCAGCACTCTTTCGTACAAAACAAAAAAGTTTTCCATACAACGATTCAAGTTTTGTTCACTTTTCTTCTTCTTTTCGTATGGGGGCTACTAGTTCCAGTGGTCCGATATGACTGGATCCGACAAATGAGTTGACTGCACGAATAAAAAGTCTCTGTGCAAAATTTCAGCTCGATATCTTCAAAACTGTGGGCGGAGATTGTATATATACAGACAGACGGACAGATGGACAGATGGACATGGCTAAATCAACTCGTCTTGTCGTGCTGATCAAGAATATATACACTTTATATAGTCGCAAGTGAATATTTCTGTGAGTTACAAACGTCAGCACAAAGTTAATATACTATTTCACATACGTGAAAAGTATAAAAATGAAGTGATGAAATTAGCTTGCTTGACGTTAACGGGTTAACGATAAGGAGTGTAAGATTTTATTTCAAGAGAAACAATCACGACTCTTATAAAAACAAGCAGAACAGAGGGAATCACAACACAAAAGCAACTCTCACCAGATGTTCGTTAAAACAACAATTACAACGCAAGTGTTATTTTACAAAAACAAAAACACTTGTAATTATTTAAAATGTGAAATCTTATTAAGTTTTGATTAAAAACATAAACAAATTTTCAAATAACACAATCAAAACAACAATAAATTTTTTAAATCAAATTTCACTACGTTTTAAACAAAAATAACTGAGGGGTTAATAAAAAACACAGGACATATTGTACATGCGACCGACCACACCGAACCCTTGATGATTACTTTTCTATAATTCTAGTATGTAATGGGAAAAAATTAAACGAATTTTTTGTCCATGTAAAAAACTATTAATTCTGAATAAAATGCCGACCATTTATGCAATTAAAAAAATTTAAATGTCTCTTATTAGATAAGGCATATTTTCGTCTGATAAGTACTTCTTCTTCAATGATTTCGAGGATATTTTAGGTTTTATCAAAAAAATTTTATTTCTTACGACTTTTCGTAAAATATGTTAATGCCATCTGAAAGAGGAACAGATAAGCTTTCCATCGAAATCTTAGTCGAAAAAGTCGGTCGAAATATACAAGAGTTATTTGCAAAAAACTAGTCGGTGGTCAACACGATTCCGTCCTACTGCCGATTCTTTTCGCGAAGTACTATAATTCTAGTATTTAATGGGAAAAAATTAAACGAATTTTTTGTCTATGTAAAAAACTATTAATTCTGAATAAAATGCCGCCCATTTATGCAATTAAAAAAATTTAAATGTCTCTTATTATATAAGGCATATTTTCGTCTGATAAGGTACTTCTACTTCAATGATTTCGAGGATATTTTAGTTTTGATCAAAAAAATTTTATTTCTTACGACTTTTCCTAAAATATGTTAATACCATCTGAAAGAGGAATAGATAAGCTTTCCATCGAGCTTTTAGTCGAAAAAGTCGGTCGAAGGATGCAAGAGTAATTAGCAAAAAACTAATCGGTGGTCAACACGATTCCGTCCTACTGCCGATTCTTTTCCCAAAGTACTTTTCCATAATTCTAGTATTTAATGGGAAAAAATTAAACGAATTTTTTTTCCATGTAAAAAACTATAGATTCTGAATAAAATACCGCCCATTTATGCAATTAAAAATATGTAAATGTCTCTTATTAGATAAGGCATATTTTGGTCTTATAAGGTACTGCTTTTTCAATGATTTCGAGGATATTTTAGTTTTGATCAAAAAAATTTTATTTCTTGCGACTTTTCGTAAAATATGTTAATGCCATCTGAAAGAGGAACAGATAAGCTTTCCATCGAGCTCTTAGTCGAAGAAGTCGGTCGAAGGATGCAAGAGTTATTAGCAAAAAACCAATCGGTGGTTAACACGATTCCGTCCTACTGCCGATTCTTTTCGCGAAGTACTATAATTCTAGTATTTAATGGGAAAAAATTAAACGAATTTTTTGTCCATGTAAAAAACTGTTAATTCTGAATAAAATGCCGCCCTTTTATGCAATTAAAAAAATTTCAATGTCTCTTATTGGATAAGGCATACTTTCGCCTGATAAGGTACTTCTTCTTCAATGATATCGAGGATAATTTGGGTTTGTTAAAAAAAATTTTATTTCTTACGACTTTTCGTAAAATATGTTAATGCCATCTGAAAGAGGAACAGATAAGCTTTCCATCGAGCTCTTAGTCGAAGAAGTCGGTCGAAGGATGCAAGAGTAATAAGCAAAAAACTAATCGGTGGTCAACACGATTCCGTCCTACTGAAGATTCTTTTCGCAAAGTACTTTTCTATAATTCTAAAATTATATGGGAAAAAATTAAACGAATTTTTTTTCCATTAAAAAACTATTAATTCTGAACAAAATGCCGCCCATTTATGCAATTAAAAAAAATTAAATGTCTCTTATTTGATAAGGTATAATTTCGTCTGATAAGGTACTTCTTCTTCAATGATTTCGAGGATATTTTAGTTTTCATCCAAAAAAGTTTTATTTCTTATAAAATTTCGTAAAATATGTTAATGCCATCTGAAAGAGGAACAGATAAGCTTTCCATCGAGCACTCAGTCGAAGAAGTCGCTCGAAGGATGCAAGAGTAATAAGCAAAAAACAAATCGGTGGTCAACACGATTCCGTCCTACTGCCGATTCTTTTCGCAAAGTACTTTTCTATAATTCTAGTATTTAATGGGAAAAAATTAAACGAATTTTTTGTCCATGTAAAAAACTTTTAATTCTGAATAAAATGCCGCCCATTTATGCAATTAAAAAAATTTAAATGTCTCTTATTAGGTAAGTCATATTTTGGTCTTATAAGGTACTGCTTTTTCAATAATTTCGAGGATATTTTAGTTTTGATCAAAAAAATTTTATTTCTTACGACTTTTCGTAAAATATGTTAATGCCATCTGAAAGAAGAACAGATAAGCTTTGCATCGAGCACTTAGTCGAAGAAGTCGGTCGAAGGATGCAAGAGTTATTAGCAAAAAACCAATCGGTGGTTAACACGATTCCGTCCTACTGCCGATTCTTTTCGCGAAGTACTATAATTCTAGTATTTAATGGGAAAAAATTAAACGAATTTTTTGTCCATGTAAAAAACTGTTAATTCTGAATAAAATGCCGCCCATTTATGCAATTAAAAAAATTTCAATGTCTCTTATTGGATAAGGCATACTTTCGCCTGATAAGGTACTTCTTCTTCAATGATATCGAGGATAATTTGGGTTTGATCAAAAAAATTTTATTTCTTACGACTTTTCGTAAAATATGTTAATGCCATCTGAAAGAGGAACAGATAAGCTTTCCATCGAGCTCTTAGTCGAAGAAGTCGGTCGAAGGATGCAAGAGTAGTAAGCAAAAAAACTAATCGGTGGTCCACACGATTCCGTCCTACTGCCGATTCTTTTCGCAAAGTACTTTTCTATAATTCTAGTATTTAATGGGAAAAAATGAAACGAATTTTTTGTCCATGTAAAAAACTGTTAATTCTGAATAAAATGCCGCCCATTTATGCAATTAAAAAAATTTAAATGTTTCTTATTTGATTAGGTATAATTTCGTCTGATAAGGTACTTCTTCTTCAATGATTTCGCGGATAATTTGGGTTTGTTAAAAAAAATTTTATTTCTTACGACTTTTCGTAAAATTATTAATGCCATCTGAAAGAGGAACAGATAAGCTTTCCATCGAGCTCTTAGTCGAAGAAGTCGGTCGAAGGATGCAAGAGTTATTAGCAAAAAACCAATCGGTGGTTAAAACGATTCCGTCCTACTGCCGATTCTTTTCGCGAAGTACTATAATTCTAGTATTTAATGGGAAAAAATTAAACGAATTTTTTGTCCATGTAAAAAACTGTTAATTCTGAATAAAATGCCGCCCATTTATGCAATTAAAAAAATTTCAATGTCTCTTATTGGATAAGGCATACTTTCGCCTGATAAGGTACTTCTTCTTCAATGATATCGAGGATAATTTGGGTTTGATCAAAAAAATTTTATTTCTTACGACTTTTCGAAAAATATGTTAATGCCATCTGAAAGAGGAACAGATAAGCTTTCCATCGAGCTCTTAGCCGAAGAAGTCGGTCGAAGGATGCAAGAGTAGTAAGCAAAAAAACTAATCGGTGGTCCACACGATTCCGTCCTGCTGCCGATTCTTTTCGCAAAGTACTTTTCTATAATTCTAGTATTTAATGGGAAAAAATGAAACGAATTTTTTGTCCATGTAAAAAACTGTTAATTCTGAATAAAATGCCGCCCATTTATGCAATTAAAAAAATTTAAATGTCTCTTATTTGATTAGGTATAATTTCGTCTGATAAGGTACTTCTTCTTCAATGATTTCGCGGATAATTTGGGTTTGTTAAAAAAAATTTTATTTCTTACGACTTTTCGTAAAATTATTAATGCCATCTGAAAGAGGAACAGATAAGCTTTCCATCGAGCTCTTAGTCAAAGAAGTCGGTCGAAGGATGCAAGAGTTATTAGCAAAAAACCAATCGGTGGTTAAAACGATTCCGTCCTACTGCCGATTCTTTTCGCGAAGTACTATAATTCTAGTATTTAATGGGAAAAAATTAAACGAATTTTTTGTCCATGTAAAAAACTGTTAATTCTGAATAAAATGCCGCCCATTTATGCAATTAAAAAAATTTCAATGTCTCTTATTGGATAAGGCATACTTTCGCCTGATAAGGTACTTCTTCTTCAATGATATCGAGGATAATTTGGGTTTGATCAAAAAAATTTTATTTCTTATGACTTTTCGTAAAATATGTTAATGCCATCTGAAAGAGGAACAGATAAGCTTTCCATCGAGCTCTTAGTCGAAGAAGTCGGTCGAAGGATGCAAGAGTTATTAGCAAAAAACCAATCGGTTTTTAACACGATTCCGTCCTACTGCCGATTCTTTTCGCGAAGTTCTATAATTCTAGTATTTAATGGGAAAAAATTAAACGAATTTTTTGTCCATGTAAAAAACTATTAATTCTGAATAAAATGCCGCCCAGTTATGCAATTAAAAAAATTTAAATGTCTCTTATTGGATAAGGCATACTTTCGCATGATAAGGTACTTCTTCTTCAATGATATCGAGGATAATTTGGGTTTGATCAAAAAAATTTTATTTCTTACGAATTTTCGTAAAATATGTTAATGCCATCTGAAAGAGGAACAGATAAGCTTTCCATCGAGCTCTCAGTCGAAGAAGTCGGTCGACGGATGCAAGAGTAATAAGAAAAAAACTAATCGGTGGTCAACACGATTCCGTCCTACTGCCGATTCTTTTCGCAAAGTACTTTTCTATAATTCTAGTATTTAATGGGAAAAAATTAAACGAATTTTTTGTCCATTAAAAAACTATTAATTCTGAACAAAATGCCGCCCATTTATGCAATTAAAAAAATTTACATGTCTCTTATTTGATAAGGTATAATTTCGTCTGATAAGGTACTTCTTCTTCAATGATTTCGAGGATATTTTAGTTTTCATCAAAAAAAGTGTTATTTCTTATAAAATTTCGTAAAATATGTTAATGCCATCTGAAAGAGGAACAGATAAGCTTTCCATCGAGCACTCAGTCGATGAAGTCGCTCGAAGGATGCAAGAGTAATAAGCAAAAAACTAATCGGTGGTCAACACGATTCCGTCCTACTGCCGATTCTTTTCGCAAAGTACTTTTCTATAATTCTAGTATTTAATGGGAAAAAATTAAACGAATTTTTTGTCCATGTAAAAAACTGTTAATTCTGAATAAAATGCCGCCCATTTATGCAATTAAAAAAATTTAAATGTCTCTTATTAGATAAGGTATATTTTGGTCTGATAGTGTACTTATTCTTCAAGGATTTCGAGGATATTTTAGTTTTGATCAAAAAAATTTTATTTCTTATGACGTTTCGTACAATATGTTAATGCCATCTGAAAGAGGAACAGATAAGCTTTCCATCGAGCTTTTAGTCGAAGATGTCGGTAAAAGGATTCAAGAGTTATTATCAAAAAAACTAATCGGTGGTCAACACGATTCCGTCCTACTGCCGATTCTTTTCACAAAGTACGTTTCTATAATTCTAGTATTTAATGGGAAAAAATTAAACGAATTTTTGGTCCATGTAAAAAACTGTTAATTCTGAATAAAATGCCGCCCATTTATGCAATTAAAAAAATTTAAATGTCTCTTATTAGGTAAGGCATATTTTGGTCTTATATATAATTATTTTTCAATAATTTCGAGGATATTTTAGTTTTGATCAAAAAAATTTTATTTCTTACGACTTTTCGTAAAATATGTTAATGCCATCTGAAAGAGGAACAGATAAGCTTTCCATCGAGCTCTCAGTCGAAGAAGTCGGTCGACGGATGCAAGAGTAATAAGCAAAAAACTAATCGGTGGTCAACACGATTCCGTCCTACTGCCGATTCTTTTTGCAAAGTACTGTTCTATAATTCTAAAATTATATGGGAAAAAATTAAACGAATTTTTTTTCCATTAAAAAACTATTAATTCTGAACAAAATGCTGCCCATTTATGCAATTAAAATAATTTAAATGTCTCTTATTAGATAAGGCATATTTTGATCTTATAAGGTACTGCTTTTTCAATGATTTCGAGGATATTTTAGTTTGATCAAAAAAATTTTATTTCGTACGACTTTTCGTAAAATATGTTAATGCCATCTGAAAGAGGAACAGATAAGCTTTCCATCGAGCACTCAGTCGAAGAAGTCGCTCGAAAGATGCAAGAGTAATAAGCAAAAAACTAATCGGTGGTCAACACGATTCCGTCCTACTGCCGATTCTTTTCGCGAAGTACTATAATTCTAGTATTTAACGGGAAAAAATTAAACGAATTTTTTGTCTATGTAAAAAACTATTAATTCTGAATAAAATGCCGCCCATTTATGCAATTAAAAAAATTTAAATGTCTCTTATTTGATAAGGTATAATTTCGTCTGATAAGGTACTTCTTCTTCAATGATTTCGAGGATATTTTAGTTTTCATCAAGAAAAGTGTTATTTCTTATAAAATTTCGTAAAATATGTTAATGCCATCTGAAAGAGGAACAGATAAGCTTTCCATCGAGCACTCAGTCGAAGAAGTCGCTCGAAGGATGCAAGAGTAATAAGCAAAAAACTAATCGGTGGTCAACACGATTCCGTCCTACTGCCGATTCTTTTCGCGAAGTACTATAATTCTAGTGTTTAACGGGAAGAAATTAAACGAATTTTTTGTCTATGTAAAAAACTATTAATTCTGAATAAAATGCCGCCCATTTATGCAATTAAAAAAATTTAAATGTCTCTTATTTGATAAGGTATAATTTCGTCTGATAAGGTACTTCTTCTTCAATGATTTCGAGGATATTTTAGTTTTCATCAAAAAAAGTGTTATTTCTTATAAAATTTCGTAAAATATGTTAATGCCATCTGAAAGAGGAACAGATAAGCTTTCCATCGAGCACTCAGTCGAAGAAGTCACTCGAAGGATGCAAGAGTAATAAGCAAAAAACTAATCGGTGGTCAACACGATTCCGTCCTACTGCCGATTCTTTTCGCAAAGTACTTTTCTATAATTCTAGTATTTAATGGGAAAAAATTAAACGAATTTTTTGTCTATGTAAAAAAATTTAAATGTCTCTTATTAGGTAAGTAATATTTTGGTCTTATAAGGTACTGCTTTTTCAATAATTTCGAGGATATTTTAGTTTTGATCAAAAAAATTTTATTTCTTACGACTTTTCGTAAAATATGTTAATGCCATCTGAAAGAAGAACAGATAAGCTTTGCATCGAGCACTTAGTCGAAGAAGTCGGTCGAAGGATGCAAGAGTTATTAGCAAAAAACCAATCGGTGGTTAACACGATTCCGTCCTACTGCCGATTCTTTTCGCGAAGTACTATAATTCTAGTATTTAATGGGAAAAAATTAAACGAATTTTTTGTCCATGTAAAAAACTATTAATTCGGAATAAAATTCCGCCCATTTATGCAATTAAAAAAATTTAAATGTTTCTTATTGGATAAGACATACTTTCGCCTGATAAGCTACTTCTTCTTCAATGATATCGAGGATAATTTGGGTTTGATCAAAAAAATTTTATTTCTTACGACTTTTCGTAAAATATGTTAATGCTATCTGAAAGAGGAACAGATAAGCTTTCCATCGAGCTCTCAGTCGAAGAAGTCGGTCGACGGATGCAAGAGTAATAAGCAAAAAACTAATCGGTGGTCAACACGATTCCGTCCTACTGCCGATTCTTTTCACAAAGTACGTTTCTATAATTCTAGTATTAAATGGGAAAAAATTAAACGAATTTTTTTTCATTAAAAAACTATTAATTCTGAACAAAATGCCGCCCAATTATGCAATTAACATAATTTAAATGTCTCCTATTAGATAAGGCATATTTTGATCTTATAAGGTACTGCTTTTTCAATGATTTCGAGGATATTTTAGTTTGATCAAAAAAATTTTATTTCGAACGACTTTTTGTAAAGTATGTTAATGCCATCTGAAAGAGGAACAGATAAGCTTTCCATCGAGCACTCAGTCGAAGAAGTCGCTCGAAGGATGCAAGAGAAATAAGCAAAAAACTAATCGGTGGTCAACACGATTCCGTCCTACTGCCGATTCTTTTCGCGAAGTACTATAATTCTAGTATTTAACGGGAAAAAATTCAACGAATTTTTTGTCTATGTAAAAAACTATTAATTCTGAATAAAATGCCGCCCATTTATGCAATTAAAAAAATTTAAATGTCTCTTATTTGATAAGGTATAATTTCGTCTGATAAGGTACTTCTTCTTCAATGATTTCGAGGATATTTTAGTTTTCATCAAAAAAAAGTGTTATTTCTTATAAAATTTCGTAAAATATGTTTATGCCATCTGAAAGAGGAACAGATAAGCTTTCCATCGAGCTCTCAGTCGAAGAAATCGGTCGACGGATGCAAGAGTAATAAGCAAAAAACTAATCGGTGGTCAACACGATTCCGTCCTACTGCCGATTCTTTTCACAAAGTACGTTTCTATAATTCTAGTATAAAATGGGAAAAAATTAAACGAATTTTTTTTTCATTAAAAAACTATTAATTCTGAACAAAATGCCGCCCATTTATTTATCCGTCCTACTGCCGATTCTTTTCGCGAAGTACTATAATTCTAGTATTTAACGGGAAAAAATTAAACGAATTTTTTGTCTATGTAAAAAACTATTAATTCTGAATAAAATGCCGCCCATTTATGCAATTAAAAAAATTTAAATGTCTCTTATTTGATAAGGAATAATTTCGTCTGATAAGGTACTTCTTCTTCAATGATTTCGAGGATATTTTATTTTTCATCAAAAAAAAGTGTTAAAATTTCGTAAAATATGTTAATGCCATCTGAAAGAGGAACAGATAAGCTTTCCATCGAGCACTCAGTCGAAGAAGTCGCTCGAAGGATGCAAGAGTAATAAGCAAAAAACTAATCGGTGGTCAACACGATTCCGTCCTACTGTCGATTCTTTTCGCAAAGTACTTTTCTATAATTCTAGTATTTAATGGGAAAAAATTAAACGAATTTTTTGTCCATGTAAAAAACTGTTAATTCTGAATCAAATGCCGCCCATTTATGCAATTAAAAAAATGTAAATGTCTCTTATTAGATAAGGCATATTTTGGTCTGATAGGGTACTTCTTCTTCATAGATTTCGAGGATATTTTAGTTTTGATCAAAAAAATTTTATTTCTTATGACTTTTCGTACAATATGTTAATGCCATCTGAAAGAGGAACAGATAAGCTTTCCATCGAGCTCTTAGTCGAAGAAGTCGGTCGAAGGATGCAAGAGTTATTAGCAAAAAACTAATCGGAGGTCAACACGATTCCGTCCTACTGCCGATTCTTTTCGCAAAGGACTTTTCTATAATTCCAGTATTTAATGTGGAAAAATTAAACGAATTTTTTGTCTATGTATAAAACTATTAATTCTGAATAAAATGCCGCCCATTTATGCAATTAAAAAAATTTAAATGTCTCTTATTTGATGAGGTATAATTTCGTCTGATAAGGTACTTCTTCTTCAATGATTTCGAGGATATTTTAGTTTTGATCAAAAAAATTTTATTTCTTACGACTTTTCGTAAAATATGTTAATGCCATCTGAAAGAGGAACAGATAAGCTTTCCATCGAGCTCTTAGTTGAAGAAGTCGGTCGAAGGATTCAAGAGTAATTAGCAAAAACCTAATTGGTGGTCATCATGTTTCCGTCCTACTGCCGATTCTTTTCGCAAAGTACTTTTCTATAATTCTAGTATTTAATGGGAAAAAATTAAACGAATTTTTTGTCTATGTAAAAAACTATTAATTCTGAATAAAATGCCACCCATTTATGCAATTAAAAAAATTTAAATGTCTCTTATTAGATAAGGCATATTTTCGTGTGATAAGGTACTTCTTTTTCAATGATATCGAGGATAATTTGGGTTTGATCAAAAAAATTTTATTTCTTACGACTTTTCGTAAAATATGTTAATGCTATCTGAAAGAGGAACAGATAAGCTTTCCATCGAGCTCTCAGTCGAAGAAGTCGCTCGAAGGATGCAAGAGTAATAAGCAAAAAACTAATCGGTGGTCAACACGATTCCGTCCTACTGCCGATTCTTTTCGCAAAGTACTTTTCTATAATTCTAGTATTTAATGGGAAAAATTAAACGAATTTTTTGTCTATGTAAAAAAATTTTAATGTCTCTTATTAGGTAAGTAATATTTTGGTCTTATAAGGTACTGCTTTTTCAATAATTTCGAGGATATTTTAGTTTTGATCAAAAAAATTTTATTTCTTACGACTTTTCGTAAAATATGTTAATGCCATCTGAAAGAAGAACAGATAAGCTTTGCATCGAGCACTTAGTCGAAGAAGTCGGTCGAAGGATGCAAGAGTTATTAGCAAAAAACCAATCGGTGGTTAACACGATTCCGTCCTACTGCCGATTCTTTTCGCGAAGTACTATAATTCTAGTATTTAATGGGAAAAAATTAAACGAATTTTTTGTCCATGTAAAAAACTATTAATTCGGAATAAAATTCCGCCCATTTATGCAATTAAAAAAATTTAAATGTTTCTTATTGGATAAGACATACTTTCGCCTGATAAGGTACTTCTTCTTCAATGATATCGAGGATAATTTGGGTTTGATCAAAAAAATTTTATTTCTTACGACTTTTCGTAAAATATGTTAATGCTATCTGAAAGAGGAACAGATAAGCTTTCCATCGAGCTCTCAGTCGAAGAAGTCGGTCGACGGATGCAAGAGCAATAAGCAAAAAACTAATCGGTGGTCAACACGATTCCGTCCTACTGCCGATTCTTTTCACAAAGTACGTTTCTATAATTCTAGTATTAAATGGGAAAAAATTAAACGAATTTTTTGTCTATGTAAAAAACTATTAATTCTGAATAAAATGCCGCCCATTTATGCAATTAAAAAAATTTAAATGTCTCTTATTTGATAAGGTATAATTTCGTCTGATAAGGTACTTCTTCTTCAATGATTTCGAGGATATTTTAGTTTTCATCAAAAAAAGTGTTATTTCTTATAAAATTTCGTAAAATATGTTAATGCCATCTGAAAGAGGAACAGATAAGCTTTCCATCGAGCACTCAGTCGAAGAAGTCGCTCGAAGGATGCAAGAGTAATAAGCAAAAAACTAATCGGTGGTCAACACGATTCCGTCCTACTGCCGATTCTTTTCGCAAAGTACTTTTCTATAATTCTAGTATTTAATGGGAAAAAATTAAACGAATTTTTTGTCTATGTAAAAAAATTTAAATGTCTCTTATTAGGTAAGTAATATTTTGGTCTTATAAGGTACTGCTTTTTCAATAATTTCGAGGATATTTTAGTTTTGATCAAAAAAATTTTATTTCTTACGACTTTTCGTAAAATATGTTAATGCCATCTGAAAGAAGAACAGATAAGCTTTGCATCGAGCACTTAGTCGAAGAAGTCGGTCGAAGGATGCAAGAGTTATTAGCAAAAAACCAATCGGTGGTTAACACGATTCCGTCCTACTGCCGATTCTTTTCGCGAAGTACTATAATTCTAGTATTTAATGGCAAAAAATTAAACGAATTTTTTGTCCATGTAAAAAACTATTAATTCGGAATAAAATTCCGCCCATTTATGCAATTAAAAAAATTTAAATGTTTCTTATTGGATAAGACATACTTTCGCCTGATAAGGTACTTCTTCTTCAATGATATCGAGGATAATTTGGGTTTGATCAAAAAAATTTTATTTCTTACGACTTTTCGTAAAATATGTTAATGCTATCTGAAAGAGGAACAGATAAGCTTTCCATCGAGCTCTCAGTCGAAGAAGTCGGTCGACGGATGCAAGAGTAATAAGCAAAAAACTAATCGGTGGTCAACACGATTCCGTCCTACTGCCGATTCTTTTCACAAAGTACGTTTCTATAATTCTAGTATTAAATGGGAAAAAATTAAACGAATTTTTTTTCATTAAAAAACTATTAATTCTGAACAAAATGCCGCCCAATTATGCAATTAACATAATTTAAATGTCTCCTATTAGATAAGGCATATTTTGATCTTATAAGGTACTGCTTTTTCAATGATTTCGAGGATATTTTAGTTTGATCAAAAAAATTTTATTTCGAACGACTTTTTGTAAAGTATGTTAATGCCATCTGAAAGAGGAACAGATAAGCTTTCCATCGAGCACTCAGTCGAAGAAGTCGCTCGAAGGATGCAAGAGAAATAAGCAAAAAACTAATCGGTGGTCAACACGATTCCGTCCTACTGCCGATTCTTTTCGCGAAGTACTATAATTCTAGTATTTAACGGGAAAAAATTCAACGAATTTTTTGTCTATGTAAAAAACTATTAATTCTGAATAAAATGCCGCCCATTTATGCAATTAAAAAAATTTAAATGTCTCTTATTTGATAAGGTATAATTTCGTCTGATAAGGTACTTCTTCTTCAATGATTTCGAGGATATTTTAGTTTTCATCAAAAAAAAGTGTTATTTCTTATAAAATTTCGTAAAATATGTTTATGCCATCTGAAAGAGGAACAGATAAGCTTTCCATCGAGCACTCAGTCGATGAAGTCGCTCGAAGGATGCAAGAGTAATAAGCAAAAAACTAATCGGTGGTCAACACGATTCCGTCCTACTGCCGATTCTTTTCGCGAAGTTCTATAATTCTAGTATTTAATGGGAAAAAATTAAACGAATTTTTTGTCCATGTAAAAAACTATTAATTCTGAATAAAATGCCGCCCAGTTATGCAATTAAAAAAATTTAAATGTCTCTTATTGGATAAGGCATACTTTCGCATGATAAGGTACTTCTTCTTCAATGATATCGAGGATAATTTGGGTTTGATCAAAAAAATTTTATTTCTTACGAATTTTCGTAAAATATGTTAATGCCATCTGAAAGAGGAACAGATAAGCTTTCCATCGAGCTCTCAGTCGAAGAAGTCGGTCGACGGATGCAAGAGTAATAAGCAAAAAACTAATCGGTGGTCAACACGATTCCGTCCTACTGCCGATTCTTTTCGCAAAGTACTTTTCTATAATTCTAGTATTTAATGGGAAAAAATTAAACGAATTTTTTGTCCATGTAAAAAACTGTTAATTCTGAATAAAATGCCGCCCATTTATGCAATTAAAAAAATTTAAATGTCTCTTATTAGATAAGGTATATTTTGGTCTGATAGGGTACTTCTTCTTCAAGGATTTCGAGGATATTTTAGTTTTGATCAAAAAAATTTTATTTCTTATGACGTTTCGTACAATATGTTAATGCCATCTGAAAGAGGAACAGATAAGCTTTCCATCGAGCTCTTAGTCGAAGATGTCGGTATAAGGATTCAAGAGTTATTATCAAAAAAACTAATCGGTGGTCAACACGATTCCGTCCTACTGCCGATTCTTTTCACAAAGTACGTTTCTATAATGCTAGTATTTAATGGGAAAAAATTAAACGAATTTTTGGTCCATGTAAAAAACTGTTAATTCTGAATAAAATGCCGCCCATTTATGCAATTAAAAAAATGTAAATGTCTCTTATTAGGTAAGGTATATTTTGGTCTTATATATAATTATTTTTCAATAATTTCGAGGATATTTTAGTTTTGATCAAAAAAATTTTATTTCTTACGACTTTTCGTAAAATATGTTAATGCCATCTGAAAGAGGAACAGATAAGCTTTCCATCGAGCTCTCAGTCGAAGAAGTCGGTCGACGGATGCAAGAGTAATAAGCAAAAAACTAATCGGTGGTCAACACGATTCCGTCCTACTGCCGATTCTTTTCGCAAAGTACTATAATTCTAGTGTTTAACGGGAAAAAATTAAACGAATTTTTTGTCTATGTAAAAAACTATTAATTCTGAATAAAATGCCGCCCATTTATGCAATTAAAAAAATTTAAATGTCTCTTATTTGATAAGGTATAATTTCGTCTGATAAGGTACTTCTTCTTCAATGATTTCGAGGATATTTTAGTTTTCATCAAAAAAAGTGTTATTTCTTATAAAATTTCGTAAAATATGTTAATGCCATCTGAAAGAGGAACAGATAAGCTTTCCATCGAGCACTCAGTCGAAGAAGTCGCTCGAAGGATGCAAGAGTAATAAGCAAAAAACTAATCGGTGGTCAACACGATTCCGTCCTACTGCCGATTCTTTTCGCAAAGTACTTTTCTATAATTCTAGTATTTAATGGGAAAAAATTCAACGAATTTTTTGTCTATGTAAAAAACTATTAATTCTGAATAAAATGCCGCCCATTTATGCAATTAAAAAAATTTAAATGTCTCTTATTTGATAAGGTATAATTTCGTCTGATAAGGTACTTCTTCTTCAATGATTTCGAGGATATTTTAGTTTTGATCAAAAAAATTTTATTTCTTACGACTTTTCGTAAAATATGTTAATGCCATCTGAAAGAGGAACAGATAAGCTTTCCATCGAGCTCTTAGTTGAAGAAGTCGGTCGAAGGATTCAAGAGTAATTAGCAAAAACCTAATTGGTGGTCATCATGTTTCCGTCCTACTGCCGATTCTTTTCGCAAAGTACTTTTCTATAATTCTAGTATTTAATGGGAAAAAATTAAACGAATTTTTTGTCTATGTAAAAAACTATTAATTCTGAATAAAATGCCACCCATTTATGCAATTAAAAAAATTTAAATGTCTCTTATTAGATAAGGCATATTTTCGTGTGATAAGGTACTTATTTTTCAATGATTTCGAGGATATTTTAGTTTTGATCAAAAAAATTTTATTTCTTACGACTTTTCGTAAATTATGTTAATGCCATCCGAAGGAGGAACAGATAAGCTTTCCATCGAGCTCTTAGTCGAAGAAGTTGGTAGAAGGATGCAAGAGTTATAGCAAAAAACTAATCGGTGGTGAAAACGATTCCGTCCTACTGCCGATTCTTTTCGCGAAGTACTTTTCTACAATTCTAGTATTTAATGGGAAAAAATTTAAAAAAAAACTATTAATTTTGATTAAAAATTCCCCCATTTATGCAATTAAAAAATTTGAATGTCTCTTATCAGATAAGGCATATGTTCGTCTGATAAGGTACTTCTTCTTCAATGATTTCGAGGATATTTTAGTTTTGATCAAAAAAATTTTATTTCTTACGACTTTTCGTAAAATATGTTAATGCCATTTGAAAGAGGAACAGATAAGCTCTTAGTCGAAGAAGTCGGTCGAAGGATGCAAGAGTTATTAGCAAAAAACTAATCGGTGGTCAACACGATTCCGTCCTACTGCCTATTCTTTTCCCAAAGTACTTTTCTATAATTCTAGTATTTAATGGGAAAAAATTAAATGAATTTTTTGTCTATGTAAAAAACTATTAATTCCGAATAAAATGCCGCCCATTTATACAATTAAAAAAATTTAAATGTCTCTTATTAGATAAGGCATATTTTCGTCTGATAGGGTACTTCTTCTTCAATGATTTCGAGGATATTTTAGTTTTCATCAAAAAAAATTTATTTCTTACGACTTTTCGTAAAATATGTTAATGCCATTTGAAAAAGGAACAGATAAGCTCTTAGTCGAAGAAGTCGGTCGAAGGATGCAAGAGTTATTAGCAAAAAACTAATCGGTGGTCAACACGATTCCGTCCTACTGCCGATTCTTTTCCCAAAGTACTTTTCTATAATTCTAGTATTTAATGGGAAAAAATTAAACGAATTTTTGGTCCATGTAAAAAACTATTAATTCTGAATAAAATGCCGCCCATTTATGCAATGAAAATAATTTAAATGTCTCTTATTACATAAGGCATATTTTGGTCTTATAAGGTACTGCTTTTTCAATGATTTCGAGGATATTTTAGTTTTGATCAAAAAAATTTTATTTCTTACGACTTTTCGTAAAATATGTTAATGCCATCTGAAAGAGGAACAGATAAGCTTTCCATCGAGCTCTTAGTCGAAGAAGTCGGTCGAAGGATGCAAGAGTTATTAGCAAAAAACTAATCGGTCGTTAACACGATTCCGTCCTACTGCCGATTCTTTTCGCGAAGTACTATAATTCTAGTATTTAATGGGAAAAAATTTAAACGAATTCTTTGTCCATGTAAAAAACTGTTAATTCTGAATAAAATGCCGCCCATTTATGCAATTAAAAAAATTTAAATGTCTCTTATTAGATAAGGCATATTTTGGTCTTATAAGGTACTGCTTTTTCAATGATTTCGAGGATATTTTAGTTTGATCAAAAAAATTTTATTTCGTACGACTTTTCGTAAAATATGTTAATGCCATCTGAAAGAGGAACAGATAAGCTTTCCATCGAGCACTCAGTCGAAGAAGTCGCTCGAAGGATGCAAGAGTAATAAGCAAAAAACTAATCGGTGGTCAACACGATTCCGTCCTACTGCCGATTCTTTTCGCGAAGTACTATAATTCTAGTATTTAACGGGAAAAAATTAAACGAATTTTTTGTCTATGTAAAAAACTATTAATTCTGAATAAAATGCCGCCCATTTATGCAATTAAAAAAATTTAAATGTCTCTTATTTGATAAGGTATAATTTCGTCTGATAAGGTACTTCTTCTTCAATGATTTCGAGGATATTTTAGTTTTCATCAAAAAAAGTGTTATTTCTTATAAAATTTCGTAAAATATGTTTATGCCATCTGAAAGAGGAACAGATAAGCTTTCCATCGAGCACTCAGTCGAAGAAGTCGCTCGAAGGATGCAAGAGTAATAAGCAAAAAACTAATCGGTGGTCAACACGATTCCGTCCCACTGCCGATTCTTTTCGCAAAGTACTTTTCTATAATTCTAGTATTTAATGGGAAAAAATTAAACGAATTTTTTGTCCATGAACAAAACAGTTAATTCTGAATAAAATGCCGCCCATTTATGCAATTAAAATAATTTAAATGTCTCTTACTAGGTAAGTCATATTTTGGTCTTATAAGGTACTGCTTTTTCAATAATTTCGAGGATATTTTAGTTTTGATCAAAAAAATTTTATTTTTTACGACTTTTCGTAAATTATGTTAATGCCATCCGAAGGAGGAACAGATAAGCTTTCCATCGAGCTCTTAGTCGAAGAAGTTGGTAGAAGGATGCAAGAGTTATTAGCAAAAAACTAATCGGTGGTGAAAACGATTCCGTCCTACTGCCGATTCTTTTCGCGAAGTACTATAATTCTAGTATTTAATGGGAAAAAATTAAACGAATTTTTTGTCCATGTAAAAAACTGTTAATTCTGAATAAAATGCCGCCCATTTATGCAATTAAAAAAATTGAAATGTCTCTTATTAGATAAGGCATATTTTGGTCTGATAGGGTACTTCTTCTTCAATGATTTCGAGGATATTTTAGTTTTGATCAAAAAAATTTTATTTCTTATGACTTTTCGTACAATATGTTAATGCCATCTGAAAGAGGAACAGATAAGCTTTCCATCGAGCTCTTAGTCGAAGAAGTCGGTCGAAGGATGCAAGAGTTATTAGCAAAAAACTAATCGGTGGTTAACACGATTCCGTCCTACTGCCGATTCTTTTCGCAAAGTACTTTTCTATAATTCTAGTATTTAATGGGAAAAAATAAAAAAAAAACTATTTATTTTGACTAAAAATCCGCCCATTTATGCAATTAAAAAAATTTGAATGTGTCTTATTAGATAAGGCATATTTTCGTCTAATAAGGTACTTCTCCTTCAATGATTTCGAGGATATTTTAGTTTTGATAAAATAAATTTTATTTCTTATGACTTTTCGTGAAATATGTTAATGCCATCTGAAAGAGGAACAGATAAGCCTTCCATCGAGCTCTTAGGCGAAGAAGTCGGTCGTAAAATATGTTAATGGCATCTGAAAGAGGAACAAATAAGCTTTCCATCGAGCTCTTAGTCGAAAAAGTCGATAAAAGGATTCAAGAGTTATTAGCAAAAAATTAATCGGTGGTCAACACGATTCCGTCCTACTGCCGATTCTTTTCTCAAAGTACTTTTCTATAATTCTAGTATTAAATGGGAAAAAATTAAACGAATTTTTTGTCCATTAAAAAACTATTAATTCTGAATAAAATGCCGCCCATTTATGCAATTAAAAAAATTTAAATGTCTCTTATTTGATAAGGTATAATTTCGCCTGATAAGGTACTTCTTCTTCAATGATATCGAGGATATTTTGGGTTTGATCAAAAAAATTTTATTTCCTACGACTTTTCGTAAAATAAGTTAATGCCATCTGAAAGAGGAACAGATAAGCTTTCCATCGAGCTCTTAGTCGAAGAAGTCGGTCGAAGGATGCAAGAGTTATTAGCAAAAAACCAATCGGTTTTTAACACGATTCCGTCCTACTGCCGATTCTTTTCGCGAAGTTCTATAATTCTAGTATTTAATGGGAAAAAATTAAACGAATTTTTTGTCCATGTAAAAAACTATTAATTCTGAATAAAATGCCGCCCAGTTATGCAATTAAAAAAATTTAAATGTCTCTTATTGGATA
Organism: Phortica okadai; assembly: GCA_034638295.1. Lineage (NCBI taxonomy): Eukaryota > Metazoa > Arthropoda > Insecta > Diptera > Drosophilidae > Phortica > Phortica okadai. The sequence continues at coordinate 26,755,044 of CM067851.1, read as the reverse complement.
AGGCATTCTTTCGCATGATAAGGTACTTCTTCTTCAATGATATCGAGGATAATTTGGGTTTGATCAAAAAAATTTTATTTCTTACGAATTTTCGTAAAATATGTTAATGCCATCTGAAAGAGGAACAGATAAGCTTTCCATCGAGCTCTCAGTCGAAGAAGTCGGTCGACGGATGCAAGAGTAATAAGAAAAAAACTAATCGGTGGTCAACACGATTCCGTCCTACTGCCGATTCTTTTCGCAAAGTACTTTTCTATAATTCTAGTATTTAATGGGAAAAAATTAAACGAATTTTTTGTCCATTAAAAAACTATTAATTCTGAACAAAATGCCGCCCATTTATGCAATTAAAAAAATTTAAATGTCTCTTATTTGATAAGGTATAATTTCGTCTGATAAGGTACTTCTTCTTCAATGATTTCGAGGATATTTTAGTTTTCATCAAAAAAAGTGTTATTTCTTATAAAATTTCGTAAAATATGTTAATGCCATCTGAAAGAGGAACAGATAAGCTTTCCATCGAGCACTCAGTCGATGAAGTCGCTCGAAGGATGCAAGAGTAATAAGCAAAAAACTAATCGGTGGTCAACACGATTCCGTCCTACTGCCGATTCTTTTCGCAAAGTACTTTTCTATAATTCTAGTATTTAATGGGAAAAAATTAAACGAATTTTTTGTCCATGTAAAAAACTGTTAATTCTGAATAAAATGCCGCCCATTTATGCAATTAAAAAAATTTAAATGTCTCTTATTAGATAAGGTATATTTTGGTCTGATAGGGTACTTCTTCTTCAAGGATTTCGAGGATATTTTAGTTTTGATCAAAAAAATTTTATTTCTTATGACGTTTCGTACAATATGTTAATGCCATCTGAAAGAGGAACAGATAAGCTTTCCATCGAGCTCTTAGTCGAAGATGTCGGTATAAGGATTCAAGAGTTATTATCAAAAAAACTAATCGGTGGTCAACACGATTCCGTCCTACTGCCGATTCTTTTCACAAAGTACGTTTCTATAATTCTAGTATTTAATGGGAAAAAATTAAACGAATTTTTGGTCCATGTAAAAAACTGTTAATTCTGAATAAAATGCCGCCCATTTATGCAATTAAAAAAATGTAAATGTCTCTTATTAGGTAAGGTATATTTTGGTCTTATATATAATTATTTTTCAATAATTTCGAGGATATTTTAGTTTTGATCAAAAAAATTTTATTTCTTACGACTTTTCGTAAAATATGTTAATGCCATCTGAAAGAGGAACAGATAAGCTTTCCATCGAGCTCTCAGTCGAAGAAGTCGGTCGACGGATGCAAGAGTAATAAGCAAAAAACTAATCGGTGGTCAACACGATTCCGTCCTACTGCCGATTCTTTTCGCGAAGTACTATAATTCTAGTGTTTAACGGGAAAAAAATTAAACGAATTTTTTGTCTATGTAAAAAACTATTAATTCTGAATAAAATGCCGCCCATTTATGCAATTAAAAAAATTTAAATGTCTCTTATTTGATAAGGTATAATTTCGTCTGATAAGGTACTTCTTCTTCAATGATTTCGAGGATATTTTAGTTTTCATCAAAAAAAGTGTTATTTCTTATAAAATTTCGTAAAATATGTTAATGCCATCTGAAAGAGGAACAGATAAGCTTTCCATCGAGCACTCAGTCGAAGAAGTCGCTCGAAGGATGCAAGAGTAATAAGCAAAAAACTAATCGGTGGTCAACACGATTCCGTCCTACTGCCGATTCTTTTCGCAAAGTACTTTTCTATAATTCTAGTATTTAATGGGAAAAAATTCAACGAATTTTTTGTCTATGTAAAAAACTATTAATTCTGAATAAAATGCCGCCCATTTATGCAATTAAAAAAATTTAAATGTCTCTTATTTGATAAGGTATAATTTCGTCTGATAAGGTACTTCTTCTTCAATGATTTCGAGGATATTTTAGTTTTCATCAAAAAAAAGTGTTATTTCTTATAAAATTTCGTAAAATATGTTTATGCCATCTGAAAGAGGAACAGATAAGCTTTCCATCGAGCTCTCAGTCGAAGAAGTCGGTCGACGGATGCAAGAGTAATAAGCAAAAAACTAATTGGTGGTCAACACGATTCCGTCCTACTGCAGATTCTTTTCACAAAGTACGTTTCTATAATTCTAGTATAAAATGGGAAAAAATTAAACGAATTTTTTTTTCATTAAAAAACTATTAATTCTGAACAAAATGCCGCCCATTTATTTATCCGTCCTACTGCCGATTCTTTTCGCGAAGTACTATAATTCTAGTATTTAACGGGAAAAAATTAAACGAATTTTTTGTCTATGTAAAAAACTATTAATTCTGAATAAAATGCCGCCCATTTATGCAATTAAAAAAATTTAAATGTCTCTTATTTGATAAGGAATAATTTCGTCTGATAAGGTACTTCTTCTTCAATGATTTCGAGGATATTTTATTTTTCATCAAAAAAAAGTGTTAAAATTTCGTAAAATATGTTAATGCCATCTGAAAGAGGAACAGATAAGCTTTCCATCGAGCACTCAGTCGAAGAAGTCGCTCGAAGGATGCAAGAGTAATAAGCAAAAAACTAATCGGTGGTCAACACGATTCCGTCCTACTGCCGATTCTTTTCGCAAAGTACTTTTCTATAATTCTAGTATTTAATGGGAAAAAATTAAACGAATTTTTTGTCCATGTAAAAAACTGTTAATTCTGAATCAAATGCCGCCCATTTATGCAATTAAAAAAATGTAAATGTCTCTTATTAGATAAGGCATATTTTGGTCTGATAGGGTACTTCTTCTTCATAGATTTCGAGGATATTTTAGTTTTGATCAAAAAAATTTTATTTCTTATGACTTTTCGTACAATATGTTAATGCCATCTGAAAGAGGAACAGATAAGCTTTCCATCGAGCTCTTAGTCGAAGAAGTCGGTCGAAGGATGCAAGAGTTATTAGCAAAAAACTAATCGGAGGTCAACACGATTCCGTCCTACTGCCGATTCTTTTCGCAAAGGACTTTTCTATAATTCCAGTATTTAATGTGGAAAAATTAAACGAATTTTTTGTCTATGTATAAAACTATTAATTCTGAATAAAATGCCGCCCATTTATGCAATAAAAAACATTTAAATGTCTCTTATTTGATGAGGTATAATTTCGTCTGATAAGGTACTTCTTCTTCAATGATTTCGAGGATATTTTAGTTTTGATCAAATAAATTTTATTTCTTACGACTTTTCGTAAAATATGTTAATGCCATCTGAAAGAGGAGCAGATAAGCTTTCCATCGAGCTCTTAGTTGAAGAAGTCGGTCGAAGGATTCAAGAGTAATTAGCAAAAACCTAATTGGTGGTCATCATGATTCCGTCCTACTGCCGATTCTTTTCGCAAAGTACTTTTCTATAATTCTAGTATTTAATGGGAAAAAATTAAACGAATTTTTTGTCTATGTAAAAAACTATTAATTCTGAATAAAATGCCACCCATTTATGCAATTAAAAAAATTTAAATGTCTCTTATTAGATAAGGCATATTTTCGTGTGATAAGGTACTTCTTTTTCAATGATTTCGGGGATATTTTAGTTTTGATCAAAAAAATTTTATTTCTTACGACTTTTCGTAAATTATGTTAATGCCATCCGAAGGAGGAACAGATAAGCTTTCCATCGAGCTCTTAGTCGAAGAAGTTGGTAGAAGGATGCAAGAGTTATAGCAAAAAACTAATCGGTGGTGAAAACGATTCCGTCCTACTGCCGATTCTTTTCGCGAAGTACTTTTCTACAATTCTAGTATTTAATGGGAAAAAATTTTAAAAAAAACTATTAATTTTGATTAAAAATTCCCCCATTTATGCAATTAAAAAATTTGAATGTCTCTTATCAGATAAGGCATATGTTCGTCTGATAAGGTACTTCTTCTTCAATGATTTCGAGGATATTTTAGTTTTGATCAAAAAAATTTTATTTCTTACGACTTTTCGTAAAATATGTTAATGCCATTTGAAAGAGGAACAGATAAGCTCTTAGTCGAAGAAGTCGGTCGAAGGATGCAAGAGTTATTAGCAAAAAACTAATCGGTGGTCAACACGATCCCGTCCTACTGCCTATTCTTTTCCCAAAGTACTTTTCTATAATTCTAGTATTTAATGGGAAAAAATTAAATGAATTTTTTGTCTATGTAAAAAACTATTAATTCCGAATAAAATGCCGCCCATTTATACAATTAAAAAAATTTAAATGTCTCTTATTAGATAAGGCATATTTTCGTCTGATAGGGTACTTCTTCTTCAATGATTTCGAGGATATTTTAGTTTTGATCAAAAAAAATTTATTTCTTACGACTTTTCGTAAAATATGTTAATGCCATTTGAAAAAGGAACAGATAAGCTCTTAGTCGAAGAAGTCGGTCGAAGGATGCAAGAGTTATTAGCAAAAAACTAATCGGTGGTCAACACGATTCCGTCCTACTGCCGATTCTTTTCCCAAAGTACTTTTCTATAATTCTAGTATTTAATGGGAAAAAATTAAACGAATTTTTGGTCCATGTAAAAAACTATTAATTCTGAATAAAATGCCGCCCATTTATGCAATGAAAATAATTTAAATGTCTCTTATTACATAAGGCATATTTTGGTCTTATAAGGTACTGCTTTTTCAATGATTTCGAGGATATTTTAGTTTTGATCAAAAAAATTTTATTTCTTACGACTTTTCGTAAAATATGTTAATGCCATCTGAAAGAGGAACAGATAAGCTTTCCATCGAGCTCTTAGTCGAAGAAGTCGGTCGAAGGATGCAAGAGTTATTAGCAAAAAACTAATCGGTCGTTAACACGATTCCGTCCTACTGCCGATTCTTTTCGCGAAGTACTATAATTCTAGTATTTAATGGGAAAAAATTTAAACGAATTCTTTGTCCATGTAAAAAACTGTTAATTCTGAATAAAATGCCGCCCATTTATGCAATTAAAAAAATTTAAATGTCTCTTATTAGATAAGGCATATTTTGGTCTTATAAGGTACTGCTTTTTCAATGATTTCGAGGATATTTTAGTTTGATCAAAAAAATTTTATTTCGTACGACTTTTCGTAAAATATGTTAATGCCATCTGAAAGAGGAACAGATAAGCTTTCCATCGAGCACTCAGTCGAAGAAGTCGCTCGAAGGATGCAAGAGTAATAAGCAAAAAACTAATCGGTGGTCAACACGATTCCGTCCTACTGCCGATTCTTTTCGCGAAGTACTATAATTCTAGTATTTAACGGGAAAAAATTAAACGAATTTTTTGTCTATGTAAAAAACTATTAATTCTGAATAAAATGCCGCCCATTTATGCAATTAAAAAAATTTAAATGTCTCTTATTTGATTAGGTATAATTTCGTCTGATAAGGTACTTCTTCTTCAATGATTTCGAGGATATTTTAGTTTTCATCAAAAAAAGTGTTATTTCTTATAAAATTTCGTAAAATATGTTTATGCCATCTGAAAGAGGAACAGATAAGCTTTCCATCGACCACTCAGTCGAAGAAGTCGCTCGAAGGATGCAAGAGTAATAAGCAAAAAACTAATCGGTGGTCAACACGATTCCGTCCCACTGCCGATTCTTTTCGCAAAGTACTTTTCTATAATTCTAGTATTTAATGGGAAAAAATTAAACGAATTTTTTGTCCATGTACAAAACAGTTAATTCTGAATAAAATGCCGCCCATTTATGCAATTAAAATAATTTAAATGTTTCTTACTAGGTAAGTCATATTTTGGTCTTATAAGGTACTGCTTTTTCAATAATTTCGAGGATATTTTAGTTTTGATCAAAAAAATTTTATTTTTTACGACTTTTCGTAAATTATGTTAATGCCATCCGAAGGAGGAACAGATAAGCTTTCCATCGAGCTCTTAGTCGAAGAAGTTGGTAGAAGGATGCAAGAGTTATTAGCAAAAAACTAATCGGTCGTTAACACGATTCCGTCCTACTGCCGATTCTTTTCGCGAAGTACTATAATTCTAGTATTTAATGGGAAAAAATTAAACGAATTTTTTGTCCATGTAAAAAACTGTTAATTCTGAATAAAATGCCGCCCATTTATGCAATTAAAAAAATTGAAATGTCTCTTATTAGATAAGGCATATTTTGGTCTGATAGGGTACTTCTTCTTCAATGATTTCGAGGATATTTTAGTTTTGATCAAAAAAATTTTATTTCTTATGACTTTTCGTACAATATGTTAATGCCATCTGAAAGAGGAACAGATAAGCTTTCCATCGAGCTCTTAGTCGAAGAAGTCGGTCGAAGGATGCAAGAGTTATTAGCAAAAAACTAATCGGTGGTTAACACGATTCCGTCCTACTGCCGATTCTTTTCGCAAAGTACTTTTCTATAATTCTAGTATTTAATGGGAAAAAATAAAAAAAAAACTATTTATTTTGACTAAAAATCCGCCCATTTATGCAATTAAAAAAATTTGAATGTGTCTTATTAGATAAGGCATATTTTCGTCTAATAAGGTACTTCTCCTTCAATGATTTCGAGGATATTTTAGTTTTGATCAAAAAAATTTTATTTCTTACGACTTTTCGTAACATATGTTAATGGCATCTGAAAGAGGAACAAATACGCTTAACATCGAGCTCTTAGTCGAAAAAGACGATAGAAGGATTTAAGAGTTATTAGCAAAAAATTAATCGGTGGTCAACACGATTCCGTCCTACTGCCGATTCTTTTCTCAAAGTACTTTTCTATAATTCAAGTATTAAATGGGAAAAAATTAAACGAATTTTTTGTCCATTAAAAAACTATTAATTCAGAATAAAATGCCGCCCATTTATGCAATTAAACTAATTTAAATGTCTCTTATTAGATAAGGCATATTTTCGTCTGATAGGATACTTCTCCTTCAATGATTTCGTAGACATTTAAGTTTTGATAAAATAAATTTTATTTCTTATGACTTTTCGTGAAATATGTTAATGCCATCTGAAAGAGGAACAGATAAGCCTTCCATCGAGCTCTTAGGCGAAGAAGTCGGTCGTAAAATATGTTAATGGCATCTGAAAGAGGAACAAATAAGCTTTCCATCGAGCTCTTAGTCGAAGAAGTCGGTCGAAGGATGCAAGAGTTATTAGCAAAAAACTAATCGGTGGTCAACACGATTCCGTCCTACTGCCGATTCTTTTCCCAAAGTACTTTTCTATAATTCTAGTATTAAATGGGAAAAAATTAAACGAATTTTTTGTCCATTAAAAAACTATTAATTCTGAATAAAATGCCGCCCATTTATGCAATTAAAAAAATTTAAATGTCTCTTATTTGATAAGGTATAATTTCGCCTGATAAGGTACTTCTTCTTCAATGATATCGAGGATATTTTGGGTTTGATCAAAAAAATTTTATTTCCTACGACTTTTCGTAAAATAAGTTAATGCCATCTGAAAGAGGAACACATAAGCTTTGCATCGAGTTTTTAGTCGAAGAAGTCGGTCGAAGGATGCAAGAGTTATTAGCAAAAAACTAATCGGTGGTCAACACGATTCCGTCCTACTGCCAATTCTTTGCGAAAAGTACTTTTCTATAATTCTAGTATTTAATGGGAGAAATTAAACGAATTTTTTGTCTATGTAAAAAACTATTAATTCTGAATAAAATGCCGCCCATTTATGCAATTAAAAAAATTGAAATGTCTCTTATTTGATAAGGTATAATTTCATCTGATAAGGTACTTCTTCTTCAATGATTTCGAGGATATTTTAGTTTTGATCAAAAAAAGTGTTATTTCCTATAACTTTTCGTAAAATATGTTAATGCCATCTGAAAGAGGAACAGATAAGCTTTCTATCGAGCTCTCAGTCGAAGGATGCAAGAGTTATTAGCAAAAAACTAATAGGTGGTCAACACGATTCCGTCCTACTGCCGATTCTTTTCGCAAAGTACTTTTCTATAATTCTAGTATTTAATGGGAAAAAATTAAACGAATTTTTGGCCCACGTAAAAAACTATTAATTCTGAATAAAATGCCGCCCATTTATGCAATTAAAATAATTTAAATGTCTCTTATTAGACAAGGCATATTTTGGTCTGTTAAGGTCCTTCTTCAATTATATCGAGGATATTTTGGGTTTGATCAAAAAAATTTTATTTCTTACGACTTTTCGTAAAATATGTTAATGCCATCTGAAAGAGGAAGAGATAAGCTTTCCATCGAGCTCTCAGTCGAAGAAGTCGGTCGAAGGATGCAAGAGTTATTAGCAAAAACTAATCGGTGGTCAACATGATTCCGTCCTACTGCCGATTCCTTTCGCGAAGTACTTTTCTATAATTTTAGTATTTAATTGGAAAAAATTAAACGAATTTTTTGTCCTTGTAAAAAACTATTAATTCCGAATAAAATGCCGCCCATTTATGCAATTAAAAAAATTTAAATGTCTCTTATTAGACAAGGCATATTTTCGTCTGATAAGGTACTTCTTCTTCAATGATTTCGAGGATATTTTAGTTTTGATCAAAAAAATTTTATTTCTTACGACTTTTCGTAAAATATGTTAATGCCATTTGAAAAAGGAACAGATAAGCTCTTAGTCGAAGAAGTCGGTCGAAGGATGCAAGAGTTATTAGCAAAAAACTAATCGGTGGTCAACACGTTTCGTCCTACTGCCGATTCTTTTCGCAAAGTATTTTTCTATAATTCTCGTATTTAATGGGAAAAAATTAAACGAATTATTTGTCAATGTAAAAAACTGTTAATTCTGATTAAAATGCCGCCCATTTATGCAATTAAAATAATTTAAATGTCTCTCATTAGATACGGCAATTTTGGTCTTATAAGGTACTGCTTTTTTAATGATTTCGAGGATATTTTAGTTTTGATCAAAAAAATTTTATTTCTTACGACTTTTCGTAAAATATGTTAATGCCATCTGAAAGAGGAACACATAAGCTTTCCATGGAGCTCTTAGTCGAAGAAGTCGGTCGAAGGATGCAAGAGTTATGAGCAAAAAACTAATCGGTGGTTAACACGATTCCGTCCTACTGCCGATTCTTTTCGCGAAGTACTATAATTCTAGTATTTAATGGGAAAAAATTTAAACGAATTCTTTGTCCATGTAAAAAACAATTAATTCTGAATAAAATGCCGCCCATTTATGCAATTAAAAATATTTAAATGTCTCTTATTGGATAAGGCATACTCTCGCCTGATAAGGTACTTCTTCAATGATATGGAGATCATTTTGAGTTTGATCAAAAAAACTTTATTCCTTACGACTTTTCGTAAAAAAATGTTAATGCCATCTGAAAGAGGAACAGATAAGCTTTCCATCGAGCTCTTAGTCGAAGAAGTCGGTCGAAGGATGCAAGAGCTATTAGCAAAAAACTAATCGGTGGTCAAAACGTTTCCGTCCTACTGCCGATTCTTTTCGCGAAGTACTTTTCTATAATTCTAGTATTTAATGGGAAAAAATTAAACGAATTTTTTGTCCTTGTAAAAAACTATTAATTCGGAATAAAATGCCGCCCATTTATGCAATTAAAAAAATTTAAATGTCTCTTATTAGATAAGGCATATTTTCGTCTGATAAGGTACTTCTTCTTCAATGATTTCGAGTTTATTTAAGTTTTGATCAAAAAAAGTGTTATTTCTTATAACTTTTCGTAAAATATGTTAATGCCATCTGAAAGAGGAACAGATAAGTTTTCCATCGAGCTCTTAGTCGAAGAAGTCGGTCGAAGGATGCAAGAGTTATTAGCAAAAAACTAATCGGTGGTCAACACGATTCCGTCCTACTGCCAATTCTTTGCGAAAAGTACTTTTCTATAATTCTAGTATTTAATGGGAAAAATTAAACGAATTTTTTGTCTATGTAAAAACTATTAATTCTGAATAAAATGCCGCCCATTTATGCAATTAAAAAAATTGAAATGTCTCTTATTTGATAAGGTATAATTTCTCTGATAAGGTACTTCTTCTTCAATCATTTCGAGGATATTTTAGTTTTGATCAAAAAAAGTGTTATTTCCTATAACTTTTCGTAAAATATGTTAATGCCATCTGAAAGAGGAACAGATAAGCTTTCTATCGAGCTCTCAGTCGAAGGATGCAAGAGTTATTAGAAAAAAACTAATAGGTGGTCAACACGATTCCGTCCTACTGCCGATTCTTTTCGCAAAGTACTTTTCTATAATTCTAGTATTTAATGGGAAAAAATTAAACGAATTTTTGGCCCACGTAAAAAACTATTAATTCTGAATAAAATGCCGCCCATTTATGCAATTAAAATAATTTAAATGTCTCTTATTAGACAAGGCATATTTTGGTCTGTTAAGGTCCTTCTTCAATGATATCGAGGATATTTTGGGTTTGATCAAAAAAATTTTATTTCTTACGACTTTTCGTAAAATATGTTAATGCCATCTGAAAGAGGAACAGATAAGCTTTCCATCGAGCTCTTAGTCGAAGAAGTCGGTCGAAGGATGCAAGAGTTATTAGCAAAAACTAATCGGTGGTCAACATGATTCCGTCCTACTGCCGATTCTTTTCGCGAAGTACTTTTATATAATTTTATTATTTAATGGGAAAAAATTAAACGAATTTTTTGTCCTTGTAAAAAACTATTAATTCCGAATAAAATGCCGCCCATTTATGCAATTAAAAAAATTTAAATGTCTCTTATTAGATAAGGCATATTTTCGTCTGATAAGGTACTTCTTCTTCAATGATTTCGAGTATATTTTAGTTTTGATCAAAAAAATTTTATTTCTTACGACTTTTCGTAAAATATGTTAATGCCATTTGAAAAAGGAACAGATAAGCTCTTAGTCGAAGAAGTCGGTCGAAGGATGCAAGAGTTATTAGCAAAAAACTAATCGGTGGTCAACACGTTTCCGTCCTACTGCCGATTCTTTTCGCAAAGTATTTTTCTATAATTCTCGTATTTAATGGGAAAAAATTAAACGAATTTTTTGTCAATGTAAAAAACTATTAATTCTGATTAAAATGCCGCCCATTTATGCAATTAAAATAATTTAAATGTCTCTCATTAGATACGGCAAAGTTTGGTCTTATAAGGTACTGCTTTTTCAATGATTTCGAGGATATTTTAGTTTTGATCAAAAAAATTTTATTTCTTACGACTTTTCGTAAAATATGTTAATGCCATCTGAAAGATTAACACATAAGCATTCCATCGAGCTTTTAGTCGAATAAGTCGGTCGAAGGATGCAAGAGTTATTAGCAAAAAACTAATCGGTGGTTAACACGATTCCGTCCTACTGCCGATTCTTTTCGCGAAGTACTATAATTCTAGTATTTAATGGGAAAAAATTTAAACGAATTCTTTGTCCATGTAAAAAACAATTAATTCTGAATAAAATGCCGCCCATTTATGCAATTAAAAATATTTAAATGTCTCTTATTGGATAAGGCATACTCTCGCCTGATAAGGTACTTCTTCAATGATATGGAGAACATTTTGGGTTTGATCAAAAAAATTTTATTCCTTACGACTTTTCGTAAAAAAATGGTAATGCCATCTGAAAGAAGAACAGATAAGCTTTCCATCGAGCTCTTAGTCGAAGAAGTCGGTCCAAGGATGCAAGAGTTATTAGCAAAAAACTAATCGGTGGTCAATACGTTTCCGTCCTACTGCCGATTCCTTTCGCGAAGTACTTTTCTATAATTCTAGTATTTAATGGGAAAAAATTAAACGAATTTTTTGTCCTTGTAAAAAACTATTAATTCGGAATAAAATGACGCCCATTTATGCAATTAAAAAAATTTAAATGTCTCTTATTAGATAAGGCATATTTTCGTCTGATAAGGTACTTCTTCTTTAATGATTTCGAGTTTATTTAAGTTTTGATCAAAAAAAGTGTTATTTCTTATAACTTTTCGTAAAATATGTTAATGCCATCTGAAAGAGGAACAGATAAGCTTTTCATCGAGCTCTTAGTCGAAGAAGTCGGTCGAAGGATGTAAGAGTTATTAGCAAAGAACTAATCGGTGGTCAACACGATTCCGTCCTACTGTCAATTCTTTGCGAAAAGTACTTTTCTATAATTCTAGTATTTAATGGGAAAAATTAAACGAATTTTTTGTCCTTGTAAAAAACTATTAATTCTGAATAAAATGCCGCCCATTTATGCAATTAAAAAAATTGAAATGTCTCCTATTTGATAAGGTATAATTTCATCTGATAAGGTACTTCTTCTTCAATGATTTCGAGGATATTTTAATTTTGATCAAAAAAAGTGTTATTTCCTATAATTTTTCGTAAAATATGTTAATGCCATCTGAAAGAGGAACAGATAAGCTTTCTGTCGAGCTCTCAGTCGAAGGATGCAAGAGTTATTAGCAAAAAACTAATCGGTGGTCAACACGATTCCGTCCTACTGCCGATTCTTTTCGCAAAGTACTTTTCTATAATTCTAGTATTTAATGCGAAAAAATTAAACGAATTTTTGGCCCACGTAAAAAACTATTAATTGTGAATAAAATGCCGCCCATTTATGGAATTAAAATAATTTAAATGTCTCTTATTAGACAAGGCATATTTTGGTCTGTTAAGGTCCTTCTTCAATTATATCGAGGATATTTTGGGTTTGATCAAAAAAATTTTATTTCTTACGACTTTTCGTAAAATATGTTAATGCCATTTGAAAAAGGAACAGATAAGCTCTTAGTCGAAGAAGTCGGTCGAAGGATGCAAGAGTTATTAGCAAAAAACTAATCGGTGGTCAACACGTTTCCGTCCTACTGCCGATTCTTTTCGCAAAGTATTTTTCTATAATTCTCGTATTTAATGGGAAAAAATTAAACGAATTTTTTGTCAATGTAAAAAACTATTAATTCTGATTAAAATGCCGCCCATTTATGCAATTAAAATAATTTAAATGTCTCTCATTAGATACGGCATATTTTGGTCTTATAAGGTACTGCTTTTTCAATGATTTCGAGGATATTTTAGTTTTGATCAAAAAAATTTTATTTCTTACGACTTTTCGTAAAAAAATGTTAATGCCATCTGAAAGAGGAACAGATAAGCTTTTCATCGAGCTCTTAGAAGAAGTCGGTCGAAGGATGCAAGAGTTATTAGCAAAAAACTAATCGGTGGTCAATACGTTTCCGTCCTACTGCCGATTCTTTTCGCGAAGTACTTTTCTATAATTCGAGTATTTAATGGGAAAAAATTAAACGAATTTTTTGTCCTTGTAAAAAACTATTAATTTGGAATAAAATGCCGCCCATTTATGCAATTAAAAAAATTTAAATGTCTCTTATTAGATAAGGCATATTTTCGTCTGATAAGGTACTTCTTCTTCAATGATTTCGAGTTTATTTAAGTTTTGATCAAAAAAAGTGTTATTTCTTATAACTTCTCGTAAAATATGTTAATGCCATCTGAAAGAGGAACAGATAAGCTTTCCATCGAGCTCTTAGAAGAAGTCGGTCGAAGGATGCAAGAGTTATTAGCAAAAAACTAATCGGTGGTCAATACGTTTCTGTCCTACTGCGGATTCTTTTCGCGAAGTACTTTTCTATAATTCTAGTATTTAATGGGAAAAAATTAAACGAATTTTTTGTCCTTGTAAAAAACTATTAATTCTGAATAAAATGCCGCCCATTTATGCAATTAAAAAAATTAAAATGTCTCTTATTTGATAAGGTATAATTTCGTCTGATAAGGTACTTCTTCTTCAATGATTTCGAGGATATTTTAGTTTTCATCAAAAAAAAGGGTTATTTCTTATAAAAATTCGTAAAATATGTTAATGCCATCTGAAAGAGAAACAGATAAGCTTTCCATCGTGCTCTTAGTCGAAGAAGTCGGTCGAAGGATGCAAGAGTTATTAGCAAAAAACTAATCGGTGGTCAATACGTTTCCGTCCTACTGCCGATTCTTTTCGCGAAGTACTTTTCTATAATTCTAGTATTTAATGGGAAAAAATTAAACGAATTTTTTGTCTATGTAAAAAACTATTAATTCTGAATAAAATGCCGCCCATTTATGCAATTAAAAAAATTAAAATGTCTCTTATTAGATAAGGCATATTTTCGTGTGATAAGGGACTTCTTCTTCAATGATTTCGAGGATATTTTAGTTTTGATCAAAAAAATTTTATTTCTTACGTTTTTTCGTAAAATATGTTAATGCCATTTGAAAAAGGAACAGATAAGCTGTTAGTCGAAGAAGTCGGTCGAAGGATGCAAGAGTTATTAGCAAAAAACTAATCGGTGGTCAACACGTTTCCGTCTTACTGCCGATTCTTTTCGCAAAGTATTTTTCTATAATTCTCGTATTTAATGGGAAAAAATTAAACGAATTTTTTGTCAATGTAAAAAACTATTAATTCTGATTAAAATGCCGCCCATTTATGCAATTAAAATAATTTAAATGTCTCTCATTAGATACGGCATATTTTGGTCTTATAAGGTACTGCTTTTTCAATGATTTCGAGGATATTTTAGTTTTGATCAAAAAAATTTTATTTCTTACGACTTTTCGTAAAAAAATGTTAATGCCATCTGAAAGAGGAACAGATAAGCTTTCCATCGAGCTCTTAGAAGAAGTCGGTCGAAGGATGCAAGAGTTATTAGCAAAAAACTAATCGGTGGTCAATACGTTTCCGTCCTACTGCCGATTCTTTTCGCGAAGTACTTTTGTATAATTCTGGTATTTAATGGGAAAAAATTAAACGAATTTTTTGTCCTTGTAAAAAACTATTAATTTGGAATAAAATGCCGCCCATTTATGCAATTAAAAAAATTTAAATGTCTCTTATTAGATAAGGCATATTTTCGTCTGATAAGGTACTTCTTCTTCAATGATTTCGAGTTTATTTAAGTTTTGATCAAAAAAAGTGTTATTTCTTATAACTTCTCGTAAAATATGTTAATGCCATCTGAAAGAGGAACAGATAAGCTTTCCATCGAGCTCTTAGAAGAAGTCGGTCGAAGGATGCAAGAGTTATTAGCAAAAAACTAATCGGTGGTCAATACGTTTCCGTCCTACTGCCGATTCTTTTCGCGAAGTACTTTTCTATAATTCTAGTATTTAATGGGAAAAAATTAAACGAATTTTTTGTCCTTGTAAAAAACTATTAATTCTGAATAAAATGCCGCCCATTTATGCAATTAAAAAAATTAAAATGTCTCTTATTTGATAAGGTATAATTTCGTCTGATAAGGTACTTCTTCTTCAATGATTTCGAGGATATTTTAGTTTTCATCAAAAAAAGTGTTATTTCTTATAAAAATTCGTAAAATATGTTAATGCCATCTGAAAGAGAAACAGATAAGCTTTCCATCGAGCTTTTAGTCGAATAAGTCGGTCGAAGGATGCAAGAGTTATTAGCAAAAAACTAATCGGTGGTTAACACGATTCCGTCCTACTGCCGATTCTTTTCGCGAAGTACTTTTATATAATTTTATTATTTAATGGGAAAAAATTAAACGAATTTTTTGTCCTTGTAAAAAACTATTAATTCCGAATAAAATGCCGCCCATTTATGCAATTAAAAAAATTTAAATGTCTCTTATTAGACAAGGCATATTTTCGTCTGATAAGGTACTTCTTCTTCAATGATTTCGAGGATATTTTAGTTTTGATCAAAAAAATTTTATTTCTTACGACTTTTCGTAAAATATGTTAATGCCATTTGAAAAAGGAACAGATAAGCTCTTAGTCGAAGAAGTCGGTCGAAGGATGCAAGAGTTATTAGCAAAAACTAATCGGTGGTCAACATGATTCCGTCCTACTGCCGATTCTTTTCGCGAAGTACTTTTATATAATTTTATTATTTAATGGGAAAAAATTAAACGAATTTTTTGTCCTTGTAAAAAACTATTAATTCCGAATAAAATGCCGCCCATTTATGCAATTAAAAAAATTTAAATGTCTCTTATTAGACAAGGCATATTTTCGTCTGATAAGGTACTTCTTCTTCAATGATTTCGAGGATATTTTAGTTTTGATCAAAAAAATTTTATTTCTTACGACTTTTCGTAAAATATGTTAATGCCATTTGAAAAAGGAACAGATAAGCTCTTAGTCGAAGAAGTCGGTCGAAGGATGCAAGAGTTATTAGCAAAAAACTAATCGGTGGTCAACACGTTTCCGTCCTACTGCCGATTCTTTTCGCAAAGTATTTTTCTATAATTCTCGTATTTAATGGGAAAAAATTAAACGAATTTTTTGTCAATGTAAAAAACTATTAATTCTGATTAAAATGCCGCCCATTTATGCAATTAAAATAATTTAAATGTCTCTCATTAGATACGGCAAAGTTTGGTCTTATAAGGTACTGCTTTTTCAATGATTTCGAGGATATTTTAGTTTTGATCAAAAAAATTTTATTTCTTACGACTTTTCGTAAAATATGTTAATGCCATCTGAAAGATTAACACATAAGCATTCCATCGAGCTTTTAGTCGAATAAGTCGGTCGAAGGATGCAAGAGTTATTAGCAAAAAACTAATCGGTGGTTAACACGATTCCGTCCTACTGCCGATTCTTTTCGCGAAGTACTATAATTCTAGTATTTAATGGGAAAAAATTTAAACGAATTCTTTGTCCATGTAAAAAACAATTAATTCTGAATAAAATGCCGCCCATTTATGCAATTAAAAATATTTAAATGTCTCTTATTGGATAAGGCATACTCTCGCCTGATAAGGTACTTCTTCAATGATATGGAGAACATTTTGGGTTTGATCAAAAAAATTTTATTCCTTACGACTTTTCGTAAAAAAATGGTAATGCCATCTGAAAGAGGAACAGATAAGCTTTCCATCGAGCTCTTAGTCGAAGAAGTCGGTCGAAGGATGCAAGAGTTATTAGCAAAAACTAATCGGTGGTCAACATGATTCCGTCCTACTGCCGATTCTTTTCGCGAAGTACTTTTATATAATTTTATTATTTAATGGGAAAAAATTAAACGAATTTTTTGTCCTTGTAAAAAACTATTAATTCCGAATAAAATGCCGCCCATTTATGCAATTAAAAAAATTTAAATGTCTCTTATTAGACAAGGCATATTTTCGTCTGATAAGGTACTTCTTCTTCAATGATTTCGAGGATATTTTAGTTTTGATCAAAAAAATTTTATTTCTTACGACTTTTCGTAAAATATGTTAATGCCATTTGAAAAAGGAACAGATAAGCTCTTAGTCGAAGAAGTCGGTCGAAGGATGCAAGAGTTATTAGCAAAAAACTAATCGGTGGTCAACACGTTTCCGTCCTACTGCCGATTCTTTTCGCAAAGTATTTTTCTATAATTCTCGTATTTAATGGGAAAAAATTAAACGAATTTTTTGTCAATGTAAAAAACTATTAATTCTGATTAAAATGCCGCCCATTTATGCAATTAAAATAATTTAAATGTCTCTCATTAGATACGGCAAAGTTTGGTCTTATAAGGTACTGCTTTTTCAATGATTTCGAGGATATTTTAGTTTTGATCAAAAAAATTTTATTTCTTACGACTTTTCGTAAAATATGTTAATGCCATCTGAAAGATTAACACATAAGCATTCCATCGAGCTTTTAGTCGAATAAGTCGGTCGAAGGATGCAAGAGTTATTAGCAAAAAACTAATCGGTGGTTAACACGATTCCGTCCTACTGCCGATTCTTTTCGCGAAGTACTATAATTCTAGTATTTAATGGGAAAAAATTTAAACGAATTCTTTGTCCATGTAAAAAACAATTAATTCTGAATAAAATGCCGCCCATTTATGCAATTAAAAATATTTAAATGTCTCTTATTGGATAAGGCATACTCTCGCCTGATAAGGTACTTCTTCAATGATATGGAGAACATTTTGGGTTTGATCAAAAAAATTTTATTCCTTACGACTTTTCGTAAAAAAATGGTAATGCCATCTGAAAGAAGAACAGATAAGCTTTCCATCGAGCTCTTAGTCGAAGAAGTCGGTCCAAGGATGCAAGAGTTATTAGCAAAAAACTAATCGGTGGTCAATACGTTTCCGTCCTACTGCCGATTCCTTTCGCGAAGTACTTTTCTATAATTCTAGTATTTAATGGGAAAAAATTAAACGAATTTTTTGTCCTTGTAAAAAACTATTAATTCGGAATAAAATGACGCCCATTTATGCAATTAAAAAAATTTAAATGTCTCTTATTAGATAAGGCATATTTTCGTCTGATAAGGTACTTCTTCTTTAATGATTTCGAGTTTATTTAAGTTTTGATCAAAAAAAGTGTTATTTCTTATAACTTTTCGTAAAATATGTTAATGCCATCTGAAAGAGGAACAGATAAGCTTTTCATCGAGCTCTTAGTCGAAGAAGTCGGTCGAAGGATGTAAGAGTTATTAGCAAAGAACTAATCGGTGGTCAACACGATTCCGTCCTACTGTCAATTCTTTGCGAAAAGTACTTTTCTATAATTCTAGTATTTAATGGGAAAAATTAAACGAATTTTTTGTCTATGTAAAAAACTATTAATTCTGAATAAAATGCCGCCCATTTATGCAATTAAAAAAATTGAAATGTCTCCTATTTGATAAGGTATAATTTCATCTGATAAGGTACTTCTTCTTCAATGATTTCGAGGATATTTTAATTTTGATCAAAAAAAGTGTTATTTCCTATAATTTTTCGTAAAATATGTTAATGCCATCTGAAAGAGGAACAGATAAGCTTTCTGTCGAGCTCTCAGTCGAAGGATGCAAGAGTTATTAGCAAAAAACTAATCGGTGGTCAACACGATTCCGTCCTACTGCCGATTCTTTTCGCAAAGTACTTTTCTATAATTCTAGTATTTAATGCGAAAAAATTAAACGAATTTTTGGCCCACGTAAAAAACTATTAATTGTGAATAAAATGCCGCCCATTTATGGAATTAAAATAATTTAAATGTCTCTTATTAGACAAGGCATATTTTGGTCTGTTAAGGTCCTTCTTCAATTATATCGAGGATATTTTGGGTTTGATCAAAAAAATTTTATTTCTTACGACTTTTCGTAAAATATGTTAATGCCATTTGAAAAAGGAACAGATAAGCTCTTAGTCGAAGAAGTCGGTCGAAGGATGCAAGAGTTATTAGCAAAAAACTAATCGGTGGTCAACACGTTTCCGTCCTACTGCCGATTCTTTTCGCAAAGTATTTTTCTATAATTCTCGTATTTAATGGGAAAAAATTAAACGAATTTTTTGTCAATGTAAAAAACTATTAATTCTGATTAAAATGCCGCCCATTTATGCAATTAAAATAATTTAAATGTCTCTCATTAGATACGGCATATTTTGGTCTTATAAGGTACTGCTTTTTCAATGATTTCGAGGATATTTTAGTTTTGATCAAAAAAATTTTATTTCTTACGACTTTTCGTAAAAAAATGTTAATGCCATCTGAAAGAGGAACAGATAAGCTTTTCATCGAGCTCTTAGAAGAAGTCGGTCGAAGGATGCAAGAGTTATTAGCAAAAAACTAATCGGTGGTCAATACGTTTCCGTCCTACTGCCGATTCTTTTCGCGAAGTACTTTTCTATAATTCGAGTATTTAATGGGAAAAAATTAAACGAATTTTTTGTCCTTGTAAAAAACTATTAATTTGGAATAAAATGCCGCCCATTTATGCAATTAAAAAAATTTAAATGTCTCTTATTAGATAAGGCATATTTTCGTCTGATAAGGTACTTCTTCTTCAATGATTTCGAGTTTATTTAAGTTTTGATCAAAAAAAGTGTTATTTCTTATAACTTCTCGTAAAATATGTTAATGCCATCTGAAAGAGGAACAGATAAGCTTTCCATCGAGCTCTTAGAAGAAGTCGGTCGAAGGATGCAAGAGTTATTAGCAAAAAACTAATCGGTGGTCAATACGTTTCTGTCCTACTGCGGATTCTTTTCGCGAAGTACTTTTCTATAATTCTAGTATTTAATGGGAAAAAATTAAACGAATTTTTTGTCCTTGTAAAAAACTATTAATTCTGAATAAAATGCCGCCCATTTATGCAATTAAAAAAATTAAAATGTCTCTTATTTGATAAGGTATAATTTCGTCTGATAAGGTACTTCTTCTTCAATGATTTCGAGGATATTTTAGTTTTCATCAAAAAAAAGGGTTATTTCTTATAAAAATTCGTAAAATATGTTAATGCCATCTGAAAGAGAAACAGATAAGCTTTCCATCGTGCTCTTAGTCGAAGAAGTCGGTCGAAGGATGCAAGAGTTATTAGCAAAAAACTAATCGGTGGTCAATACGTTTCCGTCCTACTGCCGATTCTTTTCGCGAAGTATTTTTCTATAATTCTAGTATTTAATGGGAAAAAATTAAACGAATTTTTTGTCTATGTAAAAAACTATTAATTCTGAATAAAATGCCGCCCATTTATGCAATTAAAAAAATTAAAATGTCTCTTATTAGATAAGGCATATTTTCGTGTGATAAGGGACTTCTTCTTCAATGATTTCGAGGATATTTTAGTTTTGATCAAAAAAATTTTATTTCTTACGTTTTTTCGTAAAATATGTTAATGCCATTTGAAAAAGGAACAGATAAGCTGTTAGTCGAAGAAGTCGGTCGAAGGATGCAAGAGTTATTAGCAAAAAACTAATCGGTGGTCAACACGTTTCCGTCTTACTGCCGATTCTTTTCGCAAAGTATTTTTCTATAATTCTCGTATTTAATGGGAAAAAATTAAACGAATTTTTTGTCAATGTAAAAAACTATTAATTCTGATTAAAATGCCGCCCATTTATGCAATTAAAATAATTTAAATGTCTCTCATTAGATACGGCATATTTTGGTCTTATAAGGTACTGCTTTTTCAATGATTTCGAGGATATTTTAGTTTTGATCAAAAAAATTTTATTTCTTACGACTTTTCGTAAAAAAATGTTAATGCCATCTGAAAGAGGAACAGATAAGCTTTCCATCGAGCTCTTAGAAGAAGTCGGTCGAAGGATGCAAGAGTTATTAGCAAAAAACTAATCGGTGGTCAATACGTTTCCGTCCTACTGCCGATTCTTTTCGCGAAGTACTTTTGTATAATTCTGGTATTTAATGGGAAAAAATTAAACGAATTTTTTGTCCTTGTAAAAAACTATTAATTTGGAATAAAATGCCGCCCATTTATGCAATTAAAAAAATTTAAATGTCTCTTATTAGATAAGGCATATTTTCGTCTGATAAGGTACTTCTTCTTCAATGATTTCGAGTTTATTTAAGTTTTGATCAAAAAAAGTGTTATTTCTTATAACTTCTCGTAAAATATGTTAATGCCATCTGAAAGAGGAACAGATAAGCTTTCCATCGAGCTCTTAGAAGAAGTCGGTCGAAGGATGCAAGAGTTATTAGCAAAAAACTAATCGGTGGTCAATACGTTTCCGTCCTACTGCCGATTCTTTTCGCGAAGTACTTTTCTATAATTCTAGTATTTAATGGGAGAAAATTAAACGAATTTTTTGTCCTTGTAAAAAACTATTAATTCTGAATAAAATGCCGCCCATTTATGCAATTAAAAAAATTAAAATGTCTCTTATTTGATAAGGTATAATTTCGTCTGATAAGGTACTTCTTCTTCAATGATTTCGAGGATATTTTAGTTTTCATCAAAAAAAGTGTTATTTCTTATAAAAATTCGTAAAATATGTTAATGCCATCTGAAAGAGAAACAGATAAGCTTTCCATCGAGCTCTTAGTCGAAGAAGTCGGTCGAAGGATGCAAGAGTTATTAGCAAAAAACTAATTGGTAGTCAACACTTTTCCGTCCTACTGCCGATTCTTTTCGCAAAATACTTTTCTATAATTCTAGTAATTAATGGGAAAAAATTAAACGAATTTTTTGTCTATGTAAAAAACTATTAATTCTGAATAAAATGCCGCCCATTTATGCAATTAAAAAAATTAAAATGTCTCTTATTAGATAAGGCATATTTTCGTGTGATAAGGGACTTCTTTTTCAATGATTTCGAGGATATTTTAGTTTTGATCAAAAAAATTTTATTTCTTACGACTTTTCGTAAATTATGTTAATGCCATCCGAAGGAGGAACAGATAAGCTTTCCATCGAGCTCTTAGTCGAAGAAGTTGGTAGAAGGATGCAAGAGTCATTAGCAAAAAACTAATCGGTGGTGAAAACGATTCCGTCCTACTGCCGATTCTTTTCGCGAAGTACTTTTCTACAATTCTAGTATTTAATGGGAAAAAGTTAAAAAAAAAACTATTAATTTTGATTAAAAATTCGCCCATTTATGCAATTAAAAAAATTTGAATGTCTCTTATCAGATAAGGCATATGTTCGTCTGATAAGGTACTTCTTCTTCAATGATTTCGAGGATATTTTAGTTTTGATCAAAAAAATTTCATTTCTTACGACTTTTCGTAAAATATGTTAATGCCATTTGAAAAAGGAACAGATAAGCTCTTAGTCGAAGAAGTCGGTCGAAGGATGCAAGAGTTATTAGCAAAAAACTAATCGGTGGTCAACACGATTCCGTCCTACTGCCGATTCTTTTCCCAAAGTACTTTTCTATAATTCTAGTATTTAATGGGAAAAAATTAAACGAATTTTTTGTCTATGTAAAAAACTATTAATTCCGAATAAAATGCCGCCCATTTATGCAATTAAAAAAATTTAAATGTCTCTTATTAGATAAGGCATATTTTCGTCTGATAAGGTACTTCTTCTTCAATGATTTCGAGGATATTTTAGTTTTGATCAAAAAAATTTTATTTCTTACGACTTTTCGTAAATTATGTTAATGCCATTTGAAAAAGGAACAGATAAGCTCTTAGTCGAAGAAGTCGGTCGAAGGATGCAAGAGTTATTAGCAAAAAACTAATCGGTGGTCAACACGATTCCGTCCTACTGCCGATTCTTTTCCCAAAGTACTTTTCTATAATTCTAGTATTTAATGGGAACAAATTAAACGAATTTTTGGTCCATGTAAAAAACTATTAATTCTGAATAAAATTCCGCCCATTTATGCAATTAAAATAATTTAAATGTCTCTTATTACATAAGGCATATTTTGGTCTTATAAGGTACTGCTTTTTCAATGATTTCGAGGATATTTTAGTTTTGATCACAAAAATTTTATTTCTTACGATTTTTCGTAAAATATGTTAATGCCATGTGAAAAAGGAACAGATCAGCTTTCCATCGAGCTCTTAGTCGAAGAAGTCGGTCGAAGGATGCAAGAGTTATTAGCAAAAAACTAATCGGTCGTTAACACGATTCCGTCCTACTGCCGATTCTTTTCGCGAAGTACTATAATTCTAGTATTTAATGGGAAAAAATTTAAACGAATTCTTTGTCCATGTAAAAAACTATTAATTCTGAATAAAATGCCGCCCATTTATGCAATTAAAATAATTTAAATGTCTCTTATTACATAAGGCATATTTTGGTCTTATAAGGTACTGCTTTTTCAATGATTTCGAGGATATTTTAGTTTTGATCAAAAAAATTTTATTTCTTACGACTTTTCGTAAAATATGTTAATGCCATGTGAAAGAGGAACAGATAAGCTTTCCATCGAGCTCTTAGTCGAAGAAGTCGGTCGAAGGATGCAAGAGTTATTAGCAAAAAACTAATCGGTCGTTAACACGATTCCGTCCTACTGCCGATTCTTTTCGCGAAGTACTATAATTCTAGTATTTAATGGGAAAAAATTTAAACGAATTCTTTGTCCATGTAAAAAACTGTTAATTCTGAATAAAATGCCGCCCATTTATGCAATTAAAAAAATTTGAATGTCTCTTATCAGATAAGGCATATGTTCGTCTGATAAGGTACTTCTTCTTCAATGATTTCGAGGATATTTTAGTTTTGATCAAAAAAATTTCATTTCTTACGACTTTTCGTAAAATATGTTAATGCCATTTGAAAAAGGAACAGATAAGCTCTTAGTCGAAGAAGTCGGTCGAAGGATGCAAGAGTTATTAGCAAAAAACTAATCGGTGGTCAACACGATTCCGTCCTACTGCCGATTCTTTTCCCAAAGTACTTTTCTATAATTCTAGTATTTAATGGGAAAAAATTAAACGAATTTTTTGTCTATGTAAAAAACTATTAATTCCGAATAAAATGCCGCCCATTTATGCAATTAAAAAAATTTAAATGTCTCTTATTAGATAAGGCATATTTTCGTCTGATAAGGTACTTCTTCTTCAATGATTTCGAGGATATTTTAGTTTTGATCAAAAAAATTTTATTTCTTACGACTTTTCGTAAATTATGTTAATGCCATTTGAAAAAGGAACAGATAAGCTCTTAGTCGAAGAAGTCGGTCGAAGGATGCAAGAGTTATTAGCAAAAAACTAATCGGTGGTCAACACGATTCCGTCCTACTGCCGATTCTTTTCCCAAAGTACTTTTCTATAATTCTAGTATTTAATGGGAACAAATTAAACGAATTTTTGGTCCATGTAAAAAACTATTAATTCTGAATAAAATTCCGCCCATTTATGCAATTAAAATAATTTAAATGTCTCTTATTACATAAGGCATATTTTGGTCTTATAAGGTACTGCTTTTTCAATGATTTCGAGGATATTTTAGTTTTGATCACAAAAATTTTATTTCTTACGATTTTTCGTAAAATATGTTAATGCCATGTGAAAAAGGAACAGATCAGCTTTCCATCGAGCTCTTAGTCGAAGAAGTCGGTCGAAGGATGCAAGAGTTATTAGCAAAAAACTAATCGGTCGTTAACACGATTCCGTCCTACTGCCGATTCTTTTCGCGAAGTACTATAATTCTAGTATTTAATGGGAAAAAATTTAAACGAATTCTTTGTCCATGTAAAAAACTATTAATTCTGAATAAAATGCCGCCCATTTATGCAATTAAAATAATTTAAATGTCTCTTATTACATAAGGCATATTTTGGTCTTATAAGGTACTGCTTTTTCAATGATTTCGAGGATATTTTAGTTTTGATCAAAAAAATTTTATTTCTTACGACTTTTCGTAAAATATGTTAATGCCATGTGAAAGAGGAACAGATAAGCTTTCCATCGAGCTCTTAGTCGAAGAAGTCGGTCGAAGGATGCAAGAGTTATTAGCAAAAATCTAATCGGTCGTTAACACGATTCCGTCCTACTGCCGATTCTTTTCGCGAAGTACTATAATTCTAGTATTTAATGGGAAAAAATTTAAACGAATTCTTTGTCCATGTAAAAAACTGTTAATTCTGAATAAAATGCCGCCCATTTATGCAATTAAAAAAATTTAAATGTCTCTTATTAGATAAGGCATATTTTGGTCTTATAAGGTACTGCTTTTTCAATGATTTCGAGGATATTTTAGTTTGATCAAAAAAATTTTATTTCGTACGACTTTTCGTAAAATATGTTAATGCCATCTGAAAGAGGAACAGATAAGCTTTCCATCGAGCACTCAGTCGAAGAAGTCGCTCGAAGGATGCAAGAGTAATAAGCAAAAAACTAATCGGTGGTCAACACGATTCCGTCCTACTGCCGATTCTTTTCGCGAAGTACTATAATTCTAGTATTTAACGGGAAAAAAATTAAACGAATTTTTTGTCTATGTAAAAAACTATTAATTCTGAATAAAATGCCGCCCATTTATGCAATTAAAAAAATTTAAATGTCTCTTATTTGATAAGGTATAATTTCGTCTGATAAGGTACTTCTTCTTCAATGATTTCGAGGATATTTTAGTTTTCATCAAAAAAAGTGTTATTTCTTATAAAATTTCGTAAATTATGTTTATGCCATCTGAAAGAGGAACAGATAAGCTTTCCATCGAGCACTCAGTCGAAGAAGTCGCTCGAAGGATGCAAGAGTAATAAGCAAAAAACTAATCGGTGGTCAACACGATTCCGTCCTACTGCCGATTCTTTTCGCAAAGTACTTTTCTATAATTCTAGTATTTAATGGGAAAAAATTAAACGAACTTTTTGTCCATGTAAAAAACTGTTAATTCTGAATAAAATGCCGCCCATTTATGCAATTAAAAAAATTTAAATGTCTCTTATTAGATAAGGCATATTTTGGTCTGATAGGGTACTTCTTCTTCAATGATTTCGAGGATATTTTAGTTTTGATCAAAAAAATTTTATTTCTTATGACTTTTCGTACAATATGTTAATGTCATCTGAAAGAGGAACAGATAAGCTTTCCATCGAGCTCTTAGTCGAAGAAGTCGGTAAAAGGATTCAAGAGTTATTAGCAAAAAACTAATCGGTAGTCAACACGATTCCGTCCTACTGCCGATTCTTTTCGCAAAGTACGTTTCTATAATTCTAGTATTAAATGGGAAAAAATTAAACGACTTTTTTGTCTGTGTAAAAAAGTATTAATTCTGAACAAAATGCCGCCCATTTATGCAATTAAAATAATTTAAATGTCTCTTATTAGGTAAGTCATATTTTGGTCTTATAAGGTACTGCTTTTTCAATAATTTCGAGGATATTTTAGTTTTGATCAAAAAAATTTTATTTTTTACGACTTTTCGTAAATTATGTTAATGCCATCGGAAGGAGGAACAGATAAGCTTTCCATCGAGCTCTTAGTCGAAGAAGTTGGTAGAAGGATGCAAGAGTTATTAGCAAAAAACTAATCGGTGGTGAAAACGATTCCGTCCTACTGCCGATTCTTTTCGCGAAGTACTATAATTCTAGTATTTAATGGGAAAAAATTAAACGAATTTTTTGTCCATGTAAAAAACTATTAATTCTGAATAAAATTCCGCCCATTTATGCAATTAAAAAAATTTAAATGTTTCTTATTGGATAAGGCATACTTTCGCCTGATAAGGTACTTCTTCTTCAATGATATCGAGGATAATTTGGGTTTGATCAAAAAAATTTTATTTCTTACGACTTTTCGTAAAATATGTTAATGCCATCTGAAAGAGGAACAGATAAGCTTTCCATCGAGCTCTTAGTCGAAGAAGTCGGTCGAAGGATGCCAGAGTTATTAGCAAAAAACTAATCGGTGGTCAACACGATTCCGTCCTACTGCCGATTCTTTTCGCAAAGGACTTTTCTATAATTCCAGTATTTAATGTGGAAAAATTTAACGAATTTTTTGTCTATTATTTCTTACGACTTTTCGTAAAATATGTTAATGCCATCTGAAAGAGGAACAGATAAGCTTTCC
The DNA here is from genome assembly GCA_034638295.1 of Phortica okadai. NCBI lineage: Eukaryota > Metazoa > Arthropoda > Insecta > Diptera > Drosophilidae > Phortica > Phortica okadai. The sequence goes on along the minus strand of CM067851.1, from coordinate 26,727,955 downwards.
ATCGAGCTCTTAGTCGAAGAAGTCGGTCGAAGGATGCCAGAGTTATTAGCAAAAAACTAATCGGTGGTCAACACGATTCCGTCCTACTGCCGATTCTTTTCGCAAAGGACTTTTCTATAATTCCAGTATTTAATGTGGAAAAATTTAACGAATTTTTTGTCTATTATTTCTTACGACTTTTCGTAAAATATGTTAATGCCATCTGAAAGAGGAACAGATAAGCTTTCCATCGAGCTCTTAGTCGAAGAAGTCGGTCGAAGGATGCCAGAGTTATTAGCAAAAAACTAATCGGTGGTCAACACGATTCCGTCCTACTGCCGATTCTTTTCTCAAAGTACTTTTCTATAATTCTAGTATTAAATGGGAAAAAATTAAATGAATTTTTTGTCCATTAAAAAACTATTAATTCTGAATAAAATGCCGCCCATTTATGCAATTAAACTAATTTAAATGTCTCTTATTAGATAAGGCATATTTTCGTCTGATAGGATACTTCTCCTTCAATGATTTCGTAGACATTTTAGTTTTGATCAAAAAAATTTTATTTCTTATGACTTTTCGTGAAATATGTTAATGCCATCTGAAAGAGGAACAGATAAGCCTTTTATCGAGCTCTTAGGCGAAGAAGTCGGTCGTAAAATATGTTAATGGCATCTGAAAGAGGAACAAATAAGCTTTCCATCGAGCTCTTAGTCGAAAAAGTCGATAAAAGGATTCAAGAGTTATTAGCAAAAAATTAATCGGTGGTCAACACGATTCCGTCCTACTGCCGATTCTTTTCTCAAAGTACTTTTCTATGATTCTAGTATTAAATGGGAAAAAATTAAACGAATTTTTTGTCCATTAAAAAACTATTAATTCTGAATAAAATGCCGCCCATTTTTGCAATTAAACTAATTTAAATGTCTCTTATTAGATAAGGCATATTTTCGTCTGATAGGATACTTCTCCTTCAATGATTTCGTAGACATTTTAGTTTTGATCAAAAAAATTTTATTTCTTATGACTTTTCGTGAAATAAGTTAATGCCATCTTAAAGAGGAACACATAAGCTTTCCATCGAGCTTTTAGTCGAAGAAGTCAGTCGAAGGATGCAAGAGTTATTAGCAAAAAACTAATCGGTGGTCAACACGATTCCGTCCTACTGCCAATTTTTTGCGAAAAGTACTTTTCTATAATTCTAGTATTTAATGGGAAAAATTAAACGAATTTTTTGTCTATGTAAAAAACTATTAATTCTGAATAAAATGCCGCCCATTTATGCAATTAAAAAAATTGAAATGTCTCTTATTTGATAGGGTATAATTTCATCTGATAAGGTACTTCTTCTTCAATGATTTCGAGGATATTTTAGTTTTGATCAAAAAAAGTGTTATTTCTTATAACTTTTCGTAAAATATGTTAATGCCATCTGAAAGAGGAACAGATAAGCTTTCTATCGAGCTCTCAGTCGAAGGATGCAAGAGTTATTAGGAAAAAACTAATAGGTGGTCAACACGATTCCGTCCTACTGCCGATTCTTTTCGCAAAGTACTTTTCTATAATTCTAGTATTTAATGGGAAAAAATTAAACGAATTTTTGGCCCACGTAAAAAACTATTAATTCTGAATAAAATGCCGCCCATTTATGCAATTAAAATAATTTAAATGTCTCTTATTAGACAAGGCATATTTTGGTCTGTTAAGGTCCTTCTTCAATTATATCGAGGATATTTTGGGTTTGATCAAAAAAATTTTATTTCTTACCACTTTTCGTAAAATACGTTAATGCCATCTGAAAGAGGAACAGATAAGCTTTCCATCGAGCTCTAAGTCGAAGAAGTCGGTCGAAGGATGCAAGTGTTATTAGCAAAAAACTAATCGGTCGTTAACACGATTCCGTCCTACTGCCGATTCTTTTCGCGAAGTACTATAATTCTAGTATTTAATGGGAAAAAATTTAAACGAATTCTTTGTCCATGTAAAAAACTGTTAATTCTGAATAAAATGCCGCCCATTTATGCAATTAAAAAAATTTAAATGTCTCTTATTAGATAAGGCATATTTTGGTCTTATAAGGTACTGCTTTTTCAATGATTTCGAGGATATTTTAGTTTGATCAAAAAAATTTTATTTCGTACGACTTTTCGTAAAATATGTTAATGCCATCTGAAAGAGGAACAGATAAGCTTTCCATCGAGCACTCAGTCGAAGAAGTCGCTCGAAGGATGCAAGAGTAATAAGCAAAAAACTAATCGGTGGTCAACACGATTCCGTCCTACTGCCGATTCTTTTCGCGAAGTACTATAATTCTAGTATTTAACGGGAAAAAAATTAAACGAATTTTTTGTCTATGTAAAAAACTATTAATTCTGAATAAAATGCCGCCCATTTATGCAATTAAAAAAATTTAAATGTCTCTTATTTGATAAGGTATAATTTCGTCTGATAAGGTACTTCTTCTTCAATGATTTCGAGGATATTTTAGTTTTCATCAAAAAAAGTGTTATTTCTTATAAAATTTCGTAAATTATGTTTATGCCATCTGAAAGAGGAACAGATAAGCTTTCCATCGAGCACTCAGTCGAAGAAGTCGCTCGAAGGATGCAAGAGTAATAAGCAAAAAACTAATCGGTGGTCAACACGATTCCGTCCTACTGCCGATTCTTTTCGCAAAGTACTTTTCTATAATTCTAGTATTTAATGGGAAAAAATTAAACGAACTTTTTGTCCATGTAAAAAACTGTTAATTCTGAATAAAATGCCGCCCATTTATGCAATTAAAAAAATTTAAATGTCTCTTATTAGATAAGGCATATTTTGGTCTGATAGGGTACTTCTTCTTCAATGATTTCGAGGATATTTTAGTTTTGATCAAAAAAATTTTATTTCTTATGACTTTTCGTACAATATGTTAATGTCATCTGAAAGAGGAACAGATAAGCTTTCCATCGAGCTCTTAGTCGAACAAGTCGGTCGAAGGATGCAAGAGTTATTAGCAAAAAACTAATCGGTGGTCAACACGATTCCGTCCTACTGCCGATTCTTTTCGCAAGGGACTTTTCTATAATTCCAGTATTTAATGTGGAAAAATTAAACGAATTTTTTGTCTATGTAAAAAACTATTAATTCTGAACAAAATGCCGCCCATTTATGCAATTAAAATAATTTAAATGTCTCTTATTAGGTAAGTCATATTTTGGTCTTATAAGGTACTGCTTTTTCAATAATTTCGAGGATATTTTAGTTTTGATCAAAAAAATTTTATTTTTTACGACTTTTCGTAAATTATGTTAATGCCATCGGAAGGAGGAACAGATAAGCTTTCCATCGAGCTCTTAGTCGAAGAAGTTGGTAGAAGGATGCAAGAGTTATTAGCAAAAAACTAATCGGTGGTGAAAACGATTCCGTCCTACTGCCGATTCTTTTCGCGAAGTACTATAATTCTAGTATTTAATGGGAAAAAATTAAACGAATTTTTTGTCCATGTAAAAAACTATTAATTCTGAATAAAATTCCGCCCATTTATGCAATTAAAAAAATTTAAATGTTTCTTATTGGATAAGGCATACTTTCGCCTGATAAGGTACTTCTTCTTCAATGATATCGAGGATAATTTGGGTTTGATCAAAAAAATTTTATTTCTTACGACTTTTCGTAAAATATGTTAATGCCATCTGAAAGAGGAACAGATAAGCTTTCCATCGAGCTCTTAGTCGAAGAAGTCGGTCGAAGGATGCCAGAGTTATTAGCAAAAAACTAATCGGTGGTCAACACGATTCCGTCCTACTGCCGATTCTTTTCGCAAAGGACTTTTCTATAATTCCAGTATTTAATGTGGAAAAATTTAACGAATTTTTTGTCTATTATTTCTTACGACTTTTCGTAAAATATGTTAATGCCATCTGAAAGAGGAACAGATAAGCTTTCCATCGAGCTCTTAGTCGAAGAAGTCGGTCGAAGGATGCCAGAGTTATTAGCAAAAAACTAATCGGTGGTCAACACGATTCCGTCCTACTGCCGATTCTTTTCGCAAAGGACTTTTCTATAATTCCAGTATTTAATGTGGAAAAATTTAACGAATTTTTTGTCTATTATTTCTTACGACTTTTCGTAAAATATGTTAATGCCATCTGAAAGAGGAACAGATAAGCTTTCCATCGAGCTCTTAGTCGAAGAAGTCGGTCGAAGGATGCCAGAGTTATTAGCAAAAAACTAAGCGGTGGTCAACACGATTCCGTCCTACTGCCGATTCTTTTCTCAAAGTACTTTTCTATGATTCTAGTATTAAATGGGAAAAAATTAAACGAATTTTTTGTCCATTAAAAAACTATTAATTCTGAATAAAATGCCGCCCATTTATGCAATTAAACTAATTTAAATGTCTCTTATTAGATAAGGCATATTTTCGTCTGATAGGATACTTCTCCTTCAATGATTTCGTAGACATTTTAGTTTTGATCAAAAAAATTTTATTTCTTATGACTTTTCGTGAAATAAGTTAATGCCATCTTAAAGAGGAACACATAAGCTTTCCATCGAGCTTTTAGTCGAAGAAGTCAGTCGAAGGATGCAAGAGTTATTAGCAAAAAACTAATCGGTGGTCAACACGATTCCGTCCTACTGCCAATTTTTTGCGAAAAGTACTTTTCTATAATTCTAGTATTTAATGGGAAAAATTAAACGAATTTTTTGTCTATGTAAAAAACTATTAATTCTGAATAAAATGCCGCCCATTTATGCAATTAAAAAAATTGAAATGTCTCTTATTTGATAAGGTATAATTTCATCTGATAAGGTACTTCTTCTTCAATGATTTCGAGTTTATTTAAGTTTTGATCAAAAAAAGTGTTATTTCTTATAACTTTTCGTAAAATATGTTAATGCCATCTGAAAGAGGAACAGATAAGCTTTCTATCGAGCTCTCAGTCGAAGGATGCAAGAGTTATTAGAAAAAAACTAATAGGTTGTCAACACGATTCCGTCCTACTGCCGATTCTTTTCGCAAAGTACTTTTCTATAATTCTAGTATTTAATGGGAAAAAATTAAACGAATTTTTGGCCCACGTAAAAAACTATTAATTCTGAATAAAATGCCGCCCATTTATGCAATTAAAATAATTTAAATGTCTCTTATTAGACAAGGCATATTTTGGTCTGTTAAGGTCCTTCTTCAATTATATCGAGGATGTTTTGGGTTTGATCAAAAAAATTTTATTTCTTACGACTTTTCGTAAAATATGTTAATGCCATCTGAAAGAGGAAGAGATAAGCTTTCCATCGAGCTCTCAGTCGAAGAAGTCGGTCGAAGGATGCAAGAGTTATTAGCAAAAAACTAATCGGTGGTCAACACGATTCCGTCCTACTGCCGATTCTTTGCGAAAAGTACTTTTCTATAATTCTAGTATTTTATTGGAAAAATTAAACGAATTTTTTGTCTACGTAAAAAACTATTAATTCTGAATAAAATGCCGCCCATTTATGCAATTAAAAAAATTGAAATGTCTCTTATTTGATAAGGTATAATTTCATCTGATAAGGTACTTCTTCTTCAATGATTTCGAGGATATTTTAGTTTTGATCAAAAAAAGTGTTATTTCCTATAACTTTTCGTAAAATATGTTAATGCCATCTGAAAGAGGAACAGATAAGCTTTCTGTCGAGCTCTCAGTCGAAGGATGCAAGAGTTATTAGCAAAAAACTAATCGGTGGTCAACACGATTCCGTCCTACTGCCGATTCTTTTCGCAAAGTACTTTTCTATAATTCTAGTATTTAATGGGAGAAAATTAAACGAATTTTTGGCCCACGTAAAAAACTATTAATTCTGAATAAAATGCCGCCCATTTATGCAATTAAAATAATTTAAATGTCCCTTATTAGACAAGGCATATTTTGGTCTGTTAAGGTCCTTCTTCAATTATATAGAGGATATTTTGGGTTTGATCAAAAAAATTTTATTTCTTACGACTTTTCGTAAAATATGTTAATGCCATCTGAAAGAGGAACAGATAAGCTTTCCATCAAGCTCTTAGTCGAAGAAGTCGGTCGAAGGATGCAAGAGTTATTAGCAAAAAACTAATCGGTGGTCAACACGATTCCGTCCTACTGCCGATTCTTTTCGCGAAGTACTTTTCTATAATTCTAGTATTTAATGGGAAAAAATTAAACGAATTTTTTGTCCTTGTAAAAAACTATTAATTCCAAATAAAATGCCGCCCATTTATGCAAGTAAAAAAATTTAAATGTCTCTTATTAGATAAGGCATATTTTCGTCTGATAAGGTACTTCTTCTTCAATGATTTCGAGTATATTTTAGTTTTGATCAAAAAAATTTTATTTCTTACGACTTTTCGTAAAATATGTTAATGCCATTTGAAAAAGGAACAGATAAGCTCTTAGTCGAAGAAGTCGGTCGAAGGATGCAAGAGTTATTAGCAAAAAACTAATCGGTGGTCAACACGTTTCCGTCCTACTGCCGATTCTTTTCGCAAAGTATTTTTGAATAATTCTCGTATTTAATGGGAAAAAATTAAACGAATTTTTTGTCAATGTAAAAAACTTTTAATTCTGATTAAAATGCCGCCCATTTATGCAATTAAAATAATTTAAATGTCTCTCATTAGATACGGCATATTTTGGTCTTATAAGGTACTACTTTTTCAATGATTTCGAGGATATTTTAGTTTTGATCAAAAAAATTATATATCTTACGACTTTTCGTAAAATATGTTAATGCCATCTGAAAGAGGAACAAATAAGCTTTCCATCGAGCTCTTAGTCGAAGAAGTCGGTCGAAGGATGCAAGAGTTATTAGCAAAAAACTAATCGGTGGTTAACACGATTCCGTCCTACTGCCGATTCTTTTCGCGAAGTACTATAATTCTAGTATTTAATGGGAAAAAATTTAAACGAATTCTTTGTCCATGTAAAAAACAATTAATTCTGAATAAAATGCCGCCCATTTATGCAATTAAAAAAATTTAAATGTCTCTTATTGGATAAGGCATACTCTCGCCTGATAAGGTACTTCTTCAATGATATGGAGAACATTTGGGTTTGATAAAAAAAATTTTATTCCTTACGACTTTTCGTAAAAAAATGTTAATGCCATCTGAAAGAGGAACAGATAAGCTTTCCATCGAGCTCTTAGTCGAAGAAGTCGGTCGAAGGATGCAGGAGTTATTAGCAAAAAACTAATCGGTGGTCAATACGTTTCCGTCCTACTGCCGATTCTTTTCGCGAAGTACTTTTCTATAATTCTAGTATTTAATGGGAAAAAATTAAACGAATTTTTTGTCCTTGTAAAAAACTATTAATTCGGAATAAAATGCCGCCCATTTATGCAATTAAAAAAATTTAAATGTCTCTTATTAGATAAGGCATATTTTCGTCTGATAAGGTACTTCTTCTTCAATGATTTCGAGTTTATTTAAGTTTTGATCAAAAAAAGTGTTATTTCTTATAACTTTTCGTAAAATATGTTAATGCCATCTGAAAGAGGAACAGATAAGCTTTCCATCGAGCTCTTAGAAGAAGTCGGTCGAAGGATGCAAGAGTTATTAGCAAAAAACTAATCGGTGGTCAACACGATTCCGTCCTACTGCCGATTCTTTTCCCAAAGTACTTTTCTATAATTCGAGTATTTAATAGGAAAAAATTAAACGAATTTTTGGTCCATGTAAAAAACTATTAATTCTGAATAAAATGCCGCCCATTTATGCAATTAAAATAATTTAAGTGTCTCTTATTAGATAAGGCATATTTTGGTCTTATAAGGTACTGCTTTTTCAATGATTTCGAGGATATTTTAGTTTTGATCAAAAAAATTTTATTTCTTACGACTTTCCATCGAGCTCTTAGTCGAAGAAATCGGTCGAAGGATGCAAGAGTTATTAGCAAAAAACTAATCGGTGGTCAACACGATTCCGTCCTACTGCCAATTCTTTTCGCAAAGTACTTTTCTATAATTCTAGTATTTAATGGGAAAAAATTAAACGAAGTTTTGGTCCACATAAAAAACTATTAATTCTGAATAAAATGCCGCCCATTTATGCAATTAAAATAATTTAAGTGTCTCTTATTAGATAAGGCATATTTTGGTCTTAGAAGGTACTGCTTTTTCAATGATTTCGAGGATATTTTAGTTTTGATCAAAAAAATTTTTATACTTTCGCCTGATAAGGTACTTCTTCTTCAATGATATCGAGGATAATTTGGGTTTGATCAAAAAAATTTTATTTCTTACGACTTTTCGTAAAATATGTTAATGCCATCTGAAAGAGGAACAGATAAGCTTTCCATCGAGCTCTTAGTCGAACAAGTCGGTCGAAGGATGCAAGAGTTATTAGCAAAAAACTAATCGGTGGTCAACACGATTCCGTCCTACTGCCGATTCTTTTCGCAAGGGACTTTTCTATAATTCCAGTATTTAATGTGGAAAAATTAAACGAATTTTTTGTCTATGTAAAAAACTATTAATTCTGAATAAATTGCCGCCCATTTATGCAATTAAAAAAATTTAAATGTCTCTTATTAGATAAGGCATATTTTCGTCCGATAAGGTACTTCTTCTTCAATGATTTCGAGGATATTTTAGTTTTGATCAAAAAAATTTTATTTCTTACGTCTTTTCGTAAAATATGTTAATGCCATCTGAAAGAGGAACAGATAAGCTTTCCATCGAGCTCTTAGTCGAAGAAGTCGGTCGAAGGATGCAAGAGTTATTAGCAAAAAACTAATCGGTGGTCAACACGATTCCGTCCTATTGCCGATTCTTTTCGCGAAGTACTTTTCTATAATTCTAGTATTTAATGGGAAAAAATTAAACGATTTTTTTGTCCTTGTAAAAAACTATTAATTCCGAATAAAATGCCGCCCATTTATGCAATTAAAAAAATTTAAATGTCTCTTATCAGATAAGGCATATATTCGTCTGATAACGTACTTCTCCTTCAATGATTTTGAGGATATTTTAGTTTTGATCAAAAAAATTTTATTTCTTACGTCATTTCGTAAAATATGTTAATGCCATCTGAAAGAGGAACAGATAAGCTTTCCATCGAGCTCTTAGTCGAAGAAGTTGGTCGAAGGATGCAAGAGTTATTAGCAAAAAACTAATCGGTGGTCAACACGATTCCGTCCTATTGCCGATTCTTTTCGCGAAGTACTTTTCTATAATTCTAGTATTTAATGGGAAGAAATTAAACGAATTTTTTGTCCTTGTAAAAAAATATTAATTCCGAATAAAATGCCGCCCATTTATGCAATTAAAAAAATTTAAATGTCTCTTATTAGATAAGGCATATTTTCGTCTGATAAGGTACTTCTTCTTCAATGATTTCGAGGATATTTTAGTTTTGATCAAAAAAATTTTATTTCTTACGACTTTTCGTAAAATATGTTAATGCCATTTGAAAAAGGAACAGATAAGCTCTTAGTCGAAGAAGTCGGTCGAAGGATGCAAGAGTTATTAGCAAAAAACTAATCGGTGGTCAACACGATTCCGTCCTACTGCCGATTCTTTTCCCAAAGTACTTTTCTATAATTCTAGTATTTAATGGGAAAAAATTAAACGAATTTTTGGTCCATGTAAAAAACTATTAATTCTGAATAAAATGCCGCCCATTTATGCAATTAAAATAATTTAAATGTCTCTCATTACATAAGCCATATTTTGGTCTTATAAGGTACTGCTTTTTCAATGATTTCGATGATATTTTAGTTTTGATCAAAAAAATTTTATTTCTTACGACTTTTCGTAAAATATGTTAATGCCATCTGAAAGAAGAACACATAAGCTTTCCATCGAGCTTTTAGTCGAAGAAGTCGGTCGAAGGATGCAAGAGTTATTAGCAAAAAACTAATCGGTGGTTAACACGATTCCGTCCTACTGCCGATTGTTTTCGCGAAGTACTATAATTCTAGTATTTAATGGGAAAAAATTAAACGAATTCTTTGTCCATGTAAAAAACTGTTAATTCTGAATAAAATGCCGCCCATTTATGCAATTAAAAAAATTTAAATGTCTCTTATTAGATAAGGCATACTCTCGCCTGATAAGGTACTTCTTCAATGATATGGAGAACATTTGGGTTTGATAAAAAAAATTTTATTTCTTACGACTTTTCGTAAAATATGTTAATGCCATCTGAAAGAGGAACAGATAAGCTTTCCATCGAGCTCTTAGTCGAAGAAGTCGGTCGAAGGATGCAAGAGTTATTAGCAAAAAACTAATCGGTGGTCAACACGATTCCGTCCTATTGCCGATTCTTTTCGCGAAGTACTTTTCTATAATTCTAGTATTTAATGGGAAAAAATTAAACGAATTTTTTGTCCTTGTAAAAAACTATTAATTCCGAATAAAATGCCGCCCATTTATGCAATTAAAAAAATTTAAATGTCTCTTATCAGATAAGGCATATATTCGTCTGATAAGGTACTTCTCCTTCAATGATTTTGAGGATATTTTAGTTTTGATCAAAAAAATTGTATTTCTTACGACTTTTCGTAAAATATGTTAATGCCATCTGAAAGAGGAACAGATAAGCTTTCCATCGAACTCTTAGTCGAAGAAGTCGGTCGAAGGATGCAAGAGTTATTAGCAAAAAACTAATCGGTGGTCAACACGATTCCGTCCTATTGCCGATTCTTTTCGCGAAGTACTTTTCTATAATTCTAGTATTTAATGGGAAAAAATTAAACGAATTTTTTGTCCTTGTAAAAAACTATTAATTCCGAATAAAATGCCGCCCATTTATGCAATTAAAAAAATTTAAATGTCTCTTATCAGATAAGGCATATATTCGTCTGATAAGGTACTTCTCCTTCAATGATTTTGAGGATATTTTAGTTTTGATCAAAAAAATTTTATTTCTTACGTCTTTTCGTAAAATATGTTAATGCCATCTGAAAGAGGAACAGATAAGCTTTCCATCGAGCTTTTAGTCGAAGAAGTCGGTCGAAGGATGCAAGAGTAATAAGCAAAAAACTAATCGGTGGTCAACACGATTCCGTCCTATTGCCGATTCTTTTCGCGAAGTACTTTTCTATAATTCTAGTATTTAATGGGAAAAATTTAAACGAATTCTTTGTCCATGTAAAAAACAATTAATTCTGAATAAAATGCCGCCCATTTATGCAATTAAAAAAATTTAAATGTCTCTTATTGGATAAGGCATACTCTCGCCTGATAAGGTACTTCTTCAATGATATGGAGAACATTTGGGTTTGATAAAAAAAATTTTATTCCTTACGACTTTTCGTAAAAAAATGTTAATGCCATCTGAAAGAGGAACAGATAAGCTTTCCATCGAGCTCTTAGTCGAAGAAGTCGGTCGAAGGATGCAAGAGTTATTAGCAAAAAACTAATCGGTGGTCTATACGTTTCCGTCCTACTGCCGATTCTTTTCGCGAAGTACTTTTCTATAATTCTAGTATTTAATGGGAAAAAATTAAACGAATTTTTTGTCCTTGTAAAAAACTATTAATTCGGAATAAAATGCCGCCCATTTATGCAATTAAAAAAATTTAAATGTCTCTTATTAGATAAGGCATATTTTCGTCTGATAAGGTACTTCTTCTTCAATGATTTCGAGTTTATTTAAGTTTTGATCAAAAAAAGTGTTATTTCTTATTACTTTTCGTAAAATATGTTAATGCCATCTGAAAGAGGAACAGATAAGTTTTCCATCGAGCTCTTAGAAGAAGTCGGTCGAAGGATGCAAGAGTTATTAGCAAAAAACTAATCGGTGGTAAACACGATTCCGTCCTACTGCCGATTCTTTTCCCAAAGTACTTTTCTATAATTCGAGTATTTAATAGGAAAAAATTAAACGTATTTTTGGTCCATGTAAAAAACTATTAATTCTGAATAAAATGCCGCCCATTTATGCAATTAAAATAATTTAAGTGTCTCTTATTAGATAAGGCATATTTTGGTCTTATAAGGTACTGCTTTTTCAATGATTTCGAGGATATTTTAGTTTTGATCAAAAAAATTTTATTTCTTACGACTTTCCATCGAGCTCTTAGTCGAAGAAATCGGTCGAAGGATGCAAGAGTTATTAGCAAAAAACTAATCGGTGGTCAACACGATTCCGTCCAACTGCCAATTCTTTTCGCAAAGTACTTTTCTATAATTCTAGTATTTAATAGGAAAAAATTAAACGAAGTTTTGTTCCACATAAAAAACTATTAATTCTGAATAAAATGCCGCCCATTTATGCAATTAAAATAATTTAAGTGTCTCTTATTAGATAAGGCATATTTTGGTCTTAGAAGGTACTGCTTTTTCAATGATTTCGAGGATATTTTAGTTTTGATCAAAAAAATTTTATTTCTTACGACTTTTCGTAAAATATGTTAATGTCATCTGAAAGAGGAACAGATAAGCTTTCCATCGAGCTCTTAGTCGAAGAAGTCGGTCGAAGGATGCAAGACTTATTAGCAAAAAACTAATCGGTGGTTAACACGATTCCGTCCTACTGTCGATTCTTTTCGCAAAGTACTTTTCTATTATTCTAGTATTTAATGGGAAAAAATAAAAAAAAAACTATTTATTTTGACTAAAAATCCGCCCATTTATGCAATTAAAAAAATTTGAATGTGTCTTATTAGATAAGGCATATTTTCGTCTAATAAGGTACTTCTCCTTCAATGATTTCGAGGATATTTTAGTTTTGATCAAAAAAATTTTATTTCTTACGACTTTTCGTAACATATGTTAATGGCATCTGAAAGAGGAACAAATAAGCTTTCCATCGAGCTCTTAGTCGAAAAAGTCGATAAAAGGATTTAAGAGTTATTAGCAAAAAATTAATCGGTGGTCAACACGATTCCGTCCTACTGCCGATTCTTTTCTCAAAGTACTTTTCTATAATTCTAGTATTAAATGGGAAAAAATAAAACGAATTTTTTGTCCATTAAAAATTTATTAATTCTGAATAAAATGCCGCCCATTTATGCAATTAAAAAAATTTAAATGTTTCGTATTGGATAAGGCATACTTTCGCCTGATAAGGTACTTCTTCTTCAATGATTTCGAGGATATTTTAGTTTTGATCAAAAAAATTTTATTTCTTACGACTTTTCGTAAAATATGTTAATGCCATCTGAAAGAGGAACAGATAAGCTTTCTATCGAGCTCTCAGTCGAAGGATGCAAGAGTTATTAGCAAAAAACTAATCGGTGGTCAACACAATTCCGTCCTACTGCCGATTCTTTTCGCGAAGTACTATAATTCTAGTATTTAATGGGAAAAAATTAAACGAATTTTTTGTCCATGTAAAAAACTATTAATTCTGAATAAAATTCCGCCTATTTATGCAATTAAAAAAAATTTAAATGTTTCTTATTGGATAAGGCATACTTTCGCCTGATAAGGTACTTCTTCTTCAATGATATCGACGATAATTTGGGTTTGATCAAAAAAATTTTATTTCTTACGACTGTTCGTAAAATATGTTAATGCCATCTGAAAGAAGAACAGATAAGCTTTCATCGAGCTCTTAGTCGAAGAAGTCGGTCGAAGGATGCAATAGTTTTTAGCAAAAAACCAATCGGTGGTTAACAAAATTCCGTCCTACTGCCGATTCTTTTCGCGAAGTACTATAATTCTAGTATTTAATGGGAAAAAATTAAACGAATTTTTTGTCCATGTAAAAAACTATTAATTCTGAATAAAATTCCGCCCATTTATGCAATTAAAAAAATTTAAATGTTTCTTATTGGATAAGGCATACTTTCGCCTGATAAGGTACTTCTTCTTCAATGATATCGAGGATAATTTGGGTTTGATCAAAAAAATTTTATTTCTTACGACTTTTCGTAAAATATGTTAATGCCATCTGAAAGAGGAACAGATAAGCTTTCCATCGAGCTCTTAGTCGAAGAAGTCGGTCGAAGGATGCAAGAGTTATTAGCAAAAAACTAATCGGTGGTCAACACGATTCCGTCCTATTGCCGATTCTTTTCGCGAAGTACTTTTCTATAATTCTAGTATTTAATGGGAAAAAATTAAACGAATTTTTTGTCCTTGTAAAAAACTATTAATTCCGAATAAAATGCCGCCCATTTATGCAATTAAAAAAATTTAAATGTCTCTTATCAGATAAGGCATATATTCGTCTGATAAGGTACTTCTCCTTCAATGATTTTGAGGATATTTTAGTTTTGATCAAAAAAATTGTATTTCTTACGACTTTTCGTAAAATATGTTAATGCCATCTGAAAGAGGAACAGATAAGCTTTCCATCGAACTCTTAGTCGAAGAAGTCGGTCGAAGGATGCAAGAGTTATTAGCAAAAAACTAATCGGTGGTCAACACGATTCCGTCCTATTGCCGATTCTTTTCGCGAAGTACTTTTCTATAATTCTAGTATTTAATGGGAAAAAATTAAACGAATTTTTTGTCCTTGTAAAAAACTATTAATTCCGAATAAAATGCCGCCCATTTATGCAATTAAAAAAATTTAAATGTCTCTTATCAGATAAGGCATATATTCGTCTGATAAGGTACTTCTCCTTCAATGATTTTGAGGATATTTTAGTTTTGATCAAAAAAATTTTATTTCTTACGTCTTTTCGTAAAATATGTTAATGCCATCTGAAAGAGGAACAGATAAGCTTTCCATCGAGCTTTTAGTCGAAGAAGTCGGTCGAAGGATGCAAGAGTAATAAGCAAAAAACTAATCGGTGGTCAACACGATTCCGTCCTATTGCCGATTCTTTTCGCGAAGTACTTTTCTATAATTCTAGTATTTAATGGGAAAAATTTAAACGAATTCTTTGTCCATGTAAAAAACAATTAATTCTGAATAAAATGCCGCCCATTTATGCAATTAAAAAAATTTAAATGTCTCTTATTGGATAAGGCATACTCTCGCCTGATAAGGTACTTCTTCAATGATATGGAGAACATTTGGGTTTGATAAAAAAAATTTTATTCCTTACGACTTTTCGTAAAAAAATGTTAATGCCATCTGAAAGAGGAACAGATAAGCTTTCCATCGAGCTCTTAGTCGAAGAAGTCGGTCGAAGGATGCAAGAGTTATTAGCAAAAAACTAATCGGTGGTCAATACGTTTCCGTCCTACTGCCGATTCTTTTCGCGAAGTACTTTTCTATAATTCTAGTATTTAATGGGAAAAAATTAAACGAATTTTTTGTCCTTGTAAAAAACTATTAATTCGGAATAAAATGCCGCCCATTTATGCAATTAAAAAAATTTAAATGTCTCTTATTAGATAAGGCATATTTTCGTCTGATAAGGTACTTCTTCTTCAATGATTTCGAGTTTATTTAAGTTTTGATCAAAAAAAGTGTTATTTCTTATTACTTTTCGTAAAATATGTTAATGCCATCTGAAAGAGGAACAGATAAGTTTTCCATCGAGCTCTTAGAAGAAGTCGGTCGAAGGATGCAAGAGTTATTAGCAAAAAACTAATCGGTGGTAAACACGATTCCGTCCTACTGCCGATTCTTTTCCCAAAGTACTTTTCTATAATTCGAGTATTTAATAGGAAAAAATTAAACGTATTTTTGGTCCATGTAAAAAACTATTAATTCTGAATAAAATGCCGCCCATTTATGCAATTAAAATAATTTAAGTGTCTCTTATTAGATAAGGCATATTTTGGTCTTATAAGGTACTGCTTTTTCAATGATTTCGAGGATATTTTAGTTTTGATCAAAAAAATTTTATTTCTTACGACTTTCCATCGAGCTCGTAGTCGAAGAAATCGGTCGAAGGATGCAAGAGTTATTAGCAAAAAACTAATCGGTGGTCAACACGATTCCGTCCAACTGCCAATTCTTTTCGCAAAGTACTTTTCTATAATTCTAGTATTTAATAGGAAAAAATTAAACGAAGTTTTGTTCCACATAAAAAACTATTAATTCTGAATAAAATGCCGCCCATTTATGCAATTAAAATAATTTAAGTGTCTCTTATTAGATAAGGCATATTTTGGTCTTAGAAGGTACTGCTTTTTCAATGATTTCGAGGATATTTTAGTTTTGATCAAAAAAATTTTATTTCTTACGACTTTTCGTAAAATATGTTAATGTCATCTGAAAGAGGAACAGATAAGCTTTCCATCGAGCTCTTAGTCGAAGAAGTCGGTCGAAGGATGCAAGACTTATTAGCAAAAAACTAATCGGTGGTTAACACGATTCCGTCCTACTGTCGATTCTTTTCGCAAAGTACTTTTCTATTATTCTAGTATTTAATGGGAAAAAATAAAAAAAAAACTATTTATTTTGACTAAAAATCCGCCCATTTATGCAATTAAAAAAATTTGAATGTGTCTTATTAGATAAGGCATATTTTCGTCTAATAAGGTACTTCTCCTTCAATGATTTCGAGGATATTTTAGTTTTGATCAAAAAAATTTTATTTCTTACGACTTTTCGTAACATATGTTAATGGCATCTGAAAGAGGAACAAATAAGCTTTCCATCGAGCTCTTAGTCGAAAAAGTCGATAAAAGGATTTAAGAGTTATTAGCAAAAAATTAATCGGTGGTCAACACGATTCCGTCCTACTGCCGATTCTTTTCTCAAAGTACTTTTCTATAATTCTAGTATTAAATGGGAAAAAATAAAACGAATTTTTTGTCCATTAAAAATTTATTAATTCTGAATAAAATGCCGCCCATTTATGCAATTAAAAAAATTTAAATGTTTCGTATTGGATAAGGCATACTTTCGCCTGATAAGGTACTTCTTCTTCAATGATTTCGAGGATATTTTAGTTTTGATCAAAAAAATTTTATTTCTTACGACTTTTCGTAAAATATGTTAATGCCATCTGAAAGAGGAACAGATAAGCTTTCTATCGAGCTCTCAGTCGAAGGATGCAAGAGTTATTAGCAAAAAACTAATCGGTGGTCAACACAATTCCGTCCTACTGCCGATTCTTTTCGCGAAGTACTATAATTCTAGTATTTAATGGGAAAAAATTAAACGAATTTTTTGTCCATGTAAAAAACTATTAATTCTGAATAAAATTCCGCCTATTTATGCAATTAAAAAAAATTTAAATGTTTCTTATTGGATAAGGCATACTTTCGCCTGATAAGGTACTTCTTCTTCAATGATATCGACGATAATTTGGGTTTGATCAAAAAAATTTTATTTCTTACGACTGTTCGTAAAATATGTTAATGCCATCTGAAAGAAGAACAGATAAGCTTTCATCGAGCTCTTAGTCGAAGAAGTCGGTCGAAGGATGCAATAGTTTTTAGCAAAAAACCAATCGGTGGTTAACAAAATTCCGTCCTACTGCCGATTCTTTTCGCGAAGTACTATAATTCTAGTATTTAATGGGAAAAAATTAAACGAATTTTTTGTCCATGTAAAAAACTATTAATTCTGAATAAAATTCCGCCCATTTATGCAATTAAAAAAAATTTAAATGTCTCTTATCAGATAAGGCATATATTCGTCTGATAAGGTACTTCTCCTTCAATGATTTTGAGGATATTTTAGTTTTGATCAAAAAAATTGTATTTCTTACGACTTTTCGTAAAATATGTTAATGCCATCTGAAAGAGGAACAGATAAGCTTTCCATCGAACTCTTAGTCGAAGAAGTCGGTCGAAGGATGCAAGAGTTATTAGCAAAAAACTAATCGGTGGTCAACACGATTCCGTCCTATTGCCGATTCTTTTCGCGAAGTACTTTTCTATAATTCTAGTATTTAATGGGAAAAAATTAAACGAATTTTTTGTCCTTGTAAAAAACTATTAATTCCGAATAAAATGCCGCCCATTTATGCAATTAAAAAAATTTAAATGTCTCTTATCAGATAAGGCATATATTCGTCTGATAAGGTACTTCTCCTTCAATGATTTTGAGGATATTTTAGTTTTGATCAAAAAAATTTTATTTCTTACGTCTTTTCGTAAAATATGTTAATGCCATCTGAAAGAGGAACAGATAAGCTTTCCATCGAGCTTTTAGTCGAAGAAGTCGGTCGAAGGATGCAAGAGTAATAAGCAAAAAACTAATCGGTGGTCAACACGATTCCGTCCTATTGCCGATTCTTTTCGCGAAGTACTTTTCTATAATTCTAGTATTTAATGGGAAAAATTTAAACGAATTCTTTGTCCATGTAAAAAACAATTAATTCTGAATAAAATGCCGCCCATTTATGCAATTAAAAAAATTTAAATGTCTCTTATTGGATAAGGCATACTCTCGCCTGATAAGGTACTTCTTCAATGATATGGAGAACATTTGGGTTTGATAAAAAAAATTTTATTCCTTACGACTTTTCGTAAAAAAATGTTAATGCCATCTGAAAGAGGAACAGATAAGCTTTCCATCGAGCTCTTAGTCGAAGAAGTCGGTCGAAGGATGCAAGAGTTATTAGCAAAAAACTAATCGGTGGTCAATACGTTTCCGTCCTACTGCCGATTCTTTTCGCGAAGTACTTTTCTATAATTCTAGTATTTAATGGGAAAAAATTAAACGAATTTTTTGTCCTTGTAAAAAACTATTAATTCGGAATAAAATGCCACCCATTTATGCAATTAAAAAAATTTAAATGTCTCTTATTAGATAAGGCATATTTTCGTCTGATAAGGTACTTCTTCTTCAATGATTTCGAGTTTATTTAAGTTTTGATCAAAAAAAGTGTTATTTCTTATTACTTTTCGTAAAATATGTTAATGCCATCTGAAAGAGGAACAGATAAGCTTTCCATCGAGCTTTTAGTCGAAGAAGTCGGTCGAAGGATGCAAGAGTAATAAGCAAAAAACTAATCGGTGGTCAACACGATTCCGTCCTATTGCCGATTCTTTTCGCGAAGTACTTTTCTATAATTCTAGTATTTAATGGGAAAAATTTAAACGAATTTTTGGTCCATGTAAAAAACTATTAATTCTGAATAAAATGCCGCCCATTTATGCAATTAAAATAATTTAAGTGTCTCTTATTAGATAAGGCATATTTTGGTCTTATAAGGTACTGCTTTTTCAATGATTTCGAGGATATTTTAGTTTTGATCAAAAAAATTTTATTTCTTACGACTTTCCATCGAGCTCTTAGTCGAAGAAATCGGTCGAAGGATGCAAGAGTTATTAGCAAAAAACTAATCGGTGGTCAACACGATTCCGTCCAACTGCCAATTCTTTTCGCAAAGTACTTTTCTATAATTCTAGTATTTAATAGGAAAAAATTAAACGAAGTTTTGTTCCACATAAAAAACTATTAATTCTGAATAAAATGCCGCCCATTTATGCAATTAAAATAATTTAAGTGTCTCTTATTAGATAAGGCATATTTTGGTCTTAGAAGGTACTGCTTTTTCAATGATTTCGAGGATATTTTAGTTTTGATCAAAAAAATTTTATTTCTTACGACTTTTCGTAAAATATGTTAATGTCATCTGAAAGAGGAACAGATAAGCTTTCCATCGAGCTCTTAGTCGAAGAAGTCGGTCGAAGGATGCAAGACTTATTAGCAAAAAACTAATCGGTGGTTAACACGATTCCGTCCTACTGTCGATTCTTTTCGCAAAGTACTTTTCTATTATTCTAGTATTTAATGGGAAAAAATAAAAAAAAAACTATTTATTTTGACTAAAAATCCGCCCATTGATGCAATTAAAAAAATTTGAATGTGTCTTATTAGATAAGGCATATTTTCGTCTAATAAGGTACTTCTCCTTCAATGATTTCGAGGATATTTTAGTTTTGATCAAAAAAATTTTATTTCTTACGACTTTTCGTAACATATGTTAATGGCATCTGAAAGAGGAACAAATAAGCTTTCCATCGAGCTCTTAGTCGAAAAAGTCGATAAAAGGATTTAAGAGTTATTAGCAAAAAATTAATCGGTGGTCAACACGATTCCGTCCTACTGCCGATTCTTTTCTCAAAGTACTTTTCTATAATTCTAGTATTAAATGGGAAAAAATAAAACGAATTTTTTGTCCATTAAAAATTTATTAATTCTGAATAAAATGCCGCCCATTTATGCAATTAAAAAAATTTAAATGTTTCGTATTGGATAAGGCATACTTTCGCCTGATAAGGTACTTCTTCTTCAATGATTTCGAGGATATTTTAGTTTTGATCAAAAAAATTTTATTTCTTACGACTTTTCGTAAAATATGTTAATGCCATCTGAAAGAGGAACAGATAAGCTTTCTATCGAGCTCTCAGTCGAAGGATGCAAGAGTTATTAGCAAAAAACTAATCGGTGGTCAACACAATTCCGTCCTACTGCCGATTCTTTTCGCGAAGTACTATAATTCTAGTATTTAATGGGAAAAAATTAAACGAATTTTTTGTCCATGTAAAAAACTATTAATTCTGAATAAAATTCCGCCCATTTATGCAATTAAAAAAAATTTAAATGTTTCTTATTGGATAAGGCATACTTTCGCCTGATAAGGTACTTCTTCTTCAATGATATCGACGATAATTTGGGTTTGATCAAAAAAATTTTATTTCTTACGACTGTTCGTAAAATATGTTAATGCCATCTGAAAGAAGAACAGATAAGCTTTCATCGAGCTCTTAGTCGAAGAAGTCGGTCGAAGGATGCAATAGTTTTTAGCAAAAAACCAATCGGTGGTTAACAAAATTCCGTCCTACTGCCGATTCTTTTCGCGAAGTACTATAATTCTAGTATTTAATGGGAAAAAATTAAACGAATTTTTTGTCCATGTAAAAAACTATTAATTCTGAATAAAATTCCGCCCATTTATGCAATTAAAAAAATTTAAATGTTTCTTATTGGATAAGGCATACTTTCGCCTGATAAGGTACTTCTTCTTCAATGATATCGAGGATAATTTGGGTTTGATCAAAAAAATTTTATTTCTTACGACTTTTCGTAAAATATGTTAATGCCATCTGAAAGAGGAACAGATAAGCTTTCCATCGAGCTCTTAGTCGAAGAAGTCGGTCGAAGGATGCAAGAGTTATTAGCAAAAAACTAATCGGTGGTCAACACGATTCCGTCCTACTGCCGATTCTTTTCGCAAAGGACTTTTCTATAATTCCAGTATTTAATGTGGAAAAGTTAAACGAATTTTTTGTCTATGTAAAAAACTATTAATTCTGAATAAAATGCCGCCCATTTATGCAATTAAAAAAATTTAAATGTCTCTTATTTGATGAGGTATAATTTCGTCTGATAAGGTACTTCTTCTTCAATGATTTCAGGATATTTTAGTTTTGATCAAAAAAATTTTATTTCTTACGACTTTTCGTAAAATATGTTAATGCCATCTGAAAGAGGAACAGCTAAGCTTTCCATCGAGCTCTTAGTCGAAGAAGTCGGTCGAAGGATGCAAGAGTTATTAGCAAAAAACTAATCGGTGGTCAACACGATTCCGTCCTATTGCCGATTCTTTTCGCGAAGTACTTTTCTATAATTCTAGCATTTAATGGGAAAAAATTAAACGAATTTTTTGTCCTTGTAAAAAACTATTAATTCCGAATAAAATGCCGCCCATTTATGCAATTAAAAAAATTTAAATGTCTCTTATTAGGTAAGGCATATTTTCGTCTGATAAGGTACTTCTTCTTCAATGATTTCGAGGATATTTTAGTTTTGATCAAAAAAATTTTATTTCTTACGTCTTTTCGTAAAATATGTTAATGCCATCTGAAAGAGGAACAGATAAGCTTTCCATCGAGCTCTTAGTCGAAGAAGTCGGTCGAAGGATGCAAGAGTTATTAGCAAAAAACTAATCGGTGGTCAACACGATTCCGTCCTATTGCCGATTCTTTTCGCGAAGTACTTTTCTATAATTCTAGTATTTAATGGGAAAAAATTAAACGAATTTTTTGTCCTTGTAAAAAACTATTAATTCCGAATAAAATGCCGCCCATTTATGCAATTAAAAAAATTTAAATGTCTCTTATCAGATAAGGCATATATTCGTCTGATAAGGTACTTCTCCTTCAATGATTTTGAGGATATTTTAGTTTTGATCAAAAAAATTTTATTTCTTACGTCTTTTCGTAAAATATGTTAATGCCATCTGAAAGAGGAACAGATAAGCTTTCCATCGAGCTCTTAGTCGAAGAAGTCGGTCGAAGGATGCAAGAGTTATTAGCAAAAAACTAATCGGTGGTCAACACGATTCCGTCCTATTGCCGATTCTTTTCGCGAAGTACTTTTCTATAATTCTAGTATTTAATGGGAAGAAATTAAACGAATTTTTTGTCCTTGTAAAAAAATATTAATTCCGAATAAAATGCCGCCCATTTATGCAATTAAAAAAATTTAAATGTCTCTTATTAGATAAGGCATATTTTCGTCTGATAAGGTACTTCTTCTTCCATGATTTCGAGGATATTTTAGTTTTGATCAAAAAAATTTTATTTCTTACGACTTTTCGTAAAATATGTTAATGCCATTTGAAAAAGGAACAGATAAGCTCTTAGTCGAAGAAGTCGGTCGAAGGATGCAAGAGTTATTAGCAAAAAACTAATCGGTGGTCAACACGATTCCGTCCTACTGCCGATTCTTTTCCCAAAGTACTTTTCTATAATTCTAGTATTTAATGGGAAAAAATTAAACGAATTCTTTGTCCATGTAAAAAACTGTTAATTCTGAATAAAATGCCGCCCATTTATGCAATTAAAAAAATTTAAATGTCTCTTATTAGATAAGGCATATTTTGGTCTTATAAGGTACTGCTTTTTCAATGATTTCGATGATATTTTAGTTTTGATCAAAAAAATTTTATTTCTTACGTCTTTTCGTAAAATATGTTAATGCCATCTGAAAGAGGAACAGATAAGCTTTCCATCGAGCTTTTAGTCGAAGAAGTCGGTCGAAGGATGCAAGAGTAATAAGCAAAAAACTAATCGGTGGTCAACACGATTCCGTCCTATTGCCGATTCTTTTCGCGAAGTACTTTTCTATAATTCTAGTATTTAATGGGAAAAATTTAAACGAATTCTTTGTCCATGTAAAAAACAATTAATTCTGAATAAAATGCCGCCCATTTATGCAATTAAAAAAATTTAAATGTCTCTTATTGGATAAGGCATACTCTCGCCTGATAAGGTACTTCTTCAATGATATGGAGAACATTTGGGTTTGATAAAAAAAATTTTATTCCTTACGACTTTTCGTAAAAAAATGTTAATGCCATCTGAAAGAGGAACAGATAAGCTTTCCATCGAGCTCTTAGTCGAAGAAGTCGGTCGAAGGATGCAAGAGTTATTAGCAAAAAACTAATCGGTGGTCAATACGTTTCCGTCCTACTGCCGATTCTTTTCGCGAAGTACTTTTCTATAATTCTAGTATTTAATGGGAAAAAATTAAACGAATTTTTTGTCCTTGTAAAAAACTATTAATTCGGAATAAAATGCCACCCATTTATGCAATTAAAAAAATTTAAATGTCTCTTATTAGATAAGGCATATTTTCGTCTGATAAGGTACTTCTTCTTCAATGATTTCGAGTTTATTTAAGTTTTGATCAAAAAAAGTGTTATTTCTTATTACTTTTCGTAAAATATGTTAATGCCATCTGAAAGAGGAACAGATAAGCTTTCCATCGAGCTTTTAGTCGAAGAAGTCGGTCGAAGGATGCAAGAGTAATAAGCAAAAAACTAATCGGTGGTCAACACGATTCCGTCCTATTGCCGATTCTTTTCGCGAAGTACTTTTCTATAATTCTAGTATTTAATGGGAAAAATTTAAACGAATTTTTGGTCCATGTAAAAAACTATTAATTCTGAATAAAATGCCGCCCATTTATGCAATTAAAATAATTTAAGTGTCTCTTATTAGATAAGGCATATTTTGGTCTTATAAGGTACTGCTTTTTCAATGATTTCGAGGATATTTTAGTTTTGATCAAAAAAATGTTATTTCTTACGACTTTCCATCGAGCTCTTAGTCGAAGAAATCGGTCGAAGGATGCAAGAGTTATTAGCAAAAAACTAATCGGTGGTCAACACGATTCCGTCCAACTGCCAATTCTTTTCGCAAAGTACTTTTCTATAATTCTAGTATTTAATAGGAAAAAATTAAACGAAGTTTTGTTCCACATAAAAAACTATTAATTCTGAATAAAATGCCGCCCATTTATGCAATTAAAATAATTTAAGTGTCTCTTATTAGATAAGGCATATTTTGGTCTTAGAAGGTACTGCTTTTTCAATGATTTCGAGGATATTTTAGTTTTGATCAAAAAAATTTTATTTCTTACGACTTTTCGTAAAATATGTTAATGTCATCTGAAAGAGGAACAGATAAGCTTTCCATCGAGCTCTTAGTCGAAGAAGTCGGTCGAAGGATGCAAGACTTATTAGCAAAAAACTAATCGGTGGTTAACACGATTCCGTCCTACTGTCGATTCTTTTCGCAAAGTACTTTTCTATTATTCTAGTATTTAATGGGAAAAAATAAAAAAAAAACTATTTATTTTGACTAAAAATCCGCCCATTGATGCAATTAAAAAAATTTGAATGTGTCTTATTAGATAAGGCATATTTTCGTCTAATAAGGTACTTCTCCTTCAATGATTTCGAGGATATTTTAGTTTTGATCAAAAAAATTTTATTTCTTACGACTTTTCGTAACATATGTTAATGGCATCTGAAAGAGGAACAAATAAGCTTTCCATCGAGCTCTTAGTCGAAAAAGTCGATAAAAGGATTTAAGAGTTATTAGCAAAAAATTAATCGGTGGTCAACACGATTCCGTCCTACTGCCGATTCTTTTCTCAAAGTACTTTTCTATAATTCTAGTATTAAATGGGAAAAAATAAAACGAATTTTTTGTCCATTAAAAATTTATTAATTCTGAATAAAATGCCGCCCATTTATGCAATTAAAAAAATTTAAATGTTTCGTATTGGATAAGGCATACTTTCGCCTGATAAGGTACTTCTTCTTCAATGATTTCGAGGATATTTTAGTTTTGATCAAAAAAATTTTATTTCTTACGACTTTTCGTAAAATATGTTAATGCCATCTGAAAGAGGAACAGATAAGCTTTCTATCGAGCTCTCAGTCGAAGGATGCAAGAGTTATTAGCAAAAAACTAATCGGTGGTCAACACAATTCCGTCCTACTGCCGATTCTTTTCGCGAAGTACTATAATTCTAGTATTTAATGGGAAAAAATTAAACGAATTTTTTGTCCATGTAAAAAACTATTAATTCTGAATAAAATTCCGCCCATTTATGCAATTAAAAAAAATTTAAATGTTTCTTATTGGATAAGGCATACTTTCGCCTGATAAGGTACTTCTTCTTCAATGATATCGACGATAATTTGGGTTTGATCAAAAAAATTTTATTTCTTACGACTGTTCGTAAAATATGTTAATGCCATCTGAAAGAAGAACAGATAAGCTTTCATCGAGCTCTTAGTCGAAGAAGTCGGTCGAAGGATGCAATAGTTTTTAGCAAAAAACCAATCGGTGGTTAACAAAATTCCGTCCTACTGCCGATTCTTTTCGCGAAGTACTATAATTCTAGTATTTAATGGGAAAAAATTAAACGAATTTTTTGTCCATGTAAAAAACTATTAATTCTGAATAAAATTCCGCCCATTTATGCAATTAAAAAAATTTAAATGTTTCTTATTGGATAAGGCATACTTTCGCCTGATAAGGTACTTCTTCTTCAATGATATCGAGGATAATTTGGGTTTGATCAAAAAAATTTTATTTCTTACGACTTTTCGTAAAATATGTTAATGCCATCTGAAAGAGGAACAGATAAGCTTTCCATCGAGCTCTTAGTCGAAGAAGTCGGTCGAAGGATGCAAGAGTTATTAGCAAAAAACTAATCGGTGGTCAACACGATTCCGTCCTACTGCCGATTCTTTTCGCAAAGGACTTTTCTATAATTCCAGTATTTAATGTGGAAAAGTTAAACGAATTTTTTGTCTATGTAAAAAACTATTAATTCTGAATAAAATGCCGCCCATTTATGCAATTAAAAAAATTTAAATGTCTCTTATTTGATGAGGTATAATTTCGTCTGATAAGGTACTTCTTCTTCAATGATTTCAGGATATTTTAGTTTTGATCAAAAAAATTTTATTTCTTACGACTTTTCGTAAAATATGTTAATGCCATCTGAAAGAGGAACAGCTAAGCTTTCCATCGAGCTCTTAGTCGAAGAAGTCGGTCGAAGGATGCAAGAGTTATTAGCAAAAAACTAATCGGTGGTCAACACGATTCCGTCCTATTGCCGATTCTTTTCGCGAAGTACTTTTCTATAATTCTAGCATTTAATGGGAAAAAATTAAACGAATTTTTTGTCCTTGTAAAAAACTATTAATTCCGAATAAAATGCCGCCCATTTATGCAATTAAAAAAATTTAAATGTCTCTTATTAGATAAGGCATATTTTCGTCTGATAAGGTACTTCTTCTTCAATGATTTCGAGGATATTTTAGTTTTGATCAAAAAAATTTTATTTCTTACGTCTTTTCGTAAAATATGTTAATGCCATCTGAAAGAGGAACAGATAAGCTTTCCATCGAGCTCTTAGTCGAAGAAGTCGGTCGAAGGATGCAAGAGTTATTAGCAAAAAACTAATCGGTGGTCAACACGATTCCGTCCTATTGCCGATTCTTTTCGCGAAGTACTTTTCTATAATTCTAGTATTTAATGGGAAAAAATTAAACGAATTTTTTGTCCTTGTAAAAAACTATTAATTCCGAATAAAATGCCGCCCATTTATGCAATTAAAAAAATTTAAATGTCTCTTATCAGATAAGGCATATATTCGTCTGATAAGGTACTTCTCCTTCAATGATTTTGAGGATATTTTAGTTTTGATCAAAAAAATTTTATTTCTTACGTCTTTTCGTAAAATATGTTAATGCCATCTGAAAGAGGAACAGATAAGCTTTCCATCGAGCTCTTAGTCGAAGAAGTCGGTCGAAGGATGCAAGAGTTATTAGCAAAAAACTAATCGGTGGTCAACACGATTCCGTCCTATTGCCGATTCTTTTCGCGAAGTACTTTTCTATAATTCTAGTATTTAATGGGAAGAAATTAAACGAATTTTTTGTCCTTGTAAAAAAATATTAATTCCGAATAAAATGCCGCCCATTTATGCAATTAAAAAAATTTAAATGTCTCTTATTAGATAAGGCATATTTTCGTCTGATAAGGTACTTCTTCTTCCATGATTTCGAGGATATTTTAGTTTTGATCAAAAAAATTTTATTTCTTACGACTTTTCGTAAAATATGTTAATGCCATTTGAAAAAGGAACAGATAAGCTCTTAGTCGAAGAAGTCGGTCGAAGGATGCAAGAGTTATTAGCAAAAAACTAATCGGTGGTCAACACGATTCCGTCCTACTGCCGATTCTTTTCCCAAAGTACTTTTCTATAATTCTAGTATTTAATGGGAAAAAATTAAACGAATTCTTTGTCCATGTAAAAAACTGTTAATTCTGAATAAAATGCCGCCCATTTATGCAATTAAAAAAATTTAAATGTCTCTTATTAGATAAGGCATATTTTGGTCTTATAAGGTACTGCTTTTTCAATGATTTCGATGATATTTTAGTTTTGATCAAAAAAATTTTATTTCTTACGACTTTTCGTAAAATATGTTAATGCCATCTGAAAGAGGAACACATAAGCTTTCCATCGAGCTTTTAGTCGAAGAAGTCGGTCGAAGGATGCAAGAGTTATTAGCAAAAAACTAATCGGTGGTTAACACGATTCCGTCCTACTGCCGATTGTTTTCGCGAAGTACTATAATTCTAGTATTTAATGGGAAAAAATTAAACGAATTCTTTGTCCATGTAAAAAACTGTTAATTCTGAATAAAATGCCGCCCATTTATGCAATTAAAAAAATTTAAATGTCTCTTATTAGATAAGGCATATTTTGGTCTTATAAGGTACTGCTTTTTCAATGATTTCGAGGATATTTTAGTTTGATCAAAAAAATATGGCTTATGTAAAATATGTTAATGCCATCTGAAAGAGGAACACATAAGCTTTCCATCGAGCTTTTAGTCGAAGAAGTCGGTCGAAGGATGCAAGAGTTATTAGCAAAAAACTAATCGGTGGTCAACACGATTCCGTCCTACTGCCGATTCTTTTCGCGAAGTACTTTTCTATAATTCTAGTATTTAATGGGAAAAATTAAACGAATTTTTGGTCCATGTAAAAAACTATTAATTCTGAATAAAATGCCGCCCATTTATGCAATTAAAATAATTTAAATGTCTCTTATTACATAAGCCATATTTTGGTCTTATAAGGTACTTCTTCTTCAATGATTGAAAGAAATGAAATGAAAGAGGAACACATAAGCTTTCCATCGAGCTTTTAGTCGAAGAAGTCGGTCGAAGGATGCAAGAGTTATTAGCAAAAAACTAATCGGTGGTCAACACGATTCCGTCCTACTGCCGATTCTTTTCGCGAAGTACTTTTCTATAATTCTAGTATTTAATGGGAAAAATTAAACGAATTTTTGGTCCATGTAAAAAACTATTAATTCTGAATAAAATGCCGCCCATTTATGCAATTAAAATAATTTAAATGTCTCTTATTACATAAGCCATATTTTGGTCTTATAAGGTACTTCTTCTTCAATGATTTCGAGGATATTTTAGTTTGATCAAAAAAATTTTTTTTCGTACGACTTTTCGTAAAATATGTTAATGCCATCTGAAAGAGGAACAGATAAGCTTTCCATCGAGCACTCAGTCGAAGAAGTCGCTCGAAGGATGCAAGAGTAATAAGCAAAAAACTAATCGGTGTTCAACACGATTCCGTCCTACCGCCGATTCTTTTCGCAAAGTACTTTTCTATAATTCTAGTATTTAATGGGAAAAAATTAAACGAATTTTTTGTCCACGTAAAAAACTGTTAATTCTGAATAAAATGCCGCCCATTTATGCAATTAAAAAAATTTAAATGTCTCATATTAGACAAGGCATATTTTCGTCTGATAAGGTACTTCTTCTTCAATGATTTCGAGGATATTTTAATTTTGATCTAAAAAATTTTATTTCTTATGACTTTTCGTACAATATGTTAATGCCATCTGAAAGAGGAACAGATAAGCTTTCCATCGAGCTCTTAGTCGGAGAAGTCGGTAAAAGGATTCAAGAGTTATTATCAAAAAACTAATCGGTGGTCAACACGATTCCGTCCTACTGCCGATTCTTTTCGCAAAGTACGTTTCTATAATTCTAGTATTAAATGGGAAAAAATTAAACGACTTTTTTGTCTGTGTAAAAAATTATTTATTCTGAACAACATGCCGCCCATTTATGCAATTAAAATAATTTAAATGTCTCTTATTAGGTAAGTCATATTTTGGTCTTATAAGGTACTGCTTTTTCAATAATTTCGGGGATATTTTAGTTTTTATCAAAAAAATTTTATTTTTTACGACTTTTCGTACAATATGTTAATGCCATCTGAAAAAGGAACAGATAAGCTTTCCATCGAGCTCTTAGTCGAAGAAGTCGGTCGAAGGATGCAAGAGTTATTAGCAAAAAACTAATCGGTGGTCAACACGATTCCGTCCTACTGCCGATTCTTTTCGCAAAGGACTTTTCTATAATTCCAGTATTTAATGTGGAAAAATTAAACGAATTTTTTGTCTATGTAAAAAACTATTAATTCTGAATAAAATGCCGCCCATTTATGCAATTAAAAAAATTTAAATGTCTCTTATTTGATGAGGTATAATTTCGTCTGATAAGGTACTTCTTCTTCAATGATTTCAGGATAATTTAGTTTTGATCAAAAAAATTTTATTTCTTACGACTTTTCGTAAAATATGTTAATGCCATCTGAAAGAGGAACAGATAAGCTTTCCATCGAGCTCTTAGTCGAAGAAGTCGGTCGAAGGATGCAAGAGTTATTAGCAAAAAACTAATCGGTGGTCAACACGATTCCGTCCTATTGCCGATTCTTTTCGCGAAGTACTTTTCTATAATTCTAGTATTTAATGGGAAAAAATTAAACGAATTTTTTGTCCTTGTAAAAAACTATTAATTCCGAATAAAATGCCGCCCATTTATGCAATTAAAAAAATTTAAATGTCTCTTATTAGATAAGGCATATTTTCGTCTGATAAGGTACTTCTTCTTCAATGATTTCGAGGATATTTTAGTTTTGATCAAAAAAATTTTATTTCTTACGTCTTTTCGTAAAATATGTTAATGCCATCTGAAAGAGGAACAGATAAGCTTTCCATCGAGCTCTTAGTCGAAGAAGTCGGTCGAAGGATGCAAGATTTATTAGCAAAAAACTAATCGGTGGTCAACACGATTCCGTCCTATTGCCGATTCTTTTCGCGAAGTACTTTTCTATAATTCTAGTATTTAATGGGAAGAAATTAAACGAATTTTTTGTCCTTGTAAAAAACTATTAATTCCGAATAAAATGCCGCCCATTTATGCAATTAAAAAAATTTAAATGTCTCTTATTAGATAAGGCATATTTTCGTCTGATAAGGTACTTCTTCTTCAATGATTTCGAGGATATTTTAGTTTTGATCAAAAAAATTTTATTTCTTACGACTTTTCGTAAAATATGTTAATGCCATTTGAAAAAGGAACAGATAAGCTCTTAGTCGAAGAAGTCGGTCGAAGGATGCAAGAGTTATTAGCAAAAAACTAATCGGTGGTCAACACGATTCCGTCCTACTGCCGATTCTTTTCCCAAAGTACTTTTCTATAATTCTAGTATTTAATGGGAAAAAATTAAACGAATTTTTGGTCCATGTAAAAAACTATTAATTCTGAATAAAATGCCGCCCATTTATGCAATTAAAATAATTTAAATGTCTCTTATTACATAAGCCATATTTTGGTCTTATAAGGTACTGCTTTTTCAATGATTTCGATGATATTTTAGTTTTGATCAAAAAAATTTTATTTCTTACGACTTTTCGTAAAATATGTTAATGCCATCTGAAAGAGGAACACATAAGCTTTCCATCGAGCTTTTAGTCGAAGAAGTCGGTCGAAGGATGCAAGAGTTATTAGCAAAAAACTAATCGGTGGTTAACACGATTCCGTCCTACTGCCGATTGTTTTCGCGAAGTACTATAATTCTAGTATTTAATGGGAAAAAATTAAACGAATTCTTTGTCCATGTAAAAAACTGTTAATTCTGAATAAAATGCCGCCCATTTATGCAATTAAAAAAATTTAAATGTCTCTTATTAGATAAGGCATATTTTGGTCTTATAAGGTACTGCTTTTTCAATGATTTCGAGGATATTTTAGTTTGATCAAAAAAATTTTTTTTCGTACGACTTTTCGTAAAATATGTTAATGCCATCTGAAAGAGGAACAGATAAGCTTTCCATCGAGCACTCAGTCGAAGAAGTCGCTCGAAGGATGCAAGAGTAATAAGCAAAAAACTAATCGGTGGTCAACACGATTCCGTCCTATTGCCGATTCTTTTCGCGAAGTACTATAATTCTAGTATTTAACGGGAAAAAATTAAACGAATTTTTTGTCTATGTAAAAAACTATTAATTCTGAATAAACTGCCGCCCATTTATGCAATTAAAAAAATTTAAATGTCTCTTATTTGATAAGGTATAATTTCGTCTGATAAGGTACTTCTTCTTCAATGATTTCGAGGATATTTTAGTTTTGATCAAAAAAATTTTATTGCTTACGACTTTTCGTAAAATATGTTAATGCCATTTGAAAGAGGAACAGATAAGCTTTCCATCGAGCTCTTAGTCGAAGAAGTCGGTCGAAGGATGCAAGAGTTATTAGCAAAAAACTAATCGGTGGTCAACACGATTCCGTCCTTCTGCCGATTCTTTTCCCAAAGTACTTTTCTATAATTCTAGTATTTAATGGGAAAAAATTAAACGAATTTTTGGTCCATGTAAAAAACTATTAATTCTGAATAAAATGCCGCCCATTTATGCAATTAAAATAATTTAAATGTCTCTTATTACATAAGGCATATTTTGGTCTTATAAGGTACTGCTTTTTCAATGATTTCGAGGATATTTTAGTTTTGATCAAAAAAATTTTATTTCTTACGACTTTTCGTAAAATATGTTAATGCCATCTGAAAGAGGAACACATAAGCTTTCCATCGAGCTCTTAGTCGAAGAAGTCGGTCGAAGGATGCAAGAGTTATTAGCAAAAAACTAATCGGTGGTTAACACGATTCCGTCCTACTGCCGATTCTTTTTGCGAAGTACTTTTCTATAATTCTAGCATTTAATGGGAAAAAATGAAACGAATTTTTTGTCCTTGTAAAAAACAATTAATTCTGAATAAAATGCCGCCCATTTATGCAATTAAAAAAATTTAAATGTCTCTTATTGGATAAGGCATACTCTCGCCTGATAAGGTACTTCTTCAATGATATCGAGAATATTTTGGGTTTGATCGAAAAAAATTTTATTTCTTACGACTTTTCGTAAAATATGTTAATGCCATCTGAAAGAGGAACAGATAAGCTTTCCATCGAGCTCTTAGTCGAAGAAGTCGGTCGAAGGATGCAAGAGTTATTAGCAAAAACCTAATTGGTGGTCAACATGTTTCCGTCCTACTGCTGATTCTTTTCGCAAAGTACTTTTCTATAATTCTAGTATTTAATGGGAAAAAATTAAACGAATTTTTTGACTATGTAAAAAACTATTAATTCTGAATAAAATGCCACCCATTTATGCAATTAAAAAAATTTAAATGTCTCTTATTAGATAAGGCATATTTTCGTGTGATAAGGTACTTCTTTTTCAATGATTTCGAGGATATTTTAGTTTTGATCAAAAAAATTTTATTTCTTACGACTTTTCGTAAATTATGTTAATGCCATCCGAAGGAGGAACAGATAAGCTTTCCATCGAGCTCTTAGTCGAAGAAGTTGGTAGAAGGATGCAAGAGTTATTAGCAAAAACTAATCGGTGGTGAAAACGATTCCGTCCTACTGCCGATTCTTTTCGCGAAGTACTTTTCTACAATTCTAGTATTTAATGGGAAAAAATTAAACGAATTTTTTGTCCTTGTAAAAAACTATTAATTCCGAATAGAATGCCGCCCATTTATGCAATTAAAAAAATTTAAATGTCTCTTATTAGATAAGGCATATTTTCGTCTGATAAGGTACTTCTTCTACAATGATTTCGAGGATATTTTAGTTTTGATTAAAAAAATTTTATTTCTTACGACTTTTCGTAAAATATGTTAATGCCATTTGAAAAAGGAACAGATAAGCTCTTAGTCGAAGAAGTCGGTCGAAGGATGCAAGAGTTATTAGCAAAAAACTAATCGGTGGTCAACACGATTCCGTCCTACTGCCGATTCTTTTCCCAAAGTACTTTTCTATAATTCTAGTATTTAATGGGAAAAAATTAAACGAATTTTTGGTCCATGTAAAAAACTAGTAATTCTGAATAAAATGCCGCCCATTTATGCAATTAAAATAATTTAAATGTCTCTTATTACATAAGGCATATTTTGGTCTTATAAGGTGCTGTTTTTTCAATGATTTCGAGGATATTTTAGTTTTGATCAAAAAAATTTTAGTTCTTACGACTTTTCGTAAAATATGTTAATGCCATCTGAAAGAGGAACACATAAGCTTTCCATCGAGCTCTTAGTCGAAGAAGTCGGTCGAAGGATGCAAGAGTTATTAGCAAAAAACTAATCGGTGGTTAACACGATTCCGTCCTACTGCCGATTCTTTTCGCGAAGTACTATAATTCTAGTATTTAATGGGAAAAAATTTAAACGAATTCTTTGTCCATGTAAAAAACAATTAATTCTGAATAAAATGCCGCCCATTTATGCAATTAAAAAAATTTAAATGTCTCTTATTGGATAAGGCATACTCTCGCCTGATAAGGTACTTCTTCAATGATATCGAGAACAGTTTGGGTTTGATCCAAAAAATTTTATTTCTTACGACTTTTCGTAAAAAATTGTTAATGCCATCTGAAAGAGGAACAGATAAGCTTTCCATCGAGCTCTTAGTCGAAGAAGTCGGTCGAAGGATGCAAGAGTTATTAGCAAAAAACTAATCGGTGGTCAATACGTTTTTGTCCTACTGCCGATTCTTTTCGCGAAGTACTTTTCTATAATTCTAGCATTTAATGGGAAAAAATTAAACGAATTTTTTGTCCTTGTAAAAAACTATTAATTCGGAATAAAATGCCGCCCATTTATGCAATTAAAAAAATTTAAATGTCTCTTATTAGATAAGGCATATATTCGTCTGATAAGGTACTTCTTTTTCAATGATTTCGAGTTTATTTTAGTTTTGATCAAAAAAAGTGTTATTTCTTATAACTTTTCGTAAAATATGCTAATGCCATCTGAAAGAGGAACAGATAAGCTTTCCATCGAGCTCTTAGTCGAAGAAGTTGGTCGAAGGATGCAAGAGTTATTAGCAAAAAACTAATCGGTGGTCAACACGATTCCGTCCTACTGCCGATTCTTTTCCCAAAGTACTTTTCTCTAATTCGAGTATTTAATAGGAAAAAATTAAACGAATTTTTGGTCCATGTAAAAAACTATTAATTCTGAATAAAATGCCGCCCATTTATGCAATTAAAATAATTTAAGTGTCTCTTATTAGATAAGGCATATTTTGGTCTTATAAGGTACTGCTTTTTCAATGATTTCGAGGATATTTTAGTTTTGATCAAAAAAATTTTAGTTCTTACGACTTTTCGTAAAATATGTTAATGCCATCTGAAAGAGGAACAGATAAGCTTTCCATCGAGCTCTTAGTCGAAGAAATCGGTCGAAGGATGCAAGAGTTATTAGCAAAAAACTAATCGGTGGTCAACACGATTCCGTCCTACTGCCGATTCT
Source organism: Phortica okadai (assembly GCA_034638295.1). Lineage (NCBI taxonomy): Eukaryota > Metazoa > Arthropoda > Insecta > Diptera > Drosophilidae > Phortica > Phortica okadai. The sequence goes on along the minus strand of CM067851.1, from coordinate 26,693,204 downwards.
TTTCGCAAAGTACTTTTCTATAATTCTAGTATTTAATAGGAAAAAATAAAAAAAAAACTATTTATTTTGACTAAAAATCCGCCCATTTATGCAATTAAAAAAATTTGAATGTGTCGTATTAGATAAGGCATATTTTCGTCTAATAAGGTACTTCTCCTTCAATGATTTCATAACATAACATATGTTAATGGCATCTGAAAGAGGAACAGATAAGCCTTCCATCGAGCTCTCAGTCGAAAAAGTCGATAAAAGGATTTAAGAGTTATTAGCAAAAAATTAATCGGTGGTCAACACGATTCCGTCCTTCTGCCGATTCTTTTCTCAAAGTACTTTTCTATAATTCTAGTTTTAAATGGGAAAAAATTAAAAGAATTTTTTATCCATTAAAAAACTATTAATTCTGAATAAAATGCCGCCCATTTATGCAATTAAACTAATTTAAATGTCTCTTATTAGATAAGGCATATTTTCGTCTGATAGGATACTTCTCCTTCAATGATTTCGTAGACATTTTAGTTTTGATCAAAAAAATTTTATTTCTTATGACTTTTCGTGAAATATGTTAATGCCATCTGAAAGAGGAACAGATAAGCCTTCCATCGAGCTCTTAGGCGAAGAAGTCGGTCGTAAAATATGTTAATGGCATCTGAAAGAGGAACAAATAAGCTTTCCATCGAGCTCTTAGTCGAAAAAGTCGATAAAAGGATTCAAGAGTTATTAGCAAAAAATTAATCGATGGTCAACCCGATTCCGTCCTACTGCCGAATCTTTTCTCAAAGTACTTTTCTATAATTCTAGTATTAAATGGGAAAAAATTAAACGAATTTTTTGTCCATTAAAAAACTATTAATTCTGAATAAAATGCCGCCCATTTATGCAATTAAAAAAATTTAAATGTCTCTTATTTGATAAGGTATAATTTCGCCTGATAAGGTACTTCTTCTTCAATGATATCGAGGATATTTTGGGTTTGATCAAAAAAATTTTATATCCTACGACTTTTCGTAAAATAAGTTAATGCCATCTGAAAGAGGAACACATAAGCTTTGCATCGAGCTCTTAGTCGAAGAAGTCGGTCGAAGGATGCAAGAGTTATTAGCAAAAAACTAATCGGTGGTCAACACGATTCCGTCCTACTGCCGATTCTTTGCGAAAAGTACTTTTCTATAATTCTAGTATTTAATGGGAAAAATTAAACGAATTTTTTGTCTATGTAAAAAACTATTAATTCTGAATAAAATGCCGCCCATTTATGCAATTAAAAAAATTGAAATGTCTCTTATTTGATAAGGTATAATTTCATCTGATAAGGTACGTCTTCTTCAATGATTTCGAGGATATTTTAGTTTTGATCAAAAAAAGTGTTATTTCCTATAACTTTTCGTAAAATATGTTAATGCCATCTGAAAGAGGAACAGATAAGCTTTCTATCGAGCTCTCAGTCGAAGGATGCAAGAGTTATTAGCAAAAAACTAATCGGTGGTCAACACGATTTCGTCCTACTGCCGATTCTTTTCGCAAAGTACTTTTCTATAATTCTAGTATTTAATGGGAAAAAATTAAACGAATTTTTGGCCCACGTAAAAAACTACTAATTCTGAATAAAATGCCGCCCATTTATGCAATTAAAATAATTTAAATGTCTCTTATTAGATAAGGCATATTTTCGTCTGATAAGGTACTTCTTCTTCAATGATTTCGAGGATATTTTAGTTTTGATTAAAAAAATTTTATTTCTTACGACTTTTCGTAAAATATGTTAATGCCATTTGAAAAAGGAACAGATAAGCTCTTAGTCGAAGAAGTCGGTCGAAGGATGCAAGAGTTTTTAGCAAAAAACTAATCGGTGGTCAACACGATTCCGTCCTACTGCCGATTCTTTGCGAAAAGTACTTTTCTATAATTCTAGTATTTAATGGGAAAAATTAAACGAATTTTTTGTCTATGTAAAAAACTATTAATTCTGAATAAAATGCCGCCCATTTATGCAATTAAAAAAATTGAAATGTCTCTTATTTGATAAGGTATAATTTCATCTGATAAGGTACGTCTTCTTCAATGATTTCGAGGATATTTTAGTTTTGATCAAAAAAAGTGTTATTTCCTATAACTTTTCGTAAAATATGTTAATGCCATCTGAAAGAGGAACAGATAAGCTTTCTATCGAGCTCTCAGTCGAAGGATGCAAGAGTTATTAGCAAAAAACTAATCGGTGGTCAACACGATTTCGTCCTACTGCCGATTCTTTTCGCAAAGTACTTTTCTATAATTCTAGTATTTAATGGGAAAAAATTAAACGAATTTTTGGCCCACGTAAAAAACTACTAATTCTGAATAAAATGCCGCCCATTTATGCAATTAAAATAATTTAAATGTCTCTTATTAGATAAGGCATATTTTCGTCTGATAAGGTACTTCTTCTTCAATGATTTCGAGGATATTTTAGTTTTGATTAAAAAAATTTTATTTCTTACGACTTTTCGTAAAATATGTTAATGCCATCTGAAAGAGGAACAGATAAGCTTTCCATCGAGCACTCAGTCGAAGAAGTCGCTCGAAGGATGCAAGAGTAATAAGCAAAAAACTAATCGGTGGTCAACACGATTCCGTCCTATTGCCGATTCTTTTCGCGAAGTACTATAATTCTAGTATTTAACGGGAAAAAATTAAACGAATTTTTTGTCTATGTAAAAAACTATTAATTCTGAATAAACTGCCGCCCATTTATGCAATTAAAAAAATTTAAATGTCTCTTATTTGATAAGGTATAATTTCGTCTGATAAGGTACTTCTTCTTCAATGATTTCGAGGATATTTTAGTTTTGATCAAAAAAATTTTATTGCTTACGACTTTTCGTAAAATATGTTAATGCCATTTGAAAGAGGAACAGATAAGCTTTCCATCGAGCTCTTAGTCGAAGAAGTCGGTCGAAGGATGCAAGAGTTATTAGCAAAAAACTAATCGGTGGTCAACACGATTCCGTCCTTCTGCCGATTCTTTTCCCAAAGTACTTTTCTATAATTCTAGTATTTAATGGGAAAAAATTAAACGAATTTTTGGTCCATGTAAAAAACTATTAATTCTGAATAAAATGCCGCCCATTTATGCAATTAAAATAATTTAAATGTCTCTTATTACATAAGGCATATTTTGGTCTTATAAGGTACTGCTTTTTCAATGATTTCGAGGATATTTTAGTTTTGATCAAAAAAATTTTATTTCTTACGACTTTTCGTAAAATATGTTAATGCCATCTGAAAGAGGAACACATAAGCTTTCCAGCGAGCTCTTAGTCGAAGAAGTCGGTCGAAGGATGCAAGAGTTATTAGCAAAAAACTAATCGGTGGTCAACACGTTTCCGTCCTACTGCCGATTCTTTTCGCAAAGTATTTTTCTATAATTCTCGTATTTAATGGGAAAAAATTAAACGAATTTTTTGTCAATGTAAAAAACTATTAATTCTGATTAAAATGCCACCTATTTATGCAATTAAAATAATTTAAATGTCTCTCATTAGATACGGCATATTTTGGTCTTATAAGGTACTGCTTTTTCAATGATTTCGAGGATATTTTAGTTTTGATCAAAAAAATTTTATTTCTTACGACTTTTCGTAAAATATGTTAATGCCATCTGAAAGAGGAACAGATAAGCTTTCCATCGAGCTCTTAGTCGAAGAAGTCGGTTGAAGGATGCAAGAGTTATTAGCAAAAAACTAATCGGTGGTTAGCACGATTCCGTCCTACTGCCGATTCTTTTCGCGAAGTACTATAATTCTAGTATTTAATGGGAAAAAATTTAAACGAATTCTTTGTCCATGTAAAAAACAATTAATTCTGAATAAAATGCCGCCCATTAATGCAATTAAAACCAGTAAGGATTGGAGTCGACAGTACTCGACTTCGACATACCCTGTACCTTCAATTAGTAATGTCTGTTGTAGGGCGTTGCCCCGCCCACTTTTTAATCGAAACAGATTTCCTTTCCATTCAATATCATACATACTAATTTTTGCTCTTCTAGACCAATTCGTTACAGAGATATACCGGTTTTCTATTTTGGCTATATGTGGGCGTGGTTACGCCCATTTTATATTTGAATCTTACTATACTCCATCCCAATAGCATACATGCAAAGTTTCATTCTTGTAGGTTGTAGGGTTCTTGAGATATAAGCGTTTTGAAATTTTTACTATATAGGGGCGTGGTCACGCCCATTTTTTTATTTTTTTTTCTTGAGGTTTGAGTCAGCGATATACACACCAAATTTGGTGTTCCTATCACAAAAGACATCGCAGCAAATACGACTTTTGTACTATTTTACCCGAGGTAGCTTCAGTTATTTGCCCCTCACCCCTAAACTAACTCAAAAAGGGGGAATACAAAATAAACTTGATCTGCGTAATGAATCACAGAATCGAACTGCGAAGAGCTTTTGGTCCTATCTATTATAGTTTCCGAGATCGACGCGTTCATACAGACAGACGGACGGACGGACAGACGGACAGACGGACATGGCTAAATCGACTTCTCTTTCGATACTGATCAAGAATATATATACTTTGTATAGTCGGAGATGTCTCCTTTAAGGTGTTACATACATTGTCGACGTGCACAAAACTAATATACCCTTGTACCATAAGGTACAGGGTATAAAAATTTAAATGTCTCTTATTGGATAAGGCATACTCTCGCCTGATAAGGTACTTCTTCAATGATATGGAGAACATTTTGGGTTTAATCAAAAAAATTTTATTTCTTACGACTTTTCGTAAAAAAATGTTAATGCCATCTGAAAGAGGAACACATAAGCTTTCCATCGAGCTCTTAGTCGAAGAAGTCGGTCGAGGGATGCAAGAGTTATTAGCAAAAAACTAATCGGTGGTCAATACGTTTCCGTCCTACTGCCGATTCTTTTCGCGAAGTACTTTTCTATAATTCTAGTATTTAATGGGAAAAAATTAAACGAATTCTTTGTCCTTGTAAAAAACTATTAATTCGGAATAACATGCCACCCATTTATGCAATTAAAAAAATTTAAATGTCTCTTATTAGATAAGGCATATTTTCGTCTGATAAGGTACTTCTTCTTCAATGATTTCGAGTTTATTTTAGTTTTGATCAAAAAAAGTGTTATTTCTTATAACTTTTCGTAAAATATGTTAATGTCATCTAAAAGAGGAACAGATAAGCTTTCCATCGAGCTCTTAGTCGAAGAAGTCGGTCGAAGGATGCAAGAGTTATTAGCAAAAAACTAATCGGTGGTTAACACGATTCCGTCCTACTGCCGATTCTTTTCGCAAAGTACTTTTCTATAATTCTAGTATTTAATGGGAAAAAATTAAACGAATTTTTGGCCCACGTAAAAAACTATTTATTCTGAATAAAATGCCGCCCATTTATGCAATTAAAATAATTTAAATGTGTCTTATCAAACAAGGCATATTTTGGTCTGTTAAGGTCCTTCTTCAATTATATCGAGGATACTTTGGGTTTGATCAAAAAAATTTTATTTCTTACGACTTTTCGTAAAATATGTTAACGCCACCTGAAAGAGGAAGAGATAAGCTTTCCATCGAGCTCTCAGTCGAAGAAGTCGGTCGAAGGATGCAAGAGTTATTAGCAAAAAACTAATCGGTGGTCAACACGATTCCGTCCTACTGCCGATTCTTTGCGAAAAGTACTTTTCTATAATTCTAGTATTTAATGGGAAAAAATAAAAAAAAAACTATTTATTTTGACTAAAAATCCGCCCATTTATGCAATTAAAAAAATTTGAATGTGTCTTATTAGATAAGGCATATTTTTGTCTAATAAGGCACTTCTCCTTCAATGATTTCGAGGATATTTTAGTTTTGATCAAAAAAATTTTATTTCTTACGACTTTTCGTAACATATGTTAATGGCATCTGAAAGAGGAACAAATAAGCTTTCCATCGAGCTCTTAGTCGAAAAAGTCGATAAAAGGATTCAAGAGTTATTAGCAAAAAATTAATCGGTGGTCAACACGATTCTGTCCTACTGCCGATTCTTTTCTCAAAGTACTTTTCTATAATTCTAGTATTAAATGGGAAAAAATTAAACGAATTTTTTGTCCATTAAAAAACTATTAATTCTGAATAAAATGCCGCCCATTTATGCAATTAAACTATTTTAAATGTCTCTTATTAGATAAGGCATATTTTCGTCTGATAGGATACTTCTCTTTCAATGATTTCGTAGACATTTTAGTTTTGATCAAAAAAATTTTATTTCTTATGACTTTTCGTGAAATATGTTAATGCCATCTGAAAGAGGAACAAATAAGCTTTCCATCAAGCTCTTAGTCGAATTTCGCCTGATAAGGTACTTCTTCTTCAATGATATCGAGGATATTTTGGGTTTGATCAAAAAAATTTTATTTCTTACGACTTTTCGTAAAATAAGTTAATGCCATCTGAAAGAGGAACACATAAGCTTTGCATCGAGCTCGTAGTCGAAGAAGTCGGTCGAAGGATGCAAGAGTTATTAGCAAAAAACTAATCGGTGGTCAACACGATTCGGTCCTACTGCCGATTCTTTTCGGAAAGTACTTTTCTATAATTCTAGTATTAAATGGGAAAAAATTAAACGAATTTTTTGTCCATGAAAAAACTATTAATTCTGAATAAAATGCCGCCCATTTATGCAATTAAAAATATTTAAATGTCTCTTATTTTCATATTTTCGTCTGATAGGGTTCTTCTTCTTCAATGATTTCGAGGACATTTTAGTTTAGATCCAAAAAATTTTATTTCTGATGACTTTTCGTGAAATATGTTAGTACTATCTGAAAGAGGAACAGATAAGCTTTCCATCGAGCTCTTAGGCGAAGAAGTCGGTCGAAGCATTCAAGAGTTATTAGCAAAAACCTAATTGGTGGTCAATACGTTTCCGTCCTACTGCCGATTCGTTTCGCAAAGTATTTATCTATAAATCTATTATTTAATGGGCAACCGGTAAGGACGCTATAGTCGAGTATACTCGACAATATAATACCCTGCACACACAGTAGGCAGTGCAACACCCCAAATCTACAAAAAAAATTTTGATTTGACATCGCCCGATCAAATAGTGTTCAAAATATCAAGTAAATCGGTCAAAAAATGTGGAATTCACGAAAAATTTGAGTTTGTAGGTCGTTGAGGGGTAACCATCAAAAAGAGGGGAATTTTGTGGTATGCAGTTTTAAAGTTACATATTTACGGAGCTTGTGTACAAAATTTCAGGTTTGTATCTTTGATAGTTTTGAAGATACAGCAATTTTAAGAAAACAACCGGGAGAGGGGAAATGAAAAGGAGGGGGAAAAATCGTGGTATGCAGTTTTTTAGAGCTACTTATACTGAGTCTACATACCGACTTTCATGTTTCTATCTTTTTGGATGTTCGAGTTAGAGCTTTATAAAAAACTGGTCGGTGCTGGATGGGCGGGAAGGAGTGGGAGTGGCACAAAACCGTTCAAACTTGATCTGCAGCCGAGCATCACGAGTCTACGCTCCAAATTTCAAGTCTCTAGAAGAGAGACGGACAGACAGACGGACGGACATAGCTCAATCAATTTCTCTTTTCGTCCCGATCAAGAATATATATACTTTATGGGGTCCCCCTCCCCACCTTCTGTGCGTTACATACATTTCGCTCAAACAAACACAATATACCCTGATACACAGTATGTGTACAGGGTATAAAAATTAAACGAATTTTTTGTCCATGTAAAAAACTATTAATTCTGAATAAAAAGCCACCCATTTATGCAATTAAAAAAATTTAAATGTCTCTTATTAGATAAGGCATATTTTCGTCTGATAAGGTACTTCTTTTTCAATGATTTCGAGGATATTTTAGTTTTGATCAAAAAAATTTTATTTCTTACTACTTTTCGTAAAATATGTTAATGCCATCCGAAAGAGGAAAATATAAGCTTTCCATCGAGCTCTTAGTCGAAGAAGTTGGTCGAAGGATGCAAGAGTTATTAGCAAAAAACTAATCGGTGGTCAACACGATTTCGTCCCACTGCCGATTCTTTTCCCAAAGTACTTTTCTATAATTCTAGTATTAAATGGGGGAAAATTGAACGAATTTTTTGTCCATTAAAATACTATTAATTCTGAATAAAATGCCGCCCATTTATGCAATTAAAAAAATTTAAATGTCTGTTATTAGATATTGCATACTTTCGTCTGATAGGGTACTTCTTCTTCAATGATTTCGAGGATATTTAAGTTTTGATAAAAAAAAATTATATTTCTTACGACTTTTCGTAAAATATGTTAATGCCATCTGAAAGAGGAACAGATAAGCTTTACATCGAGCTCTTAGTCGAAAAAGTCGGTCGAAGGATGCAAGAGTTATTAGCAAAAAACTAATCGGTGGTCAATACGATTCCGTTCTACTGCCGATTCTTTTCGCAAAGTACTTTTCTATAATTCTAGTGTTTAATGGGAAAAAATTAAACGAATTTTGTGTCGATGTAAAAAACTATATATTCTGAATAAAATACCGTCCATTTATGCAATTAAAAAACTGTAAATGTCTCTTATTAGAGAAGACATATTTTCGTCTGATAAGGTACTTCTTCTTCTATGATTTCGAGGATATTTTAGTTTTGATTAAAAAAACGTTATTTCTTACATTTTTTCGCAAAATATGTAAATGCCATCTGAAAGAGGAACAGATAAGCTTTTTATCGAGCTCTTAGTAGAAGAAGTCGCTCGAATGATGCAAGAGTTATTAGCAAAAAACTAATCGGTGGTCAACACGATTCCGTCCTACTGCCGATTCTTTTCGCAAAGTATTTTTCTATAATTCTAGTATTTAATGGAAAAAAATTAAACGATTTTTTTGTCCATGTAAAAAACTATTGATTCTGAATAAAATACCGCCCATTTATGCAATTAAAAAAATGTAAATGTCTCTTATTAGATCAGGCATATTTTCGTCTGATAAGGTACTTCTTCTTCAATGATTTCGAGGATATTTTAGTTTTGATCAAAAAAAATTTTATTTCTTACGACTTTTCGTAACATATGTTAATGCCATCTGAAAGAGGAACAAATAAGCTTTCCATCGAGCTCTTAGTCGAAGGAGTCGGTCGAAGGATGCAAGAGTTATTAGCACAAAACTAAATGGTGGTCAATACGATTCCGTCCTTCTGCTGATTCTTTTCGCAAAGAACTTTTCTATAATTCTAGTATTTAATGGGAAAAAATTAAACGAATTTTTTTCCATTAAAAAACTATTAATTCTAAATAAAATGCTGCCCATTTATGCAATTAAAATAATTTCAAAGTCTCTTAGTAGATAAGGCATATTTTCGTCTTATAAGGCACTTCTTTTTTAATGATTTCGAAGATATTTTAGTTTTGATCCAAAAAATTGTATTTCTTACGATTTTTCGTAAAATATGTTAATGCCATCTGAAAGAGGAACAGATAAGCTTTCCATCGAGCTCTTAGTCGAAGAAGTCGGTAAAAGGATTCAAGAGTTGTTAGCAAAAAAACTAATCGGTGGTCAACACGATTTCGTCCTACTGTCGATTCTTTTCGAAAAGTATAATTCTAGTATTTAATGGGAAAAAGTTAAACGACTTTTTTGTCCATGTAAAAAACTATAGATTCTGAAAAAAATACCGCCCATTTATGCAATTAAAAAATTTTAAACGTCTCTTGTTAGATAAGGCATATTTTCGTCTGATAAGGTACTTCTTCTTCTTCAATGATTTCGAGGATATTTTAGTTTTGATCAAAAAAATTTTATTTGTTACGACTTTTCGTAAAATATGTTAATGCCATCTGAAAGAGGAACAGATAAGCTTTCCATCGAGCTCTTAGTCGAAGAAGTTAGTCGAAGGATGCAAGAGTTATTACCAAAAAACTAATCGGTGTTCAACACGTTCGTCCTACTCCCGATTCTTTTCGCAAAGTACTTTTCTACAATTCTAGTATTTAATGGGAAAAAATTAAACGATTTTTTTGTCCATGTAAAAAACTATAGATTCTGAATAAAATGCCACCCATTTATGCAATTAAAATAATTTAAATGTCTTTTATTAGATAATGCATATTTTCGTCTGATAAGGTACTTCTTTTTCAATGATTTCGAGCATATTTTAGTTTTGATCAAAAAAATTTTATTTCTTACGACTTTTCGTAAAACATGTTAATGCCATTTGAAAGAGGAACAGATAAGCTCTTAGTCGAAGAAGTCGGTCGAACGATGCAAGAGTTATTAGCAAACCAGTAAGGACACTATCTTCAGCAAGGCTGAAGCTATAATACTTTTCACGTTGTGTCACTATAAAAAAACTAAATGAATAGTTCTCATGCTTCCCTAACAACATAACTGTAAGGTTTCAAGTCAATTGGTTAAAAAACGAAAAAGTTTTCCATACAACGGGTCAAGTTTAGCTATAAGTGGGCGTGGCCATGCCCACTTTTGGTCAAAATAGTTTTCATTCCTCCCTAAGAACATAACTGTAAAGTTTCAAGTCAGTTGGTTATAAAACAAAAAAGTTTTCCATACAACGGGTCAAGTTTAGCTATAAGTGGGCGTGGCCATGCCCACTTTTGGTTTAAATAGTTTTCATTCCTCCCTAAGAATATAACTGTAAAGTTTCAAGTCAGTTGGTTATAAAACAAAAAAGTTTTCCATACAACGGGTCAAGTTTAGCTATAAGTGGGCATGGCCATGCCCACTTTTGGTCAAAATAGATTTCATTCCTCCCTAAGAACATAACTGTAAAGTTTCAAGTCAGTTGGTAAAAAAACAAAAAAGTTTTCCATACAACGGGTCAAGTTTAGCTGTAAGTGGGCGTGGCCATGCCCACTTTTGGTCAAAATAGATTTCATTCCTCCATAAGAACATAACTGTAAAGTTTCAAGTCAATTGGTTAAAAAACAAAAAAGTTTTCCATACAACGAGTCAATTTTCGCTATAAGTGGGCGTGGCTACTCAAAATAGTTTTCATTCTTCCCTAAGAACATAACTGTAAAATTTCAAGTCAATTGGTTAAAAAACCAAAAAGTTTTCCATACAACAGGTCAATTTTCGCTATAAGTGGGCGTGGATACGCCCACTTTTTGTCAAAATAGTTTTCATTCCTCCCAAAGAACATAACTGTAAAGTTTGAAGTCAATTGGTTAAAAAACAAAAAAGTTGTCCATACAACGACGTGAATATTGCTTCTCTTCCTCTTCTTCATTTTGTATGGGGGCTACTAGTTCCAGATGTCCAATCTCAATGCAACTTTCAGGCATGTAGAAGGACTATGTAAAACTACTATGTTTAAAATTTCAGCACTCTATCGTACAAAACAAAAAAGTTTTCTATACAACGATTCAAGTTTTGTACATTTTAATACTTTTCACGTATGGACGACAAGACGAGTTGATTAAGCCATGTCCGTCTGTCTCTCCGTCTGTCTGTATATATACAATCTCCTCCCACAGTTTTGAAGATATCGAGCTGAAATTTTGCACAGAGACTTCTAATTTGTGCGATCAACTCATTTGGCGGATCCAGCCATATCGGACCACTGAAACTGGTAGCCCCCATACGAAAAGAAGAAGAAAAATGAACAAAACTTGAATCGTTGTATGGAAAACTTTTTTGTTTTGTACGATAGAGTGCTGAAATTTTAAACATAGTAGTTTTACATAGTCCGACTACATGCCTGAAAGTTTCATTGAGATTGGACATCTGGAACTGGTAGCCCCCATATGAAATGAAGAAGATGAAGAGGAGCAATATTCACGTCGTTGTAAGGACAACTTTTTTGTTTTTTAACCAATAGACTTGAAACCTTACAGTTATGTTCTTAAGGAGGAATGAAAACTATTTTGATAAAAAGTGGGCGTGGCCACGCCCACTTATAGCGAAAATTTACCCGTTGTATGGAAAACTTTTTTGTTTTTTAACCAATTGACTTGAAATTTTACAGTTATGTACTTAGGGAGGAATGAAAACTATTTAGACCAAAAGTGGGCATGGCTCACCCACTTATACCGAACTTGAACCGTTGCATGGAAAACTTTTTGGTTTTGAACCAATTGACTTGAAATATACAGTTATGTTCTTAGGGAGGAATGAAAACTATTTTGATCTAAAATGGGCATGGCTACGCCCACTTATCGCAAAACTTAAACCGTTGTATGGAAAACTTTTTTGTTTTTCAACCAATTGACTTGAAACATAACAGTTATGTTGTTAAGGAGGAATGAAAACTATTTTGGCCAAAGCGGGCGTAGCCACGCCCACTTATACCGAACTTGAACCGTTGTATGGAAAACTTTTTGGTTTTTAACCAATTGACTTGAACTTCTTAGGGAGGAATGAAATCTATTTTGACCAAAAGTGGGCATGGCCACACCCACTTATAGCGAAAATAGACCTGTTGTATGGAAAACTTTTTGGTTTTTTAACCAATTGACTTGAAATTTTACAGTTATGTTTTTAGGGAGGAATGAAAACTATTTTGACCAAAGCGGGCGTAGCCACGCCCACTTATACCGAACTTGAACCGTTGTATGGAAAACTTTTTGGTTTTTAACCAATTGACTTGAACTTCTTAGGGAAGAATGAAATCTATTTTAACCAAAAGTGGGCAGGGCCACACCCACTTATAGCTAAACTTGACCCGTTGTATGGAAAACTTTTTTGTTTTTTTAACCAATTGACTTGAAATTTTACAGTTATGTACTTAGGGAGGAATGAAAACTATTTAGACCAAAAGTGGGCATGGCTCACTTATTTATACCGAACTTGAACCGTTGTATGGAAAACTTTTTGGTTTTGAACCAATTGACTTGAAACATTACAGTTATGTTCTTAGGGAGGAATGAAAACTATTTTGATCAAAAATGGGCATGGCTGCGCCCACTTATCGCAAAACTTAAACCGTTGTATGGAAAACTTTTTCGTTTTTCAACCAATTGACTTGAAACCTTACAGTTATGTTGTTAAGGAGGAATGAAAACTATTTTGACCAAAGCGGGCGTAGCCACGCCCACTTATACCGAACTTGAACCGTTGTATGGAAAACTTTTTGGTTTTTAACCAATTGACTTGAACTTCTTAGGGAGGAATGGAATCTATTTTAACCAAAAGTGGGCATGGCCACACCCACTTTAGCGAAAATTGACCTGTTGTATGGAAAACTTTTTGGTTTTTTAACTAATTGACTTGAAATTTTACAGTTATGTACTTAGGGAGGAATGAAAACTATTTAGACCAAAAGTGGGCATGGCTGACCCATTTATACCGAACTTGAACCGTTGTATGGAAAACTTTTTGGTTTTGAACCAATTGACTTGAAACATTACAGTTATGTTCTTAGGGAGGAATGAAAACTATTTTGATCAAAAATGGGCATGGCTGCGCCCACTTATCGCAAAACTTGAACCGTTGTATGGAAAACTTTTTGGTTTTGAACCAATTGACTTGAAACCTTACAGTTATGTTGTTAGGGAAGCATGAAAACTATTCATTTAGGTTTTTAAAGTGACACAAGGTGAAAAGTATTATAGATTCAGCTTTGCTGAAGATAGCGTCCTTACTGGTTCTTCTTCTTTTCGTATGTTTCAGTGGTCCGATATGGCTGGATCCGACAAATGAGTTGATCGCACAAATAAGAAGTCTCTGAACAAAATTTCAGCTCGATATCTTCAAAACTGTGGGAGGAGATTGTATATATATAGACAGACGGACATGGCTTAATCAACTCGTCTTGTCATCCTGATCAAGAATATATATACTTTATATAGCCGCAAGTGAATATTTCTGTGTGTTACAAACTTCAGAACAAAGTTATTATACTATTTCACATACGTGAAAAGTATAAAAACTAAATGGTTGTCAACACAATTCCGTCCCACTGCCGATTCTTTTCGCAAAGTACTTTTCTATAATTCTAGTATTTAATGGGGAAAAATTAAACGAATTTTTTGTCCATGTAAAAAACTATTAATTCTGAATAAAATGTCTTATGCAATTAAAATAATTTCAATGTCTCTTAGTAGATAAGGCATATTTTCGTCTTATAAGGTAATTCATTTTCAATGATTTCGAGGATATTTTAGTTTTGATAAAAAAAATTGTATTTCTTACGACTTTTCGTAAAATATGTTAATGCCATCTGAAAGTGGAACAGATAAGCTTTCCATCGAGCTCTTAGTCGAAGAACTCAGTCGAAGGATGCAAGAGTTATTAGCAAACCATTAAGGACGCTATCTTCAGCAAAGCTGAAGCTATAATACTTTTCACGTTGTGTCACTATAAAGAAACTAAATGAATAGTTTTCATGCCTCCTTAACAACATAACTGTAAGGTTTCAAGTCAATTGGTTAAAAAACGAAAAAAGTTTTCCATACAACGCTTCAAGTTTTGCGATAAGTGGGCGTAGCCATGCCTATTTTTGATCAAAATAGTTTTTATTCCTCTCTAAGAACATAACTGCATAGTTTCAAGTCAATTGGTTAAAAAACAAAAAAGTTTTCAATACAACGGGTCAAATGTAGCTATAAGTGGGCGTGGCCATGCCCACTTTAGGTCAAAATAGTTTTCATTCCTCCCTAAGAACATAACTGTAAAGTTTCAAGTCAATTGGTTAAAAAACAAAAAAGTTTTCCATACAAAATAGTTTTCATTCCTACCTAAGTACGTAACTGTAAAATTTCAAGTCAATTGGTTAAAAAAACAAAAAGTTTTCGATACAACTGGTCAATTTTCGCTATAAGTGGGCGTGGCGATGCCCACTTTTTGTCAAAATAGTTTTCATTCCTCCTTAAGAACATAACTGTAAGGTTTCAAGTCTATTGGTTAAAAAACAAAAAAGTTGTCCTTGCTCCTCTTCATCTTCTTCATTTCATATGGGGGCTACCAGTTCCAGATGTCCAATCTCAATGAAACTTTCAGGCATGTAGTCGGACTATGTAAAACTACTATGTTTAAAATTTCAGCACTCTAACGTACAAAACAAAAAGTTTTCCATACAACGATTCAAGTTTTGTTCATTTTTCTTCTTCTTTTGGTATGGGGGCTACCAGTTCCAGTGGTCCGATATGGCTGGATCCGACAAATGAGTTGATCGCACAAATAAGAAGTCTCTGTGCAAAATTTCAGCTCGATTTCTTCAAAACTGTGGAAGGAGATTGTATATATACAGACAGACGGACGGACAGACGGACATGACTTAATTAACTCGTCTTGTCGTCCTGATCAAGAAT
Source organism: Phortica okadai (assembly GCA_034638295.1). Taxonomy (NCBI): domain Eukaryota; kingdom Metazoa; phylum Arthropoda; class Insecta; order Diptera; family Drosophilidae; genus Phortica; species Phortica okadai. The sequence goes on along the minus strand of CM067851.1, from coordinate 26,677,964 downwards.
ATATATACTTTATATAGTCGCAAGTGAATATTTCTGTGTGTTACAAACTTCAGCACAAAGTTATTATACTATTTCACATACATACGTGAAGAGTATAAACCCTAAATGATGGTCAAAACGATTCCGTCCCACTGCTGATTCTTTTCGCAAAGTACTTTTCTATAATTCTAGTATTTAATGGGAAAAAATTAAACGAATTTTTTGTCCATGTATAGATTCTAAATAAAATACCGCCCATTTATGCAATTAAAATAATTTAAATGTCTCTTATTAGATAAGGCATATTTTCGTCTGATAAAGTACTTTTTCTTCAATGATTTCGAGGATATTTTAGTTTTGATCAAAAAAATTTTATTTCTTACGACTTTTCGTAAAATTTGTTAATGCCATCTGAAAGAGGAACAGATAAGCTTTCCATCGAGTTTTTAGTCGAAGAAGTCGGTCGAAGGATGCAAGAGTTATTAGCAAACCAGTAAGGACGCTATCTTCAGCAAAGCTGAAGCTATTATACTTTTCACGTTGTGTCAGTATAAAGAAACTAAATGAATAGTTTTCATGACTCCTTAACAACATAACTGTAAGGTTTCAAGTCAATTGGTTAAAAAACGAAAAAAGTTTTCCATACAACGCTTCAAGTTTTGCGATAAGTGGGCGTAGCCATGCCTATTTTTGATCAAAATAGTTTTTATTCCTCTCTAAGAACATAACTGCATAGTTTCAAGTCAATTGGTTAAAAAACAAAAAAGTTTTCAATACAACGGGTCAAATGTAGCTATAAGTGGGCGTGGCCATGCCCACTTTAGGTCAAAATAGTTTTCATTCCTCCCTAAGAACATAACTGTAAAGTTTCAAGTCAATTGGTTAAAAAACAAAAAAGTTTTCCATACAAAATAGTTTTCATTCCTACCTAAGTACGTAACTGTAAAATTTCAAGTCAATTGGTTAAAAAAACAAAAAGTTTTCCATACAACGGGTCAATTTTCGCTATAAGTGGGCGTGGCCACGCTCACTTTTCGTCAAAATAGTTTTCATTCCTCCCAAAGAACATAACTGTAAAGTTTCAAGTCAATTGGTTAAAAAACAAAAAAGTTTTCCATACAACGGGTCAATTTTCGCTATAAGTGGGCGTGGCTACTCAAAATAGTTTTCATTCTTCCCTAAGAACATAACTGTGAAATTTCAAGTCAATTGGTTAAAAAACCAAAAAGTTTTCCATACAACAGGTCAATTTTGGCAATAAGTGGGCGTGGATACGACCACTTTTTGTCAAAATAGTTTTCATTCCTCCCAAAGAACATAACTGTAAAGTTTCAAGTCAATTGGTTAAAAAACAAAAAAGTTTTCCATACAACGACGTGAATATTGCTCCTCTTCATCTTCTTCATTTCATATGGAGGCTACCAGTTCCAGATGTCCAATCTCAATGAAACTTTCAGGCATGTAGTCGGACTATGTAAAACTACTATGTTTAAAATTTCAGCACTCTAACGTACACAACAAAAAGTTTTCCATACAACGATTCAAGTTTTGTTCATTTTTCTTCTTCTTTTCGTATGGGGGCTACCAGTTCCAGTGGTCCGATATGGGTGGATCCGACAAATGAGTTGATCGCACAAATAAGAAGTCTCTGTGCAAAATTTCAGCTCGATATCTTCAAAACTGTGGGAGGAGATTGTATATATACAGACAGACGGACGGACAGACGGACATGACTTAATCAACTCGTCTTGTCGTCCTGATCAAGAATATCTATACTTTATATAGTCGCAAGTGAATATTTCTGTGTGTTACAAACTTCAGCACAAAGTTATTATACTATTTCACATACGTGAAGAGTATAAAAACTAAATGATGGTCAACACAATTCCGTCCCACTGCTGATTCTTTTCGCAAAGTACTTTTCTATAATTCTAGTATTTAATGGGAAAAAATTAAACAAATTTTTCGTCCATGTAAAAAACTATTAATTTTGAATAAAATGCTGCCCATTTATGCAATTAAAAAAATTTAAATGTCTTTTATTAGATAAGGTATATTTTCGTCTGATCGAGGATATTTTAGTTTTTATCAAAAAAATTTTATTTCTTACGACTTTTCATAAAATATGTTAAAGCCATCTGAAAGAGGAACAGATAAGCTTTCCATCGAGCGCTTATTCGAAAAAGTCGATAAAAGGATTCAAGAGTTATTAGCAAAAAATAATCGGTGGTCAACACGATTCCGTCCTACTGCCGATTCTTTTCGCAAAGTACTTTTCTATAATTCTAGTATTAAATGGGAAACAATTAAACGAATTTTTTGTCCATTAAAAAACTATTAATTCTGAATAAAATGCCGCCCATTTATGCAATTAAAATAATTTAAATGTCTCTTATTAGATAAGGCATATTTTCGTCTGATAGGGTACTTCTTCTTCAATGATTTCGAGGACATTTTAGTTTTGATCAAAAAAATTTTATTTCTTATGACTTTTCGTGAAATATGTTAATGCCGCATGTGAATATTTCTGTGTGTTACAAACTTCAGCACAAAGTTATTATACTATTTCACATGCGTGAATAGTATAAAAACTAAATGATGGTAAACACAATTCCGTCCCACTGCTGATTCTTTTCGCAAAGTACTTTTCTATAATTCTAGTATTTAATGGGAAAAAATTAAACGAGTTTTTCGTCCATGTAAAAAACTATTAATTTTGAATAAAATGCCGCCCATTATGCAATTAAAAAAATTTAAATGTCTCTTATTAGATACGGCATATTTTCGTCTGATCGAGGATATTTTAGTTTTTATCAAAAAAATTTTATTTCTTACGACTTTTCATAAAATATGTTAATGCCATCTGAAAGAGAAACAGATAAGCTTTCCATCGAGCTCTTATTCGAAAAAGTCGATAAAAGGATTCAAGAGTTATTAGCAAAAAACTAATCGGTGGTCAACACGATTCCGTGCTACTCCGATTCTTTTCGCAAAGTACTTTTCTATAATTCTAGTATTAAATGGGAAACAATTAAACGAATTTTTTGTCCATTAAAAAACTATTAATTCTGAATAAAATGCCGCCCATTTATGCAATTAAAATAATTTAAATGTCTCTTATTAGATAAGGCATATTTTCGTCTGATAGGGTACTTCTTCTTCAATGATTTCGAGGACATTTTAGTTTTGATCAAAAAAATTTTATTTCTTATGACTTTTCGTGAAATATGTTAATGCCGCATGTGAATATTTCTGTGTGTTACAAACTTCAGCACAAAGTTATTATACTATTTCACATGCGTGAAGAGTATAATAACTAAATGATGGTCAACACAATTCCGTCGCACTGCTGATTCTTTTCGCAAAGTACTTTTGGATAATTCTAGTATTTAATGGGAAAAAATTAAACGAATTTTTTGTCCATGTAAAAAAATATTAATTCTGAATAAAATGCCGCCCATTTATGCAATTAAAAAAATTTAAATGTCTCTTATTAGATAAGGCATATTTTCGTCTGATGAGGTACTTCTCCTTCAATGATTTCGAGGATATTTTAAGTTTGATCAAAAAAATTATATTCCTTATGACTTTTCGTAAAATATGTCAATGCCATCTGAAAGAGGAACAGATAAGCTTTCCATCGAGTTCTTAGGCGAAGAAGTCGGTCGAAGGATTCAAGAGTTATTAGCAAAAACCTAATGGGTGGTCAACACGTTTCTTCTTGCGATTCTTTTCGCAAAGTATTTTTCTTTAATTCTAGTATTTAATGGGAAACCAGTAAGGACGGTACAGTCGAGTATACTCGACAATATAATACCCTGCACACACAGTAGGCGGTGCAACACCCCAAATCTACAAAAAAAATTTTGATTTGACATCGCCCGATCAAATAGTGTTCAAAATATCAAGTAAATCGGTCAAAAAATGTGGAATTCACGAAAAATTTGAGTTTGTAGGTCGTTGAGGGGTAAGCATCAAAAAGAGGGGAATTTTGTGGTATGCAGTTTTAAAGATACATATTTACTGAGCTTGTGTACAAAATTTCAGGTTTGTATCTTTAATAGTTTTTAAGATACAGCAATTTTAAGAAAACAACCGGGAGAGGGGAAATGAAAAGGAGGGGGAAAAATTGTGGTATGCAGTTTTTTAGGGCTACTTATACTGAGTCTACATACCGACTTTCATGTTTCTATCTTTTTGGATGTTCGAGTTATAGCGTTTTAAAAAAGTGGGTGGTGCTGGATGGGCGGGAAGGAGTGGGAGTGGCACAAAACCGTTCAAACTTGATCTGCAGCCGAGCATCACGAGTCTACCCTCCAAATTTTAAGTCTCTACCAGACAGACGAACAGACAGACGGACGGACAGACGGACATAGGTCAATCAATTTCTCTTGTCGTCCTGATCAAGAATATATATACTTAATGGGGTCCCCCTCCCCACCTTCTGTGCGTTACATACATTTCGCTCAAACAAACACAATATACCCTGATACACAGTATGTGTACAGGGTATAAAAATTAAACGAATTTTTTGTCCATGTATAAAACTATTAATTCTGAATAAAAAGCCACCCATTTATGCAATTACAAAAATTTAAATGTCTCTTATTAGATAAGGCAAATTTTCGTCTGATAAGGTACTTCTTTTTCAATGATTTCGAGGATATATTAGTTTTGATCAAAAAAATTATATTTCTTACGACTTTTCGTAAAATATGTTAATGCCATCTGAAAGAGGAACAGATAAGCTTTCCATCGAGCTATTAGTCGAAGAAGTCGGTAAAAGGATTCAAGAGTTATTAGCAAAAAACTAATCGGTGGTCAACACGATTCCGTCCTACTGCCGATTCGCCCAATTATGCAATTAAAAAAATTGGAACGTGTCTTATTAGATAAGGCATATTTTCGTCCGATAAGGTACTTCTCCTTCAATGATTTCGAGGATATTTTAGTTTTGACCAAAAAAAATTGTATTTCTTACGACTTTTCGTAAAATATGTTAATGCCATCTGAAAGAGGAACATATAAGCTTTCCATCGAGCTCTTAGTCGAAGAAGTCGGTAAAAGGATTCAAGAGTTATTAGCAAAAAACTAATCGGTGGTCAACACGATTCCGTCCTACAGCCGATTCTTTTCGCAAAGTATTTTTCTATAATTCTAGTCTTTAATGGGAAAAAATTAAACGAATTTTGTGTCCATGTAAAAAACTATAGATTCTGAATAAAATACCGCCCATTTATGCAATTAAAAAAATGTAAATGTCTCTTATTAGATAAGGCATATTTTCGTCTGATAAGGTACTTCTTCTTCAATGATTTCGAGGATATTTTAGTTTTGTTAAAAAAATTTTTATTTCTTATGACTTTTCGTAAAATATGTTAATGCCATCTGAAAGAGGAACAGATAAGCTTTCCATCGAGCTCTTAGTCGAATAAGTCGGTCGAAGCATACAAGAGTTATTAGCAAAAAACTAATCGGTGGTCAACACGATTCCGTTCTACTGCCGATTCTTTTCGCAAAGTACTTTTCTATAATTCTAGTGTTTAATGGGAAAAAATTAAACGAATTTTGTGTCCATTAAAAAACTATAGATTCCGAATAAAATACCGCCCATTTATGCAATTAAAAAAATTTAAATGTCTCTTATTAGATAAGGCATATTTTCGTCTTATAAGGTACTTCTATTTCAATGATTTCGAGGATATTTTAGTTTTTATCAAAAAATTTTATTTGTTACGACTTTTCGTAAAATATGTTAATGCCATCTGAAAGAGGAACAGATAAGCTTTCCATCGTGCTCTTAGTCGAAGAAGTCGGTAAAAGGATTCAAGAGTTATTAGCAAAAAACTAATCGGTGGTCAACACGATTCCGTCCTACTGCCGATTCTTTTCGCAAAGTATTTTTCTATAATTCTAGTATTTAATGGGAAAAAAATTAAACGAATTTTGTGTCCATGTAAAAAACTATAGATTCTGAATAAAATACCGCCCATTTATGCAATTAAAAAAATGTAAATGTCTCTTATTAGATAAGGCATATTTTTGTCTGATAAGGTACTTCTTCTTCAATGATTTCGAGGATATTTTAGTTTTGTTAAAAAAAATGTTATTTCTTACGTTTTTTCGTAACATATGTTAATGCCATCTGAAAGAGGAATAGATAAGCTTTCCATCGAGCTCTTAGTCGAAGAAGTCGGTAAAAGGATTCAAGAGTTATTAGCAAAAAACTAATCAGTGGTCAACACGATTCCGTCCTACTGCCGATTCTTTTCGCAAAGTATTTTTCTATAATTCTAGTGTTTAATGGGAAAAAATTAAACGAATTTTGTGTCCATGTAAAAAACTATAGATTCTGAATAAAATACCGCCCATTTATGCAATTAAAAAAATGTAAATGTCTCTTATTAGATAAGGCATATTTTCGTCTGATAAGGTACTTCTTCTTCAATGATTTCGAGGATATTTTAGTTTTGATCAAAAAAATTTTATTTCTTACGACTTTTCGTAAAATATGTTAATGCCATCTGAAAGAGGAACAGATAAGCTTTCCATCGAGCTCTTAGTCGAAGAAGTCGGTAAAAGGATTCAAGAGTTATTAGCAAAAAACTAATCGGTGGTCAACACGATTCCGTCCTACTGCCGATTCTTTTCCCAAAGTACTTTTCTATAATTCTAGTATTAAATGGGGAAAATTAAACGAATTTTTTGTCCATTAAAATACTATTAATTCTGAATAAAATGCCGCCCATTTATGCAATTAAAAAAATTTAAATGTCTCTTATTAGATAAGGCATATTTTCGTTTGATAGGGTACTTTTTCTTCAATGATTTCGAGGATATTTTAGTTTTGATAAAAAAAGAGTTATTAGCAAAAAACTAATCGGTGGTCAACACGATTCCGTTCTACTGCCGATTCTTTTCGCAAAGTACTTTTCTATAATTCTAGTGTTGAATGGAAAAAATTAAACGAATTTTGTGTCCAGGTAAAAAACTATAGATTTTGAATAAAATACCGCCCATTTATGCAATTAAAAAAATGTAAATGTCTCTTATTAGATAAGACATATTTTCGTCTGATAAGGTACTTCTTCTTCAATGATTTCGAAGATATTTTAGTTTTGATTAAATAAATGTTATTTCTTACAACTTTTCGTAAAATATGTTAATGCCATCTGAAAGAGGAACAGATAAGCTTTCCATCGAGCTCTTAGTCGAAGAAGTCGGTCGAAGGATGCAAGAGTTATTAGCAAAAAACTAATCGGTGGTCAACACGATTCCGTCCTTTTGCTGATTCTTTTCGCAAAGAACTTTTCTATAATTCTAGTATTTAACGGAAAAAAATTAAACGAATTTTTTTCTATTAAAAAATTATTAATTCTGAAAAAAAATACCGCCCATTTATGCAATTAAAAAAATTTAAATGTCTCTTATTAGATAAGGCATATTTTTGTCTTATAAGGTACTTATTTTTCAATGATTTCGAGGATATTTTAGTTTTGATCCAAAAAATTTTATTTGTTACGACTTTTCGTAAAATATGTTAATGCCATCCGAAAGAGGAATAGATAAGCTTTCCATCGAGCTCTTATTCGAGGAAGTTGGTCGAAGGATGCAAGAGTTATTAGCAAAAAACTAATCGGTGGTCAACACGATTCCGTCCTACTGCCGATTCTTTTCGCAAAGTACTTTTCTATAATTCTAGTATTTAATGGGAGAAAATTGAAAAAAAAAACATTAATTTTGACTAAAAATCCGCCCACATATGCAATTAAAAAAATTTGATCGTGTCTTATTAGATAAGGCATATTTTCGTCTGATAAGGTACTTCTCCTTCAATGATTTCGAGGATATTTTAGTTTTGATCAAAAAAATTTTATTTCTTACGACTTTTCGTAAAATATGTTAATGCCATCTGAAAGAGGAACAGATAAGCTTTCCATCGAGCTCTTAGGCGAAGAAGTCGGTCGAAGGATTCAAGAGTTATTAGCAAAAACCTAATGGGTGGTTAACACGTTTCTTCTTGCGATTCTTTTCGCAAAGTATTTTTCTTTAATTCTAGTATTTAATGGGAAACCAGTAAGGACGCTATAGTCGAGTATACTCGACAATATAATACCCTGCACACACAGTAGGCGGTGCAACACCCCAAATCTACAAAAAAAATTTTGATTTGACATCGCCCGATCAAATAGTGTTCAAAATATCAAGTAAATCGGTCAAAAAATGTGGAATTCACGAAAAATTTGAGTTTGTAGGTCGTTGAGGGGTAAGCATCAAAAAGATGGGAATTTTGTGGTATGCAGTTTTAAAGATACATATTTACTGAGCTTGTGTACAAAACTTGAGGTTTGTATCTTTGATAGTTTTGAAGATACAGCAATTTTAAGAAAACAACCAGGAGAGGGGAAATGAAAAGGAGGGGGAAAAATTGTGGTATGCAGTTTTTTAGAGCTACTTATACTGAGTCTACATAGCGACTTTCATGTTTCTATCTTTTTGGATGTTCGAGTTGTAGCGTTTTAAAAAAGTGGGTGGTGCTGGATGGGCGGGAAGGATTGGGAGTGGCACAAAACCGTTCAAACTTGATCTCCAGCCAAGCATCACGAGTCTACCCTCCAAATTTCAAGTCTCTAGAAGAGAGACGGACAGACAGACGGACGGACATAGCTCAATCAATTTCTCTTTTCGTCCTGATCAAGAATATATATACTTTATGGGGTCCCCCTCCCCACCTTCTGTGCGTTACATACATTTCGCTCAAACAAACACAATATACCCTGATACACAGTATGTGTACAGGGTATAAAAATTAAACGAATTTTTTGTCCATGTAAGAAACTATTAATTCTGAATAAAAAGCCACCCATTTATGCAATTAAAAAAATTTAACTGTCTCTTATTAGATTAGATTAAACGAATTTTTTGTCCATGTAAAAAACTATTAATTCTGAATAAAAAGCCACCCATTTATGCAATTAAAAAAATTTAAATGTCTCTTATTAGATATGGCATATTTTCGTCTGATAAGGTACTTCTTTTTCAATGATTTCGAGGATATATTAGTTTTGACCAAAAAAATTTTATTTCTTACGACTTATCGTAAAATATGTTAATGTCATCGGAAAGTGGAACAGATAAGCTTTCCATCGAGCTATTAGTCGAAAAAGTCGGTAAAAGGATTCAATGGTTATTAGCAAAAAACTAATCGGTGGACAACACGACTCCGTCCTACTGCCAATTCCTTTCGCAAAGTACTTTTCTATAATTCTAGTATTTAATAGGAAAAAATTGAAAAAAATAAAATATTAATTTTGACTAAAAATCCGCCCGATTATGCAATTAAAAAAATTTGAACGTGTCTTATTAGATAAGGCATATTTTCGTCTGATGAGGTACTTCTCCTTCAATGATTTCGAGGATATTTTAGTTTTGACCAAAAAAAATTTTATTTCTTACGACTTTTCGTAAAACATGTTAATGCTATCTGAAAGAGGAACAGATAAGCTTTCCATCGAGCTCTTAGTCGAAGAAGTCGGTAAAAGGATTCAAGAGTTATTAGCAAAAAACTAATCGGTGGTCAACACGATTCCGTCCTACTGCCGATTCTTTTCGCAAAATATTTTTCTATAATTCTAGTGTTTAATGGGAAAAAATTAAACGAATTTTGTGTCCATGTAAAAAACTATAGATTCTGAATAATATACCGCCCATTTACGCAATTAAAAAAATGTAAATGTCTCTTACTAGATAAGGCATATTTTCGTCTGATAAGGTACTTCTTCTTCAATGATTTCGAGGATATTTTAGTTTTGTTAAAAAAAATTTTATTTCTTACGACTTTTCGTAACATATGTTAATGCCATCTGAAAGAGGAACAGATAAGCTTTCCATCGAGCTCTTAGTCGAAGAAGTCGGTCGAAGGATACAAGAGTTATTAGCAAAAAACTAATCGGTGGTCAACACGATTCCGTCCTACTGCCGATTCTTTTCGCAAAGTATTTTTCTATAATTCTAGTGTTTAATGGGAAAAAATTAAACGAATTTTTTGTCCATGTAAAAAACTATAGATTCTGAATAAAATACCGCCCATTTATGCAATTAAAAAAATGTAAATGTCTCTTAATAGATAAGGCATATTTTCGTCTGATAAGGTACTTCTTCTTCAATGATTTCGAGGATATTTTAGTTTTGATAAAAAAAATTTTATTTCTTACGACTTTTCGTGACATATGTTAATGTCGAAGTAATTAGCAAAAAACTAATCGGTGGTCAACACGATTCCGTCCTACTGCCGATTCTTTTCGCAAAGAACTTTTCTATAATTCTAGTATTTAATGGGAAAAAATTAAACGAATTTTTTTCCATTAAAAAACTATTAATTCTGAATAAAATGCCGCCCATTTATGCAATTAAAATAATTTCAATGTCTCTTAGTAGATAAGGCATATTTTTGTCTTATAAGGTACTTCTTTTTCAATGATTTCGAGGATATTTTAGTTTTGATCAAAAAAATTTTATTTGTTACGACTTTTCGTAAAATATGTTAATGCCATCCGAAAGAGGAATAGATAAGCTTTCCATCGAGCTCTTATTCGAAGAAGTTGGTCGAAGGATGCAAGAGTTATTAGCAAAAAACTAATCGGTGGTCAACACGATTCCGTCCTACTGCCGATTCTTTTCGCAAAGTACTTTTCTATAATTCTAGTATTTAATGGGAAAAAATTAAAAAAAAAAATATTAATTTTGACTAAAAATCCGCCCATTTATGCAATTAAAAAAATTTGAACGTGTCTTATTAGATAAGGCATATTTTCGTCTGATAAGGTACTTCTTCTTCTTCAATGATTTCGAAGATATTTTAGTTTTGATCCAAAAAATTTAATTTCTTACGACTTTTCGTGAAATATGTTAATGCCATCTGAAAGAAGAACAGATAAGCTTTCCGTCGAGCTCTTAGTCGAAGAAGTCGGTCGAAGGATTCAAGAGTTATTAGCAAAAAACTAATCGGTGGTCAACACGATTCCGTCCTTTTGCTGATTCTTTTCGCAAAGAACTTTTCTATAATTCTAGTATTTAACGGGAAAAAATTAAACGAATTTTTTTCTATTAAAAAATTATTTATTCTGAAAAAAAATACCGCCCATTTATGCAATTAAAAAAATTTAAATGTCTCTTATTAGATAAGACATATTTTCGTCTGATAAGGTACTTCTTCTTCTTCAATGATTTCGAGGATATTTTAGTTTTTATCAAAAAAATTTTATTTGTTACGACTTTTCGTAAGATATGTTAATGCCATCCGAAAGAGGAACAGATAAGCTTTCCATCGAGCTGTTAGGCGAAGAAGTCGGTCAATGGATTCAAGAGTTATTAGCAAAAACCTAATTGGTGGTCAACACGTTTCCGTCCTACTGCCGATTCTTTTCGCAAAGTACTTTTCTATAAATCTAGTATTTAATGGGAAAAAATTGAAAAAAAAAAAATATTAATTTTGACTAAAAATCCGCCCATTTATGCAATTAAAAAAATTTGAACGTGTCTTAGTAGATAAGGCATATTTTCGTCTTATAAGGTACTTCTTCTTCAATGATTTCGAGGATATTTTAGTTTTGATCCAAAAAATTTTATTTCTTACGACTTTTCGTAACGTATGTTAATGTTATCTGAAAGAGGACCAGATAAGCTTTCCATCGAGCTCTTAGTCAAAGAAGTCGGTCGAAGGATGCAAGAGTTATTAGCACAAAACTAAATGGTGGTCAACACGATTCCGTCCTTCTGCTGATTCTTTTCGCAAAGAACTTTTCTATAATTCTAGTATTAAATGGGGAAAAATTAAACGAATTTTTTGTCCATTAAAATACTATTAATTCTGAATAAAATGCCGCCCATTTATGCAATTAAAAAAATTTAAATGTCTCTTATAAGATAAGGCATATTTTCGTCTGATAGGGTACTTCTTCTTCAATGATTTTGAGGATATTTTAGTTTTGATAAAAAAAAGAGTTATTAGCAAAAAACTAATCGGTGGTCAACACGATTCCGTTCTACTGCCGATTCTTTTCGCAAAGTACTTTTCTATAATTCTAGTGTTTAATGGAAAAAAATTAAACGAATTTTGTGTCCATTAAAATACTATAGATTCTGAATAAAATACCGCCCATTTATGCAATTAAAAAAATGTAAATGTCTCTTATTAGATAAGGCATATTTTCGTCTTATAAGGTACTTCTTCTTCTTCAATGATTTCGAGGATATTTTAGTTTTTATCAAAAAAATTTTATTTGTTACGACTTTTCGTAAGATATGTTAATGCCATCCGAAAGAGGAACAGATAAGCTTTCCATCGAGCTCTTAGGCAAAGAAGTCGGTCGATGGATTCAAGAGTTATTAGCAAAAACCTAATTGGTGGTCAACACGTTTCCGTCCTACTGCCGATTCTTTTCGCAAAGTACTTTTCTATAATTCTAGTATTAAATGGGGAAAAATTAAACGAATTTTTTGTCCATTAAAATACTATTAATTCTGAATAAAATGCCGCCCATTTATGCAATTAAAAAAATTTAAATGTCTCTTATTAGATAAGGCATATTTTCGTCTGATTGGGTACTTCTTCTTCAATGATTTTGAGGATATTTTAGTTTTGATAAAAAAAAGAGTTATTAGCAAAAAACTAATCGGTGGTCAACACGATTCCGTTCTACTGCCGATTCTTTTCGCAAAGTACTTTTCTATAATTCTAGTGTTTAATGGAAAAAAATTAAACGAATTTTGAGTCCATGTAAAAAACTATAGATTCTGAATAAAATACCGCCCATTTATGCAATTAAAAAAATGTAAATGTCTCTTATTAGATAAGGCATATTTTCGTCTTATAAGGTACTTCTTCTTCTTCAATGATTTCGAGGATATTTTAGTTTTTATCAAAAAAATTTTATTTGTTACGACTTTTCGTAAGATATGTTAATGCCATCCGAAAGAGGAACAGATAAGCTTTCCATCGAGCTCTTAGGCGAAGAAGTCGGTCGATGGATTCAAGAGTTATTAGCAAAAACCTAATTGGTGGTCAACACGTTTCCGTCCTACTGCCGATTCTTTTCGCAAAGTACTTTTCTATAAATCTAGTATTTAATGGGAGAAAATTTAAAAAAAAAATATTAATTTTGACTTAAAATCCGCCCACTTATGCAATTAAAAAAATTTGATCGTGTCTTATTAGATAATGCATATTTTCGTCTGATAAGGTGCTTATCCTTCAATGATTTCGAGGATATTTTAGTTTTGATCAAAAAAATTTTATTTCTAACGACTTTTCGTAAAATATGTTAATGCCATCTGAAAGAGGAACAGATAAGCTTTCCATCGAGCTCTTAGTCAAAGAAGTCGGTCGAAGGATTCAAGAGTTATTAGCAAAAAACTAATCGGTGGTCAACACGATTCCGTCCTACTGCCGATTCTTTTCCCAAAGTACTTTTCTATAATTCTAGTATTAAATGGGGAAAAATTAAACGAATTTTTTGTCCATTAAAACACTATTAATTCTGAATAAAATGCCGCCCATTTAAGCAATTAAAAAAATTTAAATGTCTCATTAGATAAGGCATATTTTCGTCTGATAGTGTACTTCTTCTTCAATGATTTCGAGGATATTTTAGTTTTGATAAAAAAAAGAGTTATTAGCAAAAAACTAATCGGTGGTCAACACGATTCCGTTCTACTGCCGATTCTTTTCGCAAAGTACTTTTCTATAATTCTAGTGTTTAATGAGAAAAAATTAAACGAATTTTGTGTCCATGTAAAAAACTATAGATTGTGAATAAAATACCGCAATTAAAAAAATGTAAATGTCTCTTATTTTTTTTTTTTTTTTTGTTTAAAACTTTGCTTTATTTATTGAATCTTCTCTTTATGAGACTAACAATGAGTTTGCAGATCTTATGCCTATATATTAACTAGCAGTTCTTTTGAACTGCAGATAGGTTGCGGGGCCCTAGGGTCTATCGCTGGGTTGGAAGGTCATTTCGACGAAGACGGGATTGGCTGCTCAACCTTGTTAATCTTCTGGCGAGATGGTTAGGGTGCGAAGAAAGCTTGCTGTAGTATTGTTCCTTGAGTTCTGCTATTACATCTCTGACTGGTTGAATATTTAAATCTTTTTGTATGTTTTCGTTTCGAACATACCACGGTGCCCCGGTGATGGTTCTCAATATCTTTGACTGGGTTCTCTGAATGATTTCAATGTTGCTACTGCTAGCGTTTCCCCATAACTGGGAGCCGTAGGTCCAGATAGGTTTGAGAACAGAATTGTAGAGCAGGACTTTGTAGTCAAGACTAAGGGAAGAGCGAGCGTTGATAAGCCAATGGAGGCTATTTGCTTTTAGTTTTAAATGCGTTCTCTTGGCCTCGATGTGCCTGCGCCATGTGAGTCTTCTATCGAGATGTACTCCGAGGTATGTCACTTCGTTTGTTTGCGGAAGCGTAGTGTTGTTTAACATCAGCGGTGGGCAATCTTGCCTGTTTAGAGTGAACGTAACGTGTTTGCATTTTTGTTCGTTGACTTTTATTCGCCAGTCAGCTAGCCATTTTTCTATGTCGACCAGGTGAAGAGCTAACTGCGCTGTTGCTTGCATAGGGCATCTGGAACGGCTGAGAATAGCTGTATCGTCAGCAAAGGTGGATGTTGTTAGACGTCTGCTTGTTGGGATGTCTGATGTGTAGAGGACATATAACGTAGGACCGAGTACGCTACCTTGAGGAACTCCAGCTCTAATGGTGTGGTCGTCGGACATATCACTGTTACATCTCACTGTAAACTTCCTGTCGTAGAGGTATGACTTTAGTAGCTTGTGCGTGTTGTTTGGAAGCATTGTTTTAATTTTATGCATTAAACCGTCTAACCAAACTCTGTCGAATGCTTGTGAGACATCCAAAAATATTGCTGTGCAGTATTCTCGATTTTCAAACGCGCTTCGTATTTCTGATGTTATGCGATTAACCTGCTCAATAGTTCCGTGTTTTTCACGAAAGCCGAACTGGTGTGAAGGGATTTTGTTGTGTGTTCTCAGGAATGAGTTGATCCGAGTTAGCACGCATTTTTCGAAAAGTTTTGATAGACACGATAATAAACTTATAGGTCTGTACGACGAGGGAATCGTGTGGTCTTTTCCTGGCTTTGGTATCATTATGATGATAGACTTTTTCCATCTTTCTGGAAAATAGCCAAGTTTAGTGATGGCATTGAAGAGCTTCGCGATAGTGCAAACAGCACAATATGGGAGCTCAATAATCATTTTTGGGGTTATTAAATCGCAGCCCGGTGATTTTTTTGGGTTCAGTTCCTTTTTGATAATATTAGCGATTTCGTTTGGTCGAAACTCGATTGGGTCACGTTGAAGCTCGGCGTCGTTTGTTAATGCTGGTAGTGTAGTCGCATTTGTGCAAGGATTTGGTTGAAACACATTTTCAAGGTGGGCGGCAAATGTTCTTGCTCTATCTTCGTCGCTGCGGGCCCAGCCGCCTGCAGGGTTTCTTATAGGCATCACTGTTTCTGTCGGTGAGCTTAGGGTTGGGTGAGCTCTCCACAGTGAGTTTCTTGTACTGGATGTGGATAGTTGTTCTATGTACCGGCGTTGGGTATATGCTTCTTCTTGCTTTAACGCTTTAGAGAGGTTGCGTGCGGCGCTTCTAAGCCTATGTCGTGCAGATGGCGATCTGGTTGATTGCCATTCTCGACGTAAGCGTCGCTTTTCGATAACGAGCTGCTCGATTTGTAGATTCGTCTTCTTTTGGTTACGTGGAGCTTGCGCCGTTTGAGGTGTTGAGATACGAGCTGCGGTAACGAAGACTGATTCTAGATTGTTTACGAAGCTGTCGATCTTAATCCATTCCAGTCTGTACGGCCGGCCTTTTTGTTTCTTTGTTTGCGTTTTCTTTAGGTAATGTTGCGCCAGTTATATTTGCATTGGCAATTGGACTGGCAGTTGATACCGTTGAAGTTGTTGTTGTACTTACTGTTGAGGTAGTTAGTGACATTGTTGTACTAGTCGTCGTAGATGGGCACAGGTCTCTCTGGCCAGTACATATCTGCTGATGAGCGGACACGGCGCTCTGTGGCGTTTGAGACGTAGACGGTAGCGACGGAGAGCAAGAACGCGCTCTCCCGCTCGCTACGTGCAATAGTTCGTGCGCTACATTGGTCATTGCCCTCGATCGCTCTAGAGCTGTAGTATTTTCGGTTGACGCGGCGTTATAGGTGAAATACGCGTTGTTCCGTTGCAAAGAGAGCCGACGCTCGTCTTGCTTACGCTGCAGTTCACTGCGAGTTTGGATTTCTTTTTTACTCATTGTATTAATAGAGATTTGGTTTTAATTGTTTTTTATTGTTTATTGTGGCTAATCAATTGATTAATTAGTTGATAGATTTGTGCGAATTATCGCACTAAGCGTCTTTTCGCGATATACACTAATTATTATTAGATCTTTCACTGCACTGATGGGTTTTAAGTTAATTTTCCGGAGCACAAGAAAAACACGTCCGTACTTGACGGAATTCGCACGAATTAGATAAGACATATTTTCGTCTGATAAGGTACTTCTTCTTCTTCAATGATTTCGAGGATATTTTAGTTTTGATTAAATAAATGTTATTTCTTACAACTTTTCGTAAAATATGTTAATGCCATCTGAAAGAGGAACAGATAAGCTTTCCATCGAGCTCTTAGTCGAAGAAGTCGGTCGAAGGATGCAAGAGTTATTAGCAAAAAACTAATCGGTGGTCAACACGATTCCGTCCTTTTGCTGATTCTTTTCGCAAAGAACTTTTCTATAATTCTGGAATTTTTTTCTATTAAAAAACTATTAATTCTGAATAAAATGCCGCCCATTTATGCAATTAAAATAATTTCAATGTCTCTTAGTAGATAAGGCATATTTTCGTCTTATAAGGTACTTCTTTTTCAATGATTTCGAGGATATTTTAGTTTTGATCCAAAAAGTTTTATTTCTTACGACTTTTCGTAACATATGTTAATGCCATCTGAAAGAGGAACAGATAAGCTTTCCATTGAGCTCTTAGTCGAAGAAGTCGGTCGAAGGATGCAAGAGTTATTAGCACAAAACTAAATGGTGGTCAACATGATTCCGTCCTTCTGCTGATTCTTTTCGCAAAGAACTTTTCAATAATTCTAGCAAAAAACTAATCGGTGGTCAACACGATTCCGTCCTACTGCCGATTCTTTTTGCAAAGTATTTTTCTATAATTCTAGTAATTAATGGGAAAAAATTAAACGAATTTTTTGTCCATTAAAAAACTATTAATTCTGAATAAAATGCCGCCCATTTATGCAATTAAAAAAATGTAAATGTCTCTTATTAGATAAAGCATATTTTCGTCTGATAAGGTACTTCTTTTTCAATGATTTCGAGGATATTTTAGTTTTGATCCAAAAAATTTTATTTCTAACGACTTTTCGTAAAATATGTTAATGCCATCTGAAAGAGGAACAGATAAGCTTTCCATCGAGCTCTTAGTCGATGAAGTCGGTCGAAGGATGCAAGGGTTGTTAGCAAAAAACTAATCGGTGGTCAACACGATTTCGTCCTACTGCCGATTCTTTTCGAAAAGTACTTTTCTATAATTCTAGTATTTAATGGGAAAAAATTGAACGACTTTTTTGTCCATTAAAATACTATTAATTCTGAATAAAATGCCGCCCATTTATGCAATTAAAAAAATTTCAATGTCTCTTAGTAGATAAGGCATATTTTCGTCTTATAAGGTACTTCTTTTTCAATGATTTCGAGGATATTTTAGTTTTGATCCAAAAAGTTTTATTTCTTACGACTTTTCGTAACATATGTTAATGCCATCTGAAAGAGGAACAGATAAGCTTTCCATTGAGCTCTTAGTCGAAGAAGTCGGTCGAAGGATGCAAGAGTTATTAGCACAAAACTAAATGGTGGTCAACATGATTCCGTCCTTCTGCTGATTCTTTTCGCAAAGAACTTTTCAATAATTCTAGCAAAAAACTAATCGGTGGTCAACACGATTCCGTCCTACTGCCGATTCTTTTTGCAAAGTATTTTTCTATAATTCTAGTAATTAATGGGAAAAAATTAAACGAATTTTTTGTCCATTAAAAAACTATTAATTCTGAATAAAATGCCGTCCATTTATGTAATTAAAAAAATGTAAATGTCTCTTATTAGATAAGGCATATTTTCGTCTGATAAGGTACTTCTTTTTCAATGATTTCGAGGATATTTTAGTTTTGATCCAAAAAATTTTATTTCTAACGACTTTTCGTAAAATATGTTAATGCCATCTGAAAGAGGAACAGATAAGCTTTCCATCGAGCTCTTAGTCGATGAAGTCGGTCGAAGGATTCAAGAGTTATTAGCAAAAAACTAGTCGGTGGTCAACACGATTCCGTCCTACTGCCGATTCTTTTCCCAAAGTACTTTTCTATAATTCTAGTATTAAATGGGGAAAAATTAAACGAATTTTTTGTCCATTAAAATACTATTAATTCTGAATAAAATTCCGCCCATTTATGCAATTAAAAAAATGTAAATGTCTCTTATTAGATAAGACATATTTTCGTCTGATAAGGTACTTCTTCTTCTTCAATGATTTCGAGGATATTTTAGTTTTGATTAAATAAATGTTATTTCTTACAACTTTTCGTAAAATATGTTAATGCCATCTGAAAGAGGAACAGATAAGCTTTCCATCGAGCTCTTAGTCGAAGAAGTCGGTCGAAGGATGCAAGAGTTATTAGCAAAAAACTAATCGGTGGTCAACACGATTCCGTCCTTTTGCTGATTCTTTTCGCAAAGAACTTTTCTATAATTCTGGAATTTTTTTCTATTAAAAAACTATTAATTCTGAATAAAATGCCGCCCATTTATGCAATTAAAAAAATTTAAATGTCTCTTAGTAGATAAGGCATATTTTCGTCTGATAAAGTACTTCTTTTTCAATGATTTCGAGGATATTTTAGTTTTGATCCAAAAAGTTTTATTTCTTACGACTTTTCGTAAAATATGTTAATGCCATCTGAAAGAGGAACAGATAAGCTTTCCATCAAACTCTTAGTCGAAGAAGTCGGTAAAAGGATTCAAGAGTTATTAGCAAACGAATTTTTTGTCCATGTAAAAAACTATTAATTCTGAATAAAATGCCGCCCATTTATGCAATTAAAAAAATTGCAATGTCTTCTAGTAGATATGGCATATTTTCGTCTTATAAGGTACTTCTTTTTCAATTATTTCGAGGATATTTTAGTTTTGATCCAAAAAATATAATTTCTTACGACTTTTCGTAACATATGTTAATGCCATCTGAAAGAGGAACAGATAAGCTTTCCATCGAGCTCTTAGTCGAAGAAGACGGTCGAAGGATGCAAGAGTTATTAGCACAAAACTAAATGGTGGTCAACACAATTCTGTCCTACTGCCGATTCTTTTCGAAAAGTACTTTTCTATAATTCTAGTATTTAATGGGAAAAAATTGAACGACTTTTTTTCCATTAAAAAACTATTAATTCTGAATAAAATGACGCCCATTTATGCATTTAAAATAATTTCAATGTCTTCTAGTAGATATGGCATATTTTCGTCTTATAAGGTACTTCTTTTTCAATTATTTCGAGGATATTTTAGTTTTGATCCAAAAAATTTTATTTCTTACGATTTTTCGTAAAATATGTTAATGCCATCTGAAAGAGGAACAGATAAGCTTTCCATCGAGCTCTTAGTCGAAGAAGTCGGTCGAAGGATGCAAGGGTTGTTAGCAAAAAACTAATCGGTGGTCAACACGATTCCGCCCTACTGCCGATTCTTTTCGCAAAGTACTTTTCTATAATTCTAGTATTTAATGGGAAAAAATTAAACGAATTTTTTGTCCATGTAAAAAACTATTAATTCTGAATAAAATGCCGCCCATTTATGCAATTAAAAAAATTTCAATGTCTCTTAGTAGATAAGGCATATTTTCGTCTTATAAGGTACTTCTTCTTCTTCAATGATTTCAAAGATATTTTAGTGTTTATCAAAAAAATTTTATTTGTTACGACTTTTCGTAAAATATGTTAATGCCATCTGAAAGAGAAACAGATAAGCATTCCATCGAGCTCTTAGTCGAAGAAGTCGGTCGAAGGATGCAAGTTGTTAGCAAAAAACTAATCGGTGGTCAACACGATTCCGCCCTACTGCCGATTGTTTTCGCAAAGTACTTTTCTATAATTCTAGTATTTAATGGGAAAAAATTAAACGAATTTTTTGTCCATGTAAAAAACTATTAATTCTGAATAAAATACCGCCCATTTATGCAATTAAAAAAATTTAAATGTCTCTTATTAGATAAGGCATATTTTCGTCTGATAAGGTACTTCTTCTTCTTCAATGATTTCGAAGATATTTTAGTTTTGATCCAAAAAATTTTATTTCTTACGACTTTTCGTAACATATGTTAATGCCATCTGAAAGAGGAACAGATAAGCTTTCCATCGAGCTCTTAGTCGAAGAAGTCGGTCGAAGGATGCAAGAGTCATTAGCACAAAACTAAATGGTGGTCAACACGATTCTGTCCTTCTGCTGATCCTTTTCGCAAAGAACTTTTCTATAATTCTAGTATTTAATGGGAAAAAATTAAACGAATTTTTTTCCATTAAAAAACTATTAATTTTGACTAAAAATCCGCCCATTTATGCAATTAAAAAAATTTGAACGTGTGTTATTAGATAAGGCATATTTTCGTCTGATAAGGTGCTTCTCCTTCAATGATTTCGAGGATATTTTAGTTTTGATCAAAAAAATTTTATTTCTTACGACTTTTCGGAAAATATGTTAATGCCATCTGAAAGAGGAACAGATATCCATTCAATCGAGCTCTTAGTAGAAGAAGTCGGTAAAAGGATTCAAGAGTTATTAGCAAAAAACTAATCGGTGGTCAACACGATTCCGTCCTACTGCCGATTCTTTTCCCAAAGTACTTTTCTATAATTCTAGTATTAAATGGGAAAAGATTAAACGAATTTTTTGTCCATTAAAAAACTGTTAATTTTGATTAAAATGCCGCCCATTTATGCAATTAAAAAATTTTAAATGTCTCTTATTAGATAAGGCATATTTTCGTCTGATAGGGTACTTCTTCTTCAATGATTTCGAGGATATTTTAGTTTTGATAAAAAAATTGTATTTCTTACGACTTTTCGGAAAATATGTTAATGCTATCTGAAAGAGGAACAGATAAGCTTTCCATCGAGCTCTTAGTCTAAAAAGTCGGTCGAAGGATGCAAGAGTTATTAGCAAAAAACTAAATTGGTGGTCAACACGATTCCCTCCTACTGCCGATTCTTTTCGCAAAGTATTTTTCTATAATTCTAGAATTTGATGGGAAAAGATTAAACGAATTTTTTGTCCATGTGAAAAACTATAGATTCTGAATAAAATACCGCCCATTTATGCAATTTAAAAAATTTAAATGTCTCTTATTAGATAAGGCATATTTTCGTCTGATAGGGTACTTCTTCTTCAATGATTTCGAAGATATTTTAGTTTTGATAAAAAAAATTGTATTTCTTACGACTTTTCGGAAAATATGTTAATGCCATCTGAAAGAGGAACAGATATCCATTCAATCGAGCTCTTAGTAGAAGAAGTCGGTAAAAGGATTCAAGAGTTATTAGCAAAAAACTAATCGGTGGTCAACACGATTCCGTCCTACTGCCGATTCTTTTCCCAAAGTACTTTTCTATAATTCTAGTATTAAATGGGAAAAAATTAAACGAATTTTTTGTCCATTAAAATACTATTAATTCTGAATAAAATGCCGCCCATTTATGCAATTAAAAAAATTTAAATGTCTCTTATTAGATAAGGCATATTTTCGTCTGATAGGGTACTTCTTCTTCAATGATTTCGAGGATATTTTAGTTTTGATCGAAAAAATTTTATTTCTTAAGATTTTTCGTAAAATATGTTAATGCCATCTGAAAGAGGAACAGATAAGCTTTCCATCGAGCTCTTAGTCGAAGAAGTCGGTCGAAGGATGCAAGGGTTGTTAGCAAAAAAATAATCGGTGGTCAACACGATTCCGCCCTACTTCCGATTCTTTTCGCAAAGTACTTTTCTATAATTCTAGTATTTAATGCGAAAAAATTAAACGAATTTTTTGTCCATGTAAAAAACTATTAATTCTGAATAAAATGCCGCCCATTTATGCAATTAAAAAAATTTAAATGTCTCTTATTAGATAAGGCATATTTTCGTCTGATAAGGTACTTCTTTTTCAATGATTTCGAGGATATTTTAGTTTTGATCAAAAAAATTTTATATTTTACGTTTTTTCGTAAAATATGTTAATGCCATCTGAAAGAGGAATAGATAAGCTTTCCATCGAGCTGTTAGTCGAAGAAGTCGGTTGAAGGATGCAAGAGTTATTAGCAAAAAACTAATTGGTGGTCAATACTGTTCCGTCATACTGCCGATTCTTTTCGCGAAGTACTTTTCTATAATTCTAGTATTTAATTGGAAAAAATGAAACGAATTTTTTGTCCATGTAAAAAACTATTAATTCTGAATAAAATGCCACCCATTTATGCAATTAAAAAAATTTAAATGTCTCTTATTAGATAAGACATATTTTCGTCTGATAAGGTACTTCTTTTTCAATGAGTTCGAGGATATTTTAGTTTTGATGAAAAAAGTTTTATTTCTTACGACTTTTCGTAAAATATGTTAATGCCATCTGAAAGAAGAACAGATAAGCTTTCAATCGAGCTCTTAGTCGAAGAAGTCGATCGAAGGATGCAAGAGTTATTAGCAAACCAGTAAGCAAACTATCTTCAGCAAAGCTGAAGCTATAATACTTTTCACGTTGTGTCACTATAAAGAAACTAAATGAATAGTTTTCATGCCTCCCTAACAACATAACTGTAAGGTTTCAAGTCAATTGGTTAAAAAACGAAAAAGTTTTCCATACAACGGTTCAAGTTTTGCGATAAGTGGGCGTAGCCATGCCTATTTTTGATCAAAATAGTTTTCATTCCTCCAAAGAACATAATTGTAATGTTTCAAGTCAATTGGTTAAAAACCAAAAAGTTTTTCATACAACGGTTCAAGTTCGGTATAAGTGGGCGCGGCTACGCCCGCTTTGGTCAAAATAGTTTTCATTCCTCCCTAACAACATAACTGTAAGGTTTGAAGTCAATTGGTTAAAAAACGAAAAACTTTTCCATGCAACGGTTCAAGTTTTGTGATAAGTGGGCGTAGCCCTATTGAGCAAAATAGTTTTTATTCCTCCAAAGAACATAACTGTATAGTTTCAAGTCAATTGGTTAAAAAACAAAAAAGTTTTCCATACAACGGGTCAAATGTAGCTATAAGTGGGCGTGGCCATGCCCACTTTAGGTCAAAACAGTTTTTATTCCTCTCTAAGAACATAACTGTAAAGTTTGAAGTCAATTGGTTAAAAAACAAAAAAGTTTTCCATACAACGACGCAAATATTGCTCCTCTTCCTCTTCTTCATTTTGTATGGGAGCTACCAGTTCCAGATGTCCAATCTCAATGAAACTTTCAGGCATGTAGTCGGACTATGTAAAACTACTATGTTTAAAATTTCAGCACTCTATCGTACAAAACAAAAAAGTTTTCCATACAACGATTCAAGTCTTGTTCATTTTTTTTCTTCTTTTCGTATGGGGGCTACCAGTTCCAGTGGTCCGATATGGCTGGATCCCATAAATGAATTGATCGCACAGATAAGAAGTCTTCGTGCAAAATTTCAGCTCGATTTCTTTAAAACTGTGGGAGGAGATTGTATATATACAGACAGACAGACGTACAGACGGACATGACTTAATCAACTCGTCTTGTCGTCCTGATCAAGAATATATATACTTTATATAGTCGCAAGTGAATATTTCTGTGTGTTACAAACTTCAGCACAAAGTTATTATACTATTTCACATACGTGAAGAGTATAAAAACTAAATGATGGTCAACACAATTCCGTTCCACTGTTGATTTTTTTCGCAAAGTACTTTTCTATAATTCTAGTATTTAATGGGAAAAAATTAAACGAATTTTTTGTTCATGTAAAAAACTATTAATTTTGAATAAAATGCCGCCCATTTATGCAATTAAAAAAATTTAAATGTCTCTTATTAGATAAGGCATATTTTCGTCTGATCGAGGATATTTTAGTTTTTATCAAAAAAATTTTATTTCTTACGACTTTTCGTAAAATATGATAATGCTATCTGAAAGAGGAACAATAAGCTTTCCATCGAGCTCTTAGTTGAAGAAGTCGGTCGAAGGATTCAAGAATTATTAGCAAAAAACTAATCGGCCTACAGCCGATTCTTTTCGAAATGTACTTTTCTATAATTCTAGTATTTAATGCGAAAAAATTAAACGAATTTTTTGTCCATTAAAAAACTATTAATTCTGAATAAAATGCCGCCCATTTATACAATTAAAATAATTTCAATGTCTCTTAGTAGATAAGGCATATTTTCGTCTGATAAGGTACTTCTTCTTCAATGATTTCGAGGATATTTTAGTTTATATCAAAAAAATTTTATTTCTTATGACTTTTCGTAAAATATGTCAATGCCATCTGAAAGAGGAACAGATAAGCTTTCCATCGAGCTCTTAGTCGAAGAAGTCGATCGAAGGATGCAAGAGTTATTAGCAAAAAACTAATTGGTGGTCAACACTTTTCCGTCCTACTGCCGATTCTTTTCGCAAAATACTTTTCTATAATTCTAGTTATTAATGGGAAAAAATTAAAGGAATGTTTTGTCCATTAAAAAACTGTTAATTTTGATTAAAATGCCGCCCATTTATGCAATTAAAAAATTTTAAATGTCTCTTATTAGATAAGGCATATTTTCGTCTGATAAGGTACTTCTTCTTCAATGATTTCGAGGATATTTTAGTTTTGATCCAAAAAATTGTATTTCTTACGATTTTTCGTAAAATATGTTAATGCCATCTGAAAGAGGAACAGATAAGTATTCCATCGAGCTCTTAGTCGAAGTAGTCGGACGAAGGATGCAAGAGTTATTAGCAAAAAACTAATCGGTGGTCAACACGATTCCCTCCTACTGCCGATTCTTTTCGCAAAGTATTTTTCTATAATTCTAGAATTTAATGGGAAAAGATTAAACGAATTTTTTGTCCATGTTAAAAACTATAGATTCTGAATAAAATACCGCCCATTTATGCAATTTAAAAAATTTAAATGTCTCTTATTAGATAAGGCATATTTTCGTCTGACAAGGTACTTCTTCTTCAATGATTTCGAGGATATTTTAGTTTTGTTAAAAAAATTTTATTTCTTACGACTTTTCGTAACATATCTTAATGCCATCTGAAAGCGGAACAGATAAGCTTTCCATCGAGCTCTTAGTCGAAGAAGTCGGTCGAAGGATGCAAGAGTTATTAGCACAAAACTAAATGGTGGTCAACACGATTCCGTCCTTCTGCTGATTCTTTTCGCAAAGAACTTTTCTATAATTCTAGTATTTAATGGGAAAAAATTAAACGAATTTTTTTCCATTAAAAAACTATTTATTCTGAATAAAATGACGCCCATTTATGCAATTTAAAAAATTTAAATGTCTCTTATTAGATAAGGCATATTTTCGTCTGATAGGGTACTTCTTCTTCAATGATTTCGAGGATATTTTAGTTTTGATCCAAAAAATTGTATTTCTTACGATTTTTCGTAAAATATGTTAATGCCATCTGAAAGAGGAACAGATAAGTTTTCCATCAAACTCTTAGTCGAAGAAGTCGGTAAAAGGATTCAAGAGTTATTAGCAAAAAACTAATCGGTGGTCAACACGATTCCGTCCTACTGCCGATTCTTTTCCCAAAGTACTTTTCTATAATTCTAGTATTAAATGGGAAAAGATTAAACGAATTTTTTGTCCATTAAAAAACTGTTAATTTTGATTAAAATGCCGCCCATTTATGCAATTAAAAAATTTTAAATGTCTCTTATTAGATAAGGCATATTTTCGTCTGATAAGGTACTTCTTCTTCAATGATTTCGAGGATATTTTAGTTTTGATCCAAAAAATTGTATTTCTTACGATTTTTCGTAAAATATGTTAATGCCATCTGAAAGAGGAACAGATAAGTATTCCATCGAGCTCTTAGTCGAAGAAGTCGATCGAAGGATGCAAGAGTTATTAGCAAAAAACTAATTGGTGGTCAACACTTTTCCGTCCTACTGCCGATTCTTTTCGCAAAATACTTTTCTATAATTCTAGTTATTAATGGGAAAAAATTAAAGGAATGTTTTGTCCATTAAAAAACTGTTAATTTTGATTAAAATGCCGCCCATTTATGCAATTAAAAAATTTTAAATGTCTCTTATTAGATAAGGCATATTTTCGTCTGATAAGGTACTTCTTCTTCAATGATTTCGAGGATATTTTAGTTTTGATCCAAAAAATTGTATTTCTTACGATTTTTCGTAAAATATGTTAATGCCATCTGAAAGAGGAACAGATAAGTTTTCCATCAAACTCTTAGTCGAAGAAGTCGGTAAAAGGATTCAAGAGTTATTAGCAAAAAACTAATCGGTGGTCAACACGATTCCGTCCTACTGCCGATTCTTTTCCCAAAGTACTTTTC
Organism: Phortica okadai; assembly: GCA_034638295.1. Classification (NCBI taxonomy): domain Eukaryota; kingdom Metazoa; phylum Arthropoda; class Insecta; order Diptera; family Drosophilidae; genus Phortica; species Phortica okadai. The sequence goes on along the minus strand of CM067851.1, from coordinate 26,651,334 downwards.
TATAATTCTAGTATTAAATGGGAAAAGATTAAACGAATTTTTTGTCCATGTGAAAAACTATAGATTCTGAATAAAATACCGCCCATTTATGCAATTTAAAAAATTTAAATGTCTCTTATTAGATAAGGCATATTTTCGTCTGATAGGGTACTTCTTCTTCAATGATTTCGAAGATATTTTAGTTTTGATAAAAAAAATTGTATTTCTTACGACTTTTCGGAAAATATGTTAATGCCATCTGAAAGAGGAACAGATATCCATTCAATCGAGCTCTTAGTAGAAGAAGTCGGTAAAAGGATTCAAGAGTTATTAGCAAAAAACTAATCGGTGGTCAACACGATTCCGTCCTACTGCCGATTCTTTTCCCAAAGTACTTTTCTATAATTCTAGTATTAAATGGGAAAAAATTAAACGAATTTTTTGTCCATTAAAATACTATTAATTCTGAATAAAATGCCGCCCATTTATGCAATTAAAATAATTTCAATGTCTCTTAGTAGATAAGGCATATTTTCGTCTGATAAGGTACTTCTTCTTCAATGATTTCGAGGATATTTTAGTTTATATCAAAAAAATTTTATTTCTTATGACTTTTCGTAAAATATGTCAATGCCATCTGAAAGAGGAACAGATAAGCTTTCCATCGAGCTCTTAGTCGAAGAAGTCGATCGAAGGATGCAAGAGTTATTAGCAAAAAACTAATTGGTGGTCAACACTTTTCCGTCCTACTGCCCATTCTTTTCCCAAAGTACTTTTCTATAATTCTAGTATTAAATGGGAAAAAATTAAACGAATTTTTTGTCCATTAAAATACTATTAATTCTGAATAAAATGCCGCCCATTTATGCAATTAAAAAAATTTAAATGTCTCTTATTAGATAAGGCATATTTTCGTCTGATAGGGTACTTCTTCTTCAATGATTTCGAGGATATTTTAGTTTTGATCGAAAAAATTTTATTTCTTAAGATTTTTCGTAAAATATGTTAATGCCATCTGAAAGAGGAACAGATAAGCTTTCCATCGAGCTCTTAGTCGAAGAAGTCGGTCGAAGGATGCAAGGGTTGTTAGCAAAAAACTAATTGGTGGTCAACACTTTTCCGTCCTACTGCCGATTCTTTTCCCAAAGTACTTTTCTATAATTCTAGTATTAAATGGGAAAAAATTAAACGAATTTTTTGTCCATTAAAATACTATTAATTCTGAATAAAATGCCGCCCATTTATGCAATTAAAAAAATTTAAATGTCTCTTATTAGATAAGGCATATTTTCGTCTGATAGGGTACTTCTTCTTCAATGATTTCGAGGATATTTTAGTTTTGATCGAAAAAATTTTATTTCTTAAGATTTTTCGTAAAATATGTTAATGCCATCTGAAAGAGGAACAGATAAGCTTTCCATCGAGCTCTTAGTCGAAGAAGTCGGTCGAAGGATGCAAGGGTTGTTAGCAAAAAAATAATCGGTGGTCAACACGATTCCGCCCTACTTCCGATTCTTTTCGCAAAGTACTTTTCTATAATTCTAGTATTTAATGCGAAAAAATTAAACGAATTTTTTGTCCATGTAAAAAACTATTAATTCTGAATAAAGTGCCGCCCATTTATGCAATTAAAATAATTTCAATGTCTCTTAGTAGATAAGGCATATTTTCGTCTTATAAGGTACTTCTTTTTCCATGATTTCGAGGATATTTTAGTTTTGATCAAAAAAATTTTATTTTTTACGTTTTTTCGTAAAATATGTTAATGCCATCTGAAAGAGGAACAGATAAGCTTCCCATCGAGCTGTTAGTCGAAGAAGTCGGTTGAAGGATGCAAGAGTTATTAGCAAAAAACTAATTGGTGGTCAATACTGTTCCGTCATACTGCCGATTCTTTTCGCGAAGTACTTTTCTATAATTCTAGTATTTAATTGGAAAAAATGAAATGATAAGGTACTTCTTTTTCAATGAGTTCGAGGATATTTTAGTTTTGATCAAAAAAGTTTTATTTCTTACGACTTTTCGTAAAATATGTTAATGCCATCTGAAAGAGGAACAGATAAGCTTTCCATCGAGCTCTTAGTCGAAGAAGTCGATCGAAGGATGCAAGAGTTATTAGCAAACCAGTAAGCAAGCTATCTTCAGCAAAGCTGAAGGGGGGGGTAAGGTTAATTCATTGAAAACCAGTAAGGATTGGAGTCGACAGTACTCGACTTCGACATACCCTGTACCTTCAATTAGTAACGTCTGTTGTAGGGCGTTGCCCCGCCCACTTTTTAATCGAAACAGATTTTCTTTCCATTCAATATCATACATACTAATTTTTGCTCTTCTAGACCAATTCGTTACAGAGATATACCGGTTTTCTATTTTGGCTATATGTGGGCGTGGTTACGCCCATTTTATATTTGAATCTTACTATACTCCATCCCAATAGCATACATGCAAAGTTTCATTCTTGTAGGTTGTAGGGTTCTTGAGATATGAGCGTTTGAAATTTTTACTATATAGGGGCGTGGTCACGCCCATTTTTTAATTTTTTTTTCTTGAGGTTTGAGTCAGCGATATACACACCAAATTTGGTGTTCCTATCACAAAAGACAACGCAGCAAATACGACTTTTGTACTATTTTACCCGAGGTAGCTTCAGTTATTTGCCCCTCACCCCTAAACTAACTCAAAAAGGGGGAATACAAAATAAACTTGATCTGCGTAATGAATCACAGAATCGAACTGCGAAGAGCTTTTGGTCCTATCTATTATAGTTTCCGAGATCGACGCGTTCATACAGACAGACGGACGGACGGACAGACGGACAGACGGACAGACGGACATGGCTAAATCGACTTCTCTTTCGATACTGATCAAGAATATATATACTTTGTATAGTCGGAGATGTCTCCTTTAAGGTGTTACATACATTGTCGACGTGCACAAAACTAATATACCCTTGTACCATAAGGTACAGGGTATAAAAAGCACATTTTTGTGATTTTTATTAAGGAAAACGATAAGCATTTGTTCAGTTATTTGAATGGGAAGTTAATAAGTAATATCTTAAGCATATTTCCTGAAAATTTCATTAAAATTAAAAAAAGTTTGAGACGATGGCAGCAGTTTTAAATTGATGCCATTGAAAAAAGGTGTCTTGCGGTGACCACGATTACAAACTACTGAATCATCGCAAACTCAAGACAAAATAAATGGTTTTAGCTGATTAAATTTGCAGTGTCCTGACGTCGAGGTTTTTTAAAAAAAAAATTTTTTTAATTTTTTTTTAGCATCTTGAAGTCAAAATATCGATTTTTAACAAAAAAAATCAACCTTCAAGCTGCTGAAAAAAATACTTAAAACTAAAAAAAAAAAAAACCTCGCCGTCAGGACACGGCTAATTATGTCTAGAAAATGCCTGTAAAATTTCAAAAGAATCGGTTTGTTAGTTTTCGAGTGAGAGTGGTCACCGACTTTGCAAAAGCAAGTTGTGGGAAAATCAAATTAAACTTTTGCTCTGCGCTGTAAGCCGCATAGGAAGACTGAAACTGAAAACGCTCTATCTTCGTCAGTTTTAATTGGATCAAGCTGAAATTTTTACACGATATTCTCGAAACATTCTACTGTCATCCCACAAATTTTGGAAAAATCCAAAAAAAAAAAAATTTAATACCTTACCCCCCCCTGAAGCTATAATACTTTTCACGTTGTGTCCACTATAAAGAAACTAAATGAATAGTTTTCATGCCTCCCTAACAACATAACTGTAAGGTTTCAAGTCAATTGGTTAAAAAACGAAAAAGTTTTCCATACAACGGTTCAAGTTTTGCGATAAGTGGGCGTAGCAATGCCTATTTTTGATCAAAATAGTTTTCATTCCTCCAAAGAACATAACTGTAATGTTTCAAATCAATTGGTTAAAAACCAAAAAGTTTTTCATACAACGGTTCAAGTTCGGTATAAGTGGGCGCGGCTACGCCCGCTTTGGTCAAAATAGTTTTCATTCCTCCCTAACAACATAACTGTAAGGTTTGAAGTCAATTGGTTAAAAAACGAAAAACTTTTCCATGCAACGGTTCAAGTTTTGTGATAAGTGGGCGTAGCCCTATTGATCAAAATAGTTTTTATTCCTCTCTAAGAACATAACTGTATAGTTTCAAGTCAATTGGTTAAAAAACAAAAAAGTTTTCCATACAACGGGTCAAATGTAGCTATAAGTGGGCGTGGCTATGCCCACTTTAGGTCAAAATAGTTTTTATTCCTCTCTAAGAACATAACTGTAAAGTTTGAAGTTAATTGGTTAAAAAACAAAAAAGTTTTCCATACAACGACGCAAATATCGCTCCTCTTCCTCTTCTTCATTTTGTATGGGAGCTACCAGTTCCAGATGTCCAATCTCAATGAAACTTTCAGGCATGTAGTCGGACTATGTAAAACTACCATGTTTAAAATTTCAGCACTCTATCGTACAAAACAAAAAAGTTTTCCATACAACGATTCAAGTCTTGTTCATTTTTCTTCTTCTTTTCGTATGGGGGCTACCAGTTCCAGTGGTCCGATATGGCTGGATCCGATAAATGAGCAAAATTTCAGCTCGATTTCTTCAAAACTGTGGGAGGAGATTGTATATATACAGACAGACAGACGGACAGACGGACATGACTTAATCAACTCGTCTTGTCGTCCTGATCAAGAATATATATACTTTATATAGTCGCAAGTAAATATTTCTGTGTGTTACAAACTTCAGCACAAAGTTATTATACTATTTCACATACGTGAAGAGTATAAAAACTAAATGATGGTCAACACAATTCCGTCCCACTGCTGATTTTTTTTCGCAAAGTACTTTTCTATAATTCTAGTATTTAATGGGAAAAAATTAAACGAATTTTTTGTCCATGTAAAAAACTATTAATTTTGAATAAAATGCCGCCCATTTATGCAATTAAAAAATTTAAATGTCTCTTATTAGATAAGGCATATTTTCGTCTGATCGAGGATATTTTAGTTTTTATCAAAAAAATTTTATTTCTTACGACTTTTCGTAAAATATGATAATGCTATCTGAAAGAGGAACAATAAGCTTTCCATCGAGCTCTTAGTTGAAGAAGTCGGTCGAAGGATTCAAGAATTATTAGGAAAAAACTAATCGGCTTACAGCCGATTCTTTTCGCAAAGTACTTTTCTATAATTCTAGTATTTAATGCGAAAAAATTAAACGAATTTTTTGTCCATTAAAAAACTATTAATTCTGAATAAAATGCCGCCCATTTATGCAATTAAAATAATTTCAATGTCTCTTATTAGATAAGGCATATTTTCGTCTGATAAGGTACTTCTTCTTATTCAATGATTTCAAATATATTTTAGTTTTTATCAAAAAAATTTCATTTGGTACGACTTTTCGTAAAATATATTAATGCCATCTGAAAGAGGAACAGATTAGCTTTCCATCGAGCTCTTAGTCGAAGAAGTCGGTCGAAGGATGCAAGGGTTGTAAGCAAAAAACTAATCGGTGGTCAACACGTTTCGTCCTACTGCCGATTCTTTTCGCAAAGTACTTTTCTACAATTCTAGTATTTAATGGGAAAAAATTAAACGAATTTTTTGTCCATGTAAAAAACTATTAATTCTGAATAAAATGCCGCCCATTTATGCAATTAAAATAATTTCAATGTCTCTTAGTAGATAAGGCATATTTTCGTCTTATAAGGTACTTCTTTTTCAATGATTTCGAGGATATTTTAGTTTTGATCAAAAAAATTTTATTTTTTACCTTTTTTCGTAAAATATGTTAATGCCATCTGAAAGAGGAATAGATAAGCTTTCCATCGAGCTGTTAGTCGAAGAAGTCGGTTGAAGGATGCAAGAGTTATTAGCAAAAAACTAATTGGTGGTCAATACTGTTCCGTCATACTGCCGATTCTTTTCGCGAAGTACTTTTCTATAATTCTAGTATTTAATTGGAAAAAATGAAACGAATTTTTTGTCCATGTAAAAAACTATTAATTCTGAATAAAATGCCACCCATTTATGCAATTAAAAAAATTTAAATGTCTCTTATTAGATAAGACATATTTTCGTCTGATAAGGTACTTCTTTTTCAATGAGTTCGAGGATATTTTAGTTTTGATCAAAAAAAGTTTTATTTCTTACGACTTTTCGTAAAATATGTTAATGCCAGATAGTAGATTTTTGAATTTTTGAATTTTTTTGAAGTGTTACCTATATACTGGATCTCACACGATCATTCTTCCATACGTTCAAGCCTTAAGTGCTCAAAAATCCATATAAATAAAATGTAAATTTTGAAATGGTTTATTGTTTCTTTCACTAAAAAATAACATTTCAATAGTAGATTATTGAATTTTTGAAATTTTTTGAAATGTTACCTGTATACTGATTCTCATATGATCATTCTTCCATACGTTCAAGCCTTAAGTGCTCAAAAACCCATATTGATAAAATGTAAATTTTGCAATGGTTTATAGTTTCTTTCACTTAGGTTAGTATTAAATTCACTTAAATATAACATTTCAATAGTAGATTTTTGAATTTTAGAATTTTTTTTAAATGTTACCTATATACTGATTCCCATACGATCATTCTTCCATACGTTCAAGCCTTAAGTGCTCAAAAATCTATATTGATAAAATGTAAATTTTGAAATGTTTTATTGTTTCTTTCACTTAGGTTAGTATTAAATTCACTCAAAAATAACGATTCAATAGTAGATTTTTAAATTTTTGAATTTTTTTGAAATGTTACCTATATACTGATTCCCATACGATCATTCTTCCATACGTTCAAGCCTTAAGTGCTCAAAAATCCATATTGATAAAATGTAAATTTTGAATTGTTGTATTGTTTCTTTCACTTTAAAATAAGATTTCAATAGTAGATTTTTGAATTTTAGAAATTTTTTGAAATGTTACCTGTATACTGATTCTCATATGATCATTCTTCCATACGTTCAAGCCTTAAGTGCTCAAAAACCCATATTGATAAAATGTAAATTTTGCAATGGTTTATAGTTTCTTTAATTTAAAAATAACATTTCAATAGTAGATTTTTGAATTTTTTTGAAGTGTTACCTATATACTGGATCTCATACGATCATTCTTCCATACGTTCAAGCCTTAAGTGCTCAAAAATCCATATAAATAAAATGTAAATTTTGAAATGGTTTATTGTTTCTTTCACTAATAAATAACATTGCAATAGTAGATTATTGAATTTTTGAAATTTTTTGAAATGTTACCTACATATTGATTCTCATACGATCATTCTTCCATACGTTCAAGCCTTAAGTGCTCAAAAATCCGTATTGATAAAATTTAAATTTTGAAATGTTGTATTGTTTCTTTCACTTAAAAATAACATTTCAATAGTAGATTTTTGAATTTTAGCAAATTTTTTGAATTGTTACCTATATACTTATTCTCATACGATCATTCTTCCATACGTTCAAGCCTTAAGTGCTCAAAAATCCATATTGATAAATGTAAATTTTGAAATAATTTATTGTTTCTTTCACTTAGGTTAGTATTAAATTCACTCAAAAATAACGTTTCAATAGTAGATTTTTGAATTTTTTTGAAATGTTACCTATTTACTGATTCCCATACGATCATTCTTCCATACGTTCAAGCCTTAAGTGGTCAAAAATCCATATTGATAAATGTAAATATTGAAATGTTTTATTGTTTCTTTCACTTAGGTTAGTATTAAATTCACTCAAAAATAGCGTTTCAATAGTAGCTTTTTGAATTTTTGAATTTTTTTGAAATGTTACCTATATACTGGATCTCATACGATCATTCTTCCATACGTTCAAGCCTTAAGTGCTCAAAAATCCATATTGATAAATGTAAATTTTGAAATGGTTTATTGTTTTTTTCACTTAGGTTAGTATTAAATTCACTTAAAAAAACATTTTAATAGAACATTATTGAATTTTTGAAATTTTTTGAAATGTTACCTACATACTGATTCTCAGACTTTTATTCTTCCATACGTTCAAGCCTCAAGTGCTCAAAAATCCATATTGATAAAATGTAAATTTTGAAATGGTTTATTGTTTCTTTCACTAAAAAATAACATTTCAATAGTAGATTATTGAATTTTTGAAATTTTTTGAAATGTTACCTCTCTACTGATTCCCATACGATCATTCTTCCATACATTCAAGCCTTAAGTGCTTAAAAATCCATAGTGATAAATGTAAATTTTGAAATGTTTTATTGTTTCTTTCACTTAGGTTAGTATTAAATTCACTCAAAAATAACGTTTCAATAGTAGATTTTTGAATTTTTGAATTTTTTTGAAATGTTACCTATATACTCGATCTCATATGATCATTCTTCCATACGTTCAAGCCTTAAGATCTCAAAAATCCATATAAATAAAATGTAAATTTTGAAATGGTTTATTGTTTCTTTCACTAAAAAATAACATTTCAATAGTAGATTATTGAATTTTTGAAATTTTTTGAAATGTTACCTATATACTGTTTCCCATACGATTATTCTTCCATACATTCAAGCCTTAAGTGCTTAAAAATCCATATTGATAAATGTAAATTTTGAAATGTTTTATTGTTTCTTTCACTTAGGTTAGTATTAAATTCACTCAAAAATAACGTTTCAATAGTAGATTATTGCATTTTTGAATTTTTTTGAAATGTTACCTATATACTGGAGCTCATATGATCATTCTTCCATACGTTCAAGCCTTAAGATCTCAAAAACCTGTATAAATAAAATGTCAATTTTGAAATGGTTTATTGTTTCTTTCACTAAAAAATAACATTTCAATAGTAGATTATTGAATTTTTGAAATTTTTTTGAAATGTTACCTCTATACTGATTCCCATACGATCATTGTTCCATACATTCAAGCCTTAAGTGCTTAAAAATCCATATTGATAAATGTAAATTTTGAAATGTTTTATTGTTTCTTTCACTTAGGTTAGTATTAAATTCACTCAAAAATAACGTTTCAATAGTAGATTATTGAATTTTTTTGAAATGTTACCTATCTACTGGATCTTATATGATCATTCTTCCATACGTTCAAGCCTTAAGATCTCAAAAATCCATATAAATAATATGTAAATTTTGAAATGGTTTATTGTTTCTTTCACTAAAAAATAACATTTCAATAGTAGATTACTGAATTTTTGAAATTTTTTGAAATGTTGCCTATATACTGATTCTCATACGATCATTCTTCCATACGTTCAAGCCTTAAGTGCTCAAAAATCCTTATTGATAAAATTAAAATTTTGAAATGTTGTATTGTTTCTTTCACTTAAAAATAACATTTCAATAGTAGATTTTTGAATTTTAGAAATTTTTTGAAATGTTTCCTATATACTGATTCTCATGTGATCATTCTTCCATACGTTCAAGCCTTAAGTGCTCAAAAATCCATATTGATAAATGTAAATTTTGAAATGTTTTATTGTTTCTTTCACTTAGGTTAGTATTAAATTCACTTAAATATAACATTTCAATAGTAGATTTTTGAATTTTTGAATTTTTTTGAAATGTTACCTATATACTGATTCCCATATGATCATTCTTCCATACGTTCAAGCCTTAAGTGCTCAAGAATCCATATAAATAATATGTAAATTTTGAAATGGTTTATTGTTTCTTTCACTAAAAAATAACATTTCAATAGTAGATTACTGAATTTTTGAAATTTTTTGAAATGTTTCCTATATACTGATTTTCATACGATCATTCTTCCATACGTTCAAGCTTTAAGTGCTTAAAAATCCATATTGATAAATGTAAATTTTGAAATGCTTTATTGTTTCTTTCACTTAGGTTAGTATTAAATTCAATCAAAAACTAACGTTTCATTAGTAGATTTTTGAATTTTTGAATTTTTTTGAAATGTTACCTATATACTGGATCTCATACGATCATTCTTACATACGTTCAAGCCTTAAGATCTCAAAAATCCATATTGACAAAATTTAAATTTTGAATTGTTGTATTTTTCCTTTCACTTAAAAATAACATTTCAATAGTAGATTATTGAATTATAGAAATTTTTTGAAATGTTACCTGTATACTGATTCTCATATGATCATTCTTCCATACGTTCAAGCCTTAAGTGCTCAAAAATCCATATTGATAAAATTTAAGATTTGAAATGTTTTATTGTTTCTTTCACTTAAAAATAATATTTCAATAGTAGATTTTTGAATTTTTAAAATTTTTTGAAACGTTACCTATATACTGATTCTCATACGATTATTCTTCCATACGTTCAAGCCATAAGAGCTCAAAAACCCATATTGATAAAATGTAAATTTTGCAATGGTTTATAGTTTCTTTCATTTAAAAATAACATTTCAATAGTAGGTTTTTGAATTTTTGAATTTTTTTGAAATGTTACCTATATACTGGATCTCATACGATCATTCTTCCATACGTTCAAGCCTTAAGTGCTCAAAAATCCATATAAATAAAATGTAAATTTTGAAATGGTTTATTGTTTCTTTCACTAAAAAATAACATTTCATTAGTAGATTATTGAATTTTTGAAATTTTTTGAAATGTTACCTATTTACTGATTCCCATACGATCATTCTTCCATACGCTCAAGCCTTAAGTGGTCAAAAATCCATATTGATAAATGTTGTATTGATGAATTTTTTTGAAATGTTACCTATATACTGGATCTCATACGATCATTCTTCCAAAATCCATATAAATAAAATGTCAATTTTGAAATGTTTTATTGTTTCTTTCACTTAGGTTAGTATTAAATTCACTCAAAAATAACGTTTCAATAGTAGATTATTGAATTTTTGAATTTTTTTGAAATGTTACCTGTATACTGGATCTCATACGATCATTCTTCCAATCGTTCAAGCCTTAAGATCTCAAAAATCCATATAAATAATATGTAAATTTTGAAATGGTTTATTGTTTCTTTCACTAAAAAATAACATTTCAATAGTAGATTACTGAATTTTTTAAATTTTTTGAAATGTTGCTTATATACTGATTCTCATACGATCATTCTTCCATACGTTCAAGCCTTAAGTGCTCAAAAATCCTTATTGATAAAATTTAAATTTTGAAATGTTGTATTGTTTATTTCACTTAAAAATAACATTTCAATAGTAGATTTTTGAATTTTAGAAATTTTTTGAAATGTTTCCTATATACTGATTCTCATGTGATCATTCTTCCATACGTTCAAGCCTTAAGTGGTCAAAAATCCATATTGATAAATGTAAATATTGAAATGTTTTATTGCTTCTTTCACTTAGGTTAGTATTAAATTCACTCAAAAATAGCGTTTCAATAGTAGCTTTTTGAATTTTTGAATTTTTTTGAAATGTTACCTATATACTGATTCTCAGACTTTTATTCTTCCATACGTTCAAGCCTTAAGTGCTCAAAAATCCATATTGATAAAATGTAAATTTTGAAATGGTTTATTGTTTCTTTCACTAAAAAATAACATTTCAATAGTAGATTATTGAATTTTTGAAATTTTTTGAAATGTTACCTCTCTACTGATTCCCATACGATCATTCTTCCATACATTCAAGCCTTAAGTGCTTAAAAATCCATATTGATAAATGTAAATTTTGAAATGTTTTATTGTTTCTTTCACTTAGGTTAGTATTAAATTCACTCAAAAATAACGTTTCAATAGTAGATTATTGAATTTTTGAATTTTTTTGAAATGTTACCTATATACTTGATCTCATATGATCATTCTTCCATACGTTCAAGCCTTAAGATCTCAAAAATCTGTATAAATAAAATGTCAATTTTGAAATGGTTTATTGTTTCTTTCACTAAAAAATAACATTTCAATAATAGATTATTGAATTTTTGAAATTTTTTTGAAATGTTACCTCTATACTGATTCCCATACGATCATTCTTCCATACATTCAAGCCTTAAGTGCTTAAAAATTCATATTGATAAATGTAAATTTTGAAATGTTTTATTGTTTCTTTCACTTAGGTTAGTATTAAATTCACTCAAAAATAACGTTTCAATAGTAGATTATTGAATTTTTTTGAAATGTTACCTATATACTGGATCTTATATGATCATTCTTCCATACGTTCAAGCCTTAAGATCTCAAAAATCCATATAAATAATATGTAAATTTTGAAATGGTTTATTGTTTCTTTCACTAAAAAATAACATTTCAATAGTTGATTACTGAATTTTTGAAATTTTTTGAAATGTTTTCTATATACTGATTCTCATACGATCATTCTTCCATACGTTCAAGCCTTAAGTGCTCAAAAATCCTTATTGATAAAATTAAAATTTTGAAATGTTGTATTGTTTCTTTCACTTAAAAATAACATTTCAATAGTAGATTTTTGAATTTTAGAAATTTTTTGAAATGTTTCCTATATACTGATTCTCATGTGATCATTCTTCCATACGTTCAAGCCTTAAGTGCTCAAAAATCCATATTGATAAATGTAAATTTTGAAATGTTTTATTGTTTATTTCACTTAGGTTAGTATTAAATTCACTTAAATATAACATTTCAATAGTAGATTTTTGAATTTTTGAATTTTTTTGAAATGTTACCTATATACTGATTCCCATACGATCATTCTTCCATACGTTCAAGCCTTAAGTGCTCAAGAATCCATATAAATAATATGTAAATTTTGAAATGGTTTATTGTTTCTTTCACTAAAAAATAACATTTCAATAGTAGATTACTGAATTTTTGAAATTTTTTGAAATGTTTCCTATATACTGATTTTCATACGATTATTCTTCCATACGTTCAAGCTTTAAGTGCTTAAAAATCCATATTGATAAATGTAAATTTTGAAATGCTTTATTGTTTCTTTCACTTAGGTTAGTATTAAATTCAATCAAAAATAACGTTTCATTAGTAGATTTTTGAATTTTTGAATTTTTTTTAAATGTTACCTATATACTGGATCATTCTTCCATACGTTCAAGCCTTAAGATCTCAAAAATCCATATTGACAAAATTTAAATTTTGAATTGTTGTATTTTTCCTTTCACTTAAAAATAACATTTCAATAGTAGATTATTGAATTATAGAAATTTTTTGAAATGTTACCTGTATACTGATTCTCATATGATCATTCTTCCCTACGTTCAAGCCTTAAGTGGTCAAAAATCCATATTGATAAATGTTGTATTGATGAATTTTTTTGAAATGTTACCTATATACTGGATCTCATACGATCATTCTTCCAAAATCCATATAAATAAAATGTCAATTTTGAAATGTTTTATAGTTTCTTTCACTTAGGTTAGTATTAAATTCACTCAAAAATAACGTTTCAATAGTAGATTATTGAATTTTTGAATTTTTTTGAAATGTTACCTGTATACTGGATCTCATACGATCATTCTTCCAATCGTTCAAGCCTTAAGATCTCAAAAATCCATATAAATAATATGTAGATTTTGAAATGGTTTATTGTTTCTTTCACTAAAAAATAACATTTCAATAGTAGATTACTGAATTTTTTAAATTTTTTGAAATGTTGCCTATATACTGATTCTCATACGATCATTCTTCCATACGTTCAAGCCTTAAGTGCTCAAAAATCCTTATTGATAAAATTTAAATTTTGAAATGTTCTATTGTTTCTTTCACTTAAAAATAACGTTTCAATAGTAGATTTTTGAATTTTAGAAATTTTTTGAAATGTTTCCAATATACTGATTCTCATGTGATCATTCTTCCATACGTTCAAGCCTTAAGTGCTCAAAAATCCATATTGATAAATGTAAATTTTGAAATGTTTTATTGTTTCTTTCACTTAGGTTAGTATTAAATTCACTTAAATATAACATTTCAATAGTAGATTTTTGAATTTTTGAATTTTTTTGAAATGTTACCTATATACTGATTCCCATACGATCATTCTTCCATACGTTCAAGCCTTAAGTGCTCAAGAATCCATATAAATAATATGTAAATTTTGAAATGGTTTATTGTTTCTTTCACTAAAAAATAACATTTCAATAGTAGATTATTGAATTTTTGAAATTTTTTGAAATGTTACCTATTTACTGATTCCCATACGATCATTCTTCCATACGTTCAAGCCTTAAGTGGTCAAAAATCCATATTGATAAATGTAAATTTTGAAATGTTGTATTGTTTCTTTCACTTAAAAATAACATTTCAATAGTAGATTTTCGAATTTTAGAAATTTTTTTAAATGTTTCCTATATACTGATTCTCATGTGATCATTCTTCCATACGTTCAAGCCTTAAGTGGTCAAAAATCCATATTGATAAATGTAAATTTTGAAATGTTTTATTGTTTCTTTCACTTAGGTTAGTATTAAATTCACTTAAATATAACATTTCAATAGTAGATTTTTGAATTTTTGAATTTTTTTGAAATGTTTCCTATATACTGATTTTCATACGATCATTCTTCCATACGTTCAAGCTTTAAGTGCTTAAAAATCCATATTGATAAATGTAAATTTTGAAATATTTTATTGTTTCTTTCACTTAGATTAGTATTAAATTCAATCAAAAATAACGTTTCATTAGTAGATTTTTGAATTTTTGAATTTTTTTGAAATGTTACCTATATACTGGATCTCATACGATCATTCTTCCATACGTTCAAGCCTTAAGATCTCAAAAATCCATATTGACAAAATTTAAATTTTGAATTGTTGTATTTTTTCTTTCACTTAAAAATAACATTTCAATAGTAGATTTTTGAATTTTTAAAATTTTTTTAAACGTTACCTATATACTGATTCGCATACGATCATTCTTCCATACGTTCAAGCTTTAAGTGCTTAAAAATCCATATTGATAAATGTAAATTTTGAAATGTTTAATTGTTTCTTTCACTTAGATTAGTATTAAATTCAATCAAAAATAACGTTTCATTAGTAGATTTTTGAATTTTTGAATTTTTTTGAAATGTTACCTATATACTGGATCTCATACGATCATTCTTCCATACGTTCAAGCCTTAAGATCTCAAAAATCCATATAGACAAAATTTAAATTTTGAATTGTTGTATTTTTTCTTGCACTTAAAAATAACATTTCAATAGTAGATTATTGAATTATAGAAATTTTTTGAAATGTTACCTGTATACTGATTCTCATACGATCATTCTTCCATACGTTCAAGCTTTAAGTGCTTAAAAATCCATATTGATAAATGTAAATTTTGAAATGTTTAATTGTTTCTTTCACTTAGATTAGTATTAAATTCAATCAAAAATAACGTTTCATTAGTAGATTTTTGAATTTTTGAATTTTTTTGAAATGTTACCTATATACTGGATCTCATACGATCATTCTTCCATACGTTCAAGCCTTAAGATCTCAAAAATCCATATTGACAAAATTTAAATTTTGAATTGTTGTATTTTTTCTTTCACTTAAAAATAACATTTCAATAGTAGATTTTTGAATTTTTAAAATTTTTTTAAACGTTACCTATATACTGATTCTCATACGATTATTCTTCCATACGTTCAAGCCATAAGAGCTCAAAAACCCATATTGATAAAATGTAAATTTTGCAATGGTTTATAGTTTCTTTCATTTAAAAATAACATTTCAATAGTAGGTTTTTGAATTTTTGAATTTTTTTGAAATGTTACCTATATACTGGATCTCATACGATCATTCTTCCATACGTTCAAGCCTTAAGTGCTCAAAAATCCATATAAATAAAATGTAAATTTTGAAATGGTTTATTGTTTCTTTCACTAAAAAATAACATTTCAATAGTAGATTATTGAATTTTTGAAATTTTTTGAAATGTTACCTATTTACTGATTCCCATACGATCATTCTTCCATACGTTCAAGCCTTAAGTGCTCAAGAATCCATATTGATAAATGTTGTATTGATGCATTTTTTTGAAATGTTACCTATATACTGGATCTCATACGATCATTCTTCCATACGTTCAAGCCTTAAGATCTCAAAAATCCATATAAATAAAATGTCAATTTTGAAATGTTTTATTGTTTCTTTCACTTAGGTTAGTATTAAATTCACTCAAAAATAACGTTTCAATAGTAGATTATTGAATTTTTGAATTTTTTTGAAATGTTACCTGTATACTGGATCTCATACGATCATTCTTCCAATCGTTCAAGCCTTAAGATCTCAAATATCCATATAAATAATATGTAGATTTTGAAATGGTTTATTGTTTCTTTCACTAAAAAATAACATTTCAATAGTAGATTACTGAATTTTTTAAATTTTTTGAAATGTTGCCTATATACTGATTCTCATACGATCATTCTTCCATACGTTCAAGCCTTAAGTGCTCAAAAATCCATATTGATAAAATTTAAATTTTGAAATGTTCTATTGTTTCTTTCACTAAAAAATAACATTTCAATAGTAGATTATTGAATTTTTGAAATTTTTTGAAATGTTACCTATATACTGATTCTCATAAGATCATTCTTCCATACGTTCAAGCCTTAAGTGCTCAAAAATCCATATTGATAAAATTTAAATTTTGAAATGTTGTATTGTTTCTTTCACTTAAAAATAACATTTCAATAGTAGATTTTTGAATTTTTGAAATTTTTTGAAATGTTACCTCTATACTGATTCCCATACGATCATTCTTCCATACATTCAAGCCTTAAGTGCTTAAAAATCCATATTGATAAATGTAAATTTTGAAATGTTTTATTGTTTCTTTCACTTAGGTTAGTATTAAATTCACTCAAAAAAAACGTTTCAATAGTAGATCATTGAATTTTT
This sequence comes from Phortica okadai, assembly GCA_034638295.1. NCBI lineage: Eukaryota > Metazoa > Arthropoda > Insecta > Diptera > Drosophilidae > Phortica > Phortica okadai. The sequence goes on along the minus strand of CM067851.1, from coordinate 26,634,588 downwards.
GAATTTTTTTGAAATGTTACCTATATACTGGATCTCATACGATCATTCTTCCATACGTTCAAGCCTTAAGATCTCAAAAATCCATATAAATAAAATGTAAATTTTGAAATGTTGTATTGTTTCTTTCACTTAAAAATAACATTTCAATAGTAGATTTTTGAATTTTAGAAATTTTTTGAAATGTTTCCTATATACTGATTCTCATGTGATCATTCTTCCATACGTTCAAGCCTTAAGTGCTCAAAAATCCATATTGATAAAATTTAAATTTTGAAATGTTGTATTGTTTCTCTCACTTAAAAATAACATTTCAATAGTAGATTTTTGAATTTTAGAAATTTTTTGAAATGTTTCCTATATACTGATTCTCATGTGATCATTCTTCCATACGTTCAAGCCTTAAGTGCTCAAAAATCCATATTGATAAAATTTAAATTTTGAAATGTTCTATTGTTTCTTTCACTAAAAAATAACATTTCAATAGTAGATTATTGAATTTTTGAAATTTTTTGAAATGTTACCTATATACTGATTCTCATAAGATCATTCTTCCATACGTTCAAGCCTTAAGTGCTCAAAAATCCATATTGATAAAATTTAAATTTTGAAATGTTGTATTGTTTCTTTCACTTAAAAATAACATTTCAATAGTAGATTTTTGAATTTTTGAAATTTTTTGAAATGTTACCTCTATACTGATTCCCATACGATCATTCTTCCATACATTCAAGCCTTAACTGCTTAAAAATCCATATTGATAAATGTAAATTTTGAAATGTTTTATTGTTTCTTTCACTTAGGTAAGTATTAAATTCACTCAAAATTAACATTTCAATAGTAGAATATTGAATTTTTGAAATTTTTTGAAATGTTACCTATATACTGATTCTCATAAGATCATTCTTCCATACGTTCAAGCCTTAAGTGCTCAAAAATCCATATTGATAAAATTTAAATTTTGAAATGTTGTATTGTTTCTTTCACTTAAAAATAACATTTCAATAGTAGATTTTTGAATTTTTGAAATTTTTTGAAATGTTACCTCTATACTGATTCCCATACGATCATTCTTCCATACATTCAAGCCTTAACTGCTTAAAAATCCATATTGATAAATGTAAATTTTGAAATGTTTTATTGTTTCTTTCACTTAGGTTAGTATTAAATTCACTCAAAAATAACGTTTCAATAGTAGATCATTGAATTTTTGAATTTTTTTGAAATGTTACCTATATACTGGATCTCATACGATCATTCTTCCATACGTTCAAGCCTTAAGATCTCAAAAATCCATATAAATAAAATGTAAATTTTGAAATGGTTCATTGTTTCTTTCACTAAAAAATAACATTTCAATAGTAGATAATTGAATTTTTGAAATTTTTTGAAATGTTACTTATATACTGATTCTCATACGATCATTCTTCCATACGTTCAAGCCTTAAGTGCTCAAAAATCCATATTGATAAAATTTAAATTTTGAAATGTTGTATTGTTTCTTTCACTTAAAAATAACATTTCAATAGTAGATTTTTGAATTTTAGAAATTTTTTGAAATGTTTCCTATATACTGATTCTCATGTGATCATTCTTCCATACGTTCAAGCCTTAAGTGCTCAAAAATCTATATTGATAAAATTTAAATTTTGAAATGTTGTATTGTTTCTTTCACTTAAAAATAACATTTCAATAGTAGATTTTTGAATTTTAGAAATTTTTTGAAATGTTTCCTATATACTGATTCTCATGTGATCATTCTTCCATACGTTCAAGCCTTAAGTGCTCAAAAATCCATATTGATAAAATTTAAATTTTGAAATGTTCTATTTTTTCTTTCACTAAAAAATAACATTTCAATAGTAGATTATTGAATTTTTGAAATTTTTTGAAATGTTACCTATATACTGATTCTCATAAGATCATTCATCCATACGTTCAAGCCTTAAGTGCTCAAAAATCCATATTGATAAAATTTAAATTTTGAAATGTTGTATTGTTTCTTTCACTTAAAAATAACATTTCAATAGTAGATTTTTGAATTTTTGAAATTTTTTGAAATGTTACCTCTATACTGATTCCCATACGATCATTCTTCCATACATTCAAGCCTTAAGTGCTTAAAAATCCATATTGATAAATGTAAATTTTGAAATGTTTTATTGTTTCTTTCACTTAGGTAAGTATTAAATTCACTCAAAAATAACATTTCAATAGTAGAATATTGAATTTTTGAAATTTTTTGAAATGTTACCTATATACTGATTCTCATACGATCATTCTTCCATACGTTCAAGCCTTAAGTGCTCAAAAATCCGAATTGATAAAATTTAAATTTTGAAATGTTGTATTGTTTCTTTCACTTAAAAATAACATTTCAATAGTAGATTTTTGAATTTTAGAAATTTTTTGAAATGTTTCCTATATACTGATTCTCATGTGATCATTCTTCCATACGTTCAAGCCTTAAGTGCTCAAAAATCCATATTGATAAAATTTAAATTTTGAAATGTTGTATTGTTTCTTTCACTTAAAAATAACATTTCAATAGTAGATTTTTGAATTTTAGAAATTTTTTGAAATGTTTCCTATATACTGATTCTCATGTGATCATTCTTCCATACATTCAAGCCTTAAGTGCTTAAAAATCCATATTGATAAATGTAAATTTTGAAATGTTTTATTGCTTCTTTCACTTAGGTTAGTATTAAATTCACTCAAAAATAACGTTTCAATAGAAGATTATTGAATTTTTGAATTTTTTTGAAATGTTGCCTATATACTGGATCTCATACGATCATTCTTCCATACGTTCAAGCCTTAAGATCTCAAAACTCCATATAAATAATATGTAAATTTTGAAATGGTTTATTGTTTCTTTCACTAAAAAATAACATTTCAATAGTAGATTATTGAATTTTTGAAATTTTTTGAAATGTTACCTATATACTGATTCTCATACGATCATTCTTCCATACGTTCAAGCCTTAAGTGCTCAAAAATCCATATTGATAAAATTTAAATTTTGAAATGTTGTATTGTTTCTTTCACTTAAAAATAACATTTCAATAGTAGATTTTTGAATTTTTGAAATTTTTTGAAATGTTATTTCTATACTGATTCCCATACGATCATTCTTCCATACATTCAAGCCTTAAGTGCTTAAAAATCCATATCGATAAATGTAAATTTTGAAATGTTTTATTGTTTCTTTCACTTAGGTTAGTATTAAATTCACTCAAAAATAACGTTTCAATAGTAGATTTTTGAATTTTATATATACTATATACTGATTCTCATACGATCATTCTTCCATACGTTCAAGACTTAAGTGCTCAAAAATCCGAATTGATAAAATTTAAATTTTGAAATGTTGTATTGTTTCTTTCACTTAAAAATAACATTTCAATAGTAGATTTTTGAATTTTAGAAATTTTTTGAAATGTTTCCTATATACTGATTCTCATGTGATCATTCTTCATACGTTCAAGCCTTAAGTGCTCAAAAATCCATATTGATAAAATTTAAATTTTGAAATATAGTATTGTTTCTTTCACTTAAAAATAACATTTCAATAGTAGATTTTTGAATTTTTGAAATTTTTTGAAATGTTACCTATATACTGATTCTCATACGATCATTCTTCCATACGTTCAAGCCTTAAGTGCTCAAAAATCCATATTGATAAAATTTAAATTTTGAAATGTTTTATTGTTTCTTTCACTTAGGTAAGTATTAAATTCACTCAAAATTAACATTTCAATAGTAGAATATTGAATTTTTGAAATTTTTTGAAATGTTACCTATATACTGATTCTCATAAGATCATTCTTCCATACGTTCAAGCCTTAAGTGCTCAAAAATCCATATTGATAAAATTTAAATTTTGAAATGTTGTATTGTTTCTTTCACTTAAAAATAACATTTCAATAGTAGATTTTTGAATTTTTGAATTTTTTTGAAATGTTACCTCTATACTGATTCCCATACGATCATTCTTCCATACATTCAAGCCTTAACTGCTTAAAAATCCATATTGATAAATGTAAATTTTGAAATGTTTTATTGTTTCTTTCACTTAGGTTAGTATTAAATTCACTCAAAAATAACGTTTCAATAGTAGATCATTGAATTTTTGAATTTTTTTGAAATGTTACCTATATACTGGATCTCATACGATCATTCTTCCATACGTTCAAGCCTTAAGATCTCAAAAATCCATATAAATAAAATGTAAATTTTGAAATGGTTCATTGTTTCTTTCACTAAAAAATAACATTTCAATAGTAGATAATTGAATTTTTGAAATTTTTTGAAATGTTACTTATATACTGATTCTCATACGATCATTCTTCCATACGTTCAAGCCTTAAGTGCTCAAAAATCCATATTGATAAAATTTAAATTTTGAAATGTTGTATTGTTTCTTTCACTTAAAAATAACATTTCAATAGTAGATTTTTGAATTTTAGAAATTTTTTGAAATGTTTCCTATATACTGATTCTCATGTGATCATTCTTCCATACGTTCAAGCCTTAAGTGCTCAAAAATCCATATTGATAAAATTTAAATTTTGAAATGTTGTATTGTTTCTTTCACTTAAAAATAACATTTCAATAGTAGATTTTTGAATTTTAGAAATTTTTTGAAATGTTTCCTATATACTGATTCTCATGTGATCATTCTTCCATACGTTCAAGCCTTAAGTGCTCAAAAATCCATATTGATAAAATTTAAATTTTGAAATGTTCTATTTTTTCTTTCACTAAAAAATAACATTTCAATAGTAGATTATTGAATTTTTGAAATTTTTTGAAATGTTACCTATATACTGATTCTCATAAGATCATTCTTCCATACGTTCAAGCCTTAAGTGCTCAAAAATCCATATTGATAAAATTTAAATTTTGAAATGTTGTATTGTTTCTTTCACTTAAAAATAACATTTCAATAGTAGATTTTTGAATTTTTGAAATTTTTTGAAATGTTACCTCTATACTGATTCCCATACGATCATTCTTCCATACATTCAAGCCTTAAGTGCTTAAAAATCCATATTGATAAATGTAAATTTTGAAATGTTTTATTGTTTCTTTCACTTAGGTAAGTATTAAATTCACTCAAAAATAACATTTCAATAGTAGAATATTGAATTTTTGAAATTTTTTGAAATGTTACCTATATACTGATTCTCATACGATCATTCTTCCATACGTTCAAGCCTTAAGTGCTCAAAAATCCGAATTGATAAAATTTAAATTTTGAAATGTTGTATTGTTTCTTTCACTTAAAAATAACATTTCAATAGTAGATTTTTGAATTTTAGAAATTTTTTGAAATGTTTCCTATATACTGATTCTCATGTGATCATTCTTCCATACGTTCAAGCCTTAAGTGCTCAAAAATCCATATTGATAAAATTTAAATTTTGAAATGTTGTATTGTTTCTTTCACTTAAAAATAACATTTCAATAGTAGATTTTTGAATTTTAGAAATTTTTTGAAATGTTTCCTATATACTGATTCTCATGTGATCATTCTTCCATACATTCAAGCCTTAAGTGCTTAAAAATCCATATTGATAAATGTAAATTTTGAAATGTTTTATTGCTTCTTTCACTTAGGTTAGTATTAAATTCACTCAAAAATAACGTTTCAATAGAAGATTATTGAATTTTTGAATTTTTTTGAAATGTTGCCTATATACTGGATCTCATACGATCATTCTTCCATACGTTCAAGCCTTAAGATCTCAAAACTCCATATAAATAATATGTAAATTTTGAAATGGTTTATTGTTTCTTTCACTAAAAAATAACATTTCAATAGTAGATTATTGAATTTTTGAAATTTTTTGAAATGTTACCTATATACTGATTCTCATACGATCATTCTTCCATACGTTCAAGCCTTAAGTGCTCAAAAATCCATATTGATAAAATTTAAATTTTGAAATGTTGTATTGTTTCTTTCACTTAAAAATAACATTTCAATAGTAGATTTTTGAATTTTTGAAATTTTTTGAAATGTTACTTCTATACTGATTCCCATACGATCATTCTTCCATACATTCAAGCCTTAAGTGCTTAAAAATCCATATCGATAAATGTAAATTTTGAAATGTTTTATTGTTTCTTTCACTTAGGTTAGTATTAAATTCACTCAAAAATAACGTTTCAATAGTAGATTTTTGAATTTTATATATACTATATACTGATTCTCATACGATCATTCTTCCATACGTTCAAGACTTAAGTGCTCAAAAATCCGAATTGATAAAATTTAAATTTTGAAATGTTGTATTGTTTCTTTCACTTAAAAATAACATTTCAATAGTAGATTTTTGAATTTTAGAAATTTTTTGAAATGTTTCCTATATACTGATTCTCATGTGATCATTCTTCATACGTTCAAGCCTTAAGTGCTCAAAAATCCATATTGATAAAATTTAAATTTTGAAATATTGTATTGTTTCTTTCACTTAAAAATAACATTTCAATAGTAGATTTTTGAATTTTTGAAATTTTTTGAAATGTTACCTATATACTGATTCTCATACGATCATTCTTCCATACGTTCAAGCCTTAAGTGCTCAAAAATCCATATTGATAAAATTTAAATTTTGAAATGTTGTATTGTTTCTTTCACTTAAAAATAACATTTCAATAGTAGATTTTTGAATTTTAGAAATTTTTTGATATGTTTCCTATATACTGATTCTCATGTGATCATTCTTCCATACATTCAAGCCTTAAGTGCTTAAAAATCCATATTGATAAATGTAAATTTTGAAATGTTTTATTGTTTCTTTCACTTAGGTTAGTATTACATTCACTCAAAAATAACGTTTCAATAGAAGATTATTGAATTTTTGAATTTTTTTGAAATGTTGCCTATATACTGGATCTCATACGATCATTCTTCCATACGTTCAAGCCTTAAGATCTCAAAACTCCATATAAATAATATGTAAATTTTGAAATGGTTTATTGTTTCTTTCACTAAAAAATAACATTTCAATAGTAGATTATTGAATTTTTGAAATTTTTTGAAATGTTACCTATATACTGATTCTCATACGATCATTCTTCCATACGTTCAAGCCTTAAGTGCTCAAAAATCCATATTGATAAAATTTAAATTTTGAAATGTTGTATTGTTTCTTTCACTTAAAAATAACATTTCAATAGTAGATTTTTGAATTTTAGAAAGTTTTTGAAATGTTCCCTATATACTGATTCCCATACGATCATTCTTCCATACGTTCAAGCCTTAAGTGCTCAAAAATCCATATTGATAAATGTAAATTTTGAAATGTTTTATTGTTTCTTTCACTTAGGTTAGTATTAAATTCACTTCAATATAACATTTCAATAGTAGATTATTGAATTTTTGAAATTTTTTGAAATGTTACCTCTATACTGATTCCCATACGATCATTCTTCCATACGTTCAAGCCTTAAGTGCTCAAAAATCCATATTGATAAAATTTAAATTTTGAAATGTTGTATTGTTTCTTTCACTTAAAAATAACATTTCAATAGTAGATTTTTGAATTTTAGAAATTTTTTGAAATGTTATCTATATACTGATTCCCATACGATCATTCTTCCATACGTTGAAGCCTTAATTGCTCAAAAATCCATTTTGATAAAATGTAAATTTTGAAATGGTTTATTGTTTCTTTCACTAAAAAATAACATTTCAATAGTAGATTTTTGAATTTTTGAATTTTTTTGAAATGTTACCTATATACTGATTCCCATACGATCATTCTTCCATACTTTCAAGCCTTAAGTGCTCAAAAATCCATATTGATAAATGTAAATTTTGAAATGTTTTATTGTTTCTTTCACTTAAAAATAACATTTCAATGGTAGATTTTTGAATTTTTGAAATTTTTTGAAATGTTACCTCTATACTGATTCCCATACGATCATTCTTCCATACATTCAAGCCTTAAGTGCTTAAAAATCCATATCGATAAATGTAAATTTTGAAATGTTTTATTGTTTCTTTCACTTAGGTTAGTATTAAATTCACTCAAAAATAACGTTTCAATAGTAGATTATTGAATTTTTGAATTTTTTTGAAATGTTACCTGTATACTGGATCTCATACGATCATTCTTCCAATCGTTCAAGCCTTAAGATCTCAAAAATCCATATAAATAATATGTAAATTTTGAAATGTTGTATTGTTTCTTTCACTTAAAAATAACATTTCAATAGTAGATTTTTGAATTTTTGAAATTTTTTGAAATGTTACTTCTATACTGATTCCCATACGATCATTCTTCCATACATTCAAGCCTTAAGTGCTTAAAAATCCATATTGATAAAATTTAAATTTTGAAATGTTGTATTGTTTCTTTCACTTAAAAATAACATTTCAATAGTAGATTTTTGAATTTTAGAAATTTTTTGAAATGTTTCCTATATACTGATTCTCATGTGATCATTCTTCATACGTTCAAGCCTTAAGTGCTCAAAAATCCATATTGATAAAATTTAAATTTTGAAATATTGTATTGTTTCTTTCACTTAAAAATAACATTTCAATAGTAGATTTTTGAATTTTTGAAATTTTTTGAAATGTTACCTATATACTGATTCTCATACGATCATTCTTCCATACGTTCAAGCCTTAAGTGCTCAAAAATCCATATTGATAAAATTTAAATTTTGAAATGTTGTATTGTTTCTTTCACTTAAAAATAACATTTCAATAGTAGATTTTTGAATTTTAGAAATTTTTTGATATGTTTCCTATATACTGATTCTCATGTGATCATTCTTCCATACATTCAAGCCTTAAGTGCTTAAAAATCCATATTGATAAATGTAAATTTTGAAATGTTTTATTGTTTCTTTCACTTAGGTTAGTATTACATTCACTCAAAAATAACGTTTCAATAGAAGATTATTGAATTTTTGAATTTTTTTGAAATGTTGCCTATATACTGGATCTCATACGATCATTCTTCCATACGTTCAAGCCTTAAGATCTCAAAACTCCATATAAATAATATGTAAATTTTGAAATGGTTTATTGTTTCTTTCACTAAAAAATAACATTTCAATAGTAGATTATTGAATTTTTGAAATTTTTTGAAATGTTACCTATATACTGATTCTCATACGATCATTCTTCCATACGTTCAAGCCTTAAGTGCTCAAAAATCCATATTGATAAAATTTAAATTTTGAAATGTTGTATTGTTTCTTTCACTTAAAAATAACATTTCAATAGTAGATTTTTGAATTTTAGAAAGTTTTTGAAATGTTCCCTATATACTGATTCCCATACGATCATTCTTCCATACGTTCAAGCCTTAAGTGCTCAAAAATCCATATTGATAAATGTAAATTTTGAAATGTTTTATTGTTTCTTTCACTTAGGTTAGTATTAAATTCACTTCAATATAACATTTCAATAGTAGATTATTGAATTTTTGAAATTTTTTGAAATGTTACCTCTATACTGATTCCCATACGATCATTCTTCCATACGTTCAAGCCTTAAGTGCTCAAAAATCCATATTGATAAAATTTAAATTTTGAAATGTTGTATTGTTTCTTTCACTTAAAAATAACATTTCAATAGTAGATTTTTGAATTTTAGAAATTTTTTGAAATGTTATCTATATACTGATTCCCATACGATCATTCTTCCATACGTTGAAGCCTTAATTGCTCAAAAATCCATTTTGATAAAATGTAAATTTTGAAATGGTTTATTGTTTCTTTCACTAAAAAATAACATTTCAATAGTAGATTTTTGAATTTTTGAATTTTTTTGAAATGTTACCTATATACTGATTCCCATACGATCATTCTTCCATACTTTCAAGCCTTAAGTGCTCAAAAATCCATATTGATAAATGTAAATTTTGAAATGTTTTATTGTTTCTTTCACTTAAAAATAACATTTCAATGGTAGATTTTTGAATTTTTGAAATTTTTTGAAATGTTACCTCTATACTGATTCCCATACGATCATTCTTCCATACATTCAAGCCTTAAGTGCTTAAAAATCCATATCGATAAATGTAAATTTTGAAATGTTTTATTGTTTCTTTCACTTAGGTTAGTATTAAATTCACTCAAAAATAACGTTTCAATAGTAGATTATTGAATTTTTGAATTTTTTTGAAATGTTACCTGTATACTGGATCTCATACGATCATTCTTCCAATCGTTCAAGCCTTAAGATCTCAAAAATCCATATAAATAATATGTAAATTTTGAAATGTTGTATTGTTTCTTTCACTTAAAAATAACATTTCAATAGTAGATTTTTGAATTTTTGAAATTTTTTGAAATGTTACTTCTATACTGATTCCCATACGATCATTCTTCCATACATTCAAGCCTTAAGTGCTTAAAAATCCATATTGATAAATGTAAATTTTGAAATGTTTTATTGTTTCTTTCACTTAGGTTAGTATTAAATTCACTCAAAAAAAACATTTCAATAGTAGAATATTGAATTTTTGAAATTTTTTGAAATGTTACCTATATACTGATTCTCATACGATCATTCTTCCATACGTTCAAGCCTTAAGTGCTCAAAAATCCGAATTGATAAAATTTAAATTTTGAAATGTTGTATTGTTTCTTTCACTTAAAAATAACATTTCAATAGTAGATTTTTGAATTTTAGAAATTTTTTGAAATGTTTCCTATATACTGATTCTCATGTGATCATTCTTCCATACGTTCAAGCCTTAAGTGCTCAAAAATCCATATTGATAAAATTTAAATTTTGAAATGTTGTATTGTTTCTTTCACTTAAAAATAACATTTCAATAGTAGATTTTTGAATTTTTGAAATTTTTTGAAATGTTACCTATATACTGATTCTCATACGATCATTCTTCCATACGTTCAAGCCTTAAGTGCTCAAAAATCCATATTGATAAAATTTAAATTTTGAAATGTTGTATTGTTTCTTTCACTTAAAAATAACATTTCAATAGTAGATTTTTGAATTTTAGAAATTTTTTGAAATGTTTCCTATATACTGATTCTCATGTGATCATTCTTCCATACATTGAAGTCTTAAGTGCTTAAAAATCCATATTGATAAATGTAAATTTTGAAATGTTTTATTGTTTCTTTCACTTAGGTTAGTATTAAATTCACTCAAAAATAACGTTTCAATAGAAGATTATTGAATTTTTGAATTTTTTTGAAATGTTACCTATATACTGATTCCCATACGATCATTCTTCCATACGTTCAAGCCTTAAGTGCTCAAAAATCCATATTGATAAATGTAAATTTTGCAATGGTTTATTGTTTCGTTCACTTAAAAATAACATTTCAATAGTAGATTTTTGAATTTTTGAATGTTTTTGAAATGTTATCTATATACTGATTCCCATACGATCATTCTTCCATACGTTCAAGCCTTAAGTGCTCAAAAATCCATTTTGATAAAATGTAAATTTTGAAATGGTTTATTGTTTCTTTCACTAAAAAATAACATTTCAATAGTAGATTTTTGAATTTTTGAATTTTTTTGAAATGTTACCTATATACTGATTCCCATACGATCATTCTTCCATACGTTCAAGCCTTAAGTGCTCAAAAATCCATATTGATAAATGTAAATTTTGAAATGTTTTATTGTTTCTTTCACTTAAAAATAACATTTCAATGGTAGATTTTTGAATTTTTGAAATTTTTTGAAATGTTACCTCTATACTGATTCCCATACGATCATTCTTCCATACATTCAAGCCTTAAGTGCTTAAAAATCCATATTGATAAATGTAAATTTTGAAATGTTTTATTGTTTCTTTCACTTAGGTTAGTATTAAATTCACTCAAAAATAACGTTTCAATAGTAAATTATTGAATTTTTGAATTTTTTTGAAATGTTACCTGTATACTGGATCTCATACGATCATTCTTCCAATCGTTCAAGCCTTAAGATCTCAAAAATCCATATAAATCATATGTAAATTTTGAAATGGTTTATTGTTTCTTTCACTAAAAAATAACATTTCAATAGTAGATTTTTGAATTTTTGAAATTTTTTGAAATGTTACCTCTATACTGATTCCCATACGATCATTCTTCCATACATTCAAGCCTTAAGTGCTTAAAAATCCATATTGATAAATGTAAATTTTGAAATGTTTTATTGTTTCTTTCACTTAGGTTAGTATTAAATTCACTCAAAAATAACGTTTCAATAGTAGATTATTGAATTTTTGAATTTTTTTGAAATGTTACCTGTATACTGATTCTCATACGATCATTCTTCCAATCGTTCAAGCCTTAAGATCTCAAAAATCCATATAAATAATATGTAAATTTTGAAATGGTTTATTGTTTCTTTCACTAAAAAATAACATTTCAATAGTAGAATATTGAATTTTTGAAATTTTTTGAAATGTTACCTATATACTGATTCTCATAAGATCATTCTTCCATACGTTCAAGCCTTAAGTGCTCAAAAATCCATATTGATAAAATTTAAATTTTGAAATGTTGTATTGTTTCTTTCACTTAAAACTAACATTTCAATAGTAGATTTTTGAATTTTTGAAATTTTTTGAAATGTTACCTCTATACTGATTCCCATACGATCATTCTTCCATACATTCAAGCCTTAAGTGCTTAAAAATCCATATTGATAAATGTAAATTTTGAAATGTTTTATTGTTTCTTTCACTTAGGTTAGTATTAAATTCACCTAAATATAACATTTCAATAGTAGATTTTTGAATTTTTGAATTTTTTTGAAATGTTACCTATATACTGGATCTCATACGATTATTCTTCCATACGTTCAAGCCTTAAGACCTCAAAAATCCATATAAATAAAATGTAAATTTTGAAATGGTTTATTGTTTGTTCCACTAAAAACTAACATTTCAATAGTAGATTATTGAATTTTATAAATTTTTTGAAATGTTACCTATATACTGATTCCCATACGATCATTCTTCCATACGTTCAAGCCTTAAGTGCTCAAAAATCCATATTGATAAATGTAAATTTTGAAATGTTTTATTGTTTCTTTCACTTAGGTTAGTATTAAATTCACCTAAATATAACATTTCAATAGTAGATTTTTTAATTTTTGAATTTTTTTGAAATGTTACCTATATACTGATTCCCATACGATCATTCTTCCATACGTTCAAGCCTTAAGTGCTCAAAAATCCATATTGATAAAATGTAAATTTTGAAATGGTTTATTGTTTCTTTCACTAAAAAATAACATTTCAATAGTAGATTTTTGAATTTTTGAATTTTTTTGAAATGTTACCTATATACTGATTCCCATACGATCATTCTTCCATACGCTCAAGCCTTAAGATCTTAAAAATCCATATAAATAAAATGTATATTTTGAAATGGTTTATTGTTTCTTTCACTAAAAAATAACATTTCAATAGTAGATTATTGAATGTTTGAAATTTTTTGAAATGTTACCTATATACTGATTCTCATAAGATCATTCTTCCATACGTTCAAGCCTTAAGTGCTCAAAAATCCATATTGATAAAATTTAAATTTTGATATGTTGTATTGTTTCTTTCACTTAAAAATAACATTTCAATAGAAGATTTTTGAATTTTTGAAATTTTTTGAAATGTTACCTCTATACTGATTCCCATACGATCATTCTTCCATACATTCAAGCCTTAAGTGCTTAAAAATCCATATTGATAAATGTAAATTTTGAAATGTTTTATTGTTTCTTTCACTTAGGTTAGTATTAAATTCACTCAAAAATAACGTTTCAATAGTAGATTATTGAATTTTTGAATTTTTTTGAAATTTTACCTATATACTGGATCTCATACGATCATTCTTCCAAACGTTCAAGCCTTAAGATCTCAAAAATCCATATAAATAATATGTAAATTTTGAAATGGTTTATAGTTTCTTTCACTAAAAAATAACATTTCAATAGTAGAATATTGAATTTTTGAAATTTTTTGAAATGTTACCTATATACTGATTCTCATACGATCATTCTTCCATACGTTCAAGCCTTAAGTGCTCAAAAATCCATATTGATAAAATTTAAATTTTGAAATGTTGTATTGTTTCTTTCACTTAAAAATAACATTTCAATAGTAGATTTTTGAATTTTTGAAATTTTTTGAAATGTTACCTATATACTGATTCCCATACGATCATTCTTCTATACATTCAAGCCTTAAGTGCTTAAAAATCCATATTGATAAATGTAAATTTTGAAATGTTTTATTGTTTCTTTCACTTAGGTTAGTATTAAATTCACTCAAAAATAACGTTTCAATAGTAGATTATTGAATTTTTGAATTTTTTTGAAATGTTGCCTATATACTGATTCTCATACGATCATTCTTCCATACGTTCAAGCCTTAAGTGCTCAAAAATCCATATTGATAAAATTTAAATTTTGAAATGTTGTATTGTTTCTTTCACTTAAAAATAACATTTCAATAGTAGATTTTTGAAATTTATAAATTTTTTGAAATGTTTCCTATATACTGATTCTCATGTGATCATTCTTCCATACGTTCAAGGCTTAAGTGCTCAAAAATCCATATTGATAAAATTTAAATTTTGAAATGTTGTATTGTTTCTTTCACTTAAAAATAACATTTCAATAGTAGATTTTTGAATTTTAGAAATTTTTTGAAATGTTTCCTATATACTGATTCTCATGTGATCATTCTTCATACATTCAAGCCTTAAGTGCTTAAAAATCCATATTGAAAAATGTACATTTTGAAATGTTTTATTGTTTCTTTCACTTCGGTTAGTATTAAATTCACTCAAAAATAACGATTCAATAGTAGATTTTTGAATTTTTTTGAAATGTTACCTATATACTGGATCTCATACGATCATTCTTCCATACGTTCAAGGCTTAAGTGCTCAAAAATCCATATTGATAAAATTTAAATTTTGAAATGTTGTATTGTTTCTTTCACTTAAAAATAACATTTCAATAGTAGATTTTTGAATTTTTGAAATTTTTTGAAATGTTACCTATATACTGATTCCCATACGATCATTCTTCTATACATTCAAGCCTTAAGTGCTTAAAAATCCATATTGAAAAATGTACATTTTGAAATGTTTTATTGTTTCTTTCACTTCGGTTAGTATTAAATTCACTCAAAAATAACGATTCAATAGTAGATTTTTGAATTTTTTTGAAATGTTACCTATATACTGGATCTCATACGATCATTCTTTCATACGTTCAAGCCTTAAGTGCTAAAAAATCCATATTGATAAAATGTAAATTTTGCAATGGTTTATTGTTTCTTTCACTTAAAAATAACATTTCAATAGTAGATTTTTGAATTTTTGAATGTTTTTGAAATGTTATCTATATACTGATTCCCATACGATCATTCTTCCATACGTTCAAGCCTTAAGTGCTCAAAAGTCCATTTTGATAAAATGTAAATTTTGAAATGGTTTATTGTTTCTTTCACTAAAAAATAACATTTCAATAGTAGATTTTTGAATTTTTGAATTTTTTTGAAATGTTACCTATTTACTGATTCCCATACGATCATTCTTCCATACGTTCAAGCCTTAAGGGGTTATTCTCATGTAACGACTTAAAAAAAATTTTTTTTTTTTTTTTTTATATTTCGATAATAGAACATATTGAAAATATGCTGTGAAAATTTCAGATCGAAATTTCTATTAAAAAAGTAGTTACAACTTATAATCGCCGACGCGTCATAAGCGACCGCCTACTGCTTTTAAAACTTTGTACGCGTTTTTCTTGAAACGTCATTTTCTAAAACGGTTAGGGTCCTAGAGAAAAAACTATTTGTCCGTACCAAACCCGTGTTTTTTCGAAAATATTTTCCTATTTTTTTAAAGCAATTTTAATTAAAAAACCAGTAAGGATTGGAGTCGACAGTAATCGACTCCGACATACCCTGTACCTTCAATTAGTAACGACTGTTTGAAGGCGTGGCCCCGCCCACTTTTTCATCAAAATAGATTTCATTTCCATTTAATATCACACATACCTTTTTTACACTTTTAGACCAATTGGTTCCAGAGATACAACGTTTTTCTATATGTGGGCGTGGCAACGCCCATTTTGTAATTGAATCATGTTATATTCAATCCCAATAGCATACATGCAAAATTTCATTCTTGTAGGTTTTATGGTTCTTGAGATATAAGCGTTTTAAATTTGTATTATAAAGGGGCGTGGCTACGCCCATTTTTTTCTTGTATCTTCTTGGGACTCGTTTCAGCTATATACATTCCAAATTTGGTGATCCTATCACAAAAGACAACCGAGATAATACGACTTTTGTAAATTTTTTTCCCGAGGTTGCTCCAGTCATTTGCCCCTCACCCCTAAACGAAGTTTAAAAGGGGGGAAAAAAAATAAACTTGATCTGCTTAAGAAATGACAGAATTGAAGTGCGAAGAGCTTTTGGTTCTATCTATTATAGTTTCCGAGATCTAGGCGTTCATACAGACGGACAGACGGACAGTCGGACAGACGGACAGACAGACAGACGGACAGACGGACATGGCTATATCAACTCGTCTTATCGAGCTGATCAAGAATATATATACTTTGTATAGTCGGAGATGTCTCCTTCTGGGTGTTACATACATTGTCGATGCTGACAAAACTAATATACCCTTGTACTATAAGGTACAGGGTATAAAAACGCGATTTTCGTAATTTTTTTTTTGACAGTCCGGCATTTTTTTGTTTTTCAATGAAATTCAATGCCTTTGGTACGGACGATAGCGACAGACCTCCTGAATAATAATCCATTCGGGTTTCTCATTTCGGAGAACATTAACAGCCGCTATCAGCCTGACCAGTGACATACTTTTTTTTTTTGGTGTATACTTCAATTTAAGAAAAAATTTATAAAAAATGAAAAATAAGAAAAGAATATATTTTTTTTACACAGTTTATGGTCCAAATAAAAACATATAAAAAACCTAATTTGATTAAATTGTATTATCTATTAAAAAAAAATATTCTAAAAACAGGTAAAATTCATGCGTTTACATGAGAATAACCCCTTAAGTGGTCAAAAATCCATATTGATAAATGTAAATTTTGAAATGGTTTATTGTTTCTTTCACTAAAAAATAACATTTCAATAGTAGATTTTTGAATTTTTGAAATTTTTTGAAATGTTACCTGTATACTGATTCCCATACGATCATTCTTCCATACATTCAAGCCTTAAGTGCTTAAAATCCATATTGATAAATGTAAATTTTGAAATGGTTTATTGTTTCTTTCACTTAAAAATAACATTTCAATAGTAGATTTTTGAATTTTTGAAATTTTTTGAAATGTTACCTCTATACTGATTCCCATACGATCATTCTTCCATACATTCAAGCCTTAAGTGCTTAAAAATCCATATTGATAAATGTAAATTTTGAAATGTTTTATTGTTTCTTTCACTTAGGTTAGTATTAAATTCACTCAATAATAACGTTTCAATAGTAGATTATTGAATTTCTGAATTTTTTTGAAATGTTACCTGTATACTGGATCTCATACGATCATTCTTCCAATCGTTCAAGCCTTAAGATCTCAAAAATCCATATAAATAATATGTAAATTTTGAAATGGTTTATTGTTTCTTTCACTAAAAAATAACATTTCAATAGTAGATTATTGAATTTTTGAAATTTTTTGAAATGTTACCTATATACTGATTCTCATAAGATCATTCTTCCATACGTTCAAGCCTTAAGTGCTCAAAAATCCATATTGATAAAATTTAAATTTTGAAATGTTGTATTGTTTCTTTAACTTAAAAATAACATTTCAATAGTAGATTTTTGAATTTTTAAAAATCCATATTGATAAATGTAATTTTTGAAATGTTTTATTGTTTCTTTCACTTAGGTTAGCATTAAATTCACTCAAAAATAACGATTCAATAGTTGATTTTTGAATTTTTGAATTTTTTTGAAATGTTACCTATATACTGGATCTCATACGATCATTCTTCCATACGTTTAAGCCTTAAGATCACAAAAATCCATTTAAATAAAATGTAAATTTTGAAATGGTTTATTGTTTGTTTCAATGAAAAATAACATTTCAATAGTAGATTATTGAATTTTAGAAATTTTTTGAAATGTTACCTATATACTGATTCCCATACGATCATTCTTCCATACGTTCAAGCCTTAAGTGCTCAAAAATCCATATTGATAAATGTAAATTTTGAAATGTTTTATTGTTTCTTTCACTTAGGTTAGTATTAAATTCACCTAAATATAACATTTCAATAGTAGATTTTTTAATTTTTGAATTTTTTTGAAATGTTACCTATATACTGATTCCCATACGATCATTCTTCCATACGTTCAAGCCTTAAGTGCTCAAAAATCCATATTGATAAAATGTAAATTTTGAAATGGTTTATTGTTTCTTTCACTAAAAAATAACATTTCAATGGCAGATTTTTGAATTTTTGAATTTTTTTGAAATGTTACCTATATACTGATTCCCATACGATTATTCTTCCATACGTTCAAGCCTTAAGTGCTCAAAAATCCATATTGATAAATGTAAATTTTGAAATGTTTTATTGTTTCTTTCACTTAGGTTAGTATTAAATTCACCTAAATATAACATTTCAATAGTAGATTTTTGAATTTTTGAATTTTTTTGAAATGTTACCTATATACTGGATCTCATACGATCATTCTTCCATACGTTCAAGCCTTAAGACCTCAAAAATCCATATAAATAAAATGTAAATTTTGCAATGGTTTATTGTTTCTTTCACTTAAAAATAACATTTCAATAGTAGATTTTTGAATTTTTGAATGTTTTTGAAATGTTATCTATATACTGATTCCCATACGATCATTCTTCCATACGTTCAAGCCTTAAGTGCTCAAAAGTCCATTTTGATAAAATGTAAATTTTGAAATGGTTTATTGTTTCTTTCACTAAAAAATAACATTTCAATAGTAGATTTTTGAATTTTTGAATTTTTTTGAAATGTTACCTATTTACTGATTCCCATACGATCATTCTTCCATACGTTCAAGCCTTAAGTGGTCAAAAATCCATATTGATAAATGTAAATTTTGAAATGGTTTATTGTTTCTTTCACTAAAAAATAACATTTCAATAGTAGATTTTTGAATTTTTGAAATTTTTTGAAATGTTACCTGTATACTGATTCCCATACGATCATTCTTCCATACATTCAAGCCTTAAGTGCTTAAAAATCCATATTGATAAATGTAAATTTTGAAATGGTTTATTGTTTCTTTCACTTAAGAATAACATTTCAATAGTAGATTTTTGAATTTTTGAAATTTTTTGAAATGTTACCTCTATACTGATTCCCATACGATCATTCTTCCATACATTCAAGCCTTAAGTGCTTAAAAATCCATATTGATAAATGTAAATTTTGAAATGTTTTATTGTTTCTTTCACTTAGGTTAGTATTAAATTCACTCAATAATAACGTTTCAATAGTAGATTATTGAATTTCTGAATTTTTTTGAAATGTTACCTGTATACTGG
Organism: Phortica okadai; assembly: GCA_034638295.1. Classification (NCBI taxonomy): domain Eukaryota; kingdom Metazoa; phylum Arthropoda; class Insecta; order Diptera; family Drosophilidae; genus Phortica; species Phortica okadai. Next base: position 26,615,054 of record CM067851.1, on the reverse strand, counting down.
ATCTCATACGATCATTCTTCCAATCGTTCAAGCCTTAAGATCTCAAAAATCCATATAAATAATATGTAAATTTTGAAATGGTTTATTGTTTCTTTCACTAAAAAATAACATTTCAATAGTAGATTATTGAATTTTTGAAATTTTTTGAAATGTTACCTATATACTGATTCTCATAAGATCATTCTTCCATACGTTCAAGCCTTAAGTGCTCAAAAATCCATATTGATAAAATTTAAATTTTGAAATGTTGTATTGTTTCTTTAACTTAAAAATAACATTTCAATAGTAGATTTTTGAATTTTTAAAAATCCATATTGATAAATGTAATTTTTGAAATGTTTTATTGTTTCTTTCACTTAGGTTAGTATTAAATTCACTCAAAAATAACGATTCAATAGTTGATTTTTGAATTTTTGAATTTTTTTGAAATGTTACCTATATACTGGATCTCATACGATCATTCTTCCAATCGTTTAAGCCTTAAGATCACAAAAATCCATTTAAATAAAATGTAAATTTTGAAATGGTTTATTGTTTGTTTCACTGAAAAATAACATTTCAATAGTAGATTATTGAATTTTAGAAATTTTTTGAAATGTTACCTATATACTGATTCCCATACGATCATTCTTCCATACGTTCAAGCCTTAAGTGCTCAAAAATCCATATTGATAAATGTAAATTTTGAAATGTTTTATTGTTTCTTTCACTTAGGTTAGTATTAAATTCACCTAAATATAACATTTCAATAGTAGATTTTTTAATTTTTGAATTTTTTTGAAATGTTACCTATATACTGATTCCCATACGATCATTCTTCCATACGTTCAAGCCTTAAGTGCTCAAAAATCCATATTGATAAAATGTAAATTTTGAAATGGTTTATTGTTTCTTTCACTAAAAAATAACATTTCAATGGCAGATTTTTGAATTTTTGAATTTTTTTGAAATGTTACCTATATACTGATTCCCATACGATTATTCTTCCATACGTTCAAGCCTTAAGTGCTCAAAAATCCATATTGATAAATGTAAATTTTGAAATGTTTTATTGTTTCTTTCACTTAGGTTAGTATTAAATTCACCTAAATATAACATTTCAATAGTAGATTTTTGAATTTTTGAATTTTTTTGAAATGTTACCTATATACTGGATCTCATACGATCATTCTTCCATACGTTCAAGCCTTAAGACCTCAAAAATCCATATAAATAAAATGTAAATTTTGAAATGGTTTATTGTTTGTTTCACTAAAAAATAACATTTCAATAGTAGATTATTGAAATTTTTTGAAATGTTACCTATATACTGATTCCCATACGATCATTCTTCCATATGTTCAACCCTTAAGAGCTCAAAAATCCATATTGATAAATGTAAATTTTGAAATGTTTTATTGTTTCTTTCACTTTGGTTAGTATTAAATTCGCTTAAATATAACATTTCAATAGTAGATTTTTGAATTTTTGAATTTTTTGAAATGTTACCTATATACTGATTCCCATACGATCATTCTTCCATACGTTCAAGCCTTAAGTGCTCAAAAATCCATATTGATAAAATGTAAGTTTTGAAATGGTTTATTGTTTCTTTCACTAAAAAATAACATTTCAATAGTAGATTTTTGAATTTTGAATTTTTTTGAAATGTTACCTGTATACAGATTTTCATACGATCATTCTTCCATACGTTCAAGCCTTAAGTTCTTAAAAATCCATATTGATAAATGTAAATTTTGAACTGTTTTATTGTTTCTTTCACTTAGGTTAGTATTGAATTCACTCAAAAAAAACGTTTCAATAGTAGATTTTTGAATTTTTGAATTTTTTTGAAATGTTACCTATATACTGGATCTCATACGATCATTCTTCCATACGTTCAAGCCTTAAGTGCTCAAAAATCCATATTGATAAAATTTAAATTTTGAAAAGTTGTATTGTTTCTTTCACTTAAAAATAACATTTCAATAGTAGATTTTTGAATTTTAGAAATTTTTTGAAATGTTTTCTATATACTGATTCTCATGTGATCATTCTTCCATACGTTCATGCCTTAAGATCTCAAAAATCCATATAAATAAAATGTATATTTTGCAATGGTTTATTGTTTCTTTCACTAAAAAATAACATTTCAATAGTAGATTATTGAATTTTAGAAATTTTTTGAAATGTTACCTATATACTGATTCTCATACGATTATTCTTCCATACGTTCAAGCCATAAGTGCTCAAAAACCCATATTGATAAAATGTAAATTTTGCAATGGTTTATTGTTTCTTTCACTTAAAAATAACATTTCAATAGTAGATTTTTGAATTTTTGAATGTTTTTGAAATGTTACCTATATACTGGATCTCATACGATCATTCTTCCATACGTTCAAGCCTTAAGTGCTCAAAAATCGATATTGATAAAATTTAAATTTTGAAATGTTGCATTGTTTCTTTCAATTAAAATTAACATTTCAATAGTAGATTTTTGAATTTTTGAATTTTTTTCAAATGATACCTGTATACTGATTTTCATACAGTCATTCTTCCATACGTTCAAGCCTTAAGTGCTACAAACCCATATTGATAAAATGTAAATTTTGCAATGGTTTATTGTTTCCTTCATTCAAAAATAACATTTCAATAATAGATTTGAAATATTACCTTTATACTGGATCTCATACGATCATTCTTCCATACGTTCAAGCCTTAAGATCTCAAAAATCCATATCAATAATATGTAAATTTTGAAATGGTTTATTGTTTCTTTCACTAAAGAATAACATTTCAATAGTAGATATTTGAATTTTTGAATTTTTTTGAAATGTTACCTATATACTGGCTCTCATACGATCATTCTTCCATACGTTCAAGCGTTAAGTGCTCAAAACTCCATATTGATAAAATGTTAATTTTGAAATTGTTTATTGTTTCTTTCACTTATGTTAGTATTAAATTCACTTAAAAAAACATTTTAATAGAACATTATTGAATTTTTGAAATTTTTTGAATTGTTACCTATATACTGGATCTCATACGATCATTCTTCCATACGTTCAAGCCTTAAGATCTCAAAAATCCATATAAATAAAATGTCAACTTTGAAATGTTTTATTGTTTCTTTCACTTAGGTTAGTATTAAATTCACTCAAAAATAACGTTTCAATAGTAGATTATTGAATTTTTGAATTTTTTTGAAATGTTACCTATATACTGGATCTCATACGATTATTCTTAAGATCTCAAAAATCCATATAAATAATATGTAAATTTTGAAATGGTTTATTGTTTCTTTCACTAAAAAAAAACATTTCAATAGTAGATTATTGAATTTTTGAAATTTTTTGATATGTTACCTATATACTGATTCTCATACGATCATTCTTCCATACGTTCAAGCCTTAAGTGCTCAAAAATCGATATTGATAAAATTTAAATTTTGGAATGTTGTATTGTTTCTTTCACTTAAAAATAACATTTCAATAGTAGATTTTTGAATTTTTGAATTTTTTTGAAATGTTACCTGTATACTGATTTTTATACGATCATTCTTCCATACGTTCAAGCCTTAAGTGCTCAAAAATCCATATTGATAAAATGTAAATTTTGCAATGGTTTATTGTTTCTTTCACTCAAAAATAACGTTTCAATAGTAGATTTTTGAATTTTTGAATTTTTTTGAAATGTTACCTATATACTGGATCTCATACGATCATTCTTCCATACGTTCAAGTCTTAAGTGCTCAAAACTCCATATTGATAAAATGTAAATTTTGAAATGGTTTATTGTTTCTTTCACTTAGGTTAGTATTAAATTCACTTAAAAAAACATTTTAATAGAACATTATTGAATTTTTGAAATTTTTTGAAATGTTACCTATATACTGATTCTCATACGATCATTCTTCCATACGTTCAAGCCTTAAGTGCTCAAAAATCCATATTGATAAAATGTAAATTTTGCAATGGTTTATTGTTTCTTTCACTCAAAAATAACGTTTCAATAGTAGATTTTTGAATTTTTGAATTTTTTTGAAATGTTACCTATATACTGGATCTCATACGATCATTCTTCCATACGTTCAAGCCTTAAGTGCTCAAAACTCCATATTGATAAAATGTAAATTTTGAAATGGTTTATTGTTTCTTTCACTTAGGTTAGTATTAAATTCACTTAAAAAAACATTTTAATAGAACATTATTGAATTTTTGAAATTTTTTGAAATGTTACCTATATACTGATTCTCATACGATCATTCTTCCATACGTTCAAGCCTTAAGTGCTCACAAATCCATATTGATAAAATTTAAATTTTGAAATGTTGTATTGTTTCATTCACTTAAAAATAACATTTCAATAGTAGATTTTTGAATTTTAGAAATTTTTTGAAATGTTACCTGTATACTGATTCTCATACGATTATTCTTCCATACGTTCAAGCCTTAAGTGCTCAAAACTCCATATTGATAAAATGTAAATTTTGAAATGGTTTATTGTTTCTTTCACTTAAAAATAACATTTCAATAGTAGATTTTTGAATTTTTGAATGTTTTTGAAATGTTACCTATATACTGGATCTCATACGATCATTCTTCCATACGTTCAAGCCTTAAGATCTCAAAAATCCATATCAATAATATGTAAATTTTGGAATGGTTTATTGTTTGTTTCACTAAAAAATAACATTTCAATAGAAGATTTTTGAATTTTTGAATTTTTTTGAAATGTTACCTATATACTGGATCTCATACGATCATTCTTCCATACGTTCAAGCCTTAAGTGCTCAAAACTCCATATTGATAAAATGTTAATTTTGAAATGGTTTATTGTTTCTTTCACTTAGGTTAGTATTAAATTCACTTAAAAAAACATTTTAATAGAACATAATTGAATTTTTGAAATTTTTTGAAATGTTACCTATATACTGATTCTCAGACTTTTATTCTTCCATACGTTCAAGCCTTAAGTGCTCAAAAATCCATATTGATAAAATGTAAATTTTGAAATGTTTTATTGTTTCTTTCACTTAAATATAACATTTCAATAGTAGATTTTTGAATTTTAGAAATTTTTTGAAATGTTACCTGTATACTGATTCTCATATGATCATTCTTCCATACGTTCAAGCCTTAAGTGCTCAAAACTCCATATTGATAAAATGTAAATTTTGAAATGGTTTATTGTTTCTTTCACTTAGGTTAGTATTAAATTCACTAAAAAAAACATTTTAATAGAACATTATTGAATTTTTGAAATTTTTTGAAATGTTATCTATATACTGATTCCCATACGATCATTCTTCCATACGTTCAAGCCTTAAGTGCTCAAAAATCCATATTGATAAATGTAAATTTTGAAATGTTTTATTGTTTCTTTCACTTAGGTTAGTATTAAATTCACTCAAAAATAACGATTCAATAGTAGATTTTTGAATTTTTTTGAAATGTTACCTATATACTGGATCTCATACGATCATTCTTCCATACGTTCAAGCCTTAAGATCTCAAAAATCCATATAAAAAAAATGTAAATTTTGAAACAGCGAGCTATGTGAAAAGTTATCTAAAATGCCAAAGGAAACTCGCAAAACAAAGAGGGCGTTTAAAATATCTTTTACAGTGTAAAGATTATAATATTATACCGAAACACCTACAGGGAAAAACATCAGCTCTAAGACACAATTTTACACTGGACAGCACAAAGATGGAACTAAGACGAACAGAGGTTAATTTTCTACTTAAAATATTAAGATTAGAAATTAAGGAAACACAAAGGCACATATTTATAATTAACAAAAGCCAAACTGATTTTTACCTCAGACTCGAAAACACGTTGAACGAATTAGATTTAAATAAGTTAAGAAAAGACCAAAAATTTATTTATACAAACACACGAATAAACACAAACCGGACAATTGATCAAAAACTGGACAAAGCAAAAGCAGAAATCGCGAATAAACTGGATATAAAAGTAAACAGGGACTGGTTCGTTAACCTGACTGACATATGCTTTCCGGAGGAAAGCCAATGGTTGTTATCACTCGGCCCAAAGTTCGCGCTACCTATAACTAATGAAAACTTATCACCAATACACATAATAGCAGATTTGGAACAAGGAATTCAGACAATACCTGACGACAAAATGAGAGACATAACAAGAAGTCAACTGGCCGCTAAACTGACGAATTTTAAACACAACAGAAAAATGGACCAAAAGGACAAGTTTATTTTAAATGTAGCAAAAAACACGCAAAAACACATCAAAATGCATGAAGACAAGATTATAATTACACAAGCGGACAAAGGAAATAAGACGGTAGCAATGGATAGAAAAGAATATAATGACAAAATGGAAGAACTTCTAAATGATAAATCTACATATAGGACAATGAGAATAGACCCCACCCAAACACTAATGAAAAAGAACAATTTAATCATCAACAATTTACACAAAAATAACTACATTGACAAAGGATTAAAGCTACGACTATACTGTTCAGGAGGACTCGCACCACGGATATACGGACTACCGAAAATACATAAGGAAGGCATACCACTTAGACCAATATCATCTTCGGTTAAGGTACCATGCTACAAACTAGCAAAGCATATAGGGGACATCATCAAACACATCACATCAGAGACATACAATATACAAAATACAATGCAACTAAAAACGAAATTGGAAAACATAAAATTGAACGAAGATGAGATACTAGCATCATTTGATGTAGTGTCATTATTTACGAATATACCGACCAACATGGCTATCCAAAACATAATGGCAAGATGGGGGGAAATAGAAAAACATACAAAAATACCACGACAAGAATTCAAAGAAATTCTCAAATTCATCTTAAATGAGAATAACTATTTGTCATACAACAAGATTATATATAACCAAATTTTCGGTATGCCAATGGGCAATCCGATATCACCAACGATTGCGACCATAATTCTGGACAAAATATTAGACATGGCAATTGAGAGTTTGGCAAAAAAGAACATATATATCAAACATTTGTCGAAATACGTTGACGACATTTTCTGCATTATAAAAGAAAGAGATGCACAAACGATTTTGGACACATTAAACCAGCAACACACGAGAATTCATTTTACGTTAGAGACTGAAAAAGACAATAAAATAGCCTACTTGGACGCTAAAATAGAAAAACAAAATGGAAAAATAATTTTTGACTGGTCTACAAAAGGAATTGCCTCTGGACGAATAATGAATTTTTATTCTAATCAACCCCGAAATCAAAAAAAAATCAACACAGTCAAAAATATAATAACAAAAGCTTATGCACTAACAGACACTATATACAGACCAAGCACGTACATTAAAATCAAAACAATGATGACCAAAAATAACTATCCAGAGCGGCTGATCGATGATCTAATTACAAAGGTGACCATGAAAAGGACAGACAAAAACAAAACAAATAATGACGATAAAATGTACATCAGCGTTCCGTATGTAGAAAAACTGACAAACAAGGAAACATTGGATAAAATTATGCCAAAAGAGATCACCAATTTTAAATATGCATACAAGGCACATACTAATATACGGTCTATGTTTACAAACACGAAAGACAAGGTCGACAAAAACAATATACAAAATGTGGTCTACGAAATTAAATGTAAAGGAAAAGAAGGTGAACGATGTGACGGAGTGTATGTGGGGACAACAAAACCCGCGCTGAACATAACAATGACAGAGCATAAAGGGGACGTGAAGAAGTGCAAAACAAACACAGCACTAGCACAACACATAACAACAACTGGACACACGGCAGATTTTGACAATGCAAAGATATTAGACGTAGAGAGAAGAGAGAGAACGCGAATGACACTAGAAAGCCTACGTATTCAACAGAGGGGGGACAAAGCAATAAACCATAAAGAAGACACAGAACAAACTAGTTTCATAAATGCGGCTTCAATCGCAGTGGACAAAACAAAATTTAGACGAAAAAACTGACGAGATATGACAATAATGAAGGAAAATAGTGCAATAATAGGAAATAATATGACGACACTGATCAACAGAGATTTAGAATAGCCGTAAATATGAGGTGTGTAAATGTTTAATTGTTTTTCTATGTTTTGTGTAATCAACAAAGGTATGTTTTATAGAAAAAATTGTAAGCAGACTCCCTGAAGAAGGCAAGATATGTTTGCCGAAACGCGTAGGAGGATTAAGGACAAATTATTAATGTAAAATAATTTAAAAATAAAAAATAAATCGGCCTATATAACCCGCTTTTCAAATATATAAAAAACAAAACCGATATGGCCCAATAACGAAAACAGAAATGGTTTATTGTTTGTTTCACTAAAAAATAACATTTCAATAGTAGATTATTGAATTTTAGAAATTTTTTGAAATGTTACCTATATACTGATTCCCAAACGATCATTCTTCCATACGTTCAAGCCTTAAGTGCTCAAAAATCCATATTGATAAATGTAAATTTTGAAATGTTTTATTGTTTCTTTCACTTAAGTTAGTATTAAATTCACTCAAAAATAACGTTTCAATAGTAGATCATTGAATTTTTGAATTTTTTTGGAAATGTTACCTATAAACTGGATCTCATACGATCATTCTTCCATACGTTTAAGCCTTAAGATCTCAAAAATCCATATTGACAAAATTTAAATTTTGAATTGTTGTATTTTTTCTTTCACTTAAAAATAACATTTCAATAGTAGATTATTGAAATTTTTTGAAATGTTACCTATAAACTGATTCTCATATGATCATTCTTCCATACGTTCAAGCCTTAAGATCTCAAAAATCCATATAAAAAAAATGTAAATTTTAAAATGGTTTATTGTTTGTTTCACTAAAAAATAACATTTCAATAGTAGATTATTGAATTTTAGAAATTTTTTTAAATGTTACCTATATACTGATTCCCATACGATCATTCTTTCATACGTTCAAGCCTTAAGTGCTCAAAAATCCATATTGATAAATGTAAATTTTGAAATGTTTTATTATACTTTTCACTTATGTGAAATAGTATATTAACTTTGTCACGGAGTTTGTAACAGATCGAAATATTAATTTCCGACTATATAAAGTATATATATTCTTGATCAGGACGACAAGACGAGTTGATTTAGCCATGTCCGTCTGTCCGTCTGTCCGTCTGTCCGTCTGTCGGTCTGTCTGTCTGTCTGTCTGTCTGTCTGTATGTATGCAAACTAGTCCCTCAGTTTTGAAGCTATCGAGCTGAAACTTTGCACAGAGTCTTAGAATTTATTACGATGAATCATTCGTCGGAACCAGCATGATCGGATTATTGGAACAGGTAGCTCCCATACGAAAAGAAGAAGAAAAGTGAACAAAACTTGAATCGTTGTATGGAAAACTTTTTTGTTTTGTACAATAGAGTGCTGAAATTTTAAACATAGTTGTTTTACATGGTCCGACTACATGCCTGAAAGTTTCATTGAGATTGGACATCTGGAACTGGTAGCTCCCATACAAAATGAAGAAGAGGAAGAGAAGCCATATTCACGTCGTTGTATGGAAAACTTTTTTGTTTCTTAACCAATTGACTTGAAATTTTAAAGTTATGTTCTTAGGGAGGAATGAAAACTATTTTGACCAAAAGTGGGCGTAACCACGCGTAGCCACGCCCACTTATAGCGAAAATTTACCCGTTGTATGGAAAACTTTTTTGTTTCTTAACCAATTGACTTGAAACTTTGCAGTTATGCTCTTAGGGAGGAATGAAAACTATTTTGATCAAAAGTGGGCGTGGCCACGCCCACTTATAGCTTAACTTGACCCTTTGTATGGAAAACTTTCTTGTTTTTTAACCAATTGACTTGAAACTTTACAGTTATGTTCTTAAGGCGGAATGAAAACTATTTTGACCAAAAGTGGGCGTAACCACGCGTAGCCACGCCCACTTATAGCGAAAATGACCCTTTGTATGGAAAACTTTTTTGTTTTTTAACCAATTGACTTGAAACTTTACAGTTATGTTCTTAGAGAGGAATGAAAACTATTTTGACCAAAAGTGGGCGTAGCCACGCCCACTTATAGCGAAAATTTACCCGTTGTATGGAAAACTTGTTTGTTTTTTAACCAATTGACTTGAAACTTTGCAGTTATGCTCTTAGGGAGGAATGAAAACTATTTTGATCAAAAGTGGGCGTGGCCACGCCCACTTATAGCTTAACTTGACCCTTTGTATGGAAAACTTTCTTGTTTTTTAACCAATTGACTTGAAACTTTACAGTTATGTTCTTAGGGAGGAATGAAAACTATTTTGACCAAAAGTGGGCGTAACCACGCGTAGCCACGCCCACTTATAGCGAAAATTGACCCTTTGTATGGCAAACTTTTTTGTTTTTTAACCAATTGACTTGAAACTTTACAGTTATGTTCTTAGAGAGGAATGAAAGCTATTTTGACCAAAAGTGGGCGTAGCCACGCCCACTTATAGCGAAAATTGACCCTTTGTATGGAAAACTTTTTTGCTTTTTAAACCAATTGACTTGAAACTTTACAGTTATGTTCTTAGAGAGGAATGAAAACTATTTTGACCAAAAGTGGGCGTAGCCACGCCCACTTATAGCGAAAATTTACCCGTTGTATGGAAAACTTTTTTGTTTTTTAACCAATTGACTTGAAACTTTGCAGTTATGCTCTTAGGGAGGAATGAAAACTATTTTGACCAAAAGTGGGCGTAGCCACGCCCACTTATAGCGAAAATTTACCCTTTGTATGGAAAACTTTTTTGTTTTTTAACCAATTGACTTGAAACTTTACAGTTATGTTCTTAAAGAGCAATGAAAACTATTTTGACCAAAAGTGGGCGTAGCCACGCCCACTTATAGCGAAAATTTACCCGTTGTATGGAAAACTTTTTTGTTTTTTAACCAATTGACTTGAAACTTTGCAGTTATGTTCTTAGAGAGGAATGAAAACTATTTTGACCAAAAGTGGGCGTAGCCACGCCCACTTATAGCGAAAATTGACACTTTGTATGGAAAACTTTTTTGTTTTTTAACCAATTGACTTGAAACTTTACAGTTATGTTCTTAGAGAGGAATGAAAACTATTTTGACCAAAAGTGGGCGTAGCCACGCCCACTTATAGCGAAAATTTATCCGTTGTATGGAAAACTTTTTTGTTTTTTAACCAATTGACTTGAAACTTTAAAGTTATGTTCTTAGGAAGGAATGAAAACTATTTTGACCAAAAGTGGGCGTAGCCACGCGTAGCCACGCCCACTTATAGCGAAAATTGACCCATTGTATGGAAAACTTTTTTGTTTCTTAACCAATTGACTTGAAACTTTGCAGTTGTGCTCTTAGGGAGGAATAAAAATATTTTGACCAAATGTGGGCATGGCTACGCCCACTTATCGCAAAACTTGAACCGTTGTATGGAAAAATTTTTTGTTTTTTAACGAATTGACTTGAAACATTACAGTTATGTTGTTAGGGATGCATGAAAACTATTCATTTAGTTTTTTTTATAGTGACACAAAGTGAAAAGTATTATAGCTTCAGCCTTGCTGAAGATAGCGTCCTTACTGGTTGTTTCTTTCACTTAGGTTAGTATTAAATTCACTTAAATATAACATTTCAATAGTAGATTTTTGAATTTTTGAATTTTTTTGAAATGTTACCTATATACTGATTCCCATACGATCATTCATCCATACATTCAAGCCTTAAGTGCTCAAAAATCCATATTGATAAAATGTAAGTTTTGAAATGGTTTATTGTTTCTTTCACTAAAAAATAACATTTCAATAGTAGATTTTTGAATTTTGAATTTTTTTGAAATGTTACCGTTCAAGCCCTAAGTGCTCAAAAATCCATGTTGATAAATGTAAATTTTGAAATGTTTTATTGTTTCTTTCACTTAGGTTAGTATTAAATTCACTCAAAAATAACATTTCAATAGTAGATTATTGAATTTTTGAATTTTTTTGAAATGTTACCTATATACTGGATCTCATACGATCATTCTTCCATACGTTCAAGACTTAAGATCTCAAAAATCCAAATTGACAAAATTTAAATTTTGAATTGTTGTAATTTTCTTTCACTTAAAAATAACATTTCAATAGTAGATTATTGAATTTTAGAAATTTTTTGAAATGTTACCTGTATACTGATTCTCATATGATCATTCTTCCATACGTTCAAGCCTTGAGTGCTCAAAAATCCATATTGATAAAATGTAAATTTTAAAATGGTTTATAGTTTCTTTCACTAAAAAATAACATTTCAATAGTAGATTATTGAATTTTTGAAATTTTTTGAAATGTTACCTATATACTGATTCCCATACGATCATTCTTCCATACGTTCAAGCCTTAAGTGCTCAAAAATCCATATTGATAAATGTAAATTTTGAAATGTTTTATTAGTTCTTTCACTTAAGTTAGTATTAAATTCACTCAAAAATAACGTTTCAATAGTAGATCATTGAATTTTTGAATTTTTTTGAAATGTTACCTATATACTGGATCTCATACGATCATTCTTCCATATGTTCAAGCCTTAAGTGCTCAAAAATCCATATTGATAAATGTAAATTTTGAAATGTTTTATTGTTTCTTTCACTTAGGTTAGTATTAAATTCACTTAAATATAACATTTCAATAGTAGATTTTTGAATTTTTGAATTTTTTTGAAATGTTACCTATATACTGATTCCCATACGATCATTCGTCCATACGTTCAAGCCTTAAGTGCTCAAAAATCCATATTGATAAAATGTAAGTTTTGAAATGGTTTATTGTTTCTTTCACTAAAAAATAACATTTCAATAGTAGATTTTTGAATTTTGAATTTTTTTGAAATGTTACCTGTATACTGATTTTCATACGATCATTCTTCCATACGTTCAAGCCTTAAGATCTCAAAAATCCATATTGATAAATGTAAATTTTGAAATGTTTTATTGTTTCTTTCACTTAGGTTAGTATTAAATTCACTCAAAAATAACATTTCAATAGTAGATTATTGAATTTTTGAATTTTTTTGAAATGTTACCTATATACTGGATCTCATACGATCATTCTTCCATACGTTCAAGCCTTAAGATCTCAAATATCCAAATTGACAAAATTTAAATTTTGAATTGTTGTAATTTTCTTTCACTTAAAAATAACATTTCAATAGTAGATTATTGAATTTTAGAAATTTTTTGAAATGTTACCTGTATACTGATTCTCATATGATCATTCTTCCATACGTTCAAGCCTTGAGTGCTCAAAAATCCATATTGATAAAATTTAAGATTTGAAATGTTTTATTGTTTCTTTCACTTAAAAATAACATTTCAATAGTAGATTTTTTAATTTTTAAAATGTTTTGAAATGTTACCTATATACTGATTAACATACGATTATTCTTCCATACGTTCAAGCCATAAGTGCTCAAAAACCCAAATTGATAAAATGTAAATTTTGCAATGGTTTATAGTTTCTTTCATTTAAAAATAACATTTCAATAGTAGGCTTTTGAATTTTTAAATTTTTTTGAAATGTTACCTATATACTGATTCTCATATGATCATTCTTCCATACGTTCAAGCCTTAAGATCTCAAAAATCCATATAAAAAAAATGTAAATTTTAAAATGGTTTATTGTTTGTTTCACTAAAAAATAACATTTCAATAGTAGATTATTGAATTTTAGAAATTTTTTGAAATGTTACCTATATACTGATTCCCATACGATCATTCTTCCATACGTTCAAGCCTTAAGTGCTCAAAAATCCATATTGATAAATGTAAATTTTGAAATGTTTTATTGTTTCTTTCACTTAGGTTAGTATTAAATTCACTTAAATATAACATTTCAATAGTAGATTTTTGAATTTTTGAATTTTTTGAAATGTTACCTATATACTGATTCCCATACGATCATTCGTCCATACGATCAAGCCTTAAGTGCTCAAAAATCCATATTGATAAAATGTAAGTTTTGAAATGGTTTATTGTTTCTTTCACTAAAAAATAACATTTCAATAGTAGATTTTTGAATTTTGAATTTTTTTGAAATGTTACCTGTATACTGATTTTCATACGATCATTCTTCCATACGTTCAAGCATTAAGTGCTCAAAAATCCATATTGATAAATGTAAATTTTGAAATGTTTTATTGTTTCTTTCACTTAGGTTAGTATTAAATTCACTCAAAAATAACATTTCAATAGTAGATTATTGAATTTTTGAATTTTTTTGAAATGTTACCTATATACTGATTCCCATACGATCATTCGTCCATACGTTCAAGCCTTGAGTGCTCAAAAATCCATATTGATAAAATTTAAGATTTGAAATGTTTTATTGTTTCTTTCACTTAAAAATAACATTTCAATAGTAGATTTTTTAATTTTTAAAATTTTTTGAAATGTTACCTATATACTGATTAACATACGATTATTCTTCCATACGTTCAAGCCATAAGTGCTCAAAAACCCAAATTGATAAAATGTAAATTTTGCAATGGTTTATAGTTTCTTTCATTTAAAAATAACATTTCAATAGTAGGTTTTTGAATTTTTAAATTTTTTTGAAATGTTACCTATATACTGGATCTCATACGATCATTCTTCCATACGTTCAAGCCTTAAGATCTCAAAAATCCATATTGACAAAATTTAAATTTTGAATTGTTTTAATTTTCTTTCACTTAAAAATAACATTTCAATAGTAGATTATTGAATTTTAGAAATTTTTTGAAATGTTACCTGTATACTGATTCTCATATGATCATTCTTCCATACGTTCAAGCCTTGAGTGCTCAAAAATCCATATTGATAAAATTTAAGATTTGAAATGTTTTATTGTTTCTTTCACTTAAAAATAACATTTCAATAGTAGATTTTTTAATTTTTAAAATTTTTTGAAATGTTACCTATATACTGATTAACATACGATTATTCTTCCATACGTTCAAGCCATAAGTGCTCAAAAACCCAAATTGATAAAATGTAAATTTTGCAATGGTTTATAGTTTCTTTCATTTAAAAATAACATTTCAATAGTAGGTTTTTGAATTTTTAAATTTTTTTGAAATGTTACCTATATACTGGATCTCATACGATCATTCTTCCATACGTTCAAGCCTTAAGTGCTCAAAAATCCATATAAATAAAATGTAAATTTTAAAATGGTTTATTGTTTCTTTCACTTAAAAATAACATTTCGATAGTAGATTATTGAAATTTTTTGAAATGTTACCTGTATACTGATTCTCATATGATCATTCTTCCATACGTTCAAGCCTTAAGATCTCAAAAATCCATATAAAAAAAATGTAAATTTTAAAATGGTTTATTGTTTGTTTCACTAAAAAATAACATTTCAATAGTAGATTATTGAATTTTAGAAATTTTTTGAAATGTTACCTATATACTGATTCCCATACGATCATTCTTCCATACGTTCAAGCCTTAAGTGCTCAAAAATCCATATTGATAAATGTAAATTTTGAAATGTTTTATTGTTTCTTTCACTTAGGTTAGTATTAAATTCACTTAAATATAACATTTCAATAGTAGATTTTTGAATTTTTGAATTTTTTTGAAATGTTACCTATATACTGATTCCCATACGATCATTCGTCCATACGTTCAAGCCTTAAGTGCTCAAAAATCCATATTGATAAAATGTAAGTTTTGAAATGGTTTATTGTTTCTTTCACTAAAAAATAACATTTCAATAGTAGATTTTTGAATTTTGAATTTTTTTGAAATGTTACCTGTATACTGATTTTCATACGATCATTCTTCCATACGTTCAAGCATTAAGTGCTCAAAAATCCATATTGATAAATGTAAATTTTGAAATGTTTTATTGTTTCTTTCACTTAGGTTAGTATTAAATTCACTCAAAAATAACATTTCAATAGTAGATTATTGAATTTTAGAAATTTTTTGAAATGTTACCTGTATACTGATTCTCATATGATCATTCTTCCATACGTTCAAGCCTTGAGTGCTCAAAAATCCATATTGATAAAATTTAAGATTTGAAATGTTTTATTGTTTCTTTCACTTAAAAATAACATTTCAATAGTAGATTTTTTAATTTTTAAAATTTTTTGAAATGTTACCTATATACTGATTAACATACGATTATTCTTCCATACGTTCAAGCCATAAGTGCTCAAAAACCCAAATTGATAAAATGTAAATTTTGCAATGGTTTATAGTTTCTTTCATTTAAAAATAACATTTCAATAGTAGGTTTTTGAATTTTTAAATTTTTTTGAAATGTTACCTATTTACTGGATCTCATACGATCATTCTTCCATACGTTCAAGCCTTAAGATCTCAATAATCCATATAAATAAAATGTCAATTTTGAAATGTTTTATTGTTTCTTTCACTTAGGTTAGTATTAAATTAACTCAAAAATAACGTTTCAATAGTATATTAATGGAATTTTGAATTTTTTTGAAATGTTACCTATATACTGGATCTCATACGATCATTCTTCCATACGTTCAAGCCTTAAGATCTCAAAAATCCATATAAATAATATGTAAATTTTGAAATGCTTTATTGTTTCTTTCACTAAAAAATAACATTTCAATAGTAGATTATTGAATTTTTGAAATTTTTTGAAATGTTACCTATATACTGATTCTCATACGATTATTCTTCCATACGTTCAAGCCTTAAGTGCTCAAAAATCCATATTGACAAAATTTAAATTTTGAATTGTTGTAATTTTCTTTCACTTAAAAATAACATTTCAATAGTAGATTATTGAATTTTTGAATTTTTTTGAAATGTTACCTATATACTGGATCTCATACGATCATTCTTCCATACGTTCAAGCCTTAAGATCTCAAAAATCCATATTGACAAAATTTAAATTTTGAATTGTTGTAATTTTCTTTCACTTAAAAATAACATTTCAATAGTAGATTATTGAATTTTAGAAATTTTTTGAAATGTTACCTGTATACTGATTCTCATATGATCATTCTTCCATACGTTCAAGCCTTGAGTGCTCAAAAATCCATATTGATAAAATTTAAGATTTGAAATGTTTTATTGTTTCTTTCACTTAAAAATAACATTTCAATAGTAGATTTTTTAATTTTTAAAATTTTTTGAAATGTTACCTATATACTGATTAACATACGATTATTCTTCCATACGTTCAAGCCATAAGTGCTCAAAAACCCAAATTGATAAAATGTAAATTTTGCAATGGTTTATAGTTTCTTTCATTTAAAAATAACATTTCAATAGTAGGTTTTTGAATTTTTAAATTTTTTTGAAATGTTACCTATTTACTGGATCTCATACGATCATTCTTCCATACGTTCAAGCCTTAAGATCTCAATAATCCATATAAATAAAATGTCAATTTTGAAATGTTTTATTGTTTCTTTCACTTAGGTTAGTATTAAATTAACTCAAAAATAACGTTTCAATAGTATATTAATGGAATTTTGAATTTTTTTGAAATGTTACCTATATACTGGATCTCATACGATCATTCTTCCATACGTTCAAGCCTTAAGATCTCAAAAATCCATATAAATAATATGTAAATTTTGAAATGGTTTATTGTTTCTTTCACTAAAAAATAACATTTCAATAGTAGATTATTGAATTTTTGAAATTTTTTGAAATGTTACCTATATACTGATTCTCATACGATTATTCTTCCATACGTTCAAGCCTTAAGTGCTCAAAAATCCATATTGATAAAATTTAAATTTTGAAATGTTGTATTGTTTCTTTCACTTAAAAATAACATTTCAATAGTAGATTTTTGAATTTTTGAATTTTTTTGAAATGTTACCTCTAAACTGATTCCCATACGATCATTCTTCCATACATTCAAGCCATAAGTGCTTAAAAATCCATATTGATAAATGTTAATTTTGAAATGTTTTATTGTTTCTTTCAGTTAGGTTAGTATTAAATTCACTCAAAAATAACGTTTCAATAGTAGATTATTGAATTTTTGAATTTTTTTGAAATGTTACCTATATACTGGATCTCATACGATCATTCTTCCATACGTTCAAGCCTTAAGATCTCAAAAATCCATATTGACAAAATGTAATTTTGAATTGTTGTATTTTTTCTTTCACTTAAAAATAACATTTCAATAGTAGATTATTGAATTTTATAAATTTTTTGAAATGTTACCTGTATACTGATTCTCATATGATCATTCTTCCATACATTCAAGCCATAAGTGCTTAAAAATCCATATTGATAAATGTAAATTTTGAAATGTTTTATTGTTTCTTTCAGTTAGGTTAGTATTAAATTCACTCAAAAATAACGTTTCAATAGTAGATTATTGAATTTTTGAATTTTTTTGAAATGTTACCTATATACTGGATCTCATACGATCATTCTTCCATACGTTCAAGCCTTAAGATCTCAAAAATCCATATTGATAAAATTTAAGATTTGAAATGTTTTATTGTTTCTTTCACTTAAAAATAACATTTCAATAGTAGATTTTTTAATTTTTAAAATTTTTTGAAATGTTACCTATATACTGATTAACATACGATTATTCTTCCATACGTTCAAGCCATAAGTGCTCAAAAACCCAAATTGATAAAATGTAAATTTTGCAATGGTTTATAGTTTCTTTCATTTAAAAATAACATTTCAATAGTAGGTTTTTGAATTTTTAAATTTTTTTGAAATGTTACCTATTTACTGGATCTCATACGATCATTCTTCCATACGTTCAAGCCTTAAGATCTCAATAATCCATATAAATAAAATGTCAATTTTGAAATGTTTTATTGTTTCTTTCACTTAGGTTAGTATTAAATTAACTCAAAAATAACGTTTCAATAGTATATTAATGGAATTTTGAATTTTTTTGAAATGTTACCTATATACTGGATCTCATACGATCATTCTTCCATACGTTCAAGCCTTAAGATCTCAAAAATCCATATTGACAAAATTTAAATTTTGAATTGTTGTAATTTTCTTTCACTTAAAAATAACATTTCAATAGTAGATTATTGAATTTTAGAAATTTTTTGAAATGTTACCTGTATACTGATTCTCATATGATCATTCTTCCATACGTTCAAGCCTTGAGTGCTCAAAAATCCATATTGATAAAATTTAAGATTTGAAATGTTTTATTGTTTCTTTCACTTAAAAATAACATTTCAATAGTAGATTTTTTAATTTTTAAAATTTTTTGAAATGTTACCTATATACTGATTAACATACGATTATTCTTCCATACGTTCAAGCCATAAGTGCTCAAAAACCCAAATTGATAAAATGTAAATTTTGCAATGGTTTATAGTTTCTTTCATTTAAAAATAACATTTCAATAGTAGGTTTTTGAATTTTTAAATTTTTTTGAAATGTTACCTATTTACTGGATCTCATACGATCATTCTTCCATACGTTCAAGCCTTAAGATCTCAATAATCCATATAAATAAAATGTCAATTTTGAAATGTTTTATTGTTTCTTTCACTTAGGTTAGTATTAAATTAACTCAAAAATAACGTTTCAATAGTATATTAATGGAATTTTGAATTTTTTTGAAATGTTACCTATATACTGGATCTCATACGATCATTCTTCCATACGTTCAAGCCTTAAGATCTCAAAAATCCATATAAATAATATGTAAATTTTGAAATGGTTTATTGTTTCTTTCACTAAAAAATAACATTTCAATAGTAGATTATTGAATTTTTGAAATTTTTTGAAATGTTACCTATATACTGATTCTCATACGATTATTCTTCCATACGTTCAAGCCTTAAGTGCTCAAAAATCCATATTGATAAAATTTAAATTTTGAAATGTTGTATTGTTTCTTTCACTTAAAAATAACATTTCAATAGTAGATTTTTGAATTTTTGAATTTTTTTGAAATGTTACCTCTAAACTGATTCCCATACGATCATTCTTCCATACATTCAAGCCATAAGTGCTTAAAAATCCATATTGATAAATGTAAATTTTGAAATGTTTTATTGTTTCTTTCAGTTAGGTTAGTATTAAATTCACTCAAAAATAACGTTTCAATAGTAGATTATTGAATTTTTGAATTTTTTTGAAATGTTACCTATATACTGGATCTCATACGATCATTCTTCCATACGTTCAAGCCTTAAGATCTCAAAAATCCATATTGACAAAATTTAAATTTTGAATTGTTGTATTTTTTCTTTCACTTAAAAATAACATTTCAATAGTAGATTATTGAATTTTATAAATTTTTTGAAATGTTACCTGTATACTGATTCTCATATGATCATTCTTCCATACGTTCAAGCCTTAAGTGCTCAAAAATCCATATTGATAAAATTTAAGATTTGAAATGTTTTATTGTTTCTTTCACTTAAAAATAACATTTTAATAGTAGATTTTTGAATTTTTAAAATTTTTTGAAATGTTACCTATATACTGATCCTCATACGATTATTCTTCCATACGTTCAAGCTATAAGTGCTCAAAAACCCATATTGATAAAATGTAAATTTTGCAATGGTTTATAGTTTCTTTCATTTAAAAATAACATTTTAATATTTATACTTTTCACGTATGTGAAACAGTATAATATCTTTGTGCTGAAGTTTGTAACAGATCGAAATATTAATTTCCGACTATATAAAGTATATATATTCTTGATCAGGACGACAAGACGAGTTGATTTAGCCATGTCCGTCTGTCCGTCTGACCGTCTGTCCGTCTGTCTGTATATATACAATCTCCTCCCACAGTTTTGAAGATATCGAGCTGAAATTTTGCACAGAGACTTCTCATTCGTGCAGTCAACTCATTTGTCGGATCCAGCCATATCGGACCACTGGAACTGGTAGCCCCCATACGAAAAGAAGAAGAAAAATGAACAAAACTT
Organism: Phortica okadai; assembly: GCA_034638295.1. Classification (NCBI taxonomy): domain Eukaryota; kingdom Metazoa; phylum Arthropoda; class Insecta; order Diptera; family Drosophilidae; genus Phortica; species Phortica okadai. The sequence goes on along the minus strand of CM067851.1, from coordinate 26,594,169 downwards.
GAATCGTTGTATGGAAAACTTTTTTGTTTTGTACGATAGAGTGCTGAAATTTTAAACATAGTAGTTTTACATAGTCTGACTACATGCCTGAAAGTTTCATTGAGATTGGACATCTGGAACTGGTAGCCCCCATACAAAATGAAGAAGAGGAAGAGAAGCAATATTCACGTCGTTGTATGGACAACTTTTTTGTTTTTTAACCAATTGACTTGAAACTTTACAGTTATGTTCTTAGGGAGGCATGAAAACTATTTTGACCAAAAGTAGGCATGACCACGCCCACTAATAGCGAAAATTGACCCGTTGTATGGAAAATTTTTTTTTTTTTAACCAATTGACTTGAAACTTTACAGTTATGTTCTTAGGGGGAATGAAAACTATTTTGACCAAAAGTGGGCATGACAACGCCCACTTATAGCGAAAATTGACCTGTTGTATGGAAAACTTTTTTGTTTTTTTACCAATTGACTTGAAACTTTACAGTTATGTTCTTAAGGCGGAATGAAAACTATTTTGACCAAAAGTGGGCATGGCCACGCCCTTTTATAGCGAAACTTGACCCGTTGTATGGAAAACTTTTTTGTTTTTTAACCAATTGACTTAAAACCTTACAGTTATGTTCTTAGGGAGGAATGAAAACTATTTAGACCAAAAGTGGGCTTGACCACCCCCACTTACAGCGAGAATTGACCCGTTGTATGGAAAACTTTTTTGTTTTTTAACCAATTGACTTGAAACTTTACAGTTATGTTCTAAGGGAGGCATGAGAACTATTCATTTAGTTTTTTTTATAGTGACACAACGTGAAAAGTATTATAGCTTCAGCCTTGCTGAAGATAGCGTCCTTACTGGTTTTTTTTTGAATTTTTGAATTTTTTTGAAATGTTACCTATATACTGGATCTCATACGATCATTCTTCCATACATTCAAGCCTTAAGTGCTCAAAAATCCATATAAATAAAATGTAAATTTTGAAATGGTTTATTGTTTCTTTCACTAAAAAATAACATTTCAATAGTAGATTATTGAATTTTTGAAATTTTTTGAAATGTCACCTATTTACTGATTCTCATACGATCATTCTTCCATACGTTCAAGCCTTAAGTGCTCAAAAATCCATATTGATAAATGTTGTATTGATGAATTTTTTTGAAATGTTACCTATATACTGGATCTCATACGATCATTCTTCCATACGTTCAAGCCTTAAGATCTCAAAAATCCATATAAATAAAACTTCAATTTTGAAATGTTTAATTGTTTCTTTCACTTAGGTTAGAATTAAATTCACTCAAAAATAACGTTTCAATAGTAGATTACTGAATTTTTGAATTTTTTGAAATGTTACCTATATACTGGATCTCAAACGATCATTCTTCCATACGTTCAAGCCTTAAGATCTCAAAAATCCATATTGACAAAATTTAAATTTAGAATTGTTGTATTTTTTCTTTCACTAAAAAATAACATTTCAATAGTAGATTATTGAATTTTTGAAATTTTTTGAAATGTTACCTATATACTGATTCTCATACGATCATTCTTCCATACGTTCAAGCCTTAAGTGCTCAAAAATCCATATTGATAAAATTTAAATTTTGAAATGTTGTATTGTTTCTTTCACTTAAAAATAACATTTCAATAGTAGATTTTTGAATTTTTTAAATTTTTTTAAATGTTACCTCTATACAGATTCTCAGACTTTTATTCTTCCATACGTTCAAGCCTTAAGTGCGCAAAAATCCATATTGATAATATGTAAATTTTGAAATGGTTTATTGTTTCTTTCACTTAAATATAACATTTCAATAGTAGGTTTTTGAATTTTTGAAATATTTTGAAATGTTACCTATATACTGGATCTCATACGATCATTCTTCCATACGTTCAAGCCTTAAGTGCTCAAAAATCCATATAAATAAAATGTAAATTTTAAAATGGTTTATTGTTTCTTTCACTAAAAAATAACATTTCAATAGTAGATTATTGAATTTTTGAAATTTTTTGAAATGTTACCTATATACTGATTCTCATACGATCATTCTTCCATACGTTCAAGCCTTAAGTGCTCAAAAATCCATATTGATAAATGTTGTATTGATGAATTTTTTTGAAATGATACCTATATACTGGATCTCATACGATCATTCTTCCATACGTTCAAGCCTTAAGATCTCAAAAATCCATATAAATAAAATGTCAATTTTGAAATGTTTTATTGTTTCTTTCAGTTAGGTTAGTATTAAATTCACTCAAAAATAACGTTTCAATAGTAGATTATTGAATTTTTGAATTTTTTTGAAATGTTACCTATATACTGGATCTCATACGATCATTCTTCCATACGTTCAAGCCTTAAGATCTCAAAAATCCATATTGACAAAATTTAAATTTTGAATTGTTGTATTTTTTCTTTCACTTAAAAATAACATTTCAATAGTAGATTATTGAATTTTTGAAATTTTTTGAAATGTTACCTATATACTGATTCTCATACGATCATTCTTCCATACGTTCATGCCTTAAGTGCTCAAAAATCCATATTGATAAAATTTAAATTTTGAAATGTTGTATGGTTTCTTTCACTTAAAAATAACATTTCAATAGTAGATTTTTGAATTTTTGAATTTTTTTGAAATGTTACCTCTATACTGATTCCCATACGATCATTCTTCCATACATTCAAGCCTTAAGTGCTTAAAAATCCATATTGATAAATGTAAATTTTGAAATGTTTTATTGTTTCTTTCGGTTAGGTTAGTATTAATATCACTCAAAAATAAAGTTTCAATAGTAGATAATTGAATTTTTGAAATTTTTTGAAATGTTACCTACAGTGGCGAGCAAAAGTGAGTGCATGTTCAATAAACTGATTTTCGTCACCCATAAAAAATCAACGAAACATGATAATCGAACAAACTAAATTATTTTATATTTATCATTTAATTCTTAACAAATAACAGTAAACAACAATAACATATCAGATGAATTTAAAAAGATTGAAAGTAAAAACATAAATAACCCACATAAACTCACTTTTGCACGTTTCAAGAAAATTAAATAATTAAATCAATTTTATTATTTTGCCCACAGACCATTATTAGGAATCACTTGATTAACGCGGTTTGGCATGTTATCTACCAAATTTTCAATAGTACCTTTTGTGATTCGATTCCATTCTGCTTTTACACGATCCCAAAGGTTGCCCATTTTTGTTGGATCTGCTTTATACTTCACAAGCCGTCTTTTCACAATTGATCAAAGATTTTCAATTGGATTGAGGTTGGGACTTTGTGCTGGCCACTCCATCAGTTGCAATTCTGCTGTTTTCCAATCCATTCTTTAACAATTTTCGCTGTGTGCTTTAGATCATCATCTTGTTGAAAAACAATTTATTTTACGTGTTAAGTACATTTCTCCATAAAACTAGGAAAATTGGTTTTCAAAAGTTGTAGGTGGTCCTCTTTTCGCATGATACCTTCAACTGAATGCAAAGAGCCAACATACCACCATGAAAAGCATCCCCAAGCCATTATGTTTCCTCTGCCATGTTTGACAGTTTGCTTTACATGGTGCCTTTGAAGACGTTCCCCGGGCCTGCGCCAGCAATATTGCTTTCCATCTGACTAAAAACGGGTTGTCTGGTCTGATGAGTCCAAATTTAACCGTTTTTAGTCAGATGGAAAGCAATATTGCTGGCGCAGGCCCGGGGAACGTCTTCAAAGGCACCATGTAAAGCAAACTGTCAAACATGGCAGAGGAAACATAATGGCTTGGGGATGCTTTTCATGGTGGTATGTTGGCTCTTTGCATTCAGTTGAAGGTATCATGCGAAAAGAGGACCACCTACAACTTTTGAAAACCAATTTTCCTAGTTTTATGGAGAAATGTACTTAACACGTAAAATAAATTGTTTTTCAACAAGATGATGATCTAAAGCACACAGCGAAAATTGTTAAAGAATGGATTGGAAAACAGCAGAATTGCAACTGATGGAGTGGCCAGCACAAAGTCCCAACCTCAATCCAATTGAAAATCTTTGATCAATTGTGAAAAGACGGCTTGTGAAGTATAAAGCAGATCCAACAAAAATGGGCAACCTTTGGGATCGTGTAAAAGCAGAATGGAATCGAATCACAAAAGGTACTATTGAAAATTTGGTAGATAACATGCCAAACCGCGTTAATCAAGTGATTCCTAATAATGGTCTGTGGGCAAAATAATAAAATTGATTTAATTATTTAATTTTCTTGAAACGTGCAAAAGTGAGTTTATGTGGGTTATTTATGTTTTTACTTTCAATCTTTTTAAATTCATCTGATATGTTATTGTTGTTTACTGTTATTTGTTAAGAATTAAATGATAAATATAAAATAATTTAGTTTGTTCGATTATCATGTTTCGTTGATTTTTTATGGGTGACGAAAGTCAGTTTATTGAACATGCACTCACTTTTGCTCGCCACTGTATATACTGGATCTCATACGAAAATTCTTCCATACGTTCAAGCCTTAAGATCTCAAAAATCCATATAAATAATATGTAAATTTTGAAATGGTTTATTGTTTCTTTCACTAAAAAATAACATTTCAATAGTAGATTATTGAATTTTTTAAATTTTTTGAAATGTTACCTATATACTGATTCTCATACGATCATTCTTCTATACGTTCAATCCTTAAGATCTCAAAAATCCATATAAAAAAAATGTAAATTTTGAAATGGTTTATTGTTTGTTTCACTAAAAAATAACATTTCAATAGTAGATTATTGAATTTTAGAAATTTTTTGAAATGTTACGTGTATACTGATTCCCATATGATCATTCTTCCATACGTTCAAGCCTTAAGTGCTCAAAAATCCATATTGATAAATGTAAATTTTGAAATGTTTTATTGTTTCTTTCACTTAGGTTAGTATTAAATTCACCCAAAAATAACGTTTCAATAGTAGATTATTGAATTTTTGAATTTTTTTGGAATGTTACCTATATACTGGATCTCATACGATCATTCTTCCATACGTTCAAGCCTTAAGATCTCAAAAATCCATATAAATAAAACTTCAATTTTGAAATGTTTTATTGTTTCTTTCACTTAGGTTAGAATTAAATTCACTCAAAAATAACGTTTCAATAGTAGATTACTGAATTTTTGAATTTTTTTGAAATGTTACCTATATACTGGATCTCATACGATCATTCTTCCATACGTTCAAGCCTTAAGATCTCAAAAATCCATATTGACAAAATTTAAATTTTGAATTGTTGTATTTTTTCTTTCACTTAAAAATAACATTTCAATAGTAGATTATTGAATTTTTGAAATTTTTTGAAATGTTACCTATATACTGATTCTCATACGATCATTCTTCCATACGTTCATGCCTTAAGTGCTCAAAAATCCATATTGATAAAATTTAAATTTTGAAATGTTGTATTGTTTCTTTCACTTAAAAATAACATTTCAATAGTAGATTTTTGAATTTTTGAAATTTTTTGAAATGATACCTCTATACTGATTCTCAGATTTTTATTCTTCCATACGTTTTAGCCTTAAGTGCTCAAAAATCCTTATTGATAAAATGTAAATTTTGAAATGTTGTATTGTTTCTTTCACTTAAAAATAACATTTCAATAGTAGATTTTTGAATTTTAGAAATTTTTTGAAATGTTACCTATATACTGGATCTCATACAATCATTCTTCCATACGTTCAAGCCTTAAGATCTCAAAAATCCATATTGACAAAATTTAAATTTTGAATTGTTGTATTTTTTCTTTCACTCAAAAATAACATTTCAATAGTAGATTATTGAATTTTTGAAATGTTTTGAAATGTTACCTATATACTGATTCTCATACGATCATTCGTCCATACGTTCAAGCCTTAAGTGCTCAAAAATCCATATTGATAAAATTTAAATTTTGAAATGTTGTATTGTTTCTTTCACTTAAAAATAACATTTCAATAGTAGATTATTGAATTTTAGAAATTTTTTGAAATGTTACGTGTATACTGATTCCCATATGATCATTCTTCTATACGTTCAAGCCTTAAGTGGTCAAAAATCCATATTGATAAATGTTGTATTGATGAATTTTTTTGAAATGTTACCTATATACTGGATCTCATACGATCATTCTTCCATACGTTCAAGCCTTAAGATCTCAAAAATCCATATAAATAAAATGTCAATTTTGAAATGTTTTATTGTTTCTTTCACTTAGGTTAGTATTAAATTCACTCAAAAATAACGTTTCAATAGTAGATTAATGGAATTTTGAATTTTTTTGAAATGTTACCTATATACTGGATCTCATACGATCATTCTTCCATACGTTCAAGCCTTAAGATCTCAAAAATCCATATAAATAATATGTAAATTTTGAAATGGTTTATTGTTTGTTTCACTAAAAAATAACATTTCAATAGTAGATTATTGAATTTTAGAAATTTTTTGAAATGTTACGTGTATACTGATTCCCATATGATCATTCTTCCATACGTTCAAGCCTTAAGTGCTCAAAAATCCATATTGATAAATGTAAATTTTGAAATGTTTTATTGTTTCTTTCACTTAGGTTAGTATTAAATTCACCCAAAAATAACGTTTCAATAGTAGATTATTGAATTTTTGATTTTTTTTGGAATGTTACCTATATACTGGATCTCATACGATCATTCTTCCATACGTTCAAGCCTTAAGATCTCAAAAATCCATATAAATAAAACTTCAATTTTGAAATGTTTTATTGTTTCTTTCACTTAGGTTAGAATTAAATTCACTCAAAAATAACGTTTCAATAGTAGATTACTGAATTTTTGAATTTTTTTGAAATGTTACCTATATACTGGATCTCATACGATCATTCTTCCATACGTTCAAGCCTTAAGATCTCAAAAATCCATATTGACAAAATTTAAATTTTGAATTGTTGTATTTTTTCTTTCACTAAAAAATAACATTTCAATAGTAGATTATTGAATTTTTGAAATTTTTTGAAATGTTACCTATATACTGATTCTCATACGATCATTCGTCCATACGTTCAAGCCTTAAGTGCTCAAAAATCCATATTGATAAAATTTAAATTTTGAAATGTTGTATTGTTTCTTTCACTTAAAAATAACATTTCAATAGTAGATTTTTGAATTTTTGAAATTTTTTGAAATGATACCTCTATACTGATTCTCAGATTTTTATTCTTCCATACGTTTTAGCCTTAAGTGCTCAAAAATCCTTATTGATAAAATGTAAATTTTGAAATGTTGTATTGTTTCTTTCACTTAAAAATAACATTTCAATAGTAGATTTTTGAATTTTAGAAATTTTTTGAAATGTTACCTATATACTGGATCTCATACAATCATTCTTCCATACGTTCAAGCCTTAAGATCTCAAAAATCCATATTGACAAAATTTAAATTTTGAATTGTTGTATTTTTTCTTTCACTCAAAAATAACATTTCAATAGTAGATTATTGAATTTTTGAAATGTTTTGAAATGTTACCTATATACTGATTCTCATACGTTCAAGCCTTAAGTGCTCAAAAATCCATATTGATAAAATTTAAATTTTGAAATGTTGTATTGTTTCTTTCACTTAAAAATAACATTTCAATAGTAGATTATTGAATTTTAGAAATTTTTTGAAATGTTACGTGTATACTGATTCCCATATGATCATTCTTCCATACGTTCAAGCCTTAAGTGGTCAAAAATCCATATTGATAAATGTTGTATTGATGAATTTTTTTGAAATGTTACCTATATACTGGATCTCATACGATCATTCTTCCATACGTTCAAGCCTTAAGATCTCAAAAATCCATATAAATAAAATGTCAATTTTGAAATGTTTTATTGTTTCTTTCACTTAGGTTAGTATTAAATTCACTCAAAAATAACGTTTCAATAGTAGATTAATGGAATTTTGAATTTTTTTGAAATGTTACCTATATACTGGATCTCATACGATCATTCTTCCATACGTTCAAGCCTTAAGATCTCAAAAATCCATATAAATAATATGTAAATTTTGAAATGGTTTATTGTTTGTTTCACTAAAAAATAACATTTCAATAGTAGATTATTGAATTTTAGAAATTTTTTGAAATGTTACGTGTATACTGATTCCCATATGATCATTCTTCCATACGTTCAAGACTTAAGTGCTCAAAAATCCATATTGATAAATGTAAATTTTGAAATGTTTTATTGTTTCTTTCACTTAGGTTAGTATTAAATTCACCCAAAAATAACGTTTCAATAGTAGATTACTGAATTTTTGAATTTTTTTGAAATGTTACCTATATACTGGATCTCATACGATCATTCTTCCATACGTTCAAGCCTTAAGATCTCAAAAATCCATATTGACAAAATTTAAATTTTGAATTGTTGTATTTTTTCTTTCACTAAAAAATAACATTTCAATAGTAGATTATTGAATTTTTGAAATTTTTTGAAATGTTACCTATATACTGATTCTCATACGATCATTCGTCCATACGTTCAAGCCTTAAGTGCTCAAAAATCCATATTGATAAAATTTAAATTTTGAAATGTTGTATTGTTTCTTTCACTTAAAAATAACATTTCAATAGTAGATTTTTGAATTTTTGAAATTTTTTGAAATGAAACCTCTATACTGATTCTCAGATTTTTATTCTTCCATACGTTTTAGCCTTAAGTGCTCAAAAATCCTTATTGATAAAATGTAAATTTTGAAATGTTGTATTGTTTCTTTCACTTAAAAATAACATTTCAATAGTAGATTTTTTTTTTTTTTTTTTTTTTTTTTTTTTTTTATTAAAACTTTGCTTTATTTATTGAATCTTCTCTTTATGAGACTAACAATAAGTTTGCAGATCTTATGCCTATATATTAACTAGCAGTTCTTTTGAACTGCAGATAGGTTGCGGGGCCCTAGGGTCTATCGCTGGGTTGGAAGGTCATTTCGACGAAGACGGGATTGGCTGCTCAACCTTGTTAATCTTCTGGCGAGATGGTTAGGGTGCGAAGAAAGCTTGCTGTAGTATTGTTCTTTGAGTTCTGCTATTACATCTCTGACTGGTTGAATATTTAAATCTTTTTGTATGTTTTCGTTTCGAACATACCACGGTGCCCCGGTGATGGTTCTCAATATCTTTGACTGGGTTCTCTGAATGATTTCAATGTTGCTACTGCTAGCGTTTCCCCATAACTGGGAGCCGTAGGTCCAGATAGGTTTGAGAACAGAATTGTAGAGCAGGACTTTGTAGTCAAGACTAAGGGAAGAGCGAGCGTTGATAAGCCAATGGAGGCTATTTGCTTTTAGTTTTAAATGCGTTCTCTTGGCCTCGATGTGCCTGCGCCATGTGAGTCTTCTATCGAGATGTACTCCGAGGTATGTCACTTCGTTTGTTTGCGGAAGCGTAGTGTTGTTTAACATCAGCGGTGGGCAATCTTGCCTGTTTAGAGTGAACGTAACGTGTTTGCATTTTTGTTCGTTGACTTTTATTCGCCAGTCAGCTAGCCATTTTTCTATGTCGACCAGGTGAAGAGCTAACTGCGCTGTTGCTTGCATAGGGCATCTGGAACGGCTGAGAATAGCTGTATCGTCAGCAAAGGTGGATGTTGTTAGACGTCTGCTTGTTGGGATGTCTGATGTGTAGAGGACATATAACGTAGGGCCGAGTACGCTACCTTGAGGAACTCCAGCTCTAATGGTGTGGTCGTCGGACATATCACTGTTACATCTCACTGTAAACTTCCTGTCGTACAGGTATGACTTTAGTAGCTTGTGCGTGTTGTTTGGAAGCATTGTTTTAATTTTATGCATTAAACCGTCTAACCAAACTCTGTCGAATGCTTGTGAGACATCCAAAAATATTGCTGTGCAGTATTCTCGATTTTCAAACGCGCTTCGTATTTCTGATGTTATGCGATTAACCTGCTCAATAGTTCCGTGTTTTTCACGAAAGCCGAACTGGTGTGAAGGGATTTTGTTGTGTGTTCTCAGGAATGAGTTGATCCGAGTTAGCACGCATTTTTCGAAAAGTTTTGATAGACACGATAATAAACTTATAGGTCTGTACGACGAGGGAATCGTGTGGTCTTTTCCTGGCTTTGGTATCATTATGATGATAGACTTTTTCCATCTTTCTGGAAAATAGCCAAGTTTAGTGATGGCATTGAAGAGCTTCGCGATAGTGCAAACAGCACAATATGGGAGCTCAATAATCATTTTTGGGGTTATTAAATCGCAGCCCGGTGATTTTTTTGGGTTCAGTTCCTTTTTGATAATATTAGCGATTTCGTTTGGTCGAAACTCGATTGGGTCACGTTGAGGCTCGGCGTCGTTTGTTAATGCTGGTAGTGTAGTCGCATTTGTGCAAGGATTTGGTTGAAACACATTTTCAAGGTGGGCGGCAAATGTTCTTGCTCTATCTTCGTCGCTGCGGGCCCAGCCGCCTGCAGGGTTTCTTATAGGCATCACTGTTTCTGTCGGTAAGCTTAGGGTTGGGTGAGCTCTCCACAGTGAGTTTCTTGTACTGGATGTGGATAGTTGTTCTATGTACCGGCGTTGGGTATATGCTTCTTCTTGCTTTAACGCTTTAGAGAGGTTGCGTGCGGCGCTCTTAAGCCTATGTCGTGCAGATGGCGATCTGGTTGATTGCCATTCTCGACGTAAGCGTCGCTTTTCGATAACGAGCTGCTCGATTTGTAGATTCGTCTTCTTTTGGTTACGTGGAGCTTGCGCCGTTTGAGGTGTTGAGATACGAGCTGCGGTAACGAAGACTGATTCTAGATTGTTTACGAAGCTGTCGATCTCAGCTGCAACGGTTAGGGGAGGATCTAGCTCAATGTGTGAGCTAAAATATTTTTTGTAACTGACCCAGTTGGTTTTATGCGAGGTCAATCTAATTGGTTGATCTACGGTTTTTGGATGTCGAAGTAGGTTAATTAATACAGGCGAGTGATCAGACGAGAGATCTGAAAGACTTTCGGCGCTTAGCAGGGTTCGGGGAATATTTTTTGTTATTGCAAAGTCAATTAGGTCAGGTAGTTTATTGGGGTCAGCCGGCCAGTATGTTGGTCTGCCGGGAGAGAGATGGTCGAGCTTATTGCTGGCTTTTATAATTGCATTGTATAATTGTTTTCCTTTTGGGGACACTAGACGAGATCCCCAGTGAGTGTGCTTGGCATTGTAATCTCCTGCTGCTATGAAGTGTTCTCCGAGTGTGTTAAAGAACTGCATGAACTCAGTTTCAGATATATTGAAGCGAGGTGGGCAGTATACGGCGGCTAGTGTTAGATGGTTACCACTATCTAATTGTATGTTTATAGATGTGGCCTGTAGATAGTTTTCTGCAAATCTTCTATGGCAGTGGTGTTTGAGACGGTTTCTAATCAGAATACCAGTCCCCCCATGTGCTTTACCATCAGGATGGTTTGTTCCATAAAATACGTAGCCTCGTATGTTAAAATTATATTTGTTTGTGAGGTGTGTTTCTGAGAGTAGCATTACGTCAATGTGTTTGTCAAGTAGAAATTGAGCTAGCTCAAGTTTGTGCTGTGAGACGCCATTAGCATTCCACGTAGATATGCGTAGGGAAGGCATGGTTTATTTGGACTGTTGTGAAATCAGCATTTGTATCAGTAGATTTTGGTTACGCATTAAATCCTGCATAGTTGTCCGCATAAAAGACATAAACTCCATTAGACTTTGCTGCATGGTTGATAACATTGCTTCAAAGTTGCTTTGTTGCTGCCCCGGCATTTGGTGGTGTTGAGTCGCGTTTAAATCTGCATGTGGTAGTTGTGGGTTCGGCGTGTTTGGGGTAGGGGGAACCAGTCCTGATTTTAGAGCACTGGCAAATGTCACGTTTTTGGTTGAGATTCCGCCAAGTGAAGATCTGGCTGCGGTCGAAAAGAAAACGTCTGGGTTTAATTTAGATGGTGTAAATGTAGGCTGTGCGTTTTGAGAGCGTGTAGTGGTCACTCGCTGGTGGATTCGTGTTTTCAGTTCCTTGTATATTGGGCAACCTTTATAGTTAGCTGTGTGGTTACCACCACAGTTGGCGCATTTTTTTGTGCTGGCGTCGTCTTTGCTCGCTGGGCAGTGTGTAATGTCGTGAAGCTCTCCACAAGCTACACACACGGGGCGCAGAGTACAATACGACCTTGTATGGCCATATTCTTGGCAATTCGTACATTGTACGGGACCATTGCGTTTGTGCGGTTCTTCTACGGTGATTCTGCGGTGCAGTAGAAATTGAAGTTTGTATATCGGGTGCACTTCGTTTTTCTTTAGCGGCTTGCTTTCTGGATTAAGTTCTACCTTAAAGAGTGGTTGCGGCTTTCTATCCTTATTTTGGATGTTGAAAACAGTTTTGGCACTGAATCCTTTCTCTTGTAACGCGTTGATTACTTCCGCAGGAGTGACTTCAGGCTCTATGCCCTTTAGTACGACTTGCAGGCCTTTGCTGCTTTTTAGCTGGTACGTATAGAAGTTCTTTTTGTTGTCGCTCAGGTACTTCGACAGTACTCTGTAGTTATCTTCGGACTTAGTTTGTACCTTTGTTTCATGTATATTTCCCTTTACAAGGGGGATTATATGAAAGTTGTCCTTTCCAATAAGCTCGATAAATTTGCTGACTAAGGCGTTGCAGCTTTTTTCACGGATGTAAATTGGTGGTGGCTTTGGCATTCTTTTAACGCTTTCTGTTTCGGGGGCCAGATCAGAAGTGTTATCTGCCAGAATTTTGAACCTGTTGGTATTATCAGGCGTTTCGCTTGGTGGTAGGCTGAAGCTAACACGGGTAATTTTCGGCTTCGAGTTTAGGGGGCTCAACTTTCTTTTAAATCGAATGTAGCGATCCATTCCAGTCTGTACGGCCGGCCTTTTTGTTTCTTTGTTTGCGTTTTCTTTAGGTAATGTTGCGCCAGTTATATTTGCATTGGCAATTGGACTGGCAGTTGATACCGTTGAAGTTGTTGTTGTACTTACTGTTGAGGTAGTTAGTGACATTGTTGTACTAGTCGTCGTAGATGGGCACAGGTCTCTCTGGCCAGTACATATCTGCTGATGAGCGGACACGGCGCTCTGTGGCGTTTGAGACGTAGACGGTAGCGACGGAGAGCAAGAACGCGCTCTCCCGCTCGCTACGTGCAATAGTTCGTGCGCTACATTGGTCATTGCCCTCGATCGCTCTAGAGCTGTAGTATTTTCGGTTGACGCGGCGTTATAGGTGAAATACGCGTTGTTCCGTTGCAAAGAGAGCCGACGCTCGTCTTGCTTACGCTGCAGTTCACTGCGAGTTTCGATTTCTTTTTTACTCATTGTATTAATAGAGATTTGGTTTTAATTGTTTTTTATTGTTTATTGTGGCTAATCAATTGATTAATTAGTTGATAGATTTGCACTGCACTGATGGGTTTTAAGTTAATTTTCCGGAGCACAAAAAAAACACGTCCGTACTTGACGGAATTCGCACAAAAAGAAAAAAAAAAAAAAAAAAAAAAAAAAAAAATAGAATAGTAGATTTTTGAATTTTAGAAATTTTTTGAAATGTTACCTATATACTGGATCTCATACAATCATTCTTCCATACGTTCAAGCCTTAAGATCTCAAAAATCCATATTGACAAAATTTAAATTTTGAATTGTTGTATTTTTTCTTTCACTCAAAAATAACATTTCAATAGTAGATTATTGAATTTTTGAAATTTTTTGAAATGTTACCTATATACTGATTCTCATACGATCATTCGTCCATACGTTCAAGCCTTAAGTGCTCAAAAATCCATATTGATAAAATTTAAATTTTGAAATGTTGTATTGTTTCTTTCACTTAAAAATAACATTTCAATAGTAGATTATTGAATTTTTGAAATATTTTGAAATGTTACCTATTTACTGATTCCCATACGATCATTCTTCCATACGTTCAAGCCTTAAGTGGTCAAAAATCCATATTGATAAATGTAAATATTGAAATGTTTTAATGTTTCTTTCACTTAGGTTAGTATTAAATTCACTCAAAAATAGCGTTTCAATAGTAGCTTTTTGAATTTTTGAATTTTTTTGAAATGTTACCTATATACTGGATCTCATACGATCATTCTTCCATACGTTCAAGCCTTAAGATATCAAAAATCCATATTGATAAATGTAAATTTTGAAATGGTTTATTGTTTTTTTCACTTAGGTTAGTATTAAATTCACTTAAAAAAACATTTTAATAGAACATTATTGAATTTTTGAAATTTTTTGAAATGTTACCTACATACTGATTCTCAGACTTTTATTCTTCCATACGTTCAAGCCTCAAGTGCTCAAAAATCCATATTGATAAAATGTAAATTTTGAAATGGTTTATTGTTTCTTTCACTAAAAAATAACATTTCAATAGTAGATTACTGAATTTTTGAAATTTTTTGAAATGTTGCCTATATACTGATTCTCATACGATCATTCTTCCATACATTCAAGCCTTAAGTGCTTAAAAATCCATATTGATAAATGTAAATTTTGAAATGTTTTATTGTTTCTTTCACTTAGGTTAGTATTAAATTCACTCAAAAATAACGTTTCAATAGTAGATTATTGAATTTTTTTGAAATGTTACCTATATACTGGATCTTATATGATCATTCTTCCATACGTTCAAGCCTTAAGATCTCAAAAATCCATATAAATAATATGTAAATTTTGAAATGGTTTATTGTTTCTTTCACTAAAAAATAACATTTCAATAGTAGATTTTTGAATTTTAGAAATTTTTTGAAATGTTTCCTATATACTGATTCTCATGTGATCATTCTTCCATACGTTCAAGCCTTAAGTGCTCAAAAATCCATATTGATAAATGTAAATTTTGAAATGTTTTATTGTTTCTTTCACTTAGGTTAGTATTAAATTCACTTAAATATAACATTTCAATAGTAGATTTTTGAATTTTTGAATTTTTTTGAAATGTTACCTATATACTGATTCCCATATGATCATTCTTCCATACGTTCAAGCCTTAAGTGCTCAAGAATCCATATAAATAATATGTAAATTTTGAAATGGTTTATTGTTTCTTTCACTAAAAAATAACATTTCAATAGTAGATTACTGAATTTTTGAAATTTTTTGAAATGTTTCCTATATACTGATTTTCATACGATAATTCTTCCATACGTTCAAGCTTTAAGTGCTTAAAAATCCATATTGATAAATGTAAATTTTGAAATGCTTTATTGTTTCTTTCACTTAGGTTAGTATTAAATTCAATCAAAAACTAACGTTTCATTAGGAGATTTTTGAATTTTTGAATTTTTTTGAAATGTTACCTATATACTGGATCTCATACGATCATTCTTCCATACGTTCAAGCCTTAAGATCTCAAAAATCCATATTGACAAAATTTAAATTTTGAATTGTTGTATTTTTTCTTTCACTTAAAAATAACATTTCAATAGTAGATTATTGAATTTTTGAAATTTTTTGAAATGTTACCTATATACTGATTCTCATACGATCATTCTTCCATACGTTCATGCCTTAAGTGCTCAAAAATCCATATTGATAAAATTTAAATTTTGAAATGTTGTATGGTTTCTTTCACTTAAAAATAACATTTCAATAGTAGATTTTTGAATTTTTGAATTTTTTTGAAATGTTACCTCTATACTGATTCCCATACGATCATTCTTCCATACATTCAAGCCTTAAGTGCTTAAAAATCCATATTGATAAATGTAAACTTTGAAATGTTTTATTGTTTCTTTCGGTTAGGTTAGTATTAATATCACTCAAAAATAAAGTTTCAATAGTAGATTATTGAATTTTTGAAATTTTTTGAAATGTTACCTATATACTGGATCTCATACGAAAATTCTTCCATACGTTCAAGCCTTAAGATCTCAAAAATCCATATAAATAATATGTAAATTTTGAAATGGTTTATTGTTTCTTTCACTAAAAAATAACATTTCAATAGTAGATTATTGAATTTTTTAAATTTTTTGAAATGTTACCTATATACTGATTCTCATACGATCATTCTTCTATACGTTCAATCCTTAAGATCTCAAAAATCCATATAAAAAAAATGTAAATTTTGAAATGGTTTATTGTTTGTTTCACTAAAAAATAACATTTCAATAGTAGATTATTGAATTTTAGAAATTTTTTGAAATGTTACGTGTATACTGATTCCCATATGATCATTCTTCCATACGTTCAAGCCTTAAGTGCTCAAAAATCCATATTGATAAATGTAAATTTTGAAATGTTTTATTGTTTCTTTCACTTAGGTTAGTATTAAATTCACCCAAAAATAACGTTTCAATAGTAGATTATTGAATTTTTGAATTTTTTTGGAATGTTACCTATATACTGGATCTCATACGATCATTCTTCCATACGTTCAAGCCTTAAGATCTCAAAAATCCATATAAATAAAACTTCAATTTTGAAATGTTTTATTGTTTCTTTCACTTAGGTTAGAATTAAATTCACTCAAAAATAACGTTTCAATAGTAGATTACTGAATTTTTGAATTTTTTTGAAATGTTACCTATATACTGGATCTCATACGATCATTCTTCCATACGTTCAAGCCTTAAGATCTCAAAAATCCATATTGACAAAATTTAAATTTTGAATTGTTGTATTTTTTCTTTCACTAAAAAATAACATTTCAATAGTAGATTATTGAATTTTTGAAATTTTTTGAAATGTTACCTATATACTGATTCTCATACGATCATTCGTCCATACGTTCAAGCCTTAAGTGCTCAAAAATCCATATTGATAAAATTTAAATTTTGAAATGTTGTATTGTTTCTTTCACTTAAAAATAACATTTCAATAGTAGATTTTTGAATTTTTGAAATTTTTTGAAATGATACCTCTATACTGATTCTCAGATTTTTATTCTTCCATACGTTTTAGCCTTAAGTGCTCAAAAATCCTTATTGATAAAATGTAAATTTTGAAATGTTGTATTGTTTCTTTCACTTAAAAATAACATTTCAATAGTAGATTTTTGAATTTTAGAAATTTTTTGAAATGTTACCTATATACTGGATCTCATACAATCATTCTTCCATACGTTCAAGCCTTAAGATCTCAAAAATCCATATTGACAAAATTTAAATTTTGAATTGTTGTATTTTTTCTTTCACTCAAAAATAACATTTCAATAGTAGATTATTGAATTTTTGAAATGTTTTGAAATGTTACCTATATACTGATTCTCATACGATCATTCGTCCATACGTTCAAGCCTTAAGTGCTCAAAAATCCATATTGATAAAATTTAAATTTTGAAATGTTGTATTGTTTCTTTCACTTAAAAATAACATTTCAATAGTAGATTATTGAATTTTAGAAATTTTTTGAAATGTTACGTGTATACTGATTCCCATATGATCATTCTTCCATACGTTCAAGCCTTAAGTGGTCAAAAATCCATATTGATAAATGTTGTATTGATGAATTTTTTTGAAATGTTACCTATATACTGGATCTCATACGATCATTCTTCCATACGTTCAAGCCTTAAGATCTCAAAAATCCATATAAATAAAATGTCAATTTTGAAATGTTTTATTGTTTCTTTCACTTAGGTTAGTATTAAATTCACTCAAAAATAACGTTTCAATAGTAGATTAATGGAATTTTGAATTTTTTTGAAATGTTACCTATATACTGGATCTCATACGATCATTCTTCCATACGTTCAAGCCTTAAGATCTCAAAAATCCATATAAATAATATGTAAATTTTGAAATGGTTTATTGTTTGTTTCACTAAAAAATAACATTTCAATAGTAGATTATTGAATTTTAGAAATTTTTTGAAATGTTACGTGTATACTGATTCCCATATGATCATTCTTCCATACGTTCAAGCCTTAAGTGCTCAAAAATCCATATTGATAAATGTAAATTTTGAAATGTTTTATTGTTTCTTTCACTTAGGTTAGTATTAAATTCACCCAAAAATAACGTTTCAATAGTAGATTTTTGAATTTTTGATTTTTTTTGGAATGTTACCTATATACTGGATCTCATACGATCATTCTTCCATACGTTCAAGCCTTAAGATCTCAAAAATCCATATAAATAAAACTTCAATTTTGAAATGTTTTATTGTTTCTTTCACTTAGGTTAGAATTAAATTCACTCAAAAATAACGTTTCAATAGTAGATTACTGAATTTTTGAATTTTTTTGAAATGTTACCTATATACTGGATCTCATACGATCATTCTTCCATACGTTCAAGCCTTAAGATCTCAAAAATCCATATTGACAAAATTTAAATTTTGAATTGTTGTATTTTTTCTTTCACTAAAAAATAACATTTCAATAGTAGATTATTGAATTTTTGAAATTTTTTGAAATGTTACCTATATACTGATTCTCATACGATCATTCGTCCATACGTTCAAGCCTTAAGTGCTCAAAAATCCATATTGATAAAATTTAAATTTTGAAATGTTGTATTGTTTCTTTCACTTAAAAATAACATTTCAATAGTAGATTTTTGAATTTTTGAAATTTTTTGAAATGATACCTCTATACTGATTCTCAGATTTTTATTCTTCCATACGTTTTAGCCTTAAGTGCTCAAAAATCCTTATTGATAAAATGTAAATTTTGAAATGTTGTATTGTTTCTTTCACTTAAAAATAACATTTCAATAGTAGATTTTTGAATTTTAGAAATTTTTTGAAATGTTACCTATATACTGGATCTCATACAATCATTCTTCCATACGTTCAAGCCTTAAGATCTCAAAAATCCATATTGACAAAATTTAAATTTTGAATTGTTGTATTTTTTCTTTCACTCAAAAATAACATTTCAATAGTAGATTATTGAATTTTTGAAATGTTTTGAAATGTTACCTATATACTGATTCTCATACGATCATTCGTCCATACGTTCAAGCCTTAAGTGCTCAAAAATCCATATTGATAAAATTTAAATTTTGAAATGTTGTATTGTTTCTTTCACTTAAAAATAACATTTCAATAGTAGATTATTGAATTTTAGAAATTTTTTGAAATGTTACGTGTATACTGATTCCCATATGATCATTCTTCCATACGTTCAAGCCTTAAGTGGTCAAAAATCCATATTGATAAATGTTGTATTGATGAATTTTTTTGAAATGTTACCTATATACTGGATCTCATACGATCATTCTTCCATACGTTCAAGCCTTAAGATCTCAAAAATCCATATAAATAAAATGTCAATTTTGAAATGTTTTATTGTTTCTTTCACTTAGGTTAGTATTAAATTCACTCAAAAATAACGTTTCAATAGTAGATTAATGGAATTTTGAATTTTTTTGAAATGTTACCTATATACTGGATCTCATACGATCATTCTTCCATACGTTCAAGCCTTAAGATCTCAAAAATCCATATAAATAATATGTAAATTTTGAAATGGTTTATTGTTTGTTTCACTAAAAAATAACATTTCAATAGTAGATTATTGAATTTTAGAAATTTTTTGAAATGTTACGTGTATACTGATTCCCATATGATCATTCTTCCATACGTTCAAGCCTTAAGTGCTCAAAAATCCATATTGATAAATGTAAATTTTGAAATGTTTTATTGTTTCTTTCACTTAGGTTAGTATTAAATTCACCCAAAAATAACGTTTCAATAGTAGATTACTGAATTTTTGAATTTTTTTGAAATGTTACCTATATACTGGATCTCATACGATCATTCTTCCATACGTTCAAGCCTTAAGATCTCAAAAATCCATATTGACAAAATTTAAATTTTGAATTGTTGTATTTTTTCTTTCACTAAAAAATAACATTTCAATAGTAGATTATTGAATTTTTGAAATTTTTTGAAATGTTACCTATATACTGATTCTCATACGATCATTCGTCCATACGTTCAAGCCTTAAGTGCTCAAAAATCCATATTGATAAAATTTAAATTTTGAAATGTTGTATTGTTTCTTTCACTTAAAAATAACATTTCAATAGTAGATTTTTGAATTTTTGAAATTTTTTGAAATGAAACCTCTATACTGATTCTCAGATTTTTATTCTTCCATACGTTTTAGCCTTAAGTGCTCAAAAATCCTTATTGATAAAATGTAAATTTTGAAATGTTGTATTGTTTCTTTCACTTAAAAATAACATTTCAATAGTAGATTTTTTTTTTTTTTTTTTTTTTTTTTTTTTTTATTAAAACTTTGCTTTATTTATTGAATCTTCTCTTTATGAGACTAACAATAAGTTTGCAGATCTTATGCCTATATATTAACTAGCAGTTCTTTTGAACTGCAGATAGGTTGCGGGGCCCTAGGGTCTATCGCTGGGTTGGAAGGTCATTTCGACGAAGACGGGATTGGCTGCTCAACCTTGTTAATCTTCTGGCGAGATGGTTAGGGTGCGAAGAAAGCTTGCTGTAGTATTGTTCTTTGAGTTCTGCTATTACATCTCTGACTGGTTGAATATTTAAATCTTTTTGTATGTTTTCGTTTCGAACATACCACGGTGCCCCGGTGATGGTTCTCAATATCTTTGACTGGGTTCTCTGAATGATTTCAATGTTGCTACTGCTAGCGTTTCCCCATAACTGGGAGCCGTAGGTCCAGATAGGTTTGAGAACAGAATTGTAGAGCAGGACTTTGTAGTCAAGACTAAGGGAAGAGCGAGCGTTGATAAGCCAATGGAGGCTATTTGCTTTTAGTTTTAAATGCGTTCTCTTGGCCTCGATGTGCCTGCGCCATGTGAGTCTTCTATCGAGATGTACTCCGAGGTATGTCACTTCGTTTGTTTGCGGAAGCGTAGTGTTGTTTAACATCAGCGGTGGGCAATCTTGCCTGTTTAGAGTGAACGTAACGTGTTTGCATTTTTGTTCGTTGACTTTTATTCGCCAGTCAGCTAGCCATTTTTCTATGTCGACCAGGTGAAGAGCTAACTGCGCTGTTGCTTGCATAGGGCATCTGGAACGGCTGAGAATAGCTGTATCGTCAGCAAAGGTGGATGTTGTTAGACGTCTGCTTGTTGGGATGTCTGATGTGTAGAGGACATATAACGTAGGGCCGAGTACGCTACCTTGAGGAACTCCAGCTCTAATGGTGTGGTCGTCGGACATATCACTGTTACATCTCACTGTAAACTTCCTGTCGTACAGGTATGACTTTAGTAGCTTGTGCGTGTTGTTTGGAAGCATTGTTTTAATTTTATGCATTAAACCGTCTAACCAAACTCTGTCGAATGCTTGTGAGACATCCAAAAATATTGCTGTGCAGTATTCTCGATTTTCAAACGCGCTTCGTATTTCTGATGTTATGCGATTAACCTGCTCAATAGTTCCGTGTTTTTCACGAAAGCCGAACTGGTGTGAAGGGATTTTGTTGTGTGATCTCAGGAATGAGTTGATCCGAGTTAGCACGCATTTTTCGAAAAGTTTTGATAGACACGATAATAAACTTATAGGTCTGTACGACGAGGGAATCGTGTGGTCTTTTCCTGGCTTTGGTATCATTATGATGATAGACTTTTTCCATCTTTCTGGAAAATAGCCAAGATTAGTGATGGCATTGAAGAGCTTCGCGATAGTGCAAACAGCACAATATGGGAGCTCAATAATCATTTTTGGGGTTATTAAATCGCAGCCCGGTGATTTTTTTGGGTTCAGTTCCTTTTTGATAATATTAGCGATTTCGTTTGGTCGAAACTCGATTGGGTCACGTTGAGGCTCGGCGTCGTTTGTTAATGCTGGTAGTGTAGTCGCATTTGTGCAAGGATTTGGTTGAAACACATTTTCAAGGTGGGCGGCAAATGTTCTTGCTCTATCTTCGTCGCTGCGGGCCCAGCCGCCTGCAGGGTTTCTTATAGGCATCACTGTTTCTGTCGGTAAGCTTAGGGTTGGGTGAGCTCTCCACAGTGAGTTTCTTGTACTGGATGTGGATAGTTGTTCTATGTACCGGCGTTGGGTATATGCTTCTTCTTGCTTTAACGCTTTAGAGAGGTTGCGTGCGGCGCTCTTAAGCCTATGTCGTGCAGATGGCGATCTGGTTGATTGCCATTCTCGACGTAAGCGTCGCTTTTCGATAACGAGCTGCTCGATTTGTAGATTCGTCTTCTTTTGGTTACGTGGAGCTTGCGCCGTTTGAGGTGTTGAGATACGAGCTGCGGTAACGAAGACTGATTCTAGATTGTTTACGAAGCTGTCGATCTCAGCTGCAACGGTTAGGGGAGGATCTAGCTCAATGTGTGAGCTAAAATATTTTTTGTAACTGACCCAGTTGGTTTTATGCGAGGTCAATCTAATTGGTTGATCTACGGTTTTTGGATGTCGAAGTAGGTTAATTAATACAGGCGAGTGATCAGACGAGAGATCTGAAAGACTTTCGGCGCTTAGCAGGGTTCGGGGAATATTTTTTGTTATTGCAAAGTCAATTAGGTCAGGTAGTTTATTGGGGTCAGCCGGCCAGTATGTTGGTCTGCCGGGAGAGAGATGGTCGAGCTTATTGCTGGCTTTTATAATTGCATTGTATAATTGTTTTCCTTTTGGGGACACTAGACGAGATCCCCAGTGAGTGTGCTTGGCATTGTAATCTCCTGCTGCTATGAAGTGTTCTCCGAGTGTGTTAAAGAACTGCATGAACTCAGTTTCAGATATATTGAAGCGAGGTGGGCAGTATACGGCGGCTAGTGTTAGATGGTTACCACTATCTAATTGTATGTTTATAGATGTGGCCTGTAGATAGTTTTCTGCAAATCTTCTATGGCAGTGGTGTTTGAGACGGTTTCTAATCAGAATACCAGTCCCCCCATGTGCTTTACCATCAGGATGGTTTGTTCCATAAAATACGTAGCCTCGTATGTTAAAATTATATTTGTTTGTGAGGTGTGTTTCTGAGAGTAGCATTACGTCAATGTGTTTGTCAAGTAGAAATTGAGCTAGCTCAAGTTTGTGCTGTGAGACGCCATTAGCATTCCACGTAGATATGCGTAGGGAAGGCATGGTTTATTTGGACTGTTGTGAAATCAGCATTTGTATCAGTAGATTTTGGTTACGCATTAAATCCTGCATAGTTGTCCGCATAAAAGACATAAACTCCATTAGACTTTGCTGCATGGTTGATAACATTGCTTCAAAGTTGCTTTGTTGCTGCCCCGGCATTTGGTGGTGTTGAGTCGCGTTTAAATCTGCATGTGGTAGTTGTGGGTTCGGCGTGTTTGGGGTAGGGGGAACCAGTCCTGATTTTAGAGCACTGGCAAATGTCACGTTTTTGGTTGAGATTCCGCCAAGTGAAGATCTGGCTGCGGTCGAAAAGAAAACGTCTGGGTTTAATTTAGATGGTGTAAATGTAGGCTGTGCGTTTTGAGAGCGTGTAGTGGTCACTCGCTGGTGGATTCGTGTTTTCAGTTCCTTGTATATTGGGCAACCTTTATAGTTAGCTGTGTGGTTACCACCACAGTTGGCGCATTTTTTTGTGCTGGCGTCGTCTTTGCTCGCTGGGCAGTGTGTAATGTCGTGAAGCTCTCCACAAGCTACACACACGGGGCGCAGAGTACAATACGACCTTGTATGGCCATATTCTTGGCAATTCGTACATTGTACGGGACCATTGCGTTTGTGCGGTTCTTCTACGGTGATTCTGCGGTGCAGTAGAAATTGAAGTTTGTATATCGGGTGCACTTCGTTTTTCTTTAGCGGCTTGCTTTCTGGATTAAGTTCTACCTTAAAGAGTGGTTGCGGCTTTCTATCCTTATTTTGGATGTTGAAAACAGTTTTGGCACTGAATCCTTTCTCTTGTAACGCGTTGATTACTTCCGCAGGAGTGACTTCAGGCTCTATGCCCTTTAGTACGACTTGCAGGCCTTTGCTGCTTTTTAGCTGGTACGTATAGAAGTTCTTTTTGTTGTCGCTCAGGTACTTCGACAGTACTCTGTAGTTATCTTCGGACTTAGTTTGTACCTTTGTTTCATGTATATTTCCCTTTACAAGGGGGATTATATGAAAGTTGTCCTTTCCAATAAGCTCGATAAATTTGCTGACTAAGGCGTTGCAGCTTTTTTCACGGATGTAAATTGGTGGTGGCTTTGGCATTCTTTTAACGCTTTCTGTTTCGGGGGCCAGATCAGAAGTGTTATCTGCCAGAATTTTGAACCTGTTGGTATTATCAGGCGTTTCGCTTGGTGGTAGGCTGAAGCTAACACGGGTAATTTTCGGCTTCGAGTTTAGGGGGCTCAACTTTCTTTTAAATCGAATGTAGCGATCCATTCCAGTCTGTACGGCCGGCCTTTTTGTTTCTTTGTTTGCGTTTTCTTTAGGTAATGTTGCGCCAGTTATATTTGCATTGGCAATTGGACTGGCAGTTGATACCGTTGAAGTTGTTGTTGTACTTACTGTTGAGGTAGTTAGTGACATTGTTGTACTAGTCGTCGTAGATGGGCACAGGTCTCTCTGGCCAGTACATATCTGCTGATGAGCGGACACGGCGCTCTGTGGCGTTTGAGACGTAGACGGTAGCGACGGAGAGCAAGAACGCGCTCTCCCGCTCGCTACGTGCAATAGTTCGTGCGCTACATTGGTCATTGCCCTCGATCGCTCTAGAGCTGTAGTATTTTCGGTTGACGCGGCGTTATAGGTGAAATACGCGTTGTTCCGTTGCAAAGAGAGCCGACGCTCGTCTTGCTTACGCTGCAGTTCACTGCGAGTTTCGATTTCTTTTTTACTCATTGTATTAATAGAGATTTGGTTTTAATTGTTTTTTATTGTTTATTGTGGCTAATCAATTGATTAATTAGTTGATAGATTTGCACTGCACTGATGGGTTTTAAGTTAATTTTCCGGAGCACAAAAAAAACACGTCCGTACTTGACGGAATTCGCACAAAAAGAAAAAAAAAAAAAAAAAAAAAAAAAAAAAATAGAATAGTAGATTTTTGAATTTTAGAAATTTTTTGAAATGTTACCTATATACTGGATCTCATACAATCATTCTTCCATACGTTCAAGCCTTAAGATCTCAAAAATCCATATTGACAAAATTTAAATTTTGAATTGTTGTATATTTTCTTTCACTCAAAAATAACATTTCAATAGTAGATTATTGAATTTTTGAAATTTTTTGAAATGTTACCTATATACTGATTCTCATACGATCATTCGTCCATACGTTCAAGCCTTAAGTGCTCAAAAATCCATATTGATAAAATTTAAATTTTGAAATGTTGTATTGTTTCTTTCACTTAAAAATAACATTTCAATAGTAGATTATTGAATTTTTGAAATATTTTGAAATGTTACCTATTTACTGATTCCCATACGATCATTCTTCCATACGTTCAAGCCTTAAGTGGTCAAAAATCCATATTGATAAATGTAAATATTGAAATGTTTTAATGTTTCTTTCACTTAGGTTAGTATTA
Source organism: Phortica okadai (assembly GCA_034638295.1). NCBI lineage: Eukaryota > Metazoa > Arthropoda > Insecta > Diptera > Drosophilidae > Phortica > Phortica okadai. The sequence continues at coordinate 26,568,748 of CM067851.1, read as the reverse complement.
AATTCACTCAAAAATAGCGTTTCAATAGTAGCTTTTTGAATTTTTGAATTTTTTTGAAATGTTACCTATATACTGGATCTCATACGATCATTCTTCCATACGTTCAAGCCTTAAGATCTCAAAAATCCATATTGATAAATGTAAATTTTGAAATGGTTTATTGTTTTTTTCACTTAGGTTAGTATTAAATTCACTTAAAAAAACATTTTAATAGAACATTATTGAATTTTTGAAATTTTTTGAAATGTTACCTACATACTGATTCTCAGACTTTTATTCTTCCATACGTTCAAGCCTCAAGTGCTCAAAAATCCATATTGATAAAATGTAAATTTTGAAATGGTTTATTGTTTCTTTCACTAAAAAATAACATTTCAATAGTAGATTACTGAATTTTTGAAATTTTTTGAAATGTTGCCTATATACTGATTCTCATACGATCATTCTTCCATACATTCAAGCCTTAAGTGCTTAAAAATCCATATTGATAAATGTAAATTTTGAAATGTTTTATTGTTTCTTTCACTTAGGTTAGTATTAAATTCACTCAAAAATAACGTTTCAATAGTAGATTATTGAATTTTTTTGAAATGTTACCTATATACTGGATCTTATATGATCATTCTTCCATACGTTCAAGCCTTAAGATCTCAAAAATCCATATAAATAATATGTAAATTTTGAAATGGTTTATTGTTTCTTTCACTAAAAAATAACATTTCAATAGTAGATTTTTGAATTTTAGAAATTTTTTGAAATGTTTCCTATATACTGATTCTCATGTGATCATTCTTCCATACGTTCAAGCCTTAAGTGCTCAAAAATCCATATTGATAAATGTAAATTTTGAAATGTTTTATTGTTTCTTTCACTTAGGTTAGTATTAAATTCACTTAAATATAACATTTCAATAGTAGATTTTTGAATTTTTGAATTTTTTTGAAATGTTACCTATATACTGATTCCCATATGATCATTCTTCCATACGTTCAAGCCTTAAGTGCTCAAGAATCCATATAAATAATATGTAAATTTTGAAATGGTTTATTGTTTCTTTCACTAAAAAATAACATTTCAATAGTAGATTACTGAATTTTTGAAATTTTTTGAAATGTTTCCTATATACTGATTTTCATACGATAATTCTTCCATACGTTCAAGCTTTAAGTGCTTAAAAATCCATATTGATAAATGTAAATTTTGAAATGCTTTATTGTTTCTTTCACTTAGGTTAGTATTAAATTCAATCAAAAACTAACGTTTCATTAGGAGATTTTTGAATTTTTGAATTTTTTTGAAATGTTACCTATATACTGGATCTCATACGATCATTCTTCCATACGTTCAAGCCTTAAGATCTCAAAAATCCATATTGACAAAATTTAAATTTTGAATTGTTGTATTTTTCCTTTCACTTAAAAATAACATTTCAATAGTAGATTATTGAATTATAGAAATTTTTTGAAATGTTACCTGTATACTGATTCTCATATGATCATTCTTCCATACGTTCAAGCCTTAAGTGCTCAAAAATCCATATTGATAAAATTTAAATTTTGAAATGGTTTATTGTTTCTTTCACTAAAAAATAATATTTCAATAGTAGATTTTTGAATTTTTAAAATTTTTTGAAACGTTACCTATATACTGATTCTCATACGATTATTCTTCCATACGTTCAAGCCATAAGAGCTCAAAAACCCATATTGATAAAATGTAAATTTTTCAATGGTTTATAGTTTCTTTCATTTAAAAATAACATTTCAATAGTAGGTTTTTGAATTTTTGAATTTTTTTGAAATGTTACCTATATACTGGATCTCATACGATCATTCTTCCATACGTTCAAGCCTTAAGTGCTCAAAAATCCATATAAATAAAATGTAAATTTTGAAATGGTTTATTGTTTCTTTCACTAAAAAATAACATTTCAATAGTAGATTATTGAATTTTTGAAATTTTTTGAAATGTTACCTATTTACTGATTCCCATACGATCATTCTTCTATACGTTCAAGCCTTAAGTGGTCAAAAATCCATATTGATAAATGTTGTATTGATGAATTTTTTTGAAATGTTACCTATATACTGGATCTCATACGATCATTCTTCCAAAATCCATATAAATAAAATGTCAATTTTGAAATGTTTTATTGTTTCTTTCACTTAGGTTAGTATTAAATTCACTCAAAAATAACGTTTCAATAGTAGATTCTTGAATTTTTGAATTTTTTTGAAATGTTACCTGTATACTGGATCTCATACGATCATTCTTCCAATCGTTCAAGCCTTAAGATCTCAAAAATCCATATAAATAATATGTAGATTTTGAAATGGTTTATTGTTTCTTTCACTAAAAAATAACATTTCAATAGTAGATTACTGAATTTTTTAAATTTTTTGAAATGTTGCTTATATACTGATTCTCATACAATCATTCTTCCATACGTTCAAGCCTTAAGTGCTCAAAAATCCTTATTGATAAAATTTACATTTTGAAATGTTGTATTGTTTATTTCACTTAAAAATAACATTTCAATAGTAGATTTTTGAATTTTAGAAATTTTTTGAAATGTTTCCTATATACTGATTCTCATGTGATCATTCTTCCATACGTTCAAGCCTTAAGTGGTCAAAAATCCATATTGATAAATGTAAATATTGAAATGTTTTATTGTTTCTTTCACTTAGGTTAGTATTAAATTCACTCAAAAATAGTGTTTCAATAGTAGCTTTTTGAATTTTTGAATTTTTTTGAAATGTTACCTATATACTGATTCTCAGACTTTTATTCTTCCATACGTTCAAGCCTTAAGTGCTCAAAAATCCATATTGATAAAATGTAAATTTTGAAATGGTTTATTGTTTCTTTCACTAAAAAATAACATTTCAATAGTAGATTATTGAATTTTTGAAATTTTTTGAAATGTTACCTCTCTACTGATTCCCATACGATCATTCTTCCATACATTCAAGCCTTAAGTGCTTAAAAATCCATATTGATAAATGTAAATTTTGAAATGTTTTATTGTTTCTTTCACTTAGGTTAGTATTAAATTCACTCAAAAATAACGTTTCAATAGTAGATTATTGAATTTTCGAATTTTTTTGAAATGTTACCTATATACTCGATGTCATATGATCATTCTTCCATACGTTCAAGCCTTAAGATCTCAAAAATCCATATAAATAAAATGTAAATTTTGAAATGGTTTATTGTTTCTTTCACTAAAAAATAACATTTCAATAGTAGATTGTTGAATTTTTGAAATTTTTTGAATTGTTACCTATATACTGTTTCCCATACGATCATTCTTCCATACATTCAAGCCTTAAGTGCTTAAAAATCCATATTGATAAATGTAAATTTTGAAATGTTTTATTGTTTCTTTCACTTAGGTTAGTATTAAATTCACTCAAAAATAACGTTTCAATAGTAGATTATTGAATTTTTGAATTTTTTTGAAATGTTACCTATATACTGGATCTCATATGATCATTCTTCCATACGTTCAAGCCTTAAGATCTCAAAAATCTGTATAAATAAAATGTCAATTTTGAAATGGTTTATTGTTTCTTTCACTAAAAAATAACATTTCAATAATAGATTATTGAATTTTTGAAATTTTTTTGAAATGTTACCTCTATACTGATTCCCATACGATCATTCTTCCATACATTCAAGCCTTAAGTGCTTAAAAATTCATATTGATAAATGTAAATTTTGAAATGTTTTATTGTTTCTTTCACTTAGGTTAGTATTAAATTCACTCAAAAATAACGTTTCAATAGTAGATTATTGAATTTTTTTGAAATGTTACCTATATACTGGATCTTATATGATCATTCTTCCATACGTTCAAGCCTTAAGATCTCAAAAATCCATATAAATAATATGTAAATTTTGAAATGGTTTATTGTTTCTTTCACTAAAAAATAACATTTCAATAGTTGATTACTGAATTTTTGAAATTTTTTGAAATGTTGCCTATATACTGATTCTCATACGATCATTCTTCCATACGTTCAAGCCTTAAGTGCTCAAAAATCCTTATTGGTAAAATTAAAATTTTGAAATGTTGTATTGTTTCTTTCACTTAAAAATAACATTTCAATAGTAGATTTTTGAATTTTAGAAATTTTTTGAAATGTTTCCTATATACTGATTCTCATGTGATCATTCTTCCATACGTTCAAGCCTTAAGTGCTCAAAAATTCATATTGATAAATGTAAATTTTGAAATGTTTTATTGTTTCTTTCACTTAGGTTAGTATTAAATTCACTTAAATATAACATTTCAATAGTAGATTTTTGAATTTTTGAATTTTTTTGAAATGTTACCTATATACTGATTCCTATACGATCATTCTTCCATACGTTCAAGCCTTAAGTGCTCAAGAATCCATATAAATAATATGTAAATTTTGAAATGGTTTATTGTTTCTTTCACTAAAAAATAACATTTCAATAGTAGATTACTGAATTTTTGAAATTTTTTGAAATGTTTCCTATATACTGATTTTCATACGATTATTCTTCCATACGTTCAAGCCTTAAGTGCTTAAAAATCCATATTGATAAATGTAAATTTTGAAATGCTTTATTGTTTCTTTCACTTAGGTTAGTATTAAATTCAATCAAAAATAACGTTTCATTAGTAGATTTTTGAATTTTTGAATTTTTTTGAAATGTTACCTATATACTGGATCTCATACGATCATTCTTCCATACGTTCAAGCCTTAAGATCTCAAAAATCCATATTGACAAAATTTAAATTTTGAATTGTTGTATTTTTCCTTTCACTTAAAAATAACATTTCAATAGTAGATTATTGAATTATAGAAATTTTTTGAAATGTTACCTGTATACTGATTCTCATATGATCATTCTTCCATACGTTCAAGCCTTAAGTGCTCAAAAATCCATATTGATAAATGTTGTATTGATGAATTTTTTTGAAATGTTACCTATATACTGGATCTCATACGATCATTCTTCCAAAATCCATATAAATAAAATGTCAATTTTGAAATGTTTTATTGTTTCTTTCACTTAGGTTAGTATTAAATTCACTCAAAAATAACGTTTCAATAGTAGATTATTGAATTTTTGAATTTTTTTGAAATGTTACCTGTATACTGGATCTCATACGATCATTCTTCCAATCGTTCAAGCCTTAAGATCTCAAAAATCCATATAAATAATATGTAGATTTTGAAATGGTTTATTGTTTCTTTCACTAAAAAATAACATTTCAATAGTAGATTACTGAATTTTTTAAATTTTTTGAAATGTTGCCTATATACTGATTCTCATACGATCATTCTTCCATACGTTCAAGCCTTAAGTGCTCAAAAATCCTTATTGATAAAATTTAAATTTTGAAATGTTCTATTGTTTCTTTCACTTAAAAATAAAGTTTCAATAGTAGATTTTTGAATTTTAGAAATTTTTTGAAATGTTTCCTATATACTGATTCTCATGTGATCATTCTTCCATACGTTCAAGCCTTAAGTGCTCAAAAATCCATATAAATAATATGTAAATTTTGAAATGGTTTATTGTTTCTTTCACTAAAAAATAACATTTCAATAGTAGATTATTGAATTTTTGAAATTTTTTGAAATGTTACCTATTTACTGATTCCCATACGATCATTCTTCCATACGTTCAAGCCTTAAGTGGTCAAAAATCCATATTGATAAATGTAAATTTTGAAATGTTGTATTGTTTCTTTCACTTAAAAATAACATTTCAATAGTAGATTTTTGAATTTTAGAAATTTTTTGAAATGTTTCCTATATACTGATTCTCATGTGATCATTCTTCCATACGTTCAAGCCTTAAGTGGTCAAAAATCCATATTGATAAATGTAAATTTTGAAATGTTTTATTGTTTCTTTCACTTAGGTTAGTTTTAAATTCACTTAAATATAACATTTCAATAGTAGATTTTTGAATTTTTGAATTTTTTTGAAATGTTTCCTATATACTGATTTTCATACGATCATTCTTCCATACGTTCAAGCTTTAAGTGCTTAAAAATCCATATTGATAAATGTAAATTTTGAAATATTTTATTGTTTCTTTCACTTAGATTAGTATTAAATTCAATCAAAAATAACGTTTCATTAGTAGATTTTTGAATTTTTGAATTTTTTTTAAATGTTACCTATATACTGGATCTCATACGATCATTCTTCCATACGTTCAAGCCTTAAGATCTCAAAAATCCATATAGACAAAATTCAAATTTTGAATTGTTGTATATTTTCTTTCACTTAAAAATAACATTTCAATAGTAGATTATTGAATTATAGAAATTTTTTGAAATGTTACCTGTATACTGATTCTCATACGATCATTCTTCCATACGTTCAAGCTTTAAGTGCTTAAAAATCCATATTGATAAATGTAAATTTTGAAATGTTTTATTGTTTCTTTCACTTAGATTAGCATTAAATTCAATCAAAAATAACGTTTCATTAGTAGATTTTTTAATTTTTGAATTTTTTTGAAATGTTACCTATATACTGGATCTCATACGATCATTCTTCCATACGTTCAAGCCTTAAGATCTCAAAAATCCATATTGACAAAATTTAAATTTTGAATTGTTGTATTTTTTCTTTCACTTAAAAATAACATTTCAATAGTTGATTTTTGAATTTTTAAAATTTTTTGAAACGTTACCTATATACTGATTCTCATACGATTATTCTTCCATACGTTCGAGCCATAAGAGCTCAAAAACCCATATTGATAAAATGTAAATTTTGCAATGGTTTATAGTTTCTTTCATTTAAAAATAACATTTCAATAGTAGGTTTTTGAATTTTTGAATTTTTTTGAAATGTTACCTATATACTGGATCTCATACGATCATTCTTCCATACGTTCAAGCCTTAAGTGCTCAAAAATCCATATAAAAAAAATGTAAATTTTGAAATGGTTTATTGTTTCTTTCACTAAAAAATAACATTTCAATAGTAGATTATTGAATTTTTGAAATTTTTTGAAATGTTACCTATTTACTGATTCCCATACGATCATTCTTCCATACGTTCAAGCCTTAAGTGCTCAAAAATCCATATTGATAAATGTTGTATTGATGCATTTTTTTGAAATGTTACCTATATACTGGATCTCATACGATCATTCTTCCATACGTTCAAGCCCTAAGATCTCAAAAATCCATATAAATAAAATGTCAATTTTGAAATGTTTTATTGTTTCTTTCACTTAGGTTAGTATTAAATTCACTCAAAAATAACGTTTCAATAGTAGATTATTGAATTTTTGAATTTTTTTGAAATGTTACCTGTATACTGGATCTCATAAGATCATTCTTCCAATCGTTCAAGCCTTAAGATCTCAAAAATCCATATAAATAATATGTAAATTTTGAAATGGTTTATTGTTTCTTTCACTAAAAAATAACATTTCAATAGTAGATTATTCAATTTTTGAAATTTTTTGAAATGTTACCTATATACTGATTCTCATAAGATCATTCTTCCATACGTTCAAGCCTTAAGTGCTCAAAAATCCATATTGATAAAATTTAAATTTTGAAATGTTGTATTGTTTCTTTCACTTAAAAATAACATTTCAATAGTAGATTTTTGAATTTTTGAAATTTTTTGAAATGTTACCTCTATACTGATTCCCATACGATCATTCTTCCATACATTCAAGCCTTAAGTGCTTAAAAATCCATATTGATAAATGTAAATTTTGAAATGTTTTATTGTTTCTTTCACTTAGGTTGGTATTAAATTCACTCAAAAATAACGTTTCAATAGTAGATCATTGAATTTTTGAATTTTTTTGAAATGTTACCTATATACTGGATCTCATACGATCATTCTTCCATACGTTCAAGCCTTAAGATCTCAAAAATCCATATAAATAAAATGTAAATTTTGAAATGGTTCATTGTTTCTTTCACTAAAAAATAACATTTCAATAGTAGATAATTGAATTTTTGAAATTTTTTGAAATGTTACCTATATACTGATTCTCATACGATCATTCTTCCATACGTTCAAGCCTTAAGTGCTCAAAAATCCATATTGATAAAATTTAAATTTTGAAATGTTGTATTGTTTCTTTCACTTAAAAATAACATTTCAATAGTAGATTTTTGAATTTTAGAAATTTTTTGAAATGTTTCCTATATACTGATTCTCATGTGATCATTCTTCCATACGTTCAAGCCTTAAGTGCTCAAAAATCCATATTGATAAAATTTAAATTTTGAAATGTTGTATTGTTTCTTTCACTTAAAAATAACATTTCAATAGTAGATTTTTGAATTTTTGAAATTTTTTGAAATGTTACTTCTATACTGATTCCCATACGATCATTCCATACATTCAAGCCTTAAGTGCTTAAAAATCCATATCGATAAATGTAAATTTTGAAATGTTTTATTGTTTCTTTCACTTAGGTTAGTATTAAATTCACTCAAAAATAACGTTTCAATAGTAGATTATTGAATTTTTAAATTTTTTTGAAATGTTACCTGTATACTGGATCTCATACGATCATTCTTCCAATCGTTCAAGCCTTAAGATCTCAAAAATCCATATAAATAATATGTAAATTTTGAAATGTTGTATTGTTTCTTTCACTTAAAAATAACATTTCAATAGTAGATTTTTGAATTTTTGAAATTTTTTGAAATGTTACTTCTATACTGATTCCCATACGATCATTCTTCCATACATTCAAGCCATAAGTGCTTAAAAATCCATATTGATAAATGTAAATTTTGAAATGTTTTATTGTTTCTTTCACTTAGGTTGGTATTAAATTCACTCAAAAATAACATTTCAATAGTAGAATATTGAATTTATGAAATTTTTTGAAATGTTACCTATATACTGATTCTCATACGATCATTCTTCCATACGTTCAAGCCTTAAGTGCTCAAAAATCCGAATTGATAAAATTTAAATTTTGAAATGTTGTATTGTTTCTTTCACTTAAAAATAACATTTCAATAGTAGATTTTTGAATTTTAGAAATTTTTTGAAATGTTTCCTATATACTGATTCTCATGTGATCATTCTTCCATACGTTCAAGCCTTAAGTGCTCAAAAATCCATATTGATAAAATTTAAATTTTGAAATGTTGTATTGTTTCTTTCACTTAAAAATAACATTTCAATAGTAGATTTTTGAATTTTTGAAATTTTTTGAAATGTTAGCTATATACTGATTCTCATACGATCATTCTTCCATACGTTCAAGCCTTAAGTGCTCAAAAATCCATATTGATAAAATTTAAATTTTGAAATGTTGTATTGTTTCTTTCACTTAAAAATAATATTTCAATAGTAGATTTTTGAATTTTAGAAATTTTTTGAAATGTTTCCTATATACTGATTCTCATGTGATCATTCTTCCATACATTCAAGCCTTAAGTGCTTAAAAATCCATATTGATAAATGTAAATTTTGAAATGTTTTATTGTTTCTTTCACTTAGGTTAGTATTAAATTCACTCAAAAATAACGTTTCAATAGAAGATTATTGAATTTTTGAATTTTTTTGAAATGTTGCCTGTATACTGGATCTCATACGATCATTCTTCCAATCGTTCAAGCCTTAAGGGGGGGGTAAGGTTAATTCGTTGAAAAAAAAAGCACATTTTTGTGATTTTTATTAAGGAAAACGATAAGCATTTGTTCAGTTATTTGAATGGGAAGTTAATAAGTAATATCTTAAGCATATTTCCTGAAAATTTCATTAAAATTAAAAAAAGTTTGAGACGATGGCAGCAGTTTTAAATTAATGCCATTGAAAAAAGGTGTCTTGCGGTGACCAGGATTACAAACTACTGAACCATCGCAAACTCAAGACAAAATAAATGATTTTAGCTGATGAAATTTGCAGTGTCCTGACGTCGAGGTTTTTTAAAAAAAAAAAATTTTGAATTTTTTTTTAGCATGTTGAAGTCAAAATATCGATTTTTGACAAAAAAATCAACCTTCAAGCTGCTGAAAAAATACTTAAAACTAAAAAAAAAAAAAAAACCTCGACGTCAGGACACGGCTAATTATGTCTAGAAAATGCCTGTAAAATTTCAAAAGAATCGGTTTGTTAGTTTTCGAGTGAGAGTGGTCACCGACTTTGCAAAAGCAAATTGTGGGAAAATCAATTTAAACTTTTGCTCTGCGCTATAAGCCGCATAGGAAGAGTGAAACTGAAAACGCTCTATCTTCGTCAGTTTTCATCGGATCACCCTGAAATTTTTACATGATATTCTCGAAACATTTTACTGTCATCCCGCAAATTTTGGAAAAATCCATAAAAAAAAAATTTAATACCTTACCCCCCCCTTAAGATCTCAAAAATCCATATAAATAATATGTAAATTTTGAAATGGTTCATTGTTTCTTTCACTAAAAAATAACATTTCAATAGTAGAGAATTGAAATTTTGAAATTTTTTGAAATGTTACCTATATACTGATTCTCATACGATCATTCTTCCATACGTTCAAGCCTTAAGTGCTCAAAAATCCATATTGATAAAATTTAAATTTTGAAATGTTGTATTGTTTCTTTCACTTAAAAATAACATTTCAATAGTAGATTTTTGAATTTTAGAAATTTTTTGAAATGTTTCCTATATACTGATTCTCATGTGATCATTCTTCCATACGTTCAAGCCTTAAGTGCTCAAAAATCCATATTGATAAAATTTAAATTTTGAAATGTTGTATTGTTTCTTTCACTTAAAAATAACATTTCAATAGTAGATTTTTGAATTTTTGAAATTTTTTGAAATGTTACCTATATACTGATTCTCATACGATCATTCTTCCATACGTTCAAGCCTTAAGTGCTCAAAAATCCATATTGATAAAATTTAAATTTTGAAATGTTGTATTGTTTCTTTCACTTAAAAATAACATTTCAATAGTAGATTTTTGAATTTTTGAAATTTTTTGAAATGTTACTTCTATACTGATTCCCATACGATCATTCTTCCATACATTCAAGCCTTAAGTGCTTAAAAATCCATATCGATAAATGTAAATTTTGAAATGTTTTATTGTTTCTTTCACTTAGGTTAGTATTAAATTCACTCAAAAATAACGTTTCAATAGTAGATTTTTGAATTTTATATATACTATATACTGATTCTCATACGATCATTCTTCCATACGTTCAAGCCTTAAGTGCTTAAAAATCCGAATTGATAAAATTTAAATTTTGAAATGTTGTATTGTTTCTTTCACTTAAAAATAACATTTCAATAGTAGATTTTTGAATTTTAGAAATTTTTTGAAATGTTTCCTATATACTGATTCTCATGTGATCATTCTTCATACGTTCAAGCCTTAAGTGCTCAAAAATCCATATTGATAAAATTTAAATTTTGAAATGTTGGATTGTTTCTTTCACTTAAAAATAACATTTCAATAGTAGATTTTTGAATTTTTGAAATTTTTTGAAATGTTACCTATATACTGATTCTCATACGATCATTCTTCCATACGTTCAAGCCTTAAGTGCTCAAAAATCCATATTGATAAAATTTAAATTTTGAAATGTTGTATTGTTTCTTTCACTTAAAAATAACATTTCAATAGTAGATTTTTGAATTTTAGAAATTTTTTGAAATGTTTCCTATATACTGATTCTCATGTGATCATTCTTCCATACATTCAAGCCTTAAGTGCTTAAAAATCCATATTGATAAATGTAAATTTTGAAATGTTTTATTGTTTCTTTCACTTAGGTTAGTATTAAATTCACTCAAAAATAACGTTTCAATAGAAGATTATTGAATTTTTGAATTTTTTTGAAATGTTGCCTATATACTCGATCTCATACGATCATTCTTCCATACGTTCAAGCCTTAAGATCTCAAAAATCCATATAAATAATATGTAAATTTTGAAATGGTTTATTGTTTCTTTCACTAAAAAATAACATTTCAATAGTAGATTATTGAATTTTTGAAATTTTTTGAAATGTTACCTATATACTGATTCTCATACGATCATTCTTCCATACGTTCAAGCCTTAAGTGCTCAAAAATTCATATTGATAAAATTTAAATTTTGAAATGTTGTATTGTTTCTTTCACTTAAAAATAACATTTCAATAGTAGATTTTTGAATTTTAGAAATTTTTTGAAATGTTTCCTATATACTGATTCCCATACGATCATTCTTCCATACGTTCAAGCCTTAAGTGCTCAAAAATCCATATTGATAAATGTAAATTTTGAAATGTTTTATTGTTTCTTTCACTTAGGTTAGTATTAAATTCACTTAAATATAACATTTCAATAGTAGATTTTTGAATTTTTGAATTTTTTTGAAATGTTACCTATATACTGGATCTCATATGATCATTCTTCCATACGTTCAAGCCCTAAGTGCTCAAAACTCCATATTGATAAAATGTACATTTTGAAATGGTTTATTGTTTCTTTCACTTAGGTTAGTATTAAATTCACTTAAAAAAACATTTTAATAGAACATTATTGAATTTTTGAAATTTTTTGAAATGTTACCTGTATACTGATTCTCAGACTTTTATTCTTTCATACGTTCAAGCCTTAAGTGCTCAAAAATCCATATTGATAAAATGTAAATTTTGCAATGGTTTATCGTTTCGTTCACTTAAAAATAACATTTCAATAGTAGATTTTTGAATTTTTGAATGTTTTTGAAATGTAATCTATATACTGATTCCCATACGATCATTCTTCCATACGTTGAAGCCTTAAGTGCTCAAAAATCCATTTTGATAAAATGTAAATTTTGAAATGGTTTATTGTTTCTTTCACTAAAAAATAACATTTCAATAGTAGATTTTTGAATTTTTGAATTTTTTTGAAATGTTACCTATATACTGATTCCCATACGATCATTCTTCCATACGTTCAAGCCTTAAGTGCTCATAAATCCATATTGATAAATGTAAATTTTGAAATGTTTTATTGTTTCTTTCACTTAAAAATAACATTTCAATGGTAGATTTTTGAATTTTTGAAATTTTTTGAAATGTTACCTCTATACTGATTCCCATACGATCATTCTTCCATACATTCAAGCCTTAAGTGCTTAAAAATCCATATTGATAAATGTAAATTTTGAAATGTTTTATTGTTTCTTTCTCTTAGGTTAGTATTAAATTCACTCAAAAATAACGTTTCAATAGTAGATTATTGAATTTTTGAATTTTTTTGAAATGTTACCTGTATACTGGATCTCATACGATTATTCTTCCAATCGTTCAAGCCTTAAGATCTCAATAATCCATATAAATAATATGTAAATTTTGAAATGGTTTATTGTTTCTTTCACTAAAAAATAACATTTCAATAGTAGATTTTTGAATTTTTGAAATTTTTTGAAATGTTACCTATATACTGATTCCCATACGATCATTCTTCCATACATTCAAGCCTTAAGTGCTTAAAAATCCATATCGATAAATGTAAATTTTGAAATGTTTTATTGTTTCTTTCACTTAGGTTAGTATTAAATTCACTCAAAAATAACGTTTCAATAGTAGATTATTGAATTTTTGAATTTTTTTGAAATGTTACCTGTATACTGGATCTCATACGATCATTCTTCCAATCGTTCAAGCCTTAAGATCTCAAAAATCCATATAAATAATATGTAAATTTTGAAATGTTGTATTGTTTCTTTCACTTAAAAATAACATTTCAATAGTAGATTTTTGAATTTTTGAAATTTTTTGAAATGTTACTTCTATACTGATTCCCATACGATCATTCTTCCATACATTCAAGCCTTAAGTGCTTAAAAATCCATATTGATAAATGTAAATTTTGAAATGTTTTATTGTTTCTTTCACTTGAATTTGAATTTTTTTGAAATGTTACCTATATACTGGATCTCATACGATCATTCTTCCATACGTTCAAGCCTTAAGATCTCAAAAATCCATATTGACAAAATTTAAATTTTGAATTGTTGTATTTTTTCTTTCACTAAAAAATAACATTTCAATAGTAGATTATTGAATTTTTGAAATTTTTTGAAATGTTACCTATATACTGATTCTCATACGATCATTCGTCCATACGTTCAAGCCTTAAGTGCTCAAAAATCCATATTGATAAAATTTAAATTTTGAAATGTTGTATTGTTTCTTTCACTTAAAAATAACATTTCAATAGTAGATTTTTGAATTTTTGAAATTTTTTGAAATGAAACCTCTATACTGATTCTCAGATTTTTATTCTTCCATACGTTTTAGCCTTAAGTGCTCAAAAATCCTTATTGATAAAATGTAAATTTTGAAATGTTGTATTGTTTCTTTCACTTAAAAATAACATTTCAATAGTAGATTTTTTTTTTTTTTTTTTTTTTTTTTTTTTTTATTAAAACTTTGCTTTATTTATTGAATCTTCTCTTTATGAGACTAACAATAAGTTTGCAGATCTTATGCCTATATATTAACTAGCAGTTCTTTTGAACTGCAGATAGGTTGCGGGGCCCTAGGGTCTATCGCTGGGTTGGAAGGTCATTTCGACGAAGACGGGATTGGCTGCTCAACCTTGTTAATCTTCTGGCGAGATGGTTAGGGTGCGAAGAAAGCTTGCTGTAGTATTGTTCTTTGAGTTCTGCTATTACATCTCTGACTGGTTGAATATTTAAATCTTTTTGTATGTTTTCGTTTCGAACATACCACGGTGCCCCGGTGATCGTTCTCAATATCTTTGACTGGGTTCTCTGAATGATTTCAATGTTGCTACTGCTAGCGTTTCCCCATAACTGGGAGCCGTAGGTCCAGATAGGTTTGAGAACAGAATTGTAGAGCAGGACTTTGAAGTCAAGACTAAGGGAAGAGCGAGCGTTGATAAGCCAATGGAGGCTATTTGCTTTTAGTTTTAAATGCGTTCTCTTGGCCTCGATGTGCCTGCGCCATGTGAGTCTTCTATCGAGATGTACTCCGAGGTATGTCACTTCGTTTGTTTGCGGAAGCGTAGTGTTGTTTAACATCAGCGGTGGGCAATCTTGCCTGTTTAGAGTGAACGTAACGTGTTTGCATTTTTGTTCGTTGACTTTTATTCGCCAGTCAGCTAGCCATTTTTCTATGTCGACCAGGTGAAGAGCTAACTGCGCTGTTGCTTGCATAGGGCATCTGGAACGGCTGAGAATAGCTGTATCGTCAGCAAAGGTGGATGTTGTTAGACGTCTGCTTGTTGGGATGTCTGATGTGTAGAGGACATATAACGTAGGGCCGAGTACGCTACCTTGAGGAACTCCAGCTCTAATGGTGTGGTCGTCGGACATATCACTGTTACATCTCACTGTAAACTTCCTGTCGTACAGGTATGACTTTAGTAGCTTGTGCGTGTTGTTTGGAAGCATTGTTTTAATTTTATGCATTAAACCGTCTAACCAAACTCTGTCGAATGCTTGTGAGACATCCAAAAATATTGCTGTGCAGTATTCTCGATTTTCAAACGCGCTTCGTATTTCTGATGTTATGCGATTAACCTGCTCAATAGTTCCGTGTTTTTCACGAAAGCCGAACTGGTGTGAAGGGATTTTGTTGTGTGTTCTCAGGAATGAGTTGATCCGAGTTAGCACGCATTTTTCGAAAAGTTTTGATAGACACGATAATAAACTTATAGGTCTGTACGACGAGGGAATCGTGTGGTCTTTTCCTGGCTTTGGTATCATTATGATGATAGACTTTTTCCATCTTTCTGGAAAATAGCCAAGTTTAGTGATGGCATTGAAGAGCTTCGCGATAGTGCAAACAGCACAATATGGGAGCTCAATAATCATTTTTGGGGTTATTAAATCGCAGCCCGGTGATTTTTTTGGGTTCAGTTCCTTTTTGATAATATTAGCGATTTCGTTTGGTCGAAACTCGATTGGGTCACGTTGAGGCTCGGCGTCGTTTGTTAATGCTGGTAGTGTAGTCGCATTTGTGCAAGGATTTGGTTGAAACACATTTTCAAGGTGGGCGGCAAATGTTCTTGCTCTATCTTCGTCGCTGCGGGCCCAGCCGCCTGCAGGGTTTCTTATAGGCATCACTGTTTCTGTCGGTAAGCTTAGGGTTGGGTGAGCTCTCCACAGTGAGTTTCTTGTACTGGATGTGGATAGTTGTTCTATGTACCGGCGTTGGGTATATGCTTCTTCTTGCTTTAACGCTTTAGAGAGGTTGCGTGCGGCGCTCTTAAGCCTATGTCGTGCAGATGGCGATCTGGTTGATTGCCATTCTCGACGTAAGCGTCGCTTTTCGATAACGAGCTGCTCGATTTGTAGATTCGTCTTCTTTTGGTTACGTGGAGCTTGCGCCGTTTGAGGTGTTGAGATACGAGCTGCGGTAACGAAGACTGATTCTAGATTGTTTACGAAGCTGTCGATCTCAGCTGCAACGGTTAGGGGAGGATCTAGCTCAATGTGTGAGCTAAAATATTTTTTGTAACTGACCCAGTTGGTTTTATGCGAGGTCAATCTAATTGGTTGATCTACGGTTTTTGGATGTCGAAGTAGGTTAATTAATACAGGCGAGTGATCAGACGAGAGATCTGAAAGACTTTCGGCGCTTAGCAGGGTTCGGGGAATATTTTTTGTTATTGCAAAGTCAATTAGGTCGGGTAGTTTATTGGGGTCAGCCGGCCAGTATGTTGGTCTGCCGGGAGAGAGATGGTCGAGCTTATTGCTGGCTTTTATAATTGCATTGTATAATTGTTTTCCTTTTGGGGACACTAGACGAGATCCCCAGTGAGTGTGCTTGGCATTGTAATCTCCTGCTGCTATGAAGTGTTCTCCGAGTGTGTTAAAGAACTGCATGAACTCAGTTTCAGATATATTGAAGCGAGGTGGGCAGTATACGGCGGCTAGTGTTAGATGGTTACCACTATCTAATTGTATGTTTATAGATGTGGCCTGTAGATAGTTTTCTGCAAATCTTCTATGGCAGTGGTGTTTGAGACGGTTTCTAATCAGAATACCAGTCCCCCCATGTGCTTTACCATCAGGATGGTTTGATCCATAAAATACGTAGCCTCGTATGTTAAAATTATATTTGTTTGTGAGGTGTGTTTCTGAGAGTAGCATTACGTCAATGTGTTTGTCAAGTAGAAATTGAGCTAGCTCAAGTTTGTGCTGTGAGACGCCATTAGCATTCCACGTAGATATGCGTAGGGAAGGCATGGTTTATTTGGACTGTTGTGAAATCAGCATTTGTATCAGTAGATTTTGGTTACGCATTAAATCCTGCATAGTTGTCCGCATAAAAGACATAAACTCCATTAGACTTTGCTGCATGGTTGATAACATTGCTTCAAAGTTGCTTTGTTGCTGCCCCGGCATTTGGTGGTGTTGAGTCGCGTTTAAATCTGCATGTGGTAGTTGTGGGTTCGGCGTGTTTGGGGTAGGGGGAACCAGTCCTGATTTTAGAGCACTGGCAAATGTCACGTTTTTGGTTGAGATTCCGCCAAGTGAAGATCTGGCTGCGGTCGAAAAGAAAACGTCTGGGTTTAATTTAGATGGTGTAAATGTAGGCTGTGCGTTTTGAGAGCGTGTAGTGGTCACTCGCTGGTGGATTCGTGTTTTCAGTTCCTTGTATATTGGGCAACCTTTATAGTTAGCTGTGTGGTTACCACCACAGTTGGCGCATTTTTTTGTGCTGGCGTCGTCTTTGCTCGCTGGGCAGTGTGTAATGTCGTGAAGCTCTCCACAAGCTACACACACGGGGCGCAGAGTACAATACGACCTTGTATGGCCATATTCTTGGCAATTCGTACATTGTACGGGACCATTGCGTTTGTGCGGTTCTTCTACGGTGATTCTGCGGTGCAGTAGAAATTGAAGTTTGTATATCGGGTGCACTTCGTTTTTCTTTAGCGGCTTGCTTTCTGGATTAAGTTCTACCTTAAAGAGTGGTTGCGGCTTTCTATCCTTATTTTGGATGTTGAAAACAGTTTTGGCACTGAATCCTTTCTCTTGTAACGCGTTGATTACTTCCGCAGGAGTGACTTCAGGCTCTATGCCCTTTAGTACGACTTGCAGGCCTTTGCTGCTTTTTAGCTGGTACGTATAGAAGTTCTTTTTGTTGTCGCTCAGGTACTTCGACAGTACTCTGTAGTTATCTTCGGACTTAGTTTGTACCTTTGTTTCATGTATATTTCCCTTTACAAGGGGGATTATATGAAAGTTGTCCTTTCCAATAAGCTCGATAAATTTGCTGACTAAGGCGTTGCAGCTTTTTTCACGGATGTAAATTGGTGGTGGCTTTGGCATTCTTTTAACGCTTTCTGTTTCGGGGGCCAGATCAGAAGTGTTATCTGCCAGAATTTTGAACCTGTTGGTATTATCAGGCGTTTCGCTTGGTGGTAGGCTGAAGCTAACACGGGTAATTTTCGGCTTCGAGTTTAGGGGGCTCAACTTTCTTTTAAATCGAATGTAGCGATCCATTCCAGTCTGTACGGCCGGCCTTTTTGTTTCTTTGTTTGCGTTTTCTTTAGGTAATGTTGCGCCAGTTATATTTGCATTGGCAATTGGACTGGCAGTTGATACCGTTGAAGTTGTTGTTGTACTTACTGTTGAGGTAGTTAGTGACATTGTTGTACTAGTCGTCGTAGATGGGCACAGGTCTCTCTGGCCAGTACATATCTGCTGATGAGCGGACACGGCGCTCTGTGGCGTTTGAGACGTAGACGGTAGCGACGGAGAGCAAGAACGCGCTCTCCCGCTCGCTACGTGCAATAGTTCGTGCGCTACATTGGTCATTGCCCTCGATCCCTCTAGAGCTGTAGTATTTTCGGTTGACGCGGCGTTATAGGTGAAATACGCGTTGTTCCGTTGCAAAGAGAGCCGACGCTCGTCTTGCTTACGCTGCAGTTCACTGCGAGTTTCGATTTCTTTTTTACTCATTGTATTAATAGAGATTTGGTTTTAATTGTTTTTTATTGTTTATTGTGGCTAATCAATTGATTAATTAGTTGATAGATTTGCACTGCACTGATGGGTTTTAAGTTAATTTTCCGGAGCACAAGAAAAACACGTCCGTACTTGACGGAATTCGCACAAAAAGAAAAAAAAAAAAAAAAAAAAAAAAATAGAATAGTAGATTTTTGAATTTTAGAAATTTTTTGAAATGTTACCTATATACTGGATCTCATACAATCATTCTTCCATACGTTCAAGCCTTAAGATCTCAAAAATCCATATTGACAAAATTTAAATTTTGAATTGTTGTATTTTTTCTTTCACTCAAAAATAACATTTCAATAGTAGATTATTGAATTTTTGAAATTTTTTGAAATGTTACCTATATACTGATTCTCATACGATCATTCGTCCATACGTTCAAGCCTTAAGTGCTCAAAAATCCATATTGATAAAATTTAAATTTTGAAATGTTGTATTGTTTCTTTCACTTAAAAATAACATTTCAATAGTAGATTATTGAATTTTTGAAATATTTTGAAATGTTACCTATTTACTGATTCCCATACGATCATTCTTCCATACGTTCAAGCCTTAAGTGGTCAAAAATCCATATTGATAAATGTAAATATTGTAATGTTTTAATGTTTCTTTCACTTAGGTTAGTATTAAATTCACTCAAAAATAGCGTTTCAATAGTAGCTTTTTGAATTTTTGAATTTTTTTGAAATGTTACCTATATACTGGATCTCATACGATCATTCTTCCATACGTTCAAGCCTTAAGATCTCAAAAATCCATATTGATAAATGTAAATTTTGAAATGGTTTATTGTTTTTTTCACTTAGGTTAGTATTAAATTCACTTAAAAAAACATTTTAATAGAACATTATTGAATTTTTGAAATTTTTTGAAATGTTACCTACATACTGATTCTCAGACTTTTATTCTTCCATACGTTCAAGCCTCAAGTGCTCAAAAATCCATATTGATAAAATGTAAATTTTGAAATGGTTTATTGTTTCTTTCACTAAAAAATAACATTTCAATAGTAGATTACTGAATTTTTGAAATTTTTTGAAATGTTGCCTATATACTGATTCTCATACGATCATTCTTCCATACATTCAAGCCTTAAGTGCTTAAAAATCCATATTGATAAATGTAAATTTTGAAATGTTTTATTGTTTCTTTCACTTAGGTTAGTATTAAATTCACTCAAAAATAACGTTTCAATAGTAGATTATTGAATTTTTTTGAAATGTTACCTATATACTGGATCTTATATGATCATTCTTCCATACGTTCAAGCCTTAAGATCTCAAAAATCCATATAAATAATATGTCAATTTTGAAATGGTTTATTGTTTCTTTCACTAAAAAATAACATTTCAATAGTAGATTTTTGAATTTTAGAAATTTTTTGAAATGTTTCCTATATACTGATTCTCATGTGATCATTCTTCCATACGTTCAAGCCTTAAGTGCTCAAAAATCCATATTGATAAATGTAAATTTTGAAATGTTTTATTGTTTCTTTCACTTAGGTTAGTATTAAATTCACTCAAAAATAACGTTTCAATAGTAGATTATTGAATTTTTTTGAAATGTTACCTATATACTGGATCTTATATGATCATTCTTCCATACGTTCAAGCCTTAAGATCTCAAAAATCCATATAAATAATATGTAAATTTTGAAATGGTTTATTGTTTCTTTCACTAAAAAATAACATTTCAATAGTAGATTTTTGAATTTTAGAAATTTTTTGAAATGTTTCCTATATACTGATTCTCATGTGATCATTCTTCCATACGTTCAAGCCTTAAGTGCTCAAAAATCCATATTGATAAATGTAAATTTTGAAATGGTTTATTGTTTCTTTCACTAAAAAATAACATTTCAATAGTAGATTTTTGAATTTTTGAATTTTTTTAAAATGTTACCTATATACTGATTCCCATATGATCATTCTTCCATACGTTCAAGCCTTAAGTGCTCAAGAATCCATATAAATAATATGTAAATTTTGAAATGGTTTATTGTTTCTTTCACTAAAAAATAACATTTCAATAGTAGATTACTGAATTTTTGAAATTTTTTGAAATGTTTCCTATATACTGATTTTCATACGATAATTCTTCCATACGTTCAAGCTTTAAGTGCTTAAAAATCCATATTGATAAATGTAAATTTTGAAATGCTTTATTGTTTCTTTCACTTAGGTTAGTATTAAATTCAATCAAAAACTAACGTTTCATTAGGAGATTTTTGAATTTTTGAAT
Source organism: Phortica okadai (assembly GCA_034638295.1). Taxonomy (NCBI): domain Eukaryota; kingdom Metazoa; phylum Arthropoda; class Insecta; order Diptera; family Drosophilidae; genus Phortica; species Phortica okadai. Next base: position 26,547,546 of record CM067851.1, on the reverse strand, counting down.
TTTTTTGAAATGTTACCTATATACTGGATCTCATACTATCATTCTTCCATACGTTCAAGCCTTAAGATCTCAAAAATCCATATTGACAAAATTTAAATTTTGAATTGTTGTATTTTTCCTTTCACTTAAAAATAACATTTCAATAGTAGATTATTGAATTATAGAAATTTTTTGAAATGTTACCTGTATACTGATTCTCATATGATCATTCTTCCATACGTTCAAGCCTTAAGTGCTCAAAAATCCATATTGATAAAATTTAAATTTTGAAATGGTTTATTGTTTCTTTCACTAAAAAATAATATTTCAATAGTAGATTTTTGAATTTTTAAAATTTTTTGAAACGTTACCTATATACTGATTCTCATACGATTATTCTTCCATACGTTCAAGCCATAAGAGCTCAAAAACCCATATTGATAAAATGTAAATTTTTCAATGGTTTATAGTTTCTTTCATTTAAAAATAACATTTCAATAGTAGGTTTTTGAATTTTTGAATTTTTTTGAAATGTTACCTATATACTGGATCTCATACGATCATTCTTCCATACGTTCAAGCCTTAAGTGCTCAAAAATCCATATAAATAAAATGTAAATTTTGAAATGGTTTATTGTTTCTTTCACTAAAAAATAACATTTCAATAGTAGATTATTGAATTTTTGAAATTTTTTGAAATGTTACCTATTTACTGATTCCCATACGATCATTCTTCTATACGTTCAAGCCTTAAGTGGTCAAAAATCCATATTGATAAATGTTGTATTGATGAATTTTTTTGAAATGTTACCTATATACTGGATCTCATACGATCATTCTTCCAAAATCCATATAAATAAAATGTCAATTTTGAAATGTTTTATTGTTTCTTTCACTTAGGTTAGTATTAAATTCACTCAAAAATAACGTTTCAATAGTAGATTCTTGAATTTTTGAATTTTTTTGAAATGTTACCTGTATACTGGATCTCATACGATCATTCTTCCAATCGTTCAAGCCTTAAGATCTCAAAAATCCATATAAATAATATGTAGATTTTGAAATGGTTTATTGTTTCTTTCACTAAAAAATAACATTTCAATAGTAGATTACTGAATTTTTTAAATTTTTTGAAATGTTGCTTATATACTGATTCTCATACAATCATTCTTCCATACGTTCAAGCCTTAAGTGCTCAAAAATCCTTATTGATAAAATTTACATTTTGAAATGTTGTATTGTTTATTTCACTTAAAAATAACATTTCAATAGTAGATTTTTGAATTTTAGAAATTTTTTGAAATGTTTCATATATACTGATTCTCATGTGATCATTCTTCCATACGTTCAAGCCTTAAGTGGTCAAAAATCCATATTGATAAATGTAAATATTGAAATGTTTTATTGTTTCTTTCACTTAGGTTAGTATTAAATTCACTCAAAAATAGTGTTTCAATAGTAGCTTTTTGAATTTTTGAATTTTTTTGAAATGTTACCTATATACTGATTCTCAGACTTTTATTCTTCCATACGTTCAAGCCTTAAGTGCTCAAAAATCCATATTGATAAAATGTAAATTTTGAAATGGTTTATTGTTTCTTTCACTAAAAAATAACATTTCAATAGTAGATTATTGAATTTTTGAAATTTTTTGAAATGTTACCTCTCTACTGATTCCCATACGATCATTCTTCCATACATTCAAGCCTTAAGTGCTTAAAAATCCATATTGATAAATGTAAATTTTGAAATGTTTTATTGTTTCTTTCACTTAGGTTAGTATTAAATTCACTCAAAAATAACGTTTCAATAGTAGATTATTGAATTTTCGAATTTTTTTGAAATGTTACCTATATACTCGATCTCATATGATCATTCTTCCATACGTTCAAGCCTTAAGATCTCAAAAATCCATATAAATAAAATGTAAATTTTGAAATGGTTTATTGTTTCTTTCACTAAAAAATAACATTTCAATAGTAGATTGTTGAATTTTTGAAATTTTTTGAATTGTTACCTATATACTGTTTCCCATACGATCATTCTTCCATACATTCAAGCCTTAAGTGCTTAAAAATCCATATTGATAAATGTAAATTTTGAAATGTTTTATTGTTTCTTTCACTTAGGTTAGTATTAAATTCACTCAAAAATAACGTTTCAATAGTAGATTATTGAATTTTTGAATTTTTTTGAAATGTTACCTATATACTGGATCTCATATGATCATTCTTCCATACGTTCAAGCCTTAAGATCTCAAAAATCTGTATAAATAAAATGTCAATTTTGAAATGGTTTATTGTTTCTTTCACTAAAAAATAACATTTCAATAATAGATTATTGAATTTTTGAAATTTTTTTGAAATGTTACCTCTATACTGATTCCCATACGATCATTCTTCCATACATTCAAGCCTTAAGTGCTTAAAAATTCATATTGATAAATGTAAATTTTGAAATGTTTTATTGTTTCTTTCACTTAGGTTAGTATTAAATTCACTCAAAAATAACGTTTCAATAGTAGATTATTGAATTTTTTTGAAATGTTACCTATATACTGGATCTTATATGATCATTCTTCCATACGTTCAAGCCTTAAGATCTCAAAAATCCATATAAATAATATGTAAATTTTGAAATGGTTTATTGTTTCTTTCACTAAAAAATAACATTTCAATAGTTGATTACTGAATTTTTGAAATTTTTTGAAATGTTGCCTATATACTGATTCTCATACGATCATTCTTCCATACGTTCAAGCCTTAAGTGCTCAAAAATCCTTATTGATAAAATTAAAATTTTGAAATGTTGTATTGTTTCTTTCACTTAAAAATAACATTTCAATAGTAGATTTTTGAATTTTAGAAATTTTTTGAAATGTTTCCTATATACTGATTCTCATGTGATCATTCTTCCATACGTTCAAGCCTTAAGTGCTCAAAAATTCATATTGATAAATGTAAATTTTGTAATGTTTTATTGTTTATTTCACTTAGGTTAGTATTAAATTCACTTAAATATAACATTTCAATAGTAGATTTTTGAATTTTTGAATTTTTTTGAAATGTTACCTATATACTGATTCCTATACGATCATTCTTCCATACGTTCAAGCCTTAAGTGCTCAAGAATCCATATAAATAATATGTAAATTTTGAAATGGTTTATTGTTTCTTTCACTAAAAAATAACATTTCAATAGTAGATTACTGAATTTTTGAAATTTTTTGAAATGTTTCCTATATACTGATTTTCATACGATTATTCTTCCATACGTTCAAGCTTTAAGTGCTTAAAAATCCATATTGATAAATGTAAATTTTGAAATGCTTTATTGTTTCTTTCACTTAGGTTAGTATTAAATTCAATCAAAAATAACGTTTCATTAGTAGATTTTTGAATTTTTGAATTTTTTTGAAATGTTACCTATATACTGGATCTCATACGATCATTCTTCCATACGTTCAAGCCTTAAGATCTCAAAAATCCATATTGACAAAATTTAAATTTTGAATTGTTGTATTTTTCCTTTCACTTAAAAATAACATTTCAATAGTAGATTATTGAATTATAGAAATTTTTTGAAATGTTACCTGTATACTGATTCTCATATGATCATTCTTCCATACGTTCAAGCCTTAAGTGCTCAAAAATCCATATTGATAAATGTTGTATTGATGAATTTTTTTGAAATGTTACCTATATACTGGATCTCATACGATCATTCTTCCAAAATCCATATAAATAAAATGTCAATTTTGAAATGTTTTATTGTTTCTTTCACTTAGGTTAGTATTAAATTCACTCAAAAATAACGTTTCAATAGTAGATTATTGAATTTTTGAATTTTTTTGAAATGTTACCTGTATACTGGATCTCATACGATCATTCTTCCAATCGTTCAAGCCTTAAGATCTCAAAAATCCATATAAATAATATGTAGATTTTGAAATGGTTTATTGTTTCTTTCACTAAAAAATAACATTTCAATAGTAGATTACTGAATTTTTTAAATTTTTTGAAATGTTGCCTATATACTGATTCTCATACGATCATTCTTCCATACGTTCAAGCCTTAAGTGCTCAAAAATCCTTATTGATAAAATTTAAATTTTGAAATGTTCTATTGTTTCTTTCACTTAAAAATAAAGTTTCAATAGTAGATTTTTGAATTTTAGAAATTTTTTGAAATGTTTCCTATATACTGATTCTCATGTGATCATTCTTCCATACGTTCAAGCCTTAAGTGCTCAAAAATCCATATAAATAATATGTAAATTTTGAAATGGTTTATTGTTTCTTTCACTAAAAAATAACATTTCAATAGTAGATTATTGAATTTTTGAAATTTTTTGAAATGTTACCTATTTACTGATTCCCATACGATCATTCTTCCATACGTTCAAGCCTTAAGTGGTCAAAAATCCATATTGATAAATGTAAATTTTGAAATGTTGTATTGTTTCTTTCACTTAAAAATAACATTTCAATAGTAGATTTTTGAATTTTAGAAATTTTTTGAAATGTTTCCTATATACTGATTCTCATGTGATCATTCTTCCATACGTTCAAGCCTTAAGTGGTCAAAAATCCATATTGATAAATGTAAATTTTGAAATGTTTTATTGTTTCTTTCACTTAGGTTAGTTTTAAATTCACTTAAATATAACATTTCAATAGTAGATTTTTGAATTTTTGAATTTTTTTGAAATGTTTCCTATATACTGATTTTCATACGATCATTCTTCCATACGTTCAAGCTTTAAGTGCTTAAAAATCCATATTGATAAATGTAAATTTTGAAATATTTTATTGTTTCTTTCACTTAGATTAGTATTAAATTCAATCAAAAATAACGTTTCATTAGTAGATTTTTGAATTTTTGAATTTTTTTTAAATGTTACCTATATACTGGATCTCATACGATCATTCTTCCATACGTTCAAGCCTTAAGATCTCAAAAATCCATATAGACAAAATTTAAATTTTGAATTGTTGTATATTTTCTTTCACTTAAAAATAACATTTCAATAGTAGATTATTGAATTATAGAAATTTTTTGAAATGTTACCTGTATACTGATTCTCATACGATCATTCTTCCATACGTTCAAGCTTTAAGTGCTTAAAAATCCATATTGATAAATGTAAATTTTGAAATGTTTTATTGTTTCTTTCACTTAGATTAGCATTAAATTCAATCAAAAATAACGTTTCATTAGTAGATTTTTTAATTTTTGAATTTTTTTGAAATGTTACCTATATACTGGATCTCATACGATCATTCTTCCATACGTTCAAGCCTTAAGATCTCAAAAATCCATATTGACAAAATTTAAATTTTGAATTGTTGTATTTTTTCTTTCACTTAAAAATAACATTTCAATAGTTGATTTTTGAATTTTTAAAATTTTTTGAAACGTTACCTATATACTGATTCTCATACGATTATTCTTCCATACGTTCGAGCCATAAGAGCTCAAAAACCCATATTGATAAAATGTAAATTTTGCAATGGTTTATAGTTTCTTTCATTTAAAAATAACATTTCAATAGTAGGTTTTTGAATTTTTGAATTTTTTTGAAATGTTACCTATATACTGGATCTCATACGATCATTCTTCCATACGTTCAAGCCTTAAGTGCTCAAAAATCCATATAAAAAAAATGTAAATTTTGAAATGGTTTATTGTTTCTTTCACTAAAAAATAACATTTCAATAGTAGATTATTGAATGTTTGAAATTTTTTGAAATGTTACCTATTTACTGATTCCCATACGATCATTCTTCCATACGTTCAAGCCTTAAGTGCTCAAAAATCCATATTGATAAATGTTGTATTGATGCATTTTTTTGAAATGTTACCTATATACTGGATCTCATACGATCATTCTTCCATACGTTCAAGCCCTAAGATCTCAAAAATCCATATAAATAATATGTAGATTTTGAAATGGTTTATTGTTTCTTTCACTAAAAAATAACATTTCAATAGTAGATTACTGAATTTTTTAAATTTTTTGAAATGTTGCCTATATACTGATTCTCATACGATCATTCTTCCATACGTTCAAGCCTTAAGTGCTCAAAAATCCTTATTGATAAAATTAAAATTTTGAAATGTTGTATTGTTTCTTTCACTTAAAAATAACATTTCAATAGTAGATTTTTGAATTTTAGAAATTTTTTGAAATGTTTCCTATATACTGATTCTCATGTGATCATTCTTCCATACGTTCAAGCCTTAAGTGCTCAAAAATTCATATTGATAAATGTAAATTTTGTAATGTTTTATTGTTTATTTCACTTAGGTTAGTATTAAATTCACTTAAATATAACATTTCAATAGTAGATTTTTGAATTTTTGAATTTTTTTGAAATGTTACCTATATACTGATTCCTATACGATCATTCTTCCATACGTTCAAGCCTTAAGTGCTCAAGAATCCATATAAATAATATGTAAATTTTGAAATGGTTTATTGTTTCTTTCACTAAAAAATAACATTTCAATAGTAGATTACTGAATTTTTGAAATTTTTTGAAATGTTTCCTATATACTGATTTTCATACGATTATTCTTCCATACGTTCAAGCTTTAAGTGCTTAAAAATCCATATTGATAAATGTAAATTTTGAAATGCTTTATTGTTTCTTTCACTTAGGTTAGTATTAAATTCAATCAAAAATAACGTTTCATTAGTAGATTTTTGAATTTTTGAATTTTTTTGAAATGTTACCTATATACTGGATCTCATACGATCATTCTTCCATACGTTCAAGCCTTAAGATCTCAAAAATCCATATTGACAAAATTTAAATTTTGAATTGTTGTATTTTTCCTTTCACTTAAAAATAACATTTCAATAGTAGATTATTGAATTATAGAAATTTTTTGAAATGTTACCTGTATACTGATTCTCATATGATCATTCTTCCATACGTTCAAGCCTTAAGTGCTCAAAAATCCATATTGATAAATGTTGTATTGATGAATTTTTTTGAAATGTTACCTATATACTGGATCTCATACGATCATTCTTCCAAAATCCATATAAATAAAATGTCAATTTTGAAATGTTTTATTGTTTCTTTCACTTAGGTTAGTATTAAATTCACTCAAAAATAACGTTTCAATAGTAGATTATTGAATTTTTGAATTTTTTTGAAATGTTACCTGTATACTGGATCTCATACGATCATTCTTCCAATCGTTCAAGCCTTAAGATCTCAAAAATCCATATAAATAATATGTAGATTTTGAAATGGTTTATTGTTTCTTTCACTAAAAAATAACATTTCAATAGTAGATTACTGAATTTTTTAAATTTTTTGAAATGTTGCCTATATACTGATTCTCATACGATCATTCTTCCATACGTTCAAGCCTTAAGTGCTCAAAAATCCTTATTGATAAAATTTAAATTTTGAAATGTTCTATTGTTTCTTTCACTTAAAAATAAAGTTTCAATAGTAGATTTTTGAATTTTAGAAATTTTTTGAAATGTTTCCTATATACTGATTCTCATGTGATCATTCTTCCATACGTTCAAGCCTTAAGTGCTCAAAAATCCATATAAATAATATGTAAATTTTGAAATGGTTTATTGTTTCTTTCACTAAAAAATAACATTTCAATAGTAGATTATTGAATTTTTGAAATTTTTTGAAATGTTACCTATTTACTGATTCCCATACGATCATTCTTCCATACGTTCAAGCCTTAAGTGGTCAAAAATCCATATTGATAAATGTAAATTTTGAAATGTTGTATTGTTTCTTTCACTTAAAAATAACATTTCAATAGTAGATTTTTGAATTTTAGAAATTTTTTGAAATGTTTCCTATATACTGATTCTCATGTGATCATTCTTCCATACGTTCAAGCCTTAAGTGGTCAAAAATCCATATTGATAAATGTAAATTTTGAAATGTTTTATTGTTTCTTTCACTTAGGTTAGTTTTAAATTCACTTAAATATAACATTTCAATAGTAGATTTTTGAATTTTTGAATTTTTTTGAAATGTTTCCTATATACTGATTTTCATACGATCATTCTTCCATACGTTCAAGCTTTAAGTGCTTAAAAATCCATATTGATAAATGTAAATTTTGAAATATTTTATTGTTTCTTTCACTTAGATTAGTATTAAATTCAATCAAAAATAACGTTTCATTAGTAGATTTTTGAATTTTTGAATTTTTTTTAAATGTTACCTATATACTGGATCTCATACGATCATTCTTCCATACGTTCAAGCCTTAAGATCTCAAAAATCCATATAGACAAAATTTAAATTTTGAATTGTTGTATATTTTCTTTCACTTAAAAATAACATTTCAATAGTAGATTATTGAATTATAGAAATTTTTTGAAATGTTACCTGTATACTGATTCTCATACGATCATTCTTCCATACGTTCAAGCTTTAAGTGCTTAAAAATCCATATTGATAAATGTAAATTTTGAAATGTTTTATTGTTTCTTTCACTTAGATTAGCATTAAATTCAATCAAAAATAACGTTTCATTAGTAGATTTTTTAATTTTTGAATTTTTTTGAAATGTTACCTATATACTGGATCTCATACGATCATTCTTCCATACGTTCAAGCCTTAAGATCTCAAAAATCCATATTGACAAAATTTAAATTTTGAATTGTTGTATTTTTTCTTTCACTTAAAAATAACATTTCAATAGTTGATTTTTGAATTTTTAAAATTTTTTGAAACGTTACCTATATACTGATTCTCATACGATTATTCTTCCATACGTTCGAGCCATAAGAGCTCAAAAACCCATATTGATAAAATGTAAATTTTGCAATGGTTTATAGTTTCTTTCCTTTAAAAATAACATTTCAATAGTAGGTTTTTGAATTTTTGAATTTTTTTGAAATGTTACCTATATACTGGATCTCATACGATCATTCTTCCATACGTTCAAGCCTTAAGTGCTCAAAAATCCATATAAAAAAAATGTAAATTTTGAAATGGTTTATTGTTTCTTTCACTAAAAAATAACATTTCAATAGTAGATTATTGAATGTTTGAAATTTTTTGAAATGTTACCTATTTACTGATTCCCATACGATCATTCTTCCATACGTTCAAGCCTTAAGTGCTCAAAAATCCATATTGATAAATGTTGTATTGATGCATTTTTTTGAAATGTTACCTATATACTGGATCTCATACGATCATTCTTCCATACGTTCAAGCCCTAAGATCTCAAAAATCCATATAAATAAAATGTCAATTTTGAAATGTTTTATTGTTTCTTTCACTTAGGTTAGTATTAAATTCACTCAAAAATAACGTTTCAATAGTAGATTATTGAATTTTTGAATTTTTTTGAAATGTTACCTGTATACTGGATCTCATAAGATCATTCTTCCAATCGTTCAAGCCTTAAGATCTCAAAAATCCATATAAATAATATGTAAATTTTGAAATGGTTTATTGTTTCTTTCACTAAAAAATAACATTTCAATAGTAGATTATTCAATTTTTGAAATTTTTTGAAATGTTACCTATATACTGATTCTCATAAGATCATTCTTCCATACGTTCAAGCCTTAAGTGCTCAAAAATCCATATTGATAAAATTTAAATTTTGAAATGTTGTATTGTTTCTTTCACTTAAAAATAACATTTCAATAGTAGATTTTTGAATTTTTGAAATTTTTTGAAATGTTACCTCTATACTGATTCCCATACGATCATTCTTCCATACATTCAAGCCTTAAGTGCTTAAAAATCCATATTGATAAATGTAAATTTTGAAATGTTTTATTGTTTCTTTCACTTAGGTTGGTATTAAATTCACTCAAAAATAACGTTTCAATAGTAGATCATTGAATTTTTGAATTTTTTTGAAATGTTACCTATATACTGGATCTCATACGATCATTCTTCCATACGTTCAAGCCTTAAGATCTCAAAAATCCATATAAATAAAATGTAAATTTTGAAATGGTTCATTGTTTCTTTCACTAAAAAATAACATTTCAATAGTAGATAATTGAATTTTTGAAATTTTTTGAAATGTTACCTATATACTGATTCTCATACGATCATTCTTCCATACGTTCAAGCCTTAAGTGCTCAAAAATCCATATTGATAAAATTTAAATTTTGAAATGTTGTATTGTTTCTTTCACTTAAAAATAACATTTCAATAGTAGATTTTTGAATTTTAGAAATTTTTTGAAATGTTTCCTATATACTGATTCTCATGTGATCATTCTTCCATACGTTCAAGCCTTAAGTGCTCAAAAATCCATATTGATAAAATTTAAATTTTGAAATGTTGTATTGTTTCTTTCACTTAAAAATAACATTTCAATAGTAGATTTTTGAATTTTTGAAATTTTTTGAAATGTTACTTCTATACTGATTCCCATACGATCATTCTTCCATACATTCAAGCCTTAAGTGCTTAAAAATCCATATCGATAAATGTAAATTTTGAAATGTTTTATTGTTTCTTTCACTTAGGTTAGTATTAAATTCACTCAAAAATAACGTTTCAATAGTAGATTATTGAATTTTTAAATTTTTTTGAAATGTTACCTGTATACTGGATCTCATACGATCATTCTTCCAATCGTTCAAGCCTTAAGATCTCAAAAATCCATATAAATAATATGTAAATTTTGAAATGTTGTATTGTTTCTTTCACTTAAAAATAACATTTCAATAGTAGATTTTTGAATTTTTGAAATTTTTTGAAATGTTACTTCTATACTGATTCCCATACGATCATTCTTCCATACATTCAAGCCTTAAGTGCTTAAAAATCCATATTGATAAATGTAAATTTTGAAATGTTTTATTGTTTCTTTCACTTAGGTTGGTATTAAATTCACTCAAAAATAACATTTCAATAGTAGAATATTGAATTTATGAAATTTTTTGAAATGTTACCTATATACTGATTCTCATACGATCATTCTTCCATACGTTCAAGCCTTAAGTGCTCAAAAATCCGAATTGATAAAATTTAAATTTTGAAATGTTGTATTGTTTCTTTCACTTAAAAATAACATTTCAATAGTAGATTTTTGAATTTTAGAAATTTTTTGAAATGTTTCCTATATACTGATTCTCATGTGATCATTCTTCCATACGTTCAAGCCTTAAGTGCTCAAAAATCCATATTGATAAAATTTAAATTTTGAAATGTTGTATTGTTTCTTTCACTTAAAAATAACATTTCAATAGTAGATTTTTGAATTTTTGAAATTTTTTGAAATGTTAGCTATATACTGATTCTCATACGATCATTCTTCCATACGTTCAAGCCTTAAGTGCTCAAAAATCCATATTGATAAAATTTAAATTTTGAAATGTTGTATTGTTTCTTTCACTTAAAAATAATATTTCAATAGTAGATTTTTGAATTTTAGAAATTTTTTGAAATGTTTCCTATATACTGATTCTCATGTGATCATTCTTCCATACATTCAAGCCTTAAGTGCTTAAAAATCCATATTGATAAATGTAAATTTTGAAATGTTTTATTGTTTCTTTCACTTAGGTTAGTATTAAATTCACTCAAAAATAACGTTTCAATAGAAGATTATTGAATTTTTGAATTTTTTTGAAATGTTGCCTGTATACTGGATCTCATACGATCATTCTTCCAATCGTTCAAGCCTTAAGATCTCAAAAATCCATATAAATAATATGTAAATTTTGAAATGGTTCATTGTTTCTTTCACTAAAAAATAACATTTCAATAGTAGAGAATTGAAATTTTGAAATTTTTTGAAATGTTACCTATATACTGATTCTCATACGATCATTCTTCCATACGTTCAAGCCTTAAGTGCTCAAAAATCCATATTGATAAAATTTAAATTTTGAAATGTTGTATTGTTTCTTTCACTTAAAAATAACATTTCAATAGTAGATTTTTGAATTTTAGAAATTTTTTGAAATGTTTCCTATATACTGATTCTCATGTGATCATTCTTCCATACGTTCAAGCCTTAAGTGCTCAAAAATCCATATTGATAAAATTTAAATTTTGAAATGTTGTATTGTTTCTTTCACTTAAAAATAACAATTCAATAGTAGATTTTTGAATTTTTGAAATTTTTTGAAATGTTACTTCTATACTGATTCCCATACGATCATTCTTCCATACATTCAAGCCTTAAGTGCTTAAAAATCCATATCGATAAATGTAAATTTTGAAATGTTTTATTGTTTCTTTCACTTAGGTTAGTATTAAATTCACTCAAAAATAACGTTTCAATAGTAGATTTTTGAATTTTATATATACTATATACTGATTCTCATACGATCATTCTTCCATACGTTCAAGCCTTAAGTGCTTAAAAATCCGAATTGATAAAATTTAAATTTTGAAATGTTGTATTGTTTCTTTCACTTAAAAATAACATTTCAATAGTAGATTTTTGAATTTTAGAAATTTTTTGAAATGTTTCCTATATACTGATTCTCATGTGATCATTCTTCATACGTTCAAGCCTTAAGTGCTCAAAAATCCATATTGATAAAATTTAAATTTTGAAATGTTGGATTGTTTCTTTCACTTAAAAATAACATTTCAATAGTAGATTTTTGAATTTTTGAAATTTTTTGAAATGTTACCTATATACTGATTCTCATACGATCATTCTTCCATACGTTCAAGCCTTAAGTGCTCAAAAATCCATATTGATAAAATTTAAATTTTGAAATGTTGTATTGTTTCTTTCACTTAAAAATAACATTTCAATAGTAGATTTTTGAATTTTAGAAATTTTTTGAAATGTTTCCTATATACTGATTCTCATGTGATCATTCTTCCATACATTCAAGCCTTAAGTGCTTAAAAATCCATATTGATAAATGTAAATTTTGAAATGTTTTATTGTTTCTTTCACTTAGGTTAGTATTAAATTCACTCAAAAATAACGTTTCAATAGAAGATTATTGAATTTTTGAATTTTTTTGAAATGTTGCCTATATACTCGATCTCATACGATCATTCTTCCATACGTTCAAGCCTTAAGATCTCAAAAATCCATATAAATAATATGTAAATTTTGAAATGGTTTATTGTTTCTTTCACTAAAAAATAACATTTCAATAGTAGATTATTGAATTTTTGAAATTTTTTGAAATGTTACCTATATACTGATTCTCATACGATCATTCTTCCATACGTTCAAGCCTTAAGTGTTCAAAAATTCATATTGATAAAATTTAAATTTTGAAATGTTGTATTGTTTCTTTCACTTAAAAATAACATTTCAATAGTAGATTTTTGAATTTTAGAAATTTTTTGAAATGTTTCCTATATACTGATTCCCATACGATCATTCTTCCATACGTTCAAGCCTTAAGTGCTCAAAAATCCATATTGATAAATGTAAATTTTGAAATGTTTTATTGTTTCTTTCACTTAGGTTAGTATTAAATTCACTTAAATATAACATTTCAATAGTAGATTTTTGAATTTTTGAATTTTTTTGAAATGTTACCTATATACTGGATCTCATATGATCATTCTTCCATACGTTCAAGCCCTAAGTGCTCAAAACTCCATATTGATAAAATGTACATTTTGAAATGGTTTATTGTTTCTTTCACTTAGGTTAGTATTAAATTCACTTAAAAAAACATTTTAATAGAACATTATTGAATTTTTGAAATTTTTTGAAATGTTACCTGTATACTGATTCTCAGACTTTTATTCTTTCATACGTTCAAGCCTTAAGTGCTCAAAAATCCATATTGATAAAATGTAAATTTTGCAATGGTTTATCGTTTCGTTCACTTAAAAATAACATTTCAATAGTAGATTTTTGAATTTTTGAATGTTTTTGAAATGTAATCTATATACTGATTCCCATACGATCATTCTTCCATACGTTGAAGCCTTAAGTGCTCAAAAATCCATTTTGATAAAATGTAAATTTTGAAATGGTTTATTGTTTCTTTCACTAAAAAATAACATTTCAATAGTAGATTTTTGAATTTTTGAATTTTTTTGAAATGTTACCTATATACTGATTCCCATACGATCATTCTTCCATACGTTCAAGCCTTAAGTGCTCATAAATCCATATTGATAAATGTAAATTTTGAAATGTTTTATTGTTTCTTTCACTTAAAAATAACATTTCAATGGTAGATTTTTGAATTTTTGAAATTTTTTGAAATGTTACCTCTATATTGATTCCCATACGATCATTCTTCCATACATTCAAGCCTTAAGTGCTTAAAAATCCATATTGATAAATGTAAATTTTGAAATGTTTTATTGTTTCTTTCTCTTAGGTTAGTATTAAATTCACTCAAAAATAACGTTTCAATAGTAGATTATTGAATTTTTGAATTTTTTTGAAATGTTACCTGTATACTGGATCTCATACGATTATTCTTCCAATCGTTCAAGCCTTAAGATCTCAATAATCCATATAAATAATATGTAAATTTTGAAATGGTTTATTGTTTCTTTCACTAAAAAATAACATTTCAATAGTAGATTTTTGAATTTTTGAAATTTTTTGAAATGTTACCTATATACTGATTCCCATACGATCATTCTTCCATACATTCAAGCCTTAAGTGCTTAAAAATCCATATCGATAAATGTAAATTTTGAAATGTTTTATTGTTTCTTTCACTTAGGTTAGTATTAAATTCACTCAAAAATAACGTTTCAATAGTAGATTATTGAATTTTTGAATTTTTTTGAAATGTTACCTGTATACTGGATCTCATACGATCATTCTTCCAATCGTTCAAGCCTTAAGATCTCAAAAATCCATATAAATAATATGTAAATTTTGAAATGTTGTATTGTTTCTTTCACTTAAAAATAACATTTCAATAGTAGATTTTTGAATTTTTGAAATTTTTTGAAATGTTACTTCTATACTGATTCCCATACGATCATTCTTCCATACATTCAAGCCTTAAGTGCTTAAAAATCCATATTGATAAATGTAAATTTTGAAATGTTTTATTGTTTCTTTCACTTAGGTTAGCATTAAATTCACTCAAAAATAACATTTCAATAGTAGAATATTGAATTTTTGAAATTTTTTGAAATGTTACCTATATACTGATTCTCATACGATCATTCTTCCATACGTTCAAGCCTTAAGTGCTCAAAAATCCGAATTGATAAAATTTAAATTTTGAAATGTTGTATTGTTTCTTTCACTTAAAAATAACATTTCAATAGTAGATTTTTGAATTTTATAAATTTTTTGAAATGTTTCCTATATACTGATTCTCATGTGATCATTCTTCCATACGTTCAAGCCTTAAGTGCTCAAAAATCCATATTGATAAAATTTAAATTTTGAAATGTTGTATTGTTTCTTTCACTTAAAAATAACATTTCAATAGTAGATTATTGAATTTTTGAAATTTTTTGAAATGTTACCTATATACTGATTCTCATACGATCATTCTTCCATACGTTCAAGCCTTAAGTGCTCAAAAATCCATATTGATAAAATTTAAATTTTGAAATGTTGTATTGTTTCTTTCACTTAAAAATAACATTTCAATAGTAGATTTTTGAATTTTAGAAATTTTTTGAAATGTTTCCTATATACTGATTCTCATGTGATCATTCTTCCATACATTCAAGTCTTAAGTGCTTAAAAATCCATATTGATAAATGTAAATTTTGAAATGTTTTATTGTTTCTTTCACTTAGGTTAGTAATAAATTCACTCAAAAATAACGTTTCAATAGAAGATTATTGAATTTTTGAATTTTTTTGAAATGTTGGCTATATACTGGATCTCATACGATCATTCTTCCATACGTTCAAGCCTTAAGATCTCAAAAATCCATATAAATAATCTGTAAATTTTGAAATGGTTTATTGTTTCTTTCACTAAAAAATAACATTTCAATAGTAGATTATTGAATTTTTGAAATTTTTTGAAATGTTACCTATATACTGATTCTCATACGATCATTCTTCCATACGTTCAAGCCTTAAGTGCTCAAAAATCCATATTGATAAAATTTAAATTTTGAAATGTTGTATTGTTTCTTTCACTTAAAAATAACATTTCAATAGTAGATTTTTGAATTTTAGAAATTTTTTGAAATGTTTCCTATATACTGATTCCCATACGATCATTCTTCCTTACGTTCAAGCCTTAAGTGCTCAAAAATCCATATTGATAAGTGTAAATTTTGAAATGTTTTATTGTTTCTTTCACTTAGGTTAGTATTAAATTCACTTAAATATAACATTTCAATAGTAGATTTTTGAATTTTTGAATTTTTTTGAAATGTTACCTATATACTGGATCTCATACGATCATTCTTCCATACGTTCAAGCCCTAAGTGCTCAAAACTCCATATTGATAAAATGTACATTTTGAAATGGTTTATTGTTTCTTTCACTTAGGTTAGTATTAAAATCACTTAAAAAAACATTTTAATAGAACATTATTGAATTTTTGAAATTTTTTGAAATGTTACCTGTATACTGATTCTCAGACTTTTATTCTTTCATACGTTCAAGCCTTAAGTGCTCAAAAATCCATATTGATAAAATGTAAATTTTGCAATGGTTTATTGTTTCGTTCACTTAAAAATAACATTTCAATAGTAGATTTTTGAATTTTTGAATGTTTTTGAAATGTTATCTATATACTGATTCCCATACGATCATTCTTCCATACGTTCAAGCCTTAAGTGCTCAAAAATCCATATTGAAAAATGTAAATTTTGAAATGTTTTATTGTTTCTTTCACTTAGGTTAGTATTAAATTCACTCAAAAATAACGATTCAATAGTAGATTTTTGAATTTTTTTGAAATGTTACCTATATACTGGATCTCATACGATCATTCTTCCATACGTTCAAGCCTTAAGTGCTCAAAACTCCATATTGATAAAATGTAAATTTTGCAATGGTTTATTGTTTCTTTCACTTAAAAATAACATTTCAATAGTAGATTTTTGAATTTTTGAATGTTTTTGAAATGTTATCTATATACTGATTCCCATACGATCATTCTTCCATACGTTCAAGGCTTAAGTGCTCAAAAGTCCATTTTGATAAAATGTAAATTTTGAAATGGTTTATTGTTTCTTTCACTAAAAAATAACATTTCAATAGTAGATTTTTGAATTTTTGAATTTTTTTGAAATGTTACCTATATACTGATTCCCATACGATCATTCTTCCATACGTTCAAGCCTTAAGTGCTCAAAAATCCATATTGATAAATTTAAATTTTGAAATGGTTTATTGATTCTTTCACTAAAAAATAACATTTCAATAGTAGATTTTTGAATTTTTGAAATTTTTTGAAATGTTACCTGTATACTGATTCCCATACGATCATTCTTCCATACATTCAAGCCTTAAGTGCTTAAAAATCCATATTGATAAATGTAAATTTTGAAATGGTTTATTGTTTCTTTCACTTAGGTTAGTATTAAATTCACCTAAATATAACATTTCAATAGTAGATTTTTTAATTTTTGAATTTTTTTGAAATGTTACCTATATACTGATTCCCATACGATCATTCTTCCATACGTTCAAGCCTTAAGTGCTCAAAAATCCATATTGATAAAATGTAAATTTTGAAATGGTTTATTGTTTCTTTCACTAAAAAATAACATTTCAAAAGTAGATTTTTGAATTTTTGATTTTTTTTGAAATGTTACCTATATACTGGATCTCATACGATCATTCTTCCACACGTTCAAGCCTTAAGTGCTCAAAACTCCATATTGATAAAATGTACATTTTGAAATGGTTTATTGTTTCTTTCACTTAGGTTAGTATTAAATTCACTTAAAAAAACATTTTAGTAGAACATTATTGAATTTTTGAAATTTTTTGAAATGTTACCTATATACTGATTCCCATACGATCATTCTTCCATACGTTCAAGCCTTAAGTGCTCAAAAATCCATATTGATAAATTTAAATTTTGAAATGGTTTATTGATTCTTTCACTAAAAAATAACATTTCAATAGTAGATTTTTGAATTTTTGAAATTTTTTGAAATGTTACCTGTATACTGATTCCCATACGATCATTCTTCCATACATTCAAGCCTTAAGTGCTTAAAAATCCATATTGATAAATGTAAATTTTGAAATGGTTTATTGTTTCTTTCACTTAGGTTAGTATTAAATTCACTTAAAAAAACATTTTAATAGAGCATTATTGAATTTTTGAAATTTTTTGAAATGTTACCTATAAACTGATTCTCAGACTTTTATTCTTCCATACGTTCAAGCCTTAAGTGCTCAAAAATCCTTATTGATAAAATGTAAATTTTGAAATGGTTTATTGTTTCTTTCACTTAAATATAACATTTCAAAAGTAGATTTTTGAATTTTTGATTTTTTTTGAAATGTTACCTATATACTGGATCTCATACGATCATTCTTCCATACGTTCAAGCCTTAAGTGCTCAAAAATCCATATTGATAAAATGTAAATTTTGAAATGGTTTATTGTTTCTTTCACTAAAAAATAACATTTCAAAAGTAGATTTTTGAATTTTTGATTTTTTTTGAAATGTTACCTATATACTGGATCTCATACGATCATTCTTCCATACGTTCAAGCCTTAAGTGCTCAAAAATCCATATTGATAAAATGTAAATTTTGAAATGGTTTATTGTTTCTTTCACTAAAAAATAACATTTCAAAAGTAGATTTTTGAATTTTTGATTTTTTTTGAAATGTTATCTATATACTGATTCCCATACGATCATTCTTCCATACATTCAAGCCTTAAGTGCTTAAAAATCCATATTGATAAATGTAAATTTTGAAATGGTTTATTGTTTCTTTCACTTAGGTTAGTATTAAATTCACCTAAATATAACATTTCAATAGTAGATTTTTTAATTTTTGAATTTTTTTGAAATGTTACCTATATACTGATTCCCATACGATCATTCTTCCATACGTTCAAGCCTTAAGTGCTCAAAAATCCATATTGATAAATGTTGTATTGATGAATTTTTTTGAAATGTTACCTATATACTGGATCTCATACGATCATTCTTCCATACGTTCAAGCGTTAAGATCTTAAAAATTCATATAAATAAAATGTCAATTTTGAAATGTTTTATTGTTTCTTTCACTTAGGTTAGTATTAAATTCACTCAAAAATAACGTTTCAATAGTAGATTAATGGAATTTTGAATTAATCTACTACCTATATACTGATTCTCATACGATCATTCGTCCATACGTTCAAGCCTTAAGTGCTCAAAAATCCATATTGATAAAATTTAAATTTTGAAATGTTGTATTGTTTCTTTCACTTAAAAATAACATTTCAATAGTAGATTTTTGAATTTTTGAAATTTTTTGAAATGTTACCTCTATACTGATTCTCAGATTTTTATTCTTCCATACGTTTAAGCCTTAAGTGCTCAAAAATCCTTATTGATAAAATGTAAATTTTGAAATGTTGTATTGTTTCTTTCACTTAAAAATAACATTTCAATAGTAGATTTTTGAATTTTAGAAATTTTTTGAAATGTTACCTATATACTGGATCTCATACAATCATTCTTCCATACGTTCAAGCCTTAAGATCTCAAAAATCCATATTGACAAAATTTAAATTTTGAATTGTTGTATTTTTTCTTTCACTAAAAAATAACATTTCAATAGTAGATTATTGAATTTTTGAAATTTTTTGAAATGTTATACTGATTCTCATACGATCATTCGTCCATACGTTCAAGCCTTAAGTGCTCAAAAATCCATATTGATAAAATTTAAATTTTGAAATGTTGTATTGTTTCTTTCACTTAAAAATAACATTTCAATAGTAGATTTTTGAATTTTTGAAATTTTTTGAAATGTTACCTCTATACTGATTCTCAGATTTTTATTCTTCCATACGTTTAAGCCTTAAGTGCTCAAAAATCCTTATTGATAAAATGTAAATTTTGAAATGTTGTATTGTTTCTTTCACTTAAAAATAACATTTCAATAGTAGATTTTTGAATTTTAGAAATTTTTTGAAATGTTATCTATATACTGGATCTCATACGATCATTCTTCCATACGTTCAAGCCTTAAGATCGCAAAAATCCATATTGACAAAATTTAAATTTTGAATTGTTGTATTTTTTCTTTCACTAAAAAATAACATTTCAATAGTAGATTATAGAATTTTTGAAATTTTTTGAAATGTTACGTATATACTGATTCTCATACGATCATTCTTCCATACGTTCAAGCCTTAAGTGCTCAAAAATCCATATTGATAAAATTTAAATTTTGAAATGTTGTATTGTTTCTTTCACTTAAAAATAACATTTCAATAGTAGATTTTTGAATTTTTGAAATTTTGTGAAATGTTACCTCTATACTGATTCTCAGACTTTTATTCTTCCATACATTCAAGCCTTAAGTGCTTAAAAATCCATATTGATAAATATAAATTTTGAAATGTTTTATTGTTTCTTTCACTTAGGTTAGTATTAAATTCACTCAAAAATAACGTTTCAATAGCAGATTAATGAATTTTTGAATTTTTTTGAAATGTTACCTATATACTGGATCTCATACGATCATTCTTCCATACGTTCAAGCCTTAAGATCTCAAAAATCCATATAAATAATATGTAAATTTTGAAATGGTTTATTGTTTCTTTCACTAAAAAATAACATTTCAATATTAGATTATTGAATTTTTGAAATTTATTGAAATGTTACCTATATACTGATTCTCATACGATCATTCTTCCATACGTTCAAGCCTTAAGTGCTCAAAACTCCATATTGATAAAATGTACATTTTGAAATGGTTTATTGTTTCTTTCACTTAGGTTAGTATTAAATTCACTTAAAAAAACATTTTAGTAGAACATTATTGAATTTTTGAAATTTTTTGAAATGTTACCTATATACTGATTCCCATACGATCATTCTTCCATACGTTCAAGCCTTAAGTGCTCAAAAATCCATATTGATAAATTTAAATTTTGAAATGGTTTATTGATTCTTTCACTAAAAAATAACATTTCAATAGTAGATTTTTGAATTTTTGAAATTTTTTGAAATGTTACCTGTATACTGATTCCCATACGATCATTCTTCCATACATTCAAGCCTTAAGTGCTTAAAAATCCATATTGATAAATGTAAATTTTGAAATGGTTTATTGTTTCTTTCACTTAAAAATAACATTTCAATAGTAGATTTTTGAATTTTTGAAATTTTTTGAAATGTTACCTCTATACTGATTCCCATACGATCATTCTTCCATACATTCAAGCCTTAAGTGCTTAAAAATCCATATTGATAAATGTAAATTTTGAAATGTTTTATTGTTTCTTTCACTAAGGTTAGTATTAAATTCACTCAAAAATAACGTTTCAATAGTAGATTATTGAATTTCTGAATTTTTTTGAAATGTTACCTGTTTACTGGATCTCATACGATCATTCTTCCAATCGTTCAAGCCTTAAGATCTCAAAAATTTTGAAATGGTTTATTGTTTCTTTCACTTAGGTTAGTATTAAATTCACTCAAAAATAACGTTTCAATAGTAGATTTTTGAATTTTTGAATTTTTTTGAAATGTTACCTATATACTGGATCTCATACGATCATTCTTCCACACGTTCAAGCCTTAAGTGCTCAAAACTCCATATTGATAAAATGTACATTTTGAAATGGTTTATTGTTTCTTTCACTTAGGTTTGTATTAAATTCACTTAAAAAAACATTTTAGTAGAACATTATTGAATTTTTGAAATTTTTTGAAATGTTACCTATATACTGATTCCCATACGATCATTCTTCCATACGTTCAAGCCTTAAGTGCTCAAAAATCCATATTGATAAATTTAAATTTTGAAATGGTTTATTGATTCTTTCACTAAAAAATAACATTTCAATAGTAGATTTTTGAATTTTTGAAATTTTTTGAAATGTTACCTGTATACTGATTCCCATACGATCATTCTTCCATACATTCAAGCCTTAAGTGCTTAAAAATCCATATTGATAAATGTAAATTTTGAAATGGTTTATTGTTTCTTTCACTTAAAAATAACATTTCAATAGTAGATTTTTGAATTTTTGAAATTTTTTGAAATGTTACCCCTATACTGATTCCCATACGATCATTCTTCCATACATTCAAGCCTTAAGTGCTTAAAAATCCATATTGATAAATGTAAATTTTGAAATGTTTTATTGTTTCTTTCACTAAGGTTAGTATTAAATTCACTCAAAAATAACGTTTCAATAGTAGATTATTGAATTTCTGAATTTTTTTGAAATGTTACCTGTTTACTGGATCTCATACGATCATTCTTCCAATCGTTCAAGCCTTAAGATCTCAAAAATTTTGAAATGTTTTATTGTTTCTTTCACTTAGGTTAGTATTAAATTCACTCAAAAATAACGTTTCAATAGTAGATTATTGAATTTTTGAATTTTTTTGAAATGTTACCTATATACTGGATCTCATACGATTATTTTTCCATACGTTCAATCCTTAAGATCTCAAAAATCCATATAAATAATATGTAAATTTTGAAATGGTTTATTGTTTCTTTCACTAAAAAATAACATTTCAATAGTAGATTTTTGAATTTTGAATTTTTTTGAAATGTTACCTCTATACTGATTCCCATACGATCATTCTTCCATACATTCAAGCCTTAAGTGCTTAAAAATCCATATTGATAAATGTAAATTTTTAAATGTTTTATTGTTTCTTTCACTTAGGTTAGTATTAAATTCACTCAATAATAACGTTTCAATAGTAGATTATTGAATTTCTGAATTTTTTTGAAATGTTACCTGTATACTGGATCTCATACGATCATTCTTCCAATCGTTCAAGCCTTAAGATCTCAAAAATCCATATAAATAATACGTAAATTTTGAAATGGTTTATTGTTTCTTTCACTAAAAAATAACATTTCAATAGTAGATTATTGAATTTTTGAAATTTTTTGAAATGTTACCTATATACTGATTCTCATAAGATCATTCTTCCATACGTTCAAGCCTTAAGTGCTCAAAAATCCATATTGATAAAATTTAAATTTTGAAATGTTGTATTGTTTCTTTCACTTAAAAATAACATTTCAATAGTAGATTTTTGAATTTTTAAAAATCCATATTGATAAATGTAAATTTTGAAATGTTCTATTGTTTCTTTCACTTAGGTTAGTATTAAATTCACTCAAAAATAACGATTCAATAGTTGATTTTTGAATTTTTGAATTTTTTTGAAATGTTACCTATATACTGGATCTCATACGATCATTCTTCCATACGTTTAAGCCTTAAGATCACAAAAATCCATTTAAATAAAATGTAAATTTTGAAATGGTTTATTGTTTGTTTCACTAAAAAATAACATTTCAATAGTAGATTATTGAATTTTAGAAATTTTTTGAAATGTTACCTATATACTGATTCCCATACGATCATTCTTCCATACGTTCAAGCCTTAAGTGCTCAAAAATCCATATTGATAAATGTAAATTTTGAAATGTTTTATTGTTTCTTTCACTTAGGTTAGTATTAAATTCACCTAAATATAACATTTCAATAGTAGATTTTTTAATTTTTGAATTTTTTTGAAATGTTACCTATATACTGATTCCCATACGATCATTCTTCCATACGTTCAAGCCTTAAGTGCTCAAAAATCCATATTGATAAAATGTAAATTTTGAAATGGTTTATTGTTTCTTTCACTAAAAAATAACATTTCAATGGCAGATTTTTGAATTTTTGAATTTTTTTGAAATGTTACCTATATACTGATTCCCATACGATCATTCTTCCATACGTTCAAGCCTTAAGTGCTCAAAAATCCATATTGATAAATGTAAATTTTGAAATGTTTTATTGTTTCTTTCACTTAGGTTAGTATTAAATTCACCTAAATATAACATTTCAATAGTAGATTTTTGAATTTTTGAATTTTTTTGAAATGTTACCTATATACTGGATCTTATACGATCATTCTTCCATACGTTCAAGCCTTAAGACCTCAAAAATCCATATAAATAAAATGTCAATTTTGAAATGTTTTATTGTTTCTTTCACTTAGGTTAGTATTAAATTCACTCAAAAATAACGTTTCAATAGTAGATTATTGAATTTTTGAATTTTTTTGAAATGTTACCTGTATACTGGATCTCATACGATCATTCTTCCATACATTCAAGCCTTAAGTGCTTAAAAATCCATATAAATAAAACGTCAATTTTGAAATGTTTTATTGTTTCTTTCACTTAGGTTAGTATTAAATTCACCCAAAAATAACGTTTCAATAGTAGATTATTGAATTTTTGAATTTTTTTGGAATGTTACCTATATACTGATTCCCATACGATCATTCTTCCATACATTCAAGCCTTAAGTGCTCAAAAATCCATATAAATAAAATGTAAATTTTGAAATGTTTTATTGTTTCTTTCGGTTAGGTTAGTATTAATATCACTCAAAAATAACGTTTCAATAGTAGATTATTGAATTTTTGAAATTTTTTGAAATGTTACCTATATACTGGATCTCATACGAAAATTCTTCCATACGTTCAAGCCTTAAGATCTCAAAAATCCATATAAATAAAACTTCAATTTTGAAATGTTTTATTGTTTCTTTCACTTAGGTTAGAATTAAATTCACTCAAAAATAACGTTTCAATAGTAGATTACTGAATTTTTGAATTTTTTTGAAATGTTACCTATATACTGGATCTCATACGATCATTCTTCCATACGTTCAAGCCTTAAGATCTCAAAAATCCATATTGACAAAATTTAAATTTTGAATTGTTGTATTTTTTCTTTCACTAAAAAATAACATTTCAATAGTAGATTATTGAATTTTTGAAATTTTTTGATATGTTACCTTTATACTGATTCTCATACGATCATTCGTCCATACGTTCAAGCCTTAAGTGCTCAAAAATCCATATTGATAAAATTTAAATTTTGAAATGTTGTATTGTTTCTTTCACTTAAAAATAACATTTCAATAGTAGATTTTTGAATTTTTGAAATTTTTTGAAATGTTACCTCTATACTGATTCTCAGATTTTTATTCTTCCATACGTTTTAGCCTTAAGTGCTCAAAAATCCTTATTGATAAAATGTAAATTTTGAAATGTTGTATTGTTTCTTTCACTTAAAAATAACATTTCAATAGTAGATTTTTGAATTTTAGAAATTTTTTGAAATGTTACCTATATACTGGATCTCATACAATCATTCTTCCATACGTTCAAGCCTTAAGATCTCAAAAATCCATATTGACAAAATTTAAATTTTGAATTGTTGTATTTTTTCTTTCACTCAAAAATAACATTTCAATAGTAGATTATTGAATTTTTGAAATTTTTTGAAATGTTACCTATATACTGATTCTCATACGATCATTCGTCCATACGTTCAAGCCTTAAGTGCTCAAAAATCCATATTGATAAAATTTAAATTTTGAAATGTTGTATTGTTTCTTTCACTTAAAAATAACATTTCAATAGTAGATTTTTGAATTTTTGAAATTTTTTGAAATGTTACCTCTATACTGATTCTCAGATTTTTATTCTTCCATACGTTTAAGCCTTAAGTGCTCAAAAATCCTTATTGATAAAATGTAAATTTTGAAATGTTGTATTGTTTCTTTCACTTAAAAATAACATTTCAATAGTAGATTTTTGAATTTTAGAAATTTTTTGAAATGTTATCTATATACTGGATCTCATACGATCATTCTTCCATACGTTCAAGCCTTAAGATCTCAAAAATCCATATTGACAAAATTTAAATTTTGAATTGTTGTATTTTTTCTTTCACTAAAAAATAACATTTCAATAGTAGATTATAGAATTTTTGAAATTTTTTGAAATGTTACCTATATACTGATTCTCATACGATCATTCTTCCATACGTTCAAGCCTTAAGTGCTCAAAAATCCATATTGATAAAATTTAAATTTTGAAATGTTGTATTGTTTCTTTCACTTAAAAATAACATTTCAATAGTAGATTTTTGAATTTTTGAAATTTTGTGAAATGTTACCTCTATACTGATTCTCAGACTTTTATTCTTCCATACGTTCAAGCCTTAAGATCTCAAAAATCCATATTGACAAAATTTAAATTTTGAATTGTTGTATTTTTTCTTTCACTAAAAAATAACATTTCAATAGTAGATTATAGAATTTTTGAAATTTTTTGAAATGTTACCTATATACTGATTCTCATTCGATCATTCTTCCATACGTTCAAGCCTTAAGTGCTCAAAAATCCATATTGATAAAATTTAAATTTTGAAATGTTGTATTGTTTCTTTCACTTAAAAATAACATTTCAATAGTAGATTATTGAATTTTTGAATTTTTTTGGAATGTTACCTATATACTGGATCTCATACGATCATTCTTCCATACGTTCAAGCGTTAAGATCTCCAAAATCCATATAAATAAAATGTCAATTTTGAAATGTTTTATTGTTTCTTTCACTTAGGTTAGTATTAAATTCACTCAAAAATAACGTTTCAATAGTAGATTAATGGTATTTTGAATTTTTTTGAAATGTTACCTATATACTGGATCTCATACGATCATTCTTCCATACGTTCAAGCCTTAAGATCTCAAAAATCCATATAAATAATATGTAAATTTTGAAATGGTTTATTGTTTCTTTCACTAAAAAATAACATTTCAAGAGTAGATTATTGAATTTTTGAAATTTTTTGAAATGTTACCTATATACTGATTCTCATACGATCATTCTTCCATACGTTCATGCCTTAAGTTCTCAAAAATCCATATTGATAAAATTTAAATTTTGAAATGTTGTATGGTTTCTTTCACTTAAAAATAACATTTCAATAGTAGATTTTTGAATTTTTGAATTTTTTTGAAATGTTACCTCTATACTGATTCCCATACGATCATTCTTCCATACATTCAAGCCTTCAGTGCTTAAAAATCCATATCGATAAATGTAAATTTTGAAATGTTTTATTGTTTCTTTCTGTTAGGTTAGTATTAATATCACTCAAAAATAACGTTTCAATTTTAGATTATTGAATTTTTGAAATTTTTTGAAATGTTACCTATATACTGGATCTCATACGAAAATTCTTCCATACGTTCAAGCCTTAAGATCTCAAAAATCCATATAAATAATATGTAAATTTTGAAATGGTTTATTGTTTCTTTCACTAAAAAATAACATTTCAATAGTAGATTATTGAATTTTTTAAATTTTTTTAAATATTACCTATATACTGATTCTCATACGATCATTCTTCTATACGTTCAAGCCTTAAGATCTCAAAAATCCATATAAAAAAAATGTAAATTTTGAAATGGTTTATTGTTTGTTTCACTAAAAAATAACATTTCAATAGTAGATTATTGAATTTTAGAAATTTTTTGAAATGTTACGTGTATACTGATTCCCATATGATCATTCTTCCATACGTTCAAGCCTTAAGTGCTCAAAAATCCATATTGATAAATGTAAATTTTGAAATGTTTTATTGTTTCTTTCACTTAGGTTAGTATTAAATTCACCCAAAAATAACGTTTCAATAGTAGATTATTGAATTTTTGAATTTTTTTGGAATGTTACCTATATACTGATTCACATACGATCATTCTTCCATACGTTCAAGCCTTAAGATCTCAAAAATCCATATTGACAAAATTTAAATTTTGAATTGTTGTATTTTTTCTTTCACTAAAAAATAACATTTCAATAGTAGATTATTGAATTTTTGAAATTTTTTGAAATGTTACCTATATACTGATTCTCATACGATCATTCTTCCATACGTTCAAGCCTTAAGTGCTCAAAAATCCATATTGATAAAATTTAAATTTTGAAATGTTGTATTGTTTCTTTCACTTAAAAATAACATTTCAACAGTAGATTTTTGAATTTTTGAAATTTTTTTAAATGTTACCTCTATACAGATTCTCAGACTTTTATTCTTCCATACGTTCAAGCCTTAAGTGCGCAAAAATCCATATTGATAAAATGTAAATTTTGAAATGGTTTATTGTTTGTTTCACTTAAATATAACATTTCAATAGTAGGTTTTTGAATTTTTGAATTTTTTTGAAATGTTACCTATATACTGGATCTCATACGATCATTCTTCCATACGTTCAAGCCTAAAGTGCTCAAAAATCCATATAAATAAAATGTAAATTTTAAAATGGTTTATTGTTTCTTTCACTAAAAAATAACATTTCAATAGTAGATTATTGAATTTTTGAAATTTTTTGAAATGTTACCTCTATACTGATTCTCAGATTTTTATTCTTCCATACGTTTAAGCCTTAAGTGCTCAAAAATCCTTATTGATAAAATGTAAATTTTGAAATGTTGTATTGTTTCTTTCACTTAAAAATAACATTTCAATAGTAGATTTTTGAATTTTAGAAATTTTTTGAAATGTTACCTATATACTGGATCTCATACAATCATTCTTCCATACGTTCAAGCCTTAAGATCTAAAAAATCCATATTGACAAAATTTAAATTTTGAATTGTTGTATTTTTTCTTTCACTAAAAAATAACATTTCAATAGTAGATTATTGAATTTTTGAAATTTTTTGAAATGTTACCTATATACTGATTCTCATACGATCATTCGTCCATACGTTCAAGCCTTAAGTGCTCAAAAATCCATATTGATAAAATTTAAATTTTGAAATGTTGTATTGTTTCTTTCACTTAAAAATAACATTTCAATAGTAGATTTTTGAATTTTTGAAATTTTTTGAAATGTTACCTCTATACTGATTCTCAGATTTTTATTCTTCCATACGTTCAAGCCTTAAGTGCTCAAAAATCTTTATTGATAAAATGTAAATTTTGAAATGTTGTATTGTTTCTTTCACATAAAAATAACATTTCAATAGTAGATTTTTGAATTTTTGAAATTTTTTGAAATGTTACTTCTATACTGATTCTCAGATTTTTATTCTCCCATACGTTTAAGCCTTAAGTGCTCAAAAATCCTTATTGATAAAATGTAAATTTTGAAATGTTGTATTGTTTCTTTCACTTAAAAATAACATTTCAATAGTAGATTTTTGAATTTTAGAAATTTTTTGAAATGTTATCTATATACTGGATCTCATACGATCATTCTTCCATACGTTCAAGCCTTAAGATCTCAAAAATCCATATTGACAAAATTTAAATTTTGAATTGTTGTATTTTTTCTTTCACTAAAAAATAACATTTCAATAGTAGATTATAGAATTTTTGAAATTTTTTGAAATGTTACCTATATACTGATTCTCATACGATCATTCTTCCATACGTTCAAGCCTTAAGTGCTCAAAAATCCATATTGATAAAATTTAAATTTTGAAATGTTGTATTGTTTCTTTCACTTAAAAATAACATTTCAATAGTAGATTATTGAATTTTTGAATTTTTTTGGAATGTTACCTATATACTGGATCTCATACGATCATTCTTCCATACGTTCAAGCGTTAAGATCTCAAAAATGCATATAAATAAAATGTCAATTTTGAAATGTTTTATTGTTTCTTTCACTTAGGTTAGTATTAAATTCACTCAAAAATAACGTTTCAATAGTAGATTAATGGTATTTTGAATTTTTTTGAAATGTTACCTATATACTGGATCTCATACGATCATTCTTCCATACGTTCAAGCCTTAAGATCTCAAAAATCCATATAAATAATATGTAAATTTTGAAATAGTTTATTGTTTCTTTCACTAAAAAATAACATTTCAATAGTAGATTATTGAATTTTTGAAATTTTTTGAAATGTTACCTATATACTGATTCTCATACGATCATTCTTCCATACGTTTATGCCTTAAGTGCTCAAAAATCCATATTGATAAAATTTAAATTTTGAAATGTTGTATGGTTTCTTTCACTTAAAAATAACATTTCAATAGTAGATTTTTGAATTTTTGAATTTTTTTGAAATGTTACCTCTATACTGATTCCCATACGATCATTCTTCCATACATTGAAGCCTTAAGTGCTTAAAAATCCATATTGATAAATGAAAATTTTGAAATGTTTTATTGTTTCTTTCGGTTAGGTTAGTATTAATATCACTCAAAAATAACGTTTCAATAGTAGATTATTGAATTTTTGAAATTTTTTGAAATGTTACCTATATACTGGATCTCATACGAAAATTCTTCCATACGTTCAAGCCTTAAGATCTCAAAAATCCATATAAATAATATGTAAATTTTGAAATGGCTTATTGTTTCTTTCACTAAAAAATAACATTTCAATAGTAGATTATTGAATTTTTTAAATTTTTTGAAATGTTACCTATATACTGATTCTCATACGATCATTCTTCTGTACGTTCAAGCCTTAAGATCTCAAAAATCCATATAAAAAAAATGTAAATTTTGAAATGGTTTATTGTTTGTTTCACTAAAAAATAACATTTCAATAGTAGATTTTTGAATTTTGAATTTTTTTGAAATGTTACCTGTATACAGATTTTCATTCGATCATTCTTCCATACGTTCAAGCCTTAAGTTCTTAAAAATCCATATTGATAAATGTAAATTTTGAAATGGTTTATTGTTTCTTTCACTTAAAAATAACATTTCAATAGTAGATTTTTGAATTTTTGAAATTTTTTGAAATGTTACCTCTATACTGATTCCCATACGATCATTCTTCCATACATTCAAGCCTTAAGTGCTTAAAAATCCATATTGATAAATGTAAATTTTTAAATGTTTTATTGTTTCTTTCACTTAGGTTAGTATTAAATTCACCCAAAAATAACGTTTCAATAGTAGATTATTGAATTTTTGAATTTTTTTGGAATGTTACCTATATACTGATTCCCATACGATCATTCTTCCATACATTCAAGCCTTAAGTGCTCAAAAATCCATATAAATAAAATGTAAATTTTGAAATGTTTTATTGTTTCTTTCGGTTAGGTTAGTATTAATATCACTTAAAAATAACGTTTCAATAGTAGATTATTGAATTTTTGAAATTTTTTGAAATGTTACCTATATACTGGATCTCATACGAAAATTCTTCCATACGTTCAAGCCTTAAGATCTCAAAAATCCATATAAATAAAACTTCAATTTTGAAATGTTTTATTGTTTCTTTCACTTAGGTTAGAATTAAATTCACTCAAAAATAACGTTTCAATAGTAGATTACTGAATTTTTGAATTTTTTTGAAATGTTACCTATATACTGGATCTCATACGATCATTCTTCCATACGTTCAAGCCTTAAGATCTCAAAAATCCATATTGACAAAATTTAAATTTTGAATTGTTGTATTTTTTCTTTCACTAAAAAATAACATTTCAATAGTAGATTATTGAATTTTTGAAATTTTTTGATACGTTACCTTTATACTGATTCTCATACGATCATTCGTCCATACGTTCAAGCCTTAAGTGCTCAAAAATCCATATTGATAAAATTTAAATTTTGAAATGTTGTATTGTTTCTTTCACTTAAAAATAACATTTCAATAGTAGATTTTTGAATTTTTGAAATTTTTTGAAATGTTACCTCTATACTGATTCTCAGATTTTTATTCTTCCATACGTTTTAGCCTTAAGTGCTCAAAAATCCTTATTGATAAAATGTAAATTTTGAAATGTTGTATTGTTTCTTTCACAAAAAAATAACATTTCAATAGTAGATTTTTGAATTTTAGAAATTTTTTGAAATGTTACCTATATACTGGATCTCATACAATCATTCTTCCATACGTTCAAGCCTTAAGATCTCAAAAATCCATATTGACAAAATTTAAATTTTGAATTGTTGTATTTTTTCTTTCACTCAAAAATAACATTTCAATAGTAGATTATTGAATTTTTGAAATTTTTTGAAATGTTACCTATATACTGATTCTCATACGATCATTCGTCCATACGTTCAAGCCTTAAGTGCTCAAAAATCCATATTGATAAAATTTAAATTTTGAAATGTTGTATTGTTTCTTTCACTTAAAAATAACATTTCAATAGTAGATTTTTGAATTTTTGAAATTTTTTGAAATGTTACCTCTATACTGATTCTCAGATTTTTATTCTTCCATACGTTTAAGCCTTAAGTGCTCAAAAATCCTTATTGATAAAATGTAAATTTTGAAATGTTGTATTGTTTCTTTCACTTAAAAATAACATTTCAATAGTAGATTTTTGAATTTTAGAAATTTTTTGAAATGTTATCTATATACTGGATCTCATACGATCATTCTTCCATACGTTCAAGCCTTAAGATCTCAAAAATCCATATTGACAAAATTTAAATTTTGAATTGTTGTATTTTTTCTTTCACTAAAAAATAACATTTCAATAGTAGATTATAGAATTTTTGAAATTTTTTGAAATGTTACCTATATACTGATTCTCATACGATCATTCTTCCATACGTTCAAGCCTTAAGTGCTCAAAAATCCATATTGATAAAATTTAAATTTTGAAATGTTGTATTGTTTCTTTCACTTAAAAATAACATTTCAATAGTAGATTTTTGAATTTTTGAAATTTTGTGAAATGTTACCTCTATACTGATTCTCAGACTTTTATTCTTCCATACGTTCAAGCCTTAAGATCTCAAAAATCCATATTGACAAAATTTAAATTTTGAATTGTTGTATTTTTTCTTTCACTAAAAAATAACATTTCAATAGTAGATTATAGAATTTTTGAAATTTTTTGAAATGTTACCTATATACTGATTCTCATTCGATCATTCTTCCATACGTTCAAGCCTTAAGTGCTCAAAAATCCATATTGATAAAATTTAAATTTTGAAATGTTGTATTGTTTCTTTCACTTAAAAATAACATTTCAATAGTAGATTATTGAATTTTTGAATTTTTTTGGAATGTTACCTATATACTGGATCTCATACGATCATTCTTCCATACGTTCAAGCGTTAAGATCTCCAAAATCCATATAAATAAAATGTAAATTTTGAAATGGTTTATTGTTTCTTTCACTAAAAAATAACATTTCAATAGTAGATTATTGAATTTTTGAAATTTTTTGGAATGTTACCTATATACTGGATCTCATACGATCATTCTTCCATACGTTCAAGCGTTAAGATCTCCAAAATCCATATAAATAAAATGTAAATTTTGAAATGTTTTATTGTTTCTTTCACTTAGGTTAGTATTAAATTCACTCAAAAATAACGTTTCAATAATAGATTAATGGTATTTTGAATTTTTTTGAAATGTTACCTATATACTGGATCTCATACGATCATTCTTCCATACGTTCAAGCCTTAAGATCTCAAAAATCCATATAAATAATATGTAAATTTTGAAATGGTTTATTGTTTCTTTCACTAAAAAATAACATTTCAATAGTAGATTATTGAATTTTTGAAATTTTTTGAAATGTTACCTATATACTGATTCTCATACGATCATTCTTCCATACGTTCATGCCTTAAGTGCTCAAAAATCCATATTGATAAAATTTAAATTTTGAAATGTTGTATGGTTTCTTTCACTTAAAAATAACATTTCAATAGTAGATTTTTGAATTTTTGAATTTTTTTGAAATGTTACCTCTATACTGATTCCCATACGATCATTCTTCCATACATTCAAGCCTTAAGTGCTTAAAAATCCATATCGATAAATGTAAATTTTGAAATGTTTTATTGTTTCTTTCTGTTAGGTTAGTATTAATATCACTCAAAAATAACGTTTCAATTGTAGATTATTGAATTTTTGAAATTTTTTGAAATGTTACCTATATACTGGATCTCATACGAAAATTCTTCCATACGTTCAAGCCTTAAGATCTCAAAAATCCATATAAATAATATGTAAATTTTGAAATGGTTTATTGTTTCTTTCACTAAAAAATAACATTTCAATAGTAGATTATTGAATTTTTTAATTTTTTTTAAATATTACCTATATACTGATTCTCATACGATCATTCTTCTATACGTTCAAGCCTTAAGATTTCAAAAATCCATATAAAAAAAATGTAAATTTTGAAATGGTTTATTGTTTGTTTCACTAAAAAATAACATTTCAATAGTAGATTATTGAATTTTAGAAATTTTTTGAAATGTTACGTGTATACTGATTCCCATATGATCATTCTTCCATACGTTCAAGCCTTAAGTGCTCAAAAATCCATATTGATAAATGTAAATTTTGAAATGTTTTATTGTTTCTTTCGGTTAGGTTAGTATTAAATTCACCCAAAAATAACGTTTCAATAGTAGATTATTGAATTTTTGAATTTTTTTGGAATGTTACCTATATACTGATTCACATACGATCATTCTTCCATACGTTCAAGCCTTAAGATCTCAAAAATCCATATAAATAAAACTTCAATTTTGAAATGTTTTATTGTTTCTTTCACTTAGGTAAGAATTAAATTCACTCAAAAATAACGTTTCAATAGTAGATTACTGAATTTTTGAATTTTTTTGAAATTTTACCTATATACTGGATCTCATACGATCATTCTTCCATACGTTCAAGCCTTAAGATCTCAAAAATCCATATTGACAAAATTTAAATTTTGAATTGTTGTATTTTTTCTTTCACTAAAAAATAACATTTCAATAGTGGATTATTGAATTTTTGAATTTTTTTGAAATTTTACCTATATACTGGATCTCATACGATCATTCTTCCATACGTTCAAGCCTTAAGATCTCAAAAATCCATATTGACAAAATTTGAATTTTGAATTGTTGTATTTTTTCTTTCACTAAAAAATAACATTTCAATAGTAGATTTTTGAATTTTTGAAATTTTTTTAAATGTTACCTCTATACAGATTCTCAGACTTTTATTCTTCCATACGTTCAAGCCTTAAGTGCGCAAAAATCCATATTGATAAAATGTAAATTTTGAAATGGTTTATTGTTTGTTTCACTTAAATATAACATTTGAATAGTAGGTTTTTGAATTTTTGAATTATTTTGAAATGTTACCTATATACTGGATCTCATACGATCATTCTTCCATACGTTCAAGCCTTAAGTGCTCAAAAATCCATATAAATAAAATGTAAATTTTAAAATGGTTTATTGTTTCTTTCACTAAAAAATAACATTTCAATAGTAGATTATTGAATTTTTGAAATTTTTTGAAATGTTACCTCTATACTGATTCTCAGATTTTTATTCTTCCATACGTTTAAGCCTTAAGTGCTCAAAAATCCTTATTGATAAAATGTAAATTTTGAAATGTTGTATTGTTTCTTTCACTTAAAAATAACATTTCAATAGTAGATTTTTGAATTTTAGAAATTTTTTGAAATGTTACCTATATACTGGATCTCATACAATCATTCTTCCATACGTTCAAGCCTTAAGATCTAAAAAATCCATATTGACAAAATTTAAATTTTGAATTGTTGTATTTTTTCTTTCACTAAAAAATAACATTTCAATAGTAGATTATTGAATTTTTGAAATTTTTTGAAATGTTACCTATATACTGATTCTCATACGATCATTCGTCCATACGTTCAAGCCTTAAGTGCTCAAAAATCCATATTGATAAAATTTAAATTTTGAAATGTTGTATTGTTTCTTTCACTTAAAAATAACATTTCAATAGTAGATTTTTGAATTTTTGAAATTTTTTGAAATGTTACCTCTATACTGATTCTCAGATTTTTATTCTTCCATACGTTCAAGCCTTAAGTGCTCAAAAATCTTTATTGATAAAATGTAAATTTTGAAATGTTGTATTGTTTCTTTCACTTAAAAATAACATTTCAATAGTAGATTTTTGAATTTTTGAAATTTTTTGAAATGTTACCTATATACTGGATCTCATACAATCATTCTTCCATACGTTCAAGCCATAAGATCTCAAAAATCCATATTGACAAAATTTAAATTTTGTATTGTTGTATTTTTTCTTTCACTAAAAAATAACATTTCAATAGTAGATTATTGAATTTTTGAAATTTTTTGAAATGTTACCTATATACTGATTCTCATACGATCATTCTTCCATACGTTCAAGCCTTAAGTGCTCAAAAATCCATATTGATAAAATTTAAATTTTGAAATGTTGTATTGTTTCTTTCACATAAAAATAACATTTCAATAGTAGATTTTTGAATTTTTGAAATTTTTTGAAATGTTACCTCTATACTGATTCTCAGATTTTTATTCTCCCATACGTTTAAACCTTAAGTGCTCAAAAATCCTTATTGATAAAATGTAAATTTTGAAATGTTGTATTGTTTCTTTCACTTAAAAATAACATTTCAATAGTAGATTTTTGAATTTTAGAAATTTTTTGAAATGTTATCTATATACTGGATCTCATACGATCATTCTTCCATACGTTCAAGCCTTAAGATCTCAAAAATCCATATTGACAAAATTTAAATTTTGAATTGTTGTATTTTTTCTTTCACTAAAAAATAACATTTCAATAGTAGATTATAGAATTTTTGAAATTTTTTGAAATGTTACCTATATACTGATTCTCATACGATCATTCTTCCATACGTTCAAGCCTTAAGTGCTCAAAAATCCATATTGATAAAATTTAAATTTTGAAATGTTGTATTGTTTCTTTCACTTAAAAATAACATTTCAATAGTAGATATTTGAATTTTTGAAATTTTGTGAAATGTTACCTCTATACTGATTCTCAGACTTTTATTCTTCCATACGTTCAAGCCTTAAGATCTCAAAAATCCATATTGACAAAATTTAAATTTTCAATTGTTGTATTTTTTCTTTCACTAAAAAATAACATTTCAATAGTAGATTATAGAATTTTCGAAATTTTTTGAAATGTAACCTATATACTGATTCTCATACGATCATTCTTCCATACGTTCAAGCCTTAAGTGCTCAAAAATCCATATTGATAAAATTTAAATTTTGAAATGTTGTATTGTTTCTTTCACTTAAAAATAACATTTCAATAGTAGATTATTGAATTTTTTTTTTTTTTGGAATGTTACCTATATACTGGATCTCATACGATCATTCTTCCATACGTTCAAGCGTTAAGATCTCAAAAATGCATATAAATAAAATGTCAATTTTGAAATGTTTTATTGTTTCTTTCACTTAGGTTAGTATTAAATTCACTCAAAAATAACGTTTCAATAGTAGATTAATGGTATTTTTAATTTTTTTGAAATGTTACCTATATACTGGATCTCATACGATCATTCTTCCATACGTTCAAGCCTTAAGATCTCAAAAATCCATATAAATAATATGTAAATTTTGAAATAGTTTATTGTTTCTTTCACTAAAAAATAACATTTCAATAGTAGATTATTGAATTTTTGAAATTTTTTGAAATGTTACCTATATACTGATTCTCATACGATCATTCTTCCATACGTTCATGCCTTAAGTGCTCAAAAATCCATATTGATAAAATTTAAATTTTGAAATGTTGAATGGTTTCTTTCACTTAAAAATAACATTTCAATAGTAGATTTTTGAATTTTTGAATTTTTTTGAAATGTTACCTCTATACTGATTCCCATACGATCATTCTTCCATACATTCAAGCCTTAAGTGCTTAAAAATCCATATTGATAAATGTAAATTTTGAAATGTTTTATTGTTTCTTTCGGTTAGGTTAGTATTAATATCACTCAAAAATAACGTTTCAATAGTAGATTATTGAATTTTTGAAATTTTTTGAAATGTTACCTATATACTGGATTTCATACGAAAATTCTTCCATACGTTCAAGCCTTAAGATCTCAAAAATCCATATAAATAATATGTAAATTTTGAAATGGTTTATTGTTTCTTTCACTAAAAAATAACATTTCAATAGTAGATTATTGAATTTTTTAAATTTTTTGAAATGTTACCTATATACTGATTCTCATACGATCATTCTTCTGTACGTTCAAGCCTTAAGATCTCAAAAATCCATATAAAAAAAATGTAAATTTTGAAATGGTTTATTGTTTGTTTCACTAAAAAATAACATTTCAATAGTAGATTATTGAATTTTAGAAATTTTTTGAAATGTTACGTGTATACTGATTCCCATATGATCATTCTTCCATACGTTCAAGCCTTAAGTGCTCAAAAATCCATATTGATAAATGTAAATTTTGACATGTTTTATTGTTTCTTTCACTTAGGTTAGTATTAAATTCACCCAAAAATAACGTTTCAATAGTAGATTATTGAATTTTTGAATTTTTTTGGAATGTTACCTATATACTGATTCTCATACGATCATTCTTCCATACGTTCAAGCCTTAAGATCTCAAAAATCCATATTGACAAAATTTAAATTTTGAATTGTTGTATTTTTTCTTTCACTAAAAAATA
This sequence comes from Phortica okadai, assembly GCA_034638295.1. Classification (NCBI taxonomy): domain Eukaryota; kingdom Metazoa; phylum Arthropoda; class Insecta; order Diptera; family Drosophilidae; genus Phortica; species Phortica okadai. The sequence goes on along the minus strand of CM067851.1, from coordinate 26,509,236 downwards.
ACATTTCAATAGTAGATTATTGAATTTTTGAAATTTTTTGAAATGTTACCTATATACTGATTCTCATACGATCATTCTTCCATACGTTCAAGCCTTAAGTGCTCAAAAATCCATATTGATAAAATTTAAATTTTGAAATGTTGTATTGTTTCTTTCACTTAAAAATAACATTTCAATAGTAGATTTTTGAATTTTTGAAATTTTTTTAAATGTTACCTCTATACAGATTCTCAGACTTTTATTCTTCCATACGTTCAAGCCTTAAGTGCGCAAAAATCCATATTGATAAAATGTAAATTTTGAAATGGTTTATTGTTTCTTTCACTTAAATATAACATTTCAATAGTAGGTTTTTGAATTTTTGAATTTTTTTGAAATGTTACCTATATACTGGATCTCATACGATCATTCTTCCATACGTTCAAGCCTTAAGTGCTCAAAAATCCATATAAATAAAATGTAAATTTTAAAATGGTTTATTGTTTCTTTCACTAAAAAATAACATTTCAATAGTAGATTATTGAATTTTTGAAATTTTTTGAAATGTTACCTATATACTGATTCTCATACGATCATTCTTCCATACGTTCAAGCCTTAAGTGCTCAAAAATCCATATTGATAATTGTTGTATTGATGAATTTTTTTGAAATGTTACCTATATACTGGATCTCATACGATCATTCTTCCATACGTTCAAGCGTTAAGATCTTAAAAATTCATATAAATAAAATGTCAATTTTGAAATGTTTTATTGTTTCTTTCACTTAGGTTAGTATTAAATTCACTCAAAAATAACGTTTCAATAGTAGATTAATGGAATTTTGAATTAATCTACTACCTATATACTGATTCTCATACGATCATTCGTCCATACGTTCAAGCCTTAAGTGCTCAAAAATCCATATTGATAAAATTTAAATTTTGAAATGTTGTATTGTTTCTTTCACTTAAAAATAACATTTCAATAGTAGATTTTTGAATTTTTGAAATTTTTTGAAATGTTACCTCTATACTGATTCTCAGATTTTTATTCTTCCATACGTTTAAGCCTTAAGTGCTCAAAAATCCTTATTGATAAAATGTAAATTTTGAAATGTTGTATTGTTTCTTTCACTTAAAAATAACATTTCAATAGTAGATTTTTGAATTTTAGAAATTTTTTGAAATGTTACCTATATACTGGATCTCATACAATCATTCTTCCATACGTTCAAGCCTTAAGATCTCAAAAATCCATATTGACAAAATTTAAATTTTGAATTGTTGTATTTTTTCTTTCACTAAAAAATAACATTTCAATAGTAGATTATTGAATTTTTGAAATTTTTTGAAATGTTATACTGATTCTCATACGATCATTCGTCCATACGTTCAAGCCTTAAGTGCTCAAAAATCCATATTGATAAAATTTAAATTTTGAAATGTTGTATTGTTTCTTTCACTTAAAAATAACATTTCAATAGTAGATTTTTGAATTTTTGAAATTTTTTGAAATGTTACCTCTATACTGATTCTCAGATTTTTATTCTTCCATACGTTTAAGCCTTAAGTGCTCAAAAATCCTTATTGATAAAATGTAAATTTTGAAATGTTGTATTGTTTCTTTCACTTAAAAATAACATTTCAATAGTAGATTTTTGAATTTTAGAAATTTTTTGAAATGTTATCTATATACTGGATCTCATACGATCATTCTTCCATACGTTCAAGCCTTAAGATCGCAAAAATCCATATTGACAAAATTTAAATTTTGAATTGTTGTATTTTTTCTTTCACTAAAAAATAACATTTCAATAGTAGATTATAGAATTTTTGAAATTTTTTGAAATGTTACGTATATACTGATTCTCATACGATCATTCTTCCATACGTTCAAGCCTTAAGTGCTCAAAAATCCATATTGATAAAATTTAAATTTTGAAATGTTGTATTGTTTCTTTCACTTAAAAATAACATTTCAATAGTAGATTTTTGAATTTTTGAAATTTTGTGAAATGTTACCTCTATACTGATTCTCAGACTTTTATTCTTCCATACATTCAAGCCTTAAGTGCTTAAAAATCCATATTGATAAATATAAATTTTGAAATGTTTTATTGTTTCTTTCACTTAGGTTAGTATTAAATTCACTCAAAAATAACGTTTCAATAGCAGATTAATGAATTTTTGAATTTTTTTGAAATGTTACCTATATACTGGATCTCATACGATCATTCTTCCATACGTTCAAGCCTTAAGATCTCAAAAATCCATATAAATAATATGTAAATTTTGAAATGGTTTATTGTTTCTTTCACTAAAAAATAACATTTCAATATTAGATTATTGAATTTTTGAAATTTATTGAAATGTTACCTATATACTGATTCTCATACGATCATTCTTCCATACGTTCAAGCCTTAAGTGCTCAAAAATCCATATTGATAAAATTTAAATTTTGAAATATTGTATTGTTTCTTTCACTTAAAAATAACATTTCAATAGAAGATTTTTGAATTTTAGAAATTTTTTTAAATGTTTCCTATATACTGATTCTCATGTGATCATTCTTCCATACGTTCAAGCCTTAAGTGCTCAAAAATCCATATTGATAAAATGTAAATTTTGAAATGGTTTATTGTTTCTTTCACTTAAATATAACATTTCAATAGTAGATTTTTGAATTTTTGAATTTTTTTGAAATGTTACCTACATACTGATTCCCATACGATCATTCTTCCATACGTTCAAGCCTTAAGTGCTCAAAAATCCATATTGATAAAATGTAAGTTTTGAAATGGTTTATTGTTTCTTTCACTTAAATATAACATTTCAATAGTAGATTTTTGAATTTTTGAATTTTTTTGAAATGTTACCTATATACTGATTCCCATACGATCATTCTTCCATACATTCAAGCCTTAAGTTCTCAAAAATCCATATTGATAAAATTCAAGATTTGAATAGTAGATTTTTGAATTTTAGAAATTTTTTTAAATGTTACCTGTATACTGATTCTCATATGATCATGTACTGATTCTCATACGATGATTCTTCCATACGTTCAAGCCTTAAGTGCTTAAAAATCCATATTGATAAATGTAAATTTTGAAATGTTTTATTGTTTCTTTCACTTAGGTTAGTATTAAATTCACTCAAAAATAACGTTTCAATAGTAGATTTTTGAATTTTTGAATTTTTTTTAAATGTTACCTATATACTGAATCTCATACGATCATTCTTCCATACGTTCAAGCCTTAAGTGCTCAAAACTCCATATTGATAAAATGTAAATTTTGAAATGGTTTATTGTTTCTTTCACTTATGTTAGTATTAAATTCACTTAAAAAACATTTTAATAGAACATTATTGAATTTTGAATTTTTTTGAAATTTTACCTGAATACTGATTTTCATACGATCATTCTTCCATACATTCAAGCCTTAAGTGCTTAAAAATCCATATTGATAAATGTAAATTTTGAAATGTTTTATTGTTTCTTTCACTTAGGTTAGTATTAAATTCACTTAAAAAAACATTTTAATAGAGCATTATTGAATTTTTGAAATTTTTTGAAATGTTACCTATAAACTGATTCTCAGACTTTTATTCTTCCATACGTTCAAGCCTTAAGTGCTCAAAAATCCTTATTGATAAAATGTAAATTTTGAAATGGTTTATTGTTTCTTTCACTTAAATATAACATTTCAATAGTAGATTTTTGAATTTTTGATTTTTTTTGAAATGTTATCTATATACTGATTCCCATACGATCATTCTTCCATACATTCAAGCCTTAAGTGCTTAAAAATCCATATTGATAAATGTAAATTTTGAAATGGTTTATTGTTTCTTTCACTTAGGTTAGTATTAAATTCACCTAAATATAACATTTCAATAGTAGATTTTTTAATTTTTGAATTTTTTTGAAATGTTACCTATATACTGATTCCCATACGATCATTCTTCCATACGTTCAAGCCTTAAGTGCTCAAAAATCCATATTGATAAAATGTAAATTTTGAAATGGTTTATTGTTTCTTTCACTAAAAAATAACATTTCAAAAGTAGATTTTTGAATTTTTGATTTTTTTTGAAATGTTACCTATATACTGGATCTCATACGATCATTCTTCCACACGTTCAAGCCTTAAGTGCTCAAAACTCCATATTGATAAAATGTACATTTTGAAATGGTTTATTGTTTTTTTCACTTAGGTTAGTATTAAATTCACTTAAAAAAACATTTTAGTAGAACATTATTGAATTTTTGAAATTTTTTGAAATGTTACCTATATACTGATTCCCATACGATCATTCTTCCATACGTTCAAGCCTTAAGTGCTCAAAAATCCATATTGATAAATTTAAATTTTGAAATGGTTTATTGATTCTTTCACTAAAAAATAACATTTCAATAGTAGATTTTTGAATTTTTGAAATTTTTTGAAATGTTACCTGTATACTGATTCCCATACGATCATTCTTCCATACATTCAAGCCTTAAGTGCTTAAAAATCCATATTGATAAATGTAAATTTTGAAATGGTTTATTGTTTCTTTCACTTAAAAATAACATTTCAATAGTAGATTTTTGAATTTTTGAAATTTTTTGAAATGTTACCTCTATACTGATTCCCATACGATCATTCTTCCATACATTCAAGCCTTAAGTGCTTAAAAATCCATATTGATAAATGTAAATTTTGAAATGTTTTATTGTTTCTTTCACTAAGGTTAGTATTAAATTCACTCAAAAATAACGTTTCAATAGTAGATTATTGAATTTCTGAATTTTTTTGAAATGTTACCTGTTTACTGGATCTCATACGATCATTCTTCCAATCGTTCAAGCCTTAAGATCTCAAAAATTTTGAAATGGTTTATTGTTTCTTTCACTTAGGTTAGTATTAAATTCACTCAAAAATAACGTTTCAATAGTAGATTTTTGAATTTTTGAATTTTTTTGAAATGTTACCTATATACTGGATCTCATACGATCATTCTTCCATACGTTCAAGCCTTAAGACCTCAAAAATCCATATTGATAAATGTAAATTTTGAAATGGTTTATTGTTTGTTTCACTAAAAAATAACATTTCAATAGTAGATTATTGAAATTTTTTGAAATGTTACCTATATACTGATTCCCATACGATCATTCTTCCATATGTTCAACCCTTGAGAACTCAAAAATCCATATTAATAAAATGTATATTTTGAAATGGTTTATTGTTTCTTTCACTAAAAAAAAAAACATTTCAATAGTAGATTATTGAATTTTTGAAATTTTTTGAAATGTTACCTATATACTGATTCTCATACGATCATTCTTCCATACGTTCAAGCCTTAAGTGCTCAAAAATCCATATTGATAAATGTAAATTTTGAAATGTTCTATTGTTTCTTTCACTTAGGTTAGTATTAAATTCACTCAAAAATAACGTTTCAATAGTAGATTTTTTAATTTTTTTGAAATGTTACCTATATACTGATTCTCATATGATCATTCTTTCATACGTTCAAGCCTTAAGATCTCAAAAATCTATAGTAATAAAATTTAAGATTTGAAATGTTTTATTGTTTCTTTCACTTAAAAATAACATTTCAATAGTAGATTTTTAAATTTTTTAAATTTTTTGAAATGTTACCTATATACTGATTCTCATACGATTATTCTTCCATACGGTCAAGCCTTAAGTGGTTAAAAATCCATATTGATAAATGTAAATTTTGAAATGTTTTATTGTTTCTTTCACTTAGGTTAGTATTAAATTCACTAAAAAATAACATTTCAATAGTAGATTATTGAATTTTTGGAATATTACCTATATACTGATTCTCATACGATCATTCTTCCATACGTTCAAGCCTTAAGTGCTCAAAAATCCATATTGATAAAATTTAAATTTTGAAATGTTGTATTGTTTCTTTCACTTAAAAATAACATTTCAATAGTAGATTTTTGAATTTTAGAAATTTTTTGAAATCTTACCTATATACTGATTCTCATATGATCATTCTTCCATACGTTCAAGCCTTAAGATCTCAAAAATCCACATAAATAAAATGTATATTTTGAAATGGTTTATTGTTTCTTTCACTAAAAAAAAAAACATTTCAATAGTAGATTATTGAATTTTTGAAATTTTTTGAAATGTTACCTATATACTGATTCTCATACGATCATTCTTCCATACGTTCAAGCCTTAAGTGCTCAAAAATCCATATTGATAAATGTAAATTTTGAAATGTTCTATTGTTTCTTTCACTTAGGTTAGTATTAAATTCACTCAAAAATAACGTTTCAATAGTAGATTTTTTAATGTTTTTGAAATGTTACCTATATACTGATTCTCATATGATCATTCTTTCATACGTTCAATCCTTAAGATCTCAAAAATCTATAGTAATAAAATTTAAGATTTGAAATGTTTTATTGTTTCTTTCACTTAAAAATAACATTTCAATAGTAGATTTTTAAATTTTTTAAATTTTTTGAAATTTTACCTATATACTGATTCTCATACGATTATTCTTCCATACGGTCAAGCCTTAAGTGCTCAAAAACCCATATTGATAAAATGTAAATTTTGCAATGGTTTATTGTTTCTTTCACTTAAAAATAACATTTCAATAGTAGATTTTTGAATTTTTGAATTTTTTTTAAATGTTACCTATATACTGGATCTCATACGATCATTCTTCCATACGTTCAAGCCTTAAGATCACAAAAATGCATATAAATTAAATGTAAATTTTGAAATGTTTTATTGTTTCTTTCACTTAGGTTAGTATTAAATTCACTTAAATATAACATTTCAATAGTAGATTTTTGAATTTTTGAATTTTTTGAAATGTTACCTATATACTGATTCCCATACGATCATTCTTCCATACGTTGAAGCCTTAAGTGCTCAAAAATCCATATTGATAAAATGTAAGTTTTGAAATGGTTTATTGTTTCTTTCACTAAAAAATAACATTTCAATAGTAGATTTTTGAATTTTGAATTTTTTTGAAATGTTACCTGTATACAGATTTTCATACGATCATTCTTCCATACGTTCAAGCCTTAAGTTCTTAAAAATCCATATTGATAAATGTAAATTTTGAAATGTTTTATTGTTTCTTTCACTTAAAAATAACATTTCAATAGTAGATTTTTGAATTTTTGAAATTTTTTGAAATGTTACTCCTATACTGATTCCCATACGATCATTCTTCCATACGTTCAAGCCTTAAGTGCTCAAAAATCCATATTGATAAAATTTAAATTTTGAAATGTTGTATTGTTTCTTTCACATAAAAATAACATTTCAATAGTAGATTTTTGAATTTTAGAAATTTTTTGAAATGTTTCCTATATACTGATTCTCATGTGATCATTCTTCCATACGTTCAAGCCTTAAGTGCTCAAAAATCCATATTGATAAAATTTAACTTTTGAAATGTTGTATTGTTTCTTTCACTTAAAAATAACATTTCAATAGTAGATTTTTGAATTTTTGAAATTTTTTGAAATGTTACTTCTATACTGATTCCCATACGATCATTCTTCCATACATTCAAGCCTTAAGTGCTTAAAAATCCATATTGATAAATGTAAATTTTGAAATGTTTTATTGTTTCCTTCACTTAGGTTAGTATTAAATTCACTCAAAAATAACATTTCAATAGTAGATTTTTGAATTTTTGAATTTTTTTGAAATGTTACCTGTATACTGGATCTCATACGATTATTCTTCCAATCGTTCAAGCCTTAAGATCTCAAAAATCCATATAAATAATATGTAAATTTTGAAATGGTTTATTGTTTCTTTCACTAAAAAATAACATTTCAATAGTAGATTATTGAATTTTTGAAATTTTTTGAAATGTTACCTATATACTGATTCTCATAAGATCATTCTTCCATACGTTCAAGCCTTAAGTGCTCAAAAATCCATATTGATAAAATTTAAATTTTGAAATGTTGTATTGTTTCTTTCACTTAAAAATAGCATTTCAATAGTAGATTTTTGAATTTTTGAAATTTTTTGAAATGTTACCTCTATACTGATTCCCATACGATCATTCTTCCATACATTCAAGCCTTAAGTGCTTAAAAATCCATATTGATAAATGTAAATTTTGAAATGTTTTATTGTTTCTTTCACTTAGGTTAGTATTAAATTCACTCAAAAATAACGTTTCAATAGTAGATTATTGAATTTTTGAATTTTTTTGAAATGTTACCTATATTCTGGATCTCATACGATCATTCTTCCATACGTTCAAGCCTTAAGATCTCAAAAATCCATATAAATAACATGTAAATTTTGAAATGGTTTATTGTGTCTTTCACTAAAAAATAACATTTCAATAGTAGAATATTGAATTTTTGAAATTTTTTGAAATGTTACCTATATACTGATTCTCATACGATCATTCTTCCATACGTTCAAGCCTTAAGTGCTCAAAAATCCATATTGATAAAATTTAAATTTTGAAATGTTGTATTGTTTCTTTCACTTAAAAATAACATTTCAATAGTAGATTTTTGAATTTTAGAAATTTTTTGAAATGTTTCCTATATACTGATTCTCATGTGATCATTCTTCCATACGTTCAAGCCTTAAGTGCTCAAAAATCCATATTGATAAAATTTAAATTTTGAAATGTTGTATTGTTTCTTTCACTTAAAAATAACATTTCAATAGTAGATTTTTGAATTTTTGTAATTTTTTGAAATGTTACCTATATACTGATTCCCATACGATCATTCTTCTATACATTCAAGCCTTAAGTGCTTAAAAATCCATATTGATAAATGTAAATTTTGAAATGTTTTATTGTTTCTTTCACTTAGGTTAGTATTAAATTCACTCAAAAATAACGTTTCAATAGTAGATTATTGAATTTTTGAATTTTTTTGAAATGTTACCTATATACTGGATCTCATACGATCATTCTTCCATACGTTCAAGCCTTAAGTGCTCAAAACTCCATATTGATAAAATGTACATTTTGAAATGGTTTATTGTTTCTTTCACTTAGGTTAGTATTAAATTCACTTAAAAAAAACATTTTAGTAGAACATTATTGAATTTTTGAAATTTTTTGAAATGTTACCTATATACTGATTCCCATACGATCATTCTTCCATACGTTCAAGCCTTAAGTGCTCAAAAATCCATATTGATAAATTTAAATTTTGAAATGGTTTATTGATTCTTTCACTAAAAAATAACATTTCAATAGTAGATTTTTGAATTTTTGAAATTTTTTGAAATGTTACCTGTATACTGATTCCCATACGATCATTCTTCCATACATTCAAGCCTTAAGTGCTTAAAAATCCATATTGATAAATGTAAATTTTGAAATGGTTTATTGTTTCTTTCACTTAAAAATAACATTTCAATAGTAGATTTTTGAATTTTTGAAATTTTTTGAAATGTTACCTCTATACTGATTCCCATACGATCATTCTTCCATACATTCAAGCCTTAAGTGCTTAAAAATCCATATTGATAAATGTAAATTTTGAAATGTTTTATTGTTTCTTTCACTAAGGTTAGTATTAAATTCACTCAAAAATAACGTTTCAATAGTAGATTATTGAATTTCTGAATTTTTTTGAAATGTTACCTGTTTACTGGATCTCATACGATCATTCTTCCAATCGTTCAAGCCTTAAGATCTCAAAAATTTTGAAATGGTTTATTGTTTCTTTCACTTAGGTTAGTATTAAATTCACTCAAAAATAACGTTTCAATAGTAGATTTTTGAATTTTTGAATTTTTTTGAAATGTTACCTATATACTGGATCTCATACGATCATTCTTCCATACGTTCAAGCCTTAAGACCTCAAAAATCCATATTGATAAATGTAAATTTTGAAATGGTTTATTGTTTGTTTCACTAAAAAATAACATTTCAATAGTAGATTATTGAAATTTTTTGAAATGTTACCTATATACTGATTCCCATACGATCATTCTTCCATATGTTCAACCCTTGAGAACTCAAAAATCCATATTAATAAAATGTATATTTTGAAATGGTTTATTGTTTCTTTCACTAAAAAAAAAAACATTTCAATAGTAGATTATTGAATTTTTGAAATTTTTTGAAATGTTACCTATATACTGATTCTCATACGATCATTCTTCCATACGTTCAAGCCTTAAGTGCTCAAAAATCCATATTGATAAATGTAAATTTTGAAATGTTCTATTGTTTCTTTCACTTAGGTTAGTATTAAATTCACTCAAAAATAACGTTTCAATAGTAGATTTTTTAATTTTTTTGAAATGTTACCTATATACTGATTCTCATATGATCATTCTTTCATACGTTCAAGCCTTAAGATCTCAAAAATCTATAGTAATAAAATTTAAGATTTGAAATGTTTTATTGTTTCTTTCACTTAAAAATAACATTTCAATAGTAGATTTTTAAATTTTTTAAATTTTTTGAAATGTTACCTATATACTGATTCTCATACGATTATTCTTCCATACGGTCAAGCCTTAAGTGGTTAAAAATCCATATTGATAAATGTAAATTTTGAAATGTTTTATTGTTTCTTTCACTTAGGTTAGTATTAAATTCACTAAAAAATAACATTTCAATAGTAGATTATTGAATTTTTGGAATGTTACCTATATACTGATTCTCATACGATCATTCTTCCATACGTTCAAGCCTTAAGTGCTCAAAAATCCATATTGATAAAATTTAAATTTTGAAATGTTGTATTGTTTCTTTCACTTAAAAATAACATTTCAATAGTAGATTTTTGAATTTTAGAAATTTTTTGAAATCTTACCTATATACTGATTCTCATATGATCATTCTTCCATACGTTCAAGCCTTAAGATCTCAAAAATCCACATAAATAAAATGTATATTTTGAAATGGTTTATTGTTTCTTTCACTAAAAAAAAAAACATTTCAATAGTAGATTATTGAATTTTTGAAATTTTTTGAAATGTTACCTATATACTGATTCTCATACGATCATTCTTCCATACGTTCAAGCCTTAAGTGCTCAAAAATCCATATTGATAAATGTAAATTTTGAAATGTTCTATTGTTTCTTTCACTTAGGTTAGTATTAAATTCACTCAAAAATAACGTTTCAATAGTAGATTTTTTAATTTTTTTGAAATGTTACCTATATACTGATTCTCATATGATCATTCTTTCATACGTTCAAGCCTTAAGATCTCAAAAATCTATAGTAATAAAATTTAAGATTTGAAATGTTTTATTGTTTCTTTCACTTAAAAATAACATTTCAATAGTAGATTTTTAAATTTTTTAAATTTTTTGAAATTTTACCTATATACTGATTCTCATACGATTATTCTTCCATACGGTCAAGCCTTAAGTGCTCAAAAACCCATATTGATAAAATGTAAATTTTGCAATGGTTTATTGTTTCTTTCACTTAAAAATAACATTTCAATAGTAGATTTTTGAATTTTTGAATTTTTTTTAAATGTTACCTATATACTGGATCTCATACGATCATTCTTCCATACGTTCAAGCCTTAAGATCACAAAAATGCATATAAATTAAATGTAAATTTTGAAATGTTTTATTGTTTCTTTCACTTAGGTTAGTATTAAATTCACTTAAATATAACATTTCAATAGTAGATTTTTGAATTTTTGAATTTTTTGAAATGTTACCTATATACTGATTCCCATACGATCATTCTTCCATACGTTGAAGCCTTAAGTGCTCAAAAATCCATATTGATAAAATGTAAGTTTTGAAATGGTTTATTGTTTCTTTCACTAAAAAATAACATTTCAATAGTAGATTTTTGAATTTTGAATTTTTTTGAAATGTTACCTGTATACAGATTTTCATACGATCATTCTTCCATACGTTCAAGCCTTAAGTTCTTAAAAATCCATATTGATAAATGTAAATTTTGAAATGTTTTATTGTTTCTTTCACTTAAAAATAACATTTCAATAGTAGATTTTTGAATTTTAGAAATTTTTTGAAATGTTTCCTATATACTGATTCTCATGTGATCATTCTTCCATACGTTCAAGCCTTAAGTGCTCAAAAATCCATATTGATAAAATTTAACTTTTGAAATGTTGTATTGTTTCTTTCACTTAAAAATAACATTTCAATAGTAGATTTTTGAATTTTTGAAATTTTTTGAAATGTTACTTCTATACTGATTCCCATACGATCATTCTTCCATACATTCAAGCCTTAAGTGCTTAAAAATCCATATTGATAAATGTAAATTTTGAAATGTTTTATTGTTTCCTTCACTTAGGTTAGTATTAAATTCACTCAAAAATAACATTTCAATAGTAGATTTTTGAATTTTTGAATTTTTTTGAAATGTTACCTGTATACTGGATCTCATACGATTATTCTTCCAATCGTTCAAGCCTTAAGATCTCAAAAATCCATATAAATAATATGTAAATTTTGAAATGGTTTATTGTTTCTTTCACTAAAAAATAACATTTCAATAGTAGATTATTGAATTTTTGAAATTTTTTGAAATGTTACCTATATACTGATTCTCATAAGATCATTCTTCCATACGTTCAAGCCTTAAGTGCTCAAAAATCCATATTGATAAAATTTAAATTTTGAAATGTTGTATTGTTTCTTTCACTTAAAAATAGCATTTCAATAGTAGATTTTTGAATTTTTGAAATTTTTTGAAATGTTACCTCTATACTGATTCCCATACGATCATTCTTCCATACATTCAAGCCTTAAGTGCTTAAAAATCCATATTGATAAATGTAAATTTTGAAATGTTTTATTGTTTCTTTCACTTAGGTTAGTATTAAATTCACTCAAAAATAACGTTTCAATAGTAGATTATTGAATTTTTGAATTTTTTTGAAATGTTACCTATATTCTGGATCTCATACGATCATTCTTCCATACGTTCAAGCCTTAAGATCTCAAAAATCCATATAAATAATATGTAAATTTTGAAATGGTTTATTGTGTCTTTCACTAAAAAATAACATTTCAATAGTAGAATATTGAATTTTTGAAATTTTTTGAAATGTTACCTATATACTGATTCTCATACGATCATTCTTCCATACGTTCAAGCCTTAAGTGCTCAAAAATCCATATTGATAAAATTTAAATTTTGAAATGTTGTATTGTTTCTTTCACTTAAAAATAACATTTCAATAGTAGATTTTTGAATTTTAGAAATTTTTTGAAATGTTTCCTATATACTGATTCTCATGTGATCATTCTTCCATACGTTCAAGCCTTAAGTGCTCAAAAATCCATATTGATAAAATTTAAATTTTGAAATGTTGTATTGTTTCTTTCACTTAAAAATAACATTTCAATAGTAGATTTTTGAATTTTTGTAATTTTTTGAAATGTTACCTATATACTGATTCCCATACGATCATTCTTCTATACATTCAAGCCTTAAGTGCTTAAAAATCCATATTGATAAATGTAAATTTTGAAATGTTTTATTGTTTCTTTCACTTAGGTTAGTATTAAATTCACTCAAAAATAACGTTTCAATAGTAGATTATTGAATTTTTGAATTTTTTTGAAATGTTGCCTATATACTGATTCTCATACGATCATTCTTTCATACGTTCAAGCCTTAAGTGCTCAAAAATCCATATTGATAAAATTTAAATTTTGAAATGTTGTATTGTTTCTTTCACTTAAAAATAACATTTCAATAGTAGATTTTTGAATTTTAGAAATTTTTTGAAATGTTTCCTATATACTGATTCCCATACGATCATTCTTCTATACATTCAAGCCTTAAGTGCTTAAAAATCCATATTGATAAATGTAAATTTTGAAATGTTTTATTGTTTCTTTCACTTAGGTTAGTAATAAATTGACTCAAAAATAACGTTTCAATAGTAGATTTTTGAATTTTAGAAATTTTTTGAAATGTTTCCTATATACTGATTCTCATGTGATCATTCTTCCATACGTTCAAGCCTTAAGTGCTCAAAAATCCATATTGATAAAATTTAACTTTTGAAATGTTGTATTGTTTCTTTCACTTAAAAATAACATTTCAATAGTAGATTTTTGAATTTTTGAAATTTTTTGAAATGTGACTTCTATACTGATTCCCATACGATCATTCTTCCATACATTCAAGCCTTAAGTGCTTAAAAATCCATATTGATAAATGTAAATTTTGAAATGTTCTATTGTTTCCTTCACTTAGGTTAGTATTAAATTCACTCAAAAATAAAGTTTCAATAGTAGATTATTGAATTTTTGAATTTTTTTGAAATGTCACCTGTATACTGGATCTCATACGATCATTCTTCCAATCGTTCAAGCCTTAAGATCTCAAAAATCCATATAAATAATATGTAAATTTTGAAATGGTTTATTGTTTCTTTCACTAAAAAATAACATTTCAATAGTAGATTATTGAATTTTTGAAATTTTTTGAAATGTTACCTATATACTGATTCTCATAAGATCATTCTTCCATACGTTCAAGCCTTAAGTGCTCAAAAATCCATATTGATAAAATGTAAGTTTTGAAATGTTGTATTGTTTCTTTCACTTAAAAATAGCATTTCAATAGTAGATTTTTGAATTTTTGAAATTTTTTGAAATGTTACCTCTATACTGATTCCCATACGATCATTCTTCCATACATTCAAGCCTTAAGTGCTTAAAAATCCATTTTGATAAATGTAAATTTTGAAATGTTTTATTGTTTCTTTCACTTAGGTTAGTATTAAATTCACTCAAAAATAACGTTTCAATAGTAGATTATTGAATTTTTGAATTTTTTTTGAAATGTTTCCTATATACTGATTCTCATGTGATCATTCTTCCATACGTTCAAGCCTTAAGTGCTCAAAAATCCATATTGATAAAATTTAACTTTTGAAATGTTGTATTGTTTCTTTCACTTAAAAATAACATTTCAATAGTAGATTTTTGAATTTTTGAAATTTTTTGAAATGTGACTTCTATACTGATTCCCATACGATCATTCTTCCATACATTCAAGCCTTAAGTGCTTAAAAATCCATATTGATAAATGTAAATTTTGAAATGTTTTATTGTTTCCTTCACTTAGGTTAGTATTAAATTCACTCAAAAATAAAGTTTCAATAGTAGATTATTGAATTTTTGAATTTTTTTGAAATGTCACCTGTATACTGGATCTCATACGATCATTCTTCCAATCGTTCAAGCCTTAAGATCTCAAAAATCCATATAAATAATATGTAAATTTTGAAATGGTTTATTGTGTCTTTCACTAAAAAATAACATTTCAATAGTAGAATATTGAATTTTTGAAATTTTTTGAAATGTTACCTATATACTGATTCTCATACGATCATTCTTCCATACGTTCAAGACTTAAGTGCTCAAAAATCCATATTGATAAAATTTAAATTTTGAAATGTTGTATTGTTTCTTTCACTTAAAAATAACATTTCAATAGTAGAATATTGAATTTTTGAAATTTTTTGAAATGTTACCTATATACTGATTCTCATACGATCATTCTTCCATACGTTCAAGCCTTAAGTGCTCAAAAATCCATATTGATAAAATTTAAATTTTGAAATGTTGTATTGTTTCTTTCACTTAAAAATAACATTTCAATAGTAGATTATTGAATTTTAGAAATTTTTTGAAATGTTACCTGTATACTGATTCTCATGTGATCATTCTTCCATACGTTCAAGCCTTAAGTGCTCAAAAATCCATATTGATAAAATTTAAATTTTGAAATGTTGTATTGTTTCTTTCACTTAAAAATAACATTTCAATAGTAGAATATTGAATTTTTGAAATTTTTTGAAATGTTACCTATATACTGATTCTCATACGATCATTCTTCCATACGTTCAAGCCTTAAGTGCTCAAAAATCCATATTGATAAAATTTAAATTTTGAAATGTTGTATTGTTTCTTTCACTTAAAAATAACATTTCAATAGTAGATTTTTGAATTTTAGAAATTTTTTGAAATGTTTCCTATATACTGATTCTCATGTGATCATTCTTCCATACGTTCAAGCCTTAAGTGCTCAAAAATCCATATTGATAAAATTTAAATTTTGAAATGTTGTATTGTTTCTTTCACTTAAAAATAACATTTCAATAGTAGATTTTTGAATTTTTGAAATTTTTTGAAATGTTTCCTATATACTGATTCCCATACGATCATTCTTCTATACATTCAAGCCTTAAGTGCTTAAAAATCCATATTGATAAATGTAAATTTTGAAATGTTTTATTGTTTCCTTCACTTAGGTTAGTATTAAATTCACTCAAAAATAAAGTTTCAATAGTAGATTATTGAATTTTTGAATTTTTTTGAAATGTCACCTGTATACTGGATCTCATACGATCATTCTTCCAATCGTTCAAGCCTTAAGATCTCAAAAATCCATATAAATAATATGTAAATTTTGAAATGGTTTATTGTTTCTTTCACTAAAAAATAACATTTCAATAGTAGATTATTGAATTTTTGAAATTTTTTGAAATGTTACCTATATACTGATTCTCATAAGATCATTCTTCCATACGTTCAAGCCTTAAGTGCTCAAAAATCCATATTGATAAAATTTAAATTTTGAAATGTTGTATTGTTTCTTTCACTTAAAAATAGCATTTCAATAGTAGATTTTTGAATTTTTGAAATTTTTTGAAATGTTACCTCTATACTGATTCCCATACGATCATTCTTCCATACATTCAAGCCTTAAGTGCTTAAAAATCCATATTGATAAATGTAAATTTTGAAATGTTTTATTGTTTCTTTCACTTAGGTTAGTATTAAATTCACTCAAAAATAACGTTTCAATAGTAGATTATTGAATTTTTGAATTTTTTTGAAATGTTACCTATATACTGGATCTCATACGATCATTCTTCCATACGTTCAAGCCTTAAGATCTCAAAAATCCATATAAATAATATGTAAATTTTGAAATGGTTTATTGTGTCTTTCACTAAAAAATAACATTTCAATAGTAGAATATTGAATTTTTGAAATTTTTTGAAATGTTACCTATATACTGATTCTCATACGATCATTCTTCCATACGTTCAAGCCTTAAGTGCTCAAAAATCCATATTGATAAAATTTAAATTTTGAAATGTTGTATTGTTTCTTTCACTTAAAAATAACATTTCAATAGTAGAATATTGAATTTTTGAAATTTTTTGAAATGTTACCTATATACTGATTCTCATACGATCATTCTTCCATACGTTCAAGCCTTAAGTGCTCAAAAATCCATATTGATAAAATTTAAATTTTGAAATGTTGTATTGTTTCTTTCACTTAAAAATAACATTTCAATAGTAGATTTTTGAATTTTAGAAATTTTTTGAAATGTTTCCTATATACTGATTCTCATGTGATCATTTTTCCATACGTTCAAGCCTTAAGTGCTCAAAAATCCATATTGATAAAATTTAAATTTTGAAATGTTGTATTGTTTCTTTCACTTAAAAATAACATTTCAATAGTAGATTTTTGAATTTTTGAAATTTTTTGAAATGTTACCTATATACTGATTCTCATACGATCATTCTTCCATACGTTCAAGCCTTAAGTGCTCAAAAATCCATATTGATAAATGTAAATTTTGAAATGTTTTATTGTTTCTTTCACTTAGGTTAGTATTAAATTCACTCAAAAATAACGTTTCAATAGTAGATTATTGAATTTTTGAATTTTTCTTAAATGTTGCCTATATACTGATTCTCATACGATCATTCTTCCATACGTTCAAGCCTTAAGTGCTCAAAAATCCATATTGATAAAATTTAAATTTTGAAATGTTGTATTGTTTCTTTCACTTAAAAAAAACATTTCAATAGTAGATTTTTGAATTTTAGAAATTTTTTGAAATGTTTCCTATATACTGATTCCCATACGATCATTCTTCTATACATTCAAGCCTTAAGTGCTTAAAAATCCTTATTGATAAATGTAAATTTTGAAATGTTTTATTGTTTCTTTCACTTAGGTTAGTATGAAATTCACTCAAAAATAACGTTTCAATAGTAGGTTATTGAATTTTTGAATTTTTTTGAAATGTTGCCTATATACTGGATCTCATACGATAATTCTTCCACACGTTCAAGCCTTAAGTGCTCAAAACTCCATATTGATAAAATGTACATTTTGAAATGGTTTATTGTTTCTTTCACTTAGGTTAGTATTAAATTCACTCAAAAATAACGTTTCAATAGTACATTTTTGAATTTTTGAATTTTTTTGAAATGTTACCTATATACTGGATCTCATACGATCATTCTTCCATACGTTCAAGCCTTAAGTGCTCAAAACTCCATATTGATAAAATGTACATTTTGAAATGGTTTATTGTTTCTTTCACTTAGGTTAGTATTAAATTCACTTAAAAAAACATTTTAATAGAACATTATTGAATTCTTGAAATTTTTTGAAATGTTACCTGTATACTGATTCTCAGACTTTTATTCTTTCATACGTTCAAGCCTTAAGTGCTAAAAAATCCATATTGATAAAATGTAAATTTTGCAATGGTTTATTGTTTCTTTCACTTAAAAATAACATTTCAATAGTAGATTTTTGAATTTTTGAATGTTTTTGAAATGTTATCTATATACTGATTCCCATACGATCATTCTTCCCTACGTTCAAGCCTTAAGTGCTCAAAAGTCCATTTTGATAAAATGTAAATTTTGAAATGGTTTATTGTTTCTTTCACTAAAAAATAACATTTCAATAGTAGATTTTTGAATTTTTGAATTTTTTTGAAATGTTACCTATATACTGATTCCCATACGATCATTCTTCCATACGTTCAAGCCTTAAGTGCTCAAAAATCCATATTGATAAATTTAAATTTTGAAATGGTTTATTGTTTCTTTCACTAAAAAATAACATTTCAATAGTAGATTTTTGAATTTTTGAAATTTTTTGAAATGTTACCTGTATACTGATTCCCATACGATCATTCTTCCATACATTCAAGCCTTAAGTGCTTAAAAATCCATATTGATAAATGTAAATTTTGAAATGGTTTATTGTTTCTTTCACTTAAAAATAACATTTCAATAGTAGATTTTTGAATTTTTGAAATTTTTTGAAATGTTACCTCTATACTGATTCCCATACGATCATTCTTCCATACATTCAAGCCTTAAGTGCTTAAAAATCCATATTGATAAATGTAAATTTTTAAATGTTTTATTGTTTCTTTCACTTAGGTTAGTATTAAATTCACTCAATAATAACGTTTCAATAGTAGATTATTGAATTTCTGAATTTTTTTGAAATGTTACCTGTATACTGGATCTCATACGATCATTCTTCCAATCGTTCAAGCCTTAAGATCTCAAAAATCCATATAAATAATATGTAAATTTTGAAATGGTTTATTGTTTCTTTCAATAAAAAATAACATTTCAATAGCAGATTATTGAATTTTTGAAATTTTTTGAAATGTTACCTATATACTGATTCTCATAAGATCATTCTTCCATACGTTCAAGCCTTAAGTGCTCAAAAATCCATATTGATAAAATTTAAATTTTGAAATGTTGTATTGTTTCTTTCACTTAAAAATAACATTTCAATAGTAGATTTTTGAATTTTTAAAAATCCATATTGATAAATGTAAATTTTGAAATGTTTTATTGTTTCTTTCACTTAGGTTAGTATTAAATTCACTCAAAAATAACGATTCAATAGTTGATTTTTGAATTTTTGAATTTTTTTGAAATGTTACCTATATACTGGATCTCATACGATCATTCTTCCATACGTTTAAGCCTTAAGATCACAAAAATCCATTTAAATAAAATGTAAATTTTGAAATGGTTTATTGTTTGTTTCACTAAAAAATAACATTTCAATAGTAGATTATTGAATTTTAGAAATTTTTTGAAATGTTACCTATATACTGATTCCCATACGATCATTCTTCCATACGTTCAAGCCTTAAGTGCTCAAAAATCCATATTGATAAATGTAAATTTTGAAATGTTTTATTGTTTCTTTCACTTAGGTTAGTATTAAATTCACCTAAATATAACATTTCAATAGTAGGTTTTTTAATTTTTGAATTTTTTTGAAATGTTACCTATATACTGATTCCCATACGATCATTCTTCCATACGTTCAAGCCTTAAGTGCTCAAAAATCCATATTGATAAAATGTAAATTTTGAAATGGTTTATTGTTTCTTTCACTAAAAAATAACATTTCAATAGTAGAATATTGAATTTTTGAAATTTTTTGAAATGTTACCTATATACTGATTCTCATACGATCATTCTTCCATACGTTCAAGCCTTAAGTGCTCAAAAATCCATATTGATAAAATTTAAATTTTGAAATGTTGTATTGTTTCTTTCACTTAAAAATAACATTTCAATAGTAGAATATTGAATTTTTGAAATTTTTTGAAATGTTACCTATATACTGATTCTCATACGATCATTCTTCCATACGTTCAAGCCTTAAGTGCTCAAAAATCCATATTGATAAATGTAAATTTTGAAATGTTTTATTGTTTCTTTCACTTAGGTTAGTATTAAATTCACTCAAAAATAACGTTTCAATAGTAGATTATTGAATTTTTGAATTTTTTTTAAATGTTGCCTATATACTGATTCTCATACGATCATTCTTCCAATAGTAGATTTTTGAATTTTTGAATGTTTTTGAAATGTTATCTATATACTGATTCCCATACGATCATTCTTCCATACGTTCAAGCCTTAAGTGCTCAAAAGTCCATTTTGATAAAATGTAAATTTTGAAATGGTTTATTGTTTCTTTCACTAAAAAATAACATTTCAATAGTAGATTTTTGAATTTTTGAATTTTTTTGAAATGTTTCCTATATACTGATTCCCATACGATCATTCTTCAATACGTTCAAGCCTTAAGTGCTCAAAAATCCATATTGATAAATTTAAATTTTGAAATGGTTTATTGATTCTTTCACTAAAAAATAACATTTCAATAGTAGATTTTTGAATTTTTGAAATTTTTTGAAATGTTACCTGTATACTGATTCCCATACGATCATTCTTCCATACATTCAAGCCTTAAGTGCTTAAAAATCCATATTGATAAATGTAAATTTTGAAATGGTTTATTGTTTCTTTCACTTAGGTTAGTATTAAATTCACTTAAATATAACATTTCAATAGTAGATTTTTTAATTTTTGAATTTTTTTGAAATGTTACCTATATACTGATTCCCATACGATCATTCTTCCATACGTTCAAGCCTTAAGTGCTCAAAAATCCATATTGATAAAATGTAAATTTTGAAATGGTTTATTGATTCTTTCACTAAAAAATAACATTTCAATAGTAGATTTTTGAATTTTTGAAATTTTTTGAAATGTTACCTGTATACTGATTCCCATACGATCATTCTTCCATACATTCAAGCCTTAAGTGCTTAAAAATCCATATTGATAAATGTAAATTTTGAAATGGTTTATTGTTTCTTTCACTTAGGTTAGTATTAAATTCACTTAAATATAACATTTCAATAGTAGATTTTTTAATTTTTGAATTTTTTTGAAATGTTACCTATATACTGGATCTCATACGATCATTCTTCCATACGTTCAAGCCTTAAGTGCTCAAAACTCCATATTGATAAAATGTACATTTTGAAATGGTTTATTGTTTCTTTCACTTAGGTTAGTATTAAATTCACTTAAAAAAACATTTTAGTAGAACATTATTGAATTTTTGAAATTTTTTGAAATGTTACCTGTATACTGATTCCCATACGATCATTCTTCCATACGTTCAAGCCTTAAGTGCTCAAAAATCCATATTGATAAATTTAAATTTTGAAATGGTTTATTGATTCTTTCACTAAAAAATAACATTACAATAGTAGATTTTTGAATTTTTGAAATTTTTTGAAATGTTACCTGTATACTGATTCCCATACGATCATTCTTCCATACATTCAAGCCTTAAGTGCTTAAAAATCCATATTGATAAATGTAAATTTTGAAATGGTTTATTGTTTCTTTCACTTAAAAATAACATTTCAATAGTAGATTTTTGAATTTTTGAAATTTTTTGAAATGTTACCTCTATACTGATTCCCATACGATCATTCTTCCATACATTCAAGCCTTATGTGCTTTAAAATCCATATTGATAAATGTAAATTTTGAAATGTTTTATTGTTTCTT
The DNA here is from genome assembly GCA_034638295.1 of Phortica okadai. Classification (NCBI taxonomy): domain Eukaryota; kingdom Metazoa; phylum Arthropoda; class Insecta; order Diptera; family Drosophilidae; genus Phortica; species Phortica okadai. The sequence continues at coordinate 26,487,051 of CM067851.1, read as the reverse complement.
TCACTTAGGTTAGTATTAAATTCACTCAAAAATAACGTTTCAATAGTAGATTACTGAATTTCTGAATTTTTTTGAAATGTTACCTGTTTACTGGATCTCATACGATCATTCTTCCAATCGTTCAAGCCTTAAGATCTCAAAAATTTTTAAATGGTTTATTGTTTCTTTCACTAAAAAATAACATTTCAATAGTAGATTTTTGAATTTTGAATTTTTTTGAAATGTTACCTGTATACAGATTTTCATACGATCATTCTTCCATACGTTCAAGCCTTAAGTTCTTAAAAATCCATATTGATAAATGTAAATTTTGAAATGTTTTATTGTTTCTTTCACTTAAAAATAACATTTCAATAGTAGATTTTTGAATTTTTGAAATTTTTTGAAATGTTACTCCTATACTGATTCCCATACGATCATTCTTCCATACGTTCAAGCCTTAAGTGCTCAAAAATCCATATTGATAAAATTTAAATTTTGAAATGTTGTATTGTTTCTTTCACATAAAAATAACATTTCAATAGTAGATTTTTGAATTTTAGAAATTTTTTGAAATGTTTCCTATATACTGATTCTCATGTGATCATTCTTCCATACGTTCAAGCCTTCAGTGCTCAAAAATCCATATTGATAAAATTTAAATTTTGAAATGTTGTATTGTTTCTTTCACTTAAAAATAACATTTCAATAGTAGATTTTTGAATTTTTGAAATTTTTTGAAATGTTACCTGTATACTGATTCCCATACGATCATTCTTCTATACATTCAAGCCTTAAGTGCTTAAAAATCCTTATTGATAAATGTAAATTTTGAAATGTTTTATTGTTTCTTTCACTTAGGTTAGTATTAAATTCACTCAAAAATAACGTTTCAATAGTAGATTATTGAATTTTTGAATTTTTTTGAAATGTTGCCTATATACTGATTCTCATACGATCATTCTTCCATACGATCAAGCCTTAAGTGCTCAAAAATCCATATTGATAAAATTTAAATTTTGAAATGTTGTATTGTTTCTTTCACTTAAAAAAAACATTTCAATAGTAGATTTTTGAATTTTAGAAATTTTTTGAAATGTTTCCTATATACTGATTCCCATACGATCATTCTTCTATACATTCAAGCCTTAAGTGCTTAAAAATCCTTATTGATAAATGTAAATTTTGAAATGTTTTATTGTTTCTTTCACTTAGGTTAGTATGAAATTCACTCAAAAATAACGTTTCAATAGTAGATTATTGAATTTTTGAATTTTTTTGAAATGTTGCCTATATACTGGATCTCATACGATCATTCTTCCACACGTTCAAGCCTTAAGTGCTCAAAACTCCATATTGATAAAATGTACATTTTGAAATGGTTTATTGTTTCTTTCACTTAGGTTAGTATTAAATTCACTCAAAAATAACGTTTCAATAGTACATTTTTGAATTTTTGAATTTTTTTGAAATGTTACCTATATACTGGATCTCATACGATCATTCTTCCATACGTTCAAGCCTTAAGTGCTCAAAACTCCATATTGATAAAATGTACATTTTGAAATGGTTTATTGTTTCTTTCACTTAGGTTAGTATTAAATTCACTTAAAAAAACATTTTAATAGAACATTATTGAATTCTTGAAATTTTTTGAAATGTTACCTGTATACTGATTCTCAGACTTTTATTCTTTCATACGTTCAAGCCTTAAGTGCTAAAAAATCCATATTGATAAAATGTAAATTTTGCAATGGTTTATTGTTTCTTTCACTTAAAAATAACATTTCAATAGTAGATTTTTGAATTTTTGAATGTTTTTGAAATGTTATCTATATACTGATTCCCATACGATCATTCTTCCATACGTTCAAGCCTTAAGTGCTCAAAAGTCCATTTTGATAAAATGTAAATTTTGAAATGGTTTATTGTTTCTTTCACTAAAAAATAACATTTCAATAGTAGATTTTTGAATTTTTGAATTTTTTTGAAATGTTACCTATACTGATTCCCATACGATCATTCTTCCATACGTTCAAGCCTTAAGTGCTCAAAAATCCATATTGACAAATTTAAATTTTGAAATGGTTTATTGTTTCTTTCACTAATAAATAACATTTCAATAGTAGATTTTTGAATTTTTGAAATTTTTTGAAATGTTACCTGTATACTGATTCCCATACGATCACTCTTCCATACATTCAAGCCTTAAGTGCTTAAAAATCCATATTGATAAATGTTAATTTTGAAATGTTTTATTGTTTCTTTCACTTAGGTTAGTATTAAATTCACCTAAATATAACATTTCAATAGTAGATTTTTTAATTTTTTAATTTTTTTGAAATGTTACCTATATACTGATTCCCATACGATCATTCTTCCATACGTTCAAGCCTTAAGTGCTCAAAAATCCATATTGACAAATGTAAATTTTGAAATGTTTTATTGTTTCTTTCACTTAGGTTAGTATTAAATTCACCTAAATATAACATTTCAATAGTAGATTTTTGAATTTTTGAATTTTTTTGAAATGTTACCTATATACTGATTCCCATACGATCATTCTTCCATACGTTCAAGCCTTAAGTGCTCAAAAATCCATATTGATAAATGTAAATTTTGAAGTGGTTTATTGTTTCTTTCACTTAAAAATAACATTTCAATAGTAGATTTTTGAATTTTTGAAATTTTTTGAAATGTTACCTCTATACTGATTCCCATACGATCATTCTTCCATACATTCAAGCCTTAAGTGCTTAAAAATCCATATTGATAAATGTAAATTTTTAAATGTTTTATTGTTTCTTTCACTTAGGTTAGTATTAAATTCACTCAATAATAACGTTTCAATAGTAGATTATTGAATTTCTGAATTTTTTTGAAATGTTACCTGTATACTGGATTTCATACGATCATTCTTCCAATCGTTCAAGCCTTAAGATCTCAAAAATCCATATAAATAATATGTAAATTTTGAAATGGTTTATTGTTTCTTTCACTAAAAAATAACATTTCAATAGTAGATTATTGAATTTTTGAAATTTTTTGAAATGTTACCTATATACTGATTCTCATAAGATCATTCTTCCATACGTTCAAGCCTTAAGTGCTCAAAAATCCATATTGATAAATGTAAATTTTGAAATGGTTTATTGTTTCTTTCACTTAAAAATAACATTTCAATAGTAGATTTTTGAAATTTTTTGAAATGTTACCTATATACTGATTCCCATACGATCATTCTTCCATACGTTCAAGCCTTAAGTGCTCAAAAATCCATATAAATAAAATGTAAATTTTGAAATGGTTTATTGTTTGTTTCACTAAAAAATAACATTTCAATAGTAGATTATTGAAATTTTTTGAAATGTTACCTATATACTGATTCCCATACGATCATTCTTCCATACGTTCAAGCCTTAAGTGCTCAAAAATCCATATTGATAAATGTAAATTTTGAAATGTTTTATTGTTTCTTTCACTAAAAAATAACATTTCAATAGTAGATTTTTGAATTTTTGAATTTTTTTGAAATGTTACCTATATACTGATTCCCATACGATCATTCTTCAATACGTTCAAGCCTTAAGTGCTCAAAAATCCATATTGATAAATTTAAATTTTGAAATGGTTTATTGATTCTTTCACTTAGGTTAGTATTAAATTCACCTAAATATAACATTTCAATAGTAGATTTTTGAATTTTTGAATGTTTTTGAAATGTTATCTATATACTGATTCCCATACGATCATTCTTCCATACGTTCAAGCCTTAAGTGCTCAAAAGTCCATTTTGATAAAATGTAAATTTTGAAATGGTTTATTGTTTCTTTCACTAAAAAATAACATTTCAATAGTAGATTTTTGAATTTTTGAATTTTTTTGAAATGTTTCCTATATACTGATTCCCATACGATCATTCTTCAATACGTTCAAGCCTTAAGTGCTCAAAAATCCATATTGATAAATTTAAATTTTGAAATGGTTTATTGATTCTTTCACTAAAAAATAACATTTCAATAGTAGATTTTTGAATTTTTGAAATTTTTTGAAATGTTACCTGTATACTGATTCCCATACGATCATTCTTCCATACATTCAAGCCTTAAGTGCTTAAAAATCCATATTGATAAATGTAAATTTTGAAATGGTTTATTGTTTCTTTCACTTAGGTTAGTATTAAATTCACTTAAATATAACATTTCAATAGTAGATTTTTTAATTTTTGAATTTTTTTGAAATGTTACCTATATACTGATTCCCATACGATCATTCTTCCATACGTTCAAGCCTTAAGTGCTCAAAAATCCATATTGATAAAATGTAAATTTTGAAATGGTTTATTGATTCTTTCACTAAAAAATAACATTTCAATAGTAGATTTTTGAATTTTTGAAATTTTTTGAAATGTTACCTGTATACTGATTCCCATACGATCATTCTTCCATACATTCAAGCCTTAAGTGCTTAAAAATCCATATTGATAAATGTAAATTTTGAAATGGTTTATTGTTTCTTTCACTAAAAAATAACATTACAATAGTAGATTTTTGAATTTTTGAAATTTTTTGAAATGTTACCTGTATACTGATTCCCATACGATCATTCTTCCATACATTCAAGCCTTAAGTGCTTAAAAATCCATATTGATAAATGTAAATTTTGAAATGGTTTATTGTTTCTTTCACTTAAAAATAACATTTCAATAGTAGATTTTTGAATTTTTGAAATTTTTTGAAATGTTACCTCTATACTGATTCCCATACGATCATTCTTCCATACGTTCAAGCCTTAAGTGCTCAAAAATCCATATTGATAAATTTAAATTTTGAAATGGTTTATTGATTCTTTCACTAAAAAATAACATTACAATAGTAGATTACTGAATTTCTGAATTTTTTTGAAATGTTACCTGTTTACTGGATCTCATACGATCATTCTTCCAATCGTTCAAGCCTTAAGATCTCAAAAATTTTTAAATGGTTTATTGTTTCTTTCACTAAAAAATAACATTTCAATAGTAGATTTTTGAATTTTGAATTTTTTTGAAATGTTACCTGTATACAGATTTTCATACGATCATTCTTCCATACGTTCAAGCCTTAAGTTCTTAAAAATCCATATTGATAAATGTAAATTTTGAAATGTTTTATTGTTTCTTTCACTTAAAAATAACATTTCAATAGTAGATTTTTGAATTTTTGAAATTTTTTGAAATGTTACTCCTATACTGATTCCCATACGATCATTCTTCCATACGTTCAAGCCTTAAGTGCTCAAAAATCCATATTGATAAAATTTAAATTTTGAAATGTTGTATTGTTTCTTTCACATAAAAATAACATTTCAATAGTAGATTTTTGAATTTTAGAAATTTTTTGAAATGTTTCCTATATACTGATTCTCATGTGATCATTCTTCCATACGTTCAAGCCTTCAGTGCTCAAAAATCCATATTGATAAAATTTAAATTTTGAAATGTTGTATTGTTTCTTTCACTTAAAAATAACATTTCAATAGTAGATTTTTGAATTTTTGAAATTTTTTGAAATGTTACCTATATACTGATTCCCATACGATCATTCTTCTATACATTCAAGCCTTAAGTGCTTAAAAATCCTTAGTGATAAATGTAAATTTTGAAATGTTTTATTGTTTCTTTCACTTAGGTTAGTATTAAATTCACTCAAAAATAACGTTTCAATAGTAGATTATTGAATTTTTGAATTTTTTTGAAATGTTGCCTATATACTGATTCTCATACGATCATTCTTCCATACGATCAAGCCTTAAGTGCTCAAAAATCCATATTGATAAAATTTAAATTTTGAAATGTTGTATTGTTTCTTTCACTTAAAAAAAACATTTCAATAGTAGATTTTTGAATTTTAGAAATTTTTTGAAATGTTTCCTATATACTGATTCCCATACGATCATTCTTCTATACATTCAAGCCTTAAGTGCTTAAAAATCCTTATTGATAAATGTAAATTTTGAAATGTTTTATTGTTTCTTTCACTTAGGTTAGTATGAAATTCACTCAAAAATAACGTTTCAATAGTAGATTATTGAATTTTTGAATTTTTTTGAAATGTTGCCTATATACTGGATCTCATACGATCATTCTTCCACACGTTCAAGCCTTAAGTGCTCAAAACTCCATATTGATAAAATGTACATTTTGAAATGGTTTATTGTTTCTTTCACTTAGGTTAGTATTAAATTCACTCAAAAATAACGTTTCAATAGTACATTTTTGAATTTTTGAATTTTTTTGAAATGTTACCTATATACTGGATCTCATACGATCATTCTTCCATACGTTCAAGCCTTAAGTGCTCAAAACTCCATATTGATAAAATGTACATTTTGAAATGGTTTATTGTTTCTTTCACTTAGGTTAGTATTAAATTCACTTAAAAAAACATTTTAATAGAACATTATTGAATTCTTGAAATTTTTTGAAATGTTACCTGTATACTGATTCTCAGACTTTTATTCTTCCATACGTTCAAGCCTTAAGTGCTAAAAAATCCATATTGATAAAATGTAAATTTTGCAATGGTTTATTGTTTCTTTCACTTAAAAATAACATTTCAATAGTAGATTTTTGAATTTTTGAATGTTTTTGAAATGTTATCTATATACTGATTCCCATACGATCATTCTTCCATACGTTCAAGCCTTAAGTGCTCAAAAGTCCATTTTGATAAAATGTAAATTTTGAAATGGTTTATTGTTTCTTTCACTAAAAAATAACATTTCAATAGTAGATTTTTGAATTTTTGAATTTTTTTGAAATGTTACCTATACTGATTCCCATACGATCATTCTTCCATACGTTCAAGCCTTAAGTGCTCAAAAATCCATATTGACAAATTTAAATTTTGAAATGGTTTATTGTTTCTTTCACTAATAAATAACATTTCAATAGTAGATTTTTGAATTTTTGAAATTTTTTGAAATGTTACCTGTATACTGATTCCCATACGATCACTCTTCCATACATTCAAGCCTTAAGTGCTTAAAAATCCATATTGATAAATGTTAATTTTGAAATGTTTTATTGTTTCTTTCACTTAGGTTAGTATTAAATTCACCTAAATATAACATTTCAATAGTAGATTTTTTAATTTTTTAATTTTTTTGAAATGTTACCTATATACTGATTCCCATACGATCATTCTTCCATACGTTCAAGCCTTAAGTGCTCAAAAATCCATATTGACAAATGTAAATTTTGAAATGTTTTATTGTTTCTTTCACTTAGGTTAGTATTAAATTCACCTAAATATAACATTTCAATAGTAGATTTTTGAATTTTTGAATTTTTTTGAAATGTTACCTATATACTGATTCCCATACGATCATTCTTCCATACGTTCAAGCCTTAAGTGCTCAAAAATCCATATTGATAAATGTAAATTTTGAAGTGGTTTATTGTTTCTTTCACTTAAAAATAACATTTCAATAGTAGATTTTTGAATTTTTGAAATTTTTTGAAATGTTACCTCTATACTGATTCCCATACGATCATTCTTCCATACATTCAAGCCTTAAGTGCTTAAAAATCCATATTGATAAATGTAAATTTTTAAATGTTTTATTGTTTCTTTCACTTAGGTTAGTATTAAATTCACTCAATAATAACGTTTCAATAGTAGATTATTGAATTTCTGAATTTTTTTGAAATGTTACCTGTATACTGGATTTCATACGATCATTCTTCCAATCGTTCAAGCCTTAAGATCTCAAAAATCCATATAAATAATATGTAAATTTTGAAATGGTTTATTGTTTCTTTCACTAAAAAATAACATTTCAATAGTAGATTATTGAATTTTTGAAATTTTTTGAAATGTTACCTATATACTGATTCTCATAAGATCATTCTTCCATACGTTCAAGCCTTAAGTGCTCAAAAATCCATATTGATAAATGTAAATTTTGAAATGGTTTATTGTTTCTTTCACTTAAAAATAACATTTCAATAGTAGATTTTTGAAATTTTTTGAAATGTTACCTATATACTGATTCCCATACGATCATTCTTCCATACGTTCAAGCCTTAAGTGCTCAAAAATCCATATAAATAAAATGTAAATTTTGAAATGGTTTATTGTTTGTTTCACTAAAAAATAACATTTCAATAGTAGATTATTGAAATTTTTTGAAATGTTACCTATATACTGATTCCCATACGATCATTCTTCCATACGTTCAAGCCTTAAGTGCTCAAAAATCCATATTGATAAATGTAAATTTTGAAATGTTTTATTGTTTCTTTCACTAAAAAATAACATTTCAATAGTAGATTTTTGAATTTTTGAATTTTTTTGAAATGTTACCTATATACTGATTCCCATACGATCATTCTTCAATACGTTCAAGCCTTAAGTGCTCAAAAATCCATATTGATAAATTTAAATTTTGAAATGGTTTATTGATTCTTTCACTTAGGTTAGTATTAAATTCACCTAAATATAACATTTCAATAGTAGATTTTTGAATTTTTGAATTTTTTTGAAATGTTACCTATATACTGATTCCCATACGATCATTCTTCCATACGTTCAAGCCTTAAGTGCTCAAAAATCCATATTGACAAATGTAAATTTTGAAATGTTTTATTGTTTCTTTCACTTAGGTTAGTATTAAATTCACCTAAATATAACATTTCAATAGTAGATTTTTGAATTTTTGAATTTTTTTGAAATGTTACCTATATACTGATTCCCATACGATCATTCTTCCATACGTTCAAGCCTTAAGTGCTCAAAAATCCATATTGATAAATGTAAATTTTGAAATGGTTTATTGTTTCTTTCACTAAAAAATAACATTTCAATAGTAGATTTTTGAATTTTTGAATTTTTTTGAAATGTTACCTATATACTGATTCCCATACGATCATTCTTCCATACGTTCAAGCCTTAAGTGCTCAAAAATCCATATTGACAAATTTAAATTTTGAAATGGTTTATTGTTTCTTTCACTAAAAAATAACATTTCAATAGTAGATTTTTGAATTTTTGAAATTTTTTGAAATGTTACCTGTATACTGATTCCCATACGATCACTCTTCCATACATTCAAGCCTTAAGTGCTCAAAAATCCATATTGATAAATGTAAATTTTGAAATGGTTTATTGTTTCTTTCACTTAAAAATAACATTTCAATAGTAGATTTTTGAATTTTTGAAATTTTTTGAAATGTTACCTCTATACTGATTCCCATACGATCATTCTTCCATACATTCAAGCCTTAAGTGCTTAAAAATCCATATTGATAAATCTAAATTTTTAAATGTTTTATTGTTTCTTTCACTTAGGTTAGTATTAAATTCACTCAATAATAACGTTTCAATAGTAGATTATTGAATTTCTGAATTTTTTTGAAATGTTACCTGTATACTGGATTTCATACGATCATTCTTCCAATCGTTCAAGCCTTAAGATCTCAAAAATCCATATAAATAATATGTAAATTTTGAAATGGTTTATTGTTTCTTTCACTAAAAAATAACATTTCAATAGTAGATTATTGAATTTTTGAAATTTTTTGAAATGTTACCTATATACTGATTCTCATAAGATCATTCTTCCATACGTTCAAGCCTTAAGATCACAAAAATCCATTTAAATAAAATGTAAATTTTGAAATGGTTTATTGTTTGTTTCACTAAAAAATAACATTTCAATAGTAGATTATTGAATTTTAGAAATTTTTTGAAATGTTACCTATATACTGATTCCCATACGATCATTCTTCCATACGTTCAAGCCTTAAGTGCTCAAAAATCCATATTGATAAATGTAAATTTTGAAATGTTTTATTGTTTCTTTCACTTAGGTTAGTATTAAATTCACCTAAATATAACATTTCAATAGTAGATTTTTTAATTTTTGAATTTTTTTGAAATGTTACCTATATACTGATTCCCATACGATCATTCTTCCATACGTTCAAGCCTTAAGTGCTCAAAAATCCATATTGACAAATGTAAATTTTGAAATGTTTTATTGTTTCTTTCACTTAGGTTAGTATTAAATTCACCTAAATATAACATTTCAATAGTAGATTTTTGAATTTTTGAATTTTTTTGAAATGTTACCTATATACTGATTCCCATACGATCATTCTTCCATACGTTCAAGCCTTAAGTGCTCAAAAATCCATATTGATAAATGTAAATTTTGAAATGGTTTATTGTTTCTTTCACTTAAAAATAACATTTCAATAGTAGATTTTTGAATTTTTGAAATTTTTTGAAATGTTACCTCTATACTGATTCCCATACGATCATTCTTCCATACATTCAAGCCTTAAGTGCTTAAAAATCCATATTGATAAATGTAAATTTTTAAATGTTTTATTGTTTCTTTCACTTAGGTTAGTATTAAATTCACTCAATAATAACGTTTCAATAGTAGATTATTGAATTTCTGAATTTTTTTGAAATGTTACCTGTATACTGGATTTCATACGATCATTCTTCCAATCGTTCAAGCCTTAAGATCTCAAAAATCCATATAAATAATATGTAAATTTTGAAATGGTTTATTGTTTCTTTCACTAAAAAATAACATTTCAATAGTAGATTATTGAATTTTTGAAATTTTTTGAAATGTTACCTATATACTGATTCTCATAAGATCATTCTTCCATACGTTCAAGCCTTAAGATCACAAAAATCCATTTAAATAAAATGTAAATTTTGAAATGGTTTATTGTTTGTTTCACTAAAAAATAACATTTCAATAGTAGATTATTGAATTTTAGAAATTTTTTGAAATGTTACCTATATACTGATTCCCATACGATCATTCTTCCATACGTTCAAGCCTTAAGTGCTCAAAAATCCATATTGATAAATGTAAATTTTGAAATGTTTTATTGTTTCTTTCACTTAGGTTAGTATTAAATTCACCTAAATATAACATTTCAATAGTAGATTTTTGAATTTTTGAATTTTTTTGAAATGTTACCTATATACTGGATCTCATACGATCATTCTTCCATACGTTCAAGCCTTAAGACCTCAAAAATCCATATAAATAAAATGTAAATTTTGAAATGGTTTATTGTTTGTTTCACTAAAAAATAACATTTCAATAGTAGATTATTGAAATTTTTTGAAATGTTACCTATATACTGATTCCCATACGATCATTCTTCCATACGTTCAAGCCTTAAGTGCTCAAAAATCCATATTGATACATGTCAATTTTGAAATGTTTTATTGTTTCTTTCACTAAAAAATAACATTTCAATAGTAGATTTTTGAATTTTTGAATTTTTTTGAAATGTTACCTATATACTGATTCCCATACGATCATTCTTCAATACGTTCAAGCCTTAAGTGCTCAAAAATCCATATTGATAAATTTAAATTTTGAAATGGTTTATTGATTCTTTCACTAAAAAATAACATTTCAATAGTAGATTTTTGAATTTTTGAAATTTTTTGAAATGTTACGTGTATACTGATTCCCATATGATCATTCTTCCATACATTCAAGCCTTAAGTGCTTAAAAATCCATATTGATAAATGTAAATTTTGAAATGGTTTATTGTTTCTTTCACTTAGGTTAGTATTAAATTCACCTAAATATAACATTTCAATAGTAGATTTTTGAATTTTTGAATGTTTTCGAAATGTTATCTATATACTGATTCCCATACGATCATTCTTCCATACGTTCAAGCCTTAAGTGCTCAAAAGTCCATTTTGATAAAATGTAAATTTTGAAATGGTTTATTGTTTCTTTCACTAAAAAATAACATTTCAATAGTAGATTTTTGAATTTTTGAATTTTTTTGAAATGTTACCTATATACTGATTCCCATACGATCATTCCTCAATACGTTCAAGCCTTAAGTGCTCAAAAATCCATATTGATAAATTTAAATTTTGAAATGGTTTATTGATTCTTTCACTAAAAAATAACATTTCAATAGTAGATTTTTGAATTTTTGAAATTTTTTGAAATGTTACCTGTATACTGATTCCCATACGATCATTCTTCCATACATTCAAGCCTTAAGTGCTTAAAAATCCATATTGATAAATGTAAATTTTGAAATGGTTTATTGTTTCTTTCACTTAGGTTAGTATTAAATTCACCTAAATATAACATTTCAATAGTAGATTTTTTAATTTTTGAATTTTTTTGAAATGTTACCTATATACTGATTCCCATACGATCATTCTTCCATACGTTCAAGCCTTAAGTGCTCAAAAATCCATATTGATAAAATGTAAATTTTGAAATGGTTTATTGTTTCTTTCACTAAAAAATAACATTTCAAAAGTAGATTTTTGAATTTTTGAATTTTTTTGAAATGTTACCTATATACTGGATCTCATACGATCATTCTTCCATACGTTCAAGCCTTAAGTGCTCAAAACTCCATATTGATAAAATGTACATTTTGAAATGGTTTATTGTTTCTTTCACTTAGGTTAGTATTAAATTCACTTAAAAATAACGTTTCAATAGTAGATTATTGAATTTCTGAATTTTTTTGAAATGTTACCTGTTTACTGGATCTCATACGATCATTCTTCCATACGTTCAAGCCTTAAGTGCTCAAAAATCCATATTGATAAAATTTAAATTTTGAAATGTTGTATTGTTTCTTTCACTTAGGTTAGTATTAAATTCACCTAAATATAACATTTCAATAGTAGATTTTTTAATTTTTGAATTTTTTTGAAATGTTACCTATATACTGATTCCCATACGATCATTCTTCCATACGTTCAAGCCTTAAGTGCTCAAAAATCCATATTGATAAAATGTAAATTTTGAAATGGTTTATTGTTTCTTTCACTAAAAAATAACATTTCAAAAGTAGATTTTTGAATTTTTGAATTTTTTTGAAATGTTACCTATATACTGGATCTCATACGATCATTCTTCCATACGTTCAAGCCTTAAGTGCTCAAAACTCCATATTGATAAAATGTACATTTTGAAATGGTTTATTGTTTCTTTCACTTAGGTTAGTATTAAATTCACTTAAAAATAACGTTTCAATAGTAGATTATTGAATTTTTGAAATTTTTTGAAATGTTACCTGTATACTGATTCCCATACGATCATTCTTCCATACGTTCAAGCCTTAAGTGCTCAAAAATCCATATTGAAAATTTAAATTTTGAAATGGTTTATTGATTCTTTCACTAAAAAATAACATTTCAATAGTAGATTTTTGAATTTTTGAAATTTTTTGAAATGTTACCTGTATACTGATTCCCATACGATCATTCTTCCATACATTCAAGCCTTAAGTGCTTAAAAATCCATATTGATAAATGTAAATTTTGAAATGGTTTATTGTTTCTTTCACTTAAAAATAACATTTCAATAGTAGATTTTTGAATTTTTGAAATTTTTTGAAATGTTACCTCTAAACTGATTCCCATACGATCATTCTTCCATACATTCAAGCCTTAAGTGCTTAAAAATCCATATTGATAAATGTAAATTTTGAAATGTTTTATTGTTTCTTTCACTTAGGTTAGTATTAAATTCACTCAAAAATAACGTTTCAATAGTAGATTATTGAATTTCTGAATTTTTTTGAAATGTTACCTGTTTACTGGATCTCATACGATCATTCTTCCATACGTTCAAGCCTTAAGTGCTCAAAAATCCATATTGATAAAATTTAAATTTTGAAATGTTGTATTGTTTCTTTCACTTAGGTTAGTATTAAATTCACCTAAATATAACATTTCAATAGTAGATTTTTTAATTTTTGAATTTTTTTGAAATGTTACCTATATACTGGATCTCATACGATCATTCTTCCATACGTTCAAGCCTTAAGTGCTCAAAACTCCATATTGATAAAATGTACATTTTGAAATGGTTTATTGTTTCTTTCACTTAGGTTAGTATTAAATTCACTTAAAAAAACATTTTAGTAGAACATTATTGAATTTTTGAAATTTTTTGAAATGTTACCTGTATACTGATTCCCATACGATCATTCTTCCATACGTTCAAGCCTTAAGATCTCAAAAATTTTTAAATGGTTTATTGTTTCTTTCACTAAAAAATAACATTTCAATAGTAGATTATTGAATTTTTGAAATTTTTTGAAATGTTACCTATATACTGATTCTCATAAGATCATTCTTCCATACGTTCAAGCCTTAAGTGCTCAAAAATCCATATTGATAAAATTTAAATTTTGAAATGTTGTATTGTTTCTTTCACTTAAAAATAACATTTCAATAGTAGATTTATGAATTTTAAAAAATTCATATTGATAAATGTAAATTTTGAAATGTTTTATTGTTTCTTTCACTTAGGTTAGTATTAAATTCACCTAAATATAACATTTCAATAGTAGATTTTTTAATTTTTGAATTTTTTTGAAATGTTACCTATATACTGATTCCCATACGATCATTCTTCCATACGTTCAAGCCTTAAGTGCTCAAAAATCCATATTGATAAAATGTAAATTTTGAAATGGTTTATTGTTTCTTTCACTAAAAAATAACATTTCAAAAGTAGATTTTTGAATTTTTGAATTTTTTTGAAATGTTACCTATATACTGGATCTCATACGATCATTCTTCCATACGTTCAAGCCTTAAGTGCTCAAAACTCCATATTGATAAAATGTACATTTTGAAATGGTTTATTGTTTCTTTCACTTAGGTTAGTATTAAATTCACTCAAAAATAACGTTTCAATAGTAGATTTTTGAATTTTTTTGAAATGTTACCTATATACTGGATCTCATACGATCATTCTTCCATACGTTCAAGCCTTAAGACCTCAAAAATCCATATTGATAAATGTAAATTTTGAAATGGTTTATTGTTTGTTTCACTAAAAAATAACATTTCAATAGTAGATTATTGAAATTTTTTGAAATGTTACCTATATACTGATTCCCATACGATCATTCTTCCATATGTTCAACCCTTGAGAGCTCAAAAATCCATATTGATAAAATGTAAGTTTTGAAATGGTTTATTGTTTCTTTCACTAAAAAATAACATTTCAATAGTAGATTTTTGAATTTTGAATTTTTTTGAAATGTTACCTGTATACAGATTTTCATACGATCATTCTTCCATACGTTCAAGCCTTAAGTTCTTAAAAATCCATATTGATAAATGTAAATTTTGAAATGTTTTATTGTTTCTTTCACTTAAAAATAACATTTCAATAGTAGATTTTTGAATTTTTGAAATTTTTTGAAATGTTACTCCTATACTGATTCCCATACGATCATTCTTCCATACGTTCAAGCCTTAAGTGCTCAAAAATCCATATTGATAAAATTTAAATTTTGAAATGTTGTATTGTTTCTTTCACTTAAAAATAGCATTTCAATAGTAGATTTTTGAATTTTAGAAATTTTTTGAAATGTTTCCTATATACTGATTCTCATGTGATCATTCTTCCATACGTTCAAGCCTTAAGTGCTCAAAAATCCATATTGATAAAATTTAACTTTTGAAATGTTGTATTGTTTCTTTCACTTAAAAATAACATTTCAATAGTAGATTTTTGAATTTTTGAAATTTTTTGAAATGTTACTTCTATACTGATTCCCATACGATCATTCCTCCATACATTCAAGCCTTAAGTGCTTAAAAATCCATATTGATAAATGTAAATTTTGAAATGTTTTATTGTTTCCTTCACTTAGGTTAGTATTAAATTCACTCAAAAATAAAGTTTCAATAGTAGATTATTGAATTTTTGAATTTTTTTGAAATGTCACCTGTATACTGGATCTCATACGATCATTCTTCCAATCGTTCAAGCCTTAAGATCTCAAAAATCCATATAAATAATATGTAAATTTTGAAATGGTTTATTGTTTCTTTCACTAAAAAATAACATTTCAATAGTAGATTATTGAATTTTTGAAATTTTTTGAAATGTTACCTATATACTGATTCTCATAAGATCATTCTTCCATACGTTCAAGCCTTAAGTGCTCAAAAATCCATATTGATAAAATTTAAATTTTGAAATGTTGTATTGTTTCTTTCACTTAAAAATAGCATTTCAATAGTAGATTTTTGAATTTTTGAAATTTTTTGAAATGTTACCTCTATACTGATTCCCATACGATCATTCTTCCATACATTCAAGCCTTAAGTGCTTAAAAATCCATATTGATAAATGTAAATTTTGAAATGTTTTATTGTTTCTTTCACTTAGGTTAGTATTAAATTCACTCAAAAATAACGTTTCAATAATAGATTATTGAATTTTTGAATTTTTTTGAAATGTTACCTATATACTGGATCTCATACGATCATTCTTCCATACGTTCAAGCCTTAAGATCTCAAAAATCCATATAAATAATATGTAAATTTTGAAATGGTTTATTGTGTCTTTCACTAAAAAATAACATTTCAATAGTAGAATATTGAATTTTTGAAATTTTTTGAAATGTTACCTATATACTGATTCTCATACGATCATTCTTCCATACGTTCAAGCCTTAAGTGCTCAAAAATCCATATTGATAAAATTTAAATTTTGAAATGTTGTATTGTTTCTTTCACTTAAAAATAACATTTCAATAGTAGATTTTTGAATTTTAGAAATTTTTTGAAATGTTTCCTATATACTGATTCTCATGTGATCATTCTTCCATACGTTCAAGCCTTAAGTGCTCAAAAATCCATATTGATAAAATTTAAATTTTGAAATATTGTATTGTTTCTTTCACTTAAAAATAACATTTCAATAGTAGATTTTTGAATCTTTGAAATTTTTTGAAATGTTACCTATATACTGATTCCCATACGATCATTCTTCTATACATTCAAGCCTTAAGTGCTTAAAAATCCATATTGATAAATGTAAATTTTGAAATGTTTTATTGTTTCTTTCACTTAGGTTAGTATTAAATTCACTCAAAAATAACGTTTCAATAGTAGATTATTGAAATTTTGAATTTTTTTGAAATGTTGCCTATATACTGATTCTCATACGATCATTCTTTCATACGTTCAAGCCTTAAGTGCTCAAAAATCCATATTGATAAAATTTAAATTTTGAAATGTTGTATTGTTTCTTTCACTTAAAAATAACATTTCAATAGTAGATTTTTGAATTTTAGAAATTTTTTGAAATGTTTCCTATATACTGATTCCCATACGATCATTCTTCTATACATTCAAGCCTTAAGTGCTTAAAAATCCATATTGATAAATGTAAATTTTGAAATGTTTTATTGTTTCTTTCACTTAGGTTAGTAATAAATTGACTCAAAAATAACGTTTCAATAGTAGATTTTTGAATTTTAGAAATTTTTTGAAATGTTTCCTATATACTGATTCTCATGTGATCATTCTTCCATACGTTCAAGCCTTAAGTGCTCAAAAATCCATATCGATAAAATTTAACTTTTGAAATGTTGTATTGTTTCTTTCACTTAAAAATAACATTTCAATAGTAGATTTTTGAATTTTTGAAATTTTTTGAAATGTGACTTCTATACTGATTCCCATACGATCATTCTTCCATACATGCAAGCCTTAAGTGCTTAAAAATCCATATTGATAAATGTAAATTTTGAAATGTTTTATTGTTTCCTTCACTTAGGTTAGTATTAAATTCACTCAAAAATAAAGTTTCAATAGTAGATTATTGAATTTTTGAATTTCTTTGAAATGTCACCTGTATACTGGATCTCATATGGTCATTCTTCCAATCGTTCAAGCCTTAAGATCTCAAAAATCCATATAAATAATATGTAAATTTTGAAATGGTTTATTGTTTCTTTCACTAAAAAATAACATTTCAATAGTAGATTATTGAATTTTTGAAATTTTTTGAAATGTTACCTATATAATGATTCTCATAAGATCATTCTTCCATACGTTCAAGCCTTAAGTGCTCAAAAATCCATATTGATAAAATTTAAATTTTGAAATGTTGTATTGTTTCTTTCACTTAAAAATAGCATTTCAATAGTAGATTTTTGAATTTTTGAAATTTTTTGAAATGTTACCTCTATACTGATTCCCATACGATCATTCTTCCATACATTCAAGCCTTAAGTGCTTAAAAATCCATATTGATAAATGTAAATTTTGAAATGTTTTATTGTTTCTTTCACTTAAAAATAGCATTTCAATAGTAGATTTTTGAATTTTTGAAATTTTTTGAAATGTGACTTCTATACTGATTCCCATACGATCATTCTTCCATACGTTCAAGACTTAAGTGCTCAAAAATCCATATTGATAAAATTTAAATTTTGAAATGTTGTATTGTTTCTTTCACTTAAAAATAGCATTTCAATAGTAGATTTTTGAATTTTTGAAATTTTTTGAAATGTTACCTCTATACTGATTCCCATACGATCATTCTTCCATACATTCAAGCCTTAAGTGCTTAAAAATCCATATTGATAAATGTAAATTTTGAAATGTTTTATTGTTTCTTTCACTTAGGTTAGTATTAAATTCACTCAAAAATAACGTTTCAATAGTAGATTATTGAATTTTTGAATTTTTTTGAAATGTTACCTATATACTGGATCTCATACGATCATTCTTCCATACGTTCAAGCCTTAAGATCTCAAAAATCCATATAAATAATATGTAAATTTTGAAATGGTTTATTGTGTCTTTCACTAAAAAGTAACACTTCAATAGTAGAATATTGAATTTTTGAAATTTTTTGAAATGTTACCTATATACTGATTCTCATACGATCATTCTTCCATACGTTCAAGCCTTAAGTGCTCAAAAATCCATATTGATAAAATTTAAATTTTGAAATGTTGTATTGTTTCTTTCACTTAAAAATAACATTTCAATAGTAGAATATTGAATTTTTGAAATTTTTTGAAATGTTACCTATATACTGATTCTCATACGATCATTCTTCCATACGTTCAAGCCTTAATGCTCAAAAATCCATATTGTTAAAATTTAAATTTTGAAATGTTGTATTGTTTCTTTCACTTAAAAATAACATTTCAATAGTAGATTTTTGAATTTTAGAAATTTTTTGAAATGTTTCCTATATACTGATTCTCATGTGATCATTCTTCCATACGTTCAAGCCTTAAGTGCTCAAAAATCCATATTGATAAAATTTAAATTTTGAAATGTTGTATTGTTTCTTTCACTTAAAAATAGCATTTCAATAGTAGATTTTTGAATTTTTGAAATTTTTTGAAATGTTACCTCTATACTGATTCCCATACGATCATTCTTTCATACATTCAAGCCTTAAGTGCTTAAAAATCCATATTGATAAATGTAAATTTTGAAATGTTTTATTGTTTCTTTCACTTAGGTTAGTATTAAATTCACTCAAAAATAACGTTTCAATAGTAGATTATTGAATTTTTGAATTTTTTTGAAATGTTACCTATATACTGGATCTCATACGATCATTCTTCCATACGTTCAAGCCTTAAGATCTCAAAAATCCATATAAATAATATGTAAATTTTGAAATGGTTTATTGTGTCTTTCACTAAAAAGTAACACTTCAATAGTAGAATATTGAATTTTTGAAATTTTTTGAAATGTTACCTATATACTGATTCTCATACGATCATTCTTCCATACGTTCAAGCCTTAAGTGCTCAAAAATCCATATTGATAAAATTTAAATTTTGAAATGTTGTATTGTTTCTTTCACTTAAAAATAACATTTCAATAGTAGAATATTGAATTTTTGAAATTTTTTGAAATGTTACCTATATACTGATTCTCATACGATCATTCTTCCATACGTTCAAGCCTTAATGCTCAAAAATCCATATTGTTAAAATTTAAATTTTGAAATGTTGTATTGTTTCTTTCACTTAAAAATAACATTTCAATAGTAGATTTTTGAATTTTAGAAATTTTTTGAAATGTTTCCTATATACTGATTCTCATGTGATCATTCTTCCATATGTTCAAGCCTTAAGTGCTCAAAAATCCATATTGATAAAATTTAAATTTTGAAATGTTGTATTGTTTCTTTCACTTAAAAATAACATTTCAATAGTAGATTTTTGAATTTTTGAAATTTTTTGAAATGTTTCCTATATACTGATTCCCATACGATCATTCTTCTATACATTCAAGCCTTAAGTGCTTAAAAATCCATATTGATAAATGTAAATTTTGAAATGTTTTATGGTTTCCTTCACTTAGGTTAGTATTAAATTCACTCAAAAATAAAGTTTCAATAGTAGATTATTGAAGTTTTGAATTTTTTTGAAATGTCACCTGTATACTGGATCTCATACGATCATTCTTCCAATCGTTCAAGCCTTAAGATCTCAAAAATCCATATAAATAATATGTAAATTTTGAAATGGTTTATTGTTTCTTTCACTAAAAAATAACATTTCAATAGTAGATTATTGAATTTTTGAAATTTTTTGAAATGTTACCTATATACTGATTCTCATAAGATCATTCTTCCATACGTTCAAGCCTTAAGTGCTCAAAAATCCATATTGATAAAATTTAAATTTTGAAATGTTGTATTGTTTCTTTCACTTAAAAATAGCATTTCAATAGTAGATTTTTGAATTTTTGAAATTTTTTGAAATGTTACCTATATACTGATTCCCATACGATCATTCTTCCATACATTCAAGCCTTAAGTGCTTAAAAATCCATATTGATAAATGTAAATTTTGAAATGTTTTATTGTTTCTTTCACTTAGGTTAGTATTAAATTCACTCAAAAATAACGTTTCAATAGTAGATTATTGAATTTTTGAATTTTTTTGAAATGTTACCTATATACTGGATCTCATACGATTATTCTTCCATACGTTCAAGCCTTAAGATCTCAAAAATCCATATAAATAATATGTAAATTTTGAAATGGTTTATTGTGTCTTTCACTAAAAAATAACATTTCAATAGTAGAATATTGAATTTTTGAAATTTTTTGAAATGTTACCTATATACTGATTCTCATACGATCATTCTTCCATACGTTCAAGCCTTAAGTGCTCAAAAATCCATATTGATAAAATTTAAATTTTGAAATGTTGTATTGTTTCTTTCACTTAAAAATAAAATTTCAATAGTAGAATATTGAATTTTTGAAATTTTTTGAAATGTTACCTATATACTGATTCTCATACGATCATTCTTCCATACGTTCAAGCCTTAAGTGCTCAAAAATCCATATTGATAAAATTTAAATTTTGAAATGTTGTATTGTTTCTTTCACTTAAAAATAACATTTCCAAAATCCATATTGATAAAATTTAAATTTTGAAATGTTGTATTGTTTCTTTCACTTAAAAATAACATTTCAATAGTAGATTTTTGAATTTTTGAAATTTTTTGAAATGTTACCTATATACTGATTCCCATACGATCATTCTTCTATACATTCAAGCCTTAAGTGCTTAAAAATCCATATTGATAAATGTAAATTTTGAAATGTTTTATTGTTTCTTTCACTTAGGTTAGTATTAAATTCACTCAAAAATAACGTTTCAATAGTAGATTATTGAATTTTTGAATTTTTTTGAAATGTTGCCTATATACTGATTCTCATACGATCATTCTTCCATACGTTCAAGCCTTAAGTGCTCAAAAATCCATATTGATAAAATTTAAATTTTGAAATGTTGTATTGTTTCTTTCACTTAAAAAAAACATTTCAATAGTAGATTTTTGAATTTTAGAAATTTTTTGAAATGTTTCCTATATACTGATTCCCATACGATCATTCTTCTATACATTCAAGCCTTAAGTGCTTAAAAATCCTTATTGATAAATGTAAATTTTGAAATGTTTTATTGTTTCTTTCACTTAGGTTAGTATGAAATTCACTCAAAAATAACGTTTCAATAGTAGATTATTGAATTTTTGAATTTTTTTGAAATGTTGCCTATATACTGGATCTCATACGATCATTCTTCTACACGTTCAAGCCTTAAGATCTCAAAAATCCATATAAATAATATGTAAATTTTGAAATGGTTTATTGATTCTTTCACTAAAAAATAACATTTCAATAGTAGATTATTGAATTTTTGAAATTTTTTGAAATGTTACCTATATACTGATTCTCATACGATCATTCTTCCATACGTTCAAGCCTTAAGTGCTCAAAAATCCATATTGATAAAATGTAAGTTTTGAAATGTTTTATTGTTTCTTTCACTTAGGTTAGTATTAAATTCACTCAAAAATAACGTTTCAATAGTAGATTTTTGAATTTTTGAATTTTTTTGAAATGTTACCTATATACTGGATCTCATACGATCATTCTTCCATACGTTCAAGCCTTAAGTGCTCAAAACTCCATATTGATAAAATGTACATTTTGAAATGGTTTATTGTTTCTTTCACTTAGGTTAGTATTAAATTCACTTAAAAAAACATTTTAATAGAACATTATTGAATTCTTGAAATTTTTTGATATGTTACCTGTATACTGATTCTCAGACTTTTATTCTTTCATACGTTCAAGCCTTAAGTGCTAAAAAATCCATATTGATAAAATGTAAATTTTGCAATGGTTTATGGTTTCTTTCACTTAAAAATAACATTTCAATAGTAGATTTTTGAATTTTTGAATGTTTTTGATATGTTATCTATATACTGATTCCCATACGATCATTCTTCCATACGTTCAAGCCTTAAGTGCTCAAAAGTCCATTTTGATAAAATGTAAATTTTGAAATGGTTTATTGTTTCTTTCACTAAAAAATAACATTTCAATAGTAGATTTTTGAATTTTTGAATTTTTTTGAAATGTTACCTATATACTGATTCCCATACGATCATTCTTCCATACGTTCAAGCCTTAAGTGCTCAAAAATCCATATTGATAAATTTAAATTTTGAAATGGTTTATTGTTTCTTTCACTAAAAAATAACATTTCAATAGTAGATTTTTGAATTTTTGAAATTTTTTGAAATGTTACCTGTATACTGATTCCCATACGATCATTCTTCCATACATTCAAGCCTTAAGTGCTTAAAAATCCATATTGATAAATGTAAATTTTGAAATGGTTTATTGTTTCTTTCACTTAAAAATAACATTTCAATAGTAGATTTTTGAATTTTTGAAATTTTTTGAAATGTTACCTCTATACTGATTCCCATACGATCATTCTTCCATACATTCAAGCCTTAAGTGCTTAAAAATCCATATTGATAAATGTAAATTTTTAAATGTTTTATTGTTTCTTTCACTTAGGTTAGTATTAAATTCACTTAAATATAACATTTCAATAGTAGATTTTTTAATTTTTGAATTTTTTGAAATGTTACCTATATACTGATTCCCATACGATCATTCTTCCATACGTTCAAGCCTTAAGTGCTCAAAAATCCATATTGATAAAATGTAAGTTTTGAAATGGTTTATTGTTTCTTTCACTAAAAAATAACATTTCAATAGTAGATTTTTGAATTTTGAATTTTTTTGAAATGTTACCTGTATACAGATTTTCATAAGATCATTCTTCCATACGTTCAAGCCTTAAGTGCTCAAAAATCCATATTGATAAAATTTAAATTTTGAAATGTTGTATTGTTTCTTTCACTTAAAAATAACATTTCAATAGTAGATTTTTGAATTTTTAAAAATCCATATTGATAAATGTAAATTTTGAAATGTTCTATTGTTTCTTTCACTTAGGTTAGTATTAAATTCACTCAAAAATAACGATTCAATAGTTGATTTTTGAATTTTTGAATTTTTTTGAAATGTTACCCATATACTGGATCTCATACGATCATTCTTCCATACGTTTAAGCCTTAAGATCACAAAAATCCATTTAAATAAAATGTAAATTTTGAAATGGTTTATTGTTTCTTTCACTAAAAAATAACATTTCAATAGTAGATTATTGAATTTTTGAAATTTTTTGAAATGTTACCTTATACTGATTCTCATAAGATCATTCTTCCATACGTTCAAGCCTTAAGTGCTCAAAAATCCATATTGATAAATGTAAATTTTGAAATGTTTTATTGTTTCTTTCACTTAGGTTAGTATTAAATTCACCTAAATATAACATTTCAATAGTAGATTTTTTAATTTTTGAATTTTTTTGAAATGTTACCTATATACTGATTCCCATACGATCATTCTTCCATACGTTCAAGCCTTAAGTGCTCAAAAATCCATATTGATAAAATGTAAATTTTGAAATGGTTTATTGTTTCTTTCACTAAAAAATAACATTTCAATGGCAGATTTTTGAATTTTTGAATTTTTTTGAAATGTTACCTATATACTGATTCTCATAAGATCATTCTTCCATACGTTCAAGCCTTAAGTGCTCAAAAATCCATATTGATAAATGTAAATTTTGAAATGTTTTATTGTTTCTTTCACTTAGGTTAGTATTAAATTCACCTAAATATAACATTTCAATAGTAGATTTTTTAATTTTTGAATTTTTTTGAAATGTTACCTATATACTGATTCCCATACGATCATTCTTCCATACGTTCAAGCCTTAAGTGCTCAAAAATCCATATTGATAAATTTAAATTTTGAAATGGTTTATTGTTTCTTTCACTAAAAAATAACATTTCAATAGTAGATTTTTGAATTTTTGAAATTTTTTGAAATGTTACCTGTATACTGATTCCCATACGATCATTCTTCCATACGTTCAAGCCTTAAGTGCTCAAAAATCCATATTGATAAATTTAAATTTTGAAATGGTTTATTGTTTCTTTCACTAAAAAATAACATTTCAATAGTAGATTTTTGAATTTTTGAAATTTTTTGAAATGTTACCTGTATACTGATTCCCATACGATCATTCTTCCATACATTCAAGCCTTAAGTGCTTAAAAATCCATATTGATAAATGTAAATTTTGAAATGGTTTATTGTTTCTTTCACTAAAAAATAACATTTCAATAGTAGATTTTTGAATTTTTGAATTTTTTTGAAATGTTACCTATATACTGATTCCCATACGATCATTCTTCCATACGTTCAAGCCTTAAGTGCTCAAAAATCCATATTGATAAATTTAAATTTTGAAATGGTTTATTGTTTCTTTCACTAAAAAATAACATTTCAATAGTAGATTTTTGAATTTTTGAAATTTTTTGAAATGTTACCTGTATACTGATTCCCATACGATCATTCTTCCATACGTTCAAGCCTTAAGTGCTCAAAAATCCATATTGATAAATGTAAATTTTGAAATGTTTTATTGTTTCTTTCACTTAGGTTAGTATTAAATTCACCTAAATATAACATTTCAATAGTAGATTTTTTAATTTTTGAATTTTTTTGAAATGTTACCTATATACTGGATCTCATACGATCATTCTTCCATACGTTTAAGCCTTAAGATCACAAAAATCCATTTAAATAAAATGTAAATTTTGAAATGGTTTATTGTTTCTTTCACTAAAAAATAACATTTCAATAGTAGATTATTGAATTTTTGAAATTTTTTGAAATGTTACCTATATACTGATTCTCATAAGATCATTCTTCCATACGTTCAAGCCTTAAGTGCTCAAAAATCCATATTGATAAATGTAAATTTTGAAATGTTTTATTGTTTCTTTCACTTAGGTTAGTATTAAATTCACCTAAATATAACATTTCAATAGTAGATTTTTTAATTTTTGAATTTTTTTGAAATGTTACCTATATACTGATTCCCATACGATCATTCTTCCATACGTTCAAGCCTTAAGTGCTCAAAAATCCATATTGATAAAATTTAAATTTTGAAATGTTGTATTGTTTCTTTCACTTAAAAATAACATTTCAATGGTAGATTTTTGAATTTTTAAAAATCCATATTGATAAATGTAAATTTTGAAATGTTCTATTGTTTCTTTCACTTAGGTTAGTATTAAATTCACTCAATAATAACGTTTCAATAGTAGATTATCGAATTTCTGAATTTTTTTGAAATGTTACCTGTATACTGGATCTCATACGATCATTCTTCCAATCGTTCAAGCCTTAAGATCTCAAAAATCCATATAAATAGTATGTAAATTTTGAAATGGTTTATTGTTTCTTTCACTAAAAAATAACATTTCAATAGTAGATTATTGAATTTTTGAAATTTTTTGAAATGTTACCTATATACTGATTCTCATAAGATCATTCTTCCATACGTTCAAGCCTTAAGTGCTCAAAAATCCATATTGATAAAATTTAAATTTTGAAATGTTGTATTGTTTCTTTCACTTAAAAATAACATTTCAATAGTAGATTTTTGAATTTTTAAAAATCCATATTGATAAATGTAAATTTTGAAATGTTCTATTGTTTCTTTCACTTAGGTTAGTATTAAATTCACTCAAAAATAACGATTCAATAGTTGATTTTTGAATTTTTGAATTTTTTTGAAATATTACCTATATACTGGATCTCATACGATCATTCTTCCATACGTTTAAGCCTTAAGATCACAAAAATCCATTTAAATAAAATGTAAATTTTGAAATGGTTTATTGTTTGTTTCACTAAAAAATAACATTTCAATAGTAGATTATTGAATTTTAGAAATTTTTTGAAATGTTACCTATATACTGATTCCCATACGATCATTCTTCCATACGTTCAAGCCTTAAGTGCTCAAAAATCCATATTGATAAATGTAAATTTTGAAATGTTTTATTGTTTCTTTCACTTAGGTTAGTATTAAATTCACCTAAATATAACATTTCAATAGTAGATTTTTTAATTTTTGAATTTTTTTGAAATGTTACCTATATACTGATTCCCATACGATCATTCTTCCATACGTTCAAGCCTTAAGTGCTCAAAAATCCATATTGATAAAATGTAAATTTTGAAATGGTTTATTGTTTCTTTCACTAAAAAATAACATTTCAATGGCAGATTTTTGAATTTTTGAATTTTTTTGAAATGTTACCTATATACTGATTCCCATACGATCATTCTTCCATACGTTCAAGCCTTAAGTGCTCAAAAATCCATATTGATAAATGTAAATTTTGAAATGTTTTATTGTTTCTTTCACTTAAGTTAGTATTAAATTCACTCAAAAATAACGTTTCAATAGTAGATCATTGAATTTTTGAATTTTTTTGAAATGTTACCTATATACTGGATCTCATACGATCATTCTTCCATACGTTTAAGCCTTAAGATCTCAAAAATCCATATTGACAAAATTTAAATTTTGAATTGTTGTATTTTTTCTTTCACTTAAAAATAACATTTCAATAGTAGATTATTGAAATTTTTTGAAATGTTACCTATATACTGATTCTCATATGATCATTCTTCCATACGTTCAAGCCTTAAGATCTCAAAAATCCATATAAAAAAAATGTAAATTTTAAAATGGTTTATTGTTTGTTTCACTAAAAAATAACATTTCAATAGTAGATTATTGAATTTTAGAAATTTTTTGAAATGTTACCTATATACTGATTCCCATACGATCATTCTTTCATACGTTCAAGCCTTAAGTGCTCAAAAATCCATATTGATAAATGTAAATTTTGAAATGTTTTATTGTTTCTTTCACTTAGGTTAGTATTAAATTCACTTAAATATAACATTTCAATAGTAGATTTTTGAATTTTTGAATTTTTTTGAAATGTTACCTATATACTGGATCTCATACGATCATTCTTCCATACGTTCAAGCCTTAAGACCTCAAAAATCCATATAAATAAAATGTAAATTTTGAAATGGTTTATTGTTTGTTTCACTAAAAAATAACATTTCAATAGTAGATTATTGAAATTTTTTGAAATGTTACCTATATACTGATTCCCATACGATCATTCTTCCATATGTTCAACCCTTAAGAGCTCAAAAATCCATATTGATAAATGTAACTTTTGAAATGTTTTATTGTTTCTTTCACTTAGGTTAGTATTAAATTCACTTAAATATAACATTTCAATAGTAAATTTTTGAATTTTTGAATTTTTTGAAATGTTACCTATATACTGATTCCCATACGATCATTCTTCCATACGTTCAAGCCTTAAGTGCTCAAAAATCCATATTGATAAAATGTAAGTTTTGAAATGGTTTATTGTTTCTTTCACTAAAAAATAACATTTCAATAGTAGATTTTTGAATTTTGAATTTTTTTGAAATGTTACCTGTATACAGATTTTCATACGATCATTCTTCCATACGTTCAAGCCTTAAGGGGGGAGTAAGGTTAATTCGTTGGAAAAAAAGCACATTTTTGTGATTTTTATTAAGGAAAACGATAAGCATTTGTTCAGTTATTTGAATGGGAAGTTAATAAGTAATATCTTAAGCATATTTCCTGAAAATTTCATTAAAATTAAAAAAAGTTTGAGACGATGACAGCAGTTTTAAATTAATGCCATTGAAAAAAGGTGTCTTGCGGTGACCACGATTACAAACTACTGAATCATCGCAAACTCAAGACAAAATAAATGATTTTAGCTGATGAAATTTGCGGTGTCCTGACGTCGAGGTTTTTTAAAAAAAAAAAATTTTTAATTTTTTTTTAGCATGTTGGAGTCAAAATATTGATTTTTGACAAAAAAATCAACCTTCAAGCTGCTGAAAAAAATACTTAAATCTAAAAAAAAAAAAAAACCTCAACGTCAGGACACGGCTAATTATGTCTAGAAAATGCCTGTAAAATTTCAAAAGAATCGGTTTGTTAGTTTTCGAGTGAGAGTGGTCACCGACTTAGCAAAACCAAGTTGTGGGAAAATCAAATTAAACTTTTGCTCTGCGCTATAAGCCGCATAGGAAGACTGAAACTGAAAACGCTCTATCTTCGTCAGCTTTCATCGGATCAAGCTGAAATTTTTACACGATATTCTCGAAACATTGTACTGTCATCCCACAAATTTTGGAAAAATCCAAAAAAAAAAAAATTTAATACCTTACCCCCCCCTTAAGTTCTTAAAAATCCATATTGATAAATGTAAATTTTGAACTGTTTTATTGTTTCTTTCACTTAGGTTAGTATTGAATTCACTCAAAAATAACGTTTCAATAGTAGATTTTTGAATTTTTGAATTTTTTTGAAATGTTACCTATATACTGGATCTCATACGATCATTCTTCCATACGTTCAAGCCTTAAGTGCTCAAAAATCCATATTGATAAAATTTAAATTTTGAAAAGTTGTATTGTTTCTTTCACTTAAAAATAACATTTCAATAGTAGATTTTTTAATTTTAGAAATTTTTTGAAATGTTTTCTATATACTGATTCTCATGTGATCATTCTTCCATACGTTCAAGCCTTAAGATCTCAAAAATCCATATAAATAAAATGTATATTTTGAAATGGTTTATTGTTTCTTTCACTAAAAAATAACATTTCAATAGTAGATTATTGAATTTTAGAAATTTTTTGAAATGTTACCTATATACTGATTCTCATACGATTATTCTTCCATACGTTCAAGCCATAAGTGCTCAAAAACCCATATTGATAAAATGTAAATTTTGCAATGGTTTATTGTTTCTTTCACTTAAAAATAACATTTCAATAGTAGATTTTTGAATTTTTGAATGTTTTTGAAATGTTACCTATATACTGGATCTCATACGATCATTCTTCCATACGTTCAAGCCTTAAGATCTCAAAAATCCATATTGATAAAATGTAAATTTTGAAATGGTTTATTGTTTCTTTCACTAAAAAATAACATTTCAATAGTAGATTATTGAATTTTTGAAATTTTTTGAAATGTTACCTATATACTGATTCTCATACGATCATTATTCCATACGTTCAAGCCTTATGTGCTCAAAAATCGATATTGATAAAATTTAAATTTTGAAATGTTGCATTGTATCTTTCAATTAAAATTAACATTTCAATAGTAGATTTTTGAATTTTTGAATTTTTTTCAAATGATACCTGTATACTGATTTTCATACAGTCATTCTTCCATACGTTCAAGCCTTAAGTGCTACAAACCCATATTGATAAAATGTAAATTTTGCAATGGTTTATTGTTTCCTTCATTCAAAAATAACATTTCAATAATAGATTTGAAATGTTACCTTTATACTGGATCTCATACGATCATTCTTCCATTCGTTCAAGCCTTAAGATCTCAAAAATCCATATCAATAATATGTAAATTTTGAAATGGTTTATTGTTTCTTTCACTAAAGAATAACATTTCAATAGTAGATTTTTGAATTTTTGAATTTTTTTGAAATGTTACCTATATACTGGATCTCATACGATCATTCTTCCATACGTTCAAGCGTTAAGGGCTCAAAACTCCATATTGATAAAATGTTAATTTTGAAATGGTTTATTGTTTCTTTCACTTATGTTAGTATTAAATTCACTTAAAAAAACATTTTAATAGAACATTATTGAATTTTTGAAATTTTTTGAAATGTTACCTATATACTGATTCTCAGACTTTTATTCTTCCATACGTTCAAGCCTTAAGTGCTCAAAACTCCATATTGATAAAATGTTAATTTTGAAATGGTTTATTGTTTCTTTCACTTATGTTAGTATTAAATTCACTTAAAAAAACATTTTAATAGAACATTATTGAATTTTTGAAATTTTTTGAAATGTTACCTATATACTGGATCTCATACGATTATTCTTCCATACGTTCAAGCCTTAAGATCTCAAAAATCCATATAAATAATATGTAAATTTTGAAATGGTTTATTGTTTCTTTCACTAAAAAATAACATTTCAATAGTAGATTATTGAATTTTTGAAATTTTTTGAAATGTTACCTATATACTGATTCTCATACGATCATTCTTCCATACGTTCAAGCCTTAAGTGCTCAAAAATCGATATTGATAAAATTTAAATTTTGAAATGTTGTATTGTTTCTTTCACTTAAAAATAACATTTCAATAGTAGATTTTTGAATTTTTGAATTTTTTTGAAATGTTACCTGTATACTGATTTTTATACGATCATTCTTCCATACGTTCAAGCCTTAAGTGCTCAAAAATCCATATTGATAAAATGTAAATTTTGCAATGGTTTATTGTTTCTTTCACTCAAAAATAACGTTTCAATAGTAGATTTTTGAATTTTTGAATTTTTTTGAAATGTTACCTATATACTGGATCTCATACGATCATTCTTCCATACGTTCAAGCCTTAAGTGCTCAAAACTCCATATTGATAAAATGTAAATTTTGAAATGGTTTATTGTTTCTTTCACTTAGGTTAGTATTAAATTCACTTAAAAAAACATTTTAATAGAACATTATTGAATTTTTGAAATTTTTTGAAATGTTACCTATATACTGATTCTCATACGATCATTCTTCCATACGTTCAAGCCTTAAGTGCTCAAAAATCCATATTGATAAAATTTAAATTTTGAAATGTTGTATTGTTTCTTTCACTTAAAAATAACATTTCAATAGTAGATTTTTGAATTTTTGAATTTTTTTGAAACGATACCTGTATACTGATTCTCATACGATTATTCTTCCATACGTTCAAGCCATAAGTGCTCAAAAACCCATATTGATAAAATGTAAATTTTGCAATTGTTTATTGTTTCTTTCACTTAAAAATAACATTTCAATAGTAGATTTTTGAATTTTTGAATTTTTTTGAAATGTTACCTGTATACTGATTTTTATACGATCATTCTTCCATACGTTCAAGCCTTAAGTGCTCAAAACTCCATATTGATAAAATGTAAATTTTGAAATGGTTTATTGTTTCTTTCACTTAGGTTAGTATTAAATTCACTTAAAAAAACATTTTAATAGAACATTATTGAATTTTTGAAATTTTTTGAAATGTTACCTATATACTGATTCTCATACGATCATTCTTCCATACGTTCAAGCCTTAAGTGCTCAAAAATCCATATTGATAAAATGTAAATTTTGCAATGGTTTATTGTTTCTTTCACTCAAAAATAACGTTTCAATAGTAGGTTTTTGAATTTTTGAATTTTTTTGAAATGTTACCTATATACTGGATCTCATACGATCATTCTTCCATACGTTCAAGCCTTAAGTGCTCAAAACTCCATATTGATAAAATGTAAATTTTGAAATGGTTTATTGTTTCTTTCACTTAGGTTAGTATTAAATTCACTTAAAAAAACATTTTAATAGAACATTATTGAATTTTTGAAATTTTTTGAAATGTTACCTATATACTGGATCTCATACGATCATTCTTCCATACGTTCAAGCCTTAAGTGCTCAAAAACCCATATTGATAAAATGTAAATTTTGCAATTGTTTATTGTTTCTTTCACTTAAAAATAACATTTCAATAGTAGATTTTTGAATTTTTTTTTTTTTTTTTTTTTTTTTTTTTTTAACTAACTACAGGCGCAAGACGTTGTGGTAGCACACTACCCTCAAGTGGTCATTGCGACACCAGGTCAGCCTGTTCCGCGACTACAGACAAAGAGTCAACAGTCGCTTTACTACTTAGCTCTACACAAATAAATAAGCATGCACTAATATTAACACTAAAATTTTAACACTACAAAAATACCTAAAATTACAAATTATTAAGATGTGTTAGTAAGCTACATTTGATGAGATTTGAAGATCTACAATTATCGATTAGGTTACAATAAATATTATAGTTTACACACAAAATTCGAAAGGAATCATGCTCAAGATATGTAGCTCTACAGATACTAAGATGAATTGGTCGAAAGTTTCTCGTGTATCTAGTTGGAACATTAAACTTTATGCACTCTAACAAAGTGGGGGAGATTATGATACCATTAATTAGGTTGTGCAAAAATAACACACCGAGCATAGTTCTACGACTTGATAGAGATGGTAAATTGATTAGTTTCAGTCGACTATGATAGGGGGGTAAATGAATACTAGGGTCCCAATGTAACTTACGAAGAGCAAAAAGAAGGAACTGCTTCTGAACGGATTCTACTTGGGCCTTATACTTTTCAAACTGAGGGTCCCAAACACACGACGCATATTCCAGAATGGGCCGCACAAGCGAAGTGAAAAGCAATTTGGTAGTGTAGGGGTCATCGAATTCCTTGGACCATCGTTTAATAAAACCAAGTACGCCTTTGGATTTGTTTACCGAAAGGGAAATGTGAGAAGCAAAATTAAGTTTTGGGTCCATCAAAACACCAAGGTCATTGAATTGATTTACACGCTCAAGAATAGAATTATCAATCCTGTATATGCAAGTAAGCATTTTATTCCTATAAAAAGACATAATCTTGCACTTATTGCAGTTTAAAAGTAGATTGTTCACAGAGCACCATTGTGCGAGTGAGTCAAGATCAGACTGAAGTAAACTCTGCTGGATTATAGAATTTAGAGTTAGACATAGTTTTACGTCATCAGCGTACATCAAGACATTGCAGTATTTGATCACTGTAGGCAAGTCATTAATGAATAAGTTAAAGAGTATGGGCCCCAGATGGCTACCTTGGGGAACACCAGACGATACAAGAATGCTTCTGGAAACTGACGTTTTAAAACGAACTTTTTGAGTTCGCGAATCAAGATAAGAAGAGAGCCAACGGACAAGCAATGGTGGAAAGCCATAAGCCTCCAGTTTGTACATTAACAAGGAATGACAGACACTGTCAAATGCTTTACTGAAGTCGGTATATACAACTTCAGTTTGGCAACCGATAGAAAAATTTTGGTTAACAATTGAGGTAAACTCCAATAAATTTGTCACCGTTGAACGCTTCTTAAGGAAACCATGTTGAGCCAAGTTTAAAAGTGAAGGCACAAAATGCTGTAATTGATCAGTAATGATCTGCTCAAGTAGCTTTGGGATGGCACATAATTTGGCAATACCTCTGTAGTTAGATATTTCTACTTTACTGCCTTTTTTATGAAGTGGTATAATAAATGACTCCTTCCAAACTGCTGGGACTATGGCGTATTTAAGAGACATGTTGAACAGCGTGCATAATGGAATATATAACATCTCGGCACAGTGTTTTAAAACGCAACCAGGTATATTATCGGGACCAGCGGTAAACGTGGGTTTTATTAACTTTAAATACTTTAAAACAATGTCATTGTCGATAACAGGCATATTTATATGAGTTCTGTCCCCAATATAAAATGGATATTCAACATCATTATATGAAAAATTATTGTAGGTGCTTTGGAAGAAATCGGCAAACAGATGGGATATCTCAGCGTCATTACTTCCCTCCACACCATTTAATTTCATACAAGAGGGGAAGGTTTTAGAATTTAATTTAGATTTTATTAAGTTGAAAAAGTTTTTAGGATCGCGGTGAATATTTAATTTAAGTTTATTGATATAGGTTTTATAATTTTTTTTATTTGTAAAATTAAATTTATAGCGAATTTTTGTGTAATTCGCATAGTCAATAAGAGAACCGGTTCTCTTGTATTTTTTGAAAAATCGAGTTTTTAAATTTTTTAAGTGACTCAGTTCTTTCGAAAACCAAGGCGGCTTACTTAAATCATAAACGACATTAATTTTTGGCACGCAAGATTTAAACAAATTGTACATGGTTGCATTAAAAAAGTGTACTGCGTGTTCGATGTCTGTCGAGTTACGAATGACTGACCAGTCAGTGTTGGAAAGCAAGAAACCAAGTCGTTCAAAATCAGTTTTTTTAAAGCAGAAAACACTGTTAGTCTTTGCACCAGGAACACACAAACGGGGGGATGGTAATTTGGTTAATATGAATGTTAGTTCCAGAGTAGGATGGTAGGGATCTTCGGGGTGAGTTATTGGAGGTACCCTACAGATCGATGCGTTCTCAAAATTGTTTACAAAAATAAGATCTAATAGTCGATCTTTAGAGTTAATTATGCTGTTGAGTTGGTATGAAGGTAAGCTGAGGAGAGAATCGAGAAAATCATTATTTGATGCCGGAAGTACAGCATTTGTGTGATTTGATGGAATCCAAGTAATATGGGGAAGATTAAAGTCTCCAAAAATCATTAAAGTATCTGTGTCTTTCACAAAAGATGAGATGATTTGAAATGCATTTAAATGAGCTAAATAAACTGATGAGTCAGAGTGAGGTGGAATATAGGAACAAGTAAGATAGACGTTATGCTTTATCAACGAAACTTTCACGCAAATCAGTTCAGAAACAGATTTTGAGAAGCGCACCAAAAGTGTTAAAATAGAAAGAGTAAATAAAGAGCAAAAATTAAACTCAACTCGTTAAACTGATTTCTCTTGAAAGAAAGATCACAAGTGTTTACAAAAACAAAATTAGCGCACAAGCAGGAAAGAAACACAGTGGATTGACAAAATAATCAAAAATCTCTCACCAGATGTTTATTTGTTCACATAAAATTACACAAACAAAACAAACGAGAATTATTTAAAATGCACAAAACGTTGTTAATTTTATTCAAGCACAAACGCAAAAAATATTAATATAGTGCCGGAATACTATACTACAATTTAGATCAAATTTTAAGTTTTTCTAAACAAAAATTAACGAGAAAATTAGGTTAATAGACAGAGCAATTTTGCATGCGACCAAATACACCGAACACAAAACTAATTTTTGAATGTTTTTGAAATGTTACCTATATACTGGATCTCATACGATCATTCTTCCATACGTTCAAGCCTTAAGATCTCAAAAATCCATATCAATAATATGTAAATTTTGAAATGGTTTATTGTTTGTTTCACTAAAAAATAACATTTCAATAGAAGATTTTTGAATTTTTGAATTTTTTTGAAATGTTACCTATATACTGGATCTCATACGATCATTCTTCCATACGTTCAAGCCTTAAGTGCTCAAAACTCCATATTGATAAAATGTTAATTTTGAAATGGTTTATTGTTTCTTTCACTTAGGTTAGTATTAAATTCACTTAAAAAAACATTTTAATAGAACATAATTGAATTTTTGAAATTTTTTGAAATGTTACCTATATACTGATTCTCAGACTTTTATTCTTCCATACGTTCAAGCCTTAAGTGCTCAAAAATCCATATTGATAAAATGTAAATTTTGAAATGTTTTATTGTTTCTTTCACTTAAATATAACATTTCAATAGTAGATTTTTGAATTTTAGAAATTTTTTGAAATGTTACCTATATACTGATTCTCAGACATTTATTCTTCCATACGTTCAAGCCTTAAGTGCTCAAAAATCCATATTGATAAAATGTAAATTTTGAAATGGTTTATTGTTTCTTTCACTTAGGTTAGTATTAAATTCACTTAAAAAAACATTTTAATAGAACATAATTGAATTTTTGAAATTTTTTGAAATGTTACCTATATACTGATTCTCAGACTTTTATTCTTCCATACGTTCAAGCCTTAAGTGCTCAAAAATCCATATAAAAAAAATGTAAATTTTGAAATGGTTTATTGATTGTTTCACTAAAAAATAACATTTCAATAGTAGATTATTGAATTTTAGAAATTTTTTGAAATGTTACCTATATACTGATTCCCATACGATCATTCTTCCATACGTTCAAGCCTTAAGTGCTCAAAAATCCATATTGATAAATGTAAATTTTGAAATGTTTTATTGTTTCTTTCACTTAAGTTAGTATTAAATTCACTCAAAAATAACGTTTCAATAGTAGATCATTGAATTTTTGAATTTTTTTGAAATGTTACCTATATACTGGATCTCATACGATCATTCTTCCATACGTTTAAGCCTTAAGATCTCAAAAATCCATATTGACAAAATTTAAATTTTGAATTGTTGTATTTTTTCTTTCACTTAAAAATAACATTTCAATAGTAGATTATTGAAATTTTTTGAAATGTTACCTATATACTGATTCTCATATGATCATTCTTCCATACGTTCAAGCCTTAAGATCTCAAAAATCCATATAAAAAAAATGTAAATTTTAAAATGGTTTATTGTTTGTTTCACTAAAAAATAACATTTCAATAGTAGATTATTGAATTTTAGAAATTTTTTGAAATGTTACCTATATACTGATTCCCATACGATCATTCTTTCATACGTTCAAGCCTTAAGTGCTCAAAAATCCATATTGATAAATGTAAATTTTGAAATGTTTTATTGTTTCTTTCACTTAGGTTAGTATTAAATTCACTTAAATATAACATTTCAATAGTAGATTTTTGAATTTTTGAATTTTTTTGAAATGTTACCTATATACTGATTCCCATACGATCATTCGTCCATACGTTCAAGCCTTAAGTGCTCAAAAATCCATATTGATAAAATGTAAATTTTGAAATGGTTTATTGTTTGTTTCACTAAAAAATAACATTTCAATAGTAGATTATTGAATTTTAGAAATTTTTTGAAATGTTACCTATATACTGATTCCCATACGATCATTCTTCCATACGTTCAAGCCTTAAGTGCTCAAAAATCCACATTGATAAATGTAAATTTTGAAATGTTTCATTGTTTCTTTCACTTAAGTTAGTATTAAATTCACTCAAAAATAACGTTTCAATAGTAGATCATTGAATTTTTGAATTTTTTTGAAATGTTACCTATATACTGGATCTCATACGATCATTCTTCCATACGTTTAAGCCTTAAGATCTCAAAAATCCATATTGACAAAATTTAAATTTTGAATTGTTGTATTTTTTCTTTCACTTAAAAATAACATTTCAATAGTAGATTATTGAAATTTTTTGAAATGTTACCTATATACTGATTCTCATATGATCATTCTTCCATACGTTCAAGCCTTAAGATCTCAAAAATCCATATAAAAAAATGTAAATTTTAAAATGGTTTATTGTTTGTTTCACTAAAAAATAACATTTCAATAGTAGATTATTGAATTTTAGAAATTTTTTGAAATGTTACCTATATACTGATTCCCATACGATCATTCTTTCATACGTTCAAGCCTTAAGTGCTCAAAAATCCATATTGATAAATGTAAATTTTGAAATGTTTTATTGTTTCTTTCACTTAGGTTAGTATTAAATTCACTTAAATATAACATTTCAATAGTAGATTTTTGAATTTTTGAATTTTTTTGAAATGTTACCTATATACTGATTCCCATACGATCATTCGTCCATACGTTCAAGCCTTAAGTGCTCAAAAATCCATATTGATAAAATGTAAGTTTTGAAATGGTTTATTGTTTCTTTCACTAAAAAATAACATTTCAATAGTAGATTATTGAATTTTAGAAATTTTTTGAAATGTTACCTATATACTGATTCCCATACGATCATTCTTCCATACGTTCAAGCCTTAAGTGCTCAAAAATCCACATTGATAAATGTAAATTTTGAAATGTTTCATTGTTTCTTTCACTTAAGTTAGTATTAAATTCACTCAAAAATAACGTTTCAATAGTAGATCATTGAATTTTTGAATTTTTTTGAAATGTTACCTATATACTGGATCTCATACGATCATTCTTCCATACGTTTAAGCCTTAAGATCTCAAAAATCCATATTGACAAAATTTAAATTTTGAATTGTTGTATTTTTTCTTTCACTTAAAAATAACATTTCAATAGTAGATTATTGAAATTTTTTGAAATGTTACCTATATACTGATTCTCATATGATCATTCTTCCATACGTTCAAGCCTTAAGATCTCAAAAATCCATATAAAAAAATGTAAATTTTAAAATGGTTTATTGTTTGTTTCACTAAAAAATAACATTTCAATAGTAGATTATTGAATTTTAGAAATTTTTTGAAATGTTACCTATATACTGATTCCCATACGATCATTCTTTCATACGTTCAAGCCTTAAGTGCTCAAAAATCCATATTGATAAATGTAAATTTTGAAATGTTTTATTGTTTCTTTCACTTAGGTTAGTATTAAATTCACTTAAATATAACATTTCAATAGTAGATTTTTGAATTTTTGAATTTTTTTGAAATGTTACCTATATACTGATTCCCATACGATCATTCGTCCATACGTTCAAGCCTTAAGTGCTCAAAAATCCATATTGATAAATGTAAATTTTGAAATGTTTTATTGTTTCTTTCACTTAGGTTAGTATTAAATTCACTCAAAAATAACATTTCAATAGTAGATTATTGAATTTTTGAATTTTTTTGTAATGTTACCTATATACTGGATCTCATACGATCATTCTTCCATACGTTCAAGCCTTAAGATCTCAAAAATCCAAATTGACAAAATTTAAATTTTGAATTGTTGTAATTTTCTTTCACTTAAAAATAACATTTCAATAGTAGATTATTGAATTTTAGAAATTTTTTGAAATGTTACCTGTATACTGATTCTCATATGATCATTCTTCCATACGTTCAAGCCTTGAGTGCTCAAAAATCCATATTGATAAAATTTAAGATTTGAAATGTTTTATTGTTTCTTTCACTTAAAAATAACATTTCAATAGTAGATTTTTTAATTTTTAAAATGTTTTGAAATGTTACCTATATACTGATTAACATACGATTATTCTTCCATACGTTCAAGCCATAAGTGCTCAAAAACCCAAATTGATAAAATGTAAATTTTGCAATGGTTTATAGTTTCTTTCATTTAAAAATAACATTTCAATAGTAGGTTTTTGAATTTTTAAATTTTTTTGAAATGTTACCTATATACTGGATCTCATACGATCATTCTTCCATACGTTCAAGCCTTAAGTGCTCAAAAATCCATATAAATAAAATGTAAATTTTAAAATGGTTTATTGTTTCTTTCACTTAAAAATAACATTTCAATAGTAGATTTTTTAATTTTTAAAATGTTTTGAAATGTTACCTATATACTGATTAACATACGATTATTCTTCCATACGTTCAAGCCATAAGTGCTCAAAAACCCAAATTGATAAAATGTAAATTTTGCAATGGTTTATAGTTTCTTTCATTTAAAAATAACATTTCAATAGTAGGTTTTTGAATTTTTAAATTTTTTGAAATGTTACCTATATACTGATTCCCATACGATCATTCTTCCATACGTTCAAGCCTTAAGTGCTCAAAAATCCATATTGATAAATGTAAATTTTGAAATGTTTTATTAGTTCTTTCACTTAAGTTAGTATTAAATTCACTCAAAAATAACGTTTCAATAGTAGATCATTGAATTTTTGAATTTTTTTGAAATGTTACCTATATACTGGATCTCATACGATCATTCTTCCATATGTTCAAGCCTTAAGTGCTCAAAAATCCATATTGATAAATGTAAATTTTGAAATGTTTTATTGTTTCTTTCACTTAGGTTAGTATTAAATTCACTTAAATATAACATTTCAATAGTAGATTTTTGAATTTTTGAATTTTTTTGAAATGTTACCTATATACTGATTCCCATACGATCATTCGTCCATACGTTCAAGCCTTAAGTGCTCAAAAATCCATATTGATAAAATGTAAGTTTTGAAATGGTTTATTGTTTCTTTCACTAAAAAATAACATTTCAATAGTAGATTTTTGAATTTTGAATTTTTTTGAAATGTTACCTGTATACTGATTTTCATGCGATAATTCTTCCATACGTTCAAGCCTTAAGTGCTCAAAAATCCATATTGATAAATGTAAATTTTGAAATGTTTTATTGTTTCTTTCACTTAGGTTAGTATTAAATTCACTCAAAAATAACATTTCAATAGTAGATTTTTGAATTTTTGAATTTTTTTGAAATGTTACCTATATACTGATTCCCATACGATCATTCGTCCATACGTTCAAGCCTTAAGATCTCAAAAATCCAAATTGACAAAATTTAAATTTTGAATTGTTGTAATTTTCTTTCACTTAAAAATAACATTTCAATAGTAGATTATTGAATTTTAGAAATTTTTTGAAATGTTACCTGTATACTGATTCTCATATGATCATTCTTCCATACGTTCAAGCCTTGAGTGCTCAAAAATCCATATTGATAAAATTTAAGATTTGAAATGTTTTATTGTTTCTTTCACTTAAAAATAACATTTCAATAGTAGATTTTTTAATTTTTTAAATGTTTTGAAATGTTACCTATATACTGATTAACGTACGATTATTCTTCCATACGTTCAAGCCATAAGTGCTCAAAAACCCAAATTGATAAAATGTAAATTTTGCAATGGTTTATAGTTTCTTTCATTTAAAAATAACATTTCAATAGTAGGTTTTTGAATTTTTAAATTTTTTTGAAATGTTACCTATATACTGGATCTCATACGATCATTCTTCCATACGTTCAAGCCTTAAGTGCTCAAAAATCCATATAAATAAAATGTAAATTTTAAAATGGTTTATTGTTTCTTTCACTTAAAAATAACATTTCAATAGTAGATTATTGAAATTTTTTGAAATGTTACCTGTATACTGATTCTCATATGATCATTCTTCCATACGTTCAAGCCTTAAGATCTCAAAAATCCATATAAAAAAAATGTAAATTTTAAAATGGTTTATTGTTTGTTTCACTAAAAAATAACATTTCAATAGTAGATTATTGAATTTTAGAAATTTTTTGAAATGTTACCTATATACTGATTCCCATACGATCATTCTTCCATACGTTCAAGCCTTAAGTGCTCAAAAATCCATATTGATAAATGTAAATTTTGAAATGTTTTATTGTTTCTTTCACTTAGGTTAGTATTAAATTCACTTAAATATAACATTTCAATAGTAGATTTTTTTTTTTTTTTTTTTTTTTTTTTTTTTTTCCATATTGATAAATGTAAATTTTGAAATGTTTTATTGTTTCTTTCACTTAGGTTAGTATTAAATTCACTCAAAAATAACATTTCAATAGTAGATTATTGAATTTTTGAATTTTTTTGTAATGTTACCTATATACTGGATCTCATACGATCATTCTTCCATACGTTCAAGCCTTAAGATCTCAAAAATCCAAATTGACAAAATTTAAATTTTGAATTGTTGTAATTTTCTTTCACTTAAAAATAACATTTCAATAGTAGATTATTGAATTTTAGAAATTTTTTGAAATGTTACCTGTATACTGATTCTCATATGATCATTCTTCCATACGTTCAAGCCTTGAGTGCTCAAAAATCCATATTGATAAAATTTAAGATTTGAAATGTTTTATTGTTTCTTTCACTTAAAAATAACATTTCAATAGTAGATTTTTTAATTTTTAAAATGTTTTGAAATGTTACCTATATACTGATTAACATACGATTATTCTTCCATACGTTCAAGCCATAAGTGCTCAAAAACCCAAATTGATAAAATGTAAATTTTGCAATGGTTTATAGTTTCTTTCATTTAAAAATAACATTTCAATAGTAGGTTTTTGAATTTTTAAATTTTTTTGAAATGTTACCTATATACTGGATCTCATACGATCATTCTTCCATACGTTCAAGCCTTAAGTGCTCAAAAATCCATATAAATAAAATGTAAATTTTAAAATGGTTTATTGTTTCTTTCACTTAAAAATAACATTTCAATAGTAGATTTTTTAATTTTTAAAATGTTTTGAAATGTTACCTATATACTGATTAACATACGATTATTCTTCCATACGTTCAAGCCATAAGTGCTCAAAAACCCAAATTGATAAAATGTAAATTTTGCAATGGTTTATAGTTTCTTTCATTTAAAAATAACATTTCAATAGTAGGTTTTTGAATTTTTAAATTTTTTGAAATGTTACCTATATACTGATTCCCATACGATCATTCTTCCATACGTTCAAGCCTTAAGTGCTCAAAAATCCATATTGATAAATGTAAATTTTGAAATGTTTTATTAGTTCTTTCACTTAAGTTAGTATTAAATTCACTCAAAAATAACGTTTCAATAGTAGATCATTGAATTTTTGAATTTTTTTGAAATGTTACCTATATACTGCATCTCATACGATCATTCTTCCATATGTTCAAGCCTTAAGTGCTCAAAAATCCATATTGATAAATGTAAATTTTGAAATGTTTTATTGTTTCTTTCACTTAGGTTAGTATTAAATTCACTTAAATATAACATTTCAATAGTAGATTTTTGAATTTTTGAATTTTTTTGAAATGTTACCTATATACTGATTCCCATACGATCATTCGTCCATACGTTCAAGCCTTAAGTGCTCAAAAATCCATATTGATAAAATGTAAGTTTTGAAATGGTTTATTGTTTCTTTCACTAAAAAATAACATTTCAATAGTAGATTTTTGAATTTTGAATTTTTTTGAAATGTTACCTGTATACTGATTTTCATGCGATAATTCTTCCATACGTTCAAGCCTTAAGTGCTCAAAAATCCATATTGATAAATGTAAATTTTGAAATGTTTTATTGTTTCTTTCACTTAGGTTAGTATTAAATTCACTCAAAAATAACATTTCAATAGTAGATTTTTGAATTTTTGAATTTTTTTGAAATGTTACCTATATACTGATTCCCATACGATCATTCGTCCATACGTTCAAGCCTTAAGATCTCAAAAATCCAAATTGACAAAATTTAAATTTTGAATTGTTGTAATTTTCTTTCACTTAAAAATAACATTTCAATAGTAGATTATTGAATTTTAGAAATTTTTTGAAATGTTACCTGTATACTGATTCTCATATGATCATTCTTCCATACGTTCAAGCCTTGAGTGCTCAAAAATCCATATTGATAAAATTTAAGATTTGAAATGTTTTATTGTTTCTTTCACTTAAAAATAACATTTCAATAGTAGATTTTTTAATTTTTTAAATGTTTTGAAATGTTACCTATATACTGATTAACGTACGATTATTCTTCCATACGTTCAAGCCATAAGTGCTCAAAAACCCAAATTGATAAAATGTAAATTTTGCAATGGTTTATAGTTTCTTTCATTTAAAAATAACATTTCAATAGTAGGTTTTTGAATTTTTAAATTTTTTTGAAATGTTACCTATATACTGGATCTCATACGATCATTCTTCAATACGTTCAAGCCTTAAGTGCTCAAAAATCCATATAAATAAAATGTAAATTTTAAAATGGTTTATTGTTTCTTTCACTTAAAAATAACATTTCAATAGTAGATTATTGAAATTTTTTGAAATGTTACCTGTATACTGATTCTCATATGATCATTCTTCCATACGTTCAAGCCTTAAGATCTCAAAAATCCATATAAAAAAAATGTAAATTTTAAAATGGTTTATTGTTTGTTTCACTAAAAAATAACATTTCAATAGTAGATTATTGAATTTTAGAAATTTTTTGA
Source organism: Phortica okadai (assembly GCA_034638295.1). Lineage (NCBI taxonomy): Eukaryota > Metazoa > Arthropoda > Insecta > Diptera > Drosophilidae > Phortica > Phortica okadai. Next base: position 26,443,028 of record CM067851.1, on the reverse strand, counting down.
AATGTTACCTATATACTGATTCCCATACGATCATTCTTCCATACGTTCAAGCCTTAAGTGCTCAAAAATCCATATTGATAAATGTAAATTTTGAAATGTTTTATTGTTTCTTTCACTTAGGTTAGTATTAAATTCACTTAAATATAACATTTCAATAGTAGATTTTTGAATTTTTAAATTTTTTTGAAATGTTACCTATATACTGATTCCCATACGATCATTCGTCCATACGTTCAAGCCTTAAGTGCTCAAAAATCCATATTGATAAAATGTAAGTTTTGAAATGGTTTATTGTTTCTTTGACTAAAAAATAACATTTCAATAGTAGATTTTTGAATTTTGAATTTTTTTGAAATGTTACCTGTATACTGATTTTCATACGATCATTCTTCCATACGTTCAAGCCTTAAGTGCTCAAAAATCCATATTGATAAATGTAAATTTTGAAATGTTTTATTGTTTCTTTCACTTAGGTTAGTATTAAATTCACTCAAAAATAACATTTCAATAGTAGATTATTGAATTTTTGAATTTTTTTGAAATGTTACCTATATACTGGATCTCATACGATCATTCTTCCATACGTTCAAGCCTTAAGATCTCAAAAATCCATATTGACAAAATTTAAATTTTGAATTGTTGTAATTTTCTTTCACTTAAAAATAACATTTCAATAGTAGATTATTGAATTTTAGAAATTTTTTGAAATGTTACCTGTATACTGATTCTCATATGATCATTCTTCCATACGTTCAAGCCTTGAGTGCTCAAAAATCCATATTGATACAATTTAAGATTTGAAATGTTTTATTGTTTCTTTCACTTAAAAATAACATTTCAATAGTAGATTTTTTAATTTTTAAAATTTTTTGAAATGTTACCTATATACTGATTAACATACGATTATTCTTCCATACGTTCAAGCCATAAGTGCTCAAAAACCCAAATTGATAAAATGTAAATTTTGCAATGGTTTATAGTTTCTTTCATTTAAAAATAACATTTCAATAGTAGGTTTTTGAATTTTTAAATTTTTTTGAAATGTTACCTATATACTGGATCTCATACGATCATTCTTCCATACGTTCAAGCCTTAAGTGCTCAAAAATCCATATAAATAAAATGTAAATTTTTAAATGGTTTATTGTTTCTTTCACTAAAAAATAACATTTCAATAGTAGATTATTGAATTTTTGAAATTTTTTGAAATGTTACCTATTTACTGATTCACATACGATCATTCTTCTATACGTTCAAGCCTTAAGTGGTCAAAAATCCATATTGATAAATGTTGTATTGATAAATTTTTTTGAAATGTTACCTATTTACTGGATCTCATACGATTATTCTTCCATACGTTCAAGCCATAAGTGCTCAAAAACCCAAATTGATAAAATGTAAATTTTGCAATGGTTTATAGTTTCTTTCATTTAAAAATAACATTTCAATAGTAGGTTTTTGAATTTTTAAATTTTTTTGAAATGTTACCTATATACTGGATCTCATACGATCATTCTTCCATACGTTCAAGCCTTAAGTGCTCAAAAATCCATATAAATAAAATGTAAATTTTAAAATGGTTTATTGTTTCTTTCACTAAAAAATAACATTTCAATAGTAGATTATTGAATTTTTGAAATTTTTTGAAATGTTACCTATTTACTGATTCACATACGATCATTCTTCCATACGTTCAAGCCTTAAGTGCTCAAAAATCCATATAAATAAAATTTAATTTTGAAATGGTTTATTGTTTCTTTCACTAAAAAATAACATTTCAATAGTAGATTATTGAATTTTTGAAATTTTTTGAAATTTTACCTATATACTGATTCTCATACGATTATTCTTCCATACGTTCAAGCCTTAAGTGCTCAAAAATCCATATTGATAAAATTTAAATTTTGAAATGTTGTATTGTTTCTTTCACTTAAAAATAACATTTCAATAGTAGATTTTTGAATTTTTGAATTTTTTTGAAATGTTACCTCTATACTGATTCCCATACGATCATTCTTCCATACATTCAAGCCATAAGTGCTTAAAAATCCATATTGATAAATGTAAATTTTGAAATGTTTTATTGTTTCTTTCAGTTAGGTTAGTATTAAATTCACTCAAAAATAACGTTTCAATAGTAGATTATTGAATTTTTGAATTTTTTTGAAATGTTACCTATATACTGGATCTCATACGATCATTCTTCCATACGTTCAAACCTTAAGATCTCAAAAATCCATATTGACAAAATTTAAATTTTGAATTGTTGTATTTTTTCTTTCACTTAAAAATAACATTTCAATAGTAGATTATTGAATTTTAGAAATTTTTTGAAATGTTACCTGTATACTGATTCTCATATGATCATTCTTCCATACGTTCAAGCCTTAAGTGCTCAAAAATCCATATTGATAAAATTTAAGATTTGAAATGTTTTATTGTTTCTTTCACTTAAAAATAACATTTTAATAGTAGATTTTTGAATTTTTAAAATTTTTTGAAATGTTACCTATATACTGATTCTCATACGATTATTCTTCCATACGTTCAAGCTATAAGTGCTCAAAAACCCATATTGATAAAATGTAAATTTTGCAATGGTTTATAGTTTCTTTCATTTAAAAATAACATTTCAATATTTATACTTTTCACGTATGTGAAACAGTATAATATCTTTGTGCTGAAGTTTGTAACAGATCGAAATATTAATTTCCGACTATATAAAGTATATATATTCTTGATCAGGACGACAAGACGAGTTGATTTAGCCATGTCCGTCTGTCCGTCTGACCGTCTGTCCGTCTGTCTGTATATATACAATCTCCTCCCACAGTTTTGAAGATATCGAGCTGAAATTTTGCACAGAGACTTCTCATTCGTGCAGTCAACTCATTTGTCGGATCCAGCCATATCGGACCACTGGAACTGGTAGCCCCCATACGAAAAGAAGAAGAAAAATGAACAAAACTTGAATCGTTGTATGGAAAACTTTTTTGTTTTGTACGATAGAGTGCTGAAATTTTAAACATAGTAGTTTTACATAGTCCGACTACATGCCTGAAAGTTTCATTGAGATTGGACATCTGGAACTGGTAGCCCCCATACAAAATGAAGAAGAGGAAGAGAAGCAATATTCACGTCGTTGTATGGACAACTTTTTTGTTTTTTAACCAATTGACTTGAAACTTTACAGTTATGTTCTTAGGGAGGAATGAAAACTATTTTGACCAAAAGTGGGCGTGGCCACGCCCTTTTATAGCGAAAATTGACCCGTTGTATGGAAAACTTTTTAGTTTTTTAACCAATTGACTTAAAACCTTACAGTTATGTTCTTAGGGAGGAATGAAAACTATTTAGACCAAAAGTGGGCATGACCACCCCCACTTACAGCGAGAATTGACCCGTTGTATGGAAAACTTTTTTGTTTTTTAACCAATTGACTTGAAACTTTACAGTTATGTTCTAAGGGAGGCATGAGAACTATTCATTTAGTTTTTTTTATAGTGACACAACGTGAAAAGTATTACAGCTTCAGCCTTGCTGAAGATAGCGTCCTTACTGGTTTTTTTTTGAATTTTTGAATTTTTTTGAAATGTTACCTATATACTGGATCTCATACGATCATTCTTCCATACGTTCAAGCCTTAAGTGCTCAAAAATCCATATAAATAAAATGTAAATTTTGAAATGGTTTATTGTTTCTTTCACTAAAAAATAACATTTCAATAGTAGATTATTGAATTTTTGAAATTTTTTGAAATGTCACCTATTTACTGATTCTCATACGATCATTCTTCCATACGTTCAAGCCTTAAGTGGTCAAAAATCCATATTGATAAATGTTGTATTGATGAATTTTTTTTAAATGTTACCTATATACTGGATCTCATACGATCATTCTTCCATACGTTCAAGCCTTAAGATCTCAAAAATCCATATAAATAAAACTTCAATTTTGAAATGTTTTATTGTTTCTTTCACTTAGGTTAGAATTAAATTCACTCAAAAATAACGTTTCAATAGTAGATTAATGGAATTTTTGAATTTTTTTGAAATGTTACCTATATACTGGATCTCAAACGATCATTCTTCCATACGTTCAAGCCTTAAGATCTCAAAAATCCATATTAACAAAATTTAAATTTTGAATTGTTGTATTTTTTCTTTCACTAAAAAATAACATTTCAATAGTAGATTATTGAATTTTTGAAATTTTTTGAAATGTTACCTATATACTGATTCTCATACGATCATTCTTCCATACGTTCAAGCCTTAAGTGCTCAAAAATCCATATTGATAAAATTTAAATTTTGAAATGTTTTATTGTTTCTTTCACTTAAAAATAACATTTCAATAGTAGATTTTTAAATTTTTTGAAATGTTACCTATATACTGATTCTCATATGATCATTCTTCCATACGTTCAAGCCTTAAGTGCTCAAAAATGCATATTGATAAAATTTAAGATTTGAAATGTTTTATTGTTTCTTCGACTTAAAAATAACATTTCAATAGTAGATTTTTGAATTTTTAAAATTTTTTGAAATGTTACCTATATACTGATTCTCATACGATTATTCTTCTATACGTTCAAGCCTTAAGTGCTCAAAAATCCATATAAATAAAATGTAAATTTTGAAATGGTTTATTGTTTCTTTCACTTAAAAATAACATTTCAATAGTATATTTTTGAATTTTTAAAATTTTTTGAAATGTTACCTATATACTAATTCTCATACGATTATTCTTCTATACGTTCAAGCTATAAGTGCTCAAAAACCCATATTGATCAAATTTAAGATTTGAAATGTTTTATTGTTTCTTTCACTAAAAAATAACATTTCAATAGTAGATTATTGAATTTTTGAAATTTTTTGAAATGTTACCTATTTATTGATTCCCATACGATCATTCTCCCATACGTTCAAGTCTTAAGTGGTCAAAAATCCATATTGATAAAATTTAAATTTTGAAATGTTGTATTGTTTCTTTCACTTAAAAATAACATTTCAATAGTAGATTTTTGAATTTTAGAACTTTTTTGAAATGATACCTGTATACTGATTCTCATATGATCATTCTTCCATACGTTCAAGCCCTAAGTGCTCAAAAATCCATATAAATAAAAAATAACATTTCAATAGTAGATTATTGAATTTTTGAAATTTTTTGAAATGTTACCTATTTACTGATTCCCATACGATCATTCTTCCATACGTTCAAGCCTTAAGTGCTCAAAAATCCATATTGATAAAATTTAAATTTTAAAATGTTGTATTGTTTCTTTCACTTAAAAATAACATTTCAATAGTAGATTTTTGAATTTTAGAACTTTTTTGAAATGATACCTGTATACTGATTCTCATATGATCATTCTTCCATACGTTCAAGCCCTAAGTGCTCAAAAATCCATATAAATAAAAAATAACATTTCAATAGTAGATTATTGAATTTTTGAAATTTTTTGAAATGTTACCTATTTACTGATTCCCATACGATCATTCTTCCATACGTTCAAGCCTTAAGTGCTCAAAAATCCATATTGATAAAATTTAAATTTTGAAATGTTGTATTGTTTCTTTCACTTAAAAATAACATTTCAATAGTAGATTTTTGAATTTTAGAAATTTTTTAAAATGTTACCTGTATACTGAATCTCATATGATCATTCTTCCATACGTTCAAGCCTTAAGTGCTCAAAAATCCATATTGATAAAATTTAAGATTTGAAATGTTTTATTGTTTCTTTCACTTAAAAATAACATTTCAATAGTAGATTTTTGAATTTTTGAAATTTTTTGAAATGTTACCTATATACTGATTCTCATACGATTATTATTCTATACGTTCAAGCCGTAAGTGCTCAAAAATCCATATTGATAAAATTTAAATTTTGAAATGTTGTATTGTTTCTTTCACTTAAAAATAACATTTCAATAGTAGATTTTTGAATTTTAAAAATTTTTTGAAATATTACCTATATACTGATTCTCATACGATTATTCTTCTATACGTTCAAGCCATAAGTGCTCAAAAACCCATATTGATAAAATGTAAATTTTGCAATGGTTTATAGTTTCTTTCATTTAAAAATAACATTTCAATAGTAGATTTTAAAATTTTTGAATTTTTTTGAAATGTTACCTCTATACTGATTCCCATACGATCATTCTTCCATACATTCAAGCCATAAGTGCTTAAAAATCCATATTGATAAATGTAAATTTTGAAATGTTTTATTGTTTCTTTCAGTTAGGTTAGTATTAAATTCACTCAAAAATAACGTTTCAATAGTAGATTATTGAATTTTTGAATTTTTTTGAAATGTTACCTATATACTGGATCTCATACGATCATTCTTCCATACGTTCAAACCTTAAGATCTCAAAAATCCATATTGACAAAATTTAAATTTTGAATTGTTGTATTTTTTCTTTCACTTAAAAATAACATTTCAATAGTAGATTATTGAATTTTAGAAATTTTTTGAAATGTTACCTGTATACTGATTCTCATATGATCATTCTTCCATACGTTCAAGCCTTAAGTGCTCAAAAATCCATATTGATAAAATTTAAGATTTGAAATGTTTTATTGTTTCTTTCACTTAAAAATAACATTTTAATAGTAGATTTTTGAATTTTTAAAATTTTTTGAAATGTTACCTATATACTGATTCTCATACGATTATTCTTCCATACGTTCAAGCTATAAGTGCTCAAAAACCCATATTGATAAAATGTAAATTTTGCAATGGTTTATAGTTTCTTTCATTTAAAAATAACATTTCAATATTTATACTTTTCACGTATGTGAAACAGTATAATATCTTTGTGCTGAAGTTTGTAACAGATCGAAATATTAATTTCCGACTATATAAAGTACATATATTCTTGATCAGGACGACAAGACGAGTTGATTTAGCCATGTCCGTCTGTCCGTCTGACCGTCTGTCCGTCTGTCTGTATATATACAATCTCCTCCCACAGTTTTGAAGATATCGAGCTGAAATTTTGCACAGAGACTTCTCATTCGTGCAGTCAACTCATTTGTCGGATCCAGCCATATCGGACCACTGGAACTGGTAGCCCCCATACGAAAAGAAGAAGAAAAATGAACAAAACTTGAATCGTTGTATGGAAAACTTTTTTGTTTTGTACGATAGAGTGCTGAAATTTTAAACATAGTAGTTTTACATAGTCCGACTACATGCCTGAAAGTTTCATTGAGATTGGACATCTGGAACTGGTAGCCCCCATACAAAATGAAGAAGAGGAAGAGAAGCAATATTCACGTCGTTGTATGGACAACTTTTTTGTTTTTTAACCAATTGACTTGAAACTTTACAGTTATGTTCTTAGGGAGGAATGAAAACTATTTTGACCAAAAGTGGGCGTGGCCACGCCCTTTTATAGCGAAAATTGACCCGTTGTATGGAAAACTTTTTAGTTTTTTAACCAATTGACTTAAAACCTTACAGTTATGTTCTTAGGGAGGAATGAAAACTATTTAGACCAAAAGTGGGCATGACCACCCCCACTTACAGCGAGAATTGACCCGTTGTATGGAAAACTTTTTTGTTTTTTAACCAATTGACTTGAAACTTTACAGTTATGTTCTAAGGGAGGCATGAGAACTATTCATTTAGTTTTTTTTATAGTGACACAACGTGAAAAGTATTACAGCTTCAGCCTTGCTGAAGATAGCGTCCTTACTGGTTTTTTTTTGAATTTTTGAATTTTTTTGAAATGTTACCTATATACTGGATCTCATACGATCATTCTTCCATACGTTCAAGCCTTAAGATCTCAAAAATCCATATAAATAAAACTTCAATTTTGAAATGTTTTATTGTTTCTTTCACTTAGGTTAGAATTAAATTCACTCAAAAATAACGTTTCAATAGTAGATTAATGGAATTTTTGAATTTTTTTGAAATGTTACCTATATACTGGATCTCAAACGATCATTCTTCCATACGTTCAAGCCTTAAGATCTCAAAAATCCATATTAACAAAATTTAAATTTTGAATTGTTGTATTTTTTCTTTCACTAAAAAATAACATTTCAATAGTAGATTATTGAATTTTTGAAATTTTTTGAAATGTTACCTATATACTGATTCTCATACGATCATTCTTCCATACGTTCAAGCCTTAAGTGCTCAAAAATCCATATTGATAAAATTTAAATTTTGAAATGTTTTATTGTTTCTTTCACTTAAAAATAACATTTCAATAGTAGATTTTTAAATTTTTTGAAATGTTACCTATATACTGATTCTCATATGATCATTCTTCCATACGTTCAAGCCTTAAGTGCTCAAAAATGCATATTGATAAAATTTAAGATTTGAAATGTTTTATTGTTTCTTCGACTTAAAAATTACATTTCAATAGTAGATTTTTGAATTTTTAAAATTTTTTGAAATGTTACCTATATACTGATTCTCATACGATTATTCTTCTATACGTTCAAGCCTTAAGTGCTCAAAAATCCATATAAATAAAATGTAAATTTTGAAATGGTTTATTGTTTCTTTCACTTAAAAATAACATTTCAATAGTATATTTTTGAATTTTTAAAATTTTTTGAAATGTTACCTATATACTAATTCTCATACGATTATTCTTCTATACGTTCAAGCTATAAGTGCTCAAAAACCCATATTGATCAAATTTAAGATTTGAAATGTTTTATTGTTTCTTTCACTAAAAAATAACATTTCAATAGTAGATTATTGAATTTTTGAAATTTTTTGAAATGTTACCTATTTATTGATTCCCATACGATCATTCTCCCATACGTTCAAGTCTTAAGTGGTCAAAAATCCATATTGATAAAATTTAAATTTTGAAATGTTGTATTGTTTCTTTCACTTAAAAATAACATTTCAATAGTAGATTTTTGAATTTTAGAACTTTTTTGAAATGATACCTGTATACTGATTCTCATATGATCATTCTTCCATACGTTCAAGCCCTAAGTGCTCAAAAATCCATATAAATAAAAAATAACATTTCAATAGTAGATTATTGAATTTTTGAAATTTTTTGAAATGTTACCTATTTACTGATTCCCATACGATCATTCTTCCATACGTTCAAGCCTTAAGTGCTCAAAAATCCATATTGATAAAATTTAAATTTTAAAATGTTGTATTGTTTCTTTCACTTAAAAATAACATTTCAATAGTAGATTTTTGAATTTTAGAACTTTTTTGAAATGATACCTGTATACTGATTCTCATATGATCATTCTTCCATACGTTCAAGCCCTAAGTGCTCAAAAATCCATATAAATAAAAAATAACATTTCAATAGTAGATTATTGAATTTTTGAAATTTTTTGAAATGTTACCTATTTACTGATTCCCATACGATCATTCTTCCATACGTTCAAGCCTTAAGTGCTCAAAAATCCATATTGATAAAATTTAAATTTTGAAATGTTGTATTGTTTCTTTCACTTAAAAATAACATTTCAATAGTAGATTTTTGAATTTTAGAAATTTTTTAAAATGTTACCTGTATACTGAATCTCATATGATCATTCTTCCATACGTTCAAGCCTTAAGTGCTCAAAAATCCATATTGATAAAATTTAAGATTTGAAATGTTTTATTGTTTCTTTCACTTAAAAATAACATTTCAATAGTAGATTTTTGAATTTTTGAAATTTTTTGAAATGTTACCTATATACTGATTCTCATACGATTATTATTCTATACGTTCAAGCCGTAAGTGCTCAAAAATCCATATTGATAAAATTTAAATTTTGAAATGTTGTATTGTTTCTTTCACTTAAAAATAACATTTCAATAGTAGATTTTTGAATTTTAAAAATTTTTTGAAATATTACCTATATACTGATTCTCATACGATTATTCTTCTATACGTTCAAGCCATAAGTGCTCAAAAACCCATATTGATAAAATGTAAATTTTGCAATGGTTTATAGTTTCTTTCATTTAAAAATAACATTTCAATAGTAGATTTTAAAATTTTTGAATTTTTTTGAAATGTTACCTATATACTGGATCTCATACGATCATCCTTCCATACGTTCAAGCCTTAAGTGCTCAAAAATCCATATAAATAAAAAGTAAATTTTGAAATGGTTTATTGTTTCTTTCACTAAAAAATAACATTTCAATAGTAGATTATTGAATTTTTGAAATTTTTTGAAATGTTACCTATTTACTGATTCCCATACGTTCATTCTTCCATACGTTCAAGCCTTAAGTGGTCAAAAATCCATATTGATAAATGTAAATTTTGCAATGTTTTATAGTTTCTTTCACTTAGGTTAGTATTAAATTCACTCAAAAAAAACGTTTCAATAGTAGATTTTTAAATTTTTGAATTTTTTTGAAATGTTACCTATATACTGGATCTCATATGATTATCCTTCCATACGTTCAAGCCTTAAGTGCTCAAAAATCCATATAAATAAAATGTTAATTTTGAAATGGTTTATTGTTTCTTTCACTAAAAAATAACATTTCAATAGTAGATTTTTGAATTTTTTAATTTTTTTGAAATGTTATCTATATGCTGATTCCCATACGATCATTCTTCCATACGTTCAAGCCTTAAGTGCTCAAAAATCCATATTGATTAATGTAAATTTTGAAATGTTTTATTGTTTCTTTCACTAAAAAATAACATTTCAATAGTAGATTTTTGAATTTTTGAATTTTTTTGAAATGTTTCCTGTATACTGATTTTCATACGATCATTCTTCCATACGTTCAAGCCTAAAGTGCTTAAAAATCCATATTGATAAATGTAAATTTTGAAATGTTTTATTGTTTTTTTCACTGAGGTTAGTATTAAATTCACTCAAAAATAACGTTTCATATATATTTGAATTTTTGAATTTTTTTGAAATGTTACCTATATAAGCCTTCAATAGTAGATATTTGAATTTTTGATTTTTTTTGAAATGTTACCTATATACTGGATCTCATTCGATCATTCTTCCATACGTTCAAGCCTTAAGATATCAAAAATCCATATAAATAAAATTTACATTTTGAAATGGTTGATTGTTTCACTAAAAAATAACATTTCAATAGTAGATTATTGAATTTTTGAAATCTTACCTATATACTGATTCTCATACGATCATTCTTCCATACGTTCAAGCCTTAAGTGCTCAAAAATCCATATTGATAAAATTTAAATTTTGAAATGTTGTATTGTTTCTTTCACTTAAAAATAACATTTCAATAGTAGATTTTTGAATTTTAGAAATTTTTTGAAATGTTATCTATATACTGATTCTCATATGAACATTGTTCCATACGTTCAAGCCTTAAGATCTCAAAAATCCACATAAATAAAATGTATAATTTGAAATGGTTTTTTGTTTCTTTCACCAAAAAATAACATTTCAATAGTAGATTTTTGAATTTTTGAAATTTTTTGAAATGTTACCTATATACTGATTCTCATATGATCATTCTTCCATACGTTCAAGCTTTAAGATCTCAAAAATCCACATAAATAAAATGTATATTTTGAAATGGTTTTTTGTTTCTTTCACCAAAAAATAACATTTCAATAGTAGATTATTGAATATTAGAATTTTTTTGAAATGTTACCTATATACTGGTTCCCATACGATCATTCTTCAATACGTTCAAGCCTTAAGTGCTCAAAAATCCATATTGATAAATGTAAATTTTGAAATGTTTTATTGTTTCTTTCACTTAGGTTAGTATTAAATTCACTCAAAAATAACATTTCAATAGTAGATTTTTGAATTTTTGAAATTTTTTGAAATGTTACCTATATACTGGATCTCATACGATCATTCTTCTATACGTTCAAGCCTTAAGATCTCAAAACTCCATATAAATAATATGTAAATTTTGAAATGGTTTATTGTGTCTTTCACTAAAAAATAACATTTCAATAGTAGAATATTGAATTTTTGAAATTTTTTGAAATGTTACCTATTTACTGATTCCCATACGATTATTCTTCCATACGTTCAAGCTCTAAGTGGTCAAAAATCCATATTGATAAATGTAAATTTTGAAATGTTTTATTGTTTCTTTCACTTAGGTTAGTATTAAATTCACTCAAAAATAACGTTTCAATAGTAGATTTTTGAATTTTAGAATTTTTTTGAAATGTTACCTATATACTGGATCTCATACGATCATTCTTCCATACGTTCAAGCCTTAAGATCTCAAAAATCCATATAAATAAAATGTCAATTTTGAAATGTTTTATTGTTTCTTTCACTTAGGTTAGTATTAAATTCACTCAAAAATAACGTTTCAATAGTAGATTATTGAATTTTTGAATTTTTTTGAAATGTTACCTATATACTGGATCTCATACGATTATTTTTCCATACGTTCAATCCTTAAGATCTCAAAAATCCATATAAATAATATGTAAATTTTGAAATGGTTTATTGTTTCTTTCACTAAAAAATAACATTTCAATAGTAGATTTTTGAATTTTGAATTTTTTTGAAATGTTACCTCTATACTGATTCCCATACGATCATTCTTCCATACATTCAAGCCTTAAGTGCTTAAAAATCCATATTGATAAATGTAAATTTTTAAATGTTTTATTGTTTCTTTCACTTAGGTTAGTATTAAATTCACTCAATAATAACGTTTCAATAGTAGATTATTGAATTTCTGAATTTTTTTGAAATGTTACCTGTATACTGGATCTCATACGATCATTCTTCCAATCGTTCAAGCCTTAAGATCTCAAAAATCCATATAAATAATACGTAAATTTTGAAATGGTTTATTGTTTCTTTCACTAAAAAATAACATTTCAATAGTAGATTATTGAATTTTTGAAATTTTTTGAAATGTTACCTATATACTGATTCTCATAAGATCATTCTTCCATACGTTCAAGCCTTAAGTGCTCAAAAATCCATATTGATAAAATTTAAATTTTGAAATGTTGTATTGTTTCTTTCACTTAAAAATAACATTTCAATAGTAGATTTTTGAATTTTTAAAAATCCATATTGATAAATGTAAATTTTGAAATGTTCTATTGTTTCTTTCACTTAGGTTAGTATTAAATTCACTCAAAAATAACGATTCAATAGTTGATTTTTGAATTTTTGAATTTTTTTGAAATGTTACCTATATACTGGATCTCATACGATCATTCTTCCATACGTTTAAGCCTTAAGATCACAAAAATCCATTTAAATAAAATGTAAATTTTGAAATGGTTTATTGTTTGTTTCACTAAAAAATAACATTTCAATAGTAGATTATTGAATTTTAGAAATTTTTTGAAATGTTACCTATATACTGATTCCCATACGATCATTCTTCCATACGTTCAAGCCTTAAGTGCTCAAAAATCCATATTGATAAATGTAAATTTTGAAATGTTTTATTGTTTCTTTCACTTAGGTTAGTATTAAATTCACCTAAATATAACATTTCAATAGTAGATTTTTTAATTTTTGAATTTTTTTGAAATGTTACCTATATACTGATTCCCATACGATCATTCTTCCATACGTTCAAGCCTTAAGTGCTCAAAAATCCATATTGATAAAATGTAAATTTTGAAATGGTTTATTGTTTCTTTCACTAAAAAATAACATTTCAATGGCAGATTTTTGAATTTTTGAATTTTTTTGAAATGTTACCTATATACTGATTCCCATACGATCATTCTTCCATACGTTCAAGCCTTAAGTGCTCAAAAATCCATATTGATAAATGTAAATTTTGAAATGTTTTATTGTTTCTTTCACTTAGGTTAGTATTAAATTCACCTAAATATAACATTTCAATAGTAGATTTTTGAATTTTTGAATTTTTTTGAAATGTTACCTATATACTGGATCTTATACGATCATTCTTCCATACGTTCAAGCCTTAAGACCTCAAAAATCCATATAAATAAAATGTCAATTTTGAAATGTTTTATTGTTTCTTTCACTTAGGTTAGTATTAAATTCACTCAAAAATAACGTTTCAATAGTAGATTATTGAATTTTTGAATTTTTTTGAAATGTTACCTGTATACTGGATCTCATACGATCATTCTTCCATACATTCAAGCCTTAAGTGCTTAAAAATCCATATAAATAAAACGTCAATTTTGAAATGTTTTATTGTTTCTTTCACTTAGGTTAGTATTAAATTCACCCAAAAATAACGTTTCAATAGTAGATTATTGAATTTTTGAATTTTTTTGGAATGTTACCTATATACTGATTCCCATACGATCATTCTTCCATACATTCAAGCCTTAAGTGCTCAAAAATCCATATAAATAAAATGTAAATTTTGAAATGTTTTATTGTTTCTTTCGGTTAGGTTAGTATTAATATCACTCAAAAATAACGTTTCAATAGTAGATTATTGAATTTTTGAAATTTTTTGAAATGTTACCTATATACTGGATCTCATACGAAAATTCTTCCATACGTTCAAGCCTTAAGATCTCAAAAATCCATATAAATAAAACTTCAATTTTGAAATGTTTTATTGTTTCTTTCACTTAGGTTAGAATTAAATTCACTCAAAAATAACGTTTCAATAGTAGATTACTGAATTTTTGAATTTTTTTGAAATGTTACCTATATACTGGATCTCATACGATCATTCTTCCATACGTTCAAGCCTTAAGATCTCAAAAATCCATATTGACAAAATTTAAATTTTGAATTGTTGTATTTTTTCTTTCACTAAAAAATAACATTTCAATAGTAGATTATTGAATTTTTGAAATTTTTTGATATGTTACCTTTATACTGATTCTCATACGATCATTCGTCCATACGTTCAAGCCTTAAGTGCTCAAAAATCCATATTGATAAAATTTAAATTTTGAAATGTTGTATTGTTTCTTTCACTTAAAAATAACATTTCAATAGTAGATTTTTGAATTTTTGAAATTTTTTGAAATGTTACCTCTATACTGATTCTCAGATTTTTATTCTTCCATACGTTTTAGCCTTAAGTGTTTAAAAATCCTTATTGATAAAATGTAAATTTTGAAATGTTGTATTGTTTCTTTCACTTAAAAATAACATTTCAATAGTAGATTTTTGAATTTTAGAAATTTTTTGAAATGTTACCTATATACTGGATCTCATACAATCATTCTTCCATACGTTCAAGCCTTAAGATCTCAAAAATCCATATTGACAAAATTTAAATTTTGAATTGTTGTATTTTTTCTTTCACTCAAAAATAACATTTCAATAGTAGATTATTGAATTTTTGAAATTTTTTGAAATGTTACCTATATACTGATTCTCATACGATCATTCGTCCATACGTTCAAGCCTTAAGTGCTCAAAAATCCATATTGATAAAATTTAAATTTTGAAATGTTGTATTGTTTCTTTCACTTAAAAATAACATTTCAATAGTAGATTTTTGAATTTTTGAAATTTTTTGAAATGTTACCTCTATACTGATTCTCAGATTTTTATTCTTCCATACGTTTAAGCCTTAAGTGCTCAAAAATCCTTATTGATAAAATGTAAATTTTGAAATGTTGTATTGTTTCTTTCACTTAAAAATAACATTTCAATAGTAGATTTTTGAATTTTAGAAATTTTTTGAAATGTTATCTATATACTGGATCTCATACGATCATTCTTCCATACGTTCAAGCCTTAAGATCTCAAAAATCCATATTGACAAAATTTAAATTTTGAATTGTTGTATTTTTTCTTTCACTAAAAAATAACATTTCAATAGTAGATTATAGAATTTTTGAAATTTTTTGAAATGTTACCTATATACTGATTCTCATACGATCATTCTTCCATACGTTCAAGCCTTAAGTGCTCAAAAATCCATATTGATAAAATTTAAATTTTGAAATGTTGTATTGTTTCTTTCACTTAAAAATAACATTTCAATAGTAGATTTTTGAATTTTTGAAATTTTGTGAAATGTTACCTCTATACTGATTCTCAGACTTTTATTCTTCCATACGTTCAAGCCTTAAGATCTCAAAAATCCATATTGACAAAATTTAAATTTTGAATTGTTGTATTTTTTCTTTCACTAA
Source organism: Phortica okadai (assembly GCA_034638295.1). Classification (NCBI taxonomy): domain Eukaryota; kingdom Metazoa; phylum Arthropoda; class Insecta; order Diptera; family Drosophilidae; genus Phortica; species Phortica okadai. The sequence continues at coordinate 26,426,983 of CM067851.1, read as the reverse complement.
AAAATAACATTTCAATAGTAGATTATAGAATTTTTGAAATTTTTTGAAATGTTACCTATATACTGATTCTCATTCGATCATTCTTCCATACGTTCAAGCCTTAAGTGCTCAAAAATCCATATTGATAAAATTTAAATTTTGAAATGTTGTATTGTTTCTTTCACTTAAAAATAACATTTCAATAGTAGATTATTGAATTTTTGAATTTTTTTGGAATGTTACCTATATACTGGATCTCATACGATCATTCTTCCATACGTTCAAGCGTTAAGATCTCCAAAATCCATATAAATAAAATGTCAATTTTGAAATGTTTTATTGTTTCTTTCACTTAGGTTAGTATTAAATTCACTCAAAAATAACGTTTCAATAGTAGATTAATGGTATTTTGAATTTTTTTGAAATGTTACCTATATACTGGATCTCATACGATCATTCTTCCATACGTTCAAGCCTTAAGATCTCAAAAATCCATATAAATAATATGTAAATTTTGAAATGGTTTATTGTTTCTTTCACTAAAAAATAACATTTCAAGAGTAGATTATTGAATTTTTGAAATTTTTTGAAATGTTACCTATATACTGATTCTCATACGATCATTCTTCCATACGTTCATGCCTTAAGTTCTCAAAAATCCATATTGATAAAATTTAAATTTTGAAATGTTGTATGGTTTCTTTCACTTAAAAATAACATTTCAATAGTAGATTTTTGAATTTTTGAATTTTTTTGAAATGTTACCTCTATACTGATTCCCATACGATCATTCTTCCATACATTCAAGCCTTCAGTGCTTAAAAATCCATATCGATAAATGTAAATTTTGAAATGTTTTATTGTTTCTTTCTGTTAGGTTAGTATTAATATCACTCAAAAATAACGTTTCAATTTTAGATTATTGAATTTTTGAAATTTTTTGAAATGTTACCTATATACTGGATCTCATACGAAAATTCTTCCATACGTTCAAGCCTTAAGATCTCAAAAATCCATATAAATAATATGTAAATTTTGAAATGGTTTATTGTTTCTTTCACTAAAAAATAACATTTCAATAGTAGATTATTGAATTTTTTAAATTTTTTTAAATATTACCTATATACTGATTCTCATACGATCATTCTTCTATACGTTCAAGCCTTAAGATCTCAAAAATCCATATAAAAAAAATGTAAATTTTGAAATGGTTTATTGTTTGTTTCACTAAAAAATAACATTTCAATAGTAGATTATTGAATTTTAGAAATTTTTTGAAATGTTACGTGTATACTGATTCCCATATGATCATTCTTCCATACGTTCAAGCCTTAAGTGCTCAAAAATCCATATTGATAAATGTAAATTTTGAAATGTTTTATTGTTTCTTTCACTTAGGTTAGTATTAAATTCACCCAAAAATAACGTTTCAATAGTAGATTATTGAATTTTTGAATTTTTTTGGAATGTTACCTATATACTGATTCACATACGATCATTCTTCCATACGTTCAAGCCTTAAGATCTCAAAAATCCATATAAATAAAACTTCAATTTTGAAATGTTTTATTGTTTCTTTCACTTAGGTAAGAATTAAATTCACTCAAAAATAACGTTTCAATAGTAGATTACTGAATTTTTGAATTTTTTTGAAATTTTACCTATATACTGGATCTCATACGATCATTCTTCCATACGTTCAAGCCTTAAGATCTCAAAAATCCATATTGACAAAATTTAAATTTTGAATTGTTGTATTTTTTCTTTCACTAAAAAATAACATTTCAATAGTAGATTATTGAATTTTTGAAATTTTTTGAAATGTTACCTATATACTGATTCTCATACGATCATTCTTCCATACGTTCAAGCCTTAAGTGCTCAAAAATCCATATTGATAAAATTTAAATTTTGAAATGTTGTATTGTTTCTTTCACTTAAAAATAACATTTCAACAGTAGATTTTTGAATTTTTGAAATTTTTTTAAATGTTACCTCTATACAGATTCTCAGACTTTTATTCTTCCATACGTTCAAGCCTTAAGTGCGCAAAAATCCATATTGATAAAATGTAAATTTTGAAATGGTTTATTGTTTGTTTCACTTAAATATAACATTTCAATAGTAGGTTTTTGAATTTTTGAATTTTTTTGAAATGTTACCTATATACTGGATCTCATACGATCATTCTTCCATACGTTCAAGCCTAAAGTGCTCAAAAATCCATATAAATAAAATGTAAATTTTAAAATGGTTTATTGTTTCTTTCACTAAAAAATAACATTTCAATAGTAGATTATTGAATTTTTGAAATTTTTTGAAATGTTACCTCTATACTGATTCTCAGATTTTTATTCTTCCATACGTTTAAGCCTTAAGTGCTCAAAAATCCTTATTGATAAAATGTAAATTTTGAAATGTTGTATTGTTTCTTTCACTTAAAAATAACATTTCAATAGTAGATTTTTGAATTTTAGAAATTTTTTGAAATGTTACCTATATACTGGATCTCATACAATCATTCTTCCATACGTTCAAGCCTTAAGATCTAAAAAATCCATATTGACAAAATTTAAATTTTGAATTGTTGTATTTTTTCTTTCACTAAAAAATAACATTTCAATAGTAGATTATTGAATTTTTGAAATTTTTTGAAATGTTACCTATATACTGATTCTCATACGATCATTCGTCCATACGTTCAAGCCTTAAGTGCTCAAAAATCCATATTGATAAAATTTAAATTTTGAAATGTTGTATTGTTTCTTTCACTTAAAAATAACATTTCAATAGTAGATTTTTGAATTTTTGAAATTTTTTGAAATGTTACCTCTATACTGATTCTCAGATTTTTATTCTTCCATACGTTCAAGCCTTAAGTGCTCAAAAATCTTTATTGATAAAATGTAAATTTTGAAATGTTGTATTGTTTCTTTCACATAAAAATAACATTTCAATAGTAGATTTTTGAATTTTTGAAATTTTTTGAAATGTTACTTCTATACTGATTCTCAGATTTTTATTCTCCCATACGTTTAAGCCTTAAGTGCTCAAAAATCCTTATTGATAAAATGTAAATTTTGAAATGTTGTATTGTTTCTTTCACTTAAAAATAACATTTCAATAGTAGATTTTTGAATTTTAGAAATTTTTTGAAATGTTATCTATATACTGGATCTCATACGATCATTCTTCCATACGTTCAAGCCTTAAGATCTCAAAAATCCATATTGACAAAATTTAAATTTTGAATTGTTGTATTTTTTCTTTCACTAAAAAATAACATTTCAATAGTAGATTATAGAATTTTTGAAATTTTTTGAAATGTTACCTATATACTGATTCTCATACGATCATTCTTCCATACGTTCAAGCCTTAAGTGCTCAAAAATCCATATTGATAAAATTTAAATTTTGAAATGTTGTATTGTTTCTTTCACTTAAAAATAACATTTCAATAGTAGATTATTGAATTTTTGAATTTTTTTGGAATGTTACCTATATACTGGATCTCATACGATCATTCTTCCATACGTTCAAGCGTTAAGATCTCAAAAATGCATATAAATAAAATGTCAATTTTGAAATGTTTTATTGTTTCTTTCACTTAGGTTAGTATTAAATTCACTCAAAAATAACGTTTCAATAGTAGATTAATGGTATTTTGAATTTTTTTGAAATGTTACCTATATACTGGATCTCATACGATCATTCTTCCATACGTTCAAGCCTTAAGATCTCAAAAATCCATATAAATAATATGTAAATTTTGAAATAGTTTATTGTTTCTTTCACTAAAAAATAACATTTCAATAGTAGATTATTGAATTTTTGAAATTTTTTGAAATGTTACCTATATACTGATTCTCATACGATCATTCTTCCATACGTTTATGCCTTAAGTGCTCAAAAATCCATATTGATAAAATTTAAATTTTGAAATGTTGTATGGTTTCTTTCACTTAAAAATAACATTTCAATAGTAGATTTTTGAATTTTTGAATTTTTTTGAAATGTTACCTCTATACTGATTCCCATACGATCATTCTTCCATACATTCAAGCCTTAAGTGCTTAAAAATCCATATTGATAAATGAAAATTTTGAAATGTTTTATTGTTTCTTTCGGTTAGGTTAGTATTAATATCACTCAAAAATAACGTTTCAATAGTAGATTATTGAATTTTTGAAATTTTTTGAAATGTTACCTATATACTGGATCTCATACGAAAATTCTTCCATACGTTCAAGCCTTAAGATCTCAAAAATCCATATAAATAATATGTAAATTTTGAAATGGTTTATTGTTTCTTTCACTAAAAAATAACATTTCAATAGTAGATTATTGAATTTTTTAAATTTTTTGAAATGTTACCTATATACTGATTCTCATACGATCATTCTTCTGTACGTTCAAGCCTTAAGATCTCAAAAATCCATATAAAAAAAATGTAAATTTTGAAATGGTTTATTGTTTGTTTCACTAAAAAATAACATTTCAATAGTAGATTTTTGAATTTTGAATTTTTTTGAAATGTTACCTGTATACAGATTTTCATTCGATCATTCTTCCATACGTTCAAGCCTTAAGTTCTTAAAAATCCATATTGATAAATGTAAATTTTGAAATGGTTTATTGTTTCTTTCACTTAAAAATAACATTTCAATAGTAGATTTTTGAATTTTTGAAATTTTTTGAAATGTTACCTCTATACTGATTCCCATACGATCATTCTTCCATACATTCAAGCCTTAAGTGCTTAAAAATCCATATTGATAAATGTAAATTTTTAAATGTTTTATTGTTTCTTTCACTTAGGTTAGTATTAAATTCACCCAAAAATAACGTTTCAATAGTAGATTATTGAATTTTTGAATTTTTTTGGAATGTTACCTATATACTGATTCCCATACGATCATTCTTCCATACATTCAAGCCTTAAGTGCTCAAAAATCCATATAAATAAAATGTAAATTTTGAAATGTTTTATTGTTTCTTTCGGTTAGGTTAGTATTAATATCACTTAAAAATAACGTTTCAATAGTAGATTATTGAATTTTTGAAATTTTTTGAAATGTTACCTATATACTGGATCTCATACGAAAATTCTTCCATACGTTCAAGCCTTAAGATCTCAAAAATCCATATAAATAAAACTTCAATTTTGAAATGTTTTATTGTTTCTTTCACTTAGGTTAGAATTAAATTCACTCAAAAATAACGTTTCAATAGTAGATTACTGAATTTTTGAATTTTTTTGAAATGTTACCTATATACTGGATCTCATACGATCATTCTTCCATACGTTCAAGCCTTAAGATCTCAAAAATCCATATTGACAAAATTTAAATTTTGAATTGTTGTATTTTTTCTTTCACTAAAAAATAACATTTCAATAGTAGATTATTGAATTTTTGAAATTTTTTGATACGTTACCTTTATACTGATTCTCATACGATCATTCGTCCATACGTTCAAGCCTTAAGTGCTCAAAAATCCATATTGATAAAATTTAAATTTTGAAATGTTGTATTGTTTCTTTCACTTAAAAATAACATTTCAATAGTAGATTTTTGAATTTTTGAAATTTTTTGAAATGTTACCTCTATACTGATTCTCAGATTTTTATTCTTCCATACGTTTTAGCCTTAAGTGCTCAAAAATCCTTATTGATAAAATGTAAATTTTGAAATGTTGTATTGTTTCTTTCACAAAAAAATAACATTTCAATAGTAGATTTTTGAATTTTAGAAATTTTTTGAAATGTTACCTATATACTGGATCTCATACAATCATTCTTCCATACGTTCAAGCCTTAAGATCTCAAAAATCCATATTGACAAAATTTAAATTTTGAATTGTTGTATTTTTTCTTTCACTCAAAAATAACATTTCAATAGTAGATTATTGAATTTTTGAAATTTTTTGAAATGTTACCTATATACTGATTCTCATACGATCATTCGTCCATACGTTCAAGCCTTAAGTGCTCAAAAATCCATATTGATAAAATTTAAATTTTGAAATGTTGTATTGTTTCTTTCACTTAAAAATAACATTTCAATAGTAGATTTTTGAATTTTTGAAATTTTTTGAAATGTTACCTCTATACTGATTCTCAGATTTTTATTCTTCCATACGTTTAAGCCTTAAGTGCTCAAAAATCCTTATTGATAAAATGTAAATTTTGAAATGTTGTATTGTTTCTTTCACTTAAAAATAACATTTCAATAGTAGATTTTTGAATTTTAGAAATTTTTTGAAATGTTATCTATATACTGGATCTCATACGATCATTCTTCCATACGTTCAAGCCTTAAGATCTCAAAAATCCATATTGACAAAATTTAAATTTTGAATTGTTGTATTTTTTCTTTCACTAAAAAATAACATTTCAATAGTAGATTATAGAATTTTTGAAATTTTTTGAAATGTTACCTATATACTGATTCTCATACGATCATTCTTCCATACGTTCAAGCCTTAAGTGCTCAAAAATCCATATTGATAAAATTTAAATTTTGAAATGTTGTATTGTTTCTTTCACTTAAAAATAACATTTCAATAGTAGATTTTTGAATTTTTGAAATTTTGTGAAATGTTACCTCTATACTGATTCTCAGACTTTTATTCTTCCATACGTTCAAGCCTTAAGATCTCAAAAATCCATATTGACAAAATTTAAATTTTGAATTGTTGTATTTTTTCTTTCACTAAAAAATAACATTTCAATAGTAGATTATAGAATTTTTGAAATTTTTTGAAATGTTACCTATATACTGATTCTCATTCGATCATTCTTCCATACGTTCAAGCCTTAAGTGCTCAAAAATCCATATTGATAAAATTTAAATTTTGAAATGTTGTATTGTTTCTTTCACTTAAAAATAACATTTCAATAGTAGATTATTGAATTTTTGAATTTTTTTGGAATGTTACCTATATACTGGATCTCATACGATCATTCTTCCATACGTTCAAGCGTTAAGATCTCCAAAATCCATATAAATAAAATGTAAATTTTGAAATGGTTTATTGTTTCTTTCACTAAAAAATAACATTTCAATAGTAGATTATTGAATTTTTGAAATTTTTTGGAATGTTACCTATATACTGGATCTCATACGATCATTCTTCCATACGTTCAAGCGTTAAGATCTCCAAAATCCATATAAATAAAATGTAAATTTTGAAATGTTTTATTGTTTCTTTCACTTAGGTTAGTATTAAATTCACTCAAAAATAACGTTTCAATAATAGATTAATGGTATTTTGAATTTTTTTGAAATGTTACCTATATACTGGATCTCATACGATCATTCTTCCATACGTTCAAGCCTTAAGATCTCAAAAATCCATATAAATAATATGTAAATTTTGAAATGGTTTATTGTTTCTTTCACTAAAAAATAACATTTCAATAGTAGATTATTGAATTTTTGAAATTTTTTGAAATGTTACCTATATACTGATTCTCATACGATCATTCTTCCATACGTTCATGCCTTAAGTGCTCAAAAATCCATATTGATAAAATTTAAATTTTGAAATGTTGTATGGTTTCTTTCACTTAAAAATAACATTTCAATAGTAGATTTTTGAATTTTTGAATTTTTTTGAAATGTTACCTCTATACTGATTCCCATACGATCATTCTTCCATACATTCAAGCCTTAAGTGCTTAAAAATCCATATCGATAAATGTAAATTTTGAAATGTTTTATTGTTTCTTTCTGTTAGGTTAGTATTAATATCACTCAAAAATAACGTTTCAATTGTAGATTATTGAATTTTTGAAATTTTTTGAAATGTTACCTATATACTGGATCTCATACGAAAATTCTTCCATACGTTCAAGCCTTAAGATCTCAAAAATCCATATAAATAATATGTAAATTTTGAAATGGTTTATTGTTTCTTTCACTAAAAAATAACATTTCAATAGTAGATTATTGAATTTTTTAATTTTTTTTAAATATTACCTATATACTGATTCTCATACGATCATTCTTCTATACGTTCAAGCCTTAAGATTTCAAAAATCCATATAAAAAAAATGTAAATTTTGAAATGGTTTATTGTTTGTTTCACTAAAAAATAACATTTCAATAGTAGATTATTGAATTTTAGAAATTTTTTGAAATGTTACGTGTATACTGATTCCCATATGATCATTCTTCCATACGTTCAAGCCTTAAGTGCTCAAAAATCCATATTGATAAATGTAAATTTTGAAATGTTTTATTGTTTCTTTCGGTTAGGTTAGTATTAAATTCACCCAAAAATAACGTTTCAATAGTAGATTATTGAATTTTTGAATTTTTTTGGAATGTTACCTATATACTGATTCACATACGATCATTCTTCCATACGTTCAAGCCTTAAGATCTCAAAAATCCATATAAATAAAACTTCAATTTTGAAATGTTTTATTGTTTCTTTCACTTAGGTAAGAATTAAATTCACTCAAAAATAACGTTTCAATAGTAGATTACTGAATTTTTGAATTTTTTTGAAATTTTACCTATATACTGGATCTCATACGATCATTCTTCCATACGTTCAAGCCTTAAGATCTCAAAAATCCATATTGACAAAATTTAAATTTTGAATTGTTGTATTTTTTCTTTCACTAAAAAATAACATTTCAATAGTGGATTATTGAATTTTTGAATTTTTTTGAAATTTTACCTATATACTGGATCTCATACGATCATTCTTCCATACGTTCAAGCCTTAAGATCTCAAAAATCCATATTGACAAAATTTGAATTTTGAATTGTTGTATTTTTTCTTTCACTAAAAAATAACATTTCAATAGTAGATTTTTGAATTTTTGAAATTTTTTTAAATGTTACCTCTATACAGATTCTCAGACTTTTATTCTTCCATACGTTCAAGCCTTAAGTGCGCAAAAATCCATATTGATAAAATGTAAATTTTGAAATGGTTTATTGTTTGTTTCACTTAAATATAACATTTGAATAGTAGGTTTTTGAATTTTTGAATTATTTTGAAATGTTACCTATATACTGGATCTCATACGATCATTCTTCCATACGTTCAAGCCTTAAGTGCTCAAAAATCCATATAAATAAAATGTAAATTTTAAAATGGTTTATTGTTTCTTTCACTAAAAAATAACATTTCAATAGTAGATTATTGAATTTTTGAAATTTTTTGAAATGTTACCTCTATACTGATTCTCAGATTTTTATTCTTCCATACGTTTAAGCCTTAAGTGCTCAAAAATCCTTATTGATAAAATGTAAATTTTGAAATGTTGTATTGTTTCTTTCACTTAAAAATAACATTTCAATAGTAGATTTTTGAATTTTAGAAATTTTTTGAAATGTTACCTATATACTGGATCTCATACAATCATTCTTCCATACGTTCAAGCCTTAAGATCTAAAAAATCCATATTGACAAAATTTAAATTTTGAATTGTTGTATTTTTTCTTTCACTAAAAAATAACATTTCAATAGTAGATTATTGAATTTTTGAAATTTTTTGAAATGTTACCTATATACTGATTCTCATACGATCATTCGTCCATACGTTCAAGCCTTAAGTGCTCAAAAATCCATATTGATAAAATTTAAATTTTGAAATGTTGTATTGTTTCTTTCACTTAAAAATAACATTTCAATAGTAGATTTTTGAATTTTTGAAATTTTTTGAAATGTTACCTCTATACTGATTCTCAGATTTTTATTCTTCCATACGTTCAAGCCTTAAGTGCTCAAAAATCTTTATTGATAAAATGTAAATTTTGAAATGTTGTATTGTTTCTTTCACTTAAAAATAACATTTCAATAGTAGATTTTTGAATTTTTGAAATTTTTTGAAATGTTACCTATATACTGGATCTCATACAATCATTCTTCCATACGTTCAAGCCATAAGATCTCAAAAATCCATATTGACAAAATTTAAATTTTGTATTGTTGTATTTTTTCTTTCACTAAAAAATAACATTTCAATAGTAGATTATTGAATTTTTGAAATTTTTTGAAATGTTACCTATATACTGATTCTCATACGATCATTCTTCCATACGTTCAAGCCTTAAGTGCTCAAAAATCCATATTGATAAAATTTAAATTTTGAAATGTTGTATTGTTTCTTTCACATAAAAATAACATTTCAATAGTAGATTTTTGAATTTTTGAAATTTTTTGAAATGTTACCTCTATACTGATTCTCAGATTTTTATTCTCCCATACGTTTAAACCTTAAGTGCTCAAAAATCCTTATTGATAAAATGTAAATTTTGAAATGTTGTATTGTTTCTTTCACTTAAAAATAACATTTCAATAGTAGATTTTTGAATTTTAGAAATTTTTTGAAATGTTATCTATATACTGGATCTCATACGATCATTCTTCCATACGTTCAAGCCTTAAGATCTCAAAAATCCATATTGACAAAATTTAAATTTTGAATTGTTGTATTTTTTCTTTCACTAAAAAATAACATTTCAATAGTAGATTATAGAATTTTTGAAATTTTTTGAAATGTTACCTATATACTGATTCTCATACGATCATTCTTCCATACGTTCAAGCCTTAAGTGCTCAAAAATCCATATTGATAAAATTTAAATTTTGAAATGTTGTATTGTTTCTTTCACTTAAAAATAACATTTCAATAGTAGATATTTGAATTTTTGAAATTTTGTGAAATGTTACCTCTATACTGATTCTCAGACTTTTATTCTTCCATACGTTCAAGCCTTAAGATCTCAAAAATCCATATTGACAAAATTTAAATTTTCAATTGTTGTATTTTTTCTTTCACTAAAAAATAACATTTCAATAGTAGATTATAGAATTTTCGAAATTTTTTGAAATGTAACCTATATACTGATTCTCATACGATCATTCTTCCATACGTTCAAGCCTTAAGTGCTCAAAAATCCATATTGATAAAATTTAAATTTTGAAATGTTGTATTGTTTCTTTCACTTAAAAATAACATTTCAATAGTAGATTATTGAATTTTTTTTTTTTTTGGAATGTTACCTATATACTGGATCTCATACGATCATTCTTCCATACGTTCAAGCGTTAAGATCTCAAAAATGCATATAAATAAAATGTCAATTTTGAAATGTTTTATTGTTTCTTTCACTTAGGTTAGTATTAAATTCACTCAAAAATAACGTTTCAATAGTAGATTAATGGTATTTTTAATTTTTTTGAAATGTTACCTATATACTGGATCTCATACGATCATTCTTCCATACGTTCAAGCCTTAAGATCTCAAAAATCCATATAAATAATATGTAAATTTTGAAATAGTTTATTGTTTCTTTCACTAAAAAATAACATTTCAATAGTAGATTATTGAATTTTTGAAATTTTTTGAAATGTTACCTATATACTGATTCTCATACGATCATTCTTCCATACGTTCATGCCTTAAGTGCTCAAAAATCCATATTGATAAAATTTAAATTTTGAAATGTTGAATGGTTTCTTTCACTTAAAAATAACATTTCAATAGTAGATTTTTGAATTTTTGAATTTTTTTGAAATGTTACCTCTATACTGATTCCCATACGATCATTCTTCCATACATTCAAGCCTTAAGTGCTTAAAAATCCATATTGATAAATGTAAATTTTGAAATGTTTTATTGTTTCTTTCGGTTAGGTTAGTATTAATATCACTCAAAAATAACGTTTCAATAGTAGATTATTGAATTTTTGAAATTTTTTGAAATGTTACCTATATACTGGATTTCATACGAAAATTCTTCCATACGTTCAAGCCTTAAGATCTCAAAAATCCATATAAATAATATGTAAATTTTGAAATGGTTTATTGTTTCTTTCACTAAAAAATAACATTTCAATAGTAGATTATTGAATTTTTTAAATTTTTTGAAATGTTACCTATATACTGATTCTCATACGATCATTCTTCTGTACGTTCAAGCCTTAAGATCTCAAAAATCCATATAAAAAAAATGTAAATTTTGAAATGGTTTATTGTTTGTTTCACTAAAAAATAACATTTCAATAGTAGATTATTGAATTTTAGAAATTTTTTGAAATGTTACGTGTATACTGATTCCCATATGATCATTCTTCCATACGTTCAAGCCTTAAGTGCTCAAAAATCCATATTGATAAATGTAAATTTTGACATGTTTTATTGTTTCTTTCACTTAGGTTAGTATTAAATTCACCCAAAAATAACGTTTCAATAGTAGATTATTGAATTTTTGAATTTTTTTGGAATGTTACCTATATACTGATTCTCATACGATCATTCTTCCATACGTTCAAGCCTTAAGATCTCAAAAATCCATATTGACAAAATTTAAATTTTGAATTGTTGTATTTTTTCTTTCACTAAAAAATAACATTTCAATAGTAGATTATTGAATTTTTGAAATTTTTTGAAATGTTACCTATATACTGATTCTCATACGATCATTCTTCCATACGTTCAAGCCTTAAGTGCTCAAAAATCCATATTGATAAAATTTAAATTTTGAAATGTTGTATTGTTTCTTTCACTTAAAAATAACATTTCAATAGTAGATTTTTGAATTTTTGAAATTTTTTTAAATGTTACCTCTATACAGATTCTCAGACTTTTATTCTTCCATACGTTCAAGCCTTAAGTGCGCAAAAATCCATATTGATAAAATGTAAATTTTGAAATGGTTTATTGTTTCTTTCACTTAAATATAACATTTCAATAGTAGGTTTTTGAATTTTTGAATTTTTTTGAAATGTTACCTATATACTGGATCTCATACGATCATTCTTCCATACGTTCAAGCCTTAAGTGCTCAAAAATCCATATAAATAAAATGTAAATTTTAAAATGGTTTATTGTTTCTTTCACTAAAAAATAACATTTCAATAGTAGATTATTGAATTTTTGAAATTTTTTGAAATGTTACCTATATACTGATTCTCATACGATCATTCTTCCATACGTTCAAGCCTTAAGTGCTCAAAAATCCATATTGATAAATGTTGTAGTGATGAATTTTTTTGAAATGTTACCTATATACTGGATCTCATACGATCATTCTTCCATACGTTCAAGCGTTAAGATCTTAAAAATTCATATAAATAAAATGTCAATTTTGAAATGTTTTATTGTTTCTTTCACTTAGGTTAGTATTAAATTCACTCAAAAATAACGTTTCAATAGTAGATTAATGGAATTTTGAATTAATCTACTACCTATATACTGATTCTCATACGATCATTCGTCCATACGTTCAAGCCTTAAGTGCTCAAAAATCCATATTGATAAAATTTAAATTTTGAAATGTTGTATTGTTTCTTTCACTTAAAAATAACATTTCAATAGTAGATTTTTGAATTTTTGAAATTTTTTGAAATGTTACCTCTATACTGATTCTCAGATTTTTATTCTTCCATACGTTTAAGCCTTAAGTGCTCAAAAATCCTTATTGATAAAATGTAAATTTTGAAATGTTGTATTGTTTCTTTCACTTAAAAATAACATTTCAATAGTAGATTTTTGAATTTTAGAAATTTTTTGAAATGTTACCTATATACTGGATCTCATACAATCATTCTTCCATACGTTCAAGCCTTAAGATCTCAAAAATCCATATTGACAAAATTTAAATTTTGAATTGTTGTATTTTTTCTTTCACTAAAAAATAACATTTCAATAGTAGATTATTGAATTTTTGAAATTTTTTGAAATGTTATACTGATTCTCATACGATCATTCGTCCATACGTTCAAGCCTTAAGTGCTCAAAAATCCATATTGATAAAATTTAAATTTTGAAATGTTGTATTGTTTCTTTCACTTAAAAATAACATTTCAATAGTAGATTTTTGAATTTTTGAAATTTTTTGAAATGTTACCTCTATACTGATTCTCAGATTTTTATTCTTCCATACGTTTAAGCCTTAAGTGCTCAAAAATCCTTATTGATAAAATGTAAATTTTGAAATGTTGTATTGTTTCTTTCACTTAAAAATAACATTTCAATAGTAGATTTTTGAATTTTAGAAATTTTTTGAAATGTTATCTATATACTGGATCTCATACGATCATTCTTCCATACGTTCAAGCCTTAAGATCGCAAAAATCCATATTGACAAAATTTAAATTTTGAATTGTTGTATTTTTTCTTTCACTAAAAAATAACATTTCAATAGTAGATTATAGAATTTTTGAAATTTTTTGAAATGTTACGTATATACTGATTCTCATACGATCATTCTTCCATACGTTCAAGCCTTAAGTGCTCAAAAATCCATATTGATAAAATTTAAATTTTGAAATGTTGTATTGTTTCTTTCACTTAAAAATAACATTTCAATAGTAGATTTTTGAATTTTTGAAATTTTGTGAAATGTTACCTCTATACTGATTCTCAGACTTTTATTCTTCCATACATTCAAGCCTTAAGTGCTTAAAAATCCATATTGATAAATATAAATTTTGAAATGTTTTATTGTTTCTTTCACTTAGGTTAGTATTAAATTCACTCAAAAATAACGTTTCAATAGCAGATTAATGAATTTTTGAATTTTTTTGAAATGTTACCTATATACTGGATCTCATACGATCATTCTTCCATACGTTCAAGCCTTAAGATCTCAAAAATCCATATAAATAATATGTAAATTTTGAAATGGTTTATTGTTTCTTTCACTAAAAAATAACATTTCAATATTAGATTATTGAATTTTTGAAATTTATTGAAATGTTACCTATATACTGATTCTCATACGATCATTCTTCCATACGTTCAAGCCTTAAGTGCTCAAAAATCCATATTGATAAAATTTAAATTTTGAAATATTGTATTGTTTCTTTCACTTAAAAATAACATTTCAATAGAAGATTTTTGAATTTTAGAAATTTTTTTAAATGTTTCCTATATACTGATTCTCATGTGATCATTCTTCCATACGTTCAAGCCTTAAGTGCTCAAAAATCCATATTGATAAAATGTAAATTTTGAAATGGTTTATTGTTTCTTTCACTTAAATATAACATTTCAATAGTAGATTTTTGAATTTTTGAATTTTTTTGAAATGTTACCTACATACTGATTCCCATACGATCATTCTTCCATACGTTCAAGCCTTAAGTGCTCAAAAATCCATATTGATAAAATGTAAGTTTTGAAATGGTTTATTGTTTCTTTCACTTAAATATAACATTTCAATAGTAGATTTTTGAATTTTTGAATTTTTTTGAAATGTTACCTATATACTGATTCCCATACGATCATTCTTCCATACATTCAAGCCTTAAGTTCTCAAAAATCCATATTGATAAAATTCAAGATTTGAATAGTAGATTTTTGAATTTTAGAAATTTTTTTAAATGTTACCTGTATACTGATTCTCATATGATCATGTACTGATTCTCATACGATGATTCTTCCATACGTTCAAGCCTTAAGTGCTTAAAAATCCATATTGATAAATGTAAATTTTGAAATGTTTTATTGTTTCTTTCACTTAGGTTAGTATTAAATTCACTCAAAAATAACGTTTCAATAGTAGATTTTTGAATTTTTGAATTTTTTTTAAATGTTACCTATATACTGAATCTCATACGATCATTCTTCCATACGTTCAAGCCTTAAGTGCTCAAAACTCCATATTGATAAAATGTAAATTTTGAAATGGTTTATTGTTTCTTTCACTTATGTTAGTATTAAATTCACTTAAAAAACATTTTAATAGAACATTATTGAATTTTGAATTTTTTTGAAATTTTACCTGAATACTGATTTTCATACGATCATTCTTCCATACATTCAAGCCTTAAGTGCTTAAAAATCCATATTGATAAATGTAAATTTTGAAATGTTTTATTGTTTCTTTCACTTAGGTTAGTATTAAATTCACTTAAAAAAACATTTTAATAGAGCATTATTGAATTTTTGAAATTTTTTGAAATGTTACCTATAAACTGATTCTCAGACTTTTATTCTTCCATACGTTCAAGCCTTAAGTGCTCAAAAATCCTTATTGATAAAATGTAAATTTTGAAATGGTTTATTGTTTCTTTCACTTAAATATAACATTTCAATAGTAGATTTTTGAATTTTTGATTTTTTTTGAAATGTTATCTATATACTGATTCTCATACGATCATTCTACCATACGTTCAAGCCTTAAGTGCTCAAAAATCCATATTGATAAAATGTAAGTTTTGAAATGGTTGATTGTTTCTTTCACTAAAAAATAACATTTCAATAGTAGATTTTTGAATTTTTGAATTTTTTTGAAATGTTACCTGTATACTGATTTTCATACCATCATTCTTCCATACGTTCAAGCCTTAAGTGCTTAAAAATCCATATTGATAAATGTAAATTTTGAAATGTTTTATTGTTTCTTTCACTTAGGTTAGTATTAAATTCACTCAAAAATAACGTTTCAATAGTAGTGTTAATGTTTAGGGGTTTTAAAATAGCCTCTAGTACAAACTAGTGTCTGGTAGTTGCCGCAACCGATACTTGAATCGGGTGAGCTCGAAGAAAAGTGAGTAGAAGGAACAGAAAGCTAGTTGCTTTGTTTAGTTCGTATTTCGTACTGATTTTATTCTTAAAAAGACAGAGTTTATATACAATTCTTAAACTATACAGTCTTGTGCAACTTATTAGGTAACATTTACATGTATCAATGTAAACACTTAAAATTTGGTGATAATGTGACATAACTTAACACTACCTTGACAGCATCATAAAACGTACATTGCCCTTGACCATTCAAGAGTGGCTTGTGCATTCTAATTGATGATATTTGATGATAGAAAACTGCAGTGCTGAGTGAATTACAAATGTCGACAGCGGCCAGGTCATTTACCAGCAGACACAGCTAATTAGCATAATATGTCAATCTACTTGCACGCACAGCAATAAAAGAAAAGGTCGAAGCATGGGTCACACAATGCATAACAACCACTTTACAGCAAGCGATTGATCGTTGTTCGATGCATTTTATGCTCAAGAATTTATTAGGCACTTAGAGTGTTAAAAGTAATTCTATGCTAATGCTCTCAGCTCAAACATGCGTGGGAAACAATAGCTAACTCTTAACATACTCCCGGCCGTTGAACAGTTGTTCAACATTATTACAGGTTGATCGTGAAGGGCTCCAGTTCCGGCATCGTATTGGTAGTGTTAGTGCGTGCTGGTTGCCTCTGTTGGTTGTCTAGATGCTTCTTTACCATATACAGGACGAAGATGATCAGGCAGGATAGTAACCAGCAGTATGTTACTATGCGGTCACGCTCCACCTTGTCTAAACTGAAAGGGAGAGATAGGTTTCCGATCGGTAGCCATTGATGCTTCATTCGGAACAGCTCTTCATATCCTTGTTTCTTTGGATGACCTGACACGTTGAACGCTAAACTTGAATTTATCGTAAAGTTGAGCGTCGAATTGCTGAAGCGAGCATACGATGTTTGAATCGTGCGTGTCGTAGAAGCGTGACCGGTAACCATTAGGTTAGGTTCTCGAAGACTGCATCCTTCATCAAGCGTCAATAGCCCAGCTTGACGAAGTTGTATGCTGAAGACTTCTTCTTTGCATACAATAGACATGTCCATAGGCGCGTGAGTTGCGAAAACCCACTGGTTGTTATGCCACATCGATGACCAGGCAAAGGTTTTGTTGGTCGTTGATATTTGACATGTCGATGGTGTTTTGTTGTTGAACAGCTGAAGTTGACATTGGTCGTGTATACCAAACATGGTCTGCTTGTGATAACACACGTAGTCATCTGTGTTGATCATGCGACATTTGTTTATGTCATCCGTTGTGAATCCTGCGAATTGATTCCGATTTTCGTTGATAGCCATAAGCTGATGATCTGGCTTAATCATGGTTAAGCCGTATGCATTTGTTGCCGGAATGGGTACGAGGTTGTACAGCTCTAATGATTGTGTCGAAAGCAACGGTAACGTTATTTTGAACACAACAGTATTACCCACGACAGTTCCTTCAGCTTCAATGAGCTTATAGAGCTGAAGGATGTTGCCATGCACGGAAGGAAGAGTTTGCCCTTGCGGCATGTGTTTCCTAATCTGCTCCAGCTGATCACTTAGCTGACGAGGAGATATCAGTATTGGACTGATCGTGTTGTGTCGAATGTCCGTTAGAACGTTAATTATTTCCGATTGTGTACGTTGCAAATTGGACGCAATTAACGTAAGTTGAGTGGACAGTGATATGTACCATTGCACCAGTTGCGCATGGTCCATTTCATAAGCTATGTTGCTCATTTGTTGCTCCATGTGGTCTAGACGTTTGGCAGTAGCGACTTCGTCACGTTTAATAACGTTAACTGTGGCATTGATAACTGATGTCTGGTTTTGTGACAGTTTCAACAAGTGGTCTTCATTGCCTTTGACATGTTGAATTGTGATTGCCATTTCTTCAGCATATTTTGAGTCCAACACACCAAACAAACTGTTTGCAATGTTCCCCACAATGTCTAACGGAGATCGTTTCAAACGGGAAGATTTAAGCAGACTGTTTTCTGTGATCAGCTCTTCTTCTATGTGCTTGAAGTGATTGTACATCGACGCACACGTCACTGACGTCCTCTTTAATTTTCCACATATTCGATCGATTTGATCTATTCCTGCGGAGAATGACTTCATGTCTTGCCAATACGGTTCTAAATTGTAGTAACTGATGATCTTCCACTCAGATACTGCAAGTCTGGTTGTGCCAATCCGTTCGAAGTAAATTCCTGGTTTGGCTTCAAAGTTCGTTACGTTCACGAACTGAGCTAATGCCAATGGTAGCAGCAACAATATTGCAAGGAGCATGATGCTCATAGGCGGAAGAGCACCCGTTCGGACCTTTTTTGTGCTGTTCGTGACTGGAGTGCTGTTACCTTCTTCACGCTGACGTTTTTCGGCAAGTTCCTCTTCGCATGGTAATGGCGCCAGTCTATGAATTGACCGTTTGTATACTCCCGTTGCTGTCTTGACATCAACAACACGTATGAAGTTGTCTGGGCCAGTATACAGTTTCACAATTCTACCCATTGGCCATTGAAGAACTGGAATGTTGTCTTCTTTAATCAAGACCATCGTTCCTTCTTTCACGCTGGACGAGGAATGCTTCCATTTATGGCGTTGTTGCAGCTACTGAAGGTAATCCTGAGACCACTGAGTCCAGAAATGATGCTTCAGCTTCGAAACGGCTTGCCATCTTTGTGTCAACGACTTCGACTGTTGACTCGGCTCAGCATCAGCTTGTGCGGTGAGAGCTTCTCCAATTAGGAAATGACCCGGTGTTAATGCTGACAAGTCATTTGGGTCATTTGATAATGGCGTTATTGGCCGTGAATTTAGAATAGCCTCAATCTCGACTATCACGGTCTCGAGCTCTTCGTAAGTTAATGACGCCGTTGCGACATTCTTTAACAGCAGCTGCTTTTCAGACTTCACTGCTGCTTCCCATAAGCCGCCAAAGTGTGGTGCTCGTGGAGGGATGAATTGGAAGTCTACTCCCTTTCTATTGCAGGCTTCAATTATTTGTGTTTTGGCTTTGTCGGCAAATATGGCTTCCTCCAGTTCAGCCAACTTGTTCCTTGCGCCCACAAAATTCGTTGCATTATCGCAATGCAAAGTCTTGCATTTTCCTCGTCGACTGATGAAACGTCTTAAGGCTGCCAGAAATGCTTCTGTTGTCAGATCACTGACCAGTTCCAGATGAACCGCCTTTGTTGAAAAACAACAAAAGACTGCAATGTAAGCCTTGTGCGGCTTCTTGCCTCGAATTTTATAGTGTACCCAGAATGGACCACAATAGTCAACTCCAGCGTTTAAGAACGGTCGAGCCTGAGCCACTCGTAATGGAGGAAGATTCCCCATGATCTGCTCGAACAACTTCGGACGCGCTCTAGTACACCTCACACAGTTTTGCACTATGTTTCTTGCCATGGATTTTCCTTTAAAATCCAAAACCTTTGGCGAGATAAGGCCAACAGTGCTTGCGGCCCACAATGCATATTTTCTTCATGCATTTGTCGTAGCAACATCTTCACAATTGGATCGTTGTATGGTAACAACATCGGATGCTTTGCGTCATAAGACATTGTGGCTCCTTCGAGTCTACCTCCAACTCGTATTACTCCTTTGTGGTCCATAAACGGAGTCAAACTCACACATGAACTGTTTTTGTCCACAGCTCCGTGTTTGTTGAGGCACTTGACTTCCTCTGCGAAGTCACATCGTTGCACATTTCTCACTATTACTTGCAACGCTTGGTTCAACGCAAGTAATTTGAGATGAACGTCTATTAGTTCGCTTAAAACGGAGCATGTAGGCGATGATTCGCTGAAGTTTTGCAAACGAATTGCCGTGGTCAAATTCGTAGATAATATCTGGTCCTTTGCTAGCAACCATTGTTTTTAGTATTTTGGTTTTTCTTTCCAAAATTGAGTCACTGATTGCATTTTTGTCAAACTCAGCTGGCCATCTTGATTGGCAGCCATGTAGAAACAGCGGACCATTGAACCACAAACTATTGTCGCTAAACTTTGATGCGGATACTCCTCGTGACACTACATCTGCCGGGTTTTGTTTTGATGAGACGTGCCTCCATTGTTTTGGCAATGATTTTTCATGGATTTTTGCCACTCTGTTAGCCACAAACGTGTGAAATGAAGATGCAAACGAATTTATCCAGGACAGCACTACTGTTGAGTCTGTCCAAAAGTACGCTGGAACAGAAGACAGCTTCAGATCCTTTGTCACTCTTGCTGCCAGTTCTGCTCCCAAGACTGCCGCACACAACTCGAGGCGAGGCAGTGTTTGTTTTGCTAACGGTGCGACTCTTGACTTAGCGCAGAGAAGTCGCACAGTTATCTGGTTGCTCATATGGACAGCTCTTAAGTATACAGCTGCCCCATATGCCTTTTCGGATGCATCCACGAATGTGTGAATTTCCTTATGTTTTGGAATTTGGCCGTTGAAAATGTGCCAGGGAATCTTGACCTTGTTGAGAGAGTCAAGCGCTTTCCTGTAAAGCTTCCATTCTTCTTGAAGCTGGGCATCTAGCTCATCATCCCAGTCGATTTTATGCTCCCATAAATGCTGCATAAATATTTTTGCTCTCACAACGACTGGAGCAAAGAGTCCAAGAGGGTCAAATATTTGTGACAGTTCGGAGCACACAACACGTTTTGTGATTTTCGTTGTTGCCACTATTTTCGACCTTCCACACAAACTGTCAATGTTGGGCATCCAAGATAGACCCAAAGTTTTGATGCGATAATCTTGAGAATCACTCAACTCCACATCAGATACCCTTTGTTGTGCCATAGGTTACTGTCTTGAGACGGTAGTATTTCATATCTTCTGCAGGATGATTTCTCCAGACTATCATCTGATACAATTGATCAGCTGGATTCATCCACACTTGCCGATACATTTTCTCAATGTCTGCAGTAAAGACATATTTGTGCAATCTAAACCGCAGCAAAATTGAAAATAGCTCGTTTTGGACGGTGGGCCCTAAATGAATGATGTCATTAAGGGCCTTGCGGGATGATGTTTTGGCAGATGCATCAAACACTACGCGTAGCTTTGTTGTCTGACTGTCCGGCCGTAACACACAATGATGAGGAATGAAGTAGTGTGCAGATGGTATATCTTGAGATCGAACTTGCTTCATGTGTCCAAGTTTCTCATATTCCTTCATAAACTCTACATATCCGTTGCGAGTGGCATTATCTCGAGACAAACGCCTTTCCAATGCTAGGAATCTTCGAACCGCGATTTCGCGAGACTCCCCCAGGGGTGAAGGATTTTCAGCAAATGGCAATCTAACAATGAATCTGCCATCTGATGCTGTTTGATGATGTTGCAAAAAGTGTTTTTCGCAATAAATTTCATTCGGTGAATGTTTTTCTTCTGAAGTCTCAAAATTGTCCAACTTCCAGAATCGTTCCATGAGGTTGTGTGTGTTTTCTGCTCCTGTGAGCATTCCGCAGATGGATGTTGATGTGGTTGATGCATTAACCCTTCCTGCAACAATCCATCCCAGCTCTGAACTTTGAAGTTGTGGTAACCTTGAACTTGTCACCAATTTCTCGGACCGCATTATTGTAAAATATTGTTCAGCTCCCAATAATATGTCGATCCGTCCTGGTTTGTCAAATTCAGGATCGGCCAATGTGAGATGCGGCGGCAGATTTGACGCAACTCCTTGAAGATGTTGCGTTGGCTGATCTGCCACAATGTCCGCTAGAACGAAGGCCTCCAGCCTCGTGCTGAAGTCACCTTGGTTCAATTTTAGAAGAACGTTAACCCGTTTATTCGTTGTTCTGGGTTGTCCTCCTACGCCTTCGATACGCATTGTTGAACTAATTCCTTTCAATGCTAGTTTTTTGACAACTCGTTCTGAAATCAGGTTTACTTGAGATCCCGAATCCAGAAGAGCTCGAAATTCGCCGACTTGGCCATTGTTGCCTTGTAGCGTCACTTTTGCTGTTGCCAATAGGACATATTATAATTCCCATGGACAGCAGCAACGGTTGATGTATCTTTGTGCACATTGGACTTATCACCAATGTGCAACAAAGTGTTGTGCTTCTTATCGCACTTATAACAGCTTCTTGAAGACCATATGGCAAGGTCGCTTGCAAAGCAGTTGAAGCACATTCTTTGACCTTGCACCCATTTCACTCTGTCCACTACTGGCGTGTCACGGAAGTTGTCGCATTGAAAAATGCGGTGACTTGCCTTTTTGCAAAATTGGCACAATGGTTTTTGCGCTGTTGATGATGCACATGTCTTCCGTTTTTCCTTTGCTTCGTGACGTCCTCCAATAGATTCCAATGCAAGGAACCGTTGTTCAAGGAATGCAAGGAAACTTTCAATTGGTTGCAAGTTCTTTGTATCCTTAATGGACTGCTCGTAGAGTGTGTGTGTCAAGCGATCTAATTTCTTGGTTAGCAAGAAAAGTAGAATAGGATCCCAGTTGATGGTATCAATGTCCATATTCTTCAATTCTTCCAGAGTTTCATGAATGTTGTCATGAAAATTCTTTATCGACGCTGCATCGTTCGTCGTGTTTGGTTGGTCCAAAAGCTTTTGGAGTAAGGCTGAGCTGAGGACTCGTCTGTTATTAAAACGATCCTGCAAAATTTCCCATGCCGTTTCATAGTTCGCCTCTCTCAAGGACAAATGACGAATTAACCTTTCTGCCTCTCCAGCAAGGTTAGACTTCAAATACCACATTTTCTGAATGCTTGGTATTTGAGTTTCATGAATCATTTTTTTGAAAATGTCATGAAATTGTTGCCACTTCAAATAATTGCCGTCAAACTTAGGTATTGAAACCTTTGGCAATTGTAGCGATGATTGAGGCATAGCTAGTTGCGTATCTGCCTTAGAATTTACGTTTGTCGCCACTTGCAATTGGATGATTGCATTCTCAGCCGACGTAAAACTTTTTATATCGTATCCACGCTGGACTGGATCCTCACACAAGCTGTGGATCTCCAGGTGGATATCGGATATTTGGCTCCAATATTTTTCAGCCATTGGTCGAAGCCTGTCTGTAGTTTCTGTCGTCATAGTCGTCATGACTCTTGATAAACTAGCAAACAAGGTGTTTTGCTTCCGGAACAAAGACTCTACTTTGTCCGTCTCCATACTGGACGCTTCATCTCCTTGGTGAGACTCTATTCTCGTCGCTATGTCTTGCATTATTTCATCCATAGCTTTGAGTAACTGCGCTTTGTATTCGTTTGTAAAATACTTGTGACTTGACTCTTTTCCACCAAGAGCAGTCAGCAGTTCACTGTCACTCTTCAGGAATGACTCTTTGAGATTGTTTAATTTCGACAATCTATCTCTGCAGTAGGTACTTGTTTTCCTACTCGCGGAATCCTTTTTGTAGTTTCGGATGATGTTCTGGATTTCTTCACCAGTGGCTAGTTGCTTGGTGAAGAACAGCTCAATGTTGGCCATCTTAAATGCCTTTACTATTGCTTCTTTATATTTCTGAAAATACATGACCCGCTGGAGGTTAGTTTATTTTGTCTTGATGACAGGATATGCCTCAACTCACACCCAAATAAATGGTCAAACGTACTCGGAAATATTAAGCAAAGTCTGTGTTACTGGTCTTCAATTGGCCAGTTGTGTACAGTGACTAATCGCCTGGTTGATTAGCCTGTTTCTCGTGACTTGCGTGAAGTCTCAAATGTCCTGTACGTCTGTGAAGTTGATCGCCTAGTTGACCAATTTCCGTAGCAGGAATCGTTGTCCACCAGACAACGTTGTTGTAGACTCTCGTGAAGGATTATCAATTTGTCACCTCAATGTGACAAACTTGATGCGTATGATCGTCACCTAACTGGTATCACGTTCTCGAAGTGAGTACCACGTATATGATGATCACGTCGGGGTCACCAAAAAATGTTAATGTTTAGGGGTTTTAAAATAGCCTCTAGTACAAACTAGTGACTGGTAGTTGCCGCAATCGATACTTGAATCGGGTGAGCTCGGAGAAAAGTGAGTAGAAGGAACAGAAAGCTAGTTGCTTTGTTTAGTTCGTATTTCGTACTGATTTTATTCTTAAAAAGACAGAGTTTATATACAATTCTTAAACTATACAGTCTTGTGCAACTTATTAGGTAACATTTACATGTATCAATGTAAACACTTAAAATTTGGTGATAATGTGACATAACTTACAACTACCTTAACAGCATCATAAAACGTACATTGCCCTTGACCATTCAAGAGTGGCTTGTGCATTCTAATTGATGATATTTGATGATAGAAAACTGCAGTGCTGAGTGAATCACAAATGTCGACAGCGGCCAGGTCATTTACCAGCAGACACAGCTAATTAGCATAATATGTCAATCTACTTGCACGCACAGCAATAAAAGAAAAGGTCGAAGCATGGGTCACACAATGCATAACAACCACTTTACAGCAAGCGATTGATCGTTGTTCGATGCATTTTATGCTCAAGAATTTATTAGGCACTTAGAGTGTTAAAAGTAATTCTATGCTAATGCTCTCAGCTCAAACATGCGTGGGAAACAATAGCTAACTCTTAACAAGTAGATTTTTGAATTTTTGAATTTTTTTGAAATGTTACCTATATACTGGATCTCATATGATCATTCTTCCATACGTTCAAGCCTTAAGTGCTCAAAACTCCATATTGATAAAATGTAAATTTTGAAATGGTTTATTGTTTCTTTCACTTAGGTTAGTATTAAATTCACTTAAAAAAACATTTTAATAGAACATTATTGAATTTTTGAAATTTTTTGAAATGTTACCTATATTCTGATTCTCAGACTTTTATTCTTCCATACGTTCAAGCCTTAAGTGCTCAAAAATCCATATTGATAAAATGTAAATTTTGAAATGGTTTATTGTTTCTTTCACTTAAATATAACATTTCAATAGTAGATTTTTGAATTTTTTTGAAATGTTATCTATATACTGATTCCCATACGATCATTCTTCCATACGTTCAAGCCTTAAGTGCTCAAAAATCCATATTGATAAATGTAAATTTTGAAATGTTTAATGTTTTCTTTCACTTAGGTTAGTATTAAATTCACTCAAAAATAACGATTCAATTGTTGATTTTTGAATTTTTGAATTTTTTTGAAAAGTTACCTATATACTGGATCTCATACGATCATTCTTCCATACGTTCAAGCCTTAAGATCTCAAAAATCCATATAAATAAAATGTAAATTTTGAAATGGTTTATTGTTTGTTTCACTAAAAAATAACATTTCAATAGTAGATTATTGAATTTTAGAAATTTTTTGAAATGTTACCTATATACTGATTCCCATACGATCATTCTTCCATACGTTCAAGCCTTAAGTGCTCAAAAATCCATATTGATAAATATAAATTTTGAAATGTTTTATTGTTTCTTTCACTTAGGTTAGTATTAAATTCACTTAAATATAACATTTCAATAGTAGATTTTTGAATTTTTGAATTTTTTTGAAATGTTACCTATATACTGATCCCCATACGATCATTCTTCCATACGTTCAAGCCTTAAGTGCTCAAAAATCCATATTGATAAAATGTAAGTTTTGAAATGGTTTATTGTTTCTTTCACTAAAAAATAACATTTCAATAGTAGATTTTTGAATTCTGAATTTTTTTGAAATATTACCTGTATACTGATTTTCATACGATCATTCTTCCATACGTTCAAGCCTTAAGTGCTTAAAAATCCATATTGATAAATGTAAATTTTGAAATGTTTTATTGTTTCTTTCACTTAGGTTAGTATTAAATTCACTTAAAAAAACATTTTAATAGAACATTATTGAATTTTTGAAATTTTTTGAAATGTTACCTATGTACTGATTCTCAGACTTTTATTCTTCCATACGTTTAAGCCTTAAGTGCTCAAAAAACCTTATTGATAAAATGTAAATTTTGAAATGGTTTATTGTTTCTTTCACTTAAATATAACATTTCAATAGTAGATTTTTGAATTTTTGAATTTTTTTGAAATGTTATCTATATACTGATTCCCATACGATCATTCTTCCATACGTTTAAGCCTTAAGTGCTCAAAAATCCATATTGATAAAATGTAAGATTTTAAATGTTTTATTGTTTCTTTCACTTAGGTTAGTATTAAATTCACTCAAAAATAAAGTTTCAATAGTAGATTTTTGAATTTTTGAATTTTTTTGAAACGTTACCTATATACTGGATCTCATACGACTATTCTTCCATACGTTCAAGCCTTAAATGCTCAAAAACCCATATTGATAAAATGTAAATTTTGCAATGGTTTATTGTTTCTTTCACTTAAAAATAACATTTCAATAGTAGATTTTTGAATTTTTGAATGTTTTTGAAATGTTACCTATATACTGGATCTCATACGATCATTCTTCCATACGTTCAAGCCTTAAGATCTCAAAAATTTCATATAAATAAAATGTAAATTTTGAAATGGTTTATTGTTTTTTTCACTTAAAAATATCATTTCAATAGTAGATTATTGAATTTTTGAAATTTTTTGAAATGTTACCTATATACTGATTCTCATACGATCATTCTTCTATACGTTCAAGCCTTAAGTGCTCAAAAATCCATATTGATAAATGTAAATTTTGAAATGTTTTATTGTTTCTTTCACTTAAAAATAACATTTCAATAGTAGATTTTTGAATTTTAGAAATTTTTTGAAATGTTACCTGTATACTGATTCTCATATGATCATTCTTCCATACGTTCAAGCCTTAAGTGCTCAAAAATCCATATTGATAAGATTTGAAATGTTTTATAGTTTCTTTCTTGGTTTATAGTTTCTTTCATTTCAAAATAACATTTCAATAGTAGATATTTGAATTTTTGAATTTTTTTGGAATGTTACCTATATACTGGATCTCATACGATCATTCTTCCATCCGTTCAAGCCTTAAGTGCTCAAAAATCCATATAAATAAAATGTAAATTTTGAAATGGTTTATTGTTTCTTTCACTAAAAAATAACATTTCAATAGTAGATTTTTGAATTTTTGAATTTTTTTGAAATGTTACCTATTAACTGATTCCCATACGATCATTCTTCCATACGTTCAAGCCTTAAGTGGTCAAAAATCCATATTGACAAAATTTAAATTTTGAAATATTGTATTGTTTCTTTCACTTAAAAATAACATTTCAATAGTAGATTTTTGAATTTTTAAAATTTTTTGAAATGTTACCTATATACTGGATCTCATACGATCATTCTTCCATACGTTCAAGCCTTAAGTGCTCAAAAATCCATATTGATAAAATGTAAATTTTGCAATGGTTTATAGTTTCTTTCATTTAAAAATAACATTTCAATAGTAGATATTTGAATTTTTGAATTTTTTTGGAATG
Source organism: Phortica okadai (assembly GCA_034638295.1). NCBI lineage: Eukaryota > Metazoa > Arthropoda > Insecta > Diptera > Drosophilidae > Phortica > Phortica okadai. Next base: position 26,399,110 of record CM067851.1, on the reverse strand, counting down.
TTACCTATATACTGGATCTCATACGATCATTCTTCCATACGTTCAAGCCTTAAGTGCTCAAAAATCCATATAAATAAAATGTAAATTTTGAAATGGTTTATTATTTCTTTCACTAAAAAATAACATTTCAATAGTAGATTATTGAATTTTTGACATTTTTTGAAACGTTACCTATATACTGATTCCCATACGATCATTCTTCCATACGTTCAAGCCTTAAGTGGTTAAAAATCCATATTGATAAATGTAAATTTTGAAATGTTTTATTGTTTCTTTCACTTAGGTTAGTATTAAATTCACTCAAAAATAACGTTTCAATAGTAGATTTTTGAATTTTTTAATTTTTTTGAAATGTTACCTAAATACTGGATCTCATACGATCATTCTTCCATACGTTCAAGCCTTAAGTGCTCTAAAATCCATATTGATAAAATGTTAATTTTGAAATGGTTTATTGTTTCTTTCACTAAAAAAAAACATTTTAATAGAACATTATTGAATTTTTGAAATTTTTTGAAATGTTACCTATGTACTGATTCTCAGACTTTTATTCTTCCATACGTTTAAGCCTTAAGTGCTCAAAAAACCTTATTGATAAAATGTAAATTTTGAAATGGTTTATTGTTTCTTTCACTTAAATATAACATTTCAATAGTAGATTTTTGAATTTTTGAATTTTTTTGAAATGTTATCTATATACTGATTCCCATACGATCATTCTTCCATACGTTTAAGCCTTAAGTGCTCAAAAATCCATATTGATAAAATGTAAGATTTTAAATGTTTTATTGTTTCTTTCACTTAGGTTAGTATTAAATTCACTCAAAAATAAAGTTTCAATAGTAGATTTTTGAATTTTTGAATTTTTTTGAAACGTTACCTATATACTGGATCTCATACGACTATTCTTCCATACGTTCAAGCCTTAAATGCTCAAAAACCCATATTGATAAAATGTAAATTTTGCAATGGTTTATTGTTTCTTTCACTTAAAAATAACATTTCAATAGTAGATTTTTGAATTTTTGAATGTTTTTGAAATGTTACCTATATACTGGATCTCATACGATCATTCTTCCATACGTTCAAGCCTTAAGATCTCAAAAATTTCATATAAATAAAATGTAAATTTTGAAATGGTTTATTGTTTTTTTCACTTAAAAATATCATTTCAATAGTAGATTATTGAATTTTTGAAATTTTTTGAAATGTTACCTATATACTGATTCTCATACGATCATTCTTCTATACGTTCAAGCCTTAAGTGCTCAAAAATCCATATTGATAAATGTAAATTTTGAAATGTTTTATTGTTTCTTTCACTTAAAAATAACATTTCAATAGTAGATTTTTGAATTTTAGAAATTTTTTGAAATGTTACCTGTATACTGATTCTCATATGATCATTCTTCCATACGTTCAAGCCTTAAGTGCTCAAAAATCCATATTGATAAGATTTGAAATGTTTTATAGTTTCTTTCTTGGTTTATAGTTTCTTTCATTTCAAAATAACATTTCAATAGTAGATATTTGAATTTTTGAATTTTTTTGGAATGTTACCTATATACTGGATCTCATACGATCATTCTTCCATCCGTTCAAGCCTTAAGTGCTCAAAAATCCATATAAATAAAATGTAAATTTTGAAATGGTTTATTGTTTCTTTCACTAAAAAATAACATTTCAATAGTAGATTTTTGAATTTTTGAATTTTTTTGAAATGTTACCTATTAACTGATTCCCATACGATCATGCTTCCATACGTTCAAGCCTTAAGTGGTCAAAAATCCATATTGACAAAATTTAAATTTTGAAATATTGTATTGTTTCTTTCACTTAAAAATAACATTTCAATAGTAGATTTTTGAATTTTTAAAATTTTTTGAAATGTTACCTATATACTGGATCTCATACGATCATTCTTCCATACGTTCAAGCCTTAAGTGCTCAAAAATCCATATTGATAAAATGTAAATTTTGCAATGGTTTATAGTTTCTTTCATATAAAAATAACATTTCAATAGTAGATATTTGAATTTTTGAATTTTTTTGGAATGTTACCTATATACTGGATCTCATACGATCATTCTTCCATACGTTCAAGCCTTAAGTGCTCAAAAATCCATATAAATAAAATGTAAATTTTGAAATGGTTTATTGTTTCTTTCACTAAAAAATAACATTTCAATAGTAGATTATTGAATTTTTGAAATTTTTTGAAATGTTACCTATTTACTTATTCCCATACGATCATTCTTCCATACATTCAAGCCTTAAGTGGTTAAAAATCCATATTGATAAATGTAAATTTTGAAATGTTTTATTGTTTCTTTCACTTAGGTTAGAATTAAATTCACTCAAAAATAACGATTCAATAGTAGATTTTTGAATTTTTTTGAAATGTTACCTATATACTGGATCTCATACGATCATTCTTCCATACGTTCAAGCCTTAAGTGCTCAAAAATCCATATAAATAAAATGTAAATTTTGAAATGGTTTATTGTTTCTTTCACTAAAAAATAACATTTCAATAGTAGATTATTGAATTTTTGAAATTTTTTGAAATGTTACCTATTTACTTATTCCCATACGATCATTCTTCCATACATTCAAGCCTTAAGTGGTTAAAAATCCATATTGATAAAATGTAAATTTTGAAATGGTTTATTGTTTCTTTCACTTAGGTTAGTATTAAATTCACTTAAAAAACATTTTAATAGAACATTATTGAATTTTTGAAATTTTTTGAAATGTTACCTATATACTGATTCTAAGACTTTTATTCTTCCATACGTTCAAGCCTTAAGTGCTCAAAAATCCATATTGATAAAATGTAAATTTTGAAATGGTTTATTGTTTCTTTCACTTAGGTTAGTATTAAATTCATTTAAAAAAAACAATTTAATAGAACATTATTGAATTTTTGAAATTTTTTGAAATGTTAGCTATATACTGATTCTCAGACTTTTATTCTTCCGTACGTTCAAGCCTTAAGTGCTCAAAAATCCATATTGATAAAATGTAAATTTTGAAATGGTTTATTGTTTCTTTCACTTAAAAATAACATTTCAATAGTAGATTTTTGAATTTTTGAAATTTTTTGAAATGTTACCTACATACTGATTCTCATACAATCATTCTTCCATACGTTCAAGCCTTAAGTGCTCAAAAACCCATATTGATAAAATGTAAATTTTGCAATGGTTTATAGTTTCTTTCATTTAAAAATAACATTTCAATAGTAGATTTTTGAATTTTTGAATTTTTTTTAAATGTTACCTATATACTGGATCTCATACGATCATTCTTCCATACGTTCAAGCCTTAAGTGCTCAAAAATCCATATAAATAAAATGTAAATTTTGAAATGGTTTATTGTTTCTTTCACTAAAAAATAACATTTCAATAGTAGATTATTGAATTTTTGGAATGTTACCTATATACTGATTCTCATACGATCATTCTTCCATACGTTCAAGCCTTAAGTGGTTAAAAATCCATATTGATAAATGTAAATTTTGAAATGTTTTATTGTTTCTTTCACTTAGGTTAGTATTAAATTCACTCAAAAATAACGATTCAATAGTAGATTTTTGAATTTTTTTGAAAGGTTACCTATATACTGGATCTCATACGATCATTCTTCCATACGTTCAAGCCTTAAGTGCTCTAAAATCCATATTGATAAAATGTTAATTTTGAAATGGATTATTGTTTCTTTCACTAAAAAATAACATTTCCATAGTAGATTATTGAATTTTTGAAATTTTTTGAAATGTTACCTATTTACTTATTCCCATACGATTATTCTTCCATACATTCAAGCCTTAAGTGGTTAAAAATCCATATTGATAAATGTAAATTTTGAAATGTTTTATTGTTTCTTTCACTTAGGTTAGTATTAAATTCACTCAAAAATAACGTTTCAATAGTAGATTATTGAATTTTTGAATTTTTTTGGAATGTTACCTATATACTGGATCTCATACGATCATTCTTCCATACGTTCAAGCCTTAAGTGCTCAAAAATCCACATAAATAAAATGTAAATTTTGGAATGGTTTATTGTTTCTTTCACTAAAAAATAACATTTCAATAGTAGATTATTGAATTTTTGAAATTTTTTTGAAATGTTATCTATAAACTGATTCCCATACGATCATTATTCCATACATTCAAGCACTAAGTGCTCAAAAATCCATATTGATAAATGTAAATTTTGAAATGATTTATTGTTTCTTTCACTTAGGTTATTATTAAATTCACTCAAAAATAACGATTCAATAGTAGATTTTTGAATTTTTTTGAAATGTTACCTATATACTGGATCTCATACGATCATTCTTCCATACGTTCAAGCCTTAAGTGCTCAAAAATCCATATAAATAAAATGTAAATTTTGGAATGGTTTATTGTTTCTTTCACTAAAAAATAACATTTCAATAGTAGATTGTTGAATTTTTGAAATTATTTTGAAATGTTATCTATATACTGATTCCCATACGATCATTCTTCCATACGTTCAAGCACTAAGTGCTCAAAAATCCATATTGATAAATGTAAGTTTTGAAATGTTTCATTGTTTCTTTCACTTAGGTTATTATTAAATTCACTCAAAAATAACGATTCAATAGTAGATTTTTGAATTTTTTTGAAATGTTACCTATATACTGGATCTCATACGATCATTCTTCCATACGTTCAAGCCTTAAGATCTCAAAAATCCATATAAATGTAAATTTTGAAATGGTTTATTGTTTCTTTCACCAAAAATATCACATCAATAGTAGATTATTGAATTTTTGAAATTTTTTGAAATGTTACCTCTATACTGATTTCCATACGATCATTCTTTAATACATTCAAGCTAGGGATGTCAATTTTTGGAGATTTACCAATCCCGGGATTTTCGGGATTGCAATCTGAAATCCCGGGATCCCGGGATTAGTCCCGGGATTAGTTAAGACGTAGTAAATAATTCATAAATTTTAATTTTATTCCTTTTTATTATTTAAACAAACAAAATACGAAGCAACAAACAAAAATAGATATTTCATTTAGTCTTAAGAATTCAGTTACCAAAAATTTTTTAAGCTAAAACGTTTAACATATTATTTTAGTTAAAGCGTTTTACAGATCATATTGGTTAAAATATAACTTTGAAAGTAGTAAAGCATTTAATGTTGTATTCTCCAAACGAAAAACACCTTTCACCTTCAAAATTTGTTGGTTGGACGGTTAGAATAGAATTAAAGAGTTTCTGAAGACAGTAACCATTACAAAAAAATATGGTTTTAGAGAAAGACTCAGAAAAGCCGTACTACTCTCTTCGCAAAGATTTTTGTAAATTACATTAAAAAATTTTGGGTAACTTTTTTATTTCAAATTTTGAGCATCATTCTGCAATCCCCCTACATGAGAATATCGATAATTTAAATCCTTGAAAAAACTTTAGTTTGTGTAAAAAGCGCTCAGATTTATGCAAAATGACTATTTTCGCCTCCCTTTGTGACAAGCTGGCTGCGTTCTTGGTTACGAAACAATGAAATTTGTCGTATACGCTTTCTAACTTATTGATCAATAGAAATAATTCACATCAGAATAAAAAAATCTAAGTCCCGAATATCCCGGGATTGGGCAAGTTAAATCCCGGGATTTTCGGGACTTCAAAAACACTGAAATCCTGGGATTTCGGGATCCCGGGATCCCGGGATTGACATCCCTAATTCAAGCCTTAAGTGCTTAAAAATCCATATTGATAAATGTAAATTTTGAAATGTTTTATTGTTTCTTTCACTTAGGTTAGTATTAAATTCACTCAAAAATAACGTTTCAATAGTAGATTATTGAATTTTTGAATTTTTTTGAAATGTTACCTATATACTGGATCTCTTACGATCATTCTTCCATACGTTCAAGCCTTAAGATCTCAAAAATCCATATAAATAATATGTAAATTTTGAAATGGTTTATTGTTTCTTTCACTAAAAAATAACATTTCAATAGTAGATTATTGAATTTTTGGAATGTTACCTATATACTGATTCTCATACGATCATTCTTCCATACGTTCAAGCCTTAAGTGCTCTAAAATCCATATTGATAAAATGTTAATTTTGAAATGTTGTATTGTTTCTTTCAATTAAAAATAACATTTCAATAGTAGATTTTTGAATTTTAGAAATTTTTTGAAATGTTACCTATATACTGATTCTCATATGATCATTCTTCCATACGTTCAAGCCTTAAGTGCTCAAAAATCCATATAAATAAAATGTAAATTTTGGAATGGTTTATTGTTTCTTTCACTAAAAAATAACATTTCAATAGTGGATTGTTGAATTTTTGAAATTTTTTTGAAATGTTATCTATATACTGATTCCCATATGATCATTCTTCCATACGTTCAAGCACTAAGTGCTCAAAAATCCATATTGATAAATGTAAATTTTGAAATGTTTTATTGTTTCTTTCACTTAGGTTAGTATTAAATTCACTCAAAAATAACGATTCAATAGTAGATTTTTGAATTTTTTTGAAATGTTACCTATATACTGGATCTCATACGATCATTCTTCCATACGTTCAAGCCTTAATTGCTCTAAAATCCATATTGATAAAATGTTAATTTTGAAATGGTTTATTGTTTCTTTCACTAAAAAATAACATTTTAATAGTAGATTATTGAATTTTTGAAATTTTTTGAAATGTTACCTACTTACTTTTTCCCATACGATCATTCTTCCATACATTCAAGCCTTAAGTGGTTAAAAATCCATATTGATAAATGTAAATTTTGAAATGTTTTATTGTTTCTTTCACTTAGGTTAGTATGAAATTCACTAAAAAATAACATTTCAATAGTAGATTATTGAATTTTTGGAATGTTACCTATATACTGATTCTCATACGATCATTCTTCCATACGTTCAAGCCTTAAGTGCTCAAAAATCCATATTGATAAAATTTAAATTTTGAAATGTTGTATTGTTTCTTTCACTTAAAAATAACATTTCAATAGTAGATTTTTGAATTTTAGAAATTTTTTGAAATGTTACCTTTATACTGATTCTCATATGATCATTCTTCCATACGTTCAAGCCTTAAGATCTCAAAAATCCACATAAATAAAATGTATATTTTGAAATGGTTTATTGTTTCTTTCACTAAAAAAAAACATTTCAATAGTAGATTATTGAATTTTTGAAATTTTTTGAAATGTTACCTATATACTGATTCTCATACGATCATTCTTCCATACGTTCAAGCCTTAAGTGCTCAAAAATCCATATTGATAAATGTAAATTTTGAAATGTTCTATTGTTTCTTTCACTTAGGTTAGTATTAAATTCACTCAAAAATAACGTTTCAATAGTAGATTTTTGAATTTTTTTGAAATGTTACCTATATACTGATTCTCATATGATCATTCTTTCATACGTTCAAGCCTTAAGATCTCAAAAATCTATAGTAATAAAATTTAAGATTTGAAATGTTTTATTGTTTCTTTCACTTAAAAATAACATTTCAATAGTAGATTTTTAAATTTTTTAAATTTTTTGAAATGTTACCTATATACTGATTCTCATACGATTATTCTTCCATACGGTCAAGCCTTAAGTGTTCAAAAACCCATATTGATAAAATGTAAATTTTGCAATGGTTTATTGTTTCTTTCACTTAAAAATAACATTTCAATAGTAGATTTTTGAATTTTTGAATTTTTTTTAAATGTTACCTATATACTGGATCTCATACGATCATTCTTCCATACGTTCAAGCCTTAAGATCTCAAAAATGCATATAAATTAAATGTAAATTTTGAAATGTTTTATTGTTTCTTTAACTTAGGTTAGTATTAAATTCACTTAAATATAACATTTCAATAGTAGATTTTTGAATTTTTGAATTTTTTTTAAATGTTACCTTTATACTGATTCCCATACGATCATTCTTCCATACGTTCAAGCCTTAAGATCTCAAAAATCCATATAAATAATATGTAAATTTTGAAATGGTTTATTGTTTCTTTCACTAAAAAATAACATTTCAATAGTAGATTATTGAATTTTTGGAATGTTACCTATATACTGATTCTCATACGATCATTCTTCCATACGTTCAAGCCTTAAGTGCTCAAAAATCCATATTGATAAAATTTAAATTTTGAAATGTTGTATTGCTTCTTTCAATTAAAAATAACATTTCAATAGTAGATTTTTGAATTTTAGAAATTTTTTGAAATGTTACCTATATACTGATTCTCATATGATCATTCTTCCATACGTTCAAGCCTTAAGTGCTCAAAAATCCATATAAATAAAATGTAAATTTTGGAATGGTTTATTGTTTCTTTCACTAAAAAATAACATTTCAATAGTGGATTGTTGAATTTTTGAAATTTTTTTGAAATGTTATCTATATACTGATTCCCATATGATCATTCTTCCATACGTTCAAGCACTAAGTGCTCAAAAATCCATATTGATAAATGTAAATTTTGAAATGTTTTATTGTTTCTTTCACTTAGGTTAGTATTAAATTCACTCAAAAATAACGATTCAATAGTAGATTTTTGAATTTTTTTGAAATGTTACCTATATACTGGATCTCATACGATCATTCTTCCATACGTTCAAGCCTTAATTGCTCTAAAATCCATATTGATAAAATGTTAATTTTGAAATGGTTTATTGTTTCTTTCACTAAAAAATAACATTTTAATAGTAGATTATTGAATTTTTGAAATTTTTTGAAATGTTACCTACTTACTTTTTCCCATACGATCATTCTTCCATACATTCAAGCCTTAAGTGGTTAAAAATCCATATTGATAAATGTAAATTTTGAAATGTTTTATTGTTTCTTTCACTTAGGTTAGTATGAAATTCACTAAAAAATAACATTTCAATAGTAGATTATTGAATTTTTGGAATGTTACCTATATACTGATTCTCATACGATCATTCTTCCATACGTTCAAGCCTTAAGTGCTCAAAAATCCATATTGATAAAATTTAAATTTTGAAATGTTGTATTGTTTCTTTCACTTAAAAATAACATTTCAATAGTAGATTTTTGAATTTTAGAAATTTTTTGAAATGTTACCTTTATACTGATTCTCATATGATCATTCTTCCATACGTTCAAGCCTTAAGATCTCAAAAATCCACATAAATAAAATGTATATTTTGAAATGGTTTATTGTTTCTTTCACTAAAAAAAAACATTTCAATAGTAGATTATTGAATTTTTGAAATTTTTTGAAATGTTACCTATATACTGATTCTCATACGATCATTCTTCCATACGTTCAAGCCTTAAGTGCTCAAAAATCCATATTGATAAATGTAAATTTTGAAATGTTCTATTGTTTCTTTCACTTAGGTTAGTATTAAATTCACTCAAAAATAACGTTTCAATAGTAGATTTTTGAATTTTTTTGAAATGTTACCTATATACTGATTCTCATATGATCATTCTTTCATACGTTCAAGCCTTAAGATCTCAAAAATCTATAGTAATAAAATTTAAGATTTGAAATGTTTTATTGTTTCTTTCACTTAAAAATAACATTTCAATAGTAGATTTTAAAATTTTTTAAATTTTTTGAAATGTTACCTATATACTGATTCTCATACGATTATTCTTCCATACGGTCAAGCCTTAAGTGTTCAAAAACCCATATTGATAAAATGTAAATTTTGCAATGGTTTATTGTTTCTTTCACTTAAAAATAACATTTCAATAGTAGATTTTTGAATTTTTGAATTTTTTTTAAATGTTACCTATATACTGGATCTCATACGATCATTCTTCCATTCGTTCAAGCCTTAAGATCTCAAAAATGCATATAAATTAAATGTAAATTTTGAAATGTTTTATTGTTTCTTTAACTTAGGTTAGTATTAAATTCACTTAAATATAACATTTCAATAGTAGATTTTTGAATTTTTGAATTTTTTTTAAATGTTACCTTTATACTGATTCCCATACGATCATTCTTCCATACGTTCAAGCCTTAAGTGCTCAAAAATCCATTTTGATAAAATTTAAATTTTGTAATGTTGTATTTTTTTTTTTTTTTTTTTATAACTAACTACAGGCGCAAGACGTTCTGGTAGCACGCTACCCTCAAGTGGTCATTGCAACACCAGGTCAGCCTGTTCCGCGACTACAGACAAACAGTCTACAGTCGCTTTACTACTTAACTCTACACAAATAAATAAGCATGCACTAACATTAACACTAAAATTTTAACACTACAAAAATACCTAAAATTACAAATTATTAAGATGTGTTAGTAAGCAACATTTGATGAGATTTGAAGATCTGCAATTATCGATTAGGTTACAATAACTATTATAGTTTACACACAAAACTCGGAGATGGTAAATTGATTAGTTTCAGTCGACTATGATAGGGGGGTAAATGAATACTAGGGTCCCAATGTAACTTACGAAGAGAAAAAAGAAGGAACTGCTTCTGAACGGATTCTACTTGGGTCTTATATTTTTCAAACTGAGGATCCCAAACACACGACGCATATTCCAGAATGGGCCGCACAAGCGAAGTGAAAAGCAATTTGGTAGTGTAGGGGTCATCGAATTCCTTGGACCATCGTTTAATAAAACCAAGTACACCTTTGGATTTGTTTACCGAAAGGGAAATGTGAGAAGCAAAATTAAGTTTTGGGTCCATCAAAACACCAAGGTCATTGAATTGATTTACACGCTCAAGAATAGAATTATCAATCCTGTATATGCAAGTAAACATTTTATTCCTATAAAAAGACATAATCTTGCACTTATTGCAGTTTAAGAGTAGATTGTTCACAGAGAACCATTGTGCGAGGGAGTCAAGATCAGACTGAAGTAAACTCTGCTGGATTATGGAATTTAGAGTTAGACATAGTTTTACGTATCCGCGTACATCAAGACATTGCAGTATTTGATCACTGTAGGCAAGTCATTAATGAATAAGTTAAAGAGTATGGGCCCCAGATGGCTACCTTGGGGAACACCAGACGATACAAGAATGCTTCTGGAAACTGACGTTTTAAAACGAACTTTTTGAGTTCGCGAACCAAGATAAGAAGAGAGCCAACGGACAAGCAATGGTGGAAAGCCATAAGCCTCCAGTTTATATATTAACAGGGAATGACAGACACTGTCAAATGCTTTACTGGTTTGGCAACCGACAGAAAAATTTTGGTTAACAATTGAGGTAAACTCCAATCAATTTGTCACCGTTGAACGCTTCTTAAGGAAACCATGTTGGGCCAAGTTTAAAAGTGAAGGCACAAAATGCTGTAATTGATCAGTAATGATCTGCTCAAATAGCTTTGGGATGGCACATATTTTGGCAATACCTCTGTAGTTAGATATTTCTACTTTACTGCCTTTTTTATGAAGTGGTATAATAAATGACTCCTTCCAAACTGCTGGGACTATGGCGTATTTAAGAGACATGTTGAACAGCGTGCATAATGGAATATATAACATCTCGGCACAGTGTTTTAAAACGCAACCAGGTATATTATCGGGACCAGTGGTAAACGTGGGTTTTATTAACTTTAAATACTTTAAAACAATGTCATTTTCGATAACAGGCATATTTATATGAGTTCTGTCCCCAATATAAAATGGATATACAACATCATTATATGAAAAATTATTGTAGGTGCTTTGGAAGAAATCGGCAAAGAGATGGGATATCTCTGTGTCATTCCTTCCCTCCACACCATTTGGTTTCATACAAGAGGGGAAGGATTTAGAATTTAATTTAGATTTTATTAAGTTGAAAAAGTTTTTAGGATCGCGGTGAATATTTAATTTAAGCTTATTGATATATGTTTTATAATTTTTTTTATTTGTGAAATTAAATTTATAGCGAATTTTTGTGTAATTCGCATAATCAATAAGAGAACCGGTTCTCTTGTATTTTTTGAAAAATCTAGGTTTTAAATTTTTTAAGTGACTCAGTTCTTTCGAAAACCAAGGCGGCTTACTTAAATCATAAACCACATTAATTTTTGGCACGCAAGATTTAAACAAATTGTACATGGTTGCATTAAAAAAGTGTACTGCGTGTTCGATGTCTATCGAGTTACGAATGACTCACCAGTCAGTGTTGGAAAGCAAGAAACCAAGTCGTTCAAAATCAGTTTTTTTAAAGCAGAAAACACTGTTAGTCTTTGCACCAGGAACACACAAACGGGGGGATGGTAATTTGGTTAGTTCCAGAGTAGGATGGTAGGGATCTTCGGGGTGAGTTATTGGAGGTACCCTACAGATCGATGCGTTCTCAAAATTGTTTACAAAAATAAGATCTAATAGTCGATCTTTAGAGTTAATTATGCTGTTGAGTTGGTAAGCTGAGGAGAGAATCGAGAAAATCATTATTTGTTGCCGGAAGTACAGCATTTGTGTGATTTGATGGAATCCAAGTAATATGAGGAAGATTAAAGTCTCCAAAAATCATTAAAGTATCTGTGTCTTTCACAAAAGATGACATGACTTGAAATGCATTTAAATGAGCTAAATAAACTGATGAGTCAGAGTGAGGTGGAATATAGGAACAAGTAAGGTAGACGTTATGCTTCATCAACGAAACTTTCACGCAAATCAGTTCAATGTCATCGATACCATCCACCATAATTTGTTCCGAAGTATATCGACCAGCGACAGCGATTAAAACACCACCACCAATTCTGCTGATGCGGTCTTTACGAAAAGTCTGAAAGTTATCAGAGAACAATTCCGAGTTCGAGATCTCAGGACGAAGCCATGTTTCAACGAATATTACAACGTCAGAGGTAATTGAAAAGCTATTTAAATATAGGGAAGTAAGCTTCGAATTCAAGCCTCTAACGTTTTGGAAGTTTAAAACAAACGATGATGAAAGAGTGGGTGAAGTAATTAGTTTTTTGAACCAGACGGTTCATTAACAGCTTCTTTATTGGCACGAGGCTTAAACTTAAATTCGTGCACAATACACCCATCAGGCCAAAAATTGGTGTTAACCAATTCGTTGAAATGAACATCAGGAACAGAGATCTTAAAGGATGAAATAGACCTAGCTTGCCTAAATTTAAATTTTGATACGAACAAATTTGACACTGATGGCATTTTTGAGGTAATAAAATGCTTAATAAAATGCTTAACGAAGTATCGACAGCTAGTCTTGAAACAAAAACAAATTTTTTATTGGTCGTAAGAGGGACTACAACAAGTTGCTTCGGTTGATCAGGTTGAGCTGGTACATTTTCCAAAACATGGTCAGGAGAGTCTGTTTCGGAAATTGTATTGACAACGGTAGCAGATTTGGCAACGGTAGCGTAAGAAATCTGAGGCGTTAGATCGATAATTGGAAAATTCGGTGATGGAAGCGGAGAGAAGAAGTCTGTATTCTCATCTGGAGGAGCCAGTGTTGAAATACTTGGAATATTTAATGCAGGAAGGAATTTTTTCCGTTTAGGTGATGGTTCAACAGGTTTAAAAACAGAAAAAGTGTCGTCAAAGGAATGAAATTTACTGTTGAGACGCTGAAAATCTTTTGAAAGATCAGAATATGCATCTTTCATTTGAGATATCCACTTCCTTAGCTCGATCTCATTGAGCCGATATTTTGGACAACACCAATGAAGACCAATATTTTTTTGTAAGAAGTCGCCAACGCGACCAGTAAGCTCAGCACATTTAAGGTGGGCAATGTCTTGGCATAGCCAACAAGCAACTGACTGGGCGGATTCACCCTTTATTGAACAGTTTGGTAAACAACAGACCATACTGAAAAGTAATATGCACAACAGATTTTGAGAAGCGCACCAAAAGTGTTAAAATAGCAAAGAGTAAATAAAGAGCAAGAATTAAAATCAACTCGTTAAACTGATTTCTCTTGAAAGAAAGATCACAAGTGTTTACAAAAACAAAATTAACGCCAAGCAGGAACGCAACACAGTGAAATGACAAAATAATCAAAAATCTCTCACCAGGTGTTTATTTGTTCACATAAAATTACACAAACAAAACACACGAGAATTATTTAAAATGCACAGAACGTTGTTAATTTAATTTAAGCACAAACACAAAAAATATTATTATAGTGCCGGAATACTATAGTACAATTTAAATCAAATTTTAAGTTTTTCTAAACAAAAATTAACGAAAAAACCAGTAAGGGAGCTATTTTCAGCGTTGCTGAAACTTATATACTCTTGCAAGCATTTGGAAAATTCGTCTTATAGTTTTTCCAATTAGAATCTTATAAGTTTATAAAGATAAAGGGTGTAACCCCGCCCAGTTTCCAATTTTTTTAAAGAATACAATGCAATCATTCTACACTTCATTTTACGATTTTCTATCACGTCTGCTTATAGAAAAATCACATTTTAAAGTTTTTCTCTATATGGGCGGTGCCACGCCCTTATGTCCGATTCTTATGAAACCCTGTAATATGGTCAAAAATTCTTAAAAACGCGTAACTGGAAGGTTTCATCTGTATATAGTTGAGAACAAAAAAGTTTTTCTAACAAAAACCGATTTTTGACCGATTGTTACTATGGGAGCTATATACTATAGTTATCCGATCTTCACCAATTTTGCAGTGTGTCTTAATTTACGTCTAAGATGTTCTTGTGCAAAAAATCGAGGCGATAGCTTCAAAATCAAAGAGTATATTGAGCAAAAACCACATTTTTAACCGATCGTTCCTATGGCAGCTATATGCTATAGTATTCCGATCAGGCTGGTTTCTACATATAAACTGCCTGCAAGGAAAAGAAAATTTTCTGCATTTAAATTTTTTTGCTAACTTAAAAACTCTGGGAGGAGTTCGCATTGAAACAGACAGACGGACAGACAGACAGACGGACATGGCTATCTGAACTCGTCTCGTCGAGCTGATCAAGAATATATATACTTTATATAGTCGGAAATGTCTCCTTCTCTGCGATGCAAACTTCACGACAAAGTTAATATACTCTTGCAAGAGTATAATTAAATAAATAGACAGAGCAATTTTGAATGCGACCAAATACACTTGATACATCAATTCATACTTTGTTTCTTTCACTTAAAAATAACATTTCAATAGTAGATTATTGAATTTTAGAAATTTTTTGAAATGTTACCTGTATACTGATTCTCATATGATCATTCTTCCATACGTTCAAGCCTTAAGTGCTCAAAAATCCATATTGATAAAATTTATGATTTGAAATGTTTTATTATTTCTTTCACTTAAAAATAACATTTCAATAGTAGATTTTTGAATTTTTTTAATTTTTTAAAATGTTACCTATTTACTGATTCCCATACGATCATTCTTCCATACGTTCAAGCCTTAAGTGGTCAAAAATCCATATTGATAAATGTAAATTTTGAAATGTTTTATTGTTTCTTTCACTTAGGTTAGTATTAAATTCACTCAAAAATAATATTTCAATAGTAGATTTTTGAATTTTTTTTAAATGTTACCTGTGTACTGATTCCCATATGATCATTCTTCCATACGTTCAAGCCTTAAGTGCTCAAAAATCCATATAAATAAAATGTAAATTTTGAAATGGTTTATTGTTTCTTTCACTAAAAAATAACATTTCAATAGAAGATTATTGAATTTTTGAAATTTTTTGAAATGTTACCTATTTACTGATTCCCATACGATCATTCTTCCATACGTTCAAGCCTTAAGTGCTCAAAAACCCATATTGATAAAATGTAAATTTTGCAATGGTTTATAGTTTCTTTCATTTAAAAATAACATTTCAATAATAGATTTTTCAATTTTTGATTTTTTTTTAAATGTTACCTATATACTGGATCTCATACGATCATTCTTCCATACGTTCAAGCCTTAAGTGCTCAAAAATCCATATAAATAAAATGTAAATTTTGAAATGGTTTATTGTTTCTTTCACTAAAAAATAACATTTCAATAGTAGATTATTGAATTTTTGAATTTTTTTGAAATGTTACCTATATACTGGATCTCATACGATCATTCTTCCATACGTTCAAGCCTTAAGTGCTCAAAAATCCATATAAATAAAATGTAAATTTTGAAATGGTTTATTGTTTCTTGCACTTAGGTTAGTATTAAATTCACTCAAAAATAACATTTCAATAGTAGATTTTTGAATTTTTTTTAAATGTTACCTATATACTGATTCCCATATGATCATTCTTCCATACGTTCAAGCCTTAAGTGCTCAAAAATCCATATTGATAAAATTTAAATTTTGAAATGTTGTATTGTTTCTGTCACTTAAAAATAACATTTCAATAGTAGATTTTTGAATTTTTTAAATTTTTTGAAATGTTACCTATATACTGATTCTCATACAATCATTCTTCCATACGTTGAAGCCTTAAGTGCTCAAAAACCCATATTGTTAAAATGTAAATTTTGCAATGGTTTATAGGTTCTTTCATTTAAAAATAACATTTCAATAGTAGATTTTTGAATTTTTGAATTTTTTTTAAATGTTTCCTATATACTGGATCTCATACGATCATTCTTCCATACGTTCAAGCCTTAAGTGCTCAAAAATCCATATAAATAAAATGTAAATTTTGAAATGGTTTATTGTTTCTTTCACTAAAAAATAACATTTCAATAGTAGATTATTGAATTTTTGAAATTTTTTGAAATGTTACCTATTTACTGATTCCCATACGATCATTCTTCCATACGTTCAAGCCTTAAGTGGTCAAAAATCCATATTGATAAATGTAAATTTTGAAATGTTTTATTGTTTCTTTCACTTAGGTTAGTATTAAATTCACTCAAAAATAACATTTCAAGAGTAGATTTTTGAATTTTTTTTAAATGTTACCTATATACTGATTCCCATATGATCATTCTTCCATACGTTCAAGCCTTAAGTGCTCAAAAATCCATATTGATAAAATTTAAATTTTGAAATGTTGTATTGTTTCTTTCACTTAAAAATAACATTTCAATAGTAGATTTTTGAATTTTAGAAATTTTTTGAAATATTACCTGTATACTGATTCTCATATGATCATTCTTCAATACGTTCAAGCCTTAAGTGCTCAAAAATACATATTGCTAAAATTTAAGATTTGAAATGTTTTATTGTTTCTTCCACTTAAAAATAACATTTCAATAGTAGATTTTTGAATTTTTAAAATTTTTTGAAATTTTACCTGTATACTGATTCTCATACGATTATTCTTCTATACGTTCAAGCCATAAGTGCTTAAACCCATATTGATAAAATGTAAATTTTGCAATGGTTTATAGTTTCTTTCATTTAAAAATAACATTTCAATAGTAGATTTTTGAATTTTTGAATTTTTTTGAAATGTTACCTATATACTGGATCTCATACGATCATTCTTCCATACGTTCAAGCCTTAAGTGCTCAAAAATCCATATAAATAAAATGTAAATTTTGAAATGGTTTATTGTTTCTTTCACTTAGGTTAGTATTAAATTCACTCAAAAATAACATTTCAATAGTAGATTTTTGAATTTTTTTTAAATGTTACCTATATACTGATTCCCATATGATCATTCTTCCATACGTTCACGCCTTAAGTGCTCAAAAATCCATATTGATAAAATTTAAATTTTGAAATGTTGTATTGTTTCTTTCACTTAAAAATAACATTTCAATAGTAGATTTTTGAATTTTAGAAATTTTTTGAAATGTTACCTGTAAACTGATTCTCATATGATCATTCTTCCATACGTTCAAGTCTTAAGTGCTCAAAAATCCATATTGCTAAAATTTAAGATTTGAAATGTTTTATTGTTTCTTCCACTTAAAAATAACATTTCAATAGTAGATTTTTGAATTTTTAAAATTTTTTGAAATGTTACCTGTATACTGATTTTCATATGATCATTCTTCCATACGTTCAAGCCTTAAGTGCTCAAAAATCCATATAAATAAAATGTAAATTTTGAAATGGTTTATTGTTTCTTTCACTAAAAAATAACATTTCAATAGAAGATTATTTAATTTTTGAAATTTTTTGAAATGTTACCTATTTACTGATTCCCATACGATCATTCTTCCATACGTTCAAGCCTTAAGTGCTCAAAAATCCATATTGATAAAATTTAAGATTTGAAATGTTTTATTGTTTCTTTCACTTAAAAATATCATTTCAATAGTAGATTTTTGAATTTTTAAAATTTTTTGAAATGTTACCTATATACTGATTCTCATACGATTATTCTTCCATACGTTCAAGCCTTAAGTGCCCAAAAATCCATATTGATAAAATTTAAGATTTGAAATGTTTTATTGTTTCTTTCACTTAAAAATAACATTTCAATAGTAGATTTTTGAATTTTTAAAATTTTTTGAAATGTTACCTATATACTGATTCTCATACGATTATTCTTCTATACGTTCAAGCCATAAGTGGTCAAAAACCCATATTGATAAAATGTAAATTTTGCAATGGTTTATAGTTTCTTTCATTAAAAAATAACATTTCAATAGTAGATTATTGAATTTTTGAAATTTTTTGAAATGTTACCTATTTACTGATTCCCATACGATCATTCTTCCATACGTTCAAGCCTTAAGTGGTCAAAAACCCATAGTGATAAATGTAAATTTTGAAATGTTTTATTGTTTCTTTCACTTAGGTTAGTATTAATTTCACTCAAAAATAACGTTTCAATAGTAGATTTTTGAATTTTTGAATTTTTTTGAAATGTTACCATATACTGGATCTCATACGATCATTCTTCCATACGTTCAAGCCTTAAGTGCTCAAAAATCCATATTGATAAAATTTAAATTTTGAAATGTTGTATTGTTTCTTTCACTTAAAAATAACATTTCAATAGTAGATTTTTGAATTTTAGAAATTTTTTGAAATGTTACCTGTATACTGATTCTCATACGATTATTCTTCTATACGTTCAAGCCATAAGTGCTTAAACCCATATTGATAAAATGTAAATTTTGCAATGGTTTATAGTTTCTTTCATTTAAAAATAACATTTCAATAGTAGATTTTTGAATTTTTGAATTTTTTTGAAATCTTACCTATATACTGGATCTCATACGATCATTCTTCTATACGTTCAAGCCTTAAGTGCTCAAAAATCCATATAAATAAAATGTAAATTTTGAAATTCACTCAAAAATAACATTTCAATAGTAGATTTTTGAATTTTTTTTAAATGTTACCTATATACTGATTCCCATATGATCATTCTTCCATACGTTCACGCCTTAAGTGCTCAAAAATCCATATTGATAAAATTTAAATTTTGAAATGTTGTATTGTTTCTTTCACTTAAAAATAACATTTCAATAGTAGATTTTTGAATTTTAGAAATTTTTTGAAATGTTACCTGTATACTGATTCTCATATGATCATTCTTCCATACGTTCAAGTCTTAAGTGCTCAAAAATCCATATTGCTAAAATTTAAGATTTTAAATGTTTTATTGTTTCTTCCACTTAAAAATAACATTTCAATAGTAGATTTTTTAATTTTTAAAATTTTTTGAAATGTTACCTGTATACTGATTTTCATATGATCATTCTTCCATACGTTCAAGCCTTAAGTGCTCAAAAATCCATATAAATTAAATGTAAATTTTGAAATGGTTTATTGTTTCTTTCACTAAAAAATAACATTTCAATTGAAGATTATTTAATTTTTGAAATTTTTTGAAATGTTACCTGTATACTGATTCCCATACGATCATTCTTCCATACGTTCAAGCCTTAAGTGCTCAAAAATCCATATTGATAAAATTTAAGATTTGAAATGTTTTTTTGTTTCTTTCACTGAAAAATATCATTTCAATAGTAGATTTTTGAATTTTTAAAATTTTTTGAAATGTTACCTGTATACTGATTCTCATATGATCATTCTTCCATACGTTCAAGCCTTAAGTGCCCAAAAATCCATATTGATAAAATTTAAGATTTGAAATGTTTTATTGTTTCTTTCACTTAAAAATAACATTTCAATAGTAGATTTTTGAATTTTTAAAATTTTTTGAAATGTTACCTATATACTGATTCTCATACGATTATTCTTCTATACGTTCAAGCCATAAGTGGTCAAAAACCCATATTGATAAAATGTAAATTTTGCAATGGTTTATAGTTTCTTTCATTTCAAAATAACATTTCAATAGTAGATTATTGAATTTTTGAAATTTTTTGAAATGTTACCTATTTACTGATTCCCATACGATCATTCTTCCATACATTCAAGCCTTAAGTGGTCAAAAACCCATAGTGATAAATGTAAATTTTGAAATGTTTTATTGTTTCTTTCACTTAGGTTAGTATTAATTTCACTCAAAAATAACGTTTCAATAGTAGATTTTTGAATTTTTGAATTTTTTTGAAATGTTACCATATACTGGATCTCATACGATCATTCTTCCATACGTTCAAGCCTTAAGTGCTCAAAAATCCATATTGATAAAATTTAAATTTTGAAATGTTGTATTGTTTCTTTTACTTAAAAATAACATTTCAATAGTAAATTTTTGAATTTTAGAAATTTTTTGAAATGTTACCTGTATACTGATTCTCATATGATCATTCTTCCATACGTTCACGCCTTAAGTGCTCAAAAATCCATATTGATAAAATTTAAATTTTGAAATGTTGTATTGTTTCTTTCACTTAAAAATAACATTTCAATAGTAGATTTTTGAATTTTAGAAATTTTTTGAAATGTTACCTGTATACTGATTCTCATATGATCATTCTTCCATACGTTCAAGTCTTAAGTGCTCAAAAATCCATATTGCTAAAATTTAAGATTTGAAATGTTTTATTGTTTCTTCCACTTAAAAATAACATTTCAATAGTAGATTTTTGAATTTTTAAAATTTTTTGAAATGTTACCTGTATACTGATTTTCATATGATCATTCTTCCATACGTTCAAGCCTTAAGTGCTCAAAAATCCATATAAATAAAATGTAAATTTTGAAATGGTTTATTGTTTCTTTCACTAAAAAATAACATTTCAATAGAAGATTATTTAATTTTTGAAATTTTTTGAAATGTTACCTATTTACTGATTCCCATACGATCATTCTTCCATACGTTCAAGCCTTAAGTGCTCAAAAATCCATTTTGATAAAATTTAAGATTTGAAATGTTTTATTGTTTCTTTCTCTTAAAAATATCATTTCAATAGTAGATTTTTGAATTTTTAAAATTTTTTGAAATGTTACCTATATACTGATTCTCATACGATTATTCTTCCATACGTTCAAGCCTTAAGTGCCCAAAAACCCATATTGATAAAATTTAAGATTTGAAATGTTTTATTGTTTCTTTCACTTAAAAATAACATTTCAATAGTAGATTTTTGAATTTTTAAAATTTTTTGAAATGTTACCTATATACTGATTCTCATACGATTATTCTTCTATACGTTCAAGCCATAAGTGGTCAAAAACCCATATTGATAAAATGTAAATTTTGCAATGGTTTATAGTTTCTTTCATTAAAAAATAACATTTCAATAGTAGATTATTGAATTTTTGAAATTTTTTGAAATGTTACCTATTTACTGATTCCCATACGATCATTCTTCCATACGTTCAAGCCTTAAGTGGTCAAAAACCCATAGTGATAAATGTAAATTTTGAAATGTTTTATTGTTTCTTTCACTTAGGTTAGTATTAATTTCACTCAAAAATAACGTTTCAATAGTAGATTTTTGAATTTTTGAATTTTTTTGAAATGTTACCATATACTGGATCTCATACGATCATTCTTCCATACGTTCAAGCCTTAAGTGCTCAAAAATCCATATTGATAAAATTTAAATTTTGAAATGTTGTATTGTTTCTTTCACTTAAAAATAACATTTCAATAGTAGATTTTTGAATTTTAGAAATTTTTTGAAATGTTACCTGTATACTGATTCTCATACGATTATTCTTCTATACGTTCAAGCCATAAGTGCTTAAACCCATATTGATAAAATGTAAATTTTGCAATGGTTTATAGTTTCTTTCATTTAAAAATAACATTTCAATAGTAGATTTTTGAATTTTTGAATTTTTTTGAAATCTTACCTATATACTGGATCTCATACGATCATTCTTCTATACGTTCAAGCCTTAAGTGCTCAAAAATCCATATAAATAAAATGTAAATTTTGAAATGGTTTATTGTTTCTTTCACTTAGGTTAGTATTAAATTCACTCAAAAATAACATTTCAATAGTAGATTTTTGAATTTTTTTTAAATGTTACCTATATACTGATTCCCATATGATCATTCTTCCATACGTTCACGCCTTAAGTGCTCAAAAATCCATATTGATAAAATTTAAATTTTGAAATGTTGTATTGTTTCTTTCACTTAAAAATAACATTTCAATAGTAGATTTTTGAATTTTAGAAATTTTTTGAAATGTTACCTGTATACTGATTCTCATATGATCATTCTTCCATACGTTCAAGTCTTAAGTGCTCAAAAATCCATATTGCTAAAATTTAAGATTTGAAATGTTTTATTGTTTCTTCCACTTAAAAATAACATTTCAATAGTAGATTTTTGAATTTTTAAAATTTTTTGAAATGTTACCTGTATACTGATTTTCATATGATCATTCTTCCATACGTTCAAGCCTTAAGTGCTCAAAAATCCATATAAATTAAATGTAAATTTTGAAATGGTTTATTGTTTCTTTCACTAAAAAATAACATTTCAATTGAAGATTATTTAATTTTTGAAATTTTTTGAAATGTTACCTATTTACTGATTCCCATACGATCATTCTTCCATACGTTCAAGCCTTAAGTGCTCAAAAATCCATATTGATAAAATTTAAGATTTGAAATGTTTTTTTGTTTCTTTCACTTAAAAATATCATTTCAATAGTAGATTATTGGATTTTTAAAATTTTTTGAAATGTTACCTGTATACTGATTCTCATATGATCATTCTTCCATACGTTCAAGCCTTAAGTGCCCAAAAATCCATATTGATAAAATTTAAGATTTGAAATGTTTTATTGTTTCTTTCACTTAAAAATAACATTTCAATAGTAGATTTTTGAATTTTTAAAATTTTTTGAAATGTTACCTATATACTGATTCTCATACGATTATTCTTCTATACGTTCAAGCCATAAGTGGTCAAAAACCCATATTGATAAAATGTAAATTTTGCAATGGTTTATAGTTTCTTTCATTTCAAAATAACATTTCAATAGTAGATTATTGAATTTTTGAAATTTTTTGAAATGTTACCTATTTACTGATTCCCATACGATCATTCTTCCATACATTCAAGCCTTAAGTGGTCAAAAACCCATAGTGATAAATGTAAATTTTGAAATGTTTTATTGTTTCTTTCACTTAGGTTAGTATTAATTTCACTCAAAAATAACGTTTCAATAGTAGATTTTTGAATTTTTGAATTTTTTTGAAATGTTACCATATACTGGATCTCATACGATCATTCTTCCATACGTTCAAGCCTTAAGTGCTCAAAAATCCATATTGATAAAATTTAAATTTTGAAATGTTGTATTGTTTCTTTTACTTAAAAATAACATTTCAATAGTAAATTTTTGAATTTTAGAAATTTTTTGAAATGTTACCTGTATACTGATTCTCATATGATCATTCTTCCATACGTTCACGCCTTAAGTGCTCAAAAATCCATATTGATAAAATTTAAATTTTGAAATGTTGTATTGTTTCTTTCACTTAAAAATAACATTTCAATAGTAGATTTTTGAATTTTAGAAATTTTTTGAAATGTTACCTGTATACTGATTCTCATATGATCATTCTTCCATACGTTCAAGTCTTAAGTGCTCAAAAATCCATATTGCTAAAATTTAAGATTTGAAATGTTTTATTGTTTCTTCCACTTAAAAATAACATTTCAATAGTAGATTTTTGAATTTTTAAAATTTTTTGAAATGTTACCTGTATACTGATTTTCATATGATCATTCTTCCATACGTTCAAGCCTTAAGTGCTCAAAAATCCATATAAATAAAATGTAAATTTTGAAATGGTTTATTGTTTCTTTCACTAAAAAATAACATTTCAATAGAAGATTATTTAATTTTTGAAATTTTTTGAAATGTTACCTATTTACTGATTCCCATACGATCATTCTTCCATACGTTCAAGCCTTAAGTGCTCAAAAATCCATTTTGATAAAATTTAAGATTTGAAATGTTTTATTGTTTCTTTCTCTTAAAAATATCATTTCAATAGTAGATTTTTGAATTTTTAAAATTTTTTGAAATGTTACCTATATACTGATTCTCATACGATTATTCTTCCATACGTTCAAGCCTTAAGTGCCCAAAAACCCATATTGATAAAATTTAAGATTTGAAATGTTTTATTGTTTCTTTCACTTAAAAATAACATTTCAATAGTAGATTTTTGAATTTTTAAAATTTTTTGAAATGTTACCTATATACTGATTCTCATACGATTATTCTTCTATACGTTCAAGCCATAAGTGGTCAAAAACCCATATTGATAAAATGTAAATTTTGCAATGGTTTATAGTTTCTTTCATTAAAAAATAACATTTCAATAGTAGATTATTGAATTTTTGAAATTTTTTGAAATGTTACCTATTTACTGATTCCCATACGATCATTCTTCCATACGTTCAAGCCTTAAGTGGTCAAAAACCCATAGTGATAAATGTAAATTTTGAAATGTTTTATTGTTTCTTTCACTTAGGTTAGTATTAATTTCACTCAAAAATAACGTTTCAATAGTAGATTTTTGAATTTTTGAATTTTTTTGAAATGTTACCATATACTGGATCTCATACGATCATTCTTCCATACGTTCAAGCCTTAAGTGCTCAAAAATCCATATTGATAAAATTTAAATTTTGAAATGTTGTATTGTTTCTTTCACTTAAAAATAACATTTCAATAGTAGATTTTTGAATTTTAGAAATTTTTTGAAATGTTACCTGTATACTGATTCTCATACGATTATTCTTCTATACGTTCAAGCCATAAGTGCTTAAACCCATATTGATAAAATGTAAATTTTGCAATGGTTTATAGTTTCTTTCATTTAAAAATAACATTTCAATAGTAGATTTTTGAATTTTTGAATTTTTTTGAAATCTTACCTATATACTGGATCTCATACGATCATTCTTCTATACGTTCAAGCCTTAAGTGCTCAAAAATCCATATAAATAAAATGTAAATTTTGAAATGGTTTATTGTTTCTTTCACTTAGGTTAGTATTAAATTCACTCAAAAATAACATTTCAATAGTAGATTTTTGAATTTTTTTTAAATGTTACCTATATACTGATTCCCATATGATCATTCTTCCATACGTTCACGCCTTAAGTGCTCAAAAATCCATATTGATAAAATTTAAATTTTGAAATGTTGTATTGTTTCTTTCACTTAAAAATAACATTTCAATAGTAGATTTTTGAATTTTAGAAATTTTTTGAAATGTTACCTGTATACTGATTCTCATATGATCATTCTTCCATACGTTCAAGTCTTAAGTGCTCAAAAATCCATATTGCTAAAATTTAAGATTTGAAATGTTTTATTGTTTCTTCCACTTAAAAATAACATTTCAATAGTAGATTTTTGAATTTTTGAAATTTTTTGAAATGTTACCTGTATACTGATTTTCATATGATCATTCTTCCATACGTTCAAGCCTTAAGTGCTCAAAAATCCATATAAATTAAATGTAAATTTTGAAATGGTTTATTGTTTCTTTCACTAAAAAATAACATTTCAATTGAAGATTATTTAATTTTTGAAATTTTTTGAAATGTTACCTATTTACTGATTCCCATACGATCATTCTTCCATACGTTCAAGCCTTAAGTGCTCAAAAATCCATATTGATAAAATTTAAGATTTGAAATGTTTTTTTGTTTCTTTCACTTAAAAATATCATTTCAATAGTAGATTTTTGGATTTTTAAAATTTTTTGAAATGTTACCTGTATACTGATTCTCATATGATCATTCTTCCATACGTTCAAGCCTTAAGTGCCCAAAAATCCATATTGATAAAATTTAAGATTTGAAATGTTTTATTGTTTCTTTCACTTAAAAATAACATTTCAATAGTAGATTTTTGAATTTTTAAAATTTTTTGAAATGTTACCTATATACTGATTCTCATACGATTATTCTTCTATACGTTCAAGCCATAAGTGGTCAAAAACCCATATTGATAAAATGTAAATTTTGCAATGGTTTATAGTTTCTTTCATTTCAAAATAACATTTCAATAGTAGATTATTGAATTTTTGAAATTTTTTGAAATGTTACCTATTTACTGATTCCCATACGATCATTCTTCCATACATTCAAGCCTTAAGTGGTCAAAAACCCATAGTGATAAATGTAAATTTTGAAATGTTTTATTGTTTCTTTCACTTAGGTTAGTATTAATTTCACTCAAAAATAACGTTTCAATAGTAGATTTTTGAATTTTTGAATTTTTTTGAAATGTTACCATATACTGGTTCTCATACGATCATTCTTCCATACGTTCAAGCCTTAAGTGCTCAAAAATCCATATTGATAAAATTTAAATTTTGAAATGTTGTATTGTTTCTTTCACTTAAAAATAACATTTCAATAGTAGATTTTTGAATTTTAGAAATTTTTTGAAATGTTACCTGTATACTGATTCTCATATGATCATTCTTCCATACGTTCAAGTCTTAAGTGCTCAAAAATCCATATTGCTAAAATTTAAGATTTGAAATGTTTTATTGTTTCTTCCACTTAAAAATAACATTTCAATAGTAGATTTTTGAATTTTTAAAATTTTTTGAAATGTTACCTGTATACTGATTTTCATATGATCATTCTTCCATACGTTCAAGCCTTAAGTGCTCAAAAATCCATATAAATTAAATGTAAATTTTGAAATGGTTTATTGTTTCTTTCACTAAAAAATAACATTTCAATTGAAGATTATTTAATTTTTGAAATTTTTTGAAATGTTACCTATTTACTGATTCCCATACGATCATTCTTCCATACGTTCAAGCCTTAAGTGCTCAAAAATCCATATTGATAAAATTTAAGATTTGAAATGTTTTTTTGTTTCTTTCACTTAAAAATATCATTTCAATAGTAGATTTTTGGATTTTTAAAATTTTTTGAAATGTTACCTGTATACTGATTCTCATATGATCATTCTTCCATACGTTCAAGCCTTAAGTGCCCAAAAATCCATATTGATAAAATTTAAGATTTGAAATGTTTTATTGTTTCTTTCACTTAAAAATAACATTTCAATAGTAGATTTTTGAATTTTTAAAATTTTTTGAAATGTTACCTATATACTGATTCTCATACGATTATTCTTCTATACGTTCAAGCCATAAGTGGTCAAAAACCCATATTGATAAAATGTAAATTTTGCAATGGTTTATAGTTTCTTTCATTTCAAAATAACATTTCAATAGTAGATTATTGAATTTTTGAAATTTTTTGAAATGTTACCTATTTACTGATTCCCATACGATCATTCTTCCATACATTCAAGCCTTAAGTGGTCAAAAACCCATAGTGATAAATGTAAATTTTGAAATGTTTTATTGTTTCTTTCACTTAGGTTAGTATTAATTTCACTCAAAAATAACGTTTCAATAGTAGATTTTTGAATTTTTGAATTTTTTTGAAATGTTACCATATACTGGTTCTCATACGATCATTCTTCCATACGTTCAAGCCTTAAGTGCTCAAAAATCCATATTGATAAAATTTAAATTTTGAAATGTTGTATTGTTTCTTTCACTTAAAAATAACATTTCAATAGTAGATTTTTGAATTTTAGAAATTTTTTGAAATGTTACCTGTATACTGATTCTCATATGATCATTCTTCCATACGTTCAAGTCTTAAGTGCTCAAAAATCCATATTGATAAAATTTAAATTTTGAAATGTTGTATTGTTTCTTTCACTTAAAAATAACATTTCAATAGTAGATTTTTGAATTTTAGAAATTTTTTGAAATGTTACCTGTATACTGATTCTCATATGATCATTCTTCCATACGTTCAAGTCTTAAGTGCTCAAAAATCCATATTGCTAAAATTTAAGATTTGAAATGTTTTATTGTTTCTTCCACTTAAAAATAACATTTCAATAGTAGATTTTTGAATTTTTAAAATTTTTTGAAATGTTACCTGTATACTGATTTTCATATGATCATTCTTCCATACGTTCAAGCCTTAAGTGCTCAAAAATCCATATAAATAAAATGTAAATTTTGAAATGGTTTATTGTTTCTTTCACTAAAAAATAACATTTCAATAGAAGATTATTTAATTTTTGAAATTTTTTGAAATGTTACCTATTTACTGATTCCCATACGATCATTCTTCCATACGTTCAAGCCTTAAGTGCTCAAAAATCCATTTTGATAAAATTTAAGATTTGAAATGTTTTATTGTTTCTTTCTCTTAAAAATATCATTTCAATAGTAGATTTTTGAATTTTTAAAATTTTTTGAAATGTTACCTATATACTGATTCTCATACGATTATTCTTCCATACGTTCAAGCCTTAAGTGCCCAAAAACCCATATTGATAAAATTTAAGATTTGAAATGTTTTATTGTTTCTTTCACTTAAAAATAACATTTCAATAGTAGATTTTTGAATTTTTAAAATTTTTTGAAATGTTACCTATATACTGATTCTCATACGATTATTCTTCTATACGTTCAAGCCATAAGTGGTCAAAAACCCATATTGATAAAATGTAAATTTTGCAATGGTTTATAGTTTCTTTCATTAAAAAATAACATTTCAATAGTAGATTATTGAATTTTTGAAATTTTTTGAAATGTTACCTATTTACTGATTCCCATACGATCATTCTTCCATACGTTCAAGCCTTAAGTGGTCAAAAACCCATAGTGATAAATGTAAATTTTGAAATGTTTTATTGTTTCTTTCACTTAGGTTAGTATTAATTTCACTCAAAAATAACGTTTCAATAGTAGATTTTTGAATTTTTGAATTTTTTTGAAATGTTACCATATACTGGATCTCATACGATCATTCTTCCATACGTTCAAGCCTTAAGTGCTCAAAAATCCATATTGATAAAATTTAAATTTTGAAATGTTGTATTGTTTCTTTCACTTAAAAATAACATTTCAATAGTAGATTTTTGAATTTTAGAAATTTTTTGAAATGTTACCTGTATACTGATTCTCATACGATTATTCTTCTATACGTTCAAGCCATAAGTGCTTAAACCCATATTGATAAAATGTAAATTTTGCAATGGTTTATAGTTTCTTTCATTTAAAAATAACATTTCAATAGTAGATTTTTGAATTTTTGAATTTTTTTGAAATCTTACCTATATACTGGATCTCATACGATCATTCTTCTATACGTTCAAGCCTTAAGTGCTCAAAAATCCATATAAATAAAATGTAAATTTTGAAATGGTTTATTGTTTCTTTCACTTAGGTTAGTATTAAATTCACTCAAAAATAACATTTCAATAGTAGATTTTTGAATTTTTTTTAAATGTTACCTATATACTGATTCCCATATGATCATTCTTCCATACGTTCACGCCTTAAGTGCTCAAAAATCCATATTGATAAAATTTAAATTTTGAAATGTTGTATTGTTTCTTTCACTTAAAAATAACATTTCAATAGTAGATTTTTGAATTTTAGAAATTTTTTGAAATGTTACCTGTATACTGATTCTCATATGATCATTCTTCCATACGTTCAAGTCTTAAGTGCTCAAAAATCCATATTGCTAAAATTTAAGATTTGAAATGTTTTATTGTTTCTTCCACTTAAAAATAACATTTCAATAGTAGATTTTTGAATTTTTGAAATTTTTTGAAATGTTACCTGTATACTGATTTTCATATGATCATTCTTCCATACGTTCAAGCCTTAAGTGCTCAAAAATCCATATAAATTAAATGTAAATTTTGAAATGGTTTATTGTTTCTTTCACTAAAAAATAACATTTCAATTGAAGATTATTTAATTTTTGAAATTTTTTGAAATGTTACCTATTTACTGATTCCCATACGATCATTCTTCCATACGTTCAAGCCTTAAGTGCTCAAAAATCCATATTGATAAAATTTAAGATTTGAAATGTTTTTTTGTTTCTTTCACTTAAAAATATCATTTCAATAGTAGATTTTTGGATTTTTAAAATTTTTTGAAATGTTACCTGTATACTGATTCTCATATGATCATTCTTCCATACGTTCAAGCCTTAAGTGCCCAAAAATCCATATTGATAAAATTTAAGATTTGAAATGTTTTATTGTTTCTTTCACTTAAAAATAACATTTCAATAGTAGATTTTTGAATTTTTAAAATTTTTTGAAATGTTACCTATATACTGATTCTCATACGATTATTCTTCTATACGTTCAAGCCATAAGTGGTCAAAAACCCATATTGATAAAATGTAAATTTTGCAATGGTTTATAGTTTCTTTCATTTCAAAATAACATTTCAATAGTAGATTATTGAATTTTTGAAATTTTTTGAAATGTTACCTATTTACTGATTCCCATACGATCATTCTTCCATACATTCAAGCCTTAAGTGGTCAAAAACCCATAGTGATAAATGTAAATTTTGAAATGTTTTATTGTTTCTTTCACTTAGGTTAGTATTAATTTCACTCAAAAATAACGTTTCAATAGTAGATTTTTGAATTTTTGAATTTTTTTGAAATGTTACCATATACTGGTTCTCATACGATCATTCTTCCATACGTTCAAGCCTTAAGTGCTCAAAAATCCATATTGATAAAATTTAAATTTTGAAATGTTGTATTGTTTCTTTCACTTAAAAATAACATTTCAATAGTAGATTTTTGAATTTTAGAAATTTTTTGAAATGTTACCTGTATACTGATTCTCATATGATCATTCTTCCATACGTTCAAGTCTTAAGTGCTCAAAAATCCATATTGCTAAAATTTAAGATTTGAAATGTTTTATTGTTTCTTCCACTTAAAAATAACATTTCAATAGTAGATTTTTGAATTTTTAAAATTTTTTGAAATGTTACCTGTATACTGATTTTCATATGATCATTCTTCCATACGTTCAAGCCTTAAGTGCTCAAAAATCCATATAAATTAAATGTAAATTTTGAAATGGTTTATTGTTTCTTTCACTAAAAAATAACATTTCAATTGAAGATTATTTAATTTTTGAAATTTTTTGAAATGTTACCTATTTACTGATTCCCATACGATCATTCTTCCATACGTTCAAGCCTTAAGTGCTCAAAAATCCATATTGATAAAATTTAAGATTTGAAATGTTTTTTTGTTTCTTTCACTTAAAAATATCATTTCAATAGTAGATTTTTGGATTTTTAAAATTTTTTGAAATGTTACCTGTATACTGATTCTCATATGATCATTCTTCCATACGTTCAAGCCTTAAGTGCCCAAAAATCCATATTGATAAAATTTAAGATTTGAAATGTTTTATTGTTTCTTTCACTTAAAAATAACATTTCAATAGTAGATTTTTGAATTTTTAAAATTTTTTGAAATGTTACCTATATACTGATTCTCATACGATTATTCTTCTATACGTTCAAGCCATAAGTGGTCAAAAACCCATATTGATAAAATGTAAATTTTGCAATGGTTTATAGTTTCTTTCATTTCAAAATAACATTTCAATAGTAGATTATTGAATTTTTGAAATTTTTTGAAATGTTACCTATTTACTGATTCCCATACGATCATTCTTCCATACATTCAAGCCTTAAGTGGTCAAAAACCCATAGTGATAAATGTAAATTTTGAAATGTTTTATTGTTTCTTTCACTTAGGTTAGTATTAATTTCACTCAAAAATAACGTTTCAATAGTAGATTTTTGAATTTTTGAATTTTTTTGAAATGTTACCATATACTGGTTCTCATACGATCATTCTTCCATACGTTCAAGCCTTAAGTGCTCAAAAATCCATATTGATAAAATTTAAATTTTGAAATGTTGTATTGTTTCTTTCACTTAAAAATAACATTTCAATAGTAGATTTTTGAATTTTAGAAATTTTTTGAAATGTTACCTGTATACTGATTCTAATATGATCATTCTTCCATACGTTCAAGTCTTAAGTGCTCAAAAATCCATATTGCTAAAATTTAAGATTTGAAATGTTTTATTGTTTCTTCCACTTAAAAATAACATTTCAATAGTAGATTTTTGAATTTTTAAAATTTTTTGAAATGTTACCTGTATACTGATTTTCATATGATCATTCTTCCATACGTTCAAGCCTTAAGTGCTCAAAAATCCATATAAATTAAATGTAAATTTTGAAATAGTTTATTGTTTCTTTCACTAAAAAATAACATTTCAATTGAAGATTATTTAATTTTTGAAATTTTTTGAAATGTTACCTATTTACTGATTCCCATACGATCATTCTTCCATACGTTCAAGCCTTAAGTGCTCAAAAATCCATATTGATATAATTTAAGATTTGAAATGTTTTTTTGTTTCTTTCACTTAAAAATATCATTTCAATAGTAGATTTTTGGATTTTTAAAATTTTTTGAAATGTTACCTGTATACTGATTCTCATATGATCATTCTTCCATACGTTCAAGCCTTAAGTGCCCAAAAATCCATATTGATAAAATTTAAGATTTGAAATGTTTTATTGTTTCTTTCACTTAAAAATAACATTTCAATAGTAGATTTTTGAATTTTTAAAATTTTTTGAAATGTTACCTATATACTGATTCTCATACGATTATTCTTCTATACGTTCAAGCCATAAGTGGTCAAAAACCCATATTGATAAAATGTAAATTTTGCAATGGTTTATAGTTTCTTTCATTTAAAAATAACATTTCAATAGTAGATTTTTGAATTTTTGAATTTTTTTGAAATGTGACCTATTTACTGATTCCCATACGATCATTCTTCCATACATTCAAGCCTTAAGTGGTCAAAAATCCATATCGATAAATGTAAATTTTGAAATGTTTTATTGTTTCTTTCACTTAAGTTAATATTAAATTCACTCAAAAATAACATTTCAATAGTAGATTTTTGAATTTTTGAATTTTTTTTAAATGTTACCTATATACTGATTCCCATATGATCATTCTTCCATACGTTCAAGCCTTAAGTGCTCAAATATCCATATTGATAAAATTTAAATTTTGAAATGTTGTATTGTTTCTTTCACTTAAAAATAACATTTCAATAGAAGATTTTTGAATTTTAGAAATTTTTTGAAATGTTACCTGTATACTGATTCTCATACGATCATTCTTCCATACGTTCAAGCCTTAAGTGCTCAAAAATCCATATAAATAAAATGTAAATTTTTAAATGGTTTATTATTTCTTTCACTTAGGTAAGTATTAAATTCACTCAAAAATAACATTTCAATAGTAGATTTTTGAATTTTTTTTAAATGTTACCTATATACTGATTCCCATATGATCATTCTTCCATACGTTCAAGCCTAAAGTGCTCAAAAATCCATATTCATAAAATTTAAATTTTGAAATGTTGTATTGTTTCTTTCACTTAAAAATAACATTTCAATACTAGATTTTTGAATTTTAGAAATTTTTTGAAATGTTACCTGTATACTGATTCTCATATGATCATTCTTCCATACGTTCAAGTCTTAAGTGCTCAAAAATCCATATTGCTCAAATTTAAGATTTGAAATGTTTTATTGTTTCTTCCACTTAAAAATAACATTTCAATAGTAGATTTTTGAATTTTTAAAATTTTTTGAAATGTTACCTGTATACTGATTCTCATACGATTATTCTTCTATACGTTCAAGCCATAAGTGCTTAAACCCATATTGATAAAATGTAAATTTTGCAATGGTTTATAGTTTCTTTCATTTAAAAATAACATTTCAATAGTAGATTTTTGAATTTTTGAATTTTTTTTAAATGTTACCTATATACTGGATCTCATACGATCATTCTTCCATACGTTCAAGCCTTAAGTGCTCAAAAATCCATATAAATAAAATGTAAATTTTGAAATGGTTTATTGTTTCTTTCACTAAAAAATAACATTTCAATAGTAGATTATTGAATTTTTGAAATTTTTTGAAATGTTACCTATTTACTGATTCCCATACGATCATTCTTCCATACGTTCAAGCCTTAAGTGGTCAAAAATCCATATTGATAAATGTAAATTTTGAAATGTTTTATTGTTTCTTTCACTTAGGTTAGTATTAAATTCACTCAAAAATAACATTTCAATAGTAGATTTTTGAATTTTTTTCAAATGTTACCTATATACTGATTCCCATATGATCATTCTTCCATACGTTCAAGCCTTAAGTGCTCAAAAACCCAAATTGATAAAATTTAAATTTTGAAATGGTTTATTGTTTCTTTCACTAAAAAATAACATTTCAATAGTAGATTTTTGAATTTTAGAAATTTTTTGAAATGTTACCTGTATACTGATTCTCATATGATCATTCTTCCATACGTTCAAGCCTTAAGTGCTCAAAAATCCATATTGCTAAAATCTAAGATTTGAAATGTTTTATTGTTTCTTCCACTTAAAAATAACATTTCAATAGTAGATTTTTGAATTTTTAAAATTTTTTTAAATGTTACCTGTATACTGATTCTCATACGATTATTCTTCTATACGTTCAAGCCATAATTGCTCAAACCCATATTGATAAAATGTAAATTTTGCAATGGTTTATAGTTTCTTTCATTTAAAAATAACATTTCAATAGTAGATTTTTGAATTTTTGAATTTTTTTGAAATGTTACCTATATACTGGATCTCATACGATCATTCTTCCATACGTTCAAGCCTTAAGTGCTCAAAAATCCATATAAATAAAATGTAAATTTTGAAATGGTTTATTGTTTCTTTCACTAAAAAATAACATTTCAATAGTAGATTATTGAATTTTTGAAATTTTTTGAAATGTTACCTATTTACTGATTCCCATACGATCATTCTTCCATACGTTCAAGCCTTAAGTGGTCAAAAATCCATATTGATAAATGTAAATTTTGAAATGTTTTATTGTTTCTTTCACTTAGGTTAGTATTAAATTCACTCAAAAATAACATTTCAATGGTAGATTTTTGAATTTTTGAATTTTTTTTAAATGTTACCTATATACTGATTCCCATATGATCATTCTTCCATACGTTCAAGCCTTAAGTGCTCAAAAATCCATATAAATAAAATGTAAATTTTTAAATGGTTTATTATTTCTTTCACTTAGGTTAGTATTAAATTCACTCAAAAATAACATTTCAATAGTAGATTTTTGAATTTTTTTTTAAATGTTACCTATATACTGATTCCCATATGATCATTCTTCCATACGTTCAAGCCTTAAGTGCTCAAAAATCCATATTGATAAAATTTAAAATTTGAAATGTTTTATTGTTTCTTTCTCTTAAAAATAACATTTCAATAGTAGATTTTTGAATTTTCAAAATTTTTTGAAATGTTACCTATATACTGATTCTCATACGATTATTCTTTTATACGTTCAAGCCATAAGTGCTAAAAAACCCATATTGATAAAATGCAAATTTTGCAATGGGTTATAGTTTCTTTCATTTAAAAATAACATTTCAATAGTAGATTTTTGAATTTTTGAATTTTTTTGAAATGTTACCTATATACTGATTCACATACGATCATTCTTCCATACGTTCAAGCCTTAAGTGCTCAAAAATCCATATTGATAAAATTTAAATTTTGAAATGTTGTATTGTTTCTTTCACTTAAAAATAACATTTCAATAGTAGATTTTTTAATTTTAGAAATATTTTGAAATGTTACCTGTATACTGATTCTCATATGAACATTCTTCCATACGTTCAAGCCTTAAGTGCTCAAAAATCCATATAAATAAAATGTAAATTTTGAAATGGTTTATTGTTTCTTTCACTAAAAAATAACATTTCAATAGTAGATTATTGAATTTTTGAAATTTTTTGAAATGTTACCTATTTACTGATTCCCATACGATCATTCTTCCATACGTTCAAGCCTTAAGTGCTCAAAAATCCATATTGATAAAATTTAAATTTTGAAATGTTTTATTGTTTCTTTCACTTAGGTTAGTATTAAATTCACTCAAAAATAACATTTCAATAGTAGATTTTTGAATTTTTGAATTTTTTTCAAATGTTACCTATATACTGATTATCATATGATCATTCTTCCATACGTTCAAGCCTTAAGTGCTCAAAAATCCATATTGCTAAAATCTAAGATTTGAAATGTTTTATTGTTTCTTCCACTTAAAAATAACATTTCAATAGTAGATTTTTGAATTTTTAAAATTTTTTGAAATGTTACCTGTATACTGATTCTCATACGATTATTCTTCTATACGTTCAAGCCATAATTGCTCAAACCCATATTGATAAAATGTAAATTTTGCAATGGTTTATAGTTTCTTTCATTTAAAAATAACATTTCAATAGTAGATTTTTAAATTTTTGAATTTTTTTTAAATGCTACCTATATACTGGATCTCATACGATCATTCTTCCATACGTTCAAGCCTTAAGTGCTCAAAAATCCATATAAATAAAATGTAAATTTTGAAATGGTTTATTGTTTCTTTCACTAAAAAATAACATTTCAATAGTAGATTATTGAATTTTTGAAATTTTTTGAAATGTTACCTATTTACTGATTCCCATACGATCATTCTTCCATACGTTCAAGCCTAAAGTGGTCAAAAATCCATATTGATAAATGTAAATTTTGAAATGTTTTATTGTTTCTTTCACTTAGGTTAGTATTAAATTCACTCAAAAATAACATTTCAATGGTAGATTTTTGAATTTTTGAATTTTTTTTAAATGTTACCTATAT
Organism: Phortica okadai; assembly: GCA_034638295.1. Classification (NCBI taxonomy): domain Eukaryota; kingdom Metazoa; phylum Arthropoda; class Insecta; order Diptera; family Drosophilidae; genus Phortica; species Phortica okadai. The sequence goes on along the minus strand of CM067851.1, from coordinate 26,362,232 downwards.
ACTGATTCCCATATGATCATTCTTCCATACGTTCAAGCCTTAAGTGCTCAAAAATCCATATAAATAAAATGTAAATTTTTAAATGGTTTATTATTTCTTTCACTTAGGTTAGTATTAAATTCACTCAAAAATAACATTTCAATAGTAGATTTTTGAATTTTTTTTAAATGTTACCTATATACTGATTCCCATATGATCATTCTTCCATACGTTCAAGCCTTAAGTGCTCAAAAATCCATATTGATAAAATTTAAGATTTGAAATGTTTTATTGTTTCTTTCACTTAAAAATAACATTTCAATAGTAGATTTTTGAATTTTCAAAATTTTTTGAAATGTTACCTATATACTGATTCTCATACGATTATTCTTCTATACGTTCAAGCCATAAGTGCTCAAAAACCCATATTGATAAAATGTAAATTTTGCAATGGGTTATAGTTTCTTTCATTTAAAAATAACATTTCAATAGTAGATTTTTGAATTTTTGAATTTTTTTGAAATGTTACCTATATACTGATTCCCATACGATCATTCTTCCATACGTTCAAGCCTTAAGTGCTCAAAAATCCATATTGATAAAATTTAAATTTTGAAATGTTGTATTGTTTCTTTCACTTAAAAATAACATTTCAATAGTAGATTTTTGAATTTTAGAAATTTTTTGAAATGTTACCTGTATACTGATTCTCATATGAACATTCTTCCATACGTTCAAGCCTTAAGTGCTCAAAAATCCATATAAATAAAATGTAAATTTTGAAATGGTTTATTGTTTCTTTCACTAAAAAATAACATTTCAATAGTAGATTATTGAATTTTTGAAATTTTTTGAAATGTTACCTATTTACTGATTCCCATACGATCATTCTTCCATACGTTCAAGCCTTAAGTTCTCAAAAATCCATATTGATAAAATTTAAATTTTGAAATGTTGTATTGTTTCTTTCACTTAAAAATAACATTTCAATAGAAGATTTTTGAATTTTAGAAATTTTTTGAAATGTTATCTGTATACTGATTCTCATATGATCATTCTTCCATACGTTCAAGCCTTAAGTGCTCAAAAATCCATATTGATAAAATTTAAGATTTGAAATGTTTTATTGTTTCTTTCACTTAAAAATAACATTTCAATGGTAGATTTTTGAATTTATAAAAATTTTTGAAATGTTACCTATATACTGATTCTCATACGATTATTCTTCTATACGTTCAAGCCATAAGTGCTCAAAAACCCATATTGATAAAATGTAAATTTTGCAATGGTTTATAGTTTCTTTCATTTAAAAATAACATTTGAATAGTAGATTTTTGAATTTTTGAATTTTTTTTAAATGTTACCTATATACTGGATCTCATACGATCATTCTTCCATACGTTCAAGCCTTAAGTGCTCAAAAATCCATATAAATAAAATGTAAATTTTGAAATGGTTTATTGTTTCTTTCACTAAAAAATAACATTTCAATAGTAGATTTTTGAATTTTAGAAATTTTTTGAAATGTTACCTGTATACTGATTCTCATATGGTCATTCTTCCATACGTTTAAGCCTTAAGTGCTCAAAAATCCATATTGCTAAAATCTAAGATTTGAAATGTTTTATTGTTTCTTCCACTTAAAAATAACATTTCAATAGTAGATTTTTGAATTTTTAAAATTTTTTTAAATGTTACCTGTATACTGATTCTCATACGATTATTCTTCTATACGTTCAAGCCATAATTGCTCAAACCCATATTGATAAAATGTAAATTTTGCAATGGTTTATAGTTTCTTCCATTTAAAAATAACATTTCAATAGTAGAATTTTGAATTTTTGAATTTTTTTGAAATGTTACCTATATACTGGATCTCACACGATCATTCTTCCATACGTTCAAGCCTTAAGTGCTCAAAAATCCATATAAATAAAATGTAAATTTTGAAATGGTTTATTGTTTCTTTCACTAAAAAATAATATTTCAATAGTAGATTATTGAATTTTTGAAATTTTTTGAAATGTTACCTATTTACTGATTCCCATACGATCATTCTTCCATACGTTCAAGCCTTAAGTGCTCAAAAATCCATATTGATAAATGTAAATTTTGAAATGTTTTATTGTTTCTTTCACTTAGGTTAGTATTAAATTCACTCAAAAATAACATTTCAATGGTAGATTTTTGAATTTTTGAATTTTTTTTAAATGTTACCTATATACTGATTCCCATATGATCATTCTTCCATACGTTCAAGCCTTAAGTGCTCAAAAATCCATATTGATAAAATTTAAATTTTGCAATGGTTTATAGTTTCTTCCATTTAAAAATAACATTTCAATAGTAGAATTTTGAATTTTTGAATTTTTTTGAAATGTTACCTGTATACTGATTCTCATACGATTATTCTTCTATACGTTCAAGCCATAATTGCTCAAACCCATATTGATAAAATGTAAATTTTGCAATGGTTTATAGTTTCTTTCATTTAAAAATAACATTTCAATAGTAGATTTTTAAATTTTTGAATTTTTTTTAAATGCTACCTATATACTGGATCTCATACGATCATTCTTCCATACGTTCAAGCCTTAAGTGCTCAAAAATCCATATAAATAAAATGTAAATTTTGAAATGGTTTATTGTTTCTTTCACTAAAAAATAACATTTCAATAGTAGATTATTGAATTTTTGAAATTTTTTGAAATGTTACCTATTTACTGATTCCCATACGATCATTCTTCCATACGTTCAAGCCTTAAGTGGTCAAAAATCCATATTGATAAATGTAAATTTTGAAATGTTTTATTGTTTCTTTCACTTAGGTTAGTATTAAATTCACTCAAAAATAACATTTCAATGGTAGATTTTTGAATTTTTGAATTTTTTTTAAATGTTACCTATATACTGATTCCCATATGATCATTCTTCCATACGTTCAAGCCTTAAGTGCTCAAAAATCCATATAAATAAAATGTAAATTTTTAAATGGTTTATTATTTCTTTCACTTAGGTTAGTATTAAATTCACTCAAAAATAACATTTCAATAGTAGATTTTTGAATTTTTTTTAAATGTTACCTATATACTGATTCCCATATGATCATTCTTCCATACGTTCAAGCCTTAAGTGCTCAAAAATCCATATTGATAAAATTTAAGATTTGAAATGTTTTATTGTTTCTTTCACTTAAAAATAACATTTCAATAGTAGATTTTTGAATTTTCAAAATTTTTTGAAATGTTACCTATATACTGATTCTCATACGATTATTCTTCTATACGTTCAAGCCATAAGTGCTCAAAAACCCATATTGATAAAATGTAAATTTTGCAATGGGTTATAGTTTCTTTCATTTAAAAATAACATTTCAATAGTAGATTTTTGAATTTTTGAATTTTTTTGAAATGTTACCTATATACTGATTCCCATACGATCATTCTTCCATACGTTCAAGCCTTAAGTGCTCAAAAATCCATATTGATAAAATTTAAATTTTGAAATGTTGTATTGTTTCTTTCACTTAAAAATAACATTTCAATAGTAGATTTTTGAATTTTAGAAATTTTTTGAAATGTTACCTGTATACTGATTCTCATATGAACATTCTTCCATACGTTCAAGCCTTAAGTGCTCAAAAATCCATATAAATAAAATGTAAATTTTGAAATGGTTTATTGTTTCTTTCACTAAAAAATAACATTTCAATAGTAGATTTTTGAATTTTTGAATTTTTTTTAAATGTTACCTATATACTGATTCCCATATGATCATTCTTCCATACGTTCAAGCCTTAAGTGCTCAAAAATCCATATAAATAAAATGTAAATTTTTAAATGTTTTATTGTTTCTTTCACTTAGGTTAGTATTAAATTCACTCAAAAATAACATTTCAATGGTAGATTTTTGAATTTTTGAATTTTTTTTAAATGTTACCTATATACTGATTCCCATATGATCATTCTTCCATACGTTCAAGCCTTAAGTGCTCAAAAATCCATATAAATAAAATGTAAATTTTTAAATGGTTTATTATTTCTTTCACTTAGGTTAGTATTAAATTCACTCAAAAATAACATTTCAATAGTAGATTTTTGAATTTTTTTTAAATGTTACCTATATACTGATTCCCATATGATCATTCTTCCATACGTTCAAGCCTTAAGTGCTCAAAAATCCATATTGATAAAATTTAAGATTTGAAATGTTTTATTGTTTCTTTCACTTAAAAATAACATTTCAATAGTAGATTTTTGAATTTTCAAAATTTTTTGAAATGTTACCTATATACTGATTCTCATACGATTATTCTTCTATACGTTCAAGCCATAAGTGCTCAAAAACCCATATTGATAAAATGTAAATTTTGCAATGGTTTATAGTTTCTTTCATTTAAAAATAACATTTGAATAGTAGATTTTTGAATTTTTGAATTTTTTTTAAATGTTACCTATATACTGGATCTCATACGATCATTCTTCCATACGTTCAAGCCTTAAGTGCTCAAAAATCCATATAAATAAAATGTAAATTTTGAAATGGTTTATTGTTTCTTTCACTAAAAAATAACAATTCAATAGTAGATTTTTGAATTTTAGAAATTTTTTGAAATGTTACCTGTATACTTATTCTCATATGATCATTCTTCCATACGTTCAAGCCTTAAGTGCTCAAAAATCCATATTGCTAAAATCTAAGATTTGAAATGTTTTATTGTTTCTTCCACTTAAAAATAACATTTCAATAGTAGATTTTTGAATTTTTAAAATTTTTTTAAATGTTACCTGTATACTGATTCTCATACGATTATTCTTCTATACGTTCAAGCCATAATTGCTCAAACCCATATTGATAAAATGTAAATTTTGCAATGGTTTATAGTTTCTTCCATTTAAAAATAACATTTCAATAGTAGAATTTTGAATTTTTGAATTTTTTTGAAATGTTACCTATATACTGGATCTCATACGATCATTCTTCCATACGTTCAAGCCTTAAGTGCTCAAAAATCCATATAAATAAAATGTAAATTTTGAAATGGTTTATTGTTTCTTTCACTAAAAAATAACAATTCAATAGTAGATTTTTGAATTTTAGAAATTTTTTGAAATGTTACCTGTATACTGATTCTCATATGATCATTCTTCCATACGTTCAAGCCTTAAGTGCTCAAAAATCCATATTGCTAAAATCTAAGATTTGAAATGTTTTATTGTTTCTTCCACTTAAAAATAACATTTCAATAGTAGATTTTTGAATTTTTAAAATTTTTTTAAATGTTACCTGTATACTGATTCTCATACGATTATTCTTCTATACGTTCAAGCCATAATTGCTCAAACCCATATTGATAAAATGTAAATTTTGCAATGGTTTATAGTTTCTTCCATTTAAAAATAACATTTCAATAGTAGAATTTTGAATTTTTGAATTTTTTTGAAATGTTACCTATATACTGGATCTCATACGATCATTCTTCCATACGTTCAAGCCTTAAGTGCTCAAAAATCCATATAAATAAAATGTAAATTTTGAAATGGTTTATTGTTTCTTTCACTAAAAAATAATATTTCAATAGTAGATTATTGAATTTTTGAAATTTTTTGAAATGTTACCTATTTACTGATTCCCATACGATCATTCTTCCATACGTTCAAGCCTTAAGTGGTCAAAAATCCATATTGATAAATGTAAATTTTGAAATGTTTTATTGTTTCTTTCACTTAGGTTAGTATTAAATTCACTCAAAAATAACATTTCAATGGTAGATTTTTGAATTTTTGAATTTTTTTTAAATGTTACCTATATACTGATTCCCATATGATCATTCTTCCATACGTTCAAGCCTTAAGTGCTCAAAAATCCATATTGATAAAATTTAAATTTTTAAATGTTTTATTGTTTCTTCCACTTAAAAATAACATTTCAATAGTAGATTTTTGAATTTTAGAAATTTTTTGAAATGTTACCTGTATACTGATTCTCATATGATCATTCTTCCATACGTTCAAGCCTTAAGTGCTCAAAAATCCATATTGCTAAAATCTAAGATTTGAAATGTTTTATTGTTTCTTCCACTTAAAAATAACATTTCAATAGTAGATTTTTGAATTTTTAAAATTTTTTGAAATGTTTCCTGTATACTGATTCTCATACGATTATTCTTCTATACGTTCAAGCCATAATTGCTCAAACCCATATTGATAAAATGTAAATTTTGCAATGGTTTATAGTTTCTTTCGTTTAAAAATAACATTTCAATAGTAGATTTTTGAATTTTTGAATTTTTTTGAAATGTTACCTATATACTGGATCTCATACGATCATTCTTCCATACGTTCAAGCCTTAAGTGCTCAAAAATCCATATAAATAAAATGTAAATTTTGAAATGGTTTATTGTTTCTTTCACTAAAAAATAACATTTCAATAGTAGATTATTGAATTTTTGAAATTTTTTGAAATGTTACCTATTTACTGATTCCCATACGATCATTGTTCCATATGTTGAAGCCTTAAGATCTCAAAAGTCCATATAAATAAAATGTAAATTTTGAAATGTTTTATTGTTTCTTTCACTAAAAAATAACATTTCAATAGTAGATTTTTGAATTTTTTTCAAATGTTACCTGTATACTGATTTTCATACGATCATTCTTCATACGATTATTCTTTTATACGTTCAAGCCATAATTGCTCAAACCCATATTGATAAAATGTAAATTTTGCAATGGTTTATAGTTTCTTTCATTTAAAAATAACATTTCAATAGTAGATTTTTGAATTTTTGAATTTTTTTGAAATGTTACCTGTATACTGATTCTCATATGATCATTCTTCCATACGTTCAAGCCTTAAGTGCTCAAAAATCCATATTGATAAAATTTAAGATTTGAAATGTTTTAGTGTTTCTTCCATTTAAAAATAACATTTCAATAGTAGATTTTTGAATTTTTAAAATTTCTTGAAATGTTACCTATATACTGATTCTCATACGATTATTCTTCTATACGTTCAAGCCATAAGTGCTCAAAAACCCCTATTGATAAAATGTAAATTTTGAAATGGTTTATAGTTTCTTTCATTTAAAAATAACATTTCAATAGTAGATTTTTGAATTTTTGAATTTTTTTTAAATGTTACCTATATACTGGATCTCATACGATCATTCTTCCATACGTTCAAGCCTTAAGTGCTCAAAAATCCATATAAATAAAATGTAAATTTTGAAATGGTTTATTGTTTCTTTCACTAAAAAATAACATTTCAATAGTAGATTATTGAATTTTTGAAATTTTTTGAAATGTTACCTATTTACTGATTCCCATACGATCATTCTTCCATACGTTCAAGCCTTAAGTGGTCAAAAATCCATATTGATAAATGTAAATTTTGAAATGTTTTATTGTTTCTTTCACTTAGGTTAGTATTAAATTCACTCAAAAATACCATTTCAATAGTAGATTTTTGAATTTTTGAATTTTTTTTAAATGTTACCTATATACTGATTCCCATATGATCATTCTTCCATACGTTCAAGCCTTAAGTGCTCAAAAATCCATATTGATAAAATTTAAATTTTAAAATGTTGTATTGCTTCTTTCACTTCAAAATAACATTTCAATAGTAGATTTTTGAGTTTTAGAAATTTTTTGAAATGTTACCTGTATACTGATTTCCATACGATCATTCTTCCATACGTTCAAGCCTTAAGTGGTCAAAAATCCTTATTGATAAATGTAAATTTTGAAATGTTTTATAGTTTCTTTCATTTAAAAATAACATTTCAATAGTATTTTTAGAATTTTTGAATTTTTTTGAAATGTTACCTATATTCTGGATCTCATACGATCATTCTTCCACACGTTCAAGCCTTAAGTGGTCAAAAATCCATATTGATAAAATTAAAATTTTGAAATGTTGTATTGTTTCTTTCACTTAAAAATAACATTTCAATAGAAGATTTTTGAATTTTAGAAATTTTTTGAAATGTTATCTGTATACTAATTCTCATACGATCATTCTTCCATATGTTGAAGCCTTAAGATCTCAAAAATCCATATAAATAAAATGTAAATTTTGAAATGTTTTATTGTTTCTTTCACTAAAAAATAACATTTCAATAGTAGATTTTTGAATTTTTTTCAAATGTTACCTGTATACTGATTTTCATACGATCATTCTTCATTCTTCATACGATTATTCTTCTATACGTTCAAGCCATAATTGCTCAAAAATCCATATAAATAAAATGTAAATTTTGAAATGGTTTATTGTTTCTTTCACTTAGGTTAGTATTAAATTCACTCAAAAATACCATTTCAATAGTAGATTTTTGAATTTTTAAAATTTTTTTAAATGTTACCTGTATACTGATTCTCATACGATTATTCTTTATACGTTCAAGCCATAATTGCTCAAACCCATATTGATAAAATGTAAATTTTGCAATGGTTTATAGTTTCTTTCATTTAAAAATAACATTTCAATAGTAGATTTTTGAATTTTTGAATTTTTTTGAAATTTTACCTATATACTGGATCTCATACGATCATTCTTCCATACGTTCAAGCCTTAAGTGCTCAAAAATCCATATAAATAAAATGTAAATTTTGAAATGGTTTACTGTTTCTTTCACTAAAAAATAACATTTCAATAGTAGATTATTGAATTTTTGAAATTTTTTGAAATGTTACCTATTTACTGATTCCCATACGATCATTCTTCTATACGTTCAAGCCTTAAGTGGTCAAAAATCCATATTGATAAATGTAAATTTTGAAATGTTTTATTGTTTCTTTCACTTAGGTTAGTATTAAATTAACTCAAAAATAACATTTCAATAGTAAATTTTTGAATTTTTGAATTTTTTTTAAATGTTACCTATATACTGATTCCCATATGATCATTCTTCCATACGTTCAAGCCTTAAGTGCTCAAAAATCCATATTGATAAAATTTAAATTTGGAAATGTTTTATTGTTTCTTTCACTTAAAAATAACATTTCAATAGTAGATTTTTGAATTTTAGAAATTTTTTGAAATGTTACCTGTATACTGATTCTCATATGATCATTCTTCCATACGTTCAAGCCTTAAGTGCTCAAAAATCCATATTGCTAAAATCTAAGATTTGAAATGTTTTATTGTTTCTTCCACTTAAAAATAACATTTCAATAGTAGATTTTTGAATTTTTAAAATTTTTTGAAATGTTACCTGTATACTGATTCTCATACGATTATTCTTCTATACGTTCAAGCCATAATTGCTCAAACCCATATTGATAAAATGTAAATTTTGCAATGGTTTATAGTTTCTTTCATTTAAAAATAACATTTCAATAGTAGATTTTTGAATTTTTGAATTTTTTTGAAATGTTACCTATATACTGGATCTCATACGATCATTCTTCCATACGTTCAAGCCTTAAGTGCTCAAAAATCCATATAAATAAAATGTAAATTTTGAAATGGTTTATTGTTTCTTTCACTAAAAAATAACATTTCAATAGTAGATTTTTGAATTTTTAAAATTTTTTGAAATGTTACCTATATACTGATTCTCATACGATTATTCTTCTATACGTTCAAGCCATAAGTGCTCAAAAACCCCTATTGATAAAATGTAAATTTTGAAATCGTTTATAGTTTCTTTCATTTAAAAATAACATTTCAATAGTAGATTTTTGAATTTTTGAATTTTTTTGAAATGTTACCTATATACTGGATCTCATACGATCATTCTTCCATACGTTCAAGCCTTAAGTGCTCAAAAATCCATATAAATAAAATGTAAATTTTGAAATGGTTTATTGTTTCTTTCACTAAAAAATAACATTTCAATAGTAGATTATTGAATTTTGAAATTTTTTGAAATGTTACCTATTTACTGATTCCCATACGATCATTCTTCCATACGTTCAAGCCTTAAGTGGTCAAAAATCCATATTGATAAATGTAAATTTTGAAATGTTTTATTGTTTCTTTCATTTAAAAATAACATTTCAATAGTAGATTTTTGAATATTTGAATTTTTTTGAAATGTTACCTATATACTGGATCTCATACGAATTTTGAATTTTTTTTAAATGTTACCTATATACTGATTCCCATATGATCATTCTTCCATACGTTCAAGCCTTAAGTGCTCAAAAATCCATATTGATAAAATTTAAATTTTGAAATGTTGTTTTGCTTCTTTCACTTAAAAATAACATTTCAATAGTAGATTTTTGAATTTTTAAAATTTTTTTAAATGTTACCTGTATACTGATTCTCATACGATTATTCTTCTATACGTTCAAGCCATAATTGCTCAAACCCATATTGATAAAATGTAAATTTTGCAATGGTTTATAGTTTCTTTCATTTAAAAATAACATTTCAATAGTAGATTTTTGAATTTTTGAATTTTTTTGAAATTTTACCTATATACTGGATCTCATACGATCATTCTTCCATACGTTCAAGCCTTAAGTGCTCAAAAATCCATATTGATAAATGTAAATTTTGAAATGTTTTATTGTTTCTTTCATTTAAAAATAACATTTCAATAGTAGATTTTTGAATATTTGAATTTTTTTGAAATGTTACCTATATACTGGATCTCATACGAATTTTGAATTTTTTTTAAATGTTACCTGTATACTGATTATCATATGATCATTCTTCCATACGTTCAAGCCTTAGGTGCTCAAAAATCCATATTGCTAAAATCTAAGATTTGAAATGTTTTATTGTTTCTTCCACTTAAAAATAACATTTCAATAGTAGATTTTTGAATTTTTAAAATTTTTTTAAATGTTACCTGTATACTGATTCTCATACGATTATTCTTCTATACGTTCAAGCCATAATTGCTCAAACCCATATTGATAAAATGTAAATTTTGCAATGGTTTATAGTTTCTTTCATTTAAAAATAACATTTCAATAGTAGATTTTTGAATTTTTGAATTTTTTTGAAATTTTACCTATATACTGGATCTCATACGATCATTCTTCCATACGTTCAAGCCTTAAGTGCTCAAAAATCCATATAAATAAAATGTAAATTTTGAAATGGTTTACTGTTTCTTTCACTAAAAAATAACATTTCAATAGTAGATTATTGAATTTTTGAAATTTTTTGAAATGTTACCTATTTACTGATTCCCATACGATCATTCTTCAATACGTTCAAGCCTTAAGTGGTCAAAAATCCATATTGATAAATGTAAATTTTGAAATGTTTTATTGTTTCTTTCACTTAGGTTAGTATTAAATTAACTCAAAAATAACATTTCAATAGTAAATTTTTGAATTTTTGAATTTTTTTTAAATGTTACCTATATACTGATTCCCATATGATCATTCTTCCATACGTTCAAGCCTTAAGTGCTCAAAAATCCATATTGATAAAATTTAAATTTGGAAATGTTTTATTGTTTCTTTCACTTAAAAATAACATTTCAATAGCAGATTTTTGAATTTTAGAAATTTTTTGAAATGTTACCTGTATACTGATTCTCATATGATCATTCTTCCATACGTTCAAGCCTTAAGTGCTCAAAAATCCATATTGCTAAAATCTAAGATTTGAAATGTTTTATTGTTTCTTCCACTTAAAAATAACATTTCAATAGTAGATTTTTGAATTTTTAAAATTTTTTGAAATGTTACCTGTATACTGATTCTCATACGATTATTCTTCTATACGTTCAAGCCATAATTGCTCAAACCCATATTGATAAAATGTAAATTTTGCAATGGTTTATAGTTTCTTTCATTTAAAAATAACATTTCAATAGTAGATTTTTGAATTTTTGAATTTTTTTGAAATGTTACCTATATACTGGATCTCATACGATCATTCTTCCATACGTTCAAGCCTTAAGTGCTCAAAAATCCATATAAATAAAATGTAAATTTTGAAATGGTTTATTGTTTCTTTCACTAAAAAATAACATTTCAATAGTAGATTTTTGAATTTTTAAAATTTTTTGAAATGTTACCTATATACTGATTCTCATACGATTATTCTTCTATACGTTCAAGCCATAAGTGCTCAAAAACCCCTATTGATAAAATGTAAATTTTGAAATGGTTTATAGTTTCTTTCATTTAAAAATAACATTTCAATAGTAGATTTTTGAATTTTTGAATTTTTTTGAAATGTTACCTATATACTGGATCTCATACGATCATTCTTCCATACGTTCAAGCCTTAAGTGCTCAAAAATCCATATAAATAAAATGTAAATTTTGAAATGGTTTATTGTTTCTTTCACTAAAAAATAACATTTCAATAGTAGATTATTGAATTTTTGAAATTTTTTGAAATGTTACCTATTTACTGATTCCCATACGATCATTCTTCCATACGTTAAAGCCTTAAGTGGTCAAAAATCCATATTGATAAATGTAAATTTTGAAATGTTTTATTGTTTCTTTCATTTAAAAATAACATTTCAATAGTAGATTTTTGAATATTTGAATTTTTTTGAAATGTTACCTATATACTGGATCTCATACGAATTTTGAATTTTTTTTAAATGTTACCTATATACTGATTCCCATATGATCATTCTTCCATACGTTCAAGCCTTAAGTGCTCAAAAATCCATATTGATAAAATTTAAATTTTGAAATGTTGTATTGCTTCTTTCACTTAAAAATAACATTTCAATAGTAGATTTTTGAGTTTTAGAAATTTTTTGAAATGTTACCTGTATACTGATTTCCATACGATCATTCTTCCATACGTTCAAGCCTTAAGTGGTCAAAAATCCTTATTGATAAATGTAAATTTTGAAATGTTTTATAGTTTCTTTCATTTAAAAATAACATTTCAATAGTAGATTTTTGAATTTTTTTCAAATGTTACCTGTATACTGATTTTCATACGATCATTCTTCATACGAATATTCTTCTATACGTTCATGCCATAATTGCTCAAACCCATATTGATAAAATGTAAATTTTGCAATGGTTTATAGTTTCTTTCATTTAAAAATAACATTTCAATAGTAGATTTTTTAATTTTAGAAATTTTTTGAAATGTAACCTGTATACTGATTCTCATATGATCATTCTTCCATACGTTCAAGCCTTAAGTGCTCAAAAATCCATATTGATAAAATTTAAGATTTGAAATGTTTTATTGTTTCTTTCACTTAAAAAAAACATTTCAAAGTAGATTTTTGAATTTTAGAAATTTTTTGAAATGTTACCTGTATACTGATTATCATATGATCATTCTTACATACGTTCAAGCCTTAAGTGCTCAAAAATCCATATTGCTAAAATCTAAGATTTGAAATGTTTTATCGTTTCTTCCACTTAAAAATAACATTTCAATAGTAGATTTTTGAATTTTTAAAATTTTTTGAAATGTTACCTGTATACTGATTCTCATACGATTATTCTTCTATACGTTCAAGCCATAATTGCTCAAACCCATATTGATAAAATGTAAATTTTGCAATGGTTTATAGTTTCTTTCATTTAAAAATAACATTTCAATAGTAGATTTTTGAATTTTTGAATTTTTTTTAAATGTTACCTATATACTAGATCTCATACGATCATTCTTCCATACGTTCAAGCCTTAAGTGCTCAAAAATCCATATAAATAAAATGTAAATTTCGAAATGGTTTATTGTTTCTTTCACTAAAAAATAACATTTCAATAGTAGATTTTTGAATTTTTGAATTTTTTTGAAATGTTACCTATATACTGGATCTCATACGATCATTCTTCCATACGTTCAAGCCTTAAGTGCTCAAAAATCCATATAAATAAAATGTAAATTTTGAAATGGTTTATTGTTTCTTTCACTAAAAAATAACATTTCAATAGTAGATTATTGAATTTTTGAAATTTTTTGAAAAGTTACCTATTTACTGATTCCCATACGATCATTCTTCCATACGTTCAAGCCTTAAGTGGTCAAAAATCCATATTGATAAATGTAAATTTTGAAATGTTTTATTGTTTCTTTCACTTAGGTTAGTATTAAATTCACTCAAAAATAATAATTTTTAAAATTTTTTGAAATGTTACCTATATACTGATTCTCATACGATTATTCTTCTTTACGTTCAAGCCATAAGTGCTCAAAAACCCCTATTGATAAAATGTAAATTTTGAAATGGTTTATAGTTTCTTTCATTTAAAAATAACATTTCAATAGTAGATTTTTGAATTTTTGAATTTTTTTGAAATGTTACCTATATACTGGATCTCATACGATCATTCTTCCATACGTTCAAGCCTTAAGTGCTCAAAAATCCATATAAATAAAATGTAAATTTTGAAATGGTTTATTGTTTCTTTCACTAAAAAAGAACATTTCAATAGTAGATTATTGAATTTTTGAAATTTTTTGAAATGTTACCTATTTACTGATTCCCATACGATCATTCTTCCATACGTTCAAGCCTAAAGTGGTCAAAAATCCATATTGATAAATGTAAATTTTGAAATGTTTTATTGTTTCTTTCACTTAGGTTAGTATTAAATTCACTCAAAAATACCATTTCAATAGTAGATTTTTTAATTTTTGAATTTTTTTGAAATGTTACCTATATACTGGATCTCATACGATCATTCTTCCATACGTTCAAGCCTTAAGTGCTCAAAAATCCATATAAATAAAATGTAAATTTTGAAATGGTTTATTGTTTCTTTCACTAAAAAATAACATTTCAATAGTAGATTATTGAATTTTTGAAATTTTTTGAAATGTTACCTATTTACTGATTCCCATACGATCATTCTTCCATACGTTCAAGCCTAAAGTGGTCAAAAATCCATATTGATAAATGTAAATTTTGAAATGTTTTATTGTTTCTTTCACTTAGGTTAGTATTAAATTCACTCAAAAATACCATTTCAATAGTAGATTTTTGAATTTTTGAATTTTTTTTAAATGTTACCTGTATACTGATTCTCATATGATCATTCTTCTATACGTTCAAGCCTTAAGTGCTCAAAAATCCATATTGATAAAATTTAAGATTTGAAATGTTTTATTGTTTCTTTCACTTAAAAATAACATTTCAATAGTAGATTTTTCAATTTTTAAAATTTTTTGAAATGTTACCTATATGCTGATTCTCATACGATTATTCTTCTATACGTTCAAGCCGTAAGTGCTCAAAAACCCCTATTGATAAAATGTAAATTTTGAAATGGTTTATAGTTTCTTTCATTTAAAAATAACATTTCAATAGTAGATTTTTGAATTTTTTTGAAATGTTACCTATATACTGGATCTCATACGATTTTTTTTTTTGAATTTTGTGAATTTTTTTTAAATGTTACCTATATACTGATTCCCATATGATCATTCTTCCATACGTTCAAGCCTTAAGTGCTCAAAAATCCATATTGATAAAATTTAAATTTTGAAATGTTGTATTGCTTCTTTCACTTAAAAATAACATTTCAATAGTAGATTTTTTCGTTTTAGAAATTTTTTGAAATGTTACCTGTATACTGATTTCCATACGATCATTCTTCCATACGTTCAAGCCTTAAGTGGTCAAAAATCCTTATTGATAAATGTAAATTTTGAAATGTTTTATAGTTTATTTCATTTAAAAATAACATTTCAATAGTAGATTTTAGAATTTTTGAATTTTTTTGAAATGTTACCTATATTCTGGATCTCATACGATCATTCTTCCACACGTTCAAGCCTTTAGTGCTCAAAAATCCATATAAATAAAATGTAAATTTTGAAATGGTTTATTGTTTCTTTCACTAAAAAATAACATTTCAATAGTAGATTTTTGAATTTTAGAAATTTTTTGAAATGTTACCTGTATACTGATTATCATATGATCATTCTTCCATACGTTCAAGCCTTAAGTGCTCAAAAATCCATATTGCTAAAATCTTAGATTTGAAATGTTTTATCGTTTCTTCCACTTAAAAATAACATTTCAATAGTAGATTTTTGAATTTTTAAAATTTTTTGAAATGTTACCTGTATACTGATTCTCATACGATTATTCTTCTATACGTTCAAGCCATAATTGCTCAAACCCATATTGATAAAATGTAAATTTTGCAATGGTTTATAGTTTCTTTCATTTAAAAATAACATTTCAATAGTAGATTTTTGAATTTTTGAATTTTTTTTAAATGTTACCTATATACTGGATCTCATACGATCATTCTTCCATACGTTCAAGCCTTAAGTGCTCAAAAATTCATATAAATAAAATGTAAATTTTGAAATGGTTTATTGTTTCTTTCACTAAAAAATAACATTTCAATAGTAGATTTTTGAATTTTTGAATTTTTTTGAAATGTTACCTATATACTGGATCTCATACGATCATTCTTCCATACGTTCAAGCCTTAAGTGCTCAAAAATCCATATAAATAAAATGTAAATTTTGAAATGGTTTATTGTTTCTTTCACTAAAAAATAACATTTCAATAGTAGATTATTGAATTTTTGAAATTTTTTGAAATGTTACCTATTTACTGATTCCCATACGATCATTCTTCCATACGTTCAAGCCTTAAGTGGTCAAAAATCCATATTGATAAATGTAAATTTTGAAATGTTTTATTGTTTCTTTCACTTAGGTTAGTATTAAATTCACTCAAAAATAACATTTCAATAGTAGATTTTTGAATTTTTGAATTTTTTTTAAATGTTACCTATATACTGATTCCCATATGATCATTCTTCCATACGTTCAAGCCATAAGTGCTCAAAAATCCATATTGATAAAATTTAAATTTTGAAATGTTTTATTGTTTCTTTCACTTAAAAATAACATTTCAATAGTAGATTTTTGAATTTTAGAAATTTTTTGAAATGTTACCTGTATACTGATTCTCATATGATCATTCTTCCATACGTTCAAGCCTTAAGTGCTCAAAAATCCATATTGCTAAAATCTAAGATTTGAAATGTTTTATTGTTTCTTCCACTTAAAAATAACATTTCAATAGTAGATTTTTGAATTTTTAAAATTTTTTGAAATGTTACCTGTATACTGATTCTCATACGATTATTCTTCTATACGTTCAAGCCATAATTGCTCCAACCCTTATTGATAAAATGTAAATTTTGCAATGGTTTATAGTTTCTTTCATTTAAAAATATTATTTCAATAGTAGATATTTGAATTTATGAATTTTTTGAAATGTTACCTATATACTGGATCTCATACGATCATTCTTCCATACGTTCAAGCCTTAAGTGCTCAAAAATCCATATAAATAAAATGTAAATTTTGAAATGGTTTATTGTTTCTTTCACTAAAAAATAACATTTCAATAGTAGATTTTTGAATTTTTAAAATTTTTTGAAATGTTACCTATATACTGATTCTCATACGATTATTCTTCTATACGTTCAAGCCATAAGTGCTCAAAAACCCCTATTGATAAAATGTAAATTTTGAAATGGTTTATAGTTTCTTTCATTTAAAAATAACATTTCAATAGTAGATTTTTGAATTTTTGAATTTTTTTGAAATGTTACCTATATACTGGATCTCATACGATCATTCTTCCATACGTTCAAGCCTTAAGTGCTCAAAAATCCATATAAATAAAATGTAAATTTTGAAATGGTTTATTGTTTCTTTCACTAAAAAATAACATTTCAATAGTAGATTATTGAATTTTTGAAATTTTTTGAAATGTTACCTATTTACTGATTCCCATACGATCATTCTTCCATACGTTCAAGCCTAAAGTGGTCAAAAATCCATATTGATAAATGTAAATTTTGAAATGTTTTATTGTTTCTTTCACTTAGGTTAGTATTAAATTCACTCAAAAATACCATTTCAATAGTAGATTTTTGAATTTTTGAATTTTTTTTAAATGTTACCTATATACTGATTCCCATATGATCATTCTTCCATACGTTCAAGCCTTAAGTGCTCAAAAATCCATATTGATAAAATTTAAATTTTGAAATGTTTTATAGTTTCTTTCATTTAAAAATAACATTTCAATAGTAGATTTTAGAATTTTTGAATTTTTTTGAAATGTTACCTATATTCTGGATCTCATACGATCATTCTTCCACACGTTCAAGCCTTAAGTGCTCAAAAATCCATATAAATAAAATGTAAATTTTGAAATGGTTTATTGTTTCTTTCACTAAAAAATAACATTTCAATAGTAGATTTTTGAATTTTAGAAATTTTTTGAAATGTTACCTGTATACTGATTATCATATGATCATTCTTCCATACG
This sequence comes from Phortica okadai, assembly GCA_034638295.1. NCBI lineage: Eukaryota > Metazoa > Arthropoda > Insecta > Diptera > Drosophilidae > Phortica > Phortica okadai. The sequence goes on along the minus strand of CM067851.1, from coordinate 26,344,036 downwards.
TTCAAGCCTTAAGTGCTCAAAAATCCATATTGCTAAAATCTAAGATTTGAAATGTTTTATTGTTTCTTCCACTTAAAAATAACATTTCAATAGTAGATTTTTGAATTTTTAAAATTTTTTGAAATGTTACCTGTATACTGATTCTCATACGATTATTCTTCTATACGTTCAAGCCATAATTGCTCAAACCCATATTGATAAAATGAAAATTTTGCAATGGTTTATAGTTTCTTTCATTTAAAAATAACATTTCAATAGTAGATTTTTGAATTTTTGATTTTTTTTTAAATGTTACCTATATACTGGATCTCATACAATCATTCTTCCATACGTTCAAGCCTTAAGTGCTCAAAAATCCATATAAATAAAATGTAAATTTTGAAATGGTTTATTGTTTCTTTCACTAAAAAATAACATTTCAATAGTAGATTTTTGAATTTTTGAATTTTTTTTAAATGTTACCTATATACTGGATCTCATACGATCATTCTTCCATACGTTCAAGCCTTAAGTGCTTAAAAATCCATATAAATAAAATGTAAATTTTGAAATGGTTTATTGTTTCTTTCACTAAAAAATAACATTTCAATAGTAGATTATTGAATTTTTGAAATTTTTTGAAATGTTACCTATTTACTGATTCCCATACGATCATTCTTCCATACGTTCAAGCCTAAAGTGGTCAAAAATCCATATTGATAAATGTAAATTTTGAAATGTTTTATTGTTTCTTTCACTTAGGTTAGTGTTAAATTCACTCAAAAATACCATTTCAATAGTAGATTTTTGAATTTTTGAATTTTTTTTAAATGTTACCTATATACTGATTCCCATATGATCATTCTTCCATACGTTCAAGCCTTAAGTGCTCAAAAATCCATATTGATAAAATTTAAATTTTGAAATGTTTTATTGTTTCTTTCACTTAAAAATAACATTTCAATAGTAGATTTTTGAATTTTAGAAATTTTTTGAAATGTTACCTGTATACTGATTCTCATATGATCATTCTTCCATACGTTCAAGCCTTAAGTGCTCAAAAATCCATATTGCTAAAATCTAAGATTTGAAATGTTTTATTGTTTCTTCCACTTAAAAATAACATTTCAATAGTAGATTTTTGAATTTTTAAAATTTTTTGAAATGTTACCTGTATACTGATTCTCATACGATTATTCTTCTATACGTTCAAGCCATAATTGCTCAAACCCATATTGATAAAATGTAAATTTTGCAATGGTTTATAGTTTCTTTCATTTAAAAATAACATTTCAATAGTAGATTTTTGAATTTTTGAATTTTTTTGAAATGTTACCTATATACTGGATCTCATACGATCATTCTTCCATACGTTCAAGCCTTAAGTGCTCAAAAATCCATATAAATAAAATGTAAATTTTGAAATGGTTTATTGTTTCTTTCACTAAAAAATAACATTTCAATAGTAGATTTTTGAATTTTTGAATTTTTTTTAAATGTTACCTATATACTGGATCTCATACGATCATTCTTCCATACGTTCAAGCCTTAAGTGCTCAAAAATCCATATAAATAAAATGTAAATTTTGAAATGGTTTATTGTTTCTTTCACTTAGGTTAGTATTAAATTCACTCAAAAATAGCGTTTCAATAGTAGCTTTTTGAATTTTTGAATTTTTTTGAAATGTTACCTATATACTGGATCTCATACGATCATTCTTCCATACGTTCAAGCCTTAAGATCTCAAAAATCCATATTGATAAATGTAAATTTTGAAATGGTTTATTGTTTTTTTCACTTAGGTTAGTATTAAATTCACTTAAAAAAACATTTTAATAGAACATTATTGAATTTTTGAAATTTTTTGAAATGTTACCTACATACTGATTCTCAGACTTTTATTCTTCCATACGTTCAAGCCTCAAGTGCTCAAAAATCCATATTGATAAAATGTAAATTTTGAAATGGTTTATTGTTTCTTTCACTAAAATATAACATTTCAATAGTAGATTACTGAATTTTTGAAATTTTTTGAAATGTTGCCTATATACTGATTCTCATACGATCATTCTTCCATACATTCAAGCCTTAAGTGCTTAAAAATCCATATTGATAAATGTAAATTTTGAAATGTTTTATTGTTTCTTTCACTTAGGTTAGTATTAAATTCACTCAAAAATAACGTTTCAATAGTAGATTATTGAATTTTTTTGAAATGTTACCTATATACTGGATCTTATATGATCATTCTTCCATACGTTCAAGCCTTAAGATCTCAAAAATCCATATAAATAATATGTAAATTTTGAAATGGTTTATTGTTTCTTTCACTAAAAAATAACATTTCAATAGTAGATTTTTGAATTTTAGAAATTTTTTGAAATGTTTCCTATATACTGATTCTCATGTGATCATTCTTCCATACGTTCAAGCCTTAAGTGCTCAAAAATCCATATTGATAAATGTAAATTTTGAAATGTTTTATTGTTTCTTTCACTTAGGTTAGTATTAAATTCACTTAAATATAACATTTCAATAGTAGATTTTTGAATTTTTGAATTTTTTTGAAATGTTACCTATATACTGATTCCCATATGATCATTCTTCCATACGTTCAAGCCTTAAGTGCTCAAGAATCCATATAAATAATATGTAAATTTTGAAATGGTTTATTGTTTCTTTCACTAAAAAATAACATTTCAATAGTAGATTACTGAATTTTTGAAATTTTTTGAAATGTTTCCTATATACTGATTTTCATACGATCATTCTTCCATACGTTCAAGCTTTAAGTGCTTAAAAATCCATATTGATAAATGTAAATTTTGAAATGCTTTATTGTTTCTTTCACTTAGGTTAGTATTAAATTCAATCAAAAACTAACGTTTCATTAGGAGATTTTTGAATTTTTGAATTTTTTTGAAATGTTACCTATATACTGGATCTCATACGATCATTCTTCCATACGTTCAAGCCTTAAGATCTCAAAAATCCATATTGACAAAATTTAAATTTTGAATTGTTGTATTTTTCCTTTCACTTAAAAATAACATTTCAATAGTAGATTATTGAATTATAGAAATTTTTTGAAATGTTACCTGTATACTGATTCTCATATGATCATTCTTCCATACGTTCAAGCCTTAAGTGCTCAAAAATCCATATTGATAAAATTTAAATTTTGAAATGGTTTATTGTTTCTTTCACTAAAAAATAATATTTCAATAGTAGATTTTTGAATTTTTAAAATTTTTTGAAACGTTACCTATATACTGATTCTCATACGATTATTCTTCCATACTTTCAAGCCATAAGAGCTCAAAAACCCATATTGATAAAATGTAAATTTTTCAATGGTTTATAGTTTCTTTCATTTAAAAATAACATTTCAATAGTAGGTTTTTGAATTTTTGAATTTTTTTGAAATGTTACCTATATACTGGATCTCATACGATCATTCTTCCATACGTTCAAGCCTTAAGTGCTCAAAAATCCATATAAATAAAATGTAAATTTTGAAATGGTTTATTGTTTCTTTCACTAAAAAATAACATTTCAATAGTAGATTATTGAATTTTTGAAATTTTTTGAAATGTTACCTATTTACTGATTCCCATACGATCATTCTTCTATACGTTCAAGCCTTAAGTGGTCAAAAATCCATATTGATAAATGTTGTATTGATGAATTTTTTTGAAATGTTACCTATATACTGGATCTCATACGATCATTCTTCCAAAATCCATATAAATAAAATGTCAATTTTGAAATGTTTTATTGTTTCTTTCACTTAGGTTAGTATTAAATTCACTCAAAAATAACGTTTCAATAGTAGATTATTGAATTTTTGAATTTTTTTGAAATTTTACCTGTATACTGGATCTCATACGATCATTCTTCCAATCGTTCAAGCCTTAAGATCTCAAAAATCCATATAAATAATATGTAGATTTTGAAATGGTTTATTGTTTCTTTCACTAAAAAATAACATTTCAATAGTAGATTACTGAATTTTTTAAATTTTTTGAAATGTTGCTTATATACTGATTCTCATACAATCATTCTTCCATACGTTCAAGCCTTAAGTGCTCAAAAATCCTTATTGATAAAATTTACATTTTGAAATGTTGTATTGTTTATTTCACTTAAAAATAACATTTCAATAGTAGATTTTTGAATTTTAGAAATTTTTTGAAATGTTTCCTATATACTGATTCTCATGTGATCATTCTTCCATACGTTCAAGCCTTAAGTGGTCAAAAATCCATATTGATAAATGTAAATATTGAAATGTTTTATTGTTTCTTTCACTTAGGTTAGTATTAAATTCACTCAAAAATAGTGTTTCAATAGTAGCTTTTTGAATTTTTGAATTTTTTTGAAATGTTACCTATATACTGATTCTCAGACTTTTATTCTTCCATACGTTCAAGCCTTAAGTGCTCAAAAATCCATATTAATAAAATGTAAATTTTGAAATGGTTTATTGTTTCTTTCACTAAAAAATAACATTTCAATAGTAGATTATTGAATTTTTGAAATTTTTTGAAATGTTACCTCTCTACTGATTCCCATACGATCATTCTTCCATACGTTCAAGCCTTAAGTGCTTAAAAATCCATATTGATAAATGTAAATTTTGAAATGTTTTATTGTTTCTTTCACTTAGGTTAGTATTAAATTCACTCAAAAATAACGTTTCAATAGTAGATTATTGAATTTTAGAATTTTTTTGAAATGTTACCTATATACTCGATCTCATATGATCATTCTTCCATACGTTCAAGCCTTAAGATCTCAAAAATCCATATAAATAAAATGTAAATTTTGAAATGGTTTATTGTTTCTTTCACTAAAAAATAACATTTCAATAGTAGATTGTTGAATTTTTGAAATTTTTTGAATTGTTACCTATATACTGTTTCCCATACGATCATTCTTCCATACATTCAAGCCTTAAGTGCTTAAAAATCCATATTGATAAATGTAAATTTTGAAATGTTTTATTGTTTCTTTCACTTAGGTTAGTATTAAATTCACTCAAAAATAACGTTTCAATAGTAGATTATTGAATTTTTGAATTTTTTTGAAATGTTACCTATATACTGGATCTCATATGATCATTCTTCCATACGTTCAAGCCTTAAGATCTCAAAAATCTGTATAAATAAAATGTCAATTTTGAAATGGTTTATTGTTTCTTTCACTAAAAAATAACATTTCAATAATAGATTATTGAATTTTTGAAATTTTTTTGAAATGTTACCTCTATACTGATTCCCATACGATCATTCTTCCATACATTCAAGCCTTAAGTGCTTAAAAATTCATATTGATATATGTAAATTTTGAAATGTTTTATTGTTTCTTTCACTTAGGTTAGTATTAAATTCACTCAAAAATAACGTTTCAATAGTAGATTATTGAATTTTTTTGAAATGTTACCTATATACTGGATCTTATATGATCATTCTTCCATACGTTCAAGCCTTAAGATCTCAAAAATCCATATAAATAATATGTAAATTTTGAAATGGTTTATTGTTTCTTTCACTAAAAAATAACATTTCAATAGTTGATTACTGAATTTTTGAAATTTTTTGAAATGTTGCCTATATACTGATTCTCATACGATCATTCTTCCATACGTTCAAGCCTTAAGTGCTCAAAAATCCTTATTGATAAAATTAAAATTTTGAAATGTTGTATTGTTTCTTTCACTTAAAAATAACATTTCAATAGTAGATTTTTGAATTTTAGAAATTTTTTGAAATGTTTCCTATATACTGATTCTCATGTGATCATTCTTCCATACGTTCAAGCCTTAAGTGCTCAAAAATTCATATTGATAAATGTAAATTTTGAAATGTTTTATTGTTTATTTCACTTAGGTTAGTATTAAATTCACTTAAATATAACATTTCAATAGTAGATTTTTGAATTTTTGAATTTTTTTGAAATGTTACCTATATACTGATTCCCATACGATCATTCTTCCATACGTTCAAGCCTTAAGTGCTCAAGAATCCATATAAATAATATGTAAATTTTGAAATGGTTTATTGTTTCTTTCACTAAAAAATAACATTTCAATAGTAGATTACTGAATTTTTGAAATTTTTTGAAATGTTTCCCATATACTGATTTTCATACGATTATTCTTCCATACGTTCAAGCTTTAAGTGCTTAAAAATCCATATTGATAAATGTAAATTTTGAAATGCTTTATTGTTTCTTTCACTTAGGTTAGTATTAAATTCAATCAAAAATAACGTTTCATTAGTAGATTTTTGAATTTTTGAACTTTTTTGAAATGTTACCTATATACTGGATCTCATACGATCATTCTTCCATACGTTCAAGCCTTAAGATCTCAAAAATCCATATTGACAAAATTTAAATTTTGAATTGTTGTATTTTTCCTTTCACTTAAAAATAACATTTCAATAGTAGATTATTGAATTATAGAAATTTTTTGAAATGTTACCTGTATACTGATTCTCATATGATCATTCTTCCATACGTTCAAGCCTTAAGTGGTCAAAAATCCATATTGATAAATGTTGTATTGATGAATTTTTTTGAAATGTTACCTATATACTGGATCTCATACGATCATTCTTCCAAAATCCATATAAATAAAATGTCAATTTTGAAATGTTTTATTGTTTCTTTCACTTAGGTTAGTATTAAATTCACTCAAAAATAACGTTTCAATAGTAGATTATTGAATTTTTGAATTTTTTTGAAATGTTACCTGTATACTGGATCTCATACGATCATTCTTCCAATCGTTCAAGCCTTAAGATCTCAAAAATCCATATAAATAATATGTAGATTTTGAAATGGTTTATTGTTTCTTTCACTAAAAAATAACATTTCAATAGTAGATTACTGAATTTTTTAAATTTTTTGAAATGTTGCCTATATACTGATTCTCATACGATCATTCTTCCATACGTTCAAGCCTTAAGTGCTCAAAAATCCTTATTGATAAAATTTAAATTTTGAAATGTTCTATTGTTTCTTTCACTTAAAAATAAAGTTTCAATAGTAGATTTTTGAATTTTAGAAATTTTTTGAAATGTTTCCTATATACTGATTCTCATGTGATCATTCTTCCATACGTTCAAGCCTTAAGTGCTCAAAAATCCATATAAATAATATGTAAATTTTGAAATGGTTTATTGTTTCTTTCACTAAAAAATAACATTTCAATAGTAGATTATTGAATTTTTGAAATTTTTTGAAATGTTACCTATTTACTGATTCCCATACGATCATTCTTCCATACGTTCAAGCCTTAAGTGGTCAAAAATCCATATTGATAAATGTAAATTTTGAAATGTTGTATTGTTTCTTTCACTTAAAAATAACATTTCAATAGTAGATTTTTGAATTTTAGAAATTTTTTGAAATGTTTCCTATATACTGATTCTCATGTGATCATTCTTCCATACGTTCAAGCCTTAAGTGGTCAAAAATCCATATTGATAAATGTAAATTTTGAAATGTTTTATTGTTTCTTTCACTTAGGTTAGTTTTAAATTCACTTAAATATAACATTTCAATAGTAGATTTTTGAATTTTTGAATTTTTTTGAAATGTTTCCTATATACTGATTTTCATACGATCATTCTTCCATACGTTCAAGCTTTAAGTGCTTAAAAATCCATATTGATAAATGTAAATTTTGAAATATTTTATTGTTTCTTTCACTTAGATTAGTATTAAATTCAATCAAAAATAACGTTTCATTAGTAGATTTTTGAATTTTTGAATTTTTTTTAAATGTTACCTATATACTGGATCTCATACGATCATTCTTCCATACGTTCAAGCCTTAAGATCTCAAAAATCCATATAGACAAAATTTAAATTTTGAATTGTTGTATTTTTTCTTTCACTTAAAAATAACATTTCAATAGTAGATTATTGAATTATAGAAATTTTTTGAAATGTTACCTGTATACTGATTCTCATACGATCATTCTTCCATACGTTCAAGCTTTAAGTGCTTAAAAATCCATATTGATAAATGTAAATTTTGAAATGTTTTATTGTTTCTTTCACTTAGATTAGCATTAAATTCAATCAAAAATAACGTTTCATTAGTAGATTTTTTAATTTTTGAATTTTTTTGAAATGTTACCTATGTATATACTGGATCTCATACGATCATTCTTCCATACGTTCAAGCCTTAAAATCTCAAAAATCCATATTGACAAAATTTAAATTTTGAATTGTTGTATTTTTTCTTTCACTTAAAAATAACATTTCAATAGTTGATTTTTGAATTTTTAAAATTTTTTGAAACGTTACCTATATACTGATTCTCATACGATTATTCTTCCATACGTTCGAGCCATAAGAGCTCAAAAACCCATATTGATAAAATGTAAATTTTGCAATGGTTTATAGTTTCTTTCATTTAAAAATAACATTTCAATAGTAGGTTTTTGAATTTTTGAATTTTTTTGAAATGTTACCTATATACTGGATCTCATACGATCATTCTTCCATACGTTCAAGCCTTAAGTGCTCAAAAATCCATATAAATAAAATGTAAATTTTGAAATGGTTTATTGTTTCTTTCACTAAAAAATAACATTTCAATAGTAGATTATTGAATTTTTGAAATTTTTTGAAATGTTACCTATATACTGATTCTCATACGATCATTCTTCCATACGTTCAAGCCTTAAGTGCTCAAAAATCCATATTGATAAATGTTGTATTGATGCATTTTTTTGAAATGTTACCTATATACTGGATCTCATACGATCATTCTTCCATACGTTCAAGCCCTAAGATCTCAAAAATCCATATAAATAAAATGTCAATTTTGAAATGTTTTATTGTTTCTTTCACTTAGGTTAGTATTAAATTCACTCAAAAATAACGTTTAAATAGTAGATTATTGAATTTTTGAATTTTTTTGAAATGTTACCTGTATACTGGATCTCATAAGATCATTCTTCCAATCGTTCAAGCCTTAAGATCTCAAAAATCCATATAAATAATATGTAAATTTTGAAATGGTTTATTGTTTCTTTCACTAAAAAATAACATTTCAATAGTAGATTATTCAATTTTTGAAATTTTTTGAAATGTTACCTATATACTGATTCTCATAAGATCATTCTTCCATACGTTCAAGCCTTAAGTGCTCAAAAATCCATATTGATAAAATTTAAATTTTGAAATGTTGTATTGTTTCTTTCACTTAAAAATAACATTTCAATAGTAGATTTTTGAATTTTTGAAATTTTTTTAAATGTTACCTCTGTACTGATTCCCATACGATCATTCTTCCATACATTCAAGCCTTAAGTGCTTAAAAATCCATATTGATAAATGTAAATTTTGAAATGTTTTATTGTTTCTTTCACTTAGGTTGGTATTAAATTCACTCAAAAATAACGTTTCAATAGTAGATCATTGAATTTTTGAATTTTTTTGAAATGTTACCTATATACTGGATCTCATACGATCATTCTTCCATACGTTCAAGCCTTAAGATCTCAAAAATCCATATAAATAAAATGTAAATTTTGAAATGGTTCATTGTTTCTTTCACTAAAAAATAACATTTCAATAGTAGATAATTGAATTTTTGAAATTTTTTGAAATGTTACCTATATACTGATTCTCATACGATCATTCTTCCATACGTTCAAGCCTTAAGTGCTCAAAAATCCATATTGATAAAATTTAAATTTTGAAATGTTGTATTGTTTCTTTCACTTAAAAATAACATTTCAATAGTAGATTTTTGAATTTTAGAAATTTTTTGAAATGTTTCCTATATACTGATTCTCATGTGATCATTCTTCCATACGTTCAAGCCTTAAGTGCTCAAAAATCCATATTGATAAAATTTAAATTTTGAAATGTTGTATTGTTTCTTTCACTTAAAAATAACATTTCAATAGTAGATTTTTGAATTTTTGAAATTTTTTGAAATGTTACTTCTATACTGATTCCCATACGATCATTCTTCCATACATTCAAGCCTTAAGTGCTTAAAAATCCATATCGATAAATGTAAATTTTGAAATGTTTTATTGTTTCTTTCACTTAGGTTAGTATTAAATTCACTCAAAAATAACGTTTCAATAGTAGATTATTGAATTTTTAAATTTTTTTGAAATGTTACCTGTATACTGGATCTCATACGATCATTCTTCCAATCGTTCAAGCCTTAAGATCTCAAAAATCCATATAAATAATATGTAAATTTTGAAATGTTGTATTGTTTCTTTCACTTAAAAATAACATTTCAATAGTAGATTTTTGAATTTTTGAAATTTTTTGAAATGTTACTTCTATACTGATTCCCATACGATCATTCTTCCATACATTCAAGCCTTAAGTGCTTAAAAATCCATATTGATAAATGTAAATTTTGAAATGTTTTATTGTTTCTTTCACTTAGGTTAGTATTAAATTCACTCAAAAATAACATTTCAATAGTAGAATATTGAATTTTTGAAATTTTTTGAAATGTTACCTATATACTGATTCTCATACGATCATTCTTCCATACGTTCAAGCCTTAAGTGCTCAAAAATCCGAATTGATAAAATTTAAATTTTGAAATGTTGTATTGTTTCTTTCACTTAAAAATAACATTTCAATAGTAGATTTTTGAATTTTAGAAATTTTTTGAAATGTTTCCTATATACTGATTCTCATGTGATCATTCTTCCATACGTTCAAGCCTTAAGTGCTCAAAAATCCATATTGATAAAATTTAAATTTTGAAATGTTGTATTGTTTCTTTCACTTAAAAATAACATTTCAATAGTAGATTTTTGAATTTTTGAAATTTTTTGAAATGTTACCTATATACTGATTCTCATACGATCATTCTTCCATACGTTCAAGCCTTAAGTGCTCAAAAATCCATATTGATAAAATTTAAATTTTGAAATGTTGTATTGTTTCTTTCACTTAAAAATAATATTTCAATAGTAGATTTTTGAATTTTAGAAATTTTTTGAAATGTTTCCTATATACTAATTCTCATGTGATCATTCTTCCATACATTCAAGCCTTAAGTGCTTAAAAATCCATATTGATAAATGTAAATTTTGAAATGTTTTATTGTTTCTTTCACTTAGGTTAGTATTAAATTCACTCAAAAATAACGTTTCAATAGAAGATTATTGAATTTTTGAATTTTTTTGAAATGTTGCCTGTATACTGGATCTCATACGATCATTCTTCCAATCGTTCAAGCCTTAAGATCTCAAAAATCCATATAAATAATATGTAAATTTTGAAATGGTTCATTGTTTCTTTCACTAAAAAATAACATTTCAATAGTAGAGAATTGAAATTTTGAAATTTTTTGAAATGTTACCTATATACTGATTCTCATACGATCATTCTTCCATACGTTCAAGCCTTAAGTGTTCAAAAATCCATATTGATAAAATTTAAATTTTGAAATGTTGTATTGTTTCTTTCACTTAAAAATAACATTTCAATAGTAGATTTTTGAATTTTAGAAATTTTTTGAAATGTTTCCTATATACTGATTCTCATGTGATCATTCTTCCATACGTTCAAGCCTTAAGTGCTCAAAAATCCATATTGATAAAATTTAAATTTTTAAATGTTGTATTGTTTCTTTCACTTAAAAATAACATTTCAATAGTAGATTTTTGAATTTTTGAAATTTTTTGAAATGTTACTTCTATACTGATTCCCATACGATCATTCTTCCATACATTCAAGCCTTAAGTGCTTAAAAATCCATATCGATAAATGTAAATTTTGAAATGTTTTATTGTTTCTTTCACTTAGGTTAGTATTAAATTCACTCAAAAATAACGTTTCAATAGTAGATTTGTGAATTTTATATATACTATATACTGATTCTCATACGATCATTCTTCCATACGTTCAAGCCTTAAGTGCTTAAAAATCCGAATTGATAAAATTTAAATTTTGAAATGTTGTATTGTTTCTTTCACTTAAAAATAACATTTCAATAGTAGATTTTTGAATTTTAGAAATTTTTTGAAATGTTTCCTATATACTGATTCTCATGTGATCATTCTTCATACGTTCAAGCCTTAAGTGCTCAAAAATCCATATTGATAAAATTTAAATTTTGAAATGTTGGATTGTTTCTTTCACTTAAAAATAACATTTCAATAGTAGATTTTTGAATTTTTGAAATTTTTTGAAATGTTACCTATATACTGATTCTCATACGATCATTCTTCCATACGTTCAAGCCTTAAGTGCTCAAAAATCCATATTGATAAAATTTAAATTTTGAAATGTTGTATTGTTTCTTTCACTTAAAAATAACATTTCAATAGTAGATTTTTGAATTTTAGAAATTTTTTGAAATGTTTCCTATATACTGATTCTCATGTGATCATTCTTCCATACATTCAAGCCTTAAGTGCTTAAAAATCCATATTGATAAATGTAAATTTTGAAATGTTTTATTGTTTCTTTCACTTAGGTTAGTATTAAATTCACTCAAAAATAACGTTTCAATAGAAGATTATTGAATTTTTGAATTTTTTTGAAATGTTGCCTATATACTCGATCTCATACGATCATTCTTCCATACGTTCATGCCTTAAGATCTCAAAAATCCATATAAATAATATGTAAATTTTGAAATGGTTTATTGTTTCTTTCACTAAAAAATAACATTTCAATAGTAGATTATTGAATTTTTGAAATTTTTTGAAATGTTACCTATATACTGATTCTCATACGATCATTCTTCCATACGTTCAAGCCTTAAGTGCTCAAAAATTCATATTGATAAAATTTAAATTTTGAAATGTTGTATTGTTTCTTTCACTTAAAAATAACATTTCAATAGTAGATTTTTGAATTTTAGAAATTTTTTGAAATGTTTCCTATATACTGATTCCCATACGATCATTCTTCCATACGTTCAAGCCTTAAGTGCTCAAAAATCCATATTGATAAATGTAAATTTTGAAATGTTTTATTGTTTCTTTCACTTAGGTTAGTATTAAATTCACTTAAATATAACATTTCAATAGTAGATTTTTGAATTTTTGAATTTTTTTGAAATGTTACCTATATACTGGATCTCATATGATCATTCTTCCATACGTTCAAGCCCTAAGTGCTCAAAACTCCATATTGATAAAATGTACATTTTGAAATGGTTTATTGTTTCTTTCACTTAGGTTAGTATTAAATTCACTTAAAAAAACATTTTAATAGAACATTATTGAATTTTTGAAATTTTTTGAAATGTTACCTGTATACTGATTCTCAGACTTTTATTCTTTCATACGTTCAAGCCTTAAGTGCTCAAAAATCCATATTGATAAAATGTAAATTTTGCAATGGTTTATCGTTTCATTCACTTAAAAATAACATTTCAATAGTAGATTTTTGAATTTTTGAATGTTTTTGAAATGTTATCTATATACTGATTCCCATACGATCATTCTTCCATACGTTGAAGCCTTAAGTGATCAAAAATCCATTTTGATAAAATGTAAATTTTGAAATGGTTTATTGTTTCTTTCACTAAAAAATAACATTTCAATAGTAGATTTTTGAATTTTTGAATTTTTTTGAAATGTTACCTATATACTGATTCCCATACGATCATTCTTCCATACGTTCAAGCCTTAAGTGCTCATAAATCCATATTGATAAATGTAAATTTTGAAATGTTTTATTGTTTCTTTCACTTAAAAATAACATTTCAATGGTAGATTTTTGAATTTTTGAAATTTTTTGAAATGTTACCTCTATACTGATTCCCATACGATCATTCTTCCATACATTCAAGCCTTAAGTGCTTAAAAATCCATATTGATAAATGTAAATTTTGAAATGTTTTATTGTTTCTTTCACTTAGGTTAGTATTAAATTCACTCAAAAATAACGTTTCAATAGTAGATTATTGAATTTTTGAATTTTTTTGAAATGTTACCTGTATACTGGATCTCATACGATTATTCTTCCAATCGTTCAAGCCTTAAGATCTCAATAATCCATATAAATAATATGTAAATTTTGAAATGGTTTATTGTTTCTTTCACTAAAAAATAACATTTCAATAGTAGATTTTTGAATTTTTGAAATTTTTTGAAATGTTACCTATATACTGATTCCCATACGATCATTCTTCCATACATTCAAGCCTTAAGTGCTTAAAAATCCATATCGATAAATGTAAATTTTGAAATGTTTTATTGTTTCTTTCACTTAGGTTAGTATTAAATTCACTCAAAAATAACGTTTCAATAGTAGATTATTGAATTTTTGAATTTTTTTGAAATGTTACCTGTATACTGGATCTCATACGATCATTCTTCCAATCGTTCAAGCCTTAAGATCTCAAAAATCCATATAAATAATATGTAAATTTTGAAATGTTGTATTGTTTCTTTCACTTAAAAATAACATTTCAATAGTAGATTTTTGAATTTTTGAAATTTTTTGAAATGTTACTTCTATACTGATTCCCATACGATCATTCTTCCATACATTCAAGCCTTAAGTGCTTAAAAATCCATATTGATAAATGTAAATTTTGAAATGTTTTATTGTTTCTTTCACTTAGGTTAGCATTAAATTCACTCAAAAATAACATTTCAATAGTAGAATATTGAATTTTTGAAATTTTTTGAAATGTTACCTATATACTGATTCTCATACGATCATTCTTCCATACGTTCAAGCCTTAAGTGCTCAAAAATCCGAATTGATAAAATTTAAATTTTGAAATGTTGTATTGTTTCTTTCACTTAAAAATAACATTTCAATAGTAGATTTTTGAATTTTATAAATTTTTTGAAATGTTTCCTATATACTGATTCTCATGTGATCATTCTTCCATACGTTCAAGCCTTAAGTGCTCAAAAATCCATATTGATAAAATTTAAATTTTGAAATGTTGTATTGTTTCTTTCACTTAAAAATAACATTTCAATAGTAGATTTTTGAATTTTTGAAATTTTTTGAAATGTTACCTATATACTGATTCTCATACGATCATTCTTCCATACGTTCAAGCCTTAAGTGCTCAAAAACCCATATTGATAAAATTTAAATTTTGAAATGTTGTATTGTTTCTTTCACTTAAAAATAACATTTCAATAGTAGATTTTTGAATTTTAGAAATTTTTTGAAATGTTTCCTATATACTGATTCTCATGTGATCATTCTTCCATACATTCAAGTCTTAAGTGCTTAAAAATCCATATTGATAAATGTAAATTTTGAAATGTTTTATTGTTTCTTTCACTTAGGTTAGTAATAAATTCACTCAAAAATAACGTTTCAATAGAAGATTATTGAATTTTTGAATTTTTTTGAAATGTCACCTGTATACTGGATCTCATACGATCATTCTTCCATACGTTCAAGCCTTAAGATCTCAAAAATCCATATAAATAATCTGTAAATTTTGAAATGGTTTATTGTTTCTTTCACTAAAAAATAACATTTCAATAGTAGATTATTGAATTTTTGAAATTTTTTGAAATGTTACCTATATACTGATTCTCATACGATCATTCTTCCATACGTTCAAGCCTTAAGTGCTCAAAAATCCATATTGATAAAATTTAAATTTTGAAATGTTGTATTGTTTCTTTCACTTAAAAATAACATTTCAATAGTAGATTTTTGAATTTTAGAAATTTTTTGAAATGTTTCCTATATACTGATTCCCATACGATCATTCTTCCATACGTTCAAGCCTTAAGTGCTCAAAAATCCATATTGATAAATGTAAATTTTGAAATGTTTTATTGTTTCTTTCACTTAGGTTAGTATTAAATTCACTTAAATATAACATTTCAATAGTAGATTTTTGAATTTTTGAATTTTTTTGAAATGTTACCTATATACTGGATCTCATACGATCATTCTTCCATACGTTCAAGCCCTAAGTGCTCAAAACTCCATATTGATAAAATGTACATTTTGAAATGGTTTATTGTTTCTTTCACTTAGGTTAGTATTAAAATCACTTAAAAAAACATTTTAATAGAACATTATTGAATTTTTGAAATTTTTTGAAATGTTACCTGTATACTGATTCTCAGACTTTTATTCTTTCATACGTTCAAGCCTTAAGTGCTCAAAAATCCATATTGATAAAATGTAAATTTTGCAATGGTTTATTGTTTCGTTCACTTAAAAATAACATTTCAATAGTAGATTTTTGAATTTTTGAATGTTTTTGAAATGTTATCTATATACTGATTCCCATACGATCATTCTTCCATACGTTCAAGCCTTAAGTGCTCAAAAATCCATATTGAAAAATGTAAATTTTGAAATGTTTTATTGTTTCTTTCACTTAGGTTAGTATTAAATTCACTCAAAAATAACGATTCAATAGTAGCTTTTTGAATTTTTTTGAAATGTTACCTATATACTGGATCTCATACGATCATTCTTCCATACGTTCAAGCCTTAAGTGCTCAAAACTCCATATTGATAAAATGTACATTTTGAAATGGTTTATTGTTTCTTTCACTTAGGTTAGTATTAAATTCACTTAAAAAAACATTTTAGTAGAACATTATTGAATTTTTGAAATTTTTTGAAATGTTACCTGTATACTGATTCTCAGACTTTTATTCTTTCATACGTTCAAGCCTTAAGTGCTCAAAAATCCATATTGATAAAATGTAAATTTTGCAATGGTTTATTGTTTCTTTCACTTAAAAATAACATTTCAATAGTAGATTTTTGAATTTTTGAATGTTTTTGAAATGTTATCTATATACTGATTCCCATACGATCATTCTTCCATACGTTCAAGCCTTAAGTGCTCAAAAGTCCATTTTGATAAAATGTAAATTTTGAAATGGTTTATTGTTTCTTTCACTAAAAAATAACATTTCAATAGTAGATTTTTGAATTTTTGAATTTTTTTGAAATGTTACCTATATACTGATTCCCATACGATCATTCTTCCATACGTTCAAGCCTTAAGTGCTCAAAAATCCATATTGATAAATTTAAATTTTGAAATGGTTTATTGATTCTTTCACTAAAAAATAACATTTCAATAGTAGATTTTTGAATTTTTGAAATTTTTTGAAATGTTACCTGTATACTGATTCCCATACGATCATTCTTCCATACATTCAAGCCTTAAGTGCTTAAAAATCCATATTGATAAATGTAAATTTTGAAATGGTTTATTGTTTCTTTCACTTAGGTTAGTATTAAATTCACCTAAATATAACATTTCAATAGTAGATTTTTTAATTTTTGAATTTTTTTGAAATGTTACCTATATACTGATTCCCATACGATCATTCTTCCATACGTTCAAGCCTTAAGTGCTCAAAAATCCATATTGATAAAATGTAAATTTTGAAATGGTTTATTGTTTCTTTCACTAAAAAATAACATTTCAAAAGTAGATTTTTGAATTTTTGAATTTTTTTGAAATGTTACCTATATACTGGATCTCATACGATCATTCTTCCATACGTTCAAGCCTTAAGTGCTCAAAACTCCATATTGATAAAATGTACATTTTGAAATGGTTTATTGTTTCTTTCACTTAGGTTAGTATTAAATTCACTTAAAAAAACATTTTAGTAGAACATTATTGAATTTTTGAAATTTTTTGAAATGTTACCTATATACTGATTCCCATACGATCATTCTTCCATACGTTCAAGCCTTAAGTGCTCAAAAATCCATATTGATAAATGTAAATTTTGAAATGGTTTATTGTTTCTTTCACTTAGGTTAGTATTAAATTCACCTAAATATAACATTTCAATAGTAGATTTTTTAATTTTTGAATTTTTTTGAAATGTTACCTATATACTGATTCCCATACGATCATTCTTCCATACGTTCAAGCCTTAAGTGCTCAAAAATCCATATTGATAAAATGTAAATTTTGAAATGGTTTATTGTTTCTTTCACTAAAAAATAACATTTCAAAAGTAGATTTTTGAATTTTTGAATTTTTTTGAAATGTTACCTATATACTGGATCTCATACGATCATTCTTCCATACGTTCAAGCCTTAAGTGCTCAAAACTCCATATTGATAAAATGTACATTTTGAAATGGTTTATTGTTTCTTTCACTTAGGTTAGTATTAAATTCACTTAAAAAAACATTTTAGTAGAACATTATTGAATTTTTGAAATTTTTTGAAATGTTACCTATATACTGATTCCCATACGATCATTCTTCCATACGTTCAAGCCTTAAGTGCTCAAAAATCCATATTGATAAATTTAAATTTTGAAATGGTTTATTGATTCTTTCACTAAAAAATAACATTTCAATAGTAGATTTTTGAATTTTTGAAATTTTTTGAAATGTTACCTGTATACTGATTCCCATACGATCATTCTTCCATACATTCAAGCCTTAAGTGCTTAAAAATCCATATTGATAAATGTAAATTTTGAAATGGTTTATTGTTTCTTTCACTTAGGTTAGTATTAAATTCACCTAAATATAACATTTCAATAGTAGATTTTTTAATTTTTGAATTTTTTTGAAATGTTACCTATATACTGATTCCCATACGATCATTCTTCCATACGTTCAAGCCTTAAGTGCTCAAAAATCCATATTGATAAAATGTAAATTTTGAAATGGTTTATTGTTTCTTTCACTAAAAAATAACATTTCAAAAGTAGATTTTTGAATTTTTGAATTTTTTTGAAATGTTACCTATATACTGGATCTCATACGATCATTCTTCCATACGTTCAAGCCTTAAGTGCTCAAAACTCCATATTGATAAAATGTACATTTTGAAATGGTTTATTGTTTCTTTCACTTAGGTTAGTATTAAATTCACTTAAAAAAACATTTTAGTAGAACATTATTGAATTTTTGAAATTTTTTGAAATGTTACCTATATACTGATTCCCATACGATCATTCTTCCATACGTTCAAGCCTTAAGTGCTCAAAAATCCATATTGATAAATTTAAATTTTGAAATGGTTTATTGATTCTTTCACTAAAAAATAACATTTCAATAGTAGATTTTTGAATTTTTGAAATTTTTTGAAATGTTACCTCTATACTGATTCCCATACGATCATTCTTCCATACATTCAAGCCTTAAGTGCTTAAAAATCCATATTGATAAATGTAAATTTTGAAATGTTTTATTGTTTCTTTCACTAAGGTTAGTATTAAATTCACTCAAAAATAACGTTTCAATAGTAGATTATTGAATTTCTGAATTTTTTTGAAATGTTACCTGTTTACTGGATCTCATACGATCATTCTTCCAATCGTTCAAGCCTTAAGATCTCAAAAATTTTGAAATGGTTTATTGTTTCTTTCACTTAGGTTAGTATTAAATTCACTCAAAAATAACGTTTCAATAGTAGATTTTTGAATTTTTGAATTTTTTTGAAATGTTACCTATATACTGGATCTCATACGATCATTCTTCCATACGTTCAAGCCTTAAGACCTCAAAAATCCATATTGATAAATGTAAATTTTGAAATGGTTTATTGTTTGTTTCACTAAAAAATAACATTTCAATAGTAGATTATTGAAATTTTTTGAAATGTTACCTATATACTGATTCCCATACGATCATTCTTCCATATGTTCAACCCTTGAGAACTCAAAAATCCATATTAATAAAATGTATATTTTGAAATGGTTTATTGTTTCTTTCACTAAAAAAAAAAACATTTCAATAGTAGATTATTGAATTTTTGAAATTTTTTGAAATGTTACCTATATACTGATTCTCATACGATCATTCTTCCATACGTTCAAGCCTTAAGTGCTCAAAAATCCATATTGATAAATGTAAATTTTGAAATGTTCTATTGTTTCTTTCACTTAGGTTAGTATTAAATTCACTCAAAAATAACGTTTCAATAGTAGATTTTTTAATTTTTTTGAAATGTTACCTATATACTGATTCTCATATGATCATTCTTTCATACGTTCAAGCCCTAAGATCTCAAAAATCTATAGTAATAAAATTTAAGATTTGAAATGTTTTATTGTTTCTTTCACTTAAAAATAACATTTCAATAGTAGATTTTTAAATTTTTTAAATTTTTTGAAATGTTACCTATATACTGATTCTCATACGATTATTCTTCCATACGGTCAAGCCTTAAGTGGTTAAAAATCCATATTGATAAATGTAAATTTTGAAATGTTTTATTGTTTCTTTCACTTAGGTTAGTATTAAATTCACTAAAAAATAACATTTCAATAGTAGATTATTGAATTTTTGGAATGTTACCTATATACTGATTCTCATACGATCATTCTTCCATACGTTCAAGCCTTAAGTGCTCAAAAATCCATATTGATAAAATTTAAATTTTGAAATGTTGTATTGTTTCTTTCACTTAAAAATAACATTTCAATAGTAGATTTTTGAATTTTAGAAATTTTTTGAAATCTTACCTATATACTGATTCTCATATGATCATTCTTCCATACGTTCAAGCCTTAAGATCTCAAAAATCCACATAAATAAAATGTATATTTTGAAATGGTTTATTGTTTCTTTCACTAAAAAAAAAAACAGTTCAATAGTAGATTATTGAATTTTTGAAATTTTTTGAAATGTTACTTATATACTGATTCTCATACGATCATTCTTCCATACGTTCAAGCCTTAAGTGCTCAAAAATCCATATTGATAAATGTAAATTTTGAAATGTTCTATTGTTTCTTTCACTTAGGTTAGTATTAAATTCACTCAAAAATAACGTTTCAATAGTAGATTTTTTAATTTTTTTGAAATGTTACCTATATACTGATTCTCATATGATCATTCTTTCATACGTTCAAGCCTTAAGATCTCAAAAATCTATAGTAATAAAATTTAAGATTTGAAATGTTTTATTGTTTCTTTCACTTAAAAATAACATTTCAATAGTAGATTTTTAAATTTTTTAAATTTTTTGAAATTTTACCTATATACTGATTCTCATACGATTATTCTTCCATACGGTCAAGCCTTAAGTGCTCAAAAACCCATATTGATAAAATGTAAGTTTTGAAATGGTTTATTGTTTCTTTCACTAAAAAATAACATTTCAATAGTAGATTTTTGAATTTTGAATTTTTTTGAAATGTTACCTGTATACAGATTTTCATACGATCATTCTTCCATACGTTCAAGCCTTAAGTTCTTAAAAATCCATATTGATAAATGTAAATTTTGAAATGTTTTATTGTTTCTTTCACTTAAAAATAACATTTCAATAGTAGATTTTTGAATTTTTGAAATTTTTTGAAATGTTACTCCTATACTGATTCCCATACGATCATTCTTCCATACGTTCAAGCCTTAAGTGCTCAAAAATCCATATTGATAAAATTTAAATTTTGAAATGTTGTATTGTTTCTTTCACATAAAAATAACATTTCAATAGTAGATTTTTGAATTTTAGAAATTTTTTGAAATGTTTCCTATATACTGATTCTCATGTGATCATTCTTCCATACGTTCAAGCCTTAAGTGCTCAAAAATCCATACTGATAAAATTTAACTTTTGAAATGTTGTATTGTTTCTTTCACTTAAAAATAACATTTCAATAGTAGATTTTTGAATTTTTGAAATTTTTTGAAATGTTACTTCTATACTGATTCCCATACGATCATTCTTCCATACATTCAAGCCTTAAGTGCTTAAAAATCCATATTGATAAATGTAAATTTTGAAATGTTTTATTGTTTCCTTCACTTAGGTTAGTATTAAATTCACTCAAAAATAACATTTCAATAGTAGATTTTTGAATTTTTGAATTTTTTTGAAATGTCACCTGTATACTGGATCTCATACGATTATTCTTCCAATCGTCAAGCCTTAAGATCTCAAAAATCCATATAAATAATATGTAAATTTTGAAATGGTTTATTGTTTCTTTCACTAAAAAATAACATTTCAATAGTAGATTATTGAATTTTTGAAATTTTTTGAAATGTTACCTATATACTGATTCTCATAAGATCATTCTTCCATACGTTCAAGCCTTAAGTGCTCAAAAATCCATATTGATAAAATTTAAATTTTGGAAAGTTGTATTGTTTCTTTCACTTAAAAATAGCATTTCAATAGTAGATTTTTGAATTTTTGAAATTTTTTGAAATGTTACCTCTATACTGATTCCCATACGATCATTCTTCCATACATTCAAGCCTTAAGTGCTTAAAAATCCATATTGATAAATGTAAATTTTGAAATGTTTTATTGTTTCTTTCACTTAGGTTAGTATTAAATTCACTCAAAAATAACGTTTCAATAGTAGATTATTGAATTTTTGAATTTTTTTGAAATGTTACCTATATACTGGATCTCATACGATCATTCTTCCATACGTTCAAGCCTTAAGATCTCAAAAATCCATATAAATAATATGTAAATTTTGAAATGGTTTATTGTGTCTTTCACTAAAAAATAACATTTCAATAGTAGAATATTGAATTTTTGAAATTTTTTGAAATGTTACCTATATACTGATTCTCATACGATCATTCTTCCATACGTTCAAGCCTTAAGTGCTCAAAAATCCATATTGATAAATGTAAATTTTGAAATGTTCTATTGTTTCTTTCACTTAGGTTAGTATTAAATTCACTCAAAAATAACGTTTCAATAGTAGATTTTTGAATTTTTTTGAAATGTTACCTATATACTGATTCTCATATGATCATTCTTTCATACGTTCAAGCCTTAAGATCTCAAAAATCTATAGTAATAAAATTTAAGATTTGAAATGTTTTATTGTTTCTTTCACTTAAAAATAACATTTCAATAGTAGATTTTAAAATTTTTTAAATTTTTTGAAATGTTACCTATATACTGATTCTCATACGATTATTCTTCCATACGGTCAAGCCTTAAGTGGTTAAAAATCCATATTGATAAATGTAAATTTTGAAATGTTTTATTGTTTCTTTCACTTAGGTTAGTATTAAATTCACTAAAAAATAACATTTCAATAGTAGATTATTGAATTTTTGGAATGTTACCTATATACTGATTCTCATACGATCATTCTTCCATACGTTCAAGCCTTAAGTGCTCAAAAATCCATATTGATAAAATTTAAATTTTGAAATGTTGTATTGTTTCTTTCACTTAAAAATAACATTTCAATAGTAGATTTTTGAATTTTAGAAATTTTTTGAAATCTTACCTATATACTGATTCTCATATGATCATTCTTCCATACGTTCAAGCCTTAAGATCTCAAAAATCCACATAAATAAAATGTATATTTTGAAATGGTTTATTGTTTCTTTCACTAAAAAAAAAAACATTTCAATAGTAGATTATTGAATTTTTGAAATTTTTTGAAATGTTACCTATATACTGATTCTCATACGATCATTCTTCCATACGTTCAAGCCTTAAGTGCTCAAAAATCCATATTGATAAATGTAAATTTTGAAATGTTCTATTGTTTCTTTCACTTAGGTTAGTATTAAATTCACTCAAAAATAACGTTTCAATAGTAGATTTTTTAATTTTTTTGAAATGTTACCTATATACTGATTCTCATATGATCATTCTTTCATACGTTCAAGCCTTAAGATCTCAAAAATCTATAGTAATAAAATTTAAGATTTGAAATGTTTTATTGTTTCTTTCACTTAAAAATAACATTTCAATAGTAGATTTTTAAATTTTTTAAATTTTTTGAAAATTTACCTATATACTGATTCTCATACGATTATTCTTCCATACGGTCAAGCCTTAAGTGCTCAAAAACCCATATTGATAAAATGTAAATTTTGCAATGGTTTATTGTTTCTTTCACTTAAAAATAACATTTCAATAGTAGATTTTTGAATTTTTGAATTTTTTTTAAATGTTACCTATATACTGGATCTCATACGATCATTCTTCCATACGTTCAAGCCTTAAGATCACAAAAATGCATATAAATTAAATGTAAATTTTGAAATGTTTTATTGTTTCTTTCACTTAGGTTAGTATTAAATTCACTTAAATATAACATTTCAATAGTAGATTTTTGAATTTTTGAATTTTTTGAAATGTTACCTATATACTGATTCCCATACGATCATTCTTCCATACGTTGAAGCCTTAAGTGCTCAAAAATCCATATTGATAAAATGTAAGTTTTGAAATGGTTTATTGTTTCTTTCACTAAAAAATAACATTTCAATAGTAGATTTTTGAATTTTGAATTTTTTTGAAATGTTACCTGTATACAGATTTTCATACGATCATTCTTCCATACGTTCAAGCCTTAAGTTCTTAAAAATCCATATTGATAAATGTAAATTTTGAAATGTTTTATTGTTTCTTTCACTTAAAAATAACATTTCAATAGTAGATTTTTGAATTTTTGAAATTTTTTGAAATGTTACTCCTATACTGATTCCCATACGATCATTCTTCCATACGTTCAAGCCTTAAGTGCTCAAAAATCCATATTGATAAAATTTAAATTTTGAAATGTTGTATTGTTTCTTTCACATAAAAATAACATTTCAATAGTAGATTTTTGAATTTTAGAAATTTTTTGAAATGTTTCCTATATACTGATTCTCATGTGATCATTCTTCCATACGTTCAAGCCTTAAGTGCTCAAAAATCCATATTGATAAAATTTAACTTTTGAAATGTTGTATTGTTTCTTTCACTTAAAAATAACATTTCAATAGTAGATTTTTGAATTTTTGAAATTTTTTGAAATGTTACTTCTATACTGATTCCCATACGATCATTCTTCCATACATTCAAGCCTTAAGTGCTTAAAAATCCATATTGATAAATGTAAATTTTGAAATGTTTTATTGTTTCCTTCACTTAGGTTAGTATTAAATTCACTCAAAAATAACATTTCAATAGTAGATTTTTGAATTTTTGAATTTTTTTGAAATGTCACCTGTATACTGGATCTCATACGATTATTCTTCCAATCGTTCAAGCCTTAAGATCTCAAAAATCCATATAAATAATATGTAAATTTTGAAATGGTTTATTGTTTCTTTCACTAAAAAATAACATTTCAATAGTAGATTATTGAATTTTTGAAATTTTTTGAAATGTTACCTATATACTGATTCTCATAAGATCATTCTTCCATACGTTCAAGCCTTAAGTGCTCAAAAATCCATATTGATAAAATTTAAATTTTGAAATGTTGTATTGTTTCTTTCACTTAAAAATAGCATTTCAATAGTAGATTTTTGAATTTTTGAAATTTTTTGAAATGTTACCTCTATACTGATTCCCATACGATCATTCTTCCATACATTCAAGCCTTAAGTGCTTAAAAATCCATATTGATAAATGTAAATTTTGAAATGTTTTATTGTTTCTTTCACTTAGGTTAGTATTAAATTCACTCAAAAATAACGTTTCAATAGTAGATTATTGAATTTTTGAATTTTTTTGAAATGTTACCTATATACTGGATCTCATACGATCATTCTTCCATACGTTCAAGCCCTAAGTGCTCAAAACTCCATATTGATAAAATGTACATTTTGAAATGGTTTATTGTTTCTTTCACTTAGGTTAGTATTAAAATCACTTAAAAAAACATTTTAATAGAACATTATTGAATTTTTGAAATTTTTTGAAATGTTACCTGTATACTGATTCTCAGACTTTTATTCTTTCATACGTTCAAGCCTTAAGTGCTCAAAAATCCATATTGATAAAATGTAAATTTTGCAATGGTTTATTGTTTCGTTCACTTAAAAATAACATTTCAATAGTAGATTTTTGAATTTTTGAATGTTTTTGAAATGTTATCTATATACTGATTCCCATACGATCATTCTTCCATACGTTCAAGCCTTAAGTGCTCAAAAATCCATATTGAAAAATGTAAATTTTGAAATGTTTTATTGTTTCTTTCACTTAGGTTAGTATTAAATTCACTCAAAAATAACGATTCAATAGTAGCTTTTTGAATTTTTTTGAAATGTTACCTATATACTGGATCTCATACGATCATTCTTCCATACGTTCAAGCCTTAAGTGCTCAAAACTCCATATTGATAAAATGTACATTTTGAAATGGTTTATTGTTTCTTTCACTTAGGTTAGTATTAAATTCACTTAAAAAAACATTTTAGTAGAACATTATTGAATTTTTGAAATTTTTTGAAATGTTACCTGTATACTGATTCTCAGACTTTTATTCTTTCATACGTTCAAGCCTTAAGTGCTCAAAAATCCATATTGATAAAATGTAAATTTTGCAATGGTTTATTGTTTCTTTCACTTAAAAATAACATTTCAATAGTAGATTTTTGAATTTTTGAATGTTTTTGAAATGTTATCTGTATACTGATTCCCATACGATCATTCTTCCATACGTTCAAGCCTTAAGTGCTCAAAAGTCCATTTTGATAAAATGTAAATTTTGAAATGGTTTATTGTTTCTTTCACTAAAAAATAACATTTCAATAGTAGATTTTTGAATTTTTGAATTTTTTTGAAATGTTACCTATATACTGATTCCCATACGATCATTCTTCCATACGTTGAAGCCTTAAGTGCTCAAAAATCCATATTGATAAAATGTAAGTTTTGAAATGGTTTATTGTTTCTTTCACTAAAAAATAACATTTCAATAGTAGATTTTTGAATTTTGAATTTTTTTGAAATGTTACCTGTATACAGATTTTCATACGATCATTCTTCCATACGTTCAAGCCTTAAGTGCTCAAAAATCCGAATTGATAAAATTTAAATTTTGAAATGTTGTATTGTTTCTTTCACTTAAAAATAACATTTCAATAGTAGATTTTTGAATTTTATAAATTTTTTGAAATGTTTCCTATATACTGATTCTCATGTGATCATTCTTCCATACGTTCAAGCCTTAACTGCTCAAAAATCCATATTGATAAAATTTAAATTTTGAAATGTTGTATTGTTTCTTTCACTTAAAAATAACATTTCAATAGTAGATTTTTGAATTTTTGAAATTTTTTGAAATGTTACCTATATACTGATTCTCATACGATCATTCTTCCATACGTTCAAGCCTTAAGTGCTCAAAAACCCATATTGATAAAATTTAAATTTTGAAATGTTGTATTGTTTCTTTCACTTAAAAATAACATTTCAATAGTAGATTTTTGAATTTTAGAAATTTTTTGAAATGTTTCCTATATACTGATTCTCATGTGATCATTCTTCCATACATTCAAGTCTTAAGTGCTTAAAAATCCATATTGATAAATGTAAATTTTGAAATGTTTTATTGTTTCTTTCACTTAGGTTAGTAATAAATTCACTCAAAAATAACGTTTCAATAGAAGATTATTGAATTTTTGAATTTTTTTGAAATGTTGCCTATATACTGGATCTCATACGATCATTCTTCCATACGTTCAAGCCTTAAGATCTCAAAAATCCATATAAATAATCTGTAAATTTTGAAATGGTTTATTGTTTCTTTCACTAAAAAATAACATTTCAATAGTAGATTATTGAATTTTTGAAATTTTTTGAAATGTTACCTATATACTGATTCTCATACGATCATTCTTCCATACGTTCAAGCCTTAAGTGCTCAAAAATCCATATTGATAAAATTTAAATTTTGAAATGTTGTATTGTTTCTTTCACTTAAAAATAACATTTCAATAGTAGATTTTTGAATTTTAGAAATTTTTTGAAATGTTTCCTATATACTGATTCCCATACGATCATTCTTCCATACGTTCAAGCCTTAAGTGCTCAAAAATCCATATTGATAAATGTAAATTTTGAAATGTTTTATTGTTTCTTTCACTTAGGTTAGTATTAAATTCACTTAAATATAACATTTCAATAGTAGATTTTTGAATTTTTGAATTTTTTTGAAATGTTACCTATATACTGGATCTCATACGATCATTCTTCCATACGTTCAAGCCCTAAGTGCTCAAAACTCCATATTGATAAAATGTACATTTTGAAATGGTTTATTGTTTCTTTCACTTAGGTTAGTATTAAAATCACTTAAAAAAACATTTTAATAGAACATTATTGAATTTTTGAAATTTTTTGAAATGTTACCTGTATACTGATTTTCAGACTTTTATTCTTTCATACGTTCAAGCCTTAAGTGCTCAAAAATCCATATTGATAAAATGTAAATTTTGCAATGGTTTATTGTTTCGTTCACTTAAAAATAACATTTCAATAGTAGATTTTTGAATTTTTGAATGTTTTTGAAATGTTATCTATATACTGATTCCCATACGATCATTCTTCCATACGTTCAAGCCTTAAGTGCTCAAAAATCCATATTGAAAAATGTAAATTTTGAAATGTTTTATTGTTTCTTTCACTTAGGTTAGTATTAAATTCACTCAAAAATAACGATTCAATAGTAGCTTTTTGAATTTTTTTGAAATGTTACCTATATACTGGATCTCATACGATCATTCTTCCATACGTTCAAGCCTTAAGTGCTCAAAACTCCATATTGATAAAATGTACATTTTGAAATGGTTTATTGTTTCTTTCACTTAGGTTAGTATTAAATTCACTTAAAAAAACATTTTAGTAGAACATTATTGAATTTTTGAAATTTTTTGAAATGTTACCTGTATACTGATTCTCAGACTTTTATTCTTTCATACGTTCAAGCCTTAAGTGCTCAAAAATCCATATTGATAAAATGTAAATTTTGCAATGGTTTATTGTTTCTTTCACTTAAAAATAACATTTCAATAGTAGATTTTTGAATTTTTGAATGTTTTTGAAATGTTATCTATATACTGATTCCCATACGATCATTCTTCCATACGTTCAAGCCTTAAGTGCTCAAAAGTCCATTTTGATAAAATGTAAATTTTGAAATGGTTTATTGTTTCTTTCACTAAAAAATAACATTTCAATAGTAGATTTTTGAATTTTTGAATTTTTTTGAAATGTTACCTATATACTGATTCCCATACGATCATTCTTCCATACGTTCAAGCCTTAAGTGCTCAAAAATCCATATTGATAAATTTAAATTTTGAAATGGTTTATTGATTCTTTCACTAAAAAATAACATTTCAATAGTAGATTTTTGAATTTTTGAAATTTTTTGAAATGTTACCTGTATACTGATTCCCATACGATCATTCTTCCATACATTCAAGCCTTAAGTGCTTAAAAATCCATATTGATAAATGTAAATTTTGAAATGGTTTATTGTTTCTTTCACTTAGGTTAGTATTAAATTCACCTAAATATAACATTTCAATAGTAGATTTTTTAATTTTTGAATTTTTTTGAAATGTTACCTATATACTGATTCCCATACGATCATTCTTCCATACGTTCAAGCCTTAAGTGCTCAAAAATCCATATTGATAAAATGTAAATTTTGAAATGGTTTATTGTTTCTTTCACTAAAAAATAACATTTCAAAAGTAGATTTTTGAATTTTTGAATTTTTTTGAAATGTTACCTATATACTGGATCTCATACGATCATTCTTCCATACGTTCAAGCCTTAAGTGCTCAAAACTCCATATTGATAAAATGTACATTTTGAAATGGTTTATTGTTTCTTTCACTTAGGTTAGTATTAAATTCACTTAAAAAAACATTTTAGTAGAACATTATTGAATTTTTGAAATTTTTTGAAATGTTACCTATATACTGATTCCCATACGATCATTCTTCCATACGTTCAAGCCTTAAGTGCTCAAAAATCCATATTGATAAATTTAAATTTTGAAATGGTTTATTGATTCTTTCACTAAAAAATAACATTTCAATAGTAGATTTTTGAATTTTTGAAATTTTTTGAAATGTTACCTCTATACTGATTCCCATACGATCATTCTTCCATACATTCAAGCCTTAAGTGCTTAAAAATCCATATTGATAAATGTAAATTTTGAAATGTTTTATTGTTTCTTTCACTAAGGTTAGTATTAAATTCACTCAAAAATAACGTTTCAATAGTAGATTATTGAATTTCTGAATTTTTTTGAAATGTTACCTGTTTACTGGATCTCATACGATCATTCTTCCAATCGTTCAAGCCTTAAGATCTCAAAAATTTTGAAATGGTTTATTGTTTCTTTCACTTAGGTTAGTATTAAATTCACTCAAAAATAACGTTTCAATAGTAGATTTTTGAATTTTTGAATTTTTTTGAAATGTTACCTATATACTGGATCTCATACGATCATTCTTCCATACGTTCAAGCCTTAAGACCTCAAAAATCCATATTGATAAATGTAAATTTTGAAATGGTTTATTGTTTGTTTCACTAAAAAATAACATTTCAATAGTAGATTATTGAAATTTTTTGAAATGTTACCTATATACTGATTCCCATACGATCATTCTTCCATATGTTCAACCCTTGAGAACTCAAAAATCCATATTAATAAAATGTATATTTTGAAATGGTTTATTGTTTCTTTCACTAAAAAAAAAAACATTTCAATAGTAGATTATTGAATTTTTGAAATTTTTTGAAATGTTACCTATATACTGATTCTCATACGATCATTCTTCCATACGTTCAAGCCTTAAGTGCTCAAAAATCCATATTGATAAATGTAAATTTTGAAATGTTCTATTGTTTCTTTCACTTAGGTTAGTATTAAATTCACTCAAAAATAACGTTTCAATAGTAGATTTTTTAATTTTTTTGAAATGTTACCTATATACTGATTCTCATATGATCATTCTTTCATACGTTCAAGCCTTAAGATCTCAAAAATCTATAGTAATAAAATTTAAGATTTGAAATGTTTTATTGTTTCTTTCACTTAAAAATAACATTTCAATAGTAGATTTTTAAATTTTTTAAATTTTTTGAAATGTTACCTATATACTGATTCTCATACGATTATTCTTCCATACGGTCAAGCCTTAAGTGGTTAAAAATCCATATTGATAAATGTAAATTTTGAAATGTTTTATTGTTTCTTTCACTTAGGTTAGTATTAAATTCACTAAAAAATAACATTTCAATAGTAGATTATTGAATTTTTGGAATGTTACCTATATACTGATTCTCATACGATCATTCTTCCATACGTTCAAGCCTTAAGTGCTCAAAAATCCATATTGATAAAATTTAAATTTTGAAATGTTGTATTGTTTCTTTCACTTAAAAATAACATTTCAATAGTAGATTTTTGAATTTTAGAAATTTTTTGAAATCTTACCTATATACTGATTCTCATATGATCATTCTTCCATACGTTCAAGCCTTAAGATCTCAAAAATCCACATAAATAAAATGTATATTTTGAAATGGTTTATTGTTTCTTTCACTAAAAAAAAAAACAGTTCAATAGTAGATTATTGAATTTTTGAAATTTTTTGAAATGTTACCTATATACTGATTCTCATACGATCATTCTTCCATACGTTCAAGCCTTAAGTGCTCAAAAATCCATATTGATAAATGTAAATTTTGAAATGTTCTATTGTTTCTTTCACTTAGGTTAGTATTAAATTCACTCAAAAATAACGTTTCAATAGTAGATTTTTTAATTTTTTTGAAATGTTACCTATATACTGATTCTCATATGATCATTCTTTCATACGTTCAAGCCTTAAGATCTCAAAAATCTATAGTAATAAAATTTAAGATTTGAAATGTTTTATTGTTTCTTTCACTTAAAAATAACATTTCAATAGTAGATTTTTAAATTTTTTAAATTTTTTGAAATTTTACCTATATACTGATTCTCATACGATTATTCTTCCATACGGTCAAGCCTTAAGTGCTCAAAAACCCATATTGATAAAATGTAAGTTTTGAAATGGTTTATTGTTTCTTTCACTAAAAAATAACATTTCAATAGTAGATTTTTGAATTTTGAATTTTTTTGAAATGTTACCTGTATACAGATTTTCATACGATCATTCTTCCATACGTTCAAGCCTTAAGTTCTTAAAAATCCATATTGATAAATGTAAATTTTGAAATGTTTTATTGTTTCTTTCACTTAAAAATAACATTTCAATAGTAGATTTTTGAATTTTTGAAATTTTTTGAAATGTTACTCCTATACTGATTCCCATACGATCATTCTTCCATACGTTCAAGCCTTAAGTGCTCAAAAATCCATATTGATAAAATTTAAATTTTGAAATGTTGTATTGTTTCTTTCACATAAAAATAACATTTCAATAGTAGATTTTTGAATTTTAGAAATTTTTTGAAATGTTTCCTATATACTGATTCTCATGTGATCATTCTTCCATACGTTCAAGCCTTAAGTGCTCAAAAATCCATATTGATAAAATTTAACTTTTGAAATGTTGTATTGTTTCTTTCACTTAAAAATAACATTTCAATAGTAGATTTTTGAATTTTTGAAATTTTTTGAAATGTTACTTCTATACTGATTCCCATACGATCATTCTTCCATACATTCAAGCCTTAAGTGCTTAAAAATCCATATTGATAAATGTAAATTTTGAAATGTTTTATTGTTTCCTTCACTTAGGTTAGTATTAAATTCACTCAAAAATAACATTTCAATAGTAGATTTTTGAATTTTTGAATTTTTTTGAAATGTCACCTGTATACTGGATCTCATACGATTATTCTTCCAATCGTCAAGCCTTAAGATCTCAAAAATCCATATAAATAATATGTAAATTTTGAAATGGTTTATTGTTTCTTTCACTAAAAAATAACATTTCAATAGTAGATTATTGAATTTTTGAAATTTTTTGAAATGTTACCTATATACTGATTCTCATAAGATCATTCTTCCATACGTTCAAGCCTTAAGTGCTCAAAAATCCATATTGATAAAATTTAAATTTTGAAATGTTGTATTGTTTCTTTCACTTAAAAATAGCATTTCAATAGTAGATTTTTGAATTTTTGAAATTTTTTGAAATGTTACCTCTATACTGATTCCCATACGATCATTCTTCCATACATTCAAGCCTTAAGTGCTTAAAAATCCATATTGATAAATGTAAATTTTGAAATGTTTTATTGTTTCTTTCACTTAGGTTAGTATTAAATTCACTCAAAAATAACGTTTCAATAGTAGATTATTGAATTTTTGAATTTTTTTGAAATGTTACCTATATACTGGATCTCATACGATCATTCTTCCATACGTTCAAGCCTTAAGATCTCAAAAATCCATATAAATAATATGTAAATTTTGAAATGGTTTATTGTGTCTTTCACTAAAAAATAACATTTCAATAGTAGAATATTGAATTTTTGAAATTTTTTGAAATGTTACCTATATACTGATTCTCATACGATCATTCTTCCATACGTTCAAGCCTTAAGTGCTCAAAAATCCATATTGATAAATGTAAATTTTGAAATGTTCTATTGTTTCTTTCACTTAGGTTAGTATTAAATTCACTCAAAAATAACGTTTCAATAGTAGATTTTTTAATTTTTTTGAAATGTTACCTATATACTGATTCTCATATGATCATTCTTTCATACGTTCAAGCCTTAAGATCTCAAAAATCTATAGTAATAAAATTTAAGATTTGAAATGTTTTATTGTTTCTTTCACTTAAAAATAACATTTCAATAGTAGATTTTTAAATTTTTTAAATTTTTTGAAATGTTACCTATATACTGATTCTCATACGATTATTCTTCCATACGGTCAAGCCTTAAGTGGTTAAAAATCCATATTGATAAATGTAAATTTTGAAATGTTTTATTGTTTCTTTCACTTAGGTTAGTATTAAATTCACTAAAAAATAACATTTCAATAGTAGATTATTGAATTTTTGGAATGTTACCTATATACTGATTCTCATACGATCATTCTTCCATACGTTCAAGCCTTAAGTGCTCAAAAATCCATATTGATAAAATTTAAATTTTGAAATGTTGTATTGTTTCTTTCACTTAAAAATAACATTTCAATAGTAGATTTTTGAATTTTAGAAATTTTTTGAAATCTTACCTATATACTGATTCTCATATGATCATTCTTCCATACGTTCAAGCCTTAAGATCTCAAAAATCCACATAAATAAAATGTATATTTTGAAATGGTTTATTGTTTCTTTCACTAAAAAAAAAAACATTTCAATAGTAGATTATTGAATTTTTGAAATTTTTTGAAATGTTACCTATATACTGATTCTCATACGATCATTCTTCCATACGTTCAAGCCTTAAGTGCTCAAAAATCCATATTGATAAATGTAAATTTTGAAATGTTCTATTGTTTCTTTCACTTAGGTTAGTATTAAATTCACTCAAAAATAACGTTTCAATAGTAGATTTTTTAATTTTTTTGAAATGTTACCTATATACTGATTCTCATATGATCATTCTTTCATACGTTCAAGCCTTAAGATCTCAAAAATCTATAGTAATAAAATTTAAGATTTGAAATGTTTTATTGTTTCTTTCACTTAAAAATAACATTTCAATAGTAGATTTTTAAATTTTTTAAATTTTTTGAAAATTTACCTATATACTGATTCTCATACGATTATTCTTCCATACGGTCAAGCCTTAAGTGCTCAAAAACCCATATTGATAAAATGTAAATTTTGCAATGGTTTATTGTTTCTTTCACTTAAAAATAACATTTCAATAGTAGATTTTTGAATTTTTGAATTTTTTTTAAATGTTACCTATATACTGGATCTCATACGATCATTCTTCCATACGTTCAAGCCTTAAGATCACAAAAATGCATATAAATTAAATGTAAATTTTGAAATGTTTTATTGTTTCTTTCACTTAGGTTAGTATTAAATTCACTTAAATATAACATTTCAATAGTAGATTTTTGAATTTTTGAATTTTTTGAAATGTTACCTATATACTGATTCCCATACGATCATTCTTCCATACGTTGAAGCCTTAAGTGCTCAAAAATCCATATTGATAAAATGTAAGTTTTGAAATGGTTTATTGTTTCTTTCACTAAAAAATAACATTTCAATAGTAGATTTTTGAATTTTGAATTTTTTTTAAATGTTACCTGTATACAGATTTTCATACGATCATTCTTCCATACGTTCAAGCCTTAAGTTCTTAAAAATCCATATTGATAAATGTAAATTTTGAAATGTTTTATTGTTTCTTTCACTTAAAAATAACATTTCAATAGTAGATTTTTGAATTTTTGAAATTTTTTGAAATGTTACTCCTATACTGATTCCCATACGATCATTCTTCCATACGTTCAAGCCTTAAGTGCTCAAAAATCCATATTGATAAAATTTAAATTTTGAAATGTTGTATTGTTTCTTTCACATAAAAATAACATTTCAATAGTAGATTTTTGAATTTTAGAAATTTTTTGAAATGTTTCCTATATACTGATTCTCATGTGATCATTCTTCCATACGTTCAAGCCTTAAGTGCTCAAAAATCCATATTGATAAAATTTAACTTTTGAAATGTTGTATTGTTTCTTTCACTTAAAAATAACATTTCAATAGTAGATTTTTGAATTTTTGAAATTTTTTGAAATGTTACTTCTATACTGATTCCCATACGATCATTCTTCCATACATTCAAGCCTTAAGTGCTTAAAAATCCATATTGATAAATGTAAATTTTGAAATGTTTTATTGTTTCCTTCACTTAGGTTAGTATTAAATTCACTCAAAAATAACATTTCAATAGTAGATTTTTGAATTTTTGAATTTTTTTGAAATGTCACCTGTATACTGGATCTCATACGATTATTCTTCCAATCGTTCAAGCCTTAAGATCTCAAAAATCCATATAAATAATATGTAAATTTTGAAATGGTTTATTGTTTCTTTCACTAAAAAATAACATTTCAATAGTAGATTATTGAATTTTTGAAATTTTTTGAAATGTTACCTATATACTGATTCTCATAAGATCATTCTTCCATACGTTCAAGCCTTAAGTGCTCAAAAATCCATATTGATAAAATTTAAATTTTGAAATGTTGTATTGTTTCTTTCACTTAAAAATAGCATTTCAATAGTAGATTTTTGAATTTTTGAAATTTTTTGAAATGTTACCTCTATACTGATTCCCATACGATCATTCTTCCATACATTCAAGCCTTAAGTGCTTAAAAATCCATATTGATAAATGTAAATTTTGAAATGTTTTATTGTTTCTTTCACTTAGGTTAGTATTAAATTCACTCAAAAATAACGTTTCAATAGTAGATTATTGAATTTTTGAATTTTTTTGAAATGTTACCTATATACTGGATCTCATACGATCATTCTTCCATACGTTCAAGCCTTAAGATCTCAAAAATCCATATAAATAATATGTAAATTTTGAAATGGTTTATTGTGTCTTTCACTAAAAAATAACATTTCAATAGTAGAATATTGAATTTTTGAAATTTTTTGAAATGTTACCTATATACTGATTCTCATACGATCATTCTTCCATACGTTCAAGCCTTAAGTGCTCAAAAATCCATATTGATAAAATTTAAATTTTGAAATGTTGTATTGTTTCTTTCACTTAAAAATAACATTTCAATAGTAGATTTTTGAATTTTAGAAATTTTTTGAAATGTTTCCTATATACTGATTCTCATGTGATCATTCTTCCATACGTTCAAGCCTTAAGTGCTCAAAAATCCATATTGATAAAATTTAAATTTTGAAATGTTGTATTGTTTCTTTCACTTAAAAATAACATTTCAATAGTAGATTTTTGAATTTTTGTAATTTTTTGAAATGTTACCTATATACTGATTCCCATACGATCATTCTTCTATACATTCAAGCCTTAAGTGCTTAAAAATCCATATTGATAAATGTAAATTTTGAAATGTTTTATTGTTTCTTTCACTTAGGTTAGTATTAAATTCACTCAAAAATAACGTTTCAATAGTAGATTATTGAATTTTTGAATTTTTTTGAAATGTTGCCTATATACTGATTCTCATACGATCATTCTTTCATACGTTCAAGCCTTAAGTGCTCAAAAATCCATATTGATAAAATTTAAATTTTGAAATGTTTTATTGTTTCTTTCACTTAAAAATAACATTTCAATAGTAGATTTTTGAATTTTTGAAATTTTTTGAAATGTTTCCTATATACTGATTCCCATACGATCATTCTTCTATACATTCAAGCCTTAAGTGCTTAAAAATCCATATTGATAAATGTAAATTTTGAAATGTTTTATTGTTTCTTTCACTTAGGTTAGTAATAAATTGACTCAAAAATAACGTTTCAATAGTAGATTTTTGAATTTTAGAAATTTTTTGAAATGTTTCCTATATACTGATTCTCATGTGATCATTCTTCCATACGTTCAAGCCTTAAGTGCTCAAAAATCCATATTGATAAAATTTAACTTTTGAAATGTTGTATTGTTTCTTTCACTTAAAAATAACATTTCAATAGTAGATTTTTGAATTTTTGAAATTTTTTGAAATGTGACTTCTATACTGATTCCCATACGATCATTCTTCCATACATTCAAGCCTTAAGTGCTTAAAAATCCATATTGATAAATGTAAATTTTGAAATGTTCTATTGTTTCCTTCACTTAGGTTAGTATTAAATTCACTCAAAAATAAAGTTTCAATAGTAGATTATTGAATTTTTGAATTTTTTTGAAATGTCACCTGTATACTCGATCTCATACGATCATTCTTCCAATCGTTCAAGCCTTAAGATCTCAAAAATCCATATAAATAATATGTAAATTTTGAAATGGTTTATTGTTTCTTTCACTAAAAAATAACATTTCAATAGTAGATTATTGAATTTTTGAAATTTTTTGAAATGTTACCTATATACTGATTCTCATAAGATCATTC
This sequence comes from Phortica okadai, assembly GCA_034638295.1. Classification (NCBI taxonomy): domain Eukaryota; kingdom Metazoa; phylum Arthropoda; class Insecta; order Diptera; family Drosophilidae; genus Phortica; species Phortica okadai. Next base: position 26,306,341 of record CM067851.1, on the reverse strand, counting down.
TTCCATACGTTCAAGCCTTAAGTGCTCAAAAATCCATATTGATAAAATGTAAGTTTTGAAATGTTGTATTGTTTCTTTCACTTAAAAATAGCCTTTCAATAGTAGATTTTTGAATTTTTGAAATTTTTTGAAATGTTACCTCTATACTGATTCCCATACGATCATTCTTCCATACATTCAAGCCTTAAGTGCTTAAAAATCCATTTTGATAAATGTAAATTTTGAAATGTTTTATTGTTTCTTTCACTTAGGTTAGTATTAAATTCACTCAAAAATAACGTTTCAATAGTAGATTATTGAATTTTTGAATTTTTTTTGAAATGTTTCCTATATACTGATTCTCATGTGATCATTCTTCCATACGTTCAAGCCTTAAGTGCTCAAAAATCCATATTGATAAAATTTAACTTTTGAAATGTTGTATTGTTTCTTTCACTTAAAAATAACATTTCAATAGTAGATTTTTGAATTTTTGAAATTTTTTGAAATGTGACTTCTATACTGATTCCCATACGATCATTCTTCCATACATTCAAGCCTTAAGTGCTTAAAAATCCATATTGATAAATGTAAATTTTGAAATGTTTTATTGTTTCCTTCACTTAGGTTAGTATTAAATTCACTCAAAAATAAAGTTTCAATAGTAGATTATTGAATTTTTGAATTTTTTTGAAATGTCACCTGTATACTGGATCTCATACGATCATTCTTCCAATCGTTCAAGCCTTAAGATCTCAAAAATCCATATAAATAATATGTAAATTTTGAAATGGTTTATTGTGTCTTTCACTAAAAAATAACATTTCAATAGTAGAATATTGAATTTTTGAAATTTTTTGAAATGTAACCTATATACTGATTCTCATACGATCATTCTTCCATACGTTCAAGACTTAAGTGCTCAAAAATCCATATTGATAAAATTTAAATTTTGAAATGTTGTATTGTTTCTTTCACTTAAAAATAACATTTCAATAGTAGAATATTGAATTTTTGAAATTTTTTGAAATGTTACCTATATACTGATTCTCATACGATCATTCTTCCATACGTTCAAGCCTTAAGTGCTCAAAAATCCATATTGATAAAATTTAAATTTTGAAATGTTGTATTGTTTCTTTCACTTAAAAATAACATTTCAATAGTAGATTATTGAATTTTAGAAATTTTTTGAAATGTTACCTGTATACTGATTCTCATGTGATCATTCTTCCATACGTTCAAGCCTTAAGTGCTCAAAAATCCATATTGATAAAATTTAAATTTTGAAATGTTGTATTGTTTCTTTCACTTAAAAATAACATTTCAATAGTAGAATATTGAATTTTTGAAATTTTTTGAAATGTTACCTATATACTGATTCTCATACGATCATTCTTCCATACGTTCAAGCCTTAAGTGCTCAAAAATCCACATTGATAAAATTTAAATTTTGAAATGTTGTATTGTTTCTTTCACTTAAAAATAACATTTCAATAGTAGATTTTTGAATTTTAGAAATTTTTTGAAATGTTTCCTATATACTGATTCTCATGTGATCATTCTTCCATACGTTCAAGCCTTAAGTGCTCAAAAATCCATATTGATAAAATTTAAATTTTGAAATGTTGTATTGTTTCTTTCACTTAAAAATAACATTTCAATAGTAGATTTTTGAATTTTTGAAATTTTTTGAAATGTTTCCTATATACTGATTCCCATACGATCATTCTTCTATACATTCAAGCCTTAAGTGCTTAAAAATCCATATTGATAAATGTAAATTTTGAAATGTTTTATTGTTTCCTTCACTTAGGTTAGTATTAAATTCACTCAAAAATAAAGTTTCAATAGTAGATTATTGAATTTTTGAATTTTTTTGAAATGTCACCTGTATACTGGATCTCATACGATCATTCTTCCAATCGTTCAAGCCTTAAGATCTCAAAAATCCATATAAATAATATGTAAATTTTGAAATGGTTTATTGTTTCTTTCACTAAAAAATAACATTTCAATAGTAGATTATTGAATTTTTGAAATTTTTTGAAATGTTACCTATATACTGATTCTCATAAGATCATTCTTCCATACGTTCAAGCCTTAAGTGCTCAAAAATCCATATTGATATAATTTAAATTTTGAAATGTTGTATTGTTTCTTTCACTTAAAAATAGCATTTCAATAGTAGATTTTTGAATTTTTGAAATTTTTTGAAATGTTACCTATATACTGATTCCCATACGATCATTCTTCCATACATTCAAGCCTTAAGTGCTTAAAAATCCATATTGATAAAATTTAAATTTTGAAATGTTGTATTGTTTCTTTCACTTAAAAATAACATTTCAATAGTAGATTTTTGAATTTTAGAAATTTTTTGAAATGTTTCCTATATACTGATTCTCATGTGATCATTTTTCCATACGTTCAAGCCTTAAGTGCTCAAAAATCCATATTGATAAAATTTAAATTTTGAAATGTTGTATTGTTTCTTTCACTTAAAAATAACATTTCAATAGTAGATTTTTGAATTTTTGAAATTTTTTGAAATGTTACCTATATACTGATTCTCATACGATCATTCTTCCATACGTTCAAGCCTTAAGTGCTCAAAAATCCATATTGATAAATGTAAATTTTGAAATGTTTTATTGTTTCTTTCACTTAGGTTAGTATTAAATTCACTCAAAAATAACGTTTCAATAGTAGATTATTGAATTTTTGAATTATTTTTAAATGTTGCCTATATACTGATTCTCATACGATCATTCTTCCATACGTTCAAGCCTTAAGTGCTCAAAAATCCATATTGATAAAATTTAAATTTTGAAATGTTGTATTGTTTCTTTCACTTAAAAAAAACATTTCAATAGTAGATTTTTGAATTTTAGAAATTTTTTGAAATGTTTCCTATATACTGATTCCCATACGATCATTCTTCTATACATTCAAGCCTTAAGTGCTTAAAAATCCTTATTGATAAATGTAAATTTTAAAATGTTTTATTGTTTCTTTCACTTAGGTTAGTATGAAATTCACTCAAAAATAACGTTTCAATAGTAGGTTATTGAATTTTTGAATTTTTTTGAAATGTTGCCTATATACTGGATCTCATACGATCATTCTTCCACACGTTCAAGCCTTAAGTGCTCAAAACTCCATATTGATAAAATGTACATTTTGAAATGGTTTATTGTTTCTTTCACTTAGGTTAGTATTAAATTCACTCAAAAATAACGTTTCAATAGTACATTTTTGAATTTTTGAATTTTTTTGAAATGTTACCTATATACTGGATCTCATACGATCATTCTTCCATACGTTCAAGCCTTAAGTGCTCAAAACTCCATATTGATAAAATGTACATTTTGAAATGGTTTATTGTTTCTTTCACTTAGGTTAGTATTAAATTCACTTAAAAAAACATTTTAATAGAACATTATTGAATTCTTGAAATTTTTTGAAATGTTACCTGTATACTGATTCTCAGACTTTTATTCTTTCATACGTTCAAGCCTTAAGTGCTAAAAAATCCATATTGATAAAATGTAAATTTTGCAATGGTTTATTGTTTCTTTCACTTAAAAATAACATTTCAATAGTAGATTTTTGAATTTTTGAATGTTTTTGAAATGTTATCTATATACTGATTCCCATACGATCATTCTTCCATACGTTCAAGCCTTAAGTGCTCAAAAGTCCATTTTGATAAAATGTAAATTTTGAAATGGTTTATTGTTTCTTTCACTTAAAAATAACATTTCAATAGTAGATTTTTGAATTTTTGAAATTTTTTGAAATGTTACCTCTATACTGATTCCCATACGATCATTCTTCCATACATTCAAGCCTTAAGTGCTTAAAAATCCATATTGATAAATGTAAATTTTGAAATGTTTTATTGTTTCTTTCACTTAGGTTAGTATTAAATTCACTCAAAAATAACGATTCAATAGTTGATTTTTGAATTTTTGAATTTTTTTGAAATGTTACCTATATACTGGATCTCATACGATCATTCTTCCATACGTTTAAGCCTTAAGATCACAAAAATCCATTTAAATAAAATGTAAATTTTGAAATGGTTTATTGTTTGTTTCACTAAAAAATAACATTTCAATAGTAGATTATTGAATTTTAGAAATTTTTTGAAATGTTACCTATATACTGATTCCCATACGATCATTCTTCCATACGTTCAAGCCTTAAGTGCTCAAAAATCCATATTGATAAATGTAAATTTTGAAATGTTTTATTGTTTCTTTCACTTAGGTTAGTATTAAATTCACCTAAATATAACATTTCAATAGTAGATTTTTTAATTTTTGAATTTTTTTGAAATGTTACCTATATACTGATTCCCATACGATCATTCTTCCATACGTTCAAGCCTTAAGTGCTCAAAAATCCATATTGATAAAATGTAAATTTTGAAATGGTTTATTGTTTCTTTCACTAAAAAATAACATTTCAATGGCAGATTTTTGAATTTTTGAATTTTTTTGAAATGTTACCTATATACTGATTCCCATACGATCATTCTTCCATACGTTCAAGCCTTAAGTGCTCAAAAATCCATATTGATAAATGTAAATTTTGAAATGTTTTATTGTTTCTTTCACTTAGGTTAGTATTAAATTCACCTAAATATAACATTTCAATAGTAGATTTTTGAATTTTTGAATTTTTTTGAAATGTTACCTATATACTGGATCTCATACGATCATTCTTCCATACGTTCAAGCCTTAAGACCTCAAAAATCCATATAAATAAAATGTAAATTTTGAAATGGTTTATTGTTTGTTTCACTAAAAAATAACATTTCAATGGTAGATTATTGAAATTTTTTGAAATGTTACCTATATACTGATTCCCATACGATCATTCTTCCATACGTTCAAGCCTTAAGTGCTCAAAAATCCATATTGATAAATGTAAATTTTGAAATGTTTTATTGTTTCTTTCACTAAAAAATAACATTTCAATAGTAGATTTTTGAATTTTTGAATTTTTTTGAAATGTTACCTATATACTGATTCCCATACGATCATTCTTCAATACGTTCAAGCCTTAAGTGCTCAAAAATCCATATTGATAAATTTAAATTTTGAAATGGTTTATTGATTCTTTCACTAAAAAATAACATTTCAATAGTAGATTTTTGAATTTTTGAAATTTTTTGAAATGTTACCTGTATACTGATTCCCATACGATCATTCTTCCATACATTCAAGCCTTAAGTGCTTAAAAATCCATATTGATAAATGTAAATTTTGAAATGGTTTATTGTTTCTTTCACTTAGGTTAGTATTAAATTCACCTAAATATAACATTTCAATAGTAGATTTTTTAATTTTTGAATTTTTTTGAAATGTTATCTATATACTGATTCCCATACGATCATTCTTCCATACGTTCAAGCCTTAAGTGCTCAAAAGTCCATTTTGATAAAATGTAAATTTTGAAATGGTTTATTGTTTCTTTCACTAAAAAATAACATTTCAATAGTAGATTTTTGAATTTTTGAATTTTTTTGAAATGTTACCTATATACTGATTCCCATACGATCATTCTTCAATACGTTCAAGCCTTAAGTGCTCAAAAATCCATATTGATAAATTTAAATTTTGAAATGGTTTATTGATTCTTTCACTAAAAAATAACATTTCAATAGTAGATTTTTGAATTTTTGAAATTTTTTGAAATGTTACCTGTATACTGATTCCCATACGATCATTCTTCCATACATTCAAGCCTTAAGTGCTTAAAAATCCATATTGATAAATGTAAATTTTGAAATGGTTTATTGTTTCTTTCACTTAGGTTAGTATTAAATTCACTTAAATATAACATTTCAATAGTAGATTTTTTAATTTTTGAATTTTTTTGAAATGTTACCTATATACTGATTCCCATACGATCATTCTTCCATACGTTCAAGCCTTAAGTGCTCAAAAATCCATATTGATAAAATGTAAATTTTGAAATGGTTTATTGTTTCTTTCACTAAAAAATAACATTTCAAAAGTAGATTTTTGAATTTTTGAATTTTTTTGAAATGTTACCTATATACTGGATCTCATACGATCATTCTTCCATACGTTCAAGCCTTAAGTGCTCAAAACTCCATATTGATAAAATGTACATTTTGAAATGGTTTATTGTTTCTTTCACTTAGGTTAGTATTAAATTCACTTAAAAAAACATTTTAGTAGAACATTATTGAATTTTTGAAATTTTTTGAAATGTTACCTATTTACTGATTCCCATACGATCATTCTTCCATACGTTCAAGCCTTAAGTGCTCAAAAATCCATATTGATAAATTTAAATTTTGAAATGGTTTATTGATTCTTTCACTAAAAAATAACATTACAATAGTAGATTTTTGAATTTTTGAAATTTTTTGAAATGTTACCTGTATACTGATTCCCATACGATCATTCTTCCATACATTCAAGCCTTAAGTGCTTAAAAATCCATATTGATAAATGTAAATTTTGAAATGGTTTATTGTTTCTTTCACTTAAAAATAACATTTCAATAGTAGATTTTTGAATTTTTGAAATTTTTTGAAATGTTACCTCTATACTGATTCCCATACGATCATTCTTCCATACATTCAAGCCTTAAGTGCTTTAAAATCCATATTGATAAATGTAAATTTTGAAATGTTTTATTGTTTCTTTCACTTAGGTTAGTATTAAATTCACTCAAAAATAACGTTTCAATAGTAGATTACTGAATTTCTGAATTTTTTTGAAATGTTACCTGTTTACTGGATCTCATACGATCATTCTTCCAATCGTTCAAGCCTTAAGATCTCAAAAATTTTTAAATGGTTTATTGTTTCTTTCACTAAAAAATAACATTTCAATAGTAGATTTTTGAATTTTGAATTTTTTTGAAATGTTACCTGTATACAGATTTTCATACGATCATTCTTCCATACGTTCAAGCCTTAAGTTCTTAAAAATCCATATTGATAAATGTAAATTTTGAAATGTTTTATTGTTTCTTTCACTTAAAAATAACATTTCAATAGTAGATTTTTGAATTTTTGAAATTTTTTGAAATGTTACTCCTATACTGATTCCCATACGATCATTCTTCCATACGTTCAAGCCTTAAGTGCTCAAAAATCCATATTGATAAAATTTAAATTTTGAAATGTTGTATTGTTTCTTTCACATAAAAATAACATTTCAATAGTAGATTTTTGAATTTTAGAAATTTTTTGAAATGTTTCCTATATACTGATTCTCATGTGATCATTCTTCCATACGTTCAAGCCTTAAGTGCTCAAAAATCCATATTGATAAAATTTAACTTTTGAAATGTTGTATTGTTTCTTTCACTTAAAAATAACATTTCAATAGTAGATTTTTGAATTTTTGAAATTTTTTGAAATGTTACTTCTATACTGATTCTCATACGATCATTCTTCCATACGTTCAAGCCTTAAGTGCTCAAAAATCCATATTGATAAAATTTAAATTTTGAAATGTTGTATTGTTTCTTTCACTTAAAAATAACATTTCAATAGTAGATTTTTGAATTTTAGAAATTTTTTGAAATGTTTCCTATATACTGATTCTCATGTGATCATTCTTCCATACGTTCAAGCCTTAAATGCTCAAAAATCCATATTGATAAAATTTAAATTTTGAAATGTTGTATTGTTTCTTTCACTTAAAAATAACATTTCAATAGTAGATTTTTGAATTTTAGAAATTTTTTGAAATGTTTCCTATATACTGATTCCCATACGATCATTCTTCTATACGTTCAAGCCTTAAGTGCTCAAAAATCCATATTGATAAATGTAAATTTTGAAATGTTTTATTGTTTCTTTCACTTAGGTTAGTATTAAATTCACTCAAAAATAACGTTTCAATAGTAGATTATTGAATTTTTGAATTTTTTTGAAATGTTGCCTATATACTGATTCTCATACGATCATTCTTCCATACGATCAAGCCTTAAGTGCTCAAAAATCCATATTGATAAAATTTAAATTTTGAAATGTTGTATTGTTTCTTTCACTTAAAAAAAACATTTCAATAGTAGATTTTTGAATTTTAGAAATTTTTTGAAATGTTTCCTATATACTGATTCCCATACGATCATTCTTCTATACATTCAAGCCTTAAGTGCTTAAAAATCCTTATTGATAAATGTAAATTTTGAAATGTTTTATTGTTTCTTTCACTTAGGTTAGTATGAAATTCACTCAAAAATAACGTTTCAATAGTAGATTATTGAATTTTTGAATTTTTTTGAAATGTTGCCTATATACTGGATCTCATACGATCATTCTTCCACACGTTCAAGCCTTAAGTGCTCAAAACTCCATATTGATAAAATGTACATTTTGAAATGGTTTATTGTTTCTTTCACTTAGGTTAGTATTAAATTCACTCAAAAATAACGTTTCAATAGTAGATTATTGAATTTTTGAATTTTTTTGAAATGTTGCCTATATACTGATTCTCATACGATCATTCTTCCATACGATCAAGCCTTAAGTGCTCAAAAATCCATATTGATAAAATTTAAATTTTGAAATGTTGTATTGTTTCTTTCACTTAAAAAAAACATTTCAATAGTAGATTTTTGAATTTTAGAAATTTTTTGAAATGTTTCCTATATACTGATTCCCATACGATCATTCTTCTATACATTCAAGCCTTAAGTGCTTAAAAATCCTTATTGATAAATGTAAATTTTGAAATGTTTTATTGTTTCTTTCACTTAGGTTAGTATGAAATTCACTCAAAAATAACGTTTCAATAGTAGATTATTGAATTTTTGAATTTTTTTGAAATGTTACCTATATACTGATTCCCATACGATCATTCTTCAATACGTTCAAGCCTTAAGTGCTCAAAAATCCATATTGATAAATTTAAATTTTGAAATGGTTTATTGATTCTTTCACTAAAAAATAACATTTCAATAGTAGATTTTTGAATTTTTGAAATTTTTTGAAATGTTACCTGTATACTGATTCCCATACGATCATTCTTCCATACATTCAAGCCTTAAGTGCTTAAAAATCCATATTGATAAATGTAAATTTTGAAATGGTTTATTGTTTCTTTCACTTAGGTTAGTATTAAATTCACCTAAATATAACATTTCAATAGTAGATTTTTGAATTTTTGAATGTTTTTGAAATGTTATCTATATACTGATTCCCATACGATCATTCTTCCATACGTTCAAGCCTTAAGTGCTCAAAAGTCCATTTTGATAAAATGTAAATTTTGAAATGGTTTATTGTTTCTTTCACTAAAAAATAACATTTCAATAGTAGATTTTTGAATTTTTGAATTTTTTTGAAATGTTACCTATATACTGATTCCCATACGATCATTCTTCAATACGTTCAAGCCTTAAGTGCTCAAAAATCCATATTGATAAATTTAAATTTTGAAATGGTTTATTGATTCTTTCACTAAAAAATAACATTTCAATAGTAGATTTTTGAATTTTTGAAATTTTTTGAAATGTTACCTGTATACTGATTCCCATACGATCATTCTTCCATACATTCAAGCCTTAAGTGCTTAAAAATCCATATTGATAAATGTAAATTTTGAAATGGTTTATTGTTTCTTTCACTTAGGTTAGTATTAAATTCACTTAAATATAACATTTCAATAGTAGATTTTTTAATTTTTGAATTTTTTTGAAATGTTACCTATATACTGATTCCCATACGATCATTCTTCCATACGTTCAAGCCTTAAGTGCTCAAAAATCCATATTGATAAAATGTAAATTTTGTAATGGTTTATTGTTTCTTTCACTAAAAAATAACATTTCAAAAGTAGATTTTTGAATTTTTGAATTTTTTTGAAATGTTACCTATATACTGGATCTCATACGATCATTCTTCCATACGTTCAAGCCTTAAGTGCTCAAAACTCCATATTGATAAAATGTACATTTTGAAATGGTTTATTGTTTCTTTCACTTAGGTTAGTATTAAATTCACTTAAAAAAACATTTTAGTAGAACATTATTGAATTTTTGAAATTTTTTGAAATGTTACCTATTTACTGATTCCCATACGATCATTCTTCCATACGTTCAAGCCTTAAGTGCTCAAAAATCCATATTGATAAATTTAAATTTTGAAATGGTTTATTGATTCTTTCACTAAAAAATAACATTACAATAGTAGATTTTTGAATTTTTGAAATTTTTTGAAATGTTACCTGTATACAGATTCCCATACGATCATTCTTCCATACATTCAAGCCTTAAGTGCTTAAAAATCCATATTGATAAATGTAAATTTTGAAATGGTTTATTGTTTCTTTCACTTAAAAATAACATTTCAATAGTAGATTTTTGAATTTTTGAAATTTTTTGAAATGTTACCTCTATACTGATTCCCATACGATCATTCTTCCATACATTCAAGCCTTAAGTGCTTTAAAATCCATATTGATAAATGTAAATTTTGAAATGTTTTATTGTTTCTTTCACTTAGGTTAGTATTAAATTCACTCAAAAATAACGTTTCAATAGTAGATTACTGAATTTCTGAATTTTTTTGAAATGTTACCTGTTTACTGGATCTCATACGATCATTCTTCCAATCGTTCAAGCCTTAAGATCTCAAAAATTTTTAAATGGTTTATTGTTTCTTTCACTAAAAAATAACATTTCAATAGTAGATTTTTGAATTTTGAATTTTTTTGAAATGTTACCTGTATACAGATTTTCATACGATCATTCTTCCATACGTTCAAGCCTTAAGTTCTTAAAAATCCATATTGATAAATGTAAATTTTGAAATGTTTTATTGTTTCTTTCACTTAAAAATAACATTTCAATAGTAGATTTTTGAATTTTTGAAATTTTTTGAAATGTTACTCCTATACTGATTCCCATACGATCATTCTTCCATACGTTCAAGCCTTAAGTGCTCAAAAATCCATATTGATAAAATTTAAATTTTGAAATGTTGTATTGTTTCTTTCACATAAAAATAACATTTCAATAGTAGATTTTTGAATTTTAGAAATTTTTTGAAATGTTACTCCTATATACTGATTCTCATGTGATCATTCTTCCATACGTTCAAGCCTTAAGTGCTCAAAAATCCATATTGATAAAATTTAACTTTTGAAATGTTGTATTGTTTCTTTCACTTAAAAATAACATTTCAATAGTAGATTTTTGAATTTTTGAAATTTTTTGAAATGTTACTTCTATACTGATTCTCATACGATCATTCTTCCATACGTTCAAGCCTTAAGTGCTCAAAAATCCATATTGATAAAATTTAAATTTTGAAATGTTGTATTGTTTCTTTCACTTAAAAATAACATTTCAATAGTAGATTTTTGAATTTTAGAAATTTTTTGAAATGTTTCCTATATACTGATTCTCATGTGATCATTCTTCCATACGTTCAAGCCTTAAATGCTCAAAAATCCATATTGATAAAATTTAAATTTTGAAATGTTGTATTGTTTCTTTCACTTAAAAATAACATTTCAATAGTAGATTTTTGAATTTTTGAAATTTTTTGAAATGTTACCTATATACTGATTCCCATACGATCATTCTTCTATACATTCAAGCCTTAAGTGCTTAAAAATCCATATTGATAAATGTAAATTTTGAAATGTTTTATTGTTTCTTTCACTTAGGTTAGTATTAAATTCACTCAAAAATAACGTTTCAATAGTAGATTATTGAATTTTTGAATTTTTTTGAAATGTTGCCTATATACTGGATCTCATACGATCATTCTTCCACACGTTCAAGCCTTAAGTGCTCAAAACTCCATATTGATAAAATGTACATTTTGAAATGGTTTATTGTTTCTTTCACTTAGGTTAGTATTAAATTCACTCAAAAATAACGTTTCAATAGTACATTTTTGAATTTTTGAATTTTTTTGAAATGTTACCTATATACTGGATCTTATACGATCATTCTTCCATACGTTCAAGCCTTAAGTGCTCAAAACTCCATATTGATAAAATGTACATTTTGAAATGGTTTATTGTTTCTTTCACTTAGGTTAGTATTAAATTCACTTAAAAAAACATTTTAATAGAACATTATTGAATTCTTGAAATTTTTTGAAATGTTACCTGTATACTGATTCTCAGACTTTTATTCTTTCATACGTTCAAGCCTTAAGTGCTAAAAAATCCATATTGATAAAATGTAAATTTTGCAATGGTTTATTGTTTCTTTCACTTAAAAATAACATTTCAATAGTAGATTTTTGAATTTTTGAATGTTTTTGAAATGTTATCTATATACTGATTCCCATACGATCATTCTTCCATACGTTCAAGCCTTAAGTGCTCAAAAGTCCATTTTGATAAAATGTAAATTTTGAAATGGTTTATTGTTTCTTTCACTAAAAAATAACATTTCAATAGTAGATTTTTGAATTTTTGAATTTTTTTGAAATGTTACCTATATACTGATTCCCATACGATCATTCTTCCATACGTTCAAGCCTTAAGTGCTCAAAAATCCATATTGACAAATTTAAATTTTGAAATGGTTTATTGTTTCTTTCACTTAGGTTAGTATTAAATTCACCTAAATATAACATTTCAAAAGTAGATTTTTTAATTTTTGAATTTTTTTGAAATGTTACCTATATACTGATTCCCATACGATCATTCTTCCATACGTTCAAGCCTTAAGTGCTCAAAAATCCATATTGACAAATGTAAATTTTGAAATGTTTTATTGTTTCTTTCACTTAGGTTAGTATTAAATTCACCTAAATATAACATTTCAATAGTAGATTTTTGAATTTTTGAATTTTTTTGAAATGTTACCTATATACTGATTCCCATACGATCATTCTTCCATACGTTCAAGCCTTAAGTGCTCAAAAATCCATATTGATAAATGTAAATTTTGAAATGGTTTATTGTTTCTTTCACTTAAAAATAACATTTCAATAGTAGATTTTTGAATTTTTGAAATTTTTTGAAATGTTACCTCTATACTGATTCCCATACGATCATTCTTCCATACATTCAAGCCTTAAGTGCTTAAAAATCCATATTGATAAATGTAAATTTTTAAATGTTTTATTGTTTCTTTCACTTAGGTTAGTATTAAATTCACTCAATAATAACGTTTCAATAGTAGATTATTGAATTTCTGAATTTTTTTGAAATGTTACCTGTATACTGGATTTCATACGATCATTCTTCCAATCGTTCAAGCCTTAAGATCTCAAAAATCCATATAAATAATATGTAAATTTTGAAATGGTTTATTGTTTCTTTCACTAAAAAATAACATTTCAATAGTAGATTATTGAATTTTTGAAATTTTTTGAAATGTTACCTATATACTGATTCTCATAAGATCATTCTTCCATACGTTCAAGCCTTAAGTGCTCAAAAATCCATATTGATAAAATTTAAATTTTGAAATGTTGTATTGTTTCTTTCACTTAAAAATAACATTTCAATAGTAGATTTTTGAATTTTTAAAAATCCATATTGATAAATGTAAATTTTGAAATGTTTTATTGTTTCTTTCACTTAGGTTAGTATTAAATTCACTCAAAAATAACGATTCAATAGTTGATTTTTGAATTTTTGAATTTTTTTGAAATGTTACCTATATACTGGATCTCATACGATCATTCTTCCATACGTTTAAGCCTTAAGATCACAAAAATCCATTTAAATAAAATGTAAATTTTGAAATGGTTTATTGTTTGTTTCACTAAAAAATAACATTTCAATAGTAGATTATTGAATTTTAGAAATTTTTTGAAATGTTACCTATATACTGATTCCCATACGATCATTCTTCCATACGTTCAAGCCTTAAGTGCTCAAAAATCCATATTGATAAATGTAAATTTTGAAATGTTTTATTGTTTCTTTCACTTAGGTTAGTATTAAATTCACCTAAATATAACATTTCAATAGTAGATTTTTGAATTTTTGAATTTTTTTGAAATGTTACCTATATACTGGATCTCATACGATCATTCTTCCATACGTTCAAGCCTTAAGACCTCAAAAATCCATATAAATAAAATGTAAATTTTGAAATGGTTTATTGTTTGTTTCACTAAAAAATAACATTTCAATAGTAGATTATTGATATTTTTTGAAATGTTACCTATATACTGATTCCCATACGATCATTCTTCCATACGTTCAAGCCTTAAGTGCTCAAAAATCCATATTGATAAATGTAAATTTTGAAATGTTTTATTGTTTCTTTCACTAAAAAATAACATTTCAATAGTAGATTTTTGAATTTTTGAATTTTTTTGAAATGTTACCTATATACTGATTCCCATACGATCATTCTTCAATACGTTCAAGCCTTAAGTGCTCAAAAATCCATATTGATAAATTTAAATTTTGAAATGGTTTATTGATTCTTTCACTAAAAAATAACATTTCAATAGTAGATTTTTGAATTTTTGAAATTTTTTGAAATGTTACGTGTATACTGATTTCCATACGATCATTCTTCCATACATTCAAGCCTTAAGTGCTTAAAAATCCATATTGATAAATGTAAATTTTGAAATGGTTTATTGTTTCTTTCACTTAGGTTAGTATTAAATTCACCTAAATATAACATTTCAATAGTAGATTTTGGAATTTTTGAATGTTTTCGAAATGTTATCTATATACTGATTCCCATACGATCATTCTTCCATACGTTCAAGCCTTAAGTGCTCAAAAGTCCATTTTGATAAAATGTAAATTTTGAAATGGTTTATTGTTTCTTTCACTAAAAAATAACATTTCAATAGTAGATTTTTGAATTTTTGAATTTTTTTGAAATGTTACCTATATACTGATTCCCATACGATCATTCCTCAATACGTTACAGCCTTAAGTGCTCAAAAATCCATATTGATAAATTTAAATTTTGAAATGGTTTATTGATTCTTTCACTAAAAAATAACATTTCAATAGTAGATTTTTGAATTTTTGAAATTTTTTGAAATGTTACCTGTATACTGATTCCCATACGATCATTCTTCCATACATTCAAGCCTTAAGTTCTTAAAAATCCATATTGATAAATGTAAATTTTGAAATGGTTTATTGTTTCTTTCACTTAGGTTAGTATTAAATTCACCTAAATATAACATTTCAATAGTAGATTTTTGAATTTTTGAATGTTTTCGAAATGTTATCTATATACTGATTCCCATACGATCATTCTTCCATACGTTCAAGCCTTAAGTGCTCAAAAGTCCATTTTGATAAAATGTAAATTTTGAAATGGTTTATTGTTTCTTTCACTAAAAAATAACATTTCAATAGTAGATTTTTGAATTTTTGAATTTTTTTGAAATGTTACCTATATACTGATTCCCATACGATCATTCCTCAATACGTTCAAGCCTTAAGTGCTCAAAAATCCATATTGATAAATTTAAATTTTGAAATGGTTTATTGATTCTTTCACTAAAAAATAACATTTCAATAGTAGATTTTTGAATTTTTGAATTTTTTTTGAAATGTTACCTATATACTGATTCCCATACGATCATTCTTCCATACGTTCAAGCCTTAAGTGCTCAAAAATCCATATTGATAAAATGTAAATTTTGAAATGGTTTATTGTTTCTTTCACTAAAAAATAACATTTCAAAAGTAGATTTTTGAATTTTTGAATTTTTTTGAAATGTTACCTATATACTGGATCTCATACGATCATTCTTCCATACGTTCAAGCCTTAAGTGCTCAAAACTCCATATTGATAAAATGTACATTTTGAAATGGTTTATTGTTTCTTTCACTTAGGTTAGTATTAAATTCACTTAAAAAAACATTTTAGTAGAACATTATTGAATTTTTGAAATTTTTTGAAATGTTACCTGTATACTGATTCCCATACGATCATTCTTCCATACGTTCAAGCCTTAAGTGCTCAAAAATCCATATTGATAAATTTAAATTTTGAAATGGTTTATTGATTCTTTCACTAAAAAATAACATTTCAATAGTAGATTTTTGAATTTTTGAAATTTTTTGAAATGTTACCTGTATACTGATTCCCATACGATCATTCTTCCATACATTCAAGCCTTAAGTGCTTAAAAATCCATATTGATAAATGTAAATTTTGAAATGGTTTATTGTTTCTTTCACTTAAAAATAACATTTCAATAGTAGATTTTTGAATTTTTGAAATTTTTTGAAATGTTACCTCTAAACTGATTCCCATACGATCATTCTTCCATACATTCAAGCCTTAAGTGCTTAAAAATCCATATTGATAAATGTAAATTTTGAAATGGTTTATTGTTTCTTTCACTTAGGTTAGTATTAAATTCACTTAAAAAAACATTTTAGTAGAACATTATTGAATTTTTGAAATTTTTTGAAATGTTACCTGTATACTGATTCCCATACGATCATTCTTCCATACGTTCAAGCCTTAAGATCTCAAAAATTTTTAAATGGTTTATTGTTTCTTTCACTAAAAAATAACATTTCAATAGTAGATTATTGAATTTTTGAAATTTTTTGAAATGTTACCTATATACTGGATCTCATACGATCATTCTTCCATACGTTCAAGCCTTAAGTGCTCAAAACTCCATATTGATAAAATGTACATTTTGAAATGGTTTATTGTTTCTTTCACTTAGGTTAGTATTAAATTCACTTAAAAAAACATTTTAGTAGAACATTATTGAATTTTTGAAATTTTTTGAAATGTTACCTGTATACTGATTCCCATACGATCATTCTTCCATACGTTCAAGCCTTAAGATCTCAAAAATTTTTAAATGGTTTATTGTTTCTTTCACTAAAAAATAACATTTCAATAGTAGATTATTGAATTTTTGAAATTTTTTGAAATGTTACCTATATACTGATTCTCATAAGATCATTCTTCCATACGTTCAAGCCTTAAGTGCTCAAAAATCCATATTGATAAAATTTAAATTTTGAAATGTTGTATTGTTTCTTTCACTTAAAAATAACATTTCAATAGTAGATTTATGAATTTTAAAAAATTCATATTGATAAATGTAAGTTTTGAAATGTTTTATTGTTTCTTTCACTAAGGTTAGTATTAAATTCACCTAAATATAACATTTCAAAAGTAGATTTTTGAATTTTTGAATTTTTTTGAAATGTTACCTATATACTGGATCTCATACGATCATTCTTCCATACGTTCAAGCCTTAAGTGCTCAAAAATCCATATTGATAAAATGTAAATTTTGAAATGGTTTATTGTTTCTTTCACTAAAAAATAACGTTTCAATAGTAGATTTTTGAATTTTTGAATTTTTTTGAAATGTTACCTATATACTGGATCTCATACGATCATTCTTCCATACGTTCAAGCCTTAAGACCTCAAAAATCCATATTGATAAATGTAAATTTTGAAATGGTTTATTGTTTGTTTCACTAAAAAATAACATTTCAATAGTAGATTATTGAAATTTTTTGAAATGTTACCTATATACTGATTCCCATACGATCATTCTTCCATATGTTCAACCCTTGAGAGCTCAAAAATCCATATTGATAAATGTAAATTTTGAAATGTTTTATTGTTTCTTTCACTTAGGTTAGTATTAAATTCACTTAAATATAACATTTCAATAGTAGATTTTTGAATTTTTGAATTTTTTGAAATGTTACCTATATACTGATTCCCATACGATCATTCTTCCATACGTTGAAGCCTTAAGTGCTCAAAAATCCATATTGATAAAATGTAAGTTTTGAAATGGTTTATTGTTTCTTTCACTAAAAAATAACATTTCAATAGTAGATTTTTGAATTTTGAATTTTTTTGAAATATTACCTGTATACAGATTTTCATACGATCATTCTTCCATACGTTCAAGCCTTAAGTTCTTAAAAATCCATATTGATAAATGTAAATTTTGAAATGTTTTATTGTTTCTTTCACTTAAAAATAACATTTCAATAGTAGATTTTTGAATTTTTGAAATTTTTTGAAATGTTACTCCTATACTGATTCCCATACGATCATTCTTCCATACGTTCAAGCCTTAAGTGCTCAAAAATCCATATTGATAAAATTTAAATTTTGAAATGTTGTATTGTTTCTTTCACTTAAAAATAGCATTTCAATAGTAGATTTTTGAATTTTAGAAATTTTTTGAAATGTTTCCTATATACAGATTCTCATGTGATCATTCTTCCATACGTTCAAGCCTTAAGTGCTCAAAAATCCATATTGATAAAATTTAACTTTTGAAATGTTGTATTGTTTCTTTCACTTAAAAATAACATTTCAATAGTAGATTTTTGAATTTTTGAAATTTTTTGAAATGTTACTTCTATACTGATTCCCATACGATCATTCCTCCATACATTCAAGCCTTAAGTGCTTAAAAATCCATATTGATAAATGTAAATTTTGAAATGTTTTATTGTTTCCTTCACTTAGGTTAGTATTAAATTCACTCAAAAATAAAGTTTCAATAGTAGATTATTGAATTTTTGAATTTTTTTGAAATGTCACCTGTATACTGGATCTCATACGATCATTCTTCCAATCGTTCAAGCCTTAAGATCTCAAAAATCCATATAAATAATATGTAAATTTTGAAATGGTTTATTGTTTCTTTCACTAAAAAATAACATTTCAATAGTAGATTATTGAATTTTTGAAATTTTTTGAAATGTTACCTATATACTGATTCTCATAAGATCATTCTTCCATACGTTCAAGCCTTAAGTGCTCAAAAATCCATATTGATAAAATTTAAATTTTGAAATGTTGTATTGTTTCTTTCACTTAAAAATAGCATTTCAATAGTAGATTTTTGAATTTTTGAAATTTTTTGAAATGTTACCTCTATACTGATTCCCATACGATCATTCTTCCATACATTCAAGCCTTAAGTGCTTAAAAATCCATATTGATAAATGTAAATTTTGAAATGTTTTATTGTTTCTTTCACTTAGGTTAGTATTAAATTCACTCAAAAATAACGTTTCAATAATAGATTATTGAATTTTTGAATTTTTTTGAAATGTTACCTATATACTGGATCTCATACGATCATTCTTCCATACGTTCAAGCCTTAAGATCTCAAAAATCCATATAAATAATATGTAAATTTTGAAATGGTTTATTGTGTCTTTCACTAAAAAATAACATTTCAATAGTAGAATATTGAATTTTTGAAATTTTTTGAAATGTTACCTATATACTGATTCTCATACGATCATTCTTCCATACGTTCAAGCCTTAAGTGCTCAAAAATCCATATTGATAAAATTTAAATTTTGAAATGTTGTATTGTTTCTTTCACTTAAAAATAACATTTCAATAGTAGATTTTTGAATTTTAGAAATTTTTTGAAATGTTTCCTATATACTGATTCTCATGTGATCATTCTTCCATACGTTCAAGCCTTAAGTGCTCAAAAATCCATATTGATAAAATTTAAATTTTGAAATATTGTATTGTTTCTTTCACTTAAAAATAACATTTCAATAGTAGATTTTTGAATCTTTGAAATTTTTTGAAATGTTACCTATATACTGATTCCCATACGATCATTCTTCTATACATTCAAGCCTTAAGTGCTTAAAAATCCATATTGATAAATGTAAATTTTGAAATGTTTTATTGTTTCTTTCACTTAGGTTAGTATTAAATTCACTCAAAAATAACGTTTCAATAGTAGATTATTGAATTTTTGAATTTTTTTGAAATGTTGCCTATATACTGATTCTCATACGATCATTCTTTCATACGTTCAAGCCTTAAGTGCTCAAAAATCCATATTAATAAAATTTAAATTTTGAAATGTTGTATTGTTTCTTTCACTTAAAAATAACATTTCAATAGTAGATTTTTGAATTTTAGAAATTTTTTGAAATGTTTCCTATATACTGATTCCCATACGATCATTCTTCTATACATTCAAGCCTTAAGTGCTTAAAAATCCATATTGATAAATGTAAATTTTGAAATGTTTTATTGTTTCTTTCACTTAGGTTAGTAATAAATTGACTCAAAAATAACGTTTCAATAGTAGATTTTTGAATTTTAGAAATTTTTTGAAATGTTTCCTATATACTGATTCTCATGTGATCATTCTTCCATACGTTCAAGCCTTAAGTGCTCAAAAATCCATATCGATAAAATTTAACTTTTGAAATGTTGTATTGTTTCTTTCACTTAAAAATAACATTTCAATAGTAGATTTTTGAATTTTTGAAATTTTTTGAAATGTGACTTCTATACTGATTCCCATACGATCATTCTTCCATACATTCAAGCCTTAAGTGCTTAAAAATCCATATTGATAAATGTAAATTTTGAAATGTTTTATTGTTTCCTTCACTTAGGTTAGTATTAAATTCACTCAAAAATAAAGTTTCAATAGTAGATTATTGAATTTTTGAATTTTTTTGAAATGTCACCTGTATACTGGATCTCATACGGTCATTCTTCCAATCGTTCAAGCCTTAAGATCTCAAAAATCCATATAAATAATATGTAAATTTTGAAATGGTTTATTGTTTCTTTCACTAAAAAATAACATTTCAATAGTAGATTATTGAATTTTTGAAATTTTTTGAAATGTTACCTATATAATGATTCTCATAAGATCATTCTTCCATACGTTCAAGCCTTAAGTGCTCAAAAATCCATATTGATAAAATTTAAATTTTGAAATGTTGTATTGTTTCTTTCACTTAAAAATAGCATTTCAATAGTAGATTTTTGAATTTTTGAAATTTTTTGAAATGTTACCTCTATACTGATTCCCATACGATCATTCTTCCATACGTTGAAGCCTTAAGTGCTTAAAAATCCATATTGATAAATGTAAATTTTGAAATGTTTTATTGTTTCTTTCACTTAGGTTAGTATTAAATTCACTCAAAAATAACGTTTCAATAGTAGATTATTGAATTTTTGAATTTTTTTTGAAATGTTACCTATATACTGGATCTCATACGATCATTCTTCCATACGTTCAAGCCTTAAGATCTCAAAAATCCATATAAATAATATGTAAATTTTGAAATGGTTTATTGTGTCTTTCACTAAAAAATAACATTTCAATAGTAGAATATTGAATTTTTAAAATTTTTTGAAATGTTACCTATATACTGATTCTCATACGATCATTCTTCCATACGTTCAAGACTTAAGTGCTCAAAAATCCATATTGATAAAATTTAAATTTTGAAATGTTGTATTGTTTCTTTCACTTGAAAATAACATTTCAATAGTAGAATATTGAATTTTTGAAATTTTTTGAAATGTTACCTATATACTGATTCTCATACGATCATTCTTCCATACGTTCAAGCCTTAAGTGCTCAAAAATCCATATTGATAAAATTTAAATTTTGAAATGTTGTATTGTTTCTTTCACTTAAAAATAACATTTCAATAGTAGATTTTTGAATTTTTGAAATTTTTTGAAATGTTTCCTATATACTGATTCTCATGTGATCATTCTTCCATACGTTCAAGCCTTAAGTGCTCAAAAATCCATATTGATAAAATTTAAATTTTGAAATGTTGTATTGTTTCTTTCACTTAAAAATAGCATTTCAATAGTAGATTTTTGAATTTTTGAAATTTTTTGAAATGTTACCTCTATACTGATTCCCATACGATCATTCTTCCATACATTCAAGCCTTAAGTGCTTAAAAATCCATATTGATAAATGTAAATTTTGAAATGTTTTATTGTTTCTTTCACTTAGGTTAGTATTAAATTCACTCAAAAATAACGTTTCAATAGTAGATTATTGAATTTTTGAATTTTTTTGAAATGTTACCTATATACTGGATCTCATACGATCATTCTTCCATACGTTCAAGCCTTAAGATCTCAAAAATCCATATAAATAATATGTAAATTTTGAAATGGTTTATTGTGTCTTTCACTAAAAAGTAACACTTCAATAGTAGAATATTGAATTTTTGAAATTTTTTGAAATGTTACCTATATACTGATTCTCATACGATCATTCTTCCATACGTTCAAGCCTTAAGTGCTCAAAAATCCATATTGATAAAATTTAAATTTTGAAATGTTGTATTGTTTCTTTCACTTAAAAATAACATTTCAATAGTAGAATATTGAATTTTTGAAATTTTGTGAAATGTTACCTATATACTGATTCTCATACGATCATTCTTCCATACGTTCAAGCCTTAAGTGCTCAAAAATCCATATTGTTAAAATTTAAATTTTGAAATGTTGTATTGTTTCTTTCACTTAAAAATAACATTTCAATAGTAGATTTTTGAATTTTAGAAATTTTTTGAAATGTTTCCTATATACTGATTCTCATGTGATCATTCTTCCATATGTTCAAGCCTTAAGTGCTCAAAAATCCATATTGATAAAATTTAAATTTTGAAATGTTGTATTGTTTCTTTCACTTAAAAATAACATTTCAATAGTAGATTTTTGAATTTTTGAAATTTTTTGAAATGTTTCCTATATACTGATTCCCATACGATCATTCTTCTATACATTCAAGCCTTAAGTGCTTAAAAATCCATATTGATAAATGTAAATTTTGAAATGTTTTATGGTTTCCTTCACTTAGGTTAGTATTAAATTCACTCAAAAATAAAGTTTCAATAGTAGATTATTGAAGTTTTGAATTTTTTTGAAATGTCACCTGTATACTGGATCTCATACGATCATTCTTCCAATCGTTCAAGCCTTAAGATCTCAAAAATCCATATAAATAATATGTAAATTTTGAAATGGTTTATTGTTTCTTTCACTAAAAAATAACATTTCAATAGTAGAATATTGAATTTTTGAAATTTTTTGAAATGTTACCTATATACTGATTCTCATAAGATCATTCTTCCATACGTTCAAGCCTTAAGTGCTCAAAAATCCATATTGATAAAATTTAAATTTTGAAATGTTGTATTGTTTCTTTCACTTAAAAATAGCATTTCAATAGTAGATTTTTGAATTTTTGAAATTTTTTGAAATGTTATCTCTATACTGATTCCCATACGATCATTCTTCCATACATTCAAGCCTTAAGTGCTTAAAAATCCATATTGATAAATGTAAATTTTGAAATGTTTTATTGTTTCTTTCACTTAGGTTAGTATTAAATTCACTCAAAAATAACGTTTCAATAGTAGATTATTGAATTTTTGAATTTTTTTGAAATGTTACCTATATACTGGATCTCATACGATTATTCTTCCATACGTTCAAGCCTTAAGATCTCAAAAATCCATATAAATAATATGTAAATTTTGAAATGGTTTATTGTGTCTTTCACTAAAAAATAACATTTCAATAGTAGAATATTGAATTTTTGAAATTTTTTGAAATGTTACCTATATACTGATTCTCATGCGATCATTCTTCCATACGTTCAAGCCTTAAGTGCTCAAAAATCCATATTGATAAAATTTAAATTTTGAAATGTTGTATTGTTTCTTTCACTTAAAAATAAAATTTCAATAGTAGAATATTGAATTTTTGAAATTTTTTGAAATGTTACCTATATACTGATTCTCATACGATCATTCTTCCATACGTTCAAGCCTTAAGTGCTCAAAAATCCATATTGATAAAATTTAAATTTTGAAATGTTGTATTGTTTCTTTCACTTAAAAATAACATTTCAATAGTAGATTTTTGAATTTTAGAAATTTTTTGAAATGTTTCCTATATACTGATTCTCATGTGATCATTCTTCCATACGTTCAAGCCTTAAGTGCTCAAAAATCCATATTGATAAAATTTAAATTTTGAAATGTTGTATTGTTTCTTTCACTTAAAAATAACATTTCAATAGTAGATTTTTGAATTTTTGAAATTTTTTGAAATGTTACCTATATACTGATTCCCATACGATCATTCTTCTATACATTCAAGCCTTAAGTGCTTAAAAATCCATATTGATAAATGTAAATTTTGAAATGTTTTATTGTTTCTTTCACTTAGGTTAGTATTAAATTCACTCAAAAATAACGTTTCAATAGTAGATTATTGAATTTTTGAATTTTTTTGAAATGTTGCCTATATACTGATTCTCATACGATCATTCTTCCATACGTTCAAGCCTTAAGTGCTCAAAAATCCATATTGATAAAATTTAAATTTTGAAATGTTGTATTGTTTCTTTCACTTAAAAAAAACATTTCAATAGTAGATTTTTGAATTTTAGAAATTTTTTGAAATGTTTCCTATATACTGATTCCCATATGATCATTCTTCTATACATTCAAGCCTTAAGTGCTTAAAAATCCTTATTGATAAATGTAAATTTTGAAATGTTTTATTGTTTCTTTCACTTAGGTTAGTATGAAATTCACTCAAAAATAACGTTTCAATAGTAGATTATTGAATTTTTGAATTTTTTTGAAATGTTGCCTATATACTGGATCTCATACGATCATTCTTCCACACGTTCAAGCCTTAAGATCTCAAAAATCCATATAAATAATATGTAAATTTTGAAATGGTTTATTGATTCTTTCACTAAAAAATAACATTTCAATAGTAGATTATTGAATTTTTGAAATTTTTTGAAATGTTACCTATATACTGATTCTCATACGATCATTCTTCCATACGTTCAAGCCCTAAGTGCTCAAAAATCCATATTGATAAAATGTAAGTTTTGAAATGTTTTATTGTTTCTTTCACTTAGGTTAGTATTAAATTCACTCAAAAATAACGTTTCAATAGTAGATTTTTGAATTTTTGAATTTTGTTGAAATGTTACCTATATACTGGATCTCATACGATCATTCTTCCATACGTTCAAGCCTTAAGTGCTCAAAACTCCATATTGATAAAATGTACATTTTGAAATGGTTTATTGTTTCTTTCACTTAGGTTAGTATTAAATTCACTTAAAAAAACATTTTAATAGAACATTATTGAATTCTTGAAATTTTTTGATATGTTACCTGTATACTGATTCTCAGACTTTTATTCTTTCATACGTTCAAGCCTTAAGTGCTTAAAAATCCATATTGATAAAATGTAAATTTTGCAATGCTTTATGGTTTCTTTCACTTAAAAATAACATTTCAATAGTAGATTTTTGAATTTTTGAATGTTTTTGAAATGTTATCTATATACTGATTCCCATACGATCATTCTTCCATACGTTCAAGCCTTAAGTGCTCAAAAGTCCATTTTGATAAAATGTAAATTTTGAAATGGTTTATTGTTTCTTTCACTAAAAAATAACATTTCAATAGTAGATTTTTGAATTTTTGAATTTTTTTGAAATGTTACCTATATACTGATTCCCATACGATCATTCTTCCATACGTTCAAGCCTTAAGTGCTCAAAAATCTATATTGATAAATTTAAATTTTGAAATGGTTTATTGTTTCTTTCACTAAAAAATAACATCACAATAGTAGATTTTTGAATTTTTGAAATTTTTTGAAATGTTACCTGTATACTGATTCCCATACGATCATTCTTCCATACATTCAAGCCTTAAGTGCTTAAAAATCCATATTGATAAATGTAAATTTTGAAATGGTTTATTGTTTCTTTCACTTAAAAATAACATTTCAATAGTAGATTTTTGAATTTTTGAAATTTTTTGAAATGTTACCTCTATACTGATTCCCATACGATCATTCTTCCATACATTCAAGCCTTAAGTGCTTAAAAATCCATATTGATAAATGTAAATTTTTAAATGTTTTATTGTTTCTTTCACTTAGGTTAGTATTAAATTCACTCAATAATAACGTTTCAATAGTAGATTATCGAATTTCTGAATTTTTTTGAAATGTTACCTGTATACTGGATCTCATACGATCATTCTTCCAATCGTTCAAGCCTTAAGATCTCAAAAATCCATATAAATAATATGTAAATTTTGAAATGGTTTATTGTTTCTTTCACTAAAAAATAACATTTCAATAGTAGATTATTGAATTTTTGAATTTTTTGAAATGTTACCTATATACTGATTCTCATAAGATCATTCTTCCATACGTTCAAGCCTTAAGTGCTCAAAAATCCATATTGATAAAATTTAAATTTTGAAATGTTGTATTGTTTCTTTCACTTAAAAATAACATTTCAATAGTAGATTTTTGAATTTTTAAAAATCCATATTGATAAATGTAAATTTTGAAATGTTCTATTGTTTCTTTCACTTAGGTTAGTATTAAATTCACTCAAAAATAACGATTCAATAGTTGATTTTTGAATTTTTGAATTTTTTTGAAATGTTACCTATATACTGGATCTCATACGATCATTCTTCCATACGTTTAAGTCTTAAGATCACAAAAATCCATTTAAATAAAATGTAAATTTTGAAATGGTTTATTGTTTGTTTCACTAAAAAATAACATTTCAATAGTAGATTATTGAATTTTAGAAATTTTTTGAAATGTTACCTATATACTGATTCCCATACGATCATTCTTCCATACGTTCAAGCCTTAAGTGCTCAAAAATCCATATTGATAAATGTAAATTTTGAAATGTTTTATTGTTTCTTTCACTTAGGTTAGTATTAAATTCACCTAAATATAACATTTCAATAGTAGATTTTTTAATTTTTGAATTTTTTTGAAATGTTACCTATATACTGATTCCCATACGATCATTCTTCCATACGTTCAAGCCTTAAGTGCTCAAAAATCCATATTGATAAAATGTAAATTTTGAAATGGTTTATTGTTTCTTTCACTAAAAAATAACATTTCAATGGCAGATTTTTGAATTTTTGAATTTTTTTGAAATGTTACCTATATACTGATTCCCATACGATCATTCTTCTATACGTTCAAGCCTTAAGTGCTCAAAAATCCATATTGATAAATGTAAATTATGAAATGTTTTATTGTTTCTTTCACTAAAAAATAACATTTCAATAGTAGATTATTGAAATTTTTTGAAATGTTACCTATATACTGATTCCCATACGATCATTCTTCCATATGTTCAACCCTTAAGAGCTCAAAAATCCATATTGATAAATGTAAATTTTGAAATGTTTTATTGTTTCTTTCACTTAGGTTAGTATTAAATTCACTTAAATATAACATTTCAATAGTAGATTTTTGAATTTTTGAATTTTTTGAAATGTTACCTATATACTGATTCCCATACGATCATTCTTCCATACGTTCAAGCCTTAAGTGCTCAAAAATCCATATTGATAAAATGTAAGTTTTGAAATGGTTTATTGTTTCTTTCACTAAAAAATAACATTTCAATAGTAGATTTTTGAATTTTGAATTTTTTTGAAATGTTACCTGTATACAGATTTTCATACGATCATTCTTCCATACGTTCAAGCCTTAAGTTCTTAAAAATCCATATTGATAAATGTAAATTTTGAACTGTTTTATTGTTTCTTTCACTTAGGTTAGTATTGAATTCACTCAAAAATAACGTTTCAATAGTAGATTTTTGAATTTTTGAATTTTTTTGAAATGTTACCTGTATACTGATTCCCATACGATCATTCTTCCATACGTTCAAGCCTTAAGTGCTCAAAAATCCATATTGATAAAATTTAAATTTTGAAAAGTTGTATTGTTTCTTTCACTTAAAAATAACATTTCAATAGTAGATTTTTGAATTTTAGAAATTTTTTGAAATGTTTTCTATATACTGATTCTCATGTGATCATTCTTCCATACGTTCAAGCCTTAAGATCTCAAAAATCCATATCAATAATATGTAAATTTTGAAATGGTTTATTGTTTCTTTCACTAAAGAATAACATTTCAATAGTAGATTTTTGAATTTTTGAATTTTTTTGAAATGTTACCTATATACTGGATCTCATACGATCATTCTTCCATACGTTCAAGCTCTAAGTGGTCAAAAATCCATATTGATAAATGTAAATTTTGAAATGTTTTATTGTTTCTTTCACTTAGGTTAGTATTAAATTCACTCAAAAATAACGTTTCAATAGTAGATTTTTGAATTTTAGAATTTTTTTGAAATGTTACCTATTTCTGGATCTCATACGATCATTCTTCCATACGTTCAAGCCTTAAGTGCTCAAAAATCCATATTGATAAAATGTAAGTTTTGAAATGGTTTATTGTTTCTTTCACTAAAAAATAACATTTCAATAGTAGATTTTTGAATTTTGAATTTTTTTGAAATGTTACCTGTATACTGATTCCCATACGATCATTCTTCCATACGTTCAAGCCTTAAGTGCTCAAAAATCCATATTGATAAAATTTAAATTTTGAAAAGTTGTATTGTTTCTTTCACTTAAAAATAACATTTCAATAGTAGATTTTTGAATTTTAGAAATTTTTTGAAATGTTTTCTATATACTGATTCTCATGTGATCATTCTTCCATACGTTCAAGCCTTAAGATCTCAAAAATCCATATAAATAAAATGTATATTTTGAAATGGTTTATTGTTTCTTTCACTAAAAAATAACATTTCAATAGTAGATTATTGAATTTTAGAAATTTTTTGAAATGTTACTTGTATACTGATTCTCATACGATTATTCTTCCATACGTTCAAGCCATAAGTGCTCAAAAACCCATATTGATAAAATGTAAATTTTGCAATGGTTTATTGTTTCTTTCACTTAAAAATAACATTTCAATAGTAGATTTTTGAATTTTTGAATGTTTTTGAAATGTTACCTATATACTGGATCTCATACGATCATTCTTCCATACGTTCAAGCCTTAAGATCTCAAAAATCCATATTGATAAAATGTAAATTTTGAAATGGTTTATTGTTTCTTTCACTAAAAAATAACATTTCAATAGTAGATTATTGAATTTTTGAAATTTTTTGAAATGTTACCTATATACTGATTCTCATACGATCATTATTCCATACGTTCAAGCCTTATGTGCTCAAAAATCGATATTGATAAAATTTAAATTTTGAAATGTTGCATTGTTTCTTTCAATTAAAATTAACATTTCAATAGTAGATTTTTGAATTTTTGAATTTTTTTCAAATGATACCTGTATACTGATTTTCATACAGTCATTCTTCCATACGTTCAAGCCTTAAGTGCTACAAACCCATATTGATAAAATGTAAATTTTGCAATGGTTTATTGTTTCCTTCATTCAAAAATAACATTTCAATAATAGATTTGAAATGTTACCTTTATACTGGATCTCATACGATCATTCTTCCATTCGTTCAAGCCTTAAGATCTCAAAAATCCATATCAATAATATGTAAATTTTGAAATGGTTTATTGTTTCTTTCACTAAAGAATAACATTTCAATAGTAGATTTTTGAATTTTTGAATTTTTTTGAAATGTTACCTATATACTGGATCTCATACGATCATTCTTCCATACGTTCAAGCTCTAAGTGGTCAAAAATCCATATTGATAAATGTAAATTTTGAAATGTTTTATTGTTTCTTTCACTTAGGTTAGTATTAAATTCACTCAAAAATAACGTTTCAATAGTAGATTTTTGAATTTTAGAATTTTTTTGAAATGTTACCTATTTCTGGATCTCATACGATCATTCTTCCATACGTTGAAGCCTTAAGATCTCAAAAATCCATATAAATAAAATGTCAATTTTGAAATGTTTTATTGTTTCTTTCACTTAGGTTAGTATTAAATTCACTCAAAAATAACGTTTCAATAGTAGATTATTGAATTTTTGAATTTTTTTGAAATGTTACCTATATACTGGATCTCATACGATTATTCTTCCATACGTTCAAGCCTTAAGATCTCAAAAATCCATATAAATAATATGTAAATTTTGAAATGGTTTATTGTTTCTTTCACTAAAAAATAACATTTCAATAGTAGATTATTGAATTTTTGAAATTTTTTGAAATGTTACCTATATACTGATTCTCATACGATCATTCTTCCATACGTTCAAGCCTTAAGTGCTCAAAAATCGATATTGATAAAATTTAAATTTTGAAATGTTGTATTGTTTCTTTCACTTAAAAATAACATTTCAATAGTAGATTTTTGAATTTTTGAATTTTTTTGAAATGTTACCTGTATACTGATTTTTATACGATCATTCTTCCATACGTTCAAGCCTTAAGTGCTCAAAAATCCATATTGATAAAATGTAAATTTTGCAATGGTTTATTGTTTCTTTCACTTAAAAATAACGTTTCAATAGTAGATTTTTGAATTTTTGAATTTTTTTGAAATGTTACCTATATACTGGATCTCATACGATCATTCTTCCATACGTTCAAGCCTTAAGTGCTCAAAACTCCATATTGATAAAATGTAAATTTTGAAATGGTTTATTGTTTCTTTCACTTAGGTTAGTATTAAATTCACTTAAAAAAACATTTTAATAGAACATTATTGAATTTTTGAAATTTTTTGAAATGTTACCTATATACTGATTCTCATACGATCATTCTTCCATACGTTCAAGCCTTAAGTGCTCAAAAATCCATATTGATAAAATTTAAATTTTGAAATGTTGTATTGTTTCTTTCACTTAAAAATAACATTTCAATAGTAGATTTTTGAATTTTTGAATTTTTTTGAAACGATACCTATATACTGGATCTCATACGATCATTCTTCCATACGTTCAAGCCTTAAGTGCTCAAAAATCCATATCAATAATATGTAAATTTTGAAATGGTTTATTGTTTCTTTCACTAAAGAATAACATTTCAATAGTAGATTTTTGAATTTTTGAATTTTTTTGAAATGTTACCTATATACTGGATCTCATACGATCATTCTTCCATACGTTCAAGCGTTAAGGGCTCAAAACTCCATATTGATAAAATGTTAATTTTGAAATGGTTTATTGTTTCTTTCACTTATGTTAGTATTAAATTCACTTAAAAAAACATTTTAATAGAACATTATTGAATTTTTGAAATTTTTTGAAATGTTACCTATATACTGATTCTCAGACTTTTATTCTTCCATACGTTCAAGCCTTAAGTGCTCAAAAATCCATATTGATAAAATGTAAATTTTGAAATGTTTTATTGTTTCTTTTACTTAGGTTAGTATTAAATTCACTTAAATATAACATTTCAATAGTAGATTTTTTAATTTTTGAAATTTTTTGAAATGTTACCTATATACTGGATCTCATACGATCATTCTTCCATACGTTCAAGCCTTAAGTGCTCAAAAATCCATATAAATAAAATGTACATTTTGAAATGGTTTATTGTTTTTTTCACTAAAAAATAACATTTCAATAGTAGATTATTGAATTTTTGAAATTTTTTGAAATGTTACCTATTTACTGATTCCCATACGATTATTCTTCCATACGTTCAAGCTCTAAGTGGTCAAAAATCCATATTGATAAATGTAAATTTTGAAATGTTTTATTGTTTCTTTCACTTAGGTTAGTATTAAATTCACTCAAAAATAACGTTTCAATAGTAGATTTTTGAATTTTAGAATTTTTTTGAAATGTTACCTATTTCTGGATCTCATACGATCATTCTTCCATACGTTCAAGCCTTAAGATCTCAAAAATCCATATAAATAAAATGTCAATTTTGAAATGTTTTATTGTTTCTTTCACTTAGGTTAGTATTAAATTCACTCAAAAATAACGTTTCAATAGTAGATTATTGAATTTTTGAATTTTTTTGAAATGTTACCTATATACTGGATCTCATACGATTATTCTTCCATACGTTCAAGCCTTAAGATCTCAAAAATCCATATAAATAATATGTAAATTTTGAATTGGTTTATTGTTTCTTTCACTAAAAAATAACATTTCAATAGTAGATTATTGAATTTTTGAAATTTTTTGAAATGTTACCTATATACTGATTCTCATACGATCATTCTTCCATACGTTCAAGCCTTAAGTGCTCAAAAATCGATATTGATAAAATTTAAATTTTGAAATGTTGTATTGTTTCTTTCACTTAAAAATAACATTTCAATAGTAGATTTTTGAATTTTTGAATTTTTTTGAAATGTTACCTGTATACTGATTTTTATACGATCATTCTTCCATACGTTCAAGCCTTAAGTGCTCAAAAATCCATATTGATAAAATGTAAATTTTGCAATGGTTTATTGTTTCTTTCACTCAAAAATAACGTTTCAATAGTAGATTTTTGAATTTTTTTGAAATGTTACCTATATACTGGATCTCATACGATCATTCTTCCATACGTTCAAGCCTTAAGTGCTCAAAACTCCATATTGATAAAATGTAAATTTTGAAATGGTTTATTGTTTCTTTCACTTAGGTTAGTATTAAATTCACTTAAAAAAACATTTTAATAGAACATTATTGAATTTTTGAAATTTTTTGAAATGTTACCTATATACTGATTCTCATACGATCATTCTTCCATACGTTCAAGCCTTAAGTGCTCAAAAATCCATATTGATAAAATTTAAATTTTGAAATGTTGTATTGTTTCTTTCACTTAAAAATAACATTTCAATAGTAGATTTTTGAATTTTTGAATTTTTTTGAAACGATACCTGTATACTGATTCTCATACGATTATTCTTCCATACGTTCAAGCCATAAGTGCTCAAAAACCCATATTGATAAAATGTAAATTTTGCAATTGTTTATTGTTTCTTTCACTTAAAAATAACATTTCAATAGTAGATTTTTGAATTTTTGAATTTTTTTGAAATGTTACCTGTATACTGATTTTTATACGATCATTCTTCCATACGTTCAAGCCTTAAGTGCTCAAAACTCCATATTGATAAAATGTAAATTTTGAAATGGTTTATTGTTTCTTTCACTTAGGTTAGTATTAAATTCACTTAAAAAAACATTTTAATAGAACATTATTGAATTTTTGAAATTTTTTGAAATGTTACCTATATACTGATTCTCATACGATCATTCTTCCATACGTTCAAGCCTTAAGTGCTCAAAAATCCATATTGATAAAATGTAAATTTTGCAATGGTTTATTGTTTCTTTCACTCAAAAATAACGTTTCAATAGTAGGTTTTTGAATTTTTGAATTTTTTTGAAATGTTACCTATATACTGGATCTCATACGATCATTCTTCCATACGTTCAAGCCTTAAGTGCTCAAAACTCCATATTGATAAAATGTAAA
Organism: Phortica okadai; assembly: GCA_034638295.1. Taxonomy (NCBI): domain Eukaryota; kingdom Metazoa; phylum Arthropoda; class Insecta; order Diptera; family Drosophilidae; genus Phortica; species Phortica okadai. The sequence continues at coordinate 26,273,317 of CM067851.1, read as the reverse complement.
TTTTGAAATGGTTTATTGTTTCTTTCACTTAGGTTAGTATTAAATTCACTTAAAAAAACATTTTAATAGAACATTATTGAATTTTTGAAATTTTTTGAAATATTACCTATATACTGGATCTCATACGATCATTCTTCCATACGTTCAAGCCTTAAGTGCTCAAAAACCCATATTGATAAAATGTAAATTTTGCAATTGTTTATTGTTTCTTTCACTTAAAAATAACATTTCAATAGTAGATTTTTGAATTTTTGAATGTTTTTGAAATGTTACCTATATACTGGATCTCATACGATCATTCTTCCATACGTTCAAGCCTTAAGATCTCAAAAATCCATATCAATAATATGTAAATTTTGAAATGGTTTATTGTTTGTTTCACTAAAAAATAACATTTCAATAGTAGATTTTTGAATTTTTGAATTTTTTTGAAATGTTACCTATATACTGGATCTCATACGATCATTCTTCCATACGTTCAAGCCTTAAGTGCTCAAAACTCCATATTGATAAAATGTTAATTTTGAAATGGTTTATTGTTTCTTTCACTTAGGTTAGTATTAAATTCACTTAAAAAAACATTTTAATAGAACATAATTGAATTATTGAAATTTTTTGAAATGTTACCTATATACTGATTCTCAGACTTTTATTCTTCCATACGTTCAAGCCTTAAGTGCTCAAAAATCCATATTGATAAAATGTAAATTTTGAAATGTTTTATTGTTTCTTTCACTTAAATATAACATTTCAATAGTAGATTTTTGAATTTTAGAAATTTTTTGAAATGTTACCTATATACTGATTCTCAGACATTTATTCTTCCATACGTTCAAGCCTTAAGTGCTCAAAAATCCATATTGATAAAATGTAAATTTTGAAATGGTTTATTGTTTCTTTCACTTAGGTTAGTATTAAATTCACTTAAAAAAACATTTTAATAGAACATTATTGAATTTTTGAAATTTTTTGAAATGTTATCTATATACTGATTCCCATACGATCATTCTTCCATACGTTCAAGCCTTAAGTGCTCAAAAATCCATATTGATAAATGTAAATTTTGAAATGTTTTATTGTTTCTTTCACTTAGGTTAGTATTAAATTCACTCAAAAATAACGATTCAATAGTAGATTTTTGAATTTTTGAATTTTTTTGAAATGTTACCTATATACTGGATCTCATACGATCATTCTTCCATACGTTCAAGCCTTAAGATCTCAAAAATCCATATAAAAAAAATGTAAATTTTGAAATGGTTTATTGTTTGTTTCACTAAAAAATAACATTTCAATAGTAGATTATTGAATTTTAGAAATTTTTTGAAATGTTACCTATATACTGATTCCCATACGATCATTCTTCCATACGTTCAAGCCTTAAGTGCTCAAAAATCCATATTGATAAATGTAAATTTTGAAATGTTTTATTGTTTCTTTCACTTAAGTTAGTATTAAATTCACTCAAAAATAACGTTTCAATAGTAGATCATTGAATTTTTGAATTTTTTTGAAATGTTACCTATATACTGGATCTCATACGATCATTCTTCCATACGTTTAAGCCTTAAGATCTCAAAAATCCATATTGACAAAATTTAAATTTTGAATTGTTGTATTTTTTCTTTCACTTAAAAATAACATTTCAATAGTAGATTATTGAAATTTTTTGAAATGTTACCTATATACTGATTCTCATATGATCATTCTTCCATACGTTCAAGCCTTAAGATCTCAAAAATCCATATAAAAAAAATGTAAATTTTAAAATGGTTTATTGTTTGTTTCACTAAAAAATAACATTTCAATAGTAGATTATTGAATTTTAGAAATTTTTTGAAATGTTACCTATATACTGATTCCCATACGATCATTCTTTCATACGTTCAAGCCTTAAGTGCTCAAAAATCCATATTGATAAATGTAAATTTTGAAATGTTTTATTGTTTCTTTCACTTAGGTTAGTATTAAATTCACTTAAATATAACATTTCAATAGTAGATTTTTGAATTTTTGAATTTTTTTGAAATGTTACCTATATACTGATTCCCATACGATCATTCGTCCATACGTTCAAGCCTTAAGTGCTCAAAAATCCATATTGATAAAATGTAAATTTTGAAATGGTTTATTGTTTGTTTCACTAAAAAATAACATTTCAATAGTAGATTATTGAATTTTAGAAATTTTTTAAAATGTTACCTATATACTGATTCCCATACGATCATTCTTCCATACGTTCAAGCCTTAAGTGCTCAAAAATCCACATTGATAAATGTAAATTTTGAAATGTTTCATTGTTTCTTTCACTTAAGTTAGTATTAAATTCACTCAAAAATAACGTTTCAATAGTAGATCATTAAATTTTTGAATTTTTTTGAAATGTTACCTATATACTGGATCTCATACGATCATTCTTCCATACGTTTAAGCCTTAAGATCTCAAAAATCCATATTGACAATATTTAAATTTTGAATTGTTGTATTTTTTCTTTCACTTAAAAATAACATTTCAATAGTAGATTATTGAAATTTTTTGAAATGTTACCTATATACTGATTCTCATATGATCATTCTTCCATACGTTCAAGCCTTAAGATCTCAAAAATCCATATAAAAAAAATGTAAATTTTAAAATGGTTTATTGTTTGTTTCACTAAAAAATAACATTTCAATAGTAGATTATTGAATTTTAGAAATTTTTTGAAATGTTACCTATATACTGATTCCCATACGATCATTCTTTCATACGTTCAAGCCTTAAGTGCTCAAAAATCCATATTGATAAATGTAAATTTTGAAATGTTTTATTGTTTCTTTCACTTAGGTTAGTATTAAATTCACTTAAATATAACATTTCAATAGTAGATTTTTGAATTTTTGAATTTTTTTGAAATGTTACCTATATACTGATTCCCATACGATCATTCGTCCATACGTTCAAGCCTTAAGTGCTCAAAAATCCATATTGATAAAATGTAAGTTTTGAAATGGTTTATTGTTTCTTTCACTAAAAAATAACATTTCAATAGTAGATTTTTGAATTTTGAATTTTTTTGAAATGTTACCTGTATACTGATTTTCATACGATCATTCTTCCATACGTTCAAGCCTTAAGTGCTCAAAAATCCATATTGATAAATGTAAATTTTGAAATGTTTTATTGTTTCTTTCACTTAGGTTAGTATTAAATTCACTCAAAAATAACATTTCAATAGTAGATTATTGAATTTTTGAATTTTTTTGAAATGTTACCTATATACTGGATCTCATACGATCATTCTTCCATACGTTCAAGCCTAAGATCTCAAAAATCCAAATTGACAAAATTTAAATTTTGAATTGTTGTAATTTTCTTTCACTTAAAAATAACATTTCAATAGTAGATTATTGAATTTTAGAAATTTTTTGAAATGTTACCTGTATACTGATTCTCATATGATCATTCTTCCATACGTTCAAGCCTTGAGTGCTCAAAAATCCATATTGATAAAATTTAAGATTTGAAATGTTTTATTGTTTCTTTCACTTAAAAATAACATTTCAATAGTAGATTTTTTAATTTTTAAAATGTTTTGAAATGTTACCTATATACTGATTAACATACGATTATTCTTCCATACGTTCAAGCCATAAGTGCTCAAAAACCCAAATTGATAAAATGTAAATTTTGCAATGGTTTATAGTTTCTTTCATTTAAAAATAACATTTCAATAGTAGGTTTTTGAATTTTTAAATTTTTTTGAAATGTTACCTATATACTGGATCTCATACGATCATTCTTCCATACGTTCAAGCCTTAAGTGCTCAAAAATCCATATTGATAAATGTAAATTTTGAAATGTTTTATTGTTTCTTTCACTTAGGTTAGTATTAAATTCACTCAAAAATAACATTTCAATAGTAGATTTTTGAATTTTTGAATTTTTTTGAAATGTTACCTATATACTGATTCCCATACGATCATTCGTCCATACGTTCAAGCCTTAAGTGCTCAAAAATCCATATTGATAAATGTAAATTTTGAAATGTTTTATTAGTTCTTTCACTTAAGTTAGTATTAAATTCACTCAAAAATAACATTTCAATAGTAGATTTTTGAATTTTTGAATTTTTTTGAAATGTTACCTATATACTGATTCCCATACGATCATTCGTCCATACGTTCAAGCCTTAAGATCTCAAAAATCCAAATTGACAAAATTTAAATTTTGAATTGTTGTAATTTTCTTTCACTTAAAAATAACATTTCAATAGTAGATTATTGAATTTTAGAAATTTTTTGAAATGTTACCTGTATACTGATTCTCATATGATCATTCTTCCATACGTTCAAGCCTTGAGTGCTCAAAAATCCATATTGATAAAATTTAAGATTTGAAATGTTTTATTGTTTCTTTCACTTAAAAATAACATTTCAATAGTAGATTTTTTAATTTTTTAAATGTTTTGAAATGTTACCTATATACTGATTAACGTACAATTATTCTTCCATACGTTCAAGCCATAAGTGCTCAAAAACCCAAATTGATAAAATGTAAATTTTTCAATGGTTTATAGTTTCTTTCATTTAAAAATAACATTTCAATAGTAGGTTTTTGAATTTTTAAATTTTTTGAAATGTTACCTATATACTGATTCCCATACGATCATTCTTCCATACGTTCAAGCCTTAAGTGCTCAAAAATCCATATTGATAAATGTAAATTTTGAAATGTTTTATTGTTTCTTTCACTTAGGTTAGTATTAAATTCACTCAAAAATAACATTTCAATAGTAGATTTTTGAATTTTTGAATTTTTTTGAAATGTTACCTATATACTGATTCCCATACGATCATTCTTCCATACGTTCAAGCCTTGAGTGCTCAAAAATCCATATAAATAAAATGTAAATTTTAAAATGGTTTATTGTTTCTTTCACTTAAAAATAACATTTCAATAGTAGATTTTTTAATTTTTAAAATGTTTTGAAATGTTACCTATATACTGATTAACATACGATTATTCTTCCATACGTTCAAGCCATAAGTGCTCAAAAACCCAAATTGATAAAATGTAAATTTTTCAATGGTTTATAGTTTCTTTCATTTAAAAATAACATTTCAATAGTAGGTTTTTGAATTTTTAAATTTTTTGAAATGTTACCTATATACTGATTCCCATACGATCATTCTTCCATACGTTCAAGCCTTAAGTGCTCAAAAATCCATATTGATAAATGTAAATTTTGAAATGTTTTATTAGTTCTTTCACTTAAGTTAGTATTAAATTCACTCAAAAATAACGTTTCAATAGTAGATCATTGAATTTTTGAATTTTTTTGAAATGTTACCTATATACTGGATCTCATACGATCATTCTTCCATATGTTCAAGCCTTAAGTGCTCAAAAATCCATATTGATAAATGTAAATTTTGAAATGTTTTATTGTTTCTTTCACTTAGGTTAGTATTAAATTCACTCAAAAATAACATTTCAATAGTAGATTTTTGAATTTTTGAATTTTTTTGAAATGTTACCTATATACTGATTCCCATACGATCATTCGTCCATACGTTCAAGCCTTAAGATCTCAAAAATCCAAATTGACAAAATTTAAATTTTGAATTGTTGTAATTTTCTTTCACTTAAAAATAACATTTCAATAGTAGATTATTGAATTTTAGAAATTTTTTGAAATGTTACCTGTATACTGATTCTCATATGATCATTCTTCCATACGTTCAAGCCTTGAGTGCTCAAAAATCCATATTGATAAAATTTAAGATTTGAAATGTTTTATTGTTTCTTTCACTTAAAAATAACATTTCAATAGTAGATTTTTTAATTTTTTAAATGTTTTGAAATGTTACCTATATACTGATTAACGTACAATTATTCTTCCATACGTTCAAGCCATAAGTGCTCAAAAACCCAAATTGATAAAATGTAAATTTTGCAATGGTTTATAGTTTCTTTCATTTAAAAATAACATTTCAATAGTAGGTTTTTGAATTTTTAAATTTTTTTGAAATGTTACCTATATACTGGATATCATACGATCATTCTTCCATACGTTCAAGCCTTAAGTGCTCAAAAATCCATATAAATAAAATGTAAATTTTAAAATGGTTTATTGTTTCTTTCACTTAAAAATAACATTTCAATAGTAGATTATTGAAATTTTTTGAAATGTTACCTGTATACTGATTCTCATATGATCATTCTTCCATACGTTCAAGCCTTAAGATCTCAAAAATCCATATAAAAAAAATGTAAATTTTAAAATGGTTTATTGTTTGTTTCACTAAAAAATAACATTTCAATAGTAGATTATTGAATTTTAGAAATTTTTTGAAATGTTACCTATATACTGATTCCCATACGATCATTCTTCCATACGTTCAAGCCTTAAGTGCTCAAAAATCCATATTGATAAATGTAAATTTTGAAATGTTTTATTGTTTCTTTCACTTAGGTTAGTATTAAATTCACTTAAATATAACATTTCAATAGTAGATTTTTGAATTTTTGAATTTTTTTGAAATGTTACCTATATACTGATTCCCATACGATCATTCGTCCATACGTTCAAGCCTTAAGTGCTCAAAAATCCATATTGATAAAATGTAAGTTTTGAAATGGTTTATTGTTTCTTTGACTAAAAAATAACATTTCAATAGTAGATTTTTGAATTTTGAATTTTTTTGAAATGTTACCTGTATACTGATTCCCATACGATCATTCGTCCATACGTTCAAGCCTTAAGATCTCAAAAATCCAAATTGACAAAATTTAAATTTTGAATTGTTGTAATTTTCTTTCACTTAAAAATAACATTTCAATAGTAGATTATTGAATTTTAGAAATTTTTTGAAATGTTACCTGTATACTGATTCTCATATGATCATTCTTCCATACGTTCAAGCCTTGAGTGCTCAAAAATCCATATTGATACAATTTAAGATTTGAAATGTTTTATTGTTTCTTTCACTTAAAAATAACATTTCAATAGTAGATTTTTTAATTTTTAAAATTTTTTGAAATGTTACCTATATACTGATTAACATACGATTATTCTTCCATACGTTCAAGCCATAAGTGCTCAAAAACCCAAATTGATAAAATGTAAATTTTGCAATGGTTTATAGTTTCTTTCATTTAAAAATAACATTTCAATAGTAGGTTTTTGAATTTTTAAATTTTTTTGAAATGTTACCTATATACTGGATCTCATACGATCATTCTTCCATACGTTCAAGCCTTAAGTGCTCAAAAATCCATATAAATAAAATGTAAATTTGAAAATGGTTTATTGTTTCTTTCACTAAAAAATAACATTTCAATAGTAGATTATTGAATTTTTGAAATTTTTTGAAATGTTACCTATTTACTGATTCCCATACGATCATTCTTCTATACGTTCAAGCCTTAAGTGGTCAAAAATCCATATTGATAAATGTTGTATTGATAAATTTTTTTGAAATGTTACCTATTTACTGGATCTCATACGATCATTCTTCCATACGTTCAAGCCTTAAGATCTCAATAATCCATATAAGTAAAATGTCAATTTTGAAATGTTTTATTGTTTCTTTCACTTAGGTTAGTATTAAATTAACTCAAAAATAACGTTTCAATAGTAGATTAATGGAATTTTGAATTTTTTTGAAATGTTACCTATATACTGGATCTCATACGATCATTCTTCCATACGTTCAAGCCTTAAGATCTCAAAAATCCATATAAATAATATGTAAATTTTGAAATGGTTTATTGTTTCTTTCACTAAAAAATAACATTTCAATAGTAGATTATTGAATTTTTGAAATTTTTTGAAATTTTACCTATATACTGATTCTCATACGATTATTCTTCCATACGTTCAAGCCTTAAGTGCTCAAAAATCCATATTGATAAAATTTAAATTTTGAAATGTTGTATTGTTTCTTTCACTTAAAAATAACATTTCAATAGTAGATTTTTGAATTTTTGAATTTTTTTGAAATGTTACCTCTATACTGATTCCCATACGATCATTCTTCCATACATTCAAGCCATAAGTGCTTAAAAATCCATATTGATAAATGTAAATTTTGAAATGTTTTATTGTTTCTTTCAGTTAGGTTAGTATTAAATTCACTCAAAAATAACGTTTCAATAGTAGATTATTGAATTTTTGAATTTTTTTGAAATGTTACCTATATACTGGATCTCATACGATCATTCTTCCATACGTTCAAACCTTAAGATCTCAAAAATCCATATTGACAAAATTTAAATTTTGAATTGTTGTATTTTTTCTTTCACTTAAAAATAACATTTCAATAGTAGATTATTGAATTTTAGAAATTTTTTGAAATGTTACCTGTATACTGATTCTCATATGATCATTCTTCCATACGTTCAAGCCTTAAGTGCTCAAAAATCCATATTGATAAAATTTAAGATTTGAAATGTTTTATTGTTTCTTTCACTTAAAAATAACATTTTAATAGTAGATTTTTGAATTTTTAACATTTTTTGAAATGTTACCTATATACTGATTCTCATACGATTATTCTTCCATACGTTCAAGCTATAAGTGCTCAAAAACCCATATTGATAAAATGTAAATTTTGCAATGGTTTATAGTTTCTTTCATTTAAAAATAACATTTCAATATTTATACTTTTCACGTATGTGAAACAGTATAATATCTTTGTGCTGAAGTTTGTAACAGATCGAAATATTAATTTCCGACTATATAAAGTATATATATTCTTGATCAGGACGACAAGACGAGTTGATTTAGCCATGTCCGTCTGTCCGTCTGACCGTCTGTCCGTCTGTCTGTATATATACAATCTCCTCCCACAGTTTTGAAGATATCGAGCTGAAATTTTGCACAGAGACTTCTCATTCGTGCAGTCAACTCATTTGTCGGATCCAGCCATATCGGACCACTGGAACTGGTAGCCCCCATACGAAAAGAAGAAGAAAAATGAACAAAACTTGAATCGTTGTATGGAAAACTTTTTTGTTTTGTACGATAGAGTGCTGAAATTTTAAACATAGTAGTTTTACATAGTCCGACTACATGCCTGAAAGTTTCATTGAGATTGGACATCTGGAACTGGTAGCCCCCATACAAAATGAAGAAGAGGAAGAGAAGCAATATTCACGTCGTTGTATGGACAACTTTTTTGTTTTTTAACCAATTGACTTGAAACTTTACAGTTATGTTCTTAGGGAGGAATGAAAACTATTTTGACCAAAAGTGGGCGTGGCCACGCCCTTTTATAGCGAAAATTGACCCGTTGTATGGAAAACTTTTTAGTTTTTTAACCAATTGACTTAAAACCTTACAGTTATGTTCTTAGGGAGGAATGAAAACTATTTAGACCAAAAGTGGGCATGACCACCCCCACTTACAGCGAGAATTGACCCGTTGTATGGAAAACTTTTTTGTTTTTTAACCAATTGACTTGAAACTTTACAGTTATGTTCTAAGGGAGGCATGAGAACTATTCATTTAGTTTTTTTTATAGTGACACAACGTGAAAAGTATTACAGCTTCAGCCTTGCTGAAGATAGCGTCCTTACTGGTTTATTTTTGAATTTTTGAATTTTTTTGAAATGTTACCTATATACTGGATCTCATACGATCATTCTTCCATACGTTCAAGCCTTAAGTGCTCAAAAATCCATATAAATAAAATGTAAATTTTGAAATGGTTTATTGTTTCTTTCACTAAAAAATAACATTTCAATAGTAGATTATTGAATTTTTGAAATTTTTTGAAATGTCACCTATTTACTGATTCTCATACGATCATTCTTCCATACGTTCAAGCCTTAAGTGGTCAAAAATCCATATTGATAAATGTTGTATTGATGAATTTTTTTTAAATGTTACCTATATACTGGATCTCATACGATCATTCTTCCATACGTTCAAGCCTTAAGATCTCAAAAATCCATATAAATAAAACTTCAATTTTGAAATGTTTTATTGTTTCTTTCACTTAGGTTAGAATTAAATTCACTCAAAAATAACGTTTCAATAGTAGATTAATGGAATTTTTGAATTTTTTTGAAATGTTACCTATATACTGGATCTCAAACGATCATTCTTCCATACGTTCAAGCCTTAAGATCTCAAAAATCCATATTAACAAAATTTAAATTTTGAATTGTTGTATTTTTTCTTTCACTAAAAAATAACATTTCAATAGTAGATTATTGAATTTTTGAAATTTTTTGAAATGTTACCTATATACTGATTCTCATACGATCATTCTTCCATACGTTCAAGCCTTAAGTGCTCAAAAATCCATATTGATAAAATTTAAATTTTGAAATGTTTTATTGTTTCTTTCACTTAAAAATAACATTTCAATAGTAGATTTTTAAATTTTTTGAAATGTTACCTATATACTGATTCTCATATGATCATTCTTCCATACGTTCAAGCCTTAAGTGCTCAAAAATGCATATTGATAAAATTTAAGATTTGAAATGTTTTATTGTTTCTTCGACTTAAAAATAACATTTCAATAGTAGATTTTTGAATTTTTAAAATTTTTCGAAATGTTACCTATATACTGATTCTCATACGATTATTCTTCTATACGTTCAAGCCTTAAGTGCTCAAAAATCCATATAAATAAAATGTAAATTTTGAAATGGTTTATTGTTTCTTTCACTTAAAAATAACATTTCAATAGTATATTTTTGAATTTTTAAAATTTTTTGAAATGTTACCTATATACTGATTCTCATACGATTATTCTTCTATACGTTCAAGCTATAAGTGCTCAAAAACCCATATTGATCAAATTTAAGATTTGAAATGTTTTATTGTTTCTTTCACTAAAAAATAACATTTCAATAGTAGATTATTGAATTTTTGAAATTTTTTGAAATGTTACCTGTATACTGAATCTCATATGATCATTCTTCCATACGTTCAAGCCTTAAGTGCTCAAAAATCCATATTAATAAAATTTAAATTTTGAAATGTTTTATTGTTTCTTTCACTTAGGTTAGTATTAAATTCACTCAAAAATAACGTTTCAATAGTAGATTTTTGAATTTTTGAATTTTTTTGAAATGTTACCTATTTACTGATTCCCATACGATCATTTTTCCATGCGTTCAAGCCTTAAGTGCTCAAAAATCCATATTAATAAAATTTAAATTTTGAAATGTTGTATTGTTTCTTTCACTTAAAAATAACATTTCAATAGTAGATTTTTGAATTTTAGAACTTTTTTGAAATGATACCTGTATACTGATTCTCATATGATCATTCTTCCATACGTTCAAGCCCTAAGTGCTCAAAAATCCATATAAATAAAAAATAACATTTCAATAGTAGATTATTGAATTTTTGAAATTTTTTGAAATGTTACCTATTTACTGATTCCCATACGATCATTCTTCCATACGTTCAAGCCTTAAGTGCTCAAAAATCCATATTGATAAAATTTAAATTTTAAAATGTTGTATTGTTTCTTTCACTTAAAAATAACATTTCAATAGTAGATTTTTGAATTTTAGAACTTTTTTGAAATGATACCTGTATACTGATTCTCATATGATCATTCTTCCATACGTTCAAGCCCTAAGTGCTCAAAAATCCATATAAATAAAAAATAACATTTCAATAGTAGATTATTGAATTTTTGAAATTTTTTGAAATGTTACCTATTTACTGATTCCCATACGATCATTCTTCCATACGTTCAAGCCTTAAGTGCTCAAAAATCCATATTGATAAAATTTAAATTTTGAAATGTTGTATTGTTTCTTTCACTTAAAAATAACATTTCAATAGTAGATTTTTGAATTTTAGAAATTTTTTAAAATGTTACCTGTATACTGAATCTCATATGATCATTCTTCCATACGTTCAAGCCTTAAGTGCTCAAAAATCCATATTGATAAAATTTAAGATTTGAAATGTTTTATTGTTTCTTTCACTTAAAAATAACATTTCAATAGTAGATTTTTGAATTTTTGAAATTTTTTGAAATGTTACCTATATACTGATTCTCATACGATTATTATTCTATACGTTCAAGCCTTAAGTGCTCAAAAACCCATATTGATAAAATGTAAATTTTGCAATGGTTTATAGTTTCTTTCATTTAAAAATAACATTTCAATAGTAGATTTTAAAATTTTTGAATTTTTTTGAAATGTTACCTATATACTGGATCTCATACGATCATCCTTCCATACGTTCAAGCCTTAAGTGCTCAAAAATCCATATAAATAAAATGTAAATTTTGCAATGTTTTATAGTTTCTTTCACTTAGGTTAGTATTAAATTCACTCAAAAAAAACGTTTCAATAGTAGATTTTTAAATTTTTGAATTTTTTTGAAATGTTACCTATATACTGGATCTCATATGATTATCCTTCCATACGTTCAAGCCTTAAGTGCTCAAAAATCCATATAAATAAAATGTAAATTTTGAAATGGTTTATTGTTTCTTTCACTAAAAAATAACATTTCAATAGTAGATTATTGAATTTTTGAAATTTTTTGAAATGTTACCTATTTACTGATTCCCATACGATCATTCTTCCATACGTTCAAGCCTTAAGTGCTCAAAAATCCATATTGATAAAATTTAAATTTTGAAATGTTGTATTGTTTCTTTCACTTAAAAATAACATTTCAATAGTAGATTTTTGAATTTTAAAAATTTTTTGAAATATTACCTATATACTGATTCTCATACGATTATTCTTCTATACGTTCAAGCCATAAGTGCTCAAAAACCCATATTGATAAAATGTAAATTTTGCAATGGTTTATAGTTTCTTTCATTTAAAAATAACATTTCAATAGTAGATTTTAAAATTTTTGAATTTTTTTGAAATGTTACCTATATACTGGATCTCATACGATCATCCTTCCATACGTTCAAGCCTTAAGTGCTCAAAAATCCATATAAATAAAATGTAAATTTTGAAATGGTTTATTGTTTCTTTCACTAAAAAATAACATTTCAATAGTAGATTATTGAATTTTTGAAATTTTTTGAAATGTTACCTATTTACTGATTCCCATACGTTCATTCTTCCATACGTTCAAGCCTTAAGTGGTCAAAAATCCATATTGATAAATGTAAATTTTGCAATGTTTTATAGTTTCTTTCACTTAGGTTAGTATTAAATTCACTCAAAAAAAACGTTTCAATAGTAGATTTTTAAATTTTTGAATTTTTTTGAAATGTTACCTATATACTGGATCTCAAACGATCATTCTTCCATACGTTCAAGCCTTAAGATCTCAAAAATCCATATTAACAAAATTTAAATTTTGAATTGTTGTATTTTTTCTTTCACTAAAAAATAACATTTCAATAGTAGATTATTGAATTTTTGAAATTTTTTGAAATGTTACCTATATACTGATTCTCATACGATCATTCTTCCATACGTTCAAGCCTTAAGTGCTCAAAAATCCATATTGATAAAATTTAAATTTTGAAATGTTTTATTGTTTCTTTCACTTAAAAATAACATTTCAATAGTAGATTTTTAAATTTTTTGAAATGTTACCTATATACTGATTCTCATATGATCATTCTTCCATACGTTCAAGCCTTAAGTGCTCAAAAATGCATATTGATAAAATTTAAGATTTGAAATGTTTTATTGTTTCTTCGACTTAAAAATAACATTTCAATAGTAGATTTTTGAATTTTTAAAATTTTTCGAAATGTTACCTATATACTGATTCTCATACGATTATTCTTCTATACGTTCAAGCCTTAAGTGCTCAAAAATCCATATAAATAAAATGTAAATTTTGAAATGGTTTATTGTTTCTTTCACTTAAAAATAACATTTCAATAGTATATTTTTGAATTTTTAAAATTTTTTGAAATGTTACCTATATACTGATTCTCATACGATTATTCTTCTATACGTTCAAGCTATAAGTGCTCAAAAACCCATATTGATCAAATTTAAGATTTGAAATGTTTTATTGTTTCTTTCACTAAAAAATAACATTTCAATAGTAGATTATTGAATTTTTGAAATTTTTTGAAATGTTACCTGTATACTGAATCTCATATGATCATTCTTCCATACGTTCAAGCCTTAAGTGCTCAAAAATCCATATTAATAAAATTTAAATTTTGAAATGTTTTATTGTTTCTTTCACTTAGGTTAGTATTAAATTCACTCAAAAATAACGTTTCAATAGTAGATTTTTGAATTTTTGAATTTTTTTGAAATGTTACCTATTTACTGATTCCCATACGATCATTTTTCCATGCGTTCAAGCCTTAAGTGCTCAAAAATCCATATTAATAAAATTTAAATTTTGAAATGTTGTATTGTTTCTTTCACTTAAAAATAACATTTCAATAGTAGATTTTTGAATTTTAGAACTTTTTTGAAATGATACCTGTATACTGATTCTCATATGATCATTCTTCCATACGTTCAAGCCCTAAGTGCTCAAAAATCCATATAAATAAAAAATAACATTTCAATAGTAGATTATTGAATTTTTGAAATTTTTTGAAATGTTACCTATTTACTGATTCCCATACGATCATTCTTCCATACGTTCAAGCCTTAAGTGCTCAAAAATCCATATTGATAAAATTTAAATTTTAAAATGTTGTATTGTTTCTTTCACTTAAAAATAACATTTCAATAGTAGATTTTTGAATTTTAGAACTTTTTTGAAATGATACCTGTATACTGATTCTCATATGATCATTCTTCCATACGTTCAAGCCCTAAGTGCTCAAAAATCCATATAAATAAAAAATAACATTTCAATAGTAGATTATTGAATTTTTGAAATTTTTTGAAATGTTACCTATTTACTGATTCCCATACGATCATTCTTCCATACGTTCAAGCCTTAAGTGCTCAAAAATCCATATTGATAAAATTTAAATTTTGAAATGTTGTATTGTTTCTTTCACTTAAAAATAACATTTCAATAGTAGATTTTTGAATTTTAGAAATTTTTTAAAATGTTACCTGTATACTGAATCTCATATGATCATTCTTCCATACGTTCAAGCCTTAAGTGCTCAAAAATCCATATTGATAAAATTTAAGATTTGAAATGTTTTATTGTTTCTTTCACTTAAAAATAACATTTCAATAGTAGATTTTTGAATTTTTGAAATTTTTTGAAATGTTACCTATATACTGATTCTCATACGATTATTATTCTATACGTTCAAGCCATAAGTGCTCAAAAACCCATATTGATAAAATGTAAATTTTGCAATGGTTTATAGTTTCTTTCATTTAAAAATAACATTTCAATAGTAGATTTTAAAATTTTTGAATTTTTTTGAAATGTTACCTATATACTGGATCTCATACGATCATCCTTCCATACGTTCAAGCCTTAAGTGCTCAAAAATCCATATAAATAAAATGTAAATTTTGCAATGTTTTATAGTTTCTTTCACTTAGGTTAGTATTAAATTCACTCAAAAAAAACGTTTCAATAGTAGATTTTTAAATTTTTGAATTTTTTTGAAATGTTACCTATATACTGGATCTCATATGATTATCCTTCCATACGTTCAAGCCTTAAGTGCTCAAAAATCCATATAAATAAAATGTAAATTTTGAAATGGTTTATTGTTTCTTTCACTAAAAAATAACATTTCAATAGTAGATTATTGAATTTTTGAAATTTTTTGAAATGTTACCTATTTACTGATTCCCATACGATCATTCTTCCATACGTTCAAGCCTTAAGTGCTCAAAAATCCATATTGATAAAATTTAAATTTTGAAATGTTGTATTGTTTCTTTCACTTAAAAATAACATTTCAATAGTAGATTTTTGAATTTTAAAAATTTTTTGAAATATTACCTATATACTGATTCTCATACGATTATTCTTCTATACGTTCAAGCCATAAGTGCTCAAAAACCCATATTGATAAAATGTAAATTTTGCAATGGTTTATAGTTTCTTTCATTTAAAAATAACATTTCAATAGTAGATTTTAAAATTTTTGAATTTTTTTGAAATGTTACCTATATACTGGATCTCATACGATCATCCTTCCATACGTTCAAGCCTTAAGTGCTCAAAAATCCATATAAATAAAATGTAAATTTTGAAATGGTTTATTGTTTCTTTCACTAAAAAATAACATTTCAATAGTAGATTATTGAATTTTTGAAATTTTTTGAAATGTTACCTATTTACTGATTCCCATACGTTCATTCTTCCATACGTTCAAGCCTTAAGTGGTCAAAAATCCATATTGATAAATGTAAATTTTGCAATGTTTTATAGTTTCTTTCACTTAGGTTAGTATTAAATTCACTCAAAAAAAACGTTTCAATAGTAGATTTTTAAATTTTTGAATTTTTTTGAAATGTTACCTATATACTGGATCTCATATGATTATCCTTCCATACGTTCAAGCCTTAAGTGCTCAAAAATCCATATAAATAAAATGTTAATTTTGAAATGGTTTATTGTTTCTTTCACTAAAAAATAACATTTCAATAGTAGATTTTTGAATTTTTGAATTTTTTTGAAATGTTATCTGTATACTGATTCTCATACGATCATTCTTCCATACGTTCAAGCCTTAAGTGCTCAAAAATCCATATTGATTAATGTAAATTTTGAAATGTTTTATTGTTTCTTTCACTAAAAAATAACATTTCAATAGTAGATTTTTGAATTTTTGAATTTTTTTGAAATGTTTCCTGTATACTGATTTTCATACGATCATTCTTCCATACGTTCAAGCCTAAAGTGCTTAAAAATCCATATTGATAAATGTAAATTTTGCAATGTTTTATAGTTTCTTTCACTTAGGTTAGTATTAAATTCACTCAAAAAAAACGTTTCAATAGTAGATTTTTAAATTTTTGAATTTTTTTGAAATGTTACCTATATACTGGATCTCATATGATTATCCTTCCATACGTTCAAGCCTTAAGTGCTCAAAAATCCATATAAATAAAATGTTAATTTTGAAATGGTTTATTGTTTCTTTCACTAAAAAATAACATTTCAATAGTAGATTTTTGAATTTTTGAATTTTTTTGAAATGTTATCTGTATACTGATTCTCATACGATCATTCTTCCATACGTTCAAGCCTTAAGTGCTCAAAAATCCATATTGATTAATGTAAATTTTGAAATGTTTTATTGTTTCTTTCACTAAAAAATAACATTTCAATAGTAGATATTTGAATTTTTGATTTTTTTTGAAATGTTACCTATATACTGGATCTCATTCGATCATTCTTCCATACGTTCAAGCCTTAAGATATCAAAAATCCATATAAATAAAATGTACATTTTGAAATGGTTGTTTGTTTCACTAAAAAATAACATTTCAATAGTAGATTATTGAATTTTTGAAATCTTACCTATATACTAATTCTCATACGATCATTCTTCCATACGTTCAAGCCTTAAGTGCTCAAAAATCCATATTGATAAAATTTAAATTTTGAAATGTTGTATTGTTTCTTTCACTTAAAAATAACATCTCAATAGTAGATTTTTGAATTTTAGAAATTTTTTGAAATGTTATCTATATACTGATTCTCATATGAACATTGTTCCATACGTTCAAGCCTTAAGATCTCAAAAATCCACATAATTAAAATGTATAATTTGAAATGGTTTTTTGTTTCTTTCACCAAAAAATAACATTTCAATAGTAGATTTTTGAATTTTTGAAATTTTTTGAAATGTTACCTATATACTGATTCTCATATGAGCATTCTTCCATACGTTCAAGCTTTAAGATCTCAAAAATCCACATAAATAAAATGTATATTTTGAAATGGTTTTTTGTTTCTTTCACCAAAAAATAACATTTCAATAGTAGATTATTGAATATTAGAATTTTTTTGAAATGTTACCTATATACTGGTTCCCATACGATCATTCTTCAATACGTTCAAGCCTTAAGTGCTCAAAAATCCATATTGATAAATGTAAATTTTGAAATGTTTTATTGTTTCTTTCACTTAGGTTAGTATTAAATTCACTCAAAAATAACATTTCAATAGTAGATTTTTGAATTTTTGAAATTTTTTGAAATGTTACCTATGTATATACTGGATCTCATACGATCATTCTTCTATACGTTCAAGCCTTAAGATCTCAAAAATCCATATAAATAATATGTAAATTTTGAAATGGTTTATTGTGTCTTTCACTAAAAAATAACATTTCAATAGTAGAATATTGAATTTTTGAAATTTTTTGAAATGTTACCTATTTACTGATTCCCATACGATTATTCTTCCATACGTTCAAGCTCTAAGTGGTCAAAAATCCATATTGATAAATGTAAATTTTGAAATGTTTTATTGTTTCTTTCACTTAGGTTAGTATTAAATTCACTCAAAAATAACGTTTCAATAGTAGATTTTTGAATTTTAGAATTTTTTTGAAATGTTACCTATATACTGGATCTCATACGATCATTCTTCCATACGTTCAAGCCTTAAGATCTCAAAAATCCATATAAATAAAATGTCAATTTTGAAATGTTTTATTGTTTCTTTCACTTAGGTTAGTATTAAATTCACTCAAAAATAACGTTTCAATAGTAGATTATTGAATTTTTGAATTTTTTTGAAATGTTACCTATATACTGGATCTCATACGATTATTTTTCCATACGTTCAAGCCTTAAGATCTCAAAAATCCATATAAATAATATGTAAATTTTGAAATGGTTTATTGTTTCTTTCACTAAAAAATAACATTTCAATAGTAGATTTTTGAATTTTGAATTTTTTTGAAATGTTACCTCTATACTGATTCCCATACGATCATTCTTCCATACATTCAAGCCTTAAGTGCTTAAAAATCCATATTGATAAATGTAAATTTTTAAATGTTTTATTGTTTCTTTCACTTAGGTTAGTATTAAATTCACTCAATAATAACGTTTCAATAGTAGATTATTGAATTTCTGAATTTTTTTGAAATGTTACCTGTATACTGGATCTCATACGATCATTCTTCCAATCGTTCAAGCCTTAAGATCTCAAAAATCCATATAAATAATACGTAAATTTTGAAATGGTTTATTGTTTCTTTCACTAAAAAATAACATTTCAATAGTAGATTATTGAATTTTTGAAATTTTTTGAAATGTTACCTATATACTGATTCTCATAAGATCATTCTTCCATACGTTCAAGCCTTAAGTGCTCAAAAATCCATATTGATAAAATTTAAATTTTGAAATGTTGTATTGTTTCTTTCACTTAAAAATAACATTTCAATAGTAGATTTTTGAATTTTTAAAAATCCATATTGATAAATGTAAATTTTGAAATGTTCTATTGTTTCTTTCACTTAGGTTAGTATTAAATTCACTCAAAA
Source organism: Phortica okadai (assembly GCA_034638295.1). Classification (NCBI taxonomy): domain Eukaryota; kingdom Metazoa; phylum Arthropoda; class Insecta; order Diptera; family Drosophilidae; genus Phortica; species Phortica okadai. The sequence goes on along the minus strand of CM067851.1, from coordinate 26,253,966 downwards.
ATAACGATTCAATAGTTGATTTTTGAATTTTTGAATTTTTTTGAAATGTTACCTATATACTGGATCTCATACGATCATTCTTCCATACGTTTAAGCCTTAAGATCACAAAAATCCATTTAAATAAAATGTAAATTTTGAAATGGTTTATTGTTTGTTTCACTAAAAAATAACATTTCAATAGTAGATTATTGAATTTTAGAAATTTTTTGAAATGTTACCTATATACTGATTCCCATACGATCATTCTTCCATACGTTCAAGCCTTAAGTGCTCAAAAATCCATATTGATAAATGTAAATTTTGAAATGTTTTATTGTTTCTTTCACTTAGGTTAGTATTAAATTCACCTAAATATAACATTTCAATAGTAGATTTTTTAATTTTTGAATTTTTTTGAAATGTTACCTATATACTGATTCCCATACGATCATTCTTCCATACGTTCAAGCCTTAAGTGCTCAAAAATCCATATTGATAAAATGTAAATTTTGAAATGGTTTATTGTTTCTTTCACTAAAAAATAACATTTCAATGGCAGATTTTTGAATTTTTGAATTTTTTTGAAATGTTACCTATATACTGATTCCCATACGATCATTCTTCCATACGTTCAAGCCTTAAGTGCTCAAAAATCCATATTGATAAATGTAAATTTTGAAATGTTTTATTGTTTCTTTCACTTAGGTTAGTATTAAATTCACCTAAATATAACATTTCAATAGTAGATTTTTGAATTTTTGAATTTTTTTGAAATGTTACCTATATACTGGATCTCATACGATCATTCTTCCATACGTTCAAGCCTTAAGATCTCAAAAATCCATATAAATAATATGTAAATTTTTGAAATGGTTTATTGTTTCTTTCACTAAAAAATAACATTTCAATAGTAGATTATTGAATTTTTGAAATTTTTTGAAATTTTACCTATATACTGATTCTCATACGATTATTCTTCCATACGTTCAAGCCTTAAGTGCTCAAAAATCCATATTGATAAAATTTAAATTTTGAAATGTTGTATTGTTTCTTTCACTTAAAAATAACATTTCAATAGTAGATTTTTGAATTTTTGAATTTTTTTGAAATGTTACCTCTATACTGATTCCCATACGATCATTCTTCCATACATTCAAGCCATAAGTGCTTAAAAATCCATATTGATAAATATAAATTTTGAAATGTTTTATTGTTTGTTTCAGTTAGGTTAGTATTAAATTCACTCAAAAATAACGTTTCAATAGTAGATTATTGAATTTTTGAATTTTTTTGAAATGTTACCTATATACTGGATCTCATACGATCATTCTTCCATACATTCAAGCCTTAAGTGCTTAAAAATCCATATAAATAAAATGTCAATTTTGAAATGTTTTATTGTTTCTTTCACTTAGGTTAGTATTAAATTCACTCAAAAATAACGTTTCAATAGTAGATTATTGAATTTTTGAATTTTTTTGAAATGTTACCTATATACTGGATCTCATTCGATCATTCTTCCATACGTTCAAGCCTTAAGATATCAAAAATCCATATAAATAAAATGTCAATTTTGAAATGTTTTATTGTTTCTTTCACTTAGGTTAGTATTAAATTCACTCAAAAATAACGTTTCAATAGTAGATTAATGGTATTTTGAATTTTTTTGAAATGTTACCTATATACTGGATCTCATACGATCATTCTTCCATACATTCAAGCCTTAAGTGCTTAAAAATCCATATAAATAAAATGTCAATTTTGAAATGTTTTATTGTTTCTTTCACTTAGGTTAGTATTAAATTCACTCAAAAATAACGTTTCAATAGTAGATTATTGAATTTTTGAATTTTTTTGAAATGTTACCTATATACTGGATCTCATTCGATCATTCTTCCATACGTTCAAGCCTTAAGATATCAAAAATCCATATAAATAAAATGTCAATTTTGAAATGTTTTATTGTTTCTTTCACTTAGGTTAGTATTAAATTCACTCAAAAATACCGTTTCAATAGTAGATTTTTGAATTTTTGAATTTTTTTGAAATGTTACCTATATACTGGATCTCATACGAGCATTCTTCCATACGTTCAAGCCTTAAGACCTCAAAAATCCATATAAATAAAATGTCAATTTTGAAATGTTTTATTGTTTCTTTCACTTAGGTTAGTATTAAATTCACTCAAAAATAACATTTCAATAGTAGATTATTGAATTTTTGAATTTTTTTGAAATGTTACCTGTATACTGGATCTCATACGATCATTCTTCCATACATTCAAGCCTTAAGACCTCAAAAATCCATATAAATAAAATGTCAATTTTGAAATGTTTTATTGTTTCTTTCACTTAGGTTAGTATTAAATTCACTCAAAAATAACGTTTCAATAGTAGATTATTGAATTTTTGAATTTTTTTGAAATGTTACCTGTATACTGGATCTCATACGATCATTCTTCCATACGTTCAAGCCTTAAGATCTCAAAAATCCATATAAATAAAATGTCAATTTTGAAATGTTTTATTGTTTCTTTCACTTAGGTTAGTATTAAATTCACTCAAAAATAACGTTTCAATAGTAGATTTTTGAATTTTTGAATTTTTTTGAAATGTTACCTGTATACTGGATCTCATACGATCATTCTTCCATACGTTCAAGCCTTAAGTGCTCAAAACTCCATATTGATAAAATGTTAATTTTGAAATGGTTTATTGTTTCTTTCACTTAGGTTAGTATTAAATTCACTTAAAAAAACATTTTAATAGAACATAATTGAATTTTTGAAATTTTTTGAAATGTTACCTATATACTGATTCTCAGACTTTTATTCTTCCATACGTTCAAGCCTTAAGTGCTCAAAAATCCATATTGATAAATGTAAATTTTGAAATGTTTTATTGTTTCTTTCACTTAGGTTAGTATTAAATTCACCTAAATATAACATTTCAATAGTAGATTTTTGAATTTTTGAATTTTTTTGAAATGTTACCTATATACTGGATCTCATACGATCATTCTTCCATACGTTCAAGCCTTAAGATCTCAAAAATCCATATAAATAATATGTAAATTTTTGAAATGGTTTATTGTTTCTTTCACTAAAAAATAACATTTCAATAGTAGATTATTGAATTTTTGAAATTTTTTGAAATTTTACCTATATACTGATTCTCATACGATTATTCTTCCATACGTTCAAGCCTTAAGTGCTCAAAAATCCATATTGATAAAATTTAAATTTTGAAATGTTGTATTGTTTCTTTCACTTAAAAATAACATTTCAATAGTAGATTTTTGAATTTTTGAATTTTTTTGAAATGTTACCTCTATACTGATTCCCATACGATCATTCTTCCATACATTCAAGCCATAAGTGCTTAAAAATCCATATTGATAAATATAAATTTTGAAATGTTTTATTGTTTCTTTCAGTTAGGTTAGTATTAAATTCACTCAAAAATAACGTTTCAATAGTAGATTATTGAATTTTTGAATTTTTTTGAAATGTTACCTATATACTGGATCTCATACGATCATTCTTCCATACGTTCAAACCTTAAGATCTCAAAAATCCATATTGACAAAATTTAAATTTTGAATTGTTGTATTTTTTCTTTCACTTAAAAATAACATTTCAATAGTAGATTATTGAATTTTAGAAATTTTTGGAAATGTTACCTGTATACTGATTCTCATATGATCATTCTTCCATACGTTCAAGCCTTAAGTGCTCAAAAATCCATATTGATAAAATTTAAGATTTGAAATGTTTTATTGTTTCTTTCACTTAAAAATAACATTTTAATAGTAGATTTTTGAATTTTTAAAATTTTTTGAAATGTTACCTATATACTGATTCTCATACGATTATTCTTCCATACGTTCAAGCTATAAGTGCTCAAAAACCCATATTGATAAAATGTAAATTTTGCAATGGTTTATAGTTTCTTTCATTTAAAAATAACATTTCAATACTTATACTTTTCACGTATGTGAAACAGTATAATATCTTTGTGCTGAAGTTTGTAACAGATCGAAATATTAATTTCCGACTATATAAAGTATATATATTCTTGATCAGGACGACAAGACGAGTTGATTTAGCCATGTCCGTCTGTCCGTCTGACCGTCTGTCCGTCTGTCTGTATATATACAATCTCCTCCCACAGTTTTGAAGATATCGAGCTGAAATTTTGCACAGAGACTTCTCATTCGTGCAGTCAACTCATTCGTCGGATCGAGCCATATCGGACCACTGGAACTGGTAGCCCCCATACGAAAAGAAGAAGAAAAATGAACAAAACTTGAATCGTTGTATGGAAAACTTTTTTGTTTTGTACGATAGAGTGCTGAAATTTTAAACATAGTAGTTTTACATAGTCCGACTACATGCCTGAAAGTTTCATTGAGATTGGACATCTGGAACTGGTAGCCCCCATACAAAATGAAGAAGAGGAAGAGAAGCAATATTCACGTCGTTGTATGGACACCTTTTTTGTTTTTTAACCAATTGACTTGAAACTTTACAGTTATGTTCTTAGGGAGGAATGAAAACTATTTTGACCAAAAGTGGGCGTGGCCACGCCCTTTTATAGCGAAAATTGACCCGTTGTATGGAAAACTTTTTAGTTTTTTAACCAATTGACTTGAAACTTTACAGTTATGTTCTTAGGGAGGCATGAAAACTATTTTGACCAAAAGTAGGCATGACCACGCCCACTAATAGCGAAAATTGACCCGTTGTATGGAAAACTTTTTTTTTTTTTAACCAACTGACTTGAAACTTTACAGTTATGTTCTTAGGGGGAATGAAAACTATTTTGACCAAAAGTGGGCGTGGCCACGCCCTTTTATAGCGAAAATTGAACCGTTGTATGGAAAACTTTTTTGTTTTTTATCCAATTGACTTGAAACTTTACAGTTATGTTCTTAGGGAGGCATGAAAACTATTTAGACCAAAAGTGGGCATGACAACGCCCACTTATAGCGAAAATTGACCCGTTGTATGGAAAACTTTTTTGTTTTTTTACCAATTGACTTGAATCTTTACAGTTATGTTCTTAAGGCGGAATGAAAACTATTTTGACCAAAAGTGGGCATGGCCACGCCCTTTTATAGCGAAACTTGAACCGTTGTATGGAAAAATTTTTTGTTTTTTAACCAATTGACTTAAAACCTTACAGTTATGTTCTTAGGGAGGAATGAAAACTATTTAGACCAAAAGTGGGCATGACCACCCCCACTTACAGCGAGAATTGACCCGTTGTATGGAAAACTTTTTTGTTTTTTAACCAATTGACTTGAAACTTTACAGTTATGTTCTAAGGGAGGCATGAGAACTATTCATTTAGTTTTTTTTATAGTGACACAACGTGAAAAGTATTACAGCTTCAGCCTTGCTGAAGATAGCGTCCTTACTGGTTTTTTTTTTGAATTTTTGAATTTTTTTGAAATGTTACCTATATACTGGATCTCATACGATCATTCTTCCATACGTTCAAGCCTTAAGTGCTCAAAAATCCATATAAATAAAATGTAAATTTTGAAATGGTTTATTGTTTCTTTCACTAAAAAATAACATTTCAATAGTAGATTATTGAATTTTTGAAATTTTTTGAAATGTCACCTATTTACTGATTCTCATACGATCATTCTTCCATACGTTCAAGCCTTAAGTGGTCAAAAATCCATATTGATAAATGTTGTATTGATGAATTTTTTTGAAATGTTACCTATATACTGGATCTCATACGATCATTCTTCCATACGTTCAAGCCTTAAGATCTCAAAAATCCATATAAATAAAACTTCAATTTTGAAATGTTTTATTGTTTCTTTCACTTAGGTTAGAATTAAATTCACTCAAAAATAACGTTTCAATAGTAGATTAATGGAATTTTTGAATTTTTTTGAAATGTTACCTATATACTGGATCTCAAACGATCATTCTTCCATACGTTCAAGCCTTAAGATCTCAAAAATTCATATTAACAAAATTTAAATTTTGAATTGTTGTATTTTTTCTTTCACTAAAAAATAACATTTCAATAGTAGATTATTGAATTTTTGAAATTTTTTGAAATGTTACCTATATACTGATTCTCATACGATCATTCTTCCATACGTTCAAGCCTTAAGTGCTCAAAAATCCATATTGATAAAATTTAAATTTTGAAATGTTGTATTGTTTCTTTCACTTAAAAATAACATTTCAATAGTAGATTTTTGAATTTTTTAAATTTTTTTAAATGTTACCTCTATACAGATTCTCAGACTTTTATTCTTCCATACGTTCAAGCCTTAAGTGCGCAAAAATCCATATTGATAAAATGTAAATTTTGAAATGGTTTATTGTTTCTTTCACTTAAATATAACATTTCAATAGTAGGTTTTTGAATTTTTGAATTTTTTTGAAATGTTACCTATATACTGGATCTCATACGATCATTCTTCCATACGTTCAAGCCTTAAGTGCTCAAAAATCCATATTGATAAATGTTGTATTGATGAATTTTTTTGAAATGTTACCTATATACTGGATCTCATACGATCATTCTTCCATACGTTCAAGCCTTAAGATCTCAAAAATCCATATAAATAAAATGTCAATTTTGAAATGTTTTATTGTTTCTTTCACTTAGGTTAGTATTAAATTCACTCAAAAATAACGTTTCAATAGTAGACTAATGGAATTTTGAATTTTTTTGAAATGTTACCTATATACTGGATCTCATACGATCATTCTTCCATACGTTCAAGCCTTAAGATCTCAAAAATCCATATAAATAATATGTAAATTTTGAAATGGTTTATTGTTTCTTTCACTAAAAAATAACATTTCAATAGTAGATTATTGAATTTTTGAAATTTTTTGAAATGTTACCTATATACTGATTCTCATACGATCATTCTTCCATACGTTCATGCCTTAAGTGCTCAAAAATCCATATTGATAAAATTTAAATTTTGAAATGTTGTATGGTTTCTTTCACTTAAAAATAACATTTCAATAGTAGATTTTTGAATTTTTGAATTTTTTTGAAATGTTACCTCTATACTGATTCCCATACGATCATTCTTCCATACATTCAAGCCTTAAGTGCTTAAAAATCCATATTGATAAATGTAAATTTTGAAATGTTTTATTGTTTCTTTCGGTTAGGTTAGTATTAATATCACTCAAAAATAACGTTTCAATAGTAGATTATTGAATTTTTGAAATTTTTTGAAATGTTACCTATATACTGGATCTCATACGAAAATTCTTCTATACGTTCAAGCCTTAAGATCTCAAAAATCCATATAAATAATATGTAAATTTTGAAATGGTTTATTGTTTCTTTCACTAAAAAATAACATTTCAATAGTAGATTATTGAATTTTTTAAATTTTTTGAAATGTTACCTATATACTGATTCTCATACGATCATTCTTCTATACGTTCAATCCTTAAGATCTCAAAAATACATATAAAAAAAATGTAAATTTTGAAATGGTTTATTGTTTGTTTCACTAAAAAATAACATTTCAATAGTAGATTATTGAATTTTAGAAATTTTTTGAAATGTTACGTGTATACTGATTCCCATATGATCATTCTTCCATACGTTCAAGCCTTAAGTGCTCAAAAATCCATATTGATAAATGTAAATTTTGAAATGTTTTATTGTTTCTTTCACTTAGGTTAGTATTAAATTCACCCAAAAATAACGTTTCAATAGTAGATTATTGAATTTTTGAATTTTTTTGGAATGTTACCTATATACTGATTCCCATACGATCATTCTTCCATACATTCAAGCCTTAAGTGCTCAAAAATCCATATAAATAAAATGTAAATTTTGAAATGTTTTATTGTTTCTTTCGGTTAGGTTAGTATTAATATCACTCAAAAATAACGTTTCAATAGTAGATTATTGAATTTTTGAAATTTTTTGAAATGTTACCTATATACTGGATCTCATACGAAAATTCTTCCATACGTTCAAGCCTTAAGATCTCAAAAATCCATATAAATAAAACTTCAATTTTGAAATGTTTTATTGTTTCTTTCACTTAGGTTAGAATTAAATTCACTCAAAAATAACGTTTCAATAGTAGATTACTGAATTTTTGAATTTTTTTGAAATGTTACCTATATACTGGATCTCATACGATCATTCTTCCATACGTTCAAGCCTTAAGATCTCAAAAATCCATATTGACAAAATTTAAATTTTGAATTGTTGTATTTTTTCTTTCACTAAAAAATAACATTTCAATAGTAGATTATTGAATTTTTGAAATTTTTTGATATGTTACCTTTATACTGATTCTCATACGATCATTCGTCCATACGTTCAAGCCTTAAGTGCTCAAAAATCCATATTGATAAAATTTAAATTTTGAAATGTTGTATTGTTTCTTTCACTTAAAAATAACATTTCAATAGTAGATTTTTGAATTTTTGAAATTTTTTGAAATGTTACCTCTATACTGATTCTCAGATTTTTATTCTTCCATACGTTTTAGCCTTAAGTGCTCAAAAATCCTTATTGATAAAATGTAAATTTTGAAATGTTGTATTGTTTCTTTCACTTAAAAATAACATTTCAATAGTAGATTTTTGAATTTTAGAAATTTTTTGAAATGTTACCTATATACTGGATCTCATACAATCATTCTTCCATACGTTCAAGCCTTAAGATCTCAAAAATCCATATTGACAAAATTTAAATTTTGAATTGTTGTATTTTTTCTTTCACTCAAAAATAACATTTCAATAGTAGATTATTGAATTTTTGAAATTTTTTGAAATGTTACCTATATACTGATTCTCATACGATCATTCGTCCATACGTTCAAGCCTTAAGTGCTCAAAAATCCATATTGATAAAATTTAAATTTTGAAATGTTGTATTGTTTCTTTCACTTAAAAATAACATTTCAATAGTAGATTTTTGAATTTTTGAAATTTTTTGAAATGTTACCTCTATACTGATTCTCAGATTTTTATTCTTCCATACGTTTAAGCCTTAAGTGCTCAAAAATCCTTATTGATAAAATGTAAATTTTGAAATGTTGTATTGTTTCTTTCACTTAAAAATAACATTTCAATAGTAGATTTTTGAATTTTAGAAATTTTTTGAAATGTTATCTATATACTGGATCTCATACGATCATTCTTCCATACGTTCAAGCCTTAAGATCTCAAAAATCCATATTGACAAAATTTAAATTTTGAATTGTTGTATTTTTTCTTTCACTAAAAAATAACATTTCAATAGTAGATTATAGAATTTTTGAAATTTTTTGAAATGTTACCTATATACTGATTCTCATACGATCATTCTTCCATACGTTCAAGCCTTAAGTGCTCAAAAATCCATATTGATAAAATTTAAATTTTGAAATGTTGTATTGTTTCTTTCACTTAAAAATAACATTTCAATAGTAGATTTTTGAATTTTTGAAATTTTGTGAAATGTTACCTCTATACTGATTCTCAGACTTTTATTCTTCCATACGTTCAAGCCTTAAGATCTCAAAAATCCATATTGACAAAATTTAAATTTTGAATTGTTGTATTTTTTCTTTCACTAAAAAATAACATTTCAATAGTAGATTATAGAATTTTTGAAATTTTTTGAAGTGTTACCTATATACTGATTCTCATTCGATCATTCTTCCATACGTTCAAGCCTTAAGTGCTCAAAAATCCATATTGATAAAATTTAAATTTTGAAATGTTGTATTGTTTCTTTCACTTAAAAATAACATTTCAATAGTAGATTATTGAATTTTTGAATTTTTTTGGAATGTTACCTATATACTGGATCTCATACGATCATTCTTCCATACGTTCAAGCGTTAAGATCTCCAAAATCCATATAAATAAAATGTCAATTTTGAAATGTTTTATTGTTTCTTTCACTTAGGTTAGTATTAAATTCACTCAAAAATAACGTTTCAATAGTAGATTAATGGTATTTTGAATTTTTTTGAAATGTTACCTATATACTGGATCTCATACGATCATTCTTCCATACGTTCAAGCCTTAAGATCTCAAAAATCCATATAAATAATATGTAAATTTTGAAATGGTTTATTGTTTCTTTCACTAAAAAATAACATTTCAATAGTAGATTATTGAATTTTTGAAATTTTTTGAAATGTTACCTATATACTGATTCTCATACGATCATTCTTCCATACGTTCATGCCTTAAGTGCTCAAAAATCCATATTGATAAAATTTAAATTTTGAAATGTTGTATGGTTTCTTTCACTTAAAAATAACATTTCAATAGTAGATTTTTGAATTTTTGAATTTTTTTGAAATGTTACCTCTATACTGATTCCCATACGATCATTCTTCCATACATTCAAGCCTTAAGTGCTTAAAAATCCATATCGATAAATGTAAATTTTGAAATGTTTTATTGTTTCTTTCTGTTAGGTTAGTATTAATATCACTCAAAAATAACGTTTCAATTGTAGATTATTGAATTTTTGAAATTTTTTGAAATGTTACCTATATACTGGATCTCATACGAAAATTCTTCCATACGTTCAAGCCTTAAGATCTCAAAAATCCATATAAATAATATGTAAATTTTGAAATGGTTTATTGTTTCTTTCACTAAAAAATAACATTTCAATAGTAGATTATTGAATTTTTTAAATTTTTTTAAATGTTACGTGTATACTGATTCCCATATGATCATTCTTCCATACGTTCAAGCCTTAAGTGCTCAAAAATCCATATTGATAAATGTAAATTTTGAAATGTTTTATTGTTTCTTTCACTTAGGTTAGTATTAAATTCACCCAAAAATAACGTTTCAATAGTAGATTATTGAATTTTTGAATTTTTTTGGAATGTTACCTATATACTGATTCACATACGATCATTCTTCCATACGTTCAAGCCTTAAGATCTCAAAAATCCATATAAATAAAACTTCAATTTTGAAATGTTTTATTGTTTCTTTCACTTAGGTAAGAATTAAATTCACTCAAAAATAACGTTTCAATAGTAGATTACTGAATTTTTTAATTTTTTTGAAATTTTACCTATATACTGGATCTCATACGATCATTCTTCCATACGTTCAAGCCTTAAGATCTCAAAAATCCATATTGACAAAATTTAAATTTTGAATTGTTGTATTTTTTCTTTCACTAAAAAATAACATTTCAATAGTAGATTATTGAATTTTTGAAATTTTTTGAAATGTTACCTATATACTGATTCTCATACGATCATTCTTCCATACGTTCAAGCCTTAAGTGCTCAAAAATCCATATTGATAAAATTTAAATTTTGAAATGTTGTATTGTTTCTTTCACTTAAAAATAACATTTCAATAGTAGATTTTTGAATTTTTGAAATTTTTTTAAATGTTACCTCTATACTGATTCTCAGATTTTTATTCTTCCATACGTTTAAGCCTTAAGTGCTCAAAAATCCTTATTGATAAAATGTAAATTTTGAAATGTTGTATTGTTTCTTTCACTTAAAAATAACATTTCAATAGTAGATTTTTGAATTTTAGAAATTTTTTGAAATGTTACCTATATACTGGATCTCATACAATCATTCTTCCATACGTTCAAGCCTTAAGATCTAAAAAATCCATATTGACAAAATTTAAATTTTGAATTGTTGTATTTTTTCTTTCACTAAAAAATAACATTTCAATAGTAGATTATTGAATTTTTGAAATTTTTTGAAATATTACCTATATACTGATTCTCATACGATCATTCGTCCATACGTTCAAGCCTTAAGTGCTCAAAAATCCATATTGATAAAATTTAAATTTTGAAATGTTGTATTGTTTCTTTCACTTAAAAATAACATTTCAATAGTAGATTTTTGAATTTTTGAAATTTTTTGAAATGTTACCTCTATACTGATTCTCAGATTTTTATTCTTCCATACGTTCAAGCCTTAAGTGCTCAAAAATCTTTATTGATAAATGTAAATTTTGAAATGTTGTATTGTTTCTTTCACTTAAAAATAACATTTCAATAGTAGATTTTTGAATTTTTGAAATTTTTTGAAATGTTACCTATATACTGGATCTCATACAATCATTCTTCCATACGTTCAAGCCATAAGATCTCAAAAATCCATATTGACAAAATTTAAATTTTGTATTGTTGTATTTTTTCTTTCACTAAAAAATAACATTTCAATAGTAGATTATTGAATTTTTGAAATTTTTTGAAATGTTACCTATATACTGATTCTCATACGATCATTCTTCCATACGTTCAAGCCTTAAGTGCTCAAAAATCCATATTGATAAAATTTAAATTTTGAAATGTTGTATTGTTTCTTTCACATAAAAATAACATTTCAATAGTAGATTTTTGAATTTTAGAAATTTTTTGAAATGTTATCTATATACTGGATCTCATACGATCATTCTTCCATACGTTCAAGCCTTAAGATCTCAAAAATCCATATTGACAAAATTTAAATTTTGAATTGTTGTATTTTTTCTTTCACTAAAAAATAACATTTCAATAGTAGATTATAGAATTTTTGAAATTTTTTGAAATGTTACCTATATACTGATTCTCATACGATCATTCTTCCATACGTTCAAGCCTTAAGTGCTCAAAAATCCATATTGATAAAATTTAAATTTTGAAATGTTGTATTGTTTCTTTCACTTAAAAATAACATTTCAATAGTAGATTATTGAATTTTTGAATTTTTTTGGAATGTTACCTATATACTGGATCTCATACGATCATTCTTCCATACGTTCAAGCGTTAAGATCTCAAAAATGCATATAAATAAAATGTCAATTTTGAAATGTTTTATTGTTTCTTTCACTTAGGTTAGTATTAAATTCACTCAAAAATAACGTTTCAATAGTAGATTAATGGTATTTTGAATTTTTTTGAAATGTTACCTATATACTGGATCTCATACGGTCATTCTTCCATACGTTCAAGCCTTAAGATCTCAAAAATCCATATAAATAATATGTAAATTTTGAAATAGTTTATTGTTTCTTTCACTAAAAAATAACATTTCAATAGTAGATTATTGAATTTTTGAAATTTTTTGAAATGTTACCTATATACTGATTCTCATACGATCATTCTTCCATACGTTCATGCCTTAAGTGCTCAAAAATCCATATTGATAAAATTTAAATTTTGAAATGTTGTATGGTTTCTTTCACTTAAAAATAACATTTCAATAGTAGATTTTTGAATTTTTGAATTTTTTTGAAATGTTACCTCTATACTGATTCCCATACGATCATTCTTCCATACATTCAAGCCTTAAGTGCTTAAAAATCCATATTGATAAATGTAAATTTTGAAATGTTTTATTGTTTCTTTCGGTTAGGTTAGTATTAATATCACTCAAAAATAACGTTTCAATAGTAGATTATTGAATTTTTGAAATTTTTTGAAATGTTACCTATATACTGGATCTCATACGAAAATTCTTCCATACGTTCAAGCCTTAAGATCTCAAAAATCCATATAAATAATATGTAAATTTTGAAATGGTTTATTGTTTCTTTCACTAAAAAATAACATTTCAATAGTAGATTATTGAATTTTTTTAAATTTTTTGAAATGTTACCTATATACTGATTCTCATACGATCATTCTTCTGTACGTTCAAGCCTTAAGATCTCAAAAATCCATATAAAAAAAATGTAAATTTTGAAATGGTTTATTGTTTGTTTCACTAAAAAATAACATTTCAATAGTAGATTTTTGAATTTTGAATTTTTTTGAAATGTTACCTGTATACAGATTTTCATACGATCATTCTTCCATACGTTCAAGCCTTAAGTTCTTAAAAATCCATATTGATAAATGTAAATTTTGAAATGGTTTATTGTTTCTTTCACTTAAAAATAACATTTCAATAGTAGATTTTTGAATTTTTGAAATTTTTTGAAATGTTACCTCTATACTGATTCCCATACGATCATTCTTCCATACATTCAAGCCTTAAGTGCTTAAAAATCCATATTGATAAATGTAAATTTTTAAATGTTTTATTGTTTCTTTCACTTAGGTTAGTATTAAATTCACCCAAAAATAACGTTTCAATAGTAGATTATTGAATTTTTGAATTTTTTTGGAATGTTACCTATATACTGATTCCCATACGATCATTCTTCCATACATTCAAGCCTTAAGTGCTCAAAAATCCATATAAATAAAATGTAAATTTTGAAATGTTTTATTGTTTCTTTCGGTTAGGTTAGTATTAATATCACTCAAAAATAACGTTTCAATAGTAGATTATTGAATTTTTGAAATTTTTTGAAATGTTACCTATATACTGGATCTCATACGAAAATTCTTCCATACGTTCAAGCCTTAAGATCTCAAAAATCCATATAAATAAAACTTCAATTTTGAAATGTTTTATTGTTTCTTTCACTTAGGTTAGAATTAAATTCACTCAAAAATAACGTTTCAATAGTAGATTACTGAATTTTTGAATTTTTTTGAAATGTTACCTATATACTGGATCTCATACGATCATTCTTCCATACGTTCAAGCCTTAAGATCTCAAAAATCCATATTGACAAAATTTAAATTTTGAATTGTTGTATTTTTTCTTTCACTAAAAAATAACATTTCAATAGTAGATTATTGAATTTTTGAAATTTTTTGATATGTTACCTTTATACTGATTCTCATACGATCATTCGTCCATACGCCTCAGATTTCTTACGCTACCGTTGCCAAATCTGCTACCGTTGTCAATACAATTTCCGAAACAGACTCTCCTGACCATGTTTTGGAAAATGTACCAGCGCAACCTGAGCAACCGAAGCAACTTGTTGTAGTCCCTCCTACGACCAATAAAAAATTTGTTTTTGTTTCAAGACTAGCTGTCGATACTTCTGAAACTGACATTAAGCATTTTATTACCTCAAAAATGCCATCAGTAAAAAATTTGTTCGTATCAAAATTTAAATTTAGACAAGCTAGGTCTATTTCATCCTTTAAGATCTCTGTTCCCGATGTTCATTTCAACGAATTGGTTAACACCAAATTTTGGCCTGATGGGTGTATTGTGCACGAATTTAAGTTTAAGCCTCGTGCCAATAAAGAAGCTGTTAATGAACCGTCTGGTTCAAAAAACTAATTACTTCACCCACTCTTTCATCATCGTTTGTTTTAAACTTCCAAAACGTTAGAGGCTTGAATTCGAAGCTTACTTCCCTATATTTAAATAGCTTTTCAATTACCTCTGACGTTGTAATATTCGTCGAAACATGGCTTCGTCCTGAGATCTCGAACTCGGAATTGTTTTCTGATAACTTTCAGACTTTTCGTAAAGACCGCATCAGCAGAATTGGTGGTGGTGTTTTAATCGCTGTCGCTAGTCGTCATACTTCGGAACAAATTATGGTGGATGGTATCGATGACATTGAACTGATTTGCGTGAAAGTTTCGTTGATAAAGCATAAAGTCTATCTTACTTGTTCCTATATTCCACCTCACTCTGACTCATCAGTTTATTTAGCTCATTTAAATGCATTTCAAATCATCTCATCTTTTGTGAAAGACACAGATACTTTACTGATTTTTGGAGACTTTAATCTTCCCCATATTACTTGGATTCCATCAAATCACACAAATGCTGTACTTCCGGCATCAAATAATGATTTTCTCGATTCTCTCCTCAGCTTACCTTCATACCAACTCAACAGCATAATTAACTCTAAAGATCGACTATTAGATCTTATTTTTGTAAACAATTTTGAGAACGCATCGATCTGTAGGGTACCTCCAATAACTCACCCCGAAGATCCCTACCATCCTACTCTGGAACTAACACTCATATTAACCAAATTACCATCCCCCCGTTTGTGTGTTCCTGGTGCAAAGACTAACAGTGTTTTCTGCTTTAAAAAAACTGATTTTGAACGACTTGGTTTCTTGCTTTCCAACACTGACTGGTCAGTCATTCGTAACTCGACAGACATCGAACACGCAGTACACTTTTTTAATGCAACCATGTACAATTTGTTTAAATCTTGCGTGCCAAAAATTAATGTCGTTTATGATTTAAGTAAGCCGCCTTGGTTTTCGAAAGAACTGAGTCACTTAAAAAATTTAAAAACTCGATTTTTCAAAAAATACAAGAGAACCGGTTCTCTTATTGACTATGCGAATTACACAAAAATTCGCTATAAATTTAATTTTACAAATAAAAAAAATTATAAAACCTATATCAATAAACTTAAATTAAATATTCACCGCGATCCTAAAAACTTTTTCAACTTAATAAAATCTAAATTAAATTCTAAAACCTTCCCCTCTTGTATGAAATTAAATGGTGTGGAGGGAAGTAATGACGCTGAGATATCCCATCTGTTTGCCGATTTCTTCCAAAGCACCTACAATAATTTTTCATATAATGATGTTGAATATCCATTTTATATTGGGGACAGAACTCATATAAATATGCCTGTTATCGACAATGACATTGTTTTAAAGTATTTAAAGTTAATAAAACCCACGTTTACCGCTGGTCCTGATAATATACCTGGTTGCGTTTTAAAACACTGTGCAGAGATGTTATATATTCCATTATGCACGCTGTTCAACATGTCTCTTAAATACGCCATAGTCCCAGCAGTTTGGAAGGAGTCATTTATTATACCACTTCATAAAAAAGGCAGTAAAGTAGAAATATCTAACTACAGAGGTATTGCCAAATTATGTGCCATCCCAAAGCTACTTGAGCAGATCATTACTGATCAATTACAGCATTTTGTGCCTTCACTTTTAAACTTGGCTCAACATGGTTTCCTTAAGAAGCGTTCAACGGTGACAAATTTATTGGAGTTTACCTCAATTGTTAACCAAAATTTTTCTATCGGTTGCCAAACTGAAGTTGTATATACCGACTTCAGTAAAGCATTTGACAGTGTCTGTCATTCCTTGTTAATATACAAACTGGAGGCTTATGGCTTTCCACCATTGCTTGTCCGTTGGCTCTCTTCTTATCTTGATTCGCGAACTCAAAAAGTTCGTTTTAAAACGTCAGTTTCCAGAAGCATTCTTGTATCGTCTGGTGTTCCCCAAGGTAGCCATCTGGGGCCTATACTCTTTAACTTATTCATTAATGACTTGCCTACAGTGATCAAATACTGCAATGTCTTGATGTACGCTGATGACGTAAAACTATGTCTAACTCTAAATTCTATAATCCAGCAGAGTTTACTTCAGTCTGATCTTGACTCACTCGCACAATGGTGCTCTGTGAATAATCTACTTTTAAACTGCAATAAGTGCAAGATTATGTCTTTTTATAGGAATAAAATGCTTACTTGCATATACAGGATTGATAATTCTATTCTTGAGCGTGTAAATCAATTCAATGACCTTGGTGTTTTGATGGACCCAAAACTTAATTTTGCTTCTCACATTTCCCTTTCGGTAAACAAATCCAAAGGCGTACTTGGTTTTATTAAACGATGGTCCAAGGAATTCGATGACCCCTACACTACCAAATTGCTTTTCACTTCGCTTGTGCGGCCCATTCTGGAATATGCGTCGTGTGTTTGGGACCCTCAGTTTGAAAAGTATAAGGCCCAAGTAGAATCCGTTCAGAAGCAGTTCCTTCTTTTTGCTCTTCGTAAGTTACATTGGGACCCTAGTATTCATTTACCCCCCTATCATAGTCGACTGAAACTAATCAATTTACCATCTCTATCAAGTCGTAGAACTATGCTCGGTGTGTTATTTTTGCACAACCTAATTAATGGTATCATAATCTCCCCCACTTTGTTAGAGTGCATAAAGTTTAATGTTCCAACTAGATACACGAGAAACTTTCGACCAATTCATCTTAGTATCTGTAGAGCTACATATCTTGAGCATGATTCCTTTCGAATTTTGTGTGTAAACTATAATATTTATTGTAACCTAATCGATAATTGTAGATCTTCAAATCTCATCAAATGTAGCTTACTAACACATCTTAATAATTTGTAATTTTAGGTATTTTTGTAGTGTTAAAATTTTAGTGTTAATATTAGTGCATGCTTATTTATTTGTGTAGAGCTAAGTAGTAAAGCGACTGTTGACTCTTTGTCTGTAGTCGCGGAACAGGCTGACCTGGTGTCGCAATGACCACTTGAGGGTAGTGTGCTACCACAACGTCTTGCGCCTGTAGTTAGAAAAAAAAAAAAAAAAAAAAAAAAAAAAATACGTTCAAGCCTTAAGTGCTCAAAAATCCATATTGATAAAATTTAAATTTTGAAATGTTGTATTGTTTCTTTCACTTAAAAATAACATTTCAATAGTAGATTTTTGAATTTTTGAAATTTTTTGAAATGTTACCTCTATACTGATTCTCAGATTTTTATTCTTCCATACGTTTTAGCCTTAAGTGCTCAAAAATCCTTATTGATAAAATGTAAATTTTGAAATGTTGTATTGTTTCTTTCACTTAAAAATAACATTTCAATAGTAGATTTTTGAATTTTAGAAATTTTTTGAAATGTTACCTATATACTGGATCTCATACAATCATTCTTCCATACGTTCAAGCCTTAAGATCTCAAAAATCCATATTGACAAAATTTAAATTTTGAATTGTTGTATTTTTTCTTTCACTCAAAAATAACATTTCAATAGTAGATTATTGAATTTTTGAAATTTTTTGAAATGTTACCTATATACTGATTCTCATACGATCATTCGTCCATACGTTCAAGCCTTAAGTGCTCAAAAATCCATATTGATAAAATTTAAATTTTGAAATGTTTTATTGTTTCTTTCACTTAAAAATAACATTTCAATAGTAGATTTTTGAATTTTTGAAATTTTTTGAAATGTTACCTCTATACTGATTCTCAGATTTTTATTCTTCCATACGTTTAAGCCTTAAGTGCTCAAAAATCCTTATTGATAAAATGTAAATTTTGAAATGTTGTATTGTTTCTTTCACTTAAAAATAACATTTCAATAGTAGATTTTTGAATTTTAGAAATTTTTTGAAATGTTATCTATATACTGGATCTCATACGATCATTCTTCCATACGTTCAAGCCTTAAGATCTCAAAAATCCATATTGACAAAATTTAAATTTTGAATTGTTGTATTTTTTCTTTCACTAAAAAATAACATTTCAATAGTAGATTATAGAATTTTTGAAATTTTTTGAAATGTTACCTATATACTGATTCTCATACGATCATTCTTCCATACGTTCAAGCCTTAAGTGCTCAAAAATCCATATTGATAAAATTTAAATTTTGAAATGTTGTATTGTTTCTTTCACTTAAAAATAACATTTCAATAGTAGATTTTTGAATTTTTGAAATTTTGTGAAATGTTACCTCTATACTGATTCTCAGACTTTTATTCTTCCATACGTTCAAGCCTTAAGATCTCAAAAATCCATATTGACAAAATTTAAATTTTGAATTGTTGTATTTTTTCTTTCACTAAAAAATAACATTTCAATAGTAGATTATAGAATTTTTGAAATTTTTTGAAATGTTACCTATATACTGATTCTCATTCGATCATTCTTCCATACGTTCAAGCCTTAAGTGCTCAAAAATCCATATTGATAAAATTTAAATTTTGAAATGTTGTATTGTTTCTTTCACTTAAAAATAACATTTCAATAGTAGATTATTGAATTTTTGAATTTTTTTGGAATGTTACCTATATACTGGATCTCATACGATCATTCTTCCATACGTTCAAGCGTTAAGATCTCCAAAATCCATATAAATAAAATGTCAATTTTGAAATGTTTTATTGTTTCTTTCACTTAGGTTAGTATTAAATTCACTCAAAAATAACGTTTCAATAGTAGATTAATGGTATTTTGAATTTTTTTGAAATGTTACCTATATACTGGATCTCATACGATCATTCTTCCATACGTTCAAGCCTTAAGATCTCAAAAATCCATATAAATAATATGTAAATTTTGAAATGGTTTATTGTTTCTTTCACTAAAAAATAACATTTCAATAGTAGATTATTGAATTTTTGAAATTTTTTGAAATGTTACCTATATACTGATTCTCATACGATCATTCTTCCATACGTTCATGCCTTAAGTGCTCAAAAATCCATATTGATAAAATTTAAATTTTGAAATGTTGTATGGTTTCTTTCACTTAAAAATAACATTTCAATAGTAGATTTTTGAATTTTTGAATTTTTTTGAAATGTTACCTCTATACTGATTCCCATACGATCATTCTTCCATACATTCAAGCCTTAAGTGCTTAAAAATCCATATCGATAAATGTAAATTTTGAAATGTTTTATTGTTTCTTTCTGTTAGGTTAGTATTAATATCACTCAAAAATAACGTTTCAATTGTAGATTATTGAATTTTTGAAATTTTTTGAAATGTTACCTATATACTGGATCTCATACGAAAATTCTTCCATACGTTCAAGCCTTAAGATCTCAAAAATCCATATAAATAATATGTAAATTTTGAAATGGTTTATTGTTTCTTTCACTAAAAAATAACATTTCAATAGTAGATTATTGAATTTTTTAAATTTTTTTAAATATTACCTATATACTGATTCTCATACGATCATTCTTCTATACGTTCAAGCCTTAAGATCTCAAAAATCCATATAAAAAAAATGTAAATTTTGAAATGGTTTATTGTTTGTTTCACTAAAAAATAACATTTCAATAGTAGATTATTGAATTTTAGAAATTTTTTGAAATGTTACGTGTATACTGATTCCCATATGATCATTCTTCCATACGTTCAAGCCTTAAGTGCTCAAAAATCCATATTGATAAATGTAAATTTTGAAATGTTTTATTGTTTCTTTCACTTAGGTTAGTATTAAATTCACCCAAAAATAACGTTTCAATAGTAGATTATTGAATTTTTGAATTTTTTTGGAATGTTACCTATATACTGATTCACATACGATCATTCTTCCATTAGTTCAAGCCTTAAGATCTCAAAAATCCATATAAATAAAACTTCAATTTTGAAATGTTTTATTGTTTCTTTCACTTAGGTAAGAATTAAATTCACTCAAAAATAACGTTTCAATAGTAGATTACTGAATTTTTGAATTTTTTTGAAATTTTACCTATATACTGGATCTCATACGATCATTCTTCCATACGTTCAAGCCTTAAGATCTCAAAAATCCATATTGACAAAATTTAAATTTTGAATTGTTGTATTTTTTCTTTCACTAAAAAATAACATTTCAATAGTGGATTATTGAATTTTTGAAATTTTTTGAAATGTTACCTATATACTGATTCTCATACGATCATTCTTCCATACGTTCAAGCCTTAAGTGCTCAAAAATCCATATTGATAAAATTTAAATTTTGAAATGTTGTATTGTTTCTTTCACTTAAAAATAACATTTCAATAGTAGATTTTTGAATTTTTGAAATTTTTTTAAATGTTACCTCTATACAGATTCTCAGACTTTTATTCTTCCATACGTTCAAGCCTTAAGTGCGCAAAAATCCATATTGATAAAATGTAAATTTTGAAATGTTGTATTTTTTCTTTCACTAAAAAATAACATTTCAATAGTGGATTATTGAATTTTTGAAATTTTTTGAAATGTTACCTATATACTGGATCTCATACGAAAATTCTTCCATACGTTCAAGCCTTAAGTGCCCAAAAATCCATATTGATAAAATTTAAATTTTGAAATGTTGTATTGTTTCTTTCACTTAAAAATAACATTTCAATAGTAGGTTTTTGAATTTTTGAATTTTTTTGAAATGTTACCTATATACTGGATCTCATACGATCATTCTTCCATACGTTCAAGCCTTAAGTGCTCAAAAATCCATATAAATAAAATGTAAATTTTAAAATGGTTTATTGTTTCTTTCACTAAAAAATAACATTTCAATAGTAGATTATTGAATTTTTGAAATTTTTTGAAATGTTACCTCTATACTGATTCTCAGATTTTTATTCTTCCATACGTTTAAGCCTTAAGTGCTCAAAAATCCTTATTGATAAAATGTAAATTTTGAAATGTTGTATTGTTTCTTTCACTTAAAAATAACATTTCAATAGTAGATTTTTGAATTTTAGAAATTTTTTGAAATGTTACCTATATACTGGATCTCATACAATCATTCTTCCATACGTTCAAGCCTTAAGATCTAAAAAATCCATATTGACAAAATTTAAATTTTGAATTGTTGTATTTTTTCTTTCACTAAAAAATAACATTTCAATAGTAGATTATTGAATTTTTGAAATTTTTTGAAATGTTACCTATATACTGATTCTCATACGATCATTCGTCCATACGTTCAAGCCTTAAGTGCTCAAAAATCCATATTGATAAAATTTAAATTTTGAAATGTTGTATTGTTTCTTTCACTTAAAAATAACATTTCAATAGTAGATTTTTGAATTTTTGAAATTTTTTGAAATGTTACCTCTATACTGATTCTCAGATTTTTATTCTTCCATACGTTCAAGCCTTAAGTGCTCAAAAATCTTTATTGATAAAATGTAAATTTTGAAATGTTGTATTGTTTCTTTCACTTAAAAATAACATTTCAATAGTAGATTTTTGAATTTTTGAAATTTTTTTAAATGTTACCTATATACTGGATCTCATACAATCATTCTTCCATACGTTCAAGCCATAAGATCTCAAAAATCCATATTGACAAAATTTAAATTTTGTATTGTTGTATTTTTTCTTTCACTAAAAAATAACATTTCAATAGTAGATTATTGAATTTTTGAAATTTTTTGAAATGTTACCTATATACTGATTCTCATACGATCATTCTTCCATACGTTCAAGCCTTAAGTGCTCAAAAATCCATATTGATAAAATTTAAATTTTGAAATGTTGTATTGTTTCTTTCACATAAAAATAACATTTCAATAGTAGATTTTTGAATTTTTGAAATTTTTTGAAATGTTACCTCTATACTGATTCTCAGATTTTTATTCTCCCATACGTTTAAGCCTTAAGTGCTCAAAAATCCTTATTGATAAAATGTAAATTTTGAAATGTTGTATTGTTTCTTTCACTTAAAAATAACATTTCAATAGTAGATTTTTGAATTTTAGAAATTTTTTGAAATGTTATCTATATACTGGATCTCATACGATCATTCTTCCATTCGTTCAAGCCTTAAGATCTCAAAAATCCATATTGACAAAATTTAAATTTTGAATTGTTGTATTTTTTCTTTCACTAAAAAATAACATTTCAATAGTAGATTATAGAATTTTTGAAATTTTTTGAAATGTTACCTATATACTGATTCTCATACGATCATTCTTCCATACGTTCAAGCCTTAAGTGCTCAAAAATCCATATTGATAAAATTTAAATTTTGAAATGTTGTATTGTTTCTTTCACTTAAAAATAACATTTCAATAGTAGATTATAGAATTTTCGAAATTTTTTGAAATGTTACCTATATACTGATTCTCATACGATCATTCTTCCATACGTTCAAGCCTTAAGTGCTCAAAAATCCATATTGATAAAATTTAAATTTTGAAATGTTGTATTGTTTCTTTCACTTAAAAATAACATTTCAATAGTAGATTATTGAATTTTTGAAATTTTTTGAAATGTTACCTATATACTGATTCTCATACGATCATTCTTCCATACGTTCATGCCTTAAGTGCTCAAAAATCCATATTGATAAAATTTAAATTTTGAATTGTTGTATTTTTTCTTTCACTAAAAAATAACATTTCAATAGTAGATTATAGAATTTTTGAAATTTTTTGAAATGTTACCTATATACTGATTCTCATACGATCATTCTTCCATACGTTCAAGCCTTAAGTGCTCAAAAATCCATATTGATAAAATTTAAATTTTGAAATGTTGTATTGTTTCTTTCACTTAAAAATAACATTTCAATAGTAGATTATAGAATTTTCGAAATTTTTTGAAATGTTACCTATATACTGATTCTCATACGATCATTCTTCCATACGTTCAAGCCTTAAGTGCTCAAAAATCCATATTGATAAAATTTAAATTTTGAAATGTTGTATTGTTTCTTTCACTTAAAAATAACATTTCAATAGTAGATATTTGAATTTTTGAAATTTTGTGAAATGTTACCTCTATACTGATTCTCAGACTTTTATTCTTCCATACGTTCAAGCCTTAAGATCTCAAAAATCCATATTGACAAAATTTAAATTTTCAATTGTTGTATTTTTTCTTTCACTAAAAAATAACATTTCAATAGTAGATTATAGAATTTTCGAAATTTTTTGAAATGTTACCTATATACTGATTCTCATACGATCATTCTTCCATACGTTCAAGCCTTAAGTGCTCAAAAATCCATATTGATAAAA
This sequence comes from Phortica okadai, assembly GCA_034638295.1. Classification (NCBI taxonomy): domain Eukaryota; kingdom Metazoa; phylum Arthropoda; class Insecta; order Diptera; family Drosophilidae; genus Phortica; species Phortica okadai. The sequence goes on along the minus strand of CM067851.1, from coordinate 26,229,640 downwards.
TTTAAATTTTGAAATGTTGTATTGTTTCTTTCACTTAAAAATAACATTTCAATAGTAGATTATTGAATTTTTGAATTTTTTTGGAATGTTACCTATATACTGGATCTCATACGATCATTCTTCCATACGTTCAAGCGTTAAGATCTCAAAAATGCATATAAATAAAATGTCAATTTTGAAATGTTTTATTGTTTCTTTCACTTAGGTTAGTATTAAATTCACTCAAAAATAACGTTTCAATAGTAGATTAATGGTATTTTGAATTTTTTTGAAATGTTACCTATATACTGGATCTCATACGATCATTCTTCCATACGTTCAAGCCTTAAGATCTCAAAAATCCATATAAATAATATGTAAATTTTGAAATAGTTTATTGTTTCTTTCACTAAAAAATAACATTTCAATAGTAGATTATTGAATTTTTGAAATTTTTTGAAATGTTACCTATATACTGATTCTCATACGATCATTCTTCCATACGTTCATGCCTTAAGTGCTCAAAAATCCATATTGATAAAATTTAAATTTTGAAATGTTGTATGGTTTCTTTCACTTAAAAATAACATTTCAATAGTAGATTTTTGAATTTTTGAATTTTTTTGAAATGTTACCTCTATACTGATTCCCATACGATCATTCTTCCATACATTCAAGCCTTAAGTGCTTAAAAATCCATATTGATAAATGTAAATTTTGAAATGTTTTATTGTTTCTTTCGGTTAGGTTAGTATTAATATCACTCAAAAATAACGTTTCAATAGTAGATTATTGAATTTTTGAAATTTTTTGAAATGTTACCTATATACTGGATCTCATACGAAAATTCTTCCATACGTTCAAGCCTTAAGATCTCAAAAATCCATATAAATAATATGTAAATTTTGAAATGGTTTATTGTTTCTTTCACTAAAAAATAACATTTCAATAGTAGATTATTGAATTTTTTAAATTTTTTGAAATGTTACCTATATACTGATTCTCATACGATCATTCTTCTGTACGTTCAAGCCTTAAGATCTCAAAAATCCATATAAAAAAAATGTAAATTTTGAAATGGTTTATTGTTTGTTTCACTAAAAAATAACATTTCAATAGTAGATTATTGAATTTTAGAAATTTTTTCAAATGTTACGTGTATACTGATTCCCATATGATCATTCTTCCATACGTTCAAGCCTTAAGTGCTCAAAAATCCATATTGATAAATGTAAATTTTGACATGTTTTATTGTTTCTTTCACTTAGGTTAGTATTAAATTCACCCAAAAATAACGTTTCAATAGTAGATTATTGAATTTTTGAATTTTTTTGGAATGTTACCTATATACTGGATCTCATACGATCATTCTTCCATACGTTCAAGCCTTAAGATCTCAAAAATCCATATAAATAAACTTTCAATTTTGAAATGTTTTATTGTTTCTTTCACTTAGGTAAGAATTAAATTCACTCAAAAATAACGTTTCAATAGTAGATTACTGAATTTTTGAATTTTTTTGAAATGTTACCTATATACTGGATCTCATACGATCATTCTTCCATACGTTCAAGCCTTAAGATCTCAAAAATCCATATTGACAAAATTTAAATTTTGAATTGTTGTATTTTTTCTTTCACTAAAAAATAACATTTCAATAGTAGATTATTGAATTTTTGAAATTTTTTGAAATGTTACCTATATACTGATTCTCATACGATCATTCTTCCATACGTTCAAGCCTTAAGTGCTCAAAAATCCATATTGATAAAATTTAAATTTTGAAATGTTGTATTGTTTCTTTCACTTAAAAATAACATTTCAATAGTAGATTTTTGAATTTTTGAAATTTTTTTAAATGTTACCTCTATACAGATTCTCAGACTTTTATTCTTCCATACGTTCAAGCCTTAAGTGCGCAAAAATCCATATTGATAAAATGTAAATTTTGAAATGGTTTATTGTTTCTTTCACTTAAATATAACATTTCAATAGTAGGTTTTTGAATTTTTGAATTTTTTTGAAATGTTACCTATATACTGGATCTCATACGATCATTCTTCCATACGTTCAAGCCTTAAGTGCTCAAAAATCCATATAAATAAAATGTAAATTTTAAAATGGTTTATTGTTTCTTTCACTAAAAAATAACATTTCAATAGTAGATTATTGAATTTTTGAAATTTTTTGAAATGTTACCTATATACTGATTCTCATACGATCATTCTTCCATACGTTCAAGCCTTAAGTGCTCAAAAATCCATATTGATAAATGTTGTATTGATGAATTTTTTTGAAATGTTACCTATATACTGGATCTCATACGATCATTCTTCCATACGTTCAAGCGTTAAGATCTTAAAAATCCATATAAATAAAATGTCAATTTTGAAATGTTTTATTGTTTCTTTCACTTAGGTTAGTATTAAATTCACTCAAAAATAACGTTTCAATAGTAGATTAATGGAATTTTGAATTAATCTACTACCTATATACTGATTCTCATACGATCATTCGTCCATACGTTCAAGGCTTAAGTGCTCAAAAATCCATATTGATAAAATTTAAATTTTGAAATGTTGTATTGTTTCTTTCACTTAAAAATAACATTTCAATAGTAGATTTTTGAATTTTTGAAATTTTTTGAAATGTTACCTCTATACTGATTCTCAGATTTTTATTCTTCCATACGTTTAAGCCTTAAGTGCTCAAAAATCCTTATTGATAAAATGTAAATTTTGAAATGTTGTATTGTTTCTTTCACTTAAAAATAACATTTCAATAGTAGATTTTTGAATTTTAGAAATTTTTTGAAATGTTACCTATATACTGGATCTCATACAATCATTCTTCCATACGTTCAAGCCTTAAGATCTCAAAAATCCATATTGACAAAATTTAAATTTTGAATTGTTGTATTTTTTCTTTCACTAAAAAATAACATTTCAATAGTAGATTATTGAATTTTTGAAATTTTTTGAAATGTTATACTGATTCTCATACGATCATTCGTCCATACGTTCAAGCCTTAAGTGCTCAAAAATCCATATTGATAAAATTTAAATTTTGAAATGTTGTATTGTTTCTTTCACTTAAAAATAACATTTCAATAGAAGATTTTTGAATTTTTGAAATTTTTTGAAATGTTACCTCTATACTGATTCTCAGATTTTTATTCTTCCATACGTTTAAGCCTTAAGTGCTCAAAAATCCTTATTGATAAAATGTAAATTTTGAAATGTTGTATTGTTTCTTTCACTTAAAAATAACATTTCAATAGTAGATTTTTGAATTTTAGAAATTTTTTGAAATGTTATCTATATACTGGATCTCATACGATCATTCTTCCATACGTTCAAGCCTTAAGATCTCAAAAATCCATATTGACAAAATTTAAATTTTGAATTGTTGTATTTTTTCTTTCACTAAAAAATAACATTTCAATAGTAGATTATAGAATTTTTGAAATTTTTTGAAATGTTACGTATATACTGATTCTCATACGATCATTCTTCCATACGTTCAAGCCTTAAGTGCTCAAAAATCCATATTGATAAAATTTAAATTTTGAAATGTTGTATTGTTTCTTTCACTTAAAAATAACATTTCAATAGTAGATATTTGAATTTTTGAAATTTTGTGAAATGTTACCTCTATACTGATTCTCAGACTTTTATTCTTCCATACATTCAAGCCTTAAGTGCTTAAAAATCCATATTGATAAATATAAATTTTGAAATGTTTTATTGTTTCTTTCACTTAGGTTAGTATTAAATTCACTCAAAAATAACGTTTCAATAGCAGATTAATGAATTTTTGAATTTTTTTGAAATGTTACCTATATACTGGATCTCATACGATCATTCTTCCATACGTTCAAGCCTTAAGATCTCAAAAATCCATATAAATAATATGTAAATTTTGAAATGGTTTATTGTTTCTTTCACTAAAAAATAACATTTCAATATTAGATTATTGAATTTTTGAAATTTATTGAAATGTTACCTATATACTGATTCTCATACGATCATTCTTCCATACGTTCAAGCCTTAAGTGCTCAAAAATTTATATTGATAAAATTTAAATTTTGAAATATTGTATTGTTTCTTTCACTTAAAAATAACATTTCAATAGAAGATTTTTGAATTTTAGAAATTTTTTTAAATGTTTCCTATATACTGATTCTCATGTGATCATTCTTCCATACGTTCAAGCCTTAAGTGCTCAAAAATCCATATTGATAAAATGTAAATTTTGAAATGGTTTATTGTTTCTTTCACTTAAATATAACATTTCAATAGTAGATTTTTGAATTTTTGAATTTTTTTGAAATGTTACCTACATACTGATTCCCATACGATCATTCTTCCATACGTTCAAGCCTTAAGTGCTCAAAAACCCATATTGATAAAATGTAAGTTTTGAAATGGTTTATTGTTTCTTTCACTTAAATATAACATTTCAATAGTAGATTTTTGAATTTTTGAATTTTTTTGAAATGTTACCTATATACTGATTCCCATACGATCATTCTTCCATACATTCAAGCCTTAAGTTCTCAAAAATCCATATTGATAAAATTCAAGATTTGAATAGTAGATTTTTGAATTTTAGAAATTTTTTTAAATGTTACCTGTATACTGATTCTCATATGATCATGTACTGATTCTCATACGATGATTCTTCCATACGTTCAAGCCTTAAGTGCTTAAAAATCCATATTGATAAATGTAAATTTTGAAATGTTTTATTGTTTCTTTCACTTAGGTTAGTATTAAATTCACTCAAAAATAACGTTTCAATAGTAGATTTTTGAATTTTTGAATTTTTTTTAAATGTTACCTATATACTGAATCTCATACGATCATTCTTCCATACGTTCAAGCCTTAAGTGCTCAAAACTCCATATTGATAAAATGTAAATTTTGAAATGGTTTATTGTTTCTTTCACTTATGTTAGTATTAAATTCACTTAAAAAACATTTTAATAGAACATTATTGAATTTTGAATTTTTTTGAAATTTTACCTGAATACTGATTTTCATACGATCATTCTTCCATACATTCAAGCCTTAAGTGCTTAAAAATCCATATTGATAAATGTAAATTTTGAAATGTTTTATTGTTTCTTTCACTTAGGTTAGTATTAAATTCACTTAAAAAAACATTTTAATAGAGCATTATTGAATTTTTGAAATTTTTTGAAATGTTACCTATAAACTGATTCTCAGACTTTTATTCTTCCATACGTTCAAGCCTTAAGTGCTCAAAAATCCTTATTGATAAAATGTAAATTTTGAAATGGTTTATTGTTTCTTTCACTTAAATATAACATTTCAATAGTAGATTTTTGAATTTTTGATTTTTTTTGAAATGTTATCTATATACTGATTCTCATACGATCATTCGTCCATACGTTCAAGGCTTAAGTGCTCAAAAATCCATATTGATAAAATTTAAATTTTGAAATGTTGTATTGTTTCTTTCACTTAAAAATAACATTTCAATAGTAGATTTTTGAATTTTTGAAATTTTTTGAAATGTTACCTCTATACTGATTCTCAGATTTTTATTCTTCCATACGTTTAAGCCTTAAGTGCTCAAAAATCCTTATTGATAAAATGTAAATTTTGAAATGTTGTATTGTTTCTTTCACTTAAAAATAACATTTCAATAGTAGATTTTTGAATTTTAGAAATTTTTTGAAATGTTACCTATATACTGGATCTCATACAATCATTCTTCCATACGTTCAAGCCTTAAGATCTCAAAAATCCATATTGACAAAATTTAAATTTTGAATTGTTGTATTTTTTCTTTCACTAAAAAATAACATTTCAATAGTAGATTATTGAATTTTTGAAATTTTTTGAAATGTTATACTGATTCTCATACGATCATTCGTCCATACGTTCAAGCCTTAAGTGCTCAAAAATCCATATTGATAAAATTTAAATTTTGAAATGTTGTATTGTTTCTTTCACTTAAAAATAACATTTCAATAGTAGATTTTTGAATTTTTGAAATTTTTTGAAATGTTACCTCTATACTGATTCTCAGATTTTTATTCTTCCATACGTTTAAGCCTTAAGTGCTCAAAAATCCTTATTGATAAAATGTAAATTTTGAAATGTTGTATTGTTTCTTTCACTTAAAAATAACATTTCAATAGTAGATTTTTGAATTTTAGAAATTTTTTGAAATGTTATCTATATACTGGATCTCATACGATCATTCTTCCATACGTTCAAGCCTTAAGATCTCAAAAATCCATATTGACAAAATTTAAATTTTGAATTGTTGTATTTTTTCTTTCACTAAAAAATAACATTTCAATAGTAGATTATAGAATTTTTGAAATTTTTTGAAATGTTACGTATATACTGATTCTCATACGATCATTCTTCCATACGTTCAAGCCTTAAGTGCTCAAAAATCCATATTGATAAAATTTAAATTTTGAAATGTTGTATTGTTTCTTTCACTTAAAAATAACATTTCAATAGTAGATTTTTGAATTTTTGAAATTTTGTGAAATGTTACCTCTATACTGATTCTCAGACTTTTATTCTTCCATACATTCAAGCCTTAAGTGCTTAAAAATCCATATTGATAAATATAAATTTTGAAATGTTTTATTGTTTCTTTCACTTAGGTTAGTATTAAATTCACTCAAAAATAACGTTTCAATAGCAGATTAATGAATTTTTGAATTTTTTTGAAATGTTACCTATATACTGGATCTCATACGATCATTCTTCCATACGTTCAAGCCTTAAGATCTCAAAAATCCATATAAATAATATGTAAATTTTGAAATGGTTTATTGTTTCTTTCACTAAAAAATAACATTTCAATATTAGATTATTGAATTTTTGAAATTTATTGAAATGTTACCTATATACTGATTCTCATACGATCATTCTTCCATACGTTCAAGCCTTAAGTGCTCAAAAATTTATATTGATAAAATTTAAATTTTGAAATATTGTATTGTTTCTTTCACTTAAAAATAACATTTCAATAGAAGATTTTTGAATTTTAGAAATTTTTTTAAATGTTTCCTATATACTGATTCTCATGTGATCATTCTTCCATACGTTCAAGCCTTAAGTGCTCAAAAATCCATATTGATAAAATGTAAATTTTGAAATGGTTTATTGTTTCTTTCACTTAAATATAACATTTCAATAGTAGATTTTTGAATTTTTGAATTTTTTTGAAATGTTACCTACATACTGATTCCCATACGATCATTCTTCCATACGTTCAAGCCTTAAGTGCTCAAAAATCCATATTGATAAAATGTAAGTTTTGAAATGGTTTATTGTTTCTTTCACTTAAATATAACATTTCAATAGTAGATTTTTGAATTTTTGAATTTTTTTGAAATGTTACCTATATACTGATTCCCATACGATCATTCTTCCATACATTCAAGCCTTAAGTTCTCAAAAATCCATATTGATAAAATTCAAGATTTGAATAGTAGATTTTTGAATTTTAGAAATTTTTTTAAATGTTACCTGTATACTGATTCTCATATGATCATGTACTGATTCTCATACGATGATTCTTCCATACGTTCAAGCCTTAAGTGCTTAAAAATCCATATTGATAAATGTAAATTTTGAAATGTTTTATTGTTTCTTTCACTTAGGTTAGTATTAAATTCACTCAAAAATAACGTTTCAATAGTAGATTTTTGAATTTTTGAATTTTTTTTAAATGTTACCTATATACTGAATCTCATACGATCATTCTTCCATACGTTCAAGCCTTAAGTGCTCAAAACTCCATATTGATAAAATGTAAATTTTGAAATGGTTTATTGTTTCTTTCACTTATGTTAGTATTAAATTCACTTAAAAAACATTTTAATAGAACATTATTGAATTTTGAATTTTTTTGAAATTTTACCTGAATACTGATTTTCATACGATCATTCTTCCATACATTCAAGCCTTAAGTGCTTAAAAATCCATATTGATAAATGTAAATTTTGAAATGTTTTATTGTTTCTTTCACTTAGGTTAGTATTAAATTCACTTAAAAAAACATTTTAATAGAGCATTATTGAATTTTTGAAATTTTTTGAAATGTTACCTATAAACTGATTCTCAGACTTTTATTCTTCCATACGTTCAAGCCTTAAGTGCTCAAAAATCCTTATTGATAAAATGTAAATTTTGAAATGGTTTATTGTTTCTTTCACTTAAATATAACATTTCAATAGTAGATTTTTGAATTTTTGATTTTTTTTGAAATGTTATCTATATACTGATTCTCATACGATCATTCTACCATACGTTCAAGCCTTAAGTGCTCAAAAATCCATATTGATAAAATGTAAGTTTTGAAATGGTTTATTGTTTCTTTCACTAAAAAATAACATTTCAATAGTAGATTTTTGAATTTTTGAATTTTTTTGAAATGTTACCTGTATACTGATTTTCATACCATCATTCTTCCATACGTTCAAGCCTTAAGTGCTTAAAAATCCATATTGATAAATGTAAATTTTGAAATGTTTTATTGTTTCTTTCACTTAGGTTAGTATTAAATTCACTCAAAAATAACGTTTCAATAGTAGTGTTAATGTTTAGGGGTTTTAAAATAGCCTCTAGTACAAACTAGTGACTGGTAGTTGCCGCAACCGATACTTGAATCGGGTGAGCTCGAAGAAAAGTGAGTAGAAGGAACAGAAAGCTAGCTGCTTTGTTTAGTTCGTATTTCGTACTGATTTTATTCTTAAAAAGACAGAGTTTATATACAATTCTTAAACTATACAGTCTTGTGCAACTTATTAGGTAACATTTACATGTATCAATGTAAACACTTAAAATTTGGTGATAATGTGACATAACTTACAACTACCTTAACAGCATCATAAAACGTACATTGCCCTTGACCATTCAAGAGTGGCTTGTGCATTCTAATTGATGATATTTGATGATAGAAAACTGCAGTGCTGAGTGAATCACAAATGTCGACAGCGGCCAGGTCATTTACCAGCAGACACAGCTAATTAGCATAATATGTCAATCTACTTGCACGCACAGCAATAAAAGAAAAGGTCGAAGCATGGGTCACACAATGCATAACAACCACTTTACAGCAAGCGATTGATCGTTGTTCGATGCATTTTATGCTCAAGAATTTATTAGGCACTTAGAGTGTTAAAAGTAATTCTATGCTAATGCTCTCAGCTCAAACATGCGTGGGAAACAATAGCTAACTCTTAACATACTCCCGGCCGTTGAACAGTTGTTCAACATTATTACAGGTTGATCGTGAAGGGCTCCAGTTCCGGCATCGTATTGGTAGTGTTGGTGCGTGCTGGTTGCCTCTGTTGGTTGTCTAGATGCTTCTTTACCATATACAGGACGAAGATGATCAGGCAGGATAGTAACCAGCAGTAGGTTTCCAGAAAGGGAGAGATAGGTTTCCGATCGGTAGCCATTGATGCTTCATTCGGAACAGCTCTTCATATCCTTGTTTCTTTGGATGACCTGACACGTTGAACGCTAAACTTGAATTTATCGTAAAGTTGAGCGTCGAATTGCTGAAGCGAGCATACGATGTTTGAATCGTGCGTGTCGTAGAAGCGTGACCGGTAACCATTAGGTTAGGTTCTCGAAGACTGCATCCTTCATCAAGCGTCAATAGCCCAGCTTGACGAAGTTGTATGCTGAAGACTTCTTCTTTGCATACAATAGACATGTCCATAGGCGCGTGAGTTGCGAAAACCCACTGGTTGTTATGCCACATCGATGACCAGGCAAAGGTTTTGTTGGTCGTTGATATTTGACATGTCGATGGCGTTTTGTTGTTGAACAGCTGAAGTTGACATTGGTCGCGTATACCAAACATGGTCTGCTTGTGATAACACACGTAGTCATCTGTGTTGATCATGCGACATTTGTTTATGTCATCCGTTGTGAATCCTGCGAATTGATTCCGATTTTCGTTGATAGCCATAAGCTGATGATCTGGCTTAATCATGGTTAAGCCGTATGCATTTGTTGCCGGAATGGGTACGAGGTTGTACAGCTCTAATGATTGTGTCGAAAGCAACGGTAACGTTATTTTGAACACAACAGTATTACCCACGACAGTTCCTTCAGCTTCAATGAGCTTATAGAGCTGAAGGATGTTGCCATGCACGGAAGGAAGAGTTTGCCCTTGCGGCATGTGTTTCCTAATCTGCTCCAGCTGATCACTTAGCTGACGAGGAGATATCAGTATTGGACTGATCGTGTTGTGTCGAATGTCCGTTAGAACGTTAATTATTTCCGATTGTGTACGTTGCAAATTGGACGCAATTAACGTAAGTTGAGTGGACAGTGATATGTACCATTGCACCAGTTGCGCATGGTCCATTTCATAAGCTATGTTGCTCATTTGTTGCTCCATGTGGTCTAGACGTTTGGCAGTAGCGACTTCGTCACGTTTAATAACGTTAACTGTGGCATTGATAACTGATGTCTGGTTTTGTGACAGTTTCAACAAGTGGTCTTCATTGCCTTTGACATGTTGAATTGTGATTGCCATTTCTTCAGCATATTTTGAGTCCAACACAATGTCTAACGGAGATCGTTTCAAACGGGAAGATTTAAGCAGACTGTTTTCTGTGATCAGCTCTTCTTCTATGTGCTTGAAGTGATTGTACATCGACGCACACGTCACTGACGTCCTCTTTAATTTTCCACATATTCGATCGATTTGATCTATTCCTGCGGAGAATGACTTCATGTCTTGCCAATACGGTTCTAAATTGTAGTAACTGATGATCTTCCACTCAGATACTGCAAGTCTGGTTGTGCCAATCCGTTCGAAGTAAATTCCTGGTTTGGCTTCAAAGTTCGTTACGTTCACGAACTGAGCTAATGCCAATGGTAGCAGCAACAATATTGCAAGGAGCATGATGCTCATAGGCGGAAGAGCACCCGTTCGGACCTTTTTTGTGCTGTTCGTGACTGGAGTGCTGTTACCTTCTTCACGCTGACGTTTTTCGGCAAGTTCCTCTTCGCATGGTAATGGCGCCAGTCTATGAATTGACCGTTTGTATACTCCCGTTGCTGTCTTGACATCAACAACACGTATGAAGTTGTCTGGGCCAGTATACAGTTTCACAATTCTACCCATTGGCCATTGAAGAACTGGAATGTTGTCTTCTTTAATCAAGACCATCGTTCCTTCTTTCACGCTGGACGAGGAATGCTTCCATTTATGGCGTTGTTGCAGCTACTGAAGGTAATCCTGAGACCACTGAGTCCAGAAATGATGCTTCAGCTTCGAAACGGCTTGCCATCTTTGTGTCAACGACTTCGACTGTTGACTCGGCTCAGCATCAGCTTGTGCGGTGAGAGCTTCTCCAATTAGGAAATGACCCGGTGTTAATGCTGACAAGTCATTTGGGTCATTTGATAATGGCGTTATTGGCCGTGAATTTAGAATAGCCTCAATCTCGACTATCACGGTCTCGAGCTCTTCGTAAGTTAATGACGCCGTTGCGACATTCTTTAACAGCAGCTGCTTTTCAGACTTCACTGCTGCTTCCCATAAGCCGCCAAAGTGTGGTGCTCGTGGAGGGATGAATTGGAAGTCTACTCCCTTTCTATTGCAGGCTTCAATTATTTGTGTTTTGGCTTTGTCGGCAAATATGGCTTCCTCCAGTTCAGCCAACTTGTTCCTTGCGCCCACAAAATTCGTTGCATTATCGCAATGCAAAGTCTTGCATTTTCCTCGTCGACTGATGAAACGTCTTAAGGCTGCCAGAAATGCTTCTGTTGTCAGATCACTGACCAGTTCCAGATGAACCGCCTTTGTTGAAAAACAACAAAAGACTGCAATGTAAGCCTTGTGCGGCTTCTTGCCTCGAATTTTATAGTGTACCCAGAACGGACCACAATAGTCAACTCCAGCGTTTAAGAACGGTCGAGCCTGAGCCACTCGTAATGGAGGAAGATTCCCCATGATCTGCTCGAACAACTTCGGACGCGCTCTAGTACACCTCACACAGTTTTGCACTATGTTTCTTGCCATGGATTTTCCTTTAAAATCCAAAACCTTTGGCGAGATAAGGCCAACAGTGCTTGCGGCCCACAATGCATATTTTCTTCATGCATTTGTCGTAGCAACATCTTCACAATTGGATCGTTGTATGGTAACAACATCGGATGCTTTGCGTCATAAGACATTGTGGCTGCTTCGAGTCTACCTCCAACTCGTATTACTCCTTTGTGGTCCATAAACGGAGTCAAACTCACACATGAACTGTTTTTGTCCACAGCTCCGTGTTTGTTGAGGCACTTGACTTCCTCTGCGAAGTCACATCGTTGCACATTTCTCACTATTACTTGCAACGCTTGGTTCAACGCAAGTAATTTGAGATGAACGTCTATTAGTTCGCTTAAAACGGAGCATGTAGGCGATGATTCGCTGAAGTTTTGCAAACGAATTGCCGTGGTCAAATTCGTAGATAATATCTGGTCCTTTGCTAGCAACCATTGTTTTTAGTATTTTGGTTTTTCTTTCCAAAATTGAGTCACTGATTGCATTTTTGTCAAACTCAGCTGGCCATCTTGATTGGCAGCCATGTAGAAACAGCGGACCATTGAACCACAAACTATTGTCGCTAAACTTTGATGCGGATACTCCTCGTGACACTACATCTGCCGGGTTTTGTTTTGATGAGACGTGCCTCCATTGTTTTGGCAATGATTTTTCATGGATTTTTGCCACTCTGTTAGCCACAAACGTGTGAAATGAAGATGCAAACGAATTTATCCAGGACAGCACTACTGTTGAGTCTGTCCAAAAGTACGCTGGAACAGAAGACAGCTTCAGATCCTTTGTCACTCTTGCTGCCAGTTCTGCTCCCAAGACTGCCGCACACAACTCGAGGCGAGGCAGTGTTTGTTTTGCTAACGGTGCGACTCTTGACTTAGCGCAGAGAAGTCGCACAGTTATCTGGTTGCTCATATGGACAGCTCTTAAGTATACAGCTGCCCCATATGCCTTTTCGGATGCATCCACGAATGTGTGAATTTCCTTATGTTTTGGAATTTGGCCGTTGAAAATGTGCCAGGGAATCTTGACCTTGTTGAGAGAGTCAAGCGCTTTCCTGTAAAGCTTCCATTCTTCTTGAAGCTGGGCATCTAGCTCATCATCCCAGTCGATTTTATGCTCCCATAAATGCTGCATAAATATTTTTGCTCTCACAACGACTGGAGCAAAGAGTCCAAGAGGGTCAAATATTTGTGACAGTTCGGAGCACACAACACGTTTTGTGATTTTCGTTGTTGCCACTATTTTCGACCTTCCACACAAACTGTCAATGTTGGGCATCCAAGATAGACCCAAAGTTTTGATGCGATAATCTTGAGAATCACTCAACTCCACATCAGATACCCTTTGTTGTGCCATAGGTTACTGTCTTGAGACGGTAGTATTTCATATCTTCTGCAGGATGATTTCTCCAGACTATCATCTGATACAATTGATCAGCTGGATTCATCCACACTTGCCGATACATTTTCTCAATGTCTGCAGTAAAGACATATTTGTGCAATCTAAACCGCAGCAAAATTGAAAATAGCTCGTTTTGGACGGTGGGCCCTAAATGAATGATGTCATTAAGGGCCTTGCGGGATGATGTTTTGGCAGATGCATCAAACACTACGCGTAGCTTTGTTGTCTGACTGTCCGGCCGTAACACACAATGATGAGGAATGAAGTAGTGTGCAGATGGTATATCTTGAGATCGAACTTGCTTCATGTGTCCAAGTTTCTCATATTCCTTCATAAACTCTACATATCCGTTGCGAGTGGCATTATCTCGAGACAAACGCCTTTCCAATGCTAGGAATCTTCGAACCGCGATTTCGCGAGACTCCCCCAGGGGTGAAGGATTTTCAGCAAATGGCAATCTAACAATGAATCTGCCATCTGATGCTGTTTGATGATGTTGCAAAAAGTGTTTTTCGCAATAAATTTCATTCGGTGAATGTTTTTCTTCTGAAGTCTCAAAATTGTCCAACTTCCAGAATCGTTCCATGAGGTTGTGTGTGTTTTCTGCTCCTGTGAGCATTCCGCAGATGGATGTTGATGTGGTTGATGCATTAACCCTTCCTGCAACAATCCATCCCAGCTCTGAACTTTGAAGTTGTGGTAACCTTGAACTTGTCACCAATTTCTCGGACCGCATTATTGTAAAATATTGTTCAGCTCCCAATAATATGTCGATCCGTCCTGGTTTGTCAAATTCAGGATCGGCCAATGTGAGATGCGGCGGCAGATTTGACGCAACTCCTTGAAGATGTTGCGTTGGCTGATCTGCCACAATGTCCGCTAGAACGAAGGCCTCCAGCCTCGTGCTGAAGTCACCTTGGTTCAATTTTAGAAGAACGTTAACCCGTTTATTCGTTGTTCTGGGTTGTCCTCCTACGCCTTCGATACGCATTGTTGAACTAATTCCTTTCAATGCTAGTTTTTTGACAACTCGTTCTGAAATCAGGTTTACTTGAGATCCCGAATCCAGAAGAGCTCGAAATTCGCCGACTTGGCCATTGTTGCCTTGTAGCGTCACTTTTGCTGTTGCCAATAGGACATATTATAATTCCCATGGACAGCAGCAACGGTTGATGTATCTTTGTGCACATTGGACTTATCACCAATGTGCAACAAAGTGTTGTGCTTCTTATCGCACTTATAACAGCTTCTTGAAGACCATATGGCAAGGTCGCTTGCAAAGCAGTTGAAGCACATTCTTTGACCTTGCACCCATTTCACTCTGTCCACTACTGGCGTGTCACGGAAGTTGTCGCATTGAAAAATGCGGTGACTTGCCTTTTTGCAAAATTGGCACAATGGTTTTTGCGCTGTTGATGATGCACATGTCTTCCGTTTTTCCTTTGCTTCGTGACGTCCTCCAATAGATTCCAATGCAAGGAACCGTTGTTCAAGGAATGCAAGGAAACTTTCAATTGGTTGCAAGTTCTTTGTATCCTTAATGGACTGCTCGTAGAGTGTGTGTGTCAAGCGATCTAATTTCTTGGTTAGCAAGAAAAGTAGAATAGGATCCCAGTTGATGGTATCAATGTCCATATTCTTCAATTCTTCCAGAGTTTCATGAATGTTGTCATGAAAATTCTTTATCGACGCTGCATCGTTCGTCGTGTTTGGTTGGTCCAAAAGCTTTTGGAGTAAGGCTGAGCTGAGGACTCGTCTGTTATTAAAACGATCCTGCAAAATTTCCCATGCCGTTTCATAGTTCGCCTCTCTCAAGGACAAATGACGAATTAACCTTTCTGCCTCTCCAGCAAGGTTAGACTTCAAATACCACATTTTCTGAATGCTTGGTATTTGAGTTTCATGAATCATTTTTTTGAAAATGTCATGAAATTGTTGCCACTTCAAATAATTGCCGTCAAACTTAGGTATTGAAACCTTTGGCAATTGTAGCGATGATTGAGGCATAGCTAGTTGCGTATCTGCCTTAGAATTTACGTTTGTCGCCACTTGCAATTGGATGATTGCATTCTCAGCCGACGTAAAACTTTTTATATCGTATCCACGCTGGACTGGATCCTCACACAAGCTGTGGATCTCCAGGTGGATATCGGATATTTGGCTCCAATATTTTTCAGCCATTGGTCGAAGCCTGTCTGTAGTTTCTGTCGTCATAGTCGTCATGACTCTTGATAAACTAGCAAACAAGGTGTTTTGCTTCCGGAACAAAGACTCTACTTTGTCCGTCTCCATACTGGACGCTTCATCTCCTTGGTGAGACTCTATTCTCGTCGCTATGTCTTGCATTATTTCATCCATAGCTTTGAGTAACTGCGCTTTGTATTCGTTTGTAAAATACTTGTGACTTGACTCTTTTCCACCAAGAGCAGTCAGCAGTTCACTGTCACTCTTCAGGAATGACTCTTTGAGATTGTTTAATTTCGACAATCTATCTCTGCAGTAGGTACTTGTTTTCCTACTCGCGGAATCCTTTTTGTAGTTTCGGATGATGTTCTGGATTTCTTCACCAGTGGCTAGTTGCTTGGTGAAGAACAGCTCAATGTTGGCCATCTTAAATGCCTTTACTATTGCTTCTTTATATTTCTGAAAATACATGACCCGCTGGAGGTTAGTTTATTTTGTCTTGATGACAGGATATGCCTCAACTCACACCCAAATAAATGGTCAAACGTACTCGGAAATATTAAGCAAAGTCTGTGTTACTGGTCTTCAATTGGCCAGTTGTGTACAGTGACTAATCGCCTGGTTGATTAGCCTGTTTCTCGTGACTTGCGTGAAGTCTCAAATGTCCTGTACGTCTGTGAAGTTGATCGCCTAGTTGACCAATTTCCGTAGCAGGAATCGTTGTCCACCAGACAACGTTGTTGTAGACTCTCGTGAAGGATTATCAATTTGTCACCTCAATGTGACAAACTTGATGCGTATGATCGTCACCTAACTGGTATCACGTTCTCGAAGTGAGTACCACGTATATGATGATCACGTCGGGGTCACCAAAAAATGTTAATGTTTAGGGGTTTTAAAATAGCCTCTAGTACAAACTAGTAACTGGTAGTTGCCGCAATCGATACTTGAATCGGGTGAGCTCGGAGAAAAGTGAGTAGAAGGAACAGAAAGCTAGTTGCTTTGTTTAGTTCGTATTTCGTACTGATTTTATTCTTAAAAAGACAGAGTTTATATACAATTCTTAAACTATACAGTCTTGTGCAACTTATTAGGTAACATTTACATGTATCAATGTAAACACTTAAAATTTGGTGATAATGTGACATAACTTACAACTACCTTAACAGCATCATAAAACGTACATTGCCCTTGACCATTCAAGAGTGGCTTGTGCATTCTAATTGATGATATTTGATGATAGAAAACTGCAGTGCTGAGTGAATCACAAATGTCGACAGCGGCCAGGTCATTTACCAGCAGACACAGCTAATTAGCATAATATGTCAATCTACTTGCACGCACAGCAATAAAAGAAAAGGTCGAAGCATGGGTCACACAATGCATAACAACCACTTTACAGCAAGCGATTGATCGTTGTTCGATGCATTTTATGCTCAAGAATTTATTAGGCACTTAGAGTGTTAAAAGTAATTCTATGCTAATGCTCTCAGCTCAAACATGCGTGGGAAACAATAGCTAACTCTTAACAAGTAGATTTTTGAATTTTTGAATTTTTTTGAAATGTTACCTATATACTGGATCTCATACGATCATTCTTCCATACGTTCAAGCCTTAAGTGCTCAAAACTCCATATTGATAAAATGTAAATTTTGAAATGGTTTATTGTTTCTTTCACTAAAAAATAACATTTCAATAGTAGATTTTTGAATTTTTAAAATTTTTTGAAATGTTACCTATATACTGATTCTCATACGATTATTCTTCTTTACGTTCAAGCCATAAGTGCTCAAAAACCCCTATTGATAAAATGTAAATTTTGAAATGGTTTATAGTTTCTTTCATTTAAAAATAACATTTCAATAGTAGATTTTTGAATTTTTGAATTTTTTTGAAATGTTACCTATATACTGGATCTCATACGATCATTCTTCCATACGTTCAAGCCTTAAGTGCTCAAAAATCCATATAAATAAAATGTAAATTTTGAAATGGTTTATTGTTTCTTTCACTAAAAAATAACATTTCAATAGTAGATTTTTGAATTCTGAATTTTTTTGAAATATTACCTGTATAATGATTTTCATACGATCATTCTTCCATACGTTCAAGCCTTAAGTGCTTAAAAATCCATATTGATAAATGTAAATTTTGAAATGTTTTATTGTTTCTTTCACTTAGGTTAGTATTAAATTCACTTAAAAAAACATTTTAATAGAACATTATTGAATTTTTGAAATTTTTTGAAATGTTACCTATGTACTGATTCTAAGACTTTTATTCTTCCATACGTTTAAGCCTTAAGTGCTCAAAAACCCTTATTGATAAAATGTAAATTTTGAAATGGTTTATTGTTTCTTTCACTTAAATATAACATTTCAATAGTAGATTTTTGAATTTTTGAATTTTTTTGAAATGTTATCTATATACTGATTCCCATACGATCATTCTTCCATACGTTTAAGCCTTAAGTGCTCAAAAATCCATATTGATAAAATGTAAGATTTTAAATGTTTTATTGTTTCTTTCACTTAGGTTAGTATTAAATTCACTCAAAAATAAAGTTTCAATAGTAGATTTTTGAATTTTTGAATTTTTTTGAAACGTTACCTCTATACTGGATCTCATACGACTATTCTTCCATACGTTCAAGCCTTAAATGCTCAAAAACCCATATTGATAAAATGTAAATTTTGCAATGGTTTATTGTTTCTTTCACTTAAAAATAACATTTCAATAGTAGATTTTTGAATTTTTGAATGTTTTTGAAATGTTACCTATATACTGGATCTCATACGATCATTCTTCCATACGTTCAAGCCTTAAGATCTCAAAAATTTCATATAAATAAAATGTAAATTTTGAAATGGTTTATTGTTTTTTTCACTTAAAAATATCATTTCAATAGTAGATTATTGCATTTTTGAAATTTTTTGAAATGTTACCTATATACTGATTCTCATACGATCATTCTTCTATACGTTCAAGCCTTAAGTGCTCAAAAATCCATATTGATAAATGTAAATTTTGAAATGTTTTATTGTTTCTTTCACTTAAAAATAACATTTCAATAGTAGATTTTTGAATTTTAGAAATTTTTTGAAATGTTACCTGTATACTGATTCTCATATGATCATTCTTCCATACGTTCAAGCCTTAAGTGCTCAAAAATCCATATTGATAAGATTTGAAATGTTTTATAGTTTCTTTCTTGGTTTATAGTTTCTTTCATTTCAAAATAACATTTCAATAGTAGATATTTGAATTTTTGAATTTTTTTGGAATGTTACCTATATACTGGATCTCATACGATCATTCTTCCATCCGTTCAAGCCTTAAGTGCTCAAAAATCCATATAAATAAAATGTAAATTTTGAAATGGATTATTGTTTCTTTCACTAAAAAATAACATTTCAATAGTAGATTTTTGAATTTTTGAATTTTTTTGAAATGTTACCTATTAACTGATTCCCATACGATCATTCTTCCATACGTTCAAGCCTTAAGTGGTCAAAAATCCATATTGACAAAATTTAAATTTTGAAATATTGTATTGTTTCTTTCACTTAAAAATAACATTTCAATAGTAGATTTTTGAATTTTTAAAATTTTTTGAAATGTTACCTATATACTGGATCTCATACGATCATTCTTCCATACGTTCAAGCCTTAAGTGCTCAAAAATCCATATTGATAAAATGTAAATTTTGCAATGGTTTATAGTTTCTTTCATTTAAAAATAACATTTCAATAGTAGATATTTGAATTTTTTAATTTTTTTGGAATGTTACCTATATACTGGATCTCATACGATCATTCTTCCATACGTTCAAGCCTTAAGTGCTCTAAAATCCATATTGATAAAATGTTAATTTTGAAATGGTTTATTGTTTCTTTCACTAAAAAATAACATTTCAATAGTAGATTATTGAATTTTTGAAATTTTTTGAAATGTTACCTATTTACTTATTCCCATACGATCATTCTTCCATACGTTCAAGCCTTAAGTGGTTAAAAATCCATATTGATAAATGTAAATTTTGAAATGTTTTATTGTTTCTTTCACTTAGGTTAGTATTAAATTCACTCAAAAATAACGTTTCAATAGTAGATATTTGAATTTTTGAATTTTTTTGGAATGTTACCTATATACTGGATCTCATACGATCATTCTTCCATACGTTCAAGCCTTAAGTGCTCAAAAATCCATATAAATAAAATGTAAATTTTGAAATGGTTTATTGTTTCTTTCACTAAAAAATAACATTTCAATAGTAGATTATTGAATTTTTGAAATTTTTTGAAATGTTACCTATTTACTTATTCCCATACGATCATTCTTCCATACATTCAAGCCTTAAGTGGTTAAAAATCCATATTGATAAATGTAAATTTTGAAATGTTTTATTGTTTCTTTCACTTAGGTTAGAATTAAATTCACTCAAAAATAACGATTCAATAGTAGATTTTTGAATTTTTTTGAAATGTTACCTATATACTGGATCTCATACGATCATTCTTCCATACGTTCAAGCCTTAAGTGCTCAAAAATCCATATAAATAAAATGTAAATTTTGAAATGGTTTATTGTTTCTTTCACTAAAAAATAACATTTCAATAGTAGATTATTGAATTTTTGAAATTTTTTGAAATGTTACCTATTTACTTATTCCCATACGATCATTCTTCCATACATTCAAGCCTTAAGTGGTTAAAAATCCATATTGATAAAATGTAAATTTTGAAATGGTTTATTGTTTCTTTCACTTAGGTTAGTATTAAATTTACTTAAAAAACATTTTAATAGAACATTATTGAATTTTTGAAATTTTTTGAAATGTTACCTATATACTGATTCTAAGACTTTTATTCTTCCATACGTTCAAGCCTTAAGTGCTCAAAAATCCATATTGATAAAATGTAAATTTTGAAATGGTTTATTGTTTCTTTCACTTAGGTTAGTATTAAATTCATTTAAAAAAAACAATTTAATAGAACATTATTGAATTTTTGAAATTTTTTGAAATGTTAGCTATATACTGATTCTCAGACTTTTATTCTTCCGTACGTTCAAGCCTTAAGTGCTCAAAAATCCATATTGATAAAATGTAAATTTTGAAATGGTTTATTGTTTCTTTCACTTAAAAATAACATTTCAATAGTAGATTTTTGAATTTTTGAAATTTTTTGAAATGTTACCTACATACTGATTCTCATACAATCATTCTTCCATACGTTCAAGCCTTAAGTGCTCAAAAGCCCATATTGATAAAATGTAAATTTTGCAATGGTTTATAGTTTCTTTCATTTAAAAATAACATTTCAATAGTAGATTTTTGAATTTTTGAATTTTTTTTAAATGTTACCTATATACTGGATCTCATACGATCATTCTTCCATACGTTCAAGCCTTAAGTGCTCAAAAATCCATATAAATAAAATGTAAATTTTGAAATGGTTTATTGTTTCTTTCACTAAAAAATAACATTTCAATTGTAGATTATTGAATTTTTGGAATGTTACCTATATACTGATTCTCATACGATCATTCTTCCATACGTTCAAGCCTTAAGTGGTTAAAAATCCATATTGATAAATGTAAATTTTGAAATGTTTTATTGTTTCCTTCACTTAGGTTAGTATTAAATTCACTCAAAAATAACGATTCAATAGTAGATTTTTGAATTTTTTTGAAAGGTTACCTATATACTGGATCTCATACGATCATTCTTCCATACGTTCAAGCCTTAAGTGCTCTAAAATCCATATTGATAAAATGTTAATTTTGAAATGGATTATTGTTTCTTTCACTAAAAAATAACATTTCCATAGTAGATTATTGAATTTTTGAAATTTTTTGAAATGTTACCTATTTACTTATTCCCATACGATTATTCTTCCATACATTCAAGCCTTAAGTGGTTAAAAATCCATATTGATAAATGTAAATTTTGAAATGTTTTATTGTTTCTTTCACTTAGGTTAGTATTAAATTCACTCAAAAATAACGTTTCAATAGTAGATTATTGAATTTTTGAATTTTTTTGGAATGTTACCTATATACTGGATCTCATACGATCATTCTTCCATACGTTCAAGCCTTAAGTGCTCAAAAATCCATATAAATAAAATGTAAATTTTGGAATGGTTTATTGTTTCTTTCACTAAAAAATAACATTTCAATAGTAGATTATTGAATTTTTGAAATTATTTTGAAATGTTATCTATAAACTGATTCCCATACGATCATTATTCCATACATTCAAGCACTAAGTGCTCAAAAATCCATATTGATAAATGTAAATTTTGAAATGATTTATTGTTTCTTTCACTTAGGTTATTATTAAATTCACTCAAAAATAACGATTCAATAGTAGATTTTTGAATTTTTTTGAAATGTTACCTATATACTGGATCTCATACGATCATTCTTCCATACGTTCAAGCCTTAAGTGCTCAAAAATCCATATAAATAAAATGTAAATTTTGGAATGGTTTATTGTTTCTTTCACTAAAAAATAACATTTCAATAGTAGATTGTTGAATTTTTGAAATTATTTTGAAATGTTATCTATATACTGATTCCCATACGATCATTCTTCCATACGTTCAAGCACTAAGTGCTCAAAAATCCATATTGATAAATGTAAATTTTGAAATGTTTCATTGTTTCTTTCACTTAGGTTATTATTAAATTCACTCAAAAATAACGATTCAATAGTAGATTTTTGAATTTTTTTGAAATGTTACCTATATACTGGATCTCATACGATCATTCTTCCATACGTTCAAGCCTTAAGATCTCAAAAATCCATATAAATGTAAATTTTGAAATGGTTTATTGTTTCTTTCACCAAAAATATCACATCAATAGTAGATTATTGAATTTTTGAAATTTTTTGAAATGTTACCTCTATACTGATTTCCATACGATCATTCTTTTATACATTCAAGCTAGGGATGTCAATTTTTGGAGATTTACCAATCCCGGGATTTTCGGGATTGCAATCTGAAATCCCGGGATCCCGGGATTAGTCCCGGGATTAGTTAAGACGTAGTAAATAATTCATAAATTTTAATTTTATTCCTTTTTATTGTTTAAACAAACAAAATACGAAGCAACAAACAAAAATAGATATTTCATTTAGTCTTAAGAATTCAGTTACCAAAAATTTTTTAAGCTAAAACGTTTAACATATTATTTTAGTTAAAGCGTTTTACAGATCATGTTGGTTAAAATATAACTTTGAAAGTAGTAAAGCATTTAATGTTGTATTCTCCAAACGAAAAACACCTTTCACCTTCAAAATTTGTTGGTTGGACGGTTAGAATAGAATTAAAGAGTTTCTGAAGACAGTAACCATTACAAAAAAATATGGTTTTAGAGAAAGACTCAGAAAAGCCGTACTACTCTCTTCGCAAAGATTTTTGTAAATTACATTAAAAAATTTTGGGTAACTTTTTTTTTTCAAATTTTGAGCATCATTCTGCAATCCCCCTACATGAGAATATCGATAATTTAAATTCTTGAAAAAACTTTAGTTTGTGTAAAAAGCGCTCAGATTTATGCAAAATGACTATTTTCGCCTCCCTTTGTGACAAGCTGGCTGCGTTCTTGGTTACAAAACAATGAAATTTGTCGTATACGCTTTCTAACTTATTGATCAATAGAAATAATTCACATCAGAATAAAAAAATCTAAGTCCCGAATATCCCGGGATTGGGCAAGTTAAATCCCGGGATTTTCGGGACTTCAAAAACACTGAAATCCCGGGATTTCGGGATCCCGGGATCCCGGGATTGACATCCCTAATTCAAGCCTTAAGTGCTTAAAAATCCATATTGATAAATGTAAATTTTGAAATGTTTTATTGTTTCTTTCACTTAGGTTAGTATTAAATTCACTCAAAAATAACGTTTCAATAGTAGATTATTGAATTTTTGAATTTTTTTGAAATGTTACCTATATACTGGATCTCTTACGATCATTCTTCCATACGTTCAAGCCTTAAGATCTCAAAAATCCATATTGATAAAATGTAAGTTTTGAAATGGTTTATTGTTTCTTTCACTAAAAAATAACATTTCAATAGTAGATTATTGAATTTTTGGAATGTTACCTATATACTGATTCTCATACGATCATTCTTCCATACGTTCAAGCCTTAAGTGCTCAAAAATCCATATTGATAAAATTTAAATTTTGAAATGTTGTATTGTTTCTTTCAATTAAAAATAACATTTCAATAGTAGATTTTTGAATTTTAGAAATTTTTTGAAATGTTACCTATATACTGATTCTCATATGATCATTCTTCCATACGTTCAAGCCTTAAGTGCTCAAAAATCCATATAAATAAAATGTAAATTTTGGAATGGTTTATTGTTTCTTTCACTAAAAAATAACATTTCAATAGTGGATTGTTGAATTTTTGAAATTTTTTTGAAATGTTATCTATATACTGATTCCCATATGATCATTCTTCCATACGTTCAAGCACTAAGTGCTCAAAAATCCATATTGATAAATGTAAATTTTGAAATGTTTTATTGTTTCTTTCACTTAGGTTAGTATTAAATTCACTCAAAAATAACGATTCAATAGTAGATTTTTTAATTTTTTTGAAATGTTACCTATATACTGGATCTCATACGATCATTCTTCCATACGTTCAAGCCTTAATTGCTCTAAAATCCATATTGATAAAATGTTAATTTTGAAATGGTTTATTGTTTCTTTCACTAAAAAATAACATTTTAATAGTAGATTATTGAATTTTTGAAATTTTTTGAAATGTTACCTATTTACTTTTTCCCATACGATCATTCTTCCATACATTCAAGCCTTAAGTGGTTAAAAATCCATATTGATAAATGTAAATTTTGAAATGTTTTATTGTTTCTTTCACTTAGGTTAGTATTAAATTCACTAAAAAATAACATTTCAATAGTAGATTATTGAATTTTTGGAATGTTACCTATATACTGATTCTCATACGATCATTCTTCCATACGTTCAAGCCTTAAGTGCTCAAAAATCCATATTGATAAAATTTAAATTTTGAAATGTTGTATTGTTTCTTTCACTTAAAAATAACATTTCAATAGTAGATTTTTGAATTTTAGAAATTTTTTGAAATGTTACCTTTATACTGATTCTCATATGATCATTCTTCCATACGTTCAAGCCTTAAGATCTCAAAAATCCACATAAATAAAATGTATATTTTGAAATGGTTTATTGTTTCTTTCACTAAAAAAAAACATTTCAATAGTAGATTATTGAATTTTTGAAATTTTTTGAAATGTTACCTATATACTGATTCTCATACGATCATTCTTCCATACGTTCAAGCCTTAAGTGCTCAAAAATCCATATTGATAAATGTAAATTTTGAAATGTTCTATTGTTTCTTTCACTTAGGTTAGTATTAAATTCACTCAAAAATAACGTTTCAATAGTAGATTTTTGAATTTTTTTGAAATGTTACCTATATACTGATTCTCATATGATCATTCTTTCATACGTTCAAGCCTTAAGATCTCAAAAATCTATAGTAATAAAATTTAAGATTTGAAATGTTTTATTGTTTCTTTCACTTAAAAATAACATTTCAATAGTAGATTTTTAAATTTTTTAAATTTTTTGAAATGTTACCTATATACTGATTCTCATACGATTATTCTTCCATACGGTCAAGCCTTAAGTGTTCAAAAACCCATATTGATAAAATGTAAATTTTGCAATGGTTTATTGTTTCTTTCACTTAAAAATAACATTTCAATAGTAGATTTTTGAATTTTTGAATTTTTTTTAAATGTTACCTATATACTGGATCTCATACGATCATTCTTCCATACGTTCAAGCCTTAAGATCTCAAAAATGCATATAAATTAAATGTAAATTTTGAAATGTTTTATTGTTTCTTTAACTTAGGTTAGTATTAAATTCACTTAAATATAACATTTCAATAGTAGATTTTTGAATTTTTGAATTTTTTTTAAATGTTACCTTTATACTGATTCCCATACGATCATTCTTCCATACGTTCAAGCCTTAAGTGCTCAAAAATCCATTTTGATAAAATTTAAATTTTGAAATGTTGTATTTTTTTTTTTTTTTTTTTATAACTAACTACAGGCGCAAGACGTTCTGGTAGCACGCTACCCTCAAGTGGTCATTGCAACACCAGGTCAGCCTGTTCCGCGACTACAGACAAACAGTCTACAGTCGCTTTACTACTTAACTCTACACAAATAAATAAGCATGCACTAACATTAACACTAAAATTTTAACACTACAAAAATACCTAAAATTACAAATTATTAAGATGTGTTAGTAAGCAACATTTGATGAGATTTGAAGATCTGCAATTATCGATTAGGTTACAATAACTATTATAGTTTACACACAAAACTCGGAGATGGTAAATTGATTAGTTTCAGTCGACTATGATAGGGGGGTAAATGAATACTAGGGTCCCAATGTAACTTACGAAGAGAAAAAAGAAGGAACTGCTTCTGAACGGATTCTACTTGGGTCTTATATTTTTCAAACTGAGGATCCCAAACACACGACGCATATTCCAGAATGGGCCGCACAAGGGAAGTGAAAAGCAATTTGGTAGTGTAGGGGTCATCGAATTCCTTGGACCATCGTTTAATAAAACCAAGTACACCTTTGGATTTGTTTACCGAAAGGGAAATGTGAGAAGCAAAATTAAGTTTTGGGTCCATCAAAACACCAAGGTCATTGAATTGATTTACACGCTCAAGAATAGAATTATCAATCCTGTATATGCAAGTAAACATTTTATTCCTATAAAAAGACATAATCTTGCACTTATTGCAGTTTAAGAGTAGATTGTTCACAGAGAACCATTGTGCGAGGGAGTCAAGATCAGACTGAAGTAAACTCTGCTGGATTATGGAATTTAGAGTTAGACATAGTTTTACGTATCCGCGTACATCAAGACATTGCAGTATTTGATCACTGTAGGCAAGTCATTAATGAATAAGTTAAAGAGTATGGGCCCCAGATGGCTACCTTGGGGAACACCAGACGATACAAGAATGCTTCTGGAAACTGACGTTTTAAAACGAACTTTTTGAGTTCGCGAACCAAGATAAGAAGAGAGCCAACGGACAAGCAATGGTGGAAAGCCATAAGCCTCCAGTTTATATATTAACAGGGAATGACAGACACTGTCAAATGCTTTACTGGTTTGGCAACCGACAGAAAAATTTTGGTTAACAATTGAGGTAAACTCCAATCAATTTGTCACCGTTGAACGCTTCTTAAGGAAACCATGTTGGGCCAAGTTTAAAAGTGAAGGCACAAAATGCTGTAATTGATCAGTAATGATCTGCTCAAATAGCTTTGGGATGGCACATAATTTGGCAATACCTCTGTAGTTAGATATTTCTACTTTACTGCCTTTTTTATGAAGTGGTATAATAAATGACTCCTTCCAAACTGCTGGGACTATGGCGTATTTAAGAGACATGTTGAACAGCGTGCATAATGGAATATATAACATCTCGGCACAGTGTTTTAAAACGCAACCAGGTATATTATCGGGAGCAGTGGTAAACGTGGGTTTTATTAACTTTAAATACTTTAAAACAATGTCATTTTCGATAACAGGCATATTTATATGAGTTCTGTCCCCAATATAAAATGGATATACAACATCATTATATGAAAAATTATTGTAGGTGCTTTGGAAGAAATCGGCAAAGAGATGGGATATCTCTGTGTCATTCCTTCCCTCCACACCATTTGGTTTCATACAAGAGGGGAAGGATTTAGAATTTAATTTAGATTTTATTAAGTTG
Source organism: Phortica okadai (assembly GCA_034638295.1). Taxonomy (NCBI): domain Eukaryota; kingdom Metazoa; phylum Arthropoda; class Insecta; order Diptera; family Drosophilidae; genus Phortica; species Phortica okadai. The sequence continues at coordinate 26,202,160 of CM067851.1, read as the reverse complement.
AAAAAGTTTTTAGGATCGCGGTGAATATTTAATTTAAGCTTATTGATATATGTTTTATAATTTTTTTTATTTGTGAAATTAAATTTATAGCGAATTTTTGTGTAATTCGCATAATCAATAAGAGAACCGGTTCTCTTGTATTTTTTGAAAAATCTAGGTTTTAAATTTTTTAAGTGACTCAGTTCTTTCGAAAACCAAGGCGGCTTACTTAAATCATAAACCACATTAATTTTTGGCACGCAAGATTTAAACAAATTGTACATGGTTGCATTAAAAAAGTGTACTGCGTGTTCGATGTCTATCGAGTTACGAATGACTCACCAGTCAGTGTTGGAAAGCAAGAAACCAAGTCGTTCAAAATCAGTTTTTTTAAAGCAGAAAACACTGTTAGTCTTTGCACCAGGAACACACAAACGGGGGGATGGTAATTTGGTTAATATGAGTGTTAGTTCCAGAGTAGGATGGTAGGGATCTTCGGGGTGAGTTATTGGAGGTACCCTACAGATCGATGCGTTCTCAAAATTGTTTACAAAAATAAGATCTAATAGTCGATCTTTAGAGTTAATTATGCTGTTGAGTTGGTATGAAGGTAAGCTGAGGAGAGAATCGAGAAAATCATTATTTGTTGCCGGAAGTACAGCATTTGTGTGATTTGATGGAATCCAAGTAATATGAGGAAGATTAAAGTCTCCAAAAATCATTAAAGTATCTGTGTCTTTCACAAAAGATGACATGACTTGAAATGCATTTAAATGAGCTAAATAAACTGATGAGTCAGAGTGAGGTGGAATATAGGAACAAGTAAGGTAGACGTTATGCTTCATCAACGAAACTTTCACGCAAATCAGTTCAATGTCATCGATACCATCCACCATAATTTGTTCCGAAGTATATCGACCAGCGACAGCGATTAAAACACCACCACCAATTCTGCTGATGCGGTCTTTACGAAAAGTCTGAAAGTTATCAGAGAACAATTCCGAGTTCGAGATCTGAGGACGAAGCCATGTTTCAACGAATATTACAACGTCAGAGGTAATTGAAAAGCTATTTAAATATAGGGAAGTAAGCTTCGAATTCAAGCCTCTAACGTTTTGGAAGTTTAAAACAAACGATGATGAAAGAGTGGGTGAAGTAATTAGTTTTTTGAACCAGACGGTTCATTAACAGCTTCTTTATTGGCACGAGGCTTAAACTTAAATTCGTGCACAATACACCCATCAGGCCAAAAATTGGTGTTAACCAATTCGTTGAAATGAACATCAGGAACAGAGATCTTAAAGGATGAAATAGACCTAGCTTGCCTAAATTTAAATTTTGATACGAACAAATTTGACACTGATGGCATTTTTGAGGTAATAAAATGCTTAATAAAATGCTTAATGAAGTATCGACAGCTAGTCTTGAAACAAAAACAAATTTTTTATTGGTCGTAGGAGGGACTACAACAAGTTGCTTCGGTTGATCAGGTTGAGCTGGTACATTTTCCAAAACATGGTCAGGAGAGTCTGTTTCGGAAATTGTATTGACAACGGTAGCAGATTTGGCAACGGTAGCGTAAGAAATCTGAGGCGTTAGATCGATAATTGGAAAATTCGGTGATGGAAGCGGAGAGAAGAAGTCTGTATTCTCATCTGGAGGAGCCAGTGTTGAAATACTTGGAATATTTAATGCAGGAAGGAATTTTTTCCGTTTAGGTGATGGTTCAACAGGTTTAAAAACAGAAAAAGTGTCGTCAAAGGAATGAAATTTACTGTTGAGACGCTGAAAATCTTTTGAAAGATCAGAATATGCATCTTTCATTTGAGATATCCACTTCCTTAGCTCGATCTCATTGAGCCGATATTTTGGACAACACCAATGAAGACCAATATTTTTTTGTAAGAAGTCGCCAACGCGACCAGTAAGCTCAGCACATTTAAGGTGGGCAATGTCTTGGCATAGCCAACAAGCAACTGACTGGGCGGATTCACCCTTTATTGAACAGTTTGGTAAACAACAGACCATACTGAAAAGTAATATGCACAACAGATTTTGAGAAGCGCACCAAAAGTGTTAAAATAGCAAAGAGTAAATAAAGAGCAAGAATTAAAATCAACTCGTTAAACTGATTTCTCTTGAAAGAAAGATCACAAGTGTTTACAAAAACAAAATTAACGCCAAGCAGGAACGCAACACAGTGAAATGACAAAATAATCAAAAATCTCTCACCAGGTGTTTATTTGTTCACATAAAATTACACAAACAAAACACACGAGAATTATTTAAAATGCACAGAACGTTGTTAATTTAATTGAAGCACAAACACAAAAAATATTATTATAGTGCCGGAATACTATAGTACAATTTAAATCAAATTTTAAGTTTTTCTAAACAAAAATTAACGAAAAAACCAGTAAGGGAGCTATTTTCAGCGTTGCTGAAACTTATATACTCTTGCAAGCATTTGGAAAATTCGTCTTATAGTTTTTCCAATTAGAATCTTATAAGTTTATAAAGATAAAGGGTGTAACCCCGCCCAGTTTCCAATTTTTTTAAAGAATACAATGCAATCATTCTACACTTCATTTTACGATTTTCTATCACGTCTGCTTATAGAAAAATCACATTTTAAAGTTTTTCTCTATATGGGCGGTGCCACGCCCTTATGTCCGATTCTTATGAAACCCTGTAATATGGTCAAAAATTCTTAAAAACGCGTAACTGGAAGGTTTCATCTGTATATAGTTGAGAACAAAAAAGTTTTTCTAACAAAAACCGATTTTTGACCGATTGTTACTATGGGAGCTATATACTATAGTTATCCGATCTTCACCAATTTTGCAGTGTGTCTTAATTTACGTCTAAGATGTTCTTGTGCAAAAAATCGAGGCGATAGCTTCAAAATCAAAGAGTATATTGAGCAAAAACCACATTTTTAACCGATCGTTCCTATGGCAGCTATATGCTATAGTATTCCGATCAGGCTGGTTTCTACATATAAACTGCCTGCAAGGAAAAGAAAATTTTCTGCATTTAAATTTTTTTGCTAACTTAAAAACTCTGGGAGGAGTTCGCATTGAAACAGACAGACGGACAGACAGACAGACGGACATGGCTATCTGAACTCGTCTCGTCGAGCTGATCAAGAATATATATACTTTATATAGTCGGAAATGTCTCCTTCTCTGCGATGCAAACTTCACGACAAAGTTAATATACTCTTGCAAGAGTATAATTAAATAAATAGACAGAGCAATTTTGAATGCGACCAAATACACTTGATACATCAATTCATACTTTGTTTCTTTCACTTAAAAATAACATTTCAATAGTAGATTATTGAATTTTAGAAATTTTTTGAAATGTTACCTGTATACTGATTCTCATATGATCATTCTTCCATACGTTCAAGCCTTAAGTGCTCAAAAATCCATATTGATAAAATTTATGATTTGAAATGTTTTATTATTTCTTTCACTTAAAAATAACATTTCAATAGTAGATTTTTGAATTTTTTTAATTTTTTAAAATGTTACCTATTTACTGATTCCCATACGATCATTCTTCCATACGTTCAAGCCTTAAGTGGTCAAAAATCCATATTGATAAATGTAAATTTTGAAATGTTTTATTGTTTCTTTCACTTAGGTTAGTATTAAATTCACTCAAAAATAATATTTCAATAGTAGATTTTTGAATTTTTTTTAAATGTTACCTATATACTGATTCCCATATGATCATTCTTCCATACGTTCAAGCCTTAAGTGCTCAAAAATCCATATAAATAAAATGTAAATTTTGAAATGGTTTATTGTTTCTTTCACTAAAAAATAACATTTCAATAGAAGATTATTGAATTTTTGAAATTTTTTGAAATGTTACCTATTTACTGATTCCCATACGATCATTCTTCCATACGTTCAAGCCTTAAGTGCTCAAAAACCCATATTGATAAAATGTAAATTTTGCAATGGTTTATAGTTTCTTTCATTTAAAAATAACATTTCAATAATAGATTTTTCAATTTTTGATTTTTTTTTAAATGTTACCTATATACTGGATCTCATACGATCATTCTTCCATACGTTCAAGCCTTAAGTGCTCAAAAATCCATATAAATAAAATGTAAATTTTGAAATGGTTTATTGTTTCTTTCACTAAAAAATAACATTTCAATAGTAGATTATTGAATTTTTGAATTTTTTTGAAATGTTACCTATAAGTGCTCAAAAATCCATATAAATAAAATGTAAATTTTGAAATGGTTTATTGTTTCTTTCACTAAAAAATAACATTTCAATAGTAGATTATTGAATTTTTGAATTTTTTTGAAATGTTACCTATATACTGGATCTCATACGATCATTCTTCCATACGTTCAAGCCTTAAGTGCTCAAAAATCCATATAAATAAAATGTAAATTTTGAAATGGTTTATTGTTTCTTGCACTTAGGTTAGTATTAAATTCACTCAAAAATAACATTTCAATAGTAGATTTTTGAATTTTTTTTAAATGTTACCTATATACTGATTCCCATATGATCATTCTTCCATACGTTCAAGCCTTAAGTGCTCAAAAATCCATATTGATAAAATTTAAATTTTGAAATGTTGTATTGTTTCTTTCACTTAAAAATAACATTTCAATAGTAGATTTTTGAATTTTTTAAATTTTTTGAAATGTTACCTATATACTGATTCTCATACAATCATTCTTCCATACGTTGAAGCCTTAAGTGCTCAAAAACCCATATTGTTAAAATGTAAATTTTGCAATGGTTTATAGGTTCTTTCATTTAAAAATAACATTTCAATAGTAGATTTTTGAATTTTTGAATTTTTTTTAAATGTTTCCTATATACTGGATCTCATACGATCATTCTTCCATACGTTCAAGCCTTAAGTGCTCAAAAATCCATATAAATAAAATGTAAATTTTGAAATGGTTTATTGTTTCTTTCACTAAAAAATAACATTTCAATAGTAGATTATTGAATTTTTGAAATTTTTTGAAATGTTACCTATTTACTGATTCCCATACGATCATTCTTCCATACGTTCAAGCCTTAAGTGGTCAAAAATCCATATTGATAAATGTAAATTTTGAAATGTTTTATTGTTTCTTTCACTTAGGTTAGTATTAAATTCACTCAAAAATAACATTTCAAGAGTAGATTTTTGAATTTTTTTTAAATGTTACCTATATACTGATTCCCATATGATCATTCTTCCATACGTTCAAGCCTTAAGTGCTCAAAAATCCATATTGATAAAATTTAAATTTTGAAATGTTGTATTGTTTCTTTCACTTAAAAATAACATTTCAATAGTAGATTTTTGAATTTTAGAAATTTTTTGAAATATTACCTGTATACTGATTCTCATATGATCATTCTTCAATACGTTCAAGCCTTAAGTGCTCAAAAATACATATTGCTAAAATTTAAGATTTGAAATGTTTTATTGTTTCTTCCACTTAAAAATAACATTTCAATAGTAGATTTTTGAATTTTTAAAATTTTTTGAAATTTTACCTGTATACTGATTCTTATACGATTATTCTTCTATACGTTCAAGCCATAAGTGCTTAAACCCATATTGATAAAATGTAAATTTTGCAATGGTTTATAGTTTCTTTCATTTAAAAATAACATTTCAATAGTAGATTTTTGAATTTTTGAATTTTTTTGAAATGTTACCTATATACTGGATCTCATACGATCATTCTTCCATACGTTCAAGCCTTAAGTGCTCAAAAATCCATATAAATAAAATGTAAATTTTGAAATGGTTTATTGTTTCTTTCACTTAGGTTAGTATTAAATTCACTCAAAAATAACATTTCAATAGTAGATTTTTGAATTTTTTTTAAATGTTACCTATATACTGATTCCCATATGATCATTCTTCCATACGTTCACGCCTTAAGTGCTCAAAAATCCATATTGCTAAAATTTAAGATTTGAAATGTTTTATTGTTTCTTCCACTTAAAAATAACATTTCAATAGTAGATTTTTGAATTTTTAAAATTTTTTGAAATGTTACCTGTATACTGATTTTCATATGATCATTCTTCCATACGTTCAAGCCTTAAGTGCTCAAAAATCCATATAAATAAAATGTAAATTTTGAAATGGTTTATTGTTTCTTTCACTAAAAAATAACATTTCAATAGAAGATTATTTAATTTTTGAAATTTTTTGAAATGTTACCTATTTACTGATTCCCATACGATCATTCTTCCATACGTTCAAGCCTTAAGTGCTCAAAAATCCATATTGATAAAATTTAAGATTTGAAATGTTTTATTGTTTCTTTCACTTAAAAATATCATTTCAATAGTAGATTTTTGAATTTTTAAAATTTTTTGAAATGTTACCTTTATACTGATTCTCATACGATTATTCTTCCATACGTTCAAGCCTTAAGTGCCCAAAAATCCATATTGATAAAATTTAAGATTTGAAATGTTTTATTGTTTCTTTCACTTAAAAATAACATTTCAATAGTAGATTTTTGAATTTTTAAAATTTTTTGAAATGTTACCTATATACTGATTCTCATACGATTATTCTTCTATACGTTCAAGCCATAAGTGGTCAAAAACCCATATTGATAAAATGTAAATTTTGCAATGGTTTATAGTTTCTTTCATTAAAAAATAACATTTCAATAGTAGATTATTGAATTTTTGAAATTTTTTGAAATGTTACCTATTTACTGATTCCCATACGATCATTCTTCCATACGTTCAAGCCTTAAGTGGTCAAAAACCCATAGTGATAAATGTAAATTTTGAAATGTTTTATTGTTTCTTTCACTTAGGTTAGTATTAATTTCACTCAAAAATAACGTTTCAATAGTAGATTATTTAATTTTTGAAATTTTTTGAAATGTTACCTATTTACTGATTCCCATACGATCATTCTTCCATACGTTCAAGCCTTAAGTGCTCAAAAATCCATATTGATAAAATTTAAGATTTGAAATGTTTTTTTGTTTCTTTCACTGAAAAATATCATTTCAATAGTAGATTTTTGAATTTTTAAAATTTTTTGAAATGTTACCTGTATACTGATTCTCATATGATCATTCTTCCATACGTTCAAGCCTTAAGTGCCCAAAAATCCATATTGATAAAATTTAAGATTTGAAATGTTTTATTGTTTCTTTCACTTAAAAATAACATTTCAATAGTAGATTTTTGAATTTTTAAAATTTTTTGAAATGTTACCTATATACTGATTCTCATACGATTATTCTTCTATACGTTCAAGCCATAAGTGGTCAAAAACCCATATTGATAAAATGTAAATTTTGCAATGGTTTATAGTTTCTTTCATTTCAAAATAACATTTCAATAGTAGATTATTGAATTTTTGAAATTTTTTGAAATGTTACCTATTTACTGATTCCCATACGATCATTCTTCCATACATTCAAGCCTTAAGTGGTCAAAAACCCATAGTGATAAATGTAAATTTTGAAATGTTTTATTGTTTCTTTCACTTAGGTTAGTATTAATTTCACTCAAAAATAACGTTTCAATAGTAGATTTTTGAATTTTTGAATTTTTTTGAAATGTTACCATATACTGGATCTCATACGATCATTCTTCCATACGTTCAAGCCTTAAGTGCTCAAAAATCCATATTGATAAAATTTAAATTTTGAAATGTTGTATTGTTTCTTTTACTTAAAAATAACATTTCAATAGTAGATTTTTGAATTTTAGAAATTTTTTGAAATGTTACCTGTATACTGATTCTCATATGATCATTCTTCCATACGTTCACGCCTTAAGTGCTCAAAAATCCGTATTGATAAAATTTAAATTTTGAAATGTTGTATTGTTTCTTTCACTTAAAAATAACATTTCAATAGTAGATTTTTGAATTTTAGAAATTTTTTGAAATGTTACCTGTATACTGATTCTCATATGATCATTCTTCCATACGTTCAAGTCTTAAGTGCTCAAAAATCCATATTGCTAAAATTTAAGATTTGAAATGTTTTATTGTTTCTTCCACTTAAAAATAACATTTCAATAGTAGATTTTTGAATTTTTAAAATTTTTTGAAATGTTACCTGTATACTGATTTTCATATGATCATTCTTCCATACGTTCAAGCCTTAAGTGCTCAAAAATCCATATAAATAAAATGTAAATTTTGAAATGGTTTATTGTTTCTTTCACTAAAAAATAACATTTCAATAGAAGATTATTTAATTTTTGAAATTTTTTGAAATGTTACCTATTTACTGATTCCCATACGATCATTCTTCCATACGTTCAAGCCTTAAGTGCTCAAAAATCCATTTTGATAAAATTTAAGATTTGAAATGTTTTATTGTTTCTTTCTCTTAAAAATATCATTCCAATAGTAGATTTTTGAATTTTTAAAATTTTTTGAAATGTTACCTATATACTGATTCTCATACGATTATTCTTCTAAACGTTCAAGCCATAAGTGGTCAAAAACCCATATTGATAAAATGTAAATTTTGCAATGGTTTATAGTTTCTTTCATTAAAAAATAACATTTCAATAGTAGATTATTGAATTTTTGAAATATTTTGAAATGTTACCTATTTACTGATTCCCATACGATCATTCTTCCATACGTTCAAGCCTTAAGTGGTCAAAAACCCATAGTGATAAATGTAAATTTTGAAATGTTTTATTGTTTCTTTCACTTAGGTTAGTATTAATTTCACTCAAAAATAACGTTTCAATAGTAGATTTTTAAATTTTTGAATTTTTTTGAAATGTTACCATATACTGGATCTCATACGATCATTCTTCCATACGTTCAAGCCTTAAGTGCTCAAAAATCCATATTGATAAAATTTAAATTTTGAAATGTTGTATTGTTTCTTTCACTTAAAAAAAACATTTCAATAGTAGATTTTTGAATTTTAGAAATTTTTTGAAATGTTACCTGTATACTGATTCTTATACGATTATTCTTCAATACGTTCAAGCCATAAGTGCTTAAACCCATATTGATAAAATGTAAATTTTGCAATGGTTTATAGTTTCTTTCATTTAAAAATAACATTTCAATAGTAGATTTTTGAATTTTTGAATTTTTTTGAAATCTTACCTATATACTGGATCTCATACGATCATTCTTCTAAACGTTCAAGCCTTAAGTGCTCAAAAATCCATATAAATAAAATGTAAATTTTGAAATGGTTTATTGTTTCTTTCACTTAGGTTAGTATTAAATTCACTCAAAAATAACATTTCAATAGTAGATTTTTGAATTTTTTTAAAAGTTACCTATATACTGATTCCCATATGATCATTCTTCCATACGTTCACGCCTTAAGTGCTCAAAAATCCATATTGATAAAATTTAAATTTTGAAATGTTGTATTGTTTCTTTCACTTAAAAATAACATTTCAATAGTAGATTTTTGAATTTTAGAAATTTTTTGAAATGTTACCTGTATACTGATTCTCATATGATCATTCTTCCATACGTTCAAGTCTTAAGTGCTCAAAAATCCATATTGCTAAAATTTAAGATTTGAAATGTTTTATTGTTTCTTCCACTTAAAAATAACATTTCAATAGTAGATTTTTGAATTTTTAAAATTTTTTGAAATGTTACCTGTATACTGATTTTCATATGATCATTCTTCCATACGTTCAAGCCTTAAGTGCTCAAAAATCCATATAAATTAAATGTAAATTTTGAAATGGTTTATTGTTTCTTTCACTAAAAAATAACATTTCAATTGAAGATTATTTAATTTTTGAAATTTTTTGAAATGTTACCTATTTACTGATTCCCATACGATCATTCTTCCATACGTTCAAGCCTTAAGTGCTCAAAAATCCATATTGATAAAATTTAAGATTTGAAATGTTTTTTTGTTTCTTTCACTTAAAAATATCATTTCAATAGTAGATTTTTGGATTTTTAAAATTTTTTGAAATGTTACCTGTATACTGATTCTCATATGATCATTCTTCCATACGTTCAAGCCTTAAGTGCCCAAAAATCCATATTGATAAAATTTAAGATTTGAAATGTTTTATTGTTTCTTTCACTTAAAAATAACATTTCAATAGTAGATTTTTGAATTTTTAAAATTTTTTGAAATGTTACCTATATACTGATTCTCATACGATTATTCTTCTATACGTTCAAGCCATAAGTGGTCAAAAACCCATATTGTTAAAATGTAAATTTTGCAATGGTTTATAGTTTCTTTCATTTCAAAATAACATTTCAATAGTAGATTATTGAATTTTTGAAATTTTTTGAAATGTTACCTATTTACTGATTCCCATACGATCATTCTTCCATACATTCAAGCCTTAAGTGGTCAAAAACCCATAGTGATAAATGTAAATTTTGAAATGTTTTATTGTTTCTTTCACTTAGGTTAGTATTAATTTCACTCAAAAATAACATTTCAATAGTAGATTTTTGAATTTTTGAATTTTTTTGAAATGTTACCATATACTGGTTCTCATACGATCATTCTTCCATACGTTCAAGCCTTAAGTGCTCAAAAATCCATATTGATAAAATTTAAATTTTGAAATGTTGTATTGTTTCTTTTACTTAAAAATAACATTTCAATAGTAAATTTTTGAATTTTAGAAATTTTTTGAAATGTTACCTGTATACTGATTCTCATATGATCATTCTTCCATACGTTCAAGCCTTAAGTGCTCAAAAATCCATATTGACAAAATTTAAGATTTGAAATGTTTTATTGTTTCTTGCATTTAAAAATAACATTTCAATAGTAGATTTTTGAATTTTTAAAATTTTTTGAAATGTTACCTGTATACTGATTCTCATACGATTATTCTTCTATACGTTCAAGCCATAAGTGCTTAAACCCATATTGATAAAATGTAAATTTTGCAATGGTTTATAGTTTCTTTCATTTAAAAATAACATTTCAATAGTAGATTTTTGAATTTTTGAATTTTTTTTAAATGTTACCTATATACTGGATCTCATACGATCATTCTTCCATACGTTCAAGCCTTAAGTGCTCAAAAATCCATATAAATAAAATGTAAATTTTGAAATGGTTTATTGTTTCTTTCACTAAAAAATAACATTTCAATAGTAGATTATTGAATTTTTGAAATTTTTTGAAATGTTACCTATTTACTGATTCCCATACGATCATTCTTCCATACGTTCAAGCCTTAAGTGGTCAAAAATCCATATTGATAAATGTAAATTTTGAAATGTTTTATTGTTTCTTTCACTTAGGTTAGTATTAAATTCACTCAAAAATAACATTTCAATAGTAGATTTTTGAATTTTTTTCAAATGTTACCTATATACTGATTCCCATATGATCATTCTTCCATACGTTCAAGCCTTAAGTGCTCAAAAACCCAAATTGATAAAATTTAAATTTTGAAATGGTTTATTGTTTCTTTCACTAAAAAATAACATTTCAATAGTAGATTTTTGAATTTTAGAAATTTTTTGAAATGTTACCTGTATACTGATTCTCATATGATCATTCTTCCATACGTTCAAGCCTTAAGTGCTCAAAAATCCATATTGCTAAAATCTAAGATTTGAAATGTTTTATTGTTTCTTCCACTTAAAAATAACATTTCAATAGTAGATTTTTGAATTTTTAAAATTTTTTTAAATGTTACCTGTATACTGATTCTCATACGATTATTCTTCTATACGTTCAAGCCATAATTGCTCAAACCCATATTGATAAAATGTAAATTTTGCAATGGTTTATAGTTTCTTTCATTTAAAAATAACATTTCAATAGTAGATTTTTGAATTTTTGAATTTTTTTGAAATGTTACCTATATACTGGATCTCATACGATCATTCTTCCATACGTTCAAGCCTTAAGTGCTCAAAAATCCATATAAATAAAATGTAAATTTTGAAATGGTTTATTGTTTCTTTCACTAAAAAATAACATTTCAATAGTAGATTATTGAATTTTTGAAATTTTTTGAAATGTTACCTATTTACTGATTCCCATACGATCATTCTTCCATACGTTCAAGCCTTAAGTGGTCAAAAATCCATATTGATAAATGTAAATTTTGAAATGTTTTATTGTTTCTTTCACTTAGGTTAGTATTAAATTCACTCAAAAATAACATTTCAATGGTAGATTTTTGAATTTTTGAATTTTTTTTAAATGTTACCTATATACTGGATCTCATACGATCATTCTTCCATACGTTCAAGCCTTAAGTGCTCAAAAATCCATATAAATAAAATGTAAATTTTTAAATGGTTTATTATTTCTTTCACTTAGGTTAGTATTAAATTCACTCAAAAATAACATTTCAATAGTAGATTTTTGAATTTTTTTTTAAATGTTACCTATATACTGATTCCCATATGATCATTCTTCCATACGTTCAAGCCTTAAGTGCTCAAAAATCCATATTGATAAAATTTAAAATTTGAAATGTTTTATTGTTTCTTTCACTTAAAAATAACATTTCAATAGTAGATTTTTGAATTTTAAAAATTTTTTGAAATTTTACCTATATACTGATTCTCATACGATTATTCTTTTATACGTTCAAGCCATAAGTGCTAAAAAACCCATATTGATAAAATGTAAATTTTGCAATGGGTTATAGTTTCTTTCATTTAAAAATAACATTTCAATAGTAGATTTTTGAATTTTTGAATTTTTTTGAAATGTTACCTATATACTGATTCACATACAATCATTCTTCCATACGTTCAAGCCTTAAGTGCTCAAAAATCCATATTGATAAAATTTAAATTTTGAAATGTTGTATTGTTTCTTTCACTTAAAAATAACATTTCAATAGTAGATTTTTGAATTTTAGAAATTTTTTGAAATGTTACCTGTATACTGATTCTCATATGAACATTCTTCCATACGTTCAAGCCTTAAGTGCTCAAAAATCCATATAAATAAAATGTAAATTTTGAAATGGTTTATTGTTTCTTTCACTAAAAAATAACATTTCAATAGTAGATTATTGAATTTTTGAAATTTTTTGAAATGTTACCTATTTACTGATTCCCATACGATCATTCTTCCATACGTTCAAGCCTTAAGTGCTCAAAAATCCATATTGATAAAATTTAAATTTTTAAATGTTGTATTGTTTCTTTCACTTAAAAATAACATTTCAATAGAAGATTTTTGAATTTTAGAAATTTTTTGAAATGTTATCTGTATACTGATTCTCATACGATCATTCTTCCATATGTTGAAGCCTTAAGATCTCAAAAGTCCATATAAATAAAATGTAAATTTTGAAATGTTTTATTGTTTCTTTCACTAAAAAATAACATTTCAATAGTAGATTTTTGAATTTTTTTCAAATGTTACCTGTATACTGATTTTCATACGATCATTCTTCATACGATTATTCTTCTATACGTTCAAGCCATAATTGCTCAAACCCATATTGATAAAATGTAAATTTTGCAATGGTTTATAGTTTCTTTCATTTAAAAATAACATTTCAATAGTAGATTTTTGAATTTTTGAATTTTTTTGAAATGTTACCTGTATACTGATTCTCATATGATCATTCTTCCATACGTTCAAGCCTTAAGTGCTCAAAAATCCATATTGATAAAATTTAAGATTTGAAATGTTTTAGTGTTTCTTCCATTTAAAAATAACATTTCAATAGTAGATTTTTGAATTTTTAAAATTTCTTGAAATGTTACCTATATACTGATTCTCATACGATTATTCTTCTATACGTTCAAGCCATAAGTGCTCAAAAACCCCTATTGATAAAATGTAAATTTTGAAATGGTTTATAGTTTCTTTCATTTAAAAATAACATTTCAATAGTAGATTTTTGAATTTTTGAATTTTTTTTTAATGTTACCTATATACTGGATCTCATACGATCATTCTTCCATACGTTCAAGCCTTAAGTGCTCAAAAATCCATATAAATAAAATGTAAATTTTGAAATGGTTTATTGTTTCTTTCACTAAAAAATAACATTTCAATAGTAGATTATTGAATTTTTGAAATTTTTTGAAATGTTACCTATTTACTGATTCCCATACGATCATTCTTCCATACGTTCAAGCCTTAAGTGGTCAAAAATCCATATTGATAAATGTAAATTTTGAAATGTTTTATTGTTTCTTTCACTTAGGTTAGTATTAAATTCACTCAAAAATACCATTTCAATAGTAGATTTTTGAATTTTTGAATTTTTTTTAAATGTTACCTATATACTGATTCCCATATGATCATTCTTCCATACGTTCACGCCTTAAGTGCTCAAAAATCCATATTGATAAAATTTAAATTTTAAAATGTTGTATTGCTTCTTTCACTTCAAAATAACATTTCAATAGTAGATTTTTGAGTTTTAGAAATTTTTTGAAATGTTACCTGTATACTGATTTCCATACGATCATTCTTCCATACGTTCAAGCCTTAAGTGGTCAAAAATCCTTATTGATAAATGTAAATTTTGAAATGTTTTATAGTTTCTTTCATTTAAAAATAACATTTCAATAGTATTTTTAGAATTTTTGAATTTTTTTGAAATGTTACCTATATTCTGGATCTCATACGATCATTCTTCCACACGTTCAAGCCTTAAGTGGTCAAAAATCCATATTGATAAAATTAAAATTTTGAAATGTTGTATTGTTTCTTTCACTTAAAAATAACATTTCAATAGAAGATTTTTGAATTTTAGAAATTTTTTGAAATGTTATCTGTATACTGATTCTCATACGATCATTCTTCCATATGTTGAAGCCTTAAGATCTCAAAAATCCATATAAATAAAATGTAAATTTTGAAATGTTTTATTGTTTCTTTCACTAAAAAATAACATTTCAATAGTAGATTTTTGAATTTTTTTCAAATGTTACCTGTATACTGATTTTCATACGATCATTCTTCATTCTTCATACGATTATTCTTCTATACGTTCAAGCCATAATTGCTCAAAAATCCATATAAATAAAATGTAAATTTTGAAATGGTTTATTGTTTCTTTCACTTAGGTTAGTATTAAATTCACTCAAAAATACCATTTCAATAGTAGATTTTTGAATTTTAGAAATTTTTTGAAATGTTACCTGTATACTGATTATCATATGATCATTCTTCCATACGTTCAAGCCTTAGGTGCTCAAAAATCCATATTGCTAAAATCTAAGATTTGAAATGTTTTATTGTTTCTTCCACTTAAAAATAACATTTCAATAGTAGATTTTTGAATTTTTAAAATTTTTTTAAATGTTACCTGTATACTGATTCTCATACGATTATTCTTCTATACGTTCAAGCCATAATTGCTCAAACCCATATTGATAAAATGTAAATTTTGCAATGGTTTATAGTTTCTTTCATTTAAAAATAACATTTCAATAGTAGATTTTTGAATTTTTGAATTTTTTTGAAATTTTACCTATATACTGGATCTCATACGATCATTCTTCCATACGTTCAAGCCTTAAGTGCTCAAAAATCCATATAAATAAAATGTAAATTTTGAAATGGTTTACTGTTTCTTTCACTAAAAAATAACATTTCAATAGTAGATTATTGAATTTTTGAAATTTTTTGAAATGTTACCTATTTACTGATTCCCATACGATCATTCTTCTATACGTTCAAGCCTTAAGTGGTCAAAAATCCATATTGATAAATGTAAATTTTGAAATGTTTTATTGTTTCTTTCACTTAGGTTAGTATTAAATTAACTCAAAAATAACATTTCAATAGTAAATTTTTGAATTTTTGAATTTTTTTTAAATGTTACCTATATACTGATTCCCATATGATCATTCTTCCATACGTTCAAGCCTTAAGTGCTCAAAAATCCATATTGATAAAATTTAAATTTGGAAATGTTTTATTGTTTCTTTCACTTAAAAATAACATTTCAATAGTAGATTTTTGAATTTTAGAAATTTTTTGAAATGTTACCTGTATACTGATTCTCATATGATCATTCTTCCATACGTTCAAGCCTTAAGTGCTCAAAAATCCATATTGCTAAAATCTAAGATTTGAAATGTTTTATTGTTTCTTCCACTTAAAAATAACATTTCAATAGTAGATTTTTGAATTTTTAAAATTTTTTGAAATGTTACCTGTATACTGATTCTCATACGATTATTCTTCTATACGTTCAAGCCATAATTGCTCAAACCCATATTGATAAAATGTAAATTTTGCAATGGTTTATAGTTTCTTTCATTTAAAAATAACATTTCAATAGTAGATTTTTGAATTTTTGAATTTTTTTGAAATGTTACCTATATACTGGATCTCATACGATCATTCTTCCATACGTTCAAGCCTTAAGTGCTCAAAAATCCATATAAATAAAATGTAAATTTTGAAATGGTTTATTGTTTCTTTCACTAAAAAATAACATTTCAATAGTAGATTTTTGAATTTTTAAAATTTTTTGAAATGTTACCTATATACTGATTCTCATACGATTATTCTTCTATACGTTCAAGCCATAAGTGCTCAAAAACCCCTATTGATAAAATGTAAATTTTGAAATGGTTTATAGTTTCTTTCATTTAAAAATAACATTTCAATAGTAGATTTTTGAATTTTTGAATTTTTTTGAAATGTTACCTATATACTGGATCTCATACGATCATTCTTCCATACGTTCAAGCCTTAAGTGCTCAAAAATCCATATAAATAAAATGTAAATTTTGAAATGGTTTATTGTTTCTTTCACTAAAAAATAACATTTCAATAGTAGATTATTGAATTTTTGAAATTTTTTGAAATGTTACCTATTTACTGATTCCCATACGATCATTCTTCCATACGTTCAAGCCTTAAGTGGTCAAAAATCTATATTGATAAATGTAAATTTTGAAATGTTTTATTGTTTCTTTCATTTAAAAATAACATTTCAATAGTAGATTTTTGAATATTTGAATTTTTTTGAAATGTTACCTATATACTGGATCTCATACGAATTTTGAATTTTTTTTAAATGTTACCTATATACTGATTCCCATATGATCATTCTTCCATACGTTCAAGCCTTAAGTGCTCAAAAATCCATATTGGTAAAATTTAAATTTTGAAATGTTGTTTTGCTTCTTTCACTTAAAAATAACATTTCAATAGTAGATTTTTGAATTTTTAAAATTTTTTTAAATGTTACCTGTATACTGATTCTCATACGATTATTCTTCTATACGTTCAAGCCATAATTGCTCAAACCCATATTGATAAAATGTAAATTTTGAAATGGTTTATTGTTTCTTTCACTTAAAAATAACATTTCAATAGTAGATTTTTGAATTTTTGAATTTTTTTGAAATTTTACCTATATACTGGATCTCATACGATCATTCTTCCATACGTTCAAGCCTTAAGTGCTCAAAAATCCATATAAATAAAATGTAAATTTTTAAATGGTTTACTGTTTCTTTCACTAAAAAATAACATTTCAATAGTAGATTATTGAATTTTTGAAATTTTTTGAAATGTTACCTATTTACTGATTCCCATACGATCATTCTTCTATACGTTCAAGCCTTAAGTGGTCAAAAATCCATATTGATAAATGTAAATTTTGAAATGTTTTATTGTTTCTTTCACTTAGGTTAGTATTAAATTCACTCAAAAATACCATTTCAATAGTAGATTTTTGAATTTTTGAATTTTTTTTAAATGTTACCTATATACTGATTCCCATATGATCATTCTTCCATACGTTCACGCCTTAAGTGCTCAAAAATCCATATTGATAAAATTTAAATTTTAAAATGTTGTATTGCTTCTTTCACTTCAAAATAACATTTCAATAGTAGATTTTTGAGTTTTAGAAATTTTTTGAAATGTTACCTGTATACTGATTTCCATACGATCATTCTTCCATACGTTCAAGCCTTAAGTGGTCAAAAATCCTTATTGATAAATGTAAATTTTGAAATGTTTTATAGTTTCTTTCATTTAAAAATAACATTTCAATAGTATTTTTAGAATTTTTGAATTTTTTTGAAATGTTACCTATATTCTGGATCTCATACGATCATTCTTCCACACGTTCAAGCCTTAAGTGGTCAAAAATCCATATTGATAAAATTAAAATTTTGAAATGTTGTATTGTTTCTTTCACTTAAAAATAACATTTCAATAGAAGATTTTTGAATTTTAGAAATTTTTTGAAATGTTATCTGTATACTGATTCTCATACGATCATTCTTCCATATGTTGAAGCCTTAAGATCTCAAAAATCCATATAAATAAAATGTAAATTTTGAAATGTTTTATTGTTTCTTTCACTAAAAAATAACATTTCAATAGTAGATTTTTGAATTTTTTTCAAATGTTACCTGTATACTGATTTTCATACGATCATTCTTCATTCTTCATACGATTATTCTTCTATACGTTCAAGCCATAATTGCTCAAAAATCCATATAAATAAAATGTAAATTTTGAAATGTTTTATTGTTTCTTTCACTTAGGTTAGTATTAAATTAACTCAAAAATAACATTTCAATAGTAAATTTTTGAATTTTTGAATTTTTTTTAAATGTTACCTATATACTGATTCCCATATGATCATTCTTCCATACGTTCAAGCCTTAAGTGCTCAAAAATCCATATTGATAAAATTTAAATTTGGAAATGTTTTATTGTTTCTTTCACTTAAAAATAACATTTCAATAGTAGATTTTTGAATTTTAGAAATTTTTTGAAATGTTACCTGTATACTGATTCTCATATGATCATTCTTCCATACGTTCAAGCCTTAAGTGCTCAAAAATCCATATTGCTAAAATCTAAGATTTGAAATGTTTTATTGTTTCTTCCACTTAAAAATAACATTTCAATAGTAGATTTTTGAATTTTTAAAATTTTTTGAAATGTTACCTGTATACTGATTCTCATACGATTATTCTTCTATACGTTCAAGCCATAATTGCTCAAACCCATATTGATAAAATGTAAATTTTGCAATGGTTTATAGTTTCTTTCATTTAAAAATAACATTTCAATAGTAGATTTTTGAATTTTTGAATTTTTTTGAAATGTTACCTATATACTGGATCTCATACGATCATTCTTCCATACGTTCAAGCCTTAAGTGCTCAAAAATCCATATAAATAAAATGTAAATTTTGAAATGGTTTATTGTTTCTTTCACTAAAAAATAACATTTCAATAGTAGATTTTTGAATTTTTAAAATTTTTTGAAATGTTACCTATATACTGATTCTCATACGATTATTCTTCTATACGTTCAAGCCATAAGTGCTCAAAAACCCCTATTGATAAAATGTAAATTTTGAAATGGTTTATAGTTTCTTTCATTTAAAAATAACATTTCAATAGTAGATTTTTGAATTTTTGAATTTTTTTGAAATGTTACCTATATACTGGATCTCATACGATCATTCTTCCATACGTTCAAGCCTTAAGTGCTCAAAAATCCATATAAATAAAATGTAAATTTTGAAATGGTTTATTGTTTCTTTCACTAAAAAATAACATTTCAATAGTAGATTATTGAATTTTTGAAATTTTTTGAAATGTTACCTATTTACTGATTCCCATACGATCATTCTTCCATACGTTCAAGCCTTAAGTGGTCAAAAATCTATATTGATAAATGTAAATTTTGAAATGTTTTATTGTTTCTTTCATTTAAAAATAACATTTCAATAGTAGATTTTTGAATATTTGAATTTTTTTGAAATGTTACCTATATACTGGATCTCATACGAATTTTGAATTTTTTTTAAATGTTACCTATATACTGATTCCCATATGATCATTCTTCCATACGTTCAAGCCTTAAGTGCTCAAAAATCCATATTGGTAAAATTTAAATTTTGAAATGTTGTTTTGCTTCTTTCACTTAAAAATAACATTTCAATAGTAGATTTTTGAATTTTTAAAATTTTTTTAAATGTTACCTGTATACTGATTCTCATACGATTATTCTTCTATACGTTCAAGCCATAATTGCTCAAACCCATATTGATAAAATGTAAATTTTGCAATGGTTTATAGTTTCTTTCATTTAAAAATAACATTTCAATAGTAGATTTTTGAATTTTTGAATTTTTTTGAAATTTTACCTATATACTGGATCTCATACGATCATTCTTCCATACGTTCAAGCCTTAAGTGCTCAAAAATCCATATTGATAAATGTAAATTTTGAAATGTTTTATTGTTTCTTTCATTTAAAAATAACATTTCAATAGTAGATTTTTGAATATTTGAATTTTTTTGAAATGTTACCTATATACTGGATCTCATACGAATTTTGAATTTTTTTTAAATGTTACCTGTATACTGATTATCATATGATCATTCTTCCATACGTTCAAGCCTTAGGTGCTCAAAAATCCATATTGCTAAAATCTAAGATTTGAAATGTTTTATTGTTTCTTCCACTTAAAAATAACATTTCAATAGTAGATTTTTGAATTTTTAAAATTTTTTTAAATGTTACCTGTATACTGATTCTCATACGATTATTCTTCTATACGTTCAAGCCATAATTGCTCAAACCCATATTGATAAAATGTAAATTTTGCAATGGTTTATAGTTTCTTTCATTTAAAAATAACATTTCAATAGTAGATTTTTGAATTTTTGAATTTTTTTGAAATTTTACCTATATACTGGATCTCATACGATCATTCTTCCATACGTTCAAGCCTTAAGTGCTCAAAAATCCATATAAATAAAATGTAAATTTTGAAATGGTTTACTGTTTCTTTCACTAAAAAATAACATTTCAATAGTAGATTATTGAATTTTTGAAATTTTTTGAAATGTTACCTATTTACTGATTCCCATACGATCATTCTTCTATACGTTCAAGCCTTAAGTGGTCAAAAATCCATATTGATAAATGTAAATTTTGAAATGTTTTATTGTTTCTTTCACTTAGGTTAGTATTAAATTAACTCAAAAATAACATTTCAATAGTAAATTTTTGAATTTTTGAATTTTTTTTAAATGTTACCTATATACTGATTCCCATATGATCATTCTTCCATACGTTCAAGCCTTAAGTGCTCAAAAATCCATATTGATAAAATTTAAATTTGGAAATGTTTTATTGTTTCTTTCACTTAAAAATAACATTTCAATAGTAGATTTTTGAATTTTAGAAATTTTTTGAAATGTTACCTGTATACTGATTCTCATATGATCATTCTTCCATACGTTCAAGCCTTAAGTGCTCAAAAATCCATATTGCTAAAATCTAAGATTTGAAATGTTTTATTGTTTCTTCCACTTAAAAATAAGATTTCAATAGTAGATTTTTGAATTTTTAAAATTTTTTGAAATGTTACCTGTATACTGATTCTCATACGATTATTCTTCTATACGTTCAAGCCATAATTGCTCAAACCCATATTGATAAAATGTAAATTTTGCAATGGTTTATAGTTTCTTTCATTTAAAAATAACATTTCAATAGTAGATTTTTGAATTTTTGAATTTTTTTGAAATGTTACCTATATACTGGATCTCATACGATCATTCTTCCATACGTTCAAGCCTTAAGTGCTCAAAAATCCATATAAATAAAATGTAAATTTTGAAATGGTTTATTGTTTCTTTCACTAAAAAATAACATTTCAATAGTAGATTTTTGAATTTTTAAAATTTTTTGAAATGTTACCTATATACTGATTCTCATACGATTATTCTTCTATACGTTCAAGCCATAAGTGCTCAAAAACCCCTATTGATAAAATGTAAATTTTGAAATGGTTTATAGTTTCTTTCATTTAAAAATAACATTTCAATAGTAGATTTTTGAATTTTTGAATTTTTTTGAAATGTTACCTATATACTGGATCTCATACGATCATTCTTCCATACGTTCAAGCCTTAAGTGCTCAAAAATCCATATAAATAAAATGTAAATTTTGAAATGGTTTATTGTTTCTTTCACTAAAAAATAACATTTCAATAGTAGATTATTGAATTTTTGAAATTTTTTGAAATGTTACCTATTTACTGATTCCCATACGATCATTCTTCCATACGTTCAAGCCTTAAGTGGTCAAAAATCCATATTGATAAATGTAAATTTTGAAATGTTTTATTGTTTCTTTCATTTAAAAATAACATTTCAATAGTAGATTTTTGAATATTTGAATTTTTTTTAAATGTTACCTATATACTGGATCTCATACGAATTTTGAATTTTTTTTAAATGTTACCTATATACTGATTCCCATATGATCATTCTTCCATACGTTCAAGCCTTAAGTGCTCAAAAATCCATATTGATAAAATTTAAATTTTGAAATGTTGTATTGCTTCTTTCACTTAAAAATAACATTTCAATAGTAGATTTTTGAGTTTTAGAAATTTTTTGAAATGTTACCTGTAAACTGATTTCCATACGATCATTCTTCCATACGTTCAAGCCTTAAGTGGTCAAAAATCCTTATTGATAAATGTAAATTTTGAAATGTTTTATAGTTTCTTTCATTTAAAAATAACATTTCAATAGTAGATTTTTGAATTTTTTTCAAATGTTACCTGTATACTGATTTTCATACGATCATTCTTCATACGAATATTCTTCTATACGTTCAAGCCATAATTGCTCAAACCCATATTGATAAAATGTAAATTTTGCAATGGTTTATAGTTTCTTTCATTTAAAAATAACATTTCAATAGTAGATTTTTTAATTTTAGAAATTTTTTGAAATGTAACCTGTATACTGATTCTCATATGATCATTCTTCCATACGTTCAAGCCTTAAGTGCTCAAAAATCCATATTGATAAAATTTAAGATTTGAAATGTTTTATTGTTTCTTTCACTTAAAAATAACATTTCAATAGTAGATTTTTGAATTTTAGAAATTTTTTGAAATGTTACCTGTATACTGATTATCATATGATCATTCTTACATACGTTCAAGCCTTAAGTGCTCAAAAATCCATATTGCTAAAATCTAAGATTTGAAATGTTTTATCGTTTCTTCCACTTAAAAATAACATTTCAATAGTAGATTTTTGAATTTTTAAAATTTTTTGAAATGTTACCTGTATACTGATTCTCATACGATTATTCTTCTATACGTTCAAGCCATAATTGCTCAAACCCATATTGATAAAATGTAAATTTTGCAATGGTTTATAGTTTCTTTCATTTAAAAATAACATTTCAATAGTAGATTTTTGAATTTTTGAATTTTTTTTAAATGTTACCTATATACTAGATCTCATACGATCATTCTTCCATACGTTCAAGCCTTAAGTGCTCAAAAATCCATATAAATAAAATGTAAATTTTGAAATGGTTTATTGTTTCTTTCACTAAAAAATAACATTTCAATAGTAGATTTTTGAATTTTTGAATTTTTTTGAAATGTTACCTATATACTGGATCTCATACGATCATTCTTCCATACGTTCAAGCCTTAAGTGCTCAAAAATCCATATAAATAAAATGTAAATTTTGAAATGGTTTATTGTTTCTTTCACTAAAAAATAACATTTCAATAGTAGATTATTGAATTTTTGAAATTTTTTGAAATGTTACCTATTTACTGATTCCCATACGATCATTCTTCCATACGTTCAAGCCTTAAGTGGTCAAAAATCCATATTGATAAATGTAAATTTTGAAATGTTTTATTGTTTCTTTCACTTAGGTTAGTATTAAATTCACTCAAAAATAACATTTCAATAGTAGATTTTTGAATTTTTGAATTTTTTTTAAATGTTACCTATATACTGATTCCCATATGATCATTCTTCCATACGTTCAAGCCTTAAGTGCTCAAAAAGCCATATTGATAAAATTTAAATTTTGAAATGTTTTATTGTTTCTTTCTCTTAAAAATAACATTTCAATAGTAGATTTTTGAATTTTAGAAATTTTTTGAAATGTTACCTGTATACTGATTCTCATATGATCATTCTTCCATACGTTCAAGCCTTAAGTGCTCAAAAATCCATATTGCTAAAATCTAAGATTTGAAATGTTTTATTGTTTCTTCCACTTAAAAATAACATTTCAATAGTAGATTTTTGAATTTTTAAAATTTTTTGAAATGTTACCTGTATACTGATTCTCATACGATTATTCTTCTATACGTTCAAGCCATAATTGCTCAAACCCATATTGATAAAATGTAAATTTTGCAATGGTTTATAGTTTCTTTCATTTAAAAATAACATTTCAATAGTAGATTTTTGAATTTTTGAATTTTTTTGAAATGTTACCTATATACTGGATCTCATACGATCATTCTTCCATACGTTCAAGCCTTAAGTGCTCAAAAATCCATATAAATAAAATGTAAATTTTGAAATGGTTTATTGTTTCTTTCACTAAAAAATAACATTTCAATAGTAGATTTTTGAATTTTTAAAATTTTTTGAAATGTTACCTATATACTGATTCTCATACGATTATTCTTCTATACGTTCAAGCCATAAGTGCTCAAAAACCCCTATTGATAAAATGTAAATTTTGAAATGGTTTATAGTTTCTTTCATTTAAAAATAACATTTCAATAGTAGATTTTTGAATTTTTGAATTTTTTTGAAATGTTACCTATATACTGGATCTCATACGATCATTCTTCCATACGTTCAAGCCTTAAGTGCTCAAAAATCCATATAAATAAAATGTAAATTTTGAAATGGTTTATTGTTTCTTTCACTAAAAAATAACATTTCAATAGTAGATTATTGAATTTTTGAAATTTTTTGAAATGTTACCTATTTACTGATTCCCATACGATCATTCTTCCATACGTTCAAGCCTTAAGTGGTCAAAAATCTATATTGATAAATGTAAATTTTGAAATGTTTTATTGTTTCTTTCATTTAAAAATAACATTTCAATAGTAGATTTTTGAATATTTGAATTTTTTTGAAATGTTACCTATATACTGGATCTCATACGAATTTTGAATTTTTTTTAAATGTTACCTATATACTGATTCCCATATGATCATTCTTCCATACGTTCAAGCCTTAAGTGCTCAAAAATCCATATTGGTAAAATTTAAATTTTGAAATGTTGTTTTGCTTCTTTCACTTAAAAATAACATTTCAATAGTAGATTTTTGAATTTTTAAAATTTTTTTAAATGTTACCTGTATACTGATTCTCATACGATTATTCTTCTATACGTTCAAGCCATAATTGCTCAAACCCATATTGATAAAATGTAAATTTTGCAATGGTTTATAGTTTCTTTCATTTAAAAATAACATTTCAATAGTAGATTTTTGAATTTTTGAATTTTTTTGAAATTTTGACCTATATACTGGATCTCATACGATCATTCTTCCATACGTTCAAGCCTTAAGTGCTCAAAAATCCATATTGATAAATGTAAATTTTGAAATGTTTTATTGTTTCTTTCATTTAAAAATAACATTTCAATAGTAGATTTTTGAATATTTGAATTTTTTTGAAATGTTACCTATATACTGGATCTCATACGAATTTTGAATTTTTTTTAAATGTTACCTGTATACTGATTATCATATGATCATTCTTCCATACGTTCAAGCCTTAGGTGCTCAAAAATCCATATTGCTAAAATCTAAGATTTGAAATGTTTTATTGTTTCTTCCACTTAAAAATAACATTTCAATAGTAGATTTTTGAATTTTTAAAATTTTTTTAAATGTTACCTGTATACTGATTCTCATACGATTATTCTTCTATACGTTCAAGCCATAATTGCCCAAACCCATATTGATAAAATGTAAATTTTGCAATGGTTTATAGTTTCTTTCATTTAAAAATAACATTTCAATAGTAGATTTTTGAATTTTTGAATTTTTTTGAAATTTTACCTATATACTGGATCTCATACGATCATTCTTCCATACGTTCAAGCCTTAAGTGCTCAAAAATCCATATAAATAAAATGTAAATTTTGAAATGGTTTACTGTTTCTTTCACTAAAAAATAACATTTCAATAGTAGATTATTGAATTTTTGAAATTTTTTGAAATGTTACCTATTTACTGATTCCCATACGATCATTCTTCTATACGTTCAAGCCTTAAGTGGTCAAAAATCCATATTGATAAATGTAAATTTTGAAATGTTTTATTGTTTCTTTCACTTAGGTTAGTATTAAATTAACTCAAAAATAACATTTCAATAGTAAATTTTTGAATTTTTGAATTTTTTTTAAATGTTACCTATATACTGATTCCCATATGATCATTCTTCCATACGTTCAAGCCTTAAGTGCTCAAAAATCCATATTGATAAAATTTAAATTTGGAAATGTTTTATTGTTTCTTTCACTTAAAAATAACATTTCAATAGTAGATTTTTGAATTTTAGAAATTTTTTGAAATGTTACCTGTATACTGATTCTCATATGATCATTCTTCCATACGTTCAAGCCTTAAGTGCTCAAAAATCCATATTGCTAAAATCTAAGATTTGAAATGTTTTATTGTTTCTTCCACTTAAAAATAACATTTCAATAGTAGATTTTTGAATTTTTAAAATTTTTTGAAATGTTACCTGTATACTGATTCTCATACGATTATTCTTCTATACGTTCAAGCCATAATTGCTCAAACCCATATTGATAAAATGTAAATTTTGCAATGGTTTATAGCTTCTTTCATTTAAAAATAACATTTCAATAGTAGATTTTTGAATTTTTGAATTTTTTTGAAATGTTACCTATATACTGGATCTCATACGATCATTCTTCCATACGTTCAAGCCTTAAGTGCTCAAAAATCCATATAAATAAAATGTAAATTTTGAAATGGTTTATTGTTTCTTTCACTAAAAAATAACATTTCAATAGTAGATTTTTGAATTTTTAAAATTTTTTGAAATGTTACCTATATACTGATTCTCATACGATTATTCTTCTATACGTTCAAGCCATAAGTGCTCAAAAACCCCTATTGATAAAATGTAAATTTTGAAATGGTTTATAGTTTCTTTCATTTAAAAATAACATTTCAATAGTAGATTTTTGAATTTTTGAATTTTTTTGAAATGTTACCTATATACTGGATCTCATACGATCATTCTTCCATACGTTCAAGCCTTAAGTGCTCAAAAATCCATATAAATAAAATGTAAATTTTGAAATGGTTTATTGTTTCTTTCACTAAAAAATAACATTTCAATAGTAGATTATTGAATTTTTGAAATTTTTTGAAATGTTACCTATTTACTGATTCCCATACGATCATTCTTCCATACGTTCAAGCCTTAAGTGGTCAAAAATCCATATTGATAAATGTAAATTTTGAAATGTTTTATTGTTTCTTTCATTTAAAAATAACATTTCAATAGTAGATTTTTGAATATTTGAATTTTTTTTAAATGTTACCTATATACTGGATCTCATACGAATTTTGAATTTTTTTTAAATGTTACCTATATACTGATTCCCATATGATCATTCTTCCATACGTTCAAGCCTTAAGTGCTCAAAAATCCATATTGATAAAATTTAAATTTTGAAATGTTGTATTGCTTCTTTCACTTAAAAATAACATTTCAATAGTAGATTTTTGAGTTTTAGAAATTTTTTGAAATGTTACCTGTAAACTGATTTCCATACGATCATTCTTCCATACGTTCAAGCCTTAAGTGGTCAAAAATCCTTATTGATAAATGTAAATTTTGAAATGTTTTATAGTTTCTTTCATTTAAAAATAACATTTCAATAGTAGATTTTTGAATTTTTTTCAAATGTTACCTGTATACTGATTTTCATACGATCATTCTTCATACGAATATTCTTCTATACGTTCAAGCCATAATTGCTCAAACCCATATTGATAAAATGTAAATTTTGCAATGGTTTATAGTTTCTTTCATTTAAAAATAACATTTCAATAGTAGATTTTTTAATTTTAGAAATTTTTTGAAATGTAACCTGTATACTGATTCTCATATGATCATTCTTCCATACGTTCAAGCCTTAAGTGCTCAAAAATCCATATTGATAAAATTTAAGATTTGAAATGTTTTATTGTTTCTTTCACTTAAAAATAACATTTCAATAGTAGATTTTTGAATTTTTGAATTTTTTTGAAACGTTACCTCTATACTGGATCTCATACGACTATTCTTCCATACGTTCAAGCCTTAAGTGCTCAAAAATCCATATTGCTAAAATCTAAGATTTGAAATGTTTTATCGTTTCTTCCACTTAAAAATAACATTTCAATAGTAGATTTTTGAATTTTTAAAATTTTTTGAAATGTTACCTGTATACTGATTCTCATACGATTATTCTTCTATACGTTCAAGCCATAATTGCTCAAACCCATATTGATAAAATGTAAATTTTGCAATGGTTTATAGTTTCTTTCATTTAAAAATAACATTTCAATAGTAGATTTTTGAATTTTTGAATTTTTTTTAAATGTTACCTATATACTAGATCTCATACGATCATTCTTCCATACGTTCAAGCCTTAAGTGCTCAAAAATCCATATAAATAAAATGTAAATTTTGAAATGGTTTATTGTTTCTTTCACTAAAAAATAACATTTCAATAGTAGATTTTTGAATTTTTAATTTTTTTGAAATGTTACCTATATACTGGATCTCATACGATCATTCTTCCATACGTTCAAGCCTTAAGTGCTCAAAAATCCATATAAATAAAATGTAAATTTTGAAATGGTTTATTGTTTCTTTCACTAAAAAATAACATTTCAATAGTAGATTATTGAATTTTTGAAATTTTTTGAAATGTTACCTATTTACTGATTCCCATACGATCATTCTTCCATACGTTCAAGCCTTAAGTGGTCAAAAATCCATATTGATAAATGTAAATTTTGAAATGTTTTATTGTTTCTTTCACTTAGGTTAGTATTAAATTCACTCAAAAATAACATTTCAATAGTAGATTTTTGAATTTTTGAATTTTTTTTAAATGTTACCTATATACTGATTCCCATATGATCATTCTTCCATACGTTCAAGCCTTAAGTGCTCAAAAAGCCATATTGATAAAATTTAAATTTTGAAATGTTTTATTGTTTCTTTCTCTTAAAAATAACATTTCAATAGTAGATTTTTGAATTTTAGAAATTTTTTGAAATGTTACCTGTATACTGATTCTCATATGATCATTCTTCCATACGTTCAAGCCTTAAGTGCTCAAAAATCCATATTGCTAAAATCTAAGATTTGAAATGTTTTATTGTTTCTTCCACTTAAAAATAACATTTCAATAGTAGATTTTTGAATTTTTAAAATTTTTTGAAATGTTACCTGTATACTGATTCTCATACGATTATTCTTCTTTACGTTCAAGCCATAATTGCTCAAACCCATATTGATAAAATGTAAATTTTGCAATGGTTTATAGTTTCTTTCATTTAAAAATAACATTTCAATAGTAGATTTTTGAATTTTTGAATTTTTTTGAAATGTTACCTAGATACTGGATCTCATACGATCATTCTTCCATACGTTCAAGCCTTAAGTGCTCAAAAATCCATATAAATAAAATGTAAATTTTGAAATGGTTTATTGTTTCTTTCACTAAAAAATAACATTTCAATAGTAGATTTTTGAATTTTTAAAATTTTTTGAAATGTTACCTATATACTGATTCTCATACGATTATTCTTCCATACGTTCAAGCCTTAAGTGCTCAAAAATCCATATAAATAAAATGTAAATTTTGAAATGGTTTATTGTTTCTTTCACTAAAAAATAACATTTCAATAGTAGATTATTGAATTTTTGAAATTTTTTGAAATGTTACCTATTTACTGATTCCCATACGATCATTCTTCCATACGTTCAAGCCTTAAGTGGTCAAAAATCCATATTGATAAATGTAAATTTTGAAATGTTTTATTGTTTCTTTCACTTAGGTTAGTATTAAATTCACTCAAAAATAACATTTCAATAGTAGATTTTTGAATTTTTGAATTTTTTTTAAATGTTACCTATATACTGATTCCCATATGATCATTCTTCCATACGTTCAAGCCTTAAGTGCTCAAAAAGCCATATTGATAAAATTTAAATTTTGAAATGTTTTATTGTTTCTTTCTCTTAAAAATAACATTTCAATAGTAGATTTTTGAATTTTAGAAATTTTTTGAAATGTTACCTGTATATTGATTCTCATATGATCATTCTTCCATACGTTCAAGCCTTAAGTGCTCAAAAATCCATATTGCTAAAATCTAAGATTTGAAATGTTTTATTGTTTCTTCCACTTAAAAATAACATTTCAATAGTAGATTTTTGAATTTTTAAAATTTTTTGAAATGTTACCTGTATACTGATTCTCATACGATTATTCTTCTTTACGTTCAAGCCATAATTGCTCAAACCCATATTTATAAAATGTAAATTTTGCAATGGTTTATAGTTTCTTTCATTTAAAAATAACATTTCAATAGTAGATTTTTGAATTTTTGAATTTTTTTGAAATGTTACCTAGATACTGGATCTCATACGATCATTCTTCCATACGTTCAAGCCTTAAGTGCTCAAAAATCCATATAAATAATATGTAAATTTTGAAATGGGTTATTGTTTCTTTCACTAAAAAATAACATTTCAATAGTAGATTATTGAATTTTTGAAATTTTTTGAAATGTTACCTATTTACTGATTCCCATACGATCATTCTTCCATACGTTCAAGCCTTAAGTGCTCAAAAATCCATATTGCTAAAATCTAAGATTTGAAATGTTTTATCGTTTCTTCCACTTAAAAATAACATTTCAATAGTAGATTTTTGAATTTTTAAAATTTTTTGAAATGTTACCTGTATACTGATTCTCATACGATTATTCTTCTATACGTTCAAGCCATAATTGCTCAAACCCATATTGATAAAATGTAAATTTTGAAATGGTTTATTGTTTCTTTCACTAAAAAATAACATTTCAATAGTAGATTTTTGAATTTTTAAAATTTTTTGAAATGTTACCTATATACTGATTCTCATACGATTATTCTTCTTTACGTTCAAGCCATAAGTGCTCAAAAACCCCTATTGATAAAATGTAAATTTTGAAATGGTTTATAGTTTCTTTCATTTAAAAATAACATTTCAATAGTAGATTTTTGAATTTTTGAATTTTTTTGAAATGTTACCTATATACTGGATCTCATACGATCATTCTTCCATACGTTCAAGCCTTAAGTGCTCAAAAATCCATATAAATAAAATGTAAATTTTGAAATGGTTTATTGTTTCTTTCACTAAAAAATAACATTTCAATAGTAGATTATTGAATTTTTGAAATTTTTTGAAATGTTACCTATTTACTGATTCCCATACGATCATTCTTCCATACGTTCAAGCCTAAAGTGGTCAAAAATCCATATTGATAAATGTAAATTTTGAAATGTTTTATTGTTTCTTTCACTTAGGTTAGTATTAAATTCACTCAAAAATACCATTTCAATAGTAGATTTTTTAATTTTTGAATTTTTTTGAAATGTTACCTATATACTGGATCTCATACGATCATTCTTCCATACGTTCAAGCCTTAAGTGCTCAAAAATCCATATAAATAAAATGTAAATTTTGAAATGGTTTATTGTTTCTTTCACTAAAAAATAACATTTCAATAGTAGATTATTGAATTTTTGAAATTTTTTGAAATGTTACCTATTTACTGATTCCCATACGATCATTCTTCCATACGTTCAAGCCTAAAGTGGTCAAAAATCCATATTGATAAATGTAAATTTTGAAATGTTTTATTGTTTCTTTCACTTAGGTTAGTATTAAATTCACTCAAAAATACCATTTCAATAGTAGATTTTTGAATTTTTTTTAAATGTTACCTGTATACTGATTCTCATATGATCATTCTTCTATACGTTCAAGCCTTAAGTGCTCAAAAATCCATATTGATAAAATTTAAGATTTGAAATGTTTTATTGTTTCTTTCACTTAAAAATAACATTTCAATAGTAGATTTTTCAATTTTTAAAATTTTTTGAAATGTTACCTATATGCTGATTCTCATACGATTATTCTTCTATACGTTCAAGCCATAAGTGCTCAAAAACCCCTATTGATAAAATGTAAATTTTGAAATGGTTTATAGTTTCTTTCATTTAAAAATAACATTTCAATAGTAGATTTTTGAATTTTTTTGAAATGTTACCTATATACTGGATCTCATACGATTTTTTTTTTTGAATTTTGTGAATTTTTTTTAAATGTTACCTATATACTGATTCCCATATGATCATTCTTCCATACGTTCAAGCCTTAAGTGCTCAAAAATCCATATTGATAAAATTTAAATTTTGAAATGTTGTATTGTTTCTTTCACTAAAAAATAACATTTCAATAGTAGATTTTTGAATTTTAGAAATTTTTTGAAATGTTACCTATATTCTGGATCTCATACGATCATTCTTCCACACGTTCAAGCCTTTAGTGCTCAAAAATCCATATAAATAAAATGTAAATTTTGAAATGGTTTATTGTTTCTTTCACTAAAAAATAACATTTCAATAGTAGATTTTTGAATTTTAGAAATTTTTTGAAATGTTACCTGTATACTGATTATCATATGATCATTCTTCCATACGTTCAAGCCTTAAGTGCTCAAAAATCCATATTGCTAAAATCTAAGATTTGAAATGTTTTATCGTTTCTTCCACTTAAAAATAACATTTCAATAGTAGATTTTTGAATTTTTAAAATTTTTTGAAAGGTTACCTGTATACTGATTCTCATACGATTATTCTTCTATACGTTCAAGCCATAATTGCTCAAACCCATATTGATAAAATGTAAATTTTGCAATGGTTTATAGTTTCTTTCATTTAAAAATAACATTTCAATAGTAGATTTTTGAATTTTTGAATTTTTTTGAAATGTTACCTAGATACTGGATCTCATACGATCATTCTTCCATACGTTCAAGCCTTAAGTGCTCAAAAATCCATATAAATAAAATGTAAATTTTGAAATGGTTTATTGTTTCTTTCACTAAAAAATAACATTTCAATAGTAGATTTTTGAATTTTTAAAATTTTTTGAAATGTTACCTATATACTGATTCTCATACGATTATTCTTCCATACGTTCAAGCCTTAAGTGCTCAAAAATCCATATAAATAAAATGTAAATTTTGAAATGGTTTATTGTTTCTTTCACTAAAAAATAACATTTCAATAGTAGATTATTGAATTTTTGAAATTTTTTGAAATGTTACCTATTTACTGATTCCCATACGATCATTCTTCCATACGTTCAAGCCTTAAGTGGTCAAAAATCCATATTGATAAATGTAAATTTTGAAATGTTTTATTGTTTCTTTCACTTAGGTTAGTATTAAATTCACTCAAAAATAACATTTCAATAGTAGATTTTTGAATTTTTGAATTTTTTTTAAATGTTACCTATATACTGATTCCCATATGATCATTCTTCCATACGTTCAAGCCTTAAGTGCTCAAAAAGCCATATTGATAAAATTTAAATTTTGAAATGTTTTATTGTTTCTTTCTCTTAAAAATAACATTTCAATAGTAGATTTTTGAATTTTAGAAATTTTTTGAAATGTTACCTGTATATTGATTCTCATATGATCATTCTTCCATACGTTCAAGCCTTAAGTGCTCAAAAATCCATATTGCTAAAATCTAAGATTTGAAATGTTTTATTGTTTCTTCCACTTAAAAATAACATTTCAATAGTAGATTTTTGAATTTTTAAAATTTTTTGAAATGTTACCTGTATACTGATTCTCATACGATTATTCTTCTTTACGTTCAAGCCATAATTGCTCAAACCCATATTTATAAAATGTAAATTTTGCAATGGTTTATAGTTTCTTTCATTTAAAAATAACATTTCAATAGTAGATTTTTGAATTTTTGAATTTTTTTGAAATGTTACCTAGATACTGGATCTCATACGATCATTCTTCCATACGTTCAAGCCTTAAGTGCTCAAAAATCCATATAAATAATATGTAAATTTTGAAATGGGTTATTGTTTCTTTCACTAAAAAATAACATTTCAATAGTAGATTATTGAATTTTTGAAATTTTTTGAAATGTTACCTATTTACTGATTCCCATACGATCATTCTTCCATACGTTCAAGCCTTAAGTGCTCAAAAATCCATATTGCTAAAATCTAAGATTTGAAATGTTTTATCGTTTCTTCCACTTAAAAATAACATTTCAATAGTAGATTTTTGAATTTTTAAAATTTTTTGAAATGTTACCTGTATACTGATTCTCATACGATTATTCTTCTATACGTTCAAGCCATAATTGCTCAAACCCATATTGATAAAATGTAAATTTTGAAATGGTTTATTGTTTCTTTCACTAAAAAATAACATTTCAATAGTAGATTTTTGAATTTTTAAAATTTTTTGAAATGTTACCTATATACTGATTCTCATAC
Organism: Phortica okadai; assembly: GCA_034638295.1. Classification (NCBI taxonomy): domain Eukaryota; kingdom Metazoa; phylum Arthropoda; class Insecta; order Diptera; family Drosophilidae; genus Phortica; species Phortica okadai. The sequence continues at coordinate 26,167,799 of CM067851.1, read as the reverse complement.
GATTATTCTTCTTTACGTTCAAGCCATAAGTGCTCAAAAACCCCTATTGATAAAATGTAAATTTTGAAATGGTTTATAGTTTCTTTCATTTAAAAATAACATTTCAATAGTAGATTTTTGAATTTTTGAATTTTTTTGAAATGTTACCTATATACTGGATCTCATACGATCATTCTTCCATACGTTCAAGCCTTAAGTGCTCAAAAATCCATATAAATAAAATGTAAATTTTGAAATGGTTTATTGTTTCTTTCACTAAAAAATAACATTTCAATAGTAGATTATTGAATTTTTGAAATTTTTTGAAATGTTACCTATTTACTGATTCCCATACGATCATTCTTCCATACGTTCAAGCCTAAAGTGGTCAAAAATCCATATTGATAAATGTAAATTTTGAAATGTTTTATTGTTTCTTTCACTTAGGTTAGTATTAAATTCACTCAAAAATACCATTTCAATAGTAGATTTTTTAATTTTTGAATTTTTTTGAAATGTTACCTATATACTGGATCTCATACGATCATTCTTCCATACGTTCAAGCCTTAAGTGCTCAAAAATCCATATAAATAAAATGTAAATTTTGAAATGGTTTATTGTTTCTTTCACTAAAAAATAACATTTCAATAGTAGATTATTGAATTTTTGAAATTTTTTGAAATGTTACCTATTTACTGATTCCCATACGATCATTCTTCCATACGTTCAAGCCTAAAGTGGTCAAAAATCCATATTGATAAATGTAAATTTTGAAATGTTTTATTGTTTCTTTCACTTAGGTTAGTATTAAATTCACTCAAAAATACCATTTCAATAGTAGATTTTTGAATTTTTGAATTTTTTTTAAATGTTACCTGTATACTGATTCTCATATGATCATTCTTCTATACGTTCAAGCCTTAAGTGCTCAAAAATCCATATTGATAAAATTTAAGATTTGAAATGTTTTATTGTTTCTTTCACTTAAAAATAACATTTCAATAGTAGATTTTTCAATTTTTAAAATTTTTTGAAATGTTACCTATATGCTGATTCTCATACGATTATTCTTCTATACGTTCAAGCCATAAGTGCTCAAAAACCCCTATTGATAAAATGTAAATTTTGAAATGGTTTATAGTTTCTTTCATTTAAAAATAACATTTCAATAGTAGATTTTTGAATTTTTTTGAAATGTTACCTATATACTGGATCTCATACGATTTTTTTTTTTGAATTTTGTGAATTTTTTTTAAATGTTACCTATATACTGATTCCCATATGATCATTCTTCCATACGTTCAAGCCTTAAGTGCTCAAAAATCCATATTGATAAAATTTAAATTTTGAAATGTTGTATTGTTTCTTTCACTAAAAAATAACATTTCAATAGTAGATTTTTGAATTTTAGAAATTTTTTGAAATGTTACCTATATTCTGGATCTCATACGATCATTCTTCCACACGTTCAAGCCTTTAGTGCTCAAAAATCCATATAAATAAAATGTAAATTTTGAAATGGTTTATTGTTTCTTTCACTAAAAAATAACATTTCAATAGTAGATTTTTGAATTTTAGAAATTTTTTGAAATGTTACCTGTATACTGATTATCATATGATCATTCTTCCATACGTTCAAGCCTTAAGTGCTCAAAAATCCATATTGCTAAAATCTAAGATTTGAAATGTTTTATCGTTTCTTCCACTTAAAAATAACATTTCAATAGTAGATTTTTGAATTTTTAAAATTTTTTGAAAGGTTACCTGTATACTGATTCTCATACGATTATTCTTCTATACGTTCAAGCCATAATTGCTCAAACCCATATTGATAAAATGTAAATTTTGCAATGGTTTATAGTTTCTTTCATTTAAAAATAACATTTCAATAGTAGATTTTTGAATTTTTGAATTTTTTTTAAATGTTACCTATATACTGGATCTCATACGATCATTCTTCCATACGTTCAAGCCTTAAGTGCTCAAAAATTCATATAAATAAAATGTAAATTTTGAAATGGTTTATTGTTTCTTTCACTAAAAAATAACATTTCAATAGTAGATTTTTGAATTTTTGAATTTTTTTGAAATGTTACCTATATACTGGATCTCATACGATCATTCTTCCATACGTTCAAGCCTTAAGTGCTCAAAAATCCATATAAATAAAATGTAAGTTTTGAAATGGTTTATTGTTTCTTTCACTAAAAAATAACATTTCAATAGTAGATTATTGAATTTTTGAAATTTTTTGAAATGTTACCTATTTACTGATTCCCATACGATCATTCTTCCATACGTTCAAGCCTTAAGTGGTCAAAAATCCATATTGATAAATGTAAATTTTGAAATGTTTTATTGTTTCTTTCACTTAGGTTAGTATTAAATTCACTCAAAAATAACATTTCAATAGTAGATTTTTGAATTTTTGAATTTTTATTAAATGTTACCTATATACTGATTCCCATATGATCATTCTTCCATACGTTCAAGCCATAAGTGCTCAAAAATCCATATTGATAAAATTTAAATTTTGAAATGTTTTATTGTTTCTTTCACTTAAAAATAACATTTCAATAGTAGATTTTTGAATTTTAGAAATTTTTTGAAATGTTACCTGTATACTGATTCTCATATGATCATTCTTCCATACGTTCAAGCCTTAAGTGCTCAAAAATCCATATTGCTAAAATCTAAGATTTGAAATGTTTTATTGTTTCTTCCACTTAAAAATAACATTTCAATAGTAGATTTTTGAATTTTTAAAATTTTTTGAAATGTTACCTGTATACTGATTCTCATACGATTATTCTTCTATACGTTCAAGCCATAATTGCTCCAACCCATATTGATAAAATGTAAATTTTGCAATGGTTTATAGTTTCTTTCATTTAAAAATAACATTTCAATAGTAGATATTTGAATTTTTGAATTTTTTGAAATGTTACCTATATACTGGATCTCATACGATCATTCTTCCATACGTTCAAGCCTTAAGTGCTCAAAAATCCATATAAATAAAATGTAAATTTTGAAATGGTTTATTGTTTCTTTTACTAAAAAATAACATTTCAATAGTAGATTTTTGAATTTTTAAAATTTTTTGAAATGTTACCTATATACTGATTCTCATACGATTATTCTTCTATACGTTCAAGCCATAAGTGCTCAAAAACCCCTATTGATAAAATGTAAATTTTGAAATGGTTTATAGTTTCTTTCATTTAAAAATAACATTTCAATAGTAGATTTTAGAATTTTTGAATTTTTTTGAAATGTTACCTATATTCTGGATCTCATACGATCATTCTTCCACACGTTCAAGCCTTAAGTGCTCAAAAATCCATATAAATAAAATGTAAATTTTGAAATGGTTTATTGTTTCTTTCACTAAAAAATAACATTTCAATAGTAGATTATTGAATTTTTGAAATTTTTTGAAATGTTACCTATTTACTGATTCCCATACGATCATTCTTCCATACGTTCAAGCCTAAAGTGGTCAAAAATCCATATTGATAAATGTAAATTTTGAAATGTTTTATTGTTTCTTTCACTTAGGTTAGTATTAAATTCACTCAAAAATACCATTTCAATAGTAGATTTTTGAATTTTTGAATTTTTTTTAAATGTTACCTATATACTGATTCCCATATGATCATTCTTCCATACGTTCAAACCTTAAGTGCTCAAAAATCCATATTGATAAAATTTAAATTTTGAAATGTTTTATAGTTTCTTTCATTTAAAAATAACATTTCAATAGTAGATTTTAGAATTTTTGAATTTTTTTGAAATGTTACCTATATTCTGGATCTCATACGATCATTCTTCCACACGTTCAAGCCTTAAGTGCTCAAAAATCCATATAAATAAAATGTAAATTTTGAAATGGTTTATTGTTTCTTTCACTAAAAAATAACATTTCAATAGTAGATTTTTGAATTTTAGAAATTTTTTGAAATGTTACCTGTATACTGATTATCATATGATCATTCTTCCATACGTTCAAGCCTTAAGTGCTCAAAAATCCATATTGCTAAAATCTAAGATTTGAAATGTTTTATTGTTTCTTCCACTTAAAAATAACATTTCAATAGTAGATTTTTGAATTTTTAAAATTTTTTGAAATGTTACCTGTATACTGATTCTCATACGATTATTCTTCTATACATTCAAGCCATAATTGCTCAAACCCATATTGATAAAATGAAAATTTTGCAATGGTTTATAGTTTCTTTCATTTAAAAATAACATTTCAATAGTAGATTTTTGAATTTTTGAATTTTTTTTAAATGTTACCTATATACTGGATCTCATACAATCATTCTTCCATACGTTCAAGCCTTAAGTGCTCAAAAATCCATATAAATAAAATGTAAATTTTGAAATGGTTTATTGTTTCTTTCACTAAAAAATAACATTTCAATAGTAGATTTTTGAATTTTTGAATTTTTTTTAAATGTTACCTATATACTGGATCTCATACGATCATTCTTCCATACGTTCAAGCCTTAAGTGCTTAAAAATCCATATAAATAAAATGTAAATTTTGAAATGGTTTATTGTTTCTTTCACTAAAAAATAACATTTCAATAGTAGATTATTGAATTTTTGAAATTTTTTGAAATGTTACCTATTTACTGATTCCCATACGATCATTCTTCCATACGTTCAAGCCTAAAGTGGTCAAAAATCCATATTGATAAATGTAAATTTTGAAATGTTTTATTGTTTCTTTCACTTAGGTTAGTGTTAAATTCACTCAAAAATACCATTTCAATAGTAGATTTTTGAATTTTTAAAATTTTTTGAAATGTTACCTGTATACTGATTCTCATACGATTATTCTTCTATACGTTCAAGCCATAATTGCTCAAACCCATATTGATAAAATGTAAATTTTGCAATGGTTTATAGTTTCTTTCATTTAAAAATAACATTTCAATAGTAGATTTTTGAATTTTTGAATTTTTTTGAAATGTTACCTATATACTGGATCTCATACGATCATTCTTCCATACGTTCAAGCCTTAAGTGCTCAAAAATCCATATAAATAAAATGTAAATTTTGAAATGGTTTATTGTTTCTTTCACTAAAAAATAACATTTCAATAGTAGATTTTTGAATTTTTGAATTTTTTTTAAATGTTACCTATATACTGGATCTCATACGATCATTCTTCCATACGTTCAAGCCTTAAGTGCTCAAAAATCCAAATAAATAAAATGTAAATTTTGAAATGGTTTATTGTTTCTTTCACTAAAAAATAACATTTCAATAGTAGATTATTGAATTTTTGAAATTTTTTGAAATGTTACCTATTTACTGATTCCCATACGATCATTCTTCCATACGTTCAAGCCTTAAGTGGTCAAAAATCCATATTGATAAATGTAAATTTTGAAATGTTTTATTGTTTCTTTCACTTAGGTTAGTGTTAAATTCACTCAAAAATACCATTTCAATAGTAGATTTTTGAATTTTTGAATTTTTTTTAAATGTTACCTATATACTGATTCCCATATGATCATTCTTCCATACGTTCAAGCCTTAAGTGCTCAAAAATCCATATTGATAAAATTTAAATTTTGAAATGTTTTATTGCTTCTTTCACTTAAAAATAACATTTCAATAGTAGATTTTTGAATTTTAGAAATTTTTTGAAATGTTACCTGTATACTGATTCTCATATGATCATTCTTCCATACGTTCAAGCCTTAAGTGCTCAAAAATCCATATTGCTAAAATCTAAGATTTGAAATGTTTTATTGTTTCTTCCACTTAAAAATAACATTTCAATAGTAGATTTTTGAATTTTTAAAATTTTTTTAAATGTTACCTGTATACTGATTCTCATACGATTATTCTTCTATACATTCAAGCCATAATTGCTCAAACCCATATTGATAAAATGTAAATTTTGCAATGGTTTATAGTTTCTTTCATTTAAAAATAACATTTCAATAGTAGATTTTTGAATTTTTGAATTTTTTGAAATGTTACCTATATACTGGATCTCATACGATCATTCTTCCATACGTTCAAGCCTTAAGTGCTCAAAAATCCATATAAATAAAATGTAAATTTTGAAATGGTTTATTGTTTCTTTCACTAAAAAATAACATTTCAATAGTAGATTTTTGAATTTTTAAAATTTTTTGAAATGTTACCTATATACTGATTCTCATACGATTATTCTTCTATACGTTCAAGCCATAAGTGCTCAAAAACCCCTATTGATAAAATGTAAATTTTGAAATGGTTTATAGTTTCTTTCATTTAAAAATAACATTTCAATAGTAGATTTTTGAATTTTTGAATTTTTTTGAAATGTTACCTATATACTGGATCTCATACGATCATTCTTCCATACGTTCAAGCCTTAAGTGCTCAAAAATCCATATAAATAAAATGAAAATTTTGAAATGGTTTATTGTTTCTTTCACTAAAAAATAACATTTCAATAGTAGATTATTGAATTTTTGAAATTTTTTGAAATGTTACCTATTTACTGATTCCCATACGATCATTCTTCCATACGTTCAAGCCTTAAGTGGTCAAAAATCCATATTGATAAATGTAAATTTTGAAATGTTTTATTGTTTCTTTCACTTAGGTTAGTGTTAAATTCACTCAAAAATACCATTTCAATAGTAGATTTTTGAATTTTTGAATTTTTTTTAAATGTTACCTGTATACTGATTCTCATATGATCATTCTTCCATACGTTCAAGCCTTAAGTGCTCAAAAATCCATATTGCTAAAATCTAAGATTTGAAATGTTTTATTGTTTCTTCCACTTAAAAATAACATTTCAATAGTAGATTTATGAATTTTTAAAATTTTTTGAAATGTTACCTGTATACTGATTCTCATACGATTATTCTTCTATACGTTCAAGCCATAATTGCTCAAACCCATATTGATAAAATGTAAATTTTGCAATGGTTTATAGTTTCTTTCATTTAAAAATAACATTTCAATAGTAGATTTTTGAATTTTTGAATTTTTTTGAAATGTTACCTATATACTGGATCTCATACGATCATTCTTCCATACGTTCAAGCCTTAAGTGCTCAAAAATCCATATAAATAAAATGTAAATTTTGAAATGGTTTATTGTTTCTTTCACTAAAAAATAACATTTCAATAGTAGATTTTTGAATTTTTGAATTTTTTTTAAATGTTACCTATATACTGGATCTCATACGATCATTCTTCCATACGTTCAAGCCTTAAGTGCTCAAAAATCCATATAAATAAAATGTAAATTTTGAAATGGTTTATTGTTTCTTTCACTAAAAAATAACATTTCAATAGTAGATTATTGAATTTTTGAAATTTTTTGAAATGTTACCTATTTACTGATTCCCATACGATCATTCTTCCATACGTTCAAGCCTTAAGTGGTCAAAAATCCATATTGATAAATGTAAATTTTGAAATGTTTTATTGTTTCTTTCACTTAGGTTAGTGTTAAATTCACTCAAAAATACCATTTCAATAGTAGATTTTTGAATTTTTGAATTTTTTTTAAATGTTACCTATATACTGATTCTCATACGATTATTCTTCTATACATTCAAGCCATAATTGCTCAAACCCATATTGATAAAATGTAAATTTTGCAATGGTTTATAGTTTCTTTCATTTAAAAATAACATTTCAATAGTAGATTTTTGAATTTTTGAATTTTTTGAAATGTTACCTATATACTGGATCTCATACGATCATTCTTCCATACGTTCAAGCCTTAAGTGCTCAAAAATCCATATAAATAAAATGTAAATTTTGAAATGGTTTATTGTTTCTTTCACTAAAAAATAACATTTCAATAGTAGATTTTTGAATTTTTAAAATTTTTTGAAATGTTACCTATTTACTGATTCCCATACGATCATTCTTCCATACGTTCAAGCCTTAAGTGGTCAAAAATCCATATTGATAAATGTAAATTTTGAAATGTTTTATTGTTTCTTTCACTTAGGTTAGTGTTCAATTCACTCAAAAATACCATTTCAATAGTAGATTTTTGAATTTTTGAATTTTTTTTAAATGTTACCTATATACTGATTCCCATATGATCATTCTTCCATACGTTCAAGCCTTAAGTGCTCAAAAATCCATATTGATAAAATTTAAATTTTGAAATGTTGTATTGCTTCTTTCACTTAAAAATAACATTTCAATAGTAGATTTTTGAGTTTTAGAAATTTTTTGAAATGTTACCTGTACTGATTTCCATACGATCATTCTTCCATACGTTCAAGCCTTAAGTGGTCAAAAATCCTTATTGATAAATGTAAATTTTGAAATGTTTTATAGTTTCTTTCATTTAAAAATAACATTTCAATAGTAGATTTTTGAATTTTTGAATTTTTTGAAATGTTACCTATATACTGGATCTCATACGATCATTCTTCCATACGTTCAAGCCTTAAGTGCTCAAAAATCAATATAAATAAAATGTAAATTTTGAAATGGTTTATTGTTTCTTTCACTAAAAAATAACATTTCAATAGTAGATTTTTGAATTTTTAAAATTTTTTGAAATGTTACCTGTATACTGATTCTCATACGATTATTCTTCTATACGTTCAAGCCATAATTGCTCAAACCCATATTGATAAAATGTAAATTTTGCAATGTTTTATAGTTTCTTTCATTTAAAAATAACATTTCAATAGTAGATTTTTGAATTTTTGAATTTTTTTGAAATGTTACCTATATACTGGATCTCATACGATCATTCCTCCATACGTTCAAGCCTTAAGTGCTCAAAAATCCATATAAATAAAATATAAATTTTGAAATGGTTTATTGTTTCTTTCACTAAAAAATAACATTTCAATAGTAGATTATTGAATTTTTGAAATTTTTTGAAATGTTACCTACTTACTTATTCCCATACGATCATTCTTCCATACGTTCAAGCCTTAAGTGGTCAAAAATCCATATTGATAAATGTAAATTTTGAAATTTTTTATTGTTTCTTTCACTTAGGTTAGTATTAAATTCACTCAAAAATAATATTTCAATAGTAGATTTTTGAATTTTTGAATTTTTTTTAAATGTTACCTATATACTGATTCCCATATGATCATTCTTCCATACGTTCAAGCCTTAAGTGCTCAAAAATCCATATTGATAAAATTTAAATTTTGAAATGTTGTATTGTTTCATTTACTTAAAAATAACATTTCAATAGTAGATTTTTGAATTTTAGAAATTTTTTTTTTTTTTTTGGGTTTGGACTGGTCTTAAGACCAATCGAGGGTTGGCGAGTCAATAAATGAACTCATTTCGCCAGGGTTGCAATGAAACGATAGCGTTTCACCAGCTGACTTCCATAGAAATTTTTTGAAATGTTACCTGTATACTGATTATCATATGATCATTCTTCCATACGTTCAAGCCTCAAGTGCTCAAAAATCCATATTGCTAAAATCTAAGATTTGAAATGTTTTATTGTTTCTTCCACTTAAAAATAACATTTCAATAGTAGATTTTTGAATTTTTAAAATTTTTTTAAATGTTACCTGTATACTGATTCTCATACGATTATTCTTCTATACATTCAAGCCATAATTGCTCAAACCCATATTGATAAAATGTAAATTTTGCAATGGTTTATAGTTTCTTTCATTTAAAAATAACATTTCAATAGTAGATTTTTGAATTTTTGAATTTTTTGAAATGTTACCTATATACTGGATCTCATACGATCATTCTTCCATACGTTCAAGCCTTAAGTGCTCAAAAATCCATATAAATAAAATGTAAATTTTGAAATGGTTTATTGTTTCTTTCACTAAAAAATAACATTTCAATAGTAGATTTTTGAATTTTTAAAATTTTTTGAAATGTTACCTATATACTGATTCTCATACGATTATTCTTCTATACGTTCAAGCCATAAGTGCTCAAAAACCCCTATTGATAAAATGTAAATTTTGAAATGGTTTATAGTTTCTTTCATTTAAAAATAACATTTCAATAGTAGATTTTTGAATTTTTGAATTTTTTTGAAATGTTACCTATATACTGGATCTCATACGATCATTCTTCCATACGTTCAAGCCTTAAGTGCTCAAAAATCCATATAAATAAAATGAAAATTTTGAAATGGTTTATTGTTTCTTTCACTTAGGTTAGTATTAAATTCACTCAAAAATAACATTTCAATAGTAGATTTTTGAATTTTTGAATTTTTTTTAAATGTTACCTATATACTGATTCCCATATGATCATTCTTCCATACGTTCAAGCCTTAAGTGCTCAAAAATCCATATTGATAAAATTTAAATTTTGAAATGTTTTATTGTTTCTTTCAATTAAAAATAACATTTCAATAGTAGATTTTTGAATTTTAGAAATTTTTTGAAATGTTACCTGTATACTGATTCTCATATGATCATTCTTCCATACGTTCAAGCCTTAAGTGCTCAAAAATCCATATTGCTAAAATCTAAGATTTGAAATGTTTTATTGTTTCTTCCACTTAAAAATAACATTTCAATAGTAGATTTTTGAATTTTTAAAATTTTTTGAAATGTTACCTGTATACTGATTCTCATACGATTATTCTTCTATACGTTCAAGCCATAATTGCTCAAACCCATATTGATAAAATGTAAATTTTGCAATGGTTTATAGTTTCTTTCATTTAAAAATAACATTTCAATAGTAGATTTTTGAATTTTTGAATTTTTTTTAAAAAGTTACCTATATACTGGATCTCATACGATCATTCTTCCATACGTTCAAGCCTTAAGTACTCAAAAATCCATATAAATAAAATGTAAATTTTGAAATGGTTTATTGTTTCTTTCACTAAAAAATAACATTTCAATAGTAGATTTTTGAATTTTTGAATTTTTTTGAAATGTTACCTATATACTGGATCTCATACGATCATTCTTCCATACGTTCAAGCCTTAAGTGCTCAAAAATCCATATAAATAAAATGTAAATTTTGAAATGGTTTATTGTTTCTTTCACTAAAAAATAACATTTCAATAGTAGATTATTGAATTTTTGAAATTTTTTGAAATGTTACCTATTTACTGATTCCCATACGATCATTCTTCCATACGTTCAAGCCTTAAGTGGTCAAAAATCCATATTGATAAATGTAAATTTTGAAATGTTTTATTGTTTCTTTCACTTAGGTTAGTATTAAATTCACTCAAAAATAACATTTCAATAGTAGATTTTTGAATTTTTGAATTTTTTTTAAATGTTACCTATATACTGATTCCCATATGATCATTCTTCCATACGTTCAAGCCTTAAGTGCTCAAAAATCCATATTGATAAAATTTAAATTTTGAAATGTTTTATTGTTTCTTTCACTTAAAAATAACATTTCAATAGTAGATTTTTGAATTTTAGAAATTTTTTGAAATGTTACCTGTATACTGATTCTCATATGATCATTCTTCCATACGTTCAAGCCTTAAGTGCTCAAAAATCCATATTGCTAAAATCTAAGATTTGAAATGTTTTATTGTTTCTTCCACTTAAAAATAACATTTCAATAGTAGATTTTTGAATTTTTGAATTTTTTTTAAAAAGTTACCTATATACTGGATCTCATACGATCATTCTTCCATACGTTCAAGCCTTAAGTACTCAAAAATCCATATAAATAAAATGTAAATTTTGAAATGGTTTATTGTTTCTTTCACTAAAAAATAACATTTCAATAGTAGATTTTTGAATTTTTGAATTTTTTTGAAATGTTACCTATATACTGGATCTCATACGATCATTCTTCCATACGTTCAAGCCTTAAGTGCTCAAAAATCCATATAAATAAAATGTAAATTTTGAAATGGTTTATTGTTTCTTTCACTAAAAAATAACATTTCAATAGTAGATTATTGAATTTTTGAAATTTTTTGAAATGTTACCTATTTACTGATTCCCATACGATCATTCTTCCATACGTTCAAGCCTTAAGTGGTCAAAAATCCATATTGATAAATGTAAATTTTGAAATGTTTTATTGTTTCTTTCACTTAGGTTAGTATTAAATTCACTCAAAAATAACATTTCAATAGTAGATTTTTGAATTTTTGAATTTTTTTTAAATGTTACCTATATACTGATTCCCATATGATCATTCTTCCATACGTTCAAGCCTTAAGTGCTCAAAAATCCATATTGATAAAATTTAAATTTTGAAATGTTTTATTGTTTCTTTCACTTAAAAATAACATTTCAATAGTAGATTTTTGAATTTTTGAATTTTTTTGAAATGTTACCTATATACTGGATCTCATACGATCATTCTTCCATACGTTCAAGCCTTAAGTGCTCAAAAATCCATATAAATAAAATGTAAATTTTGAAATGGTTTATTGTTTCTTTCACTAAAAAATAACATTTCAATAGTAGATTATTGAATTTTTGAAATTTTTTGAAATGTTACCTATTTACTGATTCCCATACGATCATTCTTCCATACGTTCAAGCCTTAAGTGGTCAAAAATCCATATTGATAAATGTAAATTTTGAAATGTTTTATTGTTTCTTTCACTTAGGTTAGTATTAAATTCACTCAAAAATAACATTTCAATAGTAGATTTTTGAATTTTTGAATTTTTTTTAAATGTTACCTATATACTGATTCCCATATGATCATTCTTCCATACGTTCAAGCCTTAAGTGCTCAAAAATCCATATTGATAAAATTTAAATTTTGAAATGTTTTATTGTTTCTTTCACTTAAAAATAACATTTCAAAAGTAGATTATTGAATTTTTGAAATTTTTTGAAATGTTACCTATTTACTGATTCTCATACGATCATTCTTCCATACGTTCAAGCCTTAAGTGGTCAAAAATCCATATTGATAAATAGTGTTATTTTACGACCTATACAAGTAATTCAATAATGATTAGCAGGCTCGAGGTCGATTTTGATACACCAAATTTGTAATCAAAAGTTTTGGCAGTTTTAACAACAAACAATATTGCAAGAACTAGCTCAAAAGCTAGCAGCAGGCAGATCGTACAGCTGTTTCGGGAGTTGCCAAACTCCTTCATCAGCGATCTTTGCTTAACGATGAACGGATTATCAGCACTCCTCATACGTTTTTCTTGATAAACGGCATGAGAATTGCAGGTTATCAAACGAAAAACCCTGAGAAATGCTGCTTCGATCATCGCCTTGCAATATTGTTGTTGTTGTGGGCCACCGCTGTTTGTTGGAGTCAAGTCTTGACTCACGTCAACTGCTTGTGGACCAAATTTAGAAAAATAAAACAAAAATTTTATTTTTCAAGTTTCTGTCATACTACACAAATATGTGTATGACTACGGCGTGCCTTCCGTTTTAGTTAAAAAGTGTTTTTTTACGACCTATACAAGTAATTCAATAATGATTAGCAGGCTCGAGGTCAATTTTGATACACCAAATTTGTAATCAAAAGTTTTGGCAGTTTTAACAACAAACAATAAACCTGCAATTCTCATGCAGTTTATCAAGAAAAACGTATGAGGAGTGCTGATAATCCGTTCATCGTTAAGCAAAGATCGCTGATGAAGGAGTTTGGCAACTCCCGAAACAGCTGTACGATCTGCCTGCTGCTAGCTTTTGAGCTAGTTCTTGCAATATTGTTTGTTGTTAAAACTGCCAAAACTTTTGATTACAAATTTGGTGTATCAAAATTGACCTCGAGCCTGCTAATCATTATTGAACATATTGATAAATGTAAATTTTGAAATGTTTTATTGTTTCTTTCACTTAGGTTAGTATTAAATTCACTCAAAAATAACATTTCAATAGTAGATTTTTGAATTTTAGAAATTTTTTGAAATGTTACCTATATACTGATTCCCATACGATTATTCTTCCATACATTCAAGCCATAATTGCTCAAACCCATATTGATAAAATGTAAATTTTGCAATGGTTTATAGTTTCTTTCATTTAAAAATAACATTTCAATAGTAGATTTTTGAATTTTTGAATTTTTTGAAATGTTACCTATATACTGGATCTCGTACGATCATTCTTCTATACGTTCAAGCCTTAAGTGCTCAAAAATCCATATAAATAAAATGTAAATTTTGAAATGGTTTATTGTTTCTTTCACTAAAAAATAACATTTCAATAGTAGATTTTTGAATTATTAAAATTTTTTGAAATGTTACCTATATACTGATTCTCATACGATTATTCTTCTATACGTTCAAGCCATAAGTGCTCAAAAACCCCTATTGATAAAATGTAAATTTTGAAATGGTTTATAGTTTATTTCATTTAAAAATAACATTTCAATAGTAGATTTTTGAATTTTTGAATTTTTTTGAAATGTTACCTATATACTGGATCTCATACGATCATTCTTCCATACGTTCAAGCCTTAAGTGCTCAAAAATCCATATAAATAAAATGTAAATTTTGAAATGGTTTATTGTTTCTTTCACTAAAAAATAACATTTCAATAGTAGATTTTTGAATTTTTGAAATTTTTTGAAATGTTACCTATTTACTGATTCCCATACGATCATTCTTCCATACGTTCAAGCCTTATGTGGTCAAAAATCCATATTGATAAATGCAAATTTTGAAATGTTTTATTGTTTCTTTCACTTAGGTTAGTATTAAATTCACTCAAAAATACCATTTCAATAGTAGATTTTTGAATTTTTGAATTTTTTTTAAATGTTGTCTATATACTGATTCCCATATGATCATTCTTCCATACGTTCAAGCCTTAAGTGCTCAAAAATCCATATTGATAAAATTTAAATTTTGAAATGTTGTATTGCTTCTTTCACTTAAAAATAACATTTCAATAGTAGATTTTTGAGTTTTAGAAATTTTTTGAAATGTTACCTGTACTGATTTCCATACGATCATTCTTCCATACGTTCAAGCCTTAAGTGGTCAAAAATCCTTATTGATAAATGTAAATTTTGAAATGTTTTATAGTTTCTTTCATTTAAAAATAACATTTCAATAGTAGATTTTAGAATTTTTGAATTTTTTTGAAATGTTACCTATATTCTGGATCTCATACGATGATTGTTCCATACGTTCAAGCCTTAAGTGCTCAAAAATTCATATTGATAAAATTTATATTTTGAAATGTTTTATTGTTTCTTTCACTTAAAAATATCATTTCAATAGTAGATTATTGAATTTTTGAAATTTTTTGAATGTTACCTATATACTGATTCTCATACGATGATTGTTCCATACGTTCAAGCCTTAAGTGCTCAAATATCCATATTGATAAATGTAAATTTTGAAATGTTTTATTGTTTCTTTCCCTTAGGTTAGTATTAAAGTCACTTAAAAATAACATTTTCATACAAGATTACTGAATTTTTGAAATTTTTTGAAATGTTCCCTATATACTGATTCTCATACGATCATTCTTCCATACGTTCAAGCCTTAAGTGCTCAAAAATCCATATTAATAAAATATAAATTTTGAAATGGTTTATTGTTTCTTTCACTAAAAAATAACATTTCAATAGTAGATTATTGAATTTTTGAAATTTTTTGAAATGTTACCTACTTACTTATTCCCATACGATCATTCTTCCATACGTTCAAGCCATAAGTGGTCAAAAATCCATATTGATAAATGTAAATTTTGAAATGTTTTATTGTTTCTTTCACTTAGGTTAGTATTAAATTCACTCAAAAATAATATTTCGATAGTAGATTTTTGAATTTTTGAATTTTTTTTTTAATGTTACCTATATACTGATTTTCATACGATCATTCTTCCATACGTTCAAGCCATAAGTGCTCGAAAATCCATACTGATAAAATGTAAATTTTGAAATGGTTTATTGTTTCTTTCCCTTAGGTTAGTATTAAATTCACTCAAAAATAATATTTCAATAGTAGATTTTTGAATTTTAGAAATTTTTTGAAATGTTACCTGTATACTGATTCTCATATGATCATTCTTCCATACGTTCAAGCCTTAAGTGCTCAAAAATTCATATTGATAAAATTTATATTTTGAAATGTTTTATTGTTTCTTTCACTTAAAAATATCATTTCAATAGTAAATTTTTGAATTTTTAAAATTTTTTGAAATGTTACCTATATACTGATTCTCATACGATTATTCTTCTATACGTTCAAGCCTTAAGTGCTCAAAAACCCATATTGATAAAATGTAAATTTTGCAATGGTTTATAGATTCTTTCATTTAAAAATAACATTTCAATAGTAGATTTTTGAATTTTTGAATTTTTTTGAAATGTTACCTATATACTGGATCTCATACGATCATTCTTCCATACGTTCAAGCCTTAAGTGCTCAAAAATCCATATAAATAAAATGTAAATTTTGAAATGGTTTATTGTTTCTTTCACTAAAAAATAACATTTCAAAAGTAGATTATTGAATTTTTGAAATTTTTTGAAATGTTACCTATTTACTGATTCTCATACGATCATTCTTCCATACGTTCAAGCCTTAAGTGGTCAAAAATCCATATTGATAAATAGTGTTTTTTTACGACCTATACAAGTAATTCAATAATGATTAGCAGGCTCGAGGTCAATTTTGATACACCAAATTTGTAATCAAAAGTTTTGGCAGTTTTAACAACAAACAATATTGCAAGAACTAGCTCAAAAGCTAGCAGCAGGCAGATCGTACAGCTGTTTCGGGAGTTGCCAAACTCCTTCATCAGCGATCTTTGCTTAACGATGAACGGATTATCAGCACTCCTCATACGTTTTTCTTGATAAACGGCATGAGAATTGCAGGTTATCAAACGAAAAACCCTGAGAAATGCTGCTTCGATCATCGCCTTGCAATATTGTTGTTGTTGTGGGCCACCGCTGTTTGTTGGAGTCAAGTCTTGACTCACGTCAACTGCTTGTGGACCAAATTTAGAAAAATAAAACAAAAATTTTATTTTTCAAGTTTCTGTCATACTACACAAATATGTGTATGACTACGGCGTGCCTTCCGTTTTAGTTAAAAAGTGTTTTTTTACGACCTATACAAGTAATTCAATAATGATTAGCAGGCTCGAGGTCAATTTTGATACACCAAATTTGTAATCAAAAGTTTTGGCAGTTTTAACAACAAACAATATTGCAAGAACTAGCTCAAAAGCTAGCAGCAGGCAGATCGTACAGCTGTTTCGGGAGTTGCCAAACTCCTTCATCAGCGATCTTTGCTTAACGATGAACGGATTATCAGCACTCCTCATACGTTTTTCTTGATAAACTGCATGAGAATTGCAGGTTATCAAACGAAAAACCCTGAGAAATGCTGCTTCGATCATCGCCTTGCAATATTGTTGTTGTTGTGGGCCACCGCTGTTTGTTGGAGTCAAGTCTTGACTCACGTCAACTGCTTGTGGACCAAATTTAGAAAAATAAAACAAAAATTTTATTTTTCAAGTTTCTGTCATACTACACAAATATGTGTATGACTACGGCGTGCCTTCCGTTTTAGTTAAAAAGTGTTTTTTTACGACCTATACAAGTAATTCAATAATGATTAGCAGGCTCGAGGTCAATTTTGATACACCAAATTTGTAATCAAAAGTTTTGGCAGTTTTAACAACAAACAATAAACCTGCAATTCTCATGCAGTTTATCAAGAAAAACGTATGAGGAGTGCTGATAATCCGTTCATCGTTAAGCAAAGATCGCTGATGAAGGAGTTTGGCAACTCCCGAAACAGCTGTACGATCTGCCTGCTGCTAGCTTTTGAGCTAGTTCTTGCAATATTGTTTGTTGTTAAAACTGCCAAAACTTTTGATTACAAATTTGGTGTATCAAAATTGACCTCGAGCCTGCTAATCATTATTGAATTACTTGTATAGGTCGTAAAAAAACACTTTTTAACTAAAACGGAAGGCACGCCGTAGTCATACACATATTTGTGTAGTATGACAGAAACTTGAAAAATAAAATTTTTGTTTTATTTTTCTAAATTTGGTCCACAAGCAGTTGACGTGAGTCAAGACTTGACTCCAACAAACAGCGGTGGCCTACAACAACAACAATATTGCAAGGCGATGATCGAAGCAGCATTTCTCAGGGTTTTTCGTTTGATAACCTGCAATTCTCATGCAGTTTGTCAAGAAAAACGTATGAGGAGTGCTGATAATCCGTTCATCGTTATGCAAAGATCGCTGATGAAGGAGTTTGGCAACTCCCGAAACAGCTGTACGATCTGCCTGCTGCTAGCTTTTGAGCTAGTTCTTGCAATATTGTTTGTTGTTAAAACTGCCAAAACTTTTGATTACAAATTTGGTGTATCAAAATTGACCTCGAGCCTGCTAATCATTATTGAATTACTTGTATAGGTCGTAAAAAAACACTTTTTAACTAAAACGGAAGGCACGCCGTAGTCATACACATATTTGTGTAGTATGACAGAAACTTGAAAAATAAAATTTTTGTTTTATTTTTCTAAATTTGGTCCACAAGCAGTTGACGTGAGTCAAGACTTGACTCCAACAAACAGCGGTGGCCCACAACAACAACAATATTGCAAGGCGATGATCGAAGCAGCATTTCTCAGGGTTTTTCGTTTGATAACCTGCAATTCTCATGCCGTTTATCAAGAAAAACGTATGAGGAGTGCTGATAATCCGTTCATCGTTAAGCAAAGATCGCTGATGAAGGAGTTTGGCAACTCCCGAAACAGCTGTACGATCTGCCTGCTGCTAGCTTTTGAGCTAGTTCTTGCAATATTGTTTTTTGTTAAAACTGCCAAAACTTTTGATTACAAATTTGGTGTATCAAAATTGACCTCGAGCCTGCTAATCATTATTGAACATATTGATAAATGTAAATTTTGAAATGTTTTATTGTTTCTTTCACTTAGGTTAGTATTAAATTCACTCAAAAATAACATTTCAATAGTAGATTTTTGAATTTTTGAATTTTTTTTAAATGTTACCTATATACTGATTCCCATATGATCATTCTTCCAATCGTTCAAGCCTTAAGTGCTCAAAAATCCATATTGATAAAATTTAAATTTTGAAATGTTGTATTGTTTCTTTCACTTAAAAATAACATTTCAATAGTAGATTTTTGAATTTTAGAAATTTTTTGAAATGTTACCTGTATACTGATTCTCATATGATCATTCTTCCATACGTTCAAGCCTTAAGTGCTCAAAATTCCATATTGCTAAAATCTAAGATTTGAAATGTTTTATTGATTCTTCCACTTAAAAATAACATTTCAATAGTAGATTTTTGAATTTTTAAAATTTTTTGAAATGTTACCTGTATACTGATTCTCATACGATTATTCTTCTATACGTTCAAGCCATAATTGATCAAACCCATATTGATAAAATGTAAATTTTGCAATGGTTTATAGTTTTTTTCATTTAAAAATAACATTTCAATAGTAGATTTTTGAATTTTTGAATTTTTTTGAAATGTTACCTATATACTGGATCTCATACGATCATTCTTCCATACGTTCAAGCCTTAAGTTCTCAAAAATCCATATAAATAAAATGTAAATTTTGAAATGGTTTATTGTTTCTTTCACTAAAAAATAACATTTCAATAGTAGATTTTTGAATTTTAAAAATTTTTTGAAATGTTACCTGTATACTGATTCTCATATGATCATTCTTCCATACGTTCAAGCCTTAAGTGCTCAAAAATCCATATTGCTAAAATCTAAGATTTGAAATGTTTTATTGTTTCTTCCACTTAAAAATAACATTTCAATAGTAGATTTTTGAATTTTTGAATTTTTTTGAAATGTTACCTATATACTGGATCTCATACGATCATTCTTCCATACGTTCAAGCCTTAAGTGCTCAAAAATCCATATTGATAAATGTAAATTTTGAAATGTTTTATTGTTTCTTTCACTTAGGTTAGTATTAAATTCACTCAAAAATAACATTTCAATAGTAGATTTTTGAATTTTTGAATTTTTTTTAAATGTTACCTATAAACTGATTCCCATATGATCATTCTTCCATACGTTCAAGCCTTAAGTGCTCAAAAATCCATATTGATAAAATTTAAATTTTGAAATGTTGTATTGTTTCTTTCACTTAAAAATAACATTTCAATAGTAGATTTTTGAATTTTAGAAATTTTTTGAAATGTTATTTATATACTGATTCTCATATGATCATTCTTCCATACGTTCAAGCCTTAAGTGCTCAAAAATCCATATTGCTAAAATCTAAGATTTGAAATGTTTTATTGTTTCTTCCACTTAAAAATAACATTTCAATAGTAGATTTTTCAATTTTTAAAATTTTTTGAAATGTTACCTATATACTGATTCCCATACGATCATTCTTCCATACGTTCAAGCCTTAAGTGCTCAAAAAATCCATATAAATAAAATGTAAATTTTGAAATGGTTTATTGTTTCTTTCACTAAAAAATAACATTTCAATAGTAGATTATTGAATTTTTGAAATTTTTTGAAATGTTACCTATTTACTGATTCCCATACAATCATTCTTCCATACGTTCAAGCCTTAAGTGGTCAAAAATCCATATTGATAAATGTAAATTTTGAAATGTTTTATTGTTTCTTTCACTTAGGTTAGTATTAAATTCACTCAAAAATAACATTTCAATAGTAGATTTTTGAATTTTTGAATTTTTTTTAAATGTTACCTATATACTGATTCCCATATGATCATTCTTCCATACGTTCAAGCCTTAAGTGCTCAAAAATCCATATTGATAAAATTTAAATTTTGAAATGTTGTATTGTTTCTTTCACTTAAAAATAACATTTCAATAGTAGATTTTTGAAGTTTATAAATTTTTTGAAATGTTACCTGTATACTGATTCTCATATGATCATTCTTCCATACGTTCAAGCCTTAAGTGCTCAAAAATCCATATTGCTAAAATCTAAGATTTGAAATGTTTTATTGTTTCTTCCACTTAAAAATAACATTTCAATAGTAGATTTTTGAATTTTTAAAATTTTTTGAAATGTTACCTGTATACTGATTCTCATACGATTATTCTTCTATACGTTCAAGCCATAATTGCTCAAATCCATATTGATAAAATGTAAATTTTGCAATGGTTTATAGTTTCTTTCATTTAAAAATAACATTTCAATAGTAGATTTTTGAATTTTTGAATTTTTTTGAAATGTTACCTATATACTGGATCTCATACGATCATTCTTCCATACGTTCAAGCTTTAAGTGCTCAAAAATCCATATAAATAAAATGTAAATTTTGAAATGGTTTATTGTTTCTTTCACTAAAAAATAACATTTCAATAGTAGATTATTGAATTTTTGAAATTTTTTGAAATGTTACCTATTTACTGATTCCCATATGATCATTCTTCCATACGTTCAAGCCTTAAGTGCTCAAAAATCCATATTGATAAAATTTAAATTTTGAAATGTTGTATTGTTTCTTTCACTTAAAAATAACATTTCAATAGAAGATTTGTGAATTTTAGAAATTTTTTGAAATGTTATCTGTATACTGATTCTCATACGATCATTCTTCCATATGTTGAAGCATTAAGATCTCAAAAATCCATATAAATGAAATGTAAATTTTGAAATGTTTTATTGTTTCTTTCACTAAAAAATAACATTTCAATAGTAGATTTTTGAATTTTTTTCAAATGTTACCTGTATACTGATTTTCATACGATCATTCTTCATTCTTCATACGATTATTCTTCTATACGTTCAAGCCATAATTGCTCAAACCCATATTGATAAAATGTAAATTTTGCAATGGTTTATAGTTTCTTTCATTTAAAAATAACATTTCAATAGTAGATTTTTTAATTTTAGAAATTTTTTGAAATGTTACCTATATACTGGTTCTCATATGATCATTCTAACATACGTTCAAGCCTTAAGTGCTCAAAAATCCATATTGATAAAATTTAAGATTTGAAATGTTTTATTGTTTCTTTCACTTAAAAATAACATTTCAATAGTAGATTTTTGAATTTTTAAAATTTTTTGAAATGTTACCTGTATACTGATTCTCATACGATTATTCTTCTATACGTTCAAGCCATAATTGCTCAAACCCATATTGATAAAATGTAAATTTTGCAATGGTTTATAGTTTCTTTCATTTAAAAATAACATTTCAATAGTAGATTTTTGAATTTTTGAATTTTTTTTTAAATGTTACCTATATACTGGATCTCATACGATCATTCTTCCATACGTTCAAGCCTTAAGTGCTCAAAAATCCATATAAATAAAATGTAAATTTTGAAATGGTTTATTGTTTCTTTCACTAAAAAATAACATTTCAAAAGTAGATTATTGAATTTTTGAAATTTTTTGAAATGTTACCTATTTACTGATTCTCATACGATCATTCTTCCATACGTTCAAGCCTTAAGTGGTCAAAAATCCATATTGATAAATGTAAATTTTGAAATGTTTTATTGTTTCTTTCACTTAGGTTAGTATTAAATTCACTCAAAAATAACATTTCAATAGTAGATTTTAGAATTTTTTTTAAATGTTACCTTTATACTGATTCCCATACGATCATTCTTCCATACGTTCAAGCCTTAAGTGCTCAAAAATCCATATTGCTAAAATCTAAGATTTGAAATGTTTTATTGTTTCTTCCACTTAAAAATAACATTTCAATAGTAGATTTTTGAATTTTTAAAATTTTTTGAAATGTTACCTGTATACTGATTCTCATACGATTAATCTTCTATACGTTCAAGCCATAATTGCTCAAACCCATATTGATAAAATGTAAATTTTGCAATGGTTTATAGTTTCTTTCATTTAAAAATAACATTTCAATAGTAGATTTTTGAATTTTTGAATTTTTTTGAAATGTTATCTATATACTGGATCTCATACGATCATTCTTCCATACGTTCAAGCTTTAAGTGCCCCAAAATCCATATAAATAAAATGTAAATTTTGAAATGGTTTATTGTTTCTTTCACTAAAAAATAACATTTCAATAGTAGATTATTGAATTTTTGAAATTTTTTGAAATGTTACCTATTTACTGATTCCCATACGATCATTCTTCCATACGTTCAAGCCTTAAGTGCTCAAAAATCCATATTGATAAAATTTAAATTTTGAAATGTTGTATTGTTTCTTTCACTTAAAAATAACATTTCAATAGAAGATTTTTTAATTTTAGAAATTTTTTGAAATGTTATCTGTATACTGATTCTCATACGATCATTCTTCCATATGTTGAAGCCTTAAGATCTCAAAAATCCATATAAATAAAATGTAAATTTTGAAATGTTTTATTGTTTCTTTCACTAAAAAATAACATTTCAATAGTAGATTTTTGAATTTTTTTCAAATGTTACCTGTATACTGATTTTCATACGATCATTCTTCATTCTTCATACGATTATTCTTCTATACGTACAAGCCATAATTGCTCAAACCCATATTGATAAAATGTAAATTTTGCAATGGTTTATAGTTTCTTTCATTTAAAAATAACATTTCAATAGTAGATTTTTTAATTTTAGAAATTTTTTGAAATGTTACCTGTATACTGATTCTCATATGATCATTCTTCCATACGTTCAAGCCTTAAGTGCTCAAAAATCCATATTGCTAAAATCTAAGATTTGAAATGTTTTATTGTTTCTTCCACTTAAAAATAACATTTCAATAGTAGATTTTTGAATTTTTAAAATTTTTTGAAATGTTACCTGTATACTGATTCTCATACGATTATTCTTCTATACGTTCAAGCCATAATTGCTCAAACCCATATTGATAAAATGTAAATTTTGCAATGGTTTATAGTTTCTTTCATTTAAAAATAACATTTCAATAGTAGATTTTTGAATTTTTTATTTTTTTTTAAATGTAACCTATATACTGGATCTCATACGATCATTCTTCCATACGTTCAAGCCTTAAGTGCTCAAAAATCCATATAAATAAAATGTAAATTTTGAAATGGTTTATTGTTTCTTTCACTAAAAAATAACATTTCAATAGTAGATTATTGAATTTTTGAAATTTTTTGAAATGTTACCTATTTACTGATTCCCATACGATCATTCTTCCATACGTTCAAGCCTTAAGTGCTCAAAAATCCATATTGATAAAATTTAAATTTTGAAATGTTGTATTGTTTCTTTCACTTAAAAATAACATTTCAATAGAAGATTTTTGAATTTTAGAAATTTTTTGAAATGTTATCTGTATACTGATTCTCATACGATCATTCTTCCATATGTTGAAGCCTTAAGATCTCAAAAATCCATATAAATAAAATGTAAATTTTGAAACATTTTATTGTTTCTTTCACTAAAAAATAACATTTCAATAGTAGATTTTTGAATTTTTTTCAAATGTTACCTGTATACTGATTTTCATACGATCATTCTTCCATACGTTCAAGCCTTAAGTGCTCAAAAATCCATATTGATAAATGTAAATTTTGAAATATTTTATTGTTTCTTTCACTTAGGTTAGTATTAAATTCACTCAAAAATATCGTTTCAATAGTAGATTTTTGAATTTTTGAATTTTTTTGAAATGTTTCCTATATACTGGATCTCATACGATCATTCTTACATACGTTCAAGACTTAAGTGCTCAAAAATCCTTATTGATAAAATTTAAATTTTGAAATGTTGTATTGTTTCTTTCACTTAAAAATAACATTTCAACAGTAGATTTTTGAATTTTAGAAATTTTTTGAAATGATACCTGTATACTGATTCCCATACGATCATTCTTCCATACGTTCAAGCCTTAAGTGCTCAAAAATCCTTATTGATAAAATTTAAATTTTGAAATGTTTTATTGTTTCTTCCACTTAAAAATAACATTTCAATAGTAGATTTTTGAATTTTTAAAATTTTTTGAAATGTTACCTGTATACTGATTCTCATACGATTATTCTTCTATACGTTCAAGCCATATGTGCTTAAACCCATATTGATAAAATGTAAATTTTGCAATGGTTTATAATTTCTTTCATTTAAAAATAACATTTCGATAGTAGATTTTTGAATTTTTGAATTTTTTTGAAATGTTACCTATATACTGGATCTCATACGATCATTCTTCCATACGTTCAAGCCTTAAGTGCTCAAAAATCCATATAAATAAAATGTAAATTTTGAAATGGCTTATTGTTTCTTTCACTAAAAAATAACATTTCAATAGAAGATTATTGAATTTTTGAAATTTTTTGAAATGTTACCTATTTACTGATTCCCATACGATCATTCTTCCATAAGTTCAAGCCTTAAGTGGTCAAAAATCCATATTGATAAATGTAAATTTTGAAATGTTTTATTGTTTCTTTCACTTAGGTTAGTATTAAATTCACTCAAAAATAACATTTCAATAGTAGATTTTTGAATTTTTGAATTTTTTTGAAATGTTACCTATATACTGGATCTCATACGATCATTCTTCCATACGTTCAAGCCTTAAGTTCTCAAAAATCCATATAAATAAAATGTAAATTTTGAAATGTTGTATTGTTTCCTTCACTTAAAAATAACATTTCAATAGTAGATTTTTAAATTTTAGAAATTTTTTGAAATGTTACCTGTATACTGATTCTCATATGATCATTCTTCCATACGTTCAAGCCTTAAGTGCTCAAAAATCCATATTGCTAAAATCTAAGATTTGAAATGTTTTATTGTTTCTTCCACTTAAAAATAACATTTCAATAGTAGATTTTTGAATTTTTAAAATTTTTTGAAATGTTACCTGTATACTGATTCTCATACGATTATTCTTCTATACGTTCAAGCCATAATTGCTCAAACCCATATTGATAAAATGTAAATTTTGCAATGGTTTATAGTTTCTTTCATTTAAAAATAACATTTCAATAGTAGATTTTTGAATTTTTGAATTTTTTTGAAATGTTATCTATATACTGGATCTCATACGATCATTCTTCCATACGTTCAAGCTTTAAGTGCTCCAAAATCCATATAAATAAAATGTAAATTTTGAAATGGTTTATTGTTTCTTTCACTAAAAAATAACATTTCAATAGTAGATTATTGAATTTTTGAAATTTTTTGAAATGTTACCTATTTACTGATTCCCATATGATCATTCTTCCATACGTTCAAGCCTTAAGTGCTCAAAAATCCATATTGATAAAATTTAAATTTTGAAATGTTGTATTGTTTCTTTCACTTAAAAATAACATTTCAATAGAAGATTTTTTAATTTTAGAAATTTTTTGAAATGTTATCTGTATACTGATTCTCATACGATCATTCTTCCATATGTTGAAGCCTTAAGATCTCAAAAATCCATATAAATAAAATGTAAATTTTGAAATGTTTTATTGTTTCTTTCACTAAAAAATAACATTTCAATAGTAGATTTTTGAATTTTTTTCAAATGTTACCTGTATACTGATTTTCATACGATCATTCTTCATTCTTCATACGATTATTCTTCTATACGTACAAGCCATAATTGCTCAAACCCATATTGATAAAATGTAAATTTTGCAATGGTTTATAGTTTCTTTCATTTAAAAATAACATTTCAATAGTAGATTTTTTAATTTTTAAAATTTTTTGAAATGTTACCTGTATACTGATTCTCATACGATTATTCTTCTATACGTTCAAGCCATAATTGCTCAAACCCATATTGATAAAATGTAAATTTTGCAATAGTTTATAGTTTCTTTCATTTAAAAATAACATTTCAATAGTAGATTTTTGAATTTTTGATTTTTTTTTAAATGTTACCTATATACTGGATCTCATACGATCATTCTTCCATACGTTCAAGCCTTAAGTGCTCAAAAATCCATATAAATAAAATGTAAATTTTGAAATGGTTTATTGTTTCTTTCACTAAAAAATAACATTTCAATAGTAGATTATTGAATTTTTGAAATTTTTTGAAATGTTACCTATTTACTGATTCCCATACGATCATTCTTCCATACGTTCAAGCCTTAAGTGCTCAAAAATCCATATTGACAAAATTTAAATTTTGAAATGTTGTATTGTTTCTTTCACTTAAAAATAACATTTCAATAGAAGATTTTTGAATTTTAGAAATTTTTTGAAATGTTATCTGTATACTGATTCTCATACGATCATTCTTCCATATGTAGAAGCCTTAAGATCTCAAAAATCCATATTGATAAAATTTAAATTTTGAAACATTTTATTGTTTCTTTCACTAAAAAATAATATTTCAATAGTAGATTTTTGAATTTTTTTCAAATGTTACCTGTATACTGATTTTCATACGATCATTCTTCCATACGTTCAAGCCTTAAGTGCTCAAAAATCCATATTGATAAAATTTAAATTTTGAAATGTTGTATTGTTTCTTTCACTTAAAAATAACATTTCAATAGAAGATTTTTGAATTTTAGAAATTTTTTGAAATGTTATCTGTATACTGATTCTCATACGATCATTCTTCCATATGTTGAAGCCTTAAGATCTCAAAAATCCATATAAATAAAATGTAAATTTTGAAACATTTTATTGTTTCTTTCACTTAGGTTAGTATTAAATTCACTCAAAAATAACGTTTCAATAGTAGATTTTTGAATTTTTGAATTTTTTTGAAATGTTTCCTATATACTGGATCTCATACGATCATTCTTACATACGTTCAAGCCTTAAGTGCTCAAAAATCCATATTGATAAAATTTAAATTTTGAAATGTTGTATTGTTTCTTTCACTTAAAAATAACATTTCAACAGTAGATTTTTGAATTTTAGAAATTTTTTGAAATGATACCTGTATACTGATTCCCTTACGATCATTCTTCCATACGTTCAAGCCTTAAGTGCTCAAAAATCCATATTGATAAAATTTAAGATTTGAAATGTTTTATTGTTTCTTCCACTTAAAAATAACATTTCAATAGTAGATTTTTGAATTTTTAAAATTTTTTGAAATGTTACCTGTATACTGATTCTCATACGATTATTCTTCTATACGTTCAAGCCATATGTGCTTAAACCCATATTGATAAAATGTAAATTTTGCAATGGTTTATAATTTCTTTCATTTAAAAATAACATTTCGATAGTAGATTTTTGAATTTTTGAATTTTTTTGAAATGTTACCTATATACTGGATCTCATACGATCATTCTTCCATACGTTCAAGCCTTAAGTGCTCAAAAATCCATATAAATAAAATGTAAATTTTGAAATGGCTTATTGTTTCTTTCACTAAAAAATAACATTTAAATAGAAGATTATTGAATTTTTGAAATTTTTTGAAATGTTACCTATTTACTGATTCCCATACGATCATTCTTCCATACGTTCAAGCCTTAAGTGCTCAAAAATCCATATTGATAAAATTTAAATTTTGAAATGTTGTATTGTTTCTTTCACTTAAAAATAACATTTCAATAGAAGATTTTTGAATTTTAGAAATTTTTTGAAATGTTATCTGTATACTGATTCTCATACGATCATTCTTCCATATGTTGAAGCCTTAAGATCTCAAAAATCCATATAAATAAAATGTAAATTTTGAAACATTTTATTGTTTCTTTCACTAAAAAATAACATTTCAATAGTAGATTTTTGAATTTTTTTCAAATGTTACCTGTATACTGATTTTCATACGATCATTCTTCCATACGTTCAAGCCTTAAGTGCTCAAAAATCCATATTGATAAATGTAAATTTTGAAATATTTTATTGTTTCTTTCACTTAGGTTAGTATTAAATTCACTCAAAAATATCGTTTCAATAGTAGATTTTTGAATTTTTGAATTTTTTTGAAATGTTTCCTATATACTGGATCTCATACGATCATTCTTACATACGTTCAAGCCTTAAGTGCTCAAAAATCCTTATTGATAAAATTTAAATTTTGAAATGTTGTATTGTTTCTTTCACTTAAAAATAACATTTCAACAGTAGATTTTTGAATTTTCGAAATTTTTTGAAATGATACCTGTATACTGATTCCCATACGATCATTCTTCCATACGTTCAAGCCTTAAGTGCTCAAAAATCCATATTGATAAAATTTAAGATTTGAAATGTTTTATTGTTTCTTCCACTTAAAAATAACATTTCAATAGTAGATTTTTGAATTTTTAAAATTTTTTGAAATGTTACCTGTATACTGATTCTCATACGATTATTCTTCTATACGTTCAAGCCATATGTGCTTAAACCCATATTGATAAAATGTAAATTTTGCAATGGTTTATAATTTCTTTCATTTAAAAATAACATTTCGATAGTAGATTTTTGAATTTTTGAATTTTTTTGAAATGTTACCTATATACTGGATCTCATACGATCATTCTTCCATACGTTCAAGCCTTAAGTGCTCAAAAATCCATATAAATAAAATGTAAATTTTGAAATGGCTTATTGTTTCTTTCACTAAAAAATAACATTTCAATAGAAGATTATTGAATTTTTGAAATTTTTTGAAATGTTACCTATTTACTGATTCCCATACGATCATTCTTCCATAAGTTCAAGCCTTAAGTGGTCAAAAATCCATATTGATAAATGTAAATTTTGAAATGTTTTATTGTTTCTTTCACTTAGGTTAGTATTAAATTCACTCAAAAATAACATTTCAATAGTAGATTTTTGAATTTTTGAATTTTTTTGAAATGTTACCTATATACTGGATCTCATACGATCATTCTTCCATACGTTCAAGCCTTAAGTTCTCAAAAATCCATATAAATAAAATGTAAATTTTGAAATGGTTTATTGTTTCTTTCACTAAAAAATAACATTTCAATAGTAGATTTTTGAATTTTAGAAATTTTTTGAAATGTTACCTGTATACTGATTCTCATATGATCATTCTTCCATACGTTCAAGCCTTAAGTGCTCAAAAATCCATATTGCTAAAATCTAAGATTTGAAATGTTTTATTGTTTCTTCCACTTAAAAATAACATTTCAATAGTAGATTTTTGAATTTTTGAATTTTTTGAAATGTTACCTATATACTGGATCTCATACGATCATTCTTCCATACGTTCAAGCCTTAAGTGCTCAAAAATCCATACAAATAATATGTAAATTTTGAAATGGTTTATTGTTTCTTTCACTAAAAAATAACATTTAAATAGAAGATTATTGAATTTTTGAAATTTTTTTAAATGTTACCTATTTACTGATTCCCATATGATCATTCTTTCATACGTTCAAGCCTTAAGTGCTCAAAAATCCATATTGATAAAATTTAAATTTTGAAATGTTGTATTGTTTCTTTCACTTAAAAATAACATTTCAATAGTAGATTTTTGAATTTTAGAAATTTTTTAAAATCATATCATTCTTCCATACGTTCAAGCCTTAAGTGCTCAAAAATCCATATTGCTAAAATCTAAGATTTGAAATGTTTTATTGTTTCTTCCACTTAAAAATAACATTTCAATAAGAGATTTTTGAATTTTTAAAATTTTTTGAAATGTTACCTGTATACTGATTCTCATACGATTATTCTTCTATACGTTCAAGCCATAATTGCTCAAACCCATATTGATAAAATGTAAATTTTGCAATGGTTTATAGTTTCTTTCATTTAAAAATAACATTTCAATAGTAGATTTTTGAATTTTTGAATTTTTTTGAAATGTTATCTATATACTGGATCTCATACGATCATTCTTCCATACGTTCAAGCTTTAAGTACTCCAAAATCCATATAAATAAAATGTAAATTTTGAAATGGTTTATTGTTTCTTTCACTAAAAAATAACATTTCAATAGTAGATTATTGAATTTTTGAAATTTTTTGAAATGTTACCTATTTACTGATTCCCATATGATCATTCTTCCATACGTTCAAGCCTTAAGTGCTCAAAAATCCATATTGATAAAATTTAAATTTTGAAATGTTGTATTGTTTCTTTCACTTAAAAATAACATTTCAATAGAAGATTTTTTAATTTTAGAAATTTTTTGAAATGTTATCTGTATACTGATTCTCATACGATCATTCTTCCATATGTTGAAGCCTTAAGATCTCAAAAATCCATATAAATAAAATGTAAATTTTGAAATGTTTTATTGTTTCTTTTACTAAAAAATAACATTTCAATAGTAGATTTTTGAATTTTTTTCAAATGTTACCTGTATACTGATTTTCATACGATCATTCTTCATTCTTCATACGATTATTCTTCTATACGTACAAGCCTTAAGTGCTCAAAAATCCATATTGATAAAATTTAAGATTTGAAATGTTTTATTGTTTCTTCCACTTAAAAATAACATTTCAATAGTAGATTTTTGAATTTTTAAAATTTTTTGAAATGTTACCTGTATACTGATTCTCATACGATTATTCTTCTATACGTTCAAGCCATATGTGCTTAAACCCATATTGATAAAATGTAAATTTTGCAATGGTTTATAATTTCTTTCATTTAAAAATAACATTTCGATAGTAGATTTTTGAATTTTTGAATTTTTTTGAAATGTTACCTATATACTGGATCTCATACGATCATTCTTCCATACGTTCAAGCCTTAAGTGCTCAAAAATCCATATAAATAAAATGTAAATTTTGAAATGGCTTATTGTTTCTTTCACTAAAAAATAACATTTCAATAGAAGATTATTGAATTTTTGAAATTTTTTGAAATGTTACCTATTTACTGATTCCCATACGATCATTCTTCCATAAGTTCAAGCCTTAAGTGGTCAAAAATCCATATTGATAAATGTAAATTTTGAAATGTTTTATTGTTTCTTTCACTTAGGTTAGTATTAAATTCACTCAAAAATAACATTTCAATAGTAGATTTTTGAATTTTTGAATTTTTTTGAAATGTTACCTATATACTGGATCTCATACGATCATTCTTCCATACGTTCAAGCCTTAAGTTCTCAAAAATCCATATAAATAAAATGTAAATTTTGAAATGGCTTATTGTTTCTTTCACTTAAAAATAACATTTCAATAGAAGATTTTTGAATTTTTTAAATTTTTTGAAATGTTACCTATATACTGATTCTCATACGATCATTCTTCCATACGTTCAAGCCTTAAGTGCTCAAAAATCCATATTGCTAAAATCTAAGATTTGAAATGTTTTATTGTTTCTTCCACTTAAAAATAACATTTCAATAGTAAATTTTTGAATTTTTAAAATTTTTTGAAATGTTACCTGTGTACTGATTCTCATACGATTATTCTTCTATACGTTCAAGCCATAATTGCTAAAACCCATATTGATAAAATGTAAATTTTGCAATGGTTTATAGTTTCTTTCATTTAAAAATAACATTTCAATAGTAGATTTTTGAATTTTTGAATTTTTTTGAAATGTTACCTATATACTGGATCTCATACGATCATTCTTCCATACGTGCAAGCCTTAAGTTCTCAAAAATCCATATTGATAAAATTTAAATTTTGAAATGTATTGTTTCTTTCACTTAAAAATAACATTTCAATAGAAGATTTTTGAATTTTAGAAATTTTTTGAAATGTTATCTGTATACTGATTCTCATACGATCATTCTTCCATACGTTCAAGCCTTAAGATCTCAAAAATCCATATAAATAAAATGTAAATTTTGAAATGTTTTATTGTTTCTTTCACTAAAAAATAACATTTCAATAGTAGATTTTTGAATTTTTTTCAAATGTTACCTGTATACTGATTTTCATACGATCATTCTTCCATACGTTCAAGCCTTAAGTGCTCAAAAATCCATATTGATAAATGTAAATTTTGAAATGTTTTATTGTTTCTTTCACTTAGGTTAGTATTAAATTCACTCAAAAATAACGTTTCAATAGTAGATTTTTGAATTTTTGAATTTTTTTGAAATGTTACCTATATACTGGATCTCATACGATCGTTCTTCCATACGTTCAAGCCTTAAGTGCTCAAAAATCCATATTGATAAAATTTAAATTTTGAAATGTTGTATTGTTTCTTTCACTTAAAAATAACATTTCAACAGTAGATTTTTTAATTTTAGAAATTTTTTGAAATGATACCTGTATACTGATTCACATATGATCATTTTTCCATACGTTCAAGCCTTAAGTGCTCAAAAATCCATATTGATAAAATTTAAGATTTGAAATGTTTTATTGTTTCTTTACTTAAAAATAACATTTCAATAGTAGATTTTTGAATTTTAAAAATTTTTTGAAATGATACCTATATACTGATTCTCATACGATTATTCTTCTATACGTTCAAGCCATAAGTGCTCAAAAACCTATATTGATAAAATGTAAATTTTGCAATGGTTTATAGTTTCTTTCATTAAAAAATAACATTTCAATAGTAGATTATTGAATTTTTGAAATTTTTTGAAATGTTACCTATTTACTGATTCCCATACGATCATTCTTCCATACGTTCAAGCCTTAAGTGGTCAAAAATCCATATTGATAAATGTAAAATTTGAAATGTTTTATTGTTTCTTTCACTTAGGTTAGTATTAAATTCACTCAAAAATAATATTTCAATAGTAGATTTTTGAATTTTTAAAATTTTTTGAAATATTACCTGTATACTGATTCTCATACGATTATTCTTCTATACGTTCAAGCCATAATTGCTCAAACCCATATTGATAAAATGTAAATTTTGCAATGGTTTATAGTTTCTTTCATTTAAAAATAACATTTCAATAGTAGATTTTTGAATTTTTGAATTTTTTTGAAATGTTACCTATATACTGGATCTCATACGATCATTTTTCCATACGTTCAAGCCTTAAGTTCTCAAAAATCCATATTGATAAAATTTAAATTTTGAAATGTTGTATTGTTTCTTTCACTTAAAAATAACATTTCAATAGTAGATTTTTGAATTTTTGAATTTTTTTGAAATGTTACCTATATACTGATTCTCATATGATCATTCTTCCATACGTTCAAGCCTTAAGTGCTCAAAAATCCATATTGATAAAATTTAAATTTTGAAATGTTGTATTGTTTCTTTCACTTAAAAATAACATTTCAACAGTAGATTTTTGAATTTTAGAAATTTTTTGAAATGTTACCTCTATACTGATTCACATATGATCATTTTTCCATACGTTCAAGCCTTAAGTGCTCAAAAATCCATATTGATAAAATTTCAGATTTGAAATGTTTTATTGTTTCTTTCACTTAAAAATAACATTTCAATAGTAGATTTTTGAATTTTTAAAATTTTTTGAAATGTTACCTATATACTGATTCTCATACGATTATTCTTCTATACGTTCAAGCCTTAAGTGCTCAAAAATCCATATAAATAAAATGTAAATTTTGAAATGGTTTATTGTTTCTTTCACTAAAAAATAATATTTCAATAGTAGATTATTGAATTTTTGAAATTTTTTGAAATGTTACCTATTTACTGATTCCCATACGATCATTCTTCCATACGTTCAAGCCTTAAGTGGTCAAAAATCCATATTGATAAATGTAAATTTTGAAATGGTTTATTGTTTCTTTCACTAAAAAATAACATTTCAATAGTAGATTTTTGAATTTTTAAAATTTTTTGAAATGTTACCTGTTTACTGATTCTCATACGATCATTCTTCCATACGTTCAAGCCTTAAGTGCTCAAAAATCCATATTGATAAAATTTCAGATTTGAAATGTTTTATTGTTTCTTTCACTTAAAAATAACATTTCAATAGTAGATTTTTGAATTTTTGAACTTTTTTGAAATGTTACCTATATACTGATTCTCATACGGTCATTATTCCATACGTTCAAGCTTTAAGTGCTCAAAACTCCATATTGATAAAATGTAAATTTTGAAATGGTTTATTGTTTCTTTCACATAGAAATAACATTTCAATAGTAGATTTTTGAATTTTTTTTAAATGTTACCTATATACTGGATCTCATACGATCATTCTTCCATACATTCAAGCCTTAACATCTCAAAAATCCATATTGATAAAATGTAAATTTTGAAATGGTTTATTGTTGCTTTCACTTAGGTTAGTATTAAATTCACTCAAAAATAACGTTTCAATAGTAGATTTTTGAATTTTTTTGAAATGTTACCTATATACTGATTCTCATATGATCATTCTTTCATTCGTTCAAGCCTTAAGATCTCAAAAATCCATATTAATAAAATTTAATATTTGAAATGTTTTATTGTTTCTTTCACTTAAAAATAAAATTTCAATAGTACATTTTTAAATTTTTTAAATTCTTTGAAATGTTACCTGTATACTGATTCTCATACGATTATTCTTCCATACATTCAAGCCTTAAGTGCTCAAAAACCCATATTGATAAAATGTAAATTTTGCAATGGTTTATTGTTTTTTTTTCTCTAAAAAATAACATTTCAATAGTAGATTATTGAATTTTTGAAATTTTTTGAAATGTTACCTATATACTGATTCTCATACGATCATTCTTCCATACGTTCAAGCCTTAAGTGCTCAAAAATCCATATTGATAAAATTTCAGATTTGAAATGTTTGATTGTTTCTTTCACTTAAAAATAACATTTCAATAGTAGATTTTTGAATTTTTAAAATTTTTTGAAATGTTACCTATATACTGATTCTTATACGATTATTCTTCTATACGTTCAAGCCATAAGTGCTCAAAAACCATATTGATAAAATGTAAATTTTGCAATGGTTTATAGTTTCTTTCATATAAAAATAACATTTCAATAGTAGATTTTTGAATTTTTGAATTTTTTTGAAATGTAACCTATATACTGGATCTCATACGATCATTCTTCCATACGTTCAAGCCTTAAGTGCTCAAAAATCCATATACATAAAATGTAAATTTTGAAATGTTTTATTGTTTCTTTCACTTAGGTTAGTATTAAATTCACTCAAAAATAACGTTTCAATAGTAGATTTTTGACTTTTTTTGAAATGTTACCTATATACTGATTCTCATATGATCATTCTTTCATACGTTCAAGCCTTAAGATCTCAAAAATCCATATTAATAAAATTTAAGATTTGAAATGTTTTATTGTTTCTTTCACTTAAAAATAAAATTTCAATGGTACATTTTTAAATTTTTTAAATTTTTTGAAATGTTACCTGTATACTGATTCTCATACGATTATTCTTCCATACATTCAAGCCTTAAGTGCTCAAAAACCCATATTGATAAAATGTAAATTTTGCAATGGTTTATTGTTTTTTTTCTCTAAAAAGTAACATTTCAATAGTAGATTATTGAATTTTTGAAATTTTTTGAAATGTTACCTATATACTGATTCTCATACGATCATTCTTCCATACGTTCAAGCCTTAAGTGCTCAAAAATCCATATTGATAAATGTAAATTTTGAAATGTTTTATTGTTTCCTTTACTTAGGTTAGTATTAAATTCACTCAAAAATAACATTTCAATAGTAGATTTTTGAATTTTTAAAATTTTTTGAAATGTTACCTATATACTGATTCTTATACGATTATTCTTCTATACGTTCAAGCCATAAGTGCTCAAAAACCATATTGATAAAATGTAAATTTTGCAATGGTTTATAGTATCTTTCATATAAAAATAACATTTCAATAGTAGATTTTTGAATTTTTGAATTTTTTTGAAATGTAACCTATATACTGGATCTCATACGATCATTCTTCCATACGTTCAAGCCTTAAGTGCTCAAAAATCCATATACATAAAATGTAAATTTTGAAATGGTTTATTGTTTCTTTCACTAAAAAATAACATTTCAATAGTAGATTATTGAATTTTTGAAATTTTTTGA
Organism: Phortica okadai; assembly: GCA_034638295.1. Taxonomy (NCBI): domain Eukaryota; kingdom Metazoa; phylum Arthropoda; class Insecta; order Diptera; family Drosophilidae; genus Phortica; species Phortica okadai. Next base: position 26,131,163 of record CM067851.1, on the reverse strand, counting down.
AATGTTACCTATTTACTGATTCGCATACGATCTTTCTTCCATACGTTCAAGCCTTAAGTGGTCAAAAATCCATATTGATAAATGTAAATTTTGTAATGTTTTATTGTTTCTTTCACTTAGGTTAGTATTAAATTCACTCAAAAATAACGTTTCAATAGTAGATTTTTGAATTTTTTTGAAATGTTACCTATATACTGATTCTCATATGATCATTCTTTCATACGTTCAAGCCTTAAGATCTCAAAAATCCATATTAATAAAATTTAAGATTTGAAATGTTTTATTGTTTCTTTCACTTAAAAATAAAATTTCAATGGTACATTTTTAAATTTTTTAAATTTTTTGAAATGTTACCTGTATACTGATTCTCATACGATTATTCTTCCATACATTCAAGCCTTAAGTGCTCAAAAACCCATATTGATAAAATGTAAATTTTGCAATGGTTTATTGTTTTTTTTCTCTAAAAAGTAACATTTCAATAGTAGATTATTGAATTTTTGAAATTTTTTGAAATGTTACCTATATACTGATTCTCATACGATCATTCTTCCATACGTTCAAGCCTTAAGTGCTCAAAAATCCATATTGATAAATGTAAATTTTGAAATGTTTTATTGTTTCCTTCACTTAGGTTAGTATTAAATTCACTCAAAAATAACATTTCAATAGAAGATTTTTGAATTTTTGAAATTTTTTTAAATGTTACCTATTTACTGATTCCCATACGATCATTCTTCCATACGTTCAAGCCTTAAGTGGTCAAAAATCCATATTGATAAATGTAAATTTTGAAATGTTGTATTGTTTCTTTCACTTAAAAATAACATTTCAATAGTAGATTTTTGAATTTTAGAAATTTTTTGAAATGTTACCTGTATACTGATTCTCATATGATCATTCTTCCATACGTTCAAGCCTTAAGTGCTCAAAAATCCATATTGATAAATTTTCAGATTTGAAATGTTTTATTGTTTCTTTCACTTAAAAATAACATTTCAACAGTAGATTTTTGAATTTTTAAAATTTTTTGAAATGTTACCTATATACTGATTCTCATACGATTATTCTTCTATACGTTCAAGCCATACGTGCTCAAAAACCCATATTGATAAATGTAAATTTTGAAATGTTTTATTGTTTCTTCCACTTAGGTTAGTATTAAATTCACTCAAAAATAACATTTCAATAGTAGATTTTTGAATTTTTGAATTTTTTTGAAATGTTACCTATATACTGATTCTCATATGATCATTCTTCCATACGTTCAAGCCTTATGTGCTCAAAAATCCATATTGCTAAAATCTAAGATTTGAAATGTTTTATTGTTTCTTCCACTTAAAAATAACATTTCAATAGTAGATTTTTGAATTTTTAAAATTTTTTGAAATGTTACCTCATACGATTATTCTTCTATACGTTCAAGCCATAATTGCTCAAACCCATATTGATAAAATGTAAATTTTGCAATGGTTTATAGTTTCTTTCATTTAAAATTAACATTTCAATAGTAGATTTTTGAATTTTTGAATTTTTTTGAAATGTTACCTATATACTGGATCTCATACGATCATTCTTCCATACGTTCAAGCCTTAAGTTCTCAAAAATCCATATTGATAAAATTTAAATTTTGAAATGTTGCATTGTTTCTTTCACTTAAAAATAACATTTCAATAGAAGATTTTTGAATTTTAGAAATTTTTTGAAATGTTATCTGTATACTGATTCTCATACGATCATTCTTCCATATGTTGAAGCCTTAAGATCTCGAAAATCCATATAAATAAAATGTAAATTTTGAAATGTTTTATTGTTTCTTTCACTTAAAAATAACATTTCAATAGAAGATTTTTGAATTTTAGAAATTTTTTGAAATGTTACCTACATACTGATTCTCATACGATTATTCTTCTATACGTTCAACCCATACGTGCTCAAAAACCCATATTGATAAAATGTAAATTTTGCAATGGTTTATAGTTTCTTTCATTTAAAAATAACATTTCAACAGTAGATTTTTGAATTTTTAAAATTTTTTGAAATGTTACCTATATACTGGATCTCATACGATCATTCTTTCATACGGTCAAGCCTTAAGTGCTCAAAAATCCATATAAATAAAATGTAAATTTTAAAATGGTTTATTGTTTATTTCACTTAAAAATAACATTTCAATAGTAGATTTTTGAATTTTTGAAATTTTTTTAAATGTTACCTATATACTGATTCCCATACGAACATTCTTCCATATGTTCAAGCCTTAAGTGCTCAAAAACCCATATTGATAAAATGTAAATTTTGCAATGGTTTATAGTTTCTTTCATTTAAAAATAACATTTCTACAGTAGATTTTTGAATTTTTAAAATTTTTTGAAATGTTACCTATATACTGGATCTCATACGATCATTCTTTCATACGGTCAAGCCTTAAGTGCTCAAAAATCCATATAAATAAAATGTAAATTTTGAAATGGTTTATTGTTTCTTTCACTAAAAAATAATATTTCAATAGTAGATTATTGAATTTTTTAAATTTTTTGAAATGTTACCTATTTACTGATTCCCGTACGATCATTCTTCCATACGTTCAAGCCTTAAGTGGTCAAAAATCCATATTGGTAAATGTAAAATTTGAAATGTTTTATTGTTTCTTTCACTTAGGTTAGTATTAAATTCACTCAAAAATAACATTTCAATAGTAGATTTTTGAATTTTAGAAATTTTTTGAAATGTTACCTATATACTGATTCTCATACGATTATTCCTCTATACGTTCAAGGCTTAAGTGCTCAAAAATCCATATTGATAAAATTTAAATTTTGAAATGTTGTATTGTTTCTTTCACTTAAAAATAACATTTCAATAGAAGATTATTGAATTTTTGAAATTTTTTGAAATGTTACCTATTTTCTGATTCCCATTTGATCATTCTTCCATACGTTCAAGCTTTAAGTGGTCAAAAATCCATATTGATAAATGTAAATTTTGAAATGTTGTATTGTTTCTTTCACTTAAAAATAACATTTCAATAGTAGATTTTTGAATTTTAGAAATTTTTTGAAATGTTACCTGTATACTGATTCTCATATGATCATTCTTCCATACGTTCAAGCTTTAAGTGCTCAAAAATCCATATTGATAAAATTTAAGATTTGAAATGTTTAATTGTTTCTTTCAGTTAAAAATAACATTTCAATAGTAGATTTTTGAATTTTTAAAATTTTTTGAAATGTTTCCTATATACTGATTCTAATACCATTATTCTTCTATACGTTCAAGCCATACATGCTCAAAAACCCATATTGATAAAATGTAAATTTTGCAATGGTTTATAGTTTCTTTCATTTAAAAATAACATTTCAATAGTAGATTTTTGAATTTTTAAAATTTTTTGAAATGTTTCCTATATACTGATTCTAATACCATTATTCTTCTATACGTTCAAGCCATACGTGCTCAAAAACCCATATTGATAAAATGTAAATTTTGCAATGGTTTATAGTTTCTTTCATTTAAAAATAACATTTCAATAGTAGATTTTTGAATTTTTAAAATTTTTTGAAATGTTTCCTATATACTGATTCTAATACCATTATTCTTCTATACGTTCAAGCCATACATGCTCAAAAACCCATATTGATAAAATGTAAATTTTGCAATGGTTTATAGTTTCTTTCATTTAAAAATAACATTTCAATAGTAGATTTTTGAATTTTTAAAATTTTTTGAAATGTTTCCTATATACTGATTCTAATACCATTATTCTTCTATACGTTCAAGCCATACATGCTCAAAAACCCATATTGATAAAATGTAAATTTTGCAATGGTTTATAGTTTCTTTCATTTAAAAATAACATTTCAATAGTAGATTTTTGAATTTTTAAAATTTTTTGAAATGTTTCCTATATACTGATTCTAATACCATTATTCTTCTATACGTTCAAGCCTTAAGTGCTTAAAAATCCATATAAATAAAATGTAAATTTTGAAATGGTTTATTGTTTCTTTCACTAAAAAATAATATTTCAATAGTAGATTATTGAATTTTTGAAATTTTTTGAAATGTTACCTATTTACTGATTCCCATACGATCATTCTTCCATACGTTCAAGCCTTAAGTGGTCAAAAATCCATATTGATAAATGTAAAATTTGAAATGTTTTATTGTTTCTTTCACTTAGGTTAGTATTAAATTCACTCAAAAATTACATTTCAATAGTAGATTTTTGAATTTTTGAATTTTTTGAAATGTTACCTATATACTGATTCTCATATGATCATTCTTCCATACGTTCAAGCCTTAAGTGCTCAAAAATCCATATTGCTAAAATCTAAGATTTGAAATGTTTTATTGTTTCTTCCACTTAAAAATAACATTTCAATAGTAGATTTTTGAATTTTTAAAATTTTTTGAAATGTTACCTGTATACTGATTCTCATACGATTATTTTCTATACGTTCAAGCCATAATTGTTCAAACCCATATTGATAAAATGTAAATTTTGCAATGGTTTATAGTTTCTTTCATTTAAAAATAACATTTCAATAGTAGATTTTTGAATTTTTGAATTTTTTTGAAATGTTACCTATATACTGGATCTCATACGATCATTCTTCCATACGTTCAAGCCTTAAGTTCTCAAAAATCCATATTGATAAAATTTAAATTTTGAAATGTTGTATTGTTTCTTTCACTTAAAAATAACATTTCAATAGAAGATTTTTGAATTTTAGAAATTTTTTGAAATGTTATCTGTATACTGATTCTCATACGATCATTCTTCCATATGTTGAAGCCTTAAGATCTCAAAAATCCATATAAATAAAATGTAAATTTTGAAATGTTTTATTGTTTCTTTCACTTAAAAATAACATTTCAATAGAAGATTTTTGAATTTTAGAAATTTTTTGAAATGTTACCTATATACTGATTCTCATACGATTATTCTTCTATACGTTCAAGCCATACGTGCTCAAAAACCCATATTGATAAAATGTAAATTTTGCAATGGTTTATAGTTTCTTTCATTTAAAAATAACATTTCAACAGTAGATTTTTGAATTTTTAAAATTTTTTGAAATGTTACCTATATACTGGATCTCATACGATCATTCTTTCATACGGTCAAGCCTTAAGTGCTCAAAAATCCATATAAATAAAATGTAAATTTTAAAATGGTTTATTGTTTATTTCACTTAAAAATAACATTTCAATAGTAGATTTTTGAATTTTTGAAATTTTTTTAAATGTTACCTATATACTGATTCCCATACGAACATTCTTCCATATGTTCAAGCCTTAAGTGCTCAAAAACCCATATTGATAAAATGTAAATTTTGCAATGGTTTATAGTTTCTTTCATTTAAAAATAACATTTCTACAGTAGATTTTTGAATTTTTAAAATTTTTTGAAATGTTACCTATATACTGGATCTCATACGATCATTCTTTCATACGGTCAAGCCTTAAGTGCTCAAAAATCCATATAAATAAAATGTAAATTTTGAAATGGTTTATTGTTTCTTTCACTAAAAAATAATATTTCAATAGTAGATTATTGAATTTTTTAAATTTTTTGAAATGTTACCTATTTACTGATTCCCGTACGATCATTCTTCCATACGTTCAAGCCTTAAGTGGTCAAAAATCCATATTGGTAAATGTAAAATTTGAAATGTTTTATTGTTTCTTTCACTTAGGTTAGTATTAAATTCACTCAAAAATAACATTTCAATAGTAGATTTTTGAATTTTAGAAATTTTTTGAAATGTTACCTATATACTGATTCTCATACGATTATTCCTCTATACGTTCAAGGCTTAAGTGCTCAAAAATCCATATTGATAAAATTTAAATTTTGAAATGTTGTATTGTTTCTTTCACTTAAAAATAACATTTCAATAGAAGATTATTGAATTTTTGAAATTTTTTGAAATGTTACCTATTTTCTGATTCCCATTTGATCATTCTTCTATACGTTCAAGCCTTAAGTGGTCAAAAATCCATATTGATAAATGTAAATTTTGAAATGTTGTATTGTTTCTTTCACTTAAAAATAACATTTCAATAGTAGATTTTTGAATTTTAGAAATTTTTTGAAATGTTACCTGTATACTGATTCTCATATGATCATTCTTCCATACGTTCAAGCTTTAAGTGCTCAAAAATCCATATTGATAAAATTTAAGATTTGAAATGTTTAATTGTTTCTTTCAGTTAAAAATAACATTTCAATAGTAGATTTTTGAATTTTTAAAATTTTTTGAAATGTTTCCTATATACTGATTCTAATACCATTATTCTTCTATACGTTCAAGCCATACATGCTCAAAAACCCATATTGATAAAATGTAAATTTTGCAATGGTTTATAGTTTCTTTCATTTAAAAATAACATTTCAATAGTAGATTTTTGAATTTTTAAAATTTTTTGAAATGTTTCCTATATACTGATTCTAATACCATTATTCTTCTATACGTTCAAGCCATACGTGCTCAAAAACCCATATTGATAAAATGTAAATTTTGCAATGGTTTATAGTTTCTTTCATTTAAAAATAACATTTCAATAGTAGATTTTTGAATTTTTAAAATTTTTTGAAATGTTTCCTATATACTGATTCTAATACCATTATTCTTCTATACGTTCAAGCCATACATGCTCAAAAACCCATATTGATAAAATGTAAATTTTGCAATGGTTTATAGTTTCTTTCATTTAAAAATAACATTTCAATAGTAGATTTTTGAATTTTTAAAATTTTTTGAAATGTTTCCTATATACTGATTCTAATACCATTATTCTTCTATACGTTCAAGCCATACATGCTCAAAAACCCATATTGATAAAATGTAAATTTTGCAATGGTTTATAGTTTCTTTCATTTAAAAATAACATTTCAATAGTAGATTTTTGAATTTTTAAAATTTTTTGAAATGTTTCCTATATACTGATTCTAATACCATTATTCTTCTATACGTTCAAGCCTTAAGTGCTCAAAAATCCATATAAATAAAATGTAAATTTTGAAATGGTTTATTGTTTCTTTCACTAAAAAATAATATTTCAATAGTAGATTATTGAATTTTTGAAATTTTTTGAAATGTTACCTATTTACTGATTCCCATACGATCATTCTTCCATACGTTCAAACCTTAAGTGGTCAAAAATCCATATTGATAAATGTAAAATTTGAAATGTTTTATTGTTTCTTTCACTTAGGTTAGTATTAAATTCACTCAAAAATTACATTTCAATAGTAGATTTTTGAATTTTTGAATTTTTTGAAATGTTACCTATATACTGATTCTCATATGATCATTCTTCCATACGTTCAAGCCTTAAGTGCTCAAAAATCCATATTGCTAAAATCTAAGATTTGAAATGTTTTATTGTTTCTTCCACTTAAAAATAACATTTCAATAGTAGATTTTTGAATTTTTAAAATTTTTTGAAATGTTACCTGTATACTGATTCTCATACGATTATTTTCTATACGTTCAAGCCATAATTGCTCAAACCCATATTGATAAAATGTAAATTTTGCAATGGTTTATAGTTTCTTTCATTTAAAAATAACATTTCAATAGTAGATTTTTGAATTTTTGAATTTTTTTGAAATGTTACCTATATACTGGATCTCATACGATCATTCTTCCATACGTTCAAGCCTTAAGTTCTCAAAAATCCATATTGATAAAATTTAAATTTTGAAATGTTGTATTGTTTCTTTCACTTAAAAATAACATTTCAATAGAAGATTTTTGAATTTTAGAAATTTTTTGAAATGTTATCTGTATACTGATTCTCATACGATCATTCTTCCATATGTTGAAGCCTTAAGATCTCAAAAATCCATATAAATAAAATGTAAATTTTGAAATGTATTATTGTTTCTTTCACTTAAAAATAACATTTCAATAGAAGATTTTTGAATTTTAGAAATTTTTTGAAATGTTACCTATATACTGATTCTCATACGATTATTCTTCTATACGTTCAACCCATACGTGCTCAAAAACCCATATTGATAAAATGTAAATTTTGCAATGGTTTATTGTTTATTTCACTTAAAAATAACATTTCAATAGTAGATTATTGAATTTTTTAAATTTTTTGAAATGTTACCTATTTACTGATTCCCGTACGATCATTCTTCCATACGTTCAAGCCTTAAGTGGTCAAAAATCCATATTGGTAAATGTAAAATTTGAAATGTTTTATTGTTTCTTTCACTTAGGTTAGTATTAAATTCACTCAAAAATAACATTTCAATAGTAGATTTTTGAATTTTAGAAATTTTTTGAAATGTTACCTATATACTGATTCTCATACGATTATTCCTCTATACGTTCAAGGCTTAAGTGCTCAAAAATCCATATTGATAAAATTTAAATTTTGAAATGTTGTATTGTTTCTTTCACTTAAAAATAACATTTCAATAGAAGATTATTGAATTTTTGAAATTTTTTGAAATGTTACCTATTTTCTGATTCCCATTTGATCATTCTTCCATACGTTCAAGCTTTAAGTGGTCAAAAATCCATATTGATAAATGTAAATTTTGAAATGTTGTATTGTTTCTTTCACTTAAAAATAACATTTCAATAGTAGATTTTTGAATTTTAGAAATTTTTTGAAATGTTACCTGTATACTGATTCTCATATGATCATTCTTCCATACGTTCAAGCTTTAAGTGCTCAAAAATCCATATTGATAAAATTTAAGATTTGAAATGTTTAATTGTTTCTTTCAGTTAAAAATAACATTTCAATAGTAGATTTTTGAATTTTTAAAATTTTTTGAAATGTTTCCTATATACTGATTCTAATACCATTATTCTTCTATACGTTCAAGCCATACATGCTCAAAAACCCATATTGATAAAATGTAAATTTTGCAATGGTTTATAGTTTCTTTCATTTAAAAATAACATTTCAATAGTAGATTTTTGAATTTTTAAAATTTTTTGAAATGTTTCCTATATACTGATTCTAATACCATTATTCTTCTATACGTTCAAGCCATACGTGCTCAAAAACCCATATTGATAAAATGTAAATTTTGCAATGGTTTATAGTTTCTTTCATTTAAAAATAACATTTCAATAGTAGATTTTTGAATTTTTAAAATTTTTTGAAATGTTTCCTATATACTGATTCTAATACCATTATTCTTCTATACGTTCAAGCCATACATGCTCAAAAACCCATATTGATAAAATGTAAATTTTGCAATGGTTTATAGTTTCTTTCATTTAAAAATAACATTTCAATAGTAGATTTTTGAATTTTTAAAATTTTTTGAAATGTTTCCTATATACTGATTCTAATACCATTATTCTTCTATACGTTCAAGCCATACATGCTCAAAAACCCATATTGATAAAATGTAAATTTTGCAATGGTTTATAGTTTCTTTCATTTAAAAATAACATTTCAATAGTAGATTTTTGAATTTTTAAAATTTTTTGAAATGTTTCCTATATACTGATTCTAATACCATTATTCTTCTATACGTTCAAGCCTTAAGTGCTCAAAAATCCATATAAATAAAATGTAAATTTTGAAATGGTTTATTGTTTCTTTCACTAAAAAATAATATTTCAATAGTAGATTATTGAATTTTTTAAATTTTTTGAAATGTTACCTATTTACTGATTCCCGTACGATCATTCTTCCATACGTTCAAGCCTTAAGTGGTCAAAAATCCATATTGGTAAATGTAAAATTTGAAATGTTTTATTGTTTCTTTCACTTAGGTTAGTATTAAATTCACTCAAAAATAACATTTCAATAGTAGATTTTTGAATTTTAGAAATTTTTTGAAATGTTACCTATATACTGATTCTCATACGATTATTCCTCTATACGTTCAAGGCTTAAGTGCTCAAAAATCCATATTGATAAAATTTAAATTTTGAAATGTTGTATTGTTTCTTTCACTTAAAAATAACATTTCAATAGAAGATTATTGAATTTTTGAAATTTTTTGAAATGTTACCTATTTTCTGATTCCCATTTGATCATTCTTCTATACGTTCAAGCCTTAAGTGGTCAAAAATCCATATTGATAAATGTAAATTTTGAAATGTTGTATTGTTTCTTTCACTTAAAAATAACATTTCAATAGTAGATTTTTGAATTTTAGAAATTTTTTGAAATGTTACCTGTATACTGATTCTCATATGATCATTCTTCCATACGTTCAAGCTTTAAGTGCTCAAAAATCCATATTGATAAAATTTAAGATTTGAAATGTTTAATTGTTTCTTTCAGTTAAAAATAACATTTCAATAGTAGATTTTTGAATTTTTAAAATTTTTTGAAATGTTTCCTATATACTGATTCTAATACCATTATTCTTCTATACGTTCAAGCCATACATGCTCAAAACCCCATATTGATAAAATGTAAATTTTGCAATGGTTTATAGTTTCTTTCATTTAAAAATAACATTTCAATAGTAGATTTTTGAATTTTTAAAATTTTTTGAAATGTTTCCTATATACTGATTCTAATACCATTATTCTTCTATACGTTCAAGCCATACGTGCTCAAAAACCCATATTGATAAAATGTAAATTTTGCAATGGTTTATAGTTTCTTTCATTTAAAAATAACATTTCAATAGTAGATTTTTGAATTTTTAAAATTTTTTGAAATGTTTCCTATATACTGATTCTAATACCATTATTCTTCTATACGTTCAAGCCATACATGCTCAAAAACCCATATTGATAAAATGTAAATTTTGCAATGGTTTATAGTTTCTTTCATTTAAAAATAACATTTCAATAGTAGATTTTTGAATTTTTAAAATTTTTTGAAATGTTTCCTATATACTGATTCTAATACCATTATTCTTCTATACGTTCAAGCCATACATGCTCAAAAACCCATATTGATAAAATGTAAATTTTGCAATGGTTTATAGTTTCTTTCATTTAAAAATAACATTTCAATAGTAGATTTTTGAATTTTTAAAATTTTTTGAAATGTTTCCTATATACTGATTCTAATACCATTATTCTTCTATACGTTCAAGCCTTAAGTGCTCAAAAATCCATATAAATAAAATGTAAATTTTGAAATGGTTTATTGTTTCTTTCACTAAAAAATAATATTTCAATAGTAGATTATTGAATTTTTGAAATTTTTTGAAATGTTACCTATTTACTGATTCCCATACGATCATTCTTCCATACGTTCAAGCCTTAAGTGGTCAAAAATCCATATTGATAAATGTAAAATTTGAAATGTTTTATTGTTTCTTTCACTTAGGTTAGTATTAAATTCACTCAAAAATTACATTTCAATAGTAGATTTTTGAATTTTTGAATTTTTTGAAATGTTACCTATATACTGATTCTCATATGATCATTCTTCCATACGTTCAAGCCTTAAGTGCTCAAAAATCCATATTGCTAAAATCTAAGATTTGAAATGTTTTATTGTTTCTTCCACTTAAAAATAACATTTCAATAGTAGATTTTTGAATTTTTAAAATTTTTTGAAATGTTACCTGTATACTGATTCTCATACGATTATTTTCTATACGTTCAAGCCATAATTGCTCAAACCCATATTGATAAAATGTAAATTTTGCAATGGTTTATAGTTTCTTTCATTTAAAAATAACATTTCAATAGTAGATTTTTGAATTTTTGAATTTTTTTGAAATGTTACCTATATACTGGATCTCATACGATCATTCTTCCATACGTTCAAGCCTTAAGTTCTCAAAAATCCATATTGATAAAATTTAAATTTTGAAATGTTGTATTGTTTCTTTCACTTAAAAATAACATTTCAATAGAAGATTTTTGAATTTTAGAAATTTTTTGAAATGTTATCTGTATACTGATTCTCATACGATCATTCTTCCATATGTTGAAGCCTTAAGATCTCAAAAATCCATATAAATAAAATGTAAATTTTGAAATGTATTATTGTTTCTTTCACTTAAAAATAACATTTCAATAGAAGATTTTTGAATTTTAGAAATTTTTTGAAATGTTACCTATATACTGATTCTCATACGATTATTCTTCTATACGTTCAAGCCATACGTGCTCAAAAACCCATATTGATAAAATGTAAATTTTTCAATGGTTTATAGTTTCTTTCATTTAAAAATAACATTTCAACAGTAGATTTTTGAATTTTTAAAATTTTTTGAAATGTGACCTATATACTGGATCTCATACGATCATTCTTTCATACGGTCAAGCCTTAAGTGCTCAAAAATCCATATAAATAAAATGTAAATTTTAAAATGGTTTATTATTTCTTTCACTTAAAAATAACATTTCAATAGTAGATTTTTGAATTTTAGAAATTTTTTGAAATGTTACCTATATACTGATTCCCATACGAACATTCTTCCATATGTTCAAGCCTTAAGTGCTCAAAAACCCATATTGATAAAATGTAAATTTTGCAATGGTTTATAGTTTCTTTCATTTAAAAATAACATTTCTACAGTAGATTTTTGAATTTTTAAAATTTTTCGAAATGTTACCTATATACTGGATCTCATACGATCATTGTTTCATATGGTCAAGCCTTAAGTGCTCAAAAATCCATATAAATAAAATGTCAATTTTGAAATGGTTTATTGTTTCTTTCACTAAAAAATAATATTTCAATAGTAGATTATTGAATTTTTTAAATTTTTTGAAATGTTACCTATTTACTGATTCCCATACGATCATTCTTCCATACGTTCAAGCCTTAAGTGGTCAAAAATCCATATTGATAAATGTAAAATTTGAAATGTTTTATTGTTTCTTTCACTTAAGTTGGTATTAAATTCACTCAAAAATAACATTTCAATAGTAGATTTTTGAATTTTAGAAATTTTTTGAAATGTTACCTATATACTGATTCTCATACGATTATTCTTCTATAAGTTCAAGCCTTAAGTGCTCAAAAATCCATATTGATAAAATTTAAATTTTGAAATGTTGTATTGTTTCTTTCACTTAAAAATAACATTTCAATAGTAGATTATTGAATTTTTGAAATTTTTTGAAATGTTACCTATTTACTGATACCCATACGATCATTTTTCCATACGTTCAAGCCTTAAGTGGTCAAAAATCCATATTGATAAATGTAAATTTTGAAATGTTGTATTGTTTCTTTCACTTAAAAATAACATTTCAATAGTAGATTTTTGAATTTTAGAAATTTTTTGAAATGTTACCTGTATACTGATTCTTATATGATCATTCTTCCATACGTTCAAGCCTTAAGTGCTCAAAAATCCATATTGATAAAATTTAAGATTTGAAATGTTTTATTGTTTCTTTCAGTTAAAAATAACATTTCAATAGTAGATTTTTGAATTTTTAAAATTTTTTGAAATGTTTCCTATATACTGATTCTAATACCATTATTCTTCTATACGTTCAAGCCATACGTGCTCAAAAACCCATATTGATAAAATGTAAATTTTGCAATGGTTTATAGTTTCTTTCATTTAAAAATAACATTTCAATAGTAGATTTTTGAATTTTTAAAATTTTTTGAAATGTTTCCTATATACTGATTCTAATACCATTATTCTTCTATACGTTCAAGCCATACGTGCTCAAAAACCCATATTGATAAAATGTAAATTTTGCAATGGTTTATAGTTTCTTTCATTTAAAAATAACATTTCAATAGTAGAATTTTGAATTTTCTTTCACTTAGGTTAGTATTAAATTCACTCAAAAATAACGTTTCAATAGTAGATTATTGAATTTTTTTGAAATGTAACCTATATACTGGATCTCATATGATCATTCTTCCATACATTCAAGCCTTAAGTGCTCAAAAATCCATATAAATAAAGTGTAAATTTTGAAATGGTTTATTGTTTCTTTCATTAAAAAATAACATTTCAATAGTAGATTATTGAATTTTTGAAATTTTTTTTAAATGTTACCTATATACTGATTCTCATACGATTATTCTTCCATACGTTCAAGCCTTAAGTGCTCAAAAAACCATATTGATAAAATGTAAATTTTGCATGTTTTATTGTTTCTTTCACTTAAAAATAACATTTCAATAGTAGATTTTTGAATTTTTTGATTTTTTTTTAAATGTTACCTATATACTGGATCTCATACGATTATTCTTCCATACGTTCAAGCCTTAAGTGCTCAAAAATCCATATTGATAAAATTTAAATTTTGAAATGTTGTATTGTTTCTTTCACTTAAAAATAACATTTCAATAGTAGATTTTTGAATTTTAGAAATTTTTTGAAATGTTACCTGTATACTGATTCTCATATGTTCATTCTTCCATACGTTCAAGCCTTAAGTGCTCAAAAATCCATATTGATAAAATTTCAGATTTGAAATGTTTTATTGTTTCTTTCACTTAAAAATAACATTTCAATAGTATATTTTTGAATTTTTAAAATTTTTTGAAATGTTACCTATATACTGATTCTCATACGATTATTGTTCCATACGTTCAAGCCTTAAGTGGTCAAAAATCCATATTGATAAATTTAAATTTTGAAATGTTGTATTGTTTCTTTCACTTAAAAATAACATTTCAATAGTATATTTTTGAATTTTTAAAATTTTTTGAAATGTTACCTATATACTGATTCTCATACGATTATTCTTCTATACGTTCAAGCCATAAGTGCTCAAAAAACCCATATTGATAAAATGTAAATTTTGCAATGGTTTATAGTTTCTTTCATTTAAAAATAACATTTCAATAGTAGATTTTTGAATTTTTAAAATTTTTTGAAATGTTTCCTATATACTGATTCTAATACCATTATTCTTCTATACGTTCAAGCCATACGTGCTCAAAAACCCATATTGATAAAATGTAAATTTTGCAATGGTTTATAGTTTCTTTCATTTAAAAATAACATTTCAATAGTAGATTTTTGAATTTTTGAATTTTTTTGAAATGTTACCTATATACTGGATCTCATACGATCATTCTTTCATACGGTCAAGCCTTAAGTGCTCAAAAATCCATATAAATAAAATGTAAATTTTGAAATGGTTTATTGTTTCTTTCACTAAAAAATAATATTTCAATAGTAGATTATTGAATTTTTGAAATTTTTTGAAATGTTACCTATATACTGATTCTCATACGATCATTCTTCCATACGTTCAAGCCTTAAGTGGTCAAAAATCCATATGGATAAATGTAAAATTTTAAATGTTTTATTGTTTCTTTCACTTAGGTTAGTATTAAATTCACTCAAAAATAACATTTCAATAGTAGATTATTGAATTTTTGAAATTTTTTGAAATGTTACCTATTTACTGATTCCCATACGATCATTCTTCCATACGTTCAAGCCTTAAGTGGTCAAAAATCCATATTGATAAATGTAAATTTTGAAATGTTGTATTGTTTCTTTCACTAAAAAATAACATTTCAATAGTAGATTTTTGAATTTTAGAAATTTTTTGAAATGTTACCTGTATACTGATTCTCATATGATCATTCTTCCATACGTTCAAGCCTTAAGTGCTCAAAAATCCATATTGATAAAATTTAAGATTTGAAATGTTTTATTGTTTCTTTCAGTTAAAAATAACATTTCAATAGTAGATTTTTGAATTTTTAAAATTTTTTGAAATGTTTCCTATATACTGATTCTAATACCATTATTCTTCTATACGTTCAAGCCATACGTGCTCAAAAACCCATATTGATAAAATGTAAATTTTGCAATGGTTTATAGTTTCTTTCATTTAAAAATAACATTTCAATAGTAGATTTTTGAATTTTCTTTCACTTAGGTTAGTATTAAATTCACTCAAAAATAACGTTTCAATAGTAGATTTTTGAATTTTGTTGAAATGTAACCTATATACTGGATCTCATATGATCATTCTTCCATACGTTCAAGCCTTAAGTGCTCAAAAATCCATATAAATAAAGTGTAAATTTTGAAATGGTTTATTGTTTCTTTCATTAAAAAATAGCATTTCAATAGTAGATTATTGAATTTTTGAAATTTTTTTAAATGTTACCTATATACTGATTCTCAAACGATTATTCTTCCATACGTTCAAGCCTTAAGTGCTCAAAAACCCATATTGATAAAATGTAAATTTTGCATGTTTTATTGTTTCTTTCACTTAAAAATAACATTTCAATAGTAGATTTTTGAATTTTTGATTTTTATTTAAATGTTACCTGTATACTGATTCTCATATGATCATTCCATACGTTCAAGCCTTAAGTGCTTAAAAATCCATATTGATAAATGTAAATTTTGAAATGTTGTATTGTTTCTTTCACTAAAAAATAACATTTCAATAGTAGATTTTTGAATTTTAGAAATTTTTTGAAATGTTACCTGTATACTGATTCTCATATGATCATTCTTCCATACCTTCAAGCCTTAAGTGCTCAAAAATCCATATTGATAAAATTTAAGATTTGAAATGTTTTATTGTTTCTTTCAGTTAAAAATAACATTTCAATAGTAGATTTTTGAATTTTTAAAATTTTTTGAAATGTTTCCTTTATACTGATTCTAATACCATTATTCTTCTATACGTTCAAGCCATACGTGCTCAAAAACCCATATTGATAAAATGTAAATTTTGCAATGGTTTATAGTTTCTTTCATTTAAAAATAACATTTCAATAGTAGATTTTTGAATTTTCTTTCACTTAGGTTAGTATTAAATTCACTCAAAAATAACGTTTCAATAGTAGATTTTAGAATTTTGTTGAAATGTAACCTATATACTGGATCTCATATGATCATTCTTCCATACGTTCAAGCCTTAAGTGCTCAAAAATCCATATAAATAAAGTGTAAATTTTGAAATGGTTTATTGTTTCTTTCATTAAAAAATAATATTTCAATAGTAGATTATTGAATTTTTGAAATTTTTTGAAATGTTACCTATTTGCTGATTCCCATACGATCATTCTTCCATACGTTCAAGCCTTAAGTGGTCAAAAATCCATATTGATAAATGTAAAATTTGAAATATTTTATTGTTTCTTTCACTTAGGTTAGTATTAAATTCACTCAAAAATAACATTCCAATAGTAGATTTTTGAATTTTTGAATTTTTTTGAAATGTTACCTATATACTGATTCCCATACGAACATTCTTCCATATGTTCAATCCTTAAGTGCTCAAAAATCCATATTGATAAAATTTAAATTTTGAAATGTTGTATTGTTTCTTTCACTTAAAAATAACATTTCAATAGTAGATTTTTGAATTTTAGAAATTTTTTGAAATGTTACCTATATACTGGATCTCATACGATCATTCTTTCATACGTTCAAGCCTTAAGTGCTCAAAAATCTCTATATATAAAATGTAAATTTTGAAATGGTTTATTGTTTCTTTCACTAAAAAATAATATTTCAATAGTAGATTATTGAATTTTTGAAATTTTTTGAATTGTTACCTATTTACTGATTCCCATACGATCATTCTTCCATACGTTCAAGCCTTAAGTGCTCAAAAATCCATATTGATAAATGTAAAATTTGAAATGTTTTATTGTTTCTTTCACTTAGGTTAGTATTAAATTCACTCAAAAATAACATTTCAATAGTAGATTTTTGAATTTTTGAATTTTTTTGAAATGTTACCTATATACTGATTCCCATACGAACATTCTTCCATATGTTCAAGCCTTAAGTGCTCAAAAATCCATATTGATAAAATTTAAATTTTGAAATGTTGTATTGTTTCTTTCACTTAAAAATAACATTTCAATACTAGATTATTGAATTTTTGAAATTTTTTGAAATGTTACCTATTTACTGATTCCCATACGATCATTCTTCCATACGTTCAAGCCTTAAGTGGTCAAAAATCCATATTGATAAATGTAAAATTTGAAATGTTTTATTGTTTCTTTCACCAAGGTTAGTATTAAATTCACTCAAAAATAACATTTCAATAGTAGATTTTTGAATTTTTGAATTTTTTTGAAATGTTACCTATATACTGATTCCCATACGAACATTCTTCCATATGTTCAAGCCTTAAGTGCTCAAAAATCCATATTGATAAAATTTAAATTTTGAAATGTTGTATTGTTTCTTTAACTTAAAAATAACATTTCAATAGTAGATTTTTGAATTTTAGAAATTTTTTGAAATGTTACCTATATACTGGATCTCATACGATCATTCTTTCATACGTTCAAGCCTTAAGTGCTCAAAAATCTCTATATATAAAATGTAAATTTTGAAATGGTTTATTGTTTCTTTCACTAAAAAATAATATTTCAATAGTAGATTATTGAATTTTTGAAATTTTTTGAAATGTTACCTATTTACTGATTCCCTTACGATCATTATTTCATACGTTCAAGCCTTAAGTGGTCAAAAATCCATATTGATAAATGTAAAATTTGAAATGTTTAATTGTTTCTTTCACTTAGGTTAGTATTAAATTCACTCAAAAATAACATTTCAATAGTAGATTTTTGAATTTTTGAA
Organism: Phortica okadai; assembly: GCA_034638295.1. Lineage (NCBI taxonomy): Eukaryota > Metazoa > Arthropoda > Insecta > Diptera > Drosophilidae > Phortica > Phortica okadai. The sequence goes on along the minus strand of CM067851.1, from coordinate 26,112,690 downwards.
TTTTTTTTGAAATGTTACCTATATACTGATTCCCATACGAACATTCTTCCATATGTTCAAGCCTTAAGTGCTCAAAAATCCATATTGATAAAATTTAAATTTTGAAATGTTGTATTGTTTCTTTCACTTAAAAATAACATTTCAATAGTAGATTTTTGAATTTTAGAAATTTTTTGAAATGTTACCTGTATACTGATTCTCATATGATCATTCTTCCATACGTTCAAGCCTTAAGTGCTCAAAAACCCATATTGATAAAATGTAAATTTTTCAATGGTTTATAGTTTCTTTCATTTCAAAATAACATTTCAATAGTAGATTTTTGAATTTTTTTGAAATGTAACCTATATACTGGATCTCATACGATCATTCTTCCATACGTTCAAACCTTAAGTGCTCAAAAATCCATATAAATAAAGTGTAAATTTTGAAATGGTTTATTGTTTCTTTCACTAAAAAATAATATTTCAATAGTAGATTATTGAATTTTTGAAATTTTTTGAATTGTTACCTATTTACTGATTCCCATACGATCATTCTTCCATACGTTCAAGCCTTAAGTGCTCAAAAATCCATATTGATAAATGTAAAATTTGAAATGTTTTATTGTTTCTTTCACTTAGGTTAGTATTAAATTCACTCAAAAATAACATTTCAATAGTAGATTTTTGAATTTTTGAATTTTTTTGAAATGTTACCTATATACTGATTCCCATACGAACATTCTTCCATATGTTCAAGCCTTAAGTGCTCAAAAATCCATATTGATAAAATTTAAATTTTGAAATGTTGTATTGTTTCTTTCACTTAAAAATAACATTTCAATAGTAGATTTTTGAATTTTAGAAATTTTTTGAAATGTTACCTATATACTGGATCTCATACGATTATTCTTCCATACGTTCAAGCCTTAAGTGCTCAAAAACCCATATTGATAAAATGTAAATTTTGCAATGGTTTATTGTTTCTTTCACTTAAAAATAACATTTCAATAGTAGATTTTTGAATTTTTGAATTTTTTTTAAATGTTACCTATATACTGATTCTCATACGATCATTCTTCCATACGTTCAAGCCTTAAGTGGTCAAAAATCCATATTGATAAATGTAAATTTTGAAATGTTGTATTGTTTCTTTCACTTAAAAATAACATTTCAATAGTAGATTTTTGAATTTTTGAATTTTTTTGAAATGTAACCTATATACTGGATCTCATACGATCATTCTTCCATACGTGCAAGCCTTAAGTGGTCAAAAATCCATATTGATAAATGTAAAATTTGAAATGTTTTATTGTTTCTTTCACTTAGGTTAGTATTAAATTCACTCAAAAATAACATTTCAATAGTAGATTTTTGAATTTTTGAATTTTTTTGAAATGTTACCTATATACTGATTCCCATACGAACATTCTTCCATATGTTCAAGCCTTAAGTGCTCAAAAATCCATATTGATAAAATTTAAATTTTGAAATGTTGTATTGTTTCTTTCACTTAAAAATAACATTTCAATAGTAGATTTTTGAATTTTAGAAATTTTTTGAAATGTTACCTGTATACTGATTCTCATATGATCATTCTTCCATACGTTCAAGCCTTAAGTGCTCAAAAACCCATATTGATAAAATGTAAATTTTTCAATGGTTTATAGTTTCTTTCATTTCAAAATAATATTTCAATAGTAGATTTTTGAATTTTTTTGAAATATAACCTATATACTGGATCTCATACGATCATTCTTCCATACGTTCAAACCTTAAGTGCTCAAAAATCCATATAAATAAAGTGTAAATTTTGAAATGGTTTATTGTTTCTTTCACTAAAAAATAACATTTCAATAGTAGATTATTGAATTTTTGAAATTTTTTTAAATGTTACCTATTAACTGATTCCTATACGAAAATTCTTCCATACGTTCAAGTCTTAAAAGGTCAAAAATCCATATTGATAAATGTAAATTTTGAAATGTTGTATTGTTTCTTTCACTTAAAAATAACATTTCAATAGTAGATTTTTGAATTTTAGAAATTTTTTGGAATGTTACCTGTATACTGATTCTCATATGATCATTCTTCCATACGTTCAAGCCTTAAGTGCTCAAAAATCCATATTGATAAAATTTCAGATTTGAAATGTTTTATTGTTTCTTTCACTTAAAAATAACATTTCAATAGTAGATTTTTGAATTTTTGAATCTTTTTGAAATGTTACCTATATACTGGATCTCATACGATCATTCTTTCATACGTTCAAGCCTTAAAAGCTCAAAAATCCATATAAATAAAATGTAAATTTTGAAATGGTTTATTGTTTCTTTCACTAAAATATAATATTTCAATAGTAGATTATTGAATTTTTGAAATTATTTGAAATGTTACCTATTTACTGATTCCCATACGATCATTCTTCCATACGTTCAAGCCTTAAGTGGTCAAAAATCCATATTGATAAATGTAAAATTTGAAATGTTTTATTGTTTCTTTCACTAAGGTTAGTAATAAATTCACTCAAAAATAACATTTCAATAGTAGATTTTTGAATTTTTGAATTTTTTTGAAATGTAACCTATATACTGGATCTCATACGATCATTCTTTCATACGTTCAAGCCTTAAGTGGTCAAAAATCCATATAAATAAAATGTTAATTTTGAAATGGTTTATTGTTTCTTTCACTAAAAAATAATATTTCAATAGTAGATTATTGAAGTTTTGAAATTTTTTTAAATGTTACCTATTTACTGATTCCCATACGATCATTCTTCCATACGTTCAAGTCTTAAGTGGTCAAAAATCCATATTGATAAATGTAAAATTTGAAATGTTTAATTGTTTCTTTCACTTAGGTTAGTATTAAATTCACTCAAAAATAACATTTCAATAGTAGATTTTTGAATTTTAGAAATTTTTTGAAATGTTACCTGTATACTGATTCTCATATGATCATTCTTCCATACGTTCAAGCCTTAAGTGCTCAAAAATCCATATAAATAAAGTGTAAATTTTGAAATGGTTTATTGTTTCTTTCACTAAAAAATAACATTTCAATAGTAGATTATTGAATTTTTGAAATGTTCTTAAATGTTACCTATTTACTGATTCCCATACGATCATTCTTCCATACGTTCAAGCCTTAAGTGGTCAAAAATCCATATTGATAAATGTAAATTTTGAAATGTTGTATTGTTTCTTTCACTTAAAAATAACATTTCAATAGTAGATTTTTGAATTTTTGAATTTTTTTGAAATGTAACCTATATACTGGATCTCATACGATCATTCTTCCATACGTGCAAGCCTTAAGATCTCAAAAATCCATAAAAATAAAATGTAAATTTTGAAATGTTGTATTGTTTCTTTCACTTAAAAATAACATTTCAATAGAAAATTTTTGAATTTTTAAATTTTTTTGAAATGTTATCTATATATTGGATCTCATACGATCATTCTTCCATACGTTCAAGCCTTAAGTGCTCGAAAATCCATATAAATAAAGTGTAAATTTTGAAATGGTTTATTGTTTCATTCACTAAAAAATAACATTTCAACAGTAGATTATTGAATTTTTGAAATTTTTTTAAATGTTACCTATTTACTGATTCCCATACGATCATTCTCCCATACGTTCAAGTCTTAAGTGGTCAAAAATCCATATTGATAAATGTAAATTTTGAAATGTTTTATTGTTTCTTTCACTTAGGTTAGTATTAAATTCACTCAAAAATAACGTTTCAATAGTAGATTTTTGAATTTTTGAATTTTTTTGAAATGTTAACTATATACTGGATCTCATACGATCATTCTTTCATACGTTCAAGCCTTAAGATCTCAAAAATCCATATTAATAAAATTTGAGATTTGAAATGTTTTATTGTTTCTTTCACTTAAAAATAAAATTTAATAGTAGATTTTTGAATTTTTTAAATTATTTGAAATGTTACCTATATACTGATTCTCATACGATTATTGTTCCATACGTTCAAGCCTTAAGTGGTCAAAAATCCATATTGATAAATTTAAATTTTGAAATGTTGTATTGTTTCTTTCACTTAAAAATAACATTTTAATAGTATATTTTTGAATTTTTAAAATTTTTTGAAATGTTACCTATATACTAATTCTCATACGATTATTCTTCTATACGTTCAAGCCATAAGTGCTCAAAAAACCCATATTGATAAAATGTAAATTTGGCAATGGTTTATTGTTTCTTTCATTTAAAAATAACATTTCAATAGTAGATTTTTGAATTTTTGAATTTTTTTGATATGTTACCTATATACTGCTTCTCATACGATCATTCTTCCATACGTTCAAGCCTTAAGTGCTCAAAAATCCATATTGATAAATGTAAATTTTGAAATGTTTTATTGTTTCCTTCACTTAGGTTAGTATTAAATTCACTTAAATATAACATTTCAATAGTAGATTTTTGAATTTTTGAATTTTTTTGAAATGCTACCTATATACTGATTCCCATACGAACATTCTTCCATATGTTCAAGCCTTAAGTGCTCAAAAATCCATATTGATAAAATTTAAATTTTGCAATGGTTTATTGTTTCTTTCACTTAAAAATAACATTTCAATAGTAGATTTTTGAATTTTAGAAATTTTTTGAAATGTTACCTGTATACTGATTCTCATACCATTATTTTTCTATACGTTCAGGCCATAAGTGCTCAAAAACCCATATTGATAAAATGTAAATTTTGCAATGGTTTATAGTTTCTTTCATTTAAAAATAACATTTCAATAGTAGATTTTTGAATTTTTGAATTTTTTTGAAATGTTACCTATATACTGGATCTCATACGATTATTCTTCCATACGTTCAAGCCTTAAGTGCTCAAAAACCCATATTGATAAATTGTAAATTTTGCAATGGTTTATTGTTTCTTTCACTAAAAAATAACATTTCAATAGTAGATTATTGAATTTTTGAAATTTTTTGAAATGTTACCTATATACTGCTTCTCATACGATCATTCTTCCATACGTTCAAGCCTTAAGTGCTCAAAAATCCATATTGATAAATGTAAATTTTGAAATGTTTTATTGTTTCCTTCACTTAGGTTAGTATTAAATTCACTTAAATATAACATTTCAATAGTAGATTTTTGAATTTTTGAATTTTTTTGAAATTTTACCTATATACTGATTCCCATACGAACATTCTTCCATATGTTCAAGCCTTAAGTGCTCAAAAATCCATATTGATAAAATTTAAATTTTGCAATGGTTTATTGTTTCTTTCACTTAAAAATAACATTTCAATAGTAGATTTTTGAATTTTATAAATTTTTTTAAATGTTACCTGTATACTGATTCTCATACCATTATTTTTCTATACGTTCAGGCCATAAGTGCTCAAAAACCCATATTGATAAAATGTAAATTTTGCAATGGTTTATAGTTTCTTTCATATAAAAATAACATTTCAATAGTAGATTTTTGAATTTTTGAATTTTTTTGAAATGTTACCTATATACTGGATCTCATACGATTATTCTTCCATACGTTCAAGCCTTAAGTGCTCAAAAACCCATATTGATAAAATGTAAATTTTGCAATGGTTTATTGTTTCTTTCACTTAAAAATAACATTTCAATAGTAGATTTTTGAATTTTTGAATTTTTTTTAAATGTTACCTATATACTGATTCTCATACGATCATTCTTCCATACGTTCAAGCCTTAAGTGCTCAAAAACCCATATTGATAAAATGTAAATTTTGCAATGGTTTATTGTTTCTTTCACTTAAAAATAACATTTCAATAGTAGATTTTTGAATTTTAGAAATTTTTTGAAATGTTACCTGTATACTGATTCTGATACCATTATTTTTCTATACGTTCAGGCCATAAGTGCTCAAAAACCCATATTGATAAAATGTAAATTTTGCAATGGTTTATAGTTTCTTTCATTTAAAAATAACATTTCAATAGTAGATTTTTGAATTTTTGAATTTTTTTGAAATGTTACCTATATACTGGATCTCATACGATCATTCTTCCATACGTTCAAGCCTTAAGTGCTCAAAAATCCATATTGATAAATGTAAATTTTGAAATGGTTTATTGTTTCTTTCACTTAGGTTAGTATTAGATTCACTCAAAAATAACGTTTCAATAGTAGATTTTTGAATTTTTGAATTTTTTTTAAATGTTACTTATATACTGGATCTCAAACGATCATTCTTCCATACGTTCAAGCCTTAAGTGGTCAAAAATCCATATTGATAAATGTAAATTTTGAAATGTTTTATTGTTTCTTTCACTTAGGTTAGTATTAAATTCACTCAAAAATAACATTTCAATAGTAGATTTTTGAATTTTTGAATTTTTTTTAAATGTTACTTATATACTGGATCTCAACCGATCATTCTTCCATACGTTCAAGCCTTAAGTGCTCAAAAATCCATATTGATAAATGTAAATTTTGAAATGTTTTATTGTTTCTTTCACTTAGGTTAGTATTAGATTCACTCAAAAATAACGTTTCAATAGTAGATTTTTGAATTTTTGAATTTTTTTTAAATGTTACTTATATACTGGATCTCAAACGATCATTCTTCCATACGTTCAAGCCTTAAGTGCTCAAATATCCATATTGATAAATGTAAATTTTGAAATGGTTTATTGTTTCTTTCACTAAAAAATAACATTTAAATAGTAGATTATTGAATTTTTGAAATTTTTTGAAATGTTACCTATTTACTGATTCCCATACGATCATTCTTCCATACGTTCAAGCCTTAAGTGCTCAAAAATCCATATTGATAAAATTTAAATTTTGAAATGTTGTATTGTTTCTTTCACTTAAAAATAACATTTCAATAGTAGATTTTTGAATTTTAGAAATTTTTTGAAATGTTACCTGTATACTGATTCTCATATGATCATTCTTCCATACGTTCAAGCCTTAAGTGCTCAAAAATCCATATTGATAAAATTTAAGATTTGAAATGTTTTATTATTTCTCTCACTTAAAAATAACATTTCAATAGTAGATTTTTGAATTTTTAAAATTTTTTGAAATGCTTCCTATATACTGATTCTCATACGGTTATTCTTCTATACGTTCAAGCCATAAGTGCTCAAAAACCCATACTGATAAAATGTAAATTTTGCAATGGTTTATAGTTTCTTTCATTTAAAAATAACATTTCAAAAGTAGATTTTTGAATTTTTGAATTTTTTTGAAATGTTACCTATATACTGGATCTCATACGATCATTCTTCCATACGTTCAAGCCTTAAGTGCTCAAAAATCCATATTGATAAAATTTAAGATTTGAAATGTTTTATTGTTTCTTTCACTTAAAAATAACATTTCAATAGTAGATTTTTGAATTTTTAAAATTTTTTGAAATGTTACCTATATACTGATTCTCATACGATTATTCTTCTATACGTTGAAGCCATAAGTGCTTAAAAGCCCATATTGATAAAATGTAAATTTTACAATGGTTTATAGTTTCTTTCATTTAAAAAAGACATTTCAATAGTAGATTTTAGAATTTTTTAATTTTTTTGAAATGTTACCTATATACTGGATCTCATACGATCATTCTTCCATACGTTCAAGCCTTAAGTTCTCAAAAATCCATATAAATAAAATGTAAATTTTGAAATGGTTTATTGTTTCTTTCACTAAAAAATAACATTTCAATAGTAGATTATTGAATTTTTGAAATTTTTTGAAATGTTACCTTTTTACTGATTCCCATACGATCATTCTTCCATAAGTTCAAGCCTTAAGTGGTCAAAAATCCATATTGATAAATGTAAATTTTGAAATGTTTTATTGTTTCTTTCACTTAGGTTAGTATTAAATTCACTCAAAAATAACGTTTCAATAGTAGATTTTTTAATTTTTAGATTTTTTTGAAATGTTACCTATATACTGGATCTCATACGATCATTCTTCCATACGTTCAAGCCTTTAAGTGCTCAAAAATCCATATTGATAAAATGTAAATTTTGAAATGGTTTATTGTTTCTTTCACGTAGGTTAGTATCAAATGCACTTAAAAAAACATTTTTATAGAACATTATTGAATTTTTGATATTTTTTTAAATGTTACCTATATACTGATTCTCAGACTTTTATTCTTCCATACGTTCAAGCCTTAAGAGGTCAAAAATCCATATTGATAAAATGTAAATTTTGCAATGGTTAAGGTTTCTTTCATTTAAAAATAATATTTCAATAGTAGATTTTTGAATTTTTGAATTTTTTTGAAATGTTACCTATATACTGGATCTCATACGATCATTCTTCCATACGTTCAAGCCTTAAGTGCTCAAAAATCCATATAAATAAAATGTAAATTTTGAAATGGTTTATTGTTTCTTTCACTAAAAAATAACATTTCAATAGTAGATTATTGAATTTTTGAAATTTTTTGAAATGTTACCTTTTTACTGATTCCCATACAATCATTCTTCCATAAGTTCAAGCCTTAAGTGGTCAAAAATCCATATTGATAAATTCAATAATGATTAGCAGGCTCGAGGTCAATTTTGATACACCAAATTTGTAATCAAAAGTTTTGGCAGTTTTAACAACAAACAATAAACCTGCAATTCTCATGCAGTTTATCAAGAAAAACGTATGAGGAGTGCTGATAATCCGTTCATCGTTAAGCAAAGATCGCTGATGAAGGAGTTTGGCAACTCCCGAAACAGCTGTACGATCTGCCTGCTGCTAGCTTTTGAGCTAGTTCTTGCAATATTGTTTGTTGTTAAAACTGCCAAAACTTTTGATTACAAATTTGGTGTATCAAAATTGACCTCGAGCCTGCTAATCATTATTGAATTACTTGTATAGGTCGTAAAAAAACACTTTTTAAATATTGATAAATGTAAATTTTGAAATGTTTTATTGTTTCTTTCACTTAGGTTAGTATTAAATTCACTCAAAAATAACGTTTCAATAGTAGATTTTTGAATTTTTGAATTTTTTTGAAATGTTACCTATATACTGGATCTCATACGATCATTCTTCCATACGTTCAAGCCTTAAGATCTCAAAAATCCATATAAATAAAATGTAAATTTTGAAATGGTTTATTGTTTCTTTCACTAAAAAATAACATTTCAATAGTAGATTATTGAATTTTTGAAATTTTTTGAAATTTTAAATATTTACTGATTCTCATACGATTATTCTTCTATACGTTGAAGCCATAAGTGCTCAAAAACCCATACTGATAAAATGTAAATTTTGCAATGGTTTATAGTTTCCTTCATTTAAAAATAACATTTCAATAGTAGATTTTTGAATTTTTGAATTTTTTTGAAATGTTACCTATATACTGATTCTCATACGATTATTCTTCTATACGTTCAAGCCATAAGTGCTCAAAAACCCATATTGATAAAATGTAAATTTTGCAATGGTTTATAGTTTCTTTCATTTAAAAAAGACATTTCAATAGTAGATTTTTGAATTTTTGAATTTTTTTGAAATGTTATCTATATACTGATTCCCATACGATCATTCTTCCATACGGTCAAGCCTTAAGATGTCAAAAACCCATATAAATAAAATGTAAATTTTGAAATGGTTTATTGTTTCTTAGTCTTAAAAATAACATTTCAATAGTAGATTTTTGAATTTTTAAAATTTTTTGAAATGTTACCTATATACTGATTCTCATACGATTATTCTTCTATACGTTCAAGCCATAAGTGCTCAAAAACCCATATTGATAAAATGTAAATTTTGCAATGGTTTATAGTTTCTTTCATTTAAAAAAGACATTTCAATAGTAGATTTTTGAATTTTTGAATTTTTTTGAAATGTTATCTATATACTGATTCCCATACGATCATTCTTCCATACGGTCAAGCCTTAAGATGTCAAAAACCCATATAAATAAAATGTAAATTTTGAAATGGTTTATTGTTTCTTTCACTAAAAAATAACATTTCAATAGTAGATTTTTGAATTTTTGAAATTTTTTGAAATGTTACCTATTTACTGATTCCCATACGATCATTCTTCCATAAGTTCAAGCCTTATGTGGTCAAAAATCCATATTGATAAATGTAAATTTTGAAATATTTTATTGTTTCTTTCACTTAGGTTTGTATTAAATTCACTCAAAAATAACGTTTCAATAGTAGATTTTTGAATTTTTGAATTTTTTTGAAATGTTACCTATATACTGGATCTCATACGATCATTTTTCCATACGTTCAAGCCTTAAGTGCTCAAAAATCCATATTGATAAAATGTAAATTTTGAAATGTTTTATTGTTTCTTTCACTTAAAAATAACATTTCAATAGTAGATTTTTGAATTTTTGAATTTTTTTGAAATGTTACCTATATACTGGATCTCATACGATCATTCTTCCACACGTTCAAGCCTTAAGTGCTCAAAAATCCATATTGATAAAATGTAAATTTTGAAATGGTTTATTGTTTCTTTCACTTAAAAATAACATTTCAATAGTAGATTTTTGAATTTTTGAAATTTTTTGAAATGTTACCTATTTACTGATTCCCATACGATCATTCTTCCATACGTTCAAGCCTTATGTGGTCAAAAATCCATATTGATAAATGTAAATTTTGAAATGTTTTATTGTTTCTTTCACTTAGGTTTGTATTAAATTCACTCAAAAATAACGTTTCAATAGTAGATTTTTGAATTGTTGAATTTTTTTGAAATGTCACCTATATACTGGATCTCATACGATAATTTTTCCATACGTTCAAGTCTTAAGTGCTCAAAAATCCATATTGATAAAATGTAAATTTTGAAATGTTTTATTGTTTCTTTCACTTAAAAATAACATTTCAATGGTAGATTTTTGAATTTTTGAATTTCTTTGAAATGTTTTCTATATACTGATTCCCATACGATCATTCTTCCATACGTTCAAGCCTTAAGATGTCAAAAATCCATATAAATAAAATGTAAATTTTGAAAGGGTTTATTGTTTCTTTCACTAAAAAATAACATTTCAATAGTAGATTATTGAATTTTTGAAATTTTTTGAAATGTTACCTATTTACTGATTCCCATACGATCATTCTTCCATACGTTCAAGCCTTATGTGGTCAAAAATCCATATTGATAAATGTAAATTTTGAAATGTTTTATTGTTTCTTTCACTTAGGTTTGTATTAAATTCACTCAAAAATAACGTTTCAATAGTAGATTTTTGAATTGTTGAATTTTTTTGAAATGTCACCTATATACTGGATCTCATACGATAATTTTTCCATACGTTCAAGTCTTAAGTGCTCAAAAATCCATATTGATAAAATGTAAATTTTGAAATGTTTTATTGTTTCTTTCACTTAAAAATAACATTTCAATGGTAGATTTTTGAATTTTTGAATTTCTTTGAAATGTTTTCTATATACTGATTCCCATACGATCATTCTTCCATACGTTCAAGCCTTAAGATGTCAAAAATCCATATAAATAAAATGTAAATTTTGAAATGGTTTATTGTTTCTTTCACTAAAAAATAACATTTCAATAGTAGATTTTTGAATTTTTGAATTTTTTTGAAATGTTACCTATATACTGATTCTCATACGATTATTCTTCTATACGTTCAAGCCATAAGTGCTCAAAAACCCATATTGATAAAATTTAAGATTTGAAATGTTTTATTGTTTCTTAGTCTTAAAAATAACATTTCAATAGTAGATTTTTGAATTTTTAAAATTTTTTGAAATGTTACCTATATACTGATTCTCATACGATTATTCTTCTATACGTTCAAGCCATAAGTGCTCAAAAACCCATATTGATAAAATGTAAATTTTGCAATGGTTTATAGTTTCTTTCATTTAAAAAAGACATTTCAATAGTAGATTTTTGAATTTTTGAATTTTTTTGAAATGTTATCTATATACTGATTCCCATACGATCATTCTTCCATACGGTCAAGCCTTAAGATGTCAAAAACCCATATAAATAAAATGTAAATTTTGAAATGGTTTATTGTTTCTTTCACTAAAAAATAACATTTCAATAGTAGATTTTTGAATTTTTGAAATTTTTTGAAATGTTACCTATTTACTGATTCCCATACGATCATTCTTCCATAAGTTCAAGCCTTATGTGGTCAAAAATCCATATTGATAAATGTAAATTTTGAAATATTTTATTGTTTCTTTCACTTAGGTTTGTATTAAATTCACTCAAAAATAACGTTTCAATAGTAGATATTTGAATTTTTGAATTTTTTTGAAATGTTACCTATATACTGGATCTCATACGATCATTTTTCCATACGTTCAAGCCTTAAGTGCTCAAAAATCCATATTGATAAAATGTAAATTTTGAAATGTTTTATTGTTTCTTTCACTTAAAAATAACATTTCAATAGTAGATTTTTGAATTTTTTTGAAATGTTACCTATATACTGGATCTCATACGATCATTCTTCCACACGTTCAAGCCTTAAGTGCTCAAAATTCCATATTGATAAAATGTAAATTTTGAAATGGTTTATTGTTTCTTTCACTTAAAAATAACATTTCAATAGTAGATTTTTGAATTTTTGAAATTTTTTGAAATGTTACCTATTTACTGATTCCCATACGATCATTCTTCCATACGTTCAAGCCTTATGTGGTCAAAAATCCATATTGATAAATGTAAATTTTGAAATGTTTTATTGTTTCTTTCACTTAGGTTTGTATTAAATTCACTCAAAAATAACGTTTCAATAGTAGATTTTTGAATTGTTGAATTTTTTTGAAATGTCACCTATATACTGGATCTCATACGATAATTTTTCCATACGTTCAAGTCTTAAGTGCTCAAAAATCCATATTGATAAAATGTAAACTTTGAAATGTTTTATTGTTTCTTTCACTTAAAAATAACATTTCAATGGTAGATTTTTGAATTTTTGAATTTCTTTGAAATGTTTTCTATATACTGATTCCCATACGATCATTCTTCCATACGTTCAAGCCTTAAGATGTCAAAAATCCATATAAATAAAATGTAAATTTTGAAAGGGTTTATTGTTTCTTTCACTAAAAAATAACATTTCAATAGTAGATTATTGAATTTTTGAAATTTTTTTGAAATGTTACCTATTTACTGATTCCCATACGATCATTCTTCCATACGTTCAAGCCTTAAGTGCTCAAAAATCCATATTGATAAAATTTAAGATTTGACATGTTTTATTGTTTCTTTCACTTAAAAATAACATTTCAATAGTAGATTTTTGAATTTTTGAATTTTTTTGAAATGTTACCTATATACTGATTCCCATACGAACATTCTTCCATACGTTTAAGCCTTAAGTGGTCAAAAATCCATATTGATAAATGTAAATTTTGAAATGTTTTATTGTTTCTTTCACTTAGGTTACTATTAAATTCACTCAAAAATAACGTTTCAATAGTAGATTTTTGAATTTTTGAATTTTTTTTAAATGTTACCTATATACTGATTCTCTGACTTTTATTCTTCCATACGTTCAAGCCTTAAGTGCTCAAAAATCCATATTGATAAAATTTAAATTTTGAAATGTTTTATTGTTTCTTTCACTAAAAAATAACATTTCAATAGTAGATTATTGAATTTTTGAAATTTTTTTGAAATGTTACCTATATACTGATTCTCATACGATTATTCTTCTATACTTTCAAGCCATAAGTGCTCAAAAACCCATATTGATAAAATGTAAATTTTGCAATGGTTTATAGTTTCTTTCATTTAAAAAAGACATTTCAATAGTAGATTTTTGAATTTTTGAATTTTTTTGAAATGTTACCTATATACTGGATCTCATACGATCATTCTTCCACACATTCAAGCCTTAAGTGCTCAAAAATCCATATAAATAAAATGTAAATTTTGAAATGGTTTATTGTTTCTTTCACTAAAAAATAATATTTCAATAGTAGATTATTGAATTTTTGAAATTTTTTGAAATGTGACCTATTTACTGATTCCCATACGATCATTCTTCAATACGTTCAAGCCTTAAGTGGTCAAAAATCCATATTGATAAATGTAAATTTTGAAATGTTTTATTGTTTCTTTCACTTAGGTTAGTATTAAATTCACTCAAAAATAAAGTTTCAATAGTAGATTTTTGAATTTTTGAATTTTTTTGAAATGTTACCTATATACTGGATCTCATACGATCATTCTTCCATACGTTCAAGCCTTAAGATCTCAAAAATCCATATAAATAAAATGTAAATTTTGAAATGGTTTATTGTTTCTTTCACTAAAAAATAACATTTCAATAGTAGATTATTGAATTTTTGAAATTTTTTGAAATTTTTTGAAATGTTAAATATTTACTGATTCTCATACGGTTATTCTTCTATACGTTCAAGCCATAAGTGCTCAAAAACCCATACTGATAAAATGTAAATTTTGCAATGGTTTATAGTTTCCTTCATTTAAAAATAACATTTCAATAGTAGATTTTTGAATTTTTGAATTTTTTTGAAATGTTACCTATATACTGATTCTCATACGATTATTCTTCTATACGTTCAAGCCATAAGTGCTCAAAAACCCATATTGATAAAATTTAAGATTTGAAATGTTTTATTGTTTCTTAGTCTTAAAAATAACATTTCAATAGTAGATTTTTGAATTTTTAAAATTTTTTGAAATGTTACCTATATACTGATTCTCATACGATTATTCTTCTATACGTTCAAGCCATAAGTGCTCAAAAACCCATATTGATAAAATGTAAATTTTGCAATGGTTTATAGTTTCTTTCATTTAAAAAAGACATTTCAATAGTAGATTTTTGAATTTTTGAATTTTTTTGAAATGTTACCTATATACTGGATCTCATACGATCATTCTTCCTCACATTCAAGCCTTAAGTGCTCAAAAATCCATATAAATAAAATGTAAATTTTGAAATGGTTTTTTGTTTCTTTCACTAAAAAATAATATTTCAATAGTAGATTATTGAATTTTTGAAATTTTTTGAAATGTTACTTATTTACTGATTCCCATACGATCATTCTTCCATACGTTCAAGCCTTAAGTGCTCAAAAATCCATATTGATAAAATTTAAATTTTGAAATGTTGTATTGTTTCTTTCACTTAAAAATAACATTTCAATAGTAGATTTTTGAATTTTAGAAATTTTTTGAAATGTTACCTGTATACTGATTCTCATATGATCATTCTTCCATACGTTCAAGCCTTAAGTGCTCAAAAATCCATATTGATAAAATTTAAGATTTGAAATGTTTTATTGTTTCTCTCACTTAAAAATAACATTTCAATAGTAGATTTTTGAATTTTTAAAATTTTTTGAAATGCTTCCTATATACTGATTCTCATACGGTTATTCTTCTATACGTTCAAGCCATAAGTGCTCAAAAACCCATACTGATAAAATGTAAATTTTGCAATGGTTTATAGTTTCTTTCATTTTAAAAAGACATTTCAATAGTAGATTTTAGAATTTTTTAATTTTTTTGAAATGTTACCTATATACTGGATCTCATACGATCATTCTTCCATACGTTCAAGCCTTAAGTGCTCAAAAATCCATATAAATAAAATGTAAATTTTGAAATGGTTTATTGTTTCTTTCACTAAAAAATAACATTTCAATAGTAGATTATTGAATTTTTGAAATTTTTTGAAATGTGACCTATTTTCTGATTCCCATACGATCATTTTTCCATACGGTCAAGCTTTAAGTGGTCAAAAATCCATATTGATAAATGTAAATTTTGAAATGTTTTATTGTTTCTTTCACTTAGGTTAGTATTAAATTCACTCAAAAATAACGTTTCAATAGTAGATTTTTGAATTTTTGAATTTTTTTGAAATGTTACCTATATACTGGATCTTATACGATCATTCTTCCATACGTTCAAGCCTTTAAGTGCTCAAAAATCCATATTGATAAAATGTAAATTTTGAAATGGTTTATTGTTTCTTTCACGTAGGTTAGTATTAAATGCACTTAAAAAAACATTTTAATAGAACATTATTGAATTTTTGATATTTTTTTAAATGTTACCTATATACTGATTCTCAGACTTTTATTCTTCCATACGTTCAAGCCTTAAGTGCTCACAAATCCATATTGATAAAATGTAAATTTTGCAATGGTTTATAGTTTCTTTCATTTAAAAATAATATTTCAATAGTAGATTTTTGAATTTTTGAATTTTTTTGAAATGTTACCTATATACTGGATCTCATACGATCATTCTTCCACACGTTCAAGCCTTAAGTGCTCAAAAATCCATATTGATAAAATGTAAATTTTGAAATGGTTTATTGTTTCTTTCACTTAAAAATAACATTTCAATAGTAGATTTTTGAATTTTTGAAATTTTTTGAAATGTTACCTATTTACTGATTCCCATACGATCATTCTTCCATACGTTCAAGCCTTATGTGGTCAAAAATCCATATTGATAAATGTAAATTTTGCAATGGTTTATAGTTTCTTTCATTTAAAAAAGACATTTCAATAGTAGATTTTTGAATTTTTGAATTTCTTTGAAATGTTATCTATATACTGATTCCCATACGATCATTCTTCCATACGTTCAAGCCTTAAGATGTCAAAAATCCATATAAATAAAATGTAAATTTTGAAATGGTTTATTGTTTCTTTCACTAAAAAATAACATTTCAATAGTAGATTTTTGAATTTTTGAAATTTTTTGAAATGTTACCTATTTACTGATTCCCATACGATCATTCTTCCATACGTTCAAGCCTTATGTGGTCAAAAATCCATATTGATAAATGTAAATTTTGCAATGGTTTATAGTTTCTTTCATTTAAAAAAGACATTTCAATAGTAGATTTTTGAATTTTTGAATTTCTTTGAAATGTTATCTATATACTGATTCCCATACGATCATTCTTCCATACGTTCAAGCCTTAAGATGTCAAAAATCCATATAAATAAAATGTAAATTTTGAAATGGTTTATTGTTTTTTTCACTAAAAAATAACATTTCAATAGTAGATTTTTGAATTTTTGAAATTTTTTGAAATGTTACCTATTTACTGATTCCCATACGATCATTCTTCCATACGTTCAAGCCTTATGTGGTCAAAAATCCATATTGATAAATGTAAATTTTGAAATGTTTTATTGTTTCTTTCACTTAGGTTTGTATTAAATTCACTCAAAAATAACGTTTCAATAGTAGATTTTTGAATTTTTGAATTTTTTTGAAATGTTACCTATATACTGGATCTCATACGATCATTTTTCCATACGTTCAAGCCTTAAGTGCTCAAAAATCCATATTGATAAAATGTAAATTTTGAAATGTTTTATTGTTTCTTTCACTTAAAAATAACATTTCAATAGTAGATTTTTGAATTTTTGAATTTTTTTGAAATGTTACCTATATACTGGATCTCATACGATCATTCTTCCACACGTTCAAGCCTTAAGTGCTCAAAAATCCATATTGATAAAATGTAAATTTTGAAATGGTTTATTGTTTCTTTCACTTAAAAATAACATTTCAATAGTAGATTTTTGAATTTTTGAAATTTTTTGAAATGTTACCTATTTACTGATTCCCATACGATCATTCTTCCATACGTTCAAGCCTTATGTGGTCAAAAATCCATATTGATAAATGTAAATTTTGAAATGTTTTATTGTTTCTTTCACTTAGGTTTGTATTAAATTCACTCAAAAATAACGTTTCAATAGTAGATTTTTGAATTTTTGAATTTTTTTGAAATGTTACCTATATACTGGATCTCATACGATAATTGTTCCATACGTTCAAGCCTTAAGTGCTCAAAAATCCATATTGATAAAATGTAAATTTTGAAATGTTTTATTGTTTCTTTCACTTAAAAATAACATTTCAATAGTAGATTTTTGAATTTTTGAATTTCTTTGAAATGTTATCTATATACTGATTCCCATACGATCATTCTTCCATACGTTCAAGCCTTAAGATGTCAAAAATCCATATAAATAAAATGTAAATTTTGAAACGGTTTATTTACCTCGTTTATGCGAGAGCCTTAAAGCGCTTTAACTCAATACGCACTAATTAAAAACGCATGCATAAACGCCTTAATGCGCATTAGCGTAGAGCGCTTTTTAAAAGCGACCTAACAGAGTTAAACCGCTCTAAGAGTATCGCATAAACGCGACATTCGTTTCTTTCACTAAAAAATAACATTTCAATAGTAGATTATTGAATTTTTGAAATTTTTTTGAAATGTTACCTATTTACTGATTCCCATACGATCATTCTTCCATAAGTTCAAGCCTTAAGTGCTCAAAAATCCATATTGATAAAATTTAAGATTTGAAATGTTTTATTGTTTCTTTCACTTAAAAATAACATTTCAATAGTAGATTTTTGAATTTTTGAATTTTTTTGAAATGTTACCTATATACTGATTCCCATACGAACATTCTTCCATACGTTTAAGCCTTAAGTGGTCAAAAATCCATATTGATAAATGTAAATTTTGAAATGTTTTATTGTTTCTTTCACTTAGGTTACTATTAAATTCACTCAAAAATAACGTTTCAATAGTAGATTTTTGAATTTTTGAATTTTTTTTAAATGTTACCTATATACTGATTCTCAGACTTTTATTCTTCCATACGTTCAAGCCTTAAGTGCTCAAAAATCCATATTGATAAAATGTAAATTTTGAAATGGTTTATTGTTTCTTTCACTTAAAAATAACATTTTAATAGTAGATTTTTGAATTTTTGAATTTTTTTGAAATGTTATCAATATACTGATTCCCTTACGATCATTCTTCCATACGTTCAAGCCTTAAGTGCTCAAAAATCCATATTGATAAATGTAAATTTTGAAATGTTTTATTGTTTTTTTCACTTAGGTTAGTTTAACATTCACTCAAAAATAACGTTTCAATAGTAGATTTTTGAATTTTTGTATTTTTTTGAAATGTTACCTATATACTGGATCTCATACGATCATTCTTCCATACGTTCAAGCCTTAAGATCTCAAAAATCCATATAAATAAAATGTAAATTTTGAAATGGTTTATTGTTTCTTTCACTAAAAAATAACATTTCAATAGTAGATTATTGAATTTTTGAAATTTTTTGAAATTTTTTGAAATGTTAAATATTTACTGATTCTCATACGGTTATTCTTCTATACGTTCAAGCCATAAGTGCTCAAAAACCCATACTGATAAAATGTAAATTTTGCAATGGTTTATAGTTTCCTTCATTTAAAAATAACATTTCAATAGTAGATTTTTGAATTTTTGAATTTTTTTGAAATGTTACCTATTTACTGATTCCCATACGATCATTCTTCCATACGTTCAAGCCTTATGTGGTCAAAAATCCATATTGATAAATGTAAATTTTGCAATGGTTTATAGTTTCTTTCATTTAAAAAAGACATTTCAATAGTAGATTTTTGAATTTTTGAATTTCTTTGAAATGTTATCTATATACTGATTCCCATACGATCATTCTTCCATACGTTCAAGCCTTAAGATGTCAAAAATCCATATAAATAAAATGTAAATTTTGAAATGGTTTATTGTTTCTTTCACTAAAAAATAACATTTCAATAGTAGATTTTTGAATTTTTGAAATTTTTTGAAATGTTACCTATTTACTGATTCCCATACGATCATTCTTCCATACGTTCAAGCCTTATGTGGTCAAAAATCCATATTGATAAATGTAAATTTTGAAATGTTTTATTGTTTCTTTCACTTAGGTTTGTATTAAATTCACTCAAAAATAACGTTTCAATAGTAGATTTTTGAATTTTTGAATTTTTTTGAAATGTTACCTATATACTGGATCTCATACGATCATTTTTCCATACGTTCAAGCCTTAAGTGCTCAAAAATCCATATTGATAAAATGTAAATTTTGAAATGTTTTATTGTTTCTTTCACTTAAAAATAACATTTCAATAGTAGATTTTTGAATTTTTGAATTTTTTTTGAAATGTTACCTATATACTGGATCTCATACGATCATTCTTCCACACGTTCAAGCCTTAAGTGCTCAAAAATCCATATTGATAAAATGTAAATTTTGAAATGGTTTATTGTTTCTTTCACTTAAAAATAACATTTCAATAGTAGATTTTTGAATTTTTGAAATTTTTTGAAATGTTACCTATTTACTGATTCCCATACGATCATTCTTCCATACGTTCAAGCCTTATGTGGTCAAAAATCCATATTGATAAATGTAAATTTTGAAATGTTTTATTGTTTCTTTCACTTAGGTTTGTATTAAATTCACTCAAAAATAACGTTTCAATACTAGATTTTTGAATTTTTGAATTTTTTTGAAATGTTACCTATATACTGGATCTCATATGATAATTGTTCCATACGTTCAAGCCTTAAGTGCTCAAAAATCCATTTTGATAAAATGTAAATTTTGAAATGTTTTATTGTTTCTTTCACTTAAAAATAACATTTCAATAGTAGATTTTTGAATTTTTGAATTTCTTTGAAATGTTATCTATATACTGATTCCCATACGATCATTCTTCCATATGTTCAAGCCTTAAGATGTCAAAAATCCATATAAATAAAATGTAAATTTTGAAACGGTTTATTGTTTCTTTCACTAAAAAATAACATTTCAATAGTAGATTATTGAATTTTTGAAATTTTTTTGAAATGTTACCTATTTACTGATTCTCATACGATCATTCTTCCATACGTTCAAGCCTTAAGTGCTCAAAAATCCATATTGATAAAATTTAAGATTTGAAATGTTTTATTGTTTCTTTCACTTAAAAATAACATTTCAATAGTAGATTTTTGAATTTTTGAATTTTTTTGAAATGTTACCTATATACTGATTCCCATACGAACATTCTTCCATACGTTTAAGCCTTAAGTGGTCAAAAATCCATATTGATAAATGTAAATTTTGAAATGTTTTATTGTTTCTTTCACTTAGGTTACTATTAAATTCACTCAAAAATAACGTTTCAATAGTAGATTTTTGAATTTTTGAATTTTTTTTAAATGTTACCTATATACTGATTCTCAGACTTTTATTCTTCCATACGTTCAAGCCTTAAGTGCTCAAACATCCATATTGATAAAATGTAAATTTTGAAATGGTTTATTGTTTCTTTCACTTAAAAATAACATTTTAATAGTAGATTTTTGAATTTTTGAATTTTTTTGAAATGTTATCAATATACTGATTCCCATACGATCATTCTTCCATACGTTCAAGCCTTAAGTGCTCAAAAATCCATATTGATAAATGTAAATTTTGAAATGTTTTATTGTTTTTTTCACTTAGGTTAGTTTAACATTCACTCAAAAATAACGTTTCAATAGTAGATTTTTGAATTTTTGAATTTTTTTGAAATGTTACCTATATACTGGATCTCATACGATCATTCTTCCATACGTTCAAGCCTTAAGTGCTCAAAAATCCATATTGATAAAATGTAAATTTTGAAATGTTTTATTGTTTCTTTCACTTAAAAATAACATTTCAATAGTAGATTTTTGAATTTTTGAATTTTTTTTGAAATGTTACCTATATACTGGATCTCATACGATCATTCTTCCACACGTTCAAGCCTTAAGTGCTCAAAAATCCATATTGATAAAATGTAAATTTTGAAATGGTTTATTGTTTCTTTCACTTAAAAATAACATTTCAATAGTAGATTTTTGAATTTTTGAAATTTTTTGAAATGTTACCTATTTACTGATTCCCATACGATCATTCTTCCATACGTTCAAGCCTTATGTGGTCAAAAATCCATATTGATAAATGTAAATTTTGAAATGTTTTATTGTTTCTTTCACTTAGGTTTGTATTAAATTCACTCAAAAATAACGTTTCAATACTAGATTTTTGAATTTTTGAATTTTTTTGAAATGTTACCTATATACTGGATCTCATACGATAATTGTTCCATACGTTCAAGCCTTAAGTGCTCAAAAATCCATTTTGATAAAATGTAAATTTTGAAATGTTTTATTGTTTCTTTCACTTAAAAATAACATTTCAATAGTAGATTTTTGAATTTTTGAATTTCTTTGAAATGTTATCTATATACTGATTCCCATACGATCATTCTTCCATACGTTCAAGCCTTAAGATGTCAAAAATCCATATAAATAAAATGTAAATTTTGAAACGGTTTATTGTTTCTTTCACTAAAAAATAACATTTCAATAGTAGATTATTGAATTTTTGAAATTTTTTTGAAATGTTACCTATTTACTGATTCTCATACGATCATTCTTCCATACGTTCAAGCCTTAAGTGCTCAAAAATCCATATTGATAAAATTTAAGATTTGAAATGTTTTATTGTTTCTTTCACTTAAAAATAACATTTCAATAGTAGATTTTTGAATTTTTGAATTTTTTTGAAATGTTACCTATATACTGATTCCCATACGAACATTCTTCCATACGTTTAAGCCTTAAGTGGTCAAAAATCCATATTGATAAATGTAAATTTTGAAATGTTTTATTGTTTCTTTCACTTAGGTTACTATTAAATTCACTCAAAAATAACGTTTCAATAGTAGATTTTTGAATTTTTGAATTTTTTTTAAATGTTACCTATATACTGATTCTCAGACTTTTATTCTTCCATACGTTCAAGCCTTAAGTGCTCAAACATCCATATTGATAAAATGTAAATTTTGAAATGGTTTATTGTTTCTTTCACTTAAAAATAACATTTTAATAGTAGATTTTTGAATTTTTGAATTTTTTTGAAATGTTATCAATATACTGATTCCCATACGATCATTCTTCCATACGTTCAAGCCTTAAGTGCTCAAAAATCCATATTGATAAATGTAAATTTTGAAATGTTTTATTGTTTTTTTCACTTAGGTTAGTTTAACATTCACTCAAAAATAACGTTTCAATAGTAGATTTTTGAATTTTTGAATTTTTTTGAAATGTTACCTATATACTGGATCTCATACGATCATTCTTCCATACGTTCAAGCCTTAAGATCTCAAAAATCCATACTGATAAAATGTAAATTTTGCAATGGTTTATAGTTTCCTTCATTTAAAAATAACATTTCAATAGTAGATTTTTGAATTTTTGAATTTTTTTGAAATGTTATCAATATACTGATTCCCATACGATCATTCTTCCATACGTTCAAGCCTTAAGTGCTCAAAAATCCATATTGATAAATGTAAATTTTGAAATGTTTTATTGTTTTTTTCACTTAGGTTAGTTTAACATTCACTAAAAAATAACATTTCAATAGTAGATTATTGAATTTTTGAAATTTTTTGAAATTTTTTGAAATGTTAAATATTTACTGATTCTCATACGGTTATTCTTCTATACGTTCAAGCCATAAGTGCTCAAAAACCCATACTGATAAAATGTAAATTTTGCAATGGTTTATAGTTTCCTTCATTTAAAAATAACATTTCAATAGTAGATTTTTGAATTTTTGAATTTTTTTGAAATGTTACCTATATACTGATTCTCATACGATTATTCTTCTATACGTTCAAGCCATAAGTGCTCAAAAACCCATATTGATAAAATTTAAGATTTGAAATGTTTTATTGTTTCTTAGTCTTAAAAATAACATTTCAATAGTAGATTTTTGAATTTTTAAAATTTTTTGAAATGTTACCTATATACTGATTCTCATACGATTATTCTTCTATACGTTCAAGCCATAAGTGCTCAAAAACCCATATTGATAAAATGTAAATTTTGCAATGGTTTATAGTTTCTTTCATTTAAAAAAGACATTTCAATAGTATTTTTGAATTTTTGAATTTTTTTGAAATGTTACCTATATACTGGATCTCATACGATCATTCTTCCACACATTCAAGCCTTAAGTGCTCAAAAATCCATATAAATAAAATGTAAATTTTGAAATGGTTTTTTGTTTCTTTCACTAAAAAATAATATTTCAATAGTAGATTATTGAATTTTTGAAATTTTTTGAAATGTGACCTATTTACTGATTCCCATACGATCATTCTTCAATACGTTCAAGCCTTAAGTGGTCAAAAATCCATATTGATAAATGTAAATTTTGAAATGTTTTATTGTTTCTTTCACTTAGGTTAGTATTAAATTCACTCAAAAATAACGTTTCAATAGTAGATTTTTGAATTTTTGAATTTTTTTGAAATGTTACCTATATACTGGATCTCATACGATCATTCTTCCATACGTTCAAGCCTTAAGTGCTCAAAAATCCATATTGATAAAATGTAAATTTTGAAATGGTTTATTGTTTCTTTTACTTAAAAATAACATTTCAATAGTAGATTTTTGAATTTTTGAAATTTTTTGAAATGTTACCTATTTACTGATTCCCATACGATCATTCTTCCATACGTTCAAGCCTTATGTGGTCAAAAATCCATATTGATAAATGTAAATTTTGCAATGGTTTATAGTTTGTTTCATTTAAAAAAGACATTTCAATAGTAGATTTTTGAATTTCTTTGAAATGTTATCTATATACTGATTCCCATACGATCATTGTTCCATACGTTCAAGCCTTAAGATGTCAAAAATCCATATAAATAAAATGTAAATTTTGAAATGGTTTATTGTTTCTTTCACTAAAAAATAACATTTCAATAGTAGATTTTTGAATTTTTGAAATTTTTTGAAATGTTACTTATTTACTGATTCCCATACGATCATTCTTCCATACGTTCAAGCCTTATGTGGTCAAAAATCCATATTGATAAATGTAAATTTTGAAATGTTTTATTGTTTCTTTCACTTAGGTTTGTATTAAATTCACTCAAAAATAACGTTTCAATAGTAGATTTTTGAATTTTTGAATTTTTTTGAAATGTTACCTATATACTGGATCTCATACGATCATTTTTCCATACGTTCAAGCCTTAAGTGCTCAAAAATCCATATTGATAAAATGTAAATTTTGAAATGTTTTATTGTTTCTTTCACTTAAAAATAACATTTCAATAGAAGATTTTTGAATTTTTGAATTTTTTTGAAATGTTACCTATATACTGGATCTCATACGATCATTCTTCCACACGTTCAAGCCTTAAGTGCTCAAAAATCCATATTGATAAAATGTAAATTTTGAAATGGTTTATTGTTTCTTTCATTTAAAAATAACATTTCAATAGTAGATTTTTGAATTTTTGAAATTTTTTGAAATGTTACCTATTTACTGATTCCCATACGATCATTCTTCCATACGTTCAAGCCTTATGTGGTCAAAAATCCATATTGATAAATGTAAATTTTGAAATGTTTTATTGTTTCTTTCACTTAGGTTTGTATTAAATTCACTCAAAAATAACGTTTCAATAGTAGATTTTTGAATTTTTGAATTTTTTTGAAATGTTACCTATGTACTGGATCTCATACGATCATTTTTCCATACGTTCAAGCCTTAAGTGCTCAAAAATCCATATTGATAAAATGTAAATTTTGAAATGTTTTATTGTTTCTTTCACTAAAAAATAACATTTCAATAGTAGATTTTTGAATTTTTGAATTTCTTTGAAATGTTATCTATATACTGATTCCCATACGATCATTCTTCCATACGTTCAAGCCTTAAGATGTCAAAAATCCATATAAATAAAATGTAAATTTTGAAATGGTTTATTGTTTCTTTCACTAAAAAATAACATTTCAATAGTAGATTATTGAATTTTTGAAATTTTTTTGAAATGTTACCTATTTACTGATTCCCATACGATCATTCTTCCATACGTTCAAGCCTTATGTGGTCAAAAATCCATATTGATAAATGTAAATTTTGAAATGTTTTATTGTTTCTTTCACTTAGGTTTGTATTAAATTCACTCAAAAATAACGTTTCAATAGTAGATTTTTGAATTTTTGAATTTTTTTGAAATGTTACCTATACACTGGATCTCATACGATCATTTTTCCATACGTTCAAGCCTTAAGTGCTCAAAAATCCATATTGATAAAATGTAAATTTTGAAATGTTTTATTGTTTCTTTCACTAAAAAATAACATTTCAATAGTAGATTTTTGAATTTTCTAATTTCTTTGAAATGTTATCTATATACTGATTTCCATACGATCATTTTTCCATACGTTCAAGCCTTAAGTGCTCAAAAATCCATATTGATAAAATGTAAATTTTGAAATGTTTTATTGTTTCTTTCACTTAAAAATAACATTTCAATAGTAGATTTTTGAATTTTTGAATTTTTTTGAAATGTTACCTATATACTGGATCTCATACGATCATTCTTCCACACGTTCAAGCCTTAAGTGCTCAAAAATCCATATTGATAAAATTTAAATTTTGAAATGGTTTATTGTTTCTTTCATTTAAAAATAACATTTCAATAGTAGATTTTTGAATTTTTGAAATTTTTTGAAATGTTACCTATTTACTGATTCCCATACGATCATTCTTCCATACGTTCAAGCCATATGTGGTCAAAAATCCATATTGATAAATGTAAATTTTGAAATGTTTTATTGTTTCTCTCACTTAGGTTTGTATTAAATTCACTCAAAAATAACGTTTCAATAGTAGATTTTTGAATTTTTGAATTTTTTTGAAATGTTACCTATATACTGGATCTCATACGATCATTCTTCCATACGTTCAAACCTTAAGTGCTCAAAAATCCATATTGATAAAATGTAAATTTTGAAATGGTTTATTGTTTCTTTCACTTAAAAATAACATTTCAATAGTAGATTATTGAATTTTTGAAATTTTTTGAAATGTTACCTTTTTACTGATTCCCATACGATCATTCTTCCATAAGTTCAAGCCTTAAGTGGTCAAAAATCCATATTGATAAATGTAAATTTTGAAATGTTTTATTGTTTCTTTCACTTAGGTTTGTATTAAATTCACTCAAAAATAACGTTTCAATAGTAGATTTTTGAATTTTTGAATTTTTTTGAAATGTTACCTATATACTGGATCTCATATGATCATTCTTCCATACGTTCAAGCCTTAAGTGCTCAAAAATCCATATTGATAAAATTTAAGATTTGAAATGTTTTATTGTTTCGTTCAGTTAAAAATAACATTTCAATAGTAGATTTTTTAATTTTTAAAATTTTTTGAAATGTTTCCTATATACTGATTCTCATACCATTATTCTTCTGTACGTTCAAGCCATAAGTGCTCAAAAACCCATATTGATAAAATGTAAATTTTGCAATGGTTTATAGTTTCTTTCATTTCAAAATAACATTTCAATAGTAGATTTCTGAATTTTTGAATTTTTTAGAAATGTTACCTATATACTGGATCTCATACGATCATTCTTCCATACGTTCAAGCCTTAAGTGCTCAAAAATCCATATTGATAAAATTTAAGATTTGAAATGTTTTACTGTTTCTTCCACTTAAAAATAACATTTCAATAGTAGATTTTTGAATTTTTAAAATTTTTTGAAATGTTTCCTATATACTGGATCTCATACGATCATTCTTCCATACGTTCAAGCCTTAAGTGCTCAAAAATCCATATTGATAAAATTTAAGATTTGAAATGTTTTATTGTTTCGTTCAGTTAAAAATAACATTTCAATAGTAGATTTTTGAATTTTTAAAATTTTTTGAAATGTTACCTATATACTGATTCTCATACGATTATTCTTCTATACGTTCAAGCCATAAGTGCTCAAAAACCCATATTGATAAAATGTAAATTTTGCAATGGTTTATAGTTTCTTTCATTTAAAAAAGACATTTCAATAGTAGATTTTTGAATTTTTGAATTTTTTTGAAATGTTACCTATATACTGGATCTCATACGATCATTCTTCCATACATTCAAGCCTTAAGTGCTCAAAAATCCATATAAATAAAATGTAAATTTTGAAATGGTTTATTGTTTCTTTCACTTAGGTTTGTATTAAATTCACTCAAAAATAACGTTTCAATAGTAGATTTTTGAATTTTTGAATTTTTTTGAAATGTTACCTATATACTGGATCTCATACGATCATTCTTCCATACGTTCAAGCCTTAAGTGCTCAAAAATCCATATAAATAAAATGTAAATTTTGAAATGGTTTATTGTTTCTTTCACTTAGGTTTGTATTAAATTCACTCAAAAATAACGTTTCAATAGCAGATTTTTGAATTTTTGAATTTTTTTGAAATGTTACCTATATACTGGATCTCATACGATCATTCTTCCATACGTTCAAGCCTTAAGTGCTCAAAAATCCATATTGATAAAATTTAAGATTTGAAATGTTTTATTGTTTCTTTCACTTAAAAATAACATTTCAATAGTAGATTTTTGAATTTTTGAATTTCTTTGAAATGTTATCTATATATTGATTCCCATACGATCATTCTTCCATACGTTCAAGCCTTAAGATGTCAAAAATCCATATAAATAAAATGTAAATTTTGAAATGTTTTATTGTTTCTTTCACTTAAAAATAACATTTCAATAGTAGATTTTTGAATTTTTGAATTTTTTTGAAATGTTACCTATATACTGATTCCCATACGAACATTCTTCCATACGTTTAAGCGTTAAGTGGTCAAAAATCCATATTGATAAATGTAAATTTTGAAATGTTTTATTGTTTCTTTCACTTAGGTTCGTATTAAATTCACTCAAAAATAACGTTTCAATAGTAGATTTTTGAATTTTTGAATTTTTTTGAAATGTTACCTATATACTGGATCTCATACGATCATTCTTCCACACGTTCAAGCCTTAAGTGCTCAAAAATCCATATTGATAAAATGTAAATTTTGAAATGGTTTATTGTTTCTTTCACTTAAAAATAACATTTCAATAGTAGATTTTTGAATTTTTGAATTTCTTTGAAATGTTATCTATATACTGATTCCCATACGATCATTCTTCCATACGTTCAAGCCTTAAGATGTCAAAAATTCATATAAATAAAATGTAAATTTTGAAATGGTTTATTGTTTCTTTCAGTAAAAAATAACATTTCAATAGTAGATTATTGAATTTTTGAAATTTTTTTGAAATGTTACCTATTTACTGATTCCCATACGATCATTCTTCCATACGTTCAAGCCTTAAGTGCTCAAAAATCCATATTGATAAAATTTAAATTTTGAAATGTTGTATTGTTTCTTTCACTTAAAAATAACATTTCAATAGTAGATTTTTGAATTTTTGAATTTTTTTGAAATGTTACCTATATACTGGATCTCATACGATCATTCTTCCATATGTTCAAGCCTTAAGTGCTCAAAAATCCATATTGATAAATGTAAATTTTGAAATGTTTTATTGTTTCTTTCACTTAGGTTAGTATTACATTCACTAAAAAATAACATTTCAATAGTAGATTTTTGAATTTTTGAATTTTATTGAAATGTTACCTATATACTGATTCTGATTAAGTGCTCAAAAATCCATATTGATAAAATTTAAATTTTGAAATGTTGTATTGTTTCTTTCACTTAAAAATAACATTTCAATAGTAGATTTTTGAATTTTTGAATTTTTTTGAAATGTTACCTTTATACTGGATCTCATACGATCATTCTTCCATACGTTCAAACCTTAAGTGCTCAAAAATCCATATTGATAAAATGTAAATTTTGAAATGGTTTATTGTTTCTTTCACTTAAAAATAACATTTCAATAGTAGATTTTTGAATTTTTGAATTTTTTTGAAATGTTACCAATATACTGGATCTCATACGATCATTCTTCCATACGTTCAAGCCTTAAGTGGTCAAAAATCCATATTGATAAATGTAAATTTTGAAATGTTTTATTGTTTCTTTCACTTAGGTTAGTATTAAATTCACTCAAAAATAACATTTCAATAGTAGATTTTTGGATTTTTGAATTTTTTTGAAATGTTACCTATATACTGATTCTCATACGATTATTCTTCTATACGTTCAAGCCATAAGTGCTCAAAAACCCATATTGATAAAATGTAAATTTTGCAATGGTTTATAGTTTCTTTCATTTAAAAATAACATTTCAATAGTGGATTTTTAAATTTTTGAATTTTTTTGAAATGTTACCTATATACTGATTCTCATACGATCATTCTTCCATACGTTCAAGCTTTAAGTGCTCAAAAATCCATATAAATAAAAAATAACATTTCAATAGTAGATTATTGAATTTTTGAAATTTTTTGAAATGTTACCTATTTACAGATTCCCATACGATCATTCTTCCATACGTTCAAGCCTTAAGTGGTCAAAAATCCATATTGATAAATGTAAATTTTGAAATGTTTTATTGTTTCTTTCAGTTAGGTTAGTATTAAATTCACTCAAAAATAACGTTTCAATAGTAGATTTTTGAATTTTTGAATTTTTTTGAAATGTTACCTATATACTGGATCTCATACGATCATTCTTCCATACGTTCAAGCCTTAAGTGCTCAAAAATCCATATTGATAAAATGTAAATTTTGAAATGGTTTATTGTTTCTTTCACTTAGGTTAGTATTAAATTCAATTAAAAAAACATTTTAATAGAACATTATTGAATTTTTGAAATTTTTTTAAATGTTACCTATATACTGATTCTCAGACTTTTATTCTTCTATACGTTCAAGCCACAAGTGCTCAAAAACCCATATTGATAAAATGTAAATTTGGATATGGTTTATTGTTTCTTTCACTAAAAAGTAACATTTCAATAGTAGATTATTGAAGTTTTGAAATTTTTTGAAATATTACCTATTTACTGATTCCCATACGACCATTCTTCCATACGTTTATGCCTTAAGTGGTCAAAAATCCATATTGATAAATGTAAATTTTGAAATGTTTTATTGTTTCTTTCACTTAGGTTAGTATTAAATTCACTCAAAAATAACGTTTCAATAGTAGATTTTTTAATTTTTCTGAAATGTAACCTATATACTGATTCTCATATGATCATTCTTACATACGTTCAAGCCTTATGATCTCAAAAATCCATATTAATAAAATTTAAGATTTGAAATGTTTTATTGTTTCTTTCACTTAAAAATAACATTTCAATAGTAGATTTTTGAATTTTTAAAATTTTTTGAAATGTTACCTATATACTGATTCTCATACGATTATTCTTCTATACGTTCAAGCCATAAGTGCTCAAAAACCCATATTGATAAAATGTAAATTTTGCAATGGCTTATAGTTTCATTCATTTAAAAATAACATTTCAATAGAAGATTTTTGAATTTTTGAATTTTTTTGAAATGTTACCTATATACTGGATCTCATACGATCATTCTTCCATACGTTCAAGCCTTAAGTGCTCAAAAATCCACATTGATAAATGTAAATTTTGAAATGTTTTATTGTTTCTTTCACTTAGGTTAGTATTACATTCACTCAAAAATAACGTTTCAATAGTAGATTTTTGAATTTTTGAATTTTTTTGAAATGCAACCTATATACTGGATCTCATACGATCATTCTTCCATACGTTCAAGCCTTAAGTGCTCAAAAATCCATATTGATAAAATGTAAATTTTGAAATGGTTTATTGTTTGTTTCACTTAAAAATAACATATTAAAAGTAGATTTTTGAATTTTTGAATTTTTTTTAAATGTTACCTATATACTGATTTTCATACGATCATTATTCTATACGTTCAAGCCTTAAGTGGTCAAAAATCCATATTGATAAATGTAAATTTTGAATTGTTTTATTGTTTCTTTCACTTAGGTTAGTATTAAATTCACTCAAATATAACATTTCAATAGTAGATTTTTGAATTTTTGAATTTTATTGAAATGTTACCTATATACTGATTCCCAAGCGAACATTCTTCCATACGTTCAAGCCTTAAGTGCTCAAAAATCCATATTGATAAAATTTAAATTTTGAAATGTTGTATTGTTTCTTTCACTTAAAAATAACATTTCAATAGTAGATTTTTGAATTTTTGAATTTTTTTGAAATGTTACCTTTATACTGGATCTCATACGATCATTCTTCCATACGTTCAAACCTTAAGTGCTCAAAAATCCATATTGATAAAATGTAAATTTTGAAATGGTTTATTGTTTCTTTCACTTAAAAATAACATTTCAATAGTAGATTTTTGAATTTTTGAATTTTTTTGAAATGTTACCTATATACTGGATCTCATACGATCATTCTTCCATACGTTCAAGCCTTAAGTGCTCAAAAATCCATATTGATAAAATGTAAATTTTGAAATGTTTTATTGTTTCTTTCACTTAGGTTAGTATTAAATTCACTCAAAAATAACGTTTCAATAGTAGATTTTTGAATTTTTGAATTTTTTTGAAATGTTACCTATATACTGGATCTCATACGATCATTCTTCCATACGTTCAAGCCTTAAGTGCTCAAAAATCCATATTAATAAAATGTAAATTTTGAAATGGTTTATTGTTTGTTTCACTTAAAAATAACATATTAATAGTAGATTTTTGAATTTTTGAATTTTTTTTAAATGTTACCTATATACTGGATCTCATACGATCATTCTTCCATACGTTCAAGCCTTAAGTGCTCAAAAATCCATATTGATAAAATGTAAATTTTGAAATGGTTTATTGTTTGTTTCACTTAAAAATAACATATTAATAGTAGATTTTTGAATTTTTGAATTTTTTTTAAATGTTACCTATATACTGATTTTCATACGATCATTATTCTATACGTTCAAGCCTTAAGTGGTCAAAAATCCATATTGATAAATGTAAATTTTGAAATGTTGTATTGTTTCTTTCACTTAAAAATAACATTTCAATAGTAGATTTTTGGATTTTTGAATTTTTTTGAAATGTTACCTATATACTGATTCTCATACGATTATTCTTCTATACGTTCAAGCCATAAGTGCTCAAAAACCCATATTGATAAAATGTAAATTTTGCAATGGTTTATAGTTTCTTTCATTTAAAAATAACATTTCAATAGTGGATTTTTAAATTTTTGAATTTTTTTGAAATGTTACCTATATACTGATTCTCATACGATCATTCTTCCATACGTTCAAGCTTTAAGTGCTCAAAAATCCATATAAATAAAAAATAACATTTCAATAGTAGATTATTGAATTTTTGAAATTTTTTGAAATGTTACCTATTTACAGATTCCCATACGATCATTCTTCCATACGTTCAAGCCTTAAGTGGTCAAAAATCCATATTGATAAATGTAAATTTTGAAATGTTTTATTGTTTCTTTCAGTTAGGTTAGTATTAAATTCACTCAAAAATAACGTTTCAATAGTAGATTTTTGAATTTTTTTGAAATGTTACCTATATACTGGATCTCATACGATCATTCTTCCATACGTTCAAACCTTAAGTGCTCAAAAATCCATATTGATAAAATGTAAATTTTGAAATGGTTTATTGTTTCTTTCACTTAGGTTAGTATTAAATTCAATTAAAAAAACATTTTAATAGAAGATTATTGAATTTTTGAAATTTTTTTAAATGTTACCTATATACTGATTCTCAGACTTTTATTCTTCTATACGTTCAAGCCACAAGTGCTCAAAAACCCATATTGATAAAATGTAAATTTGGATATGGTTTATTGTTTCTTTCACTAAAAAGTAACATTTCAATAGTAGATTATTGAAGTTTTGAAATTTTTTGAAATATTACCTATTTACTGATTCCCATAAATTTTGAAATGTTTTATTGTTTCTTTCACTTAGGTTAGTATTAAATTCACTCAAAAATAACATTTCAATAGTAGATTTTTGGATTTTTGAATTTTTTTGAAATGTTACCTATATACTGATTCTCATATGATCATTCTTACATACGTTCAAGCCTTATGATCTCAAAAACCCATATTGATAAAATGTAAATTTTGCAATGGCTTATAGTTTCTTTCATTTCAAAATAACATTTCAATAGAAGATTTTTGAATTTTTGAATTTTTTTGAAATGTTACCTATATACTGGATCTCATACGATCATTCTTCCATACGTTCAAGCCTTAAGTGCTCAAAAATCCACATTGATAAATGTAAATTTTGAAATGTTTTATTGTTTCTTTCACTTAAAAATAACATTTCAATAGTAGATTTTTGGATTTTTAAAATTTTTTGAAATGTTACCTATATACTGATTCTCATACGATTATTCTTCTATACGTTCAAGCCATAAGTGCTCAAAAACCCATATTGATAAAATGTAAATTTTGCAATGGCTTATAATTTCTTTCATTTCAAAATAACATTTCAATAGAAGATTTTTGAATTTTTGAATTTTTTTTAAATGTTACCTATATACTGATTTTCATACGATCATTATTCTATACGTTCAAGCCTTAAGTGGTCAAAAATCCATATTGATAAATGTAAATTTTGAAATGTTCTATTGTTTCTTTCACTTAAAAATAACATTTCAATAGTAGATTTTTGGATTTTTGAATTTTTTTGAAATGTTACCTATATACTGATGCTCATACGATTATTCTTCTATACGTTCAAGCCATAAGTGCTCAAAAACCCATATTGATAAAATGTAAATTTTGCAATGGTTTATAGTTTCTTTCATTTAAAAATAACATTTCAATAGTGGATTTTTAAATTTTTGAATTTTTTTGAAATGTTACCTATATACTGATTCTCATACGATCATTCTTCCATACGTTCAAGCTTTAAGTGCTCAAAAATCCATATAAATAAAAAATAACATTTCAATAGTAGATTATTGAATTTTTGAAATTTTTTGAAATGTTACCTATTTACAGATTCCCATACGATCATTCTTCCATACGTTCAAGCCTTAAGTGGTCAAAAATCCATATTGATAAATGTAAATTTTGAAATGTTTTATTGTTTCTTTCAGTTAGGTTAGTATTACATTCACTCAAAAATAACGTTTCAATAGTAGATTTTTGAATTTTTGAATTTTTTTGAAATGCAACCTATATACTGGATCTCATACGATCATTCTTCCATACGTTCAAGCCTTAAGTGCTCAAAAATCCATATTGATAAAATGTAAATTTTGAAATGGTTTATTGTTTGTTTCACTTAAAAATAACATATTAAAAGTAGATTTTTGAATTTTTGAATTTTTTTTAAATGTTACCTATATACTGATTTTCATACGATCATTATTCTATACGTTCAAGCCTTAAGTGGTCAAAAATCCATATTGATAAATGTAAATTTTGAATTGTTTTATTGTTTCTTTCACTTAGGTTAGTATTAAATTCACTCAAAAATAACATTTCAATAGTAGATTTTTGAATTTTTGAATTTTATTGAAATGTTACCTATATACTGATTCCCAAGCGAACATTCTTCCATACGTTCAAGCCTTAAGTGCTCAAAAATCCATATTGATAAAATTTAAATTTTGAAATGTTGTATTGTTTCTTTCACTTGAAAATAACATTTCAATAGTAGATTTTTGAATTTTTGAATTTTTTTGAAATGTTACCTTTATACTGGATCTCATACGATCATTCTTCCATACGTTCAAACCTTAAGTGCTCAAAAATCCATATTGATAAAATGTAAATTTTGAAATGGTTTATTGTTTCTTTCACTTAAAAATAACATTTCAATAGTAGATTTTTGAATTTTTGAATTTTTTTGAAATGTTACCTATATACTGGATCTCATACGATCATTCTTCCATACGTTCAAGCCTTAAGTGCTCAAAAATCCATATTGATAAAATGTAAATTTTGAAATGTTTTATTGTTTCTTTCACTTAGGTTAGTATTAAATTCACTCAAAAATAACGTTTCAATAGTAGATTTTTGAATTTTTGAATTTTTTTGAAATGTTACCTATATACTGGATCTCATACGATCATTCTTCCATACGTTCAAGCCTTAAGTGCTCAAAAATCCATATTGATAAAATGTAAATTTTGAAATGGTTTATTGTTTGTTTCACTTAAAAATAACATATTAAAAGTAGATTTTTGAA
The DNA here is from genome assembly GCA_034638295.1 of Phortica okadai. NCBI lineage: Eukaryota > Metazoa > Arthropoda > Insecta > Diptera > Drosophilidae > Phortica > Phortica okadai. The sequence continues at coordinate 26,076,847 of CM067851.1, read as the reverse complement.
TTTTTGAATTTTTTTTAAATGTTACCTATATACTGATTTTCATACGATCATTATTCTATACGTTCAAGCCTTAAGTGGTCAAAAATCCATATTGATAAATGTAAATTTTGAATTGTTTTATTGTTTCTTTCACTTAGGTTAGTATTAAATTCACTCAAAAATAACATTTCAATAGTAGATTTTTGAATTTTTGAATTTTTTTGAAATGTTACCTATATACTGATTCTCATACGATCATTCTTCCATACGTTCAAGCCTTAAGTGCTCAAAAATCCATATAAATAAAATGTAAATTTGGATATGGTTTATTGTTTCTTTCACTAAAAAGTAACATTTCAATAGTAGATTATTGAAGTTTTGAAATTTTTTGAAATATTACCTATTTACTGATTCCCATACGACCATTCTTCCATACGTTTATGCCTTAAGTGGTCAAAAATCCATATTGATAAATGTAAATTTTGAAATGTTTTATTGTTTCTTTCACTTAGGTTAGTATTAAATTCACTCAAAAATAACGTTTCAATAGTAGATTTTTTAATTTTTCTGAAATGTTACCTATATACTGATTCTCATATGATCATTCTTACATACGTTCAAGCCTTAAGTGCTCAAAAATCCATATTGATAAAATTTAAGATTTGAAATTTTTTACTGTTTCTTCCACTTAAAAATAACATTTCAATAGTAGATTTTTGAATTTTTGAATTTTTTTGAAATGTTACCTGTATACTGATTCTCATATGATCATTCTTCCATACGTTCAAGCCTTAAGTGCTCAAAAATCCATATTGATAAAATTTAAGATTTGAAATGTTTTATTGTTTCTTTCAGTTAAAAATAACATTTCAATAGTAGATTTTTGAATTTTTAAAATTTTTTGAAATGTTTCCTATATACTGATTCTAATACCATTATTCTTCTATACGTTCAAGCCATACGTGCTCAAAAACCCATATTGATAAAATGTAAATTTTGCAATGGTTTATAGTTTCTTTCATTTAAAAATAACATTTCAATAGTGGATTTTTAAATTTTTGAATTTTTTTGAAATGTTACCTATATACTGATTCTCATACGATCATTCTTCCATACGTTCAAGCTTTAAGTGCTCAAAAATCCATATAAATAAAAAATAACATTTCAATAGTAGATTATTGAATTTTTGAAATTTTTTGAAATGTTACCTATTTACAGATTCCCATACGATCATTCTTCCATACGTTCAAGCCTTAAGTGGTCAAAAATCCATATTGATAAATGTAAATTTTGAAATGTTTTATTGTTTCTTTCAGTTAGGTTAGTATTAAATTCACTCAAAAATAACGTTTCAATAGTAGATTTTTGAATTTTTGAATTTTTTTGAAATGTTACCTATATACTGGATCTCATACGATCATTCTTCCATACGTTCAAACCTTAAGTGCTCAAAAATCCATATTGATAAAATGTAAATTTTGAAATGGTTTATTGTTTCTTTCACTTAGGTTAGTATTAAATTCAATTAAAAAAACATTTTAATAGAACATTATTGAATTTTTGAAATTTTTTTAAATGTTACCTATATACTGATTCTCAGACTTTTATTCTTCTATACGTTCAAGCCATAAGTGCTCAAAAACCCATATTGATAAATGTAAATTTTGCAATGGTTTATAGTTTCTTTCATTTAAAAAAGACATTTCAATAGTAGATTTTTGAATTTTTGAATTTCTTTGAAATGTTATCTATATACTGATTCCCATACGATCATTCTTCCATACGTTCAAGCCTTAAGATGTCAAAAATCCATATAAATAAAATGTAAATTTTGAAATGGTTTATTGTTTCTTTCACTAAAAAATAACATTTCAATAGTAGATTTTTGAATTTTTGAAATTTTTTGAAATGTTACCTATTTACTGATTCCCATACGATCATTCTTCCATACGTTCAAGCCTTATGTGGTCAAAAATCCATATTGATAAATGTAAATTTTGAAATGTTTTATTGTTTCTTTCACTTAGGTTTGTATTAAATTCACTCAAAAATAACGTTTCAATAGTAGATTTTTGAATTTTTGAATTTTTTTGAAATGTTACCTATATACTGGATCTCATACGATCATTTTTCCATACGTTCAAGCCTTAAGTGCTCAAAAATCCATATTGATAAAATGTAAATTTTGAAATATTTTATTGTTTCTTTCACTTAAAAATAACATTTCAATAGTAGATTTTTGAATTTTTGAATTTCTTTGAAATGTTATCTATATACTGATTCCCATACGATCATTTTTCCATACGTTCAAGCCTTAAGTGCTCAAAAATCCATATTGATAAAATGTAAATTTTGAAATGGTTTATAGTTTCTTTCATTTCAAAATAACATTTCAATAGTAGATTTTTGAATTTTTGAATTTTTTTGAAATGTTACCTATATACTGGATCTCATACGATCATTCTTCCATATGTTCAAGCCTTAAGTGCTCAAAAATCCACATTGATAAATGTAAATTTTGAAATGTTTTATTGTTTCTTTCACTTAGGTTAGTATTAAATTCACTCAAAAATAACATTTCAATAGTAGATTTTTGAATTTTTAAAATTTTTTGAAATTTTACCTACATACTGTTTCTCATACGATTATTCTTCTATACGTTCAAGCCATTAGTGCTCAAAAACCCCTATTGATAAAATGTAAATTTTGAAATGGTTTATAGTTTCTTTCATTTAAAAATAACATTTCAATAGTAGATTTTTGAATTTTTGAATTTTTTTGAAATGTTACCTATATACTGGATCTCATACGATCATTCTTCCATACGTTCAAGCCTTAAGTGCTCAAAAATCCATATTGATAAAATTTAAGATTTGAAATGTTTTATTGTTTCTTTCACTTAAAAATAACATTTCAATAGTGGATTTTTGAATTTTTAAAATTTTTTGAAATGTTACCTATATACTGATTCTCCTACGATCATTCTTCCATACGTTCAAGCCTTAGATGCTCAAAAATCCATATAAATAAAAAATAACATTTCAATAGTAGATTATTGAATTTTTGAAATTTTTTGAAATGTTACCTATTTACTGATTCCCATACGATCATTCTTCCATACGTTCAAGCCTTAAGTGGTCAAAAATCCATATTGATAAATGTAAATTTTTAAATGTTGTATTGTTTCTTTCACTTAAAAATAACATTTCAATAGTAGATTTATGAATTTTTGAATTTTTTTGAAATGTTACCTATATACTGATTCTCAGACTTTTATTCTTCTATACGTTTAAGACATAAGTGCTCAAAAACCCATATTGATAAAATGTATATTTTGCAATGGTTTATAGTTTCTTTCATTTAAAAATAACATTTCAATAGTAGATTTTTGAATTTTTGAATTTTTTTGAAATGTTACCTATATACTGGATCTCATACGATCATTCTTCCATACGTTCAAGCCTTAAGTGCTCAAAAATCCATATAAATAAAATGTAAATTTGGATATGGTTTATTGTTTCTTTCACTAAAAAATAACATTTCAATAGTAGATTATTGAATTTTTGAAATTTTTTGAAATGTTACCTATTTACTGATTCCCATACGATCATTCTTTCATACGTTCAAGCCTTAAGTGGTCAAAAATCCATATTGATAAATGTAAATTTTGAAATGTTTTATTGTTTCTTTAAGTTAGGTTAGTATTAAATTCACTCAAAAATAACGTTTCAATAGTAGATTTTTGAATTTTTGAATTTTTTGAAATGTTACCTATATACTGGATCTCATACGATCATTCTTCCATACGTTCAAGCCTTAAGTGCTCAAAAATCCATATTGATAAGTGTAAATTTTGAAATGTTTTATTGTTTCTTTCACTTAGGTTAGTATTAATTTCACTCAAAAATAATGTTTCAATAGTAGATTTTTGAATTTTTTTGAAATGTTACCTATATACTGGATCTCATACGATCATTCTTCCATACGTTCAAGCCTTAAGTGCTCAAAAATCCATATTGATAAAATTTAAGATTTGAAATGTTTTATTGTTTCTTTCACTTAAAAATAACATTTCAATAGTAGATTTTTGAATTTTTAAAATTTTTTGAAATGTTACCTATATACTGATTCTCATACGATTATTCTTCTATACGTTCAAGCTATAAGTGCTCAAAAACCCATATTGATAAAATGTAAATTTTGCAATGGTTTAGTGTGTCTTTCATTTAAAAATATCATTTCAATAGTAGATTTTTGAATTTTTTTGAATTGTTACCTATATACTGGATCTCATACGATCATACGTTCAAGCCTTAAGTGCTCAAAAATCCTTATAAATAACATGTAAATTTTGAAATGGTTTATTGTTTCTTTCACTAAAAAATAACATTTCAATAGTAGATTATTGAATTTTTGAAATTTTTTGAAATGTTACCTATTTACTGATTCCCTTACGATCATTCTTCCATACGTTTATGCCTTAAGTGGTCAAAAATCCATATTGATAAATGTAAATTTTGAAATGTTTTATTGTTTCTTTCACTTAGGTTAGTATTAAATTCACTCAAAAATAACGTTTCAATAGTAGATTTTTTAATTTTTCTGAAATGTTACCTATATACTGATTCTCATATGATCATTCTTACATACGTTCAAGCCTTATGATCTCAAAAATCCATATTAATAAAATTCAAGATTTGAAATGTTTTATTGTTTCTTTCACTTAAAAATAACATTTCAATAGTAGATTTTTAAATTTTTTGAAATGTTACCTATATACTGATTCTCAAACGATTATTCTTCCATACGTTCAAGCCTTAAGTGCTCAAAAACCCATATTGATAAAATGTAAATTTTGCAATGGTGTATTGTTTCTTTCACTTAAAAATAACATTTCAATAGTAGATTTTTGAATTTTTGAATTTTTTTTAAATGTTACCTATATACTGGATCTCATACGATCATTCTTCCATACGTTCAAGCCTTAAGTGCTCAAAAATCCATATTGATAAAATTTAAATTTTGAAATGTTGAATTGTTTCTTTCACTTAAAAATAACATTTCAATAAAAGATTTTTGAATTTTATAAATTTTTCGAAATATTACCTGTATACTGATTCTCATATGATCATTCTTCCATACGTTCAAGCCTTAAGTGCTCAAAAATGCATATTGATAAAATTTAAGATTTGAAATGTTTTATTGTTTCTTCGACTTAAAAATAACATTTCAATAGTAGATTTTTGAATTTTTAAAATTTTTTGAAATGTTACCTATATACTGATTCTCATACGATTATTCTTCCATACGTTCAAGCCTTAAGTGCTCAAAAATCCATATAAATAAAAAATAACATTTCAATAGTAGATTATTGAATTTTTGAAATTTTTTGAAATGTTACCTATTTACTGATTCCCATACGATCATTCTTCCATACGTTCAAGCCTTAAGTGGTCAAAAATCCATATTGATAAATGTAAATTTTGAAATGTTGTATTGTTTCTTTCACTTAAAAATAACATTTCAATAGTAGATTTATGAATTTTTGAATTTTTTTGAAATGTTACCTATATACTGATTCTCAGACTTTTATTCTTCTATACGTTCAAGCCATAAGTGCTCAAAAACCCATATTGATAAAATGTAAATTTTGCAATGGTTTATAGTTTCTTTCATTTAAAAATAACATTTCAATAGTAGATTTTTGAATTTTTGAATTTTTTTGAAATGTTACCTATATACTGGATCTCATACGATCATTCTTCCATACGTTCAAGCCTTATGTGCTCAAAAATCCATATAAATAAAATGTAAATTTGGATATGGTTTATTGTTTCTTTCACTAAAAAATAACATTTCAATAGTAGATTATTGAATTTTTGAAATTTTTTGAAATGTTACCTATTTGCTGATTCCCATACGATCATTCTTTCAAACGTTCAAGCCTTAAGTGGTCAAAAATCCATATTGATAAATGTAAATATTGAAATGTTTTATTGTTTCTTTCAGTTAGGTTAGTATTAAATTCACTCAAAAATAACGTTTCAATAGTAGATTTTTGAATTTTTGAATTTTTTTGAAATGTTACCTATATACTGGATCTCATACGATCATTCTTCCATACGTTCAAGCCTTAAGTGCTCAAAAATCCATATTGATAAGTGTAAATTTTGAAATGTTTTATTGTTTCTTTCACTTAGGTTAGTATTAAATTCACTCAAAAATAACGTTTCAATAGTAGATTTTTGAATTTTTGAATTTTTTTGAAATGTTACCTATATACTGGATCTCATACGATCATTCTTCCATACGTTCAAGCCTTAAGTGCTCAAAAATCCATATTGATAAAATTTAAGATTTTTTGAAATGGTTTATTGTTTCTTTCACTAAAAAATAACATTTCAATAGTAGATTATTGAATTTTTGAAATTTTTTGAAATGTTACCTATTTACTGATTCCCTTACGATCATTCTTCCATACGTTTATGCCTTAAGTGGTCAAAAATCCATATTGATAAATGTAAATTTTGAAATGTTTTATTGTTTCTTTCACTTAGGTTAGTATTAAATTCACTCAAAAATAACGTTTCAATAGTAGATTTTTTAATTTTTCTGAAATGTTACCTATATACTGATTCTCATATGATCATTCTTACATACGTTCAAGCCTTATGATCTCAAAAATCCATATTAATAAAATTTAAGATTTGAAATGTTTTATTGTTTCTTTCACTTAAAAATAACATTTCAATAGTAGATTTTTAAATTTTTTGAAATGTTACCTATATACTGATTCTCATACGATTATTCTTCCATACGTTCAAGCCTTAAGTGCTCAAAAACCCATATTGATAAAATGTAAATTTTGCAATGGTTTATTGTTTCTTTCACTTAAAAATAACATTTCAATAGTAGATTTTTGAATTTTTGAATTTTTTTTAAATGTTACCTATATACTGGATCTCATACGATCATTCTTCCATACGTTCAAGCCTTAAGTGCTCAAAAACCCATATTGATAAAATGTAAATTTTGCAATGGTTTATTGTTTCTTTCACTTAAAAATAACATTTCAATAGTAGATTTTTGAATTTTTGAATTTTTTTTAAATGTTACCTATATACTGGATCTCATACGATCATTCTTCCATACGTTCAAGCCTTAAGTGCTCAAAAATCCATATTGATAAAATTTAAATTTTGAAATGTTGAATTGTTTCTTTCACTTAAAAATAACATTTCAATAAAAGATTTTTGAATTTTATAAATTTTTCGAAATATTACCTGTATACTGATTCTCATATGATCATTCTTCCATACGTTCAAGCCTTAAGTGCTCAAAAATGCATATTGATAAAATTTAAGATTTGAAATATTTTATTGTTTCTTCGTCTTAAAAATAACATTTCAATAGTAGATTTTTGAATTTTTAAAATTTTTTGAAATGTTACCTATATACTGATTCTCATACGATTATTCTTCTATACGTTCAAGCCATAAGTGTTCAAAAACCCATATTGATAAAATGTAAATTTTCCAATGGTTTATAGTTTCTTTCATTTAAAAATAACATTTCAATAGTAGATTTTTGAATTTTTGAATTTTTTTGAAATGTTACCTATATACTGGATCTCATACGATCATTCTTCCATACGTTCAAGCCTTAAGTGCTCAAAAATCCATATAAATAAAATGCAAATTTTGAAATGGTTTATTGTTTCTTTCACTTAAAAATAACATTTCAATAGTATATTTTTGAATTTTTAAAATTTTTTGAAATGTTACCTATATACTGATTCTCATACGATTATTCTTCTATACGTTCAAGCTATAAGTGCTCAAAAACCCATATTGATAAAATTTAAGATTTGAAATGTTTTATTGTTTCTTTCACTAAAAAATAACATTTCAATAGTAGATTATTGAATTTTTGAAATTTTTTGAAATGTTACCTATTTATTGATTCCCATACGATCATTCTCCCATACGTTCAAGTCTTAAGTGGTCAAAAATCCATATTGATAAATGTAAATTTTGAAATGTTTTGTTTCTTTCACTTAGGTTAGTATTAAATTCACTCAAAAATAACGTTTCAATTGTAGATTTTTGAATTTTTGAATTTTTTTGAAATGTTACCTATATACTGGATCTCATACGATCATTCTTCCATACGTTCAAGCCTTAAGTGCTCAAAAATCCATATTGATAAAATTTAAGATTTTTTGAAATGGTTTATTGTTTCTTTCACTAAAAAACAATATTTCAATAGTAGATTATTGAATTTTTGAAATTTTTTGAAATGTTACCTATTTACTGATTCCCTTACGATCATTCTTCCATACGTTTATGCCTTAAGTGGTCAAAAATCCATATTGATAAATGTAAATTTTGAAATGTTTTATTGTTTCTTTCACTGAGGTTAGTATTAAATTCACTCAAAAATAACGTTTCAATAGTAGATTTTTTAATTTTTCTGAAATGTTACCTATATACTGATTCTCATATGATCATTCTTACATACGTTCAAGCCTTATGATCTCAAAAATCCATATTAATAAAATTTAAGATTTGAAATGTTTTATTGTTTCTTTCACTTAAAAATAACATTTCAATAGTAGATTTTTAAATTTTTTGAAATGTTACCTATATACTGATTCTCATACGATTATTCTTCCATACGTTCAAGCCTTAAGTGCTCAAAAACCCATATTGATAAAATGTAAATTTTGCAATGGTTTATTGTTTCTTTCACTTAAAAATAACATTTCAATAGTAGATTTTTGAATTTTTTTTAAATGTTACCTATATACTGGATCTCATACGATCATTCTTCCATACGTTCAAGCCTTAAGTGCTCAAAAATCCATATAAATTAAATGTAAATTTTGAAATGGTTTTTTGTTTCTTTCACTAAAAAATAACATTTCAATAGTAGATTTTTGAATTTTTGAATTTTTTTTAAATGTTACCTATATACTGATTCCCATATGATCATTCTTCCATACGTTCAAGCCTTAAGTGCTCAAAAATCCATATTGATAAAATTTAAATTTTGAAATGTTGAATTGTTTCTTTCACTTAAAAATAACATTTCAATAAAAGATTTTTGAATTTTATAAATTTTTCGAAATATTACCTGTATACTGATTCTCATATGATCATTCTTCCATACGTTCAAGCCTTAAGTGCTCAAAAATGCAGATTGATAAAATTTAAGATTTGAAATGTTTTATTGTTTCTTCGACTTAAAAATAACATTTCAATAGTAGATTTTTGAATTTTTAAAATTTTTTGAAATGTTACCTATATACTGATTCTCATACGATTATTCTTCTATACGTTCAAGCCATAAGTGCTCAAAAACCCATATTGATAAAATGTAAATTTTCCAATGGTTTATAGTTTCTTTCATTTAAAAATAACATTTCAATAGTAGATTTTTGAATTTTTGAATTTTTTTGAAATGTTACCTATATACTGGATCTCATACGATCATTCTTCCATACGTTCAAGCCTTAAGTGCTCAAAAATCCATATAAATAAAATGTAAATTTTGAAATGGTTTATTGTTTCTTTCACTAAAAAATAACATTTCAATAGTAGATTATTGAATTTTTGAAATTTTTTGAAATGTTACCTATTTATTGATTCCCATACGATCATTCTCCCATACGTTCAAGTCTTAAGTGGTCAAAAATCCATATTGATAAATGTAAATTTTGAAATGTTTTATTGTTTCTTTCACTTAGGTTAGTATTAAATTCATTCAAAAATAACGTTTCAATAGTAGATTTTTGAATTTTTGAATTTTTTTGAAATGTTACCTATTTACTGATTCCCATACGATCATTTTTCCATACGTTCAAGCCTTAAGTGCTCAAAAATCCATATTGATAAAATTTAAATTTTGAAATGTTGTATTGTTTCTTTCACTTAAAAATAACATTTCAATAGTAGATTTTTGAATTTTAGAACTTTTTTGAAATGATACCTGTATACTGATTCTCATATGATCATTCTTCCATACGTTCAAGCCCTAAGTGCTCAAAAATCCATATAAATAAAAAATAACATTTCAATAGTAGATTATTGAATTTTTGAAATTTTTTGAAATGTTACCTATTTACTGATTCCCATACGATCATTCTTCCATACGTTCAAGCCTTAAGTGCTCAAAAATCCATATTGATAAAATTTAAATTTTGAAATGTTGTATTGTTTCTTTCACTTAAAAATAACATTTCAATAGTAGATTTTTGAATTTTAGAACTTTTTTGAAATGATACCTGTATACTGATTCTCATATGATCATTCTTCCATACGTTCAAGCCCTAAGTGCTCAAAAATCCATATAAATAAAAAATAACATTTCAATAGTAGATTATTGAATTTTTGAAATTTTTTGAAATGTTACCTATTTACTGATTCCCATACGATCATTCTTCCATACGTTCAAGCCTTAAGTGCTCAAAAATCCATATTGATAAAATTTAAATTTTGAAATGTTGTATTGTTTCTTTCACTTAAAAATAACATTTCAATAGTAGATTTTTGAATTTTAGAAATTTTTTAAAATGTTATCTGTATACTGAATCTCATATGATCATTCTTCCATACGTTCAAGCCTTAAGTGCTCAAAAATCCATATTGATAAAATTTAAGATTTGAAATGTTTTATTGTTTCTTTCACTTAAAAATAACATTTCAATAGTAGATTTTTGAATTTTAGAAATTTTTTGAAATGTTACCTATATACTGATTCTCATACGATTATTATTCTATACGTTCAAGCCGTAAGTGCTCAAAAATCCATATTGATAAAATTTAAAATTTGAAATGTTGTATTGTTTCTTTCACTTAAAAATAACATTTCAATAGTAGATTTTTGAATTTTAAAAATTTTTTGAAATGTTACCTATATACTGATTCTCATACCATTATTCTTCTATACGTTCAAGCCATAAGTGCTCAAAAACCCATATTGATAAAATGTAAATTTTGCAATGGTTTATAGTTTCTTTCATTTAAAAATAACATTTCAATAGTAGATTTTAAAATTTTTGAATTTTTTTGAAATGTTACCTATATACTGGATCTCATACGATCATCCTTCCATACGTTCAAGCCTTAAGTGCTCAAAAATCCATATAAATAAAATGTAAATTTTGAAATGGTTTATTGTTTCTTTCACTAAAAAATAACATTTCAATAGTAGATTATTGAATTTTTGAAATTTTTTGAAATGTTACCTATTTACTGATTCCCATACGTTCATTCTTCCATACGTTCAAGCCTTAAGTGGTCAAAAATCCATATTGATAAATGTAAATTTTGCAATGTTTTATAGTTTCTTTCACTTAGGTTAGTATTAAATTCACTCAAAAAAAACGTTTCAATAGTAGATTTTTAAATTTTTGAATTTTTTTGAAATGTTACCTATATACTGGATCTCATATGATTATCCTTCCATACGTTCAAGCCTTAAGTGCTCAAAAATCCATATAAATAAAATGTAAATTTTGAAATGGTTTATTGTTTCTTTCACTAAAAAATAACATTTCAATAGTAGATTTTTGAATTTCAGAATTTTTTTGAAATGTTATCTATATGCTGATTCCCATACGATCATTCTTCCATACGTTCAAGCCTTAAGTGCTCAAAAATCCATATTGATAAATGTAAATTTTGAAATGTTTTATTGTTTCTTTCACTAAAAAATAACATTTCAATAGTAGATTTTTGAATTTTTGAATTTTTTTGAAATGTTTCCTGTATACTGATTTTCATACGATCATTCTTCCATACGTTCAAGCCTAAGGTGCTTAAAAATCCATATTGATAAATGTAAATTTTGAAATGTTTTATTGTTTTTTTCACTGAGGTTAGTATTAAATTCACTCAAAAAAAACGTTTCAATAGTAGATTTTTAAATTTTTGAATTTTTTTGAAATGTTACCTATATACTGGATCTCATACGATCATTCTTCCATACGTTCAAGCCTTAAGATCTCAAAAATCCATATAAATAAAATGTAAATTTTGAAATGGTTTATTGTTTCTTTCACTAAAAAATAACATTTCAATAGTAGATTATTGAATTTTTGAAAATTTTTGAAATGTTACCTATATACTGATTCCCATACGATCATTCTTCCATACGTTCAAGCCTTAAGTGGTCAAAAATCCATATTGATAAATGTAAATTTTGAAATGTTTTGTTGTTTCTTTCACTTAGGTTAGTAATAAATTCAGTTAAATATAACATTTCAATAGTAGATTTTTGAATTTTTGAATTTTTTTGAAATGTTACCTATATACTGATTCCCATACGATCATTCTTCCATACGTTCAAGCCTTAAGTGCTCAAAAATCCATATTGATAAAATGTAAATTTTGAAATGGTTTATTGTTTCTTTCACTAAAAAATAACATTTCAATAGTAGATTTTTGAATTTTTGAATTTTTTTGAAATGTTTCCAGTATACTGATTTTCATACGATCATTCTTCCATACGTTCAAGCCTTCAATAGTAGATATTTGAATTTTTGATTTTTTTTGAAATGTTACCTATATACTGGATCTCATTCGATCATTCTTCCATACGTTCAAGCCTTAAGATATCAAAAATCCATATAAATAAAATGTACATTTTGAAATGGTTGTTTGTTTCACTAAAAAATAACATTTCAATAGTAGATTATTGAATTTTTGAAATCTTACCTATATACTGATTCTCATACGATCATTCTTCCATACGTTCAAGCCTTAAGTGCTCAAAAATCCATATTGATAAAATTTAAATTTTGAAATGTTGTATTGTTTCTTTCACTTAAAAATAACATTTCAATAGTAGATTTTTGAATTTTAGAAATTTTTTGAAATGTTACCTATATACTGATTCTCATATGAACATTGTTCCATACGTTCAAGCCTTAAGATCTCAAAAATCCACATAAATAAAATGTATAATTTGAAATGGTTTTTTGTTTCTTTCACCAAAAAATAACATTTCAATAGTAGATTTTTGAATTTTTGAAATTTTTTGAAATGTTACCTATATACTGATTCTCATATGATCATTCTTCCATACGTTCAAGCCTTAAGATCTCAAAAATCCACATAAATAAAATGTATATTTTGAAATGGTTTTTTGTTTCTTTCACCAAAAAATAACATTTCAATAGTAGATTATTGAATATTAGAATTTTTTTGAAATGTTACCTATATACTGGTTCCCATACGATCATTCTTCAATACGTTCAAGCCTTAAGTGCTCAAAAATCCATATTGATAAATGTAAATTTTGAAATGTTTTATTGTTTCTTTCACTTAGGTTAGTATTAAATTCACTCAAAAATAACATTTCAATAGTAGATTTTTGAATTTTTGAAATTTTTTGAAATGTTACCTATATACTGGTTCCCATACGATCATTCTTCCATACGTTCAAGCCTTAAGTGCTCAAAAATCCATATTGATAAATGTAAATTTTGAAATGTTTTATTGTTTCTTTCACTTAGGTTAGTATTAAATTCACTTAAATATAACATTTCAAAAGTAGATTTTTGAATTTTTGAATTTCTTTGAAATGTTACCTCTATACTGATTCCCATACGATCATTCTTCTATACGTTCAAGCCTTAAGAGCTCAAAAATCCATATTAATAAATGTAAATTTTGAAATGTTTTATTGTTTCTTTCACTTAGGTTAGTATTAAATTCACTCAAAAATAACGTTTCAATAGTAGATTTTTGAATTTTTGAATTTTTTTGAAATGTTACCTATTTACTGATTCCCATACGATCATTTTTCCATACGTTCAAGCCTTAAGTGCTCAAAAATCCATATTGATAAAATTTAAATTTTGAAATGTTGTATTGTTTCTTTCACTTAAAAATAACATTTCAATAGTAGATTTTTGAATTTTAGAACTTTTTTGAAATGATACCTGTATACTGATTCTCATATGATCATTCTTCCATACGTTCAAGCCCTAAGTGCTCAAAAATCCATATAAATAAAAAATAACATTTCAATAGTAGATTATTGAATTTTTGAAATTTTTTGAAATGTTACCTATTTACTGATTCCCATACGTTCAAGCCTTAAGTGCTCAAAAATCCATATTGATAAAATTTAAATTTTGAAATGTTGTATTGTTTCTTTCACTTAAAAATAACATTTCAATAGTAGATTTTTGAATTTTAGAACTTTTTTGAAATGATACCTGTATACTGATTCTCATATGATCATTCTTCTATACGTTCAAGCCCTAAGTGCTCAAAAATCCATATAAATAAAAAATAACATTTCAATAGTAGATTATTGAATTTTTGAAATTTTTTGAAATGTTACCTATTTACTGATTCCCATACGATCATTCTTCCATACGTTCAAGCCTTAAGTGCTCAAAAACCCATATTGATAAAATGTAAATTTTGCAATGGTTTATAGTTTCTTTCATTTAAAAATAACATTTCAATAGTAGATTTTAAAATTTTTGAATTTTTTTGAAATGTTACCTATATACTGGATCTCATACGATCATCCTTCCATACGTTCAAGCCTTAAGTGCTCAAAAATCCATATAAATAAAATGTAAATTTTGAAATGGTTTATTGTTTCTTTCACTAAAAAATAACATTTCAATAGTAGATTATTGAATTTTTGAAATTTTTTGAAATGTTACCTATTTACTGATTCCCATACGTTCATTCTTCCATACGTTCAAGCCTTAAGTGGTCAAAAATCCATATTGATAAATGTAAATTTTGCAATGTTTTATAGTTTCTTTCACTTAGGTTAGTATTAAATTCACTCAAAAAAAACGTTTCAATAGTAGATTTTTAAATTTTTGAATTTTTTTGAAATGTTACCTATATACTGGATCTCATATGATTATCCTTCCATACGTTCAAGCCTTAAGTGCTCAAAAATCCATATAAATAAAATGTAAATTTTGAAATGGTTTATTGTTTCTTTCACTAAAAAATAACATTTCAATAGTAGATTATTGAATTTTTGAAATTTTTTGAAATGTTACCTATTTACTGATTCCCATACGTTCATTCTTCCATACGTTCAAGCCTTAAGTGGTCAAAAATCCATATTGATAAATGTAAATTTTGCAATGTTTTATAGTTTCTTTCACTTAGGTTAGTATTAAATTCACTCAAAAAAAACGTTTCAATAGTAGATTTTTGAATTTCAGAATTTTTTTGAAATGTTATCTATATGCTGATTCCCATACGATCATTCTTCCATACATTCAAGCCTTAAGTGCTCAAAAATCCATATTGATAAATGTAAATTTTGAAATGTTTTATTGTTTCTTTCACTAAAAAATAACATTTCAATAGTAGATTTTTGAATTTTTGAATTTTTTTGAAATGTTTCCTGTATACTGATTTTCATACGATCATTCTTCCATACGTTCAAGCCTAAGGTGCTTAAAAATCCATATTGATAAATGTAAATTTTGAAATGTTTTATTGTTTTTTTCACTGAGGTTAGTATTAAATTCACTCAAAAATAACGTTTCATATATATTTGAATTTTGGAATTTTTTTGAAATGTTACCTATATACTGGATCTCATACGATCATTCTTCCATACGTTCAAGCCTTAAGATCTCAAAAATCCATATAAATAAAATGTAAATTTTGAAATGGTTTATTGTTTCTTTCACTAAAAAATAACATTTCAATAGTAGATTATTGAATTTTTGAAAATTTTTGAAATGTTACCTATATACTGATTCCCATACGATCATTCTTCCATACGTTCAAGCCTTAAGTGGTCAAAAATCCATATTGATAAATGTAAATTTTGAAATGTTTTGTTGTTTCTTTCACTTAGGTTAGTAATAAATTCAGTTAAATATAACATTTCAATAGTAGATTTTTGAATTTTTGAATTTTTTTGAAATGTTACCTATATACTGATTCCCATACGATCATTCTTCCATACGTTCAAGCCTTAAGTGCTCAAAAATCCATATTGATAAAATGTAAATTTTGAAATGGTTTATTGTTTCTTTCACTAAAAAATAACATTTCAATAGTAGATTTTTGAATTTTTGAATTTTTTTGAAATGTTTCCAGTATACTGATTTTCATACGATCATTCTTCCATACGTTCAAGCCTTCAATAGTAGATATTTGAATTTTTGATTTTTTTTGAAATGTTACCTATATACTGGATCTCATTCGATCATTCTTCCATACGTTCAAGCCTTAAGATATCAAAAATCCATATAAATAAAATGTACATTTTGAAATGGTTGTTTGTTTCACTAAAAAATAACATTTCAATAGTAGATTATTGAATTTTTGAAATCTTACCTATATACTGATTCTCATACGATCATTCTTCCATACGTTCAAGCCTTAAGTGCTCAAAAATCCATATTGATAAAATTTAAATTTTGAAATGTTGTATTGTTTCTTTCACTTAAAAATAACATTTCAATAGTAGATTTTTGAATTTTAGAAATTTTTTGAAATGTTACCTATATACTGATTCTCATATGAACATTGTTCCATACGTTCAAGCCTTAAGATCTCAAAAATCCACATAAATAAAATGTATAATTTGAAATGGTTTTTTGTTTCTTTCACCAAAAAATAACATTTCAATAGTAGATTTTTGAATTTTTGAAATTTTTTGAAATGTTACCTATATACTGATTCTCATATGATCATTCTTCCATACGTTCAAGCCTTAAGATCTCAAAAATCCACATAAATAAAATGTATATTTTGAAATGGTTTTTTGTTTCTTTCACCAAAAAATAACATTTCAATAGTAGATTATTGAATATTAGAATTTTTTTGAAATGTTACCTATATACTGGTTCCCATACGATCATTCTTCAATACGTTCAAGCCTTAAGTGCTCAAAAATCCATATTGATAAATGTAAATTTTGAAATGTTTTATTGTTTCTTTCACTTAGGTTAGTATTAAATTCACTCAAAAATAACATTTCAATAGTAGATTTTTGAATTTTTGAAATTTTTTGAAATGTTACCTATATACTGGTTCCCATACGATCATTCTTCCATACGTTCAAGCCTTAAGTGCTCAAAAATCCATATTGATAAATGTAAATTTTGAAATGTTTTATTGTTTCTTTCACTTAGGTTAGTATTAAATTCACTTAAATATAACATTTCAAAAGTAGATTTTTGAATTTTTGAATTTTTTTGAAATGTTACCTCTATACTGATTCCCATACGATCATTCTTCTATACGTTCAAGCCTTAAGAGCTCAAAAATCCATATTAATAAATGTAAATTTTGAAATGTTTTATTGTTTTTTTCACTTAGGTTAGTATTAAATTCACTTAAATATAACATTTCAATAGTAGATTTTTGAATTTTTGAATTTTTTTGAAATGTTACCTATATACTGATTCCCACACGATCATTCTTCCATACGTTCAAGCCTTAAGTGCTCAAAAATCCATATTGATAAAATGTAAATTTTGAAATGGTTTATTGTTTCTTTCACTAAAAAATAACATTTCAATAATAGATTTTTGAATTTTTGAATTTTTTTGAAATGTTACCTATATACTGATTCCCATACGATCATTCTTCCATACGTTCAAGCCTTAAGTGGTCAAAAATCCCTATTGATAAATGTAAATTTTGAAATGTTTTGTTGTTTCTTTCACTTAGGTTAGTAATAAATTCAGTTAAATATAACAATTCAATAGTAGATTTTTGAATTTTTGAAATTTTTTGAAATGTTACCTATATACTGGTTCCCATACGATCATTCTTCCATACGTTCAAGCCTTAAGTGCTCAAAAATCCATATTGATAAATGTAAATTTTGAAATGTTTTATTGTTTCTTTCACTTAGGTTAGTATTAAATTCACTTAAATATAACATTTCAAAAGTAGATTTTTGAATTTTTGAATTTTTTTGAAATGTTACCTCTATACTGATTCCCATACGATCATTCTTCTATACGTTCAAGCCTTAAGAGCTCAAAAATCCATATTAATAAATGTAAATTTTGAAATGTTTTATTGTTTTTTTCACTTAGGTTAGTATTAAATTCACTTAAATATAACATTTCAATAGTAGATTTTTGAATTTTTGAATTTTTTTGAAATGTTACCTATATACTGATTCCCATACGATCATTCTTCCATACGTTCAAGCCTTAAGTGCTCAAAAATCCATATTGATAAAATGTAAATTTTGAAATGGTTTATTGTTTCTTTCACTAAAAAATAACATTTCAATAATAGATTTTTGAATTTTTGAATTTTTTTGAAATGTTACCTATATACTGATTCCCATACGATCATTCTTCCATACGTTCAAGCCTTAAGTGGTCAAAAATCCCTATTGATAAATGTAAATTTTGAAATGTTTTGTTGTTTCTTTCACTTAGGTTAGTATTAAATTCACTCAAAAATAACATTTCAATAGTAGATTTTTGAATTTTAGAAATTTTTTGAAATGTTACCTATATACTGATTCTCATATGAACATTGTTCCATACGTTCAAGCCTTAAGATCTCAAAAATCCACATAAATAAAATGTATAATTTGAAATGGTTTTTTGTTTCTTTCACCAAAAAATAACATTTCAATAGTAGATTTTTGAATTTTTGAAATTTTTTGAAATGTTACCTATATACTGATTCTCATATGATCATTCTTCCATACGTTCAAGCCTTAAGATCTCAAAAATCCACATAAATAAAAAGTATATTTTGAAATGGTTTTTTGTTTATTTCACCAAAAAATAACATTTCAATAGTAGATTATTGAATATTAGAATTTTTTTGAAATGTTACCTATATACTGGTTCCCATACGATCATTCTTCAATACGTTCAAGCCTTAAGTGCTCAAAAATCCATATTGATAAATGTAAATTTTGAAATGTTTTATTGTTTCTTTCAGTTAGGTTAGTATTAAATTCACTCAAAAATAACATTTCAATAGTAGATTTTTGAATTTTTGAAATTTTTTGAAATGTTACCTATATACTGGTTCCCATACGATCATTCTTCCATACGTTCAAGCCTTAAGTGCTCAAAAATCCATATTGATAAATGTAAATTTTGAAATGTTTTATTGTTTCTTTCACTTAGGTTAGTATTAAATTCACTAAAATATAACATTTCAATAGTAGATTTTTGAATTTTTGAATTTTTTTGAAATGTTACCTCTATACTGATTCCCATACGATCATTCTTCTATACGTTCAAGCCTTAAGTGCTCAAAAATCCATATTGATAAAATGTAAATTTTGAAATGGTTTATTGTTTCTTGCACTAAAAAATAACATTTCAATAGTAGATTTTTGAATTTTTGAATTTTTTTTGTAATGTTTCCTTTATACTGATTTTCATACGATCATTCTTCCATACGTTCAAGCCTTAAGTGCTTAAAAATCCATATTGATAAATGTAAATTTTGAAATGTTTTATTGTTTCTTTCATTGAAGTTAGTATTAAATTCTCTCAAAAATAACGTTTCATATATTTTTGAATTTTTTTGAAATGTTACCTATATACTGGATCTCATACGATCATTCTTCCATACGTGCAAGCCTTAAGATCTCAAAAATCCATATAAATAAAATGTAAATTTTGAAATGGTTTATTGTTTGTTTCACTAAAAAATAACATTTCAATAGTAGATTATTGAATTTTTGAAATTTTTTGATATGTTACCTATATACTGATTCCCATACGATCATTCTTCCATACGTTCAAGCCTTAAGAGCTCAAAAATCCATATTGATAAAATGTAAATTTTGAAATGGTTTATTGTTTCTTTCACTAAAAAATAACATTTCAATAGTAGATTTTTGAATTTTTGAATTTTTTTGTAATGTTTCCTGTATACTGATTTTCATACGATCATTCTTCCATACGTTCAAGCCTTAAGTGCTTAAAAATCCATATTGATAAATGTAAATTTTGAAATGTTTTATTGTTTCTTTCACTGAGGTTAGTATTAAATTCACTCAAAAATAACGTTTCATATATTTTTGAATTTTTTTGAAATGTTACCTATATACTGGATCTCATACGATTATTCTTCCATACGTTCAAGCCTTAAGATCTCAAAAATCCATATAAATAAAATGTAAATTTTGAAATGGTTTATTGTTTGTTTCACTAAAAAATAACATTTCAATAGTAGATTATTGAATTTTTGAAATTTTTTGATATGTTACCTATATACTGGTTCCCATACGATCATTCTTCCATACGTTCAAGCCTTAAGTGCTCAAAAATCCATATTGATAAATGTAAATTTTGAAATGTTTTATTGTTTCTTTCACTTAGGTTAGTATTAAATTCACTTAAATATAACATTTCAATAGTAGATTTTTGAATTTTTGAATTTTTTTGAAATGTTACCTCTATACTGATTCCCATACGATCATTCTTCTATACGTTCAAGCCTTAAGTGCTCAAAAATCCATATTGATAAAATGTAAATTTTGAAATGGTTTATTGTTTCTTTCACTAAAAAATAACATTTCAATAGTAAATTTTTGAATTTTTGAATTTTTTTGTAGTGTTTCCTGTATACTGATTTTCATACGATCATTCTTCCATACGTTCAAGCCTTAAGTGCTTAAAAATCCATATTGATAAATGTAAATTTTGAAATGTTTTATTGTTTCTTTCACTGAGGTTAGTATTAAATTCACTCAAAAATAACGTTTCATATATTTTTGAATTTTTTTGAAATGTTACCTATATACTGGATCTCATACGATCATTCTTCCATACGTTCAAGCCTTAAGATCTCAAAAATCCATATAAATAAAATGTAAATTTTGAAATGGTTTATTGTTTGTTTCACTAAAAAATAACATTTCAATAGTAGATTATTGAATTTTTGAAATTTTTTGATATGTTACCTATATACTGATTCCCATACGATCATTCTTCCATACGTTCAAGCCTTAAGAGCTCAAAAATCCATATTAATAAATGTAAATTTTGAAATGTTTTATTGTTTCTTTCACTTAGGTTAGTATTAAATTCACTTAAATATAACATTTCAATAGTAGATTTTTGAATTTTTGAATTTTTTTGAAATGTTACCTATATACTGATTCCCATACGATCATTCTTCCATACGTTCAAGCCTTAAGTGCTCAAAAATCCATATTGATAAAATGTAAATTTTGAAATGGTTTATTGTTTCTTTCACTAAAAAATAACATTTCAACAATAGATTTTTGAATTTTTGAATTTTTTTGAAATGTTTACTGTATACTGATTTTCATACGATCATTCTTCCATACGTTCAAGCCTTAAGTGCTTAAAAATATATATTGATAAATGTAAATTTTGAAATGTTTTATTGTTTCTTTCACTTAGGTTAGTATTAAATTCACTCAAAAATAAGGTTTCAATAGTAGATATTAGAATTTTTGATTTTTTTTGAAATGTTACCTATATACTGGATCTCATACGATCATTCTTCCATACGTTCAAGCCTTAAGATATCAAAAATCCGTATAAATAAAATGTAAATTTTGAAATGGTTTATTGTTTCTTTCACTAAAAAATAACATTTCAATAGTAGATTATTGAATTTTTGAAATGTTACCTATATACTGATTCTCATACGATCATTCTTCCATACGTTCAAGCCTTAAGTGCTCAAAAATCCATATTGATAAAATGTATATTTTGAAATGGTTTTTTGTTTCTTTCACTAAAAAATAACATTTCAATAGTAGATTTTTGAATTTTTGAAATTTTTTGAAATGTTACCTATATACTGATTCTCATACAATCATTCTTCCATACGTTCAAGCCTTAAGTGCTCAAAAATCCATATTGATAAATGTAAATTTTGAAATGTTTTATTGTTTCTTTCACTTAGGTTAGTAATAAATTCAGTTAAATATAACATTTCAATAGTTGATTTTTGAATTTTTGAATTTTTTTTTAAATGTAACCTATATACTGGATCTCGATCGTTCTTCCATACGTTCAAGCCTTAAGATCTCAAAAATCCATATAAATAAAATGTAAATTTTGAAATGGTTTATTGTTTGTTTCACTAAAAAATAACATTTCAATAGTAGATTATTGAATTTTTGAAATTTTTTGATATGTTACCTATATACTGGTTCCCATACGATCATTCTTCCATACGTTCAAGCCTTAAGTGCTCAAAAATCCATATTAATAAATGTAAATTTTGAAATGTTTTATTGTTTCTTTCACTTAGGTTAGTATTAAATTCACTTAAATATAACATTTCAATAGTAGATTTTTGAATTTTTGAATTTTTTTGAAATGTTACCTCTATACTGATTCCCATACGATCATTCTTCTATACGTTCAAGCCTTAAGTGCTCAAAAATCCATATTGATAAAATGTAAATTTTGAAATGGTTTATTGTTTCTTTCACTAAAAAATAACATTTCAATAGTAGATTTTTGAATTTTTGAATTTTTTTTGTAGTGTTTCCTGTATACTGATTTTCATACGATCATTCTTCCATACGTTCAAGCCTTAAGTGCTTAAAAATCCATATTGATAAATGTAAATTTTGAAATGTTTTATTGTTTCTTTCACTGAGGTTAGTATTAAATTCACTCAAAAATAACGTTTCATATATTTTTGAATTTTTTTGAAATGTTACCTATATACTGGATCTCATACGATCATTCTTCCATACGTTCAAGCCTTAAGATCTCAAAAATCCATATAAATAAAATGTAAATTTTGAAATGGTTTATTGTTTGTTTCACTAAAAAATAACATTTCAATAGTAGATAATTGAATTTTTGAAATTTTTTGATATGTTACCTATATACTGATTCCCATACGATCATTCTTCCATACGTTCAAGCCTTAAGAGCTCAAAAATCCATATTAATAAATGTAAATTTTGAAATGTTTTATTGTTTCTTTCACTTAGGTTAGTATTAAATTCACTTAAATATAACATTTCAATAGTAGATTTTTGAATTTTTGAATTTTTTTGAAATGTTACCTATATACTGATTCCCATACGATCATTCTTCCATACGTTCAAGCCTTAAGTGCTCAAAAATCCATATTGATAAAATGTAAATTTTGAAATGGTTTATTTTTTCTTTCACTAAAAAATAACATTTCAACAATAGATTTTTGAATTTTTGAATTTTTTTGAAATGTTTACTGTATACTGATTTTCATACGATCATTCTTCCATACGTTCAAGCCTTAAGTGCTTAAAAATATATATTGATAAATGTAAATTTTGAAATGTTTTATTGTTTCTTTCACTTAGGTTAGTATTAAATTCACTCAAAAATAACGTTTCAATAGTAGATATTAGAATTTTTGATTTTTTTTGAAATGTTACCTATATACTGGATCTCATACGATCATTCTTCCATACGTTCAAGCCTTAAGATATCAAAAATCCGTATAAATAAAATGTAAATTTTGAAATGGTTTATTGTTTCTTTCACTAAAAAATAACATTTCAAAAGTAGATTATTGAATTTTTGAAATGTTACCTATATACTGATTCTCATACGATCATTCTTCCATACGTTCAAGCCTTAAGTGCTCAAAAATCCATAGTGATAAAATGTATATTTTGAAATGGTTTTTTGTTTCTTTCACTAAAAAATAACATTTCAATAGTAGATTTTTGAATTTTTGAAATTTTTTGAAATGTTACCTATATACTGATTCTCATACAATCATTCTTCCATACGTTCAAGCCTTAAGTGCTCAAAAATCCATATTGATAAATGTAAATTTTGAAATGTTTTATTGTTTCTTTCACTTAGGTTAGTAATAAATTCAGTTAAATAAAACATTTCAATAGTTGATTTTTGAATTTTTGAATTTTTTTTTAAATGTTACCTATATACTGGATCTCATACGATCATTCTTCCATACGTTCAAGCCTTGAGATCTATAAAATCCATATAAATAAAATGTAAATTTAGAAATGGTTTATTGTGTCTTTTACTTAAAAATAACATTTCAATAGTAGATTATTGAATTTTTGAAATTTTTTGAAATGTTACCTATATTCTGATTCTCATACAATCATTCTTCCATACGTTCAAGCCTTAAGATCTATAAAATCCATATAAATAAAATATAAATTTTGAAATGGTTTATTGTGTCTTTCACTTAAAAATAACATTTCAATAGTAGATTATTGAATTTTTGAAATTTTTTGAAATGTTTTCTATATACTGATTCTCATACAATCATTCTTCCATACGTTCAAGCCTTAAGTGCTCAAAAATCCATATTGATAAATGTAAATTTTAAAATGTTTTATTGTTTCTTTCACTTATGTTAGTATTAAATTCACTTAAATATAACATTTCATTAGTAGATTTTTGAATTTTTGATTTTTTTTTTTAATTTTACCTATATACTGGATCTCATACGATCATTCTTCCATACGTTCAAGCCTTAAGTGCTCAAAAATCAATATTGATAAATGTAAATTTTGAAATGTTTTATTGTTTCTTTCACTTAGGTTAGTATTAAATTCACTTAAATATAACATTTCAATAGTAGATTTTTGAATTTTTGAAATTATTTGAAATGTTACCTATATACTGATTCTCATACAATCATTCTTCCATACGTTCAAGCCTTAAGTGCTCAAAAATCCATATTGATAAATGTAAATTTTGAAATGTTTTATTGTTTCTTTCACTTAGGTTAGTATTAAATTCACTTAAATATAACATTTCAATAGTAGATTTTTGAATTTTTGATTTTTTTTTAAATTTTACCTATATACTGGATCTCATACGATCATTCTTCCATACGTTCAAGCCTTAAGATCTCAAAAATCCATATAAATAAAATGGAAATTTTGAAATGTTTTATTGTTTCTTTCACTAAGGTTAGTATTAAATTCACTTAAATATAACATTTCAATAGTAGATTTTTGAATTTTTGATTTTTTTTTTTAAATGTTACCTATATACTGATTCCTATACGATCATTCTTCCATACGTTCAAGCCTTAAGTGCTCAAAAATCCATATTGATAAATGTAAATTTTGAAATGTTTTATTGTTTCTTTCACTTAGGTTAGTATTAAATTCACTCAAAAATAACGTTTCAATAGTAGATTTTTGAATTTTTGAATTTTTTTGAAATGTTAGCTATATACTGATTTTCATACAATCATTCTTCCATACGTTCAAGCCTTAAGTGCTTAAAAATCCATATTGATAAATGTAAATTTTGAAATGTTTTATTGTTTCTTTCACTTAGGTTAGTATTAAATTCACTCAAAAATAACGTTTCATATATATTTGAATTTTTCAATTTTTTTGAAATGTTACCTATATACTGGATCTCATACGATCATTCTTCCATACGTTCAAGCCTTAAGATCTCAAAAATCCATATAAATAAAATGTAAATTTTGAAATGGTTTATTGTTTGTTTCACTAAAAAATAACATTTCAATAGTAGATTATTGAATTTTTGAAATTTTTTGAAATGTTACCTATATACTGATTCCCATACGATCATTCTTCCATACGTTCAAGCCTTAAGTGCTCAAAAATCCATATTGATAAATGTAAATTTTGAAATGTTTTGTTGTTTCTTTCACTTAGGTTAGTAATAAATTCAGTTAAATATAACATTTCAATAGTAGATTTTTGAATTTTTGAATTTTTTTGAAATGTTACCTATATACTGATTCCCATACGATCATTCTTCCATACGTTCAAGCCTTAAGTGCTCAAAAATCCATATTGATAAAATGTAAATTTTGAAATGGTTTATTGTTTCTTTCACTGAGGTTAGTATTAAATTCACTCAAAAATAACGTTTCATATATTTTTGAATTTTTGAATTTTTTTGAAATGTTACCTATATACTCATTCCCATACGATCATTCTTCCATACGTTCAAGCCTTAAGTGCTCAAAAATCCATATTGAGAAAATGTAAATTTTGAAATGGTTTATTGTTTCTTTCACTGAGGTTAGTATTAAATTCATTCAAAAATAACGTTTCATATATATTTGAATTTTTGAATTTTTTTGAAATGTTACCTATATACTGGATCTCATACGATCATTCTTCCATACGTTCAAGCCTTAAGTGCTCAAAAATCCATATAAATAAAATGTAAATTTTGAAATGTTTTATTGTTTCTTTCACTTAGGTTAGTATTAAATTCACTCAAAAATAACATTTTGATTTTTTTTGAAATGTTACCTATATACTGGATCTCATACGATCATTCTTCCATACGTTCAAGCCTTAAGATATCAAAAATCCGTATAAATAAAATGTAAATTTTGAAATGGTTTATTGTTTCTTTCACTAAAAAATAACATTTCAATAGTAGATTATTGAATTTTTGAAATGTTACCTATATACTGATTCTCATACGATCCTTCTTCCATACGTTCAAGCCTTAAGTGCTCAAAAATCCATATTGATAAAATTTAAATTTTGAAATGTTGTATTGTTTCTTTCACTTAAAAATAACATTTCAATAGTAGATTTTTGAATTTTAGAAATTTTTTGAAATGTTACCTATATACTGATTCTCATATGATCATTCTTCCATACGTTCAAGCCTTAAGATCTCAAAAATCCACATAAATAAAATGTATATTTTGAAATGGTTTTTTGTTTCTTTCACTAAAAAATAGTAGATTTTTGAATTTTTTTGAAATGTTACCTATATACTGATTCTCATACAATCATTCTTCCATACGTTCAAGCCTTAAGTGCTCAAAAATCCATATTGATAAATGTAAATTTTGAAATGTTTTATTGTTTCTTTCACTTAGGTTAGTATTAAATTCACTTAAATATAACATTTCAATAGTAGATTTTTGAATTTTTGATTTTGTTTTTAAATTTTACCTATATACTGGATCTCATACGATCATTCTTCCATACGTTCAAGCCTTAAGATCTATAAAATCCATATAAATAAAATGTAAATTTTGAAATGGTTTATTGTGTCTTTCACTTAAAAATAACATTTCAATAGTAGATTTTTGAATTTTTGAATTTTTTTGAAATGTTTCCTGTATACTGATTTTCATACGATCATTCTTCCATACGTTCAAGCCTTAAGTGCTTAAAAATCCATATTGATAAATGTAAATTTTGAAATGTTTTATTGTTTCTTTCACTTAGGTTAGTATTAAATTCACTCAAAAATAACGTTTCAATAGTAGATATTAGAATTTTTGATTTTTTTTGAAATGTTACCTATATACTGGATCTCATTCGATCATTCTTCCATACGTTCAAGCCTTAAGATATCAAAAATCCGTATAAATAAAATGTAAATTTTGAAATGGTTTATTGTTTCTTTCACTAAAAAATAACATTTCAATAGTAGATTATTGAATTTTTGAAATGTTACCTATATACTGGATCTCATACGATCATTCTTCCATACGTTCAAGCCTCAAGTGCTCAAAAATTCATATTGATAAAATTTAAATTTTGAAATGTTGTATTGTTTCTTTCACTTAAAAATATCATTTCAATAGTAGATTTTTGAATTTTAGAAATTTTTTTAAATGTTACCTATATACTGATTCTCATATGATCATTCTTCCATACGTTCAAGCCTTAAGATCTCAAAAATCCACATAAATAAAATGTATATTTTGAAATGGTTTTTTGTTTCTTTCACTAAAAAATAACATTTCAATAGTAGATTTTTGAATTTTTTAAATTTTTTGAAATGTTACCTATATACTGATTCTCATACAATCATTCTTCCATACGTTCAAGCCTTAAGTGCTCAAAAATCCATATTGATAAATGTAAATTTTGAAATGTTTTATTGTTTCTTTCACTTAGGTTAGTATTAAATTCACTTAAATATAACATTTCAATAGTAGATTTTTGAATTTTTGATTTTTTTTTTAAATTTTATCTATATACTGGATCTCATACGATCATTCTTCCATACGTTCAAGCCTTAAGATCTATAAAATCCATTTAAATAAAATGTAAATTTTGAAATGGTTTATTGTGTCTTTCACTTAAAAATAACATTTCAATAGTAGATTTTTGAATTTTTGAATTTTTTTGAAATGTTTCCTGTATACTGATTTTCATTCGATCATTCTTCCATACGTTCAAGCCTTAAGTGCTCAAAAATCCATATCGATAAATGTAAATTTTGAAATGTTTTATTGTTTCTTTCACTTAGGTTAGTATTAAATTCACTTAAATATAACATTTCAATAGTAGATTTTTGAATTTTTGATTTTTTTTTTTAAATTTTACCTATTTACTGGATCTCATACGATCATTCTTCCATACGTTCAAGCCTTAAGATCTATAAAATCCATATAAATAAAATGTAAATTTTGAAATGGTTTATTGTGTCTTTCACTTAAAAATAACATTTCAATAGTAAATTATTGAATTTTTGAAATTTTTTGAAATGTTTCCTATATACTGATTCTCATACAATCATTCTTCCATACGTTCAAGCCTTAAGTGCTCAAAAATCCATATTGATAAATGTAAATTTTGAAATGTTTTATTGTTTCTTTCACTTAGGTTAGTATTAAATTCACTTAAATATAACATTTCAATAGTAGATTTTTGAATTTTTGATTTTTTTTTAAATTTTACCTATATACTGGATCTCATACGATCATTCTTCCATACGTTCAAGCCTTAAGATCTCAAAAATCCATATAAATAAAATGGAAATTTTGAAATGTTTTATTGTTTCTTTCACTAAGGTTAGTATTAAATTCACTTAAATATAACATTTCAATAGTAGATTTTTGAATTTTTTTATACTTTTCACTTATGTGAAATAGTATAATAACTTTGTCACGGAGTTTGTAACAGATCGAAATATTAATTTCCGACTATATAAAGTATATATATTCTTGATCAGGACGACAAGACGAGTTGATTTAGCCATGTCCGTCTGTCCGTCTGTCCGTCTGTCTGTCTGTCTGTCTGTCTGTATGTATGCAAACTAGTCCCTCAGTTTTGAAGCTATCGAGCTGAAACTTTGCACAGAGTCTTAGAATTTATTACGATGAATCATTCGTCGGAACCAGCATGATCGGATTATTGGAACAGGTAGCTCCCATACGAAAAGAAGAAGAAAAGTGAACAAAACTTGAATCGTTGTATGGAAAACTTTTTTGTTTTGTACAATAGAGTGCTGAAATTTTAAACATAGTAGTTTTACATGGTCCGACTACATGCCTGAAAGTTTCATTGAGATTGGACATCTGGAACTGGTAGCTCCCATACAAAATGAAGAAGAGGAAGAGAAGCCATATTCACGTCGTTGTATGGAAAACTTTTTTGTTTCTTAACCAATTGACTTGAAATTTTAAAGTTATGTTCTTAGGGAGGAATGAAATCTATTTTGACCAAATGTGGGCGTAACCACGCGTAGCCACGCCCACTTATAGCGAAAATTTACCCGTTGTATGGAAAACTTTTTTGTTTTTTAACCAATTGACTTGAAACTTTACAGTTATGTTCTTAGAGAGGAATGAAAACTTTTTTGACCAAAAGTGGGCGTAGCCAGGCGTAGCCACGCCCACTTATAGCGAAAATTGACCCGTTGTATGGAAAACTTTTTTGTTTTTTAACCAATTGACTTGAAACTTTACAGATATGTTCTTAGAGAGGAATGAAAACTATTTTGACCAAAAGTGGGCGTAGCCAGGCGTAGCCACGCCCACTTATAGCGAAAATTGACCCGTTGTATGGAAAACTTTTTTGTTTCTTAACCAATTGACTTGAAACTTTGCAGTTATGCTCTTAGGGAGGAATGAAAACTATTTTGATCAAAAGTGGGCGTGGCCACGCCCACTTATAGCTTAACTTGACCCTTTGTATGGAAAACTTTTTTGTTTTTCAACCAATTGACTTGAAACTTTACAGTTATGTTCTTAGGGAGGAATGAAAACTATTTTAACCAAAAGTGGGCGTAGCCACGCCTACTTATAGCGAAAATTGACCCGTTGTATGGAAAACTTTTTTGTTTTTTAACCAATTGACTTGAAACTTTGCAGTTATGCTCTTAGGGAGGAATGAAAACTATTTTGACCAAAAGTGGGCGTAGCCACGCCCACTTATAGCGAAAATTGACCCGTTGTATGGAAAACTTTTTTGTTTCTTAACCAATTGACTTGAAACTTTGCAGTTATGTTCTTAGGGAGGAATGAAAACTATTTTGACGAAAAGTGGGCGTAGCCACGCCCTTTTATAGCGAAAATTGACCCTTTGTATGGAAAACTTTTTTGTTTTTTAACCAATTGACTTAAAACTTTACAGTTATGTTCCTAGAGAGGAATGAAAACTATTTTGACCAAAAGTGGGCGTAGCCACGCCTACTTATAGCAAAAATTGACCCGTTGTATGGAAAACTTTTTTGTTTTTTAACCAATTGACTTGAAACTTTGCAGTTATGCTCTTAGGGAGGAATGAAAACTATTTTGATCAAAAGTGGGCATGGCCACGCCCACTTATAGCTTAACTTGACCCTTTGTATGGAAAACTTTTTGGTTTTTTAATCAATTGACTTGAAACTTTACAGTTATGTTCCTAGAGAGGAATGAAAACTATTGTGACCAAAAGTGGGCGTAGCCACGCCTACTTATAGCAAAAATTGACCCGTTGTATGGAAAACTTTTTTGTTTTTTAACCAATTGACTTGAAACTTTACAGTTATGTTCTTAGGGAGGAATGAAAACTATTTTGACCAAATTTGGGCATGGCTACGCCCACTTATCGCAAAACTTGAACCGTTGTATGGAAAAATTTTTTGTTTTTTAACGAATTGACTTGAAACATTACAGTTATGTTGTTAGGGAGGCATGAAAACTATTCATTTAGTTTTTTTTATAGTGACACAAAGTGAAAAGTATTATAGCTTCAGCCTTGCTGAAGATAGCGTCCTTACTGGTTTTTTTTTTAAATGTTACCTATATACTGATTCCTATACGATCATTCTTCCATACGTTCAAGCCTTAAGTGCTCAAAAATCCATATTGATAAATGTAAATTTTGAAATGTTTTATTGTTTCTTTCACTTAGGTTAGTATTAAATTCACTCAAAAATAACGTTTCAATAGTAGATTTTTGAATTTTTGAATTTTTTTGAAATGTTACCTATATACTGATTTTCATACGATCATTCTTCCATACATTCAAGCTTTAAGTGCTTAAAAATCCATATTGATAAATGTAAATTTTGAAATGTTTTATTGTTTCTTTCACTTAGGTTAGTATTAAATTCACTCAAAAATAACGTTTCATATATATTTGAATTTTTGAATTTTTTTTGAAGTGTTACCTGTATACTGGATCTCATACGATCATTGTTCCATACGTTCAAGCCTTAAGATCTCAAAAATCCATATAAACAAAATGTAAATTTTGAAATGGTTTATTGTTTCTTTCACTAAAAAATAACATTTCAATAGTAGATTATTGAATTTTTGAAATTTTTTGAAATGTTACCTATATACTGATTCCCATACGATCATTCTTCCATACGTTCAAGCCTTAAGTGCTCAAAAATCCATATTGATAAATGTAAATTTTGAAATGTTTTGTTGTTTCTTTCACTTAGGTTAGTAATAAATTCAGTTACATATAACATTTCAATAGTAGATTTTTGAATTTTTTAATTTTTTTGAAATGTTACCTTTATACTGATTCCCATACGATCATTCTTCCATACGTTCAAGCCTTAAGAGCTCAAAAATCCATATTGATAAAATGTAAATTTTGAAATGTTGTATTGTTTCTTTCACTAAAAAATAACATTTCAATAGTAGATTTTTGAATTTTAGAAATTTTTTGAAATGTGACCTATATACTGATTCTCATATGATCATTCTTCCATACGTTCAAGCCTTAAGATCTCAAAAATTCACATAAATAAAATGTATAATTTGAAATGGTTTTTTGTTTCTTTCACCAAAAAATAACATTTCAATAGTAGATTTTTGAATTTAGAATTTTTTGAAATGTTACCTGTATACTGGATCTCATACGATCATTCTTCCATACGTTCAAGCCTTAAGATCTCAAAAATCCATATAAATAAAATGTAAATTTTGAAATGGTTTATTGTTTCTTTCACTAAAAAATAACATTTCATTAGTAGATTATTGAATTTTTGAATTTTTTTGAAATGTTACCTATATACTGATTCGCATACGAACATTCTTCTATACGTTCAAGCCTTAAGTGCTCAAAAATCCATATTGATAAAATGTAAATTTTGAAATGGTTTATTGTTTCTTTCACTAAAAAAAAACATTTCAATATTAGATTTTTGAATTTTTGAATTTTTTTGAAATGTTTCCTGTATACTGATTTTCATACGATCATTCTTCCATACGTTCAAGCCTTAAGATCTCAAAAATCCATATTGATAAAATTTAAATTTTGAAATGTTGTATTGTTTCTTTCGCTAAAAAATAACATTTCAATAGTAGATTATTGAATTTTTGAAATCTTACCTATATACTGATTCTCATACGATCATTCTTCCATACGTTCAAGCCTTAAGAGCTCAAAAATCCATATTGATAAAATGTAAATTTTGAAATGGTTTATTGTTTATTTCACTAAAAAATAACATTTCAATAGTAGATTTTTGAATTTTTGAATTTTTTTGAAATGTTTCCAGTATACTGATTTTCATACGATCATTCTTCCATACGTTCAAGCCTTAAGTGCTTAAAAATCCATATTGATAAATGTAAATTTTGAAATGTTTTATTGTTTCTTTCACTTAGGTTAGTATTAGATTCACTCAAAAATAACGTTTCAATAGTAGATATTTGAATTTTTGATTTTTTTTTGAAATGTTACCTATATACTGGATCTCATTCGATCATTCTTCCATACGTTCAAGCCTTAAGTGCTCAAAAATCCATATAAATAAAATGTACATTTTGAAATGGTTTATTGTTTTTTTCAATAAAAAATAACATTTCAATAGTAGATTATTGAATTTTTGAAATGTTACCTATATACTGGATCTCATTCGATCATTCTTCCATACGTTCAAGCCTTAAGTGCTCAAAAATCCATATAAATAAAATGTACATTTTGAAATGGTTTATTGTTTTTTTCAATAAAAAATAACATTTCAATAGTAGATTATTGAATTTTTGAAATCTTACCTATATACTGATTCTCATACGATCATTCTTCCATACGTTCAAGCCTTAAGATCTCAAAAATTCACATAAATAAAATGTATAATTTGAAATGGTTTTTTGTTTCTTTCACCAAAAAATAACATTTCAATAGTAGATTTTTGAATTTAGAATTTTTTGAAATGTTACCTGTATACTGGATCTCATACGATCATTCTTCCATACGTTCAAGCCTTAAGATCTCAAAAATCCATATAAATAAAATGTAAATTTTGAAATGGTTTATTGTTTCTTTCACTAAAAAATAACATTTCAATAGTAGATTATTGAATTTTTGAAATTTTTTGAAATGTTACCTATATACTGATTCCCATACGATCATTCTTCCATGCGTTCAAGCCTTAAGTGCTCAAAAATCCATATTGATAAAATGTAAATTTTGAAATGGTTTATTGTTTCTTTCACTAAAAAATAACATTTCACTAGTAGATTTTTGAATTTTTGAATTTTTTTGAAATGTTCCTGTATACTGATTTTCATACGATCATTCTTCCATACGTTCAAGCCTTAAGATCTCAAAAATCCATATTGATAAAATTTAAATTTTGAAATGTTGTATTGTTTCTTTCACTAAAAAATAACATTTCAATAGTAGATTATTAAATTTTTGAAATCTTACCTATATACTGATTCTCATACGATTATTCTTCCATACGTTCAAGCCTTAAGTGCTCAAAAATCCATATTGATAAAATTTAAATTTTGAAATGTTGTATTGTTTCTTTCACTTAAAAAAAACATTTCAATAGTAGATTTTTGAATTTTAGAAATTTTTTAAAATGTGACCTATATACTGATTCTCATATGATCAATCTTCCATACGTTCAAGCCTTAAGATCTCAAAAATTCACATAAATAAAATGTATAATTTGAAATGGTTTTTTGTTTCTTTCACCAAAAAATAACATTTCAATAGTAGATTTTTGAATTTAGACTTTTTTGAAATGTGACCTATATACTGATTCTCATATGATCATTCTTCCATACGTTCAAGCCTTAAGATCTATAAAATCCATTTAAATAAAATGTAAATTTTGAAATGGTTTATTGTGTCTTTCTCTTAAAAATAACATTTCAATAGTAGATTATTGAACTTTAGAAATTTTTTGAAATGTTACCTATATACTGATTCTCATATGATCATTCTTCCATAAGTTCCAGCCTTAAGATCTCAAAAATCCACATAAATTAAATGTATATTTTGAAATGGTTTTTTGTTTCTTTCACTAAAAAATAACATTTCAATAGTAGATGTTTGAATTTTTGAAATTTTTTGAAATGTTACCTATATACTGATTCTCATACAATCATTCTTCCATACGTTCAAGCCTTAAGTGCTCAAAAATCCATATTGATAAATGTAAATTTTGAAATGTTTTATTGTTTCTTTCACTTAGGTTAGTATTAAATTCACTTAAATATAACATTTCAATAGTAGATTTTTGAATTTTTGATTTTTTTTTAAATTTTACCTATATACTGGATCTCATACGATCATTCTTCCATACGTTCAAGCCTTAAGATCTCAAAAATCCATATAAATAAAATGGAAATTTTGAAATGTTTTATTGTTTCTTTCACCAAGGTTAGTATTAAATTCACTTAAATATAACATTTCAATAGTAGATTTTTGAATTTTTGATTTTTTTTTAAATGTTACCTATATACTGATTCCTATACGATCATTCTTCCATACGTTCAAGCCTTAAGTGCTCAAAAATCCATATTGATAAATGTAAATTTTGAAATGTTTTATTGTTTCTTTCACTTAGGTTAGTATTAAATTCACTCAAAAATAACGTTTCATATATATTTGAATTTTTGAATTTTTTTTGAAATGTTACCTATATACTGGATCTCATACGATCATTCTTCCATACGTTCAAGCCTTAAGATCTCAAAAATCCATATAAATAAAATGTAAATTTTGAAATGGTTTATTGTTTCTTTCACTAAAAAATAACATTTCAATAGTAGATTATTGAATTTTTGAAATTTTTTGAAATGTTACCTATATACTGATTCCCATACGATCATTCTTCCATACGTTTAAGCCTTAAGTGCTCAAAAATCCATATTGATAAATGTAAATTTTGAAATGTTTTGTTGTTTATTTCACTAAAAAATAACATTTCAATAGTAGATTTTTGAATTTTTGAATTTTTTTGAAATGTTTC
The DNA here is from genome assembly GCA_034638295.1 of Phortica okadai. Lineage (NCBI taxonomy): Eukaryota > Metazoa > Arthropoda > Insecta > Diptera > Drosophilidae > Phortica > Phortica okadai. The sequence goes on along the minus strand of CM067851.1, from coordinate 26,041,488 downwards.
CAGTATACTGATTTTCATACGATCATTCTTCCATATGTTCAAGCCTTAAGAGCTCAAAAATCCATATTGATAAAATGTAAATTTTGAAATGGTTTATTGTTTATTTCACTAAAAAAATAACATTTCAATAGTAGATTTTTGAATTTTTGAAATTTTTTGAAATGTTACCTATATACTGATTCTCATACAATCATTCTTCCATACGTTCAAGCCTTAAGTGCTCAAAAATCCATATTGATAAATGTAAATTTTGAAATGTTTTATTGTTTCTTTCACTTAGGTTAGTATTAAATTCACTTAAATATAACATTTCAATAGTAGATTTTTGAATTTTTGATTTTTTTTTAAATTTTACCTATATACTGGATCTCATACGATCATTCTTCCATACGTTCAAGCCTTAAGATCTCAAAAATCCATATAAATAAAATGGAAATTTTGAAATGTTTTATTGTTTCTTTCAGTTAGGTTAGTAATAAATTCAGTTAAATATAACATTTCAATAGTAGATTTTTGAATTTTTGAATTTTTTTGAAATGTTACCTATATACTGATTCCCATACGATCATTCTTCCATACGTTCAAGCCTTAAGAGCTCAAAAATCCATATTGATAAAATGTAAATTTTGAAATGGTTTATTGTTAATTTCACTAAAAAATAACATTTCAATAGTAGATTTTTGAATTTTTGAATTTTTTTGAAATGTTTCCAGTATACTGATTTTCATACGATCATTCTTCCATACGTTCAAGCCTTAAGTGCTTAAAAATCCATATAAATAAAATGTAAATTTTGAAATGGTTTATTGTTTCTTTCACTAAAAAATAACATTTCAATAGTAGATTATTGAATTTTTGAAATTTTTTGAAATGTTACCTATATACTGATTCCCATACGATCATTCTTCCATACGTTCAAGCCTTAAGTGCTTAAAAATATATATTGATAAATGTAAGTTTTGAAATGTTTTGTTGTTTCTTTCACTTAGGTTAGTAATAAATTCAGTTAAATATAACATTTCAATAGTAGATTTTTGAATTTTTGAATTTTTTTGAAATGTTACCTATATACTGATTCCCATACGATCATTCTTCCATACGTTCAAGCCTTAAGAGCTCAAAAATCCATATTGATAAAATGTAAATTTTGAAATGGTTTATTGTTTATTTCACTAAAAAAATAACATTTCAATAGTAGATTTTTGAATTTTTGAATTTTTTTGAAATGTTTCCAGTATACTGATTTTCATACGATCATTCTTCCATACGTTCAAGCCTTAAGTGCTTAAAAATATATATTGATAAATGTAAATTTTGAAATGTTTTATTGTTTCTTTCACTTAGGTTAGTATTCAATTCACTCAAAAATAACGTTTCAATAGTAGATATTAGAATTTTTGATTTTTTTTGAAATGTTACCTATATACTGATTCTCATATGATCATTCTTCCATACGTTCAAGCCTTAAGTGCTCAAAAATCCATATTAATAAATGTAAATTTTGAAATGTTTTATTGTTTCTTTCACTTAGGTTAGTATTAAATTCACTTAAATATAACATTTCAATAGTAGATTTTTGAATTTTTGAATTTTTTTGAAATGTTACCTATATACTGATTCCCATACGTTCATTCTTCCATACGTTCAAGCCTTAAGTGCTCAAAAATCCATATTGATAAAATGTAAATTTTGAAATGGTTTATTGTTTCTTTCACTAGAAAATAACATTTCAATAGTAGATTTTTGAATTTTTGAATTTTTTTGAAATGTTCCCTGTATACTGATTTTCATACGATCATTCTTCCATACGTTCAAGCCTTAAGTGCTTAAAAATATATATTGATAAATGTAAATTTTGAAATGTTTTATTGTTTCTTTCACTTAGGTTAGTATTAAATTCACTCAAAAATAACGTTTCAATAGTAGATATTAGAATTTTTGATTTTTTTTGAAATGTTACCTATATACTGGATCTCATACGATCATTCTTCCCTACGTTCAAGCCTTAAGATATCAAAAATCCGTATAAATAAAATGTAAATTTTGAAATGGTTTATTGTTTCTTTCACTTAGGTTAGTATTAAATTCTCTTAAATATAACATTTCATTAGTAGATTTTTGAATTTTTGAAATTTTTTGAAATGTTACCTATATACTGATTCCCATACGATCATTCTTCCATACGTTCAAGCCTTAAGTGCTCAAAAATCCATATTGATAAAATGTAAATTTTGAAATGGTTTATTGTTTCTTTCACTAGAAAATAACATTTCAATAGTAGATTTTTTAATTTTTGAATTTTTTTGAAATGTTTCCTGTATACTGATTTTCATATGATCATTCTTCCATACGTTCAAGCCTTAAGTGCTCAAAAATCCATATTAATAAATGTAAATTTTGAAATGTTTTATTGTTTCTTTCACTTAGGTTAGTATTAAATTCACTCAAAAATAACGTTTCAATAGTAGATTTTTGAATTTTTGAATTTTTTTGAAATGTTACCTATATACTGATTTTCATACGATCATTCTTCCATACATTCAAGCTTTAAGTGCTTAAAAATCCATATTGATAAATGTAAATTTTGAAATGTTTTATTGTTTCTTTCACTTAGGTTAGTATTAAATTCACTCAAAAATAACGTTTCATATATATTTGAATTTTTGAATTTTTTTTGAAGTGTTACCTGTATACTGGATCTCATACGATCATTGTTCCATACGTTCAAGCCTTAAGATCTCAAAAATCCATATAAATAAAATGTAAATTTTGAAATGGTTTATTGTTTCTTTCACTAAAAAATAACATTTCAATAGTAGATTATTAAATTTTTGAAATTTTTTGAAATGTTACCTATATACTGATTCCCATACGATCATTCTTCCATACGTTCAAGCCTTAAGTGCTCAAAAATCCATATTGATAAATGTAAATTTTGAAATGTTTTGTTGTTTCTTTCACTTAGGTTAGTAATAAATTCAGTTACATATAACATTTCAATAGTAGATTTTTGAATTTTTTAATTTTTTTGAAATGTTACCTATATACTGATTCCCATACGATCATTCTTCCATACGTTCAAGCCTTAAGAGCTCAAAAATCCATATTGATAAAATGTAAATTTTGAAATGTTGTATTGTTTCTTTCACTAAAAAATAACATTTCAATAGTAGATTTTTGAATTTTAGAAATTTTTTGAAATGTGACCTATATACTGATTCTCATATGATCATTCTTCCATACGTTCAAGCCTTAAGATCTCAAAAATTCACATAAATAAAATGTATAATTTGAAATGGTTTTTTGTTTCTTTCACCAAAAAATAACATTTCAATAGTAGATTTTTGAATTTAGAATTTTTTGAAATGTTACCTGTATACTGGATCTCATACGATCATTCTTCCATACGTTCAAGCCTTAAGATCTCAAAAATCCATATAAATAAAATGTAAATTTTGAAATGGTTTATTGTTTCTTTCACTAAAAAATAACATTTCATTAGTAGATTATTGAATTTTTGAATTTTTTTGAAATGTTACCTATATACTGATTCGCATACGAACATTCTTCTATACGTTCAAGCCTTAAGTGCTCAAAAATCCATATTGATAAAATGTAAATTTTGAAATGGTTTATTGTTTCTTTCACTAAAAAATAACATTTCAATAGTAGATTTTTGAATTTTTGAATTTTTTTGAAATGTTTCCTGTATACTGATTTTCATACGATCATTCTTCCATACGTTCAAGCCTTAAGATCTCAAAAATCCATATTGATAAAATTTAAATTTTGAAATGTTGTATTGTTTCTTTCGCTAAAAAATAACATTTCAATAGTAGATTATTGAATTTTTGAAATCTTACCTATATACTGATTCTCATACGATCATTCTTCCATACGTTCAAGCCTTAAGAGCTCAAAAATCCATATTGATAAAATGTAAATTTTGAAATGGTTTATTGTTTATTTCACTAAAAAATAACATTTCAATAGTAGATTTTTGAATTTTTGAATTTTTTTGAAATGTTTCCAGTATACTGATTTTCATACGATCATTCTTCCATACGTTCAAGCCTTAAGTGCTTAAAAATCCATATTGATAAATGTAAATTTTGAAATGTTTTATTGTTTCTTTCACTTAGGTTAGTATTAGATTCACTCAAAAATAACGTTTCAATAGTAGATATTTGAATTTTTGATTTTTTTTTGAAATGTTACCTATATACTGGATCTCATTCGATCATTCTTCCATACGTTCAAGCCTTAAGTGCTCAAAAATCCATATAAATAAAATGTACATTTTGAAATGGTTTATTGTTTTTTTCAATAAAAAATAACATTTCAATAGTAGATTATTGAATTTTTGAAATCTTACCTATATACTGATTCTCATACGATCATTCTTCCATACGTTCAAGCCTTAAGTGCTCAAAAATCCATATTGATAAAATTTAAATTTTGAAATGTTGTATTGTTTCTTTCACTTAAAAAAAACATTTCAATAGTAGATTTTTGAATTTTAGAAATTTTTTGAAATGTGACCTATATACTGATTCTCATATGATCATTCTTCCATACGTTCAAGCCTTAAGATCTCAAAAATTCACATAAATAAAATGTATAATTTGAAATGGTTTTTTGTTTCTTTCACCAAAAAATAACATTTCAATAGTAGATTTTTGAATTTAGAATTTTTTGAAATGTTACCTGTATACTGGATCTCATACGATCATTCTTCCATACGTTCAAGCCTTAAGATCTCAAAAATCCATATAAATAAAATGTAAATTTTGAAATGGTTTATTGTTTCTTTCACTAAAAAATAACATTTCAATAGTAGATTATTGAATTTTTGAAATTTTTTGAAATGTTACCTATATACTGATTCCCATACGATCATTCTTCCATGCGTTCAAGCCTTAAGTGCTCAAAAATCCATATTGATAAAATGTAAATTTTGAAATGGTTTATTGTTTCTTTCACTAAAAAATAACATTTCACTAGTAGATTTTTGAATTTTTGAATTTTTTTGAAATGTTCCTGTATACTGATTTTCATACGATCATTCTTCCATACGTTCAAGCCTTAAGATCTCAAAAATCCATATTGATAAAATTTAAATTTTGAAATGTTGTATTGTTTCTTTCACTAAAAAATAACATTTCAATAGTAGATTATTAAATTTTTGAAATCTTACCTATATACTGATTCTCATACGATTATTCTTCCATACGTTCAAGCCTTAAGTGCTCAAAAATCCATATTGATAAAATTTAAATTTTGAAATGTTGTATTGTTTCTTTCACTTAAAAAAAACATTTCAATAGTAGATTTTTGAATTTTAGAAATTTTTTAAAATGTGACCTATATACTGATTCTCATATGATCAATCTTCCATACGTTCAAGCCTTAAGATCTCAAAAATTCACATAAATAAAATGTATAATTTGAAATGGTTTTTTGTTTCTTTCACCAAAAAATAACATTTCAATAGTAGATTTTTGAATTTAGACTTTTTTGAAATGTGACCTATATACTGATTCTCATATGATCATTCTTCCATACGTTCAAGCCTTAAGATCTATAAAATCCATATAAATAAAATGTAAATTTTGAAATGGTTTATTGTGTCTTTCACTTAAAAATAACATTTCAATAGTAGATTATTGAACTTTAGAAATTTTTTGAAATGTTACCTATATACTGATTCTCATATGATCATTCTTCCATAAGTTCCAGCCTTAAGATCTCAAAAATCCACATAAATTAAATGTATATTTTGAAATGGTTTTTTGTTTCTTTCACTAAAAAATAACATTTCAATAGTAGATGTTTGAATTTTTGAAATTTTTTGACATGTTACCTATATACTGATTCTCATACAATCATTCTTCCATACGTTCAAGCCTTAAGTGCTCAAAAATCCATATTGATAAATGTAAATTTTGAAATGTTTTATTGTTTCTTTCACTTAGGTTAGTATTAAATTCACTTAAATATAACATTTCAATAGTAGATTTTTGAATTTTTGATTTTTTTTTAAATTTTACCTATATACTGGATCTCATACGATCATTCTTCCATACGTTCAAGCCTTAAGATCTCAAAAATCCATATAAATAAAATGGAAATTTTGAAATGTTTTATTGTTTCTTTCACCAAGGTTAGTATTAAATTCACTTAAATATAACATTTCAATAGTAGATTTTTGAATTTTTGATTTTTTTTTAAATGTTACCTATATACTGATTCCTATACGATCATTCTTCCATACGTTCAAGCCTTAAGTGCTCAAAAATCCATATTGATAAATGTAAATTTTGAAATGTTTTATTGTTTCTTTCACTTAGGTTAGTATTAAATTCACTCAAAAATAACGTTTCATATATATTTGAATTTTTGAATTTTTTTTGAAATGTTACCTATATACTGGATCTCATACGATCATTCTTCCATACGTTCAAGCCTTAAGATCTCAAAAATCCATATAAATAAAATGTAAATTTTGAAATGGTTTATTGTTTCTTTCACTAAAAAATAACATTTCAATAGTAGATTATTGAATTTTTGAAATTTTTTGAAATGTTACCTATATACTGATTCCCATACGATCATTTTTCCATACGTTTAAGCCTTAAGTGCTCAAAAATCCATATTGATAAATGTAAATTTTGAAATGTTTTGTTGTTTATTTCACTAAAAAATAACATTTCAATAGTAGATTTTTGAATTTTTGAATTTTTTTGAAATGTTTCCAGTATACTGATTTTCATACGATCATTCTTCCATACGTTCAAGCCTTAAGAGCTCAAAAATCCATATTGATAAAATGTAAATTTTGAAATGGTTTATTGTTTATTTCACTAAAAAAATAACATTTCAATAGTAGATTTTTGAATTTTTGAAATTTTTTGAAATGTTACCTATATACTGATTCTCATACAATCATTCTTCCATACGTTCAAGCCTTAAGTGCTCAAAAATCCATATTGATAAATGTAAATTTTGAAATGTTTTATTGTTTCTTTCACTTAGGTTAGTATTAAATTCACTTAAATATAACATTTCAATAGTAGATTTTTGAATTTTTGATTTTTTTTTAAATTTTACCTATATACTGGATCTCATACGATCATTCTTCCATACGTTCAAGCCTTAAGATCTCAAAAATCCATATAAATAAAATGGAAATTTTGAAATGTTTTATTGTTTCTTTCAGTTAGGTTAGTAATAAATTCAGTTAAATATAACATTTCAATAGTAGATTTTTGAATTTTTGAATTTTTTTGAAATGTTACCTATATACTGATTCCCATACGATCATTCTTCCATACGTTCAAGCCTTAAGAGCTCAAAAATCCATATTGATAAAATGTAAATTTTGAAATGGTTTATTGTTAATTTCACTAAAAAATAACATTTCAATAGTAGATTTTTGAATTTTTGAATTTTTTTGAAATGTTTCCAGTATACTGATTTTCATACGATCATTCTTCCATACGTTCAAGCCTTAAGTGCTTAAAAATCCATATAAATAAAATGTAAATTTTGAAATGGTTTATTGTTTCTTTCACTAAAAAATAACATTTCAATAGTAGATTATTGAATTTTTGAAATTTTTTGAAATGTTACCTATATACTGATTCCCATACGATCATTCTTCCATACGTTCAAGCCTTAAGTGCTTAAAAATATATATTGATAAATGTAAGTTTTGAAATGTTTTGTTGTTTCTTTCACTTAGGTTAGTAATAAATTCAGTTAAATATAACATTTCAATAGTAGATTTTTGAATTTTTGAATTTTTTTGAAATGTTACCTATATACTGATTCCCATACGATCATTCTTCCATACGTTCAAGCCTTAAGTGCTCAAAAATCCATATTGATAAAATGTAAATTTTGAAATGGTTTATTGTTTCTTTCACTAGAAAATAACATTTCAATAGTAGATTTTTGAATTTTTGAATTTTTTTGAAATGTTCCCTGTATACTGATTTTCATACGATCATTCTTCCATACGTTCAAGCCTTAAGTGCTTAAAAATATATATTGATAAATGTAAATTTTGAAATGTTTTATTGTTTCTTTCACTTAGGTTAGTATTAAATTCACTCAAAAATAACGTTTCAATAGTAGATATTAGAATTTTTGATTTTTTTTGAAATGTTACCTATATACTGGATCTCATACGATCATTCTTCCCTACGTTCAAGCCTTAAGATATCAAAAATCCGTATAAATAAAATGTAAATTTTGAAATGGTTTATTGTTTCTTTCACTTAGGTTAGTATTAAATTCTCTTAAATATAACATTTCAATAGTAGATTTTTGAATTTTTGAAATTTTTTGAAATGTTACCTATATACTGATTCCCATACGATCATTCTTCCATACGTTCAAGCCTTAAGTGCTCAAAAATCCATATTGATAAAATGTAAATTTTGAAATGGTTTATTGTTTCTTTCACTAGAAAATAACATTTCAATAGTAGATTTTTTAATTTTTGAATTTTTTTGAAATGTTTCCTGTATACTGATTTTCATATGATCATTCTTCCATACGTTCAAGCCTTAAGTGCTCAAAAATCCATATTAATAAATGTAAATTTTGAAATGTTTTATTGTTTCTTTCACTTAGGTTAGTATTAAATTCACTTAAATATAACATTTCAATAGTAGATTTTTGAATTTTTGAATTTTTTTGAAATGTTACCTATATACTGATTCGCATACGATCATTCTTCTATACGTTCAAGCCTTAAGTGCTCAAAAATCCATATTGATAAAATGTAAATTTTGAAATGTTGTATTGTTTCTTTCACTAAAAAATAACATTTCAATAGTAGATTTTTGAATTTTTGAAATGTTACCTATATACTGATTCTCATACGATCATTCTTCCATACGTTCAAGCCTTAAGTGCTCAAAAATCCATATTGATAAAATTTAAATTTTGAAATGTGTTAATGTTTCTTTCACTTAAAAATAACATTTCAATAGTAGATTTTTGAATTTTAGAAATTTTTTGAAATGTTACCTATATACTGATTCTCATATGATCATTCTTCCATACGTTCAAGCCTTAAGTGCTCAAAAATCCATATTAATAAATGTAAATTTTGAAATGTTTTATTGTTTCTTTCACTTAGGTTAGTATTAAATTCACTTAAATATAACATTTCAATAGTAGATTTTTGAATTTTTGAATTTTTTTGAAATGTTACCTATATACTGATTCCCATACGATCATTCTTCCATACGTTCAAGCCTTAAGTGCTCAAAAATCCATATAAATAAAATGTAAATTTTGAAATGGTTTATTGTTTCTTTCACTAAAAAATAACATTTCATTAGTAGATTATTGAATTTTTGAAATTTTTTGAAATGTTACCTATATACGGATTCCCATACGATCATTCTTCCATACGTTCAAGTCTTAAGTGCTCAAAAATCCATATTAATAAATGTAAATTTTGAAATGTTTTATTGTTTCTTTCACTTAGGTTAGTATTAAATTCACTTAAATATAACATTTCAATAGTAGATTTTTGAATTTTTTAATTTTTTTGAAATGTTTCCTATATACTGATTCGCATACGATCATTCTTCTATACGTTCAAGCCTTAAGTGCTCAAAAATCCATATTGATAAAATGTAAATTTTGAAATGGTTTATTGTTTCTTTCACTAAAAAATAACATTTCAATAGTAGATTTTCGAATTTTAGAATTTTTTTGAAATGTTTCCTGTATACTGATTTTCATACGATCATTCTTCCATACGTTCAAGCCTTAAGTGCTCAAAAATCCATATTGATAAAATGTAAATTTTGAAATGGTTTATTGTTTCTTTCACTAGAAAATAACATTTCAATAGTAGATTTTTGAATTTTTGAATTTTTTTGAAATGTTTCCTGTATACTGATTTTCATACGATCATTCTTCCATACGTTCAAGCCTTAAGTGCTTAAAAATATATATTGATAAATGTAAATTTTGAAATGTTTTATTGTTTCTTTCACTTAGGTTAGTATTAAATTCACTCAAAAATAACTTTTCAATAGTAGATATTAGAATTTTTGATTTTTTTTGAAATGTTACCTATATACTGGATCTCATACGATCATTCTTCCATACGTTCAAGCCTTAAGATATCAAAAATCCGTATAAATAAAATGTAAATTTTGAAATGGTTTATTGTTTCTTTCACTAAAAAATAACATTTCAATAGTAGATTATTGAATTTTTGAAATGTTACCTATATACTGATTCTCATACGATCATTCTTCCATACGTTCAAGCCTTAAGTGCTCAAAAATCCATATTGATAAAATTTAAATTTTGAAATGTTGTATTGTTTCTTTCACTTAAAAATAACATTTCAATAGTAGATTATTGAATTTTTGAAATTTTTTGAAATGTTACCTATATACTGATTCCCATACGATCATTCTTCCATACGTTCAAGCCTTAAGTGCTCAAAAATCCATATTAATAAATGTAAATTTTGAAATGTTTTATTGTTTCTTTCACTTAGGTTAGTATTAAATTCACTTAAATATAACATTTCAATAGTAGATTTTTGAATTTTTGAATTTTTTTGAAATGTTACCTATATACTGATTCCCATACGATCATTCTTCCATACGTTCAAGCCTTAAGAGCTCAAAAATCCATATTGATAAAATGTAAATTTTGAAATGGTTTATTGTTTTTTTCACTAAAAAATAACATTTCAATAGTAGATTTTTGAATTTTTGAATTTTTTTGAAATGTTTCCAGTATACTGATTTTCATACGATCATTCTTCCATACGTTCAAGCCTTAAGTGCTTAAAAATCCATATTGATAAATGTAAATTTTGAAATGTTTTATTGTTTCTTTCACTTAGGTTAGTATTAAATTCACTCAAAAATAACGTTTCAATAGTAGATATTTGAATTTTTGATTTTTTTTTAAATGTTACCTATATACTGGATCTCATTCGATCATTCTTCCATACGTTCAAGCCTTAAGATATCAAGAATCCATATAAATAAAATGTACATTTTGAAATGGTTTATTGTTTCTTTCACTAAAAAATAACATCTCAATAGTAGATTATTGAATTTTTGAAATCTTACCTATATACTGATTCTCATACGATCATTCTTCCATACGTTCAAGCCTTAAGTGCTCAAAAATCCATATTGATAAAATTTAAATTTTGAAATGTTGTATTGTTTCTTTCACTAAAAAATAACATTTCAATAGTAGATTATTGAATTTTTGAAATTTTTTGAAATGTTTCCTGTATACTGATTTTCATATGATCATTCTTCCATACGTTCAAGCCTTAAGTGCTCAAAAATCCATATTAATAAATGTAAATTTTGAAATGTTTTATTGTTTCTTTCACTTAGGTTAGTATTAAATTCACTCAAAAATAACGTTTCAATAGTAGATATTTGAATTTTTGATTTTTTTTTAAATGTTACCTATATACTGGATCTCATTCGATCATTCTTCCATACGTTCAAGCCTTAAGATATCAAGAATCCATATAAATAAAATGTACATTTTGAAATGGTTTATTGTTTCTTTCACTAAAAAATAACATCTCAATAGTAGATTATTGAATTTTTGAAATCTTACCTATATACTGATTCTCATACGATCATTCTTCCATACGTTCAAGCCTTAAGTGCTCAAAAATCCATATTGATAAAATTTAAATTTTGAAATGTTGTATTGTTTCTTTCACTAAAAAATAACATTTCAATAGTAGATTATTGAATTTTTGAAATTTTTTGAAATGTTTCCTGTATACTGATTCCCATACGATCATTCTTCCATACGTTCAAGCCTTAAGTGCTCAAAAATCCATATTGATAAAATGTAAATTTTGAAATGGTTTATTGTTTCTTTCACTAGAAAATAACATTTCAATAGTAGATTTTTGAATTTTTGAATTTTTTTGAAATGTTTCCTGTATACTGATTTTCATATGATCATTCTTCCATACGTTCAAGCCTTAAGTGCTCAAAAATCCATATTAATAAATGTAAATTTTGAAATGTTTTATTGTTTCTTTCACTTAGGTTAGTATTAAATTCACTTAAATATAACATTTCAATAGTAGATTTTTGAATTTTTGAATTTTTTTGAAATGTTACCTATATACTGATTCGCATACGATCATTCTTCTATACGTTCAAGCCTTAAGTGCTCAAAAATCCATATTGATAAAATGTAAATTTTGAAATGTTGTATTGTTTCTTTCACTAAAAAATAACATTTCAATAGTAGATTTTTGAATTTTTGAAATGTTACCTATATACTGATTCTCATACGATCATTCTTCCATACGTTCAAGCCTTAAGTGCTCAAAAATCCATATTGATAAAATTTAAATTTTGAAATGTGTTATTGTTTCTTTCACTTAAAAATAACATTTCAATAGTAGATTTTTGAATTTTAGAAATTTTTTGAAATGTTACCTATATACTGATTCTCATATGATCATTCTTCCATACGTTCAAGCCTTAAGTGCTCAAAAATCCATATTAATAAATGTAAATTTTGAAATGTTTTATTGTTTCTTTCACTTAGGTTAGTATTAAATTCACTTAAATATAACATTTCAATAGTAGATTTTTGAATTTTTGAATTTTTTTGAAATGTTACCTATATACTGATTACCATACGATCATTCTTCCATACGTTCAAGCCTTAAGTGCTCAAAAATCCATATAAATAAAATGTAAATTTTGAAATGGTTTATTGTTTCTTTCACTAAAAAATAACATTTCATTAGTAGATTATTGAATTTTTGAAATTTTTTGAAATGTTACCTATATACGGATTCCCATACGATCATTCTTCCATACGTTCAAGTCTTAAGTGCTCAAAAATCCATATTAATAAATGTAAATTTTGAAATGTTTTATTGTTTCTTTCACTTAGGTTAGTATTAAATTCACTTAAATATAACATTTCAATAGTAGATTTTTGAATTTTTTAATTTTTTTGAAATGTTTCCTATATACTGATTCGCATACGATCATTCTTCTATACGTTCAAGCCTTAAGTGCTCAAAAATCCATATTGATAAAATGTAAATTTTGAAATGGTTTATTGTTTCTTTCACTAAAAAATAACATTTCAATAGTAGATTTTCGAATTTTAGAATTTTTTTGAAATGTTTCCTGTATACTGATTTTCATACGATCATTCTTCCATACGTTCAAGCCTTAAGTGCTCAAAAATCCATATTGATAAAATGTAAATTTTGAAATGGTTTATTGTTTCTTTCACTAGAAAATAACATTTCAATAGTAGATTTTTGAATTTTAGAAATTTTTTGAAATGTTACCTATATACTGATTCTCATATGATCATTCTTCCATACGTTCAAGCCTTAAGTGCTCAAAAATCCATATTAATAAATGTAAATTTTGAAATGTTTTATTGTTTCTTTCACTTAGGTTAGTATTAAATTCACTTAAATATAACATTTCAATAGTAGATTTTTGAATTTTTGAATTTTTTTGAAATGTTACCTATATACTGATTCCCATACGATCATTCTTCCATACGTTCAAGCCTTAAGAGCTCAAAAATCCATATTGATAAAATGTAAATTTTGAAATGGTTTATTGTTTTTTTCACTAAAAAATAACATTTCAATAGTAGATTTTTGAATTTTTGAATTTTTTTGAAATGTTTCCAGTATACTGATTTTCATACGATCATTCTTCCATACGTTCAAGCCTTAAGTGCTTAAAAATCCATATTGATAAATGTAAATTTTGAAATGTTTTATTGTTTCTTTCACTTAGGGTAGTATTAAATTCACTCAAAAATAACGTTTCAATAGTAGATATTTGAATTTTTGATTTTTTTTTAAATGTTACCTATATACTGGATCTCATTCGATCATTCTTCCATACGTTCAAGCCTTAAGATATCAAGAATCCATATAAATAAAATGTACATTTTGAAATGGTTTATTGTTTCTTTCACTAAAAAATAACATCTCAATAGTAGATTATTGAATTTTTGAAATCTTACCTATATACTGATTCTCATACGATCATTCTTCCATACGTTCAAGCCTTAAGTGCTCAAAAATCCATATTGATAAAATTTAAATTTTGAAATGTTGTATTGTTTCTTTCACTAAAAAATAACATTTCAATAGTAGATTATTGAATTTTTGAAATTTTTTGAAATGTTACCTATATACTGATTCCCATACGATCATTCTTCCATACGTTCAAGCCTTAAGTGCTCAAAAATCCATATTAATAAATGTAAATTTTGAAATGTTTTATTGTTTCTTTCACTTAGGTTAGTATTAAATTCACTTAAATATAACATTTCAATAGTAGATTTTTGAATTTTTGAATTTTTTTGAAATGTTACCTATATACTGATTCCCATACGATCATTCTTCCATACGTTCAAGCCTTAAGTGCTTAAAAATCCATATTGATAAAATTTAAATTTTGAAATGTATTGTTTCTTTCACTAAAAAATAACATTTCAATAGTAGATTTTTGAATTTTTGAATTTTTTTGAAATGTTTCCAGTATACTGATTATCATACGATCATTCTTCCATACGTTCAAGCCTTAAGTGCTCAAAAATCCATATTGATAAAATTTAAATTTTGAAATGTTGTATTGTTTCTTTCACTAAAAAATAACATTTCAATAGTAGATTTTTGAATTTTTGAATTTTTTTGAAATGTTTCCAGTATACTGATTATCATACGATCATTCTTCCATACGTTCAAGCCTTAAGTGCTTAAAAATCCATATTGATAAATGTAAATTTTGAAATGTTTTATTGTTTCTTTCACTGAGGTTAGTATTAAATTCACTCAAAAATAACGTTTCAATAGTAGATTTTTGAATTTTTGAATTTTTTTGAAATCTTACCTATATACTGATTCTCATACGATCATTCTTCCATACGTTCAAGCCTTAAGTGCTCAAAAATCCATATTGATAAAATTTAAATTTTGAAATGTTGTATTGTTTCTTTCACTAAAAAATAACATTTCAATAGTAGATTTTTGAATTTTTGAATTTTTTTGAAATGTTTCCAGTATACTGATTTTCATACGATCATTCTTCCATACGTTCAAGCCTTAAGTGCTTAAAAATCCATATTGATAAATGTAAATTTTGAAATGTTTTATTGTTTCTTTCACTGAGGTTAGTATTAAATTCACTCAAAATAACGTTTCAATAGTAGATTTTTAAATTTTTGAATTTTTTTGAAATCTTACCTATATACTGATTCTCATACGATCATTCTTCCATACGTTCAAGCCTTAAGTGCTCAAAAATCCATATTGATAAAATTTAAATTTTGAAATGTTGTATTGTTTCTTTCACTTAAAAAAAACATTTCAATAGTAGATTTTTGAATTTTAGAAATTTTTTGAAATGTGACCTATATACTGATTCTCATATGATCATTATTCCATACGTTCAAGCCTTAAGATCTCAAAAATTCACATAAATAAAAAGTATAATTTGAAATGGTTTTTTGTTTCTTTCACCAAAAAATAACATTTCAATAGTAGATTTTTGAATTTAGAATTTTTTGAAATGTTACCTGTATACTGGATCTCATACGATCATTCTTCCATACGTTCAAGCCTTAAGATCTCAAAAATCCATATAAATAAAATGTAAATTTTGAAATGGTTTATTGTTTCTTTTACAAAAAAATAACATTTCATTAGTAGATTATTGAATTTTTGAATTTTTTTGAAATGTTACCTATATACTGATTCGCATACGATCATTCTTCTATACGTTCAAGCCTTAAGTGCTCAAAAATCCATATTGATAAAATGTAAATTTAAATTTTGAAATGTTGTATTGTTTCTTTCACTTAAAAATAACATTTCAATAGTAGATTTTTGAATTTTTGAATTTTTTTGAAATGTTACCTATATACTGATTCCCATACGATCATTCTTCCATACGTTCAAGCCTTAAGTGCTCAAAAATCCATATTAATAAATGTAAATTTTGAAATGTTTTATTGTTTCTTTCACTTAGGTTAGTATTAAATTCACTTAAATATAACGTTTCAATAGTAGATACGATCATTCTTCTATACGTTCAAGCCTTAAGTGCTCAAAAATCCATATTGATAAAATGTAAATTTTGAAATGGTTTATTGTTTTTTTCACTAAAAAATAACATTTCAATAGGAGATTTTTGAATTTTTGAATTTTTTTGAAATTTTTCCAGTATACTGATTTTCATACGATCATTCTTCCATACGTTCAAGCCTTAAGTGCTTAAAAATCCATATTGATAAATGTAAATTTTGAAATGTTTTATTGTTTCTTTCACTTAGGTTAGTATTAAATTCACTCAAAAATAACGTTTCAATAGTAGATACGATCATTCTTCTATACGTTCAAGCCTTAAGTGCTCAAAAATCCATATTGATAAAATGTAAATTTTGAAATGGTTTATTGTTTCTTTCACTAAAAAATAACATTTCAATAGTAGATTTTTGAATTTTTGAATTTTTTTGAAATGTTTCCAGTAAACTGATTTTCATACGATCATTCTTCCATACGTTCAAGCCTTAAGTGCTTAAAAATCCATATTGATAAATGTAAATTTTGAAATGTTTTATTGTTTCTTTCACTTAGGTTAGTATTAAATTCACTTAAATATAACGTTTCAATAGTAGATACGATCATTCTTCTATACGTTCAAGCCTTAAGTGCTCAAAAATCCATATTGATAAAATGTAAATTTTGAAATGGTTTATTGTTTTTTTCACTAAAAAATAACATTTCAATAGGAGATTTTTGAATTTTTGAATTTTTTTGAAATTTTTCCAGTATACTGATTTTCATACGATCATTCTTCCATACGTTCAAGCCTTAAGTGCTTAAAAATCCATATTGATAAATGTAAATTTTGAAATGTTTTATTGTTTCTTTCACTTAGGTTAGTATTAAATTCACTCAAAAATAACGTTTCAATAGTAGATACGATCATTCTTCTATACGTTCAAGCCTTAAGTGCTCAAAAATCCATATTGATAAAATGTAAATTTTGAAATGGTTTATTGTTTCTTTCACTAAAAAATAACATTTCAATAGTAGATTTTTGAATTTTTGAATTTTTTTGAAATGTTTCCAGTAAACTGATTTTCATACGATCATTCTTCCATACGTTCAAGCCTTAAGTGCTTAAAAATCCATATTGATAAATGTAAATTTTGAAATGTTTTATTGTTTCTTTCACTGAGGTTAGTATTAAATTCACTCAAAAATAACGTTTCATATATATTTGAATTTTTGAATTTTTTTGAAATGTTACCTATATACTGGATCTCATACGATCATTCTTCTATACGTTCAAGCCTTAAGTGCTCAAAAATCCATATTGATAAAATGTAAATTTTGAAATGGTTTATTGTTTCTTTCACTAAAAAATAACATTTCAATAGTAGATTATTGAATTTTTGAAATTTTTTGAAATGTTACCTATATACTGATTCCCATACGATCATTCTTCCATACGTTCAAGCCTTAAGTGCTTAAAAATCCATATTGATAAAATGTAAATTTTGAAATGGTTTATTGTTTCTTTCACTAGAAAATAACATTTCAATAGTAGATTTTTGAATTTTTGAATTTTTTTGAAATGTTTCCTGTATACTGATTTTCATACGATCATTCTTCCATACGTTCAAGCCTTAAGTGCTTAAAAATATATATTGATAAATGTAAATTTTGAAATGTTTTATTGTTTCTTTCACTTAGGTTAGTATTAAATTCACTCAAAAATAACGTTTCAATAGTAGATATTAGAATTTTTGATTTTTTTTGAAATGTTACCTATATACTGGATCTCATACGATCATTCTTCCATACGTTCAAGCCTTAAGTGCTTAAAAATATATATTGATAAATGTAAATTTTGAAATGTTTTATTGTTTCTTTCACTGAGGTTAGTATTAAATTCACTCAAAAATAACGTTTCATATATATTTGAATTTTTGAATTTTTTTGAAATGTTACCTATATACTGGATCTCATACGATCATTCTTCCATACGTTCAAGCCTTAAGTGCTCAAAAATCCATATTGATAAAATGTAAATTTTGAAATGGTTTATTGTTTCTTTCACTAGAAAATAACATTTCAATAGTAGATTTTTGAATTTTTGAATTTTTTTGAAATGTTTCCTGTATACTGATTTTCATACGATCATTCTTCCATACGTTCAAGCCTTAAGTGCTTAAAAATATATATTGATAAATGTAAATTTTGAAATGTTTTATTGTTTCTTTCACTTAGGTTAGTATTAAATTCACTCAAAAATAACGTTTCAATAGTAGATATTAGAATTTTTGATTTTTTTTAAAATGTTACCTATATACTGGATCTCATACGATCATTCTTCCATACGTTCAAGCCTTAAGTGCTTAAAAATATATATTGATAAATGTAAATTTTGAATTGTTTTATTGTTTCTTTCACTTAGGTTAGTATTAAATTCACTCAAAAATAACGTTTCAATAGTAGATATTAGAATTTTTGATTTTTTTTGAAATGTTACCTATATACGGATTCCCATACGATCATTCTTCCATACGTTCAAGTCTTAAGTGCTCAAAAATCCATATTAATAAATGTAAATTTTGAAATGTTTTATTGTTTCTTTCACTTAGGTTAGTATTAAATTCACTTAAATATAACATTTCAATAGTAGGTTTTTGAATTTTTTAATTTTTTTGAAATGTTTCCTATATACTGATTCGCATACGATCATTCTTCTATACGTTCAAGCCTTAAGTGCTCAAAAATCCATATTGATAAAATGTAAATTTTGAAATGGTTTATTGTTTCTTTCACTAAAAAATAACATTTCAATAGTAGATTTTCGAATTTTAGAATTTTTTTGAAATGTTTCCTGTATACTGATTTTCATACGATCATTCTTCCATACGTTCAAGCCTTAAGTGCTCAAAAATCCATATTGATAAAATGTAAATTTTGAAATGGTTTATTGTTTCTTTCACTAGAAAATAACATTTCAATAGTAGATTTTTGAATTTTTGAATTTTTTTGAAATGTTTCCTGTATACTGATTTTCATACGATCATTCTTCCATACGTTCAAGCCTTAAGTGCTTAAAAATATATATTGATAAATGTAAATTTTGAAATGTTTTATTGTTTCTTTCACTTAGGTTAGTATTAAATTCACTCAAAAATAACGTTTCAATAGTAGATATTAGAATTTTTGATTTTTTTTGAAATGTTACCTATATACTGGATCTCATACGATCATTCTTCCATACGTTCAAGCCTTAAGATATCAAAAATCCGTATAAATAAAATGTAAATTTTGAAATGGTTTATTGTTTCTTTCACTAAAAAATAACATTTCAATAGTAGATTATTGAATTTTTGAAATGTTACCTATATACTGATTCTCATACGATCATTCTTCCATACGTTCAAGCCTTAAGTGCTCAAAAATCCATATTGATAAAATTTAAATTTTGAAATGTTGTATTGTTTCTTTCACTTAAAAATAACATTTCAATAGTAGATTATTGAATTTTTGAGATTTTTTGAAATGTTACCTATATACTGATTCCCATACGATCATTCTTCCATACGTTCAAGCCTTAAGTGCTCAAAAATCCATATTAATAAATGTAAATTTTGAAATGTTTTATTGTTTCTTTCACTTAGGTTAGTATTAAATTCACTTAAATATAACATTTCAATAGTAGATTTTTGAATTTTTGAATTTTTTTGAAATTTTACCTATATACTGATTCCCATACGATCATTCTTCCATACGTTCAAGCCTTAAGAGCTCAAAAATCCATATTGATAAAATGTAAATTTTGAAATGGTTTATTGTTTTTTTCACTAAAAAATAACATTTCAATAGTAGATTTTTGAATTTTTGAATTTTTTTGAAATGTTTCCAGTATACTGATTTTCATACGATCATTCTTCCATACGTTCAAGCCTTAAGTGCTTAAAAATCCATATTGATAAATGTAAATTTTGAAATGTTTTATTGTTTCTTTCACTTAGGTTAGTATTAAATTCACTCAAAAATAATGTTTCAATAGTAGATATTTGAATTTTTGATTTTTTTTTAAATGTTACCTATATACTGGATCTCATTCGATCATTCTTCCATACGTTCAAGCCTTAAGATATCAAGAATCCATATAAATAAAATGTACATTTTGAAATGGTTTATTGTTTCTTTCACTAAAAAATAACATCTCAATAGTAGATTATTGAATTTTTGAAATCTTACCTATATACTGATTCTCATACGATCATTCTTCCATACGTTCAAGCCTTAAGTGCTCAAAAATCCATATTGATAAAATTTAAATTTTGAAATGTTGTATTGTTTCTTTCACTTAAAAAAAACATTTCAATAGTAGATTTTTGAATTTTAGAAATTTTTTGAAATGTGACCTATATACTGATTCTCATATGATCATTATTCCATACGTTCAAGCCTTAAGATCTCAAAAATTCACATAAATAAAAAGTATAATTTGAAATGGTTTTTTGTTTCTTTCACCAAAAAATAACATTTCAATAGTAGATTTTTGAATTTAGAATTTTTTGAAATGTTACCTGTATACTGGATCTCATACGATCATTCTTCCATACGTTCAAGCCTTAAGTGCTTAAAAATCCATATTGATAAATGTAAATTTTGAAATGTTTTATTGTTTCTTTCACTGAGGTTAGTATTAAATTCACTCAAAAATAACGTTTCAATAGTAGATTTTTGAATTTTTGAATTTTTTTGAAATCTTACCTATATACTGATTCCCATACGATCATTCTTCCATACGTTCAAGCCTTAAGTGCTCAAAAATCCATATTGATAAAATTTAAATTTTGAAATGTTGTATTGTTTCTTTCACTAAAAAATAACATTTCAATAGTAGATTTTTGAATTTTTGAATTTTTTTGAAATGTTTCCAGTATACTGATTTTCATACGATCATTCTTCCATACGTTCAAGCCTTAAGTGCTTAAAAATCCATATTGATAAATGTAAATTTTGAAATGTTTTATTGTTTCTTTCACTTAGGTTAGTATTAAATTCACTCAAAAATAACGTTTCAATAGTAGATTTTTGAATTTTTGAATTTTTTTGAAATGTTACCTATATACTGATTCCCATACGATCATTCTTCCATACGTTCAAGCCTTAAGTGCTTAAAAATCCATATTGATAAATGTAAATTTTGACATGTTTTATTGTTTCTTTCACTGAGGTTAGTATTAAATTCACTCAAAAATAACGTTTCAATAGTAGATTTTTGAATTTTTGAATTTTTTTGAAATCTTACCTATATACTGATTCTCATACGATCATTCTTCCATACGTTCAAGCCTTAAGTGCTCAAAAGTCCATATTGATAAAATTTAAATTTTGAAATGTTGTATTGTTTCTTTCACTTAAAAAAAACATTTCAATAGTAGATTTTTGAATTTTATAAATTTTTTGAAATGTGACCTATATACTGATTCTCATATGATCATTATTCCATACGTTCAAGCCTTAAGATCTCAAAAATTCACATAAATAAAAAGTATAATTTGAAATGGTTTTTTGTTTCTTTCACAAAAAAATAACATTTCAATAGTAGATTTTTGAATTTAGAATTTTTTGAAATGTTACCTGTATACTGGATCTCATACGATCATTCTTCCATACGTTCAAGCCTTAAGATCTCAAAAATCCATATAAATAAAATGTAAATTTTGAAATGGTTTATTGTTTCTTTTACAAAAAAATAACATTTCATTAGTAGATTATTGAACTTTTGAATTTTTTTGAAATGTTACCTATATACTGATTCGCATACGATCATTCTTCTATACGTTCAAGCCTTAAGTGCTCAAAAATCCATATTGATAAAATGTAAATTTTGAAATGGTTTATTGTTTCTTTCACTAAAAAATAACATTTCAATAGTAGATTTTTGAATTTTTGAATTTTTTTGAAATGTTTCCTGTATACTGATTTTCATACGATCATTCTTCCATACGTTCAAGCCTTAAGTGCTTAAAAATCCATATTGATAAATGTAAATTTTGAAATGTTTTATTGTTTCTTTCACTGAGGTTAGTATTAAATTCACTCAAAAATAACGTTTCATATATATTTGAATTTTTGAATTTTTTTGAAATGTTACCTATATACTGGATCTCATACGATCATTCTTCCATACGTTCAAGCCTTAAGATCTCAAAAATCCATATAAATAAAATGTAAATTTTGAAATGGTTTATTGTTTCTTTCACTTAGGTTAGTATTAAATTCACTTAAATATAACATTTCAATAGTAGATTTTTGAATTTTTTTGAAATGTTACCTATATACTGATTCCCATACGATCATTCTTCCATACGTTCAAGCCTTAAGTGCTCAAAAATCCATATTGATAAAATGTAAATTTTGAAATGGTTTATTGTTTCTTTCACTAGAAAATAACATTTCAATAGTAGATTTTTGAATTTTTGAATTTTTTTGAAATGTTTCCTGTATACTGATTTTCATACGATCATTCTTCCATACGTTCAAGCCTTAAGTGCTTAAAAATATATATTGATAAATGTAAATTTTGAAATGTTTTATTGTTTCTTTCACTTAGGTTAGTATTAAATTCACTCAAAAATAACGTTTCAATAGTAGATATTAGAATTTTTGATTTTTTTTTGAAATGTTACCTATATACTGGATCTCATACGATCATTCTTCCATACGTTCAAGCCTTAAGTGCTTAAAAATATATATTGATAAATGTAAATTTTGAAATGTTTTATTGTTTCTCTCACTTAGGTTAGTATTAAATTCACTCAAAAATAACGTTTCAATAGTAGATATTAGAATTTTTGATTTTTTTTGAAATGTTACCTATATACGGATTCCCATACGATCATTCTTCCATACGTTCAAGTCTTAAGTGCTCAAAAATCCATATTAATAAATGTAAATTTTGAAATGTTGTATTGTTTCTTTCACTTAGGTTAGTATTAAATTCACTTAAATATAACATTTCAATAGTAGATTTTTGAATTTTTTAATTTTTTTGAAATGTTTCCTATATACTGATTCGCATACGATCATTCTTCTATACGTTCAAGCCTTAAGTGCTCAAAAATCCATATTGATAAAATGTAAATTTTGAAATGGTTTATTGTTTCTTTCACTAAAAAATAACATTTCAATAGTAGATTTTCGAATTTTAGAATTTTTTTGAAATGTTTCCTGTATACTGATTTTCATACGATCATTCTTCCATACGTTCAAGCCTTAAGTGCTCAAAAATCCATATTGATAAAATGTAAATTTTGAAATGGTTTATTGTTTCTTTCACTAGAAAATAACATTTCAATAGTAGATTTTTGAATTTTTGAATTTTTTTGAAATGTTTCCTGTATACTGATTTTCATACGATCATTCTTCCATACGTTCAAGCCTTAAGTGCTTAAAAATATATATTGATAAATGTAAATTTTGAAATGTTTTATTGTTTCTTTCACTTAGGTTAGTATTAAATTCACTCAAAAAATAACGTTTCAATAGTAGATATTAGAATTTTTGATTTTTTTTGAAATGTTACCTATATACTGGATCTCATACGATCATTCTTCCATACGTTCAAGCCTTAAGATATCAAAAATCCGTATAAATAAAGTGTAAATTTTGAAATGGTTTATTGTTTCTTTCACTAAAAAATAACATTTCAATAGTAGATTATTGAATTTTTGAAATGTTACCTATATACTGATTCTCATACGATCATTCTTCCATACGTTCAAGCCTTAAGTGCTCAAAAATCCATATTGATAAAATTTAAATTTTGAAATGTTTTATTGTTTCTTTCACTTAGGTTAGTATTAAATTCACTTAAATATAACATTTCAATAGTAGATTTTTGAATTTTTGAATTTTTTTGAAATGTTACCTATATACTGATTCCCATACGATCATTCTTCCATACGTTCAAGCCTTAAGAGCTCAAAAATCCATATTGATAAAATGTAAATTTTGAAATGGTTTATTGTTTTTTTCACTAAAAAATAACATTTCAATAGTAGATTTTTGAATTTTTGAATTTTTTTGAAATGTTTCCAGTATACTGATTTTCATACGATCATTCTTCCATACGTTCAAGCCTTAAGTGCTTAAAAATCCATATTGATAAATGTAAATTTTGAAATGTTTTATTGTTTCTTTCACTTAGGTTAGTATTAAATTCACTCAAAAATAACGTTTCAATAGTAGATATTTGAATTTTTGATTTTTTTTTAAATGTTACCTATATACTGGATCTCATTCGATCATTCTTCCATACGTTCAAGCCTTAAGATATCAAGAATCCATATAAATAAAATGTACATTTTGAAATGGTTTATTGTTTCTTTCACTAAAAAATAACATCTCAATAGTAGATTATTGAATTTTTGAAATCTTACCTATATACTGATTCTCATACGATCATTCTTCCATACGTTCAAGCCTTAAGTGCTCAAAAATCCATATTGATAAAATTTAAATTTTGAAATATTGTATTGTTTCTTTCACTAAAAAATAACATTTCAATAGTAGATTATTGAATTTTTGAAATTTTTTGAAATGTTACCTATATACTGATTCCCATACGATCATTCTTCCATACGTTCAAGCCTTAAGTGCTCAAAAATCCATATTAATAAATGTAAATTTTGAAATGTTTTATTGTTTCTTTCACTTAGGTTAGTATTAAATTCACTTAAATATAACATTTCAATAGTAGATTTTTGAATTTTTGAATTTTTTTGAAATGTTACCTATATACTGATTCCCATACGATCATTCTTCCATACGTTCAAGCCTTAAGTGCTTAAAAATCCATATTGATAAATGTAAATTTTGAAATGTTTTATTGTTTCTTTCACTGAGGTTAGTATTAAATTCACTCAAAAATAACGTTTCAATAGTAGATTTTTGAATTTTTGAATTTTTTTGAAATCTTACCTATATACTGATTCCCATACGATCATTCTTCCATACGTTCAAGCCTTAAGTGCTCAAAAATCCATATTGATAAAATTTAAATTTTGAAATGTTGTATTGTTTCTTTCACTAAAAAATAACATTTCAATAGTAGATTTTTGAATTTTTGAATTTTTTTGAAATGTTTCCAGTATACTGATTTTCATACGATCATTCTTCCATACGTTCAAGCCTTAAGTGCTTAAAAATCCATATTGATAAATGTAAATTTTGAAATGTTTTATTGTTTCTTTCACTGAGGTTAGTATTAAATTCACTCAAAAATAACGTTTCAATAGTAGATTTTTGAATTTTTGAATTTTTTTGAAATCTTACCTATATACTGATTCTCATACGATCATTCTTCCATACGTTCAAGCCTTAAGTGCTCAAAAGTCCATATTGATAAAATTTAAATTTTGAAATGTTGTATTGTTTCTTTCACTTAAAAAAAACATTTCAATAGTAGATTTTTGAATTTTATAAATTTTTTGAAATGTGACCTATATACTGATTCTCATATGATCATTATTCCATACGTTCAAGCCTTAAAATCTCAAAAATTCTCATAAATAAAAAGTATAATTTGAAATGGTTTTTTGTTTCTTTCACCAAAAAATAACATTTCAATAGTAGATTTTTGAATTTAGAATTTTTTGAAATGTTACCTGTATACTGGATCTCATACGATCATTCTTCCATACGTTCAAGCCTTAAGATCTCAAAAATCCATATAAATAAAATGTAAATTTTGAAATGGTTTATTGTTTCTTTTACAAAAAAATAACATTTCATTAGTAGATTATTGAATTTTTGAATTTTTTTGAAATGTTACCTATATACTGATTCGCATACGATCATTCTTCTATACGTTCAAGCCTTAAGTGCTCAAAAATCCATATTGATAAAATGTAAATTTTGAAATGGTTTATTTTTTCTTTCACTAAAAAATAACATTTCAATAGTAGATTTTTGAATTTTTGAATTTTTTTGAAATGTTTCCTGTATACTGATTTTCATACGATCATTCTTCCATACGTTCAAGCCTTAAGTGCTTAAAAATCCATATTGATAAATGTAAATTTTGAAATGTTTTATTGTTTCTTTCACTGAGGTTAGTATTAAATTCACTCAAAAATAACGTTTCATATATATTTGAATTTTTGAATTTTTTTGAAATGTTACCTATATACTGGATCTCATACGATCATTCTTCCATACGTTCAAGCCTTAAGATCTCAAAAATCCATATAAATAAAATGTAAATTTTGAAATGGTTTATTGTTTCTTTCACTTAGGTTAGTATTAAATTCACTTAAATATAACATTTCAATAGTAGATTTTTGAATTTTTTTGAAATGTTACCTATATACTGATTCCCATACGATCATTCTTCCATACGTTCAAGCCTTAAGTGCTCAAAAATCCATATTAATAAAATGTAAATTTTGAAATGGTTTATTGTTTCTTTCACTAGAAAATAACATTTCAATAGTAGATTTTTGAATTTTTGAATTTTTTTGAAATGTTTCCTGTATACTGATTTTCATACGATCATTCTTCCATACGTTCAAGCCTTAAGTGCTTAAAAATATATATTGATAAATGTAAATTTTGAAATGTTTTATTGTTTCTTTCACTTAGGTTAGTATTAAATTCACTCAAAAATAACGTTTCAATAGTAGATATTAGAATTTTTGATTTTTTTTTAAATGTTACCTATATACTGGATCTCATACGATCATTCTTCCATACGTTCAAGCCTTAAGTGCTTAAAAATATATATTGATAAATGTAAATTTTGAAATGTTTTATTGTTTCTCTCACTTAGGTTAGTATTAAATTCACTCAAAAATAACGTTTCAATAGTAGATATTAGAATTTTTGATTTTTTTTGAAATGTTACCTATATACGGATTCCCATACGATCATTCTTCCATACGTTCAAGTCTTAAGTGCTCAAAAATCCATATTAATAAATGTAAATTTTGAAATGTTGTATTGTTTCTTTCACTTAGGTTAGTATTAAATTCACTTAAATATAACATTTCAAAAGTAGATTTTTGAATTTTTTAATTTTTTTGAAATGTTTCCTATATACTGATTCGCATACGATCATTCTTCTATACGTTCAAGCCTTAAGTGCTCAAAAATCCATATTGATAAAATGTAAATTTTGAAATGGTTTATTGTTTCTTTCACTAAAAAATAACATTTCAATAGTAGATTTTCGAATTTTAGAATTTTTTTGAAATGTTTCCTGTATACTGATTTTCATACGATCATTCTTCCATACGTTCAAGCCTTAAGTGCTCAAAAATCCATATTGATAAAATGTAAATTTTGAAATGGTTTATTGTTTCTTTCACTAGAAAATAACATTTCAATAGTAGATTTTTGAATTTTTGAATTTTTTTGAAATGTTTCCTGTATACTGATTTTCATACGATCATTCTTCCATACGTTCAAGCCTTAAGTGCTTAAAAATATATATTGATAAATGTAAATTTTGAAATGTTTTATTGTTTCTTTCACTTAGGTTAGTATTAAATTCACTCAAAAAATAACGTTTCAATAGTAGATATTAGAATTTTTGATTTTTTTTGGAATGTTACCTATATACTGGATCTCATACGATCATTCTTCCATACGTTCAAGCCTTAAGATATCAAAAATCCGTATAAATAAAGTGTAAATTTTGAAATGGTTTATTGTTTCTTTCACTAAAAAATAACATTTCAATAGTAGATTATTGAATTTTTGAAATGTTACCTATATACTGATTCTCATACGATCATTCTTCCATACGTTCAAGCCTTAAGTGCTCAAAATCCATATTGATAAAATTTAAATTTTGAAATGTTGTATTGTTTCTTTCACTTAAAAATAACATTTCAATAGTAGATTATTGAATTTTTGAAATTTTTTGAAATGTTACCTATACACTGATTCCCATACGATCATTCTTCCATACGTTCAAGCCTTAAGTGCTCAAAAATCCATATTAATAAATGTAAATTTTGAAATGTTTTATTGTTTCTTTCACTTAGGTTAGTATTAAATTCACTTAAATATAACATTTCAATAGTAGATTTTTGAATTTTTGAATTTTTTTGAAATGTTACCTATATACTGATTCCCATACGATCATTCTTCCATACGTTCAAGCCTTAAGAGCTCAAAAATCCATATTGATAAAATGTAAATTTTGAAATGGTTTATTGTTTTTTTCACTAAAAAATAACATTTCAATAGTAGATTTTTGAATTTTTGAATTTTTTTGAAATGTTTCCAGTATACTGATTTTCATACGATCATTCTTCCATACGTTCAAGCCTTAAGTGCTTAAAAATCCATATTGATAAATGTAAATTTTGAAATGTTTTATTGTTTCTTTCACTTAGGTTAGTATTAAATTCACTCAAAAATAACGTTTCAATAGTAGATATTTGAATTTTTGATTTTTTTTTAAATGTTACCTATATACTGGATCTCATTCGATCATTCTTCCATACGTTCAAGCCTTAAGATATCAAGAATCCATATAAATAAAATGTACATTTTGAAATGGTTTATTGTTTCTTTCACTAAAAAATAACATCTCAATAGTAGATTATTGAATTTTTGAAATCTTACCTATATACTGATTCTCATACGATCATTCTTCCATACGTTCAAGCCTTAAGTGCTCAAAAATCCATATTGATAAAATTTAAATTTTGAAATGTTGTATTGTTTCTTTCACTAAAAAATAACATTTCAATAGTAGATTATTGAATTTTTGAAATTTTTTGAAATGTTACCTATATACTGATTCCCATACGATCATTCTTCCATACGTTCAAGCCTTAAGTGCTCAAAAATCCATATTAATAAATGTAAATTTTGAAATGTTTTATTGTTTCTTTCACTTAGGTTAGTATTAAATTCACTTAAATATAACATTTCAATAGTAGATTTTTGAATTTTTGAATTTTTTTGAAATGTTACCTATATACTGATTCCCATACGATCATTCTTCCATACGTTCAAGCCTTAAGTGCTTAAAAATCCATATTGATAAATGTAAATTTTGAAATGTTTTATTGTTTCTTTCACTGAGGTTAGTATTAAATTCACTCAAAAATAACGTTTCAATAGTAGATTTTTGAATTTTTGAATTTTTTTGAAATCTTACCTATATACTGATTCCCATACGATCATTCTTCCATACGTTCAAGCCTTAAGTGCTCAAAAATCCATATTGATAAAATTTAAATTTTGAAATGTTGTATTGTTTCTTTCACTAAAAAATAACATTACAATAGTAGATTTTTGAATTTTTGAATTTTTTTGAAATGTTTCCAGTATACTGATTTTCATACGATCATTCTTCCATACGTTCAAGCCTTAAGTGCTTAAAAATCCATATTGATAAATGTAAATTTTGAAATGTTTTATTGTTTCTTTCACTTAGGTTAGTATTAAATTCACTCAAAAATAACGTTTCAATAGTAGATTTTTGAATTTTTGAATTTTTTTGAAATGTTACCTATATACTGATTCCCATACGATCATTCTTCCATACGTTCAAGCCTTAAGTGCTTAAAAATCCATATTGATAAATGTAAATTTTGAAATGTTTTATTGTTTCTTTCACTGAGGTTAGTATTAAATTCACTCAAAAATAACGTTTCAATAGTAGATTTTTGAATTTTTGAATTTTTTTGAAATCTTACCTATATACTGATTCTCATACGATCATTCTTCCATACGTTCAAGCCTTAAGTGCTCAAAAATCCATATTGATAAAATTTAAATTTTGAAATGTTGTATTGTTTCTTTCACTTAAAAAAAACATTTCAATAGTAGATTTTTGAATTTTAGAAATTTTTTGAAATGTGACCTATATACTGATTCTCATATGATCATTATTCCATACGTTCAAGCCTTAAGATCTCAAAAATTCACATAAATAAAAAGTATAATTTGAAATGGTTTTTTGTTTCTTTCACCAAAAAATAACATTTCAATAGTAGATTTTTGAATTTAGAATTTTTTGGAATGTTACCTGTATACTGGATCTCATACGATCATTCTTCCATACGTTCAAGCCTTAAGATCTCAAAAATCCATATAAATAAAATGTAAATTTTGAAATGGTTTATTGTTTCTTTTACAAAAAAATAACATTTCATTAGTAGATTATTGAATTTTTGAATTTTTTTGAAATGTTACCTATATACTGATTCGCATACGATCATTCTTCTATACGTTCAAGCCTTAAGTGCTCAAAAATCCATATAAATAAAATGTAAATTTTGAAATGGTTTATTGTTTCTTTCACTAAAAAATAACATTTCAATAGTAGATTTTTGAATTTTTGAATTTTTTTGAAATGTTTCCTGTATACTGATTTTCATACGATCATTCTTCCATACGTTCAAGCCTAAAGTGCTTAAAAATCCATATTGATAAATGTAAATTTTGAAATGTTTTATTGTTTCTTTCACTGAGGTTAGTATTAAATTCACTCAAAAATAACGTTTCATATATATTTGAATTTTTGAATTTTTTTGAAATGTTACCTATATACTGGATCTCATACGATCATTCTTCCATACGTTCAAGCCTTAAGATCTCAAAAATCCATATAAATAAAATGTAAATTTTGAAATGGTTTATTGTTTCTTTCACTTAGGTTAGTATTAAATTCACTTAAATATAACATTTCAATAGTAGATTTTTGAATTTTTTTGAAATGTTACCTATATACTGATTCCCATACGATCATTCTTCCATACGTTCAAGCCTTAAGTGCTCAAAAATCCATATTGATAAAATGTAAATTTTGAAATGGTTTATTGTTTCTTTCACTAGAAAATAACATTTCAATAGTAGATTTTTGAATTTTTGAATTTTTTTGAAATGTTTCCTGTATACTGATTTTCATACGATCATTCTTCCATACGTTCAAGCCTTAAGTGCTTAAAAATATATATTGATAAATGTAAATTTTGAAATGTTTTATTGTTTCTTTCACTTAGGTTAGTATTAAATTCACTCAAAAATAACGTTTCAATAGTAGATATTAGAATTTTAAATTAAGATATCAAAATCCGTATAAATAAAATGTAAATTTTGAAATGGTTTATTGTTTCTTTCACTAAAAAATAACATTTCAATAGTAGATTATTGAATTTTTGAAATGTTACCTATATACTGATTCTCATACGATCATTCTTCCATACGTTCAAGCCTTAAGTGCTCAAAAATCCATATTGATAAAATTTAAATTTTGAAATGTTGTATTGTTTCTTTCACTTAAAAATAACATTTCAATAGTAGATTTTTGAATTTTTAAAATTTTTTGAAATGTTACCTATATACTGATTCTCATACGATTATTCTTCCATACGTGAGAGAGAATTTAAGTAAGACAGACGCGTTTTAGTTCGTTCCGTGTTTTTAATTAATAATTGCAGTAATAAATTGTTTTATTTGATTTTGTTAATCATTTGCTTGTGCTCAATTGGCTGTTTTACTTTGTGGTAAGTTAGTTGTGCATAATCTGTGTTCCCTTATATTGTATTTCTGCAGTTTTTATTTGTCCAATCAGTTTTTTCATCAAATTATGTTTTTCGCTTCACTTAAACTTTGTTTTTGTGAGCTGCATTATTTTGTTGTTGAAATTCTCATACCCTAAACATCTGTTTTTTTGCGCGACTCTTTTTAGTTTTGCACTGATACGTTGTTTTTTTTTCTCTTTACTTTGCTTATTTTTCGTTTTGTGCATCGTTAGCGTTGTTCTTGTGCGTCCAAATTGTAAGTGCACTGCTTACTTTCGTTGTTTTTTTTATTTCGTTGCTCCCATCCTCTCTCTCTCACAACACAGCTGTTAGAGCTTACGTCACCCCGTTTACACACTATAGTTGAATAGGGTGTTTACACAATTTGTGTGTTTTTATTAGTTTCACTGAAATTATTCTATTCAGTCTTTTTTTATAATTTTTTTTATTTTTTTTTTTTGTTTTTTTGTTTTTGTTTTTGATTCTTATAATTCATAATTTTTCTTACGATGAGTTGTTGTAATAAATCTTGTAAAAACTAGGAAGTCTTTGATTGTGATAATAAACGCGCAATGAATTGCTGGATGTGTGAGAACATTTGCCACATGACATGCGCTGGGATCACTGGCCGTGACCACGACAGGCTTTGTAACATTAACCCCAAAACTGTCTGTGGTGGCTTTAGATGGTCTTGTCCAGCGTGTTTCAAAAGGCAAACGGACTTCGCATCCATGTATCGTAGGGTGCGTGATAAATTTTTGAAATTGAATAGGGTGGCTAAAGACCTTTCGGCTGAATTTGATTCTGGTGTGGATTTGCTCGGAAATTTTGATTTTCGAACTGCCACTGGTATCATTATCACCGTCTCCTTTGGCTCACTTAGCGGTTCCTCAACTTTCGCTACCCAATCCTATTGTGCCTACTTTATCGAATTCTTCCGTTTCGACATTGCCCCCACCACAGTTCCCATACCTGCCCCCATTCCAGTCCCCATACCTTCTCCCAATCAAGCCACCGTCTCTATTCCTTCCCCCGTACCGGTCCTTTCTCAGGTTTCCCCGCCACCTTCCTTACCGATACACCCTGAAGTGCAGGGTGTAAGTCCTTCCACCTCGACTTCGAAACGTTCTGAGCAAACTTCCCCAAAAGTGGCTAAGACGAAGCCAAAGAAATCTAAAAATGCACCTCCACTGCCTCCACCTTCGGTGTCCTCTCCGCCTTTATCGGCTGCCGAACCTCCTGCAGTCGTGAATCTCATTTCACCTGCAGTTCCACTGAACGTGATAGCTCCAAGAAAGCAGATCTTTCTTTCCCGGCTGTCTGCCGACACTAGCTGCGAGGCTATTACAGAGTATATCGCATCAAAAACTAACGCTGAGGTAAAAATCCAAAAATTTGAGTTCTCAACTCCAGAGAGATTGCCTCATTCAAAGTATGCGTTCCAAACGATGCTTTCAAGCTTTTATGCGACTCATAGTTCTGGCCTGCGCACATGGTGGTGCACGAATTTAAGCCTAAAAAAACCAGTAAGGATTGGAGTCGACAGTACTCGACAGTTTCATTCTTGTAGGTTGTATGGTTCTTGAGATATGAGCGTTTGAAATTTTTTCTATATAGGGGCGTGGTCACGCCCATTTTTTTATTTTTTCTTCTTGATGTTTGAGTCAGCTATATACACACCAAATTTCGTGTTCCTATCACAAAAGACAACGCAGAAAATACGTTTTTTGTACTATTTTTCCCGAGGTAGCTTCAGTTATTTGCCCCTCACCCCTAAACTAAGTCAAAAAGGGGAACAACAAAATAAACTTGATCTGCGTAATGAATCACAGAATCGAACTGCGAAGAGCTTTTGGTCCTATCTATTATAGTTTCCGAGATGGACGCGTTCATACAGACAGACGGACGGACAGACGGAAGGGACGGACATGGCTAAATCGACATCTCTTTCGATACTGATCAAGAATATGTATACTTTGTATAGTCGGAGATGTCTCCTTTAAGGTGTTACATACATTGTCGACGTGCACAAAACTAATGTACCCTTGTACCATAAGGTACAGGGTATAAAAAGGTCTCGTCCCCTTTCATCGTCGGTACCGGCTCTTAGGGCGTCTTCTTCTTCATCTTCTTCAAACATGGTTCCAAAAAACTAAGTCGGACTTTTGACCACCTCTCAATTATTTATCAGAATGTGAGGGGTCTTCAGTCCAAACTTAGCAACATCTATATGGACAGTGTTTCAATTGATCGTAGCGTTTTCAGAAACTTGGCTAAGTAAGTTCATCTCCTACAGACGTGACCGTCTCGCTCGTCGTGGGGGAGGTGTCCTAATAGCAATTAATTCACGTTTTCATTCGGAATTAATTCAACTTAGTTTGGCTGATGATGTTGAATTTATTGGTGTAAAGATTAGTTTAGGACAACTAACTGTTTTCGTCACGTGCTCTTACATTCCACCTGGCTCTAGTCTGGAGGTCTATTTGAACCACGTTAGGGCGTTAAGATCATTATATAAAGTCATACAAGACCGAGACTTTCTCATTGTACTTGGTGATTTTAACCTTCCATATATCTCTTGGTCTTACCCCGATGACTCCAATTTTCTAATACCTTCTGGGCAACACGACTTTTTAGATGAACTGCTAGACATACATACCTCTCTTTCAGACTAACGGTGTCGTGAACTCAATGAACAGATCGCTGGATCTTGTGTTGACTAACGACTCTAATGGTATAGTTGTGTCTAGATGTGATCCATTGTCTCGGCCGGAAGATTCATTTCACCCAACATTAGAAATAACCCTGGGTCTAACATCTCCTTACATTTCGACAAATGTACCGTTTCAGCGTCGTTTCTGTTTTCGAAAGACTGACTTCGATTTATTAAATTCTTTAATTGAACAGATAGATTGGTCCATATTATATGATTGTGATGATATTTTTTTGGGAACTAGGTTGTTTTATGATACTCTTTACAGAGTTTTTAATGCGTGTGTCCCATTAGTTCTTCGCCAAAGCTGTCTCTACGACCTCCATGGTTTTCTCGCCAGTTGTCAAATCTAAAAAATGTCAAATCCAGGCTTTATAAAAAATTTAAAATGTCTGGTTTGCTGTCGGACTTTTCTAGATATTCTGTAGCTCGTTCTCAGTTTTTCTCGCTTAATAGCATCTGTTATAAAAATTATTTGTGTCGATGTAAAAGTCAATTCTCACGCGACCCTAAAACGTTTTATAACTTTGTAAATTCTAAGCGTAGAACTGCGATGTATCCGTCGTCATTCTTCCTTGATGCCAAGTTGGCCTCCGATGATCTTGGTATCTCAAATTTGTTTGCCGAGTTCTTTCAAACGACTTACTCGTCATCAACTTTTTCGGGAACCTCATATTCATACCCAATAACTTCCATCAATGCTTTTGTTTCCCCTGTTTTGGATTATGATAATGTTTTAAAAAATTTATTGGCCGTGAAAAGCTCTTTTTCCCCCGGCCCTGATAATGTGCCAGGGTGCGTGCTAAATAGGTGTGCGAAATCGTTGTGCAAGCCTTTATTGAAACTTTTCAATTTGTCTCTTCATAACGCTTCGTTTCCCCCTATTTGGAAAGAATCGTTTATTATTCCTCTTCATAAGAAGGGTAATAAGTCGGATGTATCTAATTACAGAGGCATATCCAAATTATCTGCGATTCCCAAACTTTTTGAAAAAATTATTATTGCAAGCTTGCAACATAGCTGTAAATCGGTGATGACAACTTCACAGCATGGGTTTTTAAAAAGTAGGTCAGCTTGTACCAATCTTCTTGAACTCACTTGCTTGGTAAACCGTGGTTTTGCGAATCAATCTCAAACCGATGTCATATATACTGACTTCAGTAAAGCTTTTGACTCGGTTAACCACGATTTGCTGTTGTTAAAATTGAATCTTGGCGTTACTCAATTGTTCTAAATGTAAGTTTATGACTTATCATCGAAGTAAACCTCACTTGTTTACTTACTCGATTGATAACGTCCAACTACAGTACAAAAAACATAAAGATCGCATCGAGTCAGTTCAGAAACAATTTCTTGTCTTTGCGCTTAGTGGCCTCAACTGGAACCCTAACGCCAGGTTACCGTCATACCAAGACAGGCTCCTTCTCATTGACCTTCCTTCGCTCTCTCAACGCAGGATTGTTTTAGGGGCTGCTTTTCTTCATAAGCTTGTTGTTGGTTTTATCGATTCTTCAAACCTACTAAGTCAGATTAATTTCAACGTCCCACGTCGCAATACAAGATATTTTGCACCAATAATTTTGCACAGATGTACAACTAACTATGCACTTCACGATCCGTTTCGCGTGTTATGTATGATTTATAATAATCTTTATCGCGTCCTCTCGCCTGAAATCTCTCTCACAACACTTAACGCAACGATTCTTCGGTATCTACGGGAAGCTGAACGCCTTTAGTGGATAATAGACCAGGATAATCATTTCTTGGTGGACTGATGGTGCATAGATAATCGTTTCTTGGTGGACTGATGGTGCTCTTCGGAATCTAAGTCTCTGACCACACATGGCTGTGAGTAGGGGCATAGCTTGCATGGTGCAAACAAATTTCCCCCACCGGGTCGGAGACTAAAATACACTGCGTGTTCATATCTATATATAATATGAGTTTTTGTTTTATATTTTTCTCCTTATTTAAATTATCATATTTTAATTACGCTATATTTTGTTATTAATTGTTCTGTTTGTGTTCATATACGTACATATACTTATTTTTTAATTAATATTATTGTAAATTAGAACTATCATCGATTAAACTTAAGTTACTATCTAACAGTTCATTGTTATGAAATAAATAAATAAATAAATACGTTCAAGCCTTAAGTACTCAAAAACCCATATTGATAAAATGTAAATTTTGCAATGGTTTATAGTTTCTTTCATTTAAAAATAACATTTCAATAGTAGATTTTTGAATTTTTGAATTTTTTTTAAATGTTACCTGTATACTGGATCTCATACGATCATTCTTCCATACGTTCAAGCCTTAAGATCTCAAAAATCCATATTGATAAATATACATTTTGAAATGGTTTATTGTTTCTTTCACTTAGGTAAGTATTAAATTCACTCAAAAATAACGTTTCAATAATAGATTTTTGAAGTTTTAAATTTTTTTGAAATGTTACATATACTGAATCTCATACGATTATTCTTCCATACGTTCAAGCCTTAAGTGCTCAAAAATCCATATTGATAAAATTTAAATTTTGAAATGGTTTATTGTTTCTTTCACTTAAAAATAACATTTCAATAGTAGATTTTTGATTTTTTGTATTTTTTTGAAATGTTACCTATAAACTGATTCCCATACGATCATTCTTCCATACGTTCAAGCATCAAGTGCTCAAAAAGCCATATTGATAAAATGTAAATTTTGCAATGGTTTATTGTTTCTTTCACTTAAAAATAACATTTCAATAGTAGATTTTTGAATTTTAGAAATTTTTTGAAATGTTACCTGTATACTGATTCTCATATGATCATTCTTCCATACGTTCAAGCCTTAAGTGCTCAAAAATTCATATTGATAAAATTTAAGATTTGAAATGTTTTATTGTTTCTTTCATTTAAAAATAACATTTCAATAGTAGATTGAATTTTTGAATCTCATACGATCATTCTTCCATACGTTCAAGCCTTAAGTGCTCAAAAATCCATATAAATAAAATGTAAATTTTGAAATGGTTTATTGTTTCTTTCACTTAAAAATAACATTTCAATAGTAGATTTTTGAATTTTAGAAATTTTTTGAAATGTTACCTATATACTGGATCTCATACGATCATTGTTCCATACGTTCAAGCCTTAAGATCTCAAAAACCCATATTGATAAAATGTAAATTTTGCAATGGTTTATAGTTTCTTTCATTTAAAAATAACATTTCAATAGTAGATTTTTGAATTTTTTTGAAATGTTACCTATATACTGGATCTCATACGATCATTCTTCCATACGTTCAAGCCTTAAGTGCTCAAAAATCCATATAAATAAAATGTAAATTTTGAAATGGTTTATTGTTTCTTTCACT
Organism: Phortica okadai; assembly: GCA_034638295.1. Lineage (NCBI taxonomy): Eukaryota > Metazoa > Arthropoda > Insecta > Diptera > Drosophilidae > Phortica > Phortica okadai. The sequence goes on along the minus strand of CM067851.1, from coordinate 26,003,782 downwards.
TAAAAATAACATTTCAATAGTAGATTTTTGAATTTTAGAAATATTTTGAAATGTTACCTATATACTGGATCTCATATGATCATTCTTCCATACGTTCAAGTCTTAAGATCTCAAAAATCCATATAAATAAAATGTAAATTTTGAAATGGTTTATAGTTTCTTTCACTAAAAAATAACATTTCAATAGTAGATTATTGAACTTTTGAATTTTTTTTAAATGTTACCTATATACTGATTCCAATACGATCATTCTTCCATACGTTCAAGCCTTACGTGCTCAAAAATCCATATTGATAAAATGTAAATTTTGAAATGGTTTATTGTTTCTTTCACTAAAAAATAACATTTCAATAGTAGATTTTTGAATTTTTGAATTTTTTTAAAATGTTACCTATATACTGATTTTCATACGTTCATTCTTCGATACGTTCAAGCCTTAAGTGCTTAAAAATCCATATTGATAAATGTAAATTTTGAAATGTTTTATTGTTTCTTTCACTTAGGTTAGTATTAAATTCACTAAAAATTGCGTTTCAATAGTAGATTTTTGAATTTTTGATTTTTTTTTGAAATGTTACCTATGTATATACTGATTCTCATACGATTATTCTTCCATACGTTCAAGCCTTCAGTGCTCAAAAATCCATATTGATAAAATGTAAATTTTGAAATGGTTTATTGTTTCTTTCACTTAAAAAAAACATTTCAATAGTAGATTTTTGAATTTTAGAAATTTTTTGAAATGTGACCTATATACTGATTCTCATATGATCATTATTCCATACGTTCAAGCCTTAAGATCTCAAAAATTCACATAAATAAAAAGTATAATTTGAAATGGTTTTTTGTTTCTTTCACCAAAAAATAACATTTCAATAGTAGATTTTTGAATTTAGAATTTTTTGAAATGTTACCTGTATACTGGATCTCATACGATCATTCTTCCATACGTTCAAGCCTTAAGATCTCAAAAATCCATATAAATAAAATGTAAATTTTGAAATGGTTTATTGTTTCTTTTACAAAAAAATAACATTTCATTAGTAGATTATTGAATTTTTGAATTTTTTTGAAATGTTACCTATATACTGATTCGCATACGATCATTCTTCTATACGTTCAAGCCTTTAGTGCTCAAAAATCCATATTGATAAAATGTAAATTTTGAAATGGTTTATTGTTTCTTTCACTAAAAAATAACATTTCAATAGTAGATTTTTGAATTTTTGAATTTTTTTGAAATGTTTCCTGTATACTGATTTTCATACGATCATTCTTCCATACGTTCAAGCCTTAAGTGCTTAAAAATCCTTATTGATAAATGTAAATTTTGAAATGTTTTATTGTTTCTTTCACTGAGGTTAGTATTAAATTCACTCAAAAATAACGTTTCAATAGTAGATTTTTGAATTTTTGAATTTTTTTGAAATCTTACCTATATACTGATTCTCATACGATCATTCTTCCATACGTTCAAGCCTTAAGTGCTCAAAAATCCATATTGATAAAATTTAAATTTTGAAATGTTGTATTGTTTCTTTCACTTAAAAAAAACATTTCAATAGTAGATTTTTGAATTTTATAAATTTTTTGAAATGTGACCTATATACTGATTCTCATATGATCATTATTCCATACGTTCAAGCCTTAAGATCTCAAAAATTCACATAAATAAAAAGTATAATTTGAAATGGTTTTTTGTTTCTTTCACCAAAAAATAACATTTCAATAGTAGATTTTTGAATTTAGAATTTTTTGAAATGTTACCTGTATACTGGATCTCATACGATCATTCTTCCATACGTTCAAGCCTTAAGATCTCAAAAATCCATATAAATAAAATGTAAATTTTGAAATGGTTTATTGTTTCTTTTAGAAAAAAATAACATTTCATTAGTAGATTATTGAATTTTTGAATTTTTTTGAAATGTTACCTATATACTGATTCGCATTCGATCATTCTTCTATACGTTCAAGCCTTAAGTGCTCAAAAATCCATATTGATAAAATGTAAATTTTGAAATGGTTTATTGTTTCTTTCACTAAAAAATAACATTTCAATAGTAGATTTTTGAATTTTTGAATTTTTTTGAAATGTTTCCTGTATACTGATTTTCATACGATCATTCTTCCATACGTTCAAGCCTTAAGTGCTTAAAAATCCATATTGATAAATGTAAATTTTGAAATGTTTTATTGTTTCTTTCACTGAGGTTAGTATTAAATTCACTCAAAAATAACGTTTCATATATATTTGAATTTTTGAATTTTTTTGAAATGTTACCTATATACTGGATCTCATACGATCATTCTTCCATACGTTCAAGCCTTAAGATCTCAAAAATCCATATAAATAAAATGTAAATTTTGAAATGGTTTATTGTTTCTTTCACTTAGGTTAGTATTAAATTCACTTAAATATAACATTTCAATAGTAGATTTTTGAATTTTTTTGAAATGTTACCTATATACTGATTCCCATACGATCATTCTTCCATACGTTCAAGCCTTAAGTGCTCAAAAATCCATATTGATAAAATGTAAATTTTGAAATGGTTTATTGTTTCTTTCACTAGAAAATAACATTTCAATACCTCATATTCATACCCAATAACTTCCATCAATGCTTTTGTTTCCCCTGTTTTGGATTATGATAATGTTTTAAAAAATTTATTGGCCGTGAAAAGCTCTTTTTCCCCCGGCCCTGATAATGTGCCAGGGTGCGTGCTAAATAGGTGTGCGAAATCGTTGTGCAAGCCTTTATTGAAACTTTTCAATTTGTCTCTTCATAACGCTTCGTTTCCCCCTATTTGGAAAGAATCGTTTATTATTCCTCTTCATAAGAAGGGTAATAAGTCGGATGTATCTAATTACAGAGGCATATCCAAATTATCTGCGATTCCCAAACTTTTTGAAAAAATTATTATTGCAAGCTTGCAACATAGCTGTAAATCGGTGATGACAACTTCACAGCATGGGTTTTTAAAAAGTAGGTCAGCTTGTACCAATCTTCTTGAACTCACTTGCTTGGTAAACCGTGGTTTTGCGAATCAATCTCAAACCGATGTCATATATACTGACTTCAGTAAAGCTTTTGACTCGGTTAACCACGATTTGCTGTTGTTAAAATTGAATCTTGGCGTTACTCAATTGTTCTAAATGTAAGTTTATGACTTATCATCGAAGTAAACCTCACTTGTTTACTTACTCGATTGATAACGTCCAACTACAGTACAAAAAACATAAAGATCGCATCGAGTCAGTTCAGAAACAATTTCTTGTCTTTGCGCTTAGTGGCCTCAACTGGAACCCTAACGCCAGGTTACCGTCATACCAAGACAGGCTCCTTCTCATTGACCTTCCTTCGCTCTCTCAACGCAGGATTGTTTTAGGGGCTGCTTTTCTTCATAAGCTTGTTGTTGGTTTTATCGATTCTTCAAACCTACTAAGTCAGATTAATTTCAACGTCCCACGTCGCAATACAAGATATTTTGCACCAATAATTTTGCACAGATGTACAACTAACTATGCACTTCACGATCCGTTTCGCGTGTTATGTATGATTTATAATAATCTTTATCGCGTCCTCTCGCCTGAAATCTCTCTCACAACACTTAACGCAACGATTCTTCGGTATCTACGGGAAGCTGAACGCCTTTAGTGGATAATAGACCAGGATAATCATTTCTTGGTGGACTGATGGTGCATAGATAATCGTTTCTTGGTGGACTGATGGTGCTCTTCGGAATCTAAGTCTCTGACCACACATGGCTGTTAGTAGGGGCATAGCTTGCATGGTGCAAACAAATTTCCCCCACCGGGTCGGAGACTAAAATACACTGCGTGTTCATATCTATATATAATATGAGTTTTTGTTTTATATTTTTCTCCTTATTTAAATTATCATATTTTAATTACGCTATATTTTGTTATTAATTGTTCTGTTTGTGTTCATATACGTACATATACTTATTTTTTAATTAATATTATTGTAAATTAGAACTATCATCGATTAAACTTAAGTTACTATCTAACAGTTCATTGTTATGAAATAAATAAATAAATAAATACGTTCAAGCCTTAAGTACTCAAAAACCCATATTGATAAAATGTAAATTTTGCAATGGTTTATAGTTTCTTTCATTTAAAAATAACATTTCAATAGTAGATTTTTGAATTTTTGAATTTTTTTTAAATGTTACCTGTATACTGGATCTCATACGATCATTCTTCCATACGTTCAAGCCTTAAGATCTCAAAAATCCATATTGATAAATATACATTTTGAAATGGTTTATTGTTTCTTTCACTTAGGTAAGTATTAAATTCACTCAAAAATAACGTTTCAATAGTAGATTTTTGAAGTTTTAAATTTTTTTGAAATGTTACATATACTGAATCTCATACGATTATTCTTCCATACGTTCAAGCCTTAAGTGCTCAAAAATCCATATTGATAAAATTTAAATTTTGAAATGGTTTATTGTTTCTTTCACTTAAAAATAACATTTCAATAGTAGATTTTTGATTTTTTGTATTTTTTTGAAATGTTACCTATAAACTGATTCCCATACGATCATTCTTCCATACGTTCAAGCATCAAGTGCTCAAAAAGCCATATTGATAAAATGTAAATTTTGCAATGGTTTATTGTTTCTTTCACTTAAAAATAACATTTCAATAGTAGATTTTTGAATTTTAGAAATTTTTTGAAATGTTACCTGTATACTGATTCTCATATGATCATTCTTCCATACGTTCAAGCCTTAAGTGCTCAAAAATTCATATTGATAAAATTTAAGATTTGAAATGTTTTATTGTTTCTTTCATTTAAAAATAACATTTCAATAGTAGATTGAATTTTTGAATCTCATACGATCATTCTTCCATACGTTCAAGCCTTAAGTGCTCAAAAATCCATATAAATAAAATGTAAATTTTGAAATGGTTTATTGTTTCTTTCACTTAAAAATAACATTTCAATAGTAGATTTTTGAATTTTAGAAATTTTTTGAAATGTTACCTATATACTGGATCTCATACGATCATTGTTCCATACGTTCAAGCCTTAAGATCTCAAAAACCCATATTGATAAAATGTAAATTTTGCAATGGTTTATAGTTTCTTTCATTTAAAAATAACATTTCAATAGTAGATTTTTGAATTTTTTTGAAATGTTACCTATATACTGGATCTCATACGATCATTCTTCCATACGTTCAAGCCTTAAGTGCTCAAAAATCCATATAAATAAAATGTAAATTTTGAAATGGTTTATTGTTTCTTTCACTTAAAAATAACATTTCAATAGTAGATTTTTGAATTTTAGAAATATTTTGAAATGTTACCTATATACTGGATCTCATATGATCATTCTTCCATACGTTCAAGTCTTAAGATCTCAAAAATCCATATAAATAAAATGTAAATTTTGAAATGGTTTATAGTTTCTTTCACTAAAAAATAACATTTCAATAGTAGATTATTGAACTTTTGAATTTTTTTTAAATGTTACCTATATACTGATTCCAATACGATCATTCTTCCATACGTTCAAGCCTTACGTGCTCAAAAATCCATATTGATAAAATGTAAATTTTGAAATGGTTTATTGTTTCTTTCACTAAAAAATAACATTTCAATAGTAGATTTTTGAATTTTTGAATTTTTTTAAAATGTTACCTATATACTGATTTTCATACGTTCATTCTTCGATACGTTCAAGCCTTAAGTGCTTAAAAATCCATATTGATAAATGTAAATTTTGAAATGTTTTATTGTTTCTTTCACTTAGGTTAGTATTAAATTCACTAAAAATTGCGTTTCAATAGTAGATTTTTGAATTTTTGATTTTTTTTTGAAATGTTACCTATGTATATACTGATTCTCATACGATTATTCTTCCATACGTTCAAGCCTTCAGTGCTCAAAAATCCATATTGATAAAATGTAAATTTTGAAATGGTTTATTGTTTCTTTCACTTAAAAAAAACATTTCAATAGTAGATTTTTGAATTTTAGAAATTTTTTGAAATGTGACCTATATACTGATTCTCATATGATCATTATTCCATACGTTCAAGCCTTAAGATCTCAAAAATTCACATAAATAAAAAGTATAATTTGAAATGGTTTTTTGTTTCTTTCACCAAAAAATAACATTTCAATAGTAGATTTTTGAATTTAGAATTTTTTGAAATGTTACCTGTATACTGGATCTCATACGATCATTCTTCCATACGTTCAAGCCTTAAGATCTCAAAAATCCATATAAATAAAATGTAAATTTTGAAATGGTTTATTGTTTCTTTTACAAAAAAATAACATTTCATTAGTAGATTATTGAATTTTTGAATTTTTTTGAAATGTTACCTATATACTGATTCGCATACGATCATTCTTCTATACGTTCAAGCCTTAAGTGCTCAAAAATCCATATTGATAAAATGTAAATTTTGAAATGGTTTATTGTTTCTTTCACTAAAAAATAACATTTCAATAGTAGATTTTTGAATTTTTGAATTTTTTTGAAATGTTTCCTGTATACTGATTTTCATACGATCATTCTTCCATACGTTCAAGCCTTAAGTGCTTAAAAATCCTTATTGATAAATGTAAATTTTGAAATGTTTTATTGTTTCTTTCACTGAGGTTAGTATTAAATTCACTCAAAAATAACGTTTCAATAGTAGATTTTTGAATTTTTGAATTTTTTTGAAATCTTACCTATATACTGATTCTCATACGATCATTCTTCCATACGTTCAAGCCTTAAGTGCTCAAAAATCCATATTGATAAAATTTAAATTTTGAAATGTTGTATTGTTTCTTTCACTTAAAAAAAACATTTCAATAGTAGATTTTTGAATTTTATAAATTTTTTGAAATGTGACCTATATACTGATTCTCATATGATCATTATTCCATACGTTCAAGCCTTAAGATCTCAAAAATTCACATAAATAAAAAGTATAATTTGAAATGGTTTTTTGTTTCTTTCACCAAAAAATAACATTTCAATAGTAGATTTTTGAATTTAGAATTTTTTGAAATGTTACCTGTATACTGGATCTCATACGATCATTCTTCCATACGTTCAAGCCTTAAGATCTCAAAAATCCATATAAATAAAATGTAAATTTTGAAATGGTTTATTGTTTCTTTTAGAAAAAAATAACATTTCATTAGTAGATTATTGAATTTTTGAATTTTTTTGAAATGTTACCTATATACTGATTCGCATTCGATCATTCTTCTATACGTTCAAGCCTTAAGTGCTCAAAAATCCATATTGATAAAATGTAAATTTTGAAATGGTTTATTGTTTCTTTCACTAAAAAATAACATTTCAATAGTAGATTTTTGAATTTTTGAATTTTTTTGAAATGTTTCCTGTATACTGATTTTCATACGATCATTCTTCCATACGTTCAAGCCTTAAGTGCTTAAAAATCCATATTGATAAATGTAAATTTTGAAATGTTTTATTGTTTCTTTCACTGAGGTTAGTATTAAATTCACTCAAAAATAACGTTTCATATATATTTGAATTTTTGAATTTTTTTGAAATGTTACCTATATACTGGATCTCATACGATCATTCTTCCATACGTTCAAGCCTTAAGATCTCAAAAATCCATATAAATAAAATGTAAATTTTGAAATGGTTTATTGTTTCTTTCACTTAGGTTAGTATTAAATTCACTTAAATATAACATTTCAATAGTAGATTTTTGAATTTTTTTGAAATGTTACCTATATACTGATTCCCATACGATCATTCTTCCATACGTTCAAGCCTTAAGTGCTCAAAAATCCATATTGATAAAATGTAAATTTTGAAATGGTTTATTGTTTCTTTCACTAGAAAATAACATTTCAATAGTAGATTTTTGAATTTTTGAATTTTTTTGAAATGTTTCCTGTATACTGATTTTCATACGATCATTCTTCCATACGTTCAAGCCTTAAGTGCTTAAAAATATATATTGATAAATGTAAATTTTGAAATGTTTTATTGTTTCTTTCACTTAGGTTAGTATTAAATTCACTCAAAAATAACGTTTCAATAGTAGATATTAGAATTTTTGATTTTTTTTGAAATGTTACCTATATACTGGATCTCATACGATCATTCTTCCATACGTTCAAGCCTTAAGATATCAAAAATCCGTATAAATAAAATGTAAATTTTGAAATGGTTTATTGTTTCTTTCACTAAAAAATAACATTTCAATAGTAGATTATTGAATTTTTGAAATGTTACCTATATACTGATTCTCATACGATCATTCTTCCATACGTTCAAGCCTTAAGTGCTCAAAAATCCATATTGATAAAATTTAAATTTTGAAATGTTGTATTGTTTCTTTCACTTAAAAATAACATTTCAATAGTAGATTTTTGAATTTTTAAAATTTTTTGAAATGTTACCTATATACTGATTCTCATACGATTATTCTTCCATACGTGAGAGAGAATTTAAGTAAGACAGACGCGTTTTAGTTCGTTCCGTGTTTTTAATTAATAATTGCAGTAATAAATTGTTTTATTTGATTTTGTTAATCATTTGCTTGTGCTCAATTGGCTGTTTTACTTTGTGGTAAGTTAGTTGTGCATAATCTGTGTTCCCTTATATTGTATTTCTGCAGTTTTTATTTGTCCAATCAGTTTTTTCATCAAATTATGTTTTTCGCTTCACTTAAACTTTGTTTTTGTGAGCTGCATTATTTTGTTGTTGAAATTCTCATACCCTAAACATCTGTTTTTTTTGCGCGACTCTTTTTAGTTTTGCACTGATACGTTGTTTTTTTTTCTCTTTACTTTGCTTATTTTTCGTTTTGTGCATCGTTAGCGTTGTTCTTGTGCGTCCAAATTGTAAGTGCACTGCTTACTTTCGTTGTTTTTTTTATTTCGTTGCTCCCATCCTCTCTCTCTCACAACACAGCTGTTAGAGCTTACGTCACCCCGTTTACACACTATAGTTGAATAGGGTGTTTACACAATTTGTGTGTTTTTATTAGTTTCACTGAAATTATTCTATTCAGTCTTTTTTTATAATTTTTTTTATTTTTTTTTTTGTTTTTGTTTTTGATTCTTATAATTCATAATTTTTCTTACGATGAGTTGTTGTAATAAATCTTGTAAAAACTAGGAAGTCTTTGATTGCGATAATAAACGCGCAATGAATTGCTGGATGTGTGAGAACATTTGCCACATGACATGCGCTGGGATCACTGGCCGTGACCACGACAGGCTTTGTAACATTAACCCCAAAACTGTCTGTGGTGGCTTTAGATGGTCTTGTCCAGCGTGTTTCAAAAGGCAAACGGACTTCGCATCCATGTATCGTAGGGTGCGTGATAAATTTTTGAAATTGAATAGGGTGGCTAAAGACCTTTCGGCTGAATTTGATTCTGGTGTGGATTTGCTCGGAAATTTTGATTTTCGAACTGCCACTGGTATCATTATCACCGTCTCCTTTGGCTCACTTAGCGGTTCCTCAACTTTCGCTACCCAATCCTATTGTGCCTACTTTATCGAATTCTTCCGTTTCGACATTGCCCCCACCACAGTTCCCATACCTGCCCCCATTCCAGTCCCCATACCTTCTCCCAATCAAGCCACCGTCTCTATTCCTTCCCCCGTACCGGTCCTTTCTCAGGTTTCCCCGCCACCTTCCTTACCGATACACCCTGAAGTGCAGGGTGTAAGTCCTTCCACCTCGACTTCGAAACGTTCTGAGCAAACTTCCCCAAAAGTGGCTAAGACGAAGCCAAAGAAATCTAAAAATGCACCTCCACTGCCTCCACCTTCGGTGTCCTCTCCGCCTTTATCGGCTGCCGAACCTCCTGCAGTCGTGAATCTCATTTCACCTGCAGTTCCACTGAACGTGATAGCTCCAAGAAAGCAGATCTTTCTTTCCCGGCTGTCTGCCGACACTAGCTGCGAGGCTATTACAGAGTATATCGCATCAAAAACTAACGCTGAGGTAAAAATCCAAAAATTTGAGTTCTCAACTCCAGAGAGATTGCCTCATTCAAAGTATGCGTTCCAAACGATGCTTTCAAGCTTTTATGCGACTCATAGTTCTGGCCTGCGCACATGGTGGTGCACGAATTTAAGCCTAAAAAAACCAGTAAGGATTGGAGTCGACAGTACTCGACAGTTTCATTCTTGTAGGTTGTATGGTTCTTGAGATATGAGCGTTTGAAATTTTTTCTATATAGGGGCGTGGTCACGCCCATTTTTTTATTTTTTCTTCTTGATGTTTGAGTCAGCTATATACACACCAAATTTCGTGTTCCTATCACAAAAGACAACGCAGAAAATACGTTTTTTGTACTATTTTTCCCGAGGTAGCTTCAGTTATTTGCCCCTCACCCCTAAACTAAGTCAAAAAGGGGAACAACAAAATAAACTTGATCTGCGTAATGAATCACAGAATCGAACTGCGAAGAGCTTTTGGTCCTATCTATTATAGTTTCCGAGATGGACGCGTTCATACAGACAGACGGACGGACAGACGGACATGGCTAAATCGACATCTCTTTCGATACTGATCAAGAATATGTATACTTTGTATAGTCGGAGATGTCTCCTTTAAGGTGTTACATACATTGTCGACGTGCACAAAACTAATGTACCCTTGTACCATAAGGTACAGGGTATAAAAAGGTCTCGTCCCCTTTCATCGTCGGTACCGGCTCTTAGGGCGTCTTCTTCATCATCTTCATCAAACATGGTTCCAAAAAACTAAGTCGGACTTTTGACCACCTCTCAATTATTTATCAGAATGTGAGGGGTCTTCAGTCCAAACTTAGCAACATCTATATGGACAGTGTTTCAATTGATCGTAGCGTTTTCAGAAACTTGGCTAAGTAAGTTCATCTCCTACAGACGTGACCGTCTCGCTCGTCGTGGGGGAGGTGTCCTAATAGCAATTAATTCACGTTTTCATTCGGAATTAATTCAACTTAGTTTGGCTGATGATGTTGAATTTATTGGTGTAAAGATTAGTTTAGGACAACTAACTGTTTTCGTCACGTGCTCTTACATTCCACCTGGCTCTAGTCTGGAGGTCTATTTGAACCACGTTAGGGCGTTAAGATCATTATATAAAGTCATACAAGACCGAGACTTTCTCATTGTACTTGGTGATTTTAACCTTCCATATATCTCTTGGTCTTACCCCGATGACTCCAATTTTCTAATACCTTCTGGGCAACACGACTTTTTAGATGAACTGCTAGACATACATACCTCTCTTTCAGACTAACGGTGTCGTGAACTCAATGAACAGATCGCTTGATCTTGTGTTGACTAACGACTCTAATGGTATAGTTGTGTCTAGATGTGATCCATTGTCTCGGCCGGAAGATTCATTTCACCCAACATTAGAAATAACACTGGGTCTAACATCTCCTTACATTTCGACAAATGTACCGTTTCAGCGTCGTTTCTGTTTTCGAAAGACTGACTTCGACTTATTAAATTCTTTAATTGAACAGATAGATTGGTCCATATTATATGATTGTGATGATATTTTTTTGGGAACTAGGTTGTTTTATGATACTCTTTACAGAGTTTTTAATGCGTGTGTCCCATTAGTTCTTCGCCAAAGCTGTCTCTACGACCTCCATGGTTTTCTCGCCAGTTGTCAAATCTAAAAAATGTCAAATCCAGGCTTTATACAAAATTTAAAATGTCTGGTTTGCTGTCGGACTTTTCTAGATATTCTGTAGCTCGTTCTCAGTTTTTCTCGCTTAATAGCATCTGTTATAAAAATTATTTGTGTCGATGTAAAAGTCAATTCTCACGCGACCCTAAAACGTTTTATAACTTTGTAAATTCTAAGCGTAGAACTGCGATGTATCCGTCGTCATTCTTCCTTGATGCCAAGTTGGCCTCCGATGATCTTGGTATCTCAAATTTGTTTGCCGAGTTCTTTCAAACGACTTACTCGTCATCAACTTTTTCGGGAACCTCATATTCATACCCAATAACTTCCATCAATGCTTTTGTTTCCCCTGTTTTGGATTATGATAATGTTTTAAAAAATTTATTGGCCGTGAAAAGCTCTTTTTCCCCCGGCCCTGATAATGTGCCAGGGTGCGTGCTAAATAGGTGTGCGAAATCGTTGTGCAAGCCTTTATTGAAACTTTTCAATTTGTCTCTTCATAACGCTTCGTTTCCCCCTATTTGGAAAGAATCGTTTATTATTCCTCTTCATAAGAAGGGTAATAAGTCGGATGTATCTAATTACAGAGGCATATCCAAATTATCTGCGATTCCCAAACTTTTTGAAAAAATTATTATTGCAAGCTTGCAACATAGCTGTAAATCGGTGATGACAACTTCACAGCATGGGTTTTTAAAAAGTAGGTCAGCTTGTACCAATCTTCTTGAACTCACTTGCTTGGTAAACCGTGGTTTTGCGAATCAATCTCAAACCGATGTCATATATACTGACTTCAGTAAAGCTTTTGACTCGGTTAACCACGATTTGCTGTTGTTAAAATTGAATCTTGGCGTTACTCAATTGTTCTAAATGTAAGTTTATGACTTATCATCGAAGTAAACCTCACTTGTTTACTTACTCGATTGATAACGTCCAACTAGAACGTGTCTCAAATTTTAACGACCTAGGTGTTCTATTTGATCCCAAGCTCAGTTTCATCCAACATGTCTCAACTGTCGTTAATAAGGCGAAAGGTGTTTTTGGATTCAATAAACGCTGGTCTAAAGAATTCAATGACCCCTATATCACGAAACTACTTTTCACGTCACTTGTACGTCCCATTCTCGAATACTATTGTTGCGTGTGATCTCCGCAGTACAAAAAACATAAAGATCGCATCGAGTCAGTTCAGAAACAATTTCTTGTCTTTGCGCTTAGTGGCCTCAACTGGAACCCTAACGCCAGGTTACCGTCATACCAAGATAGGCTCCTTCTCATTGACCTTCCTTCGCTCTCTCAACGCAGGATTGTTTTAGGGGCTGCTTTTCTTCATAAGCTTGTTGTTGGTTTTATCGATTCTTCAAACCTACTAAGTCAGATTAATTTCAACGTCCCACGTCGCAATACAAGATATTTTGCACCAATAATTTTGCACAGATGTACAACTAACTATGCACTTCACGATCCGTTTCGCGTGTTATGTATGATTTATAATAATCTTTATCGCGTCCTCTCGCCTGAAATCTCTCTCACAACACTTAACGCAACGATTCTTCGGTATCTACGGGAAGCTGAACGCCTTTAGTGGATAATAGACCAGGATAATCATTTCTTGGTGGACTGATGGTGCATAGATAATCGTTTCTTGGTGGACTGATGGTGCTCTTCGGAATCTAAGTCTCTGACCACACATGGCTGTGAGTAGGGGCATAGCTTGCATGGTGCAAACAAATTTCCCCCACCGGGTCGGAGACTAAAATACACTGCGTGTTCATATCTATATATAATATGAGTTTTTGTTTTATATTTTTCTCCTTATTTAAATTATCATATTTTAATTACGCTATATTTTGTTATTAATTGTTCTGTTTGTGTTCATATACGTACATATACTTATTTTTTAATTAATATTATTGTAAATTAGAACTATCATCGATTAAACTTAAGTTACTATCTAACAGTTCATTGTTATGAAATAAATAAATAAATAAATACGTTCAAGCCTTAAGTACTCAAAAACCCATATTGATAAAATGTAAATTTTGCAATGGTTTATAGTTTCTTTCATTTAAAAATAACATTTCAATAGTAGATTTTTGAATTTTTGAATTTTTTTTAAATGTTACCTGTATACTGGATCTCATACGATCATTCTTCCATACGTTCAAGCCTTAAGATCTCAAAAATCCATATTGATAAATATACATTTTGAAATGGTTTATTGTTTCTTTCACTTAGGTAAGTATTAAATTCACTCAACAATAACGTTTCAATAGTAGATTTTTGAAGTTTTAAATTTTTTTGAAATGTTACATATACTGAATCTCATACGATTATTCTTCCATACGTTCAAGCCTTAAGTGCTCAAAAATCCATATTGATAAAATTTAAATTTTGAAATGGTTTATTGTTTCTTTCACTTAAAAATAACATTTCAATAGTAGATTTTTGATTTTTTGTATTTTTTTTGAAATGTTACCTATAAACTGATTCCCATACGATCATTCTTCCATACGTTCAAGCATCAAGTGCTCAAAAAGCCATATTGATAAAATGTAAATTTTGCAATGGTTTATTGTTTCTTTCACTTAAAAATAACATTTCAATAGTAGATTTTTGAATTTTAGAAATTTTTTGAAATGTTACCTGTATACTGATTCTCATATGATCATTCTTCCATACGTTCAAGCCTTAAGTGCTCAAAAATTCATATTGATAAAATTTAAGATTTGAAATGTTTTATTGTTTCTTTCATTTAAAAATAACATTTCAATAGTAGATTTTTGAATTTTTGAATCTCATACGATCATTCTTCCATACGTTCAAGCCTTAAGTGCTCAAAAATCCATATAAATAAAATGTAAATTTTGAAATGGTTTATTGTTTCTTTCACTTAAAAATAACATTTCAATAGTAGATTTTTGAATTTTAGAAATTTTTTTGAAATGTTACCTATATACTGGATCTCATACGATCATTGTTCCATACGTTCAAGCCTTAAGATCTCAAAAACCCATATTGATAAAATGTAAATTTTGCAATGGTTTATAGTTTCTTTCATTTAAAAATAACATTTCAATAGTAGATTTTTGAATTTTTTTGAAATGTTACCTATATACTGGATCTCATACGATCATTCTTCCATACGTTCAAGCCTTAAGTGCTCAAAAATCCATATAAATAAAATGTAAATTTTGAAATGGTTTATTGTTTCTTTCACTTAAAAATAACATTTCAATAGTAGATTTTTGAATTTTAGAAATATTTTGAAATGTTACCTATATACTGGATCTCATATGATCATTCTTCCATACGTTCAAGTCTTAAGATCTCAAAAATCCATATAAATAAAATGTAAATTTTGAAATGGTTTATAGTTTCTTTCACTAAGAAATAACATTTCAATAGTAGATTATTGAACTTTTGAATTTTTTTTAAATGTTACCTATATACTGATTTCAATACGATCATTCTTCCATACGTTCAAGCCTTACGTGCTCAAAAATCCATATTGATAAAATGTAAATTTTGAAATGGTTTATTGTTTCTTTCACTAAAAAATAACATTTCAATAGTAGATTTTTGAATTTTTGAATTTTTTTAAAATGTTACCTATATACTGATTTTCATACGTTCATTCTTCCATACGTTCAAGCCTTAAGTGCTTAAAAATCCATATTGATAAATGTTAATTTTGAAATGTTTTATTGTTTCTTTCACTTAGGTTAGTATTAAATTCACTAAAAATTGCGTTTCAATAGTAGATTTTTGAATTTTTGATTTTTTTTTGAAATGTTACCTATGTATATACTGATTCTCATACGATTATTCTTCCATACGTTCAAGCCTTCAGTGCTCAAAAATCCATATTGATAAAATGTAAATTTTGAAATGGTTTATTGTTTCTTTCACTAAAAAATAACATTTCAATAGTAGATTTTTGAATTTTTGAAATTTTTTGAAATGTTACCTATATACTGATTCCCATACGATCATTCTTCCATACGTTCAAGCCTTAAGTGCTCAAAAATCC
Source organism: Phortica okadai (assembly GCA_034638295.1). Classification (NCBI taxonomy): domain Eukaryota; kingdom Metazoa; phylum Arthropoda; class Insecta; order Diptera; family Drosophilidae; genus Phortica; species Phortica okadai. The sequence continues at coordinate 25,988,068 of CM067851.1, read as the reverse complement.
ATATTGATAAAATGTAAATTTTGAAATGGTTTATTGTTTCTTTCACTAAAAAATAACATTTCATTAGTAGATTATTGAATTTTTGAAATTTTTTGAAATGTTTCCTGTATACTGATTTTCATACGATCATTCTTCCATACGTTCAAGCCTTAAGTGCTTAAAAATATATATTGATAAATGTAAATTTTGAAATGTTTTATTGTTTCTTTCACTTAGGTTAGTATTAAATTCACTCAAAAATAACGTTTCAATAGTAGATATTAGAATTTTTGATTTTTTTTTAAATGTTACCTATATACTGGATCTCATACGATCATTCTTCCATACGTTCAAGCCTTAAGATATCAAAAATCCGTATAAATAAAATGTAAATTTTGAAATGGTTTATTGTTTCTTTCACTAAAAAATAACATTTCAATAGTAGATTATTGAATTTTTGAAATGTTACCTATATACTGATTCTCATACGATCATTCTTCCATACGTTCAAGCCTTAAGTGCTCAAAAATCCATATTGATAAAATTGAAATTTTGAAATGTGTTGTTGTTTCTTTCACTTAAAAATAACATTTCAATAGTAGATTTTTGAATTTTAGAAATTTTTTGAAATGTTACCTATATACTGATTCTCATATGATCATTCTTCCATACGTTCAAGCCTTAAGTGCTCAAAAATCCATATAAATAAAATGTAAATTTTGAAATGGTTTATTGTTTCTTTCACTAAAAAATAACATTTCATTAGTAGATTATTGAATTTTTGAAATTTTTTGAAATGTTACCTATATACGGATTCCCATACGATCATTCTTCCATACGTTCAAGTCTTAAGTGCTCAAAAATCCATATTAATAAATGTAATTTTTGAAATGTTTTATTGTTTCTTTCACTTAGGTTAGTATTAAATTCACTTAAATATAACATTTCAATAGTAGATTTTTGAATTTTTTAATTTTTTTGAAATGTTTCCTATATACTGATTCGCATACGATCATTCTTCTATACGTTCAAGCCTTAACTGCTCAAAAATCCATATTGATAAAATGTAAATTTTGAAATGGTTTATTGTTTCTTTCACTAAAAAATAACATTTCAATAGTAGATTTTCGAATTTTTGAATTTTTTTGAAATGTTTCCTGTATACTGATTTTCATACGATCATTCTTCCATACGTTCAAGCCTTAAGTGCTTAAAAATATATATTGATAAATGTAAATTTTGAAATGTTTTATTGTTTCTTTCACTTAGGTTAGTATTAAATTCACTCAAAAATAACGTTTCAATAGTAGATATTAGAATTTTTGATTTTTTTTGAAATGTTACCTATATACTGGATCTCATACGATCATTCTTCCATACGTTCAAGCCTTAAGATATCAAAAATCCGTATAAATAAAATGTAAATTTTGAAATGGTTTATTGTTTCTTTCACTAAAAAATAACATTTCAATAGTAGATTATTGAATTTTTGAAATGTTACCTATATACTGATTCTCATACGATCATTCTTCCATACGTTCAAGCCTTAAGTGCTCAAAAATCCATATTGATAAAATTTAAATTTTGAAATGTTGTATTGTTTCTTTCACTTAAAAATAACATTTAAATAGTAGATTATTGAATTTTTGAAATTTTTTGAAATGTTACCTATATACTGATTCCCATACGATCATTCTTCCATACGTTCAAGCCTTAAGTGCTCAAAAATCCATATTAATAAATGTAAATTTTGAAATGTTTTATTGTTTCTTTCACTTAGGTTAGTATTAAATTCACTTAAATATAACATTTCAATAGTAGATTTTTGAATTTTTGAATTTTTTTGAAATGTTACCTATATACTGATTCCCATACGATCATTCTTCCATACGTTCAAGCCTTAAGAGCTCAAAAATCCATGTTGATAAAATGTAAATTTTGAAATGGTTTATTGTTTTTTTCACTAAAAAATAACATTTCAATAGTAGATTTTTGAATTTTTGAATTTTTTTGAAATGTTTCCAGTATACTGATTTTCATACGATCATTCTTCCATACGTTCAAGCCTTAAGTGCTTAAAAATCCATATTGATAAATGTAAATTTTGAAATGTTTTATTGTTTCTTTCACTTAGGTTAGTATTAAATTCACTCAAAAATAACGTTTCAATAGTAGATTTTTGAATTTTTGAATTTTTTTGAAATGTTACCTATATACTGATTCCCATACGATCATTCTTCCATACGTTCAAGCCTTAAGTGCTTAAAAATCCATATTGATAAATGTAAATTTTGAAATGTTTTATTGTTTCTTTCACTGAGGTTAGTATTAAATTCACTCAAAAATAACGTTTCAATAGTAGATTTTTGAATTTTTGATTTTTTTTGAAATCTTACCTATATACTGATTCTCATACGATCATTCTTCCATACGTTCAAGCCTTAGGTTAGGTTAGGTAGAACAGGCAGCTCAACCGGAGTCGAGAGCACCCAGTGACCATTAGGCCCATTGTGTTGCCTGATTTGTATACTGAAGGGATAGGTGGGATCGGGTAGGGTTGCTGGGATAATGGATGGGAGAAGGGTCATTCCGTTTTTCCTGGTTCTAATGGCCAGTCCCATTGGGCCTCGGCAGCCCACGGAACCACCCAGTGGAATCCAGGAAGAGTGCCAGGTCCTCCAGGTGCACGTTCGCTAGACTGCCCAGTTCGTCAAAGAAGGGTCTTCCCAAAAATTGGGTTCTTCTCCTCAGAAGTGCAGGGCAGTCGCAGAGAAGGTGTTGGACACTCTCAATCTCATCTTCGTTTTCACAGCTACGACAGTAGTCTTGTTGGGATACGCCGTACCGTTGGGCCATACGCCCAATGTAGCAGTGTCCCGTTAAGACTCCTGTCACCATCCTTATCCTGTTCTTTGTTAAGTGTAGGAGCTCGGAAGTGCGCTTCGAATTGTATCTTGGCCATAATGCCTTGGACACCTCGCAGCCCAGTACTGCTATCCAGTGTTCGGCAGCCACAGTCCTTATGGTACTGTCAAGTTCCGATAGGACGTACTGGATTGGCCTTTTAATGTCTTTCACCACGAGACTTGTTTCTAACGCTGAACCGTATCTAGCGCACTCGTCAGCCGCCTCATTACCAGGCACACCCATGTGGCCCGGCACCCAGACCAGTCTGATTGAGTGCGGTTGACACCGGTTCAGTGCCAAAACCGTGTCCCGGATGAGTTTACTCTTTACCGTGTTCGACGAGAGAGCTTTAAGCGCTGCTTGGCTATCAACGTAGATCGATACGTTCCTCGGGCTCTCACTCAAGGTGTGTATCAATTTAGCCGCCTGCCAAACGGCGTAGATCTCCGCTTGGAACACGCTACAATAGTCAGGGAGACGAAAGGAGAGTTGAACCGAAGGGTCGTCAGAGTAGACCCCCGATCCAGTTCCTTCCTTCGTCTTCGAGCCGTCTGTATAGATTGACAACTCGTTCTGCCTCACGGGAGTTTCGAGTTGCCAATCTGCTCTATTAGGAAATTCGACAGTGAATTTGTCTTCCCATTTGAGATCTGAAACCCAGTAGTCGTTCTCATCTGCCACAGAGGTTCCTACTGAGCGTAGGATGGTACTGTGGCCCGCAACACAAGGCTTAAGAAGGCCCTGGGCTAGCAGCCTGACTGCACTTCTTGCTGCCACGTGCTTGAGGGAGACTCCAATTGGTTCCAGATTCAACATCACGTCAAGCGCTGCCTGGGGGGTAGAACGAATGCATCCTGTTACTCCCAGGCAAGCGAGTCTTTGTACCTTGCGGAGGTTGTTTAGATGGGAGTTGGTGTGACCCGCCTCCCACCAAACCAGCGCTCCATAGGTAAGTATAGGTCTGACGACTGCTGTGTAAAACCAATGAATGATATACGGTTGCAGTCCCCATCCTTTACCGAAAGTCTTTTTGCATACAAAAAAGGCCTGTAGTGCCTTTTTCATCCTCTCCTCCGAGTTCCTCCTCCAGGAGAGTTTAGAGTCGAGGATTACTCCAAGGTACTTGGCCTCCTTTGAAAGCGCAAGCTCCGTTCCTCCCAGTGTCGGGAGTTTGAAGCTTGGGATCTTATATTTTCGGGTGAACAAAACCAGCTCGGTCTTTTGTGGGTTGGCCCCCAGACCGTTCTGCTCTGCCCATCGAAGAGTAAGGCCCAATGCGCCGTTTAGGAGCTCACTGATTGTAGGCAGGAATCTGCCTGTTACCATAAGCACCAGGTCGTCTGCATAGGCCGTCACTCTACATCCCCTATTTTCCAGTTTTAGGAGAAGATCATTAAGGACAAGGTTCCACAGCAAGGGAGATATGACACCCCCTTGCGGAGTTCCCCTGACCACCTTTCTCCTAATTGTCGAGGTGCAGAGTTGGGCGTTTATCACTCTGTGGCTGAGCATGTTGCTAAGCCATCGAGTGATTGTCGGGTGTGAGCCAATTTTGACAAGTGCAGTCGTAATAGACTCGATCCTGACATTGTTGAAGGCACCTTCTATGTCCAGAAAAGCCGCCAACGTAAACTCCTTTCTCCGCAATGTTTTTTCAATTGTGCTAACTACCTCGTGCAAAGCGGTCTCAACTGATCTACCCTTAAGATAGGCGTGTTGAGATCCGCTAAAAGTGTGAGGTGTCAGCTTGCTTCTGAGATGCAGGTCCAGGAGTCTCTCCAATGTTTTCAATAAAAACGATGAAAGACTAATGGGCCTATAATCTTTTGGTGAGCAATGGTTGATCTTTCCTGCTTTGGGAATGAAAGCCACCCTCACTTCTCTCCAGTACCTTGGGATGTATCCTGTGAGGAGACATCCCCTGAAGATCTCCAGTAGCCATTGCGACAGGTGCTCACTCACCGCTTGCATCATGGCCGGTCTGATGTCATCCGGTCCAGCTGATTTGTTGGGATGGAACGACTTGATAGCCCAGATTATCTTTTCTTTGGTAAGGATTTCCCTTACTACGGCCTCACCCCCCATGTCCACTGCCTGTTCCGGCTCTTCGCTGATGCTAAACCCAGATTCGTCATCAGCTTCCAAGCACCCCGGAAAGTGTGTGTTCATGAGGAGTTGTAGAGACTCCTGGCTGTCTTTAGCGAATTTGCCATCCAGATCGCAAAGCAAGCCTGGTGTGGCTGGATCTTTCGCTAGCAACCTTCGAAGTCTGGACGCTTCTGTGGTGCTGGTCAGATCCTCGCAGAAGGCGGCCCAAGAATCTCTTTTGGCCTTCCTACATTCTTTCTTGAAGACTTTGAAACTGAGGTGGTAGGCGTCCCAGTCCACCTGGCAGTTTCTGTCTTTCGCTCTGTTGTAGAGTCTTCTCGTTTCCTTCCGTATCCTTCCGAGCTCCGGTGTCCACCACCTGTTGCGGTTTGACTTTGGAGGACGGCTGATAGGACAGGATTTGATGAAGGCCTTACACAGAGCTTCCGTGACGGTCCTGGTCGATTTCTCCAGTTTGTCCGGGTTGTCCAGCCTACCCACTGGGTGGTTTGGGAGTAACTCCTTGACAAGTTGAGAGAACTTGACCCAGTCTGTTCGTTTTGGGTTCCTGAAGGTGCGTTTGGCCTCTCTGAACCATTCTACTTCGAACACTATCCTGTAATGGTCCGAGAAGGAACATTCCGTGGATACGTGCCAGTCTACAACAGAGAGAGAGTCACTGTTGGTCGCTAGGGTTATGTCAATAACCTCAGCACGGTTCTTATTGCGGAATGTGGGGTGGTCACCCCGGTTACACACATTAAGATTTGTGCACGACATGAATTCACACAGCGATTCTCCTCTCACGTTTATATCCTTGCTTCCCCACATAGTGTGGTGCGCATTGGCATCACACCCCAGGATTAAGTCCGTGCCCTCCTCCTGCGCATGCCGAATAAGGGCTCGGACGCTCTCTGATGGTGGATCCCTCTCTTCATACGGTAGATATGCCGAGGCCAGGTATAGTTTGGGACCGTTCCTTCGCTCGCATAACACTACCGTCAGGTCGTTGTTGCTGTAACGGGAAGAGAAAAGAACATTAAGTCCGGTTCTTACCACGATACAGGTTCTGGACTTACCTACAGTTGTAGGGACAAGGAGATTGTAGCCGCGGGCACCTAAACCGCAAACCCTTTCACTCACGATCCAGGGCTCCTGGATAAGAGCCACGTCTACCCTCTCCCCGTCCATCCACCGTAGTAGGTCGATCGAGGGGACCCTTGAATGATGCAGATTAATCTGCACCACCTTAAGTCTCTCCGGTTGACCTATCATCTTCGCGCCCGGCGCCTCCAGGAATGATTGCCCGAAGGCAACCCATTCCCATCTTCAGACGGCCCTGCCTGCTCAGGAGTTGGCGTCTGGACTCCGGACCAATACTGATCCAGAGGTCCTTGCCGTTTCCCTTGTCGCGGGCCAGCCCTCTCTTGATTGTCCAATCCCCGGTGTCGCAGTCCGCATTCTGGCTCTTGATCAATAAGAGGGTGGTTCGATCCTCCATAATTGGAGGTGGGATCCAGACCTTAATAATCGTTCGAGCCGGAATTTGGTCCACGGGGACGACATCAATCTTAGCACCCGGCCAGGGGGCGTCTAGTTCCAGCAATGTGTCCTTGAGGAGCCGCAGGGACTCCTCATTGGCACATGCCACAACCTTGACACCCTTGTACCAGTTGATACCGTCAAACTCTGCCACGAAGGGATTTTCTGGCCGAGTGATGGCATCTGCTATCGCCCGGTTGATTGACCCTTCAAGGATGAGCCAGTTCTCGGTAGTGAGTTTCCCTTCCGGGTCCCTCCTATCGATAATGGCCACCTGCAGCTCCGGTTTCGAGCTTAAGCTTGCCAGAAATTCCCCTGGACGTTTCCGCTTGCTCTCCGAAGCCTTCGCCGAGTCATCAGACCTTTGTCTCTTATTGGCCGGTGCGGTACTCTTGCTAGCCGTTCCCTCCTTTACGGGGGGTGTGGCTGCGGCAGGTTTCCCTCGGCACAGAGCACTCGTACTTTGTGCGGCGGTCTGAGTGTTACCAGGCGGGCCAGTAAGTCTCAGATACAGTCGCACGTTGTACTCATGCTTTTTGCGCAGTCTCTTTTCTCGGCCGCTCAGCGAACCCGGGTCGCGACCCTCCAGTCCCTTAAGGAACTTTAGAGAGGTCTTGTACCCAGACAGCCGTTTGCGTTTGAGATCATCGTCTGCTATGGTCTTTTTGGGTTGTCCCTGGACAACCGTCACTTCACCTTCATCTGTGCTCGATGACTCATCGTCTAGCGGCGGCTCCGCTAGCGCAAGCGCTAGCTCGGCAGCCGGCATCGATGGGCCTGTGAACACAAACTCCGACTCTGTGGCAGTTGGTTCCAGCTCTGTACCCTCCTGGCGACGGAGCGCACTCGCGCGCGTTCCGTCACTTCAAGCCTTAAGTGCTCAAAAATCCATATTGATAAAATTTAAATTTTGAAATGTTGTATTGTTTCTTTCACTAAAAAATAACATTTCAATAGTAGATTTTTGAATTTTTGAATTTTTTTGAAATGTTTCCAGTATACTGATTTTCATACGATCATTCTTCCATACGTTCAAGCCTCAAGTGCTTAAAAATCCATATTGATAAATGTAAATTTTGAAATGTTTTATTGTTTCTTTCACTTAGGTTAGTATTAAATTCACTCAAAAATAACGTTTCAATAGTAGATTTTTGAATTTTTGAATTTTTTTGAAATGTTTCCTATATACTGATTCCCATACGATCATTCTTCCATACGTTCAAGCCTTAAGTGCTTAAAAATCCATATTGATAAATGTAAATTTTGAAATGTTTTATTGTTTCTTTCACTGAGGTTAGTATTAAATTCACTCAAAAATAACGTTTCAATAGTAGATTTTTAAATTTTTGAATTTTTTTGAAATCTTACCTATATACTGATTCTCATACGATCATTCTTCCATACGTTCAAGCCTTAAGTGCTCAAAAATCCATATTGATAAAATTTAAATTTTGAAATGTTGTATTGTTTCTTTCACTAGAAAATAACATTTCAATAGTAGATTTTTGAATTTTTGAATTTTTTTGAAATGTTTCCTGTATACTGATTTTCATACGATCATTCTTCCATACGTTCAAGCCTTAAGTGCTTAAAAATATATATTGATAAATGTAAATTTTGAAATGTTTTATTGTTTCTTTCACTTAGGTTAGTATTAAATTCACTCAAAAATAACGTTTCAATAGTAGATTTTTGAATTTTAGAAATTTTTTGAAATGTGACCTATATACTGATTCTCATATGATCATTATTCCATACGTTCAAGCCTTAAGATCTCAAAAATTCACATAAATAAAAAGTATAATTTGAAATGGTTTTTTGTTTCTTTCACCAAAAAATAACATTTCAATAGTAGATTTTTGAATTTTAGAAATTTTTTGAAATGTTACCTGTATACTGGATCTCATACGATCATTCTTCCATACGTTCAAGCCTTAAGATCTCAAAAATCCATATAAATAAAATGTAAATTTTGAAATGGTTTATTGTTTCTTTTACAAAAAAATAACATTTCATTAGTAGATTATTGAATTTTTGAATTTTTTTGAAATGTTACCTATATACTGATTCGCATACGATCATTCTTCTATACGTTCAAGCCTTAAGTGCTCAAAAATCCATATTGATAAAATGTAAATTTTGAAATGGTTTATTGTTTCTTTCACTAAAAAATAACATTTCAATAGTAGATTTTTGAATTTTTGAATTTTTTTGAAATGTTTCCTGTATACTGATTTTCATACGATCATTCTTCCATACGTTCAAGCCTTAAGTGCTTAAAAATCCATATTGATAAATGTAAATTTTGAAATGTTTTATTGTTTCTTTCACTGAGGTTAGTATTAAATTCACTCAAAAATAACGTTTCATATATATTTGAATTTTTGAATTTTTTTGAAATGTTACCTATATACTGGATCTCATACGATCATTCTTCCATACGTTCAAGCCTTAAGATCTCAAAAATCCATATAAATAAAATGTAAATTTTGAAATGGTTTATTGTTTCTTTCACTTAGGTTAGTATTAAATTCACTTAAATATAACATTTCAATAGTAGATTTTTGAATTTTTTTGAAATGTTACCTATATACTGATTCCCATACGATCATTCTTCCATACGTTCAAGCCTTAAGTGCTCAAAAATCCATATTGATAAAATGTAAATTTTGAAATGGTTTATTGTTTCTTTCACTAGAAAATAACATTTCAATAGTAGATTTTTGAATTTTTGAATTTTTTTGAAATGTTTCCTGTATACTGATTTTCATACGATCATTCTTCCATACGTTCAAGCCTTAAGTGCTTAAAAATATATATTGATAAATGTAAATTTTGAAATGTTTTATTGTTTCTTTCACTTAGGTTAGTATTAAATTCACTCAAAAATAACGTTTCAATAGTAGATATTAGAATTTTTGATTTTTTTTGAAATGTTACCTATATACTGGATCTCATACGATCATTCTTCCATACGTTCAAGCCTTAAGTGCTTAAAAATATATATTGATAAATGTAAATTTTGAAATGTTTTATTGTTTCTTTCACTTAGGTTAGTATTAAATTCACTCAAAAATAACATTTCAATAGTAGATTATTGAATTTTTGAAATTTTTTGAAATGTTACCTATATACTGATTCCCATACGATCATTCTTCCATACGTTCAAGCCTTAAGTGCTCAAAAATCCATATTAATAAATGTAAATTTTGAAATGTTTTATTGTTTCTTTCACTTAGGTTAGTATTAAATTCACTTAAATATAACATTTCAATAGTAGATTTTTGAATTTTTGAATTTTTTTGAAATCTTACCTATATACTGATTCTCATACGATCATTCTTCCATACGTTCAAGCCTTAAGTGCTCAAAAATCCATATTGATAAAATTTAAATTTTGAAATGTTGTATTGTTTCTTTTACTAAAAAATAACATTTCAATAGTAGATTATTGAATTTTTGAAATTTTTTGAAATGTTACCTATATACTGATTCCCATACGATCATTCTTCCATACGTTCAAGCCTTAAGTGCTCAAAAATCCATATTAATAAATGTAAATTTTGAAATGTTTTATCGTTTCTTTCACTTAGGTTAGTATTAAATTCACTTAAATATAACATTTCAATAGTAGATTTTTGAATTTTTGAATTTTTTTGAAATGTTACCTATATACTGATTCTCATACGATCATTCTTCCATACGTTCAAGCCTTAAGTGCTCAAAAATCCATATTGATAAAATTTAAATTTTGAAATGTTGTATTGTTTCTTTCACTAAAAAATAACATTTCAATAGTAGATTTTTGAATTTTTGAATTTTTTTGAAATGTTTCCAGTATACTGATTTTCATACGATCATTCTTCCATACGTTCAAGCCTTAAGTGCTTAAAAATCCATATTGATAAATGTAAATTTTGAAATGTTTTATTGTTTCTTTCACTTAGGTTAGTATTAAATTCACTCAAAAATAACGTTTCAATAGTAGATTTTTGAATTTTTGAATTTTTTTGAAATGTTACCTATATACTGATTCCCATACGATCATTCTTCCATACGTTCAAGCCTTAAGTGCTTAAAAATCCATATTGATAAATGTAAATTTTGAAATGTTTTATTGTTTCTTTCACTGAGGTTAGTATTAAATTCACTCAAAAATAACGTTTCAATAGTAGATTTTTGAATTTTTGAATTTTTTTGAAATCTTACCTATATACTGATTCTCATACGATCATTCTTCCATACGTTCAAGCCTTAAGTGCTCAAAAATCCATATTGATAAAATTTAAATTTTGAAATGTTGTATTGTTTCTTTCACTTAAAAAAAACATTTCAATAGTAGATTTTTGAATTTTAGAAATTTTTTGAAATGTGACCTATATACTGATTCTCATATGATCATTATTCCATACGTTCAAGCCTTAAGATCTCAAAAATTCACATAAATAAAAAGTATAATTTGAAATGGTTTTTTGTTTCTTTCACCAAAAAATAACATTTCAATAGTAGATTTTTGAATTTAGAATTTTTTGAAATGTTACCTGTATACTGGATCTCATACGATCATTCTTCCATACGTTCAAGCCTTAAGATCTCAAAAATCCATATAAATAAAATGTAAATTTTGAAATGGTTTATTGTTTCTTTTACAAAAAAATAACATTTCATTAGTAGATTATTGAATTTTTGAATTTTTTTGAAATGTTACCTATATACTGATTCGCATACGATCATTCTTCTATACGTTCAAGCCTTAAGTGCTCAAAAATCCATATTGATAAAATGTAAATTTTGAAATGGTTTATTGTTTCTTTCACTAAAAAATAACATTTCAATAGTAGATTTTTGAATTTTTGAATTTTTTTGAAATGTTTCCTGTATACTGATTTTCATACGATCATTCTTCCATACGTTCAAGCCTTAAGTGCTTAAAAATCCATATTGATAAATGTAAATTTTGAAATGTTTTATTGTTTCTTTCACTGAGGTTAGTATTAAATTCACTCAAAAATAACGTTTCATATATATTTGAATTTTTGAATTTTTTTGAAATGTTACCTATATACTGGATCTCATACGATCATTCTTCCATACGTTCAAGCCTTAAGATCTCAAAAATCCATATAAATAAAATGTAAATTTTGAAATGGTTTATTGTTTCTTTCACTTAGGTTAGTATTAAATTCACTTAAATATAACATTTCAATAGTAGATTTTTGAATTTTTTTGAAATGTTACCTATATACTGATTCCCATACGATCATTCTTCCATACGTTCAAGCCTTAAGTGCTCAAAAATCCATATTGATAAAATGTAAATTTTGAAATGGTTTATTGTTTCTTTCACTAGAAAATAACATTTCAATAGTAGATTTTTGAATTTTTGAATTTTTTTGAAATGTTTCCTGTATACTGATTTTCATACGATCATTCTTCCATACGTTCAAGCCTTAAGTGCTTAAAAATATATATTGATAAATGTAAATTTTGAAATGTTTTATTGTTTCTTTCACTTAGGTTAGTATTAAATTCACTCAAAAATAACGTTTCAATAGTAGATATTAGAATTTTTGATATTTTTTGAAATGTTACCTATATACTGGATCTCATACGATCATTCTTCCATACGTTCAAACCTTAAGTGCTTAAAAATATATATTGATAAATGTAAATTTTGAAATGTTTTATTGTTTCTTTCACTTAGGTTAGTATTAAATTCACTCAAAAATAACGTTTCAATAGTAGATATTAGAATTTTTGATTTTTTTTGAAATGTTACCTATATACGGATTCCCATACGATCATTCTTCCATACGTTCAAGTCTTAAGTGCTCAAAAATCCATATTAATAAATGTAAATTTTGAAATGTTTTATTGTTTCTTTCACTTAGGTTAGTATTAAATTCACTTAAATATAACATTTCAATAGTAGATTTTTGAATTTTTTAATTTTTTTGAAATGTTTCATATATACTGATTCGCATACGATCATTCTTCTATACGTTCAAGTCTTAAGTGCTCAAAAATCCATATTGATAAAATGTAAATTTTGAAATGGTTTATTGTTTCTTTCACTAAAAAATAACATTTCAATAGTAGATTTTCGAATTTTAGAATTTTTTTGAAATGTTTCCTGTATACTGATTTTCATACGATCATTCTTCCATACGTTCAAGCCTTAAGTGCTCAAAAATCCATATTGATAAAATGTAAATTTTGAAATGGTTTATTGTTTCTTTCACTAGAAAATAACATTTCAATAGTAGATTTTTGAATTTTTGAATTTTTTTGAAATGTTTCCTGTATACTGATTTTCATACGATCATTCTTCCATACGTTCAAGCCTTAAGTGCTTAAAAATATATATTGATAAATGTAAATTTTGAAATGTTTTATTGTTTCTTTCACTTAGGTTAGTATTAAATTCACTCAAAAATAACGTTTCAATAGTAGATATTAGAATTTTTGATTTTTTTTGAAATGTTACCTATATACTGGATCTCACACGATCATTCTTCCATACGTTCAAGCCTTAAGATATCAAAAATCCGTATAAATAAAATGTAAATTTTGAAATGGTTTATTGTTTCTTTCACTAAAAAATAACATTTCAATAGTAGATTATTGAATTTTTGAAATGTTACCTATATACTGATTCTCATACGATCATTCTTCCATACGTTCAAGCCTTAAGTGCTCAAAAATCCATATTGATAAAATTTAAATTTTGAAATGTTGTATTGTTTCTTTCACTTAAAAATAACATTTCAATAGTAGATTATTGAATTTTTGAAATTTTTTGAAATGTTACCTATATACTGATTCCCATACGATCATTCTTTCATACGTTCAAGCCTTAAGTGCTCAAAAATCCATATTAATAAATGTAAATTTTGAAATGTTTTATTGTTTCTTTCACTTAGGTTAGTATTAAATTCACTTAAATATAACATTTCAATAGTAGATTTTTGAATTTTTGAATTTTTTTGAAATGTTACCTATATACTGATTCCCATACGATCATTCTTCCATACGTTCAAGCCTTAAGAGCTCAAAAATCCATATTGATAAAATGTAAATTTTGAAATGGTTTATTGTTTTTTTCACTAAAAAATAACATTTCAATAGTAGATTTTTGAATTTTTGAATTTTTTTGAAATGTTTCCAGTATACTGATTTTCATACGATCATTCTTCCATACGTTCAAGCCTTAAGTGCTTAAAAATCCATATTGATAAATGTAAATTTTGAAATGTTTTATTGTTTCTTTCACTTAGGTTAGTATTAAATTCACTCAAAAATAACGTTTCAATAGTAGATATTTGAATTTTTGATTTTTTTTTAAATGTTACCTATATACTGGATCTCATTCGATCATTCTTCCATACGTTCAAGCCTTAAGATATCAAGAATCCATATAAATAAAATGTACATTTTGAAATGGTTTATTGTTTCTTTCACTAAAAAATAACATCTCAATAGTAGATTATTGAATTTTTGAAATCTTACCTATATACTGATTCTCATACGATCACTCTTCCATACGTTCAAGCCTTAAGTGCTCAAAAATCCATATTGATAAAATTTAAATTTTGAAATGTTGTATTGTTTCTTTCACTAAAAAATAACATTTCAATAGTAGATTATTGAATTTTTGAAATTTTTTGAAATGTTACCTATATACTGATTCCCATACGATCATTCTTCCATACGTTCAAGCCTTAAGTGCTCAAAAATCCATATTAATAAATGTAAATTTTGAAATGTTTTATTGTTTCTTTCACTTAGGTTAGTATTAAATTCACTTAAATATAACATTTCAATAGTAGATTTTTGAATTTTTGAATTTTTTTGAAATGTTACCTATATACTGATTCCCATACGATCATTCTTCCATACGTTCAAGCCTTAAGTGCTTAAAAATCCATATTGATAAATGTAAATTTTGAAATGTTTTATTGTTTCTTTCACTGAGGTTAGTATTAAATTCACTCAAAAATAACGTTTCAATAGTAGATTTTTGAATTTTTGAATTTTTTTGAAATCTTACCTATATACTGATTCTCATACGATCATTTTTCCATACGTTCAAGCCTTAAGTGCTCAAAAATCCATATTGATAAAATTTAAATTTTGAAATGTTGTATTGTTTCTTTCACTAAAAAATAACATTTCAATAGTAGATTTTTGAATTTTTGAATTTTTTTGAAATGTTTCCAGTATACTGATTTTCATACGATCATTCTTCCATACGTTCAAGCCTTAAGTGCTTAAAAATCCATATTGATAAATGTAAATTTTGAAATGTTTTATTGTTTCTTTCACTTAGGTTAGTATTAAATTCACTCAAAAATAACGTTTCAATAGTAGATTTTTGAATTTTTGAATTTTTTTGAAATGTTTCCTATATACTGATTCCCATACGATCATTCTTCCATACGTTCAAGTCTTAAGTGCTTAAAAATCCATATTGATAAATGTAAATTTTGAAATGTTTTATTGTTTCTTTCACTGAGGTTAGTATTAAATTCACTCAAAAATAACGTTTCAATAGTAGATTTTTGAATTTTTGAATTTTTTTGAAATCTTACCTATATACTGATTCTCATACGATCATTCTTCCATACGTTCAAGCCTTAAGTGCTCAAAAATCCATATTGATAAAATTTAAATTTTGAAATGTTGTATTGTTTCTTTCACTTAAAAAAAACATTTCAATAGTAGATTTTTGAATTTTAGAAATTTTTTGAAATGTGACCTATATACTGATTCTCATATGATCATTATTCCATACGTTCAAGCCTTAAGATCTCAAAAATTCACATAAATAAAAAGTATAATTTGAAATGGTTTTTTGTTTCTTTCACCAAAAAATAACATTTCAATAGTAGATTTTTGAATTTAGAATTTTTTGAAATGTTACCTGTATACTGGATCTCATACGATCATTCTTCCATACGTTCAAGCCTTAAGATCTCAAAAATCCATATAAATAAAATGTAAATTTTGAAATGGTTTATTGTTTCTTTTACAAAAAAATAACATTTCATTAGTAGATTATTGAATTTTTGAATTTTTTTGAAATGTTACCTATATACTGATTCGCATACGATCATTCTTCTATACGTTCAAGCCTTAAGTGCTCAAAAATCCATATTGATAAAATGTAAATTTTGAAATGGTTTATTGTTTCCTTCACTAAAAAATAACATTTCAATAGTAGATTTTTGAATTTTTGAATTTTTTTGAAATGTTTCCTGTATACTGATTTTCATACGATCATTCTTCCATACGTTCAAGCCTTAAGTGCTTAAAAATCCATATTGATAAATGTAAATTTTGAAATGTTTTATTGTTTCTTTCACTGAGGTTAGTATTAAATTCACTCAAAAATAACGTTTCATATATATTTGAATTTTTGAATTTTTTTGAAATGTTACCTATATACTGGATCTCATACGATCATTCTTCCATACGTTCAAGCCTTAAGATCTCAAAAATCCATATAAATAAAATGTAAATTTTGAAATGGTTTATTGTTTCTTTCACTTAGGTTAGTATTAAATTCACTTAAATATAACATTTCAATAGTAGATTTTTGAATTTTTTTGAAATGTTACCTATATACTGATTCCCATACGATCATTCTTCCATACGTTCAAGCCTTAAGTGCTCAAAAATCCATATTGATAAAATGTAAATTTTGAAATGGTTTATTGTTTCTTTCACTAGAAAATAACATTTCAATAGTAGATTTTTGAATTTTTGAATTTTTTTGAAATGTTTCCTGTATACTGATTTTCATACGATCATTCTTCCATACGTTCAAGCCTTAAGTGCTTAAAAATATATATTGATAAATGTAAATTTTGAAATGTTTTATTGTTTCTTTCACTTAGGTTAGTATTAAATTCACTCAAAAATAACGTTTCAATAGTAGATATTAGAATTTTTGATTTTTTTTTAAATGTTACCTATATACTGGATCTCATACGATCATTCTTCCATACGTTCAAGCCTTAAGATATCAAAAATCCGTATAAATAAAATGTAAATTTTGAAATGGTTTATTGTTTCTTTCACTAAAAAATAACATTTCAATAGTAGATTATTGAATTTTTGAAATGTTACCTATATACTGATTCTCATACGATCATTCTTCCATACGTTCAAGCCTTAAGTGCTCAAAAATCCATATTGATAAAATTTAAATTTTGAAATGTTGTATTGTTTCTTTCACTTAAAAATAACATTTCAATAGTAGATTTTTGAATTTTTAAAATTTTTTGAAATGTTACATATCAGTATATAGACTGATTCTCATACGATTATTCTTCCATACGTGAGAGAGAATTTAAGTAAGACTGACGCGTTTTAGTTCGTTCCGTGTTTTTAATTAATAATTGCAGTAATAAATTGTTTTATTTGATTTTGTTAATCATTTGCTTGTGCTCAATTGGCTGTTTTACTTTGTGGTAAGTTAGTTGTGCATAATCTGTGTTCCCTTATATTGTATTTCTGCAGTTTTTATTTGTCCAATCAGTTTTTTCATCAAATTATGTTTTTCGCTTCACTTAAACTTTGTTTTTGTGAGCTGCATTATTTTGTTGTTGAAATTCTCATACCCTAAACATCTGTTTTTTTTGCGCGACTCTTTTTAGTTTTGCATTGATACGTTGTTTTTTTTTCTCTTTACTTTGCTTATTTTTCGTTTTGTGCATCGTTAGCGTTGTTCTTGTGCGTCCAAATTGTAAGTGCACTGCTTACTTTCGTTGTTTTTTTTATTTCGTTGCTCCCATCCTCTCTCTCTCACAACACAGCTGTTAGAGCTTACGTCACCCCGTTTACACACTTTAATTGAATAGGGTGTTTACACAATTTGCTCAAAAATCCATATTAATAAATGTAAATTTTGAAATGTTTTATTGTTTCTTTCACTTAGGTTGGTATTAAATTCACTTAAATATAACATTTCAATAGTAGATTTTTGAATTTTTGAATTTTTTTGAAATGTTACCTATATACTGATTCCCATACGATCATTCTTCCATACGTTCAAGCCTTAAGAGCTCAAAAATCCATATTGATAAAATGTAAATTTTGAAATGGTTTATTGTTTTTTTCACTAAAAAATAACATTTCAATAGTAGATTGTTGAATTTTTGAATTTTTTTGAAATGTTTCCAGTATACTGATTTTCATACGATCATTCTTCCATACGTTCAAGCCTTAAGTGCTTAAAAATCCATATTGATAAATGTAAATTTTGAAATGTTTTATTGTTTCTTTCACTTAGGTTAGTATTAAATTCACTCAAAAATAACGTTTCAATAGTAGATATTTGAATTTTTGATTTTTTTTGAAATGTTACCTATATACTGGATCTCATTCGATCATTCTTCCATACGTTCAAGCCTTAAGATATCAAGAATCCATATAAATAAAATGTACATTTTGAAATGGTTTATTGTTTCTTTCACTAAAAAATAACATCTCAATAGTAGATTATTGAATTTTTGAAATCTTACCTATATACTGATTCTCATACGATCACTCTTCCATACGTTCAAGCCTTAAGTGCTCAAAAATCCATATTGATAAAATTTAAATTTTGAAATGTTGTATTGTTTCTTTCACTAAAAAATAACATTTCAATAGTAGATTATTGAATTTTTGAAATTTTTTGAAATGTTACCTATATACTGATTCCCATACGATCATTCTTCCATACGTTCAAGCCTTAAGTGCTCAAAAATCCATATTAATAAATGTAAATTTTGAAATGTTTTATTGTTTCTTTCACTTAGGTTAGTATTAAATTCACTTAAATATAACATTTCAATAGTAGATTTTTGAATTTTTGAATTTTTTTGAAATGTTACCTATATACTGATTCCCATACGATCATTCTTCCATACGTTCAAGCCTTAAGTGCTTAAAAATCCATATTGATAAATGTAAATTTTGAAATGTTTTATTGTTTCTTTCACTGAGGTTAGTATTAAATTCACTCAAAAATAACGTTTCAATAGTAGATTTTTGAATTTTTGAATTTTTTTGAAATCTTACCTATATACTGATTCTCATACGATCATTCTTCCATACGTTCAAGCCTTAAGTGCTCAAAAATCCATATTGATAAAATTTAAATTTTGAAATGTTGTATTGTTTCTTTCACTAAAAAATAACATTTCAATAGTAGATTTTTGAATTTTTGAATTTTTTTGAAATGTTTCCAGTATACTGATTTTCATACGATCATTCTTCCATACGTTCAAGCCTTAAGTGCTTAAAAATCCACATTGATAAATGTAAATTTTGAAATGTTTTATTGTTTCTTTCACTTAGGTTAGTATTAAATTCACTCAAAAATAACGTTTCAATAGTAGATTTTTGAATTTTTGAATTTTTTTGAAATGTTCCCTATATACTGATTCCCATACGATCATTCTTCCATACGTTCAAGCCTTAAGTGCTTAAAAATCCATATTGATAAATGTAAATTTTGAAATGTTTTATTGTTTCTTTCACTGAGGTTAGTATTAAATTCACTCAAAAATAACGTTTCAATAGTAGATTTTTGAATTTTTGAATTTTTTTGAAATCTTACCTATATACTGATTCTCATACGATCATTCTTCCATACGTTCAAGCCTTAAGTGCTCAAAAATCCATATTGATAAAATTTAAATTTTGAAATGTTGTATTGTTTCTTTCACTTAAAAAAAACATTTCAATAGTAGATTTTTGAATTTTAGAAATTTTTTGAAATGTGACCTATATACTGATTCTCATATGATCATTATTCCATACGTTCAAGCCTTAAGATCTCAAAAATTCACATAAATAAAAAGTATAATTTGAAATGGTTTTTTGTTTCTTTCACCAAAAAATAACATTTCAATAGTAGATTTTTGAATTTAGAATTTTTTGAAATGTTACCTGTATACTGGATCTCATACGATCATTCTTCCATACGTTCAAGCCTTAAGATCTCAAAAATCCATATAAATAAAATGTAAATTTTGAAATGGTTTATTGTTTCTTTTACAAAAAAATAACATTTCAATAGTAGATTTTTGAATTTTTGAATTTTTTTGAAATGTTTCCTGTATACTGATTTTCATACGATCATTCTTCCATACGTTCAAGCCTTAAGTGCTTAAAAATCCATATTGATAAATGTAAATTTTGAAATGTTTTATTGTTTCTTTCACTAAAAAATAACATTTCAATAGTAGATTTTTGAATTTTTGAATTTTTTTGAAATGTTTCCTGTATACTGATTTTCATACGATCATTCTTCCATACGTTCAAGCCTTAAGTGCTTAAAAATCCATATTGATAAATGTAAATTTTGAAATGTTGTATTGTTTCTTTCACTTAAAAAATAACATTTCAATAGTAGATTTTTGAATTTAGAATTTTTTGAAATGTGACCTATATACTGATTCTCATATGATCATTATTCCATACGTTCAAGCCTTAAGATCTCAAAAATTCACATAAATAAAAAGTATAATTTGAAATGGTTTTTTGTTTCTTTCACCAAAAAATAACATTTCAATAGTAGATTTTTGAATTTAGAATTTTTTGAAATGTTACCTGTATACTGGATCTCATACGATCATTCTTCCATACGTTCAAGCCTTAAGATCTCAAAAATCCATATAAATAAAATGTAAATTTTGAAATGGTTTATTGTTTCTTTTACAAAAAAATAACATTTCAATAGTAGATTTTTGAATTTTTGAATTTTTTTGAAATCTTACCTATATACTGATTCTCATACGATCATTCTTCCATACGTTCAAGCCTTAAGTGCTCAAAAATCCATATTGATAAAATTTAAATTTTGAAATGTTGTATTGTTTCTTTCACTTAAAAAATAACATTTCAATAGTAGATTTTTGAATTTAGAATTTTTTGAAATGTGACCTATATACTGATTCTCATATGATCATTATTCCATACGTTCAAGCCTTAAGATCTCAAAAATTCACATAAATAAAAAGTATAATTTGAAATGGTTTTTTGTTTCTTTCACCAAAAAATAACATTTCATTAGTAGATTATTGAATTTTTGAATTTTTTTGAAATGTTACCTATATACTGATTCGCATACGATCATTCTTCTATACGTTCAAGCCTTAAGTGCTCAAAAATCCATATTGATAAAATGTAAATTTTGAAATGGTTTATTGTTTCTTTCACTAAAAAATAACATTTCAATAGTAGATTTTTGAATTTTTGAATTTTTTTGAAATGTTTCCTGTATACTGATTTTCATACGATCATTCTTCCATACGTTCAAGCCTTAAGTGCTTAAAAATCCATATTGATAAATGTAAATTTTGAAATGTTTTATTGTTTCTTTCACTGAGGTTAGTATTAAATTCACTCAAAAATAACGTTTCATATATATTTGAATTTTTGAATTTTTTTGAAATGTTACCTATATACTGGATCTCATACGATCATTCTTCCATACGTTCAAGCCTTAAGATCTCAAAAATCCATATAAATAAAATGTAAATTTTGAAATGGTTTATTGTTTCTTTCACTTAGGTTAGTATTAAATTCACTTAAATATAACATTTCAATAGTAGATTTTTGAATTTTTTTGAAATGTTACCTATATACTGATTCCCATACGATCATTCTTCCATACGTTCAAGCCTTAAGTGCTCAAAAATCCATATTGATAAAATGTAAATTTTGAAATGGTTTATTGTTTCTTTCACTAGAAAATAACATTTCAATACCTCATATTCATACCCAATAACTTCCATCAATGCTTTTGTTTCCCCTGTTTTGGATTATGATAATGTTTTAAAAAATTTATTGGCCGTGAAAAGCTCTTTTTCCCCCGGCCCTGATAATGTGCCAGGGTGCGTGCTAAATAGGTGTGCGAAATCGTTGTGCAAGCCTTTATTGAAACTTTTCAATTTGTCTCTTCATAACGCTTCGTTTCCCCCTATTTGGAAAGAATCGTTTATTATTCCTCTTCATAAGAAGGGTAATAAGTCGGATGTATCTAATTACAGAGGCATATCCAAATTATCTGCGATTCCCAAACTTTTTGAAAAAATTATTATTGCAAGCTTGCAACATAGCTGTAAATCGGTGATGACAACTTCACAGCATGGGTTTTTAAAAAGTAGGTCAGCTTGTACCAATCTTCTTGAACTCACTTGCTTGGTAAACCGTGGTTTTGCGAATCAATCTCAAACCGATGTCATATATACTGACTTCAGTAAAGCTTTTGACTCGGTTAACCACGATTTGCTGTTGTTAAAATTGAATCTTGGCGTTACTCAATTGTTCTAAATGTAAGTTTATGACTTATCATCGAAGTAAACCTCACTTGTTTACTTACTCGATTGATAACGTCCAACTAGAACGTGTCTCAAATTTTAACGACCTAGGTGTTCTATTTGATCCCAAGCCAGTTTCATCCAACATGTCTCAACTGTCGTTAATAAGGCGAAAGGTGTTTTTGGATTCAATAAACGCTGGTCTAAAGAATTCAATGACCCCTATATCACGAAACTACTTTTCACGTCACTTGTACGTCCCATTCTCGAATACTATTGTTGCGTGTGATCTCCGCAGTACAAAAAACATAAAGATCGCATCGAGTCAGTTCAGAAACAATTTCTTGTCTTTGCGCTTAGTGGCCTCAACTGGAACCCTAACGCCAGGTTACCGTCATACCAAGACAGGCTCCTTCTCATTGACCTTCCTTCGCTCTCTCAACGCAGGATTGTTTTAGGGGCTGCTTTTCTTCATAAGCTTGTTGTTGGTTTTATCGATTCTTCAAACCTACTAAGTCAGATTAATTTCAACGTCCCACGTCGCAATACAAGATATTTTGCACCAATAATTTTGCACAGATGTACAACTAACTATGCACTTCACGATCCGTTTCGCGTGTTATGTATGATTTATAATAATCTTTATCGCGTCCTCTCGCCTGAAATCTCTCTCACAACACTTAACGCAACGATTCTTCGGTATCTACGGGAAGCTGAACGCCTTTAGTGGATAATAGACCAGGATAATCATTTCTTGGTGGACTGATGGTGCATAGATAATCGTTTCTTGGTGGACTGATGGTGCTCTTCGGAATCTAAGTCTCTGACCACACATGGCTGTGAGTAGGGGCATAGCTTGCATGGTGCAAACAAATTTCCCCCACCGGGTCGGAGACTAAAATACACTGCGTGTTCATATCTATATATAATATGAGTTTTTGTTTTAAATTTTTCTCCTTATTTAAATTATCATATTTTAATTACACTATATTTTGTTATTAATTGTTCTGTTTGTGTTCATATACGTACATATACTTATTTTTTAATTAATATTATTGTAAATTAGAACTATCATCGATTAAACTTAAGTTACTATCTAACAGTTCATTGTTATGAAATAAATAAATAAATAAATACGTTCAAGCCTTAAGTACTCAAAAACCCATATTGATAAAATGTAAATTTTGCAATGGTTTATAGTTTCTTTCATTTAAAAATAACATTTCAATAGTAGATTTTTGAATTTTTGAATTTTTTTTAAATGTTACCTGTATACTGGATCTCATACGATCATTCTTCCATACGTTCAAGCCTTAAGATCTCAAAAATCCATATTGATAAATATACATTTTGAAATGGTTTATTGTTTCTTTCACTTAGGTAAGTATTAAATTCACTCAAAAATAACGTTTCAATAGTAGATTTTTGAAGTTTTAAATTTTTTTGAAATGTTACATATACTGAATCTCATACGATTATTCTTCCATACGTTCAAGCCTTAAGTGCTCAAAAATCCATATTGATAAAATTTAAATTTTGAAATGGTTTATTGTTTCTTTCACTTAAAAATAACATTTCAATAGTAGATTTTTGATTTTTTGTATTTTTTTGAAATGTTACCTATAAACTGATTCCCATACGATCATTCTTCCATACGTTCAAGCATCAAGTGCTCAAAAAGCCATATTGATAAAATGTAAATTTTGCAATGGTTTATTGTTTCTTTCACTTAAAAATAACATTTCAATAGTAGATTTTTGAATTTTAGAAATTTTTTGAAATGTTACCTGTATACTGATTCTCATATGATCATTCTTCCATACGTTCAAGCCTTAAGTGCTCAAAAATTCATATTGATAAAATTTAAGATTTGAAATGTTTTATTGTTTCTTTCATTTAAAAATAACATTTCAATAGTAGATTTTTGAATTTTTGAATCTCATACGATCATTCTTCCATACGTTCAAGCCTTAAGTGCTCAAAAATCCATATAAATAAAATGTAAATTTTGAAATGGTTTATTGTTTCTTTCACTTAAAAATAACATTTCAATAGTAGATTTTTGAATTTTAGAAATTTTTTGAAATGTTACCTATATACTGGATCTCATACGATCATTGTTCCATACGTTCAAGCCTTAAGATCTCAAAAACCCATATTGATAAAATGTAAATTTTGCAATGGTTTATAGTTTCTTTCATTTAAAAATAACATTTCAATAGTAGATTTTTGAATTTTTTTGAAATGTTACCTATATACTGGATCTCATACGATCATTCTTCCATACGTTCAAGCCTTAAGTGCTCAAAAATCCATATAAATAAAATGTAAATTTTGAAATGGTTTATTGTTTCTTTCACTTAAAAATAACATTTCAATAGTAGATTTTTGAATTTTAGAAATATTTTGAAATGTTACCTATATACTGGATCTCATATGATCATTCTTCCATACGTTCAAGTCTTAAGATCTCAAAAATCCATATAAATAAAATGTAAATTTTGAAATGGTTTATAGTTTCTTTCACTAAAAAATAACATTTCAATAGTAGATTATTGAACTTTTGAATTTTTTTTAAATGTTACCTATATACTGATTCCAATACGATCATTCTTCCATACGTTCAAGCCTTACGTGCTCAAAAATCCATATTGATAAAATGTAAATTTTGAAATGGTTTATTGTTTCTTTCACTAAAAAATAACATTTCAATAGTAGATTTTTGAATTTTTGAATTTTTTTAAAATGTTACCTATATACTGATTTTCATACGTTCATTCTTCCATACGTTCAAGCCTTAAGTGCTTAAAAATCCATATTGATAAATGTAAATTTTGAAATGTTTTATTGTTTCTTTCACTTAGGTTAGTATTAAATTCACTAAAAATTGCGTTTCAATAGTAGATTTTTGAATTTTTGATTTTTTTTTGAAATGTTACCTATGTATGTACTGATTCTCATACGATTATTCTTCCATACGTTCAAGCCTTCAGTGCTCAAAAATCCATATTGATAAAATGTAAATTTTGAAATGGTTTATTGTTTCTTTCACTAAAAAATAACATTTCAACAGTAGATTTTTGAATTTTTGAATTTTTTTGAAATGTTACCTATATACTGATTCCCATGCGATCATTCTTCCATACATTCAAGCCTTAAGTGCTCAAAAATCCTTATTGTAAAATTTAAATTTTGAAATGTTTTATAGTTTCTTTCACTTAGGTTAGTATTAAATTCACTTTAAAATAACATTTTAATTGAACATTATTGAATTTTTGAAATTTTTTGAAATGTTACCTATATACTGATTCTAAGACTTTTATTCTTCCATACGTTCATGCCTTAAGTGCTCAAAAATCCATATTGATAAAATCTAAATTTTGAAATGTCTTATTGTTTCTTTCACTTAAAAATAACATTTCAATAGTAGATTTTTGAATTTTTGAATTTTTTTGAAATGTTACCTATATACTGATTCCCATACGATCATTCTTCCATACGTTCAAGCCTTAAGTGCTCAAAAATCCATATTGATAAGATTTAAATTGTGAAATGTTGTATTGTTTCTTTCACTTAAAAATAACATTTCAATAGTAGATTTTTGAATTTTTGAATTTTTTTGAAATGTTACCTATATACTGATTCTCATACGATTATTCTTCCATACGTTCAAGCCTTAAGTGCTCAAAAACCCATATTGATAAAATGTAAATTTTGCAATGGTTTATTGTTTCTTTCACTTAAAAATAACATTTTAATAGTAGATTTTTGAATTTTTTTGAAATGTTACCTATATACTGGATCTCATACGATCATTCTTCCATACGTTCAAGCCTTAAGATCTCAAAAATCCATATAAAAAAATGTAAATTTTGAAATGGTTTATTGTTTCTTTCACTAAAAAATAACATTTCAATAGTAGATTATTGAATTTTTGAAATTTTTTGAAATGTTACCTATATACTGATTCTCATACGATCATTCTTCCTTACGTTCAAGCCTTAAGTGCTCAAAAATCCATTTTGATAAAATATAAATTTTGAAATGTCTTATTGTTTCTTTCACTTAAAAATAACATTTCAATAGTAGATTTTTGAATTTTTGAAATTTTTTGAAATGTTACCTATATACTGATTCTCATACGATCATTCTTCCATACGTTCAAGTCTTAAGTGCTCAAAAATCCATATTGATAAATGTAAATTTTGAAATGTTTTATTGTTTCTTTCACTTAGGTTAGTATTAAATTCTCTTAAATATAACATTTCAATAGTAAATTTTTGAATTTTTTTGAAATGTTACCTATATACTGATTCTCATACGATTATTCTTCCATACGTTCAAGCCTTAAGTGCTCAAAAATCCATATTGATAAAATCTAAATTTTGAAATGTCTTATTGTTTCTTTCACTTAAAAATAACATTTCAATAGTAGATTTTTGAATTTTTGAATTTTTTTTAAATGTTACCTATATACTGATTCCAATACGATCATTCTTCCATACGTTCAAGTCTTAAGTGCTCAAAAATCCATATTGATAAATGTAAATTTTGAAATGTTTTATTGTTTCTTTCACTTAGGTTAGTATTAAATTCTCTTAAATATAACATTTCAATAGTAAATTTTTGAATTTTTGAATTTTTTTGAAATGTTACCTATATACTGATTCTCATTCGATTATTCTTCCATACGTTCAAGTCTTAAGATCTCAAAAATCCATATAAATAAAATGTAAATTTTGAAATGGTTTATAGTTTCTTTCACTAAAAAATAACATTTCAATAGTAGATTATTGAACTTTTGAATTTTTTTTAAATGTTACCTATATACTGATTCCAATACGATCATTCTTCCATACGTTCAAGCCTTACGTGCTCAAAAATCCATATTGATAAAATGTAAATTTTGAAATGGTTTATTGTTTCTTTCACTAAAAAATAACATTTCAATAGTAGATTTTTGAATTTTTGAATTTTTTTAAAATGTTACCTATATACTGATTTTCATACGTTCATTCTTCCATACGTTCAAGCCTTAAGTGCTTAAAAATCCATATTGATAAATGTAAATTTTGAAATGTTTTATTGTTTCTTTCACTTAGGTTAGTATTAAATTCACTAAAAATTGCGTTTCAATAGTAGATTTTTGAATTTTTGATTTTTTTTTGAAATGTTACCTATGTATGTACTGATTCTCATACGATTATTCTTCCATACGTTCAAGCCTTCAGTGCTCAAAAATCCATATTGATAAAATGTAAATTTTGAAATGGTTTATTGTTTCTTTCACTAAAAAATAACATTTCAACAGTAGATTTTTGAATTTTTGAATTTTTTTGAAATGTTACCTATATACTGATTCCCATGCGATCATTC
This sequence comes from Phortica okadai, assembly GCA_034638295.1. NCBI lineage: Eukaryota > Metazoa > Arthropoda > Insecta > Diptera > Drosophilidae > Phortica > Phortica okadai. The sequence continues at coordinate 25,960,859 of CM067851.1, read as the reverse complement.
TTCCATACATTCAAGCCTTAAGTGCTCAAAAATCCTTATTGATAAAATTTAAATTTTGAAATGTTTTATAGTTTCTTTCACTTAGGTTAGTATTAAATTCACTTTAAAATAACATTTTAATTGAACATTATTGAATTTTTGAAATTTTTTGAAATGTTACCTATATACTGATTCTAAGACTTTTATTCTTCCATACGTTCATGCCTTAAGTGCTCAAAAATCCATATTGATAAAATCTAAATTTTGAAATGTCTTATTGTTTCTTTCACTTAAAAATAACATTTCAATAGTAGATTTTTGAATTTTTGAATTTTTTTGAAATGTTACCTATATACTGATTCCCATACGATCATTCTTCCATACGTTCAAGCCTTAAGTGCTCAAAAATCCATATTGATAAGATTTAAATTGTGAAATGTTGTATTGTTTCTTTCACTTAAAAATAACATTTCAATAGTAGAGTTTTGAATTTTTGAATTTTTTTGAAATGTTACCTATATACTGATTCTCATACGATTATTCTTCCATACGTTCAAGCCTTAAGTGCTCAAAAACCCATATTGACAAAATTTAAGATTTGAAATGTTGTATTGTTTCCTTCACTTAACAATAATATTTCAATAGTAGACTTTTGAATTTTTTAAATTTTTTGAAATGTTACCTATATACTGATTCTCATACGATTATTCTTCCATACGTTCAAGCCTTAAGTGCTCAAAAACCCATATTGATAAAATGTAAATTTTGCAATGGTTTATTGTTTCTTTCACTTAAAAATAACATTTTAATAGTAGATTTTTGAATTTTTTTGAAATGTTACCTATATACTGGATCTCATACGATCATTCTTCCATACGTTCAAGCCTTAAGATCTCAAAAATCCATATAAAAAAATGTAAATTTTGAAATGGTTTATTGTTTCTTTCACTAAAAAATAACATTTCAATAGTAGATTATTGAATTTTTGAAATTTTTTGAAATGTTACCTATATACTGATTCTCATACGATCATTCTTCCTTACGTTCAAGCCTTAAGTGCTCAAAAATCCATTTTGATAAAATATAAATTTTGAAATGTCTTATTGTTTCTTTCACTTAAAAATAACATTTCAATAGTAGATTTTTGAATTTTTAAAATTTTTTGAAATGTTACCTATATACTGATTCTCATACGAGCATTCTTCCATACGTTCAAGTCTTAAGTGCTCAAAAATCCATATTGATAAATGTAAATTTTGAAATGTTTTATTGTTTCTTTCACTTAGGTTAGTATTAAATTCTCTTAAATATAACATTTCAATAGTAAATTTTTGAATTTTTTTGAAATGTTACCTATATACTGATTCTCATACGATTATTCTTCCATACGTTCAAGCCTTAAGTGCTCAAAAATCCATATTGATAAAATCTAAATTTTGAAATGTCTTATTGTTTCTTTCACTTAAAAATAACATTTCAATAGTAGATTTTTGAATTTTTGAATTTTTTTTAAATGTTACCTATATACTGATTCCAATACGATCATTCTTCCATACGTTCAAGTCTTAAGTGCTCAAAAATCCATATTGATAAATGTAAATTTTGAAATGTTTTATTGTTTCTTTCACTTAGGTTAGTATTAAATTCTCTTAAATATAACATTTCAATAGTAAATTTTTGAATTTTTGAATTTTTTTGAAATGTTACCTATATACTGATTCTCATTCGATTATTCTTCCATACGTTCAAGTCTTAAGATCTCAAAAATCCATATAAATAAAATGTAAATTTTGAAATGGTTTATAGTTTCTTTCACTAAAAAATAACATTTCAATAGTAGATTATTGAACTTTTGAATTTTTTTTAAATGTTACCTATATACTGATTCCAATACGATCATTCTTCCATACGTTCAAGCCTTACGTGCTCAAAAATCCATATTGATAAAATGTAAATTTTGAAATGGTTTATTGTTTCTTTCACTAAAAAATAACATTTCAATAGTAGATTTTTGAATTTTTGAATTTTTTTAAAATGTTACCTATATACTGATTTTCATACGTTCATTCTTCCATACGTTCAAGCCTTAAGTGCTTAAAAATCCATATTGATAAATGTAAATTTTGAAATGTTTTATTGTTTCTTTCACTTAGGTTAGTATTAAATTCACTAAAAATTGCGTTTCAATAGTAGATTTTTGAATTTTTGATTTTTTTTTGAAATGTTACCTATGTATGTACTGATTCTCATACGATTATTCTTCCATACGTTCAAGCCTTCAGTGCTCAAAAATCCATATTGATAAAATGTAAATTTTGAAATGGTTTATTGTTTCTTTCACTAAAAAATAACATTTCAACAGTAGATTTTTGAATTTTTGAATTTTTTTGAAATGTTACCTATATACTGATTCCCATGCGATCATTCTTCCATACATTCAAGCCTTAAGTGCTCAAAAATCCTTATTGATAAAATTTAAATTTTGAAATGTTTTATAGTTTCTTTCACTTAGGTTAGTATTAAATTCACTTTAAAATAACATTTTAATTGAACATTATTGAATTTTTGAAATTTTTTGAAATGTTACCTATATACTGATTCTAAGACTTTTATTCTTCCATACGTTCATGCCTTAAGTGCTCAAAAATCCATATTGATAAAATCTAAATTTTGAAATGTCTTATTGTTTCTTTCACTTAAAAATAACATTTCAATAGTAGATTTTTGAATTTTTGAATTTTTTTGAAATGTTACCTATATACTGATTCCCATACGATCATTCTTCCATACGTTCAAGCCTTAAGTGCTCAAAAATCCATATTGATAAGATTTAAATTGTGAAATGTTGTATTGTTTCTTTCACTTAAAAATAACATTTCAATAGTAGAGTTTTGAATTTTTGAATTTTTTTGAAATGTTACCTATATACTGATTCTCATACGATTATTCTTCCATACGTTCAAGCCTTAAGTGCTCAAAAACCCATATTGACAAAATTTAAGATTTGAAATGTTGTATTGTTTCCTTCACTTAACAATAATATTTCAATAGTAGACTTTTGAATTTTTTAAATTTTTTGAAATGTTACCTATATACTGATTCTCATACGATTATTCTTCCATACGTTCAAGCCTTAAGTGCTCAAAAACCCATATTGATAAAATGTAAATTTTGCAATGGTTTATTGTTTCTTTCACTTAAAAATAACATTTTAATAGTAGATTTTTGAATTTTTTTGAAATGTTACCTATATACTGGATCTCATACGATCATTCTTCCATACGTTCAAGCCTTAAGATCTCAAAAATCCATATAAAAAAATGTAAATTTTGAAATGGTTTATTGTTTCTTTCACTAAAAAATAACATTTCAATAGTAGATTATTGAATTTTTGAAATTTTTTGAAATGTTACCTATATACTGATTCTCATACGATCATTCTTCCTTACGTTCAAGCCTTAAGTGCTCAAAAATCCATTTTGATAAAATATAAATTTTGAAATGTCTTATTGTTTCTTTCACTTAAAAATAACATTTCAATAGTAGATTTTTGAATTTTTAAAATTTTTTGAAATGTTACCTATATACTGATTCTCATACGATCATTCTTCCATACGTTCAAGTCTTAAGTGCTCAAAAATCCATATTGATAAATGTAAATTTTGAAATGTTTTATTGTTTCTTTCACTTAGGTTAGTATTAAATTCTCTTAAATATAACATTTCAATAGTAAATTTTTGAATTTTTTTGAAATGTTACCTATATACTGATTCTCATACGATTATTCTTCCATACGTTCAAGCCTTAAGTGCTCAAAAATCCATATTGATAAAATCTAAATTTTGAAATGTCTTATTGTTTCTTTCACTTAAAAATAACATTTCAATAGTAGATTTTTGAATTTTTGAATTTTTTTTAAATGTTACCTATATACTGATTCCAATACGATCATTCTTCCATACGTTCAAGTCTTAAGTGCTCAAAAATCCATATTGATAAATGTAAATTTTGAAATGTTTTATTGTTTCTTTCACTTAGGTTAGTATTAAATTCTCTTAAATATAACATTTCAATAGTAAATTTTTGAATTTTTGAATTTTTTTGAAATGTTACCTATATACTGATTCTCATTCGATTATTCTTCCATACGTTCAAGTCTTAAGATCTCAAAAATCCATATAAATAAAATGTAAATTTTGAAATGGTTTATAGTTTCTTTCACTAAAAAATAACATTTCAATAGTAGATTATTGAACTTTTGAATTTTTTTTAAATGTTACCTATATACTGATTCCAATACGATCATTCTTCCATACGTTCAAGCCTTACGTGCTCAAAAATCCATATTGATAAAATGTAAATTTTGAAATGGTTTATTGTTTCTTTCACTAAAAAATAACATTTCAATAGTAGATTTTTGAATTTTTGAATTTTTTTAAAATGTTACCTATATACTGATTTTCATACGTTCATTCTTCCATACGTTCAAGCCTTAAGTGCTTAAAAATCCATATTGATAAATGTAAATTTTGAAATGTTTTATTGTTTCTTTCACTTAGGTTAGTATTAAATTCACTAAAAATTGCGTTTCAATAGTAGATTTTTGAATTTTTGATTTTTTTTTGAAATGTTACCTATGTATGTACTGATTCTCATACGATTATTCTTCCATACGTTCAAGCCTTCAGTGCTCAAAAATCCATATTGATAAAATGTAAATTTTGAAATGGTTTATTGTTTCTTTCACTAAAAAATAACATTTCAACAGTAGATTTTTGAATTTTTGAATTTTTTTGAAATGGTACCTATATACTGATTCCCATGCGATCATTCTTCCATACATTCAAGCCTTAAGTGCTCAAAAATCCTTATTGATAAAATTTAAATTTTGAAATGTTTTATAGTTTCTTTCACTTAGGTTAGTATTAAATTCACTTTAAAATAACATTTTAATTGAACATTATTGAATTTTTGAAATTTTTTGAAATGTTACCTATATACTGATTCTAAGACTTTTATTCTTCCATACGTTCATGCCTTAAGTGCTCAAAAATCCATATTGATAAAATCTAAATTTTGAAATGTCTTATTGTTTCTTTCACTTAAAAATAACATTTCAATAGTAGATTTTTGAATTTTTGAATTTTTTTGAAATGTTACCTATATACTGATTCCCATACGATCATTCTTCCATACGTTCAAGCCTTAAGTGCTCAAAAATCCATATTGATAAGATTTAAATTGTGAAATGTTGTATTGTTTCTTTCACTTAAAAATAACATTTCAATAGTAGATTTTTGAATTTTTGAATTTTTTTGAAATGTTACCTATATACTGATTCTCATACGATTATTCTTCCATACGTTCAAGCCTTAAGTGCTCAAAAACCCATATTGACAAAATTTAAGATTTGAAATGTTGTATTGTTTCCTTCACTTAACAATAATATTTCAATAGTAGACTTTTGAATTTTTTAAATTTTTTGAAATGTTACCTATATACTGATTCTCATACGATTATTCTTCCATACGTTCAAGCCTTAAGTGCTCAAAAACCCATATTGATAAAATGTAAATTTTGCAATGGTTTATTGTTTCTTTCACTTAAAAATAACATTTTAATAGTAGATTTTTGAATTTTTTTGAAATGTTACCTATATACTGGATCTCATACGATCATTCTTCCATACGTTCAAGCCTTAAGATCTCAAAAATCCATATAAAAAAATGTAAATTTTGAAATGGTTTATTGTTTCTTTCACTAAAAAATAACATTTCAATAGTAGATTATTGAATTTTTGAAATTTTTTGAAATGTTACCTATATACTGATTCTCATACGATCATTCTTCCTTACGTTCAAGCCTTAAGTGCTCAAAAATCCATTTTGATAAAATATAAATTTTGAAATGTCTTATTGTTTCTTTCACTTAAAAATAACATTTCAATAGTAGATTTTTGAATTTTTAAAATTTTTTGAAATGTTACCTATATACTGATTCTCATACGATCATTCTTCCATACGTTCAAGTCTTAAGTGCTCAAAAATCCATATTGATAAATGTAAATTTTGAAATGTTTTATTGTTTCTTTCACTTAAAAATAACATTTTAATAGTAGATTTTTGAATTTTTTTTAAATGTTACCTATATACTGGATCTCACAAGATCATTCTTCCATACGTTCAAGCCTGAAGATCTCAAAAATCCATATAAAAAAATGTAAATTTTGAAATGGTTTATTGTTTCTTTCACTAAAAAATAACATTTCAATAGTAGATTATTGAATTTTTGAAATTTTTTGAAATGTTACCTATATACTGATTCTCATACGATTATTCTTCCATACGTTCAAGCCTTAAGTGCTCAAAAACCCATATTGATAAAATTTTAATTTTGAAATGTCTTATTGTTTCTTTCACTTAAAAATAACATTTCAATAGTAGATTTTTGAATTTTTGAAATTTTTTGAAATGTTACCTATATACTGATTCTCATACGATCATTCTTCCATACGTTCAAGTCTTAAGTGCTCAAAAATCCATATTGATAAATGTAAATTTTGAAATGTTTTATTGTTTCTTTCACTTAGGTCAATAGTAAATTTTTGAATTTTTGAATTTTTTTGAAATGTTACCTATATACCGATTCTCATACGATTATTCTTCCATACGTTCAAGCCTTAAGTGCTCAAAAATGTTACCTATATACTGATTCTCATAGATCATTCTTCCATACGTTCAAGCCTTAAGTGCTCAAAAATCCATATTGACAAAATTTAAGATTTGAAATGTTGTATTGTTTCCTTCACTTAACAATAATATTTCAATAGTAGACTTTTGAATTTTTTAAATTTTTTGAAATGTTACCTATATACTGATTCTCATACGATTATTCTTCCATACGTTCAAGCCTTAAGTGCTCAAAAATCCATATTGACAAAATTTAAGATTTGAAATGTTGTATTGTTTCTTTCACTCAAAAATAACATTTCAATAGTAGATTTTTGAATTTTTGAATTTTTTTGAAATGTTACCTATATACTGATTCTCATTCGATTATTCTTCCATACGTTCAAGCCTTAAGTGCTCAAAAACCCATATTGACAAAATTTAAGATTTGAAATGTTGTATTGTTTCCTTCACTTAACAATAATATTTCAATAGTAGACTTTTGAATTTTTTAAATTTTTTGAAATGTTACCTATATACTGATTCTCATACGATTATTCTTCCATACGTTCAAGCCTTAAGTGCTCAAAAACCCATATTGATAAAATGTAAATTTTGCAATGGTTTATTGTTTCTTTCACTTAAAAATAACATTTTAATAGTAGATTTTTGAATTTTTTTAAAATGTTACCTATATACTGGATCTCACAAGATCATTCTTCCATACGTTCAAGCCTATTCGTTCAAAATTATTGAATTTTTGAAATTTTTTGAAATGTACCCTATATACTGATTCCCATACGATCATTCTTCCATACGTTCCAGCCTTAAGTGCTCAAAAACCCATATTGATAAAATGTAAATTTTGCAATGGTTTATTGTTTCTTTCACTTAAAAATAACATTTTAATAGTAGATTTTTGAATTTTTGAATTTTTTTGAAATGTTTCCTATATACTGGATCTCACACGATCATTCTTCCATACGTTCAAGCCTTACGTGCTCAAAAATCCATATAAATAAAATGTAAATTTTGAAATGGTTTATTGTTTCTTTCACTAAAAAATAACATTTCAATAGTAGATTTTTGAATTTTTGAATTTTTTTGAAATGTTACCTATATACTGATTCCCATACGATCATTCTTCCATACATTCAAGCGTTAAGTGCTCACAAATCCTTATTGATAAAATTTAAATTATGAAATGTTTTATAGTTTCTTTCACTTAGGTTAGTATTAAATTCACTTAAAAATAACATTTTAATTGAACATTATTGAATTTTTGAAATTTTTTGAAATGTTACCTATATACTGATTCTCAGACTTATATTCTTCCATACGTTCATGCCTTAAGTGCTCAAAAATCCATATTGATAAAATCTAAATTTTGAAATGTCTTATTGTTTCTTTCACTTAAAAATAACATTTCAATAGTAGATTTTTGAATTTTTGAATTATTTTGAAATGTTACCTATATACTGATTCCCATACGATCATTCTTCCATACGTTCAAGCCTTAAGTGCTCAAAAATCCATATTGATAAGATTTAAATTTTGAAATGTTGTATTGTTTCTTTCACTTAAAAATAACATTTCAATAGTAGATTTTTGAATTTTTGAATTTTTTTGAAATGTTACCTATATACTGATTCTCATACGATTATTCTTCCATACGTTCAAGCCTTAAGTACTCAAAAACCCATATTGACAAAATTTAAGATTTGAAATGTTGTATTGTTTCCTTCACTTAACAATAATATTTCAATAGAAGACTTTTGAATTTTTTAAATTTTTTGAAATGTTACCTATATACTGATTCTCATACGATTATTCTTCCATACGTTCAAGCCTTAAGTGCTCAAAAACCCATATTGATAAAATGTAAATTTTGAAATGGTTTATTGTTTCTTTCACTAAAAAATAACATTTCAATAGTAGATTATTGAATTTTTGAAATTTTTTGAAATGTTACCCATATACTGATTCTCATACGATCATTCTTCCATACGTTCAAGCCTTAAGTGCTCAATAATCCTAATTGATAAAATTTTAATTTTGAAATGTCTTATTGTTTCTTTCACTTAAAAATAACATTTCAATAGTAGATTTTTGAATTTTTGAAATTTTTTGAAATGTTACCTATATACTGATTCTCATACGATCATTCTTCCATACGTTCAAGTCTTAAGTGCTCAAAAATCCATATTGATAAATGTAAATTTTGAAATGGTTTATTGTTTCTTTCACTAAAAAATAACATTTCAATAGTAGATTATTGAATTTTTGAAATTTTTTGAAAAGTTACCTATATACTGATTCTCATACGATCATTCTTCCATACGTTCAAGCCTTAAGTGCTCAATAATCCTAATTGATAAAATTTTAATTTTGAAATGTCTTATTGTTTCTTTCACTTAAAAATAACATTTCAATAGTAGATTTTTGAATTTTTGAAATTTTTTGAAATGTTACCTATATACTGATTCCCATACGATCATTCTTCCATACGTTCAAGCCTTAAGTGCTCAAAAATCCATATTGATAAAATGTAAATGTTGAAATGGTTTATTGTTTCTTTCACTCAAAAATAACATTTCAATAGTAGATTTTTGAATTTTTGAATTTTTTTGAAATGTTACCTATATACTGATTCTCATACGATCATTCTTCCATACGTTCAAGCCTTAAGTGCTCAAAAACCCATATTGATAAAATGTAAATTTTGCAATGGTTTATTGTTTCTTTCACTTAAAAATAACATTTTAATAGTAGATTTTTGAATTTTTTTAAAATGTTACCTATATACTGGATCTCACAAGATCATTCTTCCATACGTTCAAGCCTATTCGTTCAAGATTATTGAATTTTTGAAATTTTTTGAAATGTACCCTATATACTGATTCCCATACGATCATTCTTCCATACGTTCCAGCCTTAAGTGCTCAAAAACCCATATTGATAAAATGTAAATTTTGCAATGGTTTATTGTTTCTTTCACTTAAAAATAACATTTTAATAGTAGATTTTTGAATTTTTGAATTTTTTTGAAATGTTTCCTATATACTGGATCTCACACGATCATTCTTCCATACGTTCCAGCCTTAAGTGCTCAAAAATCCATATTGATAAAATGTAAATGTTGAAATGGTTTATTGTTTCTTTCACTAAAAAATAACATTTCAATAGTAGATTTTTGAATTTTTGAATTTTTTTGAAATGTTACCTATATACTGGATCTCATACGATCATTCTTCCATACGTTCAAGCCTTAAGTGCTCAAAAATCCATATAAATAAAATGTAAATTTTGAAATGGTTTATTGTTTCTTTCACTAAAAAATAACATTTCAATAGTAGATTATTGAATTTTTGAAATTTTTTGAAATGTTACCTATATACTCATTCTCATACGATCATTCGTCCATACGTTCAAGCCTTAAGTGCTCAAAAATCCATATTGATAACATTTAAATTTTGAAATGTTGTATTGTTTCTTTCACTTAAAAATAACATTTCAATAGTAGATTTTTGAATTTTTGAAATTTTTTGAAATGTTACCTCTATACTGATTCTCAGATTTTTATTCTTCCATACGTTCAAGCCTTAAGTGCTCAAAAATCCTTATTGATAAAATGTAAATTTTGAAATGTTGTATTGTTTCTTTCACTTAAAAATAACATTTCAATAGTAGATTTTTGAATTTTAGAAATTTTTTGAAATGTTACCTATATACTGGATCTCATACAATCATTCTTCCATACATTCAAGCCTTAAGATCTCAAAAATCCATATAGACAAAATTTAAATTTTGTATTGTTGTATTTTTTCTTTCACTAAAAAATAACATTTCAATAGTAGATTATTGAATTTTTGAAATTTTTTGAAATGTTACCTATATACTGATTCTCATACGATCATTCGTCCATACGTTCAAGCCTTAAGTGCTCAAAAATCCATATTGATAAAATTTAAATTTTGAAATGTTGTATTGTTTCTTTCACTTAAAAATAACATTTCAATAGTAGATTTTTGAATTTTTGAAATTTTTTGAAATGGTACCTCTATAATGATTCTCAGATTTTTATTCTCCCATACGTTTAAGCCTTAAGTGCTCAAAAATTCTTATTGATAAAATGTAAATTTTGAAATGTTGTATTGTTTCTTTCACTTAAAAATAACATTTCAATAGTAGATTTTTGAATTTTAGAAATTTTTTTAAATGTTATCTATATACTGGATCTCATACGATCATTCTTCCATACGTTCATGCCTTAAGTGCTCAAAAATCCATATTGATAAAATTTAAATTTTGAAATGTTGTATGGTTTCTTTCACTTAAAAATAACATTTCAATAGTAGATTTTTGAATTTTTGAATTTTTTTGAAATGTTACCTCTATACTGATTCCCATACGATCATTCTTCCATACATTCAAGCCTTAAGTGCTTAAAAATCCATATTGATAAATGTAAATTTTGAAATGTTTTATTGTTTCTTTCGGTTAGGTTAGTATTAATATCACTCAAAAATAACGTTTCAATAGTAGATTATTGAATTTTTGAAATTTTTTGAAATGTTACCTATATACTGGATCTCATACGAAAATTCTTCCATACGTTCAAGCCTTAAGATCTCAAAAATCCATATAAATAATATGTAAATTTTGAAATGGTTTATTGTTTCTTTCACTAAAAAATAACATTTCAATAGTAGATTATTGAATTTTTTAAATTTTTTGAAATGTTACATATAGGTATATACTGATTCTCATACGATCATTCTTCTATACGTTCAAGCCTTAAGATCTCAAAAATCCATATAAAAAAAATGTAAATTTTGAAATGGTTTATTGTTTGTTTCACTAAAAAATAACATTTCAATAGTAGATTATTGAATTTTAGAAATTTTTTGAAATGTTACGTGTATACTGATTCCCATATGATCATTCTTCCATACGTTCAAGCCTTAAGTGCTCAAAAATCCATATTGATAAATGTAAATTTTGAAATGTTTTATTGTTTCTTTCACTTAGGTTAGTATTAAATTCACCCAAAAATAACGTTTCAATCGTAGATTATTGAATTTTTGAATTTTTTTGGAATGTTACCTATATACTGGATCTCATACGATCATTCTTCCATACGTTCAAGCCTTAAGATCTCAAAAATCCATATAAATAAAACTTCAATTTTGAAATGTTTTATTGTTTCTTTCACTTAGGTTAGAATTAAATTCACTCAAAAATAACGTTTCAATAGTAGATTACTGAATTTTTGAATTTTTTTGAAATGTTACCTATATACTGGATCTCATACGATCATTCTTCCATACGTTCAAGCCTTAAGATCTCAAAAATCCATATTGACAAAATTTAAATTTTGAATTGTTGTATTTTTTCTTTCACTAAAAAATAACATTTCAATAGTAGATTATTGAATTTTTGAAATTTTTTTTAAATGTTACCTATATACTGATTCTCATACGATCATTCTTCCATACGTTCAAGCCTTAAGTGCTCAAAAATCCATATTGATAAAATTTAAATTTTGAAATGTTGTATTTTTTCTTTCACTAAAAAATAACATTTCAATAGTAGATTATAGAATTTTTGAAATTTTTTGAAATGTTACGTATATACTGATTCTTATACGATCATTCTTCCATACGTTCAAGCCTTAAGTGCTCAAAAATCCATATTGATAAAATTTAAATTTTGAATTGTTGTATTTTTTCTTTCACTAAAAAATAACATTTCAATAGTAGATTATAGAATTTTTGAAATTTTTTGAAATGTTACGTATATACTGATTCTTATACGATCATTCTTCCATACGTTCAAGCCTTAAGTGCTCAAAAATCCATATTGATAAAATTTAAATTTTGAAATGTTGTATTGTTTCTTTCACTTAAAAATAACATTTCAATAGTAGATTTTTGAATTTTTGAAATTTTGTGAAATGTTACCTCTATACTGATTCTCAGACTTTTATTCTTCCATACATTCAAGCCTTAAGTGCTTAAAAATCCATATTGATAAATATAAATTTTGAAATGTTTTATTGTTTCTTTCACTTAGGTTAGTATTAAATTAACTCAAAAATAACGTTTCTATAGTAGATTTTTGAATTTTTGAATTTTTTTCGAAATGTTACCTATATACTGAATCTCATACGATCATTCTTCCATACGTTCAAGCCTTAAGTGCTCAAAACTCCATATTGATAAAATGTAAATTTTGAAATGGTTTATTGTTTCTTTCACTTAGGTTAGTATTAAATTCACTTAAAAAACATTTTAATAGAACATTATTGAATTTTTGAAATTTTTTGAAATGTTACCTATATACTGATTCTCAGACTTTTATTCTTCCATACGTTCAAGCCTTAAGTGCTCAAAAATCCATATTGATAAAATGTAAATTTTGAAATGGTTTATTGTTTCTTTCACTAAAAAATAACATTTCAATAGTAGATTATTGAATTTTTGAAATTTTTTGAAATGTTACCCATATACTGATTCTCATACGATCATTCTTCCATACGTTCAAGCCTTAAGTGCTCAATAATCCTAATTGATAAAATTTTAATTTTGAAATGTCTTATTGTTTCTTTCACTTAAAAATAACATTTCAATAGTAGATTTTTGAATTTTTGAAATTTTTTGAAATGTTACCTATATACTGATTCTCATACGATCATTCTTCCATACGTTCAAGTCTTAAGTGCTCAAAAATCCATATTGATAAATGTAAATTTTGAAATGGTTTATTGTTTCTTTCACTAAAAAATAACATTTCAATAGTAGATTATTGAATTTTTGAAATTTTTTGAAAAGTTACCTATATACTGATTCTCATACGATCATTCTTCCATACGTTCAAGCCTTAAGTGCTCAATAATCCTAATTGATAAAATTTTAATTTTGAAATGTCTTATTGTTTCTTTCACTTAAAAATAACATTTCAATAGTAGATTTTTGAATTTTTGAAATTTTTTGAAATGTTACCTATATACTGATTCCCATACGATCATTCTTCCATACGTTCAAGCCTTAAGTGCTCAAAAATCCATATTGATAAAATGTAAATGTTGAAATGGTTTATTGTTTCTTTCACTCAAAAATAACATTTCAATAGTAGATTTTTGAATTTTTGAATTTTTTTGAAATGTTACCTATATACTGATTCTCATACGATCATTCTTCCATACGTTCAAGCCTTAAGTGCTCAAAAACCCATATTGATAAAATGTAAATTTTGCAATGGTTTATTGTTTCTTTCACTTAAAAATAACATTTTAATAGTAGATTTTTGAATTTTTTTAAAATGTTACCTATATACTGGATCTCACAAGATCATTCTTCCATACGTTCAAGCCTATTCGTTCAAGATTATTGAATTTTTGAAATTTTTTGAAATGTACCCTATATACTGATTCCCATACGATCATTCTTCCATACGTTCCAGCCTTAAGTGCTCAAAAACCCATATTGATAAAATGTAAATTTTGCAATGGTTTATTGTTTCTTTCACTTAAAAATAACATTTTAATAGTAGATTTTTGAATTTTTGAATTTTTTTGAAATGTTTCCTATATACTGGATCTCACACGATCATTCTTCCATACGTTCCAGCCTTAAGTGCTCAAAAATCCATATTGATAAAATGTAAATGTTGAAATGGTTTATTGTTTCTTTCACTAAAAAATAACATTTCAATAGTAGATTTTTGAATTTTTGAATTTTTTTGAAATGTTACCTATATACTGGATCTCATACGATCATTCTTCCATACGTTCAAGCCTTAAGTGCTCAAAAATCCATATAAATAAAATGTAAATTTTGAAATGGTTTATTGTTTCTTTCACTAAAAAATAACATTTCAATAGTAGATTATTGAATTTTTGAAATTTTTTGAAATGTTACCTATATACTCATTCTCATACGATCATTCGTCCATACGTTCAAGCCTTAAGTGCTCAAAAATCCATATTGATAACATTTAAATTTTGAAATGTTGTATTGTTTCTTTCACTTAAAAATAACATTTCAATAGTAGATTTTTGAATTTTTGAAATTTTTTGAAATGTTACCTCTATACTGATTCTCAGATTTTTATTCTTCCATACGTTCAAGCCTTAAGTGCTCAAAAATCCTTATTGATAAAATGTAAATTTTGAAATGTTGTATTGTTTCTTTCACTTAAAAATAACATTTCAATAGTAGATTTTTGAATTTTAGAAATTTTTTGAAATGTTACCTATATACTGGATCTCATACAATCATTCTTCCATACATTCAAGCCTTAAGATCTCAAAAATCCATATAGACAAAATTTAAATTTTGTATTGTTGTATTTTTTCTTTCACTAAAAAATAACATTTCAATAGTAGATTATTGAATTTTTGAAATTTTTTGAAATGTTACCTATATACTGATTCTCATACGATCATTCGTCCATACGTTCAAGCCTTAAGTGCTCAAAAATCCATATTGATAAAATTTAAATTTTGAAATGTTGTATTGTTTCTTTCACTTAAAAATAACATTTCAATAGTAGATTTTTGAATTTTTGAAATTTTTTGAAATGGTACCTCTATAATGATTCTCAGATTTTTATTCTCCCATACGTTTAAGCCTTAAGTGCTCAAAAATTCTTATTGATAAAATGTAAATTTGGAAATGTTGTATTGTTTCTTTCACTTAAAAATAACATTTCAATAGTAGATTTTTGAATTTTAGAAATTTTTTGAAATGTTATCTATATACTGGATCTCATACGATCATTCTTCCATACGTTCATGCCTTAAGTGCTCAAAAATCCATATTGATAAAATTTAAATTTTGAAATGTTGTATGGTTTCTTTCACTTAAAAATAACATTTCAATAGTAGATTTTTGAATTTTTGAATTTTTTTGAAATGTTACCTCTATACTGATTCCCATACGATCATTCTTCCATACATTCAAGCCTTAAGTGCTTAAAAATCCATATTGATAAATGTAAATTTTGAAATGTTTTATTGTTTCTTTCGGTTAGGTTAGTATTAATATCACTCAAAAATAACGTTTCAATAGTAGATTATTGAATTTTTGAAATTTTTTGAAATGTTACCTATATACTGGATCTCATACGAAAATTCTTCCATACGTTCAAGCCTTAAGATCTCAAAAATCCATATAAATAATATGTAAATTTTGAAATGGTTTATTGTTTCTTTCACTAAAAAATAACATTTCAATAGTAGATTATTGAATTTTTTAAATTTTTTGAAATGTTACATATAGGTATATACTGATTCTCATACGATCATTCTTCTATACGTTCAAGCCTTAAGATCTCAAAAATCCATATAAAAAAAATGTAAATTTTGAAATGGTTTATTGTTTGTTTCACTAAAAAATAACATTTCAATAGTAGATTATTGAATTTTAGAAATTTTTTGAAATGTTACGTGTATACTGATTCCCATATGATCATTCTTCCATACGTTCAAGCCTTAAGTGCTCAAAAATCCATATTGATAAATGTAAATTCTGAAATGTTTTATTGTTTCTTTCACTTAGGTTAGTATTAAATTCACCCAAAAATAACGTTTCAATCGTAGATTATTGAATTTTTGAATTTTTTTGGAATGTTACCTATATACTGGATCTCATACGATCATTCTTCCATACGTTCAAGCCTTAAGATCTCAAAAATCCATATAAATAAAACTTCAATTTTGAAATGTTTTATTGTTTCTTTCACTTAGGTTAGAATTAAATTCACTCAAAAATAACGTTTCAATAGTAGATTACTGAATTTTTGAATTTTTTTGAAATGTTACCTATATACTGGATCTCATACGATCATTCTTCCATACGTTCAAGCCTTAAGATCTCAAAAATCCATATTGACAAAATTTAAATTTTGAATTGTTGTATTTTTTCTTTCACTAAAAAATAACATTTCAATAGTAGATTATTGAATTTTTGAAATTTTTTTTAAATGTTACCTATATACTGATTCTCATACGATCATTCTTCCATACGTTCAAGCCTTAAGTGCTCAAAAATCCATATTGATAAAATTTAAATTTTGAAATGTTGTATTGTTTCTTTCACTTAAAAATAACATTTCAATAGTAGATTTTTGAATTTTTGAAATTTTTTTAAATGTTACCTCTATACAGATTCTCAGACTTTTATTCTTCCATACGTTCAAGCCTTAAGATCTCAAAAATCCATATTGACAAAATTTAAATTTTGAATTGTTGTATTTTTTCTTTCACTAAAAAATAACATTTCAATAGTAGATTATAGAATTTTTGAAATTTTTTGAAATGTTACGTATATACTGATTCTCATACGATCATTCTTCCATACGTTCAAGCCTTAAGTGCTCAAAAATCCATATTGATAAAATTTAAATTTTGAAATGTTGTATTGTTTCTTTCACTTAAAAATAACATTTCAATAGTAGATTTTTGAATTTTTGAAATTTTGTGAAATGTTACCTCTATACTGATTCTCAGACTTTTATTCTTCCATACATTCAAGCCTTAAGTGCTTAAAAATCCATATTGATAAATATAAATTTTGAAATGTTTTATTGTTTCTTTCACTTAGGTTAGTATTAAATTAACTCAAAAATAACGTTTCAATAGTAGATTAATGAATTTTTGAATTTTTTTGAAATGTTACCTATATACTGGATCTCATACGATCATTCTTCCATACGTTCAAGCCTTAAGATCTCAAAAATCCATATAAATAATATGTAAATTTTGAAATGGTTTATTGTTTCTTTCACTAAAAAATAACATTTCAATATTAGATTATTGAATTTTTGAAATTTATTGAAATGTTACCTATATACTGATTCTCATACGATCATTCTTCCATACGTTCAAGCCTTAAGTGCTCAAAAATCCATATTGATAAAATTTAAATTTTGAAATATTGTATTGTTTCTTTCACTTAAAAATAATATTTCAATAGTAGATTTTTGAATTTTAGAAATTTTTTTAAATGTTTCCTATATACTGATTCTCATGTGATCATTCTTCCATACGTTCAAGACTTAAGTGCTCAAAAATCCATATTGATAAAATGTAAATTTTGAAATGGTTTATTGTTTCTTTCACTTAAATATAACATTTCAATAGTAGATTTTTGAATTTTTGAATTTTTTTGAAATGTTACCTATATACTGATTCCCATACGATCATTCTTCCATACGTTCAAGCCTTAAGTGCTCAAAAATCCATATTGATAAAATGTAAATTTTGAAATGTTTTATTGTTTCTTTCACTTAGGTTAGTATTAAATTCACTCAAAAATAACGTTTCTATAGTAGATTTTTGAATTTTTGAATTTTTTTCGAAATGTTACCTATATACTGAATCTCATACGATCATTCTTCCATACGTTCAAGCCTTAAGTGCTCAAAACTCCATATTGATAAAATGTAAATTTTGAAATGGTTTATTGTTTCTTTCACTTAGGTTAGTATTAAATTCACTTAAAAAACATTTTAATAGAACATTATTGAATTTTTGAAATTTTTTGAAATGTTACCTATATACTGATTCTCAGACTTTTATTCTTCCATACGTTCAAGCCTTAAGTGCTCAAAAATCCATATTGATAAAATGTAAATTTTGAAATGGTTTATTGTTTCTTTCACTTAAATATAACATTTCAATAGTAGATTTTTGAATTTTTGAATTTTTTTGAAATTTTACCTGAATACTGATTTTCATACGATCATTCTTCCATACATTCAAGCCTTAAGTGCTTAAAAATCCATATTGATAAATGTAAATTTTGAAATGTTTTATTGTTTCTTTCACTTAGGTTAGTATTAAATTCACTTAAAAAAACATTTTAATAGAGCATTATTGAATTTTTGAAATTTTTTGAAATGTTACCTATAAACTGATTCTCAGACTTTTATTCTTCCATACGTTCAAGCCTTAAGTGCTCAAAAATCCATATTGATAAAATTTAAATTTTGAAATGGTTTATTGTTTCTTTCACTTAAATATAACATTTCAATAGTAGATTTTTGAATTTTTGAATTTTTTTGAAATTTTACCTGAATACTGATTTTCATACGATCATTCTTCCATACGTTCAAGCCTTAAGTGCTCAAAAATCCATATTGATAAAATGTAAATTTTGAAATGTTTTATTGTTTCTTTCACTTAGGTTAGTATTAAATTCACTCAAAAATAACGTTTCTATAGTAGATTTTTGAATTTTTGAATTTTTTTCGAAATGTTACCTATATACTGAATCTCATACGATCATTCTTCCATACGTTCAAGCCTTAAGTGCTCAAAACTCCATATTGATAAAATGTAAATTTTGAAATGGTTTATTGTTTCTTTCACTTAGGTTAGTATTAAATTCACTTAAAAAACATTTTAATAGAACATTATTGAATTTTTGAAATTTTTTGAAATGTTACCTATATACTGATTCTCAGACTTTTATTCTTCCATACGTTCAAGCCTTAAGTGCTCAAAAATCCATATTGATAAAATGTAAATTTTGAAATGGTTTATTGTTTCTTTCACTTAAATATAACATTTCAATAGTAGATTTTTGAATTTTTGAATTTTTTTGAAATTTTACCTGAATACTGATTTTCATACGATCATTCTTCCATACATTCAAGCCTTAAGTGCTTAAAAATCCATATTGATAAATGTAAATTTTGAAATGTTTTATTGTTTCTTTCACTTAGGTTAGTATTAAATTCACTTAAAAAAACATTTTAATAGAGCATTATTGAATTTTTGAAATTTTTTGAAATGTTACCTATAAACTGATTCTCAGACTTTTATTCTTCCATACGTTCAAGCCTTAAGTGCTCAAAAATCCTTATTGATAAAATGTAAATTTTGAAATGGTTTATTGTTTCTTTCACTTAAATATAACATTTCAATAGTAGATTTTTGAATTTTTGATTTTTTTTGAAATGTTATCTATATACTGATTCCCATACGATCATTCTACCATACGTTCAAGCCTTAAGTGCTCAAAAATCCATATTGATAAAATGTAAGTTTTGAAATGGTTTATTGTTTCTTTCACTAAAAAATAACATTTCAATAGTAGATTTTTGAATTTTTGAATTTTTTTGAAATGTTACCTGTATACTGATTTTCATACCATCATTCTTCCATACGTTCAAGCCTTAAGTGCTTAAAAATCCATATTGATAAATGTAAATTTTGAAATGTTTTATTGTTTCTTTCACTTAGGTTAGTATTAAATTCACTCAAAAATAACGTTTCAATAGTAGTGTTAATGTTTAGGGGTTTTAAAATAGCCTTTAGTACAAACTAGTGACTGGTAGTTGCCGCAACCGATACTTGAATCGGGTGAGCTCGAAGAAAAGTGAGTAGAAGGAACAGAAAGCTAGTTGCTTTGTTTAGTTCGTATTTCGTACTGATTTTATTCTTAAAAAGACAGAGTTTATATACAATTCTTAAACTATACAGTCTTGTGCAACTTATTAGGTAACATTTACATGTATCAATGTAAACACTTAAAATTTGGTGATAATGTGACATAACTTACAACTACCTTGACAGCATCATAAAACGTACATTGCCCTTGACCATTCAAGAGTGGCTTGTGCATTCTAATTGATGATATTTGATGATAGAAAACTGCAGTGCTGAGTGAATCACAAATGTCGACAGCGGCCAGGTCATTTACCAGCAGACACAGCTAATTAGCATAATATGTCAATCTACTTGCACGCACAGCAATAAAAGAAAAGGTCGAAGCATGGGTCACACAATGCATAACAACCACTTTACAGCAAGCGATTGATCGTTGTTCGATGCATTTTATGCTCAAGAATTTATTAGGCACTTAGAGTGTTAAAAGTAATTCTATGCTAATGCTCTCAGCTCAAACATGCGTGGGAAACAATAGCTAACTCTTAACATACTCCCGGCCGTTGAACAGTTGTTCAACATTATTACAGGTTGATCGTGAAGGGCTCCAGTTCCGGCATCGTATTGGTAGTGTTGGTGCGTGCTGGTTGCCTCTGTTGGTTGTCTAGATGCTTCTTTACCATATACAGGACGAAGATGATCAGGCAGGATAGTAACCAGCAGTATGTTACTATGCGGTCACGCTCCACCTTGTCTAAACTGAAAGGGAGAGATAGGTTTCCGATCGGTAGCCATTGCTGCTTCATTCGGAACAGCTCTTCATATCCTTGTTTCTTTGGATGACCTGACACGTTGAACGCTAAACTTGAATTTATCGTAAAGTTGAGCGTCGAATTGCTGAAGCGAGCATACGATGTTTGAATCGTGCGTGTCGTAGAAGCGTGACCGGTAACCATTAGGTTAGGTCCTCGAAGACTGCATCCTTCATCAAGCGTCAATAGCCCAGCTTGACGAAGTTGTATGCTGAAGACTTCTTCTTTGCATACAATAGACATGTCCATAGGCGCGTGAGTTGCGAAAACCCACTGGTTGTTATGCCACATCGATGACCAGGCAAAGGTTTTGTTGGTCGTTGATATTTGACATGCCGATGGTGTTTTGTTGTTGAACAGCTGAAGTTGACATTGGTCGCGTATACCAAACATGGTCTGCTTGTGATAACACACGTAGTCATCTGTGTTGATCATGCGACATTTGTTTATGTCATCCGTTGTGAATCCTGCGAATTGATTCCGATTTTCGTTGATACCCATAAGCTGATGATCTGGCTTAATCATGGTTAAGCCGTATGCATTTGTTGCCGGAATGGGTACGAGGTTGTACAGCTCTAATGATTGTGTCGAAAGCAACGGTAACGTTATTTTGAACACAACAGTATTACCCACGACAGTTCCTTCAGCTTCAATGAGCTTATAGAGCTGAAGGATGTTGCCATGCACGGAAGGAAGAGTTTGCCCTTGCGGCATGTGTTTCCTAATCTGCTCCAGCTGATCACTTAGCTGACGAGGAGATATCAGTATTGGACTGATCGTGTTGTGTCGAATGTCCGTTAGAACGTTAATTATTTCCGATTGTGTACGTTGCAAATTGGACGCAATTAACGTAAGTTGAGTGGACAGTGATATGTACCATTGCACCAGTTGCGCATGGTTCATTTCATAAGCTATGTTGCTCATTTGTTGCTCCATGTGGTCTAGACGTTTGGCAGTAGCGACTTCGTCACGTTTAATAACGTTAACTGTGGCATTGATAACTGATGTCTGGTTTTGTGACAGTTTCAACAAGTGGTCTTCATTGCCTTTGACATGTTGAATTGTGATTGCCATTTCTTCAGCATATTTTGAGTCCAACACACCAAACAAACTGTTTGCAATGTTCCCCACAATGTCTAACGGAGATCGTTTCAAACGGGAAGATTTAAGCAGACTGTTTTCTGTGATCAGCTCTTCTTCTATGTGCTTGAAGTGATTGTACATCGACGCACACGTCACTCTTCCTCTTTAACTTTCCACATATTCGATCGATTTGATCTATTCCTGCGGAGAATGACTTCATGTCTTGCCAATACGGTTCTAAATTGTAGTAACTGATGATCTTCCACTCAGATACTGCAAGTCTGGTTGTGCCAATCCGTTCGAAGTAAATTCCTGGTTTGGCTTCAAAGTTCGTTACGTTCACGAACTGAGCTAATGCCAATGGTAGCAGCAACAATATTGCAAGGAGCATGATGCTCATAGGCGGAAGAGCACCCGTTCGCACCTTTTTTGTGCTGTTCGTGACTGGAGTGCTGTTACCTTCTTCACGCTGACGTTTTTCGGCAAGTTCCTCTTCGCATGGTAATGGCGCCAGTCTATGAATTGACCGTTTGTATACTCCCGTTGCTGTCTTGACATCAACAACACGTATGAAGTTGTCTGGGCCAGTATACAGTTTCACAATTCTACCCATTGGCCATTGAAGAACTGGAATGTTGTCTTCTTTAATCAAGACCATCGTTCCTTCTTTCACGCTGGACGAGGAATGCTTCCATTTATGGCGTTGTTGCAGCTACTGAAGGTAATCCTGAGACCACTGAGTCCAGAAATGATGCTTCAGCTTCGAAACGGCTTGCCATCTTTGTGTCAACGACTTCGACTGTTGACTCGGCTCAGCATCAGCTTGTGCGGTGAGAGCTTCTCCAATTAGGAAATGACCCGGTGTTAATGCTGACAAGTCATTTGGGTCATTTGATAATGGCGTTATTGGCCGTGAATTTAGAATAGCCTCAATCTCGACTATCACGGTCTCGAGCTCTTCGTAAGTTAATGACGCCGTTGCGACATTCTTTAACAGCAGCTGCTTTTCAGACTTCACTGCTGCTTCCCATAAGCCGCCAAAGTGTGGTGCTCGTGGAGGGATGAATTGGAAGTCTACTCCCTTTCTATTGCAGGCTTCAATTATTTGTGTTTTGGCTTTGTCGGCAAATATGGCTTCCTCCAGTTCAGCCAACTTGTTCCTTGCGCCCACAAAATTCGTTGCATTATCGCAATGCAAAGTCTTGCATTTTCCTCGTCGACTGATGAAACGTCTTAAGGCTGCCAGAAATGCTTCTGTTGTCAGATCACTGACCAGTTCCAGATGAACCGCCTTTGTTGAAAAACAACAAAAGACTGCAATGTAAGCCTTGTGCGGCTTCTTGCCTCGAATTTTATAGTGTACCCAGAACGGACCACAATAGTCAACTCCAGCGTTTAAGAACGGTCGAGCCTGAGCCACTCGTAATGGAGGAAGATTCCCCATGATCTGCTCGAACAACTTCGGACGCGCTCTAGTACACCTCACACAGTTTTGCACTATGTTTCTTGCCATGGATTTTCCTTTAAAATCCAAAACCTTTGGCGAGATAAGGCCAACAGTGCTTGCGGCCCACAATGCATATTTTCTTCATGCATTTGTCGTAGCAACATCTTCACAATTGGATCGTTGTATGGTAACAACATCGGATGCTTTGCGTCATAAGACATTGTGGCTGCTTCGAGTCTACCTCCAACTCGTATTACTCCTTTGTGGTCCATAAACGGAGTCAAACTCACACATGAACTGTTTTTGTCCACAGCTCCGTGTTTGTTGAGGCACTTGACTTCCTCTGCGAAGTCACATCGTTGCACATTTCTCACTATTACTTGCAACGCTTGGTTCAACGCAAGTAATTTGAGATGAACGTCTATTAGTTCGCTTAAAACGGAGCATGTAGGCGATGATTCGCTGAAGTTTTGCAAACGAATTGCCGTGGTCAAATTCATAGATAATATCTGGTCCTTTGCTAGCAACCATTGTTTTTAGTATTTTGGTTTTTCTTTCCAAAATTGAGTCACTGATTGCATTTTTGTCAAACTCAGCTGGCCATCTTGATTGGCAGCCATGTAGAAACAGCGGACCATTGAACCACAAACTATTGTCGCTAAACTTTGATGCGGATACTCCTCGTGACACTACATCTGCCGGGTTTTGTTTTGATGAGACGTGCCTCCATTGTTTTGGCAATGATTTTTCACTCTTGATTTGCCACTCTGTTAGCCACAAACGTGTGAAATGAAGATGCAAACGAATTTATCCAGGACAGCACTACTGTTGAGTCTGTCCAAAAGTACGCTGGAACAGAAGACAGCTTCAGATCCTTTGTCACTCTTGCTGCCAGTTCTGCTCCCAAGACTGCCGCACACAACTCGAGGCGAGGCAGTGTTTGTTTTGCTAACGGTGCGACTCTTGACTTAGCGCAGAGAAGTCGCACAGTTATCTGGTTGCTCATATGGACAGCTCTTAAGTATACAGCTGCCCCATATGCCTTTTCGGATGCATCCACGAATGTGTGAATTTCCTTATGTTTTGGAATTTGGCCGTTGAAAATGTGCCGGGGAATCTTGACCTTGTTGAGAGAGTCAAGCGCTTTCCTGTAAAGCTTCTATTCTTCTTGAAGCTGGGCATCTAGCTCATCATCCCAGTCGATTTTATGCTCCCATAAATGCTGCATAAATATTTTTGCTCTCACAACGACTGGAGCAAAGAGTCCAAGAGGGTCAAATATTTGTGACAGCTCGGAGCACACAACACGTTTTGTGATTTTCGTTGTTGCCACTATTTTCGCCCTTCCACACAAACTGTCAATGTTGGGCATCCAAGATAGACCCAAAGTTTTGATGCGATAATCTTGAGAATCACTCAACTCCACATCAGATACCCTATGTTGTGCCATAGGTTACTGTCTTGAGACGGTAGTATTTCATATCTTCTGCAGGATGATTTCTCCAGACTATCATCTGATACAATTGATCAGCTGGATTCATCCACACTTGCCGATACATTTTCTCAATGTCTGCAGTAAAGACATATTTGTGCAATCTAAACCGCAGCAAAATTGAAAATAGCTCGTTTTGGACGGTGGGCCCTAAATGAATGATGTCATTAAGGGCCTTGCGGGATGATGTTTTGGCAGATGCATCAAACACTACGCGTAGCTTTGTTGTCTGACTGTCCGGCCGTAACACACAATGATGAGGAATGAAGTAGTGTGCAGATGGTATATCTTGAGATCGAACTTGCTTCATGTGTCCAAGTTTCTCATATTCCTTCATAAACTCTACATATCCGTTGCGAGTGGCATTATCTCGAGACAAACGCCTTTCCAATGCTAGGAATCTTCGAACCGCGATTTCGCGAGACTCCCCCAGGGCTGAAGGATTTTCAGCAAATGGCAATCTAACAATGAATCTGCCATCTGATGCTGTTTGATGATGTTGCAAAAAGTGTTTTTCGCAATAAATTTCATTCGGTGAATGTTTTTCTTCTGAAGTCTCAAAATTGTCCAACTTCCAGAATCGTTCCATGAGGTTGTGTGTGTTTTCTGCTCCTGTGAGCATTCCGCAGATGGATGTTGATGTGGTTGATGCATTAACCCTTCCTGCAACAATCCATCCCAGCTCTGAACTTTGAAGTTGTGGTAACCTTGAACTTGTCACCAATTTCTCGGACCGCATTATTGTAAAATATTGTTCAGCTCCCAATAATATGTCGATCCGTCCTGGTTTGTCAAATTCAGGATCGGCCAATGCGAGATGCGGCGGCAGATTTGACGCAACTCCTTGAAGATGTTGCGTTGGCTGATCTGCCACAATGTCCGCTAGAACGAAGGCCTCCAGCCTCGTGCTGAAGTCACCTTGGTTCAATTTTAGAAGAACGTTAACCCGTTTACTCGTTGTTCTGGGTTGTCCTCCTACGCCTTTGATACGCATTGTTGAACTAATTCCTTTCAATGCTAGTTTTTTGACAACTCGTTCTGAAATCAGGTTTACTTGAGATCCCGAATCCAGAAGAGCTCGAAATTCGCCGACTTGGCCATTGTTGCCTTGTAGCGTCACTTTTGCTGTTGCCAATAGGACATATTATAATTCCCATGGACAGCAGCAACGGTTGATGTATCTTTGTGCACATTGAACTTATCACCAATGTGCAACAAAGTGTTGTGCTTCTTATCGCACTTATAACAGCTTCTTGAAGACCATATGGCAAGGTCGCTTGCAAAGCAGTTGAAGCACATTCTTTGACCTTGCACCCATTTCACTCTGTCCACTACTGGCGTGTCACGGAAGTTGTCGCATTGAAAAATGCGGTGACTTGCCTTTTTGCAAAATTGGCACAATGGTTTTTGCGCTGTTGATGATGCACATGTCTTCCGTTTTTCCTTTGCTTCGTGACGTCCTCCAATAGATTCCAATGCAAGGAACCGTTGTTCAAGGAATGCAAGGAAACTTTCAATTGGTTGCAAGTTCTTTGTATCCTTAATGGACTGCTCGTAGAGTGTGTGTGTCAAGCGATCTAATTTCTTGGTTAGCAAGAAAAGTAGAATAGGATCCCAGTTGATGGTATCAATGTCCATATTCTTCAATTCTTCCAGAGTTTCATGAATGTTGTCATGAAAATTCTTTATCGACGCTGCATCGTTCGTCGTGTTTGGTTGGTCCAAAAGCTTTTGGAGTAAGGCTGAGCTGAGGACTCGTCTGTTATTAAAACGATCCTGCAAAATTTCCCATGCCGTTTCATAGTTCGCCTCTCTCAAGGACAAATGACGAATTAACCTTTCTGCCTCTCCAGCAAGGTTAGACTTCAAATACCACATTTTCTGAATGCTTGGTATTTGAGTTTCATGAATCATTTTTTTGAAAATGTCATGAAATTGTTGCCACTTCAAATAATTGCCGTCAAACTTAGGTATTGAAACCTTTGGCAATTGTAGCGATGATTGAGGCATAGCTAGTTGCGTATCTGCCTTAGAATTTACGTTTGTCGCCACTTGCAATTGGATGATTGCATTCTCAGCCGACGTAAAACTTTTTATATCGTATCCACGCTGGACTGGATCCTCACACAAGCTGTGGATCTCCAGGTGGACATCGGATATTTGGCTCCAATATTTTTTAGCCATTGGTCGAAGCCTGTCTGTAGTTTCTGTCGTCATAGTCGTCATGACTCTTGACAAACTAGCAAACAAGGCGTTTTGCTTCCGGAACAAAGACTCTACTTTGTCCGTCTCCATACTGGACGCTTCATCTCCTTGGTGAGACTCTATTCTCGTCGCTATGTCTTGCATTATTTCATCCATAGCTTTGAGAAACTGCGCCTTGTATTCGTTTGTAAAATACTTGTGACTTGACTCTTTTCCACCAAGAGCAGTCAGCAGTTCACTGTCACCCTTCAGGAATGACTCTTTGAGATTGTTTAATTTCGACAATCTATCTCTGCAGTAGGTACTTGTTTTCCTACTCGCGGAATCCTTTTTGTAGTTTCGGATGATGTTCTGGATTTCTTCACCAGTGGCTAGTTGCTTGGTGAAGAACAGCTCAATGTTGGCCATCTTAAATGCCTTTACTATTGCTTCTTTATATTTCTGAAAATACATGACCCGCTGGAGGTTAGTTTATTTTGTCTTGATGACAGGATATGCCTCAACTCACACCCAAATAAATGGTCAAACGTACTCGGAAATATTAAGCAAAGTCTGTGTTACTGGTCTTCAATTGGCCAGTTGTGTACAGTGACTAATCGCCTGGTTGATTAGCCTGTTTCTCGTGACTTGCGTGAAGTCTCAAATGTCCTGTACGTCTGTGAAGTTGATCGCCTAGTTGACCAATTTCCGTAGCAGGAATCGTTGTCCACCAACCTTGTGTTGTTGTAGACTCTCGTGAAGGATTATCAATTTGTCACCTTAATGTGACAAACTTGATGCGTATGATCGTCACCTAACTGGTATCACGTTCTCGAAGTGAGTACCACGTATATGATGATCACGTCGGGGTCACCAAAAAATGTTAATGTTTAGGGGTTTTAAAATAGCCTCTAGTACAAACTAGTGACTGGTAGTTGCCGCAATCGATACTTGAATCGGGTGAGCTCGGAGAAAAGTGAGTAGAAGGAACAGAAAGCTAGTTGCTTTGTTTAGTTCGTATTTCGTACTGATTTTATTCTTAAAAAGACAGAGTTTATATACAATTCTTAAACTATACAGTCTTGTGCAACTTATTAGGTAACATTTACATGTATCAATGTAAACACTTAAAATTTGGTGATAATGTGACATAACTTACAACTACCTTAACAGCATCATAAAACGTACATTGCCCTTGACCATTCAAGAGTGGCTTGTGCATTCTAATTGATGATATTTGATGATAGAAAACTGCAGTGCTGAGTGAATCACAAATGTCGACAGCGGCCAGGTCATTTACCAGCAGACACAGCTAATTAGCATAATATGTCAATCTACTTGCACGCACAGCAATAAAAGAAAAGGTCGAAGCATGGGTCACACAATGCATAACAACCACTTTACAGCAAGCGATTGATCGTTGTTCGATGCATTTTATGCTCAAGAATTTATTAGGCACTTAGAGTGTTAAAAGTAATTCTATGCTAATGCTCTCAGCTCAAACATGCGTGGGAAACAATAGCTAACTCTTAACAAGTAGATTTTTGAATTTTTGAATTTTTTTGAAATGTTACCTATATACTGGATCTCATACGATCATTCTTCCATACGTTCAAGCCTTAAGTGCTCAAAACTCCATATTGATAAATGTAAATTTTGAAATGTTTAATGTTTTCTTTCACTTAGGTTAGTATTAAATTCACTCAAAAATAACGATTCAATAGTTGATTTTTGAATTTTTGAATTTTTTTGAAATGTTACCTATATACTGGATCTCATACGATCATTCTTCCATACGTTCAAGCCTTAAGATCTCAAAAATCCATATAAATAAAATGTAAATTTTGAAATGGTTTATTGTTTGTTTCACTAAAAAATAACATTTCAATAGTAGATTATTGAATTTTAGAAATTTTTTGAAATGTTACCTATATACTGATTCCCATACGATCATTCTTCCATACGTTCAAGCCTTAAGTGCTCAAAAATCCATATTGATAAATATAAATTTTGAAATGTTTTATTGTTTCTTTCACTTAGGTTAGTATTAAATTCACTTAAATATAACATTTCAATAGTAGATTTTTGAATTTTTGAATTTTTTTGAAATGTTACCTATATACTGATCCCCATACGATCATTCTTCCATACGTTCAAGCCTTAAGTGCTCAAAAATCCATATTGATAAAATGTAAGTCTTGAAATGGTTTATTGTTTCTTTCACTAAAAAATAACATTTCAATAGTAGATTTTTGAATTCTGAATTTTTTTGAAATGTTACCTGTATACTGATTTTCATACGATCATTCTTCCATACGTTCAAGCCTTAAGTGCTTAAAAATCCATATTGATAAATGTAAATTTTAAAATGTTTTGTTGTTTCTTTCACTTAGGTTAGTATTAAATTCACTTAAAAAAACATTTTAATAGAACATTATTGAATTTTTGAAATTTTTTGAAATGTTACCTATGTACTGATTCTCAGACTTTTATTCTTCCATACGTTTAAGCCTTAAGTGCTCAAAAAACCTTATTGATAAAATGTAAATTTTGAAATGGTTTATTGTTTCTTTCACTTAAATATAACATTTCAATAGTAGATTTTTGAATTTTTGAATTTTTTTGAAATGTTATCTATATACTGATTCCCATACGATCATTCTTCCATACGTTTAAGCCTTAAGTGCTCAAAAATCCATATTGATAAAATGTAAGATTTTAAATGTTTTATTGTTTCTTTCACTTAGGTTAGTATTAAATTCACTCAAAAATAAAGTTTCAATAGTAGATTTTTGAATTTTTGAATTTTTTTGAAACGTTACCTATATACTGGATCTCATACGATTATTCTTCCATACGTTCAAGCCTTAAATGCTCAAAAACCCATATTGATAAAATGTAAATTTTGCAATGGTTTATTGTTTCTTTCACTTAAAAATAACATTTCAATAGTAGATTTTTGAATTTTTGAATGTTTTTGAAATGTTACCTATATACTGGATCTCATACGATCATTCTTCCATACGTTCAAGCCTTAATATCTCAAAAATTTCATATAAATAAAATGTAAATTTTGAAATGGTTAATTGTTTTTTTCACTTAAAAATATCATTTCAATAGTAGATTATTGAATTTTTGAAATTTTTTGAAATGTTACCTATATACTGATTCTCATACGATCATTCTTCTATACGTTCAAGCCTTAAGTGCTCAAAAATCCATATTGATAAATGTAAATTTTGAAATGTTTTATTGTTTCTTTCACTTAAAAATAACATTTCAATAGTAGATTTTTGAATTTTAGAAATTTTTTGAAATGTTACCTGTATACTGATTCTCATATGATCATTCTTCCATACGTTCAAGCCTTAAGTGCTCAAAAATCCATATTGATAAGATTTGAAATGTTTTATAGTTTCTTTCTTGGTTTATAGTTTCTTTCATTTCAAAATAACATTTCAATAGTAGATTTTTGAATTTTTGAATTTTTTTGAAATGTTACCTATTTACTGATTCCCATACGATCATTCTTCCATACGTTCAAGCCTTAAGTGGTCAAAAATCCATATTGACAAAATTTAAATTTTGAAATATTGTATTGTTTCTTTCACTTAAAAATAACATTTCAATAGTAGATTTTTGAATTTTTAAAATTTTTTGAAATGTTACCTATATACTGGATCTCATACGATCATTCTTCCATACGTTCAAGCCTTGAGTGCTCAAAAATCCATATTGATAAAATGTAAATTTTGCAATGGTTTATAGTTTCTTTCATTTAAAAATAACATTTCAATAGTAGATATTTGAATTTTTGAATTTTTTTGGAATGTTACCTATATACTGGATCTCATACGATCATTCTTCCATACGTTCAAGCCTTAAGTGCTCAAAAATCCATATAAATAAAATGTAAATTTTGAAATGGTTTATTGTTTCTTTCACTAAAAAATAACATTTCAATAGTAGATTATTGAATTTTTGACATTTTTTGAAATGTTACCTATATACTGATTCCCATACGATCATTCTTCCATACGTTCAAGCCTTAAGTGGTTAAAAATCCATATTGATAAATGTAAATTTTGAAATGTTTTATTGTTTCTTTCACTTAGGTTAGTATTAAATTCATTTAAAAAAAAAACAATTTAATAGAACATTATTGAATTTTTGAAATTTTTTGAAATGTTACCTATATACTGATTCTCAGACTTTTATTCTTCCGTACGTTCAAGCCTTAAGTGCTCAAAAATCCATATTGATAAAATGTAAATTTTGAAATGGTTTATTGTTTCTTTCACTTAAAAATAACATTTAAATAGTAGATTTTTGAATTTTTGAAATTTTTTGAAATGTTACCTACATACTGATTCTCATACAATCATTCTTCCATACGTTCAAGCCTTAAGTGCTCAAAAACCCATATTGATAAAATGTAAATTTTGCAATGGTTTATAGTTTCTTTCATTTAAAAATAACATTTCAATAGTAGATTTTTGAATTTTTGAATTTTTTTTAAATGTTACCTACATACTGATTCTCATACAATCATTCTTCCATACGTTCAAGCCTTAAGTGCTCAAAAACCCATATTGATAAAATGTAAATTTTGCAATGGTTTATAGTTTCTTTCATTTAAAAATAACATTTCAATAGTAGATTTTTGAATTTTTGAATTTTTTTGAAATGTTACCTATATACTGGATCTCATACGATCATTCTTCCATACGTTCAAGCCTTAAGTGCTCAAAAATCCATATTGATAAAATGTTAATTTTGAAAGGGTTTATTGTTTCTTTCACTAAAAAATAACATTTCAATAGTAGATTATTGAATTTTTGAAATTTTTTGAAATGTTACCTATTTACTTATTCCCATACGATCATTCTTCCATACATTCAAGCCTTAAGTGGTTAAAAATCCATATTGATAAATGTAAATTTTGAAATGTTTTATTGTTTCTTTCACTTAGGTTAGTATTAAATTCACTCAAAAATAACGTTTCAATAGTAGATATTTGAATTTTTGAATTTTTTTGGAATGTTACCTATATACTGGATCTCATACGATCATTCTTCCATACGTTCAAGCCTTAAGTGCTCAAAAATCCATATAAATAAAATGTAAATTTTGGAATGGTTTATTGTTTCTTTCACTAAAAAATAACATTTCAATAGTAGATTATTGAATTTTTGAAATTTTTTTGAAATGTTATCTATAAACTGATTCCCATACGATCATTCTTCCATACATTCAAGCACTAAGTGCTCAAAAATCCATATTGATAAATGTAAATTTTGAAATGATTTATTGTTTCTCTCACTTAGGTTATTATTAAATTCACTCAAAAATAACGATTCAATAGTATTTTTTGAATTTTTTTGAAATGTTACCTATATACTGGATCTCATACGATCATTCTTCCATACGTTCAAGCCTTAAGTGCTCAAAAATCCATATAAATAAAATGTAAATTTTGGAATGGTTTATTGTTTCTTTCACTAAAAAATAACATTTCAATAGTAGATTGTTGAATTTTTGAAATTATTTTGAAATGTTATCTATATACTGATTCCCATACGATCATTCTTCCATACATTCAAGCCTTAAGTGGTTAAAAATCCATATTGATAAATGTAAATTTTGAAATGTTTTATTGTTTCTTTCACTTAGGTTAGTATTAAATTCACTCAAAAATAACGTTTCAATAGTAGATATTTGAATTTTTGAATTTTTTTGGAATGTTACCTATATACTGGATCTCATACGATCATTCTTCCATACGTTCAAGCCTTAAGTGCTCAAAAATCCATATAAATAAAATGTAAATTTTGGAATGGTTTATTGTTTCTTTCACTAAAAAATAACATTTCAATAGTAGATTATTGAATTTTTGAAATTTTTTTGAAATGTTATCTATAAACTGATTCCCATACGATCATTCTTCCATACATTCAAGCACTAAGTGCTCAAAAATCCATATTGATAAATGTAAATTTTGAAATGATTTATTGTTTCTTTCACTTAGGTTATTATTAAATTCACTCAAAAATAACGATTCAATAGTATTTTTTGAATTTTTTTGAAATGTTACCTATATACTGGATCTCATACGATCATTCTTCCATACGTTCAAGCCTTAAGTGCTCAAAAATCCATATAAATAAAATGTAAATTTTGGAATGGTTTATTGTTTCTTTCACTAAAAAATAACATTTCAATAGTAGATTGTTGAATTTTTGAAATTATTTTGAAATGTTATCTTTATACTGATTCCCATACGATCATTCTTCCATACGTTCAAGCACTAAGTGCTCAAAAATCCATATTGATAAATGTAAATTTTGAAATGTTTTATTGTTTCTTTCACTTAGGTTATTATTAAATTCACTCAAAAATAACGATTCAATAGTAGATTTTTGAATTTTTTTGAAATGTTACCTATATACTGGATCTCATACGATCATTCTTCCATACGTTCAAGCCTTAAGATCTCAAAAATCCATATAAATGTAAATTTTGAAATGGTTTATTGTTTCTTTCACCAAAAATATCACATCAATAGTAGATTATTGAATTTTTGAAATTTTTTGAAATGTTACCTCTATACTGATTTCCATACGATCATTCTTCCATACATTCAAGCCTTAAGTGCTTAAAAATCCATATTGATAAATGTAAATTTTGAAATGTTTTATTGTTTCTTTCACTAAAAAATAACATTTCAATAGTAGATTATTGAATTTTTGGAATGTTACCTATATACTGATTCTCATACGATCATTCTTCCATACGTTCAAGCCTTAAGTGCTCAAAAATCCATATTGATAAAATTTAAATTTTGAAATGTTGTTAAATTCACTTAAAAATAACATTTCAATAGTAGATTTTTGAATTTTAGAAATTTTTTGAAATGTTACCTTTATACTGATTCTCATATGATCATTCTTCCATACGTTCAAGCCTTAAGATCTCAAAAATCCACATAAATAAAATGTATATTTTGAAATGGTTTATTGTTTCTTTCACTAAAAAAAAACATTTCAATAGTAGATTATTGAATTTTTGAAATTTTTTGAAATGTTACCTATATACTGATTCTCATATGATCATTCTTCCATACGTTCAAGCCTTAAGTGCTCAAAAATCCATATTGATAAATGTAAATTTTGAAATGTTCTATTGTTTCTTTCACTTAGGTTAGTATTAAATTCACTCAAAAATAACGTTTCAATAGTAGATTTTTGAATTTTTTTGAAATGTTACCTATATACTGATTCTCATATGATCATTCTTTCATACGTTCAAGCCTTAAGATCTCAAAAATCTATAGTAATAAAATTTAAGATTTGAAATGTTTTATTGTTTCTTTCACTTAAAAATAACATTTCAATAGTAGATTTTTAAATTTTTTAAATTTTTTGAAATGTTACCTATATACTGATTCTCATACGATTATTCTTCCATACGGTCAAGCCTTAAGTGTTCAAAAACCCATATTGATAAAATGTAAATTTTGCAATGGTTTATTGTTTCTTTCACTTAAAAATAACATTTCAATAGTAGATTTTTGAATTTTTGAATTTTTTTTAAATGTTACCTATATACTGGATCTCATACGATCATTCTTCCATACGTTCAAGCCTTAAGATCTCAAAAATGCATATAAATTAAATGTAAATTTTGAAATGTTTTATTGTTTCTTTAACTTAGGTTAGTATTAAATTCACTTAAATATAACATTTCAATAGTAGATTTTTGAATTTTTTAAATTTTTTAAAATGTTACCTATATACTGATTCTCATATGATCATTCTTCCATACGTTCAAGCCTTAAGATCTCAAAAATCCACATAAATAAAATGTATATTTTGAAATGGTTTATTGTTTCTTTCACTAAAAAAAAACATTTCAATAGTAGATTATTGAATTTTTGAAATTTTTTGAAATGTTACCTATATACTGATTCTCATACGATCATTCTTCCATACGTTCAAGCCTTAAGTGCTCAAAAATCCATATTGATAAATGTAAATTTTGAAATGTTCTATTGTTTCTTTCACTTAGGTTAGTATTAAATTCACTCAAAAATAACGTTTCAATAGTAGATTTTTGAATTTATTTGAAATGTTACCTATATACTGATTCCCATACGATCATTCTTCCATACGTTCAAGCCTTAAGTGCTCAAAAATCCATTTTGATAAAATTTAAATTTTGAAATGTTGTATTTTTTTTTTTTTTTTTTTTTTTATAACTAACTACAGGCGCAAGACGTTCTGGTAGCACGCTACCCTCAAGTGGTCATTGCAACACCAGGTCAGCCTGTTCCGCGACTACAGACAAACAGTCAACAGTCGCTTTACTACTTAACTCTACACAAATAAATAAGCATGCACTAACATTAACACTAAAATTTTAACACTACAAAAATACCTAAAATTACAAATTATTAAGATGTGTTAGTAAGCAACATTTGATGAGATTTGAAGATCTGCAATTATCGATTAGGTTACAATAACTATTATAGTTTACACACAAAACTCGGAGATGGTAAATTGATTAGTTTCAGTCGACTATGATAGGGGGGTAAATGAATACTAGGGTCCCAATGTAACTTACGAAGAGAAAAAAGAAGGAACTGCTTCTGAACGGATTCTACTTGGGTCTTATATTTTTCAAACTGAGGATCCCAAACACACGACGCATATTCCAGAATGGGCCGCACAAGCGAAGTGAAAAGCAATTTGGTAGTGTAGGGGTCATCGAATTCCTTGGACCATCGTTTAATAAAACCAAGTACACCTTTGGATTTGTTTACCGAAAGGGAAATGTGAGAAGCAAAATTAAGTTTTGGGTCCATCAAAACACCAAGGTCATTGAATTGATTTACACGCTCAAGAATAGAATTATCAATCCTGTATATGCAAGTAAACATTTTATTCCTATAAAAAGACATAATCTTGCACTTGTTGCAGTTTAAAAGTAGATTGTTCACAGAGAACCATTGTGCGAGGGAGTCAAGATCAGACTGAAGTAAACTCTGCTGGATTATGGAATTTAGAGTTAGACATAGTTTTACGTATCCGCGTACATCAAGACATTGCAGTATTTGATCACTGTAGGCAAGTCATTAATGAATAAGTTAAAGAGTATGGGCCCCAGATGGCTACCTTGGGGAACACCAGACGATACAAGAATGCTTCTGGAAACTGACGTTTTAAAACGAACTTTTTGAGTTCGCGAACCAAGATAAGAAGAGAGCCAACGGACAAGCAATGGTGGAAAGCCATAAGCCTCCAGTTTATATATTAACAGGGAATGACAGACACTGTCAAATGCTTTACTGGTTTGGCAACCGACAGAAAAATTTTGGTTAACAATTGAGGTAAACTCCAATCAATTTGTCACCGTTGAACGCTTCTTAAGGAAACCATGTTGGGCCAAGTTTAAAAGTGAAGGCACAAAATGCTGTAATTGATCAGTAATGATCTGCTCAAATAGCTTTGGGATGGCACATAATTTGTAGTTAGATATTTCTATTTTACTGCCTTTTTTATGAAGTGGTATAATAAATGACTCCTTCCAAACTGCTGGGACTAGGCGTATTTAAGAGACATGTTGAACAGCGTGCATAATGGAATATATAACATCTCGGCACAGTGTTTTAAAACGCAACCAGGTATATTATCGGGACCAGTGGTAAACGTGGGTTTTATTAACTTTAAATACTTTAAAACAATGTCATTTTCGATAACAGGCATATTTATATGAGTTCTGTCCCCAATATAAAATGGATATACAACATCATTATATGAAAAATTATTGTAGGTGCTTTGGAAGAAATCGGCAAAGAGATGGGATATCTCTGCGTCATTCCTTCCCTCCACACCATTTGGTTTCATACAAGAGGGGAAGGATTTAGAATTTAATTTAGATTTTATTAAGTTGAAAAAGTTTTTAGGATCGCGGTGAATATTTAATTTAAGCTTATTGATATATGTTTTATAATTTTTTTTATTTGTGAAATTAAATTTATAGCGAATTTTTGTGTAATTCGCATAATCAATAAGAGAACCGGTTCTCTTGTATTTTTTGAAAAATCTAGGTTTTAAATTTTTTAAGTGACTCAGTTCTTTCGAAAACCAAGGCGGCTTACTTAAATCATAAACCACATTAATTTTTGGCACGCAAGATTTAAACAAATTGTACATGGTTGCATTAAAAAAGTGTACTGCGTGTTCGATGTCTATCGAGTTACGAATGACTCACCAGTCAGTGTTGGAAAGCAAGAAACCAAGTCGTTCAAAATCAGTTTTTTTAAAGCAGAAAACACTGTTAGTCTTTGCACCAGGAACACACAAACGGGGGGATGGTAATTTGGTTAATATGAGTGTTAGTTCCAGAGTAGGATGGTAGGGATCTTCGGGGTGAGTTATTGGAGGTACCCTACAGATCGATGCGTTCTCAAAATTGTTTACAAAAATAAGATGTAATAGTCGATCTTTAGAGTTAATTATGCTGTTGAGTTGGTATGAAGGTAAGCTGAGGAGAGAATCGAAAAAATCATTATTTGTTGCCGGAAGTACAGCATTTGTGTGATTTGATGGAATCCAAGTAATATGAGGAAGATTAAAGTCTCCAAAAATCATTAAAGTATCTGTGTCTTTCACAAAAGATGACATGACTTGAAATGCATTTAAATGAGCTAAATAAACTGATGAGTCAGAGTGAGGTGGAATATAGGAACAAGTAAGGTAGACGTTATGCTTCATCAACGAAACTTTCACGCAAATCAGTTCAATGTCATCGATACCATCCACCATAATTTGTTCCGAAGTATATCGACCAGCGACAGCGATTAAAACACCACCACCAATTCTGCTGATGCGGTCTTTACGAAAAGTCTGAAAGTTATCAGAGAACAATTCCGAGTTCGAGATCTCAGGACGAAGCCATGTTTCAACGAATATTACAACGTCAGAGGTAATTGAAAAGCTATTTAAATATAGGGAAGTAAGCTTCAAATTCAAGCCTCTAACGTTTTG
Organism: Phortica okadai; assembly: GCA_034638295.1. Lineage (NCBI taxonomy): Eukaryota > Metazoa > Arthropoda > Insecta > Diptera > Drosophilidae > Phortica > Phortica okadai. The sequence continues at coordinate 25,922,750 of CM067851.1, read as the reverse complement.
GAAGTTTAAAACAAACGATGATGAAAGAGTGGGTGAAGTAATTAGTTTTTTGAACCAGACGGTTCATTAACAGCTTCTTTATTGGCACGAGGCTTAAACTTAAATTCGTGCACAATACACCCATCAGGCCAAAAATTGGTGTTAACCAATTCGTTGAAATGAACATCAGGAACAGAGATCTTAAAGGATGAAATAGACCTAGCTTGCCTAAATTTAAATTTTGATACGAACAAATTTGACACTGATGGCATTTTTGAGGTAATAAAATGCTTAATAAAATGCTTAATGAAGTATCGACAGCTAGTCTTGAAACAAAAACAAATTTTTTATTGGTCGTAGGAGGGACTACAACAAGTTGCTTCGGTTGATCAGGTTGAGCTGGTACATTTTCCAAAACATGGTCAGGAGAGTCTGTTTCGGAAATTGTATTGACAACGGTAGCAGATTTGGCAACGGTAGCGTAAGAAATCTGAGGCGTTAGATCGATAATTGGAAAATTCGGTGATGGAAGCGGAGAGAAGAAGTCTGTATTCTCATCTGGAGGAGCCAGTGTTGAAATACTTGGAATATTTAATGCAGGAAGGAATTTTTTCCGTTTAGGTGATGGTTCAACAGGTTTAAAAACAGAAAAAGTGTCGTCAAAGGAATGAAATTTACTGTTGAGACGCTGAAAATCTTTTGAAAGATCAGAATATGCATCTTTCATTTGAGATATCCACTTCCTTAGCTGGATCTCATTGAGCCGACATTTTGGACAACACCAATGAAGACCAATATTTTTTTGTAAGAAGTCGCCAACGCGACCAGTAAGCTCAGCACATTTAAGGTGGGCAATGTCTTGGCATAGCCAACAAGCAACTGACTGGGCGGATTCACCCTTTATTGAACAGTTTGGTAAACAACAGACCATACTGAAAAGTAATATGCACAACAGATTTTGAGAAGCGCACCAAAAGTGTTAAAATAGCAAAGAGTAAATAAAGAGCAAGAATTAAAATCAACTCGTTAAACTGATTTCTCTTGAAAGAAAGATCACAAGTGTTTACAAAAACAAAATTAACGCCAAGCAGGAACGCAACACAGTGAAATGACAAAATAATCAAAAATCTCTCACCAGATGTTTATTTGTTCACATAAAATTACACAAACAAAACACACGAGAATTATTTAAAATGCACAGAACGTTGTTAATTTAATTTAAGCACAAACACAAAAAATATTATTATAGTGCCGGAATACTATAGTACAATTTAAATCAAATTTTAAGTTTTTCTAAACAAAAATTAACGAAAAAACCAGTAAGGGAGCTATTTTCAGCGTTGCTGAAACTTATATACTCTTGCAAGCATTTGGAAAATTCGTCTTATAGTTTTTCCAATTAGAATCTTATAAGTTTATAAAGATAAAGAGTGTAACCCCGCCCAGTTTCCAATTTTTTTAAAGAATACAATGCAATCATTCTACACTTCATTTTACGATTTTCCATCACGTCTGCTTATAGAAAAATCACATTTTAAAGTTTTTCTCTATATGGGCGGTGCCACGCCCTTATGTCCGATTCTTATGAAACCCTGTAATATGGTCAAAAATTCTTAAAAACGCGTAACTGGAAGGTTTCATCTGTATATAGTTGAGAACAAAAAAGTTTTTCTAACAAAAACCGATTTTTGACCGATTGTTCCTATGGGAGCTATATACTATAGTTATCCGATCTTCACCAATTTTGCAGTGTGTCTTAATTTACGTCTAAGATGTTCTTGTGCAAAAAATCGAGGCGATAGCTTCAAAATCAAAGAGTATATTGAGCAAAAACCACATTTTTAACCGATCGTTCCTATGGCAGCTATATGCTATAGTATTCCGATCAGGCTGGTTTCTACATATAAACTGCCTGCAAGGAAAAGAAAATTTTCTGCATTTAAATTTTTTTGCTAACTTAAAAACTCTGGGAGGAGTTCGCATTGAAACAGACAGACGGACAGACAGACAGACAGACATGGCTATCTGAACTCGTCTCGTCGAGCTGATCAAGAATATATATACTTTATATAGTCGGAAATGTCTCCTTCTCTGCGATGCAAACTTCACGACAAAGTTAATATACTCTTTCAAGAGTATAATTAAATAAATAGACAGAGCAATTTTGAATGCGACCAAATACACTTGATACATCAATTCATACTTTGTTTCTTTCACTTAAAAATAACATTTCAATAGTAGATTATTGAATTTTAGAAATTTTTTGAAATGTTACCTGTATACTGATTCTCATATGATCATTCTTCCATACGTTCAAGCCTTAAGTGCTCAAAAATCCATATTGATAAAATTTATGATTTGAAATGTTTTATTATTTCTTTCACTTAAAAATAACATTTCAATAGTAGATTTTTGAATTTTTTTAATTTTTTAAAATGTTACCTATTTACTGATTCCCATACGATCATTCTTCCATACGTTCAAGCCTTAAGTGGTCAAAAATCCATATTGATAAATGTAAATTTTGAAATGTTTTATTGTTTCTTTCACTTAGGTTAGTATTAAATTCACTCAAAAATAATATTTCAATAGTAGATTTTTGAATTTTTTTTAAATGTTACCTATATACTGATTCCCATATGATCATTCTTCCATACGTTCAAGCCTTAAGTGCTCAAAAATCCATATTGATAAAATTTAAATTTTGAAATGTTTTATTGTTTCTTCCACCTAAAAAAAACATTTCAATAGTAGATTTTTGAATTTTTAAAATTTTTTGAAATGTTACCTGTGTACTGATTCTCATACGATTATTCTTCTATACGTTCAAGCCATAAGTGCTTAAACCCATATTGATAAAATGTAAATTTTGCAATGGTTTATAGTTTCTTTCATTTAAAAATAACATTTCAATAGTAGATTTTTGAATTTTTGAATTTTTTTGAAATGTTACCTATATACTGGATCTCATACGATCATTCTTCCATACGTTCAAGCCTTAAGTGCTCAAAAATCCATATAAATAAAATGTAAATTTGAAATGGTTTATTGTTTCTTTCACTTAAAAATGGCATTTCAATAGTAGAGCCTTAAGTGCTCAAAAATCCATATAAATAAAATGTAAATTTTGAAATGGTTTATTGTTTCTTTCACTAAAAAATAACATTTCAATAGTAGATTATTGAATTTTTGAATTTTTTTTTAAATGTTACCTATATACTGGATCTCATACGATCATTCTTCCATACGTTCAAGCCTTAAGTGCTCAAAAATCCATATAAATAAAATGTAAATTTTGAAATGGTTTATTGTTTCTTGCACTTAGGTTAGTATTAAATTCACTCAAAAATAACATTTCAAGAGTAGATTTTTGAATTTTTTTTAAATGTTACCTATATACTGATTCCCATATGATCATTCTTCCATATGTTCAAGCCTTAAGTGCTCAAAAATCCATATTGATAAAATTTAAATTTTGAAATGTTGTATTGTTTCTTTCACTTAAAAATAACATTTCAATAGTAGATTTTTGAATTTTTAAAATTTTTTGAAATGTTACCTATATACTGATTCTCATACAATCATTCTTCCATACGTTGAAGCCTTAAGTGCTCAAAAACCCATATTGTTAAAATGTAAATTTTGCAATGGTTTATAGTTTCTTTCATTTAAAAATAACATTTCAATAGTAGATTTTTGAATTTTTGAATTTTTTTTAAATGTTACCTGTATACTGGATCTCATATGATCATTCTTCCATACGTTCAAGCCTTAAGTGCTCAAAAATCCATATAAATAAAATGTAAATTTTGAAATGGTTTATTGTTTCTTTCACTAAAAAATAACATTTCAATAGTAGATTGTTGAATTTTTGAAATTTTTTTGAAATGTTATCTATATACTGATTCCCATATGATCATTCTTCCATACGTTCAAGCACTAAGTGCTCAAACATCCATATTGATAAATGTAAATTTTGAAATGTTTTATTGTTTCTTTCACTTAGGTTAGTATTAAATTCACTCAAAAATAACGATTCAATAGTTGATTTTTGAATTTGTTTGAAATGTTACCTATATACTGGATCTCATACGATCATTCTTCCATACGTTCAAGCCTTAAGTGCTCTAAAATCCATATTGATAAAATGTTAATTTTGAAATGGTTTATTGTTTCTTTCACTAAAAAATAACATTTTAATAGTAGATTATTGAATTTTTGAAATTTTTTGAAATGTTACCTATTTACTTATTCCCATAAGATCATTCTTCCATACATTCAAGCCTTAAGTGGTTAAAAATCCATATTGATAAATGTAAATTTTGAAATGTTTTATTGTTTCTTTCACTTAGGTTAGTATTAAATTCACTAAAAAATAACATTTCAATAGTAGATTATTGAATTTTTGGAATGTTACCTATATACTGATTCTCATACGATCATTCTTCCATACGTTCAAGCCTTAAGTGCTCAAAAATCCATATTGATAAAATTTAAATTTTGAAATGTTGTATTGTTTCTTTCACTTAAAAATAACATTTCAATAGTAGATTTTTGAATTTTATAAATTTTTTGAAATGTTACCTATATACTGATTCTCATATGATCATTCTTCCATACGTTCAAGCCTTAAGATCTCAAAAATCCACATAAATAAAATGTATATTTTGAAATGGTTTATTGTTTCTTTCACTAAAAAAAAAAACATTTCAATAGTAGATTATTGAATTTTTGAAATTTTTTGAAATGTTACCTATATACTGATTCTCATACGATCATTCTTCCATACGTTCAAGCCTTAAGTGCTCAAAAATCCATATTGATAAATGTAAATTTTGAAATGTTCTATTGTTTCTTTCACTTAGGTTAGTATTAAATTCACTCAAAAATAACGTTTCAATAGTAGATTTTTTAATTTTTTTGAAATGTTACCTATATACTGATTCTCATATGATCATTCTTTCATACGTTCAAGCCTTAAGATCTCAAAAATCTATAGTAATAAAATTTAAGATTTGAAATGTTTTATTGTTTCTTTCACTTAAAAATAACATTTCAATAGTAGATTTTTAAATTTTTTAAACTTTTTGAAATGTTACCTATATACTGATTCTCATACGATTATTCTTCCATACGGTCAAGCCTTAAGTGCTCAAAAACCCATATTGATAAAATGTAAATTTTGCAATGGTTTATTGTTTCTTTCACTTAAAAATAACATTTCAATAGTAGATTTTTGAATTTTTGAATTTTTTTTAAATGTTACCTATATACTGGATCTCATACGATCATTCTTCCATACGTTCAAGCCTTAAGATCACAAAAATGCATATAAATTAAATGTAAATTTTGAAATGTTTTATTGTTTCTTTCACTTAGGTTAGTATTAAATTCACTTAAATATAACATTTCAATAGTAGATTTTTGAATTTTTGAATTTTTTTTAAATGTTACCTTTATACTGATTCCCATACGATCATTCTTCCATACGTTCAAGCCTTAAGTGCTCAAAAATCCATTTTGATAAAATTTAAATTTTGAAATGTTGTATTTTTTTTTTTTTTTTATAACTAACTACAGGCGCAAGACGTTGTGGTAGCACGCTACCCTCAAGTGGTCATTGCAACACCAGGTCAGCCTGTTCCGCGACTACAGACAAACAGTCAACAGTCGCTTTACTACTTAACTCTACACAAATAAATAAGCATGCACTAACATTAACACTAAAATTTTAACACTACAAAAATACCTAAAATTACAAATTATTAAGATGTGTTAGTAAGCAACATTTGATGAGATTTGAAGATCTGCAATTATCGATTAGGTTACAATAACTATTATAGTTTACACACAAAACTCGGAGATGGTAAATTGATTAGTTTCAGTCGACTATGATAGGGGGGTAAATGAATACTAGGGTCCCAATGTAACTTACGAAGAGAAAAAAGAAGGAACTGCTTCTGAACGGATTCTACTTGGGTCTTATATTTTTCAAACTGAGGATCCCAAACACACGACGCATATTCCAGAATGGGCCGCACAAGCGAAGTGAAAAGCAATTTGGTAGTGTAGGGGTCATCGAATTCCTTGGACCATCGTTTAATAAAACCAAGTACACCTTTGGATTTGTTTACCGAAAGGGAAATGTGAGAAGCAAAATTAAGTTTTGGGTCCATCAAAACACCAAGGTCATTGAATTGATTTACACGCTCAAGAATAGAATTATCAATCCTGTATATGCAAGTAAACATTTTATTCCTATAAAAAGACATAATCTTGCACTTGTTGCAGTTTAAAAGTAGATTGTTCACAGAGAACCATTGTGCGAGGGAGTCAAGATCAGACTGAAGTAAACTCTGCTGGATTATGGAATTTAGAGTTAGACATAGTTTTACGTATCCGCGTACATCAAGACATTGCAGTATTTGATCACTGTAGGCAAGTCATTAATGAATAAGTTAAAGAGTATGGGCCCCAGATGGCTACCTTGGGGAACACCAGACGATACAAGAATGCTTCTGGAAACTGACGTTTTAAAACGAACTTTTTGAGTTCGCGAACCAAGATAAGAAGAGAGCCAACGGACAAGCAATGGTGGAAAGCCATAAGCCTCCAGTTTATATATTAACAGGGAATGACAGACACTGTCAAATGCTTTACTGGTTTGGCAACCGACAGAAAAATTTTGGTTAACAATTGAGGTAAACTCCAATCAATTTGTCACCGTTGAACGCTTCTTAAGGAAACCATGTTGGGCCAAGTTTAAAAGTGAAGGCACAAAATGCTGTAATTGATCAGTAATGATCTGCTCAAATAGCTTTGGGATGGCACATAATTTGGCAATACCTCTGTAGTTAGATATTTCTACTTTACTGCCTTTTTTATGAAGTGGTATAATAAATGACTCCTTCCAAACTGCTGGGACTATGGCGTATTTAAGAGACATGTTGAACAGCGTGCATAATGGAATATATAACATCTCGGCACAGTGTTTTAAAACGCAACCAGGTATATTATCGGGACCAGTGGTAAACGTGGGTTTTATTAACGTTAAATACTTTAAAACAATGTCATTTTCGATAACAGGCATATTTATATGAGTTCTGTCCCCAATATAAAATGGATATACAACATCATTATATGAAAAATTATTGTAGGTGCTTTGGAAGAAATCGGCAAAGAGATGGGATATCTCTGCGTCATTCCTTCCCTCCACACCATTTGGTTTCATACAAGAGGGGAAGGATTTAGAATTTAATTTAGATTTTATTAAGTTGAAAAAGTTTTTAGGATCGCGGTGAATATTTAATTTAAGCTTATTGATATATGTTTTATAATTTTTTTTATTTGTGAAATTAAATTTATAGCGAATTTTTGTGTAATTCGCATAATCAATAAGAGAACCGGTTCTCTTGTATTTTTTGAAAAATCTAGGTTTTAAATTTTTTAAGTGACTCAGTTCTTTCGAAAACCAAGGCGGCTTACTTAAATCATAAACCACATTAATTTTTGGCACGCAAGATTTAAACAAATTGTACATGGTTGCATTAAAAAAGTGTACTGCGTGTTCGATGTCTATCGAGTTACGAATGACTCACCAGTCAGTGTTGGAAAGCAAGAAACCAAGTCGTTCAAAATCAGTTTTTTTAAAGCAGAAAACACTGTTAGTCTTTGCACCAGGAACACACAAACGGGGGGATGGTAATTTGGTTAATATGAGTGTTAGTTCCAGAGTAGGATGGTAGGGATCTTCGGGGTGAGTTATTGGAGGTACCCTACAGATCGATGCGTTCTCAAAATTGTTTACAAAAATAAGATGTAATAGTCGATCTTTAGAGTTAATTATGCTGTTGAGTTGGTATGAAGGTAAGCTGAGGAGAGAATCGAAAAAATCATTATTTGTTGCCGGAAGTACAGCATTTGTGTGATTTGATGGAATCCAAGTAATATGAGGAAGATTAAAGTCTCCAAAAATCATTAAAGTATCTGTGTCTTTCACAAAAGATGACATGACTTGAAATGCATTTAAATGAGCTAAATAAACTGATGAGTCAGAGTGAGGTGGAATATAGGAACAAGTAAGGTAGACGTTATGCTTCATCAACGAAACTTTCACGCAAATCAGTTCAATGTCATCGATACCATCCACCATAATTTGTTCCGAAGTATATCGACCAGCGACAGCGATTAAAACACCACCACCAATTCTGCTGATGCGGTCTTTACGAAAAGTCTGAAAGTTATCAGAGAACAATTCCGAGTTCGAGATCTCAGGACGAAGCCATGTTTCAACGAATATTACAACGTCAGAGGTAATTGAAAAGCTATTTAAATATAGGGAAGTAAGCTTCAAATTCAAGCCTCTAACGTTTTGGAAGTTTAAAACAAACGATGATGAAAGAGTGGGTGAAGTAATTAGTTTTTTGAACCAGACGGTTCATTAACAGCTTCTTTATTGGCACGAGGCTTAAACTTAAATTCGTGCACAATACACCCATCAGGCCAAAAATTGGTGTTAACCAATTCGTTGAAATGAACATCAGGAACAGAGATCTTAAAGGATGAAATAGACCTAGCTTGCCTAAATTTAAATTTTGATACGAACAAATTTGACACTGATGGCATTTTTGAGGTAATAAAATGCTTAATAAAATGCTTAATGAAGTATCGACAGCTAGTCTTGAAACAAAAACAAATTTTTTATTGGTCGTAGGAGGGACTACAACAAGTTGCTTCGGTTGATCAGGTTGAGCTGGTACATTTTCCAAAACATGGTCAGGAGAGTCTGTTTCGGAAATTGTATTGACAACGGTAGCAGATTTGGCAACGGTAGCGTAAGAAATCTGAGGCGTTAGATCGATAATTGGAAAATTCGGTGATGGAAGCGGAGAGAAGAAGTCTGTATTCTTATCTGGAGGAGCCAGTGTTGAAATACTTGGAATATTTAATGCAGGAAGGAATTTTTTCCGTTTAGGTGATGGTTCAACAGGTTTAAAAACAGAAAAAGTGTCGTCAAAGGAATGAAATTTACTGTTGAGACGCTGAAAATCTTTTGAAAGATCAGAATATGCATCTTTCATTTGAGATATCCACTTCCTTAGCTCGATCTCATTGAGCCGACATTTTGGACAACACCAATGAAGACCAATATTTTTTTGTAAGAAGTCGCCAACGCGACCAGTAAGCTCAGCACATTTAAGGTGGGCAATGTCTTGGCATAGCCAACAAGCAACTGACTGGGCGGATTCACCCTTTATTGAACAGTTTGGTAAACAACAGACCATACTGAAAAGTAATATGCACAACAGATTTTGAGAAGCGCACCAAAAGTGTTAAAATAGCAAAGAGTAAATAAAGAGCAAGAATTAAAATCAACTCGTTAAACTGATTTCTCTTGAAAGAAAGATCACAAGTGTTTACAAAAACAAAATTAACGCCAAGCAGGAACGCAACACAGTGAAATGACAAAATAATCAAAAATCTCTCACCAGGTGTTTATTTGTTCACATAAAATTACACAAACAAAACACACGAGAATTATTTAAAATGCACAGAACGTTGTTAATTTAATTTAAGCACAAACACAAAAAATATTATTATAGTGCCGGAATACTATAGTACAATTTAAATCAAATTTTAAGTTTTTCTAAACAAAAATTAACGAAAAAACCAGTAAGGGAGCTATTTTCAGCGTTGCTGAAACTTATATACTCTTGCAAGCATTTGGAAAATTCGTCTTATAGTTTTTCCAATTAGAATCTTATAAGTTTATAAAGATAAAGGGTGTAACCCCGCCCAGTTTCCAATTTTTTTAAAGAATACAATGCAATCATTCTACACTTCATTTTACGATTTTCTATCACGTCTGCTTATAGAAAAATCACATTTTAAAGTTTTTCTCTATATGGGCGGTGCCACGCCCTTATGTCCGATTCTTATGAAACCCTGTAATATGGTCAAAAATTCTTAAAAACGCGTAACTGGAAGGTTTCATCTGTATATAGTTGAGAACAAAAAAGTTTTTCTAACAAAAACCGATTTTTGACCGATTGTTCCTATGGGAGCTATATACTATAGTTATCCGATCTTCACCAATTTTTAATTTACGTCTAAGATGTTCTTGTGCAAAAAATCGAGGCGATAGCTTCAAAATCAAAGAGTATATTGAGCAAAAACCACATTTTTAACCGATCGTTCCTATGGCAGCTATATGCTATAGTATTCCGATCAGGCTGGTTTCTACATATAAACTGCCTGCAAGGAAAAGAAAATTTTCTGCATTTAAATTTTTTTGCTAACTTAAAAACTCTGGGAGGAGTTCGCATTGAAACAGACAGACGGACAGACAGACAGACAGACATGGCTATCTGAACTCGTCTCGTCGAGCTGATCAAGAATGTATATACTTTATATAGTCGGAAATGTCTCCTTCTCTGCGATGCAAACTTCACGACAAAGTTAATATACTCTTGCAAGAGTATAATTAAATAAATAGACAGAGCAATTTTGAATGCGACCAAATACACTTGATACATCAATTCATACTTTGTTTCTTTCACTTAAAAATAACATTTCAATAGTAGATTATTGAATTTTAGAAATTTTTTGAAATGTTACCTGTATACTGATTCTCATATGATCATTCTTCCATACGTTCAAGCCTTAAGTGCTCAAAAATCCATATTGATAAAATTTATGATTTGAAATGTTTTATTATTTCTTTCACTTAAAAATAACATTTCAATAGTAGATTTTTGAATTTTTTTAATTTTTTAAAATGTTACCTATTTACTGATTCCCATACGATCATTCTTCCATACGTTCAAGCCTTAAGTGGTCAAAAATCCATATTGATAAATGTAAATTTTGAAATGTTTTATTGTTTCTTTCACTTAGGTTAGTATTAAATTCACTCAAAAATAATATTTCAATAGTAGATTTTTGAATTTTTTTTAAATGTTACCTATATACTGATTCCCATATGATCATTCTTCCATACGTTCAAGCCTTAAGTGCTCAAAAATCCATATTGATAAAATTTAAATTTTGAAATGTTTTATTGTTTCTTCCACCTAAAAATAACATTTCAATAGTATATTTTTGAATTTTTAAAATTTTTTGAAATGTTACCTGTGTACTGATTCTCATACGATTATTCTTCTATACGTTCAAGCCATAAGTGCTTAAACCCATATTGATAAAATGTAAATTTTGCAATGGTTTATAGTTTCTTTCATTTAAAAATAACATTTCAATAGTAGATATTTGAATTTTTGAATTTTTTTGAAATGTTACCTATATACTGGATCTCATACGATCATTCTTCCATACGTTCAAGCCTTAAGTGCTCAAAAATCCATATAAATAAAATGTAAATTTTGAAATGGTTTATTGTTTCTTTCACTAAAAAATAACATTTCAATAGAAGATTACTGAATTTTTGAAATTTTTTGAAATGTTACCTATTTACTGATTCCCATACGATCATTCTTCCATACAGCTTCTTTATTGGCACGAGGCTTAAACTTAAATTCGTGCACAATACACCCATCAGGCCAAAAATTGGTGTTAACCAATTCGTTGAAATGAACATCAGGAACAGAGATCTTAAAGGATGAAATAGACCTAGCTTGCCTAAATTTAAATTTTGATACGAACAAATTTGACACTGATGGCATTTTTGAGGTAATAAAATGCTTAATAAAATGCTTAATGAAGTATCGACAGCTAGTCTTGAAACAAAAACAAATTTTTTATTGGTCGTAGGAGGGACTACAACAAGTTGCTTCGGTTGATCAGGTTGAGCTGGTACATTTTCCAAAACATGGTCAGGAGAGTCTGTTTCGGAAATTGTATTGACAACGGTAGCAGATTTGGCAACGGTAGCGTAAGAAATCTGAGGCGTTAGATCGATAATTGGAAAATTCGGTGATGGAAGCGGAGAGAAGAAGTCTGTATTCTTATCTGGAGGAGCCAGTGTTGAAATACTTGGAATATTTAATGCAGGAAGGAATTTTTTCCGTTTAGGTGATGGTTCAACAGGTTTAAAAACAGAAAAAGTGTCGTCAAAGGAATGAAATTTACTGTTGAGACGCTGAAAATCTTTTGAAAGATCAGAATATGCATCTTTCATTTGAGATATCCACTTCCTTAGCTCGATCTCATTGAGCCGACATTTTGGACAACACCAATGAAGACCAATATTTTTTTGTAAGAAGTCGCCAACGCGACCAGTAAGCTCAGCACATTTAAGGTGGGCAATGTCTTGGCATAGCCAACAAGCAACTGACTGGGCGGATTCACCCTTTATTGAACAGTTTGGTAAACAACAGACCATACTGAAAAGTAATATGCACAACAGATTTTGAGAAGCGCACCAAAAGTGTTAAAATAGCAAAGAGTAAATAAAGAGCAAGAATTAAAATCAACTCGTTAAACTGATTTCTCTTGAAAGAAAGATCACAAGTGTTTACAAAAACAAAATTAACGCCAAGCAGGAACGCAACACAGTGAAATGACAAAATAATCAAAAATCTCTCACCAGGTGTTTATTTGTTCACATAAAATTACACAAACAAAACACACGAGAATTATTTAAAATGCACAGAACGTTGTTAATTTAATTTAAGCACAAACACAAAAAATATTATTATAGTGCCGGAATACTATAGTACAATTTAAATCAAATTTTAAGTTTTTCTAAACAAAAATTAACGAAAAAACCAGTAAGGGAGCTATTTTCAGCGTTGCTGAAACTTATATACTCTTGCAAGCATTTGGAAAATTCGTCTTATAGTTTTTCCAATTAGAATCTTATAAGTTTATAAAGATAAAGGGTGTAACCCCGCCCAGTTTCCAATTTTTTTAAAGAATACAATGCAATCATTCTACACTTCATTTTACGATTTTCTATCACGTCTGCTTATAGAAAAATCACATTTTAAAGTTTTTCTCTATATGGGCGGTGCCACGCCCTTATGTCCGATTCTTATGAAACCCTGTAATATGGTCAAAAATTCTTAAAAACGCGTAACTGGAAGGTTTCATCTGTATATAGTTGAGAACAAAAAAGTTTTTCTAACAAAAACCGATTTTTGACCGATTGTTCCTATGGGAGCTATATACTATAGTTATCCGATCTTCACCAATTTTTAATTTACGTCTAAGATGTTCTTGTGCAAAAAATCGAGGCGATAGCTTCAAAATCAAAGAGTATATTGAGCAAAAACCACATTTTTAACCGATCGTTCCTATGGCAGCTATATGCTATAGTATTCCGATCAGGCTGGTTTCTACATATAAACTGCCTGCAAGGAAAAGAAAATTTTCTGCATTTAAATTTTTTTGCTAACTTAAAAACTCTGGGAGGAGTTCGCATTGAAACAGACAGACGGACAGACAGACAGACAGACATGGCTATCTGAACTCGTCTCGTCGAGCTGATCAAGAATGTATATACTTTATATAGTCGGAAATGTCTCCTTCTCTGCGATGCAAACTTCACGACAAAGTTAATATACTCTTGCAAGAGTATAATTAAATAAATAGACAGAGCAATTTTGAATGCGACCAAATACACTTGATACATCAATTCATACTTTGTTTCTTTCACTTAAAAATAACATTTCAATAGTAGATTATTGAATTTTAGAAATTTTTTGAAATGTTACCTGTATACTGATTCTCATATGATCATTCTTCCATACGTTCAAGCCTTAAGTGCTCAAAAATCCATATTGATAAAATTTATGATTTGAAATGTTTTATTATTTCTTTCACTTAAAAATAACATTTCAATAGTAGATTTTTGAATTTTTTTAATTTTTTAAAATGTTACCTATTTACTGATTCCCATACGATCATTCTTCCATACGTTCAAGCCTTAAGTGGTCAAAAATCCATATTGATAAATGTAAATTTTGAAATGTTTTATTGTTTCTTTCACTTAGGTTAGTATTAAATTCACTCAAAAATAATATTTCAATAGTAGATTTTTGAATTTTTTTTAAATGTTACCTATATACTGATTCCCATATGATCATTCTTCCATACGTTCAAGCCTTAAGTGCTCAAAAATCCATATTGATAAAATTTAAATTTTGAAATGTTTTATTGTTTCTTCCACCTAAAAATAACATTTCAATAGTATATTTTTGAATTTTTAAAATTTTTTGAAATGTTACCTGTGTACTGATTCTCATACGATTATTCTTCTATACGTTCAAGCCATAAGTGCTTAAACCCATATTGATAAAATGTAAATTTTGCAATGGTTTATAGTTTCTTTCATTTAAAAATAACATTTCAATAGTAGATATTTGAATTTTTGAATTTTTTTGAAATGTTACCTATATACTGGATCTCATACGATCATTCTTCCATACGTTCAAGCCTTAAGTGCTCAAAAATCCATATAAATAAAATGTAAATTTTGAAATGGTTTATTGTTTCTTTCACTAAAAAATAACATTTCAATAGAAGATTACTGAATTTTTGAAATTTTTTGAAATGTTACCTATTTACTGATTCCCATACGATCATTCTTCCATACGTTCAAGCCTTAAGTGGTCAAAAACCCATATTGATAAAATGTAAATTTTGCAATGGTTTATAGTTTCTTTCATTTAAAAATAACATTTCAATAATAGATTTTTCAATTTTTGATTTTTTTTTAAATGTTACCTATATACTGGATCTCATACGATCATTCTTCCATACGTTCAAGCCTTAAGTGCTCAAAAATCCATATAAATAAAATGTAAATTTTGAAATGGTTTATTGTTTCTTTCACTAAAAAATAACATTTCAATAGTAGATTATTGAATTTTTGAATTTTTTTGAAATGTTACCTATATACTGGATCTCATACGATCATTCTTCCATACGTTCAAGCCTTAAGTGCTCAAAAATCCATATAAATAAAATGTAAATTTTGAAATGGTTTATTGTTTCTTGCACTTAGGTTAGTATTAAATTCACTCAAAAATAACATTTCAAGAGTAGATTTTTGAATTTTTTTTAAATGTTACCTATATACTGATTCCCATATGATCATTCTTCCATACGTTCAAGCCTTAAGTGCTCAAAAATCCATATTGATAAAATTTAAATTTTGAAATGTTGTATTGTTTCTTTCACTTAAAAATAACATTTCAATAGTAGATTTTTGAATTTTTTAAATTTTTTGAAATGTTACCTATATACTGATTCTCCTACAATCATTCTTCCATACGCTGAAGCCTTAAGTGCTCAAAAACCCATATTGTTAAAATGTAAATTTTGCAATGGTTTATAGGTTCTTTCATTTAAAAATAACATTTCAATAGTAGATTTTTGAATTTTTGAATTTTTTTTAAATGTTACCTATATACTGGATCTCATACGATCATTCTTCCATACGTTCAAGCCTTAAGTGCTCAAAAATCCATATAAATAAAATGTAAATTTTGAAATGGTTTATTGTTTCTTTCACTAAAAAATAACATTTCAATAGTAGATTATTGAATTTTTGAAATTTTTTGAAATGTTACCTATTTACTGATTCCCATACGATCATTCTTCCATACGTTCAAGCCTTAAGTGGTCAAAAATCCATATTGATAAATGTAAATTTTGAAATGTTTTATTCAGGGGTGTGCTGGAAACCTCCTAGCTCTGAAAACAACACAGTTTGAAATGTAGGTGTGCCAGAAAATGTCTTTCTGCTCTTTTGGGATTTGGTTGATTTTAGCCTAACCCAAAGTTGTTATAGCTCAATATGAGTCAATCATTAAAGTTTTTTGAGCGCCAAAGCAATGTGCATTTAAATAATTGAACAATTTTAATGTTTTCATTAATAAATTTGCATTTAAAGTAAAATCACACATCCAGGCAAAACAATGATTGTTTTCCCATGCCAGCTATGTCAACCTGTTTGCATATATTTTCGAAGATTAAAAAGTAGGTTTGGATTTTATAAGTTGAATTGCCAAAACAATCTAAAAATGCATGTTAATATGCAGTAGTATTTGAAATGATTGGAAAGTCAATAGAAATATTTTATTTTAATGAAAATGTTTACCAACAGTTTTATTAGTGCAAGTTGGCATGTGAACATTTTGTAATGTTCGTTGTGAATACATAAATGTGAAGAAGAAGAGTCAACTGTCAAAAAAAATTAAGTTCAAATTCACAATTTGTTTTGAACTTGGATTGGATTATGTAATAGTATGGCAGCCGAAGGAGGGATTATCGTTGTTACTACTGTTTGGCAAATTAATATATGCGGGTAGCGAATACCTTGTTGAGTAGATTACCCAGATACAAGATTTCTATATAGTGCCCCGCGTGTAGGGCAGACCATTGATTTTGTTAAAGTTGGTCATTTACTCCTGCGTGGTAGATTATGATGAAATGGATTCATTACTATTTTGTTAGCTATTTTGAGCGAGACGTAAGAGAATGGGAGGGTCTCAAATATGTAATCAAAAACATTCAAATTTAGTTTCTCTGCGCACCAGATTTTTAGACAATTGATTCAGCATGATGTCCTAATCACGGTTTTTCATAATCTAATAATTATCTGGAGGGAATCATTGGGAAGGAAGGAGTAAATCATATTTTAGCATTGTCGTGCCCAACACAAGTAAATGTAATGAATACTCTTGCATTGATTGTGACAGAGAACACGATATACATCTAAGGCGCCTACGCGCAGGCTTTTCTAAGGACAATAGCCGTTTCCTTTCGATATCCAAGACAATTAACGATGCAAGCGGCATGTTTTTGATTCGAAAGATTTCATTCTGTTTTCTTTGCTCTTTTCCAATTTTCGATTCGGTAGTAAATTATTTGTTGACAATTGTCATATATTTGCCAATCACACATCATAGGAAAGAGTGTGGTTGTCATAACATTTGTATAATTTGGCGCGCTGCACAATTTAAAAATATTTGTGTCTAAATTTAAAATGAATACTTAAATGACATTCAAGTTATCCATATTTGTAAGTGTAGGTGCATTATTGTTTTATATTTTGAGAAGAATAATCAAATTCGCTTAGTTATCTAAATACTCAAAGTTTTTTTTTTTGTGTATACAACTCTGCTTTTTTCGAAGAATAATGTTCGAAATCAGAAAATCTGACCGTTTTCTGGCACTCCAACGATTGACTTGAAAACAATTCACTTCGAAAACAATAGTTGTTTTCCAGCACACCCCTGATTGTTTCTTTCACTTAGGTAAGTATTAAATTCACTCAAAAATAACATTTCAAGAGTAGATTTTTGAATTTTTTTTAAATGTTACCTATATACTGATTCCCATATGATCATTCTTCCATACGTTCAAGCCTTAAGTGCTCAAAAATACATATTGCTATAATTTAAGATTTGAAATGTTTTATTGTTTCTTCCACTTAAAAATAACATTTCAATAGTAGATTTTTGAATTTTTAAAATTTTTTGAAATGTTACCTGTATACTGATTCTCATACGATTATTCTTCTATACATTCAAGCCATAAGTGCTTAAACCCATATTGATAAAATGTAAATTTTGCAATGGTTTATAGTTTCTTTCATTTAAAAATAACATTTCAATAGTAGATTTTTGAATTTTTGAATTTTTTTGAAATGTTACCTATATACTGGATCTCATACGATCATTCTTCCATACGTTCAAGCCTTAAGTGCCCAAAAATCCATATAAATAAAATGTAAGTTTTGAAATGGTTTATTGTTTCTTTCACTTAGGTTAGTATTAAATTCACTCAAATATAACATTTCAATAGTAGATTTTTGAATTTTTTTTAAATGTTACCTATATACTGATTCCCATATGATCATTCTTCCATACGTTCACGCCTTAAGTGCTCAAAAATCCATATTGATAAAATTTAAATTTTGAAATGTTGTATTGTTTCTTTCACTTAAAAATAACATTTCAATAGTAGATTTTTGAATTTTAGAAATTTTTTGAAATGTTACCTGTATACTGATTCTCATATGATCATTCTTCCATACGTTCAAGTCTTAAGTGCTCAAAAATCCATATTGCTAAAATTTAAGATTTGAAATGTTTTATTGTTTCTTCCACTTAAAAATAACATTTCAATAGTAGATTTTTGAATTTTTAAAATTTTTTGAAATGTTACCTGTATACTGATTTTCATATGATCATTCTTCCATACGTTCAAGCCTTAAGTGCTCAAAAATCCATATAAATAAAATGTAAATTTTGAAATGGTTTATTGTTTCTTTCACTAAAAAATAACATTTCAATAGAAGATTATTTAATTTTTGAAATTTTTTGAAATGTTACCTATTTACTGATTCCCATACGATCATTCTTCCATACGTTCAAGCCTTAAGTGCTCAAAAATCCATATTGATAAAATTTAAGATTTGAAATGTTTTATTGTTTCTTTCACTTAAAAATATCATTTCAATAGTAGATTTTTGAATTTTTAAAATTTTTTGAAATGTTACCTATATACTGATTCTCATACGATTATTCTTCCATACGTTCAAGCCTTAAGTGCCCAAAAATCCATATTGATAAAATTTAAGATTTGAAATGTTTTATTGTTTCTTTCACTTAAAAATAACATTTCAATAGTAGATTTTTGAATTTTTAAAATTTTTTGAAATGTTACCTATATACTGATTCTCATACGATTATTCTTCTATACGTTCAAGCCATAAGTGGTCAAAAACCCATATTGATAAAATGTAAATTTTGCAATGGTTTATAGTTTCTTTCATTAAAAAATAACATTTCAATAGTAGATTATTGAATTTTTGAAATTTTTTGAAATGTTACCTATTTACTGATTCCCATACGATCATTCTTCCATACGTTCAAGCCTTAAGTGGTCAAAAACCCATAGTGATAAATGTAAATTTTGAAATGTTTTATTGTTTCTTTCACTTAGGTTAGTATTAATTTCACTCAAAAATAACGTTTCAATAGTAGATTTTTGAATTTTTGAATTTTTTTGAAATGTTACCATATACTGGATCTCATACGATCATTCTTCCATACGTTCAAGCCTTAAGTGCTCAAAAATCCATATTGATAAAATTTAAATTTTGAAATGTTGTATTGTTTCTTTCACTTAAAAATAACATTTCAATAGTAGATTTTTGAATTTTAGAAATTTTTTGAAATGTTACCTGTATACTGATTCTCATACGATTATTCTTCTATACGTTCAAGCCATAAGTGCTTAAACCCATATTGATAAAATGTAAATTTTGCAATGGTTTATAGTTTCTTTCATTTAAAAATAACATTTCAATAGTAGATTTTTGAATTTTTGAATTTTTTTGAAATCTTACCTATATACTGGATCTCATACGATCATTCTTCCATACGTTCAAGCCTTAAGTGCTCAAAAATCCATATAAATAAAATGTAAGTTTTGAAATGGTTTATTGTTTCTTTCACTTAGGTTAGTATTAAATTCACTCAAAAATAACATTTCAATAGTAGATTTTTGAATTTTTTTTAAATGTTACCTATATACTGATTCCCATATGATCATTCTTCCATACGTTCACGCCTTAAGTGCTCAAAAATCCATATTGATAAAATTTAAATTTTGAAATGTTGTATTGTTTCTTTCACTTAAAAATAACATTTCAATAGTAGATTTTTGAATTTTAGAAATTTTTTGAAATGTTACCTGTATACTGATTCTCATATGATCATTCTTCCATACGTTCAAGTCTTAAGTGCTCAAAAATCCATATTGCTAAAATTTAAGATTTGAAATGTTTTATTGTTTCTTCCACTTAAAAATAACATTTCAATAGTAGATTTTTGAATTTTTAAAATTTTTTGAAATGTTACCTATATACTGGATCTCATACGATCATTCTTCCATACGTTCAAGCCTTAAGTGCTCAAAAATCCATATAAATAAAATGTAAATTTTGAAATGGTTTATTGTTTCTTTCACTAAAAAATAACATTTCAATAGAAGATTATTTAATTTTTGAAATTTATTGAAATGTTACCTATATACTGATTCCCATACGATCATTCTTCCATACGTTCAAGCCTTAAGTGCTCAAAAATCCATATTGATAAAATTTAAATTTTGAAATGTTGTATTGTTTCTTTTACTTAAAAATAACATTTCAATAGTAGATTTTTGAATTTTAGAAATTTTTTGAAATGTTACCTGTATACTGATTTTCGTATGATCATTCTTCCATACGTTCAAGCCTTAAGTGCTCAAAAATCCATATTGACAAAATTTAAGATTTGAAATGTTTTATTGTTTCTTGCATTTAAAAATAACATTTCAATAGTAGATTTTTGAATTTTTAAAATTTTTTGAAATGTTACCTATATACTGATTCTCATACGATCATTCTTCCATACATTCAAGCCTTAAGTGGTCAAAAATCCATATCGATAAATGTAAATTTTGAAATGTTTTATTGTTTCTTTCACTTAGGTTAATATTAAATTCACTCAAAAATAACATTTCAATAGTAGATTTTTGAATTTCTGAATTTTTTTTAAATGTTACCTATATACTGATTCCCATATGATCATTCTTCCATACGTTCAAGCCTTAAGTGCTCAAATATCCATATTGATAAAATTTAAATTTTGAAATGTTGTATTGTTTCTTTCACTTAAAAATAACATTTCAATAGAAGATTTTTGAATTTTAGAAATTTTTTGAAATGTTACCTGTATACTGATTCTCATACGATCATTCTTCCATACGTTCAAGCCTTAAGTGCTCAAAAATCCATATAAATAAAATGTAAATTTTTAAATGGTTTATTATTTCTTTCACTTAGGTAAGTATTAAATTCACTCAAAAATAACATTTCAATAGTAGATTTTTGATTTTTTTTTAAATGTTACCTATATACTGATTCCCATATGATCATTCTTCCATACGTTCAAGCCTTAAGTGCTCAAAAATCCATATTCATAAAATTTAAATTTTGAAATGTTGTATTGTTTCTTTCACTTAAAAATAACATTTCAATAGTAGATTTTTGAATTTTAGAAATTTTTTGAAATGTTACCTGTATACTGATTCTCATATGATCATTCTTCCATACGTTCAAGTCTTAAGTACTCAAAAATCCATATTGCTAAAATTTAAGATTTGAAATGTTTTATTGTTTCTTCCACTTAAAAATAACATTTCAATAGTAGATTTTTGAATTTTTAAAATTTTTTGAAATGTTACCTGTATACTGATTCTCATACGATTATTCTTCTATACGTTCAAGCCATAACTGCTTAAACCCATATTGATAAAATGTAAATTTTGCAATGGTTTCTAGTTTCTTTCATTTAAAAATAACATTTCAATAGTAGATTTTTGAATTTTTGAATTTTTTTTAAATGTTACCTATATACTGGATCTCATACGATCATTCTTCCATACGTTCAAGCCTTAAGTGCTCAAAAATCCATATAAATAAAATGTAAATTTTGAAATGGTTTATTGTTTCTTTCACTAAAAAATAACATTTCAATAGTAGATTATTGAATTTTTGAAATTTTTTGAAATGTTACCTATTTACTGATTCCCATACGATCATTCTTCCATACGTTCCAGCCTTAAGTGGTCAAAAATCCATATTGATAAATGTAAATTTTGAAATGTTTTATTGTTTCTTTCACTTAGGTTAGTATTAAATTCACTCAAAAATAACATTTCAATAGTAGATTTTTGAATTTTTGAATTTTTTTCAAATGTTACCTATATACTGATTCCCATATGATCATTCTTCCATACGTTCAAGCCTTAAGTGCTCAAAAACCCATATTGATAAAATTAAAATTTTGAAATGTTGTATTGTTTCTTTCACTTAAAAATAACATTTCAATAGTAGATTTTTGAATTTTAGAAATTTTTTGAAATGTTACCTATATACTGATTATCATATGATCATTCTTCCATACGTTCAAGCCTTAAGTGCTCAAAAATCCATATTGCTAAAATCTAAGATTTGAAATGTTTTATTGTTTCTTCCACTTAAAAATAACATTTCAATAGTAGATTTTTGAATTTTTAAAATTTTTTGAAATGTTACCTGTATACTGATTATCATACGATTATTCTTCTATACGTTCAAGCCATAATTGCTCAAAAATCCATATTGCTAAAATCTAAGATTTGAAATGTTTTATTGTTTCTTCCACTTAAAAATAACATTTCAATAGTAGATTTTTGAATTTTTAAAATTTTTTTAAATGTTACCTGTATACTGATTCTCATACGATTATTCTTCTATACGTTCAAGCCATAATTGCTCAAACCCATATTGATAAAATGTAAATTTTGCAATGGTTTATAGTTTCTTTCATTTAAAAATAACATTTCAATAGTAGATTTTTAAATTTTTGAATTTTTTTAAATGTTACCTATATACTGGATCTCATACGATCATTCTTCCATACGTTCAAGCCTTAAGTGCTCAAAAATCCATATAAATAAAATGTAAATTTTGAAATGGTTTATTGTTTCTTTCACTAAAAAATAACATTTCAATAGTAGATTTTTGAATTTTAGAAATTTTTTGAAATGTTACCTGTATACTGATTCTCATATGATCATTCTTCCATACGTTCAAGCCTTAAGTGCTCAAAAATCCATATTGCTAAAATCTAAGATTTGAAATGTTTTATTGTTTCTTCCACTTAAAAATAACATTTCATTAGTAGATTTTTGAATTTTAAAAATTTTTTTAAATGTTACCTGTATACTGATTCTCATACGATTATTCTTCTATACGTTCAAGCCATAATTGCTCAAACCCATATTGATAAAATGTAAATTTTGCAATGGTTTATAGTTTCTTTCATTTAAAAATAACATTTCAATAGTAGATTTTTGAATTTTTGAATTTTTTTGAAATGTTACCTATATACTGGATCTCATACGATCATTCTTCCATACGTTCAAGCCTTAAGTGCTCAAAAATCCATATAAATAAAATGTAAATTTTGAAATGGTTTATTGTTTCTTTCACTAAAAAATAACATTTCAATAGTAGATTATTGAATTTTTGAAATTTTTTGAAATGTTACCTATTTACTGATTCCCATACGATCATTCTTCCATACGTTCAAGCCTTAAGTGGTCAAAAATCCATATTGATAAATGTAAATTTTGAAATGTTTTATTGTTTCTTTCACTTAGGTTAGTATTAAATTCACTCAAAAATAACATTTCAATGGTAGATTTTTGAATTTTTGAATTTTTTTTTAAATGTTACCTATATACTGATTCCCATATGATCATTCTTCCATACGTTCAAGCCTTAAGTGCTCAAAAATCCATATAAATAAAATGTAAATTTTTAAATGGTTTATTATTTCTTTCACTTAGGTTAGTATTAAATTCACTCAAAAATAACATTTCAATAGTAGATATTTGAATTTTTTTTAAATGTTACCTATATACTGATTCCCATATGATCATTCTTCCATACGTTCAAGCCTTAAGTGCTCAAAAATCCATATTGATAAAATTTAAAATTTGAAATGTTTTATTGTTTCTTTCACTTAAAAATAACATTTCAATAGTAGATTTTTGAATTTTCAAAATTTTTTGAAATGTTACCTATATACTGATTCTCATACGATTATTCTTCTATACGTTCAAGCCATAAGTGCTCAAAAACCCATATTGATAAAATGTAAATTTTGCAATGGTTTATAGTTTCTTTCATTTAAAAATAACATTTCAATAGTAGATTTTTGAATTTTTGAATTTTTTTGAAATGTTACCTGATAAAATGTAAATTTTGCAATGGTTTATAGTTTCTTTCATTTAAAAATAACATTTCAATAGTAGATTTTTAAATTTTTGAATTTTTTTAAATGTTACCTATATACTGGATCTCATACGATCATTCTTCCATACGTTCAAGCCTTAAGTGCTCAAAAATCCATATAAATAAAATGTAAATTTTGAAATGGTTTATTGTTTCTTTCACTAAAAAATAACATTTCAATAGTAGATTATTGAATTTTTGAAATTTTTTGAAATGTTACCTATTTACTGATTCCCATACGATCATTCTTCCATACGTTCAAGCCTTAAGTGGTCAAAAATCCATATTGATAAATGTAAATTTTGAAATGTTTTATTGTTTCTTTCACTTAGGTTAGTATTAAATTCACTCAAAAATAACATTTCAATGGTAGATTTTTGAATTTTTGAATTTTTTTTAAATGTTACCTATATACTGACTCCCATATGATCATTCTTCCATACGTTCAAGCCTTAAGTGCTCAAAAATCCATATAAATAAAATGTAAATTTTTAAATGGTTTATTATTTCTTTCACTTAGGTTAGTATTAAATTCACTCAAAAATAACATTTCAATAGTAGATATTTGAATTTTTTTTAAATGTTACCTATATACTGATTCCCATATGATCATTCTTCCATACGTTCAAGCCTTAAGTGCTCAAAAATCCATATTGATAAAATTTAAAATTTGAAATGTTTTATTGTTTCTTTCACTTAAAAATAACATTTCAATAGTAGATTTTTGAATTTTCAAAATTTTTTGAAATGTTACCTATATACTGATTCTCATACGATTATTCTTCTATACGTTCAAGCCATAAGTGCTCAAAAACCCATATTGATAAAATGTAAATTTTGCAATGGTTTATAGTTTCTTTCATTTAAAAATAACATTTCAATAGTAGATTTTTGAATTTTTGAATTTTTTTGAAATGTTACCTATATACTGATTCCCATACGATCATTCTTCCATACGTTCAAGCCTTAAGTGCTCAAAAATCCATATTGATAAAATTTAAATTTTGAAATGTTGTATTGTTTCTTTCACTTAAAAATAACATTTCAATAGTAGATTTTTGAATTTTAGAAATTTTTTGAAATGTTACCTGTATACTGATTCTCATATGAACATTCTTCCATAAGTTCAAGCCTTAAGTGCTCAAAAATCCATATAAATACAATGCAAATTTTGAAATGGTTTATTGTTTCTTTCACTAAAAAATAACATTTCAATAGTAGATTATTGTATTTTTGAAATTTTTTGAAATGTTACCTATTTACTGATTCCCATACGATCATTCTTCCATACGTTCAAGCCTTAAGTGCTCAAAAATCCATATTGATAAAATTTAAATTTTGAAATGTTTTATTGTTTCTTTCACTTAGGTTAGTATTAAATTCACTCAAAAATAACATTTCAATAGTAGATTTTTGAATTTTTGAATTTTTTTCAAATGTTACCTATATACTGATTATTATATGATCATTCTTCCATACGTTCAAGCCTTAAGTGCTCAAAAATCCATATTGCTAAAATCTAAGATTTGAAATGTTTTATTGTTTCTTCCACTTAAAAATAACATTTCAATAGTAGATTTTTGAATTTTTAAAATTTTTTGAAATGTTACCTGTAAACTGATTCTCATACGATTATTCTTCAATACGTTCAAGCCATAATTGCTCAAACCCATATTGATAAAATGTAAATTTTGCAATGGTTTATAGTTTCTTTCATTTAAAAATAACATTTCAATAGTAGATTTTTAAATTTTTGAATTTTTTTTAAATGTTACCTATATACTGGATCTCATACGATCATTCTTCCATACGTTCAAGCCTTAAGTGCTCAAAAATCCATATAAATAAAATGTAAATTTTGAAATGGTTTATTGTTTCTTTCACTAAAAAATAACATTTCAATAGTAGATTTTTGAATTTTAGAAATTTTTTGAAATGTTACCTGTATACTGATTCTCATATGATCATTCTTCCATACGTTCAAGCCTTAAGTGCTCAAAAATCCATATTGCTAAAATCTAAGATTTGAAATGTTTTATTGTTTCTTCCACTTAAAAATAACATTTCAATAGTAGATTTTTGAATTTTTAAAATTTTTTTAAATGTTACCTGTATACTGATTCTCATACGATTATTCTTCTATACGTTCAAGCCATAATTGCTCAAACCCATAATGATAAAATGTAAATTTTGCAATGGTTTATAGTTTCTTTCATTTAAAAATAACATTTCAATAGTAGATTTTTGAATTTTAGAAATTTTTTGAAATGTTACCTGTATACTGATTCTCATATGAACATTCTTCCATACGTTCAAGCCTTAAGTGCTCAAAAATCCATATAAATAAAATGTAAATTTTGAAATGGTTTATTGTTTCTTTCACTAAAAAATAACATTTCAATAGCAGATTATTGAATTTTTGAAATTTTTTGAAATGTTACCTGTATACTGATTCTCATATGAACATTCTTCCATACGTTCAAGCCTTAAGTGCTCAAAAATCCATATAAATAAAATGTAAATTTTGAAATGTTTTATTGTTTCTTTCACTAAAAAATAACATTTCAATAGTAGATTATTGAATTTTTGAAATTTTTTGAAATGTTACCTATTTACTGATTCCCATACGATCATTCTTCCATACGTTCAAGCCTTAAGTTCTCAAAAATCCATATTGATAAAATTTAAATTTTGAAATGTTGTATTGTTTCTTTCACTTAAAAATAACATTTCAATAGAAGATTTTTGAATTTTAGAAATTTTTTGAAATGTTATCTGTATACTGATTCTCATATGAACATTCTTCCATACGTTCAAGCCTTAAGTGCTCAAAAATCCATATAAATAAAATGTAAATTTTGAAATGGTTTATTGTTTCTTTCACTAAAAAATAACATTTCAATAGTAGATTATTGAATTTTTGAAATTTTTTGAAATGTTACCTATTTACTGATTCCCATACGATCATTCTTCCATACGTTCAAGCCTTAAGTGCTCAAAAATCCATATTGATAAAATTTAAATTTTGAAATGTTGTATTGTTTCTTTCACTTAAAAATAACATTTCAATAGTAGATTTTTGAATTTTAGAAATTTTTTGAAATGTTATCTGTATACTGATTCTCATATGAACATTCTTCCATACGTTCAAGCCTTAAGTGCTCAAAAATCCATATAAATAAAATGTAAATTTTGAAATGGTTTATTGTTTCTTTCACTAAAAAATAACATTTCAATAGTAGATTATTGAATTTTTGAAATTTTTTGAAATGTTACCTATTTACTGATTCCCATACGATCATTCTTCCATACGTTCAAGCCTTAAGTTCTCAAAAATCCATATTGATAAAATTTAAATTTTGAAATGTTGTATTGTTTCTTTCACTTAAAAATAACATTTCAATAGAAGATTTTTGAATTTTAGAAATTTTTTGAAATGTTATCTGTATACTGATTCTCATATGATCATTCTTCCATACGTTCAAGCCTTAAGTTCTCAAAAATCCATATTGCTAAAATCTAAGATTTGAAATGTTTTATTGTTTCTTCCACTTAAAAATAACATTTCAATAGTAGATTTTTGAATTTTTAAAATTTTTTTAAATGTTACCTGTATACTGATTCTCATACGATTATTCTTCTATACGTTCAAGCCATAATTGCTCAAACCCATATTGATAAAATGTAAACTTTGCAATGGTTTATAGTTTCTTCCATTTAAAAATAACATTTCAATAGTAGAATTTGGAATTTTTGAATTTTTTTGAAATGTTACCTATATACTGGATCTCATACGATCATTCTTCCATACGTTCAAGCCTTAAGTGCTCAAAAATCCATATAAATAAAATGTAAATTTTGAAATGGTTTATTGTTTCTTTCACTAAAAAATAATATTTCAATAGTAGATTATTGAATTTTTGAAATTTTTTGAAATGTTACCTATTTACTGATTCCCATACGATCATTCTTCCATACGTTCAAGCCTTAAGTGGTCAAAAATCCATATTGATAAATGTAAATTTTGAAATGTTTTATTGTTTCTTTCACTTAGGTTAGTATTAAATTCACTCAAAAATAACATTTCAATGGTAGATTTTTGAATTTTTGAATTTTTTTTAAAGGTTACCTATATACTGATTCCCATATGATCATTCTTCCATACGTTCAAGCCTTAAGTGCTCAAAAATCCATATTGATAAAATTTAAATTTTTAAATGTTTTATTGTTTCTTTCACTTAAAAATAACATTTCAATAGTAGATTTTTGAATTTTAGAAATTTTTTGAAATGTTAACTGTATACTGATTCTCATATGATCATTCTTCCATACGTTCAAGCCTTAAGTGCTCAAAAATCCATATTGCTAAAATCTAAGATTTGAAATGTTTTATTGTTTCTTCCACTTAAAAATAACATTTCAATAGTAGATTTTTGAATTTTTAAAATTTTTTGAAATGTTTCCTGTATACTGATTCTCATACGATTATTCTTCTATACGTTCAAGCCATAATTGCTCAAACCCATATTGATAAAATGTAAATTTTGCAATGGTTTATAGTTTCTTTTATTTAAAAATAACATTTCAATAGTAGATTTTTGAATTTTTGAATTTTTTTGAAATGTTACCTGTATACTGATTCTCATATGATCATTCTTCCATACGTTCAAGTCTTAAGTGCTCAAAAATCCATATTGATAAAATTTAAGATTTGAAATGTTTTAGTGTTTCTTCCATTTAAAAATAACATTTCAATAGTAGATTTTTGAATTTTTAAAATTTCTTGAAATGTTACCTATTTACTGATTCCCATACGATCATTCTTCCATACGTTCAAGCCTTAAGTGCTCAAAAATCCATATTGATAAAATTTAAATTTTGAAATATTTTATTGTTTCTTTCACTTAGGTTAGTATTAAATTCTCTCAAAAATAACATTTCAATAGTAGATTTTTGAATTTTTGAATTTTTTTCAATTGTTACCTATATACTGATTATCATATGATCATTCTTCCATACGTTCAAGCCTTAAGTGCTCAAAAATCCATATTGCTAAAATCTAAGATTTGAAATGTTTTATTGTTTCTTCCACTTAAAAATAACATTTCAATAGTAGATTTTTGAATTTTTAAAATTTTTTGAAATGTTACCTGTAAACTGATTCTCATACGATTATTCTTCAATACGTTCAAGCCATAATTGCTCAAACCCATATTGATAAAATGTAAATTTTGCAATGGTTTATAGTTTCTTTCATTTAAAAATAACATTTCAATAGTAGATTTTTAAATTTTTGAATTTTTTTTAAATGTTACCTATATACTGGATCTCATACGATCATTCTTCCATACGTTCAAGCCTTAAGTGCTCAAAAATCCATATAAATAAAATGTAAATTTTGAAATGGTTTATTGTTTCTTTCACTAAAAAATAACATTTCAATAGTAGATTTTTGAATTTTAGAAATTTTTTGAAATATTACCTGTATACTGATTCTCATATGATCATTCTTCCATACGTTCAAGCCTTAAGTGCTCAAAAATCCATATTGCTAAAATCTAAGATTTGAAATGTTTTATTGTTTCTTCCACTTAAAAATAACATTTCAATAGTAGATTTTTGAATTTTTAAAATTTTTTTAAATGTTACCTGTATACTGATTCTCATACGATTATTCTTCTATACGTTCAAGCCATAATTGCTCAAACCCATAATGATAAAATGTAAATTTTGCAATGGTTTATAGTTTCTTTCATTTAAAAATAACATTTCAATAGTAGATTTTTGAATTTTTGAATTTTTTTGAAATGTTACCTATATACTGGATCTCATACGATCATTCTTCCATACGTTCAAGCCTTAAGTGCTCAAAAATCCATATAAATAAAATGTAAATTTTGAAATGGTTTATTGTTTCTTTCACTAAAAAATAACATTTCAATAGCAGATTATTGAATTTTTGAAATTTTTTGAAATGTTACCTGTATACTGATTCTCATATGAACATTCTTCCATACGTTCAAGCCTTAAGTGCTCAAAAATCCATATAAATAAAATGTAAATTTTGAAATGTTTTATTGTTTCTTTCACTAAAAAATAACATTTCAATAGTAGATTATTGAATTTTTGAAATTTTTTGAAATGTTACCTATTTACTGATTCCCATACGATCATTCTTCCATACGTTCAAGCCTTAAGTTCTCAAAAATCCATATTGATAAAATTTAAATTTTGAAATGTTGTATTGTTTCTTTCACTTAAAAATAACATTTCAATAGAAGATTTTTGAATTTTAGAAATTTTTTGAAATGTTATCTGTATACTGATTCTCATATGAACATTCTTCCATACGTTCAAGCCTTAAGTGCTCAAAAATCCATATAAATAAAATGTAAATTTTGAAATGGTTTATTGTTTCTTTCACTAAAAAATAACATTTCAATAGTAGATTATTGAATTTTTGAAATTTTTTGAAATGTTACCTATTTACTGATTCCCATACGATCATTCTTCCATACGTTCAAGCCTTAAGTGCTCAAAAATCCATATTGATAAAATTTAAATTTTGAAATGTTGTATTGTTTCTTTCACTTAAAAATAACATTTCAATAGAAGATTTTTGATTTTAGAAATTTTTTGAAATGTTATCTGTATACTGATTCTCATATGAACATTCTTCCATACGTTCAAGCAATAAGTGCTCAAAAACCCATATTGATAAAATGTAAATTTTGCAATGGGTTATAGTTTCTTTCATTTAAAAATAACATTTCAATAGTAGATTTTTGAATTTTTGATTTTTTTTTAAATGTTACCTATATACTGATTCCCATACGATCATTCTTCCATACGTTCAAGCCTTAAGTGCTCAAAAATCCATATTGATAAAATTTAAATTTTGAAATGTTGTATTGTTTCTTTCACTTAAAAATAACATTTCAATAGTAGATTTTTGAATTTTAGAAATTTTTTGAAATGTTACCTGTATACTGATTCTCATATGAACATTCTTCCATACGTTCAAGCCTTAAGTGCTCAAAAATCCATATAAATAAAATGTAAATTTTGAAATGGTTTATTGTTTCTTTCACTAAAAAATAACATTTCAATAGTAGATTTTTGAATTTTTGAATTTTTTTGAAATGTTACCTATATACTGATTCCCATACGATCATTCTTCCATACGTTCAAGCCTTAAGTGCTCAAAAATCCATATTGATAAAATTTAAATTTTGAAATGTTGTATTGTTTCTTTCACTTAAAAATAACATTTCAATAGTAGATTTTTGAATTTTAGAAATTTTTTGAAATGTTACCTGTATACTGATTCTCATATGAACATTCTTCCATACGTTCAAGCCTTAAGTGCTCAAAAATCCATATAAATAAAATGTAAATTTTGAAATGGTTTATTGTTTCTTTCACTAAAAAATAACATTTCAATAGTAGATTATTGAATTTTTGAAATTTTTTGAAATGTTACCTATTTACTGATTCCCATACGATCATTCTTCCATACGTTCAAGCCTTAAGTTCTCAAAAATCCATATTGATAAAATTTAAATTTTGAAATGTTGTATTGTTTCTTTCACTTAAAAATAACATTTCAATAGAAGATTTTTGAATTTTAGAAATTTTTTGAAATGTTATCTGTATACTGATTCTCATATGATCATTCTTCCATACGTTCAAGCCTTAAGTTCTCAAAAATCCATATTGCTAAAATCTAAGATTTGAAATGTTTTATTGTTTCTTCCACTTAAAAATAACATTTCAATAGTAGATTTTTGAATTTTTAAAATTTTTTTAAATGTTACCTGTATACTGATTCTCATACGATTATTCTTCTATACGTTCAAGCCATAATTGCTCAAACCCATATTGATAAAATGTAAACTTTGCAATGGTTTATAGTTTCTTCCATTTAAAAATAACATTTCAATAGTAGAATTTGGAATTTTTGAATTTTTTTGAAATGTTACCTATATACTGGATCTCATACGATCATTCTTCCATACGTTCAAGCCTTAAGTGCTCAAAAATCCATATAAATAAAATGTAAATTTTGAAATGGTTTATTGTTTCTTTCACTAAAAAATAATATTTCAATAGTAGATTATTGAATTTTTGAAATTTTTTGAAATGTTACCTATTTACTGATTCCCATACGATCATTCTTCCATACGTTCAAGCCTTAAGTGGTCAAAAATCCATATTGATAAATGTAAATTTTGAAATGTTTTATTGTTTCTTTCACTTAGGTTAGTATTAAATTCACTCGAAAATAACATTTCAATGGTAGATTTTTGAATTTTTGAATTTTTTTTAAATGTTACCTATATACTGATTCCCATATGATCATTCTTCCATACGTTCAAGCCTTAAGTGCTCAAAAATCCATATTGATAAAATTTAAATTTTTAAATGTTTTATTGTTTCTTTCACTTAAAAATAACATTTCAATAGTAGATTTTTGAATTTTAGAAATTTTTTGAAATGTTAACTGTATACTGATTCTCATATGATCATTCTTCCATACGTTCAAGCCTTAAGTGCTCAAAAATCCATATTGCTAAAATCTAAGATTTGAAATGTTTTATTGTTTCTTCCACTTAAAAATAACATTTCAATAGTAGATTTTTGAATTTTTAAAATTTTTTGAAATGTTTCCTGTATACTGATTCTCATACGATTATTCTTCTATACGTTCAAGCCATAATTGCTCAAACCCATATTGATAAAATGTAAATTTTGCAATGGTTTATAGTTTCTTTTATTTAAAAATAACATTTCAATAGTAGATTTTTGAATTTTTGAATTTTTTTGAAATGTTACCTGTATACTGATTCTCATATGATCATTCTTCCATACGTTCAAGCCTTAAGTGCTCAAAAATCCATATTGATAAAATTTAAGATTTGAAATGTTTTAGTGTTTCTTCCATTTAAAAATAACATTTCAATAGTAGATTTTTGAATTTTTAAAATTTCTTGAAATGTTACCTATATACTGATTCTCATACGATTATTCTTCTATACGTTCAAGCCATAAGTGCTCAAAAACCCCTATTGATAAAATGTAAATTTTGAAATGGTTTATAGTTTCTTTCATTTAAAAATAACATTTCAATAGTAGATTTTTGAATTTTTGAATTTTTTTTAAATGTTACCTATATACTGGATCTCATACGATCATTCTTCCATACGTTCAAGCCTTAAGTGCTCAAAAATCCATATAAATAAAATGTAAATTTTGAAATGGTTTATTGTTTCTTTCACTAAAAAATAACATTTCAATAGTAGATTATTGAATTTTTGAAATTTTTTGAAATGTTACCTATTTACTGATTCCCATACGATCATTCTTCCATACGTTCAAGCCTTAAGTGGTCAAAAATCCATATTGATAAATGTAAATTTTGAAATGTTTTATTGTTTCTTTCACTTAGGTTAGTATTAAATTCACTCAAAAATACCATTTCAATAGTAGATTTTTGAATTTTTGAATTTTTTTTAAATGTTACCTATATACTGATTCCCATATGATCATTCTTCCATACGTTCACGCCTTAAGTGCTCAAAAATCCATATTGATAAAATTTAAATTTTAAAATGCTGTATTGCTTCTTTCACTTAAAAATAACATTTCAATAGAAGATTTTTGAGTTTTAGAAATTTTTTGAAATGTTACCTGTATACTGATTTCCATACGATCATTCTTCCATACGTTCAAGCCTTAAGTGGTCAAAAATCCTTATTGATAAATGTAAATTTTGAAATGTTTTATAGTTTCTTTCATTTAAAAATAACATTTCAATAGTAGATTTTTAGAATTTTTGAATTTTTTTGAAATGTTACCTATATTCTGGATCTCATACGATCATTCTTCCACACGTTCAAGCCTTAAGTGTTCAAAAATCCATATTGATAAAATTAAAATTTTGAAATGTTGTATTGTTTCTTTCACTTAAAAATAACATTTCAATAGAAGATTTTTGAATTTTAGAAATTTTTTGAAATGTTATCTGTATACTGATTCTCATACGATCATTCTTCCATATGTTGAAGCCTTAAGATCTCAAAAATCCATATAAATAAAATGTAAATTTTGAAATGTTTTATTGTTTCTTTCACTAAAAAATAACATTTCAATAGTAGATTTTTGAATTTTTTTCAAATGTTACCTGTATACTGATTTTCATACGATCATTCTTCATACGATTATTCTTCTATACGTTCAAGCCATAATTGCTCAAAAATCCATATAAATAAAATGTAAATTTTGAAATGGTTTATTGTTTCTTTCACTAAAAAATAACATTTCAATAGTAGATTTTTGAATTTTAGAAATTTTTTGAAATGTTACCTGTATACTGATTATCATATGATCATTCTTCCATACGTTCAAGCCTTAGGTGCTCAAAAATCCATATTGCTAAAATCTAAGATTTGAAATGTTTTATTGTTTCTTCCACTTAAAAATAACATTTCAATAGTAGATTTTTGAATTTTTAAAATTTTTTGAAATGTTACCTGTATACTGATTCTCATACGATTATTCTTCTATACGTTCAAGCCATAATTGCTCAAACCCATATTGATAAAATGTAAATTTTGCAATGGTTTATAGTTTCTTTCATTTAAAAATAACATTTCAATAGTAGATTTTTGAATTTTTGAATTTTTTTGAAATGTTACCTGTATACTGATTCTCATATGATCATTCTTCCATACGTTCAAGCCTTAAGTGCTCAAAAATCCATATTGATAAAATTTAAGATTTGAAATGTTTTAGTGTTTCTTCCATTTAAAAATTACATTTCAATAGTAGATTTTTGAATTTTTAAAATTTCTTGAAATGTTACCTATATACTGATTCTCATACGATTATTCTTCTATACGTTCAAGCCATAAGTGCTCAAAAACCCCTATTGATAAAATGTAAATTTTGAAATGGTTTATAGTTTCTTTCACTAAAAAATAACATTTCAATAGTAGATTATTGAATTTTTGAAATTTTTTGAAATGTTACCTATTTACTGATTCCCATACGATCATTCTTCTACACGTTCAAGCCTTAAGTGGTCAAAAATCCATATTGATAAATGTAAATTTTGAAATGTTTTATTGTTTCTTTCACTTAGGTTAGTATTAAATTAACTCAAAAATAACATTTCAATAGTAAATTTTTGAATTTTTGAATTTTTTTTAAATGTTACCTATATACTGATTCCCATATGATCATTCTTCCATACGTTCAAGCCTTAAGTGCTCAAAAATCCATATTGATAAAATTTAAATTTGGAAATGTTTTATTGTTTCTTTTACTTAAAAATAACATTTCAATAGTAGATTTTTGAATTTTAGAAATTTTTTGAAATGTTACCTGTATACTGATTCTCATATGATCATTCTTCCATACGTTCAAGCCTTAAGTGCTCAAAAATCCATATTGCTAAAATCTAAGATTTGAAATGTTTTATTGTTTCTTCCACTTAAAAATAACATTTGAATAGTAGATTTTTGAATTTTTAAAATTTTTTGAAATGTTACCTGTATACTGATTCTCATACGATTATTCTTCTATACGTTCAAGCCATAATTGCTCAAACCCATATTGATAAAATGTAAATTTTGCAATGGTTTATAGTTTCTTTCATTTAAAAATAACATTTCAATAGTAGATTTTTGAATTTTTGAATTTTTTTGAAATGTTACCTATATACTGGATCTCATACGATCATTCTTCCATACGTTCAAGCCTTAAGTGCTCAAAAATCCATATAAATAAAATGTAAATTTTGAAATGGTTTATTGTTTCTTTCACTAAAAAATAACATTTCAATAGTAGATTATTGAATTTTTGAAATTTTTTGAAATGTTACCTATTTACTGATTCCCATACGATCATTCTTCTACACGTTCAAGCCTTAAGTGGTCAAAAATCCATATTGATAAATGTATATTTTGAAATGTTTTATTGTTTCTTTCACTTAGGTTAGTATTAAATTAACTCAAAAATAACATTTCAATAGTAAATTTTTGAATTTTTGAATTTTTTTTAAATGTTACCTATATACTGATTCCCATATGATCATTCTTCCATACGTTCAAGCCTTAAGTGCTCAAAAATCCATATTGATAAAATTTAAATTTGGAAATGTTTTATTGTTTCTTTCACTTAAAAATAACATTTCAATAGTAGATTTTTGAATTTTAGAAATTTTTTGAAATGTTACCTGTATACTGATTCTCATATGATCATTCTTCCATACGTTCAAGCCTTAAGTGCTCAAAAATCCATATTGCTAAAATCTAAGATTTGAAATGTTTTATTGTTTCTTCCACTTAAAAATAACATTTGAATAGTAGATTTTTGAATTTTTAAAATTTTTTGAAATGTTACCTGTATACTGATTCTCATACGATTATTCTTCTATACGTTCAAGCCATAATTGCTCAAACCCATATTGATAAAATGTAAATTTTGCAATGGTTTATAGTTTCTTTCATTTAAAAATAACATTTCAATAGTAGATTTTTGAATTTTTGAATTTTTTTGAAATTTTACCTATATACTGGATCTCATACGATCATTCTTCCATACGTTCAAGCCTTAAGTGCTCAAAAATCCATATAAATAAAATGTAAATTTTGAAATGGTTTATTGTTTCTTTCACTAAAAAATAACATTTCAATAGTAGATTTTTGAATTTTTAAAATTTTTTGAAATGTTACCTATATACTGATTCTCATACGATTATTCTTCTATACGTTCAAGCCATAAGTGCTCAAAAACCCCTATTGATAAAATGTAAATTTTGAAATGGTTTATAGTTTCTTTCATTTAAAAATAACATTTCAATAGTAGATTTTTGAATTTTTGAATTTTTTTGAAATGTTACCTATATACTGGATCTCATACGATCATTCTTCCATACGTTCAAGCCTTAAGTGCTCAAAATCCATATAAATAAAATGTAAATTTTGAAATGGTTTATTGTTTCTTTCACTAAAAAATAACATTTCAATAGTAGATTATTGAATTTTTGAAATTTTTTGAAATGTTACCTATTTACTGATTCCCATACGATCATTCTTCCATACGTTCAAGCCTTAAGTGGTCAAAAATCCATATTGATAAATGTAAATTTTGAAATGTTTTATTGTTTCTTTTACTTAGGTTAGTATTAAATTCACTCACAAACAACATTTCAATAGTAAATTTTTGAATTTTTGAATTTTTTTTAAATGTTACCTATATACTGATTCCCATATGATCATTCTTCCATACGTTCAAGTCTTAAGTGCTCAAAAATCCATATTGATAAATGTAAATTTTGAAATGTTTTATTGTTTCTTTCACTTAGGTTAGTATTAAATTCACTCAAAAATACCATTTCAATAGTAGATTTTTGAATTTTTGAATTTTTTTTTAATGTTACCTATATACTGATTCTCATACGATCATTCTTCCATACGTTCAAGCCTTAAGTGGTCAAAAATCCATATTGATAAATGTAAATTTTGAAATGTTTTATTGTTTCTTTCACTTAGGTTAGTATTAAATTCACTCAAAAATAACATTTCAATAGTAGATTTTTGAATTTTTAAAATTTTTTGAAATGTTACCTATATACTGATTCTCATACGATTATTCTTCTTTACGTTCAAGCCATAAGTGCTCAAAAACCCCTATTGATAAAATGTAAATTTTGAAATGGTTTATAGTTTCTTTCATTTAAAAATAACATTTCAATAGTAGATTTTTGAATTTTTGAATTTTTTTGAAATGTTACCTATATACTGGATCTCATACGATCATTCTTCCATACGTTCAAGCCTTAAGTGCTCAAAATCCATATAAATAAAATGTAAATTTTGAAATGGTTTATTGTTTCTTTCACTAAAAAATAACATTTCAATAGTAGATTATTGAATTTTTGAAATTTTTTGAAATGTTACCTATTTACTGATTCCCATACGATCATTCTTCCATACGTTCAAGCCTAAAGTGGTCAAAAATCCATATTGATAAATGTAAATTTTGAAATGTTTTATTGTTTCTTTTACTTAGGTTAGTATTAAATTCACTCACAAACAACATTTCAATAGTAGATTTTTGAATTTTTGAATTTTTTTTAAATGTTACCTATATACTGATTCTTCTTCCTTCAGTGCTCAGAAATCCATATTGATAAAAATAAAATTTTAAAATATTTAACTGTTTCTTTCGCTTAAAAATAACATTTCAATAGTACATTATTGAATTTTTGAAATTTTTTTTAAATGTTACCTATATACTGATTCTCATACGATCATTCTTCCATACGTTCAAGCCTTCAGTGCTCAAAAATCCATATTGATAAAATTTAAATTTTAAAACGTTTTATTGTTTCTTTCGCTTAGTTTAGAATTAAATTCACTCAAAAATAACATTTCAATTGTGGATTTTTGAAATTTTTTGAAATGTAACCTATATACTGATTTTCATACGATCATTCTTCCATACGTTCAAGCCTTCAGTGCTCCAAAATCCATATTGATAAAATTTAAATTTTAAAATGTTTTATTGTTTCTTTTACTTAGGTTAGTATTAAATTCACTCACAAACAACATTTCAATAGTAGATTTTTGAATTTTTGAATTTTTTTTAAATGTTACCTATATACTGATTCTTCTTCCTTCAGTGCTCAGAAATCCATATTGATAAAAATAAAATTTTAAAATATTTAACTGTTTCTTTCGCTTAAAAATAACATTTCAATAGTACATTATTGAATTTTTGAAATTTTTTTTAAATGTTACCTATATACTGATTCTCATACGATCATTCTTCCATACGTTTAAGCCTTAAGTGCTCAAAAATCCATATTGATAAAATTTAAATTTTAAAATGTTTTATTGTTTCTTTTACTTAGGTTAGTATTAAATTCACTCACAAACAACATTTCAATAGTAGATTTTTGAATTTTTGAAATTTCTTGACATGTTACCTATATACTAATTCTCAGACGTTTATACTTCCATACGTTCAAGCCCTCAGTGCTCAGAAATCAATATTGATAAAATTTAAATTTTGAAATGTTTAATTGTTTCTTTCAAAAATCCATATTGATAAAATTAAAATTTTAAAATGTTTTATTGTTTTTTTCGCTTAAAAATAACATTTCAATAGTAGATCATTAAATTTTTGAAATTTTTCGAAATGTTAACTAAATACTGATTCTCATACGATCATTCTTCCATACGTTCAAGCCTTCAGTGCTCCAAAATCCATATTGATAAAATTTTAATTTTAAAATGTTTTATTGTTTCTTTTACTTAGGTTAGTATTAAATTCACTCACAAACAACATTTCAATAGTAGATTTTTTAATTTTTGAATTTTTTTTAAATGTTACCTATATACTGATTCTCAAACGTTTATTTTTCCATACGTTCAAGCCTTCAGTGCTCAGAAATCCATATTGATAAAAATAAAATTTTAAAATGTTTTACTGTTTCTTTCAATTAAAAATAACATTTCAATTGTACATTTTTGAATTTTTGAAATTTTTTTAAATGTTACCTATATACTGATTCTTCTTCCTTCAGAGCTCAGAAATCTATATTGATAAAAATAAAATTTTAAAATGTTTTACTGTTTCTTTCGCTTAAAAATAACATTTCAATAGTACATTATTGAATTTTTAGAATTTTTTTTAAATGTTACCTATATACTGATTCTCATACGATCATTCTTCCATACGTTTAAGCCTTAAGTGCTCAAAAATCCATATTGATAAAAGTTAAATTTTAAAATGTTTTATTGTTTCTTTTACTTAGGTTAGTATTAAATTCACTCACAAACAACATCTCAATAGTAGATTTTTGAATTTTTGAATTTTTTTTAAATGTTACCTATATACTGATTCTCAAACGTTTATTCTTCCATACGTTCAACCCTTAAGTGCTCAAAAATCCATATTTATCAAATATAAATTTTGCAATGTTTTATTGTTGCTTTCACTTAAAAATAACATTTCAATTGTACATTATTGAATTTTTGAAATTTTTTTATATGTTACCTATTTACTTATTCTTCTTCCTTCAGTGCTCAGAAATCCATATTGATAAAATTTAAATTTTGAAATGTTTTATTTTTTCTTTCAAAAATTAATATTGATAAAATTAAAATTTTAAAATTGTTATTGTTTTTTTCGCTTAAAAATAACATTTCAATAGTAGATTTTTGAATTTTTAAAATTTTTTGAAATGTTACCTATATACTGATTCTCAGAAGTTTATTCTTCCATACGTTCAACCCTTAAGTGCTCAAAAATCCATATTTATCAAATATAAATTTTGCACTGTTTTATTGTTGCTTTCACTTAAAAATAACATTTCAATTGTACATTATTGAATTTTTGAAATTTTTTGAAATGTTACCTATATACTGATTCTCATACGATCATTCTTCCATACGTTCAAGCCTTAAGTGCTCAAAAACCCATATTGATAAAATTAAAATTTTAAAATGTTTTATTTTTTCTTTCGCATAAAAATAATATTTCAATAGTGCATTATTGAAGTTTTGAAATTTTTTGAAATATTACCTATATACTGATTCTCATACGATCATTCTTCCATACGTTCAAGCCTTAAGTGCTCAAAAATCCGTATTGATAAAATTAAAATCTTAAAATGTTTTATTGTTTCCTTCACTTAGGTTAGCATTAAATTCACTCAAAAATAACATTTCAATAGTAGATTTTTGAATCTTTAAAATTTTTTTGAAATGTTTCCTATATACTGATTCTCAGACGTTTATTCTTCCATACGTTCAAGCCTTCAGTGCTCAGAAATCCATATTGATAAAGTTTAAATTTTGAAATGTTTTATTGTTTCTTTCTTTTAAAAATAACATTTCAATAGTAGATTATTTAATATTTGAAATTTTTTGAAATGTTACCTGTTTGATGAGAAGCTTTTTCCTTATCCGTTTGAAGATTGGGGGGTGCACAGATTTTGATGATTTTGCTTTAGCTAGAATAAAACGATTTGCAGCCGGCTTTTTAGACGAATTCTTTACGACTGACTTTATTAAAGAAATTCACCATAGAAGAAATTCAACTTAAAAACTAGTGTTAAAAAATGACATTGGGTTCAATGTTGCCAAATTATAAAATAAGCAATATTTGGTATGTAAATTTAAAAATAACGTAAATAAATGCCATTCTGACCGAACATCCCGGCCCCGTTGAAAGTACCTACTTTCAAGATATGGGCAATATTGCCAACTTGTGTATTGGACGACAGCAAACGCCTTTAGAAGTGCGTATATTAGCTACTCGTACATGTCCATCGCTGCCTCTAACTGCCGATATGATTCGTCCAATTTTCCAATACTGTGGTGGTAGATTGTCTTCATGGACTACCACCATTGTTCCTTCAGTGAGATTTGGAGATGATGTTGTCCACTTAGTTCGTGCGCGAAGTTCGTTGATGTAGTCTAATGACCAATGTCGCCAAAATTGTTGCTTCACAGCAGTCAGTAGATCAAAACGTTCCAAATGAGTTAGATTGTCATTTGTTAAATTACGTTCGGGTAATGCGCGTAATGAATCACCCACAAGAAAGTGACCAGCTGTTAAAGCACTAAAATCATTAGGATCCGACGAAAGTGGCGACAGCGGTTGCGAATTAAGAACAGCTTCAACTTCAGCTGCTACGGTGTATAACTCCTCAAATGTGAGTCTAGTGTTTTTTAGTGTTCGTTGGAGCAGTCCCTTTGCACTCTTTACAGCCGCTTCCCACAATCCACCGAAATGAGGTGCTCTTGGTGGTATAAAACGAAACTCTATAAATTCATTTGCGCAATAAGTTTCGATTGTAGTTTGCGTATCTTTCTTAGAGAGAAATGTTTGCAATTCAGCAAGTTGATTGGCAGCTCCAACAAAATTGGTTGCGTTGATCCGACCGATTTCCAACGAAGGTCGACAATGTTACTGAATGTTGTTTTAGCCAGTGAAGCACGATTTGTGAATCGGACCAGAAGTAAACGGTGTATGGTTTTCCGACGAACTGGAGTTTGACCTTGGAATATACTTTGGCCAATAAATGTGCACCGCAGAGTTCAAGTTTTGGCAACGATTGTTTCTTTACCGGGGCGACTCTAGACTTGGATGTAAGCAATCGAACAGTGACTTGACCATTTGTAGACTCGGATCGTACGTAAATACAACAACCATATGCTCGAATGGACGAATCACAGAAACCATGCAATTGTAATGTTTCTATGTTGGTCTGAAGGCAATAACGTGGTACGGAAAGCAACGAAACAGTCTGTAGTGATGATAGACATTTTTGCCAAGCTAGCGATAGACCTTGTGGTACAGATTCATCCCAGTGAACTTTTAGAATCCATAATTCTTGAAGGATTATTTTTGCAACGATGATAAGCGGCGATAAGAGTCCAAGTGGATCAAAAAGTGATGATGCGATAGCTAATATATTTCTCTTGGTGACATTCGAGTTAATATGTTTGGGTGTAAACGAAAATAAAAACACGCCATTATGCTGATCCCATGTAACACCCAATGCGTTCGATATGTTGTTCTCAGGTGCATAGAGTTCTTTGTTATCAGATGTTTCCATGAAATCCACACAGTTTGAATGCCACTTGGCAAGTTCAAAGTGACCACGACGAAGAATTTCTGTGACTTGCTCTTTAATTGAGCGTAATGTGTCTAAATCATCAGCGCCTGACAACAAATCATCTACGTAAAATGACATTCTGATAACCTCAGCTCCAATTGGTTGATTATCTTTATGCACTGCTGCCAAGTGATGTAAGCTACGGATGGCTAGAAAGGGTGCTGAAGATGTTCCATAGGTAACCGTATTTAGTTGGTATGTGTGTAAATCAGAGTCTGGATGAGCTCGCCACAGTATGTATTGATATTTACAATGATCACTGTCTACATAAACTTGTCGGTACATTTTGACTATATCTGCGGTTATGGCGTATCGTACCAGTCTGAATCGAAGTAACAGAGTATACAAGTCATCTTGAATAGTTGGACCGACAAGTAGCAGATCATTTAACGAAGTTTGAGTTGTAGTGCGTGACGATGCATCGAATACCACACGCAACTTGGTTGTCTCACTGTTGGGTTTTAGTACGTAATGATGTGGTATGTAGTAGTGAGGTTGGGTAAGATCTGGGGTGTTCACTCGCGTCATATGGCCAAGATCTTCATACTCCTGCATGAATTCGTTGTACTGTAAGCGAACTTCCGGAGACTGCAACAAGCGACGTTCAATAGCGAGGAATCTACGACGAGCTATATCGAACGATTCTCCCAGTTGACTTGGATCATCCTTGAAAGGAAACTTGACTATAAGTCGTCCATTATCATCTTGACGAGTGGTTTGGATGTAGTGCTCTTCACATATATGATGTTCTGGAACACGCGTTTGAATCACTGAGTTTATAGATTCAATTTCCCACAAACGTTGAAGGTTTTCATTAATGCGTTGTTCGTTTAATGTTAAGCACGATAGTGATTGCTCCGAATTTAGCTGTTTGTGTTTGCCAGCAATAACCCAGCCAAATAAAGTTTTTTGAATGGTGGGTAGATTGGGACCGAGTTTAAACTGGCCAACAGCCACAATCTCAAAGAATGCTTCGGCACCTAATAGTAGGTCAACACGACGTGATTTATAGAATTGTTCATCTGCTAAAGGAGTATTTGTTGGAATGTTCCAGGCTGATACATCAATCTCTGTATCCGGTTGATACGTGATGTGAGGTGTGATGCAGAATTTCAAATGTTGTTCAAAGTTTGATGTGCGAGATTTTATTAAAGTAGACGCGGAAGACTTAATACTCGTCTGTGATTCACCGATTCCACGAAGCTGAACATTATATTTATCTCTTTGAAGATGAAGTCTTTGCGCAAAATCATCAGTGATAAGATTTACTTGAGAGCAAGAGTCAAGTAAGGCTCTACCAAGTTTGTATGAACCCATAGCATCTCTTACTAACACCATGGCTGTAGCTAATATTACCTGTGTATTCTTTTGGCTTGGTTGAGTATGTGCATGTGTTGCTGCTATTATTGGTTCTGGCGACGAACTTAAAGTGTGTGTTACAGTACCTTGTTGCTGTGAAGGTTGCGAACCTTTCACTTGGTGATGGAGCATGGTATGGTGACTTTGATTGCAAGTGCGACAGCGAAACTTCGACGGACAATTGGCTAATTGATGGCCCTTACCTAGACAATTGAGGCACAGACCATGCTTCTTAGCTGTGCTAAAACGTTGAGATGTGCTCATTGATTTGAATTCGTCACAACTTGCCAATCTATGTTCAGGGCTTGAACAAAGTAAACAAGTTGATTGGGTCAAAGCAAATGAAGATTTCTGTCCAGTGTTACGATTTTGTTTATTAGGGTGTGATTGAGACGATTGCGATATTGGACCGCTGGATTGTAAGAATTGGCAATGGCGTTCAAGCAGTTTGCAGCATTGATCCCACGTGGGTATCTCCGAATAGTCGAGCGATTCATTCCATTTGGTGCGTGTTGCGGTATCACACTTGTTGATGATGATATAGATCAACATAGCTTGAGATATTTTGTTGTCCGAACCCAACGATGACAG
This sequence comes from Phortica okadai, assembly GCA_034638295.1. Classification (NCBI taxonomy): domain Eukaryota; kingdom Metazoa; phylum Arthropoda; class Insecta; order Diptera; family Drosophilidae; genus Phortica; species Phortica okadai. The sequence continues at coordinate 25,878,324 of CM067851.1, read as the reverse complement.
TGAGCTAAACATAGACGAAGCATTGTCTATTAAGCTTCGCAATTGCTGTGCATTTGATTGCTTGACGGTCGGTAGGTTGAAAATAGCAGCAATTGTTTCAACAAATATTAGTGACGGTTTGTCGTATCGAGACTTCAACTAGTCTAAGGCCTTCTCATAATTTTCACTGGTCACAGGAAATGCTTGTACTGCCTCCAAGGCAGATCCTTTTAGGCAACTCAGTAAATGATTGAATTTCTCAATATTTGATATGTTTTCTCGTTCAATCAACTGGTTAAACGTTGTAATGAAGTTTTTATAATCGGCGTGATTTCCTGCGAATATGGGCAACGATAATCTTGGCAATTTAGAACTCGATGATGCTATAGACTGAGATACGACAGTTGTACTTGTGTTTAGTGACGAATTGACTTCAAGCAATTGCTCAATCCCCACTTTCGCACTAATGTAAATATTTTCGAGTTCAGTACGACCGTTGTCATTGGAATCGATTATTTCAATGTTAGATTGCACAGTCATTGCGTGATTGAAATACATTTCCAAAATGTTCAATCGACACTTTAACTCAACCGACGATATTCTCGTTTCCACAGCAGATTGACTGACAATTAGGTCTTTAATGCGCGACATGTTTCTTTTTATATTTGTCCGCTGATGTTGCAAATCTTTAAGCGGAGTTGTTTTAACTGGCGTCGGCATTTTTAAGTGTTCTCTTGCAATATCACTTATTGATTGTATGATTTGGAACTGATAGAACTTTAACGAATTTTGTGCGAGTGAGCTTGCATTACAAAAATCGAATATTTTATGTAAGCAAGGACGGACGACTACAAATGCGAATCAACAAAAAAACAAACGAAACGAAATAAGTTGTGTTCCAAAACGAAATTTCAAGTATAATTATAAGGAATTATACGAAGCCAAACTTCTTCGAAAAAACGAAACGACGCGACGATCAGGCGACGTATGTATGTATGTAGGCTTGGCGACAGTATTAAACGACGATACGATGTTCGTATGTCTGTCTTGGCGACAGTATTTGAAGACGAGACGATGTATGTATGTATGTCTAGGCGACAATACTCAACGATTAGGCGATTAATATTTATTTCACTAAATATTTGCATTAAATCACAAAAAACTATGCACTTGCCCCACGTTGGGCGCCAAAATGTTTGATGAGAAGCTTTTTCCTTATCCGTTTGAAGATTGGCGGGTGCACAGATTTTGATGATTTTGCTTTAGCTAGAATAAAACGATTTGCAGCCGGCTTTTTAGACGAATTCTGTACGACTGACTTTATTAAAGAAATTCACCATAGAAGAAATTCAACTTAAAAACTAGTGTTAAAAAATGACATTGGGTTCAATGTTGCCAAATTATAAAATAAGCAATATTTGGTATGTAAATTTAAAAATAACGTAAATAAATGCCACTCTGACCGAACATTACCTATATACTGATTCTCATACGATCATTCTTCCATACGTTTAAGCCTTAAGTGCTCAAAAATCCATATTGATAAAATTTAAATTTTGAAATGTTTAATTGTTTCTTTCAATTAAAAATAACATTTCAATTGTAGATTTTTGAATTTTTGAAATTTTTTGAAATGTTACCTATATACTGATTTTCAGACCATCATTCTTGCATACCTTCAAGCCTTCACTGCTCAAAAATCCATATTAATAAAATATAAATTTTGAAATGTTTTATTGCTTCTTTCACTTAAAAATAACATTTCAATAGTAGATTATTGAATTTTCTTAATTTTTTGAAATATTACCTATATAATGATTCTCATACGATCATTCCTCCATACGTTCAAGCCTTAAGTGCTCAAAAATCCATCTTGATAAAATTTAAATTTTAAAATGTTTTATTGTTTCTTTCACTTTGGTTAGAATTAAATTCACTCACAAACAACATTTCAATAGTAGATTTTTGAATTTTGAATTTTTTTTAAATGTTACCTATATACTGATTCTGAAACAATCATTCTTCCATACGTTCAAGCCTTCAGTGCTCAAAAATCCATATTGATAAAATATAAATTTTGAAATGTTTTATTGTTTCTTTTACTTAGGTTAGTATTAAATTCACTCACAAACAACATTTCAATAGTAGATTTTTGAATTTTGAATTTTTTTTAAATGTTACCTATATACTGATTCTGAAACGATCATTCTTCGATACCTTCAAGCCTTCAGTGCTCAAAAATCCGTATTGATAAAACTTAAATTTTAAAATGTTTTATTGTTTCTTTCACTTAGGTTAGTATTAAATTCACTCAAAAATAACATTTCAATAGTAGATTTTTGAATTTTTAAAATATTTTGAAATGTTACCTATATACTGAATCTCATACGATCATTCTTCGATACCTTCAAGCCTTCAGTGCTCAAAAATCCGTATTGATAAAACTTAAATTTTGAAATGTATTATTGTTTCTTTCACTTAAAAATAACATTTCAATAGTAGATTGTTGAATTTTTGAAATTTTTTGAAATGTTACCTATATACTGATTCTCATACGATCATTCCTCCATACGTTCAAGCCTTAAGTGCTCAAAAATCCATCTTGATAAAATTTAAATTTTAAAATGTTTTATTGTTTCTTTCACTTTGGTTAGAATTAAATTCACTCACAAACAACATTTCAATAGTAGATTTTTGAATTTTGAATTTTTTTTAAATGTTACCTATATACTGATTCTGAAACAATCATTCTTCCATACGTTCAAGCCTTCAGTGCTCAAAAATCCATATTGATAAAATATAAATTTTGAAATGTTTTATTGTTTCTTTTACTTAGGTTAGTATTAAATTCACTCACAAACAACATTTCAATAGTAGATTTTTGAATTTTGAATTTTTTTTAAATGTTACCTATATACTGATTCTGAAACGATCATTCTTCGATACCTTCAAGCCTTCAGTGCTCAAAAATCCGTATTGATAAAACTTAAATTTTGAAATGTATTATTGTTTCTTTCACTTAAAAATAACATTTCAATAGTACATTTTTGAATTTTTGAAATTTTTTGAAATGTTACCTATATACTGATTCTCATACGATCATTCCTCCATACGTTCAAGCCTTAAGTGCTCAAAAATCCGTATTGATAAAATATAAATTTTGAAATGTTTTATTGTTTCTTTTACTTAGGTTAGTATAAAATTCACTCACAAATAACATTTCAATAGTAGATTTTTGAATTTTTGAAATTTTTTTAAATGTTACCAATATACTGATTCTCATACGATCATTCTTCCATACGTTCAAGGCTTAAGTGCTCAAAAATCCGTATTGATAATATTTAAATTTTGAAATGTTTTATTGTTTCTATCACTTAGGTTAGTATTAAATTCACTCAAAAATAACATTTCAATAGTAGATTTTTGAATTTTTGAAATTTTTTTAAATGTTACTGTTTAGGGGAACAGCAAGAGTTTTTGCTGACCGCTGTTTGACCAAACCGAAAAACTAACCGAAATAAAAACGCGTCGAAATACGTGTGTTCGGTTTGACAAATTAACAACGAATGCATGTATTTTAGCAATTATAAGATGTACAAGGAATTGATCTTTCTAGAACAGAGAGAGTAGAATAACATAGAGCTTAGCTTACTGTTACGAACGTTTATGCTAAATTGAGCCTGATTACATTAAGAGAGTGAGAAGTTATGATGGGCAAGCCGGTTCTCTTAACATCCTCCCCCCGTTGAAGGGCTCCGACTTTCAACATCTTCCATTGGCAGCAGTCACAGTTTAGCTACGGCTCGCTTGCTAAGCCCAGTGCTTGTACGAACGTTTGCTACACGAGCTACGCCATCTTCGCCTTTAATGATTTCGGACACACGGCCGATTTGCCATTTCATCGGTGGTGTGTTGTCATCTTTGAGAAGGACCAAGGCGCCTTCGGGGATGTTTACGGAATTTGAACGCCACTTAGCTCGCTCCTGTAGTAGGGTGAGATAAGCCGTGCTCCATGCTTTCCAGAAGGACTGCTGTATTTGATAAACAACTTGCCAATGCCTTAAGCGATTTGGGCTTATGTGAGATAGGTCTGGCTCCGCAACCCCTGACAGCATTCTACCAGTCAAGAAGTGCCCGGGAGTTAGAACTTGCAAATCATCAGCTCTTTCTGTGAGCTGAAAAAGAGGTCGTGAATTAACTATGGCGGCAATTTGATAAATCAAAGTTCTGAGCTCTTCAAAATTGAGGACTGACAGGCCAATTGAGCGACGAAGGTGATGTTTGGCTAACTTGATTGAAGCTTCCCAGAGGCCACCGAAATGCGGCGATCTAGGCGGAATGAAGCGCCAATTTATTCCCTCGTCGAGACAATACTTGTGCACCTCACTTTGATGTTCCTCACTTAACATCAGATTGCGAAGCTCTTTCAGTTCATTTCTGGCACCAACGAAATTTGTCGCATTGTCTGACCAGATGACTCCAGGCCGTCCGCGCAAGCTTACAAAGCGCCGGAGCGCAGCCAAGAACGAAGAAGTTGCCAAATCTTTCACCAGCTTCAAGTGTACAGCCTTTGTAGCGAAACATATGTACAGGCATATGTAACATTTTGTCGGCTGCCTATTGCGCACCTCCGACTTGTAGAAGTAAGGTCCACAACTCCTGTGGTGAAGAATTGATGCTGGGGCCTTACGCGCTCCGCTGGCAAATTGCCCATAATGTGCTGCATCATTATTGGTTTTACGCGAAAGCATCTGATGCACCGGTTCACAACTTTAGCTACAGCCTTCAGTCCACCGAGAGGCCAAAACTTCAACCGGATGCTCGACAGCAAAGCCTGCGGGCCAGCATGCAACAGACGCTGATGATAGTCAGATATAATACTCTTTGTCACTGGATGACCTATAGGTAATATGATCGGATGTTTTTCGTTGAAGCTCAAGTTTGCATTTTCTAATCTACCGCCTACGCGCAATACGCCAGCTTTGTCAATAAAGGGGTTCAAAGATGCGATTTTACTAGAACGGCCAATTCTCCCATTAGCTTCCAACTCGGTGTAGTCATGGTGCGTTGCTGACCTTTGTACCATTCTAATTAGTACATGGGTTCCAGCTTCTATCTCTTCCACGGTGAGTTTTGACGATGACCACTGGTGCGATTTGAATTTTATAAAACGATATACGTAAGCGTAAATTCTTTGAATTGATCTAAATGAATTAACGAATTTGCATTGAATTGAGTAGTCCACAATGCTTGATACTGCACTCAGCACGTTACGCTTTTTCTCAAGAGTACTCGGAGCAATTTTGACATATTGTGGCCATCTACACTCGCTATCTTGTAAGAACGCAGGCCCATGTTTCCATAACGCACATTCTTCAAGCTCATTTGGAAATGCGCCCTTCGATACGATGTCCGCCGGATTGAGCTCTGATGGCACATGGCTCCAAGCCATGCCTTGCGACATCTCTTGAATGGTGCTAATGCGATTTGCGACGAAAATGTTATAGTTAGCGGCGACGTCATTTAGCCAAGAAAGAACTATTGTTGAGTCTGACCAGCAAAAGAAATCTCCACTAAAGGCTTGTAAATCAAAAATAGACTTCATCAACTCAGCTAGTAAGGTTGCGGCGCATAATTCCAATTTGGGTACGGTGAGGGTCTTTAATGGTGCTACTCTTGACTTTGAGCATAGTAAGTTAACCTTCACATCATCACCCTTCTTCGCGCGAATATAAACGCACGCTCCATAGGCCTTTACACTTGCATCACAAAATCCATGTATTTGCAACTCCGAATCATCTAGTCCAACGAAACGAGGAAACCGAATGCTGCTAATTCTGCTTAATTCTGAGCATAATATACTCCAACTAGAATGAAATGACTGTGGTACACTTTCATCCCATGCCAATTTTTGTTTCCAAAGCGACTGAAGAAACACTTTCACTTTCAAAATTACGGGGCCTATTAGTCCAAGTGGATCGTAAAACCTTGCAGCGGCTGCCAACACTTGGCGCCTGGTGACATGATCAGCAATCGCCATCGGAGCTAACGAAAACAAAAAATTATCGTCTTTTGGGTCCCATACCAATCCAAGAGTTTTCGTGCAGCTTCCGCCATCACTGAAGGCTATTGCCCGCTCTCTGCTCGATGCTTCCACTGCTTGCAAGACACGCTCATTATTTGAACACCATTTTCGGAGTATGAATTTTCCTCGGAGAAGCAATGCCTTTGTTTGCGAAATAATTTCCAAAGCTTCATCCTCTGTGTTACTGACTGTGATGAGGTCGTCAACATAGAAATCGCGTAGTACTGTCTTCGAGCCAAGAGGGAAGTCGTCTGCTTCATCTATAGCTGCCTGCCTCATCGCCCGAATAGCCAAAAATGCTGCAGGCTTTGTGCCATAGGTCACGGTGTCCAATCTATAAATCTGTATTGCGTCATCAGGCTGCTCGCGCCTTACGATGCTCTGCAGAAAAGAATCTGGTTCTTCAATCCTTACACAGCGATACATTTTACATATGTCTCCAGTGATGCCAATTCTGTGCGATCGAAAACGCAAAAGTGTTTCAACCAATTTTGGTTGTATTACAGGTCCTGCCATTAGCATATCATTCAGAGAATAACCAGTGGTGGTTGGGGCTGACGCGTCGAATACCACACGCAATTTAGTCGTGGTGCTGTCAGCTTTTAAAACGCAATGGTGCGGTAGGAAATATGATGCCATGCCAGGTGGAACTGTGCTAATCGGGGTCATGTGTTTAAGGTCTCTATATTCTTTGATGAATGCCGAATACTGTTGTTTCAATTGAGGGTGTTTAACAAACTTTTTCTCCAACGCCCTCAGCCGATTTACAGCTTGTGCATATGAATCACCCAATGCACTTAAGCTGACCTTTGTTGGTAATCGCACTGCATACTCTCCCGTATCCAGACGGCGAAAGTTGCTCACGAAATGCCTCTCACAATCTAAGTCCTCCTTTGATCGTTTGATGCTCAGTTGAGTGTGTCCTTCAACTTCCCAAAACCGTTTCACCAACTCGTGCAGAGCACAATCATGATCTTGATTAAAGGAATCGACGTGGGCAACTGCGCAGCATGATATTTTATTCACGGGACAACTCACATTCCCAGAGACGACCCAACCTAGTTTGGTTTTTTGGAGAGTTGGCAAATTTGGACCCAACTGCAGCTGACCTACGCATAACAGATCGAAGAATAAACTAGCACCGATAAGCATATCGATTCCTTGTGGCCGATAAAACCCTGCGTCCGCAAGCGATATATTTGGCGGTATGTTCCACTGATCAGATGACAAGTTTGTTTCAGGTTGATTTGAGATTATTGTAGGAACGACGACAGCTGAGAAGGATGTACTATATTTTCCGTCGACGGATTGCAATGCTATCATTATGTTTTCTTTAGCAGTTATATCCGATTGACCAAAGCCCGAAATAATAGTTGTAGATTTGGTCCTTTTGACTTGTAGTCGATTAGCTAGACCCGCTGTTACGCAATTAAGCTGCGAAGCAGAGTCAAGCAGCGCTCTACATGGAAACAACATTCCATTCCGTCCCTTGACCATGACTACGGCGGTGGCGAGAATGGTGACAGTATTCAAGGCATGACTGCTGCTAAGTAATGCAGCAGGTTTTGAATCAACGACAAGAGCGCTTTTAGCTTCTGGGGAGACCAAGCTTTCAATTCTCTCAGGAACTTGCTGATTTAGATGAAGCAATGAGTGGTGCCTAGCAGAGCACGATTTGCAGCAACTTGATTTGCAGTCTTTCACGAAATGACCCTTGCCCAAGCAATTGATGCACAGCTTCAGCTTTTTGGTTTCTTTGAGGCGAAGAGAAGGCGAGAGGTTCAGGAACAGTTGACAATTCGTAATTGTATGCTCAGCCTGGCAAAATGCACAACGCCTACTACAGCTTGTGGCCACGAACGATTTTCTAGCTGATACCTTTTTGGAATTCACCTGATGGCCTGGTATGCGTATTGCAGAAGCCAATTCAACATTCTCGAGCATACGAGCTCGGCGCTCAAAGAAAGTTACCATTGACTCCCAAGACGGTAAGCCTTGCACGGGTATCTCTTCCTCCCATTTTGATTGTGTAGCGCCATCGGCTTTTTTACCAATCAAATAAATTAGGAATCCGTCAAGTATTTCAGCTTTCGTAGCTATTGTGCTTAACGCTCGAAGATGCGAACTGCCTTTGTCAATTATCTCTCGCAAGTCCGACGCTGAATTTTCAGCCATAGTTTTCAAGCCAAAAAGCTGACCAATATGCGCCTGAAATTGAACACTTTTAATATCAAACCGTCTCTTTAACAAAGTTACCGCTTTGGCATAGTTTTCATGGCAGATCTCCAAGGAACGAATTGCATCAAGGGCCGTGCCAGTTAAACTTGCTCTCAAATGCTGGAACTTTTCGATGTTGCTCAGAGCTAATTCCTTATCGACGATAACCTGGAATAGCGACCAAAAGTCCGGCCAGTCTGTGACCGTACCACTGAACACAGGCAATTGTAACGCCGGCAAACGTGTTCTAGCTGATGACATGACGGGGGCTGCCAACGGCTCAATACGAGTAGACGTCTGCGAATCCTGAATGGCTTGCGAGCTCAAACATCTTGACATAGCAGCCTTTGCCATGACGAATGTTTCCATGAACTTTACACGAGCATCACTGTCAACCTCGTCGACGCATATTTGCTCGAGCTGCGTCTGATTATCTTCGAATTGAGACTGAAGCTTCTCAAGCTGCTCTAATTTAACATTCACGATAGATTCGTCCAAGCTTTGCGAGCTACTTTCTGCCGCTGCGGCGCACATAGATTCAATTTGCTTTAAAAACCACCGGCTCTTTCGTTTAAGAAATTCATAATTTTTGTTCACTGATTCCACGAGGTAGGCCTTCTGCCCTTTATTTGACTTTGGCATTTTGTTTCAAACAGTTATCCAAAGCGAATTAGCAGAGGAAAAAGAATCCGGATTGAGAGAGCACGCAAGTAAGCTGCTGCGACAAATGATAATGATGATGTACCAATAAGCGATGATGATGTACCGAATAAGCGATGATGATGTACCGAATAAGCGATGATGATGTACCGAATGCGATGATGATGTACCGAATGCAAACCAGCAATGCAAGGCTACTAATCCGAACGGGATTTGTTGTTGTTGCGACCGAGAGAGCAATGCGAAACAACAACGAAAGACAATGCAGAACAACAACGCAAGCTACCGTTGCTACTTGCATACACGAGCAAAGCGAAGAAATAAATGTGCTTGCAAATAAAACTCGAAATAACAAGATTTGCGATTTAAATCCTCTATATTTGCTTAATTAATTTGCAACCGATCACGTCGGGGTCACCAAATGTTTAGGGGAACAGCAAGAGTTTTTGCTGACCGCTGTTTGATCAAACCGAAAAACTAACCGAAATAAAAACGCGTCGAAATACGTGTGTTCGGTTTGACAAATTAACAACGAATGCATGTATTTTAGCAATTATAAGATGTACAAGGAATTGATCTTTCTAGAACAGAGAGAGTAGAATAACATAGAGCTTAGCTTACTGTTACGAACGTTTATGCTAAATTGAGCCTGATTACATTAAGAGAGTGAGAAGTTATGATGGGCAAGCCGGTTCTCTTAACAGTTACCTTTAAACTGATTCTCATACGATCATTCTTCGATACTTTCAAGCCTTCAGTGCTCAAAAATCCGTATTGATAAAATTTAAATTTTGAAATGTTTTATTGTTTCTTTCACTTAAAAGCAACATTGCAATAGTAAATTATTGAATTTTTTAAATTTTTTGAAATGTTACCTATATACTGAATCTCATACGATCATTTTTCCATACGTTCAAGCCTTCAGTGCTCAAAAATCCATATTGATAAAATAGAAATTTTGAAATGTTTTATTGTTTCTTTTACTTAGGTTAGTATTAAATTCACTCACAAATAACATTTCAATAGTAGATTTTTGAATTTTTGAAATTTTTTGAAATGTTACCTATATACTGATTCTCAAACGATCATTCTTCCATACAATCAAGCCTTAAGTGCTCAAAAATCCGTATTGATAAAATTTAAATTTTGAAATGTTTTATTGTTTCTTTCACTTAAGCAGGCCATCCATTGTCGAATTTGTTTGACGAATTTGTTGTGTTTGACAAAATATTCGTCGTTAGTGGTAGTGTTCGTTTTTAAATTTTGTGTTTGATGTTTTGTTCGAGAAAAATAGAAATGATTCTATCTTGGCTTCGTTTGTCGAACAAATTTTACAGTGGATGGCAATGTTCATTTGTAAAAAGTTTTCCTAGCGTGAAGACGTGTATAAAATGACGAAAAAATTTTTGCCAGAATTTATTAATTGCCTGCAAAATGATGTTTGCAAACAATGTTTGAACTAGTTTGTGGCAAAATGATTTTTTGTTCGACAAACAGTTTTTCAAACAAATTCGACAATGGATGGCCTGCTTTAGGTTAGTATTAAATTCACTCACAAACAACATTTCAATAGTAGATTATTGAATTTTTGAAATTTTTTGAAATGTTACCTATTTACTGATTCCCATACGATCATTCTTCCATACGTTCAAGCCTAAAGTGGTCAAAAATCCATATTGATAAATGTAAATTTTGAAATGTTTTATTGTTTCTTTCACTTAGGTTAGTATTAAATTCACTCAAAAATACCATTTCAATAGTAGATTTTTTAATTTTTGAATTTTTTTGAAATGTTACCTATATACTGGATCTCATACGATCATTCATCCATACGTTCAAGCCTTAAGTGCTCAAAAATCCATATAAATAAAATGTAAATTTTGAAATGGTTTATTGTTTCTTTCACTAAAAAATAACATTTCAATAGTAGATTATTGAATTTTTGAAATTTTTTGAAATGTTACCTATTTACTGATTCCCATACGATCATTCTTCCATACGTTCAAGCCTAAAGTGGTCAAAAATCCATATTGATAAATGTAAATTTTGAAATGTTTTATTGTTTCTTTCACTTAGGTTAGTATTAAATTCACTCAAAAATACCATTTCAATAGTAGATTTTTGAATTTTTGAATTTTTTTTAAATGTTACCTGTATACTGATTCTCATATGATCATTCTTCCATACGTTCAAGCCTTAAGTGCTCAAAAATCCATATTGATAAAATTTAAGATTTGAAATGTTTTATTGTTTCTTTCACTTAAAAATAACATTTCAATAGTAGATTTTTGAATTTTTAAAATTTTTTGAAATGTTACCTATATGCTGATTCTCATACGATTATTCTTCTATACGTTCAAGCCATAAGTGCTCAAAAACCCCTATTGATAAAATGTAAATTTTGAAATGGTTTATAGTTTCTTTCATTTAAAAATAACATTTCAATAGTAGATTTTTGAATTTTTGAATTTTTTTGAAATGTTACCTATATACTGGATCTCATACGATTTTTTTTTTTGAATTTTGTGAATTTTTTTTAAATGTTACCTATATACTGATTCCCATATGATCATTCTTCCATACGTTCAAGCCTTAAGTGCTCAAAAATCCATATTGATAAAATTTAAATTTTGAAATGTTGTATTGCTTCTTTCACTTAAAAATAACATTTCAATAGTAGATTTTTGAGTTTTAGAAATTTTTTGAAATGTTACCTGTATACTGATTTCCATACGATCATTCTTCCATACGTTCAAGCCTTAAGTGGTCAAAAATCCTTATTGATAAATGAAATTTTGAAATGTTTTATAGTTTGTTTCATTTAAAAATAACATTTCAATAGTAGATTTTAGAATTTTTGAATTTTTTTGAAATGTTACCTATATTCTGGATCTCATACGATCATTCTTCCACACGTTCAAGCCTTTAGTGCTAAAAAATCCATATAAATAAAATGTAAATTTTGAAATGGTTTATTGTTTCTTTCACTAAAAAATAACATTTCAATAGTAGATTTTTGAATTTTAGAAATTTTTTGAAATGTTACCTGTATACTGATTATCATATGATCATTCTTCCATACGTTCAAGCCTTAAGTGCTCAAAAATCCATATTGCTAAAATCTAAGATTTGAAATGTTTTATCGTTTCTTCCACTTAAAAATAACATTTCAATAGTAGATTTTTGAATTTTTAAAATTTTTTGAAATGTTACCTGTATACTGATTCTCATACGATTATTCTTCTATACGTTCAAGCCATAATTGCTCAAACCCATATTGATAAAATGTAAATTTTGCAATGGTTTATAGTTTCTTTCATTTAAAAATAACATTTCAATAGTAGATTTTTGAATTTTTGAATTTTTTTTAAATGTTACCTATATACTGGATCTCATACGATCATTCTTCCATACGTTCAAGCCTTAAGTGCTCAAAAATCCATATAAATAAAATGTAAATTTTGAAATGGTTTATTGTTTCTTTCACTAAAAAATAACATTTCAATAGTAGATTTTTGAATTTTTGAATTTTTTTGAAATGTTACCTATATACTGGATCTCATACGATCATTCTTACATACGTTCAAGCCTTAAGTGCTCAAAAATCCATATAAATAAAATGTAAATTTTGAAATGGTTTATTGTTTCTTTCACTAAAAAATAACATTTCAATAGTAGATTATTGAATTTTTGAAATTTTTTGAAATGTTACCTATTTACTGATTCCCATACGATCATTCTTCCATACGTTCAAGCCTTAAGTGGTCAAAAATCCATATTGATAAATGTAAATTTTGAAATGTTTTATTGTTTCTTTCACTTAGGTTAGTATTAAATTCACTCAAAAATAACATTTCAATAGTAGATTTTTGAATTTTTGAATTTTTTTAAATGTTACCTATATACTGATTCCCATATGATCATTCTTCCATACGTTCAAGCCTTAAGTGCTCAAAAATCCATATTGATAAAATTTAAATTTTGAAATGTTTTATTGTTTCTTTCACTTAAAAATAACATTTCAATAGTAGATTTTTGAATTTTAGAAATTTTTTGAAATGTTACCTGTATACTGATTCTCATATGATCATTCTTCCATACGTTCAAGCCTTAAGTGCTCAAAAATCCATATTGCTAAAATCTAAGATTTGAAATGTTTTATTGTTTCTTCCACTTAAAAATAACATTTCAATAGTAGATTTTTGAATTTTTAAAATTTTTTGAAATGTTACCTGTATACTGATTCTCATACGATTATTCTTCTATACGTTCAAGCCATAATTGCTCAAACCCATATTGATAAAATGTAAATTTTGCAATGGTTTATAGTTTCTTTCATTTAAAAATAACATTTCAATAGTAGATTTTTGAATTTTTGAATTTTTTGAAATGTTACCTATATACTGGATCTCATACGATCATTCTTCCATACGTTCAAGCCTTAAGTGCTCAAAAATCCATATAAATAAAATGAAAATTTTGAAATGGTTTATTGTTTCTTTCACTAAAAAATAACATTTCAATAGTAGATTTTTGAATTTTTAAAATTTTTTGAAATGTTACCTATATACTGATTCTCATACGATTATTCTTCTATACGTTCAAGCCATAAGTGCTCAAAAACCCCTATTGATAAAATGTAAATTTTGAAATGGTTTATAGTTTCTTTCATTTAAAAATAACATTTCAATAGTAGATTTTTGAATTTTTGAATTTTTTTGAAATGTTACCTATATACTGGATCTCATACGATCATTCTTCCATACGTTCAAGCCTTAAGTGCTCAAAAATCCATATAAATAAAATGTAAATTTTGAAATGGTTTATTGTTTCTTTCACTAAAAAATAACATTTCAATAGTAGATTATTGAATTTTTGAAATTTTTTGAAATGTTACCTATTTAGTGATTCCCATACGATCATTCTTCCATACGTTCAAGCCTAAAGTGGTCAAAAATCCATATTGATAAATGTAAATTTTGAAATGTTTTATTGTTTCTTTCACTTAGGTTAGTATTAAATTCACTCAAAAATACCATTTCAATAGTAGATTTTTGAATTTTTGAATTTTTTTTAAATGTTACCTATATACTGATTCCCATATGATCATTCTTCCATACGTTCAAGCCTTAAGTGCTCAAAAATCCATATTGATAAAATTTAAATTTTGAAATGTTTTATAGTTTCTTTCATTTAAAAATAACATTTCAATAGTAGATTTTAGAATTTTTGAATTTTTTTGAAATGTTACCTATATTCTGGATCTCATACGATCATTCTTCCACACGTTCAAGCCTTAAGTGCTCAAAAATCCATATAAATAAAATTTAAATTTTGAAATGGTTTATTGTTTCTTTCACTAAAAAATAACATTTCAATAGTAGATTTTTGAATTTTAGAAATTTTTTGAAATGTTACCTGTATACTGATTATCATATGATCATTCTTCCATACGTTCAAGCCTTAAGTGCTCAAAAATCCATATTGCTAAAATCTAAGATTTGAAATGTTTTATTGTTTCTTCCACTTAAAAATAACATTTCAATAGTAGATTTTTGAATTTTTAAAATTTTTTGAAATGTTACCTGTATACTGATTCTCATACAATTATTCTTCTATACGTTCAAGCCATAATTGCTCAAACCCATATTGATAAAATGTAAATTTTGCAATGGTTTATAGTTTCTTTCATTTAAAAATAACATTTCAATAGTAGATTTTTGAATTTTTGAATTTTTTTTAAATGTTACCTATATACTGGATCTCATACGATCATTCTTCCATACGTTCAAGCCTTAAGTGCTCAAAAATCCATATAAATAATATGTAAATTTTGAAATGGTTTATTGTTTCTTTCACTAAAAAATAACATTTCAATAGTAGATTTTTGAATTTTTGAATTTTTTTTAAATGTTACCTATATACTGGATCTCATACGATCATTCTTCCATACGTTCAAGCCTTAAGTGCTCAAAAATCCATATAAATAAAATGTAAATTTTGAAATGGTTTATTGTTTCTTTCACTAAAAAATAACATTTCAATAGTAGATTATTGAATTTTTGAAATTTTTTGAAATGTTACCTATTTACTGATTCCCATACGATCATTCTTCCATACGTTCAAGCCTTAAGTGGTCAAAAATCCATATTGATAAATGTAAATTTTGAAATGTTTTATTGTTTCTTTCACTTAGGTTAGTGTTAAATTCACTCAAAAATACCATTTCAATAGTAGATTTTTGAATTTTTGAATTTTTTTTAAATGTTACCTATATACTGATTCCCATATGATCATTCTTCCATACGTTCAAGCCTTAAGTGCTCAAAAATCCATATTGATAAAATTTAAATTTTGAAATGTTTTATTGTTTCTTTCACTTAAAAATAACATTTCAATAGTAGATTTTTGAATTTTAGAAATTTTTTGAAATGTTACCTGTATACTGATTCTCATATGATCATTCTTCCATACGTTCAAGCCTTAAGTGCTCAAAAATCCATATTGCTAAAATCTAAGATTTGAAATGTTTTATTGTTTCTTCCACTTAAAAATAACATTTCAATAGTAGATTTTTGAATTTTTAAAATTTTTTTAAATGTTACCTGTATACTGATTCTCATACGATTATTCTTCTATACATTCAAGCCATAATTGCTCAAACCCATATTGATAAAATGTAAATTTTGCAATGGTTTATAGTTTCTTTCATTTAAAAATAACATTTCAATAGTAGATTTTTGAATTTTTGAATTTTTTGAAATGTTACCTATATACTGGATCTCATACGATCATTCTTCCATACGTTCAAGCCTTAAGTGCTCAAAAATCCATATAAATAAAATGTAAATTTTGAAATGGTTTATTGTTTCTTTCACTAAAAAATAACATTTCAATAGTAGATTTTTGAATTTTAGAAATTTTTTGAAATGTTACCTATATACTGATTCTCATACGATTATTCTTCTATACGTTCAAGCCATAAGTGCTCAAAAACCCCTATTGATAAAATGTAAATTTTGAAATGGTTTATTGTTTCTTTCACTAAAAAATAACATTTCAATAGTAGATTTTTGAATTTTTGAATTTTTTTGAAATGTTACCTATATACTGGATCTCATACGATCATTCTTCCATACGTTCAAGCCTTAAGTGCTCAAAAATCCATATTGATAAATGTAAATTTTGAAATGTTTTATGGTTTCTTTCACTTAGGTTAGTGTTAAATTCACTCAAAAATACCATTTCAATAGTAGATTTTTGAATTTTTGAATTTTTTTTAAATGTTACCTATATACTGATTCCCATATGATCATTCTTCCATACGTTCAAGCCTTAAGTGCTCAAAAATCCATATTGATAAAATTTAAATTTTGAAATGTTGTATTGCTTCTTTCACTTAAAAATAACATTTCAATAGTAGATTTTTGAGTTTTAGAAATTTTTTGAAATGTTACCTGTACTGATTTCCATACGATCATTCTTCCATACGTTCAAGCCTTAAGTGGTCAAAAATCCTTATTGATAAATGTAAATTTTGAAATGTTTTATTGTTTCTTTCACTTAGGTTAGTGTTAAATTCACTCAAAAATACCATTTCAATAGTAGATTTTTGAATTTTTGAATTTTTTTTAAATGTTACCTATATACTGATTCCCATATGATCATTCTTCCATACGTTCAAGCCTTAAGTGCTCAAAAATCCATATTGATAAAATTTAAATTTTGAAATGTTTTATTGTTTCTTTCACTTAAAAATAACATTTCAACAGTAGATTTTTGAATTTTAGAAATTTTTTGAAATGTTACCTGTATACTGATTCTCATATGATCATTCTTCCATACGTTCAAGCCTTAAGTGCTCAAAAATCCATATTGCTAAAATCTAAGATTTGAAATGTTTTATTGTTTCTTCCACTTAAAAATAACATTTCAATAGTAGATTTTTGAATTTTTAAAATTTTTTTAAATGTTACCTGTATACTGATTCTCATACGATTATTCTTCTATACATTCAAGCCATAATTGCTCAAACCCATATTGATAAAATGTAAATTTTGCAATGGTTTATAGTTTCTTTCATTTAAAAATAACATTTCAATAGTAGATTTTTGAATTTTTGAATTTTTTGAAATGTTACCTATATACTGGATCTCATACGATCATTCTTCCATACGTTCAAGCCTTAAGTGCTCAAAAATCCATATAAATAATATGTAAATTTTGAAATGGTTTATTGTTTCTTTCACTAAAAAATAACATTTCAATAGTAGATTTTTGAATTTTTGAATTTTTTTTAAATGTTACCTATATACTGGATCTCATACGATCATTCTTCCATACGTTCAAGCCTTAAGTGCTCAAAAATCCATATAAATAAAATGTAAATTTTGAAATGGTTTATTGTTTCTTTCATTTAAAAATAACATTTCAATAGTAGATTATTGAATTTTTGAAATTTTTTGAAATGTTACCTATTTACTGATTCCCATACGATCATTCTTCCATACGTTCAAGCCTTAAGTGGTCAAAAATCCATATTGATAAATGTAAATTTTGAAATGTTTTATTGTTTCTTTCACTTAGGTTAGTGTTAAATTCACTCAAAAATACCATTTCAATAGTAGATTTTTGAATTTTTGAATTTTTTTTAAATGTTACCTATATACTGATTCCCATATGATCATTCTTCCATACGTTCAAGCCTTAAGTGCTCAAAAATCCATATTGATAAAATTTAAATTTTGAAATGTTTTATTGTTTCTTTCACTTAAAAATAACATTTCAATAGTAGATTTTTGAATTTTAGAAATTTTTTGAAATGTTACCTGTATACTGATTCTCATGTGATCATTCTTCCATACGTTCAAGCCTTAAGTGCTCAAAAATCCATATTGCTAAAATCTAAGATTTGAATTGTTTTATTGTTTCTTCCACTTAAAAATAACATTTCAATAGTAGATTTTTGAATTTTTAAAATTTTTTTAAATGTTACCTGTATACTGATTCTCATACGATTATTCTTCTATACATTCAAGCCATAATTGCTCAAACCCATATTGATAAAATGTAAATTTTGCAATGGTTTATAGTTTCTTTCATTTAAAAATAACATTTCAATAGTAGATTTTTGAATTTTTGAATTTTTTGAAATGTTACCTATATACTGGATCTCATACGATCATTCTTCCATACGTTCAAGCCTTAAGTGCTCAAAAATCCATATAAATAAAATGTAAATTTTGAAATGGTTTATTGTTTCTTTCACTAAAAAATAACATTTCAATAGTAGATTTTTGAATTTTAGAAATTTTTTGAAATGTTACCTATATACTGATTCTCATACGATTATTCTTCTATACGTTCAAGCCATAAGTGCTCAAAAACCCCAATTGATAAAATGTAAATTTTGCAATGGTTTATAGTTTCTTTCATTTAAAAATAACATTTCAATAGTAGATTTTTGAATTTTTGAATTTTTTGAAATGTTACCTATATACTGGATCTCATACGATCATTCTTCCATACGTTCAAGCCTTAAGTGCTCAAAAATCCATATAAATAAAATGTAAATTTTGAAATGGTTTATTGTTTCTTTCACTAAAAAATAATATTTCAATAGTAGATTTTTGAATTTTAGAAATTTTTTGAAATGTTACCTATATACTGATTCTCATACGATTATTCTTCTATACGTTCAAGCCATAATTGCTCAATCCCATATTGATAAAATGTAAATTTTGCAATGGTTTATAGTTTCTTTCATTTAAAAATAACATTTCAATAGTAGATTTTTGAATTTTTGAATTTTTTGAAATGTTACCTATATACTGGATCTCATACGATCATTCTTCCATACGTTCAAGCCTTAAGTGCTCAAAAATCCATATAAATAAAATGTAAATTTTGAAATGGTTTATTGTTTCTTTCACTAAAAAATAACATTTCAATAGTAGATTATTGAATTTTTGAAATTTTTTGAAATGTTACCTATTTACTGATTCCCATACGATCATTCTTCCATTCGTTCAAGCCTTAAGTGGTCAAAAATCCATATTGATAAATGTAAATTTTGAAATGTTTTATGGTTTCTTTCACTTAGGTTAGTGTTAAATTCACTCAAAAATACCATTTCAATAGTAGATTTTTGAATTTTTGAATTTTTTTTAAATGTTACCTATATACTGATTCCCATATGATCATTCTTCCATACGTTCAAGCCTTAAGTGCTCAAAAATCCATATTGATAAAATTTAAATTTTGAAATGTTGTATTGCTTCTTTCACTTAAAAATAACATTTCAATAGTAGATTTTTGAGTTTTAGAAATTTTTTGAAATGTTACCTGTACTGATTTCCATACGATCATTCTTCCATACGTTCAAGCCTTAAGTGGTCAAAAATCCTTATTGATAAATGTAAATTTTGAAATGTTTTATTGTTTCTTTCACTTAGGTTAGTGTTAAATTCACTCAAAAATACCATTTCAATAGTAGATTTTTGAATTTTTGAATTTTTTTTAAATGTTACCTATATACTGATTCCCATATGATCATTCTTCCATACGTTCAAGCCTTAAGTGCTCAAAAATCCATATTGATAAAATTTAAATTTTGAAATGTTTTATTGTTTCTTTCACTTAAAAATAACATTTCAATAGTAGATTTTTGAATTTTAGAAATTTTTTGAAATGTTACCTGTATACTGATTCTCATATGATCATTCTTCCATACGTTCAAGCCTTAAGTGCTCAAAAATCCATATTGCTAAAATCTAAGATTTGAAATGTTTTATTGTTTCTTCCACTTAAAAATAACATTTCAATAGTAGATTTTTGAATTTTTAAAATTTTTTTAAATGTTACCTGTATACTGATTCTCATACGATTATTCTTCTATACATTCAAGCCATAATTGCTCAAACCCATATTGATAAAATGTAAATTTTGCAATGGTTTATAGTTTCTTTCATTTAAAAATAACATTTCAATAGTAGATTTTTGAATTTTTGAATTTTTTGAAATGTTACCTATATACTGGATCTCATACGATCATTCTTCCATACGTTCAAGCCTTAAGTGCTCAAAAATCCATATAAATAATATGTAAATTTTGAAATGGTTTATTGTTTCTTTCACTAAAAAATAACATTTCAATAGTAGATTTTTGAATTTTTGAATTTTTTTTAAATGTTACCTATATACTGGATCTCATACGATCATTCTTCCATACGTTCAAGCCTTAAGTGCTCAAAAATCCATATAAATAAAATGTAAATTTTGAAATGGTTTATTGTTTCTTTCACTAAAAAATAACATTTCAATAGTAGATTATTGAATTTTTGAAATTTTTTGAAATGTTACCTATTTACTGATTCCCATACGATCATTCTTCCATACGTTCAAGCCTTAAGTGGTCAAAAGTCCATATTGATAAATGTAAATTTTGAAATGTTTTATTGTTTCTTTCACTTAGGTTAGTGTTAAATTCACTCAAAAATACCATTTCAATAGTAGATTTTTGAATTTTTGAATTTTTTTTAAATGTTACCTATATACTGATTCCCATATGATCATTCTTCCATACGTTCAAGCCTTAAGTGCTCAAAAATCCATATTGATAAAATTTAAATTTTGAAATGTTTTATTGTTTCTTTCACTTAAAAATAACATTTCAATAGTAGATTTTTGAATTTTTGAATTTTTTGAAATGTTACCTATATACTGGATCTCATACGATCATTCTTCCATACGTTCAAGCCTTAAGTGCTCAAAAATCCATATAAATAAAATGTAAATTTTGAAATGGTTTATTGTTTCTTTCACTAAAAAATAACATTTCAATAGTAGATTTTTGAATTTTAGAAATTTTTTGAAATGTTACCTATATACTGATTCTCATACGATTATTCTTCTATACGTTCAAGCCATAAGTGCTCAAAAACCACAATTGATAAAATGTAAATTTTGCAATGGTTTATAGTTTCTTTCATTTAAAAATAACATTTCAATAGTAGATTTTTGAATTTTTGAATTTTTTGAAATGTTACCTATATACTGGATCTCATACGATCATTCTTCCATACGTTCAAGCCTTAAGTGCTCAAAAATCCATATAAATAAAATGTAAATTTTGAAATGGTTTATTGTTTCTTTCACTAAAAAATAATATTTCAATAGTAGATTTTTGAATTTTAGAAATTTTTTGAAATGTTACCTATATACTGATTCTCATACGATTATTCTTCTATACGTTCAAGCCATAATTGCTCAAACCCATATTGATAAAATGTAAATTTTGCAATGGTTTATAGTTTCTTTCATTTAAAAATAACATTTTAATAGTAGATTTTTGAATTTTTGAATTTTTTGAAATGTTACCTATATACTGGATCTCATACGATCATTCTTCCATACGTTCAAGCCTTAAGTGCTCAAAAATCCATATAAATAAAATGTAAATTTTGAAATGGTTTATTGTTTCTTTCACTAAAAAATAACATTTCAATAGTAGATTATTGAATTTTTGAAATTTTTTGAAATGTTACCTATTTACTGATTCCCATACGATCATTCTTCCATTCGTTCAAGCCTTAAGTGGTCAAAAATCCATATTGATAAATGTAAATTTTGAAATGTTTTATGGTTTCTTTCACTTAGGTTAGTGTTAAATTCACTCAAAAATACCATTTCAATAGTAGATTTTTGAATTTTTGAATTTTTTTTAAATGTTACCTATATACTGATTCCCATATGATCATTCTTCCATACGTTCAAGCCTTAAGTGCTCAAAAATCCATATTGATAAAATTTCAATTTTGAAATGTTGTATTGCTTCTTTCACTTAAAAATAACATTTCAATAGTAGATTTTTGAGTTTTAGAAATTTTTTGAAATGTTACCTGTACTGATTTCCATACGATCATTCTTCCATACGTTCAAGCCTTAAGTGGTCAAAAATCCTTATTGATAAATGTAAATTTTGAAATGTTTTATTGTTTCTTTCACTTAGGTTAGTGTTAAATTCACTCAAAAATACCATTTCAATAGTAGATTTTTGAATTTTTGAATTTTTTTTAAATGTTACCTATATACTGATTCCCATATGATCATTCTTCCATACGTTCAAGCCTTAAGTGCTCAAAAATCCATATTGATAAAATTTAAATTTTGAAATGTTTTATTGTTTCTTTCACTTAAAAATAACATTTCAATAGTAGATTTTTGAATTTTAGAAATTTTTTGAAATGTTACCTGTATACTGATTCTCATATGATCATTCTTCCATACGTTCAAGCCTTAAGTGCTCAAAAATCCATATTGCTAAAATCTAAGATTTGAAATGTTTTATTGTTTCTTCCACTTAAAAATAACATTTCAATAGTAGATTTTTGAATTTTTAAAATTTTTTTAAATGTTACCTGTATACTGATTCTCATACGATTATTCTTCTATACATTCAAGCCATAATTGCTCAAACCCATATTGATAAAATGTAAATTTTGCAATGGTTTATAGTTTCTTTCATTTAAAAATAACATTTCAATAGTAGATTTTTGAATTTTTGAATTTTTTGAAATGTTACCTATATACTGGATCTCATACGATCATTCTTCCATACGTTCAAGCCTTAAGTGCTCAAAAATCCATATAAATAATATGTAAATTTTGAAATGGTTTATTGTTTCTTTCACTAAAAAATAACATTTCAATAGTAGATTTTTGAATTTTTGAATTTTTTTTAAATGTTACCTATATACTGGATCTCATACGATCATTCTTCCATACGTTCAAGCCTTAAGTGCTCAAAAATCCATATAAATAAAATGTAAATTTTTAAATGGTTTATTGTTTCTTTCACTAAAAAATAACATTTCAATAGTAGATTATTGAATTTTTGAAATTTTTTGAAATGTTACCTATTTACTGATTCCCATACGATCATTCTTCCATACGTTCAAGCCTTAAGTGGTCAAAAGTCCATATTGATAAATGTAAATTTTGAAATGTTTTATTGTTTCTTTCACTTAGGTTAGTGTTAAATTCACTCAAAAATACCATTTCAATAGTAGATTTTTGAATTTTTGAATTTTTTTTAAATGTTACCTATATACTGATTCCCATATGATCATTCTTCCATACGTTCAAGCCTTAAGTGCTCAAAAATCCATATTGATAAAATTTAAATTTTGAAATGTTTTATTGTTTCTTTCACTTAAAAATAACATTTCAATAGTAGATTTTTGAATTTTAGAAATTTTTTGAAATGTTACCTGTATACTGATTCTCATGTGATCATTCTTCCATACGTTCAAGCCTTAAGTGCTCAAAAATCCATATTGCTAAAATCTAAGATTTGAATTGTTTTATTGTTTCTTCCACTTAAAAATAACATTTCAATAGTAGATTTTTGAATTTTTAAAATTTTTTTAAATGTTACCTGTATACTGATTCTCATACGATTATTCTTCTATACATTCAAGCCATAATTGCTCAAACCCATATTGATAAAATGTAAATTTTGCAATGGTTTATAGTTTCTTTCATTTAAAAATAACATTTCAATAGTAGATTTTTGAATTTTTGAATTTTTTGAAATGTTACCTATATACTGGATCTCATACGATCATTCTTCCATACGTTCAAGCCTTAAGTGCTCAAAAATCCATATAAATAAAATGTAAATTTTGAAATGGTTTATTGTTTCTTTCACTAAAAAATAACATTTCAATAGTAGATTTTTGAATTTTAGAAATTTTTTGAAATGTTACCTATATACTGATTCTCATACGATTATTCTTCTATACGTTCAAGCCATAAGTGCTCAAAAACCCCAATTGATAAAATGTAAATTTTGAAATGGTTTATAGTTTCTTTCATTTAAAAATAACATTTCAATAGTAGATTTTTGAATTTTTGAATTTTTTTGAAATGTTACCTATATACTGGATCTCATACGATCATTCTTCCATACGTTCAAGCCTTAAGTGCTCAAAAATCCATATAAATAAAATGTAAATTTTGAAATGGTTTATTGTTTCTTTCACTTAAAAATAACATTTCAATAGTAGATTTTTGAGTTTTAGAAATTTTTTGAAATGTTACCTGTACTGATTTCCATACGATCATTCTTCCATACGTTCAAGCCTTAAGTGGTCAAAAATCCTTATTGATAAATGTAAATTTTGAAATGTTTTATTGTTTCTTTCACTTAGGTTAGTGTTAAATTCACTCAAAAATACCATTTCAATAGTAGATTTTTGAATTTTTGAATTTTTTTTAAATGTTACCTATATACTGATTCCCATATGATCATTCTTCCATACGTTCAAGCCTTAAGTGCTCAAAAATCCATATTGATAAAATTTAAATTTAGAAATGTTTTATTGTTTCTTTCACTTAAAAATAACATTTCAATAGTAGATTTTTGAGTTTTAGAAATTTTTTGAAATGTTACCTGTACTGATTTCCATACGATCATTCTTCCATACGTTCAAGCCTTAAGTGGTCAAAAATCCTTATTGATAAATGTAAATTTTGAAATGTTTTATTGTTTCTTTCACTTAGGTTAGTGTTAAATTCACTCAAAAATACCATTTCAATAGTAGATTTTTGAATTTTTGAAATTTTTTGAAATGTTACCTATTTACTGATTCCCATATGATCATTCTTCCATACGTTCAAGCCTTAAGTGCTCAAAAATCCATATTGATAAAATTTAAATTTTGAAATGTTGTATTGCTTCTTTCACTTAAAAATAACATTTCAATAGTAGATTTTTGAATTTTAGAAATTTTTTGAAATGTTACCTGTATACTGATTCTCATATGATCATTCTTCCATACGTTCAAGCCTTAAGTGCCATATTGCTAAAATCTAAGATTTGAAATGTTTTATTGTTTCTTCCACTTAAAAATAACATTTCAATAGTAGATTTTTGAATTTTTAAAATTTTTTTAAATGTTACCTGTATACTGATTCTCATACGATTATTCTTCTATACATTCAAGCCATAATTGCTCAAACCCATATTGATAAAATGTAAATTTTGCAATGGTTTATAGTTTCTTTCATTTAAAAATAACATTTCAATAGTAGATTTTTGAATTTTTGAATTTTTTGAAATGTTACCTATATACTGGATCTCATACGATCATTCTTCCATACGTTCAAGCCTTAAGTGCTCAAAAATCCATATAAATAAAATGTAAATTTTGAAATGGTTTATTGTTTCTTTCACTAAAAAATAACATTTCAATAGTAGATTTTTGAATTTTTAAAATTTTTTGAAATGTTACCTATATACTGATTCTCATACGATTATTCTTCTATACGTTCAAGCCATCAGTGCTCAAAAACCCCTATTGATAAAATGTAAATTTTGAAATGGTTTATAGTTTCTTTCATTTAAAAATAACATTTCAATAGTAGATTTTTGAATTTTAGAAATTTTTTGAAATGTTATCTGTATACTGATTCTCATACGATCATTCTTCCATACGTTCAAGCCTTAAGTGGTCAAAAATCCATATAAATAAAATGTAAATTTTGAAATGTTTTATTGTTTCTTTCACTAAAAAATAACATTTCAATAGTAGATTTTTGAATTTTTTTCAAATGTTACCTGTATACTGATTTTCGTACGATCATTCTTCATTCTTCATACGATTATTCTTCTATACGTTCAAGCCATAATTGCTCAAACCCATATTGATAAAATGTAAATTTTGCAATGGTTTATAGTTTCTTTCATTTAAAAATAAAATTTCAATAGTAGATTTTTTAATTTTAGAAATTTTTTGAAATGTAACCTGTATACTGATTCTCATATGATCATTCTTCCATACGTTCAAGCCTTAAGTGCTCAAAAATCCATATTGATAAAATTTAAGATTTGAAATGTTTTATTGTTTCTTTCACTTAAAAATAACATTTCAATAGTAGATTTTTCAATTTTTAAAATTTTTTGAAATGTTACCTATATGCTGATTCTCATACGATTATTCTTCTATACGTTCAAGCCATAAGTGCTCAAAAACCCCTATTGATAAAATGTAAATTTTGAAATGGTTTATAGTTTCTTTCATTTAAAAATAACATTTCAATAGTAGATTTTTGAATATTTGAATTTTTTTGAAATGTTACCTATATACTGGATCTCATACGATTTTTTTTTTTGAATTTTTGAATTTTTTTTAAATGTTACCTATATACTGATTCCCATATGATCATTCTTCCATACGTTCAAGCCTTAAGTGCTCAAAAATCCATATTGATAAAATTTAAATTTTGAAATGTTGTATTGCTTCTTTCACTTAAAAATAACATTTCAATAGTAGATTTTTGAGTTTTAGAAATTTTTTGAAATGTTACCTGTATACTGATTTCCATACGATCATTCTTCCATACGTTCAAGCCTTAAGTGGTCAAAAATCCTTATTGATAAATGTAAATTTTGAAATGTTTTATAGTTTCTTTCATTTAAAAATAACATTTCAATAGTAGATTTTAGAATTTTTGAATTTTTTTGAAATGTTACCTATATTCTGGATCTCATACGATCATTCTTCCACACGTTCAAGCCTTAAGTGCTCAAAAATCCATATAAATAAAATGTAAATTTTGAAATGGTTTATTGTTTCTTTCACTAAAAAATAACATTTCAATAGTAGATTTTTGAATTTTAGAAATTTTTTGAAATGTTACCTGTATACTGATTATCATATGATCATTATACTTTTCACTTATGTGAAATAGTATATTAACTTTGTTGTTTGTAACAGATCGAAATATTAATTTCCGACTATATAAAGTATATATATTCTTGATCAGGACGACAAGACGAGTTGATTTAGCCATGTCCGTCTGTCCGTCTGTCTGTCTGTCTGTCTGTCGGTCTGTCTGTCTGTCTGTCTGTCTGTATGTATGCAAACTAGTCCCTCAGTTTTGAAGCTATCGAGCTGAAACTTTGCACAGAGTCTTAGAATTTATTACGATGAATCATTCGTCGGAACCAGCATGATCGGATTATTGGAACAGGTAGCTCCCATACGAAAAGAAGAAGAAAAGTGAACAAAACTTGAATCGTTGTATGGAAAACTTTTTTGTTTTGTACAATAGAGTGCTGAAATTTTAAACATAGTTGTTTTACATGGTCCGACTACATGCCTGAAAGTTTCATTGAGATTGGACATCTGGAACTGGTAGCTCCCATACAAAATGAAGAAGAGGAAGAGAAGCCATATTCACGTCGTTGTATGGAAAACTTTTTTGTTTCTTAACCAATTGACTTGAAATTTTAAAGTTATGTTCTTAGGGAGGAATGAAAACTATTTTGACCAAAAGTGGGCGTAACCACGCGTAGCCACGCCCACTTATAGCGAAAATTTACCCGTTGTATGGAAAACTTTTTTGTTTTTTAACCAATTGACTTGAAACTTTGCAGTTATGCTCTTAGGGAGGAATGAAAACTATTTTGATCAAAAGTGGGCGTGGCCACGCCCACTTATAGCTTAACTTGACCCTTTGTATGGAAAACTTTCTTGTTTTTTAACCAATTGACTTGAAACTTTACAGTTATGTTCTTAGGGAGGAATGAAAACTATTTTGACCAAAAGTGGGCGTAACCACGCGTAGCCACGCCCACTTATAGCGAAAATTGACCCTTTGTATGGAAAACTTTTTTGTTTTTTAACCCATTGACTTGAAACTTTACAGTTATGTTCTTAGAGAGGAATGAAAACTATTTTGACCAAAAGTGGGCGTAGCCACGCCCACTTATAGCGAAAATTTATCCGTTGTATGGAAAACTATTTTGTTTTTTAACCAATTGACTTGAAACTTTACAGTTATGTTCTTAGAGAGGAATGAAAACTATTTTGACCAAAAGTGGGCGTAGCCACGCGTAGCCACGCCCACTTATAGCGAAAATTGACCCT
Source organism: Phortica okadai (assembly GCA_034638295.1). NCBI lineage: Eukaryota > Metazoa > Arthropoda > Insecta > Diptera > Drosophilidae > Phortica > Phortica okadai. The sequence continues at coordinate 25,850,448 of CM067851.1, read as the reverse complement.
TTGTATGGAAAACTTTTTTGTTTTTTAACCAATTGACTTGAAACTTTACAGTTATGTTCTTAGAGAGGAATGAAAACTATTTTGACCAAATGTGGGCATGGCTACGCCCACTTATCGCAAAACTTGAACCGTTGTATGGAAAAATTTTTTGTTTTTTAACGAATTGACTTGAAACATTACAGTTATGTTGTTAGGGATGCATGAAAACTATTCATTTAGTTTTTTTTATAGTGACACAAAGTGAAAAGTATTATAGCTTCAGCCTTGCTGAAGATAGCGTCCTTACTGGTTCTTACATACGTTCAAGCCTTAAGTGCTCAAAAATCCATATTGCTAAAATCTAAGATTTGAAATGTTTTATCGTTTCTTCCACTTAAAAATAACATTTCAATAGTAGATTTTTGAATTTTTAAAATTTTTTGAAATGTTACCTGTATACTGATTCTCATACGATTATTCTTCTATACGTTCAAGCCATAATTGATCAAACCCATATTGATAAAATGTAAATTTTGCAATGGTTTATAGTTTCTTTCATTTAAAAATAACATTTCAATAGTAGATTTTTGAATTTTTGAATTTTTTTTAAATGTTACCTATATACTAGATCTCATACGATCATTCTTCCATACGTTCAAGCCTTAAGTGCTCAAAAATCCATATAAATAAAATGTAAATTTTGAAATGGTTTATTGTTTCTTTCACTAAAAAATAACATTTCAATAGTAGATTTTTGAATTTTTGAATTTTTTTGAAATGTTACCTATATACTGGATCTCATACGATCATTCTTCCATACGTTCAAGCCTTAAGTGCTCAAAAATCCATATAAATAAAATGTAAATTTTGAAATGGTTTATTGTTTCTTTCACTAAAAAATAACATTTCAATAGTAGATTATTGAATTTTTGAAATTTTTTGAAATGTTACCTATTTACTGATTCCCATACGATCATTCTTCCATACGTTCAAGCCTTAAGTGGTCAAAAATCCATATTGATAAATGTAAATTTTGAAATGTTTTATTGTTTCTTTCACTTAGGTTAGTATTAAATTCACTCAAAAATAACATTTCAATAGTAGATTTTTGAATTTTTGAATTTTTTTTAAATGTTACCTATATACTGATTCCCATATGATCATTCTTCCATACGTTCAAGCCTTAAGTGCTCAAAAAGCCATATTGATAAAATTTAAATTTTGAAATGTTTTATTGTTTCTTTCTCTTAAAAATAACATTTCAATAGTAGATTTTTGAATATTTGAATTTTTTTGAAATGTTACCTATATACTGGATCTCATACGATTTTTTTTTTTGAATTTTTGAATTTTTTTTAAATGTTACCTATATACTGATTCCCATATGATCATTCTTCCATACGTTCAAGCCTTAAGTGCTCAAAAATCCATATTGATAAAATTTAAATTTTGAAATGTTGTATTGCTTCTTTCACTTAAAAATAACATTTCAATAGTAGATTTTTGAGTTTTAGAAATTTTTTGAAATGTTACCTGTATACTGATTTCCATACGATCATTCTTCCATACGTTCAAGCCTTAAGTGGTCAAAAATCCTTATTGATAAATGTAAATTTTGAAATGTTTTATAGTTTCTTTCATTTAAAAATAACATTTCAATAGTAGATTTTAGAATTTTTGAATTTTTTTGAAATGTTACCTATATTCTGGATCTCATACGATCATTCTTCCACACGTTCAAGCCTTAAGTGCTCAAAAATCCATATAAATAAAATGTAAATTTTGAAATGGTTTATTGTTTCTTTCACTAAAAAATAACATTTCAATAGTAGATTTTTGAATTTTAGAAATTTTTTGAAATGTTACCTGTATACTGATTATCATATGATCATTATACTTTTCACTTATGTGAAATAGTATATTAACTTTGTTGTTTGTAACAGATCGAAATATTAATTTCCGACTATATAAAGTATATATATTCTTGATCAGGACGACAAGACGAGTTGATTTAGCCATGTCCGTCTGTCCGTCTGTCTGTCTGTCTGTCGGTCTGTCTGTCTGTCTGTCTGTCTGTATGTATGCAAACTAGTCCCTCAGTTTTGAAGCTATCGAGCTGAAACTTTGCACAGAGTCTTAGAATTTATTACGATGAATCATTCGTCGGAACCAGCATGATCGGATTATTGGAACAGGTAGCTCCCATACGAAAAGAAGAAGAAAAGTGAACAAAACTTGAATCGTTGTATGGAAAACTTTTTTGTTTTGTACAATAGAGTGCTGAAATTTTAAACATAGTTGTTTTACATGGTCCGACTACATGCCTGAAAGTTTCATTGAGATTGGACATCTGGAACTGGTAGCTCCCATACAAAATGAAGAAGAGGAAGAGAAGCCATATTCACGTCGTTGTATGGAAAACTTTTTTGTTTCTTAACCAATTGACTTGAAATTTTAAAGTTATGTTCTTAGGGAGGAATGAAAACTATTTTGACCAAAAGTGGGCGTAACCACGCGTAGCCACGCCCACTTATAGCGAAAATTTACCCGTTGTATGGAAAACTTTTTTGTTTTTTAACCAATTGACTTGAAACTTTGCAGTTATGCTCTTAGGGAGGAATGAAAACTATTTTGATCAAAAGTGGGCGTGGCCACGCCCACTTATAGCTTAACTTGACCCTTTGTATGGAAAACTTTCTTGTTTTTTAACCAATTGACTTGAAACTTTACAGTTATGTTCTTAGGGAGGAATGAAAACTATTTTGACCAAAAGTGGGCGTAACCACGCGTAGCCACGCCCACTTATAGCGAAAATTGACCCTTTGTATGGAAAACTTTTTTGTTTTTTAACCCATTGACTTGAAACTTTACAGTTATGTTCTTAGAGAGGAATGAAAACTATTTTGACCAAAAGTGGGCGTAGCCACGCCCACTTATAGCGAAAATTTATCCGTTGTATGGAAAACTATTTTGTTTTTTAACCAATTGACTTGAAACTTTACAGTTATGTTCTTAGAGAGGAATGAAAACTATTTTGACCAAAAGTGGGCGTAGCCACGCGTAGCCACGCCCACTTATAGCGAAAATTGACCCTTTGTATGGAAAACTTTTTTGTTTTTTAACCAATTGACTTGAAACTTTACAGTTATGTTCTTAGAGAGGAATGAAAACTATTTTGACCAAATGTGGGCATGGCTACGCCCACTTATCGCAAAACTTGAACCGTTGTATGGAAAAATTTTTTGTTTTTTAACGAATTGACTTGAAACATTACAGTTATGTTGTTAGGGATGCATGAAAACTATTCATTTAGTTTTTTTTATAGTGACACAAAGTGAAAAGTATTATAGCTTCAGCCTTGCTGAAGATAGCGTCCTTACTGGTTCTTACATACGTTCAAGCCTTAAGTGCTCAAAAATCCATATTGCTAAAATCTAAGATTTGAAATGTTTTATCGTTTCTTCCACTTAAAAATAACATTTCAATAGTAGATTTTTGAATTTTTAAAATTTTTTGAAATGTTACCTGTATACTGATTCTCATACGATTATTCTTCTATACGTTCAAGCCATAATTGATCAAACCCATATTGATAAAATGTAAATTTTGCAATGGTTTATAGTTTCTTTCATTTAAAAATAACATTTCAATAGTAGATTTTTGAATTTTTGAATTTTTTTTAAATGTTACCTATATACTAGATCTCATACGATCATTCTTCCATACGTTCAAGCCTTAAGTGCTCAAAAATCCATATAAATAAAATGTAAATTTTGAAATGGTTTATTGTTTCTTTCACTAAAAAATAACATTTCAATAGTAGATTTTTGAATTTTTGAATTTTTTTGAAATGTTACCTATATACTGGATCTCATACGATCATTCTTCCATACGTTCAAGCCTTAAGTGCTCAAAAATCCATATAAATAAAATGTAAATTTTGAAATGGTTTATTGTTTCTTTCACTAAAAAATAACATTTCAATAGTAGATTATTGAATTTTTGAAATTTTTTGAAATGTTACCTATTTACTGATTCCCATACGATCATTCTTCCATACGTTCAAGCCTTAAGTGGTCAAAAATCCATATTGATAAATGTAAATTTTGAAATGTTTTATTGTTTCTTTCACTTAGGTTAGTATTAAATTCACTCAAAAATAACATTTCAATAGTAGATTTTTGAATTTTTGAATTTTTTTTAAATGTTACCTATATACTGATTCCCATATGATCATTCTTCCATACGTTCAAGCCTTAAGTGCTCAAAAAGCCATATTGATAAAATTTAAATTTTGAAATGTTTTATTGTTTCTTTCTCTTAAAAATAACATTTCAATAGTAGATTTTTGAATTTTAGAAATTTTTTGAAATGTTACCTGTATACTGATTCTCATATGATCATTCTTCCATACGTTCAAGCCTTAAGTGCTCAAAAATCCATATTGCTAAAATCTAAGATTTGAAATGTTTTATTGTTTCTTCCACTTAAAAATAACATTTCAATAGTAGATTTTTGAATTTTTAAAATTTTTTGAAATGTTACCTGTATACTGATTCTCATACGATTATTCTTCTTTACGTTCAAGCCATAATTGCTCAAACCCATATTGATAAAATGTAAATTTTCCAATGGTTTATAGTTTCTTTCATTTAAAAATAACATTTCAATAGTAGATTTTTGAATTTTTGAATTTTTTTGAAATGTTACCTATATACTGGATCTCATACGATCATTCTTCCATACGTTCAAGCCTTAAGTGCTCAAAAATCCATATAAATAAAATGTAAATTTTGAAATGGTTTATTGTTTCTTTCACTAAAAAATAACATTTCAATAGTAGATTATTGAATTTTTGAAATTTTTTGAAATGTTACCTATATACTGATTCTCATACGATTATTCTTCTTTACGTTCAAGCCATAAGTGCTCAAAACCCCCTATTGATAAAATGTAAATTTTGAAATGGTTTATAGTTTCTTTCATTTAAAAATAACATTTCAATAGTAGATTTTTGAATTTTTGAATTTTTTTGAAATGTTACCTATATACTGGATCTCATACGATCATTCTTCCATACGTTCAAGCCTTAAGTGCTCAAAAATCCATATAAATAAAATGTAAATTTTGAAATGGTTTATTGTTTCTTTCACTAAAAAATAACATTTCAATAGTAGATTATTGAATTTTTGAAATATTTTGAAATGTTACCTATTTACTGATTCCCATACGATCATTCTTCCATACGTTCAAGCCTAAAGTGGTCAAAAATCCATATTGATAAATGTAAATTTTGAAATGTTTTATTGTTTCTTTCACTTAGGTTAGTACTAAATTCACTCAAAAATACCATTTCAATAGTAGATTTTTTAATTTTTGAATTTTTTTGAAATGTTACCTATATACTGGATCTCATACGATCATTCTTCCATACGTTCAAGCCTTAAGTGCTCAAAAATCCATATAAATAAAATGTAAATTTTGAAATGGTTTATTGTTTCTTTCACTAAAAAATAACATTTCAATAGTAGATTATTGAATTTTTGAAATTTTTTGAAATGTTACCTATTTACTGATTCCCATACGATCATTCTTCCATACGTTCAAGCCTAAAGTGGTCAAAAATCCATATTGATAAATGTAAATTTTGAAATGTTTTATTGTTTCTTTCACTTAGGTTAGTATTAAATTCACTCAAAAATACCATTTCAATAGTAGATTTTTGAATTTTTAAAATTTTTTGAAATGTTACCTATATGCTGATTCTCATACGATTATTCTTCTATACGTTCAAGCCATAAGTGCTCAAAAACCCCTATTGATAAAATGTAAATTTTGAAATGGTTTATAGTTTCTTTCATTTAAAAATAACATTTCAATAGTAGATTTTTGAATTTTTGAATTTTTTTGAAATGTTACCTATATACTGGATCTCATACGATTTTTTTTTTTGAATTTTGTGAATTTTTTTTAAATGTTACCTATATACTGATTCCCATATGATCATTCTTCCATACGTTCAAGCCTTAAGTGCTCAAAAATCCATATTGATAAAATTTAAATTTTGAAATGTTGTATTGCTTCTTTCACTTAAAAATAACATTTCAATAGTAGATTTTTGAGTTTTAGAAATTTTTTGAAATGTTACCTGTATACTGATTTCCATACGATCATTCTTCCATACGTTCAAGCCTTAAGTGGTCAAAAATCCTTATTGATAAATGTAAATTTTGAAATGTTTTATAGTTTGTTTCATTTAAAAATAACATTTCAATAGTAGATTTTAGGATTTTTGAATTTTTTTGAAATGTTACCTATATTCTGGATCTCATACGATCATTCTTCCACACGTTCAAGCCTTTAGTGCTCAAAAATCCATATAAATAAAATGTAAATTTTGAAATGGTTTATTGTTTCTTTCACTAAAAAATAACATTTCAATAGTAGATTTTTGAATTTTAGAAATTTTTTGAAATGTTACCTGTATACTGATTATCATATGATCATTCTTCCATACGTTCAAGCCTTAAGTGCTCAAAAATCCATATTGCTAAAATCTAAGATTTGAAATGTTTTATCGTTTCTTCCACTTAAAAATAACATTTCAATAGTAGATTTTTGAATTTTTAAAATTTTTTGAAATGTTACCTGTATACTGATTCTCATACGATTATTCTTCTATACGTTCAAGCCATAATTGCTCAAACCCATATTGATAAAATGTAAATTTTGCAATGGTTTATAGTTTCTTTCATTTAAAAATAACATTTCAATAGTTGATTTTTGAATTTTTGAATTTTTTTTTTAAATGTTACCTATATACTGGATCTCATACGATCATTCTTCTATACGTTCAAGCCTTAAGTGCTCAAAAATCCATATAAATAAAATGTCAATTTTGAAATGGTTTATTGTTTCTTTCACTAAAAAATAACATTTCAATAGTAGATTTTTGAATTTTTGAATTTTTTTGAAATGTTACCTATATACTGGATCTCATACGATCATTCTTCCATACGTTCAAGCCTTAAGTGCTCAAAAATCCATATAAATAAAATGTAAATTTTGAAATGGTTTATTGTTTCTTTCACTAAAAAATAACATTTCAATAGTAGATTATTGAATTTTTGAAATTTTTTGAAATGTTACCTATTTACTGATTCCCATACGATCATTCTTCCATACGTTCAAGCCTTAAGTGGTCAAAAATCCATATTGATAAATGTAAATTTTGAAATGTTTTATTGTTTCTTTCACTTAGGTTAGTATTAAATTCACTCAAAAATACCATTTCAATAGTAGATTTTTGAATTTTTAAAATTTTTTGAAATGTTACCTATATGCTGATTCTCATACGATTATTCTTCTATACGTTCAAGCCATAAGTGCTCAAAAACCCCTATTGATAAAATGTAAATTTTGAAATGGTTTATAGTTTCTTTCATTTAAAAATAACATTTCAATAGTAGATTTTTGAATTTTTGAATTTTTTTGAAATGTTACCTATATACTGGATCTCATACGATTTTTTTTTTTGAATTTTGTGAATTTTTTTTAAATGTTACCTATATACTGATTCCCATATGATCATTCTTCCATACGTTCAAGCCTTAAGTGCTCAAAAATCCATATTGATAAAATTTAAATTTTGAAATGTTGTATTGCTTCTTTCACTTAAAAATAACATTTCAATAGTAGATTTTTGAGTTTTAGAAATTTTTTGAAATGTTACCTATTTACTGATTTCCATACGATCATTCTTCCATACGTTCAAGCCTTAAGTGGTCAAAAATCCTTATTGATAAATGTAAATTTTGAAATGTTTTATAGTTTGTTTCATTTAAAAATAACATTTCAATAGTAGATTTTAGGATTTTTGAATTTTTTTGAAATGTTACCTATATTCTGGATCTCATACGATCATTCTTCCACACGTTCAAGCCTTTAGTGCTCAAAAATCCATATAAATAAAATGTAAATTTTGAAATGGTTTATTGTTTCTTTCACTAAAAAATAACATTTCAATAGTAGATTTTTGAATTTTAGAAATTTTTTGAAATGTTACCTGTATACTGATTATCATATGATCATTCTTCCATACGTTCAAGCCTTAAGTGCTCAAAAATCCATATTGCTAAAATCTAAGATTTGAAATGTTTTATCGTTTCTTCCACTTAAAAATAACATTTCAATAGTAGATTTTTGAATTTTTAAAATTTTTTGAAATGTTACCTGTATACTGATTCTCATACGATTATTCTTCTATACGTTCAAGCCATAATTGCTCAAACCCATATTGATAAAATGTAAATTTTGCAATGGTTTATAGTTTCTTTCATTTAAAAATAACATTTCAATAGTAGATTTTTGAATTTTTGAATTTTTTTTTAAATGTTACCTATATACTGGATCTCATACGATCATTCTTCCATACGTTCAAGCCTTAAGTGCTCAAAAATCCATATAAATAAAATGTAAATTTTGAAATGGTTTATTGTTTCTTTCACTAAAAAATAACATTTCAATAGTAGATTTTTGAATTTTTGAATTTTTTTGAAATGTTACCTATATACTGGATCTCATACGATCATTCTTCCATACGTTCAAGCCTTAAGTGCTCAAAAATCCATATAAATAAAATGTAAATTTTGAAATTGTTTATTGTTTCTTTCACTAAAAAATAACATTTCAATAGTAGATTTTTGAATTTTAGAAATTTTTTGAAATGTTACCAGTATACTGATTCTCATATGATCATTCTTCCATACGTTCAAGCCTTAAGTGCTCAAAAATCCATATTGCTAAAATCTAAGATTTGAAATGTTTTATTGTTTCTTCCACTTAAAAATAACATTTCAATAGTAGATTTTTAAAATTTTTTTAAATGTTACCTGTATACTGATTCTCATACGATTATTCTTCTATACATTCAAGCCATAATTGCTCAAACCCATATTGATAAAATGTAAATTTTGCAATGGTTTATAGTTTCTTTCATTTAAAAATAACATTTCAATAGTAGATTTTTGAATTTTTGAATTTTTTGAAATGTTACCTATATACTGATTCCCATACGATCATTCTTCCATACGTTCAAGCCTTAAGTGGTCAAAAATCCATATTGATAAATGTAAATTTTGAAATGTTTTATTGTTTCTTTCACTTAGGTTAGTATTAAATTCACTCAAAAATACCATTTCAATAGTAGATTTTTGAATTTTTAAAATTTTTTGAAATGTTACCTATATGCTGATTCTCATACGATTATTCTTCTATACGTTCAAGCCATAAGTGCTCAAAAACCCCTATTGATAAAATGTAAATTTTGAAATGGTTTATAGTTTCTTTCATTTAAAAATAACATTTCAATAGTAGATTTTTGAATTTTTGAATTTTTTTGAAATGTTACCTATATACTGGATCTCATACGATTTTTTTTTTTGAATTTTGTGAATTTTTTTTAAATGTTACCTATATACTGATTCCCATATGATCATTCTTCCATACGTTCAAGCCTTAAGTGCTCAAAAATCCATATTGATAAAATTTAAATTTTGAAATGTTGTATTGCTTCTTTCACTTAAAAATAACATTTCAATAGTAGATTTTTGAGTTTTAGAAATTTTTTGAAATGTTACCTGTATACTGATTTCCATACGATCATTCTTCCATACGTTCAAGCCTTAAGTGGTCAAAAATCCTTATTGATAAATGTAAATTTTGAAATGTTTTATAGTTTGTTTCATTTAAAAATAACATTTCAATAGTAGATTTTAGGATTTTTGAATTTTTTTGAAATGTTACCTATATTCTGGATCTCATACGATCATTCTTCCACACGTTCAAGCCTTTAGTGCTCAAAAATCCATATAAATAAAATGTAAATTTTGAAATGGTTTATTGTTTCTTTCACTAAAAAATAACATTTCAATAGTAGATTTTTGAATTTTAGAAATTTTTTGAAATGTTACCTGTATACTGATTATCATATGATCATTCTTCCATACGTTCAAGCCTTAAGTGCTCAAAAATCCATATTGCTAAAATCTAAGATTTGAAATGTTTTATCGTTTCTTCCACTTAAAAATAACATTTCAATAGTAGATTTTTGAATTTTTAAAATTTTTTGAAATGTTACCTGTATACTGATTCTCATACGATTATTCTTCTATACGTTCAAGCCATAATTGCTCAAACCCATATTGATAAAATGTAAATTTTGCAATGGTTTATAGTTTCTTTCATTTAAAAATAACATTTCAATAGTAGATTTTTGAATTTTTGAATTTTTTTTTAAATGTTACCTATATACTGGATCTCATACGATCATTCTTCCATACGTTCAAGCCTTAAGTGCTCAAAAATCCATATAAATAAAATGTAAATTTTGAAATGGTTTATTGTTTCTTTCACTAAAAAATAACATTTCAATAGTAGATTTTTGAATTTTTGAATTTTTTTGAAATGTTACCTATATACTGGATCTCATACGATCATTCTTCCATACGTTCAAGCCTTAAGTGCTCAAAAATCCATATAAATAAAATGTAAATTTTGAAATGGTTTATTGTTTCTTTCACTAAAAAATAACATTTCAATAGTAGATTTTTGAATTTTAGAAATTTTTTGAAATGTTACCAGTATACTGATTCTCATATGATCATTCTTCCATACGTTCAAGCCTTAAGTGCTCAAAAATCCATATTGCTAAAATCTAAGATTTGAAATGTTTTATTGTTTCTTCCACTTAAAAATAACATTTCAATAGTAGATTTTTAAAATTTTTTTAAATGTTACCTGTATACTGATTCTCATACGATTATTCTTCTATACATTCAAGCCATAATTGCTCAAACCCATATTGATAAAATGTAAATTTTGCAATGGTTTATAGTTTCTTTCATTTAAAAATAACATTTCAATAGTAGATTTTTGAATTTTTGAATTTTTTGAAATGTTACCTATATACTGGATCTCATACGATCATTCTTCCATACGTTCAAGCCTTAAGTGCTCAAAAATCCATATAAATAAAATGTAAATTTTGAAATGGTTTATTGTTTCTTTCACTAAAAAATAACATTTCAATAGTAGATTTTTGAATTTTTAAAATTTTTTGAAATGTTACCTATATACTGATTCTCATACGATTATTCTTCTATACGTTCAAGCCATAAGTGCTCAAAAACCCCTATTGATAAAATGTAAATTTTGAAATGGTTTATAGTTTCTTTCATTTAAAAATAACATTTCAATAGTAGATTTTTGAATTTTTGAATTTTTTTGAAATGTTACCTATATACTGGATCTCATACGATCATTCTTCCATACGTTCAAGCCTTAAGTGCTCAAAAATCCATATAAATAAAATGTAAATTTTGAAATGGTTTATTGTTTCTTTCACTAAAAAATAACATTTCAATAGTAGATTATTGAATTTTTGAAATTTTTTGAAATGTTACCTATTTACTGATTCCCATACGATCATTCTTCCATTCGTTCAAGCCTTAAGTGGTCAAAAATCCATATTGATAAATGTAAATTTTGAAATGTTTTATGGTTTCTTTCACTTAGGTTAGTGTTAAATTCACTCAAAAATACCGTTTCAATAGTAGATTTTTGAATTTTTGAATTTTTTTTAAATGTTATCTATATACTGATTCCCATATGATCATTCTTCCATACGTTCAAGCCTTAAGTGCTCAAAAATCCATATTGATAAAATTTAAATTTTGAAATGTTGTATTGCTTCTTTCACTTAAAAATAACATTTCAATAGTAGATTTTTGAGTTTTAGAAATTTTTTGAAATGTTACCTGTACTGATTTCCATACGATCATTCTTCCATACGTTCAAGCCTTAAGTGGTCAAAAATCCTTATTGATAAATGTAAATTTTGAAATGTTTTATAGTTTCTTTCATTTAAAAATAACATTTCAATAGTAGATTTTAGAATTTTTGAATTTTTTTGAAATGTTACCTATATTCTGGATCTCATACGATCATTCTTCCACACGTTCAAGCCTTAAGTGCTCAAAAATCCATATTGCTAAAATCTAAGATTTGAAATGTTTTATTGTTTCTTCCACTTAAAAATAACATTTCAATAGTAGAGTTTTGAATTTTTAAAATTTTTTGAAATGTTACCTGTATACTGATTCTCATACGATTATTCTTCTATACGTTCAAGCCATAATTGCTCAAACCCATATTAATAAAATGTAAATTTTGCAATGGTTTATAGTTTCTTTCATTTAAAAATAACATTTCAATAGTAGATTTTTGAATTTTTGAATTTTTTTGAAATGTTACCTATATACTGGATCTCATACGATCATTCCTCCATACGTTCAAGCCTTAAGTGCTCAAAAATCCATATAAATAAAATATAAATTTTGAAATGGTTTATTGTTTCTTTCTCTAAAAAATAACATTTCAATAGTAGATTATTGAATTTTTGAAATTTTTTGAAATGTTACCTACTTACTTATTCCCATACGATCATTCTTCCATACGTTCAAGCCTTAAGTGGTCAAAAATCCATATTGATAAATGTAAATTTTGAAATGTTTTATTGTTTCTTTCACTTAGGTTAGTATGAAATTCACTCAAAAATAATATTTCAATAGTAGATTTTTGAATTTTTGAATTTTTTTTAAATGTTACCTATATACTGGATCTCATACGATCATTCTTCCATACGTTCAAGCCTTAAGTGCTCAAAAATCCATATAAATAAAATGTAAATTTTGAAATGGTTTATTGTTTCTTTCACTAAAAAATAACATTTCAATAGTAGATTATTGAATTTTTGAAATTTTTTGAAATGTTACCTATTTACTGATACCCATACGATCATTCTTCCATACGTTCAAGCCTTAAGTGGTCAAAAATCCATATTGATAAATGTAAATTTTGAAATGTTTTATTGTTTCTTTCACTTAGGTTAGTGTTAAATTCACTCAAAAATACCATTTCAATAGTAGATTTTTGAATTTTTGAATTTTTTTTAAATGTTACCTATATACTGATTCCCATATGATCATTCTTCCATACGTTCAAGCCTTAAGTGCTCAAAAATCCATATTGCTAAAATCTAAGATTTGAAATGTTTTATTGTTTCTTCCACTTAAAAATAACATTTCAATAGTAGATTTTTGAATTTTTAAAATTTTTTTAAATGTTACCTGTATACTGATTCTCATACGATTATTCTTCTATATATTCAAGCCATAATTGCTCAAACCCATATTGATAAAATGTAAATTTTGCAATGGTTTATAGTTTCTTTCATTTAAAAATAACATTTCAATAGTAGATTTTTGAATTTTTGAATTTTTTGAAATGTTACCTATATACTGGATCTCATACGATCATTCTTCCATACGTTCAAGCCTTAAGTGCTCAAAAATCCATATAAATAAAATGTAAATTTTGAAATGGTTTATTGTTTCTTTCACTAAAAAATAACATTTCAATAGTAGATTTTTGAATTTTTAAAATTTTTTGAAATGTTACCTATATACTGATTCTCATACGATTATTCTTCAATACGTTCAAGCCATAAGTGCTCAAAAACCCCTATTGATAAAATGTAAATTTTGAAATGGTTTATAGTTTCTTTCATTTAAAAATAACATTTCAATAGTAGATTTTTGAATTTTTGAATTTTTTTGAAATGCTACCTATATACTGGATCTCATACGATCATTCTTCCATACGTTCAAGCCTTAAGTGCTCAAAAATCCATATAAATAAAATGTAAATTTTGAAATGGTTTATTGTTTCTTTCACTAAAAAATAACATTTCAATAGTAGATTATTGAATTTTTGAAATTTTTTGAAATGTTACCTATTTACTGATTCCCATACGATCATTCTTCCATACGTTCAAGCCTTAAGTGGTCAAAAATCCATATTGATAAATGTAAATTTTGAAATGTTTTATTGTTTCTTTCACTTAGGTTAGTGTTAAATTCACTCAAAAATACCATTTCAATAGTAGATTTTTGAATTTTTGAATTTTTTTTAAATGTTACCTATATACTGATTCCCATATGATCATTCTTCCATACGTTCAAGCCTTAAGTGCTCAAAAATCCATTTTGATAAAATTTAAATTTTGAAATGTTGTATTGCTTCTTTCACTTAAAAATAACATTTCAATAGTAGATTTTTGAGTTTTAGAAATTTTTTGAAATGTTACCTGTACTGATTTCCATACGATCATTCTTCCATACGTTCAAGCCTTAAGTGGTCAAAAATCCATATTGATAAATGTAAATTTTGAAATGTTTTATTGTTTCTTTCACTTAGGTTAGTATTAAATTCACTCAAAAATAATATTTCAATAGTAGATTTTTGAATTTTTGAATTTTTTTTTAAATGTTACCTATATACTGGATCTCATACGATCATTCTTCCATACGTTCAAGCCTTAAGTGCTCAAAAATCCATTTTGATAAAATTTAAATTTTGAAATGTTGTATTGCTTCTTTCACTTAAAAATAACATTTCAATAGTAGATTTTTGAGTTTTAGAAATTTTTTGAAATGTTACCTACTTACTTATTCCCATACGATCATTCTTCCATACGTTCAAGCCTTAAGTGGTCAAAAATCCATATTGATAAATGTAAATTTTGAAATGTTTTATTGTTTCTTTCACTTAGGTTAGTGTTAAATTCACTCAAAAATACCATTTCAATAGTAGATTTTTGAATTTTTAAATTTTTTTTAAATGTTACCTATATACTGATTCCCATATGATCATTCTTCCATACGTTCAAGCCTTAAGTGCTCAAAAATCCATTTTGATAAAATTTAAATTTTGAAATGTTGTATTGCTTCTTTCACTTAAAAATAACATTTCAATAGTAGATTTTTGAGTTTTAGAAATTTTTTGAAATGTTACCTACTTACTTATTCCCATACGATCATTCTTCCATACGTTCAAGCCTTAAGTGGTCAAAAATCCATATTGATAAATGTAAATTTTGAAATGTTTTATTGTTTCTTTCACTTAGGTTAGTATTAAATTCACTCAAAAATAATATTTCAATGGTAGATTTTTGAATTTTTGAATTTTTTTTAAATGTTACCTATATACTGGATCTCATACGATCATTCTTCCATACGTTCAAGCCTTAAGTGCTCAAAAATCCATATAAATAAAATGTAAATTTTGAAATGGTTTATTGTTTCTTTCACTAAAAAATAACATTTCAATAGTAGATTATTGAATTTTTGAAATTTTTTGAAATGTTACCTATTTACTGATTCCCATACGATCATTCTTCCATACGTTCAAGCCTTAAGTGGTCAAAAATCCATATTGATAAATGTAAATTTTGAAATGTTTTATTGTTTCTTTCACTTAGGTTAGTGTTAAATTCACTCAAAAATACCATTTCAATAGTAGATTTTTGAATTTTTGAATTTTTTTTAAATGTTACCTATATACTGATTCCCATATGATCATTCTTCCATACGTTCAAGCCTTAAGTGCTCAAAAATCCATATTGCTAAAATCTAAGATTTGAAATGTTTTATTGTTTCTTCCACTTAAAAATAACATTTCAATAGTAGATTTTTGAATTTTTAAAATTTTTTTAAATGTTACCTGTATACTGATTCTCATACGATTATTCTTCTATATATTCAAGCCATAATTGCTCAAACCCATATTGATAAAATGTAAATTTTGCAATGGTTTATAGTTTCTTTCATTTAAAAATAACATTTCAATAGTAGATTTTTGAATTTTTGAATTTTTTGAAATGTTACCTATATACTGGATCTCATACGATCATTCTTCCATACGTTCAAGCCTTAAGTGCTCAAAAATCCATATAAATAAAATGTAAATTTTGAAATGGTTTATTGTTTCTTTCACTAAAAAATAACATTTCAATAGTAGATTTTTGAATTTTTAAAATTTTTTGAAATGTTACCTATATACTGATTCTCATACGATTATTCTTCTATACGTTCAAGCCATAAGTGCTCAAAAACCCCTATTGATAAAATGTAAATTTTGAAATGGTTTATAGTTTCTTTCATTTAAAAATAACATTTCAATAGTAGATTTTTGAATTTTTGAATTTTTTTGAAATGCTACCTATATACTGGATCTCATACGATCATTCTTCCATACGTTCAAGCCTTAAGTGCTCAAAAATCCATATAAATAAAATGTAAATTTTGAAATGGTTTATTGTTTCTTTCACTAAAAAATAACATTTCAATAGTAGATTATTGAATTTTTGAAATTTTTTGAAACGTTACCTATTTACTGGTTCCCATACGATCATTCTTCCATACGTTCAAGCCTTAAGTGGTCAAAAATCCATCTTGATTAATGTAAATTTTGAAATGTTTTATTGTTTCTTTCACTTAGGTTAGTGTTAAATTCACTCAAAAATACCATTTCAATAGTAGATTTTTGAATTTTTGAATTTTTTTTAAATGTTACCTATATACTGATTCCCATATGATCATTCTTCCATACGTTCAAGCCTTAAGTGCTCAAAAATCCATTTTGATAAAATTTAAATTTTGAAATGTTGTATTGCTTCTTTCACTTAAAAATAACATTTCAATAGTAGATTTTTGAGTTTTAGAAATTTTTTGAAATGTTACCTGTACTGATTTCCATACGATCATTCTTCCATACGTTCAAGCCTTAAGTGGTCAAAAATCCTTATTGATAAATGTAAATTTTGAAATGTTTTATTGTTTCTTTCACTTAGGTTAGTGTTAAATTCACTCAAAAATACCATTTCAATAGTAGATTTTTGAATTTTTGAATTTTTTTTAAATGTTACCTATATACTGATTCCCATATGATCATTCCTCCATACGTTCAAGCCTTAAGTGCTCAAAAATCCATATTGATAAAATTTAAATTTTGAAATGTTTTATTGTTTCTTTCACTTAAAAATAACATTTCAATAGTAGATTTTTGAATTTTAGAAATTTTTTGAAATGTTACCTGTATACTGATTCTCATATGATCATTCTTCCATACGTTCAAGCCTTAAGTGCTCAAAAATCCATATTGCTAAAATCTAAGATTTGAAATGTTTTATTGTTTCTTCCACTTATAAATAACATTTCAATAGTAGATTTTTGAATTTTTAAAATTTTTTTAAATGTTACCTGTATACTAATTCTCATACGATTATTCTTCTATACGTTCAAGCCATAAGTGCTCAAAAACCCATATTGATAAAATGTAAATTTTGCAATGGTTTATAGTTTCTTTCATTTAAAAATAACATTTCAATAGTAGATTTTTGAATTTTTGAATTTTTTTGAAATGTTACCTATATACTGGATCTCATACGATCATTCTTCCATACGTTCAAGCCTTAAGTGCTCAAAAATCCATATAAATAAAATGTAAATTTTGAAATGGTTTATTGTTTCTTTCACTAAAAAATAACATTTCAATAGTAGATTATTGAATTTTTGAAATTTTTTTAAATGTTACCTATTTACTGATTCCCATACGATCATTCTTCCATACGTTCAAGCCTTAAGTGGTCAAAAATCCATATTGATAAATGTAAATTTTGAAATGTTTTATTGTTTCTTTCACTTAGGTTAGTGTTAAATTCACTCAAAAATACCATTTCAATAGTAGATTTTTGAATTTTTGAATTTTTTTTAAATGTTACCTATATACTGATTCCCATATGATCATTCTTCCATACGTTCAAGCCTTAAGTGCTCAAAAATCCATATTGATAAAATTTAAATTTTGAAATGTTGTATTGCTTCTTTCACTTAAAAATAACATTTCAATAGTAGATTTTTGAGTTTTAGAAATTTTTTGAAATGTTACCTGTACTGATTTCCATACGATCATTCTTCCATACGTTCAAGCCTTAAGTGGTCAAAAATCCTTATTGATAAATGTAAATTTTGAAATGTTTTATTGTTTCTTTCACTTAAAAATAACATTTCAATAGTAGATTTTTGAATTTTAGAAATTTTTTGAAATGTTACCTATATTCTGGATCTCATACGATCATTCTTCCACACGTTCAAGCCTTAAGTGCTCAAAAATCCATATTGCTAAAATCTAAGATTTGAAATGTTTTATTGTTTCTTCCACTTAAAAATAACATTTCAATAGTAGAGTTTTGAATTTTTAAAATTTTTTGAAATGTTACCTGTATACTGATTCTCATACGATTATTCTTCTATACGTTCAAGCCATAATTGCTCAAACCCATATTGATAAAATGTAAATTTTGCAATGGTTTATAGTTTCTTTCATTTAAAAATAACATTTCAATAGTAGATTTTTGAATTTTTGAATTTTTTTTTATTTTTATTGTTTCTTTCACTAAAAAATAACATTTCAATAGTAGATTATTGAATTTTTGAAATTTTTTTAAATGTTACCTATTTACTGATTCCCATACGATCATTCTTCCATACGTTCAAGCCTTAAGTGGTCAAAAATCCATATTGATAAATGTAAATTTTGAAATGTTTTATTGTTTCTTTCACTTAGGTTAGTGTTAAATTCACTCAAAAATACCATTTCAATAGTAGATTTTTGAATTTTTGAATTTTTTTTAAATGTTACCTATATACTGATTCCCATATGATCATTCTTCCATACGTTCAAGCCTTAAGTGCTCAAAAATCCATATTGATAAAATTTAAATTTTGAAATGTTGTATTGCTTCTTTCACTTAAAAATAACATTTCAATAGTAGATTTTTGAGTTTTAGAAATTTTTTGAAATGTTACCTGTACTGATTTCCATACGATCATTCTTCCATACGTTCAAGCCTTAAGTGGTCAAAAATCCTTATTGATAAATGTAAATTTTGAAATGTTTTATAGTTTCTTTCATTTAAAAATAACATTTCAATAGTAGATTTTAGAATTTTTGAATTTTTTTTGAAATGTTACCTATATTCTGGATCTCATACGATCATTCTTCCACACGTTCAAGCCTTAAGTGCTCAAAAATCCATATTGCTAAAATCTAAGATTTGAAATGTTTTATTGTTTCTTCCACTTAAAAATAACATTTCAATAGTAGAGTTTTGAATTTTTAAAATTTTTTGAAATGTTACCTGTATACTGATTCTCATACGATTATTCTTATATACGTTCAAGCCATAATTGCTCAAACCCATATTGATAAAATGTAAATTTTGCAATGGTTTATAGTTTCTTTCATTTAAAAATAACATTTCAATAGTAGATTTTTGAATTTTTGAATTTTTTTGAAATGTTACCTATATACTGGATCTCATACGATCATTCCTCCATACGTTCAAGCCTTAAGTGCTCAAAAATCCATATAAATAAAATATAAATTTTGAAATGTTTTATTGTTTCTTTCACTAAAAAATAACATTTCAATAGTAGATTATTGAATTTTTGAAATTTTTTGAAATGTTACCTATATACTGATTCCCATACGATCATTCTTCCATACGTTCAAGCCTTAAGTGGTCAAAAATCCATATTGATAAATGTAAATTTTGAAATGTTTTATTGTTTCTTTCACTTAGGTTAGTATTAAATTCACTCAAAAATAATATTTCAATAGTAGATTTTTGAATTTTTGAATTTTTTTTAAATGTTACCTATATACTGATTCCCATATGATCATTCTTCCATACGTTCAAGCCTTAAGTGCTCAAAAATCCATATTGATAAAATTTAAATTTTGAAATGTTGTATTGTTTCTTTTACTTAAAAATAACATTTCAATAGTAGATTTTTGAATTTTAGAAATTTTTTTTTTTTTTTGGGTTTGGACTGGTCTTAAGACCAATCGAGGGTTGGCGAGTCAATAAATGAACTCATTTCGCCAGGGTTGCAATGAAACGATAGCGTTTCACCAGCTGACTTCCATAGAATTTTTTTGAAATGTTACCTGTATACTGATTATCATATGATCATTCTTCCATACGTTCAAGCCTTAAGTGCTCAAAAATCCATATTGCTAAAATCTAAGATTTGAAATGTTTTATTGTTTCTTCCACTTAAAAATAACATTTCAATAGTAGATTTTTGAATTTTTAAAATTTTTTGAAATGTTACCTGTATACTGATTCTCATACGATTATTCTTCTATACGTTCAAGCCATAATTGCTCAAGCCCATATTGATAAAATGTAAATTTTGCAATGGTTTATAGTTTCTTTCATTTAAAAATAACATTTCAATAGTAGATTTTTGAATTTTTGAAATTTTTTGAAATGTTACCTATTTACTGATTCCCATACGATCATTCTTCCATACGTTCAAGCCTTAAGTGGTCAAAAATCCATATTGATAAATGTAAATTTTGAAATGTTTTATTGTTTCTTTCACTTAGGTTAGTATTAAATTCACACAAAAATAATATTTCAATAGTAGATTTTTGAATTTTTGAATTTTTTTTAAATGTTACCTATATACTGATTCCCATATGATCATTCTTCCATACGTTCAAGCCTTAAGTGCTCAAAAATCCATATTGATAAAATTTAAATTTTGAAATGTTGTATTGTTTCTTTTACTTAAAAATAACATTTCAATAGTAGATTTTTGAATTTTAGAAATTTTTTTTTTTTTTTTGGGTTTGGACTGGTCTTAAGACCAATCGAGGGTTGGCGAGTCAATAAATGAACTCATTTCGCCAGGGTTGCAATGAAACGATAGCGTTTCACCAGCTGACTTCCATAGAAATTTTTTGAAATGTTACCTGTATACTGATTATCATATGATCATTCTTCCATACGTTCAAGCCTTAAGATATCAAAAATCCATATTGATAAAATTTAAATTTTGAAATGTTTTATTGTTTCTTCCACTTAAAAATAACATTTCAATAGTAGATTTTTGAATTTTTAAAATTTTTTGAAATGTTACCTGTACTGATTTCCATACGATCATTCTTCCATACGTTCAAGCCTTAAGTGGTCAAAAATCCTTATTGATAAATGTAAATTTTGAAATGTTTTATAGTTTCTTTCATTTAAAAATAACATTTCAATAGTAGATTTTTGAATTTTTGAATTTTTTTGAAATGTTACCTATATACTGGATCTCATACGATCATTCTTCCATACGTTCAAGCCTTAAGTGCTCAAAAATCCATATAAATAAAATGTAAATTTTGAAATGGTTTATTGTTTCTTTCACTAAAAAATAACATTTCAATAGTAGATTATTGAATTTTTGAAATTTTTTGAAATGTTACCTATTTACTGATTCCCATACGATCATTCTTCCATACGTTCAAGCCTTAGGTGGTCAAATATCCATATTGATAAATGTACATTTTGAAATGTTTTATTGTTTCTTTCACTTAGGTTAGTATTAAATTCACTCAAAAATAACATTTCAATAGTAGATTTTTGAATTTTTGAATTTTTTTTAAATGTTACCTATATACTGATTCCCATATGATCATTCTTCCATACGTTCAAGCCTTAAGTGCTCAAAAATCCATATTGATAAAATTTAAATTTTGAAATGTTTTATTGTTTCTTTCACTTAAAAATAACATTTCAATAGTAGATTTTTGAATTTTATAAATTTTTTGAAATGTTACCTGTATACTGATTCTCATATGATCATTCTTCCATACGTTCAAGCCTTAAGTGCTCAAAAATCCATATTGATAAAATCTAAGATTTGAAATGTTTTATTGTTTCTTCCACTTAAAAATAACATTTCAATAGTAGATTTTTGAATTTTTAAAATTTTTTGAAATGTTACCTGTATACTGATTCTCATACGATTATTCTTCTATACGTTCAAGCCATAATTGCTCAAACCCATATTGATAAAATGTAAATTTTGCAATGGTTTATAGTTTCTTTCATTTAAAAATAACATTTCAATAGTAGATTTTTGAATTTTTGAATTTTTTTGAAATGTTACCTATATACTGGATCTCATACGATCATTCTTCCATACGTTCAAGCCTTAAGTGCTCAAAAATCCATATAAATAAAATGTAAATTTTGAAATGGTTTATTGTTTCTTTCACTAAAAAATAACATTTCAATAGTAGATTTTTGAATTTTTAAAATTTTTTGAAATGTTACCTATATACTGATTCTCATACGATTATTCTTCTATACGTTCAAGCCATAAGTGCTCAAAAACCCCTATTGATAAAATGTAAATTTTGCAATGGTTTATAGTTTCTTTCATTTAAAAATAACATTTCAATAGTAGATTTTTGAATTTTTGAATTTTTTTGAAATGTTACCTATATACTGGATCTCATACGATCATTCTTCCATACGTTCAAGCCTTAAGTGCTCAAAAATCCATATAAATAAAATGTATAATAAATTTTGAAATGGTTTATTGTTTCTTTCACTAAAAAATAACATTTCAATAGTAGATTATTGAATTTTTGAAATTTTTTGAAATGTTACCTATTTACTGATTCCCATACGATCATTCTTCCATACGTTCAAGCCTAAAGTGGTCAAAAATCCATATTGATAAATGTAAATTTTGAAATGTTTTATTGTTTCTTTCACTTAGGTTAGTATTAAATTCACTCAAAAATACCATTTCAATAGTAGATTTTTGAATTTTTGAATTTTTTTTAAATGTTACCTATATACTGATTCCCATATGATCATTCTTCCATACGTTCAAGCCTTAACTGCTCAAAAATCCATATTGATAAAATTTAAATTTTGAAATGTTGTATTGCTTCTTTCACTTAAAAATAACATTTCAATAGTAGATTTTTGAATTTTAGAAATTTTTTTTTTTTTTTTTTGGGTTTGGACTGGTCTTAAGACCAATCGAGGGTTGGCGAGTCAATAAATGAACTCATTTCGCCAGGGTTGCAATGAAACGATAGCGTTTCACCAGCTGACTTCCATAGAAATTTTTTGAAATGTTACCTGTATACTGATTATCATATGATCATTCTTCCATACGTTCAAGCCTTAAGTGCTCAAAAATCCATATTGATAAAATGTAAATTTTGAAATGGTTTATAGTTTCTTTCATTTAAAAATAACATTTCAATAGTAGATTTTTGAATTTTTGAATTTTTTTGAAATGTTACCTATATACTGGATCTCATACGATCATTCTTCCATACGTTCAAGCCTTAAGTGCTCAAAAATCCATATAAATAAAATGTAAATTTTGAAATGGTTTATTGTTTCTTTCACTAAAAAATAACATTTCAATAGTAGATTTTTGAGTTTTAGAAATTTTTTAAAATGTTACCTGTATACTGATTTCCATACGATCATACTTCCATACGTTCAAGCTTTAAGTGGTCAAAAATCCTTATTGATAAATGTAAATTTTGAAATGTTTTATAGTTTCTTTCATTTAAAAATAACATTTCAATAGTAGATTTTAGAATTTTTGAATTTTTTTGAAATGTTACCTATATTCTGGATCTCATACGATCATTCTTCCACACGTTCAAGCCTTAAGTGCTCAAAAATCCATATAAATAAAATGTAAATTTTGAAATGGTTTATTGTTTCTTTCACTAAAAAATAACATTTCAATAGTAGATTTTTGAATTTTAGAAATTTTTTGAAATGTTACCTGTATACTGATTATCATATGATCATTCTTCCATACGTTCAAGCCTTAAGTGCTCAAAAATCCATATTGCTAAAATCTAAGATTTGAAATGTTTTATTGTTTCTTCCAATTAAAAATAACACTTCAATAGTAGATTTTTGAATTTTTAAAATTTTTTGAAATGTTACCTGTATACTGATTCTCATACGATTATTCTTCTATACGTTCAAGCCATAATTGCTCAAACCCATATTGATAAAATGTAAATTTTGCAATGGTTTATAGTTTCTTTCATTTAAAAATAACATTTCAATAGTAGATTTTTGAATTTTTGAGATTTTTTTAAATGTTATCTATATACTGGATCTCATACGATCATTCTTCCATACGTTCAAGCCTTAAGTGCTCAAAAATCCATATAAATAAAATGTAAATTTTGAAATGGTTTATTGTTTCTTTCACTAAAAAATAACATTTCAATAGTAGATTTTTGAATTTTTGAATTTTTTTGAAATGTTACCTATATACTGGATCTCATACGATCATTCTTCCATACGTTCAAGCCTTAAGTGCTCAAAAATCCATATAAATAAAATATAAATTTTGAAATGGTTTATTGTTTCTTTCACTAAAAAATAACATTTCAATAGTAGATTATTGAATTTTTGAAATTTTTTGAAATGTTACCTACTTACTTATTCCCATACGATCATTCTTCCATACGTTCAAGCCTTAAGTGCTCAAAAATCCATATTGATAAAATTTAAATTTTGAAATGTTGTATTGTTTCTTTTACTTAAAAATAACATTTCAATAGTAGATTTTTGAATTTTAGAAATTTTTTTTTTTTTGTTTTGGGTTTGGACTGGTCTTAAGACCAATCGAGGGTTGGCGAGTCAATAAATGAACTCATTTCGCCAGGGTTGCAATGAAACGATAGCGTTTCACCAGCTGACTTCCATAGAAATTTTTTGAAATGTTACCTGTATACTGATTATCATATGATCATTCTTCCATACGTTCAAGCCTTAAGTGCTCAAAAATCCATATTGCTAAAATCTAAGATTTGAAATGTTTTATTGTTTCTTCCAATTAAAAATAACACTTCAATAGTAGATTTTTGAATTTTTAAAATTTTTTGAAATGTTACCTGTATACTGATTCTCATACGATTATTCTTCTATACGTTCAAGCCATAATTGCTCAAACCCATATTGATAAAATGTAAATTTTGCAATGGTTTATAGTTTCTTTCATTTAAAAATAACATTTCAATAGTAGATTTTTGAATTTTTGAATTTTTTTTAAATGTTACCTATATACTGGATCTCATACGATCATTCTTCCATACGTTCAAGCCTTAAGTGCTCAAAAATCCATATAAATAAAATGTAAATTTTGAAATGGTTTATTGTTTCTTTCACTAAAAAATAACATTTCAATAGTAGATTTTTGAATTTTTGAATTTTTTTGAAATGTTACCTATATACTGGATCTCATACGATCATTCTTCCATACGTTCAAGCCTTAAGTGCTCAAAAATCCATATAAATAAAATATAAATTTTGAAATGGTTTATTGTTTCTTTCACTAAAAAATAACATTTCAATAGTAGATTATTGAATTTTTGAAATTTTTTGAAATGTTACCTACTTACTTATTCCCATACGATCATTCTTCCATACGTTCAAGCCTTAAGTGGTCAAAAATCCATATTGATAAATGTAAATTTTGAAATGTTTTATTGTTTCTTGCACTTAGGTTAGTATTAAATTCACTCAAAAATAATATTTCAATAGTAGATTTTTGAATTTTTGAATTTTTTTTAAATGTTACCTATATACTGATTCCCATATGATCATTCTTCCATACGTTCAAGCCTTAAGTGCTCAAAAATCGATATTGATAAAATTTAAATTTTGAAATGTTGTATTGTTTCTTTTAGTTAAAAATAACATTTCAATAGTAGATTTTTGAATTTTAGAAATTTTTTTTTTTTTTTTTTGGGTTTGGACTGGTCTTAAGACCAATCGAGGGTTGGCGAGTCAATAAATGAACTCATTTCGCCAGGGTTGCAATGAAACGATAGCGTTTCACCAGCTGACTTCAATAGAAATTTTTTGAAATGTTACCTGTATACTGATTATCATATGATCATTCTTCCATACGTTCAAGCCTTAAGTGCTCAAAAATCCATATTGCTAAAATCTAAGATTTGAAATGTTTTATTGTTTCTTCCACTTAAAAATAACATTTCAATAGTAGATTATTGAATTTTTAAAATTTTTTGAAATGTTACCTGTATACTGATTCTCATACGATTATTCTTCTATACGTTCAAGCCATAATTGCTCAAACCCATATTGATAAAATGTAAATTTTGCAATGGTTTATAGTTTCTTTCATTTAAAAATAACATTTCAATAGTAGATTTTTGAATTTTTGAATTTTTTTTTAAATGTTACCTATATACTGGATCTCATACGATCATTCTTCCATACGTTCAAGCCTTAAGTGCTCAAAAATCCATATAAATAAAATGTAAATTTTGAAATGGTTTATTGTTTCTTTCACTAAAAAATAACATTTCAATAGTAGATTTTTGAATTTTTGAATTTTTTTGAAATGTTACCTATATACTGGATCTCATACGATCATTCTTCCATACGTTCAAGCCTTAAGTTCTCAAAAATCCATATAAATAAAATGTAAATTTTGAAATGGTTTATTGTTTCTTTCACTAAAAAATAACATTTCAATAGTAGATTATTGAATTTTTGAAATTTTTTGAAATGTTACCTATTAACTGATTCCCATACGATCATTCTTCCATACGTTCAAGCCTTAAGTGGTCAAAAATCCATATTGATAAATGTAAATTTTGAAATGTTTTATTGTTTCTTTCACTTAGGTTAGTATTAAATTCACTCAAAAATAACATTTCAATAGTAGATTTTTGAATTTTTGAATTTTTTTTAAATGTTACCTATATACTGATTCCCATATGATCATTCTTCCATACGTTCAAGCCTTAAGTGCTCAAAAATCCATATTGATAAAATTTAAATTTTGAAATGTTTTATTGTTTCTTTCACTTAAAAATAACATTTCAATAGTAGATTTTTAAATTTTAAAAATTTTTTGAAATGTTACCTGTATAGTGATTCTCATATGATCATTCTTCCATACGTTCAAGCCTTAAGTGCTCAAAAATCCATATTGCTAAAATCTAAAATTTGAAATGTTTTATTGTTTCTTTCACTTAAAAATAACATTTCAATAGTAGATTTTTGAATTTTTAAAATTTTTTGAAATGTTACCTGTATACTGATTCTCATACGATTATTCTTCTATACGTTTAAGCCATAATTGCTCAAACCCATATTGATAAAATGTAAATTTTGCAATGGTTTATAGTTTCTTTCATTTAAAAATAACATTTCAATAGTAGATTTTTGAATTTTTGAATTTTTTTGAAATGTTACCTATATACTGGATCTCATACGATCATTCTTCCATACGTTCAAGCCTTAAGTGCTCAAAAATCCATATAAATAAAATGTAAATTTTGAAATGGTTTATTGTTTCTTTCACTAAAAAATAACATTTCAATAGTAGATTTTTGAATTTTTAAAATTTTTTGAAATGTTACCTATATACTGATTCTAATACGATTATTCTTCTATACGTTCAAGCCATAAGTGCTCAAAAACCCCTATTAATAAAATGTAAATTTTGAAATGGTTTATAGTTTCTTTCATTTAAAAATAACATTTCAATAGTAGATTTTTGAATTTTTGAATTTTTTTGAAATGTTACCTATATACTGGATCTCATACGATAATTCTTCCATACGTTCAAGCCTTAAGTGCTCAAAAATCCATATAAATAAAATGTAAATTTTGAAATGGTTTATTGTTTCTTTCACTTAGGTTAGTATTAAATTCACTCAAAAATAACATTTCAATAGTAGATTTTTGAATTTTTGAAATTTTTTTAAATGTTACCTATTTACTGATTCCCATACGATCATTCTTCCATACGTTCAAGCCTAAAATGGTCAAAAATCCATATTGATAAATGTAAATTTTGAAATGTTTTATTGTTTCTTTCACTTAGGTTAGTATTAAATTCACTCAAAAATACCATTTCAATAGTAGATTTTTGAATTTTTGAATTTTTTTTAAATGTTACCTATATACTGATTCCCATATGATCATTCTTCCATACGTTCAAGCCTTAAGTGCTCAAAAATCCATATTGATAAAATTTAAATTTTGAAATGTTGTATTGCTTCTTTCACTTAAAAATAACATTTCAATAGTAGATTTTTGAGTTTTAGAAATTTTTTGAAATGTTACCTGTATACTGATTTCCATACGATCATACTTCCATACGTTCAAGCCTTAAGTGGTCAAAAATCCTTATTGATAAATGTAAATTTTGAAATGTTTTATAGTTTCTTTCATTTAAAAATAACATTTCAATAGTAGATTTTAGAATTTTTGAATTTTTTTGAAATGTTACCTATATTCTGGATCTCATACGATCATTCTTCCACACGTTCAAGCCTTAAGTGCTCAAAAATCCATATTGATAAAATTTAAATTTTGAAATGGTTTATTGTTTCTTTCACTAAAAAATAACATTTCAATAGTAGATTTTTGAATTTTAGAAATCTTTTGAAATGTTACCTGTATACTGATTATCATATGATCATTCTTCCATACGTTCAAGCCTTAAGTGCTCAAAAATCCATATTGCTAAAATCTAAGATTTGAAATGTTTTATTGTTTCTTCCACTTAAAAATAACATTTCAATAGTAGATTTTTGAATTTTTAAAATTTTTTGAAATGTTACCTGTATACTGATTCTCATACGATTATTCTTCTATACGTTCAAGCCATAATTGCTCAAACCCATATTGATAAAATGTAAATTTTTCAATGGTTTATAGTTTCTTTCATTTAAAAATAACATTTCAATAGTAGATTTTTGAATTTTTGAATTTTTTTTAAAAAGTTACCTATATACTGGATCTCATACGATCATTCTTCCATACGTTCAAGCCTTAAGTACTCAAAAATCCATATAAATAAAATGTAAATTTTGAAATGGTTTATTGTTTCTTTCACTAAAAAATAACATTTCAATAGTAGATTTTTGAATTTTTGAATTTTTTTGAAATGTTACCTATATACTGGATCTCATACGATCATTCTTCCATACGTTCAAGCCTTAAGTGCTCAAAAATCCATATAAATAAAATGTAAATTTTGAAATGGTTTATTGTTTCTTTCACTAAAAAATAACATTTCAATAGTAGATTATTGAATTTTTGAAATTTTTTGAAATGTTACCTATTTACTGATTCCCATACGATCATTCTTCCATACGTTCAAGCCTTAAGTGGTCAAAAATCCATATTGATAAATGTAAATTTTGAAATGTTTTATTGTTTCTTTCACTTAGGTTAGTATTAAATTCACTCAAAAATAACATTTCAATAGTAGATTTTTGAATTTTTTTTAAATGTTACCTATATACTGATTCCCATATGATCATTCTTCCATACGTTCAAGCCTTAAGTGCTCAAAAATCCATATTGATAAAATTTAAATTTTGAAATGTTGTATTGTTCCTTCAATTAAAAATAACATTTCAATAGTAGATTTTTGAGTTTTAGAAATTTTTTGAAATGTTACCTGTACTGATTTCCATACGATCATTCTTCCATACGTTCAAGCCTTATGTGGTCAAAAATCCATATTGATAAATGTAAATTTTGAAATGTTTTATTGTTTCTTTAACTTAGGTTAGTATTAAATTCACTCAAAAATACCATTTCAATAGTAGATTTTTGAATTTTTGAATTTTTTTTAAATGTTACCTATATACTGGATCTCATACGATCATTCTTCCATACGTTCAAGCCTTAAGTGCTCAAAAATCCATATAAATAAAATGTAAATTTTGAAATGGTTTATTGTTTCTTTCACTAAAAAATAACATTTCAATAGTAGATTTTTGAATTTTTGAATTTTTTTGAAATGTTACCTATATACTGGATCTCATACGATCATTCTTCCATACGTTCAAGCCTTAAGTGCTCAAAAATCCATATAAATAAAATGTAAATTTTGAAATGGTTTATTGTTTCTTTCACTAAAAAATAACATTTCAATAGTAGATTATTGAATTTTTGAAATTTTTTGAAATGTTACCTACTTACTTATTCCCATACGATCATTCTTCCATACGTTCAAGCCTTAAGTGGTCAAAAATCCATATTGATAAATGTAAATTTTGAAATGTTTTATTGTTTCTTTCACTTAGGTTAGTATTAAATTCACTCAAAAATAATATTTCAATAGTAGATTTTTCAATTTTTGAATTTTTTTTAAATGTTACCTATATACTGATTCCCATATGATCATTCTTCCATACGTTCAAGCCTTAAGTGCTCAAAAATCCATATTGATAAAATTTAAATTTTGAAATGTTGTATTGTTTCTTTTACTTAAAAATAACATTTCAATAGTAGATTTTTGAATTTTAGAAATTTTTTTGAAGTGAAACTTCTTTAGCATGGGTGCGATTTGAAACTCGATGAAACGACATGAAAAGAGACAGACTATACATTTATATGATTTAGTCTGCGAAAGAATGAAATAGAATATAGAATGATAGTCTGTAGTCATAAACTTAGTAGTCATAAAAAAAATAACAACAACAACATGCTTAGTTGTAATTTTGGCATTCCTCTTCAACCGTCACTTTCGCCATCTGGCGCATATGCAACAACAACTAACCTGGCATGTGTACTCCAAATATTATTACAACTCTTGTTGTTGCTATTTTCGGCGTAAGCAAGCACAGTGTGGTTGTTGCTACTTATGGCACTGTCTGAACTTATACATTGTGTTCGTTGTTGCCCTCTACTTAGCGTGGCTAAACAACGTCGCTTATCAGCTTCATAATATATGAGCCACGAATTCATCTACAATTCGCGTCCTCACAATTATGTTAAATTTTGCAATTGACAATCATACTCTTTCCATTGCTGTGATTAGTAAATGAAAACAATTAATTTAGAAATTCACAATATTCCGAAAGTGAACACTAATAATAAATTACATATGCAATCAATAAAGTCAAGTATATTCCACACATTGGAGCATTGGTAGTTAACTTGACTCTCTTCTTCGGGAGACACTCTGCACATTTGAATTAATTCTTCTTCTTCGCATTTATGCATTCAAAAATGAACACATTCCAACTTGTCCAAATAACAGGGTTGGTACATACTTATTTTCATAAAATGTACTATTTTTACGAGTTTTTTTTAAGCATTTGAAACACAACTTCACATTAATTATAACTTTAGAATTATTTCAACAATTTAATTCGAATGTACTTCTCAATCTTCGAAACTTGATACAAGCAGATTGGCGAGGCTAATGGTTTTCCAGCTAAAAAAATTTGGTTGATTTGGGAAGGGTTTTTTAAACGCAGATTTATTAATGAATATTAATGGGGAACCCAAAAAGTTTATTTCTTGGTAAATAATTATTTCTCACAACTCAAAAGAAGGCTAAATATAATAAAATCTGAGAAAATTGTCAGAGATTTTGCAAGAGTGTGGAAATATCTATAATATATTTTCCTTTTTTATTGTTTTATTTTGAAATCATCGATCTGAAATATTGCACAGATCCTCCAATTTTATTACCACAAATCATTGATGAGAAGAAAAAAAACAAATTTACGGCATTGCAATGAAAACGTATTTTGTTTTTTTCAATTTTCAATTGACTTGAAACTTCACACTTTTTGTCTTAGAGAGACATAAAAACTATTTTGTTTAAAAATTGGGCATGGCAACGCCTACTTATAGCCAAAATAGATAATTTTACATATCTCAAGATGCAATGAGCTAAAACAATGAAACTTAGTATATTAGATATTAAGATAAAGAGAATCCCGAAAATGGACATAACAAGATCGAATATAGCGCCATTACAGGTTATTTGTTTATTTTAAAGAAAGTTTCACTTCAAACACGTGTACTGTGTTGCACGCGATTTTTTTTTTTTTTTTTTTGGGTTTGGACTGGCCTTAAGACCAATCGAGGGTTGGCGAGTCAATAAATGAACTCATTTCGCCAGGGTTGCAATGAAACGATAGCGTTTCACCAGCTGACTTCCATAGAAATTTTTTGAAATGTTACCTGTATACTGATTATCATATGATCATTCTTCCATACGTTCAAGCCTTAAGTGCTCAAAAATCCATATTGCTAAAATCTAAGATTTGAAATGTTTTATTGTTTCTTCCAATTAAAAATAACACTTCAATAGTAGATTTTTGAATTTTTAAAATTTTTTGAAATGTTACCTGTATACTGATTCTCATACGATTATTCTTCTATACGTTCAAGCCATAATTGCTCAAACCCATATTGATAAAATGTAAATTTTGCAATTGTTTATAGTTTCTTTCATTTAAAAATAACATTTCAATAGTAGATTTTTGAATTTTTAATTTTTTTTAAATGTTACCTATATACTGGATCTCATACGATCATTCTTCCATACGTTCAAGCCTTAAGTGCTCAAAAATCCATATAAATAAAATGTAAATTTTGAAATGGTTTATTGTTTCTTTCACTAAAAAATAACATTTCAATAGTAGATTTTTGAATTTTTTTGAAATGTTACCTATATACTGGATCTCATACGATCATTCTTCCATACGTTCAAGCCTTAAGTGCTCAAAAATCCATATAAATAAAATATAAATTTTGAAATGGTTTATTGTTTCTTTCACTAAAAAATAACATTTCAATAGTAGATTATTGAATTTTTGAAATTTTTTGAAATGTTACCTACTTACTTATTCCCATACGATCATTCTTCCATACGTTCAAGCCTTAAGTGGTCAAAAATCCATATTGATAAATGTAAATTTTGAAACGTTTTATTGTTTCTTTCACTTAGGTTAGTATTAAATTCACTCAAAAATAATATTTCAATAGTAGATTTTTGAATTTTTGAATTTTTTTTAAATGTTACCTATATACTGATTCCCATATGATCATTCTTCCATACGTTCAAGCCTTAAGTGCTCAAAAATCCATATTGATAAAATTTAAATTTTGAAATGTTGTATTGTTTCTTTTACTTAAAAATAACATTTCAATAGTAGATTTTTGAATTTTAGAAATTTTTTTTTTTTTTTTTTGGGTTTGGACTGGTCTTAAGACCAATCGAGGGTTGGCGAGTCAATAAATGAACTCATTTCGCCAGGGTTGCAATGAAACGATAGCGTTTCACCAGCTGACTTCCATAGAAATTTTTTGAAATGTTACCTGTATACTGATTATCATATGATCATTCTTCCATACGTTCAAGCCTTAAGTGCTCAAAAATCCATATTGCTAAAATCTAAGATTTGAAATGTTTTGTTGTTTCTTCCACTTAAAAATAACATTTCAATAGTAGATTTTTGAATTTTTAAATTTTTTTGAAATGTTACCTGTATACTGATTCTCATACGATTATTCTTCTATACGTTCAAGCCATAATTGCTCAAACCCATATTGATAAAATGTAAATTTTGCAATGGTTTATAGTTTCTTTCATTTAAAAATAACATTTCAATAGTAGATTTTTGAATTTTTGAATTTTTTTTAAATGTTACCTATATACTGGATCTCATACGATCATTCTTCCATACGTTCAAGCCTTAAGTGCTCAAAAATCCATATAAATAAAATGTAAATTTTGAAATGGTTTATTGTTTCTTTCACTAAAAAATAACATTTCAATAGTAGATTTTTGAATTTTTGAATTTTTTTGAAATGTTACCTATATACTGGATCTCATACGATCATTCTTCCATACGTTCAAGCCTTAAGTTCTCAAAAATCCATATAAATAAAATGTAAATTTTGAAATGGTTTATTGTTTCTTTCACTAAAAAATAACATTTCAATAGTAGATTATTGAATTTTTGAAATTTTTTGAAATGTTACCTATTTACTGATTCCCATACGATCATTCTTCCATACGTTCAAGCCTTAAGTGGTCAAAAATCCATATTGATAAATGTAAATTTTGAAATGTTTTATTGTTTCTTTCACTTAGGTTAGTATTAAATTCACTCAAAAATAACATTTCAATAGTAGATTTTTGAATTTTTGAATTTTTTTTAAATGTTACCTATATACTGATTCCCATATGATAATTCTTCCATACGTTCAAGCCTTAAGTGCTCAAAAATCCATATTGATAAAATTTAAATTTTGAAATGTTTTATTGTTTCTTTCACTTAAAAATAACATTTCAATAGTAGATTTTTGAATTTTAGAAATTTTTTGAAATGTTACCTGTATAGTGATTCTCATATGATCATTCTTCCATACGTTCAAGCCTTAAGTGCTCAAAAATCCATATTGCTAAAATCTAAGATTTGAAATGTTTTATTGTTTCTTTCACTTAAAAATAACATTTCAATAGTAGATTTTTGAATTTTTAAAATTTTTTGAAATGTTACCTGTATACTGATTCTCATACGATTATTCTTCTATACGTTCAAGCCATAATTGCTCAAACCCATATTGATAAAATGTAAATTTTGCAATGGTTTATAGTTTCTTTCATTTAAAAATAACATTTCAATAGTAGATTTTTGAATTTTTGAATTTTTTTGAAATGTTACCTATATACTGGATCTCATACGATCATTCTTCCATACGTTCAAGCCTTAAGTGCTCAAAAATCCATATAAATAAAATGTAAATTTTGAAATGGTTTATTGTTTCTTTCACTAAAAAATAACATTTCAATAGTAGATTTTTGAATTTTTAAAATTTTTTGAAATGTTACCTAT
Source organism: Phortica okadai (assembly GCA_034638295.1). NCBI lineage: Eukaryota > Metazoa > Arthropoda > Insecta > Diptera > Drosophilidae > Phortica > Phortica okadai. Next base: position 25,816,032 of record CM067851.1, on the reverse strand, counting down.
ATACTGATTCTAATACGATTATTCTTCTATACGTTCAAGCCATAAGTGCTCAAAAACCCCTATTGATAAAATATAAATTTTGAAATGGTTTATAGTTTCTTTCATTTAAAAATAACATTTCAATAGTAGATTTTTGAATTTTTGAATTTTTTTGAAATGTTACCTATATACTGGATCTCATACGATCATTCTTCCATACGTTCAAGCCTTAAGTGCTCAAAAATCCATATAAATAAAATGTAAATTTTGAAATGGTTTATTGTTTCTTTCACTAAAAAATAACATTTCAATAGTAGATTATTGAATTTTTGAAATTTTTTGAAATGTTACCTATTTACTGATTCCCATACGATCATTCTTCCATACGTTCAAGCCTCAAATGGTCAAAAATCCATATTGATAAATGTAAATTTTGAAATGTTTTATTGTTTCTTTCACTTAGGTTAGTATTAAATTCACTCAAAAATACCATTTCAATAGTAGATTTTTGAATTTTTGAATTTTTTTTAAATGTTACCTATATACTGATTCCCATATGATCATTCTTCCATACGTTCAAGCCTTAAGTGCTCAAAAATCCATATTGATAAAATGTAAATTTTGAAATGGTTTATTGTTTCTTTCACTAAAAAATAACATTTCAATAGTAGATTATTGAATTTTTGAAATTTTTTGAAATGTTACCTATTTACTGATTCCCATACGATCATTCTTCCATACGTTCAAGCCTAAAATGGTCAAAAATCCATATTGATAAATGTAAATTTTCAAATGTTTTATTGTTTCTTTCACTTAGGTTAGTATTAAATTCACTCAAAAATACCATTTCAATAGTAGGTTTTTGAATTTTTGAATTTTTTTTAAATGTTACCTATATACTGATTCCCATATGATCATTCTTCCATACGTTCAAGCCTTAAGTGCTCAAAAATCCATATTGATAAAATTTAAATTTTGAAATGTTGTATTGCTTCTTTCACTTAAAAATAACATTTCAATAGTAGATTTTAGAATTTTTGAATTTTTTTGAAATGTTACCTATATTCTGGATCTCATACGATCATTCTTCCACACGTTCAAGCCTTAAGTGCTCAAAAATCCATATTGATAAAATGGTTTATAGTTTCTTTCATTTAAAAAAAACATTTCAATAGTAGATTTTTGAATTTTTGAATTTTTTTTAAAAAGTTACCTATATACTGGATCTCATACGATCATTCTTCCATACGTTCGAAATGGTTTATTGTTTCTTTCACTAAAAAATAACATTTCAATAGTAGAATTTTGAATTTTTGAATTTTTTTGAAATGTTACCTATATACTGGATCTCATACGATCATTCTTCCATACGTTCAAGCCTTAAGTGCTCAAAAATCCATATAAATAAAATGTAAATTTTGAAATGGTTTATTGTTTCTTTCACTAAAAAATAACATTTCAATAGTAGATTATTGAATTTTTGAAATTTTTTGAAATGTTACCTATATACTGGATCTCATACGATCATTCTTCCATACGTTCAAGCCTTAAGTGCTCAAAAATCCATATAAATAAAATGTAAATTTTGAAATGGTTTATTGTTTCTTTCACTAAAAAATAACATTTCAATAGTAGATTATTGAATTTTTGAAATTTTTTGAAATGTTACCTATTTACTGATTCCCATACGATCATTCTTCCATACGTTCAAGCCTTAAGTGCTCAAAAATCCATATTGCTAAAATCTAAGATTTGAAATGTTTTATTGTTTCTTCCACTTAAAAATAACATTTCAATAGTAGATTTTTGAATTTTTAAAATTTTTTGAAATGTTACCTGTATACTGATTCTCATACGATTATTCTTCCATACATTCAAGCCATAATTGCTCAAACCCATATCTATAAAATGTAAATTTTGCAATGGTTTATAGTTTCTTTCATTTAAAAATAACATTTCAATAGTAGATTTTTGAATTTTTGAATTTTTTGAAATGTTACCTATATACTGGATCTCGTACGATCATTCTTCCATACGTTCAAGCCTTAAGTGCTCAAAAATCCATATAAATAAAATGTAAATTTTGAAATGGTTTATTGTTTCTTTCACTAAAAAATAAGATTTCAATAGTAGATTTTTGAATTTTTAAAATTTTTTGAAATGTTACCTATATACTGATTCTCATACGATTATTCTTCTATACGTTCAAGCCATAAGTGCTCAAAAACCCCTATTGATAAAATGTAAATTTTGAAATGGTTTATAGTTTCTTTCATTTAAAAATAACATTTCAATAGTAGATTTTTGAATTTTTGAATTTTTTTGAAATGTTACCTATATACTGGATCTCATACGATCATTCTTTCATACGTTCAAGCCTTAAGTGCTCAAAAATCCATATAAATAAAATGTAAATTTTGAAATGGTTTATTGTTTCTTTCACTAAAAAATAACATTTCAATAGTAGATTTTTGAATTTTTGAAATTTTTTTAAATGTTACCTATTTACTGATTCCCATACGATCATTCTTCCATACGTTCAAGCCTTATGTGGTCAAAAATCCATATTGATAAATGTAAATTTTGAAATGTTTTATTGTTTCTTTCACTTAGGTTAGTATTAAATTCACTCAAAAATACCATTTCAATAGTAGATTTTTGAATTTTTCAATTTTTTTTAAATGTTACCTATATACTGATTCCCATATGATCATTCTTCCATACGTTCAAGCCTTAAGTGCTCAAAAATCCATATTGATAAAATTTAAATTTTGAAATGTTGTATTGCTTCTTTCACTTAAAAATAACATTTCAATAGTAGATTTTTGAGTTTTAGAAATTTTTTGAAATTTTACCTGTACTGATTTCCATACGATCATTCTTCCATACGTTCAAGCCTTATGTGGTCAAAAATCCATATTGATAAATGTAAATTTTGAAATGTTTTATTGTTTCTTTCACTTAGGTTAGTATTAAATTCACTCAAAAATACCATTTCAATAGTAGATTTTTGAATTTTTGAATTTTTTTTAAATGTTACCTATATACTGGATCTCATACGATCATTCTTCCATACGTTCAAGCCTTAAGTGCTCAAAAATCCATATAAATAAAATGTAAATTTTGAAATGGTTTATTGTTTCTTTCACTAAAAAATAACATTTCAATAGTAGATTTTTGAATTTTTGAATTTTTTTGAAATGTTACCTATATACTGGATCTCATACGATCATTCTTCCATACGTTCAAGCCTTAAGTGCTCAAAAATCCATATAAATAAAATATAAGTTTTGAAATGGTTTATTGTTTCTTTCACTAAAAAATAACATTTCAATAGTAGATTATTGAATTTTTGAAATTTTTTGAAATGTTACCTACTTACTTATTCCCATACGATCATTCTTCCATACGTTCAAGCCTTAAGTGGTCAAAAATCCATATTGATAAATGTAAATTTTGAAATGTTTTATTGTTTCTTTCACTTAGGTTAGTATTAAATTCACTCAAAAATAATATTTCAATAGTAGATTTTTGAATTTTTGAATTTTTTTTAAATGTTACCTATATACTGATTCCCATATGATCATTCTTCCATACGTTCAAGCCTTAAGTGCTCAAAAATCCATATTGATAAAATTTAAATTTTGAAATGTTGTATTGTTTCTTTTACTTAAAAATAACATTTCAATAGTAGATTTTTGAATTTTAGAAATTTTTTTTTTTTTTTTTTGGGTTTGGACTGGTCTTAAGACCAATCGAGGGTTGGTGAGTCAATAAATGAACTCATTTCGCCAGGGTTGCAATGAAACGATAGCGTTTCACCAGCTGACTTCCATAGAAATTTTTTGAAATGTTACCTGTATACTGATTATCATATGATCATTCTTCCATACGTTCAAGCCTTAAGTGCTCAAAAATCCATATTGCTAAAATCTAAGATTTGAAATGTTTTATTGTTTCTTCCAATTAAAAATAACACTTCAATAGTAGATTTTTGAATTTTTAAAATTTTTTGAAATGTTACCTGTATACTGATTCTCATACGATTATTCTTCTATACGTTCAAGCCATAATTGCTCAAACCCATATTGATAAAATGTAAATTTTGCAATGGTTTATAGTTTCTTTCATTTAAAAATAACATTTCAATAGTAGATTTTTGAATTTTTGAATTTTTTTTAAATGTTACCTATATACTGGATCTCATACGATCATTCTTCCATACGTTCAAGCCTTAAGTGCTCAAAAATCCATATAAATAAAATGTAAATTTTGAAATGGTTTATTGTTTCTTTCACTAAAAAATAACATTTCAATAGTAGATTTTTGAATTTTAGAATTTTTTTGAAATGTTACCTATATACTGGATCTCATACGATCATTCTTCCATACGTTCAAGCCTTAAGTGCTCAAAAATCCATAAAAAAAAAATATAAATTTTGAAATGGTTTATTGTTTCTTTCACTAAAAAATAACATTTCAATAGTAGATTATTGAATTTTTGAAATTTTTTGAAATGTTACCTACTTACTTATTCCCATACGATCATTCTTCCATACGTTCAAGCCTTAAGTGGTCAAAAATCCATATTGATAAATGTAAATTTTGAAATGTTTTATTGTTTCTTTCACTTAGGTTAGTATTACATTCACTCAAAAATAATATTTCAATAGTAGATTTTTGAATTTTTGAATTTTTTTTAAATGTTACCTATTTACTGATTCCCATATGATCATTCTTCCATACGTTCAAGCCTTAAGTGCTCAAAAATCCATATAAATAAAATGTAAATTTTGAAATGGTTTATTGTTTCTTTCACTAAAAAATAACATTTCAATAGTAGATTATTGAATTTTTGAAATTTTTTGAAATGTTACCTATTTACTGATTCCCATACGATCATTCTTCCATACGTTCAAGCCTTAAGTGGTCAAAAATCCATATTGATAAATGTAAATTTTGAAATGTTTTATTGTTTCTTTTACTTAGGTTAGTATTAAATTCACTCAAAAATAACATTTCAATAGTAGATTTTTGAATTTTTTTTAAATGTTACCTATATACTGATTCCCATATGATCATTCTTCCATACGTTCAAGCCTTAAGTGCTCAAAAATCCATATTGATAAAATTTAAATTTTGAAATGTTTTATTGTTTCTTTCACTTAAAAATAACATTTCAATAGTAGATTTTTGAATTTTAGAAATTTTTTGAAATGTTACCTGTATACTGATTCTCATATGATCATTCTTCCATACGTTCAAGCCTTAAGTGCTCAAAAATCCATATTGCTAAAATCTAAGATTTGAAATGTTTTATTGTTTCTTCCACTTAAAAATAACATTTCAATAGTAGATTTTTGAATTTTTAAAATTTTTTGAAATGTTACCTGTATACTGATTCTCATACGATTATTCTTCCATACATTCAAGCCATAATTGCTCAAACCCATATCTATAAAATGTAAATTTTGCAATGGTTTATAGTTTCTTTCATTTAAAAATAACATTTCAATAGTAGATTTTTGAATTTTTGAATTTTTTGAAATGTTACCTATATACTGGATCTCGTACGATCATTGTTCCATACGTTCAAGCCTTAAGTGCTCAAAAATCCATATAAATAAAATGTAAATTTTGAAATGGTTTATTGTTTCTTTCACTAAAAAATAAGATTTCAATAGTAGATTTTTGAATTTTTAAAATTTTTTGAAATGTTACCTATATACTGATTCTCATACGATTATTCTTCTATACGTTCAAGCCATAAGTGCTCAAAAACCCCTATTGATAAAATGTAAATTTTGAAATGGTTTATAGTTTCTTTCATTTAAAAATAACATTTCAATAGTAGATTTTTGAATTTTTGAATTTTTTTGAAATGTTACCTATATACTGGATCTCATACGATCATTCTTTCATACGTTCAAGCCTTAAGTGCTCAAAAATCCATATAAATAAAATGTAAATTTTGAAATGGTTTATTGTTTCTTTCACTAAAAAATAACATTTCAATAGTAGATTTTTGAATTTTTGAAATTTTTTTAAATGTTACCTATTTACTGATTCCCATACGATCATTCTTCCATACGTTCAAGCCTTATGTGGTCAAAAATCCATATTGATAAATGTAAATTTTGAAATGTTTTATTGTTTCTTTCACTTAGGTTAGTATTAAATTCACTCAAAAATACCATTTCAATAGTAGATTTTTGAATTTTTTTTAAATGTTACCTATATACTGATTCCCATATGATCATTCTTCCATACGTTCAAGCCTTAAGTGCTCAAAAATCCATATTGATAAAATTTAAATTTTGAAATGTTTTATTGTTTCTTTCACTTAAAAATAACATTTCAATAGTAGATTTTTGAATTTTAGAAATTTTTTGAAATGTTACCTGTATACTGATTCTCATATGATCATTCTTCCATACGTTCAAGCCTTAAGTGCTCAAAAATCCATATTGCTAAAATCTAAGATTTGAAATGTTTTATTGTTTCTTCCACTTAAAAATAACATTTCAATAGTAGATTTTTGAATTTTTAAAATTTTTTGAAATGTTACCTGTATACTGATTCTCATACGATTATTCTTCCATACATTCAAGCCATAATTGCTCAAACCCATATCTATAAAATGTAAATTTTGCAATGGTTTATAGTTTCTTTCATTTAAAAATAACATTTCAATAGTAGATTTTTGAATTTTTGAATTTTTTGAAATGTTACCTATATACTGGATCTCGTACGATCATTGTTCCATACGTTCAAGCCTTAAGTGCTCAAAAATCCATATAAATAAAATGTAAATTTTGAAATGGTTTATTGTTTCTTTCACTAAAAAATAAGATTTCAATAGTAGATTTTTGAATTTTTAAAATTTTTTGAAATGTTACCTATATACTGATTCTCATACGATTATTCTTCTATACGTTCAAGCCATAAGTGCTCAAAAACCCCTATTGATAAAATGTAAATTTTGAAATGGTTTATAGTTTCTTTCATTTAAAAATAACATTTCAATAGTAGATTTTTGAATTTTTGAATTTTTTTGAAATGTTACCTATATACTGGATCTCATACGATCATTCTTTCATACGTTCAAGCCTTAAGTGCTCAAAAATCCATATAAATAAAATGTAAATTTTGAAATGGTTTATTGTTTCTTTCACTAAAAAATAACATTTCAATAGTAGATTTTTGAATTTTTGAAATTTTTTTAAATGTTACCTATTTACTGATTCCCATACGATCATTCTTCCATACGTTCAAGCCTTATGTGGTCAAAAATCCATATTGATAAATGTAAATTTTGAAATGTTTTATTGTTTCTTTCACTTAGGTTAGTATTAAATTCACTCAAAAATACCATTTCAATAGTAGATTTTTGAATTTTTCAATTTTTTTTAAATGTTACCTATATACTGATTCCCATATGATCATTCTTCCATACGTTCAAGCCTTAAGTGCTCAAAAATCCATATTGATAAAATTTAAATTTTGAAATGTTGTATTGCTTCTTTCACTTAAAAATAACATTTCAATAGTAGATTTTTGAGTTTTAGAAATTTTTTGAAATTTTACCTGTACTGATTTCCATACGATCATTCTTCCATACGTTCAAGCCTTATGTGGTCAAAAATCCATATTGATAAATGTAAATTTTGAAATGTTTTATTGTTTCTTTCACTTAGGTTAGTATTAAATTCACTCAAAAATACCATTTCAATAGTAGATTTTTGAATTTTTGAATTTTTTTTAAATGTTACCTATATACTGGATCTCATACGATCATTCTTCCATACGTTCAAGCCTTAAGTGCTCAAAAATCCATATAAATAAATTGTAAATTTTGAAATGGTTTATTGTTTCTTTCACTAAAAAATAACATTTCAATAGTAGATTTTTGAATTTTTGAATTTTTTTGAAATGTTACCTATATACTGGATCTCATACGATCATTCTTCCATACGTTCAAGCCTTAAGTGCTCAAAAATCCATATAAATAAAATATAAATTTTGAAATGGTTTATTGTCTCTTTCACTAAAAAATAACATTTCAATAGTAGATTATTGAATTTTTGAAATTTTTTGAAATGTTACCTACTTACTTATTCCCATACGATCATTCTTCCATACGTTCAAGCCTTAAGTGGTCAAAAATCCATATTGATAAATGTAAATTTTGAAATGTTTTATTGTTTCTTTCACTTAGGTTAGTATTAAATTCACTCAAAAATAATATTTCAATAGTAGATTTTTGAATTTTTGAATTTTTTTTAAATGTTACCTATATACTGATTCCCATATGATCATTCTTCCATACGTTCAAGCCTTAAGTGCTCAAAAATCCATATTGATAAAATTTAAATTTTGAAATGTTGTATTGTTTCTTTTACTTAAAAATAACATTTCAATAGTAGATTTTTGAATTTTAGAAATTTTTTTTTTTTTTTTTTGGGTTTGGACTGGTCTTAAGACCAATCGAGGGTTGGTGAGTCAATAAATGAACTCATTTCGCCAGGGTTGCAATGAAACGATAGCGTTTCACCAGCTGACTTCCATAGAAATTTTTTGAAATGTTACCTGTATACTGATTATCATATGATCATTCTTCCATACGTTCAAGCCTTAAGTGCTCAAAAATCCATATTGCTAAAATCTAAGATTTGAAATGTTTTATTGTTTCTTCCAATTAAAAATAACACTTCAATAGTAGATTTTTGAATTTTTAAAATTTTTTGAAATGTTACCTGTATACTGATTCTCATACGATTATTCTTCTATACGTTCAAGCCATAATTGCTCAAACCCATATTGATAAAATGTAAATTTTGCAATGGTTTATAGTTTCTTTCATTTAAAAATAACATTTCAATAGTAGATTTTTGAATTTTTGAATTTTTTTTAAATGTTACCTATATACTGGATCTCATACGATCATTCTTCCATACGTTCAAGCCTTAAGTGCTCAAAAATCCATATAAATAAAATGTAAATTTTGAAATGGTTTATTGTTTCTTTCACTAAAAAATAACATTTCAATAGTAGATTTTTGAATTTTAGAATTTTTTTGAAATGTTACCTATATACTGGATCTCATACGATCATTCTTCCATACGTTCAAGCCTTAAGTGCTCAAAAATCCATAAAAAAAAAATATAAATTTTGAAATGGTTTATTGTTTCTTTCACTAAAAAATAACATTTCAATAGTAGATTATTGAATTTTTGAAATTTTTTGAAATGTTACCTACTTACTTATTCCCATACGATCATTCTTCCATACGTTCAAGCCTTAAGTGGTCAAAAATCCATATTGATAAATGTAAATTTTGAAATGTTTTATTGTTTCTTTCACTTAGGTTAGTATTACATTCACTCAAAAATAATATTTCAATAGTAGATTTTTGAATTTTTGAATTTTTTTTAAATGTTACCTATTTACTGATTCCCATATGATCATTCTTCCATACGTTCAAGCCTTAAGTGCTCAAAAATCCATATTGATAAAATTTAAATTTTGAAATGTTGTATTGTTTCTTTTACTTAAAAATAACATTTCAATAGTAGATTTTTGAATTTTAGAAATTTTTTTTTTTTTTTTTTTGGGTTTGGACTGGTCTTAAGACCAATCGAGGGTTGGCGAGTCAATAAATGAACTCATATCGCCAGGGTTGCAATGAAACGATAGCGTTTCACCAGCTGACTTCCATAGAAATTTTTTGAAATGTTACCTGTATACTGATTATCATATGATCATTCTTCCATACGTTCAAGCCTTAAGTGCTCAAAAATCCATATTGCTAAAATCTAAGATTTGAAATGTTTTATTGTTTCTTCCACTTAAAAATAACATTTCAATAGTAGATTTTTGAATTTTTAAAATTTTTTGAAATGTTACCTGTATACTGATTCTCATACGATTATTCTTCTATACGTTCAAGCCATAATTGCTCAAACCCATATTGATAAAATGTAAATTTTGCAATGGTTTATAGTTTCTTTCATTTAAAAATAACATTTCAATAGTAGATTTTTGAATTTTTGAATTTTTTTTAAATGTTACCTATATACTGGATCTCATACGATCATTCTTCCATACGTTCAAGCCTTAAGTGCTCAAAAATCCATATAAATAAAATGTAAATTTTGAAATGGTTTATTGTTTCTTTCACTAAAAAATAACATTTCAATAGTAGATTTTTGAATTTTTGAATTTTTTTGAAATGTTACCTATATACTGGATCTCATACGATTATTCTTCCATACGTTCAAGCCTTAAGTTCTCAAAAATCCATATAAATAAAATGTAAATTTTGAAATGGTTTATTGTTTCTTTCACTAAAAAATAACATTTCAATAGTAGATTATTGAATTTTTGAAATTTTTTGAAATGTTACCTATTTACTGATTCCCATACGATCATTCTTCCATACGTTCAAGCCTTAAGTGGTCAAAAATCCATATTGATAAATGTAAATTTTGAAATGTTTTATTGTTTCTTTCACTTAGGTTAGTATTGAATTCACTCAAAAATAACATTTCAATAGTAGATTTTTGAATTTTTAAAATTTTTTGAAATGTTACCTGTATACTGATTCTCATACGATTATTCTTCTATACGTTCAAGCCATAATTGCTCAAACCCATATTGATAAAATGTAAATTTTGCAATGGTTTATAGTTTCTTTCATTTAAAAATAATATTTCAATAGTAGATTTTTGAATTTTTGAATTTTTTTGAAATGTTACCTATATACTGATTCTCATACGATTATTCTTCCATACGTTCAAGCCTTAAGTGCTCAAAAATCCATACAAATAAAATGTAAATTTTGAAATGGTTTATTGTTTCTTTCACTAAAAAATAACATTTCAATAGTAGATTTTTGAATTTTTAAAATTTTTTGAAATGTTACCTATATACTGATTCTAATACGATTATTCTTCTATACGTTCAAGCCATAAGTGCTCAAAAACTCCTATTGATAAAATGTAAATTTTGAAATGGTTTATAGTTTCTTTCATTTAAAAATAACATTTCAATAGTAGATTTTTGAATTTTTGAATTTTTTTGAAATGTTACCTATATACTGGATCTCATACGATCATTCTTCCATACGTTCAAGCCTTAAGTGCTCAAAAATCCATATAAATAAAATGTAAATTTTGAAATGGTTTATTGTTTCTTTCACTAAAAAATAACATTTCAATAGTAGATTATTGAATTTTTGAAATTTTTTGAAATGTTACCTATTTACTGATTCCCATACGATCATTCTTCCATACGTTCAAGCCTAAAATGGTCAAAAATCCATATTGATAAATGTAAATTTTGAAATGTTTTATTGTTTCTTTCACTTAGGTTAGTATTAAATTCACTCAAAAATACCATTTCAATAGTAGATTTTTGAATTTTTGAATTTTTTTTAAATGTTACCTATATACTGATTCCCATATGATCATTCTTCCATACGTTCAAGCCTTAAGTGCTCAAAAATCCATATTGATAAAATTTAAATTTTGAAATGTTGTATTGCTTCTTTCACTTAAAAATAACATTTCAATAGTAGATTTTTGAGTTTTAGAAATTTTTTGAAATGTTACCTGTATACTGATTTCCATACGATCATACTTCCATACGTTCAAGCCTTAAGTGGTCAAAAATCCTTATTGATAAATGTAAATTTTGAAATGTTTTATAGTTTCTTTCATTTAAAAATAACATTTCAATAGTAAATTTTAGAATTTTTGAATTTTTTTGAAATGTTACCTATATTCTGGATCTCATACGATCATTCTTCCACACGTTCAAGCCTTAAGTGCTCAAAAATCCATATTGATAAAATTTAAATTTTGAAATGTTTTATTGTTTCTTTCACTTAAAAATAACATTTCAATAGTAGATTTTTGAATTTTTGAATTTTTTTGAAATGTTACCTATATACTGGATCTCATACGATCATTCTTCCATACGTTCAAGCCTTAAGTGCTCAAAAATCCATATAAATAAAATGTAAATTTTGAAATGGTTTATTGTTTCTTTCACTAAAAAATAACATTTCAATAGTAGATTATTGAATTTTTGAAATTTTTTGAAATGTTACCTATTTACTGATTCCCATACGATCATTCTTCCATACGTTCAAGCCTTAAGTGCTCAAAAATCCATATTGCTAAAATCTAAGATTTGAAATGTTTTATTGTTTCTTCCACTTAAAAATAACATTTCAATAGTAGATTTTTGAATTTTTAAAATTTTTTGAAATGTTACCTGTATACTGATTCTCATACGATTATTCTTCTATACGTTCAAGCCATAATTGCTCAAACCCATATTGATAAAATGTAAAATTTGCAATGGTTTATAGTTTCTTTCATTTAAAAATAACATTTCAATAGTAGATTTTTGAATTTTTGAATTTTTTTGAAATGTTACCTATATACTGGATCTCATACGATCATTCTTCCATACGTTCAAGCCTTAAGTGCTCAAAAATCCATATAAATAAAATGTAAATTTTGAAATGGTTTATTGTTTCTTTCACTAAAAAAAAACATTTCAATAGTAGATTTTTGAATTTTTGAATTTTTTTGAAATGTTACCTATATACTGGATCTCATACGATCATTCTTCCATACGTTCAAGCCTTAAGTGCTCAAAAATCCATATAAATAAAATGTAAATTTTGAAATGGTTTATTGTTTCTTTCACTAAAAAATAACATTTCAATAGTAGATTATTGAATTTTTGAAATTTTTTGAAATGTTACCTATTTACTGATTCCCATACGATCATTCTTCCATACGTTCAAGCCTTAAGTGGTCAAAAATCCATATTGATAAATGTAAATTTTTAAATGTTTTATTGTTTCTTTCACTTAGGTTAGTATTAAATTCACTCAAAAATAACATTTCAATAGTAGATTTTTGAATTTTTTTTAAATGTTACCTATATACTGATTCCCATATGATCATTCTTCCATACGTTCAAGCCTTAAGTGCTCAAAAATCCATATTGATAAAATTTAAATTTTGAAATGTTTTATTGTTTCTTTCACTTAAAAATAACATTTCAATAGTAGATTTTTGAATTTTAGAAATTTTTTGAAATGTTACCTGTATACTGATTCTCATATGATCATTCTTCCATACGTTCAAGCCTTAAGTGCTCAACAATCCATATTGCTAAAATCTAAGATTTGAAATGTTTTATTGTTTCTTCCACTTAAAAATAACATTTCAATAGTAGATTTTTGAATTTTTAAAATTTTTTGAAATGTTACCTGTATACTGATTCTCATACGATTATTCTTCCATACATTCAAGCCATAATTGCTCAAACCCATATTGATAAAATGTAAATTTTGCAATGGTTTATAGTTTCTTTCATTTAAAAATAACATTTCAATAGTAGATTTTTGAATTTTTGAATTTTTTGAAATGTTACCTATATACTGGATCTCGTACGATCATTCTTCCATACGTTCAAGCCTTAAGTGCTCAAAAATCCATATAAATAAAATGTAAATTTTGAAATGGTTTATTGTTTCTTTTACTAAAAAATAACATTTCAATAGTAGATTTTTGAATTTTTAAAATTTTTTGAAATGTTACCTATATACTGATTCTCATACGATTATTCTTCTATACGTTCAAGCCATAAGTGCTCAAAAACCCCTATTGATAAAATGTAAATTTTGAAATGGTTTATAGTTTCTTTCATTTAAAAATAACATTTCAATAGTAGATTTTTGAATTTTTGAATTTTTTTGAAATGTTACCTATATACTGGATCTCATACGATCATTCTTCCATACGTTCAAGCCTTAAGTGCTCAAAAATCCATATAAATAAAATGTAAATTTTGAAATGGTTTATTGTTTCTTTCACTAAAAAATAACATTTCAATAGTAGATTTTTGAATTTTTGAAATTTTTTGAAATGTTACCTATTTACTGATTCCCATACGATCATTCTTCCATACGTTCAAGCCTTATGTGGTCAAAAATCCATATTGATAAATGTAAATTTTGAAATGTTTTATTGTTTCTTTCACTTAGGTTAGTATTAAATTCACTCAAAAATACCATTTCAATAGTAGATTTTTGAATTTTTGAATTTTTTTTAAATGTTACCTATATACTGATTCCCATATGATCATTCTTCCATACGTTCAAGCCTTAAGTGCTCAAAAATCCATATTGATAAAAATTAAATTTTGAAATGTTGTATTGCTTCTTTCACTTAAAAATAACATTTCAATAGTAGATTTTTGAGTTTTAGAAATTTTTTGAAATGTTACCTGTACTGATTTCCATACGATCATTCTTCCATACGTTCAAGCCTTAAGTGGTCAAAAATCCTTATTGATAAATGTAAATTTTGAAATGTTTTATAGTTTCTTTCATTTAAAAATAACATTTCAATAGAAGATTTTAGAATTTTTGAATTTTTTTGAAATGTTACCTATATTCTGGATCTCATACGATCATTCTTCCACACGTTCAAGCCTTAAGTGCTCAAAAATCCATATTGCTAAAATCAAAATTTTGAAATGTTTTATTGTTTCTTCCACTTAAAAATAACATCTCAATAGTAGAGTTTTGAATTTTTAAAATTTTTTGAAATGTTACCTGTATACTGATTTTCATACGATTATTCTTCTATACGTTCAAGCCATAAGTGCTCAAACCCATATTGATAAAATGTAAATTTTGCAATGGTTTATAGTTTCTTTCATTTAAAAATAACATTTCAATAGTAGATTTTTGAATTTTTGAATTTTTTTGAAATGTTACCTATATACTGGATCTCATACGATCATTCTTCCATACGTTCAAGCCATAAGTGCTCGAAAATCCATACTGATAAAATTTAAATTTTGAAATGGTTTATTGTTTCTTTCCCTTAGGTTAGTATTAAATTCACTCAAAAATAATATTTCAATAGTAGATTTTTGAATTTTTGAATTTTTTTTAAATGTTACCTATATACTGATTCCCATATGATCATTCTTCCATACGTTCAAGCCTTAAGTGCTCAAAAATCCATATTGATAAAATTTAAATTTTGAAATGTTGTATTGTTTCTTTCACTTAAAAATAACATTTTCATAGTAGATTTTTGAATTTTAGAAATTTTTTTTTTTTTTTTTGGGTTTGGACTGGTCTTAAGACCAATCGAGGGTTGGCGAGTCAATAAATGAACTCATTTCGCCAGGGTTGCAATGAAACGATAGCGTTTCACCAGCTGACTTCCATAGAAATTTTTTGAAATGTTACCTGTATACTGATTCTCATATGATCATTCTTCCATACGTTCAAGCCTTAAGTGCTCAAAAATCCATATTGATAAAATTTAAATTTTGAAATGTTTTATTGTTTCTTTCACTTAAAAATAACATTTCAATAGTAGATTTTTGAATTTTTGAATTTTTTGAAATGTTACCTATATACTGGATCTCATACGATCATTCTTCCATACGTTCAAGCCTTAAGTGGTCAAAAATCCATATTGATAAATGTAAATTTTGAAATGTTTTATTGTTTCTTTCACTTAGGTTAGTATTAAATTCACTCAAAAATACCATTTCAATAGTAGATTTTTGAATTTTTGAATTTTTTTTAAATGTTACCTATATACTGATTCCCATATGATCATTCTTCCATACGTTCAAGCCT
Organism: Phortica okadai; assembly: GCA_034638295.1. Taxonomy (NCBI): domain Eukaryota; kingdom Metazoa; phylum Arthropoda; class Insecta; order Diptera; family Drosophilidae; genus Phortica; species Phortica okadai. The sequence continues at coordinate 25,800,365 of CM067851.1, read as the reverse complement.
TAAGTGCTCAAAAATCCATATTGATAAAATTTAAATTTTGAAATGTTTTATTGTTTCTTTCACTTAAAAATAACATTTCAATAGTAGATTTTTGAATTTTTGAATTTTTTTGAAATGTTACCTATATACTGGATCTCATACGATCATTCTTCCATACGTTCAAGCCTTAAGTGCTCAAAAATCCATATAAATAAAATGTAAATTTTGAAATGGTTTATTGTTTCTTTCACTAAAAAATAACATTTCAATAGTAGATTATTGAATTTTTGAAATTTTTTGAAATGTTACCTATTTACTGATTCCCATACGATCATTCTTCCATACGTTCAAGCCTTAAGTGCTCAAAAATCCATATTGCTAAAATCTAAGATTTGAAATGTTTTATTGTTTCTTCCACTTAAAAATAACATTTCAATAGTAGATTTTTGAATTTTTAAAATTTTTTGAAATGTTACCTGTATACTGATTCTCATACGATTATTCTTCTATACGTTCAAGCCATAATTGCTCAAACCCATATTGATAAAATGTAAATTTTGCAATGGTTTATAGTTTCTTTCATTTAAAAATAACATTTCAATAGTAGATTTTTGAATTTTTGAATTTTTTTGAAATGTTACCTATATACTGGATCTCATACGATCATTCTTCCATACGTTCAAGCCTTAAGTGCTCAAAAATCCATATAAATAAAATGTAAATTTTGAAATGGTTTATTGTTTCTTTCACTAAAAAAAAACATTTCAATAGTAGATTTTTGAATTTTTGAATTTTTTTGAAATGTTACCTATATACTGGATCTCATACGATCATTCTTCCATACGTTCAAGCCTTAAGTGCTCAAAAATCCATATAAATAAAATGTAAATTTTGAAATGGTTTATTGTTTCTTTCACTAAAAAATAACATTTCAATAGTAGATTATTGAATTTTTGAAATTTTTTGAAATGTTACCTATTTACTGATTCCCATACGATCATTCTTCCATACGTTCAAGCCTTAAGTGGTCAAAAATCCATATTGATAAATGTAAATTTTGAAATGTTTTATTGTTTCTTTCACTTAGGTTAGTATTAAATTCACTCAAAAATAACATTTCAATAGTAGATTTTTGAATTTTTTTTAAATGTTACCTATATACTGATTCCCATATGATCATTCTTCCATACGTTCAAGCCTTAAGTGCTCAAAAATCCATATTGATAAAATTTAAATTTTGAAATGTTTTATTGTTTCTTTCACTTAAAAATAACATTTCAATAGTAGATTTTTGAATTTTAGAAATTTTTTGAAATGTTACCTGTATACTGATTATCATATGATCATTCTTCCATACGTTCAAGCCTTAAGTGCTCAACAATCCATATTGCTAACATCTAAGATTTGAAATGTTTTATTGTTTCTTCCACTTAAAAATAACATTTCAATAGTAGATTTTTGAATTTTTAAAATTTTTTGAAATGTTACCTGTATACTGATTCTCATACGATTATTCTTCCATACATTCAAGCCATAATTGCTCAAACCCATATTGATAAAATGTAAATTTTGCAATGGTTTATAGTTTCTTTCATTTAAAAATAACATTTCAATAGTAGATTTTTGAATTTTTGAATTTTTTGAAATGTTACCTATATACTGGATCTCGTACGATCATTCTTCCATACGTTCAAGCCTTAAGTGCTCAAAAATCCATATAAATAAAATGTAAATTTTGAAATGGTTTATTGTTTCTTTCACTAAAAAATAACATTTCAATAGTAGATTTTTGAATTTTTAAAATTTTTTGAAATGTTACCTATATACTGATTCTCATACGATTATTCTTCTATACGTTCAAGCCATAAGTGCTCAAAAACCCCTATTGATAAAATGTAAATTTTGAAATGGTTTATAGTTTCTTTCATTTAAAAATAACATTTCAATAGTAGATTTTTGAATTTTTGAATTTTTTTGAAATGTTACCTATATACTGGATCTCATACGATCATTCTTCCATACGTTCAAGCCTTAAGTGCTCAAAAATCCATATAAATAAAATGTAAATTTTGAAATGGTTTATTGTTTCTTTCACTAAAAAATAACATTTCAATAGTAGATTTTTGAATTTTTGAAATTTTTTGAAATGTTACCTATTTACTGATTCCCATACGATCATTCTTCCATACGTTCAAGCCTTATGTGGTCAAAAATCCATATTGATAAATGTAAATTTTGAAATGTTTTATTGTTTCTTTCACTTAGGTTAGTATTAAATTCACTCAAAAATACCATTTCAATAGTAGATTTTTGAATTTTTGAATTTTTTTTAAATGTTACCTATATACTGATTCCCATATGATCATTATTCCATACGTTCAAGCCTTAAGTGCTCAAAAATCCATATTGATAAAAATTAAATTTTGAAATGTTGTATTGCTTCTTTCACTTAAAAATAACATTTCAATAGTAGATTTTTGAGTTTTAGAAATTTTTTGAAATGTTACCTGTACTGATTTCCATACGATCATTCTTCCATACGTTCAAGCCTTAAGTGGTCAAAAATCCTTATTGATAAATGTAAATTTTGAAATGTTTTATAGTTTCTTTCATTTAAAAATAACATTTCAATAGTAGATTTTAGAATTTTTGAATTTTTTTGAAATGTTACCTATATTCTGGATCTCATACGATCATTCTTCCACACGTTCAAGCCTTAAGTGCTCAAAAATCCATATTGCTAAAATCAAAATTTTGAAATGTTTTATTGTTTCTTCCACTTAAAAATAACATTTCAATAGTAGAGTTTTGAATTTTTAAAATTTTTTGAAATGTTACCTGTATACTGATTTTCATACGATTATTCTTCTATACGTTCAAGCCATAAGTGCTCAAACCCATATTGATAAAATGTAAATTTTGCAATGGTTTATAGTTTCTTTCATTTAAAAATAACATTTCAATAGTAGATTTTTGAATTTTTGAATTTTTTTGAAATGTTACCTATATACTGGATCTCATACGATCATTCTTCCATACGTTCAAGCCATAAGTGCTCGAAAATCCATACTGATAAAATTTAAATTTTGAAATGGTTTATTGTTTCTTTCCCTTAGGTTAGTATTAAATTCACTCAAAAATAATATTTCAATAGTAGATTTTTGAATTTTTGAATTTTTTTTAAATGTTACCTATATACTGATTCCCATATGATCATTCTTCCATACGTTCAAGCCTTAAGTGCTCAAAAATCCATATTGATAAAATTTAAATTTTGAAATGTTGTATTGTTTCTTTCACTTAAAAATAACATTTCCATAGTAGATTTTTGAATTTTAGAAATTTTTTTTTTTTTTTTGGGTTTGGACTGGTCTTAAGACCAATCGAGGGTTGGCGAGTCAATAAATGAACTCATTTCGCCAGGGTTGCAATGAAACGATAGCGTTTCACCAGCTGACTTCCATAGAAATTTTTTGAAATGTTACCTGTATACTGATTCTCATATGATCATTCTTCCATACGTTCAAGCCTTAAGTGCTCAAAAATCCATATTGATAAAATTTAAATTTTGAAATGTTTTATTGTTTCTTTCACTTAAAAATAACATTTCAATAGTAGATTTTTGAATTTTTGAATTTTTTGAAATGTTACCTATATACTGGATCTCATACGATCATTCTTCCATACGTTCAAGCCTTAAGTGGTCAAAAATCCATATTGATAAATGTAAATTTTGAAATGTTTTATTGTTTCTTTCACTTAGGTTAGTATTAAATTCACTCAAAAATACCATTTCAATAGTAGATTTTTGAATTTTTGAATTTTTTTTAAATGTTACCTATATACTGATTCCCATATGATCATTCTTCCATACGTTCAAGCCTTAAGTGCTCAAAAATCCATATTGATAAAATTTAAATTTTGAAATGTTTTATTGTTTCTTTCACTTAAAAATAACATTTCAATAGTAGATTTTTGAATTTTTGAATTTTTTTGAAATGTTACCTATATACTGGATCTCATACGATCATTCTTCCATACGTTCAAGCCTTAAGTGCTCAAAAATCCATATAAATAAAATGTAAATTTTGAAATGGTTTATTGTTTCTTTCACTAAAAAATAACATTTCAATAGTAGATTATTGAATTTTTGAAATTTTTTGAAATGTTACCTATTTACTGATTCCCATACGATCATTCTTCCATACGTTCAAGCCTTAAGTGCTCAAAAATCCATATTGCTAAAATCTAAGATTTGAAATGTTTTATTGTTTCTTCCACTTAAAAATAACATTTCAATAGTAGATTTTTGAATTTTTAAAATTTTTTGAAATGTTACCTGTATACTGATTCTCATACGATTATTCTTCTATACGTTCAAGCCATAATTGCTCAAACCCATATTGATAAAATGTAAATTTTGCAATGGTTTATAGTTTCTTTCATTTAAAAATAACATTTCAATAGTAGATTTTTGAATTTTTGAATTTTTTTGAAATGTTACCTATATACTGGATCTCATACGATCATTCTTCCATACGTTCAAGCCTTAAGTGCTCAAAAATCCATATAAATAAAATGTAAATTTTGAAATGGTTTATTGTTTCTTTCACTAAAAAATAACATTTCAATAGTAGATTTTTGAATTTTTGAATTTTTTTGAAATGTTACCTATATACTGGATCTCATACGATCATTCTTCCATACGTTCAAGCCTTAAGTGCTCAAAAATCCATATAAATAAAATGTAAATTTTGAAATGGTTTATTGTTTCTTTCACTAAAAAATAACATTTCAATAGTAGATTATTGAATTTTTGAAATTTTTTGAAATGTTACCTATTTACTGATTCCCATACGATCATTCTTCCATACGTTCAAGCCTTAAGTGGTCAAAAATCCATATTGATAAATGTAAATTTTGAAATGTTTTATTGTTTCTTTCACTTAGGTTAGTATTAAATTCACTCAAAAATAACATTTCAATAGTAGATTTTTGAATTTTTTTTAAATGTTACCTATATACTGATTCCCATATGATCATTCTTCCATACGTTCAAGCCTTAAGTGCTCAAAAATCCATATTGATAAAATTTAAATTTTGAAATGTTTTATTGTTTCTTTCACTTAAAAATAACATTTCAATAGTAGATTTTTGAATTTTAGAAATTTTTTGAAATGTTACCTGTATACTGATTCTCATATGATCATTCTTCCATACGTTCAAGCCTTAAGTGCTCAAAAATCCATATTGCTAAAATCTAAGATTTGAAATGTTTTATTGTTTCTTCCACTTAAAAATAACATTTCAATAGTAGATTTTTGAATTTTTAAAATTTTTTGAAATGTTACCTGTATACTGATTCTCATACGATTATTCTTCCATACATTCAAGCCATAATTGCTCAAACCCATATTGATAAAATGTAAATTTTGCAATGGTTTATCGTTTCTTTCATTTAAAAATAACATTTCAATAGTAGATTTTTGAATTTTTGAATTTTTTGAAATGTTACCTATATACTGGATCTCGTACGATCATTCTTCCATACGTTCAAGCCTTAAGTGCTCAAAAATCCATATAAATAAAATGTAAATTTTGAAATGGTTTATTGTTTCTTTCACTAAAAAATAACATTTCAATAGTAGATTTTTGAATTTTTAAAATTTTTTGAAATGTTACCTATATACTGATTCTCATACGATTATTCTTCTATACATTCAAGCCATAAGTGCTCAAAAACCCCTATTGATAAAATGTAAATTTTGAATTGGTTTATAGTTTTTTTCATTTAAAAATAACATTTCAATAGTAGATTTTTGAATTTTTGAATTTTTTTGAAATGTTACCTATATACTGGATCTCATACGATCATTCTTCCATACGTTCAAGCCTTAAGTGCTCAAAAATCCATATAAATAAAATGTAAATTTTGAAATGGTTTATTGTTTCTTTCACTAAAAAATAACATTTCAATAGTAGATTTTTGAATTTTTGAAATTTTTTGAAATGTTATCTATTTACTGATTCCCATACGATCATTCTTCCATACGTTCAAGCCTTATGTGGTCAAAAATACATATTGATAAATGTAAATTTTGAAATGTTTTATTGTTTCTTTCACTTAGGTTAGTATTAAATTCACTCAAAAATACCATTTCAATAGTAGATTTTTGAATTTTTGAATTTTTTTTAAATGTTACCTATATACTGATTCCCATATGATCATTTTTCCATACGTTCAAGCCTTAAGTGCTCAAAAATCCATATTGATAAAAATTAAATTTTGAAATGTTGTACTGCTTCTTTCACTTAAAAATAACATTTCAATAGTAGATTTTTGAGTTTTAGAAATTTTTTGAAATGTTACCTGTACTGATTTCCATACGATCATTCTTCCATACGTTCAAGCCTTAAGTGGTCAAAAATCGTTATTGATAAATGTAAATTTTGAAATGTTTTATAGTTTCTTTCATTTAAAAATAACATTTCAATAGTAGATTTTAGAATTTTTGAATTTTTTTGAAATGTTACCTATATTCTGGATCTCATACGATCATTCTTCCACACGTTCAAGCCTTAAGTGCTCAAAATCCATATTGCTAAAATCAAAATTTTGAAATGTTTTATTGTTTCTTCCACTTAAAAATAACATTTCAATAGTAGATTTTTGAATTTTTGAATTTTTTTTAAATGTTACCTATATACTGATTCCCATATGATCATTCTTCCATACGTTCAAGCCTTAAGTGCTCAAAAATCCATATTGATAAAATTTAAATTTTGAAATGTTGTATTGTTTCTTTCACTTAAAAATAACATTTCAATAGTAGATTTTTGAATTTTAGAAAATTTTTTTTTTTTTTTTGGGTTTGGACTGGTCTTAAGACCAATCGAGGGTTGGCGAGTCAATAAATGAACTCATTTCGCCAGGGTTGCAATGAAACGATAGCGTTTCACCAGCTGACTTCCATAGAAATTTTTTGAAATGTTACCTGTATACTGATCCTCATATGATCATTCTTCCATACGTTCAAGCCTTAAGTGCTCGAAAATCCATACTGATAAAATGTAAATTTTGAAATGATTTATTGTTTCATTCCCTTAGGTTAGTATTAAATTCACTCAAAAATAATATTTATATAGTAGATTTTTGAATTTTTGAATTTTTTTAAATGTTACCTATATACTGATTTTCATACGATCATTCTTCCATACGTTCAAGCCTTAAGTGCTCAAAAATTCATATTGATAAAATTTATATTTTGAAATGTTTTATTGTTTCTTTCACTTAAAAATATCATTTCAATAGTAGATTATTGAATTTTTGAAATTTTTTGAATGTTACCTATATACTGATTCTCATACGATGATTGTTCCATACGTTCAAGCCTTAAGTGCTCAAAAATTCATATTGATAAAATTTATATTTTGAAATGTTTTATTGTTTCTTTCACTTAAAAATATCATTTCAATAGTAGATTATTGAATTTTTGAAATTTTTTGAATGTTACCTATATACTGATTCTCATACGATGATTGTTCCATACGTTCAAGCCTTAAGTGCTCAAATATCCATATTGATAAATGTAAATTTTGAAATGTTTTATTGTTTCTTTCCCTTAGGTTAGTATTAAAGTCACTTAAAAATAACATTTTCATACAAGATTACTGAATTTTTGAAATTTTTTGAAATGTTCCCTATATACTGATTCTCATACGATCATTCTTCCATACGTTCAAGCCTTAATTGCTCAAAAATCCATATAAATAAAATATAAATTTTGAAATGGTTTATTGTTTCTTTCACTAAAAAATAACATTTCAATAGTAGATTATTGAATTTTTGAAATTTTTTGAAATGTTACCTACTTACTTATTCCCATACGATCATTCTTCCATACGTTCAAGCCTTAAGTGGTCAAAAATCCATATTGATAAATGTAAATTTTGAAATGTTTTATTGTTTCTTTCACTTAGGTTAGTATTAAATTCACTGAAAAATAATATTTCGATAGTAGATTTTTGAATTTTTGAATTTTTTTTTTAATGTTACCTATATACTGATTTTCATACGATCATTCTTCCATACGTTCAAGCCATAAGTGCTCGAAAATCCATACTGATAAAATGTAAATTTTGAAATGGTTTATTGTTTCTTTCCCTTAGGTTAGTATTAAATTCACTCAAAAATAATATTTCAATAGTAGATTTTTGAATTTTTGAATTTTTTTTAAATGTTACCTATATACTGATTTTCATACGATCATTCTTCCATACGTTCAAGCCTTAAGTGCTCAAAAATTCATATTGATAAAATTTATATTTTGAAATGTTTTATTGTTTCTTTCACTTAAAAATATCATTTCAATAGTAGATTATTGAATTTTTGAAATTTTTTGAATGTTACCTATATACTGATTCTCATACGATGATTGTTCCATACGTTCAAGCCTTAAGTGCTCAAATATCCATATTGATAAATGTAAATTTTGAAATGTTTTATTGTTTCTTTCCCTTAGGTTAGTATTAAAGTCACTTAAAAATAACATTTTCATACAAGATTACTGAATTTTTGAAATTTTTTGAAATGTTCCCTATATACTGATTCTCATACGATCATTCTTCCATACGTTCAAGCCTTAAGTGCTCAAAAATCCATATAAATAAAATATAAATTTTGAAATGGTTTATTGTTTCTTTCACTAAAAAATAACATTTCAATAGTAGATTATTGAATTTTTGAAATTTTTTGAAATGTTACCTACTTACTTATTCCCATACGATCATTCTTCCATACGTTCAAGCCTTAAGTGGTCAAAAATCCATATTGATAAATGTAAATTTTGAAATGTTTTATTGTTTCTTTCACTTAGGTTAGTATTAAATTCACTCAAAAATAATATTTCAATAGTAGATTTTTGAATTTTTGAATTTTTTTTAAATGTTACCTATATACTGATTCCCATATGATCATTCTTCCATACGTTCAAGCCTTAAGTGCTCAAAAATCCATATTGATAAAATTTAAATTTTGAAATGTTGTATTGTTTCTTTCACTTAAAAATAACATTTCAATAGCAGATTTTTGAATTTTTTTGAAATGTTACCTATATACTGGATCTCACAAGATCATTCTTCCATACGTTCAAGCCTTAAGATCTCAAAAAGCCATATAAAAAAATGTAAATTTTGAAATGTTGTATTGTTTCTTTCACTTAAAAATAACATTTAAATAGTAGATTTTTGAATTTTAGAAATTTTTATACTTTTCACTTATGTGAAATAGTATAATAACTTTGTCACGGAGTTTGTAACAGATCGAAATATTAATTTCCGACTATATAAAGTATATATATTCTTGATCAGGACGACAAGACGAGTTGATTTAGCCATGTCCGTCTGTCCGTCTGTCCGTCTGTCTGTCTGTCTGTCTGTCTGTCTGTCTGTATGTATGCAAACTAGTCCCTCAGTTTTGAAGCTATCGAGCTGAAACTTTGCACAGAGTCTTAGAATTTATTACGATGAATCATTCGTCGGAACCAGCATGATCGGATTATTGGAACAGGTAGCTCCCATACGAAAAGAAGAAGAAAAGTGAACAAAACTTGAATCGTTGTATGGAAAACTTTTTTGTTTTGTACAATAGAGTGCTGAAATTTTAAACATAGTAGTTTTACATGGTCCGACTACATGCCTGAAAGTTTCATTGAGATTGGACATCTGGAACTGGTAGCTCCCATACAAAATGAAGAAGAGGAAGAGAAGCCATATTCACGTCGTTGTATGGAAAACTTTTTTGTTTCTTAACCAATTGACTTGAAATTTTAAAGTTATGTTCTTAGGGAGGAATGAAAACTATTTTGACCAAAAGTGGGCGTAACCACGCGTAGCCACGCCCACTTATAGCGAAAATTTATCCGTTGTATGGAAAACTTTTTTGTTTTTTAACCAATTGACTTGAAACTTTGCAGTTATGCTCTTAGGGAGGAATGAAAACTATTTTGATTAAAAGTGGGCGTGGCCACGCCCACTTATAGCTTAACTTGACCCTTTGTATGGAAAACTTTCTTGTTTTTTAACCAATTGACTTGAAACTTTACAGTTATGTTCTTAGGGAGGAATGAAAACTATTTTGACCAAAAGTGGGCGTAGCCACGCCCACTTATAGCGAAAATTGACACTTTGTATGGAAAACTTTTTTGTTTTTTAACCAATTGACTTGAAACTTTACAGTTATGTTCTTAGAGAGGAATGAAAACTATTTTGACTAAAAGTGGGCGTAGCCAGGCGTAGCCAGGCGTAGCCACGCCCACTTATAGCGAAAATTTATCCGTTGTATGGAAAACTTTTTTGTTTTTTAACCAATTGACTTGAAACTTTGCAGTTGTGCTCTTAGGGAGGAATGAAAACTATTTTGACCAAAAGTGGGCATGGCCACGCCCACTTATAGCTTAACTTGACGCTTTGTATGGAAAACTTTTTTGTTTTTTAACCAATTGACTTAAAACTTTACAGTTATGTTCCTAGGGAGGAATGAAAACTATTTTGACCAAAAGTGGGCGTAGCCACGCCTACTTATAGCGAAAATTGACCCGTTGTATGGAAAACTTTTTTGTTTTTTAACCAATTGATTTGAAACTTTGCAGTTATGCTCTTAGGGAGGAATGAAAACTATTTTGACCAAAAGTGGGCGTAGCCACGCCCACTTATAGCGAAAATTTATCCGTTGTATGGAAAACTTTTTTGTTTTTTAACCAATTGACTTGAAACTTTGCAGTTGTGCTCTTAGGGAGGAATGAAAACTATTTTGATCAAAAGTGGGCATGGCCACGCCCACTTAACTTGACCCTTTGTATGGAAAACTTTTTTGTTTTTTAACCAATTGACTTAAAACTTTACAGTTATGTTCCTAGGGAGGAATGAAAACTATTTTGACCAAGAGTGGGCGTAGCCACGCCTACTTATAGCGAAAATTGACCCGTTGTATGGAAAACTTTTTTGTTTTTTAACCAATTGATTTGAAACTTTGCAGTTATGCTCTTAGGGAGGAATGAAAACTATTTTGATCAAAAGTGGGCGTGGCCGCGCCCTTTTATAGCGAAAATTGACCCTTTGTATGGAAAACTTTTTTGTTTTTTAACCAATTGACTTGAAACTTTACAGTTATGTTCTTAGGGAGGAATAAAAACTATTTTGACCAAATGTGGGCATGGCTACGCTCACTTATCGCAAAACTTGAACCGTTGTATGGAAAAATTTTTTGTTTTTTAACGAATTGACTTGAAACATTACAGTTATGTTGTTAGGGATGCATGAAAACTATTCATTTAGTTTTTTTTATAGTGACACAAAGTGAAAAGTATTATAGCTTCAGCCTTGCTGAAGATAGCGTCCTTACTGGTTTTTTTTTTTTTTGGGTTTGGACTGGTCTTAAGACCAATCGAGGGTTGGCGAGTCAATAAATGAACTCATTTCGCCAGGTTTGCAATGAAACGATAGCGTTTCACCAGCTGACTTCCATAGAAATTTTTTGAAATGTTACCTGTATACTGATTCTCATATGATCATTCTTCCATACGTTCAAGCCTTAAGTGCTCAAAAATCCATATTGCTAAAAATCTAAGATTTGAAATGTTTTATTGTTTCTTCATCTTAAAAATAACATTTCAATAGTAGATTTTTGAATTTTTAAAATTTTTTGAAATGTTACCTGTATACTGATTCTCATACGATTATTCTTCTATACGTTCAAGCCATAATTGCTCAAACCCATATTGATAAAATGTAAATTTTGCAATGGTTTATAGTTTCTTTCATTTAAAAATAACATTTCAATAGTAGATTTTTTAATTTTAGAAATTTTTTGAAATGTTACCTGTATACTGATTCTCATATGATCATTCTTCCATACGTTGAAGCCTTAGGTGCTCAAAAATCCATATTGATAAAATTTAAGATTTGAAATGTTTTATTGTTTCTTTCACTTAAAAATAACATTTCAATAGTAAATTTTTGAATTTTTAAAATTTTTTGAAATGTTACCTATATACTGATTCTCATACGATTATTCTTCTATACGTTCAAGCCTTAAGTGCTCAAAAACCCATATTGATAAAATGTAAATTTTGCAATGGTTTATAGTTTCTTTCATTTAAAAATAACATTTCAATAGTAGATTTTTGAATTTTTGAATTTTTTTGAAATGTTACCTATATACTGGATCTCATACGATCATTCTTCCATACGTTCAAGCCTTAAGTGCTCAAAAATCCATATAAATAAAATGTAAATTTTGAAATGGTTTATTGTTTCTTTCACTAAAAAATAACATTTCAAAAGTAGATTATTGAATTTTTGAAATTTTTTGAAATGTTACCTATTTACTGATTCTCATACGATCATTCTTCCATACGTTCAAGCCTTAAGAGCTCAAAAATCCATATTGATAAATAGTGTTTTTTTACGACCTATACAAGTAATTCAATAATGATTAGCAGGCTCGAGGTCAATTTTGATACACCAAATTTGTAATCAAAAGTTTTGGCAGTTTTAACAACAAACAATATTGCAAGAACTAGCTCAAAAGCTAGCAGCAGGCAGATCGTACAGCTGTTTCGGGAGTTGCCAAACTCCTTCATCAGCGATCTTTGCTTAACGATGAACGGATTATCAGCACTCCTCATACGTTTTTCTTGATAATCTGCATGAGAATTGCAGGTTATCAAACGAAAAACCCTGAGAAATGCTGCTTCGATCATCGCCTTGCAATATTGTTGTTGTTGTGGGCCACCGCTGTTTGTTGGAGTCAAGTCTTGACTCACGTCAACTGCTTGTGGACCAAATTTAGAAAAATAAAACAAAAATTTTATTTTTCAAGTTTCTGTCATACTACACAAATATGTGTATGACTACGGCGTGCCTTCCGTTTTAGTTAAAAAGTGTTTTTTTACGACCTATACAAGTAATTCAATAATGATAAGCAGGCTCGAGGTCAATTTTGATACACCAAATTTGTAATCAAAAGTTTTGGCAGTTTTAACAACAAACAATATTGCAAGAACTAGCTCAAAAGCTAGCAGCAGGCAGATCGTACAGCTGTTTCGGGAGTTGCCAAACTCCTTCATCTGCGATCTTTGCTTAACGATGAACGGATTATCAGCACTCCTCATACGTTTTTCTTGATAAACTGCATGAGAATTGCAGGTTATCAAACGAAAAACCCTGAGAAATGCTGCTTCGATCATCGCCTTGCAATATTGTTGTTGTTGTGGGCCACCGCTGTTTGTTGGAGTCAAGTCTTGACTCACGTCAACTGCTTGTGGACCAAATTTAGAAAAATAAAACAAAAATTTTATTTTCAAGTTTCTGTCATACTACACAAATATGTGTATGACTACGGCGTGCCTTCCGTTTTTAGTTAAAAAGTGTTTTTTTACGACCTATACAAGTAATTCAATAATGATTAGCAGTCTCGAGGCTAAATTTGGTCCACAAGCAGTTGACGTGAGTCAAGACTTGACTCCAACAAACAGCGGTGGCCTACAACAACAACAATATTGCAAGGCGATGATCGAAGCAGCATTTCTCAGGGTTTTTCGTTTGATAACCTGCAATTCTCATGCAGTTTATCAAGAAAAACGTATGAGGAGTGCTGATAATCCGTTCATCGTTATGCAAAGATCGCTGATGAAGGAGTTTGGCAACTCCCGAAACAGCTGTACGATCTGCCTGCTGCTAGCTTTTGAGCTAGTTCTTGCAATATTGTTTGTTGTTAAAACTGCCAAAACTTTTGATTACAAATTTGGTGTATCAAAATTGACCTCGAGCCTGCTAATCATTATTGAATTACTTGTATAGGTCGTAACAAAACACTTTTTAACTAAAACGGAAGGCACGCCGTAGTCATACACATATTTGTGTAGTATGACAGAAACTTGAAAAATAAAATTTTTGTTTTATTTTTCTAAATTTGGTCCACAAGCAGTTGACGTGAGTCAAGACTTGACTCCAACAAACAGCGGTGGCCCACAACAACAACAATATTGCAAGGCGATGATCGAAGCAGCATTTCTCAGGGTTTTTCGTTTGATAACCTGCAATTCTCATGCAGTTTATCAAGAAAAACGTATGAGGAGTGCTAATAATCCGTTCATCGTTAAGCAAAGATCGCTGATGAAGGAGTTTGGCAACTCCCGAAACAGCTGTACGATCTGCCTGCTGCTAGCTTTTGAGCTAGTTCTTGCAATATTGTTTGTTGTTAAAACTGCCAAAACTTTTGATTACAAATTTGGTGTATCAAAATTGACCTCGAGCCTGCTAATCATTATTGAACATATTGATAAATGTAAATTTTGAAATGTTTTATTGTTTCTTTCACTTAGGTTAGTATTAAATTCACTCAAAAATAACATTTCAATAGTAGATTTTTGAATTTTTGAATTTTTTTTAAATGTTACCTATATACTGATTCCCATATGATCATTCTTCCAATCGTTCAAGCCTTAAGTGCTCAAAAATCCATATTGATAAAATTTAAATTTTGAAATGTTGTATTGTTTCTTTCACTTAAAAATAACATTTCAATAGTAGATTTTTGAATTTTAGAAATTTTTTGAAATGTTACCTGTATACTGATTCTCATATGATCATTCTTCCATACGTTCAAGCCTTAAGTGCTCAAAATTCCATATTGCTAAAATCTAAGATTTGAAATGTTTTATTGATTCTTCCACTTAAAAATAACACTTCAATAGTAGATTTTTGAGTTTTTAAAATTTTTTGAAATGTTACCTGTATACTGATTCTCATACGATTATTCTTCTATACGTTCAAGCCATAATTGATCAAACCCATATTGATAAAATGTAAATTTTGCAATGGTTTATAGTTTCTTTCATTTAAAAATAACATTTCAATAGTAGATTTTTGAATTTTTGAATTTTTTTGAAATGTTACCTATATACTGGATCTCATACGATCATTCTTCCATACGTTCAAGCCTTAAGTTCTCAAAAATCCATTTAAATAAAATGTAAATTTTGAAATGGTTTATTGTTTCTTTCACTAAAAAATAACATTTCAATAGTAGATTTTTGAATTTTAGAAATTTTTTGAAATGTTACCTGTATGCTGATTCTCATATGATCATTCTTTCATACGTTCAAGCCTTAAGTGCTCAAAAATCCATATTGCTAAAATCTAAGATTTGAAATGTTTTATTGTTTCTTCCACTTAAAAATAACATTTCAATAGTAGATTTTTGAATTTTTGAATTTTTTTCAAATGTTACCTATATACTGGATCTCATACGATCATTCTTCCATACGTTCAAGCCTTAAGTGCTCAAAAATCCATATAAATAAAATGTAAATTTTGAAATGGTTTATTGTTTCTTTCACTAAAAAATAACATTTCAATAGTAGATTATTGAATTTTTGAAATTTTTTGAAATGTTACCTATTTACGGATTCCCATACAATCATTCTTCCATACGTTCAAGCCTTAAGTGCTCAAAAATCCATATTGATAAATGTAAATTTTGAAATGTTTTATTGTTTCTTTCACTTAGGTTAGTATTAAATTCACTCAAAAATAACATTTCAATAGTAGATTTTTGAATTTTTGAATTTTTTTTAAATGTTACCTATATACTGATTCCCATATGATCATTCTTCCATACGTTCAAGCCTTAAGTGCTCAAAAATCCATATTGCTAAAATCTAAGATTTGAAATGTTTTATTGTTTCTTCCACTTAAAAATAACATTTCAATAGTAGATTTTTGAATTTTTGAATTTTTTTGAAATGTTACCTATATACTGGATCTCATACGATCATTCTTCCATACGTTCAAGCCTTAAGTGCTCAAAAATCCATATAAATAAAATGTAAATTTTGAAATGGTTTATTGTTTCTTTCACTTAAAAATAACATTTCAATAGTAGATTTTTGAATTTTAGAAATTTTTTGAAATGTTACCTGTATACTGATTCTCATATGATCATTCTACCATACGTTCAAGCCTTAAGTGCTCAAAAATCCATATTGCTAAAATCTAAGATTTGAAATGTTTTATTGTTTCTTCCACTTAAAAATAACATTTCAATAGTAGATTTTTCAATTTTTAAAATTTTTTGAAATGTTACCTGTATACTGATTCTCATACGATTATTCTTCTATACGTTCAAGCCATAATTGCTCAAACCCATATTGATAAAATGTAAATTTTGCAATGGTTTATAGTTTCTTTCATTTAAAAATAACATTTCAATAGTAGATTTTTGAATTTTTGAATTTTTTTGAAATGTTACCTATATACTGATTCCCATACGATCATTCTTCCATACGTTCAAGCCTTAAGTGCTCAAAAATCCATATAAATAAAATGTAAATTTTGAAATGGTTTATTGTTTCTTTCACTAAAAAATAACATTTCAATAGTAGATTATTGAATTTTTGAAATTTTTTGAAATGTTACCTATTTACTGATTCCCATACAATCATTCTTCCATACGTTCAAGCCTTAAGTGGTCAAAAATTCATATTGATAAATGTAAATTTTGAAATGTTTTATTGTTTCTTTCACTTAGGTTAGTATTAAATTCACTCAAAAATAACATTTCAATAGTAGATTTTTGAATTTTTGAATTTTTTTTAAATGTTACCTATATACTGATTCCCATATGATCATTCTTCCATACGTTCAAGCCTTAAGTGCTCAAAATTCCATATTGCTAAAATCTAAGATTTGAAATGTTTTATTGATTCTTCCACTTAAAAATAACACTTCAATAGTAGATTTTTGAGTTTTTAAAATTTTTTGAAATGTTACCTGTATACTGATTCTCATACGATTATTCTTCTATACGTTCAAGCCATAATTGCTCAAACCCATATTGATAAAATGTAAATTTTGCAATGGTTTATAGTTTCTTTCATTTAAAAATAACATTTCAATAGTAGATTTTTGAATTTTTGAATTTTTTTGAAATGTTACCTATTTACTGATTCCCATACAATCATTCTTCCATACGTTCAAGCCTTAAGTTCTCAAAAATCCATTTAAATAAAATGTAAATTTTGAAATGGTTTATTGTTTCTTTCACCAAAAAATAACATTTCAATAGTAGATTTTTGAATTTTAGAAATTTTTTGAAATGTTACCTGTATGCTGATTCTCATATGATCATTCTTTCATACGTTCAAGCCTTAAGTGCTCAAAAATCCATATAAATAAAATGTAAATTTTGAAATGGTTTATTGTTTCTTTCACTAAAAAATAACATTTCAATAGTAGATTTTTGAATTTTTGAAATTTTTTGAAATGTTACCTATTTACTGATTCTCATACGATCATTCTTCCATACGTTCAAGCCTTAAGTGGTCAAAAATCCATATAAATAAAATGTAAATTTTGAAATGTTTTATTGTTTCTTTCACTTAGGTTAGTATTAAATTCACTCAAAAATAACATTTCAATAGTAGATTTTTGAATTTTAGAAATTTTTTGAAATGTTACCTGTATACTGATTCTCATATGATCATTCTTCCATACGTTCAAGCCTTAAGTGCTCAAAAATCCATATTGCTAAAATCTAAGATTTGAAATGTTTTATTGTTTCTTCCACTTAAAAATAACATTTCAATAGTAGATTTTTGAATTTTTAAAATTTTTTGAAATGTTACCTGTATACTGATTCTCATACGATTATTCTTCTATACGTTCAAGCCATAATTGCTCAAACCCATATTGATAAAATGTAAATTTTGCAATGGTTTATAGTTTCTTTCATTTAAAAATAACATTTCAATAGTAGATTTTTGAATTTTTGAATTTTTTTAAAATGTTATCTATATACTGGATCTCATACGATCATTCTTCCATACGTTCAAGCTTTAAGTGCTCCAAAATCCATATAAATAAAATGTAAATTTTGAAATGGTTTATTGTTTCTTTCACTAAAAAATAACATTTCAATAGTAGATTATTGAATTTTTGAAATTTTTTGAAATGTTACCTATTTACTGATTCCCATATGATCATTCTTCAAGCCTTAAGTGCTCAAAAATCCATATTGATAAAATTTAAATTTTGAAATGTTGTATTGTTTCTTTCACTTAAAAATAACATTTCAATAGAAGATTTTTTAATTTTAGAAATTTTTTGAAATGTTATCTGTATACTGATTCTCATACGATCATTCTTCCATATGTTGAAGCCTTAAGATCTCAAAAATCCATATAAATAAAATGTAAATTTTGAAATGTTTTATTGTTTCTTTCACTAAAAAATAACATTTCAATAGTAGATTTTTGAATTTTTTTCAAATGTTACCTGTATACTGATTTTCATACGATCATTCTTCATTCTTCATACGATTATTCTTCTATACGTACAAGCCATAATTGCTCAAACCCATATTGATAAAATGTAAATTTTGCAATGGTTTATAGTTTCTTTCATTTAAAAATAACATTTCAATAGTAGATTTTTTAATTTTAGAAATTTTTTGAAATGTTACCTGTATACTGATTCTCATATGATCATTCTTCCATACGTTCAAGCCTTAAGTGCTCAAAAATCCATATTGCTAAAATCTAAGATTTGAAATGTTTTATTGTTTCTTCCACTTAAAAATAACATTTCAATAGTAGATTTTTGAATTTTTAAAATTTTTTGAAATGTTACCTGTATACTGATTCCCATATGATCATTCTTCAAGCCTTAAGTGCTCAAAAATCCATATTGATAAAATTTAAATTTTGAAATGTTGTATTGTTTCTTTCACTTAAAAATAACATTTCAATAGAAGATTTTTTAATTTTAGAAATTTTTTGAAATGTTATCTGTATACTGATTCTCATACGATCATTCTTCCATATGTTGAAGCCTTAAGATCTCAAAAATCCATATAAATAAAATGTAAATTTTGAAATGTTTTATTGTTTCTTTCACTAAAAAATAACATTTCAATAGTAGATTTTTGAATTTTTTTCAAATGTTACCTGTATACTGATTTTCATACGATCATTCTTCATTCTTCATACGATTATTCTTCTATACGTACAAGCCATAATTGCTCAAACCCATATTGATAAAATGTAAATTTTGCAATGGTTTATAGTTTCTTTCATTTAAAAATAACATTTCAATAGTAGATTTTTGAATTTTTGATTTTTTTTTAAATGTTACCTATATACTGGATCTCATACGATCATTCTTCCATACGTTCAAGCCTTAAGTGCTCAAAAATCCATATAAATAAAATGTAAATTTTGAAATGGTTTATTGTTTCTTTCACTAAAAAATAACATTTCAATAGTAGATTATTGAATTTTTGAAATTTTTTGAAATGTTACCTATTTACTGATTCCCATACGATCATTCTTCCATACGTTCAAGCCTTAAGTGCTCAAAAATCCATATTGATAAAATTTAAATTTTGAAATGTTGTATTGTTTCTTTCACTTAAAAATAACATTTCAATAGAAGATTTTTGAATTTTAGAAATTTTTTGAAATGTTATCTGTATACTGATTCTCATACGATCATTCTTCCATATGTTGAAGCCTTAAGATCTCAAAAATCTATATAAATAAAATGTAAATTTTGAAACATTTTATTGTTTCTTTCACTAAAAAATAACATTTCAATAGTAGATTTTTGAATTTTTGAAATTTTTTGAAATGTTATCTATATACTGGATCTCATACGATCATTCTTCCATACGTTCAAGCTTTAAGTGCTCCAAAATCCATATAAATAAAATGTAAATTTTGAAATGGTTTATTGTTTCTTTCACTAAAAAATAACATTTCAATAGTAGATTATTGAATTTTTGAAATTTTTTGAAATGTTACCTATTTACTGATTCCCATATGATCATTCTTCAAGCCTTAAGTGCTCAAAAATCCATATTGATAAAATTTAAATTTTGAAATGTTGTATTGTTTCTTTCACTTAAAAATAATATTTCAATAGAAGATTTTTTAATTTTAGAAATTTTTTGAAATGTTATCTGTATACTGATTCTCATACGATCATTCTTCCATATGTTGAAGCCTTAAGATCTCAAAAATCCACATAAATAAAATGTAAATTTTGAAATGTTTTATTGTTTCTTTCACTAAAAAATAACATTTCAATAGTAGATTTTTGAATTTTTTTCATATGTTACCTGTATACTGATTTTCATACGATCATTCTTCATTCTTCATACGATTATTCTTCTATACGTACAAGCCATAATTGCTCAAACCCATATTGATAAAATGTAAATTTTGCAATGGTTTATAGTTTCTTTCATTTAAAAATAACATTTCAATAGTAGATTTTTGAATTTTTGATTTTTTTTTAAATGTTATCTGTATACTGATTCTCATACGATCATTCTTCCATATGTTGAAGCCTTAAGATCTCAAAAATCTATATAAATAAAATGTAAATTTTGAAACATTTTATTGTTTCTTTCACTAAAAAATAACATTTCAATAGTAGATTTTTGAATTTTTTTCAAATGTTACCTGTATACTGATTTTCATACGATCATTCTTCCATACGTTCAAGCCTTAAGTGCTCAAAAATCCATATTGATAAATGTAAATTTTGAAATATTTTATTGTTTCTTTCACTTAGGTTAGTATTAAATTCACTCAAAAATATCGTTTCAATAGTAGATTTTTGAATTTTTGAATTTTTTTGAAATGTTTCCTATATACTGGATCTCATACGATCATTCTTACATACGTTCAAGCCTTAAGTGCTCAAAAATCCTTATTGATAAAATTTAAATTTTGAAATGTTGTATTGTTTCTTTCACTTAAAAATAACATTTCAACAGTAGATTTTTGAATTTTAGAAATTTTTTGAAATGATACCTTTATACTGATTCCCATACGATCATTCTTCCATACGTTCAAGCCTTAAGTGCTCAAAAATCCATATTGATAAAATTTAAGATTTGAAATGTTTTATTGTTTCTTCCACTTAAAAATAACATTTCAATAGTAGATTTTTGAATTTTTAAAATTTTTTGAAATGTTACCTGTATACTGATTCTCATACGATTATTCTTTTATACGTTCAAGCCATATGTGCTTAAACCCATATTGATAAAATGTAAATTTTGCAATGGTTTATAATTTCTTTCATTTAAAAATAACATTTCGATAGTAGATTTTTGAATTTTTGAATTTTTTTGAAATGTTACCTATATACTGGATCTCATACGATCATTCTTCCATACGTTCAAGCCTTAAGTGCTCAAAAATCCATATAAATAAAATGTAAATTTTGAAATGGCTTATTGTTTCTTTCACTAAAAAATAACATTTCAATAGAAGATTATTGAATTTTTGAAATTTTTTGAAATGTTACCTATTTACTGATTCCCATACGATCATTCTTCCATAAGTTCAAGCCTTAAGTGGTCAAAAATCTATATTGATAAATGTAAATTTTGAAATGTTTTATTGTTTCTTTCACTTAGGTTAGTATTAAATTCACTCAAAAATAACATTTCAATAGTAGATTTTTGAATCTTTGAATTTTTTTGAAATGTTACCTATATACTGGATCTCATACGATCATTCTTCCATACGTTCAAGCCTTAAGTTCTCAAAAATCCATATAAATAAAATGTAAATTTTGAAATGGTTTATTGTTTCTTTCACTAAAAAATAACATTTCAATAGTAGATTTTTGAATTTTTAAAATTTTTTGAAATGTTACCTGTATACTGATTCTCATATGATCATTCTTCCATACGTTCAAGCCTTAAGTGCTCAAAAATCCATATTGCTAAAATCTAAGATTTGAAATGTTTTATTGTTTCTTCCACTTAAAAATAACATTTCAATAGTAGATTTTTGAATTTTTGAATTTTTTTGAAATGTTACCTATATACTGGATCTCATACGATCATTCTTCCATACGTTCAAGCCTTAAGTGCCCAAAAATCCATATAAATAAAATGTAAATTTTGAAATGGTTTATTGTTTCTTTCACTAAAAAATAACATTTCAATAGTAGATTATTGAATTTTTGAAATTTTTTGAAATGTTACCTATTTACTGATTCTCATACGATCATTCTTCCACACGTTCAAGCCTTAAGTGGTAAAAAATCCATATTGATAAATGTAAATTTTGAAATGTTTTATTGTTTCTTTCACTTAGGTTAGTATTAAATTCACTCAAAAATAACATTTCAATAGTAGATTTTTGAATTTTTGAATTTTTTTTAAATGTTACCTATATACTGATTCCCATATGATCATTCTTCCATACGTTCAAGCCTTAAGTGCTCAAAAATCCATATTGATAAAATTTAAATTTTGAAATGTTGTATTGTTTCTTTCACTTAAAAATAACATTTCAATAGTAGATTTTTGAATTTTATAAATTTTTTGAAATGTTACCTGTATACTGATTCTCATATGATCATTCTTCCATACGTTCAAGCCTTAAGTGCTCAAAAATCCATATTGCTAAAATCTAAGATTTGAAATGTTTTATTGTTTCTTCCACTTAAAAATAACATTTCAATAGTAGATTTTTGAATTTTTAAAATTTTTTGAAATATCACCTGTATACTGATTCTCATACGATTATTCTTCTATACGTTCAAGCCATAATTGTTCAAACCCATATTGATAAAATGTAAATTTTGCAATGGTTTATAGTTTCTTTCATTTAAAAATAACATTTCAATAGTAGATTTTTGAATTTTTGAATTTTTTTGAAATGTTATCTATATACTGGATCTCATACGATCATTCTTCCATACGTTCAAGCTTTAAGTGCTCCAAAATCCATATAAATAAAATGTAAATTTTGAAATGGTTTATTGTTTCTTTCACTAAAAAATAACATTTCAATAGTAGATTATTGAATTTTTGAAATTTTTTGAAATGTTACCTATTTACTGATTCCCATATGATCATTCTTCCATACGTTCAAGCCTTAAGTGCTCAAAAATCCATATTGATAAAATTTAAATTTTGAAATGTTGTATTGTTTCTTTCACTTAAAAATAACATTTCAATAGAAGATTTTTTAATTTTAGAAATTTTTTGAAATGTTATCTGTATACTGATTCTCATACGATCATTCTTCCATATGTTGAAGCCTTAAGAACTCAAAAGTCCATATAAATAAAATGTAAATTTTGAAATGTTTTATTGTTTCTTTCACTAAAAAATAACATTTCAATAGTAGATTTTTGAATTTTTTTCAAATGTTACCTGTATACTGATTTTCATACGATCATTCTTCATTCTTCATACGATTATTCTTCTATACGTACAAGCCATAATTGCTCAAACCCATATTGATAAAATGTAAATTTTGCAATGGTTTATAGTTTCTTTCATATAAAAATAACATTTCAATAGTAGATTTTTTAATTTTTAAAATTTTTTTGAAATGTTACCTGTATACTGATTCTCATACGATTATTCTTCTATACGTTCAAGCCATAATTGCTCAAACCCATATTGATAAAATGTAAATTTTGCAATGGTTTATAGTTTCTTTCATTTAAAAATAACATTTCAATAGTAGATTTTTGAATTTTTGATTTTTTTTTAAATGTTACCTATATACTGGATCTCATACGATCATTCTTCCATACGTTCAAGCCTTAAGTGCTCAAAAATCCATATAAATAAAATGTAAATTTTGAAATGGTTTATTGTTTCTTTCACTAAAAAATAACATTTCAATAGTAGATTATTGAATTTTTGAAATTTTTTGAAATGTTACCTATTTACTGATTCCCATACGATCATTCTTCCATACGTTCAAGCCTTAAGTGCTCAAAAATCCATATTGATAAAATTTAAATTTTGAAATGTTGTATTGTTTCTTTCACTTAAAAATAACATTTCAATAGAAGATTTTTGAATTTTAGAAATTTTTTGAAATGTTATCTGTATACTGATTCTCATACGATCATTCTTCCATATGTTGAAGCCTTAAGATCTCAAAAATCCATATAAATAAAATGTAAATTTTGAAACATTTTATTGTTTCTTTCACTAAAAAATAACATTTCAATAGTAGATTTTTGAATTTTTTTCAAATGTTACCTGTATACTGATTTTCATACGATCATTCTTCCATACGTTCAAGCCTTAAGTGCTCAAAAATCCATATTGATAAATGTAAATTTTGAAATATTTTATTGTTTCTTTCACTTAGGTTAGTATTAAATTCACTCAAAAATAACGTTTCAATAGTAGATTTTTGAATTTTTGAATTTTTTTGAAATGTTTCCTATATACTGGATCTCATACGATCATTCTTACATACGTTCAAGCCTTAAGTGCTCAAAAATCCATATTGATAAAATTTAAATTTTGAAATGTTGTATTGTTTCTTTCACTTAAAAATAACATTTCAACAGTAGATTTTTGAATTTTAGAAATTTTTTGAAATGATACCTGTATACTGATTCCCATACGATCATTCTTCCATACGTTCAAGCCTTAAGAGCTCAAAAATCCATATTGATAAAATTTAAGATTTGAAATGTTTTATTGTTTCTTCCACTTAAAAATAACATTTCAATAGTAGATTTTTGAATTTTTAAAATTTTTTGAAATGTTACCTGTATACTGATTCTCATACGATTATTCTTCTATACGTTCAAGCCATATGTGCTTAAACCCATATTGATAAAATGTAAATTTTGCAATGGTTTATAATTTCTTTCATTTAAAAATAACATTTCGATAGTAGATTTTTGAATTTTTGATTTTTTTTTGAATGTTACCTATATACTGGATCTCATACGATCATTCTTCCATACGTTCAAGCCTTAAGTGCTCAAAAATCCATATAAATAAAATGTAAATTTTGAAATGGTTTATTGTTTCTTTCACTAAAAAAAAACATTTCAATAGTAGATTATTGAATTTTTGAAATTTTTTGAAATGTTACCTATTTACTGATTCCCATACGATCATTCTTCCATACGTTCAAGCCTTAAGTGCTCAAAAATCCATATTGATAAAATTTAAATTTTGAAATGTTGTATTGTTTCTTTCACTTAAAAATAACATTTCAATAGAAGATTTTTGAATTTTAGAAATTTTTTGAAATGTTATCTGTATACTGATTCTCATACGATCATTCTTCCATATGTTGAAGCCTTAAGATCTCAAAAATCCATATAAATAAAATGTAAATTTTGAAACATTTTATTGTTTCTTTCACTAAAAAATAACATTTCAATAGTAGATTTTTGAATTTTTTTCAAATGTTACCTGTATACTGATTTTCATACGATCATTCTTCCATACGTTCAAGTCTTAAGTGCTCAAAAATCCATATTGATAAATGTAAATTTTGAAATATTTTATTGTTTCTTTCACTTAGGTTAGTATTAAATTCACTCAAAAATAACGTTTCAATAGTAGATTTTTGAATTTTTGAATTTTTTTGAAATGTTTCCTATATACTGGATCTCATACGATCATTCTTACATACGTTCAAGCCTTAAGTGCTCAAAAATCCATATTGATAAAATTTAAATTTTGAAATGTTGTATTGTTTCTTTCACTTAAAAATAACATTTCAACAGTAGATTTTTGAATTTTAGAAATTTTTTGAAATGATACCTGTATACTGATTCCCATACGATCATTCTTCCATACGTTCAAGCCTTAAGTGCTCAAAAATCCATATTGATAAAATTTAAGATTTGAAATGTTTTATTGTTTCTTCCACTTAAAAATAACATTTCAATAGTAGATTTTTGAATTTTTAAAATTTTTTGAAATGTTACCTGTATACTGATTCTCATACGATTATTCTTTTATACGTTCAAGCCATATGTGCTTAAACCC
The DNA here is from genome assembly GCA_034638295.1 of Phortica okadai. Lineage (NCBI taxonomy): Eukaryota > Metazoa > Arthropoda > Insecta > Diptera > Drosophilidae > Phortica > Phortica okadai. The sequence goes on along the minus strand of CM067851.1, from coordinate 25,774,534 downwards.
ATATTGATAAAATGTAAATTTTGCAATGGTTTATAATTTCTTTCATTTAAAAATAACATTTCGATAGTAGATTTTTGAATTTTTGAATTTTTTTGAAATGTTACCTATATACTGGATCTCATACGATCATTCTTCCGTACGTTCAAGCCTTAAGTGCTCAAAAATCCATATAAATAAAATGTAAATTTTGCAATGGTTTATAATTTCTTTCATTTAAAAATAACATTTCAATAGAAGATTTTTGAATATTAGAAATTTTTTGAAATGTTACCTGTATACTGATTCTCATATGATCATTCTTCCATACTTTCAAGCCTTAAGTGCTCAAAAATCCATATTGATAAAATTTAAGATTTGAAATGTTTTATTGTTTCTTTCACTTAAAAATAACATTTCAATAGAAGATTTTTGAATTTTTAAAATTTTTTGAAATGTTACCTATATACTGATTCTCATACGATTATTCTTCTATACGTTCAAGCCATAAGTGCTCAAAAACCCATATTGACAAAATGTAAATTTTGCAATGGTTTATAGTTTCTTTCATTAAAAAATAACATTTCAATAGTAGATTATTGAATTTTTGAAATTTTTTGAAATGTTACCTATTTACTGATTCCCATACGATCATTCTTCCATACGTTCAAGCCTTAAGTGGTCAAAAACCCATATTGATAAATGTAAATTTTGAAATGTTTTATTGTTTCTTTCACTTAGGTTAATATTAATTTCACTCAAAAATAACGTTTCAATAGTAGATTTTTGAATTTTTGAATTTTTTTGAAATGTTACCATATACTGGATCTCATACGATCATTCTTCCATACGTTCAAGCCTTAAGTGCTCAAAAATCCATATTGCTAAAATCTAAGATTTGAAATGTTTTATTGTTTCTTCCACTTAAAAATAACATTTCAATAGTAAATTTTTGAATTTTTAAAATTTTTTGAAATGTTACCTGTATACTGATTCTCATACGATTATTCTTCTATACGTTCAAGCCATAATTGCTCAAACCCATATTGATAAAATGTAAATTTTGCAATGGTTTATAGTTTCTTTCATTTAAAAATAACATTTCAATAGTAGATTTTTGAATTTTTGAATTTTTTTGAAATGTTACCTATATACTGGATCTCATACGATCATTCTTCCATACGTTCAAGCCTTAAGTTCTCAAAAATCCATATTGATCAAATTTAAATTTTGAAATGTTGTATTGTTTCTTTCACTTAAAAATAACATTTCAATAGAAGATTTTTGAATTTTAGAAATTTTTTGAAATGTTATCTGTATACTGATTCACATATGATCATTTTTCCATACGTTCAAGCCTTAAGTGCTCAAAAATCCATATTGATAAAATTTAAGATTTGAAATGTTTTATTGTTTCTTTCACTAAAAAATAACATTTCAATAGTAGATTTTTGAATTTTTAAAATTTTTTGAAATGATACCTATATACTGATTCTCATACGATTATTCTTCTATACGTTCAAGCCATAAGTGCTCAAAAACCTATATTGATAAAATGTAAATTTTGCAATGGTTTATAGTTTCTTTCATTAAAAAATAACATTTCAATAGTAGATTATTGAATTTTTGAAATTTTTTGAAATGTTACCTATTTACTGATTCCCATACGATCATTCTTCCATACGTTCAAGCCTTAAGTGGTCAAAAATCCATATTGATAAATGTAAATTTTGAAATGTTTTATTGTTTCTTTCACTTAGGTTAGTATTAAATTCACTCAAAAATAACGTTTCAATAGTAGATTTTTGAATTTTAGAATCTTTTTGAAATGTTACCATATACTGGATCTCATACGATCATTCTTCCATACGTTCAAGCCTTAAGTGCTCAAAAATCCATATTGATAAAATTTAAATTTTGAAATGTTGTATTGTTTCTTTTACTTAAAAATAACATTTCAACAGTAGATTTTTGAATTTTAGAATTTTTTTGAAATGTTACCTGTATACTGATTCACATATGATCATTTTTCCATACGTTCAAGCCTTAAGTGCTCAAAAATCCATATTGATAAGATTTCAAAATTTGAAATGTTTTTTGTTTCTTTCACTTAAAAATAACATTTAAATAGTAGATTTTTGAATTTTTAAAATTTTTTGAAATGTTACCTATATACTGATTCTCATACGATTATTCTTCTATACGTTCAAGCCTTAAGTGCTCAAAAATCCATATAAATAAAATGTAAATTTTGAAATGGTTTATTGTTTCTTTCACTAAAAAATAATATTTCAATAGTAGATTATTGAATTTTTGAAATTTTTTGAAATGTTACCTATTTACTGATTCCCATACGATCATTCTTCCATACGTTCAAGCCTTAAGTGGTCAAAAATCCATATTGATAAATGTAAAATTTGAAATGTTTTATTGTTTCTTTCACTTAGGTTAGTATTAAATTCACTCAAAAATAACATTTCAATAGTAGATTTTTGAATTTTTAAAATTTTTTGAAATGTTACCTGTATACTGATTCTCATCCGATTATTCTTCTATACGTTCAAGCTATAATTGCTCAAACCCATATTGATAAAATGTAAATTTTGCAATGGTTTATAGTTTCTTTCATTTAAAAATAACATTTCAATAGTAGATTTTTGAATTTTTGAATTTTTTTGAAATGTTACCTATATACTGGATCTCATGCGATCATTTTTCCATACGTTCAAGCCTTAAGTTCTCAAAAATCCATATTGATAAAATTTAAATTTTGAAATGTTGTATTGTTTCTTTCACTCAAAAATAACATTTCAATAGTAGATTTTTGAATTTTTGAATTTTTTTGAAATGTTACCTATATACTGATGCTCATATGATCATTCTTCCATACGTTCAAGCCTTAAGTGCTTAAAAATCCATATTGATAAAATTTAAATTTTGAAATGTTGTATTGTTTCTTTCACTTTAAAATAACATTTCAACAGTAGATTTTTGAATTTTAGAAATTTTTTGAAATGTTACCTCTATACTGATTCACATATGATCATTTTTCCATACGTTCAAGCCTTAAGTGCTCAAAAATCCATATTGATAAAATTTCAGATTTGAAATGTTTTATTGTTTCTTTCACTTAAAAATAACATTTCAATAGTAGATTTTTGAATTTTTAAAATTTTTTGAAATGTTACCTATATACTGATTCTCATACGATTATTCTTCTATACGTTCAAGCCTTAAGTGCTCAAAAATCCATATAAATAAAATGTAAATTTTGAAATGGTTTATTGTTTCTTTCACTAAAAAATAATATTTCAATAGTAGATTATTGAATTTTTGAAATTTTTTGAAATGTTACCTATTTACTGATTCCCATACGATCATTCTTCCATACGTTCAAGCCTTAAGTGGTCAAAAATCCATATTGATAAATGTAAATTTTGAAATGGTTTATTGTTTCTTTCACTAAAAAATAACATTTCAATAGTAGATTTTTGAATTTTTAAAATTTTTTGAAATGTTACCTGTATACTGATTCTCATACGATTATTCTTCTATACGTTCAAGCCTTAAGTGCTCAAAAATCCATATTGATAAAATTTAAATTTTGAAATGTTGTATTGTTTCTTTCACTTAAAAATAACATTTCAACAGTAGATTTTTGAATTTTAGAAATTTTTTGAAATGTTACCTGTATACTGATTCACATATGATCATTTTTCCATACGTTCAAGCCTTAAGTGCTCAAAAATCCATATTGATAAAATTTCAGATTTGAAATGTTTTATTGTTTCTTTCACTTAAAAATAACATTTCAATAGTAGATTTTTGAATTTTTAAAATTTTTTAAAATGTACCTATATACTGATTCTCATACGATTATTCTTCTATACGTTCAAGCCTTAAGTGCTCAAAAATCCATATAAATAAAATGTAAATTTTGAAATGGTTTATTGTTTCTTTCACTAAAAAATAATATTTCAATAGTAGATTTTTAAATTTTTGAACTTTTTTGAAATGTTACCTATATACTGATTCTCATACGGTCATTATTCCATACGTTCAAGCTTTAAGTGCTTAAAAATCCATATTGATAAAATGTAAATTTTGAAATGGTTTATTGTTTCTTTCACATAGAAATAACATTTCAATAGTAGATTTTTGAATTTTTTTTAAATGTTACCTATATACTGGATCTCATACGATCATTCTTCCATACATTCAAGCCTTAACATCTCAAAAATCCATATTGATAAAATGTAAATTTTGAAATGGTTTATTGTTTCTTTCACTTAGGTTAGTATTAAATTCACTCAAAAATAACGTTTCAATAGTAGATTTTTGAATTTTTTTGAAATGTTACCTATATACTGATTCTCATATGATCATTCTTTCATTCGTTCAAGCCTTAAGATCTCAAAAATCCATATTAATAAAATTTAATATTTGAAATGTTTTATTGTTTCTTTCACTTAAAAATAAAATTTCAATAGTACATTTTTAAATTTTTTAAGTTCTTTGAAATGTTTCCTGTATACTGATTCTCATACGATTATTCTTCCATACATTCAAGCCTTAAGTGCTCAAAAACCCATATTGATAAAATGTAAATTTTGCAATGGTTTATTGTTTTTTTTTCTCTAAAAATAACATTTCAATAGTAGATTATTGAATTTTTGAAATTTTTTGAAATGTTACCTATATACTGATTCTTATACGATCATTCTTCCATACGTTCAAGCCTTAAGTGCTCAAAAATCCATATTGATAAAATTTCAGATTTGAAATGTTTTATTGTTTCTTTCACTTAAAAATAACATTTCAATAGTAGATTTTTGAATTTTTAAAATTTTTTGAAAGGTTACCTATATACTGATTCTTATACGATTATTCTTCTATACGTTCAAGCCATAAGTGCTTAAAAACCATATTGATAAAATGTAAATTTTGCAATGGTTTATAGTTTCTTTCATTTAAAAATAACATTTCAATAGTAGATTTTTGAATTTTTGAATTTTTTTGAAATGTTACCTATATACTGGATCTCATACGATCATTCTTCCATACGTTCAAGCCTTAAGTGCTCAAAAATCCATATACATAAAATGTAAATTTTGAAATGGTTTATTGTTTTTTTTCTCTAAAAAGTAACATTTCAATAGTAGATTATTGAATTTTTGAAATTTTTTGAAATGTTACCTATATACTGATTCTCATACGATTATTCTTCTATACGTTCAAGCCTTAAGTGCTCAAAAATCCATATAAATAAAATGTAAATTTTGAAATGGTTTATTGTTTCTTTCACTAAAAAATAATATTTCAATAGTAGATTATTGAATTTTTGAAATTTTTTGAAATGTTACCTATTTACTGATTCCCATACGATCATTCTTCCATACGTTCAAGCCTTAAGTGGTCAAAAATCCATATTGATAAATGTAAAATTTGAAATGTTTTATTGTTTCTTTCACTTAGGTTAGTATTAAATTCACTCAAAAATAACATTTCAATAGTAGATTTTTGAATTTTTAAAATTTTTTGAAATGTTACCTGTATACTGATTCTCATCCGATTATTCTTCTATACGTTCAAGCTATAATTGCTCAAACCCATATTGATAAAATGTAAATTTTGCAATGGTTTATAGTTTCTTTCATTTAAAAATAACATTTCAATAGTAGATTTTTGAATTTTTGAATTTTTTTGAAATGTTACCTATATACTGGATCTCATGCGATCATTTTTCCATACGTTCAAGCCTTAAGTTCTCAAAAATCCATATTGATAAAATTTAAATTTTGAAATGTTGTATTGTTTCTTTCACTCAAAAATAACATTTCAATAGTAGATTTTTGAATTTTTGAATTTTTTTGAAATGTTACCTATATACTGATGCTCATATGATCATTCTTCCATACGTTCAAGCCTTAAGTGCTCAAAAATCCATATTGATAAAATTTAAATTTTGAAATGTTGTATTGTTTCTTTCACTTAAAAATAACATTTCAACAGTAGATTTTTGAATTTTAGAAATTTTTTGAAATGTTACCTCTATACTGATTCACATATGATCATTTTTCCATACGTTCAAGCCTTAAGTGCTCAAAAATCCATAGTGATAAAATTTCAGATTTGAAATGTTTTATTGTTTCTTTCACTTAAAAATAACATTTCAATAGTAGATTTTTGAATTTTTAAAATTTTTTGAAATGTTACCTATATACTGATTCTCATACGATTATTCTTCTATACGTTCAAGCCTTAAGTGCTCAAAAATCCATATAAATAAAATGTAAATTTTGAAATGTTTTATTGTTTCTTTCACTTAAAAATAACATTTCAATAGTAGATTTTTGAATTTTTAAAATTTTTTAAAATGTACCTATATACTGATTCTCATACGATTATTCTTCCATACATTCAAGCCTTAAGTGCTCAAAAATCCATATAAATAAAATGTAAATTTTGAAATGGTTTATTGTTTCTTTCACTAAAAAATAATATTTCAATAGTAGATTTTTGAATTTTTGAACTTTTTTGAAATGTTACCTATATACTGATTCTCATACGGTCATTATTCCATACGTTCAAGCTTTAAGTGCTTAAAAATCCATATTGATAAAATGTAAATTTTGAAATGGTTTATTGTTTCTTTCACATAGAAATAACATTTCAATAGTAGATTTTTGAATTTTTTTTAAATGTTACCTATATACTGGATCTCATACGATCATTCTTCCATACATTCAAGCCTTAACATCTCAAAAATCAATATTGATAAAATGTAAATTTTGAAATGGTTTATTGTTTCTTTCACTTAGGTTAGTATTAAATTCACTCAAAAATAACGTTTCAATAGTAGATTTTTGAATTTTTTTGAAATGTTACCTATATACTGATTCTCATATGATCATTCTTTCATTCGTTCAAGCCTTAAGATCTCAAAAATCCATATTAATAAAATTTAATATTTGAAATGTTTTATTGTTTCTTTCACTTAAAAATAAAATTTCAATAGTACATTTTTAAATTTTTTAAATTCTTTGAAATGTTACCTGTATACTGATTCTCATACGATTATTCTTCCATACATTCAAGCCTTAAGTGCTCAAAAACCCATATTGATAAAATGTAAATTTTGCAATGGTTTATTGTTTTTTTTCTCTAAAAATAACATTTCAATAGTAGATTATTGAATTTTTGAAATTTTTTGAAATGTTACCTATATCCTGATTCTTATACGATCATTCTTCCATACGTTCAAGCCTTAAGTGCTCAAAAATCCATATTGATAAAATTTCAGATTTGAAATGTTTTATTGTTTCTTTCACTTAAAAATAACATTTCAATAGTAGATTTTTGAATTTTTAAAATTTTTTGAAAGGTTACCTATATACTGATTCTTATACGATTATTCTTCTATACGTTCAAGCCATAAGTGCTTAAAAACCATATTGATAAAATGTAAATTTTGCAATGGTTTATAGTTTCTTTCATTTAAAAATAACATTTCAATAGTAGATTTTTGAATTTTTGAATTTTTTTGAAATGTTACCTATATACTGGATCTCATACGATCATTCTTCCATACGTTCAAGCCTTAAGTGCTCAAAAATCCATATACATAAAATGTAAATTTTGAAATGGTTTATTGTTTTTTTTCTCTAAAAAGTAACATTTCAATAGTAGATTATTGAATTTTTGAAATTTTTTGAAATGTTACCTATATACTGATTCTCATACGGTCATTATTCCATACGTTCAAGCTTTAAGTGCTTAAAAATCCATATTGATAAAATGTAAATTTTGAAATGGTTTATTGTTTCTTTCACATAGAAATAACATTTCAATAGTAGATTTTTGAATTTTTTTTAAATGTTACCTATATACTGGATCTCATACGATCATTCTTCCATACATTCAAGCCTAAACATCTCAAAAATCCATATTGATAAAATGTAAATTTTGAAATGTTGTATTGTTTCTTTCACTTAAAAATAACATTTCAATAGTAGATTTTTGAATTTTAGAAATTTTTTGAAATGTTACCTGTATACTGATTCTCATATGATCATTCTTCCATACGTTCAAGCCTTAAGTGCTCAAAAATCCATATTGCTAAAATCTAAGATTTGAAATGTTGCATTGTTTCTTTCACTTAAAAATAAAATTTCAATGGTACATTTTTAAATTTTTTAAATTTTTTGAAATGTTACCTGTATACTGATTCTCATACGATTATTCTTCCATACATTCAAGCCTTAAGTGCTCAAAAACCCATATTGATAAAATGTAAATTTTGCAATGGTTTATTGTTTTTTTTCTCTAAAAAGTAACATTTCAATAGTAGATTATTGAATTTTTGAAATTTTTTGAAATGTTACCTATATACTGATTCTCATACGATCATTCTTCCATACCTTCAAGCCTTAAGTGCTCAAAAATCCATATTGATAAATGTAAATTTTGAAATGTTTTATTGTTTCCTTCACTTAGGTTAGTATTAAATTCACTCAAAAATAACATTTCAATAGAAGATTTTTGAATTTTTGAAATTTTTTTAAATGTTACCTATTTACTGATTCCCATACGATCATTCTTCCATACGTTCAAGCCTTAAGTGGTCAAAAATCCATATTGATAAATGTAAATTTTGAAATGTTGTATTGTTTCTTTCACTTAAAAATAACATTTCAACAGTAGATTTTTGAATTTTAGAAATTTTTTGAAATGTTACCTGTATACTGATTCTCATATGATCATTCTTCCATACGTTCAAGCCTTAAGTGCTCAAAAATCCATATTGATAAATTTTCAGATTTGAAATGTTTTATTGTTTCTTTCACTTAAAAATAACATTTCAACAGTAGATTTTTGAATTTTTAAAATTTTTTGAAATGTTACCTATATACTGATTCTCATACGATTATTCTTCTATACGTTCAAGCCATACGTGCTCAAAAACCCATATTGATAAAATGTAAATTTTGCAATGGTTTATAGTTTCTTTCATTTAAAAATAACATTTCAATAGTAGATTTTTGAATTTTTGAATTTTTTTGAAATGTTACCTATATACTGGATCTCATACGATCATTCTTTCATACGGTCAAGCCTTAAGTGCTCAAAAATCCATATAAATGAAATGTAAATTTTGAAATGGTTTATTGTTTCTTTCACTAAAAAATAATATTTCAATAGTAGATTTTTGAATTTTTGAAATTTTTTTAAATGTTACCTATATACTGATTCCCATACGAACATTCTTCCATATGTTCAAGCCTTAAGTGCTCAAAAACCCATATTGATAAAATGTAAATTTTGCAATGGTTTATAGTTTCTTTCATTTAAAAATAACATTTCTACAGTAGATTTTTAAATTTTTAAAATTTTTTGAAATGTTACCTATATACTGGATCTCATACGATCATTCTTTCATACGGTCAAGCCTTAAGTGCTCAAAAATCCATATAAATAAAATGTAAATTTTGAAATGGTTTATTGGTTCTTTCACTAAAAAATAATATTTCAATAGTAGATTATTGAATTTTTTAAATTTTTTGAAATGTTACCTATTTACTGATTCCCGTACGATCATTCTTCCATACGTTCAAGCCTTAAGTGGTCAAAAATCCATATTGATAAATGTAAAATTTGAAATGTTTTATTGTTTCTTTCACTTAAAACTAACATTTCAATAGAAGATTATTGAATTTTTGAGATTTTTTGAAATGTTACCTATTTTCTGATTCCCATACGATCATTCTTCCATACGTTCAAGCCTTAAGTGGTCAAAAATCCATATTGATAAATGTAAATTTTGAAATGTTATATTGTTTCTTTCACTTAAAAATAACATTTCAATAGTAGATTTTTGAATTTTAGAAATTTTTTGAAATGTTACCTGTATACTGATTCTCATATGATCATTCTTCCATACGTTCAAGCCTTAAGTGCTCAAAAATCCATATTGATAAAATTTAAGATTTGAAATGTTTAATTGTTTCTTTCACTCAAAAATAACATTTCAATAGTAGATTTTTGAATTTTAGAAATTTTTTGAAATGTTACCTACATACTGGATCTCATACGATCATTCTTTCATACGGTCAAGCCTTAAGTGCTCAAAAATCCATATAAATAAAATGTAAATTTTAAAATGGTTTTTAGTTTCTTTCACTTAAAAATAACATTTCAATAGTAGATTTTTTAATTTTTGAAATTTTTTTAAATGTTACCTATATACTGATTCCCATACGAACATTCTTCCATATGTTCAAGCCTTAAGTGCTCAAAAACCCATATTGATAAAATGTAAATTTTGCAATGGTTTATAGTTTCTTTCATTTAAAAATAACATTTCTACAGTAGATTTTTGAATTTTTAAAATTTTTTGAAATGTTACCTATAAACTGGATCTCATACGATCATTCTTTCATACGGTCAAGCCTTAAGTGCTCAAAAATCCATATAAATAAAATGTAAATTTTGAAATGGTTTATTGTTTCTTTCACTAAAAAATAATATTTCAATAGTAGATTATTGAATTTTTTAAATTTTTTGAAATGTTACCTATTTACTGATTCCCGTACGATCATTCTTCCATACGTTCAAGCCTTAAGTGGTCAAAAATCCATATTGATAAATGTAAAATTTGAAATGTTTTATTGTTTCTTTCACTTAAAAATAACATTTCAATAGAAGATTATTGAATTTTTGAAATTTTTTGAAATGTTACCTATTTTTTGATTCCCATACGATCATTCTTCCATACGTTCAAGCCTTAAGTTCTCAAAAATCCATATTGATAAAATTTAAATTTTGAAATGTTGTATTGTTTCTTTCACTTAAAAATAACATTTCAATAGAAGATTTTTGAATTTTAGAAATTTTTTGAAATGTTATCTGTATACTGATTCTCATACGATCATTCTTCCATATGTTGAAGCCTTAAGATCTCAAAAATCCATATAAATAAAATGTAAATTTTGAAATGTTTTATTGTTTCTTTCACTCAAAAATAACATTTCAATAGTAGATTTTTGAATTTTAGAAATTTTTTGACATGTTACCTATATACTGATTCTCATACGATTATTCCTCTATACGTTCAAGCCTTAAGTGCTCAAAAATCCATATTGATAAAATTTAAATTTTGAAATGTTGTATTGTTTCTTTCACTTAAAAATAACATTTCAATAGAAGATTATTGAATTTTTGAAATTTTTTTGAAATGTTACCTATTTTCTGATTCTCATACGATCATTCTTCCATACGTTCAAGCCTTAAGTGGTCAAAAATCCATATTGATAAATGTAAATTTTGAAATGTTTTATTGTTTCTTTCACTTAAAAATAACATTTCAATAGAAGATTATTGAATTTTTGAAATTTTTTGAAATGTTACCTATTTTTTGATTCCCATACGATCATTCTTCCATACGTTCAAGCCTTAAGTTCTCAAAAATCCATATTGATAAAATTTAAATTTTGAAATGTTGTATTGTTTCTTTCACTTAAAAATAACATTTCAATAGTAGATTTTTGAATTTTAGAAATTTTTTGAAATGTTACCTGTATACTGATTCTCATATGATCATTCTTCCATACGTTCAAGCCTTAAGTGCTCAAAAATCCATATTGATAAAATTTAAGATTTGAAATGTTTAATTGTTTCTTTCAGTTAAAAATAACATTTCAATAGTAGATTTTTGAATTTTTAAAATTTTTTGAAATGTTTCCTATATACTGATTCTAATACCATTATTCTTCTATACGTTCAAGCCATACGTGCTCAAAAACCCATATTGATAAAATGTAAATTTTGCAATGGTTTATAGTTTCTTTCATTTAAAAATAACATTTCAATAGTAGATTTTTGAATTTTTAACATTTTTTGAAATGTTTCCTATATACTGATTCTAATACCATTATTCTTCTATACGTTCAAGCCATACGTGCTCAAAAACCCATATTGATAAAATGTAAATTTTGCAATGGTTTATAGTTTCTTTCATTTAAAAATAACATTTCAATAGTAGATTTTTGAATTTTTGAATTTTTTTGAAATGTTACCTATATACTGGATCTCATACGATCATTCTTTCATACGGTCAAGCCTTAAGTGCTCAAAAATCCATATAAATAAAATGTAAATTTTGAAATGGTTTATTGTTTCTTTCACTAAAAAATAATATTTCAATAGTAGATTATTGAATTTTTGAAATTTTTTGAAATGTTACCTATTTACTGATTCCCATACGATCATTCTTCCATACGTTCAAGCCTTAAGTGGTCAAAAATCCATATTGATAAATGTAAAATTTGAAATGTTTTATTGTTTCTTTCACTTAGGTTAGTATTAAATTCACTCAAAAATTACATTTCAATAGTAGATTTTTGAATTTTTGAATTTTTTGAAATGTTACCTATATACTGATTCTCATATGATCATTCTTCCATACGTTCAAGCCTTAAGTGCTCAAAAATCCATATTGCTAAAATCTAAGATTTGAAATGTTTTATTGTTTCTTCCACTTAAAAATAACATTTCAATAGTAGATTATTGAATTTTTGAAATTTTTTGAAATGTTACCTATTTACTGATACCCATACGATCATTCTTCCATACGTTCAAGCCTTAAGTGGTCAAAAATCCATATTGATAAATGTAAATTTTGAAATGTTGTATTGTTTCTTTCACTTAAAAATAACATTTCAATAGTAGATTTTTGAATTTTAGAAATTTTTTGAAATGTTACCTGTATACTGATTCTCATATGATCATTCTTCCATACGTTCAAGCCTTAAGTGCTCAAAAATCCATATTGATAAAATTTAAGATTTGAAATGTTTTATTGTTTCTTTCAGTTAAAAATAACATTTCAATAGTAGATTTTTGAATTTTTAAAATTTTTTGAAATGTTTCCTATATACTGATTCTAATACCATTATTCTTCTATACGTTCAAGCCATACGTGCTCAAAAACCCATATTGATAAAATGTAAATTTTGCAATGGTTTATAGTTTCTTTCATTTAAAAATAACATTTCAATAGTAGATTTTTGAATTTTTAAAATTTTTTGAAATGTTTCCTATATACTGATTCTAATACCATTATTCTTCTATACGTTCAAGCCATACGTGCTCAAAAACCCATATTGATAAAATGTAAATTTTGCAATGGTTTATAGTTTCTTTCATTTAAAAATAACATTTCAATAGTAGAATTTTGAATTTTCTTTCACTTAGGTTAGTATTAAATTCACTCAAAAATAACGTTTCAATAGTAGATTTTTGAATTTTTTTGAAATGTAACCTATATACTGGATCTCATATGATCATTCTTCCATACATTCAAGCCTTAAATGCTCAAAAATCCATATAAATAAAGTGTAAATTTTGAAATGGTTTATTGTTTCTTTCATTAAAAAATAACATTTCAATAGTAGATTATTGAATTTTTGAAATTTTTTTAAATGTTACCTATATACTGATTCTCATACGATTATTCTTCCATACGTTCAAGCCTTAAGTGCTCAAAAAACCATATTGATAAAATGTAAATTTTGCATGTTTTATTGTTTCTTTCACTTAAAAATAACATTTCAATAGTAGATTTTTGAATTTTTTGATTTTTTTTTAAATGTTACCTATATACTGGATCTCATACGATTATTCTTCCATACGTTCAAGCCTTAAGTGCTCAAAAATCCATATTGATAAAATTTAAATTTTGAAATGTTGTATTGTTTCTTTCACTTAAAAATAACATTTCAATAGTAGATTTTTGAATTTTAGAAATTTTTTGAAATGTTACCTGTATACTGATTCTCATATGTTCATTCTTCCATACGTTCAAGCCTTAAGTGCTCAAAAATCCATATTGATAAAATTTTAGATTTGAAATGTTTTATTGTTTCTTTCACTTAAAAATAACATTTCAATAGTATATTTTTGAATTTTTAAAATTTTTTGAAATGTTACCTATATACTGATTCTCATACGATTATTGTTCCATACGTTCAAGCCTTAAGTGGTAAAAAATCCATATTGATAAATTTAAATTTTGAAATGTTGTATTGTTTCTTTCACTTAAAAATAACATTTCAATAGTATATTTTTGAATTTTTTAAATTTTTTGAAATGTTACCTATATACTGATTCTCATACGATTATTCTTCTATACGTTCAAGCCATAAGTGCTCAAAAAACCCATATTGATAAAATGTAAATTTTGCAATGGTTTATAGTTTCTTTCATTTAAAAATAACATTTCAATAGTAGATTTTTGAATTTTTAAAATTTTTTGAAATGTTTCCTATTACTGATTCTAATACCATTATTCTTCTATACGTTCAAGCCATACGTGCTCAAAAACCCATATTCATAAAATGTAAATTTTGCAATGGTTTATAGTTTCTTTCATTTAAAAATAACATTTCAATAGTAGATTTTTGAATTTTTGAATTTTTTTGAAATGTTACCTATATACTGGATCTCATACGATCATTCTTTCATACGGTCAAGCCTTAAGTGCTCAAAAATCCATATAAATAAAATGTAAATTTTGAAATGGTTTATTGTTTCTTTCACTAAAAAATAATATTTCAATAGTAGATTATTGAATTTTTGAAATTTTTTGAAATGTTACCTATATACTGATTCTCATACGATCATTCTTCCATACGTTCAAGCCTTAAGTGGTCAAAAATCCATATGGATAAATGTAAAATTTGAAATGTTTTATTATTTCTTTCACTTAGGTTAGTATTAAATTCACTCAAAAATAACATTTCAATAGTAGATTATTGAATTTTTGAAATTTTTTGAAATGTTACCTATTTACTGATTCCCATACGATCATTCTTCCATACGTTCAAGCCTTAAGTGGTCAAAAATCCATATTGATAAATGTAAATTTTGAAATGTTGTATTGTTTCTTTCACTAAAAAATAACATTTCAATAGTAGATTTTTGAATTTTAGAAATTTTTTGAAATGTTACCTGTATACTGATTCTCATATGATCATTCTTCCATACGTTCAAGCCTTAAGTGCTCAAAAATCCATATTGATAAAATTTAAGATTTGAAATGTTTTATTGTTTCTTTCAGTTAAAAATAACATTTCAATAGTAGATTTTTGAATTTTTAAAATTTTTTGAAATGTTTCCTATATACTGATTCTAATACCATTATTCTTCTTTACGTTCAAGCCATACGTGCTAAAAAACCCATATTGATAAAATGTAAATTTTGCAATGGTTTATAGTTTCTTTCATTTAAAAATAACATTTCAATAGTAGATTTTTGAATTTTCTTTCACTTAGGTTAGTATTAAATTCACTCAAAAAAAACGTTTCAATAGTAGATTTTTGAATTTTGTTGAAATGTAACCTATATACTGGATCTCATATGATCATTCTTCCATACGTTCAAGCCTTAAGTGCTCAAAAATCCATATTTTTTCTTTCACTTAAAAATAACATTTCAATAGTAGATTTTTGAATTTTTGATTTTTTTTTAAATGTTACCTGTATACTGATTCTCATATGATCATTCCATACGTTCAAGCCTTAAGTGCTTAAAAATCCATATTGATAAAATTTAAATTTTGAAATGTTTTATTGTTTCTTTCAGTTAAAAATAACATTTCAATAGTAGATTTTTGAATTTTTGAATTTTTTTGAAATGTTACCTATATACTGGATCTCATACGATCATTCTTTCATACGTTCAAGCCTTAAGTGCTCAAAAATCCATATAAATAAAATGTAAATTTTGAAATGGTTTATTGTTTCTTTCACTAAAAAATAATATTTCAATAGTAGATTATTGAATTTTTGAAATTTTTTGAAATGTTACCTATTTGCTGATTCCCATACGATCATTCTTCCATACGTTCAAGCCTTAAGTGGTCAAAAATCCATATTGATAAATGTAAAATTTGAAATGTTTTATTGTTTCTTTCACTTAGGTTACTATTAAATTCACTCAAAAATAACATTTGAATAGTAGATTATTGAATTTTTGAAATTTTTTGAAATGTTACCTATTTACTGATTCCCATACGATCATTCTTCCATACGTTCAAGCCTTAAGTGGTCAAAAATCCATATTGATAAATGTAAATTTTGAAATGTTGTATTGTTTCTTTCACTTAAAAATAACATTTCAATAGTAGATTTTTGAATTTTTGAAATTTTTTGAAATGTTACCTATTTACTGATTCCCATACGATCATTCTTCCATACGTTCAAGCCTTAAGTGGTCAAAAATCCATATTGATAAATGTAAAATTTGAAATGTTTTATTGTTTCTTTCACTTAGGTTAGTATTAAATTCACTCAAAAATAACATTTCAATAGTAGATTTTTGAATTTTTGAATTTTTTTGATATGTTACCTATATACTGATTCCCATACGAACATTCTTCTATACGTTCAAGCCATACGTGCTCAAAAACCCATATTGATAAAATGTAAATTCTGCAATGGTTTATAGTTTCTTTCATTTAAAAATAACATTTCAATAGTAGATTTTTGAATTTTTGAATTTTTTTGAAATGTTACCTATATACTGGATCTCATACGATCATTCTTTCATACGTTCAAGCCGTAAGTGCTCAAAAATCCATTTAAATAAAATGTAAATTTTGAAATGGTTTATTGTTTCTTTCACTAAAAAATAATATTTCAATAGTAGATTATTGAATTTTTGAAATTTTTTGAAATGTTACCTATTTACTGATTCCCATACGATCATTCTTCCATACGTTCAAGCCTTAAGTGGTCAAAAATCCATATTGATAAATGTAAAATTTGAAATGTTTTATTGTTTCTTTCACTTAGATTAGTATTAAATTCACTCAAAAATAACATTTCAATAGTAGATTTTTGAATTTTTGAATTTTTTTGATATGTTACCTATATACTGATTCCCATACGAACATTCTTCCATATGTTCAAGCCTTAAGTGCTCAAAAATCCATATTGATAAAATTTAAATTTTGAAATGTTGTATTGTTTCTTTCACTTAAAAATAACATTTCAACAGTAGATTTTTGAATTTTAGAAATTTTTTGAAATGTTACCTGTATACTGGTTCACATATGATAATTTTTCCATACGTTCAAGCCTTAAGTGCTCAAAAATCCATATTGATAAAGTTTAAGATTTGAAATGTTTTATTGTTTCTTTCACTAAAAAATAATATTTCAATAGTAGATTTTTGAATTTTGAAAATTTTTTGAAATGTTACCTATATACTGATTCTCATACGATTATTCTTCAATACGTTCAAGCCATAAGTGCTCAAAAACCCATATTGGTAAAATGTAAATTTTGCAATGGTTTATAGTTTCTTTCATTTAAAAACAACATTTCAATAGTAAATTTTTGAATTTTTGAAATTTTTTGAAATGTTACCTATATACTGATTCCCATACGAACATTCTTCCATATGTTCAAGCCTTAAGTGCTCAAAAATCCATATTGATAAAATTTAAATTTTGAAATGTTGTATTGTTTCTTTCACTTAAAAATAACATTTCAATAGTAGATTTTTGAATTTTAGAAATTTTTTGAAATGTTACCTGTATACTGATTCTCATATGATCATTCTTCCATACGTTCAAGCCTTAAGTGCTCAAAAATCCATATTGATAAAATTTAAGATTTGAAATGTTTTATTGTTTCTTTCAGTTAAAAATAACATTTCAATAGTAGATTTTTGAATTTTTTAAATTTTTTGAAATGTTTCCTATATACTGATTCTAATACCATTATTCTTCTATACGTTCAAGCCATACGTGCTCAAAAACCCATATTGATAAAATGTAAATTTTGCAATGGTTTATAGTTTCTTTCATTTAAAAATAACATTTCAATAGTAGATTTTTGAATTTTCTTTCACTTAGGTAAGTATTAAATTCACTCAAAAATAACGTTTCAATAGTAGATTTTTGAATTTTTTTGAAATGTTACCTATATACTGATTCTCATATGATCATTCTTTCATACGTTCAAGCCTTAAGATCGCAAAAATCCATATTAATAATATTTAAGATTTGAAATGTTTTATTGTTTCTTTCACTTAAAAATAAAATTTCAATAGTAGATTTTTAAATTTTTTAAATTTTTTGAAATGTTACCTATATACTGATTCTCATACGATTATTCTTCCATACGTTCAAGCCTTAAGTGCTCAAAAACCCATATTGATAAAATGTAAATTTTGCATGTTTTATTGTTTCTTTCACTTAAAAATAACATTTCAATAGTAGATTTTTGAATTTTAGAAATTTTTTGAAATGTTTCCTATATACTGATTCTCATGTGATCATTCTTCCATATGTTCAAGCCTTAAGTGCTCAAAAATCCATATTGATAAAATTTAAATTTTGAAATGTTGTATTGTTTCTTTCACTTAAAAATAACATTTCAACAGTAGATTTTTGAATTTTTTAAATTTTTTGAAATGTTTCCTATATACTGATTCTAATACCATTATTCTTCTATACGTTCAAGCCGTACGTGCTCAAAAACCCATATTGATAAAATGTAAATTTTGCAATGGTTTATAGTTTCTTTCATTTAAAAATAACATTTCAATAGTAGATTTTTGAATTTTCTTTCACTTAGGTAAGTATTAAATTCACTCAAAAATAACGTTTCAATAGTAGATTTTTGAATTTTTTTGAAATGTTATTTATATACTGATTCTCATATGATCATTCTTTCATACGTTCAAGCCTTAAGATCGCAAAAATCCATATTAATAAAATTTAAGATTTGAAATGTTTTATTGTTTCTTTCACTTAAAAATAAAATTTCAATAGTAGATTTTTAAATTTTTTAAATTTTTTGAAATGTTACCTATATACTGATTCTCATACGATTATTCTTCAATACGTTCAAGCCATAAGTGCTCAAAAACCCATATTGGTAAAATGTAAATTTTGCAATGGTTTATAGTTTCTTTCATTTAAAAACAACATTTCAATAGTAAATTTTTGAATTTTAGAAATTTTTTGAAATGTTACCTGTATACTGATTCTCATATGATCATTCTTCCATACGTTCAAGCCTTAAGTGCTCAAAAATCCATATTGATAAAATTTAAGATTTGAAATGTTTTATTGTTTCTTTCAGTTAAAAATAATATTTCAATAGTAGATTTTTGAATTTTGAAAATTTTTTGAAATGTTACCTATATACTGATTCTCATACGATTATTCTTCAATACGTTCAAGCCATAAGTGCTCAAAAACCCATATTGGTAAAATGTAAATTTTGCAATGGTTTATAGTTTCTTTCATTTAAAAACAACATTTCAATAGTAAATTTTTGAATTTTTGAAATTTTTTGAAATGTTACCTATATACTGATTCCCATACGAACATTCTTCCATATGTTCAAGCCTTAAGTGCTCAAAAATCCATATTGATAAAATTTAAATTTTGAAATGTTGTATTGTTTCTTTCACTTAAAAATAACATTTCAATAGTAGATTTTTGAATTTTAGAAATTTTTTGAAATGTTACCTGTATACTGATTCTCATATGATCATTCTTCCATACGTTCAAGCCTTAAGTGCTCAAAAATCCATATTGATAAAATTTAAGATTTGAAATGTTTTATTGTTTCTTTCAGTTAAAAATAACATTTCAATAGTAGATTTTTGAATTTTTTAAATTTTTTGAAATGTTTCCTATATACTGATTCTAATACCATTATTCTTCTATACGTTCAAGCCATACGTGCTCAAAAACCCATATTGATAAAATGTAAATTTTGCAATGGTTTATAGTTTCTTTCATTTAAAAATAACATTTCAATAGTAGATTTTTGAATTTTCTTTCACTTAGGTAAGTATTAAATTCACTCAAAAATAACGTTTCAATAGTAGATTTTTGAATTTTTTTGAAATGTTACCTATATACTGATTCTCATATGATCATTCTTTCATACGTTCAAGCCTTAAGATCGCAAAAATCCATATTAATAATATTTAAGATTTGAAATGTTTTATTGTTTCTTTCACTTAAAAATAAAATTTCAATAGTAGATTTTTAAATTTTTTAAATTTTTTGAAATGTTACCTATATACTGATTCTCATACGATTATTCTTCCATACGTTCAAGCCTTAAGTGCTCAAAAACCCATATTGATAAAATGTAAATTTTGCATGTTTTATTGTTTCTTTCACTTAAAAATAACATTTCAATAGTAGATTTTTGAATTTTAGAAATTTTTTGAAATGTTTCCTATATACTGATTCTCATGTGATCATTCTTCCATATGTTCAAGCCTTAAGTGCTCAAAAATCCATATTGATAAAATTTAAATTTTGAAATGTTGTATTGTTTCTTTCACTTAAAAATAACATTTCAACAGTAGATTTTTGAATTTTTTAAATTTTTTGAAATGTTTCCTATATACTGATTCTAATACCATTATTCTTCTATACGTTCAAGCCGTACGTGCTCAAAAACCCATATTGATAAAATGTAAATTTTGCAATGGTTTATAGTTTCTTTCATTTAAAAATAACATTTCAATAGTAGATTTTTGAATTTTCTTTCACTTAGGTAAGTATTAAATTCACTCAAAAATAACGTTTCAATAGTAGATTTTTGAATTTTTTTGAAATGTTATTTATATACTGATTCTCATATGATCATTCTTTCATACGTTCAAGCCTTAAGATCGCAAAAATCCATATTAATAAAATTTAAGATTTGAAATGTTTTATTGTTTCTTTCACTTAAAAATAAAATTTCAATAGTAGATTTTTAAATTTTTTAAATTTTTTGAAATGTTATCTATATACTGATTCTCATACGATTATTCTTCAATACGTTCAAGCCATAAGTGCTCAAAAACCCATATTGGTAAAATGTAAATTTTGCAATGGTTTATAGTTTCTTTCATTTAAAAACAACATTTCAATAGTAAATTTTTGAATTTTTGAAATTTTTTGAAATGTTACCTATATACTGATTCCCATACGAACATTCTTCCATATGTTCAAGCCTTAAGTGCTCAAAAATCCATATTGATAAAATTTAAATTTTGAAATGTTGTATTGTTTCTTTCACTTAAAAATAACATTTCAATAGTAGATTTTTGAATTTTTTGATTTTTTTTTAAATGTTACCTATATACTGGATCTCATACGATTATTCTTCCATACGTTCAAGCCTTAAGTGCTCAAAAATCCATATTGATAAAATTTAAATTTTGAAATGTTGTATTGTTTCTTTCACTTAAAAATAACATTTCAATAGTAGATTTTTGAATTTTAGAAATTTTTTGAAATGTTACCTGTATACTGATTCTCATATGTTCATTCTTCCATACGTTCAAGCCTTAAGTGCTCAAAAATCCATATTGATAAAATTTTAGATTTGAAATGTTTTATTGTTTCTTTCACTTAAAAATAACATTTCAATAGTATATTTTTGAATTTTTAAAATTTTTTGAAATGTTACCTATATACTGATTCTCATACGATTATTGTTCCATACGTTCAAGCCTTAAGTGGTAAAAAATCCATATTGATAAATTTAAATTTTGAAATGTTGTATTGTTTCTTTCACTTAAAAATAACATTTCAATAGTATATTTTTGAATTTTTAAAATTTTTTGAAATGTTACCTATATACTGATTCTCATACGATTATTCTTCTATACGTTCAAGCCATAAGTGCTCAAAAAACCCATATTGATAAAATGTAAATTTTGCAATGGTTTATAGTTTCTTTCATTTAAAAATAACATTTCAATAGTAGATTTTTGAATTTTTAAAATTTTTTGAAATGTTTCCTATATACTGATTCTTATACCATTATTCTTCTATACGTTCAAGCCATACGTGCTCAAAAACCCATATTGATAAAATGTAAATTTTGCAATGGTTTATAGTTTCTTTCATTTAAAAATAACATTTCAATAGTAGATTTTTGAATTTTTGAATTTTTTTGAAATGTTACCTATATACTGGATCTCATACGATCATTCTTTCATACGGTCAAGCCTTAAGTGCTCAAAAATCCATATAAATAAAATGTAAATTTTGAAATGGTTTATTGTTTCTTTCACTAAAAAATAATATTTCAATAGTAGATTATTGAATTTTTGAAATTTTTTGAAATGTTACCTATATACTGATTCTCATACGATCATTCTTCCATACGTTCAAGCCTTAAGTGGTCAAAAATCCATATGGATAAATGTAAAATTTGAAATGTTTTATTGTTTCTTTCACTTAGGTTAGTATTAAATTCACTCAAAAATAACATTTCAATAGTAGATTATTGAATTTTTGAAATTTTTTGAAATGTTACCTATTTACTGATTCCCATACGATCATTCTTCCATACGTTCAAGCCTTAAGTGGTCAAAAATCCATATTGATAAATGTAAATTTTGAAATGTTGTATTGTTTCTTTCACTAAAAAATAACATTTCAATAGTAGATTTTTGAATTTTAGAAATTTTTTGAAATGTTACCTGTATACTGATTCTCATATGATCATTCTTCCATACGTTCAAGCCTTAAGTGCTCAAAAATCCATATTGATAAAATTTAAGATTTGAAATGTTTTATTGTTTCTTTCAGTTAAAAATAACATTTCAATAGTAGATTTTTGAATTTTTAAAATTTTTTGAAATGTTTCCTATATACTGATTCTAATACCATTATTCTTCTTTACGTTCAAGCCATACGTGCTAAAAAACCCATATTGATAAAATGTAAATTTTGCAATGGTTTATAGTTTCTTTCATTTAAAAATAACATTTCAATAGTAGATTTTTGAATTTTTGAATTTTTTTGAAATGTTACCTATATACTGGATCTCATACGATCATTCTTTCATACGTTCAAGCCTTAAGTGCTCAAAAATCCATATAAATAAAATGTAAATTTTGAAATGGTTTATTGTTTCTTTCACTAAAAAATAATATTTCAATAGTAGATTATTGAATTTTTGAAATTTTTTGAAATGTTACCTATTTGCTGATTCCCATACGATCATTCTTCCATACGTTCAAGCCTTAAGTGGTCAAAAATCCATATTGATAAATGTAAAATTTGAAATGTTTTATTGTTTCTTTCACTTAGGTTACTATTAAATTCACTCAAAAATAACATTTGAATAGTAGATTATTGAATTTTTGAAATTTTTTGAAATGTTACCTATTTACTGATTCCCATACGATCATTCTTCCATACGTTCAAGCCTTAAGTGGTCAAAAATCCATATTGATAAATGTAAATTTTGAAATGTTGTATTGTTTCTTTCACTTAAAAATAACATTTCAATAGTAGATTTTTGAATTTTTGAAATTTTTTGAAATGTTACCTATTTACTGATTCCCATACGATCATTCTTCCATACGTTCAAGCCTTAAGTGGTCAAAAATCCATATTGATAAATGTAAAATTTGAAATGTTTTATTGTTTCTTTCACTTAGGTTAGTATTAAATTCACTCAAAAATAACATTTCAATAGTAGATTTTTGAATTTTTGAATTTTTTTGATATGTTACCTATATACTGATTCCCATACGAACATTCTTCTATACGTTCAAGCCATACGTGCTCAAAAACCCATATTGATAAAATGTAAATTCTGCAATGGTTTATAGTTTCTTTCATTTAAAAATAACATTTCAATAGTAGATTTTTGAATTTTTGAATTTTTTTGAAATGTTACCTATATACTGGATCTCATACGATCATTCTTTCATACGTTCAAGCCGTAAGTGCTCAAAAATCCATATAAATAAAATGTAAATTTTGAAATGGTTTATTGTTTCTTTCACTAAAAAATAATATTTCAATAGTAGATTATTGAATTTTTGAAATTTTTTGAAATGTTACCTATTTACTGATTCCCATACGATCATTCTTCCATACGTTCAAGCCTTAAGTGGTCAAAAATCCATATTGATAAATGTAAAATTTGAAATGTTTTATTGTTTCTTTCACTTAGATTAGTATTAAATTCACTCAAAAATAACATTTCAATAGTAGATTTTTGAATTTTTGAATTTTTTTGATATGTTACCTATATACTGATTCCCATACGAACATTCTTCCATATGTTCAAGCCTTAAGTGCTCAAAAATCCATATTGATAAAATTTAAATTTTGAAATGTTGTATTGTTTCTTTCACTTAAAAATAACATTTCAACAGTAGATTTTTGAATTTTAGAAATTTTTTGAAATGTTACCTGTATACTGGTTCACATATGATAATTTTTCCATACGTTCAAGCCTTAAGTGCTCAAAAATTCATATTGATAAAGTTTAAGATTTGAAATGTTTTATTGTTTCTTTCACTAAAAAATAATATTTCAATAGTAGATTTTTGAATTTTGAAAATTTTTTGAAATGTTACCTATATACTGATTCTCATACGATTATTCTTCAATACGTTCAAGCCATAAGTGCTCAAAAACCCATATTGGTAAAATGTAAATTTTGCAATGGTTTATAGTTTCTTTCATTTAAAAACAACATTTCAATAGTAAATTTTTGAATTTTTGAAATTTTTTGAAATGTTACCTATATACTGATTCTCATATGATCATTCTTCCATACGTTCAAGCCTTAAGTGCTCAAAAATCCATATTGATAAAATTTAAGATTTGAAATGTTTTATTGTTTCTTTCAGTTAAAAATAATATTTCAATAGTAGATTTTTGAATTTTGAAAATTTTTTGAAATGTTACCTATATACTGATTCTCATACGATTATTCTTCCATACGTTCAAGCCTTAAGTGCTCAAAAATCCATATTGATAAAATTTAAGATTTGAAATGTTGTATTGTTTCTTTCACTTAAAAATAACATTTCAACAGTAGATTTTTGAATTTTAGAAATTTTTTGAAATGTTACCTGTATACTGATTCTCATATGATCATTCTTCCATACGTTCAAGCCTTAAGTGCTCAAAAATCCATATTGATAAAATTTAAGATTTGAAATGTTTTATTGTTTCTTTCAGTTAAAAATAACATTTCAATAGTAGATTTTTGAATTTTTTAAATTTTTTGAAATGTTTCCTATATACTGATTCTAATACCATTATTCTTCTATACGTTCAAGCCATACGTGCTCAAAAACCCATATTGATAAAATGTAAATTTTGCAATGGTTTATAGTTTCTTTCATTTAAAAATAACATTTCAATAGTAGATTTTTGAATTTTCTTTCACTTAGGTAAGTATTAAATTCACTCAAAAATAACGTTTCAATAGTAGATTTTTGAATTTTTTTGAAATGTTACCTATATACTGATTCTCATATGATCATTCTTTCATACGTTCAAGCCTTAAGATCGCAAAAATCCATATTAATAAAATTTAAGATTTGAAATGTTTTATTGTTTCTTTCACTTAAAAATAAAATTTCAATAGTAGATTTTTAAATTTTTTAAATTTTTTGAAATGTTACCTATATACTGATT
Organism: Phortica okadai; assembly: GCA_034638295.1. Lineage (NCBI taxonomy): Eukaryota > Metazoa > Arthropoda > Insecta > Diptera > Drosophilidae > Phortica > Phortica okadai. The sequence continues at coordinate 25,749,074 of CM067851.1, read as the reverse complement.
CTCATACGATTATTCTTCCATACGTTCAAGCCTTAAGTGCTCAAAAACCCATATTGATAAAATGTAAATTTTGCATGTTTTATTGTTTCTTTCACTTAAAACTAACATTTCAATAGTAGATTTTTGAATTTTAGAAATTTTTTGAAATGTTTCCTATATACTGATTCTCATGTGATCATTCTTCCATATGTTCAAGCCTTAAGTGCTCAAAAATCCATATTGATAAAATTTAAATTTTGAAATGTTGTATTGTTTCTTTCACTTAAAAATAACATTTCAACAGTAGATTTTTGAATTTTTTAAATTTTTTGAAATGTTTCCTATATACTGATTCTAATACCATTATTCTTCTATACGTTCAAGCCATACGTGCTCAAAAACCCATATTGATAAAATGTAAATTTTGCAATGGTTTATAGTTTCTTTCATTTAAAAATAACATTTCAATAGTAGATTTTTGAATTTTCTTTCACTTAGGTAAGTATTAAATTCACTCAAAAATAACGTTTCAATAGTAGATTTTTGAATTTTTTTGAAATGTTATTTATATACTGATTCTCATATGATCATTCTTTCATACGTTCAAGCCTTAAGATCGCAAAAATCCATATTAATAAAATTTAAGATTTGAAATGTTTTATTGTTTCTTTCACTTAAAAATAAAATTTCAATAGTAGATTTTTAAATTTTTTAAATTTTTTGAAATGTTACCTATATACTGATTCTCATACGATTATTCTTCAATACGTTCAAGCCATAAGTGCTCAAAAACCCATATTGGTAAAATGTAAATTTTGCAATGGTTTATAGTTTCTTTCATTTAAAAACAACATTTCAATAGTAAATTTTTGAATTTTAGAAATTTTTTGAAATGTTACCTGTATACTGATTCCCATATGATCATTCTTCCATACGTTCAAGCCTTAAGTGCTCAAAAATCCATATTGATAAAATTTAAGATTTGAAATGTTTTATTGTTTCTTTCAGTTAAAAATAATATTTCAATAGTAGATTTTTGAATTTTGAAAATTTTTTGAAATGTTACCTATATACTGATTCTCATACGATTATTCTTCAATACGTTCAAGCCATAAGTGCTCAAAAACCCATATTGGTAAAATGTAAATTTTGCAATGGTTTATAGTTTCTTTCATTTAAAAACAACATTTCAATAGTAAATTTTTGAATTTTTGAAATTTTTTGAAATGTTACCTATATACTGATTCCCATACGAACATTCTTCCATATGTTCAAGCCTTAAGTGCTCAAAAATCCATATTGATAAAATTTAAATTTTGAAATGTTGTATTGTTTCTTTCACTTAAAAATAACATTTCAATAGTAGATTTTTGAATTTTAGAAATTTTTTGAAATGTTACCTGTATACTGATTCCCATACGAACATTCTTCCATATCTTCAAGCCTTAAGTGCTCAAAAATCCATATTGATAAAATTTAAATTTTGAAATGTTGTATTGTTTCTTTCACTTAAAAATAACATTTCAATAGTAGATTTTTGAATTTTAGAAATTTTTTGAAATGTTACCTGTATACTGATTCTCATATGATCATTCTTCCATACGTTCAAGCCTTAAGTGCTACAAAATCCATATTGATAAAATTTAAGATTTGAAATGTTTTATTTGCGGTGTTCACGCATTTGTCGTTAACCTATAAGTCTATGAAAAGTTAAATTGCCAACAACAAAATACACAGGCCAAATTTTCATAGAGTTTCATAGACCCCGAGGCATGTTGTTAGTTAACCTATGGAAATATGAAAATGGCAATATTTAGTTATTTTCTATGAAAAAGTGGCTGTACTTTCGGAAGAGTTTAATTTTAAAATGACGTACGTTATACTGTCACCTTACTTAACATAAACCATTACATTGCCAATTTCACTTCATATAACTACCTTTGTAAAGAATACTCTTATGTTAGAAACAATCCCACAACACATACAACTTTTGCATCAAAATGCAGATTTCGGCTCTTCGACTTCGTCACTGGGTGGCACAATTGTCTGTCAACATTGTCGTCCATAAATACATCCAATGTTTACTCAATTTCTCCCTCAGGACCTAGACCTGTGCACAATTTTACTACAGTTAGTTAATTAATTTTATATTCATGCATAAATTAAAAGTATTTCCCTCCTAGAAAGTAAATTGCGCAAATAAACTGATTTATTTAATATTCAGTCAAATGATTTGTAACGTTTTTTCGTGTAATTTTAAATTTATTTCAGTTATTTCGCTCAATTGGCGCAATTAAATTTTTCGTTTGTTTATGAAAGAAGAAGAGAACTCACAACTTTAACGAGACGGTAAAAAAAAAGTGTTCACGCATTTGCGTCGTTGACTTTCATATTTCCATACATTCATAGGTTAACGACAAATGCGTGAACACCGCAATTGTTTCTTTCAGTTAAAAATAACATTTCAATAGTAGATTTTTGAATTTTTTAAATTTTTTGAAATGTTTCCTATATACTGATTCTAATACCATTATTCTTCTATACGTTCAAGCCATACGTGCTCAAAAACCCATATTGATAAAATGTAAATTTTGCAATGGTTTATAGTTTCTTTCATTTAAAAATAACATTTCAATAGTAGATTTTTGAATTTTCTTTCACTTAGGTAAGTATTAAATTCACTCAAAAATAACGTTTCAATAGTAGATTTTTGAATTTTTTTGAAATGTTACCTATATACTGATTCTCATATGATCATTCTTTCATACGTTCAAGCCTTAAGATCGCAAAAATCCATATTAATAAAATTTAAGATTTGAAATGTTTTATTGTTTCTTTCACTTAAAAATAAAATTTCAATAGTAGATTTTTAAATTTTTTAAATTTTTTGAAATCTTACCTATATACTGATTCTCATACGATTATTCTTCCATACGTACAAGCCTTAAGTGCTCAAAAACCCATATTGATAAAATGTAAATTTTGCATGTTTTATTGTTTCTTTCACTTAAAAATAACATTTCAATAGTAGATTTTTGAATTTTAGAAATTTTTTGAAATGTTTCCTATATACTGATTCTCATGTGATCATTCTTCCATATGTTCAAGCCTTAAGTGCTCAAAAATCCATATTGATAAAATTTAAATTTTGAAATGTTGTATTGTTTCTTTCACTTAAAAATAACATTTCAACAGTAGATTTTTGAATTTTAGAAATTTTTTGAAATGTTACCTGTATACTGGTTCACATATGATAATTTTTCCATACGTTCAAGCCTTAAGTGCTCAAAAATCCATATTGATAAAGTTTAAGATTTGAAATGTTTTATTGTTTCTTTCACTAAAAAATAATATTTCAATAGTAGATTTTTGAATTTTGAAAATTTTTTGAAATGTTACCTATATACTGATTCTCATACGATTATTCTTCAATACGTTCAAGCCATAAGTGCTCAAAAACCCATATTGGTAAAATGTAAATTTTGCAATGGTTTATAGTTTCTTTCATTTAAAAACAACATTTCAATAGTAAATTTTTGAATTTTTGAATTTTTTTGAAATGTTACCTATATACTGGATATTATACGATCATTCTTCCATACGTTCAAGCCTTAAGTGCTCAAAAATCCATATAAATAAAATGTAAATTTTGAAATGGTTTATTGTTTCTTTCACTAAAAAATAACATTTCAATAGTAGATTATTGAATTTTTGAAATTTTTTGAAATGTTACCTATTTACTGATTCCCATACGATCATTCTTCCATACGTTTAAGCCTTAAGTGGTCAAAAATCCATATTGATAAATGTAAAATTTGAAATGTTTTATTGTTTCTTTCACTTAGGTTAGTATTAAATTCACTCAAAAATAACATTTCAATAGTAGATTCTTGAATTTTTTAATTTTTTTGAAATGTTACCTATGATTCCCATACGAACATTCTTCTATATGTTCAAGCCTTAAGTGCTCAAAAATCCATATTGATAAAATTTAAATTTTGAAATGTTTTATTGTTTCTTTCACTTAAAACTAACATTTCAATAGTAGATTATTGAATTTTTGAATTTTTTTGAAATGTTACCTATATACTGATTCCCATACGAACATTCTTCCATATGTTCAAGCCTTAAGTGGTCAAAAATCCATATTGATAAAATTTAAATTTTGAAATGTTGTATTGTTTCTTTCACTTAAAAATAACATTTCAATAGTAGATTATTTAATTTTTGAAATTTTTTTGAAATGTTACCTATTTACTGGTTCCCATACGATCATTCTTCCATACGTTCAAGCCTTAAGTGGTCAAAAATCCATATTGATAAATGTAAAATTTGAAATGTTTTATTGTTTCTTTCACTTAGGTTAGTATTAAATTCACTCAAAAATAACATTTCAATAGTAGATTTTTGAATTTTTGAATTTTTTTGAAATGTTACCTATATACTGATTCCCATACGAACATTCTTCCATATGTTCAAGCCTTAAGTGCTCAAAAATCCATATTGATAAAATTTAAATTTTGAAATGTTGTATTGTTTCTTTCACTTAAAACTAACATTTCAATAGTAGATGATTGAATTTTTGAAATTTTTTGAAATGTTACCTATTTACTGATTCCCATACGAACATTCTTCCATATGTTCAAGCCTTAAGTGGTCAAAAATCCATATTGATAAAATTTAAATTTTGAAATGTTGTATTGTTTCTTTCACTTAAAAATAACATTTCAATAGTAGATTATTTAATTTTTGAAATTTTTTTGAAATGTTACCTATTTACTGGTTCCCATACGATCATTCTTCCATACGTTCAAGCCTTAAGTGGTCAAAAATCCATATTGATAAATGTAAAATTTGAAATGTTTTATTGTTTCTTTCACTTAGGTTAGTATTAAATTCACTCAAAAATAACATTTCAATAGTAGATTATTGAATTTTTGAAATTTTTTGAAATGTTACCTATTTACTGATTCCCATACGATCATTCTTCCATACGTTCAAGCCTTAAGTGGTCAAAAATCCATATTGATAAATGTAAATTTTGAAATGTTGTATTGTTTCTTTCACTAAAAAATAACATTTCAATAGTAGATTTTTGAATTTTAGAAATTTTTTGAAATGTTACCTGTATACTGATTCTCATATGATCATTCTTCCATACGTTCAAGCCTTAAGTGCTCAAAAATCCATATTGATAAAATTTAAGATTTGAAATGTTTTATTGTTTCTTTCAGTTAAAAATAACATTTCAATAGTAGATTTTTGAATTTTTAAAATTTTTTGAAATGTTTCCTATATACTGATTCTAATACCATTATTCTTCTTTACGTTCAAGCCATACGTGCTAAAAAACCCATATTGATAAAATGTAAATTTTGCAATGGTTTATAGTTTCTTTCATTTAAAAATAACATTTCAATAGTAGATTTTTGAATTTTTGAATTTTTTTGAAATGTTACCTATATACTGGATCTCATACGATCATTCTTTCATACGTTCAAGCCTTAAGTGCTCAAAAATCCATATAAATAAAATGTAAATTTTGAAATGGTTTATTGTTTCTTTCACTAAAAAATAATATTTCAATAGTAGATTATTGAATTTTTGAAATTTTTTGAAATGTTACCTATTTGCTGATTCCCATACGATCATTCTTCCATACGTTCAAGCCTTAAGTGGTCAAAAATCCATATTGATAAATGTAAAATTTGAAATGTTTTATTGTTTCTTTCACTTAGGTTACTATTAAATTCACTCAAAAATAACATTTGAATAGTAGATTATTGAATTTTTGAAATTTTTTGAAATGTTACCTATTTACTGATTCCCATACGATCATTCTTCCATACGTTCAAGCCTTAAGTGGTCAAAAATCCATATTGATAAATGTAAATTTTGAAATGTTGTATTGTTTCTTTCACTTAAAAATAACATTTCAATAGTAGATTTTTGAATTTTTGAAATTTTTTGAAATGTTACCTATTTACTGATTCCCATACGATCATTCTTCCATACGTTCAAGCCTTAAGTGGTCAAAAATCCATATTGATAAATGTAAAATTTGAAATGTTTTATTGTTTCTTTCACTTAGGTTAGTATTAAATTCACTCAAAAATAACATTTCAATAGTAGATTTTTGAATTTTTGAATTTTTTTGATATGTTACCTATATACTGATTCCCATACGAACATTCTTCTATACGTTCAAGCCATACGTGCTCAAAAACCCATATTGATAAAATGTAAATTCTGCAATGGTTTATAGTTTCTTTCATTTAAAAATAACATTTCAATAGTAGATTTTTGAATTTTTGAATTTTTTTGAAATGTTACCTATATACTGGATCTCATACGATCATTCTTTCATACGTTCAAGCCGTAAGTGCTCAAAAATCCATATAAATAAAATGTAAATTTTGAAATGGTTTATTGTTTCTTTCACTAAAAAATAATATTTCAATAGTAGATTATTGAATTTTTGAAATTTTTTGAAATGTTACCTATTTACTGATTCCCATACGATCATTCTTCCATACGTTCAAGCCTTAAGTGGTCAAAAATCCATATTGATAAATGTAAAATTTGAAATGTTTTATTGTTTCTTTCACTTAGATTAGTATTAAATTCACTCAAAAATAACATTTCAATAGTAGATTTTTGAATTTTTGAATTTTTTTGATATGTTACCTATATACTGATTCCCATACGAACATTCTTCCATATGTTCAAGCCTTAAGTGCTCAAAAATCCATATTGATAAAATTTAAATTTTGAAATGTTGTATTGTTTCTTTCACTTAAAAATAACATTTCAACAGTAGATTTTTGAATTTTAGAAATTTTTTGAAATGTTACCTGTATACTGGTTCACATATGATAATTTTTCCATACGTTCAAGCCTTAAGTGCTCAAAAATTCATATTGATAAAGTTTAAGATTTGAAATGTTTTATTGTTTCTTTCACTAAAAAATAATATTTCAATAGTAGATTTTTGAATTTTGAAAATTTTTTGAAATGTTACCTATATACTGATTCTCATACGATTATTCTTCAATACGTTCAAGCCATAAGTGCTCAAAAACCCATATTGGTAAAATGTAAATTTTGCAATGGTTTATAGTTTCTTTCATTTAAAAACAACATTTCAATAGTAAATTTTTGAATTTTTGAAATTTTTTGAAATGTTACCTATATACTGATTCTCATATGATCATTCTTCCATACGTTCAAGCCTTAAGTGCTCAAAAATCCATATTGATAAAATTTAAGATTTGAAATGTTTTATTGTTTCTTTCAGTTAAAAATAATATTTCAATAGTAGATTTTTGAATTTTGAAAATTTTTTGAAATGTTACCTATATACTGATTCTCATACGATTATTCTTCCATACGTTCAAGCCTTAAGTGCTCAAAAATCCATATTGATAAAATTTAAGATTTGAAATGTTGTATTGTTTCTTTCACTTAAAAATAACATTTCAACAGTAGATTTTTGAATTTTAGAAATTTTTTGAAATGTTACCTGTATACTGATTCTCATATGATCATTCTTCCATACGTTCAAGCCTTAAGTGCTCAAAAATCCATATTGATAAAATTTAAGATTTGAAATGTTTTATTGTTTCTTTCAGTTAAAAATAACATTTCAATAGTAGATTTTTGAATTTTTTAAATTTTTTGAAATGTTTCCTATATACTGATTCTAATACCATTATTCTTCTATACGTTCAAGCCATACGTGCTCAAAAACCCATATTGATAAAATGTAAATTTTGCAATGGTTTATAGTTTCTTTCATTTAAAAATAACATTTCAATAGTAGATTTTTGAATTTTCTTTCACTTAGGTAAGTATTAAATTCACTCAAAAATAACGTTTCAATAGTAGATTTTTGAATTTTTTTGAAATGTTACCTATATACTGATTCTCATATGATCATTCTTTCATACGTTCAAGCCTTAAGATCGCAAAAATCCATATTAATAAAATTTAAGATTTGAAATGTTTTATTGTTTCTTTCACTTAAAAATAAAATTTCAATAGTAGATTTTTAAATTTTTTAAATTTTTTGAAATGTTACCTATATACTGATTCTCATACGATTATTCTTCCATACGTTCAAGCCTTAAGTGCTCAAAAACCCATATTGATAAAATGTAAATTTTGCATGTTTTATTGTTTCTTTCACTTAAAACTAACATTTCAATAGTAGATTTTTGAATTTTAGAAATTTTTTGAAATGTTTCCTATATACTGATTCTCATGTGATCATTCTTCCATATGTTCAAGCCTTAAGTGCTCAAAAATCCATATTGATAAAATTTAAATTTTGAAATGTTGTATTGTTTCTTTCACTTAAAAATAACATTTCAACAGTAGATTTTTGAATTTTTTAAATTTTTTGAAATGTTTCCTATATACTGATTCTAATACCATTATTCTTCTATACGTTCAAGCCATACGTGCTCAAAAACCCATATTGATAAAATGTAAATTTTGCAATGGTTTATAGTTTCTTTCATTTAAAAATAACATTTCAATAGTAGATTTTTGAATTTTCTTTCACTTAGGTAAGTATTAAATTCACTCAAAAATAACGTTTCAATAGTAGATTTTTGAATTTTTTTGAAATGTTATTTATATACTGATTCTCATATGATCATTCTTTCATACGTTCAAGCCTTAAGATCGCAAAAATCCATATTAATAAAATTTAAGATTTGAAATGTTTTATTGTTTCTTTCACTTAAAAATAAAATTTCAATAGTAGATTTTTAAATTTTTTAAATTTTTTGAAATGTTACCTATATACTGATTCTCATACGATTATTCTTCAATACGTTCAAGCCATAAGTGCTCAAAAACCCATATTGGTAAAATGTAAATTTTGCAATGGTTTATAGTTTCTTTCATTTAAAAACAACATTTCAATAGTAAATTTTTGAATTTTAGAAATTTTTTGAAATGTTACCTGTATACTGATTCCCATATGATCATTCTTCCATACGTTCAAGCCTTAAGTGCTCAAAAATCCATATTGATAAAATTTAAGATTTGAAATGTTTTATTGTTTCTTTCAGTTAAAAATAATATTTCAATAGTAGATTTTTGAATTTTGAAAATTTTTTGAAATGTTACCTATATACTGATTCTCATACGATTATTCTTCAATACGTTCAAGCCATAAGTGCTCAAAAACCCATATTGGTAAAATGTAAATTTTGCAATGGTTTATAGTTTCTTTCATTTAAAAACAACATTTCAATAGTAAATTTTTGAATTTTTGAAATTTTTTGAAATGTTACCTATATACTGATTCCCATACGAACATTCTTCCATATGTTCAAGCCTTAAGTGCTCAAAAATCCATATTGATAAAATTTAAATTTTGAAATGTTGTATTGTTTCTTTCACTTAAAAATAACATTTCAATAGTAGATTTTTGAATTTTAGAAATTTTTTGAAATGTTACCTGTATACTGATTCCCATACGAACATTCTTCCATATCTTCAAGCCTTAAGTGCTCAAAAATCCATATTGATAAAATTTAAATTTTGAAATGTTGTATTGTTTCTTTCACTTAAAAATAACATTTCAATAGTAGATTTTTGAATTTTAGAAATTTTTTGAAATGTTACCTGTATACTGATTCTCATATGATCATTCTTCCATACGTTCAAGCCTTAAGTGCTACAAAATCCATATTGATAAAATTTAAGATTTGAAATGTTTTATTTGCGGTGTTCACGCATTTGTCGTTAACCTATAAGTCTATGAAAAGTTAAATTGCCAACAACAAAATACACAGGCCAAATTTTCATAGAGTTTCATAGACCCCGAGGCATGTTGTTAGTTAACCTATGGAAATATGAAAATGGCAATATTTAGTTATTTTCTATGAAAAAGTGGCTGTACTTTCGGAAGAGTTTAATTTTAAAATGACGTACGTTATACTGTCACCTTACTTAACATAAACCATTACATTGCCAATTTCACTTCATATAACTACCTTTGTAAAGAATACTCTTATGTTAGAAACAATCCCACAACACATACAACTTTTGCATCAAAATGCAGATTTCGGCTCTTCGACTTCGTCACTGGGTGGCACAATTGTCTGTCAACATTGTCGTCCATAAATACATCCAATGTTTACTCAATTTCTCCCTCAGGACCTAGACCTGTGCACAATTTTACTACAGTTAGTTAATTAATTCTATATTCATGCATAAATTAAAAGTATTTCCCTCCTAGAAAGTAAATTGCGCAAATAAACTGATTTATTTAATATTCAGTCAAATGATTTGTAACGTTTTTTCGTGTAATTTTAAATTTATTTCAGTTATTTCGCTCAATTGGCGCAATTAAATTTTTCGTTTGTTTATGAAAGAAGAAGAGAACTCACAACTTTAACGAGACGGTAAAAAAAAAGTGTTCACGCATTTGCGTCGTTGACTTTCATATTTCCATACATTCATAGGTTAACGACAAATGCGTGAACACCGCAATTGTTTCTTTCAGTTAAAAATAACATTTCAATAGTAGATTTTTGAATTTTTTAAATTTTTTGAAATGTTTCCTATATACTGATTCTAATACCATTATTCTTCTATACGTTCAAGCCATACGTGCTCAAAAACCCATATTGATAAAATGTAAATTTTGCAATGGTTTATAGTTTCTTTCATTTAAAAATAACATTTCAATAGTAGATTTTTGAATTTTCTTTCACTTAGGTAAGTATTAAATTCACTCAAAAATAACGTTTCAATAGTAGATTTTTGAATTTTTTTGAAATGTTACCTATATACTGATTCTCATATGATCATTCTTTCATACGTTCAAGCCTTAAGATCGCAAAAATCCATATTAATAAAATTTAAGATTTGAAATGTTTTATTGTTTCTTTCACTTAAAAATAAAATTTCAATAGTAGATTTTTAAATTTTTTAAATTTTTTGAAATCTTACCTATATACTGATTCTCATACGATTATTCTTCCATACGTACAAGCCTTAAGTGCTCAAAAACCCATATTGATAAAATGTAAATTTTGCATGTTTTATTGTTTCTTTCACTTAAAAATAACATTTCAATAGTAGATTTTTGAATTTTAGAAATTTTTTGAAATGTTTCCTATATACTGATTCTCATGTGATCATTCTTCCATATGTTCAAGCCTTAAGTGCTCAAAAATCCATATTGATAAAATTTAAATTTTGAAATGTTGTATTGTTTCTTTCACTTAAAAATAACATTTCAACAGTAGATTTTTGAATTTTAGAAATTTTTTGAAATGTTACCTGTATACTGGTTCACATATGATAATTTTTCCATACGTTCAAGCCTTAAGTGCTCAAAAATCCATATTGATAAAGTTTAAGATTTGAAATGTTTTATTGTTTCTTTCACTAAAAAATAATATTTCAATAGTAGATTTTTGAATTTTGAAAATTTTTTGAAATGTTACCTATATACTGATTCTCATACGATTATTCTTCAATACGTTCAAGCCATAAGTGCTCAAAAACCCATATTGGTAAAATGTAAATTTTGCAATGGTTTATAGTTTCTTTCATTTAAAAACAACATTTCAATAGTAAATTTTTGAATTTTTGAATTTTTTTGAAATGTTACCTATATACTGGATATTATACGATCATTCTTCCATACGTTCAAGCCTTAAGTGCTCAAAAATCCATATAAATAAAATGTAAATTTTGAAATGGTTTATTGTTTCTTTCACTAAAAAATAACATTTCAATAGTAGATTATTGAATTTTTGAAATTTTTTGAAATGTTACCTATTTACTGATTCCCATACGATCATTCTTCCATACGTTTAAGCCTTAAGTGGTCAAAAATCCATATTGATAAATGTAAAATTTGAAATGTTTTATTGTTTCTTTCACTTAGGTTAGTATTAAATTCACTCAAAAATAACATTTCAATAGTAGATTCTTGAATTTTTTAATTTTTTTGAAATGTTACCTATGATTCCCATACGAACATTCTTCTATATGTTCAAGCCTTAAGTGCTCAAAAATCCATATTGATAAAATTTAAATTTTGAAATGTTTTATTGTTTCTTTCACTTAAAACTAACATTTCAATAGTAGATTATTGAATTTTTGAATTTTTTTGAAATGTTACCTATATACTGATTCCCATACGAACATTCTTCCATATGTTCAAGCCTTAAGTGGTCAAAAATCCATATTGATAAAATTTAAATTTTGAAATGTTGTATTGTTTCTTTCACTTAAAAATAACATTTCAATAGTAGATTATTTAATTTTTGAAATTTTTTTGAAATGTTACCTATTTACTGGTTCCCATACGATCATTCTTCCATACGTTCAAGCCTTAAGTGGTCAAAAATCCATATTGATAAATGTAAAATTTGAAATGTTTTATTGTTTCTTTCACTTAGGTTAGTATTAAATTCACTCAAAAATAACATTTCAATAGTAGATTTTTGAATTTTTGAATTTTTTTGAAATGTTACCTATATACTGATTCCCATACGAACATTCTTCCATATGTTCAAGCCTTAAGTGCTCAAAAATCCATATTGATAAAATTTAAATTTTGAAATGTTGTATTGTTTCTTTCACTTAAAACTAACATTTCAATAGTAGATGATTGAATTTTTGAAATTTTTTGAAATGTTACCTATTTACTGATTCCCATACGATCATTCTTCCATACGTTTAAGCCTTAAGTGGTCAAAAATCCATATTGATAAATGTAAATTTTGAATTGATTTATTGTTTCTTTCACTTAGGTTAGTATTAAATTCACTCAAAAATAACGTTTCAATAGTAGATTTTTGAATTTTTGAATTTTTTTGAAATGTTACCTATATACTGGATCTCATACGATCATTCTTCCATACGTTCAAGCCTTAAGTGCTTAATAATCCTAATTGATAAAATTTTAATTTTGAAATGTCTTATTGTTTCTTTCACTTAAAAATAACATTTCAATAGTAGATTTTTGAATTTTTAAAATTTTTTGAAATGTTACCTATATACTGATTCTCATACGATTATTCTTCTATACGTTCAAGCCATAAGTGCTCAAAAACCCATATTGATAAAATGTAAATTTTGCAATGGTTTATAGTTTCTTTCATTTAAAAACAACATTTCAATAGTAAATTTTTGAATTTTAGAAATTTTTTGAAATGTTACCTGTATACTGATTCTCATATGATCATTCTTCCATACGTTCAAGCCTTAAGTGCTCAAAAATCCATATTGATAAAATTTAAATTTTGAAATGTTGTATTGTTTCTTTCACTTAAAAATAACATTTCAACAGTAGATTTTTGAATTTTAGAAATTTTTTGAAATGTTTCCTATATACTGATTCTCATGTGATCATTCTTCCATATGTTCAAGCCTTAAGTGCTCAAAAATCCATATTGATAAAATTTAAATTTTGAAATGTTGTATTGTTTCTTTCACTTAAAAATAACATTTCAACAGTAGATTTTTGAATTTTTTAAATTTTTTGAAATGTTTCCTATATACTGATTCTAATACCATTATTCTTCTATACGTTCAAGCCATACGTGCTCAAAAACCCATATTGATAAAATGTAAATTTTGCAATGGTTTATAGTTTCTTTCATTTAAAAATAACATTTCAATAGTAGATTTTTGAATTTTCTTTCACTTAGGTAAGTATTAAATTCACTCAAAAATAACGTTTCAATAGTAGATTTTTGAATTTTTTTGAAATGTTATTTATATACTGATTCTCATATGATCATTCTTTCATACGTTCAAGCCTTAAGATCGCAAAAATCCATATTAATAAAATTTAAGATTTGAAATGTTTTATTGTTTCTTTCACTTAAAAATAAAATTTCAATAGTAGATTTTTAAATTTTTTAAATTTTTTGAAATGTTACCTATATACTGATTCTCATACGATTATTCTTCAATACGTTCAAGCCATAAGTGCTCAAAAACCCATATTGGTAAAATGTAAATTTTGCAATGGTTTATAGTTTCTTTCATTTAAAAACAACATTTCAATAGTAAATTTTTGAATTTTAGAAATTTTTTGAAATGTTACCTGTATACTGATTCTCATATGATCATTCTTCCATACGTTCAAGCCTTAAGTGCTCAAAAATCCATATTGATAAAATTTAAGATTTGAAATGTTTTATTGTTTCTTTCAGTTAAAAATAATATTTCAATAGTAGATTTTTGAATTTTGAAAATTTTTTGAAATGTTACCTATATACTGATTCTCATACGATTATTCTTCAATACGTTCAAGCCATAAGTGCTCAAAAACCCATATTGGTAAAATGTAAATTTTGCAATGGTTTATAGTTTCTTTCATTTAAAAACAACATTTCAATAGTAAATTTTTGAATTTTTGAAATTTTTTGAAATGTTACCTATATACTGATTCCCATACGAACATTCTTCCATATGTTCAAGCCTTAAGTGCTCAAAAATCCATATTGATAAAATTTAAATTTTGAAATGTTGTATTGTTTCTTTCACTTAAAAATAACATTTCAATAGTAGATTTTTGAATTTTAGAAATTTTTTGAAATGTTACCTGTATACTGATTCCCATACGAACATTCTTCCATATCTTCAAGCCTTAAGTGCTCAAAAATCCATATTGATAAAATTTAAATTTTGAAATGTTGTATTGTTTCTTTCACTTAAAAATAACATTTCAATAGTAGATTTTTGAATTTTAGAAATTTTTTGAAATGTTACCTGTATACTGATTCTCATATGATCATTCTTCCATACGTTCAAGCCTTAAGTGCTACAAAATCCATATTGATAAAATTTAAGATTTGAAATGTTTTATTTGCGGTGTTCACGCATTTGTCGTTAACATATAAGTCTATGAAAAGTTAAATTGCCAACAACAAAATACACAGGCCAAATTTTCATAGAGTTTCATAGACCCCGAGGCATGTTGTTAGTTAACCTATGGAAATATGAAAATGGCAATATTTAGTTATTTTCTATGAAAAAGTGGCTGTACTTTCGGAAGAGTTTAATTTTAAAATGACGTACGTTATACTGTCACCTTACTTAACATAAACCATTACATTGCCAATTTCACTTCATATAACTACCTTTGTAAAGAATACTCTTATGTTAGAAACAATCCCACAACACATACAACTTTTGCATCAAAATGCAGATTTCGGCTCTTCGACTTCGTCACTGGGTGGCACAATTGTCTGTCAACATTGTCGTCCATAAATACATCCAATGTTTACTCAATTTCTCCCTCAGGACCTAGACCTGTGCACAATTTTACTACAGTTAGTTAATTAATTCTATATTCATGCATAAATTAACAGTATTTCCCTCCTAGAAAGTAAATTGCGCAAATAAACTGATTTATTTAATATTCAGTCAAATGATTTGTAACGTTTTTTCGTGTAATTTTAAATTTATTTCAGTTATTTCGCTCAATTGGCGCAATTAAATTTTTCGTTTGTTTATGAAAGAAGAAGAGAACTCACAACTTTAACGAGACGGTAAAAAAAAAGTGTTCACGCATTTGCGTCGTTGACTTTCATATTTCCATACATTCATAGGTTAACGACAAATGCGTGAACACCGCAATTGTTTCTTTCAGTTAAAAATAACATTTCAATAGTAGATTTTTGAATTTTTTAAATTTTTTGAAATGTTTCCTATATACTGATTCTAATACCATTATTCTTCTATACGTTCAAGCCATACGTGCTCAAAAACCCATATTGATAAAATGTAAATTTTGCAATGGTTTATAGTTTCTTTCATTTAAAAATAACATTTCAATAGTAGATTTTTGAATTTTCTTTCACTTAGGTAAGTATTAAATTCACTCAAAAATAACGTTTCAATAGTAGATTTTTGAATTTTTTTGAAATGTTACCTATATACTGATTCTCATATGATCATTCTTTCATACGTTCAAGCCTTAAGATCGCAAAAATCCATATTAATAAAATTTAAGATTTGAAATGTTTTATTGTTTCTTTCACTTAAAAATAAAATTTCAATAGTAGATTTTTAAATTTTTTAAATTTTTTGAAATGTTACCTATATACTGATTCTCATACGATTATTCTTCCATACGTTCAAGCCTTAAGTGCTCAAAAACCCATATTGATAAAATGTAAATTTTGCATGTTTTATTGTTTCTTTCACTTAAAAATAACATTTCAATAGTAGATTTTTGAATTTTAGAAATTTTTTGAAATGTTACCTATATACTGATTCTCATACGATTATTCTTCAATACGTTCAAGCCATAAGTGCTCAAAAATCCATATTGATAAAGTTTAAGATTTGAAATGTTTTATTGTTTCTTTCACTAAAAAATAATACTTCAATAGTAGATTTTTGAATTTTGAAAATTTTTTGAAATGTTACCTATATACTGATTCTCATACGATTATTCTTCAATACGTTCAAGCCATAAGTGCTCAAAAACCCATATTGGTAAAATGTAAATTTTGCAATGGTTTATAGTTTCTTTCATTTAAAAACAACATTTCAATAGTAAATTTTTGAATTTTTGAATTTTTTTGAAATGTTACCTATATACTGGATATTATACGATCATTCTTCCATACGTTCAAGCCTTAAGTGCTCAAAAATCCATATAAATAAAATGTAAATTTTGAAATGGTTTATTGTTTCTTTCACTAAAAAATAACATTTCAATAGTAGATTATTGAATTTTTGAAATTTTTTGAAATGTTACCTATTTACTGATTCCCATACGATCATTCTTCCATACGTTTAAGCCTTAAGTGGTCAAAAATCCATATTGATAAATGTAAAATTTGAAATGTTTTATTGTTTCTTTCACTTAGGTTAGTATTAAATTCACTCAAAAATAACATTTCAATAGTAGATTCTTGAATTTTTTAATTTTTTTGAAATGTTACCTATGATTCCCATACGAACATTCTTCTATATGTTCAAGCCTTAAGTGCTCAAAAATCCATATTGATAAAATTTAAATTTTGAAATGTTTTATTGTTTCTTTCACTTAAAACTAACATTTCAATAGTAGATTATTGAATTTTTGAATTTATTTGAAATGTTACCTATATACTGATTCCCATACGAACATTCTTCCATATGTTCAAGCCTTAAGTGGTCAAAAATCCATATTGATAAAATTTAAATTTTGAAATGTTGTATTGTTTCTTTCACTTAAAAATAACATTTCAATAGTAGATTATTTAATTTTTGAAATTTTTTGAAATGTTACCTATTTACTGGTTCCCATACGATCATTCTTCCATACGTTCAAGCCTTAAGTGGTCAAAAATCCATATTGATAAATGTAAAATTTGAAATGTTTTATTGTTTCTTTCACTTAGGTTAGTATTAAATTCACTCAAAAATAACATTTCAATAGTAGATTTTTGAATTTTTGAATTTTTTTGAAATGTTACCTATATACTGATTCCCATACGAACATTCTTCCATATGTTCAAGCCTTAAGTGCTCAAAAATCCATATTGATAAAATTTAAATTTTGAAATGTTGTATTGTTTCTTTCACTTAAAACTAACATTTCAATAGTAGATGATTGAATTTTTGAAATTTTTTGAAATGTTACCTATTTACTGATTCCCATACGATCATTCTTCCATACGTTTAAGCCTTAAGTGGTCAAAAATCCATATTGATAAATGTAAATTTTGAATTGATTTATTGTTTCTTTCACTTAGGTTAGTATTAAATTCACTCAAAAATAACGTTTCAATAGTAGATTTTTGAATTTTTGAATTTTTTTGAAATGTTACCTATATACTGGATCTCATACGATCATTCTTCCATACGTTCAAGCCTTAAGTGCTTAATAATCCTAATTGATAAAATTTTAATTTTGAAATGTCTTATTGTTTCTTTCACTTAAAAATAACATTTCAATAGTAGATTTTTGAATTTTTAAAATTTTTTGAAATGTTACCTATATACTGATTCTCATACGATTATTCTTCTATACGTTCAAGCCATAAGTGCTCAAAAACCCATATTGATAAAATGTAAATTTTACAATGGTTTATAGTTTCTTTCATTTAAAAATAACATTTCAATAGTAGATTTTTGAATTTTTGAATTTTTTTGAAATGTTACCTATATACTGGATCTCATACGATCATTCTTCCATACATTCAAGCCTTAAGTGCTCAAAAATCCATATAAATAAAATGTAAATTTTGAAATGGTTTATTGTTTCTTTCACTAAAAAATAACATTTCAATAGTAGATTATTGAATTTTTGGAATTGTTTGAAATGTTACCTATTTACTGATTCCCATACGATCATTCTTCCATACGTTCAAGCCTTAAGTGCTCAAAAATCTATATTGATAAATGTAAATTTTGAAATGTTTTATTGTTTCTTTCACTTAGGTTAGTATTAAATTCACTCAAAAATAACGTTTCAATAGTAGAATTTTGAATTTTTGAATTTTTTTGAAATGTTACCTATTTACTGATTCCCATACGATCATTCTTCCATACGTTCAAGCCTTAAGTGCTCAAAAATCCATATTGATAAAATTTAAGATTTGAAATGTTTTATTGTTTCTTTCACTTAAAAATAACATTTCAATAGTAGATTTTTGAATTTTGAAAATTTTTTGAAATGTTACCTATATACTGATTCTCATACGATTATTCTTCTATACGTTCAAGCCATAAGTGCTCAAAAACCCATATTGATAAAATGTAAATTTTGCAATGGTTTATAGTTTCTTTCATTTAAAAATAACATTTCAATAGTAAATTTTTGAATTTTTTTGAAATGTTACCTATATACTGGATATTATACGATCATTCTTCCATACGTTCAAGCCTTAAGTGCTCAAAAATCCATATAAATAAAATGTAAATTTTGAAATGGTTTATTGTTTCTTTCACTTAGGTTAGTATTAAATTCACTCAAAAATAACATTTCAATAGTAGATTCTTGAATTTTTGAATTTTTTTGAAATGTTACCTATGATTCCCATACGAACATTCTTCTATATGTTCAAGCCTTAAGTGCTCAAAAATCCATATTGATAAAATTTAAATTTTGAAATGTTTTATTGTTTCTTTCACTTAAAACTAACATTTCAATAGTAGATTATTGAATTTTTGAATTTTTTTGAAATGTTACCTATATACTGATTCCCATACGAACATTCTTCCATATGTTCAAGCCTTAAGTGGTCAAAAATCCATATTGATAAAATTTAAATTTTGAAATGTTGTATTGTTTCTTTCACTTAAAAATAACATTTCAATAGTAGATTATTGAATTTTTGAAATTTTTTGAAATGTTACCTACTTACTGGTTCCCATACGATCATTCTTCCATACGTTCAAGCCTTAAGTGGTCAAAAATCCATATTGATAAATGTAAAATTTGAAATGTTTTATTGTTTCTTTCACTTAGGTTAGTATTAAATTCACTCAAAAATAACATTTCAATAGTAGATTTTTGAATTTTTGAATTTTTTTGAAATGTTACCTATATACTGATTCCCATACGAACATTCTTCCATATGTTCAAGCCTTAAGTGCTCAAAAATCCATATTGATAAAATTTAAATTTTGAAATGTTGTATTGTTTCTTTCACTTAAAACTAACATTTCAATAGTAGATTATTGAATTTTTGAAATTTTTTGAAATGTTACCTATTTACTGATTCCCATACGATCATTCTTCCATACGTTTAAGCCTTAAGTGGTCAAAAATCCATATTGATAAATGTAAATTTTTAATTGATTTATTGTTTCTTTCACTTAGGTTAGTATTAAATTCACTCAAAAATAACGTTTCAATAGTAGATTTTTGAATTTTTGAATTTTTTTGAAATGTTACCTATATACTGGATCTCATACGATCATTCTTCCATACGTTCAAGCCTTAAGTGCTTAATAATCCTAATTGATAAAATTTTAATTTTGAAATGTCTTATTGTTTCTTTCACTTAAAAATAACATTTCAATAGTAGATTTTTGAATTTTTGAATTTTTTTGAAATGTTACCTATATACTGGATCTCATATGATCATTCTTCCATACGTTCAAGACTTAAGATCTCAAAAATCCATATAAATAAAATTTAAATTTTGAAATGTTGTATTGTTTCTTTCACTTAAAAATAACATTTCAACAGTAGATTTTTGAATTTTAGAAATTTTTTGAAATGTTACCTGTATACTGGTTCACATATGATCATTTTTCCATACGTTCAAGCCTTTAGTTCTCAAAAATCCATATTGATAAAATTTAAGATTTGAAATGTTTTATTGTTTCTTTCAATTAAAATTAACATTTCAATAGTAGATTTTTGAATTTTTAAAATTTTTTGAAATGTTACCCATATACTGATTCTCATACGATTATTCTTCTATACGTTCAAGCCATAAGTGCTCAAAAACCCATATTGATAAAATGTAAATTTTGCAATGGTTTATAGTTTCTTTCATTTTAAAATAACATTTCAATAGTAGATTTTTGAATTTTTGAATTTTTTTGAAATGTTACCTACATACTGGATCTCATACGATCATTCTTTCATACGTTCAAGCCTTAAGTGCTCAAAAATCCATATAAATAAAATGTAAATTTTGAAATGGTTTATTGTTTCTATCACTAAAAAATAATATTTCAATTGTAGATTATTGAATTTTTGAAATTTTTTGAAATGTTACCTATTTACTGATTCGCATACGATCATTCTTCCATACGTTCAAGCCTTAAGTGGTCAAAAATCCATATTGATAAATGTAAAATTTGAAATGTTTTATTGTTTCTTTCACTTAGGTTAGTATTAAATTCACTCAAAAATAACATTTCAATAGTAGATTTTTGAATTTTTGAATTTTTTTGAAATGTTACCTATATACTGATTCCCATACGAACATTCTTCCATATGTTCAAGCCTTAAGTGCTCAAAAATCCATATTGATAAAATTTAAATTTTGAAATGTTGTATTGTTTCTTTCACTTAAAAATAACATTTCAATAGTAGATTTTTGAATTTTAGAAATTTTTTGAAATGTTACCTATATACTGGATCTCATACGATCATTCTTTCATACGTTCAAGCCTTAAGTGCTCAAAAATCTCTATATATAAAATGTAAATTTTGAAATGGTTTATTGTTTCTTTCACTAAAAAATAATATTTCAATAGTAGATTATTGAATTTTTGAAATTTTTTGAAATGTTACCTATTTACTGATTCCCATACGATCATTCTTCCATACGTTCAAGCCTTAAGTGGTCAAAAATCCATATTGATAAATGTAAAATTTGAAATGTTTTATTGTTTCTTTCACTTAGGTTAGTATTAAATTCACTCAAAAATAACATTTCAATAGTAGATTTTTGAATTTTTGAATTTTTTTGAAATGTTACCTATATACTGATTCCCATACGAACATTCTTCCATATGTTCAAGCCTTAAGTGCTCAAAAATCCATATTGATAAAATTTAAATTTTGAAATGTTGTATTGTTTCTTTAACTTAAAAATAACATTTCAATAGTAGATTTTTGAATTTTAGAAATTTTTTGAAATGTTACCTATATACTGGATCTCATACGATCATTCTTTCATACGTTCAAGCCTTAAGTGCTCAAAAATCCATATAAATAATATGTAAATTTTGAAATGGTGTATTGTTTCTTTCACTAAAAAATAATATTTCAATAGTAGATTATTGAATTTTTGAAATTTTTTGAAATGTTACCTATTTACTGATTCCCACACGATCATTCTTCCATACGTTCAAGCCTTAAGTGGTCAAAAATCCATATTGATAAATGTAAAATTTGAAATATTTTATTGTTTCTTTCACTTAGGTTAGTATTAAATTCACTCAAAAATAACATTTCAATAGTAGATTTTTGAATTTTTGAATTTTTTTGAAATGTTACCTATATACTGATTCCCATACGAACATTCTTCCATATGTTCAATCCTTAAGTGCTCAAAAATCCATATTGATAAAATTTAAATTTTGAAATGTTGTATTGTTTCTTTCACTTAAAAATAACATTTCAATAGTAGATTTTTGAATTTTAGAAATTTTTTGAAATGTTACCTATATACTGGATCTCATACGATCATTCTTTCATACGTTCAAGCCTTAAGTGCTCAAAAATCTCTATATATAAAATGTAAATTTTGAAATGGTTTATTGTTTCTTTCACTAAAAAATAATATTTCAATAGTAGATTATTGAATTTTTGAAATTTTTTGAAATGTTACCTATTTACTGATTCCCATACGATCATTCTTCCATACGTTCAAGCCTTAAGTGGTAAAAAATCCATAATGATAAATGTAAAATTTGAAATGTTTTATTGTTTCTTTCACTTAGGTTAGTATTAAATTCACTCAAAAATAACATTTCAATAGTAGATTTTTGAATTTTTGAATTTTTTTGAAATGTTACCTATATACTGATTCCCATACGAACATTCTTCCATATGTTCAAGCCTTAAGTGCTCAAAAATCCATATTGATAAAATTTAAATTTTGAAATGTTGTATTGTTTCTTTCACTTAAAAATAACATTTCAATACTAGATTATTGAATTTTTGAAATTTTTTGAAATGTTACCTATTTACTGATTCCCATACGATCATTCTTCCATACGTTCAAGCCTTAAGTGGTCAAAAATCCATATTGATAAATGTAAAATTTGAAATGTTTTATTGTTTCTTTCACCAAGGTTAGTATTAAATTCACTCAAAAATAACATTTCAATAGTAGATTTCTGAATTTTTGAATTTTTTTGAAATGTTACCTATATACTGATTCCCATACGAACATTCTTCCATATGTTCAAGCCTTAAGTGCTCAAAAATCCATATTGATAAAATTTAAATTTTGAAATGTTGTATTGTTTCTTTAACTTAAAAATAACATTTCAATAGTAGATTTTTGAATTTTAGAAATTTTTTGAAATGTTACCTATATACTGGATCTCATACGATCATTCTTTCATACGTTCAAGCCTTAAGTGCTCAAAAATCCATATAAATAAAATGTAAAGTTTGAAATGGTTTATTGTTTCTTTCACTAAAAAATAATATTTCAATAGTAGATTATTGAATTTTTGAAATTTTTTGAAATGTTATCTATTTACTGATTCTCATACGATTATTCTTCTATACGTTCAAGCCATAAGTGCTCAAAAACCCATATTGATAAAATGTAAATTTTGCAATGGTTTATAGTTTCTTTCATTTAAAAATAGCATTTCAATAGTAGATTTTTGAATTTTTTTGAAATGTTACCTACATATATACTGGATCTCATACGATCATTCTTTCATACGTTCAAGCCTTAAGTGCTCAAAAATCCATATAAATAATATGTAAATTTTGAAATGGTTTATTGTTTCTTTCACTAAAAAATAATATTTCAATAGTAGATTATTGAATTTTTGAAATTTTTTGAAATGTTACCTATTTACTGATTCCCTTACAATCATTATTCCATACGTTCAAGCCTTAAGTGGTCAAAAATCCATATTGATAAATGTAAAATTTGAAATGTTTTATTGTTTCTTTCATTAAGGTTAGTATTAAATTCACTCAAAAATAACATTTCAATAGTAGATTTTTGAATTTTTGATTTTTTTTTGAAATGTTACCTATATACTGATTCCCATACGAACATTCTTCCATATGTTCAAGCCTTAAGTGCTCAAAAATCCATATTGATAAAATTTAAATTTTGAAATGTTGTATTGTTTCTTTCACTTAAAAATAACATTTCAATAGTAGATTTTTGAATTTTAGAAATTTTTTGAAATGTTACCTGTATACTGATTCTCATATGATCATTCTTCCATACGTTCAAGCCTTAAGTGCTCAAAAACCCATATTGATAAAATGTAAATTTTGCAATGGTTTATAGTTTCTTTCATTTCAAAATAACATTTCAATAGTAGATTTTTGAATTTTTTTGAAATGTAACCTATATACTGGATCTCATACGAACATTCTTCCATACGTTCAAGCCTTAAGTGCTCAAAAATCCATATAAATAAAGTGTAAATTTTGAAATGGTTTATTGTTTCTTTCACTAAAAAATAACATTTCAATAGTAGATTATTGAATTTTTGAAATTTTTTTAAATGTTACCTATTTACTGATTCCTATACGAAAATTCTTCCATACGTTCAAGTTTTAAAAGGTCAAAAATCCATATTGATAAATGTAAATTTTGAAATGTTGTATTGTTTCTTTCACTTAAAAATAACATTTCAATAGTAGATTTTTGAATTTTAGAAATTTTTTGAAATGTTACCTGTATACTGATTCTCATATGATCATTCTTCCATACGTTCAAGCCTTAAGTGCTCAAAAATCCATATTGATAAAATTTCAGATTTGAAATGTTTTATTGTTTCTTTCACTTAAAAATAACATTTCAATAGTAGATTTTTGAATTTTTGAATCTTTTTGAAATGTTACCTATATACTGGATCTCATACGATCATTTCTTCATACGTTCAAGCCTTAAAAGCTCAAAAATCCATATAAATAAAATGTAAATTTTGAAATGGTTTATTGATTCTTTCACTAAAATATAATATTTCAATAGTAGATTATTGAATTTTTGAAATTTTTTGAAATGTTACCTATTTACTGATTCCCATACGATCATTCTTCCATACGTTCAAGCCTTAAGTGGTCAAAAATCCATATTGATAAATTTAAATTTTGAAATGTTGTATTGTTTCTTTCACTTAAAAATAACATTTCAATAGTATATTTTTGAATTTTTAAAATTTTTTGAAATGTTACCTATATACTGATTCCCATACGATCATTTTTCCATACGTTCAAGCCTTAAGTGGTCAAAAATCCATATTGATAAAATTTAAATTTTGAAATGTTGTATTGTTTCTTTCACTTAAAAATAACATTTCAACAGTAGATTTTTGAATTTTAGAAATTTTTTGAAATGTTACCTGTATACTGGTTCACATATGATAATTTTTCCATACGTTCAAGCCTTAAGTGCTCAAAAATCCATATTGATAAAATTTTAGATTTGAAATGTTTTATTGTTTCTTTCACTTAAAAATAACATTTCAATAGTATATTTTTGAATTTTTAAAATTTTTTGAAATGTTACCTATATACTGATTCTCATACGATTATTGTTCCATACGTTCAAGCCTTAAGTGGTAAAAAATCCATATTGATAAATTTAAATTTTGAAATGTTGTATTGTTTCTTTCACTTAAAAATAACATTTCAATAGTATATTTTTGAATTTTTAAAATTTTTTGAAATGTTACCTATATACTGATTCTCATACGATTATTCTTCTATACGTTCAAGCCATAAGTGCTCAAAAAACCCATATTGATAAAATGTAAATTGTGCAATGGTTTATAGTTTCTTTCATTTAAAAATAACATTTCAATAGTAGATTTTTGAATTTTTAAAATTTTTTGAAATGTTTCCTATATACTGATTCTTATACCATTATTCTTCTTTACGTTCAAGCCATACGTGCTCAAAAACCCATATTGATAAAATGTAAATTTTGCAATGGTTTATAGTTTCTTTCATTTAAAAATAACATTTCAATAGTAGATTTTTGAATTTTTGAATTTTTTTGAAATGTTACCTATATACTGGATCTCATAAGATCATTCTTTCATACGGTCAAGCCTTAAGTGCTCAAAAATCCATATAAATAAAATGTAAATTTTGAAATGGTTTATTGTTTCTTTCACTAAAAAATAATATTTCAATAGTAGATTATTGAATTTTTGAAATTTTTTGAAACGTTACCTATATACTGATTCTCATACGATCATTCTTCCATACGTTCAAGCCTTAAGTGGTCAAAAATCCATATGGATAAATGTAAAATTTGAAATGTTTTATTGTTTCTTTCACTTAGGTTAGTATTAAATTCACTCAAAAATAACATTTCAATAGTAGATTATTGAATTTTTGAAATTTTTTGAAATGTTACCTATTTACTGATTCCCATACGATCATTCTTCCATACGTTCAAGCCTTAAGTGGTCAAAAATCCATATTGATAAATGTAAATTTTGAAATGTTGTATTGTTTCTTTCACTAAAAAATAACATTTCAATAGTAGATTTTTGAATTTTAGAAATTTTTTGAAATGTTACCTGTATACTGATTCTCATATGATCATTCTTCCATACGTTCAAGCCTTAAGTGCTCAAAAATCCATATTGATAAAATTTAAGATTTGAAATGTTTTATTGTTTCTTTCAGTTAAAAATAACATTTCAATAGTAGATTTTTGAATTTTTAAAATTTTTTGAAATGTTTCCTATATACTGATTCTAATACCATTATTCTTCTTTACGTTCAAGCCATACGTGCTAAAAAACCCATATTGATAAAATGTAAATTTTGCAATGGTTTATAGTTTCTTTCATTTAAAAATAACATTTCAATAGTAGATTTTTGAATTTTTGAATTTTTTTGAAATGTTACCTATATACTGGATCTCATACGATCATTCTTTCATACGTTCAAGCCTTAAGTGCTCAAAAATCCATATAAATAAAATGTAAATTTTGAAATGGTTTATTGTTTCTTTCACTAAAAAATAATATTTCAATAGTAGATTATTGAATTTTTGAAATTTTTTGAAATGTTACCTATTTGCTGATTCCCATACGATCATTCTTCCATACGTTCAAGCCTTAAGTGGTCAAAAATCCATATTGATAAATGTAAAATTTGAAATGTTTTATTGTTTCTTTCACTTAGGTTACTATTAAATTCACTCAAAAATAACATTTGAATAGTAGATTATTGAATTTTTGAAATTTTTTGAAATGTTACCTATTTACTGATTCCCATACGATCATTCTTCCATACGTTCAAGCCTTAAGTGGTCAAAAATCCATATTGATAAATGTAAATTTTGAAATGTTGTATTGTTTCTTTCACTTAAAAATAACATTTCAATAGTAGATTTTTGAATTTTTGAAATTTTTTGAAATGTTACCTATTTACTGATTCCCATACGATCATTCTTCCATACGTTCAAGCCTTAAGTGGTCAAAAATCCATATTGATAAATGTAAAATTTGAAATGTTTTATTGTTTCTTTCACTTAGGTTAGTATTAAATTCACTCAAAAATAACATTTCAATAGTAGATTTTTGAATTTTTGAATTTTTTTGATATGTTACCTATATACTGATTCCCATACGAACATTCTTCTATACGTTCAAGCCATACGTGCTCAAAAACCCATATTGATAAAATGTAAATTCTGCAATCGATTATAGTTTCTTTCATTTAAAAATAACATTTCAATAGTAGATTTTTGAATTTTTGAATTTTTTTGAAATGTTACCTATATACTGGATCTCATACGATCATTCTTTCATACGTTCAAGCCGTAAGTGCTCAAAAATCCATATAAATAAAATGTAAATTTTGAAATGGTTTATTGTTTCTTTCACTAAAAAATAATATTTCAATAGTAGATTATTGAATTTTTGAAATTTTTTGAAATGTTACCTATTTACTGATTCCCATACGATCATTCTTCCATACGTTCAAGCCTTAAGTGGTCAAAAATCCATATTGATAAATGTAAAATTTGAAATGTTTTATTGTTTCTTTCACTTAGATTAGTATTAAATTCACTCAAAAATAACATTTCAATAGTAGATTTTTGAATTTTTGAATTTTTTTGATATGTTACCTATATACTGATTCCCATACGAACATTCTTCCATATGTTCAAGCCTTAAGTGCTCAAAAATCCATATTGATAAAATTTAAATTTTGAAATGTTGTATTGTTTCTTTCACTTAAAAATAACATTTCAACAGTAGATTTTTGAATTTTAGAAATTTTTTGAAATGTTACCTGTATACTGGTTCACATATGATAATTTTTCCATACGTTCAAGCCTTAAGTGCTCAAAAATCCATATTGATAAAGTTTAAGATTTGAAATGTTTTATTGTTTCTTTCACTAAAAAATAATATTTCAATAGTAGATTTTTGAATTTTGAAAATTTTTTGAAATGTTACCTATATACTGATTCTAATACCATTATTCTTCTATACGTTCAAGCCATACGTGCTCAAAAACCCATATTGATAAAATGTAAATTTTGCAATGGTTTATAGTTTCTTTCATTTAAAAACAACATTTCAATAGTAAATTTTTGAATTTTTGAAATTTTTTGAAATGTTACCTATATACTGATTCCCATACGAACATTCTTCCATATGTTCAAGCCTTAAGTGCTCAAAAATCCATATTGATAAAATTTAAATTTTGAAATGTTGTATTGTTTCTTTCACTTAAAAATAACATTTCAATAGTAGATTTTTGAATTTTAGAAATTTTTTGAAATGTTACCTGTATACTGATTCTCATATGATCATTCTTCCATACGTTCAAGCCTTAAGTGCTCAAAAATCCATATTGATAAAATTTAAGATTTGAAATGTTTTATTGTTTCTTTCAGTTAAAAATAACATTTCAATAGTAGATTTTTGAATTTTTTAAATTTTTTGAAATGTTTCCTATATACTGATTCTAATACCATTATTCTTCTATACGTTCAAGCCATACGTGCTCAAAAACCCATATTGATAAAATGTAAATTTTGCAATGGTTTATAGTTTCTTTCATTTAAAAATAACATTTCAATAGTAGATTTTTGAATTTTCTTTCACTTAGGTAAGTATTAAATTCACTCAAAAATAACGTTTCAATAGTAGATTTTTGAATTTTTTTGAAATGTTACCTATATACTGATTCTCATATGATCATTCTTTCATACGTTCAAGCCTTAAGATCGCAAAAATCCATATTAATAAAATTTAAGATTTGAAATGTTTTATTGTTTCTTTCACTTAAAAATAAAATTTCAATAGTAGATTTTTAAATTTTTTAAATTTTTTGAAATGTTACCTATATACTGATTCTCATACGATTATTCTTCCATACGTTCAAGCCTTAAGTGCTCAAAAACCCATATTGATAAAATGTAAATTTTGCATGTTTTATTGTTTCTTTCACTTAAAAATAACATTTCAATAGTAGATTTTTGAATTTTAGAAATTTTTTGAAATGTTTCCTATATACTGATTCTCATGTGATCATTCTTCCATATGTTCAAGCCTTAAGTGCTCAAAAATCCATATTGATAAAATTTAAATTTTGAAATGTTGTATTGTTTCTTTCACTTAAAAATAACATTTCAACAGTAGATTTTTGAATTTTTTAAATTTTTTGAAATGTTTCCTATATACTGATTCTAATACCATTATTCTTCTATACGTTCAAGCCATACGTGCTCAAAAACCCATATTGATAAAATGTAAATTTTGCAATGGTTTATAGTTTCTTTCATTTAAAAATAACATTTCAATAGTAGATTTTTGAATTTTCTTTCACTTAGGTAAGTATTAAATTCACTCAAAAATAACGTTTCAATAGTAGATTTTTGAATTTTTTTGAAATGTTATTTATATACTGATTCTCATATGATCATTCTTTCATACGTTCAAGCCTTAAGATCGCAAAAATCCATATTAATAAAATTTAAGATTTGAAATGTTTTATTGTTTCTTTCACTTAAAAATAAAATTTCAATAGTAGATTTTTAAATTTTTTAAATTTTTTGAAATGTTACCTATATACTGATTCTCATACGATTATTCTTCAATACGTTCAAGCCATAAGTGCTCAAAAACCCATATTGGTAAAATGTAAATTTTGCAATGGTTTATAGTTTCTTTCATTTAAAAACAACATTTCAATAGTAAATTTTTGAATTTTAGAAATTTTTTGAAATGTTACCTGTATACTGATTCTCATATGATCATTCTTCCATACGTTCAAGCCTTAAGTGCTCAAATATCCATATTGATAAAATTTAAGATTTGAAATGTTTTATTGTTTCTTTCAGTTAAAAATAATATTTCAATAGTAGATTTTTGAATTTTGAAAATTTTTTGAAATGGTTCCTATATACTGATTCTCATACGATTATTCTTCAATACGTTCAAGCCATAAGTGCTCAAAAACCCATATTGGTAAAATGTAAATTTTGCAATGGTTTATAGTTTCTTTCATTTAAAAACAACATTTCAATAGTAAATTTTTGAATTTTTGAAATTTTTTGAAATGTTACCTATATACTGATTCCCATACGAACATTCTTCCATATGTTCAAGCCTTAAGTGCTCAAAAATCCATATTGATAAAATTTAAATTTTGAAATGTTGTATTGTTTCTTTCACTTAAAAATAACATTTCAATAGTAGATTTTTGAATTTTAGAAATTTTTTGAAATGTTACCTGTATACTGATTCCCATACGAACATTCTTCCATATCTTCAAGCCTTAAGTGCTCAAAAATCCATATTGATAAAATTTAAATTTTGAAATGTTGTATTGTTTCTTTCACTTAAAAATAACATTTCAATAGTAGATTTTTGAATTTTAGAAATTTTTTGAAATGTTACCTGTATACTGATTCTCATATGATCATTCTTCCATACGTTCAAGCCTTAAGTGCTACAAAATCCATATTGATAAAATTTAAGATTTGAAATGTTTTATTTGCGGTGTTCACGCATTTGTCGTTAACCTATAAGTCTATGAAAAGTTAAATTGCCAACAACAAAATACACAGGCCAAATTTTCATAGAGTTTCATAGACCCCGAGGCATGTTGTTAGTTAACCTATGGAAATATGAAAATGGCAATATTTAGTTATTTTCTATGAAAAAGTGGCTGTACTTTCGGAAGAGTTTAATTTTAAAATGACGTACGTTATACTGTCACCTTACTTAACATAAACCATTACATTGCCAATTTCACTTCATATAACTACCTTTGTAAAGAATACTCTTATGTTAGAAACAATCCCACAACACATACAACTTTTGCATCAAAATGCAGATTTCGGCTCTTCGACTTCGTCACTGGGTGGCACAATTGTCTGTCAACATTGTCGTCCATAAATACATCCAATGTTTACACAATTTCTCCCTCAGGACCTAGACCTGTGCACAATTTTACTACAGTTAGTTAATTAATTCTATATTTATGCATAAATTAAAAGTATTTCCCTCCTAGAAAGTAAATTGCGCAAATAAACTGATTTATTTAATATTCAGTCAAATGATTTGTAACGTTTTTTCGTGTAATTTTAAATTTATTTCAGTTATTTCGCTCAATTGGCGCAATTAAATTTTTCGTTTGTTTATGAAAGAAGAAGAGAACTCACAACTTTAACGAGACGGTAAAAAAAAAGTGTTCACGCATTTGCGTCGTTGACTTTCATATTTCCATACATTCATAGGTTAACGACAAATGCGTGAACACCGCAATTGTTTCTTTCAGTTAAAAATAACATTTCAATAGTAGATTTTTGAATTTTTTAAATTTTTTGAAATGTTTCCTATATACTGATTCTAATACCATTATTCTTCTATACGTTCAAGCCATACGTGCTCAAAAACCCATATTGATAAAATGTAAATTTTGCAATGGTTTATAGTTTCTTTCATTTAAAAATAACATTTCAATAGTAGATTTTTGAATTTTCTTTCACTTAGGAAAGTATTAAATTCACTCAAAAATAACGTTTCAATAGTAGATTTTTGAATTTTTTTGAAATGTTACCTATATACTGATTCTCATATGATCATTCTTTCATACGTTCAAGCCTTAAGATCGCAAAAATCCATATTAATAAAATTTAAGATTTGAAATGTTTTATTGTTTCTTTCACTTAAAAATAAAATTTCAATAGTAGATTTTTAAATTTTTTAAATTTTTTGAAATGTTACCTATATACTGATTCTCATACGATTATTCTTCCATACGTTCAAGCCTTAAGTGCTCAAAAACCCATATTGATAAAATGTAAATTTTGCATGTTTTATTGTTTCTTTCACTTAAAAATAACATTTCAATAGTAGATTTTTGAATTTTAGAAATTTTTTGAAATGTTTCCTATATACTGATTCTCATGTGATCATTCTTCCATATGTTCAAGCCTTAAGTGCTCAAAAATCCATATTGATAAAATTTAAATTTTGAAATGTTGTATTGTTTCTTTCACTTAAAAATAACATTTCAACAGTAGATTTTTGAATTTTAGAAATTTTTTGAAATGTTACCTGTATACTGGTTCACATATGATAATTTTTCCATACGTTCAAGCCTTAAGTGCTCAAAAATCCATATTGATAAAGTTTAAGATTTGAAATGTTTTATTGTTTCTTTCACTAAAAAATAATATTTCAATAGTAGATTTTTGAATTTTGAAAATTTTTTGAAATGTTACCTATATACTGATTCTCATACGATTATTCTTCAATACGTTCAAGCCATAAGTGCTCAAAAACCCATATTGGTAAAATGTAAATTTTGCAATGGTTTATAGTTTCTTTCATTTAAAAACAACATTTCAATAGTAAATTTTTGAATTTTTGAATTTTTTTGAAATGTTACCTATATACTGGATATTATACGATCATTCTTCCATACGTTCAAGCCTTAAGTGCTCAAAAATCCATATAAATAAAATGTAAATTTTGAAATGGTTTATTGTTTCTTTCACTAAAAAATAACATTTCAATAGTAGATTATTGAATTTTTGAAATTTTTTGAAATGTTACCTATTTACTGATTCCCATACGATCATTCTTCCATACGTTTAAGCCTTAAGTGGTCAAAAATCCATATTGATAAATGTAAAATTTGAAATGTTTTATTGTTTCTTTCACTTAGGTTAGTATTAAATTCACTCAAAAATAACATTTCAATAGTAGATTCTTGAATTTTTGAATTTTTTTGAAATGTTACCTATGATTCCCATACGAACATTCTTCTATATGTTCAAGCCTTAAGTGCTCAAAAATCCATATTGATAAAATTTAAATTTTGAAATGTTTTATTGTTTCTTTCACTTAAAACTAACATTTCAATAGTAGATTATTGAATTTTTGAATTTTTTTGAAATGTTACCTATATACTGATTCCCATACGAACATTCTTCCATATGTTCAAGCCTTAAGTGGTCAAAAATCCATATTGATAAAATTTAAATTTTGAAATGTTGTATTGTTTCTTTCACTTAAAAATAACATTTCAATAGTAGATTATTTAATTTTTGAAATTTTTTGAAATGTTACCTATTTACTGGTTCCCATACGATCATTCTTCCATACGTTCAAGCCTTAAGTGGTCAAAAATCCATATTGATAAATGTAAAATTTGAAATGTTTTATTGTTTCTTTCACTTAGGTTAGTATTAAATTCACTCAAAAATAACATTTCAATAGTAGATTTTTGAATTTTTGAATTTTTTTGAAATGTTACCTATATACTGATTCCCATACGAACATTCTTCCATATGTTCAAGCCTTAAGTGCTCAAAAATCCATATTGATAAAATTTAAATTTTGAAATGTTGTATTGTTTCTTTCACTTAAAACTAACATTTCAATAGTAGATGATTGAATTTTTGAAATTTTTTGAAATGTTACCTATTTACTGATTCCCATACGATCATTCTTCCATACGTTTAAGCCTTAAGTGGTCAAAAATCCATATTGATAAATGTAAATTTTGAATTGATTTATTGTTTCTTTCACTTAGGTTAGTATTAAATTCACTCAAAAATAACGTTTCAATAGTAGATTTTTGAATTTTTGAATTTTTTTGAAATGTTACCTATATACTGGATCTCATACGATCATTCTTCCATACGTTCAAGCCTTAAGTGCTTAATAATCCTAATTGATAAAATTTTAATTTTGAAATGTCTTATTGTTTCTTTCACTTAAAAATAACATTTCACTAGTAGATTTTTGAATTTTTAAAATTTTTTGAAATGTTACCTATATACTGATTCTCATACGATTATTCTTCTATACGTTCAAGCCATAAGTGCTCAAAAACCCATATTGATAAAATGTAAATTTTACAATGGTTTATAGTTTCTTTCATTTAAAAATAACATTTCAATAGTAGATTTTTGAATTTTTGAATTTTTTTGAAATGTTACCTATATACTGGATCTCATACGATCATTCTTCCATACATTCAAGCCTTAAGTGCTCAAAAATCCATATAAATAAAATGTAAATTTTGAAATGGTTTATTGTTTCTTTCACTAAAAAATAACATTTCAATAGTAGATTATTGAATTTTTGGAATTGTTTGAAATGTTACCTATTTACTGATTCCCATACGATCATTCTTCCATACGTTCAAGCCTTAAGTGCTCAAAAATCTATATTGATAAATGTAAATTTTGAAATGTTTTATTGTTTCTTTCACTTAGGTTAGTATTAAATTCACTCAAAAATAACGTTTCAATAGTAGAATTTTGAATTTTTGAATTTTTTTGAAATGTTACCTATTTACTGATTCCCATACGATCATTCTTCCATACGTTCAAGCCTTAAGTGCTCAAAAATCCATATTGATAAAATTTAAGATTTGAAATGTTTTATTGTTTCTTTCACTTAAAAATAACATTTCAATAGTAGATTTTTGAATTTTGAAAATTTTTTGAAATGTTACCTATATACTGATTCTCATACGATTATTCTTCTATACGTTCAAGCCATAAGTGCTCAAAAACCCATATTGATAAAATGTAAATTTTGCAATGGTTTATAGTTTCTTTCATTTAAAAATAACATTTCAATAGTAAATTTTTGAATTTTTTTGAAATGTTACCTATATACTGGATATTATACGATCATTCTTCCATACGTTCAAGCCTTAAGTGCTCAAAAATCCATATAAATAAAATGTAAATTTTGAAATAATTTATTGTTTCTTTCACTAAAAAATAACATTTCAATAGTAGATTATTGAATTTTTGAAATTTTTTGAAATGTTACCTATTTACTGATTCCCATACGATCATTCTTCCATACGTTTAAGCCTTAAGTGGTCAAAAATCCATATTGATAAATGTAAAATTTGAAATGTTTTATTGTTTCTTTCACTTAGGTTAGTATTAAATTCACTCAAAAATAACATTTCAATAGTAGATTCTTGAATTTTTGAATTTTTTTGAAATGTTACCTATGATTCCCATACGAACATTCTTCTATATGTTCAAGCCTTAAGTGCTCAAAAATCCATATTGATAAAATTTAAATTTTGAAATGTTTTATTGTTTCTTTCACTTAAAACTAACATTTCAATAGTAGATTATTGAATTATTGAATTTTTTTGAAATGTTACCTATATACTGATTCCCATACGAACATTCTTCCATATGTTCAAGCCTTAAGTGGTCAAAAATCCATATTGATAAAATTTAAATTTTGAAATGTTGTATTGTTTCTTTCACTTAAAAATAACATTTCAATAGTAGATTATTGAATTTTTGAAATTTTTTGAAATGTTACCTACTTACTGGTTCCCATACGATCATTCTTCCATACGTTCAAGCCTTAAGTGGTCAAAAATCCATATTGATAAATGTAAAATTTGAAATGTATTATTGTTTCTTTCACTTAGGTTAGTATTAAATTCACTCAAAAATAACATTTCAGTAGTAGATTTTTGAATTTTTGAATTTTTTTGAAATGTTACCTATATACTGATTCCCATACGAACATTCTTCCATATGTTCAAGCCTTAAGTGCTGAAAAATCCATATTGATAAAATTTAAATTTTGAAATGTTGTATTGTTTCTTTCACTTAAAACTAACATTTCAATAGTAGATTATTGAATTTTTGAAATTTTTTGAAATGTTACCTATTTACTGATTCCCATACGATCATTCTTCCATACGTTTAAGCCTTAAGTGGTCAAAAATCCATATTGATAAATGTAAATTTTGAATTGATTTATTGTTTCTTTCACTTAGGTTAGTATTAAATTCACTCAAAAATAACGTTTCAATAGTAGATTTTTGAATTTTTGAATTTTTTTGAAATGTTACCTATATACTGGATCTCATACGATCATTCTTCCATACGTTCAAGCCTTAAGTGCTTAATAATCCTAATTGATAAAATTTTAATTTTGAAATGTCTTATTGTTTCTTTCACTTAAAAATAACATTTCAATAGTAGATTTTTGAATTTTTAAAATTTTTTGAAATGTTACCTATATACTGATTCTCAAACGATTATTCTTCTATACGTTCAAGCCATAAGTGCTCAAAAACCCATATTGATAAAATGTAAATTTTACAATGGTTTATAGTTTCTTTCATTTAAAAATAACATTTCAATAGTAGATTTTTGAATTTTTGAATTTTTTTGAAATGTTACCTATATACTGGATCTCATACGATCATTCTTTCATACGTTCAAGCCTTAAGTGCTCAAAAATCCATATAAATAAA
This sequence comes from Phortica okadai, assembly GCA_034638295.1. Classification (NCBI taxonomy): domain Eukaryota; kingdom Metazoa; phylum Arthropoda; class Insecta; order Diptera; family Drosophilidae; genus Phortica; species Phortica okadai. The sequence continues at coordinate 25,712,689 of CM067851.1, read as the reverse complement.
ATGTAAATTTTGAAATGGTTTATTGTTTCTTTCACTAAAAAATAACATTTCAATAGTAGATTATTGAATTTTTGTAATTGTTTGAAATGTTACCTATTTACTGATTCCCATACGATCATTCTTCCATACGTTCAAGCCTTAAGTGCTCAAAAATCTATATTGATAAATGTAAATTTTGAAATGTTTTATTGTTTCTTTCACTTAGGTTAGTATTAAATTCACTCAAAAATAACGTTTCAATAGTAGAATTTTGAATTTTTGAATTTTTTTCGAAATCTTACCTATATACTGGATCTCATATGATCATTCTTCCATACGTTCAAGACTTAAGATCTCAAAAATCCATATAAATAAAATTTAAATTTTGAAATGTTGTATTGTTTCTTTCACTTAAAAATAACATTTCAATAGTAGATTTTTGAATTTTAGAAATTTTTTGAAATGTTACCTGTATACTGGTTCACATATGATCATTTTTCCATACGTTCAAGCCTTTAGTTCTCAAAAATCCATATTGATAACATTTAAGATTTGAAATGTTTTATTGTTTCTTTCAATTAAAATTAACATTTCAATAGTAGATTTTTGAATTTTTAAAATTTTTTGAAATGTTACCCATATACTGATTCTCATACGATTATTCTTCTATACGTTCAAGCCATAAGTGCTCAAAAACCCATATTGATAAAATGTAAATTTTGCAATGGTTTATAGTTTCTTTCATTTTAAAATAACATTTCAATAGTAGATTTTTGAATTTTTGAATTTTTTTGAAATGTTACCTACATACTGGATCTCATACGATCATTCTTTCATACGTTCAAGCCTTAAGTGCTCAAAAATCCATATAAATAAAATGTAAATTTTGAAATGGTTTATTGTTTCTATCACTAAAAAATAATATTTCAATTGTAGATTATTGAATTTTTGAAATTTTTTGAAATGTTACCTATTTACTGATTCGCATACGATCGTTCTTCCATACGTTCAAGCCTTAAGTGGTCAAAAATCCATATTGATAAATGTAAAATTTGAAATGTTTTATTGTTTCTTTCACTTAGGTTAGTATTAAATTCACTCAAAAATAACATTTCAATAGTAGATTTTTGAATTTTTGAATTTTTTTGAAATGTTACCTATATACTGATTCCCATACGAACATTCTTCCATATGTTCAAGCCTTAAGTGCTCAAAAATCCATATTGATAAAATTTAAATTTTGAAATGTTGTATTGTTTCTTTCACTTAAAAATAACATTTCAATAGTAGATTTTTGAATTTTAGAAATTTTTTGAAATGTTACCTATATACTGGATCTCATACGATCATTCTTTCATACGTTCAAGCCTTAAGTGCTCAAAAATCTCTATATATAAAATGTAAATTTTGAAATGGTTTATTGTTTCTTTCACTAAAAAATAATATTTCAATAGTAGATTATTGAATTTTTGAAATTTTTTGAAATGTTACCTATTTACTGATTCCCATACGATCATTCTTCCATACGTTCAAGCCTTAAGTGGTCAAAAATCCATATTGATAAATGTAAAATTTGAAATGTTTTATTGTTTCTTTCACTTAGGTTAGTATTAAATTCACTCAAAAATAACATTTCAATAGTAGATTTTTGAATTTTTGAATTTTTTTGAAATGTTACCTATATACTGATTCCCATACGAACATTCTTCCATATGTTCAAGCCTTAAGTGCTCAAAAATCCATATTGATAAAATTTAAATTTTGAAATGTTGTATTGTTTCTTTAACTTAAAAATAACATTTCAATAGTAGATTTTTGAATTTTAGAAATTTTTTGAAATGTTACCTATATACTGGATCTCATACGATCATTCTTTCATACGTTCAAGCCTTAAGTGCTCAAAAATCCATATAAATAATATGTAAATTTTGAAATGGTTTATTGTTTCTTTCACTAAAAAATAATATTTCAATAGTAGATTATTGAATTTTTGAAATTTTTTGAAATGTTACCTATTTACTGATTCGCATACGATCATTCTTCCATACGTTCAAGCCTTAAGTGGTCAAAAATCCATATTGATAAATGTAAAATTTGAAATGTTTTATTGTTTCTTTCACTTAGGTTAGTATTAAATTCACTCAAAAATAATATTTCAATAGTAGATTTTTGAATTTTTGAATTTTTTTGAAATGTTACCTATATACTGATTCCCATACGAACATTCTTCCATATGTTCAAGCCTTAAGTGCTCAAAAATCCATATTGATAAAATTTAAATTTTGAAATGTTGTATTGTTTCTTTCACTTAAAAATAACATTTCAATAGTAGATTTTTGAATTTTAGAAATTTTTTGAAATGTTACCTATATACTGGATCTCATACGATCATTCTTTCATACGTTCAAGCCTTAAGTGCTCAAAAATCTCTATATATAAAATGTAAATTTTGAAATGGTTTATTGTTTCTTTCACTAAAAAATAATATTTCAATAGTAGATTATTGAATTTTTGAAATTTTTTGAAATGTTACCTATTTACTGATTCCCATACGATCATTCTTCCATACGTTCAAGCCTTAAGTGGTCAAAAATCCATATTGATAAATGTAAAATTTGAAATGTTTTATTGTTTCTTTCACTTAGGTTAGTATTAAATTCACTCAAAAATAACATTTCAATAGTAGATTTTTGAATTTTTGAATTTTTTTGAAATGTTACCTATATACTGATTCCCATACGAACATTCTTCCATATGTTCAAGCCTTAAGTGCTCAAAAATCCATATTGATAAAATTTAAATTTTGAAATGTTGTATTGTTTCTTTAACTTAAAAATAACATTTCAATAGTAGATTTTTGAATTTTAGAAATTTTTTTAAATGTTACCTATATACTGGATCTCATACGATCATTCTTTCATACGTTCAAGCCTTAAGTGCTCAAAAATCCATATAAATAATATGTAAATTTTGAAATGGTTTATTGTTTCTTTCACTAAAAAATAATATTTCAATAGTAGATTATTGAATTTTTGAAATTTTTTGAAATGTTACCTATTTACTGATTCCCACACGATCATTCTTCCATACGTTCAAGCCTTAAGTGGTCAAAAATCCATATTGATAAATGTAAAATTTGAAATATTTTATTGTTTCTTTCACTTAGGTTAGTATTAAATTCACTCAAAAATAACATTTCAATAGTAGATTTTTGAATTTTTGAATTTTTTTGAAATGTTACCTATATACTGATTCCCATACGAACATTCTTCCATATGTTCAATCCTTAAGTGCTCAAAAATCCATATTGATAAAATTTAAATTTTGAAATGTTGTATTGTTTCTTTCACTTAAAAATAACATTTCAATAGTAGATTTTTGAATTTTAGAAATTTTTTGAAATGTTACCTATATACTGGATCTCATACGATCATTCTTTCATACGTTCAAGCCTTAAGTGCTCAAAAATCTCTATATATAAAATGTAAATTTTGAAATGGTTTATTGTTTCTTTCACTAAAAAATAATATTTCAATAGTAGATTATTGAATTTTTGAAATTTTTTGAAATGTTACCTATTTACTGATTCCCATACGATCATTCTTCCATACGTTCAAGCCTTAAGTGGTCAAAAATCCATAATGATAAATGTAAAATTTGAAATGTTTTATTGTTTCTTTCACTTAGGTTAGTATTAAATTCACTCAAAAATAACATTTCAATAGTAGATTTTTGAATTTTTGAATTTTTTTGAAATGTTACCTATATACTGATTCCCATACGAACATTCTTCCATATGTTCAAGCCTTAAGTGCTCAAAAATCCATATTGATAAAATTTAAATTTTGAAATGTTGTATTGTTTCTTTCACTTAAAAATAACATTTCAATACTAGATTATTGAATTTTTGAAATTTTTTGAAATGTTACCTATTTACTGATTCCCATACGATCATTCTTCCATACGTTCAAGCCTTAAGTGGTCAAAAATCCATATTGATAAATGTAAAATTTGAAATGTTTTATTGTTTCTTTCACCAAGGTTAGTATTAAATTCACTCAAAAATAACATTTCAATAGTAGATTTCTGAATTTTTGAATTTTTTTGAAATGTTACCTATATACTGATTCCCATACGAACATTCTTCCATATGTTCAAGCCTTAAGTGCTCAAAAATCCATATTGATAAAATTTAAATTTTGAAATGTTGTATTGTTTCTTTAACTTAAAAATAACATTTCAATAGTAGATTTTTGAATTTTAGAAATTTTTTGAAATGTTACCTATATACTGGATCTCATACGATCATTCTTTCATACGTTCAAGCCTTAAGTGCTCAAAAATCCATATAAATAAAATGTAAAGTTTGAAATGGTTTATTGTTTCTTTCACTAAAAATAATATTTCAATAGTAGATTATTGAATTTTTGAAATTTTTTGAAATGTTATCTATTTACTGATTCTCATACGATTATTCTTCTATACGTTCAAGCCATAAGTGCTCAAAAACCCATATTGATAAAATGTAAATTTTGCAATGGTTTATAGTTTCTTTCATTTAAAAATAACATTTCAATAGTAGATTTTTGAAATTTTTTGAAATGTTACCTACATATATACTGGATCTCATACGATCATTCTTTCATACGTTCAAGCCTTAAGTGCTCAAAAATCTCTATATATAAAATGTAAATTTTGAAATGGTTTATTGTTTCTTTCACTAAAAAATAATATTTCAATAGTAGATTATTGAATTTTTGAAATTTTTTGAAATGTTACCTATTTACTGATTCCCTTACGATCATTATTCCATACGTTCAAGCCTTAAGTGGTCAAAAATCCATATTGATAAATGTAAAATTTGAAATGTTTTATTGTTTCTTTCACTTAGGTTAGTATTAAATTCACTCAAAAATAACATTTCAATAGTAGATTTTTGAATTTTTGAATTTTTTTTGAAATGTTACCTATATACTGATTCCCATACGAACATTGTTCCATATGTTCAAGCCTTAAGTGCTCAAAAATCCATATTGATAAAATTTAAATTTTGAAATGTTGTATTGTTTCTTTCACTTAAAAATAACATTTCAATAGTAGATTTTTGAATTTTAGAAATTTTTTGAAATGTTACCTGTATACTGATTCTCATATGATCATTCTTCCATACGTTCAAGCCTTAAGTGCTCAAAAACCCATATTGATAAAATGTAAATTTTGCAATGGTTTATAGTTTCTTTCATTTCAAAATAACATTTCAATAGTAGATTTTTGAATTTTTTTGATATGTAACCTATATACTGGATCTCATACGATCATTCTTCCATACGTTCAAGCCTTAAGTGCTCAAAAATCCATATAAATAAAGTGTAAATTTTGAAATGGTTTATTGTTTCTTTCACTAAAAAATAACATTTCAATAGTAGATTATTGAATTTTTGAAATTTTTTTAAATGTTACCTATTTACTGATTCCTATACGAAAATTCTTCCATACGTTCAAGTTTTAAAAGGTCAAAAATCCATATTGATAAATGTAAATTTTGAAATGTTGTATTGTTTCTTTCACTTAAAAATAACATTTCAATAGTAGATTTTTGAATTTTAGAAATTTTTTGAAATGTTACCTGTATACTGATTCTCATATGATCATTCTTCCATACGTTCAAGCCTTAAGTGCTCAAAAATCCATATTGATAAAATTTCAGATTTGAAATGTTTTATTGTTTCTTTCACTTAAAAATAACATTTCAATAGTAGATTTTTGAATTTTTGAATCTTTTTGAAATGTTACCTATATACTGGATCTCATACGATCATTTCTTCATACGTTCAAGCCTTAAAAGCTCAAAAATCCATATAAATAAAATGTAAATTTTGAAATGGTTTATTGTTTCTTTCACTAAAATATAATATTTCAATAGTAGATTATTGAATTTTTGAAATTTTTTGAAATGTTACCTATTTACTGATTCCCATACGATCATTCTTCCATACGTTCAAGCCTTAAGTGGTCAAAAATCCATATTGATAAATGTAAAATTTGAAATGTTTTATTGTTTCTTTCACTTAGGTTAGTAATAAATTCACTCAAAAATAACATTTCAATAGTAGATTTTTGAATTTTTTTGAAATGTAACCTATATACTGGATCTCATACGATCATTCTTCCATACGTTCAAGCCTTAAGTGCTCAAAAATCCATATAAATAAAATGTAAATTTTGAAATGGTTTATTGTTTCTTTCACTAAAAAATAATATTTCAATAGTAGATTATTGAATTTTTGAAATTTTTTTAAATGTTACCTATTTACTGATTCCCATACGATCATTCTTCCATACGTTCAAGCCTTAAGTGGTCAAAAATCCATATTGATAAATGTAAAATTTGAAATGTTTAATTGTTTCTTTCACTTAGGTTAGTATTAAATTCACTCAAAAATAACATTTCAATAGTAGATTTTTGAATTTTAGAAATTTTTTGAAATGTTACCTGTATACTGATTCTCATATGATCATTCTTCCATACGTTCAAGCCTTAAGTGCTCAAAAATCCATATAAATAAAGTGTAAATTTTGAAATGGTTTATTGTTTCTTTCACTAAAAAATAACATTTCAATAGTAGATTATTGAATTTTTGAAATATTCTTAAATGTTACCTATTTACTGATTCCCATACGGTCATTCTTCCATACGTTCAAGCCTTAAGTGGTCAACAATCCATATTGATAAATGTAAATTTTGAAATGTTGTATTGTTTCTTTCACTTAAAAATAACATTTCAATAGTAGATTTTTGAATTTTTGAATTTTTTTGAAATGTAACCTATATACTGGATCTCATACGATCATTCTTCCATACGTGCAAGCCTTAAGATCTCAAAAATCCATAAAAATAAAATGTAAATTTTGAAATGTTTTATTGTTTCTTTCACTTAGGTTAGTATTAAATTCACTCAAAAATAACATTTCAATAGTAGATTTTTGAATTTTTGAATTTTTTTGAAATGTTACCTATATACTGGATCTCATACGATTATTCTTCCATACGTTCAAGCCTTAAGTGCTCAAAAACCCATATTGATAAAATGTAAATTTTGCAATGGTTTATTGTTTCTTTCACTAAAAAATAACATTTCAATAGTAGATTATTGAATTTTTGAAATTTTTTGAAATGTTACCTATATACTGCTTCTCATACGATCATTCTTCCATACGTTCAAGCCTTAAGTGCTCAAAAATCCATATTGATAAATGTAAATTTTGAAATGTTTTATTGTTTCCTTCACTTAAAAATAACATTTCAATAGTAGATTTTTGAATTTTTGAATTTTTTTTAAATGTTACCTATATACTGATTCTCATACGATCATTCTTCCATACGTTCAAGCCTTAAGTGCTCAAAAACCCATATTGATAAAATGTAAATTTTGCAATGGTTTATTGTTTCTTTCACTTAAAAATATTATTTCAATAGTAGATTTTTGAATTTTTTTGAAATGTTACCTGTATACTGATTCTCATACCATTATTTTTCTATACGTTCAGGCCATAAGTGCTCAAAAACCCATATTGATAAAATGTAAATTTTGCAATGGTTTATAGTTTCTTTCATTTAAAAATAACATTTCAATAGTAGATTTTTGAATTTTTGAATTTTTTTGAAATGTTACCTATATACTGGATCTCATACGATTATTCTTCCATACGTTCAAGCCTTAAGTGCTCAAAAACCCATATTGATAAAATGTAAATTTTGCAATGGTTTATTGTTACTTTCACTTAAAAATAACATTTCAATAGTAGATTTTTGAATTTTTGAATTTTTTTTAAATGTTACCTATATACTGATTCTCATACGATCATTCTTCCATACGTTCAAGCCTTAAGTGCTCAAAAACCCATATTGATAAAATGTAAATTTTGCAATGGTTTATTGTTTCTTTCACTAAAAAATAACATTTCAATAGTAGATTATTGAATTTTTGAAATTTTTTGAAATGTTACCTATATACTGCTTCTCATACGATCATTCTTCCATACGTTCAAGCCTTAAGTGCTCAAAAATCCATATTGATAAATGTAAATTTTGAAATGTTGTATTGTTTCTTTCACTTAAAAATAACATTTCAATAGTAGATTTTTGAATTTTTGAATTTTTTTGAAATGTAACCTATATACTGGATCTCAAACGATCATTCTTCCATACGTGCAAGCCTTAAGATCTCAAAAATCCATAAAAATAAAATGTAAATTTTGAAATGTTGTATTGTTTCTTTCACTTAAAAATAACATTTCAATAGAAAATTTTTGAATTTTTAAATTTTTTTGAAATGTTATCTATATATTGGATCTCATACGATCATTCTTCCATACGTTCAAGCCTTAAGTGCTCGAAAATCCATATAAATAAAGTGTAAATTTTGAAATGGTTTATTGTTTCTTTCACTAAAAAATAACATTTCAACAGTAGATTATTGAATTTTTGAAATTTTTTTAAATGTTACCTATTTACTGATTCCCATACGATCATTCTCCCATACGTTCAAGTCTTAAGTGGTCAAAAATCTATATTGATAAATGTAAATTTTGAAATGTTTTATTGTTTCTTTCACTTAGGTTAGTATTAAATTCACTCTTGAATTTTTGAATTTTTTTGAAATGTTATCTATATACTGGATCTCATACGATCATTCTTTCATACGTTCAAGCCTTAAGATCTCAAAAATCCATATTAATAAAATTTGAGATTTGAAATGTTTTATTGTTTCTTTCACTTAAAAATAAAATTTAATAGTAGATTTTTGAATTTTTTAAATTATTTGAAATGTTACCTATATACTGATTCTCATACGATTATTGTTCCATACGTTCAAGCCTTAAGTGGTCAAAAATCCATATTGATAAATTTAAATTTTGAAATGTTGTATTGTTTCTTTCACTTAAAAATAACATTTCAATAGTATATTTTTGAATTTTTAAAATTTTTTGAAATGTTACCTATATATTGATTCTCATACGATTATTCTTCTATACGTTCAAGCCATAAGTGCTCAAAAACCCATATTGATAAAATGTAAATTTTGCAATGGTTTATAGTTTCTTTCATTTAAAAATAACATTTCAATAGTAGATTTTTGAATTTTTGAATTTTTTTGAAATGTTACCTATATACTGCTTCTCATACGATCATTCTTCCATATGTTCAAGCCTTAAGTGCTCAAAAATCCATATTGATAATATGTAAATTGTGAAATGGTTTATTGTTTCTTTCACTTAAAAATAACATTTCAATAGTATATTTTTGAATTTTTGAATTTTTTTTAAATGTTACCTATATACTGATTCTCATACGATCATTCTTCCATACGTTCAAGCCTTAAGTGCTCAAAAACCCATATTGATAAAATGTAAATTTTGAAATATTGTATTGTTTCTTTCACTTAAAAATAATATTTCAATAGTAGATTTTTTAATTTTAGAAATTTTTTGAAATGTTACCTGTGTACTGATTCTCATATGATCATTCTTCCATACGTACAAGCCTTAAGTGCTCAAAAATCCATATTGATAAAATTTAAGATTTGAAATATTTTATTGTTTCTTTCATTTAAAAATAACATTTCAATAGTAGATTTTTTAATTTTAGAATTTTTTTGAAATGTTACCTAAATACTGGATCTCTTACGATCATTCTTCCATACGTTCAAGCCTTAAGTGCTCAAAAACCCATATTGATAAAATGTAAATTTTGAAATGTTTTATTGTTTCTTTCACTTAGGTTAGTATTAAATTCACTCAAAAATAACGTTTCAATAGTAGATTTTTGAATTTTTTGAAATTTTACCTATATACTGATTCCCATACGAACATTCTTCCATATGTTCAAGCCTTAAGTGCTCAAAAATCCATATTGATAAAATTTAAATTTTGCAATGGTTTATTGTTTCTTTCACTTAAAAATAACATTTCAATAGTAGATTTCTGAATTTTAGAAATTTTTTGAAATGTTACCTGTATACTGATTCTCATACCATTATTTTTCTATACGTTCAGGCCATAAGTGCTCAAAAACCCATATTGATAAAATGTAAATTTTGCAATGGTTTATAGTTTCTTTCATTTAAAAATAACATTTCAATAGTAGATTTTTGAATTTTTGAATTTTTTTGAAATGTTACCTATATACTGGATCTCATACGATTATTCTTCCATACGTTCAAGCCTTAAGTGCTCAAAAACCCATATTGATACCAGTAAGGACGCTATCTTCAGCAAGGCTGAAGCTATAATACTTTTCACTTTGTGTCACTATAAAAAAAACTAAATGAATAGTTTTCATGCATCCCTAAAAAGGGTCAATTTTCGCTATAAAAGGGCGCGACCACGCCCACTTTTGATCAAAATAGTTTTCATTCCTCCCTAAGAGCATAACTGCAAAGTTTCAAATCAATTGGTTAAAAAACAAAAAAGTTTTCCATACAACGGGTCAATTTTCGCTATAAGTAGGCGTGGCTACGCCCACTCTTGGTCAAAATAGTTTTCATTCCTCCCTAGGAACATAACTGTAAAGTTTTAAGTCAATTGGTTAAAAAACAAAAAAGTTTTCCATACAAAGGGTCAAGTTAAGCTATAAGTGGGCGTGGCCATGCCCACTTTTGATCAAAATAGTTTTCATTCCTCCCTAAGAGCACAACTGCAAAGTTTCAAGTCAATTGGTTAAAAAACAAAAAAGTTTTCCATACAACGGATAAATTTTCGCTATAAGTGGGCGTGGCTACGCCCACTTTTGGTCAAAATAGTTTTCATTCCTCCCTAAGAGCATAACTGCAAAGTTTCAAATCAATTGGTTAAAAAACAAAAAAGTTTTCCATACAACGGGTCAATTTTCGCTATAAGTAGGCGTGGCTACGCCCACTTTTGGTCAAAATAGTTTTCATTCCTCCCTAGGAACATAACTGTAAAGTTTTAAGTCAATTGGTTAAAAAACAAAAAAGTTTTCCATACAAAGCGTCAAGTTAAGCTATAAGTGGGCGTGGCCATGCCCACTTTTGGTCAAAATAGTTTTCATTCCTCCCTAAGAGCACAACTGCAAAGTTTCAAGTCAATTGGTTAAAAAACAAAAAAGTTTTCCATACAACGGATAAATTTTCGCTATAAGTGGGCGTGGCTACGCCTGGCTACGCCTGGCTACGCCCACTTTTAGTCAAAATAGTTTTCATTCCTCTCTAAGAACATAACTGTAAAGTTTCAAGTCAATTGGTTAAAAAACAAAAAAGTTTTCCATACAAAGTGTCAATTTTCGCTATAAGTGGGCGTGGCTACGCCCACTTTTGGTCAAAATAGTTTTCATTCCTCCCTAAGAACATAACTGTAAAGTTTCAAGTCAATTGGTTAAAAAACAAGAAAGTTTTCCATACAAAGGGTCAAGTTAAGCTATAAGTGGGCGTGGCCACGCCCACTTTTAATCAAAATAGTTTTCATTCCTCCCTAAGAGCATAACTGCAAAGTTTCAAGTCAATTGGTTAAAAAACAAAAAAGTTTTCCATACAACGGATAAATTTTCGCTATAAGTGGGCGTGGCTACGCGTGGTTACGCCCACTTTTGGTCAAAATAGTTTTCATTCCTCCCTAAGAACATAACTTTAAAATTTCAAGTCAATTGGTTAAGAAACAAAAAAGTTTTCCATACAACGACGTGAATATGGCTTCTCTTCCTCTTCTTCATTTTGTATGGGAGCTACCAGTTCCAGATGTCCAATCTCAATGAAACTTTCAGGCATGTAGTCGGACCATGTAAAACTACTATGTTTAAAATTTCAGCACTCTATTGTACAAAACAAAAAAGTTTTCCATACAACGATTCAAGTTTTGTTCACTTTTCTTCTTCTTTTCGTATGGGAGCTACCTGTTCCAATAATCCGATCATGCTGGTTCCGACGAATGATTCATCGTAATAAATTCTAAGACTCTGTGCAAAGTTTCAGCTCGATAGCTTCAAAACTGAGGGACTAGTTTGCATACATACAGACAGACAGACAGACAGACAGACAGACAGACAGACGGACAGACGGACATGGCTAAATCAACTCGTCTTGTCGTCCTGATCAAGAATATATATACTTTATATAGTCGGAAATTAATATTTCGATCTGTTACAAACTCCGTGACAAAGTTATTATACTATTTCACATAAGTGAAAAGTATAAAAATGTAAATTTTGAAATGTTTTATTGTTTCTTTCACTTAGGTTAGTATTAAATTCACTCAAAAATAACGTTTCAATAGTAGATTTTTGAATTTTTGAATTTTTTTGAAATTTTACCTATATACTGATTCCCATACGAACATTCTTCCATATGTTCAAGCCTTAAGTGCTCAAAAATCCATATTGATAAAATTTAAATTTTGCAATGGTTTATTGTTTCTTTCACTTAAAAATAACATTTCAATAGTAGATTTTTGAATTTTAGAAATTTTTTGAAATGTTACCTGTATACTGATTCTCATACCATTATTTTTCTATACGTTCAGGCCATAAGTTCTCAAAAACCCATATTGATAAAATGTAAATTTTGCAATGGTTTATAGTTTCTTTCACTTAAAAATAACATTTCAATAGTATTTTGAATTTTTGAATTTTTTTGAAATGTTACCTATATACTGGATCTCATACGATTATTCTTCCATACGTTCAAGCCTTAAGTGCTCAAAAACCCATATTGATAAAATGTAAATTTTGCAATGGTTTATAGTTTCTTTCACTTAAAAATAACATTTCAATAGTATTTTGAATTTTTGAATTTTTTTTTAAATGTTACCTATATACTGGATCTCATACGATTATTCTTCCATACGTTCAAGCCTTAAGTGCTCAAAAACCCATATTGATAAAATGTAAATTTTGCAATGGTTTATTGTTTCTTTCACTTAGGTTAGTAATAAATTCACTCAAAAATAACGTTTCAATAGTAGATTTTTGAATTTTATATATACTATATACTGATTCTCATACGATCATTCTTCCATACGTTCAAGCCTTAAGTGCTCAAAAATCCATATTGATAAAATTTAAGATTTGAAATGTTTTATTGTTTCTTTCACTTAAAAATAACATTTCAATAGTAGATTATTTAATTTTTGAATTTTTTTTTAAATGTTACCTATATACTGGATCTCATACGATCATTCTTCCATATGTTCAAGCCTTAAGTGCTCAAAAATCCATATTGATAATATGTAAATTTTGAAATGGTTTATTGTTTCTTTCACTTAAAAATAACATTTCAATAGTATATTTTTGAATTTTTGAATTTTTTTAAATGTTACCTATATACTGATTCTCATACGATCATTCTTCCATACGTTCAAGCCTTAAGTGCTCAAAAACCCATATTGATAAAATGTAAATTTTGAAATGTTTTATTGTTTCTTTCACTTAGGTTAGTATTAAATTCACTCAAAAATAACGTTTCAATAGTAGATTTTTGAATTCTTGAATTTTTTTGAAATGTTACCTGTGTACTGATTCTCATATGATCATTCTTCCATACGTACAAGCCTTAAGTGCTCAAAAATCCATATTGATAAAATTTAAGATTTGAAATGTTTTATTGTTTCTTTCACTTAAAAATAACATTTCAATAGTAGATTATTTAATTTTTGAATTTTTTTTTAAATGTTACCTATATACTGGATCTCATACGATCATTCTTCCATATGTTCAAGCCTTAAGTGCTCAAAAATCCATTTTGATAATATGTAAATTTTGAAATGGTTTATTGTTTCTTTCACTTAAAAATAACATTTCAATAGTATATTTTTGAATTTTTTTTAAATGTTACCTATATACTGATTCTCATACGATCATTCTTCCATACGTTCAAGCCTTAAGTGCTCAAAAACCCATATTGATAAAATGTAAATTTTCAAATGTTTTATTGTTTCTTTCACTTAGGTTAGTATTAAATTCACTCAAAAATAACGTTTCAATAGTAGATTTTTGAATTCTTGAATTTTTTTGAAATGTTACCTGTGTACTGATTCTCATATGATCATTCTTCCATACGTACAAGCCTTAAGTGCTCAAAAATCCATATTGATAAAATTTAAGATTTGAAATGTTTTATTGTTTCTTTCACTTAAAAATAACATTTCAATAGTAGATTATTTAATTTTTGAATTTTTTTTTAAATGTTACCTATATACTGGATCTCATACGATCATTCTTCCATACGTTCAAGCCTTAAGTGCTCAAAAACCCATATTGATAAAATGTAAATTTTGAAATATTGTATTGTTTCTTTCACTTAAAAATAATATTTCAATAGTAGATTTTTTAATTTTAGAAATTTTTTGAAATGTTACCTGTGTACTGATTCTCATATGATCATTCTTCCATACGTACAAGCCTTAAGTGCTCAAAAATCCATATTGATAAAATTTAAGATTTGAAATGTTTTATTGTTTCTTTCATTTAAAAATAACATTTCAATAGTAGATTTTTTAATTTTAGAATTTTTTTGAAATGTTACCTAAATACTGGATCTCATACGATCATTCTTCCATACGTTCAAGCCTTAAGTGCTCAAAAACCCATATTGATAAAATGTAAATTTTGAAATGTTTTATTGTTTCTTTCACTTAGGTTAGTATTAAATTCACTCAAAAATAACGTTTCAATAGTAGATTTTTGAATTTTTGAATTTTTTTGAAATTTTACCTATATACTGATTCCCATACGAACATTCTTCCATATGTTCAAGCCTTAAGTGCTCAAAAATCCATATTGATAAAATTTAAATTTTGCAATGGTTTATTGTTTCTTTCACTTAAAAATAACATTTCAATAGTAGATTTTTGAATTTTAGAAATTTTTTGAAATGTTACCTGTATACTGATTCTCATACCATTATTTTTCTATACGTTCAGGCCATAAGTGCTCAAAAACCCATATTGATAAAATGTAAATTTTGCAATGGTTTATAGTTTCTTTCATTTAAAAATAACATTTCAATAGTAGATTTTTGAATTTTTGAATTTTTTTGAAATGTTACCTATATACTGGATCTCATACGATTATTCTTCCATACGTTCAAGCCTTAAGTGCTCAAAAACCCATATTGATAAAATGTAAATTTTGCAATGGTTTATTGTTTCTTACACTAAAAAATAACATTTCAATAGTAGATTATTGAATTTTTGAAATTTTTTGAAATGTTACCTATATACTGCTTCTCATACGATCATTCTTCCATACGTTCAAGCCTTAAGTGCTCAAAAATCCATATTGATAAATGTAAATTTTGAAATGTTTTATTGTTTCCTTCACTTAGGTTAGTATTAAATTCACTTAAATATAACATTTCAATAGTAGATTTTTGAATTTTTGAATTTTTTTGAAATTTTACCTATATACTGATTCCCATACGAACATTCTTCCATATGTTCAAGCCTTAAGTGCTCAAAAATCCATATTGATAAAATTTAAATTTTGCAATGGTTTATTGTTTCTTTCACTTAAAAATAACATTTCAATAGTAGATTTTTGAATTTTAGAAATTTTTTGAAATGTTACCTGTATACTGATTCTCATACCATTATTTTTCTATACGTTCAGGCCATAAGTGCTCAAAAACCCATATTGATAAAATGTAAATTTTGCAATGGTTTATAGTTTCTTTCATTTAAAAATAACATTTCAATAGTAGATTTTTGAATTTTTGAATTTTTTTGAAATGTTACCTATATACTGGATCTCATACGATTATTCTTCCATACGTTCAAGCCTTAAGTGCTCAAAAACCCATATTGATAAAATGTAAATTTTGCAATGGTTTATTGTTTCTTTCACTTAAAAATAACATTTCAATAGTAGATTTTTGAATTTTTGAATTTTTTTTAAATGTTACCTATATACTGATTCTCATACGATCATTCTTCCATACGTTCAAGCCTTAAGTGCTCAAAAACCCATATTGATAAAATGTAAATTTTGCAATGGTTTATTGTTTCTTTCACTAAAAAATAACATTTCAATAGTATATTTTTGAATTTTTGAATTTTTTTTAAATGTTACCTATATACTGATTCTCATACGATCATTCTTCCATACGTTCAAGCCTTAAGTGCTCAAAAACCCATATTGATAATATGTAAATTTTGAAATGGTTTATTGTTTCTTTCACTTAAAAATAACATTTCAATAGTATATTTTTGAATTTTAGAATTTTTTTTAAATGTTACCTATATACTGATTCTCATACGATCATTCTTCCATACGTTCAAGCCTTAAGTGCTCAAAAACCCATATTGATAAAATGTAAATTTTGAAATGTTTTATTGTTTCTTTCACTTAGGTTAGTATTAAATTCACACAAAAATAACGTTTCAATAGTAGATTTTTGAATTTTTGAATTTTTTTTGAAATTTTACCTATATACTGATTCCCATACGAACATTCTTCCATATGTTCAAGCCTTAAGTGCTCAAAAATCCATATTGATAAAATTTAAATTTTGCAATGGTTTATTGTTTCTTTCACTTAAAAATAACATTTCAATAGTAGATTTTTGAATTTTAGAAATTTTTTGAAATGTTACCTGTATACTGATTCTCATACCATTATTTTTCTATACGTTCAGGCCATAAGTGCTCAAAAACCCATATTGATAAAATGTAAATTTTGCAATGGTTTATAGTTTCTTTCACTTAAAAATAACATTTCAATAGTATTTTGAATTTTTGAATTTTTTTGAAATGTTACCTATATACTGGATCTCATACGATTATTCTTCCATACGTTCAAGCCTTAAGTGCTCAAAAACCCATATTGATAAAATGTAAATTTTGCAATGGTTTATTGTTTCTTTCACTTAGGTTAGTAATAAATTCACTCAAAAATAACGTTTCAATAGTAGATTTTTGAATTTTTGAATTTTTTTGAAATGTTACCTGTGTACTGATTCTCATATGATCATTCTTCCATACGTACAAGCCTTAAGTGCTCAAAAATCCATATTGATAAAATTTAAGATTTGAAATGTTTTATTGTTTCTTTCACTTAAAAATAACATTTCAATAGTAGATTATTTAATTTTTGAATTTTTTTTTAAATGTTACCTATATACTGGATCTCATACGATCATTCTTCCATATGTTCAAGCCTTAAGTGCTCAAAAATCCATATTGATAATATGTAAATTTTGAAATGGTTTATTGTTTCTTTCACTTAAAAATAACATTTCAATAGTATATTTTTGAATTTTTGAATTTTTTTTAAATGTTACCTATATACTGATTCTCATACGATCATTCTTCCATACGTTCAAGCCTTAAGTGCTCAAAAACCCATATTGATAAAATGTAAATTTTGAAATATTGTATTGTTTCTTTCACTTAAAAATAATATTTCAATAGTAGATTTTTTAATTTTAGAAATTTTTTGAAATGTTACCTGTGTACTGATTCTCATATGATCATTCTTCCATACGTACAAGCCTTAAGTGCTCAAAAATCCATATTGATAAAATTTAAGATTTGAAATGTTTTATTGTTTCTTTCACTTAAAAATAACATTTCAATAGTAGATTATTTAATTTTTGAATTTTTTTTTAAATGTTACCTATATACTGGATCTCATACGATCATTCTTCCATATGTTCAAGCCTTAAGTGCTCAAAAATCCATATTGATAATATGTAAATTTTGAAATGGTTTATTGTTTCTTTCACTTAAAAATAACATTTCAATAGTATATTTTTGAATTTTTGAATTTTTTTTAAATGTTACCTATATACTGATTCTTATACGATCATTCTTCCATACGTTCAAGCCTTAAGTGCTCAAAAACCCATATTGATAATATGTAAATTTTGAAATGGTTTATTGTTTCTTTCACTTAAAAATAACATTTCAATAGTATATTTTTGAATTTTTGAATTTTTTTTAAATGTTACCTATATACTGATTCTCATACGATCATTCTTCCATACGTTCAAGCCTTAAGTGCTCAAAAACCCATATTGATAAAATGTAAATTTTGAAATGTTTTATTGTTTCTTTCACTTAGGTTAGTATTAAATTCACTCAAAAATAACGTTTCAATAGTAAATTTTTGAATTTTTGAATTTTTTTGAAATTTTACCTATATACTGATTCCCATACGAACATTCTTCCATATGTTCAAGCCTTAAGTGCTCAAAAATCCATATTGATAAAATTTAAATTTTGCAATGGTTTATTGTTTCTTTCACTTAAAAATAACATTTCAATAGTAGATTTTTGAATTTTAGAAATTTTTTGAAATGTTACCTGTATACTGATTCTCATACCATTATTTTTCTATACGTTCAGGCCATAAGTGCTCAAAAACCCATATTGATAAAATGTAAATTTTGCAATGGTTTATAGTTTCTTTCACTTAAAAATAACATTTCAATAGTATTTTGAATTTTTGAATTTTTTTGAAATGTTACCTATATACTGGATCTCATACGATTATTCTTCCATACGTTCAAGCCTTAAGTGCTCAAAAACCCATATTGATAAAATGTAAATTTTGCAATGGTTTATTGTTTCTTTCACTTAGGTTAGTAATAAATTCACTCAAAAATAACGTTTCAATAGTAGATTTTTGAATTTTATATATACTATATACTGATTCTCATACGATCATTCTTCCATACGTTCAAGCCTTAAGTGCTCAAAAATCCATAGTGATAAAATTTAAATTTTGAAATATTGTATTGTTTCTTTCACTTAAAAATAATATTTCAATAGTAGATTTTTTAATTTTAGAAATTTTTTGAAATGTTACCTGTGTACTGATTCTTATATGATCATTCTTCCATACGTACAAGCCTTAAGTGCTCAAAAATCCATATTGATAAAATTTAAGATTTGAAATGTTTTATTGTTTCTTTCACTTAAAAATAACATTTCAATAGTAGATTATTTAATTTTTGAATTTTTTTTTAAATGTTACCTATATACTGGATCTCATACGATCATTCTTCCATATGTTCAAGCCTTAAGTGCTCAAAAATCCATATTGATAATATGTAAATTTTGAAATGGTTTATTGTTTCTTTCACTTAAAAATAACATTTCAATAGTATATTTTTGAATTTTTGAATTTTTTTTAAATGTTACCTATATACTGATTCTCATACGATCATTCTTCCATACGTTCAAGCCTTAAGTGCTCAAAAACCCATATTGATAAAATGTAAATTTTGAAATGTTTTATTATTTCTTTCACTTAGGTTAGTATTAAATTCACTCAAAAATAACGTTTCAATAGTAGATTTTTGAATTTTTGAATTTTTTTGAAATGTTACCTGTGTACTGATTCTCATATGATCATTCTTCCATACGTACAAGCCTTAAGTGCTCAAAAATCCATATTGATAAAATTTAAGATTTGAAATGTTTTATTGTTTCTTTCACTTAAAAATAACATTTCAATAGTAGATTATTTAATTTTTGAATTTTTTTTTAAATGTTACCTATATACTGGATCTCATACGATCATTCTTCCATATGTTCAAGCCTTAAGTGCTCAAAAATCCATATTGATAATATGTAAATTTTGAAATGGTTTATTGTTTCTTTCACTTAAAAATAACATTTCAATAGTATATTTTTGAATTTTTGAATTTTTTTTAAATGTTACCTATATACTGATTCTCATACGATCATTCTTCCATACGTTCAAGCCTTAAGTGCTCAAAAACCCATATTGATAAAATGTAAATTTTGAAATATTGTATTGTTTCTTTCACTTAAAAATAATATTTCAATAGTAGATTTTTTAATTTTAGAAATTTTTTGAAATGTTACCTGTGTACTGATTCTCATATGATCATTCTTCCATACGTACAAGCCTTAAGTGCTCAAAAATCCATATTGATAAAATTTAAGATTTGAAATGTTTTATTGTTTCTTTCACTTAAAAATAACATTTCAATAGTAGATTATTTAATTTTTGAATTTTTTTTTAAATGTTACCTATATACTGGATCTCATACGATCATTCTTCCATATGTTCAAGCCTTAAGTGCTCAAAAATCCATATTGATAATATGTAAATTTTGAAATGGTTTATTGTTTCTTTCACTTAAAAATAACATTTCAATAGTATATTTTTGAATTTTTGAATTTTTTTTAAATGTTACCTATATACTGATTCTTATACGATCATTCTTCCATACGTTCAAGCCTTAAGTGCTCAAAAACCCATATTGATAATATGTAAATTTTGAAATGGTTTATTGTTTCTTTCACTTAAAAATAACATTTCAATAGTATATTTTTGAATTTTTGAATTTTTTTTAAATGTTACCTATATACTGATTCTCATACGATCATTCTTCCATACGTTCAAGCCTTAAGTGCTCAAAAACCCATATTGATAAAATGTAAATTTTGAAATGTTTTATTGTTTCTTTCACTTAGGTTAGTATTAAATTCACTCAAAAATAACGTTTCAATAGTAGATTTTTGAATTTTTGAATTTTTTTGAAATTTTACCTATATACTGATTCCCATACGAACATTCTTCCATATGTTCAAGCCTTAAGTGCTCAAAAATCCATATTGATAAAATTTAAATTTTGCAATGGTTTATTGTTTCTTTCACTTAAAAATAACATTTCAATAGTAGATTTTTGAATTTTAGAAATTTTTTGAAATGTTACCTGTATACTGATTCTCATACCATTATTTTTCTATACGTTCAGGCCATAAGTGCTCAAAAACCCATATTGATAAAATGTAAATTTTGCAATGGTTTATAGTTTCTTTCATTTAAAAATAACATTTCAATAGTAGATTTTTGAATTTTTGAATTTTTTTGAAATGTTACCTATATACTGGATCTCATACGATTATTCTCCCATACGTTCAAGCCTTAAGTGCTCAAAAACCCATATTGATAAAATGTAAATTTTGCAATGGTTTATTGTTTCTTTCACTAAAAAATAACATTTCAATAGTAGATTATTGAATTTTTGAAATTTTTTGAAATGTTACCTATATACTGCTTCTCATACGATCATTCTTCCATACGTTCAAGCCTTAAGTGCTCAAAAATCCATATTGATAAATGTAAATTTTGAAATGTTTTATAGTTTCCTTCACTTAGGTTAGTATTAAATTCACTAAAATATAACATTTCAATAGTAGATTTTTGAATTTTTGAATTTTTTTGAAATTTTACCTATATACTGATTCCCATACGAACATTCTTCCATATGTTCAAGCCTTAAGTGCTCAAAAATCCATATTGATAAAATTTAAATTTTGCAATGGTTTATTGTTTCTTTCACTTAAAAATAACATTTCAATAGTAGATTTTTGAATTTTAGAAATTTTTTGAAATGTTACCTGTATACTGATTCTCATACCATTATTTTTCTATACGTTCAGGCCATAAGTGCTCAAAAACCCATATTGATAAAATGTAAATTTTGCAATGGTTTATAGTTTCTTTCATTTAAAAATAACATTTCAATAGTAGATTTTTGAATTTTTGAATTTTTTTGAAATGTTACCTATATACTGGATCTCATACGATTATTCTTCCATACGTTCAAGCCTTAAGTGCTCAAAAACCCATATTGATAAAATGTAAATTTTGCAATGGTTTATTGTTTCTTTCACTTAAAAATAACATTTCAATAGTAGATTTTTGAATTTTTGAATTTTTTTTAAATGTTACCTATATACTGATTCTCATACGATCATTCTTCCATACGTTCAAGCCTTAAGTGCTCAAAAACCCATATTGATAAAATGTAAATATTGCAATGGTTTATTGTTTCTTTCACTAAAAAATAACATTTCAATAGTAGATTATTGAATTTTTGAAATTTTTTGAAATGTTACCTATATACTGCTTCTCATACGATCATTCTTCCATACGTTCAAGCCTTAAGTGCTCAAAAATCCATATTGATAAATGTAAATTTTGAAATGTTGTATTGTTTCTTTCACTTAAAAATAACTTTTCAATAGTAGATTTTTGAATTTTTGAATTTTTTTGAAATGTAACCTATATACTGGATCTCATACGATCATTCTTCCATACGTGCAAGCCTTAAGATCTCAAAAATCCATAAAAATAAAATGTAAATTTTGAAATGTTGTATTGTTTCTTTCACTTAAAAATAACATTTCAATAGAAAATTTTTGAATTTTTAAATTTTTTTGAAATGTTATCTATATATTGGATCTCATACGATCATTCTTCCATACGTTCAAGCCTTAAGCGCTCGAAAATCCATATAAATAAAGTGTAAATTTTGAAATGGTTTATTGTTTCTTTCACTAAAAAATAACATTTCAACAGTAGATTATTGAATTTTTGAAATTTTTTTAAATGTTACCTATTTACTGATTCCCATACGATCATTCTCCCATACGTTCAAGTCTTAAGTGGTCAAAAATCCATATTGATAAATGTAAATTTTGAAATGTTTTATTGTTTCTTTCACTTAGGTTAGTATTAAATTCACTCAAAAATAACGTTTCAATAGTAGATTTTTGAATTTTTGAATTTTTTTGAAATGTTATCTAAATACTGGATCTCATACGATCATTCTTTCATACGTTCAAGCCTTAAGATCTCAAAAATCCATATTAATAAAATTTGAGATTTGAAATGTTTTATTGTTTCTTTCACTTAAAAATAAAATTTAATAGTAGATTTTTGAATTTTTTAAATTATTTGAAATGTTACCTATATACTGATTCTCATACGATTATTGTTCCATACGTTCAAGCCTTAAGTGGTCAAAAATCCATATTGATAAATTTAAATTTTGAAATGTTGTATTGTTTCTTTCACTTAAAAATAACATTTCAATAGTATATTTTTGAATTTTTAAAATTTTTTGAAATGTTACCTATATACTGATTCTCATACGATTATTCTTCTATACGTTCAAGCCATAAGTGCTCAAAAACCCATATTGATAAAATGTAAATTTTGCAATGGTTTATAGTTTCTTTCATTTAAAAGTAACATTTCAATAGTAGATTTTTGAATTTTTGAATTTTTTTGAAATGTTACCTATATACTGCTTCTCATACGATCATTCTTCCATACGTTCAAGCCTTAAGTGCTCAAAAATCCATGTTGATAAATGTAAATTTTGAAATGTTTTATTGTTTCCTTCACTTAGGTTAGTATTAAATTCACTTAAATATAACATTTCAATAGTAGATTTTTGAATTTTTGAATTTTTTTGAAATTTTACCTATATACTGATTCCCATACGAACATTCTTCCATATGTTCAAGCCTTAAGTGCTCAAAAATCCATATTGATAAAATTTAAATTTTGCAATGGTTTATTGTTTCTTTCACTTAAAAATAACATTTCAATAGTAGATTTTTGAATTTTAGAAATTTTTTGAAATGTTACCTGTATACTGATTCTCATACCATTATTTTTCAATACGTTCAGGCCATAAGTGCTCAAAAACCCATATTGATAAAATGTAAATTTTGCAATGGTTTATAGTTTCTTTCATTTAAAAATAACATTTCAATAGTAGATTTTTGAATTTTTGAATTTTTTTGAAATGTTACCTATATACTGGATCTCATACGATTATTCTTCCATACGTTCAAGCCTTAAGTGCTCAAAAACCCATATTGATAAAATGTAAATTTTGCAATGGTTTATTGTTTCATTCACTAAAAAATAACATTTCAATAGTAGATTATTGAATTTTTGAAATTTTTTGAAATGTTACCTATATACTGCTTCTCATACGATCATTCTTCCATACGTTCAAGCCTGAAGTGCTCAAAAATCCATATTGATAAAATGTAAATTTTGAAATGTTTTATTGTTTCCTTCACTTAGGTTAGTATTAAATTCACTTAAATATAACATTTCAATAGTAGATTTTTGAATTTTTGAATTTTTTTGAAATGTTACCTATATACTGGATCTCATACGATTATTCTTCCATACGTTCAAGCCTTAAGTGCTCAAAAACCCATATTGATAAAATGTAAATTTTGCAATGGTTTATTGTTTCTTTCACTTAAAAATAACATTTCAATAGTAGATTTTTGAATTTTAGAAATTTTTTGAAATGTTACCTGTATACTGATTCTCATACCATTATTTTTCTATACGTTCAGGCCATAAGTGCTCAAAAACCCATATTGATAAAATGTAAATTTTGCAATGGTTTATAGTTTCTTTCATTTAAAAATAACATTTCAATAGTAGATTTTTGAATTTTTGAATTTTTTTGAAATGTTACCTATATACTAGATCTCATACGATCATTCTTCCATACGTTCAAGCCTTAAGATCTCAAGAATCCATATAAATAAAATGTAAATTTTGAAATGGTTTATTGTTTCTTTCACAAAAAAATAACATTTCAATAGTAGATTATTGAATTTTTGAAATTTTTTGAAATGTTACCTATATACTGATTCTCATACGATCATTCTTCCATACGTTCAAGCCTTAAGTGCTCAAAAATCCATATTGATAAAATGTAAATTTTGAAATGGTTTATTGTTTCTTTCACTTAGGTTAGTAATAAATTCACTCAAAAATAACGTTTCAATAGTAGATTTTTGAATTTTATATATACTATATACTGATTCTCATACGATCATTCTTCCATACGTTCAAGCCTTAAGTGCTCAAAAATCCATAGTGATAAAATTTAAATTTTGAAATATTGTATTGTTTCTTTCACTTAAAAATAATATTTCAATAGTAGATTTTTTAATTTAGAAATTTTTTGAAATGTTACCTGTGTACTGATTCTCATATGATCATTCTTCCATACGTACAAGCCTTAAGTGCTCAAAAATCCATATTGATAAAATTTAAGATTTGAAATGTTTTATTGTTTCTTTCACTTAAAAATAACATTTCAATAGTAGATTATTTAATTTTTGAATTTTTTTTTAAATGTTACCTATATACTGGATCTCATACGATCATTCTTCCATATGTTCAAGCCTTAGGTGCTCAAAAATCCATATTGATAATATGTAAATTTTGAAATGGTTTATTGTTTCTTTCACTTAAAAATAACATTTCAATAGTATATTTTTGAATTTTTGAATTTTTTTTAAATGTTACCGATATACTGATTTTCATACGATCATTCTTCCATACGTTCAAGCCTTAAGTGCTCAAAAACCCATATTGATAAAATGTAAATTTTGCAATGGTTTATTGTTTCATTCACTAAAAAATAACATTTCAATAGTAGATTATTGAATTTTTGAAATTTTTTGAAATGTTACCTATATACTGCTTCTCATACGATCATTCTTCCATACGTTCAAGCCTTAAGTGCTCAAAAATCCATATTGATAAATGTAAATTTTGAAATGTTTTATTGTTTCCTTCACTTAGGTTAGTATTAAATTCACTTAAATATAACATTTCAATAGTATTTTTGAATTTTTGAATTTTTTTGAAATTTTACCTATATACTGATTCCCATACGAACATTCTTCCATATGTTCAAGCCTTAAGTGCTCAAAAATCCATATTGATAAAATTTAAATTTTGCAATGGTTTATTGTTTCTTTCACTTAAAAATAACATTTCAATAGTAGATTTTTGAATTTTATAAATTTTTTGAAATGTTACCTGTATACTGATTCTCATACCATTATTTTTCTATACGTTCAGGCCATAAGTGCTCAAAAACCCATATTGATAAAATGTAAATTTTGCAATGGTTTATAGTTTCTTTCATTTAAAAATAACATTTCAATAGTAGATTATTGAATTTTTGAAATTTTTTGAAATGTTACCTATATACTGCTTCTCATACGATCATTCTTCCATACGTTCAAGCCTTAAGTGCTCAAAAACCCATATTGATAATATGTAAATTTTGAAATGGTTTATTGTTTCTTTCACTTAAAAATAACATTTCAATAGTATATTTTTGAATTTTTGAATTTTTTTTAAATGTTACCTATATACTGATTCTCATACGATCATTCTTCCATACGTTCAAGCCTTAAGTGCTCAAAAACCCATATTGATAAAATGTAAATTTTGAAATGTTTTATTGTTTCTTTCACTTAGGTTAGTATTAAATTCACTCAAAAATAACATTTCAATAGTAGATTATTGAATTTTTGAAATTTTTTGAAATGTTACCTATATACTGCTTCTCATACGATCATTCTTCCATACGTTCAAGCCTTAAGTGCTCAAAAATCCATATTGATAAATGTAAATTTTGAAATGTTTTATTGTTTCCTTCACTTAGGTTAGTATTAAATTCACTTAAAAATAATATTTCAATAGTAGATTTTTTAATTTTAGAAATTTTTTGAAATGTTACCTGTGTACTGATTCTCATATGATCATTCTTCCATACGTACAAGCCTTAAGTGCTCAAAAATCCATATTGATAAAATTTAAGATTTGAAATGTTTTATTGTTTCTTTCACTTAAAAATAACATTTCAATAGTAGATTATTTAATTTTTGAATTTTTTTTTAAATGTTACATATATACTGATTCTCATACGATCATTCTTCCATACGTTCAAGCCTTAAGTGCTCAAAAACCCATATTGATAAAATGTAAATTTTGAAATGGTTTATTGTTTCTTTCACTTAAAAATAACATTTCAATAGTAGATTATTGAATTTTTGAAATTTTTTGAAATGTTACCTGTGTACTGATTCTCATATGATCATTCTTCCATACGTACAAGCCTTAAGTGCTCAAAAATCCATATTGATAATATGTAAATTTTGAAATGTTTTATTGTTTACTTCACTTAGGTTAGTATTAAATTCACTTAAATATAACATTTCAATAGTAGATTTTTGAATTTTTGAATTTTTTTGAAATTTTACCTATATACTGATTCCCATACGAACATTCTTCCATACGTTCAAGCCTTAAGTGCTCAAAAATCCATATTGATAAAATGTAAATTTTGCAATGGTTTATTGTTTCTTTCACTAAAAAATAACATTTCAATAGTAGATTATTGAATTTTTGAAATTTTTTGAAATGTTACCTGTATACTGATTCTCATACCATTATTTTTCTATACGTTCAGGCCATAAGTGCTCAAAAACCCATATTGATAAAATGTAAATTTTGCAATGGTTTATAGTTTCTTTCATTTAAAAATAACATTTCAATAGTAGATTTTTGAATTTTTGAATTTTTTTGAAATGTTACCTATATACTGGATCTCATACGATTATTCTTCCATACGTTCAAGCCTTAAGTGCTCAAAAACCCATATTGATAAAATGTAAATTTTGCAATGGTTTATTGTTTCATTCACTAAAAAATAACATTTCAATAGTAGATTATTGAATTTTTGAAATTTTTTGAAATGTTACCTATATACTGCTTCTCATACGATCATTCTTCCATACGTTCAAGCCTTAAGTGCTCAAAAATCCATATTGATAAAATGTAAATTTTGAAATGGTTTATTGTTTCTTTCACTTAGGTTAGTAATAAATTCACTCAAAAATAACGTTTCAATAGTAGATTTTTGAATTTTATATATACTATATACTGATTCTCATACGATCATTCTTCCATACGTTCAAGCCTTAAGTGCTCAAAAATCCATATTGATAAAATTTAAGATTTGAAATGTTTTATTGTTTCTTTCACTTAAAAATAACATTTCAATAGTAGATTATTTAATTTTTGAATTTTTTTTTAAATGTTACCTATATACTGGATCTCATACGATCATTCTTCCATATGTTCAAGCCTTAAGTGCTCAAAAATCCATATTGATAATATGTAAATTTTGAAATGGTTTATTGTTTCTTTCACTTAAAAATAACATTTCAATAGTATATTTTTGAATTTTTGAATTTTTTTTAAATGTTACCTATATACTGATTCTCATACGATCATTCTTCCATACGTTCAAGCCTTAAGTGCTCAAAAACCCATATTGATAAAATGTAAATTTTGCAATGGTTTATTGTTTCATTCACTAAAAAATAACATTTCAATAGTAGATTATTGAATTTTTGAAATTTTTTGAAATGTTACCTATTTACTGCTTCTCATACGATCATTCTTCCATACGTTCAAGCCTTAAGTGCTCAAAAATCCATATTGATAAATGTAAATTTTGAAATGTTTTATTGTTTCCTTCACTTAGGTTAGTATTAAATTCACTTAAATATAACATTTCAATAGTAGATTTTTGAATTTTTGAATTTTTTTGAAATTTTACCTATATACTGATTCCCATACGAACATTCTTCCATATGTTCAAGCCTTAAGTGCTCAAAAATCCATATTGATAAAATTTAAATTTTGCAATGGTTTATTGTTTCTTTCACTTAAAAATAACATTTCAATAGTAGATTTTTGAATTTTAGAAATTTTTTGAAATGTTACCTGTATACTGATTCTCATACCATTATTTTTCTATACGTTCAGGCCATAAGTGCTCAAAAACCCATATTGATAAAATGTAAATTTTGCAATGGTTTATAGTTTCTTTCATTTAAAAATAACATTTCAATAGTAGATTTTTGAATTTTTGAATTTTTTTTTAAATGTTACCTATATACTGGATCTCATACGATCATTCTTCCATATGTTCAAGCCTTAAGTGCTCAAAAATCCATATTGATAATATGTAAATTTTGAAATGGTTTATTGTTTCTTTCACTTAAAAATAACATTTCAATAGTATATTTTTGAATTTTTGAATTTTTTTTAAATGTTACCTATATACTGATTCTCATACGATCATTCTTCCATACGTTCAAGCCTTAAGTGCTCAAAAACCCATATTGATAAAATGTAAATTTTGCAATGGTTTATTGTTTCATTCACTAAAAAATAACATTTCAATAGTAGATTATTGAATTTTTGAAATTTTTTGAAATGTTACTTATATACTGCTTCTCATACGATCATTCTTCCATACGTTCAAGCCTTAAGTGCTCAAAAATCCATATTGATAAATGTAAATTTTGAAATGTTTTATTGTTTCCTTCACTTAGGTTAGTATTAAATTCACTTAAATATAACATTTCAATAGTAGATTTTTGAATTTTTGAATTTTTTTGAAATTTTACCTATATACTGATTCCCATACGAACATTCTTCCATATGTTCAAGCCTTAAGTGCTCAAAAATCCATATTGATAAAATTTAAATTTTGCAATGGTTTATTGTTTCTTTCACTTAAAAATAACATTTCAATAGTAGATTTTTGAATTTTAGAAATTTTTTGAAATGTTACCTGTATACTGATTCTCATACCATTATTTTTCTATACGTTCAGGCCATAAGTGCTCAAAAACCCATATTGATAAAATGTAAATTTTGCAATGGTTTATAGTTTCTTTCATTTAAAAATAACATTTCAATAGTAGATTTTTGAATTTTTGAATTTTTTTGAAATGTTACCTATATACTGGATCTCATACGATTATTCTTCCCTACGTTCAAGCCTTAAGTGCTCAAAAACCCATATTGATAAAATGTAAATTTTGCAATGGTTTATTGTTTCTTTCACTTAAAAATAACATTTCAATAGTAGATTTTTGAATTTTTGAATTTTTTTAAATGTTACCTATATACTGCTTCTCATACGATCATTCTTCCATACGTTCAAGCCTTAAGTGCTCAAAAATCCATATTGATAAAATGTAAATTTTGAAATGGTTTATTGTTTCTTTCACTTAAAAATAACATTTCAATAGTATATTTTTGAATTTTTGAATTTTTTTTAAATGTTACCTATATACTGATTCTCATACGATCATTCTTCCATACGTTCAAGCCTTAAGTGCTCAAAAACCCATATTGATAAAATGTAAATTTTGAAATATTGTATTGTTTCTTTCACTTAAAAATAATATTTCAATAGTAGATTTTTTAATTTTAGAAATTTTTTGAAATGTTACCTGTGTACTGATTCTCATATGATCATTCTTCCATACGTACAAGCCTTAAGTGCTCAAAAATCCATATTGATAAAATTTAAGATTTGAAATGTTTTATTGTCTCTTTCACTTAAAAATAACATTTCAATAGTAGATTATTTAATTTTTGAATTTTTTTTTAAATGTTACCTATATACTGGATCTCATACGATCATTCTTCCATATGTTCAAGCCTTAAGTGCTCAAAAATCCATATTGATAATATGTAAATTTTGAAATGTTTTATTGTTTCTTTCACTTAAAAATAACATTTCAATAGTAGATTATTGAATTTTTGAAATTTTTTGAAATGTTACCTATATACTGCTTCTCATACGATCATTCTTCCATACGTTCAAGCCTTAAGTGCTCAAAAATCCATATTGATAAATGTAAATTTTGAAATGTTTTATTGTTTCCTTCACTTAGGTTAGTATTAAATTCACTTAAATATAACATTTCAATAGTAGATTTTTGAATTTTTGAATTTTTTTGAAATTTTACCTATATACTGATTCCCATACGAACATTCTTCCATATGTTCAAGCCTTAAGTGCTCAAAAATCCATATTGATAAAATTTAAATTTTGCAATGGTTTATTGTTTCTTTCACTTAAAAATAACATTTCAATAGTAGATTTTTGAATTTTAGAAATTTTTTGAAATGTTACCTGTATACTGATTCTCATACCATTATTTTTCTATACGTTCAGGCCATAAGTGCTCAAAAACCCATATTGATAAAATGTAAATTTTGCAATGGTTTATAGTTTCTTTCATTTAAAAATAACATTTCAATAGTAGATTTTTGAATTTTTGAATTTTTTTGAAATGTTACCTATATACTGGATCTCATACGATTATTCTTCCCTACGTTCAAGCCTTAAGTGCTCAAAAACCCATATTGATAAAATCTAAATTTTGCAATGGTTTATTGTTTCTTTCACTTAAAAATAACATTTCAATAGTAGATTTTTGAATTTTTGAATTTTTTTTAAATGTTACCTATATACTGATTCTCATACGATCATTCTTCCATACGTTCAAGCCTTAAGTGCTCAAAAACCCATATTGATAAAATGTAAATTTTGCAATGGTTTATTGTTTCTTTCACTAAAAAATAACATTTCAATAGTAGATTATTGAATTTTTGAAATTTTTTGAAATGTTACCTATATACTGCTTCTCATACGATCATTCTTCCATACGTTCAAGCCTTAAGTGCTCAAAAATCCATATTGATAAATGTAAATTTTGAAATGTTTTATTGTTTCCTTCACTTAGGTTAGTATTAAATTCACTTAAATATAACATTTCAATAGTAGATTTTTGAATTTTTGAATTTTTTTGAAATGTTACCTATATACTGATTCCCATACGAACATTCTTCCATATGTTCAAGCCTTAAGTGCTCAAAAATCCATATTGATAAAATTTAAATTTTGCAATGGTTTATTGTTTCTTTCACTTAAAAATAACATTTCAATAGTAGATTTTTGAATTTTTGAATTTTTTTTTAAATGTTACCTATATACTGGATCTCATACGATCATTCTTCCATATGTTCAAGCCTTAAGTGCTCAAAAATCCATATTGATAAAATGTAAATTTTGAAATGGTTTATTGTTTCTTTCACTTAAAAATAACATTTCAATAGTATATTTTTGAATTTTTGAATTTTTTTTAAATGTTACCTATATACTGATTCTCATACGATCATTCTTCCATACGTTCAAGCCTTAAGTGCTCAAAAACCCATATTGATAAAATGTAAATTTTGAAATATTGTATTGTTTCTTTCACTTAAAAATAATATTTCAATAGTAGATTTTTTAATTTTAGAAATTTTTTGAAATGTTACCTGTGTACTGATTCTCATATGATCATTCTTCCATACGTACAAGCCTTAAGTGCTCAAAAATCCATATTGATAAAATTTAAGATTTGAAATGTTTTATTGTCTCTTTCACTTAAAAATAACATTTCAATAGTAGATTATTTAATTTTTGAATTTTTTTTTAAATGTTACCTATATACTGGATCTCATACGATCATTCTTCCATATGTTCAAGCCTTAAGTGCTCAAAAATCCATATTGATAATATGTAAATTTTGAAATGTTTTATTGTTTCTTTCACTTAAAAATAACATTTCAATAGTAGATTATTGAATTTTTGAAATTTTTTGAAATGTTACCTATATACTGCTTCTCATACGATCATTCTTCCATACGTTCAAGCCTTAAGTGCTCAAAAATCCATATTGATAAATGTAAATTTTGAAATGTTTTATTGTTTCCTTCACTTAGGTTAGTATTAAATTCACTTAAATATAACATTTCAATAGTAGATTTTTGAATTTTTGAATTTTTTTGAAATGTTACCTATATACTGATTCCCATACGAACATTCTTCCATATGTTCAAGCCATAAGTGCTCAAAAACCCATATTGATAAAATGTAAATTTTGCAATGGTTTATAGTTTCTTTCACTTAAAAATAACATTTCAATAGTATTTTGAATTTTTGAATTTTTTTGAAATGTTACCTATATACTGGATCTCATACGATTATTCTTCCATACGTTCAAGCCTTAAGTGCTCAAAAACCCATATTGATAAAATGTAAATTTTGCAATGGTTTATTGTTTCATTCACTAAAAAATAACATTTCAATAGTAGATTATTGAATTTTTGAAATTTTTTGAAATGTTACCTATATACTGCTTCTCATACGATCATTCTTCCATACGTTCAAGCCTTAAGTGCTCAAAAATCCATATTGATAAATGTAAATTTTGAAATGTTTTATTGTTTCCTTCACTTAGGTTAGTATTAAATTCACTTAAATATAACATTTCAATAGTAGATTTTTGAATTTTTGAATTTTTTTGAAATTTTACCTATATACTGATTCCCATACGAACATTCTTCCATATGTTCAAGCCTTAAGTGCTCAAAAATCCATATTGATAAAATTTAAATTTTGCAATGGTTTATTGTTTCTTTCACTTAAAAATAACATTTCAATAGTAGATTTTTGAATTTTTAGAAATTTTTTGAAATGTTACCTGTACACTGATTCTCATACCATTATTTTTCTATACGTTCAGGCCATAAGTGCTCAAAAACCCATATTGATAAAATGTAAATTTTGCAATGGTTTATAGTTTTTTTCATTTAAAAATAACATTTCAATAGTAGATTTTTGAATTTTTGAATTTTTTTGAAATGTTACCTATATACTGGATCTCATACGATCATTCTTCCATACGTTCAAGCCTTAAGTGCTCAAAAATCCATATTGATAAATGTAAATTTTGAAATGTTTTATTGTTTCTTTCACTTAAAAATAACATTTCAATAGTAGATATTTGAATTTTTGAATTTTTTTTAAAAGTTACCTATATACTGGATCTCATACGATTATTCTTCCATACGTTCAAGCCTTAAGTGCTCAAAAACCCATATTGATAATATGTAAATTTTGAAATGGTTTATTGTTTCTTTCACTTAAAAATAACATTTCAATAGTATATTTTTGAATTTTTGAATTTTTTTTAAAAGTTACCTATATACTGATTCTCATACGATTATTCTTCCATACGTTCAAGCCTTAAGTGCTCAAAAACCCATATTGATAAAATGTAAATTTTGAAATGTTTTATTGTTTCTTTCACTTAGGTTAGTATTAAATTCACTCAAAAATAACGTTTCAATAGTAGATTTTTGAATTTTTGAATTTTTTTGAAATGTTCCCTATATACTAGATCTCATACGATCATTCTTCCATACGTTCAAGCCTTAAGATCTCAAGAATCCATATAAATAAAATGTAAATTTTGAAATGGTTTATTGTTTCTTTCACAAAAAAATAACATTTCAATAGAAGATTATTGAATTTTTGAAATTTTTTGAAATGTTACCTATATACTGATTCTCATACGATCATTCTTCCATACGTTCAAGCCTTAAGTGCTCAAAAATCCATATTGATAAAATTTAAATTTTGAAATATTGTATTGTTTCTTTCACTTAAAAATAATATTTCAATAGTAGATTTTTTAATTTTAGAAATTTTTTGAAATGTTACCTGTGTACTGATTCTCATATGATCATTCTTCCATACGTACAAGCCTTAAGTGCTCAAAAATCCATATTGATAAAATTTAAGATTTGAAATGTTTTATAGTTTCTTTCACTTAAAAATAACATTTCAATAGTAGATTATTTAATTTTTGAATTTTTTTTTAAATGTTACCTATATACTGGATCTCATTCGATCATTCTTCCATATGTTCAAGCCTTAAGTGCTCAAAAATCCATATTGATAATATGTAAATTTTTAAATGGTTTATTGTTTCTTTCACTTAAAAATAACATTTCAATAGTATATTTTTGAATTTTTGAATTTTTTTTAAATGTTACCTATATACTGATTCTCATACGATCATTCTTCCATACGTTCAAGCCTTAAGTGCTCAAAAACCCATATTGATAAAATGTAAATTTTGCAATGGTTTATTGTTTCTTTCACTAAAAAATAACATTTCAATAGTAGATTATTGAATTTTTGAAATTTTTTGAAATGTTACCTATATACTGCTTCTCATACGATCATTCTTCCATACGTTCAAGCCTGAGGTGCTCAAAAATCCATATTGATAAATGTAAATTTTGAAATGTTTTATTGTTTCCTTCACTTAGGTTAGTATTAAATTCACTTAAATATAACATTTCAATAGTAGATTTTTGAATTTTTGAATTTTTTTTGAAATGTTACCTATATACTGATTCCCATACGAACATTCTTCCATATGTTCAAGCCTTAAGTGCTCAAAAATCCATATTGATAAAATTTAAATTTTGCAATGGTTTATTGTTTCTTTCACTTAAAAATAACATTTCAATAGTAGATTTTTGAATTTTAGAAATTTTTTGAAATGTTACCTGTATACTGATTCTCATACCATTATTTTTCTATACGTTCAGGCCATAAGTGCTCAAAAACCCATATTGATAAAATGTAAATTTTGCAATGGTTTATAGTTTCTTTCATTTAAAAATAACGTTTCAATAGTAGATTTTTGAATTTTTGAATTTTTTTGAAATGTTACCTATATACTGGATCTCATACGATCATTCTTCCATACGTTCAAGCCTTAAGTGCTCAAAAATCCATATTGATAAATGTAAATTTTGAAATGTTTTATTGTTTCTTTCACTTAGGTTAGTATTAGATTCACTCAAAAATAACGTTTCAATAGTAGATTTTTGAATTTTTGAATTTTTTTGAAATGTAACCTATATACTGGATCTCATACGATCATTCTTCCATACGTTCAAGCCTTAAGATCTCAAAAATCCATATAAATTAAATGTAAATTTTGAAATGGTTTATTGTTTCTTTCACTTAAAAATAACATTTCAACAGTAGATTATTGAATTTATGAAATTTTTTGAAAGGTTACTTATTTACTGATTCCCATACGATCATTCTTCCATACGTTCAAGCCTTAAGTGGTCAAAAATCCATATTGATAAATGTAAATTTTGAAATGTTTTATTGTTTCTTTCACTTAGGTTAGTATTAAATTCACTCAAAAATAACATTTCAATAGTAGATTTTTGAATTTTTGAATTTTTTTTAAATGTTAGTTATATACTGGATCTCAAACGATCATTCTTCCATACGTTCAAGCCTTAAGTGATCAAAAATCCATAAAAATAAAATGTAAATTTTGAAATGGTTTATTGTTTCTTTCACTAAAAAATAACATTTAAATAGTAGATTATTGAATTTTTGAAATTTTTTGAAATGTTACCTATTTACTGATTCCCATACGATCATTCTTCCATACGTTCAAGCCTTAAGTACTCAAAAATCCATATTGATAAAATTTAAATTTTGAAATGTTGTATTGTTTCTTTCACTTAAAAATAACATTTCAATAGTAGATTTTTGAATTTTAGAAATTTTTTGAAATGTTACCTGTATACTGATTCTCATATGATCATTCTTCCATACGTTCAAGCCTTAAGTGCTCAAAAATCCATATTGATAAATGTAAATTTTGAAATGTTTTATTGTTTCCTTCACTTAGGTTAGTATTAAATTCACTTAAATATAACATTTCAATAGTAGATTTTTGAATTTTTGAATTTTTTTGAAATGTTACCTATATACTGGATCTCATACGATCATTCTTCCATACGTTCAAGCCTTAAGTGCTCAAAAATCCATATTGATAAATGTAAATTTTGAAATGTTTTATTGTTTCTTTCACTTAGGTTAGTATTAGATTCACTCAAAAATAACGTTTCAATAGTAGATTTTTGAATTTTTGAAATTTTTTGAAATGTTACCTATATACTGCTTCTCATACGATCATTCTTCCATACGTTCAAGCCTTAAGTGATCAAAAATCCATAAAAATAAAATGTAAATTTTGAAATGGTTTATTGTTTCTTTCACTAAAAAATACTGTATACTGATTCTCATACCATTATTTTTCTATACGTTCAGGCCATAAGTGCTCAAAAACCCATATTGATAAAATGTAAATTTTGCAATGGTTTATAGTTTCTTTCATTTAAAAATAACGTTTCAATAGTAGATTTTTGAATTTTTGAATTTTTTTGAAATGTTACCTATATACTGGATCTCATACGATCATTCTTCCATACGTTCAAGCCTTAAGTGCTCAAAAATCCATATTGATAAATGTAAATTTTGAAATGTGTTATTGTTTCTTTCACTTAGGTTAGTATTAGATTCACTCAAAAATAACGTTTCAATAGTAGATTTTTGAATTTTTGAATTTTTTTGAAATGTAACCTATATACTGGATCTCATACGATCATTCTTCCATACGTTCAAGCCTTAAGATCTCAAAAATCCATATAAATTAAATGTAAATTTTGAAATGGTTTATTGTTTCTTTCACTTAAAAATAACATTTCAACAGTAGATTATTGAATTTATGAAATTTTTTGAAAGGTTACTTATTTACTGATTCCCATACGATCATTCTTCCATACGTTCAAGCCTTAAGTGGTCAAAAATCCATATTGATATATGTAAATTTTGAAATGTTTTATTGTTTCTTTCACTTAGGTTAGTATTAAATTCACTCAAAAATAACATTTCAATAGTAGATTTTTGAATTTTTGAATTTTTTTTAAATGTTAGTTATATACTGGATCTCAAACGATCATTCTTCCATACGTTCAAGCCTTAAGTGATCAAAAATCCATAAAAATAAAATGTAAATTTTGAAATGGTTTATTGTTTCTTTCACTAAAAAATAACATTTAAATAGTAGATTATTGAATTTTTGAAATTTTTTGAAATGTTACCTATTTACTGATTCCCATACGATCATTCTTCCATACGTTCAAGCCTTAAGTACTCAAAAATCCATATTGATAAAATTTAAATTTTGAAATGTTGTATTGTTTCTTTCACTTAAAAATAACATTTCAATAGTAGATTTTTGAATTTTAGAAATTTTTTGAAATGTTACCTGTATACTGATTCTCATATGATCATTCTTCCATACGTTCAAGCCTTAAGTGCTCAAAAATCCATATTGATAAATGTAAATTTTGAAATGTTTTATTGTTTCCTTCACTTAGGTTAGTATTAAATTCACTTAAATATAACATTTCAATAGTAGATTTTTGAATTTTTGAATTTTTTTGAAATGTTACCTATATACTGGATCTCATACGATCATTCTTCCATACGTTCAAGCCTTAAGTGCTCAAAAATCCATATTGATAAATGTAAATTTTGAAATGTTTTATTGTTTCTTTCACTTAGGTTAGTATTAGATTCACTCAAAAATAACGTTTCAATAGTAGATTTTTGAATTTTTGAAATTTTTTGAAATGTTACCTATATACTGCTTCTCATACGATCATTCTTCCATACGTTCAAGCCTTAAGTGCTCAAAAATCCATATTGATAAATGTAAATTTTGAAATGTTTTATTGTTTCCTTCACTTAGGTTAGTATTAAATTCACTTAAATATAACATTTCAATAGTAGATTTTTGAATTTTTGAATTTTTTTGAAATGTTACCTATATACTGGATCTCATACGATCATTCTTCCATACGTTCAAGCCTTAAGTGCTCAAAAATCCATATTGATAAATGTAAATTTTGAAATGTTTTATTGTTTCTTTCACTTAAAAATAACATTTCAATAGTAGATTTTTGAATTTTTGAATTGTTTTTAAAAGTTACCTATATACTGGATCTCATACGATTATTCTTCCATACGTTCAAGCCTTAAGTGCTCAAAAACCCATATTGATAATATGTAAATTTTGAAATGGTTTATTGTTTCTTTCACTTAAAAATAACATTTCAATAGTATATTTTTGAATTTTTGAATTTTTTTTAAAAGTTACCTATATACTGATTCTCATACGATTATTCTTCCATAAGTTCAAGCCTTAAGTGCTCAAAAACCCATATTGATAAAATGTAAATTTTGAAATGTTTTATTGTTTCTCTCACTTAGGTTAGTATTAAATTCACTCAAAAATAACGTTTCAATAGTAGATTTTTGAATTTTATATATACTATATACTGATTCTCATACGATCATTCTTCCATACGTTCAAGCCTTAAGTGCTCAAAAATCCATATTGATAAAATGTAAATTTTGAAATGGTTTATTGTTTCTTTCACTTAGGTTAGTAATAAATTCACTCAAAAATAACGTTTCAATAGTAGATTTTTGAATTTTATATATACTATATACTGATTCTCATACGATCATTCTTCCATACGTTCAAGCCTTAAGTGCTCAAAAATCCATAGTGATAAAATTTAAATTTTGAAATATTGTATTGTTTCTTTCACTTAAAAATAATATTTCAATAGTAGATTTTTTAATTTTAGAAATTTTTTGAAATGTTACCTGTGTACTGATTCTCATATGATCATTCTTCCATACGTTCAAGCCTTAAGTGCTCAAAAATCCATATTGATAAAATTTAAGATTTGAAATGTTTTATAGTTTCTTTCACTTAAAAATAACATTTCAATAGTAGATTATTTAATTTTTGAATTTTTTTTTAAATGTTACCTATATACTGGATCTCATACGATCATTCTTCCATATGTTCAAGCCTTAAGTGCTCAAAAATCCATATTGATAATATGTAAATTTTGAAATGGTTTATTGTTTCTTTCACTTAAAAATAACATTTCAATAGTATATTTTTGAATTTTTGAATTTTTTTTAAATGTTACCTATATACTGATTCTCATACGATCATTCTTCCATACGTTCAAGCCTTAAGTGCTCAAAAATCCATATTGATAAATGTAAATTTTGAAATGTTTTATTGTTTCTTTCACTTAGGTTAGTATTAGATTCACTCAAAAATAACGTTTCAATAGTAGATTTTTGAATTTTTGAATTTTTTTGAAATGTAACCTATATACTGGATCTCATACGATCATTCTTCCATACGTTCAAGCCTTAAGATCTCAAAAATCCATATAAATTAAATGTAAATTTTGAAATGGTTTATTGTTTCTTTCACTTAAAAATAACATTTCAACAGTAGATTATTGAATTTATGAAATTTTTTGAAAGGTTACTTATTTACTGATTCCCATACGATCATTCTTCCATACGTTCAAGCCTTAAGTGGTCAAAAATCCATATTGATAAATGTAAATTTTGAAATGTTTTATTGTTTCTTTCACTTAGGTTAGTATTAGATTCACTCAAAAATAACGTTTCAATAGTAGATTTTTGAATTTTTGAAATTTTTTGAAATGTTACCTATATACTGCTTCTCATACGATCATTCTTCCATACGTTCAAGCCTTAAGTGCTCAAAAATCCATATTGATAAATGTAAATTTTGAAATGTTTTATTGTTTCCTTCACTTAGGTTAGTATTAAATTCACTTAAATATAACATTTCAATAGTAGATTTTTGAATTTTTGAAATTTTTTGAAAGGTTACTTATTTACTGATTCCCATACGATCATTCTTCCATACGTTCAAGCCTTAAGTGGTCAAAAATCCATATTGATAAATGTAAATTTTGAAATGTTTTATTGTTTCTTTCACTTAGGTTAGTATTAAATTCACTCAAAAATAACATTTCAATAGTAGATTTTTGAATTTTTGAATTTTTTTTAAATGTTACTTATATACTGGATCTCAAACGATCATTCTTCCATACGTTCAAGCCTTAAGTGATCAAAAATCCATAAAAATAAAATGTAAATTTTGAAATGGTTTATTGTTTCTTTCACTAAAAAATAACATTTAAATAGTAGATTATTGAATTTTTGAAATTTTTTGAAATGTTACCTATTTACTGATTCCCATACGATCATTCTTCCATACGTTCAAGCCTTAAGTGCTCAAAAATCCATATTGATAAAATTTAAATTTTGAAATGTTGTATTGTTTCTTTCACTTAAAAATAACATTTCAATAGTAGATTTTTGAATTTTAGAAATTTTTTGAAATGTTACCTGTATACTGATTCTCATATGATCATTCTTCCATACGTTCAAGCCTTAAGTGCTCAAAAATCCATATTGATACAATTTAAGATTTGAAATGTTTTATTGTTTCTCTCACTTAAAAATAACATTTCAATAGTAGATTTTTGAATTTTTAAAATTTTTTGAAATGCTTCCTATATACTGATTCTCATACGGTTATTCTTCTATACGTTCAAGCCATAAGTGCTCAAAAACCCATACTGATAAAATGTAAATTTTGCAATGGTTTATAGTTTCTTTCATTTAAAAATAACATTTCAAAAGTAGATTTTTGAATTTTTGAATTTTTTTGAAATGTTACCTATATACTGGATCTCATACGATCATTCTTCCATACGTTCAAGCCTTAAGTGCTCAAATATCCATATTGATAAAATTTAAGATTTGAAATGTTTTATTGTTTCTTTCACTTAAAAATAACATTTCAATAGTAGATTTTTGAATTTTTAAAATTTTTTGAAATGTTACCTATATACTGATTCTCATACGATTATTCTTCTATACGTTGAAGCCATAAGTGCTTAAAAGCCCATATTGATAAAATGTAAATTTTACAATGGTTTATAGTTTCTTTCATTTAAAAAAGACATTTCAATAGTAGATTTTAGAATTTTTTAATTTTTTTGAAATGTTACCTATATACTGGATCTCATACGATCATTCTTCCATACGTTCAAGCCTTAAGTGCTCAAAAATCCATATAAATAAAATGTAAATTTTGAAATGGTTTATTGTTTCTTTCACTAAAAAATAACATTTCAATAGTAGATTATTGAATTTTTGAAATTTTTTGAAATGTGACCTATTTTCTGATTCCCATACGATCATTTTTCCATACGGTCAAGCCTTAAGTGGTCAAAAATCCATATTGATAAATGTAAATTTTGAAATGTTTTATTGTTTCTTTCACTTAGGTTAGTATTTAATTCACTCAAAAATAACGTTTCAATAGTAGATTTTTGAATTTTTTTGAAATGTTACCTATATACTGGATCTCATACGATCATTCTTCCATACGTTCAAGCCTTTAAGTGCTCAAAAATCCATATTGATAAAATGTAAATTTTGAAATGGTTTATTGTTTCTTTCACGTAGGTTAGTATCAAATGCACTTAAAAAAACATTTTAATAGAACATTATTGAATTTTTGATATTTTTTTAAATGTTACCTATATACTGATTCTCAGACTTTTATTCTTCCATACGTTCAAGCCTTAAGAGCTCAAAAATCCATATTGATAAAATGTAAATTTTGAAATGGTTTATTGTTTCTTTCACTTAGGTTAGTATTAAATTCACTTCAAAAAACATTTTAATAGAACATTATTGAATTTTTGAAATTTTTTTAAATGTTACCTATATACTGATTCTCAGACTTTTATTCTTTCATACGTTCAAGCCTTAAGTGCTGAGAAATCCATATTGATAAAATGTAAATTTTGCAATGGTTTATAGTTTCTTTCATTTAAAAATAATATTTCAATAGTAGATTTTTGAATTTTTGAATTTTTTTGAAATGTTACCTATATACTGGATCTCATACGATCATTCTTCCATACGTTCAAGCCTTAAGTGCTCAAAAATCCATATAAATAAAATGTAAATTTTGAAATGGTTTATTGTTTCTTTCACTAAAAAATAACATTTCAATAGTAGATTATTGAATTTTTGAAATTTTTTGAAATGTTACCTTTTTACTGATTCCCATACGATCATTCTTCCATAAGTTCAAGCCTTAAGTGGTCAAAAATCCATATTGATAAATTCAATAATGATTAGCA
This sequence comes from Phortica okadai, assembly GCA_034638295.1. Lineage (NCBI taxonomy): Eukaryota > Metazoa > Arthropoda > Insecta > Diptera > Drosophilidae > Phortica > Phortica okadai. The sequence goes on along the minus strand of CM067851.1, from coordinate 25,670,430 downwards.
GGCTCTACGACCTATACAAGTAATTCAATAATGATTAGCAGGCTCGAGGTCAATTTTGATACACCAAATTTGTAATCAAAAGTTTTGGCAGTTTTAACAACAAACAATATTGCAAGAACTAGCTCAAAAGCTAGCAGCAGGCAGATCGTACAGCTGTTTCGGGAGTTGCCAAACTCCTTCATCAGCGATCTTTGCTTAACGATGAACGGATTATCAGCACTCCTCATACGTTTTTCTTGATAAACTGCATGAGAATTGCAGGTTATCAAACGAAAAACCCTGAGAAATGCTGCTTCGATCATCGCCTTGCAATATTGTTGTTGTTGTGGGCCACCGCTGTTTGTTGGAGTCAAGTCTTGACTCACGTCAACTGCTTGTGGACCAAATTTAGCCTCGAGACTGCTAATCATTATTGAATTACTTGTATAGGTCGTAAAAAAACACTTTTTAACTAAAAACGGAAGGCACGCCGTAGTCATACACATATTTGTGTAGTATGACAGAAACTTGAAAATAAAATTTTTGTTTTATTTTTCTAAATTTGGTCCACAAGCAGTTGACGTGAGTCAAGACTTGACTCCAACAAACAGCGGTGGCCCACAACAACAACAATATTGCAAGGCGATGATCGAAGCAGCATTTCTCAGGGTTTTTCGTTTGATAACCTGCAATTCTCATGCAGTTTATCAAGAAAAACGTATGAGGAGTGCTGATAATCCGTTCATCGTTAAGCAAAGATCGCTGATGAAGGAGTTTGGCAACTCCCGAAACAGCTGTACGATCTGCCTGCTGCTAGCTTTTGAGCTAGTTCTTGCAATATTGTTTGTTGTTAAAACTGCCAAAACTTTTGATTACAAATTTGGTGTATCAAAATTGACCTCGAGCCTGCTAATCATTATTGAATTACTTGTATAGGTCGTAAAAAAACACTTTTTAAATATTGATAAATGTAAATTTTGAAATGTTTTATTGTTTCTTTCACTTAGGTTAGTATTAAATTCACTCAAAAATAACGTTTCAATAGTAGATTTTTGAATTTTTGAATTTTTTTGAAATGTTACCTATATACTGGATCTCATACGATCATTCTTCCATACGTTCAAGCCTTAAGATCTCAAAAATCCATATAAATAAAATGTAAATTTTGAAATGGTTTATTGTTTCTTTCACTAAAAAATAACATTTCAATAGTAGATTATTGAATTTTTGAAATTTTTTGAAATGTTAAATATTTACTGATTCTCATACGATTATTCTTCTATACGTTGAAGCCATAAGTGCTCAAAAACCCATACTGATAAAATGTAAATTTTGCAATGGTTTATAGTTTCCTTCATTTAAAAATAACATTTCAATAGTAGATTTTTGAATTTTTGAATTTTTTTGAAATGTTACCTATATACTGATTCTCATACGATTATTCTTCTATACGTTCAAGCCATAAGTGCTCAAAAACCCATATTGATAAAATTTAAGATTTGAAATGTTTTATTGTTTCTTAGTCTTAAAAATAACATTTCAATAGTAGATTTTTGAATTTTTAAAATTTTTTGAAATGTTACCTATATACTGATTCTCATACGATTATTCTTCTATACGTTCAAGCCATAAGTGCTCAAAAACCCATATTGATAAAATGTAAATTTTGCAATGGTTTATAGTTTCTTTCATTTAAAAAAGACATTTCAATAGTAGATTTTTGAATTTTTGAATTTTTTTGAAATGTTACCTATATACTGGATCTCATACGATCATTCTTCCATACATTCAAGCCTTAAGTGCTCAAAAATCCATATCAATAAAATGTAAATTTTGAAATGGTTTATTGTTTCTTTCACTAAAAAATAATATTTCAATAGTAGATTATTGAATTTTTGAAATTTTTTGAAATGTGACCTATTTACTGATTCCCATACGATCATTCTTCAATACGTTCAAGCCTTAAGTGGTCAAAAATCCATATTGATAAATGTAAATTTTGAAATGGTTTATTGTTTCTTTCACTTAAAAATAACATTTCAATAGTAGATTTTTGAATTTTTGAATTTTTTTGAAATGTTACCTATATACTGGATCTCATACGATCATTCTTCCATACATTCAAGCCTTAAGTGCTCAAAAATCCATATAAATAAAATGTAAATTTTGAAATGGTTTATTGTTTCTTTCACTAAAAAATAATATTTCAATAGTAGATTTTTGAATTTTTGAATTTTTTTGAAATGTTACCTATATACTGGATCTCATACGATCATTCTTCCACACGTTCAAGCCTTAAGTGCTCAAAAATCCATATTGATAAAATGTAAATTTTGAAATGGTTTATTGTTTCTTTCACTTAAAAATAACATTTCAATAGTAGATTTTTGAATTTTTGAAATTTTTTGAAATGTTACCTATTTACTGATTCCCATACGATCATTCTTCCATACGTTCAAGCCTTATGTGGTCAAAAATCCATATTGATAAATGTAAATTTTGCAATGGTTTATAGTTTCTTTCATTTAAAAAAGACATTTCAATAGTAGATTTTTGAATTTTTGAATTTCTTTGAAATGTTATCTATATACTGATTCCCATACGATCATTCTTCCATACGTTCAAGCCTTAAGATGTCAAAAATCCATATAAATAAAATGTAAATTTTGAAATGGTTTATTGTTTCTTTCACTAAAAAAAAAAAATCGCGTGCAACACAGTGCACGTGTATGAAGTGAAACTTTCTTTAAAAGAAACAAAAAACCAGTGAGGACGCTCTCTTCGGTCTTGCCATGCCCATTTTCTGGATTGAATTTCTCATTATCTTAATATCCTATACACTAATTTTCATTGTTTTAGCTCATTGCATCCTGAAATATGCAAATTATCAATTTTTGCTATAAGTAGGCGTAGCAATGCCCAATTTTTGATCAAAATAGTTTTTATGTCTCTGTAAGACAAAAAGTGTGAAGTTTCAAGTCAATTGATTAAAAAACAAAATCGTTTTACATATAATGACGTAAATTTGCTCTTTTTCCTCTAATCAATGATTTATGGTAATAAAATTGGAGGACCTGTGCAACATTTCAGGTCGATGATATCAAAACAAAAACAAGGAAAATTTAGGTGTCTGAGAAATACATATATTACCAACCAAATTTTTTGAGCTGGAGAACAATCAATCTACTTGTATCTATTTTCGAAGATTGAATACATTCATTCGAATTAAATTGTTGAAATAATCTTCAAATTATAATTAATGAGAAATTACTTTTGAAATAATTAAAAAAACTCGTAAAAATGGTAAATTTTATGAAAATATGTACATATGTACCAACCATGTTATTTGGGCAAGTTGGAATGCGTACATTTTCGAATGCATAAATGCGAAGAAGAAGAATGAATTCAAATGTGCAGAGTGTCTTCCGAAGAACAGAGTCAAGTTAACTACCAATGCTCCAATGTGTGGAATCTACTTGACTTTATTTATTGCATATATAATTTATTATACGTGGTCACTTTTGGAATATTTTGAATTTGTAAATTAATTGTTTTCATTTGCTTATCACAGCAATGGAAAGGGTATTATTGTCAATTGCAAATTGAACGGCCTTCAACATAATTGGGAGGACGTGAATTGCAGATGAATTCACAGCTCATATATTATGAAGCTGATTAGCGACGCCAAGTAGCGGGCAACAACAAATACAATGCATACGCTCAGACAGTGTCATAGGTAGCAACAACCACACTGTCCGTATTAAAAGCGCTTGTTTACGCCGAAAATAACAACAACAAGAGTTTTTATAATATTTGGAGTAAACATGCCAAGTAAGTTGTTGTTGCATATGCGCCAGATGGCGAAAGTGACGGTTGAAGAGGAATGCCAAAATTACAACTAAGCATGTTGTTGTTGTTACTTTTTTTTATGACTTCTCAGTTTATGAATACAGACTGTCATTCTATATTCTATTTCATTCTTTCGCAGACTAAATCATATAAATGTATAGTCTGTCTCTTTTCATGTCGTTTCATCGAGTTTCAAATCGCACCCATGCTAAAGAAGTTTCACTTCAAAAATAACATTTCAATAGTAGATTTTTGAATTTTTGAAATTTTTTGAAATGTTACCTATTTACTGATTCCCATACGATCATTCTTCCATACGTTCAAGCCTTATGTGGTCAAAAATCCATATTGATAAATGTAAATTTTGAAATGTTTTATTGTTTCTTTCACTTAGGTTTGTATTAAATTCACTCAAAAATAACGTTTCAATAGTAGATTTTTGAATTTTTGAATTTTTTTGAAATGTTACCTATATACTGGATCTCATACGATCATTTTTCCATACGTTCAAGCCTTAAGTGCTCAAAAATCCATATTGATAAAACGTAAATTTTCAAATGTTTTATTGTTTCTTTCACTTAAAAATAACATTTCAATAGTAGATTTTTGAATTTTTGAATTTTTTTGAAATGTTACCTATATACTGGATCTCATACGATCATTCTTCCACACGTTCAAGCCTTAAGTGCTCAAAAATCCATATTGATAAAATGTAAATTTTGAAATGGTTTATTGTTTCTTTCACTTAAAAATAACATTTCAATAGTATATTTTTGAATTTTTGAAATTTTTTGAAATGTTACCTATTTACTGATTCCCATACGATCATTCTTCCATACGTTCAAGCCTTATGTGGTCAAAAATCCATATTGATAAATGTAAATTTTGAAATGTTTTATTGTTTCTTTCACTTAGGTTTGTATTAAATTCACTCAAAAATAACGTTTCAATAGTAGATTTTTGAATTTTTGAATTTTTTTGAAATGTTACCTATATACTGGATCTCATACGATCATTTTTCCATACGTTCAAGCCTTAAGTGCTCAAAAATCCATATTGATAAAATTTAAGATTTGAAATGTTTTATTGTTTCTTTCACTTAAAAATAACATTTCAATAGTAGATTTTTGAATTTTTGAATTTTTTTGAAATGTTACCTATATACTGATTCCCATACGAACATTCTTCCATACGTTTAAGCCTTAAGTGGTCAAAAATCCATATTGATAAATGTAAATTTTGAAATGTTTTATTGTTTCTTTCACTTAGGTTACTATTAAATTCACTCAAAAATAACGTTTCAATAGTAGATTTTTGAATTTTTGAATTTTTTTGAAATGTTACCTATATACTGGATCTCATACGATCATTTTTCCATACGTTCAAGCCTTAAGTGCTCAAAAATCCATATTGATAAAACGTAAATTTTGAAATGTTTTATTGTTTCTTTCACTTAAAAATAACATTTCAATAGTAGATTTTTGAATTTTTGAATTTTTTTGAAATGTTACCTATATACTGGATCTCATACGATCATTCTTCCACACGTTCAAGCCTTAAGTGCTCAAAAATCCATATTGATAAAATGTAAATTTTGAAATGGTTTATTGTTTCTTTCACTTAAAAATAACATTTCAATAGTATATTTTTGAATTTTTGAAATTTTTTGAAATGTTACCTATTTACTGATTCCCATACGATCATTCTTCCATACGTTCAAGCCTTATGTGGTCAAAAATCCATATTGATAAATGTAAATTTTGAAATGTTTTATTGTTTCTTTCACTTAGGTTTGTATTAAATTCACTCAAAAATAACGTTTCAATAGTAGATTTTTGAATTTTTGAATTTTTTTGAAATGTTACCTATATACTGGATCTCATACGATCATTTTTCCATACGTTCAAGCCTTAAGTGCTCAAAAATCCATATTGATAAAATGTAAATTTTGAAATGTTTTATTGTTTCTTTCACTTAAAAATAACATTTCAATAGTAGATTTTTGAATTTTTGAATTTCTTTGAAATGGTATCTATATACTGATTCCCATACGATCATTCTTCCATACGTTCAAGCCTTAAGATGTCAAAAATCCATATAAATAAAATGTAAATTTTGAAATGGTTTATTGTTTCTTTCACTAAAAAATAACATTTCAATAGTAGATTATTGAATTTTTGAAATTTTTTTGAAATGTTACCTATTTACTGATTCCCATACGATCATTCTTCCATACGTTCAAGCCTTAAGTGCTCAAAAATCCATATTGATAAAATTTAAGATTTGAAATGTTTTATTGTTTCTTTCACTTAAAAATAACATTTCAATAGTAGATTTTTGAATTTTTGAATTTTTTTGAAATGTTACCTATATACTGATTCCCATACGAACATTCTTCCATACGTTTAAGCCTTAAGTGGTCAAAAATCCATATTGATAAATGTAAATTTTGAAATGTTTTATTGTTTCTTTCACTTAGGTTACTATTAAATTCACTCAAAAATAACGTTTCAATAGTAGATTTTTGAATTTTTGAATTTTTTTTAAATGTTACCTATATACTGATTCTCAGACTTTTATTCTTCCATACGTTCGAGCCTTAAGTGCTCAAAAATCCATATTGATAAAATGTAAATTTTGAAATGGTTTATTGTTTCTTTCACTTAAAAATAACATTTTAATAGTAGATTTTTGAATTTTTGAATTTTTTTGAAATGTTATCAATATACTGATTCCCATACGATCATTCTTCCATACGTTCAAGCCTTAAGTGCTCAAAAATCCATATTGATAAATGTAAATTTTGAAATGTTTTATTTTTTTTTTCACTTAGGTTAGTTTAACATTCACTCAAAAATAACGTTTCAATAGTAGATTTTTGAATTTTTGAATTTTTTTGAAATGTTACCTATATACTGGATCTCATACGATCATTCTTCCATACGTTCAAGCCTTAAGATCTCAAAAATCCATAAAAATAAAATGTAAATTTTGAAATGGTTTATTGTTTCTTTCACTAAAAAATAACATTTCAATAGTAGATTATTGAATTTTTGAAATTTTTTGAAATTTTTTGAAATGTTAAATATTTACTGATTCTCATACGGTTATTCTTCTATACGTTCAAGCCATAAGTGCTCAAAAACCCATACTGATAAAATGTAAATTTTGCAATGGTTTATAGTTTCCTTCATTTAAAAATAACATTTCAATAGTAGATTTTTGAATTTTTGAATTTTTTTGAAATGTTACCTATATACTGGATCTCATACGATCATTTTTCCATACGTTCAAGCCTTAAGTGCTCAAAAATCCATATTGATAAAACGTAAATTTTGAAATGTTTTATTGTTTCTTTCACTTAAAAATAACATTTCAATAGTAGATTTTTGAATTTTTGAATTTTTTTGAAATGTTACCTATATACTGGATCTCATACGATCATTCTTCCACACGTTCAAGCCTTAAGTGCTCAAAAATCCATATTGATAAAATGTAAATTTTGAAATGGTTTATTGTTTCTTTCACTTAAAAATAACATTTCAATAGTATATTTTTGAATTTTTGAAATTTTTTGAAATGTTACCTATTTACTGATTCCCATACGATCATTCTTCCATACGTTCAAGCCTTATGTGGTCAAAAATCCATATTGATAAATGTAAATTTTGAAATGTTTTATTGTTTCTTTCACTTAGGTTTGTATTAAATTCACTCAAAAATAACGTTTCAATAGTAGATTTTTGAATTTTTGAATTTTTTTGAAATGTTACCTATATACTGGATCTCATACGATCATTTTTCCATACGTTCAAGCCTTAAGTGCTCAAAAATCCATATTGATAAAATGTAAATTTTGAAATGTTTTATTGTTTCTTTCACTTAAAAATAACATTTCAATAGTAGATTTTTGAATTTTTGAATTTCTTTGAAATGTTATCTATATACTGATTCCCATACGATCATTCTTCCATACGTTCAAGCCTTAAGATGTCAAAAATCCATATAAATAAAATGTAAATTTTGAAATGGTTTATTGTTTCTTTCACTAAAAAATAACATTTCAATAGTAGATTATTGAATTTTTGAAATTTTTTTGAAATGTTACCTATTTACTGATTCCCATACGATCATTCTTCCATACGTTCAAGCCTTAAGTGCTCAAAAATCCATATTGATAAAATTTAAGATTTGAAATGTTTTATTGTTTCTTTCACTTAAAAATAACATTTCAATAGTAGATTTTTGAATTTTTGAATTTTTTTGAAATGTTACCTATATACTGATTCCCATACGAACATTCTTCCATACGTTTAAGCCTTAAGTGGTCAAAAATCCATATTGATAAATGTAAATTTTGAAATGTTTTATTGTTTCTTTCACTTAGGTTACTATTAAATTCACTCAAAAATAACGTTTCAATAGTAGATTTTTGAATTTTTGAATTTTTTTTAAATGTTACCTATATACTGATTCTCAGACTTTTATTCTTCCATACGTTCGAGCCTTAAGTGCTCAAAAATCCATATTGATAAAATGTAAATTTTGAAATGGTTTATTGTTTCTTTCACTTAAAAATAACATTTTAATAGTAGATTTTTGAATTTTTGAATTTTTTTGAAATGTTATCAATATACTGATTCCCATACGATCATTCTTCCATACGTTCAAGCCTTAAGTGCTCAAAAATCCATATTGATAAATGTAAATTTTGAAATGTTTTATTTTTTTTTTCACTTAGGTTAGTTTAACATTCACTCAAAAATAACGTTTCAATAGTAGATTTTTGAATTTTTGAATTTTTGAATTTTTTTGAAATGTTACCTATATACTGGATCTCATACGATCATTCTTCCATACGTTCAAGCCTTAAGATCTCAAAAATCCATAAAAATAAAATGTAAATTTTGAAATGGTTTATTGTTTCTTTCACTAAAAAATAACATTTCAATAGTAGATTATTGAATTTTTGAAATTTTTTGAAATTTTTTGAAATGTTAAATATTTACTGATTCTCATACGGTTATTCTTCTATACGTTCAAGCCATAAGTGCTCAAAAACCCATACTGATAAAATGTAAATTTTGCAATGGTTTATAGTTTCCTTCATTTAAAAATAACATTTCAATAGTAGATTTTTGAATTTTTGAATTTTTTTGAAATGTTACCTATATACTGATTCTCATACGATTATTCTTCTATACGTTCAAGCCATAAGTGCTCAAAAACCCATATTGATAAAATTTAAGATCTGAAATGTTTTATTGTTTCTTAGTCTTAAAAATAACATTTCAATAGTAGATTTTTGAATTTTTAAAATTTTTTGAAATGTTACCTATATACTTATTCTCATACGATTATTCTTCTATACGTTCAAGCCATAAGTGCTCAAAAACCCATATTGATAAAATGTAAATTTTGCAATGGTTTATAGTTTCTTTCATTTAAAAAAGACATTTCAATAGTAGATTTTTGAATTTTTGAATTTTTTTGAAATGTTACCTATATACTGGATCTCATACGATCATTCTTCCACACATTCAAGCCTTAAGTGCTCAAAAATCCATAAAAATAAAATGTAAATTTTGAAATGGTTTTTTGTTTCTTTCACTAAAAAATAATATTTCAATAGTAGATTTTTGAATTTTTGAATTTTTTTGAAATGTTTCCTATATACTGATTCTCATACGATTATTCTTCTATACGTTCAAGCCATAAGTGCTCAAAAACCCATATTGATAAAATTTAAGATCTGAAATGTTTTATTGTTTCTTAGTCTTAAAAATAACATTTCAATAGTAGATTTTTGAATTTTTAAAATTTTTTGAAATGTTGCCTATATACTGATTCTCATACGATTATTCTTCTATACGTTCAAGCCATAAGTGCTCAAAAACCCATATTGATAAAATGTAAATTTTGCAATGGTTTATAGTTTCTTTCATTTAAAAAAGACATTTCAATAGTAGATTTTTGAATTTTTGAATTTTTTTGAAATGTTACCTATATACTGGATCTCATACGATCATTCTTCCATACGTTCAAGCCTTAAGTGGTCAAAAATCCATATTGATAAATGTAAATTTTGAAATGTTTTATTGTTTCTTTCACTTAAAAATAACATTTCAATAGTAGATTTTTGAATTTTTGAATTTTTTTGAAATGTTACCTATTTACTGATTCCCATACGATCATTCTTCCATACGTTCAAGCCTTATGTGGTCAAAAATCCATATTGATAAATGTAAATTTTGAAATGTTTTATTGTTTCTTTCACTTAGGTTTGTATTAAATTCACTCAAAAATAACGTTTCAATAGTAGATTTTTGAATTTTTGAATTTTTTTGAAATGTTACCTATATACTGGATCTCATACGATCATTTTTCCATACGTTCAAGCCTTAAGTGCTCAAAAATCCATATTGATAAAATGTAAATTTTGAAATGTTTTATTGTTTCTTTCACTTAAAAATATCATTTCAATAGTAGATTTTTGAATTTTTGAATTTCTTTGAAATGTTATCTATATACTGATTCCCATACGATCATTCTTCCATACGTTCAAGCCTTAAGATGTCAAAAATCCATATAAATAAAATGTAAATTTTGAAATGGTTTATTGTTTCTTTCACTAAAAAATAACATTTCAATAGTAGATTATTGAATTTTTGAAATTTTTTTGAAATGTTACCTATTTACTGATTCCCATACGATCATTCTTCCATACGTTCAAGCCTTAAGTGCTCAAAAATCCATATTGATAAAATTTAAGATTTGAAATGTTTTATTGTTTCTTTCACTTAAAAATAACATTTCAATAGTAGATTTTTGAATTTTTGAATTTTTTTGAAATGTTACCTATATACTGATTCCCATACGAACATTCTTCCATACGTTTAAGCCTTAAGTGGTCAAAAATCCATATTGATAAATGTAAATTTTGAAATGTTTTATTGTTTCTTTCACTTAGGTTACTATTAAATTCACTCAAAAATAACGTTTCAATAGTAGATTTTTGAATTTTTGAATTTTTTTTAAATGTTACCTATATACTGATTCTCAGACTTTTATTCTTCCATACGTTCGAGCCTTAAGTGCTCAAAAATCCATATTGATAAAATGTAAATTTTGAAATGGTTTATTGTTTCTTTCACTTAAAAATAACATTTTAATAGTAGATTTTTGAATTTTTGAATTTTTTTGAAATGTTATCAATATACTGATTCCCATACGATCATTCTTCCATACGTTCAAGCTTTAAGTGCTCAAAAATCCATATTGATAAATGTAAATTTTGAAATGTTTTGTTTTTTTTTTCACTTAGGTTAGTTTAACATTCACTCAAAAATAACGTTTCAATAGTAGATTTTTGAATTTTTGAATTTTTTTGAAATGTTACCTATATACTGGATCTCATACGATCATTCTTCCATACGTTCAAGCCTTAAGATCTCAAAAATCCATAAAAATAAAATGTAAATTTTGAAATGGTTTATTGTTTCTTTCACTAAAAAATAACATTTCAATAGTAGATTATTGAATTTTTGAAATTTTTTGAAATTTTTTGAAATGTTAAATATTTACTGATTCTCATACGGTTATTCTTCTATACGTTCAAGCCATAAGTGCTCAAAAACCCATACTGATAAAATGTAAATTTTGCAATGGTTTATAGTTTCCTTCATTTAAAAATAACATTTCAATAGTAGATTTTTGAATTTTTGAATTTTTTTGAAATGTTACCTATATACTGATTCTCATACGATTATTCTTCTATACGTTCAAGCCATAAGTGCTCAAAAACCCATATTGATAAAATTTAAGATCTGAAATGTTTTATTGTTTCTTAGTCTTAAAAATAACATTTCAATAGTAGATTTTTGAATTTTTAAAATTTTTTGAAATGTTACCTATATACTTATTCTCATACGATTATTCTTCTATACGTTCAAGCCATAAGTGCTCAAAAACCCATATTGATAAAATGTAAATTTTGCAATGGTTTATAGTTTCTTTCATTTAAAAAAGACATTTCAATAGTAGATTTTTGAATTTTTGAATTTTTTTGAAATGTTACCTATATACTGGATCTCATACGATCATTCTTCCACACATTCAAGCCTTAAGTGCTCAAAAATCCATAAAAATAAAATGTAAATTTTGAAATGGTTTTTTGTTTCTTTCACTAAAAAATAATATTTCAATAGTAGATTTTTGAATTTTTGAATTTTTTTGAAATGTTTCCTATATACTGATTCTCATACGATTATTCTTCTATACGTTCAAGCCATAAGTGCTCAAAAACCCATATTGATAAAATTTAAGATCTGAAATGTTTTATTGTTTCTTAGTCTTAAAAATAACATTTCAATAGTAGATTTTTGAATTTTTAAAATTTTTTGAAATGTTGCCTATATACTGATTCTCATACGATTATTCTTCTATACGTTCAAGCCATAAGTGCTCAAAAACCCATATTGATAAAATGTAAATTTTGCAATGGTTTATAGTTTCTTTCATTTAAAAAAGACATTTCAATAGTAGATTTTTGAATTTTTGAATTTTTTTGAAATGTTACCTATATACTGGATCTCATACGATCATTCTTCCATACGTTCAAGCCTTAAGTGGTCAAAAATCCATATTGATAAATGTAAATTTTGAAATGTTTTATTGTTTCTTTCACTTAGGTTAGTATTAAATTCACTCAAAAATAACGTTTCAATAGTAGATTTTTCAATTTTTGAATTTTTTTGAAATGTTACCTATATACTTATTCTCATACGATTATTCTTCTATACGTTCAAGCCATAAGTGCTCAAAAACCCATATTGATAAAATGTAAATTTTGCAATGGTTTATAGTTTCTTTCATTTAAAAAAGACATTTCAATAGTAGATTTTTGAATTTTTGAATTTTTTTGAAATGTTACCTATATACTGGATCTCATACGATCATTCTTCCATACGTTCAAGCCTTAAGTGCTCAAAAATCCATATTGATAAAATTTAAGATTTGAAATGTTTTATTGTTTCTTAGTCTTAAAAATAACATTTCAATAGTAGATTTTTGAATTTTTAAAATTTTTTGAAATGTTGCCTATATACTGGATCTCATACGATCATTCTTCCATACGTTCAAGCCTTAAGATCTCAAAAATCCATATAAATAAAATGTAAATTTTGAAATGGTTTATTGTTTCTTTCACTAAAAAATAACATTTCAATAGTAGATTATTGAATTTTTGAAATTTTTTGAAATGTTAAATATTTACTGATTCTCATACGGTTATTCTTCTATACGTTCAAGCCATAAGTGCTCAAAAACCCATACTGATAAAATGTAAATTTTGCAATGGTTTATAGTTTCCTTCATTTAAAAATAACGTTTCAATAGTAGATTTTTGAATTTTTGAATTTTTTTGAAATGTTACCTATATACTGGATCAAGCCTTAAGATCTCAAAAATCCATATAAATAAAATGTAAATTTTGAAATTGTTTATTGTTTCTTTCACTAAAAAATAACATTTCAATAGTAGATTATTGAATTTTTGAAATTTTTTGAAATTTTTTGAAATGTTAAATATTTACTGATTCTCATACGGTTATTCTTCTATACGTTCAAGCCATAAGTGCTCAAAAACCCATACTGATAAAATGTAAATTTTGCAATGGTTTATAGTTTCCTTCATTTAAAAATAAAATTTCAATAGTAGATTATTGAATTTTTGAAATTTTTTGAAATGTTACTTATTTACTGATTCCCATACGATCATTCTTCCATACGTTCAAGTCTTAAGTGCTCAAAAACCCATACTGATAAAATGTAAATTTTGCAATGGTTTATAGTTTCTTTCATTTTAAAATAACATTTCAAAAGTAGATTTTTGAATTTTTGAATTTTTTTGAAATGTTACCTATATACTGGATCTCATACGATCATTCTTCCATACGTTCAAGCCTTAAGTGCTCAAAAATCCATATTGATAAAATTTAAGATTTGAAATGTTTTATTGTTTCTTTCACTTAAAAATAACATTTCAATAGTAGATTTTTTAATTTTTAAAATTTTTTGAAATGTTACCTATATACTTATTCTCATACGATTATTCTTCTATACGTTCAAGCCATAAGTGCTCAAAAACCCATATTGATAAAATGTAAATTTTGCAATGGTTTATAGTTTCTTTCATTTAAAAAAGACATTTCAATAGTAGATTTTTGAATTTTTGAATTTTTTTGAAATGTTACCTATATACTGGATCTCATACGATCATTCTTCCACACATTCAAGCCTTAAGTGCTCAAAAATCCATAAAAATAAAATGTAAATTTTGAAATGGTTTTTTGTTTCTTTCACTAAAAAATAATATTTCAATAGTAGATTTTTGAATTTTTGAATTTTTTTGAAATGTTTCCTATATACTGATTCTCATACGATTATTCTTCTATACGTTCAAGCCATAAGTGCTCAAAAACCCATATTGATAAAATTTAAGATCTGAAATGTTTTATTGTTTCTTAGTCTTAAAAATAACATTTCAATAGTAGATTTTTGAATTTTTAAAATTTTTTGAAATGTTGCCTATATACTGATTCTCATACGATTATTCTTCTATACGTTCAAGCCATAAGTGCTCAAAAACCCATATTGATAAAATGTAAATTTTGCAATGGTTTATAGTTTCTTTCATTTAAAAAAGACATTTCAATAGTAGATTTTTGAATTTTTGAATTTTTTTGAAATGTTACCTATATACTGGATCTCATACGATCATTCTTCCATACGTTCAAGCCTTAAGTGGTCAAAAATCCATATTGATAAATGTAAATTTTGAAATGTTTTATTGTTTCTTTCACTTAAAAATAACATTTCAATAGTAGATTTTTGAATTTTTGAATTTTTTTGAAATGTTACCTATTTACTGATTCCCATACGATCATTCTTCCATACGTTCAAGCCTTATGTGGTCAAAAATCCATATTGATAAATGTAAATTTTGAAATGTTTTATTGTTTCTTTCACTTAGGTTTGTATTAAATTCACTCAAAAATAACGTTTCAATAGTAGATTTTTGAATTTTTGAATTTTTTTGAAATGTTACCTATATACTGGATCTCATACGATCATTTTTCCATACGTTCAAGCCTTAAGTGCTCAAAAATCCATATTGATAAAATGTAAATTTTGAAATGTTTTATTGTTTCTTTCACTTAAAAATAACATTTCAATAGTAGATTTTTGAATTTTTGAATTTCTTTGAAATGTTATCTATATACTGATTCCCATACGATCATTCTTCCATACGTTCAAGCCTTAAGATGTCAAAAATCCATATAAATAAAATGTAAATTTTGAAATGGTTTATTGTTTCTTTCACTAAAAAATAACATTTCAATAGTAGATTATTGAATTTTTGAAATTTTTTTGAAATGTTACCTATTTACTGATTCCCATACGATCATTCTTCCATACGTTCAAGCCTTAAGTGCTCAAAAATCCATATTGATAAAATTTAAGATTTGAAATGTTTTATTGTTTCTTTCACTTAAAAATAACATTTCAATAGTAGATTTTTGAATTTTTGAATTTTTTTGAAATGTTACCTATATACTGATTCCCATACGAACATTCTTCCATACGTTTAAGCCTTAAGTGGTCAAAAATCCATATTGATAAATGTAAATTTTGAAATGTTTTATTGTTTCTTTCACTTAGGTTACTATTAAATTCACTCAAAAATAACGTTTCAATAGTAGATTTTTGAATTTTTGAATTTTTTTTAAATGTTACCTATATACTGATTCTCAGACTTTTATTCTTCCATACGTTCGAGCCTTAAGTGCTCAAAAATCCATATTGATAAAATGTAAATTTTGAAATGGTTTATTGTTTCTTTCACTTAAAAATAACATTTTAATAGTAGATTTTTGAATTTTTGAATTTTTTTGAAATGTTATCAATATACTGATTCCCATACGATCATTCTTCCATACGTTCAAGCTTTAAGTGCTCAAAAATCCATATTGATAAATGTAAATTTTGAAATGTTTTGTTTTTTTTTTCACTTAGGTTAGTTTAACATTCACTCAAAAATAACGTTTCAATAGTAGATTTTTGAATTTTTGAATTTTTTTGAAATGTTACCTATATACTGGATCTCATACGATCATTCTTCCATACGTTCAAGCCTTAAGATCTCAAAAATCCATAAAAATAAAATGTAAATTTTGAAATGGTTTATTGTTTCTTTCACTAAAAAATAACATTTCAATAGTAGATTATTGAATTTTTGAAATTTTTTGAAATTTTTTGAAATGTTAAATATTTACTGATTCTCATACGGTTATTCTTCTATACGTTCAAGCCATAAGTGCTCAAAAACCCATACTGATAAAATGTAAATTTTGCAATGGTTTATAGTTTCCTTCATTTAAAAATAACATTTCAATAGTAGATTTTTGAATTTTTGAATTTTTTTGAAATGTTACCTATATACTGATTCTCATACGATTATTCTTCTATACGTTCAAGCCATAAGTGCTCAAAAACCCATATTGATAAAATTTAAGATCTGAAATGTTTTATTGTTTCTTAGTCTTAAAAATAACATTTCAATAGTAGATTTTTGAATTTTTAAAATTTTTTGAAATGTTACCTATATACTTATTCTCATACGATTATTCTTCTATACGTTCAAGCCATAAGTGCTCAAAAACCCATATTGATAAAATGTAAATTTTGCAATGGTTTATAGTTTCTTTCATTTAAAAAAGACATTTCAATAGTAGATTTTTGAATTTTTGAATTTTTTTGAAATGTTACCTATATACTGGATCTCATACGATCATTCTTCCACACATTCAAGCCTTAAGTGCTCAAAAATCCATAAAAATAAAATGTAAATTTTGAAATGGTTTTTTGTTTCTTTCACTAAAAAATAATATTTCAATAGTAGATTTTTGAATTTTTGAATTTTTTTGAAATGTTTCCTATATACTGATTCTCATACGATTATTCTTCTATACGTTCAAGCCATAAGTGCTCAAAAACCCATATTGATAAAATTTAAGATCTGAAATGTTTTATTGTTTCTTAGTCTTAAAAATAACATTTCAATAGTAGATTTTTGAATTTTTAAAATTTTTTGAAATGTTGCCTATATACTGATTCTCAGACTTTTATTCTTCTATACGTTCAAGCCATAAGTGCTCAAAAACCCATATTGATAAAATGTAAATTTTGCAATGGTTTATAGTTTCTTTCATTTAAAAAAGACATTTCAATAGTAGATTTTTGAATTTTTGAATTTTTTTGAAATGTTACCTATATACTGGATCTCATACGATCATTCTTCCATACGTTCAAGCCTTAAGTGGTCAAAAATCCATATTGATAAATGTAAATTTTGAAATGTTTTATTGTTTCTTTCACTTAGGTTAGTATTAAATTCACTCAAAAATAACGTTTCAATAGTAGATTTTTCAATTTTTGAATTTTTTTGAAATGTTACCTATATACTGGATCTCATACGATCATTCTTCCATACGTTCAAGCCTTAAGATCTCAAAAATCCATATAAATAAAATGTAAATTTTGAAATGGTTTATTGTTTCTTTCACTAAAAAATAACATTTCAATGGTAGATTATTGAATTTTTGAAATTTTTTGAAATTTTTTGAAATGTTAAATATTTACTGATTCTCATACGGTTATTCTTCTATACGTTCAAGCCATAAGTGCTCAAAAACCCATACTGATAAAATGTAAATTTTGCAATGGTTTATAGTTTCCTTCATTTAAAAATAACATTTCAATAGTAGATTTTTGAATTTTTGAATTTTTTTGAAATGTTACCTATATACTGGATCTCATACGATCATTCTTCCATACGTTCAAGCCTTAAGATCTCAAAAATCCATATAAATAAAATGTAAATTTTGAAATGGTTTATTGTTTCTTTCACTAAAAAATAACATTTCAATAGTAGATTATTGAATTTTTGAAATTTTTTGAAATGTTAAATATTTACTGATTCTCATACGGTTATTCTTCTATACGTTCAAGCCATAAGTGCTCAAAAACCCATACTGATAAAATGTAAATTTTGCAATGGTTTATAGTTTCCTTCATTTAAAAATAACGTTTCAATAGTAGATTTTTGAATTTTTGAATTTTTTTGAAATGTTACCTATATACTGGATCAAGCCTTAAGATCTCAAAAATCCATATAAATAAAATGTAAATTTTGAAATTGTTTATTGTTTCTTTCACTAAAAAATAACATTTCAATAGTAGATTATTGAATTTTTGAAATTTTTTGAAATTTTTTGAAATGTTAAATATTTACTGATTCTCATACGGTTATTCTTCTATACGTTCAAGCCATAAGTGCTCAAAAACCCATACTGATAAAATGTAAATTTTGCAATGGTTTATAGTTTCCTTCATTTAAAAATAAAATTTCAATAGTAGATTATTGAATTTTTGAAATTTTTTGAAATGTTACTTATTTACTGATTCCCATACGATCATTCTTCCATACGTTCAAGTCTTAAGTGCTCAAAAACCCATACTGATAAAATGTAAATTTTGCAATGGTTTATAGTTTCTTTCATTTTAAAATAACATTTCAAAAGTAGATTTTTGAATTTTTGAATTTTTTTGAAATGTTACCTATATACTGGATCTCATACGATCATTCTTCCATACGTTCAAGCCTTAAGTGCTCAAAAATCCATATTGATAAAATTTAAGATTTGAAATGTTTTATTGTTTCTTTCACTTAAAAATAACATTTCAATAGTAGATTTTTTAATTTTTAAAATTTTTTGAAATGTTACCTATATACTTATTCTCATACGATTATTCTTCTATACGTTCAAGCCATAAGTGCTCAAAAACCCATATTGATAAAATGTAAATTTTGCAATGGTTTATAGTTTCTTTCATTTAAAAAAGACATTTCAATAGTAGATTTTTGAATTTTTGAATTTTTTTGAAATGTTACCTATATACTGGATCTCATACGATCATTCTTCCACACATTCAAGCCTTAAGTGCTCAAAAATCCATAAAAATAATATGTAAATTTTGAAATGGTTTTTTGTTTCTTTCACTAAAAAATAATATTTCAATAGTAGATTTTTGAATTTTTGAATTTTTTTGAAATGTTTCCTATATACTGATTCTCATACGATTATTCTTCTATACGTTCAAGCCATAAGTGCTCAAAAACCCATATTGATAAAATTTAAAATCTGAAATGTTTTATTGTTTCTTAGTCTTAAAAATAACATTTCAATAGTAGATTTTTGAATTTTTAAAATTTTTTGAAATGTTGCCTATATACTGATTCTCATACGATTATTCTTCTATACGTTCAAGCCATAAGTGCTCAAAAACCCATATTGATAAAATGTAAATTTTGCAATGGTTTATAGTTTCTTTCATTTAAAAAAGACATTTCAATAGTAGATTTTTGAATTTTTGAATTTTTTTGAAATGTTACCTATATACTGGATCTCATACGATCATTCTTCCATACGTTCAAGCCTTAAGTGGTCAAAAATCCATATTGATAAATGTAAATTTTGAAATGTTTTATTGTTTCTTTCACTTAGGTTAGTATTAAATTCACTCAAAAATAACGTTTCAATAGTAGATTTTTGAATTTTTGAATTTTTTTGAAATGTTACCTATATACTGGATCTCATACGATCATTCTTCCATACGTTCAAGCCTTAAGATCTCAAAAATCCATATAAATAAAATGTAAATTTTGAAATGGTTTATTGTTTCTTTCACTAAAAAATAACATTTCAATGGTAGATTATTGAATTTTTGAAATTTTTTGAAATTTTTTGAAATGTTAAATATTTACTGATTCTCATACGGTTATTCTTCTATACGTTCAAGCCATAAGTGCTCAAAAACCCATACTGATAAAATGTAAATTTTGCAATGGTTTATAGTTTCCTTCATTTAAAAATAACATTTCAATAGTAGATTTTTGAATTTTTGAATTTTTTTGAAATTTTTTGAAATGTTAAATATTTACTGATTCTCATACGGTTATTCTTCTATACGTTCAAGCCATAAGTGCTCAAAAACCCATACTGATAAAATGTAAATTTTGCAATGGTTTATAGTTTCCTTCATTTAAAAATAACATTTCAATAGTAGATTTTTGAATTTTTGAATTTTTTTGAAATGTTACCTATATACTGGATCTCATACGATCATTCTTCCATACGTTCAAGCCTTAAGATCTCAAAAATCCATATAAATAAAATGTAAATTTTGAAATTGTTTATTGTTTCTTTCACTAAAAAATAACATTTCAATAGTAGATTATTGAATTTTCGAAATTTTTTGAAATTTTTTGAAATGTTAAATATTTACTGATTCTCATACGGTTATTCTTCTATACGTTGAAGCCATAAGTGCTCAAAAACCCATACTGATAAAATGTAAATTTTGCAATGGTTTATAGTTTCCTTCATTTAAAAATAACATTTCAATAGTAGATTATTGAATTTTTGAAATTTTTTGAAATGTTACTTATTTACTGATTCCCTTACGATCATTCTTCCATACGTTCAAGTCTTAAGTGCTCAAAAACCCATACTGATAAAATGTAAATTTTACAATGGTTTATAGTTTCTTTCATTTTAAAATAACATTTCAAAAGTAGATTTTTGAATTTTTGAATTTTTTTGAAATATTACCTATATACTGGATCTCATACGATCATTCTTCCATACGTTCAAGCCTTAAGTGCTCAAAAATCCATATTGATAAAATTTAAGATTTGAAATGTTTTATTGTTTCTTTCACTTAAAAATAACATTTCAATAGTAGATTTTTTAATTTTTAAAATTTTTTGAAATGTTACCTATTTTCTGATTCCCATACGATCATTTTTCCATACGGTCAAGCCTTAAGTGGTCAAAAATCCATATTGATAAATGTAAATTTTGAAATGTTTTATTGTTTCTTTCACTTAGGTTAGTATTAAATTCACTCAAAAATAACGTTTCAATAGTAGATTTTTGAATTTTTGAATTTTTTTGAAATGTTACCTATATACTGGATCTCATACGATCATTCTTCCATACGTTCAAGCCTTTAAGTGATCAAAAATCCATATTGATAAAATGTAAATTTTGAAATGTTTTATTGTTTCTTTCACGTAGGTTAGTATTAAATGCACTTAAAAAAACATTTTAATAGAACATTATTGAATTTTTGATATTTTTTTAAATGTTACCTATATACTGATTCTCAGACTTTTATTCTTCCATACGTTCAAGCCTTAAGAGCTCAAAAATCCATATTGATAAAATGTAAATTTTGAAATGGTTTATTGTTTCTTTCACTTAGGTTAGTATTAAATTCACTTCAAAAAACATTTTAATAGAACATTATTGAATTTTTGAAATTTTTTTAAATGTTACCTATATACTGATTCTCAGACTTTTATTCTTTCATACGTTCAAGCCTTAAGTGCTCAGAAATCCATATTGATAAAATGTAAATTTTGCAATGGTTTATAGTTTCTTTCATTTAAAAATAATATTTCAATAGTAGATTTTTGAATTTTTGAATTTTTTTGAAATGTTACCTATATACTGGATCTCATACGATCATTCTTCCATTCGTTCAAGCCTTAAGATCTCAAAAATCCATATAAATAAAATGTAAATTTTTAAATGGTTTATTGTTTCTTTCACTAAAAAATAACATTTCAATAGTAGATTATTGAATTTTTGAAATTTTTTGAAATGTTACTTTTTTACTGATTCCCATACGATCATTCTTCCATAAGTTCAAGCCTTAAGTGGTCAAAAATCCATATTGATAAATTCAATAATGATTAGCAGGCTCGAGGTCAATTTTGATACACCAAATTTGTAATCAAAAGTTTTGGCAGTTTTAACAACAAACAATATTGCAAGAACTAGCTCAAAAGCTAGCAGCAGGCAGATCGTACAGCTGTTTCGGGAGTTGCCAAACTCCTTCATCTGCGATCTTTGCTTAACAATGAACGGATTATCAGCACTCCTCATACGTTTTTCTTGATAAACTGCATGAGAATTGCAGGTTATCAAACGAAAAACCCTGAGAAATGCTGCTTCGATCATCGCCTTGCAATATTGTTGTTGTTGTGGGCCACCGCTGTTTGTTGGAGTCAAGTCTTGACTCACGTCAACTGCTTGTGGACCAAATTTAGCCTCGAGACTGCTAATCATTATTGAATTACTTGTATAGGTCGTAAAAAAACACTTTTTAACTAAAAACGGAAGGCACGCCGTAGTCATACACATATTAGTGTAGTATGACAGAAACTTGAAAATAAAATTTTTGTTTTATTTTTCTAAATTTGGTCCACAAGCAGTTGACGTGAGTCAAGACTTGACTCCAACAAACAGCGGTGGCCCACAACAACAACAATATTGCAAGGCGATGATCGAAGCAGCATTTCTCAGGGTTTTTCGTTTGATAACCTGCAATTCTCATGCAGTTTATCAAGAAAAACGTATGAGGAGTGCTGATAATCCGTTCATCGTTAAGCAAAGATCGCTGATGAAGGAGTTTGGCAACTCCCGAAACAGCTGTACGATCTGCCTGCTGCTAGCTTTTGAGCTAGTTCTTGCAATATTGTTTGTTGTTAAAACTGCCAAAACTTTTGATTACAAATTTGGTGTATCAAAATTGACCTCGAGCCTGCTAATCATTATTGAATTACTTGTATAGGTCGTAAAAAAACACTTTTTAAATATTGATAAATGTAAATTTTGAAATGTTTTATTGTTTCTTTCACTTAGGTTAGTATTAAATTCACTCAAAAATAACGTTTCAATAGTAGATTTTTGAATTTTTGAATTTTTTTGAAATGTTACCTATATACTGGATCTCATACGATCATTCTTCCATACGTTCAAGCCTTAAGATCTCAAAAATCCATATAAATAAAATGTAAATTTTGAAATGGTTTATTGTTTCTTTCACTAAAAAATAACATTTCAATAGTAGATTATTGAATTTTTGAAATTTTTTGAAATGTTAAATATTTACTGATTCCCTTACGATCATTCTTCCATACGTTCAAGTCTTAAGTGCTCAAAAACCC
The DNA here is from genome assembly GCA_034638295.1 of Phortica okadai. Taxonomy (NCBI): domain Eukaryota; kingdom Metazoa; phylum Arthropoda; class Insecta; order Diptera; family Drosophilidae; genus Phortica; species Phortica okadai. The sequence goes on along the minus strand of CM067851.1, from coordinate 25,647,465 downwards.
ATACTGATAAAATGTAAATTTTACAATGGTTTATAGTTTCTTTCATTTTAAAATAACATTTCAAAAGTAGATTTTTGAATTTTTGAATTTTTTTGAAATGTTACCTATATACTGGATCTCATACGATCATTCTTCCATACGTTCAAGCCTTAAGTGCTCAAAAATCCATATTGATAAAATTTAAGATTTGAAATGTTTTATTGTTTCTTTCACTTAAAAATAACATTTCAATAATAGATTTTTTAATTTTTAAAATTTTTTGAAATGTTACCTATTTTCTGATTCCCATACGATCATTTTTCCATACGGTCAAGCCTTAAGTGGTCAAAAATCCATATTGATAAATGTAAATTTTGAAATGTTTTATTGTTTCTTTCACTTAGGTTAGTATTAAATTCACTCAAAAATAACGTTTCAATAGTAGATTTTTGAATTTTTGAATTTTTTTGAAATTTTACCTATATACTGGATCTCATACGATCATTCTTCCATACGTTCAAGCCTTTAAGTGCTCAAAAATCCATATTGATAAAATGTAAATTTTGAAATGGTTTATTGTTTCTTTCACTTAGGTTAGTATTAAATTCACTTCAAAAAACATTTTAATAGAACATTATTGAATTTTTGAAATTTTTTTAAATGTTACCTATATACTGATTCTCAGACTTTTATTCTTCCATACGTTCAAGCCTTTAAGTGCTCAAAAATCCATATTGATAAAATGTAAATTTTGAAATGTTTTATTGTTTCTTTCACTTGAGTTAGTATTAAATTCACTCAAAAATAACATTTCAATAGTAGATTTTTGAATTTTTAAAATTTTTTGAAATGTTACCTATATACTGATTCTCATACGATTATTCTTCTATACGTTCAAGCCATAAGTGCTCAAAAACCCATATTGATAAAATGTAAATTTTGCAATGGTTTATAGTTTCTTTCATTTAAAAAAGACATTTCAATAGTAGATTTTTGAATTTTTGAATTTTTTTGAAATGTTACCTATATACTGGATCTCATACGATCATTCTTCCATACATTCAAGCCTTAAGTGCTCAAAAATCCATATAAATAAAATGTAAATTTTGAAATGGTTTATTGTTTCTTTCACTAAAAAATAATATTTCAATAGTAGATTATTGAATTTTTGAAATTTTTTGAAATGTGACCTATTTACTGATACGATCATTCTTCAATACGTTCAAGCCTTAAGTGGTCAAAAATCCATATTGATAAATGTAAATTTTGAAATGTTTTATTGTTTCTTTCACTTAGGTTAGTATTAAATTCACTCAAAAATAACGTTTCAATAGTAGATTTTTGAATTTTTGAATTTTTTTGAAATGTTACCTATATACTGGATCTCATACGATCATTCTTCCACACATTCAAGCCTTAAGTGCTAAAAAATCCATATTGATAAAATGTAAATTTTGAAATGGTTTATTGTTTCTTTCACCTAAAAATAACATTTCAATAGTAGATTTTTGAATTTTTGAAATTTTTTGAAATGTTACCTATTTACTGATTCCCATACGATCATTCTTCCATACGTTCAAGCCTTATGTGGTCAAAAATCCATATTGATAAATGTAAATTTTGCAATGGTTTATAGTTTCTTTCATTTAAAAAAGACATTTCAATAGTAGATTTTTGAATTTTTGAATTTCTTTGAAATGTTATCTATATACTGATTCCCATACGATCATTCTGCCATACGTTCAAGCCTTAAGATGTCAAAAATCCATATAAATAAAATGTAAATTTTGAAATGGTTTATTGTTTCTTTCACTAAAAAATAACATTTCAATAGTAGATTTTTGAATTTTTGAAATTTTTTGAAATGTTACCTATTTACTGATTCCCATACGATCATTCTTCCATACGTTCAAGCCTTATGTGGTCAAAAATCCATATTGATAAATGTAAATTTTGAAATGTTTTATTGTTTCTTTCACTTAGGTTTGTATTAAATTCACTCAAAAATAACGTTTCAATAGTAGATTTTTGAATTTTTAAATTTTTTTGAAATGTTACCTATATACTGGATCTCATACGATCATTCTTCCATACGTTCAAGCCTTATGTGGTCAAAAATCCATATTGATAAATGTAAATTTTGAAATGTTTTATTGTTTCTTTCACTTAGGTTTGTATTAAATTCACTCAAAAATAACGTTTCAATAGTAGATTTTTGAATTTTTGAATTTTTTTGAAATGTTACCTATATACTGGATCTCATACGATAATTTTTCCATACGTTCAAGCCTTAAGTGCTCAAAAATCCATATTGATAAAATGTAAATTTTGAAATGTTTTATTGTTTCTTTCACTTAAAAATAACATTTCAATAGTAGATTTTTGAATTTTTGAATTTCTTTGAAATTTTATCTATATACTGATTCCCATACGATCATTCTTCCATACGTTCAAGCCTTAAGATGTCAAAAATCCATATAAATAAAATGTAAATTTTGAAATGGTTTATTGTTTCTTTCACTAAAAAATAACATTTCAATAGTAGATTATTGAATTTTTGAAATTTTTTTGAAATGTTACCTATTTACTGATTCCCATACGATCATTCTTCCATTCGTTCAAGCCTTAAGTGCTCAAAAATCCATATTGATAAAATTTAAGATTTGAAATGTTTTATTGTTTCTTTCACTTAAAAATAACATTTCAATAGTAGATTTTTGAATTTTTGAATTTTTTTTTAAATGTTACCTATATACTGGATCTCATACGAACATTCTTCCATACGTTTAAGCCTTAAGTGGTCAAAAATCCATATTGATAAATGTAAATTTTGAAATGTTTTATTGTTTCTTTCACTTAGGTTACTATTAAATTCACTCAAAAATAACGTTTCAATAGTAGATTTTTGAATTTTTGAATTTTTTTTAAATGTTACCTATATACTGATTCTCAGACTTTTATTCTTCCATACGTTCAAGCCTTAAGTGCTCAAAAATCCATATTGATAAAATGTAAATTTTGAAATGGTTTATTGTTTCTTTCACTTAAAAATAACATTTCAATAGTAGATTTTTGAATTTTTGAATTTTTTTGAAATGTTACCTATATACTGGATCTCATACGATCATTCTTCCATACGTTCAAGCCATAAGTGCTCAAAAATCCATATTGATAAAATTTAAGATTTGAAATGGTTTATTGTTTCTTTCACTAAAAAATAACATTTCAATAGTAGATTATTGAATTTTTGAAATTTTTTTGAAATGTTACCTATTTACTGATTCCCATACGATCATTCTTCCATACGTTCAAGCCTTAAGTGCTCAAAAATCCATATTGATAAAATTTAAGATTTGAAATGTTTTATTGTTTCTTTCACTTAAAAATAACATTTCAATAGGAGATTTTTGAATTTTTGAATTTTTTTGAAATGTTACCTATATACTGATTCCCATACGAACATTCTTCCATACGTTTAAGCCTTAAGTGGTCAAAAATCCATATTGATAAATGTAAATTTTGAAATGTTTTATTGTTTCTTTCACTTAGGTTACTATTAAATTCACTCAAAAATAACGTTTCAATAGTAGATTTTTGAATTTTTGAATTTTTTTTAAATGTTACCTATATACTGATTCTCAGACTTTTATTCTTCCATACGTTGAAGCCTTAAGTGCTCAAAAATCTATATTGATAAATGTAAATTTTGAAATGTTTTATTGTTTTTATACCCTGTACACACACTGTGTATCAGGGTATATTAAGTTTGTTTGAGACGGTTTGTATGTAACGCATAGAAGGAGGGGAGGGGGACCCTATAAAGTATATATATTCTTGATCAGGATGACAAGACGAATTGATATAGCCCTGTCTGTCCGTCCGTCCGTCCGTCCGTCCGTCCTCACCAATGGTTCTCGAAAACTATAAGAGCTAGAGACTTGAAATTTGGTGGATAGACTCGTGAGGTCAAACGCTAGATCAAGTTTGAAGGATTTTTTGCCACGCCCACTCCTTCCCGCCCATCGAGCACCACCCATTTTTTCAAAAGGCTGTAGCTCGAAAACCTGATGAGTTAGAAACATGAAAATGAGTATGTAGACTCAGTATGTATAGCTCTACAAAACTGCATACCACATTTTTTCCCCCTCCCCTTCGTTTCCCCTCAAAAAGTTGTTTTCTTAAAATTGCTGTATCTCCTAAACTATAATAGATACAATATAATAGAAATAGAAATTTTGTATGCAAGCTCAGTAAACATACCTTTTTAAAACTGCATACCACAAACTTTCATTTTTAACGCTGTGTGACAACGCAAAGACAAACAAGTTGAAATTTGGCATAAATTGCGCTTTGAACACTGCTTTATCCTATTTGTACCAAAAACCGTACTTAACACTGCGAAAACTATTAAAGCTAGAGACTTGAAATTTGGAATATAGACTCGTGTGGTCGAACACTAGATCAAGTTTAAAGGAATTTTTGCCACGCCCATTCCTTCCCGCCCATCGAGCACAACAAAAGGTCATTTTTTCTTAAAATTGCTGTATATCCTAAAGTATAAAGAATACAATGCTGAAAATTTGTATGCAAACTCCGATAACATACCTTTTTAAAACTGCATACAAAAAACTACCACTTTCCCCGCAAAGACCAACACACTAAAATTTTGCAGCAATGCTTTGTAACAAAATCCGTACTAAAGCGCCATCTAATGGCAACATTGCACTGTGAGCCCTGCCTCACTATTAGCAAATACTCAAACCATATCGTGGTACACTGCTTTTGCTGTCGGCGAATGTTTAACGTGTTATCAACATAGGTGTGTGTACAGGGTATTATATAGTTGAGAATACTCAACTATACCGCCCTTACTGGTTTTCACTTAGGTTAGTTTAACATTCACTCAAAAATAACGTTTCAATAGTAGATTTTTGAATTTTTGAATTTTTTTGAAATGTTACCTATATACTGGATCTCATACGATCATTCTTCCATACGTTCAAGCCTTAAGATCTCAAAAATCCATATAAATAAAATGTAAATTTTGAAATGGTTTATTGTTTCTTTCACTAAAAAATAACATTTCAATAGTAGATTATTGAATTTTTGAAATTTTTTGAAATTTTTTGAAATGTTAAATATTTACTGATTCTCATACGGTTATTCTTCTATACGTTCAAGCCATAAGTGCTCAAAAACCCATACTGATAAAATGTAAATTTTGCAATGGTTTATAGTTTCCTTCATTTAAAAATAACATTTCAATAGTAGATTTTTGAATTTTTGAATTTTTTTGAAATGTTACCTATATACTGATTCTCATACGATTATTCTTCTATACGTTCAAGCCATAAGTGCTCAAAAACCCATATTGATAAAATTTAAGATTTGAAATGTTTTATTGTTTCTTAGTCTTAAAAATAACATTTCAATAGTAGATTTTTGAATTTTTAAAATTTTTTGAAATGTTACCTATATACTGATTCTCATACGATTATTCTTCTATACGTTCAAGCCATAAGTGCTCAAAAACCCATATTGATAAAATGTAAATTTTGCAATGGTTTATAGTTTCTTTCATTTAAAAAAGACATTTCAATAGTAGATTTTTGAATTTTTGAATTTTTTTGAAATGTTACCTATATACTGGATCTCATACGATCATTCTTCCACACATTCAAGCCTTAAGTGCTCAAAAATCCATATAAATAAAATGTAAATTTTGAAATGGTTTATTGTTTCTTTCACTAAAAAATAATATTTCAATAGTAGATTATTGAATTTTTGAAATTTTTTGAAATGTGACCTATTTACTGATTCCCATACGATCATTCTTCAATACGTTCAAGCCTTAAGTGGTCAAAAATCCATATTGATAAATGTAAATTTTGAAATGTTTTATTGTTTCTTTCACTTAGGTTAGTATTAAATTCACTCAAAAATAACGTTTCAATAGTAGATTTTTGAATTTTTGAATTTTTTTGAAATGTTACCTATATACTGGATCTCATACGATCATTCTTCCACACGTTCAAGCCTTAAGTGCTCAAAAATCCATATTGATAAAATGTAAATTTTGAAATGGTTTATTGTTTCTTTTACTTAAAAATAACATTTCAATAGTAGATTTTTGAATTTTTGAAATTTTTTGAAATGTTACCTATTTACTGATTCCCATGCGATCATTCTTCCATACGTTCAAGCCTTATGTGGTCAAAAATCCATATTGATAAATGTAAATTTTGCAATGGTTTATAGTTTGTTTCATTTAAAAAAGACATTTCAATAGTAGATTTTTGAATTTTTGAATTTCTTTGAAATGTTATCTATATACTGATTCCCATACGATCATTGTTCCATACGTTCAAGCCTTAAGATGTCAAAAATCCATATAAATAAAATGTAAATTTTGAAATGGTTTATTGTTTCTTTCACTAAAAAATAACATTTCAATAGTAGATTTTTGAATTTTTGAAATTTTTTGAAATGTTACCTATTTACTGATTCCCATACGATCATTCTTCCATACGTTCAAGCCTTATGTGGTCAAAAATCCATATTGATAAATGTAAATTTTGATATGTTTTATTGTTTCTTTCACTTAGGTTTGTATTAAATTCACTCAAAAATAACGTTTCAATAGTAGATTTTTGAATTTTTGAATTTTTTTGAAATGTTACCTATATACTGGATCTCATACGATCATTTTTCCATACGTTCAAGCCTTAAGTGCTCAAAAATCCATATTGATAAAATGTAAATTTTGAAATGTTTTATTGTTTCTTTCACTTAAAAATAACATTTCAATAGTAGATTTTTGAATTTTTGAATTTTTTTGAAATGTTACCTATATACTGGATCTCATACGATCATTCTTCCACACGTTCAAGCCTTAAGTGCTCAAAAATCCATATTGATAAAATGTAAATTTTGAAATGGTTTATTGTTTCTTTCATTTAAAAATAACATTTCAATAGTAGATTTTTGAATTTTTGAAATTTTTTGAAATGTTACCTATTTACTGATTCCCATACGATCATTCTTCCATACGTTCAAGCCTTATGTGGTCAAAAATCCATATTGATAAATGTAAATTTTGAAATGTTTTATTGTTTCTTTCACTTAGGTTTGTATTAAATTCACTCAAAAATAACGTTTCAATAGTAGATTTTTGAATTTTTGATTTTTTTTGAAATGTTACCTATATACTGGATCTCATACCATCATTTTTCCATACGTTCAAGCCTTAAGTGCTTAAAAATCCATATTGATAAAATGTAAATTTTGAAATGTTTTATTGTTTCTTTCACTAAAAAATAACATTTCAATAGTAGATTTTTGAATTTTTGAATTTCTTTGAAATGTTATCTATATACTGATTCCCATACGATCATTCTTCCATACGTTCAAGCCTTAAGATGTCAAAAATCCATATAAATAAAATGTAAATTTTGAAATGGTTTATTGTTTCTTTCACTAAAAAATAACATTTCAATAGTAGATTATTGAATTTTTGAAATTTTTTTGAAATGTTACCTATTTACTGATTCCCATACGATCATTCTTCCATACGTTCAAGCCTTAAGTGCTCAAAAATCCATATTGATAAAATTTAAGATTTGAAATGTTTTATTGTTTCTTTCACTTAAAAATAACATTTCAATAGTAGATTTTTGAATTTTTGAATTTTTTTGAAATGTTACCTATATACTGATTCCCATACGAACATTCTTCCATACATTTAAGCCTTAAGTGGTCAAAAATGGTTTATTGTTTCTTTCACTAAAAAATAACATTTCAATAGTAGATTATTGAATTTTTGAAATTTTTTTGAAATGTTACCTATTTACTGATTCCCATACGATCATTCTTCCATACGTTCAAGCCTTAAGTGCTCAAAAATCCATACTGATAAAATGTAAATTTTGCAATGGTTTATAGTTTCCTTCATTTAAAAATAACATTTCAATAGTAGATTTTTGAATTTTTGAATTTTTTTGAAATGTTACCTATATACTGATTCTCATACGATTATTCTTCTATACGTTCAAGCCATAAGTGCTCAAATACCCATATTGATAAAATTTAAGATTTGAAATGTTTTATTGTTTCTTAGTCTTAAAAATAACATTTCAATAGTAGATTTTTGAATTTTAAAAAATTTTTTGAAATGTTACCTATATACTGATTCTCATACGATTATTCTTCTATACGTTCAAGCCATAAGTGCTCAAAAACCCATATTGATAAAATGTAAATTTTGCAATGGTTTATAGTTTCTTTCATTTAAAAAAGACATTTCAATAGTAGATTTTTGAATTTTTGAATTTTTTTGAAATGTTACCTATATACTGGTTCTCATACGATCATTCTTCCATACGTTCAAACCTTAAGTGCTCAAAAATCCATATTGATGAAATGTAAATTTTGAAATGGTTTATTGTTTCTTTCACTTAAAAATAACATTTCAATAGTAGATTATTGAATTTTTGAAATTTTTTGAAATGTTACCTTTTTACTGATTCCCATACGATCATTCTTCCATAAGTTCAAGCCTTAAGTCGTCAAAAATCCATATTGATAAATGTAAATTTTGAAATGTTTTATTGTTTCTTTCACTTAGGTTAGTATTAAATTCACTCAAAAATAACGTTTCAATAGTAGATTTTTGAATTTTTGAATTTTTTTGAAATGTTACCTATATACTGGATCTCATACGATCATTCTTCCATACGTTCAAGCCTTAAGTGCTCAAAAATCCATATTGATAAAATGTAAATTTTGAAATGGTTTATTGTTTCTTTCACTTAGGTTAGTATTAAATTCATTTAAAAAAACATTTTAATAGAACATTATTGAATTTTTAAATTTTTTAAATGTTACCTATATACTGATTCTCAGACTTTTATTCTTCCATACGTTCAAGCCTTAAGTGCTCAAAAATCCATATTGATAAAATGTAAATTTTGAAATGGTTTATTGTTTCTTTCACTTAAAAATAACATTTCAATAGTAGATTTTTGAATTTTTGAATTTCTTTGAAATGTTATCTATATACTGATTCCCATACGATAATTCTTCCATACGTTCAGGCCTTAAGATGTCAAAAATCCATATAAATAAAATGTAAATTTTGAAATGGTTTATTGTTTCTTTCACTAAAAAATAACATTTCAATAGTAGATTATTGAATTTTTGAAATTTTTTTGAAATGTTACATATTTACTGATTCCCATATAATCATTCTTCCATACGTTCAAGCCTTAAGTGCTCAAAAATCCATATTGATAAAATTTAAGATTTGAAATGTTTTATTGTTTCTTTCACTTAAAAATAACATTTCAATAGTAGATTTTTGAATTTTTGAATTTTTTTGAAATATTACCTATATACTGATTCCCATACGATCATTCTTCCATACGTTCAAGCCTTAAGTGCTCAAAAATCCATATTGATAAATGTAAATTTTGAAATGTTTTATTGTTTCTTTCACTTAGGTTACTATTAAATACACTCAAAAATAACGTTTCAATAGTAGATTTTTGAATTTTTGAATTTTTTTTAAATGTTACCTATATACTGATTCTCAGACTTTTATTCTTCCATACGTTCAAGCCTTAAGTGCTCAAAAATCCATATTGATAAAATGTAAATTTTGAAATGGTTTATTGTTTCTTTCACTTAAAAATAACATTTTAATAGTAGATTTTTGAATTTTTGAATTTTTTTGAAATGTTATCAATATACTGATTCCCATACGATCATTCTTCCATACGTTCAAGCCTTAAGTGCTCAAAAATCCATATTGATAAATGTAAATTTTGAAATGTTTTATTGTTTTTTTCACTTAGGTTAGTTTAACATTCACTCAAAAATAACGTTTCAATAGTAGATTTTTGAATTTTTGAATTTTTTTGAAATGTTACCTATATACTGGATCTCATACGATCATTCTTCCATACGTTCAATCCTTAAGATCTCAAAAATCCATATAAATAAAATGTAAATTTTGAAATGGTTTATTGTTTCTTTCACTAAAAAATAACATTTCAATAGTAGATTATTGAATTTTTGAAATTTTTTGAAATTTTTTGAAATGTTAAATATTTACTGATTCTCATACGGTTATTCTTCTATACGTTCAAGCCATAAGTGCTCAAAAACCCATACTGATAAAATGTAAATTTTGCAATGGTTTATAGTTTCCTTCATTTAAAAATAACATTTCAATAGTAGATTTTTGAATTTTTGAATTTTTTTGAAATGTTACCTATATACTGATTCTCATACGATTATTCTTCTATACGTTCAAGCCATAAGTGCTCAAATACCCATATTGATAAAATTTAAGATTTGAAATGTTTTATTGTTTCTTAGTTTTAAAAATAACATTTCAATAGTAGATTTTTGAATTTTTAAAATTTTTTGAAATGTTACCTATATACTGATTCTCATACGATTATTCTTCTATACGTTCAAGCCATAAGTGCTCAAAAACCCATATTGATAAAATGTAAATTTTGCAATGGTTTATAATTTCTTTCATTTAAAAAAGACATTTCAATAGTAGATTTTTGAATTTTTGAATTTTTTTGAAATGTTACCTATATACTGGATCTCATACGATCATTCTTCCACACATTCAAGCCTTAAGTGCTCAAAAATCCATATAAATAAAATGTAAATTTTGAAATGGTTTTTTGTTTCTTTCACTAAAAAATAATATTTCAATAGTAGATTATTGAATTTTTGAAATTTTTTGAAATGTGACCTATTTGCTGATTCCCATACGATCATTCTTCAATACGTTCAAGCCTTAAGTGGTCAAAAATCCATATTGATAAATGTAAATTTTGAAATGTTTTATTGTTTCTTTCACTTAGGTTAGTATTAAATTCACTCAAAAATAACGTTTCAATAGTAGATTTTTGAATTTTTGAATTTTTTTGAAATGTTACCTATATACTGGATCTCATACGATCATTTTTCCATACGTTCAAGCCTTAAGTGCTCAAAAATCCATATTGATAAAATGTAAATTTTGAAATGTTTTATTGTTTCTTTCACTTAAAAATAACATTTCAATAGTAGATTTTTGAATTTTTGAATTTTTTTGAAATGTTACCTATATACTGGATCTCATACGATCATTCTTCCGCACGTTCAAGCCTTAAGTGCTCAAAAATCCATATAAATAAAATGTAAATTTTGAAATGGTTTATTGTTTCTTTCACTTAAAAATAACATTTCAATAGTAGATTATTGAATTTTTGAAATTTTTTTGAAATGTTACCTATATACTGGATCTCATACGATCATTCTTCCGCACGTTCAAGCCTTAAGTGCTCAAAAATCCATATTGATAAATGTAAATTTTGAAATGTTTTATTGTTTCTTTCACTTAGGTTACTATTAAATTCACTCAAAAATAACGTTTCAATAGTAGATTTTTGAATTTTTGAATTTTTTTGAAATGTTACCTATATACTGGATCTCATACGATCATTCTTCCATACGTTCAAACCTTAAGTGCTCAAAAATCCATATAAATAAAATGTAAATTTTGAAATGGTTTATTGTTTCTTTCACTTAAAAATAACATTTCAATAGTAGATTATTGAATTTTTGAAATTTTTTGAAATGTTACCTTTTTACTGATTCCCATACGATCATTCTTCCATAAGTTCAAGCCTTAAGTGGTCAAAAATCCATATTGATAAATGTAAATTTTGAAATGTTTTATTGTTTCTTTCACTTAGGTTAGTATTAAATTCACTCAAAAATAACGTTTCAATAGTAGATTTTTGAATTTTTGAATTTTTTTGAAATGTTACCTATATACTGGATCTCATACGATCATTCTTCCATACGTTCAAGCCTTAAGTGCTCAAAAATCCATATTGATAAAATGTAAATTTTGAAATGGTTTATTGTTTCTTTCACTTAGGTTAGTATTAAATTCATTTAAAAAAAACATTTTAATAGAACATTATTGAATTTTTGAAATTTTTTAAATGTTACCTATATACTGATTCTCAGACTTTTATTCTTCCATACGTTCAAGCCTTAAGTGCTCAAAAATCCATATTGATAAAATGTAAATTTTGAAATGGTTTATTGTTTCTTTCACTTAAAAATAACATTTCAATTGTAGATTTTTGAATTTTTGAATTTCTTTGAAATGTTATCTATATACTGATTCCCATACGATAATTCTTCCATACGTTCAGGCCTTAAGATGTCAAAAATCCATATAAATAAAATGTAAATTTTGAAATGGTTTATTGTTTCTTTCACTAAAAAATAACATTTCAATAGTAGATTATTGAATTTTTGAAATTTTTTTGAAATGTTACATATTTACTGATTCCCATATGATCATTCTTCCATACGTTCAAGCCTTAAGTGCTCAAAAATCCATATTGATAAAATTTAAGATTTGAAATGTTTTATTGTTTCTTTCACTTAAAAATAACATTTCAATAGTAGATTTTTGAATTTTTGAATTTTTTTGAAATGTTACCTATATACTGATTCCCAAACGAACATTCTTCCATACGTTCAAGCCTTAAGTGCTCAAAAATCCATATTGATAAAATTTAAATTTTGAAATGTTGTATTGTTTCTTTCACTTAAAAATAACATTTCAATAGTAGATTTTTGAATTTTAGAAATTTTTGGAAATGTTACCTGTATACTGATTCTCATATGATCATTCTTCCATACGTTCAAGCCTTAAGTGCTCAAAAATCCATATTGATAAAATTTAAGATTTGAAATGTTTTATTGTTTCGTTCAGTTAAAAATAACATTTCAATAGTAGATTTTTTAATTTTTAAAATTTTTTGAAATGTTTCCTATATACTGATTCTCATACCATTATTCTTCTGTACGTTCAAGCCATAAGTGCTCAAAAACCCATATTGATAAAATGTAAATTTTGCAATGGTTTATAGTTTCTTTCATTTCAAAATAACATTTCAATAGTAGATTTCTGAATTTTTGAATTTTTTTGAAATGTTACCTATATACTGGATCTCATACGATCATTCTTCCATACGTTCAAGCCTTAAGTGCTCAAAAATCCATATTGATAAAATTTAAGATTTGAAATGTTTTACTGTTTCTTCCACTTAAAAATAACATTTCAATAGTAGATTTTTGAATTTTTAAAATTTTTTGAAATGTTTCCTATATACTGGATCTCATACGATCATTCTTCCATACGTTCAAGCCTTAAGTGCTCAAAAATCCATATTGATAAAATTTAAGATTTGAAATGTTTTATTGTTTCGTTCAGTTAAAAATAACATTTCAATAGTAGATTTTTGAATTTTTAAAATTTTTTGAAATGTTACCTATATACTGATTCTCATACGATTATTCTTCTATACGTTCAAGCCATAAGTGCTCAAAAACCCATATTGATAAAATGTAAATTTTGCAATGGTTTATAGTTACTTTCATTTAAAAAAGACATTTCAATAGTAGATTTTTGAATTTTTGAATTTTTTTGAAATGTTACCTATATACTGGATCTCATACGATCATTTTTCCATACGTTGAAGCCTTAAGTGCTCAAAAATCCATATTGATAAAATGTAAATTTTGAAATGTTTTATTGTTTCTTTCACTTAAAAATAACATTTCAATAGTAGATTTTTGAATTTTTGAATTTCTTTGAAATGTTATCTATATATTGATTCCCATACGATCATTCTTCCATACGTTCAAGCCTTAAGATGTCAAAAATCCATATAAATAAAATGTAAATTTTGAAATGGTTTATTGTTTCTTTCACTAAAAAATAACATTTCAATAGTAGATTATTGAATTTTTGAAATTTTTTTGAAATGTTACCTATTTACTGATTCCCATACGATCATTCTTCCATACGTTCAAGCCTTAAGTGCTCAAAAATCCATATTGATAAAATTTAAGATTTGAAATGTTTTATTGTTTCTTTCACTTAAAAATAACATTTCAATAGTAGATTTTTGAATTTTTGAATTTTTTTGAAATGTTACCTATATACTGATTCCCATACGAACATTCTTCCATACGTTTAAGCGTTAAGTGGTCAAAAATCCATATTGATAAATGTAAATTTTGAAATGTTTTATTGTTTCTTTCACTTAGGTTAGTATTAAATTCATTTAAAAAAACATTTTAATAGAACATTACTGAATTTTTGAAATTTTTTAAATGTTACCTATATACTGATTCTCAGACTTTTATTCTTCCATACGTTCAAGCCTTAAGTGCTCAAAAATCCATATTGATAAAATGTAAATTTTGAAATGGTTTATTGTTTCTTTCACTTAAAAATAACATTTCAATTGTAGATTTTTGAATTTTTGAATTTCTTTGAAATGTTATCTATATACTGATTCCCATACGATAATTCTTCCATACGTTCAGGCCTTAAGATGTCAAAAATCCATATAAATAAAATGTAAATTTTGAAATGGTTTATTGTTTCTTTCACTAAAAAATAACATTTCAATAGTAGATTATTGAATTTTTGAAATTTTTTTGAAATGTTACATATTTACTGATTCCCATATGATCATTCTTCCATACGTTCAAGCCTTAAGTGCTCAAAAATCCATATTGATAAAATTTAAGATTTGAAATGTTTTATTGTTTCTTTCACTTAAAAATAACATTTCAATAGTAGATTTTTGAATTTTTGAATTTTTTTGAAATGTTACCTATATACTGATTCCCAAACGAACATTCTTCCATACGTTCAAGCCTTAAGTGCTCAAAAATCCATATTGATAAAATTTAAATTTTGAAATGTTGTATTGTTTCTTTCACTTAAAAATAACATTTCAATAGTAGATTTTTGAATTTTAGAAATTTTTGGAAATGTTACCTGTATACTGATTCTCATATGATCATTCTTCCATACGTTCAAGCCTTAAGTGCTCAAAAATCCATATTGATAAAATTTAAGATTTGAAATGTTTTATTGTTTCGTTCAGTTAAAAATAACATTTCAATAGTAGATTTTTTAATTTTTAAAATTTTTTGAAATGTTTCCTATATACTGATTCTCATACCATTATTCTTCTGTACGTTCAAGCCATAAGTGCTCAAAAACCCATATTGATAAAATGTAAATTTTGCAATGGTTTATAGTTTCTTTCATTTCAAAATAACATTTCAATAGTAGATTTCTGAATTTTTGAATTTTTTTGAAATGTTACCTATATACTGGATCTCATACGATCATTCTTCCATACGTTCAAGCCTTAAGTGCTCAAAAATCCATATTGATAAAATTTAAGATTTGAAATGTTTTACTGTTTCTTCCACTTAAAAATAACATTTCAATAGTAGATTTTTGAATTTTTAAAATTTTTTGAAATGTTTCCTATATACTGGATCTCATACGATCATTCTTCCATACGTTCAAGCCTTAAGTGCTCAAAAATCCATATTGATAAAATTTAAGATTTGAAATGTTTTATTGTTTCGTTCAGTTAAAAATAACATTTCAATAGTAGATTTTTGAATTTTTAAAATTTTTTGAAATGTTACCTATATACTGATTCTCATACGATTATTCTTCTATACGTTCAAGCCATAAGTGCTCAAAAACCCATATTGATAAAATGTAAATTTTGCAATGGTTTATAGTTACTTTCATTTAAAAAAGACATTTCAATAGTAGATTTTTGAATTTTTGAATTTTTTTGAAATGTTACCTATATACTGGATCTCATACGATCATTTTTCCATACGTTGAAGCCTTAAGTGCTCAAAAATCCATATTGATAAAATGTAAATTTTGAAATGTTTTATTGTTTCTTTCACTTAAAAATAACATTTCAATAGTAGATTTTTGAATTTTTGAATTTCTTTGAAATGTTATCTATATATTGATTCCCATACGATCATTCTTCCATACGTTCAAGCCTTAAGATGTCAAAAATCCATATAAATAAAATGTAAATTTTGAAATGGTTTATTGTTTCTTTCACTAAAAAATAACATTTCAATAGTAGATTATTGAATTTTTGAAATTTTTTTGAAATGTTACCTATTTACTGATTCCCATACGATCATTCTTCCATACGTTCAAGCCTTAAGTGCTCAAAAATCCATATTGATAAAATTTAAGATTTGAAATGTTTTATTGTTTCTTTCACTTAAAAATAACATTTCAATAGTAGATTTTTGAATTTTTGAATTTTTTTGAAATGTTACCTATATACTGATTCCCATACGAACATTCTTCCATACGTTTAAGCGTTAAGTGGTCAAAAATCCATATTGATAAATGTAAATTTTGAAATGTTTTATTGTTTCTTTCACTTAGGTTCGTATTAAATTCACTCAAAAATAACGTTTCAATAGTAGATTTTTGAATTTTTGAATTTTTTTGAAATGTTACCTATATACTGGATCTCATACGATCATTCTTCCATATGTTCAAACCTTAAGTGCTCAAAAATCCATATTGATAAAATGTAAATTTTGAAATGGTTTATTGTTTCTTTCACTTAAAAATAACATTTCAATAGTAGATTATTGAATTTTTGAAATTTTTTGAAATGTTACCTTTTTACTGATTCCCATACGATCATTCTTCCATAAGTTCAAGCCTTAAGTGATCAAAAATCCATATTGATAAATGTAAATTTTGAAATGTTTTATTGTTTCTTTCACTTAGGTTAGTATTAAATTCACTCAAAAATAACGTTTCAATAGTAGATTTTTGAATTTTTGAAATGTTACCTATATACTGGATCTCATACGATCATTCTTCCATACGTTCAAGCCTTAAGTGCTCAAAAATCCATATTGATAAAATGTAAATTTTGAAATGGTTTATTGTTTCTTTCACTTAGGTTAGTATTAAATTCATTTAAAAAAACATTTTAATAGAACATTATTGAATTTTTGAAATTTTTTAAATGTTACCTATATACTGATTCTCAGACTTTTATTCTTCCATACGTTCAAGCCTTAAGTGCTCAAAAATCCATATTGATAAAATGTAAATTTTGAAATGGTTTATTGTTTCTTTCACTAAAAAATAACATTTCAATAGTAGATTATTGAATTTTTGAAATTTTTTTGAAATGTTACATATTTACTGATTCCCATACGATCATTCTTCCATACGTTCAAGCCTTAAGTGCTCAAAAATCCATATTGATAAAATTTAAGATTTGAAATGTTTTATTGTTTCTTTCACTTAAAAATAACATTTCAATAGTAGATTTTTGAATTTTAGAAATTTTTGGAAATGTTACCTGTATACTGATTCTCATATGATCATTCTTCTATACGTTCAAACCTTAAGTGCTCAAAAATCCATATTGATAAAATTTAAGATTTGAAATGTTTTATTGTTTCGTTCAGTTAAAAATAACATTTCAATAGTACATTTTTTAATTTTTAAAATTTTTTGAAATGTTTCCTATATACTGATTCTCATACCATTATTCTTCTGTACGTTCAAGCCATAAGTGCTCAAAAACCCATATTGATAAAATGTAAATTTTGCAATGGTTTATAGTTTCTTTCATTTCAAAATAACATTTCAATAGTAGATTTTTGAATTTTTGAATTTTTTTGAAATGTTACCTATATACTGGATCTCACACGATCATTCTTCCATACGTTCAAGCCTTAAGTGCTCAAAAATCCATATTGATAAAATTTAAGATTTGAAATGTTTTATTGTTTCTTCCACTTAAAAATAACATTTCAATAGTAGATTTTTGAATTTTTAAAATTTTTTGAAATGTTTCCTATATACTGGATCTCATACGATCATTCTTCCATACGTTCAAGCCTTAAGAGCTCAGAAATCCATATTGATAAAATTTAAGATTTGAAATGTTTTATTGTTTCTTAGACTTAAAAATAACATTTCAATAGTAGATTTTTGAATTTTTAAAATTTTTTGAAATGTTACCTATATACTGATTCTCATACGATTATTCTTCTATACGTTCAAGCCATAAGTTCTCAAAAACCCATATTGATAAAATGTAAATTTTGCAATGGTTTATAGTTTCTTTCATTTAAAAAAGACATTTCAATAGTAGATTTTTGAGTTTTTGAATTTTTTTGAAATGTTACCTATATACTGGATCTCATACGATCATTCTTCCATACGTTCAAGCCTAAAGTGCTCAAAAATCCATATAAATAAAATGTAAATTTTGAAATGGTTTATTGTTTCTTTCACTAAAAAATAATATTTCAATAGTAGATTATTGAATTTTTGAAATTTTTTGAAATGTGACCTATTTACTGATTCCCATACGATCATTCTTCAATACGTTCAAGCCTTAAGTGTTCAAAAATCCATATTGATAAATGTAAATTTTGAAATGTTTTATTGTTTATTTCACTTAGGTTAGTATTAAATTCACTCAAAAATAACATTTCAATAGTAGATTTTTGAATTTTTGAATTTTTTTGAAATGTTACCTATATACTGGATCTCATACGATCATTCTTCCACACGTTCAAGCCTTAAGTGCTCAAAAATCCATATTGATAAAATGTAAATTTTGAAATGGTTTATTGTTACTTTCACTTAAAAATAACATTTCAATAGTAGATTTTTGAATTTTTGAAATTTTTTGAAATGTTACCTATTTACTGATTCCCATACGATCATTCTTCCATACGTTCAAGCCTTATGTGGTCAAAAATCCATATTGATAAATGTAAATTTTGAAATGTTTTATTGTTTCTTTCACTTAGGTTTGTATTAAATTCACTCAAAAATAACGTTTCAATAGTAGATTTTTGAATTTTTGAATTTTTTTGAAATGTTACCTATATACTGGATCTCATACGATCATTCTTCCATACGTTCAAACCTTAAGTGCTCAAAAATCCATATTGATAAAATGTAAATTTTGAAATGGTTTATTGTTTCTTTCACTTAAAAATAACATTTCAATAGTAGATTATTGAATTTTTGAAATTTTTTGAAATGTTACCTTTTAACTGATTCCCATACGATCATTCTTCCATCAGTTCAAGCCTTAAGTGGTCAAAAATCCATATTGATAAATGTAAATTTTGAAATGTTTTATTGTTTCTTTCACTTAGGTTAGTATTAAATTCACTCAAAAATAACGTTTCAATAGTAGATTTTTGAATTTTTTTGAAATGTTACCTATATACTGGATCTCATACGATCATTCTTCCATACGTTCAAGCCTTAAGTGCTCAAAAATCCATATTGATAAAATGTAAATTTTGAAATGGTTTATTGTTTCTTTCACTTAGGTTAGTATTAAATTCATTTAAAAAAACATTTTAATAGAACATTATTGAATTTTTGAAATTTTTTAAATGTTACCTATATACTGATTCTCAGACTTTTATTCTTCCATACAATCAAGCCTTAAGTGCTCAAAAATCCATAATGATAAAATTTAAGATTTGAAATGTTTTATTGTTTCTTTCACTTAAAAATAACATTTCAATAGTAGATTTTTGAATTTTTTTGAAATGTTACCTATATACTGATTCCCAAACGAACATTCTTCCATACGTTCAAGCCTTAAGTGCTCAAAAATCCATATTGATAAAATTTTAATTTTGAAATGTTGTATTGTTTCTTTCACTTAAAAATAACATTTCAATAGTAGATTTTTGAATTTTAGAAATTTTTGGAAATGTTACTTGTATACTGATTCTCATATGATCATTCTTCCATACGTTCAAGCCTTAATTGGTCAAAAATCTATATTGATAAATGTAAATTTTGAAATGTTTTATTTTTTCTTTCACTTAGGTTAGTATTAAATTCACTCAAAAATAACGTTTCAATAGTAGATTTTTGAATTTTTGAATTTTTTTGAAATGTTACCTATATACTGGATATCATACGATCATTCTTCCATACGTTCAAGCCTTAAGTGCTCAAAAATCCATATTGATAAAATGTAAATTTTGAAATGGTTTATTGTTTCTTTCACTTAAAAATAACATTTCAATAGTAGATTTTTGAATTTTTGAAATTTTTTGAAATGTTACCTATTTACTGATTCCCATACGATCATTCTTCCATACGTTCAAGCCTTAAGTGGTCAAAAATCCATATTGATAAATGTAAATTTTGAAATGTTTTATTGTTTCTTTCACTTAGGTTAGTATTAAATTCACTCAAAAATAACGTTTCAATAGTAGATTTTTCAATTTTTGAATTTTTTTGAAATGTTACCTATATACTGGATCTCATACGATCATTCTTCCATACGTTCAAGCCTTAAGTGCTCAAAAATCCATATTGATAAAATGTAAATTTTGAAATGGTTTATTGTTTCTTTCACTTAGGTTAGTATTAAATTCATTTAAAAAAACATTTTAATAGAACATTATTGAATTTTTGAAATTTTTTAAATGTTACCTATATACTGATTCTCAGACTTTTATTCTTCCATACGTTCAAGCCTTAAGTGCTCAAAAATCCATATTGATAAAATGTAAATTTTGAAATGGTTTATTGTTTCTTTCACTAAAAAATAACATTTCAATAGTAGATTATTGAATTTTTGAAATTTTTTTGAAATGTTACATATTTACTGATTCCCATACGATCATTCTTCCATACGTTCAAGCCTTAAGTGCTCAAAAATCCATATTGATAAAATTTAAGATTTGAAATGTTTTATTGTTTCTTTCACTTAAAAATAACATTTCAATAGTAGATTTTTGAATTTTTGAATTTTTTTGAAATGTTACCTATATACTGATTCCCAAACGAACATTCTTCCATACGTTCAAGCCTTAAGTGCTCAAAAATCCATATTGATAAAATTTTAATTTTGAAATGTTGTATTGTTTCTTTCACTTAAAAATAACATTTCAATAGTAGATTTTTGAATTTTAGAAATTTTTGGAAATGTTACCTGTATACTGATTCTCATATGATCATTCTTCTATACGTTCAAACCTTAAGTGCTCAAAAATCCATATTGATAAAATTTAAGATTTGAAATGTTTTATTGTTTCGTTCAGTTAAAAATAACATTTCAATAGTACATTTTTTAATTTTTAAAATTTTTTGAAATGTTTCCTATATACTGATTCTCATACCATTATTCTTCTGTACGTTCAAGCCATAAGTGCTCAAAAACCCATATTGATAAAATGTAAATTTTGCAATGGTTTATAGTTTCTTTCATTTCAAAATAACATTTCAATAGTAGATTTTTGAATTTTTGAATTTTTTTGAAATGTTACCTATATACTGGATCTCACACGATCATTCTTCCATACGTTCAAGCCTTAAGTGCTCAAAAATCCATATTGATAAAATTTAAGATTTGAAATGTTTTATTGTTTCTTCCACTTAAAAATAACATTTCAATAGTAGATTTTTGAATTTTTAAAATTTTTTGAAATGTTTCCTATATACTGGATCTCATACGATCATTCTTCCATACGTTCAAGCCTTAAGAGCTCAGAAATCCATATTGATAAAATTTAAGATTTGAAATGTTTTATTGTTTCTTAGACTTAAAAATAACATTTCAATAGTAGATTTTTGAATTTTTAAAATTTTTTGAAATGTTACCTATATACTGATTCTCATACGATTATTCTTCTATACGTTCAAGCCATAAGTTCTCAAAAACCCATATTGATAAAATGTAAATTTTGCAATGGTTTATAGTTTCTTTCATTTAAAAAAGACATTTCAATAGTAGATTTTTGAGTTTTTGAATTTTTTTGAAATGTTACCTATATACTGGATCTCATACGATCATTCTTCCATACGTTCAAGCCTAAAGTGCTCAAAAATCCATATAAATAAAATGTAAATTTTGAAATGGTTTATTGTTTCTTTCACTAAAAAATAATATTTCAATAGTAGATTATTGAATTTTTGAAATTTTTTGAAATGTGACCTATTTACTGATTCCCATACGATCATTCTTCAATACGTTCAAGCCTTAAGTGTTCAAAAATCCATATTGATAAATGTAAATTTTGAAATGTTTTATTGTTTATTTCACTTAGGTTAGTATTAAATTCACTCAAAAATAACATTTCAATAGTAGATTTTTGAATTTTTGAATTTTTTTGAAATGTTACCTATATACTGGATCTCATACGATCATTCTTCCACACGTTCAAGCCTTAAGTGCTCAAAAATCCATATTGATAAAATGTAAATTTTGAAATGGTTTATTGTTACTTTCACTTAAAAATAACATTTCAATAGTAGATTTTTGAATTTTTGAAATTTTTTGAAATGTTACCTATTTACTGATTCCCATACGATCATTCTTCCATACGTTCAAGCCTTATGTGGTCAAAAATCCATATTGATAAATGTAAATTTTGAAATGTTTTATTGTTTCTTTCACTTAGGTTTGTATTAAATTCACTCAAAAATAACGTTTCAATAGTAGATTTTTGAATTTTTGAATTTTTTTGAAATGTTACCTATATACTGGATCTCATACGATCATTCTTCCATACGTTCAAACCTTAAGTGCTCAAAAATCCATATTGATAAAATGTAAATTTTGAAATGGTTTATTGTTTCTTTCACTTAAAAATAACATTTCAATAGTAGATTATTGAATTTTTGAAATTTTTTGAAATGTTACCTTTTAACTGATTCCCATACGATCATTCTTCCATCAGTTCAAGCCTTAAGTGGTCAAAAATCCATATTGATAAATGTAAATTTTGAAATGTTTTATTGTTTCTTTCACTTAGGTTAGTATTAAATTCACTCAAAAATAACGTTTCAATAGTAGATTTTTGAATTTTTTTGAAATGTTACCTATATACTGGATCTCATACGATCATTCTTCCATACGTTCAAGCCTTAAGTGCTCAAAAATCCATATTGATAAAATGTAAATTTTGAAATGGTTTATTGTTTCTTTCACTTAGGTTAGTATTAAATTCATTTAAAAAAACATTTTAATAGAACATTATTGAATTTTTGAAATTTTTTAAATGTTACCTATATACTGATTCTCAGACTTTTATTCTTCCATACAATCAAGCCTTAAGTGCTCAAAAATCCATAATGATAAAATTTAAGATTTGAAATGTTTTATTGTTTCTTTCACTTAAAAATAACATTTCAATAGTAGATTTTTGAATTTTTTTGAAATGTTACCTATATACTGATTCCCAAACGAACATTCTTCCATACGTTCAAGCCTTAAGTGCTCAAAAATCCATATTGATAAAATTTTAATTTTGAAATGTTGTATTGTTTCTTTCACTTAAAAATAACATTTCAATAGTAGATTTTTGAATTTTAGAAATTTTTGGAAATGTTACTTGTATACTGATTCTCATATGATCATTCTTCCATACGTTCAAGCCTTAATTGGTCAAAAATCTATATTGATAAATGTAAATTTTGAAATGTTTTATTTTTTCTTTCACTTAGGTTAGTATTAAATTCACTCAAAAATAACGTTTCAATAGTAGATTTTTGAATTTTTGAATTTTTTTGAAATGTTACCTATATACTGGATATCATACGATCATTCTTCCATACGTTCAAGCCTTAAGTGCTCAAAAATCCATATTGATAAAATGTAAATTTTGAAATGGTTTATTGTTTCTTTCACTTAAAAATAACATTTCAATAGTAGATTTTTGAATTTTTGAAATTTTTTGAAATGTTACCTATTTACTGATTCCCATACGATCATTCTTCCATACGTTCAAGCCTTAAGTGGTCAAAAATCCATATTGATAAATGTAAATTTTGAAATGTTTTATTGTTTCTTTCACTTAGGTTAGTATTAAATTCACTCAAAAATAACGTTTCAATAGTAGATTTTTCAATTTTTGAATTTTTTTGAAATGTTACCTATATACTGGATCTCATACGATCATTTTTCCATACGTTCAAGCCTTAAGTGCTCAAAAATCCATATTGATAAAATGTAAATTTTGAAATGTTTTATTGTTTCTTTCACTTAGGTTAGTATTAAATTCACTCAAAAATAACGTTTCAATAGTAGATTTTTGAATTTTTGAATTTTTTTGAAATGTTACCTATATACTGGATCTCATACGATCATTCTTCCACACGTTCAAGCCTTAAGTGCTCAAAAATCCATATTGATAAAATGTAAATTTTGAAATGGTTTATTGTTTCTTTCACTTAAAAATAACATTTCAATAGTAGATTTTTGAATTTTTGAATTTCTTTGAAATATTATCTATATACTGATTCCCATACGATCATTCTTCCATACGTTCAAGCCTTAAGATGTCAAAAATTCATATAAATAAAATGTAAATTTTGAAACGGTTTATTGTTTCTTTCAGTAAAAAATAACATTTCAATAGTAGATTATTGAATTTTTGAAATTTTTTTGAAATGTTACCTATTTACTGATTCCCATACGATCATTCTTCCATACGTTCAAGCCTTAAGTGCTCAAAAATCCATATTGATAAAATTTAAATTTTGAAATGTTGTATTGTTTCTTTCACTTAAAAATAACATTTCAATAGTAGATTTTTGAATTTTTGAATTTTTTTGAAATGTTACCTATATACTGGATCTCATACGATCATTCTTCCATATGTTCAAGCCTTAAGTGCTCAAAAATCCATATTGATAAATGTAAATTTTGAAATGTTTTATTGTTTCTTTCACTTAGGTTAGTATTACATTCACTAAAAAATAACATTTCAATAGTAGATTTTTGAATTTTTGAATTTTATTGAAATGTTACCTATATACTGATTCCCAAGCGAACAATCCATATTGATAAAATTTAAATTTTGAAATGTTGTATTGTTTCTTTCACTTAAAAATAACATTTCAATAGTAGATTTTTGAATTTTTGAATTTTTTTGAAATGTTACCATTATACTGGATCTCATACGATCATTCTTCCATACGTTCAAACCTTAAGTGCTCAAAAATCCATATTGATAAAATGTAAATTTTGAAATGGTTTATTGTTTCTTTCACTTAAAAATAACATTTCAATAGTAGATTTTTGAATTTTTGAATTTTTTTGAAATGTTACCAATATACTGGATCTCATACGATCATTCTTCCATACGTTCAAGCCTTAAGTGCTCAAAAATCCATATTGATAAAATGTAAATTTTGAAATGTTTTATTGTTTCTTTCACTTAGGTTAGTATTAAATTCACTCAAAAATAACGTTTCAATAGTAGATTTTTGAATTTTTGAATTTTTTTGAAATGTTACCTATATACTGGATCTCATACGATCATTCTTCCATACGTTCAAGCCTTAAGTGCTCAAAAATCCATATTGATAAAATGTAAATTTTGAAATGGTTTATTGTTTGTTTCACTTAAAAATAACATATTAATAGTAGATTTTTGAATTTTTGAATTTTTTTTAAATGTTACCTATATTCTGATTTTCATACGATCATTATTCTATACGTTCAAGCCTTAAGTGGTCAAAAATCCATATTGATAAATGTAAATTTTGAAATGTTTTATTGTTTCTTTCACTCAAAAATAACGTTTCAATAGTAGATTTTTGAATTTTTGAATTTTTTTGAAATATTACCAATATACTGGATCTCATACGATCATTCTTCCATAAGTTCAAGCCTTAAGTGCTCAAAAATCCATATTGATAAAATGTAAATTTTGAAATGTTTTATTGTTTCTTTCACTTAGGTTAGTATTAAATTCACTCAAAAATAACGTTTCAATAGTAGATTTTTGAATTTTTGAATTTCTTTGAAATGTTATCTATATACTGATTCCCATACGATCATTCTTCCATACGTTCAAGCCTTAAGATGTCAAAAATTCATATAAATAAAATGTAAATTTTGAAATGGTTTATTGTTTCTTTCACTTAAAAATAACATTTCAATAGTAGATTTTTGAATTTTTGAATTTTTTTGAAATATTACCAATATACTGGATCTCATACGATCATTCTTCCATAAGTTCAAGCCTTAAGTGCTCAAAAATCCATATTGATAAAATGTAAATTTTGAAATGTTTTATTGTTTCTTTCACTTAGGTTAGTATTAAATTCACTCAAAAATAACGTTTCAATAGTAGATTTTTGAATTTTTGAATTTTTTTGAAATGTTACCTATATACTGGATCTCATACGATCATTCTTCCATACGTTCAAGCCTTAAGTGCTCAAAAATCCATATTGATAAAATGTAAATTTTGAAATGGTTTATTGTTTGTTTCACTTAAAAATAACATATTAATAGTAGATTTTTGAATTTTTGAATTTTTTTTAAATGTTACCTATATACTGATTTTCATACGATCATTATTCTATACGTTCAAGCCTTAAGTGGTCAAAAATCCATATTGATAAATGTAAATTTTGAAATGTTTTATTGTTTCTTTCACTTAGGTTAGTATTAAATTCACTCAAAAATAACATTTCAATAGTAGATTTTTGGATTTTTGAATTTTTTTGAAATGTTACCTATATACTGATTCTCATACGATTATTCTTCTATACGTTCAAGCCATAAGTGCTCAAAAACCCATATTGATAAAATGTAAATTTTGCAATGGTTTATAGTTTCTTTCATTTAAAAATAACATTTCAATAGTGGATTTTTGAATTTTTGAATTTTTTTGAAATGTTACCTATATACTGGATCTCATACGATCATTCTTCCATACGTTCAAGCTTTAAGTGCTCAAAAATCCATATAAATAAAAATAACATTTCAATAGTAGATTATTGAATTTTTGAAATTTTTTGAAATGTTACCTATTTACAGATTCCCATACGATCATTCTTCCATACGTTCAAGCCTTAAGTGGTCAAAAATCCATATTGATAAATGTAAATTTTGAAATGTTTTATTGTTTCTTTCAGTTAGGTTAGTATTAAATTCACTCAAAAATAACGTTTCAATAGTAGATTTTTGAATTTTTGAATTTTTTTGAAATGTTACCTATATACTGATTCTCAGACTTTTGTTCTTCTATACGTTCAAGCCACAAGTGCTCAAAAACCCATATTGATAAAATGTAAATTTTGCAATGGTTTATAGTTTCTTTCATTTAAAAATAACATTCAATAGTAGATTTTTGAATTTTTGAATTTTTTTGAAATGTTACCTATATACTGGATCTCATACGATCATTCTTCCATACGTTCAAGCCTTAAGTGCTCAAAAATCCATATAAATAAAATGTAAATTTGGATATGGTTTATTGTTTCTTTCACTAAAAAGTAACATTTCAATAGTAGATTATTGAAGTTTTGAAATTTTTTGAAATATTACCTATTTACTGATTCCCATACGACCATTCTTCCATACGTTTATGCCTTAAGTGGTCAAAAATCCATATTGATAAATGTAAATTTTGAAATGTTTTATTGTTTCTTTCACTTAGGTTAGTATTAAATTCACTCAAAAATAACGTTTCAATAGTAGATTTTTTAATTTTTCTGAAATGTTACCTATATACTGATTCTCATATGATCATTCTTACATACGTTCAAGCCTTATGATCTCAAAAATCCATATTAATAAAATTTAAGATTTGAAATGTTTTATTGTTTCTTTCACTTAAAAATAACATTTCAATAGTAGATTTTTGAATTTTTAAAATTTTTTGAAATGTTACCTATATACTGATTCTCATACGATTATTCTTCTATACGTTCAAGCCATAAGTGCTCAAAAACCCATATTGATAAAATGTAAATTTTGCAATGGCTTATCGTTTCTTTCATTACAAAATAACATTTCAATAGTAGATTTTTGAATTTTTGAATTTTTTTGAAATGTTACCTATATACTGGATCTCATACGATCATTCTTCCATACGTTCAAGCCTTAAGTGCTCAAAAATCCACATTGATAAATGTAAATTTTGAAATGTTTTATTGTTTCTTTCACTTAGGTTAGTATTACATTCACTCAAAAATAACGTTTCAATAGTAGATTTTTGAATTTTTGAATTTTTTTGAAATGCAACCTATATACTGGATCTCATACGATCATTCTTCCATACGTTCAAACCTTAAGTGCTCAAAAATCCATATTGATAAAATGTAAATTTTGAAATGGTTTATTGTTTCTTTCACTTAAAAATAACATTTCAATAGTAGATTTTTGAATTTTTGAATTTTTTTGAAATGTTACCTATATACTGGATCTCATACGATCATTCTTCCATACGTTCAAGCCTTAAGTGCTCAAAAATCCATATTGATAAAATGTAAATTTTGAAATGTTTTATTGTTTCTTTCACTTAGGTTAGTATTAAATTCACTCAAAAATAACGTTTCAATAGTAGATTTTTGAATTTTTGAATTTTTTTGAAATGTTACCTATATACTGGATCTCATACGATCATTCTTCCATACGTTCAAGCCTTAAGTGCTCAAAAATCCATATTGTTAAAATGTAAATTTTGAAATGGTTTATTGTTTGTTTCACTTAAAAATAACATATTAATAGTAGATTTTTGAATTTTTGAATTTTTTTTAAATGTTACCTATATACTGATTTTCATACGATCATTATTCTATACGTTCAAGCCTTAAGTGGTCAAAAATCCATATTGATAAATGTAAATTTTGAAATGTTTTATTGTTTCTTTCACTTAGGTTAGTATTAAATTCAATCAAAAATAACATTTCAATAGTAGATTTTTGGATTTTTGAATTTTTTTGAAATGTTACCTATATACTGATTCCCATACGAACATTCTTCCATACGTTCAAGCCTTAAGTGCTCAAAAATCTATATTGATAAAATTTAAATTTTGAAATGTTGTATTGTTTCTTTCACTTAAAAATAACATTTCAATAGTGGATTTTTGAATTTTTAAAATTTTTTGAAATGTTACCTATATACTGATTCTCATACGATTATTCTTCTATACGTTCAAGCCATAAGTGCTCAAAAACCCATATTGATAAAATGTAAATTTTGCAATGGTTTATAGTTTCTTTCATTTAAAAATAACATTTCAATAGTGGATTTTTAAATTTTTGAATTTTTTTGAAATGTTACCTATATACTGGATCTCATACGATCATTCTTCCATACGTTCAAGCTTTAAGTGCTCAAAAATCCATATAAATAAAAAATAACATTTCAATAGTAGATTATTGAATTTTTGAAATTTTTTGAAATGTTACCTATTTACAGATTCCCATACGATCATTCTTCCATACGTTCAAGCCTTAAGTGGTCAAAAATCCATATTGATAAATGTAAATTTTGAAATGTATTATTGTTTCTTTCAGTTAGGTTAGTATTAAATTCACTCAAAAATAACGTTTCAATAGTAGATTTTTGAATTTTTGAATTTTTTTGAAATGTTACCTATATACTGGATCTCATACGATCATTCTTCCATACGTTCAAGCCTTAAGTGCTCAAAAATCCGTATTGATAAAACGTAAATTTTGAAATGGTTTATTGTTTCTTTCACTTAGGTTAGTATTAAATTCAATTAAAAAAACATTTTAATAGAACATTATTGAATTTTTGAAATTTTTTTAAATGTTACCTATATACTGATTCTCAGACTTTTATTCTTCTATACGTTCAAGCCATAAGTGCTCAAAAACCCATATTGATAAAATGTAAATTTTGCAATGGTTTATAGTTTCTTTCATTTAAAAATAACATTTCAATAGTAGATTTTTGAATTTTTGAATTTTTTTGAAATGTTACCTATATACTGATTCTCATACGATCATTCTTCCATACGTTCAAGCCTTAAGTGCTCAAAAATCCATATAAATAAAATGTAAATTTGGATATGGTTTATTGTTTCTTTCACTAAAAAGTAACATTTCAATAGTAGATTATTGAAGTTTTGAAATTTTTTGAAATATTACCTATTTACTGATTCCCATACGACCATTCTTCCATACGTTTATGCCTTAAGTGGTCAAAAATCGATATTGATAAATGTAAATTTTGAAATGTTTTATTGTTTCTTTCACTTAGGTTAGTATTAAATTCACTCAAAAATAACGTTTCAATAGTAGATTTTTTAATTTTTCTGAAATGTTACCTATATACTGATTCTCATATGATCATTCTTACATACGTTCAAGCCTTATGATCTCAAAAATCCATATTAATAAAATTTAAGATTTGAAATGTTTTATTGTTTCTTTCACTTAAAAATAACATTTCAATAGTAGATTTTTGAATTTTTGAATTTTTTTGAAATGCAACCTATATACTGGATCTCATACGATTATTCTTCCATACGTTCAAGCCATAAGTGCTCAAAAACCCATATTGATAAAATGTAAATTTTGCAATGGTTTATAGTTTCTTTCATTTCAAAATAACATTTCAATAGTAAATTTTTGAATTTTTGAATTTTTTTG
The DNA here is from genome assembly GCA_034638295.1 of Phortica okadai. Lineage (NCBI taxonomy): Eukaryota > Metazoa > Arthropoda > Insecta > Diptera > Drosophilidae > Phortica > Phortica okadai. The sequence goes on along the minus strand of CM067851.1, from coordinate 25,617,152 downwards.
AAATGTTACCTATATACTGGATCTCATACGATCATTCTTCCATACGTTCAAGCCTTAAGTGCTCAAAAATCCACATTGATAAATGTAAATTTTGAAATGTTTTATTGTTTCTTTCACTTAGGTTAGTATTACATTCACTCAAAAATAACGTTTCAATAGTAGATTTTTGAATTTTTGAATTTTTTTGAAATGCAACCTATATACTGGATCTCATACGATCATTCTTCCATACGTTCAAGCCTTAAGTGGTCAAAAATCCATATTGATAAATGTAAATTTTGAATTGTTTTATTGTTTCTTTCACTTAGGTTAGTAATAAATTCACTCAAAAATAACGTTTCAATAGTAGATTTTTGAATTTTTGAATTTTTTTGAAATGTTACCTATATACTGATTCCCATACGAACATTCTTCCATACGTTCAAGCCTTAAGTGCTCAAAAATCCATATTGATAAAATTTAAATTTAGAAATGTTGTATTGTTTCTTTCACTTAAAAATAACATTTCAATAATGACACTTGTATACTGATTCTCATATGATCATTCTTCCATACGTTCAAGCCTTAAGTGCTCAAAAATCCATATTGATAAAATTTAAGATTTGAAATGTTATTGTTTCTTCCACTTAAAAATAACATTTCAATAGTAGATTTTTGAATTTTAGAAATTTTTTGAAATGTTACCTGTATACTGATTCTCATATGATCATTCTTCCATACGTTCAAGACTTAAGTGCACAAAAATCCATATTGATAAAATTTAAGATTTGAAATGTTTTATTGTTTCTTTCACTTAAAAATAACATTTCAATAGTAGATTTTTGAATTTTTAAAATTTTTTGAAATTTTACCTACATACTGATTCTCATACGATTATTCTTCTATACGTTCAAGCCATTAGTGCTCAAAAACCCATATTGATAAAATGTAAATTTTGCAATGGTTTATAGTTTCTTTCATTTAAAAATAACATTTCAATAGTAGATTTTTGAATTTTTGAATTTTTTTGAAATGTTACCTACATACTGATTCTCCTACGATCATTCTTCCATACGTTCAAGCCTTAAGTGCTCAAAAATCCATATAAATAAAAAATAACATTTCAATAGTAGATTATTGAATTTTTGAAATTTTTTGAAATGTTACCTATTTACTGATTCCCATACGATCATTCTTCCATACGTTCAAGCCTTAAGTGCTCAAAAATCCATATTGATAAATGTAAATTTTGAAATGTTGTATTGTTTCTTTCACTTAAAAATAACATTTCAATAGTAGATTTATGAATTTTTGAATTTTTTTGAAATGTTACCTATATACTGATTCTCAGACTTTTATTCTTCTATACGTTCAAGCCATAAGTGCTCAAAAACCCATATTGATAAAATGTAAATTTTGCAATGGTTTATAGTTTCTTTCATTTAAAAATAACATTTCAATAGTAGATTTTTGAATTTTTGAATTTTTTTGAAATGTTACCTATATACTGGATCTCATACGATCATTCTTCCATACGTTCAAGCCTTAAGTGCTCAAAAATCCATATAAATAAAATGTAAATTTGGATATGGTTTATTGTTTCTTTCACTAAAAAATAACATTTCAATAGTAGATTTTTGAATTTTTGAATTTTTTTGAAATGTTACCTATATACTGGATCTCATACGATCATTCTTCCATACGTTCAAGCCTTAAGTGCTCAAAAATCCATATTGATAAGTGTAAATTTTGAAATGTTTTATTGTTTCTTTCACTTAGGTTAGTATTAATTTCACTCAAAAATAACGTTTCAATAGTAGATTTTTGATTTTTTTTGAAATGTTACCTATATACTGGATCTCATACGATCATTCTTCCATACGTTCAAGCCTTAAGTGCTCAAATATCCATATTGATAAAATTTAAGATTTGAAATGTTTTGTTTCTTTCACTTAAAAATAACATTTCAATAGTAGATTTTTGAATTTTTAAAATTTTTTGAAATGTTACCTATATACTGATTCTCATACGATTATTCTTCTATACGTTCAAGCTATAAGTGCTCAAAAACCCATATTGATAAAATGTAAATTTTGCAATGGTTTAGTGTGTCTTTCATTTAAAAATATCATTTCAATAGTAGATTTTTGAATTTTTTTGAAATGTTACCTATATACTGGATCTCATACGATCATACGTTCAAGCCTTAAGTGCTCAAAAATCCATATAAATAACATGTAAATTTTGAAATGGTTTATTGTTTCTTTCACTAAAAAATAACATTTCAATAGTAGATTATTGAATTTTTGAAATTTTTTGAAATGTTACCTATTTACTGATTCCCTTACGATCATTCTTCCATACGTTTATGCCTTAAGTGGTCAAAAATCCATATTGATAAATGTAAATTTTGAAATGTTTTATTGTTTCTTTCACTTAGGTTAGTATTAAATTCACTCAAAAATAACGTTTCAATAGTAGATTTTTTAATTTTTCTGAAATGTTACCTATATACTGATTCTCATATGATCATTCTTACATACGTTCAAGCCTTATGATCTCAAAAATCCATATTAATAAAATTTAAGATTTGAAATGTTTTATTGTTTCTTTCACTTAAAAATAACATTTCAATAGTAGATTTTTAAATTTTTTGAAATGTTACCTATATACTGATTATAAAACGATTATTCTTCCATACGTTCAAGCCTTAAGTGCTCAAAAACCCATATTGATAAAATGTAAATTTTGCAATGGTTTATTGTTTCTTTCACTTAAAAATAACATTTCAATAGTAGATTTTTGAATTTTTGAATTTTTTTTAAATGTTACCTATATACTGGATCTCATACGATCATTCTTCCATACGTTCAAGCCTTAAGTGCTCAAAAACCCATATTGATAAAATGTAAATTTTGCAATGGTTTATTGTTTCTTTCACTTAAAAATAACATTTCAATAGTAGATTTTTGAATTTTTAAAATTTTTTGAAATGTTACCTATATACTGATTCTCAGACTTTTACTCTTCTATACGTTCAAGCCATAAGTGCTCAAAAACCCATATTGATAAAATGTAAATTTTGCAATGGTTTATAGTTTCTTTCATTTAAAAATAACATTTCAATAGTAGATTTTTGAATTTTTGAATTTTTTTGAAATGTTACCTATATACTGGATCTCATACGATCATTCTTCCATACGTTCAAGCCTTAAGTGCTCAAAAATCCATATAAATAAAATGTAAATTTGGATATGGTTTATTGTTTCTTTCACTAAAAAATAACATTTCAATAGTAGATTATTGAATTTTTGAAATTTTTTGAAATGTTACCTATTTACTGATTCCCATACGATCATTCTTTCATACGTTCAAGTCTTAAGTGGTCAAAAATCCATATTGATAAATGTAAATTTTGAAATGTTTTATTGTTTCTTTCAGTTAGGTTAGTATTAAATTCACTCAAAAATAACGTTTCAATAGTAGATTTTTGAATTTTTGAATTTTTTTGAAATGTTACCTATATACTGATTCTCATACGATTATTCTTCTATACGTTCAAGCCTTAAGTGCTCAAAAATCCATATAAATAAAAAATAACATTTCAATAGTAGATTATTGAATTTTTGAAATTTTTTGAAATGTTACCTATTTACTGATTCCCATACGATCATTCTTCCATACGTTCAAGCCTTAAGTGGTCAAAAATCCATATTGATAAATGTAAATTTTGAAATGTTGTATTGTTTCTTTCACTTAAAAATAACATTTCAATAGTAGATTTATGAATTTTTGAATTTTTTTGAAATGTTACCTATATACTGATTCTCAGACTTTTACTCTTCTATACGTTCAAGCCATAAGTGCTCAAAAATCCATATAAATAAAAAATAACATTTCAATAGTAGATTATTGAATTTTTGAAATTTTTTGAAATGTTACCTATTTACTGATTCCCATACGATCATTCTTCCATACGTTCAAGCCTTAAGTGCTCAAAAATCCATATAAATAAAAAATAACATTTCAATAGTAGATTATTGAATTTTTGAAATTTTTTGAAATGTTACCTATTTACTGATTCCCATACGATCATTCTTTCATACGTTCAAGTCTTAAGTGGTCAAAAATCCATATTGATAAATGTAAATTTTGAAATGTTTTATTGTTTCTTTCAGTTAGGTTAGTATTAAATTCACTCAAAAATAACGTTTCAATAGTAGATTTTTGAATTTTTGAATTTTTTTGAAATGTTACCTATATACTGGATCTCATACGATCATTCTTCCATACGTTCAAGCCTTAAGTGCTCAAAAATCCATATTGATAAGTGTAAATTTTGAAATGTTTTATTGTTTCATTCACTTAGGTTAGTATTAAATTCACTCAAAAATAACGTTTCAATAGTAGATTTTTGAATTTTTGAATTTTTTTGAAATGTTACCTATATACTGGATCTCATACGATCATTCTTCCATACGTTCAAGCCTTAAGTGCTCAAAAATCCATATTGATAAAATTGAAGATTTTTTGAAATGGTTTATTGTTTCTTTCACTAAAAAATAACATTTCAATAGTAGATTATTGAATTTTTGAAATTTTTTGAAATGTTACCTATTTACTGATTCCCTTACGATCATTCTTCCATACGTTTATGCCTTAAGTGGTCAAAAATCCATATTGATAAATGTAAATTTTGAAATGTTTTATTGTTTCTTTCACTTAGGTTAGTATTAAATTCACTCAAAAATAACGTTTCAATAGTAGATTTTTTAATTTTTCTGAAATGTTACCTATATACTGATTCTCATATGATCATTCTTACATACGTTCAAGCCTTATGATCTCAAAAATCCATATTAATAAAATTTAAGATTTGAAATGTTTTATTGTTTCTTTCACTTAAAAATAACATTTCAATAGTAGATTTTTAAATTTTTTGAAATGTTACCTATATACTGATTCTCATACGATTATTCTTCCATACGTTCAAGCCTTAAGTGCTCAAAAACCCATATTGATAAAATGTAAATTTTGCAATGGTTTATTGTATCTTTCACTTAAAAATAACATTTCAATAGTAGATTTTTGAATTTTTGAATTTTTTTTAAATGTTACCTATATACTGGATCTCATACGATCATTCTTCCATACGTTCAAGCCTTAAGTGCTCAAAAATCCATATAAATAAAATGTAAATTTTGAAATGGTTTTTTGTTTCTTTCGCTAAAAAATAACATTTCAATAGTAGATTTTTGAATTTTTGAATTTTTTTTAAATGTTACCTATATACTGATTCCCATATGATCATTCTTCCATACGTTCAAGCCTTAAGTGCTCAAAAATCCATATTGATAAAATTTAAATTTTGAAATGTTGAATTGTTTCTTTCACTTAAAAATAACATTTCAATAAAAGATTTTTGAATTTTATAAATTTTTCGAAATATTACCTGTATACTGATTCTCATATGATCATTCTTCCATACGTTCAAGCCTTAAGTGCTCAAAAATGCATATTGATAAAATTTAAGATTTGAAATGTTTTATTGTTTAGATAGATTTTTGAATTTTTAAAATTTTTTGAAATGTTACCTATATACTGATTCTCATACGATTATTCTTCTATACGTTCAAGCCATAAGTGCTCAAAAACCCATATTGATAAAATGTAAATTTTGAAATGGTTTATTGTTTCTTTCACTTAAAAATAACATTTCAATAGTATATTTTTGAATTTTTAAAATTTTTTGAAATGTTACCTATATACTGATTCTCATACGATTATTCTTCTATAAGTGCTCAAAAACCCATATTGAAAAAATTTAAGATTTGAAATGTTTTATTGTTTCTTTCACTAAAAAATAACATTTCAATAGTAGATTATTGAATTTTTGAAATTTTTTGAAATGTTACCTATTTACTGATTCCCTTACGATCATTCTTCCATACGTTTATGCCTTAAGTGGTCAAAAATCCATATTGATAAATGTAAATTTTGAAATGTTTTATTGTTTCTTTCACTTAGGTTAGTATTAAATTCACTCAAAAATAACGTTTCAATAGTAGATTTTTTAATTTTTCTGAAATGTTACCTATATACTGATTCTCATATGATCATTCTTACATACGTTCAAGCCTTATGATCTCAAAAATCCATATTAATAAAATTTAAGATTTGAAATGTTTTATTGTTTCTTTCACTTAAAAATAACATTTCAATAGTAGATTTTTAAATTTTTTGAAATGTTACCTATATACTGATTCTCATACGATTATTCTTCCATACGTTCAAGCCTTAAGTGCTCAAAAACCCATATTGATAAAATGTAAATTTTGCAATGGTTTATTGTATCTTTCACTTAAAAATAACATTTCAATAGTAGATTTTTGAATTTTTGAATTTTTTTTAAATGTTACCTATTTACTGATTCCCATACGATCATTCTTCCATACGTTCAAGCCTTAAGTGGTCAAAAATCCATATTGATAAATGTAAATTTTGAAATGTTGTATTGTTTCTTTCACTTAAAAATAACATTTCAATAGTAGATTTATGAATTTTTGAATTTTTTTGAAATGTTACCTATATACTGATTCTCAGACTTTTACTCTTCTATACGTTCAAGCCATAAGTGCTCAAAAATCCATATAAATAAAAAATAACATTTCAATAGTAGATTATTGAATTTTTGAAATTTTTTGAAATGTTACCTATTTACTGATTCCCATACGATCATTCTTCCATACGTTCAAGCCTTAAGTGCTCAAAAACCCATATTGATAAAATGTAAATTTTGCAATGGTTTATTGTTTCTTTCACTTAAAAATAACATTTCAATAGTAGATTTTTGAATTTTTGAATTTTTTTTAAATGTTACCTATATACTGGATCTCATACGATCATTCTTCCATACGTTCAAGCCTTAAGTGCTCAAAAACCCATATTGATAAAATGTAAATTTTGCAATGGTTTATTGTTTCTTTCACTTAAAAATAACATTTCAATAGTAGATTTTTGAATTTTTAAAATTTTTTGAAATGTTACCTATATACTGATTCTCAGACTTTTACTCTTCTATACGTTCAAGCCATAAGTGCTCAAAAACCCATATTGATAAAATGTAAATTTTGCAATGGTTTATAGTTTCTTTCATTTAAAAATAACATTTCAATAGTAGATTTTTGAATTTTTGAATTTTTTTGAAATGTTACCTATATACTGGATCTCATACGATCATTCTTCCATACGTTCAAGCCTTAAGTGCTCAAAAATCCATATAAATAAAATGTAAATTTGGATATGGTTTATTGTTTCTTTCACTAAAAAATAACATTTCAATAGTAGATTATTGAATTTTTGAAATTTTTTGAAATGTTACCTATTTACTGATTCCCATACGATCATTCTTTCATACGTTCAAGTCTTAAGTGGTCAAAAATCCATATTGATAAATGTAAATTTTGAAATGTTTTATTGTTTCTTTCAGTTAGGTTAGTATTAAATTCACTCAAAAATAACGTTTCAATAGTAGATTTTTGAATTTTTGAATTTTTTTGAAATGTTACCTATATACTGATTCTCATACGATTATTCTTCTATACGTTCAAGCCTTAAGTGCTCAAAAATCCATATAAATAAAAAATAACATTTCAATAGTAGATTATTGAATTTTTGAAATTTTTTGAAATGTTACCTATTTACTGATTCCCATACGATCATTCTTCCATACGTTCAAGCCTTAAGTGGTCAAAAATCCATATTGATAAATGTAAATTTTGAAATGTTGTATTGTTTCTTTCACTTAAAAATAACATTTCAATAGTAGATTTATGAATTTTTGAATTTTTTTGAAATGTTACCTATATACTGATTCTCAGACTTTTACTCTTCTATACGTTCAAGCCATAAGTGCTCAAAAATCCATATAAATAAAAAATAACATTTCAATAGTAGATTATTGAATTTTTGAAATTTTTTGAAATGTTACCTATTTACTGATTCCCATACGATCATTCTTCCATACGTTCAAGCCTTAAGTGCTCAAAAATCCATATAAATAAAAAATAACATTTCAATAGTAGATTATTGAATTTTTGAAATTTTTTGAAATGTTACCTATTTACTGATTCCCATACGATTATTCTTCCATACGTTCAAGCCTTAAGTGCTCAAAAACCCATATTGATAAAATGTAAATTTTGCAATGGTTTATTGTTTCTTTCACTTAAAAATAACATTTCAATAGTAGATTTTTGAATTTTTGAATTTTTTTTAAATGTTACCTATATACTGGATCTCATACGATCATTCTTCCATACGTTCAAGCCTTAAGTGCTCAAAAACCCATATTGATAAAATGTAAATTTTGCAATGGTTTATTGTTTCTTTCACTTAAAAATAACATTTCAATAGTAGATTTTTGAATTTTTAAAATTTTTTGAAATGTTACCTATATACTGATTCTCAGACTTTTACTCTTCTATACGTTCAAGCCATAAGTGCTCAAAAACCCATATTGATAAAATGTAAATTTTGCAATGGTTTATAGTTTCTTTCATTTAAAAATAACATTTCAATAGTAGATTTTTGAATTTTTGAATTTTTTTGAAATGTTACCTATATACTGGATCTCATACGATCATTCTTCCATACGTTCAAGCCTTAAGTGCTCAAAAATCCATATAAATAAAATGTAAATTTGGATATGGTTTATTGTTTCTTTCACTTAAAAATAACATTTCAATAGTAGATTTTTAAATTTTTTGAAATGTTACCTATATACTGATTATAAAACGATTATTCTTCCATACGTTCAAGCCTTAAGTGCTCAAAAATTCATATTGATAAAATTTAAGATTTGAAATGTTTTGTTTCTTTCACTTAAAAATAACATTTCAATAGTAGATTTTTGAATTTTTAAAATTTTTTGAAATGTTACCTATATACTGATTCTCATACGATTATTCTTCTATACGTTCAAGCCTTAAGTGCTCAAAAATCCATATAAATAAAAAATAACATTTCAATAGTAGATTATTGAATTTTTGAAATTTTTTGAAATGTTACCTATTTACTGATTCCCATACGATCATTCTTCCATACGTTCAAGCCTTAAGTGGTCAAAAATCCATATTGATAAATGTAAATTTTGAAATGTTGTATTGTTTCTTTCACTTAAAAATAACATTTCAATAGTAGATTTATGAATTTTTGAATTTTTTTGAAATGTTACCTATATACTGATTCTCAGACTTTTACTCTTCTATACGTTCAAGCCATAAGTGCTCAAAAACCCATATTGATAAAATGTAAATTTTGCAATGGTTTATAGTTTCTTTCATTTAAAAATAACATTTCAATAGTAGATTTTTGAATTTTTGAATTTTTTTGAAATGTTACCTATATACTGGATCTCATACGATCATTCTTCCATACGTTCAAGCCTTAAGTGCTCAAAAATCCATATAAATAAAATGTAAATTTGGATATGGTTTATTGTTTCTTTCACTAAAAAATAACATTTCAATAGTAGATTATTGAATTTTTGAAATTTTTTGAAATGTTACCTATTTACTGATTCCCATACGATCATTCTTTCATACGTTCAAGTCTTAAGTGGTCAAAAATCCATATTGATAAATGTAAATTTTGAAATGTTTTATTGTTTCTTTCAGTTAGGTTAGTATTAAATTCACTCAAAAATAACGTTTCAATAGTAGATTTTTGAATTTTTGAATTTTTTTGAAATGTTACCTATATACTGGATCTCATACGATCATTCTTCCATACGTTCAAGCCTTAAGTGCTCAAAAATCCATATTGATAAGTGTAAATTTTGAAATGTTTTATTGTTTCATTCACTTAGGTTAGTATTAAATTCACTCAAAAATAACGTTTCAATAGTAGATTTTTGAATTTTTGAATTTTTTTGAAATGTTACCTATATACTGGATCTCATACGATCATTCTTCCATACGTTCAAGCCTTAAGTGCTCAAAAATCCATATTGATAAAATTGAAGATTTTTTGAAATGGTTTATTGTTTCTTTCACTAAAAAATAACATTTCAATAGTAGATTATTGAATTTTTGAAATTTTTTGAAATGTTACCTATTTACTGATTCCCTTACGATCATTCTTCCATACGTTTATGCCTTAAGTGGTCAAAAATCCATATTGATAAATGTAAATTTTGAAATGTTTTATTGTTTCTTTCACTTAGGTTAGTATTAAATTCACTCAAAAATAACGTTTCAATAGTAGATTTTTTAATTTTTCTGAAATGTTACCTATATACTGATTCTCATATGATCATTCTTACATACGTTCAAGCCTTATGATCTCAAAAATCCATATTAATAAAATTTAAGATTTGAAATGTTTTATTGTTTCTTTCACTTAAAAATAACATTTCAATAGTAGATTTTTAAATTTTTTGAAATGTTACCTATATACTGATTCTCATACGATTATTCTTCCATACGTTCAAGCCTTAAGTGCTCAAAAACCCATATTGATAAAATGTAAATTTTGCAATGGTTTATTGTATCTTTCACTTAAAAATAACATTTCAATAGTAGATTTTTGAATTTTTGAATTTTTTTTAAATGTTACCTATATACTGGATCTCATACGATCATTCTTCCATACGTTCAAGCCTTAAGTGCTCAAAAATCCATATAAATAAAATGTAAATTTTGAAATGGTTTTTTGTTTCTTTCACTAAAAAATAACATTTCAATAGTAGATTTTTGAATTTTTGAATTTTTTTTAAATGTTACCTATATACTGATTCCCATATGATCATTCTTCCATACGTTCAAGCCTTAAGTGCTCAAAAATCCATATTGATAAAATTTAAATTTTGAAATGTTGAATTGTTTCTTTCACTTAAAAATAACATTTCAATAAAAGATTTTTGAATTTTATAAATTTTTCGAAATATTACCTGTATACTGATTCTCATATGATCATTCTTCCATACGGTCAAGCCTTAAGTGCTCAAAAATGCATATTGATAAAATTTAAGATTTGAAATGTTTTATTGTTTAGATAGATTTTTGAATTTTTAAAATTTTTTGAAATGTTACCTATATACTGATTCTCATACGATTATTCTTCTATACGTTCAAGCCATAAGTGCTCAAAAACCCATATTGATAAAATGTAAATTTTGAAATGGTTTATTGTTTCTTTCACTTAAAAATAACATTTCAATAGTATATTTTTGAATTTTTAAAATTTTTTGAAATGTTACCTATATACTGATTCTCATACGATTATTCTTCTATAAGTGCTCAAAAACCCATATTGAAAAAATTTAAGATTTGAAATGTTTTATTGTTTCTTTCACTAAAAAATAACATTTCAATAGTAGATTATTGAATTTTTGAAATTTTTTGAAATGTTACCTATTTACTGATTCCCTTACGATCATTCTTCCATACGTTTATGCCTTAAGTGGTCAAAAATCCATATTGATAAATGTAAATTTTGAAATGTTTTATTGTTTCTTTCACTTAGGTTAGTATTAAATTCACTCAAAAATAACGTTTCAATAGTAGATTTTTTAATTTTTCTGAAATGTTACCTATATACTGATTCTCATATGATCATTCTTACATACGTTCAAGCCTTATGATCTCAAAAATCCATATTAATAAAATTTAAGATTTGAAATGTTTTATTGTTTCTTTCACTTAAAAATAACATTTCAATAGTAGATTTTTAAATTTTTTGAAATGTTACCTATATACTGATTCTCATACGATTATTCTTCCATACGTTCAAGCCTTAAGTGCTCAAAAACCCATATTGATAAAATGTAAATTTTGCAATGGTTTATTGTTTCTTTCACTTAAAAATAACATTTCAATAGTAGATTTTTGAATTTTTTTTAAATGTTACCTATATACTGATTCCCATATGATCATTCTTCCATACGTTCAAGCCTTAAGTGCTCAAAAATCCATATTGATAAAATTTAAATTTTGAAATGTTGAATTGTTTCTTTCACTTAAAAATAACATTTCAATAAAAGATTTTTGAATTTTATAAATTTTTCGAAATATTACCTGTATACTGATTCTCATATGATCATTCTTCCATACGTTCAAGCCTTAAGTGCTCAAAAATGCATATTGATAAAATTTAAGATTTGAAATGTTTTATTGTTTCTTCGACTTAAAAATAACATTTCAATAGTAGATTTTTGAATTTTTAAAATTTTTTGAAATGTTACCTATATACTGATTCTCATACGATTATTCTTCTATACGTTCAAGCCATAAGTGCTCAAAAACCCATATAAATAAAATGTAAATTTTGAAATGGTTTATTGTTTCTTTCACTTAAAAATAACATTTCAATAGTATATTTTTGAATTTTTAAAATTTTTTGAAATGTTACCTATATACTGATTCTCATACGATTATTCTTCTATAAGTGCTCAAAAACCCATATTGATAAAATTTAAGATTTGAAATGTTTTATTGTTTCTTTCACTAAAAAATAACATTTCAATAGTAGATTATTGAATTTTTGAAATTTTTTGAAATGTTACCTATTTATTGATTCCCATACGATCATTCTTCCATACGTTCAAGTCTTAAGTGGTCAAAAATCCATATTGATAAATGTAAATTTTGAAATGTTTTATTGTTTCTTTCACTTAGGTTAGTATTAAATTCACTCAAAAATAACGTTTCAATAGTAGATTTTTGAATTTTTGAATTTTTTTGAAATGTTACCTATATACTGGATCTCATACGATCATTCTTCCATACGTTCAAGCCTTAAGTGCTCAAAAATCCATATAAATAAAATGTAAATTTTGAAATGGTTTATTGTTTCTTTCACTTAAAAATAACATTTCAATAGTATATTTTTGAATTTTTAAAATTTTTTGAAATGTTACCTATATACTGATTCTCATACGATTATTCTTCTATAAGTGCTCAAAAACCCATATTGATAAAATTTAAGATTTGAAATGTTTTATTGTTTCTTTCACTAAAAAATAACATTTCAATAGTAGATTATTGAATTTTTGAAATTTTTTGAAATGTTACCTATTTATTGATTCCCATACGATCATTCTTCCATACGTTCAAGTCTTAAGTGGTCAAAAATCCATATTGATAAATGTAAATTTTGAAATGTTTTATTGTTTCTTTCACTTAGGTTAGTATTAAATTCACTCAAAAATAACGTTTCAATAGTAGATTTTTGAATTTTTGAATTTTTTTGAAATGTTACCTATATACTGGATCTCATACGATCATTCTTCCATACGTTCAAGCCTTAAGTGCTCAAAAATCCATATTGATAAAATTTAAGATTTTTTGAAATGGTTTATTGTTTCTTTCACTAAAAAACCACATTTCAATAGTAGATTATTGAATTTTTGAAATTTTTTGAAATGTTACCTATTTACTGATTCCCTTACGATCATTCTTCCATACGTTTATGCCTTAAGTGGTCAAAAATCCATATTGATAAATGTAAATTTTGAAATGTTTTATTGTTTCTTTCACTTAGGTTAGTATTAAATTCACTCAAAAATAACGTTTCAATAGTAGATTTTTTAATTTTTCTGAAATGTTACCTATATACTGATTCTCATATGATCATTCTTACATACGTTCAAGCCTTATGATCTCAAAAATCCATATTAATAAAATTTAAGATTTGAAATGTTTTATTGTTTCTTTCACTTAAAAATAACATTTCAATAGTAGATTTTTAAATTTTTTGAAATGTTACCTATATACTGATTCTCATACGATTATTCTTCCATACGTTCAAGCCTTAAGTGCTCAAAAACCCATATTGATAAAATGTAAATTTTGCAATGGTTTATTGTTTCTTTCACTTAAAAATAACATTTCAATAGTAGATTTTTGAATTTTTTTTAAATGTTACCTATATACTGGATCTCATACGATCATTCTTCCATACGTTCAAGCCTTAAGTGCTCAAAAATCCATATAAATAAAATGTAAATTTTGAAATGGTTTTTTGTTTCTTTCACTTAAAAATAACATTTCAATAGTAGATTTTTGAATTTTTTTTAAATGTTACCTATATACTGGATCTCATACGATCATTCTTCCATACGTTCAAGCCTTAAGTGCTCAAAAATCCATATAAATAAAATGTAAATTTTGAAATGGTTTTTTGTTTCTTTCACTATAAAATAACATTTCAATAGTAGATTTTTGAATTTTTGAATTTTTTTTAAATGTTACCTATATACTGATTCCCATATGATCATTCTTCCATACGTTCAAGCCTTAAAAGCTCAAAAATCCATATTGATAAAATTTAAATTTTGAAATGTTGAATTGTTTCTTTCACTTAAAAATAACATTTCAATAAAAGATTTTTGAATTTTATAAATTTTTCGAAATATTACCTGTATACTGATTCTCATATGATCATTCTTCCATACGTTCAAGCCTTAAGTGCTCAAAAATGCATATTAATAAAATTTAAGATTTGAAATGTTTTATTGTTTCTTCGACTTAAAAATAACATTTCAATAGTAGATTTTTGAATTTTTAAAATTTTTTGAAATGTTACCTATATACTGATTCTCATACGATTATTCTTCTATACGTTCAAGCCATAAGTGCTCAAAAACCCATATTGATAAAATGTAAATTTTCCAATGGCTTATAGTTTCTTTCATTTAAAAATAACATTTCAATAGTAGATTTTTGAATTTTTGAATTTTTTTGAAATGTTACCTATATACTGGATCTCATACGATCATTCTTCCATACGTTCAAGCCTTAAGTGCTCAAAAATCCATATAAATAAAATGTAAATTTTGAAATGGTTTATTGTTTCTTTCACTTAAAAATAACATTTCAATAGTATATTTTTGAATTTTTAAAATTTTTTGAAATGTTACCTATATACTGATTCTCATACGATTATTCTTCTATACGTTCAAGCCTTAAGTGCTCAAAAATCCATATTGATAAAATTTAAATTTTGAAATGTTGAATTGTTTCTTTCACTTAAAAATAACATTTCAATAAAAGATTTTTGAATTTTATAAATTTTTCGAAATATTACCTGTATACTGATTCTCATATGATCATTCTTCCATACGTTCAAGCCTTAAGTGCTCAAAAATGCATATTAATAAAATTTAAGATTTGAAATGTTTTATTGTTTCTTTCACTAAAAAATAACATTTCAATAGTAGATTATTGAATTTTTGAAATTTTTTGAAATGTTACCTATTTACTGATTCCCATACGATCATTTTTCCATGCGTTCAAGCCTTAAGTGCTCAAAAATCCATATTGATAAAATTTAAATTTTGAAACGTTGTATTGTTTCTTTCACTTAAAAATAACATTTCAATAGTAGATTTTTGAATTTTAGAACTTTTTTGAAATGATACCTGTATACTGATTCTCATATGATCATTCTTCCATACGTTCAAGCCCTAAGTGCTCAAAAATCCATATAAATAAAAAATAACATTTCAATAGTAGATTATTGAATTTTTTAAATTTTTTGAAATGTTACCTATTTACTGATTCCCATACGATCATTCTTCCATACGTTCAAGCCTTAAGTGCTCAAAAATCCATATTGATAAAATTTAAATTTTAAAATGTTGTATTGTTTCTTTCACTTAAAAATAACATTTCAATAGTAGATTTTTGAATTTTAGAACTTTTTTGAAATGATACCTGTATTCTGATTCTCATATGATCATTCTTCCATACGTTCAAGCCCTAAGTGCTCAAAAATCCATATAAATAAAAAATAACATTTCAATAGTAGATTATTGAATTTTTGAAATTTTTTGAAATGTTACCTATTTACTGATTCCCATACGATCATTCTTCCATACGTTCAAGTCTTAAGTGGTCAAAAATCCATATTGATAAATGTAAATTTTGAAATGTTTTATTGTTTCTTTCACTTAGGTTAGTATTAAATTCACTCAAAAATAACGTTTCAATAGTAGATTTTTGAATTTTTGAATTTTTTTGAAATGTTACCTATTTACTGATTCCCATACGATCATTTTTCCATGCGTTCAAGCCTTAAGTGCTCAAAAATCCATATTGATAAAATTTAAATTTTGAAATGTTGTATTGTTTCTTTCACTTAAAAATAACATTTCAATAGTAGATTTTTGAATTTTAGAACTTTTTTGAAATGATACCTGTATACTGATTCTCATATGATCATTCTTCCATACGTTCAAGCCCTAAGTGCTCAAAAATCCATATAAATAAAAAATAACATTTCAATAGTAGATTATTGAATTTTTGAAATTTTTTGAAATGTTACCTATTTACTGATTCCCATACGATCATTCTTCCATACGTTCAAGTCTTAAGTGGTCAAAAATCCATATTGATAAATGTAAATTTTGAAATGTTTTATTGTTTCTTTCACTTAGGTTAGTATTAAATTCACTCAAAAATAACGTTTCAATAGTAGATTTTTGAATTTTTGAATTTTTTTGAAATGTTACCTATTTACTGATTCCCATACGATCATTTTTCCATGCGTTCAAGCCTTAAGTGCTCAAAAATCCATATTGATAAAATTTAAATTTTGAAATGTTGTATTGTTTCTTTCACTTAAAAATAACATTTCAATAGTAGATTTTTGAATTTTAGAACTTTTTTGAAATGATACCTGTATACTGATTCCCATACGATCATTCTTCCATACGTTCAAGCCTTAAGTGCTCAAAAATCCATATTGATAAAATTTAAATTTTAAAATGTTGTATTGTTTCTTTCACTTAAAAATAACATTTCAATAGTAGATTTTTGAATTTTAGAACTTTTTTGAAATGATACCTGTATACTGATTCTCATATGATCATTCTTTCATACGTTCAAGCCCTAAGTGCTCAAAAATCCATATAAATAAAAAATAACATTTCAATAGTAGATTATTGAATTTTTGAAATTTTTTGAAATGTTACCTATTTACTGATTCCCATACGATCATTCTTCCATACGTTCAAGCCTTAAGTGCTCAAAAATCCATATTGATAAAATTTAAATTTTGAAATGTTGTATTGTTTCTTTCACTTAAAAATAACATTTCAATAGTAGATTTTTGAATTTTTGAAATTTTTTGAAATGTTACCTATATACTGATTCTCATACGATTATTATTCTATACGTTCAAGCCGTAAGTGCTCAAAAATCCATATTGATAAAATTTAAATTTTGAAATGTTGTATTGTTTCTTTCACTTAAAAATAACATTTCAATAGTAGATTTTTGAATTTTAAAAATTTTTTGAAATATTACCTATATACTGATTCTCATACGATTATTCTTCTATACGTTCAAGCCATAAGTGCTCAAAAACCCATATTGATAAAATGTAAATTTTGCAACGGTTTATAGTTTCTTTCATTTAAAAATAACATTTCAATAGTAGATTTTAAAATTTTTGAATTTTTTTGAAATGTTACCTATATACTGGATCTCATACGATCATCCTTCCATACGTTCAAGCCTTAAGTGCTCAAAAATCCATATAAATAAAATGTAAATTTTGAAATGGTTTATTGTTTCTTTCACTAAAAAATAACATTTCAATAGTAGATTATTGAATTTTTGAAATTTTTTGAAATGTTACCTATTTACTGATTCCCATACGTTCATTCTTCCATACGTTCAAGCCTTAAGTGGTCAAAAATCCATATTGATAAATGTAAATTTTGCAATGTTTTATAGTTTCTTTCACTTAGGTTAGTATTAAATTCACTCAAAAAAAACGTTTCAATAGTAGATTTTTAAATTTTTGAATTTTTTTGAAATGTTACCTATATACTGGATCTCATATGATTATCCTTCCATACGTTCAAGCCTTAAGTGCTCAAAAATCCATATAAATAAAATGTAAATTTTGAAATGGTTTATTGTTTCTTTCACTAAAAAATAACATTTCAATAGAAGATTTTTGAATTTTTGAATTTTTTTGAAATGTTATCTATATGCTGATTCCCATACGATCATTCTTCCATACGTTCAAGCCTTAAGTGCTCAAAAATCCATATTGATAAATGTAAATTTTGAAATGTTTTATTGTTTCTTTCACTAAAAAATAACATTTCAATAGTAGATTTTTGAATTTTTGAATTTTTTTGAAATGTTTCCTGTATACTGATTTTCATACGATCATTCTTCCATACGTTCAAGCCTAAAGTGCTTAAAAATCCATATTGATAAATGTAAATTTTGAAATGTTTTATTGTTTTTTTCACTGAGGTTAGTATTAAATTCACTCAAAAATAACGTTTCATATATATTTGAATTTTTGAATTTTTTTGAAATGTTACCTATATACTGGATCTCATACGATCATTCTTCCATACGTTCAAGCCTTAAGATCTCAAAAATCCATATAAATAAAATGTAAATTTTGAAATGGTTTATTGTTTATTTCACTAAAAAATAACATTTCAATAGTAGATTATTGAATTTTTGAAAATTTTTGAAATGTTACCTATATACTGATTCCCATACGATCATTCTTCCATACGTTCAAGCCTTAAGTGGTCAAAAATCCATATTGATAAATGTAAATTTTGAAATGTTTTATTGTTTCTTTCACTTAGGTTAGTATTAAATTCACTCAAAAATAACGTTTCAATAGTAGATTTTTGAATTTTTGAATTTTTTTGAAATGTTACCTATATACTGATTCCCATACGATCATTCTTCCATACGTTCAAGCCTTAAGTGGTCAAAAATCCATATTGATAAATGTAAATTTTGAAATGTTTTGTTGTTTCTTTCACTTAGGTTAGTAATAAATTCAGTTAAATATAACATTTCAATAGTAGATTTTTGAATTTTTGAATTTTTTTTGAAATGTTACCTATATACTGATTCCCATACGATCATTCTTCCATACGTTCAAGCCTTAAGTGCTCAAAAATCCATATTGATAAAATGTAAATTTTGAAATGGTTTATTGTTTCTTTCACTAAAAAATAACATTTCAATAGTAGATTTTTGAATTTTTGAATTTTTTTGAAATGTTTCCAGTATACTGATTTTCATACGATCATTCTTCCATACGTTCAAGCCTTCAATAGTAGATATTTGAATTTTTGATTTTTTTTGAAATGTTACCTATATACTGGATCTCATTCGATCATTCTTCCATACGTTCAAGCCTTAAGATATCAAAAATCCATATAAATAAAATGTACATTTTGAAATGGTTGTTTGTTTCACTAAAAAATAACATTTCAATAGTAGATTATTGAATTTTTGAAATCTTACCTATATACTGATTCTCATACGATCATTCTTCCATACGTTCAAGCCTTAAGTGCTCAAAAATCCATATTGATAAAATTTAAATTTTGAAATGTTGTATTGTTTCTTTCACTTAAAAATAACATTTCAATAGTAGATTTTTGAATTTTAGAAATTTTTTGAAATGTTACCTATATACTGATTCTCATATGAACATTGTTCCATACGTTCAAGCCTTAAGATCTCAAAAATCCACATAAATAAAATGTATAATTTGAAATGGTTTTTTGTTTCTTTCACCAAAAAATAACATTTCAATAGTAGATTTTTGAATTTTTGAAATTTTTTGAAATGTTACCTATATACTGATTCTCATATGATCATTCTTCCATACGTTCAAGCCTTAAGATCTCAAAAATCCACATAAATAAAATGTATATTTTGAAATGGTTTTTTGTTTCTTTCACCAAAAAATAACATTTCAATAGTAGATTATTGAATATTAGAATTTTTTTGAAATGTTGCCTATATACTGGTTCCCATACGATCATTCTTCAATACGTTCAAGCCTTAAGTGCTCAAAAATCCATATTGATAAATGTAAATTTTGAAATGTTTTATTGTTTCTTTCACTTAGGTTAGTATTAAATTCACTCAAAAATAACATTTCAATAGTAGATTTTTGAATTTTTGAAATTTTTTGAAATGTTACCTATATACTGGTTCCCATACGATCATTCTTCCATACGTTCAAGCCTTAAGTGCTCAAAAATCCATATTGATAAATGTAAATTTTGAAATGTTTTATTGTTTCTTTCACTTAGGTTAGTATTAAATTCACTTAAATATAACATTTCAATAGTAGATTTTTGAATTTTTGAATTTTTTTGAAATGTTACCTCTATATTGATTCCCATACGATCATTCTTCTGTACGTTCAAGCCTTAAGAGCTCAAAAATCCATATTAATAAATGTAAATTTTGAAATGTTTTATTGTTTTTTTCACTTAGGTTAGTATTAAATTCACTTAAATATAACATTTCAATAGTAGATTTTTGAATTTTTGAATTTTTTTGAAATGTTACCTATATACTGATTCCCATACGATCATTCTTCCATACGTTCAAGCCTTAAGTGCTCAAAAATCCTTATTGATAAAATGTAAATTTTGAAATGGTTTATTGTTTCTTTCACTAAAAAATAACATTTCAATAATAGATTTTTGAATTTTTGAATTTTTTTGAAATGTTTCCTGTATACTGATTTTCATACGATCATTCTTCCATACGTTCAAGCCTTAAGTGCTTAAAAATATATATTGATAAATGTAAATTTTGAAATGTTTTATTGTTTCTTTCACTTAGGTCAGTATTAAATTCACTCAAAAATAACGTTTCAATAGAAGATATTAGAATTTTTGATTTTTTTTGAAATGTTACCTATATACTGGATCTCATACGATCATTCTTCCATACGTTCAAGCCTTAAGATATCAAAAATCCGTATAAATAAAATGTAAATTTTGAAATGGTTTATTGTTTCTTTCACTAAAAAATAACATTTCAATAGTAGATTATTGAATTTTTGAAATGTTACCTATATACTGATTCCCATACGATCATTCTTCCATACGTCCAAGCCTTAAGTGCTCAAAAATCCTTATTGATTAAATGTATATTTTGAAATGGTTTTTTGTTTCTTTCACTAAAAAATAACATTTCAATAGTAGATTTTTGAATTTTTGAAATTTTTTGAAATGTTACCTATATACTGATTCTCATACAATCATTCTTCCATACGTTCAAGACTTAATTGCTCAAAAATCCATATTGATAAAATGTAAATTTTGAAATGGTTTATTGTTTCTTTCACTAAAAAATAACATTTCAAGTAGATTTTTGAATTTTTGAAAATTTTTGAAATGTTACCTATATACTGATTCCCATACGATCATTCTTCCATACGTTCAAGCCTTAAGTGGTCAAAAATCCATATTGATAAATGTAAATTTTGAAATGTTTTGTTGTTTCTTTCACTTAGGTTAGCAATAAATTCAGTTAAATATAACAATTCAATAGTAGATTTTTGAATTTTTGAATTTTTTTGAAATGTTACCTATATACTGATTCCCATACTATCATTCTTCCATACGTTCAAGCCTTCAATAGTAGATATTTGAATTTTTGATTTTTTTTTGAAATGTTACCTATATACTGGATCTCATTCGATCATTCTTCCATACGTTCAAGCCTTAAGATATCAAAAATCCATATAAATAAAATGTACATTTTGAAATGGTTGTTTGTTTCACTAAAAAATAACATTTCAATAGTAGATTATTGAATTTTTGAAATCTTACCTATATACTGATTCTCATACGATCATTCTTCCATACGTTCAAGCCTTAAGTGCTCAAAAATCCATATTGATAAAATTTAAATTTTGAAATGTTGTATTGTTTCTTTCACTTAAAAATAACATTTCAATAGTAGATTTTTGAATTTTTGAAATTTTTTGAAATGTTACCTATATACTGATTCTCATATGAACATTGTTCCATACGTTCAAGCCTTAAGATCTCAAAAATCCACATAAATAAAATGTATAATTTGAAATGGTTTTTTGTTTCTTTCACCAAAAAATAACATTTCAATAGTAGATTTTTGAATTTTTGAAATTTTTTGAAATTTTACCTGTATACTGATTGTCATATGATCATTCCTCCATACGTTCAAGCCTTAAGATCTCAAAAATCCACATAAATAAAATGTATATTTTGAAATGGTTTTTTGTTTATTTCACCAAAAAATAACATTTCAATAGTAGATTATTGAATATTAGAATTTTTTTGAAATGTTACCTATATACTGGTTCCCATACGATCATTCTTCAATACGTTCAAGCCTTAAGTGCTCAAAAATCCATATTGATAAATGTAAATTTTGAAATGTTTTATTGTTTCTTTCAGTTAGGTTAGTATTAAATTCACTCAAAAATAACATTTCAATAGTAGATTTTTGAATTTTGTAAATTTTTTGAAATGTTACCTATATACTGGTTCCCATACGATCATTCTTCCATACGTTCAAGCCTTAAGTGCTCAAAAATCCATATTGATAAATGTAAATTTTGAAATGTTTTATTGTTTCTTTCACTTAGGTTAGTATTAAATTCACTTAAATATAACATTTTAATAGTAGATTTTTGAATTTTTGAATTTTTTTGAAATGTTACCTCTATACTGATTCCCATACGATCATTCTTCTATACGTTCAAGCCTTAAGTGCTCAAAAATCCATATTGATAAAATGTAAATTTTGAAATGGTTTATTGTTTCTTTCACTAAAAAATAACATTTCAATAGTAGATTTTTGAATTTTTGAATTTTTTTGTAATGTTTCCTGTATACTGATTTTCATACGATCATTCTTCCATACGTTCAAGCCTTAAGTGCTTAAAAATCCATATTGATAAATGTAAATTTTGAAATGTTTTATTGTTTCTTTCACTGAGGTTAGTATTAAATTCTCTCAAAAATAACGTTTCATATATTTTTGAATTTTTTTGAAATGTTACCTATATACTGGATCTCATACGATCATTCTTCCATACGTTCAAGCCTTAAGTGCTCAAAAATCCATATAAATAAAATGTAAATTTTGAAATGGTTTATTGTGTCTTTCACTAAAAAATAACATTTCAATAGTAGATTATTGAATTTTTGAAATTTTTTGATATGTTACCTATATACTGGTTCCCATACGATCATTCTTCCATACGTTCAAGCCTTAAGTGCTCAAAAATCCATATTGATAAATGTAAATTTTGAAATGTTTTATTGTTTCTTTCACTTAGGTTAGTATTAAATTCACTTAAATATAACATTTCAATAGTAGATTTTTGAATTTTTGAATTTTTTTGAAATGTTACCTCTATACTGATTCCCATACGATCATTCTTCTATACGTTCAAGCCTTAAGTGCTCAAAAATCCATATTGATAAAATGTAAATTTTGAAATGGTTTATTGTTTCTTTCACTAAAAAATAACATTTCAATAGTAGATTTTTGAATTTTTGAATTTTTTTGTAATGTTTCCTGTATACTTATTTTCATACGATCATTCTTCCATACGTTCAAGCTTTAAGTGCTTAAAAATCCATATTGATAAATGTAAATTTTGAAATGTTTTATTGTTTCTTTCACTGAGGTTAGTATTAAATTCACTCAAAAATAACGTTTCATATATTTTTGAATTTTTTTGAAATGTTACCTATATACTGGATCTCATACGATCATTCTTCCATACGTTCAAGCCTTAAGATCTCAAAAATCCATATAAATAAAATGTAAATTTTGAAATGGTTTATTGTTTGTTTCACTAAAAAATAACATTTCAATAGTAGATTATTGAATTTTTGAAATTTTTTGATATGTTACCTATATACTGATACCCATACGATCATTCTTCCATACGTTCAAGCCTTAAGAGCTCAAAAATCCATATTAATAAATGTAAATTTTGAAATGTTTTATTGTTTCTTTCACTTAGGTTAGTATTAAATTCACTTAAATATAACATTTCAATAGTAGATTTTTGAATTTTTGAATTTTTTTGAAATGTTACCTATATACTGATTCTCATACGATCATTCTTCCATACGTTCAAGCCTTAAGAGCTCAAAAATCCATATTGATAAAATGTAAATTTTGAAATGGTTTATTGTTTATTTCACTAAAAAATAACATTTCAATAGTAGATTTTTGAATTTTTGAATTTTTTTGAAATGTTTCCAGTATACTGATTTTCATACGATCATTCTTCCATACGTTCAAGCCTAAAGTGCTTAAAAATCCATATTGATAAATGTAAGTTTTGAAATGTTTTATTGTTTCTTTCACTTAGGTTAGTATTAAATTCACTCAAAAATAACGTTTCAATAGTAGATTTTTGAATTTTTGATTTTTTTTTTAAATGTTACCTATATACTGGATCTCATTCGATCATTCTTCCATACGTTCAAGCCTTAAGATATCAAAAATCCATATAAATAAAATGTACATTTTGAAATGGTTTATTGTTTCTTTCACTAAAAAATAACATTTCAATAGTAGATTATTGAATTTTTGAAATC
The DNA here is from genome assembly GCA_034638295.1 of Phortica okadai. Lineage (NCBI taxonomy): Eukaryota > Metazoa > Arthropoda > Insecta > Diptera > Drosophilidae > Phortica > Phortica okadai. The sequence goes on along the minus strand of CM067851.1, from coordinate 25,592,764 downwards.
TTACCTATAAACTGATTCTCATACGATCATTCTTCCATACGTTCAAGCCTTAAGTGCTCAAAAATCCATATTGATAAAATTTAAATTTTGAAATGTTGTATTGTTTCTTTCACTTAAAAAAAACATTTCAATAGTAGATTTTTGAATTTTAGAAATTTTTTGAAATGTGACCTATATACTGATTCTCATATGATCATTATTCCATACGTTCAAGCCTTAAGATCTCAAAAATTCACAGAAATAAAATGTATAATTTGAAATGGTTTTTTGTTTCTTTCACCAAAAAATAACATTTCAATAGTAGATTTTTGAATTTAGAATTTTTTGAAATGTTACCTGTATACTGGATCTCATACGATCATTCTTCCATACGTTCAAGCCTTAAGATCTCAAAAATCCATATAAATAAAATGTAAATTTTGAAATGGTTTATTGTTTCTTTCACTAAAAAATAACATTTCATTAGTAGATTATTGAATTTTTGAATTTTTTTGAAATGTTACCTATATACTGATTCGCATAGGATCATTATTCTATACGTTCAAGCCTTAAGTGCTCAAAAATCCATATTGATAAAATGTAAATTTTGAAATGGTTTATTGTTTCTTTCACTAAAAAATAACATTTCACTAGTAGATTTTTGAATTTTTGAATTTTTTTGAAATGTTTCCTGTATACTGATTTTCATACGATCATTCTTCCATACGTTCAAGCCTTAAGATCTCAAAAATCCATATTGATAAAATTTAAATTTTGAAATGTTGTATTGTTTCTTTCACTAAAAAATAACATTTCAATAGTAGATTATTGAATTTTTGAAATCTTACCTATATACTGATTCTCATACGATTATTCTTCCATACGTTCAAGCCTTAAGTGCTCAAAAATCCATATTGATAAAATTTAAATTTTGAAATGTTGTATTGTTTCTTTCACTTAAAAAAAACATTTCAATAGTAGATTTTTGAATTTTAGAAATTTTTTAAAATGTGACCTATATACTGATTCTCATATGATCATTCTTCCATACGTTCAAGCCTTAAGATCTCAAAAATTCACATAAATAAAATGTATAATTTGAAATGGTTTTTTGTTTCTTTCACCAAAAAATAACATTTCAATAGTAGATTTTTGAATTTAGAATTTTTTTAAATGTGACCAATATACTGATTCTCATATGATCATTCTTCCATACGATCAAGCCTTAAGATCTATAAAATCCATATAAATAAAATGTAAATTTTGAAATGGTTTATTGTGTCTTTCACTTAAAAATAACATTTCAATAGTAGATTATTGAATTTTAGAAATTTTTTGAAATGTTACCTATATAGTGATTCTCATATGATCATTCTTCCATACGTTCAAGCCTTAAGATCTCAAAAATCCACATAAATTAAATGAATATTTTGAAATGGTTTTTTGTTTCTTTCACTAAAAAATAACATTTCAATAGTAGATTTTTGAATTTTTGAAATTTTTTGAAATGTTACCTATATACTGATTCTCATACAATCATTCTTCCATACGTTCAAGCCTTAAGTGCTCAAAAATCCATATTGATAAATGTAAATTTTGAAATGTTTTATTGTTTCTTTCACTTAGGTTAGTATTAAATTCACTTAAATATAACATTTCAATAGTAGATTTTTGAATTTTTGATTTTTTTTAAATTTTACCTATATACTGGATCTCATACGATCATTCTTCCATACGTTCAAGCCTTAAGATCTCAAAAATCCATATAAATAAAATGGAAATTTTGAAATGTTTTATTGTTTCTTTCACTAAGGTTAGTATTAAATTCACTTAAATATAACATTTCAATAGTAGATTTTTGAATTTTTGATTTTTTTTTAAATGTTACCTATATACTGATTCCTATACGATCTTTCTTCCATACGTTCAAGCCTTAAGTGCTCAAAAATCCATATTGATAAATGTAAATTTTGAAATGTTTTATTGTTTCTTTCACTTAGGTTAGTATTAAATTCACTCAAAAATAACGTTTCATATATATTTGAATTTTTGAATTTTTTTTGAAATGTTACCTATATACTGGATCTCATACGATCATTCTTCCATACGTTCAAGCCTTAAGATCTCAAAAATCCATATAAATAAAATGTAAATTTTGAAATGGTTTATTGTTTCTTTCACTAAAAAATAACATTTCAATAGTAGATTATTGAATTTTTGAAATTTTTTGAAATGTTACCTATATACTGATTCCCATACGATCATTCTTCCATACGTTCAAGCCTTAAGTGCTCAAAAATCCATATTGATAAATGTAAATTTTGAAATGTTTTGTTGTTTCTTTCACTTAGGTTAGTAATAAATTCAGTTAAATATAACATTTCAATAGTAGATTTTTGAATTTTTGAATTTTTTTGAAATGTTACCTATATACTGATTCCCATACGATCATTCTTCCATACGTTCAAGCCTTAAGAGCTCAAAAATCCATATTGATAAAATGTAAATTTTGAAATGGTTTATTGTTTCTTTCACTAAAAAATAACATTTCAATAGTAGATTATTGAATTTTTGAAATTTTTTGAAATGTTACCTATATACTGATTCCCATACGATCATTCTTACATACGTTCAAGCCTTAAGTGCTCAAAAATCCATATTGATAAATGTAAGTTTTGAAATGTTTTGTTGTTTCTTTCACTAAGGTTAGTAATAAATTCAGTTAAATATAACATTTCAATAGTAGATTTTTGAATTTTTGAATTTTTTTGAAATGTTTCCAGTATACTGATTTTCATACGATCATTCTTCCATACGTTCAAGCCTTAAGTGCTTAAAAATATATATTGATAAATGTAAATTTTAAAATGTTTTATTGTTTCTTTCACTTAGGTTAGTATTAAATTCACTCAAAAATAACGTTTCAATAGTAGATATTAGAATTTTTGATTCTTTTTGAAATGTTACCTATATACTGATTCTCATATGATCATTCTTCCATACGTTCAAGCCTTAAGTGCTCAAAAATCCATATTAATAAATGTAAATTTTGAAATGTTTTATTGTTTCTTTCACTTAGGTTAGTATTAAATTCACTTAAATATAACATTTCAATAGTAGATTTTTGAATTTTTGAATTTTTTTGAAATGTTACCTATATACTGATTCCCATACGATCATTCTTCCATACGTTCAAGCCTTAAGTGCTCAAAAATCCATATTGATAAAATGTAAATTTTGAAATGGTTTATTGTTTCTTTCACTAGAAAATAACATTTCAATAGTAGATTTTTGAATTTTTGAATTTTTTTGAAATGTTTCCTGTATACTGATTTTCATACGATCATTCTTCCATACGTTAAAGCCTTAAGTGCTTAAAAATATATATTGATAAATGTAAATTTTGAAATGTTTTATTGTTTCTTTCACTTAGGTTAGTATTAAATTCACTCAAAAATAACGTTTCAATAGTAGATATTAGAATTTTTGATTTTTTTTGAAATGTTACCTATATACTGGATCTCATACGATCATTCTTCCCTACGTTCAAGCCTTAAGATATCAAAAATCCGTATAAATAAAATGTAAATTTTGAAATGGTTTATTGTTTCTTTCACTTAGGTTAGTATTAAATTCTCTTAAATATAACATTTCAATAGTAGATTTTTGAATTTTTGAAATTTTTTGAAATGTTACCTATATACTGATTCCCATACGATCATTCTTCCATACGTTCAAGCCTTAAGTGCTCAAAAATCCATATTGATAAAATGTAAATTTTGAAATGGTTTATTGTTTCTTTCACTAGAAAATAACATTTCAATAGTAGATTTTTGAATTTTTGAATTTTTTTGAAATGTTTCCTGTATACTGATTTTCATACGATCATTCCTCCATACGTTCAAGCCTCAAGTGCTTAAAAATAAATATTGATAAATGTAAATTTTGAAATGTTTTATTGTTTCTTTCACTTAGGTTAGTATTAAATTCACTCAAAAATAACGTTTCAATAGTAGATATTAGAATTTTTGATTTTTTTTGAAATGTTACCTATATACTGGATCTCATACGATCATTCTTCCATACGTTCAAGCCTTAAGATATCAAAAATCCGTATAAATAAAATGTAAATTTTGAAATGGTTTATTGTTTTTTTCACTAAAAAATAACATTTCAATAGTAGATTATTGAATTTTTGAAATGTTACCTATATACTGATTCTCATACGATCATTCTTCCATACGTTCAAGCCTTAAGTGCTCAAAAATCCATATTGATAAAATTTAAATTTTGAAATGTGTTATTGTTTCTTTCACTTAAAAATAACATTTCAATAGTAGATTTTTGAATTTTAGAAATTTTTTGAAATGTTACCTATATACTGATTCTCATATGATCATTCTTCCATACGTTCAAGCCTTAAGTGCTCAAAAATCCATATGAATAAATGTAAATTTTGAAATGTTTTATTGTTTCTTTCACTTAGGTTAGTATTAAATTCACTTAAATATAACATTTCAATAGTAGATTTTTGAATTTTTGATTTTTTTTTAAATTTTACCTATATACTGGATCTCATACGATCATTCTTCCATACGTTCAAGCCTTAAGATCTCAAAAATCCATATAAATAAAATGGAAATTTTGAAATGTTTTATTGTTTCTTTCACTAAGGTTAGTATTAAATTCACTTAAATATAACATTTCAATAGTAGATTTTTGAATTTTTGATTTTTTTTTAAATGTTACCTATATACTGATTCCTATACGATCTTTCTTCCATACGTTCAAGCCTTAAGTGCTCAAAAATCCATATTGATAAATGTAAATTTTGAAATGTTTTATTGTTTCTTTCACTTAGGTTAGTATTAAATTCACTCAAAAATAACGTTTCATATATATTTGAATTTTTGAATTTTTTTTGAAATGTTACCTATATACTGGATCTCATACGATCATTCTTCCATACGTTCAAGCCTTAAGATCTCAAAAATCCATATAAATAAAATGTAAATTTTGAAATGGTTTATTGTTTCTTTCACTAAAAAATAACATTTCAATAGTAGATTATTGAATTTTTGAAATTTTTTGAAATGTTACCTATATACTGATTCCCATACGATCATTCTTCCATACGTTCAAGCCTTAAGTGCTCAAAAATCCATATTGATAAATGTAAATTTTGAAATGTTTTGTTGTTTCTTTCACTTAGGTTAGTAATAAATTCAGTTAAATATAACATTTCAATAGTAGATTTTTGATTTTTTGAATTTTTTTGAAATGTTACCTATATACTGATTCCCATACGATCATTCTTCCATACGTTCAAGCCTTAAGAGCTCAAAAATCCATATTGATAAAATGTAAATTTTGAAATGGTTTATTGTTTATTTCACTAAAAAATAACATTTCAATAGTAGATTTTTGAATTTTTGAATTTTTTGAAATGTTTCCAGTATACTGATTTTCATACGATCATTCTTCCATACGTTCAAGCCTTAAGTGCTTAAAAATCCATATAAATAAAATGTAAATTTTGAAATGGTTTATTGTTTCTTTCACTAAAAAATAACATTTCAATAGTAGATTATTGAATTTTTGAAATTTTTTGAAATGTTACCTATATACTGATTCCCATACGATCATTCTTCCATACGTTCAAGCCTTAAGTGCTCAAAAATCCATATTGATAAATGTAAGTTTTGAAATGTTTTGTTGTTTCTTTCACTAAGGTTAGTAATAAATTCAGTTAAATATAACATTTCAATAGTAGATTTTTGAATTTTTGAATTTTTTTGAAATGTTACCTATATACTGATTCCCATACGATCATTCTTCATACGTTCAAGCCTTAAGAGCTCAAAAATCCATATTGATAAAATGTAAATTTTGAAATGGTTTATTGTTTATTTCACTAAAAAAATAACATTTCAATAGTAGATTTTTGAATTTTTGAATTTTTTTGAAATGTTTCCAGTATACTGATTTTCATACGATCATTCTTCCATACGTTCAAGCCTTAAGTGCTTAAAAATATATATTGATAAATGTAAATTTTGAAATGTTTTATTGTTTCTTTCACTTAGGTTAGTATTAAATTCACTCAAAAATAACGTTTCAATAGTAGATATTAGAATTTTTGATTCTTTTTGAAATGTTACCTATATACTGATTCTCATATGATCATTCTTCCATACGTTCAAGCCTTAAGTGCTCAAAAATCCATATTAATAAATGTAAATTTTGAAATGTTTTATTGTTTCTTTCACTTAGGTTAGTATTAAATTCACTTAAATATAACATTTCAATAGTAGATTTTTGAATTTTTGAATTTTTTTGAAATGTTACCTATATACTGATTCCCATACGATCATTCTTCCATACGTTCAAGCCTTAAGTGCTCAAAAATCCATATTGATAAAATGTAAATTTTGAAATGGTTTATTGTTTCTTTCACTAGAAAATAACATTTCAATAGTAGATTTTTGAATTTTTGAATTTTTTTGAAATGTTTCCTGTATACTGATTTTCATACGATCATTCTTCCATACGTTAAAGCCTTAAGTGCTTAAAAATATATATTGATAAATGTAAATTTTGAAATGTTTTATTGTTTCTTTCACTTAGGTTAGTATTAAATTCTCTTAAATATAACATTTCAATAGTAGATTTTTGAATTTTTGAAATTTTTTGAAATGTTACCTATATACTGATTCCCATACGATCATTCTTCCATACGTTCAAGCCTCAAGTGCTTAAAAATAAATATTGATAAATGTAAATTTTGAAATGGTTTATTGTTTCTTTCACTTAGGTTAGTATTAAATTCTCTTAAATATAACATTTCAATAGTAGATTTTTGAATTTTTGAAATTTTTTGAAATGTTACCTATATACTGATTCCCATACGATCATTCTTCCATACGTTCAAGCCTTAAGTGCTCAAAAATCCATATTGATAAAATGTAAATTTTGAAATGGTTTATTGTTTATTTCACTAAAAAAATAACATTTCAATAGTAGATTTTTGAATTTTTGAATTTTTTTGAAATGTTTCCAGTATACTGATTTTCATACGATCATTCTTCCATACGTTCAAGCCTTAAGTGCTTAAAAATATATATTGATAAATGTAAATTTTGAAATGTTTTATTGTTTCTTTCACTTAGGTTAGTATTAAATTCACTCAAAAATAACGTTTCAATAGTAGATATTAGAATTTTTGATTTTTTTTGAAATGTTACCTATATACTGGATCTCATACGATCATTCTTCCATACGTTCAAGCCTTAAGATATCAAAAATCCGTATAAATAAAATGTAAATTTTGAAATGGTTTATTGTTTCTTTCACTAAAAAATAACATTTCAATAGTAGATTATTGAATTTTTGAAATGTTACCTATATACTGATTCTCATACGATCATTCTTCCATACGTTCAAGCCTTAAGTGCTCAAAAATCCATATTGATAAAATTTAAATTTTGAAATGTGTTATTGTTTCTTTCACTTAAAAATAACATTTCAATAGTAGATTTTTGAATTTTAGAAATTTTTTGAAATGTTACCTATATACTGATTCTCATATGATCATTCTTCCATACGTTCAAGCCTTAAGTGCTCAAAAATCCATATGAATAAATGTAAATTTTGAAATGTTTTATTGTTTCTTTCACTTAGGTTAGTATTAAATTCACTTAAATATAACATTTCAATAGTAGATTTTTGAATTTTTGAATTTTTTTGAAATGTTACCTATATACTGATTCTCATACGATCATTCTTCCATACGTTCAAGCCTTAAGTGCTCAAAAATCCATATAAATAAAATGTAAATTTTGAAATGGTTTATTGTTTCTTTCACTAAAAAATAACATTTCATTAGTAGATTATTGAATTTTTGAAATTTTTTGAAATTTTACCTATATACGGATTCCCATACGATCATTCTTCCATACGTTCAAGTCTTAAGTGCTCAAAAATCCATATTAATAAATGTAAATTTTGAAATGTTTTATTGTTTCTTTCACTTAGGTTAGTATTAAATTCACTTAAATATAACATTTCAATAGTAGATTTTTGAATTTTTGAATTTTTTTGAAATGTTACCTATATACTGATTCGCATTCGATCATTCTTCTATACGTTCAAGCCTTAAGTGCTCAAAAATCCATATTGATAAAATGTAAATTTTGAAATGGTTTATTGTTTCTTTCACTAAAAAATAACATTTCAATAGTAGATTTTTGAAATTTAGAATTTTTTTGAAATGTTTCCTGTATACTGATTTTCATACGATCATTCTTCCATACGTTCAAGCCTTAAGTGCTCAAAAATCCATATTGATAAAATGTAAATTTTGAAATGGTTTATTGTTTCTTTCACTAAAAAATAACATTTCAATAGTAGATTTTTGAATTTTTGAATTTTTTTGAAATGTTTCCTGTATACTGATTTTCATACGATCATTCTTCCATACGTTCAAGCCTTAAGTGCTCAAAAATCCATATTAATAAATGTAAATTTTGAAATGTTTTATTGTTTCTTTCACTTAGGTTAGTATTACATTCACTTAAATATAACATTTCAATAGTAGATTTTTGAATTTTTGAATTTTTTTGAAATGTTACCTATATACTGATTCGCATACGATCATTCTTCTATACGTTCAAGCCTTAAGTGCTCAAAAATCCATATTGATAAAATGTAAATTTTGAAATGGTTTATTGTTTCTTTCACTAAAAAATAACATTTCAATAGTAGATTTTTGAAATTTAGAATTTTTTTGAAATGTTTCCTGTATACTGATTTTCATACGATCATTCTTCCATACGTTCAAGCCTTAAGTGCTCAAAAATCCATATTGATAAAATGTAAATTTTGAAATGGTTTATTGTTTCTTTCACTAAAAAATAACATTTCAATAGTAGATTTTTGAATTTTTGAATTTTTTTGAAATGTTTCCTGTATACTGATTTTCATACGATCATTCTTCCATACGTTCAAGCCTTAAGTGCTCAAAAATCCATATAAATAAAATGTAAATTTTGAAATGGTTTATTGTTTCTTTCACTAAAAAATAACATTTCATTAGTAGATTATTGAATTTTTGAAATTTTTTGAAATGTTACCTATATACGGATTCCCATACGATCATTCTTCCATACGTTCAAGTCTTAAGTGCTCAAAAATCCGTATTAATAAATGTAAATTTTGAAATGTTTTATTGTTTCTTTCACTTAGGTTAGTATTAAATTCACTTAAATATAACATTTCAATAGTAGATTTTTGAATTTTTGAATTTTTTTGAAATGTTACCTATATACTGATTCGCATACGATCATTCTTCTATACGTTCAAGCCTTAAGTGCTCAAAAATCCATATTGATAAAATGTAAATTTTGAAATGGTTTATTGTTTCTTTCACTAAAAAATAACATTTCAATAGTAGATTTTTGAAATTTAGAATTTTTTTGAAATGTTTCCTGTATACTGATTTTCATACGATCATTCTTCTATACGTTCAAGCCTTAAGTGCTCAAAAATCCATATTGATAAAATGTAAATTTTGAAATGGTTTATTGTTTCTTTCACTAAAAAATAAAATTTCATTAGTAGATTATTGAATTTTTGAAATTTTTTGAAATGTGACCTATATACGGATTCCCATACGATCATTCTTCCATACGTTCAAGTCTTAAGTGCTCAAAAATCCATATTAATAAATGTAAATTTTGAAATGTTTTATTGTTTCTTTCACTTAGGTTAGTATTAAATTCACTTAAATATAACATTTCAAGAGTAGATTTTTGAATTTTTGAATTTTTTTGAAATGTTACCTATATACTGATTCCCATACGATCATTCTTCTATACGTTCAAGCTTTAAGTGCTCAAAAATCCATATTGATAAAATGTAAATTTTGAAATGGTTTATTGTTTCTTTCACTAAAAAATAACATTTCAATAGTAGATTATTGAATTTTTGAAATTTTTTGAAATGTTTCCAGTATACTGATTTTCATACGATCATTCTTCCATACGTTCAAGCCTTAAGTGCTTAAAAATCCATATTGATAAATGTAAATTTTGAAATGTTTTATTGTTTCTTTCACTTAGGTTAGTATTAAATTCACTCAAAAATAACGTTTCAATAGTAGATTTTTGAATTTTTGAATTTTTTTGAAATCTTACCTATATACTGATTCTCATACGATCATTCTTCCATACGTTCAAGCCTTAAGTGCTCAAAAATCCATATTGATAAAATTTAAATTTTGAAATGTTGTATTGTTTCTTTCACTTAAAAAAAACATTTCAATAGTAGATTTTTGAATTTTAGAATTTTTTGGAATGTGACCTATTTACTGATTCCCATATGATCATTATTCCATACGTTCAAGCCTTAAGATCTCAAAAATTCACATAAATAAAAAGTATAATTTGAAATGGTTTTTTGTTTCTTTCACCAAAAAATAACATTTCAATAGTAGATTTTTGAAATTTAGAATTTTTTTGAAATGTTTCCTGTATACTGATTCCCATACGATCATTCTTCCATACGTTCAAGCCTTAAGTGCTCAAAAATCCATATTAATAAATGTAAATTTTAAAATGTTTTATTGTTTCTTTCACTTAGGTTAGTATTAAATTCAATTAAATATAACATTTCAATAGTAGATTTTTGAATTTTTGAATTTTTTTGAAATGTTACCTATATACTGATTCCCATACGATCATTCTTCCATACGTTCAAGCCTTAAGTGCTTAAAAATCCATATTGATAAATGTAAATTTTGAAATGTTTTATTGTTTCTTTCACTGAGGTTAGTATTAAATACACTCAAAAATAACGTTTCAATAGTAGATTTTTGAATTTTTGAATTTTTTTGAAATCTCACCTATATACTGATTCTCATACGATCATTCTTCCATACGTTCAAGCCTTAAGTGCTCAAAAATCCATATTGATAAAATTTAAATTTTGAAATGTTGTATTGTTTCTTTCACTAAAAAATAACATTTCAATAGTAGATTTTTGAATTTTTGAATTTTTTTGAAATGTTTCCAGTATACTGATTTTCATACGATCATTCTTCCATACGTTCAAGCCTTAAGTGCTTAAAAATCCATATTGATAAATGTAAATTTTGAAATGTTGTATTGTTTCTTTCACTTAGGTTAGTATTAAATTCACTCAAAAATAACGTTTAAATAGTAGATTTTTGAATTTTTGAATTTTTTTGAAATGTTACCTATATACTGATTCCCATACGATCATTCTTCCATACGTTCAAACCTTAAGAGCTCAAAAATCCATATTGATAAAATGTAAATTTTGAAATGGTTTATTGTTTATTTCACTTAGGTTAGTATTAAATTCACTCAAAAATAACATTTCAATAGTAGATTATTGAATTTTTGAATTTTTTTGAAATGTTACCTATATACTGATTCGCATACGATCATTCTTCTATACGTTCAAGCCTTAAGTGCTCAAAAATCCATATTGATAAAATGTAAATTTTGAAATGGTTTATTGTTTCTTTCACTAAAAAATAACATTTCAATAGTAGATTTTTGAAATTTAGAATTTTTTTGAAATGTTTCCAGTATACTGATTTTCATACGATCATTCTTCCATACGTTCAAGCCTTAAGTGCTTAAAAATCCATATTGATAAATGTAAATTTTGAAATGTTTTATTGTTTCTTTCACTTAGGTTAGTATTAAATTCACTCAAAAATAACATTTCAATAGTAGATTATTGAATTTTTGAAATTTTTTGAAATGTTACCTATATACTGATTCCCATACGATCATTCTTCCATACGTTCAAGCCTTAAGTGCTCAAAAATCCATATTAATAAATGTAAATTTTGAAATGTTTTATTGTTTCTTTCACTTAGGTTAGTATTAAATTCACTTAAATATAACATTTCAATAGTAGATTTTTGAATTTTTGAATTTTTTTGAAATGTTACCTATATACTGATTCCCATACGATCATTCTTCCATACGTTCAAGCCTTAAGAGCTCAAAAATCCATATTGATAAAATGTAAATTTTGAAATGGTTTATTGTTTATTTCACTAAAAAATAACATTTCAATAGTAGATTTTTGAATTTTTGAATTTTTTTGAAATGTTTCCAGTATACTGATTTTCATACGATCATTCTTCCATACGTTCAAGCCTTAAGTGCTTAAAAATCCATATTGATAAATGTAAATTTTGAAATGTTTTATTGTTTCTTTCACTTAGGTTAGTATTAAATTCACTCAAAAATAACGTTTCAATAGTAGATTTTTGAATTTTTGAATTTTTTTGAAATCTTACCTATATACTGATTCTCATACGATCATTCTTCCATACGTTCAAGCCTTAAGTGCTCAAAAATCCATATTGATAAAATTTAAATTTTGAAATGTTGTATTGTTTCTTTCACTTAAAAAAAACATTTCAATAGTAGATTTTTGAATTTTAGAATTTTTTGGAATGTGACCTATTTACTGATTCCCATATGATCATTATTCCATACGTTCAAGCCTTAAGATCTCAAAAATTCACATAAATAAAAAGTATAATTTGAAATGGTTTTTTGTTTCTTTCACCAAAAAATAACATTTCAATAGTAGATTTTTGAATTTAGAATTTTTTGAAATGTTACCTGTATACTGGATCTCATACGATCATTCTTCCATACGTTCAAGCCTTAAGATCTCAAACATCCATATAAATAAAATGTCAATTTTGAAATGGTTTATTGTTTCTTTTACAAAAAAATAACATTTCATTAGTTGATTATTGAATTTTTGAATTTTTTTGAAATGTTACCTATATACTGATTCGCATACGATCATTCTTCTATACGTTGAAGCCTTAAGTGCTCAAAAATCCATATTGATAAATTGTAAATTTTGAAATGGTTTATTGTTTCTTTCACTAAAAAATAACATTTCAATAGTAGATTTTTGAATTTTTGAATTTTTTTGAAATGTTTCCTGTATACTGATTTTCATACGATCATTCTTCCATACGTTCAAGCCTTAAGTGCTTAAAAATCCATATTGATAAATGTAAATTTTGAAATGTTTTAGTGTTTCTTTCACTGAGGTTAGTATTAAATTCACTCAAAAATAACGTTTCATATATATTTGAATTTTTGAATTTTTTTTGAAATGTTACCTATATACTGGATCTCATACGATCATTCTTCCATACGTTCAAGCCTTAAGATCTCAAAAATCCATATAAATAAAATGTAAATTTTGAAATGGTTTATTGTTTCTTTCACTAAAAAATAACATTTCATTAGTAGATTATCATTTTGAAATTTTTTGAAATGTTACCTATATACTGATTCCCATACGATCATTCTTCCATACGTTCAAGCCTTAAGTGCTCAAAAATCCATATTAATAAATGTAAATTTTGAAATGTTTTATTGTTTCTTTCACTTAGGTTAGTATTAAATTCACTTAAATATAACATTTCAATAGTAGATTTTTGAATTTTTGTATTTTTTTGAAATGTTACCTATATACTGATTCGCATACGATCATTCTTCTATACGTTCAAGCCTTAAGTGCTCAAAAATCCATATTGATAAAATGTAAATTTTGAAATGGTTTATTGTTTCTTTCACTAAAAAATAACATTTCAATAGTAGATTTTTGAAATTTAGAATTTTTTTGAAATGTTTCCTGTATACTGATTTTCATACGATCATTCTTCCATACGTTCAAGCCTTAAGTGCTTAAAAATCCATATTGATAAATGTAAATTTTGAAATGTTTTATTGTTTCTTTCACTGAGGTTAGTATTAAATTCACTCAAAAATAACGTTTCATATATATTTGAATTTTTGAATTTTTTTGAAATGTTACCTATATACTGGATCTCATACGATCATTCTTCCATACGTTCAAGCCTTAAGATCTCAAAAATCCATATAAATAAAATGTAAATTTTGAAATGGTTTATTGTTTCTTTCACTTAGGTTAGTATTAAATTCACTTAAATATAACATTTCAATAGTAGATTTTTGAATTTTTTTGAAATGTTACCTATATACTGATTCCCATACGATCATTCTTCCATACGTTCAAGCCTTAAGTGCTCAAAAATCCATATTGATAAAATGTAAATTTTGAAATGGTTTATTGTTTATTTCACTAAAAAATAACATTTCAATAGTAGATTTTTGAATTTTTGAATTTTTTTGAAATGTTTCCAGTATACTGATTTTCATACGATCATTCTTCCATACGTTCAAGCCTTAAGTGCTTAAAAATCCATATAAATAAAATGTCAATTTTGAAATGGTTTATTGTTTCTTTTACAAAAAAATAACATTTCATTAGTTGATTATTGAATTTTTGAATTTTTTTGAAATGTTACCTATATACTGATTCGCATACGATCATTCTTCTATACGTTGAAGCCTTAAGTGCTCAAAAATCCATATTGATAAATTGTAAATTTTGAAATGGTTTATTGTTTCTTTCACTAAAAAATAACATTTCATTAGTAGATTATCATTTTGAAATTTTTTGAAATGTTACCTATATACTGATTCCCATACGATCATTCTTCCATACGTTCAAGCCTTAAGTGCTCAAAAATCCATATTGATAAAATGTAAATTTTGAAATGTTTTATTGTTTCTTTCACTTAGGTTAGTATTAAATTCACTTAAATATAACATTTCAATAGTAGATTTTTGAATTTTTGAATTTTTTTGAAATGTTACCTATATACTGATTCCCATACGATCATTCTTCCATACGTTCAAGCCTTAAGAGCTCAAAAATCCATATTGATAAAATGTAAATTTTGAAATGGTTTATTGTTTATTTCACTAAAAAATAACATTTCAATAGTAGATTTTTGAATTTTTGAATTTTTTTGAAATGTTTCCAGTATACTGATTTTCATACGATCATTCTTCCATACGTTCAAGCCTTAAGTGCTTAAAAATCCATATTGATAAATGTAAATTTTGAAATGTTTTATTGTTTCTTTCACTTAGGTTAGTATTAAATTCACTCAAAAATAACGTTTCAATAGTAGATTTTTGAATTTTTGAATTTTTTTGAAATCTTACCTATATACTGATTCTCATACGATCATTCTTCCATACGTTCAAGCCTTAAGTGCTCAAAAATCCATATTGATAAAATTTAAATTTTGAAATGTTGTATTGTTTCTTTCACTTAAAAAAAACATTTCAATAGTAGATTTTTGAATTTTAGAATTTTTTGGAATGTGACCTATTTACTGATTCCCATATGATCATTATTCCATACGTTCAAGCCTTAAGATCTCAAAAATTCACATAAATAAAAAGTATAATTTGAAATGGTTTTTTGTTTCTTTCACCAAAAAATAACATTTCAATAGTAGATTTTTGAATTTAGAATTTTTTGAAATGTTACCTGTATACTGGATCTCATACGATCATTCTTCCATACGTTCAAGCCTTAAGATCTCAAAAATCCATATAAATAAAATGTCAATTTTGAAATGGTTTATTGTTTCTTTTACAAAAAAATAACATTTCATTAGTTGATTATTGAATTTTTGAATTTTTTTGAAATGTTACCTATATACTGATTCGCATACGATCATTCTTCTATACGTTGAAGCCTTAAGTGCTCAAAAATCCATATTGATAAATTGTAAATTTTGAAATGGTTTATTGTTTCTTTCACTAAAAAATAACATTTCAATAGTAGATTTTTGAATTTTTGAATTTTTTTGAAATGTTTCCTGTATACTGATTTTCATACGATCATTCTTCCATACGTTCAAGCCTTAAGTGCTTAAAAATCCATATTGATAAATGTAAATTTTGAAATGTTTTATTGTTTCTTTCACTGAGGTTAGTATTAAATTCACTCAAAAATAACGTTTCATATATATTTGAATTTTTGAATTTTTTTTGAAATGTTACCTATATACTGGATCTCATACGATCATTCTTCCATACGTTCAAGCCTTAAGATCTCAAAAATCCATATAAATAAAATGTAAATTTTGAAATGGTTTATTGTTTCTTTCACTAAAAAATAACATTTCATTAGTAGATTATCATTTTGAAATTTTTTGAAATGTTACCTATATACTGATTCCCATACGATCATTCTTCCATACGTTCAAGCCTTAAGTGCTCAAAAATCCATATTAATAAATGTAAATTTTGAAATGTTTTATTGTTTCTTTCACTTAGGTTAGTATTAAATTCACTTAAATATAACATTTCAATAGTAGATTTTTGAATTTTTGAATTTTTTTGAAATGTTACCTATATACTGATTCGCATACGATCATTCTTCTATACGTTCAAGCCTTAAGTGCTCAAAAATCCATATTGATAAAATGTAAATTTTGAAATGGTTTATTGTTTCTTTCACTAAAAAATAACATTTCAATAGTAGATTTTTGAAATTTAGAATTTTTTTGAAATGTTTCCTGTATACTGATTTTCATACGATCATTCTTCCATACGTTCAAGCCTTAAGTGCTTAAAAATCCATATTGATAAATGTAAATTTTGAAATGTTTTATTGTTTCTTTCACTGAGGTTAGTATTAAATTCACTCAAAAATAACGTTTCATATATATTTGAATTTTTGAATTTTTTTGAAATGTTACCTATATACTGGATCTCAAACGATCATTCTTCCATACGTTCAAGCCTTAAGATCTCAAAAATCCATATAAATAAAATGTAAATTTTGAAATGGTTTATTGTTTCTTTCACTTAGGTTAGTATTAAATTCACTTAAATATAACATTTCAATAGTAGATTTTTGAATTTTTTTGAAATGTTACCTATATACTGATTCCCATACGATCATTCTTCCATACGTTCAAGCCTTAAGTGCTCAAAAATCCATATTGATAAAATGTAAATTTTGAAATGGTTTATTGTTTCTTTCACTAGAAAATAACATTTCAATAGTAGATTTTTGAATTTTTGAATTTTTTTGAAATGTTTCCTGTATACTGATTTTCATACGATCATTCTTCCATACGTTCAAGCCTTAAGTGCTGTTAGAGCTTACGTCACCCCGTTTACACACTATAGTTGAATAGGGTGTTTACACAATTTGTGTGTTTTTATTAGTTTCACTGAAATTATTCTATTCAGTCTTTTTTTATAATTTTTTTTATTTTTTTTTTTGTTTTTTTGTTTTTGTTTTTGATTCTTATAATTCATAATTTTTCTTACGATGAGTTGTTGTAATAAATCTTGTAAAAACTAGGAAGTCTTTGATTGCGATAATAAACGCGCAATGAATTGCTGGATGTGTGAGAACATTTGCCACATGACATGCGCTGGGATCACTGGCCGTGACCACGACAGGCTTTGTAACATTAACCCCAAAACTGTCTGTGGTGGCTTTAGATGGTCTTGTCCAGCGTGTTTCAAAAGGCAAACGGACTTCGCATCCATGTATCGTAGGGTGCGTGATAAATTTTTGAAATTGAATAGGGTGGCTAAAGACCTTTCGGCTGAATTTGATTCTGGTGTGGATTTGCTCGGAAATTTTGATTTTCGAACTGCCACTGGTATCATTATCACCGTCTCCTTTGGCTCACTTAGCGGTTCCTCAACTTTCGCTACCCAATCCTATTGTGCCTACTTTATCGAATTCTTCCCTTTCGACATTGCCCCCACCACAGTTCCCATACCTGCCCCCATTCCAGTCCCCATACCTTCTCCCAATCAAGCCACCGTCTCTATTCCTTCCCCCGTACCGGTCCTTTCTCAGGTTTCCCCGCCACCTTCCTTACCGATACACCCTGAAGTGCAGGGTGTAAGTCCTTCCACCTCGACTTCGAAACGTTCTGAGCAAACTTCCCCAAAAGTGGCTAAGACGAAGCCAAAGAAATCTAAAAATGCACCTCCACTGCCTCCACCTTCGGTGTCCTCTCCGCCTTTATCGGCTGCCGAACCTCCTGCAGTCGTGAATCTCATTTCACCTGCAGTTCCACTGAACGTGATAGCTCCAAGAAAGCAGATCTTTCTTTCCCGGCTGTCTGCCGACACTAGCTGCGAGGCTATTACAGAGTATATCGCATCAAAAACTAACGCTGAGGTAAAAATCCAAAAATTTGAGTTCTCAACTCCAGAGAGATTGCCTCATTCAAAGTATGCGTTCCAAACGATGCTTTCAAGCTTTTATGCGACTCATAGTTCTGGCCTGCGCACATGGTGGTGCACGAATTTAAGCCTAAAAAAACCAGTAAGGATTGGAGTCGACAGTACTCGACAGTTTCATTCTTGTAGGTTGTATGGTTCTTGAGATATGAGCGTTTGAAATTTTTTCTATATAGGGGCGTGGTCACGCCCATTTTTTTATTTTTTCTTCTTGATGTTTGAGTCAGCTATATACACACCAAATTTCGTGTTCCTATCACAAAAGACAACGCAGAAAATACGTTTTTTGTACTATTTTTCCCGAGGTAGCTTCAGTTATTTGCCCCTCACCCCTAAACTAAGTCAAAAAGGGGAACAACAAAATAAACTTGATCTGCGTAATGAATCACAGAATCGAACTGCGAAGAGCTTTTGGTCCTATCTATTATAGTTTCCGAGATGGACGCGTTCATACAGACAGACGGACGGACAGACGGACGGACAGACGGACGGACGGACGGACAGACGGACATGGCTAAATCGACATCTCTTTCGATACTGATCAAGAATATGTATACTTTGTATAGTCGGAGATGTCTCCTTTAAGGTGTTACATACATTGTCGACGTGCACAAAACTAATGTACCCTTGTACCATAAGGTACAGGGTATAAAAAGGTCTCGTCCCCTTTCATCGTCGGTACCGGCTCTTAGGGCGTCTTCTTCTTCATCTTCTTCAAACATGGTTCCAAAAAACTAAGTCGGACTTTTGACCACCTCTCAATTATTTATCAGAATGTGAGGGGTCTTCAGTCCAAACTTAGCAACATCTATATGGAGAGTGTTTCAATTGATCGTAGCGTTTTCAGAAACTTGGCTAAGTAAGTTCATCTCCTACAGACGTGACCGTCTCGCTCGTCGTGGGGGAGGTGTCCTAATAGCAATTAATTCACGTTTTCATTCGGAATTAATTCAACTTAGTTTGGCTGATGATGTTGAATTTATTGGTGTAAAGATTAGTTTAGGACAACTAACTGTTTTCGTCACGTGCTCTTACATTCCACCTGGCTCTAGTCTGGAGGTCTATTTGAACCACGTTAGGGCGTTAAGATCATTATATAAAGTCATACAAGACCGAGACTTTCTCATTGTACTTGGTGATTTTAACCTTCCATATATCACTTGGTCTTACCCCGATGACTCCAATTTTCTAATACCTTCTGGGCAACACGACTTTTTAGATGAACTGCTAGACATACATACCTCTCTTTCAGACTAACGGTGTCGTGAACTCAATGAACAGATCGCTTGATCTTGTGTTGACTAACGACTCTAATGGTATAGTTGTGTCTAGATGTGATCCATTGTCTCGGCCGGAAGATTCATTTCACCCAACATTAGAAATAACCCTGGGTCTAACATCTCCTTACATTTCGACAAATGTACCGTTTCAGCGTCGTTTCTGTTTTCGAAAGACTGACTTCGATTTATTAAATTCTTTAATTGAACAGATAGATTGGTCCATATTATATGATTGTGATGATATTTTTTTGGGAACTAGGTTGTTTTATGATACTCTTTACAGAGTTTTTAATGCGTGTGTCCCATTAGTTCTTCGCCAAAGCTGTCTCTACGACCTCCATGGTTTTCTCGCCAGTTGTCAAATCTAAATATGTCAAATCCAGGCTTTATAAAAAATTTAAAATGTCTGGTTTGCTGTCGGACTTTTCTAGATATTCTGTAGCTCGTTCTCAGTTTTTCTCGCTTAATAGCATCTGTTATAAAAATTATTTGTGTCGATGTAAAAGTCAATTCTCACGCGACCCTAAAACGTTTTATAACTTTGTAAATTCTAAGCGTAGAACTGCGATGTATCCGTCGTCATTCTTCCTTGATGCCAAGTTGGCCTCCGATGATCTTGGTATCTCAAATTTGTTTGCCGAGTTCTTTCAAACGACTTACTCGTCATCAACTTTTTCGGGAACCTCATATTCATACCCAATAACTTCCATCAATGCTTTTGTTTCCCCTGTTTTGGATTATGATAATGTTTTAAAAAATTTATTGGCCGTGAAAAGCTCTTTTTCCCCCGGCCCTGATAATGTGCCAGGGTGCGTGCTAAATAGGTGTGCGAAATCGTTGTGCAAGCCTTTATTGAAACTTTTCAATTTGTCTCTTCATAACGCTTCGTTTCCCCCTATTTGGAAAGAATCGTTTATTATTCCTCTTCATAAGAAGGGTAATAAGTCGGATGTATCTAATTACAGAGGCATATCCAAATTATCTGCGATTCCCAAACTTTTTAAAAAAATTATTATTGCAAGCTTGCAACATAGCTGTAAATCGGTGATGACAACTTCACAGCATGGGATTTTAAAAAGTAGGTCAGCTTGTACCAATCTTCTTGAACTCACTTGCTTGGTAAACCGTGGTTTTGCGAATCAATCTCAAACCGATGTCATATATACTGACTTCAGTAAAGCTTTTGACTCGGTTAACCACGATTTGCTGTTGTTAAAATTGAATCTTGGCGTTACTCAATTGTTCTAAATGTAAGTTTATGACTTATCATCGAAGTAAACCTCACTTGTTTACTTACTCGATTGATAACGTCCAACTAGAACGTGTCTCAAATTTTAACGACCTAGGTGTTCTATTTGATCCCAAGCTCAGTTTCATCCAACATGTCTCAACTGTCGTTAATAAGGCGAAAGGTGTTTTTGGATTCAATAAACGCTGGTCTAAAGAATTCAATGACCCCTATATCACGAAACTACTTTTCACGTCACTTGTACGTCCCATTCTCGAATACTATTGTTGCGTGTGATCTCCGCAGTACAAAAAACATAAAGATCGCATCGAGTCAGTTCAGAAACAATTTCTTGTCTTTGCGCTTAGTGGCCTCAACTGGAACCCTAACGCCAGGTTACCGTCATACCAAGACAGGCTCCTTCTCATTGACCTTCCTTCGCTCTCTCAACGCAGGATTGTTTTAGGGGCTGCTTTTCTTCATAAGCTTGTTGTTGGTTTTATCGATTCTTCAAACCTACTAAGTCAGATTAATTTTAACGTCCCACGTCGCAATACAAGATATTTTGCCCCAATAATTTTGCACAGATGTACAACTAACTATGCACTTCACGATCCGTTTCGCGTGTTATGTATGATTTATAATAATCTTTATCGCGTCCTCTCGCCTGAAATCTCTCTCACAACACTTAACGCAACGATTCTTCGGTATCTACGGGAAGCTGAACGCCTTTAGTGGATAATAGACCAGGATAATCATTTCTTGGTGGACTGATGGTGCATAGATAATCGTTTCTTGGTGGACTGATGGTGCTCTTCGGAATCTAAGTCTCTGACCACACATGGCTGTGAGTAGGGGCATAGCTTGCATGGTGCAAACAAATTTCCCCCACCGGGTCGGAGACTAAAATACACTGCGTGTTCATATCTATATATAATATGAGTTTTTGTTTTATATTTTTCTCCTTATTTAAATTATCATATTTTATTTACGCTATATTTTGTTATTAAATGTTCTGTTTGTGTTCATATACGTACATATACTTATTTCTTAATTAATATTATTGTAAATTAGAACTATCATCGATTAAACTTAAGTTACTATCTAACAGTTCATTGTTATGAAATAAATAAATAAATAAATACGTTCAAGCCTTAAGTACTCAAAAACCCATATTGATAAAATGTAAATTTTGCAATGGTTTATAGTTTCTTTCATTTAAAAATAACATTTCAATAGTAGATTTTTGAATTTTTGAATTTTTTTTAAATGTTACCTGTATACTGGATCTCATACGATCATTCTTCCATACGTTCAAGCCTTAAGATCTCAAAAATCCATATTGATAAATATACATTTTGAAATGGTTTATTGTTTCTTTCACTAAAAAAGTACATTTCAATAGTAGATTATTGAATTTTTGAAATTTTTTGAAATGTTACCTATATACTGATTCTCATACGATCATTCTTCCATACGTTCAAGCCTTAAGTGGTCAAAAATCCATATTGATAAATGTAAATTTTGAAATGTTTTATTGTTTCTTTCACTTAGGTAAGTATTAAATTCACTCAAAAATAACGTTTCAATAGTAGATTTTTGAAGTTTTCAATTTTTTTGAAATGTTACATATACTGAATCTCATACGATTATTCTTCCATAGGTTCAAGCCTTAAGTGCTCAAAAATCCATATTGATAAAATTTAAATTTTGAAATGGTTTATTGTTTCTTTCACTTAAAAATAACATTTCAATAGTAGATTTTTGATTTTTTGTATTTTTTTGAAATGTTACCTATATACTGATTCCCATACGATCATTCTTCCATACGTTCAAGAATCAAGTGCTCAAAAATCCATATTGATAAAATTGAAATTTTGAAATGTTGTATTGTTTCTTTCACTTAAAAATAACATTTTAATAGTAGATTTTTGAATTTTAGAAATTTTTTGAAATGTTACCTGTATACTGATTCTCATATGATCATTCTTCCATACGTTCAAGCCTTAAGTGCTCAAAAATTCATATTGACAAAATTTAAGATTTGAAATGTTTTATTGTTTCTTTCATTTAAAAATAACATTTCAATAGTAGATTTTTGATTTTTTGAATTTTTTTGAAATGTTACCTATACACTGATTCCCATACGATCATTCTTCCATACGATCAAGCATCAAGTGCTCAAAAATTCATATTGATAAAATTGAAATTTTGAAATGTTGTATTGTTTCTTTCACTTAAAAATAACATTTTAATAGTAGATTTTTGAATTTTAGAAATTTTTTGAAATGTTACCTGTATACTGATTCTCATATGATCATTCTTTCATACGTTCAAGCGGTAAGTGCTCAAAAATCCTTAGTGATAAAATTTAAATTTTGAAATGTTTTATAGTTTCTTTCATTTAGGTTAGTATTAAATTCACTCAAAAATAACATTTTAATAGTAGATTATTGAATTTTAGATTTTTTTTTAAAAGTTACCTATATACTGATTCCCATACGATCATTCTTCCATACGTTCAAGCCTTAAGTGCTACCTATATACTGATTCTCATACGATCATTCTTCCATACTTTCAAGCCTTAAGTGGTCAAAAATCCATATAAATAAAATGTAAATTTTGAAATGGTTTATTGTTTCTTTCACTAAAAAATAACATTTCAATAGTAGATTATTGAATTTTTGAAATTTTTTGAAATGTTACCTATATACTGATTCTCATACGATCATTCTTCCATACGTTCAAGCTTTAAGTGCTCAAAAATCCATATTGATAAAATTTAAATTTTGAAATGTTGTATTGATTCTTTCACTTAAAAATAACATTTCAATAGTAGATTTTTGAATTTTAGAAATTTTTTGAAATGTTACCTATATACTGGATCTCATACGATCATTGTTCCATACGTTCAAGCATTGCTCAAAAAGCCATATTGATAAAATGTAAATTTTGCAATGGTTTATTGTTTCTTTCACTTAAAAATAACATTTCAATAGTAGATTTTTGAATTTTAGAAATTTTTTGAAATGTTACCTATACACTGATTCTCATACGATTATTCTTCCATACGTTCAAGCCTTAAGTGCTCAAAAACTCATATTGATAAAATGTAAGTTTTGCAATGGTTTATAGTTTCTTTCATTTAAAAATAACATGTCAATAGTAGATTTTTGAATTTTTGAATCTCATACGATCATTCTTCCATACGTTCAAGCCTTAAGTGCTCAAAAATCCATATAAATAAAATGTAAATTTTGAAATGGTTTATTGTTTCTTTCACTTAAAAATAACATTTCAATAGTAGATTTTTGAATTTTAGAAATTTTTTGAAATGTTACCTATATACTGGATCTCATACGATCATTGTTCCATACGTTCAAGCCTTAAGATCTCAAAAACCCATATTGATAAAATGTAAATTTTGCAATGGTTTATAGTTTCTTTCATTTAAAAATAACATTTCAATAGTAGATTTTTGAATTTTTTTGAAATGTTACCTATATACTGGATCTCATACGATCATTCTTCCATACGTTCAAGCCTTAAGTGCTCAAAAATCCATATAAATAAAATGTAAATTTTGAAATGGTTTATTGTTTCTTTCACTTAAAAATAACATTTCAATAGTAGATTTTTGAATTTTAGAAATATTTTGAAATGTTACCTATATACTGGATCTCATATGATCATTCTTCCATACGTTCAAGTCTTAAGATCTCAAAAATCCATATAAATAAAATGTAAATTTTGAAATGGTTTATAGTTTCTTTCACTAAAAAATAACATTTCAATAGTAGATTATTGAACTTTTGAATTTTTTTTAAATGTTACCTATATACTGATTCCAATACGATCATTCTTCCATACATTCAAGCCTTAAGTGCTCAAAAATCCTTATTGATAAAATTTAAATTTTGAAATGTTTCTTTCACTTAGGTTAGTATTAAATTCACTTAAAAATTACATTCTAATAGAACATTATTGAATTTTTGAAATTTTTTGAAATGTACCCTATATACTGATTCCCATACGATCATTCTTCCATACGTTCCAGCCTTAAGTGCTCAAAAACCCATATTGATAAAATGTAAATTTTGCAATGGTTTATTGTTTCTTTCACTTAAAAATAACATTTTAATAGTAGATTTTTGAAGTTTTGAATTTTTTTGAAATGTTTCCTATATACTGGATCTCACACGATCATTCGTCCATACGTTCAAGCCTTACGTGCTCAAAAATCCATATTGATAAAATGTAAATTTTGAAATGGTTTATTGTTTCTTTTACTAAAAAATAACATTTCAATAGTAGATTTTTGAATTTTTGAATTTTTTTAAAATGTTACCTATATACTGATTTTCATACGTTCATTCTTCCATACGTTCAAGCCTTCAGTGCTCAAAAATCCATATTGATAAAATGTAAATTTTGAAATGGTTTATTGTTTTTTTTTCACTAAAAAATAACATTTCAACAGTAGATTTTTGAATTTTTGAATTTTTTTTGAAATGTTACCTATATACTGATTCCCATGCGATCATTCTTCCATACATTCAAGCCTTAAGTGCTCAAAAATCCTTATTGATAAAATTTAAATTTTGAAATGTTTTATAGTTTCTTTCACTTAGGTTAGTATTAAATTCACTTAAAAATAACATTTTAATTGAACATTATTGAATTTTTGAAATTTTTTGAAATGTTACCTATATACTGATTCTCAGACTTTTATTCTTCCATACGTTCATGCCTTAAGTGCTCAAAAATCCATATTGATAAAATCTAAATTTTGAAATGTCTTATTGTTTCTTTCACTTAAAAATAACATTTCAATAGTAGATTTTTGAATTTTTGAATTTTTTTGAAATGTTACCTATATACTGATTCCCATACGATCATTCTTCCATACGTTCAAGCCTTAAGTGCTCAAAAATCCATATTGATAAGATTTAAATTGTGAAGTGTTGTTTTGTTTCTTTCACTTAAAAATAACATTTCAATAGTAGATTTTTGAATTTTTGAATTTTTTTGAAATGTTACCTATATACTGATTCTCATACGATTATTCTTCCATACGTTCAAGCCTTAAGTGCTCAAAAACCCATATTGACAAAATTTAAGATTTGAAATGTTGTATTGTTTCCTTCACTTAACAATAATATTTCAATAGTAGACTTTTGAATTTTTTAAATTTTTTGAAATGTTACCTATATACTGATTTTCATACGATTATTCTTCCATACGTTCAAGCCTTAAGTGCTCAAAAACCCATATTGATAAAATGTAAATTTTGCAATGGTTTATTGTTTCTTTCACTTAAAAATAACATTTTAATAGTAGATTTTTGAATTTTTTTGAAATGTTACCTATATACTGGATCTCACAAGATCATTCTTCCATACGTTCAAGCCTTAAGATCTCAAAAATCCATATAAAAAAATGTAAATTTTTAAATGGTTTATTGTTTCTTTCACTAAAAAATAACATTTCAATAGTAGATTATTGAATTTTTGAAATTTTTTGAAATGTTACCTATATACTGATTCTCATACGATCATTCTTCCATACGTTCAAGCCTTAAGTGCTCAAAAATCCATTTTGATAAAATATAAATTTTGAAATGTCTTATTGTTTCTTTCACTTAAAAATAACATTTCAATAGTAGATTTTTGAATTTTTGAAATTTTTTGAAATGTTACCTATATACTGATTCTCATACGATCATTCTTCCATACGTTCAAGTCTTAAGTGCTCAAAAATCCATATTGATAAATGTAAATTTTGAAATGTTTTATTGTTTCTTTCACTTAGGTTAGTATTAAATTCTCTTAAATATAACATTTCAATAGTAAATTTTTGAATTTTTGAATTTTTTTGAAATGTTACCTATATACTGATTCTCATACGATTATTCTTCAATACGTTCAAGCTTTAAGTGCTCAAAAATGTTACCTATATACTGATTCTCATACGATCATTCTTCCATACGTTCAAGCCTTAAGTGCTCAAAAATCCATATTGATAAAATGTAAATGTTGAAATGGTTTATTGTTTCTTTCACTTAGGTTAGTATTAAATTCTCTTAAATATAACATTTCAATAGTAAATTTTTGAATTTTTGAATTTTTTTGAAATGTTACCTATACACTGATTCTCATACGATTATTCTTCAATACGTTCAAGCTTTAAGTGCTCAAAAATGTTACCTATATACTGATTCTCATACGATCATTCTTCCATACGTTCAAGCCTTAAGTGCTCAAAAATCCATATTGATAAAATGTAAATGTTGAAATGGTTTATTGTTTCTTTCACTCAAAAATAACATTTCATTAGTAGATTTTTGAATTTTTGAATTTTTTTGAAATGTTACCTATATACTGATTCTCATACGAACATTCTTCCATACGTTCAAGCCTTAAGTGCTCAAAAATCCATTTTGATAAAATATAATTTTGAAATGGTTTATTGTTTTTTTCACTAAAAAATAACATTTCAACAGTAGATTTTTGAATTTTTGAATTTTTTTGAAATGTTACCTATATACTGATTCCCATACGATCATTCTTCCATACATTCAAGCCTTAAGTGCTCAAAAATCCATATTGATAAATGTAAATTTTGAAATGTTTTGTTGTTTCTTTCACTTAGGTTAATAATAAATTCAGTAAAATATAACATTTCAATAGTAGATTTTTGAATTTTTGAATTTTTTTGAAATGTTACCTATATACTGATTCTCATACGATTATTCTTCCATACGTTCAAGCCTTAAGTGCTCAAAAACCCATATTGACAAAATTTAAGATTTGAAATGTTGTATTGTTTCCTTCACTTAACAATAATATTTCAATAGTAGACTTTTGAATTTTTGAATTTTTTGAAATGTTACCTATATACTGATTCTCATACGATTATTCTTCCATACGTTCAAGCCTTAAGTGCTCAAAAACCCATATTGATAAAATGTAAATTTTGCAATGGTTTATTGTTTCTTTCACTTAAAAATAACATTTTAATAGTAGATTTTTGAATTTTTTTTAAATGTTACCTATATACTGGATCTCACAAGATCATTCTTCCATACGTTCAAGCCTATTCGTTCAAGATTATTGAACTTTTGAATTTTTTTTTTAAATGTTATCTATATACTGATTCCAATACGATCATTCTTCCATACATTCAAGCCTTAAGTGCTCAAAAATCCTTATTGATAAAATTTAAATTTTGAAATGTTTTATAGTTTCTTTCACTTAGGTTAGTATTAAATTCACTTAAAAATAACATTTTAATTGAACATTATTGAATTTTTGAAATTTTTTGAAATGTTACCTATATACTGATTCTCAGAATTTTATTCTTCCATACGTTCATGCCTTAAGTGCTCAAAAATCCATATTGATAAAATCTAAATTTTGAAATGTGTTATTGTTTCTTTCACTTAAAAATAACATTTCAATAGTAGATTTTTGAATTTTTGAATTTTTTTGAAATGTTACCTATATACTGATTCTCATACGATTATTCTTCCATACGTTCAAGCCTTAAGTGCTCAAAAACCCATATTGACAAAATTTAAGATTTGAAATGTTGTATTGTTTCCTTCACTTAACAATAATATTTCAATAGTAGACTTTTGAATTTTTTAAATTTTTTGAAATGTTACCTATATACTGATTCTCATACGATTATTCTTCCATACGTTCAAGCCTTAAGTGCTCAAAAACCCATATTGATAAAATGTAAATTTTGCAATGGTTTATTGTTTCTTTCACTTAAAAATAACATTTTAATAGTAGATTTTTGAATTTTTTTGAAATGTTACCTATATACTGGATCTCACAAGATCATTCTTCCATACGTTCAAGCCTTAAGATCTCAAAAATCCATATAAAAAAATGTAAATTTTGAAATGGTTTATTGTTTCTTTCACTAAAAAATAACATTTCAATAGTAGATTATTGAATTTTTGAAATTTTTTGAAATGTTACCTATATACTGATTCTCATACGATCATTCTTCCATACGTTCAAGCCTTAAGTACTCAAAAACCCATATTGATAAAATTTAAGATTTGAAATGTTGTATTGTTTCCTTCACTTAACAATAATATTTCAATAGTAGACTTTTGAATTTTTGAAATTTTTTGAAATGTTACCTATATACTGATTCTCATACGATCATTCTTCCATACGTTCAAGTCTTAAGTGCTCAAAAATCCATATTGATAAAATGTAAATTTTGAAATGGTTTATTGTTTTTTTTTTTCACTAAAAAATAACATTTCAACAGTAGATTTTTGAATTTTTGAATTTTTTTGAAATGTTACCTATATACTGATTCCCATACGATCATTCTTCCATACATTCAAGCCTTAAGTGCTCAAAAATCCTTATTGATAAAATTTAAATTTTGAAATGTTTTATAGTTTCTTTCACTTAGGTTAGTATTAAATTCAATTAAAAATAACATTTTAATTGAACATTATTGAATTTTTGAAATTTTTTGAAATGTTACCTATATACTGATTCTCAGACTTTTATTCTTCCATACGTTCATGCCTTAAGTGCTCAAAAATCCATATTGATAAAATCTAAATTTTGAAATGTCTTATTGTTTCTTTCACTTAAAAATAACATTTCAATAGTAGATTTTTAAATTTTTGAATTTTTTTGAAATGTTACCTATATACTGATTCCCATACGATCATTCTTCCATACGTTCAAGCCTTAAGTGCTCAAAAATCCATATTGATAAGATTTAAATTGTGAAATGTTGTTTTGTTTCTTTCACTTAAAAATAACATTTCAATAGTAGATTTTTGAATTTTTGAATTTTTTTGAAATGTTACCCATATACTGATTCTCATACGATTATTCTTCCATACGTTCAAGCCTTAAGTGCTCAAAAACCCATATTGACAAAATTTAAGATTTGAAATGTTGTATTGTTTCCTTCACTTAACAATAATATTTCAATAGTAGACTTTTGAATTTTTTAAATTTTTTGAAATGTTACCTATATACTGATTCTCATACGATTATTCTTCCATATGTTCAAGCCTTAAGTGCTCAAAAACCCATATTGATAAAATGTAAATTTTGAAATGGTTTATTTTTTTTTTTTTTTTTCACTAAAAAATAACATTTCAACAGTAGATTTTTGAATTTTTGAATTTTTTTGAAATGTTACCTATATACTGATTCCCATACGATCATTCTTCCATACGTTCAAGTCTTAAGTGCTCAAAAATCCATATTGATAAAATGTAAATTTTGAAATGGTTTATTGTTTTTTTTTTTCACTAAAAAATAACATTTCAACAGTAGATTTTTGAATTTTTGAATTTTTTTGAAATGTTACCTATATACTGATTCCCATACGATCATTCTTCCATACGTTCAAGCCTTAAGTACTCAAAAACCCATATTGACAAAATTTAAGATGTGAAATGTTGTATTGTTTCCTTCACTTAACAATAATATTTCAATAGTAGACTTTTGAATTTTTGAAATTTTTTGAAATGTTACCTATATACTGATTCTCATACGATCATTCTTCCATACGTTCAAGTCTTAAGTGCTCAAAAATCCATATTGATAAAATGTAAATTTTGAAATGGTTTATTGTTTTTTTTTTTCACTAAAAAATAACATTTCAACAGTAGATTTTTGAATTTTTGAATTTTTTTTTGAAATGTTACCTATATACTGATTCCCATACGATCATTCTTCCATACATTCAAGCCTTAAGTGCTCAAAAATCCTTATTGATAAAATTTAAATTTTGAAATGTTTTATAGTTTCTTTCACTTAGGTTAGTATTAAATTCACTTAAAAATAACATTTTAATTGAACATTATTGAATTTTTGAAATTTTTTGAAATGTTACCTATATACTGATTCTCAGACTTTTATTCTTCCATACGTTCATGCCTTAAGTGCTCAAAAATCCATATTGATAAAATCTAAATTTTGAAATGTCTTATTGTTTCTTTCACTTAAAAATAACATTTCAATAGTAGATTTTTAAATTTTTGAATTTTTTTGAAATGTTACCTATATACTGATTCCCATGCGATCATTCTTCCATACGTTCAAGCCTTAAGTGCTCAAAAATCCATATTGATAAGATTTAAATTTTGAAATGTTGTATTGTTTCTTTCACTTAAAAATAACATTTCAATAGTAGATTTTTGAATTTTTGAATTTTTTTGAAATGTTACCTATATACTGATTCTCATACGATTATTCTTCCATACGTTCAAGCCTTAAGTGCTCAAAAACCCATATTGACAAAATTTAAGATTTGAAATGTTGTATTGTTTCCTTCACTTAACAATAATATTTCAATAGTAGACTTTTGAATTTTTTAAATTTTTTGAAATGTTACCTATATACTGATTCTCATACGATTATTCTTCCATACGTTGAAGCCTTAAGTGCTCAAAAACCCATATTGATAAAATGTAAATTTTGCAATGGTTTATTGTTTCTTTCACTTAAAAATAACATTTAAATAGTAGATTTTTGAATTTTTTTGAAATGTTACCTATATACTGGATCTCACAAGATCATTCTTCCATACGTTCAAGCCTTAAGATCTAAAAAATCCATATACAAAAATGTAAATTTTGAAATGGTTTATTGTTTCTTTCACTAAAAAATAACATTTCAATAGTAGATTATTGAATTTTTGAAATTTTTTGAAATGTTACCTATATACTGATTCTCATACGATCATTCTTCCATACGTTCAAGCCTTAAGTGCTCAATAATCCTAATTGATAAAATTTTAATTTTGAAATGTCTTATTGTTTCTTTCACTTAAAAATAACATTTCAATAGTAGATTTTTGAATTTTTGAAATTTTTTGAAATGTTACCTATATACTGATTCTCATACGATCATTCTTCCATACGTTCAAGTCTTAAGTGCTCAAAAATCCATATTGATAAATGTAAATTTTGAAATGTTTTATTGTTTCTTTCACTTAGGTTAATAGTAAATTTTTGAATTATTGAATTTTTTTGAAATGTTACCTATATACTGATTCTCATACGATCATTCTTCCATACGTTCAAGCCTTAAGTGCTCAAAAATCCATATTGAGAAAATGTAAATGTTGAAATGGTTTATTGTTTCTTTCACTTAACAATAATATTTCAATAGTAGACTTTTGAATTTTTTAAATTTTTTGAAATGTTACCTATATTCTGATTCTCATACGATTATTCTTCCATACGTTCAAGCCTTAAGTGCTCAAAAACCCATATTGATAAAATGTAAATTTTGCAATGGTTTATTGTTTCTTTCACTTAAAAATAACATTTTAATAGTAGATTTTTGAATTTTTGAATTTTTTTGAAATGTTTCCTATATACTGGATCTCACACGATCATTCTTCCATACGTTCAAGCCTATTCGTTCAAGATTATTGAATTTTTGAAATTTTTTGAAATGTACCCTATATACTGATTCCCATACGATCATTCTTCCATACGTTCCAGCCTTAAGTGCTCAAAAACCCATATTGATAAAATGTAAATTTTGCAATGGTTTATTGTTTCTTTCACTTAAAAATAACATTTTAATAGTAGATTTTTGAATTTTTGAATTTTTTTGAAATGTTTCCTATATACTGGATCTCACACGATCATTCATTCTTCCATACGTTCAAGCCTTACGTGCTCAAAAATCCATATTGATAAAATGTAAATTTTGAAATGGTTTATTGTTTCTTTAACTAAAAAATAACATTTCAATAGTAGATTTTTGAATTTTTGAATTTTTTTGAAATGTTACCTATGTATATACTGATTCTCATACGATCATTCTTCCATACGTTCAAGCCTTAAGTGCTCAAAAATCCATATTGATAAAATGTAAATTTTGAAATGGTTTATTGTTTTTTTTTTTTCACTAAAAAATAACATTTCAACAGTAGATTTTTGAATTTTTGAATTTTTTTGAAATGTTACCTATATACTGATTCCCATACGATCATTCTTCCATACATTCAAGCCTTAAGTGCTAAAAAATCCTTATTGATAAAATTTAAATTTTGAAATGTTTTATAGTTTCTTTCACTTAGGTTAGTATTAAATTCACTTAAAAATAACATTTTAATTGAACATTATTGAATTTTTGAAATCTTTTGAAATGTTACCTATATACTGATTCTCAGACTTTTATTCTTCCATACGTTCATGCCTTAAGTGCTCAAAAATCCATATTGATAAAATCTAAATTTTGAAATGTCTTATTGTTTCTTTCACTTAAAAATAACATTTCAATAGTAGATTTTTGAATTTTTTAATTATTTTGAAATGTTACCTATATACTGATTCCCATACGATCATTCTTCCATACGTTCAAGCCTTAAGTGCTCAAAAATCCATATTGATAAGATTTAAATTTTGAAATGTTGTATTGTTTCTTTCACTTAAAAATAACATTTCAATAGTAGATTTTTGAATTTTTGAATTTTTTTGAAATGTTACCTATATACTGATTCTCATACGATTATTCTTCCATACGTTCAAGCCTTAAGTACTCAAAAACCCATATTGACAAAATTTAAGATTTGAAATGTTGTATTGTTTCCTTCACTTAACAATAATATTTCAATAGTAGACTTTTGAATTTTTTAAATTTTTTGAAATGTTACCTATATACTGATTCTCATACGATTATTCTTCCATACGTTCAAGCCTTAAAAGCTCAAAAATCCATATTGATAAAATGTAAATTTTGCAATGGTTTATTGTTTCTTTCACTTAAAAATAACATTTTAATAGTAGATTTTTGAATTTTTTTGAAATGTTACCTATATACTGGATCTCACAAGATCATTCTTCCATACGTTCAAGCCTTAAGATCTCAAAAATCCATATAAAAAAATGTAAATTTTGAAATGGTTTATTGTTTCTTTCACTAAAAAATAACATTTCAATAGTAGATTATTGAATTTTTGAAATTTTTTGAAATGTTACCTATATACTGATTCTCATACGATCATTCTTCCATACGTTCAAGCCTTAAGTGCTCAATAATCCTAATTGATAAAATTTAAGATTTGAAATGTTGTATTGTTTCCTTCACTTAAAAATAACATTTCAATAGTAGATTTTTGAATTTTTGAAATTTTTTGAAATGTTACCTATATACTGATTCTCATACGATCATTCTTCCATACGTTCAAGTCTTAAGTGCTCAAAAATCCATATTGATAAATGTAAATTTTGAAATGGTTTATTTGTTTCTTTCACTAAAAAATAACATTTCAATAGTAGATTATTGAATTTTTGAAATTTTTTGAAATGTTACCTATATACTGATTCTCATACGATCATTCTTCCATACGTTCAAGCCTTAAGTGCTCAATAATCCTAATTGATAAAATTTTAATTTTGAAATGTCTTATTGTTTCTTTCACTTAAAAATAACATTTCAATAGTAGATTTTTGAATTTTTGAAATTTTTTAAAATGTTACCTATATACTGATTCCCATACGATCATTCTTCCATACGTTCAAGCCTTAAGTGCTCAAAAATCCATATTGATAAAATGTAAATGTTGAAATGGTTTATTGTTTCTTTCACTCAAAAATAACATTTCAATAGTAGATTTTTGAATTTTTGAATTTTTTTGAAATGTTACCTATATACTGATTCTCATACGATCATTCTTCCATACGTTCAAGCCTTAAGTGCTCAAAAATCCATTTTGATAAAATATAAATTTTGAAATGGTTTATTGTTTTTTCACTAAAAAATAACATTTCAACAGTAGATTTTTGAATTTTTGAATTTTTTTGAAATGTTACCTATATACTGATTCCCATACGATCATTCTTCCATACGTTCAAGCCTTAAGTGCTCAAAAATCCATATTGATAAATGTTAATTTTGAAATGTTTTGTTGTTTCTTTCACTTAGGTTAGTAATAAATTCAGTTAAATATAACATTTCAATAGTAGATTTTTGAATTTTTGAATTTTTTTGAAATGTTACCTATATACTGATTCCCATACGATCATTCTTCCATACGTTCATGCCTTAAGTGCTCAAAAATCCATATTGATAAAATCTAAATTTTGAAATGTCTTATTGTTTCTTTCACTTAAAAATAACATTTCAATAGTAGATTTTTGAATTTTTGAATTTTTTTGAAATGTTACCTATATACTGATTCCCATACGATCATTCTTCCATACGTTCAAGCCTTAAGTGCTCAAAAATCCATATTGATAAGATTTAAATTTTGAAATGTTGTATTGTTTCTTTCACTTAAAAATAACATTTCAATAGTAGATTTTTGAATTTTTGAATTTTTTTGAAATGTTACCTATATACTGATTCTCATACGATTATTCTTCCATACGTTCAAGCCTTAAGTACTCAAAAACCCATATTGACAAAATTTAAGATTTGAAATGTTGTATTGTTTCCTTCACTTAACAATAATATTTCAATAGTAGACTTTTGTTTTTTTTAAATTTTTTGAAATGTTACCTATATACTGATTCTCATACGATTATTCTTCCATACGTTCAAGCCTTAAAAGCTCAAAAATCCATATTGATAAAATGTAAATTTTGCAATGGTTTATTGTTTCTTTCACTTAAAAATAACATTTTAATAGTAGATTTTTGAATTTTTTTGAAATGTTACCTATATACTGGATTTCACAAGATCATTCTTCCATACGTTCAAGCCTTAAGATCTCAAAAATCCATATAAAAAAATGTAAATTTTGAAATGGTTTATTGTTTCTTTCACTAAAAAATAACATTTCAATAGTAGATTATTGAATTTTTGAAATTTTTTGAAATGTTACCTATATACTGATTCTCATACGATCATTCTTCCATACGTTCAAGCCTTAAGTGCTCAATAATCCTAATTGATAAAATTTAAGATTTGAAATGTTGTATTGTTTCCTTCACTTAAAAATAACATTTCAATAGTAGATTTTTGAATTTTTGAAATTTTTTGAAATGTTACCTATATACTGATTCTCATACGATCATTCTTCCATACGTTCAAGTCTTAAGTGCTCAAAAATCCATATTGATAAATGTAAATTTTGAAATGGTTTATTGTTTCTTTCACTAAAAAATAACATTTCAATAGTAGATTATTGAATTTTTGAAATTTTTTGAAATGTTACCTATATACTGATTCTCATACGATCATTCTTCCATACGTTCAAGCCTTAAGTGCTCAATAATCCTAATTGATAAAATTTTAATTTTGAAATGTCTTATTGTTTCTTTCACTCAAAAATAACATTTCAATAGTAGATTTTTGAATTTTTGAATTTTTTTGAAATGTTACCTATATACTGATTCTCATACGATCATTCTTCCATACGTTCAAGCCTTAAGTGCTCAAAAATCCATTTTGATAAAATATAAATTTTGAAATGGTTTATTGTTTTTTCACTAAAAAATAACATTTCAACAGTAGATTTTTGAATTTTTGAATTTTTTTGAAATGTTACCTATATACTGATTCCCATACGAACATTCTTCCATACGTTCAAGCCTTAAGTGCTCAAAAATCCATATTGATAAATGTTAATTTTGAAATGTTTTGTTGTTTCTTTCACTTAGGTTAGTAATAAATTCAGTTAAATATAACATTTCAATAGTAGATTTTTGAATTTTTTTGAAATGTTACCTATATACTGATTCCCATACGATCATTCTTCCATACGTTCATGCCTTAAGTGCTCAAAAATCCATATTGATAAAATCTAAATTTTGAAATGTCTTATTGTTTCTTTCACTTAAAAATAACATTTCAATAGTAGATTTTTGAATTTTTGAATTTTTTTGAAATGTTACCTATATACTGATTCCCATACGATCATTCTTCCATACGTTCAAGCCTTAAGTGCTCAAAAATCCATATTGATAAATGTAAATTTTGAAATGTTTTGTTGTTTCTTTCACTTAGGTTAGTAATAAATTCAGTTAAATATAACATTTCAATAGTAGATTTTTGAATTTTTGAATTTTTTTGAAATGTTACCTATATACTGATTCCCATACGATCATTCTTCCATACGTTCATGCCTTAAGTGCTCAAAAATCCATATTGATAAAATCTAAATTTTGAAATGTCTTATTGTTTCTTTCACTTAAAAATAACATTTCAATAGTAGATTTTTGAATTTTTGAATTTTTTTGAAATGTTACCTATATACTGATTCCCATACGATCATTCTTCCATACGTTCAAGCCTTAAGTGCTTAAAAATCCATATTGATAAGATTTAAATTTTGAAATGTTGTATTGTTTCTTTCACTTAAAAATAACATTTCAATAGTAGATTTTTGAATTTTTGAATTTTTTTGAAATGTTACCTATATACTGATTCTCATACGATTATTCTTCCATACGTTCAAGCCTTAAGTGCTCAAAAACCCATATTGACAAAATTTAAGATTTGAAATGTTGTATTGTTTCCTTCACTTAACAATAATATTTCAATAGTAGACTTTTGAATTTTTTAAATTTATTGAAATGTTACCTATATACTGATTCTCATACGATTATTCTTTCATACGTTCAAGCCTTAAGTGCTCAAAAGCCCATATTGATAAAATGTAAATTTTGCAATGGTTTATTGTTTCATTCACTTAAAAATAACATTTTAATAGTAGATTTTTGAATTTTTTTAAAATGTTACCTATATACTGGATCTCACAAGATCATTCTTCCATACGCTCAAGCCTTAAGATCTCAAAAATCCATATAAAAAAATGTAAATTTTGAAATGGTTTGTTGTTTCTTTCACTAAAAAATAACATTTCAATAGTAGATTATTGAATTTTTGAAATTTTTTGAAATGTTACCTATATACTGATTCTCATACGATCGTTCTTCCATACGTTCAAGTCTTAAGTGCTCAAAAATCCATATTGATAAATGTAAATTTTGAAATGTTTTATTGTTTCTTTCACTTAGGTTAGTATTAAATTCTCTTAAATATAACATTTCAATAGTAAATTTTTGAATTTTTTTGAAATGTTACCTATATACTGATTCCCATACGATCATTCTTCCATACGTTCAAGCCTTAAGTGCTCAATAATCCTAATTGATAAAATTTTAATTTTGAAATGGTTTATTGTTTCTTTCACTAAAAAATAACATTTCAATAGTAGATTATCGAATTTTTGAAATTTTTTGAAATGTTATTTATATTCTGGTTATCATACGATCATTCTTCCATACGTTCAAGCCTTAAGTGCTCAAAAATCCATATTGATAAATGTAAATTTTTAAATGTTTTATTGTTTCTTTCACTTAGGTTAGTATTAAATTCACTCAAAAATAACGTTTCAATAGTAGATTTTTGAATTTTTGAATTTTTTTGAAATGTTACCTATATACTGATTCTCATACGATCGTTCTTCCATACGTTCAAGTCTTAAGTGCTCAAAAATCCATATTGATAAATGTAAATTTTGAAATGTTTTATTGTTTCTTTCACTTAGGTTAGTATTAAATTCTCTTAAATATAACATTTCAATAGTAAATTTTTGAATTTTTTTGAAATGTTACCTATATACTGATTCCCATACGATCATTCTTCCATACGTTCAAGCCTTAAGTGCTCAATAATCCTAATTGATAAAATTTTAATTTTGAAATGTCTTATTGTTTCTTTCACATAAAAATAACATTTCAATAGTAGATTTTTGAATTTTTGAAATTTTTTTAAATGTTACCTATATACTGATTCTCATACGATCGTTCTTCCATACGTTCAAGTCTTAAGTGCTCAAAAATCCATATTGATAAATGTAAATTTTGAAATGTTTTATTGTTTCTTTCACTTAGGTTAGTATTAAATTCTCTTAAATATAACATTTCAATAGTAAATTTTTGAATTTTTTTGAAATGTTACCTATATACTGATTCCCATACGATCATTCTTCCATACGTTCAAGCCTTAAGTGCTCAATAATCCTAATTGATAAAATTTTAATTTTGAAATGGTTTATTGTTTCTTTCACTAAAAAATAACATTTCAATAGTAGATTATCGAATTTTTGAAATTTTTTGAAATGTTATTTATATTCTGGTTATCATACGATCATTCTTCCATACGTTCAAGCCTTAAGTGCTCAAAAATCCATATTGATAAATGTAAATTTTTAAATGTTTTATTGTTTCTTTCACTTAGGTTAGTATTAAATTCACTCAAAAATAACGTTTCAATAGTAGATTTTTGAATTTTTGAATTTTTTTGAAATGTTACCTATATACTGATTCCCATACGATCATTCTTCCATACGTTCAAGCCTTAAGTGCTTAATAATCCTAATTGATAAAATTTTAATTTTGAAATGTCTTATTGTTTCTTTCACTTAAAAATAACATTTCAATAGTAAATTTTTGAATTTTTTTGAAATGTTACCTATATACTGATTCTCATACGATCATTCTTCCATACGTTCAAGCCTTAAGTGCTTAATAATCCTAATTGATAAAATTTTAATTTTGAAATGTCTTATTGTTTCTTTCACTTAAAAATAACATTTCAATAGTAAATTTTTGAATTTTTTTGAAATGTTACCTATATACTGATTCCCATACGATCATTCTTCCATACGTTCAAGCCTTAAGTGCTCAATAATCCTAATTGATAAAATTTTAATTTTGAAATGGTTTATTGTTTCTTTCACTAAAAAATAACATTTCAATAGTAGATTATCGAATTTTTGAAATTTTTTGAAATGTTATTTATATTCTGGTTATCATACGATCATTCTTCCATACGTTCAAGCCTTAAGTGCTCAAAAATCCATATTGATAAATGTAAATTTTTAAATGTTTTATTGTTTCTTTCACTTAGGTTAGTATTAAATTCACTCAAAAATAACGTTTCAATAGTAGATTTTTGAATTTTTGAATTTTTTTGAAATGTTACCTATATACTGATTCCCATACGATCATTCTTCCATACGTTCAAGCCTTAAGTGCTTAATAATCCTAATTGATAAAATTTTAATTTTGAAATGTCTTATTGTTTCTTTCACTTAAAAATAACATTTCAATAGTAAATTTTTGAATTTTTTTGAAATGTTACCTATATACTGATTCCCATACGATCATTCTTCCATACGTTCAAGCCTTAAGTGCTTAATAATCCTAATTGATAAAATTTTAATTTTGAAATGTCTTATTGTTTCTTTCACTTAAAAATAACATTTCAATAGTAAATTTTTGAATTTTTTTTTAAATGTTACCTATATACTGGATCTCACAAGATCATTCTTCCATACGTTCAAGTCTTAAGTGCTCAAAAATCCATATTGCTAAATGTAAATTTTGAAATGTTTTATTGTTTCTTTCACTTAGTTAGTATTAAATTCACTTAAATATAACATTTCAATAGTAAATTTTTGAATTTTTTTGAAATGTTACCTATATACTGATTCCCATACGATCATTCTTCCATACTTTTAAGCCTTAAGTGCTCAAAAATCCATATTGATAAAATTTTAGATTTGAAATAATTTATTGTTTTTTTCACTTAAAAATAACATTTCAATAGTAGATTTTTGAATTTTTGAAATTTTTTGAAATGTTACCTATATACTGGTTCTCATACGATCATTCTTCCATACGTTCAAGCCTTAAGTGCTCAAAAATCCTAATTGATAAAATTTAAATTTTGAAATGTTTTATAGTGTTTTCACTTAGGTTAGTATTAAATTCACTCAAAAATAACATTTCAATAGTAGATTATTGAATTTTTGAATTTTTTTTTAAATGTTACCTATATACTGATTCCCACACGATCATTCTTCCATACGTTCAAGCCTTAAGTGCTCAAAAATCCATATAAATAAAACGTAAATTTTGAAATGGTTTATTGTTTCTTTCACTAAAAAATAACATTTCAGTAGTAGATTTTTGAATTTTAGAAATTTTTTGAAATGTTACTTATATACTGCTTCCCATACGATCATTCTTCCATACGTTCAAGCCTTAAGTGATCAAAAATCCATATTGAAAAAAATTAATTTTTAAATGGTTTATTGTTTCTTTCACTTTTTTGAAATGTTACCTATATATTGGATCTCATACGATCATTCTTCCATACGTTCAAGCCTTAAGATCTCAAAAATCCATATAAAAAAATTTAAATTTTGAAATGGTTTATTGTTTCTTTCACTAAAAAATAACATATCAATAGTAGATTATTGAATTTTTGAAATTTTTTGAAATGTTACCTATATACTGATTCTCATACGATCATTCTTCCATACGTTCAATCCTTAAGTGCTCAAAAATCCATATTGATAAATGTAAATTTTGAAATGTTTTATTGTTTCTTTCACTTAGGTTAGTATTAAATTCACTTAAATATAACATTTCAATAGTCAATTTTTGAATTTTTTTGAAATGTTACCTATATACTGATTCCCATACGATCATTCTTCCCTACGTTCAAGCCTTAAGTGCTCAAAAATCCTTATTGATAAAATTTAAATTTTGAAATGTTTTATAGTGTTTTCACTTAGGTTGGTATTAAATTCACTCAAAAATAACATTTCAATAATAGATTATTGAATTTTTGAATTTTTTTTAAATGTTACCTATATACTGCTTCCCATACGATCATTCTTCCATACGTTCAAGCCTTAAGTGCTCAAAAATCCATATAAATAAAATGTAAATTTTGAAATGGTTTATTGTTTCTTTCACTAAAAAATAACATTTCAGTAGTAGATTTTTGAATTTTAGAAATTTTTTGAAATGTTACTTATATACTGATTCCCATACGATCATTCTTCCATACGTTCAAGCCTTAAGTGATCAAAAATCTATATTGATAAAATGTAAATTTTGAAATGGTTTATTGTTTCTTTCACTTAAAAATAACAATTCAATAGTAAATTTTTGAATTTTTGAAATTTTTTGAAATGTTACCTATATACTGATTCTCATACGATCATTCTTCCATACGTTCAAGCCTTAAGTGCTTAATAATCCTAATTGATAAAATTTTTATTTTGAAATGTCTTATTGTTTCTTTCACTTAAAAATAACATTTCAATAGTAGATTTTTGAATTTTTGAAATTTTTTGAAATGTTACCTATATACTGATTCTCATACGATCATTCTTCCATACGATCAAGTCTTAAGCGCTCAAAAATCCATATTGATAAATGTAAATTTTGAAATGTTTTATTGTTTCTTTCACTTAGGTTAGTATTAAATTCTCTTAAATATAACATTTCAATAGTAAATTTTTGAATTTTTTTTGAAATGTTACCTATATACTGGATCTCACAAGATCATTCTTCCATACGTTCAAGTCTTAAGTGCTCAAAAATCCATATTGATAAATGTAAATTTTGAAATGTTTTATTGTTTCTTTCACTTAGGTTAGTATTAAATTCACTTAAATATAACATTTCAATAGTAAATTTTTGAATTTTTTTGAAATGTTACCTATATACTGATTCCCATACGATCATTCTTCCATACGTTCAAGCCTTAAGTGCTCAATAATCCTAATTGATAAAATTTAAATTTTGAAATGGTTTATTGTTTCTTTCACTAAAAAATAACATTTCAATAGTAGATTTTTAAATTTTTTAAATTTTTTGAAATGTTACTTATATATGGTACTGATTCTCATACGATTATTCTTCCATACGTTCAAGCCTTAAGTGCTCAAAAACCCATAGTGACAAAATTTAAGATTTGAAATGTTGTATTGTTTCCTTCACTTAAAAATAATATTTCAATAGTAGATTTTTGAATTTTTGAAATTTTTTGAAATGTTACCTATATACTAATCCTCATATGATCATTCTTCCATACGATCAAGCCTTAAGTGCTCAAAAATCCTTATTGATAAAATTTTAGATTTGAAATAATTTATTGTTTTTTTCACTTAAAAATAACATTTCAATAGTAGATTTTTGAATTTTGAAATTTTTTGAAATGTTACCTATATACTGATTCTCATACGATCATTCTTCCATACGTTCAAGCCTTAACTGCTTAATAATCGTAATTGATAAAATTTTAATTTTGAAATGTCTTATTGTTTCTTTCACTTAAAAATAACATTTCAATAGTAGATTTTTGAATTTTTGAAATTTTTTGAAATGTTACCTATATACTGATTCTCATACGATCATTCTTCCATACGTTCAAGTCTTAAGCGCTCAAAAATCCATATTGATAAATGTAAATTTTGAAATGTTTTATTGTTTCTTTCACTTAGGTTAGTATTAAATTCTCTTAAATATAACATTTCAATAGTAAATTTTTGAATTTTTTTTGAAATGTTACCTATATACTGGATCTCACAAGATCATTCTTCCATACGTTCAAGTCTTAAGTGCTCAAAAATCCATATTGATAAATGTAAATTTTGAAATGTTTTATTGTTTCTTTCACTTAGGTTAGTATTAAATTCACTTAAATATAACATTTCAATAGTAAAT
Source organism: Phortica okadai (assembly GCA_034638295.1). Taxonomy (NCBI): domain Eukaryota; kingdom Metazoa; phylum Arthropoda; class Insecta; order Diptera; family Drosophilidae; genus Phortica; species Phortica okadai. The sequence goes on along the minus strand of CM067851.1, from coordinate 25,549,615 downwards.
TTTTGAATTTTTTTGAAATGTTACCTATATACTGATTCCCATACGATCATTCTTCCATACGTTCAAGCCTTAAGTGCTCAAAAATCCTAATTGATAAAATTTAAATTTTGAAATGTTTTATAGTGTTTTCACTTAGGTTAGTATTAAATTCACTCAAAAATAACATTTCAATAGTAGATTATTGAATTTTTGAATTTTTTTTAAATGTTACCTATATACTGATTCCCATACGATCATTCTTCCACACGTTCAACCCTTAAGTGCTCAAAAATCCATATAAATAAAATGTAAATTTTGAAATGGTTTATTGTTTCTTTCACTAAAAAATAACATTTCAGTAGTAGATTTTTGAATTTTAGAAATTTTTTGAAATGTTACTTATATACTGATTCCCATACGATCATTCTTCCATACGTTCAAGCCTTAAGTGATCAAAAATCCATATTGAAAAAAGTTAATTTTTAAATGGTTTATTGTTTCTTTCACTTTTTTGAAATGTTACCTATATATTGGATCTCATACGATCATTCTTCCATACGTTCAAGCCTTAAGATCTCAAAAATCCATATAAAAAAATTTAAATTTTGAAATGGTTTATTGTTTCTTTCACTAAAAAATAACATTTCAATAGTAGATTTTTGAATTTTGAAATTTTTTGAAATGTTACCTATATACTGGTTCTCATACGATCATTCTTCCATACGTTCTAGCCTTAAGTCGTCAAAAATCCATATTGATAAATGTAAATTTTGAAATGTTTCATTGTTTCTTTCACTTAGGTTAGTATTAAATTCAATCAAAAATAACGTTTCAATAGTAGATTTTTGAATTTTTTTGAAATGTTACCTATATACTGATTCCCGTACGATCATTCTTCCATACGTTCAAGCCTTAAGTGCTCAAAAATCCTATTTGATAAAATTTAAATTTTGAAATGTTTTATAGTGTTTTCACTTAGGTTAGTATTAAATTCACTTAAATATAACATTTCAATAGTAAATTTTTGAATTTTTTTGAAATGTTACCTATATACTGATTCCCATACGACCATTCTTCCATACGTTCAAGCCTTAAGTGCTCAAAAATCCATATAAATAAAATGTAAATTTTGAAATGGTTTATTGTTTCTTTCACTTAGGTTAGTATTAAATTCACTCAAAAATAACGTTTCAATAGTAGATTTTTGAATTTTAGAAATTTTTTGAAATGTTACCTATATACTTATTTTCATATGATCATTCTTCCATACATTCAAGCCTTAAGTGCTCAAAAATCCATATTGATAAAATTTTAGATCTGAAATAATTTATTGTTTCTTTCATTTAAAATTAACATTTCAATAGTAGATTTTTGAATTTTTGAAATTTTTAAATGTTACCTATATACTGGTTCTCATACGATCATTCTTCCATACGTTCAAGCCTTAAGTGCTCAAAAATCCTTATTGATAAAATTTAAATTTTGAAATGTTTTATAGTTTCTTTCACTTAGGTTAGTATTAAATTCACTTAAAAATAACATTTTAATAGAACATTATTGAATTTTTGAAATTTTTTGAAATGTTACCTATATACTGATTCTCAGACTTTTATTCTTCCATACGTTCATGCCTTAAGTGCTCAAAAATCCATATTGATAAAATCTAAATTTTAAAATGTCTTATTGTTTCTTTCACTTAAAAATAACATTTCAATAGTAGATTTTTGAATTTTTTTGAAATGTTACCTATATACTGATTCCCATACGATCATTCTTCCATACGTTCAAGCCTTAAGTGCTCAAAAATCCATATTGATAAGATTTAAATTTTGAAATGTTGTATTGTTTCTTTCACTTAAAAATAACATTTCAATAGTAGATTTTTGAATTTTTTTGAAATGTTACCTATATACTGATTCCCATACGATCATTCTTCAATACGTTCAAGCCTTAAGTGCTCAAAAACCTCTATTGATAAAATGTAAATTTTGCAATGGTTTATTGTTTCTTTCACATAAAAATAACATTACAATAGTAGATTTTTGAATTTTTTAAATTTTTTGAAATGTTACTTATATATGGTACTGATTCTCATACGATTATTCTTCCATACGTTCAAGCCTTAAGTGCTCAAAAACCCATATTGACAAAATTTAAGATTTGAAATGTTGTATTGTTTCCTTCACTTAAAAATAATATATCAATAGTAGATTTTTGAATTTTTGAAATTTTTTGAAATGTTACCTATATACTGATTCTCATACGATCATTCTTCCATACGTTCAAGTCTTAAGTGCTCAAAAATCCATATTGATAAATGTAAATTTTGAAATGTTTTATTATTTCTTTCACTTAGGTTAGTATGAAATTCTCTTAAATATAACATTTCAATAGTAAATTTTTGAATTTTTTTGAAATGTTACCTATATACTGATTCCCATACGATCATTCTTCCATACGTTCAAGCCTTAAGTGCTCAATAATCCTAATTGATAAAATTTTAATTTTGAAATGTTGTATTGTTTCTTTCACTTAAAAATAACATTTCAATAGTAGATTTTTGAATTTTTGAATTTTTTTGAAATGTTACCTATATACTGATTCCCATACGATCATTCTTCCATACGTTCAAGCCTTAAGTGCTCAAAAACCTATATTGATAAAATGTAAATTTTGCAATGGTTTTTTGTTTCTTTCACTTAAAAATAACATTTCAATAGTAGATTTTTGAATTTTTTTTGAAATGTTACCTATATACTGGATCTCACAAGATCATTCTTCCATACGTTCAAGCCTTAAGATCTCAAAAATCCATATAAAAAAATGTAATTTTTGAAATGGTTTATTGTTTCTTTCACTAAAAAATAACATATCAATAGTAGATTATTGAATTTTTGAAATTTTTTGAAATGTTACCTATATACCGATTCTCATACGATCATTCTTCCATACGTTCAAGTCTTAAGTGCTCAAAAATCCATATTGATAAATGTAAATTTTGAAATGTTTTATTGTTTCTTTCACTTAGGTTAGTATTAAATTCTCTTAAATATAACATTTCAATAGTAAATTTTTGAATTTTTTTGAAATGTTACCTATATACTGATTCCCATACGATCATTCTTCCATACGTTCAAGCCTTAAGTGCTCGAAAATCCTAATTGATAAAATTTAAATTTTGAAATATTTTATAGTGTTTTCACTTAGGTTAGTATTAAATTCACTCAAAAATAACATTTCAATAGTAGATTATTGAATTTTTGAATTTTTTTCAAATGTTACCTATATACTGATTCCCATACGACCATTCTTCCATACGTTCAAGCCTTAAGTGCTCAAAAATCCATATAAATAAAATGTAAATTTTGAAATGGTTTATTGTTTCTTTCACTTAGGTTAGTATTAAATTCACTCAAAAATAACGTTTCAATAGTAGATTTTTAAATTTTAGAAATTTTTTGAAATGTTACCTATATACTGATTTTCATATGATCATTCTTCCATACGTTTAAGCCTTAAGTGCTCAAAAATCCATATTGATAAAATTTTAGATTTGAAATAATTTATTGTTTCTTTCACTTAAAATTAACATTTCAATTTTTGAAATTTTTTAAATGTTACCTATATACTGGTTCTCATACGATCATTCTTCCATACGTTCAAGCCTTAAGTTCTCAAAAATCCTTATTGATAAAATTTAAATTTTGAAATGTTTTATAGTTTCTTTCACTTAGGTTAGTATTAAATTCACTTAAAAATAACATTTTAATAGAACATTATTGAATTTTTGAAATTTTTTGAAATGTTACCTATATACTGATTCTCAGACTTTTATTCTTCCATACGTTCATGCCTTAAGTGCTCAAAAATCCATATTGAAAAAATCTAAATTTTGAAATGTCTTATTGTTTCTTTCACTTAAAAATAACATTTCAATAGTAGATTTTTGAATTTTTTTTGAAATGTTACCTATATACTGATTCCCATACGATCATTCTTCCATACGTTCAAGCCTTAAGTGCTCAAAAATCCATATTGATAAGATTTAAATTTTGAAATGGTTTATTGTTTCTTTCACTAAGAAATAACATTTCAATAGTAGATTATTGAATTTTTGAAATTTTTTGAAATGTTACGTATATACTGATTCTCATACGATCATTCTTCCATACGTTCAAGCCTTAAGTGCTCAAAAATCCATATTGATAAAATGTAAATTTTGCAATGGTTTATTGTTTCTTTCACTAAGAAATAACATTTCAATAGTAGATTATTGAATTTTTGAAATTTTTTGAAATGTTACGTATATACTGATTCTCATACGATCATTCTTCCATACGTTCAAGCCTTAAGTGCTCAAAAATCCATATTGATAAATGTAAATTTTGAAATGTTTTATTGTTTCTTTCACATAGGTTAGTATTAAATTCTCTTAAATATAACATTTCAACAGTAAATTTTTGAATTTTTTTGAAATGTTACCTATATACTGATTCCCATACGATCATTCTTCCATACGTTCAAGCCTTAAGTGCTCAATAATCCTAATTGATAAAATTTTAATTTTGAAATGTTGTATTGTTTGTTTCACTTAAAAATAACATTTCAATAGTAGATTTTTGAATTTTTGAATTTTTTTGAAATGTTACCTATATACTGATTCCCATACGATCATTCTTCCATACGTTCAAGCCTTAAGTGCTCAAAAATCCATATTGATAAATGTAAATTTTGAAATGTTTTATTGTTTCTTTCACTTAGGTTAGTATTAAATTCTCTTAAATATAACATTTCAATAGTAAATTTTTGAATTTTTTTGAAATGTTACCTATATACTGATTCCCATACGATCATTCTTCCATACGTTCAAGCCTTAAGTGCTCAATAATCCTAATTGATAAAATTTTAATTTTGAAATGTTGTATTGTTTGTTTCACTTAAAAATAACATTTCAATAGTAGCAGACTTTTATTCTTCCATACGTTCATGCCTTAAGTGCTCAAAAATCCATATTGATAAAATCTAAATTTTAAAATGTCTTATTGTTTCTTTCACTTAAAAATAACATTTCAATAGTAGATTTTTGAATTTTTTTGAAATGTTACCTATATACTGATTCCCATACGATCATTCTTCCATACGTTCAAGCCTTAAGTGCTCAAAAATCCATATTGATAAGATTTAAATTTTGAAATGTTGTATTGTTTCTTTCACTTAAAAATAACATTTCAATAGTAGATTTTTGAATTTTTTTGAAATGTTACCTATATACTGATTCCCATACGATCATTCTTCAATACGTTCAAGCCTTAAGTGCTCAAAAACCTCTATTGATAAAATGTAAATTTTGCAATGGTTTATTGTTTCTTTCACATAAAAATAACATTACAATAGTAGATTTTTGAATTTTTTAAATTTTTTGAAATGTTACTTATATATGGTACTGATTCTCATACGATTATTCTTCCATACGTTCAAGCCTTAAGTGCTCAAAAACCCATATTGACAAAATTTAAGATTTGAAATGTTGTATTGTTTCCTTCACTTAAAAATAATATATCAATAGTAGATTTTTGAATTTTTGAAATTTTTTGAAATGTTACCTATATACTGATTCTCATACGATCATTCTTCCATACGTTCAAGTCTTAAGTGCTCAAAAATCCATATTGATAAATGTAAATTTTGAAATGTTTTATTATTTCTTTCACTTAGGTTAGTATGAAATTCTCTTAAATATAACATTTCAATAGTAAATTTTTGAATTTTTTTGAAATGTTACCTATATACTGATTCCCATACGATCATTCTTCCATACGTTCAAGCCTTAAGTGCTCAATAATCCTAATTGATAAAATTTTAATTTTGAAATGTTGTATTGTTTCTTTCACTTAAAAATAACATTTCAATAGTAGATTTTTGAATTTTTGAATTTTTTTGAAATGTTACCTATATACTGATTCCCATACGATCATTCTTCCATACGTTCAAGCCTTAAGTGCTCAAAAACCTATATTGATAAAATGTAAATTTTGCAATGGTTTTTTGTTTCTTTCACTTAAAAATAACATTTCAATAGTAGATTTTTGAATTTTTTTTGAAATGTTACCTATATACTGGATCTCACAAGATCATTCTTCCATACGTTCAAGCCTTAAGATCTCAAAAATCCATATAAAAAAATGTAATTTTTGAAATGGTTTATTGTTTCTTTCACTAAAAAATAACATATCAATAGTAGATTATTGAATTTTTGAAATTTTTTGAAATGTTACCTATATACCGATTCTCATACGATCATTCTTCCATACGTTCAAGTCTTAAGTGCTCAAAAATCCATATTGATAAATGTAAATTTTGAAATGTTTTATTGTTTCTTTCACTTAGGTTAGTATTAAATTCTCTTAAATATAACATTTCAATAGTAAATTTTTGAATTTTTTTGAAATGTTACCTATATACTGATTCCCATACGATCATTCTTCCATACGTTCAAGCCTTAAGTGCTCGAAAATCCTAATTGATAAAATTTAAATTTTGAAATATTTTATAGTGTTTTCACTTAGGTTAGTATTAAATTCACTCAAAAATAACATTTCAATAGTAGATTATTGAATTTTTGAATTTTTTTCAAATGTTACCTATATACTGATTCCCATACGACCATTCTTCCATACGTTCAAGCCTTAAGTGCTCAAAAATCCATATAAATAAAATGTAAATTTTGAAATGGTTTATTGTTTCTTTCACTTAGGTTAGTATTAAATTCACTCAAAAATAACGTTTCAATAGTAGATTTTTAAATTTTAGAAATTTTTTGAAATGTTACCTATATACTGATTTTCATATGATCATTCTTCCATACGTTTAAGCCTTAAGTGCTCAAAAATCCATATTGATAAAATTTTAGATTTGAAATAATTTATTGTTTCTTTCACTTAAAATTAACATTTCAATTTTTGAAATTTTTTAAATGTTACCTATATACTGGTTCTCATACGATCATTCTTCCATACGTTCAAGCCTTAAGTTCTCAAAAATCCTTATTGATAAAATTTAAATTTTGAAATGTTTTATAGTTTCTTTCACTTAGGTTAGTATTAAATTCACTTAAAAATAACATTTTAATAGAACATTATTGAATTTTTGAAATTTTTTGAAATGTTACCTATATACTGATTCTCAGACTTTTATTCTTCCATACGTTCATGCCTTAAGTGCTCAAAAATCCATATTGAAAAAATCTAAATTTTGAAATGTCTTATTGTTTCTTTCACTTAAAAATAACATTTCAATAGTAGATTTTTGAATTTTTTTTGAAATGTTACCTATATACTGATTCCCATACGATCATTCTTCCATACGTTCAAGCCTTAAGTGCTCAAAAATCCATATTGATAAGATTTAAATTTTGAAATGGTTTATTGTTTCTTTCACTAAGAAATAACATTTCAATAGTAGATTATTGAATTTTTGAAATTTTTTGAAATGTTACGTATATACTGATTCTCATACGATCATTCTTCCATACGTTCAAGCCTTAAGTGCTCAAAAATCCATATTGATAAAATGTAAATTTTGCAATGGTTTATTGTTTCTTTCACTAAGAAATAACATTTCAATAGTAGATTATTGAATTTTTGAAATTTTTTGAAATGTTACGTATATACTGATTCTCATACGATCATTCTTCCATACGTTCAAGCCTTAAGTGCTCAAAAATCCATATTGATAAATGTAAATTTTGAAATGTTTTATTGTTTCTTTCACATAGGTTAGTATTAAATTCTCTTAAATATAACATTTCAACAGTAAATTTTTGAATTTTTTTGAAATGTTACCTATATACTGATTCCCATACGATCATTCTTCCATACGTTCAAGCCTTAAGTGCTCAATAATCCTAATTGATAAAATTTTAATTTTGAAATGTTGTATTGTTTGTTTCACTTAAAAATAACATTTCAATAGTAGATTTTTGAATTTTTGAATTTTTTTGAAATGTTACCTATATACTGATTCCCATACGATCATTCTTCCATACGTTCAAGCCTTAAGTGCTCAAAAATCCATATTGATAAATGTAAATTTTGAAATGTTTTATTGTTTCTTTCACTTAGGTTAGTATTAAATTCTCTTAAATATAACATTTCAATAGTAAATTTTTGAATTTTTTTGAAATGTTACCTATATACTGATTCCCATACGATCATTCTTCCATACGTTCAAGCCTTAAGTGCTCAATAATCCTAATTGATAAAATTTTAATTTTGAAATGTTGTATTGTTTGTTTCACTTAAAAATAACATTTCAATAGTAGATTTTTGAATTTTTGAATTTTTTTGAAATGTTACCTATATACTGATTCCCATACGATCATTCTTCCATACGTTTAAGCCTTAAGTGCTCAAAAATCCATATTGATAAAATTTTAGATTTGAAATAATTTATTGTTTCTTTCACTTAAAATTAACATTTCAATAGTAGATTTTTGAATTTTTGAATTTTTTTGAAATGTTACCTATATACTGATTCCCATACGATCATTCTTCCATACGTTCAAGCCTTAAGTGCTCAAAAATCCATATTGATAAATGTAAATTTTGAAATGTTTTATTGTTTCTTTCACATAGGTTAGTATTAAATTCTCTTAAATATAACATTTCAACAGTAAATTTTTGAATTTTTTTGAAATGTTACCTATATACTGATTCCCATACGATCATTCTTCCATACGTTCAAGCCTTAAGTGCTCAATAATCCTAATTGATAAAATTTTAATTTTGAAATGTTGTATTGTTTGTTTCACTTAAAAATAACATTTCAATAGTAGATTTTTGAATTTTTGAATTTTTTTGAAATGTTACCTATATACTGATTCCCATACGATCATTCTTCCATACGTTCAAGCCTTAAGTGCTCAATAATCCTAATTGATAAAATTTTAATTTTGAAATGTTGTATTGTTTGTTTCACTTAAAAATAACATTTCAATAGTAGATTTTTGAATTTTTGAATTTTTTTGAAATGTTACCTATATACTGATTCCCATACGATCATTCTTCCATACGTTCAAGCCTTAAGTGCTCAAAAATCCATATTGATAAATGTAAATTTTGAAATGTTTTATTGTTTCTTTCACATAGGTTAGTATTAAATTCTCTTAAATATAACATTTCAACAGTAAATTTTTGAATTTTTTTGAAATGTTACCTATATACTGATTCCCATACGATCATTCTTCCATACGTTCAAGCCTTAAGTGCTCAATAATCCTAATTGATAAAATTTTAATTTTGAAATGTTGTATTGTTTGTTTCACTTAAAAATAACATTTCAATAGTAGATTTTTGAATTTTTGAATTTTTTTGAAATGTTACCTATATACTGATTCCCATACGATCATTCTTCCATACGTTCAAGCCTTAAGTGCTCAAAAATCCATATTGATAAATGTAAATTTTGAAATGTTTTATTGTTTCTTTCACTTAGGTTAGTATTAAATTCTCTTAAATATAACATTTCAATAGTAAATTTTTGAATTTTTTTGAAATGTTACCTATATACTGATTCCCATACGATCATTCTTCCATACGTTCAAGCCTTAAGTGCTCAATAATCCTAATTGATAAAATTTTAATTTTGAAATGTTGTATTGTTTGTTTCACTTAAAAATAACATTTCAATAGTAGATTTTTGAATTTTTGAAATTTTTTAAATGTTACCTATATACTGGTTCTCATACGATCATTCTTCCATACGTTCAAGCCTTAAGTGGTCAAAAATCCTTATTGATAAAATTTAAATTTTGAAATGTTTTATAGTTTCTTTCACTTAGGTTAGTATTAAATTCACTTAAAAATAACATTTTAATAGAACATTATTGAATTTTTGAAATTTTTTGAAATGTTACCTATATACTGATTCTCAGACTTTTATTCTTCCATACGTTCATGCCTTAAGTGCTCAAAAATCCATATTGAAAAAATCTAAATTTTGAAATGTCTTATTGTTTCTTTCACTTAAAAATAACATTTCAATAGTAGATTTTTGAATTTTTTTGAAATGTTACCTATATACTGATTCCCATACGATCATTCTTCCATACGTTCAAGCCTTAAGTGCTCAAAAATCCATATTGATAAGATTTAAATTTTGAAATGTTGCATTGTTTCTTTCACTTAAAAATAACATTACAATAGAAGATTTTTGAATTTTTTAAATTTTTTGAAATGTTACTTATATATGGTACTGATTCTCATACGATTATTCTTCCATACGTTCAAGCCTTAAAAGCTCAAAAACCCATATTGACAAAATTTAAGATTTGAAATATTGTATTGTTTCCTTCACTTAAAAATAATATATCAATAGTAGATTTTTGAATTTTTAAATCTACCTGTGACCTATATACTGATTCTCATACGATTATTGTTCCATACGTTCAAGCCTTAAGTGCTCAAAAACCCATATTGATAAAATGTAAATTTTGCAATGGTTTATTGTTTCTTTCAATTAAAAATAACATTTTAATAGTAGATTTTTGAATTTTTTTGAAATGTTACCTATATACTTGATCTCACAAGATCATTCTTCCATACGTTCAAGCTCTAAGATCTCAAAAATCCATATAAAAAATGTAAATTTTGAAATGGTTTATTGTTTCTTTCACTAAGAAATAACATTTCAATAGTAGATTATTGAATTTTTTTGAAATGTTACCTATATACTGATTCCCATACGATCATTCTTCCATACGTTCAAGCCTTAAGTGCTCAATAATCCTAATTGATAAAATTTTAATTTTGAAATGTTGTATTGTTTGTTTCACTTAAAAATAACATTTCAATAGTAGATTTTTGAATTTTTGAATTTTTTTGAAATGTTACCTATATACTGATTCCCATACGATCATTCTTCCATACGTTCGAGCCTTAAGTGCTCAAAAACCTATATTGATAAAATGTAAATTTTGCAATGGTTTATTGTTTCTTTCATTTAAAAATAACATTTCAATAGTAGATTTTTGAATTTTTTTGAAATGTTACCTATATACTGGATCTCACAAGATCATTCTTCCATACGTTCAAGCCTTAAGATCTCAAAAAGCCATATAAAAAAATGTAAATTTTGAAATGGTTTATTGTTTCTTTCACTAAAAAATAACATTTCAATAGTAGATTATTGAATTTTTGAAATTTTTTTGAAATGTTACCTATATACTGATTCTCATACGATCATTCTTCCATACGTTCAAGTCTTAAGTGCTCAAAAATCCATATTGATAAATGTAAATTTTGAAATGTTTTATTGTTTCTTTCACTTAGGTTAGTATTAAATTCTCTTAAATATAACATTTCAATAGTAAATTTTTGAATTTTTTTGAAATGTTACCTATATACTCATTCCCATACGATCATTCTTCCAAACGTTCAAGCCTTAAGTGCTCAATAATCCAAATTGATAAAATTTAAATTTTGAAATGGTTTATTGTTTCTTTCACTAAAAAATAACATTTCAATAGTAGATTTTTCAATTTTTTTGAAATGTTACCTATATACTGATTCCCATACGATCATTCTTCCATACGTTCAAGCCTTAAGTGCTCAAAAATCCATATTGATAAGATTTAAATTTTGAAATGTTGTATTGTTTCTTTCACTTAAAAATAACATTTCAATAGTAGATTTTTCAATTTTTTTGAAATGTTACCTATATACTGATTCCCATACGATCATTCTTCCATACGTTCAAGCCTTAAAAGCTCAAAAACCTATATTGATAAAATGTAAATTTTGCAATGGTTTATTGTTTCTTTCACTGAAAAATAACATTACAATAGTAGATTTTTGAATTTTTTAAAGTTTTTGAAATGTTACTTATATATGGTACTGATTCCCATACGATCATTCTTCCATACGTTCAAGCCTTAAGTGCTCAAAAATCCATATTGATAAGATTTAAATTTTGAAATGTTGAATTGTTTCTTTCACTTAAAAATAACATTTCAATAGTAGATTTTTCAATTTTTTTGAAATGTTACCTATATACTGATTCCCATACGATCATTCTTCCATACGTTCAAGCCTTAAAAGCTCAAAAACCTATATTGATAAAATTTAAATTTTGCAATGGTTTATTGTTTCTTTCACTTAAAAATAACATTTCAATAGTAGATTTTTGAATTTTTTTGAAATGTTACCTATATACTGATTCCCATACGATCATTCTTCCATACGTTCAAGCCTTAAGTGCTCAAAAATCCATATTGATAAGATTTAAATTTTGAAATGTTGTATTGTTTCTTTCACTTAAAAATAACATTTCAATAGAAGATTTTTGAATTTTTTTGAAATGTTACCTATATACTGGATCTCACAAGATCATTCTTCCATACGTTCAAGCCTTAAGATCTCAAAAATCCATATAAAAAAATTTAAATTTTGAAATGGTTTATTGTTTCTTTCACTAAAAAATAACATTTCAATAGTAGATTATTGAATTTTTGAAATTTTTTGAAATGTTACCTATATACTGATTCTCAGAGTTTTATTCTTCCATACGTTCATGCCTTAAGTGCTCAAAAATCCATATTGATAAAATCTAAATTTTGAAATGTCTTATTGTTTCTTTCACTTAAAAATAACATTTCAATAGTAGATTTTTGAATTTTTTTGAAATGTTACCTATATACTGATTCTCAGACTTTTATTCTTCCATACGTTCATGCCTTAAGTGCTCAAAAACCCATATTGATAAAATGTAAATTTTGCAATGGTTTATTGTTTCTTTCACTTAAAAATAACATTTCAATAGTAGATTTTTGAATTTTTTTGAAATGTTACCTATATACTGATTCCCATACGATCATTCTTCCATACGTTCAAGCCTTAAGTGCTCAAAAATCCATATTGATAAGATTTAAATTTTGAAATGTTGTATTGTTTCTTTCACTTAAAAATAACATTTCAATAGTAGATTTTTCAATTTTTTTGAAATGTTACCTATATACTGATTCCCATACGATCATTCTTCCATACGTTCAAGCCTTAAAAGCTCAAAAACCTATATTGATAAAATGTAAATTTTGCAATGGTTTATTGTTTCTTTCACTGAAAAATAACATTACAATAGTAGATTTTTGAATTTTTTAAAGTTTTTGAAATGTTACTTATATATGGTACTGATTCCCATACGATCATTCTTCCATACGTTCAAGCCTTAAGTGCTCAAAAATCCATATTGATAAGATTTAAATTTTGAAATGTTGAATTGTTTCTTTCACTTAAAAATAACATTTCAATAGTAGATTTTTCAATTTTTTTGAAATGTTACCTATATACTGATTCCCATACGATCATTCTTCCATACGTTCAAGCCTTAAAAGCTCAAAAACCTATATTGATAAAATTTAAATTTTGAAATATTTTATAGTGTTTTCACTTAGGTTAGTATTAAATTCACTCAAAAATAACATTTCAATAGTAGATTATTGAATTTTTGAATTTTTTTCAAATGTTACCTATAAACTGATTCCCATACGACCATTCTTCCATACGTTCAAGCCTTAAGTGCTCAAAAATCCATATAAATAAAATGTAAATTTTGAAATGGTTTATTGTTTCTTTCACTTAGGTTAGTATTAAATTCACTCAAAAATAACGTTTCAATAGTAGATTTTTGAATTTTAGAAATTTTTTGAAATGTTACCTATATACTGATTTTCATATGATCATTCTTCCATACGTTTAAGCCTTAAGTGCTCAAAAATCCATATTGATAAAATTTTAGATTTGAAATAATTTATTGTTTCTTTCACTTAAAATTAACATTTCAATTTTTGAAATTTTTTAAATGTTACCTATATTTTGGTTCTCATACGATCATTCTTCCATACGTTCAAGCCTTAAGTTCTCAAAAATCCTTATTGATAAAATTTAAATTTTGAAATGTTTTATAGTTTCTTTCACTTAGGTTAGTATTAAATTCACTTAAAAATAACATTTTAATAGAACATTATTGAATTTTTGAAATTTTTTGAAATGTTACCTATATACTGATTCTCAGACTTTTATTCTTCCATACGTTCATGCCTTAAGTGCTCAAAAATCCATATTGATAAAATCTAAATTTTGAAATGTCTTATTGTTTCTTTCACTTAAAAATAACATTTCAATAGTAGATTTTTGAATTTTTTTGAAATGTTACCTATATACTGATTCCCATACGATCATTCTTCTATACGTTCAAGCCTTAAGTGCTCAAAAATCCATATTGATAAGATTTAAATTTTGAAATGTTGCATTGTTTCTTTCACTTAAAAATATCATTTCAATAGTAGATTTTTGAATATTTGAATTTTTTTGAAATGTTACCTATATACTGATTCCCATACGATCATTCTTCCATACGTTCAAGCCTTAAGTGCTCAAAAACCTATATTGATAAAATGTAAATTTTGCAATGGTTTATTGTTTCTTTCACTTAAAAATAACATTACAATATTAGATTTTTGAATTTTTTAAATTTTTTGAAATGTTACTTATATATGGTACTGATTCTCACACGATTATTCTTCCATACGTTCAAGCCTTAAAAGCTCAAAAACCCATATTGACAAAATTTAAGATTTGAAATGTTGTATTGTTTCCTTCACTTAAAAATAATATATCAATAGTAGATTTTTGAATTTTTAAACCTACCTATTACCTATATACTGATTCTCATACGATTATTGTTCCATACGTTCAAGCCTTAAGTGCTCAAAAACCCATATTGATAAAATGTAAATTTTGCAATGGTGTATTGTTTCTTTCAATTAAAAATAACATTTTAATAGTAGATTTTTGAATTTTTTTGAAATGTTACCTATATACTGGATCTCACAAGATCATTCTTCCATACGTTCAAGCCTTAAGATCTCAAAAATCCATATAAAAAATGTAAATTTTGAAATGGTTTATTGTTTCTTTCAGTAAGAAATAACATTTCAATAGTAGATTATTGAATTTTTGAAATTTTTTGAAATGTTACCTATATACTGATTCTCATACGATCATTCTTCCATACGTTCAAGCCTTAAGTGCTCAAAAATCCATATTGATAAATGTAAATTTTGAAATGTTTTATTGTTTCTTTCACTTAGGTTAGTATTAAATTCTCTTAAATATAACATTTCATCAGTAAATTTTTGAATTTTTTTGAAATGTTACCTATATACTGATTCCCATACGATCATTCTTCCATACGTTCAAGCCTTAAGTGCTCAATAATCCTAATTGATAAAATTTTAATTTTGAAATGTTGTATTGTTTGTTTCACTTAAAAATAACATTTCAATAGTAGATTTTTGAATTTTTGAATTTTTTTGAAATGTTACCTATATACTGATTCCCATACGATCATTCTTCCATACGTTCAAGCCTTAAGTGCTCAAAAACCTATATTGATAAAATGTAAATTTTGCAATGGTTTATTGTTTCTTTCATTTAAAAATAACATTTCAATAGTAGATTTTTGAATTTTTTTGAAATGTTACCTATATACTGGATCTCACAAGATCATTCTTCCATACGTTCAAGCCTTAAGATCTCAAAAAGCCATATAAAAAAATGTAAATTTTGAAATGGTTTATTGTTTCTTTCACTAAAAAATAACATTTCAATAGTAGATTATTGAATTTTTGAAATTTTTTTGAAATGTTACCTATATACTCATTCCCATACGATCATTCTTCCAAACGTTCAAGCCTTAAGTGCTCAATAATCCTAATTGATAAAATTTAAATTTTGAAATGGTTTATTGTTTCTTTCACTAAAAAATAACATTTCAATAGTAGATTATCGAATTTTTGAAATTTTTTTGAAATGTTACCTATATACTCATTCCCATACGATCATTCTTCCAAACGTTCAAGCCTTAAGTGCTCAATAATCCTAATTGATAAAATTTAAATTTTGAAATGGTTTATTGTTTCTTTCACTAAAAAATAACATTTCAATAGTAGATTATCGAATTTTTGAAATTTTTTGATATGTTATTTATATACTGATTCTCATACGATCATTCTTCCATACGTTCAAGTCTTAAGTGCTCAAAAATCCATATTGATAAATGTAAATTTTGAAATGTTTTATTGTTTCTTTCACTTAGGTTAGTATTAAATTCTCTTAAATATAACATTTCAATAGTAAATTTTTGAATTTTTTTGAAATGTTACCTATATACTCATTCCCATACGATCATTCTTCCAAACGTTCAAGCCTTAAGTGCTCAATAATCCTAATTGATAAAATTTAAATTTTGAAATGGTTTATTGTTTCTTTCACTAAAAAATAACATTTCAATAGTAGATTATCGAATTTTTGAAATTTTTTGATATGTTATTTATATACTGGTTCTCATACGATCATTCTTCCATACGTTCAAGCCTTAAGTGCTCAAAAATCCATATTGATAAGATTTAAATTTTGAAATGTTGTATTGTTTCTTTCACTTAAAAATAACATTTCAATAGTAGATTTTTGAATTTTTGAATTTTTTTGAAATGTTACCTATATACTGATTCCCATACGATCATTCTTCCATACGTTCAAGCCTTAAGTACTCAAAAACCTATATTGATAAAATGTAAATTTTGCAATGGTTTATTGTTTCTTTCACTTAAAAATAACATTTCAATAGTAGATTTTGAATTTTTTTGAAATGTTACCTATATACTGGATCTCACAAGATAATTCTTCCATACGTTCAAGCCTTAAGATCTCAAAAATCCATATAAAAAAATGTAAATTTTGAAATGGTTTATTGTTTCTTTCACTAAAAAATAACATTTCAATAGTAGATTATTGAATTTTTGAAATTTTTTGAAATGTTACCTATATACTGATTCTCAGACTTTTATTCTTCCATACGTTCATGCCTTAAGTGCTCAAAAATCCATATTGATAAAATCTAAATTTTGAAATGTCTTATTGTTTCTTTCACTTAAAAATAACATTTCAATAGTAGATTTTTGAATTTTTTTGAAATGTTACCTATATACTGATTCTCAGACTTTTATTCTTCCATACGTTCATGCCTTAAGTGCTCAAAAACCCATATTGATAAAATGTAAATTTTGCAATGGTTTATTGTTTCTTTCACTTAAAAATAACATTTCAATAGTAGATTTTTGAATTTTTTTGAAATGTTACCTATATACTGATTCCCATACGATCATTCTTCCATACGTTCAAGCCTTAAAAGCTCAAAAACCTATATTGATAAAATGTAAATTTTGCAATGGTTTATTGTTTCTTTCAATTAAAAATAACATTACAATAGTAGATTTTTGAATTTTTTAAAGTTTTTGAAATGTTACTTATATATGGTACTGATTCCCATACGATCATTCTTCCATACGTTCAAGCCTTAAGTGCTCAAAAATCCATATTGATAAGATTTAAATTTTGAAATGTTGTATTGTTTCTTTCACTTAAAAATAACATTTCAATAGTAGATTTTTCAATTTTTTTGAAATGTTACCTATATACTGATTCCCATACGATCATTCTTCCATACGTTCAAGCCTTAAAAGCTCAAAAACCTATATTGATAAAATGTAAATTTTGCAATGGTTTATTATTTCTTTCACTTAAAAATAACATTACAATAGTAGATTTTTGAATTTTTTAAATTTTTTGAAATGTTACTTATATATGGTACTGATTCTCATACGATTATTCTTCCATACGTCCAAGCCTTAAGTGCTCAAAAACCCATATTGATAAAATGTAAATTTTGCAATGGTTTATTGTTTCTTTCAATTAAAAATAACATTTTAATAGTAGATTTTTGAATTTTTTTGAAATGTTACCTATATACTGGATCTCACAAGATCATTCTTCCATACGTTCAAGCCTTAAGATCTCAAAAATCCATATAAAAAATTTAATTTTGAAATGGTTTATTGTTTCTTTCACTAAAAAATAACATTTTGATAGTAGATTATTGAATTTTTGAAATTTTTTGAAATGTTACCTATATACTGATTCTCATACGATGATTCTTCCATACGTTCAAGTCTTAAGTGCTCAAAAATCCATATTGATAAATGTAAATTTTGAAATGTTTTATTGTTTCTTTCACTTAGGTTAGTATTAAATTCTCTTAAATATAACATTTCAATAGTAAATTTTTGAATTTTTTTGAAATGTTACCTATATACTCATTTCCATACGATCATTCTTCCAAACGTTCAAGCCTTAAGTGCTCAATAATCCTAATTGATAAAATTTAAATTTTGAAATGGTTTATTGTTTCTTTCACTAAAAAATAACATTTCAATAGTAGATTATCGAATTTTTGAAATTTTTTAATATGTTATTTATATACTGGTTCTCATACGATCATTCTTCCATACGTTCAAGCCTTAAGTGCTCAAAAATCCATATTGATAAGATTTAAATTTTGAAATGTTGTATTGTTTCTTTCACTTAAAAATAACATTTCAATAGTAGATTATTGAATTTTTGAAATTTTTTGAAATGTTACCTATATACTGATTCTCAGACTTTTATTCTTCCATACGTTCATGCCTTAAGTGCTCAAAAATCCATATTGATAAAATCTAAATTTTGAAATGTCTTATTGTTTCTTTCACTTAAAAATAACATTTCAATAGTAGATTTTTGAATTTTTTTGAAATGTTACCTATATACTGATTCTCAGACTTTTATTCTTCCATACGTTCATGCCTTAAGTGCTCAAAAACCCATATTGATAAAATGTAAATTTTGCAATGGTTTATTGTTTCTTTCACTTAAAAATAACATTTCAATAGTAGATTTTTGAATTTTTTTGAAATGTTACCTATATACTGATTCCCATACGATCATTCTTCCATACGTTCAAGCCTTAAAAGCTCAAAAACCTATATTGATAAAATGTAAATTTTGCAATGGTTTATTGTTTCTTTCAATTAAAAATAACATTACAATAGTAGATTTTTGAATTTTTTAAAGTTTTTGAAATGTTACTTATATATGGTACTGATTCCCATACGATCATTCTTCCATACGTTCAAGCCTTAAGTGCTCAAAAATCCATATTGATAAGATTTAAATTTTGAAATGTTGTATTGTTTCTTTCACTTAAAAATAACATTTCAATAGTAGATTTTTCAATTTTTTTGAAATGTTACCTATATACTGATTCCCATACGATCATTCTTCCATACGTTCAAGCCTTAAAAGCTCAAAAACCTATATTGATAAAATGTAAATTTTGCAATGGTTTATTATTTCTTTCACTTAAAAATAACATTACAATAGTAGATTTTTGAATTTTTTAAATTTTTTGAAATGTTACTTATATATGGTACTGATTCTCATACGATTATTCTTCCATACGTCCAAGCCTTAAGTGCTCAAAAACCCATATTGATAAAATGTAAATTTTGCAATGGTTTATTGTTTCTTTCAATTAAAAATAACATTTTAATAGTAGATTTTTGAATTTTTTTGAAATGTTACCTATATACTGGATCTCACAAGATCATTCTTCCATACGTTCAAGCCTTAAGATCTCAAAAATCCATATAAAAAATTTAATTTTGAAATGGTTTATTGTTTCTTTCACTAAAAAATAACATTTTGATAGTAGATTATTGAATTTTTGAAATTTTTTGAAATGTTACCTATATACTGATTCTCATACGATGATTCTTCCATACGTTCAAGTCTTAAGTGCTCAAAAATCCATATTGATAAATGTAAATTTTGAAATGTTTTATTGTTTCTTTCACTTAGGTTAGTATTAAATTCTCTTAAATATAACATTTCAATAGTAAATTTTTGAATTTTTTTGAAATGTTACCTATATACTCATTTCCATACGATCATTCTTCCAAACGTTCAAGCCTTAAGTGCTCAATAATCCTAATTGATAAAATTTAAATTTTGAAATGGTTTATTGTTTCTTTCACTAAAAAATAACATTTCAATAGTAGATTATCGAATTTTTGAAATTTTTTAATATGTTATTTATATACTGGTTCTCATACGATCATTCTTCCATACGTTCAAGCCTTAAGTGCTCAAAAATCCATATTGATAAGATTTAAATTTTGAAATGTTGTATTGTTTCTTTCACTTAAAAATAACATTTCAATAGTAGATTTTCGAATTTTTGAATTTTTTTGAAATGTTACCTATATACTGGTTCCCATACGATCATTCTTCCATACGTTCAAGCCTTAAGTGCTCAAAAACCTATATTGATAAAATGTAAATTTTGCAATGGTTTATTGTTTCTTTCACTTAAAAATAACATTTCAATAGTAGATTTTGAATTTTTTTGAAATGTTACCTATATACTGGATCTCGCAAGATCATTCTTCCATACGTTCAAGCCTTAAGATCTCAAAAATCCATATAAAAAAATGTAAATTTTGAAATGGTTTATTGTTTCTTTCACTAAAAAATAACATTTCAATAGTAGATTATTGAATTTTTGAAATTTTTTGAAATGTTACCTATATACTGATTCTCAGACTTTTATTCTTCCACACGTTCATGCCTTAAGTGCTCAAAAATCCATATTGATAAAATCTAAATTTTGAAATGTCTTATTGTTTCTTTCACTTAAAAATAACATTTCAATAGTAGATTTTTGAATTTTTTTGAAATGTTACCTATATACTGATTCCCATACGATCATTCTTCCATACGTTCAAGCCTTAAGTGCTCAAAAATCCATATTGATAAGATTTAAATTTTGAAATGTTGTATTGTTTCTTTCACTTAAAAATAACATTTCAATAGTAGATTTTTGAATTTTTGAATTTTTTTGAAATGTTACCTATATACTGATTCCCATACGATCATTCTTCCATACGTTCAAGCCTTAAGTGCTCAAAAACCTATATTGATAAAATGTAAATTTTGCAATGGTTTATTGTTTCTTTCACCTAAAAATAACATTACAATAGTAGATTTTTCAATTTTTTAAATTTTTTGAAATGTTACTTATATATGGTACTGATTCCCATACGATTATTCTTCCATACGTTCAAGCCTTAAGTGCTCAAAAACCCATATTGACAAAATTTAAGATTTGAAATGTTGTATTGTTTCCTTCACTTAAAAATACTATATCAATAGTAGATTTTTGAATTTTTAAACCTACCTGTTACCTATATACTGATTCTCATACGATTATTCTTCCATACGTCCAAGCCTTAAGTGCTCAAAAACCCATATTGATAAAATGTAAGTTTTGCAATGGTTTATTGTTTCTTTCAATTAAAAATAACATTTTAATAGTAAATTTTTGAATTTTTTTGAAATGTTACCCATATACTGATTCCCATACGATCATTCTTCCATACGTTCAAGCCTTAAGTGCTCAAAAATCCTAATTGATAAAATTTAAATTTTGAAATGTTTTATAGTGTTTTCACTTAGGTTAGTATTAAATTCACTCAAAAATAAAATTTCAATAGTAGATTTTTGAATTTTAGAATTTTTTTGAAATGTTACCTATATACTGGATCTCCTACGATCATTCTTTCATACGTTCAAGCCTTAAGTGCTCAAAAATCCATATAAATAAAATGTAAATTTTGAAATGGTTTATTGTTTCTTTCACTAAAAAATAACATTTCAGTAGTAGATTTTTGAATTTTAGAAATTTTTTGAAATGTTACCTATATACTGATTCTCATATGATCATTCTTCCATACGTTCAAGCATTAAGTGCTCAAAAATCCATATTGATAAAATTTTAGAATTGAAATAATTTATTGTTTCTTTCACTTAAAAATAACATTTCAATAGTAGATTTTTGAATTTTTTTGAAATGTTACCTATATACTGATTCCCATACGATCATTCTTCCATACGTTCAAGCCTTAAGTACTCAAAAACCTATATTGATAAAATGTAAATTTTGCAATGGTTTATTGTTTCTTTCACTTAAAAATAACATTTCAATAGTAGATTTTGAATTTTTTTGAAATGTTACCTATATACTGGATCTCACAAGATAATTCTTCCATACGTTCAAGCCTTAAGATCTCAAAAATCCATATAAAAAAATGTAAATTTTGAAATGGTTTATTGTTTCTTTCACTAAAAAATAACATTTCAATAGTAGATTATTGAATTTTTGAAATTTTTTGAAATGTTACCTATATACTGATTCTCAGACTTTTATTCTTCCATACGTTCATGCCTTAAGTGCTCAAAAATCCATATTGATAAAATCTAAATTTTGAAATGTCTTATTGTTTCTTTCACTTAAAAATAACATTTCAATAGTAGATTTTTGAATTTTTTTGAAATGTTACCTATATACTGATTCTCAGACTTTTATTCTTCCATACGTTCATGCCTTAAGTGCTCAAAAACCCATATTGATAAAATGTAAATTTTGCAATGGTTTATTGTTTCTTTCACTTAAAAATAACATTTCAATAGTAGATTTTTGAATTTTTTTGAAATGTTACCTATATACTGATTCCCATACGATCATTCTTCCATACGTTCAAGCCTTAAAAGCTCAAAAACCTATATTGATAAAATGTAAATTTTGCAATGGTTTATTGTTTCTTTCAATTAAAAATAACATTACAATAGTAGATTTTTGAATTTTTTAAAGTTTTTGAAATGTTACTTATATATGGTACTGATTCCCATACGATCATTCTTCCATACGTTCAAGCCTTAAGTGCTCAAAAATCCATATTGATAAGATTTAAATTTTGAAATGTTGTATTGTTTCTTTCACTTAAAAATAACATTTCAATAGTAGATTTTTCAATTTTTTTGAAATGTTACCTATATACTGATTCCCATACGATCATTCTTCCATACGTTCAAGCCTTAAAAGCTCAAAAACCTATATTGATAAAATGTAAATTTTGCAATGGTTTATTATTTCTTTCACTTAAAAATAACATTACAATAGTAGATTTTTGAATTTTTTAAATTTTTTGAAATGTTACTTATATATGGTACTGATTCTCATACGATTATTCTTCCATACGTCCAAGCCTTAAGTGCTCAAAAACCCATATTGATAAAATGTAAATTTTGCAATGGTTTATTGTTTCTTTCAATTAAAAATAACATTTTAATAGTAGATTTTTGAATTTTTTTGAAATGTTACCTATATACTGGATCTCACAAGATCATTCTTCCATACGTTCAAGCCTTAAGATCTCAAAAATCCATATAAAAAATTTAATTTTGAAATGGTTTATTGTTTCTTTCACTAAAAAATAACATTTTGATAGTAGATTATTGAATTTTTGAAATTTTTTGAAATGTTACCTATATACTGATTCTCATACGATGATTCTTCCATACGTTCAAGTCTTAAGTGCTCAAAAATCCATATTGATAAATGTAAATTTTGAAATGTTTTATTGTTTCTTTCACTTAGGTTAGTATTAAATTCTCTTAAATATAACATTTCAATAGTAAATTTTTGAATTTTTTTGAAATGTTACCTATATACTCATTTCCATACGATCATTCTTCCAAACGTTCAAGCCTTAAGTGCTCAATAATCCTAATTGATAAAATTTAAATTTTGAAATGGTTTATTGTTTCTTTCACTAAAAAATAACATTTCAATAGTAGATTATCGAATTTTTGAAATTTTTTAATATGTTATTTATATACTGGTTCTCATACGATCATTCTTCCATACGTTCAAGCCTTAAGTGCTCAAAAATCCATATTGATAAGATTTAAATTTTGAAATGTTGTATTGTTTCTTTCACTTAAAAATAACATTTCAATAGTAGATTTTCGAATTTTTGAATTTTTTTGAAATGTTACCTATATACTGGTTCCCATACGATCATTCTTCCATACGTTCAAGCCTTAAGTGCTCAAAAACCTATATTGATAAAATGTAAATTTTGCAATGGTTTATTGTTTCTTTCACTTAAAAATAACATTTCAATAGTAGATTTTGAATTTTTTTGAAATGTTACCTATATACTGGATCTCGCAAGATCATTCTTCCATACGTTCAAGCCTTAAGATCTCAAAAATCCATATAAAAAAATGTAAATTTTGAAATGGTTTATTGTTTCTTTCACTAAAAAATAACATTTCAATAGTAGATTATTGAATTTTTGAAATTTTTTGAAATGTTACCTATATACTGATTCTCAGACTTTTATTCTTCCACACGTTCATGCCTTAAGTGCTCAAAAATCCATATTGATAAAATCTAAATTTTGAAATGTCTTATTGTTTCTTTCACTTAAAAATAACATTTCAATAGTAGATTTTTGAATTTTTTTGAAATGTTACCTATATACTGATTCCCATACGATCATTCTTCCATACGTTCAAGCCTTAAGTGCTCAAAAATCCATATTGATAAGATTTAAATTTTGAAATGTTGTATTGTTTCTTTCACTTAAAAATAACATTTCAATAGTAGATTTTTGAATTTTTGAATTTTTTTGAAATGTTACCTATATACTGATTCCCATACGATCATTCTTCCATACGTTCAAGCCTTAAGTGCTCAAAAACCTATATTGATAAAATGTAAATTTTGCAATGGTTTATTGTTTCTTTCACCTAAAAATAACATTACAATAGTAGATTTTTCAATTTTTTAAATTTTTTGAAATGTTACTTATATATGGTACTGATTCCCATACGATTATTCTTCCATACGTTCAAGCCTTAAGTGCTCAAAAACCCATATTGACAAAATTTAAGATTTGAAATGTTGTATTGTTTCCTTCACTTAAAAATACTATATCAATAGTAGATTTTTGAATTTTTAAACCTACCTGTTACCTATATACTGATTCTCATACGATTATTCTTCCATACGTCCAAGCCTTAAGTGCTCAAAAACCCATATTGATAAAATGTAAGTTTTGCAATGGTTTATTGTTTCTTTCAATTAAAAATAACATTTTAATAGTAAATTTTTGAATTTTTTTGAAATGTTACCCATATACTGATTCCCATACGATCATTCTTCCATACGTTCAAGCCTTAAGTGCTCAAAAATCCTAATTGATAAAATTTAAATTTTGAAATGTTTTATAGTGTTTTCACTTAGGTTAGTATTAAATTCACTCAAAAATAACATTTCAATAGTAGATTTTTGAATTTTAGAATTTTTTTGAAATGTTACCTATATACTGGATCTCCTACGATCATTCTTTCATACGTTCAAGCCTTAAGTGCTCAAAAATCCATATAAATAAAATGTAAATTTTGAAATGGTTTATTGTTTCTTTCACTAAAAAATAACATTTCAGTAGTAGATTTTTGAATTTTAGAAATTTTTTGAAATGTTACCTATATACTGATTCTCATATGATCATTCTTCCATACGTTCAAGCATTAAGTGCTCAAAAATCCATATTGATAAAATTTTAGAATTGAAATAATTTATTGTTTCTTTCACTTAAAAATAACATTTCAATAGTAGATTATTGAATTTTTGAAATTTTTTGAAATGTTACCTATATACTGATTCTCATACGATTTTTCTTCCATACGTTCAAGCCTTAAGTGGTCAAAAATCCATATTGATAAAACTTAAGATTTGATATGTTTTATTGTTTCTTTCACTTAAAAATAACATTTCAATAGCAGATTTTTGAATTTTTAAAATTTTTTGAAATGTAACCTATATACTGATTCTCATACGATTATTCTGCCATAAGTTCAAGGCTTAAGATCTCAAAAATCCATATAAATAAAATGTAAATTTTGAAATGGTTTATTGTTTCTTTCACTTAGGTTAGTATTAAATTCACTCAAAAATAACGTTTCAATAGAAGATTTTTGAATTTTTTTGAAATGTTACCTATATACTGGATCTCCTACGATCATTCTTTCATACATTCAAGCCTTAAGATCTCAAAAATCCATATAAAAAAATGTAAATTTTGATATGGTTTATTGTTTCTTTCACTAAAAAATAACATTTCAATAGTAGATTATTGAATTTTTGAAATTTTTTGAAATGTTACCTATATACTGATTCTCAGACTTTTATTCTTCCATACGTTCATGCCTTAAGTGCTCAAAAATCCATATTGATAAAATCTAAATTTTGAAATGTCTTATTGTTTCTTTCACTTAAAAATAACATTTCAATAGTAGATTTTTGAATTTTTTTGAAATGTTACCTATATACTGATTCCCATACGATCATTCTTCTATACGTTCAAGCCTTAAGTGCTCAAAAATCCATATTGATAAGATTTAAATTTTGAAATGTTGCATTGTTTCTTTCACTTAAAAATAACATTTCAATAGTAGATTTTTGAATTTTTTTGAAATGTTACCTATATACCCATTTCCATACGATCATTCTTCCAAACGTTCAAGCCTTAAGTGCTCAATAATCCTAATTGATAAAATTTAAATTTTGAAATGGTTTATTGTTTCTTTCACTAAAAAATAACATTTCAATAGTAGATTATCGAATTTTTGAAATTTTTTGATATGTTATTTATATACTGGTTCTCATACGATCATTCTTCCATACGTTCAAGCCTTAAGTGCTCAAAAATCCATATTGATAAGATTTAAATTTTGAAATGTTGTATTGTTTCTTTCACTTAAAAATAACATTTCAATAGAAGATTTTTGAATTTTTTTGAAATGTTACCTATATACTGGATCTCACAAGATCATTCTTCCATATGTTCAAGCCTTAAGATCTCAAAAATCCATATAAAAAAATGTAAATTTTGATATGGTTTATTGTTTCTTTCACTAAAAAATAACATTTCAATAGTAGATTATTGAATTTTTGAAATTTTTTGAAATGTTACCTATATACTGATTCTCAGACTTTTATTCTTCCATACGTTCATGCCTTAAGTGCTCAAAAATCCATATTGATAAAATCTAAATTTTGAAATGTCTTATTGTTTCTTTCACTTAAAAATAACATTTCAATAGTAGATTTTTGAATTTTTTTGAAATGTTACCTATATATTGATTCTCAGACTTTTATTCTTCCATACGTTCATGCCTTAAGTGCTCAAAAACCCATATTGATAAAATGTAAATTTTGCAATGGTTTATTGTTTCTTTCACTTAAAAATAACATTTCAATAGTAGATTTTTGAATTTTTTTGAAATGTTACCTATATACTGATTCCCATACGATCATTCTTCCATACGTTCAAGCCTTAAGTGCTCAAAAATCCATATTGATAAGATTTAAATTTTGAAATGTTGTATTGTTTCTTTCACTTAAAAATAACATTTCAATAGTAGATTTTTCAATTTTTTTGAAATGTTACCTATATACTGATTCCCATACGATCATTCTTCCATACGTTCAAGCCTTAAAAGCTCAAAAACCTATATTGATAAAATGTAAATTTTGCAATGGTTTATTGTTTCTTTCACTTAAAAATAACATTACAATAGTAGATTTTTGAATTTTTTAAAGTTTTTGAAATGTTACTTATATATGGTACTGATTCCCATACGATCATTCTTCCATACGTTCAAGCCTTAAGTGCTCAAAAATCCATATTGATAAGATTTAAATTTTGAAATGTTGTATTGTTTCTTTCACTTAAAAATAACATTTCAATAGTAGATTTTTCAATTTTTTTGAAATGTTACCTATATACTGATTCCCATACGATCATTCTTCCATACGTTCAAGCCTTAAAAGCTCAAAAACCTATATTGATAAAATGTAAATTTTGCAATGGTTTATTATTTCTTTCACTTAAAAATAACATTACAATAGTAGATTTTTGAATTTTTTAAATTTTTTGAAATGTTACTTATATATGGTACTGATTCTCATACGATTATTCTTCCATACGTCCAAGCCTTAAGTGCTCAAAAACCCATATTGATAAAATGTAAATTTTGCAATGGTTTATTGTTTCTTTCAATTAAAAATAACATTTTAATAGTAGATTTTTGAATTTTTTAGAAATGTTACCTATATACTGGATCTCACAAGATCATTCTTCCATACGTTCAAGCCTTAAGATCTCAAAAATCCATATAAAAAATTTAATTTTGAAATGGTTTATTGTTTCTTTCACTAAAAAATAACATTTCGATAGTAGATTATTGAATTTTTGAAATTTTTTGAAATGTTACCTATATACTAATTCTCATACGATCATTCTTCCATACGTTCAAGTCTTAAGTGCTCAAAAATCCATATTGATAAATGTAAATTTTGAAATGTTTTATTGTTTCTTTCACTTAGGTTAGTATTAAATTCTCTTAAATATAACATTTCAATAGTAAATTTTTGAATTTTTTTGAAATGTTACCTATATACTCATTTCCATACGATCATTCTTCCAAACGTTCAAGCCTTAAGTGCTCAATAATCCTAATTGATAAAATTTAAATTTTGAAATGGTTTATTGTTTCTTTCACTAAAAAATAACATTTCAATAGTAGATTATCGAATTTTTGAAAATTTTTGATATGTTATTTATATACTGGTTCTCATACGATCATTCTTCCATACGTTCAAGCCTTAAGCGCTCAAAAACCCATATTGACAAAATTTAAGATTTGAAATGTTGTATTGTTTCCTTCACTTAAAAATAATATATCAATAGTAGATTTTTGAATTTTTAAACCTACCTGTTACCTATATACTGATTCTCATACGATTATTCTTCCATACGTCCAAGCCTTAAGTGCTCAAAAACCCATATTGATAAAATGTAAATTTTGCAATGGTTTATTGTTTCTTTCAATTAAAAATAACATTTTAATAGTAGATTTTTGAATTTTTTTGAAATGTTACCTATATACTGGATCTCACAAGATCATTCTTCCATACGTTCAAGCCTTAAGATCTCAAAAATCCATATAAAAAATGTAATTTTGAAATGGTTTATTGTTTCTTTCACTAAAAAATAACATTTCAATAGTAGATTTTTGAATTTTAGAAATTTTTTGAAATGTTACCTATATACTGATTCTCATACGATCATTCTTCCATACGTTCAAGTCTTAAGTGCTCAAAAATCCATATTGATAAATGTAAATTTTGAAATGTTTTATTGTTTCTTTCACTTAGGTTAGTATTAAATTCACTTAAATATAACATTTCAATAGTAAATTTTTGAATTTTTTTGAAATGTTACCTATAACTGATTCCCATACGATCATTCTTCCATACGTTCAAGCCTTAAGTGCTCAAAAATCCTAATTGATAAAATTTAAATTTTGAAATGTTTTATAGTGTTTTCACTTAGGTTAGTATTAAATTCACTCAAAAATGACATTTCAATAGTAGATTTTTGAATTTTAGAATTTTTTTGAAATGTTACCTATATACTGGATCTCCTACGATCATTCTTTCATACGTTCAAGCCTTAAGTGCTCAAAAATCCATATAAATAAAATGTAAATTTTGAAATGGTTTATTGTTTCTTTCACTAAAAAATAACATTTCAGTAGTAGATTTTTGAATTTTAGAAATTTTTTGAAATGTTACCTATATACTGATTCTCATATGATCATTCTTCCATACGTTCAAGCATTAAGTGCTCAAAAATCCATATTGATAAAATTTTAGAATTGAAATAATTTATTGTTTCTTTCACTTAAAAATAACATTTCAATAGTGGATTATTGAATTTTTGAAATTTTTTGAAATGTTACCTATATACTGATTCTCATACGATTTTTCTTCCATACGTTCAAGCCTTAAGTGGTCAAAAATCCATATTGATAAAACTTAAGATTTGATATGTTTTATTGTTTCTTTCACTTAAAAATAACATTTCAATAGCAGATTTTTGAATTTTTAAAATTTTTTGAAATGTTACCTATATACTGATTCTCATACGATTTTTCTGCCATAAGTTCAAGGCTTAAGATCTCAAAAATCCATATAAATAAAATGTAAATTTTGAAATGGTTTATTGTTTCTTTCACTTAGGTTAGTATTAAATTCACTCAAAAATAACGTTTCAATAGAAGATTTTTGAATTTTTTTGAAATGTTACCTATATACTGGATCTCCTACGATCATTCTTTCATACATTCAAGCCTTAAGATCTCAAAAATCCATATTAATAACATTTAAGATTTGAAATGTTTTATTGTTTCTTTCACTTAAAAATAACATTTCAATAGCAGATTTTTGAATTTTTATAATATTTTGAAATGTTACCTATATACTGATTCTCATACGATCATTCTTCCATACGTTCAAGCCTTAAGTGCTCCATATTGATAAATGTAAATTTTGAAATGTTTTATTGTTTCTTTCACTTAGGTTAGTATTAAATTCACTCAAAAATAACGTTTCAATAGTAGATATTTGAATTTTAGAATTTTTTTTAAATGTTACCTATATACTGGATCTTCTACGATCATTCTTTCATACGTTCAAGCCTTAAGATCTCAAAAATCAATATTAATAACATTTAAGATTTGAAATGATTTATTGTTTCTTTCACTTAAAAATAACATTTCAATAGCAGATTATTAAATTTTTTAAAATTTTTTGAAATGTTACCTGTATACTGATTCTTATATGATCAATCTTCCATACGTTCAAGCCTTAAGTGGTCAAAAATCCATATTGATAAAATTTAAGATTTTAAATGTTTTATTGTTTCTTTCACTTAAAAATAACATTTCAATAGCAGATTTTTGAATTTTTAAAATTTTTTGAAATGGTACCTATATACTTCAATAGTAGATTATTGAATTTTTGAGTTTTTTTGAAATGTTACCTATATACTGGATCTAATACGATCATTCTTCCATACGTTAAAGCCTTAAGATCTCAAAAATCCATATAAATAAAATGTAAATTTTGAAATGGTTTATTGTTTCTTTCACTAAAAAATAACATTTCAATAGTAGATTATTGAATTTTTGAAATTTTTTGAAATGTTACCTATGTACTGATTCTCATACGATCATTCTTCCATACGTTCAAGCCTTAAGATCTCAAAAATCCATATAAATAAAATGTAAATTTTGAAATGGTTTATTGTTTCTTTCACCAAAAAATTACATTTCAATAGTAGATTTTTGAATTTTAGAAATTTTTTGAAATGTTACCTGTATAGTGATTCTCATACGATCATTCTTCCATACGTTCAAGCCTTAAGATCTCAAAAATCCATATAAATAAAATGTACATTTTGAAATGGTTTATTGTTTCTTTCACTAAAAAATAACATTTCAATAGTAGATTATTGAATTTTTGAAATTTTTTGAAATGTTACCTATGTACTGATTCTCATACGATCATTCTTCCATACGTTCAAGCCTTAAGTGCTCAAAAATCCTAATTGATAAAATTTAAATTTTGAAATGTTTTATAGTGTTTTCACTTAGGTTAGTATTAAATTCACTCAAAAATAACATTTCAATGGTAGATTTTTGAATTTTACAATTTTTTTTAAATGTTACCTATATACTGGATCTCCTACGATCATTCTTTCATACGTTCAAGCCTTAAGTGCTCAAAAATCCATATAAATAAAATGTAAATTTTGAAATGGTTTATTGTTTCTTTCACTAAAAAATAACTTTTCAGTAGTAGATTTTTGAATTTTAGAAATTTTTTGAAATGTTACCTATATACTGATTCTCATATGATCATTCTTCCATACGTTCAAGCATTAAGTGCTCAAAAATCCAGATTGATAAAATTTTAGAATTGAAATAATTTATTGTTTCTTTCACTTAAAAATAACATTTCAATAGCAGATTTTTGAATTTTTGAATTTTTTTGAAATGTTACCTATATACTGGATCTCATACGATCATTCTTCCATATGTTCAAGCCTTAAGATCTCAAAAATCCATATAAATAAAATGTAAATTTTGAAATGGTTTATTGTTTCTTTCACTAAAAAATAACATTTCAATAGTAGATTATTGCATTTTTGAAATTTTTTGAAATTTTTTGAAATGTTACCTGTATACTGATTCTCATATGATCAATCTTCCATACGTTCAAGCCTTAAGAGCTCAAAAATCCATATTGATAAAATTTAAGATTTGATATGTTGTATTGTTTCTTTCACTTAAAAATAACATTTCAACAGCAGATTTTTGAATTTTTAAAATTTTTTGAAATGTTACCTATATACATATATATATTTTAAATGTTTTATTGTTTCTTTCACTTAAAAATAACATTTCAATAGCAGATTTTTGAATTTTTAAAATTTTTTGAAATGGTACCTATATACTTCAATAGTAGATTATTGAATTTTTGAGTTTTTTTGAAATGTTACCTATATACTGGATCTAATACGATCATTCTTCCATACATTAAAGCCTTACGATCTCAAAAATCCATATAAATAAAATGTAAATTTTGAAATGGTTTATTGTTTCTTTCACCAAAAAATTACATTTCAATAGTAGATTTTTGAATTTTAGAAATTTTTTGAAATGTTACCTGTATAGTGATTCTCATACGATCATTCTTCCATACGTTCAAGCCTTAAGTGCTCAAAAATCCAGATTGATAAAATTTTAGAATTGAAATAATTTATTGTTTCTTTCACTTAAAAATAACATTTCAATAGCAGATTTTTGAATTTTTGAATTTTTTTGAAATGTTACCTATATACTGGATCTAATACGATCATTCTTCCATACATTAAAGCCTTACGATCTCAAAAATCCATATAAATAAAATGTAAATTTTGAAATGGTTTATTGTTTCTTTCACCAAAAAATTACATTTCAATAGTAGATTTTTGAATTTTAGAAATTTTTTGAAATGTTACCTGTATAGTGATTCTCATACGATCATTCTTCCATACGTTCAAGCCTTAAGATCTCAAAAATCCATATAAATAAAATGTACATTTTGAAATGGTTTATTGTTTCTTTCACTAAAAAATAACATTTCAATAGTAGATTATTGAATTTTTGAAATTTTTTGAAATGTTACCTATGTACTGATTCTCATACGATCATTCTTCCATACGTTCAAGCCTTAAGTGCTCAAAAATCCTAATTGATAAAATTTATATTTTGAAATGTTTTATAGTGTTTTCACTTAGGTTAGTATTAAATTCACTCAAAAATAACATTTCAATAGTAGATTTTTGAATTTTAGAATTTTTTTGAAATGTTACCTATATACTGGATCTCCTACGATCATTCTTTCATACGTTCAAGCCTTAAGTGCTCAAAAATCCATATAAATAAAATGTAAATTTTGAAATGGTTTATTGTTTCTTTCACTAAAAAATAACATTTCAATAGTAGATTATTGCATTTTTGAAATTTTTTGAAATGTTACCTGTATACTGATTCTCATATGATCAATCTTCCATACGTTCAAGCCTTAAGAGCTCAAAAATCCATATTGATAAAATTTAAGATTTGATATGTTTTATTGTTTCTTTCACTTAAAAATAACATTTCAATAGCAGATTTTTGAATTTTTAAAATTTTTTGAAATGTAATTATATACATATATATATTTTAAATGTTTTATTGTTTCTTTCACTTAAAAATAACATTTCAATAGCAGATTTTTGAATTTTTAAAATTTTTTGAAATGGTACCTATATACTTCAATAGTAGATTATTGAATTTTTGAGTTTTTTTGAAATGTTACCTATATACTGGATCTAATACGATCATTCTTCCATACATTAAAGCCTTAAGATCTCAAAAATCCATATAAATAAAATGTAAATTTTGAAATGGTTTATTGTTTCTTTCACTAAAAAATAACATTTCAATAGTAGATTATTGAATTTTTAAAATTTTTTGAAATGTTACCTATATACTGGATCTCCTACGATCATTCTTCCATACGTTCAAGCCTTAAGATCTCAAAAATCCATATAAATAAAATGTAAATTTTGAAATGTTTTATTGTTTCTTTCACTTAAAAATAACATTTCAATAGCAGCTTTTTGAATTTTTATAATATTTTGAAATGTTACCTATATACTGATTCTCATACGATCATTCTTCCATACGTTCAAGCCTTAAGTGCTCCATATTGATAAATGTAAATTTTGAAATGTTTTATTGTTTCTTTCACTTAGGTTAGTATTAAATTCACTCAAAAATAACGTTTCAATAGTAGATATTTGAATTTTAGAATTTTTTTTAAATGTTACCTATATACTGGATCTTCTACGATCATTCTTTCATACGTTCAAGCCTTAAGATCTCAAAAATCAATATTAATAACATTTAAGATTTGAAATGATTTATTGTTTCTTTCACTTAAAAATAACATTTCAATAGCAGATTATTAAATTTTTTAAAATTTTTTGAAATGTTACCTGTATACTGATTCTTATATGATCAATCTTCCATACGTTCAAGCCTTAAGTGGTCAAAAATCCATATTGATAAAATTTAAGATTTTAAATGTTTTATTGTTTCTTTCACTTAAAAATAACATTTCAATAGCAGATTTTTGAATTTTTAAAATTTTTTGAAATGGTACCTATATACTTCAATAGTAGATTATTGAATTTTTGAGTTTTTTTGAAATGTTACCTATATACTGGATCTAATACGATCATTCTTCCATACGTTAAAGCCTTAAGATCTCAAAAATCCATATAAATAAAATGTAAATTTTGAAATGGTTTATTGTTTCTTTCACTTTAAAATAACATTTCAATAGTAGATTATTGAATTTTTGAAATTTTTTGAAATGTTACCTATGTACTGATTCTCATACGATCATTCTTCCATACGTTCAAGCCTTAAGATCTCAAAAATCCATATAAATAAAATGTAAATTTTGAAATGGTTTATTGTTTCTTTCACCAAAAAATTACATTTCAATAGCAGATTTTTGAATTTTAGAAATTTTTTGAAATGTTACCTGTATAGTGATTCTCATACGATCATTCTTCCATACGTTCAAGCCTTAAGATCTCAAAAATCCATATAAATAAAATGTACATTTTGAAATGGTTTATTGTTTCTTTCACTAAAAAATAACATTTCAATAGTAGATTATTGAATTTTTGAAATTTTTTGAAATGTTACCTATGTACTGATTCTCATACGATCATTCTTCCATACGTTCAAGCCTTAAGTGCTCAAAAATCCTAATTGATAAAATTTAAATTTTGAAATGTTTTATAGTGTGTTCACTTAGCGTAGTATTAAATTCACTCAAAAATAACATTTCAATAGTAGATTTTTGAATTTTACAATTTTTTTTAAATGTTACCTATATACTGGATCTCCTACGATCATTCTTTCATACGTTCAAGCCTTAAGTGCTCAAAAATCCATATAAATAAAATGTAAATTTTGAAATGGTTTATTGTTTCTTTCACTAAAAAATAACATTTCAATAGTAGATTATTGCATTTTTAAAATTTTTTGAAATGTTACCTATATACTGATTCTCATACGATTTTTCTTCCATACGTTCAAGCCTTAAGTGGTCAAAAATCCATATTGATAAAACTTAAGATTTGATATGTTTTATTGTTTCTTTCACTTAAAAATAACATTTCAATAGTAGATTACTGAATTTTTTGGAAATGTTACCTATATACTGATTTTCATACGGTCATTCTTCCATATGTTCAAGCCTTAAGTGCTTAAAAATCCATATTGTTAAATGTAAATTTTGAAATGGTTTATTGTTTCTTTCACTTGGGTTAGTATTAAATTCACTCAAAAATAACGTTTCAATAGAAGATTTTTGAATTTTTTTGAAATGTTACCTATATACTGGATCTCCTACGATCATTCTTTCATACATTCAAGCCTTAAGATCTCAAAAATCCATATTAATCACATTTAAGATTTGAAATGTTTTATTGTTTCTTTCACTTAAAAATAACATTTCAATAGCAGATTTTTGAATTTTTATAATATTTTGAAATGTTACCTATATACTGATTCTCATACGATCATTCTTCCATACGTTCAAGCCTTAAGTGCTCCATATTGATAAATGTAAATTTTGAAATGTTTTATTCTTTCTTTCACTTAGGTTAGTATTAAATTCACTCAAAAATAACGTTTCAATAGTAGATATTTGAATTTTAGAATTTTTTTTAAATGTTACCTATATACTGGATCTTCTACGATCATTCTTTCATACGTTCAAGCCTTAAGATCTCAAAAATCAATATTAATAACATTTAAGATTTGAAATGATTTATTGTTTCTTTCACTTAAAAATAAGATTTCAATAGCAGATTATTGAATTTTTTAAAATTTTTTGAAATGTTACCTGTATACTGATTCTTATATGATCAATCTTCCATACGTTCAAGCCTAAAGTGGTCAAAAATCCATATTGATAAAATTTAAGATTTTAAATGTTTTATTGTTTCTTTCACTTAAAAATAACATTTCAATAGCAGATTTTTGAATTTTTAAAATTTTTTGAAATGGTACCTATATACTTCAATAGTAGATTATTGAATTTTTGAGTTTTTTTGAAATGTTACCTATATACTGGATCTCATACGATCATTCTTCCATACGTTAAAGCCTTAAGATCTCAAAAATCCATATAAATAAAATGTAAATTTTGAAATGGTTTATTGTTTCTTTCACTAAAAAATAACATTTCAATAGTAGATTATTGAATTTTTGAAATTTTTTGAAATGTTACCTATGTACTGATTCTCATACGATCATTCTTCCATACGTTCAAGCCTTAAGATCTCAAAAATCCATATAAATAAAATGTAAATTTTGAAATGGTTTATTGTTTCTTTCACCAAAAAATTACATTTCAATAGTAGATTTTTGAATTTTAAAAATTTTTTGAAATGTTACCTGTATAGTGATTCTCATACGATCATTCTTCCATACGTTCAAGCCTTAAGATCTCAAAAATCCATATAAATAAAATGTACATTTTGAAATGGTTTATTGTTTCTTTCACTAAAAAATAACATTTCAATAGTAGATTATTGAATTTTTGAAATTTTTTGAAATGTTACCTATGTACTGATTCTCAAACGATCATTCTTCCATACGTTCAAGCCTTAAGATCTCAAAAATCCATATAAATAAAATGTAAATTTTGAAATGGTTTATTGTTTGTTTCACTAAAAAATAACATTTCAATAGTAGATTACTGAATTTTTGAAATTTTTTGAAATGTTACCTATATGCTGATTCTCATACGATCATTCTTCTATACGTTCAAGCCTTAAGTGCTCAAAAATCCATATTGATAAATGTAAATTTTGAAATGGTTTATTGTTTCTTTCACTAAAAAATAACATTTCTATAGTAGATTTTTGAATTTTTTGGAAATGTTACCTATATAC
Organism: Phortica okadai; assembly: GCA_034638295.1. Lineage (NCBI taxonomy): Eukaryota > Metazoa > Arthropoda > Insecta > Diptera > Drosophilidae > Phortica > Phortica okadai. The sequence goes on along the minus strand of CM067851.1, from coordinate 25,512,378 downwards.
TGATTTTCATACGGTCATTCTTCCATATGTTCAAGCCTTAAGTGCTTAAAAATCCATATTGTTAAATGTAAATTTTGAAATGTTTAATTGTTTTTTTCACTAGGTTAGTATTAAATTCAATCAAAAATAACATTTCAATAGTAGATTATTGAATTTTTGAAATTTTTTGAAATGTTACCTATATACTGATTCTCATACGATCATTCTTCCATACGTTCAAGCCTTAAGATCTCAAAAATCCATATTGATAAATGTAAATTTTGAAATGGTTTATTGTTTCTTTCACTAAAAAATAACATTTCAATCGTAGATTATTGAATTTTTGAAATTTTTTGAAATGTTACCTATGTACTGATTCTCATACGATCATTCTTCCATACGTTCAAGCCTTAAGTGCTCAAAAATCCATATTGATAAATGTAAATTTTGAAATGTTTTATTGTTTCTTTCACTTAGGTTAGTATTAAATTCACTTAAATATAACATTTCAATAGTAGATTTTGGAATTTTAGAATTTTTTTGAAATGTTACCTATATACTGATTCCCATACGATCATTCTTTCATACGTTCAAGCCTTAAGTGCTCAAAAATCCATTTTGATAAAATTTAAATTTTGAAATTTTGGATTGTTTCTTTCACTTAAAAATAACATTTCAATAATAGATTTTTGAATTTTAGAAATTTTTTGAAATGTTACCAATAAACTGATTCTCATACGATCATTCTTTCATATGTTCAAGCCTTAAGTGCTCAAAAATCCATATTGACAAAATTTAAGATTTGAAATGTTTTATTGTTTCTTTCACTTAAAAATAACATTTCAATAGTAGATTTTTGAATTTTTTAAAATTTTTGAAATGTTACCTATATACTGATTCTCATACGATCATTCTTCCATACGTTCAAGCCTTAAGTGCTCAAAAATCCATATTGATAAATGTAAATTTTGAAATGTTTTATTGTTTCTTTTTCTTAGGTTAGTATTGAATTCACTCAAAAATAACGTTTCAATAGTAGATTTTTGAATTTTTTTGAAATGTTACCTATATACTGGATGTCATACGATCATTCTTTCATAAGTTGAAGCCTTAAGATCTCCAAAATCAATATAAATAAAATGTAAATTTAGAAATGGTTTATTGATTCTTTCACTTAAAAATAACATTTCAATAGTAGATTTTTGAATTTTTGAATTTTTTGAAATGTTACCTATATACTGGATCTCATACGATCATTCTTCCATACGTTAAAGCCTTAAGATCTCAAAAATCCATATAAATAAAATGTAAATTTTGAAATGGTTTATTGTTTCTTTCACTAAAATATAACATTTCAATAGTAGATTATTGAATTTTTGAAATTTTTTGAAATGTTACCTATGTACTGATTCTCATACGATCATTCTTCCATACGTTCAAGCCTTAAGATCTCAAAAATCCATATAAATAAAATGTAAATTTTGAAATGGTTTATTGTTTCTTTCACCAAAAAATTACATTTCAATAGTAGATTATTGAATTTTTGAAATTTTTTGAAATGTTACCTATGTACTGATTCTCATACGATCATTCTTCCATACGTTCAAGCCTTAAGATCTCAAAAATCCATATAAATAAAATGTAAATTTTGAAATGGTTTATTGTTTCTTTCACCAAAAAATTACATTTCAATAGTAGATTTTTGAATTTTAAAAATTTTTTGAAATGTTACCTGTATAGTGATTCTCATACGATCATTCTTCCATACGTTCAAGCCTTAAGATCTCAAAAATCCATATAAATAAAATGTACATTTTGAAATGGTTTATTGTTTCTTTCACTAAAAAATAACATTTCAATAGTAGATTATTGAATTTTTGAAATTTTTTGAAATGTTACCTATGTACTGATTCTCATACGATCATTCTTCCATACGTTCAAGCCTTAAGATCTCAAAAATCCATATAAATAAAATGTAAATTTTGAAATGGTTTATTGTTTGTTTCACTAAAAAATAACATTTCAATAGTAGATTACTGAATTTTTGAAATTTTTTGAAATGTTACCTATATGCTGATTCTCATACGATCATTCTTCTATACGTTCAAGCCTTAAGTGCTCAAAAATCCATATTGATAAATGTAAATTTAGAAATGGTTTATTGTTTCTTTTACTAAAAAATAACATTTCAAAAGTAGATTTTTAAATTTTTGAATTTTTTTAAAATGTTACCTATATACTGGATCTCATACGATCATTCTTCCATACGTTCAAGCCTTCAGATCTCAAAAATCCATATAAGTAAAAAGTAAATTTTGAAATGGTTTATTGTTTCTTTCACTAAAAAATAACATTTCAATAGTAGATTTTTGAATTTTTGAAATTTTTTGAAATAATACCTATATACTGATTCTCATACGATCATTCTTCCATACGTTCAAGTCTAAAGTGCCCAAAAATCCATATTGATAAATGTAAATTTTGAAATGTTTTATAGTGTTTTCACTTAGGTTAGTATTAAATTCACTTAAAAATAACGTTTCAATAGTAGATTTTTGAATTTTTGAATTTTTTTTGAAATGTTACATATATACTGGATCTCAAAAGATCATTCTTCCATACGTTCAAGCCTTAAGATCTCAAAAATCCATATAAAAAAAATGTAAATTTTGAAATGATTCATTGTTTGTTTCACTAAAAAATAACATTTCAATAGTAGATTATTGAATTTTAGAAATTTTTTGAAATGTTACGTGTATACCGATTCCCATACGATCATTCTTCCATACGTTCAAGCCTTAAGTGCTAAAAAATCCATATTGATAAAATGTAAGTTTTGAAATGGTTTATTGTTTCTTTCACTAAAAAATAACATTTCAATAGTAGATTTTTGAATTTTGAATTTTTTTGAAATGTTACCTGTATACTGGATCTCATACGATCATTCTTCCATACGTTCAAGCCTTAAGATCTCAAAAATCCATATTGACAAAATTTAAATTTTGAATTGTTGTATTTTTTCTTTCACTAAAAAATAACATTTCAATAGTAGATTATTGAATTTTTGAATTTTTTTGAAATGTTACCTATATACTGATTCTCATACGATCATTCTTCCATACGTTCAAGCCTTAAGTGCTCAAAAATCCATATTGATAAAATGTGAATTTTGAAATGGTTTATTGTTTCTTTCACTTAGGTTAGAATTAAATTCACTCAAAAATAACATTTCAATAGAAGATTATTCAATCTTTGAATTTTTTTTAAATGTTACCTATAAACTGATTCTCATACGATTATTCTTCCATACGTTGAAGCCTTAAGTGCTTAAAAATCTATATTGATAAAATGTAAATTTTGATATGGTTTTTTGTTTGTTTCACTTAGGTTAGTATTAAATTCACTCAAGAATAACGATTCAATAGTTGATTTTTGAATTTTTGAATTTTTTTGAAATGTAAGCTATATACTGATTCTCATACGATCATTCTTCCATACGTTAAAGCCTTAAGTGCTCAAAAATCCATATTGCTAAATGTAAATTTTGAAATGGTTTATTGTTTCTTTCACTTAGGTTAGAATTAAATTCACTCAAAAATAACATTTCAATAGTAGATTATTCAATCTTTGAATTTTTTTAAATGTTACCTATATACTGATTCTTATACGATTATTCTCCCATACGTTCAAGCCTTAAGTGCTCAAAAATCCATATTGATAAAATTTAAATTTTGAAATGTTTTATTGTTTCTTTCACTTAAAAATAACATTTCAATAGTAGATTTTTGAATTTTTGAAATTTTTTGAAATGTTACCTATATACTGATTCTCAGACTTTTATTCTTCCATACGTACAAGCCTTAAGTGCTCAAAAATCCATATTGATAAAATGTAAATTTTGAAATGGTTTATTGTTTCTTTCACTTAAAAATAACATTTCAATCGTAGATTATTGAATTTTTGAATTTTTTCTAAAGGTTACCTATATACTGACTCCGGTACGATCATTCTAACATACGTTCAAGCTTTAAGTGCTCAAAAATCCATATTGATAAAATTTAAATTTTGAAATGTTGTATTGTTGTTTTCACTTAAAAATAACATTTCAATAGTAAATTTTTGAATTTTTGAAATTTTGTGAAATGTTACCTATATACTGGATCTCCTACGATCATTCTTCCATACGTTCAAGCCTTAAGATCTCAAAAATCCATATTAATAAAATTTAAGATTTGAAATGTTTTATTGTTTCTTTCACTTAAAAATAACATTTCAATAGTAGATTTTTAAATTTTTTAAACTTTATGAAATGTTACCTATATACTGATTCTCATACGATTATTCTTCCATACGTTCAAGCCTTAAGTGCTCAGAAATCCATATAAATAAAATGTAAATTTTGAAATGGTTTATTGTTTCTTTCACTAAAAAATAACATTTCAATAGTAGATTATTGAATTTTTGATATTTTTTGAAATGTTACTTATATGCTGATTCTCATACGATCATTCTTCCATACGTTCAAGCCTTAAGATCTCAAAAATCCATATAAATAAAATGTAAATTTTGAAATGGTTTATTGTTTCTTTCACTAAAAAATAACATTTCAATAGTAGATTATTGAATTTTTGATATTTTTTGAAATGTTACCTATATGCTGATTCTCATACGATCATTCTTCCATACGTTCAAGCCTTAAGTGCTCAAAAATCCATATAAATAAAATGTAAATTTTGAAATGGTTTATTGTTTCTTTCACTAAAAAATAACATTTCAATAGTAGATTATTGAATTTTTGATATTTTTTGAAATGTTACCTATATGCTGATTCTCATACGATCATTCTTCCATACGTTCAAGCCTTAAGTGCTCAAAAATCCATATTGATAAAATTTAAATTTTGAAATGTTGTATTGTTGTTTTCACTTAAAAATAACATTTCAATAGTAAATTTTTGAATTTTCGAAATTTTTTTAAATGTTACCTATATACTGATTCTCATACGATTATTCTCCCATACGTTCAAGCCTTAAGTGCTCAAAAATCCATATTGATAAAATTTAAATTTTGAAATGTTTTATTGTTTCTTTCACTTAAAAATAACATTTCAATAGTAGATTTTTGAATTTTTGAAATTTTTTGAAATGTTACCTATATACTGATTCTCAGACTTTTATTCTTCCATACGTACAAGCCTTAAGTGCTCAAAAATCCATATTGATAAAATGTAAATTTTGAAATGGTTTATTGTTTCTTTCACTTAAAAATAACATTTCAATAGTAGATTTTAGAATTTTTGAATTTTTTTTAAATGTTACCTATATACTGACTCCGGTACGATCATTCTTCCATACGTTCAAGCTTTAAGTGCTCAAAAATCCATATTGATAAAATTTAAATTTTGAAATGTTGTATTGTTGTTTTCACTTAAAAATAACATTTCAATAGTAAATTTTTGAATTTTTGAAATTTTGTGAAATGTTACCTATATACTGGATCTATTACGATCATTCTTCCATACCTTCAAGCCTTAAGATCTCAAAAATCCATATTAATAAAATTTAAGATTTGAAATGTTTTATTGTTTCTTTCACTTAAAAATAACATTTCAATAGTAGATTTTTAAATTTTTTAAACTTTATGAAATGTTACCTATATACTGATTCTCATACGATTATTCTTCCATACGTTCAAGCCTTAAGTGCTCAAAAATCGATATAAATAAAATGTAAATTTTGAATCGGTTTATTGTTTCTTTCACTAAAAAATAACATTTCAATAGTAGATTATTGAATTTTTGATATTTTTTGAAATGTTACCTATATGCTGATTCTCATACGATCATTCTTCCATACGTTCAAGCCTTAAGATCTCAAAAATCCATATAAATAAAATGTAAATTTTGGAATGGTTTATTGTTTCTTTCACTAAAAAATAACATTTCAATAGTAGATTATTGAATTTTTGATATTTTTTGAAATGTTACCTATATGCTGATTCTCATACGATCATTCTTCCATACGTTCAAGCCTTAAGATCTCAAAAATCGATATAAATAAAATGTAAATTTTGAATCGGTTTATTGTTTCTTTCACTAAAAAATAACATTTCAATAGTAGATTATTGAATTTTTGAAATTTTGTGAAATGTTACCTATATACTGGATCTCCTACGATCATTCTTCCATACCTTCAAGCCTTAAGATCTCAAAAATCCATATTAATAAAATTTAAGATTTGAAATGTTTTATTGTTTCTTTCACTTAAAAATAACATTTCAATAGTAGATTATTGAATTTTTGATATTTTTTGAAATGTTACCTATATGCTGATTCTCATACGATCATTCTTCCATACGTTCAAGCCTTAAGTGCTCAAAAATCCATATAAATAAAATGTAAATTTTGAAATGGTTTATTGTTTCTTTCACTAAAAAATAACATTTCAATAGTAGATTATTGAATTTTTGATATTTTTTGAAATGTTACCTATATGCTGATTCTCATACGATCATTCTTCCATACGTTCAAGCCTTAAGTGCTCAAAAATCCATATTGATAAAATTTAAATTTTGAAATGTTGTATTGTTGTTTTCACTTAAAAATAACATTTCAATAGTAAATTTTTGAATTTTCGAAATTTTTTTAAATGTTACCTATATGCTGATTCTCATACGATTATTCTCCCATACGTTCAAGCCTTAAGTGCTCAAAAATCCATATTGATAAAATTTAAATTTTGAAATGTTTTATTGTTTCTTTCACTTAAAAATAACATTTCAATAGTAGATTTTAGAATTTTTGAATTTTTTTTAAATGTTACCTATATACTGACTCCGGTACGATCATTCTTCCATACGTTCAAGCTTTAAGTGCTCAAAAATCCATATTGATAAAATTTAAATTTTGAAATGTTGTATTGTTGTTTTCACTTAAAAATAACATTTCAATAGTAAATTTTTGAATTTTTGAAATTTTGTGAAATGTTACCTATATACTGGATCTATTACGATCATTCTTCCATACCTTCAAGCCTTAAGATCTCAAAAATCCATATTAATAAAATTTAAGATTTGAAATGTTTTATTGTTTCTTTCACTTAAAAATAACATTTCAATAGTAGATTTTTAAATTTTTTAAACTTTATGAAATGTTACCTATATACTGATTCTCATACGATTATTCTTCCATACGTTCAAGCCTTAAGTGCTCAAAAATCGATATAAATAAAATGTAAATTTTGAATCGGTTTATTGTTTCTTTCACTAAAAAATAACATTTCAATAGTAGATTATTGAATTTTTGATATTTTTTGAAATGTTACCTATATGCTGATTCTCATACGATCATTCTTCCATACGTTCAAGCCTTAAGATCTCAAAAATCCATATAAATAAAATGTAAATTTTGGAATGGTTTATTGTTTCTTTCACTAAAAAATAACATTTCAATAGTAGATTATTGAATTTTTGATATTTTTTGAAATGTTACCTATATGCTGATTCTCATACGATCATTCTTCCATACGTTCAAGCCTTAAGATCTCAAAAATCGATATAAATAAAATGTAAATTTTGAATCGGTTTATTGTTTCTTTCACTAAAAAATAACATTTCAATAGTAGATTATTGAATTTTTGAAATTTTGTGAAATGTTACCTATATACTGGATCTCCTACGATCATTCTTCCATACCTTCAAGCCTTAAGATCTCAAAAATCCATATTAATAAAATTTAAGATTTGAAATGTTTTATTGTTTCTTTCACTTAAAAATAACATTTCAATAGTAGATTTTTGAATTTTTTAAACTTTATGAAATGTTACCTATATACTGATTCTCACACGATCATTCTTCCATACGTTCAAGCCTTAAGTGCTCAAAAATCCATATTGATAAAATGTAAGTTTTGAAATGGTTTATTGTTTCATTTACTAAAAAATAACATTTTAATAGTAGATTATTGAATTTTTGAAATTTTTTTAAATGTTACCTATATACTGATTCTCATACGATCATTATTCCATACGTTCAAGCCTTAAGTGCTCAAAAATCCATATTGATAAAATTTAAATTTTGAAATGTTGTATTGTTTCTTTCACTTAAAAATAACATTTCAATAGTAGATTTTTGAATTTTAGAAATTTTTTGAAATGTTACCTATCATGTTGTGTCAAGTGTCGGTGTGGTCGGTCGCATAAAAATTTTGTCCCGTGCTATTTAATTAATTTCTCGCTTATTTTTGTTTGGATAGAATTGAAAAGTGTCTTAATAAAATTTTAATTGTTCTGCATGTGTAGTTTGAAAATTTTATTAGAGTCCAAACAAAACAAAGTGAGTTTTTGTTTATTTTAAATAACCTCAAGTGTTTTGTTATTGTAATTTAACAATTGTGCGGTCACTAACTTTCGTGTGTAATTGTTGCTTTAACAAACATCTGGTGAGTGTTTTTTTGCGTCTGTGCTTTACACCGGTCTTCTTATCAGCTTTGATTTGTTATTTTTTTTTGCTCTTACAAGAGTTTTGATTAGTGCTCTCATTTGTAAGAGAGATCAATACTCTTAATTAGTTTCAGCAACAAAAATCGTTGTGATTTTCTTTTTTGTCTTTTTTATTAATAATTGTTCTTGTGTCAATTATGCCGTGCTGTTTTGATAAATGCCCAGTAAAGGGTGACGAAGAATTTTTGGTGGCATGTTGGATTTGCGAGTCTACTGCTCATTTAAAATGCGCCGAGTTAAACGGCCGAATCGCTGACATTTTGGGAAAAAATATAGGCCTTCACTGGTGCTGTCCAAAATGTCGGTCGTCAGAGATTGAGTTACGTAAGTGGCTCAATGTTATGCATAATGCCTATAAGGATATTTCGAAAGATTTCGAGCGACTTAACGAAAAAGTTAAGTCGTTTGATAAGTCTTTCTCCAGCTTTAAGTCAGTTGAACCTTCCCCTAAGCGAAAAAGGCCTCATCCGCCGCTCAAGATTTCTATTCCGACAACCTTAAGTCTTCCGGATGCGACCACGAATTTCTTTTCGCCGCTTCCGTCACCTAATGTTCCGATAGTTGTCACAGCGTCAGAAGGTTCATATGCTTTCGTTGCCAAAAACAACAATTCGGTTCCTTCCGAAGTTATTCAAACCGCTTCTGGAAGTAATCTCGTTCATGGTGATCAAGTGCCAAAAAAACTTGTTGTAGTGCCACCTGCGCCTAAAAAGAAATTCATTTTTCTATCCCGCTTAGCTGCGGACACTTCTGAAAGTGACATAAATCATTTTATCACTTCCAAGATCAAATCTGTCACAAATTTAACAATTTCTAAATTTAAATTTAACTCAGCGCGATCTATTTCATCCTTTAAAATCTCAGTGCCAGAATCCTTCTTCAACGCTTTAGTTGACTCAAATTTCTGGCCTGATGGTTGTGTTGTGCATGAGTTCAAATTTAAAGACCGTACTAATACGGGAAATAATAATAGGCTTGACCGGCCTTCTGGGTCAAAAAACTGATTACTCCCCGTAACACCTCTTCAGTTTTGATACTAAGTTTTCAAAATGTCAGATGGTTAAACTCAAAACTTACTTCTCTTTATTTAAAAAGTTTTTCATTATCTTCTGATATCATTGTCTTTGCTGAAACATGGCTTCGTCCTGATGTTTTAAACTCGGAACTTTTCTGTGACAGCTTTATTACTTTTCGCAAAGATCGTCTTGGCAAAATTGGTGGTGGAGTTATGATCTCTGTTGCTGTTCAACACACATCGGAACAAATTTGTGTGATAGGTACTGACGATATTGAGCTAATATGCGTTAAAATAACTCTTGCAAAGACTCACGTTTTCATTACGTGCTCTTACATTCCACCAAAATCAGAACCATCTGTTTATTCTGCACATACAAATGCTATTCAATCTGTACTAGACTTGGTTAAGGATTCAGATACGATGCTTATCTTTGGAGACTTCAACCTCCCTCACATTTCTTGGATTGCATCCGACAATTCAAATATAGTATCTCCTTTGTCTAGTAATGATTTTATTGACTCTTTGCTTGAATCATCATTTAACCAAATAAACAGCATAAAAAATTTTAAAGACCGAATTTTAGATCTTGTTTTTACAAACAATATTGAGTTCGCAACACTTTGCAGATGCCCTCCAGTATCACAACCTGAAGACTCTTACCATCCAACGTTGGAGCTTACAATTACACTAAACTCACTAACAAATCCTCGACAAAATCCTCTAGATGCCAAACGTAACCTTGTTTTTTGTTTTAGAAAAACCGATTTTGAACGACTTGGTCTTTTGCTTTCTAACACTGATTGGTCATACATTCCTAACGCGCCCAACATTGAACAGGCAGTAAAGTTTTTTAACGCAACTATGTATAAACTGTTTAAATTGTGCGTACCAAGAGTTAAGATGATATCACATGTAAATAAACCGCCGTGGTTTTCAAAAGAATTATCTCGTCTAAAGAACTTAAAAAATAGATTATTTAAAAAATATAAGAGAACCGGATCTCTTGTTGATTATGCAAACTATGCAAAAGTTCGTTATAAATTCACTTTATGTAACAAACGAGACTACGATTTTTACCTAATTAAATTAAAATCCAATATATACCGCGATCCTAAAAATTTTTTTAATATAATTAAATACAAGTCTAACTCTAACTCATTTCCGTCATGTATGAAATTCAATGGTGTGGAAGGAAATGATGATGCAACGATATCCAACCTCTTTGCTGAATTTTTCCAAAGCACCTATAATAACTATTCATACCAAAACGTAACTTATCCATACTTCATCAGTGATAGGACTCATATCAATGTGCCAGTTATTGAAAATGAAACAGTTCTTAGACACTTGAAATTAATTAAGTCATCTTTTACTGCTGGTCCTGATAATATTCCTAGTTGCGTTTTAAAGCACTGCGCTGAGATGTTGTTTTTTCCATTATGTACGCTTTTCAACATGTCGCTTAAAAACTCTATTGTCCCCACCATTTGGAAAGAGTCTTACATTATACCCCTTTACAAAAAAGGCAATAAGGTTGACATTTCTAATTACAGAGGTATTGCTAAACTGTGTGCTATTCCAAAATTATTTGAACAGATCATTACGGAACAGCTACAGCACTTTGTGCCATCACTTCTAAATTTGGCTCAGCATGGCTTTCTCAAGAAACGGTCGACGGTAACTAACTTATTGGAATTCACTTCAATTGTGAATCGAAATTTTTCCTCCGGCTTCCAAACCGATTGTGTACACAGATTTCAGTAAAGCATTTGATTGTGTTTGTCACTCTCTGCTTTTAGCAAAACTCGAAACTTATAGTTTTCCACCATCATTAGTCCGTTGGCTGTCGTCTTATCTTGAATCTCGAACTCAATGTGTTCTTTTTAAAACATCAGTTTCGAGACGAATTTTTGTTACTTCTGGGGTTCCTCAAGGTAGTCACCTTGGCCCCTTATTGTTTAATATATTTATAAATGACTTGCCTACTGTGATCAAACACTGCCATGTTTTAATGTATGCTGATGACGTGAAATTATGTCTAACCATTAATTCTATAGATCAGCAGAATCTGCTCCAGTCTGATCTTGACTCTCTCTCACAATGGTGTGCTGTAAACAATTTATTGTTAAATAGTGAGAAATGCAAGTTAATGTCTTTTTATAGAAAAAAACTAATTGTTTGCACGTACAAGTTAAATAATTTGTACCTTGAACGTAGTTCAATGACCTTGGTGTTTTGATGGATCCAAAACTTCATTTCGCTTCACATATTTCGCTGTCTGTTAATAAGGCTAGAGGCGTACTGGGTTTCATCAAAAGATGGTCCAAGGAATTTAATGACCCGTACACAACTAAATTGCTTTACACTTCTTTAGTACGCCCCATCTTGGAATATGGATCGTGTGTTTGGGATCCTCAGTGTGAAAAGTATAAGAACCAAATTGAGTCTGTTCAGAAACAGTTCCTTCTGTTTGCTCTTAGGAATCTACACTGGGACCCCTGTGTTCACCTTCCTCCCTATAGTAGTCGGTTGAAGCTTATTAATTTGCCATCATTGTCTAGTCGTAGAACTATGCTTGGTACTTTGTTTTTGCATAACCTAATAAATGGCACGATATTCTCTCCCACATTGTTGGCGTATGTACAGTTCAGTGTACCCGCTAGAGTAACCAGAAATTTTAGTCCGATCTGTCTAAGTACCTGCAGATCGACATATTTAGAGCATGACTCGTTTCGTGTTTTATGTAGGTATTATAACAAATATTTTAGTTTAATGGAGGACTGCTCCTCTAATAACCTTATAAAACGTAGTATTCTAACATATTTAAATAAGTAAAATTTTGTTTATTAAAAGTACATAACATAACTAATTGCGTAACTTAGTAGTATTAAAGAAATTGTTTAAAAATTAGTTTATTAGTATTCTTATTGTGTGTAGAGTAAGTACTAAAGCGACTGTTGACTTTGTCTGTAGTCGCGGAACAGGCTGACCTGGTGTCGCAAGTCCACTTGAGGGTAGTGCGCTACCACAACGTCTTGCACCTGTAGTTTGTTAAAAAAAAAAAAAAAAATAAAAAAAAAAAAAAATATACTGATTCTCAAACGATCATTCTTTCATATGTTCAAGCTTTAAGTGCCCAAAAATCCATATTGATAAATGTAAATTTTGAAATGTTTTTTTGTTTCTTTCACTAAAAAATAACATTTCAATAGTAGATTATTGAATTTTTGAATTTTTTGAAATGTTACCAATATACTGATTCTCATACGATCATTATTCCATACGTTCAAGCCTTAAGTGCTCAAAAATCCATATTGATAAAATTTAAATTTTGAAATGTTGTATTGTTTCTTTCATTTAAAAATAACATTTCAATAGTAGATTTTTGAATTTTAGAAATTTTTTGAAATGTTACCTGTATACTGATTCTCATATGATCATTCTTCCATACGTTCAAGCCTTAAGTGCTCAAAAATCCATATTGATAAAAATTAAATTTTGAAATGTTTATAGTTTCTTTCACTTAGGTTAGTATTAAATTCACTCAAAAATAACGTTTTAATAGTAGATTTTTGAATTTTTTTGAAATATTACCTATATACTGGATCTCATACGATCATTCTGCCATACGTTCAAGCCTTAAGATCACAAAAATCCATATAAATAAAATGTAAATTTTGAAATAGTTTATTGTTTCTTTCACTTAAAAATAAAATTTCAATAGTAGATTCTTGAATTTTTGAAATTTTTTGAAATAATACCTATATACTGATTCTCATACGATCATTATTCCATACGTTCAAGCCTTAAGTGCTCAAAAATCCATATTGATAAAATTTAAATTTTGAAATGTACCGTTTCTTTCATTTAAAAATAACATTTCAATAGTAGATTTTTGAATTTTAGAAATTTTTTGAAATGTTACCTGTATACTGATTCTCATATGATCATTCTTCCATACGTTCAAGCCTTAAGTGCTCAAAAATCCATATTGATAAAATTTAAATTTTGAAATGTTTTATAGTTTCTTTCACTTAGGTTAGTATTAAATTCACTCAAAAATAACATTTCAATAGTAGATTTTTGAATTTTTGAATTTTTTTGAAATGTTACCAATATACTGGATCTCATACGATCATTCTTCCATACGTTCAAGCCTTAAGATCTCACAAATCCATATAAATAAAATGTAAATTTTGAAATGGTTTATTGTTTCTTTCACTAAGGTTAGTATTAAATTCACTCAAAAATAACGTTTAAATAGTAGATTTCTGAATTTTTTTTGAAATATTACCTAAATACTGGATCTCATACGATCATTCTGCCATACGTTCAAGCCTTAAATTCACAAAAATCCATATAAATAAAGTGTAAATTTTGAAATCGTTTATTGTTTCTTTCACTAAAAAATAACATTTCAATAGTAGATTTTTGAATTTTTGAAATTTTTTGAAATGTTACCTATATACTGATTCTCATACGATCATTCTTCCATATGGTCAAGCCTTAAGTGCTCAAAAATCCATATTGATAAATGTAAATTTTGAAATGTTTTATTGTTTCTTTTACTTAGGTTTGTATTAAATTCACTCAAAAATAACGTTTCAATAGTAGATTTTTGAATTTTTGTGAAATGTTACCTATATACTGGATCTCCTACGATCATTATTTCATACGTTCAAGCCTTAAGATCTCAAAAATCCATATTAATAAAATTTTAGATTTGAAATGTTTTATTGTTTCTTTCACTTAAAAATAACATTTTAATAGTAGATTTTTAAATTTTTTAAATTTTATGAAATGTTGCCTATATACTGATTCTCATACGATTATTCTTCCATACGTTCAAGCCTTAAGTGCACAAAAATCCATATTGATAAAATTTAAATTTTGAAATGTATCGTTTCTTTCATTTAAAAATAACATTTCAATAGTAGATTTTTGAATTTTTGAAATTTTTTGAAATGTTACCTATATACTGATTCTCATACGATCATTCTTCCATATGGTCAAGCCTTAAGTGCTCAAAAATCCATATTGATAAATGTAAATTTTGAAATGTTTTATTGTTTCTTTTACTTAGGTTTGTATTAAATTCACTCAAAAATAACGTTTCAATAGTAGATTTTTGAATTTTTGTGAAATGTTACCTATATACTGGATCTCCTACGATCATTCTTTCATACGTTCAAGCCTTAAGATCTCAAAAATCCATATTAATAAAATTTAAGATTTGAAATGTTTTATTGTTTCTTTCACTTAAAAATAACATTTTAATAGTAGATTTTTAAATTTTTTAAATTTTATGAAATGTTGCCTATGTACTGATTCTCATACGATTATTCTTCCATACGTTCAAGCCTTAAGTGCTCAAAAATCCATATTGATAAAATTTAAATTTTGAAATGTTGTATTGTTTCTTTCACTTAAAAATAACATTTCAATAGTAGATTTTTGAATTTTAGAAATTTTTTGAAATGTTACCTATATACTGATTCCCATACGATCATTCTTTCATATGTTCAAGCCTTAAGTGCTCAAAAATCCATATTGATAAATGTAAATTTTGAAATATTTTATTGTTTCTTTCACTAAAAAATAACATTTCAATAGTAGATTTTTGAATTTTAGAAATTTTTTGAAATGTTACCTATATTCTGATTCCCATACGATCATTCTTTCATATGTTCAAGCCTTAAGTGCTCAAAAATCCATATTGATAAATGTAAATTTTGAAATATTTTATTGTTTCTTTCACTAAAAAATAACATTTCAATAGTAGATTATTGAATTTTTGAATTTTGTGAAATGTTACCTATACACTGATTCTCATACGATCATTATTCCATACGTTCAAGCATTAAGTGCTCAAAAACCCATATTGATAAAATGTAAATTTTGAAATGGTTTATTGTTTCTTTCACTAAAAAATAACATTTCAATAGTAGATTTTTTAATTTTTGAAATTTTTTGAAATGTTACCTATATACTGATTCTCATACGATCATTATTCCATACGTTCAAGCCTTAAGTGCTCAAAAATCCATATCGATAAAATTTAAATTTTAAAATGTTGTATTGTTTCTTTCATTTAAAATTAACATTTCAATAGTAGATTTTTGAATTTTAGAAATTTTTTGAAATGTTACCTATATACTGATTTTTATACGATCATTCTTTCATATGTTCAAGCCTTAAGTGCTCAAAAATCCATATTGATAAATGTAAATTTTGAAATGTTTTATTGTTTCTTTCACTAAGGTTTGTGTCAAATTCACTCAAAAATAACGTTTCAATAGTAGATTTTTAAATTTTTTAAATTTTATGAAATGTTACCTATATACTGATTCTCATACGATTATTCTTCCATACGTTCAAGCCTTAAGTGCTCAAAAACCCATATTGATAAAATGTAAATTTTGCAATGTTTATTGTTTCTTTCACTTAAAAATAACATTTCAATAGTAGATTTTTGAATTTTTGAATTTTTTTGAAATGTTACCTATATACTGGATCTCATACGATCATTCTTCCATACGTTCAAGTCTTAAGATCTCAAAAATCCATATAAATAAAATATAAATTTTGAAATGGTTTATTGTTTCTTTCACTAAAAAATAACATTTCAATAGTAGATTTTTTAATTTTTGAAATTTTTTGAAATGTTACCTATATACTGATTCCCATACGATCATTCTTCCATACGTTCAAGCCTTAAGATCTCAAAAACCCATATTGATAAAATGTAAATTTTGCAATGGTTTATTGTTTCTTTCACTAAAAAATAACATTTCAATAGTAGATTATTGAATTTTTGATATTTTTTGAAATGTTACATATATGCTGATTCTCATACGATCATTCTTCCATACGTTCAAGCCTTAAGTGCTCAAAAATCCATATTGATGTAAATTTTGAAATGTTTTATTGTTTCTTTCACTTAAGTTAGTATTAAATTCACTTAAATATAACATTTCAATAGTAGATTTTTGAATTTAAGAATTTTTTTGAAATGTTACCTATATACTGATTCCCATACGATCATTCTTCCATACGTTCAGGCCTTAAGATCTCAAAAACCCATATTGATAAAATGTAAATTTTGCAATGGTTTATTGTTTCTTTCACTAAAAAATAACATTTCAATAGTAGATTATTGAATTTTTGATATTTTTTGAAATGTTACATATATGCTGATTCTCATACGATCATTCTTCCATACGTTCAAGCCTTAAGTGCTCAAAAATCCATATTGATAAAATGTAAGTTTTGAAATGGTTTATTGTTTCATTCACTAAAAAATAACATTTCAATAGTAGATTATTGAATTTTTGAAATTTTTTTAAATGTTACCTATATACTGATTCTCATACGATCATTCTTCCATACGTTCAAGCCTTAAGTGCTCAAAAATCCATATTGATAAAGTTTAAATTTTGAAATGTTGTTTTGTTTCTTTCACTTAAAAATAACATTTCAATAGTAGATTTTTGAATTTTGGAAATTTTTTGAAATGTTACCTATATACTGATTCTCATACGATTATTCTTTCATATGTTCAAGCCTTAAGTGCTCAAAAATCCATATTGATAAATGTAAATTTTGAAATGTTTTATTGTTTATTTCACTTAGGTTAGTATTAAATTCACTCAAAAAAAACGTTTCAATAGTAGATTTTTGAATTTTTTTGAAATGTTACCTATATACTGGATCACATACGATCATTCTGCCATACGTTCAAGCCTTAAGATCTCAAAAATCCATATAAATAAAATGAAAATTTTGAAATGGTTTAGTGTTTCTTTCACTTAAAAATAACATTTCAATAGAAGATTTTTGATTTTTTGAAGTTTTTTGAAATGTTACCTATAAACTGGATCTCATACGATCATTCTTCCATAAGTTCAAGCTTTAAGTGCTCAAAATTCCAGATTGATAAATGTAAATTTTGAAATGTTTTATTGTTTCTTTCACTTAAACATAACATTTCAATAGTAAATTTTTAAATTTTTAAAATTTTTTGAAATGTTAGCTATATACTGATTCTCATACGATTATTCTTCCATACGTTCAAGCCTTAAGTGCTCAAAAACCCATATTGATAAAATGTAAATTTTGCAATTGTTTATTGCTTCTTTCACTTAACAATAACGTTTCAATAGTAGATTTTTGATTTTTTGAATTTTTTTTTAAATGTTACCTATATACTGGATCTCATACGATCATTCTTCCATACATTCAAGCCTTAAGTGCTCAAAAATCCAGATTGATAAATGTAATTTTTGAAATGTTTTATTGTTTCTTTCACTAAAAAATAATATTTCAATAGTAGATTATTGAATTTTTGAAATTTTTTAAAATGTTACCTATATACTTATTTTCATACGATCATTCTTCCATACGTTCAAGCCTTAAGTGCTAAAAAATCCATATTGATATATGTAAATTTTGAAATGTTTTACTGTTTCTTTCATTTAGGTTAGTATTAAATTCACTCAAAAATAAAGTTTCAATAGTAGATTTTTGAATTTTTGAATTCTTTTAAAATGGTACCTATATACTGGATCTCATACGATCATTCTTCCATACGTTCAAACCTTAAGATCTCAAAAATTCATATAAATAAAATTTAAATTTTGAAATGTTTTATAGTTTCTTTCACTTAGGTTAGTATTAAATTCACTCAAAAATAACGTTTCAATGGTAAATTTTTGAATTTTTTGGAAATGTTACCTATATACTGGATCTCATACAATCATTCATCCATACGTTCAAGCCTTAAGATCTCAAAAATCCATATAAATAAAATGTAAATTTTGAAATGGTTCATTGTTTCTTTCACAAAAAATAACATTTCAATAGTAGATTATTGAATTTTTGAAATTTTTTGAAATGTTACCTATATACTGTTTCTCATATGATCATTCTTCCATACGTTCAAGCCTTAAGTGCTCAAAAATCCAGATTGATAAAATGTAAATTTCGAAATGGTTTATTGTTTCTTTCACTAAAAAATAACATTTCAATAGTAGATTTTTGAATATTTGAATTTTTTTGAAATGTTACCTATATACTGATTTTCATACGATCATTCTTCCATACGTTCAAGCCTTAAGTGCTCAAAAATCCTTATTGATAAAATGCAAATTTTGAAATGGTTTATTGTTTCTTTCACTAAAAAATAACATATCAATAGTAGATTATTGAATTTTTGAAATTTTTTTAAATGTTACCTGTATACTGATTCCCATACGATCATTCTTCCATACGTTCAAGCCTTAAGTGCTCAAAAATCCTAATTGATAAAATTTAAATTTTGAAATGTTTTATAGTGTTTTCACTTAGGTTAGTATTAAATTCACTCAAAAATAATGTTTCAATAGTAGATTTTTCAATTTTTGAATTTTTTTGAAATGTTAGCTATATACTGGATCTCATACGATCATTCTTCCATACGTTCAAGCCTTAAGATCTCAAAAATCCATATAAAAAAATTTAAATTTTGAAATGGTTTATTGTTTCTTTCACTTAAAAATAACATATCAATAGTAGATTTTCGAATTTTTGAAATTTTTTTAAATGTTACCTGTATACTAATTTTCATACGATCATTCTTCCATACGTTCAAGCCTTAAGTGCTCAAAAATCCATATTAATAAATGTAAATTTTGAAATGTTTTATTGTTTCTTTCACTTAGGTTAGTATTAAATTCACTTAAATATAACATTTCAATAGTAAATTTTTGAATTTTTGAATTTTTTTTAAATGTTACCTATATACTGATTCCCATACGATCATTCTTCCATACGTTCAAGCCTTAAGTGCTCAAAAATCCATATTGATAAATGTAAATTTTGAAATGTTTTATTGTTTCTTTTACAAAAAAATAATATTTCAAAAGTAGATTTTTAAATTTTTGAATTTTTTTAAAATGTTACCTATATACTGGATCTCATACGATCATTCTTCCATACGTTCAAGCCTTCAGATCTCAAAAATCCATATAAGTAAAAAGTAAATTTTGAAAGGGTTTATTGTTTCTTTCACTAAAAAATAACATTTCAATAGTAGATTTTTGAATTTTTGAAATTTTTTGAAATAATACCTATATACTGATCCTCATACGATCATTCTTCCATAGGTTCAAGCCTTAAGTGCCCAAAAATCCATATTGATAAATGTAAATTTTGAAATGTTTTATTGTTTCTTTCACTTAGGTTAGTATTAAATTCACTTAAAAATAACGTTTCAATAGTAGATTTTTGAATTTTTGAATTTTTTTTTAAATGTTACATATATACTGGATCTCAAAAGATCATTCTTCCATTCGTTCAAGCCTTAAGATCTCAAAAATCCATATAAATAAAATGTAAATTTCGAAATGGTTTATTGTTTCTTTCACTAAAAAATAATATTTCAATAGTAGATTTTTGAATATTTGAATTTTTTTGAAATGTTACCTATATACTGATTTTCATACGATCATTCTTCCATACGTTCAAGCCTTAAGTGCTCAAAAATCCTTATTGATAAAATGCAAATTTTGAAATGGTTTATTGTTTCTTTCACTAAAAAATAACATATCAATAGTAGATTATTGAATTTTTGAAATTTTTTTAAATGTTACCTGTATACTGATTCCCATACGATCATTCTTCCATGCGTTCAAGCCTTAAGTGCTCAAAAATCCTAATTGATAAAATTTAAATTTTGAAATGTTTTATAGTGTTTTCACTTAGGTTAGTATTAAATTCACTCAAAAATAATGTTTCAATAGTAGATTTTTCAATTTTTGAATTTTTTTGAAATGTTAGCTATATACTGGATCTCATACGATCATTCTTCCATACGTTCAAGCCTTAAGATCTCAAAAATCCATATAAAAAAATATTAAATTTTGAAATGGTTTATTGTTTCTTTCACTTAAAAATAACATATCAATAGTAGATTATTGAATTTTTGAAATTTTTTTAAATGTTACCTGTATACTAATTTTCATACGATCATTCTTCCATACGTTCAAGCCTTAAGTGCTCAAAAATCCATATTAATAAATGTAAATTTTGAAATGTTTTATTGTTTCTTTCACTTAGGTTAGTATTAAATTCACTTAAATATAACATTTCAATAGTAAATTTTTGAATTTTTGAATTTTTTTTAAATGTTACCTATATACTGATTCCCATACGATCATTCTTCCATACGTTCAAGCCTTAAGTGCTCAAAAATCCATATTGATAAATGTAAATCTTGAAATGTTTTATTGTTTCTTTTACTAAAAAATAATATTTCAAAAGTAGATTTTTAAATTTTTGAATTTTTTTAAAATGTTACCTATATACTGGATCTCATACGATCATTCTTCCATACGTTCAAGCCTTCAGATCTCAAAAATCCATATAAGTAAAAAGTAAATTTTGAAAGGGTTTATTGTTTCTTTCACTAAAAAATAACATTTCAATAGTAGATTTTTGAATTTTTGAAATTTTTTTAAATAATACCTATATACTGATCCTCATACGATCATTCTTCCATACGTTCAAGCCTTAAGTGCCCAAAAATCCATATTGATAAATGTAAATTTTGAAATGTTTTATTGTTTCTTTCACTTAGGTTAGTATTAAATTCACTTAAAAATAACGTTTCAATAGTAGATTTTTGAATTTTTGAATTTTTTTTTAAATGTTACATATATACTGGATCTCAAAAGATCATTCTTCATACGTTCAAGACTTAAGATCTCAAAAATCCATATAAATAAAATGTAAATTTTGAAATGGTTTATTGTTTCTTTCACTAAAAAATAACATTTCAATAGTAGATTATTGAATTTTTGAAATTTTTTTAAATGTTACCTGCATACTAATTTTCATACGATCATTCTTCCATACGTTCAAGCCTTAAGTGCTCAAAAATCCATATTGATAAATGTAAATTTTTTGTTTTATTGTTTCTTTCACTTAGGTTAGTATTAAATTCACTTAAATATAACATTTCAATAGTAAATTTTTGAATTTTTGAATTTTTTTTAAATGTTACCTATATACTGATTCCCATACGATCATTCTTCCATACGTTCAAGCCTTAAGTGCTCAAAAATCCATATTGATAAATGTAAATCTTGAAATGTTTTATTGTTTCTTTTACTAAAAAATAATATTTCAAAAGTAGATTTTTAAATTTTTGAATTTTTTTAAAATGTTACCTATATACTGGATCTCATACGATCATTCTTCCATACGTTCAAGCCTTCAGATCTCAAAAATCCATATAAGTAAAAAGTAAATTTTGAAAGGGTTTATTGTTTCTTTCACTAAAAAATAACATTTCAATAGTAGATTTTTGAATTTTTGAAATTTTTTTAAATAATACCTATATACTGATCCTCATACGATCATTCTTCCATACGTTCAAGCCTTAAGTGCCCAAAAATCCATATTGATAAATGTAAATTTTGAAATGTTTTATTGTTTCTTTCACTTAGGTTAGTATTAAATTCACTTAAAAATAACGTTTCAATAGTAGATTTTTGAATTTTTGAATTTTTTTTTAAATGTTACATATATACTGGATCTCAAAAGATCATTCTTCCATTCGTTCAAGCCTTAAGATCTCAAAAATCCATATAAATAAAATGTAAATTTTGAAATGGTTTATTGTTTCTTTCACTAAAAAATAACATTTCAATAGTAGATTATTGAATTTTTGAAATTTTTTTAAATGTTACCTGCATACTAATTTTCATACGATCATTCTTCCATACGTTCAAGCCTTAAGTGCTCAAAAATCCATATTGATAAATGTAAATTTTTTGTTTTATTGTTTCTTTCACTTAGGTTAGTATTAAATTCACTTAAATATAACATTTCAATAGTAAATTTTTGAATTTTTTTAAAATGTTACCTATATACTGATTTCCATACGATCATTCTTCCATACGTTCAAGCCTTAAGTGCTCAAAAATCCTAATTGATAAAATTTAAATTTTGAAATGTTTTATAGTGCTTTCACTTAGGTTAGTATTAAATTCACTCAAAAATAACATTTCAATAGTAGATTAATGAATTTTTTAATTTTTTTTAAATGTTACCTATATACTGATTCTCATACGATCATTCTTCCATACGTTCAAGCCTTAAGTGCTCAAAAATCCATATTGATAAATGTAAATTTTGATATGTTTTATTGTTTCTTTTACTAAAAAATAATATTTCAAAAGTAGATTTTTAAATTTTTGAATTTTTTTAAAATGTTACCTATATACTGGATCTCATACGATCATTCTTCCATACGTTCAAGCCTTCAGATCTCAAAAATCCATATAAGTAAAAAGTAAATTTTGAAATGGTTTATTGTTTCTTTCACTAAAAAATAACATTTCAATAGTAGATTTTTGAATTTTTGAAATTTTTTGAAATAATACCTATATACTGATTCTCATACGATCATTCTTCCATAAGCCAAGCCTTAAGTGCCCAAAACTCCATATTGATAAATGTAAATTTTGAAATGTTTTATTGTTTCTTTCACTTAGGTTAGTATTAAATTCACTTAAAAATAACGTTTTAATAGTAGATTTTTGAATTTTTGAATTTTTTTTGAAATGTTACATATATACTGGATCTCAAAAGATCATTTTTCCATACGTTCAAGCCTTGAGATCTCAAAAATCCATATAAATAAAATGTAAATTTTGAAATGGATTATTGTATCTTTCACTAAAAAATAACATTTCAATAGTAGATTATTGAATTTTTGAAATTTTTTGAAAAGTTACCTATATACTGTTTCTCATACGATCATTTTTCCATACATTTAAGCCTTAAGTGCTCAAAAATCCATATTGATAAAATGTAAATTTTGAAATGGTTTATTGTTTCTTTCACTAAAAAATAACATTTCAATCGTAGATTTTTGAATTTTTGAATTTTTTTGAAATGTTACCTATATACTGATTCCCATACGATCATTCTTCCATACGTTCAAGCCTTAAGATCTCAAAAATCCATATAAATAAAATGTAAATTTTCAAATGGTTTATTGTTTCTATAGTAGATTTTTGAATATTTGATTTTTTTTGAAATGTTACCTATATACTGATTCCTATACGATCATTCTTCCATATGTTCAAGCCTTAAGTGCTCAAAAATCCATATTGATAACTGTAAATTTTGAAATGTTTTATTGTTTCTTTCACTTAGGTTAGTATTAAATTCACTTAAATATAACATTTCAATGGTATATTTTTGAATTTTTGAAATTTTTTGAAATGTTACCTATATACTGATTCCCATACGATCATTCTTCATACGTTCAAGCCTTATGTGCTTAAGAATCCGTATTGATAAAATTTATATTTTGAAATGGTTTATTGTTTCTTTCACTAAAAAATAACATTTCAATAGTAGATTATCGAATTTTTGAAATTTTTTGAAATGTTACCTATATACTGATTCTCATACGATCATTCTTCCATACATTCAAGCCTTAAGTGCTCAAAAATCCATATTGATAAATGTAAATTTTGAAATGTTTTATTGTTTCTTTCACTTAGGTTAGTATTAAATTCACTCAAAAAAAAAACGTTTCAATAGTAGATTTTTGAATTCTTTTGAAATGTTACCTATATACTGGATCTCATACGATCATTCATCCATACGTTCAAGCCTTAAGTTCTCAAAAATCCTTATTGATAAAATGCAAATTTTGAAATGGTTTATTGTTTCTTTCACTAAAAAATAACATATCAATAGTAGATTATTAAATTTTTGAAATTTTTTTAAATGTTACCTATATACTAATTCCCATACGATCATTCTTCCATACGTTCAAGCCTTAAGTGCTCAAAAATCCATATAGATAAATGTAAATTTTGAAATGTTTTATTGTTTCTTTCACTTAGTTTAGTATTAAATTCACTTAAACATAACATTTCATTAGTAAATTTTTGAATTTTTTTGAAATGTTACCTATACACTGATTCTCATAAGATCATTCTTCTATACGTTCAAGCCTTAAGTGCTCAAAAATCCATATTGATAAATGTAAATTTGGAAATGGTTTATTGTTTCTTTTACTAAAAAATAACATTTCAAAAGTAGGTTTTTAAATTTTGGAATTTTTTTAAAATGTTACCTATATACTGGATCTCATACGATCATTCTTCCATACGTTCAAGCCTTAAGTGCTCAAAAATCCATATTGATAAATGTAAATTTTGAAATGTTTTATTGTTTCTTTCACTAAAAAATAACATTTCAATAGTAGATTTTTGAATTTTTGAAATTTTTTGAAATGTTACCTATATACTGATTCCCATACGATCATTCTTCATACGTTCAAGCCTTATGTGCTTAAAAATCCGTATTGATAAAATTTATATTTTGAAATGGTTTATTGTTTCTTTCACTAAAAAATAACATTTCAATAGTAGATTTTCGAATTTTTGAAATATTTTGAAATGTTACCTATATACTGATTCTCATTCGATCATTCTTCCATACGTTCAAGCCTTAAGTGCTCAAAAATCCATATTGATAAATGTAAATTTTGAAATGTTTTATTGTTTCTTTCACTTAGGTAAGTATTAAATTCACTCAAAAAAAAAACGTTTCAATAGTAGATTTTTGAATTTTTTTGAAATGTTACCTATATACTGGATCACATACGATCATTCTGCCGTACGTTCAAGCCTTAAGATCTCAAAAATCCATATAAATAAAATGAAAATTTTGAAATGGTTTATTGTTTCTTTCACTAAAAAATAACATTTCAATAGTAGATTATTGAATTTTTGAAATTTTTTGAAATGTTACCTATATACTGATTCCCATACGAACATTCTTCATACGTTCAAGCCTTATGTGCTTAAAAATCCGTATTGATAAAATTTATATTTTGAAATGGTTTATTGTTTCTTTCACTAAAAAATAACATTTCAATAGTAGATTTTCGAATTTTTGAAATATTTTGAAATGTTACCTATATACTGATTCTCATACGATCATTCTTCCATACGTTCAAGCCTTAAGTGCTCAAAAATCCATATTGATAAATGTAAATTTTGAAATGTTTTATTGTTTCTTTCACTTAGGTTAGTATTAAATTCACTCAAAAATAAAGTTTCAATAGTAGATTTTTGAATTCTTTTAAAATGTTACCTATATACTGGATCTCATACGATCATTCTTCCATACGTTCAAGCCTTAAGTGCTCAAAAATCCATATTGATAAATGTAAATTTAGAAATGGTTTATTGTTTCTTTTACTAAAAAATAACATTTCAAAAGTAGATTTTTAAATTTTTGAATTTTTTTAAAATGTTACCTATATACTGGATCTCATACGATCATTCTTCCATACGTTCAAGCCTTCAGATCTCAAAAATCCATATAAGTAAAAAGTAAATTTTGAAATGGTTTATTGTTTCTTTCACTAAAAAATAACATTTCAATAGTAGATTTTTGAATTTTTGAAATTTTTTGAAATGTTACCTATATACTGATTCCCATACGATCATTCTTCATACGTTCAAGCCTTATGTGCTTAAAAATCCGTATTGATAAAATTTATATTTTGAAATGGTTTATTGTTTCTTTCACTAAAAAATAACATTTCAATAGTAGATTTTCGAATTTTTGAAATATTTTGAAATGTTACCTATATACTGATTCTCATACGATCATTCTTCCATACGTTCAAGCCTTAAGTGCTCAAAAATCCATATTGATAAATGTAAATTTTGAAATGTTTTATTGTTTCTTTCACTTAGGTTAGTATTAAATTCACTCAAAAAAAAACGTTTCAATAGTAGATTTTTGAATTTTTTTGAAATGTTACCTATATACTGGATCACATACGATCATTCTGCCATACGTTCAAGCCTTAAGATCTCAAAAATCCATATAAATAAAATGAAAATTTTGAAATGGTTTATTGTTTCTTTCACTAAAAAATAACATTTCAATAGTAGATTATTGAATTTTTGAAATTTTTTGAAATGTTACCTATATACTGATTGCCATACGATTATTCTTCCATACGTTCAAGCTTTAAGTGCTCAAAAATCCATATTGATAAATGTAAATTTTGATATGTTTTATTGTTTCTTTCACTTAGGTTAGTATTAAATTCACTTAAACATAACATTTCATTAGTAAATTTTTGAATTTTTTTGAAATGTTACCTATATACTGATTCTCATACGATCATTCTTCCATACATTCAAGCCTTAAGTGCTCAAAGATCCATATTGATAAATGTAAATTTTGAAATGTTTTATTGTTTCTTTCACTTAGGTTAGTATTAAATTCACTCAAAAAAAACGTTTCAATAGTAGATTTTTGAATTTTTTTGAAATGATACCTATATACTGGATCTCATACGATCATTCATCCATACGTTCAAGCCTTAAGTTCTCAAAAATCCTTATTGATAAAATGCAAATTTTGAAATGGTTTATTGTTTCTTTCACTAAAAAATAACATATCAATAGTAGATTATTGAATTTTTGAAATTTTTTTAAATGTTACCTGTATACTGATTCCCATACGATCATTCTTCCATACGTTCAAGTCTAAAGTGCCCAAAAATCCATATTGATAAATGTAAATTTTGAAATGTTTTATTGTTTCTTTCACTTAGGTTAGTATTAAATTCACTCAAAAATAAAGTTTCAATAGTAGATTTTTGAATTCTTTTAAAATGTTACCTATATACTGGATCTCATACGATCATTCTTCCATACGTTCAAACCTTAAGTGCTCAAAAATCCATATTGATAAATGTAAATTTAGAAATGGTTTATTGTTTCTTTTACTAAAAAATAACATTTCAAAAGTAGATTTTTAAATTTTTGAATTTTTTTAAAATGTTACCTATATACTGGATCTCATACGATCATTCTTCCATACGTTCAAGCCTTCAGATCTCAAAAATCCATATAAGTAAAAAGTAAATTTTGAAATGGTTTATTGTTTCTTTCACTAAAAAATAACATTTCAATAGTAGATTTTTGAATTTTTGAAATTTTTTGAAATAATACCTATATACTGATTCTCATACGATCATTCTTCCATACGTTCAAGTCTAAAGTGCCCAAAAATCCATATTGATAAATGTAAATTTTGAAATGTTTTATTGTTTCTTTCACTTAGGTTAGTATTAAATTCACTCAAAAATAAAGTTTCAATAGTAGATTTTTGAATTCTTTTAAAATGTTACCTATATACTGGATCTCATACGATCATTCTTCCATACGTTCAAACCTTAAGTGCTCAAAAATCCATATTGATAAATGTAAATTTAGAAATGGTTTATTGTTTCTTTTACTAAAAAATAACATTTCAAAAGTAGATTTTTAAATTTTTGAATTTTTTTAAAATGTTACCTATATACTGGATCTCATACGATCATTCTTCCATACGTTCAAGCCTTCAGATCTCAAAAATCCATATAAGTAAAAAGTAAATTTTGAAATGGTTTATTGTTTCTTTCACTAAAAAATAACATTTCAATAGTAGATTTTTGAATTTTTGAAATTTTTTGAAATAATACCTATATACTGATTCTCATACGATCATTCTTCCATACGTTCAAGTCTAAAGTGCCCAAAAATCCATATTGATAAATGTAAATTTTGAAATGTTTTATAGTGTTTTCACTTAGGTTAGTATTAAATTCACTTAAAAAAAACGTTTCAATAGTAGATTTTTGAATTTTTTTGAAATGTTACCTATATACTGGATCACATACGATCATTCTGCCATACGTTCAAGCCTTAAGATCTCAAAAATCCATATAAATAATATGAAAATTTTGAAATGGTTTATTGTTTCTTTCACTAAAAAGATAACATATCAATAGTAGATTATTGAATTTTTGAAATTTTTTTAAATGTTACCTGTATACTGATTCCCATACGATCATTCTTCCATACGTTCAAGCCTTAAGTGCTCAAAAATCCATATTGATAAATGTAAATTTTGAAATGTTTTATTGTTTCTTTCACTTAGGTTAGTATTAAATTCACTCAAAAAAAACGTTTCAATAGTAGATTTTTGAATTTTTTTGAAATGATACCTATATACTGGATCTCATACGATCATTCATCCATACGTTCAAGCCTTAAGTTCTCAAAAATCCTTATTGATAAAATGCAAATTTTGAAATGGTTTATTGTTTCTTTCACTAAAAAATAACATATCAATAGTAGATTATTGAATTTTTGAAATTTTTTTAAATGTTACCTGTATACTGATTCCCATACGATCATTCTTCCATACGTTCAAGTCTAAAGTGCCCAAAAATCCATATTGATAAATGTAAATTTTGAAATGTTTTATTGTTTCTTTCACTTAGGTTAGTATTAAATTCACTCAAAAATAAAGTTTCAATAGTAGATTTTTGAATTCTTTTAAAATGTTACCTATATACTGGATCTCATACGATCATTCTTCCATACGTTCAAACCTTAAGTGCTCAAAAATCCATATTGATAAATGTAAATTTAGAAATGGTTTATTGTTTCTTTTACTAAAAAATAACATTTCAAAAGTAGATTTTTAAATTTTTGAATTTTTTTAAAATGTTACCTATATACTGGATCTCATACGATCATTCTTCCATACGTTCAAGCCTTCAGATCTCAAAAATCCATATAAGTAAAAAGTAAATTTTGAAATGGTTTATTGTTTCTTTCACTAAAAAATAACATTTCAATAGTAGATTTTTGAATTTTTGAAATTTTTTGAAATAATACCTATATACTGATTCTCATACGATCATTCTTCCATACGTTCAAGTCTAAAGTGCCCAAAAATCCATATTGATAAATGTAAATTTTGAAATGTTTTATTGTTTCTTTCACTTAGGTTAGTATTAAATTCACTCAAAAATAAAGTTTCAATAGTAGATTTTTGAATTCTTTTAAAATGTTACCTATATACTGGATCTCATACGATCATTCTTCCATACGTTCAAACCTTAAGTGCTCAAAAATCCATATTGATAAATGTAAATTTAGAAATGGTTTATTGTTTCTTTTACTAAAAAATAACATTTCAAAAGTAGATTTTTAAATTTTTGAATTTTTTTAAAATGTTACCTATATACTGGATCTCATACGATCATTCTTCCATACGTTCAAGCCTTCAGATCTCAAAAATCCATATAAGTAAAAAGTAAATTTTGAAATGGTTTATTGTTTCTTTCACTAAAAAATAACATTTCAATAGTAGATTTTTGAATTTTTGAAATTTTTTGAAATAATACCTATATACTGATTCTCATACGATCATTCTTCCATACGTTCAAGTCTAAAGTGCCCAAAAATCCATATTGATAAATGTAAATTTTGAAATGTTTTATAGTGTTTTCACTTAGGTTAGTATTAAATTCACTTAAAAAAAACGTTTCAATAGTAGATTTTTGAATTTTTTTGAAATGTTACCTATATACTGGATCACATACGATCATTCTGCCATACGTTCAAGCCTTAAGATCTCAAAAATCCATATAAATAATATGAAAATTTTGAAATGGTTTATTGTTTCTTTCACTAAAAAAATAACATATCAATAGTAGATTATTGAATTTTTGAAATTTTTTTAAATGTTACCTGTATACTGATTCCCATACGATCATTCTTCCATACGTTCAAGCCTTAAGTGCTCAAAAATCCATATTGATAAATGTAAATTTTGAAATGTTTTATTGTTTCTTTCACTTAGGTTAGTATTAAATTCACTCAAAAAAAACGTTTCAATAGTAGATTTTTGAATTTTTTTGAAATGATACCTATATACTGGATCTCATACGATCATTCATCCATACGTTCAAGCCTTAAGTTCTCAAAAATCCTTATTGATAAAATGCAAATTTTGAAATGGTTTATTGTTTCTTTCACTAAAAAATAACATATCAATAGTAGATTATTGAATTTTTGAAATTTTTTTAAATGTTACCTGTATACTGATTCCCATACGATCATTCTTCCATACGTTCAAGTCTAAAGTGCCCAAAAATCCATATTGATAAATGTAAATTTTGAAATGTTTTATTGTTTCTTTCACTTAGGTTAGTATTAAATTCACTCAAAAATAAAGTTTCAATAGTAGATTTTTTAATTCTTTTAAAATGTTACCTATATACTGGATCTCATACGATCATTCTTCCATACGTTCAAACCTTAAGTGCTCAAAAATCCATATTGATAAATGTAAATTTAGAAATGGTTTATTGTTTCTTTTACTAAAAAATAACATTTCAAAAGTAGATTTTTAAATTTTTGAATTTTTTTAAAATGTTACCTATATACTGGATCTCATACGATCATTCTTCCATACGTTCAAGCCTTCAGATCTCAAAAATCCATATAAGTAAAAAGTAAATTTTGAAATGGTTTATTGTTTCTTTCACTAAAAAATAACATTTCAATAGTAGATTTTTGAATTTTTGAAATTTTTTGAAATAATACCTATATACTGATTCTCATACGATCATTCTTCCATACGTTCAAGTCTAAAGTGCCCAAAAATCCATATTGATAAATGTAAATTTTGAAATGTTTTATAGTGTTTTCACTTAGGTTAGTATTAAATTCACTTAAAAAAAACGTTTCAATAGTAGATTTTTGAATTTTTTTGAAATGTTACCTATATACTGGATCTCATACGATCATTCTTCCATACGTTCAAGCCTTCAGATCTCAAAAATCCATATAAGTAAAAAGTAAATTTTGAAATGGTTTATTGTTTCTTTCACTAAAAAATAACATTTCAATAGTAGATTTTAGAATTTTTGAAATTTTTTGAAATGTTACCTATATACTGGATCTCATACGATCATTCTTCCATACGTTCAAACCTTAAGTGCTCAAAAATCCATATTGATAAATGTAAATTTAGAAATGGTTTTTTGTTTCTTTTACTAAAAAATAACATTTCAAAAGTAGATTTTTGAATTTTTGAATTTTTTTTGAAATGTTACATATATACTGGATCTCAAAAGATCATTCTTCCATACGTTCAAGCCTTAAGATCTCAAAAATCCATATAAATAAAATGTAAATTTTGAAATGGATTATTGTATCTTTCACTAAAAAATAACATTTCAATCGTAGATTTTTGAATTTTTGAATTTTTTTGAAATGTTACCTATATACTGATTCCCATACGATCATTCTTCCATACTTTCAAGCCTTAAGATCTCAAAAATCCATATAAATAAAATGTAAATTTTCAAATGGTTTATTGTTTCTATAGTAGATTTTTGAATATTTGAATTTTTTTGAAATGTTACCTATATACTGATTCCTATACGATCATTCTTCCATATGTTGAAGCCTTAAGTGCTCAAAAATCCATATTGATAACTGTAAATTTTGAAATGTTTTATTGTTTCTTTCACTTAGGTTAGTATTAAATTCACTTAAATATAACATTTCAATGGTAGATTTTTGAATTTTTGAAATTTTTTGAAATGTTACCTATATACTGATTCCCATACGATCATTCTTCATACGTTCAAGCCTTATGTGCTTAAAAATCCGTATTGATAAAATTTATATTTTGAAATGGTTTATTGTTTCTTTCAGTAAAAAATAACATTTCAATAGTAGATTATCGAATTTTTGAAATTTTTTGAAATGTTAC
The DNA here is from genome assembly GCA_034638295.1 of Phortica okadai. Lineage (NCBI taxonomy): Eukaryota > Metazoa > Arthropoda > Insecta > Diptera > Drosophilidae > Phortica > Phortica okadai. The sequence continues at coordinate 25,480,230 of CM067851.1, read as the reverse complement.
CTATATACTGATTCTCATACGATCATTCTTCCATACGTTCACGCCTTAAGTGCTCAAAAATCCATATTGATAAATGTAAATTTTGAAATGTTTTATTGTTTCTTTCACTTAGGTTAGTATTAAATTCACTCAAAAAAAACGTTTCAATAGTAGATTTTTGAATTTTTTTGAAATGTTACCTATATACTGGATCACATACGATCATTCTGCCATACGTTCAAGCCTTAAGATCTCAAAAATCCATATAAATAATATGAAAATTTTGAAATGGTTTATTGTTTCTTTCACTAAAAAATAACATATCAATAGTAGATTATTGAATTTTTGAAATTTTTTTAAATGTTACCTGTATACTGATTCCCATACGATCATTCTTCCATACGTTCAAGCCTTAAGTGCTCAAAAATCCATATTGATAAATGTAAATTTTGAAATGTTTTATTGTTTCTTTCACTTAGGTTAGTATTAAATTCACTTAAACATAACATTTCATTAGTAAATTTTTGAATTTTTTTGAAATGTTACCTATATACTGATTCTCATAAGATCATTCTTCCATACATTCAAGCCTTAAGTGCTCAAAAATCCATATTGATAAATGTAAATTTTGAAATGTTTTATTGTTTCTTTCACTTAGGTTAGTATTAAATTCACTCAAAAATAAAGTTTCAATAGTAGATTTTTGAATTCTTTTAAAATGTTACCTATATACTGGATCTCATACGATCATTCTTCCATACGTTCAAGCCTTAAGTGCTCAAAAATCCATATTGATAAATGTAAATTTAGAAATGGTTTATTGTTTCTTTTACTAAAAAATAACATTTCAAAAGTAGATTTTTAAATTTTTGAATTTTTTTAAAATGTTACCTATATACTGGATCTCATACGATCATTCTTCCATACGTTCAAGCCTTCAGATCTCAAAAATCCATATAAGTAAAAAGTAAATTTTGAAATGGTTTATTGTTTCTGTCACTAAAAAATAACGTTTCAATAGTAGATTTTTGAATTTTTGAAATTTTTTGAAATAATACCTATATACTGATTCTCATACGATCATTCTTCCATACGTTCAAGTCTAAAGTGCCAAAAATCCATATTGATAAATGTAAATTTTGAAATGTTTTATTGTTTCTTTCACTTAGGTTAGTATTAAATTCACTTAAAAATAACGTTTCAATAGTAGATTTTTGAATTTTTGAATTTTTTTTGAAATGTTACATATATACTGGATCTCAAAAGATCATTCTTCCATACGTTCAAGCCTTAAGATCTCAAAAATCCATATAAATAAGATGTAAATTTTGAAATGGATTATTGTATCTTTCACTAAAAAATAATATTTCAATCGTAGATTTTTGAATTTTTGAATTTTTTTGAAATGTTACCTATATACTGATTCCCATACGATCATTCTTCCATACTTTCAAGCCTTAAGATCTCAAAAATCCATATAAATAAAATGTAAATTTTCAAATGGTTTATTGTTTCTATAGTAGATTTTTGAATATTTGAATTTTTTTGAAATGTTACCTATATACTGATTCCTATACGATCATTCTTCCATATGTTCAAGCCTTAAGTGCTCAAAAATCCATATTGATAACTGTAAATTTTGAAATGTTTTATTGTTTCTTTCACTTAGGTTAGTATTAAATTCACTTAAATATAACATTTCAATGGTAGATTTTTGAATTTTTGAAATTTTTTGAAATGTTACCTATATACTGATTCCCATACGATCATTCTTCATACCTTCAAGCCTTATGTGCTTAAAAATCCGTATTGATAAAATTTATATTTTGAAATGGTTTATTGTTTCTTTCACTAAAAAATAACAGTTCAATAGTAGATTATCGAATTTTTGAAATTTTTTGAAATGTTACCTATATACTGATTCTCATACGATCATTCTTCCATACGTTCAAGCCTTAAGATCTCAAAAATCCATATAAATAAAATGAAAATTTTGAAATGGTTTATTGTTTCTTTCACTAAAAAATAACATTTCAATAGTAGATTATTGAATTTTTGAAATTTTTTGAAATGTTACCTATATACTGATTGCCATACGATTATTCTTCCATACGTTCAAGCTTTAAGTGCTCAAAAACCCATATTGATAAAATGTAAATTTTGCAATGTTTTATTGTTTCTTTCACTTGAAAATAACATTTCAATAGTAGATTTTTGAATTTTTTAAATTTTTTGAAATGTTACTTATATACTGATTCTCATACGATTATTCTTTCATACGTTCAAGCCTTAAGTGCTCAAAAACCCATATTGATAAAATGTAAATTTTGCAATGGTTTATTGTTTCTTTCACTCAAAAATAAAATTTCAATAGTAGATTTTGGAATTTTTGAATTTTTTAGAAATTTTACCTATATACTGGATCTCATACGATCATTCTGCCATACGTTCAAGCCTTAAGATCTCAAAAATCCATATTAATAAAATGTGAATTTTGCAATGGTTTATTGTTTCTTTCACTCAAAAATAACATTTCAATAGTAGATTTTTGAATTTTTGAATTTTTTAGAAATTTTACCTATATACTGGATCTCATACGATCATTCTGCCATACGTTCAAGCCTTAAGATCTCAAAAATCCATATTGATAAATGTAAATTTTGAAATGGTTTATTGTTTCTTTCACTACAAAATAATATTTCAATAGTAGATTATTGAATTTTTGAAATTTTTTGAAATGTTACCTATATACTGATTCTCATACGATCATTCTTCCATACGTTCAAGCCTTAAGTGGTCATAAATCCATATTGATGAATGTACATTTTGAAATGGTTTATTGTTTCTTTCACTACAAAATAATATTTCAATAGTAGATTATTGAATTTTTGAAATTTTTTGAAATGTTACCTATATACTGATTCTCATACGATCATTCTTTCATACGTTCAAGCTTTAAGATCTCAAAAATCCATATTGATAAAATGTAAATTTTGCAATGGTTTATTGCTTCTTTCACTTAAAAATAACATTTCAATAGTAGATTTTTGATTTTTTGAAGTTTTTTGAAGTGTTACCTATATACTGGATCTCATACGATCATTCTTCCATAAGTTCAAGCCTTAAGTGCTCAAAAATCCAGATTGATAAATGTAAATTTTGAAATGTTGTATTGTTTCTTTCACTAAAAAATAATATTTCAATAGTAGATTATTGAATTTTTGATATTTTTTAAAATGTTACCTATATACTTATTTTCATACGGTCATTCTTCCATACGTTCAAGCCTTAAGTGCTAAAAAATCCATATTGATAAATGTAAATTTTGAAATGTTTTATTGTTTCTTTCACTTAGGTTAGTATTAAATTCACTCAAAAATAACGTTTCAATGGTAGATTTTTGAATTTTTTGGAAATGTTACCTATATACTGGATCTCATACGATCATTCATCCATACGTTCAAGCCTTAAGATCTCAAAAATCCTTATAAATAAAATGTAAATTTTGAAATGGTTTATTGTTTCTTTCACAAAAAATAACATTTCAATAGTAGATTATTGAATTTTTGAAATTTTTTGAAATGTAACCTATATACAGTTTCTCATACGATCATTCTTCCATACGTTCAAGCCTTAAAAGCTCAAAAATCCAGATTGATAAAATGTAAATTTAGAAATGGTTTATTGTTTCTTTCACTAAAAAATAACATTTCAATAGTAGATTTTTGAATATTTGAATTTTTTTGAAATAATACCTATATACTGATTTTCATACGATCATTCTTCCATACGTTCAAGCCTTAAGTGCTCAAAAATCCTTATTGATAAAATGTAAATTTTGAAATGGTTTATTGTTTCTTTCACTAAAAAATAACATATCAATAGTAGATTATTGAATTTTTAAAATTTTTTTAAATGTTACCTGTATACTGATTCCCATACGATCATTCTTCCATATGTTCAAGCCTTAAGTGCTCAAAAATCCATATTGATAAATGTAAATTTTGAAATATTTTATTGTTTCTTTCACTTAGGTTAGTATTAAATTCACTTAAACATAACATTTCATTAGTAAATTTTTGAATTTTTTTAAAATGTTACCTATATACTGATTCTCATACGATCATTCTTCCATACGTTCAAGCCTTAAGTGCTCAAAAATCCTAATTGATAAAATTTAAATTTTGAAATGTTTTATAGTGTTTTCACTTAGGTTAGTATTAAATTCACTCAAAAATAATGTTTCAATAATAGATTTTTAAATTTTTGAATTTTTTTGAAATGTTACCTATATACTGGATCTCATACGATCATTCTTCCATACGTTCAAGCCTTAAGATCTCAAAAATCCATATAAAAAAATTTAAATTTTGAAATGGTTTCTTGTTTCTTTCACTAAAAAATAACATATCAATAGTAGATTATTGAATTTTTGAAATTTTTTTAAATGTTACCTGTATACTAATTTTCATACGATCATTCTTCCATACGTTCAAGCCTTAAGTGCTCAAAAATCCATATTGATAAATGTAAATTTTGAAATGTTTTATTGTTTCTTTCACTTAGGTTAGTATTAAATTCACTTAAATATAAAATTTCAATAGTAAATTTTTGAATTTTTTCAAAATGTTACCTATATACTGATTCCCATACGATCATTCTTCCATACGTTCAAGCCTTAAGTGCTCAAAAATCCTAATTGATAAAATTTAAATTTTGAAATGTTTTATAGTGCTTTCGCTTAGGTTAGTATTAAATTCACTTAAAAATAACATTTCAATAGTAGATTATTGAATTTTTGAATTTTTTTTTAAATGTTACCTATATACTGATTCCCATACGATCATTCTTCCATACGTTCAAGCCTTCAGATCTCAAAAATCCATATAAGCAAAAAGTAAATTTTGAAATGGTTTATTGTTTCTTTCACTTAAAAATAACATTTCAATAGTAGATTTTTAAATTTTTGAAATTTTTTGAAATAATACCTATATACTGATTCTCAAACGATCATTCTTCCATACGTTCAAGCCTTAAGATCTCAAAAATCCATATTGATAAATGTAAATTTTGAAATGGTTTATTGTTTCTATAGTAGATTTTTGAATATTTGAATTTTTTTGAAATGTTACCTATATACTGATTTTCATAGGATCATTCTTCCATACGTTCAAGCCTCAAGTGCTCAAAAATCCATATTGATAAAATGTAAATTTTGAAATGGTTTATTGTTTCTTTCACTTAAAAATAACATTTCAATAGTAGATTTTTGAATGTTAGAAATTTTTTGAAATGTTACCTGTATACTGATTCTTATATGATCATTCTTCCATACGATCAAGCCTTAAGATCTCAAAAATCCATATTGATAAATGTAAATTTTGAAATGTTTTATTGTTTCTTTCACTAAGGTTAGTATTAAATTCACTCAAAAATAACTTTTCAATAGTAGATTTTTGAATTTTTGAATTTTTTTTAAATGTTACCTATATACTGGATCTCATACGATCATTCTTCCATACGTTCAAGCCTTCAGATCTCAAAAATCCATATAAGTAAAAAGTAAATTTTGAAATGGTTTATTGTTTCTTTCACTAAAAAATAACATTTCAATAGTAGATTATTGAATTTTTGAAATTTTTTTAAATGTTACCTGTATACTGATTCCCATACGATCATTCTTCCATACGTTCAAGCTTTAAGTGCTCAAAAATCCATATTGATAAATGTAAATTTTGAAATGTTTTATTGTTTCTTTCACTTAGGTTAGTATTAAATTCACTTAAACATAACATTTCATTAGTAAATTTTTGAATTTTTTTGAAATGTTACCTATATACTGATTCTCATACGATCATTCTTCCATACGTTCAAGCCTTAAGTGCTCAAAAATCCTAATTGATAAAATTTAAATTTTGAAATGTTTTATAGTGTTTTCACTTAGGTTAGTATTAAATTCACTCAAAAATAATGTTTCAATAGTAGATTTTTAAATTCTTGAATTTTTTTGAAATGTTACCTATAAACTGATTCCCATACGATCATTCTTCCATACGTTCAAGCCTTAAGTGCTCAAAAATCCATATTGATAACTGTAAATTTTGAAATGTTTTATTGTTTCTTTCACTTAGGTTAGTATTAAATTCACTTAAACATAACATTTCATTAGTAAATTTTTGAATTTTTTTGAAATGTTACCTATATACTGATTCTCATACGATCATTCTTCCATACGTTCAAGCCTTAAGTGCTCAAAAATCCTAATTGATAAAATTTAAATTTTGAAATGTTTTATAGTGTTTTCACTTAGGTTAGTATTAAATTCACTCAAAAATAATGTTTCAATAGTAGATTTTTAAATTTTTGAATTTTTTTGAAATGTTACCTATAAACTGATTCCCATACGATCGTTCTTCCATACGTTCAAGCCTTAAGTGCTCAAAAATCCATATTGATAATTGTAAATTTTGAAATGTTTTATTGTTTCTTTCACTTAGGTTAGTATTAAATTCACGTAAATATAACATTTCAATAGTAAATTTTTGAATTTTTTCAGAATGTTACCTATATACTGATTCCCATACGATCATTCTTCCATACGTTCAAGCCTTAAGTGCTCAAAAATCCTTATTGATAAAATGTAAATTTTGAAATGTTTTATTGTTTCTTTTACTAAAAAATAACATTTCAATAGTAGATTTTTGAATTTTTTAATTTTTTTAAAATGTTACCTATATACTGGATCTCATACGATCATTCTTCCATACGTTAAAGCCTTCAGATCTCAAAAATCCATTTAAGTAAAAAGTAAATTTTGAAATGGTTTATTGTTTCTTTCACTAAAAAATAACATTTCAATAGTAGATTTTTGAATTTTTGAAATTTTTTGAAATAATACCTATATACTGATTCTCAAACGATCATTCTTCCATACGTTCAAGCCTTAAGTGCCCAAAAATCCATATTGATAAATGTAAATTTTGAAATGGTTTATTGTTGCTATAGTAGATTTTTGAATATTTGAATTTTTTTGAAATGTTACCTATATACTGATTTTCATAGGATCATTCTTCCATACGTTCAAGCCTTAAGTGCTCAAAAATCCATATTGATAAAATGTAAATTTTGCAATGGTTTATTGTTTCTTTCACTCAAAAATAACATTTCAATAGTAGATTTTGGAATTTTTGAATTTTTTAGAAATTTTACCTATATACTGGATCTCATACGATCATTCTGCCATACGTTCAAGCCTTAAGATCTCAAAAATCCATATAAATAAAATGTGAATTTTGCAATGGTTTATTGTTTCTTTCACTCAAAAATAACATTTCAATGGTAGATTTTTGAATTTTTGAATTTTTTGGAAATGTTACCTATATACTGGATCTCATACGATCATTCATCCATACGTTCAAGCCTTAAGATCTCAAAAATCCTTATAAATAAAATGTAAATTTTGAAATGGTTTATTGTTTCTTTCACAAAAAATAACATTTCAATAGTAGATTATTGAATTTTTGAAATTTTTTGAAATGTAACCTATATACAGTTTCTCATACGATCATTCTTCCATACGTTCAAGCCTTAAGTGCTCAAAAATCCAGATTGATAAAATGTAAATTTAGAAATGGTTTATTGTTTTTTTCACTAAAAAATAACATTTCAATAGTAGATTTTTGAATATTTGAATTTTTTTGAAATAATACCTATATACTGATTTTCATACGATCATTCTTCCATACGTTCAAGCCTTAAGTGCTCAAAAATCCTTATTGATAAAATGTAAATTTTGAAATGGTTTTTTGTTTCTTTCACTAAAAAATAACATATCAATAGTAGATTATTGAATTTTTAAAATTTTTTTAAATGTTACATGTATACTGATTCCCATACGATCATTCTTCCATACGTTCAAGCCTTAAGTGCTCAAAAATCCATATTGATAAATGTAAATTTTGAAATATTTTATTGTTTCTTTCACTTAGGTTAGTATTAAATTCACTTAAACATAACATTTCATTAGTAAATTTTTGAATTTTTTTGAAATGTTACCTATATACTGATTCTCATACGATCATTCTTCCATACGTTCAAGCCTTAAGTGCTCAAAAATCCTAATTGATAAAATTTAAATTTTGAAATGTTTTATAGTGTTTTCACTTAGGTTAGTATTAAATTCACTCAAAAATAATGTTTCAATAATAGATTTTTAAATTTTTGAATTTTTTTGAAATGTTACCTACATACTGGATCTCATACGATCATTCTTCCATACGTTCAAGCCTTAAGATCTCAAAAATCCATATAAAAAAATTTAAATTTTGAAATGGTTTATTGTTTCTTTCACTAAAAAATAACATATCAATAGTAGATTATTGAATTTTTGAAATTTTTTTAAATGTTACCTGTATACTAATTTTCATACGATCATTCTTCCATACGTTCAAGCCTTAAGTGCTCAAAAATCCATATTGATAAATGTAAATTTTGAAATGTTTTATTGTTTCTTTTACTAAAAAATAACATTTCAATAGTAGATTTTTGAATTTTTTTAAAATGTTACCTATATACTGGATCTCATACGATCATTCTTTCATACGTTCAAGCCTTCAGATCTCAAAAATCCATATAAGCAAAAAGTAAATTTTGAAATGGTTTATAGTTTCTTTCACTAAAAAATAACATTTCAATAGTAAATTTTTGAATTTTTGAAATTTTTTGAAATAATACCTATATACTGATTCTCAAACGATCATTCTTCCATACGTTCAAGCCTTAAGATCTCAAAAATCCATATTGATAAATGTAAATTTTGAAATGGTTTATTGTTTCTATAGTAGATTTTTGAATATTTGAATTTTTTTGAAATGTTACCTATATACTGATTTTCATAGGATCATTCTTCCATACGTTCAAGCCTTAAGTGCTCAAAAATCCATATTGATAAAATGTAAATTTTGAAATGGTTTATTGTTTCTTTCACTTAAAAATAACATTTCAATAGTAGATTTTTGAATGTTAGAAATTTTTTGAAATGTTACCTGTATACTGATTCTTATATGATCATTCTTCCATACGATCAAGCCTTAAGATCTCAAAAATCCATATTGATAAATGTAAATTTTGAAATGTTTTATTGTTTCTTTCACTAAGGTTAGTTTTAAATTCACTCAAAAATAACTTTTCAATAGTAGATTTTTGAATTTTTGAATTTTTTTTAAATGTTACCTATATACTGGATCTCATACGATCATTCTTCCATACGTTCAAGCCTTCAGATCTCAAAAATCCATATTGATAAATGTAAATTTTGAAATGGTTTATTGTTTCTATAGTAGATTTTTGAATATTTGAATTTTTTTGAAATGTTACCTATATACTGATTTTCATACGATCATTCTTCCATACGTTCAAGCCTTAAGTGCTCAAAAATCCATATTGATAAAATGTAAATTTTGAAATGGTTTATTGTTTCTTTCACTTAAAAATAACATTTCAATAGTAGATTTTTGAATGTTAGAAATTTTTTGAAATGTTACCTGTATACTGATTCTTATATGATCATTCTTCCATACGATCAAGCCTTAAGATCTCAAAAATCCATATTGATAAATGTAAATTTTGAAATGTTTTATTGTTTCTTTCACTAAGGTTAGTATTAAATTCACTTAAACATAACATTTCATTAGTAAATTTTTGAATTTTTTTGAAATGTTACCTATATACTGATTCTCATACGATCATTCTTCCATACGTTCAAGCCTTAAGTGCTCAAAAATCCTAATTGATAAAATTTAAATTTTGAAATGTTTTATAGTGTTTTCACTTAGGTTAGTATTAAATTCACTCAAAAATAATGTTTCAATAGTAGATTTTTAAATTTTTGAATTTTTTTGAAATGTTACCTATATACTGATTCCCATACGATCATTCTTCCATACGTTCAAGCCTTAAGTGCTCAAAAATCCATATTGATAAATGTAAATTTTGAAATGTTTTATTGTTTCTTTCACTTAGGTTAGTATTAAATTAACTTAAACATAACATTTCATTAGTAAATTTTTGAATTTTTTTGAAATGTTACCTATATACTGATTCTCATACGATCATTCTTCCATACGTTCAAGCCTTAAGTGCTCAAAAATCTTAATTGATAAAATTTAAATTTTGAAATGTTTTATAGTGTTTTCACTTAGGTTAGTATTAAATTCACTCAAAAATAATGTTTCAATAGTAGATTTTTAAATTTTTGAATTTTTTTGAAATGTTACCTATATACTGGATCTCATACGATCATTCTTCCATACGTTCAAGCCTTAAGATCTCAAAAATCCATATAAAAAAATTTAAATTTTTAAATGGTTTATTGTTTCTTTCACTAAAAAATAACATATAAACAGTAGATTATTGAATTTTTGAAATTTTTTTAAATGTTACCTGTATACTGATTCCCATACGATCATTCTTCCATACGTTCAAGCCTTAAGTGCTCAAAAATCCATATTGATAATTGTAAATTTTGAAATGTTTTATTGTTTCTTTCACTTAGGTTAGTATTAAATTCACTTAAATATAACATTTCAATAGTAAATTTTTGAATTTTTTCAAAATGTTACCTATATACTGATTCCCATACGATCATTCTTCCATACGTTCAAGCCTTAAGTGTTCAAAAATCCATATTGATAAATGTAAATTTTGAAATGTTTTATTGTTTCTTTTACTAAAAAATAACATTTCAATAGTAGATTTTTGAATTTTTTAATTTTTTTAAAATTTTACCTATATACTGGATCTCATACGATCATTCTTCCATACGTTCAAGCCTTCAGATCTCAAAAATTCATTAAAGTAAAAAGTAAATTTTGAAATGGTTTATTGTTTCTTTCACTAAAAAATAACATTTCAATAGTAGATTTTTGAATTTTTGAAATTTTTTGAAATATAACCTATATACTGATTCTCAAACGATCATTCTTCCATACGGTCAAGCCTTAAGTGCCCAAAAATCCATATTGATAAATGTAAATTTTGAAATGGTTTATTGTTTCTATAGTAGATTTTTGAATATTTGAATTTTTTTGAAATGTTACCTATATACTGATTTTCATAGGATCATTCTTCCATACGTTCAAGCCTTAAGTGCTCAAAAATCCATATTGATAAAATGTAAATTTTGAAATGGTTTATTGTTTCTATAGTAGATTTTTGAATATTTGAATTTTTTTGAAATGTTACCTATATACTGATTCTTATATGATCATTCTTCCATACGATCAAGCCTTAAGATCTCAAAAATCCATATTGATAAATGTAAATTTTGAAATGTTTTATTGTTTCTTTCACTAAGGTTAGTATTAAATTCACTCAAAAATAACTTTTCAATAGTAGATTTTTGAATTTTTGAATTTTTTTTAAATGTTACCTATATACTGGATCTCATACGATCATTCTTCCATACGTTCAAGCCTTCAGATCTCAAAAATCCATATTGATAAATGTAAATTTTGAAATGGTTTATTGTTTCTTTCACTAAAAAATAACATTTCAATAGTAGATTTTTGAATTTTTGAAATTTTTTGAAATAATACCTATATACTGATTCCCATACGATCATTCTTCCATACGTTCAAGCCTTAAGTGCTCAAAAATCCATATTGATAAAATGTAAATTTTGAAATGGTTTATTGTTTCTTTCACTAAAAAATAATATTTCAATAGTAGATTTTTGAATTTTTGAATTTTTTTGAAATGTAACCTATATACTGATTCCCATACGATCATTCTTCCATACGTTCAAGCCTTAAGATCTCAAAAATCCATATAAATAAAATGTAAACTTTCAAATGGTTTATTGTTTCTATAGTAGATTTTTGAATATTTGTATTTTTTTGAAATGTTCTCTATATATTGATTCCTATACGATCATTCTTCAATATGTTCAAGCCTTAAGATCTCAAAAATCCATATAAATAAAATGTAAATTTTGAAATGGTTTATTGTTTCTATAGTAGATTTTTGAGTTTTTGAAATTTTTTGAAATAATACCTATATACTGATTTTCATAGGATCATTCTTCAATACTTTCAAGCCTTAAGATCTCAAAAATCCATATACATAAAATGTAAATTTTGAAATAGTTTATTGTTTCTTTCACTAAAAAAAAACATTTCAATAGTAGATAATTGAATTTTTGAAATGTTACCTATATACTGATTCTCATACGATCATTCTTCCATATGTTCAAGCCTTAAGATATAAAAAATCTATATAAATAAAATGTAAATTTTGCAATGTTTTATTGTTTCTTTCACTTAGGTTAGTATTAAATTCACTCAAAAATAACGTTTCAATAGTAGATTTTTGAATTTTTTTGAAATGTTACCTATATACTGATTCTCATATGATCATTCTTTCATACGTTCAAGCCTTAAGTGCTCAAAAATCCATATTAATAAAATTTAAGATTTGAAATGTTTTATTGTTTCTTTCACTTAAAAATAACATTTCAATAGTAGATTTTTTAATTTTTTAAATTTTTTGAAATGTTACCTATATACTGATTCTCAAACGATTATTCTTCCATACGTTCAAGCCTTAAGTGCTCAAAAACCCATATTGATAAAATGTAAATTTTGCAATGGTTTATTGTTTCTTTCACTTAAAAATAACATTTCAATAGTAGATTTTTGAATTTTAGAATTTTTTTTGAAATGTTACCTATATACTGGATCTCATACGATCATTCTTCCATACGTTCAAGCCTTAAGATCTCAAAAATCTATATAAATAAAATGTAAATTTTGAAATGGTTTATTGTTTCTTTCACTTAAAAAAAACATTTCAATAGTAGATTTTTGAATTTTTTAAATTTTTTGATATGTTACCTATATACTGATTCTCATACGATCATTCTTCCATACGTTTAAGCCTTCAGTGCTCAAAAATCCATATTGATAAATGTAAATTTTGAAATTTTTTATTGTTTGTTTCACTTAGGTTAGTATTAAATTCACTTAAATATCACATTTCAATAGTAGATTTTTGAATTTTTGAATTTTTTTTAAATGTTACCTATATACTGGATCTCATACGATCATTTTTCCATACGTTCAAGCCTTAAGTGCTCAAAATTCCATATTGACAAAATTTAAATTTTGAATTGTTGTATTGTTTCTTTCACTTAAAAATAACATTTCAATAGTAGATTTTTGAATTTTAGAAATTTTTTGAAATGTTACCTGTATACTGATTCTCATATGATCATTCTTCCATACGTTCAAGCCTTATGTGCTGAAAAACCCAAATTGATAAAATGTAAATTTTGCAATGGTTTATAGTTTCTTTAATTTAGAAATAACATTTCAATAGTAGATTTTTGAATTTTTTAATTTTTTTGAAGTGTTACCTATATACTGGATGTCATACGATCATTCTTCCATACGTTCAAGCCTTAAGTGCTCAAAAATCCATATAAATAAAATGTAAATTTTGAAATGGTTTATTGTTTGTTTCACTAAAAAATAACATTTCAATAGTAGATTATTGAATTTTTGAAATTTTTTGAAATGTTACCTATTTACTGATTCCCATACGATCATTCTTCCATACGTTCAAGCCTTAAGTGGTCAAAAATCCATATTGATAAATGTAAATTTTGAAATGTTTTATTGTTTCTTTGATTTAAAAAAAAACATTTCAATAGTAGATTTTTGAATTTTTGAATTTTTTTGAAGTGTTACCTATATACTGGATCTCATACGATCATTCTTCCATACGTTCAAGCCTTAAGTGCTTAAAAATCCATATTGATAAATGTAAATTTTGAAATATTTCATTGTTTCTTTCACTTAGGTTAGTATTAAATTCACTCAAAAATAACGTTTCAATAGTAGATTTTTGAATTTTGGAATTTTTTTTAAATGTTACCTATATACTGGAAATTTTTTGAAATGTTACCTATATACTGATTCTCATACGATCATTCTTCCATACGTTCAAGCCTTAAGTGCTCAAAAATTTTTTAATTTTTTAAATTTTTTGAAATGTTACCTATATACTGATTCTCAAACGATTATTCTTCCATACGTTCAAGCCTTAAGTGCTCAAAAATCCATATTGATAAATGTAAATTTTGAAATGGTTTATTGTTTCTTTCACTTAGGTTAGTATTAAATTCACTTAAATATAACATTTCAATAGTAGATTTTTGAATTTTTGAATTTTTTTTAAATGTTACCTATATACTGATTCTCATACTATCATTCTTCCATACGTTCAAGCCTTAAGTGCTCAAAAATCCATATTGATAAATGTAAATTTTGAAATGTTTTATTGTTTCTTTCACTTAGGTTAGTATTAAATTCACTTAAATATAACATTTCAATAGTAGATTTTTGAATTTTTGAATTTTTTTTTAAATGCTACCTATATACTGATTCTCATACTATCATTCTTCCATACGTTCAAGCCTTAAGTGCTCAAAAATCCATATTGATAAATGTAAATTTTGAAATGTTTTATTGTTTCTTTCACTTAGGTTAGTATTAAATTCACTTAAATATAACATTTCAATAGTAGATTTTTGAATTTTTTTGAAATGTTACCTATATACTGGATCTCATACGATCATTCTTCCATACGTTAAAGCCTTAAAATCTCAAAAATCCATATAAATAAAATGTAAATTTTGAAATGGTTTATTGTTTCTTTCACTTAAAAATAACATTTCAATAGTAGATTATTGAATTTTAGAATTTTTTTTAAATGTTACCTATATACTGATTCTCATACGATCATTCTTCCATACGTTCAAGCCTTAAGTGCTCAAAAATCCATATTGACAAAATTTAAATTTTGAATTGTTGTATTGTTTCTTTCACTTAAAAATAACATTTCAATAGTAGATTTTTGAATTTTAGAAATTTTTTGAAATGTTACCTGTATACTGATTCTCATATGATCATTCTTCCATACGTTCAAGCCTTATGTGCTGAAAAACCCAAATTGATAAAATGTAAATTTTGCAATGGTTTATAGTTTCTTTAATTTAGAAATAACATTTCAATAGTAGATTTTTGAATTTTTTAATTTTTTTGAAGTGTTACCTATATACTGGATGTCATACGATCATTCTTCCATACGTTCAAGCCTTAAGTGCTCAAAAATCCATATAAATAAAATGTAAATTTTGAAATGGTTTATTGTTTGTTTCACTAAAAAATAACATTTCAATAGTAGATTATTGAATTTTTGAAATTTTTTGAAATGTTACCTATTTACTGATTCCCATACGATCATTCTTCCATACGTTCAAGCCTTAAGTTCTCAAAAATCCATATTGACAAAATTTAAATTTTGAATTGTTGTATTGTTTCTTTCACTTAAAAATAACATTTCAATAGTAGATTTTTGAATTTTAGAAAGTTTTTGAAATGTTACCTGTACACTGATTCTCATATGATCATCTTCCATACGTTCAAGCCTTAAGTGCTCAAAAACCCATATTGATAAAATGTAAATTTTGCAATGGTTTATAGTTTCTTTCAATTAAAAATAACATTTCAATAGTAGATTTTTGAATTTTTTTGAAATGTTACTTATATACTGGATCTCATACGATCATTCTTCCATACGTTCAAGCCTTAAGATCTCAAAAATCTATATAAATAAAATTTAATTTTGCAATGGTTTATTGTTTCTTTCACTTTAAAATAACATTTCAATATTATATTTTTGAATTTTTGAATTTTTTTTGAAATGTTATCTATATACTGGATCTCATACGATCATTCCTCCATACATTCAAGCCTTAAGATCTCAAATATCCATATAAATAAAATGTAAATTTTGAAATGGTTTATTGTTTCTTTCACTAAAAAATAACATTTCAATAGTAGATTATTGAATTTTTGAAATGTTACCTATATACTGATTCTCATACGATCATTCTTCCATACGTTAAAGCCTTAAGTGCTCAAAAATTCATATTGATAAAATTTAAATTTTGAAATGTTGTATTGTTTCTTTCAATTAAAAATAACATTTCAATAGTAGATTTTTTAATTTTTTAAATTTTTTGAAATGTTACCTATATACTGATTCTCAAACGATTATTCTTCTATACGTTCAAGCCTTAAGAGCTCAAAAACCCATATTGATAAAACGTAAATTTTGCAATGGTTTATTGTTTCTTTCACTTAAAAATAACATTTCAATAGTAGATTTTTGAATTTTAGAATTTTTTTGAAATGATACCTATATACTGGATCTCATACGATCATTCTTCCATACGTTCAAGCCTTAAGATATCAAAAATCCATATAAATAAAATGTAAATTTTGAAATGGTTTATTGTTTCTTTCACTTAAAAATAACATTTCAATAGTAGATTATTGAATTTTAGAATTTTTTTTAAATGTTACCTATATACTGATTCTCATACGATCATTCTTCCATACGTTCAAGCCTTAAGTGCTCAAAAATCCATATTGATAAATGTAAATTTTGAAATGTTTTATTGTTTCTTTCACTTAGGTTAGTATTAAATTCACTTAAATATAACATTTCAATAGTAGATTTTTGAATTTTTGAATTTTTTTTAAATGCTACCTATATACTGATTCTCATACTATCATTCTTCCATACGTTCAAGCCTTAAGTGCTCAAAAATCCATATTGATAAATGTAAATTTTGAAATGTTTTATTGTTTCTTTCACTTAGGTTAGTATTAAATTCACTTAAATATAACATTTCAATAGTAGATTTTTGAATTTTTTTGAAATGTTACCTATATACTGGATCTCATACGATCATTCTTCCATACGTTCAAGCCTTTAGATCTCAAAAATCTATATAAATAAAATGTAAATTTTGCAATGGTTTATTGTTTCTTTCACTTTAAAATAACATTTCAATATTATATTTTTGAATTTTAGAAATTTTATGAAATGTTACCTGTATACTGATTCTCATAAAATCATTCTTCCATACGTTCAAGCCTTAAGTGCTCAAAAACCCATATTGATAAAATGTAAATTTTGCAATGGTTTATAGTTTCTTTCATTTAAAAATAACATTTCAATAGTAGATTTTTGAATTTTTGAATTTTTTTGAAATGTTTCCTATATACTGGATCTCATACGATCATTCTTCCATACGTTCAAGCCTTAAGATATTAAAAATCTATATAAATAAAATGTAAATTTTGCAATGGTTTATTGTTTCTTTCACTTAAAAATAACATTTCAATAGTAGATTTTTGAATTTTTGAATTTTTTTTTAAATGTTACCTATATACTGGATCTCATACGATCATTCTTCCATATGTTCAAGCCTTAAGATCTCAAAAATCTATATAATTAAAATGTAAATTTTGAAACGGTTTATTGTTTCTTTCACTAAAAAATAACATTTCAATAGTAGATTATTGAATTTTTGAAATGTTACCTATATACTGATTCTCATACGATCATTCTTCCATACGTTCAAGCCTTAAGTGCTCAAAAATCCGTATTGATAAAATTTAAATTTTGAAATGTTGTATTGTTTCTTTCACTTTAAAATAACATTTCAATAGTAGATTTTTGAATTTAAGCAAATTTTTGAAATGTTTCCTATATATTGAAATGTTTGTTTTAAATTAAAGAAACAATAAAACATTTCAAAATTTACATTTATCAATATGGATTTTTGAGCACTTAAGGCTTGAACGTATGGAAGAATGATCGTATGAGATCCAGTATATAGGTAACATTTCAAAAATTCAATAATCTACTATTGAAATGTTATTTTTTAGTGAAAGAAACAATAAACCATTTCAAAATTTACATTTTATTTATATGGATTTTTGAGCACTTAAGGCTTGAACGTATGGAAGAATGATCGTATGAGATCCAGTAAATAGGTAACATTTCAAAAAATTTCAAAAATTCAATAATCTACTATTGAAATGTTATTTTTTAGTGAAAGAAACAATAAACCATTTCAAAATTTACATTTTATTTATATAGATTTTTGAGCACTTAAGGCTTGAACGTATGGAAGAATGATCGTATGACATCCAGTATATAGGTAACACTTCAAAAAAATTCAAAAATTCAAAAATCTACTATTGAAATGTTATTTTTAAATTAAAGAAACTATAAACCATTGCAAAATTTACATTTTATCAATATGGGTTTTTGAGCACTTAAGGCTTGAACGTATGGAAGAATGATCATATGAGAATCAGTATACAGGTAACATTTCAAAAAATTTCAAAAATTCAATAATCTACTATTGAAATGTTATTTTTAAGTGAAAGAAACAATACAACAATTCAAAATTTACATTTTATCACTATGGATTTTTGAGCACTTAAGGCTTGAACGTATGGAAGAATGATCGTATGGGAATCAGTATATGGGTAACATTTAAAAAAAATTCAAAAATTCAAAAATCTACTATTGAAATGTTATATTTAAGTGAATTTAATACTAACCTGAGTGAAAGAAACAATAAAACATTTCAAAATTTACATTTATCAATATGGATTTTTGAGCACTTAACGCTTGAACGTATGGAAGAATGATCGTATGAGAATCAGTATATAGGTAACATTTCAAAAAATTTCCAGTATATAGGTAACATTTCAAAAAAATTCAAAAATTCAAAAATCTACTATTTTTGAGTGAATTTAATACTAACCTAAGTGAAAGAAACAATCAAACATTTCAAAATTTACATTTATCAATATGGATTTTTGAGCACTTAAGGCTTGAACGTATGGAAGAATGATCGTATGAGAATCAGTATATAGGTAACATTTCAAAAAATTTCCAGTATATAGGTAACATTTCAAAAAAATTCAAAAATTCAAAAATCTACTATTGAATCGTTATTTTTGAGTGAATTTAATACTAACCTAAGTGAAAGAAACAATAAAACATTTCAAAATTTACATTTTATCAATATGGATTTTTGAGCACTTAAGGCTTGAACGTATGGAAGAATGATCGTATGGGAATCAGTATATAGGTAACATTTAAAAAAAATTCAAAAATCTACTATTGAAATGTTATATTTAAGTGAATTTAATACTAACCTAAGTGAAAGAAACTATAAACCATTGCAAAATTTACATTTTATCAATATGGGTTTTTGAGCACTTAAGGCTTGAACGTATGGAAGAATGATCATATGAGAATCAGTATACAGGTAACATTTCAAAAAATTTATAAAATTCAAAAATCTACTATTGAAACGTTATTTTTGAGTGAATTTAATACTAACCTAAGTGAAAGAAACAATAAAACATTTCAAAATTTACATTTATCAATATGGATTTTTGAGCACTTAAGGCTTGAACGTATGGAAGAATGATCGTATGAGAATCAGTATATAGGTAACATTTCAAAAAATTTCCAGTATATAGGTAACATTTAAAAAAATTTCCAGTATATAGGTAACATTTCAAAAAAATTCAAAAATTCAAAAATCTACTTTTGAATCGTTATTTTTGAGTGAATTTAATACTAACCTAAGTGAAAGAAACAATAAAACATTTCAAAATTTACATTTATCAATATGGATTTTTGAGCACTTAAGGCTTGAACGTATGGAAGAATGATCGTATGAGAATCAGTATATAGGTAACATTTAAAAAAAATTCAAAAATTCAAAAATCTACTATTGAAATGTTATATTTAAGTGAATTTAATACTAACCTAAGTGAAAGAAACAATAAAACATTTCAAAATTTACATTTATCAATATGGATTTTTGAGCACTTAACGCTTGAACGTATGGAAGAATGATCGTGTGAGAATCAGTATATAGGTAACATTTCAAAAAATTTCAAAAATTCAAAAATCCACTATTGAAATGTTATTTTTAAGTGAAAGAAACAATAAACCATTTCAAAATTTACATTTTATTTACATGGATTTTTGAGATCTTAAGGCTTGAACGTATGGAAGAATGATCGTATGAGATCCAGTATATAGGTAACATTTCAAAAAAATTCTAAAATTCAAAAATCTATTATTGAAATGTTATTTTTAAGTGAAAGAAACAATAAACCATTGCAAAATTTACATTTTATCAATATGGGTTTTTGAGCACTTAAGGCTTGAACGTATGGAAGAATAATCGTTTGAGAATCAGTATATAGGTATCATTTCAAAAAATTTCAAAAATTCAAAAATCTACTATTGAAATGTTATTTTTAAGTGAAAGAAACAATAAAACATTTCAAATCTTAAATTTTATTAATATGGATTTTTGAGATCTTAAGGCTTGAACGTATGAAAGAATGATCATATGAGAATCAGTATATAGGTAACATTTCAAAAAAATTCAAAAATTTACTATTGAAACGTTATTTTTGAGTGAATTTAATACTAACCTAAGTGAAAGAAACAATAAAACATTTCAAAATTTAAATTTATCAATATGGATTTTTGAGCACTTAAGGCTTGAACGTATGGAAGAATGATCGTATGAGAATAAGTATATAGGTAACAATTCAAAAAATTTAAAAAATTCAATAATCTACTATTGAAATGTTATTTTTTAGTGAAAGAAACAATAAACCATTTCAAAATTTACATTTTATTTCCATAGATTTTTGAGATCTTAAGGCTTGAACGTATGGCAGAATGATCGTATGAGATCCAGTATATAGGTATCATTTCAAAAAAATTCAAAAATTCAAAAATCTACTAATAAAATGATATTTTTAAGTGAAAGAAACAATAAACCATTGCAAAATTTACATTTTATCAATATGGATTTTTGAGCACTTAAGGCTTGAACGTATGGAACAATCATCGTATGAGAATCAGTATATAGGTAACATTTCAAAAAATTTCAAAAATTCAATAATCTACTATTGAAATGATATTTTTAAGTGAAAGAAACAATAAAACATTTCAAAATATAAATTTTATCAATATGAATTTTTGAGCACTTAAGGCTTGAACGTATGGAAGAATGATCGTATGAAAATCAGTATATAGGTAACATTTCAAAAAAATTCAAAAATTCAAAAATCTACTATTGAAATGTTATTTTTAAGTGAAAGAAACAATAAAACATTTCAAATCTTAAATTTTATCAATAAGGATTTTTGAGCATTTTAGGCTTGAACGTATGGAAGAATCATCGTATGAGAATCAGTATATAGGGAACATTTCAAAAAATTTCAAAAATTCAGTAATCTTGTATGAAAATGTTATTTTTAAGTGACTTTAATACTAACCTAACGGAAAGAAACAATAAAACATTTCAAAATTTACATTTATCAATATGGATATTTGAGCACTTAAGGCTTGAACGTATGGAACAATCATCGTATGAGAATCAGTATATAGGTAACATTCAAAAAATTTCAAAAATTCAATAATCTACTATTGAAATGATATTTTTAAGTGAAAGAAACAATAAAACATTTCAAAATATAAATTTTATCAATATGAATTTTTGAGCACTTAAGGCTTGAACGTATGGAAGAATGATCGTATGAAAATCAGTATATAGGTAACATTTCAAAAAAATTCAAAAATTCAAAAATCTACTATTGAAATGTTATTTTTAAGTGAAAGAAACAATAAAACATTTCAAATCTTAAATTTTATCAATAAGGATTTTTGAGCATTTTAGGCTTGAACGTATGGAACAATGATCGTATGAGAATCAGTACATAAAACATTTCAAAAAATTTCAAAAATTCAAAAATCTACTATTGAAATGTTATTTTTTAGTGAAAGAAACAATAAACCATTTCAAAATTTACATTTTATCAATATGGATTTTTGAGCACTTAAGGCTTGAACGTATGGAAGAATGATGGTATGAGAATCAGTATATAGGGAACATTTCAAAAAAACTCAAAAATCTACTATTGAAATGTTATTTTTAAGTGAAAGAAACAATACAACATTTCAAAATTTAAATTTTATCAATATGGATTTTTGAGCACTTAAAGCTTGAACGTATAGAAGGATGATCGTATGGGAATCAGTATATATGTAACATTTAAAAAAAATTCAAAAATTCAAAAAGCTACTATTGAAACACTATTTTTGAGTGAATTTAATACTAACCTAAGTGAAAGAAACAATAAAACATTTCAAAATTTACATTTATCAATATGGATTTTTGACCACTTAAGGCTTGAACGTATGGAAGAATGATCGTATGGGAATCAGTAAATAGGTAACATTTCAAAAAATTTCAAAAATTCAATAATCTACTATTGAAATGTTATTTTTTAGTGAAAGAAACAATAAACCATTTCAAAATTTACATTTATCAATATGGATTTTTGACCACTTAAGGCTTGAACGTATGGAAGAATGATCGTATGGGAATCAGTAAATAGGTAACATTTCAAAAAATTTCCAGTATATAGGTAACATTTCAAAAAAATTCAAAAATTCAAAAATCTACTATTGAATCGTTATTTTTGAGTGAATTTAATACTAACCTGAGTGAAAGAAACAATAAAACATTTCAAAATTTACATTTATCAATATGGATTTTTGAGCACTTAAGGCTTGAACGTATGGAAGAATGATCGTATGAGAATCAGTATATAGGTAACATTTCAAAAAATTTCCAGTATATAGGTAACATTTCAAAAAAATTCAAAAATTCAAAAATCTACTATTGAATCGTTATTTTTGAGTGAATTTAATACTAACCTGAGTGAAAGAAACAATAAAACATTTCAAAATTTACATTTATCAATATGGATTTTTGAGCACTTAAGGCTTGAACGTATGGAAGAATGATCGTATGAGAATCAGTATATAGGTAACATTTCAAAAAAATTCAAAAATTCAAAAATCTACTATTGAATCGTTATTTTTGAGTGAATTTAATACTAACCTAAGTGAAAGAAACAATAAAACATTTCAAAATTTACATTTTATCAATATGGATTTTTGAGCACTTAAGGCTTGAACGTATGGAAGAATGATCGTATGGGAATCAGTATATAGGTAACATTTAAAAAAAATTCAAAAATCTACTATTGAAATGTTATATTTAAGTGAATTTAATACTAACCTAAGTGAAAGAAACTATAAACCATTGCAAAATTTACATTTTATCAATATGGGTTTTTGAGCACTTAAGGCTTGAACGTATGGAAGAATGATCATATGAGAATCAGTATACAGGTAACATTTCAAAAAATTTATAAAATTCAAAAATCTACTATTGAAACGTTATTTTTGAGTGAATTTAATACTAACCTAAGTGAAAGAAACAATAAAACATTTCAAAATTTACATTTATCAATATGGATTTTTGAGCACTTAAGGCTTGAACGTATGGAAGAATGATCGTATGAGAATCAGTATATAGGTAACATTTCAAAAAATTTCCAGTATATAGGTAACATTTAAAAAAATTTCCAGTATATAGGTAACATTTCAAAAAAATTCAAAAATTCAAAAATCTACTATTGAATCGTTATTTTTGAGTGAATTTAATACTAACCTAAGTGAAAGAAACAATAAAACATTTCAAAATTTACATTTTATCAATATGGGTTTTTGAGCACTTAAGGCTTGAACGTATGGAAGAATAATCGTTTGAGAATCAGTATATAGGTATCATTTCAAAAAATTTCAAAAATTCAAAAATCTACTATTGAAATGTTATTTTTAAGTGAAAGAAACAATAAAACATTTCAAATCTTAAATTTTATTAATATGGATTTTTGAGATCTTAAGGCTTGAACGTATGAAAGAATGATCATATGAGAATCAGTATATAGGTAACATTTCAAAAAAATTCAAAAATCTACTATTGAAACGTTATTTTTGAGTGAATTTAATACTAACCTAAGTGAAAGAAACAATAAAACATTTCAAAATTTAAATTTATCAATATGGATTTTTGAGCACTTAAGGCTTGAACGTATGGAAGAATGATCGTATGAGAATAAGTATATAGGTAACAATTCAAAAAATTTAAAAAATTCAATAATCTACTATTGAAATGTTATTTTTTAGTGAAAGAAACAATAAACCATTTCAAAATTTACATTTTATTTCCATAGATTTTTGAGATCTTAAGGCTTGAACGTATGGCAGAATGATCGTATGAGATCCAGTATATAGGTATCATTTCAAAAAAATTCAAAAATTCAAAAATCTACTAATAAAATGATATTTTTAAGTGAAAGAAACAATAAACCATTGCAAAATTTACATTTTATCAATATGGATTTTTGAGCACTTAAGGCTTGAACGTATGGAACAATCATCGTATGAGAATCAGTATATAGGTAACATTTCAAAAAATTTCAAAAATTCAATAATCTACTATTGAAATGATATTTTTAAGTGAAAGAAACAATAAAACATTTCAAAATATAAATTTTATCAATATGAATTTTTGAGCACTTAAGGCTTGAACGTATGGAAGAATGATCGTATGAAAATCAGTATATAGGTAACATTTCAAAAAAATTCAAAAATTCAAAAATCTACTATTGAAATGTTATTTTTAAGTGAAAGAAACAATAAAACATTTCAAATCTTAAATTTTATCAATAAGGATTTTTGAGCATTTTAGGCTTGAACGTATGGAACAATGATCGTATGAGAATCAGTACATAAAACATTTCAAAAAATTTCAAAAATTCAAAAATCTACTATTGAAATGTTATTTTTTAGTGAAAGAAACAATAAACCATTTCAAAATTTACATTTATCAATATGGATATTTGAGCACTTAAGGCTTGAACGTATGGAACAATCATCGTATGAGAATCAGTATATAGGTAACATTCAAAAAATTTCAAAAATTCAATAATCTACTATTGAAATGATATTTTTAAGTGAAAGAAACAATAAAACATTTCAAAATATAAATTTTATCAATATGAATTTTTGAGCACTTAAGGCTTGAACGTATGGAAGAATGATCGTATGAAAATCAGTATATAGGTAACATTTCAAAAAAATTCAAAAATTCAAAAATCTACTATTGAAATGTTATTTTTAAGTGAAAGAAACAATAAAACATTTCAAATCTTAAATTTTATCAATAAGGATTTTTGAGCATTTTAGGCTTGAACGTATGGAACAATGATCGTATGAGAATCAGTACATAAAACATTTCAAAAAATTTCAAAAATTCAAAAATCTACTATTGAAATGTTATTTTTTAGTGAAAGAAACAATAAACCATTTCAAAATTTACATTTTATCAATATGGATTTTTGAGCACTTAAGGCTTGAACGTATGGAAGAATGATGGTATGAGAATCAGTATATAGGGAACATTTCAAAAAAACTCAAAAATCTACTATTGAAATGTTATTTTTAAGTGAAAGAAACAATACAACATTTCAAAATTTAAATTTTATCAATATGGATTTTTGAGCACTTAAAGCTTGAACGTATAGAAGGATGATCGTATGGGAATCAGTATATATGTAACATTTAAAAAAAATTCAAAAATTCAAAAAGCTACTATTGAAACACTATTTTTGAGTGAATTTAATACTAACCTAAGTGAAAGAAACAATAAAACATTTCAAAATTTACATTTATCAATATGGATTTTTGACCACTTAAGGCTTGAACGTATGGAAGAATGATCGTATGGGAATCAGTAAATAGGTAACATTTCAAAAAATTTCAAAAATTCAATAATCTACTATTGAAATGTTATTTTTTAGTGAAAGAAACAATAAACCATTTCAAAATTTACATTTATCAATATGGATTTTTGACCACTTAAGGCTTGAACGTATGGAAGAATGATCGTATGGGAATCAGTAAATAGGTAACATTTCAAAAAAATTCAAAAATTCAAAAAGCTACTATTAAAATGTTTTTTTAAGTGAATTTAATACTAACCTAAGTGAAAAAAACAATAAACCATTGCAAAATTTACATTTTATCAATATGGGTTTTTGAGCACTTAAGGCTTGAACGTATGGAAGAATGATCGTATGAGATCCAGTATATAGGTAACATTTCAAAAAAATTCAAAAATTCAAAAAGCTACTATTAAAATGTTTTTTTAAGTGAATTTAATACTAACCTAAGTGAAAAAAACAATAAACCATTTCAAAATTTACATTTATCAATATGGATTTTTGAGCACTTAAGGCTTGAACGTATGGAAGAATGATCGTATGAGAATCAGTATATAGGTAACATTTCAAAAAAATTCAAAAATTCAAAAAGCTACTATTGAAACACTATTTTTGAGTGAATTTAATACTAACCTAAGTGAAAGAAACAATAAAACATTTCAAAATTTACATTTATCAATATGGATTTTTGACCACTTAAGGCTTGAACGTATGGAAGAATGATCGTATGGGAATCAGTAAATAGGTAACATTTCAAAAAATTTCAAAAATTCAATAATCTACTATTGAAATGTTATTTTTTAGTGAAAGAAACAATAAACCATTTCAAAATTTACATTTATCAATATGGATTTTTGACCACTTAAGGCTTGAACGTATGGAAGAATGATCGTATGGGAATCAGTAAATAGGTAACATTTCAAAAAATTTCAAAAATTCAATAACGTATGGAAGAATGATCGTATGACATCCAGTATATAGGTAACACTTCAATAAAATTCAAAAATCTACTATTGAAATGTTATTTTTAAATTAAAGAAACTATAAACCATTGCAAAATTTACATTTTATCAATATGGGTTTTTGAGCACTTAAGGCTTGAACGTATTAAGAATGATCATATGAGAATCAGTATACAGGTAACATTTCAAAAAATTTCTAAAATTCAAAAATCTACTATTGAAATCTTATTTTAAAGTGAAAGAAACAATACAACAATTCAAAATTTACATTTTATCAATATGGATTTTTGAGCACTTAAGGCTTGAACGTATGGAAGAATGATCGTATGGGAATCAGTATATAGGTAACATTTAAAAAAAATTCAAAAATTCAAAAATCTACTATTGAAATGTTATATTTAAGTGAATTTAATACTAACCTAAGTGAAAGAAACAATAAAACATTTCAAAATTTACATTTATCAATATGGATTTTTGAGCACTTAAATCTTGAACGTATGGAAGAATGATCGTATGAGAATCAGTATATAGGTAACATTTCAAAAAAATTCAAAAATTCAAAAATCTACTATTGAATCGTTATTATTGAGTGAATTTAATACTAACCTAAGTGAAAGAAACAATAAAACATTTCAAAATTTACATTTTATCAATATGGATTTTTGAGCACTTAAGGCTTGAACGTATGGAAGAATGATCGTATGGGAATCAGTATATAGGTAACATTTAAAAAAAATTCTAAAATTCAAAAATCTACTATTGAAATGTTATATTTAAGTGAATTTAATACTAACAAGTGAAAGAAACTATAAACCATTGCAAAATTTACATTTTATCAATATGGGTTTTTGAGCACTTAAGGCTTGAACGTATGGAAGAATGATCGTATGAGATCCAGTATATAGGTAACATTTCAAAAAAATTCAAAAATTCAAAAAGCTACTATTAAAATGTTTTTTTAAGTGAATTTAATACTAACCTAAGTGAAAAAAACAATAAACCATTTCAAAATTTACATTTATCAATATGGATTTTTGAGCACTTAAGGCTTGAACGTATGGAAGAATGATCGTATGAGATCCAGTATATAGGTAACATTTCAAAAAATTTCTAAAATTCAAAAAGCTACTATTGAAACGCTATTTTTGAGTGAATTTAATAATAACCTAAGTGAAAGAAACAATAAAACATTTCAAAATTTACATTTATCAATATGGATTTTTGACCACTTAAGGCTTGAACGTATGGAAGAATGATCGTATGGGAATCAGTAAATAGGTAACATTTCAAAAAATTTCAAAAATTCAATAATCTACTATTGAAATGTTATTTTTTAGTGAAAGAAACAATAAACCATTTCAAAATTTACATTTTATTTATATGGATTTTTGAGCACTTAAGGCTTGAACGTATGGAAGAATGATCGTATGAGATCCAGTATATAGGTAACACTTCAAAAAAATTCAAAAATTCAAAAATCTACTATTGAAATGTTTTTTTGAAGTGAAACTTCTTTAGCATGGGTGTGATTTGAAACTTGATGAAACGACATGAGAAAGAGACAAACTATATATTTATATGATTTAGCCTGCGAGAAAATGAAATAAAATATTGAATGACAGTTTGTAGTCATAAACTGGGTAGTCATAAAAAAAACTAACAACAACATCATGCTTAGTTGTAATTTTCGCATTCCTCTTCAATCGTCATTTTCGCCATCTGGCGTATATGCAACAACAACTAACCTGGCTTGTTTACTCCAAATATTACAACAACTCTTGTTGTTGTTATTTTCGGCATAAGCATGCACCGTTAGGTCGGACAGTGTGGTTGTTGCTACCTATGACACTGAGCGTATACATTGTGTTTGTTGTTGCCCGCTACCTAGCGTCAACGTCACTAATCAACTTCATAATATGTATGTGAGCCGCGAGTTCATCTCCAATTCGCTATTATTGAAGCCCGTTCAATTTTGAAATTGACAATTACCCTTTCCTTTGCTGTGCTTAGCAAATGAAAACAATTAACTTACAAATTCAAAATACTCCAAAAGTGAACACTAATAATAAATTATATGTGGAATAAATAAAGTCAAGTAGATTCTACACATGGGAGCGTTCGTAGTTAATTTTCCTCTGTTCTTCGGGAGACCCTCTGCACATTTGAATTAATTCTCCTTTTTCGCACTTATGCATTCAAAACTGTACACATTCCAACTTGCCCAAATATCATGGTTGGTACACACATATTTTTGTAAAATTTACTATTTTTACGAGTTTTTTTTAACCATTTCAAATATAACTTTAGAATTTTATTTAAAATTATAAATAATTATAAAATTTAATTCGAATATACTTCTCAATCTTCGAAAATAGATAACAGCAGATTGATTGTTTTCCAGCTCAAAAAATTGGGTTGATTTGGGAAGGGTAAGGGTTTTTTTAATGCAGATTTATTAATGAAAACATGTAAAATATTGAATTTTTTTAATGCAGATTAATGTTTTTGTTTCTTAATCAATTGACTAGAAACTTCACAGTTAGAGAGGCATAAAAAATATTTTCATAAAAAATTGGGCATGGCAACGCCCACTTATAGCAAAAATTGATAATTTGCATATCTCAGGTACGCAATGATCTAAAATAATGAAAATTAGTGTATAGGATATTAAGATAAAGAGAAATTCAATCCAGAAAATGGGAGTGGCAAGGCTGAAGATAGCGTCCTTACTGGTTTTTTGGGTCTTTTAAAGAAAGTTTCACTTCGAACACGTGTACTGTGTTGCACGCGATTTTTTTTTAAATTAAAGAAACTATAAACCATTGCAAAATTTACATTTAATCAATATGGGTTTTTGAGCACTTAAGGCTTGAACGTATGGAAGAATGATCATATGAGAATCAGTATACAGGTAACACTTCAAAAAAATTCAAAAATTCAAAAATCTACTATTGAAATGTTTGTTTTAAATTAAAGAAACAATAAATCATTTCAAAATTTACATTTATCAATATAGATTTTTGACCAGTTAAGGCTTGAACGTATGGAAGAATGATCGTATGAGATCCAGTATATAGGTAACATTTCAAAAAATTTCAAAAATTCAATAATCTACTATTGAAATGTTATTTTTTAGTGAAAGAAACAATAAATCATTTCAAAATTTACATTTTATTTATATGGATTTTTGAGCACTTAAGGCTTGAACGTATGGAAGAATGATCGTATGACATCCAGTATATAGGTAACACTTCAAAAAAATTCAAAAATTCGAAAATCTACTATTGAAATGTTATTTTTAAATTAAAGAAACTATAAACCATTGCAAAATTTACATTTTATCAATATGGGTTTTGGAGCACTTAAGGCTTGAACGTATGGAAGAATGATCATATGAGAATCAGTATACAGGTAACATTTCAAAATATTTCTAAAATTCAAAAATCTACTATTGAAATGTTATTTTTAAGTGAAAGAAACAATACAACAATTCAAAATTTACATTTTATCAATATGGATTTTTGAGCACTTAAGGCTTGAACGTATGGAAGAATGATCGTATGGGAATCAGTATATAGGCAACATTTAAAAAAAATTCAAAAATTCAAAAATCTACTATTGAAATGTTATATTTAAGTGAATTTAATACTAACCTGAGTGAAAGAAACAATAAAACATTTCAAAATTTACATTTATCAATATGGATTTTTGAGCACTTAACGCTTGAACGTATGGAAGAATGATCGTATGAGAATCAGTATATAGGTAACATTTAAAAAAATTTTCAGTATATAGGTAACATTTCAAAAAAATTCAAAAATTCAAAAATCTACTATTGAATCGTTATTTTTGAGTGAATTTAATACTAACCTAAGTGAAAGAAACAATAAAACATTTCAAAATTTACATTTTATCAATATGGATTTTTGAGCACTTAAGGCTTGAACGTATGGAAGAATGATCGTATGAGAATCAGTATATAGGTAACATTTCAAAAAATTTCCAGTATATAGGTAACATTTAAAAAAATTTCCAGTATATAGGTAACATTTCAAAAAAATTCAAAAATTCAAAAATCTACTATTGAATCGTTATTTTTGAGTGAATTTAATACTAACCTAAGTGAAAGAAACAATAAAACATTTCAAAATTTACATTTATCAATATGGATTTTTGGGCACTTAAGGCTTGAACGTATGGAAGAATGATCGTATGGGAATCAGTATATAGGTAACATTTAAAAAAAATTCAAAAATTCAAAAATCTACTATTGAAATGTTATTTTTAAGTGAAAGAAACAATAAACCATTTCAAAATTTACATTTTATTTACATGGATTTTTGAGATCTTAAGGCTTGAACGTATGGAAGAATGATCGTATGAGATCCAGTATATAGGTAACATTTCAAAAAAATTCTAAAATTCAAAAATCTATTATTGAAATGTTATTTTTAAGTGAAAGAAACAATAAACCATTGCAAAATTTACATTTTATCAATATGGGTTTTTGAGCACTTAAGGCTTGAACGTATGGAAGAATAATCGTTTGAGAATCAGTATATAGGTAACATTTCAAAAAATTTCAAAAATTCAAAAATCTACTATTGAAATGTTATTTTTAAGTGAAAGAAACAATAAAACATTTCAAATCTTAAATTTTATTAATATGGATTTTTGAGATCTTAAGGCTTGAACGTATGAAAGAATGATCATATGAGAATCAGTATATAGGTAACATTTCAAAAAAATTCAAAAATTCAAAAATCTACTATTGAAACGTTATTTTTGAGTGAATTTAATACTAACCTAAGTGAAAGAAACAATAAATTATTTCAAAATTTACATTTATCAATATGGATTTTTGAGCACTTAAGGCTTGAACGTATGGAAGAATGATCGTATGAGAATAAGTATATAGGTAACAATTCAAAAAATTTGCTAAAATTCAAAAATCTACTATTGAAATGTTATTTTTAAGTGAAAGAAACAATACAACATTTCAAAATTTAAATTTTATCAATACGGATTTTTGAGCACTTAAGGCTTGAACGTATGGAAGAATGATCGTATGAGAATCAAAATGTAGGTACATTTCAAAAAATTTCAAAAATTCAATAATCTACTATTGCAATGTTATTTGATAGTGAAAGAAACAATAAACTATTTCAAAATTTACATTTTATTTATATGGATTTTTGAGATCTTAACGCTTGAACGTATGGAAGAATGATCGTATGAGATCCAGTATATAGCTAACACTTCAAAAAAATTCAAAAATCTACTATTGAAATGTTATTTTTAAATTAAAGAAACTATAAACCATTGCAAAATTTACA
Organism: Phortica okadai; assembly: GCA_034638295.1. Classification (NCBI taxonomy): domain Eukaryota; kingdom Metazoa; phylum Arthropoda; class Insecta; order Diptera; family Drosophilidae; genus Phortica; species Phortica okadai. The sequence goes on along the minus strand of CM067851.1, from coordinate 25,448,346 downwards.
TTTTATCAATATGGGTTTTTGAGCACTTAAGGCTTGAACGTATGGAAGAATGATCATATGAGAATCAGTGTACAGGTAACATTTCAAAAAATTTCTAAAATTCAAAAATCTACTATTGAAATCTTATTTTAAAGTGAAAGAAACGATACAACATCGTTATTTTTGAGTGAATTCAATACTAACCTAAGTGAAAGAAACAATAAAACATTTCAAAATTTACATTTTATCAATATGGATTTTTGAGCACTTAAGGCTTGAACGTATGGAAGAATGATCGTATGGGAATCAGTATATAGGTAACATTTCAAAAAAATTCTAAAATTCAAAAATCTACTATTGAAATGTTATATTTAAGTGAATTTAATACTAACCTAAGTGAAAGAAACAATAAAACATTTCAAAATTTACATTTATCAATATGGATTTTTGGGCACTTAAGGCTTGAACGTATGGAAGAATGATCGTATGGGAATAAGTATATAGGTAACAATTCAAAAAATTTGCTAAAATTCAAAAATCTACTATTGAAATGTTATTTTTAAGTGAAAGAAACAATACAACATTTCAAAATTTAAATTTTATCAATACGGATTTTTGAGCACTTAAGGCTTGAACGTATGGAAGAATGATCGTATGAGAATCAAAATGAAGGTAACATTTCAAAAAATTTCAAAAATTCAATAATCTACTATTGCAATGTTATTTGATAGTGAAAGAAACAATAAACCATTTCAAAATTTACATTTTATTTATATGGATTTTTGAGATCTTAACGCTTGAACGTATGGAAGAATGATCGTATGAGATCCAGTATATAGGTAACACTTCAAAAAAATTCAAAAATCTACTATTGAAATGTTATTTTTAAATTAAAGAAACTATAAACCATTGCAAAATTTACATTTTATCAATATGGGTTTTTGAGCACTTAAGGCTTGAACGTATGGAAGAATGATCATATGAGAATCAGTGTACAGGTAACATTTCAAAAAATTTCTAAAATTCAAAAATCTACTATTGAAATCTTATTTTAAAGTGAAAGAAACGATACAACATCGTTATTTTTGAGTGAATTTAATACTAACCTAAGTGAAAGAAACAATAAAACATTTCAAAATTTACATTTTATCAATATGGATTTTTGAGCACTTAAGGCTTGAACGTATGGAAGAATGATCGTATGGGAATCAGTATATAGGTAACATTTAAAAAAAATTCTAAAATTCAAAAATCTACTATTGAAATGTTATATTTAAGTGAATTTAATACTAACCTAAGTGAAAGAAACTATAAACCATTGCAAAATTTACATTTTATCAATATGGGTTTTTGAGCACTTAAGGCTTGAACGTATGGAAGAATGATCATATGAGAATCAGTATACAGGTAACATTTCAAAAAATTTCAAAAATTCAATAATCTACTATTGAAATGTTATTTTTTAGTGAAAGAAACAATAAACCATTTCAAAATTTACATTTTATTTATATGGATTTTTGAGCACTTAAGGCTTGAACGTATGGAAGAATGATCGTGTGAGATCCAGTATATAGGTAACACTTCGAAAAAATTCAAAAATTCAAAAATCTACTATTGAAATGTTTGTTTTAAATTAAAGAAACAATAAAACATTTCAAAATTTACATTTATCAATATGGATTTTTGAGCACTTAAGGCTTGAACGTATGGAAGAATGATCGTATGAGATCCAGTATATAGGTAACATTTCAAAAAATTTCAAAAATTCAATAATCTACTATTGAAATGTTATTTTTTAGTGAAAGAAACAATAAACCATTTCAAAATTTACATTTTATTTATATGGATTTTTGAGCACTTAAGGCTTGAACGTATGGAAGAATGATCGTATGAGATCCAGTAAATAGGTAACATTTCAAAAAATTTCAAAAATTCAATAATCTACTATTGAAATGTTATTTTTTAGTGAAAGAAACAATAAACCATTTCAAAATTTACATTTTATTTATATGGATTTTTGAGCACTTAAGGCTTGAACGTATGGAAGAATGATCGTATGACATCCAGTATATAGGTAACACTTCAAAAAAATTCAAAAATTCAAAAATCTACTATTGAAATGTTATTTTTAAATTAATGAAACTATAAACCATTGCAAAATTTACATTTTATCAATATGGGTTTTTGAGCACTTAAGGCTTGAACGTATGGAAGAATGATCATATGAGAATCAGTATACAGGTAACATTTCAAAAAATTTCTAAAATTCAAAAATCTACTATTGAAATGTTATTTTTAAGTGAAAGAAACAATACAACAATTCAAAATTTACATTTTATCACTAAGGATTTTTGAGCACTTAAGGCTTGAACGTATGGAAGAATGATCGTATGGGAATCAGTATATAGGTAACATTTCAAAAAAATTCAAAAATTCAAAAATCTACTATTGAAATGTTATATTTAAGTGAATTTAATACTAACCTGAGTGAAAGAAACAATAAAACATTTCAAAATTTACATTTATCAATATGGATTTTTGAGCACTTAACGCTTGAACGTATGGAAGAATGATCGTATGAGAATCAGTATATAAGTAACATTTCAAAAAATTTCCAGTATATAGGTAACATTTCAAAAAAATTCAAAAATTCAAAAATCTACTATTTTTGAGTGAATTTAATACTAACCTAAGTGAAAGAAACAATAAAACATTTCAAAACTTACATTTATCAATATGGATTTTTGAGCACTTAAGGCTTGAACGTATGGAAGAATGATCGTATGAGAATCAGTATATAGGTAACATTTCAAAAAATTTCCAGTATATAGGTAACATTTCAAAAAAATTCAAAAATTCAAAAATCTACTATTGAATCGTTATTTTTGAGTGAATTTAATACTAACCTAAGTGAAAGAAACAATAAAACATTTCAAAATTTACATTTATCAATATGGATTTTTGAGCACTTAAGGCTTGAACGTATGGAAGAATGATCGTATGAGAATCAGTATATAGGTAACATTTAAAAAATTCAAAAATTCAAAAATCTACTATTGAATCGTTATTTTTGAGTGAATTTAATACTAACCTAAGTGAAAGAAACAATAAAACATTTCAAAATTTACATTTTATCAATATGGATTTTTGAGCACTTAAGGCTTGAACGTATGGAAGAATGATCGTATGGGAATCAGTATATAGGTAACATTTAAAAAAAATTCAAAAATCTACTATTGAAATGTTATATTTAAGTGAATTTAATACTAACCTAAGTGAAAGAAACAATAAAACATTTCAAAATTTACATTTATCAATATGGATTTTTGAGCACTTAAGGCTTGAACTTATGGAAGAATGATCGTATGAGAATCAGTATATAGGTAACATTTCAAAAAATTTCCAGTATATAGGTAACATTTAACAAAATTTCCAGTATATAGGTAACATTTCAAAAAAATTCAAAAATTCAAAAATCTACTATTGAATCGTTATTTTTGAGTGAATTTAATACTAACCTAAGTGAAAGAAACAATAAAACATTTCAAAATTTACATTTATCAATATGGATTTTTGAGCACTTAAGGCTTGAACGTATGGAAGAATGATCGTATGAGAATCAGTATATAGGTAACATTTAAAAAAAATTCAAAAATTCAAAAATCTACTATTGAAATGTTATATTTAAGTGAATTTAATACTAACCTAAGTGAAAGAAACAATAAAACATTTCAAAATTTACATTTATCAATATGGATTTTTGAGCACTTAACGCTTGAACGTATGGAAGAATGATCGTGTGAGAATCAGTATAAAGGTAACATTTCAAAAAATTTCAAAAATTCAAAAATCCACTATTGAAATGTTATTTTTAAGTGAAAGAAACAATAAACCATTTCAAAATTTACATTTTATTTACATGGATTTTTGAGATCTTAAGGCTTGAACGTATGGAAGAATGATCGTATGAGATCCAGTATATAGGTAACATTTCAAAAAATTTCAAAAATTCAATAATCTACTATTGAAATGATATTTTTAAGTGAAAGAAACAATAAAACATTTCAAAATATAAATTTTATCAATATGAATTTTTGAGCACTTAAGGCTTGAACGTATGGAAGAATGATCGTATGAAAATCAGTATATAGGTAACATTTCAAAAAAATTCAAAAATTCAAAAATCTACTATTGAAATGTTATTTTTAAGTGAAAGAAACAATAAAACATTTCAAATCTTAAATTTTATTAATATGGATTTTTGAGATCTTAAGGCTTGAACGTATGAAAGAATGATCATATGAGAATCAGTATATAGGTAACATTTCAAAAAAATTCAAAAATCTACTATTGAAACGATATTTTTGAGTGAATTTAATACTAACCTAAGTGAAAGAAACAATAAAACATTTCAAAATTTAAATTTATCAATATGGATTTTTGAGCACTTAAGGCTTGAACGTATGGAAGAATGATCGTATGAGAATAAGTATATAGGTAACAATTCAAAAAATTTAAAAAATTCAATAATCTACTATTGAAATGTTATTTTTTAGTGAAAGAAACAATAAACCATTTCAAAATTTACATTTTATTTCTATAGATTTTTGAGATCTTAAGGCTTGAACGTATGGCAGAATGATCGTATGAGATCCAGTATATAGGTATCATTTCAAAAAAAATTCAAAAATTCAAAAATCTACTAATGAAATGATATTTTTAAGTGAAAGAAACAATAAACCATTGCAAAATTTACATTTTATCAATATGGATTTTTGAGCACTTAAGGCTTGAACGTATGGAACAATCATCGTATGAGAATCAGTATATAGGTAACATTTCAAAAAATTTCAAAAATTCAATAATCTACTATTGAAATGATATTTTTAAGTGAAAGAAACAATAAAACATTTCAAAATATAAATTTTATCAATATGAATTTTTGAGCACTTAAGGCTTGAACGTATGGAAGAATGATCGTATGAAAATCAGTATATAGGTAACATTTCAAAAAAATTCAAAAATTCAAAAATCTACTATTGAAATGTTATTTTTAAGTGAAAGAAACAATAAAACATTTCAAATCTTAAATTTTATCAATAAGGATTTTTGAGCATTTTAGGCTTGAACGTATGAAAGAATCATCGTATGAGAATCAGTATATAGGGAACATTTCAAAAAATTTCAAAAATTCAGTAATCTTGTATGAAAATGTTATTTTTAAGTGACTTTAATACTAACCTAAGGGAAAGAAACAATAAAACATTTCAAAATTTACATTTATCAATATGGATATTTGAGCACTTAAGGCTTGAACGTATGGAACTATCATCGTATGAGAATCAGTATATAGGTAACATTCAAAAAATTTCAAAAATTCAATAATCTACTATTGAAATGATATTTTTAAGTGAAAGAAACAATAAAACATTTCAAAATATAAATTTTATCAATATGAATTTTTGAGTACTTAAGGCTTGAACGTATGGAAGAATGATCGTATGAAAATCAGTATATAGGTAACATTTCAAAAAAATTCAAAAATTCAAAAATCTACTATTGAAATGTTATTTTTAAGTGAAAGAAACAATAAAACATTTCAAATCTTAAATTGTATCAATAAGGATTTTTGAGCATTTTAGGCTTGAACGTATGGAACAATGATCGTATGAGAATCAGTATATAGGTAACATTTCAAAAAATTTCAAAAATTCAAAAATCTACTATTGAAATGTTATTTTTTAGTGAAAGAAACAATAAACCATTTCAAAATTTACATTTTATCAATATGGATTTTTGAGCACTTAAGGCTTGAACGTATGGAAGAATGATGGTATGAGAATCAGTATATAGGGAACATTTCAAAAAAACTCAAAAATCTACTATTGAAATGTTATTTTTAAGTGAAAGAAACAATACAACATTTCAAAATTTAAATTTTATCAATATGGATTTTTGAGCACTTAAAGCTTGAACGTATGGAAGGATGATCGTATGGGAATCATTTTATAGGTAACATTTACAAAAAATTCAAAAATTTAAAAATCTACTATTGAAATGTTATTTTTAAGTGAAAGAAACAATAAACCATTTCAAAATTTACATTTTATCAATATGGATTTTTGAGCACTTAAGGCTTGAACGTATGGAAGAATGATGGTATGAAAATCAGTATATAGATAACATTTCAAAAAATTTCAAAAATTCAATAATGTTCTATTAAAATGTTATTTTTAAGTGAATTAAATACTAACCTAAGTGAAAGAAACAATAAAACATTTCAAAATTTAAATTTTATCAATATGGTTTTTTGAGAACTTAAGGCTTGAAGGTATGGAAGAATGATCGTATGAGAATCAGTATATAGGTAACATTTAAAAAAAATTCAAAAATTCAATAATCTACTATTGAAATGTTATTTTTGAGTGAATTTAATACTAACCTAAGTGAAAGAAACTATAAAATATTTCAAAATTTAAATTTTATCAATAAGGATTTTTGAGCACTTAAGGCTTGAACGTATAGAATAATGATCGTATGAAAATCAGTATATAGGTAACATTTAAAAAAAATTCAAAAATTCAAAAATGTTCTATTAAAATGTTATTTTTAAGTGAATTAAATACTAACCTAAGTAAAAGAAACTATAAAATATTTCAAAATTTTAATTTTATCAATAAGGATTTTTGAGCACTTAAGGCTTGAACGTATGGAAGAATGATGGTATGAGAATCAGTATATAGATAACATTTCAAAAAATTTCAAAAATTCAATAATCTACTATTGAAATGTTATTTTTTAGTGAAAGAAACAATAAACCATTTCAAAATTTACATTTTATCAATATGGATTTTTGAGCACTTAAGGCTTGAACGTATGGAAGAATGATGGTATGAGAATCAGTATATAGATAACATTTCAAAAAATTTCAAAAATTCAATAAACTGCTATTGAAATGTAATTTTTTAGTGAAAGAAACAAAAAACCATTTCAAAATTTACATTTTATCAATATGAATTTTTGAGCACTTAACGCTTGAACGTATGGAAGAATGATCGTATGAGAATCAGTATATAGGTAACATTTAAAAAAAATTCAAAAATTCAATAATCTACTATTGAAATGTTATTTTTGAGTGAATTTAATAGTAACCTAAGTGAAAGAAACTATAAAATATTTCAAAATTTAAATTTTATCAATAAGGATTTTTGAGCACTTAAGTCTTGAACGTATAGAATAATGATCGTATGAAAATCAGTATATAGGTAACATTTAAAAAAAATTCAAAAATTCAATAATCTACTGTTGAAACGTTATTTTTAAGTGAAAGAAACAATAAACCATTTCAAAATGTACATATTATTTATATGGATTTTTGAGATCTTAAGGCTTGAACGTATGGAAAAATGATCGTATGAGATCCAGTATACAGGTAACATCTCAAAAAAATTCAAAAATCAACTATTGAAACGTTATTTTTGAGTGAATTTAATACTAACTTAAGTGAAAGAAGCCTTAAAACATTTCAAAATTTGCATTTTATCAATATGGATTTTTGAGCACTTAAGGCTTGAACGTATGGAAGAATGATCGTATGAGATCCAGTAAATAGGTAACATTTCAAAAAATTTCAAAAATTCAATAATCTACTATTGAAATGTTATTTTTTAGTGAAAGAAACAATAAACCATTTCAAAATTTACATTTTATTTATATGGATTTTTGAGCACTTAAGGCTTGAACGTATGGAAGAATGTTCATATGAGAATCAGTATACAGGTAACATTTCAAAAAATTTCTAAAATTCAAAAATCTACTATTGAAATGTTATTTTTAAGTGAAAGAAACAATACAACAATTCAAAATTTACATTTTATCAATATGGATTTTTGAGCACTTAAGGCTTGAACGTATGGAAGAATGATCGTATGGGAATCAGTATATAGGTAACATTTAAAAAAAATTCAAAAATTCAAAAATCTGCTATTGAAATGTTATATTTAAGTGAATTTAATACTAACCTGAGTGAAAGAAACAATAAAACATTTCAAAATTTACATTTATCAATATGGATTTTTGAGCACTTAACGCTTGAACGTATGGAAGAATGATCTTATGAGAATCAGTATATAGGTAACATTTCAAAAAATTTCCAGTATATAGGTAACATTTCAAAAAAATTCAAAAATTCAAAAATCTACTATTGAATCGTTATTTTTGAGTGAATTTAATACTAACCTAAGTGAAAGAAACAATAAAACATTTCAAAATTTACATTTATCAATATGGATTTTTGAGCACTTTAGGCTTGAACGTATAGAAGAATGATCGTATGAGAATCAGTATATAGGTAACATTTCAAAAAATTTCCAGTATATAGGTAACATTTCAAAAAAATTCAAAAATTCAAAAATCTACTATTGAATCATTATTTTTGAGTGAATTTAATACTAACCTAAGTGAAAGAAACAATAAAACATTTCAAAATTTACATTTATCAATATGGATTTTTGAGCACTTAAGGCTTGAACGTATGGAAGAATGATCGTATGAGAATCAGTATATAGGTAACATTTCAAAAAATTTCATAAATTCAGTAATCTTGTATGAAAATGTTATTTTTAAGTGACTTTAATACTAACCTAAGGGAAAGAAACAATAAAACATTTCAAAATTTACATTTATCAATATGGATATTTGAGCACTTAAGGCTTGAACGTATGGAACGTATGTTAATGCTTTCCATCGAGCTCTTAGTCGAAGAAGTCGATCGAAGGATGCAAGAGTTATTAGCAAACCAGTAAGCAAGCTATCTTCAGCAAAGCTGAAGCTATAATACTTTTCACGTTGTGTCACTATAAAGAAACTAAATGAATAGTTTTCATGCCTCCCTAACAACATAACTGTAAGGTTTCAAGTCAATTGGTTAAAAAACGAAAAAGTTTTCCATACAACGGTTCAAGTTTTGCGATAAGTGGGCGTAGCCATGCCTATTTTTGATCAAAATAGTTTTCATTCCTCCAAAGAACATAACTGTTATGTTTCAAGTCAATTGGTTAAAAACCAAAAAGTTTTTCATACAACGGTTCAAGTTCGGTATAAGTGGGCGCGGCTACGCCCGCTTTGGTCAAAATAGTTTTCATTCCTCCCTAACAATATAACTGTAAGGTTTGAAGTCAATTGGTTAAAAAACAAAAAACTTTTCCATGCAACGGTTCAAGTTTTGTGATAAGTGGGCGTAGCCCTATTGATCAAAATAGTTTTTATTCCTCTCTAAGAACATAACTGTATAGTTTCAAGTCAATTGGTTAAAAAACAAAAAAGTTTTCCATACAACGGATCAAATGTAGCTATAAGTGGGCGTGGCCATGCCCACTTTAGGTCAAAATAGTTTTTATTCCTCTCTAAGAACATAACTGTAAAGTTTGAAGTCAATTGGTTAAAAAACAAAAAAGTTTTCCATACAACGACGCAAATATTGCTCCTCTTCCTCTTCTTCATTTTGTATGGGAGCTACCAGTTCCAGATGTCCAATCTCAATGAAACTTTCAGGCATGTAGTCGGACTATGTAAAACTACTATGTTTAAAATTTCAGCACTCTATCGTACAAAACAAAAAAGTTTTCCATACAACGATTCAAGTCTTGTTCATTTTTCTTCTTCTTTTCGTATGGGGGCTACCAGTTCCAGTGGTCCGATATGGCTGGATCCGATAAATGAGTTGATCGCACAGATAAAAAGTTTCCGTACAAAATTTCAGCTCGATTTCTTCAAAACTGTGGGAGGAGATTGTATATATACAGACAGACAGACGGACATGACTTAATCAACTCGTCTTGTCGTCCTGATCAAGAATATATATACTTTATATAGTCGCAAGTGAATATTTCTGTGTGTTACAAACTTCAGCACAAAGTTATTATACTAATTCACATACGTGAAGAGTATAAAAACTAAATGATGGTCAACACAATTCCGTCCCACTGTTGATTTTTTTCGCAAAGTACTTTTCTATAATTCTAGTATTTAATGGGAAAAAATTAAACGAATTTTTTGTCCATGTAAAAAACTATTAATTTTGAATAAAATGCCGCCCATTTATGCAATTAAAAAAATTTAAATGTGTCTTATTAGATAAGGCATATTTTCGTCTGATCGAGGATATTTTAGTTTTTATCAAAAAAATTTTATTTCTTACGACTTTTCGTAAAATATGATAATGCTATCTGAAAGAGGAACAATAAGCTTTCCATCGAGCTCTTAGTTGAAGAAGTCGGTCGAAGGATTCAAGAATTATTAGCAAAAAACTAATCGGCCTACAGCCGATTCTTTTCGAAATGTACTTTTCTATAATTCTAGTATTTAATGCGAAAAAATTAAACGAATTTTTTGTCCATTAAAAAACTATTAATTCTGAATAAAATGCCGCCCATTTATGCAATTAAAATAATTTCAATGTCTCTTATTAGATAAGGCATATTTTCGTCTGATAAGGTACTTCTTCTTCAATGATTTCGAGGATATTTTAGTTTATATCAAAAAAATGTTATTTCTTATGACTTTTCGTAAAATATGTCAATGCCATCTGGAGGAGAAACAGATAAGCTTTCCTTTTAGCTCTTAATCGAAGAAGTCGATCGAAGGATGCAAGAGTTATTAGCAAAAACTAATTGGTGGTCAACACTTTTCCGTCCTACTGCCGATTCTTTTCGCAAAATACTTTTCTATAATTCTACTAATTAATGGGAAAAATTAAAGGAATGTTTTGTCCATGTAAAAAACTGTTAATTTTGAATAAAATGCCGCCCATTTATGCAATTAAAATAATTTCAATGTCTCTTAGTAGATAAGGCATATTTTCGTCTGATAAGGTACTTCTTCTTCAATGATTTCGAGGATATTTTAGTTTTGATCAAAAAAATTGTATTTTTTAGGTTTTTTCGTAAAATATGTTAATGCCATCTGAAAGAGGAACAGATAAGTATTCCATCGAGCTCTCAGTCAAAGAAGTCGGTCGAGGGATTCAAGAGTTATTAGCAAAAAACTAATCGGTGGTCAACACGATTCCGCCCTACTGCCGATTCTTTTCGCGAAGTACTTTTCTTTAATTTTAGTATTTAATGGGAAAAAATTAAACGAATTTTTTGTCCATGTAAAAAACTATTAATTCTGAATAAAATGCCGCCCATTTATGCAATTAAAATAATTTAAATGTCTCTTATTAGATAAGGCATATTTTCGTCTGATAAGGTACTTCTTCTTCAATGATTTCGAGGATATTTTAGTTTCGATCCAAAAAATTGTATTTCTTACGTTTTTTCGTAAAATATGTTAATGCCATCTGAAAGAGAAACAGATAAGTATTCCATCGAGCTCTTAGTCGAAGAAGTCGATCGAAGGATGCAAGAGTTATTAGCAAAAAACTAATTGGTGGTCAACACTTTTCCGTCCAACTGCCGATTCTTTTCGCAAAATACTTTTCTATAATTCTAGTAATTAATGGGAAAAAATTAAAGGAATGTTTTGTCCATAAAAAAACTGTTAATTTTGATTAAAATGCCGCCCATTTATGCAATTAAAAATTTTTAAATGTCTCTTATTAGATAAGGCATATTTTCGTCTGATAAGGTACTTCTTTTTCAATGATTTCGAGGATATTTTAGTTTTGATCAAAAAAATGGTATTTCTTACGTTTTTTCGTAAAATATGTTAATGCCATCTGAAAGAGGAACAGATAAGTATTCCATCGAGCTCTCAGTCAAAGAAGTCGGTCGAAGGATTCAAGAGTTATTAGCAAAAAACTAATCGGTGGTCAACACGATTCCGCCCTACTGCCGATTCTTTTCGCAAAGTACTTTTCTATAATTTTAGTATTTTATGGGAAAAAATTAAACGAATTTTTTGTCCATGTAAAAAACTATTAATTCTGAATAAAATGCCGCCCATTTATGCAATTAAAATAATTTAAATGTCTCTTATTAGATAAGGCATATTTTCGTCTGATAAGGTACTTCTCCTTCAATGATTTCGAGGATATTTTAGTTTTTATCAAAAAAATTTTAGTTTTTATGACTTTTCGTAAAATATGTCATGCCATCTGGATGAGAAACAGATAAGCTTTCCATTGAGCTTTTAGTCGAAGAAGTCGATCGAAGGATGCAAGAGTTATTAGCAAAAAACTAATCGGTGGTCAACACGTTTCCGTCATACTGCCGATTGTTTTCGCAAAGTACTTTTCTATAATTCTAGTGTTTAATGGGAAAAAATTAAAGGAATGTTTTGTCCATAAAAAAACTGTTAACTTTGATTAAAATGCCGCCCATTTATGCAATTAAAAAATTTTAAATGTCTCTTATTAGATAAGGCATATTTTCGTCTACTAAGGTACTTCTTCTTCAATGATTTCGAAGATATTTTAGTTTCGATCCAAAAAATTGTATTTCTTACGTTTTTTCGTAAAATATGTTAATGCCATCTGAAAGAGGAACAGATAAGTATTCCATCGAGCTCTTAGTCGAAGAAGTCGATCGAAGGATGCAAGAGTTATTAGCAAAAAACTAATTGGTGGTCAACACTTTTCCGTCCTACTGCCGATTTTTTTCGCAAAATACTTTTCTATAATTCTAGTAATTAATGGGAAAAAATTAAAGGAATGTTTTGTCCATAAAAAAACTGTTAATTTTGATTAAAATGCCGCCCATTTATGCAATTAAAAAATTTTAAATGTCTCTTATTAGATAAGGCATATTTTCGTCTGATAAGGTACTTCTTTTTCAATGATTTCGAGGATATTTTAGTTTTGATCAAAAAAATTGTATTTCTTACGTTTTTTCGTAAAATATGTTAATGCCATCTGAAAGAGGAACAGATAAGTATTCCATCGAGCTCTCAGTCAAAGAAGTCGGTCGAAGGATTCAAGAGTTATTAGCAAAAAACTAATCGGTGGTCAACACGATTCCGCCCTACTGCCGATTCTTTTCGCAAAGTACTTTTCTATAATTTTAGTATTTAATGGGAAAAAATTAAACGAATTTTTTGTCCATGTAAAAAACTATTAATTCTGAATAAAATGCTGCCCATTTATGCAATTAAAATAATTTAAATGTCTCTTATTAGATAAGGCATATTTTCGTCTGATAAGGTACTTCTTCTTCAATGATTTCGAGGATATTTTAGTTTTTATCAAAAAAATTTTAGTTCTTATGACTTTTCGTAAAATATGTCATGCCATCTGGAGGAGAAACAGATAAGCTTTCCATTGAGCTTTGAGTCGAAGAAGTCGATCGAAGGATGCAAGAGTTATTAGCAAAAAACTAATCGCTGGTCAACACGTTTCCGTCATACTGCCGATTCTTTTCGCAAAGTACTTTTCTATAATTCTAGTGTTTAATGGGAAAAAATTAAACCAATTTTTTGTCCATTAAAAAACTATTAATTCTGAATAAAATGCCGCCCATTTATGCATTTAAATAATTTCAATGTCTCTTAGTAGATAAGGCATATTTTCGTCTTATAAGGTACTTCTTTTTCAATGATTTCGAGGATATTTTAGTTTTGATCAAAAAAATTTTATTTCATACGACTCTTCGTAAAATATGTTAATGCCATCTGAAAGAGGAACAGATAAGATTTCTATTGAGCTCTTAGTCGAAGAAGTCGATCGCAGGATGCAAGAGTTATTTGCAAAAAACTAATCGGTGGTCAACACAATTCCGTCCCACTGCTGATTGTTTTCGCAAAGTACTTTTCTATAATTCTAGTATTTAATGGGAAAAAATTAAACGAATTTTTTGTCCATGTAAAAAACTATTAATTCTGAATAAAATGCCGCCCATTTATGCAATTAAAAAAAATTAAATGTCTCTTATTAGATAAGGCATATTTTCGTCTGATAAGGTATTTCATTTTCAATGATTTCGAGGATATTTTAGTTTTGATCAAAAAAATTTTATTTCTTACGACTTTTCGTAAAATATGTTAATGCCATCTGAAAGAGGAACAGATAAGCCTTCCATCGAGCTCTTAGTCGAAGAAGTCGGTCGAAGGATGCAAGAGTTATTAGCAAACCAGTAAGGACGCTATCTTCAGCAAAGGTGAAGCTATAATACTTTTCAGGTTGTGTCACTATACAAAAAACTAAATGAATAGTTTTCATGCCTCCCTAACAACATAACTGTAAGGTTTCAAGTCAATTGGTTAAAAACCAAAAATTTTTCCATACAACGGTTCAAGTTTTGCGATAAGTGGGCGTGGCCATGCCCACTTTTGGTCAAAATAGTTTTCATTCCTCCCTAAGAACATAACTGTAAAGTTTCAAGTCAAGTGGTTAAAAACCAAAAAGTTTTCCATACAACGGTTCAAGTTCGATATAAGTGGGCGTAGCCATGCCCACTTTTTGTCTAAATAGTTTTCATTCCTCCCTAAGAACATAACTGTAAAGTTTCAAGTCAATTGGTTAAAAAACAAAAAAGTTGTCCATACAACTGGTCAAGTTTAGCTATAAGTGGGCGTGGCCATGCCCACATTTGGTCAAAATAGTTTTCATTCCTCCCTAAGAACATAACTGTACAGTTTCAAGTCAATTGGTTACAAAACAAAAAAGTTTTCGATACAACGGCTCAATTTTCGCTATAAGTGGGCGTGGCCACGCCTTCTTTTCTCAAAATAGTTTTCATTCCTCCCTAAGAACATAACTGTAAGGTTTCAAGTCAATTGGTTTAAAAACAAAAAAGTTGTCCATACAACGACGTGAATTTTGCTTCTCTTCCTCTTCTTCATTTTGTATGGGGGCTAGCAGTTCCAGATGTCCAATCTCAATGAAACTTTCAGGCATGTAGTCGGACTATGTAAAACTACTATGTTTAAAATTTCAGCACTCTATCGTACAAAACAAAAAAGTTTTCCATACAACGATTCAAGTTTTGTTCATTTTTCTTCATCTTTTCGTATGGGGGCCACCAGTTCCAGTGGTCCGATATAGCTGGATCCGACAAATGAGTTGATCGCACAAATAAGAAGTCTCTGTGCAAAATTTCAGCTCGATATCTTCAAAACTGTGGGAGGAGATTGTATATATACCGACAGACGGACGGACAGAAGGACATGGCTTAATCAACTCGTCTTGTCGTCCTGATCAAGAATATATATACTTTATATAGTCGCAAGTGAATATTTCTGTGTGTAACAAACTTCAGCACAAAGTTATTATACTATTTCACATACGTGAAAAGTATAAAAACTAAATGGTGGTCAACACAATTCCGTCCCACTGCTGATTTTTTTTTTTTTGTTTTTTTTCAAACTACAGGCGCAAGACGTTGTGGTAGCGCACTACCCTCAAGTGGACTTGCGACACCAGGTCAGCCTGTTCCGCGACTACAGACAAAGTCAACAGTCGCTTTACTACTTACTCTACACACAATAAGAAAACTAATAAACTAATTTTTAAACAATTTCTTTAATACTACTAAGTTACGCAATTAGTTATGTTATGTAGTTTTAATAAACAAAATTTTACTTATTTAAATATGTTAGAATACTACGTTTTATAAGGTTTTAGAGGAGCAGTCCTCCATTAAACTAAAATATTTGTTATAGTACCTACTTAAAACACGAAACGAGTCATGCTCTAAATATGTCGATCTGCAGGTACTGAGACAGATCGGACTAAAATTTCTGGTAACTCTAGCGGGTACACTGAACTGTATATACGCCAACAATGTAGGAGAGAATATCGTGCCATTTATTAGGTTATGCAAAAACAGAGTACCAAGCATAGTTCTACGACTAGACAATGATGGCAAATTAATAAGCTTCAACCGACTACTATAAGGAGGAAGGTGAACACAAGGGTCCCAGTGTAGATTCCTAAGAGCAAACAGAAGGAACTGTTTCTGAACAGACTCAATTTGGTTCTTATACTTTTCACACTGAGGAGCCCAAACACACGATGCATATTCCAAAATGGGCAGTACTAAAGAAGTGTAAAGCAATTTAGTTGTGTACGGGTCATTAAATTCCTTGGACCATCTTTTGATGAAACCCAGTACGCCTGTAGCCTTATTAACGGACAGCAAAATATGTGAGGCGAAATGAAGTTTCGGATCCATCAAAACACCAAGGTCATTGAACTGAGAGATACGTTCAAGGTACAAATTATTTAACTTGTACGTGCAAACAATTAGTTTTTTTCTATAAAAAGACATTAACTTGTATTTCTCACTGTTTAACAATAAATTGTTTACAGCACACCATTGTGAGAGAGAGTCAAGATCAGACTGAAGCAGATTCTGCTGATCTATAGAATTAACGGTCAGGCATAATTTCACGTCATCAGCAAACATTAAAACATGACAGTTCTTTATCACAGTGGGCCAGTCATTTATAAATATATTAAATAACCAGTAAGGGCGGTATAGTTGAGTATTCTCAACTATATAATACCCTGTACACACACCTATGTTGATAACACGTTAAACATTCGCTGACAGCAAAAGCAGTGTACCACGATATGGTTTGTGTATATGCTAATAGTGAGGCAGGGCTCACAGTGCAATGTTGCCATTAGATGGCGCTTTAGTACGGATTTTGTTACAAAGCATTACTGCAAAATTTTAGTGTGTTGGTCTTTGCAGGGAAAGTGGTAGTTTATTGTATGCAGTTTTAAAAAGGTATGTTACCTGAGTTTGCATACCAAATTTCAGCATTGTATTCTTTATACTTTAGGAGATACAGCAATTTTAAGAAAAAAAGTACCTTTTGTTGTGCTCGATGGGCGGGAAGGAATGGGCGTGGCAAAAATTCCTTCAAACTTGATCTAGTGTTCGACCACACGAGTCTATCTTTCAAATTTCAAGTCTCTAGCTTTAATATTTTTCGCAGTGTTAAGTACGGTTTTTGTTACAAATAGGATAAAGCAGTGTTCAAAGCGCAATTTATGCTAAATTTCAACTTGTTTGTCTTTGCGTTGTCACACAGCGTTAAAAATGAAAGTTTGTGGTATGCAGTTTTAATAAGGTATGTTTACTGAGTTTGCATACAAAATTTCAGCATTGTATCTATTATAGTTTCAGAAAACAACTTTTTGAGGGGAAACGAAGGGGAGGGGGAAAAAATGTGGTATGCAGTTTTGTAGAGCTATACATACTGAGTCTACCTACTCTTTTTCATGTTTCTAACTCATCAGGTTTTCGAGCTACAGCCTTTTGAAAAAATGGGTGGTGCTCGATGGGCGGGAAGGAGTGGGCGTGGCAAAAAATCCTTCAAACTTGATCTATCGTTTGACCTCACGAGTCTATCCACCAAATTTCAAGTCTCTAGCTCTTATAGTTTTCGAGAACCATTGGTGAGGACGGACGGACGGACGGACGGACGGACGGACAGACAGGGCTATATAAATTCGTCTTGTCATCCTGATCAAGAATATATATACTTTATAGGGTCCCCCTCCCCTCCTTCTATGCGTTACATACAAACTGTCTCATACAAACTTAATATACCCTGATACACAGTGTGTGTACAGGGTATAATAAGGGGCCAAGGTGACTACCTTGAGGAACCCCTGAAGTAACAAAAATTCGTCTCGAAACTGATGTTTTAAAAAGAACACATTGTGTTTGAGATTCAAGATAAGACGACAGCCAAGGGACTAACGATGGTGGAAAACCATAGGTATCGAGTTTTTTTTAAAAGCAGAGAGTGACAAACACAATCAAATGCTTTACTGAAATCAGTGTACACAACATCGGTTTGGCAGCCGCACGAGAAATTTCGATTGACAATTGAAGTGAATTCTAATAAGTTAGTTACTGTTGACCGTTTCTTGAGAAAGCCATGCTGAGACAAATTTAGAAGTGATAATACAAAGTGCTGTAGCTGTTCCGTAATGATCTGTTCAAACAGTTTAGGAATAGCACTAAGCTTAGCAATGCCTCTGTAATTCGAGATGTCCACCTTACTGCCTTTTTTATAAAGGGGAATAATGTAAGACTCTTTCCAAATTTTGGGGACAACAGAAGAACTTAACGACATGTTAAAAAGCCTGCATAATGGAATAAACAACATCTCGGCACAGTGCCTTAGAACGCAACCAGGAATATTATCTGGACCAGCGGTAAAAGATGGTTTCATTAATTTTAAAAATCTAAGAACTGTTTCATTTTCAATAACCGGCACATTTATATTATTTCTATGTTTGATAAAGTAGGGGTAAGTAACGTTTTGGTATGAGTAGTCATTATAGGTGCTTTGGAAAAATTCAGCAAAGAGGTTGGATATCGTTGCATCATCGTTTCCTTCCACACCATTGAATTTCATACACAAAGGAAATGAACTAGAGTTAGACTTGTATTTAATTATATTAAAAAAAATTTTTAGGATCGCGATATATATTGGATTTTAATTTAATTAAGTAAAAATCGTAATCTCGTTTATTACATAAAGTGCATTTATATCGAGCTTTCGCATAGTTTGCATAATCGACAAGAGAACCGGTTCCCTTATATTTTTTGAATAATCTATTTTTTAAGTTCTTTAGACGAGATAATTCTCTTGAAAACCACGGGGGTTTATTTTGTTGTGAAACAATCTTAACTCTTGGTACGCACAATTTAAATAGTTTATACATAATTGCGTTAAGAAAACTCTACTGCCTGTACAATGTTGGACGTGTTTTGAATGTATGACCAATCTGTGTTAGAAAGCAAATCACCAAGTCGTTCAAAATCAGTTTTTCTGAAACAATATACACGGTTAAGCTTGGTATTTAGAGGATTTTGACAATGATGTGTTAGTAAGTTTAGTGTAATTGTAAGCTCCAACGTTGGGTGGTAAGAGTCTTCAGGTTGTGATATTGGAGGGGATCTGCAAAGCGATGCACCCTCAATGTTATTTATAAAAACAAGATCTAAAATTCGATCTTTACAATTTCTTATGCTGTTTATTTGGTTTAAAGATGATTCAAGAAAATAATCAATAAATTCATTACTAGACAAAGGAGATACTATATTTGAATTGTCGGATGCAATCCAAGAAATATGAGGGAGGTTGAATTCTCCAAAAATCAGTATCGTATCTGAATCCTTAACCAAGTCTAGTACAGATTGAATAGCCTTTATATGAGCAGAATATACTGATGGTTCTGACTGTGGTGGAATGTAGGAGCACGTAATGAAAACGTGAGTCTTTGCAAGAGTTATTTTAATGCATATTAGCTCAATATCTTCAGTACCTATCAAACAAATTTGTTCCGATGTGTGTTGAACAGCAACAGAGATCAGAACTCCACCACCAATTTTGCCAAGACGATCTTTACGAAAAGTAATAAAGCTGTCACAGAAAAGTTCAGAGTTTAAAACATCAGGGCGAAGCCATGTTTCAACAAAGACAATGGTATCAGAAGATAATGAAAAACTTTTTAAATAGAGAGAAGTTAGTTTTGAGTTTAATCCTCTGACATTTTGAAAACTTACAGTCAAAACTGAAGGGGAGTTACGGGAAGTAATCAGTTTTTTGACACAGAAGGCTTGGCCGTATTTACCGTATTAGTGCGGTCTTTAAATTTGAACTCATGCACGACGCAACCATCAGGCCAGAAATTTGAGACAACTAAATCGTTGATGAAAGATTCTGGCACAGAGATTTTAAAAGATGAAATAGATCGAGCTGAGCTGAATTTAAATTTAGAAATTGTTAAATTCGTGACAGATTTTATCTTGGAAGTAATAAAGTGATTTATATCACTTTCAGAAGTATCCGCAGCTAAGCGGGATAGAAAAATAAATTTCTTTTGAATCGCAGGTGGCACAACAACAAGTCTTTTTGGCTCTTGATCCCCATGAACGAGATTACTTCCAGAAGCGGTTTGAATAACTTCGGAAGCAACCGAATTGTTGTTTTTGGCAACGGAAGCATATGAACCTTCTGACGCTGTGACAACTATCGGAACATTAGGTGACGGAAGCGGCGAAAAGAAATTCGTGGTCTCATCCGGAAGACTTAAGGTTGTCGGAATAGAAATCTTGAGCGGTGGATGAGGCATTTTCGCTTAGGGGAAGGTTCAACTGACTTAAAGCTGGAAAAGACTTATCAAACGACTTAAATTTTTCGTTAAGTCGCTCGAAATCTTTCGAAATATCCTTATAGGCATTATGCATAACATTGAGCCACTTACGTAACTCAATCTCTGAAGACCGACATTTTGGACAGCACCAGTGAAGGCCTATATTTTTTTCCCAAAATGTCAGCAATTCGGTCGTTTAGCTCGGCGCATTTTAAATGAGCAGTTGACTCGCAAATCCAACATGCCACCAAAAGTTCTTTATCACCCTTTATTGGTCATTTTTCAAAACAGCAAGGCATATTGACACAAGAACAATTAATTAATAAAAAAGACAAAAAAGAAAATCACACCGATTTTTGTTGCTGAAACTAATTAAGAGTATTGATCTCTCTTACAAATGAGAGCACTAATCAAAACTCTTGTAAGAGCAAAAAAAAAAAATAACAAATCAAAGCTGATAAGAAGACCGGTGTAAAGCACAGACGCAAAAAAACACTCACCAGATGCAACAATTACACACGAAAGTTAGTAACCGCACAATTGTTAAATTACAATAACAAAACACATTGAGGTTATTTAAAATAAACAAAAACTCACTTTCTTTTGTTTGGACTCTAATCAAATTTTCAAACTACACATGCAGAACAATTAAAAAATTTTTAATACACTTTTCAATACTTTCCAAACAAAAATAAGCGAGAAATTAATTAAATAGCACGGGACAAAATTTTTATGCGACCGACCACACCGACACTTGACATAACAAAGTACTTCGCAAAGTACTTTTCTATAATTCTAGTATTTAATGGGAAAAAATTAAACGAATTTTTTTCCATTAAAAAACTATTAATTCTGAATAAAATGACGCCCATTTATGCAATTAAAATAATTTCAATGTCTCTTAGTAGATATGGCATATTTTCATCTTATAAGGTACTTCTTTTTCAATGATTTCGAGGATATTTTAGTTTTGATCCAAAAAATTTTATTTCTTACGATTTTTCGTAAAATATGTTAATGCCATCTGAAAGAGCAACAGATAAGCTTTCCATCGAGCTCTTAGTTGAAGAAGTCAAGAGTTATTAGCAAAAAACTAATCGGTGGTCAACACGATTCCGTCCTACTGCCGATTCTTTTCGAAAAGTACTTTTCTATAATTCTAGTATTTAATGGGAGAAAATTAAACGAATTTTTTGTCCATTAAAAAACCATTAATTCTGAATAAAATGCCGCCCATTTATGCAATTAAAATAATTTCAATGTCTCTTAGTAGATAAGGCATATTTTCGTCTTATAAGGTACTTCTTTTTCAATGATTTCGAGGATATTTTAGTTTTGATCAAAAAAATTTTATTTCTTACGACTTTTCGTAAAATATGTTAATGCCATCTGAAAGAGGAACAGATAAGCTTTCCATCGAGCTCTTAGTCTTAGTCTTAATTAATAAAATAGACAAAAAAGAAAATCACACCGATTTTTGTTGCTGAAACTAATTAAGAGTATTGATCTCTCTTACAAATGAGAGCACTAATCAAAACTCTTGTAAGAGCAAAAAAAAAAAAATAACAAATCAAAGCTGATAAGAAGACCGGTGTAAAGCACAGACGCAAAAAAACACTCACCAGATGTTTGTTAAAGCAACAATTACACACGAAAGTTAGTGACCGCACAATTGTTAAATTACAAAAACAAAACACATTGAGGTTAATTAAAATAAACAAAAACTCACTTTCTTTTGTTTGGACTCTAATCAAATTTTCAAACTACACATGCAGAACAATTAAGAATTTTTTAATACACTTTTCAATACTTTCCAAACAAAAATAAGCGAGAAATTAATTAAATAGCACGGGACAAAATTTTTATGCGACCGACCACACCGACACTTGACACAACAAAGTACTTCGCAAAGTACTTTTCTATAATTCTAGTATTTAATGGGAAAAAATTAAACGAATTTTTTGTCCATGTAAAAAACTATTAATTTTGAATAAAATGCCGCCCATTTATGCAATTAAAAAAATTTAAATGTCTCTTATTAGATAAGGCATATTTTCGTCTGATAAGGTACTTCTTCTTCAATGATTTCGATGATATTTTAGTTTTTATCAAAAACATTTTATTTCTTATGACTTTTCGTAAAATATGTTAATGCTATCTGAAAGAGGAACAGAAGAGCTTTCCATCGAGCTCTTAGTTGAAGAAGTCGGTTGAAGGATTCAAGAGTTATTAGCAAAAAACTAATCGGTGGTCAACACGATTCCGTCCTACTGCCGATTCTTTTCGAAAAGTACTTTTCTATAATTCTAGTATTTAATGGGAGAAAATTAAACGAAGTTTTTGTCCATGTAAAAAACTATAGATTCTGAATAAAATACCGCCCATTTATGCAATTAAAAAAATGTAAATGTCTCTTATTAGATAAGGCATATTTTCGTCTGATAAGGTACTTCTTTTTCAACGATTTCGAGGATATTTTAGTTTTGATCCAAAAAATTTTATTTATTACGATTTTTCGTAAAATATGTTAATGCCATTTGAAAGAGGAACAGATAAGCTTTCCATCGAGCTCTTAGTCGAAGAAGTCGGTCGAAGGATGCAAAGGTTGTTAGCAAAAAACTAATCGGTGCTCAACACGATTTCGTCCTACTGCCTATTCATTTCGAAAAGTACTTTTCTATAATTCCAGTATTTAATGGGAAAAAATTGAACGACTTTTTTGTCCATGTAAAAAACTATTAATTCTGAATAAAATACCGCCCATTTATGCAATTAAAAAAATTTAAATATCTCTTATTAGATAAGGCATATTTTCGTCTGATAAGGTACTTCTTCTTCTTCAATGATTTCGAAGATATTTTAGTTTTTATCAAAAAAATTGTATTTGTTACGATTTTTCGTAAAATATGTTAATGCCATTTGAAAGAGGAACAGATAAGCTTTCCATCGAGCTCTTAGTCGAAGAAGTCGGTCGAAGGATGCAAGGGTTGTTAGCAAAAAACTAATCGGTGGTCAACACGATTTCGTCCTACTGCCTATTTATTTCGAAAAGTACTTTTCTATAATTCTAGTATTTAATGGGAAAAAATTGAACGACTTTTTTGTCCATGTAAAAAACTATTAATTCTGAATAAAATACCGCCCATTTATGCAATTAAAAAAATTTAAATGTCTCTTATTAGATAAGGCATATTTTCGTCTGATAAGGTACTTCTTCTTCTTCAATGATTTCGAGGATATTTTAGTTTTGATCCAAAAAATTTTATTTCTTACGATTTTTCGTAAAATATATTAATGCCATCTGAAAGAGGAACAGATAAGCTTTCCATCGAGCTCTTAGTCGAAGAAGTCGGTCGAAGGATGCAAGAGTTATTAGCACAAAACTAAATGGTGGTCAACACGATTCCGTCCTTCTGCTGATTCTTTGCGCAAAGAACTTTTCAATAATTCTAGCAAAAAACTAATCGGTGGTCAACACGATTCCGTCCTACTGCCGATTATTTTTGCAAAGTATTTTTCTATAATTCTAGTAATTAATGGAAAAAATTAAACGAATTTTTTGTCCATGTAAAAAACTATAGATTTTGAATAAAATACCGCCCAATTATGCAATTAAAAAAATGTGAATGTCTCTTATTAGATAAGACATATTTTCGTCTGATAAGGTACTTCTTCTTCAATGATTTCGAGGATATTTTATATTTGATTAAATAAATATTATTTCTTACAACTTTTTTTAAAATATGTTAATGCCATCTGAAAGAGGAACAGATAAGCTTTCCATCGAGCTCTTAGTCGAAGAAGTCGGTCGAAGGATGCAAGAGTTATTAGCAAAAAACTAATCGGTGGTCAACACGATTCCGTCCTACTGCCGATTCTTTTCGCAAAGTATTTTTCTATAATTCTAGTAATTAATGGGAAAAAATTGAACGACTTTTTTTATTTATTTATTTATTTATTTAATAACAAATATCTGTTATTTAAGTAATAATTAGATCAAAATACAAAAAAAAAATTTATAAAAAAAAAAAAAAATAATAAAATAATATATATCAATAAAATATAAAAATAATATAAAAATTACAAAATAAATATAAAATTGGGAAAAAAAAACTTCATTAATGGAGAAGAGAAAAAAAAAGCAAAATAATAATATAATATAAAGAAAAATACATATAATATAACAAATACAAAATAATTAATTGAAAAAAAAAAACTTCATTAATAAGAAGATAAAAAAAAAGCAAAATGATAAATTAATTCTAAGAAGTCTCTGACCCGGTGGGGGAAATTTATTTGCATAATGCAGGCTGTGCCCCTACTCACAGCCATTTGTGGTCAGAGACTTAAATTCTGAAGAGCGCAATCCGACCATCCAGAACGACTATCCAAGCCGATGTACGTTCTCAGTTCCATGTAGGTAGTGCAGAATGTTTGAGTTAAGTGTCGAGAGAGAAATTTCAGGTGAGAGGACGTGATAAAGATTATTATAATAAGTACATAATACACGAAACGGATCATGAAGTGCATAGTTAGTTGTGCATCTATGCAAAGTTAAAGGGACATAGTTTCTGGTAGTACGTCGTGGTACACTAAAACAAATCCGATTGAGTAGGTCTGAAGAGTCAATTAAACCAACAACAAGCTTATGAAGAAAAACCGTCCCTAAAACAATCCTGCGTTGGGACAGAGATGGAAGGTCAATAAGTGCGAGCCTATCATGGTATGACGGTAGTCTGACATTACGATTCCAATTCAGGCCACGAAGCGCAAAGAGGAGAAATTGCTTCTGAACTGATTCAATGCGATCTTGATATTTCTTGTATTGTGGAGACCATACGCAACAGCAGTATTCGAGAAGAGGACGTACAAGTGACGTGAAAAGAAGTTTGGTGATATAAGGGTCATTGAATTCTTTAGACCAGCGTTTAATGAATCCAAAAACACCTTTCGCCTTATTAACGACAGTAGAGATATGTTGAATGAAACAGAGTTTAGGATCGAAAAGAACACCTAGGTCGTTAAAAAGTGAGACACGTTCTAATTGGACGTTATCAATCGAGTAAGTAAACAAATGAGGTTTACTACGATGAAAAGTCATAAACTTACATTTAGAACAATTGAGCAAAAGCAAATTCAGCAAACACCAAGACTGTAGTGAGTTCAGATCAGCCTGTAATAGGTCATGACAGGTAGGCTCATTATAAGAAAGACACAATTTAACATCATCGGCGTACATAAGTACCCGAGAGTATGAAATCGATGAGGGGAGATCATTTATGAAAAGAATGAACAAAAGAGGACCAATATGACTGCCTTGGGGGACACCAGAAGAAACTTGAATAAGATCGGACCTAGAAGATTTAAACAAGACCCGCTGAGTTCTATTTGTTAAATACGACTTAATCCAAAGAAGAAGACTCATCGGAAAACCCATTAGATTCAGTTTGAACAAGAGCAGATTGTGGTTAACCGAGTCAAAGGCTTTACTAAAGTCAGTATAAATGACATCGGTTTGAGAGTGTTTCACAAAACCATGATTAACTAAGCAAGTAAATTCTAGAAGATTAGTACAAGCTGATCTCTTTTTTAAAAATCCATGCTGAGAAGGTGCCAAAATTGATCTACAAAAATGTTGCATGCTTGCAATAATAATTTTCTCAAAGAGCTTTGGAATCGCTGATAGTTTAGCTATGCCCCTATAATTGGTGACATCTGACTTATTTCCTTTTTTATGCAGAGGAATAATAAATGATTCCTTCCAAATAGGGGGAAATGATGAAGTGAGAAGTGATAACTTAAAAAGCTTCAATAAAGGCTTGCACAGAGAATTTGCACACCCAATAAGCACACAGCTAGGAACATTATCAGGACCTGGAGAAAAAGAATTTTTTAGAGTAAGCAAATTATTTAGAACAGAATCTTCAGTCAATACAGGAGAAACAAAGCCATTGATTGAATTAATCGGATATGGATATGAGGAACCCGAAAATGTTGTTGTAGAATATGTCGTTTTGAAGAACCTAGCGAAAAGATTTGCAACTCCAGAATCATCACAAGCCTCAACACCATCAAGGAAAAATGACGAAGGGTACAAATCCGTTCTGCGCTTTGAATTGACAAATCTAAAAAACGTTTTAGGGTACGCGAGAATTGACTTTTACATCGACTCAGGTAATTATTATAACAGACATTATTAAGTGAAAGAAAATTAGATCGAGCAACTGAGTATCTGGAAAAGTCAGACAACGAACCCGAAAATTTAAATTTTTTGTAGAGTCTAGACTTTATATTTTTTAGGTTCGACAACTGGCGGGAAAACCACGGCGGTTTTAGAGACATCGAAGGTGAGGTACAAGCTGGGACACACGTATTCAGAATACCATATATTGACTCATAAAAGAAGGTGGTGGCATATGATATGTCAGTACAACGATATAAAATAGACCAGTCAATCTGATCAATTAAGGAATTTAGCCGATCAAAATTAGTTTTACGAAAACAAAGACGACGCTGAGGAGAGGTGTTACGCGAGATGGAGGAACGAAAGGGAAGAGAAAGGATAATTTCCAACGTAGGATGAAAAGAATCTTCCGGCACCGATAGAGGGTCACATCGAGATACAACTATGCCATTCGAATCGTTTGCCAATACAAGATCAAGAGTTCTGTTAATTGAGTTCACGACCGAATTTTTCTGAAATAAAGGAATATCCAGGAGATTATCAAGAAATTCATGATCTCCGGAGGGTACTAAAAAATTTGGGTTATCGAAATAAGACCAAGAAATATGGGGAAGGTTAAAATCCCCAAGAACGATAAGAAAATCACGATCATGTGTAAGATCACAGGTCAGTTTTATAGCGTCAGAGTGCTTCATATAGACCTCTTGTCCAGAACCAGGTGGAATATATGAACACGTAACAAACACAGCCATCTGAGCCAAAGTAATCTTTACACAGATAAATTCAATATCGTCGGCTATATTCAATTGAACAAGATCAGAACGAAGGGATAAACCTATTGCAATGAGAACCCCTCCCCCCCGACGAGAAGGACGGTCACGTCTGTAACAAACGAATTTATTACATAACACTTCATTGCTTAGAACAGTTGGATTTAGCCAGGTTTCAGAAAAGATGATAATATCCACATCGAAAAAAAAACTGTCCCTATGTAAACTGCTTAGCTTCGACAAAAGACCCCTTACATTTTGATAAACAAAAGTAAGGCGTTCAGAACCCAGACCTAGTTTTTTGGGGCCGTAATTGAAGTGGACAAAGACGAGCCAGTAACTGAAGCCGTAGGACTGGACCTTATTTTAGGCTTAAACTCATGGACGATCATGTGAGCAGGCCAAAATGATGGGTTACACACTAGGCTGAATGCATCATTTGGTACAGTCAATTTGAATGATGCAATCTCTCTCGGCTGAGAGAAGGAGAACTTGTGAATTTGAACCCCGAGTATCGTCTTTGATCTCAGATATTCGCTAATAGCATCACAAGTTGTGTTAGCGGACAGACGAGAAATAAAAATATGTCTCCGAGGAGCAACAACAATAAGGAGGGGGAACCTCAATATTAACAGTGGGTTGCATTACTGCAAACACTGTTTCAGAGGTGGATCTCACAGTATGGGATGACGAAAGTGAGGAGGAAGGAGGTATAGGCGATGAAAGTGTGGGTGCAGGAGTGGAAGGTTCCTGTACCGGAGAAGTCGGAGGGCAAGATAAAACCTTCGCCTTCGACTTCTTACGTTTGGAGGATGGAGAGGAAGTAGTCTTGGATCGCTTGACGGCAACGACAGACTGACAACCTTCATTGGGTGGAATTAAATCCACCGATGAGGTAGTAGGAGGTTCGGGGATAGGGTGAGGTGGGGTGGTAAGGGAATTAACGGGAGCCAGAGGAGGAGGAAGTGAGAGCTGAGGAAGAGCAAGATTGGAAAAGGGAGACGGCGATAAGGATAATAAAGGCGGTTCAAAGTCGTAATTCCCAAGTAAATCGGAACACGACTCGAACTCAGCATCCAATTCCTTAACCAATTTCTTCAACTTGATATATTTGTTACGCACACGTCGATACATTGCCGAGAAGTCAGTTTGCCGCTTAAAACAGACCGGGCATGACCATTTGTAACCTCCACAGGCTGAATTAGAGTCATTATAAAGCCTATCGAAATCACGTCCGGTGATGCCAGCACAATTAAAGTGGCAAATGTTCTCGCACAACCAACAGTGAATGGCGCGTTTTTTGTCACCATCAAATAAAAGTTTATCCTTGCAAGAAATGTTGCAACAACTCATTGTGGATGACATAAATAAACAAGTTAAAGTAAAAAATAAGAAAACAAAGCAATGATGTGCAGTACTGCAAAATAAAAGTTCAACTGGGTCTGCAAAATAAAAGTTCTACTGGGTATGCAGAAAGCAAGCGTAGATGTATGTAAAAACAACAAATACACTTGTTACCGAGCAAAAGTTGACAAAAACAAACACTTACTGAAAAGAAGCACAGCAGATGTTCAAAATTTTGCAAAAAAAAAGAAAGGGCAAAAAGCGTATGAGAATACACGAACAACAAAGAGAGTGAGCAAGCGAGCAATGCTTAACGTACTAACAACAAGGGAAGAGAAAGTAAAAGAGCGGCGTACCAGAACAACAAAAAATTATTGAGTGCCCGCTAACGCCAACACAACAAATATTTCACTAAAATAGAAAATAACCAAATATAATAAAAATTAACGCTAGTATGCACAAATAACCAACACTTCACTGTAATGCACAAAAACTTGGGTAAAATATTGATGTATAGATAATTTAATAATAGAAATAATGTGAAAAAATGTTAATTAAACGCGGAGCAAAGACAACACGTCTGACTCACTTGAAATCTCTCTGTCCATGTAAAAAACTATTAATTCTGAATAAAATACCGCCCATTTAGCAATTAAAAAAATTTAAATGTCTCTTATTAGATAAGGCATATTTTCGTCTGATAAGGTACTTCTTCTTTTTCAATGATTTCGAGGATATTTTAGTTTTGATCCAAAAAATTTTATTTCTTACGACTTTTCGTAACGTATGTTAATGCCATCTGAAAGAGGAACAGATAAGCTTTCCATCAAGCTCTTAGTCGAAGAAGTCGGTCGAAGGATGCAAGAGTTATTAGCAAAAAACTAATCGGTGGTCAACACGATTCCGTCCTACTGCCGATTCTTTTCGCAAAGTACTTTTCTATAATTCTAGTATTTAATGGGAGAAAATTGAAAAAAAAAAAAATATTAATTTTGACTAAAAATCCGCCCACTTATGCAATTAAAAAAATTTGATCGTGTTTTATTAGATAATGCATATTTTCGTCTGATAAGGTACTTCCTCCTTCAATGATTTCGAGGATATTTTAGTTTTGATCAAAAAAATTTTATTTCTTACGACTTTTCGTAAAATATGTTAATGCCATCTGAAAGAGGAACAGATAAGCTTTCCATCGAGCTCTTAGTCGAAGAAGTCGGTAAAAGGATTCAAGAGTTATTAGCAAAAAACTAATCGGTGGTCAACACGATTCCGTCCTACTGCCGATTCTTTTCCCAAAGTACTTTTCTATAATTCTAGTATTAAATGGGGAAAAATTAAACGAATTTTTTGTCCAATAAAATACTATTAATTCTGAATAAAATGCCGCCCATTTATGCAATTAAAAAAATTAAATGTCTCTTATTAGATAAGGCATATTTTCGTCTGATAGGGTACTTCTTCTTCAATGATTTCGAGGATATTTTAGTTTTGATCAAAAAAAGAGTTATTAGCAAAAAACTAATCGGTGGTCAACACGATTCCGTTCTACTGCCGATTCTTTTCGCAAAGTACTTTTCTATAATTTTATTATTTAATGGGAGAAAATTGAAAAAAAAAATTATTAATTTTGACTTAAAATCCGCCCACTTATGCAATTAAAAAAATTTGATCGTGTCTTATTAGATAATGCATATTTTCGTCTGATAAGGTGCTTATCCTTCAATGATTTCGAGGATATTTTAGTTTTGATCAAAAAAATTTTATTTCTAACGACTTTTCGTAAAATATGTTAATGCCATCTGAAAGAGGAACAGATAAGCTTTCCATCGAGCTCTTAGTCGAAGAAGTCGGTCGAAGGATGCAAGGGTTGTTAGCAAAAAACTAATCGGTGGTCAACACGATTTCGTCCTACTGCCGATTCTTTTCGAAAAGTACTTTTCTATAATTCTAGTATTTAATGGGAAAAAATTGAACGAATTTTTTTCCATTAAAAAACTATTAATTCTGAATAAAATGACGCCCATTTATGCAATTAAAATAATTTCAATGTCTCTTAGTAGATATGGCATATTTTCATCTTATAAGGTACTTCTTTTTCAATGATTTCGAGAATATTTTAGTTTTGATCCAAAAAATTTTATTTCTTACGATTTTTCGTAAAATATGTTAATGCCATCTGAAAGAGCAACAGATAAGCTTTCCATCGAGCTCTTAGTCGAAGAAGTCGGTCGAAGGATGCAAGGGTTGTTAGCAAAAAACAACAACAACACGATTCCATCCTACTGCCGATTCTTTTCGCAAAGTACTTTTCTATAATTCTAGTATTAAATGGGGAAAAATTAAACGAATTTTTTGTCCATTAAAATACTATTAATTCTGAATAAAATGCCGCCCATTTATGCAATTAAAAAAATTTCAATGTCTCTTAGTAGATAAGGCATATTTTCGTCTGATAAGGTACTTCTTCTTTTTCAATGATTTCGAGGATATTTTAGTTTTGATCCAAAAAATTTTATTTCTTACGACTTTTCGTAACGTATGTTAATGCCATCTGAAAGAGGAACAGATAAGCTTTCCATCAAGCTCTTAGTCGAAGAAGTCGGTCGAAGGATGCAAGAGTTATTAGCAAAAAACTAATCGGTGGTCAACACGATTCCGTCCTACTGCCGATTCTTTTTGCAAAGTACTTTTCTATAATTCTAGTATTTAATGGGAGAAAATTGAAAAAAAAAAAATATTAATTTTGACTAAAAATCCGGCCACTTATGCAATTAAAAAAATTTGATCGTGTTTTATTAGATAATGCATATTTTCGTCTGATAAGGTACTTCCTCCTTCAATGATTTCGAGGATATTTTAGTTTTGATCAAAAAAATTTTATTTCTTACGATTTTTCGTAAAATATGTTAATGCCATCTGAAAGAGCAACAGATAAGCTTTCCATCGAGCTCTTAGTCGAAGAAGTCGGTCGAAGGATGCAAGGGTTGTTAGCAAAAAACAACAACAACACGATTCCATCCTACTGCCGATTCTTTTCGCAAAGTACTTTTCTATAATTCTAGTATTAAATGGGGAAAAATTAAACGAATTTTTTGTCCAATAAAATACTATTAATTCTGAATAAAATGCCGCCCATTTATGCAATTAAAAAAATTAAATGTCTCTTATTAGATAAGGCATATTTTCGTCTGATAGGGTACTTCTTCTTCAATGATTTCGAGGATATTTTAGTTTTGATCAAAAAAAGAGTTATTAGCAAAAAACTAATCGGTGGTCAACACGATTCCGTTCTACTGCCGATTCTTTTCGCAAAGTACTTTTCTATAATTTTATTATTTAATGGGAGAAAATTGAAAAAAAAAAATTATTAATTTTGACTAAAAATCCGCCCACTTATGCAATTAAAAAAATTTGATCGTGTCTTATTAGATAATGCATATTTTCGTCTGATAAGGTGCTTATCCTTCAATGATTTCGAGGATATTTTAGTTTTGATCAAAAAAATTTTATTTCTAACGACTTTTCGTAAAATATGTTAATGCCATCTGAAAGAGGAACAGATAAGCTTTCCATCAAGCTCTTAGTCGAAGAAGTCGGTCGAAGGATGCAAGAGTTATTAGCAAAAAACTAATCGGTGGTCAACACGATTCCGTCCTACTGCCGATTCTTTTCGCAAAGTACTTTTCTATAATTCTAGTATTTAATGGGAGAAAATTGAAAAAAAAAAATATTAATTTTGACTAAAAATCCGCCCACTTATGCAATTAAAAAAATTTGATCGTGTCTTATTAGATAATGCATATTTTCGTCTGATAAGGTACTTCCTCCTTCAATGATTTCGAGGATATTTTAGTTTTGATCAAAAAAATTTTATTTCTTACGATTTTTCGTAAAATATGTTAATGCCATCTGAAAGAGGAACAGATAAGCTTTCCATCGAGCTCTTAGTCGAAGAAGTCGGTCGAAGGATGCAAGGGTTGTTAACAAAAAACTAATCGGTGGTCAACACGATTTCGTCCTACTGCCGATTCTTTTCGAAAAGTACTTTTCTATAATTCTAGTATTTAATGGGAAAAAATTGAACGAATTTTTTTCCATTAAAAAACTATTAATTCTGAATAAAATGACGCCCATTTATGCAATTAAAATAATTTCAATGTCTCTTAGTAGATATGGCATATTTTCATCTTATAAGGTACTTCTTTTTCAATGATTTCGAGGATATTTTAGTTTTGATCCAAAAAATTTTATTTCTTACGATTTTTCGTAAAATATGTTAATGCCATCTGAAAGAGCAACAGATAAGCTTTCCATCGAGCTCTTAGTCGAAGAAGTCGGTCGAAGGATGCAAGGGTTGTTAGCAAAAAACAACAACAACACGATTCCATCCTACTGCCGATTCTTTTCGCAAAGTACTTTTCTATAATTCTAGTATTAAATGGGGAAAAATTAAACGAATTTTTTGTCCATTAAAATACTATTAATTCTGAATAAAATGCCGCCCATTTATGCAATTAAAAAAATTTCAATGTCTCTTAGTAGATAAGGCATATTTTCGTCTAATATGGTACTTCTTCTTCTTCAATGATTTCGAAGATATTTTAGTTTTTATCAAAAAAATTTTATTTGTTACGCCTTTTCGTAAAATATGTTAATGCCATCTGAAAGAGGAACAGATAAGCTTTCCATCGAGCTCTTAGTCGAAGAAGTCGGTCGAAGGATGCAAGGGTTGTTAGCAAAAAACTAATCGGTGGTCAACACGATTTCGTCCTACTGCCGATTCTTTTCGAAAAGTACTTTTCTATAATTCTAGTATTTAATGGGAAAAAATTGAACGACTTTTTTGTCCATATAAAAAACTATTAATTATGAATAAAATACCGCCCATTTATGCAATTAAAAAAATTTAAATGTCTCTTATTAGATAAGGCATATTTTCGTCTAATATGGTACTTCTTCTTCTTCAATGATTTCGAAGATATTTTAGTTTTGATCCAAAAAATTTTATTTCTTACGACTTTTCGTAACATATGTTAATGCCATCTGAAAGAGGAACAGATAAGCTTTCCATCGAGCTCTTAGTCGAAGAAGTCGGTCGAAGGATGCAAGAGTTATTAGCACAAAACTAAATGGTGGTCAACACGATTCTGTCCTTCTGCTGATTCTTTTCGCAAAGAACTTTTCTATAATTCTAGTATTTAATGGGAAAAAATTAAACGAATTTTTTTCCATTAAAAATCTATTAATTTTGACTAAAAATCCGCCCATTTATGCAATTAAGAAAATTTGAATGTGTCTTATTAGATAAGGCATATTTTCGTCTGATAAGGTACTTCTCCTTCAATGATTTCGAGGATATTTTAGTTTTGATCAAAAAAATTTTATTTCTTACGACTTTTCGTAAAATATGTTAATGCCATCTGAAAGAGGAACAGATAAGCTTTCCATCGAGCTCTTAGTCGAAGAAGTCGGTAAAAGGATTCAAGAGTTATTAGCAAAAAACTAATCGGTGGTCAACACGATTCCGTCCTACTGCCGATTCTTTTCCCAAAGTACTTTTCTATAATTCTAGTATTAAATGGGGAAAAATTAAACGAATTTTTTGTCCAATAAAATACTATTAATTCTGAATAAAATGCCGCCCATTTATGCAATTAAAAAAATTAAATGTCTCTTATTAGATAAGGCATATTTTCGTCTGATAGGGTACTTCTTCTTCAATGATTTCGAGGATATTTTAGTTTTGATCAAAAAAAGAGTTATTAGCAAAAAACTAATCGGTGGTCAACACGATTCCGTTCTACTGCCGATTCTTTTCGCAAAGTACTTTTCTATAATTTTATTATTTAATGGGAGAAAATTGAAAAAAAAAATTATTAATTTTGACTAAAAATCCGCCCACTTATGCAATTAAAAAAATTTGATCGTGTCTTATTAGATAATGCATATTTTCGTCTGATAAGGTGCTTATCCTTCAATGATTTCGAGGATATTTTAGTTTTGATCAAAAAAATTTTATTTCTAACGACTTTTCGTAAAATATGTTAATGCCATCTGAAAGAGGAACAGATAAGCTTTCCATCGAGCTCTTAGTCGAAGAAGTCGGTCGAAGGATGCAAGGGTTGTTAGCAAAAAACTAATCGGTGGTCAACACGATTTCGTCCTACTGCCGATTCTTTTCGAAAAGTACTTTTCTATAATTCTAGTATTTAATGGGAAAAAATTGAACGAATTTTTTTCCATTAAAAAACTATTAATTCTGAATAAAATGACGCCCATTTATGCAATTAAAATAATTTCAATGTCTCTTAGTAGATATGGCATATTTTCATCTTATAAGGTACTTCTTTTTCAATGATTTCGAGGATATTTTAGTTTTGATCCAAAAAATTTTATTTCTTACGATTTTTCGTAAAATATGTTAATGCCATCTGAAAGAGCAACAGATAAGCTTTCCATCGAGCTCTTAGTCGAAGAAGTCGGGCGAAGGATGCAAGGGTTGTTAGCAAAAAACAACAACAACACGATTCCATCCTACTGCCGATTCTTTTCGCAAAGTACTTTTCTATAATTCTAGTATTAAATGGGGAAAAATTAAACGAATTTTTTGTCCATTAAAATACTATTAATTCTGAATAAAATGCCGCCCATTTATGCAATTAAAATAATTTCAATGTCTCTTAGTAGATAAGGCATATTTTCGTCTTATAAGGTACTTCTTTTTCAATGATTTCGAGGATATTTTAGTTTTGATCCAAAAAATTTTGTTTCTTACGACTTTTCGTAACATATGTTAATGCCATCTGAAAGAGGAACAGATAAGCTTTCCATTGAGCTCTTAGTCGAAGAAGTCGGTCGAAGGATGCAAGAGTTATTAGCACAAAACTAATCGGTGGTCAACACGATTCCGTCCTACTGCCGATTCTTTTTGCAAAGTATTTTTCTATAATTCTAGTAATTAATGGGAAAAAATTAAACGAATTTTTTGTCCATGTAAAAAACTATAGATTCTGAATAAAATATCGCCCATTTATGCAATTAAAAAAATGTAAATGTCTCTTATTAGATAAGGCATATTTTCGTTTGATAAGGTACTTCTTTTTCAATGATCTTTAGCAAAAAACAACAACAACACGATTCCATCCTACTGCCGATTCTTTTCGCAAAGTACTTTTCTATAATTCTAGTATTAAATGGGGAAAAATTAAACGAATTTTTTGTCCATTAAAATACTATTAATTCTGAATAAAATGCCGCCCATTTATGCAATTAAAAAAATTTCAATGTCTCTTAGTAGATAAGGCATATTTTCGTCTGATAAGGTACTTCTACTTCTTCAATGATTTCGAAGATATTTTAGTTTTTATCAAAAAAATTTTATTTGTTACGCCTTTTCGTAAAATATGTTAATGCCATCTGAAAGAGGAACAGATAAGCTTTCCATCGAGCTCTTAGTCGAAGAAGTCGGTCGAAGGATGCAAGGGTTGTTAGCAAAAAACTAATCGGTGGTCAACACGATTTCGTCCTACTGCCGATTCTTTTCGAAAAGTACTTTTCTATAATTCTAGTATTTAATGGGAAAAAATTGAACGAATTTTTTTCCATTAAAAAACTATTAATTCTGAATAAAATGACGCCCATTTATGCAATTAAAATAATTTCAATGTCTCTTAGTAGATATGGCATATTTTCATCTTATAAGGTACTTCTTTTTCAATGATTTCGAGGATATTTTAGTTTTGATCCAAAAAATTTTATTTCTTACGATTTTTCGTAAAATATGTTAATGCCATCTGAAAGAGCAACAGATAAGCATTCCATCGAGCTCTTAGTCGAAGAAGTCGGTCGAAGGATGCAAGGGTTGTTAGCAAAAAACAACAACAACACGATTCCATCCTACTGCCGATTCTTTTCGCAAAGTACTTTTCTATAATTCTAGTATTAAATGGGGAAAAATTAAACGAATTTTTTGTCCATTAAAATACTATTAATTCTGAATAAAATGCCGCCCATTTATGCAATTAAAAAAATTTCAATGTCTCTTAGTAGATAAGGCATATTTTCGTCTGATAAGGTACTTCTACTTCTTCAATGATTTCGAAGATATTTTAGTTTTTATCAAAAAAATTTTATTTGTTACGCCTTTTCGTAAAATATGTTAATGCCATCTGAAAGAGGAACAGATAAGCTTTCCATCGAGCTCTTAGTCGAAGAAGTCGGTCGAAGGATGCAAGGCAAAAAACTAATCGGTGGTCAACACGATTTCGTCCTACTGCCGATTCTTTTCGAAAAGTACTTTTCTATAATTCTAGTATTTAATGGGAAAAAATTGAACGACTTTTTTGTCCATATAAAAAACCATTAATTCTGAATAAAATACCGCCCATTTATGCAATTAAAAAAATTTAAATGTCTCTTATTAGATAAGGCATATTTTCGTCTAATATGGTACTTCTTCTTCTTCAATGATTTCGAAGATATTTTAGTTTTGATCCAAAAAATTTTATTTCTTACGACTTTTCGTAACATATGTTAATGCCATCTGAAAGAGGAACAGATAAGCTTTCCATCGAGCTCTTAGTCGAAGAAGTCGGTCGAAGGATGCAAGAGTTATTAGCACAAAACTAAATGGTGGTCAACACGATTCTGTCCTTCTGCTGATTCTTTTCGCAAAGAACTTTTCTATAATTCTAGTATTTAATGGGAAAAAATTAAACGAATTTTTTTCCATTAAAAATCTATTAATTTTGACTAAAAATCCGCCCATTTATGCAATTAAGAAAATTTGAATGTGTCTTATTAGATAAGGCATATTTTCGTCTGATAAGGAACTTCTCCTTCAATGATTTCGAGGATATTTTAGTTTTGATCAAAAAAATTTTATTTCTTACGACTTTTCGTAAAATATGTTAATGCCATCTGAAAGAGGAACAGATAAGCTTTCCATCGAGCTCTTAGTCGAAGAAGTCGGTAAAAGGATTCAAGAGTTATTAGCAAAAAACTAATCGGTGGTCAACACGATTCCGTCCTACTGCCGATTCTTTTCCCAAAGTACTTTTCTATAATTCTAGTATTAAATGGGGAAAAATTAAACGAATTTTTTGTCCAATAAAATACTATTAATTCTGAATAAAATGCCGCCCATTTATGCAATTAAAAAAATTAAATGTCTCTTATTAGATAAGGCATATTTTCGTCTGATAGGGTACTTCTTCTTCAATGATTTCGAGGATATTTTAGTTTTGATCAAAAAAAGAGTTATTAGCAAAAAACTAATCGGTGGTCAACACGATTCCGTTCTACTGCCGATTCTTTTCGCAAAGTACTTTTCTATAATTTTATTATTTAATGGGAGAAAATTGAAAAAAAAAATTATTAATTTTGACTAAAAATCCGCCCACTTATGCAATTAAAAAAATTTGATCGTGTCTTATTAGATAATGCATATTTTCGTCTGATAAGGTGCTTATCCTTCAATGATTTCGAGGATATTTTAGTTTTGATCAAAAAAATTTTATTTCTAACGACTTTTCGTAAAATATGTTAATGCCATCTGAAAGAGGAACAGATAAGCTTTCCATCGAGCTCTTAGTCGAAGAAGTCGGTCGAAGGATGCAAGGGTTGTTAGCAAAAAACTAATCGGTGGTCAACACGATTTCGTCCTACTGCCGATTCTTTTCGAAAAGTACTTTTCTATAATTCTAGTATTTAATG
Source organism: Phortica okadai (assembly GCA_034638295.1). Classification (NCBI taxonomy): domain Eukaryota; kingdom Metazoa; phylum Arthropoda; class Insecta; order Diptera; family Drosophilidae; genus Phortica; species Phortica okadai. Next base: position 25,410,296 of record CM067851.1, on the reverse strand, counting down.
GGAAAAAATTGAACGAATTTTTTTCCATTAAAAAACTATTAATTCTGAATAAAATGACGCCCATTTATGCAATTAAAATAATTTCAATGTCTCTTAGTAGATATGGCATATTTTCATCTTATAAGGTACTTCTTTTTCAATGATTTCGAGGATATTTTAGTTTTGATCCAAAAAATTTTATTTCTTACGATTTTTCGTAAAATATGTTAATGCCATCTGAAAGAGGAACAGATAAGCTTTCCATCGAGCTCTTAGTCGAAGAAGTCGGTCGAAGGATGCAAGGGTTGTTAGCAAAAAACAACAACAACACGATTCCATCCTACTGCCGATTCTTTTCGCAAAGTACTTTTCTATAATTCTAGTATTAAATGGGGAAAAATTAAACGAATTTTTTGTCCATTAAAATACTATTAATTCTGAATAAAATGCCGCCCATTTATGCAATTAAAATAATTTCAATGTCTCTTAGTAGATAAGGCATATTTTCGTCTTATAAGGTACTTCTTTTTCAATGATTTCGAGGATATTTTAGTTTTGATCCAAAAAATTTTGTTTCTTACGACTTTTCGTAACATATGTTAATGCCATCTGAAAGAGGAACAGATAAGCTTTCCATTGAGCTCTTAGTTGAAGAAGTCGGTCGAAGGATTCAAGAATTATTAGCAAAAAACTAATCGGCCTACAGCCGATTCTTTTCGAAATGTACTTTTCTATAATTCTAGTATTTAATGGGGAAAAATTAAACGAATTTTTTGTCCATTAAAATACTATTAATTTGAATAAAATGCCGCCCATTTATGCAATTAAAATAATTTCAATGTCTCTTAGTAGATAAGGCATATTTTCGTCTTATAAGGTACTTCTTTTTCAATGATTTCGAGGATATTTTAGTTTTGATCAAAAAAATTTTATTTCTTACGACTTTTCGTAAAATATGTTAATGCCATCTGAAAGAGGAACAGATAAGCTTTCCATCAAACTCTTAGTCGAAGTCGGTAAAAGGATTCAAGAGTTATTAGCAAAAAACTAATAGGTGGTCAATACGATTCCGTCCTACTGCCGATTCTTTTCCCAAAGTACTTTTCTATAATTCTAGTATTAAATGGGGAAAAATTAAACGAATTTCTTGTCCATGTAAAAAACTATAGATTCTGAATAAAATACCGCCCATTTATGCAATCAAAAAAATGTAAATGTCTCTTATTAGATAAGGCATATTTTCGTCTGAAAAGGTACTTCTTCTTCAATGATTTCGAGGATATTTTAGTTTTGTTAAAAAAATTTTATTTCTTACGACTTTTCGTAACATATGTTAATGCCATCTGAAAGGGGAACAGATAAGCTTTCCATCGAGCTCTTAGTCGAAGAAGTCGGTCGAAGGATGCAAGAGTTATTAGCACAAAACTAAATGCTGGTCAACACGATTCCGTCCTTCTGCTGATTCTTTTCGCAAAGAACTTTTCTATAATTCTAGTATTTAATGGGAAAAAATTAAACGAATTTTTTTCCATTAAAAAACTATTAATTCTGAATAAAATGACGCCCATTTATGCAATTAAAATAATTTCAATGTCTCTTAGTAGATATGGCATATTTTCGTCTTATAAGGTACTTCTTTTTCAATGATTTCGAGGATATTTTAGTTTTGATCCAAAAAAATTTATTTCTTACGGTTTTTCGTAAAATATGTTAATGCCATCTGAAAGAGGAACAGATAAGCTTTCCATCGAGCTCTTAGTCGAAGAAGTCGGTCGAAGGATGCAAGGGTTGTTAGCAAAAAACTAATCGGTGGTCAACACGATTCCGTCCTACTGCCGATTCTTTTCGCAAAGTACTTTTCTATAATTCTAGTATTTAATGGGAAAAAATTGAACGACTTTTTTGTCCATGTAAAAAACTATTAATTCTGAATAAAATACCGCCCATTTATGCAATTAAAAAAATTTAAATGTCTCTTATTAGATAAGGCATATTTTCGTCTGATATGGTACTTCTTCTTCTTCAATGATTTCGAAGATATTTTAGTTTTGATCAAAAAAATTTTATTTCTTACGACTTTTCGTAAAATATGTTAATGCCATCTGAAAGAGGAACAGATAAGCTTTCCATCAAACTCTTAGTCGAAGAAGTCGGTAAAAGGATTCAAGAGTTATTAGCAAAAAACTAATCGGTGGTCAATACGATTCCGTCCTACTGCCGATTCTTTTCCCAAAGTACTTTTCTATAATTCTAGTATTAAATGGGGAAAAATTAAACGAATTTTTTGTCCATTAAAATACTATTAATTCTGAATAAAATGCCGCCCATTTATGCAATTAAAAAAATTTAAATGTCTCTTATTAGATAAGGCATATTTTCGTCTGATAGGGTACTTCTTCTTCAATGATTTCGAGGATATTTTAGTTTTGATAAAAAAAATTGTATTTCTTACGACTTTTCGTAAAATATGTTAATGCCATCTGAAAGAGGAACAGATAAGCTTTCCATCGAGCTCTTAGTCTAAAAAGTCGGTCGAAGGATGCAAGAGTTATTAGCAAAAAACTAAAGCGGTGGTCAACGCGATTCCGTCCTACTGCCGATTCTTTTCGCAAAGTATTTTTCTATAATTCTAGAATTTAATGGGAAAAGATTAAACGAATTTCTTGTCCATGTAAAAAACTATACATTCTGAATAAAATACCGCCCATTTATGCAATTTAAAAAATTTAAATGTCTCTTATTAGATAAGGCATATTTTCGTCTGACAAGGTACTTCTTCATCAATGATTTCGAGGATATTTTAGTTTTGTTAAAAAAATTTTATTTCTTACGACTTTTCGTAACATATCTTAATGCCATCTGAAAGCGGAACAGATGAGCTTTCCATCGAGCTCTTAGTCGAAGAAGTCGGTCGAAGGATGCAAGAGTTATTAGCACAAAACTAAATGCTGGTCAACACGATTCCGTCCTTCTGCTGATTCTTTTCGCAAAGAACTTTTCTATAATTCTAGTATTTAATGGGAAAAAATTAAACGAATTTTTTTCCATTAAAAAACTATTAATTCTGAATAAAATGACGGCCATTTATGCAATTAAAATAATTTCAATGTCTCTTAGTAGATATGGCATATTTTCGTCTTATAAGGTACTTCTTTTTCAATGATTTCGAGGATATTTTAGTTTTGATCCAAAAAATTTTATTTCTTACGATTTTTCGTAAAATAAGTTAATGCTATCTGAAAGAGTAACAGATAAGCTTTCCATCGAGCTCTTAGTCGAAGAAGTCGGTCGAAGGATGCAAGTTGTTAGCAAAAAACTAATCGGTGGTCAACACGATTCCGCCCTACTACCGATTCTTTTCGCAAAGTACTTTTCTATAATTCTAGTATTTAATGGGAAAAAATTAAACGAATTTTTTGTCCATGTAAAAAACTATTAATTCTGAATAAAATGCCGCCCATTTATGCAATTAAAAAAATTTAAATGTCTCTTATTAGATAAGGCATATTTTCGTCTGATGAGGTACTTCTTCTTCTTCAATGATTTCGAAGATATTTTAGTTTTGATCCAAAAAATTTTATTTCTTACGACTTTTCTTAACATATGTTAATGCCATCTGAAAGAGGAACAGATAAGCTTTCCATCGAGCTCTTAGTCGAAGAAGTCGGTCGAAGGATGCAAGAGTTATTAGCTCAAAACTAAATGGTGGTCATCACGATTCTGTCCTACTGCCGATTCTTTTCGAAAAGTACTTTTCTATAATTCTAGTATTTAATGGGAAAAAATTGAACGACTTTTTTTCCATTAAAAAACTTTTAATTCTGAATAAAATGACGCCCATTTATGCAATTAAAATAATTTCAATGTCTCTTAGTAGATATGGCATATTTTCGTCTTATAAGGTACTTCTTTATCAATTATTTCGAGGATATTTTAGTTTTGATCCAAAAAATTTTATTTCTTACGATTTTTCGTAAAATATGTTAATGCCATCTGAAAGAGGAACAGATAAGCTTTCCATCGAGCTCTTAGTCGAAGAAGTCGGTCGAAGGATGCAAGGGTTGTTAGCAAAAAACTAATCGGTGGTCAACACGATTCCGCCCTACTGCCGATTCTTTTCGCAAAGTACTTTTCTATAATTCTAGTATTTAATGGGAAAAAATTAAACGAATTTTTTGTCCATGTAAAAAACTATTAATTCTGAATAAAATGCCGCCCATTTATGCAATTAAAAAAAATTTAAATGTCTCTTATTAGATAAGGCATATTTTCGTCTGATGAGGTACTTCTTCTTCTTCAATGATTTCGAAGATATTTTAGTTTTGATCCAAAAAATTTTATTTCTTACGACTTTTCTTAACATATGTTAATGCCATCTGAAAGAGGAACAGATAAGCTTTCCATCGAGCTCTTAGTCGAAGAAGTCGGTCGAAGGATGCAAGAGTTATTAGCACAAAACTAAATGGTGGTCAACACGATTCTGTCCTTCTGCTGATTCTTTTCGCAAAGAACTTTTCTATAATTCTAGTATTTAATGGGAAAAAATTAAACGAATTTTTTTCCATTAAAAAACTATTAATTTTGACTAAAAATCCGCCCATTTATGCAATTAAAAAAATTTGAACGTGTCTTATTAGATAAGGCATATTTTCGTCTGATAAAGTACTTCTCCTTCAATGATTTCGAGGATATTTTAGTTTTGATCAAAAAAATTTTATTTCTTACGACTTTTCGTAAAATATGTTAATGCCATCTGAAAGAGGAACAGATAAGCTTTCCATCAAACTCTTAGTCGAAGAAGTCGGTAAAAGGATTCAAGAGTTATTAGCAAAAAACTAATCGGTGGTCAACACGATTCCGTCCTACTGCCGATTCTTTTCCCAAAGTACTTTTCTATAATTCTAGTATTAAATGGGGAAAAATTAAACGAATTTTTTGTCCATTAAAATACTATTAATTCTGAATAAAATGCCGCCCATTTATGCAATTAAAAACATTTAAATGTCTCTTATTAGATAAGGCATATTTTCGTCTGATACGGTACTTCTTCTTCAATGATTTCGAGGATATTTTAGTTTTGATAAAAAAAATTGTATTTCTTACGACTTTTCGTAAAATATGTTAATGCCATCTGAAAGAGAAACAGATAAGCTTTCCATCGAGCTCTTAGTCTAAAAAGTCGGTCGAAGGATGCAAGAGTTATTAGCAGAAAACTAAATCGGTGGTCAACACGATTCCCTCCTACTGCCGATTCTTTTCGCAAAGTATTTTTCTATAATTCTAGAATTTAATGGGAAAAGATTAAACGAATTTTTTGTCCATCTAAAAAACTATAGATTCTGAATAAAATACCGCCCATTTATGCAATTTAAAAAATTTAAATGTCTCTTATTAGATAAGGCATATTTCGTCTGACAAGGTACTTCTTCATCAATGATTTCGAGGATATTTTAGTTTTGTTAAAAAAATTTTATTTCTTACGACTTTTCGTAACATATCTTAATGCCATCTGAAAGCGGAACAGATACGCTTTCCATCGAGCTCTTAGTTGAAGAAGTCGGTCGAAGGATTCAAGTATTATTAGCAAAAAACTAATCGGCCTACAGCCGATTCTTTTCGAAATGTACTTTTCTATAATTCTAGTATTTAATGGGAAAAAATTAAATGAATTTTTTTCCATTAAAAAACTATTAATTCTGAATAAAATGCCGCCCATTTATGCAATTAAAAAAATTTAAATGTCTCTTATTTGATAAGGTTTATTTATACTTTTCACTTATGTGAAATAGTATAATAACTTTGTCACGGAGTTTGTAACAGATCGAAATATTAATTTGCGAATATAAAGTATATATTTTCTTGATCAGGACGACAAGACGAGTTGATTTAGCCATGTCTGTCTGTCCGTCTGTCGGTCTGTCTGTCTGTCTGTATGTATGCAAACTAGTCCCTCAGTTTTGAAGCTATCGAGCTGAAACTTTGCACAGAGTCTTCGAATTTATTACGATGAATCATTCGTCGGAACCAGCATGATCGGATTATTGGAACAGGTTGCTCCCATACAAAAAGAAGAAGAAAAGTGAACAAAACTTGAATCGTTGTATGGAAAACTTTTTTGTTTTGTACGATAGAGTGCTGAAATTTTAAACATAGTAGTTTTACATAGTCCGACTACATGGCTGAAAGTTTCATTGAGATGGGACATCTGGAACTGGTAGCTCCCATACAAAATGAAGAAGATAAACCATATTCACGTCGTTGTAAGGAAAACTTTTTTGTTTCTTAACCAATTGACTCGAAATTTTAAAGTTATGTTTTTAGGGAGGAGTGAAAACTATTTTGACCAAAAGTGGGCGTAGCCACTTCCACTTATAGCGAAAATTTACCCGTTGTATGGAAAACTTTTTTGTTTTTTAACCAATTGAAACTTTACAGTTATGTTCTTAGAGAGGAATGAAAACTATTTTGACCAAAAGTGGGCGTAGCCATGCCCACTTATAGCGAAAATTGAACCGTTGCATGGAAAACTTTTTTGTTTCTTATGTGTATCTTTTTTTTATAGTGACACAAAGTGAAAAGTATTATAGCTTCAGCCTTGCTGAAGATAGCGTCGTTACTGGTTTCGTCTGATAAGAAACTTCTTCTTCTTCAATGATTTCGAAGATATTTTAGTTTTTATCAAAAAAATTTTATTTGTTACGACTTTTCGTAAAATATGTTAATGCCATCCGAAAGAGGAATAGATAAGCTTTCCATCGAGCTGTTAGTCGAAGAAGTTGGTCGAAGGATGCAAGAGTTATTAGCAAAAAACTAATCGGTGGTCAACACGATTCCGTTCCACTGCTGATTCTTTTCGCAAAGTACTTTTCTATAATTCTAGTGTTTAATCGGAAAAAATTAAACGAATTTTTTGTCCATGTAAAAAACTATTAATTCTGAATAAAATGCCGCCCATTTATGCAATTAAGAAAATTTAAATGTCTCTTATTAGATAAGGCATATTTTCGTCTGATAAGGTACTTCTTCTTCAATGATTTCGAGGATATTTTAGTTTTTATCAAAAAAATTTTAGTTCTTATGACTTTTCGTAAAATATGTCATGTCATCTGGAGGAGGAACAGATAAGCTTTCCATTGAGCTTTTAGTCGAAGAAGTCGATCGAAGGATGCAAGAGTTATTAGCAAACCAGTAAGCAAGCTATCTTCAGCAAAGCTGAAGCTATAATACTTTTCACGTTGTGTCACTATTAAGAAACTAAATGAATAGTTTTCATGCCTCCCTAACAACATAACTGTAAGGTTTCAAGTCAATTGGTTAAAAAACGAAAAAGTTTTCCATACAACGGTTCAAGTTTTGCGATAAGTGGGCGTAGCCATGCCTATTTTTGATCAAAATAGTTTTCATTCCTCCAAAGAACATAACTGTATAGTTTCAAGTCAATTGGATAAAAAACAAAAAAGTTTTCCATACAACGGGTCAAATGTAGCTATAAGTGGGCGTGGCCATGCCCATTTTAGGTCAAAATAGTTTTTATTCTTCTCTAAGAACATAACTGTAAAGTTTCAAGTCAATTGGTTAAAAAACAAAAAAGTTTTCCATACAACGACGCAAATATTGCTCCTCTTCCTCTTCTTCATTTTGTATGGGAGCTACCAGTTCCAGATGTCCAATCTAAATGAAACTTTCAGGCATGTAGTCGGACTATGTAAAACTACTATGTTTAAAATTTCAGCACTCTATCGTACAAAACAAAAAAGTTTTCCATACAACGATTCAAGTCTTGTTCATTTTTCTTCTTCTTTTCGTATGGGGGCTACCAGTTCCAGTGGTCCGATATGGCTGGATCCGACAAATGAGTTGATCGCACAGATAAGAAGTCTCCGTGCAAAATTTCAGCTCGATTTCTTCAAAACTGTGGGAGGAGATTGTATATATACAGACAGACAGACGGACAGACGGACATGACTTAATCAACTCGTCTTGTCGTCCTGATCAAGAATATATACACTTTATATAGTCGCAAGTGAATATTTCTGTGTGTTACAAACTTCAGCACAAAGTTATTATACTATTTCACATACGTGAAGAGTATAAAAACTAAATGATGGTCAACACAATTCCGTCCCACTGCTGATTTTTTTCGCAAAGTACTTTTCTATAATTCTAGTATTTAATAGGAAAAAATTAAACGAATTTTTTGTCCATGTAAAAAACTATTTGAATAAAATGCCGCCCATTTATGCAATTAAAAAAATTTAAATGTCTCTTATTAGATAAGGCATATTTTCGTCTGATCGAGGATATTTTAGTTTTTATCAAAAAAATTGTATTTGTTACGACTTTTCGTAAAATATGATAATGCTATCTGAAAGAGGAACAATAAGCTTTCCATCGAGCTCTTAGTTGAAGAAGTCGGTCGAAGGATTCAAGAATTATTAGCAAAAAACTAATCGGCCTACAGCCGATTCTTTTCGAAATGTACTTTTCTATAATTCTAGTATTTAATGCGAAAAAATTAAACGAATTTTTTGTCCATTAAAAAACTATTAATTCTGAATAAAATGCCGCCCATTTATGCAATTAAAATAATTTCAATGTCTCTTATTAGATAAGACATATTTTCGTCTGATAAGGTACTTCTTTTTCAATGAGTTCGAGGATATTTTAGTTTTGATCAAAAAAGTTTTATTTCTTACGACTTTTCGTAAAATATGTTAATGCCATCTGAAAGAGGAACAGATAAGCTTTCCATCGAGCTCTTAGTCGAAGAAGTCGGTCGAAGGATGCAAGGGTTGTTAGCAAAAAACTAATCGGTGGTCAACACGAATCCGCCCTACTGCCGATACTTTTCGCAAAGTACTTTTCTATAATTCTAGTATTTAATGGGAAAAAATTAAACGAATTTTTTGTCCATGTAAAAAACTATTAATTCTGAATAAAATGCCGCCCATTTATGCAATTAAAAAAATTTAAATGTCTCTTATTTGATAAGGTATATTTATACTTTGCACTTATGTGAAATAGTATAATAACTTTGTCACGGAGTTTGTAACAGATCGAAATATTAATTTCCGAATATAAAGTATATATGTTCTTGATCAGGACGACAAGACGAGTTGATTTAGCCATGTCCGTCTGTCCGTCTGTCTGTCGGTCTGTCTGTCTGTATGTATGCAAACTAGTCCCTCAGTTTTGAAGCTATCGAGCTGAAACTTTGCACAGAGTCTTAGAATTTATTACGATGAATCATTCGTCGGAACCAGCATGATCGGATTATTGGAACAGGTTGCTCCCATACGAAAAGAAGAAGAAAAGTGAACAAAACTTGAATCGTTGTATGGAAAACTTTTTTGTTTCTTAACCAATTGACTTGAAATTTTAAAGTTATGTTTTTAGGGAGGAATGAAAACTATTTTGACCAAAAGTGGGCGTAGCCACCCCCACTTATAGCGAAAATTTACCCGTTGTATGGAAAACTTTTTTGTTTTTTAACCAATTGACTTGAAACTTTACAGTTATGTTCTTAGAGAGGAATGAAAACTATTTTGACCAAAAGTGGGCGTAGCCACGCCCACTTATAGCGAAAATTGACCCGTTGCATGGAAAACTTTTTTGTTTTTTAACCAATTGACTTGAAATTTTACAGTTCTTAGAAAGGAATGAAAACTATTTTGACCAAAAGTGGGCGTAGCCACGCCCACTTATAGCGAAAATTGAATCGTTGCATGGAAAACTTTTTTGTTTCTTATATGTATCTTTTTTTTATAGTGACACAAAGTGAAAAGTATTATAGCTTCAGCCTTGCTGAAGATAGCGTCGTTACTGGTTTCGTCTGATAAGAAACTTCTTCTTCTTCAATGATTTCGAAGATATTTTAGTTTTTATCAAAAAAATTTTATTTGTTACGACTTTTCGTAAAATATGTTAATGCCATCCGAAAGAGGAATAGATAAGCTTTCCATCGAGCTGTTAGTCGAAGAAGTTGGTCGAAGGATGCAAGAGTTATTAGCAAAAAAATAATCGGTGGTCAACACGATTCCGTCGTACTGCCGATTCTTTTCGCAAAGTACTTTTCTATAATTCTAGTATTTAATGGAAAAAAATTAAAAAAAAAAATATTAATTTTGACTAAAAATCCGCCCATTTATGCAATTAAAAAAATTTAAATGTCTCTTATTAAATAAGGCATGTTTTCGTCTGATAAGGTACTTTTTCTTCAATGATTTCGAGGATATTTTAGTTTTGATCAAAAAAATTTTATTTCTTACGACTTTTCGTAAAATATGTTAATGCCATCTGAAAGAGGAACAGATAAGCTTTCCATCGAGCTCTTAGTCGAAAAAGTCGGTCGAAGGATGCAAAAGTTATTAGCAAAAAACTAATCGGTGGTCAACACGATTCCGTTCCACTGCTGATTCTTTTCGCAAAGTACTTTTCTATAATTCTAGTGTTTAATCGGAAAAAATTAAACGAATTTTGTGTCCATATAAAAAACTATAGATTCTGAATAAAATACCGCCCATTTATGCAATTAAAAAAATGGAAATGTCTCTTATTAGATAAGACATATTTTCGTCTGATAAGGTACTTTTTCTTCAATGATTTCGAGGATATTTTAGTTTTGATCAAAAAATTTTATTTTTTACGTTTTTTCGTAAAATATGTTAATGCCATCTGAAAGAGGAACAGATAAGCTTTCCATCGAGCTCTTAGTCGAAGAAGTCGGTCGAAGGATGCAAGGGTTGTTAGCAAAAAAATAATCGGTGGTCAACACGATTCCGCCCTACTGCCGATTCTTTTCGCAAAGTACTTTTCTATAATTCTAGTATTAAATGGGAAAAAATTAAACGAATTTTTTGTCCATGTAAAAAACTATTAATTCTGAATAAAATGCCGCCCATTTATGCAATTAAAAAAATTTAAATGTCTCTTATTAGATAAGGCATATTTTCGTCTGATAAGGTACTTCTTCTTTTTCAATGATTTCGAGGATATTTTAGTTTTGATCCAAAAAATTTTATTTCTTACGACTTTTCGTAACGTATGTTAATGCCATCTGAAAGAGGAACAGATAAGCTTTGTATCAAGCTCTTAGTCGAAGAAGTCGGTCGAAGGATGCAAGAGTTATTAGCAAAAAACTAATCGGTGGTCAACACGATTCCGTCCTACTGCCGATTCTTTTTGCAAAGTACTTTTCTATAATTCTAGTATTTAATGGGAGAAAATTGAAAAAAAAAAAATATTAATTTTGACTAAAAATCCGCCCACTTATGCAATTAAAAAAATTTGATCGTGTTTTATTAGATAATGCATATTTTCGTCTGATAAGGTACTTCCTCCTTCAATGATTTCGAGGATATTTTAGTTTTGATCAAAAAAATTTTATTTCTTACGATTTTTCGTAAAATATGTTAATGCCATCTGAAAGAGCAACAGATAAGCTTTCCATCGAGCTCTTAGTCGAAGAAGTCGGTCGAAGGATGCAAGGGTTGTTAGCAAAAAACAACAACAACACGATTCCATCCTACTGCCGATTCTTTTCGCAAAGTACTTTTCTATAATTCTAGTATTAAATGGGGAAAAATTAAACGAATTTTTTGTCCAATAAAATACTATTAATTCTGAATAAAATGCCGCCCATTTATGCAATTAAAAAAATTAAATGTCTCTTATTAGATAAGGCATATTTTCGTCTGATAGGGTACTTCTTCTTCAATGATTTCGAGGATATTTTAGTTTTGATCAAAAAAAGAGTTATTAGCAAAAAACTAATCGGTGGTCAACACGATTCCGTTCTACTGCCGATTCTTTTCGCAAAGTACTTTTCTATAATTTTATTATTTAATGGGAGAAAATTGAAAAAAAAAATTATTAATTTTGACTAAAAATCCGCCCACTTATGCAATTAAAAAAATTTGATCGTGTCTTATTAGATAATGCATATTTTCGTCTGATAAGGTGCTTATCCTTCAATGATTTCGAGGATATTTTAGTTTTGATCAAAAAAATTTTATTTCTAACGACTTTTCGTAAAATATGTTAATGCCATCTGAAAGAGGAACAGATAAGCTTTCCATCAAGCTCTTAGTCGAAGAAGTCGGTCGAAGGATGCAAGAGTTATTAGCAAAAAACTAATCGGTGGTCAACACGATTCCGTCCTACTGCCGATTCTTTTCGCAAAGTACTTTTCTATAATTCTAGTATTTAATGGGAGAAAATTGAAAAAAAAAAATATTAATTTTGACTAAAAATCCGCCCACTTATGCAATTAAAACCAGTAAGGGAGCTATTTTCAGCTTTGCTGAAACTTATATACTCTTGCAAGCATTTTCTCAAGTTTTCTTATTGGAAAATATGTCTTATAGTTTTTCCAATAAGAATCATATACTTTTATCAAGAAAAGGGGCGTAGCCCCGCCCATTTTAAAATTTTTTTAACAAATACATAGCAATCATTGTACACTTTATTTTGCGATCTTATATCTCATCGACTTACAGAGAAATCACATTTTTAAGTTTTTCTCTATATGGGCGGGGCCACGCCCTTATGTCCGATTCTTATGAAACTTTGGAATATGGTCAAGGATTCATAAAAACGCGTAACTGCAAAGTTTTATCCGTTTATATTTAAGAACAAAAAAGTTTTCCTAACAAGAACCGAATTTTTGACCGATTGTTCCTATGGGAGCTATATGCTATATTTATCCGATCTTCACCAATTTTGCAGTGTGCCTTAAATTACGTCCAAGATGTTCTTGTGCAAAAAATTGAGGCGATAGCTTAAAAATCAAAGAGTTTATTGAGCAAAAACCTTTTTTTTGACCGATCGTTCATATGGCAGCTATATGCTATAGTTATCCGATCATGCTGGATTTTACATACAAACTGCGTGCAAGGAAAAGAAAATTTTCTGCATTTAAATTTTTTTGATATCTTTAAAACTCTAGGAGGAGTTCGCATCGCAACAGACAGACAGACAGACAGACAGACAGACGGACAGACGGACAGACGGACAGACGGACATGGCTATATGAACTCGTCTCGTCGAGCTGATCAAGAATATATATACTTTATATAGTCGGATATGTCTCCTTCTCTGCGTTGCAAACTTCACGACAAAGTTAATATACTCTTGCAAGAGTATAAAAATTTGATCGTGTCTTATTAGATAATGCATATTTTCGTCTGATAAGGTACTTCCTCCTTCAATGATTTCGAGGATATTTTAGTTTTGATCAAAAAAATTTTATTTCTTACGATTTTTCGTAAAATATGTTAATGCCATCTGAAAGAGGAACAGATAAGCTTTCCATCGAGCTCTTAGTCGAAGAAGTCGGTCGAAGGATGCAAGGGTTGTTAACAAAAAACTAATCGGTGGTCAACACGATTTCGTCCTACTGCCGATTCTTTTCGAAAAGTACTTTTCTATAATTCTAGTATTTAATGGGAAAAAATTGAACGAATTTTTTTCCATTAAAAAACTATTAATTCTGAATAAAATGACGCCCATTTATGCAATTAAAATAATTTCAATGTCTCTTAGTAGATATGGCATATTTTCATCTTATAAGGTACTTCTTTTTCAATGATTTCGAGGATATTTTAGTTATGATCCAAAAAATTTTATTTCTTACGATTTTTCGTAAAATATGTTAATGCCATCTGAAAGAGCAACAGATAAGCTTTCCATCGAGCTCTTAGTCGAAGAAGTCGGTCGAAGGATGCAAGGGTTGTTAGCAAAAAAACAACAACAACACGATTCCATCCTACTGCCGATTCTTTTCGCAAAGTACTTTTCTATAATTCTAGTATTAAATGGGGAAAACTTAAACGAATTTTTTGTCCATGTAAAAAACTATAGATTCTGAATAAAATATCGCCCATTTATGCAATTAAAAAAATGTAAATGTCTCTTATTAGATAAGGCATATTTTCGTTTGATAAGGTACTTCTTTTTCAATGATCTTTAGCAAAAAACAACAACAACACGATTCCATCCTACTGCCGATTCTTTTCGCAAAGTACTTTTCTATAATTCTAGTATTAAATGGGGAAAACTTAAACGAATTTTTTGTCCATTAAAATACTATTAATTCTGAATAAAATGCCGCCCATTTATGCAATTAAAAAAATTTCAATGTCTCTTAGTAGATAAGGCATATTTTCGTCTGATAAGGTACTTCTACTTCTTCAATGATTTCGAAGATATTTTAGTTTTTATCAAAAAAATTTTATTTGTTACGCCTTTTCGTAAAATATGTTAATGCCATCTGAAAGAGGAACAGATAAGCTTTCCATCGAGCTCTTAGTCGAAGAAGTCGGTCGAAGGATGCAAGGGTTGTTAGCAAAAAACTAATCGGTGGTCAACACGATTTCGTCCTACTGCCGATTCTTTTCGAAAAGTACTTTTCTATAATTCTAGTATTTAATGGGAAAAAATTGAACGAATTTTTTTCCATTAAAAAACTATTAATTCTGAATAAAATGACGCCCATTTATGCAATTAAAATAATTTCAATGTCTCTTAGTAGATATGGCATATTTTCATCTTATAAGGTACTTCTTTTTCAATGATTTCGAGGATATTTTAGTTTTGATCCAAAAAATTTTATTTCTTACGATTTTTCGTAAAATATGTTAATGCCATCTGAAAGAGCAACAGATAAGCTTTCCATCGAGCTCTTAGTCGAAGAAGTCGGTCGAAGGATTCAAGGGTTGTTAGCAAAAAACAACAACAACACGATTCCATCCTACTGCCGCTTCTTTTCGCAAAGTACTTTTCTATAATTCTAGTATTAAATGGGGAAAAATTAAACGAATTTTTTGTCCATTAAAATACTATTAATTCTGAATAAAATGCCGCCCATTTATGCAATTAAAAAAATTTCAATGTCTCTTAGTAGATAAGGCATATTTTCGTCTAATATGGTACTTCTTCTTCTTCAATGATTTCGAAGATATTTTAGTTTTTATCAAAAAAATTTTATTTGTTACGCCTTTTCGTAAAATATGTTAATGCCATCTGAAAGAGGAACAGATAAGCTTTCCATCGAGCTCTTAGTCGAAGAAGTCGGTCGAAGGATGCAAGGGTTGTTAGCAAAAAACTAATCGGTGGTCAACACGATTTCGTCCTACTGCCGATTCTTTTCGAAAAGTACTTTTCTATAATTCTAGTATTTAATGGGAAAAAATTGAACGACTTTTTTGTCCATATAAAAAACTATTAATTATGAATAAAATACCGCCCATTTATGCAATTAAAAAAATTTAAATGTCTCTTATTAGATAAGGCATATTTTCGTCTAATATGGTACTTCTTCTTCTTCAATGATTTCGAAGATATTTTAGTTTTGATCCAAAAAATTTTATTTCTTACGACTTTTCGTAACATATGTTAATGCCATCTGAAAGAGGAACAGATAAGCTTTCCATCGAGCTCTTAGTCGAAGAAGTCGGTCGAAGGATGCAAGAGTTATTAGCACAAAACTAAATGGTGGTCAACACGATTCTGTCCTTCTGCTGATTCTTTTCGCAAAGAACTTTTCTATAATTCTAGTATTTAATGGGAAAAAATTAAACGAATTTTTTTCCATTAAAAATCTATTAATTTTGACTAAAAATCCGCCCATTTATGCAATTAAGAAAATTTGAATGTGTCTTATTAGATAAGGCATATTTTCGTCTGATAAGGTACTTCTCCTTCAATGATTTCGAGGATATTTTAGTTTTAATCAAAAAAATTTTATTTCTTACGACTTTTCGTAAAATATGTTAATGCCATCTGAAAGAGGAACAGATAAGCTTTCCATCGAGCTCTTAGTCGAAGAAGTCGGTAAAAGGATTCAAGAGTTATTAGCAAAAAACTAATCGGTGGTCAACACGATTCCGTCCTACTGCCGATTCTTTTCCCAAAGTACTTTTCTATAATTCTAGTATTAAATGGGGAAAAATTAAACGAATTTTTTGTCCAATAAAATACTATTAATTCTGAATAAAATGCCGCCCATTTATGCAATTAAAAAAATTAAATGTCTCTTATTAGATAAGGCATATTTTCGTCTGATAGGGTACTTCTTCTTCAATGATTTCGAGGATATTTTAGTTTTGATCAAAAAAAGAGTTATTAGCAAAAAACTAATCGGTGGTCAACACGATTCCGTTCTACTGCCGATTCTTTTCGCAAAGTACTTTTCTATAATTTTATTATTTAATGGGAGAAAATTGAAAAAAAAAATTATTAATTTTGACTAAAAATCCGCCCACTTATGCAATTAAAAAAATTTGATCGTGTCTTATTAGATAATGCATATTTTCGTCTGATAAGGTGCTTATCCTTCAATGATTTCGAGGATATTTTAGTTTTGATCAAAAAAATTTTATTTCTAACGACTTTTCGTAAAATATGTTAATGCCATCTGAAAGAGGAACAGATAAGCTTTCCATCGAGCTCTTAGTCGAAGAAGTCGGTCGAAGGATGCAAGGGTTGTTAGCAAAAAACTAATCGGTGGTCAACACGATTTCGTCCTACTGCCGATTCTTTTCGAAAAGTACTTTTCTATAATTCTAGTATTTAATGGGAAAAAATTGAACGAATTTTTTTCCATTAAAAAACTATTAATTCTGAATAAAATGACGCCCATTTATGCAATTAAAATAATTTCAATGTCTCTTAGTAGATATGGCATATTTTCATCTTATAAGGTACTTCTTTTTCAATGATTTCGAGGATATTTTAGTTTTGATCCAAAAAATTTTATTTCTTACGATTTTTCGTAAAATATGTTAATGCCATCTGAAAGAGCAACAGATAAGCTTTCCATCGAGCTCTTAGTCGAAGAAGTCGGGCGAAGGATGCAAGGGTTGTTAGCAAAAAACAACAACAACACGATTCCATCCTACTGCCGATTCTTTTCGCAAAGTACTTTTCTATAATTCTAGTATTTAATGGGAAAAAATTGAACGAATTTTTTTCCATTAAAAAACTATTAATTCTGAATAAAATGACGCCCATTTATGCAATTAAAATAATTTCAATGTCTCTTAGTAGATATGGCATATTTTCATCTTATAAGGTACTTCTTTTTCAATGATTTCGAGGATATTTTAGTTTTGATCCAAAAAATTTTGTTTCTTACGACTTTTCGTAACATATGTTAATGCCATCTGAAAGAGGAACAGATAAGCTTTCCATTGAGCTCTTAGTCGAAGAAGTCGGTCGAAGGATGCAAGAGTTATTAGCACAAAACTAATCGGTGGTCAACACGATTCCGTCCTACTGCCGATTCTTTTTGCAAAGTATTTTTCTATAATTCTAGTAATTAATGGGAAAAAATTAAACGAATTTTTTGTCCATGTAAAAAACTATAGATTCTGAATAAAATATCGCCCATTTATGCAATTAAAAAAATGTAAATGTCTCTTATTAGATAAGGCATATTTTCGTTTGATAAGGTACTTCTTTTTCAATGATCTTTAGCAAAAAACAACAACAACACGATTCCATCCTACTGCCGATTCTTTTCGCAAAGTACTTTTCTATAATTCTAGTATTAAATGGGGAAAAATTAAACGAATTTTTTGTCCATTAAAATACTATTAATTCTGAATAAAATGCCGCCCATTTATGCAATTAAAAAAATTTCAATGTCTCTTAGTAGATAAGGCATATTTTCGTCTGATAAGGTACTTCTACTTCTTCAATGATTTCGAAGATATTTTAGTTTTTATCAAAAAAATTTTATTTGTTACGCCTTTTCGTAAAATATGTTAATGCCATCTGAAAGAGGAACAGATAAGCTTTCCATCGAGCTCTTAGTCGAAGAAGTCGGTCGAAGGATGCAAGGGTTGTTAGCAAAAAACTAATCGGTGGTCAACACGATTTCGTCCTACTGCCGATTCTTTTCGAAAAGTACTTTTCTATAATTCTAGTATTTAATGGGAAAAAATTGAACGAATTTTTTTCCATTAAAAAACTATTAATTCTGAATAAAATGACGCCCATTTATGCAATTAAAATAATTTCAATGTCTCTTAGTAGATATGGCATATTTTCATCTTATAAGGTACTTCTTTTTCAATGATTTCGAGGATATTTTAGTTTTGATCCAAAAAATTTTATTTCTTACGATTTTTCGTAAAATATGTTAATGCCATCTGAAAGAGCAACAGATAAGCATTCCATCGAGCTCTTAGTCGAAGAAGTCGGTCGAAGGATGCAAGGGTTGTTAGCAAAAAACAACAACAACACGATTCCATCCTACTGCCGATTCTTTTCGCAAAGTACTTTTCTATAATTCTAGTATTAAATGGGGAAAAATTAAACGAATTTTTTGTCCATTAAAATACTATTAATTCTGAATAAAATGCCGCCCATTTATGCAATTAAAAAAATTTCAATGTCTCTTAGTAGATAAGGCATATTTTCGTCTGATAAGGTACTTCTACTTCTTCAATGATTTCGAAGATATTTTAGTTTTTATCAAAAAAATTTTATTTGTTACGCCTTTTCGTAAAATATGTTAATGCCATCTGAAAGAGGAACAGATAAGCTTTCCATCGAGCTCTTAGTCGAAGAAGTCGGTCGAAAGATGCAAGGCAAAAAACTAATCGGTGGTCAACACGATTTCGTCCTACTGCCGATTCTTTTCGAAAAGTACTTTTCTATAATTCTAGTATTTAATGGGAAAAAATTGAACGACTTTTTTGTCCATATAAAAAACCATTAATTCTGAATAAAATACCGCCCATTTATGCAATTAAAAAAATTTAAATGTCTCTTATTAGATAAGGCATATTTTCGTCTAATATGGTACTTCTTCTTCTTCAATGATTTCGAAGATATTTTAGTTTTGATCCAAAAAATTTTATTTCTTACGACTTTTCGTAACATATGTTAATGCCATCTGAAAGAGGAACAGATAAGCTTTCCATCGAGCTCTTAGTCGAAGAAGTCGGTCGAAGGATGCAAGAGTTATTAGCACAAAACTAAATGGTGGTCAACACGATTCTGTCCTTCTGCTGATTCTTTTCGCAAAGAACTTTTCAATAATTCTCGTATTTAATGGGAAAAAATTAAACGAATTTTTTTCCATTAAAAATCTATTAATTTTGACTAAAAATCCGCCCATTTATGCAATTAAGAAAATTTGAATGTGTCTTATTAGATAAGGCATATTTTCGTCTGATAAGGAACTTCTCCTTCAATGATTTCGAGGATATTTTAGTTTTGATCAAAAAAATTTTATTTCTTACGACTTTTCGTAAAATATGTTAATGCCATCTGAAAGAGGAACAGATAAGCTTTCCATCGAGCTCTTAGTCGAAGAAGTCGGTAAAAGGATTCAAGAGTTATTAGCAAAAAACTAATCGGTGGTCAACACGATTCCGTCCTACTGCCGATTCTTTTCCCAAAGTACTTTTCTATAATTCTAGTATTAAATGGGGAAAAATTAAACGAATTTTTTGTCCAATAAAATACTATAAATTCTGAATAAAATGCCGCCCATTTATGCAATTAAAAAAATTAAATGTCTCTTATTAGATAAGGCATATTTTCGTCTGATAGGGTACTTCTTCTTCAATGATTTCGAGGATATTTTAGTTTTGATCAAAAAAAGAGTTATTAGCAAAAAACTAATCGGTGGTCAACACGATTCCGTTCTACTGCCGATTCTTTTCGCAAAGTACTTTTCTATAATTTTATTATTTAATGGGAGAAAATTGAAAAAAAAAATTATTAATTTTGACTAAAAATCCGCCCACTTATGCAATTAAAAAAATTTGATCGTGTCTTATTAGATAATGCATATTTTCGTCTGATAAGGTGCTTATCCTTCAATGATTTCGAGGATATTTTAGTTTTGATCAAAAAAATTTTATTTCTAACGACTTTTCGTAAAATATGTTAATGCCATCTGAAAGAGGAACAGATAAGCTTTCCATCGAGCTCTTAGTCGAAGAAGTCGGTCGAAGGATGCAAGGGTTGTTAGCAAAAAACTAATCGGTGGTCAACACGATTTCGTCCTACTGCCGATTCTTTTCGAAAAGTACTTTTCTATAATTCTAGTATTTAATGGGAAAAAATTGAACGAATTTTTTTCCATTAAAAAACTATTAATTCTGAATAAAATGACGCCCATTTATGCAATTAAAATAATTTCAATGTCTCTTAGTAGATATGGCATATTTTCATCTTATAAGGTACTTCTTTTTCAATGATTTCGAGGATATTTTAGTTTTGATCCAAAAAATTTTATTTCTTACGATTTTTCGTAAAATATGTTAATGCCATCTGAAAGAGGAACAGATAAGCTTTCCATCGAGCTCTTAGTCGAAGAAGTCGGTCGAAGGATGCAAGGGTTGTTAGCAAAAAACAACAACAACACGATTCCATCCTACTGCCGATTCTTTTCGCAAAGTACTTTTCTATAATTCTAGTATTAAATGGGGAAAAATTAAACGAATTTTTTGTCCATTAAAATACTATTAATTCTGAATAAAATGCCGCCCATTTATGCAATTAAAATAATTTCAATGTCTCTTAGTAGATAAGGCATATTTTCGTCTTATAAGGTACTTCTTTTTCAATGATTTCGAGGATATTTTAGTTTTGATCCAAAAAATTTTGTTTCTTACGACTTTTCGTAACATATGTTAATGCCATCTGAAAGAGGAACAGATAAGCTTTCCATTGAGCTCTTAGTTGAAGAAGTCGGTCGAAGGATTCAAGAATTATTAGCAAAAAACTAATCGGCCTACAGCCGATTCTTTTCGAAATGTACTTTTCTATAATTCTAGTATTTAATGGGGAAAAATTAAACGAATTTTTTGTCCATTAAAATACTATTAATTCTGAATAAAATGCCGCCCATTTATGCAATTAAAATAATTTCAATGTCTCTTAGTAGATAAGGCATATTTTCGTCTTATAAGGTACTTCTTTTTCAATGATTTCGAGGATATTTTAGTTTTGATCAAAAAAATTTTATTTCTTACGACTTTTCGTAAAATATGTTAATGCCATCTGAAAGAGGAACAGATAAGCTTTCCATCAAACTCTTAGTCGAAGTCGGTAAAAGGATTCAAGAGTTATTAGCAAAAAACTAATCGGTGGTCAATACGATTCCGTCCTACTGCCGATTCTTTTCCCAAAGTACTTTTCTATAATTCTAGTATTAAATGGGGAAAAATTAAACGAATTTCTTGTCCATGTAAAAAACTATAGATTCTGAATAAAATACCGCCCATTTATGCAATCAAAAAAATGTAAATGTCTCTTATTAGATAAGGCATATTTTCGTCTGAAAAGGTACTTCTTCTTCAATGATTTCGAGGATATTTTAGTTTTGTTAAAAAAATTTTATTTCTTACGACTTTTCGTAACATATGTTAATGCCATCTGAAAGCGGAACAGATAAGCTTTCCATCGAGCTCTTAGTCGAAGAAGTCGGTCGAAGGATGCAAGAGTTATTAGCACAAAACTAAATGCTGGTCAACACGATTCCGTCCTTCTGCTGATTCTTTTCGCAAAGAACTTTTCTATAATTCTAGTATTTAATGGGAAAAAATTAAACGAATTTTTTTCCATTAAAAAACTATTAATTCTGAATAAAATGACGCCCATTTATGCAATTAAAATAATTTCAATGTCTCTTAGTAGATATGGCATATTTTCGTCTTATAAGGTACTTCTTTTTCAATGATTTCGAGGATATTTTAGTTTTGATCCAAAAAAATTTATTTCTTACGGTTTTTCGTAAAATATGTTAATGCCATCTGAAAGAGGAACAGATAAGCTTTCCATCGAGCTCTTAGTCGAAGAAGTCGGTCGAAGGATGCAAGGGTTGTTAGCAAAAAACTAATCGGTGGTCAACACGATTCCGTCCTACTGCCGATTCTTTTCGCAAAGTACTTTTCTATAATTCTAGTATTTAATGGGAAAAAATTGAACGACTTTTTTGTCCATGTAAAAAACTATTAATTCTGAATAAAATACCGCCCATTTATGCAATTAAAAAAATTTAAATGTCTCTTATTAGATAAGGCATATTTTCGTCTGATATGGTACTTCTTCTTCTTCAATGATTTCGAAGATATTTTAGTTTTGATCAAAAAAATTTTATTTCTTACGACTTTTCGTAAAATATGTTAATGCCATCTGAAAGAGGAACAGATAAGCTTTCCATCAAACTCTTAGTCGAAGAAGTCGGTAAAAGGATTCAAGAGTTATTAGCAAAAAACTAATCGGTGGTCAATACGATTCCGTCCTACTGCCGATTCTTTTCCCAAAGTACTTTTCTATAATTCTAGTATTAAATGGGGAAAAATTAAACGAATTTTTTGTCCATTAAAATACTATTAATTCTGAATAAAATGCCGCCCATTTATGCAATTAAAAAAATTTAAATGTCTCTTATTAGATAAGGCATATTTTCGTCTGATAGGGTACTTCTTCTTCAATGATTTCGAGGATATTTTAGTTTTGATAAAAAAAATTGTATTTCTTACGACTTTTCGTAAAATATGTTAATGCCATCTGAAAGAGGAACAGATAAGCTTTCCATCGAGCTCTTAGTCTAAAAAGTCGGTCGAAGGATGCAAGAGTTATTAGCAAAAAACTAAAGCGGTGGTCAACGCGATTCCGTCCTACTGCCGATTCTTTTCGCAAAGTATTTTTCTATAATTCTAGAATTTAATGGGAAAAGATTAAACGAATTTCTTGTCCATGTAAAAAACTATAGATTCTGAATAAAATACCGCCCATTTATGCAATTTAAAAAATTTAAATGTCTCTTATTAGATAAGGCATATTTTCGTCTGACAAGGTACTTCTTCATCAATGATTTCGAGGATATTTTAGTTTTGTTAAAAAAATTTTATTTCTTACGACTTTTCGTAACATATCTTAATGCCATCTGAAAGCGGAACAGATGAGCTTTCCATCGAGCTCTTAGTCGAAGAAGTCGGTCGAAGGATGCAAGAGTTATTAGCACAAAACTAAATGGTGGTCAACACGATTCCGTCCTTCTGCTGATTCTTTTCGCAAAGAACTTTTCTATAATTCTAGTATTTAATGGGAAAAAATTAAACGAATTTTTTTCCATTCAAAAACTATTAATTCTGAATAAAATGACGGCCATTTATGCAATTAAAATAATTTCAATGTCTCTTAGTAGATATGGCATATTTTCGTCTTATAAGGTACTTCTTTTTCAATGATTTCGAGGATATTTTAGTTTTGATCCAAAAAATTTTATTTCTTACGATTTTTCGTAAAATAAGTTAATGCTATCTGAAAGAGTAACAGATAAGCTTTCCATCGAGCTCTTAGTCGAAGAAGTCGGTCGAAGGATGCAAGTTGTTAGCAAAAAACTAATCGGTGGTCAACACGATTCCGCCCTACTACCGATTCTTTTCGCAAAGTACTTTTCTATAATTCTAGTATTAAATGGGAAAAAATTAAACGAATTTTTTGTCCATGTAAAAAACTATTAATTCTGAATAAAATGCCGCCCATTTATGCAATTAAAAAAATTTAAATGTCTCTTATTAGATAAGGCATATTTTCGTCTGATGAGGTACTTCTTCTTCTTCAATGATTTCGAAGATATTTTAGTTTTGATCCAAAAAATTTTATTTCTTACGACTTTTCTTAACATATGTTAATGCCATCTGAAAGAGGAACAGATAAGCTTTCCATCGAGCTCTTAGTCGAAGAAGTCGGTCGAAGGATGCAAGAGTTATTAGCTCAAAACTAAATGGTGGTCATCACGATTCTGTCCTACTGCCGATTCTTTTCGAAAAGTACTTTTCTATAATTCTAGTATTTAATGGGAAAAAATTGAACGACTTTTTTTCCATTAAAAAACTTTTAATTCTGAATAAAATGACGCCCATTTATGCAATTAAAATAATTTCAATGTCTCTTAGTAGATATGGCATATTTTCGTCTTATAAGGTACTTCTTTATCAATTATTTCGAGGATATTTTAGTTTTGATCCAAAAAATTTTATTTCTTACGATTTTTCGTAAAATATGTTAATGCCATCTGAAAGAGGAACAGATAAGCTTTCCATCGAGCTCTTAGTCGAAGAAGTCGGTCGAAGGATGCAAGGGTTGTTAGCAAAAAACTAATCGGTGGTCAACACGATTCCGCCCTACTGCCGATTCTTTTCGCAAAGTACTTTTCTATAATTCTAGTATTTAATGGGAAAAAATTAAACGAATTTTTTGTCCATGTAAAAAACTATTAATTCTGAATAAAATGCCGCCCATTTATGCAATTAAAAAAAATTTAAATGTCTCTTATTAGATAAGGCATATTTTCGTCTGATGAGGTACTTCTTCTTCTTCAATGATTTCGAAGATATTTTAGTTTTGATCCAAAAAATTTTATTTATTACGACTTTTCTTAACATATGTTAATGCCATCTGAAAGAGGAACAGATAAGCTTTCCATCGAGCTCTTAGTCGAAGAAGTCGGTCGAAGGATGCAAGAGTTATTAGCACAAAACTAAATGGTGGTCAACACGATTCTGTCCTTCTGCTGATTCTTTTCGCAAAGAACTTTTCTATAATTCTAGTATTTAATGGGAAAAAATTAAACGAATTTTTTTCCATTAAAAAACTATTAATTTTGACTAAAAATCCGCCCATTTATGCAATTAAAAAAATTTGAACGTGTCTTATTAGATAAGGCATATTTTCGTCTGATAAAGTACTTCTCCTTCAATGATTTCGAGGATATTTTAGTTTTGATCAAAAAAATTTTATTTCTTACGACTTTTCGTAAAATATGTTAATGCCATCTGAAAGAGGAACAGATAAGCTTTCCATCAAACTCTTAGTCGAAGAAGTCGGTAAAAGGATTCAAGAGTTATTAGCAAAAAACTAATCGGTGGTCAACACGATTCCGTCCTACTGCCGATTCTTTTCCCAAAGTACTTTTCTATAATTCTAGTATTAAATGGGGAAAAATTAAACGAATTTTTTGTCCATTAAAATACTATTAATTCTGAATAAAATGCCGCCCATTTATGCAATTAAAAACATTTAAATGTCTCTTATTAGATAAGGCATATTTTCGTCTGATACGGTACTTCTTCTTCAATGATTTCGAGGATATTTTAGTTTTGATAAAAAAAATTGTATTTCTTACGACTTTTCGTAAAATATGTTAATGCCATCTGAAAGAGAAACAGATAAGCTTTCCATCGAGCTCTTAGTCTAAAAAGTCGGTCGAAGGATGCAAGAGTTATTAGCAGAAAACTAAATCGGTGGTCAACACGATTCCCTCCTACTGCCGATTCTTTTCGCAAAGTATTTTTCTATAATTCTAGAATTTAATGGGAAAAGATTCAACGAATTTTTTGTCCATGTAAAAAACTATAGATTCTGAATAAAATACCGCCCATTTATGCAATTTAAAAAATTTAAATGTCTCTTATTAGATAAGGCATATTTCGTCTGACAAGGTACTTCTTCATCAATGATTTCGAGGATATTTTAGTTTTGTTAAAAAAATTTTATTTCTTACGACTTTTCGTAACATATCTTAATGCCATCTGAAAGCGGAACAGATACGCTTTCCATCGAGCTCTTAGTTGAAGAAGTCGGTCGAAGGATTCAAGTATTATTAGCAAAAAACTAATCGGCCTACAGCCGATTCTTTTCGAAATGTACTTTTCTATAATTCTAGTATTTAATGGGAAAAAATTAAATGAATTTTTTTCCATTAAAAAACTATTAATTCTGAATAAAATGCCGCCCATTTATGCAATTAAAAAAATTTAAATGTCTCTTATTTGATAAGGTTTATTTATACTTTTCACTTATGTGAAATAGTATAATAACTTTGTCACGGAGTTTGTAACAGATCGAAATATTAATTTGCGAATATAAAGTATATATTTTCTTGATCAGGACGACAAGACGAGTTGATTTAGCCATGTCTGTCTGTCCGTCTGTCGGTCTGTCTGTCTGTCTGTATGTATGCAAACTAGTCCCTCAGTTTTGAAGCTATCGAGCTGAAACTTTGCACAGAGTCTTCGAATTTATTACGATGAATCATTCGTCGGAACCAGCATGATCGGATTATTGGAACAGGTTGCTCCCATACAAAAAGAAGAAGAAAAGTGAACAAAACTTGAATCGTTGTATGGAAAACTTTTTTGTTTTGTACGATAGAGTGCTGAAATTTTAAACATAGTAGTTTTACATAGTCCGACTACATGGCTGAAAGTTTCATTGAGATGGGACATCTGGAACTGGTAGCTCCCATACAAAATGAAGAAGATAAACCATATTCACGTCGTTGTAAGGAAAACTTTTTTGTTTCTTAACCAATTGACTCGAAATTTTAAAGTTATGTTTTTAGGGAGGAGTGAAAACTATTTTGACCAAAAGTGGGCGTAGCCACTTCCACTTATAGCGAAAATTTACCCGTTGTATGGAAAACTTTTTTGTTTTTTAACCAATTGAAACTTTACAGTTATGTTCTTAGAGAGGAATGAAAACTATTTTGACCAAAAGTGGGCGTAGCCATGCCCACTTATAGCGAAAATTGAACCGTTGCATGGAAAACTTTTTTGTTTCTTATGTGTATCTTTTTTTTATAGTGACACAAAGTGAAAAGTATTATAGCTTCAGCCTTGCTGAAGATAGCGTCGTTACTGGTTTCGTCTGATAAGAAACTTCTTCTTCTTCAATGATTTCGAAGATATTTTAGTTTTTATCAAAAAAATTTTATTTGTTACGACTTTTCGTAAAATATGTTAATGCCATCCGAAAGAGGAATAGATAAGCTTTCCATCGAGCTCTTAGTCGAAGAAGTTGGTCGAAGGATGCAAGAGTTATTAGCAAAAAACTAATCGGTGGTCAACACGATTCCGTTCCACTGCTGATTCTTTTCGCAAAGTACTTTTCTATAATTCTAGTGTTTAATCGGAAAAAATTAAACGAATTTTTTGTCCATGTAAAAAACTATTAATTCTGAATAAAATGCCGCCCATTTATGCAATTAAGAAAATTTAAATGTCTCTTATTAGATAAGGCATATTTTCGTCTGATAAGGTACTTCTTCTTCAATGATTTCGAGGATATTTTAGTTTTTATCAAAAAAATTTTAGTTCTTATGACTTTTCGTAAAATATGTCATGTCATCTGGAGGAGGAACAGATAAGCTTTCCATTGAGCTTTTAGTCGAAGAAGTCGATCGAAGGATGCAAGAGTTATTAGCAAACCAGTAAGCAAGCTATCTTCAGCAAAGCTGAAGCTATAATACTTTTCACGTTGTGTCACTATTAAGAAACTAAATGAATAGTTTTCATGCCTCCCTAACAACATAACTGTAAGGTTTCAAGTCAATTGGTTAAAAAACGAAAAAGTTTTCCATACAACGGTTCAAGTTTTGCGATAAGTGGGCGTAGCCATGCCTATTTTTGATCAAAATAGTTTTCATTCCTCCAAAGAACATAACTGTATAGTTTCAAGTCAATTGGATAAAAAACAAAAAAGTTTTCCATACAACGGGTCAAATGTAGCTATAAGTGGGCGTGGCCATGCCCATTTTAGGTCAAAATAGTTTTTATTCTTCTCTAAGAACATAACTGTAAAGTTTCAAGTCAATTGGTTAAAAAACAAAAAAGTTTTCCATACAACGACGCAAATATTGCTCCTCTTCCTCTTCTTCATTTTGTATGGGAGCTACCAGTTCCAGATGTCCAATCTAAATGAAACTTTCAGGCATGTAGTCGGACTATGTAAAACTACTATGTTTAAAATTTCAGCACTCTATCGTACAAAACAAAAAAGTTTTCCATACAACGATTCAAGTCTTGTTCATTTTTCTTCTTCTTTTCGTATGGGGGCTACCAGTTCCAGTGGTCCGATATGGCTGGATCCGACAAATGAGTTGATCGCACAGATAAGAAGTCTCCGTGCAAAATTTCAGCTCGATTTCTTCAAAACTGTGGGAGGAGATTGTATATATACAGACAGACAGACGGACAGACGGACATGACTTAATCAACTCGTCTTGTCGTCCTGATCAAGAATATATACACTTTATATAGTCGCAAGTGAATATTTCTGTGTGTTACAAACTTCAGCACAAAGTTATTATACTATTTCACATACGTGAAGAGTATAAAAACTAAATGATGGTCAACACAATTCCGTCCCACTGCTGATTTTTTTCGCAAAGTACTTTTCTATAATTCTAGTATTTAATAAGAAAAAATTAAACGAATTTTTTGTCCATGTAAAAAACTATTTGAATAAAATGCCGCCCATTTATGCAATTAAAAAAATTTAAATGTCTCTTATTAGATAAGGCATATTTTCGTCTGATCGAGGATATTTTAGTTTTTATCAAAAAAATTGTATTTGTTACGACTTTTCGTAAAATATGATAATGCTATCTGAAAGAGGAACAATAAGCTTTCCATCGAGCTCTTAGTTGAAGAAGTCGGTCGAAGGATTCAAGAATTATTAGCAAAAAACTAATCGGCCTACAGCCGATTCTTTTCGAAATGTACTTTTCTATAATTCTAGTATTTAATGCGAAAAAATTAAACGAATTTTTTGTCCATTAAAAAACTATTAATTCTGAATAAAATGCCGCCCATTTATGCAATTAAAATAATTTCAATGTCTCTTATTAGATAAGACATATTTTCGTCTGATAAGGTACTTCTTTTTCAATGAGTTCGAGGATATTTTAGTTTTGATCAAAAAAGTTTTATTTCTTACGACTTTTCGTAAAATATGTTAATGCCATCTGAAAGAGGAACAGATAAGCTTTCCATCGAGCTCTTAGTCGAAGAAGTCGGTCGAAGGATGCAAGGGTTGTTAGCAAAAAACTAATCGGTGGTCAACACGATTCCGCCCTACTGCCGATACTTTTCGCAAAGTACTTTTCTATAATTCTAGTATTTAATGGGAAAAAATTAAACGAATTTTTTGTCCATGTAAAAAACTATTAATTCTGAATAAAATGCCGCCCATTTATGCAATTAAAAAAATTTAAATGTCTCTTATTTGATAAGGTATATTTATACTTTGCACTTATGTGAAATAGTATAATAACTTTGTCACGGAGTTTGTAACAGATCGAAATATTAATTTCCGAATATAAAGTATATATGTTCTTGATCAGGACGACAAGACGAGTTGATTTAGCCATGTCCGTCTGTCCGTCTGTCTGTCGGTCTGTCTGTCTGTCTGTATGTATGCAAACTAGTCCCTCAGTTTTGAAGCTATCGAGCTGAAACTTTGCACAGAGTCTTAGAATTTATTACGATGAATCATTCGTCGGAACCAGCATGATCGGATTATTGGAACAGGTTGCTCCCATACGAAAAGAAGAAGAAAAGTGAACAAAACTTGAATCGTTGTATGGAAAACTTTTTTGTTTCTTAACCAATTGACTTGAAATTTTAAAGTTATGTTTTTAGGGAGGAATGAAAACTATTTTGACCAAAAGTGGGCGTAGCCACCCCCACTTATAGCGAAAATTTACCCGTTGTATGGAAAACTTTTTTGTTTTTTAACCAATTGACTTGAAACTTTACAGTTATGTTCTTAGAGAGGAATGAAAACTATTTTGACCAAAAGTGGGCGTAGCCACGCCCACTTATAGCGAAAATTGACCCGTTGCATGGAAAACTTTTTTGTTTTTTAACCAATTGACTTGAAATTTTACAGTTCTTAGAAAGGAATGAAAACTATTTTGACCAAAAGTGGGCGTAGCCACGCCCACTTATAGCGAAAATTGAATCGTTGCATGGAAAACTTTTTTGTTTCTTATATGTATCTTTTTTTTATAGTGACACAAAGTGAAAAGTATTATAGCTTCAGCCTTGCTGAAGATAGCGTCCTTACTGGTTTCGTCTGATAAGAAACTTCTTCTTCTTCAATGATTTCGAAGATATTTTAGTTTTTATCAAAAAATTTTTATTTGTTACGACTTTTCGTAAAATATGTTAATGCCATCCGAAAGAGGAATAGATACGCTTTCCATCGAGCTCTTAGTCGAAGAAGTTGGTCGAAGGATGCAAGAGTTATTAGCAAAAAAATAATCGGTGGTCAACACGATTCCGTCGTACTGCCGATTCTTTTCGCAAAGTACTTTTCTATAATTCTAGTATTTAATGGAAAAAAATTAAAAAAAAAAATATTAATTTTGACTAAAAATCCGCCCATTTATGCAATTAAAAAAATTTAAATGTCTCTTATTAAATAAGGCATGTTTTCGTCTGATAAGGTACTTTTTCTTCAATGATTTCGAGGATATTTTAGTTTTGATCAAAAAAATTTTATTTCTTACGACTTTTCGTAAAATATGTTAATGCCATCTGAAAGAGGAACAGATAAGCTTTCCATCGAGCTCTTAGTCGAAAAAGTCGGTCGAAGGATGCAAAAGTTATTAGCAAAAAACTAATCGGTGGTCAACACGATTCCGTTCCACTGCTGATTCTTTTCGCAAAGTACTTTTCTATAATTCTAGTGTTTAATCGGAAAAAATTAAACGAATTTTGTGTCCATATAAAAAACTATAGATTCTGAATAAAATACCGCCCATTTATGCAATTAAAAAAATGGAAATGTCTCTTATTAGATAAGACATATTTTCGTCTGATAAGGTACTTTTTCTTCAATGATTTCGAGGATATTTTAGTTTTGATCAAAAAATTTTATTTTTTACGTTTTTTCGTAAAATATGTTAATGCCATCTGAAAGAGGAACAGATAAGCTTTCCATCGAGCTCTTAGTCGAAGAAGTCGGTCGAAGGATGCAAGGGTTGTTAGCAAAAAAATAATCGGTGGTCAACACGATTCCGCCCTACTGCCGATTCTTTTCGCAAAGTACTTTTCTATAATTCTAGTATTAAATGGGAAAAAATTAAACGAATTTTTTGTCCATGTAAAAAACTATTAATTCTGAATAAAATGCCGCCCATTTATGCAATTAAAAAAATTTAAATGTCTCTTATTAGATAAGGCATATTTTCGTCTGATAAGGTACTTCTTCTTCTTCAATGATTTCAAAGATATTTTAGTTTTTATCAAAAAAATTTTATTTCTTACGACTTTTCGTAAAATATGTTAATGCCATCTGAAAGAGGAACAGATAAGCTTTCCATCGAGCTCTTAGTCGAAGAAGTCGGTCGAAGGATGCAAGGGTTGTTAGCAAAAAACTAATCGGTGGTCAACACGTTTCGTCCTACTGCCGATTCTTTTCGCAAAGTACTTTTCTACAATTCTAGTATTTAATGGGAAAAAATTAAACGAATTTTTTGTCCATGTAAAAAACTATTAATTTTGAATAAAATGCCGCCCATTTATGCAATTAAAAAAATTTAAATGTCTCTTATTAGATAAGGCATATTTTCGTCTGATAAGATACTTCTTCTTCAATGATTTCAATGATATTTTAGTTTTTATCAAGAAAATTTTATTTCTTATGACTCTTCGTAAAATATGTTAATGCTATCTGAAAGAGGAACAGATAAGCTTTCCATCGAGCTCTTAGTTGAAGAAGTCGGTCGAAGGATTCAAGAGTCATTAGCAAAAAACTAATCGGTGGTCTACACGATTCCGTCCTACTGCCGATTCTTTTCGAAAAGTACTTTTCTATAATTCTAGTATTTAATGGGAGAAAATTAAACGAATTTTTTGTCCATTAAAAAACTATTAATTCTGAATAAAATGCCGCCCATTTATGCAATTAAAATAATTTCAATGTCTCTTAGTAGATAAGGCATATTTTCGTCTTATAAGGTACTTCTTTTTCAATGATTTCGAGGATATTTTAGTTTTGATCAAAAAAATTTTATTTCTTACGACTTTTCGTAAAATATGTTAATGCCATCTGAAAGAGGAACAGATAAGCTTTCCATCGAGCTCTTAGTCTTAGTCTTAATTAATAAAAAAGACCAAAAAGAAAATCACACCGATTTTTGTTGCTGAAAGTAATTAAGAGTATTGATCTCTCTTACAAATGAGAGCACTAATCAAAACTCTTGTAAGAGCAAAAAAAAAAAAAAATAACAAATCAAAGCTGATAAGAAGACCGGTATAAAGCACAGACGAAAAAAAACACTCACCAGATGTTTGTTAAAGCAACAATTACACACGAAAGTTAGTGACCGCACAATTGTTAAATTACAAAAACAAAACACATTGAGGTTATCTATAATATAAAAATGAATCGCAAAATGTGTTGGTAAGCGCATAACTCAACAACGCCTGGACCAATTTGGCCAATTCTTTTTTTTAAATGTTCGTTAAAGTTCAAAGATGGTTTTTACGGCGAGAAAAATTCAAATAATTGCCGGAAAAAACCTAAAAACAGACCTTTTCTTTTTCCCATACAAACTTGCGACGTCGCAAGCATTAAACGTAACATGCTATGCTTCTTCTTATACGTCAGTATTGTTATGTGTTTGTTGATTGAAAGAGAACAAGAAAACTTTGAGAGAACGTACAAGCCAGAGAGTATTAAAATTAATTAATACTCTTTGCAAATTACACGCACAAATGTGTAAACAATGCAGGTATGTACGGCTTGAAGGATTTGACTCCAAGTCATGTCAAATTAAAAAAAAGTTGAA
The DNA here is from genome assembly GCA_034638295.1 of Phortica okadai. Lineage (NCBI taxonomy): Eukaryota > Metazoa > Arthropoda > Insecta > Diptera > Drosophilidae > Phortica > Phortica okadai. The sequence goes on along the minus strand of CM067851.1, from coordinate 25,377,706 downwards.
ACAACAACAACTGTCAATGTCAGTGTTGTTTTTCTTGGATTTTCACTACTGAGTTTGCTTTTGTCAACTGATACACGAAACAAACCGTAGCTATGTATATCGTGTTTAGTGCAGTGTTTAGTTACCTATGATCACTTATTATTGAATGTGAGACAATAATCTATCTATAATATAAAAATGAATCGCAAAATGTGTTGGTAAGCGCATAACTCAACAACGCCTGGACCAATTTGGCCAATTCTTTTTTTTAAATGTTCGTTAATGTTCAAAGATGGTTTTTACGGCGAGAAAAATTCAAATAATTGCCGGAAAAAACCTAAAAACAGACCTTTTCTTTTTCCCATACAAACTTGCGACGTCGCAAGCATTAAACGTAACATGCTATGCTTCTTCTTATACGTCAGTATTGTTATGTGTTTGTTGATTGAAAGAGAACAAGAAAACTTTGAGAGAACGTACAAGCCAGAGAGTATTAAAATTAATTAATACTCTTTGCAAATTACACGCACAAATGTGTAAACAATGCAGGTATGTACGGCTTGAAGGATTTGACACCAAGTCATGTCAAATTAAAAAAAAGTTGAAACAACAACAAACTGTCAATGTCAGTGTTGTTTTTCTTGGATTTTCACTACTGAGTTTGCTTTTGTCAACTGATACACGAAACAATAATCTATAGTATAATAATAATGAATCGAAAAATATGTTGATAAGCGCATAACTCAAAAACAGCTTCCGATTCAATGAAATTTTCAGTTAATCTTTAGATGGACCTCCTGAAGGTTGTTATAATGTTTTGGTATCAATCCGACCATTTTAACTGGTAGCCTCCATACGGAAAGAAGAAGAAAAATAAACAATATTAAGATTTTGTGGACGCAAGCACGTACCATTCTTTGCTTCTTCTTACACTTTTGTATTGGTATGAGTGTGTTGTTTGCAAAGAGAACAAGAGAACGGTGAGAAAACGGAGGAGCATTACTTTCCAAATTGTGCTTCACTTCTTCTTCATCTTTTACATACAGCCACATATGTACACATATTAGTGTTTTTATACTCTTCACGTATGTAAATATTATTATGACTTTGTCACGGAGTTTGTAACTCCCAGAAGGAGAAATCTCCGACTATTGACCTGAAATTTTACAGCTTTACCACCATAAATCATTTGTCGGAACTGCAATGATCAGACCATTAGAACTGGTAGCATCCATACAGAATGAAGAAGAAAAATGAACAGAACTTAAATCGTTGAATGGAAAACTTTTTCGTTTTGGAAGATAGAGGGATGAAAAAAACATAAACAAACATAGTAACTTTACGTACGCAGACTAAATTTCTGGAATTGTCATTAAGATCGGACCACTGAAACTGGTACTTATCATACAAAGTGAAGAAGAGGAAAATACAGAAAATTTACGGCGTTGAAAGGAAAACTTTTTTTTTCTTAATTAATTGACTTACAACTTCACAAGCTAATATCAATAAATTGCAAGTTTCCATATTAGCTTAAACAATGAAAATTGGTATATAGGCTATTAAAGTAAAGAGAAAGCAGATTCAATCCAAAAAATTGGCGTGGCATAAAAAGAGCGTGAAAAGTAAAGTCTTCAGCAAGGCTGAATAGCGTTTTTTATACTCCTGCAAAAATAATATATATTTGCGATGCCATGAAGTTCGCTACGCAGAGAAGGAGATATCGCCGACCACATAAAGCATATATTATCTTCACAAGACGAGTTAACACAGTCATGTCCATATGTCTGCTTCCATACCAACTGCGAGCTCAGTTTTAACGATTTCAAAAAAAATAAAACGCAGAAAATTATCTTATCCTTTCAGGCAGTTTCTATGTAAAAAATCTGCATGATTGGATTGCTATTACATTTAGCTGCCGGTTAAAAATTAGGTTTTTTAAAACTACCACCTTAGTTTTTTGTACAAAAACATTTTAGACGTCAAAAAAGGCACTTTGCGAAGGAAACAATCGGTCAAAACAAGATTTTGGTTAGAAAAATGTTTTATTAATTTTTAACTATTTTCCAAAATTTTATTAGAATCGAACATAAAGGCGTGGCCCCGACCATATAGAGAAACATCTTCAAAATTATATTTTGCTGTAAGCAAAATCGCCAGAAGGCTGTAAAGTGGAGAGTATTTTTCATTTTGCTAAAATGGAACAAAGGAACAATTAGTAAAAAATATGGTTTTGTTGTTCTTAAATATAAACAGATGGAATTTTGCAAACACATGTTTGTAAAGGTAATTATATATCACTGCAAAGTAAGAAATTTGCCATAATTACAAGGCATTAAGAATTCTGAAACGCATTAACGGTAATTAGAGTTTCAAAATGCTGGAATATTTTTTTTTAAAAATTTAATTAATCTACGAAAACCAAATCTGGAAATAATATTGATGACTTCGAACCCAACAAGAATTGATAAATGAACGTGGCTGCTGCAACATATAATAAAAATTTTAAACGCCTATGTACCTGTATCTATAAGTCTGACAAGAAGAAAATTTAGGAACTAATTGTGATAGAGTGTTAAAAGATTCAATCCTGGGCTATATGCAACAGTTCATCATACTTTGAGAGCGAAGCAAAGCGCGCTGGGTCAGCTAGTTTAAAATAAACAAAAACTCACTTTCTTTTGTTTGGACTCTAATCAAATTTTCAAACTACACATGCAGAACAATTAAAAATTTTTTAAGACTTTTTTCAATACTTTCCAAACAAAAATATGCGAGAAATTAATTAAATAGCACGGGACAAAATTTTTATGCGACCGACCACACCGACACTTGATACAACAAAGTACTTCGCAAAGTACTTTTCTATAATTCTAGTATTTAATGGGAAAAAATTAAACGAATTTTTTGTCCATGTAAAAAACTATTAATTTTGAATAAAATGCCGCCCATTTATGCAATTAAAAAAATTTAAATGTCTCTTATTAGATAAGGCATATTTTCGTCTGATAAGGTACTTCTTTTTATGATTTCGAGGATATTTTAGTTTTGATCAAAAAAATTTTATTTCTTACGACTTTTCGTAAAATATGTTAATGCTATCTGAAAGAGGAACAGAAGAGCTTTCCATCGAGCTCTTAGTTGAAGAAGTCGGTTGAAGGATTCAAGAGTTATTAGCAAAAAACTAATCGGTGGTCAACACGATTCCGTCCTACTGCCGATTCTTTTCGAAAAGTACTTTTCTATAATTCTAGTATTTAATGGGAGAAAATTAAACGAATTTTTTGTCCATTAAAAAACTATTAATTCTGAATAAAATGCCGCCCATTTATGCAATTAAAATAATTTCAATGTCTCTTAGTAGATAAGGCATATTTTCGTCTTATAAGGTACTTCTTTTTCAATGATTTCGAGGATATTTTAGTTTTGATCAAAAAAATTTTATTTCTTACGACTTTTCGTAAAATATGTTAATGCCATCTGAAAGAGGAACAGATAAGCTTTCCATCGAGCTCTTAGTCTTAGTCTTAATTAATAAAAAAAAGACAAAAAAGAAAATCACACCGATTTTTGTTGCTGAAACTAATTAAGAGTATTGATCTCTCTTACAAATGAGAGCACTAATCAAAACTCTTGTAAGAGCAAAAAAAAAATAACAAATCAAAGCTGATAAGAAGACCGGTGTAAAGCACAGACGAAAAAAAACACTCACCAGATGTTTGTTAAAGCAACAATTACACACGAAAGTTAGTGACCGCACAATTGTTAAATTACAAAAACAAAACACATTGAGGTTATTTAAAATAAACAAAAACTCACTTTCTTTTGTTTGGACTCTAATCAAATTTTCATACTACACATGCAGAACAATTAAACATTTTTTAATACACTTTTCAATACTTTCCAAACAAAAACAAGCGAGAAATTAATTAAGTAGCACGGGACAAAATTTTTATGCGACCGACCACACCGACACTTGACACAACAAAGTACTTCGCAAAGTACTTTTCTATAATTCTAGTATTTAATGGGAAAAAATTAAACAAATTTTTTGTCCATGTAAAAAACTATTAATTTTGAATAAAATGCCGCCCATTTATGCAATTAAAAAAATTTAAATGTCTCTTATTAGATAAGGCATATTTTCGTCTGATAAGGTACTTCTTCTTCAATGATTTCAATGATATTTTAGTTTTTATCAAAAAAATTTTATTTCTTATGACTCTTCGTAAAATATGTTAATGCTATCTGAAAGAGGAACAGATAAGCTTTCCATCGAGTTCTTAGTTGAAGAAGTCGGTCGAAGGATTCAAGAGTTATTAGCAAAAAACTAATCGGTGGTCAACACGATTCCGTCCTACTGCCGATTCTTTTCGAAAACTATTAATTCTGAATAAAATGCCGCCCATTTATGCAATTAAAATAATTTCAATGTCTCTTAGTAGATAAGGCATATTTTCGTCTTATAAGGTACTTCTTTTTCAATGATTTCGAGGATATTTTAGTTTTGACCAAAAAAATTTTATTTCTTACGACTTTTCGTAAAATATGTTAATGCCATCTGAAAGAGGAACAGATAAGCTTTCCATCGAGCTCTTAGTCTTAGTCTTAATTAATAAAAAAGACAAAAAAGAAAATCACACCGATTTTTGTTGCTGAAACTAATTAAGAGTATTGATCTCTCTTACAAATGAGAGCACTAATCAAAACTCTTGTAAGAGCAAGAAAAAAAAATAACAAATCAAAGCTGATAAGAAGACCGGTATAAAGCACAGACGAAAAAAAACACTCACCAGATGTTTGTTAAAGCAACAATTACACACGAAAGTTAGTGACCGCACAATTGTTAAATTACAAAAACAAAACACATTGAGGTTATTTAAAATAAACAAAAACTCACTTTCTTTTGTTTGGACTCTAATCAAATTTTCAAACTACACATGCAGAACAATTAAAAATTTTTAAAGACTTTTTTCAATACTTTCCAAACAAAAATATGCGAGAAATTAATTAAATAGCACGGGACAAAATTTTTATGCGACCGACCACACCGACACTTGACACAACAAAATACTTCGCAAAGTACTTTTCTATAATTCTAGTATTTAATGGGAAAAAATTAAACGAATTTTTTGTCCATGTAAAAAACTATTAATTTTGAATAAAATGCCGCCCATTTATGCAATTAAAAAAATGTAAATGTCTCTTATTAGATAAGGCATATTTTCGTCTGATAAGGTACTTCTTTTTATGATTTCGAGGATATTTTAGTTTTGATCAAAAAAATTTTATTTCTTACAACTTTTCGTAAAATATGTTAATGCCATCTGAAAGAGGAACAGATATGCTTTCCATCGAAGAAGTCGGTCGAAGGATGCAAGAGTTATTAGCAAAAAAAATTATTTGGTGGTCAACACGATTCCGTCCTACTGCGGATTATTTTCACAAAGTACTTTTCTATAATTCTAGTATTTAATGGGAAAAAATTAAACGAATTTTTTGTCCATGTAAAAACCTATTAATTCTGAATAAAATGCCGCCCATATATGCAATTAAAGTAATTTAAATGTCTCTTATTAGATAAGGCATATTTTCGTCTTATAAGGTACTTCTTTTTCAATGATTTCGAGGATATTTTAGTTTTGATCAAAAAAGTTTTATTTCTCAGGACTTTTCGTTAAATATGCTAATGCCATCTGAAAGAGGAACAGATAAGCTTTCCATCGAGCTCGTAGTCGAAGAAGTCGGTCGAAGGATGCAAGAGTTATTAGCAAAAAACTAATCGGTAGTCAACACGATTCCGTCCTACTGCCGATTCTTTTCGCAAAGTACTTATCTATAATTCTAGTATTTAATTGGAAAAAATTAAACCAATTTTTTTTCCATGTAAAAAACTTTTATTTCTGAATAAAATTCCACCCTTTTATGCAATTAAAATAATTTGAATGTCTCTTATAAGATAAGGCATATTTTCGTCTTATAAGGTACTTCTTTTTCAATGATTTCGAGGATATTTTAGTTTTGATCAAAAAAGTTTTATTTCTCAGGACTTTTCGTTAAATATGTTCATGCCATCCGAAAGAGGAACAGATAAGCTTTCCATCGAGCTCATAGTCGAAGAAGTCGGTCGAAGGATGCAAGAGTTATCAGCAAAAAACTAATCGGTGGTCAACACGATTCCGTCCTACTGCCGATTCTTTTCGCAAAGTACTTATCTATAATTCTAGTATTTAATTGGAAAAAATTAAACCAATTTTTTTTCCATGTAAAAAACTTTTATTTCTGAATAAAATTCCACCCATTTATGCAATTAAAATAATTTAAATGTCTCTTATTAGATAAGGCATATTTTCGTCTTATAAGGTACTTCTTTTTCAATGATTTCGAGGATATTTTAGTTTTGATCAAAAAAATTTTATTTCTTTTGACTTTTCGTAAAATATGTTAATGCCATCCGAAAGAGGAACAGATAAGCTTTCCATCGAGCTCATAGTCGAAGAAGTCGGTCGAAGGATGCAAGAGTTATCAGCAAAAAACTAATCGGTGGTCAACACGATTCCGTCCTACTGCCTAAAAAATTTTATTTCTTACGACTTTTCGTAAAATATGTTAATGCCATCCGAAAGAGGAACAGATAAGCTTTCCATCGAGCTCATAGTCGAAGAAGTCGGTCGAAGGATGCAAGAGTTATTAGCAAAAAACTAATCGGTGGCAAAGTACTTTTCTATAATTCTAGTATTTAATGGGAAAAAAATAAACGAATTTATGGTCCATGTAAAAAACTATGAATTCTGAATAAAATGCCGCCTATTTATGCAATTAAAAAAATGTAAAGGTCTCTTATGAGATAAAGAATATTTTCGTTTGATTAGGTACTTCTTTTTCAATAATTTCGAGGATATTTTAGTTTTGATAAAAAAAATTGTATTTCTTACGTTTTTTCGTAAAATATGTTAATGCCACCTGAAAGAAGAAGAGATAAGCTTTCCATCGAGCTCTCAGTCGAAGAAGTCGGTCGAAGGATGCAAGAGTTATTAGCAAAAAACTAATCGGTGGTCAACACGATTCCGTCCTACTGCCATTTTTTTCGAAAAGTAGTTTTCTAAAATTCAAGTATTTAATGGAAAAAAAAATTAAAACAATTTTTTGTCCATGTAAAAAACTATTAATTCTGAATAAAATGCCGCCCATTTATGCAATTAAAACCAGTAAGGACGCTATCTTCAGCAAGGCTGAAGCTATAATACTTTTCACTTTGTGTCACTATAAAAAAAACTAAATGAATAGTTTTCATGCATCCCTAACAACATAACTGTAATGTTTCAAGTCAATTCGTTAAAAAACAAAAAATTTTTCCATACAACGGTTCAAGTTTTGCGATAAGTGGGCGTAGCCATGCCCACATTTGGTCAAAATAGTTTTTATTCCTCCCTAAGAACATAACTGTAAAGTTTCAAGTCAATTGGTTAAAAAACAAAAAAGTTTTCCATACAAAGGGTCAATTTTCGCTATAAAAGGGCGTGGCCACGCCCACTTTTGATCAAAATAGTTTTCATTCCTCCCTAAGAGCATAACTGCAAAGTTTCAAGTCAATTGGTTAAAAAACAAAAAAGTTTTCCATACAACGGGTCAATTTTCGCTATAAGTAGGCGTGGCTACGCCCACTTTTGGTCAAAATAGTTTTCATTTCTCCCTAGGAACATAACTGTAAAGTTTCAAGTCAATTGGTTAAAAAACAAAAAAGTTTTCCATAGAAAGCGTCAAGTTAAGCTTCAATGATTTCAATGATATTTTAGTTTTTATCAAAAAAATTTTATTTCCTATGACTCTTCGTAAAATATGTTAATGCTATCTGAAAGAGGAACAGATAAGCTTTCCATCGAGCTCTTAGTTGAAGAAGTCGGTCGAAGGATTCAAGAGTTATTAGCAAAAAACTAATCGGTGGTCAACACGATTCCGTCCTACTGCCGATTCTTTTCGAAAAGTACTTTTCTATAATTCTAGTATTTAATGGGAGAAAATTAAACGAATTTTTTGTCCATTAAAAAACTTTTAATTCTGAATAAAATGCCGCCCATTTATGCAATGAAAATAATTTCAATGTCTCTTAGTAGATAAGGCATATTTTCGTCTTATAAGGTACTTCTTTTTCAATGATTTCGAGGATATTTTAGTTTTGATCAAAAAAATTTTATTTCTTACGACTTTTCGTAAAATATGTTAATGCCATCTGAAAGAGGAACAGATAAGCTTTCCATCGAGCTCATAGTCGAAGAAGTCGGTCGAAGGATGCAAGAGTTATTAGCAAAAAACTAATCGGTGGCAAAGTACTTTTCTATAATTCTAGTATTTAATGGGAAAAAAATAAACGAATTTATGGTCCATGTAAAAAACTATGAATTCTGAATAAAATGCCGCCTATTTATGCAATTAAAAAAATGTAAATGTCTCTTATGAGATAAAGAATATTTTCGTTTGATTAGGTACTTCTTTTTCAATAATTTCGAGGATATTTTAGTTTTGATAAAAAAAATTGTATTTCTTACGTTTTTTCGTAAAATATGTTAATGCCACCTGAAAGAAGAAGAGATAAGCTTTCCATCGAGCTCTCAGTCGAAGAAGTCGGTCGAAGGATGCAAGAGTTATTAGCAAAAAACTAATCGGTGGTCAACACGGTTCCGTCCTACTGCCATTTTTTTCGAAAAGTAGTTTTCTAAAATTCAAGTATTTAATGGAAAAAAAAATTAAAACAATTTTTTGTCCATGTAAAAAACTATTAATTCTGAATAAAATGCCGCCCATTTATGCAATTAAAACCAGTAAGGACGCTATCTTCAGCAAGGCTGAAGCTATAATACTTTTCACTTTGTGTCACTATAAAAAAAACTAAATGAATAGTTTTCATGCATCCCTAACAACATAACTGTAATGTTTCAAGTCAATTCGTTAAAAAACAAAAAATTTTTCCATACAACGGTTCAAGTTTTGCGATAAGTGGGCGTAGCCATGCCCACATTTGGTCAAAATAGTTTTTATTCCTCCCTAAGAACATAACTGTAAAGTTTCAAGTCAATTGGTTAAAAAACAAAAAAGTTTTCCATACAAAGGGTCAATTTTCGCTATAAAAGGGCGTGGCCACGCCCACTTTTGATCAAAATAGTTTTCATTCCTCCCTAAGAGCATAACTGCAAAGTTTCAAGTCAATTGGTTAAAAAACAAAAAAGTTTTCCATACAACGGGTCAATTTTCGCTATAAGTAGGCGTGGCTACGCCCACTTTTGGTCAAAATAGTTTTCATTTCTCCCTAGGAACATAACTGTAAAGTTTCAAGTCAATTGGTTAAAAAACAAAAAAGTTTTCCATAGAAAGCGTCAAGTTAAGCTTCAATGATTTCAATGATATTTTAGTTTTTATCAAAAAAATTTTATTTCCTATGACTCTTCGTAAAATATGTTAATGCTATCTGAAAGAGGAACAGATAAGCTTTCCATCGAGCTCTTAGTTGAAGAAGTCGGTCGAAGGATTCAAGAGTTATTAGCAAAAAACTAATCGGTGGTCAACACGATTCCGTCCTACTGCCGATTCTTTTCGAAAAGTACTTTTCTATAATTCTAGTATTTAATGGGAGAAAATTAAACGAATTTTTTGTCCATTAAAAAACTTTTAATTCTGAATAAAATGCCGCCCATTTATGCAATGAAAATAATTTCAATGTCTCTTAGTAGATAAGGCATATTTTCGTCTTATAAGGTACTTCTTTTTCAATGATTTCGAGGATATTTTAGTTTTGATCAAAAAAATTTTATTTCTTACGACTTTTCGTAAAATATGTTAATGCCATCTGAAAGAGGAACAGATAAGCTTTTCATCGAGCTCATAGTCGAAGAAGTCGGTCGAAGGATGCAAGAGTTATTAGCAAAAAACTAATCGGTGGCAAAGTACTTTTCTATAATTCTAGTATTTAATGGGAAAAAAATAAACGAATTTATGGTCCATGTAAAAAACTATGAATTCTGAATAAAATGCCGCCTATTTATGCAATTAAAAAAATGTAAATGTCTCTTATGAGATAAAGAATATTTTCGTTTGATTAGGTACTTCTTTTTCAATAATTTCGAGGATATTTTAGTTTTGATAAAAAAAATTGTATTTCTTACGTTTTTTCGTAAAATATGTTAATGCCACCTGAAAGAAGAAGAGATAAGCTTTCCATCGAGCTCTCAGTCGAAGAAGTCGGTCGAAGGATGCAAGAGTTATTAGCAAAAAACTAATCGGTGGTCAACACGATTCCGTCCTACTGCCATTTTTTTCGAAAAGTAGTTTTCTAAAATTCAAGTATTTAATGGAAAAAAAAATTAAAACAATTTTTTGTCCATGTAAAAAACTATTAATTCTGAATAAAATGCCGCCCATTTATGCAATTAAAACCAGTAAGGACGCTATCTTCAGCAAGGCTGAAGCTATAATACTTTTCACTTTGTGTCACTATAAAAAAAACTAAATGAATAGTTTTCATGCATCCCTAACAACATAACTGTAATGTTTCAAGTCAATTCGTTAAAAAACAAAAAATTTTTCCATACAACGGTTCAAGTTTTGCGATAAGTGGGCGTAGCCATGCCCACATTTGGTCAAAATAGTTTTTATTCCTCCCTAAGAACATAACTGTAAAGTTTCAAGTCAATTGGTTAAAAAACAAAAAAGTTTTCCATACAAAGGGTCAATTTTCGCTATAAAAGGGCGTGGCCACGCCCACTTTTGATCAAAATAGTTTTCATTCCTCCCTAAGAGCATAACTGCAAAGTTTCAAGTCAATTGGTTAAAAAACAAAAAAGTTTTCCATACAACGGGTCAATTTTCGCTATAAGTAGGCGTGGCTACGCCCACTTTTGGTCAAAATAGTTTTCATTTCTCCCTAGGAACATAACTGTAAAGTTTCAAGTCAATTGGTTAAAAAACAAAAAAGTTTTCCATAGAAAGCGTCAAGTTAAGCTTCAATGATTTCAATGATATTTTAGTTTTTATCAAAAAAATTTTATTTCCTATGACTCTTCGTAAAATATGTTAATGCTATCTGAAAGAGGAACAGATAAGCTTTCCATCGAGCTCTTAGTTGAAGAAGTCGGTCGAAGGATTCAAGAGTTATTAGCAAAAAACTAATCGGTGGTCAACACGATTCCGTCCTACTGCCGATTCTTTTCGAAAAGTACTTTTCTATAATTCTAGTATTTAATGGGAGAAAATTAAACGAATTTTTTGTCCATTAAAAAACTTTTAATTCTGAATAAAATGCCGCCCATTTATGCAATGAAAATAATTTCAATGTCTCTTAGTAGATAAGGCATATTTTCGTCTTATAAGGTACTTCTTTTTCAATGATTTCGAGGATATTTTAGTTTTGATCAAAAAAATTTTATTTCTTACAACTTTTCGTAAAATATGTTAATGCCATCTGAAAGAGGAACAGATATGCTTTCCATCGAAGAAGTCGGTCGAAGGATGCAAGAGTTATTAGCAAAAAAAATTATTTGGTGGTCAACACGATTCCGTCCTACTGCGGATTATTTTCACAAAGTACTTTTCTATAATTCTAGTATTTAATGGGAAAAAATTAAACGAATTTTTTGTCCATGTAAAAACCTATTAATTCTGAATAAAATGCCGCCCATATATGCAATTAAAGTAATTTAAATGTCTCTTATTAGATAAGGCATATTTTCGTCTTATAAGGTACTTCTTTTTCAATGATTTCGAGGATATTTTAGTTTTGATCAAAAAAGTTTTATTTCTCAGGACTTTTCGTTAAATATGCTAATGCCATCTGAAAGAGGAACAGATAAGCTTTCCATCGAGCTCGTAGTCGAAGAAGTCGGTCGAAGGATGCAAGAGTTATTAGCAAAAAACTAATCGGTAGTCAACACGATTCCGTCCTACTGCCGATTCTTTTCGCAAAGTACTTATCTATAATTCTAGTATTTAATTGGAAAAAATTAAACCAATTTTTTTTCCATGTAAAAAACTTTTATTTCTGAATAAAATTCCACCCTTTTATGCAATTAAAATAATTTGAATGTCTCTTATAAGATAAGGCATATTTTCGTCTTATAAGGTACTTCTTTTTCAATGATTTCGAGGATATTTTAGTTTTGATCAAAAAAGTTTTATTTCTCAGGACTTTTCGTTAAATATGTTCATGCCATCCGAAAGAGGAACAGATAAGCTTTCCATCGAGCTCATAGTCGAAGAAGTCGGTCGAAGGATGCAAGAGTTATCAGCAAAAAACTAATCGGTGGTCAACACGATTCCGTCCTACTGCCGATTCTTTTCGCAAAGTACTTATCTATAATTCTAGTATTTAATTGGAAAAAATTAAACCAATTTTTTTTCCATGTAAAAAACTTTTATTTCTGAATAAAATTCCACCCATTTATGCAATTAAAATAATTTAAATGTCTCTTATTAGATAAGGCATATTTTCGTCTTATAAGGTACTTCTTTTTCAATGATTTCGAGGATATTTTAGTTTTGATCAAAAAAATTTTATTTCTTTTGACTTTTCGTAAAATATGTTAATGCCATCCGAAAGAGGAACAGATAAGCTTTCCATCGAGCTCATAGTCGAAGAAGTCGGTCGAAGGATGCAAGAGTTATCAGCAAAAAACTAATCGGTGGTCAACACGATTCCGTCCTACTGCCTAAAAAATTTTATTTCTTACGACTTTTCGTAAAATATGTTAATGCCATCCGAAAGAGGAACAGATAAGCTTTCCATCGAGCTCATAGTCGAAGAAGTCGGTCGAAGGATGCAAGAGTTATTAGCAAAAAACTAATCGGTGGCAAAGTACTTTTCTATAATTCTAGTATTTAATGGGAAAAAAATAAACGAATTTATGGTCCATGTAAAAAACTATGAATTCTGAATAAAATGCCGCCTATTTATGCAATTAAAAAAATGTAAATGTCTCTTATGAGATAAAGAATATTTTCGTTTGATTAGGTACTTCTTTTTCAATAATTTCGAGGATATTTTAGTTTTGATAAAAAAAATTGTATTTCTTACGTTTTTTCGTAAAATATGTTAATGCCACCTGAAAGAAGAAGAGATAAGCTTTCCATCGAGCTCTCAGTCGAAGAAGTCGGTCGAAGGATGCAAGAGTTATTAGCAAAAAACTAATCGGTGGTCAACACGATTCCGTCCTACTGCCATTTTTTTCGAAAAGTAGTTTTCTAAAATTCAAGTATTTAATGGAAAAAAAAATTAAAACAATTTTTTGTCCATGTAAAAAACTATTAATTCTGAATAAAATGCCGCCCATTTATGCAATTAAAACCAGTAAGGACGCTATCTTCAGCAAGGCTGAAGCTATAATACTTTTCACTTTGTGTCACTATAAAAAAAACTAAATGAATAGTTTTCATGCATCCCTAACAACATAACTGTAATGTTTCAAGTCAATTCGTTAAAAAACAAAAAATTTTTCCATACAACGGTTCAAGTTTTGCGATAAGTGGGCGTAGCCATGCCCACATTTGGTCAAAATAGTTTTTATTCCTCCCTAAGAACATAACTGTAAAGTTTCAAGTCAATTGGTTAAAAAACAAAAAAGTTTTCCATACAAAGGGTCAATTTTCGCTATAAAAGGGCGTGGCCACGCCCACTTTTGATCAAAATAGTTTTCATTCCTCCCTAAGAGCATAACTGCAAAGTTTCAAGTCAATTGGTTAAAAAACAAAAAAGTTTTCCATACAACGGGTCAATTTTCGCTATAAGTAGGCGTGGCTACGCCCACTTTTGGTCAAAATAGTTTTCATTTCTCCCTAGGAACATAACTGTAAAGTTTCAAGTCAATTGGTTAAAAAACAAAAAAGTTTTCCATAGAAAGCGTCAAGTTAAGCTTCAATGATTTCAATGATATTTTAGTTTTTATCAAAAAAATTTTATTTCCTATGACTCTTCGTAAAATATGTTAATGCTATCTGAAAGAGGAACAGATAAGCTTTCCATCGAGCTCTTAGTTGAAGAAGTCGGTCGAAGGATTCAAGAGTTATTAGCAAAAAACTAATCGGTGGTCAACACGATTCCGTCCTACTGCCGATTCTTTTCGAAAAGTACTTTTCTATAATTCTAGTATTTAATGGGAGAAAATTAAACGAATTTTTTGTCCATTAAAAAACTTTTAATTCTGAATAAAATGCCGCCCATTTATGCAATGAAAATAATTTCAATGTCTCTTAGTAGATAAGGCATATTTTCGTCTTATAAGGTACTTCTTTTTCAATAATTTCGAGGATATTTTAGTTTTGATCAAAAAAATTTTATTTCTTACGACTTTTCGTAAAATATGTTAATGCCATCTGAAAGAGGAACAGATAAGCTTTCCATCGAGCTCTTAGTCTTAGTCTTAATTAATAAAAAAGACAAAAAAGAAAATCACACCGATTTTTGTTGCTGAAACTAATTAAGAGTATTGATCTCTCTTACAAATGAGAGCACTAATCAAAACTCTTGTAAGAGCAAAAAAAAAAAAAAATAACAAATCAAAGTTGATAAGAAGACCGGTGTAAAGCACAGACGCAAAAAAACACTCACCAGATGTTTGTTAAAGCAACAATTACACACGAAAGTTAGTGACCGCACAATTGTTAAATTACAAAAACAAAACACATTGAGGTTATTTAAAATAAACAAAAACTCACTTTCTTTTGTTTGGACTCTAATCAAATTTTCAAACTACACATGCAGAACAATTAAAAATTTTTTAATACACTTTTCAATACTTTCCAAACAAAAATAAGCGAGAAATTAATTAAATAGCACGGGACAAAATTTTTATGCGACCGACCACACCGACACTTGACACAACAAAGTACTTCGCAAAGTACTTTTCTATAATTCTAGTATTTAATGGGAAAAAATTAAACGAATTTTTTGTCCATGTAAAAAACTATTAATTTTGAATAAAATGCCGCCCATTTATGCAATTAAAAAAATTTAAATGTCTCTTATTAGATAAGGCATATTTTCGTCTTATAAGGTACTTCTTTTTCAATGATTTCGAGGATATTTTAGTTTTGATCAAAAAAGTTTTATTTCTCAGGACTTTTCGTTAAATATGCTAATGCCATCTGAAAGAGGAATAGATAAGCTTTCCATCGAGCTCTTAGTCGAAGAAGTCGGTCGAAGGATGCAAGAGTTATTAGCAAAAAATAATCGGTAGTCAACACGATTCCGTCCTACTGCCGATTCTTTTCGCAAAGTACTTATCTATAATTCTAGTATTTAATTGGAAAAAATTAAACCAATTTTTTTTCCATGTAAAAAACTTTTATTTCTGAATAAAATTCCACCCTTTTATGCAATTAAAATAATTTAAATGTCTCTTATAAGATAAGGCATATTTTCGTCTTATAAGGTACTTCTTTTTCAATGATTTCGAGGATATTTTAGTTTTGATCAAAAAAGTTTTATTTCTCAGGACTTTTCGTTAAATATGCTAATGCCATCTGAAAGAGGAATAGATAAGCTTTCCATCGAGCTCTTAGTGGAAGAAGTCGGTCGAAGGATGCAAGAGTTATTAGCAAAAAACTAATCGGTAGTCAACACGATTCCGTCCTACTGCCGATTCTTTTCGCAAAGTACTTATCTATAATTCTAGTATTTAATGGGAAAAAATTAAACGAATTTTTTGTCCATGTAAAAACCTATTAATTCTGAATAAAATGCAGCCCATATATGCAATTAAAGTAATTTAAATGTCTCTTATTAGATAAGGCATATTTTCGTCTTATAAGGTACTTCTTTTTCAATGATTTCGAGGATATTTTAGTTTTGATCAAAAAAGTTTTATTTCTCAGGACTTTTCGTTAAATATGTTAATGCCATCTGAAAGAGGAACAGATAAGCTTTCCATCGAGCTCTTAGTCGAAGAAGTCGGTCGAAGGATGCAAGTTGTTAGCAAAAAACTAATCGGTGGTCAACACGATTCCGCCCTACTACCGATTCTTTTCGCAAAGTACTTATCTATAATTCTAGTATTTAATTGGAAAAAATTAAACCAATTTTTTTTCCATGTAAAAAACTTTTATTTCTGAATAAAATTCCACCCATTTATGCAATTAAAATAATTTAAATGTCTCTTATTAGATAAGGCATATTTTCGTCTTATAAGGTACTTCTTTTTCAATGATTTCGAGGATATTTTAGTTTTGATCAAAAAAATTTTATTTCTTTCGACTTTTCGTAAAATATGTTAATGCCATCCGAAAGAGGAACAGATAAGCTTTCCATCGAGCTCATAGTCGAAGAAGTCGGTCGAAGGATGCAAGAGTTATCAGCAAAAAACTAATCGGTGGTCAACACGATTCCGTCCTACTGCCTAAAAAATTTTATTTCTTACGACTTTTCGTAAAATATGTTAATGCCATCCGAAAGAGGAACAGATAAGCTTTCCATCGAGCTCATAGTCGAAGAAGTCGGTCGAAGGATGCAAGAGTTATTAGCAAAAAACTAATCGGTGGCACAGTACTTTTCTATAATTCTAGTATTTAATGGGAAAAAAATAAACGAATTTTTGGTCCATGTAAAAAACTATGAATTCTGAATAAAATGCCGCCCATTTATGCAATTAAAAAAATGTAAATGTCTCTTATGAGATAAAGAATATTTTCGTTTGATTAGGTACTTCTTCTTCAATAATTTCGAGGATATTTTAGTTTTGATAAAAAAAATTGTATTTCTTACGTTTTTTCGTAAAATATGTTAGTGCCACCTGAAAGAAGAAGAGATAAGCTTTCCATCGAGCTCTCAGTCGAAGAAGTCGGTCGAAGGATGCAAGAGTTATTAGCAAAAAACTAATCGGTGGTCAACACGATTCCGTCCTACTGCCATTTTTTTCGAAAAGTAGTTTTCTAAAATTCAAGTATTTAATGGAAAAAAAATTAAAACAATTTTTTGTCCATGTAAAAAACTATTAATTCTGAATAAAATGCCGCCCATTTATGCAATTAAAACCAGTAAGGACGCTATCTTCAGCAAGGCTGAAGCTATAATACTTTTCACTTTGTGTCACTATAAAAAAAACTAAATGAATAGTTTTCATGCATCCCTAACAACATAACTGTAATGTTTCAAGTCAATTCGTTAAAAAACAAAAAGTTTTGCGATAAGTGGGCGTAGCCATGCCCACATTTGGTCAAAATAGTTTTTATTCCTCCCTAAGAACATAACTGTAAAGTTTCAAGTCAATTGGTTAAAAAACAAAAAAGTTTTCCATACAAAGGGTCAATTTTCGCTATAAAAGGGCGTGGTCACGCCCACTTTTGATCAAAATAGTTTTCATTCCTCCCTAAGAGCATAACTGCAAAGTTTCAAGTCAATTGGTTAAAAAACAAAAAAGTTTTCCATACAACGGGTCAATTTTCGCTATAAGTAGGCGTGGCTACGCCCACTTTTGGTCAAAATAGTTTTAATTTCTCCCTAGGAACATAACTGTAAAGTTTCAAGTCAATTGGTTAAAAAACAAAAAAGTTTTCCATAGAAAGCGTCAAGTTAAGCTATAAGTGGGCGTGGCCATGCCCACTTTTGATCAAAATAGTTTTCATTCCTCCCTAAGAGCACAACTGCAAAGTTTCAAGTCAATTGGTTAAAAAAACAAAAAAGTTTTCCATACAACAAGTAAATTTTCGCTATAAGTGGGCGTGGCTACGCCTGGCTACGCCCACTTTTGGTCAAAATAGTTTTCATTCCTCTCTAAGAACATAACTGTAAAGTTTCAAGTCAATTGGTTAAAAAACAAAAAAGTTTTCCATACAAAGGGTCAATTTTCGCTATACAAGGGCGTGGCTACGCCCACTTTTGATCAAAATAGTTTTCATTCCTCCCAAAGAACATAACTGTAAAGTTTCAAGTCAATTGGTTAAAAAACAAAAAAGTTTTCCATACAAAGGGTCAATTTTTCCTATAAAAGGGCGTGGCTACGCCCACTTTTCATCAAAATAGTTTTCATTCCTCCCTAAGAACATAACTGTAAAGTTTCAAGTCAATTGATTAAAAAACAAAAAAGTTTTCCATGCAAAAGGTCAAGTTAAGCTATAAGTGGGCGTGGCCACGCCCACTTTTGATCAAAATAGTTTTCATTCCTCTCTAAGAACATAACTGTAAAGTTTCAAGTCAATTGGTTAAAAAACAAAAAAGTTTTCCATACAAAGGGTCAAGTTAGGCTATAAGTGGGCGTGGCCACGCCCACTTTTGATCAAAATAGTTTTCATTCCTCCCTAAGAACATAACTGTAAAGTTTCAAGTCAATTGATTGACTTCTAACATCCCTAACAACATAACTGTAATTTTTCAAGTCAATTCGTTAAAAAACAAAAAATTTTTCCATACAACGGTTCAAGTTTTGCGATAAGTGGGCGTAGCCATGCCCACATTTGGTCAAAATAGTTTTTATTCCTCCCTAAGAACATAACTGTAAAGTTTCAAGTCAATTGGTTAAAAAACAAAAAAGTTTTCCATACAAAGGGTCGATTTTCGCTATAAAAGGGCGTGGTCACGCCCACTTTTGATCAAAATAGTTTTCATTCCTCCCTAAGAGCATAACTGCAAAGTTTCAAGTCAATTGGTTAAAAAACAAAAAAGTTTTCCATACAACGGGTCAATTTTCGCTATAAGTAGGCGTGGCTACGCCCACTTTTGGTCAAAATAGTTTTAATTTCTCCCTAGGAACATAACTGTAAAGTTTCAAGTCAATTGGTTAAAAAACAAAAAAGTTTTCCATAGAAAGCGTCAAGTTAAGCTATAAGTGGGCGTGGCCATGCCCACTTTTGATCAAAATAGTTTTCATTCCTCCCTAAGAGCACAACTGCAAAGTTTCAAGTCAATTGGTTAAAAAACAAAAAAGTTTTCCATACAACGGGTAAATTTTCGCTATAAGTGGGCGTGGCTACGCCCACTTTTGGTCAAAATAGTTTTCATTCCTCTCTAAGAACATTACTGTAAAGTTTCAAGTCAATTGGTTAAAAAACAAAAAAGTTTTCCATACAAAGGGTCAATTTTCGCTATACAAGGGCGTGGCTACGCCCACTTTTGATCAAAATAGTTTTCATTCCTCCCAAAGAACATAACTGTAAAGTTTCAAGTCAATTGGTTAAAAAACAAAAAAGTTTTCCATACAAAGGGTCAATTTTTCCTATAAAAGGGCGTGGCTACGCCCACTTTTCATCAAAATAGTTTTCATTCCTCCCTTAGAACATAACTGTAAAGTTTCAAGTCAATTGATTAAAAAACAAAAAAGTTTTCCATGCAAAAGGTCAAGTTAAGCTATAAGTGGGCGTGGCCACGCCCACTTTTGATCAAAATAGTTTTCATTCCTCTCTAAGAACATAACTGTAAAGTTTCAAGTCAATTGGTTAAAAAACAAAAAAGTTTTCCATACAAAGGGTCAAGTTAGGCTATAAGTGGGCGTGGCCACGCCCACTTTTGATCAAAATAGTTTTCATTCCTCCCTAAGAACATAACTGTAAAGTTTCAAGTCAATTGATTCAAAAACAAAAAAGTTTTCCATACAAAGGGTCAAGTTAAGCTATAAGTGGGCGTTGCCACGCCCACTTTTGATCAAAATAGTTTTCATTCCTCCCTAAGAGCATAACTGCAAAGTTTCAAGTCAATTGGTTAAAAAACAAAAAAGTTTTCCATACAACGGGTCAATTTTCGCTATAAGTGGGCGTGGCTTCGCCTGGCTACGCCCACTTTTGATCAAAATAGCTTTCATTGCTCTCTAAGAACATAACTGTAAAGTTTCAAGTCAATTGGTTAAAAAACAAAAAAGTTTTCCTTACAACGTGTAAATTTTCGCTATAAGTGGGCGTGGCTACGCGTGGTTACGCCCACTTTTGATCAAAATAGTTTTCATTCCTCCCTAAGAACATAACTTTAAAATTTCAAGTCAATTGGTTAAGAAACAAAAAAGTTTTCCATACAACGACGTGAATATGGCTTCTCTTCCTCTTCTTCATTTTGTATGGGAGCTACCAGTTCCAGATGTCCAATCTCAATGAAACTTTCAGGCATGTAGTCGGACCATGTAAAACTACTATGTTTAAAATTTCAGCACTCTATTGTACAAAACAAAAAAGTTTTCCATACAACGATTCAAGTTTTGTTCACTTTTCTTCTTCTTTTCGTATGGGGGCTACCTGTTCCAATAATCCAATCATGCTGGTTCCGACGAATGATTCATCGTAATAAATTCTAAGACTCTGTGCAAAGTTTCAGCTTGATAGCTTTAAAACTGAGGGACTAGTTTGCATACATACAGACAGACAGACAGACGGACAGACGGACATGGCTAAATCAACTCGTCTTGTCGTCCTGATCAAGAATATATATACTTTATATTCGGAAATTAATATTTCGATCTGTTACAAACTCCGTGACAAAGTTAATATACTATTTCACATAAGTGAAAAGTATAAAAATTCAAATGTCTCTTATTAGATAAGGCATATTTTCGTCTGATCAGGTACTTCTTCTTCAATGATTTCGAGGACATTTTAGTTTTGTTAAAAAAAATTTTATTTCTTATGACCTTTCGTGAAATATGTTAATGAGATCTGAAAGAGGAACAGATAAGCTTTCCATCGAGCTCATAGTCGAAGAAGTCGGTCGAAGGATTCAAGAGTTATTAGCAACAAACTAATTGGAGGTCAACACGTTTTCGCCCTACTGCCGATTCTTTTCGCAAAGTATAATTCTAGTATTTAATGGGAAAAAATTAAACGAATTTTTTGCCCATTAAAAAACTATTAATTCTGAATAAAATGCCGCCCATTTAAATGTCTCTTATTAGATAAGGCATATTTTCGTCTTATAAGGTACTTCTTTTTCAATGATTTCGAGGATATTTTAGTTTTGATCAAAAAAGTTTTATTTCTCAGGACTTTTCGTTTAATATGTTAATGCCATCTGAAAGAGGAACAGATAAGCTTTCCATCGAGCTCTTAGTCGAAGAAGTCGGTCGAAGGATGCAAGAGTTATTAGCAAAAAACTAATCGGTGGTCAACACGATTCCGTCCTACTGCCGATTCTTTTCGCAAAGTACTTATCTATAATTCTAATATTTAATTGGAAAAAATTAATCCAATTGTTTTTCCATGTAAAAAACTTTTATTTCTGAATAAAATTCCACCCATTTATGCAATTAAAATAATTTAAAAGTCTCTTATTAGATAAGGCATATTTTCGTCTTATAAGGTACTTATTTTTCAATGATTTCGAGGATATTTTAGTTTTAATCAAAAAAGTTTTATTTCTCAGGACTTTTCGTAAAATATGTTAATGCCATGCGAAAGAGGAACAGATAAGCTTTCCATCGAGCTCATAGTCGAAGAAGTCGGTCGAAGGATGCAAGAGTTATCAGCAAAAAACTAATCGGTGGTCAACTCGATTCCGTCCTACTGCCGATTCTTTTCGCAAAGTACTTATCTATAATTTTAGTATTTAATGGGAAAAAATTAAACCAATTTTCTGTATAATTCTAGTATTTAATGGGAAAAAATTAAACGAATTTGTTGTCCATTAAAAACCTATTAATTCTGAATAAAATGCCGCCTATTTATGCAATTAAAATAATTTAAATGTCTCTTATTAGATAAGGCATATTGTCGTCTTATAAGGTACTTCTTTTTCAATGATTTCGAGGATATTTTAGTTATGATCAAAAAAATATGTTAATGGCATCTGAAAGAGGAACAGATAAGCTTTCCATCGAGCACTTAGTCGGAGAAGTCGGTGGAAGGATGCAAGAGTTATAAGCAAAAAACTAATCGGTGGTCAACACGATTCCGTCCTACTGCCCATTATTTTCGAAAAGTACTTTTCTATAATTTAAGTCTTTAATGGAAAAAAAATTAAACGAATTTTTTGTCCATGTAAAAAACTATTAATTCTGAATAAAATGCCGC
This sequence comes from Phortica okadai, assembly GCA_034638295.1. Lineage (NCBI taxonomy): Eukaryota > Metazoa > Arthropoda > Insecta > Diptera > Drosophilidae > Phortica > Phortica okadai. The sequence continues at coordinate 25,355,770 of CM067851.1, read as the reverse complement.
CCATTTATGCAATTAAAAAAATTTAAATGTCTCTTATTAGATATGGCATATTTTCGTCTGATCAGGTACTTCTTCTTCAATGATTTCGGGGACATTTTAGTTTTGATCAAAAAAATTTTATTTGTTATGACCTTTCGTGAAATATGTTAATGTGATTTGAAAGAGGAACATATAAGCTTTCCATCGAGCTCTTAGTCGAAGAAGTCGGTCGAAGGATTCAAGAGTTATTAGCAAAAAACTAATTGGAGGTCAACACGTTTCCGTCCTACTGCCGATTCTTTTCGCAAAGTATAATTTTAGTATTTAATGCGAAAAAATTAAACGAATTTTTTGCCCATTAAAAAACTATTAATTCTGAATAAAATGCCGCCCATTTATGCAATTAAAATAATTTAAATGTCTCTTATTAGATAAGGTATATTTTCGTCTTATAAGGTACTTCTTTTTCACTGATTTCGAGGATATTTTAGTTTTGATCAAAAAAGTTTTATTTCTCAGGACTTTTCATTAAATATGTTAATGCCATCTGAAAGAGGAACAGATAAGCTTTCCATCGAGCTCTTAGTCGAAGAAGTCGGTCGAAGGATGCAAGAGTTATTAGCAAAAAACTAATCGGTGGTCAACACGATTCCGTCCTACTGCCGATTCGTTTCGCCAAGTATAATTTTAGTATTTAATGCGAAAAAATTAAACGAATTTTTTGCCCATTAAAAACCTATTAATTCTGAATAAAATGCCGCCCATATATGCAATTAAAGTAATTTAAATGTCTCTTATTAGATAAGGCATATTTTCGTCTTATAAGGTACTTCTTTTTCAATGATTTCGAGGATATTTTAGTTTTGATCAAAAAAGTTTTATTTCTCAGGACTTTTCGTTAAATAAGCTAATGCCATCTGAAAGAGGAACAGATAAGCTTTCCATCGAGCTCTTAGTCGAAGAAGTCGGTCGAAGGATGCAAGAGTTATTAGCAAAAAACTAATCGGTGGTCAACACGATTCCGTCCTACTGCCGATTCGTTTCGCAAAGTACTTATCTATAATTCTAGTATTTAATTGGAAAAAATTAAACCAATTTTTTTTTCCATGTAAAAAACTTTTATTTCTGAATAAAATTCCACCCATTTATGCAATTAAATTAATTTAAATGTCTCTTATTAGATAAAGCATATTTTCGTCTTATAAGGTACTTCTTTTTCAATGATTTCGAGGATATTTTAGTTTTGATCAAAAAAATTTTATTTCTTTCGACTTTTCGTAAAATATGTTAATGCCATCCGAAAGAGGAATAGATAAGCTTTCCATCGAGCTCATAGTCGAAGAAGTCGGTCGAAGGATGCAACAGTTATTAGCAAAAAACTAATCGGTGGTCAATACGATTCTGTCCTACTGTCGATTCTTTTCGCAAAGTACTTATCTATAATTTTAGTATTTAATGGGAAAAAATTAAACCAATTTTTTTTCCATGTAAAAAACTTTTATTTCTGAATAAAATTCCACCCATTTATGCAATTAAAAAAATTTAAATGTCCCTTATTAGATAAGGCATATTTTCGTCTGATAACGTACTTCTTTTTCAATGATTTCGAGGATATTTTAGTTTTGATCAAAAAAATTTTATTTTTTACGATTTTTCGTAAAATATGTTAATGCCATCTGAAAGAGGAACAGATGAGTTTTCCATCGAGCTCTTAGTCGAAGAAGTCGGTCGAAGGATGCAAGAGTTATTAGCAAAAAACTAATCGGTGGCAAAGTACTTTTCTATAATTCTAGTATTTAATGGGAAAAAAATAAACGAATTTTTGGTCCATGTAAAAAACTATGAATTCTGAATAAAATGCCGCCCATTTATGCAATTAAAAAAATGTAAATGTCTCTTATAAGATAAGGCATATTTTCGTCTTAAAAGGTACTTCTTCTGCAATGATTTCGAGGACATTTTAGTTTTGATCAAAAAAATTGTATTTCTTATGACTTTTCGTAAAATATGTTAATGCCATCTGAAAGAGAAACAAATAAGCTTTCCATCGAGCTCTTAGTCGAAGGAGTCGGTCGAAGGATGCAAGATTTATTAGCAAAAAACTAATCGGTGGTCAACACGATTCCGTCCTACTGCCGATTCTTTTCGAAAAGTATAATTCTAGTATTTAATGGGGAAAAATAAACGAATTTCTTGTCCGTGTAAAAAACTATTAATTCTGAATAAAATGCCGCCCATTTATGCAATTAAAATAATTTAAATGTCTCTTATTAGATAAGGCATATTTTCGTCTTATAAGGTACTTCTTCTTCAATGATTTCGGGGACATTTTAGTTTTGATCAAAAAAGTTTTATTTCTTATGACCTTTCGTGAAATATGTTAATGTGATCTGAAAGAGGAACAGATAAGCTTTCCATCGAGCTCTTAGTCGAAGAAGTCGGTCGAAGGATTCAAGAGTTATTAGCAAAAAACTAATTGGAGGTCAACACGTTTCTGTCCTACTGCCGATTCTTTTCGCAATGTATAATTTTAGTATTTAATGGGAAAAAATTAAACGAATTTTTTGCCCATTAAAAAACTATTAATTCTGAATAAAATGCCGCCCATTTATGCAATTAAAATAATTTAAATGTCTCTTATTAGATAAGGTATATTTTCGTCTTATAAGGTACTTCTTTTTCAATGATTTCGAGGATATTTTAGTTTTGATCAAAAAAGTTTTATTTCTCAGGACTTTTCATTAAATATGTTAATGCCATCTGAAAGAGGAACAGATAAGCTTTCCATCGAGATCTTAGTCGAAGAAGTCGGTCGAAGGATGCAAGAGTTATCAGCAAAAAACTAATTGGTGGTCAACACGATTCCGTCCGACTGCCGATTCTTTTCGCAAAGTACTCATCTATAATTCTAGTATTTAATTGGAAAAAATTAAACCAATTTTTTTTTCCATGTAAAAAACTTTTATTTCTTAATAAAATTCCACCCATTTATGCAATTAAAATAATTTAAATGTCTCTAATTAGATAAGGCATATTTTCGTCTTATAAGGTACTTCTTTTTCAATGATTTCGAGGATATTTTAGTTTTGATCAAAAAAGATTTATTTCTTTCGACTTTTCGTAAAATATGTAATTGTCATCCGAAAGAGGAACAGATAAGCTTTCCATCGAGCTCATAGTCGAAGAAGTCGGTCGAAGGATGCAAGAGCTATCAGCAAAAAACTAATCGGTGGTCAACACGATTCCGTCCTACTGCCGATTCTTTTCGCAAAGTACTTATCTATAATCTTAGTATTTAATGGGAAAAAATTAGACCAATTTTTTTTCCATGTAAAAAACTTTTAATTCTGAATAAAATGCGACCCATTTATGAAATTAAAAAAATTTAAATGTCTCTTATTAGATAAGGCATATTTTCGTCTGATTAGGTACTTCTTCTTCAATGATTTCGAGGATATTTTAGTTTTGATCAAAAAAATTTTATTTCTCAGGACTTTTCATTAAATATGTTAATGCCATCTGAAAGAGGAACAGATAAGCTTTCCATCGAGATCTTAGTCGAAGAAGTCGGTCGAAGGATGCAAGAGTTATCAGCAAAAAACTAATTGGTGGTCAACACGATTCCGTCCTACTGCCGATTCTTTTCGCAAAGTACTCATCTATAATTCTAGTATTTAATTGGAAAAAATTAAACCAATTTTTTTTTCCATGTAAAAAACTTTTATTTCTTAATAAAATTCCACCCATTTATGCAATTAAAATAATTTAAATGTCTCTAATTAGATAAGGCATATTTTCGTCTTATAAGGTACTTCTTTTTCAATGATTTCGGGGACATTTTAGTTTTGATCAAAAAAATTTTATTTCTTATGACCTTTCGTGAAATATGTTAATGTGATCTGAAAGAGGAACAGATAAGCTTTCCATCGAGCTCTTAGTCGAAGAAGTCGGTCGAAGGATTCAAGAGTTATCAGCAAAAAACTAATTGGTGGTCAACACGATTCCGTCCTACTGCCGATTCTTTTCGCAAAGTACTCATCTATAATTCTAGTATTTAATGGGAAAAAATTAAACCAATTTTTTTTCCATGTAAAAAACTTTTAATTCTGAATAAAATGCGACCCATTTATGCAATTAAAAAAATTTAAATGTCTCTTATTAGATAAGGCATATTTTCGTCTGATTAGGTACTTCTTCTTCAATGATTTCGAGGATATTTTACTTTTGATCAAAAAATTGTATTTCTTACGATTTTTCGTAAAATATGTTAATGCCATCTGAAAGAGGAACATATAAGTTTTCCATCGAGATCTTAGTCGAAGAAGTCGGTCGAAGGATGCAAGAGTTATTAGCAAAAAACTAATCGGTGGACAATACGATTCCGTCCTACTGCCGATTCTTTTCGCAAAGTACTTTTCTATAATTCTAGTATTTAATGGGAAAAAAATAAACGAATTTTTGGTCCATGTAAAAAACTATGAGTTCTGAATAAAATGCCGCCCATTTATGCAATTAAAAAAAAATAAATGTCTCTTATGAGATAAGGCATATTTTCGTCTTATAAGGTACTTCTTTTTCAATGATTTCGAGGATATTTTAGTTTTGATCAAAAAAATTTTATTTCTTTCGACTTTTCGTAAAATATGTTAATGCCATCCGAAAGAGGAATAGATAAGCTTTCCATCGAGCTCATAGTCGAAGAAGTCGGTCGAAGGATGCAAGAGTTATCAGCAAAAAACTAATCGGTGGTCAACACGATTCCGTCCTACTGCCGATTCTTTTCGCAAAGTACTTATCTATAATTTTAGTATTTAATGGGAAAAAATTAAACCAATTTTTTTTCCATGTAAAAAACTTTTATTTCTGAATAAAATTCCACCCATTTATGCAATTAAAAAAATTTAAATGCCCCTTATTAGATAAGGCATATTTTCGTCTGATAACGTACTTCTTTTTCAATGATTTCGAGGATATTTTAGTTTTGATCAAAAAAATTTTATTTCTTACGACTTTTCGTAAAATATGTTAATGCCATCCGAAAGAGGAACAGATAAGCTTTCCATCGAGCTCAGAGTCGAAGAAGTCGGTCAAAGGATGCAACAGTTATTAGCATAAAACTAATCGGTGGTCAATACGATTCCGTCCTACTGCCGAATCTTTTCGCAAAGTACTTATCTATAATTCTAGTATTTAATGGGAAAAAATTAAACCATTTTTTTTTTTATGTAAAAAACTTTTAATTCTGAATAAAATGCGACCCATTTATGCAATTAAAAAAATGTAAATGTCTCTTATTAGATAAGGCATATTTTCGTCTTATAAGGTACTTCTTCTTCAATGATTTCGAGGACATTTTAGTTTTGATAAAAAAAATTTTATTTTTTACGATTTTTCGTAAAATATGTTAATGCCATCTAAAAGAGGAACAGATGAGTTTTCCATCGAGCTCTTAGTCGAAGAAGTCGGTCGAAGGATGCAAGAGTTATTAGCAAAAAACTAATCGGTGGCAAAGTACTTTTCTATAATTCTAGTATTTAATGGGAAAAAAATAAACGAATTTTTGGTCCATGTAAAAAACTATGAATTCTGAATAAAATGCCGCCCATTTATGCAATTAAAAAAATGTAAATGTCTCTTATTAGATAAGGCATATTTTCGTCTTATAAGGTACTTCTTCTTCAATGATTTCGAGGACATTTTAGTTTTGATCAAAAAAATTGTATTTCTTATGACTTTTCGTAAAATATGTTAATACCATCTGAAAGAGAAACAAATAAGCTTTCCATCGAGCTCTTAGTCGAAGGAGTCGGTCGAAGGATGCAAGATTTATTAGCAAAAAACTAATCGGTGGTCAACACGATTCCGTCCTACTGCCGATTCTTTTCGCAAAGTACTCATCTATAATTCTAGTATTTAATTGGAAAAAATTAAACCAATTTATTTTCCATGTAAAAAACTTTTATTTCTGAATAAAATTACACCCATTTATGCAATTAAAATAATTTAAATGTCTCTTATTAGATAAGGCATATTTTCGTCTTATAAGGTACTTCTCTTTCAATGATTTCGAGGATATTTTAGTTTTGATCAAAAAAGATTTATTTCTTTCGACTTTTCGTAAAATATGTAAATTCCATCCGAAAGAGGAACAGATAAGCTTTCCATCGAGCTCATAGTCGAAGTAGTCGGTCAAAGGATGCAAGAGCTATCAGCAAAAAACTAATCGGTGGTCAACACGATTCCGTCCTACTGCCGATTCTTTTCGCAAAGTACTCATCTATAATTCTAGTATTTAATTGGAAAAAATTAAACCAATTTATTTTCCATGTAAAAAACTTTTATTTCTGAATAAAATTCCACCCATTTATGCAATTAAAATAATTTAAATGTCTCTTATTAGATAAGGCATATTTTCGTCTTATAAGGTACTTCTCTTTCAATGATTTCGAGGATATTTTAGTTTTGATCAAAAAAGATTTATTTCTTTCGACTTTTCGTAAAATATGTAAATTCCATCCGAAAGAGGAACAGATAAGCTTTCCATCGAGCTCATAGTCGAAGAAGTCGGTCAAAGGATGCAAGAGTTATTAGCAAAAAACTAATCGGTGGCAAAGTACTTTTCTATAATTCTAGTATTTAATGGGAAAAAAATAAACGAATTTTTGGTCCATGTAAAAAACTATGAATTCTGAATAAAATGCCGCCCATTTATGCAATTAAAAAAATGTAAATGTCTCTTATTAGATAAGGCATATTTTCGTCTTATAAGGTACTTCTTCTTCAATGATTTCGAGGACATTTTAGTTTTGATCAAAAAAATTGTATTTCTTATGACTTTTCGTAAAATATGTTAATACCATCTGAAAGAGAAACAAATAAGCTTTCCATCGAGCTCTTAGTCGAAGAAGTCGGTCGAAGGATGCAAGAGTTATTAGCAAAAAACTAATCGGTGGCAAAGTACTTTTCTATAATTCTAGTATTTAATGGGAAAAAAATAAACGAATTTTTGGTCCATGTAAAAAACTATGAATTCTGAATAAAATGCCGCCCATTTATGCAATTAAAAAAATGTAAATGTCTCTTATTAGATAAGGCATATTTTCGTCTTATAAGGTACTTCTTCTTCAATGATTTCGAGGACATTTTAGTTTTGATAAAAAAAATTTTATTTTTTACGATTTTTCGTAAAATATGTTAATGCCATCTGAAAGAGGAACAGATGAGTTTTCCATCGAGCTCTTAGTCGAAGAAGTCGGTCGAAGGATGCAAGAGTTATTAGCAAAAAACTAATCGGTGGCAAAGTACTTTTCTATAATTCTAGTATTTAATGGGAAAAAAATAAACGAATTTTTGGTCCATGTAAAAAACTATGAATTCTGAATAAAATGCCGCCCATTTATGCAATTAAAAAAATGTAAATGTCTCTTATTAGATAAGGCATATTTTCGTCTTATAAGGTACTTCTTCTTCAATGATTTCGAGGACATTTTAGTTTTGATCAAAAAAATTGTATTTCTTATGACTTTTCGTAAAATATGTTAATACCATCTGAAAGAGAAACAAATAAGCTTTCCATCGAGCTCTTAGTCGAAGGAGTCGGTCGAAGGATGCAAGATTTATTAGCAAAAAACTAATCGGTGGTCAACACGATTCCGTCCTACTGCCGATTCTTTTCGCAAAGTACTCATCTATAATTCTAGTATTTAATTGGAAAAAATTAAACCAATTTATTTTCCATGTAAAAAACTTTTATTTCTGAATAAAATTCCACCCATTTATGCAATTAAAATAATTTAAATGTCTCTTATTAGATAAGGCATATTTTCGTCTTATAAGGTACTTCTCTTTCAATGATTTCGAGGATATTTTAGTTTTGATCAAAAAAGATTTATTTCTTTCGACTTTTCGTAAAATATGTAAATTCCATCCGAAAGAGGAACAGATAAGCTTTCCATCGAGCTCATAGTCGAAGAAGTCGGTCAAAGGATGCAAGAGCTATCAGCAAAAAACTAATCGGTGGTCAACACGATTCCGTCCTACTGCCGATTCTTTTCGCAAAGTACTTATCTATAATTTTAGTATTTAATGGGAAAAAATTAAACCAATTTCTTTTCCATGTAAAAAACTTTTAATTCTGAATAAAATGCGACCCATTTATGCAATTAAAAAAATTTAAATGTCTCTTATTAGATAAGGCATATTTTCGTCTGATTAGGTACTTCTTCTTCAATGATTTCGAGGATATTTTAGTTTTGATCAAAAAAATTGTATTTCTTACGATTTCTCGTTAAATATGTTAATGCCATCTGAAAAAGGAACATATAAGTTTTCCATCGAGCTCTTAGTCGAAGAAGTCGGTCGAAGGATGCAAGAGTTATTAGCAAAAAACTAATCGGTGGACAATACGATTCCGTCCTACTGCCGATTCTTTTCGCAAAGTACTTTTCTATAATTCTAGTATTTAATGGGAAAAAAATAAACGAATTTTTGGACCATGTAAAAAACTATGAATTCTGAATAAAATGCCGCCCATTTATGCAATTAAAAAAATATAAATGTCTCTTATGAGATAAGGCATATTTGCGTCTCATAAGGTACTTCTTCTTCAATGATTTCGAGGACATTTTAGTTTTTATCAAAAAAATTTTATTTCTCAGGACTTTTCGTTAAATTTGTTAATGCCATCTGAAAGAGGAACAGATAAGTTTTCCATCGAGCTCTTAGTCGAAGAAGTCGGTCGAAGGATGCAAGAGTTCCGTCCTACTGCCTATTCTTTTCGCAAGGTACTTTTCTATAATTTTAGTATTTAATGGGAAAAAATTAAACGAATTTTTTGTCCATGTAAAAAACTATTTATTTTGTATAAAATGCGGCCCATTTATGCAATTAAAGACAGTAAGGACGGTATCTTCAGCAAGGCTGAAGCTATAATACTTTTCACGTTGTGTCACTATAAAAAAAAGTAAATGAATAGCTTTTATGCCTCCCTAACAACATAACTGTAAGGTTTCAATTCAATTGGTTAAAAAACAAACAAGTTTTCCATACAGCGGTTCAACTTTTGCGATAAGTGGGCATAGCCATGCCCACTTTTGGTTAAAATAGTTTCATTCCTCCCTAAGAACATAACTGTAAAGTTTCAAGTCAATTGGTTAAAAGCAAAAAATTTTTCCATACAAAGGGTCAAGTTTAGCTATAATTGGGCGTGGCCATGCCCACTTTTGATTAAAACAGTTTTCATTCAATCAGTCAATTGGTTGAAAAACAAAAAAGTTTCCATACAACGGGACAATTTCTGCTATAAGTGGGCGTGGCTACGTGGCTACGCCCACTTTGGGTCAAAATAGTTTTCATTCCTCCCTAAGAACATAACTGTAAAGTTTCAAGTCAATTGGTTAAAAAACAAAAAAGTTTTCCATACAACGGGTCAATTTTCGCTATAAGTGGGCGTGGCTACGCCTGGCTACGCCCACTTTTGGTCAAAATAGTTTTCATTTCTTCCTAAGAACATAACTTTAAAATTTCAAGTCAATTGGTTAAAAAACGGGTCAATTTTCGCTATAAGTGGGCGTGGCTACGCTTGGCTACGCCCACTTTTGGTCAAAATAGTTTTCATTCCTCCCTAAGAACATAACTTTAAAATTTCAAGTCAATTGGTTAAAAAGCAAAAAAGTTTTCCATACAACGACGTGGATATTGCTTATCTTCCTCTTCTTCATTTTGTATGGGAGCTACCAGTTCCAGATAGCCAATCTCAATGAAACTTTCAGGCATGTAGTCGGACTATGTAAAACTACTATGTTTAAAATTTCAGCACTCTATCGTACAAAACAAAAAAAGTTTTCCATACAACTATTCAAGTTTTGTTCACTTTTCTTCTTCTTTTCGTATGGGGGCTACGAGTTCCAGTGGTCCGATATGGCTGGATCCGACAAATGAGTTGACTGCACTAATAAGAAGTCTCTATGCAATATTTCAGCTCGATATCTTCAAAACTGTGGGAGGAGATTGTATATATGCAGACAGACGGACAGACGGACATGGCTAAATCAACTCGTCTTGTCGTCCAGATCAAGAATATATATACTTTATATAGTCGCAAGTGAATATTTCTGTGTGTTACAAGCTTCAGCATAAAGTTATTATACTGTTTCACATACGTGAAAAGTATAAAAATGTAAATGTCTCTTATTAGATAAGGCATATTTTCGTCTTGTAAGCTACTTCTTTTTCAATGATTTCGAGGATATTTTAGTTTTGATCAAAAAAATTTTATTTCTTACGATTTAAAAGGATTCCGTCCTACTGCCGATTCTTTTCGCAAAGTACTTTTCAATAATTCTAGTATTTAATGGGAAAAAATTAAACCGTCTTATAAGGTACTTCTCTTTCAATGATTTCGAGGATATTTTAGTTTTGATCAAAAAAGTTTTATTTCTCAGGACTTTTCGTTAAATATGTTAATGCCATCTGAAAAAGGAACAGATAAGCTTTCCATCGAGCTCTTAGTCGAAGAAGTCGGCCGAAGGATTCAAGAGTTATTAGCAAAAAACTAATTGGAGGTCAACACATTTCCGTCTTACTGCCGATTCTTTTCGCAATGTATAATTTTAGTATTTAATTGTAAAAAATTAAACGAATTTTTTGCCCATTAAAAAACTATTAATTCTGAATAAAATGCCGCCCATTTATGCAATTAAAATAATTTAAATGTCTCTTATTAGATAAGGTATATTTTCGTCTTATAAGGTACTTCTTTTTCAATGATTTCGAGGATATTTTAGTTTTGATCAAAAAAGTTTTATTTCTCAGGACTTTTCGTTAAATATGTTAATGCCATCTGAAAAAGGAACAGATAAGATTTCCATCGAGCTCTTAGTCGAAGAAGTCGGTCGAAGGATGCAAGAGTTATTAGCAAAAAACTAATCGGTGGTCAACACGATTCCGTCCTACTGCCGATTCTTTTCGCAAAGTAATCATCTATAATTCTAGTATTTAATTGGAAAAAATTAAACCAATTTTTTTTTCCATGTAAAAAACTTTTATTTCTGAATAAAATTCCACCCATTTATGCAATTAAAATAATTTAAATGTCTCTTATTAGATAAGGCATATTTTCGTCTTATAAGGTACTTCTTTTTCAATGATTTCGAGGATATTTTAGTTTTGATCAAAAATGATTTATTTCTTTCGACTTTTCGTAAAATATGTTAATGCCATCCGAAAGAGGAATAGATAAGCTTTCCATCGAGCTCATAGTCGAAGAAGTCGGTCGAAGGATGCAAGAGTTATCAGCAAAAAACTAATCGGTGGTCAACACGATTCCGTCCTACTGCCGATTCTTTTCGCAAAGTATAATTTTAGTATTTAATGCGAAAAAATTAAACCAATTTTTTTTCCATGTAAAAAACTTTTATTTCTGAATAAAATTCCACCCATTTATGCAATTAAAAAAATTTAAATGCCCCTTATTAGATAAGGCATATTTTCGTCTGATAACGTACTTCTTTTTCAATGATTTCGAGGATATTTTAGTTTTGATCAAAAAAATTTTATTTCTTACGACTTTTCGTAAAATATGTTAATGCCATCCGAAAGAGGAACAGATAAGCTTTCCATCGAGCTCATAGTCGAAGAAGTCGGTCGAAGGATGCAACAGTTATTAGCAAAAAACTAATCGGTGGTCAATACGATTCCGTCCTACTGCCGAATCTTTTCGCAAAGTACTTATCAATAATTCTAGTATTTAATGGGAAAAAATTAAACCAATTTTTTTTTCATGTAAAAAACTTTTAATTCTGAATAAAATGCGACCCATTTATGCAATTAAAAAAATGTAAATGTCTATTATTAGATAAGGCATATTTTCGTCTGATTAGGTACTTCTTCTTCAATGATTTCGAGGACATTTTAGTTTTGATAAAAAAAATTTTATTTTTTACGATTTTTCGTAAAATATGTTAATGCCATCTGAAAGAGGAACAGATGAGTTTTCCATCGAGCTCTTAGTCGAAGAAGTCGGTCGAAGGATGCAAGAGTTATTAGCAAAAAACTAATCGGTGGCAAAGTACTTTTCTATAATTCTAGTATTTAATGGGAAAAAAATAAACGAATTTTTGGTCCATGTAAAAAACTATGAATTCTGAATAAAATGCCGCCCATTTATGCAATTAAAAAAATGTAAATGTCTCTTATTAGATAAGACATATTTTCGTCTTATAAGGTACTTCTTCTTCAATGATTTCGAGGACATTTTAGTTTTAATCAAAAAAATTGTATTTCTTATGACTTTTCGTAAAATATGTTAATGCCATCTGAAAGAGAAACAAATAAGCTTTCCATCGAGCTCTTAGTCGAAGGAGTCGGTCGAAGGATGCAAGATTTATTAGCAAAAAACTAATCGGTGGTCAACACGATTCCGTCCTACTGCCGATTCTTTTCGAAAAGTATAATTCTAGTATTTAATGGGAAAAAAATAAACGAATTTCTTGTCCGTGTAAAAAACTATTAATTCTGAATAAAATGCCGCCCATTTATGCAATTAAAATAATTTAAATGTCTCTTATTATATAAGGCATATTTTCGTCTTATAAGGTACTTCTTCTTCAATGATTTCGGGGACATTTTAGTTTTGATCAAAAAAGTTTTATTTCTTATGACCTTTCGTGAAATATGTTAATGTGATCTGAAAGAAGAACAGATAAGCTTTCCATCGAGCTCTTAGTCGAAGAAGTCGGCCGAAGGATTCAAGAGTTATTAGCAAAAAACTAATTGGAGGTCAACACATTTCCGTCTTACTGCCGATTCTTTTCGCAATGTATAATTTTAGTATTTAATGGGAACAAATTAAACGAATTTTTTGCCCATTAAAAAACTATTAATTCTGAATAAAATGCCGCCCATTTATGCATTTAAAATAATTTAAATGTCTCTTATTAGATAAGGTATATTTTCGTCTTATAAGGTACTTCTTTTTCAATGATTTCGAGGATATTTTAGTTTTGATCAAAAAAGTTTTATTTCTCAGGACTTTTCGTTAAATATGTTAATGCCATCTGAAAGAGGAACAGATAAGCTTTCCATCGAGCTCTTAGTCGAAGAAGTCGGTCGAAGGATGCAAGAGTTATCAGCAAAAAACTAATCGGTGGTCAACACGATTCCGTCCTACTGCCGATTCTTTTCGCAAAGTACTCATCTATAATTCTAGTATTTAATTGGAAAAAATTAAACCAATTTTTTTTCCATGTAAAAAACTTTTATTTCTGAATAAAATTCCACCCATTTATGCAATTAAAATAATTTAAATGTCTCTTATTAGATAAGGCATATTTTCGTCTTATAAGGTACTTCTCTTTCAATGATTTCGAGGATATTTTAGTTTTGATCAAAAAAGATTTATTTCTTTCGACTTTTCGTAAAATATGTAAATGCCATCCGAAAGAGGAACAGATAAGCTTTCCATCGAGCTCATAGTCGAAGAAGTCGGTCGAAGGATGCAAGAGCTATCAGCAAAAAACTAATCGGTGGTCAACACGATTCCGTCCTACTGCCGATTCTTTTCGCAAAGTACTTATCTATAATTTTAGTATTTAATGGGAAAAAATTAAACCAATTTTTTTCCCATGTAAAAAACTTTTAATTCTGAATAAAATGCGACCCATTTATGCAATTAAAATAATTTAAATGTCTCTTATTAGATAAGGCATATTTTCGTCTGATTAGGTACTTCTTCTTCAATGATTTCGAGGATATTTTAGTTTTGATCAAAAAAATTGTATTTCTTACGATTTCTCGTTAAATATGTTAATGCCATCTGAAAAAGGAACATATAAGTTTTCCATCGAGCTCTTAGTCGAAGAAGTCGGTCGAAGGATGCAAGAGTTATTAGCAAAAAACTAATCGGTGGACAATACGATTCCGTCCTACTGCCGATTCTTTTCGCAAAGTACTTTTCTATAATTCTAGTATTTAATGGGAAAAAAATAAACGAATTGTTGGTCCATGTAAAAAACTATGAATTCTGAATAAAATGCCGCCCATTTATGCAATTCAAAAAATATAAATGTCTCTTATGAGATAAGGCATATTTGCGTCTCATAAGGTACTTCTTCTTCAATGATTTCGAGGACATTTTAGTTTTTATCAAAAAAATTTTATTTCTCAGGACTTTTCGTTAAATATGTTAATGCCATCTGAAAGAGGAACAGATAAGTTTTCCATCGAGCTCTTAGTCGAAGAAGTCGGTCGAAGGATGCAAGAGTTATTAGCAAACCAGTAAGGACGCTATCTTCAGCAAGGCTGAAGCTATAATACTTTTCACTTTGTGTCACTATAAAAAAAACTAAATGAATAGTTTTCATGCCTCCCTAACAACATAACTGTAATGTTTCAAGTCAATTCGTTAAAAAACAAAAAATTTTTCCATACAACGGTTCAAGTTTTGCGATAAGTGGGCGTAGCCATGCCCAAATTTGGTCAAAATAGTTTTCATTCCTCCCTAAGAACATAACTGTAAAGTTTCAAGTCAATTGGTTAAAAAACAAAAAAGTTTTCCATACAACGGGTCAATTTTTGCTATAAGTAGGCGTGGCTACGCCCACTTTTGGTCAAAATAGTTTTCATTCCTCTCTAGGAACATAACTGTAAAGTTTCAAGTCAATTGATTAAAAAACCAAAAAGTTTTCCATACAAAGGGTCAAGTTAAGCTATAAGTGGGCGTGGCCATGCCCACTTTTGATCAAAATAGTTTTCATTCCTCCCTAAGAGCATAACTGCAAAGTTTCAAGTCAATTGGTTAAAAAACAAAAAAGTTTTCCATACAACGGGTCAATTTTTGCTATAAGTAGGCGTGGCTACGCCCACTTTTAGTCAAAATAGTTTTCATTCCTCTCTAGGAACATAACTGTAAAGTTTTAAGTCAATTGGTTAAAAAACAAAAAAGTTTTCCATACAAAGGGTCAATTTTCGCTATAAAAGGGCGTGGCTACGCCCACTTTTCGTCAAAATAGTTTTCATTCCTCCCTAAGAACATAACTGCAAAGTTTCAAGTCAATTGGTTAAGAAACAAAAAAGTTTTCCATACAACGGGACAATTTTCGCTATAAGTGGGCGTGGCTACGCCCACTTTTGGTCAAAATAGTTTTCATTCCTCCCTAAGAGCATAACTGCAAAGTTTCAAGTCAATTGGTTAAAAAACAAAAAAGTTTTCCATACAACGGGTCAATTTTCGCTATAAGTAGGCGTGGCTACGCCCACTTTTGGTTAAAATAGTTTTCATTCCTCAATAAGAACATAACTGTAAAGTTTCAAGTCAATTGGTTGAAAAACAAAAAAGTTTTCCATACAAAGGGTCAAGTTAAGCTATAAGTGGGCGTGACCACGCCCACTTTTGATCAAAATAGTTTTCATTCCTCCCTAAGAGCATAACTGCAAAGTTTCAAGTCAATTGGTTAAGAAACAAAAAAGTTTTCCATACAACGGGTCAATTTTCGCTATAAGTGGGCGTGGCTACGCCTGGCTACGCCCACTTTTGGTCAAAATAGTTTTCATTCCTCTCTAAGAACATAACTGTAAAGTTTCAAGTCAATTGGTTAAAAAACAAAAAAGTTTTCCATACAACGGGTCAATTTTCGCTATAAGTGGGCGTGGCTACGCCTGGCTACGCCCACTTTTGGTCAAAATAGTTTTCATTCCTCTCTAAGAACATAACTGTAAAGTTTCAAGTCAATTGGTTAAAAAACAAAAAAGTTTTCCATACAACGGGTAAATTTTCGCTATAAGTGGGCGTGGCTACGCGTGGTTACGCCCACATTTGGTCAAAATAGATTTCATTCCTCCCTAAGAACATAACTTTAAAATTTCAAGTCAATTGGTTAAGAAACAAAAAAGTTTTCCATACAACGACGTGAATATGGCTTCTCTTCCTCTTCTTCATTTTGTATGGGAGCTACCAGTTCCAGATGTCCAATCTCAATGAAACTTTCAGGCATGTAGTCGGACCATGTAAAACTACTATGTTTAAAATTTCAGCACTCTATTGTACAAAACAAAAAAGTTTTCCATACAACGATTCAAGTTTTGTTCACTTTTCTTCTTCTTTTCGTATGGGAGCTACCTGTTCCAATAATCCTATCATGCTGGTTCCGACGAATGATTCATCGTAATAAATTCTAAGACTCTGTGCAAAGTTTCAGCTCGATAGCTTCAAAACTGAGGGACTAGTTTGCATACATACAGACAGACAGACAGACAGACAGACAGACAGACAGACGGACAGACGGACAGACGGACATGGCTAAATCAACTCGTCTTGTCGTCCTGATCAAGAATATATATACTTTATATAGTCGGAAATTAATATTTCGATCTGTTACAAACTCCGTGACAAAGTTATTATACTATTTCACATAAGTGAAAAGTATAAAAACTAATCGGTGGCAAAGTACTTTTCTATAATTCTAGTATTTAATGGGAAAAAAATAAACGAATTTTTGGTCCATGTAAAAAACTATGAATTCTGAATAAAATGCCGCCCATTTATGCAATTAAAAAAATGTAAATGTGTCTTATTAGATAAGGCATATTTTCGTCTTATAAGGTACTTCTTCTTCAATGATTTCGAGGACATTTTAGTTTTGATCAAAAAAATTTTTTTCTTATGACCTTTCGTGAAATATGTTAATGAGATCTGAAAGAGGAACAGATAAGCTTTCCATCGAGCTCTTAGTCGAAGAAGTCGGTCGAAGGATTCAAGAGTTATTAGCAAAAAACTAATCGGTGGTCAACACGATTCCGTCCTACTGCCGATTCTTTTCGCAAAGTACTTATCTATAATTTTAGTATTTAATGGGAAAAAATTAAACCAATTTTTTTTCCATGTAAAAAACTTTTAATTCTGAATAAAATGCGACCCATGTATGCAATTAAAAAAATTTAAATGTCTCTTATTAGATAAGGCATATTTTCCTCTTATTAGGTACTTCTTCTTCAATGATTTCGAGGATATTTTAGTTTTGATCAAAAAAATTGTATTTCTTACGATTTCTCGTTAAGTATGTTAATGCCATCTGAAAAAGGAACATATAAGTTTTCCATCGAGCTCTTAGTCGAAGAAGTCGGTCGAAGGATGCAAGATTTATTAGCAAAAAACTAATCGGTGGACAATACGATTCCGTCCTACTGCCGATTCTTTTCGCAAAGTACTTTTCTATAATTCTAGTATTTAATGGGAAAAAAATAAACGAATTTTTAGTCCATGTAAAAAACTATGAATTCTGAATAAAATGCCGCCCATTTATGCAATTAAAAAAATATAAATGTCTCTTATGAGATAAGGCATATTTGCGTCTCATAAGGTACTTCTTCTTCAATGATTTCGAGGACATTTTAGTTTTTATCAAAAAAATTTTATTTCTCAGGACTTTTCGTTAAATATGTTAATGCCATCTGAAAGAGGAACAGATAAGTTTTCCATCGAGCTCTTAGTCGAAGAAGTCGGTCGAAGGATGCAAGAGTTATTAGCAAAAAACTAATCGCTGGCAAAAAACTTTTCTATAATTCTAGTATTTAATGGGAAAAAAATAAACGAATTTTTGGTCCATGTAAAAAACTATGAATTCTGAATAAAATGCCGCCCATTTATGCAATTAAAAAAATGTAAATGTCTCCTATTAGATAAGGCATATTTTCGTCTTATAAGGTACTTCTTCTTCAATGATTTCGAGGACATTTTAGTTTTGATCAAAAAAATTTTTTTCTTATGACCTTTCGTGAAATATGTTAATGAGATCTGAAAGAGGAACAGATAAGCTTTCCATCGAGCTCTTAGTCGAAGAAGTCGGTCGAAGGATTCAAGAGTTATTAGCACAGAACTAATTGGTGGTCAACACGATTCCGTCCTACTGCCGATTCTTTTCGCAAGGTACTTTTCTATAATTTTAGTATTTAATTGGAAAAAATTAAACCAATTTTTTTTTCCATGTAAAAAACTTTTATTTCTGAATAAAATTCCACCCATTTATGCAATTAAAATAATTTAAATGTCTCTTATTAGATAAGGCATATTTTCGTCTTATAAGGTACTTCTTTTTCAATGATTTCGAGGATATTTTAGTTTTGATCAAAAAAGATTTATTTCTTTCGACTTTTCGTAAAATATGTTAATGCCATCCGAAAGAGGAATAGATAAGCTTTCCATCGAGCTCATAGTCGAAGAAGTCGGTCGAAGGATGCAAGAGTTATCAGCAAAAAACTAATCGGTGGTCAACACGATTCCGTCCTACTGCCGATTCTTTTCGCAAAGTATAATTTTAGTATTTAATGCGAAAAAATTAAACCAATTTTTTTTCCATGTAAAAAACTTTTATTTCTGAATAAAATTCCACCCATTTATGCAATTAAAAAAATTTAAATGCCCCTTATTAGATAAGGCATATTTTCGTCTGATAACGTACTTCTTTTTCAATGATTTCGAGGATATTTTAGTTTTGATCAAAAAAATTTTATTTCTTACGACTTTTCGTAAAATATGTTAATGCCATCCGAAAGAGGAACAGATAAGCTTTCCATCGAGCTCATAGTCGAAGAAGTCGGTCGAAGGATGCAACAGTTATTAGCAAAAAACTAATCGGTGGTCAATACGATTCCGTCCTACTGCCGAATCTTTTCGCAAAGTACTTATCAATAATTCTAGTATTTAATGGGAAAAAATTAAACCAATTTTTTTTTCATGTAAAAAACTTTTAATTCTGAATAAAATGCGACCCATTTATGCAATTAAAAAAATGTAAATGTCTATTATTAGATAAGGCATATTTTCGTCTGATTAGGTACTTCTTCTTCAATGATTTCGAGGACATTTTAGTTTTGATAAAAAAAATTTTATTTTTTACGATTTTTCGTAAAATATGTTAATGCCATCTGAAAGAGGAACAGATGAGTTTTCCATCGAGCTCTTAGTCGAAGAAGTCGGTCGAAGGATGCAAGAGTTATTAGCAAAAAACTAATCGGTGGCAAAGTACTTTTCTATAATTCTAGTATTTAATGGGAAAAAAATAAACGAATTTTTGGTCCATGTAAAAAACTATGAATTCTGAATAAAATGCCGCCCATTTATGCAATTAAAAAAATGTAAATGTCTCTTATTAGATAAGACATATTTTCGTCTTATAAGGTACTTCTTCTTCAATGATTTCGAGGACATTTTAGTTTTAATCAAAAAAATTGTATTTCTTATGACTTTTCGTAAAATATGTTAATGCCATCTGA
Source organism: Phortica okadai (assembly GCA_034638295.1). Classification (NCBI taxonomy): domain Eukaryota; kingdom Metazoa; phylum Arthropoda; class Insecta; order Diptera; family Drosophilidae; genus Phortica; species Phortica okadai. The sequence goes on along the minus strand of CM067851.1, from coordinate 25,336,525 downwards.
AAGAGAAACAAATAAGCTTTCCATCGAGCTCTTAGTCGAAGGAGTCGGTCGAAGGATGCAAGATTTATTAGCAAAAAACTAATCGGTGGTCAACACGATTCCGTCCTACTGCCGATTCTTTTCGAAAAGTATAATTCTAGTATTTAATGGGAAAAAAATAAACGAATTTCTTGTCCGTGTAAAAAACTATTAATTCTGAATAAAATGCCGCCCATTTATGCAATTAAAATAATTTAAATGTCTCTTATTATATAAGGCATATTTTCGTCTTATAAGGTACTTCTTCTTCAATGATTTCGGGGACATTTTAGTTTTGATCAAAAAAGTTTTATTTCTTATGACCTTTCGTGAAATATGTTAATGTGATCTGAAAGAAGAACAGATAAGCTTTCCATCGAGCTCTTAGTCGAAGAAGTCGGCCGAAGGATTCAAGAGTTATTAGCAAAAAACTAATTGGAGGTCAACACATTTCCGTCTTACTGCCGATTCTTTTCGCAATGTATAATTTTAGTATTTAATGGGAACAAATTAAACGAATTTTTTGCCCATTAAAAAACTATTAATTCTGAATAAAATGCCGCCCATTTATGCATTTAAAATAATTTAAATGTCTCTTATTAGATAAGGTATATTTTCGTCTTATAAGGTACTTCTTTTTCAATGATTTCGAGGATATTTTAGTTTTGATCAAAAAAGTTTTATTTCTCAGGACTTTTCGTTAAATATGTTAATGCCATCTGAAAGAGGAACAGATAAGCTTTCCATCGAGCTCTTAGTCGAAGAAGTCGGTCGAAGGATGCAAGAGTTATCAGCAAAAAACTAATCGGTGGTCAACACGATTCCGTCCTACTGCCGATTCTTTTCGCAAAGTACTCATCTATAATTCTAGTATTTAATTGGAAAAAATTAAACCAATTTTTTTTCCATGTAAAAAACTTTTATTTCTGAATAAAATTACACCCATTTATGCAATTAAAATAATTTAAATGTCTCTTATTAGATAAGGCATATTTTCGTCTTATAAGGTACTTCTCTTTCAATGATTTCGAGGATATTTTAGTTTTGATCAAAAAAGATTTATTTCTTTCGACTTTTCGTAAAATATGTAAATGCCATCCGAAAGAGGAACAGATAAGCTTTCCATCGAGCTCATAGTCGAAGAAGTCGGTCGAAGGATGCAAGAGCTATCAGCAAAAAACTAATCGGTGGTCAACACGATTCCGTCCTACTGCCGATTCTTTTCGCAAAGTACTTATCTATAATTTTAGTATTTAATGGGAAAAAATTAAACCAATTTTTTTCCCATGTAAAAAACTTTTAATTCTGAATAAAATGCGACCCATTTATGCAATTAAAATAATTTAAATGTCTCTTATTAGATAAGGCATATTTTCGTCTGATTAGGTACTTCTTCTTCAATGATTTCGAGGATATTTTAGTTTTGATCAAAAAAATTGTATTTCTTACGATTTCTCGTTAAATATGTTAATGCCATCTGAAAAAGGAACATATAAGTTTTCCATCGAGCTCTTAGGCGAAGAAGTCGGTCGAAGGATGCAAGAGTTATTAGCAAAAAACTAATCGGTGGACAATACGATTCCGTCCTACTGCCGATTCTTTTCGCAAAGTACTTTTCTATAATTCTAGTATTTAATGGGAAAAAAATAAACGAATTGTTGGTCCATGTAAAAAACTATGAATTCTGAATAAAATGCCGCCCATTTATGCAATTCAAAAAATATAAATGTCTCTTATGAGATAAGGCATATTTGCGTCTCATAAGGTACTTCTTCTTCAATGATTTCGAGGACATTTTAGTTTTTATCAAAAAAATTTTATTTCTCAGGACTTTTCGTTAAATATGTTAATGCCATCTGAAAGAGGAACAGATAAGTTTTCCATCGAGCTCTTAGTCGAAGAAGTCGGTCGAAGGATGCAAGAGTTATTAGCAAAAAACTAATCGGTGGCAAAGTACTTTTCTATAATTCTAGTATTTAATGGGAAAAAAATAAACGAATTTTTGGTCCATGTAAAAAACTATGAATTCTGAATAAAATGCCGCCCATTTATGCAATTAAAAAAATGTAAATGTGTCTTATTAGATAAGGCATATTTTCGTCTTATAAGGTACTTCTTCTTCAATGATTTCGAGGACATTTTAGTTTTGATCAAAAAAATTTTTTTCTTATGACCTTTCGTGAAATATGTTAATGAGATCTGAAAGAGGAACAGATAAGCTTTCCATCGAGCTCTTAGTCGAAGAAGTCGGTCGAAGGATTCAAGAGTTATTAGCAAAAAACTAATCGGTGGTCAACACGATTCCGTCCTACTGCCGATTCTTTTCGCAAAGTACTTATCTATAATTTTAGTATTTAATGGGAAAAAATTAAACCAATTTTTTTTCCATGTAAAAAACTTTTAATTCTGAATAAAATGCGACCCATGTATGCAATTAAAAAAATTTAAATGTCTCTTATTAGATAAGGCATATTTTCCTCTGATTAGGTACTTCTTCTTCAATGATTTCGAGGATATTTTAGTTTTGATCAAAAAAATTGTATTTCTTACGATTTCTCGTTAAGTATGTTAATGCCATCTGAAAAAGGAACATATAAGTTTTCCATCGAGCTCTTAGTCGAAGAAGTCGGTCGAAGGATGCAAGATTTATTAGCAAAAAACTAATCGGTGGACAATACGATTCCGTCCTACTGCCGATTCTTTTCGCAAAGTACTTTTCTATAATTCTAGTATTTAATGGGAAAAAAATAAACGAATTTTTAGTCCATGTAAAAAACTATGAATTCTGAATAAAATGCCGCCCATTTATGCAATTAAAAAAATATAAATGTCTCTTATGAGATAAGGCATATTTGCGTCTCATAAGGTACTTCTTCTTCAATGATTTCGAGGACATTTTAGTTTTTATCAAAAAAATTTTATTTCTCAGGACTTTTCGTTAAATATGTTAATGCCATCTGAAAGAGGAACAGATAAGTTTTCCATCGAGCTCTTAGTCGAAGAAGTCGGTCGAAGGATGCAAGAGTTATTAGCAAAAAACTAATCGGTGGACAATACGATTCCGTCCTACTGCCGATTCTTTTCGCAAAGTACTTTTCTATAATTCTAGTATTTAATGGGAAAAAAATAAACGAATTTTTGGTCCATGTAAAAAACTATGAATTCTGAATAAAATGCCGCCCATTTATGCAATTAAAAAAATGTAAATGTCTCCTATTAGATAAGGCATATTTTCGTCTTATAAGGTACTTCTTCTTCAATGATTTCGAGGACATTTTAGTTTTGATCAAAAAAATTTTTTTCTTATGACCTTTCGTGAAATATGTTAATGAGATCTGAAAGAGGAACAGATAAGCTTTCCATCGAGCTCTTAGTCGAAGAAGTCGGTCGAAGGATTCAAGAGTTATTAGCACAGAACTAATTGGTGGTCAACACGATTCCGTCCTACTGCCGATTCTTTTCGCAAGGTACTTTTCTATAATTTTAGTATTTAATGGGAAAAAATTAAACGAATTTTTTGTCCATGTAAAAAACTATTAATTTTGAATAAAATGCCGCCCATTTATGCAATTAAAGACAGTAAGGACGGTATCTTCAGCAAGGCTGAAGCTATAATACTTTTCACGTTGTGTCACTATAAAAAAAAGTAAATGAATAGCTTTTATGCCTCCCTAACAACATAACTGTAAGGTTTCAATTCAATTGGTTAAAAAACAAACAAGTTTTCCATACAGCGGTTCAACTTTTGCGATAAGTGGGCATAGCCATGCCCACTTTTGGTTAAAATAGTCTCATTCCTCCCTCAGAACATAACTGTAAAGTTTCAAGTCAATTGGTTAAAAGCAAAAAAATTTTCCATACAAAGGGTCAAGTTTAGCTATAATTGGGCGTGGCCATGCCCACTTTTGACTAAAACAGTTTTCATTCAATCAGTCAATTGGTTGAAAAACAAAAAAGTTTCCATACAACGGGACAATTTTTGCTATAAGTGGGCGTGGCTACGTGGCTACGCCCACTTTGGGTCAAAATAGTTTTCATTCCTCCCTACGAACATAACTGTAAAGTTTCAAGTCAATTGGTTAAAAAACAAAAAAGTTTTCCATACAACGGGTCAATTTTCGCTATAAGTGGGCGTGGCTACGCCTGGCTACGCCCACTTTTGGTCAAAATAGTTTTCATTTCTTCCTAAGAACATAACTTTAAAATTTCAAGTCAATTGGTTAAAAAACGGGTCAATTTTCGCTATAAGTGGGCGTGGCTACGCTTGGCTACGCCCACTTTTGGTCAAAATAGTTTTCATTCCTCCCTAAGAACATAACTTTAAAATTTCAAGTCAATTGGTTAAAAAGCAAAAAAGTTTTCCATACAACGACGTGGATATTGCTTATCTTCCTCTTCTTCATTTTGTATGGGAGCTACCAGTTCCAGATAGCCAATCTCAATGAAACTTTCAGGCATGTAGTCGGACTATGTAAAACTACTATGTTTAAAATTTCAGCACTCTATCGTACAAAACAAAAAAGTTTTCCATACAACTATTCAAGTTTTGTTCACTTTTCTTCTTCTTTTCGTATGGGGGCTACGAGTTCCAGTGGTCCGATATGGCTGGATCCGACAAATGAGTTGACTGCACTAATAAGAAGTCTCTGTGCAATATTTCAGCTCGATATCTTCAAAACTGTGGGAGGAGATTGTATATATGCAGACAGACGGACAGACGGACATGGCTAAATCAACTCGTCTTGTCGTCCAGATCAAGAATATATATACTTTATATAGTCGCAAGTGAATATTTCTGTGTGTTACAAGCTTCAGCATAAAGTTATTGTACTGTTTCACATACGTGAAAAGTATAAAAATGTAAATGTCTCTTATTAGATAAGGCATATTTTCGTCTTGTAAGCTACCTCTTTTTCAATGATTTCGAGGATATTTTAGTTTTGATCAAAAAAATTTTATTTCTTACGATTTAAAAGGATTCCGTCCTACTGCCGATTCTTTTCGCAAAGTACTTTTCAATAATTCTAGTATTTAATGGGAAAAAATTAAACCAATTTTTTTTTCCATGTAAAAAAATTTTATTTCTGAATAAAATGCCACCCATTTATGCAATTAAAAAAATTTAAATGTCTCTTATTAGATAAGGAATACTTTCGTCTGATAAGGTACTGCTTCTTCAATGATTTCGAGGATATTTTCGTTTTGATCAAAAAAATTTTATTTCTTACGACTTTTCGTAAAATATGTTAAGGCCATCTGAAAAAGGAACAGATAAGCTTTCCATCGAGCTCTTAGTCGAAGAAGTCGGTCGAAGGATGCAAGAGTAATTAGCAAAAAACTAATTGGTGGTCAACACAATTCCGTCCTACTGCCGATTCTTTTCCCAAAGTACTTTTCTATAATTCTAGTATTTAATGGGAAAAAATTAAACGGAGTTTTAGTCCATGTAAAAAACTCTTAATTCTGAATAAAATGCCGCCCATTTATGCAATTAAACAAATTTAAATGTCTCTTATTAGATAAGGCATATTTTCGTCTGATAAGGTACTTCTTCTTCAATGATTTCGAGGATATTTTAGTTTTGATCAAAAAAACTTTATTTCTTACGATTCAACAGGATTCCGTCCTACTACCGATTCTTTTCGCAAAATATTTTTCAATAATTCTAGTATTTAATGGGAAAAAATCAAACCAATTTTTTTTCAATGTAAAAAACTTTTATTTCTGAATAAAATTCCACCCATTTATGCAATTAAAAAAATTTAAATGTCTCTTATTAGATAAGGCATATTTTCGTCTGATAAGGTACTTCTTCTTCAATGATTTCGAGGATATTTTAGTTTTGATCAAAAAAACTTTATTTCTTACGATTCAACAGGATTCCGTCCTACTACCGATTCTTTTCGCAAAATATTTTTCAATAATTCTAGTATTTAATGGGAAAAAATCAAACCAATTTTTTTTCCATGTAAAAAACTTTTATTTCTGAATAAAATTCCACCCATTTATGCAATTAAAAAAATTTAAATGTCTCTTATTAGATAAGGCATATTTTCGTCTGATAAGGTACTTCTTCTTCAATGATTTCGAGGATATTGTAGTTTTAATCCAAAAAATATTATTTCTTATGACTTTTCGTAAAATATGTTAATGCCACCTGAAAGAGGAACAGATAAGCTTTCCATCGAGTTCTTAGTCGAAGAAGTCGGTCGAAGGATGCAAGAGTTATTAGCAAAAAACTAATCGGTGGACAATACGATTCCGTCCTACTGCCGATTCTTTTCGCAAGGTACTTTTCTATAATTCTAGTATTTAATGGGAAAAAATTAAACGAATTTTTTGTCCATGTAAAAAACTATTAATTTTGAATAAAATGCCGCCCATTTATGCAATTAAAGACAGTAAGGACGGTATCTTCAGCAAGGCTGAAGCTATAATACTTTTCACGTTGTGTCACTATAAAAAAAAGTAAATGAATAGCTTTTATGCCTCCCTAACAACATAACTGTAAGGTTTCAATTCAATTGGTTAAAAAACAAACAAGTTTTCCATACAGCGGTTCAACTTTTGCGATAAATGGGCATAGCAATGCCCACTTTTGGTTAAAATAGTTTCATTCCTCCCTAAGAACATAACTGTAAAGTTTCAAGTCAATTGGTTAAAAGCAAAAAATTTTTCCATACAAAGGGTCAAGTTTAGCTATAATTGGGCGTGGCCATGCCAACTTTTGATTAAAACAGTTTTCATTCAATCAGTCAATTGGTTGAAAAACAAAAAAGTTTCCATAACACGGGACAATTTTTGCTATAAGTGGGCGTGGCTACGTGGCTACGCCCACTTTGGGTCAAAATAGTTTTCATTCCTCCCTAAGAACATAACTGTAAAGTTTCAAGTCAATTGGTTACAAAACAAAAAAGTTTTCCATACAACGGGTCAATTTTCGCTATAAGTGGGCATGGCTACGCCTGGCTACGCCCACTTTTGGTCAAAATAGTTTTCATTTCTTCCTAAGAACATAACTTTAAAATTTCAAGTCAATTGGTTAAAAAACGGGTCAATTTTCGCTATAAGTGGGCGTGGCTACGCTTGGCTACGCCCACTTTTGGTCAAAATAGTTTTCATTCCTCCCTAAGAACATAACTTTAAAATTTCAAGTCAATTGGTTAAAAAGCAAAAAAGTTTTCCATACAACGACGTGAATATTGCTTATCTTCCTCTTCTTCATTTTGTATGGGAGCTACCAGTTCCAGATAGCCAATCTCAATGAAACTTTCAGGCATGTAGTCGGACTATGTAAAACTACTATGTTTAAAATTTCAGCACTCTATCGTACAAAACAAAAAAGTTTTCCATACAACTATTCAAGTTTTGTTCACTTTTCTTCTTCTTTTCGTATGGGGGCTACGAGTTCCAGTGGTCCGATATGGCTGGATCCGACAAATAAGTTGACTGCACTAATAAGAAGTCTCTGTGCAATATTTCAGCTCGATATCTTCAAAACTGTGGGAGGAGATTGTATATATGCAAACAGACGGACAGACGGACATGGCAAAATCAACTCGTCTTGTCGTCCTGATCAAGAATATATATACTTTATATAGTCGCAAGTGAATATTTCTGTGTGTTACAAGCTTCAGCATAAAGTTATTATACTGTTTCACATACGTGAAAAGTATAAAAATGTAAATGTCTCTTATTAGATAAGGCATATTTTCGTCTTATAAGCTACTTCTTTTTCAATGATTTCGAGGATATTTTAGTTTTGATCAAAAAAATTTTATTTCTTACGATTCAAAAGGATTCCGTCCTACTGCCGATTCTTTTCGCAAAGTACTTTTCAATAATTCTAGTATTTAATGGGAAAAAATTAAACCAATTTTTTTTTCCATGTAAAAAAATTTTATTTCTGAATAAAATGCCACCCATTTATGCAATTAAAAAAATTTAAATGTCTCTTATTAGATAAGGAATACTTTCGTCTGATAAGGTACTTCTTCTTCAATGATTTCGAGGATATTTTCGTTTTGATCAAAAAAATTTTATTTTTTACGACTTTTCGTAAAATGTGTTAATGCCATCTGAAAGAGGAACAGATAAGCTTTCCAGCGAGCTCTTAGTCGAAAAAGTCGGTCGAAAATGCAAGAGTAATTAGCAAAAAACTAATCGGTGGTCAACACAATTCCGTCCTATTGCCGATTCTTTTCCCAAAGTGCTTTTCTATAATTCTAGTATTTAATTGGAAAAAATTAAACCAATTTTTTTTTTCCATTCAAAGCCTATTAATTCTGAATAAAATGCCCCCCATATATGCAATTAAAATAATTTAAATGTATCTTATTATATAAGGCATATTTTCGTCTGATCAGGTACTTCTTCATCAATGATTTCGAGGATATTTTAGTTTTGATCAAAAAAATTTTATTTCTTACGACTTTTCGTAAAATATGTTAAGGCCATCTGAAAGAGGAACAGATAAGCTTTCCATCGAGCTCTTAGTCGAAGAAGTCGGTCGAAGGATGCAAGAGTAATTAGCCAAAAACTAATTGGTGGTCAACACAATTCCGTCCTACTGCCGATTTTTTTCCCAAAGTGCTTTGCTATAAATCTAGTATTTAATTGGAAAAAATTAAACCAATTTTTTTTCCATTAAAAGCCTATTGATTCTGAATAAAATGCCCCCCATATATGCAATTAAAATAATTTAAATGTATCTTATTATATAAGGCATATTTTCGTCTGATCAGGTACTTATTCATCAATGATTTCGAGGATATTTTAGTTTTGATCAAAAAAATTTTATTTCTTACGACTTTTCGTAAAATATGTTAAGGCCGTCTGAAAGAGGAACAGATAAGCTTCCCATCGAGCTCTTAGTCGAAGAAGTCGGTCGAAGGATGCAAGAGTAATTAGCAAAAAACTAATTGGTGGTCAACACAATTCCGTCCTACTGCCGATTTTTTTTCCAATTTTTTTTTCCATGTAAAAAACTTTTATTTCTGAATAAAATTCCACCCATTTAGTAATTAAAAAAATTAAAGGTCTCTTATTAGATAAGGCATATTTTCGTCTTATAAGGTACTTCGTTTTCAATTTTTTACGACTTTTCGTAAAATATGTTAATGCCATCCGAAAGAGGAACAGATAAGCTTTCCATCGAGCTCTTAGTCGAAAAAGTCGGTCGAAAATGCAAGAGTAATTAGCAAAAAACTGATCGGTGGTCAACACAATTCCGTCCTACTGCCGATTCTTTTCCCAAAGTGCTTTTCTATAATTCTAGTATTTAATTGGAAAAAATTAAACCAATTTTTTTTCCATTAAAAGCCTATTAATTCTGAATAAAATGCCCCCCATATATGCAATTAAAATAATTTAAATGTATCTTATTATATAAGGCATATTTTCGTCTGATCAGGTACTTATTCATCAATGATTTCGAGGATATTTTAGTTTTGATCAAAAAAATTTTATTTCTTACGACTTTTCGTAAAATATGTTAAGGCCATCTGAAAGAGGAACAGATAAGCTTTCCATCGAGCTCTTAGTCGAAGAAGTCGGTCGAAGGATGCAAGAGTAATTAGCAAAAAACTAATCGGTGGTCCACACAATTTCGTCCTACCGCCGATTCTTTTCGCAAAGTACTTTTCTATAAATCTAGTATTTAATGGAAAAAAATTAAACGGAGTTTTAGTCCATGTAAAAAACTCTTAATTCTGAATAAAATGCCGCCCATTTATGCAATTAAACAAATTTAAATGTCTCTTATTAGATAAGGCATATTTTCGTCTGATAAGGTACTTCTTCTTCAATGATTTCGATGATATTTTAGTTTTGATCAAAAAAACTTAATTTCTTACGATTCAACAGGATTCCGTCCTACTACCGATTCTTTTCGCAAAATATTTTTCAATAATTCTAGTATTTAATGGGAAAAAATTAATCGAATTTTTTGTCCAAGTAAAAAACTTTTATTTCTGAATAAAATTCCACCCATTTATGCAATTAAAAAAATTTAAATGTCTCTTATTAGATAAGGCATATTTTCGTCTGATAAGGTACTTCTTCTTCAATGATTTCGAGGATATTGTAGTTTTGATCAAAAAAATATTATTTCTTATGACTTTTCATAAAATATGTTAATGCCACCTGAAAGAGGAACAGATAAGCTTTCCATCGAGCTCTTAGTCGAAGAAGTCGGTCGAAGGATGCAAGAGTAATTAGCAAAAAACTAATCGGTGATCAACACGATTCCGTCCTACAGCCGATTCTTTTCGCAAAGTAATTTCTTTAATTCTAGTATTTAATGGGAAAAAATTAAACGAATTTTTTGTACATTAAAAAACTATTAATTCTGAATAAAATGCCGCCCATTTATGCAATTAAAATAATTTAAATGTATCTTATTATATAAGGCATATTTTCGTAATTAGCAAAAAACTAATTGGTGGTCAACACAATTCCGTCCTACTGCCGATTTTTTTTTCCAATTTTTTTTCCATGTAAAAAACTTTTATTTCTGAATAGAATTCCACCCATTTAGCATTTAAAAAAATTTAAAGGTCTCTTATTAGATAAGGCATATTTTCGTCTTATAAGGTACTTCTTTTTCAATTTTTTACGACTTTTCGTAAAATATGTTAAGGCCATCTGAAAGAGGAACAGATAAGCTTTCCATCGAGCTCTTAGTCGAAGAAGTCGGTCGAAGGATGCAAGAGTAATTAGCAAAAAACTAATCGGTGGTCAACACAATTCCGTCCTACTGCCGATTCTTTTCCCAAAGTACTTTTCTATAATTCTAGTATTTAATGGGAAAAAATTAAACCATTAATTGGAAAAAATTGTCCATTAAAAGCCTATTAATTCTGAATAAAATGCCGCTCATTTATGCAATTAAACAAATTTAAATGATTCTTATTATATCAGGCATATTTTCGTCTGATCAGGTACTTCTTCATCAATGATTTCGAGGATATTTTAGTTTTGATCAAAAAAATTTTATTTCTTACGACTTTTCGTAAAATATGTTAAGGCCATCTGAAAAAGGAACAGATAAGCTTTTCATCGAGCTCTTAGTCGAAGAAGTCGGTCGAAGGATGCAAGAGTAATTAGCAAAAAACTAATCGGTGGTCCTCACAATTCCGTCCTACCGCCGATTCTTTTCGCAAAGTATTTTCTATAAATCTAGTATTTAATGGAAAAAAATTAAACGGAGTTTTAGTCCATGTAAAAAACTCTTAATTCTGAATAAAATGCCGCCCATTTATGCAATTAAACAAATTTAAATGTCTCTTATTAGATAAGGCATATTTTCGTCTGATAAGGTACTTCTTCTTCAAAAAAAACTTTATTTCTTACGATTCAACAGGATTCCGTCCTACTACCGATTCTTTTCGCAAAATATTTTTCAATAATTCTAGTATTTAATTGGAAAAAATTAAACCAATTTTTTTTTCCATGTAAAAAACTTTTATTTCTGAATAAAATTCCACCCATTTATGCAATTAAAAAAATTTAAATGTCTCTTATTAGATAAGGCATATTTTCGTCTGATAAGGTACTTCTTCTTCAATGATTTCGAGGATATTGTAGTTTTGATCCAAAAAATATTATTTCTTATGACTTTTCGTAAAATATGTTAATGCCACCTGAAAGAGGAACAGATAAGCTTTCCATCGAGCTCTTAGTCGAAGAAGTCGGTCGAAGGATGCAAGAGTAATTAGCAAAAAACTAGTCGGTGACCAACACGATTCCGTCCTACAGCCGATTCTTTTCGCAAAGTATTTTCTTTAATTCTAGTATTTAATGGGAAAAAATTAAACGAATTTTTTGTACATTAAAAAACTATTAATTCTGAATAAAATGCCGCCCATTTATGCAATTAAAAAAATGTAAATGTCTCTTATTGGATAAGGCATATTTTCGTCTTATAAGGTACTTCTTTTTCAATGATTTCGAGGATATTTTAGTTTTGATCAAAAAAAATTTATTTCTAACGACATTTCGTAAAATATGTTAATGCCATCCGAAAGAGGAACAGATCAGCTTTCCATCGAGCTCTAATTCGAAGAAGTCGGTCGAAGGATGCAAGAGTAGTTAGCAAAAAACTAATCGGTGGTCAACACGATTCCGTCCTACTGCCGATTCTTTAGGCAAAGTACTTTTCTATAATTCTAGTATTTAATGGCAAAAAATTAGACGAATTTTTGGTCCATGTAAAAAACTATTATTTCTGAATAAAATGCCGCCCATTTATGCAATTAAAAAAATTTAAATGTCTCTTAATAGATAAGCATATTTTCGTCTGATAAGGTACTTCTTTTTCAATGATTTCGAGGTTATTTTAGTTTTGATCAAAAAAATTGTATTTCTTACGATTCAACAGGATTCCGTCCTACTGCCGATTCTTTTCGCAAAATACTCTTCAATAATTCTAGTATTTAATGGGAAAAAATTAAACCAATTTTTTTTTCCATGTAAAAAACTTTTATTTCTGAATGAAATTCCACCCATTTATGCAATTAAAAAAATTTAAAGGTCTCTTATTAGATAAGGCATATTTTCGTCTTATAAGGTACTTCTTTTTCAATGATTTCGAGGATATATTAGTTTTTATCAAAAAAATTTTATTTTTTACGATTCAACAGGATTCCGTCCTACTGCCGATTCTTTTCGCAAAATACTCTTCAATTATTCTAGTATTTAATGGGAATATTCGTCTGATAAGGTCGATCAAAATTTAATTTTCACGACTTTGCATAAAATATGTTAATGCCATCTGAAAGAGGAACAGATAAGCTTTCCATTGAGCTCTTAGTCGAAGAAGTCGGTCGAAGGATGCAAGAGTAATAAGCAAAAAACTAATCGGTGATCAACACGATTCCGTCCTACTGTCGATTCTTTTCGCAGAGTATTTTCTATAATTCTAGAATTTAATGGGAAAAAATTAAACGAATTTTTTGTACATTAAAAAGCTATTAATTCTGAATAAAATGCCGCCCATTTATGCAATTAAAATAATTTAAATGTCTTTTATTAGATAAGGCATATTTTTGTCTCATAAGATACTCCTTTTTCAATGATTTCGAGAATATTTTAGTTTTGATCAAAAAATTTGTATTTCTCAGGACTTTTCGTTAAATATGTTAATGCTATCTGAAAGAGGAACAGATAAGCTTTCCATCGAGCTCTTAGTCGAAGAAGTCGGTCGAAGCATGCAAGAGTTATTAGCGGTGGTCAATACGTTTCCGTCCTACTGCCGATTCTTTTCGCGAATAGCTTTTAAAGCTATATTTCCAAAACTAACAAAGGTATACAATAGACATCTGCACGAATAGCTAAAAACGCGCATTCGAGTGAACAATTCTCAAAATGAGTTGACTGAATTTGAATGTGATGCCACAATGGCTTGATTAAATGAGTGCGCTCACGTACGATTCAGTGGCACAAGAAATAAACGAAGAAAAACGAAGTGGTTGAGTGAGAATGTAAAGTTTTATTCGAATGCATTCGAATGCCAAAACGGTTCTTTAGTTGTTGTTGGTTTTCTATACGTAAGGAAAAAGAAGAAAGAAACAACAACAATTAAATGCTCAGAATTTGTATACAGAACTCGAATAATTCGAATGATCTTGGCTTCGCCAAATTTTTCAAAAAAAAAAAAATGTATGCATAAAAATTAAACTTGAATATTTTAAAAAGAACCATGTTTTTGAAGTAAAACTTCTTATTCGACTTCCAAAGCGTTAAACGTTAAATATTTATTTTTGTAATGTGACAATTAAAAGATCAATATTGACATTCAAAAAATAACCAAACCGGTGGCTTAGTGGTAGCTGACTAAGCTGCTAATCCAGATGTTGCGAGTTCGACTCCCGATCGATGCAAAAAGACTTTTTTGGTTTTTATAGTTTTTTTTTGTCAATTATAGAATGACAATCAAAACTTCAATATTGTTCAAGAAAAATTATCAAGTCAATGGTGCAGTGGTAAAGTAGACGGCCGGCAATCGGAAGGTCCTGGGTTCGATGACCGGTCGAGACAATAATTATTTTTATATTTTAATTTATGATTTTGATAATATTTTTATTATTTTGTATGTTTTTAATTATTTTTAAGAATATTGTAATAGTTTCTGATCTATAAATTTTTAAAATAAGAATTCTAAATTGACTATGAGGATATTTCAAATTGAACACTATTTTTTATTCGATATTAGAGCACTAAAAGTCAGATACCGTATTGGTTGTGTGGGTGAATGGTAGGCTGCCGATCGTATTGCCCCAGGTTCGACTCCCATGCAAGGCAATGTGTTTTGTTTTTTAATTATATTTTTTTAATTTATTGTATAATATTTTTGTTATTTTGTGTGTTTTTAATTATTTTTAAGAACATTTTAATCGTTTCTGGACTAGAATGAAAGATCAAAATGAGTGACAATGGTCTTAAAGAAAACGCTGCAGATTCAGGGTCATAGTATTACTATAAAAAATCGAAACAACCTTCGCTTTTACTTTTAAAGTGGGAGTTTTACTTCATCCGCGCGGAGGGACTCCACGCACCAGTTTTTTTTTTCTTTCGCTTGTTAGTTTATGATTACAATCACTAAAAAAAAGCATTTCAATGGATCATTTTTGATTTTTTTAAATCTATGCATTAAAAATTAATATTGAGTATTTTAAAAGGACGCATGTTTTTTTTTTTGTTTCTTTTAGTTAGTTTATGAATAAGGCATTACAATGGACAATTTAAGACTTTTTTCTTAAATCTATGCACAAAAATTAAAATTGAATATTTTAAAAGGAACCATGATTTTTTGTTTCTTTTAGTTAGTTTATGATTTCATACACCACAAAAAAAAACATTCTAATGGAGCATAAAAATCAATATTGAATATTTTCAAAAAGAACAATGTTTTTATACTTTTCACTTATGTGAAATAGTATATTAACTTTGTCACGGAGTTTGTAACAGATCGAAATATTAATTTCCGACTATATAAAGTATATATATTCTTGATCAGGACGACAAGACGAGTTGATTTAGCCATGTCCGTCTGTCCGTCTGTCTGTCTGTCTGTATGTATGCAAACTAGTCCCTCAGTTTTGAAGCTATCGAGCTGAAACTTTGCACAGAGTCTTAGAATTTATTACGATGAATCATTCGTCGGAACCAGCATGATCGGATTATTGGAACAGGTAGCTCCCATACGAAAAGAAGAAGAAAAGTGAACAAAACTTGAATCGTTGTATGGAAAACTTTTTTGTTTTGTACAATAGAGTGCTGAAATTTTAAACATAGTAGTTTTACATGGTCCGACTACATGCCTGAAAGTTTCATTGAGATTGGACATCTGGAACTGGTAGCTCCCATACAAAATGAAGAAGAGGAAGAGAAGGAATATTCACGTCGTTGTATGGAAAACTTTTTTGTTTCTTAACCAATTGACTTGAAATTTTAAAGTTATGTTCTTAGGGAGGAATGAAATCTATTTTGACCAAAAGTGGGCGTAACCACGCGTAGCCACGCCCACTTATAGCGAAAATTGACCCGTTTTTTAACCAATTGACTTGAAATTTTAAAGTTATGTTCTTAGGAAGAAATGAAAACTATTTTGACCAAAAGTGGGCGTAACCACGCGTAGCCACGCCTACTTATAGCAAAAATTGACCCGTCGTATGGAAAACTTTTTTGTTTTTTAACCAATTGACTTGAAACTTTGCAGTTATGCCCTTAGGGAGGAATGAAAACTATTTTGATCAAAAATGGGCGTGGCCACGCCCTTTTATAGCGAAAATTGACCCTTTGTATGGAAAACTTTTTTGTTTTTTAACCAATTGACTTGAAACTTGACTGTTATGTTCTTAGGGAGGAATAAAAACTATTTTGACCAAATGTGGGCATGGCTACGCCCACTTATCGCAAAACTTGAACCGTTGTATGGAAAATTTTTTTTGTTTTTTAACGAATTGACTTGAAACATTACAGTTATGTTGTTAGGGAGGCATGAAAACTATTCATTTAGTTTTTTTTATAGTGACACAAAGTGAAAAGTATTATAGCTTCAGCCTTGCTGAAGATAGCGTCCTTACTGGTTTTTATTTCCTTTAGTTAGTTTATGATTACTAACACTTCAAAAGAACATTTCAATGGATGATTTTAGATTTTTTTTTAAATCTATGCATAAAAATTAAAATTGAATATTTCTAAGGGAACCATGTTTTTTTTTTTTTTATTTTAGTAAGTTTTGATTATGTTCACTAAAATAGAGCATTAGAATGGATAACTTTAGATATTTTTAAAATCAATGCATAAAAATTAAAATTGAATATTTCTAAAAGGAACCATTTTTTTTTTTTTTTTGTGTTTCTTTTAGTTACTTTATGGTTACATTCACTAAAAAATAGCATTTTAATAGATGGTTTCTGATTTTTTTATAATCTATGCATAAAAATTAATATTGAATATTTCTAAAAGCAACCATGTTTTTTTTGTTTCTTTTAGTTAGTTTATGATTACATACACTACAAAAGTACATTCAATATATGATTTAAATTTTTTTTTTTTTAAATCTATGCATAAAAAATAATATTGAATATTCTTAAAAAGAACCATGCTTTTTTGTTTCCTTTAGTTAGTTTATGATTACATATACTTCAAAAAACGATTTCAATGAATGATTTTATATATTTTTAAAATCTATGCATAAAAATTAAAATTGAATATTTCTAAACGGAACCATATTTTTTTTTTTTTTGTTTCTTTTAGTCAGTTTATGATAACATACACTACAAAAATACATTTCAATGGATGACTTTAGAATTTTTAATATCTATGCATAAAAATTAATATTGAATATTTTTCAAAGGAACCATTTTTTTTTTTTTTCTTTTAGTTAGTTTATGATTACGTTCACTAAAAAAGAGCATTACAATGGATGATTTTAGCTATTTTTAAAATCAATGCATAAAAATTGAAACTGAATATTTTAAAAGGAACCATGATTTTTTGTTTCTTTTAGTTAGTTGATGATTACATACACTACAAAAGTACATTTTAATGGATGACTTTAGATTTTTTAATAGTTAGTTATGATTACATTCACTAAAAAAGAGCATTACAATGGATGATTTTTTTTTTTTTTTTTAATGGAACCACGATTTTTTGATTCGTTTAGTTATTCCTGCTTACAATCACTAAAAAAGAGCATTTCAATGGATTATTTTTGATTTTTTTTTAAATCTATTCATAAAAATTAATAATGAATATTTTTAAAAGGAACCATGTTTTTATACTTTTCACGTATGTGAAATAGTATATTAACTTTGTCACGGAGTTTGTAACAGATCGAAATATTAATTTCCGACTATATAAAGTATATATATTCTTGATCAGGAAGACAAGACGAGTTGATTTAGCCATGTCCGTCTGTCGGTCTATCTGTCTGTCGGTCTGTCTGTCTGTATGTATGCAAACTAGTCCCTCAGTTTTGAAGCTATCGAGCTGAAACTTTGCACAGAGTCTTACAATTTATTACGATGAATCATTCGTCGGAACCAGCATGATCGGATTATTGGAACAGGTAGCTCCCATACGAAAAGAAGAAGAAAAGTGAACAAAACTTGAATCGTTGTATGAAAAACTTTTTTGTTTTGTACGATAGAGTGCTGAAATTTTAAACACAGTAGTTTTGCATAGTCCGACTACATGCCTGAAAGTTTCATTGAGATTGGACATCTGGAACTGGTAGCTCCCATACAAAATGAAGAAGAGGAAGAGAAGCCATATTCACGTCGTTGTATGGAAAACTTTTTTGTTTCTTAACCAATTGACTTGAAACTTTACAGTTGTGTTCTTAGGGAGGAATGAAAACTATTTGGACAAAAGAAGGCGTGGCCACGCCCACTTACAGTGAAACTTGAATGGTTGTATGAAAAACTTTTTTGTTTTTTAACCAATTGACTTGAAACTTTATAGTTATGTTGTTAGGGAGGTATGAAAACTATTTTGACAAAAAGTGGGTATGGCCACTTATACCCAAAATTGAACCATTGTATGGAAAACTTTTTTGTTTTTTAAAGAATGACTTGAGACTTTGCAGTTATGTTCTCAGGGAGGTATGAAAACTATTTTGATCAAAAATGGGCATGGCTACGCCCACTTATCGCAAAACTTGAGCCGTTGTATGGACAACTTTTTTGTTTTTTAACCAATTGACTTGAAACATTACAGTTATGTTGTAAGGGAGGCATGAAAACTATAAACTTTCTTTTTTTTTTAGTGACACAACCTGAAAAGTATTATAGCTTCAGCCTTGCTGAAGATAGCGTCCTTACTGGTCTTTGTTTCTTTTAGTTAGTTTATGAATAAAGCATAACAATGGATAATTTTAGATTTTTTTTCTCAAATCTATGCATAAAAATTAAAATTTAATATTTTTTAAAAGGAACCATGATTTTTTGTTGCTTTTAGTTATTTCATGATTACATACACTACAAAAGTACATTTCAATGTATCACTTTAGAAATTTTTAAGATCTATGCAAAATATTAAAATTGAATATTTTAAAAGGAACCATGATTTTTTGTTTCTTTTAGTTAGTTTATGATTACATACACTACAAAAGAACATTTCAATTGAGCATAAAAATCCATATTAAATATTTTCAAAAAGAACAATAAGGGTATTCAGTAGTTGTCGCATCTGCAGCACATAGCAGGTCTAGCAAACGAAAGCTAGTGAACGCCCTTCTGAACGAAAAACTTTCGCAAAGTCGCAATATCAGATATTTGAGCTAAGTAGGCTTTGAATATACATTATATGACACAATAACTAAAATAAAATGCCGAGAGAAAGCCACAAAAGAAAATTGATTGGATATAAAATCAATCAAATTATATGTGAATACACGGATGGTAATTATTTAACTTTTATTATAAATAATTTCAAAACCTTAATATACATCTAAAGATGAGAATAATACCAACAGCAAATATCAAGATTAGACAAATTGTACGATGATTTGAGCATAATAATGCATTGCCGTCGTGGAGATAGTTTTTTTGTGCCCAAGTCACTAGACTGGAGGAGCAATATTCTTGGTTGCTTCGATGAGGGACGGTTCTTACAGATGCTTCGAGTGACCACGATGCAATTTGGTGTGTTGATGAAACTTATTCAGAATGACTCCAATTTCAAATCATAAATTTTTGGTGTTCAAATGCCTATAGAATTGAAGCTAGCGTTGGTGTTATATCGTTTGGGATCGAGCGGAGAAAGTGGTTCAGTAAATTAAATAGCAACACTTTTTGGGATTGGCGATGGGGGTGCTAATGCTCTGATAACAGATCGCTTATTTGGAGCAATCTTGAAGAAAAAATCAAAGTACATTTACTGGCCGACAGCAACGGAGCGTACGGAGATTGTATCCAATAGAATGCATGAATTGTCGTTTTGCGTCGGATACATCGACGGGAGTGAAATAAAGATTTCAGAAAAACCTCAAAGTAATCCTGAAGTTTTTTTCTCACGCAAGCGAATATACTCTATAAAAATGCAAGTTGTATCTGATTATGAGCTGCGCATAACAAATATAGTCGTCGGAAACCCAGGAAGCTACCACGATGCCAGAATATATAATGAGTGCAAGCTTCATAGGAATTGGCAACAATATTTAACAGGCGAAGAATGGATTGCTGGGGATTCGGCTTACCCATTGTCAACTTTTCTTATAACTCCATACAGAAGCAATGGAATTGGTATGGATCCAATGAATCGAGTCAGATTTTATAAGATCCATAGTCATTATAGAGTCAGGGTAGAAAACTGCTTTGGCATTTTGAAAGAAAAGTTCGCGAGTCTTAAAGAAATGCGTTTGCGTATAAATGGCAGAAGAAGTCTTGAGTATTTTTCAAAATGGGTTATTGCTTGCTGTATTTTGCACAATATTTTAATTCAAGAAGATGATATAAATCTTGTAAATGTTAAACACACAACCAATGATGAAGAAGAAAACACTACAACAAATCTGTCAGAACATTTAACTTGTGAACAAAAAAGAATTGCGATTTATAATTGATATTTATTTATTCTTATATTTCAAGTCTATCTCATATTTAGCGATTCTCTCGTTCTTCTCAATGTCTAGCTTCTTCAATACAAATTCATTTCTTTGTCTTGCTATTTCCAGTTCAATACGGTTTTCTTCAATTTTCAGTTTTCGTTCCTCAACCTCTCCAATTCATCTTCCCCCTCTCCATCAGCAACCGCTTCTCTTCAATCTGCTTTTTCTTTTCAAACTGCTCTTTTCTCAGTTCCATTTCCACTTGCTGTTCGTGTTTCCTCATTTTTTCAATTTCTTTTAATTGCTCCACTGCAGTATGTGGGTTGTTGCGCTTCCGTTTTTTTTAAATTGTTGACCCTTCTGGTATCTCTTGATTTGCCTGATTGGGCTGTTCTTCTTCTTCTTCCACGTCAATTGTGTCAACTACCGGAATTGACACATTTCGACTTATGAAAAATATCCGTTAAATCGTCGTAGTGTGGGCATATTTTCAAAACCATTTCTAAAATTTAAAAGAAAATTATCATGGTAACTAATATTATGTTTTCTTTCCTTACCACGAATTGTTGACTCTCCGTCTTCAATCTTAATTCCGGATCCGGTGGAGCTTAGCCAATCCGACGCCTTCTTCAGCGACGACTTCAAGTGGCGCATTTTGCAGCGCACTAAATTCCACTTTGTGCCTAGAGGAATTTCACTCAGCATTTTTTTGTAGTATACTTGAGCTGTTGGCTTCTACATATATAACTTTAGAAACCATATCAACCCAAATTTTAACTTCGGTTACCTCAAACTCTCTATGCGACTGGACATATGCCAATGTCGACTTAATTTCTCCGTCTGACCAACGTTTTATTTGGTCTTCCACTAGAAGAATTACAACTTTTCATTACTTTTTTGTTTTAGAAATTGCAAACAATTTCTACTTACTTCTTCTTTTGTGTTCAAAGCACTTCAAAGTCGAAACTTGCAAAGACTTATTTATTTTTGAGTTTAATTTAAAGTGAACTGTCAAGTAGTTTGGGTTTTCCAATTGTGCTAAAAACATTCCAAATAATACCAGAAATTTGTAATGTTATTAACACAAAACACAAACAAAAATTTGCTACATATGCGACGATTTTGGGGTATGCGACGATTGGGGTATGGCAACCTCGGCAAACTTTTGTTCATACAATTTGTTTTTGTAATTTGAAATTTTCGTTTGCTAGACCTGCTATCTGCTACAGATGCGAGAACTACTGAATACCCTTAATGTTTTTTTTTTTTGTTTCTTTTAGTTAATTTATGATAACATAATCCATGAAAGAACATTTCAATGGAGGATTTTAAATTTATTAAAATCTATTCATAAAAATTAAAATGAATATTTTTTAAAAGGAACCATGTTTTCTTTGTTTCTTTTAGTTAGTTTAAATAACATACACTAGAAAAGAACATTCCAAGGGATGATTTTAGATTTTTTTTTAAATCTATGCATAAAAATTAATATTCAGTATTTTAAAAGGACCCATGTTTTTTTGTTTCTTTTAGTTAGTTTATGGTAACGTTCACTAAAAAAGATCATTTCAATGGATGATTTTTGATTTTTTTTTAATTTATGCATAAATTTAATATTGACCAGTAAGGACGCTATCTTCAGCAAGGCTGAAGCTATAATACTTTTCACTTTGTGTCACTATAAAAAAAAACTAAATGAAAAGTTTTCATGCCTCCCTAAAAGCATAAATATTTCAAGTCAATTCGTTAAAAAACAAAAAATTTTTCCATACAACGGTACAAGTTTTGCGATAAGTGGACGTAGCCATGCCCACATTTGGTCAAAATAGTTTTTATTTCTCCCTAAGAACATAACTGTAAAGTTTCAAGTCAATTGGTTAAAAAACAAAAAAGGTTTCCATACAAAGGGTCAATTTTCGCTATAAAAGGGCGTGGCCACGCCCACTTTTGATCAAAATAGTTTTCATTCCTCCCTAAGAGCATAACTGCAAAGTTTCAAGTCAATTGGTTAAAAAACAAAAGAGTTTTCCATACAACGGGTCAATTTTCGCTATAAGTAGGCGTGGCTACGCCCACTTTTGGTCAAAATAGTTTTCATTCCTCCCTAGGAACATAACTGTAAAGTTTTAAGTCAATTGGTTAAAAAACAAAAAAGTTTTCCATACAAAGCGTCAAATTAAGCTATAAGTGGGCGTGGCCATGCCCACTTTTGATTAAAATAGTTTTCATTCCTCCCTAAGAGCACAACTGCAAAGTTTCAAGTCAATTGGTTAAAAAACAAAAAAGTTTTCCATACAACGGGTAAATTTTTGCTATAAGTGGGCGTGGCTACGCGTGGCTACGCCCAATTTTGGTCAAAATAGTTTTCATTCCTCCCTAAGAACATAACTGTAAAGTTCCAAGTCAATTGGTTGAAAAACAAAAAAGTTTTCCATACAACGGGTAAATTTTCGCTATAAAAGGGCGTGGCCACGCCCACTTTTGATCAAAATAGTTTTCATTCCTCCCTAAGAGCATAACTGCAAGGTTTCAAGTCAATTGGTGAAAAAACAAAAAAGTTTTCCATGCAACGGGTCAATTTTCGCTATAAAAGGGCGTGGCCACGCCCACTTTTGATCAAAATAGTTTTCATTCCTCCCTAAGAGCATAACTGCAAAGTTTCAAGTCAATTGGTTCAAAAACAAAAAAGTTTTCCATGCAACGGGTCAATTTTCGCTATAAGTGAGCGTGGCTACGCCTGGCTACGCCCACTTTTGGTCAAAATAGTTTTCATTCCTCTCTAAGAACATAACTGTAAAGTTTCAAGTCAATTGGTTAAAAAACAAAAAAGTTTTCCATACAACGACGAGAATATTCCTTCTCTTCCTCTTCTTCATTTTGTATGGGAGCTACCAGTTCCAGATGTCCAATCTCAATGAAACTTTCAGGCATGTAGTCGGACTATGTAAAACTACTATGTTTAAAATTTCAGCACTCTATTGTACAAAACAAAAAAGTTTTCCATACAACGATTCAAGTTTTGTTCACTTTTCTTCTTCTTTTCGTATGGGAGCTACCTGTTCCAATAATCCGATCATGCTGGTTCCGACGAATGATTCATCGTAATAAATTCTAAGACTCTGTGCAAAGTTTCAGCTCGATAGCTTCAAAACTGAGAGACTAGTTTGCATACATACAGACAGACCGACAGACAGACAGACAGACGGACAGACGGACATGGCTAAATCAACTCGTCTTGTCGTCCTGATCAAAAATATATATACTTTATATAGTCGGAAATTAATATTTCGATCTGTTACAAACTCCGTGACAAAGTTAATATACTATTTCACATAAGCGAAAAGTATAAAAATTTTTAAAAGGACCCATGTTTTTTTTTAATAAAAATAATGCATAAAAATAAATATTGAATATTTTTAAAAGGAACCATGTTTTTTTTATACTCTTCACGTTAGTGAATAGTATTATAAGTTTGTGCTAAAATTTGTAACATACAGAAATAATCATTTGCGACTATATAAAGTATGTATACTCTTGACCAGGACGACCAGACGAGTTGATTTAGCCATGTCCGTCTGTCCGTCTATCCGTCCGTCTGTCTGTATATATACAATCTCCTCCCACAGTTTTGAAGATATTGAGGTAAAATTTTGCACAGAGACTTCTTATTTGTGCGATCAACTCATTTTTCGGATCCAGCCATATCGGACCACTGGAACTGGTAGCCCCCATACGAAAAGAAGAAGAAAACTTTAATCGTTGTATGGAAAACTTTTTTGTTTTGTAAGATAGAGGGCTGAAATTTACATAGTACATAGTAGTTTTAAGTAGTCGCACTTAATGCTGCAAAGTTTCAATGAAACTGGAAACTGGTAGCTCCCATATGAAAAGGTTAAGAAAACTTGAATCGTTGTATGGAAAACTTTTTTGTTTTGGAAGAGGAATGGCTGAAATTTCATATAAATAAAATAAAATAAATATAACTAGCTTTTGTTTGTTTTTTATACTTTTCACGTATGTGAAACAGTATAATAACTTTGTGCTGAAGTTTGTAACAGATCGAAATATTCATTTCTGACTATATAAAGTATATATATTCTTGATCAGGACGACAAGACGAGTTGATTTAGCCATGTCCGTCTGTCTGTATATATACAATCTCCTCCCACAGTTTTGAAGATATCGAGCTGAAATTTTGCACAGAGACTGCTTATTTGTGCGATCAACTCATTTGTCGGATCCAGCCATATCGGACCACTGGAACTGGTAGCCCCCATACGAAAAGAAGAAGAAAACTTGAATCGTTGTATGGAAAACTTTTTTGTTTTGTGCGATAGAGGGCTGAAATTTTAAACATGGTAGTTTTAAGTAGTCCCACTTAATGCTGCAAAGTTTCATTGAGATTTGAAAACTGGAACTGCTAGCTTCCATATGAAAAGGTTTAGAAAACTTGAATCGTTGTATGGAAAACTTTTTATACCCTGTACCTTATGGTACAAGGGTATATTAGTTTTGTGCGCATCGACAATGTATGTAACACCTTAAAGGAGACATTTCCGACTATACAAAGTATATATATTCTTGATCAGTATCGAAAGAGAAGTCGATTTAGCCATGTCCGTCTGTCCGTCCGTCCGTCCGTCCGTCTGTCCGTCCGTCTGTATGAACGCGTCGATCTCGGAAACTATAATAGATAGGACCAAAAGCTCTTCGCAGTTCGATTCTGTTATTCCTTCAGCAGTTTATTTTGTTTCCCCCTTTTTTGACTTAGTTTAGGGGTGAGGGGCAAATGACTGGAGCAACCTCGGGAAAAAACTTACAAAAGTCGTTTTATCTCGGTTGTCTTTAGAGATAGGCACACCAAATTTGGAGTGTATATAGCTGACTCAAGCCCCAAGAAGTTACATTAAAAAAATGGGCGTAGCCACGCCCATATATAGTAATAATTTGAAACGCTTATATCTCAAGAACCATAAAACCTACAAGAATGAAACTTTGCATATATGATATTGGGATGGAGTATAACAAGATTCAATTGTGAAATGGGCGTGACCACGCCCACATATAGCCATGGTAGAATGCCGTTATATCTCTTGAACGAATTGGTCTCAAAGAGTAAAAATTGGTATATATGGAATTGAATGAAAATGAAATCTGTTTCAATTAAAAAGTGGGTGGGGCAACGCCTTCAAACAGTTGGTACAAATTGAAGGTACAGGGTATGTCGGAGTCGAGTACTGACGACTCCAATCCTTACTGGTTTGTTTTGGAATGGCTGAAATTTCATATTAATAAAATAAATATAACTAGCTTTTGTTTGTTTTTTTTTTTTTTGTTTGTTTTTTATACTTTTCACGTATGTTTAATACTAACAGCCCTATTCTGGCAACTATGACAATACTCAACATAGTGACAATTGTCATATCTATGACAATTGATACATTTTCGTATTCCGACAAAAATTTGAAAGCTTAGAGTATGACAATTGATACAGAATCTGTGACTACTTGACTAGCAGGTCACAACCGAATCTGTTGTAGTTTAACAGCTGTAATGAGTAAAAAAGAATTCATTTCGAATAAAATGCAAGCCACAATTAGAGGAATGTATACGCGATGCATTTAAAAAATAAAAACAAAATGTCTAAGAATGCGTTAAAAAAATTTGACTGATAAGAGTTGAAGACATTTTTTTTCTTAAACGCTGTGTGTGCAGACCTCAATACCAGCCTCCTTATGAAAGGGATGACTGATAAGTAACCGACATAAGCAGAAAGGCGCAACCTAAGTTGTATGGGTTAATATGTTTCTTGTATAGATGATCTATGCTTATATTTCGGTACTTTTTTTGCATTATCTATATTTTGAGATCTGAAAGTTCTCAACAACACATCAGATTGCATCCATTTAAATGGAATCAGAAATGTCGTGTAGTACCCGATGTCTTAATGCGCTAATGATTCTAAAGTATTGAATTATCCTGTTTAAAGAATTGTAATAACTTCGTCGTTATTTGTTCAAACTTGCATGCTGTATTTGTAGAAACAAAAGCCGAATAGTCAAAATACTTTGTAAAATTGTATAATTTTTTAATTTTTGTTGACATTTGTCTCTGAAATGAAATAAAAAAATGTCACCTCGGTGTGGTGAAAGCTCTATCTGTTAAAAAACTTTTTTCTTGTCACAGTTTAGTTAGAATACCAAATCAAACCAGTAAGGACGCTATCATCAGCAAGGCTGAAGCTAAAATACTTTTCACGTTGTGTCACTAAAAAACTAAATGAATAGTTTTCATGCCTCCCTAACAACATAACTGTAAGGTTTCAAGTCAATTGGTTAAAAAACAAAAAAGTTTTCCATACAACGGTTGAAGTTTTGCGATAATTGGGCGTAGCCATGCCCATTTTTGATCAAAATAGTTTTCTTTCCTCCCTAAGAACATAACTGTAAAGTTTCAAGTCAATTGGTTAAAAAACAAAAAAGTTTTCCATACAACGGGTCAATTTTCGCTATAAAAGGGCGTGGCCACACCCACTTTTGGTCAAAATAGTTTTTATTCCTTCGTAAGAACAAACCTGTAAAGTTTCATGTCAATTGGTTTAAAAAAAAAGTTTTCCATACAACGGGTCAATTTTCTCTATAAGTGGGCGTGGCTACGCCCACTTTTGGTCAAAATAGTTTTTATTCCTTCGTAAGAACATAACTGTAAAGTTTCAAGTCAATTGGTTGAAAAACAAAAAAGTTTTCCATACAACGGGTCAATTTTCGCTATAAGTGGGCGTGGCTACCCCTGGATACGCCCACTTTTGGTCAAAATAGTTTTCATTCCTTCCTAAGAACATAACTGTAAAGTTTCAAGTCAATTGGTTAAAAAACAAAAAAGTTTTCCATACAACGGGTCAATTTTCGGTATAAAAGGGCGTGGCCACGCCAACTTTTGGTCAAAATAGTTTTTATTCCTTCGTAAGAACATAACTGTAAAGTTTCAAGTCAATTGGTTAAAAAACAAAAAAGTTTTCCATACAACGGGTCAATTTTCGCTATAAGTGGGCGTGGCTTCCCCTGGCTACGCCCACTTTTGGTCAAAATAGTTTTCATTCCTTCCTAAGAACATAACTGTAAAGTTTCAAGTCAATTGGTTAAAAAACAAAAAAGTTTTCCATACAACGGGTCAATTTTCGCTATAAGTGGGCGTGGCTACGCGTGGCTACGCCCACTTTTGGTCAAAATAGTTTTCATTCCTCCCTAAGAACATAACTTTAAAATTTCAAGTCAATTGGTTAAAAAACAAAAAAGTTTTCCATACAACGACGTGAATATTGCTTCTCTTCCTCTTCTTCATTTTGTATGGGAGCTACCAGTTCCAGATGTCCAATCTCAATGAAACTTTCAGGCATGTAGTCGGACTATGTAAAACTACTATGTTTAAAATTTCAGCACTCTATCATACAAAACAAAAAAGTTTTCCATACAACGATTCAAGTTTTGTTCATTTTTCTTCTTCTTTTCGTATGGGGGCTATCAGTTCCAGTGGTCCGATATGGCTGGATCCGACAAATGAGTTGATCGCACAAATAAGAAGTCTCTGTGCAAAATTTCAGCTCAATATCTTCAAAACTGTGGGAGGAGATTGTATATATACAGACAGGCGGACGGACAGACGGACAGACGGACATGGCTAAATCAACTCGTCTTGTCGTCCTGATCAAGAATATATATACTTTATATAGTCGGAAATGAATATTTCGATCTGTTACAAACTTCAGCACAAAGTTATTATACTGTTTCACATACGTGAAAAGTATAAAAACAAATGACAAAATACATGACAAAATTTTCATGACAAAAAATTTTGACTGATTTGCCAGAATAAGGCTGTAAATATATTTTTATCAAAAATTCAAAATTTCAAAATTATTCAACTTCCAAAGCATTAAACGTTAAATCTTTTACGCTATATTTGTATTGTGACAATCAAAACTTTAATATTGTTACAAAAATTCATCCAAGCCATGGTCCAGTGGTAGAATGCGTGACTGGCGATCTGAATGTCAGAGGTTCAAATCACAGTCGATGAGTTTTTTTTTTGTTTGTTTTGTTTACATATAATTTTCTTTTTTCTTTTTAATTTACTTATTTACGTTTTATTTTCTATTAACAGCCCTATTCTGGTAACTATGACAATACTCAACATAGTGACAATTGTCATATCTATGACAATTGATACATTTTCGTATTCCGACAAAAATTTGAAAGCTTAGAGTATGACAATAGATACTAAATTTGTGACTACTTAACAAGCAGGTCACAACTGAATCTGTTGTAGTTTAACAGCTGTAATAAGTAAAAAAAAAAATGTTAAATCTATTTTAAAATAAATTATAAGCAAAAATTAGAGGAATGTGTACGCGATTAGAATGCGTTAAAAAAGTTTGGCTGATGAAAGTTGAAGACATTTTTTTTACTCAAGCGCTGTGTTTCTCAAAAATATAAATTATGTATTTTAGATAGAATGCGTTTAAAATATTTGAGCTAAAAAGGGATCACACAAAACGGTAGCTCCAACCATTGGCTAAATTTGACATTATCCGTATTTGACACATAGAAGACTTTGACACCAGCCACGTTATGAAAGGGATGGCTGATAAGTAATCGACATAAGCAGAAAGGCGCAACATAAGTTATATGGTTTCTGTAGATTCTGTAGATGGGGTTTGGCAGTCCTTGGCCGGAATAAATTCCGGGTCGAATCCGGTTGCAACTCGTGGCTGCAGAACCGACTGCCTTGGAACCCGCAAGGTTTATGGTTTAATATGTTTCTTGTATAGATATCTATGCTATATATTTTGGTACTTTGTTTGCATTATCTATATATTGAGATCTGCAAGTTCCCAACGACACATCAGTTTGAACCTGTCTAAATGGGATCGGATGTGTCGTGTAATACCCGATTTTTTAATGCGGCAAACCTTCGAAAGTATTGTAGTTGATCTAGTTTAAATAATTGGTATTACTCCGGCATTATTTGATCCATTTTGCTTGCTCTTTCTCTAGAAACAAAAAACGAATTCTAAAAATATTTAGTGAAATTGTATAATTTTTTAATTTTTGTTGACATTTGTCTCTGAAATGAAATAAAAAAATTTCACCTCGGTGTGGTGAAAGCTCTATCTGTTAAAAAACTTTTTTCTTGTCACAGTTTAGTTAGAATACGAAATCAAAAAACACAGTTTAGTTAGAATACGAAATCAAAAAACAAATGACAAAAAACATGACAAAATTTTCATGACAGAAAATTGTGACTGATTTGCCAGAATAGGGCTGTTAATATATATATTTACATTTTATTATTTTCTTCACGTTAGTGAATAGTATTATAAACTCGTTTTTTTATACACTTCACGTTAGTGAATAGTATTATTATAAGTTTGTGCTGAAGTTTGCAACATACAGAAATATTCATTTGCGACTATATAAAGTATATAAACTCATTTATCGGATACAGCCGTATCGGACCACTGGAATTGGTAGCCCCCATACGAAAAGAAGAAGAAAACTTGAATCGTTGTATGGAAAACTTTTTGTTTTATAAGATAGAGGGCTGGAATTTTAAGCATAGTAGTTTTAAGTAGTCCCACTTAATGCTGCAAAGTTTCATTGAGATTGGAAAACTGGAACTGGTAGCTCCCATATGAAAAGATTAAGAAAACTTGAATCGTTGTTAAACGTTAAATATTTAACGCCAAATTTATGTTATGACAATCAAAGGTTCAATGTTGTCACAGAAATTTAAGCAAGACGATGGTCTAGTGGAAGAACAATTGACAGATAAACTGGAAATCAGCGGTTCAAATCCCGATCAATGCAATTTTTGTTTTTATTTTATTTTTCTTTTTCCTTTCAATTAATATATTTGTGTTGTGATAACAAAGTCTTCAATATTGTCAAAAAACCCAATCAACGCAATGGTCAAGAGCTAGAATACAAGACCGGCAATCTGAATGTCGTGGGTTCAAACCCTGCTTAATTCGATATTTCGTATTTTTTTTATTTTTTTTTTTTTTTATTACATTTTTATTTTTCTTTTCATAATTTTTATTTTTTTTTTTTCTTTTCATAATTTTTATTAATTTTTTTCCCTCTTTAAGTCATCCATAATTGTTTGCACCTGTAATAATACATGAACTCAAATTAAATTCGTGCATGTGAATACACACAAACACACAGGCAAACATAATACGTATAACGAAACGAAATAAAACCACTCTTAAATTGACATTGTACTGGTCTATGTTGAGTAAGGTTTGACGCTAACTAGCGACACTTAAACTCAAATTAATTTATTTCTCAATCGATTTTGTTAGTAATGTCTCCTGATTGGTATAAGAACTTATACATAATGACATTAAAATTATTTTATTTAATTACTTCAAGTTTAGCAAAAAATAGATGTTTAAAACGCATAACGTTGTATGTTAGAAAGAATCATACGACACATACTGCAGGATGGCATTGAAGTTCTGAATTGAAGCTTTATTGACCGATCATGTCAATCGTTTTATATTTGTAAACATTTGTGTTTGCTTTTAATTGATTACAGAATTTAATGTAAAATGTATGATAAAGGCTAAATGTATACTTATTTTGTTACATTTTACAATTTTTTTGACGGAAAAGAATATTTAAGGCATTCACATCTAATATATCGATAATTTGCCACTTAGTGCAACCGTTGTAAGTTACAATTGGTAGGAACGGTGAAATTTAGTGAAGAAATGGCAAAGAACTATGAATTCGATCGTTAATTTCAAATATGGAACATTAAGTACGTCTATGTTACATATTATTGCAGGGTAACATAGACACACCTAATATTGTATTTGGCGAAGTAAATTTGCAAATACAAAGCACGCCTTTTATGTTCTCTAAACAAGCTGCGGTCACTTTCTAAACGGATCTCTAAGAAACAAGGTAAGTGGTATTAAAAAAATTTTAAAAATTTATAATATTAATTTTCTTTCTTTTCAGATGAGCCAATACAATTTCTACTCAGGAGGCCCAGCCGTGCCACCACAAACGGTAAACTGGTGGCCTACATCCTGTGTTAGCTGCCAAAGTAGCAGCCACCCTCAGCCGCAACAGATGGCCAGTGGAGGAGCACCGATCTGCCATCAGAATAATTATGTGCCGCCACAGATGGCCCCCCACCGAGATACAGCCATGATAGCCATGGCAGTTGCCATAATAGTTGCCATGATAGTTGCCCGGCAACTACTATGCCAACTATTTTGGCAACTACCATGGCTTCTCGGATTTTAGAGGCCGTGGTGGCAGGGGCTGGCGCGGTGAACGTGGTGGCCGCGGTGGACGTGGAGGTCGCGGAGGTCGCGGAGGTCGCCCCCCGTTTATAAATTCTAGAGAACGACGACGTGTATTAGTTAGTGTGATTTTATAGTTAAAAGGCTCAGCGTAAAAATTAAATATACCAGGCGAACAGCAATGCCAATACGTTGCTGCTGTTATTTCGCTTGCTTTGAACGGGAAGCAAAAGGAATTGACATGTGTGTGCACATGCATAGCAGTTAAGCACACACACATGCGCACAAATCCATTCGTGCATTTGTGTGTGTGTTTCACTGCAATGCATGTGCGCACACAGCTCAATTGAAAGGGTTGATACACAATTTGCTTTGCTTATGATTCATAGCACACACAAGATATACATATTTGCGCTAAATTGTCGTATGTGTTGTGTATGACTGCTCAACATAGGCGAAGCTATTATGAAATATGATAAAATTGACGGGTAATTTTCAAAAATGCTTATGAGCTACACAAGTTGGTTTGCATCGCTGCAACTAATTTTTCTTTTCCTTGCTCCTTTAATTATACTCTTCACTTATGTAAATAGTATTATTCATGTTATAATGATATATTTTTCTGTATATATACAATGTCTGTATATATACAATCTCCTTCCACAGTTTTGAATATATCGAGCTGAAATTTTGCACAGAAACTTCTTTAATGATATATACAAAAGCTTATAGTCGATTTCTTCTTTTCTTTTCATATGATTAACTTCTAATAGTTGAAATAATAATAAGTTTTTGTCATGAACACCCATAGTAAATAGTTTGCATAAATTTGTGAATTGGAAATATAAAGTGTTCGATAACATACGTAACAATTTTAACCATCTCTAAATACAATAATCTATAACAAATAGTTTCTTTGTTACGAATTTCCTTTTTATTGATTATGTGCGGTCGTGTTTATTCTACTTCGATCTGGCTTAATTACTCTTTCATATTGGGAGCAAATGATCCGCTCAAGTCAGCTTTGCTTTCATTGACGATTTTCTGTGGCTTTACATTCTTCATTATTAATGTCATTAGCGTTGTGTTGGATGGGCTAAAGTTGGTTTACATGGATAATATACCAACTTGGATTGCGATCTACGCTAGTGTGGCTGTGCAGCAGCAGCAACAACAGAGACAGCAATACGGTTGTTATAGTAAAGGCAAAGCCAATACACTGCAATAATGCTTTAAACAACAACAACAACAGGAGCAGCAGCACGATGAGAAGACAAGCGAAGTGGAGCAGTCGAATGGTGACACCAACGCAACAACAAAAACAACACCAAGCACAGTGAGTGCAACTGCCAACAATAATAACAATGCGAACACTGCCCTGGTGACAACAACAAATAAGGATGCCACAATGAGGCGCCAACCAAACTAATCTAAAAGTTGTTGAGAGTACCAGCAGTCTAGAAATGATGATGTCTACCACATTGTCACCAAACTCGAGCAAAGTGCCGTTGATGCAAAGAGGCACTAAATGAGTATTTGTTTAAACAGCTTGGCGGCGCTGCGATCCAAAACGTCAAAAAAATTGAAGAGGTGTCCATGTTGTTAACGTTATTGCAAAGTTTGACTGCCACATTTGGTAGCTTTGCGCATGGCGGCAATGGTGTCAGCAATGCGATTGGACCATTTATTGCGCTCTATATGATCTATCGCGAAGGTTCGGTCATGCAGAAGGCATGGTGACACCAACGCAACAACAATAACAACAGCAAGGACAGTGAGTGCAACTGCCAACAATAATAACAATGCGAACACTGCCCTGCTGACAACAACAAATAAGGAAGGTTCGGCATTGCAGAAGGCAAAGAGTCACATATAAATTTTAATCTACGGTGGCATTGGCTTATCCATGGGTCTCTGGCTGTGGGGACGTCGCCTCATCGAAACGATTGGCAATGATTTGGCAAAGATTACCTCATCAACCGGCTTTATCATTCAAATCGGCGCAACTACACAGTACTGCTGGTCAACAAAATTGGTCTGCCCATTTCGACGACATATTGCATAGTCGATTCGATTGTGTTGTTGGTCATGTAAGCGGCGGCTGCAATTCAGTACCGCAAGCAGAGAATAGTTCAGCCAAGTCATTGGATATTGTAGTTAAACAGCGCAAGGATTGCGAAATTGAAGCTGGGCCGCAAACACCGATCACCGTGCCCGTGACTGCTGTGTTCAGTGCTGTTTTTGCTCTGCCTCACTGTGGGCATAGACAAGGGTAGGCTCAAAACGCAAACTTAGTTTTTAATTTTGTTAATTTTAACTTTGTTCGATATTCGATAGGATATTTAAATGACAAATTAATGGTCGTTCGTTTAAAACACTTTTCGAATTACAATACATCAATTATAATAAAATAAGCAACACGTAAAGTTTAAAATAAATTTAATTAATGATAAACATTAATTATATATAAAGTCAATATTCATATTTGATACTCTTTTGTATGTAAAAGTATTTTTTGGATAATAAATATAATAGTATATTGTTTTCATATACAGTACAAATATGGCTAACTAAGCTCAATTGTTTATATTTCATTTTCATTCACATTTTCAACATAACAAATTCAAAAATGTTTCCGATACACATTCTACTTGGCCACATAAAACTCCAATCCAATGATCAAGTTATTTTGCTCAAAAATGTCGCAAGTTGATAGCGTTATTGCTGATATTAGCTTCACCATTGGTGATCTGATTGGAACATTGGACGAGTTTTTCAGCAAATTGGGTATCACTCAGTTGGAATTCAAACCAGGTAACAATCCGTACACTGAGCCAAGCATGTAAATTTTTTGCTAACATTGGCAAATGGATTGTAGCACACAAGTACAATGGCTTTTAGGGTTCCAATCAACCGGATGACTTCAAACCAGCCAAATTCTATGGTTTTCATAAATTTTTTAGAATAATAACAATAAGTAAGGATTGACTAAAAATAAAATTAACTGTCAATATTATTGCAACTAACAATTTAAGATTTTTTATACCCTGTACACACACTGTGTATCAGGGTATATTAAGTTTGTTTGAGACGGTTTGTATGTAACGCATAGAAGGAGGGGAAGGGGACCCTATAAAGTACATATATATATTCTTGATCAGGATGACAAGACGAATTGATATAGCCCTGTCTGTCCGTCCGTCCGTCCGTCCTCACCAATGGTTCTCGAAAACTATAAGAGCTAGAGACTTGAAATTTGGTGGATAGACTCGTGAGGTCAAACGCTAGATCAAGTTTGAAGGATTTTTTGCCACGCCCACTCCTTCCCGCCCATCGAGCACCACCCATTTTTTCAAAAGGCTGTAGCTCGAAAACCTGATGAGTTAGAAACATGAAAAAAAGTATGTAGACTCAGTATGTATAGCTCTACAAAACTGCATACCACATTTTTTCCCCCTCCCCTTCGTTTCCCCTCAAAAAGTTGTTTTCTTAAAATTGCTGTATCTCCTAAACTATAATATATACAATACTGAAGTTTTGTATGCAAGCTCAGTAAACATACCTCTATAAAACTGCGTACCACACTGTGTATCAGGGTATATTAAGTTTGTTTGAGACGGTTTGTATGTAACGCATAGAAGGAGGGGAGGGGGACCCTATAAAGCCTATATATTCTTGATCAGGATGACAAGACGAATTGATATAGCCCTGTCTGTCCGTCCGTCCTCACCAATGGTTCTCGAAAACTATAAGAGCTAGAGACTTGAAATTTGGAGGATAGACTCGTGAGGTCAAACGCTAGATCAAGTTTGAAGGAATTTTTGCCACGCCCACTCATTCCCGCCCATCGAGCACCACCCATTTTTTCAAAAGGCTGTAGCTCGAAAACCTGATGAGTTAGAAACGTGAAAATGAGTATGTAGACTCAGTATGTAAAGCTCTACAAAACTACATACCACATTTTTTCCCCCTCCCCTTTGTTTCCCCACAAAAAGTTGTTTTCTTTAAATTGCTGTATCTCCTAAACTATAATAGATACAATGCTGAAGTTTTGTATGCAAGCTCAGTAAACATACCTTTATAAAATTGCGTACCGCAAACTTTCATTTTTAACGACGCAAAGACAAACAAGTTGAAATTTGGCATAAATTGCGCTTTGAACACTGCTTTATCCTATTTGTAACAAAAACCGTACTTACCAATGCGAAAACTATTAAAGCTAGAGACTTGAAATTTGGAAGATAGACTCGTGTGGTCGAACACTAGATCAAGATTGATGGAATTTTTGCCACGCCCATTCCTTCCCGCCCATCGAGCACAACAAAAGGTCATTTTTTTCTTAAAATTGCTGTATCTCCTAAAGTATAAAGAATACAATGCTGAAATTTGGTATGCAAACTCAGGTAACATACCTTTTTAAAACTGCATACAACAAACTACCACTTTCCCCGCAAAGACCAACACACTAAAATTTTGCAGCAATGCTTTGTAACAAAACCCGTACTAAAGCGCCATCTAATGGCAACATTGCACTGTGAGCCCTGCCTCACTATTAGCAAATACACAAACCATATCGTGGTACACTGCTTTTGCTGTCGGCGAATGTTTAACGTGTTATCAACATAGGTGTGTGTAGAGGGTATTATATAGTTGAGAATACTCAACTATACCGCCCTTACTGGTTATACTTTTCACATTAGTGAATAGTATTATAAGTTTGTGCTGAAGTTTGTAACAGATCGAAATATTCAGTATATATATTCTTGATTAGGACGACAAGTCGAGTTGATTAAGCCATGTCCGTCTGTCCGTATAAATGATACAAGAATGAAACTTTGCATGAATACTATTGGGATAGAGAATAATCAGATTCAATCATAAAATGGGCGTGGCCACGTCCACATATTGCCAAAATAGAAAAATATTATATCTTCGGAACCAAATGGTCCAGAAGAGCAAAAATTTGTATGTATGATATTCAATGTAAATTAAATCTATAACTATTAAAAAGTAGACGTGGCAACGCCCTATAACAGCCGTTACAAATTGAAGGTACAGGGTATTTCGGTGTCGAGTACTGTCGACTCCAATCCTTATTGGTTAATTGTTGATTTTGGAAAAATAGATACAGTACCTTCCGTAGGAAACTATTGAAACTTTGTAACCCTTATATGAAAAAGTTTTTTTCTTCCTTAAGTTAACAATTTGAAACTTGATATATGGATATTAATTCTTATTTTAGAACTATTTTCACCAAAAATAAAAAAAACCAGGCGTGGAAAAGCCTACAATTCGAAACAATTTCAAAATTTCTTTCTCTCGCATGGCTATAATATTTGACGATGGATTCAAGTTAATCGACTCAAAATAAGATAAATGTATTCTATAACAATTATGGAATTTTCGTTTAATTTCAGAGATTTTCACATATAAAGTTTTCTTATAAAATTTAACTATAAATAACCATCAAAATTAAAATTATAAAAAATACAAAAGTGGCAGCACTGTTTTTGTTGATTTAAATTTCGTATTAATATGTAATATGCAAATATCCAAAAGTTCAAAAGTTAACTGAAGAAAAGTGGTAATTAATATATGTATTTTACTTATTCTGTCAATTGACTAAAAAATTTAAAATTAAACTATCATAATAAACCGGCTTAATAAATTTAGAATAATAAGTAAGTGTGTTCATGGTTAACTTTTTGAGGTGTTCATTTTAGCAATGTCTTAAATTAATGAATTTCCTATTGTAAGTGTTCAATAATATATGGTAATGAACTTTAACCATCTCTTTTAACATTCTTAGTCCAGAACTAATCTCTTACTTGAGCGTTTTGTGAAGTGTTTTCTTTAATATATTAATAAATTATTATTTGTTTATATGAGTCGAAAATACAAGCCTTTTTCTAGGCTCTGCGTGCTGCACACATAAAATTAATTCGGAATAACTACACTGATATAATATACAGAACTAATCTTTTACTTGAGCGTTTTGTGACGTGTTTTCTTTAATATATTAATATATTATTATTTGTTTATATGAGTCGAAAATACAAGCCTCTTTCAAGGCTCTGCGTGCTGCATACATAAAATTTATTCGGAATAACTACACTGATATAATATACAGAACTAATCTTTTACTTGAGCGTTTTGTGAAGTGTTTTCTTTAATATATTAACATATTATTATTTGTTTATGTGAGTCGAAAATACAAGCCTCTTTCAAGGCTCTGCGTGCTGCATACACAAAATGAATTCGGAATAACTACACTGATATAACATACAGAACTAATCTTTTACTTGTGCCTTTTTGTGCAGTGTTTTCTTTTAAAAATTACCATATCATTGATAGTTATCATTGAGTCGAGAATACAAGCCTTTTTCAAGGCTCTGCGTGCTTTAAACATAAAATTAATTGTAAATTAAATAAATTAAAACATTGTTACATTGCGTCGTGTACATACATTTGTGAATGTAAGTGCATATCCATTTACTATACTATTTGTTGATTTATTAAAATTTGATAATTTATTTATTGGTTGATGATGCATGGTTCAAACGTGTTCGAAATAATAACAACAAATTAATTTTTTGAGATCGAAACTACTCCCTTGGCTTTCTTCGATGTGTGCTTGGGGTTGTTATCTTGCTGATAAATTGGCATTTCCTCTTCAGCGTAAGGGACATGACAGCTTCCAAAAGATTTCAAACATAATAGTTGGCATTCATGATACCTACTTTCGTAGCTATAGGTCCAACACCGCATCCCCATCGCACAATACTTACTCCTTCATGTTTAATGGTCTTTGTTGTATATTTATATTGACCATAATATATTGCGCCAAACAGTGTCACGTTCGATTTTAATTTTTTTTTGGCTAAGTCAACCCTACATTTTAAATGCATTGGTATTAAAAATTACACTTTTCTTGGGCGTGTAACTTTAATGTTAGCCACAATTAAACGTTTTCTTATTGTGGACGTAGCGGTTGGCAGGTCTAACTCATCTTTAATATGAGTTGAATTTATAAAAGGACGATACTTAACTGTTCTTTTTATAAAATTATTCAATTCAAATCAAAATGTACTTAATATAAAATATGGAATAACACGTGATTAATTATTATACTCTTGCAAGAGTATATTAACTTTGTCATTAAGTTTGCAACGCAGATAGGGAGACATTTCTGACTATATAAAGTATATACATTCTTGATCAGCTCGACGAGGCGAGTTCATATAGCCATATTCGTCCGACCGCCCGTCTGTCTGTTGCCATGCAAACTCCTAGAATTTTAAAGATATTCAAAAAATTTAAATGCAGGAAATGTTCTTTTCGTGTACGCAGTTTGTATATAAAATCCAGTATGATCCTATCATTAAAGCATATAGCTGCCATTGGAACGATCGGTCAAAAAAGAGGTTTTTGCTTAATAAACGCTTTGATTTTGAAGCTATCGTCTCAAGTTACAAGGTCATCTTGGATGTCATTTAAGACACACTCTTAATTTGGTGAAGATCGGATAACTATAGCGTATATATAGGAATAATCGGTCAAAAATTCGGTTTTTGCTACAAAAAATTTTTTGGTCTTATAAATAAACAAACAAAAGTTTGCAATTATGCTGTTTTATACATTCTTGATCATGTTTCACAATTTCATAAGAATCGGAAAAAACAGCGTGGCACCGCCCATACAGAGAAAAACTGAAAAATTCAATTACTTTGTAAGCCGACAAGATAGAAGATCGAAAAAAGAAGTGTGGGATGATTGCATTACTTTCTTTCAAACTAATTGGAAAAAGGGGTTGGCTACGACCTGTTTAAACCTATATAATTCTTATTGGAAATACTACAATACGGGTTTTTCAATGAGAATAATTGGAATAATGCTTGCAAGAGTATATAAGTTTTAGCAAAGCTGAAAATAGCTGCCTTACTGGTATTTCAACCTAAATTTAATTGATCCTCGTTAAAAAGAGCTGTCAAAACCCTTTGCTTTTATTATTTTCAACAGCTAATTTTTGCCTATATGCAACAAAGTTGCACAAAATACAAAATAGAAACCTCCAAAAATTATGTCGTTTG
This sequence comes from Phortica okadai, assembly GCA_034638295.1. Classification (NCBI taxonomy): domain Eukaryota; kingdom Metazoa; phylum Arthropoda; class Insecta; order Diptera; family Drosophilidae; genus Phortica; species Phortica okadai. The sequence goes on along the minus strand of CM067851.1, from coordinate 25,297,044 downwards.
GCATATTTAAAGCTTTAAAGAAATAATAAATAAAAAAAATAAAAAATATTTTTACAATTTTTTTTTGCCCCCTTTCAATTTTATTTACAATCTGTCCTTGGACAATAAGCAAATTTGCTATTATTAAGATCATAGGCATAATTGAGCTCCAATGAGACCAATTATGTTATAAATACTACATATACAGTAACGAGCAAAATTGAGTACATATTTCTCACTTTATTACATTTGGCTCAGTTGTATAAAAGCGAATGGATGAAAAAATCTGTAATAATTATCCAAGATTCTTGGTATCTTAAGCTCGAAATTTGCCAAAACAAGCCTAGCGATTAATTGAATAAGAGAGATATAAAACATCAAAAATTATGACAACATACATTTACTCTATTATGCACGAATTTAATCCGAAAACCATTCATATTTAGAATGCGTTTTACAATCTTGGACATTCTTTTAACCATATTCAGTGAACAGTAAAGCGAAATATTGGCTCACTCAAGCTGTACTCCCCTCAAAAGTTCCTTCTCTTTGCCCAACCTTATTTTTAAAATTAAACAACGATTTTTTATCGATTTGAGGTCTGGGGTCTATGCTGACCACTCCATGGCTTAAAACTCTTGCTCCCTAAACCAGTCTTTGGAAATACAGCCAGATTTCTTGAGTCCCCCTCTTGTGAAAAAATTATTTTCTTTTCGGAGAAATCAAATGCGTGGATGAAACTTGCAAGTAGTGACTGGCGAATACTAAGATATACGCTCTTTTTCATATTAATGAGTAAATTTTTATAAAAAGTTGGATTGGAGTCCGCAATCAGACAATTAAAATCTTTGTTATCAGACAATAACATGAAATCTTACTTAAAGTTCTACAAAACACGCCTAAACTGAAATGTGGGTGACTAAAAACGTGTTGTTAGTCTGATGAACCAAGTTTAAGATACCAAGAATCTTGGATAATTATTATTAAAGTTTAAGATACCAAGAATCTTGGATAATTATTACAGATCATCACCCATTCGTTTTTGTACAACTGAGCCAAATGTAAGAAAGTGATAACTGTATATTTACACAACAATCTATGAAGTAGATCCAAAATATGAAAACTTTTTAACATTCTTATTATATCACTGTCATCCTTTGTGTTTTTTTTTATAAAGACCCCTTACCAGTAAGCCCCAAAGATTTTCTATTTCTATTGAATTTAAATTCGGTAAGTCCATAACATGAACGGAGCAGTCCTGTAAAAACTCCTTTGATTGCCGTTTTGCATTTATTCGGGCATTATCAGTCATTAAAATGGACTGCATTTCCCTGTTATATGTCAAGAATGTAGAATGTATTAGGTTATTCGTTAGTATTCAGAACTATTCAGTCTTCCGCTCGGAAATTTTAACGTAATTGGTTGGTATTAAAACAAATTATTCTTTCTATTTACACCTATTACTGTTGGTCTACTACTGTCCAACGACATCACTAACCTTTTATTGTATTTCATACAAGCCTTTCTCACATCAAGTTAATTGGGCTTCAAAATTATATTCAACTGCATAGCTACACATACACATACATACAAATTCCTACTTACAGTTAACACGATTCTTTTAATATATTTCTTAAAATATAAACATATACAAATATATTATTTTAGATTTACATTTTATTCCTATTGCGATTTCGGGTTTGGAGTCCATATTCTTTTATTCGTTCGCTTACAAACTAATCATCAAATCGCTTATTAATCTTTTCATTCATTAACAACTTAACACATTTATATAGTTATTTATCAATACAAACATTCATTCATTAATATTTACTAACATTCATTGATTAATATTTACTAACATTCATTCATTAATATTTACTAACATTTAGTTATTAATATTTACTAATATTTTTTTACAATTATATTAAAATATTACTTTTAATTCTTTTCCTTACAAAAAAGGAAAAGTTCGTATTGTGATATTTTTCGGAAGGAAAAATTCCTCCTGTTTATTTAATCAAACACATTTTATTTCTTTAAGTTTAAATTTACTATAATATTTCTTTTTTATATATTCATATATATTCTTTTTATATAAAAAAATTTGTTTATTTCAAAAAAATTCATTTATTTTTTATACAAATCTAAAATTACAAAAAAACTTTTGTAAGTTGTACAATCTGCTAATAAAAATAACACAGGCCAACAAGAAAAAACTTTTTGAATAGTTGCAACTAATTCCTATGTATTTATGTGTGCTGATTCCGAAAATAGTAGACATAAAGTCGTATCACCCTCCCATTTCTTGCTTTTCACGGAATTGTAAAAAACACGAAATTACTGTTTTTCAAACTTGTGTACAAGATATCTCAGAAACTACTGGACCGATCTTGTTGAAATTTAACTAAGATATTCTTAGGAGTCCAATCTATCATGTACTAAAGGAGTTTTTTAATTGAGAGCCCCCTTCGAAAGTTATACACTTTTAAACCTCAAAAAATCAAGGAAAAAAAGTTAAATCTTTAAATAGCTGTAAATTTTACAACAAAAAACTTTTAATTTTTTCCCCTATGCTACACTATTTGTAGTTGTTTCCTGCATGAAATGACGGTCCGTTAGTATTTTTCCGTCGATTGCTAACTCAAATATCGTGTACACAACCAACAAGGATTTTCTCTTTACTTTACAGTTCATAATTTTGTTGTATTAAAATTTAAAATAAATATTTATAAATAAAAATACCATGGCTACTGCAACTGTTTTGTTGTTTAAAAGCCATTATTTTTTTTTAAACCATTTACCAAGATTTTCGAAACAACCACAACCTACGTTGGTGGTATACCCGATATCTCGGTCACCAATTGTCGAAATAGTGCAAACGGAACGTCATTTCATGCAGGAAATAACTACAAATAGAGTAGCATAGGAAAAAAAATTAAAAGTTTTTTGTTGTAAAATTTAAAGCCATTTAAAGACTTAACTTTTTTTCCTTGATTTATTGAGGTTTAAAAGTGTATAACTTTCGAAGGGGGCTCTCAATTAAGAAACTCCTTTAGTATATGATAGATTGGACTCCTAAGAATATCTTAGTTAAATTTCAATAAGATCGGACCAGTAGTTTCTGAGATAACTTATACACAAGTTTTAAAAACGGTAATTTCTTGTTTTTTACAATTCCGTGAAATGCAAGAAATTGGAGGGTGATACGACTTTATGTCTGCTATTTTCGGAATCAGCACACCAAAATACATAGGAATTAGTTGCAATTATTCAAAAAGTTTTTACAAACGGCATTTTTGTCGGCCTGTGTAATTAAAAAAAAAAAATAAAAATGCCACGCGTATCCAGAAAATCGCAGGAACAACGACGCTGAGAAGCTCTAATTAGAAGCCGCCATCAACATAGTCAAAATGTTGAGCAACACCGTCTAATAACTTCACAACATATTGCTGAGTTACGTCAAAATGATGCAGAATGTAGAAATACTCAAAGATTACGTGCCTCCGTAGCGCACAATACAAGGAGAAGAAGGCGCCGAGATATGGTTAATGGGCAAGAGCAAATGCAAAGAGATTTAGAGCCACACCGATTGAGACGAGCTGACTCGATTCAAAGGTCTCAAGAACAACAAAGAAATACAATTGAACATAGCCAAAGAAGGCAAAATGAGGAGTATCAACGTCAAGAACAAGAAAGAAATACAATTGAACACAGCCAAAGAAGGCAGAATGAAGATTATAGGCTGCAGGAAAGGGCAAGAGACGCGGAAGCCCATAACATTACAAGGCAAAAGGAGGAGTACCAATTCGAAGAACAGGAAAGAAATACAATTGAACACAGCCAAAGAAGGCAGAATGAAGATTATAGGCAGCAGGAAAGGGCAAGAGACGCGGAAGCCCATAATATTAGAAGGCAAAATGAAGAATATCAATACGAAGAACAGGAAAGAAATACAATTGAACATAGCCAAAGAAGGCAGAATGAAGATTATAGGCAGCCGGAAAAGGCAAGAGACGCGGAAGCCCATAATATTAGAAGGCAAAATGAAGAGTACAAACGTCAAGAACAAGAAATAAATACAATTGAACACAGCCAAAGAAGGCAGAATGAAGATTATAGGCTGCAGGAAAGGGCAAGAGACGCGGAAGCCCATAACATTACAAGGCAAAAGGAGGAGTACCAATTCGAAGAACAGGAAAGAAATACAATTGAACACAGCCAAAGAAGGCAGAATGAAGATTATAGGCAGCAGGAAAGGGCAAGAGACGCGGAAGCCCATAATATTAGAAGGCAAAATGAGAAGTATCAATACGAAGAACAGGAAAGAAATACAATTGAACATAGCCAACGAAAGCAAGAAGAGCAATTCAGAACTATTGAAAGACAACGTGATGCTTCAGCGAGAAGAAATAGGAGATCAAATATTTCAAATAGACGTAACGAGCAAATTGTAAATTCTTCTCAGCGACGTCTTACGCGACAGCAAGCAAGAAATTTGGCAATAAACGCTAGGCAAGCCACACAAGAACGCGTAGGAATTCACAGATCCGATCCTATGAACCGTCAAAATGAATCATTAAGGCAATCCTCTAGAAATATAAGAAGAAGACAGGATTTGTCTCCTCAAGAAAGAGAGGAAGCACAAGAAAATCAACGTCAAAGGCGACGAATGGACGTATTTGATACTTATAATGAAAATATTAAGGAAGGACCAACGAATGTGTGCATAAGTTGTGGTGGAACGTGGTTTAAACACCAGATAAAAAAATTGAAGAAAGATGTGATAGCAAATAAGTATCCAAACCTACCGATAAACAATGCATTTTATTTGGCAGAAAAATTTCCAAGTCAGGATGGAAAATATAACTTTTGCGCAAGATGTCAATGAACTATATCAGCTGTGAAAGTTAAATATTTTCATATTAATGCGGGATATATAGGTCACATTTGATTGGAAATAACAATCAAACTTAATTTTTGACACACAACTAATGTCACAAGAACTTGCTCTCTGTTTAGCAAGTAGCAGGCAAATCGGGAGTCGCCACACTCCTTCATCAGCGATCTTTTGCTTGACCACCAATCCATTTCAATATGTATTATATTTATGCATTGCCGAAAACATTCTTGAGAAGTGTAAGAATGCAATGGTAAACAAGTTCAGATTTTGATCGATAGATGGCCTTGTGATTGATTGGTTGGTGTCAAGGATCATTTTAAGCGCAGGTGGTGTCATTTTTCTGACTGGTCACTGCAATGAACCTTATATTAATTAGATTCCAGCGTTGATAAGTTCAATGCTAAGTTTTGTGTTTTTTGTTTTGAACTGCGGTATCTCCCCCACAGGAATTTATATTTGTTTTAATAGCGTGGACTAATTGCGTTAATATTGTGAAAGTTAAATATTTTCATATTAATGCGGGATATATAGGTCACATTTGATTGGAAATAACAATCAAAATTAATTTTTGACACACAACCAATGTCACAAGAACTTGCTCTCTGTTTAGCAAGTAGCAGGCAGATCGGGAGTCGCCACACTCCTTCATCAGCGATCTTTTGCTTGACCACCAATCCATTTCAATATGTATTATATTTATGCATTGCCGAAAACATTCTTGAGAAGTGTATGAATGCAAGGTAATACAAGTTCAGATTTTGATCGATAGATGGCCTTGTGATTGATTGGTTGGTGTCAAGGATCATTTTAAGCGCAGGTGGTGTCATTTTTCTGACTGGTCACTGCAATGAACCTTATATTAATTAGATTCCAGCGTTGATAAGTTCAATGCTAAGTTTTGTGTTTTTTGTTTTGAACTGCGGTATCTCCCCCACAGGAATTTATATTTGTTTTAATAGCGTGGACTAATTGCGTTAATATTGTGAAAGTTAAATATTTTCATATTAATGCGGGATATATAGGTCACATTTGATTGGAAATAACAATCAAAATTAATTTTTGACACACAACCAATGTCACAAGAACTTGCTCTCTGTTTAGCAAGTAGCAGGCAGATCGGGAGTCGCCACACTCCTTCATCAGCGATCTTTTGCTTGACCACCAATCCATTTCAATATGTATTATATTTATGCATTGCCGAAAACATTCTTGAGAAGTGTATGAATGCAAGGTAATACAAGTTCAGATTTTGATCGATAGATGGCCTTGTGATTGATTGGTTGGTGTCAAGGATCATTTTAAGCGCAGGTGGTGTCATTTTTCTGACTGGTCACTGTAATGAACCTTATATTAATTAGATTCCAGCGTTGATAAGTTCAATGCTAAGTTTTGTGTTTTTTGTTTTGAACTGCGGTATCTCCCCCACAGGAATTTATATTTGTTTTAATAGCGTGGACTAATTGCGTTAATATTGTGAAAGTTAAATATTTTCATATTAATGCGGGATATATAGGTCACATTTGATTGGAAATAACAATCAAAATTAATTTTTGACACACAACCAATGTCACAAGAACTTGCTCTCTGTTTAGCAAGTAGCAGGCAGATCGGGAGTCGCCACACTCCTTCATCAGCGATCTTTTGCTTGACCACCAATCCATTTCAATATGTATTATATTTATGCATTGCCGAAAACATTCTTGAGAAGTGTATGAATGCAAGGTAATACAAGTTCAGATTTTGATCGATAGATGGCCTTGTGATTGATTGGTTGGTGTCAAGGATCATTTTAAGCGCAGGTGGTGTCATTTTTCTGACTGGTCACTGTAATGAACCTTATATTAATTAGATTCCAGCGTTGATAAGTTCAATGCTAAGTTTTGTGTTTTTTGTTTTGAACTGCGGTATCTCCCCCACAGGAATTTATATTTGTTTTAATAGCGTGGACTAATTGCGTTAATATTGTGAAAGTTAAATATTTTCATATTAATGCGGGATATATAGGTCACATTTGATTGGAAATACCAATCAAAATTAATTTTTGACACACAACCAATGTCACAAGAACTTGCTCTCTGTTTAGCAAGCAGCAGGCAGATCGTACAGCTGTTTCGGGAGTCGCCACACTCCTTCATGAGCGATCATTTGCTTGACCACCAATCCATTTCAATATCTATTTATATTTATGCATTGCCGAAAACATTCTTGAGAAGTGCCGTTTGTCAAAAATTTGCCTTTCAGAAGGATTGGACTTTCCAGAGATTCCTGAGTGCTTAAAGGGATTAACATGCTTAGAAGAGTGTTTAATTGCACCTAGGATCCCTTTCATGCGCATAACGTCGCATGGATATGAACGGCAGTGCGCGATCAGAGGAGCGGTTGTCAACATACCCATATCTGTTGTTGAAACAGTAACAAGTCTCCCACGTAGATATGAAGATAGTCACGTCATTCAAGTGCTTTTGAAAAGAAGATTGCAATATGACCATAGTTTTATGACGGAAACGATTCGACCAACCAAAATATTAGAAGCTCTACAATATTTAATCACAACAGAACTATATGTGAAACACGGTATTCAAATATCGGACAATTGGTTGGCCGATGCACGAAATGCGGAACATGTGCCATTTGTAGCCGATAGGAGAGATGACACTATTATTCAAGAAATTTTATAATCAACGTAACAGAGAACCAAATGAAGAAAGACAGGAAACAGATCCTGAGGAAAATGATATCTTAAATCCAGGAGGACAGGAGACGCTTTTAGAAAATGAGCCAATTGAAAATCGGTCAATTCAACGTGTGTGCATAGCTTCTGGTGAAGGAAGAAGACCAGTAGATGTCACTATGGATACCGATGTAGAAGTGCTCTCATACCCTATGATATACTGTGGAAAGAAAAGAACTTGTGATACTACATACAGTCGCATTGCACGTTCGGAATAACGCCGCTACGATTATTTCTGCTGTCGTGTGGATAAATTATTTTTTACTTATAGATATTATGAACTGCAAAAGTCGAAAAGCGCAATATCAATATGTCTACGTAAGAAAACACGTTCAAGCAATATTACCGCTAGAAATCTAATGGATGAAAGTTTCGTTACCAACTTAGTACAATATGACGAAAGATTTCATGTTCTTAAAGGTTTACGTTCATCACCTGCCCACTGGGAAGCAGAAAAGAAGAAGGTTTTGGCAATGATACGTCAATTCGGACTTTCCACTTTTTTTATCACCTTATCAGCCGCAGAAACCAGATGGAAAGAACTATTAGTGATTTTGACAAAAAGAATTTGGAACATTGATCTAACTGAAGAAGAGGCGATTAATTTATCAAGTGATGAAAAAGCGTTTTTGATAAGGACTGATCCAGTTACATGTTCTAGGTATTTTGACCATAGATTCCGACAGCTGTTAAAACTATTTAAAAATGGAATTTTTGGAAATAATACGGTAACTCATTATTATTGGAGAATTGAGTTTCAGCATAGAGGATCACCACACTCACATGGCATGTATTGGATAAGTAATGCACCTAAGCAAGAAACGATGGAAAATGTTGAAGCGGTTGTAGACTACATAGATCAGTTTATAACAACTGATGGAGATAATCCCGATGTTGCGGAGTTCATACCATATCAACAGCATAGACACGGAAGAAGCTGCCAAAGGGAGCTTCGAGGAAACATGTTTTGCCGATTTAACATGCCGCATCCACCAATGCCAAGAACCGAAGTGCTTTTTCGCCTTGGAGATGAAGAAAACGTTGCCGAACATAAAAAGAATACAACAGTTTCTTCGCCCCGAGAATACGAATTTAATAAATAATATAAATTCTTTTTAAAATTTTTTGGCTTATGAAAGCATTAATACGGATTACGAAAAATATAAACTGGCACTGCGTTCAAATTTAAAGAAACCACAAATATTTTTAAAGCGAAAACTATCAGACCGAATGTTGAAAGCATACAACAAGGATATTTTAGGTCATCACCGAGCTAATATGGATATTCAATTCATTTTAGATGCATATGCCTGCTGTAGTTACATAATCAACTACATCAACAAGTCAAATAGAGGAGTTTCTCGACTTTTAAGAGAAGGAATGGAAGAAATAAACACAGAGAACGTTACAGTCAAACAGAAGTTGCAGCATATAGGCAACAAATTCTTAACGGATCAGAAAATTCAGTTCAAGAGGCTGTTTACAATATTTTAGGATTGCATCTGTCCGAAGCAAGTCATGGAGAGGTTGTTGTTAACACAGCCCATCCTGAACAAAGAGTGAGAATGGTTAAATCGAAAAACGATTTGGCAGCTTTACCTGAAAATTCCACAGATATCTTTGTTCCCAATTTGCTCGACCACTACGTGCAAAGACCTGATGAATTGGAAGAACTTTGTCTAGCAGATTTTGCAGCTTTATTTAAATTTTTAAAAAAGAAAACACGAAATGTGCAAACAAATGGGGATTATCAAGAAACAGAAAATGAGAATGAAGATGTAAGCAACAATGAGCGTTTATTATAATTGAAAGATAATAGTGGACTTTTGCAAAAAAGGAAGCAAGATGGAGAAGAAGATGGAGAAGATTCAGTTCAGAAACATCTCGCATGGATTATCTTAGAGAAATGTTAATTCTATTTTACCACTAGAGAAATGAACAAGCGGAGTTAATTGACAGTATTGTTGAACAACTTTGCATCTTGCACAAAGATGAAATAGAGGAAAGTAGGAAAAAATACAATGTTTTTGCAGATCGTGAACTGGAGCAAGTTATGGAAAATATTCAAAAAGCCGTTTGATCTCAACAATTTACCAACAACAAGATGAAATAGAGGAAAGTAGGAAAAAATACAATGTTTTTGCAGATCGTGAACTGGAGCAAGTTATGGAAAATATTCAAAAAGCCGTTTGATCTCAACAATTTACCAAACGTTAACCCTGCGTGCAAACACTGTAGCAGGAAGTAATCCGGAAACAGCAAAAGTGCTGCTATGTGCGCCCACCGGAAAAGCTGCTTTTGGAATTGGCGGCATTACCTTACATTCAATCTTTTCTCTGCCAATGAACCAGTCGGCTAGTGAACTGCGCCCACTGAGTAGCGACGTTATAAATACAATTCATACAAAGCTTATTGATCTTCAATTGATTATAATTGATGAAAAATCTATGGTTGGAGCAAAAATTTTTGGATGCCCGCTTAAAACAAATATTCAGAACTCAGCAATTTTTCGGAGGAATTTCAATTATAGTCTTCGGAGATTTAAAGCAACTATCACCGGTACGCAATAGATGGGTATTTGCTGCTAGCCCCAATGAACAATATAGTGCTATAACAGGCACACCGCTCTGGGAATTGTTCAAATTTTATGAGCTTACGGAGATAATGCGTCAACGGGAAGATCATTCATTTGCCGCCGCCCTCAATAATATGTCAGAAGGGATTATGTCTACGGAAGATATTAATCTTATAAAAGGCAGACAAGTGCGTGTAAATGAGGTTCCAAGCTCAGCAATTCACCTCTTTTTCTCGGGTGTGGATTTCAGCGATTATAATAGCATCAAGCTAGCTCAAATACGCACTGAGGAATATATGTCGACAGCACACGATTCCATTAAAGCAAATGCTTTGAGTGAAACTAGTAAGGCAAACATTTTGGAATCAGTAAAAAGTTTTAAAACTACCGAAACACTGGGAATGTGTTATAAATTATTATTGAAAACGACAGCCAAATATATGCTTACAGTTAATATTAATACCAGTGATGGTTTGGTCAATGGAGCAACGGGTCAGCTTATGCAAATTGACCATCAAGAAATGGGATCACAAAGAATTGTGACAACTCTCTGGATCAAATTCGCTGAAATATCGGTTGGAACAATAGCGCGCTCTAAGAAGCCGCATCCAAATGAGGAAACTTGGACTCCAGTTACAAAAGCAATCCGTTCTTTTCAGTATAAAAGAAATGATCAAGTGTCGGTTGAGCGAAAGCAGTTTCCTGTTGTTCCTGCTGAAGCTATCACCATACACAAAAGTCAAGGTGCAACATACAATCAGGTAGCAGTCCACCTAAAAAAAGGAATGAGCAGAGCAGCTATATATGTCGCATGTAGCAGAGCCACAAATGCGTCCGGACTCTACATAATTGGAAAATTCACACCTCCAAAACCATTCAGCGATAGAGACTTGGTAAGGAACCAACTATTAAAATTAAGAACCAGAAAATTATTAGACACACATTTTGGATTTATGTTCCACGAATCAACAAACTGCCTTAAAATATATTATCAAAACGTTCGATGTTTGCACAGGCACATTGACAACATTACAAAGGATCAAATAATATGTTCGGCGGATATAATATGCATTGTCGAAACATGGTCCTTTGAAAATGAACAATTTCCTATTGAAGGTTTTGACATTGTTGGACGAATAGATGCAGCAGTCTCAATGACTCAACGTCGACCAAATGGGCTTATTATTTATTGTAAACAATATTTAACGGGAAGTTTTTCTGAATCAATCAGAAGGAGTATAAATGAGCCGGGTCATGTGTATCAGCTATTAGCCATTCAACGATTAGGTATTACACTAGCGGTGTTGTACAGAAATCCCTCATATCCTCTGGCGGATTTCAGAGCAATAATAGAACAGGACTTGGCAGAATTGATGCGGCAAAATGGGGGACACATTATTTTAAATGGAGATTTCAACATTTGTAGAGCAACAAGATTGGATGATTTGGAAACTCAATTTCGGCAAACAGGTATTGTTTCAATGCTGGACAATACTGCCACCACAAAACAAAATACAGCAATTGATTGGGTTTTCTCAAATTTGGATCAGCAACGGACATTAGCGTTGACTTATGAGACTCCCTACAGCGATCATGATGGCATAGTGCTAAGAATTCGTTTATAAGTTCAAGATAAAGTATTATTATTACAGTTATTATTTATTTTGTTGTTTATTTTACAAATTAAAAATTCCGTCGATTATTTTAATTTTAAAAATTAAGAAATTTACATCGTTTATGCCAGAGAGAACAAGCACATGAGTAATTTTGTGAAAAACAAAATAAATTTAATGAAAATGCACAGAAATGTTCAAAAAAGAGATGCTGTCTATTAAAATTTTCATAACATTAATCGTATTTATTCTTATTTCGAATGATTCAATCAAATCAAAACTACTGGATAGTTGAGCGTAATTTTGTGAAAAACAAACTAAATTTAATGATGAATGTATACAGAAATGTACAAACAAGAGACGCTGGTTATTATTTTTATTATTATTTAATTTATTGTTTATTTTACAAATTTCGATTATTATTTTATTTTATTTTATTATTTCGTCGATTATTTTAATTTTTAAAATTAAGATATTTACATCGTTTATGCCAGAGAGAACAAGCACATGAGTAATTTTGTGAAAAACAAAATAAATTTAATGAAAATGTACAGAAATGTTCAAAAAGAGGTGCTATGTATTAAAGTTTTCATAACATTAATCGTATTTATTCTTTATATCGAATGATTAAATCAAATCAAAACAACTAAATAGTTTAGCGTAATTTTGTGAAAAACAAAATAAATTTAATGATAATGATGAATGTGCACAGAAATGTACAATAAGAGATGCTGCCACTTTTAATGTTCATAACATTAATTGTATTTAACCTTTATATCGAATGATTCAATTTAATCAAAATAACTGAATAGATGAGCGTAATTTTGTGAAAAACAAAATGAATTAAATGAATATGTACAGAAATGTACAAAAAAGAGATGTTGCCAATTTTAATGTTCATAACAATAATCATATTTATTCTTTATATCGAATGATTTAATCAAATCAAAATAACTGAATATTTGAGCGTAATTTTGTGAAAAACAAAATAAATTTAATGATAAATGTGTACAGAAATGTACAGAAAAGAAATGCTGTCAATTTTAATGTTGATACCATCAATTGTATTTATCCTTTATATCGAATGATTCAATTAAATAAAACAACTGAGAAGTTAAGGCGATCGGCTGTTCTTCATGACAGCTTATATTATACTCTTCACGTATGTGTACAGTATTATAACTTTATTATTTATTCAATTTAATTGACTAATGTGATCCGTTTAAGTTATATAAATCAAATGTTATTTCTATTATTATTATGCATGTGGATTAGGCCAACAGGGGAACCACGATAAAAAAAAGCACCATAGACTCTACCTCATAGGTGGTGTGGAAATGAGTCATATATATATATAGATATATATAGATATATAGAACATAATAAAACCCATTTACTTTTTATTCTTTTCACGTATGTGAAATAGTATATTAACTTTGTTTTTTTTTTTTTAGTGATACAACGTGAAGAGTATTATAGCTTCAGCCTTGCTGAAGCTAGCGTCCTTACTGTTTTTTTTTTTTTAGTTGGTTTATGATTACGTTCACTAAAAAAGAGCATTACAATGGATGACTTTAGATATTTTTAAAATCAATGCATAAAAATTAAAATTGAATACTTTAAAAGGAACCATGATTTTTGGTTTATTTTAGTTAGTTTATGATTACATACACTACAAAAGTACATTTCAATGGATGACTTTAGATTTTTTAAAATCTATGCATAAAAATTAATATTCAATATTTTTAAAAGGAACCATTTTTTTTTTTGTTACATACACTACAAAAAAACATTTCAATGGATGATTTTAGACTTTTTTTTCTTAAAATCTATGCCTAAAAATTAAAATTGAAATTTTTAAAAGGAACCATGATTTTTTGTTGCTTTTAGTTAGTTTATGATTACACTCATTCTAAAAGAGCATTTCAATGGATGGTTTTTGATTTTTTTTAAATCTATGCAAAAAATTGAATATTGGATACATTTAAAAGGAACCATGTTTATACCCTGTACACATAGTGTGTATCAGGGTATATTGTGTTTGTGCAAAAGCCAAATGTTTGTAACGCAGTGAAGGAGAGGAGGGGGACACAATAAAGTATATATATTCTTGATCGGGCCGACAAGAGAAATTGATGAAGCCACGTCCGTCCGACTGTCCGTCTCTCCGTCTGTCCGTCCGTCCGTCCTCACTAATTATTCTCGGAAACTATAAGAGCTAGCGACTTGAAATTTGGTGGGTAGACTCGTGATGCTCGGCAGCAGATCACGTTTGAATTATTTTGTTCCACGCCCACTCCTTCCCTCCCATCCAGCACCGCCCTCTTTTTGAAAATGCTATAACTCAAACATCCAAAGAGATAGAAACATGAAAGTCGGTATGTAGTCTAAGAATGAGTAACTCTACAAAACTGCAAACCCCCTCCCCTTAATTTCTCCACCCCTAGTATTTTTCTTAAAAAAGCTATATCTCCAAATGAGTGCGCTCACGTACGATTCAGTGGCACAATAAATAAAAGAAAAAAAACGAAATGGTTGAGTGAGAATGTAGAGTTTTATTCGAATGCATTCGAATGCCAAAACGGTTCTTTAGTTGTTGTTTGTTTTCTATACGTAAGGAAAAGGAAGAAAGAAACAATAACAATTAAATGCTCAGAATTTGTATACAGAACTCGAATAATTCGAATGATCTTGGCTTAAATTTTTCGTTAAATCCACATTTTTTGACCGATTTTATTGATATTTCCAACACTACTTGAATCAATTTTGAACATCTTTAGAAAGAACCATGTTTTTTTGTTTCTTTTAGGTAGTTTTTGATTACATATACTACAAAAGTACATTTCAATAGATGACTTTAGATATTTTTAAAATCTATGCATAAAAATTAAATATAATATTTTATAAGGAACCATGATTTTTTTTTTTTTTTTTTGTTTCTTTTGGTTAGTTTATGATAACATATACTACAAAAGAACATTTGAATGGATGATTTGAGTTCTTTTAAAATTAATGCTTAAAAATTAAATATAATATTTTATAAGGAACTATGATTTTTTTTTTTGTTTCTTTTAGTTAGTTTATGATAACATACACTACAAAAGAACATTTCAATGGATGACTTTAGTTTTTTTTATAATCTATGCTTAAAAATTAATATATAATATTTTACAAGGAACCATGATTTTTTGTTTGAATTAGTTAGTTTATGATTACATACACTACAAAAGTACATTTCAATGGATGACTTTAGATTTGTTTAAAATCTATGTATACAAATTAGTATTGAATATTTTTAAAAGGAACCATGTTTTTTTGTTTCTTTTAGTTAGTTTATGATAACGTTCACCTTAAAAAGATCTTTACAATGGATGATTTTAGATTTTTTAAAAATCTATGCATAAAAATAAAAATTTAGTATTTTAAAAGGACCCATGTTTTTTTTTTGTTTCTATTAATTGGTTTATGATTACATACACTACAAATGAACATTTTAATGGAGCATAAAAATCCATATTGAATATTTTCAAAAAGAACAAAGTTTTTTTGTTTCTTTGTGTTAGTTTATGATTATATACACTATCAAAACACATTTCAATGGATGATGTTAGTTTTTTTAAAATCTATGCATTAAAATTAAAATTGGATATTTTTTAAAAGCAACCATGATTTTTTGTTTCTGTTAGTTAGTTTAAGATTACATAGACTATAAAAGTACAATTCAATGGATGATTTTCGATTTTTTTTTTTTTAAATCTGTGGATGAAAATTAATATTGAATAGTTTTAAAAGGAACCATGTTTTTTTGTTTCGTTTAGTTAGTTTATGATTACGTTCACTAAAAAAGAACATAACAATGGTTGATTTTAGCTTTTTTTTTTAACTAACTTAAAAAAAAAAAAAACATGGTTCCTTTTAAAAATATTCAATATTAATTTTTATGCATTATTTTTATTAAAAAAAAAAAATGGTTCCTATAAAAAATTTTCAATATTAAATTTATGCATAAATTAAAAAAAATCATCCATTGAAATGATATTTTTTAGTGAACGTTAGCATAAACTAACTAAAAGCACGTTAGCATAAACTAACTAAAAGCACGTTAGCATAAACTAACTAAAAGCACGTTAGCATAAACTAACTAAAAGAAATTTAAAGCAACTATCACCGGTACGCGATAGATGGGTATTTGCTGCTAGCCCCAATGAACAATATACTGCTATAACAGGCACACCGCTCTGGGACTTGTTCAAATTTTATGAGCTTACGGAGATGATGCGTCAATAATATGTCAGAAGGGATTATGACTACGGAAGATATTAATCTTATAAAAGGCAGACAAGTGCGTGTAAATGAGGTTCCAAGCTCAGCAATTCACCTCTTTTTCTCGGGTGTGGATGTCAGCAATTATAATAGCATCAAGCTAGCTCAAATACGCACTGAGGAATATATGTCGACAGCACACGATTCCATTAAAGCAAATACTTTGAGTGAAACTAGTAAGGCAAACATTTTGGTTACTGATTCCAAAGTTTTAAAACTTTGGTTACTGATTCCAAAGTTTTAAAAGTACCGAAACACAGGGAATGTGTTATAAATTATTATTGAAAACGACAGCCAAATATATGCTTACAGTTAATATTAATACCAGTGATGGTTTGGTCAATGGAGCAACGGGTCATCTTATGCAAATTGACCATCAAGAAATTCGATCACAAAGAATTGTGACAACGCTCTGGATCAAATTCGCTGAAATATCGGTTGGAACAATAGCGCGCTCTAAGAAGCATCATCCAAATGAGGAAATTTGGACTCCAGTTACAAAAGCAATCCGTTCTTTTCAGTATAAAAGAAATGATCAAGTGTCGGTTGAGCGAAAGCAGTTTCCTGTTGTTCCTGCTGAAGCTATCACCATACACAAAAGTCAAGGTGCAACATACAATCAGGTAGCAGTCCACCTAAAAAAAGGAATGAGCAGAGCAGCTATATATGTCGCATGTAGCAGAGCCACAAATGCGTCCGGACTCTACATAATTGGAAAATTCACACCTCCAAAACCATTCAGCGATAGAGACTTGGTAAGGAACCAACTATTAAAATTAAGAACCAGAAAATTATTAGACACACATTTTGGATTTATGTTCCACGAATCAACAAACTGCCTTAAAATATATTATCAAAACGTTCGAAGTTTGCACAGGCACATTGACAACATTACAAAGGATCAAATAATATGTTCGGCGGATATAATATGCATTGTCGAAACATGGTCCTTTGAAAATGAACAATTTCCTATTGAAGGTTTTGACATTGTTGGACGAATAGATGCAGCAGTCTCAATGACTCAACGTCGACCAAATGGGCTTATTATTTATTGTAAACAATATTTAACGGGAAGTTTTTCTGAATCAATCAGAAGGAGTATAAATGAGCCGGGTCATGTGTATCAGCTATTAGCCATTCAACGATTAGGTATTACACTAGCGGTGTTGTACAGAAATCCCTCATATCCTCTGGCGGATTTCATAAAAATTAATATTCAATATTTTTAAAAGGAACCATTTTTTTTTTTTTGTTACATACACTACAAAAAAACATTTCAATGGATGATTTTAGACTTTTTTTTCTTAAAATCTATGCCTAAAAATTAAAATTGAAATTTTTAAAAGGAACCATGATTTTTTGTTGCTTTTAGTTAGTTTATGATTACACTCATTCTAAAAGAGCATTTCAATGGATGGTTTTTGATTTTTTTTAAATCTATGCAAAAAATTGAATATTGGATACATTTAAAAGGAACCATGTTTATACCCTGTACACATAGTGTGTATCAGGGTATATTGTGTTTGTGCAAAAGCCAAATGTTTGTAACGCAGTGAAGGAGAGGAGGGGGACACAATAAAGTATATATATTCTTGATCGGGCCGACAAGAGAAATTGATGAAGCCACGTCCGTCCGACTGTCCGTCTCTCCGTCTGTCCGTCCGTCCGTCCTCACTAATTATTCTCGGAAACTATAAGAGCTAGCGACTTGAAATTTGGTGGGTAGACTCGTGATGCTCGGCAGCAGATCACGTTTGAATTATTTTGTTCCACGCCCACTCCTTCCCTCCCATCCAGCACCGCCCTCTTTTTGAAAATGCTATAACTCAAACATCCAAAGAGATAGAAACATGAAAGTCGGTATGTAGTCTAAGAATGAGTAACTCTACAAAACTGCAAACCCCCTCCCCTTAATTTCTCCACCCCTAGTATTTTTCTTAAAAAAGCTATATCTCCAAATGAGTGCGCTCACGTACGATTCAGTGGCACAATAAATAAAAGAAAAAAAACGAAATGGTTGAGTGAGAATGTAGAGTTTTATTCGAATGCATTCGAATGCCAAAACGGTTCTTTAGTTGTTGTTTGTTTTCTATACGTAAGGAAAAGGAAGAAAGAAACAATAACAATTAAATGCTCAGAATTTGTATACAGAACTCGAATAATTCGAATGATCTTGGCTTAAATTTTTCGTTAAATCCACATTTTTTGACCGATTTTATTGATATTTCCAACACTACTTGAATCAATTTTGAACATCTTTAGAAAGAACCATGTTTTTTTGTTTCTTTTAGGTAGTTTTTGATTACATATACTACAAAAGTACATTTCAATAGATGACTTTAGATATTTTTAAAATCTATGCATAAAAATTAAATATAATATTTTATAAGGAACCATGATTTTTTTTTTTTTTTTTTGTTTCTTTTGGTTAGTTTATGATAACATATACTACAAAAGAACATTTGAATGGATGATTTGAGTTCTTTTAAAATTAATGCTTAAAAATTAAATATAATATTTTATAAGGAACTATGATTTTTTTTTTTGTTTCTTTTAGTTAGTTTATGATAACATACACTACAAAAGAACATTTCAATGGATGACTTTAGTTTTTTTTATAATCTATGCTTAAAAATTAATATATAATATTTTACAAGGAACCATGATTTTTTGTTTGAATTAGTTAGTTTATGATTACATACACTACAAAAGTACATTTCAATGGATGACTTTAGATTTGTTTAAAATCTATGTATACAAATTAGTATTGAATATTTTTAAAAGGAACCATGTTTTTTTGTTTCTTTTAGTTAGTTTATGATAACGTTCACCTTAAAAAGATCTTTACAATGGATGATTTTAGATTTTTTAAAAATCTATGCATAAAAATAAAAATTTAATATTTTAAAAGGACCCATGTTTTTTTTTGTTTCTATTAATTGGTTTATGATTACATACACTACAAATGAACATTTTAATGGAGCATAAAAATCCATATTGAATATTTTCAAAAAGAACAAGGTTTTTTTGTTTCTTTGTGTTAGTTTATGATTATATACACTATCAAAACACATTTCAATGGATGATGTTAGTTTTTTTAAAATCTATGCATTAAAATTAAAATTGGATATTTTTTAAAAGCAACCATGATTTTTTGTTTCTGTTAGTTAGTTTAAGATTACATAGACTATAAAAGCACAATTCAATGGATGATTTTCGATTTTTTTTTTTTAAATCTGTGGATGAAAATTAATATTGAATAGTTTTAAAAGGAACCATGTTTTTTTGTTTCGTTTAGTTAGTTTATGATTACGTTCACTAAAAAAGAACATAACAATGGTTGATTTTAGCTTTTTTTTTTAACTAACTTAAAAAAAAAAAAACATGGTTCCTTTTAAAAATATTCAATATTAATTTTTATGCATTATTTTTATTAAAAAAAAAAAATGGTTCCTATAAAAAATTTTCAATATTAAATTTATGCATAAATTAAAAAAAATCATCCATTGAAATGATATTTTTTAGTGAACGTTAGCATAAACTAACTAAAAGCACGTTAGCATAAACTAACTAAAAGCACGTTAGCATAAACTAACTAAAAGAAATTTAAAGCAACTATCACCGGTACGCGATAGATGGGTATTTGCTGCTAGCCCCAATGAACAATATACTGCTATAACAGGCACACCGCTCTGGGACTTGTTCAAATTTTATGAGCTTACGGAGATGATGCGTCAATAATATGTCAGAAGGGATTATGACTACGGAAGATATTAATCTTATAAAAGGCAGACAAGTGCGTGTAAATGAGGTTCCAAGCTCAGCAATTCACCTCTTTTTCTCGGGTGTGGATGTCAGCAATTATAATAGCATCAAGCTAGCTCAAATACGCACTGAGGAACATATGTCGACAGCACACGATTCCATTAAAGCAAATACTTTGAGTGAAACTAGTAAGGCAAACATTTTGGTTACTGATTCCAAAGTTTTAAAACTTTGGTTACTGATTCCAAAGTTTTAAAAGTACCGAAACACAGGGAATGTGTTATAAATTATTATTGAAAACGACAGCCAAATATATGCTTACAGTTAATATTAATACCAGTGATGGTTTGGTCAATGGAGCAACGGGTCATCTTATGCAAATTGACCATCAAGAAATTCGATCACAAAGAATTGTGACAACGCTCTGGATCAAATTCGCTGAAATATCGGTTGGAACAATAGCGCGCTCTAAGAAGCATCATCCAAATGAGGAAACTTGGACTCCAGTTACAAAAGCAATCCGTTCTTTTCAGTATAAAAGAAATGATCAAGTGTCGGTTGAGCGAAAGCAGTTTCCTGTTGTTCCTGCTGAAGCTATCACCATACACAAAAGTCAAGGTGCAACATACAATCAGGTAGCAGTCCACCTAAAAAAAGGAATGAGCAGAGCAGCTATATATGTCGCATGTAGCAGAGCCACAAATGCGTCCGGACTCTACATAATTGGAAAATTCACACCTCCAAAACCATTCAGCGATAGAGACTTGGTAAGGAACCAACTATTAAAATTAAGAACCAGAAAATTATTAGACACACATTTTGGATTTATGTTCCACGAATCAACAAACTGCCTTAAAATATATTATCAAAACGTTCGAAGTTTGCACAGGCACATTGACAACATTACAAAGGATCAAATAATATGTTCGGCGGATATAATATGCATTGTCGAAACATGGTCCTTTGAAAATGAACAATTTCCTATTGAAGGTTTTGACATTGTTGGACGAATAGATGCAGCAGTCTCAATGACTCAACGTCGACCAAATGGGCTTATTATTTATTGTAAACAATATTTAACGGGAAGTTTTTCTGAATCAATCAGAAGGAGTATAAATGAGCCGGGTCATGTGTATCAGCTATTAGCCATTCAACGATTAGGTATTACACTAGCGGTGTTGTACAGAAATCCCTCATATCCTCTGGCGGATTTCAGAGCAATAATAGAACAGGACTTGGCAGAATTGATGCGGCAAAATGGGGGACACATTATTTTAATTGGAGATTTCAACATTCGTAGAGCAACAAGATTGGATGATTTGGAAACTCAATTTCGGCAAACAGGTATTGTTTCAATGCTGGACAATACTGCCACCACAAAACAAAATACAGCAATTGATTGGGTTTTCTCAAATTTGGATCAGCAACGGACATTAGCGTTGACTTATGAGACTCCCTACAGCGATCATGATGGCATAGTGCTAAGAATTCGTTTGTAAGTTCAAGATAAAGTATTATTATTATTACAGTTATTATTTATTTTGTTGTTTATTTTACAAATTAAAAATTCCGTCGATTATTTTAATTTTAAAAATTAAGAAATTTACATCGTTTATGCCAGAGAGAACAAGCACATGAGTAATTTTGTGAAAAACAAAACTACTGGATAGTTGAGCGTAACTTTGTGAAAAACAAAATAAATTTAATGATGAATATATACAGAAATGTACAAACAAGAGACGCTGGTTATTATTTTTATTATTATTTAATTTATTGTTTATTTTACAAATTACAGCACATGAGTAATTTTGTGAAAAACAAAATAAATTTCATGAAAATGTACAGAAATGTTCAAAAAGAGGTGCTATGTATTAAAATTTTCATAACATTAATCGTATTTATTCTTTATATCAAATGATTAAATCAAATCAAAACAACTAAATAGTTTAGCGTAATTTTGTGAAAAACAAAATAAATTTAATGATAATGATGAATGTGCACAGAAATGTACAATAAGAGATGCTGCCACTTTTAATGTTCATAACATTAATTGTATTTAACCTTTATATCGAATGATTCAATTTAATCAAAATAACTGAATAGATGAGCGTAATTTTGTGAAAAACAAAATGAATTAAATGAATATGTACAGAAATGTACAAAAAACAGATGTTGCCAATTTTAATGTTCATAACAATAATCATATTTATTCTTTATATCGAATGATTCAATCAAATCAAAATAACTGAATATTTGAGCGTAATTTTGTGAAAAACAAAATAAATTTAATGATGAATGTGTACAGAAATGTACAAAAAAGAAATGCTGCCAATTTTAATGTTGATACCATCAATTGTATTTATCCTTTATATCGAATGATTTAATTAAATAAAACAACTGAGAAGTTAAGGCGATCGTCTGTTCTTCATGACAGCTTTTATTATACTCTTCACGTATGTGTACAGTATTATAGCTTTATTATTTATTCAATTTATTTGACTAATGTGATCCGTTTAAGTTACATAAATCAAATGTTATTTATATTATTATTATGCATGTGGATTAGGCCAACAGGGGAACCACGATAAAAAAAAACGCGCCATAGACTCTACCTCATAGGTGGTGTGGAAATGAGTCATATATATATATATATAGATATATATAGATATATAGAACATAATAAAACCCATTTACTTTTTATTCTTTTCACGTATGTGAAATAGTATATTAACTTTGTTGTTTTATTTTTAGTGACACAACGTGAAGAGTATTATAGCTTCAGCCTTGCTGAAGCTAGCGTCCTTACTGGCTTTTTTTTTAGTTAGTTTATGATTACGTTCACTAAAAAAGAGCATTACAATGGATGACTTTAGATATTTTTAAAATCAATGCATAAAAATTAAAATTGAATACTTTAAAAGGAACCATGATTTTTGGTTTCTTTTAGTTAGTTTATGATTACATACACTACAAAAGTACATTTCAATGGATGACTTTAGATTTTTTAAAATCTATGCATAAAAATTAATATTGAATATTTTTAAAAGGAACCATTTTTTTTTTTTTTTTTGTTACATACACTACAAAAAAACATTTCAATGGATGATTTTAGATTTTTTTTTCTTAAAATCTATGCATAAAAATTAAAATTGAAATTTTTAAAAGGAATCATGATTTTTTGTTGCTTTTAGTTAGTTTATGATTACACTCATTCTAAAAGAGCATTTCAATGGATGGTTTTTGATTTTTTTTAAATCTATGCAAAAAATTGAATATTGGATACATTTAAAAAGAAACATGTTTATACCCTGTACACATAGTGTGTATCAGGGTATATTGTGTTTGTGCAAAAGCCAAATGTTTGTAACGCAGTGAAGGAGAGGAGGGGGACCCAATAAAGTATATATATTCTTGATCGGGCCGACAAGAGAAATTGATGAAGCCACGTCCGTCCGACTGTCCGTCTCTCCGTCTGTCCGTCCGTCCGTCCTCACTAATTATTCTCGGAAACTATAAGAGCTAGCGACTTGAAATTTGGTGGGTAGACTCGTGATGCTCGGCAGCAGATCACGTTTGAATTATTTTGTTCCACGCCCACTCCTTCCCTCCCATCCAGCACCGCCCTCTTTTTGAAAATGCTATAACTCAAACATCCAAAGAGATAGAAACATGAAAGTCGGTATGTAGTCTAAGAATGAGTAACTCTACAAAACTGCAAACCCCCTCCCCTTAATTTCTCCGCCCCTAGTATTTTTTTAAAAAAGCTATATCTCCAAAACTAACAAAGGTATACAATAGACATCTGCACAAATAGCTAAAAACGCGCATTCGAATGAACAATTCTCAAAATGAGTTGAGTGAATTTGAATGTGATGCCACAATGATTTGATTGAATGAGTGCGCTCACGTACGATTCGGTGGCACAATAAATAAAAGAAGAAAAACGAAGTGGTTGAGTGAGAATGTAGAGTTTTATTCGAATGCCAAAACGGTTCTTTAGTTGTTGTTGGTTTTCTATACGTAAGTAAAAGCAAGAAAGAAACAATAACAATTAAATGCTCAGAATTTGTATACAGAACTCGAATAATTCGAATGATCTTGGCTTAAATTTTTCGTAAAATCCACATTTTTTGACCGATTTTATTGATATTTCCAACACTACTTGAATCAATTTTGAACATCTTTAGAAAGAACCATGTTTTTTTGTTTCTTTTATGATTACATATACTACAAAAGTACATTTCAATAGATGACTTTAGATATTTTTAAAATCTATGCATAAAAATTAAATATCATATTTTATAAGGAACCATGATTTTTTTTTTTTTTCTTTTAGTTAGTTTATGATAACATACACTACAAGAGAACATTTCAATGGATGATTTGAGTTCTTTTAAAATTAATGCTTAAAAATTAAATATAATATTTTATAAGGAACCACGATTTTTTTTTTGTTTTGTTTCTTTTAGTTAGTTTATGATAACATACACTACAAAAGAACATTTCAATGGATGACTTTAGTTTTTTTTATAATCTGTGCTTAAAAATTAATATATAATATTTTACAAGGAACCATGATTTTTTGTTTGAATTAGTTAGTTTATGATTACATACACTACAAAAGAACATTTCAATGGATGACTTTAGTTTTTTTTATAATCTGTGCTTAAAAATTAATATATAATATTTTAAAAGCAACCATATTTTTTTGTTTCTTTTAGTTAGTTTATAATTACAATCACTAAAAAAGAGCATTACAATGGATGATTTTTGATTTATTTTTTTTTAAATCTATGCATAAATATTAATATTGAAAAGTTTTAGAAGGCACCATGTATTTTTGTTTCGTTTAGTTAGTTTATGATTACAATCACTAAAAAAAGAGCACTTCAATGGATAATTTTTGATTTGTTTTTAAATCTATGCATAAAAATTAACATTATATATTTTTGAAAGAAATCATGTTCTTTTTTTCTTTTATTTAGTTGATGATTACGTTCACTCAAAAAGAGCATTACAATGGATGATTTTTAGTTTTTTTTTTTAATGGAACCATGTTTTTTTGTTTAGTTTAGCTAGTTTATGATTTATTGAATCACTAAAAGAGAGCATAATAATTTTAGATTTTTTTTTAAATCTATACATAAAAATTAATATTGAATATTTTTAAAAGGAACCATGTTTTTATACTTTTCACTTATGTGAAATAGTATATTAACTTTGTCACGGAGTTTGTAACAGATCGAAATATTAATTTCCGACTATATAAAGTATATATATTCTTGATCAGGACGACAAGACGAGTTGATTTAGCCATGTCCGTCTGTCCGTCTGTCCGTCTGTCTGTCTGTCTGTCTGTATGTATGCAAACTAGTCCCTCAGTTTTGAAGCTATCGAGCTGAAACTTTAGTCTTAGAATTTATTACAATGAATCATTCGTCGGAACCAGCATGATCGGATTATTGGAACAGGTAGCTCCCATACGAAAAGAAGAAGAAAAGTGAACAAAACTTGAATCGTTGTATGGAAAACTTTTTTGTTTTGTACAATAGAGTGCTGAAATTTTAAACATAGTAGTTTTACATGGTCCGACTACATGCCTGAAAGTTTCATTGAGATTGGACGTCTGGAACTGGTAGCTCCCATACAAAATGAAGAAGAGGAAGAGAAGGAATATTCACGTCGTTGTATGGAAAACTTTTTTGTTTCTTAACCAATTGACTTGAAATTTTAAAGTTATGTTCTTAGGGAGGAATGAAATCTATTTTGACCAAAAGTGGGCGTAACCACGCGTAGCCACGCCCACTTATAGCGAAAATTTACCACGCCACGCCCACTTATAGCTTAACTTGACCCTTTGTATGGAAAACTTTTTTGTTTTTTAACCAATTGACTTGAAACTTTGCAGTTATGCTCTTAGGTAGGAATGAAAACTATTTTGACCAAAAGTGGGCGTAGCCACACCTACTTATAGCAAAAATTGACCCGTTGTATGGAAAACTTTTTTGTTTTTTAACCAATTGACTTGAAACTTTGCAGTTATGCTCTTAGGGAGGAATGAAAACTATTTTCATCAAAAGTGGGCATGGCCACGCCCACTTATAGCTTAACTTGACCCTTTGTATGAAAAACTTTTTTGTTTTTTAACCAATTGACTTAAAACTTTACAGTTATGTTCTTAGGGAGGAATGAAAACTATTTTAACCAAAAGTGGGCGTAGCCACGCCTACTTATAGCGAAAATTGACCCGTTGTATGGAAAACTTTTTTGTTTTTTAACCAATTGACTTGAAACTTTGCAGTTATGCTCTTAGGGAGGAATGAAAACTATTTTGATCAAAAGTGGGCGTGGCCACGCCCACTTATAGCGAAAATTGACCCTTTGTATGGAAAACTTTTTTGTTTTTTAACCAATTGACTTGAAACTTTGCAGTTATGCTCTTAGGGAGGAATGAAAACTATTTTGATCAAAAGTGGGCATGGCCACGCCCACTTATAGCCTAACTTGACCCTTTGTATGGAAAACTTTTTTGTTTTTTAACCAATTGACTTGAAACTTTGCAGTTATGCTCTTAGGGAGGAATGAAAACTAGTTTGATCAAAAGTGGGCGTGGCCACGCTCTTTTATAGCGAAAATTGACCCGTTGTATGGAAAACTTTTTTGCTTTTTAACCAATTGACTTGAAACTTTGCAGTTATGCTCTTAGGTAGGAATGAAAACTATTTTGACCAAAAGTGGGCGTAGCCACACCTACTTATAGCAAAAATTGACCCGTTGTATGGAAAACTTTTTTGTTTTTTAACCAATTGACTTGAAACTTTGCAGTTATGCTCTTAGGGAGGAATGAAAACTATTTTCATCAAAAGTGGGCATGGCCACGCCCACTTATAGCTTCACTTGACCCTTTGTATGAAAAACTTTTTTGTTTTTTAACCAATTGACTTAAAACTTTACAGTTATGTTCTTAGGGAGGAATGAAAACTATTTTAACCAAAAGTGGGCGTAGCCACGCCTACTTATAGCGAAAATTGACCCGTTGTATGGAAAACTTTTTTGCTTTTTAATCAACTGACTTGAAACTTTGCAGTTATGCTCTTAGGGAGGAATGAAAACTATTTTGATCAAAAGTGGGCATGGCCACGCCCACTTATAGCCTAACTTGACCCTTTGTATGGAAAAATTTTTTGTTTTTTAACCAATTGACTTGAAACATTACAGTTATGTTGTTAGGGAGGCATGAAAACTATTCATTTAGTTTTTTTTTATAGTGACACAAAGTGAAAAGTATTATAGCTTCAGCCTTGCTGAAGATAGCGTCCTTACTGGTTTTGTTTCTTTTAGTAAGTTTATGATAACGTTCACCTTAAAAAGAGCTTTACAATGGATGATTTTAGATTTTTTAAAAATCTATACATAAAAATAAAAATTTAATATTTTAAAAGGACCCATGTTTTTTTTTGTTTCTATTAGTTGGTTTATGATTACATACACTACAAATGAACATTTCAATGGAGCATAAAAATCCATATTGAATATTTTCAAAAAGAACAATGTTTTTTTGTTTCTTTGAGTTAGTTTATGGTTATATACACTATCAAAACACATTTCAATGGATGATGTTAGTTTTTTTAAAATCTATGCATTAAAATTAAAATTAGACATTTTTAAAAAGCAACCATGATTTTTTGTTTCTTTTAGTTAGTTTAAGATTACATTCACTATAAAAGTACAATTCAATGGATGATTTTCGATTTTTTTTTTTAAATCTGTGGATGAAAATTATTATTGAATAGTTTTAAAAGGAACCATGTTTTTTTGTTTCGTTTAGTTAGTTTATGATTACGTTCACTAAAAAAGAGCATTACAATGGATGACTTTAGATATTTTTAAAATCAATGCATAAAAATTAAAATTGAATACCTTAAAAGGAACCATGATTTTTGGTTTCTTTTAGTTAGTTTATGATTACATACACTACAAAAGTACATTTCAATGGATGACTTTAGATTTTTTAAAATCTATGCATGAAAATTAATATTCAATATTTTTAAAAGGAACCAGGTTTATACCCTGTACACATAGTGTGTATCAGGGTATATTGTGTTTGTGCAAAAGCCAAATGTTTGTAACGCAGTGAAGGAGAGGAGGGGGACCCAATAAAGTATATATATTCTTGATCGGGCCGACAAGAGAAATTGATGAAGCCACGTCCGTCCGACTGTCCGTCTCTCCGTCTGTCCGTCCGTCCGTCCTCACTAATTATTCTCGGAAACTATAAGAGCTAGCGACTTGAAATTTGGTGGGTAGACTCGTGATGCTCGGCAGCAGATCACGTTTGAATTATTTTGTTCCACGCCCACTCCTTCCCTCCCATCCAGCACCACCCTCTTTTTGAAAATGCTATAACTCAAACATCCAAAGAGATAGAAACATGAAAGTCGGTATGTAGTCTAAGAATGAGTAACTCTACAAAACTGCGAACCCCCTCCCCTTAATTTCTCCGCCCCTAGTATTTTTCTTAAAAAAGCTATATCTCCAAAACTAACAAAGGTATACAATAGACATCTGCACAAATAGCTAAAAACGCGCATTCGAATGAACAATTCTCAAAATGAGTTGAGTGAATTTGAATGTGATGCCACAATGATTTGATTGAATGAGTGCGCTCACGTACGATTCAGTGGCACAATAAATAAAAGAAGAAAAACGAAGTGGTTGAGTGAGAATGTAGAGTTTTATTCGAATGCCAAAACGGTTCTTTAGTTGTTGTTGGTTTTCTATACGTAAGGAAAAGCAAGAAAGAAACAATAACAATTAAATGCTCAGAATTTGTATACAGAACTCGAATAATTCGAATGATCTTGGCTTAAATTTTTCGTAAAATCCACATTTTTTGACCGATTTTATTGATATTTCCAACACTACTTGAATCAATTTTGAACATCTTTAGAAAGAACCATGTTTTTTTGTTTCTTTTATGATTACATATACTACAAAAGTACATTTCAATAGATGACTTTAGATATTTTTAAAATCTATGCATAAAAATTAAATATCATATTTTATAAGGAACCATGATTTTTTTTTTTTTTTCTTTTAGTTAGTTTATGATAACATACACTACAAGAGAACATTTCAATGGATGATTTGAGTTCTTTTAAAATTAATGCTTAAAAATTAAATATAATATTTTATAAGGAACCACGATTTTTTTTTTGTTTTGTTTCTTTTAGTTAGTTTATGATAACATACACTACAAAAGAACATTTCAATGGATGACTTTAGTTTTTTTTATAATCTGTGCTTAAAAATTAATATATAATATTTTAAAAGCAACCATATTTTTTTGTTTCTTTTAGTTAGTTTATAATTACAATCACTAAAAAAGAGCATTTCAATGGATGACTTTAGTTTTTTTTATAATCTGTGCTTAAAAATTAATATATAATATTTTAAAAGCAACCATATTTTTTTGTTTCTTTTAGTTAGTTTATAATTACAATCACTAAAAAAGAGCATTACAATGGATGATTTTTGAGTTATTTTTTTTTAAATCTATGCATAAATATTAATATTGAAAAGTTTTAGAAGGCACCATGTATTTTTGTTTCGTTTAGTTAGTTTATGATTACAATCACTAAAAAAAGAGCACTTCAATGGATAATTTTTGATTTGTTTTTAAATCTATGCATAAAAATTAACATTATATATTTTTGAAAGAAATCATGTTCTTTTTTTCTTTTATTTAGTTGATGATTACGTTCACTCAAAAAGAGCATTACAATGGATGATTTTTAGTTTTTTTTTTTAATGGAACCATGTTTTTTTGTTTAGTTTAGCTAGCTTATGATTACAATCACTAAAAAAGAGCATAATAATTTTAGATTTTTTTTTTAAATCTATACATAAAAATTAATATTGAATATTTTTAAAAGGAACCATGTTTTTTTGTTTCTTTTAGTTAGTTTATGATAACGTTCACCTTAAAAAGAGCTTTACAATGGATGATTTTAGATTTCTTAAAAATCTATACATAAAAATAAAAATTTAATATTTTAAAAGGACCCATGTTTTTTTTTGTTTCTATTAGTTGGTTTATGATTACATACACTACAAACGAACATTTCAATGGAGCATAAAAATCCATATTGAATATTTTCAAAAAGAACAATGTTTTTTTGTTTCTTTGAGTTAGTTTATGGTTATATACACTATCAAAACACATTTCAATGGATGATGTACCACACATGTACCCACACATGGTGGGCGTGGCCACGCGTGGCTACTCCCACTTTTATTCAAAATAGTTTTCATTCCTCCCTAAGAACAAAACTTTAAAATTTCGAGTCAATTGGTTAAGAAACAAAAAAGTTTTCCATACAACGGCGAGAATATTCTTTCTCTTCCTCTTCTTCATTTTGTGTGGGAGCTACCAGTTCCAGATGTCCAATCTCAATTAAACTGTCAGGCATGTAGTCGGACTATGTAAAACTACTATGTTTAAAATTTCAGCACTCTATTGTACAAAACAAAAAAGTTTTCCATACAACGATTCAAGTTTTGTTCACTTTTCTTCAAAAATGTGCAAAATTTCAGATCGATATCTTCAAAACTGTGGGAGGAGATTGTATATATATAGACAGACGGACAGATGGTCACACGGACAGATGGACATGGCTAAATCAACTCGTCTTGTCGTCCTGATCAAGAATATATATACACTATATAGTCGGAAGTGAATATTTCTGTGTGATACAAACTTCAGCACAAAGTTAATATACTATTTCACATACGTGAAAAGTAGTCTGTTATTAGGTAAGGCATATTTTCGTCTGATAAGGTACTTCTTCTTCAATGATTTCGAGGATACTTTAGTTTTTATAAAAAAGATTTTATTTCTTATGTCTTTTCGTAAAATATGTTAATGCCATCTGAAAGCGACACAGATAAGCTTTCCATTGAGCTCTTAGTCGAAAAAATCGGTGGATACATGCAAGAGTTATTAGCAAAAAACAAATCGGTGGTCAACACTATTCCGTCCTATTGCCGATTCTTTTCGCAAAGTACTTTTCTATAAATCTAGTATTTAATAGAAAAAAATTTAACGAGTTTTTTGTCCATGTAAAAAACTATTAATTCTGAATAAAATGCCGCCCATTTATGCAACTAAAAAAATGTAAAAGTCTCTTATTAGATAAGGATATTTTCGTCTGATAAGGTACTTCTTCTTCAATGATTTCGAGGACATTTTAGTTTTGATCAAAAAAATTTTATTTCTTA
Organism: Phortica okadai; assembly: GCA_034638295.1. NCBI lineage: Eukaryota > Metazoa > Arthropoda > Insecta > Diptera > Drosophilidae > Phortica > Phortica okadai. The sequence goes on along the minus strand of CM067851.1, from coordinate 25,265,875 downwards.
TGACCTTTCGTGAAATATGTTAATGTGATCTGAAAGATACAAACAGATAAGCTTTCCATCGAGCTCTTAGTCGAAGAAGTCGGTCGAAGGATTCAAGAGTTATTAGCAAAAAACAAATCGGTGGTCAAGACGATTCCGTCCTACTGCCGATTCTTTTAGCAAAGTACTTTTCTAAAAATCTAGTATTTAATAGAAAAAAATTTAACGAATTTTTTGTCCATGTAAAAAACTATTAAGCAATTAAAACCAGTAAGGACGCTATTTTCAGCAAGTCTGAAGCTATAATACTTTTCACTTTGTGTCACTATAAAAAAACTAAATGAATAGTTTTCATGCCTCCCTAACAACATAACTGTAATGTTTCAAGTCAATTCGTTAAAAAACAAAAATTTTTCTATACAACGGGTCAATTTTCGTTATAAGTAGGCGTGGCTACGCCCACTTTTGGTCAAAATAGTTTTCATTCCTCCCTAAGAACATAACTGTAAAGTTTCAAGACAATTGGTTAAAAAACAAAAAAGTTTTCATACAAAGGGTCAATTTTCGTTATAAGTAGGCGAGGCTACGCCCACTTTTGGTCAAAATAGTTTTCATTCCTCCCTAAGAATATAACTGTAAAGTTTCAAGTCAATTGGTTAAAAAACAAAAAAGTTTTCCATACAAAGGGTCAAGTTAAGCTATAAGTGGGCGTGGCCATGCCCAATTTTGATGAAAATAGTTTTCATTCCTCCCTAAGAGCATAACTGCAAAGTTTCAAGTCAATTGGTTAAAAAACAAAAAAGTTTTCCATACAAAGGGTCAATTTAAGCTATTAGTGGGCGTGGCTGCGCCTTTTTTGGTTAAAATTGTTTTCATTCCTCCCTAAGAACATAACTGTAAAGTTTCAAGTCAATTGGTTAAAAAACAAAAAAGTTTTCCATACAAAGGGTCAAGTTAAGCTATAAGTGGGCGTGGCTACGCCCACTTTTGGTCAAAATAGTTTTCATTCCTCCCTAAGAACATAACTGTAAAGTTTCAAGTCAATTGGTTAAAAAAACAAAAAAGTTTTCCATACAAAGGGTCAATTTTCGCTATAAGTAGGCGTGGCTACGCCTACTTTTGGTTAAAATAGTTTTCATTCCTCCCTAAGAACATAACTGTAAAGTTTCAAGTCAATTGGTTAAAAAACAAAAAAGTTTTCCATACAAAGGGTCAAGTTAAGCTATAAGTGGGCGTGGCCATGCCCACTTTTGATCAAAATAGTTTTCATTCCTCCTTAAGAGCGGCCCGAGCGGCGGTCATAGAAGGTCGCAAAGTGAAAATTCGGAAAGAGCAGCCCAAAATCCATATTGATGCCAATTTTCAAAACTCCCGCAAAACTTTCTTTTTTTACGACTTTCTTACTGTATTATAACTAAAAGAAACAAAAAATCATGCTTCCTTTTAAAAAATATCCAATTTTAATGTATGTTATCATAAACTAACTAAAAGAAACAAAAAATCGTGGTTCCTTTTAAAAAATATTCAATTTTAATTTTAATGCATAGATTTTAAAAGAACTAAAATCATCCACTGAAATGTTATTTTGTAATGTATGTAATCATAAACTAACTGAAAGAAACAAAAAGTCATGGTTCCTTTTAAAATATTCAAGTTTAATTTTTATGCATAGATTTTAAAAATATCTAAAGTCATCCATTGAAATGTACTTTTGTAGTATATGTAATCATAATCTACCTAAAAGAAACAAAACCAGTAGGGGAGCTATTTTCAGCTTTGCTGAAACTTATATACTCTTGCAAGTATTTGGAAAATCCGTTTTATAGTTTTTCCAATAAGAGTCCTTTAAGTTTATAAGGATAATTTTTTTTTTTGCTAACTTCAAAACTCTGGGAGAAATTCGCATTGAAACAGACAGACGGACATGGCTATATGAACTCGTCTCGTCGTGCTGATCAAGAATATATATACTTTATATAGTCAGAGATGTCTCCTCCTCTGCGTTGCAAACTTCTCGAAAAAGTTAATATACTCTTGCAAGAGTATAAAAACATGGTTCTTTCTAAAGATATTCAAAATTGATTCAAGTAGTGTTGAAAATATCAATAAAATCGGTCAAAAAAATGAGTGGTAGCCATCAAAGAGAAGGGAAATTTGTGGTATGCAGTTTTAAAGTTTTTTAGTTTTGATCAAAAAAATTTTATTTCTTACGACTTTTCGTAGAATATGTTAATGCAATCTGAAAGAGGGACAGATAAGCTTTCCATCGAGCTCTTAGTCGAAGAAGTCGTTCGAAGGATGCAAGAGTTATTAGCAAAAAACAAATCGGTGGTCAAGACGATTCCGTCCTACTGCCGATTCTTTTCGCAAAGTACTTTTCTAAAAATCTAGTATTTAATAGAAAAAAATTAAACGAATTTTTTGTCCATGTAAAAAACTATTAATTCTGAATAAAATGCCGCCCATTTAAGCAATTAAAAAAACTTAAATGTCTTTTATTAGATAAGGCATAATTTCGTTTGATAAGGTACTTCTTCAATGATTTCGAGGATATTTTAGTTTTGATCAAAAAAATTTTATTTCTTATTACTTTTCATTAAATATGTTAATGCCATCTGAAAGAGAAACAGATAAGCTTTCCATTGCGCTTTAAGTCGAAGAAAGCGGTTGAAGGATGCAAGATTTATTAGCAAAAAACAAAGCGGTGGTCAACACGATTCCGTCCTATTGCCGATTCTTTTCGCAAAGTACTTTTTTATAAATCTAGTATTTAATAGAAAAAAATTTAACGAATTTTTTTTCCATGTAAAAAACTTTTAATTCTGAATAAAATGCAATTATAAAAATTTAAATATCTCTTATTAGATAAGGCATATTTTCGTCTGATAAGGTACTTCTTCTTCAATGATTTCGAGGATATTTTAGTTTTGATCAAAAAAATTTTATTTCTTACGACTTTTCGTAAAATATGTTAATGCCATCTGAAAGAGGAACAGATAAGCTTTCCATCGAGCTCTTAGTCGAAGAAGTCGGTCGAAGGATGCAAGAGTTATTAGCAAAAAACAAATCGGTGGTCAAGACGATTCCGTCCTACTGCCGATTCTTTTTGCAAAGTACTTTTCTATAAATCTAGTATTTAATAGATAAAAATTTAACGAATTTTTTTTCCATGTAAAAAACTTTTAATTCTGAATAAAATGCAATTAAAAAAATTTAAATATCTCTTATTAGATAAGGCATATTTTCGTCTGATAAGGTACTTCTTCTTCAATGATTTCAAGGATATTTTAGTTTTTATCAAAAAGATTTTATTTCTTATGACTTTTCGTAAAATATGTTAATGCCATCTGAAAGCGAAACAGATAAGCTTTCCATTGAGCTCTTAGTCGAAAAAATCGGTGGATACATGCAAGAGTTATTAGCAAAAAACAAATCGGTGGTCAACACGATTCCGTCCTATTGCCGATTCTTTTCGCAAAGTACTTTTCTATAAATCTAGTATTTAATAGAAAAAAATTTAACGAGTTTTTTTTCCATGTAAAAAACTATTAATTCTCAATAAAATGCCGCCCATTTATGCAATTAAAAAAATGTAAATGTCTCTTATTGGATAAGGATATTTTCGTCTGATAAGGTACTTCTTCTTCAATGATTTCGAGGATATTTTTGTTTTGATCAAAAAAATTTTATTTCTTACGACTTTTCGTAAAATATGTTAATGCCATCTGAAAGAGGAACAGATAAGCTTTCCATTGAGCTCTTAGTCGAAAAAATCGGTGGATACATGCAAGAGTTATTAGCAAAAAACAAATCGGTGGTCAACACGATTCCGTCCTATTGCCGATTCTTTTCGCAAAGGCTGAAGCTATAATACTTTTCGCTTTGTGTCACTATAAAAAAACTAAATGAATAGTTTTCATGCCTCCCTAACAACATAACTGTAATGTTTCAAGTCAATTCGTTAAAAAAACAAAAAAATTTTCCATACAACGGTTCAAATTTTGCGATAAGTGGGCGTAGCCATGCCCACATTTGGTCAAAATAGTTTTCATTCCTCCCTAAGACCATAACTGCAAAGTTTCAAGTCAATTGGTTAAAAAACAAAAAAGTTTTCCATACAACGGGCAAATTTTCGCTATAAGTGGGCGTGGCTACGCGTGGTTACGCCCACTTTTGGTCAAAATAGTTTTCATTCCTCCCTAAGAACAAAACTTTAAAATTTCAAGTTAATTGGTTAAGAAACAAAAAAGTTTTCCATACAACGTCGAGAATATTCCATCTCTTCCTCTTCTTCATTTTGTATGGGAGATACCAGTTCCAGATGTCCAATCTCAATTAAACTTTCAGGCATGTAGTCGGACTATGTAAAACTACTATCTTTAAAATTTCAGCACTCTATTGTACAAAACAAAAAAGTTTTCCATACAACGATTCAAGTTTTGATCACTTTTCTTCAAAAATGTGCAAAATTTCAGCTCGATATCTTCAAAACTGTGGGAGGAGATTGTATATATATAGACAGACGGACAGATGGTCACACGGACAGATGGACATGGCTAAATGAACTCGTCTTGTCGTCCTGATCAAGAATATATATACACTATATAGTCGCAAGTGAATATTTCTGTGTGATACAAACTTCAGCACAAAGTTAATATACTATTTCACATACGTGAAAAGTATAAAAATGTAAATGTCTGTTATTAGGTAAGGCATATTTTCGTCTGATAAGGTACTTCTTCTTCAATGATTTCAAGGATATTTTAGTTTTTATCAAAAAGATTTTATTTCTTATGACTTTTCGTAAAATATGTTAATGACATCTGAAAGCGAAACAGATAAGCTTTCCATTGAGCTCTTAGTCGAAAAAATCGGTGGATACATGCAAGAGTTATTAGCAAAAAACAAATCGGTGGTCAACACGATTCCGTCCTATTGCCGATTCTTTTCGCAAAGTACTTTTCTATAAATCTAGTATTTAATAGAAAAAAAATTAACGAGTTTTTTGTCCATGTAAAAAACTATTAATTTTGAATAAAATGCCGCCCATTTAAGCAATTAAAAAAACTTAAATATCTCTTATTAGATAAGGCATATTTTCGTCTGATAAGGTACTTCTTCTTCAATGATTTCAAGGATATTTTAGTTTTTATCAAAAAGATTTTATTTCTTATTACTTTTCATTAAATATGTTAATGCCGTCTGAAAGAGAAACAGATAAGCTTTCCATTGAGCTTTTAGTCGAAGAAATCGGTTGAAGGATGCAAGAGTTATTAGCAAAAAACAAAGCGGTGGTCAACACGATTCCGTCCTATTGCCGATTCTTTTCGCAAAGTACTTTTCTATAAATCTAGTATTTAATAGAAAAAAAATTAACGAGTTTTTTGTCCATGTAAAAAACTATTAATTTTGAATAAAATGCCGCCCATTTAAGCAATTAAAAAAACTTAAATGGTTCTTATTAGATAAGGCATAATTTCGTTTGATAAGGTACTTCTTCAATGATTTCGAGGATATTTTAGTTTTGATCAAAAAAATTGTATTTCTTATTACTTTTCATTAAATATGTTAATGCCGTCTGAAAGAGAAACAGATAAGCTTTCCATTGAGCTTTTAGTCGAAGAAATCGGTTGAAGGATGCAAGAGTTATTAGCAAAAAACAAAGCGGTGGTCAACACGATTCCGTCCTATTGCCGATTCTTTTTGCAAAGTACTTTTCTATAAATCTAGTATTTAGTAGAAACAAATTTAACGAATTTTTTTTCCATGTAAAAAACTTTTAATTCTGAATAAAATGCAATAAAAAAAATTTAAATATCTCTTATTAGATAAGGCATATTTTCGTCTGATAAGGTACTTTTTCTTCAATGATTTCGAGGATATTTTAGTTTTGATCAAAAAAATTTTATTTCTTACGACTTTTCGTAAAATATGTTAATGCCATCTGAAAGAGGAACAGATAAGCTTTCCATCGAGCTCTTAGTCGAAGAAGTCGGTCGAAGGATGCAAGAGTTATTAGCAAAAAACAAATCGGTGGTCAAGACGATTCCGTCCTACTGCCGATTCTTTTCACAAAGTACTTTTTTAAAAATCTAGTATTTAATAGAAAAAAATTAAACGAACATTTTGTCCATGTAAAAAACTATTAATTCTGAATAAAATGCCGCCCATTTAAGCAATTAAAACCAGTAAGGACGCTATCTTCAGCAATGCTGAAGCCATAATACTTTTCACTTTGTGTCACTATAAAAAAAACTAAATGAATAGTTTTCATGCCTCTCTAACAACATAACTGTAATGTTTCAAGTCAATTCGTTAAAAAACAAAAAATTTTTCCATACAACGGTTCAAATTTTGCGATAAGTGGGCGTAGCCATGCCCACATTTGGTCAAAATAGTTTTCATTCCTCCCTAAGAGCATAACTGCAAAGTTTCAAGTCAATTGGTTAAAAAACAAAAAAGTTTTCCATACAACGGGTAAATTTTCGCTATAAGTCAAAATAGTTTTCATTCCTCCCTAAGAACAAAACTTTAAAATTTCAAGTTAATTGGTTAAGAAACAAAAAAGTTTTCCATACAACGTCGAGAATATTCCATCTCTTCCTCTTCTTCATTTTTTATGGGAGATACCAGTTCCAGATGTCCAATCTCAATTAAACTTTCAGGCATGTAGTCGGACTATGTAAAACTACTATCTTTAAAATTTCAGCACTCTATTGTACAAAACAAAAAAGTTTTCCATACAACGATTCAAGTTTTGATCACTTTTCTTCAAAAATGTGCAAAATTTCAGATCGATATCTTCAAAGCTGTGGGGGGAGATTGTTTATATATAGACAGGCGAACAGATGGTCACACGGACAGATGGACATGGCTAAATGAACTCGTCTTGTCGTCCTGATCAAGAATATATATACACTATATAGTCGCAAGTGAATATTTCTGTGTGATACAAACTTTAGCACAAAGTTAATATACTATTTCACATACGTGAAAAGTATAAAAATGTAAATGTCTGTTATTAGGTAAGGCATATTTTCGTCTGATAAGGTACTTCTTCTTCAATGATTTCAAGGATATTTTAGTTTTTATCAAAAAGATTTTATTTCTTATGACTTTTCGTAAAATATGTTAATGACATCTGAAAGCGAAACAGCTAAGCTTTCCATTGAGCTCTTAGTCGAAAAAATCGGTGGATACATGCAAGAGTTATTAGCAAAAAACAAATCGGTGGTCAACACGATTCCGTCCTATTGCCGATTCTTTTTGCAAAGTACTTTTCTATAAATCTAGTATTTAATAGAAAAAAAATTAACGAGTTTTTTGTCCATGTAAAAAACTATTAATTTTGAATAAAATGCCGCCCATTTAAGCAATTAAAAAAACTTAAATGGTTCTTATTAGATAAGGCATAATTTCGTTTGATAAGGTACTTCTTCAATGATTTCGAGGATATTTTAGTTTTGATCAAAAAAATTGTATTTCTTATTACTTTGCATTTAATATGTTAATGCCGTCTGAAAGAGAAACAGATAAGCTTTCCATCGAGCTTTTAGTCGAAGAAATCGGTTGAAGGATGCAAGAGTTATTAGCAAAAAACAAAGCGGTGGTCAACACGATTCCGTCCTATTGCCGATTCTTTTTGCAAAGTACTTTTCTATAAATCTAGTATTTAGTAGAAACAAATTTAACGAATTTTTTTTCCATGTAAAAAACTTTTAATTCTGAATAAAATGCAATAAAAAAAATTTAAATATCTCTTATTAGATAAGGCATATTTTCGTCTGATAAGGTACTTTTTCTTCAATGATTTCGAGGATATTTTAGTTTTGATCAAAAAAATTTTATTTCTTACGACTTTTCGTAAAATATGTTAATGCCATCTGAAAGAGGAACAGATAAGCTTTCCATCGAGCTCTTAGTCGAAGAAGTCGGTCGAAGGATGCAAGAGTTATTAGCAAAAAACAAATCGGTGGTCAAGACGATTCCGTCCTACTGCCGATTCTTTTCACAAAGTACTTTTTTAAAAATCTAGTATTTAATAGAAAAAAAATTAACGAGTTTTTTGTCCATGTAAAAAACTATTAATTTTGAATAAAATGCCGCCCATTTAAGCAATTAAAAAAACTTAAATATCTCTTATTAGATAAGGCATATTTTCGTCTGATAAGGTACTTCTTCTTCAATGATTTCAAGGATATTTTAGTTTTTATCAAAAAGATTTTATTTCTTATTACTTTTCATTAAATATGTTAATGCCGTCTGAAAGAGAAACAGATAAGCTTTCCATTGAGCTTTTAGTCGAAGAAATCGGTTGAAGGATGCAAGAGTTATTAGCAAAAAACAAAGCGGTGGTCAACACGATTCCGTCCTATTGCCGATTCTTTTCGCAAAGTACTTTTCTATAAATCTAGTATTTAATAGAAAAAAAATTAACGAGTTTTTTGTCCATGTAAAAAACTATTAATTTTGAATAAAATGCCGCCCATTTAAGCAATTAAAAAAACTTAAATGGTTCTTATTAGATAAGGCATAATTTCGTTTGATAAGGTACTTCTTCAATGATTTCGAGGATATTTTAGTTTTGATCAAAAAAATTGTATTTCTTATTACTTTTCATTAAATATGTTAATGCCGTCTGAAAGAGAAACAGATAAGCTTTCCATTGAGCTTTTAGTCGAAGAAATCGGTTGAAGGATGCAAGAGTTATTAGCAAAAAACAAAGCGGTGGTCAACACGATTCCGTCCTATTGCCGATTCTTTTTGCAAAGTACTTTTCTATAAATCTAGTATTTAGTAGAAACAAATTTAACGAATTTTTTTTCCATGTAAAAAACTTTTAATTCTGAATAAAATGCAATAAAAAAAATTTAAATATCTCTTATTAGATAAGGCATATTTTCGTCTGATAAGGTACTTTTTCTTCAATGATTTCGAGGATATTTTAGTTTTGATCAAAAAAATTTTATTTCTTACGACTTTTCGTAAAATATGTTAATGCCATCTGAAAGAGGAACAGATAAGCTTTCCATCGAGCTCTTAGTCGAAGAAGTCGGTCGAAGGATGCAAGAGTTATTAGCAAAAAACAAATCGGTGGTCAAGACGATTCCGTCCTACTGCCGATTCTTTTCACAAAGTACTTTTTTAAAAATCTAGTATTTAATAGAAAAAAATTAAACGAACATTTTGTCCATGTAAAAAACTATTAATTCTGAATAAAATGCCGCCCATTTAAGCAATTAAAACCAGTAAGGACGCTATCTTCAGCAATGCTGAAGCCATAATACTTTTCACTTTGTGTCACTATAAAAAAAACTAAATGAATAGTTTTCATGCCTCTCTAACAACATAACTGTAATGTTTCAAGTCAATTCGTTAAAAAACAAAAAATTTTTCCATACAACGGTTCAAATTTTGCGATAAGTGGGCGTAGCCATGCCCACATTTGGTCAAAATAGTTTTCATTCCTCCCTAAGAGCATAACTGCAAAGTTTCAAGTCAATTGGTTAAAAAACAAAAAAGTTTTCCATACAACGGGTAAATTTTCGCTATAAGTCAAAATAGTTTTCATTCCTCCCTAAGAACAAAACTTTAAAATTTCAAGTTAATTGGTTAAGAAACAAAAAAGTTTTCCATACAACGTCGAGAATATTCCATCTCTTCCTCTTCTTCATTTTTTATGGGAGATACCAGTTCCAGATGTCCAATCTCAATTAAACTTTCAGGCATGTAGTCGGACTATGTAAAACTACTATCTTTAAAATTTCAGCACTCTATTGTACAAAACAAAAAAGTTTTCCATACAACGATTCAAGTTTTGATCACTTTTCTTCAAAAATGTGCAAAATTTCAGATCGATATCTTCAAAGCTGTGGGGGGAGATTGTTTATATATAGACAGGCGAACAGATGGTCACACGGACAGATGGACATGGCTAAATGAACTCGTCTTGTCGTCCTGATCAAGAATATATATACACTATATAGTCGCAAGTGAATATTTCTGTGTGATACAAACTTTAGCACAAAGTTAATATACTATTTCACATACGTGAAAAGTATAAAAATGTAAATGTCTGTTATTAGGTAAGGCATATTTTCGTCTGATAAGGTACTTCTTCTTCAATGATTTCAAGGATATTTTAGTTTTTATCAAAAAGATTTTATTTCTTATGACTTTTCGTAAAATATGTTAATGACATCTGAAAGCGAAACAGCTAAGCTTTCCATTGAGCTCTTAGTCGAAAAAATCGGTGGATACATGCAAGAGTTATTAGCAAAAAACAAATCGGTGGTCAACACGATTCCGTCCTATTGCCGATTCTTTTTGCAAAGTACTTTTCTATAAATCTAGTATTTAATAGAAAAAAAATTAACGAGTTTTTTGTCCATGTAAAAAACTATTAATTTTGAATAAAATGCCGCCCATTTAAGCAATTAAAAAAACTTAAATGGTTCTTATTAGATAAGGCATAATTTCGTTTGATAAGGTACTTCTTCAATGATTTCGAGGATATTTTAGTTTTGATCAAAAAAATTGTATTTCTTATTACTTTGCATTTAATATGTTAATGCCGTCTGAAAGAGAAACAGATAAGCTTTCCATCGAGCTCTTAGTCGAAGAAGTCGGTCGAAGGATGCAAGAGTTATTAGCAAAAAACAAATCGGTGTTCAACACGATTCCGTCCTATTGCCGATTCTTTTTGCAAAATACTTTTCTATAAATGTAGTATTTAATAGAAAAAAATTTAACGAATTTTTTTTCCATGTAAAAAACTTTTAATTCTGAATAAAATGCAATTAAAAAAAATTTAAATATCTCTTATTAGATAAGGCATATTTTCGTCTGATAAGGTACTTCTTCTTCAATGATTTCAAGGATATTTTTGTTTTTATCAAAAAGATTTTATTTCTTATGACTTTTCGTAAAATATGTTAATGACATCTGAAAGCGAAACAGATAAGCTTTCCATTGAGCTCTTAGTCGAAAAAATCGGTGGATACATGCAAGAGTTATTAGCAAAAAACAAATCGGTGGTCAACACGATTCCGTCCTATTGCCGATTCTTTTCGCAAAGTACTTTTCTATAAATCTAGTATTTAATAGAAAAAAAATTAACGAGTTTTTTGTCCATGTAAAAAACTATTAATTTTGAATAAAATGCCGCCCATTTAAGCAATTAAAAAAACTTAAATGGTTCTTATTAGATAAGGCATAATTTCGTTTGATAAGGTACTTCTTCAATGATTTCGAGGATATTTTAGTTTTGATCAAAAAAATTGTATTTCTTATTACTTTTCATTAAATATGTTAATGCCGTCTGAAAGAGAAACAGATAAGCTTTCCATTGAGCTTTTAGTCGAAGAAATCGGTTGAAGGATGCAAGAGTTATTAGCAAAAAACAAAGCGGTGGTCAACACGATTCCGTCCTATTGCCGATTCTTTTTGCAAAGTACTTTTCTATAAATCTAGTATTTAGTAGAAACAAATTTAACGAATTTTTTTTCCATGTAAAAAACTTTTAATTCTGAATAAAATGCAATAAAAAAAATTTAAATATCTCTTATTAGATAAGGCATATTTTCGTCTGATAAGGTACTTTTTCTTCAATGATTTCGAGGATATTTTAGTTTTGATCAAAAAAATTTTATTTCTTACGACTTTTCGTAAAATATGTTAATGCCATCTGAAAGAGGAACAGATAAGCTTTCCATCGAGCTCTTAGTCGAAGAAGTCGGTCGAAGGATGCAAGAGTTATTAGCAAAAAACAAATCGGTGGTCAAGACGATTCCGTCCTATTGCCGATTCTTTTTGCAAAGTACTTTTCTATAAATCTAGTATTTAATAGAAAAAAATCAAACGAATTTTTTGTCCATGTAAAAAACTATTAATTTTGAATAAAATGCCGCCCATTTAAGCAATTAAAAAAACTTAAATATCTCTTATTAGATAAGGCATATTTTCGTCTGATAAGGTACTTCTTCTTCAATGATTTCAAGGATATTTTAGTTTTTATCAAAAAGATTTTATTTCTTATGACTTTTCGTAAAATATGTTAATGCCATCTGAAAGCGAAACAGATAAGCTTTCCATTGAGCTCTTAGTCGAAGAAGTCGGTCGAAGGATGCAAGAGTTATTAGCAAAAAACAAATCGGTGGTCAAGACGATTCCGTCCTATTGCCGATTCTTTTTGAAAAGTACTTTTCTATAAATCTAGTATTTAATAGAAAAAAATCAAACGAATTTTTTGTCCATGTAAAAAACTATTAATTTTGAATAAAATGCCGCCCATTTATGCAATTAAAAAAATGTAAATGTCTCTTATTGGATAAGGATATTTTCGTCTGATAAGGTACTTCTTCTTCAATGATTTCGAGGATATTTTAGTTTTGATCAAAAAAATTTTATTTCTTACGACTTTTCGTAAAATATGTTAATGCCATCTGAAAGAGGAACAGATAAGCTTTCCATCAAGCTCTTAGTCGAAGAAGTCGGTCGAAGGATGCAAGAGTTATTAGCAAAAAACAAATCGGTGGTCAAGACGATTCCGTCCTACTGCCGATTCTTTTCGAAAAGTACTTTTCTAAAAATCTAGTATTTAATAGAAAAAAATCAAACGAATTTTTTGTCCATGTAAAAAACTATTAATTTTGAATAAAATGCCGCCCATTTAAGCAATTAAAAAAACTTAAATGGTTCTTATTAGATAAGACATATTTTCGTTTGATAAGGTACTTCTTCAATGATTTCGAGGATATTTTAGTTTTGATCAAAAAAATTTCTTATTACTTTTCATTAAATATGTTAATGCCATCTGAAAGAGAAACAGATAAGCTTTCCATTGAGCGTTTAGTCGAAGAAATCGGTTGAAGGATGCAAGAGTTATTAGCAAAAAACAAAGCGGTGGTCAACACGATTCCGTCCTATTGCCGATTCTTTTTGCAAAGTACTTTTCTATAAATCTAGTATTTAATAGAAAAAAAATTTAACGAATTTTTTTTCCATGTAAAAAACTTTTAATTCTGAATAAAATGCAATTAAAAAAATTTAAATATCTCTTATTAGATAAGGCATATTTTCGTCTGATAAGGTACTTCTTCTTCAATGATTTCGAGGATATTTTAGTTTTGATCAAAAACATTTTATTTCTTACGACTTTTCGCAAAATATGTTAATGCCATCTGAAAGAGGAACAGATAAGCTTTCCATCGAGCTCTTAGTCGAAGAAGTCGGTCGAAGTATGCAAGAGTTATTAGCAAAAAACAAATCGGTGGTCAAGACGATTCCGTCCTACTGCCGATTCTTTTTGCAAAGTACTTTTCTATAAATCTAGTATTTAATAGAAAAAAAATTTAACGAATTTTTTTTCCATGTAAAAAACTTTTAATTCTGAATAAAATGCAATTAAAAAAATTTAAATATCTCTTATTAGATAAGGCATATTTTCGTCTGATAAGGTACTTCTTCTTCAATGATTTCAAGGATATTTTAGTTTTTATCAAAAAGATTTTATTTCTTATGACTTTTCGTAAAATATGTTAATGCCATCTGAAAGCGAAACAGATAAGCTTTCCATTGAGCTCTTAGTCGAAAAAATCGGTGGATACATGCAAGAGTTATTAGCAAAAAACAAATCGGTGGTCAACACGATTCCGTCCTATTGCCGATTCTTTTCGCAAAGTACTTTTCTAAAAATCTAGTATTTAATAGAAAAAAATCAAACGAATTTTTTGTCCATGTAAAAAACTATTAATTTTGAATAAAATGCCGCCCATTTAAGCAATTAAAAAAACTTAAATGGTTCTTATTAGATAAGACATATTTTCGTTTGATAAGGTACTTCTTCAATGATTTCGAGGATATTTTAGTTTTGATCAAAAAAATTTCTTATTACTTTTCATTAAATATGTTAATGCCATCTGAAAGAGAAACAGATAAGCTTTCCATTGAGCGTTTAGTCGAAGAAATCGGTTGAAGGATGCAAGAGTTATTAGCAAAAAACAAAGCGGTGGTCAACACGATTCCGTCCTATTGCCGATTCTTTTTGCAAAGTACTTTTCTATAAATCTAGTATTTAATAGAAAAAAAATTTAACGAATTTTTTTTCCATGTAAAAAACTTTTAATTCTGAATAAAATGCAATTAAAAAAATTTAAATATCTCTTATTAGATAAGGCATATTTTCGTCTGATAAGGTACTTCTTCTTCAATGATTTCAAGGATATTTTAGTTTTTATCAAAAAGATTTTATTTCTTATGACTTTTCGTAAAATATGTTAATGCCATCTGAAAGCGAAACAGATAAGCTTTCCATTGAGCTCTTAGTCGAAAAAATCGGTGGATACATGCAAGAGTTATTAGCAAAAAACAAATCGGTGGTCAACACGATTCCGTCCTATTGCCGATTCTTTTCGCAAAGTACTTTTCTATAAATCTAGTATTTAATAGAAAAAAATTTAACGAGTTTTTTTTCCATGTAAAAAACTATTAATTCTCAATAAAATGCCGCCCATTTATGCAATTAAAAAAATGTAAATGTCTCTTATTGGATAAGGATATTTTCGTCTGATAAGGTACTTCTTCTTCAATGATTTCGAGGATATTTTTGTTTTGATCAAAAAAATTTTATTTCTTACGACTTTTCGTAAAATATGTTAATGCCATCTGAAAGAGGAACAGATAAGCTTTCCATTGAGCTCTTAGTCGAAAAAATCGGTGGATACATGCAAGAGTTATTAGCAAAAAACAAATCGGTGGTCAACACGATTCCGTCCTATTGCCGATTCTTTTCGTAAAGGCTGAAGCTATAATACTTTTCGCTTTGTGTCACTATAAAAAAACTAAATGAATAGTTTTCATGCCTCCCTAACAACATAACTGTAATGTTTCAAGTCAATTCGTTAAAAAAACAAAAAAATTTTCCATACAACGGTTCAAATTTTGCGATAAGTGGGCGTAGCCATGCCCACATTTGGTCAAAATAGTTTTCATTCCTCCCTAAGACCATAACTGCAAAGTTTCAAGTCAATTGGTTAAAAAACAAAAAAGTTTTCCATACAACGGGTAAATTTTCGCTATAAGTGGGCGTGGCTACGCGTGGTTACGCCCACTTTTGGTCAAAATAGTTTTCATTCCTCCCTAAGAACAAAACTTTAAAATTTCAAGTTAATTGGTTAAGAAACAAAAAAGTTTTCCATACAACGTCGAGAATATTCCATCTCTTCCTCTTCTTCATTTTGTATGGGAGATACCAGTTCCAGATGTCCAATCTCAATTAAACTTTCAGGCATGTAGTCGGACTATATAAAACTACTATCTTTAAAATTTCAGCACTCTATTGTACAAAACAAAAAAGTTTTCCATACAACGATTCAAGTTTTGATCACTTTTCTTCAAAAATGTGCAAAATTTCAGCTCGATATCTTCAAAACTGTGGGAGGAGATTGTATATATATAGACAGACGGACAGATGGTCACACGGACAGATGGACATGGCTAAATGAACTCGTCTTGTCGTCCTGATCAAGAATATATATACACTATATAGTCGCAAGTGAATATTTCTGTGTGATACAAACTTCAGCACAAAGTTAATATACTATTTCACATACGTGAAAAGTATAAAAATGTAAATGTCTGTTATTAGGTAAGGCATATTTTCGTCTGATAAGGTACTTCTTCTTCAATGATTTCAAGGATATTTTAGTTTTTATCAAAAAGATTTTATTTCTTATGACTTTTCGTAAAATATGTTAATGACATCTGAAAGCGAAACAGATAAGCTTTCCATTGAGCTCTTAGTCGAAAAAATCGGTGGATACATGCAAGAGTTATTAGCAAAAAACAAATCGGTGGTCAACACGATTCCGTCCTATTGCCGATTCTTTTCGCAAAGTACTTTTCTATAAATCTAGTATTTAATAGAAAAAAAATTAACGAGTTTTTTGTCCATGTAAAAAACTATTAATTTTGAATAAAATGCCGCCCATTTAAGCAATTAAAAAAACTTAAATATCTCTTATTAGATAAGGCATATTTTCGTCTGATAAGGTACTTCTTCTTCAATGATTTCAAGGATATTTTAGTTTTTATCAAAAAGATTTTATTTCTTATGACTTTTCGTAAAATATGTTAATGCCATCTGAAAGCGAAACAGATAAGCTTTCCATCGAGCTCTTAGTCGAAGAAGTCGGTCGAAGGATGCAAGAGTTATTAGCAAAAAACAAAGCGGTGGTCAACACGATTCCGTCCTATTGCCGATTCTTTTTGCAAAGTACTTTTCTATAAATCTAGTATTTAATAGAAACAAATTTAACGAATTTTTTTTCCATGTAAAAAACTTTTAATTCTGAATAAAATGCAATAAAAAAAATTTAAATATCTCTTATTAGATAAGGCATATTTTCGTCTGATAAGGTACTTCTTCTTCAATGATTTCAAGGATATTTTAGTTTTTATCAAAAAGATTTTATTTCTTATGACTTTTCGTAAAATATGTTAATGACATCTGAAAGCGAAACAGATAAGCTTTCCATTGAGCTCTTAGTCGAAAAAATCGGTGGATACATGCAAGAGTTATTAGCAAAAAACAAATCGGTGGTCAACACGATTCCGTCCTATTGCCGATTCTTTTCGCAAAGTACTTTTCTATAAATCTAGTATTTAATAGAAAAAAAATTAACGAGTTTTTTGTCCATGTAAAAAACTATTAATTTTGAATAAAATGCCGCCCATTTAAGCAATTAAAAAAACTTAAATGGTTCTTATTAGATAAGGCATAATTTCGTTTGATAAGGTACTTCTTCAATGATTTCGAGGATATTTTAGTTTTGATCAAAAAAATTGTATTTCTTATTACTTTTCATTAAATATGTTAATGCCGTCTGAAAGAGAAACAGATAAGCTTTCCATTGAGCTTTTAGTCGAAGAAATCGGTTGAAGGATGTAAGAGTTATTAGCAAAAAACAAAGCGGTGGTCAACACGATTCCGTCCTATTGCCGATTCTTTTTGCAAAGTACTTTTCTATAAATCTAGTATTTAGTAGAAACAAATTTAACGAATTTTTTTTCCATGTAAAAAACTTTTAATTCTGAATAAAATGCAATAAAAAAAATTTAAATATCTCTTATTAGATAAGGCATATTTTCGTCTGATAAGGTACTTTTTCTTCAATGATTTCGAGGATATTTTAGTTTTGATCAAAAAAATTTTATTTCTTACGACTTTTCGTAAAATATGTTAATGCCATCTGAAAGAGGAACAGATAAGCTTTCCATCGAGCTCTTAGTCGAAGAAGTCGTTCGAAGGATGCAAGAGTTATTAGCAGAAAACAAATCGGTGGTCAAGACGATTCCGTCCTACTGCCGATTCTTTTCACAAAGTACTTTTCTAAAAATCTAGTATTTAATAGAAAAAAATTAAACGAACATTTTGTCCATGTAAAAAACTATTAATTCTGAATAAAATGCCGCCCATTTAAGCAATTAAAACCAGTAAGGACGCTATCTTCAGCAATGCTGAAGCCATAATACTTTTCACTTTGTGTCACTATAAAAAAAACTAAATGAATAGTTTTCATGCCTCTCTAACAACATAACTGTTTTGTTTCAAGTCAATTCGTTAAAAAACAAAAAATTTTTCCATACAACGGTTCAAATTTTGCGATAAGTGGGCGTAGCCATGCCCACATTTGGTCAAAATAGTTTTCATTCCTCCCTAAGAGCATAACTGCAAAGTTTCAAGTCAATTGGTTAAAAAACAAAAAAGTTTTCCATACAACGGGTAAATTTTCGCTATAAGTCAAAATAGTTTTCATTCCTCCCTAAGAACAAAACTTTAAAATTTCAAGTTAATTGGTTAAGAAACAAAAAAGTTTTCCATACAACGTCGAGAATATTCCATCTCTTCCTCTTCTTCATTTTGTATGGGAGATACCAGTTCCAGATGTCCAATCTCAATTAAACTTTCAGGCATGTAGTCGGACTATGTAAAACTACTATCTTTAAAATTTCAGCACTCTATTGTACAAAACAAAAAAGTTTTCCATACAACGATTCAAGTTTTGATCACTTTTCTTCAAAAATGTGCAAAATTTCAGATCGATATCTTCAAAGCTGTGGGGGGAGATTGTATATATATAGACAGGCGAACAGATGGTCACACGGACAGATGGACATGGCTAAATGAACTCGTCTTGTCGTCCTGATCAAGAATATATATACACTATATAGTCGCAAGTGAATATTTCTGTGTGATACAAACTTTAGCACAAAGTTAATATACTATTTCACATACGTGAAAAGTATAAAAATGTAAATGTCTGTTATTAGGTAAGGCATATTTTCGTCTGATAAGGTACTTCTTCTTCAATGATTTCAAGGATATTTTAGTTTTTATCAAAAAGATTTTATTTCTTATGACTTTTCGTAAAATATGTTAATGACATCTGAAAGCGAAACAGCTAAGCTTTCCATTGAGCTCTTAGTCGAAAAAATCGGTGGATACATGCAAGAGTTATTAGCAAAAAACAAATCGGTGGTCAACACGATTCCGTCCTATTGCCGATTCTTTTTGCAAAGTACTTTTCTATAAATCTAGTATTTAATAGAAAAAAAATTAACGAGTTTTTTGTCCATGTAAAAAACTATTAATTTTGAATAAAATGCCGCCCATTTAAGCAATTAAAAAAACTTAAATGGTTCTTATTAGATAAGGCATAATTTCGTTTGATAAGGTACTTCTTCAATGATTTCGAGGATATTTTAGTTTTGATCAAAAAAATTGTATTTCTTATTACTTTGCATTTAATATGTTAATGCCGTCTGAAAGAGAAACAGATAAGCTTTCCATCGAGCTCTTAGTCGAAGAAGTCGGTCGAAGGATGCAAGAGTTATTAGCAAAAAACAAATCGGTGTTCAACACGATTCCGTCCTATTGCCGATTCTTTTTGCAAAATACTTTTCTATAAATGTAGTATTTAATAGAAAAAAATTTAACGAATTTTTTTTCCATGTAAAAAACTTTTAATTCTGAATAAAATGCAATTAAAAAAAATTTAAATATCTCTTATTAGATAAGGCATATTTTCGTCTGATAAGGTACTTCTTCTTCAATGATTTCAAGGATATTTTTGTTTTTATCAAAAAGATTTTATTTCTTATGACTTTTCGTAAAATATGTTAATGACATCTGAAAGCGAAACAGATAAGCTTTCCATTGAGCTCTTAGTCGAAAAAATCGGTGGATACATGCAAGAGTTATTAGCAAAAAACAAATCGGTGGTCAACACGATTCCGTCCTATTGCCGATTCTTTTCGCAAAGTACTTTTCTATAAATCTAGTATTTAATAGAAAAAAAATTAACGAGTTTTTTGTCCATGTAAAAAACTATTAATTTTGAATAAAATGCCGCCCATTTAAGCAATTAAAAAAACTTAAATGGTTCTTATTAGATAAGGCATAATTTCGTTTGATAAGGTACTTCTTCAATGATTTCGAGGATATTTTAGTTTTGATCAAAAAAATTGTATTTCTTATTACTTTTCATTAAATATGTTAATGCCGTCTGAAAGAGAAACAGATAAGCTTTCCATTGAGCTTTTAGTCGAAGAAATCGGTTGAAGGATGCAAGAGTTATTAGCAAAAAACAAAGCGGTGGTCAACACGATTCCGTCCTATTGCCGATTCTTTTTGCAAAGTACTTTTCTATAAATCTAGTATTTAGTAGAAACAAATTTAACGAATTTTTTTTCCATGTAAAAAACTTTTAATTCTGAATAAAATGCAATAAAAAAAATTTAAATATCTCTTATTAGATAAGGCATATTTTCGTCTGATAAGGTACTTTTTCTTCAATGATTTCGAGGATATTTTAGTTTTGATCAAAAAAATTTTATTTCTTACGACTTTTCGTAAAATATGTTAATGCCATCTGAAAGAGGAACAGATAAGCTTTCCATCGAGCTCTTAGTCGAAGAAGTCGGTCGAAGGATGCAAGAGTTATTAGCAAAAAACAAATCGGTGGTCAAGACGATTCCGTCCTATTGCCGATTCTTTTTGCAAAGTACTTTTCTATAAATCTAGTATTTAATAGAAAAAAATCAAACGAATTTTTTGTCCATGTAAAAAACTATTAATTTTGAATAAAATGCCGCCCATTTATGCAATTAAAAAAATGTAAATGTCTCTTATTGGATAAGGATATTTTCGTCTGATAAGGTACTTCTTCTTCAATGATTTCGAGGATATTTTAGTTTTGATCAAAAAAATTTTATTTCTTACGACTTTTCGTAAAATATGTTAATGCCATCTGAAAGAGGAACAGATAAGCTTTCCATCAAGCTCTTAGTCGAAGAAGTCGGTCGAAGGATGCAAGAGTTATTAGCAAAAAACAAATCGGTGGTCAAGACGATTCCGTCCTACTGCCGATTCTTTTCGAAAAGTACTTTTCTAAAAATCTAGTATTTAATAGAAAAAAATCAAACGAATTTTTTGTCCATGTAAAAAACTATTAATTTTGAATAAAATGCCGCCCATTTAAGCAATTAAAAAAACTTAAATGGTTCTTATTAGATAAGACATATTTTCGTTTGATAAGGTACTTCTTCAATGATTTCGAGGATATTTTAGTTTTGATCAAAAAAATTTCTTATTACTTTTCATTAAATATGTTAATGCCATCTGAAAGAGAAACAGATAAGCTTTCCATTGAGCGTTTAGTCGAAGAAATCGGTTGAAGGATGCAAGAGTTATTAGCAAAAAACAAAGCGGTGGTCAACACGATTCCGTCCTATTGCCGATTCTTTTTGCAAAGTACTTTTCTATAAATCTAGTATTTAATAGAAAAAAAATTTAACGAATTTTTTTTCCATGTAAAAAACTTTTAATTCTGAATAAAATGCAATTAAAAAAATTTAAATATCTCTTATTAGATAAGGCATATTTTCGTCTGATAAGGTACTTCTTCTTCAATGATTTCGAGGATATTTTAGTTTTGATCAAAAACATTTTATTTCTTACGACTTTTCGCAAAATATGTTAATGCCATCTGAAAGAGGAACAGATAAGCTTTCCATCGAGCTCTTAGTCGAAGAAGTCGGTCGAAGTATGCAAGAGTTATTAGCAAAAAACAAATCGGTGGTCAAGACGATTCCGTCCTACTGCCGATTCTTTTTGCAAAGTACTTTTCTAAAAATCTAGTATTTAATAGAAAAAAATTAAACGAATATTTTGTCCATGTAAAAAACTATTAATTCTGAATAAAATGCCGCCCATTTAAGCAATTAAAACCAGTAAGGACGCTATCTTCAGCAAGGCTGAAGCTATAATACTTTTCACTTTGTGTCACTATAAAAAAAATTAAATGAATAGTTTTCATGCCTCCCTAGCGACATAACTGTAATGTTTCAAGTCAATTCGTTAAAAAACAAAAAATTTTTCCATACAACGGTTAAAATTTTGCGATAAGTGGGCGTAGCCATGCCCACATTTGGTCAAAATAGTTTTCATTCCTCCCTAAGAGCATAACTGCAAAGTTTCAAGTCAATTGGTTAAAAAACAAAAAAGTTTTCCATACAACGGGTAAATTTTCGCTATAAGTCAAAATAGTTTTCATTCCTCGCTAAGAACAAAACTTTAAAATTTCAAGTCAATTGGTTAAGAAACAAAAAAGTTTTCCATACAACGGCGAGAATATTCCTTCTCTTCCTATTCTTCATTTTGTATAGGAGCTACCAGTTCCAAATGTCCAATCTCAATGAAACTTTCAAGCATATAGTCGGACTATGTAAAACTACTATGTTTAAAATTTCAGCACTCTATTGTACAAAACAAAAAAGTTTTCCATACAACGATTCAAGTTTTGTTCACTTTTCATCAGAAATGTGCAAAATTTCAGCTCGATATCTTCAAAACTGTGGGGGGAGATTGTATATATATAGACAGGTGGACAGATGGTCACACGGACAGATGGACATGGCTAAATCAACTCGTCTTGTCGTCCTGATCAAGAATATATATACACTATATAGTCGCAAGTGAATATTTCTGTGTGATACAAACTTCAGCACAAAGTTAATATACTATTTCACATACGTGAAAAGTATAAAAATGTAAATGTCTGTTATTAGGTAAGGCATATTTTCGTCTGATAAGGTACTTCTTCTTCAATGATTTCAAGGATATTTTAGTTTTTATCAAAAAGATTTTATTTCTTATGACTTTTCGTAAAATATGTTAATGTCATCTGAAAGCGAAACAGATAAGCTTTCCATTGAGCTCTTAGTCGAAAAAATCGGTGGATACATGCAAAAGTTATTAGCAAAAACAAATCGGTGGTCAACACGATTCCGTCCTATTGCCGATTCTTTTCGCAAAGTACTTTTCTATAAATCTAGTATTTAATAGAAAAAATTTAACGAGTTTTTTGTCCATGTAAAAAACTATTAATTCTGAATAAAATGCCGCCCATTTATGCAATTAAAAAAATGTAAATGTCTCTTATTAGATAAGGATATTTTCGTCTGATAAGGTACTTCTTCTTCAATGATTTCGAGGATATTTTAGTTTTGATCAAAAAAATTGTATTTCTTAATACTTTTCATTAAATATGTTAATGCCGTCTGAAAGAGAAACAGATAAGCTTTCCATTGAGCTTTTAGTCGAAGAAATCGGTTGAAGGATGCAAGAGTCATTAGCAAAAAACAAAGCGGTGGTCAACACGATTCCGTCCTACTGCCGATTGTTTTTGAAAAGTACTTTTCTAAAAATCTAGTATTTAATAGAAAAAAATCAACCGAATTTTTTGACCATTTAAAAAACTATTAATTTTGAATAAAATGCCGCCCATTTAAGCAATTAAAAAAACTTAAATGGTTCTTATTAGATAAGGCATATTTTCGTTTGATAAGGTACTTCTTCAATGATTTCGAGGATATTTTAGTTTTGATCAAAAAAATTTCTTATTACTTTTCATTAAATATGTTAATGCCATCTGAAAGAGAAACAGATAAGCTTTCCATTGAGCTTTTAGTCGAAGAAATCGGTTGAAGGATGCAAGAGTTATTAGCAAAAAACAAAGCGGTGGTCAACACGATTCCGTCCTATTGCCGATTCTTTTTGCAAAGTACTTTTCTATAAATCTAGTATTTAATAGGAAAAAATTTAAAGGTTTTTTTTTTCCATGTAAAAAACTTTTAATTCTGAATAAAATGCAATTAAAAAAATTTAAATATCTCTTATTAGATAAGGCATATTTTCGTCTGATAAGGTACTTCTTCTTCAATGATTTCAAGGATATTTTAGTTTTTATCAAAAAGATTTTATTTCTTATGACTTTTCGTAAAATATGTATATGAAACAGATAAGCTTTCCATTGAGCTCTTAGTCGAAAAAATCGGTGGATACATGCAAGAGTTATTAGCAAAAAACAAATCGGTGGTCAACACGATTCCGTCCTATTGCCGATTCTTTTCGCAAAGTACTTTTCTATAAATCTAGTATTTAATAGAAAAAAATTTAACGAGTTTTTTTTCCATGTAAAAAACTTTTAATTCTGAATAAAATGCAATTAAAAAAAATTTAAATATCTCTTATTAGATAAGGCATATTTTCGTCTGATAAGGTATTTCTTCTTCAATGATTTCGAGGATATTTTAGTTTTGATCAAAAACATTTTATTTCTTACGACTTTTCGCAAAATATGTTAATGCCATCTGAAAGAGGAACAGATAAGCTTTCCATCGAGCTCTTAGTCGAAGAAGTCGGTCGAAGGATGCAAGAGTTATTAGCAAAAAACTAAGCGATGGTCAACACGATTCCGTCCTATTGCCGATTCTTTTTGCAAAGTACTTTTCTATAAATCTAGTATTTAATAGAAAAAAATTTAACGAGTTATTTTTCCATGTAAAAAACTATTAATTCTGAATAAAATGCCGCCCATTTATGCAATTAAAAAAATGTAAATGTCTCTTATTGGATAAGGATATTTTCGTCTGATAAGGTACTTCTTCTTCAATGATTTCGAGGATATTTTAGTTTTGATCAAAAAAATTTTATTTCTTACGACTTTTCGTAAAATATGTTAATGCCATCTGAAAGAGGAACAGATAAGCTTTCCACCAAGCTCTTAGTCGAAGAAGTCGGTCGAAGGATGCAAGAGTTATTAGCAAAAAACAAATCGGTGGTCAAGACGATTCCGTCCTACTGCCGATTCTTTTCGAAAAGTACTTTTCTAAAATTCTACTATTTAATAGAAAAAAATCAAACGAATTTTTTGTCCATGTAAAAAACTATTAATTTAGAATAAAATGCCGCCCATTTAAGCAATTAAAAAAACTTAAATGGTTCTTATTAGATAAGACATATTTGCGTTTGATAAGGTACTTTTTCAATGATTTCGAGGATATTTTAGTTTTGATCAAAAAAATTTTATTTCTTATGACTTTTCGTAAAATATGTTAGTGAAAGAGGAACAGATAAGCTTTCCACCAAGCTCTTAGTCGAAGAAGTCGGTCGAAGGATGCAAGAGTTATTAGCAAAAAACAAATCGGTGGTCAAGACGATTCCGTCCTACTGCCGATTCTTTTCGAAAAGTACTTTTCTAAAAATCTAGTATTTAATAGAAAAAATCAAACGAATTTTTTGTCCATGTAAAAAACTGTTAATTTTGAATAAAATGCCGCCCATTTAAGCAATTAAAAAAACTTAAATGGTTCTTATTAGATAAGGCATATTTGCGTTTGATAAGGTACTTCTTCAATGATTTCGAGGATATTTTAGTTTTTATCAAAAAGATTTTATTTCTTATGACTTTTCATTAAATATGTTAATGCCATCTGAAAGAGAAACAGATAAGCTTTCCATTGAGCTTTTAGTCGAAGAAATCGGTTGAAGGATGCAAGAGTTATTAGCAAGAAACAAAGCGGTGGTCAACACGATTCCGTCCTATTGCCGATTCTTTTTGCAAAGTACTTTTCTATAAATCTAGTATTTAATAGAAAAAAAATTTAACGAATTTTTTTTCCATGTAAAAAACTTTTAATTCTGAATAAAATGCAATTAAAAAAATTTAAATATCTCTTATTAGATAAGGCATATTTTCGTCTGATAAGGTACTTCTTCTTCAATGATTTCGAGGATATTTTAGTTTTGATCAAAAACATTTTATTTCTTACGACTTTTCGCAAAATATGTTAATGCCATCTGAAAGAGGAACAGATAAGCTTTCCATCGAGCTCTTAGTCGAAGAAGTCGGTCGAAGGATGCAAGAGTTATTAGCAAAAAACAAATCGGTGGTCAAGACGATTCCGTCCTACTGCCGATTCTTTTCGCAAAGTACTTTTCTAAAAATCTAGTATTTAATAGAAAAAAATTAAACGAATATTTTGTCCATGTAAAAAACTATTAATTCTGAATAAAATGCCGCCCATTTAAGCAATTAAAACCAGTAAGGACGCTATCTTCACCAAGGCTGAAGCTATAATACTTTTCACTTTGTGTCACTATAAAAAAAATTAAATGAATAGTTTTCATGCCTCCCTAGCGACATAACTGTAATGTTTCAAGCCAATTCGTTAAAAAACAAAAAGTTTTTCCATACAACGGTTAAAATTTTGCGATAAGTGGGCGTAGCCATGCCCACATTTGGTCAAAATAGTTTTCATTCCTCCCTAAGAGCATAACTGCAAAGTTTCAAGTCAATTGGTTAAAAAACAAAAAAGTTTTCCATACAACGGGTAAATTTTCGCTATAAGTCAAAATAGTTTTCATTCCTCGCTAAGAACAAAACTTTAAAATTTCAAGTCAATTGGTTAAGAAACAAAAAAGTTTTCCATACAACGGCGAGAATATTCCTTCTCTTCCTCTTCTTCATTTTGTATAGGAGCTACCAGTTCCAAATGTCCAATCTCAATGAAACTTTCAGGCATGTAGTCGGACAATGTAAAACTACTATGTTTAAAATTTCAGCACTCTATTGTACAAAACAAAAAAGTTTTCCATACAACGATTCAAGTTTTGTTCACTTTTCTTCAAAAATGTGCAAAATTTCAGCTCGATATCTTCAAAACTGTGGGAGGAGATTGTATATATATAGACAGGCGGACAGATGGTCACACGGACAGATGGACATGGCTAAATCAACTCGTCTTGTCGTCCTGATCAAGAATATATATACACTATATAGTCGCAAGTGAATATTTCTGTGTGATACAAACTTCAGCACAAAGTTAATATACTATTTCACATACGTGAAAAGTATAAAAATGTAAATGTCTGTTATTAGGTAAGGCATATTTTCGTCTGATAAGGTACTTCTTCTTCAATGATTTCAAGGATATTTTAGTTTTTATCAAAAAGATTTTATTTCTTATGACTTTTCGTAAAATATGTTAATGCCATCTGAAAGCGAAACAGATAAGATTTCCATTGAGCTCTTAGTCGAGTTATTAGCAAAAAACAAATCGGTGGTCAACACGATTCCGTCCTATTGCCGATTCTTTTCGCAAAGTACTTTTCTATAAATCTAGTATTTAATAGAAAAAAATTTAACGAGTTTTTTGTCCATGTAAAAAACTATTAATTCTGAATAAAATGCCGCCCATTTATGCAATTAAAAAAATGTAAATGTCTCTTATTAGATAAGGATATTTTCGTCTGATAAGGTACTTCTTCTTCAATGATTTCGAGGATATTTTAGTTTTGATCAAAAAAATTGTATTTCTTATTACTTTTCATTAAATATGTTAATGCCATCTGAAAGAGAAACAGATAAGCTTTCCATTGAGCTTTTAGTCGAAGAAATCGGTCGAAGGATGCAAGAGTTATTAGCAAAAAACAAAGCGGTGGTCAACACGATTCCGTCCTATTGCCGATTCTTTTTGCAAAGTACTTTTCAATAAATCTAGTATTTAATAGAAAACCAGTAAGGACGCTATCTTCAGCAAGGCTGAAGCTATAATACTTTTCACTTTGTGTCACTATAAAAAAAACTAAATGAATAGTTTTCATGCCTCCCTAACAACATAACTGTAATGTTTCAAGTCAATTCGTTAAAAAACAAAAAATTTTTCCATACAACGGTTCAAGTTTTGCGATAAGTGGGCGTAGCCATGCCCAAATTTGGTCAAAATAGTTTTCATTCCTCCCTAAGGACATAACTGTAATGTTTCAAGTCAATTCGTTAAAAAACAAAAAATTTTTCCATACAACGGTTCAAGTTTTGCGATAAGTGGGCGTAGCCATGCCCAAATTTGGTCAAAATAGTTTTCATTCCTCCCTAAGAACATAACTGTAAAGTTTCAAGTCAATTGGTTAAAAAACAAAAAAGTTTTCCATACAAAGGGTCAAGTTAAGCTATAAGTGGGCGTGGCCATGCCCACTTTTGATCAAAATAGTTTTCATTCCTCCCTAAGAGCATAACTGCAAAGTTTCAAGTCAATTGGTTAAAAAACAAAAAAGTTTTCCATACAACGGGTCAATTTTTGCTATAAGTAGGCGTGGCTACGCCCACTTTTGGTCAAAATAGTTTTCATTCCTCTCTAGGAACATAACTGTAAAGTTTTAAGTCAATTGGTTAAAAAACAAAAAAGTTTTCCATACAAAGGGTCAATTTTCGCTATAAAAGGGCGTGGCTACGCCCACTTTTCGTCAAAATAGTTTTCATTCCTCCCTAAGAACATAACTGCAAAGTTTCAAGTCAATTGGTTAAGAAACAAAAAAGTTTTCCATACAACGGGTCAATTTTCGCTATAAGTAGGCGTGGCTACGCCCACTTTTGGTTAAAATAGTTTTCATTCCTCAATAAGAACATAACTGTAAAGTTTCAAGTCAATTGGTTGAAAAACAAAAAAGTTTTCCATACAAAGGGTCAAGTTAAGCTATAAGTGGGCGTGGCCACGCCCACTTTTGATCAAAATAGTTTTCATTCCTCCCTAAGAGCATAACTGCAAAGTTTCAAGTCAATTGGTTAAGAAACAAAAAAGTTTTCCATACAACGGGTCAATTTTCGCTATAAGTGGGCGTGGCTACGCCTGGCTACGCCCACTTTTGGTCAAAATAGTTTTCATTCCTCTCTAAGAACATAACTGTAAAGTTTCAAGTCAATTGGTTAAAAAACAAAAAAGTTTTCCATACAACGGGTAAATTTTCGCTATAAGTGGGCGTGGCTACGCGTGGTTACGCCCACATTTGGTCAAAATAGATTTCATTCCTCCCTAAGAACATAACTTTAAAATTTCAAGTCAATTGGTTAAGAAACAAAAAAGTTTTCCATACAACGACGTGAATATGGCTTCTCTTCCTCTTCTTCATTTTGTATGGGAGCTACCAGTTCCAGATGTCCAATCTCAATGAAACTTTCAGGCATGTAGTCGGACCATGTAAAACTACTATGTTTAAAATTTCAGCACTCTATTGTACAAAACAAAAAAGTTTTCCATACAACGATTCAAGTTTTGTTCACTTTTCTTCTTCTTTTCGTATGGGAGCTACCTGTTCCAATAATCCGATCATGCTGGTTCCGACGAATGATTCATCGTAATAAATTCTAAGACTCTGTGCAAAGTTTCAGCTCGATAGCTTCAAAACTGAGGGACTAGTTTGCATACATACAGACAGACAGACAGACAGACAGACGGACAGACGGACATGGCTAAATCAACTCGTCTTGTCGTCCTGATCAAGAATATATATACTTTATATAGTCGGAAATTAATATTTCGATCTGTTACAAACTCCGTGACAAAGTTATTATACTATTTCACATAAGTGAAAAGTATAAAAATTTAACGAATTTTTTTTCCATGTAAAAAACTTTTAATTCTGAATAAAATGCAATTAAAACCAGTAAGGGCGGTATAGTTGAGTATTCTCAACTATATAATACCCTGTACACATAGTAGGCGGTGCCACACCCTCAATCTACAAACACGTATTAATTTGGCAGCCCAGATCAAATATCGTTCAAAATATCAAGAAAAACGGTCAAAAAATGTGGAATTTACAAAAGTTTTGAGTTTGTGGAAGATTGAGGGGTAACCATCAAAAGAGGGGGATTTTGTGGTATGCAGTCTTAAAGATATATATTTACTGAGCTTGTATACGAAATATCAGGCTTGTACTTTCAATAGTTTCGGAGATATAGCATTTCTAAGAAAACAACTGGGGGAGGGGAAATGATGGGGAGGGGTAAAAATTGGGAAATGCAGTTTTGTAGATCTATATATACTGAGTCTACGTACCGACTTTCATGTTTGTACCTGTTATAGTTTGAAAGATGTAGTAATTTTAAGTAAAATAAAGGGGAATATATTAAAAATTTCAATTTGTTGGTCTCTGAGGGGTAACAATCAAAGAGAGGGGAAATTTGTTAAATGCAGTTTTCAAGATGTATTATCACTGAGCTTGTATACAAATTTTCAGGGTCGTACCTTTGTTAATTTTGGAGATATAGCAAAATACAGAAAATAACTGGGGGAGGGGAAATGAAAATGAGGGGGGGATTTTTTGGTATGCAGTTTTGTAGGGCTATACATACTGAGTCTACATACCGACTTTCATGTTTCTATCTCTTTGGGTGTTTGAGTTATAACGATTTAAAAAAGTGGTTGTGGCTGGATGGGTGGGAAGGAGGGGGCGTGGCAAAAAAAAAAAAATAAACTTGATCTGCTGCCGAGCATCACGAGTCTACCCACCAAATTTCAAGTCTCTAGCTCTTATAGTTTTCGAGAACCGTTGGTGAGGACGGACGGACAGACGGACAGACAGACAGACGGACGGACATGGCTCAATCAATTTCTCTTGTCGTCCTGATCAAGAATATATATACTCTTTGGGGTCCCCCTCCCCTCCTTCTGTGCGTTACATACATTTCGTTCAAACAAACCCAATATACCCTGATACACAGTGTGTGTACAGGGTATAAAAATTTAAATATCTCTTATTAGATAAGGCATATTTTCGTCTGATAAGGTACTTCTTCAATGATTTCGAGGATATTTTAGTTTTGATCAAAAACATTTTATTTCTTACGACTTTTCGCAAAATATGTTAATGCCATCTGAAAGAGGAACAGATAAGCTTTCCATCGAGCTCTTAGTCGAAGAAGTCGGTCGAAGGATGCAAGAGTTATTAGCAAGAAACAAATCGGTGGTCAAGACGATTCCGTCCTACTGCCGATTCTTTTCGCAAAGTACTTTTCTAAAAATCTAGTATTTAATAGAAAAAAATTAAACGAATATTTTTTCCATGTAAAAAACTATTTATTCTGAATAAAATGCCGCCCATTTAAGCAATTAAAACCAGTAAGGACGCTATCTTCAGCAAGGCTGAAGCTATAATACTTTTCACTTTGTGTCACTATAAAAAAAATTAAATGAATAGTTTTCATGCCTCCCTAACAACATAACTGTAATGTTTCAAGTCAATTCGTTAAAAAACAAAAAATTTTTCCATACAACGGTTAAAATTTTGCGATAAGTGGGCGTAGCCATGCCCACATTTGGTCAAAATAGTTTTCATTCCTCCCTAAGAGCATAACTGCAAAGTTTCAAGTCAATTGGTTAAAAAACAAAAAAGTTTTCCATACAACGGGTAAATTTTCGCTATAAGTCAAAATAGTTTTCATTCCTCGCTAAGAACAAAACTTTAAAATTTCAAGTCAATTGGTTAAGAAACAAAAAAGTTTTCCATACAACGGCGAGAATATTCCTTCTCTTCCTCTTCTTCATTTTGTATAGGAGCTACCAGTTCCAAATGTCCAATCTCAATGAAACTTTCAGGCATGTAGTCGGACAATGTAAAACTACTATGTTTAAAATTTCAGCACTCTATTGTACAAAACAAAAAAGTTTTCCATACAACGATTCAAGTTTTGTTCACTTTTCTTCAAAAATGTGCAAAATTTCAGCTCGATATCTTCAAAACTGTGGGAGGAGATTGTATATATATAGACAGGCGGACAGATGGTCACACGGACAGATGGACATGGCTAAATCAACTCGTCTTGTCGTCCTGATCAAGAATATATATACACTATATAGTCGCAAGTGAATATTTCTGTGTGATACAAACTTCAGCACAAAGTTAATATACTATTTCACATACGTGAAAAGTATAAAAATGTAAATGTCTGTTATTAGGTAAGGCATATTTTCGTCTGATAAGGTACTTCTTCTTCAATGATTTCAAGGATATTTTAGTTTTTATCAAAAAGATTTTATTTCTTATGACTTTTCGTAAAATATGTTAATGCCATCTGAAAGCGAAACAGATAAGATTTCCATTGAGCTCTTAGTCGAAAAAATCGGTGGATACATGCAAGAGTTATTAGCAAAAAACAAATCGGAGGTCAACACGATTCCGTCTTATTGCCGATTCTTTTCGCAAAGTACTTTTCTATAAATCTAGTATTTAATAGAAAAAAATTTAACGAGTTTTTTGTCCATGTAAAAAACTATTAATTCTGAATAAAATGCCGCCCATTTATGCAATTAAAAAAATGTAAATGTCTCTTATTAGATAAGGATATTTTCGTCTGATAAGGTACTTCTTCTTCAATGATTTCGAGGATATTTTAGTTTTGATCAAAAAAATTGTATTTCTTATTACTTTTCATTAAATATGTTAATGCCATCTGAAAGAGAAACAGATAAGCTTTCCATTGAGCTTTTAGTCGAAGAAATCGGTTGAAGGATGCAAGAGTTATTAGCAAAAAACAAAGCGGTGGTCAACACGATTCAGTCCTATTGCCGATTCTTTTTGCAAAGTAATTTTCAATAAATCTAGTATTTAATAGAAAAAAATTTAACGAATTTTTTTTCCATGTAAAAAACTTTTAATTCTGAATAAAATGCAATTAAAAAAATTTAAATATCTCTTATTAGATAAGGCATATTTTCGTCTGATAAGGTACTTCTTCTTCAATGATTTCGAGGATATTTTAGTTTTGATCAAAAACATTTTTTTTCTTACGACTTTTCGCAAAATATGTTAATGCCATCTGAAAGAGGAACAGATAAGCTTTCCATCGAGCTCTTAGTCGAAGAAGTCGGTCGAAGGATGCAAGAGTTATTAGCAAAAAACAAATCGGTGGTCAAGACGATTCCGTCCTACTGCCGATTCTTTTCGCAAAGTACTTTTCTAAAAATCTAGTATTTAATAGAAAAAAATTAAACGAATTTTTTTCCATGTAAAAAACTATTAATTCTGAATAAAATGCCGCCCATTTAAGCAATTAAAACCAGTAAGGACGTTATCTTCAGCAAGGCTGAAGCTATAATACTTTTCACTTTGTGTCACTATAAAAAAAATTAAATGAATAGTTTTCATGCCTCCCTAACAACATAACTGTAATGTTTCAAGCCAATTCGTTAAAAAACAACAAATTTTTCCATACAACGGTTAAAATTTTGCGATAAGTGGGCGTAGCCATGCCCACATTTGGTCAAAATAGTTTTCATTCCTCCCTAAGAGCATAACTGCAAAGTTTCAAGTCAATTGGTTAAAAAACAAAAAAGTTTTCCATACAACGGGTAAATTTTCGCTATAAGTCAAAATAGTTTTCATTCCTCGCTAAGAACAAAACTTTAAAATTTCAAGTCAATTGGTTAAGAAACAAAAAAGTTTTTCATACAACGGCGAGAATATTCCTTCTCTTCCTCTTCTTCATTTTGTATAGGAGCTACCAGTTCCAAATGTCCAATCTCAATGAAACTTTCAGGCATGTAGTCGGACAATGTAAAACTACTATGTTTAAAATTTCAGCACTCTATTGTACAAAACAAAAAAGTTTTCCATATAACGATTCAAGTTTTGTTCACTTTTCTTCAAAAATGTGAAAAATTTCAGCTCGATATCTTCAAAACTGTGGGCGGAGATTGTATATATATAGACAGGCGGACAGATGGTCACACGGACAGATGGACATGGCTAAATCAACTCGTCTTGTCGTCCTGATCAAGAATATATATACACTATATAGTCGCAAGTGAATATTTCTGTGTGATACAAACTTCAGCACAAAGTTAATATACTATTTCACATACGTGAAAAGTATAAAAATGTAAATGTCTGTTATTAGGTAAGGCATATTTTCGTCTGATAAGGTACTTCTTCTTCAATGATTTCAAGGATATTTTAGTTTTTATCAAAAAGATTTTATTTCTTATGACTTTTCGTAAAATATGTTAATGCCATCTGAAAGCGAAACAGATAAGATTTCCATTGAGCTCTTAGTCGAAAAAATCGGTGGATACATGCAAGAGTTATTAGCAAAAAACAAATCGGTGGTCAACACGATTCCGTCCTATTGCCGATTCTTTTCGCGAAGTACTTTTCTATATATCTAGTATTTAATAGAAAAAAATTTAACGAGTTTTTTGTCCATGTAAAAAACTATTAATTCTGAATAAAATGCCGCCCATTTATGCAATTAAAAAAATGTAAATGTCTCTTATTAGATAAGGATATTTTCGTCTGATAAGGTACTTCTTCTTCAATGATTTCGAGGATATTTTAGTTTTGATCAAAAAAATTGTATTTCTTATTACTTTTCATTAAATATGTTAATGCCATCTGAAAGAGAAACAGATAAGCTTTCCATTGAGCTTTTAGTCGAAGAAATCAGTTGAAGGATGCAAGAGTTATTAGCAAAAAACAAAGCGGTGGTCAACACGATTCCGTCCTATTGCCGATTCGTTTTGCAAAGTACTTTTCTATAAATCTAGTATTTAATAGAAAAAAATTTAACGAATTTTTTTTCCATGTAAAAAACTTTTAATTCTGAATAAAATGCAATTAAAAAAATTTAAATATCTCTTATTAGATAAGGCATATTTTCGTCTGATAAGGTACTTCTTCTTCAATGATTTCGAGGATTTTTAAGTTTTGATCAAAAAAATTTTATTTCTTACGACTTTTCGTAAAATATGTTAATGCCATCTGAAAGCGAAACAGATAAGATTTCCATTGAGCTCTTAGTCGAAAAAATCGGTGGATACATGCAAGAGTTATTAGCAAAAAACAAATCGGTGGTCAACACGATTCCGTCCTATTGCCGATTCTTTTCGCAAAGTACTTTTCTATAAATCTAGTATTTAATAGAAAAAAATTTAACGAGTTTTTTGTCCATGTAAAAAACTATTAATTCTGAATAAAATGCCGCCCATTTATGCAATTAAAAAAATGTAAATGTCTCTTATTAGATAAGGATATTTTCGTCTGATAAGGTACTTCTTCTTCAATGATTTCGAGGATATTTTAGTTTTGATCAAAAAAATTGTATTTCTTATTACTTTTCATTAAATATGTTAATGCCATCTGAAAGAGAAACAGATAAGCTTTCCATTGAGCTTTTAGTCGAAGAAATCGGTTGAAGGATGCAAGAGTTATTAGCAAAAAACAAAGCGGTGGTCAACACGATTCCGTCCTATTGCCGATTCTTTTTGCAAAGTACTTTTCAATAAATCTAGTATTTAATAGAAAAAAATTTAACGAATTTTTTTTCCATGTAAAAAACTTTTAATTCTGAATAAAATGCAATTAAAAAAATTTAAATATCTCTTATTAGATAAGGCATATTTTCGTCTGATAAGGTACTTCTTCTTCAATGATTTCGAGGATATTTTAGTTTTGATCAAAAACATTTTATTTCTTACGACTTTTCGCAAAATATGTTAATGCCATCTGAAAGAGGAACAGATAAGCTTTCCATCGAGCTCTTAGTCGAAGAAGTCGGTCGAAGGATGCAAGAGTTATTAGCAAAAAACAAATCGGTGGTCAAGACGATTCCGTCCTACTGCCGATTCTTTTCGCAAAGTACTTTTCTAAAAATCTAGTATTTAATAGAAAAAAATTAAACGAATATTTTTTCCATGTAAAAAACTATTAATTCTGAATAAAATGCCGCCCATTTAAGCAATTAAAACCAGTAAGGACGCTATCTTCAGCAAGGCTGAAGCTATAATACTTTTCACTTTGTGTCACTATAAAAAAAATTAAATGAATAGTTTTCATGCCTCCCTAACAACATAACTGTAATGTTTCAAGTCTATTCGTTAAAAAACAAAAAATTTTTCCATACAACGGTTAAAATTTTGCGATAAGTGGGCGTAGCCATGCCCACATTTGGTCAAAATAGTTTTCATTCCTCCCTAAGAGCATAACTGCAAAGTTTCAAGTCAATTGGTTAAAAAACAAAAAAGTTTTCCATACAACGGGTAAATTTTCGCTATAAGTCAAAATAGTTTTCATTCCTCGCTAAGAACAAAACTTTAAAATTTCAAGTCTATTCGTTAAAAAACAAAAAATTTTTCCATACAACGGTTCAAATTTTGCGATAAGTGGGCGTAGCCATGCCCACATTTGGTCAAAATAGTTTTCATTCCTCCCTAAGAGCATAACTGCAAAGTTTCAAGTCAATTGGTTAAAAAACAAAAAAGTTTTCCATACAAAGGGTCAAGTTAAGCTATAAGTGGGCGTGGCCATGCCCACTTTTGATCAAAATAGTTTTCATTCCTCCCTAAGAGCATAACTGCAAAGTTTCAAGTCAATTGGTTGAAAAACAAAAAAGTTTTCCATACAACGGGTCAATTTTCGTTATAAGTAGGCGTGGCTACGCCCACTTTTGATTAAAATAGTTTTTATTCCTCCCTAAGAACATAACTGTAAAGTTTCAAGTCAATTGGTTAAAAAACAAAAAAGTTTTCCATACAAAGGGTCAAGTTAAGCTATAAGTGGGCGTGGCCATGCCCACTTTTGATAAAAATAGTTTTCATTCCTCCCTAAGAGCATAACTGCAAAGTTTCAAGTCAATTGGTTAAAAAACAAAAAAGTTTTCCATACAACGGGCGTGGCCATGCCCACTTTTGATAAAAATAGTTTTCATTCCTCCCTAAGAGCATAACTGCAAAGTTTCAAGTCAATTGGTTAAAAAACAAAAAAGTTTTCCATACAACGGGTCAATTTTCGCTATAAGTAGGCGTGGCTACGCCCACTTTTGGTTAAAATAGTTTTCATTCCTCGCTAAGAACATAACTGCAAAGTTTGAAGTCAATTGGTAAAGAAACAAGAAAGTTTTCCATACAACGGCGAGAATATCCCTTCTCTTCCTCTTCTTCATTTTGTATGGGAGCTACCAGTTCCAGATGTCCAATCTCAATGAAACTTTCAGGCATGTAGTCGGACTATGTAAAACTACTATGTTTGAAATTTCAGCACTCTATTGTACAAAACAAAAAAGTTTTCCATACAACGATTCAAGTTTTGTTCACTTTTCTTCTTCTTTTCGTATGGGAGCTACCTGTTCCAATAATCCGATCATGCTGGTTACGACGAATGATTCATCGTAATAAATTCTAAGACTCTGTGCAAACTTTCAGCTCGATAGCTTCAAAACTGAGGGATTAGTTTGCATACATACAGACAGACAGACCGACAGACAGACAGACGGACAGACGAACATGGCTAAATCAACTCGTCTTGTCGTCATGATCAAGAATATATATACTTTATATAGTCGGAAATTAATATTTCGATCTGTTACAAACTCCGTGACAAAGTTATTATACTATTTCACATAAGTGAAAAGTATAACAATTTAATATCATTCATTAAAATGCTCTGTTTTAGTGAACGTTACCATAAACTAATAATACAATAAGGAAGTAGTTTTACCTGGAAAGTTTTGCGGGAGTTTTGAAACTTGGCATCTATATGGATTTTGGGCTGCTATTTCCCAATTTTTACTTTTCGAGCTTCTATAACTGTCACTCGAGCCGCCATTTCATACAAAATGTATGAAAACCATAGTAAAAAAGTTGTACAGTTTGCGGCGATCGTGCGCCTAAACTGATAGTTTAAAAAAACAAAGCTTAAATATAATTTGTTGGAAATTTCATCTAGTTTAATTTAGTATAGAGATGTTTTTGCCGTAAAATGAGCCAAAATGGAAATATAATAAAAAAGTGATTTTGGACGCCATTTTTTCAAAATGGCGGCTCGAGCGGCGGTCATAGAAGGTCGCAAAGTGAAAATTCGGAAAGAGCAGCCCAAAATCCATATCGATGCCAATTTTCAAAACTCCCGCAAAACTTTCCAGGTAA
This sequence comes from Phortica okadai, assembly GCA_034638295.1. Taxonomy (NCBI): domain Eukaryota; kingdom Metazoa; phylum Arthropoda; class Insecta; order Diptera; family Drosophilidae; genus Phortica; species Phortica okadai. Next base: position 25,228,798 of record CM067851.1, on the reverse strand, counting down.
CCCTTTTTTTACAACTTCCTTACTGTATTATAACTAAAAGAAACAAAAAATCATGGTTCCTTTTAAAAAATATCCAATTTTAATGTATGTAATCATAAACTAACTAAAGGAAACAAAAAATCATGGTTGCTTTAAAAATATTAAAGTTTAATTTTTAAGCATAGATTTTAAAAAAATCTAAAGTCGTCCATTGAAATGTTCTTTTGTAGTGTATGTTATCATAAACTAACTAAAAGAAACAAAAAAAAATCATGGTTCCTTATAGAATATTATATTTTAATTTTTAAGCATAGATTTTAAAAATATCTAAAGTCATCCATTGAAATGTACTGTTGTAGTGTGAATAATCATAAACTAACTAAAAGAAACAAAAAATCATGGTTCCTTTTAAAAAATATTCAATTTTAATTTTAATGCATAGATTTTAAAAGAACTAAAATCATCCACTGAAATGTTGTTTTGTAATGTATGTAATCATAAACTAACTGAAAGAAACAAAAAGTCATGGTTCCTTTTAAAATATTCAAGTTTAATTTTTATGCATAGTTTTTAAAAATATCTAAAGTCATCCATTGAAATGTACTTTTGTAGTATATGTAATCATAAACTACCTAAAAGAAACAAAACCAGTAGGGGAGCTATTTTCAGCTTTGCTGAAACTTAAATACTCTTGCAAGCATTTGGAAAATACGTTTTATAGTTTTTCCAATAAGAGTCCTTTAAGTTTATAAAGATAATTTTTTTTTTTAAAGAATACAATACAATCATTCTACTTTTCATTTTACGATTTTCTATCTCGTCTGCTTATAGATATATCACATTTTTAAGTTTTTCTCTATATGGGCGGTGCCACGCCCTTATGTCCGATTCTTATGAAACTTTGTAATATGGTCAAGGATTCCTGGCAGCTATAAGCTATTGTATTCCGATCAGGCTGGTTTCTACATATAAACTGCCTGCAAGGAAAAGAAAATGTTGTGCGTTTAAATTTTTTTGCTAACTTCAAAACTCTGGGAGAAATTCGCATTGAAACAGAAAGACGGACATGGCTTTATGAACTCGTCTCGTCGTGCTGATCAAGAATATATATACTTTATATAGTCGGCGATGTCTCCTCCTCTGCGTTGCAAACTTCTCGAAAAAGTTAATATACTCTTGCAAGAGTATAAAAACATGGTTCTTTCTAAAGATATTCAAAATTGATTCAAGTAGTGTAGAAAATATCAATAAAATCGGTCAAAAAACTGAGTGGTAGCCATCAAAGAGAGGGGAAATTTGTGGTATGCAGTTTTTAAAATGTATTATTACTGAGCTTGTATACTAAACATCTGCATGGCTTCGGTCACAACGTACGTTAAATAAGTTAATTCGAATTGAATTGAGTTGAGTGAGTGCCATGCATACAATGAAACGAATTTGTATCAATATGAGTGCGTGTACGTCTCATAACACACGACATTCAGTGGAAAGAGTGAGAATAACTAAAGCGTAAAACGGAATGAAAAATTTGGGGAAGCCAAGATCATTCGAATTATTCGAGTTCTGTATACAAATTCTGAGCATTTAATTGTTGTTGTTTCTTTCTTCTTTTTCCTTACGTATAGAAAACCAACAACAACTAAAGAACAGTTTTGGCATTCGAATGCATTCGAATAAAAGTCTACATTCTCACTCAACCACTTCGTTTTTCTTCGTTTATTTCTTGTGTCACTGAATCGTGCGTGAGCGCACTCATTCAATCAAACCATTGTGGCATCAGATTCAAATTCACTCAACTCATTTTGAGAATTGTTCATTCGAATGCGCGTTTTTAGCTATTCAAGCAGATGTCTACCTTTGTTAGTTTTGGAGATATAGCTTTTTTAAGAAAAATACTAGTGGCGGAGAAATTAAGGGGAGGGGGTTTGCAGTTTTGTAGAGTTACGCATTCTGAGTCTACATACCGACTTTCATGTTTCTATCTCTTTGGATGTTTGAGTTATAGGATTTTCAATAAGAGGTTGGTGCTGGATGGGTGGGAAGGAGTGGGCGTGGAACAAAACCATTCAAACTTGATCTGCTGCCGAGCATCACGAGTCTACCCACCAAATTTCAAGTCGCTAGATCTTATAGTTTCCGAGAACCATTAGTGATGACGGACGGACGGACAGACGGAGAGACGGACAGTCGGACGGACGTGGCTTAATCAATTTCTCTTGTCGTTCCGATCAAGAATATATATACTTTATGGGGTCCCCCTCCTCTCCTTCACAGCGTTACAAACATTTGGCTTTTGCACAAACACAACATACCCTGATACACAGTATGTGTACAGGGTATAAACATGTTTCCTTTTAAATGTATAAAATATTAAAGTTTTTGCATAGATTTAAAAAAAATCAAAAACCATCCATTGAAATGCTCTTTTAGAATGAGTGTAATTATAAACTAACTAAAAGCAACAAAAAATCATGGTTCCTTTTAAAAAATATTCAATTTTAATTTTTATGCATAGATTTTAAGAAAAAAATCTAAAATCATCCATTGAAATGTTTTTTTGTAGTGTATGTAATCATTAATTAACTAAAAGAAACAAAAAAAAAACATTAAGGTTATTCAGTAGTTCTCGCATCTGCAGCAGATAGCAGGTCTAGCAAACGAAAATTTCAAAAAACAAAAACAAATTGTATGAACAAAAGTTTGCCGACATTGCCATACCCCAATCGTCGCATACCCCAAAATCGTCGCATATGTAGCAAATTTTTATTTGTGTTTTGTGTTAATAACACTACAAATTTCCGGTATTATTTGGAATGTTTTTAACACAATTGGAAAACCTTGACTATTTGACAGTTCACTTTAAATTAAACTCAAAAAGAAATAAATCCTTGCAAGTTTCGACTTTGAAGTGCTTTGAACACAAAAGAAGAAGTAAGTAGAAATTTGTTGCCATTTCTAAAACAAAAAAGGAATCAAAAGTTGTAATTCCTCTAGTGGAAGACCAAAGTGACAAACGAAAGCGGGATATAACAAAACGTTGGTCAGACGGAGAAATTAAGTCGATATTGGCATATGTCCAGTCGCACAGAGAGTTTGAGGTAACCAAAGTTAAAATTTGGTTTGATATGGTTTCTAAAGTTATATATGTAGAAGCCAACAGCTCAAATATACTAAAAAAAAAATGCTGAGTGAAATTCCTCTAGGCACAAAGTGGAATTTAGTGCGCTGCAAAATGCGCCAATTGAAGTCGTCGCTGAAGACGGAGAGTCGACAATTCGTGGTGAGGAAAGAAAACAACCTATTAGTTACCATGATAATTTTCTTTTAAATTTTAGAAATGGTTTTGAAAATATGCCCACACTATGACGATTTAACCGATATTTTTCATAAGCCGAAAGAAGTGTCAATTCCGGTAGTTGACACAATTGACATTGATATACCTGAAGGGTCAACAATTTAAAAAAAAACGGAAGCGCAACAACCCACACACTGCAGTGAAGCAATTAAAAGAAATTGAAAAAATGAGGAAACAGGAATGGCAAATGGAAATGGAACTGAGAAAGGAGCAGCTTGTAAAGAAAATGCAGATGGTAGAGAAGCGCTTGGTGATGGAGAGGGGGAAGATGAATTCGGAAAGAGAGGTTGAGGAAAGTAAACTGAAAATTGAAGAAAATCGTATTGAACTGGAAATAGCAAGACAAAGAAATGAATTTGAATTGAAGAAACTAGACATTGAGAAGAACGAGAGAATAGCTAAATATGAGATAGACTTGAAATATAAAAATAAATCAATATTAGTTGAATATATAATTATAAATCGCAATTCTTTTTTGTTCACAAGTTAAATGTTCTGACAGATTTGTTGTAGTGTTTTCTTCTTCATCATTGGTTGTGTGTTGAACATTTACAAGATTTATATCATCTTCTTAAATTAAAATGTTGTGCAAAATACAGCAAACAATAACCCATTTTGAAAAATACTCAAGACTTCTTCTGCCATTTATACGCAAACGCATTTCTTTAAGACTCGCGAACTTTTCTTTCAAAATGCCAAAGCAGTATTCTACTCTGACTCTATAATGACTATGGATCTTATTAAATCTGACTCGATTCATTGGATCCATACCAATTCCATTGCTTCTGTATGGAGTTATAAGAAAAGTTGATAATGGGTAAGCCGAATCCCCAGCAATCCATTCTTCGCCTGTTAAATATTGTTGCCAATTCCTATGAAGCTTGCACTCATTATATATTCTGGCATCGTGGTAGCTTCCTGGGTTTCCGACGACTATATTTGTTATGCGCAGCTCATAATCAGATAAAACTTGCATTTTTATGGAGTATATTCGCTTGCGTGACAAAAAAACTTCGTGATTACTTTGAGGTTTTTCTGCAATCTTTATTTCACTCCCGTCGATGTATCCGACGCAAAACGGCAATTCACGCATTGTATTGGATACAATCTCCGTACGCTCCGTTGCAGTCGGCCAGTAAATGTACTTTGATCTTTTCTTCAAGATTGCTCCAAATAAGCGATCAGAGCATTAGAACCCCCATCGCCAATCCCAAAAAGTGTTGCTATTTAATTTACTGAACCACTTTCTCCACTCGATCCCAAACGATATAACACCAACGCTAGCTTCAATTCTATAGGCATTTGAACACCAAAAATTGATAATTTGAAATTGGAGTCATTCTGAATAAGTTTCATCAACACCCCAAATTGCATCGTGGTCACTCGAAGAATTTGTAAGAACCGTCCCTCATCGAAGCAACCAAGAATATTGCTCCTCCAGTCTAGTGACTTGAGCACAAAAAAACTGTCTCCACGACGGCAATGCATTATTATGATCAAATCATCATACAATTCGTCTAATCTTGATATTTTGCTGTTGGTATTATTCTCATCTTTAGATGTATATAATTTGATTGATTTTCGTTTGCTAGACCTGCTATTTGCTACAGATGCGAGAACTACTGAATACCCTTATCGTTCTCTTTGAAAATATTTAATATGGATTTTTATGCTCAATTGAAATGTTCTTTTGTAGTGTATGTAATCATAAACTAATTGAAAGAAACAAAAAATCATGGTTCCTTTTAAAATATTCAATTTTAATATTTTGCATAGATCTTAAAAATTTCTAAAGTGATACATTGAAATGTACTTTTGTAGTGTATGTAATCATAAAATAACTAAGAGCAACAAAAAATCATGGTTCCTTTTAAATAATATTCAATTTTAATTTTTATGCATAGATTTAAGAAAAAAATTTAAAATTATCCATTGTTATGCTTTATTCATAAACTAACTAAAAGAAACAAAAACCAGTAAGCAAGGCTGAAGCTATAATACTTTTCACGTTGTGTCACTATAAAAAAAAAAGGAAATTTATAGTTTTCATGCCTACCTAACAACATAACTGTAAAGTTTCAAGTCAATTGGTTAAAAAACAAAAAAGTTGTCCATACAACGGTTCAAGTTTTGCGATAAGTGGTCATAGCCATGCCCATTTTTGATCCAAATAGTTTTCATGCCTCCCTAACAACATAACTGTAAGGATTCAACTCAATTGGTTAAAAAACAAAAAAGTTGTCCATACAACGGTTCAAGTTTGGGTATAAGTGGGCGTTGCCATGCCCACTTTTTGTCAAAATAGTTTTCATTCTTCCCTAAGAACAAATAAAAAATAAAAAAGTTGTCCATACAACGACGTGAATATTGCTTCTCTTCCTCTTCTTCATTTTGTATGGGAGCTACCAGTTCCAGTTTCCCGATATCAAAGAAACTTTCAGGCATTTAGTCGGACTATGTAAAACTACTATGTGTAAAATTTCAGCACTCTATCGTACAAGAATATATATACTTTATATAGTCGGAAATTAATATTTCGATCTGTTACAAACACCGTGACAAAGTTAATATACTATTTCACATACGTGAAAAGTATTAAAACATGGTTCCTTTTAAAAATATTCATTATTAATTTTTATGAATAGAGTTTAAAAAAATCAAAAATTATCCGTTGAAATGTTCTTTTTTAGTGATTGTAATCATTAACTAACCAAACGAAACAAAAAAACATGGTTCCTTTTAAAAATATTCAATATTAATTTTTATGCATAGATTTAAAAAAAAATCAAAAATTATCCATTGAAATGCTCTTTTTTAGTGATTGTAATCATAAATAACTAAACGAATCAAAAAAACATGGTTCCATTAAAAAAAAAATCAAAAAATCATCCATTGAAATGCTCTTTTTTAGTGTTTGTAATCATAAACTAACTAAACGAAACAAAAAAACATGGTTCCTTTTAAAAATATTCAATACTAATTTTTATGCATAGATTAAAAAAAAAAATCTAAAGTCATCCATTGAAATGTACTTTTGTAGTGTATGTAATCATGAATAACTAAACGAATCAAAAAACCAGTAAGGGCGGTATAGTTGAGTATTCTCAACTATATAATACCCTGTACACACACCTATGTTGATAACACGTTAAACATTCGCCGACAGCAAAAGCAGTGTACCACGATATGGTTTGCGTATTTGCTAAGGTTTGCTAATGTTGCCATTAGATGGCGCTTTAGTACGGATTTTGTTACAAAGCATTGCTGCAAAATTTTAGTGTGTTGGTCTTTGCGGGGAAAGTGGTAGTTTGTTGTATGCACTTTTAAAAAGTTATGTTATCTGAGTTTGCATACAAAATTTCAGCATTGTATTCTTTATACTTTAGGAGATACAGCAATTTTAAGAAAAAAATGACCTTTTGTTGTGCTCGATGGGCGGGAAGGAATGGGCGTGGCCAAAATTCCTTCGAACTTGATCTAGTGTTCGACTACACGAGTCTATCTTCCAAATTTGAAGTCTCTAGCTTTAATAGTTTTCGCAGTGTTAAGTACGGTTTTTGTTACAAATAGGATAAAGCAGTGTTCAAAGCGCAATTTATGCCAAATTTCAACTTGTTTGTCTTTGCGTTGTCACACAGCGTTAAAAATGAAAGTTTGTGGTATGCAGTTTAAAAAGGTATATTTACTGAGTTTGCATACAAAATTTCAGCATTGTATCTATTATAGTTTAGGAGATACAGCAATTTTAAGAAAACAACTTTTTGAGGGGAAAGGAAGGGGAGGGGGAAAAAATGTGGTATGCAGTTTTGTAGAGCTATACATACTGAGTCTACATACTCATTTTCATGTTTCTAACTCATCAGGTTTTCGAGCTACAGCCTTTTGAAAAAATGGGTGGTGCTCGATGGGCGGGAAGGAGTGGGCGTGGCAAAAAATCCTTCAAACTTGATCTAGCGTTTGACCTCACGAGTCTATCCACCAAATTTCAAGTCTCTAGCTCTTATAGTTTTCGAGAACCATTGGTGAGGACGGACGGACGGACGGACGGACGGACAGACAGGGCTATATCAATTCGTCTTGTCATCCTGATCAAGAATATATATACTTTATAGGGTCCCCCTCCCCTCCTTTTATGCGTTACATACAAACCGTCTCAAACAAACTTAATATACCCTGATACACAGTGTGTGTACAGGGTATAAACATGGTTCCATTAAAAAAAAAATCAAAAAATCATCCATTGAAATGCTCTTTTTTAGTGATTGTAATCATAAACTAACTAAACGAAACAAAGAAACATGGTTCCTTTTAAACCAGTAAGGGAGCTATTTTCAGCTTTGCTGAATCTTATATATTCTTGCAAGCATTTGGAAAATACGTTTTATAGTTTTGCCAATAAGAATCTTATAAGTATATAAAGATAAAGGGACGTAATGCTGCCCATTTTCTACTTCTTTTAAAGAATACAATCCAATCATTCTACACTTCATTTTACGATTTTCTATCTCGTCTGCTTATAGATAAATCACATTTTTAAGTTTTTCTCTCTATGGGCGGTGTTACGCCCTTATGTCCGATTCTTATGAAACTTTGTAATATGGTCAAGGATTCCTAAAAACGCGCAACTGCAAGGTTTCATCTGTTTATAGTTGAAAACAAAAAAGTTTTTCTAACAAAAACCGAATTTTTGACCGATTGTTCCTATGGGAGCTATATGCTATATTTATCCGATCTTCACCAATTTTGCAGTGAGTCTTAATTTACGTCCGAATTGTTCTTGCGCAAAAAATTTTAGTGAACGTTACCATAAACTAACTAAAACAAACAAAACCAGTAAGGACGCTATCTTCAGCAAGGCTGAAGCTATAATACTTTTCACTTTGTGTCACTATAAAAAAAACTCAATGAATAGTTTTCATGCATCCCTAACAACATAACTGTAATGTTTCAAGTCAATTCGTTAAAAAACAAAAAATTTTTCCATACAACGGTTCAAGTTTTGCGATAAGTGGGCGTAGCCATGCCCACATTTGGTCAAAATAGTTTTTATTCCTCCCTAAGAACATAACTGTAAAGTTTCAAGTCAATTGGTTAAAAAACAAAAAAGTTTTCCATACAAAGGGTCAATTTTCGCTATAAGTAGGCGTGGCTACGCCCACTTTTGGTCAAAATAGTTTTCATTCTTCCCTAAGAACATAACTGTAAGGTTTCAAGTCAATTGGTTAAAAAACAAAAAATTTTTCCATACAACGGTTCAAGTTTTGCGATAAGTGGGCGTAGCCATGCCCACATTTGGTCAAAATAGTTTTTATTCCTCCCTAAGAACATAACTGTAAAGTTTCAAGTCAATTGGTTAAAAAACAAAAAAGTTTTCCATACAAAGGGTCAATTTTCGCTATAAGTAGGCGTGGCTACGCCCACTTTTGGTCAAAATAGTTTTCATTCTTCCCTAAGAACATAACTGTAAGGTTTCAAGTCAATTGGTTAAAAAACAACAAAGTTTTCCATACAACGGGTCAATTTTCGCTATAAAAGGGCGTGACCACGCCTACTTTTGATCAAAATAGTTTTCATTCCTCCCTAAGAGCATAACTGTAAAGTTTCAAGTCAATTGGTTAAAAAACAAAAAAGTTTTCCATACAACGGGTCAATTTTTGCTATAAGTAGGCGTGGCTACGCCCACTTTTGGTCAAAATAGTTTTCATTCCTCCCTAAGAGCATAACTGCAAAGTTTCAAGTCAATTGGTTAAAAAACAAAAAAGTTTTCCATACAACGGGTCAATTTTCGCTATAAAAGGGCGTGACCACGCCTACTTTTGATCAAAATAGTTTTCATTCCTCCCTAAGAGCATAACTGCAAAGTTTCAAGTCAATTGGTTAAAAAACAAAAAAGTTTTCCATACAACGGGTCAATTTTCGCTATAAGTAGGCGTGGCTACGCCCACTTTTGGTTAAAATAGTTTTCATTCCTCCCTAAGAACATAACTGTAAAGTTTCAAGTCAATTGGTTAAAAAACAAAAAAGTTTTCCATACAACGGGTCAATTTTCGCTATAAAAGGGCGTGGCCACGCCCACTTTTGATCAAAATAGTTTTCATTCCTCCCTAAGAGCATAACTGCAAAGTTTCAAGTCAATTGGTTAAAAAACAAAAAAGTTTTCCATACAACGGGTCAATTTTTGCTATAAGTAGGCGTGGCTACGCCCACTTTTGGTCAAAATAGTTTTCATTCCTCTCTAGGAACATAACTGTAAAGTTTTAAGTCAATTGGTTAAAAAACAAAAAAGTTTTCCATACAAAGGGTCAATTTTCGCTATAAAAGGGCGTGGCTACGCCCACTTTTCGTCAAAATAGTTTTCATTCCTCCCTAAGAACATAACTGTAAAGTTTCAAGTCAATTGATTAAAAAACCAAAAAGTTTTCCATACAAAGGGTCAAGTTAACCTATAAATGGGTGTGGCCATGCCCACTTTTGATCAAAATAGTTTTCATTCCTCCCTAAGAGCATAACTGCAAAGTTTCAAGTCAATTGGTTAAAAAACAAAAAAGTTTTCCATACAACGGGTCAATTTTCGCTATAAGTAGGCGTGGCTACGCCCACTTTTGGTTAAAATAGTTTTCATTCCTCCCTAAGAACATAACTGTAAAGTTTCAAGTCAATTGGTTAAAAACAAAAAAGTTTTCCATACAAAGGGTCAAGTTAAGCTATAAGTGAGCGTGGCCACGCCCACTTTTGATCAAAATAGTTTTCATTCCTCCCTAAGAGCATAACTGCAAAGTTTCAAGTCAATTGGTTAAAAAACAAAAAAGTTTTCCATACAATGGGTCAATTTTCGCTATAAGTGGGCGTGGCTACGCCTGGCTACGCCCACTTTTGATCAAAATAGTTTTCATTCCTCTCTAAGAACATAACTGTAAAGTTTCAAGTCAATTGGTTAAAAAACAAAAAAGTTTTTCATACAACGGGTAAATTTTCGCTATAAGTGGGCGTGGCTACGCGTGGTTACGCCCACTTTTGGTCAAAATAGATTTCATTCCTCCTTAAGAACATAACTTTAAAATTTCAAGTCAATTGGTTAAGAAACAAAAAAGTTTTCCATACAACGACGTGAATATTCCTTCTCTTCCTCTTCTTCATTTTGTATGGGAGCTACCAGTTCCAGATGTCCAATCTCAATGAAACTTTCAGGCATGTAGTCGGACCATGTAAAACTACTATGTTTAAAATTTCAGCACTCTATTGTACAAAACAAAAAAGTTTTCCATACAACGATTCAAATTTTGTTCACTTTTCTTCTTCTTTTCGTATGGGAGCTACCTGTTCCAATAATCCGATCATGCTGGTTCCGACGAATGATTCATCGTAATAAATTCTAAGACTCTGTGCAAAGTTTCAGCTCGATAGCTTCAAAACTGAGGGACTAGTTTGCATACATACAGACAGACAGACAGACCGACAGACAGACAGACAGACGGACAGACGGACATGGCTAAATCAACTCGTCTTGTCGTCCTGATCAAGAATATATATACTTTATATAGACGGAAATTAATATTTCGATCTGTTACAAACTCCGTGACAAAGTTAATATACTATTTCACATAAGTGAAAAGTATAAAAACATGGGTCCTTTTAATATACTCAATATTAATTTTTATGCATAGATTTAAAAAAATCAAAAATGATTCATTGAAATGCTCTTTTTTAGTGATTGTAATTACAAACTAACAAACGAAAGAAAAAAACATGGTTCCTTTTAAAATATTCAATTTTAATTTTTGTGCATAGATTTTAAAAATATCTAAAGTAATCCATTGCAATGTACTTTTGTAGTGTATGTAATCATAAACTAACTAAAAGAAACAAAAAATCATGGTTCCTTTTGAAAATTTTCAATTTTAATTTTTATGCATTGATTTTAAAAATATCTAAAGTCATCCATTGAAATGCTCTTTTTTAGTGATTGTAATCATAAACTAACTAAACGAAACAAAAAACATGGTTCCTTTTAAAAATTTCAATTTTAATTTTTATGCATTGATTTTAAAAATATCTAAAGTCATCCATTGAAATGCTCTTTTTTAGTGATTGTAATCATAAACTAACTAAACGAAACAAAAAACATGGTTCCTTTTAAAAATATTCAATACTAATTTTTTGCATAGATTTAAAAAAATCAAAAATGATCCATTGAAAAGCTTGTTTTTAGTGATTGTAATCATAAACTAACAGACGAAAGAAAAAAAAATGGTTCCTTTTAAAATATTCAATCTTATTTTTTGTGCATAGATTTTAAAAATATCTAAAGTAATCCATTGAAATGTACTTTTGTAGTATATGTAATCATAAACTAATAAAAGAAACAAAAATTAACTTTTGTAGTGTATGTAGTTTGATCTGCTGCCGATCATCACGAGTCTACCCACCAAATTTCAAGTCTCTAGCTATTATAGTTTCTGAGAACCATTGGTGAATGCGGACGGACAGCAGGACAGACAGACCGACAGACGGACGGGCATGGCTCAATCAATTTCTCTTGTCGTCGTGATCAACAATATATATACTTTATAGGGTCCCCTTCCCCTCCTTCTGGGCGTTACATACATTTCGCACAAACAAACACAATATACCCTGATAAACAGTATGTGTACAGGGTATAAACATGGTTCCTTTTAAAAATTTCAATTTTTATTTTTATGCATAGATTTTAAGAAAAAAATCTAAAATCATCCATTCAAATGTTCTTTTGTAGTGTATGTAACAAAAAAAAATGGTTCCTTTTAAAAATATTCAATAATTATTTTTTATGCACAGATTTTTAAAAAATCAAAAATCATCCATTAAAATGTTCTTTTGTAGTGTTTGTGATCATAAAATAACTAAAAGAAACAAAAAAAACATGGTTCCTTTTAAAATATTCAATTTTAATTTTTGTGCATAGATTTTAAAAATATCTAAAGTAATCCATTGAAATGTACTTTTGTAGTGTATGTAATCATAAACTAACTAAAAGAAACAAAAAATCATGGTTTCTTTTAAAAATATTCAATATTAATTTTTATGCATAGATTTTAAAAAATCAAAAATGGTCCATTGAAAAGCTTGTTTTTAGTGATTGTAATCATAAACTAACAGACGAAAGAAAAAAAAAATGGTTCCTTTTAAAATATTCAATCTTATTTTTTGTGCATAGATTTTAAAAATATCTAAAGTAATCCATTGAAATGTACTTTTGTAGTGTATGTAATCATAAACTAACTAAAACAAACAAAAATGTACTTTTGTAGTGTATGTAGTTTGATCTGCTGCCGAGCATCAGGAGTCTACCCTCCAAATTTCAAGTCTCTAGCTATTATAGTTTCTGAGATCCATTGGTGAATGCGGACAGACAGACGGACAGACGAACGGACAGACGGACGGACACGGCTCAATCAATTTCTCTTGTCGTCGTGATCAACAATATATATACTTTACAGGGTTCCCTTCCCCTCCTTCTGTGCGTTACATACATTTCGCACAAACAAACACAATATACCCTGATAAACAGTATGTGTACAGGGTATAAACATGGTTCCTTTTAAAAATTTCAATTTTTATTTTTATGCATAGATTTTAAGAAAAAAATCTAAAATCATCCATTCAAATGTTCTTTTGTAGTGTATGTAACAAAAAAAAAATGGTTCCTTTTAAAAATATTCAATATTAATTTTTTATGCACAGATTTTTAAAAAATCAAAAATCATCCATTAAAATGTTCTTTTGTAGTGTTCGTGATCATAAAATAACTAAAAGAAAAAAAAAACCAGTAAGGGCGGTATAGTTGAGTATTCTCAACTATATAATACCCTGTACACATAGTAGGCGGTGCCACACCCTCAATCTACAAACACGTATTAATTTGGCAGCCCAGATCAAATATCGTTCAAAATATCAAGAAAAACGGTCAAAAAATGTGGAATTTACAAAAGTTTTGAGTTTGTGGAAGATTGAGGGGTAACCATCAAAAGAGGGGGATTTTGTGGTATGCAGTCTTAAAGATATATATTTACTGAGCTTGTATACGAAATATCAGGCTTGTACTTTCAATAGTTTCGGAGATATAGCATTTCTAAGAAAACAACTGGGGGAGGGGAAATGATGGGGAGGGGTAAAAATTGGGAAATGCAGTTTTGTAGATCTATATATACTGAGTCTACGTACCGACTTTCATGTTTGTACCTATTATAGTTTGAAAGATGTAGTAATTTTAAGTAAAAAAAAGGGGAATATATTAAAAATTTCAATTTGTTGGTCTCTGAGGGGTAACAATCAAAGAGAGGGGAAATTTGTTGTATGCAGTTTTTAAGATGTATTATCACTGAGCTTGTATACAAATTTTCAGGATCGTACCTTTGTTAATTTTGGAGATATAGCAAAATACAGAAAATAACTGGGGGAGGGGAAATGAAAATGAGGGGGGGATTTTTTGGTATGCAGTTTTGTAGGGCTATACATACTGAGTCTACATATCGACTTTCATGTTTCTATCTCTTTGGGTGTTTGAGTTATAACGATTTAAAAAAGTGGTTGTGGCTGGATGGGCGGGAAGGAGGGGGCGTGGCAAAAAAAAAATAAACTTGATCTGCTGCCGAGCATCACGAGTCTACCCACCAAATTTCAAGTCTGTAGCTCTTATAATTTTCGAGAACCGTTGGTGAGGACGGACGGACAGACGGACAGACGGACAGACAGACAGACGGACGGACATGGCTCAATCAATTTCTCTTGTCGTCCTGATCAAGAATATATATACTTTTTGGGGTCCCCCTCCCCTCCTTCTGTGCGTTACATACATTTCGTTCAAACAAACCCAATATACCCTGATACACAGTGTGTGTACAGGGTATAAAAACATGGTTCCTTTTAAAATATTCAATTTTAATTGTTGTGCATAGATTTTAAAAATATCTAAAGTAATCCATTGAAATGTACTTTTGTAGTGTATGTTATCATAAACTAACTAAAAAAACAACAAAACATGGTTATTTTTAAAAATATTCAATAAAAATTTTAATTAATAGATTTAAAAAAAAAATCTAAAGTCATGCATTGAAATGTATTTTTGTAGTGTTTGTTATCATAAACTAACTAACAGAAACAAAAAAAAACATGGTTCCTTTTAAAATATTCAATTTTAATTTTTGTGCATAAATTTTAAAAATATCTAAAATAATTCATTGCAATGTAGTTTTGTAGTGTATATAATCATAAACTAACTTAAAGAAACCAAAAATCATAGAATTAAAAAAAAATCAAAAATGAACCATAGAAATGCTCTTTTTAAGTGTTTGTAATCATAAACTAACTAACCGAAACAAAAACCAGTAAGGACGCTATCTTCAGCAAGGCTGAAGCTATAATACTTTTCACGTTGTGTTACTAAAAAAACTAAATGAATAGTTTTCATGCCTCCCTAACAACATAACTGTAAGGTTTCAAGTCAATTGTTTAAAAAACAAAAAAGTTTTCGATACAACGGTTCAAGTTTTGCGATAAGTGGGCGTAGCCATACCCATTTCTGGTCAAAATAGTTTTCATTCCTCCCTAAGAACATAACTGTAAAGTTTCAAGTCAATTGGTTAAAAACCAAAAAGTTTTCCATACAACGGTTCAAGTTTCGGTATAAGTGGGTGTAGCCATGCCCACTTTTGGTCTAAATAGTTTTCATTCCTCCCTAAGAACATAACTGCAAAGTTTCAAGTCAATTGGTTAAAAAACAAAAAAGTTTTCCATACAACGACGTGAATATTGTTTCTCTTCCTCTTCTTCATTTTGTATGGGAGCTACCTGTTCCAGATGTTCAATCTCAATGAAACTTTCAGGCATGTAGTCGGACTATGCAGAACTACTATGTTTAAAATTTCAGCACTCTATCATACAAAACAAAAAAGTTTTCCATACAACGATTCAAGTTTTGTTCAGTTGTATTCTTCTTTTCATATGGGGGCTACCAGTTCCAGTGGTCCGATATGGCTGGATCAGACAAATGAGTTGACTGCACGAATAAGAAGTCTCTGTGCAAAATTTCAGCTCGATATCTTAAAAACTATGCGAGGAGATTGTATATATACAGACAGACGGACAGACGGTCAGACGGACAGACGGACATGGCTAAATCAACTCGTCTTGTCGTCCTGATCAAGAATATATATACTTTATACGTCGCAAGTGAATATTTCTGTGTGTCGCAAACTTCAGCACAATGTTATTGTACTATTTCACATACGTGAAAAGTATAAAAATTTAAATGTCTTTTATTAGATAAGGCATATTTTCGTCTGATAAGGTACTTCATCTTCAATGATTTCGAGGATATTTTAGTTCTGATCAAAAAATTTTATTTCTTACGACTTTTCGTAAAATATGTTAATGCCATCTGAAAGAGGAACAGATAAGCTTTCCATCGAGCTCTTAGTCGAAGAAATCGTTCGAAGGATGCTAGAGTTATTAGCAAAAATCTAATCGGTGGTCAACACGATTCCGTCCTACTGCCAATTCTTTTCGCAAACTACTTTTCTATTATTCTAGTACTAGCTGACCCAGCGCGCTTTGCTTCGCTCTCAAAGTATGATGAACTGTTGCATATAGCCCAGGATTGAATCTTTTAACACTCTATCACAATTAGTTCCTAAATTTTCTTCTTGTCAGACTTATAGATACAAGTACATAGGCGTTTAAAATTTTTATTATATGTTGCAGCAGCCACGTTCATTTATCAATTCTTGTTGGGTTCGAAGTCATCAATATTATTTCCAGATTTTGTTTTCGTAGATTAATTAAATTTTTTAAAAAAAATATTCCAGCGTTTTGAAACTCTAATTACCGTTAATGCGTTTCAGAATTCTTAATGCCTTGTAATTATGGCAAATTTCTTACTTTGCAGTGATATATAATTACCTTTACAAACATGTGTTTGCAAAATTCCATCTGTTTATATTTAAGAACAACAAAACCATATTTTTTACTAATTGTTCCTTTGTTCCATTTTAGCAAAATGAAAAATACTCTCCACTTTACAGCCTTCTGGCGATTTTGCTTACAGCAAAATATAATTTTGAAGATGTTTCTCTATATGGTCGGGGCCACGCCTTTATGTTCGATTCTAATAAAATTTTGGAAAATAGTTAAAAATTAATAAAACATTTTTCTAACCAAAATCTTGTTTTGACCGATTGTTTCCTTCGCAAAGTGCCTTTTTTGACGTCTAAAATGTTTTTGTACAAAAAACTAAGGTGGTAGTTTTAAAAAACCTAATTTTTAACCGGCAGCTAAATGTAATAGCAATCCAATCATGCAGATTTTTTACATAGAAACTGCCTGAAAGGATAAGATAATTTTCTGCGTTTTATTTTTTTTGAAATCGTTAAAACTGAGCTCGCAGTTGGTATGGAAGCAGACATATGGACATGACTGTGTTAACTCGTCTTGTGAAGATAATATATGCTTTATTTGGTCGGCGATATCTCCTTCTCTGCGTAGCGAACTTCATGGCATCGCAAATATATATTATTTTTGCAGGAGTATAAAAAACGCTATTCAGCCTTGCTGAAGACTTTACTTTTCACGCTCTTTTTATGCCACGCCAATTTTTTGGATTGAATCTGCTTTCTCTTTACTTTAATAGCCTATATACCAATTTTCATTGTTTAAGCTAATATGGAAACTTGCAATTTATTGATATTAGCTTGTGAAGTTGTAAGTCAATTAATTAAGAAAAAAAAAGTTTTCCTTTCAACGCCGTAAATTTTCTGTATTTTCCTCTTCTTCACTTTGTATGATAAGTACCAGTTTCAGTGGTCCGATCTTAATGACAATTCCAGAAATTTAGTCTGCGTACGTAAAGTTACTATGTTTGTTTATGTTTTTTTCATCCCTCTATCTTCCAAAACGAAAAAGTTTTCCATTCAACGATTTAAGTTCTGTTCATTTTTCTTCTTCATTCTGTATGGGTGCTACCAGTTCTAATGGTCTGATCATTGCAGTTCCGACAAATGATTTATGGTGGTAAAGCTGTAAAATTTCAGGTCAATAGTCGGAGATTTCTCCTTCTGGGAGTTACAAACTCCGTGACAAAGTCATAATAATATTTACATACGTGAAGAGTATAAAAACACTAATATGTGTACATATGTGGCTGTATGTAAAAGATGAAGAAGAAGTGAAGCACAATTTGGAAAGTAATGCTCCTCCGTTTTCTCACCGTTCTCTTGTTCTCTTTGCAAACAACACACTCATACCAATACAAAAGTGTAAGAAGAAGCAAAGAATGGTACGTGCTTGCGTCCACAAAATCTTAATATTGTTTATTTTTCTTCTTCTTTCCGTATGGAGGCTACCAGTTAAAATGGTCGGATTGATACCAAAACATTATAACAACCTTCAGGAGGTCCATCTAAAGATTAACTGAAAATTTCATTGAATCGGAAGCTGTTTTTGAGTTATGCGCTTATCAACATATTTTTCGATTCATTATTATTATACTATAGATTATTGTTTCGTGTATCA
Source organism: Phortica okadai (assembly GCA_034638295.1). NCBI lineage: Eukaryota > Metazoa > Arthropoda > Insecta > Diptera > Drosophilidae > Phortica > Phortica okadai. Next base: position 25,210,920 of record CM067851.1, on the reverse strand, counting down.
GTTGACAAAAGCAAACTCAGTAGTGAAAATCCAAGAAAAACAACACTGACATTGACAGTTTGTTGTTGTTTCAACTTTTTTTTAATTTGACATGACTTGGTGTCAAATCCTTCAAGCCGTACATACCTGCATTGTTTACACATTTGTGCGTGTAATTTGCAAAGAGTATTAATTAATTTTAATACTCTCTGGCTTGTACGTTCTCTCAAAGTTTTCTTGTTCTCTTTCAATCAACAAACACATAACAATACTGACGTATAAGAAGAAGCATAGCATGTTACGTTTAATGCTTGCGACGTCGCAAGTTTGTATGGGAAAAAGAAAAGGTCTGTTTTTAGGTTTTTTCCGGCAATTATTTGAATTTTTCTCGCCGTAAAAACCATCTTTGAACATTAACGAACATTTAAAAAAAAGAATTGGCCAAATTGGTCCAGGCGTTGTTGAGTTATGCGCTTACCAACACATTTTGCGATTCATTTTTATATTATAGATAGATTATTGTCTCACATTCAATAATAAGTGATCATAGGTAACTAAACACTGCACTAAACACGATATACATAGCTACGGTTTGTTTCGTGTATCAGTTGACAAAAGCAAACTCAGTAGTGAAAATCCAAGAAAAACAACACTGACATTGACAGTTGTTGTTGTTTCAACTTTTTTTTAATTTGACATGACTTGGAGTCAAATCCTTCAAGCCGTACATACCTGCATTGTTTACACATTTGTGCGTGTAATTTGCAAAGAGTATTAATTAATTTTAATACTCTCTGGCTTGTACGTTCTCTCAAAGTTTTCTTGTTCTCTTTCAATCAACAAACACATAACAATACTGACGTATAAGAAGAAGCATAGCATGTTACGTTTAATGCTTGCGACGTCGCAAGTTTGTATGGGAAAAAGAAAAGGTCTGTTTTTAGGTTTTTTCCGGCAATTATTTGAATTTTTCTCGCCGTAAAAACCATCTTTGAACATTAACGAACATTTAAAAAAAAGAATTGGCCAAATTGGTCCAGGCGTTGTTGAGTTATGCGCTTACCAACACATTTTGCGATTCATTTTTATATTATAGATAGATTATTGTCTCACATTCAATAATAAGTGATCATAGGTAACTAAACACTGCACTAAACACGATATACATAGCTACGGTTTGTTTCGTGTATCAGTTGACAAAAGCAAACTCAGTAGTGAAAATCCAAGAAAAACAACACTGACATTGACAGTTGTTGTTGTTTCAACTTTTTTTTAATTTGACATGACTTGGAGTCAAATCCTTCAAGCCGTACATACCTGCATTGTTTACACATTTGTGCGTGTAATTTGCAAAGAGTATTAATTAATTTTAATACTCTCTGGCTTGTACGTTCTCTCAAAGTTTTCTTGTTCTCTTTCAATCAACAAACACATAACAATACTGACGTATAAGAAGAAGCATAGCATGTTACGTTTAATGCTTGCGACGTCGCAAGTTTGTATGGGAAAAAGAAAAGGTATGTTTTTAGGGTTTTTCTGGCAATTATTTGAATTTTTCTCGCCGTAAAAACCATCTTTGAAGTTTAACGAACATTTAAAAAAAAGAACTGGCCAAATTGGTCCAGGCGTTGTTGAGTTATGCGCTTACCAACACATTTTGCGATTCATTTTTATATTATAGATAGATTATTGTCTCACATTCAATAATAAGTGATCACGATATACATAGCTACGGTTTGTTTCGTGTATCAGTTGACAAAAGCCAACTCAGTAGTGAAAATCCAAGAAAAACAACACTGACATTGACAGTTTGTTGTTGTTTCAACTTTTTTTTAATTTGACATGACTTGGTGTCAAATCCTTCAAGCCGTACATACCTGCATTGTTTACAGATTAGTGCGTGTAATTTGCAAAGTGTATTAATTAATTTTAATACTCTCTGGCTTGTACGTTCTCTCAAAGTTTTCTTGTTCTCTTTCAATCAACAAACACATAACAATACTGACGTATAAGAAGAAGCATAGCATGTTACGTTTAATGCTTGCGACGTCGCAAGTTTGTATGGGAAAAAGAAAAGGTCTGTTTTTAGGTTTTTTCCGGCAATTATTTGAATTTTTCTCGCCGTAAAAACCATCTTTGAACTTTAACGAACATTTAAAAAAAAGAATTGGCCAAATTGGTCCAGGCGTTGTTGAGTTATGCGCTTACCAACACATTTTGCGATTCATTTTTATATTATAGATAGATTATTGTCTCACATTCAATAATAAGTGATCATAGGTAACTAAACACTGCACTAAACACGATATACATAGCTACGGTTTGTTTCGTGTATCAGTTGACAAAAGCAAACTCAGTAGTGAAAATCCAAGAAAAAACACACTGACATTGACAGTTTGTTGTTGTTTCAACTTTTTTTTAATTTGACATGACTTGGAGTCAAATCCTTCAAGCCGTACATACCTGCATTGTTTACACATTTGTGCGTGTAATTTGCAAAGAGTATTAATTAATTTTAATACTCTCTGGCTTGTACGTTCTCTCAAAGTTTTCTTGTTCTCTTTCAATCAACAAACACATAACAATACTGACGTATAAGAAGAAGCATAGCATGTTACGTTTAATGCTTGCGACGTCGCAAGTTTGTATGGGAAAAAGAAAAGGTATGTTTTTAGGGTTTTTCCGGCAATTATTTGAATTTTTCTCGCCGTAAAAACCATCTTTGAACTTTAACGAACATTTAAAAAAAAGAATTGGCCAAATTGGTCCAGGCGTTGTTGAGTTATGCGCTTACCAACACATTATGCGATTCATTTTTATATTATAGATAGATTATTGTCTCACATTCAATAATAAGTGATCACGATATACATAGCTACGGTTTGTTTCGTGTATCAGTTGACAAAAGCCAACTCAGTAGTGAAAATCCAAGAAAAACAACACTGACATTGACAGTTTGTTGTTGTTTCAACTTTTTTTTAATTTGACATGACTTGGTGTCAAATCCTTCAAGCCGTACATACCTGCATTGTTTACACATTAGTGCGTGTAATTTGCAAAGAGTATTAATTAATTTTAATACTCTCTGGCTTGTACGTTCTCTCAAAGTTTTCTTGTTCTCTTTCAATCAACAAACACATAACAATACTGACGTATAAGAAGAAGCATAGCATGTTACGTTTAATGCTTGCGACGTCGCAAGTTTGTATGGGAAAAAGAAAAGGTCTGTTTTTAGGTTTTTTCCGGCAATTATTTGAATTTTTCTCGCCGTAAAAACCATCTTTGAACTTTAACGAACATTTAAAAAAAAGAATTGGCCAAATTGGTCCAGGCGTTGTTGAGTTATGCGCTTACCAACACATTTTGCGATTCATTTTTATATTATAGATAGATTATTGTCTCACATTCAATAATAAGTGATCATAGGTAACTAAACACTGCACTAAACACGATATACATAGCTACGGTTTGTTTCGTGTATCAGTTGACAAAAGCAAACTCAGTAGTGAAAATCCAAGAAAAACAACACTGACATTGACAGTTTGTTGTTGTTTCAACTTTTTTTTAATTTGACATGACTTGGAGTCAAATCCTTCAAGCCGTACATACCTGCATTGTTTACACATTTGTGCGTGTAATTTGCAAAGAGTATTAATTAATTTTAATACTCTCTGGCTTGTACGTTCTCTCAAAGTTTTCTTGTTCTCTTTCAATCAACAAACACATAACAATACTGACGTATAAGAAGAAGCATAGCATGTTACGTTTAATGCTTGCGACGTCGCAAGTTTGTATGGGAAAAAGAAAAGGTCTGTTTTGAGGTTTTTTCCGGCAATTATTTGAATTTTTCTCGCCGTAAAAACCATCTTTGAACTTTAACGAACATTTAAAAAAAAGAATTGGCCAAATTGGTCCAGGCGTTGTTGAGTTATGCGCTTACCAACTTATTTTGCGATTCATTTTTATATTATTGATTTAATGGGAAAAAATTAAACGAATTTTTTGTCCATGTAAAACCCTTCTAATTCTGAATAAGATGCCGCTCATTTATGCAATTAAAACCAGTAAGGACGCTATCTTCAGCAAGGCTGAAGCTATAATACTTTTCACGTTGTGTCACTAAAAAACTAAATGAATAGTTTTCATGCCTCCCTAACAACATAACTGTAAGGTTTCAAGTCAATTGGTTAAAAAACAAAAAAGTTTTCCATACAACGGTTCAAGTTTTGCGATAAGTGGGCGTAGCCATGCCCACTTTTGGTCTAAATAGTTTTCATTCCTCCCTAAGAACATAACTGTAAAGTTTCAAGTCAATTGGTTGAAAAACAAAAAAGTTGTCCATACAACGACGTGAATATTGTTTCTCTTCCTCTTCTTCATTTTGTATGGGAGCTACCCGTTCCAGATGTCCAATCTCAATGAAACTTTCAGGCATGTAGTCGGACTATGCAGAACTACTATGTTTAAAATTTCAGCACTCTATCATACAAAAGAAAAAAGTTTTCCATACAACGATTCAAGTTTTGTTCAGTTTTATTCTTCTTTTCATATGGGGCTACCAGTTCCAGTGGTCCGATATGGCTGGATCAGACAAATTAGTTGACTGCACGAATAAGAAGTCTCTGTGCAAAATTTCAGCTCGATATCTTAAAAACTATGGGAGGAGATTGTATATATAGAGACAGACGGACATGGCTAAATCAACTCGTCTTGTCGTCCTGATCAAGAATATATATACTTTATAAGTCGCAAGTGAATATTTCTGTGTGTCACAAACTTCAGCACAAAGTTATTATACTATTTCACATACGTGAAAAGTATAAAAATTTAAATGTCTTTTATTAGATAAGGCATATTTTCGTCTGATAAGGTACTTCATCTTCAATGATTTCGAGGATATTTTAGTTCTGATCAAAAAATTTTATTTCTTACGACTTTTCGTAAAATATGTTAATGCCATCTGAAAGAGGAACAGATAAGCTTTCCATCGAGCTCTTAGTCGAAGAAGTCGGTCGAAGGATGCTAGAGTTATTAGCAAAAATCTAATCGGTGGTCAACACGATTCCGTCCTACTGCCGATTCTTTTCGCAAACTACTTTTCTATTATTCTAAAATTTAATGGGAAAAAATTAAACGAATTTTTTGTCCATGTAAAAAACTTCTAATTCTGAATAAAATGCCGCTCATTTATGCAATTAAAACCAGTAAGGACGCTATCTTCAGCAGGGCTGAAGCTATAATACTTTTCACGTTGTGTCACTAAAAAACTAAATGAATAGTTTTCATGCCTCCCTAACAACATAACTGTAAGGTTTCAAGTCAATTGGTTAAAAAACAAAAAAGTTTTCCATACAACGGTTCAAGTTTTGCAATAAGTGGGCGCAGCCATGCCCATTTTTGGTCAAAATAGTTTTCATTCCTCCCTAAGAACATAACTGTAAAGTTTCAAGTCAATTGGTTAAAAAACAAAAAAGTTTTCCATACAACGGTTCAAGTTTCGGTATAAGTGGGCGTAGCCATGCCCACTTTTGGTCAAAATAGTTTTCATTCCTCCCTAAGAACATAACTATAAAGTTTCAAGTGAATTGGTTAAAAAACAAAAAAGTTTTCCATACAACGGGTCAATTTTCTATAAGTGGGCGTGGCTTCGCCCACTTTTGGTCAAAATAGTTTTAATGCCTCCTCAAGAGCATAACTACGAAGTTTCAAGTCAATGAACAAAACTTGAATCGTTGTATGGAAAACTTTTTTGTTTTGTACGAAAGAGTGCTGAAATTTTAAATATAGTAGTTTTACATAGTCCGAATACATGCCTGAAAGTTTCAATGAGATTGGACATCTGGAACTGGTAGCTCCCATACAAAATAAGGAAGAAGAAGAGAAGCAATATTCACGTCGTTGTATGGAAAACTTTTTTGTTTTTTAACCAATTGACTTGAAATTTTAAAGTTATGTTCTTGAGAGGAATGAAAACTATTTTGACCAAAAGTGGGAGTAGCCACGCGTAGCCACGCCCACTTCTAGCGAAAATTGAAAACTTTTGTGTTTTTCAACCAATTGACTTGAAACTTTGCAGTTATGTTCTTAGGAAGGAATGAAAACTATTTTGACCAAAAGTGGGCGTAGCCACGACCACTTATAGCGAAAATAGACCCGATGTATGGAAAACTTTTGTGTTTTTCAACCAATTGTCTTGAAACTTTTTAGTTATGTTCTTAGGGAGGAATGAAAACTATTTTGACCAAAAGTGGGCGTAGCCACGCCCTTTTTTAGTGAAAATTGACCCGTTGTATGGAAAAGTTTTGTATTTTTCAACCAATTGACTTGAAACTTTACAGTTATGTTCTTAGGAAGGAATGAAAACTATTTTGACCAAAAGTGGGCGTGGCCACGCCCTTTTATAGCGAAATTTGTCCCGTTGTATGAAAAACTTTTGTGTTTTTTAACCAATTGACTTGCAACTTTACAGTTATGTTCTTAGGGAGGAATGAAAACCATTTTGACCAAAAGTGGGCGTTACCACGCCCTTTTTTAGTGAAAATTGACCCGTTGTATGGAAAACTTTTTTGTTTTTTAACCAATTGACTTGAAACTTTACAGTTAGGTTCTTAGGGAGGAATGAAAACAATTTTCTTCCAAAGTGGGCGTAGCCCCGCCCACTTATAGCGAAAATTGACCCGTTGTATGGAAAACTTTTTTGTTTTTTAACCAATTGACTTGAAACTTTGCAGTTATGTTCTAAGGGAGGAATGAAAAACATTTTGACCAAAAGTGGGCGTGCCCACGCCCTTTTTTAGCGAAAATTGTCCAATTGACTTGAAACTTAACAGTTCTGTTCTTAGGGAGGAATGAAAACGATGAAAATGACACATACGTGAAAAGTATAAAAATTTATATGTCTTTTATTAGATAAGGCATATTTTCGTCTGATAAGGTACTTCATCTTCAATGATTTCGACGATATTTTAGTTCTGATCAAGATGCAAGAGTTATTAGCAAAAAACTAATCGGTGGTCAACACGTTTAAGTCCTACTGCCGATTCTTTTCGCAAAGTACTTTTCTATAATTCTAGTATTTAATGGGAACAAATAAAACGAATTTTTTGTCCATGTAAAAAACTATTAATTCTGAATAAAATGCCGCCCATTTATGCAATTAAAAAAATTTAAATATCTCTTATTAGATAAGGCATATTTTCGTCTGATAAGGTACTTCTTTTTCAATGATTTCGGGGTCATTTTAAGTTTGATCCAAAAAATTTTATTTCTTACGACTTTTTGTAAAATATGTTAATGCCATCTGAAAGAGGAACAGATAAGCTTTCCATCGAGCTCTTAGTCGAAGAAGTCGGTCGAAGGATGCAAGAGTTATTAGCAAAAAACTAATCGGTGGTCAACACGATTCCGTCCTACTGCCGATTCTTTTCGCAAAGTACTTTTCTATAATTCTAGTATTTAATGAGAAAAAATTAAACGAATTTTTTGTCCATGTAAAAAACTATTAATTCTGAATAAACTGCCGACCATTTACGCAATTAAAAAAATGTAAATGTCTCTTATTAGATAAGAAAAATTTTCGTCCGATAAGTACTTCTTCTTCAATGATTTCGAGGATATTTTAGTTTTGATCAAAAAAATTTTATTTCTTACGACTTTTCGTAAGATATGTTAATGCCATCTGAAAGAGGAACAGATAAGCTTTCCATCGAGCTCTTAGTCGAAGAAGTGGGTCGAACGATGCAAGAGTTATTAGCAAAAAACGGTGGTCAACACGATTCCGTCCTACTGCCGATTCTTTTCGCAAAGTACTTTTCTATAATTCTAGTATTTAATGGGAACAAATAAAACGAATTTTTTGTCCGTGTAAAAATTTATTTATTCTGAATAAAATGCCGCCCATTTATGCAGTTAAAAAAATATAAATGTCTCTTATTAGATAAGGAATATTTTCGTCTGATAAGGTACTTCTTCTTCAATGATTTCGAGGATATTTTAGTTTTGATCAAAAAAATTTTATTTCTTACGACTTTTTGTAAAATATGTTAATGCCATCTGAAAGAGGAACAGATAAGTTTTCCATCGAGCTCTTAGTCGAAGAAGTCGGTCGGAAAAAAACTTATCGGTGGTCAACACGATTCCGTCCTACTGCCGATTCTTTTCGCAAACTACTTTTCTATAATTCTAGTATTTAATGGGAAAAAATTAAACGAATTTTTTGTCCATGTAAAAAACTATTAATTCTGAATAAAATGCCGCCCATTTATGCAATTAAAAAAATTTAAATGTCTCTTATTAGATAAGGCAAATTTTCGTCTGATAAGGTACTTCATCTTCAATGATTTCGACGATATTTTAGTTCTGATCAAAAAAATTTTATTTCTTACGACTTTTCGTATGATATGTTAATACCATCTGAAAGAGGAACAGATAAGCTTTCCATCGATGTCTTAGTCGAAGAAGTCGGTCGAAGGATGCAAGAGTTATTAGCAAAAAACTAATCGGTGGTCAACACGTTTAAGTCCTACTGCCGATTCTTTTCGCAAAGTACATTTCTATAATTCTAGTATTTAATGGGAAAAAATTAAACGAATTTTTTGTCCATGTAAAAAACTATTAATTCTGAATAAAATGCCGCCCATTTATGCAATTAAAAAAATTTAAATATCTCTTATTAGATAAGGAATATTTTCGTCTGATAAGGTACTTCTTCTTCAATGATTTCGAGGATATTTTAGTTTTGATCAAAAAAATTTTATTTCTTACGACTTTTTGTAAAATATGTTAATGCCATCTGAAAGAGGAACAGATAAGCTTTCCATCGAGCTCTTAGTCGAAGAAGTCGGTCGGCAAAAAACTAATCGGTGGTCAACACGATTCCGTCCTACTGCCGATTCTTTTCGCAAACTACTTTTCTATAATTCTAGTATTTAATGGGAAAAAATTAAACGAATTTTTTGTCCATGTAAAAAACTATTAATTCTGAATAAAATGCCGCCCATTTATGCAATTAAAAAAATTTAAATGTCTCTTATTAGATAAGGCAAATTTTCGTCTGATAAGGTACTTCATCTTCAATGATTTCGACGATATTTTAGTTCTGATCAAAAAAATTTTATTTCTTACGACTTTTCGTATGATATGTTAATACCATCTGAAAGAGGAACAGATAAGCTTTCCATCGAGGTCTTAGTCGAAGAAGTCGGTCGAAGGATGCAAGAGTTATTAGCAAAAGACTAATCGGTGGTCAACACGATTCCGTCCTACTGCCGATTCTTTTCGCAAAGTACTTTTCTATAATTCTAGTATTTAATGGGAAAAAAAATTAAACGAATTTTTTGTCCATGTAAAAAACTATTAATTCTGAATAAAATGCCGCCCATTTATGCAATTAAAAAAATTTAAATGTCTCTTATTAGATAAGGAATATTTTCGTCTGATAAGGTACTTCTTCTTCAATGATTTCAAGAACATTTTAGGTTTGATCCAAAAAATTTTATTTCTTACGACTTTTCGTAAAATATGTTAATGCCATCTGAAAGAGGAACAGATAAGCTTTCCATCGAGCTCTTAGTCGAAGAAGTCGGTCGAAGGATGCAAGAGTTATTAGCAAAAAACTAATCGGTGGTCAACACGTTTCCGTCCTTCTGCCGATTGTTTTCGCAAAGTACTTTTCTATAATTCTAGTATTTAATGGGAAAAAATTAAACGAATTTTTTGTCCGTGTAAAAAACAATTAATTCTGAGTAAACTGCCGACCATTTATGAAATTAAAACCAGTAAGGACGCTATCTTCAGTAAGGCTGAAGCAATAATACTTTTCACGTTGTGTCACTATAAAAAAAAACTAAATGAATAGTTTTCATGCCTCCCTAACAACATAACTGTAAGGTTTCAAGTCAATTCGTTAAAAAACAAAAAATTTTTCCATACAACGGTTCAAGTTTTGCGATAAGTGGGCGTAGCCATGCCCATTTTTGGTCAAAATAGTTTTCATTCCTCCCTAAGAACATAACTGTAAAGTTTCAAGTCAATTGGTTAAAAACCAAAAAGTTTTCCATACAACGGTTCAAGTTTCGGTATAAGTACGCCTACTTTTGGTCTAAATAGTTTTCATTCCTCCCTAAGAACATAACTGTAAGGTTTCAAGTCAATTGGTTAAAAAACAAAAAAGTTTTCCATACAACGGTTCAAGTTTCGGTATAAGTGGGCGTAGCCATGCCCACTTTTGGTCAAAATAGTTTTCATTCCTCCCTAAGAACATAACTATAAAGTTTCAAGTCAATTGGTTAAAAAACAAAAAAGTTTTCCATACAACGGGTCAAGTTTAGCTATAAGTGGGCGTGGCCATGCCAATTGGTTAAAAAACGAAAAAGGTTTCCATACAACGGGTCAATTTTCGATATAAAAAGGCGTCACCACGCCCACTTTTGGCCAAAATAGTTTTCATTCCTCCCTAAGAACATAACTGTAAAGTTTCAAGTCAATTGGTTAAAAAACAAAAAATTTTTCCATTCAACGGGTCAATTTTCGCTATAAGTGGGCGTGGCTACGCCCACTTTTGGTCAAAACAGTTTTCATTCCTCCCTAAGAACATAACTGTAAAATTTCAAGTCAATTGGTTAAAAAAAAAAAAAAGTTGTCCACACAACGACGTGAATATTGCTTCTCTTCCTCTTCTTCATTTTGTATGGGAGGTACCAGTTCCAGATATCCAATCTCAATGAAACTTTCAGGCATGTAGTCGGACTATGTAAAACTACTATATTTAGAATTTCAGCAAAGTTTTCCGTACAACGATTCAAGTTTGGTTCACTTTTCTTCTTCTTTTCGTATGGGGGCTACCAGTTCCAGTGGTCCGACATGGCTGGATCCGACAAATGAGTTGACTGCACGAATAAGCAGTCTCTGTGCAAAATTTCAGCTCGATATCTTCAAAACTGTGGGAGGATATTGTATATATACAGACAGACGGACAGACGATCAGACGGACAGACAGACATGGTTAAATCAACTCGTCTTGTCGTCGTGATCAAGAATATATTACTTTATATAATCGCAAGTGAATATTTCTGTTGTTACAAACTTCGGCACAAAGTTAATATACTGTTTCACATACGTGAAAAGTATAATAATGGTTCCTTTTAAAAAATATTCAATTTATTTTTAATGCATAGATTTGAAAAAAAATCTAAAATCATCCACTGAAATGTTATTTTGTAATGTTTGTAATCATAAACAAACTAACAGAAAAAAAACCAGTAATGGCGGAATAGTCGGGTATACCCGACAATAGAAACCCTGCACAAATGGTAGGCGGTGCCACTCCCTCAATCTACAAAAACATATTGATCTGACGTTGCCTATTTAAATAGTGTTGAAAATATCAAGAAAATCGGTCAAAAAATGTGGATTCTGATAAAAATTTAATTTTGTGGGCCTCTGAGGGGTAGCCATCAAAGAGAGGGTAATATTGTTGTATGCAGTTTTTAAGATGTATTATTAGTTGTGGAGATATAGCTTTTTTAAGAAAAATACTAGTGGCGGAGAAATTAAAGGAAGGGGTAAAATTGTGGTTTGCAGTTTTGTAGAGTTACTCATTCTGAGTCTACATACCGACTTTCATGTTTCTAACTCTATGGATGTTTGAGTTATAGCATTTTCAAAAAGAGTGTGGTGCTGGATGGGCGGCAAGGAGTGGGCGTGGAACACAACCATTCAAACTTGATCTGCTGCCGAGCATCACGATTCTACCCACCAAATTTCAAGTCGCCAGCTCTTATATTTTCCGAGAACCATTAGTGAGGACTGACGGACGGACAGACGGAGAGACGGACATTCGGACGGACGTGGCTTAATCAATTTCTCTTGTCGTCCCGATCAAGAATATATATACTTTATGGGGTCCCCCTCCCCTCCTTCACAGCGTTACATACATTTGGCTTTTGCACAAACACCCTATGATACAGTATGTGTACAGGGTATAAAAATGGTTCCTTTTAAATGTATTCAATATTAAATTTTTTGCATAGATTTAAAAAAAATCAAAAATCATCCATTGAAATGCTCTTTTTTAGTTATTGTAATCATTAACTAACTAAACGATACAAAAAAACATGGTTCCTTTTAGGAATATTCAATATTAATTTGTATGCATAGATTTAAAAATATCTACAGTCATCCATTGAAATGCTCTTTTTTTTATTGATTGTAATCATAAACTAACTAAACGAATTAAAAAAAACATGGTTCCTTTTAAAAATATTCAATATTAATTTTTAGGCAAACATTTTAAAATATCTAAAGTCATCCATTGAAATGTACTTTTGTAGTGTATGTAATCATAAACTTAAAGAAACAAAAAATCATGGTTCCTGTTGAAAAATATGAATCCATTGTAATGCTCTTTTTTAGTGATTGTAATCATAAACTAACTAATCGAAACAAAAAAACATGGTTCCATTTAAAAATACTCAATATTAATTTTTTATGCATAGATTTAAAAAAAATCTAAAGTCATCCATTGAAATGTACTTTTGTTGTGTATGTTATTATAAACTAACTAAACGATACAAAAAAACATGGTTCCTTTTACGAATATTCAATATTAATTTGTATGCATAGATTTTAAAAAATCTTAAGTCATCCATTGAAATGTACTTTTGTAGTGTATGTAATCATAAACTAATTAAAGAAACAAAAAATCATGGTTACTATTAAACCAATAAGGGAGCTATTTTCAGCTTTGCTCAAACTTATATACTCATGCAAGCATTTGGAAAATACGTTTTATAGTTTTGCCAATAAGAATCTTATAAGTATATAAAGATAAAGGGGCGTAACCCTGCCCATAGATAAATCACATTTTTAAGTTTTTCTCTATATGGGCGGTGCCACGCCCTTATGTCCGATTCTTATGAAACTGTGTAAAAAAACGCGCAACTGCAAGGTTTCATCTGTTTTTAGTTGAATTTTTAACCGATTGTTCCTATGGGAGCTATATGCTATATTTATCCGATCTTCACCAATTTTGCAGTGAGCCTTAATTTACGTCCGAGATGTTCTTGCGCAATAAATTGGGGCGATAACTTGAAAAAACAAAGAGTTTATTGATCAAAAACCTCATTTTTTACCGATCGTTCCAATGGCAGCTATATGCTATAGTATCCCCATCAGGCTAGTTTCTACATATAAACTGCCTGCAAAGAAAAGAAAATTTTCTGCATTTACATTTTTTTGATATCTTTAAAACTCTAGGAGGAGTTCGCATCACAACAGACAGACGGACAGACGGACATGGCCATCTGAACTCGTCTCGTCGAGCTGATCAAGAATATACATATATACTTTATATAGTCGGAGATGTCTCCTCCTCTGCGTTGCAAACTTCACGACAAAGTTAATATACTCTTGAAAGAGAATAAAAAAAAAACATGGTTCCTTTCAAAAATATTCAATATTAATTTTTATGCATAGATTTAAAAAAAAATCAAAAATGATCCATAGACATGCTCTTTTTTAGTGATTGTAATCATAAACTTACTAGTCGAAAGAAAACCAGTAAAGACGCTATCTTCAGCAAGGCTGAAGCTATAATACTTTTCACTTTGTGTCACTATAAAAAAAACTAAATGAATAGTTTTCATGCCTCCCTAACAACATAACTGTAATGTTTCAAGTCAATTCGTTAAAAAACAAAAAATTTTTCCATACAACGGTTCAAGTTTTGCGATAAGTGGGCGTAGCCATGCCCAAATTTGGTCAAAATAGTTTTCATTCCTCCCTAAGAACATAACTGCAAAGTTTCAAGTCAATTGGTTAAAAAACAAAAAAGTTTTCCATACAACGGGTCAATTTTTGCTATAAGTAGGCGTGACTACGCCCACTTTTGGTCAAAATAGTTTTCATTCCTCTCTAGGAACATATCTGTAAAGTTTCAAGTCAATTGATTAAAAAACCAAAAAGTTTTCCATACAAAGGGTCAAGTTAAGCTATAAGTGGGCGTGGCCATGCCCACTTTTGATCAAAATAGTTTTCATTCCTCCCTAAGAGCATAACTGCAAAGTTTCAAGTCAATTGGTTAAAAAACAAAAAAGTTTTCCATACAACGGGTCAATTTTTGCTATAAGTAGGCGTGGCTACGCCCACTTTTGGTCAAAATAGTTTTCATTCCTCTCTAGGAACATAACTGTAAAGTTTTAAGTCAATTGGTTAAAAAACAAAAAAGTTTTCCATACAAAGGGTCAATTTTCGCTATAAAAGGGCGTGGCTACGCCCACTTTTGGTCAAAATAGTTTTCATTCCTCCCTAAGAACATAACTGCAAAGTTTCAAGTCAATTGGTTAAGAAACAAAAAAGTTTTCCATACAACGGGTCAATTTTCGCTATAAGTGGGCGTGGCTACGCCTGGCTACGCCCACTTTTGGTCAAAATAGTTTTCATTCCTCCCTAAGAGCATAACTGCAAAGTTTCAAGTCAATTGGTTAAAAAACAAAAAAGTTTTCCATACAACGGGTCAATTTTCGCTATAAGTAGGCGTGGCTACGCCCACTTTTGGTTAAAATAGTTTTCATTCCTCCCTAAGAACATAACTGTAAAGTTTCAAGTCAATTGGTTAAAAAACAAAAAAGTTTTCCATACAAAGGGTCAAGTTAAGCTATAAGTGGGCGTGGCCACGCCCACTTTTGATCAAAATAGTTTTCATTCCTCCCTAAGAGCATAACTGCAAAGTTTCAAGTCAATTGGTTAAGAAACAAAAAAGTTTTCCATACAACGGGTCAATTTTCGCTATAAGTGGGCGTGGCTACGCCCACTTTTGGTCAAAATAGTTTTCATTCCTCTCTAAGAACATAACTGTAACGTTTCAAGTCAATTGGTTAAAAAACAAAAAAGTTTTCCATACAACGGGTAAATTTTCGCTATAAGTGGGCGTGGCTACGCGTGGTTACGCCCACATTTGGTCAAAATAGATTTCATTCCTCCCTAAGAACATAACTTTAAAATTTCAAGTCAATTGGTTAAGAAACAAAAAAGTTTTCCATACAACGACGTGAATATTCCTTCTCTTCCTCTTCTTCATTTTGTATGGGAGCTACCAGTTCCAGATGTCCAATCTCAATGAAACTTTCAGGCATGTAGTCGAACCATGTAAAACAACTATGTTTAAAATTTCAGCACTCTATTGTACAAAACAAAAAAGTTTTCCATACAACGATTCAAGTTTTGTTCACTTTTCTTCTTCTTTTCGTATGGGAGCTACCTGTTCCAATAATCCGATCATGCTGGTTCCGACGAATGATTCATCGTAATAAATTCTAAGACTCTGTGCAAAGTTTCAGCTCGATAGCTTCAAAACTGAGGGACTAGTTTGCATACATACAGACAGACAGACCGACAGACAGACAGACGGACAGACGGACATGGCTAAATCAACTCGTCTTGTCGTCCTGATCAAGAATATATATACTTTATATAGTCGGAAATTAATATTTCGATCTGTTACAAACTCCGTGACAAAGTTAATATACTATTTCGCATAAGTGAAAAGTATAAAAACATGGTTCCTTTTAAAATATTTAATTTTAATTCTTTTGCATAGATTTTAAAAATATCTAAAGTCATCCATTGAAATGTACTTTTGTAGTGTATGTAATCATAAGCTAAAAAAAACAGAAAATCATGGTTCCTGTTGAAAAATATTCAATTTTAATTTGAATGCATAGATTTACAAAAAATTTTAAATCATCCACTGAAATGTTATTTTGTAATGTTTGTAATAATAAACTAACTAAAAGAAACCAAAAATCATGGTTCTTTTTAAAATATTCAATTTTAATTTTTATGCATTGATTTTAAAAATATCTAAAGTCATCCATTGTAATGATCTTTTTTAGTGATTGTAATCATAAACTAACTAATCGAAAGAAAAAAACATGGTTCCTTTAAAACGTATTCAATATTAAATTTTTTGCATAGATTTAAAAAAAATAAATAAAAAAATCCATTGAAATGCTCTTTTGTATGAATGTAATCATAAACTAACTAAAAGAAACAAAAAACATGGTTCTTTTTAAAAATATTCAATATTAATTTTTATGCATAGATTTAAAAAAAAAGCCAAAAACCATCCATTGAAAAGTACTTTTGTAGTGTTTCTAATAATAAACTAACTAAAAGAAACAAAAAACCATAGTTCCTTTTAAATCTAGTCAAAATTAATTATTATGCATAGATTTTAAAAAATCTAAAGTCATCCATTGAAATGTACTTTTGTAGTGTATGTAACAAAAAAAAACCAGTAAGGACGCTATCTTCAGCAAGGCTGAAGCTATAATACTTTTCACTTTGTGTCACTATAAAAAAAACTAAATGAATAGTTTTCATGCCTCCCTAACAACATAACTGTAATGTTTCAAGTCAATTCGTTAAAAAACAAAAAATTTTTCCATACAACGGTTCAAGTTTTGCGATAAGTGGGCGTAGCCATGCCCAAATTTGGTCAAAATAGTTTTCATTCCTCCCTAAGAACATAACTGCAAAGTTTCAAGTCAATTGGTTAAAAAACAAAATAGTCTTCCATACAACGGGTCAATTTTTGCTATAAGTAGGCGTGACTACGCCCACTTTTGGTCAAAATAGTTTTCATTCCTCTCTAGGAACATAACTGTAAAGTTTCAAGTCAATTGATTAAAAAACCAAAAAGTTTTCCATACAAAGGGTCAAGTTAAGCTATAAGTGGGCGTGGCCATGCCCACTTTTGATCAAAATAGTTTTCATTCCTCCCTAAGAGCATAACTGCAAAGTTTCAAGTCAATTGGTTAAAAAACAAAAAAGTTTTCCATACAACGGGTCAATTTTTGCTATAAGTAGGCGTGGCTACGCCCACTTTTGGTCAAAATAGTTTTCATTCCTCTCTAGGAACATAACTGTAAAGTTTTAAGTCAATTGGTTAAAAAACAAAAAAGTTTTCCATACAAAGGGTCAATTTTCGCTATAAAAGGGCGTGGCTACGCCCACTTTTCGTCAAAATAGTTTTCATTCCTCCCTAAGAACATAACTGCAAAGTTTCAAGTCAATTGGTTAAGAAACAAAAAAAGTTTTCCATACAACGGGTCAATTTTCGCTATAAGTGGGCTTGGCTACGCCTGGCTACGCCCACTTTTGGTCAAAATAGTTTTCATTCCTCCCTAAGAGCATAACTGCGAAGTTTCAAGTCAATTGGTTAAAAAACAAAAAAGTTTTCCATACAACGGGTCAATTTTCGCTATAAGTAGGCGTGGCTACGCCCACTTTTGGTTAAAATAGTTTTCATTCCTCCCTTAGAACATAACTGTAAAGTTTCAAGTCAATTGGTTAAAAAACAAAAAAGTTTTCCATACAAAGGGTCAAGTTAAGCTATAAGTGGGCGTGGCCACGCCCACTTTTGATCAAAATAGTTTTCATTCCTCCCTAAGAGCATAACTGCAAAGTTTCAAGTCAATTGGTTAAGAAACAAAAAAGTTTTCCATACAACGGGTCAATTTTCGCTATAAGTAGGCGTGGCTACGCCCACTTTTGGTCAAAATAGTTTTCATTCCTCTCTAGGAACATAACTGTAAAGTTTTAAGTCAATTGGTTAAAAAACAAAAAAGTTTTCCATACAAAGGGTCAATTTTCGCTATAAAAGGGCGTGGCTACGCCCACTTTTCGTCAAAATAGTTTTCATTCCTCCCTAAGAACATAACTGCAAAGTTTCAAGTCAATTGGTTAAGAAACAAAAAAGTTTTCCATACAACGGGTCAATTTTCGCTATAAGTGGGCTTGGCTACGCCTGGCTACGCCCACTTTTGGTCAAAATAGTTTTCATTCCTCCCTAAGAGCATAACTGCGAAGTTTCAAGTCAATTGGTTAAAAAACAAAAAAGTTTTCCATACAACGGGTCAATTTTCGCTATAAGTGGGCGTTGCTACGCCTGGCTACGCCCACTTTTGGTCAAAATAGTTTTCATTCCTCTCTAAGAACATAACTGTAAAGTTTCAAGTCAATTGGTTAAAAAACAAAAAAGTTTTCCATACAACGGGTAAATTTTCGCTATAAGTGGGCGTGGCTACGCGTGGTTATGCCCACATTTGGTCAAAATAGATTTCATTCCTCCCTAAGAACATAACTTTAAAATTTCAAGTCAATTGGTTAAGAAACAAAAAAGTTTTCCATACAACGACGTGAATATTCCTTCTCTTCATCTTCTTCATTTTGTATGGGAGCTACCAGTTCCAGATGTCCAATCTCAATGAAACTTTCAGGCATGTAGTCGGACCATGTAAAACAACTATGTTTAAAATCTCGTCTTGTCGTCCTGATCAAGAATATATGTACTTTATATAGTCGGAAATTAATATTTCGATCTGTTACAAACTCCGTGACAAAGTTAATATACTATTTCGCATAAGTGAAAAGTATAAAAACATGGTTCCTTTTAAAATATTTAATTTTAATTCTTTTGCATAGATTTTAAAAATATCTAAAGTCATCCATTGCAATGTTCTTTTGTAGTGTATGTAATCATAAACTAACTAAAAAAAACCAAAAATCATGGATCCTTTTAAAATATACAATTTTATTTAAATAGTGCTGAAAATATCAAGAAAATCGGTCAAAAAATGTGGATTCTACTAAAAATTTAATTTTGTTGGCCTCTGAGGGGTAGCCATCAAAGAGATGGTAATATTGTGGTAAGCAGTTTTCAAGATGTATTATTAGTTGTGGAGATATAGCTTTTTTAAAAAAAAACTATGGGCGGAGAAATTAAGGGGAGGGGGTAAAATTGTTGTTTGAAGTTTTGTAGAGTTACTCATTCTGAGTCTACCATACATACCGACTTTCATGTTTCTAACTCTTTGGATGTTTGAGTTTTAGCATTTTCAAAAAGAATGTGGTGCTGGATGGGCGGCAAGGAGTGGGCATGGAACAAAACCATTCAAACTTGATCTGCTACCGAGCATCACAATTCTACCCACCAAATTTCAAGTCGCTAGATCTTATAGTTTCCGAGAATCATTAGTGATGACGGACGGACGGACAGATGGAGAGACGAACAGTCGGACGGACGTGGCTTAATCAATTTCTCTTGTCGTCCCGATCAAGAATATATATACTTTATGGGGTCCCCCTCCCCTCCTTCACAGCATTACATACATTTGGCTTTTGCACAAACAAAAAAAAAAATGGTTCCTTTTAAAAATATTAAATATTAATTTTTTATGCATCTATTTAAAAAAAACTTAAAATCATCAATTGAAATGTTCTTTTGTAGTGTTTGTAATTATAAACTAACTAAAACAAACAAAAACCAGTAAGGACGCTATCTTCAGCAAGGCTGAAGCTATAATACTTTTCACGTTGTGTCACTAAAAAACTAAATGAAAAGTTTTCATTACATAACTGTAAGGTTTCAAGTCAATTGGTTAAAAAACAAAAAGTTTTCCATACAACGGTTCAAGTTTCGCTATAAATGGGCGTGGCTACGCCTATTTTTGGTCAAAATAGTTTTCATTCCTCCCTAAGAACATAACTGTATAGTTTCAAGTCAATTGGTTAAAGAATAAAAAAGTTTTTTATACAACGATTCAAGTTTCGGTATAAGTGGGCGTGGCTACGCCTACTTTTGGTTAAAATAGTTTTCATTCCTCCCTAAGAACATAACTGTAATGTTTCAGGTCAATTGGTTAAAAAACAAAAAAGATTTCCATACAACGGGTCAATTTTCACTATAAAAGGGCGTGGCCACGCCCAGTTTGGTCAAAATTGTTTTCATTCCTCCCTAAGAACATAACTGTAAAGTTTCAAGTCAATTGGTTAAAAAACAAAAAAGTTTTCCATACAACGGGTCAATTTTCGCTATAAGTGCGCGTGGCTTCGCCCACTTTTGGTGAAAATAGTTTTCATTCCTCCCTAAAAACATAACTGTAAAGTTTCAAGTCAATTGGTTAAAAAACAAAAAAGTTTTCCATACAAAAAGTCAATTTTCGCTATAAAAGGACGTAGCCACGCCCACTTTTGGTCAAAATAGTTTTCATTCCTCCCTAAGAATATAACTGTAGGGTTTCAAGTCAATTGGTTAAAAAACAAAAAAGTTTTACATACAACGGGTCAATTTTCGCTATAAATGGGCGTGGCTACGCCTACTTTTGGTCAAAATAGTTCTCATTTCTCCCTAAGAACATAACTGTAATGTTTCAGGTCAATTGGTTAAAAAACAAAAAAGATTTCCATACAACGGGTCAATTTTCACTATAAGTGCTCGTGGCTTCGCCCACTTTTGGTGAAAATAGTTTTCATTCCTCCCTAAAAACATAACTGTAAAGTTTCAAGTCAATTGGTTAAAAAACAAAATGTTTTCCATACAAAAGGTCAATTTTCGCTATAAAAGGGCGTAGCCACGCCCACTTTTGGTCAAAATAGTTTTCATTCCTCCCTAAGAACATAACTGTATAGTTTCAAGTCAATTGGTTAAAAAATAAAAAAGTTTTCCATACAACGATTCAAGTTTCGGTATAAGTGGGCGTGGCTACGCCTACTTTTGGTTAAAATAGTTTTCATTCCTCCCTAAGAACATAACTGTAAAGTGTCAAGTCAATTGGTTTAAAAACAAAAAAGTTTTCCATACAACGGGTCAATTTTCGCTATAAATGGGCGTGGCTACGCCTACTTTTGGTCAAAATAGTTCTCATTTCTCCCTAAGAACATAACTGTAATGTTTCAGGTCAATTGGTTAAAAAACAAAAAAGATTTCCATACAACGGGTCAATTTTCACTATAAAAGGGCGTGGCCACGCCCAGTTTGGTCAAAATTGTTTTCATTCCTCCCTAAGAACATAACTGTAAAGTTTCAAGTCAATTGGTTAAAAAACAAAAAAGTTTTCCATACAACGGGTCAATTTTCGCTATAAGTGGGCGTGGCTACGCCCACTTTTGGTCAAAATAGTTTTCATTCCTCCCTAAGAACATAACTGTAAAGATTCAAGACAATTGGTTCAAAAACAAAAAAGTTTTCCATACAACGGTTCAATTTTCTATAAGTGGGCGTGGCTACGCCCACTTTTGGTCAAAATAGTTTTAATGCCTCCCCAAGAACATAACTACGAAGTTTCAAGTCAATTGGTTGAAAAACAAAAAAGTTGTTCATACATCGACGTGAATATTGCTTTTCTTCCTCTTCTTCATTTTATATGGGAGCTATCAGTTCCAGATGTCCAATCTCAATGTAACTTTCAGGCATGTAGTCGGACTATGTAGAACTACTATGTTTAAAATTTCAGCACTCTATCATACAAAACAAAAAAGTTTTCCATACAACGATTCAAGTTTTGTTCATTTTTCTTCTTCTTTTCGTATGGGGGCTACTAGTTCCAGTGGTCCGATATGGCTGGATCCGACAAATGAGTTGACTGCACGAATAAGAAGTCTCTGTGCAAAATTTCAGCTCGATATCTTCAAAACTGTGGGAGGAGATTGTATATATACAGACAGACGGACGGACAGACGGTCAGACGGACAGACGGACATGGCTAAATCAACTCGTCTTGTCGTCCTGATCAAGAATATATATACTTTATATAGTCGCAAGTGAATATTTCTGTGTGTTACAAACTTCAGCACAAAGTTATTATACTATTTCACATACGTGAAAAGTATAAAAAATGGTTCCTTTTAAAAATATCCAATATTAATTTTTATGCATAGATTTAAAAAAAATCTAAAGTCATCCATTGAAATGTACTTTTGTAGTGTACGCAATCATAAACTAACTAAAAGAAAGAAAAAGTAATGGTTCTTTGTAAAATATTCTATATTAATTTTTAAGCATAGATAATAAAAAAAACTAAAGTCATCCATTGAAATGTTCTTTTGTAGTGTATGTTATCATAAACTAACTAAAAGAAACAAAAAAAAAAAATCATGGTTCCTTATAAAATATTATATTTAATCTTTAAGCATTAATTTTAAAAGAACTCAAATCATCCATTGAAATGTTCTTTTGTAGTATATGTTATCATAAACAAACTAAAAGAAACAAAAAAAAAAAAAAAAATCATGGTTTCTTATAAAATATTATATTTAATTTTTATGCATAGATTTTAAAAATATCTAAAGTCATCTATTGAAATGTACTTTTGTAGTATATGTAATCAAAAACTACCTAAAAGAAACAAAAAAACATGGTTCTTTCTAAAGATGTTCAAAATTGATTCAAGTAGTGTTGGAAATATCAATAAAATCGGTCAAAAAATGTGGATTTTACGAAAAATTTAAGCCAAGATCATTCGAATTATTCGAGTTCTGTATACAAATTCTGAGCATTTAATTGTTATTGTTTCTTTCTTCCTTTTCCTTACGTATAGAAAACCAACAACAACTAAAGAACCGTTTTGGCATTCGAATGCATTCGAATAAAACTCTACATTCTCACTCAACCACTTCGTTTTTCTTCTTTTATTTCTTGTGCCACTGAATCGTACGTGAGCGCACTCATTCAATCAAATCATTGTGGCATCACATTCAAATTCACTCAACTCATTTTGAGAATTGTTTATTCGAATGCGCGTTTTTAGCTATTTGTGCAGATGTCTATTGTATACCTTTGTTAGTTTTGGAGATATAGCTTTTTAAAGAAAAATACTAGGGGTGGAGAAATTAAGGGGAGGGGGTTTGCAGTTCTGTAGAGTTACCCATTCTTAGACTACATACCGACTTTCATGTTTCTATCTCTTTGGATGTTTGAGTTATAGCATTTTCAAAAAGAGGGTGGTGCTGGATGGGCGGCAAGGAGTGGGCGTGGAACAAAACCATTCAAACTTGATCTGCTGCCGAGCATCACGATTCTACCCACCAAATTTTAAGTCGCTAGCTCTCATAGTTTCCGAGAACTATTAGTGTGGACGGACGGACGGACAGATGGAGAGACGAACAGTCGGACGGACGTGGCTTAATCAATTTCTCTTGTCGTCCCGATCAAGAATATATATACTTTATTGGGTCCCCCTCCTCTCCTTCACTGTGTTAAAAACATTTGGCTTTTGCACAAACACAATATACCCTGATACGCAGTATGTGTACAGGGTATGAACATGGTTCCTTTTAAATGTATCCAATATTAAATTTTTTGCATAGATTTAAAAAAAAATCAAAAACCATCCATTGAAATGCTCTTTTAGAATGAATGTAATCATAAACTAACTAAAAGCAACAAAAAATCATGGTTCCTTTTAAAAATTTCAATTTTAATTTTTATGCATAGATTTTAAGAAAAAAAAGTCTAAAATCATCCA
Organism: Phortica okadai; assembly: GCA_034638295.1. Lineage (NCBI taxonomy): Eukaryota > Metazoa > Arthropoda > Insecta > Diptera > Drosophilidae > Phortica > Phortica okadai. The sequence goes on along the minus strand of CM067851.1, from coordinate 25,187,638 downwards.
TTGAAATGTTTTTTTGTAGTGTATGTAACAAAAAAAAAATGGTTCCTTTTAAAAATATTGAATATTAATTTTTATGCATAGATTTTAAAAAATCTAAAGTCATCCATTGAAATGTACTTTTGTAGTGTATGTAATCATAAACTAACTAAAAGAAACCAAAAATCATGGTTCCTTTTAAAGTATTCAATTTTAATTTTTATGCATTGATTTTAAAAATATCTAAAGTCATCCATTGTAATGCTCTTTTTTAGTGAACATAATCATAAACTAACTAAAAAAAAAAAAACAGTAAGGACGCTAGCTTCAGCAAGGCTGAAGCTATAATACTCTTCACGTTGTGTCACTAAAAATAAAACAACAAAGTTAATATACTATTTCACATACGTGAAAAGAATAAAAAGTAAATGGGTTTTATTATGTTCTATATATCTATATATATACATGACTCATTTCCACACCACCTATGAGGTAGAGTCTATGGCGTGTTTTTTTTATCGTGGTTCCCCTGTTGGCCTAATCCACATGCATAGTAATAATAGAAATAACATTTGATTTATATAACTTAAACGGATCACATTAGTCAATTAAATTGAATAAATAATAAAGTTAAAATACTGTACACATACGTGAAGAGTATAATAAAAGCTGTCATGAAGAACAGCCGATCGCCTTAACTTCTCAGTTGTTTTATTTAATTGAATCATTCGATAAAAAGGATAAATACAATTGATGGTATCAACATAAAAATTGACAGCATTTCTTTTTTGTACATTTCTGTACACATTCATCATTAAATTTATTTTGTTTTTCACAAAATTACGCTCAAATATTCAGTTATTATGATTTGATTAAATCATTCGATATAAAGAATAAATATGATTATTGTTATGAACATTAAAATTGGCAACATCTCTTTTTTGTACATTTTTGTGCATATTCATTTAATTCATTTTGTTTTTCACAAAATTACGCTCATCTATTCAGTTATTTTGATTAAATTGAATCATTCGATATAAAGGTTAAATACAATTAATGTTATGAACATTAAAAGTGGCAGCATCTCTTATTGTACATTTCTGTGCACATTCATCATTATCATTAAATTTATTTTGTTTTTCACAAAATTACGCTAAACTATCTAGTTGTTTTGATTTGATTTAATCATTCGATATAAAGAATAAATACGATTAATGTTATGAAAATTTAAATACATAGCACCTCTTTTTGAACATTTCTGTACATTTTCATTAAATTTATTTTGTTTTTCACAAAATTACTCATGTGCTTGTTCTCTCTGGCATAAACGATGTAAATATCTTAATTTTTAAAATTAAAATAATCGACGAAATACTTAATTTGTAAAATAAACAATAAATTAAATAATAATAAAAATAATAACCAGCGTCTCTTGTTTGTACATTTCTGTTCATCATTAAATTTATTTTGTTTTTCACAAAATTACGCTGAACTATCCAGTAGTTTTGATTTGATTGAATCATTCGATATAAAGAATAAATACGACTAATGTTATGAACATTTTAATAGACAGCAGCTCTTTTTTGAACATTTCTGTGCATTTTCATTAAATTTATTTTGTTTTTCACAAAATTACTCATGTGCTTGTTCTCTCTGGTATAAACGATGTAAATTTCTTAATTTTTAAAATTAAAATAATCGACGGAATTTTTAATTTGTAAAATGAACAACAAAGTAAATAATAACTGTAATAATAATAATAATACTTTATCTTGAACTTACAAACGAATTCTTAGCACTATGCCATCATGATCGCTGTAGGGAGTCTCATAAGTCAACGCTAATGTCCGTTGCTGATCCAAATTTGAGAAAACCCAATCAATTGCTGTATTTTGTTTTGAGGTGGCAGTATTGTCCAGCATTGAAACAATACCTGTTTGCCGAAATTGAGTTTCCAAATCATCCAATCTTGTTGCTCTACAAATGTTGAAATCTCCATTTAAAATAATGTGTCCCCCATTTTGCCGCATCAATTCTGCCAAGTCCTGTTCTATTATTGCTCTGAAATCCGCCAGAGGATATGAGGGATTTCTGTACAACACCGCTAGTGTAATACCTAATCGTTGAATGGCTAATAGCTGATACACATGACCCGGCTCATTTATACTCCTTCTGATTGATTCAGAAAAACTTCCCGCTAAATATTGTTTACAATAAACAATAAGCCCATTTGGTCGACGTCGAGTCATTGAGACTGCTGCATCTATTCGTCCAACAATGTCAAAACCTTCAATAGGAAATTGTTCATTTTCAAAGGACCATGTTTCGACAATGCATATTATATCCGCCGAACATATTATTTGATCCTTTGTAATGTTGTCAATGTGCCTGTGCAAACTTCGAACGTTTTGATAATATATTTTAAGGCAGTTTGTTGATTCGTGGAACATAAATCCAAAATGTGTGTCTAATAATTTTCTGGTTCTTAATTTTAATAGTTGGTTCCTTACCAAGTCTCTATCGCTGAATGGTTTTGGAGGTGTGAATTTTCCAATTATGTAGAGTCCGGACGCATTTGTGGCTCTGCTACATGCGACATATATAGCTGCTCTGCTCATTCCTTTTTTTAGGTGGACTGCTACCTGATTGTATGTTACACCTTGACTTTTGTGTATGGTGATAGCTTCAGCAGGAACAACAGGAAACTGCTTTCGCTCAACCGACACTTGATCATTTCTTTTATACTGAAAAGAACGGATTGCTTTTGTAACTGGAGTCCAAGTTTCCTCATTTGAATGTGGCTTCTTAGAGCGCGCTATTGTTCCAACCGATATTTCAGCGAATTTGATCCAGAGAGTTGTCACAATTCTTTGTGATCTCATTTCTTGATGGTCAATTTGCATAAGCTGACCCGTTGCTCCATTGACCAAGCCATCACTGGTATTAATATTAACTGTAAGCATATATTTGGCTGTCGTTTTCAATAATAATTTATAACACATTCCCAGTGTTTCGGTAGTTTTAAAACTTTTTACTGATTCCAAAATGTTTGCCTTACTAGTTTCACTCAAAGTATTTGCTCTAATGGAATCGTGTGCTGTCGACATATATTCCTCAGTGCGTATTTGAGCTAGCTTGATGCTTTTATAATTTCTGACATCCACACCCGAGAAAAAGAGGTGAATTGCTGAGCTTGGAACCTCATTTACACGCACTTGTCTGCCTTTTATAAAATTAATATCTTCCGTAGTCATAATCCCTTCTGACATATTATTGAGGGCGGCAGCAAGTGAATGATCTTCTCGTTGACGCATCATCTCCGTAAGCTCATAAAATTTGAACAAGTCCCAGAGCGGTGTGCCTGTTATAGCACTATATTGTTCATAGGGGTTAGCAGCAAATACCCATCTATCGCGTACCGGTGATAGTTGCTTTAAATCTCCGAAGACTATAATTGAAATTCCTCCGAAAAATTGCTGAGTTCTGAATATTTGTTTTAAGCGTGCATCCAAAAATTTTTGCTCCAACCATAGATATTTCATCAATTATAATCAATTGAAGATCAATAAGCTTTGTATGAATTGTATTTACAACGTCGCTACTCAGTGGGCGCAGTTCACTAGCCGACTGATTCATTGGCAGAGAAAAGATTGAATGTAAGGTAATGCCGCCAATTCCAAAAGCAGCTTTTCCGGTGGGCGCACATAGTAGCACTTTTGCTGTTTCCGGATTACTTCCTGCTACAGTGTTTGCACGCAGGGTTAACGTTTGGTAAATTGTTGAGATCAAACGGCTTTTTGAATATTTTCCATAACTTGCTCCAGTTCACGATCTGCAAAAACATTGTATTTTTTCCTACTTTCCTCTATTTCATCTTTGTGCAAGATGCAAAGTTGTTCAACAATACTGTCAATTAACTCCGCTTGTTCATTTCTCCAGTGGTAAAATAGCATTAACATTTCTCTAAGATAATCCATGCGAGAATTTTCTGAACTGAATCTTCTCCATCTTCTTCTCCATCTTGCTTCCTTTTTTGCAAAAGTCCACTATTATCTTTCAATTATAATAAACGCTCATTGTTGCTTACATCTTCATTCTCATTTTCTGTTTCTTGATAATCCCCATTTGTTTGCACATTTCGTGTTTTCTTTTTTAAAAACTTAAATAAAGCTGCAAAATCTGCTAGACAAAGTTCTTCCAATTCATCAGGTCTTTGCACGTAGTGGTCGAGCAAATTGGGAACAAAGATATCTGTGGAATTTTCAGGTAAAGCTGCCAAATCGTTTTTCGATTTAACCATTCTCACTCTTTGTTCAGGTTGGGCTGTGTTAACAAAAACCTCTCCATGACTAGCTTCGGACAGATGCAATCCTAAAATATTGTAAACAGCCTCTTGAGCTGAAATTTCTGATCCGTTTACGAATTTGTTGCCTATATGCTGCAGCTTCTGTTTGACTGTAACGTTCTCTGTGTTTATTTCTTCCATTCCTTCTCTTAAAAGTCGAGAAACTCGTCTATTTGACTTGTTGATGTAGATGATTATGTAACTACAGCAGGCATATGCATCTAAAATGAATTGAATATCCATATTAGCTCGGTGATGACCTAAAATATCCTTATTGTATGCATTCAACATTCGGTCTGATAGTTTTCGCTTTAAAAATATTTGTGGTTTCTTTAAATTTGAACGCAGTGCCAGTTTATATTTTTCGTAATCCGTATTAATGCTTTCATAAGCCAAAAACAATTTTCAAAAAAATTTATATTATTTATTAAATTCGTATTCTCGGGGCGAGGAAACTGTTGTATTCTTTTGAAAAGCTCTTTATGTTCGGCAACGTTTTCTTCATCTCCAAGGGGAAAAAGCACTTCGGTTCTTGGCATTGGTGGATGCGGCATGTTAAATCGGCAAAACATGTTTCCTCGAAGCTCCCGTTGGCAGCTTCTTCCGTGTCTATGCTGTTGATATGGTATGAACTCCGCAACATCGGGATTATCTCCATCAGTTGTTATACACTGATCTATGTAGTCTACAACCGCTTCAACATTTTCCGTCGTTTCTTGCTTAGGTGCATTACTTATCCAATACATGCCATGTGAGTGTGGTGATCCTCTATGCTGAAACTCAATTCTCCAATAATAATGAGTCACCGTATTATTTCCAAAAATTCCATTTTTAAATAGTTTTAACAGCTGTCGGAATCTATGGTCAAAATACCTAGAACATGTAACTGGATCAGTCCTTATCAAAAACGCTTTTTCATCACTTCATAAATTAATCGCCTCTTCTTCAGTTAGATCAATGTTCCGTTCTTCTTTCCATCTGGTTTCTGCGGCTGATAAGGTGATAAAAAAAGTGGAAAGTCCGAATTGACGTATCATTGCCAAAACCTTCTTCTTTTCTGCTTCCCAGTGGGCAGGTGATGAACGTAAACCTTTAAGAACATGAAATCCATCGTCATATTGTAATAAGTTGGTTACGAAACTTTCATCCATTAGGTTTCTAGCGGTAATATTGCTTGAACGTGTTTTCTTACGTAGACATATTGATACTGCACTTTTCGACTTTTGCAGTTCATAATATCTATAAGTAAAAAATAATTTATCCACACGACAGCAGCGATAATTCTTTTCTTTCCACAGTATATCATAGGGTATGAGAGCACTTCTACATCGGTATCCATAGTGACATCTACTGGTCTTCTTCCTTCACCAGAAGCTATGCACACACGTTCAATTGACCGATTTTCAATTGGCTCATTTTCTAAAAGCGTCTCCTGTCCTCCTGGATTTAAAATATCATTTTCCTCAGGATCTGTTTCCTGTCTTTCTTCATTTGGTTCTCTGTTACGTTGATTATAAAATTTCCTGAGTCATCTCTCCTATCGGCTACAAATGGCACATGTTCCGCATTTCGTGCATCGGCCAACCAATTGTCCGATATTTGAATACCGTGTTTCACATATAGTTCTGTTGTGATTAAATATTGTAGAGCTTCTAATATTTTGGTTGGTCGAATCGTTTCCGTCATAAAACTATGGTCATATTGCAATCTTCTTTTCAAAAGCACTTGAATGACGTGACTATCTTCAAATCTACGTGGGAGACTTGTTACTGTTTCAACAACAGATATGGGTATGTTGACAACCGCTCCTCTGATCGCGCACTGCTGTTCATATCCATGCGACGTTATGCGCATGAAAGGGATCCTAGGTGCAATTAAACGCTCTTTTAAGCATGTTAATCCCTTTAAGCACTCAGGAATCTCTGGAAAGTCCAATCCTTCTGAAAGGCAAATTTTCGACAAACGGCACTTCTCAAGAATGTTTTAGGCAATGCATAAATATAAATAGATATTGAAATGGATTGGTGGTCAAGCAAAAGATCGCTCATGAAGGAGTGTGGCGACTCCCGAAACAGCTGTACGATCTGCCTGCTGCTTGCTAAACAGAGAGCAAGTTCTTGTGACATTGGTTGTGTGTCAAAAATTAATTTTGATTGTTATTTCCAATCAAATGTGACCTATATATCCCGCATTAATATGAAAATATTTAACTTTCACAATATTAACGCAATTAGTCCACGCTATTAAAACAAATATAAATTCCTGTGGGGGAGATACCGCAGTTCAAAACAAAAAACACAAAACTTAGCATTGAACTTATCAACGGTGGAATCTAATTAATATAAGGTTCATTGCAGTGACCAGTCAGAAAAATGACACCACCTGCGCTTAAAATGATCCTTGACACCAACCAATCAATCACAAGGCCATCTATCGATCAAAATCTGAACTTGTGTTACCTTGCATTCATACACTTCTCAAGAATGTTTTCGGCAATGCATAAATATAATACATATTGAAATGGATTGGTGGTCAAGCAAAAGATCGCTGATGAAGGAGTGTGGCGACTCCCGATCCGCCTGCTACTTGCTAAACAGAGAGCAAGTTCTTGTGACATTGGTTGTGTGTCAAAAATTAATTTTGATTGTTATTTCCAATCAAATGTAACCTATATATCCCGCATTAATATGAAAATATTTAACTTTCACAATATTAACGCAATTAGTCCACGCTATTAAAACAAATATAAATTCCTGTGGGGGAGATACCGCAGTTCAAAACAAAAAACACAAAACTTAGCATTGAACTTATCAACGCTGGAATCTAATTAATATAAGGTTCATTGCAGTGACCAGTCAGAAAAATGACACCACCTGCGCTTAAAATGATCCTTGACACCAACCAATCAATCACAAGGCCATCTATCGATCAAAATCTGAACTTGTATTACCTTGCATTCATACACTTCTCAAGAATGTTTTCGGCAATGCATAAATATAATACATATTGAAATGGATTGGTGGTCAAGCAAAAGATCGCTGATGAAGGAGTGTGGCGACTCCCGATCTGCCTGCTACTTGCTAAACAGAGAGCAAGTTCTTGTGACATTAGTTGTGTGTCAAAAATTAAGTTTGATTGTTATTTCCAATCAAATGTGACCTATATATCCCGCATTAATATGAAAATAGTTAACTTTCACAGCTGATATAGTTCTTTGACATGTTGCGCAAAAGTTATATTTTCCATCCTGACTTGGAAATTTTTCTGCCAAATAAAATGAATTGTGTATCGGTAGGTTTGGATACTTATTTGCTATCACATCTTTCTTCAATTTTTTTATCTGGTGTTTAAACCACGTTCCACCACAACTTATGCACACATTCGTTGGTCCTTCCTTAATATTTTCATTATAAGTATCAAATACGTCCATTCTTCGCCTTTGACGTTGATTTTCTTGTGCTTCCTCTCTTTCTTGAGGAGACAAATCCTGTCTTCTTCTTATATTTCTAGAGGATTGCCTTAACGACTCATTTTGACGGTTCATAGGATCGGATCTCTGAATTCCTACGCGTTCTTGTGTGGCTTGTCTACCGTTTATTGCCAAATTTCTTGCTTGCTCTCGCGTAAGACGTCGCTGAGAAGAATTTACAATTTGCTCGTTACGTCTATTTGAAATATTTGATCTCCTATTTCTTCTCGCTGAAGCATCACGTTGTCTTTCAATAGTTCTGAATGGCTCTTCTTGCTTTCGTTGGCTGTGTTCAATTGTATTTCTTTCCTGTTCTTCGTATTGATACTCCTCATTTTGCCTTCTAATATTATGGGCATACGCGTCTCTTGCCCTTTCCTGCTGCCTATAATCTTTATTCTGCCTTCTTTGGCAGTGTTCAATTGTATTTATTTCTTGTTCTTGACGTTGGTACTCTTCATTTTGCCTTCTAATATTATGGGCTTCCGCGTCTCTTGCCCTTTCTGTTTCCGGATTACTTCCTGCTACAGTGTTTGCACGCAGGGTTAACGTTTGGTAAATTGTTGAGATCAAACGGCTTTTTGAATATTTTCCATAACTTGCTCCAGTTCACGATCTGCAAAAACATTGTATTTTTTCCTACTTTCCTCTATTTCATCTTTGTGCAAGATGCAAAGTTGTTCAACAATACTGTCAATTAACTCCGCTTGTTCATTTCTCCAGTGGTAAAATAGCATTAACATTTCTCTAAGATAATCCATGCGAGAATTTTCTGAACTGAATCTTCTCCATCTTCTTCTCCATCTTGCTTCCTTTTTTGCAAAAGTCCACTATTATCTTTCAATTATAATAAACGCTCATTGTTGCTTACATCTTCATTCTCATTTTCTGTTTCTTGATAATCCCCATTTGTTTGCACATTTCGTGTTTTCTTTTTTAAAAACTTAAATAAAGCTGCAAAATCTGCTAGACAAAGTTCTTCCAATTCATCAGGTCTTTGCACGTAGTGGTCGAGCAAATTGGGAACAAAGATATCTGTGGAATTTTCAGGTAAAGCTGCCAAATCGTTTTTCGATTTAACCATTCTCACTCTTTGTTCAGGTTGGGCTGTGTTAACAAAAACCTCTCCATGACTAGCTTCGGACAGATGCAATCCTAAAATATTGTAAACAGCCTCTTGAGCTGAAATTTCTGATCCAATTACGAATTTGTTGCCTATATGCTGCAGCTTCTGTTTGACTGTAACGTTCTCTGTGTTTATTTCTTCCATTCCTTCTCTTAAAAGTCGAGAAACTCGTCTATTTGACTTGTTGATGTAGATGATTATGTAACTACAGCAGGCATATGCATCTAAAATGAATTGAATGTCCATATTAGCTCGGTGATGACCTAAAATATCCTTATTGTATGCATTCAACATTCGGTCTGATAGTTTTCGCTTTAAAAATATTTGTGGTTTCTTTAAATTTGAACGCAGTGCCAGTTTATATTTTTCGTAATCCGTATTAATGCTTTCATAAGCCAAAAACAATTTTCAAAAAATTTATATTATTTATTAAATTCGTATTCTCGGGGCGAGGAAACTGTTGTATTCTTTTGAAAAGCTCTTTATGTTCGGCAACGTTTTCTTCATCTCCAAGGGGAAAAAGCACTTCGGTTCTTGGCATTGGTGGATGCGGCATGTTAAATCGGCAAAACATGTTTCCTCGAAGCTCCCGTTGGCAGCTTCTTCCGTGTCTATGCTGTTGATATGGTATGAACTCCGCAACATCGGGATTATCTCCATCAGTTGTTATACACTGATCTATGTAGTCTACAACCGCTTCAACATTTTCCGTCGTTTCTTGCTTAGGTGCATTACTTATCCAATACATGCCATGTGAGTGTGGTGATCCTCTATGCTGAAACTCAATTCTCCAATAATAATGAGTCACCGTATTATTTCCAAAAATTCCATTTTTAAATAGTTTTAACAGCTGTCGGAATCTATGGTCAAAATACCTAGAACATGTAACTGGATCAGTCCTTATCAAAAACGCTTTTTCATCACTTCATAAATTAATCGCCTCTTCTTCAGTTAGATCAATGTTCCGTTCTTCTTTCCATCTGGTTTCTGCGGCTGATAAGGTGATAAAAAAAGTGGAAAGTCCGAATTGACGTATCATTGCCAAAACCTTCTTCTTTTCTGCTTCCCAGTGGGCAGGTGATGAACGTAAACCTTTAAGAACATGAAATCCATCGTCATATGGTAATAAGTTGGTTACGAAACTTTCATCCATTAGGTTTCTAGCGGTAATATTGCTTGAACGTGTTTTCTTACGTAGACATATTGATACTGCACTTTTCGACTTTTGCAGTTCATAATATCTATAAGTAAAAAATAATTTATCCACACGACAGCAGCGATAATTCTTTTCTTTCCACAGTATATCATAGGGTATGAGAGCACTTCTACATCGGTATCCATAGTGACATCTACTGGTCTTCTTCCTTCACCAGAAGCTATGCACACACGTTCAATTGACCGATTTTCAATTGGCTCATTTTCTAAAAGCGTCTCCTGTCCTCCTGGATTTAAAATATCATTTTCCTCAGGATCTGTTTCCTGTCTTTCTTCATTTGGTTCTCTGTTACGTTGATTATAAAATTTCCTGAGTTATCTCTCCTATCGGCTACAAATGGCACATGTTCCGCATTTCGTGCATCGGCCAACCAATTGTCCGATATTTGAATACCGTGTTTCACATATAGTTCTGTTGTGATTAAATATTGTAGAGCTTCTAATATTTTGGTTGGTCGAATCGTTTCCGTCATAAAACTATGGTCATATTGCAATCTTCTTTTCAAAAGCACTTGAATGACGTGACTATCTTCAAATCTACGTGGGAGACTTGTTACTGTTTCAACAACAGATATGGGTATGTTGACAACCGCTCCTCTGATCGCGCACTGCTGTTCATATCCATGCGACGTTATGCGCATGAAAGGGATCCTAGGTGCAATTAAACGCTCTTTTAAGCATGTTAATCCCTTTAAGCACTCAGGAATCTCTGGAAAGTCCAATCCTTCTGAAAGGCAAATTTTCGACAAACGGCACTTCTCAAGAATGTTTTAGGCAATGCATAAATATAAATAGATATTGAAATGGATTGGTGGTCAAGCAAAAGATCGCTCATGAAGGAGTGTGGCGACTCCCGAAACAGCTGTACGATCTGCCTGCTGCTTGCTAAACAGAGAGCAAGTTCTTGTGACATTGGTTGTGTGTCAAAAATTAATTTTGATTGTTATTTCCAATCAAATGTGACCTATATATCCCGCATTAATATGAAAATATTTAACTTTCACAATATTAACGCAATTAGTCCACGCTATTAAAACAAATATAAATTCCTGTGGGGGAGATACCGCAGTTCAAAACAAAAAACACAAAACTTAGCATTGAACTTATCAACGCTGGAATCTAATTAATATAAGGTTCATTGCAGTGACCAGTCAGAAAAATGACACCACCTGCGCTTAAAATGATCCTTGACACCAACCAATCAATCACAAGGCCATCTATCGATCAAAATCTGAACTTGTATTACCTTGCATTCATACACTTCTCAAGAATGTTTTCGGCAATGCATAAATATAATACATATTGAAACGGATTGGTGGTCAAGCAAAAGATCGCTGATGAAGGAGTGTGGCGACTCCCGATCTGCCTGCTACTTGCTAAACAGAGAGCAAGTTCTTGTGACATTGGTTGTGTGTCAAAAATTAATTTTGATTGTTATTTCCAATCAAATGTGACCTATATATCCCGCATTAATATGAAAATATTTAACTTTCACAATATTAACGCAATTAGTCCACGCTATTAAAACAAATATAAATTCCTGTGGGGGAGATACCGCAGTTCAAAACAAAAAACACAAAACTTAGCATTGAACTTATCAACACTGGAATCTAATTAATATAAGGTTCATTGCTGTGACCAGTCAGAAAAATGACACCACCTGCGCTTAAAATGATCCTTGACACCAACCAATCAATCACAAGGCCATCTATCGATCAAAATCTGAACTTGTATTACCTTGCATTCATACACTTCTCAAGAATGTTTTCGGCAATGCATAAATATAATACATATTGAAATGGATTGGTGGTCAAGCAAAAGATCGCTGATGAAGGAGTGTGGCGACTCCCGATCTGCCTGCTACTTGCTAAACAGAGAGCAAGTTCTTGTGACATTAGTTGTGTGTCAAAAATTAAGTTTGATTGTTATTTCCAATCAAATGTGACCTATATATCCCGCATTAATATGAAAATAGTTAACTTTCACAGCTGATATAGTTCTTTGACATGTTGCGCAAAAGTTATATTTTCCATCCTGACTTGGAAATTTTTCTGCCAAATAAAATGAATTGTGTATCGGTAGGTTTGGATACTTATTTGCTATCACATCTTTCTTCAATTTTTTTATCTGGTGTTTAAACCACGTTCCACCACAACTTATGCACACATTCGTTGGTCCTTCCTTAATATTTTCATTATAAGTATCAAATACGTCCATTCTTCGCCTTTGACTTTGATTTTCTTGTGCTTCCTCTCTTTCTTGAGGAGACAAATCCTGTCTTCTTCTTATATTTCTAGAGGATTGCCTTAACGACTCATTTTGACGGTTCATAGGATCGGATCTGTGAATTCCTACGCGTTCTTGTGTGGCTTGTCTACCGTTTATTGCCAAATTTCTTGCTTGCTCTCGCGTAAGACGTCGCTGAGAAGAATTTACAATTTGCTCGTTACGTCTATTTGAAATATTTGATCTCCTATTTCTTCTCGCTGAAGCATCACGTTGTCTTTCAATAGTTCTGAATGGCTCTTCTTGCTTTCGTTGGCTGTGTTCAATTGTATTTCTTTCCTGTTCTTCGTATTGATACTCCTCATTTTGCCTTCTAATATTATGGGCATACGCGTCTCTTGCCCTTTCCTGCTGCCTATAATCTTTATTCTGCCTTCTTTGGCAGTGTTCAATTGTATTTATTTCTTGTTCTTGACGTTGGTACTCTTCATTTTGCCTTCTAATATTATGGGCCTCCGCGTCTCTTGCCCTTTCCTGCTGCCTATAATCTTCATTCTGCCTTCTTTGGCTGTGTTCAATTGTTTTTCTTTCCTGTTCTTCGAATTGGTCCCGTTGTTCCATTGACCAAACCATCACTGGTATTAATATTAACTGTAAGCATATATTTGGCTGTCGTTTTCAATAATAATTTATAACACATTCCCTGTGTTTCGGTAGATTCCAAAATGTTTGCCTTACTAGTTTCACTCAAAGTATTTGCTTTAATGGAATCGTGTGCAGTCGACATATATTCCTCAGCGCGTATTTGAGCTAGCTTGATGCTATTATAATTGCTGAAATCCACACCCGAAAAAAAGAGGTGAATTGCTGAGCTTGGAACATCATTTACACGCACTTGTCCGCCTTTTATAAGATTAATATCTTCCGTAGTCATAATCCCTTCTGACATATTATTGAGGGCGGCAGCAAATGAATGATCTTCCCGTTGACGCATTATCTCCGTAAGCTCATAAAATTTGAACAAGTCCCAGAGTGGTGTGCCTGTTATAGCACTATATTGTTCATTGGGGCTAGCAGCAAATACCCATCTATCGCGTACCGGTGATAGTTGCTTTAAATCTCCGAAGACTATAATTGAAATTCCTCCGAAAAATTGCTGAGTTCTGAATATTTGTTTTAAGCGGGCATCCAAAAATTTTTGCTCCAACCATAGATATTTCATCAATTATAATCAATTGAAGATCAATAAGCTTTGTATGAATTGTATTTACAACGTCGCTACTCAGTGGGCGCAGTTCACTAGCCGACTGGTTCATTGGCAGAGAAAAGATTGAATGTATGGTAATGCCGCCAATTCCAAAAGCAGCTTTTCCGGTGGGAGCACATAGCAGCCCTTTTGCTGTTTCCGGATTACTTCCTGCTACAGTGTTTGCACGCAGGGTTAACGTTTGGTAAATTGTTGATATCAAACAGCTTTTTGAATATTTTCGATAACTTGCTCCAGTTCACGATCTGCGATCTGCAAAAACATTGTATTTTTTCCTACTTTCCTCTATTTCATCTTTGTGCAAGATGCAAAGTTGTTCAACAATACTGTCAATTAACTCCGCTTGTTCATTTCTCCAGTGGTAAAATAGCATTAACATATCTCTAAGATAATCCATGCGAGAATTTTCTGAACTGAATCTTCTCCATCTTCTTCTCCATCTTGCTTCCTTTTTTGCAAAAGTCCACTATTATCTTTAAATTATAATAAACGCTCATTGTTGCTTACATCTTCATTCTCATTTTCTGTTTCTTGATAATCCCCATTTGTTTGCACATTTCGTGTTTTCTTTTTTAAAAACTTAAATAAAGCTGAAAAATCTGCTAGACAAAGTTCTTCCAATTCATCAGGTCTTTGCACGTAGTGGTCGAGCAAATTGGGAACAAAGATATCTGTGGAATTTTCAGGTAAAGCTGCCAAATCGTTTTTCGATTTAACCATTCTCACTCTTTGTTCAGGTTGGGCTGTGTTAACAAAAACCTCTCCATGACTAGCTTCGGACAGATGCAATCCTAAAATATTGTAAACAGCCTCTTGAGCTGAAATTTCTGATCCGTTTACGAATTTGTTGCCTATATGCTGCAGCTTCTGTTTGACTGTAACGTTCTCTGTGTTTATTTCTTCCATTCCTTCTCTTAAAAGTCGAGAAACTCGTCTATTTGACTTGTTGATGTAGATGATTATGTAACTACAGCAGGCATATGCATCTAAAATGAATTGAATATCCATATTAGCTCGGTGATGACCTAAAATATCCTTATTGTATGCATTCAACATTCGGTCTGATAGTTTTCGCTTTAAAAATATTTGTGGTTTCTTTAAATTTGAACGCAGTGCCAGTTTATATTTTTCGTAATCCGTATTAATGCTTTCATAAGCCAAAAACAATTTTCAAAAAAATTTATATTATTTATTAAATTCGTATTCTCGGGGCGAGGAAACTGTTGTATTCTTTTGAAAAGCTCTTTATGTTCGGCAACGTTTTCTTCATCTCCAAGGGGAAAAAGCACTTCGGTTCTTGGCATTGGTGGATGCGGCATGTTAAATCGGCAAAACATGTTTCCTCGAAGCTCCCTTTGACAGCTTCTTCCGTGTCTATGCTGTTGATATGGTATGAACTCCGCAACATCGGTATTATCTCCATCAGTTGTTATAAACTGATCTATGTAGTCTACAGCCGCTTCAACATTTTCCATCGTTTCTTGCTTAGGTGCATTACTTATCCAATACATGCCATGTGAGTGTGGTGATCCTCTATGCTGAAACTCAATTCTCCAATAATAATGAGTTACCGTATTATTTCCAAAAATTCCATTTTTAAATAGTTTTAACAGCTGTCGGAATCTATGGTCAAAATACCTAGAACATGTAACTGGATCAGTCCTTATCAAAAACGCTTTTTCATCACTTCATAAATTAATCGCCTCTTCTTCAGTTAGATCAATGTTCCGAATTCTTTTTGTCAAAATCACTAATAGTTCTTTCCATCTGGTTTCTGCGGCTGATAAGGTGATAAAAAAAGTGGAAAATCCGAATTGACGTATCATTGCCAAAACCTTCTTCTTTTCTGCTTCCCAGTGGGCAGGTGATGAACGTAAACCTTTAAGAACATGAAATCCTTCGTCATATTGTAATAAGTTGGTTACGAAACTTTCATCCATTAGGTTTCTAATCTTTCTAAGGTTTCTTTCTTTCCACAGTATATCATAGGGTATGAGAGCACTTCTACATCGGTATCCATAGTGACATCTACTGGTCTTCTTCCTTCACCAGGAGCTATGCACATACGTTCAATTGACCGATTTTCAATTGGCTCATTTTCTAAAAGCGTCTTCTGTCCTCCTGGATTTAAAATATCATTTTCCTCAGGATCTGTTTCCTGTCTTTCTTCATTTGGTTCTCCGTTACGTTGATTATAAAATTTCCTGAATAATAGTGTCATCTCTTCTATCGGCTACAAATGGCACATGTTCCGCATTTCGTGCATCGGCCAACCAATTGTCCGATATTTGAATACCGTGTTTCACATATAGTTCTGTTGTGATTAAATATTGTAGAGCTTCGATTATTTTGGTTGGTCGAATCGTTTCCGTCATAAAACTATGGTCATATTGCAATCTTCTTTTCAAAAGCACTTAAATGACGTGACTATCATCAAATCTATGTGGGAGACTTGTTACTGTTTCAACAACAGATATGGGTATGTTGACAACCGCTCCTCTGATCGCGCACTGCCGTTAATAGCCATGCGACGTTATGCGCATGAAAGGTATCCTACTTGCAATTAAACGCTCTTCTAAGCATGTTAATCCCTTTAAGCACTCAGGAATCTCTGGAAAGTTCAATCCATCTGAAGGTGTACAAAACTATTAATTCTGAATAAACTGCCGACCATTTATGAAATTAAAACCAGTAAGGACGCTATCTTCAGCAAGGCTGAAGCTATAATACTTTTCACTTTGTGTCACTATTAAAAAAACTAAATGAATAGTTTTCATGCCTCCCTAACAACATAACTGTAATGTTCCAAGTCAATTCGTTAAAAAACAAAAAAATTTTCCTTACAACGGTTCAAGTTCGGTATAAATGGGTGAGCCATGCCCACATTTGGTCAAAATAGTTTTCATTCCTCCCTATGAACATAACTGTAAAGTCTCAAGTCAATTGGTTAAAAAACAAAAAAGTTTTCCATACAAAGGGACAAGTTAAGCTATAAGTGGGCGTGGCCATGCCAATTGGATAAAAAACAAAAAAGGTTTCCATACAACGGGTCAATTTTCGATATAAAAAGGTGTGACCACGCCCACTTTTGGCCAAAATAGTTTTCATTCCTCCCTAAGAACATAACTGTAAAGTTTCAAGTCAATTGGTTCAAAAACAAAAAAATTTTCCATACAACAGGTCAATTTTCGCTATAAGTGGGCGTGGCTACGCCTGGCTACGCCCACTTTTGGTCAAAATAGTTTTCATTTCTCTCTAAGAACATAACTGTAAAGTTTCAAGTCAATTGGTTAAAAAACAAAAATGTTTTCCATACAACGTGTCAATTTTCGCTATAAGTAGGCGTGGCTACGCCCACTATTGGTTAAAATAATTTTCATTCCTCCCTATGAACATAACTGTAAAGTCTCAAGTCAATTGGTTAAAAAACAAAAAAGTTTTCCATACAAAGGGACAAGTTAAGCTATAAGTGGGCGTGGCCACGCCCACTTTTGGTCAAAATAGTTTTGATTCCTTCCTAAGAACATAACTCTAAAGTTTCAAGTCAATTGGTTAAAAAACAAAAAACTTTTCTATGCAACGAGTCAATTTTCGCTATAAGTGGGCGTGGCTACGCCCACTTTTGGTCAAAATAGTTTTCATTTCTCTCTAAGAACATAACTGTAAAGTTTCAAGTCAATTGGTTAAAAAACAAAAAAGTTTTCCATGTAACGGTTCAAGTTTCGGTATAAGTGGGCGTAGCCATGCCCATTTTTGATCAAAATAGTTTTCATTCCTCCCCAAGAACATAACTGTAAAGTTTCAAGTCAATTGGTTAAAAAACAAAAAAGTTTTCCATACAACGGGTCATGTTTAGCTATAAGTGGGCGTGGCCATGCCAATTGGATAAAAAACAAAAAAGGTTTCCATACAACGGGTCAATTTTCGATATAAAAAGGTGTGACCACGCGCACTTTTGGCCAAAATAGTTTTTATTCCTCCCTAAGAACATAACTGTAAAGTTTCAAGTCAATTGGTTAAAAAACAAAAAAATTTTCCATACAACAGGTCAATTTTCGCTATAAGTGGGCGTGGCTACGCCTGGCTACGCCCACTTTTGGTCAAAATAGTTTTCATTTCTCTCTAAGAACATAACTGTAAAGTTTCAAGTCAATTGGTTAAAAAACAAAAATGTTTTCCATACAACGTGTCAATTTTCGCTATAAGTAGGCGTGGCTACGCCCACTATTGGTTAAAATAGTTTTCATTCCTCCCTATGAACATAACTGTAAAGTCTCAAGTCAATTGGTTAAAAAACAAAAAAGTTTTCCATACAAAGGGACAAGTTAAGCTATAAGTGGGCGTGGCCACGCCCACTTTTGGTCAAAATAGTTTTGATTCCTTCCTAAGAACATAACTCTAAAGTTTCAAGTCAATTGGTTAAAAAACAAAAAACTTTTCCATGCAACGAGTCAATTTTCGCTATAAGTGGATGTGGCTACGCCCACTTTTGGTCAAAATAGTTTTCATTTCTCTCTAAGAACATAACTGTAAAGTTTCAAGTCAATTGGTTAAAAAACAAAAAAGTTTTCCATGTAACGGTTCAAGTTTCGGTATAAGTGGGCGTAGCCATGCCCATTTTTGATCAAAATAGTTTTCATTGCTCCCCAAGAACATAACTGTAAAGTTTCAAGTCAATTGGTTAAAAAACAAAAAAGTTTTCCATACAAAGGGACAAGTTTTGCTATAAGTGGGCGTGGCCACGCCCACTTTTGGTCAAAATAGTTTTGATTCCTTCCTAAGAACATAACTGTAAAGTTTCAAGTCAATTGGTTAAAAAACAAAAAAGTTTTCCATACAACGGGTCAAGTTTAGCTATAAGTGGGCGTGGCCATGCCAATTGGATAAAAAACAAAAAAGGTTTCCATACAACGGGTCAATTTTCGATATAAAAAGGTGTGACCACGCCCACTTTTGGTCAAAATAATTTTCATTCCTCCCTATGAACATAACTGTAAAATTTCAAGTCAATTGGTTAAAAAAAAAAAAAGTTGTCCACACAACGACGTGAATATTGTTTCTCTTCCTCTTCTTCATTTTGTATGGGAGGTACCAGTTCCAGTGGTCCGATATGGCTGGATCCGACAAATGAGTTGACTGCACGAATAAGCAGTCTCTGTGCAAAATTTCAGCTCGATATCTTCAAAACTGTGGGAGGAGATTGTATATATACAGACAGACGGACAGACGGTCAGACGGACAGACGGACAGACAGATATGGTTAAATCAACTCGTCTTGTCGTCGTGATCAAGAATATATTACTTTATATAATCGCAAGTGAATATTTCTGTTGATACAAACTTCGGCACAAAGTTAATATACTGTTTCACATACGTGAAAAGTATAATAATGGTTCCTTTTAAAAAATATTCAATTTATTTTTAATGCATAGATTTGAAAAAAAAATCTAAAATCATCCACTGAAATGTTATTTTGTAATGTTTGTAATCATAAACAAATTAACACAAAAAAAACAGTAATGGCGGAATAGTCGGGTATACTCGACAATATAAACCCTGCACAAATGGTAGGAGGTGCCACTCCCTTAATCTACAAAAACATATTGATCTGACGTTGCCTATTTAAATAGTGTTGAAAATATCAAGAAAATCGGTCAAAAAATGTGGATTCTGCTAAAAATTTAATTTTGTGGGCCTCTAAGGGGTAGCCATCAAAGAGGTATGGTATGGTATGCAGTTTTTAAGATGTATTATTAGTTGTGGAGATAAAGCTTTTTTTAGGAAAAATACAATGGGTGGAGAAATTAAGGGGAGGGGTAAAATTGTGGTTTGCAGTTTTGTAGAGTTACTCATTCTGAGTCTACATACCGACTTTCATGTTTCTAACTCTTTGGATGTTTGAGTTATAGCATTTTCAAAAAGAGGGTGGTGCTGGATGGGCGGCAAGGAGTGGGCGTGGAAAAAAACCATTCAAACTTGATCTGCTGCCGAGCATCACGATTCTACCCACCAAATTTCAAGTCGCTAGCTCTTATAGTTTCCAAGAACCATTAGTGAGGACTGACGGACGGACAGACGGAGAGACGGACATTCGGACGGACGTGGCTTAATCAATTTCTCTTGTCGTCCCGATCAAGAATATATACACTTTATGGGGTCCCCCTCCCCTCCTTCACAGCGTTACATACATTTGGCTTTTGCACAAACACCCTATGATACACAGTATGTGTTCCTTTTAAATGTATTCAATATTAAATTTTTTGCATACATATAAAAAAAAAAATAAAAAAACATCCATTGAAATGGTCTTTTGTATGACTGTAATCATAAACTAACTAAAAGAAACAAAAAACATGGTTGCTTTTAAAAATATTCAATATTAATTTTTATGCATAGATTTAAAAAAAAAAAAAACAAAAACCATCTATTGAAAAGTACTTTTGTTGAGTTTGTAATCATAAACTAACTAAAAGAAACAAGAAACCATAGTTCCTTTTAAAAATATTCAATATTAATTTTTATGCATAGATTTTAAAAAATCTAAAGTCATTCATTGCAATGTTCTTTTGTAGTGTATGTAATCATAAACTAACTAAAAAAAAACAAAAATCATGGTTCCTTTTAAAATAAAAATGTGGATTCTACTAAAAATTTAATTTTGTTGGCCTCTGAGGGGTAGCCATCAAAGAGATGGTAATATTGTGGTATGCAGTTTTCAAGATGTATTATTAGTTGTGGAGATATAGCTTTTTTAAGAAAAATACTAGGGGCGGAGAAATTAAGGGGAGGGGGTAAAATTGTTGTTGAAGTTTTCTAGAGTTACTCAATCTGAGTGTACATACTGACTTTCATGTTTCTAACTCTTTGGATGTTTGAGTTATAGCATTTTCAAAAAGAGGGTGGTGCTGGATGGGCGGCAAGGAGTGGGCGTGGAATAAAATCATTCAAATTTGATCTGCTGCCGAGCATCACGATTCTACCCACCAAATTTCAAGTCGCTAGCTCTTATAGTTTCCGAGAACCATTAGTGTGGACGGACGGACGGACAGATGGAGAGACGAACAGTCGGACGGACGTGGCTTAATCAATTTCTCTTGTCGTCCCGATCAAGAATATATACACTTTATGGGGTCCCCCTCCCCTCCTTCACAGCGTTACATACATTTGGCTTTTGCACAAACACCCTATGATACACAGTATGTGTTCCTTTTAAATGTATTCAATATTAAATTTTTTGCATACATTTAAAAAAAAAATAAAAAAACATCCATTGAAATGGTCTTTTGTATGACTGTAATCATAAACTAACTAAAAGAAACAAAAAACATGGTTGCTTTTAAAAATATTCAATATTAATTTTTATGCATAGATTTAAAAAAAAAAAAACAAAAACCATCTATTGAAAAGTACTTTTGTTGAGTTTGTAATCATAAACTAACTAAAAGAAACAAGAAACCATAGTTCCTTTTAAAAATATTCAATATTAATTATTATGCATAGATTTTAAAAAATCTAAAGTCATCCATTGAAATGTACTTTTGTAGAGTATGCAATCATAAACTAACTAAAAGAAACCAAAAAAACATGGATCCTTTTAAAAATATTTAAAATTAAGTTTTATGCATAGATTTGAAGAAAAAAATATAAAATCATCCATTGAAATGTTCTTTTGTAGTGTATGTAACAAAAAAAAAAAATGGTTCCTTTTAAAAAATCCATTATTAATTTTTATGCATAGATTTAAAAAAAATCTAAAATCATCAATTGCAATGTGTATGTTATCATAAACTAACTAAAAGAAACCAAAAATCATGGTTCCTTTTAAAATATACACTTTTAATATACATGCATAGATTTAAAAAAAAAAATCAAAAATGATTCATTGAAATGCTCTTTTTGAGTGATTGTAATCATAAACTAACCAAACGAAACCAAAAAACATGGTTCCTTTTAAAAATATTCAATTTTAATTTTTCTGCATTGATTATAAAAATATTTAAAGTCATCCATTGTAATGATCTTTTTGAGTGATTGTAATTATAAACTAACTAACTAAATGTATTCAATATTAAATTTTTTGCATACATATAAAAAAAAAATAAAAAAACATCCATTGAAATGGTCTTTTGTATGACTGTCATCATAAACTAACTAAAAGAAACAAAAAACATGGTTGCTTTTAAAAATATTCAATATTAATTTTTTTGCATAGATTTAAAAAAAAAAAAATCAAAAACCATCTATTGAAAAGTACTTTTGTTGAGTTTGTAATCATAAACTAACTAAAAGAAACAAGAAACCATAGTTCCTTTTAAAAATATTCAATATTAATTTTTATGCATAGATTTTAAAAAATCTAAAGTCATTCATTGCAATGTTCTTTTGTAGTGTATGTAATCATAAACTAACTAAAAAAAAAACAAAAATCATGGTTCCTTTTAAAATAAAAATGTGGATTCTACTAAAAATTTAATTTTGTTGGCCTCTGAGGGGTAGCCATCAAAGAGATGGTAATATTGTGGTATGCAGTTTTGTATTATTAGTTGTGGAGATATAGCTTTTTTAAAAAAAATACTAGGGGCGGAAAAATTAAGGGGAGGGGGTAAAATTGTTGTTGAAGTTTTCTAGAGTTACTCAATCTGAGTGTACATACTGACTTTCATGTTTCTAACTCTTTGGATGTTTGAGTTATAGCATTTTCAAAAAGAGGGTGGTGCTGGATGGGCGGCAAGGAGTGGGCGTGGAATAAAATCATTCAAATTTGATCTGCTGCCGAGCATCACGATTCTACCCACCAAATTTCAAGTCGCTAGCTCTTATAGTTTCCGAGAACCATTAGTGTGGACTGACGGACGGACAGATGGAGAGACGAACAGTCGGACGGACGTGGCTTAATTAATTTCTCTTGTCGTCCCGATCAAGAATATATACACTTTATGGGGTCCCCCTCCCCTCCTTCACAGCGTTACATACATTTGGCTTTTGCACAAACACCCTATGATACACAGTATGTGTTCCTTTTAAATGTATTCAATATTAAATTTTTTGCATACATTTAAAAAAAAAATAAAAAAACATCCATTGAAATGGTCTTTTGTATGACTGTAATCATAAACTAACTAAAAGAAATGGTAGGAGGTGCCACTCCCTCAATCTACAAAAACATATTGATCTGACGTTGCCTATTTAAATAGTGTTGAAAATATCAAGAAAATCGGTCAAAAAATGTGGATTCTGCTAAAAATTTAATTTTGTGGGCCTCTGAGGGGTAGCCATCAAAGAGGTATGGTATGGTATGCAGTTTTTAAGATGTATTATTAGTTGTGGAGATAAAGCTTTTTTAGGAAAAATACAATGGGTGGAGAAATTAAGGGGAGGGGTACAATTGTGGTTTGCAGTTTTGTAGAGTTACTCATTCTGAGTCTACATACCGACTTTCATGTTTCTAACTCTTTGGATGTTTGAGTTATAGCATTTTCAAAAAGAGGGTGGTGCTGGATGGGCGGAAAGGAGTGGGCGTGGAAAAAAACCATTCAAACTTGATCTGCTGCCGAGCATCACGATTCTACCCACCAAATTTCAAGTCGCTAGCTCTTATAGTTTCCAAGAACCATTAGTGAGGACTGACGGACGGACAGACGGAGAGACGGACATTCGGACGGACGTGGCTTAATCAATTTCTCAGGTCGTCCCGATCAAGAATATATACACTTTATGGGGTCCCCCTCCCCTCCTTCACAGCGTTACATACATTTGGCTTTTGCACAAACACCCTATGATACACAGTATGTGTTCCTTTTAAATGTATTCAATATTAAATTTTTTGCATACATATAAAAAAAAATAAAAAAACATCCATTGAAATGGTCTTTTGTATGACTGTAATCATAAACTAACTAAAAGAAACAAAAAACATGGTTGCTTTTAAAAATATTCAATATTAATTTTTATGCATAGATTTAAAAAAAAAAAAAACAAAAACCATCTATTGAAAAGTACTTTTGTTGAGTTTGTAATCATAAACTAACTAAAAGAAACAAGAAACCATAGTTCCTTTTAAAAATATTCAATATTAATTATTATGCATAGATTTTAAAAAATCTAAAGTCATTCATTGCAATGTTCTTTTGTAGTGTATGTAATCATAAACTAACTAAAAAAAAACAAAAATCATGGTTCCTTTTAAAATAAAAATGTGGATTCTACTAAAAATTTAATTTTGTTGGCCTCTGAGGGGTAGCCATCAAAGAGATGGTAATATTGTGGTCTGCAGTTTTGTATTATTAGTTGTGGAGATATAGCTTTTTTAAGAAAAATACTAGGGGCGGAAAAATTAAGGGGAGGGGGTAAAATTGTTGTTGAAGTTTTCTAGAGTTACTCAATCTGAGTGTACATACTGACTTTCATGTTTCTAACTCTTTGGATGTTTGAGTTATAGCACTTTCAAAAAGAGGGTGGTGCTGGATGGGCGGCAAGGAGTGGGCGTGGAATAAAATCATTCAAATTTGATCTGCTGCCGAGCATCACGATTCTACCCACCAAATTTCAAGTCGCTAGCTCTTATAGTTTCCGAGAACCATTAGTGTGGACGGACGGACGGACAGATGGAGAGACGAACAGTCGGACGGACGTGGCTTAATCAATTTCTCTTGTCGTCCCGATCAAGAATATATACACTTTATGGGGTCCCCCTCCCCTCCTTCACAGCGTTACATACATTTGGCTTTTGCACAAACACCCTATGATACACAGTATGTGTTCCTTTTAAATGTATTCAATATTAAATTTTTTGCATACATTTAAAAAAAAAATAAAAAAACATCCATTGAAATGGTCTTTTGTATGACTGTAATCATAAACTAACTAAAAGAAACAAAAAACATGGTTGCTTTTAAAAATATTCAATATTAATTTTTATGCATATTTTTAAAAAAAAAAAAAAACAAAAACCATCTATTGAAAAGTACTTTTGTTGAGATTGTAATCATAAACTAACTAAAAGAAACAAAAAACATGGTTGCTTTTAAAAATATTCAATATTAATTTTTATGCATAGATTTAAAAAAAAAAAAAACAAAAACCATCTATTGAAAAGTACTTTTGTTGAGTTTGTAATCATAAACTTACTAAAAGAAACAAGAAACCATAGTTCCTTTTAAAAATATTCAATATTAATTATTATGCATAGATTTTAAAAAATCTAAAGTCATCCATTGAAATGTACTTTTGTAGAGTATGCAATCATAAACTAACTAAAAGAAACCAAAAAAACATGGATCCTTTTAAAAATATTTAAAATTAAGTTTTATGCATAGATTTGAAGAAAAAAATATAAAATCATCCATTGAAATGTTCTTTTGTAGTGTATGTAACAAAAAAAAAAAATGGTTCCTTTTAAAAAATCCATTATTAATTTTTATGCATAGATTTAAAAAAAATCTAAAATCATCAATTGCAATGTGTATGTTATCATAAACTAACTAAAAGAAACCAAAAATCATGGTTCCTTTTAAAATATACATGCATAGATTTAAAAAAAAAAAATCAAAAATGATTCATTGAAATGCTCTTTTTGAGTGATTGTAATCATAAACTAACCAAACGAAACCAAAAAACATGGTTCCTTTTAAAAATATTCAATTTTAATTTTTCTGCATTGATTATAAAAATATTTAAAGTCATCCATTGTAATGATCTTTTTGAGTGATTGTAATTATAAACTAACTAAACGTAATAAAAAAAACATGGTTCCTTTTAAAAATATTCAATATTAATTTTTATGCAAACATTTTAAAATATGTGAAGTCATCCATTGAAATGTACTTTTGTAGTGTATGTAATCATAAACTAAAAGAAACAAAAAATCATGGTTCCTGTTGAAAAATATTCAATATTAATTAATTAATAATTAATTAATCAATAGATTAATTAATAATCCGATCATGCTGGTTCCGACGAATGATTCATCGTAATAAATTCTAAGACTCTGTGCAAAGTTTCCGCTCGATAGCTTCAAAACTGAGGGACTAGTTTGCATACATACAGACAGAGAGACAGACAGAGAGACAGACAGACCGACAGACAGACAGACGGACGGACAGACGGACATGGCTAAATCAACTCGTCTTGTCGTCCTGATCAAGAATATATATACTTTATATAGTCGGAAATTAATATTAGGTCTGTAACAAACTCCGTGACAAAATTATAAGTCAGGGAAAAAATTAAAATTTTTTTTTTGTAAAATTTACAGCTATTTGAAGATTAAACTTTTTTTTCTTGATTTATTGAGGTTTAAAAGTGTATAACTTTCGAAGGGGGCCCTCAATCAAAAAACTCCTTTTGTACATGATAGATTGGATTCCTAAGAATATCTTAGTTAAATTTCATTAAGATCGGTCCAGTAGTTTCTGAGGTATCTTGGACACAAGTTTGAAAAACAGTAATTTCGTGTTTTTTACAATTCCGTGAAATGCAAGAAATTGGAGGGTGATACGACTTTATGTCAACTATTTTCGGAATCAGCACACCAAAATATATAGGAATTAGTTGCAATTATTCTAAAAGTTTTTATTATGCATAGATTTAAAAAAATCTAAAGTCATCCATTGAAATGTACATTTGTAGTGTATGTAACAAAAAAAAAAAAAAATGGTTCCTTTTAAAAATATTCAATATTAATTTTTTATGCATAGATTTTAAGAAAAAAATCTAAGGTCATCCATTGCAATGTTCTTTTGTAGTGTATGTAATCATAAACTAACAAAAAAAAAACAAAAATCATGGTTCCTTTTAAAATATACATTCTTATTTAAATAGTGCTGAAAATATCAAGAAAATCGGTCAAAAAATGTGGATTCTACTAAAAATTTAATTTTGTTGGCCTCTGAGGGGTAGCCATCAAAGAGATGGTAATATTGTGGTCTGCAGTTTTGTATTATTAGTTGTGGAGATATAGCTTTTTTAAGAAAAATACTAGGGGCGGAAAAATTAAGGGGAGGGGGTAAAATTGTTGTTGAAGTTTTCTAGAGTTACTCAATCTGAGTGTACATACTGACTTTCATGTTTCTAACTCTTTGGATGTTTGAGTTATAGCACTTTCAAAAAGAGGGTGGTGCTGGATGGGCGGCAAGGAGTGGGCGTGGAATAAAATCATTCAAATTTGATCTGCTGCCGAGCATCACGATTCTACCTACCAAATTTCAAGTCGCTAGCTCTTATAGTTTCCGAGAACCATTAGTGTGGACGGACGGACGGACAGATGGAGAGACGAACAGTCGGACGGACGTGGCTTAATCAATTTCTCTTGTCGTCCCGATCAAGAATATATACACTTTATGGGGTCCCCCTCCCCTCCTTCACAGCGTTACATACATTTGGCTTTTGCACAAACACCCTATGATACACAGTATGTGTTCCTTTTAAATGTATTCAATATTAAATTTTTTGCATACATTTAAAAAAAAAATAAAAAAACATCCATTGAAATGGTCTTTTGTATGACTGTAATCATAAACTAACTAAAAGAAACAAAAAACATGGTTGCTTTTAAAAATATTCAATATTAATTTTTATGCATAGATTTAAAAAAAAAAAAAACAAAAACCATCTATTGAAAAGTACTTTTGTTGAGATTGTAATCATAAACTAACTAAAAGAAACAAAACACATGGTTGCTTTTAAAAATATTCAATATTAATTTTTATGCATAGATTTAAAAAAAAAAAAAACAAAAACCATCTATTGAAAAGTACTTTTGTTGAGTTTGTAATCATAAACTTACTAAAAGAAACAAGAAACCATAGTTCCTTTTAAAAATATTCAATATTAATTATTATGCATAGATTTTAAAAAATCTAAAGTCATCCATTGAAATGTACTTTTGTAGAGTATGCAATCATAAACTAACTAAAAGAAACCAAAAAAACATGGATCCTTTTAAAAATATTTAAAATTAAGTTTTATGCATAGATTTGAAGAAAAAAATATAAAATCATCCATTGAAATGTTCTTTTGTAGTGTATGTAACAAAAAAAAAAAATGGTTCCTTTTAAAAAATCCATTATTAATTTTTATGCATAGATTTAAAAAAAATCTAAAATCATCAATTGCAATGTGTATGTTATCATAAACTAACTAAAAGAAACCAAAAATCATGGTTCCTTTTAAAATATACACTTTTAATATACATGCATAGATTTAAAAAAAAAAAAATCAAAAATGATTCATTGAAATGCTCTTTTTGAGTGATTGTAATCATAAACTAACCAAACGAAACCAAAAAACATGGTTCCTTTTAAAAATATTCAATTTTAATTTTTCTGCATTGATTATAAAAATATTTAAAGTCATCCATTGTAATGATCTTTTTGAGTGATTGTAATTATAAACTAACTAAACGAAATAAAAAAAACATGGTTCCTTTTAAAAATATTCAATATTAATTTTTATGCAAACATTTTAAAATATGTGAAGTCATCCATTGAAATGTACTTTTGTAGTGTATGTAATCATAAACTAAAAGAAACAAAAAATCATGGTTCCTGTTGAAAAATAT
The DNA here is from genome assembly GCA_034638295.1 of Phortica okadai. Classification (NCBI taxonomy): domain Eukaryota; kingdom Metazoa; phylum Arthropoda; class Insecta; order Diptera; family Drosophilidae; genus Phortica; species Phortica okadai. The sequence continues at coordinate 25,159,457 of CM067851.1, read as the reverse complement.
TCAATATTAATTAATTAATAATTAATTAATCAATAGATTAATTAATAATCCGATCATGCTGGTTCCGACGAATGATTCATCGTAATAAATTCTAAGACTCTGTGCAAAGTTTCCGCTCGATAGCTTCAAAACTGAGGGACTAGTTTGCATACATACAGACAGAGAGACAGACAGAGAGACAGACAGACCGACAGACAGACAGACGGACGGACAGACGGACATGGCTAAATCAACTCGTCTTGTCGTCCTGATCAAGAATATATATACTTTATATAGTCGGAAATTAATATTAGGTCTGTAACAAACTCCGTGACAAAATTATAAGTCAGGGAAAAAATTAAAATTTTTTTTTTGTAAAATTTACAGCTATTTGAAGATTAAACTTTTTTTTCTTGATTTATTGAGGTTTAAAAGTGTATAACTTTCGAAGGGGGCCCTCAATCAAAAAACTCCTTTTGTACATGATAGATTGGATTCCTAAGAATATCTTAGTTAAATTTCATTAAGATCGGTCCAGTAGTTTCTGAGGTATCTTGGACACAAGTTTGAAAAACAGTAATTTCGTGTTTTTTACAATTCCGTGAAATGCAAGAAATTGGAGGGTGATACGACTTTATGTCAACTATTTTCGGAATCAGCACACCAAAATATATAGGAATTAGTTGCAATTATTCTAAAAGTTTTTATTATGCATAGATTTAAAAAAATCTAAAGTCATCCATTGAAATGTACATTTGTAGTGTATGTAACAAAAAAAAAAAAAATGGTTCCTTTTAAAAATATTCAATATTAATTTTTTATGCATAGATTTTAAGAAAAAAATCTAAGGTCATCCATTGCAATGTTCTTTTGTAGTGTATGTAATCATAAACTAACAAAAAAAAAACAAAAATCATGGTTCCTTTTAAAATATACATTCTTATTTAAATAGTGCTGAAAATATCAAGAAAATCGGTCAAAAAATGTGGATTCTACTAAAAATTTAATTTTGTTGGCCTCTGAGGGGTAGCCATCAAAGAGATGGTAATATTGTGGTATGCAGTTTTCAAGATGTATTATTAGTTGTGGAGATATAGCTTTTTTAAGAAAAATACTAGGGGCGGAGAAATTAAGGGGAGGGGGTAAAATTGTTGTTGAAGTTTTCTAGAGTTACTCAATCTGAGTGTACATACTGACTTTCATGTTTCTAACTCTTTGGATGTTTGAGTTATAGCATTTTCAAAAAGAGGGTGGTGCTGGATGGGCGGCAAGGAGTGGGCGTGGAATAAAATCATTCAAATTTGATCTGCTGCCGAGCATCACGATTCTACCCACCAAATTTCAAGTCGCTAGCTCTTATAGTTTCCGAGAACCATTAGAGTGGACGGACGGACGGACAGATGGAGAGACGAACAGTCGGACGGACGTGGCTTAATCAATTTCTCTTGTCGTCCCGATCAAGAATATATATACTTTATGGGGTCCCCCTCCCCTCCTTCACAGCGTTACATACATTTGGCTTTTGCACAAACACCCTATGATACACAGTATGTGTTCCTTTTAAATGTATTCAATATTAAATTTTTTGCATACATTTAAAAAAAAAAATAAAAAAACATCCATTGAAATGCTCTTTTGTATGACTGTAATCATAAACTAACTAAAAGAAACAAAAAACATGGTTGCTTTTAAAAATATTCAATATTAATTTCTATGCATAGATTTAAAAAAAAAAAAAAAAAAAAAACATCTATTGAAAAGTACTTTTGTAGAGTTTGTAATCATAAACTAACTAAAAGAAACAAAAAAACCATAGTTCCTTTTAAAAATATTCAATATTAATTTTTATGCATAGATTTTAAAAAATCTAAAGTCATCCATTGAAATGTACTTTTGTAGTGTATGCAATCATAAACTAACTAAAAGAAACCAAAAAAAACATGGATCCTTTTAAAAATATTTAATATCAAGTTTTATGCATAGATTTTAAAAAATCTAAAGTCATCCATTGAAATGTACTTTTGTAGTGTATGCAATCATAAACTAACTAAAAGAAACCAAAAAAACATGGATTCTTTTAAAAATATTTAATATTAGGTTTTATGCATAGATTTTAAGAAAAAAATCTAAAATCATCCATTGAAATGTTCTTTTGTAGTGTATGTAACAAAAAAAAAAAAAAATGGTTCCTTTTAAAAAATCCATTATTAATTTTTATGCATAGATTTAAAAAAAAATCTGAAATCATCCATTGCAATGTGTATGTTATCATAAACTAACTAAAAGAAACCAAAAATCATGGTTCCTTTTAAAATATACACTTTTAATATTCATGCATAGATTTAAAAAAAAAAAATCAAAAATGATTCATTTAAATGCTCTTTTTGAGTGATTGTAATCATAAACTAACCAAACGAAACCAAAAAACATGGTTCCTTTTAAAAATATTCAATTTTAATTTTTCTGCATTGATTATAAAAATATCTATTGTAATGATCTTTTTGAGTGATTGTAATCATAAACTAACTAACCGAACCAAAAAAAAACATGGTTCCTTTTAAAAAATTTAATTTTCATTTTTGTGCATAGATTGTACTTTTGTATTGTACGTAATCATAAACTAACTAAACGAAATAAAAAAAACATGGTTCCTTTTAAAAATATTCAATATTAATTTTTATGCAAACATTTTAAAATATGTGAAGTCATCCATTGAAATGTACTTTTGTAGTGTATGTAATCATAAACTAAAAGAAACAAAAAATCATGGTTCCTGTTGAAAAATATTCAATATTAATTAATTAATAATTAATTAATCAATAGATTAATTAATAATCCGATCATGCTGGTTCCGACGAATGATTCATCGTAATAAATTCTAAGACTCTGTGCAAAGTTTCAGCTCGATAGCTTCAAAACTGAGGGACTAGTTTGCATACATACAGACAGAGAGACAGACAGACCGACAGACAGACAGACGGACAGACGGACATGGCTAAATCAACTCGTCTTGTCGTCCTGATCAAGAATATATATACTTTATATAGTCGGAAATTAATATTAGGTCTGTAACAAACTCCGTGACAAAATTATAAGTCAGGGAAAAAATTAAAATTTTTTTTTTGTAAAATTTACAGCTATTTGAAGATTAAACTTTTTTTTCTTGATTTATTGAGGTTTAAAAGTGTATAACTTTCGAAGGGGGCCCTCAATCAAAAAACTCCTTTTGTACATGATAGATTGGATTCCTAAGAATATCTTAGTTAAATTTCATTAAGATCGGTCCAGTAGTTTCTGAGGTATCTTGGACACAAGTTTGAAAAACAGTAATTTCGTGTTTTTTACAATTCCGTGAAATGCAAGAAATTGGAGGGTGATACGACTTTATGTCAACTATTTTCGGAATCAGCACACCAAAATATATAGGAATTAGTTGCAATTATTCTAAAAGTTTTTATTATGCATAGATTTAAAAAAATCTAAAGTCATCCATTGAAATGTACATTTGTAGTGTATGTAACAAAAAAAAAAAAATGGTTCCTTTTAAAAATATTCAATATTAATTTTTTATGCATAGATTTTAAGAAAAAAATCTAAGGTCATCCATTGCAATGTTCTTTTGTAGTGTATGTAATCATAAACTAACAAAAAAAAAACAAAAATCATGGTTCCTTTTAAAATATACATTCTTATTTAAATAGTGCTGAAAATATCAAGAAAATCGGTCAAAAAATGTGGATTCTACTAAAAATTTAATTTTGTTGGCCTCTGAGGGGTAGCCATCAAAGAGATGGTAATATTGTGGTATGCAGTTTTCAAGATGTATTATTAGTTGTGGAGATATAGCTTTTTTAAGAAAAATACTAGGGGCGGAGAAATTAAGGGGAGGGGGTAAAATTGTTGTTGAAGTTTTCTAGAGTTACTCAATCTGAGTGTACATACTGACTTTCATGTTTCTAACTCTTTGGATGTTTGAGTTATAGCATTTTCAAAAAGAGGGTGGTGCTGGATGGGCGGCAAGGAATGGGCGTGGAATAAAATCATTCAAATTTGATCTGCTGCCGAGCATCACGATTCTACCTACCAAATTTCAAGTCGCTAGCTCTTATAGTTTCCGAGAACCATTAGTGTGGACGGACGGACGGACAGATGGAGAGACGAATAGTCGGACGGACGTGGCTTAATCAATTTCTCTTGTCGTCCCGATCAAGAATATATATACTTTATGGGGTCCCCCTCCCCTCCTTCACAGCGTTACATACATTTGGCTTTTGCCATAGGGTGTATGATACACAGTATGTGTTCCTTTTAAATGTATTCAATATTAAATTTTTTGCATACATTTAAAAAAAAAAATAAAAAAACATCCATTGAAATGCTCTTTTGTATGACTGTAATCATAAACTAACTAAAAGAAACAAAAAACATGGTTGCTTTTAAAAATATTCAATATTAATTTCTATGCATAGATTAAAAAAAAAAAAAACCAGTAAGGACGCTATCTTCAGCAAGGCTGAAGCTATAATACTTTTCACTTTGTGTAACTATAAAAAAACTAAATGAATAGTTTTCATGCATCCCTAACAACATAACTGTAATGTTTCAAGTCAATTCGTTAAAAAACAAAAAATTTTTCCATACAACGGTTCAAGTTTTGCGATAAGTGGGCGTAGCCATACCCACATTTGGTCAAAATAGTTTTTATTCCTCCCTAAGAACATAACTGTAAAGTTTCAAGTCAATTGGTTAAAAAACAAAAAAGTTTTCCATACAAAGGGTCAATTTTCGCTATAAAAGGACGTGGCCACGCCCACTTTTGATCAAAATAATTTTCATTCCTCCCTAAGAGCATAACTGCAAAGTTTCAAGTCAATTGGTTAAAAAACAAAAAAGTTTTCCATACAACGGGTCAATTTTCGCTATAAGTAGGCGTGGCTACGCCCACTTTTGGTCAAAATAGTTTTCATTCCTCCCTAAGAACATAACTTTAAAATTTCAAGTCAATTGGTTAAAAAACAAAAAAGTTTTGCATACAAAGCGTCAAGTTAAGCTATAAGTGGGCGTGGCCATGCCCACTTTTGATCAAAATAGTTTTCATTCCTCCCTAAGAGCACAACTGCAAAGTTTCAAGTCAATTGGTTAAAAAACAAAAAAGTTTTCCATACAACGGATAAATTTTCGCTATAAGTGGGCGTGGCTACGCCCACTTTTGGTCAAAATAGTGTTCATTCCTCTCTAAGAACATAACTGTAAAGTTTCAAGTCAATTGGTTAAAAAACAAAAAAGTTTTCCATACAAAGTGTCAATTTTCGCTATAAGTAGGCGTGGCTACGCCCACTTTTGGTTAAAGTAGTTTTCATTCCTCCATAAGAACATAACTGTAAAGTTTCAAGTCAATTGGTTAAAAAACAAGAAAGTTTTCCATACAAAGGGTCAAGTTAAGCTATAAGTGGGCGTGGCCACGCCCACTTTTGATCAAAATAGTTTTCATTCCTCCCTAAGAGCATAACTGCAAAGTTTCAAGTCAATTGGTTAAAAAACAAAAAAATTTTCCATACAAAGGGTAACTTTTCGCTATAAAAGGGCGTGGCTACGCCCATTTTTCGTCAAAATAGTTTTCATTCCTCCCTAAGAACATAACTTTAAAATTTCAGGTCAATTGGTTAAAAAGCAAAAAAGTTTTCCAAACAACGGGTAAATTTTCGCTATAAGTGGGCGTGGCTACGCGTGGTTACGCCCACTTTTTGTCAAAATAGTTTTCGTTCCTTTCTAAGAACATAACTTTAAAATTTCAAGTCAATTGGTTAAGAAACAAAAAAGTTTTCCATACAAAGGGTCAAGTTAGGCTATAAGTGGGCGTGGCCATGCCCACTTTTAATCAAAATAGTTTTCATTCCTTCCTAAGAACATAACTGTAAAGTTTCAAGTCAATTCGTTGAAAAACAAAAAGGTTTTCCATACAACGGGTCAATTTTTGCTATAAGTGGGCGTGGCTACGCCCACTTTTGGTCAACATTGTTTTCATTCCTCCCTAAGAACATAACTGTAAAGTTGCAAGTCAATTGGTTAAAAAACAAAAAAGTTTTCCATACAACGGGTCAATTTTCGCTATAAGTGGGCGTGGCTACGCGTGGCTACGCCCACTTTTGGTCAAAATAGTTTTCATTCCTTCCTAAGAACATAACTTTAAAATTTCAAGTCAATTGGTTAAAAAACAAAAAAATTTTCCATACAAAGGGTAACTTTTCGCTATAAAAGGGCGTGACCACGCCCACTTTTGGTCAAAATAGTTTTCATTCCTCCCTAAGAATATAACTGTAAAGTTTCAAGTCAATTCGTTGAAAAACAAAAAAGTTTTCCATACAACGGGTCAATTTTTGCTATAAGTGGGCGTGGCTACGCCCACTTTTGGTCAAAATAGTTTTCATTCCTCCCTAAGAACATAACTGTAAAGTTGCAAGTCAATTGGTTAAAAAACAAAAAAGTTTTCCATACAACGGGTCAATTTTCGCTATAAGTGGGCGTGGCTACGCGTGGCTACGCCCACTTTTGGTCAAAATAGTTTTCATTCCTTCCTAAGAACATAACTTTAAAATTTCAAGTCAATTGGTTAAAAAACAAAAAAATTTTCCATACAAAGGGTAACTTTTCGCTATAAAAGGGCGTGACCACGCCCACTTTTGCTCAAAATAGTTTTCATTCCTCCCTAAGAATATAACTGTAAAGTTTCAAGTCAATTCGTTGAAAAACAAAAAAGTTTTCCATACAACGGGTCAATTTTTGCTATAAGTGGGCGTGGCTACGCGTGGTTACGCCCACTTTTGATCAAAATAGTTTTCATTCCTCCCTAAGAGCATAACTGCAAAGTTTCAAGTCAATTGGTTAAAAAACAAAAAAGTTTTCCTTACAACGTGTAAATTTTCGCTATAAGTGGGCGTGGCTACGCGTGGTTACGCCCACTTTTGATCAAAATAGTTTTCATTCCTCCCTAAGAATATAACTGTAAAGTTTCAAGTCAATTCGTTGAAAAACAAAAAAGTTTTCCATACAACGGGTCAATTTTTGCTATAAGTGGGCGTGGCTACGCCCACTTTTGGTCAAAATAGTTTTCATTCCTCCCTTAGAACATAACTGTAAAGTTTCAAGTCAATTGGTTAAAAAACAAAAAAGTTTTCCATACAACGGGTCAATTTTTGCTATAAGTGGGCGTGGCTACGCGTGGTTACGCCCACTTTTGATCAAAATAGTTTTCATTCCTCCCTAAGAACATAACTGTAAAGTTTCAAGTCAATTGGTTAAAAAACAAAAAAGTTTTCCATACAACGGGTCAATTTTCGCTATAAGTGGGCGTGGCTACGCGTGGCTACGCCCACTTTTGGTCAAAATAGTTTTCATTCCTTCCTAAGAATATAACTGTAAAGTTTCAAGTCAATTGGTTAAAAAACAAAAAAGTTTTCCATACAACGGGTCAATTTTTGCTATAAGTGGGCGTGGCTACGCGTGGTTACGCCCACTTTTGATCAAAATAGTTTTCATTCCTCCCTAAGAACATAACTGTAAAGTTGCAAGTCAATTGGTTAAAAAACAAAAAAGTTTTCCATACAACGGGTCAATTTTCGCTATAAGTGGGCGTGGCTACGCGTGGCTACGCCCACTTTTGGTCAAAATAGTTTTCATTCCTTCCTAAGAACATAACTTTAAAATTTCAAGTCAATTGGTTAAAAAACAAAAAAATTTTCCATACAAAGGGTAACTTTTCGCTATAAAAGGGCGTGACCACGCCCACTTTTGGTCAAAATAGTTTTCATTCCTCCCTAAGAATATAACTGTAAAGTTTCAAGTCAATTCGTTGAAAAACAAAAAAGTTTTCCATACAACGGGTCAATTTTTGCTATAAGTGGGCGTGGCTACGCGAATTATGTTTTTAAAACGAAAAGACACTCGGTTTTTTAATATTAAAATATTTTATTTAAATTTTCAACCGACGTGTTTCGAGTGAATCTTAAGACTAAATTCCAAAAGAATTCTTACGTACTAGTTAGGCTATCGACGAAGCAAAAAGGACAATTACTTTTTGCTTTGTCGTTACAAAATTTGATCCTTGGGTGTTCTTTTTCTTCATGATCTTTTACGACCTTTTCAAGTGGTTACAACAGTTGGGGGTTCTTTTTTATGATCGACTTTTTCAAGTGGTCTGATTTAGTTACAATTTTTATTAGGCTATGTGTTATATAAATTTATTATTTGCAGATGTCAATATCTTGGATGGTAACTTTGGGTTTTTGGGATTAATGGGAAAAGTATCAAATTCAGTTTGGGTTAACATATTTATTTATTATTTCATTTATCTCTGCTTGGAGGTTGTTAGAGATGTAAGTATTATTAGAGGTGAGCTGTTGGTCGTTCGTGACTGAACACGTAACTCCTCCCCCCCTTGATCTTGGATTCCCCTGAATCCTATTTCCATTGTTAGTATGGGAGTTATTATCGTTAGAGGTCCTACAATATTTAAACATAAGTATTAATGTCGCTGTACATATTACTGCTATAATGGATGCTGAGTTAATTATATTTGTGGTTCTTAAATATTCGATTTGTTCAATATTTTTTATGGTGTTTACTTTTATTTCTTCTAAAGATAGCGTTTCGTTAAAGATACTTATATTTCCGGTTTTTTGGAATATGAACTTATCTGTGTAAACTCGTTTCTTATTTGAAAAATATTGGTCTGATATCTAAAGTGTACAATTGTTAAAATGTATTAAAAAGTTTTTTAAAATTAGTTTACAATTATTTTGGATAATACAATGTCTTGACAATCTACATTCGCTTATAAAATGGTTATTACTATATGTGTATATTTTATCATTATAATGAAAAAAATTTTTCTGATACAGAGTCTATTTCCTTCTTCTGAGCGTTAGTTATTGGAAGTATTGTCATTATGTTAACTTGTATAAAGGTTTTTTGGTACTTTAATAATGAACATTAGTTTTTCGTCTTGGTCTTGAATTAGTGCTGATCTTAGAAATTTTGTTTTAGTTAAGTCAATGTCATAATCATCTATTTCGTTTTTTGTTAGTAGGTTTGCGTTTGCAAGTCCCTTTTGAGCTGCAGAAACATATTCTTGAATATGTTCTATATGGTTTCTTAATAATGTAAGCATTAGTAACGTTTCGTGGTATAGGTTTTGAACAACGACTTTTTTTATAACTACATGAAAATTTGCTAATTTGGCTTGAATTTTTGTGTCTAAGGTTTTTATAGTTCTTTATGAATCCTATTTCTCTAGATTCCTGATAATTTTCTCTTTTTTCGTTTAGCTTACTTATTTTATGAATTTTTGCTTGCTGAATTCTTTCACAGATAATTTTGTGTTCTACTTTGTGGTTTTGCACTTCAAATGGTGTACATTTAATAGTACTATGATAGCTATTGTTGTAGAAATTTACTGCTCTATTCATTTGGAAGATTATGGGTAGTTTTTCTTCTATGTTCAATGTTCGAATTTTTTCTGTAAGAGTATTATTCAATATTTCTACGTCGCTGTTACCAGTGTGACTGTTTGGTTTAGTAGCATGAAATTCGATGTTTTCTCTTTGCAAAAAATCTCTTATATCGGTAGTATTAAATTCGTTATCGAAAACGAATTTCTTAATATTGCCCTTTATAGCTATAAACTGTTCGATATTGTTGAGAAGAGTTATGTCATTAAAGAGTGGAAAGCAGGTTGCTTGTTTAGAAAATTTATCAATAAAAACAGTAAAAGATTGTTTGCTGTTAACGTAAGTGTCAACATGAATTATTTCGTTTGTTGTCTTTGGTGATTCTGAGTTATAGAATTTATTTTTGATTGAACGGTGATCATATTTGCCGCCTGTGCAAATGACGCAATTATTTATTATTTTGTGGATGTGTTCCCTTAGATTTGGGTTAAATATTCTGCTTTTCAATTTGTGATATGTTGCTACAATACCGCAATGACCACTTTCACGTTTGTGGAACAAAGCTATCTGCTTATTAAGTTCCTCTGTGTTTTGTATGTCTTGCGCAAAATGAGTACACTTAACAAATTTTATATTTCTATCTCTACTAAATTCTTCAAAAATAACTTTTTGCACTTTATTATATTCATGGTCGTTTAATTCCGTAAAGATTCCTACTTTGCCTTTCTTAATTTCTCTTCGGAGAATATTTGAAATGCTATTTTCTGTTAGGTCTTTTGTATCGATATATATTCGTTTTTTTTCAAATATAGTTGCAACAGTTGTCGTTTTCTCTTGTAAAATGACTATTTGTATTTTAAAGCGGTTGACAACCGTTTCCAGGATTGGAATGGTGTACCCTTGGTTTTCTTCTTGCGAATGGACGGTTTGTACGTCCATTGACTGCCTATCATCTTCTTCTCCGTTAAGGATTTCATTTGCGATGCGATTTTCGAAAATGGGTAGGTTGTTGTTATCATTTGATAGTTCGATTTTATGGATTTCCTCATTAGATTTCCTACTAAAAAAGGCAGCTATATAATTTTGTTTTTCTTTTGTAAGAGTGAAGTGGGCATTTTGAGGCGATGTTAAGAAATTTACTTCGCTGTCATCTGTGCATTGTGTTTGCTGCAATGTATCAATTTCCATATATGTTGGTTCACTACTTCTTCTCGTGTTTGTCGTGTCTACACTCATATATGAATTCCTAGTTTGGGCTGATTGATTATCCCTACTTTTTGAATATGTGGATCTATTACCATTACTATGATCTTTGTTATTTCGGAAGGGGTTATTATGATTTGGTTTATAATTTTCATTGTAATAACCGTTGTTACTTTGTTTCTTATAATTGTTAGTTTGTTTGTTTTGTGTGTTTTGTTCGTTTAGTCTGTATTGTCTATAAGTACTTTGTTCGTTTTGTCTTGGTTTTCTATGCTTAAAATCTATTGCTCTAAAATCGTCGAACGCTCTGATTTGTATGTATTTGTTTATCATTTGATCTATTGTAGTGCATTCTTCAATATGCACTCTGTAAGGTATATCTATTTTTTCCATTATAATTATAATTAAGTCCCTATCTACCCTATCAGGTTTATACATATCTGGCTTTTTTTCATCAGCCATATAAATTTGATTTATCCTATCTTTTGCATTATAAAAATAGTCAAATAATTCTCTTAAACTACTTACTTTTATATATCTGCAGTTGTTGTAGACTTCGCCGTATGTATTTCGTGGTCCATATTTCTGCTGTAGCTTCGATTTTATTTCGTCCCACGTTGGATCTACAAGATCTCGAAGTGTTCTTTCCGCTGGTCCCCTTATTTTGTCGTTAATGACAATTTTGGTGGCAAAACGTATTAGAACGTCGTTTCCCTCGCAGAGCGTCATGTTGTCCTCCACTGACCTTATGAAGGTAAGGTAATGAGACGGGTGTTCCAATGGTTGGATTGCCCTGAACTGTCCCAGAACGTCCTTCGGTTGCATCCCCAACGATTCCGCTAAGCTTCGTGGCTGCATCGCTTGTTGTTGTTGAATTTGTTGCTGTTGTTGAATTTGTTGCTGGAGTTGTTGTTGTAAATTATTTATCACACTCTCTTGCCTGCGAATCACTTCGGCAAGTTGGCTTTCATTAGTTTGATCTGTAGCCATATTTAAATTTCGATTACTATCGAAAATAGATTGTTTTTTCATGTGTTTTTATATTTTATTTTATTTCTACGCTGGAGGGTCCGGAGTTCGGATTCGCAGTATAGTATATAATATTGAATATTTTTTTTTTTTTTTTCAGTTATTACGATTAGATTCTTACCTTTTTTTTACTGTTATTTTTATTTTTTTCACATAGTATCTTAAGATACCTTTTGCAGACTTATTCACTTTGGGAATTTTCGCGTTTAGTTCTCTATATCTTCTTTAGAGGATATAGCTTTCGACTGCGCCAATTATGTTTTTAAAACGAAAAGACACTCGGTTTTTTAATATTAAAATATTTTATTTAAATTTTCAACCGACGTGTTTCGAGTGAATCTTAAGACTAAATTCCAAAAGAATTCTTACGTACTAGTTAGGCTATCGACGAAGCAAAAAGGACAATTACTTTTTGCTTTGTCGTTACAAAATTTGATCCTTGGGTGTTCTTTTTCTTCATGATCTTTTACGACCTTTTCAAGTGGTTACAACAGTTGGGGGTTCTTTTTTATGATCGACTTTTTCAAGTGGTCTGATTTAGTTACAATTTTTATTAGGCTATGTGTTATATAAATTTATTATTTGCAGATGTTAATATCTTGGGTGGTAACTTTGGGTTTTTGGGATTAATGGGAAAAGTATCAAATTCAGTTTGGGTTAACATATTTATTTATTATTTCATTTAAATCTGCTTGGAGGTTGTTAGAGATGTAAGTATTATTAGAGGTGAGCTGTTGGTCGTTCGTGACTGAACACGTAACTCGCGTGGTAACGCCCACTTTTGATCAAAATAGTTTTCATTCCTCCCTAAGAGCATAACTGCAAAGTTTCAAGTCAATTGGTTAAAAAACAAAAAAGTTTTCCTTACAACGTGTAAATTTTCGCTATAAGTGGGCGTGGCTACGCGTGGTTACGCCCACTTTTGATCAAAATAGTTTTCATTCCTCCCTAAGAACATAACTGTAAAGTTTCAAGTCAATTGGTTAAAAAACAAAAAAGTTTTCCATACAACGGGTCAATTTTTGCTATAAGTGGGCGTGGCTACGCCCACTTTTGGTCAAAATAGTTTTCATTCCTTCCTAAGAACATAACTTTAAAATTTCAAGTCAATTGGTTAAAAAACAAAAAAGTTTTCCATACAACGGGTAAGTTTTCGCTATAAAAGGGCGTGGCTACGCCCACTTTTCGTCAAAATAGTTTTCATTCCTCCCTAAGAACATAACTGTAAAGTTTCAAGTCAATTGGTTAAAAAACAAAAAAGTTTTCCATACAACGGGTAAATTTTCGCTATAAGTGGGCGTGGCTTCGCCCACTTTTCGTCAAAATAGTTTTCATTCCTCCCTAAGAACATAACTGTAAAGTTTCAAGTCAATTGGTTAAAAAACAAAAAAGTTTTCCATACAACGGGTAAATTTTCGCTATAAGTGGGCGTGGCCTCGCGTGGTTACGCCCACTTTTGATCAAAATAGTTTTCATTCCTCCCTAAGAACATAACTTTAAAATTTCAAGTCAATTGGTTAAGAAACAAAAAAGTTTTCCATACAACGGGTAAGTTTTCGCTATAAAAGGGCGTGGCTACGCCCACTTTTCGTCAAAATAGTTTTCATTCCTCTCTAAGAACATAACTGTAAAGTTTCAAGTCAATTGGTTAAAAAACAAAAAAGTTTTCCATACAAAGTGTCAATTTTCGCTATAAGTAGGCGTGGTTACGCCCACTTTTGGTCAAAATAGTTTTCATTCCTCCCAAAGAACATAACTTTAAAATTTCAAGTCAATTGGTTAAGAAACAAAAAAGTTTTCCATACAACGGGTAAGTTTTCGCTATAAAAGGGCGTGGCTACGCCCACTTTTCGTCAAAATAGTTTTCATTCCTCCCTAAGAACATAACTGTAAAGTTTCAAGTCAATTGGTTAAAAAACAAAAAAGTTTTCCATACAACGGGTAAATTTTCGCTATAAGTGGGCGTGGCTACGCGTGGTTACGCCCACTTTTGGTCAAAATAGTTTTCATTCCTCCCAAAGAACATAACTTTAAAATTTCAAGTCAATTGGTTAAGAAACAAAAAAGTTTTCCATACAACGGGTAAGTTTTCGCTATAAAAGGGCGTGGCTACGTTTTCGCTAAAAAAGGGCGTGGCTACGCCCACTTTTCGTCAAAATAGTTTTCATTCCTCCCTAAGAACATAACTGTAAAGTTTCAAGTCAATTGGTTAAAAAACAAAAAAGTTTTCCATACAACGGGTAAATTTTCGCTATAAGTGGGCGTGGCTTCGCGTGGTTACGCCCACTTTTGATCAAAATAGTTTTCATTCCTCCCTAAGAGCATAACTGCAAAGTTTCAAGTCAATTGGTTAAAAAACAAAAAAGTTTTCCATACAACGGGTCAATTTTCGCTATAAGTAGGCGTGGCTACGCCCACTTTTGGTCAAAATAGTTTTCATTCCTCCCTAGGAACATAACTGTAAAGTTTTAAGTCAATTGGTTAAAAAACAAAAAAGTTTTGCATACAAAGCGTCAAGTTAAGCTATAAGTGGGCGTGGCCATGCCCACTTTTGATCAAAATAGTTTTCATTCCTCCCTAAGAGCACAACTGCAAAGTTTCAAGTCAATTGGTTAAAAAACAAAAAAGTTTTCCATACAACGGATAAATTTTCGCTATAAGTGGGCGTGGCTACGCCCACTTTTGGTCAAAATAGTTTTCATTCCTCTCTAAGAACATAACTGTAAAGTTTCAAGTCAATTGGTTAAAAAACAAAAAAGTTTTCCATACAAAGTGTCAATTTTCGCTATAAGTAGGCGTGGCTACGCCCACTTTTGGTTAAAGTAGTTTTCATTCCTCCCTAAGAACATAACTGTAAAGTTTCAAGTCAATTGGTTAAAAAACAAGAAAGTTTTCCATACAAAGGGTCAAGTTAAGCTATAAGTGGGCGTGGCCACGCCCACTTTTGATCAAAATAGTTTTTATTCCTCCCTAAGAGCATAACTGCAAAGTTTCAAGTCAATTGGTTAAAAAACAAAAAAATTTTCCATACAAAGGGTAAGTTTTCGCTATAAAAGGGCGTGGCCACGCCCACTTTTGATCACAATAGTTTTCATTCCTCCCTAAGAGCATAACTGCAAAGTTTCAAGTCAATTGGTTAAAAAACAAAAAAGTTTTCCATACAACGGGTAAATTTTCGCTATAAGTGGGCGTGGCTACGCGTGGTTACGCCCACTTTTGGTCAAAATAGTTTTCATTCCTCCCTAAGAACATAACTTTAAAATTTCAAGTCAATTGGTTAAGAAACAAAAAAGTTTTCCATACAACGACGTGAATATGGCTTCTCTTCCTCTTCTTCATTTTGTATGGGAGCTACCAGTTCCAGATGTCCAATCTCAATAAAACTTTCAGGCATGTAGTCGGACCATGTAAAACTACTATGTTTAAAATTTCAGCACTCTATTGTACAAAACAAAAAAGTTTTCCATACAACGATTCAAGTTTTGTTCACTTTTCTTCTTCTTTTCGTATGGGAGCTACCTGTTCCAATAATCCGATCATGCTGGTTCCGACGAATGATTCATCGTAATAAATTCTAAGACTCTGTGCAAAGTTTCAGCTCGATAGCTTCAAAACTGAGGGACTAGTTTGCATACATACAGACAGACAGACAGACAGACAGACGGACAGACGGACAGACGGACATGGCTAAATCAACTCGTCTTGTCGTCCTGATCAAGAATATATATACTTTATATAGTCGGAAATTAATATTTCGATCTGTTACAAACTCCGTGACAAAGTTAATATACTATTTACACATAAGTGAAAAGTATAAAAAAATGGTTCCTATTAAAAAATATGCAATATTAATTTTTATGCATAGATTTTAAAATATCTAAAGTCTTCCATTGAAATGTTCTTTTGTACTGTATGTAATCTTAAAATTTTTTAAAAGCAACAAAAAAACCTGGTTCGTTTTAAAAATATTCAATATTAATTTTTTTAGTGATATTTAGTGATTGTAATCATAAACTAACCAAACGAAATAAATAAACATGGTTCCTTTTAAAAATATTCAATATTAATTTTTATGCAAACATTTTAAAATATCTAAAGTCATCCATTGAAATGTACTTTTGTAGTGTATGTAATCATAAACTAAAAGAAACAAAAAATCATGGTTCCTTTTAAAAATATTCAATATTAATTTTCATGCATAGATTTAAAAAAAATCAAAAATGATCCATTGAAATGCTCTTTTTTAGTGATTGTAATTATTAACTAACTAAAACAAACAAAAAAAAAAACATGGTTCCTTTTAAAATATTCAATTTTTATTTTTGTGCATAGATTGTACTTTTGTAGTGTATGTAATCATAAACTAATTAAAAGAAACAAAAAACCATAGTTCATTTTAAAAATATTTAATATTAAGTTTTATGCATAGATTTTAAGAAAAAAATCTAAAATCATCCATTGAAATGTTCTTTTGTAGTGTATGTAACAAAAAAAAAATGGTTCCTTTTAAAAAATCCATTATTAATTTTTATGCATAGATTTAAAAAAAAATCTGAAATCATCCATTGCAATGTGTATGTTATCATAAACTAACTAAAAGAAACCAAAAATCATGGTTCCTTTTAAAATATACACTTTTAATATTCATGCATAGATTTAAAAAAAAAAATCAAAAATGATTCATTGAAATGCTCTTTTTGAGTGATTGTAATCATAAACTAACCAAACGAAACCAAAAAACATGGTTCCTTTTAAAAATATTCAATTTTAATTTTTCTGCATTGATTATAAAAATATTTAAAGTCATCCATTGTAATGATCTTTTTGAGTGATTGTAATTATAAACTAACTAAACGTAATAAAAAAAACATGGTTCCTTTTAAAAATATTCAATATTAATTTTTATGCAAACATTTTAAAATATGTGAAGTCATCCATTGAAATGTACTTTTGTAGTGTATGTAATCATAAACTAAAAGAAACAAAAAATCATGGTTCCTGTTGAAAAATATTCAATATTAATTAATTAATAATTAATTAATCAATAGATTAATTAATAATCCGATCATGCTGGTTCCGACGAATGATTCATCGTAATAAATTCTAAGACTCTGTGCAAAGTTTCCGCTCGATAGCTTCAAAACTGAGGGACTAGTTTGCATACATACAGACAGAGAGACAGACAGAGAGACAGACAGACCGACAGACAGACAGACGGACGGACAGACGGACATGGCTAAATCAACTCGTCTTGTCGTCCTGATCAAGAATATATATACTTTATATAGTCGGAAATTAATATTTCGATCTGTTACAAACTTCGTGACAAAGTTATTATACTATTTCACATAAGTGAAAAGTATAAAAAAATGGTTCCTATTAAAAAATATGCAATATTAATTTTTATGCATAGATTTTAAAATATCTAAAGTCTTCCATTGAAATGTTCTTTTGTACTGTATGTAATCTTAAAAATTTTTAAAAGCAACAAAAAACATGGTTTCTTTTAAAAATATTCAATATTAATTTTTTTATTGATTTTTAGTGATTGTAATCATAAACTAACCAAACGAAATAAATAAACATGGTTCCTTTTAAAAATATTCAATATTAATTTTTATGCAAACATTTTAAAATATCCAAAGTCATCCATTGAAATGTACTTTTGTAGTGTATGTAATCATAAACTAAAAGAAACAAAAAATCATGGTTCCTTTTAAAAATATTCAATATTAATTTTCATGCATAGATTTAAAAAAAATCAAAAATGATCCATTGAAATGCTCTTTTTTAGTGATTGTAATTATTAACTAACTAAAACAAACAAAAAAAAAAACATGGTTCCTTTTAAAATATTCAATTTTTATTTTTGTGCATAGATTGTACTTTTGTAGTGTATGTAATCATAAACTAATTAAAAGAAACAAAAAACCATAGTTCCTTTTAAAAATATTCAATATTAATTTTTATGCATAGATTTTAAAAAATCTAAAGTCATCCATTGAAATGTACTTTTGTAGTGTATGCAATCATAAACTAACTAAAAGAAACCAAAAAAACATGGATCCTTTTAAAAATATTTAATATTAAGTTTTATGCATAGATTTTAAGAAAAAAATCTAAAATCATCCATTGAAATGTTCTTTTGTAGTGTATGTAACAAAAAAAAAATGGTTCCTTTTAAAAAATCCATTATTAATTTTTATTCATAGATTTAAAAAAAAAATCTGAAATCATCCATTGCAATGCGTATGTTATCATAAACTAACTAAAAGAAACCAAAAATCATGGTTCCTTTTAATATATACACGTTTAATATTCATGCATAGATTTAAAAAAAAAATCAAAAATGATTCATTGAAATGCTCTTTTTGAGTGATTGTAATCATAAACTAACCAAACGAAACCAAAAAACATGGTTCCTTTTAAAAATATTCAATTTTAATTTTTCTGCATTAATTATAAAAATATCTAAAGTCATCCATTGTAATAATCTTTTTGAGTGATTGTAATCATAAACTAACTAACCGAACCAAAAAAAAACATGGTTCCTTTTAAAAAATTTAATTTTTATTTTTGTGCATAGATTGTACTTTTGTATTGTACGTAATCATAAACTAACTAATAGAAACAAAAAATAATGGGTCCTTTTAAAAAATATTCAATATTAATTTTTATGCATATATTTAAAAAAATCTAAAGTCATCCATTGAAATGGTCTTTTTTAGTGATTGTAATTATAAACTAACTAAACGAAATAAAAAAAAACATGGTTCCTTTTAAAAATATTCAATATTAATTTTTATGCAAACATTTTAAAATATGTGAAGTCATCCATTGAAATGTACTTTTGTAGTGTATGTAATCATAAACTAAAAGAAACAAAAAATCATGGTTCCTGTTGAAAAAAATTCAATATTAATTAATTAATAATTAATTAATCAATAGATTAATTAATAATCCGATCATGCTGGTTCCGACGAATGATTCATCGTAATAAATTCTAAGACTCTGTGCAAAGTTTCAGCTCGATAGCTTCAAAACTGAGGGACTAGTTTGCATACATACAGACAGACAGAGAGACAGACAGAGAGACAGACAGACCGACAGACAGACAGACGGACAGACGGACAGACGGACATGGCTAAATCAACTCGTCTTGTCGTCCTGATCAAGAATATATATACTTTATATAGTCGGAAATTAATATTTCGATCTGTTACAAACTTCGTGACAAAGTTATTATACTATTTCACATAAGTGAAAAGTATAAAAAAATGGTTCCTATTAAAAAATATGCAATATTAATTTTTATGCATAGATTTTAAAATATCTAAAGTCTTCCATTGAAATGTTCTTTTGTACTGTATGTAATCTTAAAAATTTTTAAAAGCAACAAAAAACATGGTTTCTTTTAAAAATATTCAATATTAATTTTTTTATTGATTTTTAGTGATTGTAATCATAAACTAACCAAACGAAATAAATAAACATGGTTCCTTTTAAAAATATTCAATATTAATTTTTATGCAAACATTTTAAAATATCCAAAGTCATCCATTGAAATGTACTTTTGTAGTGTATGTAATCATAAACTAAAAGAAACAAAAAATCATGGTTCCTTTTAAAAATATTCAATATTAATTTTCATGCATAGATTTAAAAAAAATCAAAAATGATCCATTGAAATGCTCTTTTTTAGTGATTGTAATTATTAACTAACTAAAACAAACAAAAAAAAAAACATGGTTCCTTTTAAAATATTCAATTTTTATTTTTGTGCATAGATTGTACTTTTGTAGTGTATGTAATCATAAACTAATTAAAAGAAACAAAAAACCATAGTTCCTTTTAAAAATATTTAATATTAAGTTTTATGCATAGATTTTAAGAAAAAAATCTAAAATCATCCATTGAAATGTTCTTTTGTAGTGTATGTAACAAAAAAAAAAATGGTTCCTTTTAAAAAATCCATTATTAATTTTTATGCATAGATTTAAAAAAAAATCTGAAATCATTCATTGCAATGTGTATGTTATCATAAACTAACTAAAAGAAACCAAAAATCATGGTTCCTTTTAAAATATACACTTTTAATATTCATGCATAGATTTAAAAAAAAAAAATCAAAAATGATTCATTGAAATGCTCTTTTTGAGTGATTGTAATCATAAACTAACCAAACGAAACCAAAAAACATGGTTCCTTTTAAAAATATTCAATTTTAATTTTTCTGCATTGATTATAAAAATATTTAAAGTCATCCATTGTAATGATCTTTTTGAGTGATTGTAATCATAAACTAACTAACCGAAATAAAACAAACATGGTTCCTTTTAAAAAATTTAATTTTCATTTTTGTGCATAGATTTCACTTTTGTATTGTATGTAATCATAAACTAACTAATAGAAACAAAAAATAATGGGTCCTTTTAAAAAATATTCAATATTAATTTTTATGCATAGATTTAAAAAAATCTAAAGTCATCCATTGAAATGGTCTTTTTTAGTGATTGCAATTATAAACTAACTAAACGAAATAAAAAAACATGGTTCCTTTTAAAAATGTTCAATATTAATTTTTATGCAAACATTTTAAAATATGTGAAGTAATCCATTGAAATGTAGTTTTGTAGTGTATGTAATCATAAACTAAAAGAAACAAAAAATCATGGTTCCTGTTAAAAAATATTCAATATTAATTAATTAATAATTAATTAATCAATAGATTAATTAATAATCCGATCATGCTGGTTCCGACGAATGATTCATCGTAATAAATTCTAAGACTCTGTGCAAAGTTTCAGCTCGATAGCTTCAAAACTGAGGGACTAGTTTGCATACATACAGACAGATAGAGAGACAGACATAGAGACAGACAGACCGACAGACAGACAGACGGACAGACGGACATGGCTAAATCAACTCGTCTTGTCGTCCTGATCAAGAATATATATACTTTATATAGTCGGAAATTAATATTTCGATCTGTTACAAACTCCGTGACAAAGTTATTATACTATTTCACATAAGTGAAAAGTAAAAAAAAATGGTTCCTATTAAAAAATATGCAATATTAATTTTTATGCATAGATTTTAAAATATCTAAAGTCTTCCATTGAAATGTTCTTTTGTACTGTATGTAATCTTAAAATTTTTTAAAAGCAACAAAAAAACATGGTTCCTTTTAAAAATATTCAATATTAATTTTTTTAGTGATTTTTAGTGATTGTAATCATAAACTAACCAAACGAAATAAAAAAATCATGGTTCCTTTTAAAAATATTCAATATTAATTTTGATGCATACATTTAAAAAAAAAAACAAAAATGATCCATTGAAATGCTCTTTTTTAGTGATTGTAATTATTAACTAACTAAAACAAACAAAAAAAAAAACATGGTTCCTTTTAAAATATTCAATTTTTATTTTTGTGCATATTTTGTACTTTTGTAGTGTATGTAATCATAAACTAATTAAAAGAAACAAAAAACCATAGTTCCTTTTAAAAATATTCAATATTAATTTTTATGCATAGATTTTAAAAAATCTAAAGTCATCCATTGAAATGTACTTTTGTAGTGTATGCAATCATAAACTAACTAAAAGAAACCAAAAAAACATGGATCCTTTTAAAAATATTTAATATTAAGTTTTGTGCATAGATTTTAAGAAAAAAATCTAAAATCATCCATTGAAATGTTCTTTTGTAGTGTATGTAACAAAAAAAAAATGGTTCCTTTTAAAAAATCCATTATTAATTTTTATGCATAGATTTAAAAAAAAATCTAAAATCATCCATTGCAATGTGTATGTTATCATAAACTAACTAAAAGAAACCAAAAATCATGGTTCCTTTTAAAATATACACTTTTAATATTCATGCATAGATTTAAAAAAAAAAATCAAATATGATTCATTGAAATGCTCTTTTTGAGTGATTGTAATCATAAACTAACCAAACGAAACCAAAAAACATGGTTCCTTTTAAAAATATTCAATTTTTATTTTTCTGCATTGATTATAAAAATATCTAAAGTCATCCATTGTAATGCTCTTTTTGAGTGATTGTAATCATAAACTAACTAACCGAACCAAAAAAAAACATGGTTCCTTTTAAAAAATTTAATTTTCATTTTTGTGCATAGATTGTACTTTTGTATTGTACGTAATCATAAACTAACTAATAGAAACAAAAAATAATGGGTCCTTTTAAAAAATATTCAATATTAATTTTTATGCATAGATTTAAAAAAATCTAAAGTCATCCATTGAAATGGTCTTTTTTAGTGATTGTAATTATAAACTAACTAAACGAAATAAAAAAAACATGATTCCTTTTAAAAATATTCAATATTAATTTTTATGCAAACATTTTAAAATATGTGAAGTCATCCATTGAAATGTACTTTTGTAGTGTATGTAATCATAAGCTAAAAGAAACAAAAAATCATGGTTCCTGTTGATAAATATTCAATATTAATTAATTAATTAATTAATAATTAATTAATCTATTGAATAATTAATTAATCAATAGATTAATTAATAATCCGATCATGCTGGTTCCGACGAATGATTCATCGTAATAAATTCTAAGACTCTGTGCAAAGTTTCAGCTCGATAGCTTCAAAACTGAGGGACTAGTTTGCATACATACAGACAGACAGAGAGGCAGAGAGACAGACAGACCGACAGACAGACAGACGGACAGACGGACATGCCTAAATCAACTCGTCTTGTCGTCCTGATCAAGAATATATATACTTTATATAGTCGGAAATTAATATTTCGATCTGTTACAAACTCCGTGACAAAGTTATTATACTATTTCACATAAGTGAAAAGTATAAAAAAATGGTTCCTATTAAAAAATATACAATATTAATTTTTATGCATAGATTTTAAAATATCTAAAGTCTTCCATTGAAATGTTCTTTTGTACTGTATGTAATCTTAAAATTTTTTAAAAGCAACAAAAAAACATGGTTCCTTTTAAAAATATTCAATATTAATTTTTTTATTGATTTTTAGTGATTGTAATCATAAACTAACTAACCGAAATAAAAAAAAACATGGTTCCTTTTAAAAAATTTAATTATCATTTTTGTGCATAGATTGTACTTTTGTATTGTACGTAATCATAAACTAACTAATAGAAACAAAAAATAATGGGTCCTTTTAAAAAATATTCAATATTAATTTTTATGCATAGATTTAAAAAAATCTAAAGTCATCCATTGAAGTGGTCTTTTTTAGTGATTGTAATTATAAACTAACTAAACGAAATAAAAAAACATGGTTCCTTTTAAAAATATTCAATATTAATTTTTATGCAAACATTTTAAAATATGTGAAGTCATCCATTGAAATGTACTTTTGTAGTGTATGTAATCATAAACTAAAAGAAACAAAAAATCATGGTTCCTGTTGAAAAATATTCAATATTAATTAATTAATTAATTAATAATTAATTAATCAATAGATTAATTAATAATCCGATCATGCTGGTTCCGACGAATGATTCATCGTAATAAATTCTGAGACTCTGTGCAAAGTTTCAGCTCGATAGCTTCAAAACTGAGGGACTAGTTTGCATACATACAGACAGACAGAGAGACAGGCAGACCGACAGACAGACAGACGGACATGGCTAAATCAACTCGTCTTGTCGTCCTGATCAAGAATATATATACTTTATATAGTCGGAAATTAATATTTCGATCTGTTACAAACTCCGTGACAAAGTTATTATACTATTTCACATAAGTGAAAAGTATAAAAAAATGGTTCCTATTAAAAAATATGCAATATTAATTTTTATGCATAGATTTTAAAATATCTAAAGTCTTCCATTGAAATGTTCTTTTGTACTGTATGTAATCTTAAAATTTTTTAAAAGCAACAAAAAAACATGGTTCCTTTTAAAAATATTCAATATTAATTTTTTTTAGTGATTTTTAGTGATTGTAATCATAAACTAACCAAACGAAATAAATAAACATGGTTCCTTTTAAAAATATTCAATATTAATTTTTATGCAAACATTTTAAAATATCTAAAGTCATCCATTGAAATGTACTTTTGTAGTGTATGTAATCATAAACTAAAAGAAAAAAAAATCATGGTTCCTTTTAAAAATATTCAATATAAATTTTTATGCATAGATTTTAAAAAATCTAAAGTCATCCATTGAAATGTACTTTTGTAGTGTATGCAATCATAAACTAACTAAAAGAAACCAAAAAAACATGGATCCTTTTAAAAATATTTAATATTAAGTTTTGTGCATAGATTTTAAGAAAAAAATCTAAAATCAACCATTGAAATGTTCTTTTGTAGTGTATGTAACAAAAAAAAAAATGGTTCCTTTTAAAAAATCCATTATTAATTTTTATGCATAGATTTAAAAAAAAATCTAAAATCATCCATTGCAATGTGTATGTTATCATAAACTAACTAAAAGAAACCAAAAATCATGGTTCCTTTTAAAATATACACTTTTAATATTCATGCATAGATTTAAAAAAAAAAAATCAAAAATGATTCATTGAAATGCTCTTTTTGAGTGATTGTAATCATAAACTAAACAAACGAAACCAAAAAACATGGTTCCTTTTAAAAATATTCAATTTTAATTTTTCTGCATTGATTATAAAAATATCTAAAGTCATCCATTGTAATGATCTTTTTGAGTGATTGTAATCATAAACTAACTAACCGAACCAAAAAAAAACATGGTTCCTTTTAAAAAATTTAATTTTCATTTTTGTGCATAGATTGTACTTTTGTATTGTACGTAATCATAAACTAACTAATAGAAACAAAAAATAATGGGTCCTTTTAAAAAATATTCAATATTAATTTTTATGCATAGATTTAAAAAAAATCTAAAGTCATCCATTGAAATGGTCTTTTTTAGTGATTGTAATTATAAACTAACTAAACGAAATAAAAAAAACATGGATCCTTTTAAAAATATTTAATATTAAGTTTTGTGCATAGATTTTAAGAAAAAAATCTAAAATCATCCATTGAAATGTTCTTTTGTAGTGTATGTAACAAAAAAAAAATGGTTCCTTTTAAAAAATCCATTATTAATTTTTATGCATAGATTTAAAAAAAAATCTAAAATCATCCATTGCAATGTGTATGTTATCATAAACTAACTAAAAGAAACCAAAAATCATGGTTCCTTTTAAAATATACACTTTTAATATTCATGCATAGATTTAAAAAAAAAAATCAAAAATGATTCATTGAAATGCTCTTTTTGAGTGATTGTAATCATAAACTAACCAAACGAAACCAAAAAACATGGTTCCTTTTAAAAATATTCAATTTTTATTTTTCTGCATTGATTATAAAAATATCTAAAGTCATCCATTGTAATGCTCTTTTTGAGTGATTGTAATCATAAACTAACTAACCGAACCAAAAAAAAACATGGTTCCTTTTAAAAAATTTAATTTTCATTTTTGTGCATAGATTGTACTTTTGTATTGTACGTAATCATAAACTAACTAATAGAAACAAAAAATAATGGGTCCTTTTAAAAAATATTCAATATTAATTTTTATGCATAGATTTAAAAAAATCTAAAGTCATCCATTGAAATGGTCTTTTTTAGTGATTGTAATTATAAACTAACTAAACGAAATAAAAAAAACATGATTCCTTTTAAAAATATTCAATATTAATTTTTATGCAAACATTTTAAAATATGTGAAGTCATCCATTGAAATGTACTTTTGTAGTGTATGTAATCATAAGCTAAAAGAAACAAAAAATCATGGTTCCTGTTGAAAAATATTCAATATTAATTAATTAATTAATTAATAATTAATTAATCTATTGATTAATTAATTAATCAATAGATTTATTAATAATCCGATCATGCTGGTTCCGACGAATGATTCATCGTAATAAATTCTAAGACTCTGTGCAAAGTTTCAGCTCGATAGCTTCAAAACTGAGGGACTAGTTTGCATACATACAGAGAGACAGAGAGACAGACAGAGAGGCAGAGAGACAGACAGACCGACAGACAGACAGACGGACAGACGGACATGGCTAAATCAACTCGTCTTGTCGTCCTGATCAAGAATATATATACTTTATATAGTCGGAAATTAATATTTCGATCTGTTACAAACTCCGTGACAAAGTTATTATACTATTTCACATAAGTGAAAAGTAAAAAAAAAATGGTTCCTATTAAAAAATATGCAATATTAATTTTTATGCATAGATTTTAAAATATCTAAAGTCTTCCATTGAAATGTTCTTTTGTACTGTATGTAATCTTAAAATTTTTTAAAAGCAACATAAAAACATGGTTCGTTTTAAAAATATTCAATATTAATTTTTTTAGTGATTTTTAGTGATTGTAATCATAAACTAACCAAACGAAATAAATAAACATGGTTCCTTTTAAAAATATTCAATATTAATTTTTATGCAAACATTTTAAAATATCTAAAGTCATCCATTGAAATGTACTTTTGTAGTGTATGTAATCATAAACTAAAAGAAACAAAAAATCATGGTTCCTTTCAAAAATATTCAATATTAATTTTCATGCATAGATTCAAAAAAATTATAAATGATCCATTGAAATGCTCTTTTTTAGTGATTGTAATTATTAACTAACTAAAACAAACAAAAAAAAACATGGTTCCTTTTAAAATATTCAATTTTTATTTTTGTGCATAGATTGTACTTTTGTAGTGTATGTAATCATAAACTAATTAAAAGAAACAAAAAACCATAGTTCCTTTTAAAAATATTCAATATTAATTTTTATGCATAGATTTTAAAAAATCTAAAGTCATCCATTGAAATGTACTTTTGTAGTGTATGCAATCATAAACTAACTAAAAGAAACCAAAAAAACATGGATCCTTTTAAAAATATTTAATATTAAGTTTTATGCATAGATTTGAAGAAAAAAATCTAAAATCATCCATTGAAATGTTCTTTTGTAGTGTATGTAACAAAAAAAAAAATGGTTCCTTTTAAAAAATCCATTATTAATTTTTATGCAGAGATTTAAAAAAAAATCTGAAATCATCCATTGCAATGTGTATGTTATCATAAACTAACTAAAAGAAACCAAAAATTATGGTTCCTTTTAAAATATACACTTTTAATATTCATGCATAGATTTAAAAAAAAAATCAAAAATGATTCATTGAAATGCTCTTTTTGAGTGATTGTAATCATAAACTAACCAAACGAAACCAAAAAACATGGTTCCTTTTAAAAATATTCAATTTTAATTTTTCTGCATTGATTATAAAAATATTTAAAGTCATCCATTGTAATGATCTTTTTGAGTGATTGTAATCATAAACTAACTAACCGAAATAAAAAAACATGGTTCCTTTTAAAAAATTTAATTTTCATTTTTGTGCATAGATTGTACTTTTGTATTGTACGTAATCATAAACTAACTAATAGAAACAAAAAATAATGGGTCCTTTTAAAAAATATTCAATATTAATTTTTATGCATAGATTTAAAAAAATCTAAAGTCATCCATTGAAATGGTCTTTTTTAGTGATTGTAATTATAAACTAACTAAACGAAATAAAAAAAACATGGTTCCTTTTAAAAATATTCAATATTAATTTTTATGCAAACATTTTAAAATATGTGAAGTCATCCATTGAAATGTACTTTTGTAGTGTATGTAATCATAAACTAAAAGAAACAAAAAATCATGGTTCCTGTTGAAAAATATTCAATATTAATTAATTAATTAATAATTAATTAATCAATAGATTAATTAATAATCCGATCATGCTGGTTCCGACGAATGATTCATCGTTATAAATTCTAAGACTCTGTGCAAAGTTTCAGCTCGATAGCTTCAAAACTGAGGGACTAGTTTGCATACATACAGACAGACAGAAAGACAGACAGAGAGACAGACAGACCGACAGACAGACAGACGGACAGACGGACATGGCTAAATCAACTCGTCTTGTCGTCCTGATCAAGAATATATATACTTTATATAGTCGGAAATTAATATTTCGATCTGTTACAAACTCCGTGACAAAGTTATTATACTATTTCACATAAGTGAAAAGTATAAAAAAATGGTTCCTATTAAAAAATATACAATATTAATTTTTATGCATAGATTTTAAAATATCTAAAGTCTTCCATTGAAATGTTCTTTTGTACTGTATGTAATCTTAAAATTTTTTAAAAGCAACAAAAAAACATGGTTCCTTTTAAAAATATTCAATATTAATTTTTTTATTGATTTTTAGTGATTGTAATCATAAACTAACCAAACGAAATAAAAAAATCATGGTTCCTTTTAAAAATATTCAATATTAATTTTCATGCATAGATTTAAAAAAAAATCAAAAATGATCCATTCAAATGCTCTTTTTTAGTGATTGTAATTATTAACTAACTAAAACAAACAAAAAAAAAACATGGTTCCTTTTAAAATATTCAATTTTTATTTTTGTGCATAGATTGTACTTTTGTAGTGTATGTAATCATAAACTAATTAAAAGAAACAAAACCCCATAGTTCATTTTAAAAATATTTAATATTAAGTTTTATGCATAGATTTTAAGAAAAAAATCTAAAATTATCCATTGAAATGTTCTTTTGTAGTGTATGTAACAAAAAAAAAAAATGGTTCCTTTTAAAAAATCCATTATTAATTTTTATGCATAGATTTAAAAAAAAATCTGAAATCATCCATTGCAATGTGTATGTTATCATAAACTAACTAAAAGAAACCAAAAATCATGGTTCCTTTTAAAATATACACTTTTAATATTCATGCATAGATTTAAAAAAAAAAATCAAAAATGATTCATTGAAATGCTCTTTTTGAGTGATTGTAATCATAAACTAACCAAACGAAACCAAAAAACATGGTTCCTTTTAAAAATATTCAATTTTAATTTTTCTGCATTGATTATAAAAATATTTAAAGTCATCCATTGTAATGATCTTTTTGAGTGATTGTAATCATAAACTAACTAACCGAAATAAAAAAAACATGGTTCCTTTTAAAAAATTTAATTTTCATTTTTGTGCATAGATTGTACTTTTATATTGTACGTAATCATAAACTAACTAATAGAACCAAAAAATAATGGGTCCTTTTAAAAAATATTCAATATTAATTTTTATGCATAGATTTAAAAAATTCTAAAGTCATCCATTGAAATGGTCTTTTTTAGTGATTGTAATTATAAACTAACTAAACGAAATAAAAAAAACATGGTTCCTTTTAAAAATATTCAATATTAATTTTTATGCAAACATTTTAAAATATGTGAAGTCATCCATTGAAATGTACTTTTGTAGTGTATATAATCATAAACTAAAAGAAACAAAAAATCATGGTTCTTGTTGAAAAATATTCAATATTAATTAATTAATTAATTAATAATTAATTAATCAATAGATTAATTAATAATCCGATCATGCTGGTTCCGACGAATGATTCATCGTAAAAAATACTGAGACTCTGTGCAAAGTTTCAGCTCGATAGCTTCAAAACTGAGGGACTAGTTTGCATACATACAGACAGACAGAGAGACCGACAGACCGACAGACGGACAGACGGACATGGCTAAATCAACTCGTCTTGTTGTCCTGATCAAGAATATATATACTTTATATAGTCGGAAATTAATATTTCGATCTGTTACAAACTCCGTGACAAACTTATTATACTATTTCACATGAGTGAAAAGTATAAAAAAATGGTTCCTATTAAAAAATATGCAATATTAATTTTTATGCATAGATTTTAAAATATCTAAAGTCTTCCATTGAAATGTTCTTTTGTACTGTATGTAATCTTAAAATTTTTTAAAAGCAACATAAAAACATGGTTCGTTTTAAAAATATTCAATATTAATTTTTTTAGTGATTTTTAGTGATTGTAATCATAAACTAACCAAACGAAATAAATAAACATGGTTCCTTTTAAAAATATTCAATATTAATTTTTATGCATAGATTTTAAAAAATCTAAAGTCATCCATTGAAATGTACTTTTGTAGTGTATGCAATCATAAACTAACTAAAAGAAACCAAAAAAACATGGATCCTTTTAAAAATATTTAATATTAAGTTTTGTGCATAGATTTTAAGGAAAAAATCTAAAATCATCCATTGAAATGTTCTTTTGTAGTGTATGTAACAAAAAAAAAATGGTTCCTTTTAAAAAATCCATTATTAATTTTTATGCATAGATTTAAAAAAAAATCTAAAATCATCCATTGCAATGTGTATGTTATCATAAACTAACTAAAAGAAACCAAAAATCATGGTTCCTTTTAAAATATACACTTTTAATATTCATGCATAGATTTAAAAAAAAATCGAAAATGATTCATTGAAATGCTTTTTTTGAGTGATTGTAATCATAAACTAACCAAACGAAACCAAAAAACATGGTTCCTTTTAAAAATATTCAATTTTAATTTTTCTGCATTGATTATAAAAATATCTAAAGTCATCCATTGTAATGATCTTTTTGAGTGATTGTAATCATAAACTAACTAACCGAACCAAAAAAAAACATGGTTCCTTTTAAAAAATTTAATTTTCATTTTTGTGCATAGATTGTACTTTTGTATTGTACGTAATCATAAACTAACTAATAGAAACAAAAAATAATGGGTCCTTTTAAAAAATATTCAATATTAATTTTTATGCATAGATTTAAAAAAATCTAAAGTCATCCATTGAAGTGGTCTTTTTTAGTGATTGTAATTATAAACTAAAAGAAACAAAAAATCATGGTTCCTGTTGAAAAATATTCAATATTAATTAATTAATTAATAATTAATTAATAGATTAATTAATCAATAGATTAATTAATAATCCGATCATGCTGGTTCCGACGAATGATTCATCGTTATAAATTCTAAGACTCTGTGCAAAGTTTCAGCTCGATAGCTTCAAAACTGAGGGACTAGTTTGCATACATACAGACAGACAGAGAGACAGACAGAGAGACAGACAGACCGACAAACAGACAGACGGATAGACGGACATGGCTAAATCAACTCGTCTTGTCGTCCTGATCAAGAATATATATACTTTATATAGTCGGAAATTAATATTTCGATCTGTTACAAACTCCGTGACAAAGTTATTATACTATTTCACATAAGTGAAAAGTATAAAAAAATGGTTCCTATTAAAGAATATGCAATATTAATTTTTATGCATAGATTTTAAAATATCTAAAGTCTTCCATTGAAATGTTCTTTTGTACTGTATGTAATCTTAAAATTTTTTAAAAGCAACAAAAAAACATGGTTCCTTTTAAAAATATTCAATATTAATTTTTTTAGTCATTTTTAGTGATTGTAATCATAAACTAACCAAACGAAATAAAAAAATCATGGTTCCTTTTAAAAATATTCAATATTAATTTTCATGCATAGATTTAAAAAAAAATCAAAAATGATCCATTGAAATGCTCTTTTTTAGTGATTGTAATTATTAACTAACTAAACCAAACAAAAAAAAAAACATGGTTCCTTTTAAAATATTCAATTTTTATTTTTGTGCATAGATTGTACTTTTGTAGTGTATATAATCATAAACTAATTAAAAGAAACAAAAAACCATAGTTCATTTTAAAAATATTTAATATTAAGTTTTATGCATAGATTTTAAGAAAAAAATCTAAAATCATCCATTGAAATGTTCTTTTGTAGTGTATGTAACAAAAAAAAAATGGTTCCTTTTAAAAAATCCATTATTAATTTTTATGCATAGATTTAAAAAAAAATCTGAAATCATCCATTGCAATGTGTATGTTATCATAAACTAACTAAAAGAAACCAAAAATCATGGTTCCTTTTAAAATATACACTTTTAATATTCATGCATAGATTTAAAAAAAAAAATCAAAAATGATTCATTGAAATGCTCTTTTTGAGTGATTGTAATCATAAACTAACCAAACGAAACCAAAAAACATGGTTCCTTTTAAAAATATTCAATTTTAATTTTTCTGCATTGATTATAAAAATATTTAAAGTCATCCATTGTAATGATCTTTTTGAGTGATTGTAATCATAAACTAACTAACCGAAATAAAAAAAACATGGTTCCTTTTAAAAAATTTAATTTTCATTTTTGTGCATAGATTGTACTTTTATATTGTACGTAATCATAAACTAACTAATAGAACCAAAAAATAATGGGTCCTTTTAAAAAATATTCAATATTAATTTTTATGCATAGATTTAAAAAATTCTAAAGTCATCCATTGAAATGGTCTTTTTTAGTGATTGTAATTATAAACTAACTAAACGAAATAAAAAAAACATGGTTCCTTTTAAAAATATTCAATATTAATTTTTATGCAAACATTTTAAAATATGTGAAGTCATCCATTGAAATGTACTTTTGTAGTGTATGTAATCATAAACTAAAAGAAACAAAAAATCATGGTTCTTGTTGAAAAATATTCAATATTAATTAATTAATTAATTAATAATTAATTAATCAATAGATTAATTAATAATCCGATCATGCTGGTTCCGACGAATGATTCATCGTAATAAATACTGAGACTCTGTGCAAAGTTTCAGCTCGATAGCTTCAAAACTGAGGGACTAGTTTGCATACATACAGACAGACAGAGAGACAGACAGACCGACAGACGGACAGACGGACATGGCTAAATCAACTCGTCTTGTTGTCCTGATCAAGAATATATATACTTTATATAGTCGGAAATTAATATTTCGATCTGTTACAAACTCCGTGACAAAGTTATTATACTATTTCACATGAGTGAAAAGTATAAAAAAATGGTTCCTAGATTTTAAAATATCTAAAGTCTTCCATTGAAATGTTCTTTTGTACTGTATGTAATCTTAAAATTTTTTAAAAGCAACATAAAAACATGGTTCGTTTTAAAAATATTCAATATTAATTTTTTTAGTGATTTTTAGTGATTGTAATCATAAACTAACCAAACGAAATAAATAAACATGGTTCCTTTTAAAAATATTCAATATTAATTTTTATGCATAGATTTTAAAAAATCTAAAGTCATCCATTGAAATGTACTTTTGTAGTGTATGCAATCATAAACTAACTAAAAGAAACCAAAAAAACATGGATCCTTTTAAAAATATTTAATATTAAGTTTTGTGCATAGATTTTAAGAAAAAAATCTAAAATCATCCATTGAAATGTTCTTTTGTAGTGTATGTAACAAAAAAAAAATGGTTCCTTTTAAAAAATCCATTATTAATTTTTATGCATAGATTTAAAAAAAAATCTAAAATCATCCATTGCAATGTGTATGTTATCATAAACTAACTAAAAGAAACCAAAAATCATGGTTCCTTTTAAAATATACACTTTTAATATTCATGCATAGATTTAAAAAAAAATCAAAAATGATTCATTGAAATGCTTTTTTTGAGTGATTGTAATCATAAACTAACCAAACGAAACCAAAAAACATGGTTCCTTTTAAAAATATTCAATTTTAATTTTTCTGCATTGATTATAAAAATATCTAAAGTCATCCATTGTAATGATCTTTTTGAGTGATTGTAATCATAAACTAACTAACCGAACCAAAAAAAAACATGGTTCCTTTTAAAAAATTTAATTTTCATTTTTGTGCATAGATTGTACTTTTGTATTGTACGTAATCATAAACTAACTAATAGAAACAAAAAATAATGGGTCCTTTTAAAAAATATTCAATATTAATTTTTATGCATAGATTTAAAAAAATCTAAAGTCATCCATTGAAGTGGTCTTTTTTAGTGATTGTAATTATAAACTAAAAGAAACAAAAAATCATGGTTCCTGTTGAAAAATATTCAATATTAATTAATTAATTAATAATTAATTAATAGATTAATTAATCAATAGATTAATTAATAATCCGATCATGCTGGTTCCGACGAATGATTCATCGTTATAAATTCTAAGACTCTGTGCAAAGTTTCAGCTCGATAGCTTCAAAACTGAGGGACTAGTTTGCATACATACAGACAGACAGAGAGACAGACAGAGAGACAGACAGACCGACAAACAGACAGACGGACAGACGGACATGGCTAAATCAACTCGTCTTGTCGTCCTGATCAAGAATATATATACTTTATATAGTCGGAAATTAATATTTCGATCTGTTACAAACTCCGTGACAAAGTTATTATACTATTTCACATAAGTGAAAAGTATAAAAAAATGGTTCCTATTAAAGAATATGCAATATTAATTTTTATGCATAGATTTTAAAATATCTAAAGTCTTCCATTGAAATGTTCTTTTGTACTGTATGTAATCTTAAAATTTTTTAAAAGCAACAAAAAAACATGGTTCCTTTTAAAAATATTCAATATTAATTTTTTTAGTCATTTTTAGTGATTGTAATCATAAACTAACCAAACGAAATAAAAAAATCATGGTTCCTTTTAAAAATATTCAATATTAATTTTCATGCATAGATTTAAAAAAAAATCAAAAATGATCCATTGAAATGCTCTTTTTTAGTGATTGTAATTATTAACTAACTAAAACAAACAAAAAAAAAAACATGGTTCCTTTTAAAATATTCAATTTTTATTTTTGTGCATAGATTGTACTTTTGTAGTGTATATAATCATAAACTAATTAAAAGAAACAAAAAACCATAGTTCATTTTAAAAATATTTAATATTAAGTTTTATGCATAGATTTTAAGAAAAAAATCTAAAATCATCCATTGAAATGTTCTTTTGTAGTGTATGTAACAAAAAAAAAAAAATGGTTCCTTTTAAAAAATCCATTATTAATTTTTATGCATAGATTTAAAAAAAAAAATCTGAAATCATCCATTGCAATGTGTATGTTATCATAAACTAACTAAAAGAAACCAAAAATCATGGTTCCTTTTAAAATATACACTTTTAATATTCATGCATAGATTAAAAAAAAAAAATCAAAAATGATTCATTAAAATGCTCTTTTTGAGTGATTGTAATCATAAACTAACCAAACGAAACCAAAAAACATGGTTCCTTTTAAAAATATTCAATTTTAATTTTTCTGCATTGATTATAAAAATATTTAAAGTCATCCATTGTAATGATCTTTTTGAGTGATTGTAATCATAAACTAACTAACCAAAATAAAAAAAAACATGGTTCCTTTTAAAAAATTTAATTTTCATTTTTGTGCATAGATTGTACTTTTGTATTGTACGTAATCATAAACTAACTAATAGAAACAAAAAATAATGGGTCCTTTTAAAAAATATTCAATATTAATTTTTATGCATAGATTTAAAAAAATCTAAAGTCATCCATTGAAATGGTCTTTTTTAGTGATTGTAATTATAAACTAACTAAACGAAATAAAAAAAACATGGTTCCTTTTAAAAATATTCAATATTAATTTTTATGCAAACATTTTAAAATATGTGAAGTCATCCATTGAAATGTACTTTTGTAGTGTATGTAATCATAAACTAAAAGAAACAAAAAATCATGGTTCCTGTTGAAAAATATTCAATATTAATTAATTAATTAATTAATAATTAATTAATCAATAGATTAATTAATAATCCGATCATGCTGGTTCCGACGAATGATTCATCGTAATAAATACTGAGACTCTGTGCAAAGTTTCAGCTCGATAGCTTCAAAACTGAGGGACTAGTTTGCATACATACAGACAGACAGAGAGACAGACAGACCGACAGACGGACAGACGGACATGGCTAAATCAACTCGTCTTGTTGTCCTGATCAAGAATATATATACTTTATATAGTCGGAAATTAATATTTCGATCTGTTACAAACTCCGTGACAAAGTTATTATACTATTTCACATAAGTGAAAAGTATAAAAAAATGGTTCCTATTAAAAAATATGCAATATTAATTTTTATGCATAGATTTTAAAATATCTAAAGTCTTCCATTGAAATGTTCTTTTGTACTGTATGTAATCTTAAAATTTTTTAAAAGCAACATAAAAACATGGTTCGTTTTAAAAACATTCAATATTAATTTTTTTTAGTGATTTTTAGTGATTGTAATCATAAACTAACCAAACGAAATAAAAAAACATGGTTCCTTTTAAAAATATTCAATATTAATTTTTATGCAAACATTTTAAAATATCTAAAGTCATCCATTGAAATGTACTTTTGTAGTGTATGTAATCATAAACTAAAAGAAACAAAAAATCATGGTTCCTTTTAAAATATTCAATTTTTATTTTTGTGCATAGATTGTACTTTTGTAGTGTATGTAATCATAAACTAATTAAAAAAAACAAAAAACCATAGTTCCTTTTAAAAATATTCAATATTAATTTTTATGCATAGATTTTAAAAAATCTAAAGTCATCCATTGAAATGTACTTTTGTAGTGTATGCAATCATAAACTAACTAAAAGAAACCAAAAAAACATGGATCCTTTTAAAAATATTTAATATTAAGTTTTGTGCATAGATTTTAAGAAAAAAATCTAAAATCATCCATTGAAATGTTCTTTTGTAGTGTATGTAACAAAAAAAAAATGGTTCCTTTTAAAAAATCCATTATTAATTTTTATGCATAGATTTAAAAAAAAATCTAAAATCATCCATTGCAATGTGTATGTTATCATAAACTAACTAAAAGAAACCAAAAATCATGGTTCCTTTTAAAATATACACTTTTAATATTCATGCATAGATTTAAAAAAAAATCAAAAATGATTCATTGAAATGCTTTTTTTGAGTGATTGTAATCATAAACTAACCAAACGAAACCAAAAAACATGGTTCCTTTTAAAAATATTCAATTTTAATTTTTCTGCATTGATTATAAAAATATCTAAAGTCATCCATTGTAATGATCTTTTCGAGTGATTGTAATCATAAACTAACTAACCGAACCAAAAAAAACATGGTTCCTTTTAAAAAATTTAATTTTCATTTTTGTGCATAGATTGTACTTTTGTATTGTACGTAATCATAAACTAACTAATAGAAACAAAAAATAATGGGTCATTTTAAAAAATATTCAATATTAATTTTTATGCATAGATTTAAAAAAATCTAAAGTCATCCATTGAAATGGTCTTTTTTAGTGATTGTAATTATAAACTAACTAAACGAAATAAAAAAACATGATTCCTTTTAAAAATATTCAATATTAATTTTTATGCAAACATTTTAAAATATGTGAAGTCATCCATTGAAATGTACTTTTGTAGTGTATGTAATCATAAACTAAAAGAAACAAAAAATCATGGTTCCTGTTGAAAAATATTCAATGTTAATTAATTAATAATTAATTAATCAATAGATTAATTAATAATCCGATCATGCTGGTTCCGACGAATGATTCATCGTAATAAATACTGAGACTCTGTGCAAAGTTTCAGCTCGATAGCTTCAAAACTGAGGGACTAGTTTGCATACATACAGACAGACAGAGAGACAGACAGACCGACAGACGGACAGACGGACATGGCTAAATCAACTCGTCTTGTCGTCCTGATCAAGAATATATATACTTTATATAGTCGGAAATTAATATTTCGATCTGTTACAAACTCCGTGACAAAGTTATTATACTATTTCACATAAGTGAAAAGTATAAAAAAATGGTTCCTATTAAAAAATATGCAATATTAATTTTTATGCATAGATTTTAAAATATCTAAAGTCTTCCATTGAAATGTTCTTTTGTACTGTATGTAATCTTAAAATTTTTTAAAAGCAACAAAAAAACATGGTTCCTTTTAAAAATATTCAATATTAATTTTTTTAGTGATTTTTAGTGATTGTAATCATAAACTAACCAAACGAAATAAATAAACATGGTTCCTTTTAAAAATATTCAATATTAATTTTTATGCAAACATTTTAAAATATCTAAAGTCATCCATTGAAATGTACTTTTGTAGTGTATGTAATCATAAAGTAAAAGAAACAAAAAATCATGGTTCCTTTTAAAAATATTCAATATTAATTTTCATGCATAGATTTAAAAAAAATCAAAAATGATCCATTGAAATGCTCTTTTTTTAGTGATTGTAATTATTAACTAACTAAAACAAACAAAAAAAAAACATGGTTCCTTTTAAAATATTCAATTTTTATTTTTGTGCATAGATTGTACTTTTGTAGTGTATGTAATCATAAACTAATTAAAAGAAACAAAAAACCATAGTTCCTTTTAAAAATATTCAATATTAATTTTTATGCATAGATTTTAAAAAATCTAAAGTCATCCATTGAAATGTACTTTTGTAGTGTATGCAATCATAAACTAACTAAAAGAAACCAAAAAAACATGGATCCTTTTAAAAATATTTAATATTGAGTTTTGTGCATAGATTTTAAGAAAAAAATCTAAAACCATCCATTGAAATGTTCTTTTGTAGTGTATGTAACAAAAAAAAAAAAATGGTTCCTTTTAAAAAATCCATTATTAATTTTTATGCATAGATTTAAAAAAAAATCTAAAATCATCCATTGCAATGTGTATGTTATCATAAACTAACTAAAAGAAACCAAAAATCATGGTTCCTTTTAAAATATACACTTTTAATATTCATGCATAGATTTAAAAAAAAATCAAAAATGATTCATTGAAATGCTCTTTTTGAGTGATTGTAATCATAAACTAACCAAACGAAACCAAAAAACATGGTTCCTTTTAAAAATATTCAATTTTAATTTTTCTGCATTGATTATAAAAATATCTAAAGTCATCCATTGTAATGATCTTTTTGAGTGATTGTAATCATAAACTAACTAACCGAACCAAAAAAAAACATGGTTCCTTTTAAAAAATTTAATTTTCATTTTTGTGCATAGATTGTACTTTTGTATTGTACGTAATCATAAACTAACTAATAGAAACAAAAAATAATGGGTCATTTTAAAAAATATTCAATATTAATTTTTATGCATAGATTTAAAAAAATCTAAAGTTATCCATTGAAATGGTCTTTTTTAGTGATTGTAATTATAAACTAACTAAACGAAATAAAAAAAACATGATTCCTTTTAAAAATATTCAATATTAATTTTTATGCAAACATTTTAAAATATGTGAAGTCATCCATTGAAAAAAAAAATATTTAAAGTCATCCATTGTAATGATCTTTTTGAGTGATTGTAATCATAAACTAACTAACCAAAATAAAAAAAACATGGTTCCTTTTAAAAAATTTAATTTTCATTTTTGTGCATAGATTGTACTTTTGTATTGTACGTAATCATAAACTAACTAATAGAAACAAAAAATAATGGGTCCTTTTAAAAAATATTCAATATTAATTTTTATGCATAGATTTAAAAAAATCTAAAGTCATCCATTGAAATGGTCTTTTTTAGTGATTGTAATTATAAACTAACTAAACGAAATAAAAAAAACATGGTTCCTTTTAAAAATATTCAATATTAATTTTTATGCAAACATTTTAAAATATGTGAAGTCATCCATTGAAATGTACTTTTGTAGTGTATGTAATCATAAACTAAAAGAAACAAAAAATCATGGTTCCTGTTGAAAAATATTCAATATTAATTAATTAATTAATTAATAATTAATTAATCATTAGATTAATTAATAATCCGATCATGCTGGTTCCGACGAATGATTCATCGTAATAAATACTGAGACTCTGTGCAAAGTTTCAGCTCGATAGCTTCAAAACTGAGGGACTAGTTTGCATACATACAGACAGACAGAGAGACAGACAGACCGACAGACGGACAGACGGACATGGCTAAATCAACTCGTCTTGTTGTCCTGATCAAGAATATATATACTTTATATAGTCGGAAATTAATATTTCGATCTGTTACAAACTCCGTGACAAAGTTATTATACTATTTCACATAAGTGAAAAGTATAAAAAAATGGTTCCTATTAAAAATATGCAATATTAATTTTTATGCATAGATTTTAAAATATCTAAAGTCTTCCATTGGAATGTTCTTTTGTACTGTATGTAATCTTAAAATTTTTTAAAAGCAACATAAAAACATGGTTCGTTTTAAAAACATTCAATATTAATTTTTTTTAGTGATTTTTAGTGATTGTAATCATAAACTAACCAAACGAAATAAAAAAACATGGTTCCTTTTAAAAATATTCAATATTAATTTTTATGCAAACATTTTAAAATATCTAAAGTCATCCATTGAAATGTACTTTTGTAGTGTATGTAATCATAAACTAAAAGAAACAAAAAATCATGGTTCCTTTTAAAATATTCAATTTTTATTTTTGTGCATAGATTGTACTTTTGTAGTGTATGTAATCATAAACTAATTAAAAAAAACAAAAAACCATAGTTCCTTTTAAAAATATTCAATATTAATTTTTATGCATAGATTTTAAAAAATCTAAAGTCATCCATTGAAATGTACTTTTGTAGTGTATGCAATCATAAACTAACTAAAAGAAACCAAAAAAACATGGATCCTTTTAAAAATATTTAATATTAAGTTTTGTGCATAGATTTTAAGAAAAAAATCTAAAATCATCCATTGAAATGTTCTTTTGTAGTGTATGTAACAAAAAAAAAATGGTTCCTTTTAAAAAATCCATTATTAATTTTTATGCATAGATTTAAAAAAAAATCTAAAATCATCCATTGCAATGTGTATGTTATCATAAACTAACTAAAAGAAACCAAAAATCATGGTTCCTTTTAAAATATACACTTTTAATATTCATGCATAGATTTAAAAAAAAAATCAAAAATGATTCATTGAAATGCTTTTTTTGAGTGATTGTAATCATAAACTAACCAAACGAAACCAAAAAACATGGTTCCTTTTAAAAATATTCAATTTTAATTTTTCTGCATTGATTATAAAAATATCTAAAGTCATCCATTGTAATGATCTTTTCGAGTGATTGTAATCATAAACTAACTAACCGAACCAAAAAAAACATGGTTCCTTTTAAAAAATTTAATTTTCATTTTTGTGCATAGATTGTACTTTTGTATTGTACGTAATCATAAACTAACTAATAGAAACAAAAAATAATGGGTCATTTTAAAAAATATTCAATATTAATTTTTATGCATAGATTTAAAAAAATCTAAAGTCATCCATTGAAATGGTCTTTTTTAGTGATTGTAATTATAAACTAACTAAACGAAATAAAAAAACATGATTCCTTTTAAAAATATTCAATATTAATTTTTATGCAAACATTTTAAAATATGTGAAGTCATCCATTGAAATGTACTTTTGTAGTGTATGTAATCATAAACTAAAAGAAACAAAAAATCATGGTTCCTGTTGAAAAATATTCAATGTTAATTAATTAATAATTAATTAATCAATAGATTAATTAATAATCCGATCATGCTGGTTCCGACGAATGATTCATCGTAATAAATACTGAGACTCTGTGCAAAGTTTCAGCTCGATAGCTTCAAAACTGAGGGACTAGTTTGCATACATACAGACAGACAGAGAGACAGACAGACCGACAGACGGACAGACGGACATGGCTAAATCAACTCGTCTTGTCGTCCTGATCAAGAATATATATACTTTATATAGTCGGAAATTAATATTTCGATCTGTTACAAACTCCGTGACAAAGTTATTATACTATTTCACATAAGTGAAAAGTATAAAAAAATGGTTCCTATTAAAAAATATG
The DNA here is from genome assembly GCA_034638295.1 of Phortica okadai. Classification (NCBI taxonomy): domain Eukaryota; kingdom Metazoa; phylum Arthropoda; class Insecta; order Diptera; family Drosophilidae; genus Phortica; species Phortica okadai. Next base: position 25,118,144 of record CM067851.1, on the reverse strand, counting down.
CAATATTAATTTTTATGCATAGATTTTAAAATATCTAAAGTCTTCCATTGAAATGTTCTTTTGTACTGTATGTAATCTTAAAATTTTTTAAAAGCAACAAAAAAACATGGTTCCTTTTAAAAATATTCAATATTAATTTTTTTAGTGATTTTTAGTGATTGTAATCATAAACTAACCAAACGAAATAAATAAACATGGTTCCTTTTAAAAATATTCAATATTAATTTTTATGCAAACATTTTAAAATATCTAAAGTCATCCATTGAAATGTACTTTTGTAGTGTATGTAATCATAAAGTAAAAGAAACAAAAAATCATGGTTCCTTTTAAAAATATTCAATATTAATTTTCATGCATAGATTTAAAAAAAATCAAAAATGATCCATTGAAATGCTCTTTTTTTAGTGATTGTAATTATTAACTAACTAAAACAAACAAAAAAAAAACATGGTTCCTTTTAAAATATTCAATTTTTATTTTTGTGCATAGATTGTACTTTTGTAGTGTATGTAATCATAAACTAATTAAAAGAAACAAAAAACCATAGTTCCTTTTAAAAATATTCAATATTAATTTTTATGCATAGATTTTAAAAAATCTAAAGTCATCCATTGAAATGTACTTTTGTAGTGTATGCAATCATAAACTAACTAAAAGAAACCAAAAAAACATGGATCCTTTTAAAAATATTTAATATTGAGTTTTGTGCATAGATTTTAAGAAAAAAATCTAAAACCATCCATTGAAATGTTCTTTTGTAGTGTATGTAACAAAAAAAAAATGGTTCCTTTTAAAAAATCCATTATTAATTTTTATGCATAGATTTAAAAAAAAATCTAAAATCATCCATTGCAATGTGTATGTTATCATAAACTAACTAAAAGAAACCAAAAATCATGGTTCCTTTTAAAATATACACTTTTAATATTCATGCATAGATTTAAAAAAAAAAAATCAAAAATGATTCATTGAAATGCTCTTTTTGAGTGATTGTAATCATAAACTAACCAAACGAAACCAAAAAACATGGTTCCTTTTAAAAATATTCAATTTTAATTTTTCTGCATTGATTATAAAAATATCTAAAGTCATCCATTGTAATGATCTTTTTGAGTGATTGTAATCATAAACTAACTAACCGAACCAAAAAAAAACATGGTTCCTTTTAAAAAATTTAATTTTCATTTTTGTGCATAGATTGTACTTTTGTATTGTACGTAATCATAAACTAACTAATAGAAACAAAAAATAATGGGTCATTTTAAAAAATATTCAATATTAATTTTTATGCATAGATTTAAAAAAATCTAAAGTTATCCATTGAAATGGTCTTTTTTAGTGATTGTAATTATAAACTAACTAAACGAAATAAAAAAAACATGATTCCTTTTAAAAATATTCAATATTAATTTTTATGCAAACATTTTAAAATATGTGAAGTCATCCATTGAAATGTACTTTTGTAGTGTATGTAATCATAAACTAAAAGAAACAAAAAATCATGGTTCCTGTTGAAAAATATTCAATATTAATTAATTAATTAATTAATAATTAATTAATCAATAGATTAATTAATAATCCGATCATGCTGGTTCCGACGAATGATTCATCGTAATAAATTCTAAGACTCTGTGCAAAGTTTCAGCTCGATAGCTTCAAAACTGAGGGACTAGTTTGCATACATACAGACAGACAGAGAGACAGACAGAGAGACAGACAGACCGACAGACAGACAGACGGACAGACGGACATGGCTAAATCAACTCGTCTTGTCGTCCTGATCAAGAATATATATACTTTATATAGTCGGAAATTAATATTTCGATCTGTTACAAACTCCGTGACAAAGTTATTATACTATTTCACATAAGTGAAAAGTATAAATAAATGGTTCCTATTAAAAAATATGCAATATTAATTTTTATGCATAGATTTTAAAATATCTAAAGTCTTCCATTGAAATGTTCTTTTGTACTGTATGTAATCTTAAAATTTTTTAAAAGCAACAAAAAAACATGGTTCCTTTTAAAAATATTCAATATTAATTTTTTTAGTGATTTTTAGTGATTGTAATCATAAACTAACCAAACGAAATAAATAAACATGGTTCCTTTTAAAAATATTCAATATTAATTTTTATGCAAACATTTTAAAATATCTAAAGTCATCCATTGAAATGTACTTTTGTAGTGTATGTAATCATAAACTAAAAGAAACAAAAAATCATGGTTCCTTTTAAAAATATTCAATATTAATTTTCATGCATAGATTTAAAAAAAATCAAAAATGATCCATTGAAATGCTCTTTTTTAGTGATTGTAATTATTAACTAACTAAAACAAACAAAAAAAAAAACATGGTTCCTTTTAAAATATTCAATTTTTATTTTTGTGCATAGATTGTACTTTTGTAGTGTATGTAATCATAAACTAATTAAAAGAAACAAAAAACCATAGTTCCTTTTAAAAATATTCAATATTAATTTTTATGCATAGATTTTAAAAAATCTAAAGTCATCCATTGAAATGTACTTTTGTAGTGTATGCAATCATAAACTAACTAAAAGAAACAAAAAAAAACATGGATCCTTTTAAAAATATTTAATATTAAGTTTTGTGCATAGATTTTAAGAAAAAAATCTAAAATCATCCATTGAAATGTTCTTTTGTAGTGTATGTAACAAAAAAAAAAAAAAATGGTTCCTTTTAAGAAATCCATTATTAATTTTTATGCATAGATTTAAAAAAAAATCTGAAATCATCCATTGCAATGTGTATGTTATCACAAACTAACTAAAAGAAACCAAAAATCATGGTTCCTTTTAAAATATACACTTTAAATATTCATGCATAGATTTAAAAAAAAAATCAAAAATGATTCATTGAAATGCTCTTTTTGAGTGATTGTAATCATAAACTAACCAAACGAAACCAAACCAGTAAGGACGCTATCTTCAGCAAGGCTGAAGCTATAATACTTTTCACTTTGTGTAACTAGAAAAAAAACTAAATGAATAGTTTTCATGCATCCCTAACAACATAACTGTAATGTTTCAAGTCAATTCGTTAAAAAACAAAAAATTTTTCCATACAACGGTTCAAGTTTTGCGATAAGTGGGCGTAGCCATGCCCACATTTGGTCAAAATAATTTTTATTCCTCCCTAAGAACATAACTGTAAAGTTTCAAGTCAATTGGTTAAAAAACAAAAAAGTTTTCCATACAAAGGGTCAATTTTCGCTATAAAAGGGCGTGGCCACGCCCACTTTTGATCAAAATAATTTTCATTCCTCCCTAAGAGCATAACTGCAAAGTTTCAAGTCAATTGGTTAAAAAACAAAAAAGTTTTCCATACAACGGGTCAATTTTCGTTATAAGTAGGCGTGGCTACGCCCACTTTTGGTCAAAATAGTTTTCATTCCTCCCTTGGAACATAACTGTAAAGTTTTAAGTCAATTGGTTAAAAAACAAAAAAGTTTTGCATACAAAGCGTCAAGTTAAGCTATAAGTGGGCGTGGCCATGCCCATTTTTGATCAAAATAAATTTCATTCCTCCCTAAGAGCACAACTGCAAAGTTTCAAGACAATTGGTTAAAAAACAAAAAAGTTTTCCATACAACGGATAAATTTTCGCTATAAGTGGGCGTGGCTACGCCCACTTTTGGTTAAAGTAGTTTTCATTCCTCCCTAAGAACATAACTGTAAAGTTTTAAGTCAATTGGTTAAAAAACAAAAAAGTTTTGCATACAAAGCGTCAAGTTAAGCTATAAGTGGGCGTGGCCACGCCCACTTTTGATCAAAATAGTTTTAATTCCTCCCTAAGAACATAACTGTAAAGTTTCAAGTCAATTGGTTAAAAAACAAGAAAGTTTTCCATACAAAGAGTCAAGTTAAGCTATAAGTGGGCGTGGCCACGCCCACTTTTGATCAAAATAGTTTTCATTCCTCCCTAAGAACATAACTTTAAAATTTCAAGTCAATTGGTTAAGAAACAAAAAAGTTTTCCATACAACGGGTAAGTTTTCGCTATAAAAGGGCGTGGCTACGCCCACTTTTCGTCAAAATAGTTTTCATTCCTTCCTAAGAACATAACTGTAAAGTTTCAAGTCAATTCGTTGAAAAACAAAAAAGTTTTCCATACAACGGGTCAATTTTTGCTATAAGTGGGCGTGGCTACGCCCACTTTTGGTCAACATTGTTTTCATTCCTCCCTAAGAACATAACTGTAAAGTTTCAAGTCAATTGGTTAAAAAACAAAAAAGTTTTCCATACAACGGATCAAATTTCGCTATAAAAGGGCGTGACCACGCCCACTTTTGGTCAAAATAGTTTTCATTCCTCCCTAAGAATATAACTGTAAAGTTTCAAGTCAATTCGTTGAAAAACAAAAAAGTTTTCCATACAACGGGTCAATTTTTGCTATAAGTGGGCGTGGCTACGCCCACTTTTGGTCAAAATAGTTTTCATTCCTCCCTAAGAACATAACTGTAAAGTTTCAAGTCAATTGGTTAAAAAACAAAAAAGTTTTCCATACAACGGGTCAATTTTTGCTATAAGTGGGCGTGGCTACGCCCACTTTTGGTCAAAATAGTTTTCATTCCTTCCTAAGAACATAACTTTAAAATTTTAAGTCAATTGGTTAAAAAACAAAAAAATTTTCCATACAAAGGGTAACTTTTCGCTATAAAAGGGCGTGACCACGCCCACTTTTGGTCAAAATAGTTTTCATTCCTCCCTAAGAATATAACTGTAAAGTTTCAAGTCAATTCGTTGAAAAACAAAAAAGTTTTCCATACAACGGGTCAATTTTTGCTATAAGTGGGCGTGGCTACGCCCACTTTTGGTCAAAATAGTTTTCATTCCTCCCTAAGAACATAACTGTAAAGTTTCAAGTCAATTGGTTAAAAAACAAAAAAGTTTTCCATACAACGGGTCAATTTTCGCTATAAGTGGGCGTGGCTACGCGTGGCTACGCCCACTTTTGGTCAAAATAGTTTTCATTCCTTCCTAAGAACATAACTTTAAAATTTCAAGTCAATTGGTTAAAAAATAAAAAAGTTTTCCATACAACGGGTAAATTTTCGCTATAAGTGGGCGTGGCATCGCGTGGTTACGCCCACTTTTGATCAAAATAGTTTTCATTCCTCCCTAAGAGCATAACTGCAAAGTTTCAAGTCAATTGGTTAAAAAACAAAAAAGTTTTCCAAACAACGGGTCAATTTTCGCTATAAGTAGGCGTGGCTACGCCCACTTTTGGTCAAAATAGTTTTCATTCCTCCCTAGGAACATAACTGTAAAGTTTTAAGTCAATTGGTTGAAAAACAAAAAAGTTTTGCATACAAAGCGTCAAGTTAAGCTATAAGTGGGCGTGGCCATGCCCACTTTTGATCAAAATAGTTTTCATTCCTCCCTAAGAGCACAACTGCAAAGTTTCAAGTTAATTGGTTAAAAAACAAAAAAGTTTTCCATACAACGGATAAATTTTCGCTATAAGTGGGCGTGGCTACGCCCACTTTTGATCAAAATAGTTTTCATTCCTCCCTAAGAGCATAACTGCAAAGTTTCAAGTCAATTGGTTAAAAAACAAAAAAATTTTCCATACAAAGGGTAAGTTTTCGCTATAAAAGGGCGTGGCCACGCCCACTTTTGATCAAAATAGTTTTCATTCCTCCCTAAGAGCACAACTGCAAAGTTTCAAGTTAATTGGTTAAAAAACAAAAAAGTTTTCCATACAACGGATAAATTTTCGCTATAAGTGGGCGTGGCTACGCCCACTTTTGGTCAAAATAGTTTTCATTCCTTTCTAAGAACATAACTGTAAAGTTTCAAGTCAATTGGTTAAAAAACAAAAAAGTTTTCCATACAACGGGTAAATTTTCGCTATAAGTGGGCGTGGCTACGCGTGGTTACGCCCACTTTTGGTCAAAATAGTTTTCATTCCTCCCTGAGAACATAACTTTAAAATTTCAAGTCAATTGGTTAAGAAACAAAAAAGTTTTCCATACAACGACGTTAATATGGCTTCTCTTCCTCTTCTTCATTTTGTATGGGAGCTATCAGTTCCAGATGTCCAATCTCAATGAAACTTTCAGGCATGTAGTCGGACCATGTAAAACTACTATGTTTAAAATTTCAGCACTCTATTGTACAAAACAAAAAAGTTTTCCATACAACGATTCAAGTTTTGTTCACTTTGCTTCTTCTTTTCGTATGGAGCTACCTGTTCCAATAATCCGATCATGCTGGTTCCGACGAATGATTCATCGTAATAAATTCTAAGACTCTGTGCAAAGTTTCAGCTCGATAGCTTCAAAACTGAGGGACTAGTTTGCATACATACAGACAGACAGACAGACAGACAGACGGACATGGCTAAATCAACTCGTCTTGTCGTCCTGATCAAGAATATATATACTGTATATAGTCGGAAATTAATATTTCGATCTGTTACAAACTCCGTGACAAAGTTAATATACTATATCACATAAGTGAAAAGTATAAAAACATGGTTCCTTTTAAAAATATTCAATTTTAATTTTTCTGCATTGATTATAAAAATATTTAAAGTCAGCCATTGTAATGATCTTTTTGAGTGATTGTAATCATAAACTAACTAACCGAAATAAAAAAAACATGGTTCCTTTTAAAAAATTTAATTTTCATTTTTGTGCATAGATTGTACTTTTGTATTGTACGTAATCATAAACTAACTAATAGAAACAAAAAATAATGGGTCCTTTTAAAAAATATTCAATATTAATTTTTATGCATAGATTTAAAAAAATCTAAAGTCATCCATTGAAATGGTCTTTTTTAGTGATTGTAATTATAAACTAACTAAACGAAATAAAAAAACATGATTCCTTTTAAAAATATTCAATATTAATTTTCATGCATAGATTTAAAAAAAAATCAAAAATGATCCATTGAAATGCTCTTTTTTAGTGATTGTAATTATTAACTAACTAAAACAAACAAAAAAAAAAACATGGTTCCTTTTAATATATTCAATTTTTATTTTTGTGCATAGATTGTACTTTTGTAGTGTATGTAATCATAAACTAATTAAAAGAAACAAAAAACCATAGTTCCTTTTAAAAATATTCAATATTAATTTTTATGCATAGATTTTAAAAAATCTAAAGTCATCCATTGAAATGTACTTTTGTAGTGTATGCAATCATAAACTAACTAAAAGAAACCAAAAAAACATGGATCCTTTTAAAAATATTTAATATTAAGTTTTATGCATAGATTTTAAGAAAAAAAATCTAAAATCATCCATTGAAATGTTCTTTTGTAGTGTATGTAACAAAAAAAAAAATGGTTCCTTTTAAAAAATCCATTATTAATTTTTATGCATAGATTTAAAAAAAAATCTGAAATCATCCATTGCAATGTGTATGTTATCATAAACTAACTAAAAGAAACCAAAAATCATGGTTCCTTTTAAAATATACACTTTTATTATTCATGCATAGATTTAAAAAAAAAAATCAAAAATGATTCATTGAAATGCTCTTTTTGAGTGATTGTAATCATAAACTAACCAAACGAAACCAAAAAACATGGTTCCTTTTAAAAATATTCAATTTTAATTTTTCTGCATTGATTATAAAAATATTTAAAGTCATCCATTGTAATGATCTTTTTGAGTGATTGTAATCATAAACTAACTAACCGAAATAAAAAAAACATGGTTCCTTTTAAAAAATTTAATTTTCATTTTTGTGCATAGATTGTACTCTTGTATTGTACGTAATCATAAACTAACTAATAGAAACAAAAAATAATGGGTCCTTTTAAAAAATATTCAATATTAATTTTTATGCATAGATTTAAAAAAATCTAAAGTCATCCATTGGAATGGTCTTTTTTAGTGATTGTAATTATAGTACTAACTAAACGAAATAAAAAAAACATGGTTCCTTTTAAAAATATTCAATATTAATTTTTATGCAAACATTTTAAAATATGTGAAGTCATCCATTGAAATGTACTTTTGTAGTGTATGTAATCATAAACTAAAAGAAACAAAAAATCATGAATCCTGTTGAAAAATATTCAATATTAATTAATTAATTAATAATTAATTAATCAATAGATTAATTAATAATCCGATCATGCTGGTTCCGACGAATGATTCATCGTAATAAATTCTGAGACTCTGTGCAAAGTTTCAGCTCGATAGCTTCAAAACTGAGGGACTAGTTTGCATACATACAGACAGACAGAGAGACAGACAGACCGACAGACAGACAGACGGACATGGCTAAATCAACTCGTCTTGTCGTCCTGATCAAGAATATATATACTTTATATAGTCGGAAATTAATATTTCGATCTGTTACAAACTCCGTGACAAAGTTATTATACTATTTCACATAAGTGAAAAGTATAAAAAAATGGTTCCTATTAAAAAATATGCAATATTAATTTTTATGCATAGATTTTAAAATATCTAAAGTCTTCCATTGAAATGTTCTTTTGTACTGTATGTAATCTTAAAAATTCTTAAAAGCAACAAAAAAACATGGTTCCTTTTAAAAATATTCAATATTAATTTTTTTAGTGATTTTTAGTGATTGTAATCATAAACTAACCAAACGAAATAAATAAACATGGTTCCTTTTAAAAATATTCAATTTTAATTTTTCTGCATTGATTATAAAAATATCTAAAGTCATCCATTGTAATGATCTTTTTGAGTGATTGTAATCATAAACTAACTAACCAAACCAAAAAAAAAAACATGGTTCCTTTTAAAAAATTTAATTTTCATTTTTGTGCATAGATTGTACTTTTGTATTGTACGTAATCATAAACTAACTAATAGAAACAAAAGATAATGGGTCCTTTTAAAAAATATTCAATATTAATTTTTATGCATAGATTTAAAAAAATCTAAAGTCATCCATTGAAATGGTCTTTTTTAGTGATTGTAATTATAAACTAACTAAACGAAATAAAAAAACATGATTCCTTTTAAAAATATTCAATATTAATTTTGATGCAAACATTTTAAAATATGTGAAGTCATCCATTGAAATGTACTTTTGTAGTGTATGTAATCATAAACTAAAAGAAACAAAAAATCATGGTTCCTGTTGAAAAATATTCAATATTAATTAATTAATTAATTAATAATTAATTAATCAATAGATTAATTAATAATCCGATCATGCTGGTTCCTACGAATGATTCATCGTAATAAATTCTAAGACTCTGTGCAAAGTTTCAGCTCGAAAGCTTCAAAACTGAGGGACTAGTTTGCATACATACAGACAGACAGAGAGACAGACAGAGAGACAGACAGACCGACAGACAGACAGACGGACAAACGGACATGGCTAAATCAACTCGTCTTGTCGTCCTGATCAAGAATATATATACTTTATATAGTCGGAAATTAATATTTCGATCTGTTACAAACTCCGTGACAAAGTTATTATACTATTTCACATAAGTGAAAAGTATAAAAAAATGGTTCCTATTAAAAAATATGCAATATTAATTTTTATGCATAGATTTTAAAATATCTAAAGTCTTCCATTGAAATGTTCTTTTGTACTGTATTTAATCTTAAAATTTTTTAAAAGCAACATAAAAACATGGTTCCTTTTAAAAATATTCAATATTAATTTTTTTAGTGATTTTTAGTGATTGTAATCATAAACTAACCAAACGAAATAAAAAAATCATGGTTCCTTTTAAAAATATTCAATATTAATTTTCATGCATAGATTTAAAAAAAAATCAAAAATGATCCATTGAAATGCTCTTTTTTAGTGATTGTAATTATTAACTAACTAAAACAAACAAAAACCAGTAAGGACGCTATCTTCAGCAAGGCTGAAGCTATAATACTTTTCACGTTGTGTCACTAAAAAACTAAATGAATAGTTTTCATGCCTCCCTAACAACCTGACTGTAAGGTTTCAAGTCAATTGGTTAAAAATCAAAAAAGTTTTCCATACAACGGGCCAAATTTCGCTAGAAAAGGTCGTGGCCGCGCCCACTTTTGGCCAAAATAGTTTTCATTCCTCCCTAAGAAGATAACTGTAAGGTTTCAAGTCAATCGGTCAATTTTCGCTAAAAAAAGGCGTGGGCACGCCCACTTTTGGTCAAAATAGTTTTCATTCCTCCCTAAGAACATAACTGTAAAGTTTCAAGTCAATTGGTTAAAAAACAAAAAAGTTTTCCATACAACGGGTCAATTTTCGCTATAAGTGGGCGTGGCTACGCGTGGCTACGCCCACTTTTGGTCAAAATAAATTTCATTCCTCTCCAAGAACATAACTTTAAAATTTCAAGTCAATTGGTTGAAAAACAAAAAAGTTGTCCATACAACGACGTGAATATTGCTTCTCTTCCTCTTCTTCATTTTGTATGGGAGCTACCAGTTCCAGATGTCCAATCTCATTGAAACTTTCAGGCATGTAGTCGGACTATGTAGAACTACTATGTTTAAAATTTCAGCACTCTATCATACAAAACAAAAAAATTTTCCATACAACGATTTAAGTTTTGTTCATTTTTCTTCTTCTTTTCGTATAAGGGCTACCAGTTCCAGTGGTCCGATATGGCTGGATCCGACAAATGAGTTGATCGCACAAATAAGCAGTCTCTGTGCAAAATTTCAGCTCAATATCTTCAAAACTGTGGGAGGAGATTGTATATATACAGACAGACGGACGGACAGACGGACAGACGAACAGACGGACATGGCTAAATCAACTCGTCTTGTCGTCCTGATCAAGAATATATATACTTTATATAGTCGGAAATGAATATTTCGATCTGTTACAAACTTCAGCACAAAGTTATTATACTATTTCACATACGTGAAAAGTATAAAAAAACATGGTTCCTTTTAAAATATTCAATTTTTATTTTTGTGCATATATTGTACTTTTATAGTTTTTATGTAATCATAAACTAATTAAAAGAAACAAAAAACCATAGTTCCTTTTAAAAATATTCAATATTAATTTTTATGCATAGATTTTAAAAAATCTAAAGTCATCCATTGAAATGTTCTTTTGTAGTGTATGCAATCATTAACTAACTAAAAGAAACCAAAAAAGCATGGATCCTTTTAAAAATATTTAATATTAAGTTTTATGCATAGATTTTAAGAAAAAAATCTAAAATCATCCATTGAAATGTTCTTTTGTAGTGTATGTAACAAAAAAAAAATGTTTCCTTTTAAAAAATCCATTATTAATTTTTATGCATAGATTTAAAAAAAAATCTGAAATCATCCATTGCAATGTGTATGTTATCATAAACTAACTAAAAGAAACCAAAAATCATGGTTCCTTTTAAAATATACACTTTTAATATTCATGCATAGATTTAAAAAAAAAATCAAAAATGATTCATTGAAATGCTCTTTTTGAGTGATTGTAATCATAAACTAACCAAACGAAACCAAAAAACATGGTTCCTTTTAAAAATATTCAATTTTAATTTTTCTGCATTGATTATAAAAATATCTAAAGTCATCCATTGTAATGATCTTTTTGAGTGATTGTAATCATAAACTAACTAACCGAACCAAAAAAAAACATGGTTCCTTTTAAAAAATTTAATTTTCATTTTTGTGCATAGATTGTACTTTTGTATTGTACGTAATCATAAACTAACTAATAGAAACAAAAAATAATGGGTCCTTTTAAAAAATATTCAATATTAATTTTTATGCATAGATTTAAAAAAATCTAAAGTGGTCTTTTTTAGTGATTGTAATTATAAACTAACTAAACGAAATAAAAAAACATGATTCCTTTTAAAAATATTCAATATTAATGTTTATGCAAACATTTTAAAATATGTGAAGTCATCCATTGAAATGTACTTTTGTAGTGTATGTAATCATAAACTAAAAGAAACAAAAAATCTTGGTTCCTGTTGAAAAATATTCAATATTAATTAATTAATTAATCAATAGATTAATTAATAATCCGATCATGCTGGTTCCGACGAATGATTCATCGTAATAAATTCTAAGACTCTGGGCAAAGTTTCAGCTCGATAGCTTCAAAACTGAGGGACTATATTAATTTTTTTAGTGATTTTTAGTGATTGTAATCATAAACTAACCAAACGAAATAAATAAACATGGTTCCTTTTAAAAATAATCAATATTAATTTTTATGCAAACATTTTAAAATATCTAAAGTCATCCATTGAAATGTACTTTTGTAGTGTATGTAATCATAAACTAAAAGAAACAAAAAATCATGGTTCCTTTTAAAAATATTCAATATTAATTTTCATGCATAGATTTAAAAAAAATCAAAAATGATCCATTGAAATGCTCTTTTTTAGTGATTGTAATTATTAATTAACTAAAACAAACAAAAAAAAGACATGGTTCCTTTTAAAATATTCAATTTTTATTGTTGTGCATAGATTGTACTTTTGTAGTGTATGTAATCATAAACTAATTAAAAGAAACAAAAAACCATAGTTCCTTTTAAAAATATTCAATATTAATTTTTATGCATAGATTTTAAAAAATCTAAAGTCATCCATTGAAATGTACTTTTGTAGTGTATGCAATCATAAACTAACTAAAAGAAACCAAAAAAACATGGATCCTTTTAAAAATATTTAATATTAAGTTTTATGCATAGATTTTAAGAAAAAAATTTAAAATCATCCATTGAAATGTTCTTTTGTAGTGTATGTAACAAAAAAAAAATGGTTCCTTTTAAAAAATCCATTATTAATTTTTATGCATAGATTTAAAAAAAAAATCTAAAATCATCCATTGCAATGTGTATGTTATCATAAACTAACCAAACGAAACGATTCATTGAAATGCTCTTTTTGAGTGATTGTAATCATAAACTAACCAAACGAAACCAAAAAACATGGTTCCTTCTAAAAATATTCAATTTTAATTTTTCTGCATTGATTATAAAAATATTTAAAGTCATCCATTGTAATGATCTTTTTGAGTGATTGTAATCATAAACTAACTAACCGAACCAAAAAAAAACATGGTTCCTTTTAAAAAATTTAATTTTCATTTTTGTGCATAGATTGTACTTTTGTATTGTACGTAATCATAAACTAACTAATAGAAAAAAAAATAATGGGTCCTTTTAAAAAATATTCAATATTAATTTTTATGCATAGATTTAAAAAAATCTAAAGTGGTCTTTTTTAGTGATTGTAATTATAAACTAACTAAACGAAATAAAAAAACATGATTCCTTTTAAAAATATTCAATATTAATGTTTATGCAAACATTTTAACATATGTGAAGTCATCCATTGAAATGTACTTTTGTAGTGTATGTAATCATAAACTAAAAGAAACAAAAAATCTTGGTTCCTGTTGAAAAATATTCAATATTAATTAATTAATTAATCAATAGATTAATTAATAATCCGATCATGCTGGTTCCGACGAATGATTCATCGTAATAAATTCTAAGACTCTGGGCAAAGTTTCAGCTCGATAGCTTCAAAACTGAGGGACTATATTAATTTTTTTAGTGATTTTTAGTGATTGTAATCATAAACTAACCAAACGAAATAAATAAACATGGTTCCTTTTAAAAATAATCAATATTAATTTTTATGCAAACATTTTAAAATATCTAAAGTCATCCATTGAAATGTACTTTTGTAGTGTATGTAATCATAAACTAAAAGAAACAAACAATCATGGTTCCTTTTAAAAATATTCAATATTAATTTTTATGCATAGATTTAAAAAAAATCAAAAATGATCCATTGAAATGCTCTTTTTTAGTGATTGTAATTATTAACTAACTAAAACAAACAAAAAAAAGACATGGTTCGTTTTAAAATATTCAATTTTTATTGTTGTGCATAGATTGTACTTTTGTAGTGTATGTAATCATAAACTAATTAAAAGAAACAAAAAACCATAGTTCCTTTTAAAAATATTCAATATTAATTTTTATGCATAGATTTTAAAAAATCTAAAGTCATCCATTGAAATGTACTTTTGTAGTGTATGCAATCATAAACTAACTAAAAGAAACCAAAAAAACATGGATCCTTTTAAAAATATTTAATATTAAGTTTTATGCATAGATTTTAAGAAAAAAATTTAAAATCATCCATTGAAATGTTCTTTTGTAGTGTATGTAACAAAAAAAAAATGGTTCCTTTTAAAAAATCCATTATTAATTTTTATGCATAGATTTAAAAAAAAAATCTAAAATCATCCATTGCAATGTGTATGTTATCATAAACTAACCAAACGAAACCAAAAACCAGTAAGGACGCTATCTTCAGCAAGGCTGAAGCTATAATACTTTTCACTTTGTGTCACTATAAAAAAAACTAAATGAATAGTTTTCATGCATCCCTAACAACATAACTGTAATGTTTCAAGTCAATTCGTTAAAAAACAAAAAATTTTTCCATACAACGGTTCAAGTTTTGCGATAAGTGGGCGTAGCCATGTCCACATTTGGTCAAAATAGTTTTTATTCCTCCCTAAGAACATAACTGTAAAGTTTCAAGTCAATTGGTTAAAAAACAAAAAAGTTTTCCATACAAAGGGTCAATTTTCGCTATAAAAGGGCGTGGCCACGCCCACTTTTGGTCAAAATAGTGTTCATTCCTCCCTTGGCAAATAACTGTAAAGTTTTAAGTCAATTGGTTAAAAAACAAAAAAGTTTTGCATACAAAGCGTCAAGTTAAGCTATAAGTGGGCGTGGCCATGCCCACTTTTGATCAAAATAGTTTTCATTCCTCCCTAAGAGCACAACTGCAAAGTTTCAAGTCAATTGGTTAAAAAACAAAAAAAGTTTTCCATACAACGGATAAATTTTCGCCATAAGTGGGCGTGGCCATGCCCACTTTTGATCAAAATAGTTTTCATTCCTCCCTAAGAGCACAACTGCAAAGTTTCAAGTCAATTGGTTAAAAAACAAAAAAAGTTTTCCATACAAAGTGTCAATTTTCGCTATAAGTAGGCGTGGCTACGCCCACTTTTGGTCAAAATAGTGTTCATTCCTCTCTAAGAACATGACTGTAAAGTTTCAAGTCAATTGGTTAAAAAACAAAAAAGTTTTCCATACAAAGTGTCAATTTTCGCTATAAGTAGGCGTGGCTACGCCCACTTTTGGTTAAAGTAGTTTTCATTCCTCCCTAAGAACATAACTGTAAAGTTTCAAGTCAAATGGTTAAAAAACAAGAAAGTTTTCCATACAAAGGGTCAAGTTAAGCTATAAGTGGGCGTGGCCACGCCCACTTTTGATCAAAATAGTTTTCATTCCTCCCTAAGAGCATAACTGCAAAGTTTCAAGTCAATTGGTTAAAAAACAAAAACATTTTCCATACAAAGGGTAACTTTTCGCTATAAAAGGGCGTGGCTACGCCCACTTTTCGTCAAAATAGTTTTCATTCCTCCCTAAGAACATATCTTTAAAATTTCAAGTCAATTGGTTAAAAAACAAAAAAGTTTTCCATACAACGGGTAAATTTTCGCTATAAGTGGGCGTGGCTACGCGTGGTTACGCCCACTTTTGGTCAAAATAGTTTTCATTCCTCCCTAAGAACATAACTTTAAAATTTCAAGTCAATTGGTTGAGAAACAAAAAAGTTTTCCATACAACGGGTAAGTTTTCGCTATAAAACGGCGTGGCTACGCCCACTTTTGGTCAACATTGTTTTCATTCCTCCCTAAGAATATAACTGCAAAGTTTCAAGTCAATTCGTTGAAAAACCAAAAAGTTTTCCATACAACGGGTCAATTTTTGCTATAAGTGGGCGTGGCTACGCCCACTTTTGGTCAAAATAGTTTTCATTCCTCCCTAAGAACATAACTGTAAAGTTTCAAGTCAATTGGTTAAAAAACAAAAAAGTTTTCCGTACAACGGGTCAATTTTCGCTATAAGTGGGCGTGGCTACGCCCACTTTTGGTCAAAATAGTTTTCATTCCTTCCTAAGAACATAACTTTAAAATTTCAAGTCAATTGGTTAAAAAACAAAAAAATTTTCCATACAAAGGGTAACTTTTCGCTATAAAAGGGCGTGACCACGCCCACTTTTGGTCAAAATAGTTTTCATTCCTCCCTAAGAATATAACTGTAAAGTTTCAAATCAATTCGTTGAAAAACAAAAAAGTTTTCCATACAACGGGTCAATTTTTGCTATAAGTGGGCGTGGCTACGCCCACTTTTGGTCAAAATAGTTTTCATTCCTCCCTAAGAACATAACTGTAAAGTTTCAAGTCAATTGGTTAAAAAACAAAAAAGTTTTCCATACAACGGGTCAATTTTCGCTATAAGTGGGCGTGGCTACGCCCACTTTTGGTCAAAATAGTTTTCATTCCTTCCTAAGAACATAACTTTAAAATTTCAAGTCAATTGGTTGAAAAACAAAAAAGTTTTCCATACAACGGGTAAATTTTCGCTATAAGTGGGCGTGGCTACGCGTGGTTACGCCCACTTTTGGTCAAAATAGTATTCATTCCTCCCTAAGAACATAACTTTAAAATTTCAAGTCAATTGGTTAAGAAACAAAAAAGTTTTCAATACAACGGGTAAGTTTTCGCTATAAAAGGGCGTGGCTACGCCCACTTTTCGTCAAAATAGTTTTCATTCCTCCCTAAGAACATAACTGTAAAGTTTCAAGTCAATTGGTTAAAAAACAAAAAAGTTTTCCATACAACGGGTAAATTTTCGCTATAAGTGGACGTGGCTTCGCGTGGTTACGCCCACTTTTGATCAAAATAGTTTTCATTCCTCCCTAAGAGCATAACTGCAAAGTTTCAAGTCAATTGGTTATAAAACAAAAAAGTTTTCCATACAGCGGATAAATTTTCGCTATAAGTGGGCGTGGCTACGCCCACTTTTGGTCAAAATAGTTTTCATTCCTCCCTAAGAGCATAACTGCAAAGTTTCAAGTCAATTGGTTAAAAAACAAAAAAGTTTTCCATACAACGGGTCAATTTTCGCTATAAGTAGGCGTGGCTACGCCCACTTTTGGTCAAAATAGTTTTCATTCCTCCCTAAGAACATAACTGTAAAGTTTTAAGTCAATTGGTTAAAAAACAAAAAAGTTTTGCATACAAAGCGTCAAGTTAAGCTATAAGTAGGCGTGGCCATGCCCACTTTTGATCAAAATAGTTTTCATTCCTCCCTAAGAGCACAACTGCAAAGTTTCAAGTCAATTGGTTAAAAAACAAAAAAGTTTTCCATACAGCGGATAAATTTTCGCTATAAGTGGGCGTGGCTACGCCCACTTTTGGTCAAAATAGTTTTCATTCCTCCCTAGGAACATAACTGTAAAGTTTTAAGCCAATTGGTTAAAAAACAAGAAAGTTTTCCATACAACGGGTCAATTTTCGCTATAAGTAGGCGTGGCTACGCCCACTTTTGATCAAAATAGTTTTCATTCCTCCCTAAGAGCATAACTGCAAAGTTTCAAGTCAATTGGTTAAAAAACAAAAAAGTTTTCCATACAACGGGTCAATTTTCGCTATAAGTAGGCGTGGCTACGCCCACTTTTGGTCAAAATAGTTTTCATTCCTCCCTAGGAACATAACTGTAAAGTTTTAAGTCAATTGGTTAAAAAACAAGAAAGTTTTCCATACAAAGGGTCAAGTTAAGCTATAAGTGGGCGTGGCCACGCCCACTTTTGATGAAAATAGTTTTCATTCCTCCCTAAGAGCATAACTGCAAAGTTTCAAGTCAATTGGTTAAAAAACAAAAAAATTTTCCATACAGAGGGTAAGTTTTCGCTATAAAAGGGCGTGGTCACGCCCACTTTTGATCAAAATAGTTTTCATTCCTCCCTAAGAGCATACCTGCAAAGTTTCAAGTCAATTGGTTAAAAAACAAAAAAGTTTTCCATACAACGGGTAAATTTTCGCTATAAGTGGGCGTGGCTACGCGTGGTTACGCCCACTTTTGGTCAAAATAGTTTTCATTCCTCCCTAAGAGCATAACTGCAAAGTTTCAAGTCAATTGGTTAAAAAACAAAAAAGTTTTCCATACAACGGGTAAATTTTCGCTATAAGTGGGCGTGGCTTCGCGTGGTTACGCCCACTTTTGATCAAAATAGTTTTCATTCCTCCCTAAGAGCATAACTGCAAAGTTTCAAGTCAATTGGTTAAAAAACAAAAAAGTTTTCCATACAACGGGTCAATTTTCGCTATAAGTAGGCGTGGCTACGCCCACTTTTGGTCAAAATAGTTTTCATTCCTCCCTAGGAACATAACTGTAAAGTTTTAAGTCAATTGGTTAAAAAACAAGAAAGTTTTCCATACAAAGGGTCAAGTTAAGCTATAAGTGGGCGTGGCCACGCCCACTTTTGATGAAAATAGTTTTCATTCCTCCCTAAGAGCATAACTGCAAAGTTTCAAGTCAATTGGTTAAAAAACAAAAAAATTTTCCATACAAAGGGTAAGTTTTCGCTATAAAATCGCGTGGTCACGCCCACTTTTGATCAAAATAGTTTTCATTCCTCCCTTAGAGCATAACTGCAAAGTTTCAAGTCAATTGGTTAAAAAACAAAAAAGTTTTCCACACAACGGGTAAATTTTCGCTATAAGTGGGCGTGGCTACGCGTGGTTACGCCCACTTTTGGTCAAAATAGTTTTCATTCCTCCCTAAGAACATAACTTTAAAATTTCAAGTCAATTGGTTAAGAAACAAAAAAGTTTTCCATACAACGACGTTAATATGGCTTCTCTTCCTCTTCTTCATTTTGTATGGGAGCTATCAGTTCCAGATGTCCAATCTCAATGAAACTTTCAGGCATGTAGTCGGACCATGTAAAACTACTATGTTTAAAATTTCAGCACTCTATTGTACAAAACAAAAAAGTTTTCCATACAACGATTCAAGTTTTGTTCACTTTTCTTCTTCTTTTCGTATGGGAGCTACCTGTTCCAATAATCCGATCATGCTGGTTCCGACGAATGATTCATCGTAATAAATTCTAAGACTCTGTGCAAAGTTTCAGCTCGATAGCTTCAAAACTGAGGGACTAGTTTGCATACATACAGACAGACAGACAGACGGACAGACGGACATGGCTAAAACTCGTCTTGTCGTCCTGATCAAGAATATATATACTTTATATAGTCGGAAATTAATATTTCGATCTGTTACACACTCCGTGACAAAGTTAATATACTATTTCACATAAGTGAAAAGTATAAACATGGTTCCTTTTAAAAATATTCAATTTTAATTTTTCTGCATTGATTATAAAAATATCTAAAGTCATCCATTGTAATGATCTTTTTGAGTGATTGTAATCATAAACTAACTAACCGAACCAAAAAAAAACATGGTTCCTTTTAAAAAATTTAATTTTCATTTTTGTGCATAGATTGTACATTTGTATTGTACGTAATCATAAACTAACTAATAGAAACAAAAAATAATGGGTCCTTTTAAAAAATATTCAATATTAATTTTTATGCATAGATTTAAAAAAATCTAAAGTCATCCATTGAAATGTTCTTTTGTACTGTATGTAATCTTAAAATTTTTTAAAAGCAACAAAAAAACATGGTTCCTTTTAAAAATATTCAATATTAATTTTCATGCATAGATTTAAAAAAAAAATCAAAAATGATCCATTGAAATGCTCTTTTTTAGTGATTGTAATTATTAACTAACTAAAACAAACAAAAAAAAGACATGGTTCCTTTTAAAATATTCAATTTTTATTGTTGTGCATAGATTGTACTTTTGTAGTGTATGTAATCATAAACTAATTAAAAGAAACAAAAAACCATAGTTCCTTTTAAAAATATTCAAAATTAATTTTTATGCATAGATTTAAAAAAAAAAAAACCAAAAACCATCCATTGAAAAGTACTTTTGTAGTGTTTGTAATCATAAACTAACTAAAAGAAACAAAAAAATAATGGTTCCTTTTAAAAAATATTAAATTTATTTTTAATGCATAGATTTAAAAAAAAAAATCTAAAATCATCCACTGAAATGTTATTTTGTAATGTATGTAATCATAAACAAACTAACAGAAAAAAAAACAGTAAGGGCGGTATAGTCGAGTATACTCGACAATATAAACGCTGCACAAATGGTAGGCGGTGCCACTCCCTCAATCTACAAAAACATATTGATCTGACGTTGCCTATTTAAATAATGTTGAAAATATCAAGAAAATCGGTGAAAAATGTGGACTCTACTAAAAATTTAATTTTGTTGGCCTCTGAGGGGTAGCCATCAAAGAGAGGCGAAATTTGTGGTATGCAGTTTTTAAGATGTATTATTAGTTGTGGAGATATAGCTTTTCTAAGAAAAATACTAGGGGTGGAGTTTTGTAGAGTTACTCATTCTGAGTCTACATACCAACTTTCATGTTTCTAACTCTATGGATGTTTGAGTTATAGCTTTTTCAAAAAGAGGGTGGTGCTGGATGGGCGGCAAGGAGTGGGCGTGGAACAAAACCATTCAAACTTGATCTGCTGCCGAGCATCACGATTCTACCCAACAAATTTCAAGTCGCTAGCTCTTATAGTTTCCGGGAACCATTAGTGTGGACGGACGGGCAGACGGAGAGACGGACATTCGGACGGACGTGGCTTAATCAATTTCTCTTGTCGTCCCGATCAAGAATATATATACTTTATGGGGTCCCCCTCCCCTCCTTCACAACGTTACATACATTTGGCCTTTGCACAAACACCCTAAGATAACACAGTTTGTGTACAGGGTATAAACATGGTTCCTTTTATATGTATTCAATATTAAATTTTTTCCATAGATTTAAAAAAAATCAAAAATCATCCATTGAAATGCTTTGTTAGATTGAATATAATCATAAACAAACTAAACCTGTAAAAATATCCAATTGCGACGAATGATTCATCGTAATAAATTCTAAGATTCTGTGCAAAGTTTTAGCTCGATAGCTTCAAAACTGAGGGACTAGTTTGCATACATACAGACAGACAGTGAGACAGACAGACCGACAGACAGACAGACGGACAGACGGACATGGCTAAATCAACTCGTCTTGTCGTCCTGATCAAGAATATGTATACTTTATATAGTCGGAAATTAATATTTCGATCTGTTACAAACTCCGTGACAAAGTTATTATACTATTTCACATAAGTGAAAAGTATAAAAAAATGGTTCCTATTAAAAAATATGCAATATTAATTTTTATGTATATATTTTAAAATATCTAAAGTCTTCCATTGAAATGTTCTTTTGTACTGTATGTAATCTTAAAATTTTTAAAAGCAACAAAAAAACATGGTTCCTTTTAAAAATATTCAATATTAATTCTTTTTAGTGATTTTTAGTGATTGTAATCATAAACTAACCAAACGAAATAAAAAACCAGTAAGGACGCTAACTTCAGCAAGGCTGAAGTTTAAATACTCTTCACGCTTTTTTCTTGTGCCACGCTTATTTTTTTTATTGAATATATTTTTTCTTCATCTAATTAGCCTATATACAAATTTTCATTGTTTTTGCTCATTGGGTGCCGGAGATATGCAAATTATTGATTTTTGGAAAAAAATGGGCGTAACCATGACCATTTTTGTCAAAATAGTTTTAATGCCTCCCCAAGAACATAACTGTGAAGTTTCATGTCAATTGGTTAAGAAACAAAAAAAGTTTTCCATACAACGACGTGAATATTGCTTCTCTTCCTCTTCTTCATTTTGTATTGCAGCTACCAGTTCCAGTTGCCCGATCTCAAAGAAACTTTCAGGTATTTAATCGAACCATGCAAAACTACTATGTTTGAAATTTCAGCTTTCTATCATACAAAACAAAAAAGTTTTCCATACAACGACGTTAAATCTTTATTTCTCTTCCTCTTCTTCATTTTGTATGGCATCTACCAGTTCTAGTTGCCCGATCTCAATGAAACTTTCAGGCATTATGTAGGACTATGTTAAACTACTATGTTTGAAATTTCAGCTCTCTATCTTTCAAAACAAAAAAGTTTTCATATAACGATTAAAATTTGATTTTCTTCTTCATTTCGTATGGGGGCTACCAGTTCCAATAATCCGATATGGCCGGTTCCGACCAATGATTTGACCACACATTAGAGAAGACTGCCTGCAAAATTTCAGCTCGATATCTTCAAAACTGTGGGAGGAGATAGCATATTCACAGACAGACGGACAGACGGACATGGCTATATCAACTCGTCTTGTCGAGCTGATCAAGAATATATATACTTTATTCAGGGGAGGAGATAAAATTGTGGGTTGCAGTTTTGTTGAGTTACTCATTCTGAGTCTACATACCGAATTTCATGTTTCTAACTCTATGGATGTTTGAGTTATAACATTTTCAAAAAGAGGGCGGTGCTGGATGGGCGGCAAGGAGTGGGCGTGGAACAAAACCATTCAAACTTGATCTGCTGCCAAGCATCACGATTCTACCGGGAACCATTAGTGAGGACGGACGGACGGACGGGCAGACGGAGAGACGGACATTCGGACGGACGTGGCTTAATCAATTTCTCTTGTCGTCCCGATCAAGAATATATATACTTTATGGGGTCCTCCTCCCCTCCTTCACAGCGTTACATACATTTGGCTTTTGCACAAGCACCCTATGATAACACAGTATGAGTACAGGGTATAAACATTGTTCCTTTCATATGTATTCAATATTAAATTTTTTGCATAGATTTCAAAAACAATCAAAAATCATCCATTGAAATGCTCTGTTAAAAATATCCAATTTTAATTTTTATGCATAGGTTTTTAAAAAAAAAATCTAAAATCATCCATTGAAATGTTCTTTTGTACTGTATGTAATCATAAACTTTTTAAAAGCAACAAAAAAATGTGGTTCCTTTTAAAAATATTTAATTTTAATTTTTATGCAGAGCTTTTAAAAAAATTTTAAATCATCCATTGAATGTTCTTTTGTAGTGTATGTTATCATAAACTTACTAATAGAAACAAAAAATCATGGTCTCTTTTAAAAAATATTCAATTTTAATTTAAATGCATAGACTTAAAAAAAAAAAAACAAAATCCATCCATTGAAATGTACTTTTGTAACGTTTGTAATCATAAACTAACTAAAAGAAACAAAAAACCAAAGTTCCTTTTAAAAATATTCAATATTAATTTTTGTGCTTAGATTTTAAAAAATCGAAAGGCATGCATTGAAATATACTTTTGTAGTGTATGTAATCATAAACTAACTAAAAGAAACAAAAAAACATGGATCCTTTTAAAAATATTCAATATTTATTTTTATGCATAGATTTTAAGAAAAAAATCTAAATTCATCCATTGAAATGTTCTTTTGTAGTGTATGTAATCATACACTAACTAAAAGAAAAAAAAAATAATTTCTTCTAAAAATATTCAATTTTAATTTTAATGCATAGATTTAAAAAAAATCTTAAATCATCCATTGAATGTTCTTTTGTAGTGTATGTAATCATAAACTAACTAAAAAAACCAAAAATCCTTTTAAAATATACATTCTTATTTAAATAGTGCTGAAAATATCAAGAAAATCGGTCAAAAAATTTGGATTCTACTAAAAATTTAATTTTGTTGGCCTCTGAGGGGTAGCCATCAAAGAGATGGTAATATTGTGGTATGCAGTTTTCGAGATGTATTATTAGTTGTGGAGATATAGCTTTTTTAAGAAAAATACTAGGGCCGGAGAAATTAAGGGGAGGGGGTAAAATTGTTGTTTGAAGTTTTGTAGAGTTACTCATTCTGAGTCTACATACCGACTTTCATGTTTCTAACTCTTTGGATGTTTGAGTTATAGCATTTTCAAAAAGAGGTTGGTGCTGGATGGGCAAGGAGTGGGCGTGGAACAAAACCATTCAAACTTGATCTGCTGCCGAGCATCACGATCTAGCAATCTAGCTCTTATAGTTTCCGAGAACCATTAGTGTGGACGGACGGACGGATAGATGGAGAGACGAACAGTCGGACGGACGTGGCTTAATCAATATCTCTTGTCGTCCCGATCAAGAATATATATACATTAAAAGAAACAAAAAAACATGGATCCTTTTAAAAATATTCAATATTTATTTTTATGCATAGATTTTAAGAAAAAAATCTAAATTCATCCATTGAAATGTTCTTTTGTAGTGTATGTAATCATAATAGTTCAGTAAGGAAGTAGTTTTACCTGGAAAGTTTTGCGGGAGTGTCGCAAATTGGCATCTATATGGATTTTGGGCTGCTCTTTCCGAATTTCTACTTTGCGACCTTCTACGACCGCCGCTTGAGCCGCCATTTTGAAAAAATGGCGTCCAAAATCACTTTTTTGACCATATCTCAGTTTTGGCTCATTTTACGGCAAAAACATTTCTATACTAAATTAAACAGGAGGAAATTTCCAACAAATTATGTTTTAACCTTTTTTTTCGTAGGACTAATAGTTTAGGCGTACGAGCGTCGCAAAGTGCACAACTTTGGTACTATGGTTTTCATACATTTTGTATAGGATTTTGATTGATCAAAATTTTTAAAATTTGCTTAATTTGTTGTGTTTGATGCTAATATTTAATATTGTACTTGTCTTATATTCAAGTAAACACAACGTTCCCAACCCGTCCACAGACATACAGGCCCAGAACCATGCATATGTTACTTGCCTCTTTTATAAGAAAACGGCAATTTTTGATGAAAAAACGGTAGGTTTGGATTTGTAAATTTGCGCTCCAATTTGGAAAGTTTTTATTATAATTGACCATTAATATAACATTAAATCTCAACACCAAACACAATAAAAGTTAGTGAAATCTAAATCACTTGGACTGAGAGTAAGATTATCATTCAAAACAATACCAAATTCCATACAAAATGTATGAAAACCATAGTACCAAAGTTGTACACTTTGCGGCGCTCGTACGCCTAAACTGTTAGTCTAACGAAAAAAAAAGGTTAGAACATAATTTGTTGGAAATTTCCTCCTGTTTAATTTAGTATAGAAATGTTTTTGCCGTAAAATTAGCCAAAATGGAGATATGGTCGAAAAAGTGATTTTGGACGCCATTTTTTTAAAATGGCGGCTTGAGCGGCGGTCGTAGAAGGTCGCAAAGTGGAAATTCGAAACTCCCGCAAAACTTTCCAGGTAACCCCCTTTTTTACGACTTCCTTACTGTACTATAAACTAACTAAAAGAAAAAAGAAATAATTTCTTCTAAAAATATTCAATTTTAATTTTAATGCATAGATTTTAAAAAAAATCTTAAATCATCCATTGAATGTTCTTTTGTAGTGTATGTAATCATAAAGTAATTAAAAAAAACCAAAAATCATGGTTCCTTTTAAAATATACATTCTTATTTAAATAGTGCTGAAAATATCAAGAAAATCGGTACAAAAATGTGGATTCTACTAAAAATTTAATTTTGTTGGCCTCTGAGGGGTAGCCATCAAAGAGATGGTAATATTGTGGTATGCAGTTTTCGAGATGTATTATTAGTTGTGGAGATATAGCTTTTTTAAGAAAAATACTAGGGGCGGAGAAATTAAGGGGGAGGGAGTAAAATTGTTGTTTGAAGTTTTGTAGAGTTACTCATTCTGAATCTACATACCGACTTTCATGTTTCTAACTCTTTGGATGTTTGAGTTATAGCATTTTCAAAAAGAGGTTGGTGCTGGATGGGCAAGGAGTGGGCGTGGAACAAAACCATTCAAACTTGATCTGCTGCCGAGCATCACGATCTAGCAATCTAGCTCTTATAGTTTCCGAGAACCATTAGTGTGGACGGACGGACGGACAGATGGAGAGACGAACAGTCGGACGGACGTGGCTTAATCAATATCTCTTGTCGTCCCGATCAAGAATATATATACTTTATGGGGTCCCCCTCCCCTCCTTCACAGCGTTACATACATTTGGCTTTTGCACAAACAAAAAAAAAATGGTTCCTTTTAAAAAAATTAAATATTAATTTTTTATGCATATATTTAAAAAAAATTTAAAATCATCAATTGAAATGTTCTTTTGTAGTGTTTGTAATTATAAACTAATTAAAAGAAACAAAAGGTAATGGTTCCTTTTAAAAAATATTCAATTTATTTTTAATGCATAGATTTTAAAAAAATCTAAAATCATCCAATTTTGTAATGTTTGTAATCATAAACAAACTAACAGAATAAAAACAGTAAGAGTGGTATAGTCGAGTATACTCGACAATATAAACCCTGCACAAATGGTAGGCGGTGCCACCCCCTCAATCTACAAAAACATCGGAAAATCGGTCAAAAAATGTGGATTCTACTAAAAATTTAATTTTGTTGGCCTCTGAGGGGTAGCCATCAAAGAGAGGGT
Source organism: Phortica okadai (assembly GCA_034638295.1). Lineage (NCBI taxonomy): Eukaryota > Metazoa > Arthropoda > Insecta > Diptera > Drosophilidae > Phortica > Phortica okadai. Next base: position 25,091,867 of record CM067851.1, on the reverse strand, counting down.
AATATTGTGGTATGCAGTTTTTAAGATGTATTATTAGTTGTGGAGATATAGCTTTTTTAAGAAAAATACTAGGGGCGGAGAAATTAAGGGGAGGGGTAAAATTGTTGTTTGAAGTTTTGTAGAGTTACTCATTCTGAGTCTACATACCGACTTTCATTTTTCTAACTCTTTGGAATTTTGAGTTATAGCATTTTCAAAAAGATGGTGGTGCTGAATAGGCGGCAAAGAGTGGGCGTGGAACAAAACCATTCAAACTTGATCTGCTACCAAGCATCTACCCACCAAATTTCAAGTCGCTAGCTCTCATAGTTTCCGAGAACCATTAGTGAGGACGGTCGGACGGACGTGGCTAAATCAATTTCTCTTGTCGTCCCGATCAAGAATATATATACTTTATGGGGTCCCCTTCCCCTCCTTCACAGCGTTACATACATTTGGCTTTTGCACAAACACCCTATGATACACAGTATGTGTACAGGGTATAAACATGGTTCCTTTAAAATGTATTCAATATTAAATTGTTTGCATAGATTTAAAAAAAAAATAAAAAAAACATCCATTGAAATGCTCTTTTGTATGAATGTAATCATAAACTAACTAAAAGAAACAAAAAACATGATACCTTTTAAAATATTCAATTTTAATTTTTGTGCATAGATTTAAAAAAAATCTAAAGTCATCCATTGAAATGTACTTTTGTAGTGTACGTAATCATAAACTAACTAAAAGAAACAAAAGGTAATGGTTCCTTTTAAAAAATATTCAATTTATTTTTAATGCATAGATTTTAAAAAATCTAAAATCATCCAATTTTGTAATGTTTGTAATCATAAACAAACTAACAGAATAAAAACAGTAAGGGTGGTATAGTCGAGTATACTCGACAATATAAACCCTGCACAAATGGTAGGCGGTGCCACCCCCTCAATCTACAAAAACATCGGAAAATCGGTCAAAAAATGTGGATTCTACTAAAAATTTAATTTTGTTGGCCTCTGAGGGGTAGCCATCAAAGAGATGGTAATATTGTGGTATGCAGTTTTCAAGATGTATTATTAGTTGTGGAGATATAGTATTTTTAAGAAAAATACTAGTGGTGGAGAAATTAAGGGGAGGGGTAAAATTGTTGTTTGAAGTTTTGTAGAGTTACTCATTCTGAGTCTACATATCGACTTTCATTTTTCTAACTCTTTGGAATTTTGAGTTATAGCATTTTCAAAAAGAGGGTGGTGCTGAATAGGCGGCAAGGAGTGGGCGTGGAACAAAACCATTCAAACTTGATCTGCTACCAAGCATCTACCCACCAAATTTCAAGTCGCTAGCTCTCATAGTTTCCGAGAACCATTAGTGAGGACGGTCGGACGGAGAGACGGACGGTCGGACGGACGGTCGGACGGACGTGGCTAAATCAATTTCTCTTGTCGTCCCGATCAAGAATATATATACTTTATGGGGTCCCCTTCCCCTCCTTCAAAGCGTTACATACATTTGGCTTTTGCACAAATACCCTATGATACACAGTATGTGTACAGGGTATAAACATGGTTCCTTTAAAATGTATTCAATATTAAATTGTTTGCATAGATTTAAAAAAAAAATAAAAAAACATCCATTGAAATGCTCTTTTTTATGAATGTAATCATAACCTAACTAAAAGAAACAAAAAACATGGTTCCTTTTAAAAATATTCAATATTAATTTTTATGCATAGATTTAAAAAAAAAAAACCAAAAACCATCCATTGAAAAGTACTTTTGAAGTGTTTGTAATCATAAACTAACTAAATGAAACAAAAAACCATAGTTCCTTTTAAAACTAGTCAATATTAATTATTATGATTAGATTTTAAAAAATCTAAAGTCATCCAATGAAATGTACTTTTGTAGTGTATGTAACAAAAAACATTTTTCTAACTCTTTGGAATTTTGAGTTATAGCATTTTCAACAAGAGGGTGGTGCTGAATAGGCGGCAAAGAGTGGGCGTGAAACAAAACCATTCAAACTTGATCTGCTACCAAGCATCTACCCACCAAATTTCAAGTCGCTAGCTCTCATAGTTTCCGAGAACCATTAGTGAGGACGGTCGGACGGACGTGGCTAAATCAATTTCTCTTGTCGTCCCGATCAAGAATATATATACTTTATGGGGTCCCCTTCCCCTCCTTCACAGCGTTACATACATTTGGCTTTTGCACAAACACCCTATGATACACATTATGTGTACAGGGTATAAACATGGTTCCTTTAAAATGTGTTCAATATTAAATTTTTTGCATAGATTTAAAAAAAAAATAAAAAACATCTATTGAAATGATCTTTTGTATGAATGTAATCATAAACTAACTAAAAGAAACAAAAAACATGGTTACTTTTAAAAATATTCAATATTAATTTTTATGCATAGATTTAAAAAAAAAAACCAAAAACCATCCATTGAAAAGTACTTTTGAAGTGTTTGTAATCATAAACTAACTAAAAGAAACAAAAAACCATAGTTCCTTTTAAAACTAGTCAATATTAATTATTATGCATAGATTTTAAAAAATCTAAAGTCATCTATTGAAATGTACTTTTGTAGTGTATGTAACAAAAAAAAAAATGGCTCCTTTTAAAAATATTCAATATTAATTTTTTTGCATAGATTATAAGAAAAAAAATCTAAAATCATCCATTGCAATGTTCCTTTGTAGTATATGTAATCATAAACTAACTAAAAAAAAACAAAAATTATGGTTCCTTTTAAAATATACAATTATATTTAAATACTGCTAAAAATATCAAGAAAATCGGTCAAAAAATGTGCATTCTACTAAAAATTTAATTTTGTTGGCCTCTGAGGGGTAGCCATCAAAGAGATGGTAATATTGTGGTATGCAGTTCTCAAGATGTATTATTAGTTGTGGAGATATAGCTTTTTTAAGAAAAATACTAGTGGCGGAGAAATTAAGGGGACGGGTAAAATTGTTGTTTGAAGTTTTGTAGAGTTACTCATTCTGAGTCTACATACCGACTTTCATGTTTCTAACTCTTTGGATGTTTGAGTTATAGCATTTTCAAAAAGAAATTGGTGCTGGATGGGCGGCAAGGAGTGGGCGTGGAACAAAACCATTCAAACTTGATCTGCTGCCGAGCATCACGATTCTACCCAACAAATTTCAAGTCGCTAGCTCTTATAGTTTCCGAGAACCATTAGTGAGGACGGACGGACGGACGGACAGATGAAGAGACGAACAGTCGGACGAATGTGGCTTAATCAATTTCTCTTGTCGTCCCGATCAAGAATATATATACTTTATGGGGTCCCCCTCCCCTCCTTCACAGCGTTACATACATTTGGCTTTTGCACAAACACCCTATGATACACAGTATGTGTTCCTTTTAAATGTATTCAATATTAAATTTTTTGCATACATTTAAAAAAAAAAAATAAAAAAACATCCATTGAAATTCTCTTTTGTATGACTGTAATGATAAACTAACTAAAAGAAACAAAAAACATGGTTCCTATTAAAAATATTCAATATTAATTTTTATGCATAGATTTAAAAAAAAAAAAACAAAAACCATCTATTGAAAAGTACTTTTGTAGAGTTTGTAATCATAAATTAATTAAAAGAAACAAAAAAACCATAGTTCCTTTTAAAAATATTCAATATTAATTTTTATGCATAGATTTTAAAAAATCTAAAGTCATCCATTGAAATGTACTCTTGTAGTGTATGCAATCATAAAACTAACTAAAAGAAACCAAAAAAAAACATGGATCCTTCTAAAAATATTTTATATTAAGTTTTATGCATAGATTTTAAGAAAAAAATCTAAAATCATCCATTGAAATGTTATTTTGTAGTGTATGTAACAAAAAAAAAATGGTTCCTTTTAAAAATATTAAATATTAATTTTTTATGCATATATTTAAAAAAAATTTAGAATCATCAATTAAAATGTTCTTTTGTGGTGTTTGTAATTATAAACTAACTAAAAGAAACAAAAGGTAATGGTTCCTTTTAAAAAATATTCAATTTATTTTTAATGCATAGATTTTAAGAAAATCTAAAATCATCCAATTTTGTAATGTTTGAAATCATAAACAAACTAACAGAAAAAAAACAGTAAGGGTGGTATAGTCGAGTATACTCGACAATATAAACCCTGCACAAATGGTAGGCGGTGCCACCCCCTCAATCTACAAAAACATCGGAAAATCGGTCAAAAAATGTGGATTCTACTAAAAATTTAATTTTGTTGGCCTCTGAGGGGTAGCCATCAAAGAGAGGGTAATATTGTGGTATGCAGTTTTTAAGATGTATTATTAGTTGTGGAGATATAGCTTTTTTAAGAAAATTACTAGTGGTGGAGAAATTAAGGAGAGGGGGTAAAATTGTGTTTTGATGTTTTGTAGAGATACTCATTCCGAGTCTACATACCGACTTTCATTTTTCTAACTCTTTGGAATTTTGAGTTATAGCATTTTCAAAAAGAGCATTTTCAAATAAAAAAAACATCCATTGAAATGCTCTTTTGTATGAATGTAATCATAAACTAACTAAAAGAAACAAAAAACATGGTTCCTTTTAAAAATATTCAATATTAATTTTTATGCATAGATTTAAAAAAAAAAAAAACCAAAAACCATCCATTGAAAAGTACTTTTGAAGTGTTTGTAATCATAAACTAACTAAATGAAACAAAAAACCATTGTTCATTTTAAAACTAGTCAATATTAATTATTATGATTAGATTTTAAAAAATCTAAAGTCATCAAATGAAATGTACTTTTGTAGTGTATGTAACAAAAAACATTTTTCTAACTCTTTGGAATTTTGAGTTATAGCTTTTTCAAAAAGAGGGTGGTGCTGAATAGGCGGCAAGGAGTGGGCGTGGAACAAAACCATTCAAACTTGATCTGCTGCCAAGCATCTACCCACCAAATTTCAAGTCGCTAGCTCTCATAGTTTCCGAGAACCATTAGTGAGGACGGTCGGACGGACGTGGCTAAATCAATTTCTCTTGTCGTCCCGATCAAGAATATATATACTTTATGGGGTCCCCTTCCCCTCCTTCACAGCGTTACATACATTTGGCTTTTGCACAAACACCCTATGATACACAGTATGTGTACAGGGTATAAACATGGTTCCTTTAAAATGTATTCAATATTAAATTTTTTGCATAGATTTAAAAAAAAAATAAAAAAAACATCCATTGAAATGCTCTTTTGTATGAATGTAATCATAAACTAACTAAAAGAAACAAAAAACATGGTTCCTTTTAAAAATATTCAATATTAATTTTTATACATAGATTTAAAAAAAAAAAAACCAAAAACCATCCATTGAAAAGTACTTTTGAAGTGTTTGTAATCATAAACTAACTAAAACAACCAAAAAACCATAGTTCCTTTTAAAACTAGTCAATATTTATTATTATGCATAGATTTTAAAAAATCTAAAGTCATCCATTGAAAAGTACTTTTGAAGTGTTTGTAATCATAAACTAACTAAAACAACCAAAAAACCATAGTTCCTTTTAAAACTAGTCAATATTTATTATTATGCATAGATTTTAAAAAATCTAAAGTCATCCATTGAAATGTACTTTTGTAGTGTATGTAACAAAAAAAAAAAAAATGGTTCCTTTTAAAAATATTCAATATTAATTTTTTATGCATAGATTTTAAGAAAAAAATCTAAAATCATCCTTTGCAATGTTCTTTTGTAGTGTATGTTATCAAAAACTAACTAAAAAAAAACCAAAAGTTATGGTTCCTTTTAAAATATACAATTTTATTTAAATACTGCTTAAAATTACAAGAAAATCGGTCAAAAAATGTGGATTCTACTAAAAATTTAATTTTGTTGGCCTCTGAGGGGTAGCCATCAAAGAGATGGTAATATTGTGGTATGCAGTTTTCAAGATGTATTATTAGTTGTGGAGATATAGCTTTTTTAAGAAAAATACTAGTGGTGGAGAAATTAAGGGGAGGGGTAAAATTGTTGTTTGAAGTTTTGTAGAGTTACTCATTCTGAGTCTACATACCGACTTTCATGTTTCTAACTCTTTGGATGTTTGAGTTATAGCATTTTCAAACAGAGGTTGGTGCTGGATGGGCGGCAAGGAGTGGGCGTGGAACAAAACCATTCAAACTTGATCTGCTGCCGAGCATCACGATTCTACTCACCAAATTTCAAGTCGCTAGCTCTTATAGTTTCCGAGAACCATTAGTGAGGACGGACGGACGGACGTGGCTAAATCAATTTCTCTTGTCGTCCCGATCAAGAATATATATACTTTATGGGGTCCCGTTCCCATCCTTCACAGCGTTACATACATTTGGCTTTTGCACAAACACCCTATGATACACAGTATGTGTATAGGGTATAAACATGGTTCCTTTAAAATGTATTCAATATTAAATTGTTTGCATAGATTTAAAAAAAAAAAAAAAAAAACATCCATTGAAATGCTGTTTTGTATGAATGTAATCATAAACTAACTGAAAGAAACAAAAAACATGGTTCCTTTTAAAAATATTCAATATTAATTTTTATGCATAGATTTAAAAAAAAAACCAAAAACTATTCATTGAAAAGTACTTTTGAAGTGTTTGTAATAATAAACTAACTAAATGAAACAAAAAACCATAGTTCCTTTTAAAACTAGTCAATATTAATTATTATGATTAGATTTCAAAAAATCTAAAGTCATCCAATGAAATGTACTTTTGTAGTGTATGTAACAAAAAACATTTTTCTAACTCTTTGGAATTTTGAGTTATAGCTTTTTCAAAAAGAGGGTGGTGCTGAATAGGCGGCAAGGAGTGGGCGTGGAACAAAACCATTCAAACTTGATCTGCTACCAAGCATCTACCCACCAAATTTCAAGTCGCTAGCTCTTATAGTTTCCGAGAACCATTAGTGAGGACGGACGGACGGACAGATGGAGAGACGAACAGTCGGACGGACGTGGCTTAATCAATTTCTCTTGTTGTCCCGATCAAGAATATATATACTTTATGGGGTCCTCCTCTCCTCCTTCACAGCGTTACATACATTTGGCTTTTGCACAAACAAAAAAAAAATGGTTCCTTTTAAAAAAATTAAATATTAATTTTTTATGCATATATTTAAAAAAAAAATTTAAAATCATCAATTGAAATGTTCTTTTGTAGTGTTTGTAATTATAAACTATTTAAAGGAAACCAAAAATCATGGTTCCTTTTAAAATATACAAAATTAATATTCATGCATAGATTTAAAAAAAAAATCAGAAATGATTTATTGAAATGCTCTTTTTGAGTGATTGTAATCATAAACTAACTAAACGAAACCAAAAACATGGTTCCTTTTAAAAATAATCAATATTAATTTTTATGCAAACATTTTAATAATAAAGTCATCCATTGAAGTGTACTTTTGTAGTGTAGATTACATACACTAACTAAAAGAAACCAAAAATCATTGTTCCTTTTAAAATATTCAATTTTAATTTTTATGCATTAATTATAAAAATATATAAAATCATCCATTGTAATGATCTTTTTTAGTGATTGTAATCATAAACTAACTAATCGAAAGAAAAAAACATGGTTCCTTTTAAAATATTCAATTTTAATTTTTGTGCATAGATTTAAAAAAAATCTAAAGTCATCCATTGAAATGTACTTTTGTAGTGTACGTAATCATAAACTAACTAAAAGAAACAAAAGGTAATGGTTCCTTTTAAAAAATATTCAATTTATTTTTAATACATAGATTTTAAAAAATCTAAAATCATCCAATTTTGTAATGTTTGTAATCATAAACAAACTAACAGAATAAAAACAGTAAGGGTGGTATAGTCGAGTATACTCGACAATATAAACCCTGCACAAATGGTAGGCGGTGCCACCCCCTCAATCTACAAAAACATCGGAAAATCGGTCAAAAAATGTGGATTCTACTAAAAATTTAATTTTGTTGGCCTCTGAGGGGTAGCCATCAAAGAGAGGGTAATATTGTGGAATGCAGTTCTTAAGATGTATTATTAGTTGTGGAGATATAGCTTTTTTAAGAAAAATACTAGGGCTGGAGAAATTAAGGGGAGGGGATAAAATTGTGGTTTGAAGTTTTGTAGAGTTACTCATTCTGAGTCTACATACCGACTTTCATGTTTCTAACTCTTTGGAATTTTGAGTTATAGCATTTTCAACAAGAGGGTGGTGCTGAATAGGCAGCAAGGAGTGGGCGTGGAACAAAACCATTCAAACTTGATCTGCTACCAAGCATCTACCCACCAAATTTCAAGTCGCTAGCTCTCATAGTTTCCGAGAACCATTAGTGAGGACGGTCGGACGGAGAGACGGACGGTCGGACAGACGGAGAGACGGACGGTCGGACGGACGTGGCTAAATCAATTTCTCTTGTCGTCCCGATCAAGAATATATATACTTTATGGGGTCCCCTTCTTATCCTTCACAGCGTTACATACATTTGGCTTTTGCACAAACACCCTATGATACACAGTATGTGTACACGGTATAAACATGGTTCCTTTAAAATGTGTTCAATATTAAATTTTTTGCATAGATTTAAAAAAAAAATTAAAAAACATCTATTGAAATGCTCTTTTGTATGAATGTAATCATAAACTAACTAAAAGAAACAAAAAACATGGTTCCTTTTAAAAATATTCAATATTAATTTTTATGCATAGATTTAAAAAAAAAACCGAAAACCATCCATTGAAAAGTACTTTTGAAGTGTTTGTAATCATAAACTAACTAAATGAAACAAAAAAACCTAGTTCCTTTTAAAACTAGTCAATATTAATTATTATGCATAGAGTTTAAAAAATCTAAAGTCATCCATTGAAATGTACTTTTGTAGTGTATTTAACAAAAAAAAAATGGCTCCTTTTAAAAATATTCAATATTAATTTTTTTGCGTAGATTATAAGAAAACCAGTAAGGACGCTATCTTCAGCAAGGCTGAAGCTACAATACATTTCACTTTGTGTCACTATAAAAAAAACTAAATGAATAGTTTTCATGCATCCCTAAGAACATAACTGTAAAGTTTCAAGTCAATTGGTTAAAAAACAAAAAAGTTTTCCATACAACGGGTCAATTTTCGCTATAAGTGGGCGTGGCTACGCCCACTTTTGGTCAAAATAGTTTTCATTCCTCCCTAGGAACATAACTGTAAAGTTTTAAGTCAATTGGTTAAAAAACAAAAAAGTTTTCCATACAAAGCGTTAAGTTAAGCTATAAGTGGGCGTGGCCATGCCCACTTTTGATCAAAATAGTTTTCATTCCTCCCTAAGAGCACAACTGCAAAGTTTCAAGTCAATTGGTTAAAAAACAAAAAAGTTTTCCATACAACGGATAAATTTTCGCTATAAGTGGGCGTGGCTACGCCCACTTTTGGTCAAAATAGTTTTCATTCCTCCCTAAGAACATAACTTTAAAATTTCAAGTCAATTGGTTAAGAAACAAAAAAGTTTTCCATACAACGACGTGAATATGGCTTCTCTTCCTCTTCTTCATTTTGTATGGGAGCTACCAGTTCCAGATGTCCAATCTCAATGAAACTTTCAGGCATGTAGTCGGACCATGTAAAACTACTATGTTTAAAATTTCAGCACTCTATTGTACAAAACAAAAAAGTTTTCCATACAACGATTCAAGTTTTGTTCACTTTTCTTCTTCTTTTCGTATGGGAGCTACCTGTTCCAATAATCCGATCATGCTGGTTCCGACGAATGATTCATCGTAATAAATTCTAAGACTCTGTGCAAAGTTTCAGCTCGATAGCTTCAAAACTGAGGGACTAGTTTGCATACATACAGACAGACAGACAGACAGACGGACAGACGGACATGGCTAAATCAACTCGTCTTGTCGTCCTGATCAAGAATATATATACTTTATATAGTCGGAAATTAATATTTCGATCTGTTACAAACTCCGTGACAAAGTTAATATACTATTTCACATAAGTGAAAAGTATAAAAAACTGTTGCGTGGAGTCCCTCAGCGCGGATGAAGTAAACCTCCCACTTTAAAAATATAAGCGGAGGTTGTTTCGATTTTTTGTAGTAATACTATAACCCTGAATCTGCAGAGTTTTCTTTAAGATCATTGTCACTCATTTTGATCTTTCATTCTAGATCAGAATCGATTAAAATGTTCTTAAAAATAATTAAAAACACACAAAATAATAAAAATATTAGACAATAAATTAAAAAAATATAATTTAAAAAAAAAATGATTGCATTGACCGGTCATCGAACCTGGAACATCTCGATTGCTAGCCTTGTGCTCTACCACTAGATAGAAGAATAAATTTGTAATGAATATTTATTTAAAAAATTCTAGATCAGAAACTATTAAAATATTCTTTAAAATAATAATTAAAAACACACAAAATTATAAAAATGATATTAAAATCAAAACTTAAACCAGTAAGGACGCTATCTTCAGCAAGGCTGAAGCTATAATACTTTTCACGTTGTGTCACTAAAAAACTAAATGAATAGTTTTCATGCCTCCCTAACATTATAACTGTAAGGTTTCAAGTCAATTGGTTAAAAAACAAAAAAGTTTTCCATACAGCGGTTCAAGTTTTGCGATAAGTGGGCGTAGCCATGCCCACTTTTGGTGAAAATAGTTTTCATTCCTCCCTAAGAAGATAACTGTAAGGTTTCAAGTCAATTGGTAAATTTTTGCTATAAGTGGGCGTGGCTACGCCCACTTTTGGTCAAAATAGTTTTCATTCCTCCCTAAGAACATAACTGTAAAGTTTCAAGTCAATTGGTTAAAAAACAAAAAAGTTTTCCATACAACGGGTCAATTTTCGCTATAAGTGGGCGTGGCTACGCCCACTTTTGGTCAAAATAGTTTTCATTCCTCCCTAAAAACATAACTTTAAAATTTCAAGTCAATTGGTTAAGAAACAAAAAAGTTTTCCATACAACGACGTGAATATGCCTTCTCTTCCTCTTCTTCATTTTGTATGGGAGCTACCAGTTCCAGATGTCCAATCTCAATGAAACTTTCAGGCATGTAGTCGGACCATGTAAAATTACTATGTTTAAAATTTCAGCACTCTATTGTACAAAACAAAAAACTTTTCCATACAACGACTCAAGTTTTGTTCATTTTTCTTCTTCTTTTCGTATGGGGGCTACCAGTTCCAGTGGTCCGATATGGCTGGATCCGACAAATGAGTTGATCGCACAAATAAGCAGTCTCTGTGCAAAATTTCAGCTCAATATCTTCAAAACTATGGGAGGAGATTGTATATATACAGACAGACGGACGGACAGACGGACAGACGGACATGGCTAAATCAACTCGTCTTGTCGTCCTGATCAAGAATATATATATACTTTATATAGTCGGAAATTAATATTTCGATCTGTTACAAACTTCAGCACAAAGTTATTATACTATTTCACATACGTGAAAAGTATAAAAATAATATAAAAAAAAAAATTATTGCCTAGACCAAGCGTCGAACACCGGACCTCTCGATTGCCGGCCTTGTACGTTACCACTCGACCATTGACTTGATAATTTTCTGGTCAATATCGCAGTTTTGACTGTCAGAATATAATAAAAGAGTTGAATACTAAAAAGAAATTATAAAAAAACTAAAAAAGATTTTTCTGCTTCGGCCGGGAGTCAAACCTGTAACATCTCGATTAGCAGCTTAGTCAACTACCACTGATCCTTGTTGGTTGTTTATTTCATGACAATATATACGTTTTGGAAGTCGAAGAAGAAGTTTTACTTCAAAAAAGTTTTGGCTTGACCGGGATTTGAACCTTTGACTTTCGGATTGGCGGTCATGTATTCTTTAACTGGACTATAGCCGCGTTTAAATTTTTTTGACAATATTGAAGTTATGATTGTCATAACATAAATATAGCGTTAAATATTTAACGTTTAACGTTTTGGAAGTCAAATAAGAAGTTTTACTTCAAAAAATCTAAAATCATCCATTGCAATGTTCCTTTGTAGTATATGTAATCATAAACTAACTAAAAAAACCAAAAATTATGGTTCCTTTTAAAATATACAATTTTATTTAAATACTGCTAAAAATATCAAGAAAATCGGTCAGAAAATGTGGATTCTACTAAAAATTTAATTTTGTTGGCCTCTGAGGGGTAGCCATCAAAGAGATGGTAATATTGTGGTATGCAGTTCTCAAGATGTATTATTAGTTGTGGAGATATAGCTTTTTTAAGAAAAATACTAGTGGCGGAGAAATTAAGGGGAGGGGTAAAATTGTTGTTTGAAGTTTTGTAGAGTTACTCATTCTGAGTCTACATACCGACTTTCATGTTTCTAACTCTTTGGATGTTTGAGTTATAGCATTTTCAAATAGAGGTTGGTGCTGGATGGGCGGCAAGGAGTGGGCGTGGAACAAAACCAGTCAAACTTGATCTGCTGCCGAGCATCACGATTCTACCCACCAAATTTCAAGTCGCTAGCTCTTATAGTTTCCGAGAACCATTAGTGAGGACGGACGGACGGACAGATGGAGAGACGAACAGTCGGACGGACGTGGCTTAATCAATTTCTCTTGTTGTCCCGATCAAGAATATATATACTTAATGGGGTTTTGACTGTCAGAATATAATAAAAGAGTTGAATACTAAAAAGAAATTATAAAAAAACTAAAAAAGATTTTTCTGCTTCGGCCGGGAGTCAAACCTGTAACATCTCGATTAGCAGCTTAGTCAACTACCACTGATCCTTGTTGGCTGTTTATTTCATGACAATGTATACGTTTTGGAAGTCGAAGAAGAAGTTTTACTTCAAAAAAGTTTTGGCTTGACCGGGATTTGAACCTTTGACTTTTGGATTGGCGGTCATGTATTCTTTAACTGGACTATAGCCGCGTTTAAATTTTTTTGACAATATTGAAGTTATGATTGTCATAACATAAATATAGCGTTAAATATTTAACGTTTAACGTTTTGGAAGTCAAATAAGAAGTTTTACTTCAAAAAATCTAAAATCATCCATTGCAATGTTCCTTTGTAGTATATGTAATCATAAACTAACTAAAAAAAACCAAAAATTATGGTTCCTTTTAAAATATACAATTTTATTTAAATACTGGTAAAAATATCAAGAAAATCGGTCAGAAAATGTGGATTCTACTAAAAATTTAATTTTGTTGGCCTCTGAGGGGTAGCCATCAAAGAGATGGTAATATTGTGGTATGCAGTTCTCAAGATGTATTATTAGTTGTGGAGATATAGCTTTTTTAAGAAAAATACCAGTGGCGGAGAAATTAAGGGGAGGGGTAAAATTGTTGTTTGAAGTTTTGTAGAGTTACTCATTTTGAGTCTACATACCGACTTTCATGTTTCTAACTCTTTGGATGTTTGAGTTATAGCATTTTCAAAAAGAGGTTGGTGCTGGATGGGCGGCAAGGAGTGGGCGTAGAACAAAACCAGTCAAACTTGATCTGCTGCCGAGCATCACGATTCTACCCACCAAATTTCAAGTCGCTAGCTCTTATAGTTTCCGAGAACCATTAGTGAGGACGGACGGACGGACAGATGGAGAGACGAACAGTCGGACGGACGTGGCTTAATCAATTTCTCTTGTTGTCCCGATCAAGAATATATATACTTTATGGGGTCCTCCTCTCCTCCTTCACAGCGTTACATACATTTGGCTTTTGCACAAACAAAAAAAAAAAATGGTTCCTTTTAAAAAAATTAAATATTCATTTTTTATGCATATATTTAAAAAAAATGTAAAATCATCAATTGAAATGTTCTTTTGTAGTGTTTGTAATTATAAACTATTTAAAAGAAACCAAAAATCATGGTTCCTTTTAAAATATACAAAATTAATATTCATGCATAGATTTAAAAAAAAAATCAAAAATGATTTATTGAAATGCTCTTTTTGAGTGATTGTAATCATAAACTAACTAAACAAAACCAAAAACATGGTTCCTTTTAAAAATAATCAATATTAATTTTTATGCAAACATTTTAATATATCTAAAGTCATCCATTGAAGTGTACTTTTGTAGTGTCGTAATCATAAACTAACTAATAGAAACAAAAGGTAATAGTTCCTTTTAAAAAATATTCAATTTATTTTTAATGCATAGATTTTAAAAAATCTAAAATCATCCAATTTTGTAATGTTTGTAATCATAAACAAACTAACAGAATAAAAAAAGTAAGTGTGGTATAATCGAGTATACTCGACAATATAAACCCTGCACAAATGGTAGGCGGTGCCACCCCCTCAATCTACAAAAACATCGGAAAATCGGTCAAAAAATGTCGATTCTACTAAAAATTTAATTTTGTTGGCCTCTGAGGGGTAGCCATCAAAGAGATGGTAATATTGTGGTATGCAGTTTTCAAGATGTATTATTAGTTGTGGAGATATAGCTTTTTTAAGAAAAATACTAGGGGCGGTGAAATTAAGGGGAGGGGTAAAATTGTTGTTTGAAGTTTTGTAGAGTTACTCATTTTGAGTCTACATACCGACTTTCATGTTTCTAACTCTTTGGATGTTTGAGTTATAGCATTTTCAAAAAGAGGTTGGTGCTGGATGGGCGGCAAGGAGTGGGCGTAGAACAAAACCATTCAAACTTGATCTGCTGCCGAGCATCACGATTCTACCCACCAAATTTCAAGTCGCTAGCTCTCATAGTTTCCGAGAACCATTAGTGAGGACGGACGGACGGACGGACGGACAGATGAAGAGACGAACAGTCGGACGAACGTGGCTTAATCAATTTCTCTTGTCGTCCCGATCAAGAATATATATACTTTATGGGGTCCCCCTCCCCTCCTTCACAGCGTTACATACATTTGGCTTTTGCACAAACACCCTATGATACACAGTATGTGCTCCTTTTAAATGTATTCAATATTAAATTTTTTGCATACATTTAAAAAAAAAAAATAAAAAAACATCCATTGAAATTCTCTTTTGTATGACTGTAATGATTAACTAACTAAAAGAAACAAAAAACATGGTTCCTATTAAAAATATTCAATATTAAATTTTATGCATAGTTTTAAAAAAAAAAAAACAAAAACCATCTATTGAAAAGTACTTTTGTAGAGTTTGTAATCATAAATTAATTAAAAGAAACAAAAAAACCATAGTTCCTTTTAAAAAATATTCAATTTATTTTTAATGCATAGATTTTAAAAAAATCTAAAATCATCTAATGTTTGTAATCATAAACAAAATAACAGAAAAAAACAGTAAGGGTGGTATAGTCGAGTATACTCGACAATATACACCCTGCACAAATGGTAGGCGGTGCCACCCCCTCAATCTACAAAAACATCGGAAAATCGGTCAAAAAATGTGGATTCTACTAAAAATTTAATTTTGTTGGCCTCTGAGGGGTAGCCATCAAAGAGAGGGTAATATTGTGGTATGCAGTTTTTAAGATGTATTATTAGTTGTGGAGATATAGCTTTTTTAAGAAAATTACTAGTGGTGGAGAAATTAAGGGGAGGGGGTAAAATTGTGGTTTGAAGTTTTGTAGAGATACTCATTCCGAGTCTACATACCGACTTTCATTTTTCTAACTCTTTGGAATTTTGAGTTATAGCATTTTCAAAAAGATGGTGGTGCTGGATGGGCGGCAAGGAGTGGACGTGGAACAAAACCATTAAAACTTAATCTGCTGCCAAATTTCAAGTCGCTAGCTCTCATAGTTTCCGAGAACCATTAGTGAGGACGGTCGGACGGAGAGACGAACAGTCGGACGAACGTGGCTTAATCAATTTCTCTTGTCGTCCCGATCAAGAATATATATACTTTATGGGGTCCCCCTCCCCACCTTCACAGCGTTACATACATTTGGCTTTTGCACAAACACCCTATGATACACAGTATGTGTTCCTTTTAAATGTATTCAATATTAAATTTTTTGCATACATTTAAAAAAAAAAATAAAAAACATCCATTGAAATTCTCTTTTGTATGACTGTAATCATAAACTAACTAAAAGAAACAAAAAACATGGTTCCTTTTAAAAATATTCAATATTAATTTTTATGCATAGATTTAAAAAAAAAAAAAACAAATACCATCTATTGAAAAGTACTTTTGTAGAGTTTGTAATCATAAACTAACTAAAAGAAACAAAAGGTAATGGTTCCTTTTGAAAATATCTAATATTAATTTTTATGCATAGATTTAAAAAAAAAATCTAAAATCATCCATTGCAATGTTCTTTTGTAGTGATTGTAATCATAAACTAACTAAAAGAAACCAAAAATCATGGTTCCTTTTAAAATATTCAATTTTAATTTTTATGCATTGATTATAAAAATATCTAAAGTCATCCATTGAAATGTTATTTTGTACTGTATGTAATCTTAAAATTTTTTATAAGCAACAAAAAAACATGGTTCCTTTTAAAAATATTCAATATTAATTTTTTTTAGTGATTTTTAGTGATTGTAATCATAAACTAACCAAACGAAATAAATAAACATGGTTCCTTTTAAAAATATTCAATATTAATTTTCATGCATAGATTTAAAAAAAAATCAAAAATGATCCATTGAAATGCTCTTTTTTAGTGATTGTAATTATTAACTAACTAAAACAAACAAAAAAAAACATGGTTCCTTTTAAAATATTCAATTTTTATTTTTGTGCATAGATTGTACTTTTGTAGTGTATGTAATCATAAACTAATTAAAAGAAACAAAAAATCATGGTTCATTTTAAAAATATTCGATATTAATTTTTATGCATAGATTTAAAAAAAAAAAAACCAAAAACCATCCATTGAAAAGTACTTTTGTAGTGTTTGTAATCATAAACTAACTAAAAGAAACAAAAAATAATGGTTCCTTTTAAAAAATATTCAATTTATTTTTAATGCATAGATTTAAAAAAAAAAAATCTAAAATCATCCACTGAAATGTTATTTTGTAATGTATGTAATCATAAACAAACTAACAGAAAAAAAAACAGTAAGGGCGGTATAGTCGAGTATACTCGACAATATAAACGCAGCACAAATGGTAGGCGGTGCCACTCCCTCAATCTACAAAAACATATTGATCTGACGTTGCCTATTTAAATAGTGTTGAAAATATCAAGAAAATCGGTGAAAAATGTGGACTCTACTAAAAATTTAATTTTGTTGGCCTCTGAGGGGTAGCCATCAAAGAGAGGCGAAATTTGTGGCATGCAGTTTTTAAGATGTATTATTAGTTGTGGAGATATAGCTTTTCTAAGAAAAATACTAGGGGTGGAGTTTTGTAGAGTTACTCATTCTGAGTCTACATACCGACTTTCATGTTTCTAACTCTATGGATGTTTGAGTTATAGTATTTTCAAAAAGATGGTGGTGCTGGATGGGCGGCAAGGAGTGGGCGTGGAACAAAACCATTCAAACTTGATCTGCTGCCGAGCATCACGATTCTACCCAACAAATTTCAAGTCGCTAGCTCTTATAGTTTCCGGGAACCATTAGTGTGGACGGACGGGCAGACGGAGTGACGGACATTCGGACGGACGTGGCTTAATCAATTTCTCTTGTCGTCCCGATCAAGAATATATATACTTTATGGGGTCCCCCTCCCCTCCTTCACAGCGTTACATACATTTGGCCTTTGCACAAACACCCTAAGATAACACAGTTGGTGTTCAGGGTATAAACATGGTTCCTTTTATATGTATTCAATATTACATTTTTTGCATAGATTTAAAAAAAAATCAAAAATCATCCATTGAAATGCTTTGTTAGATTGAATATAATCATAAACAAACTAAAACTTTAAAAATATCCAATTCCGACGAATGATTCATCGTAATAAATTCTAAGACTCTGTGCAAAGTTTCAGCTCGATAGCTTCAAAACTGAGGGACTAGTTTGCATACATACAGACAGACAGACCGACAGACAGACAGACGGACATGGCTAAATCAACTCGTCTTGTCGTCCTGATCAAGAATATATATACTTTATATAGTCGGAAATTAATATTTCGATCTGTTACAAACTCCGTGACAAAGTTATTATACTATTTCACATAAGTGAAAAGTATAAAAAAATGGTTCCTATTAAAAAATATGCAATATTAATTTTTATGCATAGATTTTAAAATATCTAAAGTCTTCCAATGAAATGTTCTTTTGTATTGTATGTAATCTTAAAATTTTTAAAAGCAACAAAAAAACATGGTTCCTTTTAAAAATATTCAATATTAATTCTTTTTAGTGATTTTTAGTGATTGTAATCATAAACTAACCAAACGAAATAAAAAACCAGTAAGGACGCTAACTTCAGCAAGGCTGAAGTTTAAATACTCTTCACGCTTTTTTCTTGTGCCACGCTTATTTTTTTTATTGAATATATTTTTTCTTCATCTAATTAGCCTATATACAAATTTTCATTGTTTTTGCTCATTGGGTGCCGGAGATATGCAAATTATTGATTTTTGGAAAAAAATGGGCGTAACCATGACCATTTTTGTCAAAATAGTTTTAATGCCTCCCCAAGAACATAACTGTGAAGTTTCATGTCAATTGGATAAGAAACAAAAAAAGTTTTCCATACAACGACGTGAATATTGCTTCTCTTCCTCTTCTTCATTTTGTATTGCAGCTACCAGTTCCAGTTGCCCGATCTCAAAGAAACTTTCAGGTATTTAATCGAACCATGCAAAACTACTATGTTTGAAATTTCAGCCCTCTATCATACAAAACAAAAAAGTTTTCCATACAACGACGTTAAATCTTAATTTCTCTTCCTCTTCTTCATTTTGTATGGCAGCTACCAGTTCTAGTTGCCCGATCTCAATGAAACTTTCAGGCATTATGTAGGACTATGTTAAACTACTATGTTTGAAATTTCAGCTCTCTATCTTTCAAAACAAAAAAGTTTTCATATAACGATTAAAATTTGATTTTCTTCTTCATTTCGTATGGGGGCTACCAGTTCCAATAATCCGATATGGCCGGTTCCGACCAATGATTTGACCACACATTAGAGAAGACTGCCTGCAAAATTTCAGCTCGATATCTTCAAAACTGTGGGAGGAGATAGCATATTCACAGACAGACGGACAGACGGACATGGCTATATCAACTCGTCTTGTCGAGCTGATCAAGAATTTATATACTTTATTCAGGGGAGGAGATAAAATTGTGGGTTGCAGTTTTGTTGAGTTACTCATTCTGAGTCTACATACCGACTTTCATGTTTCTAACTCTATGGATGTTTGAGTTATAACATTTTCAAAAAGAGGGCGGTGCTGGATGGGCGGCAAGGAGTGGGCGTGGAACAAAACCATTCAAACTTGATCTGCTGCCAAGCATCTACCCACCAAATTTCAAGTCGCTAGCTCTCATAGTTTTCCATACAACGACGTGAATATTGCTTCTCTTCCTCTTCTTCATTTTGTATGGCAGCTACCAGTTCCAGTTGCCCGATCTCAAGGAAACTTTCAGGTATTTAATCGAACCATGCAAAACTACTATGTTTGAAATTTCAGCCCTCTATCATACAAAACAAAAAAGTTTTCCATACAACGACGTTAAATCTTAATTTCTCTTCCTCTTCTTTATTTTGTATGGCAGCTACCAGATCTAGTTGCCCGATCTCAATGAAACTTTCAGGCATTATGTAGGACTATGTTAAACTACTATGTTTGAAATTTCAGCTCTCTATCTTTCAAAACAAAAATGTTTTCCATATAACGATTCATTGAAATTTACTTTTGTAGTGTACGTAATCATAAACTAACTAAAAGAAACAAAAGGTAATGGTTCCTTTTAAAAAATATTCAATTTATTTTTAATGCATAGATTTTAAAAAATCTAAAATCATCCAATTTTGTAATGTTTGTAATCATAACCAAACTAACAGAATAAAAACAGTAAGGGTGGTATAGTCGAGTATACTCGACAATATAAACCCTGCACAAATGGTAGGCGGTGCCACCCCCTCAATCTACAAAAACATCGGAAAATCGGTCAAAAAATGTGGATTCTACTAAAAATATAATTTTGTTGGCTTCTGAGGGGTAGCCATCAAAGAGATGGTAATATCGTGGTATGCAGTTTTCAAGATGTATTATTAGTTGTGGAGATATAGTATTTTTAAGAAAAATACTAGTGGTGGAGAAATTAAGGGGAGGGGTAAAATTGTTGTTTGAAGTTTTGTAGAGTTACTCATTCTGAGTCTACATACCGACTTTCATTTTTCTAACTCTTTGGAATTTTGAGTTAAAGCATTTTCAAAAAGAGGGTGGTGCTGGATGGGCGGCAAGGAGTGGGCGTGGAACAAAACCATTCAAACTTGATCTGCTGCCGAGCATCACGATTCTACCCACCAAATTTCAAGTCGCTAGCTCTTATAGTTTCCGAGAACCATTAGTGAGGACGGTCGGACGGAGAGACGGACGGTCGGACGGACGTGGCTAAATCAATTTCTCTTGTCGTCCCGATCAAGAATATATATACTTTATGGGGTCCCCTTCCCCTCCTTCAAAGCGTTACATACATTTGGCTTTTGCACAAAACCGTATGATACACAGTATGTGTACAGGGTATAAACATGGTTCCTTTAAAATGTATTCAATATTAAATTGTTTGCATAGATTTAAAAAAAAAAATAAAAAAACATCCATTGAAATGCTCTTTTGTATGAATGTAATCATAAACTAACTAAAAGAAACAAAAAACATGGGAGGGGTAAAATTGTTGTTTGAAGTTTTGTAGAGTTACTCATTCTGAGTCTACATACCGACTTTCATGTTTCTAACTCTTTGGATGTTTGAGTTATAGCATTTTCAAAAAGAGGTTGGTGCTGGATGGGCGGCAAGGAGTGGGCGTGGAACAAAACCATTCAAACTTGATCTGCTGCCGAGCATCACGATTCTACCCACCAAATTTCAAGTCGCTAGCTCTCATAGTTTCCGAGAACCATTAGTGAGGACGGACGGACGGACAGATGGAGAGACGAACAGTCGGACGGACGTGGCTTAATCAATTTCTCTTGTTGTCCCGATCAAGAATATATATACTTTATGGGGTCCTCCTCTCCTCCTTCACAGCGTTACATACATTTGGCTTTTGCACAAACAAAAAAAAAATGGTTCCTTTTAAAAAAATTAAATATTAATTTTTTATGCATATATTTAAAAAAAAAAATTTAAAATCATCAATTGAAATGTTCTTTTGTAGTGTTTGTAATTATAAACTATTTAAAAGAAACCAAAAATCATGGTTCCTTTTAAAATATACAAAATTAATACTCATGCATAGATTTAAAAAAAAAAATCAAAAATGATTTATTGAAATGCTCTTTTTGAGTGATTGTAATCATAAACTAACTAAACGAAACCAAAAACATGGTTCCTTTTAAAAATAATCAATATTAATTTTTATGCAAAATTTTAAAATATATAAAGTCATCCATTGAAGAGTACTTTTGTAGTGTAGATTACATACTTTAACTAAAAGAAACCAAAAATCATTGTTCCTTTTAAAATATTCAATTTTAATTTTATAAAAATATATAAAGTCATCCATTTAATGATCTTTTTTAGTGATTGTAATCACAAACCAACTAATCGAAAGAAAAAACATGGTTCCTTTTAAAATATTCAATTTTAATTTTTGTGAATAGATTTAAAAAAAATCTAAAGTCATCCATTGAAATGTACTTTTGTAGTGTACGTAATCATAAACTAACTAAAAGAAACAAAAGGTAATGGTTCCTTTTAAAAAATATTCAATTTATTTTTAATGCATAGATTTTAAAAAAATCTAAAATCATCCAATTTTGTAATGTTTGTAATCATAAACAAACTAACAGAATAAAAACAGTAAGGGTGGTATAGTCGAGTATACTCGACAATATAAACCCTGCACAAATGGTAGGCGGTGCCACCCCCTCAATCTACAAAAACATCGGAAAATCGGTCAAAAAATGTGGATTCTACTAAAAATTTAATTTTGTTGGCTTCTGAGGGGTAGCCATCAAAGAGATGGTAATATTGTGGTATGCAGTTTTCAAGATGTATTATTAGTTGTGGAGATATAGTATTTTTAAGAAAAATACTAGTGGTGGAGAAATTAAGGGGAGGGGTAAAATTGTTGTTTGAAGTTTTGTAGAGTTACTCATTCTGAGTCTACATACCGACTTTCATTTTTCTAACTCTTTGGAATTTTGAGTTATAGCTTTTTCAAAAAGAGGGTGGTGCTGAATAGGCGGCAAGGAGTGGGCGTGGAACAAAACCATTCAAACTTGATCTGCTGCCAAGCATCTACCCACCAAATTTCAAGTCGATAGCTCTCATAGTTTCCGAGAACCATTAGTGAGGACGGTCGGATGGAGAGACGGACGGTCGGACGGACGTGGCTAAATCAATTTCTCTTGTTGTCCCGATCAAGAATATATATACTTTATGGGGTCCCCTTCCCCTCCTTCACAGCGTTACAAACATTTGGCTTTTGCACAAACACCCTATGATACACAGTATGTGTACAGGGTATAAACATGGTTCCTTTAAAATGTATTCAATATTAAATTTTTTGCATAGATTTAAAAAAAAAAAATAAAAAAGCATCCATTGAAATGCTCTTTTGTATAAATGTAATCATAAACTAACTAAAAGAAACAAAAAACATGGTTCCTTTTAAAAATATTCAATATTAATTTTTATACATAGATTTAAAAAAAAAAAAACCAAAAACCCATCCATTGAAAAGTACTTTTGAAGTGTTTGTAATCATAAACTAACTAAAAGAACCAAAAAACCATAGTTCCTTTTAAAACTAGTCAATATTAATTATTATGCATAGATTTTAAAAAATCTAAAGTCATCCATTGAAATGTACTTTTGTAGTGTATGTAACAAAAAAAAAAAAAATGGTTCCTTTTAAAAATATTCAATATTAATTTTTTATGCATAGATTTTAAGAAAAAATCTAAAATCATCCATTGCAATGTTCTTTTGTAGTGTATGTAATCATAAACTAACTAAAAAAAACCAAAAGTTATGGTTCCTTTTAAAATATACAATTTTATTTAAATACTGCTAAAAATTACAAGAAAATCGGCCAAAAAATGTGGATTCTACTAAAAATTTAATTTTGTTGGCCTCTGAGGGGTAGCCATCAAAGAGATGGTAATATTGTGGTATGCAGTTTTCAAGATGTATTATTAGTTGTGGAGATATAGCTTTTTTAAGAAAAATACTAGGGGCGGAGAAATTAAGGGGAGGGGTAAAATTGTTGTTTGAAGTTTTGTAGAGTTACTCATTCTGAGTCTACATACCGACTTTCATGTTTCTAACTCTTTGGATGTTTGAGTTATAGCATTTTCAAAAAGAGGTTGGTGCTGGATGGGCGGCAAGGAGTGGGCGTGGAACAAAACCATTCAAACTTGATCTGCTGCCGAGCATCACGATTCTACCCACCAAATTTCAAGTCGCTAGCTCTTATAGTTTCCGAGAACCATTAGTGAGGACGGACGGACGGACAGATGGAGAGACGAACAGTCGGACGGACGTGGCTTAATCAATTTCTCTTGTCGTCCCGATCAAGAATATATATACTTTATGGGGTCCCCCTCCCCTCCTTCACAGCGTTACATACATTTGGCTTTTGCACAAACACCCTATGATACACAGTATGTGTTCCTTTTAAATGTATTCAATATTCAATTTTTTGCATACATTTAAAAAAAAATAAATAAAAAAACATCCATTGAAATTCTCTTTTGTATGACTGTAATCATAAACTAACTAAAAGAAACAAAAAACATGGTTCCTTTTAAAAATATTCAATATTAATTTTTATGCATAGATTTAAAAAAAAAAAACAAAAACCATCTATTGAAAAGTACTTTTGTAGAGTTTGTAATCATAAACTAACTAAAAGAAACAAAAAAACCATAGTTCCTTTTAAAAATATTCAATATTAATTTTTATGCATAGATTTTAAAAAATCTAAAGTCATCCATTGAAATGTACTTTTGTATGCAATCATAAACTAACAAAAAGAAACCAAAAAAACATGGATCCTTCTAAAAATATTTAATATTAAGTTTTATGCATAGATTTTAAGAAAAAAATCTAAAATCATCCATTGAAATGTTCTTTTGTAGTGTATGTAACAAAAAAAAAATGGTTCCTTTTAAAAATATCTAATATTAATTTTTATGCATAGATTTAAAAAAAAATGTAAATCATCAATTGCAATGTTCTTTTGTAGTGATTGTAATCATAAACTAACTAAAAGAAACTAAAAAACATGGTTCCTTTTAAAATATTCAATTTTAATTTGTATGCATTGATTATAAAAATATCTAAAGTCATCCATTGTAATGATCTTTTTTAGTGATTGTAATCATAAACTAACTAATCGAAAGAAAAAAAACATGGTTCCTTTTAAAATATTCAATTTTAATTTTTATGCATTGATTATAAAAATATATAAAGTCATCCATTGTAATGATCTTTTTTAGTGATTGTAATCATAAACTAACTAATCGAAAGAAAAAAAAAAATGGTTCCTTTTAAAATATTCAATTTTAATTTTTGTGAATAGATTTTAAAAAATCTAAAGTCATCCATTGAAATGTACTTTTGTAGTGTACGTAATCATAAACTAACTAAAAGAAACAAAAGGTAATGGTTCCTTTTAAAAAATATTCAATTCATTTTTAATGCATAGATTTTAAAAAAATCTAAAATCATCCAATTTTGTAATGTTTGTAATCATAAACAAACTAACAGAAAAAAAACAGTAAGGGTGGTATAGTCGAGTATACTCGACAATATAAACCCTGCACAAATGGTAGGCGGTGCCACCCCCTCAATCTACAAAAACATCGGAAAATCGGTCAAAAAATGGGGATTCTACTAAAAATATAATTTTGTTGGCCTCTGAGGGGTAGCCATCAAAGAGAGGGTAATATTGTGGTATGCAGTTTTTAAGATGTATTATTAGTTGTGGAGATATAGCTTTTTTAAGAAAATTACTAGTGGTGGAGAAATTAAGGGGAGGGGGTAAAATTGTGGTTTGAAGTTTTCTAGAGTTACTCATTCCGAGTCTACATACCGACTTTCATTTTTCTAACTCTTTGGAATTTTGAGTTATAGCATTTTCAAAAAGAGGTTGGTGCTGAATAGGCGGCAAGGAGTGGGCGTGGAACAAAACCATTCAAACTTGATCTGCTGCCAAGCATCTACCCACCAAATTTCAAGTCGCTAGCTCTCATAGTTTCCGAGAACCATTAGTGACGATGCACAGTGGGGCCTTCTGAGTTTTTCCATTGCAAAAATCATATCTTCTGAACGAATAAAGATAATTGCATGAAATAAGTTTTGTTTGAAAGGGAATTCCTTAAGCTTTAAAACAAGCCATCGTTCAATATCTGGGAGCGGCATAGTAGGTTGTCAAAGTCAGAATTTGTTTCCGGTGCAGCTTTAGCGTCAGAAAATGGCTAGTTTTCCATTGTTTATAAACTTAGAAATTTGCGACTGTACACAGTATATATAATCTTGATCAGTATCACAAGACGAGTTGATATAGCCATTTTTGTCCGTCCGTATGTACGTCTATCAGTATTTTTACAATATCTGCCACAATTTTGAAGTTATCGACCTGAAATTTTGCACAGTGTCTTCTTTTTTGTGCGATCAACTCATAAGTCGGAATCGGCATGATCGGGCTATTAGAACTGGTAGTCCCCATACGAAAAGAAGAAGAAAAATGAACAAAACTTGATTCGTTGTATAGAAAACTTTTTTGTTTTTGAAGATAGAGGGATGAAACTTCAAACATAGTACTTTCACATAGTTCGACAAAATGCTAGAAAGTTTCATTGAGATAGGGCAACTGGAACTGGTACCTGCCATACGAAATGAAGAAGAGGAAGAGAAGCATATTTAAGTCGTTGTATGGAAAACTTTTTTGATTTTCAACATAAAGAGCTGAAATTTAAAATGTAGTCTTGTAGTAGGCCAATTACCTATAAGTATCATTATGATCGAACCACTTGAACTGGCACATGCCATACAAAATGTAGGAAATTAAGACATTTTACCCCCCTTTACACCGTCTACGATCAATTTTACGCACCAGCAGCATTGCAAAATACAACAGGTTGCTTCCTATGACAACATTGGTTCACTTTATAAACATTTTAAAGCTGTTACAGAGAAACTTTTTACTTTGCATTCTTCCTCTTATAGCTGCGGCAGCGACTTTTTGCATATTTTTCTGCGAGGTTTCGACCGTTTTCTAATAAATGGATCCAAAGGGGTATAACCTTTTCTGAATTAGGTAAAGGAATATCTAAATAACATATGTTTAAAATTTGGAAGGTGAAATAAAATGAGGTTTTTTTTAATTGTCCACCAAAGTTAAAAAATACCCAAAAAATAGATAGTTCGAAAAACAGCTCCCTTAAAAAAACTACAACTGCCAAAGGCTTCATATTTATGTTATAACACTATAATTTAGCTACCTAAGAATATAAATTAATTCGATAATGATTCCTGTTATAATTGCGTTGCTATTCCAAATCAAAGATGGCGAATTTAAAAAAAATATTGTATGTTATTAAAAGTTGAAAAAAGGGTCAACTTTGACTGGCGATAGCTTTCAAACTATAATTTAGATTTCTTTAAGGTTAATATTTCCTTAATCTCTGGAAAATTCTCTATCAGGCTCATATAATTGTTTTATCAAAAGCGTTCATGAAATTTTTGATTTTTGCCAGCTGAATGTATCTAAGGCCCCTCTGTGCGACGGTCGGACGGAGAGACGGACGGTCGGACGAACGTGGCTAAATCAATTTCTCTTGTCGTCCCGATCAAGAATATATATACTTTATGGGGTCCCCTTCCCCTCCGTCACAGCGTTACATACATTTGGCTTTTGCACAAACACCCTATGATACACAGTATGTGTACAGGGTATAAACATGGTTCCTTTAAAATGTATTCAATATTAAATTGTTTGCATAGATTTAAAAAAAAAATAAAAAAAAACATCCATTGAAATGCTCTTTTGTATGAATGTAATCATAAACTAACTAAAAGAAACAAAAAACATGGTTCCTTTTAAAAATATTCAATATTAATTTCTATGCATAGATTTAAAAAAAAAAAACCAAAAACCATCCATTGAAAAGTACTTTTGAAGTGTTTGTAATCATAAACTAACTAAATGAAACAAAAAACCATAGTTCCTTTTAAAACTAGTCAATATTAATTATTATGATTAGATTTTAAAAAATCTAAAGTCATCCAATGAAATGTACTTTTGTAGTGTATGTAACAAAAAAACATTTTTCTAACTCTTTGGAATTTTGAGTTATAGCTTTTTCAAAAAGAGGGTGGTGCTGAATAGGCGGCAAGGAGTGGGCGTGGAATAAAACCATTCAAACTTGATCTGCTACCAATCATCTACCCACCAAATTTCAAGTCGCTAGCTCTCATAGTTTCCGAGAACCATTAGTGAGGACGGTCGGACGGAGAGACGGATGGTCGGACGGACGTGGCTAAATCAATTTCTCTTGTCGTCCCGATCAAGAATATATATACTTTATGGGGTCCCCTTCCCCTCCTTCACAGCGTTACATACATTTGGCTTTTGCACAAACACCCTATGATACACAGTATGTGTACAGGGTATTAACATGGTTCCTTTAAAATGTATTCAATATTAAAATTTTTGCATAGATTTAAAAAAAAAAAAATAAAAAAACATCCATTGAAATGCTCTTTTGTATGAATGTAATCATAAATTAACTAAAAGAAACAAAAAACATGGTTCCTTTTAAAAATATTCAATATTAATTTTTATACATAGATTTAAAAAAAAAAACCAAAAACCATCCATTGAAAAGTACTTTTGATGTGTTTGTAATCATAAACTAACTAAAAGAACCAAAAAACCATAGTTCCTTTTAAAACTAGTCAATATTAATTATTATGCATAGATTTTAAAAAATCTAAAGTCATCCATTGAAATGTACTTGTGTAGTGTATGTAACATAAAAAAAAAAATGGTTCCTTTTAAAAATATTCAATATTCATTTTTTATGCATAGATTTTAAGAAAGAAATCTAAAATCATCCATTGCAATGTTCTTTTGTAGTGTATGTAATCATAAACTAACTAAAAAAAACCAAAAGTTATGGTTCCTTTTAAAATATACAATTTTATTTAAATACTGCTAAAAATTACAAGAAAATTGGTCAAAAAATGTGGATTCTACTAAAAATGTAATTTTGTTGGCCTCTGAGGGGTAGCCATCAAAGAGATGGTAATATTGTGGTATGCAGTTTTCAAGATGTATTATTAGTTGTGGAGATATAGCTTTTTTAAGAAAAATACTAGTGGCGGAGAAATTAAGGGGAGGGGTAAAATTGTTGTTTGAAGTTTTGTAGAGTTACTCATTCTGAGTCTACATACCGACTTTCATGTTTCTAACTCTTTGGATGTTTGAGTTATAGCATTTTCAAAAAGAGGTTGGTGCTGGATGGGCGGCAAGGAGTGGGCGTGGAACAAAACCATTCAAACTTGATCTGCTGCCGAGCATCACGATTCTACCCACCAAATTTCAAGTCGCTAGCTCTTATAGTTTCCGAGAACCATTAGTGAGGACGGACGGACGGACAGATGGAGAGACGAACAGTCGGACGGACGTGGCTTAATCAATTTCTCTTGTTGTCCCGATCAAGAATATATATACTTTATGGGGTCCTCCTCTCCTCCTTCACAGCGTTACATACATTTGGCTTTTGCACAAACAAAAAAAAAATGGTTCCTTTTAAAATATTTAATTTTAATTTTTGTGCATAGATTTAAAAAAAATCTAAAATCATCAATTGAAATGTTCTTTTGTAGTGTTTGTAATTATAAACTATTTAAAAGAAACCAAAAATCATGGTTCCTTTTAAAATATACAAAATTAATATTCATGCATAGAATTAAAAAAAAAATCAAAAAGGATTTATTGAAATGCTCTTTTTGAGTGATTGTAATCATAAACTAACTAAACGAAACCAAAAACATGGTTCCTTTTAAAAATAATCAATATTAATTTTTATGCAAACATTTTAATATATATAAAGTCATCCATTGAAGTGTACTTTTGTAGTGTAGATTACATACTTTAACTAAAAGAAACCAAAAATCATTGTTCCTTTTAAAATATTCAATTTTAATTTTTATGCATTGATTATAAAAATATATAAAGTCATCCATTGTAATGATCTTTTTTAGTGATTGTAATCACAAACTAACTAATCGAAAGAAAAAAAACATGGTTCCTTTTAAAATATTTAATTTTAATTTTTGTGCATAGATTTAAAAAAAATCTAAAGTCATCCATTGAAATGTACTTTTGTAGTGTACGTAATCATAAACTAACTAAAAGAAACAAAAGGTAATGGTTCCTTTTAAAAAATATTCAATTTATTTTTAATGCATAGATTTTAAAAAATCTAAAATCATCCAATTTTGTAATGTTTGTAATCATAAACAAACTAACAGAATAAAAACAGTAAGGGTGGTATAGTCGAGTATACTCGACAATATAAACCCTGCACAAATGGTAGGCGGTGCCACCCCCTCAATCTACAAAAACATCGGAAAATCGGTCAAAAAATGTGGATTCTACTAAAAATTTAATTTTGTTGGCCTCTGAGGGGTAGCCATCAAAGAGATGGTAATATTGTGGTATGCAGTTTTCAAGATGTATTATTAGTTGTGGAGATATAGTATTTTTAACACTAAGGCACCAGGCGGGTCAAAATGACCCATTTTCAACTTTTGGGCAGGATTTCTTTGAAAATAACATTGCCAAATTGCCATTTGCATTTATGACTTTTATTTAAAAACCAATTGAAAGTGTTTTTCAAAATTTACTCAAATCTAGTTAATTTTATTACCGAGTAATAAAAGTAGTGTGCTCTAACTACCGCAAGGGGTCAATTTGACCCGTGCATAAGATCTGAACCTCGATTTGTATTTTTTGTGGTAAAAAACTTCGAAAATATAAAAAACAAATCTTCGAGAACCCAAAAATTTTCAAAATAAGCGGTGATCATGAATAAAGTTAGCATATTATTTATCTGTTTTCTATACTTCATTGAATCAATTCATTCAATTGAAGACAATTTAATTTTTTTCCTGTATTAGTTTTATGTTTTTTATATATAATATATTAACTATTTTGAACCGATATTTGAAGAATATTGTTCATTAAAGTACCATGTTGGCCTAATTGATATATTTTTCGCTATATATAGTAAAATATGCAAAATTCTAATGACGGGTCATTTTGACCCGCTGTGGTAGGAATAGGTATACATGAAGTGTCGGTAGGTTTAGTGTTAAGAAAAATACTAGTGGTGGAGAAATTAAGGGGAGGGGTAAAATTGTTGTTTGAAGTTTTGTAGAGTTACTCATTCTGAGTCTACATACCGACTTTCATTTTTCTAACTCTTTGGAATTTTGAGTTATAGCATTTTCAAAAAGAGGGTGGTGCTGAATAGGCGGCAAGGAGTGGGCGTGGAACAAAACCATTCAAACTTGATCTGCTACCAAGCATCTACCCACCAAATTTCAAGTCGCTAGCTCTCATAGTTTCCGAGAACCATTAGTGAGGACGGTCGGACGGCCGTGGCTAAATCAATTTCTCTTGTCGTCCCGATCAAGAATATATATACTTTATGGGGTCCCCTTCCCCTCCTTCACAGCGATACATACATTTGGCTTTTGCACAAACACCCTATGATACACAGTATGTGTACAGGGTATAAACATGGTTCCTTTAAAATGTGTTCAATATTAAATTTTTTGCATAGATTTAAAAAAAAAATAAAAAAACATCTATTGAAATGCTCTTTTGTATGAATGTAATCATAAACTAACTAAAAGAAACAAAAAACATGGTTCCTTTTAAAAATATTCAATATTAATTTTTATGCATAGATTTAAAAAAAAAAACCAAAAACCATCCATTGAAAAGTACTTTTGAAGTGTTTGTAATCATAAACTAACTAAAAGAAACAAAAAACCATAGTTCCTTTTAAAACTAGTCAATATTAATTATTATGCATAGATTTTAAAAAAATCTAAAGTCATCCATTGAAATGTACTTTTGTAGTGTATGCAACAAAAAAAAAAAAATGGCTCGTTTTGAAAATATTCAATATTAATTTTTTTGCATAGATTATAAGAAAAAAATCTAAAATCATC
This sequence comes from Phortica okadai, assembly GCA_034638295.1. Classification (NCBI taxonomy): domain Eukaryota; kingdom Metazoa; phylum Arthropoda; class Insecta; order Diptera; family Drosophilidae; genus Phortica; species Phortica okadai. The sequence continues at coordinate 25,060,625 of CM067851.1, read as the reverse complement.
CATTGCAATGTTCCTTTGTAGTATATGTAATCATAAACTAACTAAAAAAAACCAAAAATTATGGTTCCTTTTAAAATATACAATTTTATTTAAATAATGCTAAAAATATCAAGAAAATCGGTCAAAAAATGTGGATTCTACTAAAAATTTAATTTTGTTGGCCTCTGAGGGGTAGCCATCAAAGAGAGGGTAATATTGTGGTATGCAGTTTTTAAGATGTATTATTAGTTGTGGAGATATAGCTTTTTTAAGAAAAATACTAGGGCTGGAGAAATTAAGGGGAGGGGGTGAAATTGTGGTTTGAAGTTTTCTAGAGTTACTCATTCCGAGTCTACATACCGACTTTCATTTTTCTAACTCTTTGGAATTTTGAGTTATAGCATTTTCAAAAAGAGGTTGGTGCTGGATAGGCGGCAAGGAGTGGACGTGGAACAAAACCATTCAAACTTGATCTGCTGCCAAGCATCTACCCACCAAATTTCAAGTCGCTAGCTCTCATAGTTTCCGAGAACCATTAGTGAGGACGGTCGGACGGAGAGACGGACGGTCGGACGGACGTGGCTAAATCAATTTCTCTTGTCGTCCCGATCAAGAATATATATACTTTATGGGGTCCCCCTCCCCTCCTTCACAGCATTACATACATTTGGCTTTTGCACAAACACCCTATGATACACAGTATGTGTTCCTTTTAAATGTATTCAATATTCAATTTTTTGCATACATTTAAAAAAAATAAATAAAAAAACATCCGTTGAAATTCTCTTTTGTATGACTGTAATCATAAACTAACTAAAAGAAACAAAAAACATGGTTCCTTTTAAAAATATTCAATATTAATTTTTATGCATAGATTTAAAAAAAAAAACAAAAACCATTTATTGAAAAGTACTTTTGTAGAGTTTGTAATCATAAACTAACTAAAAGAAACAAAAAAACCATAGTTCCTTTTAAAAATATTCAATATTAATTTTTATGCATAGATTTTAAAAAATCTAAAGTCATCCATTGAAATGTACTTTTGTATGCAATCATAAACTAACTAAAAGAAACCAAAAAATCATGGATCCTTCTAAAAATATTTAATATTAAGTTTTATGCATAGATTTTAAGAAAAAAATCTAAAATCATCCATTGAAATGTTTTTTTGTAGTGTATGTAACAAAAAAAAAATGGTTCCTTTTAAAAATATTTAATATTAATTTTTATGCATAGATTTAAAAAAAAATGTAAATCATCAATTGCAATGTTCTTTTGTAGTGATTGTAATCATAAACTAACTAAAAGAAACCAAAAATCATGGTTCCTTTTAATATATTAAATTTTAATTTGTATGCATTGATTATAAAAATATCTAAAGTCATCCATTGTTATGATCTTTTTTAGTGATTGTAATCATAAACTAACTAATCGAAAAAAAAAAAAAATGGTTCCTTTTAAAATATTCAATTTTAATTTTTGTGAATAGATTTTAAAAAATCTAAAGTCATCCATTGAAATGTACTTTTGTAGTGTACGTAATCATAAACTAACTAAAAGAAACAAAAGGTAATGGTTCCTTTTAAAAAATATTCAATTTATTTTTAATGCATAGATTTAAAAAAAATCTAAAATCATCCAATTTTGTAATGTTTGTAATCATAAACAAACTAACAGAAAAAAAACAGTAAGGGTGGTATAGTCGAGTATACTCGACAATATAAACCCTGCACAAATGGTAGGCGGTGCCACCCCCTCAATCTACAAAAACATCTGAAAATCGGTCAAAAAATGGGGATTCTACTAAAAATATAATTTTGTTGGCCTCTGAGGGGTAGCCATCAAAGAGAGGGTAATATTGTGGTATGCAGTTTTTAAGATGTATTATTAGTTGTGAAGATATAGCTTTTTTAAGAAAAATACTAGGGCTGGAGAAATTAAGGGGAGGGGGTAAAATTGTGGTTTGAAGTTTTCTAGAGTTACTCATTCCGAGTCTACATACCGACTTTCATTTTTCTAACTCTTTGGAATTTTGAGTTATAGCATTTTCAAAAAGAGGGTGGTGCTGAATAGGCGGCAAGGAGTGGGCGTGGAACAAAACCATTCAAACTTGATCTGCTGCCAAGCATCTACCCACCAAATTTCAAGTCGCTAGCTCTCATAGTTTCCGAGAACCATTAGTGACGATGCACAGTGGGGCCTTCTGAGTTTTTCCATTGCAAAAATCATATCTTCTGAACGAATAAAGATAATTGCATGAAATAAGTTTTGTTTGAAAGGGAATTCCTTAAGCTTTAAAACAAGCCATCGTTCAATATCTGGGAGCGGCATAGTAGGTTGTCAAAGTCAGAATTTGTTTCCGGTGCAGCTTTAGCGTCAGAAAATAGCTAGTTTTCCATTGTTTATAAACTTAGAAATTTGCGACTGTACACAGTATATATAATCTTGATCAGTATCACAAGACGAGTTGATATAGCCATTTTTGTCCGTCCGTATGTACGTCTATCAGTATTTTTACAATATCTGCCACAATTTTGAAGTTATCGACCTGAAATTTTGCACAGTGTCTTCTTTTCTGTGCGATCAACTCATAAGTCGGAATCGGCATTAACCGGCTATTAGAACTGGTAGTCCCCATACGAAAAGAAGAAGAAAAATGAACAAAACTTGATTCGTTGTATAGAAAACTTTTTTGTTTTTGAAGATAGAGGGATAAAACTTCAAACATAGTACTTTCACATAGTTCGACAAAATGCTAGAAAGTTTCATTGAGATAGGGCAACTGGAACTGGTACCTGCCGTACGAAATGAAGAAGAGGAAGAGAAGCATATTTAAGTCGTTGTATGGAAAACTTTTTTGATTTTCAACATAAAGAGCTGAAATTTAAAATGTAGTCTTGTAGTAGGCCAATTACCTATAAGTATCATTATGATCGAACCACTGGAACTGGCACATGCCATACAAAATGTAGGAAATTAAGACATTTTACCCCCCTTTACACCGTCTACGATCAATTTTACGCACCAGCAGCATTGCAAAATACAACAGGTTGCTTCCTATGACAACATTGGTTCACTTTATAAACATTTTAAAGCTGTTACAGAGAAACTTTTTACTTTGCATTCTTCCTCTTATAGCTGCGGCAGCGACTTTTTGCATATTTTTCTGCGAGGTTTCGACCGTTTTCTAATAAATGGATCCAAAGGGGTATAACCTTTTCTGAATTAGGTAAAGGAATATCTAAATAACATATGTTTAAAATTTGGAAGGTGAAATAAAATGAGGTTTTTTTTAATTGTCCACCAAAGTTAAAAAATACCCAAAAAATAGATAGTTCGAAAAACAGCTCCCTTAAAAAAACTACAACTGCCAAAGGCTTCATATTTATGTTATAACACTATAATTTAGCTACCTAAGAATATAAATTAATTCGATAATGATTCCTGTTATAATTGCGTTGCTATTCCAAATCAAAGATGGCGAATTTACAAAAAATATAGTATGTTATTAAAAGTTGAAAAAAGGGTCAACTTTGACTGGCGATAGCTTTCAAACTATAATTTAGATTTCTTTAAGGTTAATATTTCCTTAATCTCTGGAAAATTCTCTATCAGGCTCATATAATTGTTTTATCAAAAGCGTTCATGAAATTTTTGATTTTTGCCAGCTGAATGTATCTAAGGCCCCTCTGTGCGACGGTCGGACGGAGAGACGGACGGTCGGACGAACGTGGCTAAATCAATTTCTCTTGTCGTCCCGATCAAGAATATATATACTTTATGGGGTCCCCTTCCCCTCCGTCACAGCGTTACATACATTTGGCTTTTGCACAAACACCCTATGATACACAGTATGTGTACAGGGTATAAACATGGTTCCTTTAAAATGTATTCAATATTAAATTGTTTGCATAGATTTAAAAAAAAAATAAAAAAAAACATCCATTGAAATGCTCTTTTGTATGAATGTAATCATAAACTAACTAAAAGAAACAAAAAACATGGTTCCTTTTAAAAATATTCAATATTAATTTCTATGCATAGATTTAAAAAAAAAAAACCAAAAACCATCCATTGAAAAGTACTTTTGAAGTGTTTGTAATCATAAACTAACTAAATGAAACAAAAAACCATAGTTCCTTTTAAAACTAGTCAATATTAATTATTATGATTAGATTTTAAAAAATCTAAAGTCATCCAATGAAATGTACTTTTGTAGTGTATGTAACAAAAAAACATTTTTCTAACTCTTTGGAATTTTGAGTTATAGCTTTTTCAAAAAGAGGGTGGTGCTGAATAGGCGGCAAGGAGTGGGCGTGGAATAAAACCATTCAAACTTGATCTGCTACCAATCATCTACCCACCAAATTTCAAGTCGCTAGCTCTCATAGTTTCCGAGAACCATTAGTGAGGACGGTCGGACGGAGAGACGGATGGTCGGACGGACGTGGCTAAATCAATTTCTCTTGTCGTCCCGATCAAGAATATATATACTTTATGGGGTCCCCTTCCCCTCCTTCACAGCGTTACATACATTTGGCTTTTGCACAAACACCCTATGATACACAGTATGTGTACAGGGTATTAACATGGTTCCTTTAAAATGTATTCAATATTAAAATTTTTGCATAGATTTAAAAAAAAAAATAAAAAAACATCCATTGAAATGCTCTTTTGTATGAATGTAATCATAAACTAACTAAAAGAAACAAAAAACATGGTTCCTTTTAAAAATATTCAATATTAATTTTTATACATAGATTTAAAAAAAAAAACCAAAAACCATCCATTGAAAAGTACTTTTGATGTGTTTGTAATCATAAACTAACTAAAAGAACCAAAAAACCATAGTTCCTTTTAAAACTAGTCAATATTAATTATTATGCATAGATTTTAAAAAATCTAAAGTCATCCATTGAAATGTACTTGTGTAGTGTATGTAACAAAAAAAAAAAAATGGTTCCTTTTAAAAATATTCAATATTCATTTTTTATGCATAGATTTTATGAAAGAAATCTAAAATCATCCATTGCAATGTTCTTTTGTAGTGTATGTAATCATAAACTAACTAAAAAAAAACCAAAAGTTATGGTTCCTTTTAAAATATACAATTTTATTTAAATACTGCTAAAAATTACAAGAAAATCGGTCAAAAAATGTGGATTCTACTAAAAATGTAATTTTGTTGGCCTCTGAGGGGTAGCCATCAAAGAGATGGTAATATTGTGGTATGCAGTTTTCAAGATGTATTATTAGTTGTGGAGATATAGCTTTTTTAAGAAAAATACTAGTGGCGGAGAAATTAAGGGGAGGGGTAAAATTGTTGTTTGAAGTTTTGTAGAGTTACTCATTCTGAGTCTACATACCGACTTTCATGTTTCTAACTCTTTGGATGTTTGAGTTATAGCATTTTCAAAAAGAGGTTGGTGCTGGATGGGCGGCAAGGAGTGGGCGTGGAACAAAACCATTCAAACTTGATCTGCTGCCGAGCATCACGATTCTACCCACCAAATTTCAAGTCGCTAGCTCTTATAGTTTCCGAGAACCATTAGTGAGGACGGACGGACGGACAGATGGAGAGACGAACAGTCGGACGGACGTGGCTTAATCAATTTCTCTTGTTGTCCCGATCAAGAATATATATACTTTATGGGGTCCTCCTCTCCTCCTTCACAGCGTTACATACATTTGGCTTTTGCACAAACAAAAAAAAAATGGTTCCTTTTAAAATATTTAATTTTAATTTTTGTGCATAGATTTAAAAAAAATCTAAAATCATCAATTGAAATGTTCTTTTGTAGTGTTTGTAATTATAAACTATTTAAAAGAAACCAAAAATCATGGTTCCTTTTAAAATATACAAAATTAATATTCATGCATAGAATTAAAAAAAAAATCAAAAATGATTTATTGAAATGCTCTTTTTGAGTGATTGTAATCATAAACTAACTAAACGAAACCAAAAACATGGTTCCTTTTAAAAATAATCAATATTAATTTTTATGCAAACATTTTAATATATATAAAGTCATCCATTGAAGTGTACTTTTGTAGTGTAGATTACATACTTTAACTAAAAGAAACCAAAAATCATTGTTCCTTTTAAAATATTCAATTTTAATTTTTATGCATTGATTATAAAAATATATAAAGTCATCCATTGTAATGATCTTTTTTAGTGATTGTAATCACAAACTAACTAATCGAAAGAAAAAAAACATGGTTCCTTTTAAAATATTTAATAAAATAATTTAAAAAAAATCTAAAGTCATCCATTGAAATGTACTTTTGTAGTGTACGTAATCATAAACTAACTAAAAGAAACAAAAGGTAATGGTACCTTTTAAAAAATATTCAATTTATTTTTAATGCATAGATTTTAAAAAATCTAAAATCATCCAATTTTGTAATGTTTGTAATCATAAACAAACTAACAGAATAAAAACAGTAAGGGTGGTATAGTCGAGTATACTCGACAATATAAACCCTGCACAAATGGTAGGCGGTGCCACCCCCTCAATCTACAAAAACATCGGAAAATCGGTCAAAAAATGTGGATTCTACTAAAAATTTAATTTTGTTGGCCTCTGAGGGGTAGCCATCAAAGAGATGGTAATATTGTGGTATGCAGTTTTCAAGATGTATTATTAGTTGTGGAGATATAGTATTTTTAACACTAAACCTACCAGGCGGGTCAAAATGACCCATTTTCAACTTTTGGGCAGGATTTCTTTGAAAATAACATTGCCAAATTGCCATTTGCATTTATGACTTTTATTTAAAAACCAATTGAAAGTGTTTTTCAAAATTTACTCAAATCTAGTTAATTTTATTACCGAGTAATAAAAGTAGTGTGCTCTAACTACCGCAAGGGGTCAATTTGACCCGTGCATAAGATCTGAACCTCGATTTGTATTTTTTGTGGTAAAAAACTTCGAAAATATAAAAAACAAATCTTCGAGAACCCAAAAATTTTCAAAATAAGCGGTGATCATGAATAAAGTTAGCATATTATTTATCTGTTTTCTATACTTCATTGAATCAATTCATTCAATTGAAGACAATTTAATTTTTTTCCTGTATTAGTTTTATGTTTTTTATATATAATATATTAACTATTTTGAACCGATATTTGAAGAATATTGTTCATTAAAGTACCATGTTGGCCTAATTGATATATTTTTCGCTATATATAGTAAAATATGCAAAATTCTAATGACGGGTCATTTTGACCCGCTGTGGTAGGAATAGGTATACATGAAGTGTCAGTAGGTTTAGTGTTAAGAAAAATACTAGTGGTGGAGAAATTAAGGGGAGGGGTAAAATTGTTGTTTGAAGTTTTGTAGAGTTACTCATTCTGAGTCTACATACCGACTTTCAATTTTCTAACTCTTTGGAATTTTGAGTTATAGCATTTTCAAAAAGAGGGTGGTGCTGAATAGGCGGCAAGGAGTGGGCGTGGAACAAAACCATTCAAACTTGATCTGCTACCAAGCATCTACCCACCAAATTTCAAGTCGCTAGCTCTCATAGTTTCCAAGAACCATTAGTGAGGACGGTCGGACGGCCGTGGCTAAATCAATTTCTCTTGTCGTCCCGATCAAGAATATATATACTTTATGGGGTCCCCTTCCCCTCCTTCACAGCGTTACATACATTTGGCTTTTGCACAAACACCCTATGATACACAGTATGTGTACAGGGTATAAACATGGTTCCTTTAAAATGTGTTCAATATTAAATTTTTTGCATAGATTTAAAAAAATAAAAAAACATCTATTGAAATGCTCTTTTGTATGAATGTAATCATAAACTAACTAAAAGAAACAAAAAACATGGTTCCTTTTAAAAATATTCAATATTAATTTTTATGCATAGATTTAAAAAAAAAAACCAAAAACCATCCATTGAAAAGTACTTTTGAAGTGTTTGTAATCATAAACTAACTAAAAGAAACAAAAAACCATAGTTCCTTTTAAAACTAGTCAATATTAATTATTATGCATAGATTTGAAAAAATCTAAAGTCATCCATTGAAATGTACTTTTGTAGTGTATGTAACAAAAAAAAAAAATGTCTCCTTTTGAAAATATTCAATATTAATTTTTTTGCATAGATTATAAAAAAAAATCTAAAATCATCCATTGCAATGTTCCTTTGTAGTATATGTAATCATAAACTAACTAAAAATAACCAAAAATTATGGTTCCTTTTAAAATATACAATTTTATTTAAATACTGCTAAAAATATCAAGAAAATCGGTCAAAAAATGTGGATTCTACTAAAAATTTAATTTTGTTGGCCTCTGAGGGGTAGCCATCAAAGAGAGGGTAATATTGTGGTATGCAGTTTTTAAGATGTATTATTAGTTGTGGAGATATAGCTTTTTTAAGAAAAATACTAGTGGTGGAGAAATTAAGGGGAGGGGGTAAAATTGTGGTTTGAAGTTTTGTAGAGATACTCATTCCGAGTCTACATACCGACTTTCATTTTTCTAACTCTTTGGAATTTTGAGTTATAGCATTTTCAAAAAGAGGTTGGTGCTGGATAGGCGGCAAGGAGTGGACGTGGAACAAAACCATTCAAACTTGATCTGCTGCCAAGCATCTACCCACCAAATTTCAAGTCGCTAGCTCTCATAGTTTCCGAGAACCATTAGTGAGGACGGTCGGACGGAGAGACGGACGGTCGGACGGACGTGGCTAAATCAATTTCTCTTGTCGTCCCGATCGAGAATATATATACTTTATGGGGTCCCCTTCCCCTCCTTCACAGCGTTACATACATTTGGCTTTTGCACAAACACCCTATGATACACAGTATGTGTACAGGGTATAAACATGGTTCCTTTAAAATGTATTCAGTATTAAATTTTTTGCATAGATTTAAAAAAAAAATAAAAAAAAACATCCATTGAAATGCTCTTTTGTATGAATGTAATCATAAACTAACTCAAAGAAACAAAAAACATGGTTCCTTTTAAAAATATTCAATATTAATTTTTATACATAGATTTAAAAAAAAAAAAACCAAAAACCATCCATTGAAAAGTACTTTTGAAGTGTTTGTAATCATAAACTAACTAAAAGAACCAAAAAACCATAGTTCCTTTTAAAACTAGTCAATATTAATTATTATGCATAGATTTTAAAAAATCTAAAGTCATCCATTGAAATGTACTTTTGTAGTGTATGTAACAAAAAAAAAAAAATGGTTCCTTTTAAAAATATTCAATATTAATTTTTTATGCATAGATTTTAAGAAAAAAAATCTAAAATCATCCATTGCAATGTTCTTTTGTAGTGTATGTTATCATAAACTAACTAAAAAAAACCAAAAGTTATGGTTCCTTTTAAAATATACAATTTTATTTAAATACTGCTTAAAATTACAAGAAAATCGGTCAAAAAATGTGGATTCTACTAAAAATTTAATTTTGTTGGCCTCTGAGGGGTAGCCATCAAAGAGATGGTAATATTGTGGTATGCAGTTTTCAAGATGTATTATTAGTTGTGGAGATATAGCTTTTTTAAGAAAAATACTAGTGGCGGAGAAATTAAGGGGAGGGGTAAAATTGTTGTTTGAAGTTTTGTAGAGTTACTTATTCTGAGTCTACATACCGACTTTCATGTTTCTAACTCTTTGGATGTTTGAGTTATAGCATTTTCAAAAAGAGGTTGGTGCTGGATGGGCGGCAAGGAGTGGGCGTGGAACAAAACCATTCAAACTTGATCTGCTGCCGAGCATCACGATTCTACCCACCAAATTTCAAGTCGCTAGCTCTTATAGTTTCCGAGAACCATTAGTGAGGACGGACGGACGGACAGATGGAGTGACGAACAGTCGGACGGACGTGGCTTAATAAATTTCTCTTGTTGTCCCGATCAAGAATATATATACTTTATGGGGTTCTCCTCTCCTCCTTCACAGCGTTACATACATTTGGCTTTTGCACAAACAAAAAAAAAATTGTTCCTTTTAAAAAAATTAAATATTAATTTTTTATGCATATATTTAAAAAAAAAATTAAAATCATCAATTGAAATGTTCTTTTGTAGTGTTTGTAATTATAAACTATTTAAAAGAAACCAAAAATCATGGTTCCTTTTAAAATATACAAAATTAATATTCATGCATAGATTTAAAAAAAAAATCAAAAATGATTTATTGAAATGCTCTTTTTGAGTGATTGTAATCATAAACTAACTAAACGAAACCAAAAACATGGTTCCTTTTAAAAATAATCAATATTAATTTTTATGCAAACATTTTAATATATCTAACGTCATCCATTGAAGTGTACTTTTGTAGTGTAGATTACATACACTAACTAAAAGAAACCAAAAATCATTGTTCCTTTTAAAATATTCAATTTTAATTTTTTTGCATTGATTATAAAAATATATAAAGTCATCCATTGTAATGATCTTTTTTAGTGATTGTAATCATAAACTAGCTAATCGAAAGAAAAAAACATGGTTCCTTTTAAAATATTCAATTTTAATTTTTGTGCATAGATTTAAAAAAAATCTAAAGTCATCCATTGAAATGTACTTTTGTAGTGTACGTAATCATAAACTAACTAAAAAAAACAAAAGGTAATGGTTCCTTTTAAAAAATATTCAATTTATTTTTAATGCATAGATTTTAAAAAATCTAAAATCATCCAATTTTGTAATGTTTGTAATCATAAACAAACTAACAGAATAAAAACAGTAAGGGTGGTATAGTCGAGTATACTCGACAATATAAACCCTGCACAAATGGTAGGCGGTGCAATGTTCTTTTGTAGTGTATGTTATCATAAACTAACTAAAAAAAACCAAAAGTTATGGTTCCTTTTAAAATATACAATTTTATTTAAATACTGGTAAAAATTACAAGAAAATCGGTCAAAAAATGTGGATTCTACTAAAAATTTAATTTTGTTGGCCTCTGAGGGGTAGCCATCAAAGAGATGGTAATATTGTGGTATGCAGTTTTCAAGATGTATTATTAGTTGTGGAGATATAGCTTTTTTAAAAAAAATACTAGTGGCGGAGAAATTAAGGGGAGGGGTAAAATTGTTGTTTGAAGTTTTGTAGAGTTACTCATTCTGAGTCTACATACCGACTTTCATGTTTCTTACTCCTTGGATGTTTGAGTTGAGTTGTTCCTTTTAAAATATACAAAATTAATATTCATGCATAGATTTAAAAAAAAAATCAAAAATGATTTATTGAAATGCTCTTTTTGAGTGATTGTAATCATAAACTAACTAAACAAAACCAAAAACATGGTTCCTTTTAAAAATAATCAATATTAATTTTTATGCAAACATTTTAATATATCTAAAGTCATCCATTGAAGTGTACTTTTGTAGTGTCGTAATCATAAACTAACTAATAGAAACAAAAGGTAATAGTTCCTTTTAAAAAATATTCAATTTATTTTTAATGCATAGATTTTAAAAAATCTAAAATCATCCAATTTTGTAATGTTTGTAATCATAAACAAACTAACAGAATAAAAAAAGTAAGTGTGGTATAATCGAGTATACTCGACAATATAAACCCTGCACAAATGGTAGGCGGTGCCACCCCCTCAATCTACAAAAACATCGGAAAATCGGTCAAAAAATGTCGATTCTACTAAAAATTTAATTTTGTTGGCCTCTGAGGGGTAGCCATCAAAGAGATGGTAATATTGTGGTATGCAGTTTTCAAGATGTATTATTAGTTGTGGAGATATAGCTTTTTTAAGAAAAATACTAGGGGCGGTGAAATTAAGGGGAGGGGTAAAATTGTTGTTTGAAGTTTTGTAGAGTTACTCATTTTGAGTCTACATACCGACTTTCATGTTTCTAACTCTTTGGATGTTTGAGTTATAGCATTTTCAAAAAGAGGTTGGTGCTGGATGGGCGGCAAGGAGTGGGCGTAGAACAAAACCATTCAAACTTGATCTGCTGCCGAGCATCACGATTCTACCCACCAAATTTCAAGTCGCTAGCTCTCATAGTTTCCGAGAACCATTAGTGAGGACGGACGGACGGACGGACAGATGAAGAGACGAACAGTCGGACGAACGTGGCTTAATCAATTTCTCTTGTCGTCCCGATCAAGAATATATATACTTTATGGGGTCCCCCTCCCCTCCTTCACAGCGTTACATACATTTGGCTTTTGCACAAACACCCTATGATACACAGTATGTGTTCCTTTTAAATGTATTCAATATTAAATTTTTTGCATACATTTAAAAAAAAAAAAATAAAAAAACCTCCATTGAAATTCTCTTTTGTATGACTGTAATGATTAACTAACTAAAAGAAACAAAAAACATGGTTCCTATTAAAAATATTCAATATTAATTTTTATGCATAGTTTAAAAAAAAAAAAAACAAAAACCATCTATTGAAAAGTACTTTTGTAGAGTTTGTAATCATAAATTAATTAAAAGAAACAAAAAAACCATAGTTCCTTTTAAAAATATTCAATATTAATTTTTATACATAGATTTTAAAAAATCTAAAGTCATCCATTGAAATGTACTCTTGTAGTGTATGCAATCATAAAACTAACTAAAAGAAACCAAAAAAAACATGGATCCTTCTAAAAATATTTTATATTAAGTTTTATGCATAGATTTTAAGAAAAAAATCTAAAATCATCCATTGAAATGTTCTTTTGTAGTGTATGTAACAAAAAAAAATGGTTCCTTTTAAAAATATTAAATATTAATTTTTTATGCATATATTTAAAAAAAATTTAAAATCATCAATTAAAATGTTCTTTTGTGGTGTTTGTAATTATAAACTAACTAAAAGAAACAAAAAAAATGGTTCCTTTTGAAAATATCTAATATTAATTTTTATGCATAGATTTAAAAAAAAAATCTAAAATCATCCATTGCAATGTTCTTTTGTAGTGATTGTAATCATAAACTAACTAAAAGAAACCAAAAATCATGGTTCCTTTTAAAATATTCAATTTTAATTTTTATGCATTGATTATAAAAATATCTAAAGTCATCCATTGTAATGATCTTTTTTAGTGATTGTAATCATAAACTAACTAATCGAAGAAAAAAAAAAATGGTTCCTTTTAAAATATTCAATTTTAATTTTTGTGAATAGATTTTAAAAAATCTAAAGTCATCCATTGAAATGTACTTTTGTAGTGTACGTAATCATAAACTAACTAAAAGAAACAAAAGGTAATGGTTCCTTTTAAAAAATATTCAATTTATTTTTAATGCATAGATTTTAAAAAAATCTAAAATCATCTAATGTTTGTAATCATAAACAAAATAACAGAAAAAAACAGTAAGGGTGCTATAGTCGAGTATACTCGACAATATAAACCCTGCACAAATGGTAGGCGGTGCCACCCCCTTCAATCTACAAAAACATCGGAAAATCGGTCAAAAAATGTGGATTCTACTAAAAATTTAATTTTGTTGGCCTCTGAGGGGTAGCCATCAAAGAGAGGGTAATATTGTGGTATGCAGTTTTTAAGATGTATTATTAGTTGTGGAGATATAGCTTTTTTAAGAAAATTACTAGTGGCGGAGAAATTAAGGGGAGGGGGTAAAATTGTGGTTTGAAGTTTTGTAGAGATACTCATTCCGAGTCTACATACCGACTTTCATTTTTCTAACTCTTTGGAATTTTGAGTTATAGCATTTTCAAAAAGAGGGTGGTGCTGGATAGGCGGCAAGGAGTGGACGTGGAACAAAACCATTAAAACTTAATCTGCTGCCAAGCATCTACACACCAAATTTCAAGTCGCTAGCTCTCATAGTTTCCGAGAACCATTAGTGAGGACGGTCGGACGGAGAGACGAACAGTCGGACGAACGTGGCTTAATCAATTTCTCTTGTCGTCCCGATCAAGAATATATATACTTTATGGGGTCCCCCTCCCCTCCTTCACAGCGTTACATACATTTGGCTTTTGCACAAACACCCTATGATACACAGTATGTGTTCCTTTTAAATGTATTCAATATTAAATTTTTTGCATACATTTAAAAAAAAAATAAAAAACATCCATTGAAATTCTCTTTTGTATGACTGTAATCATAAACTAACTAAAAGAAACAAAAAACATGGTTCCTTTTAAAAATATTCAATATTAATTTTTATGCATAGATTTAAAAAAAAAAAAAACAAAAACCATCTATTGAAAAGTACTTTTGTAGAGTTTGTAATCATAAACTAACTAAAAGAAACAAAAAACCATAGTTCCTTTTAAAAATATTCAATATTAATTTTTATGCATAGATTTTAAAAAATCTAAAGTCATCCATTGAAATGAACTTTTGTAGTGTATGCAATCATAAAACTAACTAAAAGAAACCAAAAAAAACATGGATCCTTCTAAAAATATTTTATATTAAGTTTTATGCATAGATTTTAAGAAAAAAATCTAAAATCATCCATTGAAATGTTCTTTTGTAGTGTATGTAACAAAAAAAAATGGTTCCTTTTAAAAATATTAAATATTAATTTTTTATGCATATATTTAAAAAAAATTTAAAATCATCAATTAAAATGTTCTTTTGTGGTGTTTGTAATTATAAACTAACTAAAAGAAACAAAAAAAAATGGTTCCTTTTCAAAATATCTAATATTAATTTTTATGCATAGATTTAAAAAAAAAATCTAAAATCATCCATTGCAATGTTCTTTTGTAGTAATTGAAATCATAAACTAACTAAAAGAAACCAAAAATCATGGTTCCTTTTAAAATATTCAATTTTAATTTGTATGCATTGATTATAAAAATATCTAAAGTCATCCATTGTAATGATCCTTTTTAGTGATTGTAATCATAAACTAACTAATCGAAAGAAAAAAACATGGTTCCTTTTAAAATATTCAATTTTAATTTTTATGCATTGATTATAAAAATATCTAAAGTCATCCATTGTAATGATCTTTTTTAGTAATTGTAATCATAAACTAACTAATCGAAAGAAAAAAAAAAATGGTTCCTTTTAAAATATTCAATTTTAATTTTTGTGCATAGATTTTAAAAAATCTAAAGTCATCCATTGAAATGTACTTTTGTAGTGTACGTAATCATAAACTAACTAAAAGAAACAAAATGTAATGGTTCCTTTTAAAAAATATTCAATTTATTTTTAATGCATAGATTTAAAAAAAAAATCTAAAATGATCCATTGAAATGTTCTTTTGTAGTGTATGTAACAAAAAAAAAATTGTTCCTTTTAAAAAATCCATTATTAATTTTTATGCATAGATTTAAAAAAAAAATCTAAAATCATCCATTGCAATGTGTATGTTGTCATAAACTAACTAAAAGAAACCAAAAATCATGGTTCCTTTTAAAATATACACTTTTAATATTCATGCATAGATTTAAAAAAAAAAATCAAAAATGATTCATTGAAATGCTCTTTTTGAGTGATTGTAATCATAAACTAACCAAACGAAACCAAAAAACATGGTTCCTTTTAAAAATATTCAATTTTAATTTTTCTGCATTGATTATAAAAATATCTAAAGTCATCCATTGTAATGATCTTTTTGAGTGATTGTAATCATAAACTAACTAACCGAACCAAAAAATAACATGGTTCCTTTTAAAAAATTTTATTTTCATTTTTGTGCATAGATTGTACTTTTGTATTGTACGTAATCATAAACTAACTAATAGAAACAAAAAATAATGGGTCCTTTTAAAAAATATTCAATATTAATTTTTATGCATAGATTTTAAAATATCTAAAGTCTTCCATTGAAATGTTATTTTGTACTGTATGTAATCTTAAAATTTTTTATAAGCAACAAAAAAACATGGTTCCTTTTAAAAATATTCAATATTAATTTTTTTTTGTGATTTTTAGTGATTGTAATCATAAACTAACCAAACGAAATAAATAAACATGGTTCCTTTTAAAAATATTCAATATTAATTTTCATGCATAGATTTAAAAAAAAATCAAAAATGAGCCATTGAAATGCTCTTTTTTAGTGATTGTAATTATTAACTAACTAAAACAAACAAAAAAAAACATGGTTCCTTTTAAAATATTCAATTTTTATTTTTGTGCATAGATTGTACTTTTGTAGTGTATGTAATCATAAACTAATTAAAAGAAACAAAAAATCATGGTTCATTTTAAAAATATTCGATATTAATTTTTATGCATAGATTTAAAAAAAAAAAAACCAAAAACCATCCATTGAAAAGTACTTTTGTAGTGTTTGTAATCATAAACTTACTAAAAGAAACAAAAAATAATGGTTCCTTTTAAAAAATATTAAATTTATTTTTAATGCATAGATTTAAAAAAAAAAAATTTAAAATCATCCACTGAAATGTTATTTTGTAATGTATGTAATCATAAACAAACTAACAGAAAAAAAACAGTAAGGGCGGTATAGTCGAGTATACTCGACAATATAAACGCAGCACAAATGGTAGGCGGTGCCACTCCCTCAATCTACAAAAACATATTGATCTGACGTTGCCTATTTAAATAGTGTTGAAAATATCAAGAAAATCGGTGAAAAATGTGGACTCTACTAAAAATTTAATTTTGTTGGCCTCTGAGGGGTAGCCATCAAAGAGAGGCGAAATTTGTGGCATGCAGTTTTTAAGATGTATTATTAGTTGTGGAGATATAGCTTTTCTAAGAAAAATACTAGGGGTGGAGTTTTGTAGAGTTACTCATTCTGAGTCTACATACCGACTTTCATGTTTCTAACTCTATGGATGTTTGAGTTATAGTATTTTCAAAAAGAGGGTGGTGCTGGATGGGCGGCAAGGAGTGGGCGTGGAACAAAACCATTCAAACTTGATCTGCTGCCGAGCATCACGATTCTACCCAACAAATTTCAAGTCGCTAGCTCTTATAGTTTCCGGGAACCATTAGTGTGGACGGACGGGCGGACGGAGTGACGGACATTCGGACGGACGTGGCTTAATCAATTTCTCTTGTCGTCCCGATCAAGAATATATATACTTTATGGGGTCCCCCTCCCCTCCTTCACAGCGTTACATACATTTGGCCTTTGCACAAACACCCTAAGATAACACAGTTGGTGTTCAGGGTATAAACATGGTTCCTTTTATATGTATTCAATATTAAATTTTTTGCATAGATTTAAAAAAAATCAAAAATCATCCATTGAAATGCTTTGTTAGATTGAATATAATCATAAACAAACTAAAACTTTAAAAATATCCAATTCCGACGAATGATTCATCGTAATAAATTCTAAGACTCTGTGCAAAGTTTCAGCTCGATAGCTTCAAAACTGAGGGACTAGTTTGCATACATACAGACAGACAGACCGACAGACAGACCGACAGACAGACAGACGGACATGGCTAAATCAACTCGTCTTGTCGTCCTGATCAAGAATATATATACTTTATATAGTCGGAAATTAATATTTCGATCTGTTACAAACTCCGTGACAAAGTTATTATACTATTTCACATAAGTGAAAAGTATAAAAAAATGGTTCCTATTAAAAAATATGCAATATTAATTTTTATGCATAGATTTTAAAATATCTAAAGTCTTCCAATGAAATGTTCTTTTGTATTGTATGTAATCTTAAAATTTTTAAAAGCAACAAAAAAACATGGTTCCTTTTAAAAATATTCAATATTAATTCTTTTTAGTGATTTTTAGTGATTGTAATCATAAACTAACCAAACGAAATAAAAAACCAGTAAGGACGCTAACTTCAGCAAGGCTGAAGTTTAAATACTCTTCACGCTTTTTTCTTGTGCCACGCTTATTTTTTTTTATTGAATATATTTTTTCTTCATCTAATCAGCCTATATACAAATTTTCATTGTTTTTGCTCATTAAGTGCCGGAGATATGCAAATTATTGATTTTTGGAAAAAAATGGGCGTAACCATGCCCATTTTTGTCAAAATAGTTTTAATGCCTCCCCAAGAACATAACTGTGAAGTTTCATGTCAATTGGATAAGAAACAAAAAAAGTTTTCCATACAACGACGTGAATATTGCTTCTCTTCCTCTTCTTCATTTTGTATTGCAGCTACCAGTTCCAGTTGCCCGATCTCAAAGAAACTTTCAGGTATTTAATCGAACCATGCAAAACTACTATGTTTGAAATTTCAGCCCTCTATCATACAAAACAAAAAAGTTTTCCATACAACGACGTTAAATCTTAATTTCTCTTCCTCTTCTTCATTTTGTATGGCAGCTACCAGTTCTAGTTGCCCGATCTCAATGAAACTTTCAGGCATTATGTAGGACTATGTTAAACTACTATGTTTGAAATTTCAGCTCTCTATCTTTCAAAACAAAAAAGTTTTCATATAACGATTAAAATTTGATTTTCTTCTTCATTTCGTATGGGGGCTACCAGTTCCAATAATCCGATATGGCCGGTTCCGACCAATGATTTGACCACACATTAGAGAAGACTGCCTGCAAAATTTCAGCTCGATATCTTCAAAACTGTGGGAGGAGATAGCATATTCACAGACAGACGGACAGACGGACATGGCTATATCAACTCGTCTTGTCGAGCTGATCAAGAATTTATATACTTTATTCAGGGGAGGAGATAAAATTGTGGGTTGCAGTTTTGTTGAGTTACTCATTCTGAGTCTACATACCGACTTTCATGTTTCTAACTCTATGGATGTTTGAGTTATAACATTTTCAAAAAGAGGGCGGTGCTGGATGGGCGGCAAGGAGTGGGCGTGGAACAAAACCATTCAAACTTGATCTGCTGCCAAGCATCTACCCACCAAATTTCAAGTCGCTAGCTCTCATAGTTTTCCATACAACGACGTGAATATTGCTTCTCTTCCTCTTCTTCATTTTGTATGGCAGCTACCAGTTCCAGTTGCCCGATCTCAAGGAAACTTTCAGGTATTTAATCGAACCATGCAAAACTACTATGTTTGAAATTTCAGCCCTCTATCATACAAAACAAAAAAGTTTTCCATACAACGACGTTAAATCTTAATTTCTCTTCCTCTTCTTTATTTTGTATGGCAGCTACCAGATCTAGTTGCCCGATCTCAATGAAACTTTCAGGCATTATGTAGGACTATGTTAAACTGCTATGTTTGAAATTTCAGCTCTCTATCTTTCAAAACAAAAATGTTTTCCATATAACGATTCATTGAAATGTACTTTTGTAGTGTACGTAATCATAAACTAACTAAAAGAAACAAAAGGTAATGGTTCCTTTTAAGAAATATTCAATTTATTTTTAATGCATTGATTTTAAAAAATCTAAAATCATCCAATTTTGTAATGTTTGTAATCATAAACAAACTAACAGAATAAAAACAGTAAGGGTGGTATAGTCGAGTATACTCGACAATATAAACCCTGCACAAATGGTAGGCGGTGCCACCCCCTCAATCTACAAAAACATCGGAAAATCGGTCAAAAAATGTGGATTCTACTAAAAATTTAATTTTGTTGGCTTCTGAGGGGTAGCCATCAAAGAGATGGTAATATCGTGGTATGCAGTTTTCAAGATGTATTATTAGTTGTGGAGATATAGTATTTTTAAGAAAAATACTAGTGGTGGAGAAATTAAGGGGAGGGGGTAAAATTGTGGATTGAAGTTTTGTAGAAATACTCATTCCGAGTCTACATACCGACTTTCATTTTTCTAACTCTTTGGAATTTTGAGTTAAAGCATTTTCAAAAAGAGGGTGGTGCTGGATGGGCGGCAAGGAGTGGGCGTGGAACAAAACCATTCAAACTTGATCTGCTGCCGAGCATCACGATTCTACCCACCAAATTTCAAGTCGCTAGCTCTTATAGTTTCCGAGAACCATTAGTGAGGACGGTCGGACGGAGAGACGGACGGTCGGACGGACGCGGCTAAATCAATTTCTCTTGTCGTCCCGATCAAGAATATATATACTTTATGGGGTCCCCTTCCCCTCCTTCAAAGCGTTACATACATTTGGCTTTTGCACAAACACCCTATGATACACAGTATGTGTACAGGGTATAAACATGGTTCCTTTAAAATGTATTCAATATTAAATTTTTTGCATAGATTTAAAAAAAAAATAAAAAAACATCCATTGAAATGCTCTTTTGTATGAATGTAATCATAAACTAACTAAAAGAAACAAAAAACATGGGAGGGGTAAAATTGTTGTTTGAAGTTTTGTAGAGTTACTCATTCTGAGTCTACATACCGACTTTCATGTTTCTAACTCTTTGGATGTTTGAGTTATAGCATTTTCAAAAAGAGGTTGGTGCTGGATGGGCGGCAAGGAGTGGGCGTGGAACAAAACCATTTAAACTTGATCTGCTGCCGAGCATCACGATTCTACCCACCAAATTTCAAGTCGCTAGCTCTCATAGTTTCCGAGAACCATTAGTGAGGACGGACGGACGGACAGATGGAGAGACGAACAGTCGGACGGACGTGGCTTAATCAATTTCTCTTGTTGTCCCGATCAAGAATATATATACTTTATGGGGTCCTCCTCTCCTCCTTCACAGCGTTACATACATTTGGCTTTTGCACAAACAAAAAAAAAATGGTTCCTTTTAAAAAAATTAAATATTAATTTTTTATGCATATATTTAAAAAAAAAAAAATTTAAAATCATCAATTGAAATGTTCTTTTGTAGTGTTTGTAATTATAAACTATTTAAAAGAAACCAAAAATCATGGTTCCTTTTAAAATATACAAAATTAATATTCATGCATAGATTTAAAAAAAAAAATCAAAAATGATTTATTGAAATGCTCTTTTTGAGTGATTGTAATCATAAACTAACTAAACGAAACCAAAAACATGGTTCCTTTTAAAAATAATCAATATTAATTTTTATGCAAAATTTTAAAATATATAAAGTCATCCATTGAAGTGTACTTTTGTAGTGTAGATTACATACTTTAACTAAAAGAAACCAAAAATCATTGTTCCTTTTAAAATATTCAATTTTAATTTTATAAAAATATATAAAGTCATCCATTGTAATGATCTTTTTTAGTGATTGTAATCACAAACCAACTAATCGAAAGAAAAAACATGGTTCCTTTTAAAATATTCAATTTTAATTTTTGTGAATAGATTTAAAAAAAATGTAAAGTCATCCATTGAAATGTACTTTTGTAGTGTACGTAATCATAAACTAACTAAAAGAAACAAAAGGTAATGGTTCCTTTTAAGAAATATTCAATTTATTTTTAATGCATAGATTTTAAAAAAATCTAAAATCATCCAATTTTGTAATGTTTGTAATCATAAACAAACTAACAGAATAAAAACAGTAAGGGTGGTATAGTCGAGTATACTCGACAATATAAACCCTGCACAAATGGTAGGCGGTGCCACCCCCTCAATCTACAAAAACATCGGAAAATCGGTCAAAAAATGTGGATTCTACTAAAAATTTAATTTTGTTGGCTTCTGAGGGGTAGCCATCAAAGAGATGGTAATATTGTGGTATGCAGTTTTCAAGATGTATTATTAGTTGTGGAGATATAGTATTTTTAAGAAAAATACTAGTGGTGGAGAAATTAAGGGGAGGGGTAAAATTGTTGTTTGAAGTTTTGTAGAGTTACTCATTCTGAGTCTACATACCGACTTTCATTTTTCTAACTCTTTGGAATTTTGAGTTATAGCTTTTTCAAAAAGAGGGTGGTGCTGAATAGGCGGCAAGGAGTGGGCGTGGAACAAAACCATTCAAACTTGATCTGCTGCCAAGCATCTACCCACCAAATTTCAAGTCGATAGCTCTCATAGTTTCCGAGAACCATTAGTGAGGACGGTCGGATGGAGAGACGGACGGTCGGACGGACGTGGCTAAATCAATTTCTCTTGTTGTCCCGATCAAGAATATATATACTTTATGGGGTCCCCTTCCCCTCCTTCACAGCGTTACATACATTTGGCTTTTGCACAAACACCCTATGATACACAGTATGTGTACAGGGTATAAACATGGTTCCTTTAAAATGTATTCAATATTAAATTTTTTGCATAGATTTAAAAAAAAAAAATAAAAAAACATCCATTGAAATGCTCTTTTGTATAAATGTAATCATAAACTAACTAAAAGAAACAAAAAACATGGTTCCTTTTAAAAATATTCAATATTAATTTTTGTACATAGATTTAAAAAAAAAAAAAAACAAAAACCCATCCATTGAAAAGTACTTTTGAAGTGTTTGTAATCATAAACTAACTAAAAGAACCAAAAAACCATAGTTCCTTTTAAAACTAGTCAATATTAATTATTATGCATAGATTTTAAAAAATCTAAAGTCATCCATTGAAATGTACTTTTGTAGTGTATGTAACAAAAAAAAAAAAAATGGTTCCTTTTAAAAATATTCAATATTAATTTTTTATGCATAGATTTTAAGAAAAAATCTAAAATCATCCATTGCAATGTTCTTTTGTAGTGTATGTAATCATAAACTAACTAAAAACCAGTAAGGACGTTATCTTCAGCAAGGCTGAAGCTATAATACTTTTCACTTTGTGTCACTATAAAAAAAACTAAATGAATAGTTTTCATGCATCCCTAACAACATAACTGTAATGTTTCAAGTCAATTCGTTAAAAAACAAAAAATTTTTCCATACAACGGTTCAAGTTTTGCGATAAGTGGGCGTAGCCATGCCCACATTTGGTTAAAATAGTTTTTATTCCTCCCTAAGAACATAACTGTAAAGTTTCAAGTCAATTGGTTAAAAAACAAAAAAGTTTTCCATACATAGGGTCAATTTTCGCTATAAAAGGGCGTGGCCACGCCCACTTTTGATCAAAATAGTTTTCATTCCTCCCTAAGAGCATAACTGCAAAGTTTCATATCAATTGGTTAAAAAACAAAAAAGTTTTCCATACAACGGGTCAATTTTCGCTATAAGTAGGCGTGGCTACGCCCACTTTTGGTCAAAATAGTTTTCATTCCTCCCTAGGAACATAACTGTAAAGTTTTAAGTCAATTGGTTAAAAAACAAAAAAGTTTTCCATACAAAGCGTCAAGTTAAGCTATAAGTAGGCGTGGCCATGCCCACTTTTGATCAAAATAGTTTTCATTCCTCCCTAAGAGCACAACTGCAAAGTTTCAAGTCAATTGGTTAAAAAACAAAAAAGTTTTCCATACAACGGATAAATTTTCGCTATAAGTGGGCGTGGCTACGCCCACTTTTGGTCAAAATAGTTTTCATTCCTCCCTAAGAGCATAACTGCAAAGTTTCAAATCAATTGGTTAAAAAACAAAAAAGTTTTCCATACAACGGGTCAATTTTCGCTATAAGTAGGCGTGGCTACGCCCACTTTTGGTCAAAATAGTTTTCATTCCTCCCTAGGAACATAACTGTAAAGTTTTAAGTCAATTGGTTAAAAAACAAAAAAGTTTTCCATACAAAGCGTCAAGTTAAGCTATAAGTGGGCGTGGCCATGCCCACTTTTGATCAAAATAGTTTTCATTCCTCCCTAAGAGCACAACTGCAAACTTTCAAGTCAATTGGTTAAAAAACAAAAAAGTTTTCCATACAACGGATAAATTTTCGCTATAAGTGGGCGTGGCTACGCCCACTTTTGGTCAAAATAGTTTTCATTCCTCCCTAAGAGCATAACTGCAAAGTTTCAAATCAATTGGTTAGAAAACAAAAAAGTTTTCCATACAACGGGTCAATTTTCGCTATAAGTAGGCGTGGCTACGCCCACTTTTGGTCAAAATAGTTTTCATTCCTCCCTAGGAACATAACTGTAAAGTTTTAAGTCAATTGGTTAAAAAACAAAAAAGTTTTCCATACAAAGCGTCAAGTTAAGCTATAAGTGGGCGTGGCCATGCCCACTTTTGATCAAAATAGTTTTCATTCCTCCCTAAGAGCACAACTGCAAAGTTTCAAGTCAATTGGTTAAAAAACAAAAAAGTTTTCCATACAACGGATAAATTTTCGCTATAAGTGGGCGTGGCTACGCCCACTTTTGGTCAAAATAGTTTTCATTCCTCTCTAAGAACATAACTGTAAAGTTTCAAGTCAATTGGTTAAAAAACAAAAAAGTTTTCCATACAAAGTGTCAATTTTCGCTATAAGTGGGCGTGGCTACGCCCACTTTTGGTCAAAATAGTTTTCATTCCTCCCTAAGAACATAACTGTAAAGTTTCAAGTCAATTGGTTAAAAAACAAGAAAGTTTTCCATACAAAGGGTCAAGTTTAGCTATAAGTGGGCGTGGCCACGCCCACTTTTGATCAAAATAGTTTTCATTCCTCCCTAAGAACATAACTTTAAAATTTCAAGTCAATTGGTTAAGAAACAAAAAAGTTTTCCATACAACGACGTGAATATGGCTTCTCTTCCTCTTCTTCATTTTGTATGGGAGCTACCAGTTCCAGATGTCCAATCTCAATGAAACTTTCAGGCATGTAGTCGGACCATGTAAAACTACTATGTTTAAAATTTCAGCACTCTATTGTACAAAACAAAAAAGTTTTCCATACAACGATTCAAGTTTTGTTCACTTTTCTTCTTCTTTTCGTATGGGAGCTACCTGTTCCAATAATCCGATCATGCTGGTTCCGACGAATGATTCATCGTAATAAATTCTAAGACTCTGTGCAAAGTTTCAGCTCGATAGCTTCAAAACTGAGGGACTAGTTTGCATACATACAGACAGACAGACAGACAGACAGACAGACAGACAGACGGACAGACGGACATGGCTAAATCAACTCGTCTTGTCGTCCTGATCAAGAATATATATACTTTATATAGTCGGAAATTAATATTTCGATCTGTTACAAACTCCGTGACAAAGTTAATATACTATTTCACATAAGTGAAAAGTATAAAAACCAAAAGTTATGGTTCCTTTTAAAATATACAATTTTATTTAAATACTGCTAAAAATTACAAGAAAATCGGCCAAAAAATGTGGATTCTACTAAAAATTTAATTTTGTTGGCCTCTGAGGGGTAGCCATCAAAGAGATGGTAATATTGTGGTATGCAGTTTTCAAGATGTATTATTAGTTGTGGAGATATAGCTTTTTTAAGAAAAATACTAGGGGCGGAGAAATTAAGGGGAGGGGTAAAATTGTTGTTTGAAGTTTTGTAGAGTTACTCATTCTGAGTCTACATACCGACTTTCATGTTTCTAACTCTTTGGATGTTTGAGTTATAGCATTTTCAAAAAGAGGTTGGTGCTGGATGGGCGGCAAGGAGTGGGCGTGGAACAAAACCATTCAAACTTGATCTGCTGCCGAGCATCACGATTCTACCCACCAAATTTCAAGTCGCTAGCTCTTATAGTTTCCGAGAACCATTAGTGAGGACGGACGGACGGACAGATGGAGAGACGAACAGTCGGACGGATGTGGCTAAATAAATTTCTCTTGTTGTCCCGATCAAGAATATATATACTTTATGGGGTCCTCCTCTCCTCCTTCACAGCGTTACATACATTTGGCTTTTGCACAAACAAAAAAAAAAATGGTTCCTTTTAAAAAAATTAAATATTAATTTTTTATGCATATATTTAAAAAAAAATTTAAAATCATCAATTGAAATGTTCTTTTGTCGTGTTTGTAATTATAAACTGTTTAAAAGAAACCAAAAATCATGGTTCCTTTTAAAATATACAAAATTAATATTCATGCATAGATTTAAAAAAAAAATCAAAAATGATTTATTGAAATGCTCTTTTTGAGTGATTGTAATCATAAACTAACTAATCGAAACCAAAAACATGGTTCCTTTTAAAAATAATCAATATTAATTTTTATGCAAACATTTTAATAAAGTCATCCATTGAAGAGTACTTTTGTAGTGTAGATTACATACACTAACTAAAAGAAACCAAAAATCATTGTTCCTTTTAAAATATTCAATTTTAATTTTATAAAAATATATAAAGTCATCCATTGTAATGATCTTTTTTAGTGATTGTAATCATAAACTAACTAATCGAAAGAAAAAAACATGGTTCCTTTTAAAATATTCAATTTTAATTTTTGTGCATAGATTTAAAAAAAATCTAAAGTCATCCATTGAAATGTACTTTTGTAGTGTACGTAATCATAAACTAACTAAAAGAAACAAAAGGTAATGGTTCCTTTTAGAAAATATTCAATTTATTTTTAATGCGTAGATTTTAAAAAAATCTAAAATCATCCAATTTTGTAATGTTTGTAATCATAAACAAACTAACAGAATAAAATCAGTAAGGGTGGTATAGTCGAGTATACTCGACAATATAAACCCTGCACAAATGGTAGGCGGTGCCACCCCCTCAATCTACAAAAACATCGGAAAATCGGTCAAAAAATGTGGATTCTACTAAAAATTTAATTTTGTTGGCCTCTGAGGGGTAGCCATCAAAGAGAGGGTAATATTGTGGTATGCAGTTTTTAAGATGTATTATTAGTTGTGGAGATATAGCTTTTTTAAGAAAAATACTAGGGCTGGAGAAATTAAGGGGAGGGGGTAAAATTGTGGTTTGAAGTTTTGTAGAGTTACTTTTTCTGAGTCTACATACCGACTTTCATTTTTCTAACTCTTTGGAATTTTGAGTTATAGCATTTTCAAAAAGAGGGTGGTGCTGAATAGGCGTCTCATAGTTTCCGAGAACCATTAGTGAGGACGGTCGGACGGACGTGGCTAAATCAATTTCTCTTGTCGTCCCGATCAAGAATATATATACTTTATGGGGTCCCCTTCCCCTCCTTCACAGCGTTACATACATTTGGCTTTTGCACAAACACCCTATGATACACAGTATGTGTACAGGGTATAAACATGGTTCCTTTAAAATGTGTTCAATATTAATTTTTTTGCATAGATTTAAAAAAAAAAATAAAAAACATCTATTGAAATGCTCTTTTGTATGAATGTAATCATAAACTAACTAAAAGAAACAAAAACATGGTTCCTTTTAAAAATATTCAATATTAATTTTTATACATAGAATTAAAAAAAAAAACCAAAAACCATCCATTGAAAAGTACTTTTGAAGTGTTTGTAATCATAAACTAACTAAAAGAAACAAAAAACCATAGTTCCTTTTAAAACTAGTCAATATTAATTATTATGCATAGATTTTAAAAAATCTAAAGTCATCCATTGAAATGTACTTTTCTAGTGTATGTAACAAAAAAAAAAAATGGCTACTTTTAAAAATATTCAATATTAATTTTTTTGCATAGATTATAAGAAAAAAAATCTAAAATCATCCATTGCAATGTTCCTTTGTAGTATATGTAATCATAAACTAACTAAAAAAAACCAAAAGTTATGGTTCCTTTAAAAATATACAATTTTATTTAAATACTGCTAAAAATTACAAGAAAATCGGTCAAAAAATGTGGATTCTACTAAAAATGTAATTTTGTTGGCCTCTGAGGGGTAGCCATCAAAGAGATGGTAATATTGTGGTATGCAGTTTTCAAGATGTATTATTAGTTGTGGAGATATAGCTTTTTTAAGAAAAATACTAGTGGCGGAGAAATTAAGGGGAGGGGTAAAATTGTTGTTTGAAGTTTTGTAGAGTTACTCATTCTGAGTCTACATACCGACTTTCATGTTTCTAACTCTTTGGATGTTTGAGTTATAGCATTTTCAAAAAGAGGTTGGTGCTGGATGGGCGGCAAGGAGTGGGCGTGGAACAAAACCATTCAAACTTGATCTGCTGCCGAGCATCACGATTCTACCCACCAAATTTCAAGTCGCTAGCTCTTATAGTTTCCGAGAACCATTAGTGAGGACGGACGGACGGACGGACAGATGAAGAGACAAACAGTCGGACGAACGTGGCTTAATCAATTTCTCTTGTCGTCCCGATCAAGAATATATATACTTTATGGGGTCCCCCTCCCCTCCTTCACAGCGTTACATACATTTGGCTTTTGCACAAACACCCTATGATACACAGTATGTGTACAGGGTATAAACATGGTTCCTTTAAAATGTATTCAATATTCAATTTTTTGCATACATTTAAAAAAAATAAATAAAAAAACATCCATTGAAATTCTCTTTTGTATGACTGTAATCATAAACTAACTAAAAGAAACAAAAAACATGGTTCCTTTTAAAAATATTCAATATTAATTTTTATGCATAGATTTAAAAAAAAAAAACAAAAACCATCTATTGAAAAGTACTTTTGTAGAGTTTGTAATCATAAACTAACTAAAAGAAACAAAAAAACCATAGTTCCTTTTAAAAATATTCAATATTAATTTTTATGCATAGATTTTAAAAAATCTAAAGTCATCCATTGAAATGTACTTTTGTATGCAATCATAAACTAACTAAAAGAAACCAAAAAAACATGGATCCTTCTAAAAATATTTAATATTAAGTTTTATGCATAGATTTTAAGAAAAAAATCTAAAATCATCCATTGAAATGTTCTTTTGTAGTGTATGTAACAAAAAAAAAATGGTTCCTTTTAAAAATATCTAATATTAATTTTTATGCATAGATTTAAAAAAAAATGTAAATCATCAATTGCTGTGTTCTTTTGTAGTGATTGTAATCATAAACTAACTAAAAGAAACCAAAAATCATGGTTCCTTTTAAAATATTCAATTTTAATTTGTATGCATTGATTATAAAAATATCTAAAGTCATCCATTGTAATGATCTTTTTTAGTGATTGTAATCATAAACTAACTAATCGAAAGAAAAAAAACATGGTTCCTTTTAAAATATTCAATTTTAATTTTTATGCATTGATTATAAAAATATCTAAAGTCATCCATTGTAATGATCTTTTTTAGTGATTGTAATCATAAACTAACTAATCGAAAGAAAAAAAAAATGGTTCCTTTTAAAATATTCAATTTTAATTTTTGTGAATAGATTTTAAAAAATCTAAAGTCATCCATTGAAATGTACTTTTGTAGTGTACGTAATCATAAACTAACTAAAAGAAACAAAAGGTAATGGTTTCTTTTAAAAAATATTCAATTTATTTTTAATGCATAGATTTAAAAAAAATCTAAAATCATCCAATTTTGTAATGTTTGTAATCATTAACAAACTAACAGAAAAAAAACAGTAAGGGTGGTATAGTCGAGTATACTCGACAATATAAACCCTGCACAAATGGTAGGCGGTGCCACCCCCTCAATCTACAAAAACATCGGAAAATCGGACAAAAAATGGGGATTCTACTAAAAATATAATTTTGTTGGCCTCTGAGGGGTAGCCATCAAAGAGAGGGTAATATTGTGGTATGCAGTTTTTAAGATGTATTATTAGTTGTGGAGATATAGCTTTTTTAAGAAAAATACTAGGGCTGGAGAAATTAAGGGGAGGGGGTAAAATTGTGGTTTGAAGTTTTCTAGAGTTACTCATTCCGAGTCTACATACCGACTTTCATTTTTCTAACTCTTTGGAATTTTGAGTTATAGCATTTTCAAAAAGAGGGTGGTGCTGAATAGGCGGCAAGGAGTGGGCGTGGAACAAAACCATTCAAACTTGATCTGCTGCCAAGCATCTACCCACCAAATTTCAAGTCGCTAGCTCTCATAGTTTCCGAGAACCATTAGTGACGATGCACAGTGGGGCCTTCTGAGTTTTTCCATTGCAAAAATCATATCTTCTGAACGAATAAAGATAATTGCATGAAATAAGTTTTGTTTGAAAGGGAATTCCTTAAGCTTTAAAACAAGCCATCGTTCAATATCTGGGAGCGGCATAGTAGGTTGTCAAAGTCAGAATTTGTTTCCGGTGCAGCTTTAGCGTCAGAAAATGGCTAGTTTTCCATTGTTTATAAACTTAGAAATTTGCGACTGTACACAGTATATATAATCTTGATCAGTATCACAAGACGAGTAGATATAGCCATTTTTGTCCGTCCGTATGTACGTCTATCAGTATTTTTACAATATCTGCCACAATTTTGAAGTTATCGACCTGAAATTTTGCACAGTGTCTTCTTTTCTGTGCGATCAACTCATAAGTCGGAATCGGCATGATCGGGCTATTAGAACTGGTAGTCCCCATACGAAAAGAAGAAGAAAAATGAACAAAACTTGATTCGTTGTATAGAAAACTTTTTTGTTTTTGAAGATAGAGGGATGAAACTTCAAACATAGTACTTTCACATAGTTCGACAAAATGCTAGAAAGTTTCATTGAGATAGGGCAACTGGAACTGGTACCTGCCATACGAAATGAAGAAGAGGAAGAGAAGCATATTTAAGTCGTTGTATGGAAAACTTTTTTGATTTTCAACATAAAGAGCTGAAATTTAAAATGTAGTCTTGTAGTAGGCCAATTACCTATAAGTATCATTATGATCGAACCACTGGAACTGGCACATGCCATACAAAATGTAGGAAATTAAGACATTTTACCCCCCTTTACACCGTCTACGATCAATTTTACGCACCAGCAGCATTGCAAAATACAACAGGTTGCTTCCTATGACAACATTGGTTCACTTTATAAACATTTTAAAGCTGTTACAGAGAAACTTTTTACTTTGCATTCTTCCTCTTATAGCTGCGGCAGCGACTTTTTGCATATTTTTCTGCGAGGTTTCGACCGTTTTCTAATAAATGGATCCAAAGGGGTATAACCTTTTTTGAATTAGGTAAAGGAATATCTAAATAACATATGTTTAAAATTTGGAAGGTGAAATAAAATGAGGTTTTTTTTAATTGTCCACCAAAGTTAAAAAATACCCAAAAAATAGATAGTTCGAAAAACAGCTCCCTTAAAAAAACTACAACTGCCAAAGGCTTCATATTTATGTTATAACACTATAACTTAGCTACCTAAGAATATAAATTAATTCGATAATGATTCCTGTTATAATTGCGTTGCTATTCCAAATCAAAGATGGCGAATTTACAAAAAATATAGTATGTTATTAAAAGTTGAAAAAAGGGTCAACTTTGACTGGCGATAGCTTTCAAACTATAATTTAGATTTCTTTAAGGTTAATATTTCCTTAATCTCTGGAAAATTCTCTATCAGGCTCATATAATTGTTTTATCAAAAGCGTCCATGAAATTTTTGATTTTTGCCAGCTGAATGTATCTAAGGCCCCTCTGTGCGACGGTCGGACGGAGAGACGGACGGTCGGACGAACGTGGCTAAATCAATTTCTCTTGTCGTCCCGATCAAGAATATATATACTTTATGGGGTCCCCTTCCCCACCTTCACAGCGTTACATACATTTGGCTTTTGCACAAACACCCTATGATACACAGTATGTGTACAGGGTATAAACATGGTTCCTTTAAAATGTATTCAATATTAAATTGTTTGCATAGATTTAAAAAAAAAATAAAAAAAAAACATCCATTGAAATGCTCTTTTGTATGAATGTAATCATAAACTAACTAAAAGAAACAAAAAACATGGTTCCTTTTAAAAATATTCAATATTAATTTCTATGCATAGATTTAAAAATATCTAAAGTCTTCCATTGAAATGTTATTTTGTACTGTATGTAATCTTAAAATTTTTTATAAGCAACAAAAAAACATGGTTCCTTTTAAAAATATTCAATATTAATTTTTTTTTGTGATTTTTAGTGATTGTAATCATAAACTAACCAAACGAAATAAATAAACATGGTTCCTTTTAAAAATATTCAATATTAATTTTCATGCATAGATTTAAAAAAAAATCAAAAATGATCCATTGAAATGCTCTTTTTTAGTGATTGTAATTATTAACTAACTAAAACAAACAAAAAAAAACATGGTTCCTTTTAAAATATTCAATTTTTATTTTTGTGCATAGATTGTACTTTTGTAGTGTATGTAATCATAAACTAATTAAAAGAAACAAAAAATCATGGTTCATTTTAAAAATATTCGATATTAATTTTTATGCATAGATTTAAAAAAAAAAAAACCAAAAACCATCCATTGAAAAGTACTTTTGTAGTGTTTGTAATCATAAACTAACTAAAAGAAACAAAAAATAATGGTTCCTTTTAAAAAATATTAAATTTATTTTTAATGCATAGATTTAAAAAAAAAAAATCTAAAATCATCCACTGAAATGTTATTTTGTAATGTATGTAATCATAAACAAACTAACAGAAAAAAAACAGTAAGGGCGGTATAGTCGAGTATACTCGACAATATAAACGCAGCACAAATGGTAGGCGGTGCCACTCCCTCAATCTACAAAAACATATTGATCTGACGTTGCCTATTTAAATAGTGTTGAAAATATCAAGAAAATCGGTGAAAAATGTGGACTCTACTAAAAATTTAATTTTGTTGGCCTCTGAGGGGTAGCCATCAAAGAGAGGCGAAATTTGTGGCATGCAGTTTTTAAGATGTATTATTAGTTGTGGAGATATAGCTTTTCTAAGAAAAATACTAGGGGTGGAGTTTTGTAGAGTTACTCATTCTGAGTCTACATACCGACTTTCATGTTTCTAACTCTATGGATGTTTGAGTTATAGTATTTTCAAAAAGAGGGTGGTGCTGGATGGGCGGCAAGGAGTGGGCGTGGAACAAAACCATTCAAACTTGATCTGCTGCCGAGCATCACGATTCTACCCAACAAATTTCAAGTCGCTAGCTCTTATAGTTTCCGGGAACCATTAGTGTGGACGGACGGGCGGACGGAGTGACGGACATTCGGACGGACGTGGCTTAATCAATTTCTCTTGTCGTCCCGATCAAGAATATATATACTTTATGGGGTCCCCCTCCCCTCCTTCACAGCGTTACATACATTTGGCCTTTGCACAAACTCCCTAAGATAACACAGTTGGTGTTCAGGGTATAAACATGGTTCCTTTTATATGTATTCAATATTAAATTTTTTGCATAGATTTAAAAAAAATCAAAAATCATCCATTGAAATGCTTTGTTAGATTGAATATAATCATAAACAAACTAAAACTTTAAAAATATCCAATTCCGACGAATGATTCATCGTAATAAATTCTAAGACTCTGTGCAAAGTTTCAGCTCGATAGCTTCAAAACTGAGGGACTAGTTTGCATACATACAGACAGACAGAGAGACAGACAGACCGACAGACAGACAGACGGACATGGCTAAATCAACTCGTCTTGTCGTCCTGATCAAGAATATATATACTTTATATAGTCGGAAATTAATATTTCGATCTGTTACAAACTCCGTGACAAAGTTATTATACTATTTCACATAAGTGAAAAGTATAAAAAAATGGTTCCTATTAAAAAATATGCAATATTAATTTTTATGCATAGATTTTAAAATATCTAAAGTCTTCCAATGAAATGTTCTTTTGTATTGTATGTAATCTTAAAATTTTTAAAAGCAACAAAAAAACATGGTTCCTTTTAAAAATATTCAATATTAATTCTTTTTAGTGATTGTAATCATAAACTAACCAAACGAAATAAAAAACCAGTAAGGACGCTAACTTCAGCAAGGCTGAAGTTTAAATACTCTTCACGCTTTTTTCTTGTGCCACGCTTATTTTTTTTATTGAATATATTTTTTCTTCATCTAATTAGCCTATATACAAATTTTCATTGTTTTTGCTCATTAAGTGCCGGAGATATGCAAATTATTGATTTTTGGAAAAAAATGGGCGTAACCATGCCCATTTTTGTCAAAATAGTTTTAATGCCTCCCCAAGAACATAACTGTGAAGTTTCATGTCAATTGGATAAGAAACAAAAAAAGTTTTCCATACAACGACGTGAATATTGCTTCTCTTCCTCTTCTTCATTTTGTATTGCAGCTACCAGTTCCAGTTGCCCGATCTCAAAGAAACTTTCAGGTATTTAATCGAACCATGCAAAACTACTATGTTTGAAATTTCAGCCCTCTATCATACAAAACAAAAAAGTTTTCCATACAACGACGTTAAATCTTAATTTCTCTTCCTCTTCTTCATTTTGTATGGCAGCTACCAGTTCTAGTTGCCCGATCTCAATGAAACTTTCAGGCATTATGTAGGACTATGTTAAACTACTATGTTTGAAATTTCAGCTCTCTATCTTTCAAAACAAAAAAGTTTTCATATAACGATTAAAATTTGATTTTCTTCTTCATTTCGTATGGGGGCTACCAGTTCCAATAATCCGATATGGCCGGTTCCGACCAATGATTTGACCACACATTAGAGAAGACTGCCTGCAAAATTTCAGCTCGATATCTTCAAAACTGTGGGAGGAGATAGCATATTCACAGACAGACGGACAGACGGACATGGCTATATCAACTCGTCTTGTCGAGCTGATCAAGAATTTATATACTTTATTCAGGGGAGGAGATAAAATTGTGGGTTGCAGTTTTGTTGAGTTACTCATTCTGAGTCTACATACCGACTTTCATGTTTCTAACTCTATGGATGTTTGAGTTATAACATTTTCAAAAAGAGGGCGGTGCTGGATGGGCGGCAAGGAGTGGGCGTGGAACAAAACCATTCAAACTTGATCTGCTGCCAAGCATCTACCCACCAAATTTCAAGTCGCTAGCTCTCATAGTTTTCCATACAACGACGTGAATATTGCTTCTCTTCCTCTTCTTCATTTTGTATGGCAGCTACCAGTTCCAGTTGCCCGATCTCAAGGAAACTTTCAGGTATTTAATCGAACCATGCAAAACTACTATGTTTGAAATTTCAGCCCTCTATCATACAAAACAAAAAAGTTTTCCATACAACGACGTTAAATCTTAATTTCTCTTCCTCTTCTTTATTTTGTATGGCAGCTACCAGATCTAGTTGCCCGATCTCAATGAAACTTTCAGGCATTATGTAGGACTATGTTAAACTACTATGTTTGAAATTTCAGCTCTCTATCTTTCAAAACAAAAATGTTTTCCATATAACGATTCATTGAAATGTACTTTTGTAGTGTACGTAATCATAAACTAACTAAAAGAAACAAAAGGTAATGGTTCCTTTTAAAAAATATTCAATTTATTTTTAATGCATAGATTTTAAAAAATCTAAAATCATCCAATTTTGTAATGTTTGTAATCATAAACAAACTAACAGAATAAAAACAGTAAGGGTGGTATAGTCGAGTATACTCGACAATATAAACCCTGCACAAATGGTAGGCGGTGCCACCCCCTCAATCTACAAAAACATCGGAAAATCGGTCAAAAAATGTGGATTCTACTAAAAATTTAATTTTGTTGGCTTCTGAGGGGTAGCCATCAAAGAGATGGTAATATCGTGGTATGCAGTTTTCAAGATGTATTATTAGTTGTGGAGATATAGTATTTTTAAGAAAAATACTAGTGGTGGAGAAATTAAGGGGAGGGGGTAAAATTGTGGTTTGAAGTTTTGTAGAAATACTCATTCCGAGTCTACATACCGACTTTCATTTTTCTAACTCTTTGGAATTTTGAGTTAAAGCATTTTCAAAAAGAGGGTGGTGCTGGATGGGCGGCAAGGAGTGGGCGTGGAACAAAACCATTCAAACTTGATCTGCTGCCGAGCATCACGATTCTACCCACCAAATTTCAAGTCGCTAGCTCTTATAGTTTCCGAGAACCATTAGTGAGGACGGTCGGACGGAGAGACGGACAGTCGGACGGACGTGGCTAAATCAATTTCTCTTGTCGTCCCGATCAAGAATATATATACTTTATGGGGTCCCCTTCCCCTCCTTCAAAGCGTTACATACATTTGGCTTTTGCACAAACACCCTATGATACACAGTATGTGTACAGGGTATAAACATGGTTCCTTTAAAATGTATTCAATATTAAATTTTTTGCATAGATTTAAAAAAAAAATAAAAAAACATACATTGAAATGCTCTTTTGTATGAATGTAATCATAAACTAACTAAAAGAAACAAAAAACATGGGAGGGGTAAAATTGTTGTTTGAAGTTTTGTAGAGTTACTCATTCTGAGTCTACATACCGACTTTCATGTTTCTAACTCTTTGGATGTTTGAGTTATAGCATTTTCAAAAAGAGGTTGGTGCTGGATGGGCGGCAAGGAGTGGGCGTGGAACAAAACCATTCAAACTTGATCTGCTGCCGAGCATCACGATTCTACCCACCAAATTTCAAGTCGCTAGCTCTCATAGTTTCCGAGAACCATTAGTGAGGACGGACGGACGGACAGATGGAGAGACGAACAGTCGGACGGACGTGGCTTAATCAATTTCTCTTGTTGTCCCGATCAAGAATATATATACTTTATGAGGTCCTCCTCTCCTCCTTCACAGCGTTACATACATTTGGCTTTTGCACAAACAAAAAAAAATGGTTCCTTTTAAAAAAATTAAATATTAATTTTTTATGCATATATTTAAAAAAAAAAAATTTAAAATCATCAATTGAAATGTTCTTTTGTAGTGTTTGTAATTATAAACTATTTAAAAGAAACCAAAAATCATGGTTCCTTTTAAAATATACAAAATTAATATTCATGCATAGATTTAAAAAAAAAAAATCAAAAATGATTTATTGAAATGCTCTTTTTGAGTGATTGTAATCATAAACTAACTAAACGAAACCAAAAACATGGTTCCTTTTAAAAATAATCAATATTAATTTTTATGCAAAATTTTAAAATATATAAAGTCATCCATTGAAGTGTACTTTTGTAGTGTAGATTACATACTTTAACTAAAAGAAACCAAAAATCATTGTTCCTTTTAAAATATTCAATTTTAATTTTATAAAAATATATAAAGTCATCCATTGTAATGATCTTTTTTAGTGATTGTAATCACAAACCAACTAATCGAAAGAAAAAACATGGTTCCTTTTAAAATATTCAATTTTAATTTTTGTGAATAGATTTAAAAAAAATCTAAAGTCATCCATTGAAATGTACTTTTGTAGTGTACGTAATCATAAACTAACTAAAAGAAACAAAAGGTAATGGTTCCTTTTAAGAAATATTCAATTAATTTTTAATGCATAGATTTTTAAAAAATCTAAAATCATCCAATTTTGTAATGTTTGTAATCATAAACAAACTAACAGAATAAAAACAGTAAGGGTGGTATAGTCGAGTATACTCGACAATATAAACCCTGCACAAATGGTAGGCGGTGCCACCCCCTCAATCTACAAAAACATCGGAAAATCGGTCAAAAAATGTGGATTCTACTAAAAATTTAATTTTGTTGGCTTCTGAGGGGTAGCCATCAAAGAGATGGTAATATTGTGGTATGCAGTTTTCAAGATGTATTATTAGTTGTGGAGATATAGTATTTTTAAGAAAAATACTAGTGGTGGAGAAATTAAGGGGAGGGGTAAAATTGTTGTTTGAAGTTTTGTAGAGTTACTCATTCTGAGTCTACATACCGACTTTCATTTTTCTAACTCTTTGGAATTTTGAGTTATAGCTTTTTCAAAAAGAGGGTGGTGCTGAATAGGCGGCAAGGAGTGGGCGTGGAACAAAACCATTCAAACTTGATCTGCTGCCAAGCATCTACCCACCAAATTTCAAGTCGATAGCTCTCATAGTTTCCGAGAACCATTAGTGAGGACGGTCGGATGGAGAGACGGACGGTCGGACGGACGTGGCTTAATCAATTTCTCTTGTTGTCCCGATCAAGAATATATATACTTTATGGGGTCCCCTTCCCCTCCTTCACAGCGTTACATACATTTGGCTTTTGCACAAACACCCTATGATACACAGTATGTGTACAGGGTATAAACATGGTTCCTTTAAAATGTATTCAATATTAAATTTTTTGCATAGATTTAAAAAAAAAAAATAAAAAAACATCCATTGAAATGCTCTTTTGTATAAATGTAATCATAAACTAACTAAAAGAAACAAAAAACATGGTTCCTTTTAAAAATATTCAATATTAATTTTTATACATAGATTTAAAAAAAAAAAAACCAAAAACCCATCCATTGAAAAGTACTTTTGAAGTGTTTGTAATCATAAACTAACTAAAAGAACCAAAAAACCATAGTTCCTTTTAAAACTAGTCAATATTAATTATTATGCATAGATTTTAAAAAATCTAAAGTCATCCATTGAAATGTACTTTTGTAGTGTATGTAACAAAAAAAAAAAAATGGTTCCTTTTAAAAATATTCAATATTAATTTTTTATGCATAGATTTTAAGAAAAAATCTAAAATCATCCATTGCAATGTTCTTTTGTAGTGTATGTAATCATAAACTAACTAAAAAAAACCAAAAGTTATGGTTCCTTTTAAAATATACAATTTTATTTAAATACTGCTAAAAATTACAATAAAATCGGCCAAAAAATGTGGATTCTACTAAAAATTTAATTTTGTTGGCCTCTGAGGGGTAGCCATCAAAGAGATGGTAATATTGTGGTATGCAGTTTTCAAGATGTATTATTAGTTGTGGAGATATAGCTTTTTTAAGAAAAATACTAGGGGCGGAGAAATTAAGGGGAGGGGTAAAATTGTTGTTTGAAGTTTTGTAGAGTTACTCATTCTGAGTCTACATACCGACTTTCATGTTTCTAACTCTTTGGATGTTTGAGTTATAGCATTTTCAAAAAGAGGTTGGTGCTGGATGGGCGGCAAGGAGTGGGCGTGGAACAAAACCATTCAAACTTGATCTGCTGCCGAGCATCACGATTCTACCCACCAAATTTCAAGTCGCTAGCTCTTATAGTGTCCGAGAACCATTAGTGAGGACGGACGGACGGACAGATGGAGAGACGAACAGTCGGACGGACGTGGCTAAATAAATTTCTCTTGTTGTCCCGATCAAGAATATATATACTTTATGGGGTCCTCCTCTCCTCCTTCACAGCGTTACATACATTTGGCTTTTGCACAAACAAAAAAAAAAATGGTTCCTTTTAAAAAAATT
Organism: Phortica okadai; assembly: GCA_034638295.1. NCBI lineage: Eukaryota > Metazoa > Arthropoda > Insecta > Diptera > Drosophilidae > Phortica > Phortica okadai. The sequence goes on along the minus strand of CM067851.1, from coordinate 25,021,925 downwards.
AAATATTAATTTTTTATGCATATATTTAAAAAAAAATTTAAAATCATCAATTGAAATGTTCTTTTGTCGTGTTTGTAATTATAAACTGTTTAAAAGAAACCAAAAATCATGGTTCCTTTTAAAATATACAAAATTAATATTCATGCATAGATTTAAAAAAAAAATCAAAAATGATTTATTGAAATGCTCTTTTTGAGTGATTGTAATCATAAACTAACTAAACGAAACCAAAAACATGGTTCCTTTTAAAAATAATCAATATTAATTTTTATGCAAACATTTTAATAAAGTCATCCATTGAAGAGTACTTTTGTAGTGTAGATTACATACACTAACTAAAAGAAACCAAAAATCATTGTTCCTTTTAAAATATTCAATTTTAATTTTATAAAAATATATAAAGTCATCCATTGTAATGATCTTTTTTAGTGATTGTAATCATAAACTAACTAATCGAAAGAAAAAAACATGGTTCCTTTTAAAATATTCAATTTTAATTTTTGTGCATAGATTTAAAAAAAATCTAAAGTCATCCATTGAAATGTACTTTTGTAGTGTACGTAATCATAAACTAACTAAAAGAAACAAAAGGTAATGGTTCCTTTTAGAAAATATTCAATTTATTTTTAATGCGTAGATTTTAAAAAAATCTAAAATCATCCAATTTTGTAATGTTTGTAATCATAAACAAACTAACAGAATAAAAACAGTAAGGGTGGTATAGTCGAGTATACTCGACAATATAAACCCTGCACAAATGGTAGGCGGTGCCACCCCCTCAATCTACAAAAACATCGGAAAATCGGTAAAAAAATGTGGATTCTACTAAAAATTTAATTTTGTTGGCCTCTGAGGGGTAGCCATCAAAGAGAGGGTAATATTGTGGTATGCAGTTTTTAAGATGTATTATTAGTTGTGGAGATATAGCTTTTTTAAGAAAAATACTAGGGCTGGAGAAATTAAGGGGAGGGGGTAAAATTGTGGTTTGAAGTTTTGTAGAGTTACTTTTTCTGAGTCTACATACCGACTTTCATTTTTCTAACTCTTTGGAATTTTGAGTTATAGCATTTTCAAAAAGAGGGTGGTGCTGAATAGGCGTCTCATAGTTTCCGAGAACCATTAGTGAGGACGGTCGGACGGACGTGGCTAAATCAATTTCTCTTGTCGTCCCGATCAAGAATATATATACTTTATGGGGTCCCCTTCCCCTCCTTCACAGCGTTACATACATTTGGCTTTTGCACAAACACCCTATGATACACAGTATGTGTACAGGGTATAAACATGGTTCCTTTAAAATGTGTTCAATATTAAATTTTTTGCATAGATTTAAAAAAAAAAATAAAAAACATCTATTGAAATGCTCTTTTGTATGAATGTAATCATAAACTAACTAAAAGAAACAAAAACATGGTTCCTTTTAAAAATATTCAATATTAATTTTTATACATAGAATTAAAAAAAAAAACCAAAAACCATCCATTGAAAAGTACTTTTGAAGTGTTTGTAATCATAAACTAACTAAAAGAAACAAAAAACCATAGTTCCTTTTAAAACTAGTCAATATTAATTATTATGCATAGATTTTAAAAAATCTAAAGTCATCCATTGAAATGTACTTTTCTAGTGTATGTAACAAAAAAAAAAAATGGCTCCTTTTAAAAATAATCAATATTAATTTTTTTGCATAGATTATAAGAAAAAAAATCTAAAATCATCCATTGCAATGTTCCTTTGTAGTATATGTAATCATAAACTAACTAAAAAAAACCAAAAGTTATGGTTCCTTTTAAAATATACAATTTTATTTAAATACTGCTAAAAATTACAAGAAAATCGGTCAAAAAATGTGGATTCTACTAAAAATTTAATTTTGTTGGCCTCTGAGGGGTAGCCATCAAAGAGATGGTAATATTGTGGTATGCAGTTTTCAAGATGTATTATTAGTTGTGGAGATATAGCTTTTTTAAGAAAAATACTAGTGGCGGAGAAATTAAGGGGAGGGGTAAAATTGTTGTTTGAAGTTTTGTAGAGTTACTCATTCTGAGTCTACATACCGACTTTCATGTTTCTAACTCTTTGGATGTTTGAGTTATAGCATTTTCAAAAAGAGGTTGGTGCTGGATGGGCGGCAAGGAGTGGGCGTGGAACAAAACCATTCAAACTTGATCTGCTGCCGAGCATCACGATTCTACCCACCAAATTTCAAGTCGCTAGCTCTTATAGTTTCCGAGAACCATTAGTGAGGACGGACGGACGGACGGACAGATGAAGAGACAAACAGTCGGACGAACGTGGCTTAATCAATTTCTCTTGTCGTCCCGATCAAGAATATATATACTTTATGGGGTCCCCCTCCCCTCCTTCACAGCGTTACATACATTTGGCTTTTGCACAAACACCCTATGATACACAGTATGTGTTCCTTTTAAATGTATTCAATATTCAATTTTTTGCATACATTTAAAAAAAATAAATAAAAAAACATCCATTGAAATTCTCTTTTGTATGACTGTAATCATAAACTAACTAAAAGAAACAAAAAACATGGTTCCTTTTAAATATATTCAATATTAATTTTTATGCATAGATTTAAAAAAAAAAAACAAAAACCATCTATTGAAAAGTACTTTTGTAGAGTTTGTAATCATAAACTAACTAAAAGAAACAAAAAAACCATAGTTCCTTTTAAAAATATTCAATATTAATTTTTATGCATAGATTTTAAAAAATCTAAAGTCATCCATTGAAATGTACTTTTGTATGCAATCATAAACTAACTAAAAGAAACCAAAAAAACATGGATCCTTCTAAAAATATTTAATATTAAGTTTTATGCATAGATTTTAAGAAAAAAATCTAAAATCATCCATTGAAATGTTCTTTTGTAGTGTATGTAACAAAAAAAAAAATGGTTCCTTTTAAAAATATCTAATATTAATTTTTATGCATAGATTTAAAAAAAAATGTAAATCATCAATTGCAATGTTCTTTTGTAGTGATTGTAATCATAAACTAACTAAAAGAAACCAAAAATCATGGTTCCTTTTAAAATATTCAATTTTAATTTGTATGCATTGATTATAAAAATATCTAAAGTCATCCATTGTAATGATCTTTTTTAGTGATTGTAATCATAAACTAACTAATCGAAAGAAAAAAAACATGGTTCCTTTTAAAATATTCAATTTTAATTTTTATGCATTGATTATAAAAATATCTAAAGTCATCCATTGTAATGATCTTTTTTAGTGATTGTAATCATAAACTAACTAATCGAAAGAAAAAAAAAAATGGTTCCTTTTAAAATATTCAATTTTAATTTTTGTGAATAGATTTTAAAAAATCTAAAGTCATCCATTGAAATGTACTTTTTAGTGTACGTAATCATAAACTAACTAAAAGAAACAAAAGGTAATGGTTCCTTTTAAAAAATATTCAATTTATTTTTAATGCATAGATTTAAAAAAAATCTAAAATCATCCAATTTTGTAATGTTTGTAATCATAAACAAACTAACAGAAAAAAAACAGTAAGGGTGGTATAGTCGAGTATACTCGACAATATAAACCCTGCACAAATGGGGAGGGGGTAAAATTGTGGTTTGAAGTTTTCTAGAGTTACTCATTCCGAGTCTACATACCGACTTTCATTTTTCTAACTCTTTGGAATTTTGAGTTATAGCATTTTCAAAAAGAGGGTGGTGCTGAATAGGCGGCAAGGAGTGGGCGTGGAACAAAACCATTCAAACTTGATCTGCTGCCAAGCATCTACCCACCAAATTTCAAGTCGCTAGCTCTCATAGTTTCCGAGAACCATTAGTGACGATGCACAGTGGGGCCTTCTGAGTTTTTCCATTGCAAAAATCATATCTTCTGAACGAATAAAGATAATTGCATGAAATAAGTTTTGTTTGAAAGGGAATTCCTTAAGCTTTAAAACAAGCCATCGTTCAATATCTGGGAGCGGCATAGTAGGTTGTCAAAGTCAGAATTTGTTTCCGGTGCAGCTTTAGCGTCAGAAAATGGCTAGTTTTCCATTGTTTATAAACTTAGAAATTTGCGACTGTACACAGTATATATAATCTTGATCAGTATCACAAGACGAGTAGATATAGCCATTTTTGTCCGTCCGTATGTACGTCTATCAGTATTTTTACAATATCTGCCACAATTTTGAAGTTATCGACCTGAAATTTTGCACAGTGTCTTCTTTTCTGTGCGATCAACTCATAAGTCGGAATCGGCATGATCGGGCTATTAGAACTGGTAGTCCCCATACGAAAAGAAGAAGAAAAATGAACAAAACTTGATTCGTTGTATAGAAAACTTTTTTGTTTTTGAAGATAGAGGGATGAAACTTCAAACATAGTACTTTCACATAGTTCGACAAAATGCTAGAAAGTTTCATTGAGATAGGGCAACTGGAACTGGTACCTGCCATACGAAATGAAGAAGAGGAAGAGAAGCATATTTAAGTCGTTGTATGGAAAACTTTTTTGATTTTCAACATAAAGAGCTGAAATTTAAAATGTAGTCTTGTAGTAGGCCAATTACCTATAAGTATCATTATGATCGAACCACTGGAACTGGCACATGCCATACAAAATGTAGGAAATTAAGACATTTTACCCCCCTTTACACCGTCTACGATCAATTTTACGCACCAGCAGCATTGCAAAATACAACAGGTTGCTTCCTATGACAACATTGGTTCACTTTATAAACATTTTAAAGCTGTTACAGAGAAACTTTTTACTTTGCATTCTTCCTCTTATAGCTGCGGCAGCGACTTTTTGCATATTTTTCTGCGAGGTTTCGACCGTTTTCTAATAAATGGATCCAAAGGGGTATAACCTTTTTTGAATTAGGTAAAGGAATATCTAAATAACATATGTTTAAAATTTGGAAGGTGAAATAAAATGAGGTTTTTTTTAATTGTCCACCAAAGTTAAAAAATACCCAAAAAATAGATAGTTCGAAAAACAGCTCCCTTAAAAAAACTACAACTGCCAAAGGCTTCATATTTATGTTATAACACTATAACTTAGCTACCTAAGAATATAAATTAATTCGATAATGATTCCTGTTATAATTGCGTTGCTATTCCAAATCAAAGATGGCGAATTTACAAAAAATATAGTATGTTATTAAAAGTTGAAAAAAGGGTCAACTTTGACTGGCGATAGCTTTCAAACTATAATTTAGATTTCTTTAAGGTTAATATTTCCTTAATCTCTGGAAAATTCTCTATCAGGCTCATATAATTGTTTTATCAAAAGCGTCCATGAAATTTTTGATTTTTGCCAGCTGAATGTATCTAAGGCCCCTCTGTGCGACGGTCGGACGGAGAGACGGACGGTCGGACGAACGTGGCTAAATCAATTTCTCTTGTCGTCCCGATCAAGAATATATATACTTTATGGGGTCCCCTTCCCCACCTTCACAGCGTTACATACATTTGGCTTTTGCACAAACACCCTATGATACACAGTATGTGTACAGGGTATAAACATGGTTCCTTTAAAATGTATTCAATATTAAATTGTTTGCATAGATTTAAAAAAAAAAATAAAAAAAAACATCCATTGAAATGCTCTTTTGTATGAATGTAATCATAAACTAACTAAAAGAAACAAAAAACATGGTTCCTTTTAAAAATATTCAATATTAATTTCTATGCATAGATTTAAAAAAAAAAAACCAAAAACCATCCATTGAAAAGTACTTTTGAAGTGTTTGTAATCATAAACTAACTAAATGAAACAATAAACCATAGTTCCTTTTAAAACTAGTCAATATTAATTATTATGATTAGATTTTAAAAAATCTAAAGTCATCCAATGAAATGTACTTTTGTAGTGTATGTAACAAAAAAACATTTTTCTAACTCTTTGGAATTTTGAGTTATAGCTTTTTCAAAAAGAGGGTGGTGCTGAATAGGCGGCAAGGAGTGGGCGTGGAATAAAACCATTCAAACTTGATCTGCTACCAATCATCTACCCACCAAATTTCAAGTCGCTAGCTCTCATAGTTTCCGAGAACCATTAGTGAGGACGGTCGGACGGAGAGACGGATGGTCGGACGGACGTGGCTAAATCAATATCTCTTGTCGTCCCGATCAAGAATATATATACTTTATGGGGTCCCCTTCCCCTCCTTCACAGCGTTACATACATTTGGCTTTTGCACAAACACCCTATGATACACAGTATGTGTACAGGGTATTAACATGGTTCCTTTAAAATGTATTCAATATTAAAATTTTTGCATAGATTTAAAAAAAAAAAATAAAAAAACATCCATTGAAATGCTCTTTTGTATGAATGTAATCATAAACTAACTAAAAGAAACAAAAAACATGGTTCCTTTTAAAAATATTCAATATTAATTTTTATACATAGATTTAAAAAAAAAAAACCAAAAACCATCCATTGAAAAGTACTTTTGATGTGTTTGTAATCATAAACTAACTAAAAGAACCAAAAAACCATAGTTCCTTTTAAAACTAGTCAATATTAATTATTATGCATAGATTTTAAAAAATCTAAAGTCATCCATTGAAATGTACTTGTGTAGTGTATGTAACATAAAAAAAAAATGGTTCCTTTTAAAAATATTCAATATTCATTTTTTATGCATAGATTTTAAGAAAGAAATCTAAAATCATCCATTGCAATGTTCTTTTGTAGTGTATGTAATCATAAACTAACTAAAAAAAACCAAAAGTTATGGTTCCTTTTAAAATATACAATTTTATTTAAATACTGCTAAAAATTACAAGAAAATCGGTCAAAAAATGTGGATTCTACTAAAAATGTAATTTTGTTGGCCTCTGAGGGGTAGCCATCAAAGAGATGGTAATATTGTGGTATGCAGTTTTCAAGATGTATTATTAGTTGTGGAGATATAGCTTTTTTAAGAAAAATACTAGTGGCGGAGAAATTAAGGGGAGGGGTAAAATTGTTGTTTGAAGTTTTGTAGAGTTACTCATTCTGAGTCTGCATACCGACTTTCACGTTTCTAACTCTTTGGATGTTTGAGTTATAGCATTTTCAAAAAGAGGTTGGTGCTGGATGGGCGGCAAGGAGTGGGCGTGGAACAAAACCATTCAAACTTGATCTGCTGCCGAGCATCACGATTCTACCCACCAAATTTCAAGTCGCTAGCTCTTATAGTTTCCGAGAACCATTAGTGAGGACGGACGGACGGACAGATGGACAGTCGGACGGACGTGGCTTAATAAATTTCTCTTGTTGTCCCGATCAAGAATATATATACTTTATGGGGTCCTCCTCTCCTCCTTCACAGCGTTACATACATTTGGCTTTTGCACAAACAAAAAAAAAATGGTTCCTTTTAAAATATTTAATTTTAATTTTTGTGCATAGATTTAAAAAAAATCTAAAATCATCAATTGAAATGTTCTTTTGTAGTGTTTGTAATTATAAACTATTTAAAAGAAACCAAAAATCATGGTTCCTTTTAAAATATACAAAATTAATATTCATGCATAGAATTAAAAAAAAAATCAAAAATGATTTATTGAAATGCTCTTTTTGAGTGATTGTAATCATAAACTAACTAAACGAAACCAAAAACATGGTTCCTTTTAAAAATAATCAATATTAATTTTTATGCAAACATTTTAATATATATAAAGTCATCCATTGAAGTGTACTTTTGTAGTGTAGATTACATACTTTAACTAAAAGAAACCAAAAATCATTGTTCCTTTTAAAATATTCAATTTTAATTTTTATGCATTGATTATAAAAATATATAAAGTCATCCATTGTAATGATCTTTTTTAGTGATTGTAATCACAAACTAACTAATCGAAAGAAAAAAAACATGGTTCCTTTTAAAATATTTAATTTTAATTTTTGTGCATAGATTTAAAAAAAATCTAAAGTCATCCATTGAAATGTACTTTTGTAGTGTACGTAATCATAAACTAACTAAAAGAAACAAAAGGTAATGGTTCCTTTTAAAAAATATTCAATTTATTTTTAATGCATAGATTTTAAAAAATCTAAAATCATCCAATTTTGTAATGTTTGTAATCATAAACAAACTAACAGAATAAAAACAGTAAGGGTGGTATAGTCGAGTATACTCGAAAATATAAACCCTGCACAAATGGTAAGCGGTGCCACCCCCTCAATCTACAAAAACATCGGAAAATCAGTCAAAAAATGTGGATTCTACTAAAAATTTAATTTTGTTGGCCTCTGAGGGGTAGCCATCAAAGAGATGGTAATATTGTGGTATGCAGTTTTCAAGATGTATTATTAGTTGTGGAGATATAGTATTTTTAACACTAAACCTACCAGGCGGGTCAAAATGACCCATTTTCAACTTTTGGGCAGGATTTCTTTGAAAATAACATTGCCAAATTGCCATTTGCATTTATGACTTTTATTTAAAAACCAATTGAAAGTGTTTTTCAAAATTTACTCAAATCTAGTTAATTTTATTACCGAGTAATAAAAGTAGTGTGCTCTAACTACCGCAAGGGGTCAATTTGACCCGTGCATAAGATCTGAACCTCGATTTGTATTTTTTGTGGTAAAAAACTTCGAAAATATAAAAAACAAATCTTCGAGAACCCAAAAATTTTCAAAATAAGCGGTGATCATGAATAAAGTTAGCATATTATTTATCTGTTTTCTATACTTCATTGAATCAATTCATTCAATTGAAGACAATTTAATTTTTTTCCTGTATTAGTTTTATGCTTTTTATATATAATATATTAACTATTTTGAACCGATATTTGAAGAATATTGTTCATTAAAGTACCATGTTGGCCTAATTGATATATTTTTCGCTATATATAGTAAAATATGCAAAATTCTAACGACGGGTCATTTTGACCCGCTGTGGTAGGAATAGGTATACATGAAGTGTCGGTAGGTTTAGTGTTAAGAAAAATACTAGTGGTGGAGAAATTAAGGGGAGGGGTAAAATTGTTGTTTGAAGTTTTGTAGAGTTACTCATTCTGAGTCTACATACCGACTTTCATTTTTCTAACTCTTTGGAATTTTGAGTTATAGCATTTTCAAAAAGAGGGTGGTGCTGAATAGGCGGCAAGGAGTGGGCGTGGAACAAAACCATTCAAACTTGATCTGCTACCAAGCATCTACCCACCAAATTTCAAGTCGCTAGCTCTCATAGTTTCCGAGAACCATTAGTGAGGACGGTCGGACGGCCGTGGCTAAATCAATTTCTCTTGTCGTCCCGATCAAGAATATATATACTTTATGGGGTCCCCTTCCCCTCCTTCACAGCGTTACATACATTTGGCTTTTGCACAAACACCCTATGATACACAGTATGTGTACAGGGTATAAACATGGTTCCTTTAAAATGTGTTCAATATTAAATTTTTTGCATAGATTTAAAAAAAAAATAAAAAAACATCTATTGAAATGCTCTTTTGTATGAATGTAATCATAAACTAACTAAAAGAAACAAAAAACATGGTTCCTTTTAAAAATATTCAATATTAATTTTTATGAATAGATTTAAAAAAAAAAACCAAAAACCATCCATTGAAAAGTACTTTTGAAGTGTTTGTAATCATAAACTAACTAAAAGAAACAAAAAACCATAGTTCCTTTTAAAACTAGTCAATATTAATTATTATGCATAGATTTTAAAAAATCTAAAGTCATCCATTGAAATGTACTTTTGTATGCAATCATAAACTAACTAAAAGAAACCAAAAAAACATGGATCCTTCTAAAAATATTTAATATTAAGTTTTATGCATAGATTTTAAGAAAAAAAATCTAAAATCATCCATTGAAATGTTCTTTTGTAGTGTATGTAACAAAAAAAAAATGGTTCCTTTTAAAAATATCTAATATTAATTTTTATGCATAGATTTAAAAAAAAATGTAAATCATCAATTGCAATGTTCTTTTGTAGTGATTGTAATCATAAACTAACTAAAAGAAACCAAAAATCATGGTTCCTTTTAAAATATTCAATTTTAATTTGTATGCATTGATTATAAAAATATCTAAAGTCATCCATTGTAATGATCTTTTTTAGTGATTGTAATCATAAACTAACTAATCGAAAGAAAAAAAAAAATGGTTCCTTTTAAAATATTCAATTTTAATTTTTGTGAATAGATTTTAAAAAATCTAAAGTCATCCATTGAAATGTACTTTTGTAGTGTACGTAATCATAAACTAACTAAAAGAAACAAAAGGTAATGGTTCCTTTTAAAAAATATTCAATTTATTTTTAATGCATAGATTTAAAAAAAATCTAAAATCATCCAATTTTGTAATGTTTGTAATCATAAACAAACTAACAGAAAAAAAACAGTAAGGGTGGTATAGTCGAGTATACTCGACAATATAAACCCTGCACAAATGGTAGGCGGTGCCACCCCCTCAATCTACAAAAACATCTGAAAATCGGTCAAAAAATGGGGATTCTACTAAAAATATAATTTTGTTGGCCTCTGAGGGGTAGCCATCAAAGAGAGGGTAATATTGTGGTATGCAGTTTTTAAGATGTATTATTAGTTGTGGAGATATAGCTTTTTTAAGAAAAATACTAGGGCTGGAGAAATTAAGGGGAGGGGGTAAAATTGTGGTTTGAAGTTTTCTAGAGTTACTCATTCCGAGTCTACATACCGACTTTCATTTTTCTAACTCTTTGGAATTTTGAGTTATAGCATTTTCAAAAAGAGGGTGGTGCTGAATAGGCGGCAAGGAGTGGGCGTGGAACAAAACCATTCAAACTTGATCTGCTGCCAAGCATCTACCCACCAAATTTCAAGTCGCTAGCTCTCATAGTTTCCGAGAACCATTAGTGACGATGCACAGTGGGGCCTTCTGAGTTTTTCCATTGCAAAAATCATATCTTCTGAACGAATAAAGATAATTGCATGAAATAAGTTTTGTTTGAAAGGGAATTCCTTAAGCTTTAAAACAAGCCATCGTTCAATATCTGGGAGCGGCATAGTAGGTTGTCAAAGTCAGAATTTGTTTCCGGTGCAGCTTTAGCGTCAGAAAATAGCTAGTTTTCCATTGTTTATAAACTTAGAAATTTGCGACTGTACACAGTATATATAATCTTGATCAGTATCACAAGACGAGTTGATATAGCCATTTTTGTGCGTCCGTATGTACGTCTATCAGTATTTTTACAATATCTGCCACAATTTTGAAGTTATCGACCTGAAATTTTGCACAGTGTCTTCTTTTCTGTGCGATCAACTCATAAGTCGGAATCGGCATTAACCGGCTATTAGAACTGGTAGTCCCCATACGAAAAGAAGAAGAAAAATGAACAAAACTTGATTCGTTGTATAGAAAACTTTTTTGTTTTTGAAGATAGAGGGATAAAACTTCAAACATAGTACTTTCACATAGTTCGACAAAATGCTAGAAAGTTTCATTGAGATAGGGCAACTGGAACTGGTACCTGCCGTACGAAATGAAGAAGAGGAAGAGAAGCATATTTAAGTCGTTGTATGGAAAACTTTTTTGATTTTCAACATAAAGAGCTGAAATTTAAAATGTAGTCTTGTAGTAGGCCAATTACCTATAAGTATCATTATGATCGAACCACTGGAACTGGCACATGCCATACAAAATGTAGGAAATTAAGACATTTTACCCCCCTTTACACCGTCTACGATCAATTTTACGCACCAGCAGCATTGCAAAATACAACAGGTTGCTTCCTATGACAACATTGGTTCACTTTATAAACATTTTAAAGCTGTTACAGAGAAACTTTTTACTTTGCATTCTTCCTCTTATAGCTGCGGCAGCGACTTTTTGCATATTTTTCTGCGAGGTTTCGACCGTTTTCTAATAAATGGATCCAAAGGGGTATAACCTTTTCTGAATTAGGTAAAGGAATATCTAAATAACATATGTTTAAAATTTGGAAGGTGAAATAAAATGAGGTTTTTTTTAATTGTCCACCAAAGTTAAAAAATACCCAAAAAATAGATAGTTCGAAAAACAGCTCCCTTAAAAAAACTACAACTGCCAAAGGCTTCATATTTATGTTATAACACTATAATTTAGCTACCTAAGAATATAAATTAATTCGATAATGATTCCTGTTATAATTGCGTTGCTATTCCAAATCAAAGATGGCGAATTTACAAAAAATATAGTATGTTATTAAAAGTTGAAAAAAGGGTCAACTTTGACTGGCGATAGCTTTCAAACTATAATTTAGATTTCTTTAAGGTTAATATTTCCTTAATCTCTGGAAAATTCTCTATCAGGCTCATATAATTGTTTTATCAAAAGCGTTCATGAAATTTTTGATTTTTGCCAGCTGAATGTATCTAAGGCCCCTCTGTGCGACGGTCGGACGGAGAGACGGACGGTCGGACGAACGTGGCTAAATCAATTTCTCTTGTCGTCCCGATCAAGAATATATATACTTTATGGGGTCCCCTTCCCCTCCTTCACAGCGTTACATACATTTGGCTTTTGCACAAACACCCTATGATACACAGTATGTGTACAGGGTATAAACATGGTTCCTTTAAAATGTATTCAATATTAAATTGTTTGCATAGATTTAAAAAAAAAAATAAAAAAAAACATCCATTGAAATGCTCTTTTGTATGAATGTAATCATAAACTAACTAAAAGAAACAAAAAACATGGTTCCTTTTAAAAATATTCAATATTAATTTCTATGCATAGATTTAAAAAAAAAAAAAACCAAAAACCATCCATTGAAAAGTACTTTTGAAGTGTTTGTAATCATAAACTAACTAAATGAAACAAAAAACCATAGTTCCTTTTAAAACTAGTCAATATTAATTATTATGATTAGATTTTAAAAAATCTAAAGTCATCCATTGAAATGTACTTGTGTAGTGTATGTAACAAAAAAACATTTTTCTAACTCTTTGGAATTTTGAGTTATAGCTTTTTCAAAAAGAGGGTGGTGCTGAATAGGCGGCAAGGAGTGGGCGTGGAATAAAACCATTCAAACTTGATCTGCTACCAATCATCTACCCACCAAATTTCAAGTCGCTAGCTCTCATAGTTTCCGAGAACCATTAGTGAGGACGGTCGGACGGAGAGACGGATGGTCGGACGGACGTGGCTAAATCAATTTCTCTTGTCGTCCCGATCAAGAATATATATACTTTATGGGGTCCCCTTCCCCTCCTTCACAGCGTTACATACATTTGGCTTTTGCACAAACACCCTATGATACACAGTATGTGTACAGGGTATTAACATGGTTCCTTTAAAATGTATTCAATATTAAAATTTTTGCATAGATTTAAAAAAAAAAAATAAAAAAACATCCATTGAAATGCTCTTTTGTATGAATGTAATCATAAACTAACTAAAAGAAACAAAAAACATGGTTCCTTTTAAAAATATTCAATATTAATTTTTATACATAGATTTAAAAAAAAAAAACCAAAAACCATCCATTGAAAAGTACTTTCGATGTGTTTGTAATCATAAACTAACTAAAAGAACCAAAAAACCATAGTTCCTTTTAAAACTAGTCAATATTAATTATTATGCATAGATTTTAAAAAATCTAAAGTCATCCATTGAAATGTACTTGTGTAGTGTATGTAACAAAAAAAAAAAAAATGGTTCCTTTTAAAAATATTCAATATTCATTTTTTATGCATAGATTTTAAGAAAGAAATCTAAAATCATCCATTGCAATGTTCTTTTGTAGTGTATGTAATCATAAACTAACTAAAAAAAACCAAAAGTTATGGTTCCTTTTAAAATATACAATTTTATTTAAATACTGCTAAAAATTACAAGAAAATCGGTCAAAAAATGTGGATTCTACTAAAAATGTAATTTTGTTGGCCTCTGAGGGGTAGCCATCAAAGAGATGGTAATATTGTGGTATGCAGTTTTCAAGATGTATTATTAGTTGTGGAGATATAGCTTTTTTAAGAAAAATACTAGTGGCGGAGAAATTAAGGGGAGGGGTAAAATTGTTGTTTGAAGTTTTGTAGAGTTACTCATTCTGAGTCTACATACCGACTTTCATGTTTCTAACTCTTTGGATGTTTGAGTTATAGCATTTTCAAAAAGAGGTTGGTGCTGGATGGGCGGCAAGGAGTGGGCGTGGAACAAAACCATTCAAACTTGATCTGCTGCCGAGCATCACGATTCTACCCACCAAATTTCAAGTCGCTAGCTCTTATAGTTTCCGAGAACCATTAGTGAGGACGGACGGACGGACAGATGGAGAGACGAACAGGCGGACGGACGTGGCTTAATCAATTTCTCTTGTTGTCCCGATCAAGAATATATATACTTTATGGGGTCCTCCTCTCCTCCTTCACAGCGTTACATACATTTGGCTTTTGCACAAACAAAAAAAAAAATGGTTCCTTTTAAAATATTTAATTTTAATTTTTGTGCATAGATTTAAAAAAAATCTAAAATCATCAATTGAAATGTTCTTTTGTAGTGTTTGTAATTATAAACTATTTAAAAGAAACCAAAAATCATGGTTCCTTTTAAAATATACAAAATTAATATTCATGCATAGAATTAAAAAAAAAATCAAAAATGATTTATTGAAATGCTCTTTTTGAGTGATTGTAATCATAAACTAACTAAACAAAACCAAAAACATGGTTCCTTTTAAAAATAATCAATATTAATTTTTATGCAAACATTTTAATATATATAAAGTCATCCATTGAAGTGTACTTTTGTAGTGTAGATTACATACTTTAACTAAAAGAAACCAAAAATCATTGTTCCTTTTAAAATATTCAATTTTAATTTTTATGCATTGATTATAAAAATATATAAAGTCATCCATTGTAATGATCTTTTTTAGTGATTGTAATCACAAACTAACTAATCGAAAGAAAAAAAACATGGTTCCTTTTAAAATATTTAATTTTAATTTTTGTGCATAGATTTAAAAAAAATCTAAAGTCATCCATTGAAATGTACTTTTGTAGTGTACGTAATCATAAACTAACTAAAAGAAACAAAAGGTAATGGTTCCTTTTAAAAAATATTCAATTTATTTTTAATGCATAGATTTTAAAAAATCTAAAATCATCCAATTTTGTAATGTTTGTAATCATAAACAAACTAACAGAATAAAAACAGTAAGGGTGGTATAGTCGAGTATACTCGACAATATAAACCCTGCACAAATGGTAGGCGGTGCCACCCCCTCAATCTACAAAAACATCGGAAAATCGGTCAAAAAATGTGGATTCTACTAAAAATTTAATTTTGTTGGCCTCTGAGGGGTAGCCATCAAAGAGATGGTAATATTGTGGTATGCAGTTTTCAAGATGTATTATTAGTTGTGGAGATATAGTATTTTTAACACTAAACCTACCAGGCGGGTCAAAATGACCCATTTTCAACTTTTGGGCAGGATTTCTTTGAAAATAACATTGCCAAATTGCCATTTGCATTTATGACTTTTATTTAAAAACCAATTGAAAGTGTTTTTCAAAATTTACTCAAATCTAGTTAATTTTATTACCGAGTAATAAAAGTAGTGTGCTCTAACTACCGCAAGGGGTCAATTTGACCCGTGCATAAGATCTGAACCTCGATTTGTATTTTTTGTGGTAAAAAACTTCGAAAATATAAAAAACAAATCTTCGAGAACCCAAAAATTTTCAAAATAAGCGGTGATCATGAATAAAGTTAGCATATTATTTATCTGTTTTCTATACTTCATTGAATCAATTCATTCAATTGAAGACAATTTATTTTTTTTCCTGTATTAGTTTTATGTTTTTTATATATAATATATTAAATATTTTGAACCGATATTTGAAGAATATTGTTCATTAAAGTACCATGTTGGCCTAATTGATATATTTTTCGCTATATATAGTAAAATATGCAAAATTCTAATGACGGGTCATTTTGACCCGCTGTGGTAGGAATAGGTCTACATGAAGTGTCGGTAGGTTTAGTGTTAAGAAAAATACTAGTGGTGGAGAAATTAAGGGGAGGGGTAAAATTGTTGTTTGAAGTTTTGTAGAGTTACTCATTCTGAGTCTACATACCGACTTTCATTTTTCTAACTCTTTGGAATTTTGAGTTATAGCATTTTCAAAAAGAGGGTGGTGCTGAATAGGCGGCAAGGAGTGGGCGTGGAACAAAACCATTCAAACTTGATCTGCTACCAAGCATCTACCCACCAAATTTCAAGTCGCTAGCTCTCATAGTTTCCGAGAACCATTAGTGAGGACGGTCGGACGGCCGTGGCTAAATCAATTTCTCTTGTCGTCCCGATCAAGAATATATATACTTTATGGGGTCCCCTTCCCCTCCTTCACAGCGTTACATACATTTGGCTTTTGCACAAACACCCTATGAAACACAGTATGTGTACAGGGTATAAACATGGTTCCTTTAAAATGTGTTCAATATTAAATTTTTTGCATAGATTTAAAAAAAAAAATAAAAAAAACATCTATTGAAATGCTCTTTCGTATGAATGTAATCATAAACTAACTAAAAGAAACAAAAAACATGGTTCCTTTTAAAAATATTCAATATTAATTTTTATGCATAGATTTAAAAAAAAAACCAAAAACCATCCATTGAAAAGTACTTTTGAAGTGTTTGTAATCATAAACTAACTAAAAGAAACAAAAAACCATAGTTCCTTTTAAAACTAGTCAATATTAATTATTATGCATAGATTTTAAAAAATCTAAAGTCATCCATTGAAATGTACTTTTGTAGTGTATGTAACAAAAAAAAAAAATGGCTCATTTTGAAAATATTCAATATTAATTTTTTTGCATAGATTATAAAAAAAAATCTAAAATCATCCATTGCAATGTTCCTTTGTAGTATATGTAATCATAAACTAACTAAAAATAACCAAAAATTATGGTTCCTTTTAAAATATACAATTTTATTTAAATACTGCTAAAAATATCAAGAAAATCGGTCAAAAAATGTGGATTCTACTAAAAATTTAATTTTGTTGGCCTCTGAGGGGTAGCCATCAAAGAGATGGTAATATTGTGGTATGCAGTTCGTGCCGAGCATCACGATTCTACCCACCAAATATCAAGTCGCTAGCTCTTATAGTTTCCGAGAACCATTAGTGAGGACGGACGGACGGACAGATGGAGAGACGAACAGGCGGACGGACGTGGCTTAATCAATTTCTCTTGTTGTCCCGATCAAGAATATATATACTTTATGGGGTCCTCCTCTCCTCCTTCACAGCGTTACATACATTTGGCTTTTGCACAAACAAAAAAAAAATGGTTCCTTTTAAAATATTTAATTTTAATTTTTGTGCATAGATTTAAAAAAAATCTAAAATCATCAATTGAAATGTTCTTTTGTAGTGTTTGTAATTATAAACTATTTAAAAGAAACCAAAAATCATGGTTCCTTTTAAAATATTCAAAATTAATATTCATGCATAGAATTAAAAAAAAAATCAAAAATGATTTATTGAAATGCTCTTTTTGAGTGATTGTAATCATAAACTAACTAAACAAAACCAAAAACATGGTTCCTTTTAAAAATAATCAATATTAATTTTTATGCAAACATTTTAATATATATAAAGTCATCCATTGAAGTGTACTTTTGTAGTGTAGATTACATACTTTAACTAAAAGAAACCAAAAATCATTGTTCCTTTTAAAATATTCAATTTTAATTTTTATGCATTGATTATAAAAATATATAAAGTCATCCATTGTAATGATCTTTTTTAGTGATTGTAATCACAAACTAACTAATCGAAAGAAAAAAAACATGGTTCCTTTTAAAATATTTAATTTTAATTTTTGTGCATAGATTTAAAAAAAATCTAAAGTCATCCATTGAAATGTACTTTTGTAGTGTACGTAATCATAAACTAACTAAAAGAAACAAAAGGTAATGGTTCCTTTTAAAAAATATTCAATTTATTTTTAATGCATAGATTTTAAAAAATCTAAAATCATCCAATTTTGTAATGTTTGTAATCATAAACAAACTAACAGAATAAAAACAGTAAGGGTGGTATAGTCGAGTATACTCGACAATATAAACCCTGCACAAATGGTAGGCGGTGCCACCCCCTCAATCTACAAAAACATCGGAAAATCGGTCAAAAAATGTGGATTCTACTAAAAATTTAATTTTGTTGGCCTCTGAGGGGTAGCCATCAAAGAGATGGTAATATTGTGGTATGCAGTTTTCAAGATGTATTATTAGTTGTGGAGATATAGTATTTTTAACACTAAACCTACCAGGCGGGTCAAAATGACCCATTTTCAACTTTTGGGCAGGATTTCTTTGAAAATAACATTGCCAAATTGCCATTTGCATTTATGACTTTTATTTAAAAACCAATTGAAAGTGTTTTTCAAAATTTACTCAAATCTAGTTAATTTTATTACCGAGTAATAAAAGTAGTGTGCTCTAACTACCGCAAGGGGTCAATTTGACCCGTGCATAAGATCTGAACCTCGATTTGTATTTTTTGTGGTAAAAAACTTCGAAAATATAAAAAACAAATCTTCGAGAACCCAAAAATTTTCAAAATAAGCGGTGATCATGAATAAAGTTAGCATATTATTTATCTGTTTTCTATACTTCATTGAATCAATTCATTCAATTGAAGACAATTTATTTTTTTTCCTGTATTAGTTTTATGTTTTTTATATATAATATATTAAATATTTTGAACCGATATTTGAAGAATATTGTTCATTAAAGTACCATGTTGGCCTAATTGATATATTTTTCGCTATATATAGTAAAATATGCAAAATTCTAATGACGGGTCATTTTGACTGTGGTAGGAATAGGTATACATGAAGTGTCGGTAGGTTTAGTGTTAAGAAAAATACTAGTAGTGGAGAAATTAAGGAGAGGGGTAAAATTGTTGTTTGAAGTTTTGTAGAGTTACTCATTCTGAGTCTACATACCGACATTCATTTTTCTAACTCTTTGGAATTTTGAGTTATAGCATTTTCAAAAAGAGGGTGGTGCTGAATAGGCGGCAAGGAGTGGGCGTGGAACAAAACCATTCAAACTTGATCTGCTACCAAGCATCTACCCACCAAATTTCAAGTCGCTAGCTCTCATAGTTTCCGAGAACCATTAGTGAGGACGGTCGGACGGCCGTGGCTAAATCAATTTCTCTTGTCGTCCCGATCAAGAATATATATACTTTATGGGGTCCCCTTCCCCTCCTTCACAGCGTTACATACATTTGGCTTTTGCACAAACACCCTATGATACACAGTATGTGTACAGGGTATAAACATGGTTCCTTTAAAATGTATTTAATATTAAATTGTTTGCATAGATTTAAAAAAAAAATAAAAAAAACATCCATTGAAATGCTCTTTTGTATGAATGTAATCATAAACTAACTAAAAGAAACAAAAAACATGGTTCCTTTTAAAAATATTCAATATTAATTTTTATGCATAGATTTAAAAAAAAAAAAAAAAAACCAAAAACCATCCATTGAAAAGTACTTTTGAAGTGTTTGTAATCATAAACTAACTAAATGAAACAAAAAACCATAGTTCCTTTTAAAACTAGTCAATATTAATTATTATGATTAGATTTTAAAAAATCTAAAGTCATCCAATGAAATGTTTTTTTGTAGTGTATGTAACAAAAAACATTTTTCTAACTCTTTGGAATTTTGAGTTATAGCTTTTTCAAAAAGAGGGTGGTGCTGAATAGGCGGCAAGGAGTGGGCGTGGAACAAAACCATTCAAACTTGATCTGCTGCCAAGCATCTACACACCAAATTTCAAGTCGCTAGCTCTCATAGTTTCCGAGAACCATTAGTGAGGACGGTCGGACGGACGTGGCTAAATCAATTTCTCTTGTCGTCCCGATCAAGAATATATATACTTTATGGGGTCCCCTTCCCCTCCTTCACAGCGTTACATACATTTGGCTTTTGCACAAACACCCTATGATACACAGTATGTGTACAGGGTATAAACATGGTTCCTTTTAAAAATATTCAATATTAATTTTTATGCATAGATTTAAAAAAAAAAACCAAAAACCATCCATTGAAAAGTACTTTTGAAGTGTTTGTAATCATAAACTAACTAAAAGAACCAAAAAACCATAGTTCCTTTTAAAACTAGTCAATATTAATTATTATGCATAGATTTTAAAAAATCTAAAGTCATCCATTGAAATGTACTTTTGTAGTGTATGTAACAAAAAAAAAAAAAAAATGGTTCCTTTTAAAAATATTCAATATGAATTTTTTATGCATAGATTTTAAGAAAAAAATCTAAAATCATCCATTGCAATGTTCTTTTGTAGTGTATGTTATCATAAACTAACTAAAAAAAAACAAAAGTTATGGTTCCTTTTAAAATATACAATTTTATTTAAATACTGCTTAAAATTACAAGAAAATCGGTCAAAAAATGTGGATTCTACTAAAAATTTAATTTTGTTGGCCTCTGAGGGGTAGCCATCAAAGAGATGGTAATATTGTGGTATGCAGTTTTCAAGATGTATTATTAGTTGTGGAGATATAGCTTTTTAAAGAAAAATACTAGTGGTGGAGAAATTAAGGGGAGGGGTAAAATTGTTGTTTGAAGTTTTGTAGAGTTACTTATTCTGAGTCTACATACCGACTTTCATGTTTCTAACTCTTTGGATGTTTAGTTATAGCATTTTCAAAAAGAGGTTGGTGCTGGATGGGCGGCAAGGAGTGGGCGTGGAACAAAACCATTCAAACTTGATCTGCTGCCGAGCATCACGATTCTACCCACCAAATTTCAAGTCGCTAGCTCTTATAGTTTCCGAGAACCATTAGTGAGGACGGATGGACGGACAGATGGAGTGACGAACAGTCGGACGGACGTGGCTTAATAAATTTCTCTTGTTGTCCCGATCAAGAATATATATACTTTATGGGGTCCTCCTCTCCTCCTTCACAGCGTTACATACATTTGGCTTTTACACAAACAAAAAAAAAATGGTTTCTACATACCGACTTTCATGTTTCTAACTCTTTGGATGTTTGAGTTATAGCATTTTCAAAAAGAGGTTGGTGCTGGATGGGCGGCAAGGAGTGGGCGTGGAACAAAACCATTCAAACTTGATCTGCTGCCGAGCATCACGATTCTACCCACCAAATTTCAAGTCGCTAGCTCTTATAGTTTCCGAGAACCATTAGTGAGGACGGACGGACGGACGGACGGACGGACAGATGGACAGATGGAGAGACGAACAGGCGGACGGACGTGGCTTAATCAATTTCTCTTGTTGTCCCGATCAAGAATATATATACTTTATGGGGTCCTCCTCTCCTCCTTCACAGCGTTACATACATTTGGCTTTTGCACAAACAAAAAAAAAATGGTTCCTTTTAAAATATTTAATTTTAATTTTTGTGCATAGATTTAAAAAAAATCTAAAATCATCAATTGAAATGTTCTTTTGTAGTGTTTGTAATTATAAACTATTTAAAAGAAACCAAAAATCATGGTTCCTTTTAAAATATACAAAATTAATATTCATGCATAGAATTAAAAAAAAAATCAAAAATGATTTATTGAAATGCTCTTTTTGAGTAATTGTAATCATAAACTAACTAAACGAAACCAAAAACATGGTTCCTTTTAAAAATAATCAATATTAATTTTTATGCAAACATTTTAATATATATAAAGTCATCCATTGAAGTGTACTTTTGTAGTGTAGATTACATACTTTAACTAAAAGAAACCAAAAATCATTGTTCCTTTTAAAATATTCAATTTTAATTTTTATGCATTGATTATAAAAAATATATAAAGTCATCCATTGTAATGATCTTTTTTAGTGATTGTAATCACAAACTAACTAATCGAAAGAAAAAAAACATGGTTCCTTTTAAAATATTTAATTTTAATTTTTGTGCATAGATTTAAAAAAAATCTAAAGTCATCCATTGAAATGTACTTTTGTAGTGTACGTAATCATAAACTAACTAAAAGAAACAAAAGGTAATGGTTCCTTTTAAAAAATATTCAATTTATTTTTAATGCATAGATTTTAAAAAATCTAAAATCATCCAATTTTGTAATGTTTGTAATCATAAACAAACTAACAGAATAAAAACAGTAAGGGTGGTATAGTCGAGTATACTCGACAATATAAACCCTGCACAAATGGTAGGCGGTGCCACCCCCTCAATCTACAAAAACATCGGAAAATCGGTCAAAAAATGTGGATTCTACTAAAAATTTAATTTTGTTGGCCTCTGAGGGGTAGCCATCAAAGAGATGGTAATATTGTGGTATGCAGTTTTCAAGATGTATTATTAGTTGTGGAGATATAGTATTTTTAACACTAAACCTACCAGGCGGGTCAAAATGACCCATTTTCAACTTTTGGGCAGGATTTCTTTGAAAATAACATTGCCAAATTGCCATTTGCATTTATGACTTTTATTTAAAAACCAATTGAAAGTGTTTTTCAAAATTTACTCAAATCTAGTTAATTTTATTACCGAGTAATAAAAGTAGTGTGCCCTAACTACCGCAAGGGGTCAATTTGACCCGTGCATAAGATCTGAACCTCGATTTGTATTTTTTGTGGTAAAAAACTTCGAAAATATAAAAAACAAATCTTCGAGAACCCAAAAATTTTCAAAATAAGCGGTGATCATGAATAAAGTTAGCATATTATTTATCTGTTTTCTATACTTCATTGAATCAATTCATTCAATTGAAGACAATTTATTTTTTTTCCTGTATTAGTTTTATGTTTTTTATATATAATATATTAAATATTTTGAACCGATATTTGAAGAATATTGTTCATTAAAGTACCATGTTGGCCTAATTGATATATTTTTCGCTATATATAGTAAAATATGCAAAATTCTAATGACGGGTCATTTTGACCCGCTGTGGTAGGAATAGGTATACATGAAGTGTCGGTAGGTTTAGTGTTAAGAAAAATACTAGTGGTGGTGAAATTAAGGGGAGGGGGTAAAATTGTGGTTTGAAGTTTTGTAGAGATACTCATTCCGAGTCTACATACCGACTTTCATTTTTCTAACTCTTTGGAATTTTGAGTTATAGCATTTTCAAAAAGAGGTTGGTGCTGGATGGGCGGCAAGGAGTGGGCGTGGAACAAAACCATTCAAACTTGATCTGCTACCAAGCATCTACCCACCGAATTTCAAGTCGCTAGCTCTCATAGTTTCCGAGAACCATTAGTGAGGACGGTCGGACGGAGAGATGGACGGTCGGACGGAGAGACGGACGGTCGGACGGACGTGGCTAAATCAATTTCTCTTGTCGTCCCGATCGAGAATATATATACTTTATGGGGTCCCCTTCCCCTCCTTCACAGCGTTACATACATTTGGCTTTTGCACAAACACCCTATGATACACAGTATGTGTACAGGGTATAAACATGGTTCCTTTAAAATGTATTTAATATTAAATTGTTTGCATAGATTTAAAAAAAAAAATAAAAAAAACATCCATTGAAATGCTCTTTTGTATGAATGTAATCATAAACTAACTAAAAGAAACAAAAAACATGGTTCGTTTTAAAAATATTCAATATTAATTTTTATGCATAGATTTAAAAAAAAAAAAAAAAAAACCAAAAACCATCCATTGAAAAGTACTTTTAAAGTGTTTGTAATCATAAACTAACTAAATGAAACAAAAAACCATAGTTCCTTTTAAAACTAGTCAATATTAATTATTATGATTAGATTTTAAAAAATCTAAAGTCATCCAATGAAATGTTTTTTTGTAGTGTATGTAACAAAAAACATTTTTCTAACTCTTTGGAATTTTGAGTTATAGCTTTTTCAAAAAGAGGGTGGTGCTGAATAGGCGGCAAGGAGTGGGCGTGGAACAAAACCATTCAAACTTGATCTGCTGCCGAGCATCACGATTCTACCCACCAAATTTCAAGTCGCTAGCTCTTATAGTTTCCGAGAACCATTAGTGAGGACGGACGGACGGACAGATGGAGAGACGAACAGTCGGACGGACGTGGCTTAATAAATTTCTCTAGTTGTCCCGATCAAGAATATATATACTTTATGGGGTCCTCCTCTCCTCCTTCACAGCGTTACATACATTTGGCTTTTGCACAAACAAAAAAAAAAATGGTTCCTTTTAAAAAAATTAAATATTAATTTTTTATGCATATATTTAAAAAAAAAATTAAAATCATCAATTGAAATGTTCTTTTGTAGTGTTTGTAATTATAAACTATTTAAAAGAAACCAAAAATCATGGTTCCTTTTAAAATATACAAAATTAATATTCATGCATAGATTTAAAAAAAAAATCAAAAATGATTTATTGAAATGCTCTTTTTGAGTGATTGTAATCATAAACTAACTAAACGAAACCAAAAACATGGTTCCTTTTAAAAATAATCAATATTAATTTTTATGCAAACATTTTAATATATCTAACGTCATCCATTGAAGTGTACTTTTGTAGTGTAGATTACATACACTAACTAAAAGAAACCAAAAATCATTGTTCCTTTTAAAATATTCAATTTTAATTTTTTTGCATTGATTATAAAAATATATAAAGTCATCCATTGTAATGATCTTTTTTAGTGATTGTAATCATAAACTAACTAATCGAAAGAAAAAAACATGGTTCCTTTTAAAATATTCAATTTTAATTTTTGTGCATAGATTTAAAAAAAATCTAAAGTCATCCATTGAAATGTACTTTTGTAGTGTACGTAATCATAAACTAACTAAAAGAAACAAAAGGTAATGGTTCCTTTTAAAAAATATTCAATTTATTTTTAATGCATAGATTTTAAAAAATCTAAAATCATCCAATTTTGTAATGTTTGTAATCATAAACAAACTAACAGAATAAAAACAGTAAGGGTGGTATAGTCGAGTATACTCGACAATATAAACCCTGCACAAATGGTAGGCGGTGCAATGTTCTTTTGTAGTGTATGTTATCATAAACTAACTAAAAAAAACCAAAAGTTATGGTTCCTTTTAAAATATACAATTTTATTTAAATACTGGTAAAAATTACAAGAAAATCGGTCAAAAAATGTGGATTCTACTAAAAATTTAATTTTGTTGGCCTCTGAGGGGTAGCCATCAAAGATATGGTAATATTGTGGTATGCAGTTTTCAAGATGTATTATTAGTTGTGGAGATATAGCTTTTTTAAAAAAAATACTAGTGGCGGAGAAATTAAGGGGAGGGGTAAAATTGTTGTTTGAAGTTTTGTAGAGTTACTCATTCTGAGTCTACATACCGACTTTCATGTTTCTAACTCTTTGGATGTTTGAGTTATAGCATTTTCAAAAAGAGGTTGGTGCTGGATGGGCGGCAAGGAGTGGGCGTGGAACAAAACCAGTCAAACTTGATCTGCTGCCGAGCATCACGTTTCTACCCACCAATTTTCAAGTCGCTAGCTCTTATAGTTTCCGAGAACCATTAGTGAGGACGGACGGACGGACAGATGGAGAGACGAACAGTCGGAGGGACAGATGGAGAGACGAACAGTCGGACGGACGTGGCTTAGTAAATTTCTCTTGTTGTCCCGATCAAGAATATATATACTTTATGGGGTCCTCCTCTCCTCCTTCACAGCGTTACATACATTTTGCTTTTGCACAAACAAAAAAAAAATGGTTCCTTTTAAAGAAATTAAATATTAATTTTTTATGCATATATTTAAAAAAAAAAATTAAAATCATCAATTGAAATGTTCTTTTGAAGTGTTTGTAATTATAAACTATTTAAAAGAAACCAAAAATCATGGTTCCTTTTAAAATATACAAAATTAATATTCATGCATAGATTTAAAAAAAAAATCAAAAATGATTTATTGAAATGCTCTTTTTGAGTGATTGTAATCATAAACTAACTAAACGAAACCAAAAACATGGTTCCTTTTAAAAATAATCAATATTAATTTTTATGCAAACATTTTAATATATCTAAAGTCATCCATTGAAGTGTACTTTTGTAGTGTAGATTACATACACTAACTAAAAGAAACCAAAAATCATTGTTCCTTTTAAAATATTCAATTTTAATTTTTATGCATTGATTATAAAAATATATAAAGTCATCCATTGTAATGATCTTTTTTAGTGATTGTAATCATAAACTAACTAATCGAAAGAAAACCAGTAAGGGCGGTATAGTTGAGTATTCTCAACTATATAATACCCTGTACACACACTTATGTTGATAACACGTTAAACATTCGCCGACAGCAAAAGCAGTGTACCACGATATGGTTTGTGTATTTGTTAATAGTGAGGCAGGGCTCACAGTGCAATGTTGCCATTAGATGGCGCTTTAGTACGGGTTTTGTTACAAAGCTTTGCTGCAAAATTTTAGTGTGTTGGTCTTTGCGAGGAAAGTGGTAGTTTGTTGTATGCAGTTTTAAAAAGGTATGTTATCTGAGTTTGCATACAAAATTTCAGCATTGTATTCTTTATACTTTAGGAGATACAGCAATTTTAAGAAAAAAATTAGCTTTTGTTGTGCTCGATGGGGGGGAAGGAATGGGCGTGGCAAAAATTCCTTCAAACTTCATCTGGTGTTCGACCACACGAGACTATCTTCCAAATTTCAAGTCTCTAGCTTTAATAGATTTCGCAGTGTTAAGTACGGTTTTTGTTACAAATAGGATAAAGCAGTGTTCAAAGCGTAATTTATGCAAAATTTCAACTTGTTTGTCTTTGCGTTGTCACACAGCGTTAAAAATGAAAGTTTGTGGTATGCAGTTTTAAAAAGGTATTTTTACTCAGCTTGCATACAAAATTTCAGCATTGTATCTATTATAGTTTAGGAGATACAGCAACTTTTTTTAAGAAAACAACTTTTTGTGGGGAAACGAAGGGGAGGGGGAAAAAATGTGGTATGCAGTTTTGTAGAGCTATACATACTGAGTCTACATACCGACTTTCATTTTTCTAACTCTTTGGAATTTTGAGTTATAGCATTTTCAAAAAGAGGGTGGTGCCGAATAGGCGGCAAGGAGTGGGCGTGGAACAAAACCATTCAAACTTGATCTGCTACCAAGCATCTACCCACCAAATTTCAAGTCGCTAGCTCACATAGTTTCCGAGAACCATTAGTGAGGACGGTCGGAGGGAGAGACGGACGGTCGGACGGACGTGGCGAAATCAATTTCTCTTGTCGTCCCGATCAAGAATATATATACTTTATGGGGTCCCCTTCCCATCCTTCACAGCGTTACATACATTTGGCTTTTGCACAAACACCCTATGATACACAGTATGTGTACAGGGTATAAACATGGTTCCTTTAAAATGTGTTCAATATTAAATTTTTTGCATAGATTTAAAAAAAAAAAATTAAAAAACATCTATTGAAATGCTCTTTTGTATGAATGTAATCATAAACTAACTAAAAGAAACAAAAAACATGGTTCCTTTTAAAAATATTCAATATTAATTTTTATGCATAGATTTAACAAAAAAAAACCAAAAACCATCCATTGAAAAGTACTTTTGAAGTGTTTGTAATCATAAACTAACTAAAAGAAACAAAAACCATAGTTCCTTTTAAAACTAGTCAATATTAATTATTATGCATAGATTTTAAAAAATCTAAAGTCATCCATTGAAATGTACTTTTGTAGTGTATGTAACAAAAAAAAAAAAATGACTCCTTTTTAAAATATTCAATATTCATTTTTTTGCATAGATTATAAGAAAAAAAATCTAAAATCATCCATTGCAATGTTCCTTTGTAGTATATGTAATCATAAACTAACTAAAAAAAAACCAAAAATTATGGTTCCATTTAAAATATACAATTTTATTTAAATACTGCTAAAAATATCAAGAAACTCGGTCAAAAAATGTGGATTCTACTAAAAATTTAATTTTGTTGGCCTCTGAGGGTAGCCATCAAAGAGATGGTAATATTGTGGTATGCAGTTCTCAAGATGTATTATTAGTTGTGGAGATATAGCTTTTTTAAGAAAAATACTAGTGGTGGAGAAATTAAGGGGAGGGGTAAAATTGTTGTTTGAAGTTTTGTAGAGTTACTCATTCTGAGTCTACATACCGACTTTCATGTTTCTAACTCTTTGGATGTGTGAGTTATAGCATTTTCAAAAAGAGGTTGGTGCTGGATGGGCGGCAAGGAGTGGGCGTGGAACAAAACCATTCAAACTTGATCTGCTGCCGAGCATCACGATTCTACCCACCAAATTTCAAGTCGCTAGCTCTTATAGTTTCCGAGAACCATTAGTGAGGACGGACGGACGGACGGACAGATGAAGAGACGAACAGTCGGACGAACGTGGCTTAATCAATTTCTCTTGTCGTCCCGATCAAGAATATATATACTTTATGGGGTCCCCCTCCCCTCCTTCACAGCGATACATACATTTGGCTTTTGCACAAACACCCTATGATACACAGTATGTGTACAGGGTATAAACATGGTTCCTTTAAAATGTATTCAATATTAAATTGTTTGCATAGATTTAAAAAAAAAATAAAAAAAACATCCATTGAAATGCTCTTTTGTATGAATGTAATCATAAACTAACTAACAGAAACAAAAAACATGGTTCCTTTTAAAAATATTCAATATTAATTTTTATGCATTGATTTAAAAAAAAAAAACCAAAAACCATCCATTGAAAAGTACTTTTGAAGTGTTTGTAATCATAAACTAACTAAATGAAACAAAAAACCATAGTTCCTTTTAAAACTAGTCAATATTAATTATCATAATTAGATTTTAAAAAATCTAAAGTCATCCAATGAAATGTACTTTTGTAGTGTATGTAACAAAAAACATTTTTCTAACTCTTTGGAATTTTGAGTTATAGCTTTTTCAAAAAGAGGGTGGTGCTGAATAGGCGGCAAGGAGTGGGCGTGGAACAAAACCATTCAAACTTGATCTGCTGCCAAGCATCTACCCACCAAATTTCAAGTCGCTAGCTCTCATAGTTTCCGAGAACCATTAGTGAGGACGGTCGGACGGACGTGGCTAAATCAATTTCTCTTGTCGTCCCGATCAAGAATATATATACTTTATGGGGTCCCCTTCTCCTCCTTCACAGCGTTACATACATTTGGCTTTTGCACAAACACCCTATGATACACAGTATGTGTACAGGGTATAAACTTGGTTCCTGTAAAATGTATTCAATATTAAATTTTTTGCATAGATTTAAAAAAAAAAAATAAAAAAAACATCCATTGAAATGCTCTTTTGTATGAATGTAATCCTAAACTAACTAAAAGAAACAAAAAACAATGGTTCCTTTTAAAAATATTCAATATTAATTTTTATACATAGATTTAAAAAAAAAAAACCAAAAACCATCCATTGAAAAGTACTTTTGAAGTGTTTGTAATCATAAACTAACTAAAAGAACCAAAAAACCATATTTCCTTTTAAAACTAGTCAATATTAATTATTATGCATAGATTTTAAAAAATCTAAAGTCATCCATTGAAAAGTACTTTTGTAGTGTATGTAACAAAAAAAAAAAAAATGACTCCTTTTTAAAATATTCAATATTCATTTTTTTGCATACATAGATTTTAAGAAAAAAATCTAAAATCATCCATTGCAATGTTCTTTTGTAGTGTATGTTATCATAAACTAACTAAAAAAAAACCAAAAGTTATGGTTCATTTTAAAATATACAATTTTATTTAAATACTGCTAAAAATTACAAGAAAATCGGTCAAAAAATGTGGATTCTACTAAAAATTTAATTTTGTTGGCCTCTGAGGGGTAGCCATCAAAGAGAGGGTAATATTGTGGTATGCAGTTTTTAAGATGTATTATTAGTTGTGGAGATATAGCTTTTTTAAGAAAAATACTAGGGCTGGAGAAATTAAGGGGAGGGGGTAAAATTGTGGTTTGAAGTTTTCTAGAGTTACTCATTCCGAGTCTACATACCGACTTTCATTTTTCTAACTCTTTGGAATTTTGAGTTATAGCATTTTCAAAAAGAGGTTGGTGCTGGATAGGCGGCAAGGAGTGGACGTGGAACAAAACCATTCAAACTTGATGTGCTGCCAAGCATCTACCCACCAAATTTCAAGTCGCTAGCTCTCATAGTTTCCGAGAACCATTAGTGAGGACGGTCGGACGGAGAGACGGACGGTCGGACGGACGTGGCTAAATCAATTTCTCTTGTCGTCCCGATCAAGAATATATATACTTTATGGGGTCCCCCTCCCCTCCTTCACAGCGTTACATACATTTGGCTTTTGCACAAACACCCTATGATACACAGTATGTGTTCCTTTTAAATGTATTCAATATTCAATTTTTTGCATACATTTAAAAAAAATAAATAAAAACACATCCATTGAAATTCTCTTTTGTATGACTGTAATCATAAACTAACTAAAAGAAACAAAAAACATGGTTCCTTTTAAAAATATTCAATATTAATTTTTATGCATAGATTTAAAAAAAAAAACAAAAACCATCTATTGAAAAGTACTTTTGTAGAGTTTGTAATCATAAACTAACTAAAAGAAACAAAAAAACCATAGTTCCTTTTAAAAATATTCAATATTAATTTTTATGCATAGATTTTAAAAAATCTAAAATCATCCAATTTTGTAATGTTTGTAATCATAAACAAACTAACAGAATAAATACAGTAAGGGTGGTATAGTCGAGTATACTCGACAATATAAACCCTGCACAAATGGTAGGCGGTGCCACCCCCTCAATCTACAAAAACATCGGAAAATCGGTCAAAAAATGTGGATTCTACTAAAAATTTAATTTTGTTGGCCTCTGAGGGGTAGCCATCAAAGAGAGGGTAATATTGTGGTATGCTGTTTTTAAGATGTATTATTAGTTGTGGAGATATAGCTTTTTTAAGAAAAATACTAGGGACGGACGTGGCTAAATCAATTTCTCTTGTCGTCCCGATCAAGAATATATATACTTTATGGGGTCCCCTTCTCCTCCTTCACAGCGTTACATACATTTGGCTTTTGCACAAACACCCTATGATACACAGTATGTGTACAGGGTATAAACTTGGTTCCTGTAAAATGTATTCAATATTAAATTTTTTGCATAGATTTAAAAAAAAAAAATAAAAAAAACATCCATTGAAATGCTCTTTTGTATAAATGTAATCCTAAACTAACTAAAAGAAACAAAAAACAATGGTTCCTTTTAAAAATATTCAATATTAATTTTTATACATAGATTTAAAAAAAAAAACCAAAAACCATCCATTGAAAAGTACTTTTGAAGTGTTTGTAATCATAAACTAACTAAAAGAACCAAAAAACCATATTTCCTTTTAAAACTAGTCAATATTAATTATTATGCATAGATTTTAAAAAATCTAAAGTCATCCATTGAAAAGTACTTTTGTAGTGTATGTAACAAAAAAAAAAAAAATGACTCCTTTTTAAAATATTCAATATTCATTTTTTTGCATACATAGATTTTAAGAAAAAAATCTAAAATCATCCATTGCAATGTTCTTTTGTAGTGTATGTTATCATAAACTAACTAAAAAAAAACCAAAAGTTATGGTTCATTTTAAAATATACAATTTTATTTAAATACTGCTAAAAATTACAAGAAAATCGGTCAAAAAATGTGGATTCTACTAAAAATTTAATTTTGTTGGCCTCTGAGGGGTAGCCATCAAAGAGAGGGTAATATTGTGGTATGCAGTTTTTAAGATGTATTATTAGTTGTGGAGATATAGCTTTTTTAAGAAAAATACTAGGGCTGGAGAAATTAAGGGGAGGGGGTAAAATTGTGGTTTGAAGTTTTCTAGAGTTACTCATTCCGAGTCTACATACCGACTTTCATTTTTCTAACTCTTTGGAATTTTGAGTTATAGCATTTTCAAAAAGAGGTTGGTGCTGGATAGGCGGCAAGGAGTGGACGTGGAACAAAACCATTCAAACTTGATGTGCTGCCAAGCATCTACCCACCAAATTTCAAGTCGCTAGCTCTCATAGTTTCCGAGAACCATTAGTGAGGACGGTCGGACGGAGAGACGGACGGTCGGACGGACGTGGCTAAATCAATTTCTCTTGTCGTCCCGATCAAGAATATATATACTTTATGGGGTCCCCCTCCCCTCCTTCACAGCGTTACATACATTTGGCTTTTGCACAAACACCCTATGATACACAGTATGTGTTCCTTTTAAATGTATTCAATATTCAATTTTTTGCATACATTTAAAAAAAATAAATAAAAACACATCCATTGAAATTCTCTTTTGTATGACTGTAATCATAAACTAACTAAAAGAAACAAAAAACATGGTTCCTTTTAAAAATATTCAATATTAATTTTTATGCATAGATTTAAAAAAAAAAACAAAAACCATCTATTGAAAAGTACTTTTGTAGAGTTTGTAATCATAAACTAACTAAAAGAAACAAAAAAACCATAGTTCCTTTTAAAAATATTCAATATTAATTTTTATGCATAGATTTTAAAAAATCTAAAATCATCCAATTTTGTAATGTTTGTAATCATAAACAAACTAACAGAATAAAAACAGTAAGGGTGGTATAGTCGAGTATACTCGACAATATAAACCCTGCACAAATGGTAGGCGGTGCCACCCCCTCAATCTACAAAAACATCGGAAAATCGGTCAAAAAATGTGGATTCTACTAAAAATTTAATTTTGTTGGCCTCTGAGGGGTAGCCATCAAAGAGAGGGTAATATTGTGGTATGCTGTTTTTAAGATGTATTATTAGTTGTGGAGATATAGCTTTTTTAAGAAAAATACTAGGGCTGGAGAAATTAAGGGGAGGGGGTAAAATTGTGGTTTGAAGTTTTGTAGAGTTACTCATTCTGAGTCTACATACCGACTTTCATTTTTCTAACTCTTTGGAATTTTGGGTTATAGCATTTTCAAAAAGAGGGTGGTGCTGAATAGGCGGCAAGGAGTGGGCGTGGAACAAAACCATTCAAACTTGATCTACTACCAAGCATCTACCCACCAAATTTCAAGTCGCTAGCTCTCATAGTTTCCGAGAACCATTAGTGAGGACGGTCGGACGGAAAGACGGACGGTCGGACGGACGTGGCTAAATCAATTTCTCTTGTCGTCCCGATCAAGAATATATATACTTTATGGGGT
Source organism: Phortica okadai (assembly GCA_034638295.1). Taxonomy (NCBI): domain Eukaryota; kingdom Metazoa; phylum Arthropoda; class Insecta; order Diptera; family Drosophilidae; genus Phortica; species Phortica okadai. The sequence goes on along the minus strand of CM067851.1, from coordinate 24,988,820 downwards.
CCCCTTCTTATCCTTCACAGCGTTACATACATTTGGCTTTTGCACAAACACCCTATGATACACAGTATGTGTACAGGGTATAAACATGGTTCCTTTAAAATGTGTTCAATATTAAATTTTTTGCATAGATTTAAAAAAAAAAATTAAAAAACATCTATTGAAATGCTCTTTTGTATGAATGTAATCATAAACTAACTAAAAGAAATAAAAAACATGGTTCCTTTTAAAAATATTCAATATTAATTTTTATGCATAGATTTAAAAAAAAAAAAACCAAAAACCATCCATTGAAAAGTACTTTTGAAGTGTTTGTAATCATAAACTAACTAAAAGAAACAAAAACCATAGTTCTTTTTAAAACTAGTTAATATTAATTATTATGCATAGATTTTAAAAAATCTAAAGTCATCCATTGAAATGTACTTTTGTAGTGTATGTAACAAAAAAAAAAATGGCTCCTTTTAAAAATATTCAATATTAATTTTTTTGCATAGATTATAAGAAAAAAAACTGGTGCGTGGAGTCCCTCAGCGCGGATGAAGTAAACCTCCCACTTTTAAAATACAAGCGAAGGTTGTTTCGATTTTTTGTAGTAATACTATAACCCTGAATCTGCAGAGTTTTCTTTAAGATCATTGTCACTCATTTTGATCTTTCATTCTAGATCAGAATCGATTAAAATGTTCTTAAAAATAATTAAAAACACACAAAATAATAAAAATATTAGACAATAAATTAAAAAAATATAATTTAAAAAAAAAATGATTGCATTGACCGGTCATCGAACCTGGAACATCTCGATTGCTAGCCTTGTGCTCTACCACTAGATAGAAGAATAAATTTGTAATGAATATTTATTTAAAAAATTCTAGATCAGAAACTATTAAAATATTCTTTAAAATAATAATTAAAAACACACAAAATTTTAAAAATGATATAAAAATCAAAAGTTAAAAAATAATATAAAAAAAAAAAATTATTGCCTAGACCAAGCGTCGAACACCGGACCTCTCGATTGCCGGCATTGTACTTTACCACTCGACCATTGACTTGATAATTTTCTGGTCAATATCGCAGTTTTGACTGTCAGAATATAATAAAAGAGTTGAATACTAAAAAGAAATTATAAAAAAACTAAAAAAGATTTTTCTGCTTCGGCCGGGAGTCAAACCTGTAACATCTCTATTAGCAGCTTAGTCAACTACCACTGATCCTTGTTGGTTGTTTATTTCATGACAATATATACGTTTTGGAAGTCGAAGAAGAAGTTTTACTTCAAAAAAGTTTTGGCTTGACCGGGATTTGAACCTTTGACTTTCGGATTGGCGGTCATGTATTCTTTAACTGGACTATAGCCGCGTTTAAATTTTTTTGACAATATTGAAGTTATGATTGTCATAACATAAATATAGCGTTAAATATTTAACGTTTAACGTTTTGGAAGTCAAATAAGAAGTTTTACATCAAAAAATCTAAAATCATCCATTGCAATGTTCCTTTGTAGAACATGTAATCATAAACTAACTAAAAAAAACCAAAAATTATGGTTCCTTTTAAAATATACAATTTTATTTAAATACTGCTAAAAATATCAAGAAAATCGGTCAGAAAATGTGGATTCTACTAAAAATTTAATTTTGTTGGCCTCTGAGGGGTAGCCATCAAAGACATGGTAATATTCACGATTCTACCCACCAAATTTCAAGTCGCTAGCTCTTATAGTTTCCGAGAACCATTAGTGAGGACGGACGGATGGACAGATGGAGAGACGAACAGTCGGACGGACGTGGCTCAATCAATTTCTCTTGTTGTCCCGATCAAGAATATATATACTTTATGGGGTCCTCCTCTCCTCCTTCACAGCGTTACATACATTTGGCTTTTGCACAAACAAAAAAAAATGATTCCTTTTAAAAAAATTAAATATTAATTTTTTATGCATATATTTAAAAAAAAATTTAAAATCATCAATTGAAATGTTCTTTTGTAGTGTTTGTAATTATAAACTATTTAAAAGAAACCAAAAGTCATGGTTCCTTTTAAAATATACAAAATTAATATTCATGCATAGAATTAAAAAAAAAATCAAAAATGATTTATTGAAATGCTCTTTTTGAGTGATTGTAATCATAAACTAACTAAACAAAACCAAAAACATGGTTCCTTTTAAAAATAATCAATATTAATTTTTATGCAAACATTTTAATATATATAAAGTCATCCATTGAAGTGTACTTTTGTAGTGTAGATTACATACTTTAACTAAAAGAAACCAAAAATCATTGTTCCTTTTAAAATATTCAATTTTAATTTTTATGCATTGATTATAAAAATATATAAAGTCATCCATTGTAATGATCTTTTTTAGTGATTGTAATCACAAACTAACTAATCGAAAGAAAAAAACATGGTTCCTTTTAAAATATTTAATTTTAATTTTTGTGCATAGATTTAAAAAAAATCTAAAGTCATCCATTGAAATGTACTTTTGTAGTGTACGTAATCATAAACTAACTAAAAGAAACAAAAGGTAATGGTTCCTTTTAAAAAATATTCAATTTATTTTTAATGCATAGATTTTAAAAAATCTAAAATCATCCAATTTTGTAATGTTTGTAATCATAAACAAACTAACAGAATAAAAACAGTAAGGGTGGTATAGTCGAGTATACTCGACAATATAAACCCTGCACAAATGATAGGCGGTGCCACCCCCTCAATCTACAAAAACATCGGAAAATCGGTCAAAAAATGTGGATTCTACTAAAAATTTAATTTTGTTGGCCTCTGAGGGGTAGCCATCAAAGAGATGGTAATATTGTGGTATGCAGTTTTCAAGATGTATTATTAGTTGTGGAGATATAGTATTTTTAACACTAAACCTACCAGGCGGGTCAAAATGACCCATTTTCAACTTTTGGGCAGGATTTCTTTAAAAATAACATTGCCAAATTGCCATTTGCATTTATGACTTTTATTTAAAAACCAATTGAAAGTGTTTTTTAAAATTTACTCAAATCTAGTTAATTTTATTACCGAGTAATAAAAGTAGTGTGCTCTAACTACCGCAAGGGGTCAATTTGACCCGTGCATAAGATCTGATTTGTATTTTTTGTGGTAAAAAACTTCGAAAATATAAAAAACGAATCTTCGAGAACCCAAAAATGTTCAAAATAAGCGGTGATCATGAATAAAGTTAGCATATTATTTATCTGTTTTCTATATTTCATTGAATCAATTCATTCAATTGAAGACAATTTAATTTTTTTCCTGTATTAGTTTTATGTTTTTTATATATAATATATTAACTATTTTGAACCGATATTTGAAGAATATTGTTCATTAAAGTACCATGTTGGCCTAATTGATATATTTTTCGCTATATATAGTAAAATAAGCAAAATTCTAATGACGGGTCATTTTGACCCGCTGTGGTAGGAATAGGTATACATGAAGTGTCGGTAGGTTTAGTGTTAAGAAAAATACTAGTGGTGGTGAAATTAAGGGGAGGGGGTAAAATTGTGGTTTGAAGTTTTGTAGAGATACTCATTCCGAGTCTACATACCGACTTTCATTTTTCTAACTCTTTGGAATTTTGAGTTATAGCATTTTCAAAAAGAGGTTGGTGCTGGATGGGCGGCAAGGAGTGGGCGTGGAACAAAACCATTCAAACTTGATCTGCTACCAAGCATCTACCCACCGAATTTCAAGTCGCTAGCTCTCATAGTTTCCGAGAACCATTAGTGAGGACGGTCGGACGGAGAGATGGACGGTCGGACGGAGAGATGGACGGTCGGACGGACGTGGCTAAATCAATTTCTCTTGTCGTCCCGATCAAGAATATATATACTTTATGGGGTCCCCTTCCCATCCTTCACAGCGTTACATACATTTGGCTTTGCACAAACACCCTATGATACACAGTATGTGTACAGGGTATAAACATGGTTCCTTTAAAATGTGTTCAATATTAAATTTTTTGCATAGATTTAAAAAAAAAATTAAAAAACATCTATTGAAATGCTCTTTTGTATGAATGTAATCATAAACTAACTAAAAGAAACAAAAAACATGGTTCCTTTTAAAAATATTCAATATTAATTTTTATGCATAGATTTAAAAAAAACCAAAAACCATCCATTGAAAAGTACTTTTGAAGTGTTTGTAATCATAAACTAACTAAAAGAACCAAAAAACCATAGTTCCTTTTAAAACTAGTCAATATTAATTATTATGCATAGATTTTAAAAAATCTAAAGTCATCCATTGAAATGTACTTTTGTAGTGTATGTAACAAAAAAAAAAAAAATGGCTCCTTTTTAAAATATTCAATATTCATTTTTTTGCATAGATTATAAGAAAAAAAATCTAAAATCATCCATTGCAATGTTCCTTTGTAGTATATGTAATCATAAACTAACTAAAAAAAACCAAAAAATATGGTTCCTTTTAAAATATACAATTTTATTTAAATACTGCTAAAAATATCAAGAAAATCAGTCAAAAAATGTGGATTCTACTAAAAATTTAATTTTGTTGGCCTCTGAGGGTAGCCATCAAAGAGATGGTAATATTGTGGTATGCAGTTCTCAAGATGTATTATTAGTTGTGGAGATATAGCTTTTTTAAGAAAAATACTAGTGGCGGAGAAATTAAGGGGATTGCCAAATTGCCATTTGCATTTATGACTTTTATTTAAAAACCAATTGAAAGTGTTTTTCAAAATTTACTCAAATCTAGTTAATTTTATTACCGAGTAATAAAAGTAGTGTGCTCTAACTACCGCAAGGGGTCAATTTGACCCGTGCATAAGATCTGATTTGTATTTTTTGTGGTAAAAAACTTCGAAAATATAAAAAACGAATCTTCGAGAACCCAAAAATTTTCAAAATAAGCGGTGATCATGAATAAAGTTAGCATATTATTTATCTGTTTTCTATATTTCATTGAATCAATTCATTCAATTGAAGACAATTTAATTTTTTTCCTGTATTAGTTTTATGTTTTTTATATATAATATATTAACTATTTTGAACCGATATTTGAAGAATATTGTTCATTAAAGTACCATGTTGGTCTAATTGATATATTTTTCGCTATATATAGTAAAATATGCAAAATTCTAATGACGGGTCATTTTGACCCGCTGTGGTAGGAATAGGTATACATGAAGTGTCGGTAGGATTAGTGTTAAGAAAAATACTAGTGGTGGAGAAATTAAGGGGAGGGGTAAAATTGTTGTTTGAAGTTTTGTAGAGTTACTCATTCTGAGTCTACATACCGACTTTCATTTCATAGTACCATGTTGGCCTAATTGATATATTTTTCGCTATATATAGTAAAATATGCAAAATTCTAATGACGGGTCATTTTGACCCGCTGTGGTAGGAATAGGTATACATGAAGTGTCGGTAGGATTAGTGTTAAGAAAAATACTAGTGGTGGAGAAATTAAGGGGAGGGGTAAAATTGTTGTTTGAAGTTTTGTAGAGCTACTCATTCTGAGTCTACATACCGACTTTCATGTTTCTAACTCTTTGGATGTTTGAGTTATAGCATTTTCAAAAAGAGGTTGGTGCTGGATGGGCGGCAAGGAGTGGGCGTGGAACAAAACCATTCAAACTTGATCTGCTGCCGAGCATCACGATTCTACCCACCAAATTTCAAGTCGCTAGCTCTTATAGTTTCCGAGAACCATTAGTGAGGACGGACGGACGGACAGATGAAGAGACGAACAGTCGGACGAATTTGGCTTAATCAATTTCTCTTGTCGTCCCGATCAAGAATATATATACTTTATGGGGTCCCCCTCCCCTCCTTCACAGCGTTACATACATTTGGCTTTTGCACAAACACCCTATGATACACAGTATGTGTACAGGGTATAAACATGGTTCCTTTAAGGGGTTACATGGGTTTTGTTGGTTCAAAAAAAAAAAAAATTTTTTTTTCACTTATTAATTTCTACAACATCTCACTAATATTATTCTAAATTTTCAAGTCGATCCGAATAATAGTTGCGAAGACACAGCCTTCGGAAGGTGCGCGCTCCAAGTCACTTTCATTGTTACGCAAAACTTTAAACGCGTTTTTCTCGTAACTGTGTTTTTAAAGTCGGTTGTCAAAATTTCTCGAAAACTACTCAACCGATCTTGATGAAATTTTACACACGTGTTTGAGATACAATTTACTCGTGCTTGAACGAAGGATTTTGTTTTTTTTAAATTTCAACTATTAAAAAAAAAAAAAATTCGCGCAAATTTGACCGAAATTGTGTTTTTTTTGGAAAAAGGTCTGCCAAAATTCCAATTTTTGTTTTTTTTGTTTTTCCTTCGTTCAAGCACGAGTTTATGGTTTTATCTGAAACACGTATTTTTTGTTTTTCCTTTTAAATCATCGTGTCAGGAGTTATGCTGACAACGCGGCGGCATCTTTTTTTCGAAGGGTCACTGAATATGACGTCACAATGGCGAAGTTTTAATTTTTTTTTTTTCGAAAATTTCAGAAAATATTCTTAAAATGTGTATCTTCAAGACAGAAAAAAGTTTGAATTAAATAAATAATTTTTTATGGTACAAAAAAATTATTGAAAATAGGCCTTTTTTTACACGACGAAACCCATGTAACCCCTTAAAATGTATTCAATATTAAATTGTTTGCATAGATTTAAAAAAAAAATAAAAAAAACATCCATTGAAATGCTCTTTTGTATGAATGTAATCATAAACTAACTAAAAGAAACAAAAAACATGGTTCCTTTTAAAAATATTCAATATTAATTTTTATGCATTGATTTAAAAAAAAAAACCAAAAACCATCCATTGAAAAGTACTTTTGAAGTGTTTGTAATCATAAACTAACTAAATGATACAAAAAACCATAGTTCCTTTTAAAACTGGTCAATATTAATTATTATGATTAGATTTTAAAAAATCTAAAGTCATCCAATGAAATGTACTTTTGTAGTGTATGTAACAAAAAACATTTTTCTAACTCTTTGGAATTTTGAGTTATAGCTTTTTCAAAAAGAGGGTGGTGCTGAATAGGCGGCAAGGAGTGGGCGTGGAACAAAACCATTCAAACTTGATCTGCTGCCAAGCATCTACCCACCAAATTTCAAGTCGCTAGCTCTCATAGTTTCCGAGAACCATTAGTGAGGACGGTCGGACGGAGAGACGGACGGTCGGACGGACGTGGCTAAATCAATTTCTCTTGTCGTCCCGATCAAGAATATATATACTTTATGGGGTCCCCTTCCCCTCCTTCACAGCGTTACATACATTTGGCTTTTGCACAAACACCCTATGATACACAGTATGTGTACAGGGTATAAACTTGGTTCCTTTAAAATGTATTCAATATTAAATTTTTTGCATAGATTTAAAAAAAAAATAAAAAAACATCCATTGAAATGCTCTTTTGTATGAATGTAATCATAAACTAACTAAAAGAAACAAAAAACAATGGTTCCTTTTAAAAATATTCAATATTAATTTTTATACATAGATTTAAAAAAAAAAAACAAAAACCATCCATTGAAAAGTACTTTTGAAGTGTTTGTAATCATAAACTAACTAAAAGAACCAAAAAACCATAGTTCCTTTTAAAACTAGTCAATATTAATTATTATGCATAGATTTTAAAAAATCTAAAGTCATCCATTGAAATGTACTTTTGTAGTGTATGTAACAAAAAAAAAAAAAAAATGGTTCCTTTTAAAAATATTCAATATTAATTTTTTATGCATAGATTTTAAGAAAAAAAATCTAAAATCATCCATTGCAATGTTCTTTTGTAGTGTATGTAATCATAAACTAACTAAAAAAAACCAAAAGTTATTGTTCCTTTTAAAATATACAATTTTATTTAAATACTGCTAAAAATTACAAGAAAATCGGTCAAAAAATGTGGATTCTACTGAAAATTTAATTTTGTTGACCTCTGAGGGGTAGCCATCAAAGAGATGGTAATATTGTGGTATGCAGTTTTCAAGATGTATTATTAGTTGTGGAGATATAGCTTTTTTAAGAAAAATACTAGTGGCGGAGAAATTAAGGGGAGGGGTAAAATTGTTGTTTGAAGTTTTGTAGAGTTACTCATTCTGAGACTTTCATGTTTCTAACTCTTTGGATGTTTGAGTTATAGCATTTTCAAAAAGAGGTTGGTGCTGGATGGGCGGCAAGGAGTGGGCGTGGAACAAAACCATTCAAACTTGATCTGCTGCCGAGCATCACGATTCTACTCACCAAATTTCAAGTCGCTAGCTCTTATAGTTTCCGAGAACCATTAGTGAGGACGGACGGACGGACAGATGGAGAGACGAACAGTCGGACGGACGTGGCTTAATAAATTTCTCTTGTTGTCCCGATCAAGAATATATATACTTTATGGGGTCCTCCTCTCCTCCTTCACAGCGTTACATACATTTGGCTTTTGCACAAACAAAAAAAAAATGGTTCCTTTTAAAAATATTCAATATTAATTTTTTATGCATAGATTTTAAGAAAAAAAATCTAAAATCATCCATTGCAATGTTCTTTTGTTGTGTTTGTAATTATAAACTATTTAAAAGAAACCAAAAATCATGGTTCCTTTTAAAATATACAAAATTAATATTCATGCATAGATTTAAAAAAAAAATCAAAAATGATTTATTGAAATGCTCTTTTTGAGTGATTGTAATCATAAACTAACCAAACGAAACCAAAAACATGGTTCCTTTTAAAAATAATCAATATTAATTTTTATGCAAACATTTTAATATATCTAAAGTCATCCATTTAAATGTGTTTTTGTAGTGTAGATTACATACACTAACTAAAAGAAACCAAAAATCATTGTTCGTTTTAAAATATTCAATTTTCATTTTTATGCATTGATTATAAAAATATATAAAGTCATCCATTGTAATGATCTTTTTTAGTGATTGTAATCATAAACTAACTAATCGAAAGAAAAAAACATGGTTCCTTTTAAAATATTCAATTTTAATTTTTGTGCATAGATTTAAAAAAAATCTAAAGTCATCCATTGAAATGTACTTTTGTAGTGTACGTAATCATAAACTAACTAAAAGAAACAAAAGGTAATGGTTCCTTTTAAAAAATATTCAATTTATTTTTAATGCATAGATTTTAAAAAATCTAAAATCATCCAATTTTGTAATGTTTGTAATCATAAACAAACTAACAGAATAAAAACAGTAAGGGTGGTATAGTCGAGTATACTCGACAATATAAACCCTGCACAAATGGTAGGCTGTGCCACCCCCTCAATCTACAAAAACATCGGAAAATCGGTCAAAAAATGTGGATTCTACTAAAAATTTAATTTTGTTGGCCTCTGAGGGGTAGCCATCAAAGAGAGGGTAATATTGTTGTATGCAGTTTTTAAGATGTATTATTAGTTGTGGAGATATAGCTTTTTTAAGAAAAATACTAGGGCTGGAGAAATTAAGGGGAGGGGGTAAAATTGTGGTTTGAAGTTTTGTAGAGTTACTCATTCTGAGTCTACATACCGACTTTCATTTTTCTAACTCTTTGGAATTTTGGGTTATAGCATTTTCAAAAAGAGGTTGGTGCTGAATAGGCGGCAAGGAGTGGGCGTGGAACAAAACCATTCAAACTTGATCTGCTACCAAGCATCTACCCACCAAATTTCAAGTCGCTAGCTCTCATAGTTTCCGAGAACCATTAGTGAGGACGGTCGGACGGAGAGACGGACGGTCGGACGGACGGAGAGACAGACGGTCGGACGGACGGAGAGACGGACGGACGGAGAGACGGACGGTCGGACGGACGTGGCTAAATCAATTTCTCTTGTCGTCCCGATCAAGAATATATATACTTTATGGGGTCCCCTTCTTATCCTTCACAGCGTTACATACATTTGGCTTTTGCACAAACACCCTACACAGTATGTGTACAGGGTATAAACATGGTTCCTTTAAAATGTGTTCAATATTAAATTTTTTGCATAGATTTAAAAAAAAAAAATTAAAAAACATCTATTGAAATGCTCTTTTGTATGAATGTAATCATAAACTAACTAAAAGAAACAAAAAACATGGTTCCTTTTAAAAATATTCAATATTAATTTTTATGCATAGATTTAAAAAAAAAACCAAAAACCATCCATTGAAAAGTACTTTTGAAGTGTTTGTAATCATAAACTAACTAAAAGAAACAAAAACCATAATTCCTTTTAAAACTAGTCAATATTAATTATTATGCATAGATTTTAAAAAATCTAAAGTCATCCATTGAAATGTACTTTTGTAGTGTATGTAACAAAAAAAAAATGGCTCCTTTTAAAAATATTCAATATTAATTTTTTTGCATAGATTATAAGAAAAAAAACTGGTGCGTGGAGTCCCTCAGCGCGGATGAAGTAAACCTCCCACTTTTAAAATACAAGCGAAGGTTGTCTTTAAGATCATTGTCACTCATTTTGATCTTTCATTCTAGATCAGAATCGATTAAAATGTTCTTAAAAATAATTAAAAACACACAAAATAATAAACATATTAGACAATAAATTAAAAAAATATAATTTAAAAAAAAAAAAATGATTGCATTGACCGGTCATCGAACCTGGAACATCTCGATTGCTAGCCTTGTGCTCTACCACTAGATAGAAGAATAAATTTGTAATGAATATTTATTTAAAAAATTCTAGATCAGAAACTATTAAAATATTCTTTAAAATAATAATTAAAAACACACAAAATTATAAAAATGATATAAAAAATCAAAAGTTAAAAAATAATATAAAAAAAAAAAATTATTGCCTAGACCAAGCGTCGAACACCGGACCTCTCGATTGCCGGCCTTGTACTTTACCACCATTGACCATTGACTTGATAATTTTCTGGTCAATATCGCAGTTTTGACGGTCAGAATATAATAAAAGAGTTGAATACTAAAAAGAAATTATAAAAAAACTAAAAAAGATTTTTCTGCTTCGGCCGGGAGTCAAACCTGTAACATCTCGATTAGCAGCTTAGTCAACTACCACTGATCCTTGTTGGTTGTTTATTTCATGACAATATATACGTTTTGGAAGTCGAAGAAGAAGTTTTACTTCAAAAAAGTTTTGGCTTGACCGGGATTTGAACCTTTGACTTTCGGATTGGCGGTCATGTATTCTTTAACTGGACTATAGCCGCGTTTAAATTTTTTTGACAATATTGAAGTTATGATTGTCATAACATAAATATAGCGTTAAATATTTAACGTTTAACGTTTTGGAAGTCAAATAAGAAGTTTTACCTCAAAAAATCTAAACTTATCCATTGCAATGATCCTTTGTAGTACATGTAATCATAAACTAACTAAAAAAAACCAAAAATTATGGTTCCTTTTAAAATATACAATTTTATTTAAATACTGCTAAAAATATCAAGAAAATCGGTCAGAAAATGTGGATTCTACTAAAAATTTAATTTTGTTGGCCTCTGAGGGGTAGCCATCAAAGAGATGGTAATATTGTGGTATGCAGTTCTCAAGATGTATTATTAGTTGTGGAGATATAGCTTTTTTAAGAAAAATACTAGTGGCGGAGAAATTAAGGGGAGGGGTAAAATTGTTGTTTGAAGTTTTGTAGAGTTACTCATTCTGAGTCTACATACCGACTTTCATGTTTCTAACTCTTTGGATGTTTGAGTTATAGCATTTTCAAAAAGAGGTTGGTGCTGGATGGGCGGCAAGGAGTGGGCATGGAGCAAAACCATTCAAGCTTGATCTGCTGCCGAGCATCACGATTCTACCCACCAAATTTCAAGTCGCTAGCTCTTATAGTTTCCGAGAACCATTAGTGAGGACGGACGGACGGACAGATGGAGAGACGAACAGTCGGACGGACGTGGCTTAATCAATTTCTCTTGTTGTCCCGATCACGAATATATATACTTTATGGGGTCCTCCTCTCCTCCTTCACAGCGTTACATACATTTGGCTTTTGCACAAACAAAAAAAAATGGTTCCTTTTAAAAAAATTAAATATTAATTTTTTATGCATATATTTAAAAAAAAATTTAAAATCATCAATTGAAATGTTCTTTTGTAGTGTTTGTAATTATAAACTATTTAAAAGAAACCAAAAATCATGGTTCCTTTTAAAATATACAAAATTCATATTCATGCATAGATTAAAAAAAAAAATCAAAAATGATTTATTGAAATGCTCTTTTTGAGTGATTGTAATCATAAACTAACTAAACGAAACCAAAAACATGGTTCCTTTTTAAAATAATCAATATTAATTTTTATGCAAACATTTTAATATATCTAAAGTCATCCATTGAAGTGTACTTTTGTAGTGTAGATTACATACACTAACTAAAAGAAACCAAAAATCATTGTTCCTTTTAAAATATTCAATTTTAATTTTTATGCATTGATTATAAAAATATATAAAGTCATCCATTGTAATGATCGTTTTTAGTGATTGTAATCATAAACTAACTAATCGAAAGAAAAAAACATGGTTCCTTTTAAAATATTCAATTTTAATTTTTGTGCATAGATTTAAAAAAAATCTAAAGTCATCCATTGAAATGTACTTTTGTAGTGTACGTAATCATAAACTAACTAAAAGAAACAAAAGGTAATGGTTCCTTTTAAAAAATATTCAATTTATTTTTAATGCATAGATTTTAAAAAATCTAAAATCATCCAATTTTGTAATGTTTGTAATCATAAACAAACTAACAGAATAAAAAAAGTAAGGGTGGTTTAGTCGAGTATACTCGACAATATAAACCCTGCACAAATGGTAGGCGGTGCCACCCCCTCAATCTACAAAAACATCGGAAAATCGGTCAAAAAATGTTGATTCTACTAAAAATTTAATTTTGTTGGCCTCTGAGGGGTAGCCATCAAAGAGAGGGTAATATTGTGGTATGCAGTTTTTAAGATGTATTATTAGTTGTGGAGATATAGTTTTTTTAAGAAAAATACTAGGGCTGGAGAAATTAAGGGGAGGGGGTAAAATTGTGGTTTGAAGTTTTGTAGAGTTACTCATTCTGAGTCTACATACCGACTTTCATTTTTCTAACTCTTTGGAATTTTGAGTTATAGCATTTTCAAAAAGATGGTGGTGCTGAATAGGCGGCAAAGAGTGGGCGTGGAACAAAACCATTCAAACTTGATCTGCTACCAAGCATCTACCCACCAAATTTCAAGTCGCTAGCTCTCATAGTTTCCGAGAACCATTAGTGAGGACGGTCGGACGGACGCGGCTAAATCAATTTCTCTTGTCGTCCCGATCAAGAATATATGTACTTTATGGGGTCCCCTTCCCCTCCTTCACAGCGTTACATACATTTGGCTTTTGCACAAACACCCTATGATACACAGTATGTGTACAGGGTATAAACATGGTTCCTTTAAAATGTGTTCAATATTAAATTTTTTACATAGATTTAAAAAAAAAATAAAAAACATCTATTGAAATGCTCTTTAGAAACAAAAAACATGGTTCCTTTTAAAAATATTCAATATTAATTTTTATGCATAGATTTAAAAAAAAAAAACCAAAAACCATCCATTGAAAAGTACTTTTGAAGTGTTTGTAATCATAAACTAACTAAAAGAAACAAAAAACCATAGTTCCTTTTAAAACTAGTCAAAAAAATCTAAAATCATCCATTGCAATGTTCCTTTGTAGTATATGTAATCATAAACTAACTAAAAAAAACCAAAAATTATGGTTCCTTTTAAAATATACAATTTTATTTAAATACTGCTAAAAATTACAAGAAAATCGGTCAAAAAATGTTGATTCTACTAAAAATTTAATTTTGTTGGCCTCTGAGGGGTAGCCATCAAAGAGAGGGTAATATTGTGGTATGCAGTTTTTAAGATGTATTATTAGTTGTGGAGATATAGTTTTTTTAAGAAAAATACTAGGGCTGGAGAAATTAAGGGGAGGGGGTAAAATTGTGGTTTGAAGTTTTGTAGAGTTACTCATTCTGAGTCTACATACCGACTTTCATTTTTCTAACTCTTTGGAATTTTGAGTTATAGCATTTTCAAAAAGATGGTGGTGCTGAATAGGCGGCAAAGAGTGGGCGTGGAACAAAACCATTCAAACTTGATCTGCTACCAAGCATCTACCCACCAAATTTCAAGTCGCTAGCTCTCATAGTTTCCGAGAACCATTAGTGAGGACGGTCGGACGGACGCGGCTAAATCAATTTCTCTTGTCGTCCCGATCAAGAATATATGTACTTTATGGGGTCCCCTTCCCCTCCTTCACAGCGTTACATACATTTGGCTTTTGCACAAACACCCTATGATACACAGTATGTGTACAGGGTATAAACATGGTTCCTTTAAAATGTGTTCAATATTAAATTTTTTACATAGATTTAAAAAAAAAATAAAAAACATCTATTGAAATGCTCTTTAGAAACAAAAAACATGGTTCCTTTTAAAAATATTCAATATTAATTTTTATGCATAGATTTAAAAAAAAAAAACCAAAAACCATCCATTGAAAAGTACTTTTGAAGTGTTTGTAATCATAAACTAACTAAAAGAAACAAAAAACCATAGTTCCTTTTAAAACTAGTCAAAAAAATCTAAAATCATCCATTGCAATGTTCCTTTGTAGTATATGTAATCATAAACTAACTAAAAAAAACCAAAAATTATGGTTCCTTTTAAAATATACAATTTTATTTAAATACTGCTAAAAATTACAAGAAAATCGGTCAAAAAATGTGGATTCTACTAAAAATTTAATTTTGTTGGCCTCTGAGGGGTAGCCATCAAAGAGATGGTAATATTGTGGTATGCAGTTTTCAAGATGTATTATTAGTTGTGGAGATATAGCTTTTTTAAGAAAAATACTTGTGGTGGAGAAATTAAGGGGAGGGGTAAAATTGTTGTTTGAAGTTTTGTAGAGTTACTCATTCTGAGTCTACATACCGACTTTCATGTTTCTAACTCTTTGGAATTTTGAGTTATAGCATTTTCAAAAAGAGGGTGGTGCTGAATAGGCGGCAAGGAGTGGGCGTGGAACAAAACCATTCAAACTTGATCTGCTACCAAGCATCTACCCACCAAATTTCAAGTCGCTAGCTCTCATAGTTTCCGAGAACCATTAGTGAGGACGGTCGGACGGACGTGGCTAAATCAATTTCTCTTGTCGTCCCGATCAAGAATATATATACTTTATGGGGTCCCCCTCCCCTCCTTCACAGCGTTACATACATTTGGCTTTTGCACAAACACCCTATGATACACAGTATGTGTTCCTTTTAAATGTATTCAATATTAAATTTTTTGCATACATTTAAAAAAAAAAATAAAAAAACATCCATTGAAATTCTCTTTTGTATGACTGTAATCATAAACTAACTAAAAGAAACAAAAAACATGGTTCCTTTTAAAAATATTCAATATTAATTTTTATGCATAGATTTAAAAAAAAAAAAACAAAAACCATCTATTGAAAAGTACTTTTGTAGAGTTTGTAATCATAAATTAATTAAAAGAAACAAAAAAACCATAGTTCCTTTTAAAAATATTCAATATTAATTTTTATGCATAGATTTTAAAAAATCTAAAGTCATCCATTGAAATGTACTCTTGTAGTGTATGCAATCATAAAACTAACTAAAAGAAACCAAAAAAAACATGGATCCTTCTAAAAATATTTTATATTAAGTTTTATGCATAGATTTTAAGAAAAAAATCTAAAATCATCCATTGAAATGTTCTTTTGTAGTGTATGTAACAAAAAAAAAATGGTTCCTTTTAAAAATATTAAATATTAATTTTTTATGCATATATCTAAAAAAAAATTTAAAATCATCAATTAAAATGTTCTTTTGTGGTGTTTGTAATTATAAACTAACTAAAAGAAACAAAAAAAATGGTTCCTTTTAAAAATATCTAATATTAATTTTTATGCATAGATTTAAAAAAAAAAAAAATCTAGAATCATCCATTGCAATGTTCTTTTGTAGTGATTGTAATCATAAACTAACTAAAAGAAACAAAAAATCATGGTTCCTTTTAAAATATTCAATTTTAATTTTTATGCATTGATTATAAAAATATCTAAAGTCGTCCATTGTAATGATCCTTTTTAGTGTTTGTAATCATAAACTAACAAATCGAAAGAAAAAAACATGGTTCCTTTTAAAATATTCAATTTTAATTTTTATGCATTGATTATAAAAATATCTAAAGTCATCCATAAACTAACTAATCGAAAAAAAAAAAAGGTTCCTTTTAAAATATTCAATTTTCATTTTTGTGCATAGATTTTAAAAAATCTAAAGTCATCCATTGAAATGTACTTCTGTAGTGTACGTAATCATAAACTAACTAAAAGAAACAAAAGGTAATGGTTCCTTTTAAAAAATATTCAATTTATTTTCAATGCATAGATTTTTAAAAAATCTAAAATCATCCAATTTTGTAATGTTTGTAATCATAAACAAACTAACAGAAAAAAAACAGTAAGGGTGGTATAGTCGAGTATACTCGACAATATAAACCCTGCACAAATGGTAGGCGGTGCCACCCCCTCAATCTACAAAAACATCGGAAAATCGGTCAAAAAATGTGGATTCTACTAAAAATTTAATTTTGTTGGCCTGCATACCACAATATTCTAGATCAGAATCGATTAAAATGTTCTTAAAAATAATTAAAAACACACAAAATAATAAAAATATTAGACAATAAATTAAAAAAATATAATTTAAAAAAAAAATGATTGCATTGACCGGTCATCGAACCTGGAACATCTCGATTGCTAGCCTTGTGCTCTACCACTAGATAGAAGAATAAATTTGTAATGAATATTTATTTCAAAAATTCTAGATCAGAAACTATTAAAATATTCTTTAAAATAATAATTAAAAACACACAAAATTATAAAAATGATATAAAAATCAAAACTTAAAAAATAATATAAAAAAAAAAATTATTGCCTAGACCAAGCGTCGAACACCGGACCTCTCGATTGCCGGCCTTGTACTTTACCACTCGACCATTGACTTGATAATTTTCTGGTCAATATCGCAGTTTTGACTGTCAGAATATAATAAAAGAGTTGAATACTAAAAAGAAATTATAAAAAAACTAAAAAAGATTTTTCTGCTTCGGCCGGGAGTCAAACCTGTAACATCTCGATTAGCAGCTTAGTCAACTACCACTGATCCTTGTTGGTTGTTTATTTCATGACAATATATACGTTTTGGAAGTCGAAGAAGAAGTTTTACTTCAAAAAAGTTTTGGCTTGACCGGGATTTGAACCTTTGACTTTCGGATTGGCGGTCATGTATTCTTTAACTGGACTATAGCCGCGTTTAAATTTTTTTGACAATATTGAAGTTATGATTGTCATAACATAAATATAGCGTTAAATATTTAACGTTTAACGTTTTGGAAGTCAAATAAGAAGTTTTACCTCAAAAAATCTAAACTTATCCATTGCAATGATCCTTTGTAGTACATGTAATCATAAACTAACTAAAAAAAACCAAAAATTATGGTTCCTTTTAAAATATACAATTTTATTTAAATACTGCTAAAAATATCAAGAAAATCGGTCAGAAAATGTGGATTCTACTAAAAATTTAATTTTGTTGGCCTCTGAGGGGTAGCCATCAAAGAGATGGTAATATTGTGGTATGCAGTTCTTAAGATGTATTATTAGTTGTGGAGATATAGCTTTTTTAAGAAAAATACTAGTGGCGGAGAAATTAAGGGGAGGGGTAAAATTGTTGTTTGAAGTTTTGTAGAGTTACTCATTCTGAGTCTACATACCGACTTTCATGTTTCTAACTCTTTGGATGTTTGAGTTATAGCATTTTCAAAAAGAGGTTGGTGCTGGATGGGCGGCAAGGAGTGGGCATGGAACAAAACCATTCAAGCTTGATCTGCTGCCGAGCATCACGATTCTACCCACCAAATTTCAAGTCGCTAGCTCTTATAGTTTCCGAGAACCATTAGTGAGGACGGACGGACGGACAGATGGAGAGACGAACAGTCGGACGGACGTGGCTTAATCAATTTCTCTTGTTGTCCCGATCACGAATATATATACTTTATGGGGTCCTCCTCTCCTCCTTCACAGCGTTACATACATTTGGCTTTTGCACAAACAAAAAAAAATGGTTCCTTTTAAAAAAATTAAATATTAATTTTTTATGCATATATTTAAAAAAAAAATTTAAAATCATCAATTGAAATGTTCTTTTGTAGTGTTTGTAATTATAAACTATTTAAAAGAAACCAAAAATCATGGTTCCTTTTAAAATATACAAAATTCATATTCATGCATAGATTAAAAAAAAAAATCAAAAATGATTTATTGAAATGCTCTTTTTGAGTGATTGTAATCATAAACTAACTAAACGAAACCAAAAACATGGTTCCTTTTTAAAATAATCAATATTAATTTTTATGCAAACATTTTAATATATCTAAAGTCATCCATTGAAGTGTACTTTTGTAGTGTAGATTACATACACTAACTAAAAGAAACCAAAAATCATTGTTCCTTTTAAAATATTCAATTTTAATTTTTATGCATTGATTATAAAAATATATAAAGTCATCCATTGTAATGATCGTTTTTAGTGATTGTAATCATAAACTAACTAATCGAAAGAAAAAAACATGGTTCCTTTTAAAATATTTAATTTTAATTTTTGTGCATAGATTTAAAAAAAATCTAAAGTCATCCATTGAAATGTACTTTTGTAGTGTACGTAATCATAAACTAACTAAAAGAAACAAAAGGTAATGGTTCCTTTTAAAAAATATTCAATTTATTTTTAATGCATAGATTTTAAAAAATCTAAAATCATCCAATTTTGTAATGTTTGTAATCATAAACAAACTAACAGAATAAAAAAAGTAAGGGTGGTTTAGTCGAGTATACTCGACAATATAAACCCTGCACAAATGGTAGGCGGTGCCACCCCCTCAATCTACAAAAACATCGGAAAATCGGTCAAAAAATGTGGATTCTACTAAAAATTTAATTTTGTTGGCCTGCATACCACAATATTACCCATCAAAGAGAGGGTAATATTGTGGTATGCAGTTTTTAAGATGTATTATTAGTTGTGGAGATATAGCTTTTTTAAGAAAAATACTAGGGCTGGAGAAATTAAGGGGAGGGGGTAAAATTGTGGTTTGAAGTTTTGTAGAGATACTCATTCCGAGTCTACATACCGACTTTCATTTTTCTAACTCTTTGGAATTTTGAGTTATAGCATTTTCAAAAAAAGGTTGGTGCTGGATGGGCGGCAAGGAGTGGGCGTGGAACAAAACCATTCAAACTTGATCTGCTGCCAAGCATCTACCCACCAAATTTCAAGTCGCTAGCTCTCATAGTTTCCGAGAACCATTAGTGAGGACGGTCGGACGGAGAGACGGACGGTCGGACGGACGTGGCTAAATCAATTTCTCTAGTCGTCCCGATCAAGAATATATATACTTTATGGGGTCCCCTTCCCCTCCTTCTCAGCGTTACATTAATTTGGCTTTTGCACGAACGCCCTATGATACACAGTATGTGTACAGGGTATAAACATGGTTCCTTTAAAATGTATTCAATATTAAATTTTTTGCATAGATTTAAAAAAAAAATAAAAAAACATCCATTGAAATGCTCTTTTGTATGAATGTAATCATAAACTAACTAAAAGAAACAAAAAACATGGTTCCTTTTAAAAATATTCAATATTAATTTCTATACATAGATTTAAAAAAAAAAAAACCAAAAACCATCCATTGAAAAGTACTTTTGTAGAGTTTGTAATCATAAACTAACTAAAAGAAACAGAAAAACCATAGTTCCTTTTAAAACTAGTCAATATTAATTATTATGATTAGATTTTAAAAAATCTAAAGTCATCCAATGAAATGTACTTTTGTAGTGTATGTAACAAAAAACATTTTTCTAACTCTTTGGAATTTTGAGTTATAGCTTTTTCAAAAAGAGGGTGGTGCTGAATAGGCGGCAAGGAGTGGGCGTGGAACAAAACCATTCAAACTTGATCTGCTGCCAAGCATCTACCCACCAAATTTCAAGTCGCTAGCTCTCATAGTTTCCGAGAACCATTAGTGAGGACGGTCGGACGGAGAGACGGACGGTCGGACGGACGTGGCTAAATCAATTTCTCTAGTCGTCCCGATCAAGAATATATATACTTTATGGGGTCCCCTTCCCCTCCTTCTCAGCGTTACATTAATTTGGCTTTTGCACGAACGCCCTATGATACACAGTATGTGTACAGGGTATAAACATGGTTCCTTTAAAATGTATTCAATATTAAATTTTTTGCATAGATTTAAAAAAAAAATAAAAAAACATCCATTGAAATGCTCTTTTGTATGAATGTAATCATAAACTAACTAAAAGAAACAAAAAACATGGTTCCTTTTAAAAATATTCAATATTAATTTCTATACATAGATTTAAAAAAAAAAAAACCAAAAACCATCCATTGAAAAGTACTTTTGTAGAGTTTGTAATCATAAACTAACTAAAAGAAACAGAAAAACCATAGTTCCTTTTAAAACTAGTCAATATTAATTATTATGCATAGATTTTAAAAAATCTAAAGTCATCCATTGAAATGTACTTTTGTAGTGTATGTAACAAAAAAAAAAAATGGTTCCTTTTAAAAATATTCAATATTAATTTTTTATGCATAGATTTTAAGAAAAAAATCTAAAATCATCCATTGCAATGTTCTTTTGTAGTGTATGTAATCATAAACTAACTAAAAAAAAACCAAAAGTTATGGTTCCTTTTAAAATATACAATTTTATTTAAATACTGCTAAAAATTACAAGAAAATCGGTCAAAAAATTTGGATTCTACTAAAAATTTAATTTTGTTGGCCTCTGATGGGTAGCCATCAAAGAGATGGTAATATTGTGGTATGCAGTTTTCAAGATGTATTATTAGTTGTGGAGATATAGCTTTTTTAAGAAAAATACTAGTGGTGGAGAAATTAAGGGGAGGGGTAAAATTGTTGTTTGAAGTTTTGTAGAGTTACTCATTCTGAGTCTACATACCGACTTTCATGTTTCTAACTCTTTGTATGTTTGAGTTATAGCATTTTCAAAAAGAGGTTGGTGCTGGATGGGCGGCAAGGAGTGGGCGTGGAACAAAACCATTCAAACTTGATCTGCTGCCGAGCATCACGATTCTACCCACCAAATTTCAAGTCGCTAGCTCTTATAGTTTCCGAGAACCATTAGTGAGGACGGACGGACGGACGGACGGACGGACGGACGGACAGATGAAGAGACGAACAGTCGGACGAACGTGGCTTAATCAATTTCTCTTGTCGTCCCGATCAAGAATATATATACTTTATGGGGTCCCCCTCCCCTCCTTCACAGCGTTACATTAATTTGGCTTTTGCACAAACACCCTATGATACACAGTATGTGTTCCTTTTAAATGTATTCAATATTAAATTTTTTGCATACATTTAAAAAAAAAAAAATAAAAAAACATCCATTGAAATTCTCTTTTGTATGACTGTAATCATAAACTAACTAAAAGAAACAAAAAACATGGTGCCTTTTAAAAATATTCAATATTAATTTTTATGCATAGATTTAAAAAAAAAAAAAAACAAAAACCATCTATTGAAAAGTACTTTTGTAGAGTTTGTAATCATAAACTAACTAAAAGAAACAGAAAAACCATAGTTCCTTTTAAAACTAGTCAATATTAATTATTATGATTAGATTTTAAAAAATCTAAAGTCATCCAATGAAATGTACTTTTGTAGTGTATGTAACAAAAAACATTTTTCTAACTCTTTGGAATTTTGAGTTATAGCTTTTTCAAAAAGAGGGTGGTGCTGAATAGGCGGCAAGGAGTGGGCGTGGAACAAAACCATTCAAACTTGATCTGCTGCCAAGCATCTACCCACCAAATTTCAAGTCGCTAGCTCACATAGTTTCCGAGAACCATTAGTGAGGACGGTCGGACGGACGTGGCTAAATCAATTTCTCTTGTCGTCCCGATCAAGAATATATATACTTTATGGGGTCCCCTTCTTCTCCTTCACAGCGTTACATTAATTTGGCTTTTGCACACACACCCTATGATACACAGTATGTGTTCCTTTTAAATGTATTCAATATTAAATTTTTTGCATACATTTAAAAAAAAAAAATAAAAAAACATCCATTGAAATTCTCTTTTGTATGACTGTAATCATAAACTAACTAAAAGAAACAAAAAACATGGTTCCTTTTAAAAATATTCAATATTAATTTTTATGCATAGATTTAAAAAAAAAAAAAACAAAAACCATCTATTGAAAAGTACTTTTGTAGAGTTTGTAATCATAAACTAACTAAAAGAAACAGAAAAACCATAGTTCCTTTTAAAACTAGTCAATATTAATTATTATGATTAGATTTAAAAAAATCTAAAGTCATCCAATGAAATGTACTTTTGTAGTGTATGTAACAAAAAACATTTTTCTAACTCTTTGGAATTTTGAGTTATAGCTTTTTCAAAAAGAGGGTGGTGCTGAATAGGCGGCAAGGAGTGGGCGTGGAACAAAACCATTCAAACTTGATCTGCTGCCAAGCATCTACACACCAAATTTCAAGTCGCTAGCTCTCATAGTTTCCGAGAACCATTAGTGAGGACGGTCGGACGGACGTGGCTAAATCAATTTCTCTTGTCGTCCCGATCAAGAATATATATACTTTATGGGGTCCCCTTCCCCTCCTTCACAGCGTTACATTAATTTGGCTTTTACACAAACACCCTATGATACACAGTATGTGTTCCTTTTAAATGTATTCAATATTAAATTTTTTGCATACATTTAAAAAAAAAAAATAAAAAAACATCCATTGAAATTCTCTTTTGTATGACTGTAATCATAAACTAACTAAAAGAAACAAAAAACATGGTTCCTTTTAAAAATATTCAATATTAATTTTTATGCATAGATTTAAAAAAAAAAAAACAAAAACCATCTATTGAAAAGTACTTTTGTAGAGTTTGTAATCATAAACTAACTAAAAGAAACAGAAAAACCATAGTTCCTTTTAAAACTAGTCAATATTAATTATTATGATTAGATTTTAAAAAATCTAAAGTCGTCCAATGAAATGTACTTTTGTAGTGTATGTAACAAAAAACATTTTTCTAACTCTTTGGAATTTTGAGTTATAGCTTTTTCAAAAAGAGGGTGGTGCTGAATAGGCGGCAAGGAGTGGGCGTGGAACAAAACCATTCAAACTTGATCTGCTGCCAAGCATCTACCCACCAAATTTCAAGTCGCTAGCTCTCATAGTTTCCGAGAACCATTAGTGAGGACGGTCGGACGGACGGACAGATGAAGAGACGAACAGTCGGACGAACGTGGCTTAATCAATTTCTCTTGTCGTCCCGATCAAGAATATATATACTTTATGGGGTCCCCCTCCCCTCCTTCACAGCGTTACATACATTTGGCTTTTGCACAAACACCCTATGATACACAGTATGTGTTCCTTTTAAATGTATTCAATATTAAATTTTTTGCATAGATTTAAAAAAAAATAAAAAAACATCCATTGAAATTCTCTTTTGTATGACTGTAATCATAAACTAACTAAAAGAAACAACAAACATGGTTCCTTTTAAAAATATTCAATATTAATTTTTATACATAGATTTAAAAAAAAAAAAACCAAAAATCATCCATTGAAAAGTACTTTTGAAGTGTTTGTAATCATAAACTAACTAAAAGAACCAAAAAACCATAGTTCCTTTTAAAACTAGTCAATATTAATTATTATGCATAGATTTTAAAAAAATCTAAAGTCATCCATTGAAATGTACTTTTGTAGTGTATGTAACAAAAAAAAAAAAAAAAAATGGTTCCTTTTAAAAATATTCAATATTAATTTTTTATGCATAGATTTTAAGAAAAAAATCTAAAATCATCCATTGCAATGTTCTTTGGTAGTGTATGTAATCATAAACTAACTAAAAAAAACCAAAAGTTATGGTTCCTTTTAAAATATACAATTTTATTTAAATACTGCTAAAAATTACAAGAAAATCGGTCAAAAAATGTGGATTCTACTAAAAATTTAATTTTGTTGGCCTCTGAGGGGTAGCCATTAAAGAGATGGTAATATTGTGGTATGCAGTTTTCAAGATGTATTATTAGTTGTGGAGATATAGCTTTTTTAAGAAAAATACTAGTGGTGGAGAAATTAAGGGGAGGGGTAAAATTGTTGTTTGAAGTTTTGTAGAGTTACTCATTCTGAGTCTACATACCGACTTTCATGTTTCTAACTCTTTGGATGTTTGAGTTATAGCATTTTCAAAAAGAGGTTGGTGCTGGATGGGCGGCAAGGAGTGGGCATGGAACAAAACCATTCAAACTTGATTTGCTGCCGAGAATCACGATTCTACCCACCAAATTTCAAGTCGCTAGCTCTTATAGTTTCCGAGAACCATTAGTGAGGACGGACGGACGGACGGACAGATGAAGAGACGAACAGTCGGACGAACGTGGCTTAATCAATTTCTCTTGTCGTCCCGATCAAGAATATATATACTTTATGGGGTCCCCCTCCCCTCCTTCACAGCGTTACATACATTTGGCTTTTGCACAAACACCCTATGATACACAGTATGTGTTCCTTTTAAATGTATTCAATATTAAATTTTTTGCATAGATTTAAAAAAAAATAAAAAAACATCCATTGAAATTCTCTTTTGTATGACTGTAATCATAAACTAACTAAAAGAAACAACAAACATGGTTCCTTTTAAAAATATTCAATATTAATTTTTATGCATAGATTTAAAAAAAACAAAAACCATCTATTGAAAAGTATTTTTGTAGAGTTTGTAATCATAAACTAACTAAAAGAAACAAAAAAAACCACAGATCCTTTTAAAACTAGTCAATATTAATTTTTATGCATAGATTTTAAAAAATCTAAAGTCATCCATTGAAATGAACTTTTGTAGTGATTGTAATCATAAACTAACTAAAAGAAACCAAAAAAAACATGGATCCTTCTAAAAATATTTTATATTAAGTTTTATGCATAGATTTTAAGAAAAAAATCTAAAATCATCCATTCAAATGTTCTTTTGTAGTGTATGTAACAAAAAAAAAATGGTTCCTTTTAAAAATATTAAATATTAATTTTTTATGCATATATTTAAAAAAAATTTGAAATCATCAATTAAAATGTTCTTTTGTGGTGTTTGTAATTATAAACTAACTAAAAGAAACAAAAAAAATGGTTCCTTTTAAAATATTCAATTTTAATTTTTATGCATTGATTTAAAAAAAAAATCTAAAATCATCCATTGCAATGTTCTTTTGTAGTGTATGTAATCATTTACTCATTCTGAGTCTACATACCGACTTTCATGTTTCTAACTCTTTGGATGTTTGAGTTATAGCATTTTCAAAAAGAGGTTGGTGCTGGATGGGCGGCAAGGAGTGGGCGTGGAACAAAACCATTCAAACTTGATCTGCTGCCGAGCATCACGATTCTACCCACCAAATTTCAAGTCGCTAGCTCTTATAGTTTCCGAGAACCATTAGTGAGGACGGACGGACGGACGGACAGATGAAGAGACGAACAGTCGGACGAACGTGGCTTAATCAATTTCTCTTGTCGTCCCGATCAAGAATATATATACTTTATGGGGTCCCCCTCCCCTCCTTCACAGCGTTACATACATTTGGCTTTTGCA
This sequence comes from Phortica okadai, assembly GCA_034638295.1. NCBI lineage: Eukaryota > Metazoa > Arthropoda > Insecta > Diptera > Drosophilidae > Phortica > Phortica okadai. The sequence goes on along the minus strand of CM067851.1, from coordinate 24,963,087 downwards.
CAAACACCCTATGATACACAGTATGTGTTCCTTTTAAATGTATTCAATATTAAATTTTTTGCATACATTTAAAAAAAAAAAATAAAAAAACATCCATTGACATTCTCTTTTGTATGACTGTAATCATAAACATGGTTCCTTTTAAAAATATTCAATATTAATTTTTATGCATAGATTTAAAAAAAAAAAAAAACAAAAACCATCTATTGAAAAGTACTTTTGTAGAGTTTGTAATCATAAACTAACTAAAAGAAACAGAAAAACCATAGTTCCTTTTAAAACTAGTCAATATTAATTATTATGATTAGATTTTAAACCAGTAAGGACGCTATCTTCAGCAAGGCTGAAGCTATAATACTTTTCACTTTGTGTCACTATAAAAAAAACTAACTGAATAGTTTTCATGCATCCCCAACAACATAACTGTAATGTTTCAAGTCAATTCGTTAAAAAACAAAAAATTTTTCCATACAACGGTTCAAGTTTTGCGTTAAGTGGGCGTAGCCATGCCCACATTTGGTCAAAATAGTTTTTATTCCTCCCTAAGAACATAACTGTAAAGTTTCAAGTCAATTGGTTAAAAAACAAAAAAGTTTTCCATACAAAGGGTCAATTTTCGCTATAAGTAGGCGTGGCTACGCCCACTTTTGGTCAAAATAGTTTTCATTCCTCCCTAAGAACATAACTGTAAAGTTTCAAGTCAATTGGTTAAAAAACAAAAAAGTTTTCCATACAACGGGTCAATTTTCGCTATAAAAGGGCGTGACCACGCCTACTTTTGATCAAAATAGTTTTCATTCCTCCCTAAGAGCATAACTGCAAAGTTTCAAGTCAATTGGTTAAAAAACAAAAAAGTTTTCCATACAACGGGTCAATTTTCGCTATAAAAGGGCGTGACCACGCCTACTTTTGATCAAAATAGTTTTCATTCCTCCCTAAGAGCATAACTGCAAAGTTTCAAGTCAATTGGTTAAAAAACAAAAAAGTTTTCCATACAACGGGTCAATTTTCGCTATAAGTAGGCGTGGCTACGCCCACTTTTGGTTAAAATAGTTTTCATTCCTCCCTAAGAACATAACTGTAAAGTTTCAAGTCAATTGGTTAAAAAACAAAAAAGTTTTCCATACAAAGGGTCAAGTTAAGCTATAAGTGGGCGTGGCCACGCCCACTTTTGATCAAAATAGTTTTCATTCCTCCCTAAGAGCATAACTGCAAAGTTTCAAGTCAATTGGTTAAGAAACAAAAAAGTTTTCCATACAACGGGTCAATTTTCGCTATAAGTGGGCGTGGCTACGCCTGGCTACGCCCACTTTTGGTCAAAATAGTTTTCATTTCTCCCTAAGAGCATAACTGCAAAGTTTCAAGTCAATTGGTTAAAAAACAAAAAAGTTTTCCATACAACGGGTCAATTTTTGCTATAAGAAGGCGTGGCTACGCCCACTTTTGGTCAAAATAGTTTTCATTCCTCCCTAAGAGCATAACTGCAAAGTTTCAAGTCAATTGGTTAAAAAACAAAAAAGTTTTCCATACAACGGGTCAATTTTCGCTATAAAAGGGCGTGACCACGCCTACTTTTGATCAAAATAGTTTTCATTCCTCCCTAAGAGCATAACTGCAAAGTTTCAAGTCAATTGGTTAAAAAACAAAAAAGTTTTCCATACAACGGGTCAATTTTCGCTACGCCCACTTTTGGTCAAAATAGTTTTCATTCCTCCCTAAGAACATAACTGTAAAGTTTCAAGTCAATTGGTTAAAAAACAAAAAAGTTTTCCATACAAAGGGTCAAGTTAAGCTATAAGTGGGCGTGGCCACGCCCACTTTTGATCAAAATAGTTTTCATTCCTCCCTAAGAGCATAACTGCAAAGTTTCAAGTCAATTGGTTAAGAAACAAAAAAGTTTTCCATACAACGGGTCAATTTTCGCTATAAGTGGGCGTGGCTACGCCTGGCTACGCCCGCTTTTGGTCAAAATAGTTTTCATTCCTCCCTAAGAGCATAACTGCAAAGTTTCAAGTCAATTGGTTAAAAAACAAAAAAGTTTTCCATACAACGGGTCAATTTTCGCTCTAAGTAGGCGTGGCTACGCCCACTTTTGGTCAAAATAGTTTTCATTCCTCCCTAAGAGCATAACTGCAAAGTTTCAAGTCAATTGGTTAAAAAACAAAAAAGTTTTCCATACAACGGGTCAATTTTCGCTCTAAGTAGGCGTGGCTACGCCCACTTTTGGTTAAAATAGTTTTCATTCCTCCCTAAGAACATAACTGTAAAGTTTCAAGTCAATTGGTTAAAAAACAAAAAAGTTTTCCATACAAAGGGTCAAGTTAAGCTATAAGTGGGCGTGGCCACGCCCACTTTTGATCAAAATAGTTTTCATTCCTCCCTAAGAGCATAACTGCAAAGTTTCAAGTCAATTGGTTAAAAAACAAAAAAGTTTTCCATACAACGGGTAAATTTTCGCTATAAGTGGGCGTGGCTATGCGTGGTTACGCCCACATTTGGTCAAAATAGATTTCATTCCTCCCTAAGAACATAACTTTAAAATTTCAAGTCAATTAGTTAAGAAACAAAAAAGTTTTCCATACAACGACGTGAATATGGCTTCTCTTCCTCTTCTTCATTTTGTATGGGAGCTACCAGTTCCAGATGTCCAATCTCAATGAAACTTTCAGGCATGTAGTCGGACCATGTAAAACTACTATGTTTAAAATTTCAGCACTCTATTGTACAAAACAAAAAAGTTTTCCATACAACGATTCAAGTTTTGTTCACTTTTCTTCTTCTTTTCGTATGGGAGCTACCTGTTCCAATAATCCGATCATGCTGGTTCCGACGAATGATTCATCGTAATAAATTTTAAGACTCTGTGCAAAGTTTCAGCTCGATAGCTTCAAAACTGAGGGACTAGTTTGCATACATACAGACAGACAGACAGACAGACAGACAGACATACCGACAGACAGACGGACAGACGGACATGGCTAAATCAACTCGTCTTGTCGTCCTGATCAAGAATATATATACTTTATATAGTCGGAAATTAATATTTCGATCTGTTACAAACTCCGTGACAAAGTTAATATACTATTTCACATAAGTGAAAAGTATAAAAATCTAAAGTCATCCAATGAAATGTACTTTTGTAGTGTATGTAACAAAAAAAATTTTTCTAACTCTTTGGAATTTTGAGTTATAGCTTTTTCAAAAAGAGGGTGGTGCTGAATAGGCGGCAAGGAGTGGGCGTGGAACAAAACCATTCAAACTTGATCTGCTGCCAAGCATCTACCCACCAAATTTCAAGTCGCTAGCTCTCATAGTTTCCGAGAACCATTAGTGAGGACGGTCGGACGGACGTGGCTAAATCAATTTCTCTTGTCGTCTCGATCAAGAATATATATACTTTATGGGGTCCCCTTCCCCTCCTTCACAGCGTTAGATTAATTTGGCTTTTGCACAAACACCCTATGATACACAGTATGTGTACAGGGTATAAACATGGTTCCTTTAAAATGTATTCAATATTAATTTTTATACATAGATTTAAAAAAAAAAAACCAAAAACCATCCATTGAAAAGTACTTTTGAAGTGTTTGTAATCATAAACTAACTAAAAAAACCAAAAAACCATAGTTCCTTTTAAAACTAGTCAATATTAATTATTATGCATAGATTTTAAAAAATCTAAAGTCATCCATTGAAATGTACTTTTGTAGTGTATGTAACAAAAAAAAAAAAAAAATGGTTCCTTTTAAAAATATTCAATATTATTTTTTTATGCATAGATTTTAAGAAAAAAATCTAAAATCATCCATTGCAATATTCTTTTGTAGTGTATGAAATCAAAAACTAACTAAAAAAAACCAAAAATCATGGTTCCTTTTAAAATATACAATTTTATTTAAATAGTGCTGAAAATATCAAGAAAATCGGTCAAAAAATGTGGATTCTACTAAAAATTTAATTTTGTTGGCCTCTGAGGGGTAGCCATCAAAGAGATGGTAATATTGTGATATGCAGATTTCAAGATGTATTATTAGTTGTGGAGATATAGCTTTTTTAAGAAAAATACTAGTGGTGGAGAAATTAAGGGGAGGGGTAAAATTGTTGTTTGAAGTTTTGTAGAGTTACTCATTCTGAGTCTACATACCGACTTTCATGTTTCTAACTCTTTGGATGTTTGAGTTATAGCATTTTCAAAAAGAGGGTGGTGCTGGATGGGCGGCAAGGAGTGGGCATGGAACAAAACCATTCAAACTTGATCTGCTGCCGAGCATCACGATTCTACCCACCAAATTTCAAGTCGCTAGCTCTTATAGTTTCCGAGAACCATTAGTGAGGACGGACGGACGGACGGACAGATGAAGAGACAAACAGTCTGACGAACGTGGCTTAATCAATTTCTCTTGTCGTCCCGATCAAGAATATATATACTTTATGGGGTCCCCCTCCCCTCCTTCACAGCGTTACATACATTTGGCTTTTGCACAAACACCCTATGATACACAGTATGTGTTCCTTTTAAATGTATTCAATATTAAATTTTTTGCATACATTTAAAAAAAAAAAATAAAAAAACATCCATTGAAATTCTCTTTTGTATGACTGTAATCATAAACTAACTAAAAGAAACAAAAAACATGGTTCCTTTTAAAAATATTCAATATTAATTTTTATGCATAGATTTAAAAAAAAAAAACAAAAACCATCTATTGAAAAGTACTTTTGTAGAGTTTGTAATCATAAACTAACTAAAAGAAACAGAAAAACCATAGTTCCTTTTAAAACTAGTCAATATTAATTATTATGATTAGATTTTAAAAAATCTAAAGTCATCCAATGAAATGTACTTTTGTAGTGTATGTAACAAAAAACATTTTTCTAACTCTTTGGAATTTTGAGTTATAGCTTTTTCAAAAAGAGGGTGGTGCTGAATAGGCGGCAAGGAGTGGGCGTGGAACAAAACCATTCAAACTTGATCTGCTGCCAAGCATCTACACACCAAATTTCAAGTCGCTAGCTCTCATAGTTTCCGAGAACCATTAGTGAGGACGGTCGGACGGACGTGGCTAAATCAATTTCTCTTGTCGTCCCGATCAAGAATATATATACTTTATGGGGTCCCCTTCCCCTCCTTCACAGCGTTACATTAATTTGGCTTTTGCACAAACACCCTATGATACACAGTATGTGTTCCTTTTAAATGTATTCAATATTAAATTTTTTGCATACATTTAAAAAAAAAAAATAAAAAGACATCCATTGAAATTCTCTTTTGTATGACTGTAATCATAAACTAACTAAAAGAAACAAAAAACATGGTTCCTTTTAAAAATATTCAATATTAATTTTTATGCATAGATTTAAAAAAAAAAAAAAACAAAAACCATCTATTGAAAAGTACTTTTGTAGAGTTTGTAATCATAAACTAACTAAAAGAAACAGAAAAACCATAGTTCCTTTTAAAACTAGTCAATATTAATTATTATGATTAGATTTTAAACCAGTAAGGACGCTATCTTCAGCAAGGCTGAAGCTATAATACTTTTCACTTTGTGTCACTATAAAAAAAACTAACTGAATAGTTTTCATGCATCCCCAACAACATAACTGTAATGTTTCAAGTCAATTCGTTAAAAAACAAAAAATTTTTCCATACAACGGTTCAAGTTTTGCGTTAAGTGGGCGTAGCCATGCCCACATTTGGTCAAAATAGTTTTTATTCCTCCCTAAGAACATAACTGTAAAGTTTCAAGTCAATTGGTTAAAAAACAAAAAAGTTTTCCATACAAAGGGTCAATTTTCGCTATAAGTAGGCGTGGCTACGACCACTTTTGGTCAAAATAGTTTTCATTCCTCCCTAAGAACATAACTGTAAAGTTTCAAGTCAATTGGTTAAAAAACAAAAAAGTTTTCCATACAACGGGTCAATTTTCGCTATAAAAGGGCGTGACCACGCCTACTTTTGATCAAAATAGTTTTCATTCCTCCCTAAGAGCATAACTGCAAAGTTTCAAGTCAATTGGTTAAAAAACAAAAAAGTTTTCCATACAACGGGTCAATTTTCGCTATAAGTAGGCGTGGCTACGCCCACTTTTGGTCAAAATAGTTTTCATTCCTCCCTAAGAACATAACTGTAAAGTTTCAAGTCAATTGGTTAAAAAACAAAAAAGTTTTCCATACAAAGGGTCAAGTTAAGCTATAAGTGGGCGTGGCCACGCCCACTTTTGATCAAAATAGTTTTCATTCCTCCCTAAGAGCATAACTGCAAAGTTTCAAGTCAATTGGTTAAGAAACAAAAAAGTTTTCCATACAACGGGTCAATTTTCGCTATAAGTGGGCGTGGCTACGCCTGGCTACGCCCGCTTTTGGTCAAAATAGTTTTCATTCCTCCCTAAGAGCATAACTGCAAAGTTTCAAGTCAATTGGTTAAAAAACAAAAAAGTTTTCCATACAACGGGTCAATTTTCGCTCTAAGTAGGCGTGGCTACGCCCACTTTTGGTTAAAATAGTTTTCATTCCTCCCTAAGAACATAACTGTAAAGTTTCAAGTCAATTGGTTAAAAAACAAAAAAGTTTTCCATACAAAGGGTCAAGTTAAGCTATAAGTGGGCGTGGCCACGCCCACTTTTGATCAAAATAGTTTTCATTCCTCCCTAAGAGCATAACTGCAAAGTTTCAAGTCAATTGGTTAAAAAACAAAAAAGTTTTCCATACAACGGGTAAATTTTCGCTATAAGTGGGCGTGGCTATGCGTGGTTACGCCCACATTTGGTCAAAATAGATTTCATTCCTCCCTAAGAACATAACTTTAAAATTTCAAGTCAATTAGTTAAGAAACAAAAAAGTTTTCCATACAACGACGTGAATATGGCTTCTCTTCCTCTTCTTCATTTTGTATGGGAGCTACCAGTTCCAGATGTCCAATCTCAATGAAACTTTCAGGCATGTAGTCGGACCATGTAAAACTACTATGTTTAAAATTTCAGCACTCTATTGTACAAAACAAAAAAGTTTTCCATACAACGATTCAAGTTTTGTTCACTTTTCTTCTTCTTTTCGTATGGGAGCTACCTGTTCCAATAATCCGATCATGCTGGTTCCGACGAATGATTCATCGTAATAAATTCTAAGACTCTGTGCAAAGTTTCAGCTCGATAGCTTCAAAACTGAGGGACTAGTTTGCATACATACAGACAGACAGACAGACCGACAGACAGACAGACAGACAGACGGACAGAAGGACAGACGGACATGGCTAAATCAACTCGTCTTGTCGTCCTGATCAAGAATATATATACTTTATATAGTCGGAAATTAATATTTCGATCTGTTACAAACTCCGTGACAAAGTTAATATACTATTTCACATAAGTGAAAAGTATAAAAATCTAAAGTCATCCAATGAAATGTACTTTTGTAGTGTATGTAACAAAAAACATTTTTCTAACTCTTTGGAATTTTGAGTTATAGCTTTTTCAAAAAGAGGGTGGTGCTGAATAGGCGGCAAGGAGTGGGCGTGGAACAAAACCATTCAAACTTGATCTGCTGCCAAGCATCTACCCACCAAATTTCAAGTCGCTAGCTCACATAGTTTCCGAGAACCATTAGTGAGGACGGTCGGACGGACGTGGCTAAATCAATTTCTCTTGTCGTCCCGATCAAGAATATATATACTTTATGGGGTCCCCTTCCCCTCCTTCACAGCGTTACATTAATTTGGCTTTTGCACAAACACCCTATGATACACAGTATGTGTTCCTTTTAAATGTATTCAATATTAAATTTTTTGCATACATTTAAAAAAAAAAATAAAAAAACATCCATTGAAATTCTCTTTTGTATGACTGTAATCATAAACTAACTAAAAGAAACAAAAAACATGGTTCCTTTTAAAAATATTCAATATTAATTTTTATGCATAGATTTAAAAAAAAAAAAAAAAACAAAAACCATCTATTGAAAAGTACTTTTGTAGAGTTTGTAATCATAAACTAACTAAAAGAAACAGAAAAACCATAGTTCCTTTTAAAACTAGTCAATATTAATTATTATGATTAGATTTTAAAAAATCTAAAGTCATCCAATGAAATGTACTTTTGTAGTGTATGTAACAAAAAACATTTTTCTAACTCTTTGGAATTTTGAGTTATAGCTTTTTCAAAAAGAGGGTGGTGCTGAATAGGCGGCAAGGAGTGGGCGTGGAACAAAACCATTCAAACTTGATCTGCTGCCAAGCATCTACACACCAAATTTCAAGTCGCTAGCTCTCATAGTTTCCGAGAACCATTAGTGAGGACGGTCGGACGGACGTGGCTAAATCAATTTCTCTTGTCGTCCCGATCAAGAATATATATACTTTATGGGGTCCCCTTCCCCTCCTTCAAAGCGTTACATTAATTTGGCTTTTGCACAAACACCCTATGATACACAGTATGTGTTCCTTTTAAATGTATTCAATATTAAATTTTTTGCATACATTTAAAAAAAAAAAATAAAAAAACATCCATTGAAATTCTCTTTTGTATGACTGTAATCATAAACTAACTAAAAGAAACAAAAAACATGGTTCCTTTTAAAAATATTCAATATTAATTTTTATGCATAGATTTAAAAAAAAAAAAAAACAAAAACCATCTATTGAAAAGTACTTTTGTAGAGTTTGTAATCATAAACTAACTAAAAGAAACAGAAAAACCATAGTTCCTTTTAAAACTAGTCAATATTAATTATTATGATTAGATTTAAAAAAATCTAAAGTCGTCCAATGAAATGTACTTTTGTAGTGTATGTAACAAAAAACATTTTTCTAACTCTTTGGAATTTTGAGTAATAGCTTTTTTAAAAAGAGGGTGGTGCTGAATAGGCGGCAAGGAGTGGGCGTGGAACAAAACCATTCAAACTTGATCTGCTGCCAAGCATCTACCCACCAAATTTCAAGTCGCTAGCTCTCATAGTTTCCGAGAACCATTAGTGAGGACGGTCGGACGGACGTGGCTAAATCAATTTCTCTTGTCGTCCCGATCAAGAATATATATACTTTATGGGGTCCCCTTCCCCTCCTTCACAGCGTTACATTAATTTGGCTTTTGCACAAACACCCTATGATACACAGTATGTGTACAGGGTATAAACATGGTTCCTTTAAAATGTATTCAATATTAAATTTTTTGCATAGATTTAAAAAAAAAATAAAAAAACATCCATTGAAATTCTCTTTTGTATGAATCTAATCATAAACTAACTAAAAGAAACAAAAAATATGGTTCCTTTTAAAAATATTCAATATTAATTTTTATACATAGATTTAAAAAAAAAAACCAAAAACCATCCATTGAAAAGTACTTTTGAAGTGTTTGTAATCATAAACTAACTAAAAGAACCAAAAAACCATAGTTCCTTTTAAAACTAGTCAATATTAATTATTATGCATAGATTTTAAAAAAATCTAAAGTCATCCATTGAAATGTACTTTTGTAGTGTATGTAACAAAAAAAAAAAAAAAAATGGTTCCTTTTAAAAATATTCAATATTAATTTTTTATGCATAGATTTTAAGAAAAAAATCTAAAATCATCCATTGCAATGTTCTTTTGTAGTGTATGTAATCATAAACTAACTAAAAAAAACCAAAAGTTATGGTTCCTTTTAAAATATACAATTTTATTTAAATACTGCTAAAAATTACAAGAAAATCGGTCAAAAAATGTGGATTCTACTAAAAATTTAATTTTGTTGGCCTCTGAGGGGTAGCCATCAAAGAGATGGTAATATTGTGGTATGCAGTTTTCAAGATGTATTATTAGTTGTGGAGATATAGCTTTTTTAAGAAAAATACTAGTGGTGGAGAAATTAAGGGGAGGGGTAAAATTGTTGTTTGAAGTTTTGTAGAGTTACTCATTCTGAGTCTACATACCGACTTTCATGTTTCTAACTCTTTGGATGTTTGAGTTATAGCATTTTCAAAAAGAGGTTGGTGCTGGATGGGCGGCAAGGAGTGGGCATGGAACAAAACCATTCAAACTTGATCTGCTGCCGAGAATCACGATTCTACCCACCAAATTTCAAGTCGCTAGCTCTTATAATTTCCGAGAACCATTAGTGAGGACGGACGGACGGACGGACGGACAGATGAAGAGACGAACAGTCTGACGAACGTGGCTTAATCAATTTCTCTTGTCGTCCCGATCAAGAATATATATACTTTATGGGGTCCCCCTCCCCTCCTTCACAGCGTTACATACATTTGGCTTTTGCACAAACACCCTATGATACACAGTATGTGTTCCTTTTAAATGTATTCAATCTTAAATTTTTTGCATAGATTTAAAAAAAAATAAAAAAACATCCATTGAAATTCTCTTTTGTATGACTGTAATCATAAACTAACTAAAAGAAACAACAAACATGGTTCCTTTTAAAAATATTCAATATTAATTTTTATGCATAGATTTAAAAAAAACAAAAACCATCTATTGAAAAGTACTTTTGTAGAGTTTGTAATCATAAACTAACTAAAAGAAACAAAAAAAACCACAGATCCTTTTAAAACTAGTCAATATTAATTTTTATGCATAGATTTTAAAAAATCTAAAGTCATCCATTGAAATGAACTTTTGTAGTGATTGTAATCATAAACTAACTAAAAGAAACCAAAAAAAACATGGATCCTTCTAAAAATATTTTATATTAAGTTTTATGCATAGATTTTAAGAAAAAAATCTAAAATCATCCATTCAAATGTTCTTTTGTAGTGTATGTAACAAAAAAAAAATGGTTCCTTTTAAAAATATTAAATATTAATTTTTTATGCATATATTTAAGAAAAATTTGAAATCATCAATTAAAATGTTCTTTTGTGGTGTTTGTAATTATAAACTAACTAAAAGAAACAAAAAAAATGGTTCCTTTTAAAAATATCTAATATTAATTTTTATGCATAGATTTAAAAAAAAAATCTAAAATCATCCATTGCAATGTTCTTTTGTAGTGATTGTAATTATAAACTAACTTAAAGAAACCAAAAATCATTGTTCCTTTTAAAATATTCAATTTTAATTTTTATGCATTGATTTAAAAAAAAAATCTAAAATCATCCATTAAAATGTTCTTTTGTAGTGTATGTAATCATTTACTCATTCTGAGTCTACATACCGACTTTCATGTTTCTAACTCTTTGGATGTTTGAGTTATAGCATTTTTAAAAAGAGGTTGGTGCTGGATGGGCGGCAAGGAGTGGGCGTGGAACAAAACCATTCAAACTTGATCTGCTGCCGAGCATCACGATTCTACCCACCAAATTTCAAGTCGCTAGCTCTTATAGTTTCCGAGAACCATTAGTGAGGACGGACGGACGGACGGACAGATGAAGAGACGAACAGTCGGACGAACGTGGCTTAATCAATTTCTCTTGTCGTCCCGATCAAGAATATATATACTTTATGGGGTCCCCCTCCCCTCCTTCACAGCGTTACATACATTTGGCTTTTGCACAAACACCCTATGATACACAGTATGTGTTCCTTTTAAATGTATTCAATATTAAATTTTTTGCATACATTTAAAAAAAAAAAAATAAAAAAACATCCATTGACATTCTCTTTTGTATGACTGTAATCATAAACATGATTCCTTTTAAAAATATTCAATATTAATTTTTATGCATAGATTTAAAAAAAAAAAAAAACAAAAACCATCTATTGAAAAGTACTTTTGTAGAGTTTGTAATCATAAACTAACTAAAAGAAACAGAAAAACCATAGTTCCTTTTAAAACTAGTCAATATTAATTATTATGATTAGATTTTAAACCAGTAAGGACGCTATCTTCAGCAAGGCTGAAGCTATAATACTTTTCACTTTGTGTCACTATAAAAAAAACTAACTGAATAGTTTTCATGCATCCCCAACAACATAACTGTAATGTTTCAAGTCAATTCGTTAAAAAACAAAAAATTTTTCCATACAACGGTTCAAGTTTTGCGTTAAGTGGGCGTAGCCATGCCCACATTTGGTCAAAATAGTTTTTATTCCTCCCTAAGAACATAACTGTAAAGTTTCAAGTCAATTGGTTAAAAAACAAAAAAGTTTTCCATACAAAGGGTCAATTTTCGCTATAAGTAGGCGTGGCTACGCCCACTTTTGGTCAAAATAGTTTTCATTCCTCCCTAAGAACATAACTGTAAAGTTTCAAGTCAATTGGTTAAAAAACAAAAAAGTTTTCCATACAACGGGTCAATTTTCGCTATAAAAGGGCGTGACCACGCCTACTTTTGATCAAAATAGTTTTCATTCCTCCCTAAGAGCATAACTGCAAAGTTTCAAGTCAATTGGTTAAAAAACAAAAAAGTTTTCCATACAACGGGTCAATTTTTGCTATAAGTAGGCGTGGCTACGCCCACTTTTGGTCAAAATAGTTTTCATTCCTCCCTAAGAGCATAACTGCAAAGTTTCAAGTCAATTGGTTAAAAAACAAAAAAGTTTTCCATACAACGGGTCAATTTTCGTTATAAAAGGGCGTGACCACGCCTACTTTTGATCAAAATAGTTTTCATTCCTCCCTAAGAGCATAACTGCAAAGTTTCAAGTCAATTGGTTAAAAAACAAAAAAGTTTTCCATACAACGGGTCAATTTTCGCTATAAGTAGGCGTGGCTACGCCCACTTTTGGTTAAAATAGTTTTCATTCCTCCCTAAGAACATAACTGTAAAGTTTCAAGTCAATTGGTTAAAAAACAAAAAAGTTTTCCATACAAAGGGTCAAGTTAAGCTATAAGTGGGCGTGGCCATGCCCACTTTTGATAAAAATAGTTTTCATTCCTCCCTAAGAGCATAACTGCAAAGTTTCAAGTCAATTGGTTAAGAAACAAAAAAGTTTTCCATACAACGGGTCAATTTTCGCTATAAGTGGGCGTGGCTACGCCTGGCTACGCCTGGCTACGCCCACTTTTGGTCAAAATAGTTTTCATTCCTCCCTAAGAGCATAACTGCAAAGTTTCAAGTCAATTGGTTAAAAAACAAAAAAGTTTTCCATACAACGGGTCAATTTCTGCTATAAGTAGGCGTGGCTACGCCCACTTTTGGTCAAAATAGTTTTCATTCCTCCCTAAGAGCATAACTGCAAAGTTTCAAGTCAATTGGTTAAAAAACAAAAAAGTTTTCCATACAACGGGTCAATTTTCGCTATAAGTAGGCGTGGCTACGCCCACTTTTGGTCAAAATAGTTTTCATTCCTCCCTAAGAACATAACTGTAAAGTTTCAAGTCAATTGGTTAAAAAACAAAAAAGTTTTCCATACAAAGGGTCAAGTTAAGCTATAAGTGGGCGTGGCCACGCCCACTTTTGATCAATATAGTTTTCATTCCTCCCTAAGAGCATAACTGCAAAGTTTCAAGTCAATTGGTTAAGAAACAAAAAAGTTTTCCATACAACGGGTCAATTTTCGCTATAAGTGGGCGTGGCTACGCCTGGCTACGCCCGCTTTTGGTCAAAATAGTTTTCATTCCTCCCTAAGAGCATAACTGCAAAGTTTCAAGTCAATTGGTTAAAAAACAAAAAAGTTTTCCATACAAAGGGTCAATTTTCGCTATAAGTAGGCGTGGCTACGCCCACTTTTGGTCAAAATAGTTTTCATTCCTCCCTAAGAACATAACTGTAAAGTTTCAAGTCAATTGGTTAAAAAACAAAAAAGTTTTCCATACAAAGGGTCAAGTTAAGCTATAAGTGGGCGTGGCCACGCCCACTTTTGATCAAAATAGTTTTCATTCCTCCCTAAGAGCATAACTGCAAAGTTTCATGTCAATTGGTTAAAAAACAAAAAAGTTTTCCATACAACGGGTAAATTTTCGCTATAAGTGGGCGTGGCTATGCGTGGTTACGCCCACATTTGGTCAAAATAGATTTCATTCCTCCCTAAGAACATAACTTTAAAATTTCAAGTCAATTAGTTAAGAAACAAAAAAGTTTTCCATACAACGACGTGAATATGGCTTCTCTTCCTCTTCTTCATTTTGTATGGGAGCTACCAGTTCCAGATGTCCAATCTCAATGAAACTTTCAGGCATGTAGTCGGACCATGTAAAACTACTATGTTTAAAATTTCAGCACTCTATTGTACAAAACAAAAAAGTTTTCCATACAACGATTCAAGTTTTGTTCACTTTTCTTCTTCTTTTCGTATGGGAGCTACCTGTTCCAATAATCCGATCATGCTGGTTCCGACAAATGATCGAATCGTAATAAATTCTAAGACTCTGTGCAAAGTTTCAGCTCGATAGCTTCAAAACTGAGGGACTAGTTTGCATACATACAGACAGACAGACAGACAGACCGACAGACAGACAGACGGACAGACGGACATGGCTAAATCAACTCGTCTTGTCGTCCTGATCAAGAATATATATACTTTATATAGTCGGAAATTAATATTTCGATCTGTTACAAACTCCGTGACAAAGTTAATATACTATTTCACATAAGTGAAAAGTATAAAAATCTAAAGTCATCCAATGAAATGTACTTTTGTAGTGTATGTAACAAAAAACATTTTTCTAACTCTTTGGAATTTTGAGTTATAGCTTTTTCAAAAAGAGGGTGGTGCTGAATAGGCGGCAAGGAGTGGGCGTGGAACAAAACCATTCAAACTTGATCTGCTGCCAAGCATCTACCCACCAAATTTCAAGTCGCTAGCTCTCATAGTTTCCGAGAACCATTAGTGAGGACGGTCGGACGGACGTGGCTAAATCAATTTCTCTTGTCGTCCCTATCAAGAATATATATACTTTATGGGGTCCCCTTCCCCTCCTTCACAGCGTTAGATTAATTTGGCTTTTGCACAAACACCCTATGATACACAGTATGTGTACAGGGTATAAACATGGTTCCTTTAAAATGTATTCAATATTAAATTTTTTGCATAGATTCAAAAAAAAAAAAAATAAAAAAACATCCATTGAAATGCTCTTTTGTATGAATGTAATCATAAACTAACTAAAAGAAACAAAAAATATGGTTCCTTTTAAAAATATTCAATATTAATTTTTATACATAGATTTAAAAAAAAAAAACCAAAAACCATCCATTGAAAAGTACTTTTGAAGTGTTTGTAATCATAAACTAACTAAAAAAACCAAAAAACCATAGTTCCTTTTAAAACTAGTCAATATTAATTATTATGCATAGATTTTAAAAAATCTAAAGTCATCCATTGAAATGTACTTTTGTAGTGTATGTAACAAAAAAAAAAAAAAAATGGTTCCTTTTAAAAATATTCAATATTAATTTTTTATGCATAGATTTTAAGAAAAAAATCTAAAATCATCCATTGCAATATTCTTTTGTAGTGTATGAAATCATAAACTAACTAAAAAAAACCAAAAATCATGGTTCCTTTTAAAATATACAATTTTATTTAAATAGTGCTGAAAATATCAAGAAAATCGGTCAAAAAATGTGGATTCTACTAAAAATTTAATTTTGTTGGCCTCTGAGGGGTAGCCATCAAAGAGATGGTAATATTGTGGTATGCAGTTTTCAAGATGTATTATTAGTTGTGGAGATATAGCTTTTTTAAGAAAAATACTAGTGGTGGAGAAATTAAGGGGAGGGGTAAAATTGTTGTTTGAAGTTTTGTAGAGTTACTCATTCTGAGTCTACATACCGACTTTCATGTTTCTAACTCTTTGGATGTTTGAGTTATAGCATTTTCAAAAAGAGGTTGGTGCTGGATGGGCGGCAAGGAGTGGGCATGGAACAAAACCATTCAAACTTGATCTGCTGCCGAGCATCACGATTCTACCCACCAAATTTCAAGTCGCTAGCTCTTATAGTTTCCGAGAACCATTAGTGAGGACGGACGGACGGACGGACAGATGAAGAGACGAACAGTTTGACGAACGTGGCTTAATCAATTTCTCTTGTCGTCCCGATCAAGAATATATATACTTTATGGGGTCCCCCTCCCCTCCTTCACAGCGTTACATACATTTGGCTTTTGCACAAACACCCTATGATACACAGTATGTGTTCCTTTTAAATGTATTCAATATTAAATTTTTTGCATACATTTAAAAAAAAAAAATAAAAAAACATCCATTGAAATTCTCTTTTGTATGACTGTAATCATAAACTAACTAAAAGAAACAAAAAACATGGTTCCTTTTAAAAATATTCAATATTAATTTTTATGCATAGATTTAAAAAAAAAAACAAAAACCATCTATTGAAAAGTACTTTTGTAGAGTTTGTAATCATAAACTAACTAAAAGAAACAAAAAAACCATAGTTCCTTTTAAAACTAGTCAATATTAATTATTATGATTAGATTTTAAAAAATCTAAAGTCATCCAATGAAATGTACTTTTGTAGTGTATGTAACAAAAAACATTTTTCTAACTCTTTGGAATTTTGTGTTATAGCTTTTTCAAAAAGAGGGTGGTGCTGAATAGGCGGCAAGGAGTGGGCGTGGAACAAAACCATTCAAACTTGATCTGCTGCCAAGCATCTACCCACCAAATTTCAAGTCGCTAGCTCTAATAGTTTCCGAGAACCATTAGTGAGGACGGTCGGACGGACGTGGCTAAATCAATTTCTCTTGTCGTCCCGATCAAGAATATATCTACTTTATGGGGTCCCCTTCCCCTCCTTCACAGCGTTACATTAATTTGGCTTTTGCACAAACACCCTATGATACACAGTATGTGTACAGGGTAAAAACATGGTTCCTTTAAAATGTATTCAATATTAAATTTTTTGCATAGATTTAAAAAAAAAATAAAAAAACATCCATTGAAATGCTCTTTTGTATGAATGTAATCATAAACTAACTAAAAGAAACAAAAAACATGGTTCCTTTTAAAAATATTCAATATTAATTTTTATGCATAGATTTAAAAAAAAAAAACAAAAACCATCTATTGAAAAGTACTTTTGTAGAGTTTGTAATCATTAACTAACTAAAAGAAACAAAAAAACCACAGATCCTTTTAAAACTAGTCAATATTAATTTTTATGCATAGATTTTAAAAAATCTAAAGTCATCCATTGAAATGAACTTTTGTAGTGTATGCAATCATAAAACTAACTAAAAGAAACCAAAAAAAACATGGATCCTTCTAAAAATATTTTATATTAAGTTTTATGCATAGATTTTAAGAAAACAATCTAAAATCATCCATTGAAATGTTCTTTTGTAGTGTATGTAACAAAAAAAAAATGGTTCCTTTTAAAAATATTAAATATTAATTTTTTATGCATATATTTAAAAACAATTTAAAATCATCAATTAAAATGTTCTTTTGTGGTGTTTGTAATTATAAACTAACTAAAAGAAACAAAAAAAATGGTTCCTTTTAAAAATATCTAATATTAATTTTTATGCATAGATTTAAAAAAAAAATCTAAAATCATCCATTGCAATGTTCTTTTGTAGTGATTGTAATCATAAACTAACTAAAAGAAACCAAAAATCATGGTTCCTTTTAAAATATTCAATTTTAATTTTTATGCATTGATTTAAAAAAAAAATCTAAAATCATCCATTGCAATGTTCTTTTGTAGTGTATGTAATCATAAACTAACTAAAAAAAACCAAAAGTTTATGGTTCCATTTAAAATATACAATTTTATTTAAATACTGCTAAAAATTACAAGAAAATCGGTCAAAAAATGTGGATTCTACTAAAGATTTAATTTTGTTGGCCTCTGAGGGGTAGCCATCAAAGAGATGGTAATATTGTGGTATGCAGTTTTCAAGATGTATTATTAGTTGTGGAGATATAGTTTTTTTAAGAAAAATACTAGTGGCGGAGAAATTAAGGGGAGGGGTAAAATTGTTGTTTAAAGTTTTGTAGAGTTACTCATTCTGAGTCTACATACCGACTTTCATGTTTCTAACTCATTGGATGTTTGAGTTATAGCATTTTCAAAAAGAGGTTGGTGCTGGATGGGCGGCAAGGAGTGGGCGTGGAACAAAACCATTCAAACTTGATCTGCTGCCGAGCATCACGATTCTACCCACCAAATTTCAAGTCGCTAGCTCTTATAGTTTCCGAGAACCATTAGTGAGGACGGACGGACGGACAGATGGAGAGACGAACAGTCGGACGAACGTGGCTTAATAAATTTCTCTTGTTGTCCCGATCAAGAATATATATACTTTATGGGGTCCTCCTCTCCTCCTTCACAGCGTTACATACATTTGGCTTTTGCACAAACAAAAAAAAAATGGTTCCTTTTAAAAAAATTAAATATTAATTTTTTATGCATACATTTAAAAAAAAATTTAAAATCATCAATTGAAATGTTCTTTTGTAGTGTTTGTAATTATAAACTATTTAAAAGAAACCAAAAATCATGGTTCTTTTTAAAATATACAAAATTAATATTCATGCATAGATTTAAAAAAAAAATCAAAAATGATTTATTGAAATGCTCTTTTTGAGTGATTGTAATCATAAACTAACTAAACAAAACCAAAAACATGGTTCCTTTTAAAAATAATCAATATTAATTTTTATGCAAACATTTTAATATATCTAAAGTCATCCATTGAAGTGTACTTTTTTAGTGTAGATTACATACACTAACTAAAAGAAACCAAAAATCATTGTTCCTTTTAAAATATTCAATTTTAATTTTTATGCATTGATTATAAAAATATATAAAGTCATCCATTGTAATGATCGTTTTTAGTGATTGTAATCATAAACTAACTAATCGAAAGAAAAAAACATGGTTCCTTTTAAAATATTCAATTTTATTTAAATACTGCTAAAAATTACAAGAAAATCGGTCAAAAAATGTGGATTCTACTAAAGATTTAATTTTGTTGGCCTCTGAAGGGTAGCCATCAAAGAGAGGGTAATATTGTGGTATGCAGTTTTTAAGATGTATTATTAGTTGTGGAGATATAGCTTTTTTAAGAAAAATACTAGGGCTGGAGAAATTAAGGGGAGGGGGTAAAATTGTGGTTTGAAGTTTTGTAGAGTTACTCATTCTGAGTCTACATACCGACTTTCATTTTTCTCTTTGGAATTTTGAGTTATAGCATTTTCAAAAAGAGGGTGGTGCTGAATAGGCGGCAAGGAGTGGGCGTGGAACAAAACCATTCAAACTTGATCTGCTACCAAGCATCTACCCACCAAATTTCAAGTCGCTAGCTCTCATAGTTTCCAAGAACCATTAGTGAGGACGGTCGGACGGAGAGACGGACGGTCGGACGGACGTGGCTAAATCAATTTCTCTTGTCGTCCCGATCAAGAATATATATACTTTATGGGGTCCCCTTCCCCTCCTTCACAGCGTTACATTAATTTGGCTTTTGCACAAACACCCTATGATACACAGTATGTGTACAGGGTAAAAACATGGTTCCTTTAAAATGTATTCAATATTAAATTTTTTGCATAGATTTAAAAAAAAAATAAAAAAACATCCATTGAAATGCTCTTTTGTATGAATGTAATCATAAACTAACTAAAAGAAACAAAAAACATGGTTCCTTTTAAAAATATTCAATATTAATTTTTATGCATAGATTTAAAAAAAAAAAACAAAAACCATCTATTGAAAAGTACTTTTGTAGAGTTTGTAATCATAAACTAACTAAAAGAAACAAAAAAACCACAGATCCTTTTAAAACTAGTCAATATTAATTTTTATGCATAGATTTTAAAAAATCTAAAGTCATCCATTGAAATGAACTTTTGTAGTGTATGCAATCATAAAACTAACTAAAAGAAACCAAAAAAAACATGGATCCTTCTAAAAATATTTTATATTAAGTTTTATGCATAGATTTTAAGAAAAAAATCTAAAATCATCCATTGAAATGTTCTTTTGTAGTGTATGTAACAAAAAAAAAAAAATGGTTCCTTTTAAAAATATTAAATATTAATTTTTTATGCATATATTTAAAAAAAATTTAAAATCATGAATTAAAATGTTCTTTTGTGGTGTTTGTAATTATAAACTAACTAAAAGAAACAAAAAAAATGGTTCCTTTTAAAAATATCTAATATTAATTTTTATGCATAGATTTAAAAAAAAAAATCTAAAATCATCCATTGCAATGTTCGTTTGTAGTGATTGTAATCATAACCTAACTAAAAGAAACCAAAAATCATGGTTCCTTTTAAAATATTCAATTTTAATTTTTATGCATTGATTTAAAAAAAAAATCTAAAATCATCAATTGCAATGTTCTTTTGTAGTGTATGTAATCATAAACTAACTAAAAAAAACCAAAAGTTTATGGTTCCATTTAAAATATACAATTTTATTTAAATACTGCTAAAAATTACAAGAAAATCGGTCAAAAAATGTGGATTCTACTAAAGATTTAATTTTGTTGGCCTCTGAGGGGTAGCCATCAAAGAGATGGTAATATTGTGGTATGCAGTTTTCAAGATGTATTATTAGTTGTGGAGATATAGCTTTTTTAAGAAAAATACTAGTGGCGGAGAAATTAAGGGGAGGGGTAAAATTGTTGTTTGAAGTTTTGTAGAGTTACTCGATCTGAGTCTACATACCGACTTTCATGTTTCTAACTCTTTGGATGTTTGAGTTATAGCATTTTCAAAAAGAGGTTGGTGCTGGATGGGCGGCAAGGAGTGGGCGTGGAACAAAACCATTCAAACTTGATCTGCTGCCGAGCATCACGATTCTACCCACCAAATTTCAAGTCGCTAGCTCTTATAGTTTCCGAGAACCATTAGTGAGGACGGACGGACGGACAGATGGAGAGACGAACAGTCGGACGAACGTGGCTTAATAAATTTCTCTTGTTGTCCCGATCAAGAATATATATACTTTATGGGGTCCTCCTCTCCTCCTTCACAGCGTTACATACATTTGGCTTTTGCACAAACAAAAAAAAAATGGTTCCTTTTAAAAAAATTAAATATTAATTTTTTATGCATACATTTAAAAAAAAATTTAAAATCATCAATTGAAATGTTCTTTTGTAGTGTTTGTAATTATAAACTATTTAAAAGAAACCAAAAATCATGGTTCTTTTTAAAATATACAAAATTAATATTCATGCATAGATTTAAAAAAAAAAATCAAAAATGATTTATTGAAATGCTCTTTTTGAGTGATTGTAATCATAAACTAACTAAACGAAACCAAAAACATGGTTCCTTTTAAAAATAATCAATATTAATTTTTATGCAAACATTTTAATATATCTAAAGTCATCCATTGAAGTGTACTTTTTTAGTGTAGATTACATACACTAACTAAAAGAAACCAAAAATCATTGTTCCTTTTAAAATATTCAATTTTAATTTTTATGCATTGATTATAAAAATATATAAAGTCATCCATTGTAATGATCGTTTTTAGTGATTGTAATCATAAACTAACTAATCGAAAGAAAAAAACATGGTTCCTTTTAAAATATTCAATTTTAATTTTTGTGCATAGATTTAAAAAAAATCTAAAGTCATCCATTGAAATGTACTTTTGTAGTGTACGTAATCATAAACTAACTAAAAGAAACAAAAGGTAATGGTTCCTTTTAAAAAATATTCAATTTATTTTTAATGCATAGATTTTAAAAAATCTAAAATCATCCAATTTTGTAATGTTTGTAATCATAAACAAACTAACAGAATAAAAACAGTGAGGGTGGTATAGTCGAGTATACTCGACAATATAAACCCTGCACAAATGGTAGGCGGTGCCACCCCCTCAATCTACAAAAACATCGGAAAATTGGTCAAAAAATGTGGATTCTACTAAAAATTTAATTTTGTTGGCCTCTGAAGGGTAGCCATCAAAGAGAGGGTAATATTGTGGTATGCAGTTTTTAAGATGTATTATTAGTTGTGGAGATATAGCTTTTTTAAGAAAAATACTAGGGCTGGAGAAATTAAGGGGAGGGGGTAAAATTGTGGTTTGAAGTTTTGTAGAGTTACTCATTCTGAGTCTACATACCGACTTTCATTTTTCTAACTCTTTGGAATTTTGAGTTATAGCATTTTCAAAATGAGGGTGGTGCTGAATAGGCGGCAAGGAGTGGGCGTGGAACAAAACCATTCAAACTTGATCTGCTACCAAGCATCTACCCACCAAATTTCAAGTCGCTAGCTCTCATAGTTTCCAAGAACCATTAGTGAGGACGGTCGGACGGAGAGACGGACGGTCGGACGGACGTGGCTAAATCAATTTCTCTTGTCGTCCCGATCAAGAATATATATACTTTATTGGGTCCCCTTCCCATCCTTCACAGCGTTACATACATTTGGCTTTTGCACAAACACCCTATGATACACAGTATGTGTACAGGGTATAAACATGGTTCCTTTAAAATGTGTTCAATATTAAATTTTTTGCATAGATTTAAAGAAAAAATTAAAAAACATCTATTGAAATGCTCTTTTGTATGAATGTAATCATAAACTAACTAAAAGAAACAAAAAACATGGTTCCTTTTAAAAATATTCAATATTAATTTGTATGCATAGATTTAAAAAAAAACCAAAAACCATCCATTGAAAAGTACTTTTGAAGTGTTTGTAATCATAAACTAACTAAAAGAAACAAAAACCATAGTTCCTTTTAAAACTAGTCAATATTAATTATTATGCATAGATTTTAAAAAATCTAAAGTCATCCATTGAAATGTACTTTTGTAGTGTATGTAACAAAAAAAAAATGGCTCCTTTTAAAAATATTCAATATTAATTTTTTTGCATAGATTATAAGAGAAAAAATCTAAAATCATCCATTGCAATGGTTTTTTGTAGTATATGTAATCATAAACTAACTAAAAAAAACCGAAAATTATGGTTCCTTTTAAAGTATACAATTTTATTTAAATACTGCTAAAAATATCATGAAAATCGGTCAAAAAATGTGGATTCTACTAAAAATTTAATTTTGTTGGCCTCTGAGGGGTAGCCATCAAAGAGATGGTAATATTGTGGTATGCAGTTCTCAAGATGTATTATTAGTTGTGGAGATATAGCTTTTTTAAGAAAAATACTAGTGGCGGAGAAATTAAGGGGAGGGGTAAAATTGTTGTTTGAAGTTTTGTAGAGTTACTCATTCTGAGTCTACATACCGACTTTCATATTTCTAACTCTTTGGATGTTTGAGTTATGGCATTTTCAAAAAGAGGTTGGTGCTGGATGGGCGGCAAGGAGTGGGCGTGGAACAAAACCATTCAAACTTGATCTGCTGCCGAGCATCACGATTCTACCCACCAAATTTCAAGTCGATAGCTCTTATAGTTTCCGAGAACCATTAGTGTGGACGGACGGACGGACGGACAGATGAAGAGACGAACAGTCGGACGAACGTGGCTTAATCAATTTCTCTTGTCGTCCCGATCAAGAATATATATACTTTATGGGGTCCCCCTCCCCTCCTTCACAGCGTTACATACATTTGGCTTTTGCACAAACACCCTATGATACACAGTATGTGTTCCTTTTAAATGTATTCAATATTAAATTTTTTGCATACATTTAAAAAAAATAAATAAAAAAACATCCATTGAAATTCTCTTTTGTATGACTGTAATCATAAACTAACTAAAAGAAACAAAAAACATGGTTCCTTTTAAAAATATTCAATATTAATTTTTATGAATAGATTAAAAAAAAAACCAGTAAGGGCGGTATAGTTGAGTATTCTCAACTATATAATACACTGTACACACACCTATGTTGATAACACGTTAAACATTCGCCGACAGCAAAAGCAGTGTACCACGATATGGTTTGTGTATTTGCTAATAGTGAGGCAGGGCTCACAGTGCAATATTGCCATTAGATGGCGCTTTAGTACGGATTTTGTTACAAAGCATTGCTGCAAAATTTTGGTGTGTTGGTCTTTGCGGGGAAAGTGGTAGTTTGTTGTATGCAGTTTTAAAAAGGTATGTTACCTGAGTTTGCATACCAAATTTCAGCATTGTATTCATTATACTTTAGGAGATACAGCAATGTTAAGAAAAAAATGACCTTTTGTTGTGCTCGATGGGCGGGAAGGAATGGGCGTGGCAAAAATTCCTTCAAACTTGATCTAGTGTTCGACCACACGAGTCTATCTTACAAATTTCAAGTCTCTAGCTTTAATAGTTTTCGCAGTGTTAAGTACGGTTTTTGTTACAAATAGGATAAAGCAGTGTTCAAAGCGCAATTTATGCCAAATTTCAACTTGTTTGTCTTTGCGTTGTCACACTGCGTTAAAAATGAAAGTTTGTGGTATGCAGTTTTAAAAAGCTATGTTTACTGAGTTTGCATACAAAATTTCAGCATTGTGTCTATTATAGTTTAGGAGATACAGCAATTTTAAGAAAACAACTTTTTGAGGGGAAACGAAGGGGAGGGGGAAAAATGTGGTATGCAGTTTTGTAGAGCTATACATACTGAGTCTACATACTCATTTTCATGTTTCTAACTCATCAGGTTTTCGAGCTACAGCCTTTTGAAAAAATGGGTGGTGCTCGATGGGTGGGAAGGAGTGGGCGTGGCAAAAAATCCTTCAAACTTGATCTAGCGTTTGACCTCACGAGTCTATCCACCAAATTTCAAGTCTCTAGCTCTTATAGTTTTCGAGAACCATTGGTGAGGACGGACGGACGGACGGACAGACAGGGCTATATCAATTCGTCTTGTCATCCTGATCAAGAATATATATACTTTATAGGGTCCCCCTCCCCTCCTTCTATGCGTTACATACAAACCGTCTCAAACAAACTTAATATACCCTGATACACAGTGTGTGTACAGGGTATAAAAAACAAAAACCATCTATTGAAAAGTACTTTTGTAGAGTTTGTAATCATAAACTAACTAAAAGAAACAAAAAAACCATAGTTCCTTTTAAAAATATTCAATATTAATTTTTATGCATAGATTTTAAAAAATCTAAAGTCATCCATTGAAATGTACTTTTGTAGTGTATGTAACAAAAAAAAAATGGTTCCTTTTAAAAATATTAAATATTAATTTTTTATGCATATATTTAAAAAAAATTTAAAATCATCAATTAAAATGTTCTTTTGTAGTGTTTGTAATTATAAACTAACTAAAAGAAACAAAACAAATGGTTCCTTTTAAAAATATCTAATATTAATTTTTATGCATAGATTTAAAAAAAAATCTAAAATCATCCATTGCAATGTTCTTTTGTAGTGATTGTAATCATAAACTAACTAAAAGAAACCAAAAATCATGGTTCCTTTTAAAATATTCAATTTTAATTTTTTAGTGATTGTAATCATAAACTAACTAATAGAAAGAAAAAAACATGGTTCCTTTTAAAATATTCAATTTTAATTTTTATGCATTGATTATAAAAATATCTAAAGTCATCCATTGTAATGATCTTTTTTAGTGATTGTAATCATAAACTAACTAATCGAAAGAAAAAAAAAAATGGTTCCTTTTAAAATATTCAATTTTAATTTTTGTGCATAGATTTTGAAAAATCTAAAGTCATCCATTGAAATGTACTTTTGTAGTGTACGTAATCATAAACTAACTAAAAGAAACAAAAGGTAATGGTTCCTTTTAAAAAATATTCAATTTATTTTTAATGCATAGATTTTAAAAAAGTCTAAAATCATCCAATTTTGTAATGTTTGTAATCATAAACAAACTAACAGAAAAAAAACAGTAAGGGTGGTATAGTCGAGTATACTCGACAATATAAACCCTGCACAAATGGTAGGCGGTGCCAGCCCCTCAATCTACAAAAACATCGGAAAATCGGTCAAAAAATGTGGATTATACTAAAAATTTCATTTTGTTGGCCTCTGAGGGGTAGCCATCAAAAAGAGGGTAATATTGTGGTATTCAGTTTTTAAGATGTATTATTAGTTGTGAAGATATAGCTTTTTTAAGAAAATTACTAGGGGTGGAGAAATTAAGGGGAGGGGTTAAAATTGTGGTATGAAGTTTTGTAGAGATACTCATTCCGAGTCTACATACCGACTTTCATTTTTCTAACTCTTTGGAATTTTGAGTTATAGCATTTTCAAAAAGAGGGTGGTGCTGGATAGGCGGCAAGGAGTGGACGTGGAACAAAACCATTAAAACTTGATCTGCTGCCAAGCATCTAACCACCAAATTTCAAGTCGCTAGCTCTCATAGTTTCCGAGAACCATTAGTGAGGACGGTCGGACGGAAAGACGGACGGTCGGACGGAAAGACGGACGGTCGGACGGACGTGGCTAAATCGATTTCTCTTGTCGTCCCGATCAAGAATATATATACTTTATGGGGTCCCCCTCCCCTCCTTCAAAGCGTTATATACATTTGGCTTTTGCACAAACACCCTATGATACACAGTATGTGTACAGGGTATAAACATGGTTCCTTTAAAATGTATTCAATATTAAATTTTTTGCATAGATTTAAAAAAAAAAAAAAATAAAAAACATCCATTGAAATGCTCTTTTGTATGAATGTAATCATAAACTAACTAAAAGAAACAAAAAACCATAGTTCCTTTTAAAACTAGTCAATATTAATTATTATGCATAGATTTTAAAAAATCTAAAGTCATCCATTGGAATATACTTTTGTAGTGTATGCAACAAAAAAAAATGATTCCTTTTAAAAATATTCAATATTAATTTTTTATGCATAGATTTTAAGAAAAAAATCTAAAGTCATCCATTGCAATGTTCTTTTGTAGTGTATGTAAACATAAACTAACTAAAAAAAACCAAAAATCATGGTTCCTTTTAAAATATACAATTTTATTTAAATAGTGCTGAAAATATCAAGAAAATCGGTCAAAAAATGTGGATTCTAATTATAAACTAACTAAAAGAAACAAAAAAACCATAGTTCCTTTTAAAAATATTCAATATTAATTTTTATGCATAGATTTTAAAAAATCTAAAGTCATCCATTGAAATGTACTTTTGTAGTGTATAAACTAACTAAAAGAAACCAAAAATCCTGGTTCCTTTTAAAATATTCAATTTTAATTTTTGTGCATAGATTTAAAAAAAAAATCTAAAGTCATCCATTGAAATGTACTTTTGTAGTGTACGTAATCATAAACTATCTAAATGAAACAAAAAGTAATGGTTCCTTTTAAAAAATATTCAATTTATTTTTAATGCATATATTTTAAAAAAATCTAAAATCATCCAATTTTGTAATGTTTGTAATCATAAACAAACTAACAGAAAAAAAAACAGTAAGGGTGGTATAGTCGAGTATACTCGATAATATAAACCCTGCACAAATGGTAGGCGGTGCCACCCCCCTCAATCTACAAAAACATCGGAAAATCGGTCAAAAAATGTGGATTCTACTAAAAATTTAATTTTGTTGGTTTCTGAGGGGTAGCCATCAAAGAGATGGTACTATTGTGGTATGTCGTCCCGATCAAGAATATATATACTTTATGGGGTCCCCCTCCCCTCCTTCACAGCGTTACATACATTTGGCTTTTACACAAACACCCTATGATACACAGTATGTGTTCCTTTAAAATGTATTCAATATTAAATTTTTTGCATACATTTAAAAAAAATAATAAAAAAACATTCATTGAAATGCTCTTTTGTATGACTGTAATCATAAACTAACTAAAAGAAACAACAAACATGGTTCCTTTTAAAAATATTCAATATTAATTTCTATGCATAGATTTAAAAAAAAACAAAAACCATCCATTGAAAAGTACTTTTGAAGTGTTTGTAATCATAAACTTACTAAAAGAAACAAAACCAGTAAGGACAATATCTTCAGCAAGGCTGAAGCTATAATACTTTTCACGTTGTGTCACTAAAAAACTAAATGAATAGTTTTCATGCCTCCCTAACAACTCCCTAACACTGTAAGGTTTTCAAGTCAATTGGTTAAAAAACAAAAAAGTTTTCCATACAGCGGTTCAAGTTTTGCGATAAGTGGACGTAGCCATGCCCACTTTTGGTCAAAATAGTTTTCATTCCTCCCTAAGAACATAACTGCAAAGTTTCAAGTCAATTGGTTGAAAAACAAAAAATTTGTCCATACAACGGGTCAAATTTCGCTAGAAGTGGGCGTGGCTACGCTCACTTTGGGTCAAAATAGTTTTCATGCCTCCCTAAGAACATAACTGTAAAGTTTCAAGTCAATTGGTTAAAAAACAAAAAAGTTTTCCATACAACGGGTCAAATTTCGCTATAAAAGGGCGTGACCGCGCCCACTTTTGGTCAAAATTGTTTTCATTCATCCCTAAGAACATAACTGTAAAGTTTCAAGTCAATTGGTTAAAAAACACAAAAGTTTTCCATACAACGTGTCAAATTTCGCTATAAAAGGGCGTGGCCACGCCCACTTTTGGTCAAAATAGTTTTCATTCCTCCCTAAGAACATAACTGTAAAGTTTCAAGTCAATTCGTTAAAAAACAAAAAAGTTTTCCATACAACGGGTCAATTTTTGCTATAAGTGGGCGTGGCTACGCCCACTTTTGGTCAAAATAGTTTTCATTCCTTCCTAAGAACATAACTGTAAAGTTTCAAGTCAATTGGTTAAAAAACAAAAAAGTTTTCCATACAACGGGTCAATTTTCGCTATAAGTGGGCGTGGCTACGCGTGGCTACGCTCACTTTTGGTCAAAATAGTTTTCATTCCTCCCCAAGAACATACCTTTAAAATTTCAAGTCAATTGGTTGAAAAACAAAAAAGTTGTCCATACAACGACGTGAATATTGCTTCTCTTCCTCTTCTTCATTTTGTATGGGAGCTACCAGTTCCAGATGTCCAATCTCATTGAAACTTTCAGGCATGTAGTCGGACTATGTAGAACTACTATGTTTAAAATTTCAGCACTCTATCATACAAAAAAAAAAAGTTTTCCATACAACGATTCAAGTTTTGTTCATTTTTCTTCTTCTTTTCGTATGGGGGCTACCAGTTCCAGTGGTCCGATATGGCTGGATCCGACAAATGAGTTGACTGCACGAATAAGAAGTCTCTGTGCAAAATTTCAGCTCGATATCTTAAAAACTGTGGGAGGAGATTGTATATATACAGACAGACGGACAGACGGACATGGCTAAATCAACTCGTCTTGTCGTCCTGATCAAGAATATATGTACTTTATATAGTCGGAAATGAATATTTCGATCTGTTACAAACTTCAGCACAAAGTTATTATACTATTTCACGTACGTGAAAAGTATAAAAACCATAGTTCCTTTTAAAAATATTCAATATTAATTTTTATGCATAGATTTAAAAAATCTAAAGTCATCCATTGAAATGTAGTTTTGTAGTGTATGTAACAAAAAAACAAATGGTTCCTTTTCAAAATATTCAATATCAATTTTTTATGCATAGATTTTAAGAAAAAATCTAAAATCATCCATTGCAATGTTCTTTTGTAGTGTATGTAATCATAAACTAACTAAAAAAAACCAAAAATTATGGTTCCTTTAAAAATATACAATTTTATTTAAATACTTCTAAGAATATGAAGAAAATCGGTCAAAAAATGTGGATTCTACTAAAAATTAAATTTTGTTGGCCTCTGAGTGGTAGCCATCAAAGAGATGGTAATATTGTGGTATGTAGTTTTCAAGATGTATTTTTAGCTGTGGAGATATAGCTTTTTTAAGAAAAATACTAGTGGTGGAGAAATTAAGGGGAGGGGTAAAGTTGTTGTTTGAAGTTTTGTAGAGTTACTCATTCTGAGTCTACATACCGACTTTCATGTTTCTAACTCTTTGGATGTTTGAGTTATAGCATTTTCAAAAAGAGGTTGGTGCTGGATGGGCGGCAAGGAGTGGGCGTGGAACAAAACCATTCAAACTTTATCTGCTGCCGAGCATCACGATTCTACCCACCAAATTTCAAGTATACTCGACAATATAAACCCTGCACAAATGGTAGGCGGTGCCACCCCCTCAATCTACAAAAACATCGGAAAATCGGTCAAAAAATGTGGATTCTACTAAAAATATCATTTTGTTGGCCTCTGAGGGGTAGCCATCAAAAAGAGGGTAATATTGTGGTATTCAGTTTTTAAGATGTATTATTAGTTGTGAAGATATAGCTTTTTTAAGAAAATTACTAGGGGTGGAGAAATTAAGGGGAGGGGTTAAAATTGTGGTATGAAGTTTTGTAGAGATACTCATTCCGAGTCTACATACCGACTTTCATTTTTCTAACTCTTTGGAATTTTGAGTTATAGCTTTTTCAAAAAGAGGGTGGTGCTGAATAGGCGGTAAGGAGTGGGCGTGGAACAAAACCATTCAAACTTGATCTGCTGCCAAGCATCTAACCACCAAATTTCAAGTCGCTAGCTCTCATAGTTTCCGAGAACCATTAGTGAGGACGGTCGGACGGTAAGACGGACGGTCGGACGGACGTGGCTAAATCGATTTCTCTTGTCGTCCCGATCAAGAATATATATACTTTATGGGGTCCCCCTCCCCTCCTTCAAAGCGTTATATACATTTGGCTTTTGCACAAACACCCTATGATACACAGTATGTGTACAGGGTATAAACATGGTTCCTTTAAAATGTATTCAATATTAAATTTTTTGCAGAGATTTAAAAAAAAAAAAAATAAAAAACATCCATTGAAATGCTCTTTTGTATGAATGTAATCATAAACTAACTAAAAGAAACAAAAAACCATAGTTCCTTTTAAAACTAGTCAATATTAATTATTATGCATAGATTTTAAAAAATCTAAAGTCATCCATTGGAATATACTTTTGTAGTGTATGCAACAAAAAAAAAATGATTCCTTTTAAAAATATTCAATATTAATTTTTTATGCATAGATTTTAAGAAAAAAATCTAAAGTCATCCATTGCAATGTTCTTTTGTAGTGTATGTAAACATAAACTAACTAAAAAAAACCAAAAATCATGGTTCCTTTTAAAATATACAATTTTATTTAAATAGTGCTGAAAATATCAAGAAAATCGGTCAAAAAATGTGGATTCTAATTATAAACTAACTAAAAGAAACAAAAAAACCATAGTTCCTTTTAAAAATATTCAATATTAATTTTTATGCATAGATTTTAAAAAATCTAAAGTCATCCATTGAAATGTACTTTTGTAGTGTATAAACTAACTAAAAGAAACCAAAAATCCTGGTTCCTTTTAAAATATTCAATTTTAATTTTTGTGCATAGATTTAAAAAAAAAATCTAAAGTCATCCATTGAAATGTACTTTTGTAGTGTACGTAATCATAAACTATCTAAATGAAACAAAAAGTAATGGTTCCTTTTAAAAAATATTCAATTTATTTTTAATGCATATATTTTAAAAAAATCTAAAATCATCCAATTTTGTAATGTTTGTAATCATAAACAAACTAACAGAAAAAAAACAGTAAGGGTGGTATAGTCGAGTATACTCGATAATATAAACCCTGCACAAATGGTAGGCGGTGCCACCCCCCTCAATCTACAAAAACATCGGAAAATCGGTCAAAAAATGTGGATTCTACTAAAAATTTAATTTTGTTGGTTTCTGAGGGGTAGCCATCAAAGAGATGGTACTATTGTTGTATGTCGTCCCGATCAAGAATATATATACTTTATGGGGTCCCCCTCCCCTCCTTCACAGCGTTACATACATTTGGCTTTTACACAAACACCCTATGATACACAGTATGTGTTCCTTTAAAATGTATTCAATATTAAATTTTTTGCATACATTTAAAAAAAATAATAAAAAAACATTCATTGAAATGCTCTTTTGTATGACTGTAATCATAAACTAACTAAAAGAAACAACAAACATGGTTCCTTTTAAAAATATTCAATATTAATTTCTATGCATAGATTTAAAAAAAAACAAAAACCATCCATTGAAAAGTACTTTTGAAGTGTTTGTAATCATAAACTTACTAAAAGAAACAAAACCAGTAAGGACAATATCTTCAGCAAGGCTGAAGCTATAATACTTTTCACGTTGTGTCACTAAAAAACTAAATGAATAGTTTTCATGCCTCCCTAACAACTCCCTAACACTGTAAGGTTTCAAGTCAATTGGTTAAAAAACAAAAAATTTTTCCATACAGCGGTTCAAGTTTTGCGATAAGTGGACGTAGCCATGCCCACTTTTGGTCAAAATAGTTTTCATTCCTCCCTAAGAAGATAACTGTAAGGTTTCAAGTCAATTGGTCAATTTTCGCTAAAAAAAAAGGCGTGGGTACGCCCACTTTTGGTCAAAATAGTTTTCATTCCTCCCTAAGAACATAACTGCAAAGTTTCAAGTCAATTGGTTGAAAAACAAAAAATTTGTCCATACAACGGGTCAAATTTCGCTAGAAGTGGGCGTGGCTACGCTCACTTTGGGTCAAAATAGTTTTCATGCCTCCCTAAGAACATAACTGTAAAGTTTCAAGTCAATTGGTTAAAAAACAAAAAAGTTTTCCATACAACGGGTCAAATTTCGCTATAAAAGGGCGAGACCGCGCCCACTTTTGGTCAAAATTGTTTTCATTCATCCCTAAGAACATAACTGTAAAGTTTCAAGTCAATTCGTTAAAAAACAAAAAAGTTTTCCATACAACGGGTCAATTTTTGCTATAAGTGGGCGTGGCTACGCCCACTTTTGGTCAAAATAGTTTTCATTCCTTCCTAAGAACATAACTGTAAAGTTTCAAGTCAATTGGTTAAAAAACAAAAAAGTTTTCCATACAACGGGTCAATTTTCGCTATAAGTGGGCGTGGCTACGCGTGGCTACGCTCACTTTTGGTCAAAATAGTTTTCATTCCTCCCCAAGAACATACCTTTAAAATTTCAAGTCAATTGGTTGAAAAACAAAAAAGTTGTCCATACAACGACGTGAATATTGCTTCTCTTCCTCTTCTTCATTTTGTATGGGAGCTACCAGTTCCAGATGTCCAATCTCATTGAAACTTTCAGGCATGTAGTCGGACTATGTAGAACTACTATGTTTAAAATTTCAGCACTCTATCATACAAAAAAAAAAAGTTTTCCATACAACGATTCAAGTTTTGTTCATTTTTCTTCTTCTTTTCGTATGGGGGCTACCAGTTCCAGTGGTCCGATATGGCTGGATCCGACAAATGAGTTGACTGCACGAATAAGAAGTCTCTGTGCAAAATTTCAGCTCGATATCTTAAAAACTGTGGGAGGAGATTGTATATATACAGACAGACGGACAGACGGACATGGCTAAATCAACTCGTCTTGTCGTCCTGATCAAGAATATATGTACTTTATATAGTCGGAAATGAATATTTCGATCTGTTACAAACTTCAGCACAAAGTTATTATACTATTTCACGTACGTGAAAAGTATAAAAACCATAGTTCCTTTTAAAAATATTCAATATTAATTTTTATGCATAGATTTAAAAAATCTAAAGTCATCCATTGAAATGTAGTTTTGTAGTGTATGTAACAAAAAAACAAATGGTTCCTTTTCAAAATATTCAATATCAATTTTTTATGCATAGATTTTAAGAAAAAATCTAAAATCATCCATTGCAATGTTCTTTTGTAGTGTATGTAATCATAAACTAACTAAAAAAAACCAAAAATTATGGTTCCTTTAAAAATATACAATTTTATTTAAATACTTCTAAGAATATGAAGAAAATCGGTCAAAAAATGTGGATTCTACTAAAAATTAAATTTTGTTGGCCTCTGAGTGGTAGCCATCAAAGAGATGGTAATATTGTGGTATGTAGTTTTCAAGATGTATTTTTAGCTGTGGAGATATAGCTTTTTTAAGAAAAATACTAGTGGTGGAGAAATTAAGGGGAGGGGTAAAGTTGTTGTTTGAAGTTTTGTAGAGTTACTCATTCTGAGTCTACATACCGACTTTCATGTTTCTAACTCTTTGGATGTTTGAGTTATAGCATTTTCAAAAAGAGGTTGGTGCTGGATGGGCGGCAAGGAGTGGGCGTGGAACAAAACCATTCAAACTTTATCTGCTGCCGAGCATCACGATTCTACCCACCAAATTTCAAGTATACTCGACAATATAAACCCTGCACAAATGGTAGGCGGTGTCACCCCCTCAATCTACAAAAACATCGGAAAATCGGTCAAAAAATGTGGATTCTACTAAAAATTTAATTTTGTTGGCCTCTGAGGGGTAGCCATCAAAGAGAGGGTAATATTGTGGTATGCAGTTTTTAAGATGTATTATTAGTTGTGGAGATATAGCTTTTTTAAGAAAATTACTAGGGGTGGAGAAATTAAGGGGAGGGGGTAAAATTGTGGTTTGAAGTTTTGTAGAGATACTCATTCCGAGTCTACATACCGACTTTCATTTTTCTAACTCTTTGGAATTTTGAGTTATAGCATTTTCAAAAAGAGGGTGGTGCTGGATAGGCGGCAAGGAGTGGGCGTGGAACAAAACCATTCAAACTTGATCTGCTGCCAAGCATCTACCCACCAAATTTCAAGTCGCTAGCTCTCATAGTTTCCGAGAACCATTAGTGAGGACGGTCGGACGGAAAGACGGACGGTCGGACGGACGTGGCTAAATCGATTTCTCTTGTCGTCCCGATCAAGAATATATGGTATATACTTTATGGGGTCCCCCTCCCCTCCTTCAAAGCGTTACATACATTTGGCTTTTGCACAAACACCCTATGATACACAGTATGTGTACAGGGTATAAACATGGTTCCTTTAAAATGTGTTCAATATTAAATTTTTTGCATAGATTTAAAAAAAAAATTAAAAAACATCTATTGAAATGCTCTTTTGTATGAATGTAATCATAAACTAACTAAAAGAAACAAAAAACATGGTTTCTTTTAAAAATATTCAATATTAATTTTTATGCATAGATTTAAAAAAAAAAACCAAAAACCATCCATTGAAAAGTACTTTTGAAGTGTTTGTAATCATAAACTAACTAAAAGAAACAAAAAACCATAGTTCCTTTTCAAACTAGTCAATATTAATTATTATGCATAGATTTTAAAAAATCTAAAGTCATCCATTGAAATGTACTTTTGTAGTGTATGTAAGAAAAAAAAAAATGGCTCCTTTTAAAAATATTCAATATTAATTTTTTTGCATAGATTATAAGAAAAAAAATCTAAAATCATCCATTGCAATGTTCCTTTGTAGTATATGTAATCATAAACTAACTAAAAAAAACCAAAAATTATGGTTTCTTTTAAAATA
This sequence comes from Phortica okadai, assembly GCA_034638295.1. NCBI lineage: Eukaryota > Metazoa > Arthropoda > Insecta > Diptera > Drosophilidae > Phortica > Phortica okadai. Next base: position 24,927,993 of record CM067851.1, on the reverse strand, counting down.
TACAATTTTATTTAAATACTGCTAAAAATATCAAGAAAATCGGTCAAAAAATGTGGATTCTACTAAAAATTTAATTTTGTTGGCCTCTGAGGGGTAGCCATCAAAGAGATGGTAATATTGTGGTATGCAGTTCTCAAGATGTATTATTAGTTGTGGAGATATAGCTTTTTTAAGAAAAATACTAGTGGCGGAGAAATTAAGGGGAGGGGTAAAATTGTTGTTTGAAGTTTTGTAGAGTTACTCATTCTGAGTCTACATACCGACTTTCATGTTTCTAACTCTTTGGATGTTTGAGTTATAGCATTTTCAAAAAGAGGTTGGTGCTGGATGGGCGGCAAGGAGTGGGCGTGGAACAAAACCGTTCAAACTTGATCTGCTGCCGAGCATCACGATTCTACCCACCAAATTTCATGTCGCTAGCTCTTATAGTTTCCGAGAATCATTAGTGAGGACGGACGGACGGACAGATGAAGAGACGAACAGTCGGACGAACGTGGCTTAATCAATTTCTCTTGTCGTCCCGATCAAGAATATATATACTTTATGGGGTCCCCCTCCCCTCCATCACAGCGTTACATACATTTGGCTTTTGCACAAACACCCTATGATAGTATGTGTTCCTTTTAAATGTATTCAATATTAAATTTTTTGCATACATTTAAAAAAAAAATAAAAAAACATCCATTGAAATTCTCTTTTGTATGACTGCAATCATAAACTAACTAAAAGAAACAAAAAACATGGTTGCTTTTAAAAATATTCAATATTAATTTTTATGCATAGATTTTAAAAAATCTTAAGTCATCCATTGAAATGTACTTTTGTAGTGTATGCAATCATAAACTAACTAAAAGAAACCAAAAAAACATGGATCCTTCTAAAAATATTTTATATTAAGTTTTATGCATAGATTTTAAGAAAAAAATCTAAAATCATCCATTGAAATGTTCTTTTGTAGTGTATGTAACAAAAAAAATGGTTCCTTTTAAAAATATTAAATATTAATTTTTTATGCATATATTTAAAAAAAAATTTAAAATCATCAATTAAAATGTTCTTTTGTAGTGTTTGTAATTATAAACTAACTAAAAGAAACAAAAAAAATGGTTCCTTTTAAAAATATCTAATATTAATTTTTATGCATAGATTTAAAAAAAATCTAAAATCATCCATTGCAATGTTCTTTTGTAGTGATTGTAATCATAAACTATTTAAAAGAAACCAAAAATCATGGTTCCTTTTAAAATATTCAATTTTAATTTTTATGCATTGATTATAAAAATATCTAAAGTCATCCATTGTAATGATCTTTTTTAGTGATTGTAATCATAAACTAACTAATCGAAAGAAAAAAACATGGTTCCTTTTAAAATATTCAATTTTAATTTTTGTGTATAGATTTTAAAAAATCTAAAGTCATCCATTGAAATGTACTTTTGTAGTGTACGTAATCATAAACTAACTAAAAGAAACAAAAGGTAATGGTTCCTTTTAAAAAATATTCAATTTATTTTTAATGCATAGATTTTAAAAAAATCTAAAATCATCCAATTTTGTAATGTTTGTAATCATAAACAAACTAATAGAAAAAAAACAGTAAGGGTCGAGTATACTCGACAATATAAACCCTGCACAAATGGTAGGCGGTGTCACCCCCTCAATCTACAAAAACATCGGAAAATCGGTCAAAAAATGTGGATTCTACTAAAAATTTAATTTTGTTGGCCTCTGAGGGGTAGCCATCAAAGAGAGGGTAATATTGTGGTATGCAGTTTTTAAGATGTATTATTAGTTGTGGAGATATAGCTTTTTTAAGAAAATTACTAGGGGTGGTGAAATTATGGGGAGGGGGTAAAATTGTGGTTTGAAGTTTTGTAGAGATACTCATTCCGAGTCTACATACCGACTTTCATTTTTCTAACTCTTTGGAATTTTGAGTTATAGCATTTTCAAAAAGAGGGTGGTGCTGGATAGGCGGCAAGGAGTGGGCGTGGAACAAAACCATTCAAACTTGATCTGCTGCCAAGCATCTACCCACCAAATTTCAAGTCGCTAGCTCTCATAGTTTCCGAGAACTATTAGTGAGGACGGTCGGACGGAAAGACGGACGGTCGGACGGACGTGGCTAAATCGATTTCTCTTGTCGTCCCGATCAAGAATATATATACTTTATGGGGTCCCCCTCCCCACCTTCAAAGCGTTATATACATTTGGCTTTTGCACAAACACCCTATGATACACAGTATGTGTAATGGGTATAAACATGGTTCCTTTAAAATGTATTCAATATTAAATTTTTTGCATAGATTTAAAAAAAAAATAAAAAAACATCTATTGAAATGCTCTTTTGTATGAATGTAATCATAAACTAACTAAAAGAAACAAAAAACATGATTCCTTTTAAAAATATTCAATATTAATTTTTATGCATAGATTTAAAAAAAAAACCAAAAACCATCCATTGAAAAGTACTTTTGAAGTGTTTGTAATCATAAACTAACTAAAAGAAACAAAAAACATGGTTCCTTTTAAAAATATTCAATATTAATTTTTATGCATAGATTTAAAAAAAAAACCAAAAATCATCCATTGAAAAGTACTTTTGTAGTGTTTGTAATCATAAACTAACTAAAAGAACCAAAAAACCATAGTTCCTTTTAAAACTAGTCAATATTAATTATTATGCATAGATTTTAAAAAATCTAAAGTCATCCATTGAAATGTAGTTTTGTAGTGTATGAACAAAAAAAAAAAAATGGTTCCATTTAAAAATATTCAATATTAATTTTTTATGCATAGATTTTAAGGAAAAAAATCTAAAATCATCCATTGCAATGTTCTTTTGTAGTGTATGTAATCATAAACTAACTAAAAAAACCGAAAGTTATGGTTCCTTTTAAAATATACAATATTATTTAAATACTGCTAAAAATTACAAGAAAATCGGTCAAAAAATGTGGATTCTACTAAAAATTTAATTTTGTTGGCCTCTGAGGGGTAGCCATCAAAGAGATGGTAATATTGTGGAGATATAGCTTTTTTAAGAAAAATACTAGTGGCTGAGAAATTAAGGGGAGGGGTAAAATTGTTGTTTGAAGTTTTGTAGAGTTACTCATTCTGAGTCTACATACCGACTTTCATTTTTCTAACTCTTTGGAATTTTGAGTTATAGCATTTTCAAAAAGAGGGTGGTGCTGGATAGGCGGCAAGGAGTGGACGTGGAACAAAACCATTCAAACTTGATCTGCTGCCAAGCATCTACCCACCAAATTTCAAGTCGCTAGCTCTCATAGTTTCCGAGAACCATTAGTGAGGACGGTCGGACGGAGAGACGGACGGTCGGACGGACGTGGCTAAATCAATTTCTCTTGTTGTCCCGATCAAGAATATACTTTATGGGGTCCCCTTCCCCTCCTTCACAGCGTTACATACATTTGGCTTTTGCACAAACACCCTATGATACACAGTATGTGTACAGGGTATAAACATGGTTCCTTTAAAATGTGTTCAATATTAAATTTTTTGCATAGATTTAAAAAAAAAATTAAAAAACATCTATTGAAATGCTCTTTTGTATGAATGTAATCATAAACTAACTAAAAGAAACAAAAAACATGGTTCCTTTTAAAAATATTCAATATTAATTTTTATGCATAGATTTAAAAAAAAAAACCAAAAACCATCCATTGAAAAGTTCTTTTGAAGTGTTTGTAATCATAAACTAACTAAAAGAAACAAAAAACCATAGTTCCTTTTCAAACTAGTCAATATTAATTATTATGCATAGATTTTAAAAAATCTAAAGTCATCCATTGAAATGTACTTTTGTAGTGTATGTAACAAAAAAAAAAATTGCTCCTTTTAAAAATATTCAATATTAATTTTTTTGCATAGATTATAAGAAAAAAAATCTAAAATCATCCATTGCAATGTTCCTTTGTAGTATATGTAATCATAAACTAACTAAAAAAAACCAAAAATTATGGTTCCTTTTAAAATATACAATTTTATTTAAATACTGCTAAAAATATCAAGAAAATCGGTCAAAAAATGTGGATTCTACTAAAAATTTAATTTTGTTGGCCTCTGAGGGGTAGCCATCAAAGAGATGGTAATATTGTGGTATGCAGTTCTCAAGATGTATTATTAGTTGTGGAGATATAGCTTTTTTAAGAAAAATACTAGTGGCGGAGAAATTAAGGGGAGGGGTAAAATTGTTGTTTGAAGTTTTGTAGAGTTACTCATTCTGAGTCTACATACCGACTTTCATGTTTCTAACTCTTTGGATGTTTGAGTTATAGCATTTTAAAAAAGAGGTTGGTGCTGGATGGGCGGCAAGGAGTGGACGTGGAAAAAACCATTCAAACTTGATCTGCTGCCGAGCATCACGACTCTACCCACCAAATTTCAAGTCGCTAGCTCTTATAGTTTCCGAGAACCATTAGTGAGGACGGACGGACGGACGGACAGATGAAGAGACGAACAGTCGGACGAACGTGGCTTAATCAATTTTTCTTGTCGTCCCGATCAAGAATATATATACTTTATGGGGACCCCCTCCCCTCCTTCAAAGCGTTATATACATTTGGCTTTTGCACAAACACCCTATGATACACAGTATGTGTACAGGGTATAAACATGGTTCCTTTAAAATGTATTCAATATTATATTTTTTGCATAGATTTAAAAAAAAAATAAAAAAACATCCATTGAAATGCTCTTTTGTATGAATGTAATCATAAACTAACTAAAAGAAACAAAAAACATGGTTCCTTTTAAAAATATTCAATATTAATTTTTATGCATAGATTTAAAAAAAAAAAACAAAAACCATCCATTGAAAAGTACTTTTGAAGTGTTTGTAATCATAAACTAACTAAAAGAAACAAAAAACCATAGTTCCTTTTCAAACTAGTCAATATTAATTATTATGCATAGATTTTAAAAAATCTAAAGTCATCCATTGAAATGTACTTTTGTAGTGTATGTAACAAAAAAAAAAAAAAATGGCTCCTTTTAAAAATATTCAATATTAATTTTTTTGCATAGATTATAAGAAAAAAAATCTAAAATCATCCATTTCAATGTTCCTTTGTAGTATATGTAATCATAAACTAACTAAAAAAAAACCAAAAATTATGGTTCCTTTTAAAATATACAATTTTATTTAATTACTGCTAAAAATATCAAGAAAATCGGTCAAAAAATGTGGATTCTACTAAAAATTTAATTTTGTTGGCCTCTGAGGGGTAGCCATCAAAGAGAGGGTAATATTGTGGTATGCAGTTTTTAAGATGTATTATTAGTTGTGGAGATATAGCTTTTTTAAGAAAATTACTAGGGGTGGTGAAATTATGGGGAGGGGGTAAAATTGTGGTTTGAAGTTTTGTAGAGATACTCATTCCGAGTCTACATACCGACTTTCATTTTTCTAACTCTTTGGAATTTTGAGTTATAGCATTTTCAAAAAGAGGGTGGTGCTGGATAGGCGGCAAGGAGTGGGCGTGGAACAAAACCATTCAAACTTGATCTGCTGCCAAGCATCTACCCACCAAATTTCAAGTCGCTAGCTCTCATAGTTTCCGAGAACTATTAGTGAGGACGGTCGGACGGAAAGACGGACGGTCGGACGGACGTGGCTAAATCGATTTCTCTTGTCGTCCCGATCAAGAATATATATACTTTATGGGGTCCCCCTCCCCACCTTCAAAGCGTTATATACATTTGGCTTTTGCACAAACACCCTATGATACACAGTATGTGTAATGGGTATAAACATGGTTCCTTTAAAATGTATTCAATATTAAATTTTTTGCATAGATTTAAAAAAAAAATAAAAAAACATCTATTGAAATGCTCTTTTGTATGAATGTAATCATAAACTAACTAAAAGAAACAAAAAACATGATTCCTTTTAAAAATATTCAATATTAATTTTTATGCATAGATTTAAAAAAAAAAACCAAAAACCATCCATTGAAAAGTACTTTTGAAGTGTTTGTAATCATAAACTAACTAAAAGAAACAAAAAACATGGTTCCTTTTAAAAATATTCAATATTAATTTTTATGCATAGATTTAAAAAAAAAACCAAAAACCATCCATTGAAAAGTACTTTTGTAGTGTTTGTAATCATAAACTAACTAAAAGAACCAAAAAACCATAGTTCCTTTTAAAACTAGTCAATATTAATTATTATGCATAGATTTTAAAAAATCTAAAGTCATCCATTGAAATGTAGTTTTGTAGTGTATGAACAAAAAAAAAAAAATGGTTCCATTTAAAAATATTCAATATTAATTTTTTATGCATAGATTTTAAGGAAAAAAATCTAAAATCATCCATTGCAATGTTCTTTTGTAGTGTATGTAATCATAAACTAACTAAAAAAACCGAAAGTTATGGTTCCTTTTAAAATATACAATATTATTTAAATACTTCTAAAAATTACAAGAAAATCGGTCAAAAAATGTGGATTCTACTAAAAATTTAATTTTGTTGGCCTCTGAGGGGTAGCCATCAAAGAGATGGTAATATTGTGGAGATATAGCTTTTTTAAGAAAAATACTAGTGGCTGAGAAATTAAGGGGAGGGGTAAAATTGTTGTTTGAAGTTTTGTAGAGTTACTCATTCTGAGTCTACATACCGACTTTCATTTTTCTAACTCTTTGGAATTTTGAGTTATAGCATTTTCAAAAAGAGGGTGGTGCTGGATAGGCGGCAAGGAGTGGACGTGGAACAAAACCATTCAAACTTGATCTGCTGCCAAGCATCTACCCACCAAATTTCAAGTCGCTAGCTCTCATAGTTTCCGAGAACCATTAGTGAGGACGGTCGGACGGAGAGACGGACGGTCGGACGGACGTGGCTAAATCAATTTCTCTTGTTGTCCCGATCAAGAATATATATACTTTATGGGGTCCCCTTCCCCTCCTTCACAGCGTTACATACATTTGGCTTTTGCACAAACACCCTATGATACACAGTATGTGTACAGGGTATAAACATGGTTCCTTTAAAATGTGTTCAATATTAAATTTTTTGCATAGATTTAAAAAAAAAATTAAAAAACATCTATTGAAATGCTCTTTTGTATGAATGTAATCATAAACTAACTAAAAGAAACAAAAAACATGGTTCCTTTTAAAAATATTCAATATTAATTTTTATGCATAGATTTAAAAAAAAAAACCAAAAACCATCCATTGAAAAGTTCTTTTGAAGTGTTTGTAATCATAAACTAACTAAAAGAAACAAAAAACCATAGTTCCTTTTCAAACTAGTCAATATTAATTATTATGCATAGATTTTAAAAAATCTAAAGTCATCCATTGAAATGTACTTTTGTAGTGTATGTAACAAAAAAAAAAAATTGCTCCTTTTAAAAATATTCAATATTAATTTTTTTGCATAGATTATAAGAAAAAAAATCTAAAATCATCCATTGCAATGTTCCTTTGTAGTATATGTAATCATAAACTAACTAAAAAAAACCAAAAATTATGGTTCCTTTTAAAATATACAATTTTATTTAAATACTGCTAAAAATATCAAGAAAATCGGTCAAAAAATGTGGATTCTACTAAAAATTTAATTTTGTTGGCCTCTGAGGGGTAGCCATCAAAGAGATGGTAATATTGTGGTATGCAGTTCTCAAGATGTATTATTAGTTGTGGAGATATAGCTTTTTTAAGAAAAATACTAGTGGCGGAGAAATTAAGGGGAGGGGTAAAATTGTTGTTTGAAGTTTTGTAGAGTTACTCATTCTGAGTCTACATACCGACTTTCATGTTTCTAACTCTTTGGATGTTTGAGTTATAGCATTTTAAAAAAGAGGTTGGTGCTGGATGGGCGGCAAGGAGTGGACGTGGAAAAAACCATTCAAACTTGATCTGCTGCCGAGCATCACGACTCTACCCACCAAATTTCAAGTCGCTAGCTCTTATAGTTTCCGAGAACCATTAGTGAGGACGGACGGACGGACGGACAGATGAAGAGACGAACAGTCGGACGAACGTGGCTTAATCAATTTTTCTTGTCGTCCCGATCAAGAATATATATACTTTATGGGGACCCCCTCCCCTCCTTCAAAGCGTTATATACATTTGGCTTTTGCACAAACACCCTATGATACACAGTATGTGTACAGGGTATAAACATGGTTCCTTTAAAATGTATTCAATATTATATTTTTTGCATAGATTTAAAAAAAAAATAAAAAAACATCCATTGAAATGCTCTTTTGTATGAATGTAATCATAAACTAACTAAAAGAAACAAAAAACATGGTTCCTTTTAAAAATATTCAATATTAATTTTTATGCATAGATTTAAAAAAAAAAACCAAAAACCATCCATTGAAAAGTACTTTTGAAGTGTTTGTAATCATAAACTAACTAAAAGAAACAAAAAACCATAGTTCCTTTTCAAACTAGTCAATATTAATTATTATGCATAGATTTTAAAAAATCTAAAGTCATCCATTGAAATGTACTTTTGTAGTGTATGTAACAAAAAAAAAAAAAAATGGCTCCTTTTAAAAATATTCAATATTAATTTTTTTGCATAGATTATAAGAAAAAAAATCTAAAATCATCCATTTCAATGTTCCTTTGTAGTATATGTAATCATAAACTAACTAAAAAAAAACCAAAAATTATGGTTCCTTTTAAAATATACAATTTTATTTAATTACTGCTAAAAATATCAAGAAAATCGGTCAAAAAATGTGGATTCTACTAAAAATTTAATTTTGTTGGCCTCTGAGGGGTAGCCATCAAAGAGATGGTAATATTGTGGTATGCAGTTCTCAAGATGTATTATTAGTTGTGGAGATATAGCTTTTTTAAGAAAAATACTAGTGGCGGAGAAATTAAGGGGAGGGGTAAAATTGTTGTTTGAAGTTTTGTAGAGTTACTCATTCTGAGTCTACATACCGACTTTCATGTTTCTAACTCTTTGGATGTTTGAGTTATAGCATTTTCAAAAAGAGGTTGGTGCTGGATGGGCGGCAAGGAGTGGGCGTGGAACAAAACCATCTACCCACCAAATTTCAAGTCGCTAGCTCTCATAGTTTCCGAGAACCATTAGTGAGGACGGTCGGACGGAGAGACGGACGGTCGGACGGACGTGGCTAAATCAATTTCTCTTGTCGTCCCGATCAAGAATATATATACTTTATGGGGTCCCCTTCCCCTCCTTCACAGCGTTACATACATTTGGCTTTTGCACAAACACCCTATGATACACAGTATGTGTACAGGGTATAAACACGGTTCCTTTAAAATATGTTTAATATTAAATTTTTTGCATAGATTTAAAAAAAAAATTTAAAAACATCTATTGAAATGCTCTTTTGTATGAATGTAATCATAAACTAACTAAAAGAAACAAAAAACATGGTTCCTTTTAAAAATATTCAATATTAATTTTTATGCATAGATTTAAAAAAAAAAAACCAAAAACCATCCATTGAAAAGTACTTTTGAAGTGTTTGTAATCATAAACTAACTAAAAGAAACAAAAAACCATAGTTCCTTTTCAAACTAGTCAATATTAATTATTATGCATAGATTTTAAAAAATCTAAAGTCATCCATTGAAATGTACTTTTGTAGTGTATGTAACAAACAAAAAAAAAATGGTTCCTTTTAAAAATATTCAATATTAATTTTTTATGCATAGATTTTAAGAAAAAAATCTAAAATCATCCATTGCAATGTTCTTTTGTAGTGTATGTAATCATAAACTAACTAAAAAAAACCAAAAGTTATGGTTCCTTTTAAGATATACAATTTTATTTAAATACTGCTAAATATTACAAGAAAATCGGTCAAAAAATGTGGATTCTACTAAAAATTTAATTTTGTTGGCCTCTGAGGGGTAGCCATCAAAGAGATTGTAATATTGTGGTATGCAGTTTTCAAGATGTATTATTAGTTGTGGAGATATAGCTTTTTTAAGAAAAATACTAGTGGCGGAGAAATTAAGGGGAGGGGTAAAATTGTTGTTTGAAGTTTTGTAGAGTTACTCATTCTGAGTCTACATACCGACTTTCATGTTTCTAACTCTTTGGATGTTTGAGTTATAGCATTTTCAAAAAGAGGTTGGTGCTGGATGGGCGGCAAGGAGTGGGCGTGGAACAAAACCATTCAAACTTGATCTGCTGCCAAGCATCTACCCACCAAATTTCAAGTCGCTAGCTTTCATAGTTTTCGAGAACCATTAGTGAGGACGGACGGACGGACAGATGGAGAGACGAACAGTCGGACGGACGTGGCTTAATCAATTTCTCTTGTTGTCCCGATCAAGAATATATATACTTTATGGGGTCCTCCTCTCCTCCTTCACAGCGTTACATACATTTGGCTTTTGCACAAACAAAAAAAAAATTGTTCCTTTTAATAAAATTAAATATTAATTTTTTATGCATATATTTAAAAAAAAAATTAAAATCATCAATTGAAATGTTCTTTTGTAGTGTTTGTAATTATAAACTATTAAAAGAAACCAAAAATAATGGTTCCTTTTAAAATGTACAATATTAATATTCATGCATAGATTTAAAAAAAAAAATCAAAAATGATTTATTGAAATGCTCTTTTTTAGTGATTGTAATCATAAACTAACTAATCAAAAGAAAAAAACATGGTTCCTTTTAAAATATTCAATTTTAATTTTTGTGCATAGATTTAAAAAAAATCTAAAGTCATCCATTGAAATGTACTTTTGTAGTGTACGTAATCATAAACTAACTAAAAGAAACAAAAGGTAATGGTTCCTTTTAAAAAATATTAAATTTATTTTTAATGCATAGATTTTAAAAAATCTAAAATCATCCAATTTTGTAATGTTTGTAATCATAAAAAAACTAACAGAATAAAAACAGTAAGGGTGGTATAGACGAGTATACTCGACAATATAAACCCTGCACAAATGGTAGGCGGTGCCACCCCCTCAATCTACAAAAACATCGGAAAATCGGTCAAAAAATGTGGATTCTACTAAAAATTTAATTTTGTTGGCCTCTGAGGGGTAGCCATCAAAGAGAGGGTAATATTGTGGTATGCAGTTTTTAAGATGTATTATTAGTTGTGGAGATATAGCTTTTTTAAGAAAAATACTAGTGGCGGAGAAATTAAGGGGAGGGGGTAAAATTGTGGTTTGAAGTTTTGTAGACATACTCATTCCGAGTCTACATACCGACTTTCATTTTTGTAACTCTTTGGAATTTTGAGTTATAGCATTTTCAAAAAGAGGGTGGTGCTGGATAGGCGGCAAGGAGTGGGCGTGGAACAAAACCATTCAAACTTGATCTGCTGCCAAGCATCTACCCACCAAATTTCAAGTCGCTAGCTCTCATAGTTTCCGAGAACTATTAGTGAGGACGGTCGGACGGAAAGACGGACGGTCGGACGTGGCTAAATCAATTTCTCTTGTCGTCCCGATCAAGAATATATATACTTTATGGGGTCCCCCTCCCCTCCTTCACAGCGTTACATACATTTGGCTTTTACACAAGATACACAGTATGTGTTCCTTTTAAATGTATTCAATATTAAATTTTTTGCATACATTTAAAAATAATAATACAAAAACATCCATTGAAATGCTCTTTTGTATGACTGTAATCATAAAGTAACTAAAAGAAACAAAAAACATAGTTCCTTTTAAAAATATTCAATATTAATTTTTATGCATAGATTTAAAAAAAAAAACAAAACCAATTTATTGAAAAGTACTTTTGTAGAGTTTGTAATCATAAACTAACTAAAAGAAACAAAAAAACCATAGTTCCTTTTAAAAATATTCAATATTAATTTTTATGCATAGATTTTAAAAAACTAAAGTCATCCATTGAAATGTACTTTTGTAGTGTATGCAATCATAAACTAACTAAAAGAAACCAAACAAACATGGATCCTTCTAAAAATATTTTATATTAAGTTTTATGCATAGATTTTAAGAAAAAAATCTAAAATCATCCATTGAAATGTTCTTTTGTAGTGTATGTAACAAAAAAAAAAATGGTTCCTTTTAAAAATATTAAATATTAATTTTTTATGCATATATTTAAAAAAAATTTAAAATCATCAATTACAATGTTCTTTATTGTGTTTGTAATTATAAACTAACTAAAAGAAACAAAAAAAATGGTTCCTTTTAAAAATATCTAATATTAATTTTTATGCATAGATTTAAAAAAAAAAAATCTAAAATCATCCATTGCAATGTTCTTTTGTAGTGATTGTAATCATAAACTAACTAAAAGAAACAAAAGGTAATGGTTCCTTTTAAAAAATATTCAATTTATTTTTAATGCATAGATTTTAAAAAAATCTAAAATCATCCAATTTTGTAATGTTTGTAATCATAAACAAACTAACAGAAAAAAAACAGTAAGGGTGGTATAGTCGAGTATACTCGACAATATAAACCCTGCACAAATGGTAGGCGGTATCACCCCCTCAATCTACAAAAACATCGGAAAATCGGTCAAAAAATGTGGATTCTACTAAAAATTTAATTTTGTTGGCCTCTGAGGGGTAGCCATCAAAGAGAGGGTAATATTGTGGTATGCAGTTTTTAAGATGTATTATTAGTTGTGGAGATATAGCTTTTTTAAGAAAAATACTAGTGGTGGAGAAATTAAGGGGAGGGGGTAAAATTGTGGTTTGAAGTTTTGTAGAGATACTCATTCCGAGTCTACATACCGACTTTCATTTTTGTAACTCTTTGGAATTTTGAGTTATAGCATTTTCAAAAAGAGGGTGGTGCTGAATAGGCAGCAAGGAGTGGGCGTGGAACAAAACCATTCAAACTTGATCTGCTGCCAAGCATCTACCCACCAAATTTCAAGTCGCTAGCTCTCATAGTTTCCGAGAACCATTAGTGAGGACGGTCGGACGGAAAGATGGACGGTCGGACGGACGTGGCTAAATCGATTTCTCTTGTCGTCCCGATCAAGAATATATATACTTTATGGGGTCCCCCTCCCCTCCTTCAAAGCGTTATATACATTTGGCTTTTGCACAAACACCCTATGATACACAGTATGTGTACAGGGTATAAACATGGTTCCTTTAAAATGTATTCAATATTAAATTTTTTGCATAGATTTAAAAAAAAAAATTAAAAAACATCCATTGAAATGCTCTTTTGTATGAATGTAATCATAAACTAACTAAAAGAAACAAAAAACATGGTTCCTTTTAAAAATATTCAATATTAATTTTTATACATAGATTTAAAAAAAAAAAAAACCAAAAACCATCCATTGAAAAGTAATTTTGTAGTATTTGTAATCATAAACTAACTAAAAGAACCAAAAAACCATAGTTCCTTTTAAAACTAGTCAATATTAATTATTATGCATAGATTTTAAAAAATCTAAAGTTATCCATTGAAATGTACTTTTGTAGTGTATGTAACAAAAAAAAAATGGTTCCTTTTCATAATATTCAATATTAATTTTTTATGCATAGATTTTAAGAAAAAATCTAAAATCATCCATTGCAATGTTCTTTTGTAGAGTATGTAATCATAAACTAACTAAAAAAAACCAAAAATTATGGTTCCTTTAAAAATATACAATTTTATATAAATACTTCTAAGAATATCAAGAAAATCGGTCAAAAAATGTGGATTCTACTAAAAATTTAATTTTGTTGGCCTCTGAGGGGTAGCCATCAAAGAGATGGTAATATTGTGGTATGTAGTTTTCAAGATGTATTTTTAGTTGTGGAGATCTAGCTTTTTTAAGAAAAATACTAGTGGTGGAGAAATTAAGGGGAGGGGGTAAAATTGTGGTTTGAAGTTTTGTAGAGTTACTCATTCTGAGTCTACATACCGACTTTCATGTTTCTAACTCTTTGGATGTTTGAGTTATAGCATTTTCAAAAAGAGGCTGGTGCTGGATGAGCGGCAAGGAGTGGACGTGAAACAAAAGCATTCAAACTTGATCTGCTGCCGAGCATCACGAATCTACCCACCAAATTTCAAGTCGCTAGCTCTTATAGTTTCCGAGAACCATTAGTGAGGACGGACGGACGGACAGATGGAGAGACGAACAGTCGGACGAACGTGGCTTAATCAATTTCTCTTGTCGTCCCGATCAAGAATATATATACTTTATGGGGTCCCCCTCCCCTCCTTCACAGCGTTACATACATTTGGCTTTTGCACAAACACCCTATGATACACAGTATGTGTACAGGGTATAAACATGGTTCCTTTAAAATGTATTCAATATTAAATTTTTTGCATAGATTTAAAAAAAAAAAAAATAAAAAACATCCGTTGAAATGCTCTTTTGTATGAATGTAATCATAAACTAACTAAAAGAAACAAAAAACCATAGTTCCTTTTAAAACCAGTCAATATTAATTATTATGCATAGATTTTAAAAATCTAAAGTCATCCATTGAAATGTACTTTTGTAGTGTATGTTACAAAAAAAAAAAATGGTTCTTTTTAAAAATATTCAATATTAATTTTTTATGCATAGATTTTAACAAAAAAATCTAAAGTCATCCATTGCAATGTTCTTTTGTAATGTATGTAATCATAAACTAACTAAAAGAAACCAAAAATCATGGTTCCTTTTAAAATATTCAATTTTAATTTTTATGCATTGATTATAAAAATATCTAAAGTCATCCATTGTAATTATCTTTTTTAGTGATTGTAATCATAAACTAACTAATCGAAAGAAAAAAACATGGTTCCTTTTAAAATATTCAATTTTAATTTTTGTGCATAGATTTTAAAAAATCTAAAGTCATCCATTGAAATGTACTTTTGTAGTGTACGTTATCATAAACTAACCAAAAGAAACAAAAGGTAATGGTTCCTTTTAAAAAATATTCAATTTATTTTTAATGCATAGATTTTAAAGAAATCTAAAATCATCCAATTTTGTAATGTTTGTAATCATAAACAAACTAACAGAAAAAAAACAGTAAGGGTGGTATAGTCGAGTATACTCGACAATATAAACTCTGCACAAATGGTAGGCGGTGTCACCCCCTCAATCTACAAAAACATCGGAAAATCGGTCAAAAAATGTGGATTCTACTAAAAATTTAATTTTGTTGGCCTCTGAGGGGTAGCCATCAAAGGGAGGGTAATATTGTGGTATGCAGTTTTTAAGATGTATTATTAGTTGTGGAGATATAGCTTTTTTAAGAAAAATACTATGGCTGGAGAAATTAAGGGGAGGGGGTAAAATTGTGGTTTGAAGTTTTGTAGAGATACTCATTCCGAGTCTACATACCGACTTTCATTTTTCTAACTCTTTGGAATTTTGAGTTATAGCATTTTCAAAAAGAGGGTGGTGCTGGATAGGCGGCAAGGAGTGGGCGTGGAACAAAACCATTCAAACTTGATCTGCTGCCAAGCATCTAACCACCAAATTTCAAGTCGCTAGCTCTCATAGTTTCCGAGAACCATTAGTGAGGACGGTCGGACGGAGAGACGGACGGTCGGACGGACGTGGCTAAATCGATTTCTCTTGTCGTCCTGATCAAGAATATATATACTTTATGGGGTCCCCCTCCCCTCCTTCACAGCGTTACATACATTTGGCATTTGCACAAACACCCTATGATACACAGTATGTGTACAGGGTATAAACATGGTTCCTTTAAAATGTATTCAATATTAAATGTTTTGCATAGATTAAAAAAAAAAAAAATAGAAAAACATCCATTGAAATGCTCTTTTGTATGAATGTAATCATAAACTAACTAAAAGAAACAAATAACATGGTTCCTTTTAAAAATATTCAATATTAATTTTTATGCATAGATTTAAAAAAAAAAAAACAAAAACCATCCATTGAAAAGTACTTTTGTAGTGTTTGTAATCATAAACTATCTAAAAGAAACAAAAAATTATAGTTCCTTTTAAAACTAGTCATTATTAATTATTATGCAGTGTATGTAACAAAAAAAAAAAATGGTTCCTTTTAAAATATACAATTTTATTTAAATAGTGCTGAAAATATCAAGAAAATCGGTCAAAAAATGTGGATTCTACTAAAAATTTAATTTTGTTGGCCTCTGAGGGGTAGCCATCAAAGAGATGGTAATATTGTGGTATGTCGTCCCGATCAATAATATATATACTTTATGGGGTCCCCCTCCCCTCCTTCACAGCGTTACATTCATTTGGCTTTTGCACAAACACCCTATGATACACAGTATGTGTTCCTTTTAAATGTATTCAATATTAAATTTTTTGCATACATTTAAAAAATATATTAAAAAAACATCCATTGAAATGCTCTTTCGTATGAGTGTAATCATAAACTAACTAAAAGAAACATAAAACATGGTTCCTTTTAAAAATATTCAATATTAATTTTTATGCATAGATTTAAAAAAAAAAAAAAAACAAAAACCATCTTTTGAAAAGTACTTTTGTGGTGTTTGTAATCGTAAACTAACTAAAAGAAACAAAAAACCATAGTTCGTTTTAAAACTAGTCAATATTAATTTTTATGCATAGATTTTAAAAAATCTAAAGTCATCCATTGGAATGTACTTTTGTAGTGTATGTAATCATAAACTAACTAAAAGAAACCAAAAATCATGGTTCCTTTTAAAATATTCAATTTTAATTTTTATGCATTGATTATAAAAATATCTAAAGTCATCCATTGTAATGATCTTTTTTAGTGATTGTAATCATAAACTAACTAATCGAAAGATAAAAACATGGTTCCTTTTAAAATATTCAATTTTAATTTTTGTGCATAGATTTTAAAAAATCTAAAGTCATCCATTGAAATGTAGTTTTGTAGTGTACGTAATCATAAACTAACTAAAAGAAACAAAAGGTAATGGTTCCTTTTAAAAAATATTCAATTTATTTTTAATGCATAGATTTTAAAAAAATCTAAAATCATCCAATTTTGTAATGTTTGTAATCATAAACAAACTAACAGAAAAAAAACAGTAAGGGTGGTATAGTCGAGTATACTCGACAATATAAACCCTGCACAAATGGTAGGCGGTGTCACCCCCTCAATCTACAAAAACATCGGAAAATCGGTCAAAAAATGTGGATTCTACTAAAAATTTAATTTTGTTGTCCTCTGAGGGGTAGCCATCAAAGAGATGGTAATATTGTGGTATGCAGTTTTTAAGATGTATTATTAGTTGTGGAGATATAGCTTTTTTAAGAAAATTACTAGGGGTGGAGAAATTAAGGGGAGGGGGTAAAATTGTGGTTTGAAGTTTTGTAGAGATACTCATTCCGAGTCTACATACCGACTTTCATTTTTCTAACTCTTTGGAATTTTGAGTTATAGCATTTTCAAAAAGAGGATGGTGCTGGATAGGCGGCAACGAGTGGGCGTGGAACAAAACTATTCAAACTTGATCTGCTGCCAAGCATCTACCCACCAAATTTCAAGTCGCTAGCTCTCATAGTTTCCGAGAACCATTAGTGAGGACGGTCGGACGGAGAGACGGACGGTCGATTTCTCTTGTCGTCCCGATCAAGAATATATATACTTTATGGGGTCCCCCTCCCCTCCTTCACAGCGTTACATACATTTGGCATTTGCACAAACACCCTATGATACACAGTATGTGTACAGGGTATAAACATGGTTCCTTTAAAATGTATTCAATATTAAATTTTTTGCAAAATTTTCACAGCGTTACATTCATTTGGCTTTTGCACAAACACCCTATGATACACAGTATGTGTTCCTTTTAAATGTATTCAATATTAAATTTTTTGCATACATTTAAAAAAAAAAAAATAAAAAAAACATCCATTGAAATGCTCTTATGTATGAATGTAATCATAAACTAACTAAAAGAAACAAAAAACATGGTTCCTTTTAAAAATATTCAATATTAATTTTTATGTATAGATTTAAAAAAAAAAACCAAAAACCATCCATTGAAAAGTACTTTTGTAGTGTTTGTAATCGTAAACTAACTAAAAGAAACAAAAAACCATAGTTCGTTTTAAAACTAGTCAATATTAATTATTATGCATAGATTTTAAAAAATCTAAAGTTATCCATTGAAATGTACTTTTGTAGTGTATGTAACAAAAAAAAAAAAAATGGTTCCTTTTAAAAATATTCAATATTAATTTTTTATGCATAGATTTTAAGAAAAAAATCTAAAATCATCCATTGCAATGTTCTTTTGTAGTGTATGTAATCATAAACTAACTAAAAAAAACCAAAAGTTATGGTTCCTTTTAAAATATACAATTTTATTTAAATACTGGTAAAAATTACAAGAAAATCGGTCAAAAAATGTGGATTCTACTAAAAATTTAATTTTGTTGGCCTCTGAGGGGTAGCCATCAAAGAGATGGTAATATTGTGGTATGCAGTTTTCAAGATGTATTATTAGTTGTGGAGATATAGCTTTTTTAAGAAAAATACTAGTGGTGGAGAAATTAAGGGGAGGGGTAAAATTGTTGTTTGAAGTTTTGTAGAGTTACTCATTCTGAGTCTACATACCGACTTTCATGTTTCTAACTCTTTGGATGTTTGAGTTATAGCATTTTCAAAAAGAGGTTGGTGCTGGATGGGCGGTGAAGAGTGGGCGTGGAACAAAACCATTCAAACTTGATCTGCTGCCGAGCATCACGATTCTACCCACCAAATTTCAAGTCGCCAGCTCTTATAGTTTCCGAGAACCATTAGTGAGGACGGACGGACGGACAGACGGAGAGACGAACAGTCGGACGGACGTGGCTTAATTAATTTCTCTTGTTGTCCCGATCAAGAATATATATACTTTATGGGGTCCTCCTCTCCTCCTTCACAGCGTTACATACATTTGGCTTTTGCACAAACAAAAAAAAAATTGTTCCTTTTAAAAAAAATTAAATATTAATTTTTTATGCATATATTTAAAAAAAAAATAAAATCATCAATTGAAATGTTCTTTTGTAGTGTTTGTAATTATAAACTATTAAAAGAATCCAAAAATCATGGTTCCTTTTAAAATATACAATATTAATATTCATGCATAGATTTAAAAAAAAAATCAAAAATGATTTATTGAAATGCTCTTTTTTAGTGATTGTAATCATAAACTAACTAATCGAAAGAAAAAAACATGGTTCCTTTTAAAATATTCAATTTTAATTTTTGTGCATAGATTTAAAAAAAAATCTAAAGTCATCCATTGAAATGTACTTTTGTAGTGTACGTAATCATAAACTAACTAATAGAAACAAAAGGTAATGGTTCCTTTTAAAAAATATTCAATTTATTTTTAATGCATAGATTTTAAAAAATCTAAAATCATCCAATTTTGTAATGTTTGTAATCATAAACAAACTAACAGAATAAAAACAGTAAGGGTGGTATAGTCGAGTATACTTGACAATATAAACCCTGCACAAATGGTAGGCGGTGCCACCCCCTCAATCAACAAAAACATCGGAAAATCGGTCAAAAAATGTGGATTCTACTAAAAATTTAATTTTGTTGGCCTCTGAGGGGTAGCCATCAAAGAGAGGGTAATATTGTGGTATGCAGTTTTTAAAATGTATTATTAGTTGTGGAGATATAGCTTTTTTAAGAAAAATACTAGGGCTGGAGAAATTAAGGGGAGGGGGTAAAATTGTGGTTTGAAGTTTTGTAGAGTTACTCATTCTGAGTCTACATACCGACTTTCATTTTTCTAACTCTTTGGAATTTTGAGTTATAGCATTCTCAAAAAGAGGGTGGTGCTGAATAGGCGGCAAGGAGTGGGCGTGGAACAAAACCATTCAAACTTGATCTGCTGCCAAGCATCTACCCACCAAATTTCAAGTCGCTAGCTCTCATAGTTTCCGAGAACCATTAGTGAGGACGGTCGGACGGAGAGACGGACGGTCGGACGGAGAGACGGACGGTCGGACGGAGAGACGGACGGTCGTTTTCTCTTGTCGTCCCGATCAAGAATATATATACTTTATGGGGTCCCCCTCCCCTCCTTCACAGCGTTACATACATTTGGCTTTTGCACAAACACCCTATGATACACAGTATGTGTACAGGGTATAAACATGGTTCCTTTAAAATGTGTTCAATATTAAATTTTTTGAAGATTTAAAAAAAAAAATTAAAAAAACATCCATTGAAATGCTCTTTTGTATGAATGTAATCATAAACTAACTAAAAGAAACAAAAAACCATAGTTCCTTTTAAAACTAGTCAATATTAATTATTATGCATAGATTTTAAAAAATCTAAAATCTAACAAAAAAAAAATGGTTCCTTTTAAAAATATTCAATATTAATTTTTTATGCATAGATTTTAAGAAAAAAATCTAAAGTCATCCATTGCAATGTTCTTTTGTAGTATGTAAACATAAACTAACTAAAAAAAACCAAAAATCATGGTACCTTTTAAAATATACAATTTTATTTAAATAGTGCTGAAAATATCAAGAAAATCGGTCAAAAAATGTGAATTCTTCTAAAAATTTAATTTTGTTGGCCTCTGAGGGGTAGCCATCAAAGAGATGGTAATATTGTGGTATGTCGTCCCGATCAAGAATATATATACTTTATGGGGTCCCCCCCCCTCCTTCACAGCGTTACATACATTTGGCTTTTGCACAAACACCCTATGATACACAGTATGTGTTCCTTTTAAATGTATTCAATATTAAATTTTTTGAATACATTTAAAAAAAAAATAAAAAAACATCCATTGAAATTCTCTTTTGTATGACTGTAATCATAAACTAACTAAAAGAAACGAAAAACATGGTTCCTTTTAAAAATATTCAATATTAATTTTTATGCATAGACTTAAAAAAAAAAAAAAAAAAAAACCATCTATTGAAAAGTACTTTTGTAGAGTTTGTTATCATTAACTAACTAAAAGAAACAAAAAAACCATAGTTCCTTTTAAAAATATTCAATATTAATTTTTATGCATAGATTTTAAAAAATCTAAAGTCATCCATTGAAATGTACTTTTGTAGTGTATGTAACAAAAAAAAAATGGTTCCTTTTAAAAATATTAAATATTAATTTTTTATGCATATATTTAAAAAAAAATTAAAATCATCTATTAAAATGTTCTTTTGTAGTGTTTTTAATTATAAAATAACTAAAAGAAACAAAAAAAATGGTTCCTTTTAAAAATATCTAATATCAATTTTTATGCATAGATTTAAAAAAAATCTAAAATCATCCATTGAAATGTTCTTTTGTAGTGTATGTAACAAAAAAAAAATGGTTCCTTTTAAAAATATTAAATATTTATTTTTTATGCATATATTTAAAAAAAAATTAAAATCATCTATTAAAATGTTCTTTTGTAGTGTTTTTAATTATAAAATAACTAAAAGAAACAAAAAAAATGGTTCCTTTTAAAAATATCTAATATCAATTTTTATGCATAGATTTAAAAAAAATCTAAAATCATCCATTGCAATGTTCTTTTGTAGTGATTGTAATCATAAACTAACTAAAAGAAACCAAAATCATGGTTCCTTTTAAAATATTCAATTTTAATTTTTATGCATTGATTATAAAAATATCTAAAGTCATCCATTGTAATGATCTTTTTTAGTGATTGTAATCATAAACTAACTAATCGAAAGAAAAAAAAATGGTTCCTTTTAAAATATTCAATTTTAATTTTTGTGCATAGATTTTAAAAAATCTAAAGTCATCCATTGAAATGTACTTTTGTAGTGTACGTAATCATAAACTAACTAAAAGAAACAAAAGGTAATGGTTCCTTTTAAAAAATATTCAATTTATTTTTAATGCATATATTTAAAAAAAATCTAAAATCATCCAATTTTGTAATGTTTGTAATCATAAACAAACTAACAGAAAAAAAACAGTAAGGGTGGTATAGTCGAGTATACTCGACAATATAAACCCTGCACAAATGGTAGGCGGCGCCACCCCCTCAATCTACAAAAACATCGGAAAATCGATTAAAAAATGTGGATTCTACTAAAAATTTAATTTTGTTGGCCTCTGAGGGGTAGCCATCAAAGAGAGGGTAATATTGTGGTATGCAGTTTTTAAGATGTGTTATTAGTTGTGGAGATATAGCTTTTTTAAGAAAATTACTAGTGGTGGAGAAATTAAGAGGAGGGGGTAAAATTGTGGTTTGAAGTTTTGTAGAGGTACTCATTCCGAGTCTACATACCGACTTTCATTTTTCTAACTCTTTGGAATTTTGAGTTATAGCATTTTCAAAAAGAGGGTGGTGCTGGATAGGCGGCAAGGAGTGGACGTGGAACAAAACCATTCAAACTTGATCTGCTGCCAAGCATCTACCCACCAAATTTCAAGTCGCTAGCTCTCATAGTTTCCGAGAACCATTAGTGAGGACGGTCGGACGGAAAGACGGACGGTCGGACGGACGTGGCTAAATCGATTTCTCTTGTCGTCCCGATCAAGAATATATATACTTTATGGGGTCCCCCTCCCCTCCTTCAAAGCGTTATATACATTTGGCTTTTGCACAAACACCCCATGATACACAGTATGTGTACAGGGTATAAACATGGTTCCTTTAAAATGTATTCAATATTAAATTTTTTGCATAGATTTAAAAAAAAAAAATTAAAAAACATCCATTGAAATGCTCTTTTGTATGAATGTAATCATAAACTAACTAAAAGAAACAAAAAACCATAGTTCCTTTTAAAACTAGTCAATATTAATTATTATGCATAGATTTTAAAAAATCTAAGGTCATCCATTGGAATGTACTTTTGTAGTGTATGTAACAAAAAAAAAAAAATGATTCCTTTTAAAAATATTCAATATTAATTTTTTATGCATAGATTTTAAGAAAAAAATCTAAAGTCATCCATTGCAATGTTCTTTTGTAGTGTATAAACTAACTAAAAGAAACCAAAAATCATGGTTCCTTTTAAAATATTCAATATTAATTTTTATGCATTGATTATAAAAATATCTAGAGTCATCCATTGTAATGATCTTTTTTAGTGATTGTAATTATAAACTAACTAATCGAAAGAAAAAAACATGGTTCCTTTTAAAATATTCAATTTTAATTTTTGTGCATAGATTTTAAAAAATCTAAAGTCATCCATTGAAATGTACTTTTGTAGTGTACGTAATCATAAACTAACTAAAAGAAACAAAAGGTAATGGTTCCTTTTAAAAAATATTCAATTTATTTTTAATGCATATATTTTAAAAAAAATCTAAAATCATCCAATTTTGTAATGTTTGTAATCATAAACAAACTAACAAAAAAAAAACAGTAAGGGTGGTATAGTCGAGTATACTCGACAATATAAACCCTGCACAAATGGTAGGCGGTGCCACCCCCTCAATCTACAAAAACATCGGAAAATCGGTCAAAAAATGTGGATTCTACTAAAAATTTAATTTTGTTGGCCTCTGAGGGGTAGCCATCAAAGAGATGGTAATATTGTGGTATGTCGTCCCGATCAAGAATATATATACTTTATGGGGTCCCCCTCCCCTCCTTCACAAAGTTACATACATTTGGCTTTTGCACAAAAACCCTATGATATGTGTTCCTTTTAAATGTATTCAATATTAAATTTTTTGCATACATTTAAAAAAAATAATAAAAAAACATCCATTGAAATGATCTTTCGTATGACTGTAATCATAAACTAACTAAAAGAACAACAAACATGGTTCCTTTTAAAAATATTCAATATTAATTTTTATGCATAGATTTAAAAAAAAAAAAAACAAAAAGCATCCATTGAAAAGTACTTTTGAAGTGTTTGTAATCATAAACTAACTAAAAGAAACAAAACCAGTAAGGACGATATCTTCAGCAAGGCTGAAGCTATAATACTTTTCACGTTGTGTCACTAAAAAACTAAATGAATAGTTTTCATGCCTCCCTAACGACATAACTGTAAGGTTTCAAGTCAATTGGTTAAAAAACAAAAAAGTTTTCCATACAGCGGTTCAAGTTTTGCGATAAGTGGACGTAGCCATGCCCATTTTTGGTCAAAATAGTTTTCATGCCTCCCTAAGAACATAACTGCAAAGTTTCAAGTCAATTGGTTGAAAAACAAAAAAGTTGTTCATACAACGGGTCAAATTTCGCTACAAGTGGGCGTGGCTACGCTCACTTTGGGTCAAAATAGTTTTCATGCCTCCCTAAGAACATAACTGTAAAGTTTCAAGTCAATTGGTTAAAAAACAAAAAAGTTTTCCATACTACGGGTTAATTTTCACTAAAAAAGGGCGTGGCCACGCCCACTTTTGGTCAACATTGTTTTCATTCCTCCCTAAGAACATAACTGTAATGTTTCAAGTCAATTGGTTAAAAAACAAAAAAGTTTTCCATACAACGGGTCAAATTTCGCTATAAAAGGGCGTGGCCGCGCCCACTTTTGGTCAAAATTGTTTTCATTCCTCCCTAAGAACATAACTGTAAAGTTTCAAGTCAATTGGTTAAAAAACACAAAAGTTTTCCATACAACGACGTGAATATTGCTTCTCTTCCTCTTCTTGGGAGCTACCAGTTCCAGATGTCCAATCTCATTGGAACTTTCAGGCATGTAGTCGGACTATGTAGAACTACTATGTTTAAAATTTCAGCACTCTATCATACAAAATAAAAAAGTTTTCCATACAACGATTCAAGTTTTGTTCATTTTTCTTCTTCTTTTCGTATGGGGCTACCAGTTCCAGTGGTCCGATATGGCTGGATCCGACAAATGAGTTGACTGCACGAATAAGAAGTCTCTGTGCAAAATTTCAGCTCGATATCTTAAAAACTGTGGGAGGAGATTGTATATATACAGACAGACGGACAGACGGACATGGCTAAATCAACTCGTCTTGTCGTCCTGATCAAGAATATATATACTTTATATAGTCGGAAATGAATATTTCGATCTGTTACAAACTTCAGCACAAAGTTATTATACTATTTCACATACGTGAAAAGTATAAAAACCATAGTTCCTTTTAAAAATATTCAATATTAATTTTTATGCATAGATTTTAAAAAATCTAAAGTCATCCATTGAAATGTAGTTTTGTAGTGTATGTAACAAAAAAAAAATGGTTCCTTTTCAAAATATTCAATATTAATTTTTTATGCATAGATTTTAAGAAAAAATCTAAAATCATCCATTGCAATGTTCTTTTGTAGTGTATGTAATCATAAACTAACTAAAAAAAACCAAAAATTATGGTTCCTTTAAAAATATACAATTTTATATAAATACTTCTAAGAATATCAAGTAAATCGGTCAAAAAATGTGGATTCAACTAAAAATTTAATTTTGTTGGCCTCTGAGGGGTAGCCATCAAAGAGATGGTAATATTGTGGTATGTAGTTTTCAAGATGTATTTTTAGTTGTGGAGATATAGCTTTTTTAAGAAAAATATAAATTAAGGGGAGAGGTAAAATTGTTGTTTGAAGTTTTGTAGAGTTACTCATTCTGAGTCTACATACCGACTTTCATGTTTCTAACTCTTTGGATGTTTGAGTTATAGCATTTTCAAAAAGAGGTTGGTGCTGGATGGGCGGCAAGGAGTGGGCGTGGAACAAAACCATTCAAACTTGATCTGCTGCCGAGCATCACGAATCTACCCACCAAATTTCAAGTCGCTAGCTCTTATAGTTTCCGAGAACCATTAGTGAGGACGGACGGACGGACAGATGGAGAGACGAACTGTCGGACGAACGTGGCTTAATCAATTTCTCTTGTCGTCCCGATCAAGAATATATATACTTTATGGGGTCCCCCTCCCCTCCTTCACAGCGTTACATACATTTGGCTTTTGCACAAACACCCTATGATACACAGTATGTGTACAGGGTATAAACATGGTTCCTTTAAAATGTATTCAATATTAAATTTTTTGCATAGATTTAAAAAAAAAAAAAATAAAAAACATCCATTGAAATGCTCTTTTGTATGAATATAATCATAAACTAACTAAAAGAAACAAAAAACCATAGTTCCTTTTAAAACTAGTCAATATTAATTATTATGCATAGCTTTTAAAAATCTAAAGTCATCCATTGAAATGTACTTTTGTAGTGTATGTAACAAAAAAAAAAATGGTTCCTTTTAAAAATATTCAATATTAATTTTTTATGCATAGATTTTAACAAAAAAATCTAAAGTCATCCATTGCAATGTTCTTTTGTAGTGTATGTAAACATAAACTAACTAAAAAAAACCAAAAATCATGGTTCCTTTTAAAATATACAATTTTATTTAAATAGTGCTGAAAATATCAAGAAAATCGGTCAAAAAATGTGGATTCTACTAAAAATTTAATTTTGTTGGCCTCTGAGGGGTAGCCATCAAAGAGTTGGTAATATTGTGGTATGTCGTCCCGATCAAGAATACATATACTTTATGGGGTCCCCCTCCCCTCCTTCACAGCGTTACATACATTTGGCTTTTGCACAAACACCCTATGATACACAGTATGTGTTCCTTTTAAATGTATTCAATATTAAATTTTTTGCATACATTTAAAAATAATAATAAAAAAACATCCATTGAAATGCTCTTTTGTATGAGTGTAATCATAAACTAACTAAAAGAAACAAAAAACATGGTTCTTTTTAAAAATATTCAATATTAATTTTTATGCATAGATTTTAAAAAATCTAAAGTCATCCATTGAAATGTACTTTTGTAGTGTATGTAATCATAAACTAACTAAAAGAAACCAAAAATCATGGTTCCTTTTAAAATATTCAATTTTAATTTTTATGCATTGATTATAAAAATATCTAAAGTCATCCATTGTAATGATCTTTTTTAGTGATTGTAATCATAAACTAACTAATCAAAAGAAAAAAAACATGGTTCCTTTTAAAATATTTAATTTTAATTTTTGTGCATAGATTTTAAAAAATCTAAAGTCATCCATTGAAATGTACTTTTGTAGTGTACGTAATCATAAACTAACTAAAAGAAACAAAAGGTAATGGTTCCTTTTAAAAAATATTCAATTTATTTTTAATGCATAGATTTTAAAAAAATCTAAAATCATCCAATTTTGTAATGTTTGTAATCATAAACAAACTAACAGAAAAAAAACAGTAAGGGTGGTATAGTCGAGTATACTCGACAATATAAACCCTGCACAAATGGTAGGCGGTGTCACCCCCTCAATCTACAAAAACATCGGAAAATCGGTCAAAAAATGTGGATTCTACTAAAAATTTAATTTTGTTGGCCTCTGAGGGGTAGCCATCAAAGGGAGGGTAATATTGTGGTATGCAGTTTTTAAGATGTATTATGAGTTGTGGAGATATAGCTTTTTTAAGAAAATTACTAGTGGTGGAGAAATTAAGGGGAGGGGGTAAAATTGTGGTTTGAAGTTTTGTAGAAATACTCATTCCGTGTCTACATACCGACTTTCATTTTTCTAACTCTTTGGAATTTTGAGTTATAGCATTTTCAAAAAGAGGGTGGTGCTGGATAGGCGGCAAGGAGTGGGCGTGGAACAAAACCATTCAAACTTGATCTGCTGCCAAGCATCTACACACCAAATTTCAAGTCGCTAGCTCTCATAGTTTCCGAGAACAATTAGTGAGGACGGTCGGACGGAGAGACGGACGGTCGGACGGAGAGACGGACGGTCGATTTCTCTTGTCGTCCCGATCAAGAATATATATACTTTATGGGGTCCCCCTCCCCTCCTTCACAGCGTTACATACATTTGGCATTTGCACAAACACCCTATGATACACAGTATGTGTACAGGGTATAAACATGGCTCCTTTAAAATGTATTCAATATTAAATGTTTTGCATAGATTTAAAAAAAAAAAATAAAAAAACATCCATTGAAATGCTCTTTTGTATGAATGTAATCATAAACTAACTAAAAGAAACAAAAAACATGGTCCCTTTTAAAAATATTCAATATTAATTTTTATACATAGATTTAAAAAAAAAAAACAAAAACCATCCATTGAAAAGTACTTTTGTAGTGTTTGTAATCATAAACTATCTAAAAGAAACAAAAAACCATAGTTCCTTTTAAAAATATTCAATATTAATTTTTATGCATAGATTTTAAAAAATCTAAAGTCATCCATTGAAATGTACTTTTGTAGTGTATGTAATCATAAACTAACTAAAAGAAACCAAAAATCGTGGTTCCTTTTAAAATATTCAATTTTAATTTTTATGCATTGATTATAAAAATATCTAAAGTCATCCATTGTAATGATCTTTTTTAGTGATTGTAATCATAAACTAACTAATCGAAAGATAAAAACATGGTTCCTTTTAAAATATTCAATTTTAATTTTTGTGCATAGATTTTAAAAAATCTAAAGTCATCCATTGAAATGTAGTTTTGTAGAGTACGTAATCATAAACTAACTAAAATAAACAAAAGGTAATGGTTCCTTTTAAAAAATATTCAATTTATTTTTAATGCATAGATTTTAAAAAAATCTAAAATCATCCAATTTTGTAATGTTTGTAATCATAAACAAACTAACAGAAAAAAAACAGTAAGGGTGGTATAGTCGAGTATACTCGACAATATAAACCCTGCACAAATGGTAGGCGGCGCCACCCCCTCAATCTACAAAAACATCGGAAAATCGGTCAAAAAATGTGGATTCTACTAAAAATTTAATTTTGTTGGCTTCTGAGGGGTAGCCATCAAAGAGAGGGTAATATTGTGGTATGCAGTTTTTAAGATGTATTATTAGTTGTGGAGATATAGCTTTTTTAAGAAAATTACTAGGGGTGGAGAAATTAAGGGGAGGGGGTAAAATTGTGGTTTGAAGTTTTGTAGAGATACTCATTCCGAGTCTACATACCGACTTTCATTTTTCTAACTCTTTGGAATTTTGAGTTATAGCATTTTCAAAAAGAGGTTGGTGCTGGATAGGCGGCAAGGAGTGGGCGTGGAACAAAACTATTCAAACTTGATCTGCTGCCAAGCATCTACCCACCAAATTTCAAGTCGCTAGCTCTGATAGTTTCCGAGAACCATTAGTGAGGACGGTCGGACGGAGAGACGGACGGTCGGACGGACGTGGCTAAATCGATTTCTCTTGTCGTCCCGATCAAGAATATATATACTTTATGGGGTCCCCTCCCCTCCTTCACAGCGTTACATACATTTGGCTTTTGCACAAACACCCTATGATACACAGTATGTGTACAGGGTATAAACATGGTTCCTTTAAAATGTATTCAATATTGAATGTTTTGCATAGATTTAAAAAAAAAATAAAAAAACATCCATTGAAATGATCTTTTGTATGAATGTAATCATAAACTAACTAAAAGAAACAAAAAACATGGTTCCTTTTAAAAATATTCAATATTAATTTTTATGCATAGATTTAAAAACAAAAACAAAAACCATCATTTGAAAAGTACTTTTGTAGTGCTTGTAATCATAAACTAACTAAAAGAAACAAAAAACTATAGTTCCTTTTAAAACTAGTCAATATTAATTATTATGCATAGATTTTAAAAAATCTAAAGTCATCCATTGAAATGTAGTTTTGTAGAGTACGTAATCATAAACTAACTAAAAGAAACAAAAGGTAATGGTTCCTTTTAAAAAATATTCAATTTATTTTTAATGCATAGATTTTAAAAAAATCTAAAATCATCCAATTTTGTAATGTTTGTAATCATAAACAAACTAACAGAAAAAAAAACAGTAAGGGTGGTATAGTCGAGTATACTCGACAATATAAACCATGCACAAATGGTAGGCGGTTTCACCCCCTCAATCTACAAAAATATCGGAAAATCGGTCAAAAAATGTGGATTCTACTAAAAATTTAATTTTGTTGGCTTCTGAGGGGTAGCCATCAAAGAGAGGGTAATATTGTGGTATGCAGTTTTTAAGATGTATTATTAGATGTGGAGATACAGCTTTTTTAAGAAAATTACTAGGGGTGGAGAAATTAAGGGGAGGGGGTAAAATTGTGGTTTGAAGTTTTGTAGAGATACTCATTCCGAGTCTACATACCGACTTTCATTTTTCTAACTCTTTGGAATTTTGAGTTATAGCATTTTCAAAAAGAGGTTGGTGCTGGATAGGCGGCAAGGAGTGGGCGTGGAACAAAACTATTCAAACTTGATCTGCTGCCAAGCATCTACCCACCAAATTTCAAGTCGCTAGCTCTGATAGTGTCCGAGAACCATTAGTGAGGACGGTCGGACGGAGAGACGGACGGAGAGACGGACGGTCGGACGGACGTGGCTAAATCGATTTCTCTTGTCGTCCCGATCAAGAATATATATACTTTATGGGGTCCCCTCCCCTCCTTCACAGCGTTACATACATTTGGCTTTTGCACAAACACCCTATGATACACAGTATGTGTACAGGGTATAAACATGGTTCCTTTAAAATGTATTCAATATTAAATTTTTTGCATAGATTTAAAAAAAAAAAATAAAAAAAATCTATTGAAATGCTCGTTTGTATGAATGTAATCATAAACTAACTAAAAGAAACAAAAAACATTGTTCCTTTTAAAAATATTCAATATTAATTTTTATGCATAGATTTAAAAACAAAAACAAAAACCATCATTTGAAAAGTACTTTTGTAGTGTTTGTAATCATAAACTAACTAAAAGAAACAAAAAACTATAGTTCCTTTTAAAACTAGTCAATATTAATTATTATGCATAGATTTTAAAAAATCTAAAGTCATCCATTGAAATGTACTTTTGTAGTGTATGTAAAAAAAAAAAAAATGGTTCCTTTTAAAAATATTCAATATTAATTTTTTATGCATAGATCTTAAGAAAAAAATCTTAAATCATCCATTGCAATGTTCTTTTGTAGTGTATGAAATCATAAACTAACTAAAAAAAACCAAAAATCATGGTTCCTTTTAAAATATACAATTTTATTTAAATAGTGCTGAAAATATCAAGAAAATCGGTCAAAAAATGTGGATTCTACTAAAAATTTAATTTTGTTGGCCTCTGAGGGGTAGCCATCAAAGAGATGGTAATATTGTGGTATGCAGTTCTCAAGATGTATTATTAGTTGTGGAGATATAGCTTTTTTAAGAAAAATACTAGTGGCTGAGAAATTAAGGGGAGGGGGTAAAATTGTTGTTTGAAGTTTTGTAGAGTTACTCATTCCGAGTCTACATACCGACTTTCATACTCTTTGGATGTTTGAGTTATAGTATTTTCAAAAATAGAGTGGTGCTGGATGGGCGGTAAGGAGTGGGCGTGGAACAAAACCATTCAAACTTGATCTGCTGCCGAGCATCACGATTCTACCCACCAAATTTCAAGTCGCTAGCTCTCATAGTTTCCGAGAACCATTAGTGAGGACGGTCGGACGGAGAGACGGACGGTCGGACGGACGTGGCTAAATCGATTTCTCTTGTCGTTCCGATCAAGAATATATAGACTTTATGGGGTCCCCTCCCCTCCTTCACAGCGTTACATACATTTGGCTTTTGCACAAATACCCTATGATACACAGTATGTGTACAGGGTATAAACATGGTTCCTTTAAAATGTATTCAATATTAAATGTTTTGCATAGATTTAAAAAAAAAAATAAAAAAACATCCATTGAAGTGCTCTTTTGTATGAATGTAATCATAAACTAACTAAAAGAAACAAAAAACATGGTTCCTTTTAAAAATATTCAATATTAATTTTTATGCATAGATTTAAAAAAAAAAAACAAAAACCATCTATTGAAAAGTACTTTTGTAGAGTTTGTAATCATAAACTAACTAAAAGAAACAAAAAACCATAGTTCCTTTTTAAAATATTCAATACTAATTTTTATGCATAGATTTTAAAAAATCTAAAGTCATCCATTGAAATGAACTTTTGTAGTGTATGCAATCATAAACTAACTAAAAGAAACCAAAAAAACATGGAACCTTCTAAAAATATTTAATATTAAGTTTTATGCATCGATTTTAAGAAAAAAATCTAAAATCATCCATTGAAATGTTCTTTTGTAGTGTTTGTAATTATAAACTAACTAAAAGAAACAAAAAAAAAATGGTTTCTTTTAAAAATATCTAATATTAATTTTTATGCATAGATTTAAAAAAAAACTAAAATCATCCATTGCAATGTTCTTTTGTAGTATATGTTACCATAAACTAACTAAAAGAAACCAAAAATCATGGTTCCTTTTAATATATACAATTTTAATATTCATGCATAGATTTAAAAAAAAAATCAAAAATGATTCATTGAAATGCTCTTTTTGAGTGACTCTAATCATAAAACCAAAAAACGTGGTTCCTTTTAATAATAATCAATATTAATTTTTATGCAAACATTTTAATATATCTAAAGTCATCCATTGAAATGTACTTTTGTAGTGTATGTAATCATAAACTAACTAAAAGAAACCAAAAATCATGGTTCCTTTTAAAATATTCCATTTTAATTTTTATGCATTGATTATAAAAATATCTAAAGTCATCCATTGTAATGATCTTTTTTAGTGATTGTAATCATAAACTAACTAATCGAAAGAAAAAAACATGGTTCCTCTTAAAATATTCAATTTTAATTTTTGTGCATAGATTTTAAAAAATCTAAAGTCATCCATTGAAATGTACTTTTGTAGTGTACGTAATCATAAACTAACTAAAAGAAACATAAGGTAATGGTTCCTTTTAAAAAATATTCAATTTATTTTTAATGCATAGATTTTAAAAAAATCTAAAATCATCCAGCCGACAGCAAAAGCTGTGTACCACAATATGGTTTGTGTATTTGCTAATAGTGAGGCAGGGCTCACAGTGCAATGTTGCCAATAGATGGCGCTTTAGTACGGGTTTTGTTACAAAGCATGGCTGCAAAATTTTAGTGTGTTGGTCTTTGCGGGGAAATTGGTAGTTTGTGGTATGCAGTTTTAAAAAGGTATGTTTACTGAGTTTGCATACAAAATTTCAGCATTGTATCTTTTATAGTTAAAGAGATACAGCAATTTTAAGAAAACAACTTTTTGAGGGGAAACGAAGGGGAGGGGGAAGAAATGTGGTATGCAGTTTTGTAGAGCTATACATACTGAGTCTACATACTCATTTTCATGTTTCAAACTCATCAGGTTTTCGAGCTACAGCCTTTTGAAAAAATGGGTGGTGCTCGATGGGCGGGAAGGAGTGGGAGTGGCAAAAAATCCTTCAAACTTGATCTAGCGTTTGACCTCACGAGTCTATCCACCAAATTTCAAGTCCCTAGCTCTTACAGTTTTCGAGAACCATTGGTGAGGACGGACGGACAGACAGGGCTATATCAATTCGTCTTGTCATCCTGATCAAGAATATATATACTTTATAGGGTCCCCCTCCCCTCCTTCTATGCGTTACATACAAACCGTCTCAAACAAACTTAATATACCCTGATACACAGTGTGTGTACAGGGTATAAAAACAGTAACGGAGGTATAGTCGAGTATACTCGACAATATAAACCCTGCACAAATGGTAGGCGGTGCCATCCCCTCAATCTACAAAAACATCTGAAAATCGGTCAAAAAATGTGGATTCTACTAAAAATTTAATTTTGTTGGCCTCTGAGGGGTAGCCATTTAGAGAGGGTAATATTGTGGTATGCAGTTTTTAAGATGTATTATTAGTTGTGGAGATATAGCTTTTTTAAGAAAAATACTAGGGGTGGAGAAATTAAGGGGAGGGGGTAAAATTGTGATTTGAAGTTTTGTAGAGTTACTCATTCCGAGTCTACATACCGACTTTCATTTTTCTAACTCTTTGGAATTTTGAGTTATAGCATTTTCAAAATGAGGTTGGTGCTGGATAGGCGGCAAGGAGTGGGCGTGGAACAAAACCATTCTAACTTGATCTGCTGCCAAGCATCTACCCACCAAATTTCAAGTCGCTAGCTCTTATAGTTTCCGAGAACCATTAGTGAGGACGGACGGACGGACGGACAGATGAAGAGACGAACAGTCGGACGGACGTGGCTTAATCAATTTCTCTTGTCGTTCCGATCAAGAATATTAATACTTTATGGGGTCCCCTTCCCCTCCTTCACAGCGTTACATACATTTGTCTTTTGCACAAAAACCCTATGATACACAGTATGTGTACAGGGTATAAGCATGGTTCCTTTAAAATGTATTCAATATTAAATTTTTTGCATAGATTTAAAAAAAACCAGTAAGGACGCTATCTTCAGCAAGGCTGAAGCTATAATACTTTTCACGTTGTGTCACTAAAAAACTAAATTAATAGTTTTCATGCCTCCCTAACAACATAACTGTAAGGTTTCAAGTCAATTGGTTAAAAAACAAAAAAGTTTTCCATACAGCGGTTCAAGTTTTGCGATAAGTGGGCGTGGCTACGCTCATTTTGGGTCAAAATAGTTTTCATGCCTCCCTAAGAACATAACTGTAAAGTTTCAAGTCAATTGGTTAAAAAACAAAAAAGTTTTCCATACAACGGGTCAATTTTCACTAAAAAAGGGCGTGGACACGCCCACTTTTGGTCAACATTGTTTTCATTCCTCCCTAAGAACATAACTGTAAAGTTTCAAGTCAATTGGTTAAAAAACAAAAAAGTTTTCCATACAACGGGTCAAATTTCGCTATAAAAGGGCGTAGCCGCGCCCACTTTTGGGCAAAATCGTTTTCATTCCTCCCTAAGAAGATAACTGTAAGGTTTCAAGTCAATTGGTCAATTTTCGCTAAAAAAAGGCGTGGGCACGCCCACTTTTGGTCAAAATAGTTTTCATTCCTCCCTAAGAACATAACTGCAAAGTTTCAAGTCAATTGGTTGAAAAACAAAAAAGTTGTCCATACAACGGGTCAAATTTCGCTAGAAGTGGGCGTGGCTACGCTCACTTTGGGTCAAAATAGTTTTCATGCCTCCCTAAGAACCTAACTGTAAAGTTTCAAGTCAATTGGTTAAAAAACAAAAAAGTTTTCCATACAACGGGTCAAATTTCGCTATAAAAGGGCGTGGCCGCGCCCACTTTTGGTCAAAATTGTTTTCATTCCTCCCTAAGAACATAACTGTAAAGTTTCAAGTCAATTGGTTAAAAAACACAAAAGTTTTCCATACAACGGGTCAAATTTCGCTATAAAAGGGCGTGGCCACGCCCACTTTTGGTCAAAATAGTTTTCATTCCTCTCTAAGAACATAACTGTAAAGTTTCAAGTCAATTGCTTAAAAAACAAAAAAGTTTTCCATACAACGGGTCAATTTTCGCTATAAGTGGGCGTGGCTACGCGTGGTTACGCCCACTTTTGGTCAAAATAGATTTCATTCCTCCCTAAGAACATAACTTTAAAATTTCAAGTCAATTGGTTAAAAAACAAAAAAGTTTTCCATACAACGGGTCAAATTTCGCTATAAAAGGGCGTGGCCGCGCCCACTTTTGGTCAAAATTGTTTTCATTCCTCCCTAAGAACATAACTGTAAAGTTTCAAGTCAATTGGTTAAAAAACACAAAAGTTTTCCATACAACGGGCCAAATTTCGCTATAAAAGGGCGTGGCCACGCCCACTTTTGGTCAAAATAGTTTTCATTCCTCCCTAAGAACATAACTGTAAAGTTTGAAGTCAATTCGTTGAAAAACAAATAAGTTTTCCATACAACGGGTCAATTTTTGCTATAAGTGGGCGTGGCTACGCCCACTTTTGGTCAAAATAGTTTTCATTCCTCCCTAAGAACATAACTGTAAAGTTTCAAGTCAATTGGTTAAAAAACAAAAAAGTTTTCCATACAACGGGTCAATTTTCGCTATAAGTGGGCGTGGCTACGCGTGGTTACGCCCACTTTTGGTCAAAATAGTTTTCATTCCTTCCTAAGAACATAACTTTAAAATTTCAAGTCAATTGGTAAAAAAACAAAAAAGTTTTTCATACAACGGGTCAATTTTCGCTAGAAGTGGGCGTGGCTACGCGTGGCTACGCCCACTTTTGGTCAAAATAGTTTTCATTCCTCCCCAAGAACATAACTTTAAAATTTCAAGTCAATTGGTTGAAAAACAAAAAAGTTGTCCATACAACGACGTGAATATTGCTTCTCTTCCTCTTCTTCATTTTGTATGGGAGCTACCAGTTCCAGGTGTCCAATCTCATTGAAACTTTCAGGCATGTAGTCGGACTATGTAGAACTACTATGTTTAAAATTTCAGCACTCTATCATACAAAACAAAAAAGTTTTCCATACAACGATTCAAGTTTTGTTCATTTTTCTTCTTCTTTTCGTATGGGGGCTACCAGTTCCATGCATCCCTAACAACATAACTGTAATGTTTCAAGTCAATTCGTTAAAAAACAAAAAATTTTTCCATACAAAGGTTCAAGTTTTGCGATAAGTGGGCGTAGCCATGCCCACATTTGGTCAAAATAGTTTTTATTCCTCCCTAAGAACATAACTGTAAAGTTTCAAGTCAATTGGTTAAAAAACAAAAAAGTTTTCCATACAACGGGTCAAATTTCGCTATAAAAGGGCGTAGCCGCGCCCACTTTTGGGCAAAATCGTTTTCATTCCTCCCTAAGAAGATAACTGTAAGGTTTCAAGTCAATTGGTCAATTTTCGCTAAAAAAAGGCGTGGGCACGCCCACTTTTGGTCAAAATAGTTTTCATTCCTCCCTAAGAACATAACTGCAAAGTTTCAAGTCAATTGGTTGAAAAACAAAAAAGTTGTCCATACAACGGGTCAAATTTCGCTAGAAGTGGGCGTGGCTACGCTCACTTTGGGTCAAAATAGTTTTCATGCCTCCCTAAGAACCTAACTGTAAAGTTTCAAGTCAATTGGTTAAAAAACAAAAAAGTTTTCCATACAACGGGTCAAATTTCGCTATAAAAGGGCGTGGCCGCGCCCACTTTTGGTCAAAATTGTTTTCATTCCTCCCTAAGAACATAACTGTAAAGTTTCAAGTCAATTGGTTAAAAAACACAAAAGTTTTCCATACAACGGGTCAAATTTCGCTATAAAAGGGCGTGGCCACGCCCACTTTTGGTCAAAATAGTTTTCATTCCTCTCTAAGAACATAACTGTAAAGTTTCAAGTCAATTGCTTAAAAAACAAAAAAGTTTTCCATACAACGGGTCAATTTTCGCTATAAGTGGGCGTGGCTACGCGTGGTTACGCCCACTTTTGGTCAAAATAGATTTCATTCCTCCCTAAGAACATAAAAGGGCGCTATAAAAGGGCGTGGCCGCGCCCACTTTTGGTCAAAATTGTTTTCATTCCTCCCTAAGAACATAACTGTAAAGTTTCAAGTCAATTGGTTAAAAAACACAAAAGTTTTCCATACAACGGGCCAAATTTCGCTATAAAAGGGCGTGGCCACGCCCACTTTTGGTCAAAATAGTTTTCATTCCTCCCTAAGAACATAACTGTAAAGTTTGAAGTCAATTCGTTGAAAAACAAATAAGTTTTCCATACAACGGGTCAATTTTTGCTATAAGTGGGCGTGGCTACGCCCACTTTTGGTCAAAATAGTTTTCATTCCTCCCTAAGAACATAACTGTAAAGTTTCAAGTCAATTGGTTAAAAAACAAAAAAGTTTTCCATACAACGGGTCAATTTTCGCTATAAGTGGGCGTGGCTACGCGTGGTTACGCCCACTTTTGGTCAAAATAGTTTTCATTCCTTCCTAAGAACATAACTTTAAAATTTCAAGTCAATTGGTAAAAAAACAAAAAAGTTTTTCATACAACGGGTCAATTTTCGCTAGAAGTGGGCGTGGCTACGCGTGGCTACGCCCACTTTTGGTCAAAATAGTTTTCATTCCTCCCCAAGAACATAACTTTAAAATTTCAAGTCAATTGGTTGAAAAACAAAAAAGTTGTCCATACAACGACGTGAATATTGCTTCTTTTCCTCTTCTTCATTTTGTATGGGAGCTACCAGTTCCAGGTGTCCAATCTCATTGAAACTTTCAGGCATGTAGTCGGACTATGTAGAACTACTATGTTTAAAATTTCAGCACTCTATCATACAAAACAAAAAAGTTTTCCATACAACGATTCAAGTTTTGTTCATTTTTCTTCTTCTTTTCGTATGGGGGCTACCAGTTCCAGTGGTCCGATATGGCCGGTTCCGACCAATGATTTGACTGCACGAATAAGAAGTCTCTGTGCAAAATTTCAGCTCGATATCTTCAAAACTGTGGGAGGAGATTGTATATATACAGACAGACGGACAGACGGACAGACGGACATGGCTAAATCAACTCGTCTTGTCGTCCTGATCAAGAATATATATACTTTATATAGTCGGAAATGAATATTTCGATCTGTTACAAACTTCAGCACAAAGTTATTATACTATTTCACATACGTGAAAAGTATAAAAATAAAAAAAACATCCATTGAAATGCTCTTTTGTATGAATATAATCATAAACTAACTAAAAGAAACAAGAACCAGTAAGGACGCTATCTTCAGCAAGGCTGAAGCTATAATACTTTTCACTTTGTGTCACTATAAAAAAAACTGAATGAATAGTTTTCATGCATCCCTAACAACATAACTGTAATGTTTCAAGTCAATTCGTTAAAAAACAAAAAATTTTTCCATACAAAGGTTCAAGTTTTGCGATAAGTGGGCGTAGCCATGCCCACATTTGGTCAAAATAGTTTTTATTCCTCCCTAAGAACATAACTGTAAAGTTTCAAGTCAATTGGTTAAAAAACAAAAAAGTTTTCCATACAAAGGGTCAATTTTCGCTATTAAAGGGCGTGGCCACGCCCACTTTTGATCAAAATAGTTTTCATTCCTCCCTAAGAGCACAACTGCAAAGTTTCAAGTCAATTGGTTAAAAAACAAAAAAGTTTTCCATACAACGGGTCAATTTTCGCTATAAGTAAGCGTGGCTACGCCCACTTTTGGTCAAAATAATTTTCATTCCTCCCTAGGAACATAACTGTAAAGTTTCAAGTCAATTGGTTAAAAAACAAAAAAGTTTTCCATACAAAGCGTCAAGTTAAGCTATAAGTGGGCGTGGCCATGCCCACTTTTGGTCAAAATAGTGTTTATTCCTCTCTAAGAACATAACTGTAAAGTTTCAAGTCAATTGGTTAAAAAACAAAAAAGTTTTCCATACAACGGGTAAATTTTCGCTATAAGTGGGCGTGGCTACGCGTATTTACGCCCACTTTTGGTCAAAATAGTTTTCATTCCTCCCTAAGAACATAACTTTAAAATTTCAAGTCAATTGGTTAAGAAACAAAAAAGTTTTCCATACAACGACGTGAATATGGCTTCTCTTCCTCTTCTTCATTTTGTATGGGAGCTACCAGTTCCAGATGTCCAATCTCAATGAAACTTTCAGGCATTTAGTCGGACCATGTAAAACTACTATGTTTAAAATTTCAGCACTCTATTGTACAAAACAAAAAAGTTTTGTAAACAACGATTCAAGTTTTGTTCACTTTTCTTCTTCTTTTCGTATGGGAGCAGACAGACAGACAGACGGACAGACGGACATGGCTAAATCAACTCGTCTTGTCGTCCTGATCAAGAATATATATACTTTATATAGTCGGAAATTAATATTTCGATCTGTTACAAACTCCGTGACAAAGTTATTATACTATTTCACATAAGTGAAAAGTATAAACATGGTTCCTTTTAAAAATATTCAATATTAATTTTTATACCCTGCACATACAGTGTGTCAGGGTATATTAAGTTTGTTTGAACGAAATGTATGTAACGCATAGAAGGAGGGGAGGGGGACCCCATAAAGTATATATATTCTTGATCAGGATGACAAGAGAAATTGATTGAGCCCTGTCCGTCTGTCCGTCCGTCCGTCCGTCCGTCCGTCCGTCTGTATTCACCAATGGTTCTCGGAAACTGTAAAAGCTAGAGACTTGAAATTTGGAGGGTAGACTCGTAATGCTTGGCACTCCATCAAGTTTGAATGGTTTAGTGCCACGCCCACTCCTTCCCGCCCAACCAGCACCGCCCACTTTTTGAAAACGTTATAACTCGAACACCCGAAGAGATAGAAACATGAAAGTCGGTATGTAGACTCAGCATGAAGAGTTCTACAAAACTGCATACCACAATTTTTCCCCCTCCCCTTGATTTCCCCTCCCCCAGTTGTTTTCTATAAAAAGCAATATCTCCAAAACTAATAAAGGTATGAACATGAAATTTTGTATACAAGCTCAGTAAATACATATCTTTAAAACTGCATACCACAAAATTCCCCCCTGTTCGAAAGTTACCCCTCAATGACCTACAAACTCAAATTTTTCGTAAATTCCACTTTTTTTGACCAATTTACTTGATATTTTGAACACTATTCGATCGGGCGATGTCAAATCAACATTTTTTTGTAGATTTAGGGTGTTGCACCACCTACTGTGTATGCAGGGTATTATATTGTCGAGTATACTCGACTATAGCGTCCTTACTGGTTATGCATAGATTTAAAAAAAAAAACCAAAAACCATCCATTGAAAAGTACTTTTGTAGTGTACGTAATCATAAACTAACTAAAAGAAACAAAAGGTAATGGTTCCTTTTAAAAAATATTCAATTTATTTTTAATGCATAGGTTTTAAAAAAATCTAAAATCATCCAATTTTGTAATGTTTGTAATCATAAACAAACTAACAGAATAAAAACAGTAAGGGTGGTATAGTCGAGTATACTCGACAATATAAACCCTGCACAAATGGTAGGCGGTGCCACCCCCTCAATCTACAAAAACATCAGAAAATCGGTCAAAAAATGTGGATTCTACTAAAAATTTAATTCTGTTGGCCTCTGAGGGGTAGCCATTTAGAGAGGGTAATATTGTGGTATGCAGTTTTTAAGATGTATTATTAGTTGTGGAGATATAGCTTTTTTAAGAAAAATACTTGGCGCGGCGAAATTAAGGGGAGGGGGTAAAATTGTGATTTGAAGTTTTGTAGAGTTACTCATTCCGAGTCTACAACCGACTTTCATTTTTCTAACTCTTTGGAATTTTAAGTTATAGCATTTTCAAAAAGAGGTTGGTGCTGGATGGGCGGCAAGGAGTGGGCGTGGAACAAAACCATTCAAACTTGATCTGCTGCCGAGCATCACGATTCTACCCACC
The DNA here is from genome assembly GCA_034638295.1 of Phortica okadai. Classification (NCBI taxonomy): domain Eukaryota; kingdom Metazoa; phylum Arthropoda; class Insecta; order Diptera; family Drosophilidae; genus Phortica; species Phortica okadai. Next base: position 24,886,989 of record CM067851.1, on the reverse strand, counting down.
AAATTTCAAGTCGCTAGCTCTCATAGTTTCCGAGAACCATTAGTGAGGTCGGTCGGACGGAGAGACGGACAGTCGGACGGACGTGGCTAAATCGATTTCTCTTGTCGTCTCAATCAAGAATATATATACTTTATGGGGTCCCCCTCCCCTCCTTCACAACGTTACATACATTTGGCTTTTGCAGAAACACCCTATGATACACAGTATGTGTACAGGGTATAAACATGGTTCCTTTAAAATGTATTCAATATTAAATTTTTTGCATAGATTTAAAAAAAAATAAAAAAACATCCATTGAAATGCTCTTATGTATGAATGTAATCATAAACTAACTAAAAGAAACAAAAAACATGGTTCCTTTTAAAAATATTCAAAAATATTTAAAAAAATCTAAAGTCATCCATTGAAATGTAGTTTTGTAGTGTATGTAACAAAAAAAAATGGTTCCTTTTAAAAATATTCAATAATAATTTTTTATGCATAGATTTTAAGAAAAAAATCTAAAATCATCCATTGCAATGTTCTTTTGTAGTGTATGTAATAATAAACTAACTAAAAAAAAAAAAAATCATGGTTCCTTTGAAAATATACAATTTTATTTAAATAGTGCTGAAAATATCAAGAAAATCGGTCAAAAAATGTGGATTCTACTAAAAATTTAATTTTGTTGGCCTCTGAGGGGTAGCCATCAAAGAGATGGTAAAATTGTGGTATGCAGTTTTCAAGATGTATTATTAGTTGTGGAGATATAGCTTTTCTAAGAAAAAAACTAGGGGTGGAGAAATTAAGGGGAGGCGGTAAAATTGTTGTTTGAAGTTTTGTAGAGATACTCATTCTGAGTCTACATACCGACTTTCATGTTTCTAACTCTTTGGATGTTTGAGTTATAGCATTTTCAAAAACAGGGTGGTGCTGAATGGGCGGCAAGGAGTGGGCGAGGAACAAAACCATTCATACTTGATCTGCTGCCGAGCATCACGATTCTACCCACCAAATTTCAATTCGCTAGCTCTTATAGTTTCCGAGAACAATTAGTGCGGACGGACGGACGGACAGATGGAGAGACGAACAGTCGGACGGACGTGGCTTAATCAATTTCTCTTGTCGTCCCGATCAAGAATATATATATATACTTTATGGGGTCCCCCTCCCCTCCTTCACAGCGTTACATATATTTGGCTTTTGCACAAACACCCTTTGATACACAGTATGTGTACAGGGTATAAACATGGTTCCTTTAAAATGTATTCAATATTAAATGTATTGCATAGATTTAAAAAAAAAAATAAAAAAACATCCATTGAAATGCTCTTTTGTATGAATGTAATCATAAACTAACTAAAAGAAACAAAAAACATGGTTCCTTTTAAAAATATTCAATATTAATTTTTATGCATAGATTTAAAAAAAAAAAAAACAAAAACCATCCATTGAAAAGTACTTTTGTAGTGTTTGTAATCATAAACTAATTAAAAGAAACAAAAAACCATAGTTCCTTTTAAAACTAGTCAATATTAATTATTATACATAGATTTTAAAAAATCTAAAGTCATCCATTGAAATGTACTTTTGTAGTGTATGTAACAAAAAAAAAATGGTTCCTTTTAAAAATATTCAATATTAATTTTTTATGCATAGATTTTAAATATTATTATTATTATCAGTATTAATTATTATACATAGATTTTAAAAAATCAAAAGTCATCCATTGAAATGTACTTTTGTAGTGTATGTAACAAAAAAAAAATGGTTCCTTTTAAAAATATTCAATATTAATTTTTTATGCATAGATTTTAAGAAAAAAATCTAAAATCATCCATTGCAATGTTCTTTTGTAGTGTATGTAATCATAAACTAACTAAAAAAAAACCAAAAATCAATCTACAAACAATCTACAAAAACATCAGAAAATCGGTCAAAAAATGTGGATTCTACTAAAAATTTAATTTTGTTGGCCTCTGAGGGGTAGCCATTTCGAGAGGGTAATATTGTGGTATGCAGTTTTTAAGATGTATTATTAGTTGTGGAGATATAGCTTTTTTAAGAAATATACTTGGCGCGGAGAAATTAAGGGGAGGGGGTAAAATTGTGATTTGAAGTTTTGTAGAGTTACTCATTCCGAGTCTACAACCGACTTTCATTTTTCTAACTCTTTGGAATTTTAAGTTATAGCATTTTCAAAAAGAGGTTGGTGCTGGATGGGCGGCAAGGAGTGGGCGTGGAACAAAACCATTCAAACTTGATCTGCTGCCGAGCATCACGATTCTACCCACCAAATTTCAATTCGCTAGCTCTTATAGTTTCCGAGAAAAATTAGTGCGGACGGACGGACGGACAGATGGAGAGACGAACAGTCGGACGGACGTGGCTTAATCAATTTCTCTTGTCGTCCCGATCAAGAATATATATATATACTTTATGGGGTCCCCCTCCCCTCCTTCACAGCGTTACATATATTTGGCTTTTGCACAAACACCCTTTGATACACAGTATGTGTACCGGGTATAAACATGGTTCCTTTAAAATGTATTCAATATTAAATCTTTTGCATAGACTTAAAAAAAAATAAAAAAACATCCATTGAAATGCTCTTATGTATGAATGTAATCATAAACTAACTAAAAGAAACAAAAAACATGATTCCTTTTAAAAATATTCAAAAATATTTAAAAAAATCTAAAGTGATCCATTGAAATGTAGTTTTGTAGTGTATGTAACAAAAAAAATGGTTCCTTTTAAAAATATTCAATAATAATTTTGTATGCATAGATTTTAAGAAAAAAATCTAAAATCATCCATTGCAATGTTCTTTTGTAGTGTATGTAATAATAAACTAACTAAAAAAAAAAAAAATCATGGTTCCTTTGAAAATATACAATTTTAATTAAATAGTGCTGAAAATATCAAGAAAATCGGTCAAAAAATGTGGATTCTACTAAAAATTTAATTTTGTTGGCCTCTGAGGGGTAGCCATCAAAGAGATGGTAATATTGTGGTATGCAGTTTTCAAGATGTATTATTAGTTGTGGAGATATAGCTTTTTTAAGAAAAAAACTAGGGGCGGAGAAATTAAGGGGAGGCGGTAAAATTGTTGTTTGAAGTTTTGTAGAGATACTCATTCTGAGTCTACATACCGACTTTCATGTTTCTAACTCTTTGGATGTTTGAGTTATAGCATTTTCAAAAAGAGGGTGGTGCTGGATGGGCGGCAAGGAGTGGGCGTGGAACAAAACCATTCAAACTTGATCTGCTGCCGAGCATCACGATTCTACCCACCAAATTTCAATTCGCTAGCTCTTATAGTTTCCGAGAACAATTAGTGCGGACGGACGGGCGGACAGATGGAGAGACGAACAGTCGGACGGACGTGGCTTAATCAATTTCTCTTGTCGTCCCGATCAAGAATATATATATATACTTTATGGGGTCCCCCTCCCCTCCTTCACAGCGTTACATATATTTGGCTTTTGCACAAACACCCTTTGATACACAGTATGTGTACAGGGTATAAACATGGTTCCTTTAAAATGTATTCAATATTAAATGTTTTGCATAGATTTAAAAAAAAAAAATAAAAAAACATCCATTGAAATGCTCTTTTGTATGAATGTAATAATAAACTAACTAAAAGAAACAAAAAACATGGTTCCTTTTAAAAATATTCAATATTAATTTTTATGCATAGATTTAAAAAAAAAAAAAAAACAAAAACCATCCATTGAAAAGTACTTTTGTAGTGTTTGTAATCATAAACTAACTAAAAGAAACAAAAAACCATAGTTCCTTTTAAAACTAGTCAATATTAATTATTATACATAGATTTTAAAAAATCTAAAGTCATCCATTGAAATGTACTTTTGTAGTGTATGTAACAAAAAAAAAATAGTTCCTTTTAAAAATATTCAATATTAATTTTTTATGCATAGATTTTAAGAAAAAAATTTAAAATCATCCATTGCAATGTTCTTTTGTAGTGTATGTAATCATAAACTAACTAAAAAAAACCAAAAATCATGGTTCCTTTTAAAATATACAATTTTATTTAAATACTGCTGAAAATATCAAGAAAATCGGTCAAAAAATGTGGATTCTACTAAAAATTTAATTTTGTTGGCCTCTGAGGGGTAGCCATCAAAGAGATGGTAATATTGTGGTATGCAGTTTTCAAGATGTATTATTAGTTGTGGAGATATAGCTTTTTTTAAGAAAAATACTAGTGGTGGAGAAATTAAGGGGAGGGGTAAAAATGTTGTTGAAGTTTTGTAGAGTTACTCGTTCTGAGTCTACATACCGACTTTCATGTTTCTAACTCTTTGGATGTTTGAGTTATAGCATTTTCAAAAAGAGGGTGGTGCTGGATGGGCGGCAAGGAGTGGGCATGGAACAAAACCATTCAAGCTTGATCTGCTGCCGAGCATCACGATTCTACCCACCAAATTTCAAGTCGCTAGCTCTTATAGTTTCCGAGAACCATTAGTGAGGACGGACGTCGGACAGATGGAGAGACGAACAGTCGGATGGACGTGGCTTAATCAATTTCTCTTGTCGTCCCGATCAAGAATATATATACTTTATGGGGTCCCCCTCCCCTCCTTCACAGCGTTACATACATTTGGCTTTTGCACAAACACCCTATGATACACAGTATGTGTACAGGGTATAAACATGGTTCCTTTAAAATGTATTCAATATTAAATTTTTTGCATAGATTTAAAAAAAAATAAAAAAACATCCATTGAAATGCTCTTATGTATGAATGTAATCATAAACTAACTAAAACAAACAAAAAACATGGTGCCTTTTAAAAATATTCAAAAATATTTAAAAAAAATCTAAAGTCATCCATTGAAATGTAGTTTTGTAGTGTATGTAACAAAAAAAAATGGTTCCTTTTAAAAATATTCAATACTAATTTTTTATGCATAGATTTTAAGAAAAAAATCTAAAATCATCCATTGCAATGTTCTTTTGTAGTGTATGTAATAATAAACTAACTAAAAAAAAAAAAAAATCATGGTTCCTTTTAAAATATACAATTTTATTTATATAGTGCTGAAAATATCAAGAAAATCGGTCAAAAAATGTGGATTCTACTAAAAATTTAATTTTGTTGGCCTCTGAGGGGTAGCCATCAAAGAGATGGTAATATTGTGGTATGCAGTTTTCAAGATGTATTATTAGTTGTGGAGATATAGCTTTTTTAAGAAAAAAAACTAGTGGCGGAGAAATTAAGGGGAGGCGGTAAAATTGTTGTTTGAAGTTTTGTAGAGATACTCATTCTGAGTCTACATACCGACTTTCATGTTTCTAACTCTTTGGATGTTTGAGGTATAGCATTTTCAAAAAGAGGGTGGTGCTGGATGGGCGGCAAGGAGTGGGCGTGGAACAAAACCATTCAAACTTGATCTGCTGCCGAGCATCACGATTCTACCCACCAAATTTCAATTCGCTAGCTCTTATAGTTTCCGAGAACAATTAGTGCGGACGGACGGACGGACAGATGGAGAGACGAACAGTCGGACGGACGTGGCTTAATCAATTTCTCTTGTCGTCCCCATCAAGAATATATATACTTTATGGGGTCCCCCTCCCCTCCTTCACAGCGTTACATACATTTGGCTTTTGCACAAACACCCTTTGATACACAGTATGTGTACAGGGTATAAACATGGTTCCTTTAAAATGTATTCAATATTAAATGTTTTGCATAGATTTAAAAAAAAAAATAAAAAAACATCCATTGAAATGCTCTTTTGTATGAATGTAATCATAAACTAACTAAAAGAAACGAAAAACATGGTTCCTTTTAAAAATATTCAATATTAATTTTTATGCATAGATTTAAAAAAAAAAAAAAACAAAAACCATCCATTGAAAAGTACTTTTGTAGTGTTTGTAATCATAAACTAACTAAAAGAAACAAAAAACCATAGTTCCTTTTAAAACTAGTCAATATTAATTATTATACATAGATTTTAAAAAATCTAAAGTCATCCATTGAAATGTACTTTTGTAGTGTATGTAACAAAAAAAAAAAAAAAAAAATGGTTCCTTTTAAAAATATTCAATATTAATTTTTTATGCATAGATTTTAAGAAAAAAATTTAAAATCATGCATTGCAATGTTCTTTTGTAGTGTATGTAATCATAAACTAACTAAAAAAAAACAAAAATCATGGTTCCTTTTAAAATATAAAATTTTATTTAAATACTGCTGAAAATATAAAGAAAATCAGTCAAAAAATGTGGATTCTACTAAAAATTTAATTTTGTAGGCCTCTGAGGGGTAGCCATCAAAGAGATCGTAATATTGTGGTATGCAGTTTTCAAGATGTATTATTAGTTGTGGAGATATAGCTTTTTTTAAGAAAAATACTAGTGGTGGAGAAATTAAGGGGAGGGGTAAAAATGTTGCTGAAGTTTTGTAGAGTTACTCATTCTGAGTCTACATACCGACTTTCATGTTTCTAACTCTTTGGATGTTTGAGTTATAGCATTTTCAAAAAGAGGTTGGTGCTGGATGGGCGGCAAGGAGTGGGCGTGGAACAAAACCATTCAAACTTGATCTGCTGCCGAGCATCACGATTCTACCCACCAAATTTCAAGTCGCTAGCTCTTATAGTTTCCGAGAACCATTAGTGAGGACGGACGTCGGACAGATGGAGAGACGAACAGTCGGACGGACGTGGCTTAATCAATTTCTCTTGTCGTCCCGATCAAGAATATATATACTTTATGGGGTCCCCCTCCCCTCCTTCACAGCGTTACATACATTTGGCTTTTGCACAAACACCCTATGATACACAGTATGTGTACAGGGTATAAACATGGTTCCCTTAAAATGTATTCAATATTAAATTTTTTGCATAGATTTAAAAAAACATAAAAAAACATCCATTGAAATGCTCTTTTGTATGAATGTAATCATAAACTTACTAAAAGAAACAAAAAACATGGTTCCTTTTAAAAATATTCAATATTAATTTTTATGCATAGATTTAAAAAAAAAAAAACAAAAACCATCCATTGAAAAGTACTTTTGTAGTGTTTGTAATCATAAACTAACTAAAAGAAACAAAAAACCATAGTTCCTTTTAAAACTAGTCAATATTAATTATTATACATAGATTTTAAAAAATCTAAAGTCATCCATTGAAATGTACTTTTGTAGTGTATGTAACAAAAAAAATATGGTTCCTTTTAAAAATATTCAATATTAATTTTTTATGCATAGATTTTAAGAAAAAAATCTAAAATCATCCATTGCAATCTTCTTTTGTAGTGTATGTAATCATAAACTAACTAAAAAAAAAATCAAAAATCATGGTTCCTTTTAAAATATACAATTTTATTTAAATACTGCTGAAAATATCAAGAAAATCGGTCAAAAAATGTGGATTCTACTAAAAATTTAATTTTGTTGGCCTCTGAGGGGTAGCCATTTAGAGAGGGTAATATTGTGGTATGCAGTTTTTAAGATGTATTATTAGTTGTGGAGATATAGCTTTTTTAAGAAATATACTTGGCGCGGAGAAATTAAGGGGAGGGGGTAAAATTGTGATTTGAAGTTTTGTAGAGTTACTCATTCCGAGTCTACAACCGACTTTCATTTTTCTAACTCTTTGGAATTTTAAGTTATAGCATTTTCAAAAAGAGGTTGGTGCTGGATGGGCGGCAAGGAGTCGGCGTGGAACAAAACCATTCAAACTTGATCTGCTGCCGAGCATCACGATTCTACCCACCAAATTTCAAGTCGCTAGCTCTCATTGTTTCCGAGAACCATTAGTGAGGTCGGTCGGACGGAGAGACGGACGGTCGGACGGACGTGGCTAAATCGATTTCTCTTGTCGTCCCAATCAAGAATATATATACTTTATGGGGTCCCCCTCCTCTCCTTCACAGCGTTACATATATTTGGCTTTTGCACAAACACCCTTTGATACACAGTATGTGTACAGGGTATAAACATGGTTCCTTTAAAATGTATTCAATATTAAATGTTTTGCATAGATTTAAAAAAAAAAATAAAAAAAACATCCATTGAAATGCTCTTTTGTATGAATGTAATCATAAACTAACTAAAAGAAACAAAAAACATGGTTCCTTTTAAAAATATTCAATATTAATTTTTATGCATAGATTTAAAAAAAAAAAAAACAAAAACCATCCATTGAAAAGTACTTTTGTAGTGTTTGTAATCATAAACTAACTAAAAGAAACAAAAAACCATAGTTCCTTTTAAAACTAGTCAATATTAATTATTATACATAGATTTTAAAAAATCTAAAGTCATCCATTGAAATGTACTTTTGTAGTGTATGTAACAAAAAAAATATGGTTCCTTTTAAAAATATTCAATATTAATTTTTTATGCATAGATTTTAAGAAAAAAATCTAAAATCATCCATTGCAATCTTCGTTTGTAGTGTATGTAATCATAAACTAACTAAAAAAAACCAAAAACATGGTTCCTTTTAAAAATATTCAAAAATATTTAAAAAAATCTAAAGTCATCCATTGAAATGTAGTTTTGTAGTGTATGTAACAAAAAAAAAAAATGGTTCCTTTTAAAAATATTCAATAATAATTTTTTATGCATAGATTTTAAGAAAAAAATCTAAAATCATCCATTGCAATGTTCTTTTGTAGTGTATGTAATAATAAACTAACTAAAAAAAAAAAATCATGGTTCCTTTTAAAATATACAATTTTATTTAAATAGTGCTGAAAATATCAAGAAAATCGGTCAAAAAATGTGGATTCTACTAAAAATTTAATTTTGTTGGCCTCTGAGGGGTAGCCATCAAAGAGATGGTAATATTGTGGTATGCAGTTTTCAAGATGTATTATTAGTTGTGGAGATATAGCTTTTTTAAGAAAAAAACTAGGGGCGGAGAAATTAAGGGGAGGCGGTAAAATTGTTGTTTGAAGTTTTGTAGAGATACTCATTCTGAGTCTACATACCGACTTTCATGTTTCTAACTCTTTGGATGTTTGAGTTATACCATTTTCAAAAAGATGGTGGTGCTGGATGGGCGGCAAGGAGTGGGCGTGGAACAAAACCATTCAAACTTGATCTGCTGCCGAGCATCACGATTCTACCCACCAAATTTCAATTCGCTAGCTCTTATAGTTTCCGAGAACAATTAGTGCGGACGGACGGACGGACAGATGGAGAGACGAACAGTCGGACGGACGTGGCTTAATCAATTTCTCTTGTCGTCCCGATCAAGAATATATATATATACTTTATGGGGTCCCCCTCCCCTCCTTCACAGCGTTACATATATTTGGCTTTTGCACAAACACCCTTTGATACACAGTATGTGTACAGGGTATAAACATGGTTCCTTTAAAATGTATTCAATATTAAATGTTTTGCATAGATTTAAAAAAAAAAATAAAAAAACATCCATTGAAATGCTCTTTTGTATGAATGTAATCATAAACTAACTAAAAGAAACAAAAAACATGGTTCCTTTTAAAAATATTCAATATTAATTTTTATGCATAGATTTAAAAAAAAAAAAACAAAAACCATCCATTGAAAAGTACTTTTGTAGTGTTTGTAATCATAAACTAACTAAAAGAAACAAAAAACCATAGTTCCTTTTAAAACTAGTCAATATTAATTATAATACATAGATTTTAAAAAATCTAAAGTCATCCATTGAAATGTACTTTTGTAGTGTATGTAACAAAAAAAAAATAGTTCCTTTTAAAAATATTCAATATTAATTTTTTATGCATAGATTTTAAGAAAAAAATTTAAAATCATGCATTGCAATGTTCTTTTGTAGTGTATGTAATCATAAACTAACTAAAAAAAACCAAAAATCATGGTTCCTTTTAAAATATACAATTTTATTTAAATACTGCTGAAAAATCAAGAAAATCGGTCAAAAAATGTGGATTCTACTAAAAATTTAATTTTGTTGGCCTCTGAGGGGTAGCCATCAAAGAGATGGTTATATTGTGGTATGCAGTTTTCAAGATGTATTATTAGTTGTGGAGATATAGCTTTTTTTAAGAAAAATACTAGTGGTGGAGAAATTAAGGGGAGGGGTAAAAATGTTGTTGAAGTTTTGTAGAGTTACTCGTTCTGAGTCTACATACCGACTTTCATGTTTCTAACTCTTTGGATGTTTGAGTTATAGCATTTTCAAAAAGAGGGTGGTGCTGGATGGGCGGCAAGGAGTGGGCATGGAACAAAACCATTCAAACTTGATCTGCTGCCGAGCATCACGATTCTACCCACCAAATTTCAAGTCGCTAGCTCTTATAGTTTCCGAGAACCATTAGTGAGGACGGACGTCGGACAGATGGAGAGACGAACAGTCGGACGGACGTGGCTTAATCAATTTCTCTTGTCGTCCCGATCAAGAATATATATACTTTATGGGGTCCCCCTCCCCTCCTTCACAGCGTTACATACATTTGGCTTTTGCACAAACACCCTATGATAAACAGTATGTGTACAGGGTATAAACATGGTTCCTTTAAAATGTATTCAATATTAAATTTTTTGCATAGATTTAAAAAAAAATAAAAAAACATCCATTGAAATGCTCTTATGTATGAATGTAATCATAAACTAACTAAAACAAACAAAAAACATGGTGCCTTTTAAAAATATTCAAAAATATTTAAAAAAATCTAAAGTCATCCATTGAATTGTAGTTTTGTTGTGTATGTAACAAAAAAAAAATGGTTCCTTTTAAAAATATTCAATACTAATTTTTTATGCATAGATTTTAAGAAAAAAATCTAAAATCATCCATTGCTTTGTTCTTTTGTAGTGTATGTAATAATAAACTAACTAAAAAAAAAAAAATCATGGTTCCTTTTAAAATATACAATTTTATTTATATAGTGCTGAAAATATCAAGAAAATCGGTCAAAAAATGTGGATTCTACTAAAAATTTAATTTTGTTGGCCTCTGAGGGGTAGCCATCAAAGAGATGGTTATATTGTGGTATGCAGTTTTCAAGATGTATTATTAGTTGTGGAGATATAGCATTTTTAAGAAAAAAACCAGGGGCGGAGAAATTAAGGGGAGGCGGTAAAATTGTTGTTTGAAGTTTTGTAGAGATACTCATTCTGAGTCTACATACCGACTTTCATGTTTCTAACTCTTTGGATGTTTGAGTTATAGCATTTTCAAAAAGAGGGTGGTGCTGGATGGGCGGCAAGGAGTGGGCATGGAACAAAACCATTCAAACTTGATCTGTTGCCGAGCATCACGATTCTACCCACCAAATTTCAAGTCGCTAGCTCTTATAGTTTCCGAGAACCATTAGTGAGGACGGATGACGGACAGATGGAGAGACGAACAGTCGGACGGACGTGGCTTAATCAATTTCTCTTGTCGTCCCGATCAAGAATATATATACTTTATGGGGTCCCCCTCCCCTCCTTCACAGCGTTACATACATTTGGCTTTTGCACAAACACCCTATGATACACAGTATGTGTACAGGGTATAAACATGGTTCCCTTAAAATGTATTCAATATTAAATGTTTTGCATAGATTTAAAAAAAAAAAATAAAAAAACATCCATTGAAATGCTCTTTTGTATGAATGTAATCATAAACTAACTAAAAGAAACAAAAAACATGGTTCCTTTTAAAAATATTCAATATTAATTTTTATGCATAGATTTAAAAAAAAAAAAAACAAAAACCATCCATTGAAAAGTACTTTTGTAGTGTTTGTAATCATAAACTAACTAAAAGAAACAAAAAACCATAGTTCCTTTTAAAACTAGTCAATATTAATTATTATACATAGATTTTAAAAAATCTAAAGTCATCCATTGAAATGTACTTTTGTAGTGTATGTAACAAAAAAAAAAAAAAAAAATGGTTCCTTTTAAAAATATTCAATATTAATTTTTTATGCATAGATTTTAAGAAAAAAATTTAAAATCATCCATTGCAATCTTCTTTTGTAGTGTATGTAATCATAAACTAACTAAAAAAAACCAAAAATCATGGTTCCTTTTAAAATATACAATTTTATTTAAATACTGCTGAAAATATCAAGAAAATCGGTCAAAAAATGTGGATTCTACTAAAAATTTAATTTTGTAGGCCTCTGAGGGGTAGCCATCAAAGAGATCGTAATATTGTGGTATGCAGTTTTCAAGATGTATTATTAGTTGTGGAGATATAGCTTTTTTTTAAGAAAAATACTAGTGGTGGAGAAATTAAGGGGAGGGGTAAAAATGTTGTTGAAGTTTTGTAGAGTTATTCATTCTGAGTCTACATACCGACTTTCATGTTTCTAACTCTTTGGATGTTTGAGTTATAGCATTTTCAAAAAGAGGGTGGTGCTGGATGGGCGGCAAGGAGTGGGCATGGAACAAAACCATTCAAACTTGATCTGTTGCCGAGCATCACGATTCTACCCACCAAATTTCAAGTCGCTAGCTCTTATAGTTTCCGAGAACCATTAGTGAGGACGGACGACGGACAGATGGAGAGACGAACAGTCGGACGGACGTGGCTTAATCAATTTCTCTTGTCGTCCCGATCAAGAATATATATACTTTATGGGGTCCCCCTCCCCTCCTTCACAGCGTTACATACATTTGGCTTTTGCACAAACACTCTATGATACACAGTATGTGTACAGGGTATAAACATGGTTCCCTTAAAATGTATTCAATATTAAATTTTTTGCATAGATTTAAAAAAAACATAAAAAAACATCCATTGAAATGCTCTTTTGTATGAATGTAATCATAAACTAACTAAAAGAAACAAAAAACATGGTTCCTTTTAAAAATATTCAATATTAATTTTTATGCATAGATTTAAAAAAAAAAAAAAACAAAAACCATCCATTGAAAAGTACTTTTGTAGTGTTTGTAATCATAAACTAACTAAAAGAAACAAAAAACCATAGTTCCTTTTAAAACTAGTCAATATTAATTATTATACATAGATTTTAAAAAATCTAAAGTCATCCATTGAGATGTACTTTTGTAGTGTATGTAACAAAAAAAATATGGTTCCTTTTAAAAATATTCAATATTAATTTTTTATGCATAGATTTTAAGAAAAAAATCTAAAATCATCCATTGCAATCTTCTTTTGTAGTGTATGTAATCATAAACTAACTAAAAAAAACCAAAAATCATGGTTCCTTTTAAAATATACAATTTTATTTAAATACTGCTGAAAATATCAAGAAAATCGGTCAAAAAATGTGGATTCTACTAAAAATTTAATTTTGTTGGCCTCTGAGGGAAGCCATCAAAGAGATGGTAATATTGTGGTATGCAGTTTTCAAGATGTATTATTAGTTGTGGAGATATAGCTTTTTTTAAGAAAAATACTAGTGGTGGAGAAATTAAGGGGTGGGGTAAAAATGTTGTTGAAGTTTTGTAGAGTTACTCGTTCTGAGTCTACATACCGACTTTCATGTTTCTAACTCTTTGGATGTTTGAGTTATAGCATTTTCAAAAAGAGGGTGGTGCTGGATGGGCGGCAAGGAGGGGCGTGGAACAAAACCATTCAAACTTGATCTGCTGCCGAGCATCACGATTCTACCCACCAAATTTCAATTCGCTAGCTCTTACAGTTTCCGAGAACAATTAGTGCGGACGGACGGACGGACAGATGGAGAGACGAACAGTCGGACGGACGTGGCTTAATCAATTTCTCTTGTCGTCCCGATCAAGAATATATATACTTTATGGGGTCCCCCTCCCCTCCTTCACAGCGTTACATACATTTGGCTTTTGCACAAACACCCTTTGATACACGGTATGTGTACAGGGTATAAACATGGTTCCTTTAAAATGTATTCAATATTAAATGTTTTGCATAGATTTAAAAAAAAAAAATAAAAAAACATCCATTGAAATGCTCTTTTGTATGAATGTAATCATAAACTAACTAAAAGAAACAAAAAACATGGTTCCTTTTAAAAATATTCAATATTAATTTTTATGCATAGATTTAAAAAAAAAAAAAAAACAAAAACCATCCATTGAAAAGTACTTTTGTAGTGTTTGTAATCATAAACTAACTAAAAGAAACAAAAAACCATAGTTCCTTTTAAAACTAGTCAATATTAATTATTATACATAGATTTTAAAAAATCTAAAGTCATCCATTGAAATGTACTTATGTAGTGTATGTAACAAAAAAAAAAAAAAAATGGTTCCTTTTAAAAATATTCAATATTAATTTTTTATGCATAGATTTTAAGAAAAAAATTTAAAATCATGCATTGCAATGTTCTTTTGTAGTGTATGTAATCATAAACTAACTAAAAAAAAACCAAAAATCATGGTTCCTTTTAAAATATACAATTTTATTTAAATACTGCTGAAAATATCAAGAAAATCGGTCAAAAAATGTGGATTCTACTAAAAATTTAATTTTGAAGGCCTCTGAGGGGTAGCCATCAAAGAGATGGTTATATTGTGGTATGCAGTTTTCAAGATGTATTATTAGTTGTGGAGATATAGCTTTTTTTAAGAAAAATACTAGTGGTGGAGAAATTAAGGGGAGGGGTAAAAATGTTGTTGAAGTTTTGTAGAGTTACTCATTCTGAGTCTACATACCGACTTTCATGTTTCTAACTCTTTGGATGTTTGAGTTATAGCAATATTAAATTTTTTGCATAGATTTAAAAAAAACATCCATTGAAATGCTCTTTTGTATGAATGTAATCATAAACTAACTAAAAGAAACAAAAAACATGGTTCCTTTTAAAAATATTCAATATTCATTTTTATGCATAGATTTAAAAAAAAAATCAAAAACCATCCATTGAAAAGTACTTTTGTAGTGTATGTAATCATAAACTAACTAAAAAAACCAAAAATCATGGTTCCTTTTAAAATATACAATTTTATTTAAATAGTGCTGAAAATATCAAGAAAATCGGTCAAAAAATGTGGAGTCTACTAAAAATTTAATTTTGTTGATCTCTGAGGGGTAGCCATCAAAGAGATGGTAATATTGAGGTATGCAGTTTTCAAGATGTATTATTAAGTGTGGAGATATTGCTTTTTTAAGAAAAATACTAGGGCTGGAGAAATTAAGGGGAGGGGGTAAAATTGTTGTTTGAAGTTTTGTAGAGTTACTCATTCTGAGTCTACATACCGACTTTCATGTTTTTAACTCTTTGGATGTTTGAGTTGTAGCATTTTCAAAAAGAGGGTGGTGCTGGATGGACGGCAAGGAGTGGGCGTGGAACAAAACCATTCAAACTTGATCTGCTGCCGAGCATCACGATTCTACCCACCAAATTTCAATTCGCTAGCTCTTATAGTTTCCGAGAACAATTAGTGCGGACGGACGGACGGACAGATGGAGAGACGAACAGTTGGACGGACGTGGCTTAATCAATTTCTCTTGTCGTCCCGATCAAGAATATATATACTTTATGGGGTCCCCCTCCCCTCCTTCACAGCGTTACATACATTTGGCTTTTGCACAAACACCCTATGATACACAGTATGTGTACAGGGTATAAACATGGTTCCTTTAAAATGTATTCAATATTAAATTTTTTGCATAGATTTAAAAAAAAATAAAAAAACATCCATTGAAATGCTCTTATGTATGAATGTAATCATAAACTAACTAAAAGAAACAAAAAACATGGTGCCTTTTAAAAATATTCAAAAATATTTAAAAAAATCTAAAGTCATCCATTGAAATGTAGTTTTGTAGTGTATGTAACAAAAAAAATATGGTTCCTTTTAAAAATATTCAATACTAATTTTTATACCCTGTACACATACTGTGTATCGGGGTATATTGTGTTTGTTTGAGCGAAATGTATGTAACGCACAGAAATATTCACTTGCGACTATATAAAGTATATATATTCTTGATCAGGATGACAAGAGAAATTGATTAAGCCATGTCCGTCCGTCTGTCCGTCCGTCCGTCCGTCTGTCTGTCTGTCCGTCCGTATTCACCAATGGTTCTCAGAAACTATAATAGCTAGAGACTTGAAATTTGGAGGGTAGACTCGTGATGCTCGGCAGCAGATCAAGTTTGAACGGTTTTGTGCCACGCCCACTCCTTCCCGCCCATCCAGCACCACCCACTTTTTTAAAACGCTATAACTCGAACATCCAAAGAGATAGAAACATTAAAGTCGGTATGTAGACTCAGTATAAGTAGCACTACAAAACTGCATACCACAATTTTTCCCCCTCCTCTTCATTTCCCCTCCCCCAGTTGTTTTTTTAAAATGGCTGTATCTTCAAAACTATTAAAGATACGAACCTGAAATTTTGTAGACAAGCTCAGTATATACGTATCTTAAAAACTGCATACCACAAAATTCCCCTCTTTTTGATAGTTACCCCCCAATGACCTACAAACTCAAATTTTTCGTAAATTCCACATTTTTTTACCGATTTACTTGAAATTTTGAACAATATTTGATCGGGCGATGTCAAATCAAAATTTTTTTTGTAGATTTGGGGTGTTGCCCCGCCTACTGTGTGTGCAGGGTATTATATTGTCGAGTATACTCGACTATAGCGTCCTTACTGGTTTATGCATAGATTTTAAGAAAAAAATCTAAAATCATCCATTGCAATGTTCTTTTGTAGTGTATGTAATAATAAACTAACTAAAAAAAAAAATCATGGTTCCTTTTAAAATATACAATTTTATTTAAATAGTGCTGAAAATATCAAGAAAATCGGTCAAAAAATGTGGATTCTACTAAAAATTTAATTTTGTTGGCCTCTGAGGGGTAGCCATCAAAGAGATGGTAATATTGTGGTATGCAGTTTTCAAGATGTATTATTAGTTGTGGAGATATAGCTTTTTTAAGAAAAATACTAGTGGTGGAGAAATTAAGGGGAGGGGTAAAAATGTTGTTGAAGTTTTGGAGAGTTACTCATTCTGAGTCTACATACCGACTTTCATGTTTCTAACTCTTTGGATGTTTGAGTTATAGCATTTTCAAAAAGAGGTTGGTGCTGGATGGGCGGCAAGGAGTGGGCGTGGAACAAAACCATTCAAACTTGATCTGCTGCCGAGCATCACGATTCTACCCACCAAATTTCAATTCGCTAGCTCTTATAGTTTCCGAGAACAATTAGTGAGGACGGTCGGACGGAGAGACGGACGGTCGGACGGACGTGGCTAAATCAATTTCTCTTGTCGTCCCGATCAAGAATATATATACTTTATGGGGTCCCCTTCCCCACCTTCAAAGCGTTATATACATTTGGCTTTTGCACAAACACCCTATGATACACAGTATGTGTACAGGGTATAAACATGGTTCCTTTAAAATGTATTCAATATTAAATTTTTTGCATAGATTTAAAAAAAAAAAAAAATAAAAAACATCCATTGAAATGCTCTTTTGTATGAATGTAATCATAAACTAACTAAAAGAAACAAAAAACCATAGTTCCTTTTAAAACTAGTCAATATTAATTATTATGCATAGATTTTAAAAAATCTAAAGTCATCCATTGGAATGTACTTTTGTAGTGTATGTAACAAAAAAAAAAAAATGATTCCTTTTAAAAATATTCAATATTAATTTTTTATGCATAGATTTTCAGAAAAAAATCTAAAGTCATCCATTGCAATGTTCTTTTGTAGTTTATGTAAACATAAACTAACTAAAAAAAAACCAAAAATCATGGTTCCTTTTAAAATATATAATATTATTTAAATAATGCTGAAAATATCAAGAAAATCGGTCAAAAAATGTGGATTCTAATCATAAACTAACTAAAAGAAACAACAAACATGGTTCCTTTTAAAAATATTCAATATTAATTTTTATGCATAGATTTAAAAAAAAAAAAAAAACAAAAACCATCCATTGAAAAGTACTTTTGAAGTGTTTGTAATCATAAACTAACTAAAAGAAACAAAACCAGTAAGGACGATATCTTCAGCAAGGCTGAAGCTATAATACTTTTCACGTTGTGTCACTAAAAAACTAAATGAATAGTTTTCATGCCTCCCTAACAACATAACTGTAAGGTTTCAAGTCAATTGGTTAAAAAACAAAAAAGTTTTCCATACAGCGGTTCAAGTTTTGCGATAAGTGGAAGTAGCCATGCCCACTTTTGGTCAAAATAGTTTTCATTCCTCCCTAAGAAGATAACTGTAAGGTTTCAAGTCAATTGGTCAATTTTCGCTAAAAAAAAGGCGTGGGCACGCTCACTTTTGGTCAAAATAGTTTTCATTCCTCCCTAAGAACATAACTGCAAAGTTTCAAGTCAATTGGTTGAAAAACAAAAAAGTTGTCCATACAACGGGTCAAATTTCGCTAGAAGTGGGCGTGGCTACGCTCACTTTGGGTCAAAATAGTTTTCATGCCTCCCTAAGAACATAACTGTAAAGTTTCAAGTCAATTGGTTAAAAAACAAAAAAGTTTTCCATACAACGGGTCAATTTTCACTAAAAAAGGGCGTGGCCACGCCCACTTTTGGTCAACATTGTTTTCATTCCTCCCTAAGAACGTAACTGTAATGTTTCAAGTCAATTGGTTAAAAAACAAAAAAGTTTTCCATACAACGGGTCAAATTTCGCTATAAAAGGGCGTGGCCGCGCCCACTTTTGGTCAACATTGTTTTCATTCCTCCCTAAGAACATAACTGTAATGTTTCAAGTCAATTGGTTAAAAAACAAAAAAGTTTTCCATACAACGGGTCAAATTTCGCTATAAAAGGGCGTGGCCACGCCCACTTTTGGTCAACATTGTTTTCATTCCTCCCTAAGAACGTAACTGTAATGTTTCAAGTCAATTGGTTAAAAAACAAAAAAGTTTTCCATACAACGACGTGAATATTGCTTCTCTTCCTCTTCTTCATTTTAAATGGGAGCTACCAGTTCCAGATGTCCAATCTGATTGAAACTTTCAGGCATTTAGTCGGACTATGTAGAACTACTATGTTTAAAATTTCAGCACTCTATCATACAAAATAAAAAAGTTTTCCATACAACGATTCAAGTTTTGTTCATTTTTCTTCTTCTTTTCGTATGGGGGCTACCAGTTCCAGTGGTCCGATATGGCTGGATCCGACAAATGAGTTGACTGCACGAATAAGAAGTCTCTGTGCAAAATTTCAGCTCGATATCTTAAAAACTGTGGGAGGAGATTATATATATACAGACAGACGGACAGACGGACATGGCTAAATCAACTCGTCTTGTCGTCCTGATCAAGAATATATATACTTTATATAGTCGGATATGAATATTTCGATCTGTTACAAACTTCAGCACAAAGTTATTATACTATTTCACATACGTGAAAAGTATAAAAACCATAGTTCCTTTTAAAAATATTCAATATTAATTTTTATGCATAGATTTTAAAAAATCTAAAGTCATCCATTGAAATGTAGTTTTGTAGTGTATGTAACAAAAAAAAAAAATGGTTCCTTTTCATAATATTCAATATTAATTTTTTATGCATAGATTTTAAGAAAAAATCTAAAATCATCCATTGCAATGTTCTTTTGTAGTGTATGTAATCATAAACTAACTAAAAAAAACCAAAAATTATGGTTCCTTTAAAAATATACAATTTTATATAAATACTTCTAAGAATATCAAGAAAATCGGTCAAAAAATGTGGATTCTACTAAAAATTTAATTTTGTTGGCCTCTGAGGGGTAGCCATCAAAGAGATGGTAATATTGTGGTATGTAGTTTTCAAGATGTATTTTTAGTTGTGGAGATATAGCTTTTTTAAGAAAAATACTTTGGCTGGAGAAATTAAGTGGAGGGGGTAAAATTGTGGTTTGAAGTTTTGTAGAGATACTCATTCCGAGTCTACATACCGACTTTCATTTTTCTAACTCTTTGGAATTTTGAGTTATAGCATTTTCAAAAAGAGGGTGGTGCTGGATAGGCGGCAAGGAGTGGGCGTGGAACAAAACCATTCAAACTTGATCTGCTGCCAAGCATCTACCCACCAAATTTCAAGTCGTTAGCTCTCATAGTTTCCGAGAACCATTAGTGAGGACGGTCGGACGGAGAGACGGACGGTCGGACGGACGTGGCTAAATCGATTTCTCTTGTCGTCCCGATCAAGAATATATATACTTTATGGGGTCCCCCTCCCCTCCTTCACAGCGTTACATACATTTGGCATTTGCACAAACACCCTATGATACACAGTATGTGTACAGGGTATAAACATGGTTCCTTTAAAATGTATTCAATATTAAATGTTTTGCATAGATTTAAAAAAAAAAAATAAAAAAACATCTATTGAAATGCTCTTTTGTATGAATGTAATCATAAACTAACTAAATGAAACAAATAACATGGTTCCTTTTAAAAATATTCAATATTAATTTTTATGCATAGATTTAAAAAAAAAAAAACAAAAACCATCCATTGAAAAGTACTTTTGTAGTGTTTGTAGTCATAAACTATCTAAAAGAAACAAAAAATTATAGTTCCTTTTAAAACTAGTCATTATTAATTATTATGCAGTGTACGTAACAAAAAAAAAAATGGTTCCTTTTAAAATATACAATTTTATTTAAATAGTGCTGAAAATATCAAGAAAATCGGTCAAAAAATGTGGATTCTACTAAAAATTTAATTTTGTTGGCCTCTGAGGGGTAGCCATCAAAGAGATGGTAATATTGTGGTATGTCGTCCCGATCAAGAATATATATACTTTATGGGGTCCCCCTCCCCTCCTTCACAGCGTTACATACATTTGGCTTTTGCACAAACACCCTATGATACACAGTATGTGTTCCTTTTAAATGTATTCAATATTAAATTTTTTGCATA
Organism: Phortica okadai; assembly: GCA_034638295.1. Taxonomy (NCBI): domain Eukaryota; kingdom Metazoa; phylum Arthropoda; class Insecta; order Diptera; family Drosophilidae; genus Phortica; species Phortica okadai. The sequence continues at coordinate 24,866,215 of CM067851.1, read as the reverse complement.
CATTTAAAAAATATTATAAAAAAACATCCATTGAAATGCTCTTTCGCATGAGTGTAATCATAAACTAACTAAAAGAAACATAAAACATGGTTCCCTTTAAAAATATTCAATATTAATTTTTATGCCTAGATTTAAAAAAAAAAAAAACAAAAACCATCGATTGAAAAGTACTTTTGTAGAGTTTGTAATCATAAACTAACTAAAAAAAACAAAAAAACCATAGTTCCTTTTAAAAATATTCAATATTAATTTTTATGCATAGATTTTAAAAAATCTAAAGTCATCCATTGGAATGTACTTTTGTAGTGTATGTAATCATAAACTAACTAAAAGAAACCAAAAATCATGGTTCCTTTTAAAATATTCAATTTTAATTTTTATGCATTGATTATAAAAATATCTAAAGTCATCCATTGTAATGATCTTTTTTAGTGATTGTAATCACAAACTAACTAATCGAAAGATAAAAACATGGTTCCTTTTAAAATATTCAATTTTAATTTTTGTGCATAGATTTTAAAAAATCTAAAGTCATCCATTGAAATGTAGTTTTGTAGTGTACGTAATCATAAACTAACTAAAAGAAACAAAAGGTAATGGTTCCTTTTAAAAAATATTCAATTTATTTTTAATGCATAGATTTTAAAAAAATCTAAAATCATCCAATTTTGTAATGTTTGTAATCATAAACAAACTAACAGAAAAAAAACAGTAAGGGTGGTATAGTCGAGTATACTCGACAATATAAACCCTGCACAAATGGTAGGCGGTGTCACCCCCTCAATCTACAAAAACATCGGAAAATCGGTCAAAAAATGTGGATTCTACTAAAAATTTAATTTTGTTGTCCTCTGAGGGGTAGCCATCAAAGAGAGGGTAATATTGTGGTATGCAGTTTTTAAGATGTATTATTAGTTGTGGAGATATAGCTTTTTTAAGAAAAATACTTTGGCTGGAGAAATTAAGGGGAGGGGGTAAAATTGTGGTTTGAAGTTTTGTAGAGATACTCATTCCGAGTCTACATACCGACTTTCATTTTTCTAACTCTTTGGAATTTTGAGTTATAGCATTTTCAAAAAGAGGGTGGTGCTGGATAGGCGGCAAGGAGTGGACGTGGAACAAAACCATTCAAACTTGATCTGCTGCCAAGCATCTACCCACCAAATTTCAAGTCGCTAGCTCTCATAGTTTCCGAGAACCATTAGTGAGGACGGTCGGACGGAGAGACGGACGGTCGATTTCTCTTGTCGTCCCGATCAAGAATATATATACTTTATGGGGTCCCCCTCCCCTCCTTCACAGCGTTACATACATTTGGCATTTGCACAAACACCCTATGATACACAGTATGTGTACAGGGTATAAACATGGTTCCTTTAAAATGTATTCAATATTAAATTTTTTGCAAAATTTTCACAGCGTTACATTCATTTGGCTTTTGCACAAACACCCTATGATACACAGTATGTGTTCCTTTTAAATGTATTCAATATTAAATTTTTTGCATACATTTAAAAAAAAAAAAATAAAAAAAACATCCATTGAAATGCTCTTATGTATGAATGTAATCATAAACTAACTAAAAGAAACAAAAAACATGGTTCCTTTTAAAATATATTCAATATTAAGTTTTATGCATAGATTTAAAAAAAAAAAAACAAAAACCATCCATTGAAAAGTACTTTTGTAGTGTTTGTAATCATAAACTAACTAAAAGAAACAAAAAACCATAGTTCCTTTTAAAACTAGTCAATATTAATTATTATACATAGATTTTAAAAAATCTAAAGTCATCCATTGAAATGTACTTTTGTAGTGTATGTAACAAAAAAAAAAAAAAATGGCTCCTTTTAAAAATATTCAATATTAATTTTTTATGCATAGATTTTAAGAAAAAAATCTAAAATCATCCATTGCAATGTTCTTTTGTAGTGTATGTAATCATAAACTAACTAAAAAAAACCAAAAGTTATGGTTCCTTTTAAAATATACAATTTTATTTAAATACTGCTAAAAAATACAAGAAAATCGGTCAAAAAATGTGGATTCTACTAAAAATTTAATTTTGTTGTCCTCTGAGGGGTAGCCATCAAAGAGAGGGTAATATTGTGGTATGCAGTTTTTAAGATGTATTATTAGTTGTGGAGATATAGCTTTTTTAAGAAAAATACTTTGGCTGGAGAAATTAAGGGGAGGGGGTAAAATTGTGGTTTGAAGTTTTGTAGAGATACTCATTCCGAGTCTACATACCGACTTTCATTTTTCTAACTCTTTGGAATTTTGAGTTATAGCATTTTCAAAAAGAGGGTGGTGCTGGATGGGCGGTAAGGAGTGGGCGTGGAACAAAACCATTCAAACTTGATCTGCTGCCGAGCATCACGATTCTACCCACCAAATTTCAAGTCGCTAGCTCTCATAGTTTCCGAGAACCATTAGTGAGGACGGTCGGACGGAGAGACGGACGGTCGGACGGACGTGGCTAAATCGATTTCTCTTGTCGTTCCGATCAAGAATATATAGACTTTATGGGGTCCCCTCCCCTCCTTCACAGCGTTACATACATTTGGCTTTTGCACAAACACCCTTTGATACACGGTATGTGTACAGGGTATAAACATGGTTCCTTTAAAATGTATTCAATATTAAATGTTTTGCATAGATTTAAAAAAAAAAAATAAAAAAACATCCATTGAAATGCTCTTTTGTATGAATGTAATCATAAACTAACTAAAAGAAACAAAAAACATGGTTCCTTTTAAAAATATTCAATATTAAGTTTTATGCATAGATTTAAAAAAAAAAAAACAAAAACCATCCATTGAAAAGTACTTTTGTAGTGTTTGTAATCATAAACTAACTAAAAGAAACAAAAAACCATAGTTCCTTTTAAAACTAGTCAATATTAATTATTATACATAGATTTTAAAAAATCTAAAGTCATCCATTGAAATGTACTTTTGTAGTGTATGTAACAAAAAAAAAAAAAATGGTTCCTTTTAAAAATATTCAATATTAATTTTTTATGCATAGATTTTAAGAAAAAAATCTAAAATCATCCATTGCAATGTTCTTTTGTAGTGTATGTAATCATAAACTAACTAAAAAAAACCAAAAGTTATGGTTCCTTTTAAAATATACAATTTTATTTAAATACTGCTAAAAAATACAAGAAAATCGGTCAAAAAATGTGGATTCTACTAAAAATTTAATTTTGTTGTCCTCTGAGGGGTAGCCATCAAAGAGAGGGTAATATTGTGGTATGCAGTTTTTAAGATGTATTATTAGTTGTGGAGATATAGCTTTTTTAAGAAAAATACTAGTGGTGGAGAAATTAAGGGGAGGGGTAAAATTGTTGTTTGAAGTTTTGTAGAGTTACTCATTCTGAGTCTACATACCGACTTTCATGTTTCTAACTCTTTGGAATTTTGAGTTATAGCATTTTCAAAAAGAGGGTGGTGCTGAATAGGCGGCAAGGAGTGGGCGTGGAACAAAACCATTCAAACTTGATCTGCTACCAAGCATCTACCCACCAAATTTCAAGTCGCTAGCTCTCATAGTTTCCGAGAACCATTAGTGAGGACGGTCGGACGGACGTGGCTAAATCAATTTCTCTTGTCGTCCCGATCAAGAATATATATACTTTATGGGGTCCCCCTCCCCTCCTTCACAGCGTTACATACATTTGGCTTTTGCACAAACACCCTATGATACACAGTATGTGTTCCTTTTAAATGTATTCAATATTAAATTTTTTGCATACATTTAAAAAAAAAAATAAAAAAACATCCATTGAAATGCTCTTATGTATGAATGTAAGCATAACCTAACTAAAAGAAACAAAAAACATGGTTCCTTTTAAATATATTCAATATTAATTTTTATGTATAGATTTAAAAAAAAAAACCAAAAACCATCCATTGAAAAGTACTTTTGTAGTGTTTGTAATCGTAAACTAACTAAAAGAACCAAAAAACCATAGTTCCTTTTAAAACTAGTCAATATTAATTATTATGCATAGATTTTAAAAAATCTAAAGTTATCCATTGAAATGTACTTTTGTAGTGTATGTAACAAAAAAAAAAAAAAATGGTTCCTTTTAAAAATATTCAATATTAATTTTTTATGCATAGATTTTAAGAAAAAAATCTAAAATCATCCATTGCAATGTTCTTTTGTAGTGTATGTAATCATAAACTAACTAAAAAAAACCAAAAGTTATGGTTCCTTTTAAAATATACAATTTTATTTAAATACTGCTAAAAAATACAAGAAAATCGGTCAAAAAATGTGGATTCTACTAAAAATTTAATTTTGTTGGCCTCTGAGGGGTAGCCATCAAAGAGATGGTAATATTGTGGTATGCAGTTTTCAAGATGTATTATTAGTTGTGGAGATATAGCTTTTTTAAGAAAATTACTAGTGGTGGAGAAATTAAGGGGAGGGGATAAAATTGTGGTTTGAAGTTTTGTAGAGTTACTCATTCTGAGTCTACATACCGACTTTCATGTTTCTAACTCTTTGGAATTTTGAGTTATAGCATTTTCAAAAAGAGGGTGGTGCTGAATAGGCGGCAAGGAGTGGGCGTGGAACAAAACCATTCAAACTTGATCTGCTACCAAGCATCTACCCACCAAATTTCAAGTCGCTAGCTCTCATAGTTTCCGAGAACCATTAGTGAGGACGGTCGGACGGACGTGGCTTAATCAATTGCTCTTGTTGTCCCGATCAAGAATATATATACTTTATGGGGTCCCCTTCCCCTCCTTCACAGCGTTACATACATTTGGCTTTTGCACAAACAAAAAAAAATTGTTCCTTTTAAAAAAAATTAAATATTAATTTTTTATGCATATATTTAAAAAAAAAAATAAAATCATCAATTGAAATGTTCTTTTGTAGTGTTTGTAATTATAAACTATTAAAAGAATCCAAAAATCATGGTTCCTTTTAAAATATACAATATTAATATTCATGCATAGATTTAAAAAAAAAATCAAAAATGATTTATTGAAATGCTCTTTTTTAGTGATTGTAATCATAAACTAACTAATCGAAAGAAAAAAACATGGTTCCTTTTAAAATATTCAATTTTAATTTTTGTGCATAGATTTAAAAAAAAATCTAAAGTCATCCATTGAAATGTACTTTTGTAGTGTACGTAATCATAAACTAACTAATAGAAACAAAAGGTAATGGTTCCTTTTAAAAAATATTCAATTTATTTTTAATGCATAGATTTTAAAAAATCTAAAATCATCCAATTTTGTAATGTTTGTAATCATAAACAAACTAACAGAATAAAAACAGTAAGGGTGGTATAGTCGAGTATACTCGACAATATAAACCCTGCACAAATGGTAGGCGGTGTCACCCCCTCAATCTACAAAAACATCGGAAAATCGGTCAAAAAATGTGGATTCTACTAAAAATTTAATTTTGTTGGCCTCTGAGGGGTAGCCATCAAAGAGAGGGTAATATTGTGGTATGCAGTTTTTAAAATGTATTATTAGTTGTGGAGATATAGCTTTTTTAAGAAAAATACTAGGGCTGGAGAAATTAAGGGGAGGGGGTAAAATTGTGGTTTGAAGTTTTGTAGAGTTACTCATTCTGAGTCTACATACCGACTTTCATTTTTCTAACTCTTAGGAATTTTGAGTTATAGCATTCTCAAAAAGAGGGTGCTGCTGAATAAGCGGCAAGGAGTGGGCGTGGAACAAAACCATTCAAACTTGATCTGCTACCAAGCATCTACCCACCAAATTTCAAGTCGCTAGCTCTCATAGTTTCCGAGAACCATTAGTGAGGACGGTCGGACGGTGAGACGGACGGTCGGACGGACGGTCGGACGGACGTGGCTTAATCAATTTCTCTTGTCGTCCCGATCAAGAATATATATACTTTATGGGGTCCCCTTCCCCTCCTTCACAGCGTTACATACATTTGGCTTTTGCACAAACACCCTATGATACACAGTATGTGTACAGGGTATAAACATGGTTCCTTTAAAATGTGTTCAATATTAAATTTTTTGAAGATTTAAAAAAAAAAATTAAAAAAACATACATTGAAATGCTCTTTCGTATGAATGTAATCATAAACTAACTAAAAGAAACAAAAAACCATAGTTCCTTTTAAAACTAGTCAATATTAATTATTATGCATAGATTTTAAAAAATCTAAAATCTAACAAAAAAAAAATGGTTCCTTTTAAAAATATTCAATATTAATTTTTTATGCATAGATTTTAAGAAAAAAATTTAAAGTCATCCATTGCAATGTTCTTTTGTAGTGTATGTAAACATAAACTAACTAAAAAAAACCAAAAATCATGGTACCTTTAAAAATATACAATTTTATTTAAATAGTGCTGAAAATATCAAGAAAATCGGTCAAAAAATGTGGATTCTACTAAAAATTTAATTTTGTTGGCCGCTGAGGGGTAGCCATCAAAGAGATGGTAATATTGTGGTATGTCGTCCCGGGCAAGAATATATATACTTTATGGGGTCCCCACCCCCTCCTTCACAGCGTTACATACATTTGGCTTTTGCACAAACACCCTATGATACACAGTATGTGTTCCTTTTAAATGTATTCAATATTAAATTTTTTGAATACATTTAAAAAAAAAATAAAAAAACATCCATTGAAATTCTCTTTTGTATGACTGTAATCATAAACTAACTAAAAGAAACGAAAAACATGGTTCCTTTTAAAAATATTCAATATTAATTTTTATGCATAGACTTAAAAAAAAAAAAAAAAACAAAAACCATCTATTGAAAAGTACTTTTGTAGAGTTTGTAATCATTAACTAACTAAAAGAAACAAAAAAACCATAGTTCCTTTTAAAAATATTCAATATTAATTTTTATGCATAGATTTTAAAAAATCTAAAGTCATCCATTGAAATGTACTTTTGTAGTGTATGCAATCATAAACTAACTAAAAGAAACCAAAAAAAACATGGATCCTTCTAAAAATATTTTATATTAAGTTTTATGCATAGATTTAAAAAAAAAAAATCTAAAATCATCCATTGAAATGTTCTTTTGTAGTGTATGTAACAAAAAAAAAATGGTTCCTTTTAAAAATATTAAATATTAATTTTTTATGCATATATTTAAAAAAAATTTAAAATCATCTATTAAAATGTTCTTTTGTAGTGTTTTTAATTATAAAATAACTAAAAGAAACAAAAAAAATGGTTCCTTTTAAAAATATCTAATATCAATTTTTATGCATAGATTTAAAAAAAATCTAAAATCATCCATTGCAATGTTCTTTTGTAGTGATTGTAATCATAAACTAACTAAAAGAAACCAAAATCATGGTTCCTTTTAAAATATTCAATTTTAATTTTTATGCATTGATTATAAAAATATCTAAAGTCATCCATTGTAATGATCTTTTTTAGTGATTGTAATCATAAACTAACTAATCGAAAGAAAAAAACATGGTTCCTTTTAAAATATTCAATTTTAATTTTTGTGCATAGATTTTAAAAAAAATCTAAAGTCATCCATTGAAATGTACTTTTATAGTGTACGTAATCATAAACTATCTAAATGAAACAAAAAGTAATGGTTCCTTTTAAAAAATATTCAATTTATTTTTAATGCATATATTTTAAAAAAATCTAAAATCATCCAATTTTGTAATGTTTGTAATCATAAACAAACTAACAGAAAAAAAACAGTAAGGGTGGTATAGTCGAGTATACTCGACAATATAAACCCTGCACAAATGGTAGGCGGCGCCACCCCCTCAATCTACAAAAACATCGGAAAATCGGTCAAAAAATGTGGATTCTACTAAAAATTTAATTTTGTTGGCCTCTGAGGGGTAGCCATCAAAGAGAGGGTAATATTGTGGTATGCAGTTTTTAAGATGTATTATTAGTTGTGGAGATATAGCTTTTTTAAGAAAATTACTAGGGGTGGAGAAATTAAGAGGAGGGGGTAAAATTGTGGTTTGAAGTTTTGTAGAGGTACTCATTCCGAGTCTACATACCGACTTTCATGTTTCTAACTCTTTGGATGTTTGAGTTATAGCATTTTCAAAAAGAGGGTGGTGCTGGATAGGCGGCAACGAGTGGGCGTGGAACAAAACTATTCAAACTTGATCTGCTGCCAAGCATCTACCCACCAAATTTCAAGTCGCTAGCTCTCATAGTTTCCGAGAACCATTAGTGAGGACGGTCGGACGGAGAGACGGACGGTCGATTTCTCTTGTCGTCCCGATCAAGAATATATATACTTTATGGGGTCCCCCTCCCCTCCTTCACAGCGTTACATACATTTGGCTTTTGCACAAACACCCTATGATACACAGTATGTGTTCCTTTTAAATGTATTCAATATTAAATTTTTTGAATACATTTAAAAAAAAAATAAAAAAACATCCATTGAAATTCTCTTTTGTATGACTGTAATCATAAACTAACTAAAAGAAACGAAAAACATGGTTCCTTTTAAAAATATTCAATATTAATTTTTATGCATAGACTTAAAAAAAAAAAAAACAAAAACCATCTATTGAAAAGTACTTTTGTAGAGTTTGTAATCATTAACTAACTAAAAGAAACAAAAAAACCATAGTTCCTTTTAAAAATATTCAATATTAATTTTTATGCATAGATTTTAAAAAATCTAAAGTCATCCATTGAAATGTACTTTTGTAGTGTACGTAATCATAAACTAACTAATAGAAACAAAAGGTAATGGTTCCTTTTAAAAAATATTCAATTTATTTTTAATGCATAGATTTTAAAAAATCTAAAATCATCCAATTTTGTAATGTTTGTAATCATAAACAAACTAACAGAAAAAAAACAGTAAGGGTGGTATAGTCGAGTATACTCGACAATATAAACCCTGCACAAATGGTAGGCGGTGTCACCCCCTCAATCTACAAAAACATCGGAAAATCGGTCAAAAAATGTGGATTCTACTAAAAATTTAATTTTGTTGGCCTCTGAGGGGTAGCCATCAAAGAGAGGGTAATATTGTGGTATGCAGTTTTTAAGATGTATTATTAGTTGTGGAGATATAGCTTTTTTAAGAAAATTACTAGGGGTGGAGAAATTAAGAGGAGGGGGTAAAATTGTGGTTTGAAGTTTTGTAGAGGTACTCATTCCGAGTCTACATACCGACTTTCATTTTTCTAACTCTTTGGAATTTTGAGTTATAGCATTTTCAAAAAGAGGTTGGTGCTGGATAGGCGGCAAGGAGTGGGCGTGGAACAAAACTATTCAAACTTGATCTGCTGCCAAGCATCTACCCACCAAATTTCAAGTCGCTAGCTCTGATAGTTTCCGAGAACCATTAGTGAGGACGGTCGGACGGAGAGACGGACGGAGAGACGGACGGTCGGACGGACGTGGCTAAATCGATTTCTCTTGTCGTCCCGATCAAGAATATATATACTTTATGGGGTCCCCAGCCCTCCTTCACAGCGTTACATACATTTGGCTTTTGCACAAACACCCTATGATACACAGTATGTGTACAGGGTATAAACATGGTTCCTTTAAAATGTATTCAATATTAAATTTTTTGCATAGATTTAAAAAAAAAAATAAAAAAAATCAATTGAAATGCTCGTTTGTATGAATGTAATCATAAACTAACTAAAAGAAACAAAAAACATTGTTCCTTTTAAAAATATTCAATATTAATTTTTATGCATAGATTTAAAAACAAAAACAAAAACCCTCATTTGAAAAGCACTTTTGTAGTGTTTGTAATCATAAACTAACTAAAAGAAACAAAAAACTATAGTTCCTTTTAAAACTAGTCAATATTAATTATTATGCATAGATTTTAAAAAATCTAAAGTCATCCATTGAAATGTACTTTTGTAGTGTATGGTAAAAAAAAAATGGTTCCTTTTAAAAATATTCAATATTAATTTTTTATGCATAGATTTTAAGAAAAAAATCTAAAATCATCCATTGCAATGTTCTTTTGTAGTGTATGAAATCATAAACTAACTAAAAAAAACCAAAAATCATGGTTCCTTTTAAAATATACAATTTTATTTAAATAGTGCTGAAAATATCAAGAAAATCGGTCAAAAAATGTGGATTCTACTAAAAATTTAATTTTGTTGGCCTCTGAGGGGTAGCCATCAAAGAGATGGTAATATTGTGGTATGCAGTTTTCAAGATGTATTATTAGTTGTGGAGATATAGCTTTTTTAAGAAAAATACTAGGGGTGGAGAAATTAAGGGGAGGGGGTAAAATTGTTGTTTGAAGTTTTGTAGAGTTACTCATTCCGAGTCTACATACCGACTTTCATACTCTTTGGATGTTTGAGTTATAGCATTTTCAAAAAGAGAGTGGTGCTGGATGGGCGGCAAGGAGTGGGCGTGGAACAAAACCATTCAAACTTGATCTGCTGCCGAGCATCACGATTCTACCCACCAAATTTCAAGTCGCTAGCTCTCATAGTTTCCGAGAACCATTAGTGAGGACGGTCGGACGGAGAGACGGACGGTCGGACGGACGTGGCTAAATCGATTTCTCTTGTCGTTCCGATCAAGAATATATATACTTTATGGGGTCCCCTCCCCTCCTTCACAGCGTTACATACATTTGGCTTTTGCACAAATACCCTATGATACACAGTATGTGTACAGGGTATAAACATGGTTCCTTTAAAATGTATTCAATATTAAATGTTTTGCATAGATTTAAAAAAAAAAAATAAAAAAACATCCATTGAAGTGCTCTTTTGTATGAATGTAATCATAAACTAACTAAAAGAAACAAAAAACCATAGTTCCTTTTTAAAATATTCAATACTAATTTTTATGCATAGATTTTAAAAAATCTAAAGTCATCCATTGAAATGAACTTTTGTAGTGTATGCAATCATAAACTAACTAAAAGAAACCAAAAAAACATGGAACCTTCTAAAAATATTTAATATTAAGTTTTATGCATAGATTTTAAGAAAAAAATCTAAAATCATCCATTGAAATGTTCTTTTGTAGTGTTTGTAATTATAAACTAACTAAAAGAAACAAAAAAAAATGGTTTCTTTTAAAAATATCTAATATTAATTTTTATGCATAGATTTAAAAAAAAACTAAAATCATCCATTGCAATGTTCTTTTGTAGTATATGTTACCATAAACTAACTAAAAGAAACCAAAAATCATGGTTCCTTTTAATGTATACAATTTTAATATTCATGCATAGATTTAAAAAAAAAATCAAAAATGATTCATTGAAATGCTCTTTTTGAGTGACTCTAATCATAAAACCAAAAAACGTGGTTCCTTTTAATAATAATCAATATTAATTTTTATGCAAACATTTTAATATATCTAAAGTCATCCATTGAAATGTACTTTTGTAGTGTATGTAATCATAAACTAACTAAAAGAAACCAAAAATCATGGTTCCTTTTAAAATATTCCATTTTAATTTTTATGCATTGATTATAAAAATATCTAAAGTCATCCATTGTAATGATCTTTTTTAGTGATTGTAATCATAAACTAACTAATCGAAAGAAAAAAACATGGTTCCTCTTAAAATATTCAATTTTAATTTTTGTGCATAGATTTTAAAAAATCTAAAGTCATCCATTGAAATGTACTTTAATAGTGTACGTAATCATAAAGTAACTAAAAGAAACATAAGGTAATGGTTCCTTTTAAAAAATATTCAATTTATTTTTAATGCATAGATTTTAAAAAAATCTAAAATCATCCAGCCGACAGCAAAAGCTGTGTACCACAATATGGTTTGTGTATTTGCTAATAGTGAGGCAGGGCTCACAGTGCAATGTTGCCAATAGATGGCGCTTTAGTACGGGTTTTGTTACAAAGCATTGCTGCAAAATTTTAGTGTGTTGGTCTTTGCGGGGAAATTGGTAGTTTGTTGTATGCAGTTTTAAAAAGGTATGTTATCTGACTTTGCATACAAAATTTCAGCATTGTATTCTTTATACTTTAGGAGATACAGCAATTTTAAGAAAAAAATTACCTTTTGTTGTGCTCGATGGGCTGGAAGGAATGGGCGTGGCAAAAATTCTTTCAAACTTCATCTAGTGTTCGACCACACGAGACTATCTTCCAAATTTCAAGTCTCTAGCTTTAATAGTTTTCGCAGTGTTAAGTACGGTTTTTGTTACAAATAGGATAAAGCAGTGTTCAAAGCGCAATTTATGCCAAATTTCAATTTGTTTGTCTTTGCGTTGTCACACAGCGTTAAAAATGAAAGTTTGTGGTATGCAGTTTTAAAAAGGTATGTTTACTGAGTTTGCATACACAATTTCAGCATTGTATCTTTTATAGTTAAAGAGATACAGCAATTTTAAGAAAACGACTTTTTGAGGGGAAACGAAGGGGAGGGGGAAGAAATGTGGTATGCAGTTTTGTAGAGCTATACATACTGAGTCTACATACTCATTTTCATGTTTCAAACTCATCAGGTTTTCGAGCTACAGCCTTTTGAAAAAATGGGTGAGGACGGACGGACAGACAGGGCTATTCCAATTCGTCTTGTCATCCTGATCAAGAATATATATACTTTATAGGGTCCCCCTCCCCTCCTTCTATGCGTTACACAAATGCACAAATGGTACGCGGTGCCATCCCCTCAATCTACAAAAACATCTGAAAATCGGTCAAAAAATGTGGATTCTACTAAAAATTTAATTTTGTTGGCCTCTGAGGGGTAGCCATTTAGAGAGGGTAATATTGTGGTATGCAGTTTTTAAGATGTATTATTAGTTGTGGAGATATAGCTTTTTTAAGAAAAATACTAGGGGTGGAGAAATTAAGGGGAGGGGGTAAAATTGTGATTTGAAGTTTTGTAGAGTTACTCATTCCGAGTCTACATACCGACTTTCATTTTTCTAACTCTTTGGAATTTTGAGTTATAGCATTTTCAAAATGAGTTTGGTGCTGGATAGGCGGCAAGGAGTGGGCGTGGAACAAAACCATTCTAACTTGATCTGCTGCCAAGCATCTACCCACCAAATTTCAAGTCGCTAGCTCTTATAGTTTCCGAGAACCATTAGTGTGGACGGACGGACGGACAGATGAAGAGACGAACAGTCGGACGGACGTGGCTTAATCAATTTCTCTTGTCGTTCCGATCAAGTATATTAATACTTTATGGGGTCCCCTTCCCCTCCTTCACAGCGTTACATACATTTGTCTTTTGCACAAAAACCCTATGATACACAGTATGTGTACAGGGTATAAGCATGGTTCCTTTAAAATGTATTCAATATTAAATTTTTTGCATAGATTTAAAAAAAAAAAATAAAAAACATCCATTGAAATGCTCTTTTGTATGAATATAATCATAAACTAACTAAAAACCAGTAAGGACGCTATCTTCAGCAAGGCTGAAGCTATAATACTTTTCACGTTGTGTCACTAAAAAACTAAATGAATAGTTTTCATGCCTCCCTAACAACATAACTGTAAGGTTTCAAGTCAATTGGTTAAAAAACAAAAAAGTTTTCCATACAGCGGTTCAAGTTTTGCGATAAGTGGGCGTAGCCATGCCCACTTTTGGTCAAAATAGTTTTCATTCCTCCCTAAGAAGATAACTGTAAGGTTTCAAGTCAATTGGTCAATTTTCGCTAAAAGAAGGCGTGGGCACGCCCACTTTTGGTCAAAATTGTTTTCATTCCTCCCTAAGAACATAACTGTAAAGTTTCAAGTCAATTGGTTAAAAAACACAAAATTTTTCCATACAACGGGTCAAATTTCGCTATAAAAGGGCGTGGCCACGCCCACTTTTGGTCAAAATAGTTTTCATTCCTCCCTAAGAACATAACTGTAAAGTTTCAAGTCAATTCGTTGAAAAACAAAAAAGTTTTCCATACAACGGGTCAATTTTTGCTATAAGTGGGCGTGGCGACGCCCACTTTTGGTCAACATTGTTTTCATTCCTCCCTAAGAACATAACTGTAAAGTTTCAAGTCAATTGGTTAAAAAACAAAAAAGTTTTCCATACAACGGGTCCAATTTCGCTATAAAAGGGCGTGGCCGCGCCCACTTTTGGTCAAAATTGTTTTCATTCCTCCCTAAGAACATAACTGTAAAGTTTCAAGTCAATTGGTTAAAAAACACAAAAGTTTTCCATACAACGGGTCAAATTTCGCTATAAAAGGGCGTGGCTACGCCCACTTTTGGTCAAAATAGTTTTCATTCCTCCCAAAGAACATAACTGTAAAGTTTCAAGTCAATTCGTTGAAAAACAAAAAAGTTTTCCATACAACGGGTCAATTTTTGCTATAAGTGGGCGTGGCTACGCCCACTTTTGGTCAAAATAGTTTTCATTCCTCCCTAAGAACATAACTGTAAAGTTTCAAGTCAATTGGTTAAAAAACAAAAAAGTTTTCCATACAACGGGTCAATTTTCGCTATAAGTGGGCGTGGCTACGCGTGGCTACGCCCACTTTTGGTCAAAATAGTTTTCATTCCTTCCTAAGAACATAACTTTAAAATTTCAAGTCAATTGGTTAAAAAACAAAAAAGTTTTTCATACAACGGGTCAATTTTCGCTAGAAGTGGGCGTGGCTACGCGTGGCTACGCGTGGCTACGCCCATTTTTGATCAAAATAGTTTTCATTCCTCACCAAGAACATATCTTTAAAATTTCAAGTCAATTGGTTGAAAAACAAAAAAGTTGTCCATACAACGACGTGAATATTGCTTCTCTTCCTCTTCTTCATTTTGTATGGGAGCTACCAGTTCCAGATGTCCAATATCATTGAAACTTTCAGGCATGTAGTCGGAATATGTAGAACTACTATGTTTAAAATTTCAGCACTCTATCATACAAAACAAAAAACTTTTCCATACAACGACTCAAGTTTTGTTCATTTTCCTTCTTCTTTTCGTATAGGGGCTACCAGTTCCAGTGGTCCGATATGGCTGGATCCGACAAATGAGTTGATCGCACAAATAAGCAGTCTCTGTGCAAAATTTCAGCTCAATATCTTCAAAACTGTGGGAGGAGATTGTATATATACAGACAGACGGACGGACAGACGGACATGGCTAAATCAACTTGTCTTGTCGTCCTGATCAAGAATATATATACTTTATATAGTCGGAAATGAATATTTCGATCTGTTACAAACTTCAGCACAAAGTTATTATACTATTTCACATACGTGAAAAGTATAAAAACAAGAACCAGTAAGGATGCTATCTTCAGCAAGGCTGAAGCTATAATACTTTTCACTTTGTGTCACTATAAAAAAAACTGAATGAATAGTTTTCATGCATCCCTAACAACATAACTGTAATGTTTCAAGTCAATTCGTTAAAAAACAAAAAATTTTTCCATACAAAGCGTCAAGTTAAGCTATAAGTGGGCGTGGCCATGCCCACTTTTGATCAAAATAGTTTTCATTCCTCCCTAAGAGCACAACTGCAAAGTTTCAAGTCAATTGGTTAAAAAACAAAAAAGTTTTCCATACAACGGGTAAATTTTCGCTATAAGTGGGCGTGGCTACGCCCACTTTTGGTCAAAATAGTTTTCATGCATCCCTAACAACATAACTGTAATGTTTCAAGTCAATTCGTTAAAAAACAAAAAATTTTTCCATACAAAGCGTCAAGTTAAGCTATAAGTGGGCGTGGCCATGCCCACTTTTGATCAAAATAGTTTTCATTCCTCCCTAAGAGCACAACTGCAAAGTTTCAAGTCAATTGGTTAAAAAACAAAAAAGTTTTCCATACAACGGGTAAATTTTCGCTATAAGTGGGCGTGGCTACGCCCACTTTTGATCAAAATAGTTTTCATTCCTCCCTAAGAGCATAACTGCAAAGTTTCAAGTCAATTGGTCAAAAAACAAAAAAGTTTTCCATACAACGGGTCAATTTTCGCTATTAGTAAGCGTGGCTACGCCCACTTTTGGTCAAAATAATTTTCATTCCTCCCTAGGAACATAACTGTAAAGTTTCAAGTCAATTGGTTAAAAAACAAAAAAGTTTTCCATACAAAGCGTCAAGTTAAGCTATAAGTGGGCGTGGCCATGCCCACTTTTGATCAAAATAGTTTTCATTCCTCCCTAAGAGCACAACTGCAAAGTTTCAAGTCAATTGGTTAAAAAACAAAAAAGTTTTCCATACAACGGGTAAATTTTCGCTATAAGTGGGCGTGGCTACGCCCACTTTTGATCAAAATAGTTTTCATTCCTCCCTAAGAGCATAACTGCAAAGTTTCAAGTCAATTGGTCAAAAAACAAAAAAGTTTTCCATACAACGGGTCAATTTTCGCTATTAGTAAGCGTGGCTACGCCCACTTTTGGTCAAAATAATTTTCATTCCTCCCTAGGAACATAACTGTAAAGTTTCAAGTCAATTGGTTAAAAAACAAAAAAGTTTTCCATGCAAAAGGTCAAGTTAAGCTATAAGTGGGCCACGCCCACTTTTGATCAAAATAGTTTTCATTCCTCCCTAAGAACATAACTGTAAAGTTTCAAGTCAATTGATTAAAAAACAAAAAAGTTTTCCATACAAAGGGTCAAGTTAAGCTATAAGTGGGCGTGGCCACGCCCACTTTTGATCAAAATAGTTTTCATTCCTCCCTAAGAGCATAACTGCAAAGTTTCAAGTCAATTGGTTAAAAAACAAAAAAGTTTTCCATACAACGGGTCAATTTTCGCTATAAGTGGGCGTGGCTACGCCTGGCTACGCCCACTTTTGGTCAAAATAGTTTTTATTCCTCTCTAAGAACATAACTGTAAAGTTTCAAGTCAATTGGTTAAAAAACAAAAAAGTTTTCCATACAACGGGTAAATTTTCGCTATAAGTGGGCGTGGCTACGCGTATTTACGCCCACTTTTGGTCAAAATAGTTTTCATTCCTCCCTAAGAACATAACTTTAAAATTTCAAGTCAATTGGTTAAGAAACAAAAAAGTTTTCCATACAACGACGTGAATATGGCTTCTCTTCCTCTTCTTCATTTTGTATGGGAGCTACCAGTTCCAGATGTCCAATCTCAATGAAACTTTCAGGCATGTAGTCGGACCATGTAAAACTACTATGTTTAAAATTTCAGCACTCTATTGTACAAAACAAAAAAGTTTTGTATACAACGATTCAAGTTTTGTTCACTTTTCTTCTTCTTTTCGTATGGGAGCTACCTGTTCCAATAATCCGATCATGCTGGTTCCGACGAATGATTCATCGTAATAAATTTTAAGACTCTGTGCAAAGTTTCAGATCGATAGCTTCAAAACTGAGGGACTAGTTTGCATACATACAGACAGACAGACAGACGGACAGACGGACATGGCTAAATCAACTCGTCTTGTCGTCCTGATCAAGAATATATATACTTTATATAGTCGGAAATTAATATTTCGATCTGTTACAAACTCCGTGACAAAGTTATTATACTATTTCACATAAGTGAAAAGTATAAACATGGTTCCTTTTAAAAATATTCAATATTAATTTTTATGCATAGATTTAAAAAAAAAAACCCAAAAACCATCCATTGAAAACTACTTTTGTAGTGTACGTAATCATAAACTAACCAAAAGAAACAAAAGGTAATGGTTCCTTTTAAAAAATATTCAATTTATTTTTAATGCATAGATTTTAAAAAAATCTAAAATCATCCAATTTTGTAATGTTTGTAATCATAAACAAACTAACAGAATAAAAACAGTAAGGGTGGTATAGTCGAGTATACTCGACAATATAAACCCTGCACAAATGGTAGGCGGTGCCACCCCCTCAATCTACAAAAACATCAGAAAATCGGTCAAAAAATGTGGATTCTACTAAAAATTTAATTCTGTTGGCCTCTGAGGGGTAGCCATTTAGAGAGGGTAATATTGTGGTATGCAGTTTTTAAGATGTATTATTAGTTGTGGAGATATAGCTTTTTTAAGAAAAATACTTGGCGCGGCGAAGTTATGGGGAGGGGGTAAAATTGTGATTTGAAGTTTTGTAGAGTTACTCATTCCGAGTCTACAACCGACTTTAATTTTTCTAACTCTTTGGAATTTTAAGTTATAGCATTTTCAAAAAGAGGTTGGTGCTGGATGGGCGGCAAGGAGTGGGCGTGGAACAAAACCATTCAAACTTGATCTGCTGCCGAGCATCACGATTCTACCCACCAAATTTCAAGTCGCTAGCTCTCATAGTTTCCGAGAACCATTAGTGAGGTCGGTCGGACGGAGAGACGGACGGTCGGACGGACGTGGCTAAATCGATTTCTCTTGTCGTCCCAATCAAGAATATATATACTTTATGGGGTCCCCCTCCCCTCCTTCACAACGTTACATACATTTGGCTTTTGCAGAAACACCCTATGATACACAGTATGTGTACAGGGTATAAACATGGTTCCTTTAAAATGTATTCAATATTAAATTTTTTGCATAGATTTAAAAAAAAATAAAAAAACATCCATTGAAATGCTCTTATGTATGAATGTAATCATAAACTAACTAAAAGAAACAAAAAACATGGTTCCTTTTAAAAATATTCAAAAATATTTCAAAAAATCTAAAGTCATCCATTGAAATGTAGTTTTGTAGTGTATGTAACAAAAAAAAATGGTTCCTTTTAAAAATATTCAATAATAATTTTTTATGCATAGATTTTAAGAAAAAAATCTAAAATCATCCATTGCAATGTTCTTTTGTAGTGTATGTAATAATAAACTAACTAAAAAAAAAAAAAATCATGGTTCCTTTTAAAATATACAATTTTATTTAAATAGTGCTGAAAATATCAAGAAAATCGGTCAAAAAATGTGGATTCTACTAAAAATTTAATTTTGTTGGCCTCTGAGGGGTAGCCATTTAGAGAGGGTAATATTGTGGTATGCAGTTTTTAAGATGTATTATTAGTTGTGGAGATATAGCTTTTTTAAGAAATATACTTGGCGCGGAGAAATTAAGGGGAGGGGGTAAAATTGTGATTTGAAGTTTTGTAGAGTTACTCATTCCGAGTCTACAACCGACTTTCATTTTTCTAACTCTTTGAAATTTTAAGTTATAGCATTTTCAAAAAGAGGTTGGTGCTGGATGGGCGGCAAGGAGTGGGCGTGGAACAAAACCATTCAAACTTGATCTGCTGCAGAGCATCACGATTCTACCCACCAAATTTCAATTCGCTAGCTCTTATAGTTTCCGAGAACAATTAGTGCGGACGGACGGACGGACAGATGGAGAGACGAACAGTCGGACGGACGTGGCTTAATCAATTTCTCTTGTCGTCCCGATCAAGAATATATGTATATACTTTATGGGGTCCCCCTCCCCTCCTTTACAGCGTTACATATATTTGGCTTTTGCACAAACAACCTTTGATACACAGTATGTGTACAGGGTATAAACATGGTTCCTTTAAAATGTATTCAATATTAAATTTTTTGCATAGATTTAAAAAAAATAAAAAAACATCCATTGAAATGCTCTTATGTATGAATGTAATCATAAACTAACTAAAAGAAACAAAAAACATGATTCCTTTTAAAAATATTCAAAAATATTTAAAAAAAATCTAAAGTCATCCATTGAAATGTAGTTTTGTAGTGTATGTAACAAAAAAAAATGGTTCCTTTTAAAAATATTCAATAATAATTTTTTATGCATAGAGTTTAAGAAAAAAATCTAAAATCATCCATTGCAATGTTCTTTTGTAGTGTATGTAATAATAAACTAACTAAAAAAAAAAAAATCATGGTTCCTTTGAAAATATACAATTTTATTTAAATAGTGCTGAAATTATCAAGAAAATCGGTCAAAAAATGTGGATTCTACTAAAAATTTAATTTTGTTGGCCTCTGAGGGGTAGCCATCAAAGAGATGGTAATATTGTGGTATGCAGTTTTCAAGATGTATTATTAGTTGTGGAGATATAGCCTTTTTAAGAAAAAAACTAGGGGCGGAGAAATTAAGGGGAGGCGGTAAAATTGTTGTTTGAAGTTTTGTAGAGATACTCATTCTGAGTCTACATACCGACTTTCATGTTTCTAACTCTTTGGATGTTTGAGTAATAGCATTTTCAAAAAGAGGGTGGTGCTGGATGGGCGGCAAGGAGTGGGCGTGGAACAAAACCATTCAAACTTGATCTGCTGCCGAGCATCACGATTCTACCCACCAAATTTCAAGTCGCTAGCTCTTATAGTTTCCGAGAACCATTAGTGAGGACGGACGTCGGACAGATGGAGAGACGAACAGTCGGACGGACGTGGCTTAATCAATTTCTCTTGTCGTCCCGATCAAGAATATATATACTTTATGGGGTCCCCCTCCCCTCCTTCACAGCGTTACATACATTTGGCTTTTGCACAAACACCCTATGATACACAGTATGTGTACAGGGTATAAACATGGTTCCTTTAAAATGTATTCAATATTAAATTTTTTGCATAGATTTAAAAAAAAATAAAAAAACATCCATTGTAATGCTCTTATGTATGAATGTAATCATAAACTAACTAAAACAAACAAAAAACATGGTGCCTTTTAAAAATATTCAAAAATATTTTAAAAAAATCTAAAGTCATCCATTGAAATGTAGTTTTGTAGTGTATGTAACAAAAAAAAATGGTTCCTTTTAAAAATATTCAATACTAATTTTTTATGCATAGATTTTAAGAAAAAAATCTAAAATCATCCATTGCAATGTTCTTTTGTAGTGTATGTAATAATAAACTAACTAAAAAAAAAAAAAATCATGGTTCCTTTTAAAATATACAATTTTATTTATATAGTGCTGAAAATATCAAGAAAATCGGTCAAAAAATGTGGATTCTACTAAAAATTTAATTTTGTTGGCCTCTGAGGGGTAGCCATCAAAGAGATGGTAATATTGTGGTATGCAGTTTTCAAGATGTATTAGTAGTTGTGGAGATATAGCTTTTTTAAGAAAAAAACTAGGGGCGGAGAAATTAAGGGGAGGCGGTAAAATTGTTGTTTGAAGTTTTGTAGAGATACTCATTCTGAGTCTACATACCGACTTTCATGTTTCTAACTCTTTGGATGTTTGAGTTACAGCATTTTCAAAAAGAGGGTGGTGCTGGATGGGCGGCAAGGAGTGGGCGTGGAACAAAACCATTCAAACTTGATCTGCTGCCGAGCATCACGATTCTACCCACCAAATTTCAATTCGCTAGCTCTTATAGTTTCCGAGAACAATTAGTGCGGACGGACGGACGGACAGATGGAGAGACGAACAGTCGGACGGACGTGGCTTAATCAATTTCTCTTGTCGTCCCGATCAAGAATATATATACTTTATGGGGTCCCCCTCCCCTCCTTCACAGCGTTACATACATTTGGCTTTTGCACAAACACCCTTTGATACACAGTATGTGTACAGGGTATAAACATGGTTCCTTTAAAATGTATTCAATATTAAATGTTTTGCATAGATTTAAAAAAAAAAATAAAAAAACATCCATTGAAATGCTCTTTTGTATGAATGTAATCATAAACTAACTAAAAGAAACGAAAAACATGGTTCCTTTTAAAAATATTCAATATTAATTTTTATGCATAGATTTAAAAAAAACAAAAACCATCCATTGAAAAGTACTTTTGTAGTGTTTGTAATCATAAACTAACTAAAAGAAACAAAAAACCATAGTTCCTTTTAAAACTAGTCAATATTAATTATTATACATAGATTTTAAAAAATCTAAAGTCATCCATTGAAATGTACTTTTGTAGTGTATGTAACAAAAAAAAAAAAAAAATGGTTCCTTTTAAAAATATTCAATATTAATTTTTTATGCATAGATTTTAAGAAAAAAATTTAAAATCATGCATTGCAATGTTCTTTTGTAGTGTATGTAATCATAAACTAACTAAAAAAAACCAAAAATCATGGTTCCTTTTAAAATATACAATTTTATTTAAATACTGCTGAAAATATCAAGAAAATCGGTCAAAAAATGTGGATTCTACTAAAAATTTAATTTTGTTGGCTTCTGAGGGGTAGCCATCAAAGAGATGGTAATATTGTGGTATGCAGTTTTCAAGATGTATTATTAGTTGTGGAGATATAGCTTTTTAAAGAAAAAAACTAGGGGTCGAGAAATTAAGGGGAGGGGTAAAAATGTTGTTGAAGTTTTGTAGAGTTACTCATTCTGAGTCTACATACCGACTTTCATGTTTCTAACTCTTTGGATGTTTGAGTTATAGCATTTTCAAAAAGAGGTTGGTGCTGGATGGGCGGCAAGGAGTGGGCGTGGAACAAAACCATTCAAACTTGATCTGCTGCCGAGCATCACGATTCTACCCACCAAATTTCAATTCGCTAGCTCTTATAGTTTCCGAGAACAATTAGTGCGGACGGACGGACGGACAGATGGAGAGACGAACAGTCGGACGGACGTGGCTTAATCAATTTCTCTTGTCGTCCCGATCAAGAATATATATACTTTATGGGGTCCCCCTCCCCTCCTTCACAGCGTTACATACATTTGGCTTTTGCACAAACACCCTATGATACACAGTATGTGTACAGGGTATAAACATGGTTCCCTTAAAATGTATTCAATATTAAATTTTTTGCATAGATTTAAAAAAAACATAAAAAAACATCCATTGAAATGCTCTTTTGTATGAATGTAATCATAAACTAACTAAAAGAAACAAAAAACATGGTTCCTTTTAAAAATATTCAATATTAATTTTTATGCATAGATTTAAAAAAAAAAAACAAAAACCATCCATTGAAAAGTACTTTTGTAGTGTTTGTAATCATAAACTAACTAAAAGAAACAAAAAACCATAGTTCCTTTTAAAACTAGTCAATATTAATTATTATACATAGATTTTAAAAAATCTAAAGTCATCCATTGAAATGTACTTTTGTAGTGTATGTAACAAAAAAAATATGGTTCCTTTTAAAAATATTCAATATTAATTTTTTATGCATAGATTTTAAGAAAAAAATCTAAAATCATCCATTGCAATCTTCTTTTGTAGTGTATGTAATCATAAACTAACTAAAAAAAAACCAAAAATCATGGTTCCTTTTAAAATATACAATTTTATTTAAATACTGCTGAAAATATCAAGAAAATCGGTCAAAAAATGTGGATTCTACTAAAAATTTAATTTTGTTGGCCTCTGAGGGGTAGCCATTTAGAGAGGGTAATATTGTGGTATGCAGTTTTTAAGATGTATTATTAGTTGTGGAGATATAGCTTTTTTAAGAAATATACTTGGCGCGGAGAAATTAAGGGGAGGGGGTAAAATTGTGATTTGAAGTTTTGTAGAGTTACTCATTCCGAGTCTACAACCGACTTTCATTTTTCTAACTCTTTGAAATTTTAAGTTATAGCATTTTCAAAAAGAGGTTGGTGCTGGATGGGCGGCAAGGAGTGGGCGTGGAACAAAACCATTCAAACTTGATCTGCTGCCGAGCATCACGATTCTACCCACCAAATTTCAATTCGCTAGCTCTTATAGTTTCCGAGAACAATTAGTGCGGACGGACGGACGGACAGATGGAGAGACGAACAGTCGGACGGACGTGGCTTAATCAATTTCTCTTGTCGTCCCAATCAAGAATATATATACTTTAAGGGGTCCCCCTCCCCACCTTCACAACGTTACATACATTTGGCTTTTGCACAAACACCCTATGATACACAGTATGTGTACAGGGTATAAACATGGTTCCTTTAAAATGTATTCAATATTAAATTTTTTGCATAGATTTAAAAAAAAATAAAAAAACATCCATTGTAATGCTCTTATGTATGAATGTAATCATAAACTAACTAAAACAAACAAAAAACATGGTGCCTTTTAAAAATATTCAAAAATATTTTAAAAAAATCTAAAGTCATCCATTGAAATGTAGTTTTGTAGTGTATGTAACAAAAAAAAATGGTTCCTTTTAAAAATATTCAATACTAATTTTTTATGCATAGATTTTAAGAAAAAAATCTAAAATCATCCATTGCAATGTTCTTTTGTAGTGTATGTAATAATAAACTAACTAAAAAAAAAAAAAATCATGGTTCCTTTTAAAATATACAATTTTATTTATATAGTGCTGAAAATATCAAGAAAATCGGTCAAAAAATGTGGATTCTACTAAAAATTTAATTTTGTTGGCCTCTGAGGGGTAGCCATCAAAGAGATGGTAATATTGTGGTATGCAGTTTTCAAGATGTATTAGTAGTTGTGGAGATATAGCTTTTTTAAGAAAAAAACTAGGGGCGGAGAAATTAAGGGGAGGCGGTAAAATTGTTGTTTGAAGTTTTGTAGAGATACTCATTCTGAGTCTACATACCGACTTTCATGTTTCTAACTCTTTGGATGTTTGAGTTACAGCATTTTCAAAAAGAGGGTGGTGCTGGATGGGCGGCAAGGAGTGGGCGTGGAACAAAACCATTCAAACTTGATCTGCTGCCGAGCATCACGATTCTACCCACCAAATTTCAATTCGCTAGCTCTTATAGTTTCCGAGAACAATTAGTGCGGACGGACGGACGGACAGATGGAGAGACGAACAGTCGGACGGACGTGGCTTAATCAATTTCTCTTGTCGTCCCGATCAAGAATATATATACTTTATGGGGTCCCCCTCCCCTCCTTCACAGCGTTACATACATTTGGCTTTTGCACAAACACCCTTTGATACACAGTATGTGTACAGGGTATAAACATGGTTCCTTTAAAATGTATTCAATATTAAATGTTTTGCATAGATTTAAAAAAAAAAATAAAAAAACATCCATTGAAATGCTCTTTTGTATGAATGTAATCATAAACTAACTAAAAGAAACGAAAAACATGGTTCCTTTTAAAAATATTCAATATTAATTTTTATGCATAGATTTAAAAAAAACAAAAACCATCCATTGAAAAGTACTTTTGTAGTGTTTGTAATCATAAACTAACTAAAAGAAACAAAAAACCATAGTTCCTTTTAAAACTAGTCAATATTAATTATTATACATAGATTTTAAAAAATCTAAAGTCATCCATTGAAATGTACTTTTGTAGTGTATGTAACAAAAAAAAAAAAAAAAATGGTTCCTTTTAAAAATATTCAATATTAATTTTTTATGCATAGATTTTAAGAAAAAAATTTAAAATCATGCATTGCAATGTTCTTTTGTAGTGTATGTAATCATAAACTAACTAAAAAAAACCAAAAATCATGGTTCCTTTTAAAATATACAATTTTATTTAAATACTGCTGAAAATATCAAGAAAATCGGTCAAAAAATGTGGATTCTACTAAAAATTTAATTTTGTTGGCTTCTGAGGGGTAGCCATCAAAGAGATGGTAATATTGTGGTATGCAGTTTTCAAGATGTATTATTAGTTGTGGAGATATAGCTTTTTAAAGAAAAAAACTAGTGGTCGAGAAATTAAGGGGAGGGGTAAAAATGTTGTTGAAGTTTTGTAGAGTTACTCATTCTGAGTCTACATACCGACTTTCATGTTTCTAACTCTTTGGATGTTTGAGTTATAGCATTTTCAAAAAGAGGTTGGTGCTGGATGGGCGGCAAGGAGTGGGCGTGGAACAAAACCATTCAAACTTGATCTGCTGCCGAGCATCACGATTCTACCCACCAAATTTCAATTCGCTAGCTCTTATAGTTTCCGAGAACAATTAGTGCGGACGGACGGACGGACAGATGGAGAGACGAACAGTCGGACGGACGTGGCTTAATCAATTTCTCTTGTCGTCCCGATCAAGAATATATATACTTTATGGGGTCCCCCTCCCCTCCTTCACAGCGTTACATACATTTGGCTTTTGCACAAACACCCTATGATACACAGTATGTGTACAGGGTATAAACATGGTTCCCTTAAAATGTATTCAATATTAAATTTTTTGCATAGATTTAAAAAAAACATAAAAAAACATCCATTGAAATGCTCTTTTGTATGAATGTAATCATAAACTAACTAAAAGAAACAAAAAACATGGTTCCTTTTAAAAATATTCAATATTAATTTTTATGCATAGATTTAAAAAAAAAAAAACAAAAACCATCCATTGAAAAGTACTTTTGTAGTGTTTGTAATCATAAACTAACTAAAAGAAACAAAAAACCATAGTTCCTTTTAAAACTAGTCAATATTAATTATTATACATAGATTTTAAAAAATCTAAAGTCATCCATTGAAATGTACTTTTGTAGTGTATGTAACAAAAAAAATATGGTTCCTTTTAAAAATATTCAATATTAATTTTTTATGCATAGATTTTAAGAAAAAAATCTAAAATCATCCATTGCAATCTTCTTTTGTAGTGTATGTAATCATAAACTAACTAAAAAAAAACCAAAAATCATGGTTCCTTTTAAAATATACAATTTTATTTAAATACTGCTGAAAATATCAAGAAAATCGGTCAAAAAATGTGGATTCTACTAAAAATTTAATTTTGTTGGCCTCTGAGGGGTAGCCATTTAGAGAGGGTAATATTGTGGTATGCAGTTTTTAAGATGTATTATTAGTTGTGGAGATATAGCTTTTTTAAGAAATATACTTGGCGCGGAGAAATTAAGGGGAGGGGGTAAAATTGTGATTTGAAGTTTTGTAGAGTTACTCATTCCGAGTCTACAACCGACTTTCATTTTTCTAACTCTTTGGAATTTTAAGTTATAGCATTTTCAAAAAGAGGTTGGTGCTGGATGGGCGGCAAGGAGTGGGCGTGGAACAAAACCATTCAAACTTGATCTGCTGCCGAGCATCACGATTCTACCCACCAAATTTCAAGTCGCTAGCTCTCATAGTTTCCGAGAACCATTAGTGAGGTCGGTCGGACGGAGAGACGGACGGTCGGACGGACGTGGCTAAATCGATTTCTCTTGTCGTCCCAATCAAGAATATATATACTTTAAGGGGTCCCCCTCCCCACCTTCACAACGTTACATACATTTGGCTTTTGCAGAAACACCCTATGATACACAGTATGTGTACAGGGTATAAACATGGTTCCTTTAAAATGTATTCAATATTAAATGTTTTGCATAGATTTAAAAAAAAAAATAAAAAAACATCCATTGAAATGCTCTTTTGTATGAATGTAATCATAAACTAACTAAAAGAAACAAAAAACAAGGTTCCTTTTAAAAATATTCAATATTAATTTTTATGCATAGATTTAAAAAAAAAAAAACAAAAACCATCCATTGAAAAGTACTTTTGTAGTGTTTGTAATCATAAACTAATTAAAAGAAACAAAAAACCATAGTTCCTTTTAAAACTAGTCAATATTAATTATTATACATAGATTTTAAAAAATCTAAAGTCATCCATTGAAATGTACTTTTGTAGTGTATGTAACAAAAAAAAAAATGGTTCCTTTTAAAAATATTCAATATTAATTTTTTATGCATAGATTTTAAATATTATTATTATTATCAATATTAATTATTATACATAGATTTTAAAAAATCAAAAGTCATCCATTGAAATTTACTTTTGTAGTGTATGTAACAAAAAAAAAAATGGTTCCTTTTAAAAATATTCAATATTAATTTTTTATGCATAGATTTTAAGAAAAAAATCTAAAATCATCCATTGCAATGTTCTTTTGTAGTGTATGTAATCATAAACTAACTAAAAAAAAACCAAAAATCAATCTACAAACAATCTACAAAAACATCAGAAAATCGGTCAAAAAATGTGGATTCTACTAAAAATTTAATTTTGTTGGCCTCTGAGGGGTAGCCATTTAGAGAGGGTAATATTGTGGTATGCAGTTTTTAAGATGTATTATTAGTTGTGGAGATATAGCTTTTTTAAGAAATATACTTGGCGCGGAGAAATTAAGGGGAGGGGGTAAAATTGTGATTTGAAGTTTTGTAGAGTTACTCATTCCGAGTCTACAACCGACTTTCATTTTTCTAACTCTTTGGAATTTTAAGTTATAGCATTTTCAAAAAGAGGTTGGTGCTGGATGGGCGGCAAGGAGTGGGCGTGGAACAAAACCATTCAAACTTGATCTGCTGCCGAGCATCACGATTCTACCCACCAAATTTCAATTCGCTAGCTCTTATAGTTTCCGAGAACAATTAGTGCGGACGGACGGACGGACAGATGGAGAGACGAACAGTCGGACGGACGTGGCTTAATCAATTTCTCTTGTCGTCCCGATCAAGACTATATATACTTTATGGGGTCCCCCTCCCCTCCTTCACAGCGTTACATACATTTGGCTTTTGCACAAACACCCTATGATACACAGTATGTGTACAGGGTATAAACATGGTTCCTTTAAAATGTATTCAATATTAAATTTTTTGCATAGATTTAAAAAAAAATAAAAAAACATCCATTGAAATGCTCTTTTGTATGAATGTAATCATAAACTAACTAAAAGAAACAAAAAACAAGGTTCCTTTTAAAAATATTCAATATTAATTTTTATGCATAGATTTAAAAAAAAAAAAACAAAAACCATCCATTGAAAAGTACTTTTGTAGTGTTTGTAATCATAAACTAATTAAAAGAAACAAAAAACCATAGTTCCTTTTAAAACTAGTCAATATTAATTATTATACATAGATTTTAAAAAATCTAAAGTCATCCATTGAAATGTACTTTTGTAGTGTATGTAACAAAAAAAAAAATGGTTCCTTTTAAAAATATTCAATATTAATTTTTTATGCATAGATTTTAAATATTATTATTATTATCAATATTAATTATTATACATAGATTTTAAAAAATCAAAAGTCATCCATTGAAATTTACTTTTGTAGTGTATGTAACAAAAAAAAAAATGGTTCCTTTTAAAAATATTCAATATTAATTTTTTATGCATAGATTTTAAGAAAAAAATCTAAAATCATCCATTGCAATGTTCTTTTGTAGTGTATGTAATAATAAACTAACTAAAAAAAAAAAAATCATGGTTCTTGAAAATATACAATTTTATTTAAATAGTGCTGAAAATATCAAGAAAATCGGTCAAAAAATGTGGATTCTACTAAAAATTTAATTTTGTTGGCCTCTGAGGGGTAGCCATCAAAGAGATGGTAATATTGTGGTATGCAGTTTTCAAGATGTATTATTAGTTGTGGAGATATAGCCTTTTTAAGAAAAAAACTAGGGGCGGAGAAATTAAGGGGAGGCGGTAAAATTGTTGTTTGAAGTTTTGTAGAGATACTCATTCTGAGTCTACATACCGACTTTCATGTTTCTAACTCTTTGGATGTTTGAGTAATTGAGCATTTTCAAAAAGAGGGTGGTGCTGGATGGGCGGCAAGGAGTGGGCGTGGAACAAAACCATTCAAACTTGATCTGCTGCCGAGCATCACGATTCTACCCACCAAATTTCAAGTCGCTAGCTCTTATAGTTTCCGAGAACCATTAGTGAGGACGGACGTCGGACAGATGGAGAGACGAACAGTCGGACGGACGTGGCTTAATCAATTTCTCTTGTCGTCCCGATCAAGACTATATATACTTTATGGGGTCCCCCTCCCCTCCTTCACAGCGTTACATACATTTGGCTTTTGCACAAACACCCTATGATACACAGTATGTGTACAGGGTATAAACATGGTTCCTTTAAAATGTATTCAATATTAAATTTTTTGCATAGATTTAAAAAAAAATAAAAAAACATCCATTGAAATGCTCTTATGTATGAATGTAATCATAAACTAACTAAAACAAACAAAAAACATGGTGCCTTTTAAAAATATTCAAAAATATTTAAAAAAAATCTAAAGTCATCCATTGAAATGTAGTTTTGTAGTGTATGTAACAAAAAAAAATGGTTCCTTTTAAAAATATTCAATACTAATTTTTTATGCATAGATTTTAAGAAAAAAATCTAAAATCATCCATTGCAATGTTCTTTTGTAGTGTATGTAATCATAAACTAACTAAAAGAAACAAAAAACCATAGTTCCTTTTAAAACTAGTCAATATTAATTATTATACATAGATTTTAAAAAATCTAAAGTCATCCATTGAAATGTACTTTTGTAGTGTATGTAACAAACAAAATATGGTTCCTTTTAAAAATATTCAATATTAATTTTTTATGCATAGATTTTAAGAAAAAAATCTAAAATCATCCATTGCAATCTTCTTTTGTAGTGTATGTAATCATAAACTAACTAAAAAAAACCAAAAACATGGTTCCTTTTAAAAATATTCAAAAATATTTAAAAAAATCTAAAGTCATCCATTGAAATGTAGTTTTGTAGTGTATGTAACAAAAAAAAAATGGTTCCTTTTAAAAATATTCAATAATAATTTTTTATGCATAGATTTTAAAAAAAAAATCTAAAATCATCCATTGCAATGTTCTTTTGTAGTGTATGTAATAATAAACTAACTAAAAAAAAAAAAAATCATGGTTCCTTTTAAAATATACAATTTTATTTAAATAGTGCTGAAAATATCAAGAAAATCGGTCAAAAAATGTGGATTCTACTAAAAATTTAATTTTGTTGGCCTCTGAGGGGTAGCCATCAAAGAGATGGTAATATTGTGGTATGCAGTTTTCAAGATGTATTATTAGTTGTGGAGATATAGCTTTTTTAAGAAAAAAACTAGGGGCGGAGAAATTAAGGGGAGGCGGTAAAATTGTTGTTTGAAGTTTTGTAGAGATACTCATTCTGAGTCTACATACCGACTTTCATGTTTCTAACTCTTTGGATGTTTGAGTAATAGCATTTTCAAAAAGAGGGTGGTGCTGGATGGGCGGCAAGGAGTGGGCGTGGAACAAAACCATTCAAACTTGATCTGCTGCCGAGCATCACGATTCTACCCACCAAATTTCAAGTCGCTAGCTCTCATAGTTTCCGAGAACCATTAGTGAGGTCGGTCGGACGGAGAGACGGACGGTCGGACGGACGTGGCTAAATCGATTTCTCTTGTCGTCCCAATCAAGAATATATATACTTTAAGGGGTCCCCCTCCCCTCCTTCACAGCGTTACATATATTTGGCTTTTGCACAAACACCCTTTGATACACAGTATGTGTACAGGGTATAAACATGGTTCCTTTAAAATGTATTCAATATTAAATGTTTTGCATAGATTTAAAAAAAAAAATAAAAAAACATCCATTGAAATGCGCTTTTGTATGAATGTAATCATAAACTAACTAAAAGAAACAAAAAACCATAGTTCCTTTTAAAACTAGTCAATATTAATTATTATACATAGATTTTAAAAAATCTAAAGTCATCCATTGAAATGTACTTTTGTAGTGTATGTAACAAAAAAAATATGGTTCCTTTTAAAAATATTCAAAATTAATTTTTTATGCATAGATTTTAAGAAAAAAATCTAAAATCATCCATTGCAATCTTCTTTTGTAGTGTATGTAATCATAAACTAACTAAAAAAAAACCAAAAATCATGGTTCCTTTTAAAATATACAATTTTATTTAAATACTGCTGAAAATATCAAGAAAATCGGTCAAAAAATGTGGATTCTACTAAAAATTTAATTTTGTTGGCCTCTGAGGGGTAGCCATTTAGAGAGGGTAATATTGTGGTATGCAGTTTTTAAGATGTATTATTAGTTGTGGAGATATAGCTTTTTTAAGAAATATACTTGGCGCGGAGAAATTAAGGGGAGGGGGTAAAATTGTGATTTGAAGTTTTGTAGAGTTACTCATTCCGAGTCTACAACCGACTTTCATTTTTCTAACTCTTTGGAATTTTAAGTTATAGCATTTTCAAAAAGAGGTTGGTGCTGGATGGGCGGCAAGGAGTGGGCGTGGAACAAAACCATTCAAACTTGATCTGCTGCCGAGCATCACGATTCTACCCACCAAATTTCAAGTCGCTAGCTCTCATAGTTTCCGAGAACCATTAGTGAGGTCGGTCGGACGGAGAGACGGACGGTCGGACGGACGTGGCTAAATCGATTTCTCTTGTCGTCCCAATCAAGAATATATATACTTTATGGGGTCCCCCTCCCCTCCTTCACAGCGTTACATACATTTGGCTTTTGCACAAACAACTTTTGATACACGGTATGTGTACAGGGTATAAACATGGTTCCTTTAAAATGTATTCAATATTAAATGTTTTGCATAGATTTAAAAAAAAAAAATAAAAAAACATCCATTGAAATGCTCTTTTGTATGAATGTAATCATAAACTAACTAAAAGAAACAAAAAACATGGTTCCTTTTAAAAATATTCAATATTAATTTTTATGCATAGATTTAAAAAAATCTAAAGTCATCCATTGAAATGTAGTTTTGTAGTGTATGTAACAAAAAAAAATGGTTCCTTTTAAAAATATTCAATACTAATTTTTTATGCATAGATTTTAAGAAAAAAATCTAAAATCATCCATTCCAATGTTCTTTTGTAGTGTATGTAATAATAAACTAACTAAAAAAAAAAAAAATCATGGTTCCTTTTAAAATATACAATTTTATTTAAATAGTGCTGAAAATATCAAGAAAATCGGTCAAAAAATGTGGATTCTACTAAAAATTTAATTTTGTTGGCTTCTGAGGGGTAGCCATCAAAGAGATGGTAATATTGTGGTATGCAGTTTTCAAGATGTATTATTAGTTGTGGAGATATAGCTTTTTTAAGAAAAAAACTAGGGGCGGAGAAATTAAGGGGAGGCGGTAAAATTGTTGTTTGAAGTTTTGTAGAGATACTCATTCTGAGTCTACATACCGACTTACATTTTTGTAACTCTTTGGAATTTTGAGTTATAGCATTTTCAAAAAGAGGGTGGTGCTGGATGGGCGGCAAGGAGTGGGCGTGGAACAAAACCATTCAAACTTGATCTGCTGCCGAGCATCACGATTCTACCCACCAAATTTCAATTCGCTAGCTCTTACAGTTTCCGAGAACAATTAGTGCGGACGGACGGACGGACAGATGGAGAGACGAACAGTCGGACGGACGTGGCTTAATCAATTTCTCTTGTCGTCCCGATCAAGAATATATATACTTTATGGGGTCCCCCTCCCCTCCTTCACAGCGTTACATACATTTGGCTTTTGCACAAACAACTTTTGATACACGGTATGTGTACAGGGTATAAACATGGTTCCTTTAAAATGTATTCAATATTAAATGTTTTGCATAGATTTAAAAAAAAAAAATAAAAAAACATCCATTGAAATGCTCTTTTGTATGAATGTAATCATAAACTAACTAAAAGAAACAAAAAACATGGTTCCTTTTAAAAATATTCAATATTAATTTTTATGCATAGATTTAAAAAAATCTAAAGTCATCCATTGAAATGTACTTTTGTAGTGTATGTAACAAAAAAAAAAAAAAATGGTTCCTTTTAAAAATATTCAATATTAATTTTTTATGCATAGATTTTAAGAAAAAAATTTTAAATCATGCATTGCAATGTTCTTTTGTAGTGTATGTAATCATAAACTAACTAAAAAAAACCAAAAATCATGGTTCCTCTTAAAATATACAATTTTATTTAAATACTGCTGAAAATATCAAGAAAATCGGTCAAAAAATGTGGATTCTACTAAAAATTTAATTTTGTTGGCTTCTGAGGGGTAGCCATCAAAGAGATGGTAATATTGTGGTATGCAGTTTTCAAGATGTATTATTAGTTGTGGAGATATAGCTTTTTTAAGAAAAAAACTAGGGGCGGAGAAATTAAGGGGAGGCGGTAAAATTGTTGTTTGAAGTTTTGTAGAGATACTCATTCTGAGTCTACATACCGACTTTCATTTTTGTAACTCTTTGGAATTTTGAGTTATAGCATTTTCAAAAAGAGGGTGGTGCTGGATGGGCGGCAAGGAGTGGGCGTGGAACAAAACCATTCAAACTTGATCTGCTGCCGAGCATCACGATTCTACCCACCAAATTTCAATTCGCTAGCTCTTACAGTTTCCGAGAACAATTAGTGCGGACGGACGGACGGACAGATGGAGAGACGAACAGTCGGACGGACGTGGCTTAATCAATTTCTCTTGTCGTCCCGATCAAGAATATATATACTTTATGGGGTCCCCCTCCCCTCCTTCACAGCGTTACATACATTTGGCTTTTGCACAAACACCCTTTGATACACGGTATGTGTACAGGGTATAAACATGGTTCCTTTAAAATGTATTCAATATTAAATGTTTTGCATAGATTTAAAAAAAAAAAATAAAAAAACATCCATTGAAATGCTCTTTTGTATGAATGTAATCATAAACTAACTAAAAGAAACAAAAAACATGGTTCCTTTTAAAAATATTCAATATTAAGTTTTATGCATAGATTTAAAAAAAAAAAAACAAAAACCATCCATTGAAAAGTACTTTTGTAGTGTTTGTAATCATAAACTAACTAAAAGAAACAAAAAACCATAGTTCCTTTTAAAACTAGTCAATATTAATTATTATACATAGATTTTAAAAAATCTAAAGTCATCGATTGAAATGTACTTTTGTAGTGTATGTAACAAAAAAAAAAAAAATGGTTCCTTTTAAAAATATTCAATATTAATTTTTTATGCATAGATTTTAAGAAAAAAATTTAAAATCATGCATTGCAATGTTCTTTTGTAGTGTATGTAATCATAAACTAACTAAAAAAAACCAAAAATCATGGTTCCTTTTAAAATATACAATTTTATTTAAATACTGCTGAAAATATCAAGAAAATCGGTCAAAAAATGTGGATTCTACTAAAAATTTAATTTTGAAGGCCTCTGAGGGGTAGCCATCAAAGAGATGGTTATATTGTGGCATGCAGTTTTCAAGATGTATTATTAGTTGTGGAGATATAGCTTTTTTTAAGAAAAATACTAGTGGTGGAGAAATTAAGGGGAGGGGTAAAAATGTTGTTGAAGTTTTGTAGAGTTACTCATTCTGAGTCTACATACCGACTTTCATGTTTTTAACTCTTTGGATGTTTGAGTTGTAGCATTTTCAAAAAGAGGGTGGTGCTGGATGGGCGGCAAGGAGTGGGCGTGGAACAAAACCATTCAAACTTGATCTGCTGCCGAGCATCACGATTCTACCCACCAAATTTCAATTCGCTAGCTCTTATAGTTTCCGAGAACAATTAGTGCGGACGGACGGACGTACAGATGGAGAGACGAACAGTCGGACGGACGTGGCTTAATCAATTTCTCTTGTCGTCCCGATCAAGAATATATATACTTTATGGACTCCCCCACCCCTCCTTCACAACGTTACATACATTTGGCTTTAGACCCGTTTTATGGAAAACTTTTTTGTTTTTTAACCAATTGACTTGAAACCCTACAGTTATGTTCTTAGGGAGGAATGAAAACTATTTTGACCAAAAGTGGGCGTGGCCACGCCCTTTTATAGCGCAAATTGACCCTTTGTATGGAAAACTTTTTTTGGTTTTTTAACAAATTGACTTGAAACTTTGCAGTTATGCTCTTAGGGAGGAATGAAAACTATTTTGACCAAAAGTGGGCGTAGCCACGCCCTTTTATAGCGCAAATTGACCCTTTGTATGGAAAACTTTTTTTGTTTTTTAACCAATTGACTTGAAACTTTACAGTTATGTTCTTAGAGAGGAATTAAAACTATTTTGACCAAAAGTGGGCGTAGCCACGCCCACTTATAGCGAAAATTTACCCGTTGTATGGAAAACTTTTTTGTTTTTAAACCAATTGACTTGAAACTTTGCAGTTGTGCTCTTAGGGAGGAATGAAAACTATTTTGATCAAAAGTGGGCATGGCCACGCCCACTTATAGCTTAACTTGACGCTTTGTATGGAAAACTTTTTTGTTTTTTAACCAATGGACTTAAAACTTTTCAGTTATGTTCCTAGGGAGGAATGAAAACTATTTTGACCAAAAGTGGGCGTAGCCACGCCTACTTATAGCGAAAATTGACCCGTTGTATGGAAAACTTTTCTGTTTTTGACTTGAAACTTTGCAGTTATGCTCTTAGGGAGGAATGCAAACTATTTTCATCAAAAGTGGGCGTGGCCTCAACCTTTTATAGCGAAAATTGACCCTTTGTATGGAAAACTTTTTTGTTTTTTAACCAATTGACTTGAAACTTTACAGTTATGTTCTAAGGGAGGATTAAAAACTATTTTGACCAAATGTGGGCATGGCTACGCCCACTTATCGCAAAACTTGAACCGTTGTATGGAAAAATTTTTTGTTTTTTAACGAATTGACTTGAAACATTACAGTTATGTTGTTAGGGATGCATGAAAACTATTCATTTAGTTTTTTTTATAGTGACACAAAGTGAGAAGTATTATAGCTTCAGCCTTGCTGAATATAGCGTCCTTACTGGTTTTTTGTTTGTTTTAGTTAGTTAATAAGTACAATCACTAAAAAAGAGCATTTCAATGGATCATTTTTGATTTTTTTCTAAATCTATGCATGAAAATTAATATTGAATATTTTTCAACAGGAACCATGATTTTTTATTTCTTTTAGTTTATGATTACATACACTACAAAAGTACATTTCAATGGATGACTTTAGATATTTTAAAATGTTTGCATAAAAATTAACATTGAATATTTTTAAAAGCAACCATGTTTTTTGTTTCTTTTAGTTAGTTAATGATTACAGTCATACAAAAGAGCATTTCAATGGATGTTTTTATACTTTTCACGTATGTGAAATAGTATAATAACTTTGTGCTGAAGTTTGTAACACACAGAAATATTCACCTGCGACTATATAAAGTATATATATTCTTGATCAGGACGACAAGGCGAGTTGATTTAGCCATGTCTGTATATATACAATCTCCTCCCACAGTTTTAAAGATATCGTGCTGAAATTTTGCACAGAGACTTCTTATTCGTGCAGTCAACTCATTTGTCGAATCCAGCCATATCGGACCACTGGAACTGGTAGCCCCCATACGAAAAGAAGAAGAAAAATGAACAAAACTTGAATCGTTGTATGGAAAACTTTTTTGTTTTGTATGATAGAGTGCTGAAAATTTTAAACATAATAGTTCTACATAGTCCGACTACATGCCTAAAAGTTTCATTGAGATTGGACATCTGGAACTGGTAGCTCCCATACAAAATGAAGAACAGGAAGAGAAGCAATATTCACGTCGTTGTATGGACAACTTATTTGTTTTTCAACCAATTGACTTGAAACTTCGTAGTTATGTTCTTGGGGAGGCATTAAAACTATTTTGACCACGCCCACTTATAGAAAATTGACCCGTTGTATGGAAAACTTTTTTGTTTTTTAACCAACTGACTTGAAACCCT
Organism: Phortica okadai; assembly: GCA_034638295.1. Taxonomy (NCBI): domain Eukaryota; kingdom Metazoa; phylum Arthropoda; class Insecta; order Diptera; family Drosophilidae; genus Phortica; species Phortica okadai. The sequence continues at coordinate 24,829,070 of CM067851.1, read as the reverse complement.
ACAGTTATGTTCTTAGAGAGGAATGAAAACTATTTTGACCAAAAGTGGGCGTGGCCACGCCCTTTTATAGCGCAAATTGACCCTTTGTATGGAAAACTTTTTTGTTTTTTAACCAATTGACTTGAAACTTTACAGTTATGTTCTTACGGAGGAATGAGAACTATTCATTTAGTTTTTTAGTGACACAACGTGAAAAGTATTATAGCTTCAGCATAGCTGAAGATAACGTCCTTACTGGTTTTATTTTTTTTTTTAAATGTATGCAAAAAATTTAATATTGAATACATTTAAAAGGAACACATATTGTGTATCATACGGTATTTGTGCAAAAGCCAAATGTATGTAACGCTGTTAAGGAGGGGAGGGGGACCCCATAAAGTATATATATTCTTGATCGGGACGACAAGAGAAATTGATTAAACCACGTCCGTCCGACTGTTCGTCTCTCCATCTGTCCGTCCGTCCGTCCACACTAATGGTTCTCGGAAACTATAAGAGCTAGCGACTTGAAATTTGGTGGGTAGAATCGTGATGCTCGGCAGCAGATCAAGTTAGAATGGTTTTGTTCCACGCCCACTCCTTGCCGCCTATCCAGCACCACCATCATTTTAAAAATGCTATAACTCAAAATTCCAAAGAGTTAGAAAAATGAAAGTCGGTATGTAGACTCGGAATGAGTAACTCGACTAAACTTCAAATCACGATTTTACCCCCTCCCCTTAATTTCTCCTCCCCTAGATTTTTCTTAAAAAAACTATATCTCCACAACTAATAATACATCTTAAAAACTGCATACCACAATATTACCCTCTCTAAATGGCTACCCCTCAGAGGCCAACAAAATTAAATTTTTAGTAGACTCCACATTTTTTGACCGATTTTCTTGATATTTTCAGCACTATTTAAATAAAATTGTATATTTTAAAAGGAACCATGATTTTTGTTTTTTTTAGTTAGTTTATAATTACATACACTACAAGAGTACTTTTCAATGGATGGTTTTTGATTTTTTTTTTAAATCTATGCATAAAAATGAATATTGAATATTTTTAAAAGGAACCATGTTTTTTGTTTCTTTTAGTTACTTTACGGTTACATTCACTAAAAAAGAACATTTTATTGGATGGATTTTGTTTTTTTTTTTTAAATCCATGCATTAAAATTAAAATTGAATATTTTTTAAAAGGAACCACGATTTTTGTTTTTTTTTTAGTTAGTTTATGATTAGATACACTACAAAAGAACATTGCAATGGATGATTTTAGATTTTTTTCTTAAAATCTACGCATAAAAATTAATATTGCATATTTTTTAAAAGGAACCATTTTTTTATACTCTTCACTTATGTGAAATAGTATAATAACTTTGTCACGGAGTTTGTAACAGATCGAAATATTAATTTCCGACTATATAAAGTATATATATTCTTGATCAGGACGACAAGACGAGTTGATTTAGCCATGTCCGTCTGTCTGTCATCCATTGAATATCTTTTGTGATTTTGAAACAAAAAATCATGGTCTCTTTTAAAAAATAATCAATTTTAATTTTAATGCATAGATTAAAAAAAAACAAAATCCATCCATTGAAATGTACTTTTGTAATGTTTGTAATCATAAACTAACTAAAAGAAACAAAAAACCAAAGTTCCTTTTAAAAATATTCAATATTAATTTTTATGCATAGATTTTAAAATATCTAAAGTCATTCATTGAAATGTTCTTTTGTACTGTATGTAATCTTAAAATTTTTAAAAGCAACAAAAAAACATGGTTCCTTTTAAAAATATTCAATATTAATTCTTTTTTTTAGTGATTTTTAGTGATTGTAATCATAAACTAACCAAACGAAATAAAAAAACATGGTTCCTTTTAAAAATATTCAATATTAATTTTTATGCAAACATTTTAAAATATCTAAAGTCATCCATTGAAATGTACTTTTGTAGTGTATGTAATCATAAACTAAAAGAAATAAAAAATCATGGTTCCTGTTGAAAAATATTCAATATTAATTTTCATGCATAGATTTAGAAAAAAATCAAAAATGATCCATTGAAATGCTCTTTTTTAGTGATTGTAATTATTAACTAACTAAAACAAACAAAAAAAAAAATGGTTCCTTTTAAACTATTAAATTTTTATTTTTGTGCATAGATTGTACTTTTGTAGTGCATTATTTTTTAATTAGTTTAAACTAATTAAAAGAAACAAAAAATCATGGTTCCTTATAAAAAATATTCAATTTATTTATTTATTGAGTTATAGCATTTTCAAAAAGAGGGTGGTGCTGGATGGGCGGCAAGGAGTGTGCGTGGAACAAAACCATTCAAAGTTGATCTGCTGCCGAGCATCACGATTCTACCCACCAAATTTCAAGTCGCTAGCTCTTATAGTTTCCAAGAACCATTAGTGAGGACGGACGGACGGACAGATGGAGAGACGAACAGTCGGACGAACGTGGCTTAATCAATTTCTCTTGTCGTCCCGATCAAGAATATATATACTTTATGGGGTCCCCTTCCCCTCCTTCACAGCGTTACATACATTTGGCTTTTGCACAAACACCCTATGATAACACAGCATGGTTCCTTCTATATGTATTCAATATTAAATTTTTTGCATAGATTTAATAAAAATCAAAAATCATCCTTTGAAATGCTCTGTTAGAGTGAATATAATCATAAACTAACTAAAACTTTAAAAATATCCAATTTTAATTTTTATGCATAGGTTTTTAAAAAAAATCTAAAATCATTTATTGAAATGTTCTTTTGTACTGTATGTAATCATAAACTTTTTAAAAGCAACAAAAAACATGGTTCCTTTTAAAAATATTCAATTTTAATTTTTATGCATAGATTTTAAAAAAAATTTAAATCATCCATTGAATATTCTTTTGTAGTGTATGTAATCATAAACTAACTAATAGAAACAAAAAAATCATGGTCTCTTTTAAAAAATATTCAATTTTAATTTTAATGCATAGATTAAAAAAAAAAAAAATCCATCCATTGAAATGTACTTTTGTAATGTTTGTAATTATAAACTAACTAAAAGAAACAAAAAACCAAAGTTCCTTTTAAAAATATTCAATATTAATTTTTGTGCATAGATTTTAAAAAATCGAAAGACATGCATTGAAATGTACTTTTGTAGTGTATGTAATCATAAACTAACTAAAAGAAACAAAAAAAAAATGGATCCTTTTAAAAATATTCAATATATATTTTTATGCATAGATTTTAAGAACAAAATCTAAAACATCCATTGAAATGTTCTTTTGTAGTGTATGTAATCATAAACTAACTAAAAGAAAAAAAAAAAAAACAATTTATTCTAAAAATATTCAATATTAATTTTAATACATAGATTTAAAAAAAATCTTAAATCATCCATTGAATGTTCTTTTGTAGTGTATCTAATCATAAACTAACTAATAGAAACAAAAAATCATAGTTTCTTTTAAAAAATATTCAATTTTAATTTTAATGCATGGATTTAAAAAAAAAACAAAATCCATCCAATAAAATGTTCTTTTTTAGTGAATGTAACCGTAAAGTAACTAAAAGAAACAAAAACCAGTAAGGACGCTATCTGCAGCAAGTCAATTTTCGCTATAAGTGGGCGTGGCTACGGCCACTTTGGGTCAAAATAGTTTTCATTCCTCCCTAAGAACATAACTGTAAAGTTTGAAGTCAATTGGTTAAAAAACAAAAAAGTTTTCCATAGATCGGGTCAATTTTCCAGAAAAAAGGGCGTGGGCACGCTTACTTTTGGTCAAATAGTTTTAATTTCTCCCTAAGAACATAACTGCAATGTTTTAAGTCAATTGGTTAAAAAACAAAGAAGTTTTCCATACAACGGATCAATTTTCGCTATAAGTGGGCGTGGCTACGCCCACTTTGGGTCAAAATAGTTTTCATTCCTCCCTAAGAACATAACTGTAAAGTTTGAAGCCAATTGGTTAAAAATCAAGAAAGTTTTCCATACAACGGGTCAATTTTCGCTACAAATGGGCGTGGCCACTCCCACTTTTGGTCAAAATAGTTTTCATTCCTCCCTAAGAACATAACTTTAAAATTTCAAGTCAATTGGTTAAAAAACAAAAAAGTTGTCCATACAACGACGTGAATATTACTGCTCCTCCTCTTCTTCATTTTGTATGGGAGCTAACAGTTCCAGATGTCCAATCTCAATGAAACTTTAAACCATGTAGTCGGACTATGTAAAACTACTATGTTTAAAATTTCAGCACTCTATCGTACAAAACAAAAAAGTTTTCGATACAACGATTCAAGTTTCGTTCATTTTTTTCTTCTTTTCGTATGGGGGCTACCAGTTCCAGTGGTCCGATATGGCTGGATCCGACAAATGAGTTGACTGAACGAATAAGAAGTATCTCTGCAAAATTTCAGATTTAATAAAAATCAAAAATCATCCTTTGAAATGCTCTGTTAGAGTGAATATAATCATAAACTAACTAAAAATTAAAAATATCCAATTTTAATTTTTATGCATAGGTTTCTAAAAAAAATCTATAATCATCCATTGAAATGTTCTTTTGTACTGTATGTAATCATAAACTTTTTAAAAGCAACAAAAAAACATGGTTCCTTTTAAAAATATTCAATTTTAAGTAGGGGGTATTGATTTAGCAGGCTCGAGGTCATTCACAACTCAATTATGTCTGTTTTTATATAATTTGTGTGCTACTATTTTAAACCAACAACTAACAACACAAGCTTACAGGCAGATCGTACGGCCGTTTGGGGAGTAGCCACACTCCTTCATCAGCGATCTTTGCTCGGTGACTGACCAACAATTTTCAATTGCTATTTGACGTGTTACACAACGAAAACACACTTGAGAATTATAATCTCAATAGTGCTAAGTTCTTATTTCACCTCAAATTTTTCTGCAATGCTGATTGGTCAATCGACTTGTGTGTTAGTTACAGTTAAGGATCGCTCTAATTACAGTAGCGGAGTCAAACCTTGATCTCCATAACTTACTGTAAGGCGCCTAAATTAACTTATTGAAAATTAATTCAAATTGGTTTTAGTATTGAAAATACTTTTTCAATGGTTTTTATTTTAATATTTGTAATTAAATTCCGACGTGCCGTTCGGTAGGGTATTATATATGCTTTAGTGACCTATACCTATTTATGTAGGGGGTATTGATTTAGCAGGCTCGAGGTCATTCACAACTCAATTATGTCTGTTTTTATATAATTTGAGTGCTACTATTTTAAACCAACAACTAAAAACACAAGCTTACAGGCAGATCGTACGGCCGTTTCGGGAGTAGCCACACTCCTTCATCAGCGATCTTTGCTTGGTGACTGACCAACAATTTTCAATTGCTATTTGACGTGTTACACAACGAAAACACACTTGAGAATTATAATCTCAATAGTGCTAAGTTCTTATTTCACCTCAAATTTTTCTGCAATGCTGATTGGTCAATCGACTTGTGTGTTAGTTACAGTCAAGGATCGCTCTAATTACAGTAGCGGAGTCAAACCTTGATCTCCATAACTTACTGTAAGGCGCCTAAATTAACTTATTGAAAATTAATTCATATTGGTTTTAGTGTTGAAAATACTTTTTCAATGGTTTTTATTTTAATATTTGTAATTAAATTCCGACGTGCCGTTCGGTAGGGTATTATATATGCTTTAGTGACCTATACCTATTTATGTAGGGGGTATTGATTTAGCAGGCTCGAGGTCATTCACAACTCAATTATGTCTGTTTTTATATAATTTGAGTGCTACTATTTTAAACCAACAACTAACAACACAAGCTTACAGGCAGATCGTACGGCCGTTTCGGGAGTAGCCACACTCCTTCATCAGTGATCTTTGCTTGGTGACTGACCAACAATTTTCAATTGCTATTTGACGTGTTACACAAAAGTTGTCCATACAACGACGTGAATATTACTGCTCCTCCTCTTCTTCATTTTGTATGGGAGCTAACAGTTCCAGATGTCCAATCTCAATGAAACTTTAAACCATGTAGTCGGACTATGTAAAACTACTATGTTTAAAATTTCAGCACTCTATCGTACAAAACAAAAAAGTTTTCGATACAACGATTCAAGTTTCGTTCATTTTTTTCTTCTTTTCGTATGGGGGCTACCAGTTCCAGTGGTCCGATATGGCTGGATCCGACAAATGAGTTGACTGAACGAATAAGAAGTATCTCTGCAAAATTTCAGATTTAATAAAAATCAAAAATCATCCTTTGAAATGCTCTGTTAGAGTGAATATAATCATAAACTAACTAAAAATTAAAAATATCCAATTTTAATTTTTATGCATAGGTTTTTAAAAAAAATCTAAAATCATCCATTGAAATGTTCTTTTGTACTGTATGTAATCTTAAAATTTTTAAAAGCAACAAAAAAACATGGTTCCTTTTAAAAATATTCAATATTAATTTTTTTTTTAAGTGATTTTTAGTGATTGTAATCATAAACTAACCAAACGAAATAAAAAAACATAGTTCCTTTTAAAAATATTCAATATTAATTTTTATGCAAACATTTTAAAATATCTAAAGTCATCCATTGAAATGTACTTTTGTAGTGTATGTAATCATAAACTAAAAGAAATAAAAAATCATGGTTCCTGTTGAAAAATATTCAATATTAATTTTCATGCATAGATTTAGAAAAAAATCAAAAATGATCCATTGAAATGCTCTTTTTTAGTGATTGTAATTATTAACTAACTAAAACAAACAAAAAAAAAAAAATGGTTCCTTTTAAAATATTAAATTTTTATTTTTGTGCATAGATTGTACTTTTGTAGTGCATTATTTTTTAATTAGTTTAAACTAATTAAAAGAAACAAAAAATCATGGTTCCTTATAAAAAATATTCAATTTATTTATTTATTGAGTTATAGCATTTTCAAAAAGAGGGTGGTGCTGGATGGGCGGCAAGGAGTGTGCGTGGAACAAAACCATTCAAAGTTGATCTGCTGCCGAGCATCACGATTCTACCCACCAAATTTCAAGTCGCTAGCTCTTATAGTTTCCAAGAACCATTAGTGAGGACGGACGGACGGACAGATGGAGAGACGAACAGTCGGACGAACGTGGCTTAATCAATTTCTCTTGTCGTCCCGATCAAGAATATATATACTTTATGGGGTCCCCCTCCCCACCTTCACAGCGTTACATACATTTGGCTTTTGCACAAACACCCTATGATAACACAGCATGGTTCCTTTTATATGTATTCAATATTAAATTTTTTGCATAGATTTAATAAAAATCAAAAATCATCCTTTGAAATGCTCTGTTAGAGTGAATATAATCATAAACTAACTAAAACTTTAAAAATATCCAATTTTAATTTTTATGCATAGGTTTTTAAAAAAAATCTAAAATCATTTATTGAAATGTTCTTTTGTACTGTATGTAATCATAAACTTTTTAAAAACAACAAAAAAACATGGTTCCTTTTAAAAATATTCAATTTTAATTTTTATGCATAGATTTTAAAAAAAATTTAAATCATCCATTGAATATTCTTTTGTAGTGTATGTAATCATAAACTAACTAATAGAAACAAAAAAATCATGGTCTCTTTTAAAAAATATTCAATTTTAATTTTAATGCATAGATTAAAAAAAAAAAAAAAATCCATCCATTGAAATGTTCTTTTGTAATGTTTGTAATCATAAACAAACTAAAAGAAACAAAAAACCAAAGTTCCTTTTAAAAATATTCAATATTAATTTTTGTGCATAGATTTTAAAAAATCGAAAGGCATGCATTGAAATGTACTTTTGTAGTGTATGTAATCATAAACTAACTAAAAGAAACAAAAAAAAAAATGGATCCTTTTAAAAATATTCAATATATATTTTTATGCATAGATTTTAACAACAAAATCTAAAATCATCCATTGAAATGTTCTTTTGTAGTGTATGTAATCATAAACTAACTAAAAGAAAAAAAAAAAAACAATTTATTCTAAAAATATTCAATTTTAATTTTAATGCATAGATTTAAAAAAAAATCTTAAATCATCCATTGAATGTTCTTTTGTAGTGTATCTAATCATAAACTAACTAATAGAAACAAAAAATCATAGTTTCTTTTTAAAAATATTCAATTTTAATTTTAATGCATGGATTTAAAAAAAAAACCAGTAAGGACGCTATCTTCAGCAAGGCTGAAGCTATAATACTTTTCACGTTGTGTCACTAAAAAACTAAATGAATAGTTTTCATGCCTCCCTAACAACATAACTGTAAGGTTTCAAGTCAATTGGTTAAAAAACAAAAAAGTTTTCCATACAGCGGTTCAAGTTTTGCGATAAGTGGGCGTAGCCATGCCCACTTTTGGTCAAAATAGTTTTCATTCCTCCCTAAGAAGATAACTGTAAGGTTTCAAGTCAATTGGTCAATTTTCGCTAAAAAAAGGCGTGGGCACGCCCACTTTTGGTCAAAATTGTTTTCATTCCTCCCTAAGAACATAACTGTAAAGTTTCAAGTCAATTGGTTAAAAAACACAAAAGTTTTCTATACAACGGGTCAAATTTCGCTATAAAAGGGCGTGGCCACGCCCACTTTTGGTCAAAATAGTTTTCATTCCTCCCTAAGAACATAACTGTAAAGTTTCAAGTCAATTCGTTGAAAAACAAAAAAGTTTTCCATACAACGGGTCAATTTTTGCTATAAGTGGGCGTGGCTACGCCCACTTTTGGTCAACATTGTTTTCATTCCTCCCTAAGAACATAACTGTAAAGTTTCAAGTCAATTGGTTAAAAAACAAAAAAGTTTTCCAAACAACGGGTCAAATTTCGCTATAAAAGGGCGTGGCCGCGCCCACTTTTGGTCAAAATTGTTTTCATTCCTCCCTAAGAACATAACTGTAAAGTTTCAAGTCAATTGGTTAAAAAACACAAAAGTTTTCCATACAACGGGTCAAATTTCGCTATAAAAGGGCGTGGCTACGCCCACTTTTGGTCAAAATAGTTTTCATTCCTTCCAAAGAACATAACTGTAAAGTTTCAAGTCAATTCGTTGAAAAACAAAAAAGTTTTCCATACAACGGTTCAATTTTTGCTATAAGTGGGCGTGGCTACGCCCATTTTTGGTCAAAATAGTTTTCATTCCTCCCTAAGAACATAACTGTAAAGTTTCAAGTCAATTGGTTAAAAAACAAAAAAGTTTTCCATACAACGGGTCAATTTTCGCTATAAGTGGGCGTGGCTACGCGTGGCTACGCCCACTTTTGGTCAAAATAGTTTTCATTCCTTCCTAAGAACATAACTTTAAAATTTCAAGTCAATTGGTTAAAAAACAAAAAAGTTTTTCATACAACGGGTCCATTTTCGCTAGAAGTGGGCGTGGCTACGCGTGGCTACGCCCATTTTTGGTCAAAATAGTTTTCATTCCTCACCAAGAATATATCTTTAAAATTTCAAGTCAATTGGTTGAAAAACAAAAAAGTTGTCCATACAACGACGTGAATATTGCTTCTCTTCCTCTTCTTCATTTTGTATGGGAGCTACCAGTTCCAGATGTCCAATCTCATTGAAACTTTCAGGCATGTAGTCGGACTATGTAGAACTACTATGTTTAAAATTTCAGCACTCTATCATACAAAACAAAAAACTTTTCCATACAACGACTCAAGTTTTGTTCATTTTTCTTCTTCTTTTCGTATGGGGGCTACCAGTTCCAGTGGTCCGATATGGCTGGATCCGACAAATGAGTTGATCGCACAAATAAGCAGTCTCTGTGCAAAATTTCAGCTCAATATCTTCAAAACTGTGGGAGGAGATTGTATATATACAGACAGACGGACGGACAGACGGACAGACGGACATGGCTAAATCAACTCGTCTTGTCGTCCTGATCAAGAATATATATACTTTATATAGTCGGAAATGAATATTTCGATCTGTTACAAACTTCAGCACAAAGTTATTATACTATTTCACATACGTGAAAAGTATAAAAACAAAATCCATCCAATAAAATGTTCTTTTTTAGTGAATGTAACCGTAAAGTAACTAAAAGAAACAAAAACCAGTAAGGACGCTATCTGCAGCAAGTCAATTTTCGCTATAAGTGGGCGTGGCTACGGCCACTTTGGGTCAAAATAGTTTTCATTCCTCCCTAAGAACATAACTGTAAAGTTTGAAGTCAATTGGTTAAAAAACAAAAAAGTTTTCCATAGATCGGGTCAATTTTCCAGAAAAAAGGGCGTGGGCACGCTTACTTTTGGTCAAATAGTTTTAATTTCTCCCTAAGAACATAACTGCAATGTTTTAAGTCAATTGGTTAAAAAACAAAGAAGTTTTCCATACAACGGATCAATTTTCGCTATAAGTGGGCGTGGCTACGCCCACTTTGGGTCAAAATAGTTTTCATTCCTCCCTAAGAACATAACTGTAAAGTTTGAAGCCAATTGGTTAAAAATCAAGAAAGTTTTCCATACAACGGGTCAATTTTCGCTACAAATGGGCGTGGCCACTCCCACTTTTGGTCAAAATAGTTTTCATTCCTCCCTAAGAACATAACTTTAAAATTTCAAGTCAATTGGTTAAAAAACAAAAAAGTTGTCCATACAACGACGTGAATATTACTGCTCCTCCTCTTCTTCATTTTGTATGGGAGCTAACAGTTCCAGATGTCCAATCTCAATGAAACTTTAAACCATGTAGTCGGACTATGTAAAACTACTATGTTTAAAATTTCAGCACTCTATCGTACAAAACAAAAAAGTTTTCGATACAACGATTCAAGTTTCGTTCATTTTTTTCTTCTTTTCGTATGAGGGCTACCAGTTCCAGTGGTCCGATATGGCTGGATCCGACAAATGAGTTGACTGAACGAATAAGAAGTATCTCTGCAAAATTTCAGATTTAATAAAAATCAAAAATCATCCTTTGAAATGCTCTGTTAGAGTGAATATAATCATAAACTAACTAAAAATTAAAAATATCCAATTTTAATTTTTATGCATAGGTTTTTAAAAAAAATCTAAAATCATCCATTGAAATGTTCTTTTGTACTGTATGTAATCATAAACTTTTTAAAAGCAACAAAAAAACATGGTTCCTTTTAAAAATATTCAATTTTAAGTAGGGGGTATTGATTTAGCAGGCTCGAGGTCATTCACAACTCAATTATGTCTGTTTTTATATAATTTGAGTGCTACTATTTTAAACCAACAACTAACAACACAAGCTTACAGGCAGATCGTACGGCCGTTTCGGGAGTAGCCACACTCCTTCATCAGCGATCTTTGCTCGGTGACTGACCAACAATTTTCAATTGCTATTTGACGTGTTACACAACGAAAACACACTTGAGAATTATAATCTCAATAGTGCTAAGTTCTTATTTCACCTCAAATTTTTCTGCAATGCTGATTGGTCAATCGACTTGTGTGTTAGTCACAGTTAAGGATCGCTCTAATTACAGTAGCGGAGTCAAACCTTGATCTCCATAACTTACTGTAAGGCGCCTAAATTAACTTATTGAAAATTAATTCATATTGGTTTTAGTATTGAAAATACTTTTTCAATGGTTTTTATTTTAATATTTGTAATTAAATTCCGACGTGCCGTTCGGTAGGGTATTATATATGCTTTAGTGACCTATACCTATTTATGTAGGGGGTATTGATTTAGCAGGCTCGAGGTCATTCACAACTCAATTATGTCTGTTTTTATATAATTTGAGTGCTACTATTTTAAACCAACAACTAACAACACAAGCTTACAGGCAGATCGTACGGCCGTTTCAGGAGTAGCCACACTCCTTCATCAGCGATCTTTGCTTGGTGACTGACCAACAATTTTCAATTGCTATTTGACGTGTTACACAAAAGTTGTCCATACAACGACGTGAATATTACTGCTCCTCCTCTTCTTCATTTTGTATGGGAGCTAACAGTTCCAGATGTCCAATCTCAATGAAACTTTAAACCATGTAGTCGGACTATGTAAAACTACTATGTTTAAAATTTCAGCACAAAACAAAAAAGTTTTCGATACAACGATTCAAGTTTCGTTCATTTTTTTCTTCTTTTCGTATGGGGGCTACCAGTTCCAGTGGTCCGATATGGCTGGATCCGACAAATGAGTTGACTGAACGAATAAGAAGTATCTCTGCAAAATTTCAGATTTAATAAAAATCAAAAATCATCCTTTGAAATGCTCTGTTAGAGTGAATATAATCATAAACTAACTAAAAATTAAAAATATCCAATTTTAATTTTTATGCATAGGTTTTTAAAAAAAATCTAAAATCATCCATTGAAATGTTCTTTTGTACTGTATGTAATCATAAACTTTTTAAAAGCAACAAAAAAACATGGTTCCTTATAAAAATATTCAATTTTAAGTAGGGGGTATTGATTTAGCAGGCTCGAGGTCATTCACAACTCAATTATGTCTGTTTTTATATAATTTGAGTGCTACTATTTTAAACCAACAACTAACAACACAAGCTTACAGGCAGATCGTACGGCCGTTTGGGGAGTAGCCACACTCCTTCATCAGCGATCTTTGCTCGGTGACTGACCAACAATTTTCAATTGCTATTTGACGTGTTACACAACGAAAACACACTTGAGAATTATAATCTCAATAGTGCTAAGTTCTTATTTCACCCCAAATTTTTCTGCAATGCTGATTGGTCAATCGACTTGTGTGTTAGTTACAGTTAAGGATCGCTCTAATTACAGTAGCGGAGTCAAACCTTGATCTCCATAACTTACTGTAAGGCGCCTAAATTAACTTATTGAAAATTAATTCAAATTGGTTTTAGTATTGAAAATACTTTTTCAATGGTTTTTATTTTAATATTTGTAATTAAATTCCGACGTGCCGTTCGGTAGGGTATTATATATGCTTTAGTGACCTATACCTATTTATGTAGGGGGTATTGATTTAGCAGGCTCGAGGTCATTCACAACTCAATTATGTCTGTTTTTATATAATTTGAGTGCTACTATTTTAAACCAACAACTAACAACACAAGCTTACAGGCAGATCGTACGGCCGTTTGGGGAGTAGCCACACTCCTTCATCAGCGATCTTTGCTCGGTGACTGACCAACAATTTTCAATTGCTATTTGACGTGTTACACAACGAAAACACACTTGAGAATTATAATCTCAATAGTGCTAAGTTCTTATTTCACCTCAAATTTTTCTGCAATGCTGATTGGTCAATCGACTTGTGTGTTAGTTACAGTTAAGGATCGCTCTAATTACAGTAGCGGAGTCAAACCTTGATCTCCATAACTTACTGTAAGGCGCCTAAATTAACTTATTGAAAATTAATTCAAATTGGTTTTAGTATTGAAAATACTTTTTCAATGGTTTTTATTTTAATATTTGTAATTAAATTCCGACGTGCCGTTCGGTAGGGTATTATATATGCTTTAGTGACCTATACCTATTTATGTAGGGGGTATTGATTTAGCAGGCTCGAGGTCATTCACAACTCAATTATGTCTGTTTTTATATAATTTGAGTGCTACTATTTTAAACCAACAACTAACAACACAAGCTTACAGGCAGATCGTACGGCCGTTTCGGGAGTAGCCACACTCCTTCATCAGCGATCTTTGCTTGGTGACTGAGCAACAATTTTCAATTGCTATTTGACGTGTTACACAACGAAAACACACTTGAGAATTATAATCTCAATAGTGCTAAGTTCTTATTTCACCTCAAATTTTTCTGCAATGCTGATTGGTCAATCGACTTGTGTGTTAGTTACAGTTAAGGATCGCTCTAATTACAGTAGCGGAGTCAAACCTTGATCTCCATAACTTACTGTAAGGCGCCTAAATTAACTTATTGAAAATTAATTCATATTGGTTTTAGTATTGAAAATACTTTTTCAATGGTTTTTATTTTAATATTTGTAATTAAATTCCGACGTGCCGTTCGGTAGGGTATTATATATGCTTTAGTGACCTATACCTATTTATGTAGGGGGTATTGATTTAGCAGGCTCGAGGTCATTCACAACTCAATTATGTCTGTTTTTATATAATTTGAGTGCTACTATTTTAAACCAACAACTAACAACACAAGCTTACAGGCAGATCGTACGGCCGTTTCGGGAGTAGCCACACTCCTTCATCAGCGATCTTTGCTCGGTGACTGACCAACAATTTTCAATTGCTATTTGACGTGTTACACAACGAAAACACACTTGAGAATTATAATCTCAATAGTGCTAAGTTCTTATTTCACCTCAAATTTTTCTGCAATGCTGATTGGTCAATCGACTTGTGTGTTAGTTACAGTTAAGGATTGCTCTAATTACAGTAGCGGAGTCAAACCTTGATCTCCATAACTTACTGTAAGGCGCCTAAATTAACTTATTGAAAATTAATTCAAATTGGTTTTAGTATTGAAAATACTCTTTCAATGGTTTTTATTTTAATATTTGTAATTAAATTCCGACGTGCCGTTCGGTAGGGTATTATATATGCTTTAGTGACCTATACCTATTTATTGCAGAAAAATTTGAAGCATATATAATACCCTACCGAACGGCACGTCGGAATTTAATTACAAATATTAAAATAAAAACCATTGAAAAAGCATTTTCAATACTAAAACCAATTTGAATTAATTTTCAATAAGTTCATTTAGGCGCCTTACAGTAAGTTATAGAGATCAAGGTTTGACTCCGCTACTGTAATTAGAGCGATCCTTAACCGTAACTAACACACAAGTCGATTGACCAATCAGCATTGCAGAAAAATTTGAGGTGAAATAAGAACTTAGCACTATTGAGATTATAATTCTCAAGTGTGTTTTCGTTGTGTAATACGTCAAATAGCAATTGAAAATTGTTGGTCAGTCACCAAGCAAAGATCGCTGATGAAGGAGTGTGGCTACTCCCGAAACGGCCGTACGATCTGCCTGTAAGCTTGTGTTGTTAGTTGTTGGTTTAAAATAGTAGCACTCAAATTATATAAAAACAGACATAATTGAGTTGTGAATGACCTCGAGCCTGCTAAATCAATACCCCCTACATAAATAGGTATAGGTCACTAAAGCATATATAATACCCTACCGAACGGCACGTCGGAATTTAATTACAAATATTAAAATAAAAACCATTGAAAAAGTATTTTCAATACTAAAACCAATTTGAATTAATTTTCAATAAGTTAATTTAGGCGCCTTACAGTAAGTTATGGAGATCAAGGTTTGACTCCGCTACTGTAATTAGAGCGATCCTTAACTGTAACTAACACAAAAGTCGATTGACCAATCAGCATTGCAGAAAAATTTGAGGTGAAATAAGATCTTAGCACTATTGAGATTATAATTCTCAAGTGTGTTTTCGTTGTGTAACACGTCAAATAGCAATTGAAAATTGTTGGTCAGTCACCAAGCAAAGATCGCTGATGAAGGAGTGTGGCTACTCCCGAAACGGCCGTACGATCTGCCTGTAAGCTTGTGTTGTTAGTTGTTGGTTTAAAATAGTAGCACTCAAATTATATAAAAACAGACATAATTGAGTTGTGAATGACCTCGAGCCTGCTAAATCAATACCTCCTACATAAATAGGTATAGGTCACTAAAGTATATATAATACCCTACCGAACGGCACGTCGGAATTTAATTACAAATATTAAAATAAAAACCATTGAAAAAGTATTTTCAATACTAAAACCAATTTGAATTAATTTTCAATAAGTTAATTTAGGCGCCTTACAGTAAGTTATGGAGATCAAGGTTTGACTCCGCTACTGTAATTAGAGCAATCCTTAACTGTAACTAACACACAAGTCGATTGACCAATCAGCATTGCAGAAAAATTTGAGGTGAAATAAGAACTTAGCACTATTGAGATTATAATTCTCAAGTGTGTTTTCGTTGTGTAACACGTCAAATAGCAATTGAAAATTGTTGGTCAGTCACCAAGCAAAGATCGCTGATGAAGGAGTGTGGCTACTCCCGAAACGGCCGTACGATCTGCCTGTAAGCTTGTGTTGTTAGTTGTTGGTTTAAAATAGTAGCACTCAAATTATATAAAAACAGACATAATTGAGTTGTGAATGACCTCGAGCCTGCTAAATCAATACCCCCTACATAAATAGGTATAGGTCACTAAAGCATATATAATATTCAATTTTAATTTTTATGCATAGATTTAAAAAAAAATTTAAATCATCCATTGAAATGTACTTTTGTAGTGTACGTTATCATAAACTAACTAATAGAAACAAAAAAATCATGGTCTCTTTTATAAAATATTCAATTTTAATTTTAATGCATCGATTTAAAAAAAAAAAAAAAACAAAATCCATCCATTGTAATGTTTGTAATCATAAACTAACTAAAAGAAACAAAAAACCAAAGTTCCTTTTAAAAATATTCAATATTAATTTTTGTGCATAGATTTTAAAAAATCTAAAGGCATGCATTGAAATGTACTTTTGTAGTGTATGTTATCATAAACTTACTAAAAGAAACAAAAAAACATGGATCCTTTTAAAAATATTCAATATTTATTTTTATGCATAGATTTTAAGAACAAAATCTAAAATCATCCATTGAAATGTTCTTTTGTAGTGTATGTAATCATAAACTAACTAAAAGAAAAAAAAAAACAATTTATTCTAAAAATATTCAATTTTAATTTTAATGCATAGATTTAAAAAAAAATCTTAAATCATCCATTGAATGTTCTTTTGTAGTGTATCTAATCATAAACTAACTAATAGAAACAAAAAATCATGGTTTCTTTTAAAAAATATTCAATTTTAATTTTAATGCATAGATTTAAAAAAACAAACAAATTCCATCCGATAAAATGTTCTTTTTTAGTGAATATAACCGTAAAGTAACTAAAAGAAACAAAAACCAGTAAGGACGCTATCTACAGCAAGTCAGTTTTCGCTATAAGTGGGCGTGGCTACGCCCACTTTGGGTCAAAATAGTTTTCATTCCTCCCTAAGAACATAACTGTAAAGTTTGAAGTCAATTGGTTAAAAAACAAGAAAGTTTTCCATACAACGGGTCAATTTTCGGTACAAATGGGCGTGACCACTCCCACTTTTGGTCAAAATAGTTTTCATTCCTCCCTAAGAACATAACTGTAAAGTTTGAAGTCAATTGGTTAAAAAACAAGAAAGTTTTCCATACAACGGGTCAATTTTCGCTACAAATGGGCGTGGCCACTCCCACTTTTGGTCAAAATAGTTTTAATTTCTCCCTAAGAACATAACTGCAATGTTTTAAGTCAATTGGTTAAAAAACAAAAAAGTTTTCCATACAACGGGTCAACGCGTGGCTACGCCCACTTTTGGTCAAAATAGTTTTCATTCCTCCCTAAGAACATAACTTTAAAATTTCAAGTCAATTGGTTAAAAAACAAAAAAGTTTTCCATACAACGACGTGAAAATTCCTTCTCTTCCTCTTCTTCATTTTGTATGGGAGCTACCAGTTCCAGATGTCCAATCTCAATGAAACTTTCAGGCATGTAGTCGGACTATGTAAAACTACTATGTTTAAAATTTCAGCACTCTATCGTACAAAACAAAAAAGTTTTCCATACAACGATTCAAGTTTCGTTCATTTTTTTCTTCTTTTCGTATGGGGGCTACCAGTTCCAGTGGTCCGATATGGATGGATCCGACAAATGAGTTGACTGAACGAATAAGAAGTATCTCTGCAAAATTTCAGCTCGATATCTTCAAAACTGTCTGAGGAGATTGTATATATACAGTCAGACGGACAGACGGACATGGCTAAATCAGTCTTGTCGTCCTGATCAAGAATATATATACTTTATATAGTCGCAAGTGAATATTTCTGTGTGTTACAAACTTCAGCACAAAGTTATTATACTGTTTCACATACGTGAAAAGTATAAAAAATGGTTCCTTTTAAAAATATCCAATTTTAATTTTAATGCATAGATTTAAAAAAAAAAAAAAAACAAAATCCATCCATTGTAATGTTTGTAATCATAAACTAACTAAAAGAAACAAAAAACCAAAGTTCCTTTTAAAAATATTCAATATAAATTTTTGTGCATAGATTTTAAAAAATCGAAAGGCATGCATTGAAATGTACTTTTGTAATGTTTGTAATCATAAACTAACTAAAAGAAACAAAAAACCAAAGTTCCTTTTAAAAATATTCAATATTAATTTTTGTGCATAGATTTTAAAAAATCGAAAGGCATGCATTGAAATGTACTTTTGTAGTGTATGTAATCATAAACTAACTAAAAGAAACAAAAAAACATGGTTCCTTTTAAAATATTCAATTTTTATTTTTGTGCATAGATTGTACTTTTGTAGTGCATTATTTTTTAATTAGTTTAAACTAATTAAAAAAAAAACAAAAAATCATGGTTCCTTTCAAAAAATATTCAATTTATTTATTTATTGAGTTATAGCATTTTCAAAAAGAGGGTGGTGCTGGATGGGCGGCAAGGAGTGGGCGTGGAACAAAACCATTCAAACTTGATCTGCTGCCGAGCATCACGATTCTACCCAACAAATTTCAAGTCGCTAGCTCTTATAGTTTCCAAGAACCATTAGTGAGGACGGACGGGCAGACGGAGAGACGGACATTCGGACGGACGTGGCTTAATCAATTTCTCTTGTCGTCCCGATCAAGAATATATATACTTTATGGGGTCCCCCTCCCCTCCTTCACAGCGTTACATACATTTGGCTTTTGCACAAACACCCTGTGATAACACAGTATGTGTACAGGGTATAAACATGGTTCCTTTTATATGTATTCAATATTAAATTTTTTGCATAGATCTAAAAAAAATCAAAAATCATCCATTGAAATGCTCTTTTAGAGTGAATATAATCATAAACTAACTAAAACTTTAAAAATATCTAATTTTAATTTTTATACATAGGTTTTTAAAAAAAATCTAAAATCATCCATTGAAATGTTCTTTTGTACTGTATGTAATCATAAACTTTTTAAAAGCAACAAAAAAACATGGTTCCTTTTAAAAATATTCAATTTTAATTTTTATGCATAGATTTAAAAAAAAAAAAACAAAATCCATCCATTGAAATGTTCTTTTAAAGTGTATGTAATCATAAAGTAACTAAAAGAAACAAAAAAAAAAAATGGTTCCTTTTAAAAATATCCAATTTTAACTTTTATGCATAGGTTTTTAAAAAAAATCTAAAATCATCCATTGAAATGTTGTTTTTTAGTGTATGTAATCATAAACTAACAAAAAGAAAAAAAAAAATTTTCTTCTAAAAATATTCAATATTAATTTTTATGCATAGATTTTAAAAAATCTAAAGTCATCGATTGAAATGTTCTTTTGTACTGTATGTAATCATAAACTTTTTAAAAGCAACAAAAAAACATGGTTCCTTTTAAAAATATTCAATTTTAATTTTTATGCATAGATTTTAAAAAAATCTTAAATCATCCATTAATTGTTCTTTTGTAGTGTAAATAATCATAAACTAACTAATAGAAACAAAAAATTATGGTTTCTTTCACCCTGTTCCCGATCCCCTTATCCTTACACCTGTGGATTCGGTTCCACCCAGTGAGGGAAGTCAACCTGCCGTCGCCATCAAGCGCACTAAGGCTACTTCTTCTCCATCCTAAACGGAAGAAGTCAAAGGCGAAGACGACATCTCGCACTCCGATTTCTCCGCCTTCGGAACCTCCCACGCTTTTACTGCCTGCACCATCTTCTTCCAGCTCACCTTCGTTAGTTCACACAGAGTTGCCTGAGGTGAATTCTTTAGAATCCCAACCCATTCTTACCTCTGGTGCCCCCATCCTCGCATCTCTTAATGTTGTTACCCCTCGTAACCCATCATTTTGGCCTGCTCACATGGTGGTACATGAGTTTAAGCCAAAAATAAGGTCCAGTCCTACGGTTTCAGTTCCTGGCTCGTCATTGTCCACTCGGAATACGGCCTCAAAAAACTAGGTCTGTGTTCTGAACGCCTTACTTTTGTTTATCAAAATGTAAGGGGTATTTTGTCGAAGCTTAGCTGCTTATATAGGGACAGTTTTTCTTGCGATGAAGATATTATCGCCTTTTCTGAAACTTGGCAAAATCATACCGTTTTGAACAATGAAGTTTTCTGTAATAGATATGTTTGTTATAGACGTGACCGCCCCTCTCACCGTGGAGGGCCTTCGTTCAGAGCCTATTCATTTAAATATGGTTAATGATATCGAATTTATTGGTGTCAAAATCAGTTTGGCTCATTTGGCTGTCTTTGTCACGTGCTCATATATTCCCCCCGGTTCTGGACATGAGGTCTATATGAAGCACTTTGAAGCCATTAAACATACCTATGATCTCACACATGATCGTGATTTTCTCATCGTACTGGGTGACTTCAACCTTCCTCTTATTTCCTGGTCTTACTTCGATGACTCAGATTTTTTAGTACCTTCGGGAGAGCATGAATTCCTTGATAGTGTTTTGGATATTCCTTTGTTTCAAAAAAATTGGGTCGTGAACTCATTGCACAGATCTCTTGATCTCGTAATGACTAACGATTCTAATAGCATAGTTGTATCTAGATGTGACCCTTTATCCTTGCCGGAAGATTGTTTTCATCCTACGTTGGAAATTAGCCTTGTTCTATCTTTTCCTTCCCCCATCTCGCCAAATACCTCTACTCAGCGTCGACTTTGTTTTCGGAAAATTAATTTCGTTTTAATGAATCGTTTACTTGACCAGACTGACTGGTCCTTCCTTTATCGTTGTGATGACATATTACATGCTACTAACTTTTTTTATGATACACTATATGGAATTTTCAACTCGTGTGTCCCAAAAAGTAATTTACTAAAGTTGTCTCTAAAGCCACCATGGTTTTCCCGTCAGTTGGCAAATCTAAAAAATGTTAAGTCCAGACTCTATAAAAAATTCAAAATGTCTGGTTTGCTGTCTGACTTTTTTAAATACTCAGTTGCTCGATCTAATTTTTTTTCGCTTAATACTATTTGTTACAATAGTTACTTTAATAGATGTAAAATTCAATTCTCGCGGGATCCTAAAACGTTTTACAAATTTGTTAATTCAAAGCGCAGGACGGCTTTATACCCTTCGTCATTTTTTCTTGATGTAAATGAGGCTAGTGATGACTCGGGAATTGCAAATTTGTTTGCTAGGTTCTTCAAAACGACTTAGTCTTCTACAATATTTTCGGGAACCTCATATCCGTATCCGATAAATCCTATCAACGGCTGTGGTTCCCTCGTATTGGATGAAGAGTCTGTCTTAAAAAAATTTGCTAACCATAAAAAATTATTTTTCTCCTGGCCCTGACAATGTCCCTAGTTGTGTGCTTAAAGGGTGTGCAAAATCTCTATGTAAGCCTTTACTGAAAATGTTTAAGTTATCGCTGCTCAATTCTTCGTTTCCCCCTATTTGGAAGGAATCTTTTATTATTCCTTTCCATAAAAAAATAAATAAATCAGATGTCACCAATTATAGGGGCATATCTAAATTATCGGCGATTCCTAAGCTTTTTGAGAAAATCATTATTCCAAGCATGCAACATTTCTGCAAATCGGTCATGCAGAAATGTTGCATACATGGGTTTTTAAAAATGAGGTCAGCTTGTACTAACCTTCTTGAATTTTCTGGATTGGTAAACCATGGTTTTGTCAACCACTTCCAAACCGATGTCATATATACAGACTTCAGTAAAGCCTTTGACTCGGTTAACCATGATTTGCTTATATTCAAATTGAACCTATTGGGTTTCCCGCCGAATCTTCTAATTTGGATTAAGTCCTATTTAACAAATAGAACTCAAAAGGTGTTGTTTAGAGCTACCGAGTCCGACCTTGTTCAAGTTACTTCTGGTGTCCCCCAAGGCTGTCATATTGGTCCCCTCTTGTTTAATCTTTTCATTAACGATCTCCCCCTATCGATATAATACTCTCGGGTACTCATGTATGCCGATGATGTTAAATTGTGTCTTTCTTTCAAGGAACCTGATACTCATGGCCTACTGCAGGCTGATCTTAACTCTTTGCATTCGTAGTGTTCACTAAATTTGCTTTTGCTCAACTGTTCTAAGTGTAAGTTTATGACTTATCATTGTGAAGTTTGCAACGCAGAGAAGGAGACATTTCCGACTATATAAAGTATATATATTCTTGATCAGCTCGACGAGACGAGTTCAGATAGCCATGTCCGTCTGTCTGTCCGTCTGTCTGTCCGTCTGTCTGTTTCAATGCGAACTCCTCCCAGAGTTTTGAAGTTAGCAAAAAAATTTAAACGCAGAAAATTTTCTTTTCATTGCAGGCAGTTTATATGTAGAAACCAGCCTGATCGGAATACTATGGCATATAGCTGCCATAGGAACGATCAGTCAAAAATGAGGTTTTTGCTCAATAAACTCTTTGTTTTTCAAGTTATCGCCCCAATTTTTTGCACAAGAACATCTCGGACGTAAATTAAGGCTCACTGCAAAATTGGTGAAGATCGGATAAATATCGCATATAGCTCCCATAGGAACAATCGGTTAACAATTCGGTTTTTGTTAGAAAAACTTTTTTGTTTTCACTTATAAACAGATGAAACCTTTTTTAGGAATCCTTGACCATATAAAAATCGGACATAAGAGCGTGGCACCGCCCATATAGAGAAAAACTTAAAAATGTGATTTATCTATAAGCAGACGAGATAGAAAATCGTAAAATGAAGTGTAGAATGATTGCATTGTCTTGTTTAAAAAAAATAGAAAATGGGCGGGGTTACGCCCCTTTATCTTGATAAACTTATATGATTTTTATTGGCAAAACTATAAAACGTATTTTCCAAATGCTTGCAAGAGTATATAAGTTTCAGCAAAGCTGAAAATAGCTCCCTTACTGGTTTTCTTTACCTTCTTATAAATGAAGTTTTTTTTTTTTTTTCTCTATCACTTATTTTGTATTAATTATATTATATGTATTTTTCTTTATATTATATTATTTTTTTTCTCTTCTCTATTAATGAAGTTTTTTTTTTCAATTTATATTATTTTGTATTTTTTATACGTACCTATATATTATTTGTTATACGTACCTATATATTATTGTATTATTTTATTATGTTTTTTTTTTTATAACTTTTTTTTTATTTTTACTATAACCTAAATAACAGAAATTTGTTACTAAATTAAATAAATAAATAAAAAAATATTAAATTTTAATGTTAATGCATAGATTTAAAAAAAAAAACAAAATCCATCCAATAAAATGTTCTTTTTTAGTGAATGTAATCGTAAAGTAACTAAAAGAAACAAAAACCAGTAAGGACGCTATCTACAGCAAGTCAATTTTCGCTATAAGTGGGCAGGGCTACTCCCACTTTGGGTCAAAATAGTTTTCATTCCTCCCTAAGAACATAACTGTAAAGTTTGAAATCAATTTGTTAAAAAACAAGAAAGTTTTCCATACAACGGGTCAATTTTCGCTACAAATGGGCGTGGCCACTCCCACTTTTTGTCAAAATAGTTTTCATTCCTCCCTAGAACATAACTTTAAAATTTCAAGTCAATTGGTTAAAAAACAAAAAAGTTGTCCATACAACGACGTGAATATTACCGCTCTTCCTCTTCTTCATTTTGTATGGGAGCTACCAGTGCCAGATGTCCAATCTCAATGAAACTTTCAGGCATGTAGTCGGACTATGTAAAACTACTATGTTTAAAATTTCAGCACTCTATCGTACAAAACAAAAAAGTTTTCCATACAACGATTCAAGTTTTATTCATTTTTTTCTTCTTTTCGTATGGAGGCTACCAGTTCCAGAGGTCCGATATGGCTGGATCCGACAAATGAGTTGACTGCACGAATAAGAAGTCTCTCTGCAAAATTTCAGTTCGATATCTTCAAAACTGTGGGAGGAGATTGTATATATACAGACAGACGGACAGACGGACATGGCTAAATCAACTCGTCTTGTCGTCCTGATCAAGAATATATATACTTTATATAGTCGCAAGTGAATATTTCTGTGTGTTACAGCACAAAGTTATTATACTGTTTCACATACGTGAAAAGTATAAAAAATGGTTTCTTTTAAAAATATCCAATTTTAATTATTATGCGTAGATATAAAAAAAAAAAAAAACAAAAACCATTTATTGAAATGTACTTTTGTAGTGTATGTAATCATAAACTAATTAAAAGAAACAAAAAATCATGGTTCCTTTTAAAAAATATTCAATTTATTTATTTATTGAGTTATAGCATTTTCAAAAAGAGGGTGGTGCTGGATGGGCGGCAAAGAGTGGGCGTGGAACAAAACCATTCAAACTTGATCTGCTGCCGAGCATCACGATTCTACCCAACAAATTTAAAGTCGCTAGCTCTTATAGTTTCCGGGAACCATTAGTGAGGACGGACGGACGGACGGACAGACGGGCATTCGGACGGACTTGGCTTAATCAATTTCTCTTGTCGTGCCTATATATACTTTATGGGGTTCCCCTCCCCTCCTTCACAGCGTTACATACTTTTGGCTTTTGCATAAACATCCTATGATAACACAGTTTGTGTACAGGGTATAAACATGGTTCCTTTTAAATGTATTTAATATTAAATTTTTTGCATAGATTTAAAAAAAAAATCAAAAATCATTCATTGAAATGCTCTTTTAGAGTGAATATAATCATAAACTAACTAAAAGAAACAAAAAAACATGGTTCGTTTTAAAAAATATTCAAAATTAATTTTTATGCATAGATTTTAAAAAATCTAAAGTCTTCCAATGAAATGTTCTTTTGTGATTTATGTAATCATAAACTAACTAATAGAAACAAAAAATCATGGTTTCTTTTAAAAAATATTCAATTTTAATTTTAATGCATAGATTTAGAAAAAAAAAAATCCATCCACTAAAATGCTCTTTTTAGTGAATGTAACCTAAAGTAACTAAAAGAAACAAAAAAACATGAATCCTTTTTAAAATATTCAATATTTATTTTTATGCATAGATTTAAAAAAAATCTAAAATCATCCATTGAAATGTTCTATTGTAGTGTATGTAATCATAAACTAACTAAAAGAAACAAAACATCGTGGTTCCTTTTTAAAATATTCAATATTAATTTTTAAGCATATATTTAAAAAAAAATGTAAAATCATCCATTAAAATGTTCTTTTGTAGTGTATGTAATCATAAACTAACTAATAGAAACAAAAAATCATGGTTTCTTTTAAAAAATATTCAATTTAAATTTTAATGCATAGATTAAAAAAAAAAATCAAAAATCATCCATTGAAATGTTCTTTTGTAGTGTATTTAATCATAGTCTAACTAAAAGAAACAAAAAAACATGGTTCCTTTTAAAAATATTCAATATTAATTTTTTGCATAGATTTAAAAAAAATCTTAAATCATCCATTGATTGTTCTTTTGTAGTGTATGTAATCATAAACTAACTAATAGAAACAAAAAATCATGGTTTCTTTTAAAAAATATTCAATTTTAATTTTAATGCATAGATTTAAAAAAAAAAAACAAATTCCATCCAATAAAATGTTCTTTTTAGTGAATGTAACCGTAAAGTAACTAAAAGAAACAAAAACCAGTAAGGACGCTATCTACAGCAAGTCAATTTTCGCTATAAGTGGGCGTGGCTACGCCCACTTTGGGTCAAAATAGTTTTCATTCCTCCCTAAGAACATAACTGTAAAGTTTGAAGTCAATTGGTTAAAAAACAAGAAAGTTTTCCATACAACGGGTCAATTTTCGCTACAAATGGGCGTGGCCACTCCCACTTTTGGTCAAAATAGTTTTAATTTCTCCCTAAGAACATAACTGCAATGTTTTAAGTCAATTGGTTAAAAAACAAAAAAGTTTTCCATACAACGGGTCAATTTTCGCTAGAAGTGGGTGTGGCTACGCCCACTTTTGGTCAAAATAGTTTTCATTCCTCCCTAAGAACATAACTTTGAAATTTCAAGTCAATTGGTTAAAAAACAAAAAAGTTTTCCATACAACGACGTGAAAATTCCTTCTCTTCCTCTTCTTCATTTTGTATGGGAGCTACCAGTTCCAGATGTCCAATCTCAATGAAACTTTCAGGCATGTAGTCGGACTATGTAAAACTACTATGTTTAAAATTTCAGCACTCTATCGTACAAAACAAAAAAGTTTTCCATACAACGATTCAAGTTTCGTTCATTTTTTTCTTCTTTTCGTATGGGGGCTACCAGTTCCAGTGG
The DNA here is from genome assembly GCA_034638295.1 of Phortica okadai. Classification (NCBI taxonomy): domain Eukaryota; kingdom Metazoa; phylum Arthropoda; class Insecta; order Diptera; family Drosophilidae; genus Phortica; species Phortica okadai. The sequence goes on along the minus strand of CM067851.1, from coordinate 24,802,854 downwards.
TCCGATATGGATGGATCCGACAAATGAGTTGACTGAACGACTAAGAAGTATCTCTGCAAAATTTCAGCTCGATATCTTCAAAACTGTCTGAGGAGATTGTATATATACAGTCAGACGGACAGACGGACATGGCTAAATCAGTCTTGTCGTCCTGATCAAGAATATATATACTTTATATAGTCGCAAGTGAATATTTCTGTGTGTTACAAACTTCAGCACAAAGTTATTATACTGTTTCACATACGTGAAAAGTATAAAAAATGGTTCCTTTTAAAAATATCCAATTTTAATTTTAATGCATAGATTTAAAAAAAAAAAAAAAACAAAATCCATCCATTGTAATGTTTGTAATCATAAACTAACTAAAAGAAACAAAAAACCAAAGTTCCTTTTAAAAATATTCAATATAAATTTTTGTGCATAGATTTTAAAAAATCGAAAGGCATGCATTGAAATGTACTTTTGTAATGTTTGTAATCATAAACTAACTAAAAGAAACAAAAAACCAAAGTTCCTTTTAAAAATATTCAATATTAATTTTTGTGCATAGATTTTAAAAAATCGAAAGGCATGCATTGAAATGTACTTTTGTAGTGTATGTAATCATAAACTAACTAAAAGAAACAAAAAAACATGGTTCCTTTTAAAATATTCAATTTTTATTTTTGTGCATAGATTGTACTTTTGTAGTGCATTATTTTTTAATTAGTTTAAACTAATTAAAAAAAAACAAAAAATCATGGTTCCTTTCAAAAAATATTCAATTTATTTATTTATTGAGTTATAGCATTTTCAAAAAGAGGGTGGTGCTGGATGGGCGGCAAGGAGTGGGCGTGGAACAAAACCATTCAAACTTGATCTGCTGCCGAGCATCACGATTTTACCCAACAAATTTCAAGTCGCTAGCTCTTATAGTTTCCAAGAACCATTAGTGAGGACGGACGGGCAGACGGAGAGACGGACATTCGGACGGACGTGGCTTAATCAATTTCTCTTGTCGTCCCGATCAAGAATATATATACTTTATGGGGTCCCCCTCCCCTCCTTCACAGCGTTACATACATTTGGCTTTTGCACAAACACCCTGTGATAACACAGTATGTGTACAGGGTATAAACATGGTTCCTTTTATATGTATTCAATATTAAATTTTTTTCATAGATCTAAAAAAAATCAAAAATCATCCATTGAAATGCTCTTTTAGAGTGAATATAATCATAAACTAACTAAAACTTTAAAAATATCTAATTTTAATTTTTATGCATAGGTTTTAAAAAAAATCTAAAATCATCCATTGAAATGTTCTTTTGTACTGTATGTAATCATAAACTTTTTAAAAGCAACAAAAAAACATGGTTCCTTTTAAAAATATTCAATTTTAATTTTTATGCATAGATTTAAAAAAAAAAAAACAAAATCCATCCATTGAAATGTTCTTTTATAGTGTATGTAATCATAAAGTAACTAAAAGAAACAAAAAAAAAATGGTTCCTTTTAAAAATATCCAATTTTAACTTTTATGCATAGGTTTTTAAAAAAAATCTAAAATCATCCATTGAAATGTTGTTTTTTAGTGTATGTAATCATAAACTAACAAAAAGAAAAAAAAAATTTTCTACTAAAAATATTCAATATTAATTTTTATGCATAGATTTTAAAAAATCTAAAGTCATCGATTGAAATGTTCTTTTGTACTGTATGAAATCATAAACTTATTAAAAGCAACAAAAAAACATGGTTCCTTTTAAAAATATTCAATTTTAATTTTTATGCATAGATTTTAAAAAAATCTTAAATCATCCATTAATTGTTCTTTTGTAGTGTAAATAATCATAAACTAACTAATAGAAACAAAAAATCATGGTTTCTTTCACCCTGTTCCCGATCCCCTTATCCTTACACCTGTGGATTCGGTTCCACCCAGTGAGGGAAGTCAACCTGCCGTCGCCATCAAGCGCACTAAGGCTACTTCTTCTCCATCCTAAACGGAAGAAGTCAAAGGCGAAGACGACATCTCGCACTCCGATTTCTCCGCCTTCGGAACCTCCCACGCTTTTACTGCCTGCACCATCTTCTTCCAGCTCACCTTCGTTAGTTCACACAGAGTTGCCTGAGGTGAATTCTTTAGAATCCCAACCCATTCTTACCTCTGGTAAGTTTATCAAGATAAAGGGGCGTAACCCCGCCCATTTTCTATTTTTTTTAAACAAGACAATGCAATCATTCTACACTTCATTTTACGATTTTCTATCTCGTCTGCTTATAGATAAATCACATTTTTAAGTTTTTCTCTATATGGGCGGTGCCACGCTCTTATGTCCGATTTTTATATGGTCAAGGATTCCTAAAAAAGGTTTCATCTGTTTATAAGTGAAAACAAAAAAGTTTTTCTAACAAAAACCGAATTGTTAACCGATTGTTCCTATGGGAGCTATATGCGATATTTATCCGATCTTCACCAATTTTGCAGTGAGCCTCAATTTACGTCCGAGATGTTCTTGTGCAAAAAATTGGGGCGATAACTTGAAAAACAAAGAGTTTATTGAGCAAAAACCTAATTTTTGACTGATCGTTCCTATGGCAGCTATATGCTATAGTATTCCGATCAGGCTGGTTTCTACATATAAACTGCCTGCAATGAAAAGAAAATTTTATGCGTTTAAATTTTTTTGCTAACTTCAAAACTCTGGGAGGAGTTCGCATTGAAACAGACAGACGGACAGACAGACAGACAGACGGACATGGCTATCTGAACTCGTCTCGTCGAGCTGATCAAGAATATATATACTTTATATAGTCGGAAATGTTTCCTTCTCTGCGTTGCAAACTTCACAATGATAAGTCATAAACTTACACTTAGAACAGTTGAGCAAAAGCAAATTTAGTGAACACTACGAATGCAAAGAGTTAAGATCAGCCTGCAGTAGGCCATGAGTATCAGGTTCCTTGAAAGAAAGACACAATTTAACATCATCGGCATACATGAGTACCCGAGAGTATTATATCGATAGGGGGAGATCGTTAATGAAAAGATTAAACAAGAGGGGACCAATATGACTGCCTTGGGGGACACCAGAAGTAACTTGAGCAAGGTCGGACTCGGTAGCTCTAAACAACACCTTTTGAGTTCTATTTGTTAAATAGGACTTAACCCAAATTAGAAGATTCGGCGGGAAACCCAATAGGTTCAATTTGAATAAAAGCAAATCATGGTTAACCGAGTCAAAGGCTTTACTGAAGTCTGTATATATGACATCGGTTTGGAAGTGGTTGACAAAACCATGGTTTACCAATCCAGAAAATTCAAGAAGGTTAGTACAAGCTGACCTCATTTTTAAAAACCCATGCATGCAACATTTCTGCATGACCGATTTGCAGAAATGTTGCATGCTTGGAATAATGATTTTCTCAAAAAGCTTAGGAATCGCCGATAATTTAGATATGCCCCTATAATTGGTGACATCTGATTTATTTATTTTTTTATGGAAAGGAATAATAAAAGATTCCTTCCAAATAGGGGGAAACGAAGAATTGAGCAGCGATAACTTAAACATTTTCAGTAAAGGCTTACATAGAGATTTTGCACACCCTTTAAGCACACAACTAGGGACATTGTCAGGGCCAGGAGAAAAATAATTTTTTATGGTTAGCAAATTTTTTTAAGACAGACTCTTCATCCAATACGAGGGAACCACAGCCGTTGATAGGATTTATCGGATACGGATATGAGGTTCCCGAAAATATTGTAGAAGACTAAGTCGTTTTGAAGAACCTAGCAAACAAATTTGCAATTCCCGAGTCATCACTAGCCTCATTTACATCAAGAAAAAATGACGAAGGGTATAAAGCCGTCCTGCGCTTTGAATTAACAAATTTGTAAAACGTTTTAGGATCCCGCGAGAATTGAATTTTACATCTATTAAAGTAACTATTGTAACAAATAGTATTAAGCGAAAAAAAATTAGATCGAGCAACTGAGTATTTAAAAAGTCAGACAGCAAACCAGACATTTTGAATTTTTTATAGAGTCTGGACTTAACATTTTTTAGATTTGCCAACTGACGGGAAAACCATGGTGGCTTTAGAGACAACTTTAGTAAATTACTTTTTGGGACACACGAGTTGAAAATTCCATATAGTGTATCATAAAAAAAGTTAGTAGCATGTAATATGTCATCACAACGATAAAGGAAGGACCAGTCAGTCTGGTCAAGTAAACGATTCATTAAAACGAAATTAATTTTCCGAAAACAAAGTCGACGCTGAGTAGAGGTATTTGGCGAGATGGGGGAAGGAAAAGATAGAACAAGGCTAATATCCAACGTAGGATGAAAACAATCTTCCGGCAAGGATAAAGGGTCACATCTAGATACAACTATGCTATTAGAATCGTTAGTCATTACGAGATCAAGAGATCTGTGCAATGAGTTCACGACCCAATTTTTTTGAAACAAAGGAATATCCAAAACACTATCGAGGAATTCATGCTCTCCCGAAGGTACTAAAAAATCTGAGTCATCGAAGTAAGACCAGGAAATAAGAGGAAGGTTGAAGTCACCCAGTACGATGAGAAAATCACGATCATGTGTGAGATCATAGGTATGTTTAATGGCTTCAAAGTGCTTCATATAGACCTCATGTCCAGAACCGGGGGGAATATATGAGCACGTGACAAAGACAGCCAAATGAGCCAAACTGATTTTGACAACAATAAATTCGATATCATTAACCATATTTAAATGAATAGGCTCTGAACGAAGGCCCTCCACGGTGAGAGGGGCGGTCACATCTATAACAAACATATTTATTACAGAAAACTTCATTGTTCAAAACAGTATGATTTAGCCAAGTTTCAGAAAAGGCGATAATATCTTCATCGCAAGAAAAACTGTCCCTATATAAGCAGCTAAGCTTCGACAAAATACCCCTTACATTTTGATAAACAAAAGTAAGGCGTTCAGAACACAGACCTAGTTTTTTGAGGCCGTATTCCGAGTGGACAATGACGAGCCAGGAACTGAAACCGTAGGACTGGACCTTATTTTTGGCTTAAACTCATGTACCACCATCCTCGCATCTCTTAATGTTGTTACCCCTCGTAACCCATCATTTTGGCCTGCTCACATGGTGGTACATGAGTTTAAGCCAAAAATAAGGTCCAGTCCTACGGTTTCAGTTCCTGGCTCGTCATTGTCCACTCGGAATACGGCCTCAAAAAACTAGGTCTGTGTTCTGAACGCCTTACTTTTGTTTATCAAAATGTAAGGGGTATTTTGTCGAAGCTTAGCTGCTTATATAGGGACAGTTTTTCTTGCGATGAAGATATTATCGCCTTTTCTGAAACTTGGCTAAATCATACTGTTTTGAACAATGAAGTTTTCTGTAATAAATATGTTTGTTATAGATGTGACCGCCCCTCTCACCGTGGAGGGCCTTCGTTCAGAGCCTATTCATTTAAATATGGTTAATGATATCGAATTTATTGGTGTCAAAATCAGTTTGGCTCATTTGGCTGTCTTTGTCACGTGCTCATATATTCCCCCCGGTTCTGGACATGAGGTCTATATGAAGCACTTTGAAGCCATTAAACATACCTATGATCTCACACATGATCGTGATTTTCTCATCGTACTGGGTGACTTCAACCTTCCTCTTATTTCCTGGTCTTACTTCGATGACTCAGATTTTTTAGTACCTTCGGGAGAGCATGAATTCCTCGATAGTGTTTTGGATATTCCTTTGTTTCAAAAAAATTGGGTCGTGAACTCATTGCACAGATCTCTTGATCTCGTAATGACTAACGATTCTAATAGCATAGTTGTATCTAGATGTGACCCTTTATCCTTGCCGGAAGATTGTTTTCATCCTACGTTGGATATTAGCCTTGTTCTATCTTTTCCTTCCCCCATCTCGCCAAATACCTCTACTCAGCGTCGACTTTGTTTTCGGAAAATTAATTTCGTTTTAATGAATCGTTTACTTGACCAGACTGACTGGTCCTTCCTTTATCGTTGTGATGACATATTACATGCTACTAACTTTTTTTATGATACACTATATGGAATTTTCAACTCGTGTGTCCCAAAAAGTAATTTACTAAAGTTGTCTCTAAAGCCACCATGGTTTTCCCGTCAGTTGGCAAATCTAAAAAATGTTAAGTCCAGACTCTATAAAAAATTCAAAATGTCTGGTTTGCTGTCTGACTTTTTTAAATACTCAGTTGCTCGATCTAATTTTTTTTCGCTTAATACTATTTGTTACAATAGTTACTTTAATAGATGTAAAATTCAATTCTCGCGGGATCCTAAAACGTTTTACAAATTTGTTAATTCAAAGCGCAGGACGGCTTTATACCCTTCGTCATTTTTTCTTGATGTAAATGAGGCTAGTGATGACTCGGGAATTGCAAATTTGTTTGCTAGGTTCTTCAAAACGACTTAGTCTTCTACAATATTTTCGGGAACCTCATATCCGTATCCGATAAATCCTATCAACGGCTGTGGTTCCCTCGTATTGGATGAAGAGTCTGTCTTAAAAAAATTTGCTAACCATAAAAAATTATTTTTCTCCTGGCCCTGACAATGTCCCTAGTTGTGTGCTTAAAGGGTGTGCAAAATCTCTATGTAAGCCTTTACTGAAAATGTTTAAGTTATCGCTGCTCAATTCTTCGTTTCCCCCTATTTGGAAGGAATCTTTTATTATTCCTTTCCATAAAAAAATAAATAAATCAGATGTCACCAATTATAGGGGCATATCTAAATTATCGGCGATTCCTAAGCTTTTTGAGAAAATCATTATTCCAAGCATGCAACATTTCTGCAAATCGGTCATGCAGAAATGTTGCATGCATGGGTTTTTAAAAATGAGGTCAGCTTGTACTAACCTTCTTGAATTTTCTGGATTGGTAAACCATGGTTTTGTCAACCACTTCCAAACCGATGTCATATATACAGACTTCAGTAAAGCCTTTGACTCGGTTAACCATGATTTGCTTTTATTCAAATTGAACCTATTGGGTTTCCCGCCGAATCTTCTAATTTGGGTTAAGTCCTATTTAACAAATAGAACTCAAAAGGTGTTGTTTAGAGCTACCGAGTCCGACCTTGCTCAAGTTACTTCTGGTGTCCCCCAAGGCAGTCATATTGGTCCCCTCTTGTTTAATCTTTTCATCAACGATCTCCCCCTATCGATATAATACTCTCGGGTACTCATGTATGCCGATGATGTTAAATTGTGTCTTTCTTTCAAGGAACCTGATACTCATGGCCTACTGCAGGCTGATCTTAACTCTTTGCATTCGTAGTGTTCACTAAATTTGCTTTTGCTCAACTGTTCTAAGTGTAAGTTTATGACTTATCATTGTGAAGTTTGCAACGCAGAGAAGGAAACATTTCCGACTATATAAAGTATATATATTCTTGATCAGCTCGACGAGACGAGTTCAGATAGCCATGTCCGTCTGTCTGTCTGTCTGTCCGTCTGTCTGTTTCAATGCGAACTCCTCCCAGAGTTTTGAAGTTAGCAAAAAAATTTAAACGCATAAAATTTTCTTTTCATTGCAGGCAGTTTATATGTAGAAACCAGCCTGATCGGAATACTATAGCATATAGCTGCCATAGGAACGATCAGTCAAAAATTAGGTTTTTGCTCAATAAACTCTTTGTTTTTCAAGTTATCGCCCCAATTTTTTGCACAAGAACATCTCGGACGTAAATTGAGGCTCACTGCAAAATTGGTGAAGATCGGATAAATATCGCATATAGCTCCCATAGGAACAATCGGTTAACAATTCGGTTTTTGTTAGAAAAACTTTTTTGTTTTCACTTATAAACAGATGAAACCTTTTTTAGGAATCCTTGACCATATAAAAATCGGACATAAGAGCGTGGCACCGCCCATATAGAGAAAAACTTAAAAATGTGATTTATCTATAAGCAGACGAGATAGAAAATCGTAAAATGAAGTGTAGAATGATTGCATTGTCTTGTTTAAAAAAAATAGAAAATGGGCGGGGTTACGCCCCTTTATCTTGATAAACTTATATGATTTTTATTGGCAAAACTATAAAACGTATTTTCCAAATGCTTGCAAGAGTATATAAGTTTCAGCAAAGCTGAAAATAGCTCCCTTACTGGTTTTTTTACCTTCTTATAAATGGATTTTTTTTTTTTCTCTATCACTTATTTTGTATTAATTATATTATATGAATTTTTCTTTATATTATATTATTTTTTTTTCTCTTCTCTATTAATGAAGTTTTTTTTTCAATTTATATTATTTTGTATTTTTTATACGTACCTATATATTATTGTATTATTTTATTATGTTTTTTTTTTTTATAACTTTTTTTTATTTTTACTATAACCTAAATAACAGAAATTTGTTACTAAATTAAATAAATAAATAAAAAAATATTAAATTTTAATTTTAATGCATAGATTTAAAAAAAAAAACAAAATCCATCCAATAAAATGTTCTTTTTTAGTAAATGTAATCGTAAAGTAACTAAAAGAAACAAAAACCAGTAAGGACGCTATCTACAGCAAGTCAATTTTCGCTATAAGTGGGCGTGGCTACTCCCACTTTGGGTCAAAATAGTTTTCATTCCTCCCTAAGAACATAACTGTAAAGTTTGAAGTCAATTGGTTAAAAAACAAGAAAGTTTTCCATACAACGGGTCAATTTTCGCTACAAATGGGCGTGGCCACTCCCACTTTTGGTCAAAATAGTTTTAATTTCTCCCTAAGAACATAACTGCAATGTTTTAAGTCAATTGGTTAAAAAACAAAAAAGTTTTCCATACAACGGGTCAATTTTCGCTAGAAGTGGGTGTGGCTACGCCCACTTTTGGTCAAAATAGTTTTCATTCCTCCCTAAGAACATAACTTTGAAATTTCAAGTCAATTGGTTAAAAAACAAAAAAGTTTTCCATACAACGACGTGAAAATTCCTTCTCTTCCTCTTCTTCATTTTGTATGGGAGCTACCAGTTCCAGATGTCCAATCTCAATGAAACTTTCAGGCATGTAGTCGGACTATGTAAAACTACTATGTTTAAAATTTCAGCACTCTATCGTACAAAACAAAAAAGTTTTCCATACAACGATTCAAGTTTCGTTCATTTTTTTCTTCTTTTCGTATGGGGGCTACCAGTTCCAGTGGTCCGATATGGATGGATCCGACAAATGAGTTGACTGAACGACTAAGAAGTATCTCTGCAAAATTTCAGCTCGATATCTTCAAAACTGTCTGAGGAGATTCTATATATACAGTCAGACGGACATGGCTAAATCAGTCTTGTCGTCCTGATCAAGAATATATATACTTTATATAGTCGCAAGTGAATATTTCTGTGTGTTACAAACTTCAGCACAAAGTTATTATACTGTTTCACATACGTGAAAAGTATAAAAAATGGTTCCTTTTAAAAATATCCAATTTTAATTTTAATGCATAGATTTAAAAAAAAAAAAAAAACAAAATCCATCCATTGTAATGTTTGTAATCATAAACTAACTAAAAGAAACAAAAAACCAAAGTTCCTTTTAAAAATATTCAATATAAATTTTTGTGCATAGATTTTAAAAAATCGAAAGGCATGCATTGAAATGTACTTTTGTAATGTTTGTAATCATAAACTAACTAAAAGAAACAAAAAACCAAAGTTCCTTTTAAAAATATTCAATATTAATTTTTGTGCATAGATTTTAAAAAATCGAAAGGCATGCATTGAAATGTACTTTTGTAGTGTATGTAATCATAAACTAACTAAAAGAAACAAAAAAACATGGTTCCTTTTAAAATATTCAATTTTTATTTTTGTGCATAGATTGTACTTTTGTAGTGCATTATTTTTTAATTAGTTTAAACTAATTAAAAAAAAACAAAAAATCATGGTTCCTTTCAAAAAATATTCAATTTATTTATTTATTGAGTTATAGCATTTTCAAAAAGAGGGTGGTGCTGGATGGGCGGCAAGGAGTGGGCGTGGAACAAAACCATTCAAACTTGATCTGCTGCCGAGCATCACGATTTTACCCAACAAATTTCAAGTCGCTAGCTCTTATAGTTTCCAAGAACCATTAGTGAGGACGGACGGGCAGACGGAGAGACGGACATTCGGACGGACGTGGCTTAATCAATTTCTCTTGTCGTCCCGATCAAGAATATATATACTTTATGGGGTCCCCCTCCCCTCCTTCACAGCGTTACATACATTTGGCTTTTGCACAAACACCCTGTGATAACACAGTATGTGTACAGGGTATAAACATGGTTCCTTTTATATGTATTCAATATTAAATTTTTTTCATAGATCTAAAAAAAATCAAAAATCATCCATTGAAATGCTCTTTTAGAGTGAATATAATCATAAACTAACTAAAACTTTAAAAATATCTAATTTTAATTTTTATGCATAGGTTTTAAAAAAAATCTAAAATCATCCATTGAAATGTTCTTTTGTACTGTATGTAATCATAAACTTTTTAAAAGCAACAAAAAAACATGGTTCCTTTTAAAAATATTCAATTTTAATTTTTATGCATAGATTTAAAAAAAAAAAAACAAAATCCATCCATTGAAATGTTCTTTTATAGTGTATGTAATCATAAAGTAACTAAAAGAAACAAAAAAAAAATGGTTCCTTTTAAAAATATCCAATTTTAACTTTTATGCATAGGTTTTTAAAAAAAATCTAAAATCATCCATTGAAATGTTGTTTTTTAGTGTATGTAATCATAAACTAACAAAAAGAAAAAAAAAATTTTCTACTAAAAATATTCAATATTAATTTTTATGCATAGATTTTAAAAAATCTAAAGTCATCGATTGAAATGTTCTTTTGTACTGTATGAAATCATAAACTTATTAAAAGCAACAAAAAAACATGGTTCCTTTTAAAAATATTCAATTTTAATTTTTATGCATAGATTTTAAAAAAATCTTAAATCATCCATTAATTGTTCTTTTGTAGTGTAAATAATCATAAACTAACTAATAGAAACAAAAAATCATGGTTTCTTTCACCCTGTTCCCGATCCCCTTATCCTTACACCTGTGGATTCGGTTCCACCCAGTGAGGGAAGTCAACCTGCCGTCGCCATCAAGCGCACTAAGGCTACTTCTTCTCCATCCTAAACGGAAGAAGTCAAAGGCGAAGACGACATCTCGCACTCCGATTTCTCCGCCTTCGGAACCTCCCACGCTTTTACTGCCTGCACCATCTTCTTCCAGCTCACCTTCGTTAGTTCACACAGAGTTGCCTGAGGTGAATTCTTTAGAATCCCAACCCATTCTTACCTCTGGTAAGTTTATCAAGATAAAGGGGCGTAACCCCGCCCATTTTCTATTTTTTTTAAACAAGACAATGCAATCATTCTACACTTCATTTTACGATTTTCTATCTCGTCTGCTTGTAGATAAATCACATTTTTAAGTTTTTCTCTATATGGGCGGTGCCACGCTCTTATGTCCGATTTTTATATGGTCAAGGATTCCTAAAAAAGGTTTCATCTGTTTATAAGTGAAAACAAAAAAGTTTTTCTAACAAAAACCGAATTGTTAACCGATTGTTCCTATGGGAGCTATATGCGATATTTATCCGATCTTCACCAATTTTGCAGTGAGCCTCAATTTACGTCCGAGATGTTCTTGTGCAAAAAATTGGGGCGATAACTTGAAAAACAAAGAGTTTATTGAGCAAAAACCTAATTTTTGACTGATCGTTCCTATGGCAGCTATATGCTATAGTATTCCGATCAGGCTGGTTTCTACATATAAACTGCCTGCAATGAAAAGAAAATTTTATGCGTTTAAATTTTTTTGCTAACTTCAAAACTCTGGGAGGAGTTCGCATTGAAACAGACAGACGGACAGACAGACAGACAGACGGACATGGCTATCTGAACTCGTCTCGTCGAGCTGATCAAGAATATATATACTTTATATAGTCGGAAATGTTTCCTTCTCTGCGTTGCAAACTTCACAATGATAAGTCATAAACTTACACTTAGAACAGTTGAGCAAAAGCAAATTTAGTGAACACTACGAATGCAAAGAGTTAAGATCAGCCTGCAGTAGGCCATGAGTATCAGGTTCCTTGAAAGAAAGACACAATTTAACATCATCGGCATACATGAGTACCCGAGAGTATTATATCGATAGGGGGAGATCGTTAATGAAAAGATTAAACAAGAGGGGACCAATATGACTGCCTTGGGGGACACCAGAAGTAACTTGAGCAAGGTCGGACTCGGTAGCTCTAAACAACACCTTTTGAGTTCTATTTGTTAAATAGGACTTAACCCAAATTAGAAGATTCGGCGGGAAACCCAATAGGTTCAATTTGAATAAAAGCAAATCATGGTTAACCGAGTCAAAGGCTTTACTGAAGTCTGTATATATGACATCGGTTTGGAAGTGGTTGACAAAACCATGGTTTACCAATCCAGAAAATTCAAGAAGGTTAGTACAAGCTGACCTCATTTTTAAAAACCCATGCATGCAACATTTCTGCATGACCGATTTGCAGAAATGTTGCATGCTTGGAATAATGATTTTCTCAAAAAGCTTAGGAATCGCCGATAATTTAGATATGCCCCTATAATTGGTGACATCTGATTTATTTATTTTTTTATGGAAAGGAATAATAAAAGATTCCTTCCAAATAGGGGGAAACGAAGAATTGAGCAGCGATAACTTAAACATTTTCAGTAAAGGCTTACATAGAGATTTTGCACACCCTTTAAGCACACAACTAGGGACATTGTCAGGGCCAGGAGAAAAATAATTTTTTATGGTTAGCAAATTTTTTTAAGACAGACTCTTCATCCAATACGAGGGAACCACAGCCGTTGATAGGATTTATCGGATACGGATATGAGGTTCCCGAAAATATTGTAGAAGACTAAGTCGTTTTGAAGAACCTAGCAAACAAATTTGCAATTCCCGAGTCATCACTAGCCTCATTTACATCAAGAAAAAATGACGAAGGGTATAAAGCCGTCCTGCGCTTTGAATTAACAAATTTGTAAAACGTTTTAGGATCCCGCGAGAATTGAATTTTACATCTATTAAAGTAACTATTGTAACAAATAGTATTAAGCGAAAAAAAATTAGATCGAGCAACTGAGTATTTAAAAAGTCAGACAGCAAACCAGACATTTTGAATTTTTTATAGAGTCTGGACTTAACATTTTTTAGATTTGCCAACTGACGGGAAAACCATGGTGGCTTTAGAGACAACTTTAGTAAATTACTTTTTGGGACACACGAGTTGAAAATTCCATATAGTGTATCATAAAAAAAGTTAGTAGCATGTAATATGTCATCACAACGATAAAGGAAGGACCAGTCAGTCTGGTCAAGTAAACGATTCATTAAAACGAAATTAATTTTCCGAAAACAAAGTCGACGCTGAGTAGAGGTATTTGGCGAGATGGGGGAAGGAAAAGATAGAACAAGGCTAATATCCAACGTAGGATGAAAACAATCTTCCGGCAAGGATAAAGGGTCACATCTAGATACAACTATGCTATTAGAATCGTTAGTCATTACGAGATCAAGAGATCTGTGCAATGAGTTCACGACCCAATTTTTTTGAAACAAAGGAATATCCAAAACACTATCGAGGAATTCATGCTCTCCCGAAGGTACTAAAAAATCTGAGTCATCGAAGTAAGACCAGGAAATAAGAGGAAGGTTGAAGTCACCCAGTACGATGAGAAAATCACGATCATGTGTGAGATCATAGGTATGTTTAATGGCTTCAAAGTGCTTCATATAGACCTCATGTCCAGAACCGGGGGGAATATATGAGCACGTGACAAAGACAGCCAAATGAGCCAAACTGATTTTGACACCAATAAATTCGATATCATTAACCATATTTAAATGAATAGGCTCTGAACGAAGGCCCTCCACGGTGAGAGGGGCGGTCACATCTATAACAAACATATTTATTACAGAAAACTTCATTGTTCAAAACAGTATGATTTAGCCAAGTTTCAGAAAAGGCGATAATATCTTCATCGCAAGAAAAACTGTCCCTATATAAGCAGCTAAGCTTCGACAAAATACCCCTTACATTTTGATAAACAAAAGTAAGGCGTTCAGAACACAGACCTAGTTTTTTGAGGCCGTATTCCGAGTGGACAATGACGAGCCAGGAACTGAAACCGTAGGACTGGACCTTATTTTTGGCTTAAACTCATGTACCACCATCCTCGCATCTCTTAATGTTGTTACCCCTCGTAACCCATCATTTTGGCCTGCTCACATGGTGGTACATGAGTTTAAGCCAAAAATAAGGTCCAGTCCTACGGTTTCAGTTCCTGGCTCGTCATTGTCCACTCGGAATACGGCCTCAAAAAACTAGGTCTGTGTTCTGAACGCCTTACTTTTGTTTATCAAAATGTAAGGGGTATTTTGTCGAAGCTTAGCTGCTTATATAGGGACAGTTTTTCTTGCGATGAAGATATTATCGCCTTTTCTGAAACTTGGCTAAATCATACTGTTTTGAACAATGAAGTTTTCTGTAATAAATATGTTTGTTATAGATGTGACCGCCCCTCTCACCGTGGAGGGCCTTCGTTCAGAGCCTATTCATTTAAATATGGTTAATGATATCGAATTTATTGGTGTCAAAATCAGTTTGGCTCATTTGGCTGTCTTTGTCACGTGCTCATATATTCCCCCCGGTTCTGGACATGAGGTCTATATGAAGCACTTTGAAGCCATTAAACATACCTATGATCTCACACATGATCGTGATTTTCTCATCGTACTGGGTGACTTCAACCTTCCTCTTATTTCCTGGTCTTACTTCGATGACTCAGATTTTTTAGTACCTTCGGGAGAGCATGAATTCCTCGATAGTGTTTTGGATATTCCTTTGTTTCAAAAAAATTGGGTCGTGAACTCATTGCACAGATCTCTTGATCTCGTAATGACTAACGATTCTAATAGCATAGTTGTATCTAGATGTGACCCTTTATCCTTGCCGGAAGATTGTTTTCATCCTACGTTGGATATTAGCCTTGTTCTATCTTTTCCTTCCCCCATCTCGCCAAATACCTCTACTCAGCGTCGACTTTGTTTTCGGAAAATTAATTTCGTTTTAATGAATCGTTTACTTGACCAGACTGACTGGTCCTTCCTTTATCGTTGTGATGACATATTACATGCTACTAACTTTTTTTATGATACACTATATGGAATTTTCAACTCGTGTGTCCCAAAAAGTAATTTACTAAAGTTGTCTCTAAAGCCACCATGGTTTTCCCGTCAGTTGGCAAATCTAAAAAATGTTAAGTCCAGACTCTATAAAAAATTCAAAATGTCTGGTTTGCTGTCTGACTTTTTTAAATACTCAGTTGCTCGATCTAATTTTTTTTCGCTTAATACTATTTGTTACAATAGTTACTTTAATAGATGTAAAATTCAATTCTCGCGGGATCCTAAAACGTTTTACAAATTTGTTAATTCAAAGCGCAGGACGGCTTTATACCCTTCGTCATTTTTTCTTGATGTATTATAAATGAGGCTAGTGATGACTCGGGAATTGCAAATTTGTTTGCTAGGTTCTTCAAAACGACTTAGTCTTCTACAATATTTTCGGGAACCTCATATCCGTATCCGATAAATCCTATCAACGGCTGTGGTTCCCTCGTATTGGATGAAGAGTCTGTCTTAAAAAAATTTGCTAACCATAAAAAATTATTTTTCTCCTGGCCCTGACAATGTCCCTAGTTGTGTGCTTAAAGGGTGTGCAAAATCTCTATGTAAGCCTTTACTGAAAATGTTTAAGTTATCGCTGCTCAATTCTTCGTTTCCCCCTATTTGGAAGGAATCTTTTATTATTCCTTTCCATAAAAAAATAAATAAATCAGATGTCACCAATTATAGGGGCATATCTAAATTATCGGCGATTCCTAAGCTTTTTGAGAAAATCATTATTCCAAGCATGCAACATTTCTGCAAATCGGTCATGCAGAAATGTTGCATGCATGGGTTTTTAAAAATGAGGTCAGCTTGTACTAACCTTCTTGAATTTTCTGGATTGGTAAACCATGGTTTTGTCAACCACTTCCAAACCGATGTCATATATACAGACTTCAGTAAAGCCTTTGACACGGTTAACCATGATTTGCTTTTATTCAAATTGAACCTATTGGGTTTCCCGCCGAATCTTCTAATTTGGGTTAAGTCCTATTTAACAAATAGAACTCAAAAGGTGTTGTTTAGAGCTACCGAGTCCGACCTTGCTCAAGTTACTTCTGGTGTCCCCCAAGGCAGTCATATTGGTCCCCTCTTGTTTAATCTTTTCATCAACGATCTCCCCCTATCGATATAATACTCTCGGGTACTCATGTATGCCGATGATGTTAAATTGTGTCTTTCTTTCAAGGAACCTGATACTCATGGCCTACTGCAGGCTGATCTTAACTCTTTGCATTCGTAGTGTTCACTAAATTTGCTTTTGCTCAACTGTTCTAAGTGTAAGTTTATGACTTATCATTGTGAAGTTTGCAACGCAGAGAAGGAAACATTTCCGACTATATAAAGTATATATATTCTTGATCAGCTCGACGAGACGAGTTCAGATAGCCATGTCCGTCTGTCTGTCTGTCTGTCCGTCTGTCTGTTTCAATGCGAACTCCTCCCAGAGTTTTGAAGTTAGCAAAAAAATTTAAACGCATAAAATTTTCTTTTCATTGCAGGCAGTTTATATGTAGAAACCAGCCTGATCGGAATACTATAGCATATAGCTGCCATAGGAACGATCAGTCAAAAATTAGGTTTTTGCTCAATAAACTCTTTGTTTTTCAAGTTATCGCCCCAATTTTTTGCACAAGAACATCTCGGACGTAAATTAAGGCTCACTGCAAAATTGGTGAAGATCGGATAAATATCGCATATAGCTCCCATAGGAACAATCGGTTAACAATTCGGTTTTTGTTAGAAAAACTTTTTTGTTTTCACTTATAAACAGATGAAACCTTTTTTAGGAATCCTTGACCATATAAAAATCGGACATAAGAGCGTGGCACCGCCCATATAGAGAAAAACTTAAAAATGTGATTTATCTATAAGCAGACGAGATAGAAAATCGTAAAATGAAGTGTAGAATGATTGCATTGTCTTGTTTAAAAAAAATAGAAAATGGGCGGGGTTACGCCCCTTTATCTTGATAAACTTATATGATTTTTATTGGCAAAACTATAAAACGTATTTTCCAAATGCTTGCAAGAGTATATAAGTTTCAGCAAAGCTGAAAATAGCTCCCTTACTGGTTTTCTTTACCTTCTTATAAATGAAGTTTTTTTTTTTTTTTCTCTATCACTTATTTTGTATTAATTATATTATATGTATTTTTCTTTATATTATATTATTTTTTTTTCTCTTCTCTATTAATGAAGTTTTTTTTTCAATTTATATTATTTTGTATTTTTTATACGTACCTATATATTATTGTATTATTTTATTATGTTTTTTTTTTTTATAACTTTTTTTTATTTTTACTATAACCTAAATAACAGAAATTTGTTACTAAATTAAATAAATAAATAAAAAAATATTAAATTTTAATTTTAATGCATAGATTTAAAAAAAAAAACAAAATCCATCCAATAAAATGTTCTTTTTTAGTAAATGTAATCGTAAAGTAACTAAAAGAAACAAAAACCAGTAAGGACGCTATCTACAGCAAGTCAATTTTCGCTATAAGTGGGCGTGGCTACTCCCACTTTGGGTCAAAATAGTTTTCATTCCTCCCTAAGAACATAACTGTAAAGTTTGAAGTCAATTGGTTAAAAACCAAGAAAATTTTCCATACAACGGGTCAATTTTCGCTACAAATGGGCGTGGCCACTCCCACTTTTGGTCAAAATAGTTTTCATTCCTCCCTAGAACATAACTTTAAAATTTCAAGTCAATTGGTTAAAAAACAAAAAAGTTGTCCATACAACGACGTGAATATTACCGCTCTTCCTCTTCTTCATTTTGTATGGGAGCTACCAGTACCAGATGTCCAATCTCAATGAAACTTTCAGGCATGTAGTCGGACTATGTAAAACTACTATGTTTAAAATTTCAGCACTCTATCGTACAAAACAAAAAAGTTTTCCATACAACGATTCAAGTTTTGTTCATTTTTTTCTTCTTTTCGTATGGAGGCTACCAGTTCCAGAGGTCCGATATGGCTGGATCCGACAAATGAGTTGACTGCACGAATAAGAAGTCTCTCTGCAAAATTTCAGCACGATATCTTCAAAACTGTGGGAGGAGATTGTATATATACAGACAGACGGACAGACGGACATGGCTAAATCAACTCGTCTTGTCGTCCTGATCAAGAATATATATACTTTATATAGTCGCAAGTGAATATTTCTGTGTGTTACAGCACAAAGTTATTATACTGTTTCACATACGTGAAAAGTATAAAAAATGGTTTCTTTTAAAAATATCCAATTTTAATTATTATGCATAGATATAAAAAGAAAAAAAAACAATAACCATTCATTGAAATGTACTTTTGTAGTGTATGTAGTCATAAACTAACTAAAAGAAACAAAAAATCATGGTTCTTTTTAAAATATTCAATTTCAATTTTTATGCATTATTCTAAAAATATCTAAAGTTATCCATTGTAATGCTCATTTTTAGTGAACGTAATTATAAACTAACTAAAAGAAAAAAAAGAACACGGTTCCTTTTAAAAATATTCAACATTAATTTTCATGCATAGATTTAGAAAAAAATCAAAAATGATCCATTGAAATGCTCTTTTTTAGTGATTGTAATTATTAACTAACTAAAACAAACAAACAAAAAAAACATGGTTCCTTTTAAAATATTCAATTTTTATTTTTGTGCATAGATTGTACTTTTGTAGTGTATGTAATCATAAACTAATTAAAAGAAACAAAAAATCATGGTTCCTTTTAAAAAATATTCAATTTATTTATTTATTGAGTTATAGCATTTTCAAAAAGAGGTTGGTGCTGGATGGGCGGCAAAGAGTAGGCGTGGAACAAAACCATTCAAACTTGATCTGCTGCCGAGCATCACGATTCTACCCAACAAATTTAAAGTCGCTAGCTCTTATAGTTTCCGGGAACCATTAGTGAGGACGGACGGACGGACGGACAGACGGGCATTCGGACGGAC
The DNA here is from genome assembly GCA_034638295.1 of Phortica okadai. Classification (NCBI taxonomy): domain Eukaryota; kingdom Metazoa; phylum Arthropoda; class Insecta; order Diptera; family Drosophilidae; genus Phortica; species Phortica okadai. Next base: position 24,783,682 of record CM067851.1, on the reverse strand, counting down.
TTGGCTTAATCAATTTCTCTTGTCGTGCCGATCAAGAATATATATACTTTATGGGGTTCCCCTCCCCTCCTTCACAGCGTTACATACTTTTGGCTTTTGCACAAACATCCTATGATAACACAGTTTGTGTACAGGGTATAAACATGGTTCCTTTTAAATGTATTTAATATTAAATTTTTTGCATAGGTTTAAAAAAAAATCAAAAATAATTCATTGAAATGCTCTTTTAGAGTGAATATAATCATAAACTAACTAAAAGAAACAAAAAACCAGTAAGGGCGGTATAGTCAAGTATTCTCGACTATATAATACCCTGTACACATGATAGGCGGGGCCGCACCCTCAATCTACAAAAACATACTGATTTGACGTCGCCTATTCAAATAGTGTTGAAAATATCAAGAAAATCGGTCAAAAAATGTGTATTTTACGAAATATTTAAGTTTGTAGGCCTCTGAGGGGAAGCCATCAAAGAGGGAGGAAAATTTTGGTATGCAGTTTTTAATATGTATATTCACTGAGCTTGTATACAAATTTTCAAGGTCGTACCTTTGATAATTTTGGAGATATAGCAATTTATAGAAAATAACTGGGGGAGGGGAAATGAAAAGAAGGGGCGGATTTTGTGGTAAGCAGTTTTGTAGGGCTATACATACTGAGTCTACATACCGACTTTCATGTTTCTATCTCTTTGGATGTTTGAGTTATGGCAGTTTAAAAAAGTGGGTGGTGCTGAATGGGCGGGAAGGAGTGGGCGTGGCAAAAAAAATAAACTTGATCTGCTGCCGAGCATCACGAGTCTACCCTCCAAATTTCAAGTCTCTAGTTCTTATAGATTCCGAGAACCGTTGGTGAGGACGGACGGACAGACGGACAGACAGACGGACATACGTACGGACATGGCTCAATCAATTTCTCTTGTCGTCCTGATCAAGAATATATATACTTTATGGGGTCCCCCTCCCCTCCTTCTGTGCGTTGCATACATTTCGTTCAAACAAACCCAATATACCCTGATACACTATGTGTACAGGGTATAAAAAGCGTATGAGTAAATATTGAAGTGTCGTATGTCTGCTGGTATTATACCATAACATATATTAAAGCACACAGAAAGCGGTTAGGATCGAACTGAGAAATGGAAAAACGTATAAGTAAATATTGACGTGCCGTATGTCCGCTGGTATTACACCATGACATAGAGCACTTATATATTAAAGCGTTAGTATCGAACTGAGAAATGGAAAAGCGTATAAGTAAATATTGAAGTGCCGTATGTGTGCTGGTATTATACCATAACATAGAGCACTTATATATTAAAGCACACAGAAAGCGGTTAGGGTCGAACTGAGAAAGGGTAAAGCGTATAAGTAAATATTGAAGTGCCGTATGTCTGCTGGTATTATACCATGACATAGAGCACTTATATATTAAAGCACACAGAAAGCGGTTAGGATCGAACTGAGAAATGGAAAAACGCATAAGTAAATATTGAAGTGCCGTATGTCTGCTGGTATTATACCATAACATAGAGCACTTATATATTAAAGCGTTCAGTATCGAGAAATAGTAAAGCGTATGAGTAAATATTGAAGTGCCGTATGTCTGCTGGTACCATACCATGACAGAGAGCACTTATACATTAAAGCACACAGAAAGCGGTTAGGCCTCTGAGGGGAAGCCATCAAAGAGGGAGGAAAATTTTGGTATGCAGTTTTTAATATGTATATTCACTGAGCTTGTATACAAATTTTCAGGGTCGTACCTTTGTTAATTTTGGAGATATAGCAATTTATAGAAAATAACTGGGGGAGGGGAAATGAAAAGAAGGGGGGGAGTTTGTGGTATGCAGTTTTGTAGGGCTATACATACTGAGTCTACATACCGACTTTCATGTTTCTATCTCTTTGGATGCTTGAGTTAGAGCGATTTAAAAAAGTGGGTGGTGCTAAATGGGTGGAGTGGGCGTGGCAAAAAAAAAAAAAAATAAACTTGATCTGATGCCGAGCATCACGAGTCTACCCTCCAAATTTCAAGTCTCTAGTTCTTATAGATTCCGAGAACCGTTGGTGAGGACGGACGGACAGACGGGCAGTCGGACGGACATTTCTCTTGTCGTCCTGATCAAGAATATATATACTTTATGGGGTCCCCCCCCCTCCTTCTGTGCGTTACATACATTTCGTTCAAACAAACCCAATATATTCTGATACACTATGTGTACAGGGTATAAAAATGTGATTAACTTGTCTTGCATTGTGTTACTCACCCAATGTGGCCATGCCAGCGCCGAGCAACATCAATGTCAGTCCGAGCACTAATGCACGACACGCATGCCACAAGCATTTGGAGGACATTTTGCCACGCACAACATGCACGTTCCATGTGGCGCCGGAGGCAGGATGCGCACGGCGTAGATTGCCAAGCGAATGTTTGCGACGCGTGGTGCCGCCTCCGCCGCCATAACGTCTCGCTGGCATTACAGCGACATGAGCAACGACAATTTTGCCCAGAATATTCTAAAAGCTCAACACGTGCGACAAACTGTACCCAAAACAAAGGGGGGGAAGAGTAGAACAAGGACAATCACGATTTTGAATTATAAATAAAAAATAAATTAAATATTTACATGCTGTAAAATGTACAAAAACACAAGCTGAGCAAACGCACCTGAGCACATGGAGTGCATGAACATTTGCAATTCTATTGCTAAAATCGGTCAAGCACAACACACATACTAATACATATACATAAGTTACCTTTCGGCACCTGTTTCCGGTTCTGTTGCGCTTTGCTCAACTCAACTCAACCTAACACAACTCGGAATCCGACAGACATTCAGCAATGTTTTAATTAACTTTGGCCTATTTATTTATTTATTGAGTTATAGCATTTTCAAAAAGAGGTTGGTGCTGGATGGGCGGCAAAGAGTAGGCGTGGAACAAAACCATTCAAACTTGATCTGCTGCCGAGCATCACGATTCTACCTAACAAATTTAAAGTCGCTTGCTCTTATAGTTTCCGGGAACCATTAGTGAGGACGGACGGACGGACGGACAGACGGGCATTCGGACGGACTTGGCTTAATCAATTTCTCTTGTCGTGCCGATCAAGAATATATATACTTTATGGGGTTCCCCTCCCCTCCTTCACAGCGTTACATACTTTTGGCTTTTGCACAAACATCCTATGATAACACAGTTTGTGTACAGGGTATAAACATGGTTCCTTTTAAATGTATTTAATATTAAATTTTTTGCATAGGTTTAAAAAAAAATCAAAAATCATTCATTGAAATGCTCTTTTAGAGTGAATATAATCATAAACTAACTAAAAGAAACAAAAAACCAGTAAGGGCGGTATAGTCAAGTATTCTCGACTATATAATACCCTGTACACATGATAGGCGGGGCCGCACCCTCAATCTACAAAAACATACTGATTTGACGTCGCCTATTCAAATAGTGTTGAAAATATCAAGAAAATCGGTCAAAAAATGTGTATTTTACGAAATATTTAAGTTTGTAGGCCTCTGAGGGGAAGCCATCAAAGAGGGAGGAAAATTTTGGTATGCAGTTTTTAATATGTATATTCACTGAGCTTGTATACAAATTTTCAAGGTCGTACCTTTGATAATTTTGGAGATATAGCAATTTATAGAAAATAACTGGGGGAGGGGAAATGAAAAGAAGGGGCGGATTTTGTGGTAAGCAGTTTTGTAGGGCTATACATACTGAGTCTACATACCGACTTTCATGTTTCTATCTCTTTGGATGTTTGAGTTATGGCAGTTTAAAAAAGTGGGTGGTGCTGAATGGGCGGGAAGGAGTGGGCGTGGCAAAAAAAATAAACTTGATCTGCTGCCGAGCATCACGAGTCTACCCTCCAAATTTCAAGTCTCTAGTTCTTATAGATTCCGAGAACCGTTGGTGAGGACGGACGGACAGACGGGCAGTCGGACGGACATTTTTCTTGTCGTCCTGATCAAGAATATATATACTTTATGGGGTCCTCCCCCCTCCTTCTGTGCGTTACATACATTTCGTTCAAACAAACCCAATATATTCTGATACACTATGTGTACAGGGTATAAAAATGTGATTAACTTGTCTTGCATTGTGTTACTCACCCAATGTGGCCATGCCAGCGCCGAGCAACATCAATGTCAGTCCGAGCACTAATGCACGACACGCATGCCACAAGCATTTGGAGGACATTTTGCCACGCACAACCTGCACGTTCCATGTGGCGCCGGAGGCAGGATGCGCACGGCGTAGATTGCCAAGCGAATGTTTGCGACGCGTGGTGCCGCCTCCGCCGCCATAACGTCTCGCTGGCATTACAGCGACATGAGCAACGACAATTTTGCCCAGAATATTCTAAAAGCTCAACACGTGCGACAAACTGTACCCAAAACAAAGGGGGGGAAGAGTAGAACAAGGACAATCACGATTTTGAATTATAAATAAAAAATAAATTAAATATTTACATGCTGTAAAATGTACAAAAACACAAGCTGAGCAAACGCACCTGAGCACATGGAGTGCATGAACATTTGCAATTCTATTGCTAAAATCGGTCAAGCACAACACACATACTAATACATATACATACATAAGTTACCTTTCGGCACCTGTTTCCGGTTCTGTTGCGCTTTGCTCAACTCAACTCAACCTAACACAACTCGGAATCCGACAGACATTCAGCAATGTTTTAATTAACTTTGGCCTATGCGAGTGTCAACCATGTGTGTATTTGTTTTCAAATGAATATATATGTATGTGTGTGTGTCTTTCTACTTTCTACTTTACTTAGCTCTTTCATCAGCCATGTATTTACACTGGACCACAAACTGTCAGAGGCCTTCCTTTGAGCAGCTTATTTCTGTTTGTTGGCTTTGGTTTTAACTTTTGTTGCTCATGTCAAATCCTTTAGGTCTTGCCTGCTAAACTCAACGTTGTCTAACCACAACATTTTTCACTCCAACCAACATTCATTCATCCGCCTGCGCTACACACGCTTACACCCAAAGTTTTCACCTTTGATTCAATGTCGTCTAATAGTTAATTAATGTTTGCTCCTTTGTGTATGCTTTGATTTATTTCAAATCCGGTTGTGCTCAAGCGTCGCTCATGCTGTCTCACTACTACAAATGCAATCTGTTTCTTTCTACTTTTTTGTCGCTTGTGCAAATAATGGCAAATTCAAGGTTAGTTTCCGCTTTGCTTTTATTCCTTTCATTGTTGCTGTGCAGTTGAATGTGCTTAATTTTCTGCCATGAAAACAAACTAAATCAACTTTTCCTAAATGGTCAACATTCGTTAATGTTTGTCTATATGTGCATGTGTGTTTTGTTTGTGTGCTGTGCTGTGCTGTGTAAATATTACATTTATACTTGTTCAACATTTCTTTAATATTTAATCTGCATTTCATTATATTTTCCATGAATTCTAGGAAAAAACTCGATAGATTCGCATTAAATACAATTTAGCATTGCATACAACACGGCGTTGTGTTTTCATTTCATTGCCATTAAACAGATTATTAGTTAATGTGTGTGCATTTTTTATTTACCCTTTTATTTTTTCGTTTTTATTTGCGTTAAAAATTTGCAGTTGACATTTTTCAGTGATTTGTGTGTGTGTATAATTTATGGTGAATTGTTTACAGGAAATTTCATTTATTTATTTAAATATAAATCAATATGATAAATATCTTTTAGCAAGATTGTAATTTTAGCTGAGTTGGATAGACTTTTAATGGCCTTTTTCGCACACAAATTTTGCACAACATACAATTTTAGTTGCAGTCAACTTTTTTACACGTCTCTGGAGCCGTCACTACAAACATGTTTATAGCTTTTTTACAACTTAACAAAAACGAAAAAAGAGGAAACAAAAGCAATCAAATTGCGCACTTAAGTGTCATAAAATAAGCAACAAAAACGAACGAAAAAAAAAACCAGTAAGGACGCTATAGTCGAGTATACTCGACAATATAATACCCTGCACACATGGTATGCGGTGCCACACCTTCAAGTTACAAAAACATATTGATCTGACGTCGCATATTCAAATAGTGTTCAAAATATCAAGAAAATCGGTCAAAAAATGTGGATTTTACGAAAAATTTAAGTTTGTCGGCCTCTGAGGGGTAGCCAACAAAGAGGGGGGAAGTTTGTGGTATGCAGTTTTTAAGATGTGTTATCACTGAGCTTGTATACAAATTTTCAGGGTCGTACCTTTGTTAATTTTGGAGATATAGCAATTTTTAGAAACTAACTGGGGGAGGGGAAATAAAAAGTAGGGGGGGATTTTGTGGTATGAAGTTTTGTAGGGCTATACATACTGAGTCTACATACCGATTTTCATGTTTCTATCTCTTTGGATGTTTGAGTTATAGGTATTTAAAAAAGTGGGTGTGGCTGGAAGGGCGGGAAGGAGTGGGCGTGGCAAAAAAAAAAATAAACTTGATCTGCTGCCGAGCATCACGAGTCTACCCTTCAAATTTCAAGTCTCTAGCTCTTATAGTTTCCGAGAACCGTTGGTGAGGACGGACGGACGGACAGACGGACGGACATGGCTCAATCAATTTCTCTTGTCGTCCTGATCAAGAATATATATACTTTATGGGGTCCCCCTCCCCTCCTTCTGTGCGTTACATACATTTCGCTCAAACAAACACAATATACCCTGATACACAGTATGTGTACAGGGTATAAACATGGTTCGTTTTAAAAAATGTTCAAAATTAATTTTTATGCATAGATTTTAAAAAATCTAAAGTCTTCCAATGAAATGTTCTTTTGTGATTTATGTAATCATAAACTAACTAATAGAAACAAAAAATCATGGTTTCTTTTAAAAAATATTCAATTTTAATTTTAATGCATAGATTTAGAAAAAATAAAATCCATCCACTAAAATGCTCTTTTTAGTGAATGTAACCTAAAGTAACTAAAAGAAACAAAAAAACATGGATCCTTTTTAAAATATTCAATATTTATTATACCCTGCACATACAGTGTGTCAGGGTATATTAAGTTTGTTTAAACGAAATGTATGTAACGCACAGAAGGAAGGGAGGGGGACCCCATAAAGTATATATATTCTTGATCAGGATGACAAGAGAAATCGATTGAGCCCTGTCCGTCTGTCCGTCCGTCCGTCCGTCCGTCCGTCTGTATTCACCAATGGTTCTCGGAAACTGTAAAAGCTAGAGACTTGAAATTTGGAGGGTAGACTCGTGATGCTTGGCACTAAATCAAGTTTAAACGGTTTTGTGCCACGCCCACTCCTTCCCGCCCAACCAGCACCGCCCACTTTTTTACAACGTTGTAACTCGAACACCCGAAGAGATAGAAACATGAAAGTCGGTATGTAGACTCAGCATGAACAGCTTTACAAAACTGCATACCACAATTTTTCCCCCTCCCCTTGATTTCCCCTCCCCGAGTTGTTTTCTCTCAAAAACAATAACTCCAAAACTAATAAAGATATGAACATGAAATTTTGTATACAAGCTCAGTAAATATATATCTTTAAAACTGCATACCACAAAATTCCCCTCTGTTTGAAAGTTACCCCTCAATGACCAACAAACTCAAATTTTTCGTAAATTCCACTTTTTTTGGCCAATTTACTTGGTATTTTGATCACTATTTGATCGGGCGATGTCAAATCAACATTTTTTTGTAGATTTCAGGTGTTGCACCACCTACTGTGGGTGCAGGGTATTATATTGTCGAGTATACTCGACTATACCGCCCTTACTGGTTTTTATGCATAGATTTAAAAAAAATCTAAAATCATCCATTGAAATGTTCTATTGTAGTGTATGTAATCATACACTAACTAAAAGAAACAAAACATCGTGGTTCCTTTTTAAAATATTCAATATTAATTTTTAAGCATATATTTAAAAAAAAATGTAAAATCATCCATTAAAATGTTCTTTTGTAGTGTATTTAATCATAGTCTAACTAAAAGAAACAAAAAAACATGGTTCCTTTTAAAAATATTCAATATTAATTTTTTGCATAGATTTAAAAAAAATCTTAAATCATCCATTGATTGTTCTTTTGTAGTGTATGTAATCATAAACTAACTAATAGAAACAAAAAATCATGGTTTCTTTTAAAAAATATTCAATTTTAATTTTAATGCATAGATTTAGAAAAAAAAAAATCCATCCACTAAAATGCTCTTTTTAGTGAATGTAACCTAAAGTAACTAAAAGAAAGAAAAAAACATGGATCCTTTTTAAAATATTCAATATTTATTTTTATGCATAGATTTTAAAAAAATCTAAAATCATCCATTGAAATGTTCTATTGTAGTGTATGTAATCATAAACTAACTAAAAGAAACAAAACATCGTGGTTCCTTTTGAAAATATTCAATATTAATTTTTATGCATATATCTAAAAAAAAATGAAAAATCGTCTTTTGAAATGCTCTTTTTTAGTGAACGTAATCATAAACTAACTAAAAGAATAAAAAACAACATGGATCCTTTTTAAAATATTCAATATTTATTTTTATTCATAGATTTTAAGAAAAAAATCTAAAATCAACCATTCAAATGTTCTTTTGTAGTGTATGTAACAAAAAAAATAAATGTTTTTTTTTTATATCTTCAATACTAATTTTTTATGTATAGACTTTTAAGAAATCTAAAATTATCCATTGAAATGTTCTTTTGTAGTGTTTGTATTTATAAACTAACTAAAAGAAACAAAACAACATGATTCCTTTTAAAAATATTCAATATTAATTTTTATGCATAGATTAAAAAAAAAAAAAACAAAAAGCATTCATTAAAATGCTCTGTTTTAGAATGTAACCATAAAGTAACTAAAAGAAACAAAAAACCAGTAAGGGAGCTATTTTCAGCTTTGCTGAAACTTATATACTCTTGCAAGCATTTGGAAAATAGGTTTTATAGTTTTGCCAATAAAAATCATATAAGTTTATCAAGATAAAGGGGCGTAACCCCGCCCATTTTCTACTTTTTTTTAAAGAAGACAATGCAATCATTCTACACTTCATTTTACGATTTTCTATCTCGTCTGCTTATAGATAAATCACATTTTTAAGTTTTTCTCTTATGTCCGATTCTTATGAAACTTTGTTATATGGTCAAGGATTCCTAAAAACGCGCAACTGCAAGGTTTCATCTGTTTATAAGTGAAAACAAAAAAGTTTTTCTAACAAAACCCGAATTTTTAACCGATTGTTCCTATGGGAGCTATATGCGATTTTATCCGATCTTCACCAATTTTGCAGTGAGCCTCAATTTACGTCCGAGATGTTCTTGTGCAAAAAATTGGGGCGATAACTTGAAAAACAAAGAGTTTATTGAGCAAAAACCTCATTTATGACCGATCGTTCCTATGGCAGCTATATGCTATAGTATTCCGATCAGGCTGGTTTCTACATATAAACTGCCTGCAATGAAAAGAAAATTTTCTGCGTTTAAATTTTTTTGCTAACTTCAAAACTCTGGGAGGAGTTCGCATTGAATCAGACAGACGGACAGACAGACGGACAGACAGACGGACATGGCTATCTGAACTCGTCTCGTCAAGCTGATCAAGAATATATATACTTTATATAGTCGGAAATGTCTCCTTCTCTGCGTTGCAAACTTCACGACAAAGTTAATATACTCTTGCAAGAGTATAAAAATGGTTCCTTTTAAAAATATCCCATTTTCATTTTTATGCATAGATTTAAAAAAAAATTTAAAATCATCCATTGAAATGTTCTATTGTAGTGTATGTAATCATAAACTAACTAAAAGAAACAAAACATCATGGTTCCTTTTGAAAATATTGAATATTAATTTTTTTGCATAGATTTAGAAAAAATGAATAATCATCCTTTGAAATGCTCTTTTTTAGTGAACGTAATTATAAACTAACTAAAAGATTAAAAAAAAACATGATTTCTTTTAAAAATATTCAATATTAATTTTTAAGCATAGGTTTTAAAAAAACTATAATCATCCATTGAAATGCTCTTTTTTCGTGATTGTAATCTTAAACTAACTAAAAGAAACAAAACCAGTAAGGACGCTATCTTCAGCAAGGCTGAAGCTATAATACTTTTCACTTTGTGTCACTATAAAAAAAAACTAAATGAATAGTTTTCATGCCTCCCTAACAACATAACTGTAATGTTTCAAGTCAATTCGTTAAAAAACAAAAAATTTTTCCATACAACGGTTCAAGTTTTGCGATAAGTGGGCGTAGCCATGCCCAAATTTGAACAAAATAGTTTTCATTCCTCCCTAAGAACATAACTGTAAAGTTTCAAGTCAATTGGTTAAAAAACAAAAAAGTTTTCCATACAAAGGGTCAATTTTCGCTACAAAATAGTTTTCATTCCTCCCTAAGAGCATAACTGCAAAGTTTCAAGTCAATTGGTTAAAAAACAAAGAAGTTTTCCATACAACGGGTCAATTTTTGCTATAAAAGGGCGTGGCTACGCCCACTTTTGGTCAAAATAGTTTTCATTCCTCTCTAGGAACATAACTGTAAAGTTTTAAGTCAATTGGTTAAAAAACAAAAAAGTTTTCCATACAAAGGGTCAAGTTAAGCTATAAGTGGGCGTGGCCATGCCCACTTTTGATCAAAATAGTTTTCACTCCTCCCTAAGAGCATAACTGCAAAGTTTCAAGTCAATTGGTTAAAAAACAAAAAAGTTTTCCATACAACGGGTCAATTTTCGCTATAAGTAGGCGTGGCAACGCCCACTTTTGATCAAAATAGTTTTCATTCCTCCCTAAGAGCATAACTGCAAAGTTTCAAGTCAATTGGTTAAGAAACAAAAAAGTTTTCCATACAACGGGTCAACATTCGCTATAAGTGGGCGTAGCTACGCCCACTTTTGGTCAAAATAGTTTTCATTCCTCTCTAAGAACATAACTGTAAAGTTTCAAGTCAATTGGTTAAAAAACAAAAAAGTTTTCCATACAACGGGTAAATTTTCGCTATAAGTGGGCGTGGCTACGCGTGGTTACGCCCACATTTGGTCAAAATAGATTTCATTCCTCCCTAAGAACATAACTTTAAAATTTCAAGTCAATTGGTTAAGAAACAAAAAAGTTTTCCATACAACGACGTGAATATGGCTTCTCTTCCTCTTCTTCATTTTGTATGGGAGCTACCAGTTCCAGATGTCCAATCTCAATGAAACTTTCAGGCATGTAGTCGGACCATGTAAAACTACTATGTATAAAATTTCAGCACTCTATTGTACAAAACAAAAAAGTTTTCCATACAACGATTCAAGTTTTGTTCACTTTTCTTCTTCTTTTCGTATGGGAGCTACCTGTTCCAATAATCCGATCATGCTGGTTCCGACGAATGATTCATCGTAATAAATTCTAAGACTCTGTGCAAAGTTTCAGCTCGATAGCTTCAAAACTGAGGGACTAGTTTGCATACATACAGACAGACCGACAGACAGACAGACAGAGAGACAGACGGACAGACGGACATGGCTAAATCAACTCGTCTTGTCGTCCTGATCAAGAATATATATACTTTATATAGTCGGAAATTAATATTTCGATCTATTACAAACTCCGTGACAAAGTTAATATACTATTTCACATAAGTGAAAAGTATAAAAATATGGTTCCATTATATAAAAAAATCAAAAAACCATCTTTTTTAGTGAACGTAGTAACAAACTAACTAAAAGAAAAACCAGTAAGGACGCTATCTTCAGCAATGCTGAAGCTATAATACTTTTCACGTTGTGTCACTATAAAAAAATTAAATGAATAGTTTTCATGCCTCCCTAACAACATAACTGTAAGTTTTCAAGTCAATTGGTTAAAAAACAAAAAAGTTTTCCGACAAATGAGTTGATCGCACAAATAAGAAGTCTCTATGCAAAATTTCAGCTCGATATTTTTAAAACTGTGGGAGGAGAATGTATATATACAGACAGACGGACGGTCAGACGGACAGACGGACATGGCTAAATCATCTCGTCTTGTCGTCCTGATCAAGAATATATATTTTTTATATAGTCGGAAATGAATATTTCGATCTGTTACAAACTTCACCACAAAGTTATTATACTTTTTCACATACGTGAAAAGTATAAAAAAAAAACATGGGTCCTTTTAAAAATATTCAATATTAATTTTTATGCATAGTTTTAAAAAAAAAATAAAAAATGATCCATTGAAATGGTCTTTTGTAAAATATGTAATCATAAACTAACTAAACAAAAAACAAAAAAAAAACAAAAAAATCGCGTGCAACACAGTACACGTTTTTGAAGTGAAACTTTCTTTAAAAGAAACAAAAAACCGGTAAGGAAGCTATCTTCGGTCTTCCCATGCCCATTTTCTGGATTGACTTTCTCTTTATCTTAATATCTTATATACTAAGTTTCATTGTTTTAGCTCATTGTATCCTGAGATAAGCAAATTATAAGTTTTTGCTGTAAGAAGGCGTTACCATCCCAATTTTTGATCAAAATAGTTTTTATGTAATAAAATTGGACAATCTCTGCAACATTTCGGGTCGATGATTTCAAAACAATAAAATGGAAAATTTGCGTGTCTTAGATATATATTACAGATATTTCCACATGCTTCCAAAATCTCACAATTTACTCAGAGATTTTATTATATTCAGCTTTCTTTTAAGTTGTTAAAAATAAGAAATAAACTTTATGGTTTCCCCATTAATATGCATTAACACAATTCAATATTTTACATGTTTTCATTAATAAATCTGCGTTTAAAAAACCCTTCCCAAATCAAACAAATTTTTTTAGCTGGAAAACAATTAGTGTAAACCTCGGCAATCTGCATCATCAACATCAAGTTTCAAGGATTGAGAAGTACATTCGAATTAAATTGTTGAAATAATTTAAAACTTATAATTATTGTTAAGTTGTATTTGAAGTGGTTAAAAAAAAACTCGTAAAAATAGTACATTTTATGAAAATAGGTATGTACAAACCATGTTATTTGGGCAAGTTGGAAAGTGAACATTTTTGAATGCATAAATGCGAAGAAGAAGAATTAATTCAAATGTGCAGAGTGTCTCCCGAAGAACAGAGTCAAGTTAACTACCAATGCTCCAATGTGTGGAATCTACTTGACTTTATTCATTGAGTATATAATTTATTATTAGTGTTCACTTTTGGAATATTTTGAATTTGTGAATTAATTGTTTTCATTTGCTAATCACAGCAATGGAAAGAGTATGATTGTCAATTGCAAAATTGAATATAATTGTGATGACGAGAATTGCAGATGAATTCGCGGCTCATATATTATGATGCTGATTAGTGACGTTGTTTAGCCACGCTAAGTCGAGGGCAACAACAAACACAAGGTATAAGTTCAGACAGTGTCATAAGTAGCAACAACCACACTGTGCTTGCTTACGCCGAAAATTGCAACAACAAATTTGTTATCATATTTGGAGTAAATATGCCAGGTTAGTTGTTGTTGCTTATGCGCCAGATGGCGAAAGTTACGGTTAAAGAAGAATGCCAAAATTGCAACTAAGCGTGTAGTTGTTATTTTTTTTTATGACTACTAAGTTTATGACAACAGACTGTCATTCTATATTTTATTTCATTCTCTAGCAGGCTAAATCATATAAATGTATAGTCTGTCTATTTTTCATGTCGTTTCATCGAGTTTCAAATCGCACCCATGCTAAAGAAGTTTCACTTCAAAAAATGGTACCTTTTAAAAATATTCAATATTAAGTTTTATGCATTATTTTTATTACAAATTATCTTTTTTAGTGAACGTTACCTTAAAATAACTAAAACACACAAAAAACATGGTTCCTTTTAAAATACTCATTATTAATGTTTATGCATAGATTTTAAAATATCTAATGTTATCCATTGAAATGTACTTTTGTAGTGTATGTAATCATAAACTAAGTAAAAGAAACAAAAAATCATGGTTCGTTTTAAAATATCCAATTTTTATTTTTGTGAATATATTTTAAAAATATCTAAATTCATCCATTGAAATGCTCTGTTTTCGTGATTGTAATCATAAACTAACTAAAAGAAACAAAAAAACATGGTTCCATTAAATAAAAAAATCAAAAAACCATCCATTGTAATGCTCTTTTTTAGTGAACATAATCTAATCATAAACAAACTAAAAGAAAAAAAAAACCAATAAGGGCGGTATAGTCGAGTACACTCGTCAATATAATACCCTGCACAAATGGTAGGCGGAGCCACACCCTCAATCTACAAAAACATGTTGATCTCACGTTGCCTATTTAAATAGTGTTGAAAATATCAAGAAAATCCGTTAAAAAAATGTTGATTCTACTAAAAATTTAATTTTGTTGGCCTCTGAGGGATAGCCATCAAAGAGAGGGGAAACTTGTGGCATGCAGTTTTTAAGATGTATTATTAGTTGTGGAGATATAGCTTTTTTAAGAAAAATACTAGGAGCGTAGAAATTAAGGGGAGGGGGTAAAATTGTGGTGTACAGTTTTGTAGAGTTACTCATTCTGAGTCTACATACCGACTTTCATGTTTCTAACTGTTTGGATGTTTGAGTTATAGCATATTCAAAAAGAGGGTGGTGCTGGATGGTCGGCAGGGTGTGGGCGTGGAACAAAACCATTCAAACTTGATCTGCTGCCGAGCATCACGATTCTACCCACCAAATTTCAATTCGCTAGCTCTTATAGTTTCCGAGAACCATTAGTGAGGACAGACGGAGAGATGGACAGTCAGACGGACGTCGCTTAATCAATTTCTCTTGTCGTCCCGATCAAGAATATATATACTTTATGGGGTACCCCTCCCCTCCTTCACAGCGTTACATACATTTGGCTTTTGCACAAACACAATATACCCTGATACACAGTATGTGTAAAGGGTATAAACATGGTTCCCTTTAAATGTATTCAATATTAAATTTTTTGCATAGATTTAAAAAAATCAAAAACCATCCATCATAAACTTACTAAATGAAACAAAAAACATGGTTCCTTTTAAAAATATTCAATATTAATTTTTATGCATAGAATTTAAGAAAAACATCTAAAATCATCCATTGAAATGTTCTTTTGTTGTATTTGTAATTATAAACTAACTAAACGAAACTAAATAACATGGTTCCTTTAAAAAAAAAAATTCAATATTAATTTTTATGCATAGAGTTAAAAAAAAAAAACAAAAACCATCCATTAAAATGCTCCTTTTTAGTGAATGTAACCACAAAGTAACTAAAAGAAACAAAAAAACATGGTTCCATTTAAAAATATTCAATATTAATTTTTATGCATAGATTTAAAAAAAAAAAAATCAAAAATCATTCATTGAAATATTCTTTTGTAGTGTATGTAATCATAAACTAACTAAAAGAAACAAAAAATTATGGTTCGTTTTAAAATATTCAATTTGAATTTTTGTGCATATATTTTAAAACTATCTAAAGTCATCCATTGAAATGCTTTTTTTTCATGATTGTAATCATAAACTAACTAAAAGAACAAAAAAACATGGTTCCATTATATAAAAAAATCAAAAAACCACCCATTGTAATGCTCTTTTTTAGTGAACGTAATCACAAACTAACTAAAAGAAAAACCAGTAAGGACGCTATCTTCAGCAAGGCTTAAGCTATAATAATTTTCACGTTGTGTCACTATAAAAAAATTAAATAAATAGTTTTCATGCCTCCCTAACAACATAACTGTAAGGTTTCAAGTCAATTGGTTAAAAAACAAAAAAGTTTTCCATACAACGGTTCAAGTTTTGCGACAAGTGGGCGAAGCCATGCCCATTTTTGATTAAAATAGTTTTCATTCCTCCCTAAGAACATAACTGTAATGTTCAAGACAATTGGTTAAAAAACAAAAAAGTTTTCCGACAAATGAGTTGATCGCACAAATAAGAAGTTTCTGTGCAAAATTTCAGCTCGATATTTTCAAAACTGTGGGAGGAGATTGTATATATACAGACAGACGGACGGACAGACAGTCAGACGGACAGACGGACAGACGGACATGGCTAAACTCGTCTTGTCGTCCTGATCAAGAATATATATTCTTTATGTAGTCGGAAATGAATATTTCGATCTGTTACAAACTTCAGCACAAAGTTATTATACTATTTCACATACGTGGAAAGTATAAAAAAAAAACATGGGTCCTTTTAAAAATATTCAATATTAATTTTTATGCATAGTTTAAAAAAAAAAAATTAAAAATGATCCATTGAAATGCTCTGTTGTAGAATATGTTATCATAAAATAACTAAAAAAAAAAACAAAACCAGTAAGGACGCTATCTTCAGCAAGGCTGAAGCTATAATACTTTTCACTTTGTGTCACTATAAAAAAAAACTAAATGAATAGTTTGCATGCCTCCCTAACAACATAACTGTAATGTTTCAAGTCAATTTGTTCAAAAACAAAAAAGTTTTCCATACAACGGTTCAAGTTTTGCGATAAGTGGGCGTAGCCATGCCCACTTTTGGTCAAAATAGTTTTCATTCTTCCCTAAGAACATAACTGTAAAGTTTCAAGTCAATTGGTTAAAAACAAAAAAGTTTTCCATACAAAGGGTCAAGTTAACCTATAAATGGGCGTGGCCATGCCCACTTTTTATCAAAATAGTTTTTATTCCTCCCTAAGAGCATAACTGCAAAGTTTCAAGTCAATTGGTTAAAAAACAAAAAAGTTTTCCATACAACGGGTCAATTTTCGCTATAAAAGGGCGTGGCTACGCCCACTTTTGGTTAAATAGTTTTCATTCCTCCCTAAGAACATAACTGTAAAGTTTCAAGTCAATTGGTTAAAAACAAAAAAGTTTTCCATACAAAGGGTCAAGTTAAGCTATAAGTGGGCGTGGCCATGCCCACTTTTTATCAAAATAGTTTTAATTCCTCCCTAAGAGCATAACTGCAAAGTTTCAAGTCAATTGGTTAAAAAACAAAAAAGTTTTCCATACAACGGGTCAATTTTCGCTATAAAAGGGCGTGGCCACGCCCACTTTTGGTGAAAACTGTTTTCATTCCACCCTAAGAACAATCCTGTAAAGTTTCAAGTCAGTTGGTTAAAAAAAAAAAAGTTTTCCATGCAACGGGTCAATTTTCGCTATAAGTGGGCGTGGCTACGTTTGGCTACGCCCACTTTTGGTCAAAACAGTTTTCATTCCTCTCTAAGAACATAACTGTAAAGTTTCAAGTCAATTGGTTAAAAAACAAAAAAGTTTTCCATACAACGGGTAAATTTTCGCTATAAGTGGGCGTGGCTACGCGTCTTTACGCCCACTTTTGGTCAAAATAGTTTTCATTCCTCCCTAAGAACATAACTTTAAAATTTCAAGTCAATTGGTTAAGAAACAAAAAAGTTTTCCATACAACGACGTGAATATGGCTTCTCTTCTTCATTTTGTATGGGAGCTACCAGTTCCAGATGTCCAATCTCAATGAAACTTTCAGGCATGTAGTTGGACCATGTAAAACTACTATGTTTAAAATTTCAGCACTGTATTGTACAAAACAAAAAAGTTTTGTATACAACGATTCAAGTGTTGTTCACTTTTCTTCTTCTTTTCGTATGGGAGCTACCTGTTCCAATAATCCGATCATGCTGGTTCCGACGAATGATTCATCGTAATATATTCTAAGACTCTGTGCAAAGTTTCAGCTCGATAGCTTCAAAACTGAGGGACTAGTTTGCATACATACAGACAGACAGACAGACAGACAGACGGACAGACGGACATAGCTAAATCAACTCGTCTTGTCGTCCTGATCAAGAATATATATACTTTATATAGTCGGAAATTAATATTTCGATCTGTTAAAAACTCCGTGACAAAGTTAATATACTATTTCACATAAGTGAAAAGTATAAAAAAAAAAACGCGTGCAACACAGTACACGTTTTTGAAGTGAAACTTTCTTTAAAAGAAACAAAAAACCTGTAAGGACGCTATCTTCGGTCTTCCCATGCCCATTTTCTGGATTGACTTTCTCTTTATCTTAATATCTTATATACTAAGTTTCATTGTTTTAGCTCATTGCATCCTGAGATAAGCAAATTATAAGTTTTTGTTATAAGAAGGCGTTACCATGCTCAATTTTTGATCAAAATAGTTTTTATGTAATAAAATTGGACGATCTGTGCAACATTTCGGGTCGATGATTTCAAAACAATAAAATGGAAAATTTGCGTGTCTTAGATATATATTACAGATATTTCCACACTCTTCCAAAATCTCACAATTTACTCAGAGATTTTATTATATTCAGCTTTCTTTTAAGTTGTTAAAAATAATTATTTACCAAGAAATAAACTTTATGGTTTCCCCATTAATATGCATTAACACAATTCAATATTTTACATGTTTTCATTAATAAATCTGCGTTTAAAAAACCCTTCCCAAATCAAACAAATTTTTTTAGATGGAAAACAATTAGTGTAAAGCCTCGCCAATCTGCATCTTCAACATCAAGTTTCAAGGATTGAGAAGTACATTCGAATTAAATTGTTGAAATAATTTAAAATTTATAATTATTGTTAAGTTGTATTTGAAGTGGTTAAAAAAACTCGTAAAAATAGTACATTTTTATGAAAATAGGTATGTACCAACCATGTTATTTGGGCAAGTTGGAAAGTGAACATTTTTGAATGCATAAATGCGAAGAAGAAGAATTAATTCAAATGTGCAGAGTGTCTCCCGAAGAACAGAGTCAAATTAACTACCAATGCTCCAATGTGTGGAATCTACTTGACTTTATTCATTGAGTATATAATTTATTATTAGTGTTCACTTTTGGAATATTTTGAATTTGTAAATTAATTGTTTTCATTTGCTAATCACAGCAATGGAAAGAGTATGATTGTCAATTGCAAAATTGAATATAATTGAGATGACGAGATTTGCAGATGAATTCGCGGCTCATATATTATGATGCTGATTAGTGACGTTGTTTAGCCACGCTAAGTCGAGGGCAACAACAAACACAAGGTATAAGTTCAGACAGTGTCATAAGTAGCAACAACCACACTGTGCTTGCTTACGCCGAAAATTGCAACAACAAATTTGTTATCATATTTGGAGTAAACATGCCAGGTTAGTTGTTGTTGCTTATGCGCCAGATGGCGAAAGTTACGGTTAAAGAAGAATGCCAAAATTGCAACTAAGCGTGTAGTTGTTATTTTTTTTTATGACTACTAAGTTTACGACAACAGACTGTCATTCTATATTTTATTTCATTCTCTAGCAGGCTAAATCATATAAATGTATAGTCTGTCTCTTTTTTATGTCGTTTCATCGAGTTTCAAATCGCACCCATGCTAAAGAAGTTTCACTTCAAAAAATGGTACCTTTTAAAAATATTCAATATTAAGTTTTATGCATTATTTTTATTACAAATTATCTTTTTTAGTGAACGTTACCTTAAAATAACTAAAACACACAAAAAACATGGTTCCTTTTAAAATACTCATTATTAATGTTTATGCATAGATTTTAAAATATCTAATGTTATCCATTGAAATGTACTTTTGAAGTGTATGTAATCATAAACTAAGTAAAAGAAACAAAAAATCATGGTTCGTTTTAAAATATCCAATTTTTATTTTTGTGAATATATTTTAAAAATATCTTAATTCATCCATTGAAATGCTCTGTTTTCGTGATTGTAATCATAAACTAACTAAAAGAAACAAAAAAACATGGTTCCATTAAATAAAAAAATCAAAAAACTATCCATTGTAATGCTCTTTTTTAGTGAACATAATCTAATCATATACAAACTAAAAGAAAAAAAAAACCAATAAGGGCGGTATAGTCGAGTACACTCGTCAATATAATACCCTGCACAAATGGTAGGTGGAGCCACACCCTCAATCTACAAAAACATGTTGATCTCACGTTGCCTATTTAAATAGTGTTGAAAATATCAAGAAAATCGGTCAAAAAATGTTGATTCTACTAAAAATTTAATTTTGTTGGCCTCTGAGGGATAGCCATCAAAGAGAGGGGAAATTTGTGGCATGCAGTTTTTAAGATGTATTATTAGTTGTGGAGATATAGCTTTTTTAAGAAAAATACTAGGAGCGTAGAAATTAAGGGGAGGGGGTAAAATTGTGGTGTACAGTTTTGTAGAGTTACTCATTCTGAGTCTACATACCGACTTTCATGTTTCTAACTGTTTGGATGTTTGAGTTATAGCATATTCAAAAAGAGGGTGGTGCTGGATGGTCGGCAGGGTGTGGGCGTGGAACAAAACCATTCAAACTTGATCTGCTGCCGAGCATCACGATTCTACCCACCAAATTTCAAGTCGCTAGCTCTTATAGTTTCCGAGAACCATTAGTGAGGACAGACGGAGAGATGGACAGTCAGACGGACGTCGCTTAATCAATTTCTCTTGTCGTCCCGAACAAGAATATATATACTTTATGGGGTACCCCTCCCCTCCTTCACAGCGTTACATACATTTGGCTTTTGCACAAACACAATATACCCTGATACACAATATGTGCAAAGGGTATAAACATGGTTCCCTTTAAATGTATTCAATATTAAATTTTTTGCATAGATTTAAAAAAATCAAAAACCATCCATCATAAACTTACTAAATGAAACAAAAAACATGGTTCCTTTTAAAAATATTCAATATTAATTTTTATGCATAGAATTTAAGAAAAACATCTAAAATCATCCATTGAAATGTTCTTTTGTTGTATTTGTAATTATAAACTAACTAAACGAAACTAAATAACATGGTTCCTTTTAAAAAAAAAATTCAATATTAATTTTTATGCATAGAGTTAAAAAAAAAAAACAAAAACCATCCATTAAAATGCTCCTTTTTAGTGAATGTAACCACAAAGTAACTAAAAGAAACAAAAAAACATGGTTCCATTTAAAAATATTCAATATTAATTTTTATGCATAGATTTAAAAAAAAAAAATCAAAAATCATTCATTGAAATATTCTTTTGTATTGTATGTAATCATAAACTAACTAAAAGAAACAAAAAATTATGGTTCGTTTTAAAATATTCAATTTGAATTTTTGTGCATATATTTTAAAACTATCTAAAGTCATCCATTGAAATGCTTTTTTTTCATGATTGTAATCATAAACTAACTAAAAGAACAAAAAAACATGGTTCCATTATATAAAAAAATCAAAAAACCATCCATTGTAATGCTCTTTTTTAGTGAACGTAATAACAAACTAACTAAAAGAAAAACCAGTAATGACGCTATCTTCAGCAAGGCTTGAGCTATAATAATTTTCACGTTGTGTCACTATAAAAAAATTAAATAAATAGTTTTCATGCCTCCCTAACAACATAACTGTAAGGTTTCAAGTCAATTGGTTAAAAAACAAAAAAGTTTTCCATACAACGGTTCAAGTTTTGCGATAAGTGGGCGAAGCCATGCCCATTTTTGATTAAAATAGTTTTCATTCCTCCCTAAGAACATAACTGTAATGTTTAAGTCAATTGGTTAAAAAACAAAAAAGTTTTCCGGCAAATGAGTTGATCGCACAAATAAGAAGTTTCTGTGCAAAATTTCAGCTCGATATTTTCAAAACTGTGGGAGGAGATTGTATATATACAGACAGACGGACGGACAGACGGTCAGACGGACATGGCTAAACTCGTCTTGTCGTCCTGATCAAGAATATATATTCTTTATGTAGTCGGAAATGAATATTTCGATCTGTTACAAACTTCAGCACAAAGTTATTATACTATTTCACATACGTGAAAAGTATAAAAAAAAACATGGGTCCTTTTAAAAATATTCAATATTAATTTTTATGCATAGTTTAAAAAAAAAAAATTAAAAATGATCCATTGAAATGCTCTTTTGTAGAATATGTTATCATAAACTAACTAAAAAAAAAAAACAAAACCAGTAAGGACGCTATCTTCAGGAAGGATGAAGCTATAATACTTTTCACTTTGTGTCACTATAAAAAAAAAACTAAATGAATAGTTTGCATGCCTCCCTAACAACATAACTGTAATGTTTCAAGTCAATTTGTTCAAAAACAAAAAAGTTTTCCATACAACGGTTCAAGTTTTGCGATAAGTGGGCGTAGCCATGCCCACTTTTGGTCAAAATAGTTTTCATTCCTCCCTAAGAACATAACTGTAAAGTTTCAAGTCAATTAGTTAAAAACAAAAAAGTTTTCCATGCAAAGGGTCAAGTTAAGCTATAAATGGGCGTGGCCATGCCCACTTTTTATCAAAATAGTTTTTATTCCTCCCTAAGAGCATAACTGCAAAGTTTCAAGTCAATTGGTTAAAAAACAAAAAAGTTTTCCATACAAAGGGTCAAGTTAAGCTATAAGTGGGCGTGGTGGAGTAGTTTTCATTCCTCCCTAAGAACATAACTTTAAAATTTCAAGTCAATTGGTTAAGAAACAAAAAAGTTTTCCATACAACGACGTGAATATGGCTTCTCTTCTTCATTTTGTATGGGAGCTACCAGTTCCAGATGTCCAATCTCAATGAAACTTTCAGGCATGTAGTCGGACCATGTAAAACTACTATGTTTAAAATTTCAGCACTCTATTGTACAAAACAAAAAAGTTTTGTATACAACGATTCAAGTTTTGTTCACTTTTCTTCTTCTTTTCGTATGGGAGCTACCTGTTCCAATAATCCGATCATGCTGGTTCCGACGAATGATTCATCGTAATATATTCTAAGACTCTGTGCAAAGTTTCAGCTCGATAGCTTCAAAACTGAGGGACTAGTTTGCATACATACAGACAGACAGACAGACAGACGGACAGACGGACATAGCTAAATCAACTCGTCTTGTCGTCCTGATCAAGAATATATATACTTTATATAGTCGGAAATTAATATTTCGATCTGTTACAAACTCCGTGACAAAGTTAATATACTATTTCACATAAGTGAAAAGTATAAAAAAAAAAACGCGTGCAACACAGTACACGTTTTTGAAGTGAAACTTTCTTTAAAAGAAACAAAAAACCTGTAAGGACGCTATCTTCGGTCTTCCCATGCCCATTTTCTGGATTGACTTTCTCTTTATCTTAATATCTTATATACTAAGTTTCATTGTTTTAGCTCATTGCATCCTGAGATAAGCAAATTATAAGTTTTTGTTATAAGAAGGCGTTACCATGCTCAATTTTTGATCAAAATAGTTTTTATGTAATAAAATTGGACGATCTGTGCAACATTTCGGGTCGATAATTTCAAAACAATAAAATGGAAAATTTGCGTGTCTTAGATATATATTACAGATATTTCCACACTCTTCCAAAATCTCACAATTTACTCAGAGATTTTATTATATTCAGCTTTCTTTTAAGTTGTTAAAAATAATTATTTACCAAGAAATAAACTTTATGGTTTCCCCATTAATATGCATTAACACAATTCAATATTTTACATGTTTTCATTAATAAATCTGCGTTTAAAAAACCCTTCCCAAATCAAACAAATTTTTTTAGATGGAAAACAATTAGTGTAAAGCCTCGCCAATCTGCATCTTCAACATCAAGTTTCAAGGATTGAGAAGTACATTCGAATTAAATTGTTGAAATAATTTAAAATTTATAATTATTGTTAAGTTGTATTTGAAGTGGTTAAAAAAACTCGCAAAAATAGTACATTTTTATGAAAATAGGTATGTACCAACCATGTTATTTGGGCAAGTTGGAAAGTGAACATTTTTGAATGCATAAATGCGAAGAAGAAGAATTAATTCAAATGTGCAGAGTGTCTCCCGAAGAACAGAGTCAAGTTAACTACCAATGCTCCAATGTGTGGAATCTACTT
This sequence comes from Phortica okadai, assembly GCA_034638295.1. NCBI lineage: Eukaryota > Metazoa > Arthropoda > Insecta > Diptera > Drosophilidae > Phortica > Phortica okadai. Next base: position 24,759,862 of record CM067851.1, on the reverse strand, counting down.
GACTTTATTCATTGAGTATATAATTTATTATTAGTGTTCACTTTTGGAATATTTTGAATTTGTAAATTAATTGTTTTCATTTGCTAATCACAGCAATGGAAAGAGTATGATTGTCAATTGCAAAATTGAATATAATTGAGATGACGAGATTTGCAGATGAATTCGCGGCTCATATATTATGATGCTGATTAGTGACGTTGTTTAGCCACGCTAAGTCGAGGGCAACAACAAACACAAGGTATAAGTTCAGACAGTGTCATAAGTAGCAACAACCACACTTTGCTTGCTTACGCCGAAAATTCCAACAACAAATTTGTTATCATATTTGGAGTAAACCTGCCAGGTTAGTTGTTGTTGCTTATGCGCCAGATGGCGAAAGTTACGGTTAAAGAAGAATGCCAAAATTGCAACTAAGCATTTAGTTGTTATTTTTTTTTATGACTACTAAGTTTATGACAACAGACTGTCATTCTATATTTTATTTCATTCTCTAGCAGGCTAAATCATATAAATGTATAGTCTGTCTCTTTTTCATGTCGTTTCATCGAGTTTCAAATCGCACCCATGCTAAAGAAGTTTCACTTCAAAAAATGGTACCTTTTAAAAATATTCAATATTAAGTTTTATGCATTATTTTTATTACAAATTATCTTTTTTAGTGAACGTTACCTTAAAATAACTAAAACACACAAAAAAACATGGTTCCTTTTAAAATACTCATTATTAGTGTTTATGCATAGATTTTAAAATATCTAATGTTATCCATTGAAATGTACTTTTGTAGTGTATGTAATCATAAACTAAGTAAAAGAAACAAAAAATCATGGTTCGTTTTAAAATATCCAATTTTTATTTTTGTGAATATATTTTAAAAATATCTAAATTCATCCATTGAAATGCTCTGTTTTCGTGATTGTAATCATAAACTAACTAAAAGAAACAAAAAAACATGGTTCCATTAAATAAAAAAATCAAAAAACCATCCATTGTAATGCTCTTTTTTAGTGAACATAATCTAATCATAAACAAACTAAAAGAAAAAAAAAACCAATAAGGGCGGTATAGTCGAGTACACTCGTCAATATAATACCCTGCACAAATGGTAGGCGGAGCCACACCCTCAATCTACAAAAACATGTTGATCTCACGTTGCCTATTTAAATAGTGTTGAAAATATCAAGAAAATCGGTCAAAAAATGTTGATTCTACTAAAAATTTAATTTTGTTGGCCTCTGAGGGATAGCCATCAAAGAGAGGGGAAATTTGTGGCATGCAGTTTTTAAGATGTATTATTAGTTGTGGAGATATAGCTTTTTTAAGAAAAATACTAGGAGCGTAGAAATTAAGGGGAGGGGGTAAAATTGTGGTGTACAGTTTTGTAGAGATTCTGAGTCTACATACCGACTTTCATGTTTCTAACTGTTTGGATGTTTGAGTTATAGCATATTCAAAAAGAGGGTGGTGCTGGATGGTCGGCAGGGTGTGGGCGTGGAACAAAACCATTCAAACTTGATCTGCTGCCGAGCATCACGATTCTACCCACCAAATTTCAATTCGCTAGCTCTTATAGTTTCCGAGAACCATTAGTGAGGACAGACGGAGAGATGGACAGTCAGACGGACGTCGCTTAATCAATTTCTCTTGTCGTCCCGATCAAGAATATATATACTTTATGGGGTACCCCTCCCCTCCTTCACAGCGTTACATACATTTGGCTTTTGCACAAACACAATATACCCTGATACACAGTATGTGTAAAGGGTATAAACATGGTTCCCTTTAAATGTATTCAATATTAAATTTTTTGCATAGATTTAAAAAAATCAAAAACCATCCATCATAAACTTACTAAATGAAACAAAAAACATGGTTCCTTTTAAAAATATTCAATATTAATTTTTATGCATAGAATTTAAGAAAAACATCAAAAATCATCCATTGAAATGTTCTTTTGTTGTATTTGTAATTATAAACTAACTAAACGAAACTAAATAACATGGTTCCTTTTAAAAAAAAAAATTCAATATTAATTTTTATGCATAGAGTTAAAAAAAAAAAAAACAAAAACCATCCATTAAAATGCTCCTTTTTAGTGAATGTAACCACAAAGTATCTAAAAGAAACAAAAAAACATGGTTCCATTTAAAAATATTCAATATTAATTTTTATGAATAGATTTAAAAAAAAAAATCAAAAATCATTCATTGAAATATTCTTTTGTAGTGTATGTAATCATAAACTAACTAAAAGAAACAAAAAACCAGTAAGGGCGGTATAGTCGATTATACTCGACAATATAATACCCTGCACACATGGTAGGCGGAGCCACACCCTCAATCTACAAAAACATATTGATCTGACATCGCCTATTCAAATAGTGTTCAAAATATCAAGAAATTCGGTCAAAAAATGTGGATTTTACGAAAAATTTAAGTTTGTGGGCCTCTGAGGGATAGCCATCAAAGAGAGGGGAAATTTGTGGTATGCAGTTTTTAAGATGTATTATCACTGAGCTTGTATACAAAATTTAAGGTTCATACCTTTGTTAGTTTTGGAGATATAGCAATTTAGAGAAAATTACTGGGGGAGGGGAAATGAATATGAGGGGGGGATTTTGTGGTATGCAGTTTTGTAGAGCCACTCATACTGAGTCTACATACCGACTTTCATGTTTCTATCTCTTTGGATGTTTGAGTTATAGCGATTTAAAAAAGTGGGTAGGGCTGGATGGGCGGGAAGGAGTGGGCGTGGCACAAAAAAAAAAATAAACTTGATCTGCTGCCAAGCATCACGAGTCTACCCACCAAATTTCAAGTCTCTAACTCTTACAGTTTCCGAGATCCATTGGTGAATACAGATGGACGGACGGACAGACGGACGGACGGACAGACGGACGGACGGACGGACAGACGGACGGACATGGCTCAATCAATTTCTCTTGTCGTCCTGATCAAGAATATATATACTTTATGGGGTCCCCCTCCCTTCCTTCTGTGCGTTACATACATTTCGTTCAAACAAACTTAATATACCCTGACACACTGTATGTGCAGGGTATAATTATGGTTCGTTTTAAAATATTCAATTTGAATTTTTGTGCATATATTTTAAAACTATCTAAAGTCATCCATTGAAATGCTTTTTTTTCATGATTGTAATCATAAACTAACTAAAAGAACAAAAAAACATGGTTCCATTATATAAAAAAATCAAAAAACCATCCATTGTAATGCTCTTTTTTAGTGAACGTAATAACAAACTAACTAAAAGAAAAACCAGTAATGACGCTATCTTCAGCAAGGCTTAAGCTATAATAATTTTCACGTTGTGTCACTATAAAAAAATTAAATAAATAGTTTTCATGCCTCCCTAACAACATAACTGTAAGGTTTCAAGTCAATTGGTTAAAAAACAAAAAAGTTTTCCATACAACGGTTCAAGTTTTGCGATAAGTGGGCGAAGCCATGCCCATTTTTGATTAAAATAGTTTTCATTCCTCCCTAAGAACATAACTGTAATGTTCAAGTCAATTGGTTAAAAAACAAAAAAGTTTTCCGGCAAATGAGTTGATCGCACAAATAAGAAGTTTCTGTTCAAAATTTCAGCTCGATATTTTCAAAACTGTGGGAGGAGATTGTATATATACAGACAGACGGACGGACAGACGGTCAGACGGATATGGCTAAACTCGTCTTGTCGTCCTGATCAAGAATATATATTCTTTATGTAGTCGGAAATGAATATTTCGATCTGTTACAAACTTCAGCACAAAGTTATTATACTATTTCACATACGTGAAAAGTATAAAAAAAAACATGGGTCCTTTTAAAAATATTCAATATTAATTTTTAAGCATAGTTTAAAAAAAAAAAATTAAAAATGATCCATTGAAATGCTCTTTTGTAGAATATGTTATCATAAACTAACTAAAAAAAAAAACAAAATCAGTAAGGACGCTATCTTCAGCAAGGCTGAAGCTATAATACTTTTCACTTTGTGTCACTATAAAAAAAAACTAAATGAATAGTTTGCATGCCTCCCTAACAACATATTTGTAATGTTTCAAGTCAATTTGTTCAAAAACAAAAAAGTTTTCCATACAACGGTTCAAGTTTTGCGATAAGTGGGCGTAGCCATGCCCACTTTTGGTCAAAATAGTTTTCATTCCTCCCTAAGAACATAACTGTAAAGTTTCAAGTCAATTCGTTAAAAACAAAAAAGTTGTCCATACAAAGGGTCAAGTTAAGCTATAAATGGGCGTGGACATGCCCACTTTTTATCAAAATAGTTTTTATTCCTCCCTAAGAGCATAACTGCAAAGTTTCAAGTCAATTGGTTAAAAAACAAAAAAGTTTTCCATACAACGGGTCAATTTTCGCTATAAAAGGGCGTGGCTACGCCCACTTTTGGTTAAATAGTTTTCATTCCTCCCTAAGAACATAACTGTAAAGTTTCATGTCTATTGGTTAAAAACAAAAAAGTTTTCCATACAAAGGGTCAAGTTAAGCTATAAGTGGGCGTGGCCATTCCCACTTTTTATCAAAATAGTTTTCATTCTTCCCTAAGAGCATAACTGCAAAGTTTCAAGTCAATTGGTTAAAAAACAAAAAAGTTTTCCATACAACGGGTCAATTTTCGCTATAAAATGGCGTGGCCACGCCTACTTTTGGTAAAAACTGTTTTCATTCCACCCTAAGAACAATCCTGTAAAGTTTCAAGTCAGTTGGCTAAAAAAAAAAAAGTTTTCCATGCAACGGGTCAATTTTCGCTATAAGTGGGCGTGGCTACGTTTGGCTACGCCCACTTTTGGTCAAAACAGTTTTCATTCCTCTCTAAGAACATAACTGTAAAGTTTCAAGTCAATTGGTTAAAAAACAAAAAAGTTTTCCATACAACGGGTAAATTTTCGCTATAAGTGGGCGTGGCTACGCGTCTTTACGCCCACTTTTGGTCAAAATAGTTTTCATTCCTCCCTAAGAACATAATTTTAAAATTTCAAGTCAATTGGTTAAGAAACAAAAAAGTTTTCCATACAACGACGTGAATATGGCTTCTCTTCTTCATTTTGTATGGGAGCTACCAGTTCCAGATGTCCAATCTCAATGAAACTTTCAGGCATGTAGTCGGACCATGTAAAACTACTATGTTTAAAATTTCAGCACTCTATTGTACAAAACAAAAAAGTTTTGTATACAACGATTCAAGTTTTGTTCACTTTTCTTCTTCTTTTCGTATGGGAGCTACCTGTTCCAATAATCCGATCATGCTGGTTCCGACGAATGATTCATCGTAATATATTCTAAGACTCTGTGCAAAGTTTCAGCTCGATAGCTTCAAAACTGAGGGACTAGTTTGCATACATAAAGACAGACAGACGGACATAGCTAAATCAACTCGTCTTGTCGTCCTGATCAAGAATATATATACTTTATATAGTCGGAAATTAATATTTCGATCTGTTACAAACTCCGTGACAAAGTTAATATACTATTTCACATAAGTGAAAAGTATAAAAAAAAAACGCGTGCAACATAGTACACGTTTTTGAAGTGAAACTTTCTTTAAAAGAAACAAAAAACCTGTAAGGACGCTATCTTCGGTCTTCCCATGCCCATTTTCTGGATTGACTTTCTCTTTATCTTAATATCTTATATACTAAGTTTCATTGTTTTAGCTCATTGCATCCTGAGATAAGCAAATTATAAGTTTTTGTTATAAGAAGGCGTTACCATGCTCAATTTTTGATCAAAATAGTTTTTATGTAATAAAATTGGACGATCTGTGCAACATTTCGGGTCGATGATTTCAAAACAATAAAATGGAAAATTTGCGTGTCTTAGATATATATTACAGATATTTCCACACTCTTCCAAAATCTCACAATTTACTCAGAGATTTTATTATATTCAGCTTTCTTTTAAGTTGTTAAAAATAATTATTTACCAAGAAATAAACTTTATGGTTTCCCCATTAATATGCATTAACACAATTCAATATTTTACATGTTTTCATTAATAAATCTGCGTTTAAAAAACCCTTCCCAAATCAAACAAATTTTTTTAGATGGAAAACAATTAGTGTAAAGCCTCGCCAATCTGCATCTTCAACATCAAGTTTCAAGGATTGAGAAGTACATTCGAATTAAATTGTTGAAATAATTTAAAATTTATAATTATTGTTAAGTTGTATTTGAAGTGGTTAAAAAAACTCGTAAAAATAGTACATTTTTATGAAAATAGGTATGTACCAACCATGTTATTTGGGCAAGTTGGAAAGTGAACATTTTTGAATGCATAAATGCGAAGAAGAAGAATTAATTCAAATGTGCAGAGTGTCTCCCGAAGAACAGAGTCAAGTTAACTACCAATGCTCCAATGTGTGGAATCTACTTGACTTTATTCATTGAGTATATAATTTATTATTAGTGTTCACTTTTGGAATATTTTGAATTTGTGAATTAATTGTTTTCATTTGCTAATCACAGCAATGGAAAGAGTATGATTGTCAATTGCAAAATTGAATATAATTGTGATGACGAGAATTGCAGATGAATTCGCGGCTCATATATTATGATGCTGATTAGTGACGTTGTTTAGCCACGCTAAGTCGAGGGCAACAACAAACACAAGGTATAAGTTCAGACAGTGTCATAAGTAGCAACAACCACACTGTGCTTGCTTACGCCGAAAATTGCAACAACAAATTTGTTATCATATTTGGAGTAAATATGCCAGGTTAGTTGTTGTTGCTTATGCGCCAGATGGCGAAAGTTACGGTTAAAGAAGAATGCCAAAATTGCAACTAAGCGTGTAGTTGTTATTTTTTTTTATGACTACTAAGTTTATGACAACAGACTGTCATTCTATATTTTATTTCATTCTCTAGCAGGCTAAATCATATAAATGTATAGTCTGTCTCTTTTTCATGTCGTTTCATCGAGTTTCAAATCGCACCCATGCTAAAGAAGTTTCACTTCAAAAAATGGTACCTTTTAAAAATATTCAATATTAAGTTTTATGCATTATTTTTATTACAAATTATCTTTTTTAGTGAACGTTACCATAAACTAACTAAAACACACAAAAAAACATGGTTCCTTTTAAAATACTCATTATTAATGTTTATGCATAGATTTTAAAATATCTAATGTTATCCATTGAAATGTACTTTTGTAGTGTATGTAATCATAAACTAAGTAAAAGAAACAAAAAATCATGGTTCGTTTTAAAATATCCAATTTTTATTTTTGTGAATATATTTTAAAAATATCTAAATTCATCCATTGAAATGCTCTGTTTTCGTGATTGTAATCATAAACTAACTAAAAGAAACAAAAAAACATGGTTCCATTAAATAAAAAAATCAAAAAACCATCCATTGTAATGCTCTTTTTTAGTGAACATAATCTAATCATAAACAAACTAAAAGAAAAAAAAAACCAATAAGGGCGGTATAGTCGAGTACACTCGTCAATATAATACCCTGCACAAATGGTAGGCGGAGCCACACCCTCAATCTACAAAAACATGTTGATCTCACGTTGCCTATTTAAATAGTGTTGAAAATATCAAGAAAATCGGTCAAAAAATGTTGATTCTACTAAAAATTTAATTTTGTTGGCCTCTGAGGGATAGCCATCAAAGAGAGGGGAAACTTGTGGCATGCAGTTTTTAAGATGTATTATTAGTTGTGGAGATATAGCTTTTTTAAGAAAAATACTAGGAGCGTAGAAATTAAGGGGAGGGGGTAAAATTGTGGTGTACAGTTTTGTAGAGTTACTCATTCTGAGTCTACATACCGACTTTCATGTTTCTAACTGTTTGGATGTTTGAGTTATAGCATATTCAAAAAGAGGGTGGTGCTGGATGGTCGGCAGGGTGTGGGCGTGGAACAAAACCATTCAAACTTGATCTGCTGCCGAGCATCACGATTCTACCCACCAAATTTCAAGTCGCTAGCTCTTATAGTTTCCGAGAACCATTAGTGAGGACAGACGGAGAGATGGACAGTCAGACGGACGTCGCTTAATCAATTTCTCTTGTCGTCCCGATCAAGAATATATATACTTTATGGGGTACCCCTCCCCTCCTTCACAGCGTTACATACATTTGGCTTTTGCACAAACACAATATACCCTGATACACAGTATGTGTAAAGGGTATAAACATGGTTCCCTTTAAATGTATTCAATATTAAATTTTTTGCTATATAATATAGTTTTCATTCCTCCCTAAGAACATAACTGTAAAGTTTCAAGTCAATTGGTTAAAAACAAAAAAGTTTTCCATACAAAGGGTCAAGTTAAGCTATAAGTGGGCGTGGCCATGCCCACTTTTTATCAAAATAGTTTTTATTCCTCCCTAAGAGCATAACTGCAAAGTTTCAAGTCAATTGGTTAAAAAACAAAAAAGTTTTCCATACAACGGGTCAATTTTCGCTATAAAAGGGCGTGGCCACGCCCACTTTTGGTGAAAACTGTTTTCATTCCACCCTAAGAACAATCCTGTAAAGTTTCAAGTCAGTTGGTTAAAAAAAAAAAAGTTTTCCATGCAACGGGTCAATTTTCGCTATAAGTGGGCGTGGCTACGTTTGGCTACGCCCACTTTTGGTCAAAACAGTTTTCATTCCTCTCTAAGAACATAACTGTAAAGTTTCAAGTCAATTGGTTAAAAAACAAAAAAGTTTTCCATACAACGGGTAAATTTTCGCTATAAGTGGGCGTGGCTACGCGTCTTTACGCCCACTTTTGGTCAAAATAGTTTTCATTCCTCCCTAAGAACATAACTTTAAAATTTCAAGTCAATTGGTTAAGAAACAAAAAAGTTTTCCATACAACGACGTGAATATGGCTTCTCTTCTTCATTTTGTATGGGAGCTACCAGTTCCAGATGTCCAATCTCAATGAAACTTTCAGGCATGTAGTTGGACCATGTAAAACTACTATGTTTAAAATTTCAGCACTGTATTGTACAAAACAAAAAAGTTTTGTATACAACGATTCAAGTGTTGTTCACTTTTCTTCTTCTTTTCGTATGGGAGCTACCTGTTCCAATAATCCGATCATGCTGGTTCCGACGAATGATTCATCGTAATATATTCTAAGACTCTGTGCAAAGTTTCAGCTCGATAGCTTCAAAACTGAGGGACTAGTTTGCATACATACAGACAGACAGACAGACAGACAGACGGACAGACGGACATAGCTAAATCAACTCGTCTTGTCGTCCTGATCAAGAATATATATACTTTATATAGTCGGAAATTAATATTTCGATCTGTTAAAAACTCCGTGACAAAGTTAATATACTATTTCACATAAGTGAAAAGTATAAAAAAAAAACGCGTGCAACACAGTACACGTTTTTGAAGTGAAACTTTCTTTAAAAGAAACAAAAAACCTGTAAGGACGCTATCTTCGGTCTTCCCATGCCCATTTTCTGGATTGACTTTCTCTTTATCTTAATATCTTATATACTAAGTTTCATTGTTTTAGCTCATTGCATCCTGAGATAAGCAAATTATAAGTTTTTGTTATAAGAAGGCGTTACCATGCTCAATTTTTGATCAAAATAGTTTTTATGTAATAAAATTGGACGATCTGTGCAACATTTCGGGTCGATGATTTCAAAACAATAAAATGGAAAATTTGCGTGTCTTAGATATATATTACAGATATTTCCACACTCTTCCAAAATCTCACAATTTACTCAGAGATTTTATTATATTCAGCTTTCTTTTAAGTTGTTAAAAATAATTATTTACCAAGAAATAAACTTTATGGTTTCCCCATTAATATGCATTAACACAATTCAATATTTTACATGTTTTCATTAATAAATCTGCGTTTAAAAAACCCTTCCCAAATCAAACAAATTTTTTTAGATGGAAAACAATTAGTGTAAAGCCTCGCCAATCTGCATCTTCAACATCAAGTTTCAAGGATTGAGAAGTACATTCGAATTAAATTGTTGAAATAATTTAAAATTTATAATTATTGTTAAGTTGTATTTGAAGTGGTTAAAAAAACTCGTAAAAATAGTACATTTTTATGAAAATAGGTATGTACCAACCATGTTATTTGGGCAAGTTGGAAAGTGAACATTTTTGAATGCATAAATGCGAAGAAGAAGAATTAATTCAAATGTGCAGAGTGTCTCCCGAAGAACAGAGTCAAATTAACTACCAATGCTCCAATGTGTGGAATCTACTTGACTTTATTCATTGAGTATATAATTTATTATTAGTGTTCACTTTTGGAATATTTTGAATTTGTAAATTAATTGTTTTCATTTGCTAATCACAGCAATGGAAAGAGTATGATTGTCAATTGCAAAATTGAATATAATTGAGATGACGAGATTTGCAGATGAATTCGCGGCTCATATATTATGATGCTGATTAGTGACGTTGTTTAGCCACGCTAAGTCGAGGGCAACAACAAACACAAGGTATAAGTTCAGACAGTGTCATAAGTAGCAACAACCACACTGTGCTTGCTTACGCCGAAAATTGCAACAACAAATTTGTTATCATATTTGGAGTAAACATGCCAGGTTAGTTGTTGTTGCTTATGCGCCAGATGGCGAAAGTTACGGTTAAAGAAGAATGCCAAAATTGCAACTAAGCGTGTAGTTGTTATTTTTTTTTATGACTACTAAGTTTATGACAACAGACTGTCATTCTATATTTTATTTCATTCTCTAGCAGGCTAAATCATATAAATGTATAGTCTGTCTCTTTTTTATGTCGTTTCATCGAGTTTCAAATCGCACCCATGCTAAAGAAGTTTCACTTCAAAAAATGGTACCTTTTAAAAATATTCAATATTAAGTTTTATGCATTATTTTTATTACAAATTATCTTTTTTAGTGAACGTTACCTTAAAATAACTAAAACACACAAAAAACATGGTTCCTTTTAAAATACTCATTATTAATGTTTATGCATAGATTTTAAAATATCTAATGTTATCCATTGAAATGTACTTTTGAAGTGTATGTAATCATAAACTAAGTAAAAGAAACAAAAAATCATGGTTCGTTTTAAAATATCCAATTTTTATTTTTGTGAATATATTTTAAAAATATCTTAATTCATCCATTGAAATGCTCTGTTTTCGTGATTGTAATCATAAACTAACTAAAAGAAACAAAAAAACATGGTTCCATTAAATAAAAAAATCAAAAAACCATCCATTGTAATGCTCTTTTTTAGTGAACATAATCTAATCATATACAAACTAAAAGAAAAAAAAAACCAATAAGGGCGGTATAGTCGAGTACACTCGTCAATATAATACCCTGCACAAATGGTAGGTGGAGCCACACCCTCAATCTACAAAAACATGTTGATCTCACGTTGCCTATTTAAATAGTGTTGAAAATATCAAGAAAATCGGTCAAAAAATGTTGATTCTACTAAAAATTTAATTTTGTTGGCCTCTGAGGGATAGCCATCAAAGAGAGGGGAAATTTGTGGCATGCAGTTTTTAAGATGTATTATTAGTTGTGGAGATATAGCTTTTTTAAGAAAAATACTAGGAGCGTAGAAATTAAGGGGAGGGGGTAAAATTGTGGTGTACAGTTTTGTAGAGTTACTCATTCTGAGTCTACATACCGACTTTCATGTTTCTAACTGTTTGGATGTTTGAGTTATAGCATATTCAAAAAGAGGGTGGTGCTGGATGGTCGGCAGGGTGTGGGCGTGGAACAAAACCATTCAAACTTGATCTGCTGCCGAGCATCACGATTCTACCCACCAAATTTCAAGTCGCTAGCTCTTATAGTTTCCGAGAACCATTAGTGAGGACAGACGGAGAGATGGACAGTCAGACGGACGTCGCTTAATCAATTTCTCTTGTCGTCCCGAACAAGAATATATATACTTTATGGGGTACCCCTCCCCTCCTTCACAGCGTTACATACATTTGGCTTTTGCACAAACACAATATACCCTGATACACAATATGTGCAAAGGGTATAAACATGGTTCCCTTTAAATGTATTCAATATTAAATTTTTTGCATAGATTTAAAAAAATCAAAAACCATCCATCATAAACTTACTAAATGAAACAAAAAACATGGTTCCTTTTAAAAATATTCAATATTAATTTTTATGCATAGAATTTAAGAAAAACATCTAAAATCATCCATTGAAATGTTCTTTTGTTGTATTTGTAATTATAAACTAACTAAACGAAACTAAATAACATGGTTCCTTTTAAAAAAAAAATTCAATATTAATTTTTATGCATAGAGTTAAAAAAAAAAAACAAAAACCATCCATTAAAATGCTCCTTTTTAGTGAATGTAACCACAAAGTAACTAAAAGAAACAAAAAAACATGGTTCCATTTAAAAATATTCAATATTAATTTTTATGCATAGATTTAAAAAAAAAAAATCAAAAATCATTCATTGAAATATTCTTTTGTATTGTATGTAATCATAAACTAACTAAAAGAAACAAAAAATTATGGTTCGTTTTAAAATATTCAATTTGAATTTTTGTGCATATATTTTAAAACTATCTAAAGTCATCCATTGAAATGCTTTTTTTTCATGATTGTAATCATAAACTAACTAAAAGAACAAAAAAACATGGTTCCATTATATAAAAAAATCAAAAAACCATCCATTGTAATGCTCTTTTTTAGTGAACGTAATAACAAACTAACTAAAAGAAAAACCAGTAATGACGCTATCTTCAGCAAGGCTTGAGCTATAATAATTTTCACGTTGTGTCACTATAAAAAAATTAAATAAATAGTTTTCATGCCTCCCTAACAACATAACTGTAAGGTTTCAAGTCAATTGGTTAAAAAACAAAAAAGTTTTCCATACAACGGTTCAAGTTTTGCGATAAGTGGGCGAAGCCATGCCCATTTTTGATTAAAATAGTTTTCATTCCTCCCTAAGAACATAACTGTAATGTTCAAGTCAATTGGTTAAAAAACAAAAAAGTTTTCCGGCAAATGAGTTGATCGCACAAATAAGAAGTTTCTGTGCAAAATTTCAGCTCGATATTTTCAAAACTGTGGGAGGAGATTGTATATATACAGACAGACGGACGGACAGACGGTCAGACGGACAGACGGACATGGCTAAACTCGTCTTGTCGTCCTGATCAAGAATATATATTCTTTATGTAGTCGGAAATGAATATTTCGATCTGTTACAAACTTCAGCACAAAGTTATTATACTATTTCACATACGTGAAAAGTATAAAAAAAAACATGGGTCCTTTTAAAAATATTCAATATTAATTTTTATGCATAGTTTAAAAAAAAAAAATTAAAAATGATCCATTGAAATGCTCTTTTGTAGAATATGTTATCATAAACTAACTAAAAAAAAAAAACAAAACCAGTAAGGACGCTATCTTCAGGAAGGATGAAGCTATAATACTTTTCACTTTGTGTCACTATAAAAAAAAAACTAAATGAATAGTTTGCATGCCTCCCTAACAACATAACTGTAATGTTTCAAGTCAATTTGTTCAAAAACAAAAAAGTTTTCCATACAACGGTTCAAGTTTTGCGATAAGTGGGCGTAGCCATGCCCACTTTTGGTCAAAATAGTTTTCATTCCTCCCTAAGAACATAACTGTAAAGTTTCAAGTCAATTAGTTAAAAACAAAAAAGTTTTCCATGCAAAGGGTCAAGTTAAGCTATAAATGGGCGTGGCCATGCCCACTTTTTATCAAAATAGTTTTTATTCCTCCCTAAGAGCATAACTGCAAAGTTTCAAGTCAATTGGTTAAAAAACAAAAAAGTTTTCCATACAAAGGGTCAAGTTAAGCTATAAGTGGGCGTGGTGGAGTAGTTTTCATTCCTCCCTAAGAACATAACTTTAAAATTTCAAGTCAATTGGTTAAGAAACAAAAAAGTTTTCCATACAACGACGTGAATATGGCTTCTCTTCTTCATTTTGTATGGGAGCTACCAGTTCCAGATGTCCAATCTCAATGAAACTTTCAGGCATGTAGTCGGACCATGTAAAACTACTATGTTTAAAATTTCAGCACTCTATTGTACAAAACAAAAAAGTTTTGTATACAACGATTCAAGTTTTGTTCACTTTTCTTCTTCTTTTCGTATGGGAGCTACCTGTTCCAATAATCCGATCATGCTGGTTCCGACGAATGATTCATCGTAATATATTCTAAGACTCTGTGCAAAGTTTCAGCTCGATAGCTTCAAAACTGAGGGACTAGTTTGCATACATACAGACAGACAGACAGACAGACGGACAGACGGACATAGCTAAATCAACTCGTCTTGTCGTCCTGATCAAGAATATATATACTTTATATAGTCGGAAATTAATATTTCGATCTGTTACAAACTCCGTGACAAAGTTAATATACTATTTCACATAAGTGAAAAGTATAAAAAAAAAAACGCGTGCAACACAGTACACGTTTTTGAAGTGAAACTTTCTTTAAAAGAAACAAAAAACCTGTAAGGACGCTATCTTCGGTCTTCCCATGCCCATTTTCTGGATTGACTTTCTCTTTATCTTAATATCTTATATACTAAGTTTCATTGTTTTAGCTCATTGCATCCTGAGATAAGCAAATTATAAGTTTTTGTTATAAGAAGGCGTTACCATGCTCAATTTTTGATCAAAATAGTTTTTATGTAATAAAATTGGACGATCTGTGCAACATTTCGGGTCGATAATTTCAAAACAATAAAATGGAAAATTTGCGTGTCTTAGATATATATTACAGATATTTCCACACTCTTCCAAAATCTCACAATTTACTCAGAGATTTTATTATATTCAGCTTTCTTTTAAGTTGTTAAAAATAATTATTTACCAAGAAATAAACTTTATGGTTTCCCCATTAATATGCATTAACACAATTCAATATTTTACATGTTTTCATTAATAAATCTGCGTTTAAAAAACCCTTCCCAAATCAAACAAATTTTTTTAGATGGAAAACAATTAGTGTAAAGCCTCGCCAATCTGCATCTTCAACATCAAGTTTCAAGGATTGAGAAGTACATTCGAATTAAATTGTTGAAATAATTTAAAATTTATAATTATTGTTAAGTTGTATTTGAAGTGGTTAAAAAAACTCGCAAAAATAGTACATTTTTATGAAAATAGGTATGTACCAACCATGTTATTTGGGCAAGTTGGAAAGTGAACATTTTTGAATGCATAAATGCGAAGAAGAAGAATTAATTCAAATGTGCAGAGTGTCTCCCGAAGAACAGAGTCAAGTTAACTACCAATGCTCCAATGTGTGGAATCTACTTGACTTTATTCATTGAGTATATAATTTATTATTAGTGTTCACTTTTGGAATATTTTGAATTTGTAAATTAATTGTTTTCATTTGCTAATCACAGCAATGGAAAGAGTATGATTGTCAATTGCAAAATTGAATATAATTGAGATGACGAGATTTGCAGATGAATTCGCGGCTCATATATTATGATGCTGATTAGTGACGTTGTTTAGCCACGCTAAGTCGAGGGCAACAACAAACACAAGGTATAAGTTCAGACAGTGTCATAAGTAGCAACAACCACACTGTGCTTGCTTACGCCGAAAATTCCAACAACAAATTTGTTATCATATTTGGAGTAAACCTGCCAGGTTAGTTGTTGTTGCTTATGCGCCAGATGGCGAAAGTTACGGTTAAAGAAGAATGCCAAAATTGCAACTAAGCATTTAGTTGTTATTTTTTTTTATGACTACTAAGTTTATGACAACAGACTGTCATTCTATATTTTATATCATTCTCTAGCAGGCTAAATCATATAAATGTATAGTCTGTCTCTTTTTCATGTCGTTTCATCGAGTTTCAAATCGCACCCATGCTAAAGAAGTTTCACTTCAAAAAATGGTACCTTTTAAAAATATTCAATATTAAGTTTTATGCATTATTTTTATTACAAATTATCTTTTTTAGTGAACGTTACCTTAAAATAACTAAAACACACAAAAAAACATGGTTGCTTTTAAAATACTCATTATTAGTGTTTATGCATAGATTTTAAAATATCTAATGTTATCCATTGAAATGTACTTTTGTAGTGTATGTAATCATAAACTAAGTAAAAGAAACAAAAAATCATGGTTCGTTTTAAAATATCCAATTTTTATTTTTGTGAATATATTTTAAAAATATCTAAATTCATCCATTGAAATGCTCTGTTTTCGTGATTGTAATCATAAACTAACTAAAAGAAACAAAAAAACATGGTTCCATTAAATAAAAAAATCAAAAAACCATCCATTGTAATGCTCTTTTTTAGTGAACATAATCTAATCATAAACAAACTAAAAGAAAAAAAAAACCAATAAGGGCGGTATAGTCGAGTACACTCGTCAATATAATACCCTGCACAAATGGTAGGCGGAGCCACACCCTCAATCTACAAAAACATGTTGATCTCACGTTGCCTATTTAAATAGTGTTGAAAATATCAAGAAAATCGGTCAAAAAATGTTGATTCTACTAAAAATTTAATTTTGTTGGCCTCTGAGGGATAGCCATCAAAGAGAGGGGAAATTTGTGGCATGCAGTTTTTAAGATGTATTATTAGTTGTGGAGATATAGCTTTTTTAAGAAAAATACTAGGAGCGTAGAAATTAAGGGGAGGGGGTAAAATTGTGGTGTACAGTTTTGTAGAGATTCTGAGTCTACATACCGACTTTCATGTTTCTAACTGTTTGGATGTTTGAGTTATAGCATATTCAAAAAGAGGGTGGTGCTGGATGGTCGGCAGGGTGTGGGCGTGGAACAAAACCATTCAAACTTGATCTGCTGCCGAGCATCACGATTCTACCCACCAAATTTCAATTCGCTAGCTCTTATAGTTTCCGAGAACCATTAGTGAGGACAGACGGAGAGATGGACAGTCAGACGGACGTCGCTTAATCAATTTCTCTTGTCGTCCCGATCAAGAATATATATACTTTATGGGGTACCCCTCCCCTCCTTCACAGCGTTACATACATTTGGCTTTTGCACAAACACAATATACCCTGATACACAGTATGTGTAAAGGGTATAAACATGGTTCCCTTTAAATGTATTCAATATTAAATTTTTTGCATAGATTTAAAAAAATCAAAAACCATCCATCATAAACTTACTAAATGAAACAAAAAACATGGTTCCTTTTAAAAATATTCAATATTAATTTTTATGCATAGAATTTAAGAAAAACATCAAAAATCATCCATTGAAATGTTCTTTTGTTGTATTTGTAATTATAAACTAACTAAACGAAACTAAATAACATGGTTCCTTTTAAAAAAAAAATTCAATATTAATTTTTATGCATAGAGTTAAAAAAAAAAAAACAAAAACCATCCATTAAAATGCTCCTTTTTAGTGAATGTAACCACAAAGTATCTAAAAGAAACAAAAAAACATGGTTCCATTTAAAAATATTCAATATTAATTTTTATGAATAGATTTAAAAAAAAAAATCAAAAATCATTCGTTGAAATATTCTTTTGTAGTGTATGTAATCATAAACTAACTAAAAGAAACAAAAAACCAGTAAGGGCGGTATAGTCGATTATACTCGACAATATAATACCCTGCACACATGGTAGGCGGAGCCACACCCTCAATCTACAAAAACATATTGATCTGACATCGCCTATTCAAATAGTGTTCAAAATATCAAGAAATTCGGTCAAAAAATGTGGATTTTACGAAAAATTTAAGTTTGTGGGCCTCTGAGGGATAGCCATCAAAGAGAGGGGAAATTTGTGGTATGCAGTTTTTAAGATGTATTATCACTGAGCTTGTATACAAAATTTAAGGTTCATACCTTTGTTAGTTTTGGAGATATAGCAATTTAGAGAAAATTACTGGGGGAGGGGAAATGAATATGAGGGGGGGATTTTGTGGTATGCAGTTTTGTAGAGCCACTCATACTGAGTCTACATACCGACTTTCATGTTTCTATCTCTTTGGATGTTTGAGTTATAGCGATTTAAAAAAGTGGGTAGGGCTGGATGGGCGGGAAGGAGTGGGCGTGGCACAAAAAAAAAATAAACTTGATCTGCTGCCAAGCATCACGAGTCTACCCACCAAATTTCAAGTCTCTAACTCTTACAGTTTCCGAGATCCATTGGTGAATACAGACGGACGGACGGACAGACGGACGGACGGACAGACGGACGGACGGACAGACGGACGGACATGGCTCAATCAATTTCTCTTGTCGTCCTGATCAAGAATATATATACTTTATGGGGTCCCCCTCCCTTCCTTCTGTGCGTTACATACATTTCGTTCAAACAAACTTAATATACCCTGACACACTGTATGTGCAGGGTATAATTATGGTTCGTTTTAAAATATTCAATTTGAATTTTTGTGCATATATTTTAAAACTATCTAAAGTCATCCATTGAAATGCTTTTTTTTCATGATTGTAATCATAAACTAACTAAAAGAACAAAAAAACATGGTTCCATTATATAAAAAAATCAAAAAACCATCCATTGTAATGCTCTTTTTTAGTGAACGTAATAACAAACTAACTAAAAGAAAAACCAGTAATGACGCTATCTTCAGCAAGGCTTAAGCTATAATAATTTTCACGTTGTGTCACTATAAAAAAATTAAATAAATAGTTTTCATGCCTCCCTAACAACATAACTGTAAGGTTTCAAGTCAATTGGTTAAAAAACAAAAAAGTTTTCCATACAACGGTTCAAGTTTTGCGATAAGTGGGCGAAGCCATGCCCATTTTTGATTAAAATAGTTTTCATTCCTCCCTAAGAACATAACTGTAATGTTCAAGTCAATTGGTTAAAAAACAAAAAAGTTTTCCGGCAAATGAGTTGATCGCACAAATAAGAAGTTTCTGTTCAAAATTTCAGCTCGATATTTTCAAAACTGTGGGAGGAGATTGTATATATACAGACAGACGGACGGACAGACGGTCAGACGGATATGGCTAAACTCGTCTTGTCGTCCTGATCAAGAATATATATTCTTTATGTAGTCGGAAATGAATATTTCGATCTGTTACAAACTTCAGCACAAAGTTATTATACTATTTCACATACGTGAAAAGTATAAAAAAAAACATGGGTCCTTTTAAAAATATTCAATATTAATTTTTAAGCATAGTTTAAAAAAAAAAAATTAAAAATGATCCATTGAAATGCTCTTTTGTAGAATATGTTATCATAAACTAACTAAAAAAAAAACAAAACCAGTAAGGACGCTATCTTCAGCAAGGCTGAAGCTATAATACTTTTCACTTTGTGTCACTATAAAAAAAAACTAAATGAATAGTTTGCATGCCTCCCTAACAACATATTTGTAATGTTTCAAGTCAATTTGTTCAAAAACAAAAAAGTTTTCCATACAACGGTTCAAGTTTTGCGATAAGTGGGCGTAGCCATGCCCACTTTTGGTCAAAATAGTTTTCATTCCTCCCTAAGAACATAACTGTAAAGTTTCAAGTCAATTCGTTAAAAACAAAAAAGTTGTCCATACAAAGGGTCAAGTTAAGCTATAAATGGGCGTGGACATGCCCACTTTTTATCAAAATAGTTTTTATTCCTCCCTAAGAGCATAACTGCAAAGTTTCAAGTCAATTGGTTAAAAAACAAAAAAGTTTTCCATACAACGGGTCAATTTTCGCTATAAAAGGGCGTGGCTACGCCCACTTTTGGTTAAATAGTTTTCATTCCTCCCTAAGAACATAACTGTAAAGTTTCAAGTCTATTGGTTAAAAACAAAAAAGTTTTCCATACAAAGGGTCAAGTTAAGCTATAAGTGGGCGTGGCCATTCCCACTTTTTATCAAAATAGTTTTCATTCTTCCCTAAGAGCATAACTGCAAAGTTTCAAGTCAATTGGTTAAAAAACAAAAAAGTTTTCCATACAACGGGTCAATTTTCGCTATAAAATGGCGTGGCCACGCCTACTTTTGGTAAAAACTGTTTTCATTCCACCCTAAGAACAATCCTGTAAAGTTTCAAGTCAGTTGGCTAAAAAAAAAAAAGTTTTCCATGCAACGGGTCAATTTTCGCTATAAGTGGGCGTGGCTACGTTTGGCTACGCCCACTTTTGGTCAAAACAGTTTTCATTCCTCTCTAAAAACATAACTGTAAAGTTTCAAGTCAATTGGTTAAAAAACAAAAAAGTTTTCCATACAACGGGTAAATTTTCGCTATAAGTGGGCGTGGCTACGCGTCTTTACGCCCACTTTTGGTCAAAATAGTTTTCATTCCTCCCTAAGAACATAATTTTAAAATTTCAAGTCAATTGGTTAAGAAACAAAAAAGTTTTCCATACAACGACGTGAATATGGCTTCTCTTCTTCATTTTGTATGGGAGCTACCAGTTCCAGATGTCCAATCTCAATGAAACTTTCAGGCATGTAGTCGGACCATGTAAAACTACTATGTTTAAAATTTCAGCACTCTATTGTACAAAACAAAAAAGTTTTGTATACAACGATTCAAGTTTTGTTCACTTTTCTTCTTCTTTTCGTATGGGAGCTACCTGTTCCAATAATCCGATCATGCTGGTTCCGACGAATGATTCATCGTAATATATTCTAAGACTCTGTGCAAAGTTTCAGCTCGATAGCTTCAAAACTGAGGGACTAGTTTGCATACATAAAGACAGACAGACGGACATAGCTAAATCAACTCGTCTTGTCGTCCTGATCAAGAATATATATACTTTATATAGTCGGAAATTAATATTTCGATCTGTTACAAACTCCGTGACAAAGTTAATATACTATTTCACATAAGTGAAAAGTATAAAAAAAAAAACGCGTGCAACATAGTACACGTTTTTGAAGTGAAACTTTCTTTAAAAGAAACAAAAAACCTGTAAGGACGCTATCTTCGGTCTTCCCATGCCCATTTTCTGGATTGACTTTCTCTTTATCTTAATATCTTATATACTAAGTTTCATTGTTTTAGCTCATTGCATCCTGAGATAAGCAAATTATAAGTTTTTGTTATAAGAAGGCGTTACCATGCTCAATTTTTGATCAAAATAGTTTTTATGTAATAAAATTGGACGATCTGTGCAACATTTCGGGTCGATAATTTCAAAACAATAAAATGGAAAATTTGCGTGTCTTAGATATATATTACAGATATTTCCACACTCTTCCAAAATCTCACAATTTACTCAGAGATTTTATTATATTCAGCTTTCTTTTAAGTTGTTAAAAATAATTATTTACCAAGAAATAAACTTTATGGTTTCCCCATTAATATGCATTAACACAATTCAATATTTTACATGTTTTCATTAATAAATCTGCGCTTAAAAAACCCTTCCCAAGTCAAACAAATTTTTTTAGATGGAAAACAATTAGTGTAAAGCCTCGCCAATCTGCATCTTCAACATCAAGTTTCAAGGATTGAGAAGTACATTCGAATTAAATTGTTGAAATAATTTAAAATTTATAATTATTGTTAAGTTGTATTTGAAGTGGTTAAAAAAACTCGTAAAAATAGTACATTTTTATGAAAATAGGTATGTACCAACCATGTTATTTGGGCAAGTTGGAAAGTGAACATTTTTGAATGCATAAATGCGAAGAAGAAGAATTAATTCAAATGTGCAGAGTGTCTCCCGAAGAACAGAGTCAAGTTAACTACCAATGCTCCAATGTGTGGAATCTACTTGACTTTATTCATTGAGTATATAATTTATTATTAGTGTTCACTTTTGGAATATTTTGAATTTGTAAATTAATTGTTTTCATTTGCTAATCACAGCAATGGAAAGAGTATGATTGTCAATTGCAAAATTGAATATAATTGAGATGACGAGATTTGCAGATGAATTCGCGGCTCATATATTATGATGCTGATTAGTGACGTTGTTTAGCCACGCTAAGTCGAGGGCAACAACAAACACAAGGTATAAGTTCAGACAGTGTCATAAGTAGCAACAACCACACTGTGCTTGCTTACGCCGAAAATTCCAACAACAAATTTGTTATCATATTTGGAGTAAACCTGCCAGGTTAGTTGTTGTTGCTTATGCGCCAGATGGCGAAAGTTACGGTTAAAGAAGAATGCCAAAATTGCAACTAAGCATTTAGTTGTTATTTTTTTTTATGACTACTAAGTTTATGACAACAGACTGTCATTCTATATTTTATTTCATTCTCTAGCAGGCTAAATCATATAAATGTATAGTCTGTCTCTTTTTCATGTCGTTTCATCGAGTTTCAAATCGCACCCATGCTAAAGAAGTTTCACTTCAAAAAATGGTACCTTTTAAAAATATTCAATATTAAGTTTTATGCATTATTTTTATTACAAATTATCTTTTTTAGTGAACGTTACCTTAAAATAACTAAAACACACAAAAAAACATGGTTCCTTTTAAAATACTCATTATTAGTGTTTATGCATAGATTTTAAAATATCTAATGTTACCCATTGAAATGTACTTTTGTAGTGTATGTAATCATAAACTAAGTAAAAGAAACAAAAAATCATGGTTCGTTTTAAAATATCCAATTTTTATTTTTGTGAATATATTTTAAAAATATCTAAATTCATCCATTGAAATGCTCTGTTTTCGTGATTGTAATCATAAACTAACTAAAAGAAACAAAAAAACATGGTTCCATTAAATAAAAAAATCAAAAAACCATCCATTGTAATGCTCTTTTTTAGTGAACATAATCTAATCATAAACAAACTAAAAGAAAAAAAAAACCAATAAGGGCGGTATAGTCGAGTACACTCGTCAATATAATACCCTGCACAAATGGTAGGCGGAGCCACACCCTCAATCTACAAAAACATGTTGATCTCACGTTGCCTATTTAAATAGTGTTGAAAATATCAAGAAAATCGGTCAAAAAATGTTGATTCTACTAAAAATTTAATTTTGTTGGCCTCTGAGGGATAGCCATCAAAGAGAGGGGAAATTTGTGGCATGCAGTTTTTAAGATGTATTATTAGTTGTGGAGATATAGCTTTTTTAAGAAAAATACTAGGAGCGTAGAAATTAAGGGGAGGGGGTAAAATTGTGGTGTACAGTTTTGTAGAGATTCTGAGTCTACATACCGACTTTCATGTTTCTAACTGTTTGGATGTTTGAGTTATAGCATATTCAAAAAGAGGGTGGTGCTGGATGGTCGGCAGGGTGTGGGCGTGGAACAAAACCATTCAAACTTGATCTGCTGCCGAGCATTACGATTCTACCCACCAAATTTCAATTCGCTAGCTCTTATAGTTTCCGAGAACCATTAGTGAGGACAGACGGAGAGATGGACAGTCAGACGGACGTCGCTTAATCAATTTCTCTTGTCGTCCCGATCAAGAATATATATACTTTATGGGGTACCCCTCCCCTCCTTCACAGCGTTACATACATTTGGCTTTTGCACAAACACAATATACCCTGATACACAGTATGTGTAAAGGGTATAAACATGGTTCCCTTTAAATGTATTCAATATTAAATTTTTTGCATAGATTTAAAAAAATCAAAAACCATCCATCATAAACTTACTAAATGAAACAAAAAACATGGTTCCTTTTAAAAATATTCAATATTAATTTTTATGCATAGAATTTAAGAAAAACATCAAAAATCATCCATTGAAATGTTCTTTTGTTGTATTTGTAATTATAAACTAACTAAACGAAACTAAATAACATGGTTCCTTTTAAAAAAAAAATTCAATATTAATTTTTATGCATAGAGTTAAAAAAAAAAAAACAAAAACCATCCATTAAAATGCTCCTTTTTAGTGAATGTAACCACAAAGTATCTAAAAGAAACAAAAAAACATGGTTCCATTTAAAAATATTCAATATTAATTTTTATGAATAGATTTAAAAAAAAAAAAATCAAAAATCATTCATTGAAATATTCTTTTGTAGTGTATGTAATCATAAACTAACTAAAAGAAACAAAAAACCAGTAAGGGCGGTATAGTCGATTATACTCGACAATATAATACCCTGCACACATGGTAGGCGGTGCCACACCCTCAATCTACAAAAACATATTGATCTGACATCGCCTATTCAAATAGTGTTCAAAATATCAAGAAATTCGGTCAAAAAATGTGGATTTTACGAAAAATTTAAGTTTGTGGGCCTCTGAGGGATAGCCATCAAAGAGAGGGGAAATTTGTGGTATGCAGTTTTTAAGATGTATTATCACTGAGCTTGTATACAAAATTTAAGGTTCATACCTTTGTTAGTTTTGGAGATATAGCAATTTAGAGAAAATTACTGGGGGAGGGGAAATGAATATGAGGGGGGGATTTTGTGGTATGCAGTTTTGTAGAGCCACTCATACTGAGTCTACATACCGACTTTCATGTTTCTATCTCTTTGGATGTTTGAGTTATAGCGATTTAAAAAAGTGGGTAGGGCTGGATGGGCGGGAAGGAGTGGGCGTGGCACAAAAAAAAATAAACTTGATCTGCTGCCAAGCATCACGAGTCTACCCACCAAATTTCAAGTCTCTAACTCTTACAGTTTCCGAGATCCATTGGTGAATACAGACGGACGGACGGACAGACGGACGGACGGACAGACGGACGGACATGGCTCAATCAATTTCTCTTGTCGTCCTGATCAAGAATATATATACTTTATGGGGTCCCCCTCCCTTCCTTCTGTGCGTTACATACATTTCGTTCAAACAAACTTAATATACCCTGACACACTGTATGTGCAGGGTATAATTATGGTTCGTTTTAAAATATTCAATTTGAATTTTTGTGCATATATTTTAAAACTATCTAAAGTCATCCATTGAAATGCTTTTTTTTCATGATTGTAATCATAAACTAACTAAAAGAACAAAAAAACATGGTTCCATTATATAAAAAAATCAAAAAACCATCCATTGTAATGCTCTTTTTTAGTGAACGTAATAACAAACTAACTAAAAGAAAAACCAGTAATGACGCTATCTTCAGCAAGGCTTAAGCTATAATAATTTTCACGTTGTGTCACTATAAAAAAATTAAATAAATAGTTTTCATGCCT
This sequence comes from Phortica okadai, assembly GCA_034638295.1. NCBI lineage: Eukaryota > Metazoa > Arthropoda > Insecta > Diptera > Drosophilidae > Phortica > Phortica okadai. Next base: position 24,734,860 of record CM067851.1, on the reverse strand, counting down.
CCCTAACAACATAACTGTAAGGTTTCAAGTCAATTGGTTAAAAAACAAAAAAGTTTTCCATACAACGGTTCAAGTTTTGCGATAAGTGGGCGAAGCCATGCCCATTTTTGATTAAAATAGTTTTCATTCCTCCCTAAGAACATAACTGTAATGTTCAAGTCAATTGGTTAAAAAACAAAAAAGTTTTCCGGCAAATGAGTTGATCGCACAAATAAGAAGTTTCTGTGCAAAATTTCAGCTCGATATTTTCAAAACTGTGGGAGGAGATTGTATATATACAGACAGACGGACGGACAGACAGTCAGACGGATATGGCTAAACTCGTCTTGTCGTCCTGATCAAGAATATATATTCTTTATGTAGTCGGAAATGAATATTTCGATCTGTTACAAACTTCAGCACAAAGTTATTATACTATTTCACATAAGTGAAAAGTATAAAAAAAAACATGGGTCCTTTTAAAAATATTCAATATTAATTTTTATGCATAGTTTAAAAAAAAAAAATTAAAAATGATCCATTGAAATGCTCTTTTGTAGAATATGTTATCATAAACTAACTAAAAAAAAAACAAAACCAGTAAGGACGCTATCTTCAGCAAGGCTGAAGTTATAATACTTTTCACTTTGTGTCACTATAAAAAAAAACTAAATGAATAGTTTGCATGCCTCCCTAACAACATATTTGTAATATTTCAAGTCAATTTGTTCAAAAACAAAAAAGTTTTCCATACAACGGTTCAAGTTTTGCGATAAGTGGGCGTAGCCATGCCCACTTTTGGTCAAAATAGTTTTCATTCCTCCCTAAGAACATAACTGTAAAGTTTCAAGTCAATTCGTTAAAAACAAAAAAGTTGTCCATACAAAGGGTCAAGTTAAGCTATAAATGGGCGTGGACATGCCCACTTTTTATCAAAATAGTTTTTATTCCTCCCTAAGAGCATAACTGCAAAGTTTCAAGTCAATTGGTTAAAAAACAAAAAAGTTTTCCATACAACGGGTCAATTTTCGCTATAAAAGGGCGTGGCTACGCCCACTTTTGGTTAAATAGTTTTCATTCCTCCCTAAGAACATAACTGTAAAGTTTCAAGTCAATTGGTTAAAAACAAAAAAGTTTTCCATACAAAGGGTCAAGTTAAGCTATAAGTGGGCGTGGCCATTCCCACTTTTTATCAAAATAGTTTTCATTCTTCCCTAAGAGCATAACTGCAAAGTTTCAAGTCAATAGGTTAAAAAACAAAGAAGTTTTCCATACAACGGGTCAATTTTCGCTATAAAATGGCGTGGCCACGCCTACTTTTGGTGAAAACTGTTTTCATTCCACCCTAAGAACAATCCTGTAAAGTTTCAAGTCAGTTGGCTAAAAAAAAAAAAGTTTTCCATGCAACGGGTCAATTTTCGCTATAAGTGGGCGTGGCTACGTTTGGCTACGCCCACTTTTGGTCAAAACAGTTTTCATTCCTCTCTAAGAACATAACTGTAAAGTTTCAAGTCAATTGGTTAAAAAACAAAAAAGTTTTCCATACAACGGGTAAATTTTCGCTATAAGTGGGCGTGGCTACGCGTCTTTACGCCCACTTTTGGTCAAAATAGTTTTCATTCCTCCCTAAGAACATAATTTTAAAATTTCAAGTCAATTGGTTAAGAAACAAAAAAGTTTTCCATACAACGACGTGAATATGGCTTCTCTTCTTCATTTTGTATGGGAGCTACCAGTTCCAGATGTCCAATCTCAATGAAACTTTCAGGCATGTAGTCGGACCATGTAAAACTACTATGTTTAAAATTTCAGCACTCTATTGTACAAAACAAAAAAGTTTTGTATACAACGATTCAAGTTTTGTTCACTTTTCTTCTTCTTTTCGTATGGGAGCTACCTGTTCCAATAATCCGATCATGCTGGTTCCGACGAATGATTCATCGTAATATATTCTAAGACTCTGTGCAAAGTTTCAGCTCGGTACCTTCAAAACTGAGGGACTAGTTTGCATACATACAGACAGACAGACGGACATAGCTAAATCAACTCGTCTTGTCGTCCTGATCAAGAATATATATACTTTATATAGTCGGAAATTAATATTTCGATCTGTTACAAACTCCGTGACAAAGTTAATATACTATTTCACATAAGTGAAAAGTATAAAAAAAAACGCGTGCAACACAGTACACGTTTTTGAAGTGAAACTTTCTTTAAAAGAAACAAAAAACCTGTAAGGACGCTATCTTCGGTCTTCCCATGCCCATTTTCTGGATTGACTTTCTCTTTATCTTAATATCTTATATACTAAGTTTCATTGTTTTAGCTCATTGCATCCTGAGATAAGCAAATTATAAGTTTTTGTTATAAGAAGGCGTTACCATGCTCAATTTTTGATCAAAATAGTTTTTATGTAATAAAATTGGACGATCTGTGCAACATTTCGGGTAGATGATTTCAAAACAATAAAATGGAAAATTTGCGTGTCTTAGATATATATTACAGATATTTCCACACTCTTCCAAAATCTCACAATTTACTCAGAGATTTTATTATATTCAGCTTTCTTTTAAGTTGTTAAAAATAATTATTTAACAAGAAATAAACTTTATGGTTTCCCCATTAATATGCATTAACACAATTCAATATTTTACATGTTTTCATTAATAAATCTGCGCTTAAAAAACCCTTCCCAAATCAAACAAATTTTTTTAGATGGAAAACAATTAGTGTAAAGCCTCGCCAATCTGCATCTTCAACATCAAGTTTCAAGGATTGAGAAGTACATTCGAATTAAATTGTTGAAATAATTTAAAATTTATAATTATTGTTAAGTTGTATTTGAAGTGGTTAAAAAAACTCGTAAAAATAGTACATTTTTATGAAAATAGGTATGTACCAACCATGTTATTTGGGCAAGTTGGAAAGTGAACATTTTTGAATGCATAAATGCGAAGAAGAAGAATTAATTCAAATGTGCAGAGTGTCTCCCGAAGAACAGAGTCAAGTTAACTACCAATGCTCCAATGTGTGGAATCTACTTGACTTTATTCATTGAGTATATAATTTATTATTAGTGTTCACTTTTGGAATATTTTGAATTTGTAAATTAATTGTTTTCATTTGCTAATCACAGCAATGGAAAGAGTATGATTGTCAATTGCAAAATTGAATATAATTGAGATGACGAGATTTGCAGATGAATTCGCGGCTCATATATTATGATGCTGATTAGTGACGTTGTTTAGCCACGCTAAGTCGAGGGCAACAACAAACACAAGGTATAAGTTCAGACAGTGTCATAAGTAGCAACAACCACACTGTGCTTGCTTACGCCGAAAATTCCAACAACAAATTTGTTATCATATTTGGAGTAAACCTGCCAGGTTAGTTGTTGTTGCTTATGCGCCAGATGGCGAAAGTTACGGTTAAAGAAGAATGCCAAAATTGCAACTAAGCATGTAGTTGTTATTTTTTTTTTTATGACTACTAAGTTTATGACAACAGACTGTCATTCTATATTTTATTTCATTCTCTAGCAGGCTAAATCATATAAATGTATAGTCTGTCTCTTTTTCATGTCGTTTCATCGAGTTTCAAATCGCACCCATGCTAAAGAAGTTTCACTTCAAAAAATAGTACCTTTTAAAAATATTCAATATTAAGTTTTATGCATTATTTTTATTACAAATTATCTTTTTTAGTGAACGTTACCTTAAAATAACTAAAACACACAAAAAAACATGGTTCCTTTTAAAATACTCATTATTAATGTTTATGCATAGATTTTAAAATATCTAATGTTATCCATTGAAATGTACTTTTGTAGTGTATGTAATCATAAACTAAGTAAAAGAAACAAAAAATCATGGTTCGTTTTAAAATATCCAATTTTTATTTTTGTGAATATATTTTAAAAATATCTAAATTCATCCATTGAAATGCTCTGTTTTCGTGATTGTAATCATAAACTAACTAAAAGAAATAAAAAAACATGGTTCCATTAAATAAAAAAATCAAAAAACCATCCATTGTAATGCTCTTTTTTAGTGAACATAATCTAATCATAAACAAACTAAAAGAAAAAAAAAACCAATAAGGGCGGTATAGTCGAGTACACTCGTCAATATAATACCCTGCACAAATGGTAGGCGGAGCCACACCCTCAATCTACAAAAACATGTTGATCTCACGTTGCCTATTTAAATAGTGTTGAAAATATCAAGAAAATCGGTCAAAAAATGTTGATTCTACTAAAAATTTAATTTTGTTGGCCTCTGAGGGATAGCCATCAAAGAGAGGGGAAATTTGTGGCATGCAGTTTTTAAGATGTATTATTAGTTGTGGAGATATAGCTTTTTTAAGAAAAATACTAGGAGCGTAGAAATTAAGGGGAGGGGGTAAAATTGTGGTGTACAGTTTTGTAGAGATTCTGAGTCTACATACCGACTTTCATGTTTCTAACTGTTTGGATGTTTGAGTTATAGCATATTCAAAAAGAGGGTGGTGCTGGATGGTCGGCAGGGTGTGGGCGTGGAACAAAACCATTCAAACTTGATCTGCTGCCGAGCATCACGATTCTACCCACCAAATTTCAATTCGCTAGCTCTTATAGTTTCCGAGAACCATTAGTGAGGACAGACGGAGAGATGGACAGTCAGACGGACGTCGCTTAATCAATTTCTCTTGTCGTCCCGATCAAGAATATATATACTTTATGGGGTACCCCTCCCCTCCTTCACAGCGTTACATACATTTGGCTTTTGCACAAACACAATATACCCTGATACACAGTATGTGTAAAGGGTATAAACATGGTTCCCTTTAAATGTATTCAATATTAAATTTTTTGCATAGATTTAAAAAAATCAAAAACCATCCATCATAAACTTACTAAATGAAACAAAAAAACATGGTTCCTTTTAAAAATATTCAATATTAATTTTTATGCATAGAATTTAAGAAAAACATCTAAAATCATCCATTGAAATGTTCTTTTGTTGTATTTGTAATTATAAACTAACTAAACGAAACTAAATAACATGGTTCCTTTTAAAAAAAAAATTCAATATTAGTTTTTATGCATAGAGTTAAAAAAAAAAAACAAAAACCATCCATTAAAATGCTCCTTTTTAGTGTATGTAATCATAAACTAACTAAAAAAAACAAAAAATTATGGTTCGTTTTAAAATATTCAATTTGAATTTTTGTGCATATATTTTAAAACTATCTAAAGTCATCCATTGAAATGCCTTTTTTTTAATGATTGTAATCATAAACTAACTAAAAGAACAAAAAAACATGGTTCCATTATATAAAAAAACCAAAAAACCATCCATTGTAATGCTCTTTTTTAGTGAACGTAATAACAAACTAACTAAAAGAAAAACCAGTAAGGACGCTATCTTCAGCAAAGCTTAAGCTATAATAATTTTCACGTTGTGTCACTATAAAAAAATTAAATAAATAGTTTTCATGCCTCCCTAACAACATAACTGTAAGGTTTCAAGTCAATTGGTTAAAAAACAAAAAAGTTTTCCATACAACGGTTAAAGTTTTGCGATAAGTGGGCGTAGCCATGCCCACTTTTGGTCAAAATAGTTTTCATTCCTCCCTAAGAACATAACTGTAATGTTCAAGTCAATTGGTTAAAAAACAAAAAAGTTTTCCATACAAAGGGTCAAGTTAAGCTATAAATGGGCGTGGCCATGCCCACTTTTTATCAAAATAGTTTTTATTCCTCCCTAAGAGCATAACTGCAAAGTTTCAAGTCAATTGGTTAAAAAACAAAAAAGTTTTCCATAAAATGGGTCAATTTTCGCTATAAAAGGGCGTGGCTACGCCCACTTTTGGTTAAATAGTTTTCATTCCTCCCTAAGAACATAACTGTAAAGTTTCAAGTCAATTGGTTAAAAACAAAAAAGTTTTCCATACAAAGGGTCAAGTTAAGCTATAAGTGGGCGTGGCCATTCCCACCTTTGGTTAAATAGTTTTCATTCCTCCCTAAGAACATAACTTTAAAATTTCAAGTCAATTGGTTAAGAAACAAAAAAGTTTTCCATACAACGACGTGAATATGGCTTCTCTTCTTCATTTTGTATGGGAGCTACCAGTTCCAGATGTCCAATCTCAATGAAACTTTCAGGCATATAGTCGGACCATGTAAAACTACTATGTTTAAAATTTCAGCACTCTATTGTACAAAACAAAAAAGTTTTGTATACAACGATTCAAGTTTTGTTCACTTTTCTTCTTCTTTTCGTATGGGAGCTACCTGTTCCAATAATCCGATCATGCTGGTTCCAACGAATGATTCATCGTAATATATTCTAAGACTCTGTGCAAAGTTTCAGCTCGATAGCTTCAAAACTGAGGGACTAGTTTGCATACATACAGACAGGCAGACAGACAGACGGACAGACGGACATAGCTAAATCAACTCGTCTTGTCGTCCTGATCAAGAATATATATACTTTATATAGTCGGAAATTAATATTTCGATCTGTTACAAACTCCGTGACAAAGTTAATATACTATTTCACATAAGTGAAAAGTATAAAAAAACCAGGAGGGGCGGTATAGTTGAGTATTCTCAACTATATAATACCCTGTACACACACCTATGTTGATAACACGTTAAACATTCGCCGACAGCAAAAGCTGTGTACCACGATATGGTTTGTGTATTTGCTAATAGTGTGGCAGTGCAATGTTGCCATTAGATGGCGCTTTAGTACGGATTTTGTTACAAAGCATTGCTGCAAAATTTTAGTGTGTTGGTCTTTGCGGGGAAAGTGGTAGTTTGTTGGATGCAGTTTTAAAAAGGTATGTTACCTGAGTTTGCATACAAAATTTCAGCATTGTATTCTTTATACTTTAGGAGATACAGCAATTTTAAGAAAAAAATTACCTTTTGTTGTGCTCGATGGGCGGGAAGGAATGGGCGTGGCAAAAATTCCTTCAAACTTGATCTTGTGTTCAACCACACGAGTCTATCTTCCAAATTTCAAGTCTCTAGCTTTAATAGTTTTCGCAGTGTTAAGTACGGTTTTTGTTACAAATAGGATAAAGCAGTGTTCAAAGCGCAATTTATGCCAAATTTCAAATTGTTTGTCTTTGCGTTGTCACACAGCGTTAAAAATGAAAGTTTGTGGTATGCAGTTTTAAAAAGGTATGTTTACTGAGTTTGCATACAAAATTTCAGCATTGTATCTATTATAGTTTAGGAGGTACAGCAATTTTAAGAAAACAACTTTTTGAGGGGAAACGAAGGGGAGGGGGAAAAATGTGGTATGCAGTTTTGTAGAGCTATACATACTGAGTCTACATACTCATTTTCATGTTTCTAACTCATCAGGTTTTCGAGCTACAGTCTTTTGAAAAAATGGGTGGTGCTCGATGGGCGGGAAGGAGTGGGCGTGGCAAAAAATCCTTCAAACTTGATCTAGCGTTTGACCTCACGAGTCTATCCACCAAATTTCAAGTCTCTAGCTCTTATAGTTTTCGAGAACCATTGGTGAGGACGGACGGACGGACGGACAGACAGGGCTATATCAATTCGTCTTGTCATCCTGATCAAGAATATATATACTTTATAGGGTCCCCCTCCCCTCCTTCTATGCGTTACATACAAACCGTCTCAAACAAACTTAATATACCCTGATACACAGTGTGTGTACAGGGTATAAAAAACGCGTGCAACACAGTACACGTTTTTGAAGGAAACTTTCTTTAAAAGAAACAAAAAACCTGTAAGGACGCTATCTTCGGTCTTCCCATGCCCATTTTCTGGATTGACTTTCTCTTTATCTTAATATCTTATATACTAAGTTTCATTGTTTTAGCTCATTGCATCCTGAGATAAGCAAATTATAAGTTTTTGTTATAAGAAGGCGTTACCATGCTCAATTTTTGATCAAAATAGTTTTTATGTAATAAAATTGGACGATCTGTGCAACATTTCGGGTCGATGATTTCAAAACAATAAAATGGGAAATTTGCGTGTCTTAGATATATATTACAGATATTTCCACACTCTTCCAAAATCTCACAATTTACTCAGAGATTTTATTATATTCAGCTTTCTTTTAAGTTGTTAAAAATAATTATTTACCAAGAAATAAACTTTATGGTTTCCCCATTAATATGCATTAACACAATTCAATATTTTACATGTTTTCATTAATAAATCTGCGTTTAAAAAACCCTTCCCAAATCAAACAAATTTTTTTAGATGGAAAACAATTAGTGTAAAGCCTCGCCAATCTGCATCTTCAACATCAAGTTTCAAGGATTGAGAAGTACATTCGAAAATTGTTGAAATAATTTAAAATTTATAATTATTGTTAAGTTGTATTTGAAGTGGTTAAAAAAACTCGTAAAAATAGTACATTTTTATGAAAATAGGTATGTACCAACCATGTTATTTGGGCAAGTTGGAAAGTGAACATTTTTGAATGCATAAATGCGAAGAAGAAGAATTAATTCAAATGTGCAGAGTGTCTCCCGAAGAACAGAGTCAAGTTAACTACCAATGCTCCAATGTGTGGAATCTACTTGACTTTATTCATTGAGTATATAATTTATTATTAGTGTTCACTTTTGGAATATTTTGAATTTGTAAATTAATTGTTTTCATTTGCTAATCACAGCAATGGAAAGAGTATGATTGTCAATTGCAAAATTGAATATAATTGAGATGACGAGATTTGCAGATGAATTCGCGGCTCATATATTATGATGCTGATTAGTGACGTTGTTTAGCCACGCTAAGTCGAGGGCAACAACAAACACAAGGTATAAGTTCAGACAGTGTCATAAGTAGCAACAACCACACTGTGCTTGCTTACGCCGAAAATTGCAACAACAAATTTGTTATCATATTTGGAGTAAACATGCCAGGTTAGTTGTTGTTGCTTATGCGCCAGATGGCGAAAGTTACGGTTAAAGAAGAATGCCAAAATTGCAACTAAGCATGTAGTTGTTATTTTTTTTTATGACTACTAAGTTTATGACAACAGACTGTCATTCTATATTTTATTTCATTCTCTAGCTGGCTAAATCATATAAATGTATAGTCTGTCTCTTTTTCATGTCGTTTCATCGAGTTTCAAATCGCACCCATGCTAAAGAAGTTTCACTTCAAAAAATGGTACCTTTTAAAAATATTCAATATTAAGTTTTATGCATTATTTTTATTACAAATTATCTTTTTTAGTGAACGTTACCTTAAAATAACTAAAACACACAAAAAAACATGGTTCCTTTTAAAATACTCATTATTAATGTTTATGCATAGATTTTAAAATATCTAATGTTATCCATTGAAATGTACTTTTGTAGTGTATGTAATCATAAACTAAGTAAAAGAAACAAAAAATCATGGTTCGTTTTAAAATATCCAATTTTTATTTTTGTGAATATATTTTAAAAATATCTAAATTCATCCATTGAAATGCTCTGTTTTCGTGATTGTAATCATAAACTAACTAAAAGAAACAAAAAAACATGGTTCCATTAAATAAAAAAATCAAAAAACCATCCATTGTAATGCTCTTTTTTAGTGAACATAATCTAATCATAAACAAACTAAAAGAAAAAAAAAACCAATAAGGGCGGTATAGTCGAGTACACTCGTCAATATAATACCCTGCACAAATGGTAGGCGGAGCCACACCCTCAATCTACAAAAACATGTTGATCTCACGTTGCCTATTTAAATAGTGTTGAAAATATCAAGAAAATCGGTCAAAAAATGTTGATTCTACTAAAAATTTAATTTTGTTGGCCTCAGAGGGATAGCCATCAAAGAGAGGGGAAATTTGTGGCATGCAGTTTTTAAGATGTATTATTAGTTGTGGAGATATAGCTTTTTAAGAAAAATACTAGGAGCGTAGAAATTAAGGGGAGGGGGTAAAATTGTGGTGTACAGTTTTGTAGAGATTCTGAGTCTACATACCGACTTTCATGTTTCTAACTGTTTGGATGTTTGAGTTATAGCATATTCAAAAAGAGGGTGGTGCTGGATGGTCGGCAGGGTGTGGGCGTGGAACAAAACCATTCAAACTTGATCTGCTGCCGAGCATCACGATTCTACCCACCAAATTTCAATTCGCTAGCTCTTATAGTTTCCGAGAACCATTAGTGAGGACAGACGGAGAGATGGACAGTCAGACGGACGTCGCTTAATCAATTTCTCTTGTCGTCCCGATCAAGAATATATATACTTTATGGGGTACCCCTCCCCTCCTTCACAGCGTTACATACATTTGGCTTTTGCACAAACACAATATACCCTGATACACAGTATGTGTAAAGGGTATAAACATGGTTCCCTTTAAATGTATTCAATATTAAATTTTTTGCATAGATTTAAAAAAATCAAAAACCATCCATCATAAACTTACTAAATGAAACAAAAAACATGGTTCCTTTTAAAAATATTCAATATTAATTTTTATGCATAGAATTTAAGAAAAACATCTAAAATCATCCATTGAAATGTTCTTTTGTTGTATTTGTAATTATAAACTAACTAAACGAAACTAAATAACATGGTTCCTTTTAAAAAAAAAATTCAATATTAATTTTTATGCATAGAGTTAAAAAAAAAAAAACAAAAACCATCCATTAAAATGCTCCTTTTTAGTGAATGTAACCACAAAGTATCTAAAAGAAACAAAAAAACATGGTTCCATTTAAAAATATTCAATATTAATTTTTATGCATAGAGTTAAAAAAAAAAAAAAACAACAACCATCCATTAAAATGCTCCTTTTTAGTGTATGTAATCATAAACTAACTAAAAGAAACAAAAAATTATGGTTCGTTTTAAAATATTCAATTTGAATTTTTGTGCATATATTTTAAAACTATCTAAAGTCATCCATTGAAATGCCTTTTTTTAATGATTGTAATCATAAACTAACTAAAAGAACAAAAAAACATGGTTCCATTATATAAAAAAACCAAAAAACCATCCATTGTAATGCTCTTTTTTAGTGAACGTAATAACAAACTAACTAAAAGAAAAACCAGTAAGGACGCTATCTTCAGCAAGGCTTAAGCTATAATAATTTTCACGTTGTGTCACTATAAAAAAATTAAATAAATAGTTTTCATGCCTCCCTAACAACATAACTGTAAGGTTTCAAGTCAATTGGTTACAAAACAAAAAAGTTTTCCATACAACGGTTAAAGTTTTGCGATAAGTGGGCGAAGCCATGCCCATTTTTGATCAAAATAGTTTTCATTCCTCCCTAAGAACATAACTGTAATGTTCAAGTCAATTGGTTAAAAAACAAAAAAGTTTTCCGACAAATGAGTTGATCGCACAAATAAGAAGTTTCTGTGCAAAATTTCAGCTCGATATCTTCAAAACTGTGGGAGGAGATTGTATATATACAGACAGACGGACGGACAGACGGTCAGACGGACATGACTAAATCAACTCGTCTTGTCGTCCTGATCAAGAATATATATTCTTTATGTAGTCGGAAATGAATATTTCGATCTGTTACAAACTTTAGCACAAAGTTATTATACTATTTCACTTACGTGAAAAGTATAAAAAAAACATGGGTCCTTTTAAAAATATTCAATATTAATTTTTATGCATAGTTTAAAAAAAAAAATTAAAAATGATCCATTGAAATGCTCTTTTGTAGAATATGTTATCATAACCTAACTAAAAAAAAAAAAAACAAAACCAGTAAGGACGCTATCTTCAGCAAGGCTTAAGCTATAATAATTTTCACGTTGTGTCACTATAAAAAAATTAAATAAATAGTTTTCATGCCTCCCTAACAACATAACTGTAAGGTTTCAAGTCAATTGGTTAAAAAACAAAAAAGTTTTCCATACAACGGTTCAAGTTTGCGATAAGTGGGCGTAACCATGCCCACTTTTGGTCAAAATAGTTTTCATTCCTCCCTAAGAACATAACTTTAAAATTTCAAGTCAATTGGTTAAGAAACAAAAAAGTTTTCCATACAACGACGTGAATATGGCTTCTCTTCCTCTTCTTCATTTTGTATGGGAGCTACCAGTTCCAGATGTCCAATCTCAATGAAACTTTCAGGCATGTAGTCGGACCATGTAAAACTACTATGTTTAAAATTTCAGCACTCTATTGTACAAAACAAAAAAGTTTTGTATACAACGATTCAAGTTTTGTTCACTTTTCTTCTTCTTTTCGTATGGGAGCTACCTGTTCCAATAATCCGATCATGCTGGTTCCGACGAGTGATTCATCGTAATATATTCTAAGACTCTGTGCAAAGTTTCAGCTCGATAGCTTCAAATCTGAAGGACTAGTTTGCATACATACAGACAGACAGACAGACAGACGGACAGACGGACATAGCTAAATCAACTCGTCTTGTCGTCCTGATCAAGAATATATATACTTTATATAGTCGGAAATTAAAATTTCGATCTGTTACAAACTCCGTGACAAAGTTAATATACTATTTCACATAAGTGAAAAGTATAAAAAAAAAACGCGTGCAACACAGTACACGTTTTTGAAGTGAAACTTTCTTTAAAAGAAACAAAAAACCTGTAAGGACGCTATCTTCGGTCTTCCCATGCCCATTTTCTGGATTGACTTTCTCTTTATCTTAATATCTTATATACTAAGTTTCATTGTTTTAGCTCATTGCATCCTGAGATAAGCAAATTATAAGTTTTTGTTATAAGAAGGCGTTACCATGCTCAATTTTTGATCAAAATAGTTTTTATGTAATAAAATTGGACGATCTGTGCAACATTTCGGGTCGATGATTTCAAAACAATAAAATGGAAAATTTGCGTGTCTTAGATATATATTACAGATATTTCCACACTCTTCCAAAATCTCACAATTTACTCAGAGATTTTTAGATGGAAAACAATTAGTGTAAAGCCTCGCCAATCTGCATCTTCAACATCAAGTTTCAAGGATTGAGAAGTACATTCGAATTAAATTGTTGAAATAATTTAAAATTTATAATTATTGTTAAGTTGTATTTGAAGTGGTTAAAAAAACTCGTAAAAATAGTACATTTTTATGAAAATAGGTATGTACCAACCATGTTATTTGGGCAAGTTGGAAAGTGAACATTTTTGAATGCATAAATGCGAAGAAGAAGAATTAATTCAAATGAGCAGAGTGTCTCCCGAAGAACAAAGTCAAGTTAACTACCAATGCTCCAATGTGTGGAATCTACTTGACTTTATTCATTGAGTATATAATTTATTATTCGTGTTCACTTTTGGAATATTTTGAATTTGTAAATTAATTGTTTTCATTTGCCAATCACAGCAATGGAAAGAGTATGATTGTCAATTGCAAAATTGAATATAATTGAGATGACGAGATTTGCAGATGAATTCGCGGCTCATATATTATGATGCTGATTAGTGACGTTGTTTAGCCACGCTAAGTCGAGGGCAACAACAAACACAAGGTATAAGTTCAGACAGTGTCATAAGTAGCAACAACCACACTGTGCTTGCTTACGCCGAAAATTGCAACAACAAATTTGTTATCATATTTGGAGTAAACATGCCAGGTTAGTTGTTGTTGCTTATGCGCCAGATGGCGAAAGTTACGGTTAAAGAAGAATGCCAAAATTGCAACTAAGCATGTAGTTGTTATTTTTTTTTATGACTACTAAGTTTATGACAACAGACTGTCATTCTATATTTTATTTCATTCTCTAGCAGGCTAAATCATATAAATGTATAGTCTGTCTCTTTTTCATGTCGTTTCATCGAGTTTCAAATCGCACCCATGCTAAAGAAGTTTCACTTCAAAAAATGGTACCTTTTAAAAATATTCAATATTAAGTTTTATGCATTATTTTTATTACAAATTATCTTTTTTAGTGAACGTTACCTTAAAATAACTAAAACACACAAAAAAACATGGTTCCTTTTAAAATACTCATTATTAATGTTTATGCATAGATTTTAAAATATCTAATGTTATCCATTGAAATGTACTTTTGTAGTGTATGTAATCATAAACTAAGTAAAAGAAACAAAAAATCATGGTTCGTTTTAGGTAGGTAGGTAGGTTGGTCCGGTGATCCATGAGAGATCTTCGCATAGACCGTGTTGGTCCTTAGCGTACCGGTAGTACATAGAGAGCTTAGTTCAAGCAAATGTGTCCGCTACCAGGTTTGCTTTAAGTGCAAACCTGAGCAGCATGCTGTAGTGTCCTTTCTCCACTGCTTCCAGTGACTCCAGGATCGGCTTGCCTAACAGATCAAGCCTTTGCCTCCCAAGGGCTGGACACTGGCATATTAGATGCTCCAGTGTTTCTCTCACTTCAGGCTCTCTGCATTTCCTGCAGCCATCGTCCCGTGTAAGGCCCATATTTTTAGCATGAACTGCTGTCAAACAGTGCCCCGTCAGCAGGCCTACTAATAAACGACATTTGGCCCTTTCCAGAGACAGTAGGAACTTCGTACGCTTGGCGCACGCACCTCCACACAACTTCCTGGTTAGTTTGCACGTGGTCATGTCTCTCCATGCACGATCTACGTGTTTCTTGCATTCTTCTGTGATGCTGCCATATAGACATCTTATGGGCACCCCCATGGGTTGCGCTACCTCGCTTGGCAGTTGGGCGCCCTCTTTGGCCAGCCTGTCCGCCATTTCGTTTCCATCTATGTCCTGATGGCTGGGAACCCAGTATAACCTTACCCTCCTGCCACTGCGTAAGGCCCTTACTGCCTCCCTGCTTTCCAGCACACATCTGGAACTTATGGTGGCGGATGCCATCGCCCTCAACGCCGCTTGGCTATCCACCAGGATATTTACTCTGTTTATACTTACATCTAATGATGCGCCTATCTCTGCAGCCTTCCCTATGGCAAACACCTCAGCCTGGAATATGCTGCTCTGATCCGGCAGCCTGTAGAAATGGCTCTCGCCACCCTCCATGCAGTAAACCGCCGCACCTACACCACAGTCCATCTTGGATCCGTCAGTGTATATGTTTACTGTTCTTGGCCTTCTTCTCTGGCATTTCTGCCACTCATTGGGGCTCAGGGAAACCTTGACTATCGTTTCGAATTGGGAGATTGGTACCAAATAGTCCGACTCCCTCATTAAACTATTCGTTTTTGCACAATGTCCCTGGGCACACCGCACGAGGTTGCCTGTCACAGCCAGATGCTGCAGCGTCCGTTGGGCAGTCATCCTCGCCTGCACCTCTACGGGAAAGATGTTTAGAAGCGTCTCTAACGCCTTGCTTGGGGTTGTTCTCAGCGCCCCAGTGATACATAACATCGCCTGACGCTGCGCTTTGGCGAGCGCATTTGCGTACGTTCGTTTCTGAAGGGCATGCCACCACACGCATACCCCGTAGAGCATCGTTGGCTGCACCACTGCTGTGAAGATCCAATGCATCAGTCGGGGGGAGAGACCCCATCTGCTGCCTAGCATCTTCTTAGATGCATAGAGCGCTACAGTTGCCCTCTTCACCCTTTCTTCAACTTGGAGCTTCCACATCAATTTACTGTCCAACACGACTCCGAGGTACTTCGTATGTGATACCGGCTTTAGCCTCACACCGTTTAGCTTTGGTGGTATCCATTTAGGAACTTTGTACCTTCTAGTGAACAATACTAGCTCGGTTTTATCTGGATTTATGGACAGGCCTGCTCCTTCCGCCCACCTCGACACTTCCTTAAGTGCTGTGCCCATGACTTCACTGACCGTGGCTGGACAGCGTCCCGTAATAATCAAGCTTATGTCGTCGGCATAGGCTGTAATCTTGGGGGCGCTACCTGCCATGGTTATGAGTAGTTCGTTCACGACAAGGTTCCACAGCAACGGCGACAACACCCCTCCCTGTGGGGTGCCCCTGTGTGCGTCCTTCTCTGTCGTGGCCGCTCCCCATGTGGCTTTTATACGTCTCATGCTCAAGAGTTGTATGATCCATTGGGTTATAACTGCGGGTACATTAGCCGCTCGTAATGCCCGTATAATCGCTGTCGTTGCAACGTTGTTAAAAGCACTGGATACATCTACGAAGGCGCCCAAGGCATATTCTTTGTGATGAAGAGCCGTTTCAATGTTATCGACCAGGGAGTGAAGAGCAGAGTCCACTGATTTCCCTCTGGTGTACGCATGCTGATTTGGAGCGACATGCGTGGTGCTAAGAGCACCTCTTATGAACACATCCAACAGCTTTTCTAATGTTTTTAGCATGAAGGACGTCAGACTGATAGGTCTGAAGTCCTTGGGGTACACGTGGCTGCATTTCCCCGCCTTTGGTAGGAAGACCACTCTCGCCGTCCTCCACGGCTTTGGTACGTACCTTAGTTGAACACACTTCTTAAAGATCGCAGTCACCCAGGGTACCACTGCATTCTTCGCTTTCTGAAGCATAGCCGGGAAGATCCCATCTAGCCCTGGCGATTTGTACGCTTCGAATGAGTCAATTGCCCATTGGACCTTACTTCCCGTTATCAGTCCTTCCGGTAGGTGGCTTTGGGTGTGCTCACGAACCTCGACCATGCCTTCTATCTCAGTCACTGCTGTACACCCTGGAAAATGCTGTTCTAGAAGAGACTCCAGCGCCTCTTCACAGCCATCTGCCCAGTTACCATCTGCTTTCCGAAGTTGACTATCCATCGCCGGAGCGCTGGAGAGTATCTTCCTGAGCCTCGCGGTTTCCGCCGTCTTTTCCAAGTTTGAGCAGAAATCCCTCCAGGAGGACCTTCTCGCTCTACGAATTAAATTCTTATACAGTCTGAGTCTGTCCTTTTACTCTAGCCGTATCATATCATCGTCCACGATTTTGGTTGCCTTAAACAGCTCCTTCAAATCCCTTCTCATCTCTGCGAGTTCTTTGTTCCACCAGACTGGAAGAGAACGTCGCCTGGGGAGAGTGGGTTTGCAAGCTTCTTTATATGCACTGTTCAGTGTGCCGGTCAGGACATTTAGACCTCTCTCTATGTCCTTCACAGTTCTCACACCCCTGCAGTTTGGGAGTCTGCTTTCCACTAACGTACCGTAGAGCGCCCAGTCCGTATTTCTGGGATTCCGACGAAGCCCAGCCGGGCGCTCCGTTGAAAGCATCAGCTTAAAGCTGATGTACCTATGGTCAGAGAAAGATGGCTGATCGAGCACCCTCCATTCCCGCACCCTTGGTTTTTTTCCGACAATTAGCGTTAAATCAAGTACATTGGCAGAGGTCGGCCCTACATACGTCGGCTCTCTGCCAACGTTTACTATACTTATGTTAGTTGATAGTATAAATTCTAAAAGAGACTCACCCCTTTCATTAATATCCGCGCTTCCCCACACTTCATGGTGTGAGTTGTCGTCGGTGCCAATCACCACGTCGCCTCCCATCTTTTCGGATGCAGACACCAGCGTCGTCACTTCCGTTGGCGGAGCTGGCTTGTCGTGCTCCATGTAGCTCGACGCCAGCCACGTCACCTCCTTCTTGCGGCCTTCAATAGCCACGACTGTGAGGTCATCTGTGCTGTAATTAGGTAAAAAGTAGGCGTGCAACCCTTTCCTTGTTAGGATGGCTGATCTGATTCTACTTACTGCTGTCGGGTGATGTAAATTGAAGTTTTTAGACCTCAGTCCAGAGACCACGTTACCCGACGCAATCCACGGTTCCTGGACTAAGGCCACATCATAGGCTCCTTCCTCCAGCGTCAGAAGGAGCTCAGTGGACGCCACTTTAGATTTGTGGAGGTTGAGCTGCAGGATCTTCAGATCCATGTCTGTTGCTCTGTCCCTCCACAAGCGCGACACCTCCCGTGTCCTCCGTCAGGGTGAGGTCTACCATGGCTTCTAGGCCAAGGTCCTTGTCAACCTCCCCTGCTTCTAGCGTGTTGTCGTTGCCGTCGGTAGGATGGCGCTTCTTGAGGCGAAGGTACACACAACCTAGGCCCCACGCCATCTTACCCTTCCTCTCATACAAGGCGTCCTCAGACTCCTTGTTTATTGCCAGGATGTAGTGCTGGCCGCCATCCCTATTGGGAGTTGGCTCCGACACGTACAGTATCCTCCAGTCCGCCGTCGGGACATCAGGATTTTGTTTCTGGAGCAGCTTTAGCGCAGTCTCCTTCGGCAGTACCCTTGGGATGTACACTTTCGCCTTAGGTGGGGCCGGGATGCTAGTCCGGTCCACCACCTCCAGCTTGGCGTTCTCCCAAAGGCCCTGTAACGTCGGGACCACACCCTTCAGCCACTCCAGCGTAGGATCGTCCTTGCAGCGTAGGACTTTGACGCTGCTGGTCCACCCCGACCCATCAGATGATGGCATTGGGGCGTCCGGCGACGTCTCCATCCTCTCCACAAGGGCGTTCAGCAGCTTTTCTTCCACTCTCTTCCACTGCTCTTGTGTAATCTTTCCGAGTGGATCCGATCTGTCGATGAGGGCAACGACCAAGTGTCGTTTGGCCACATCACTAGCGGACTCCACTCGTTCGTGTGATACCGCGTGGCTCGCCTTCTTGGGCCTCTTGCTCACACGCGTATCCGTCTCACCCGACCTCTGCCGCTTCGTCAAGGCCTCCTCCAGAGCATTTGCGCTCCTGCCATCTGACGCTACAGCCCTTGGGTCATCACCAAAATGCTTCCGGCCCTCGAGCACTTGTTGTTTTGCCCAGGCCAGCCGCTCTTGTTCGACGGGAGTGAGACGCGCTACGTCTTGTAGCCTTCTGCAGATGCCCAGCGCCGCCTTATATTTCGCCTTCTCTCTCTGCCCTTCACGCGACTTAACCCTGAACCCGTCCCTTCTTGGGGAAACAGCGTCCACCGGTTTAGTCGGCGACGATAGTAGGATCGCCTCCTCTATTGTGTTAGCCGACACAACGCTCTCCAGGTCCGAGTCCGACTCGACCACAGCCCTTGAGCGTTGCATCGCTGCGTTTTTGGAAGTGGTCGGCTTCTCGGCCGCACCAACCTCCGTCCCGGCAGTAGCTTTACAACTGTTGTGGCCTGCTCCCACCACAACCGAGGTGTGACCGCTGGCGACACGCAGAGGGGTTTGCACCCCCCGTGCCCGCCGGTGGTAGCAGTCACGCCTCCCACCGACGTTTGGGCTGACATCCCAGCCCTTGCTTCATCTTTAGTTTTCTCCATATTGATTTATTATTCTGGGAATCACCCATAGCGTTTATGGTCTACCGCCAGACACCTCGAGCCCATGGCCCCAACCCCGATCCCACCTCAGACCTTCTAGGGTCCGGGCATGGGGTCAGTGTTGGGTCCTCAGCTGGGCACTGCCAGCCGGGTGTATGCGCGGCGAACCTAGCTACCTCCGGCTGACAGTGCCCATTGCCCAGCCGGCACCCTCGTGGAGGGTTCAGACCGAGGATTTTTGCCAGCCATGGTTCGTTTTAAAATATCCAATTTTTATTTTTGTGAATATATTTTAAAAATATCTAAATTCATCCATTGAAATGCTCCGTTTTCGTGATTGTAATCATAAACTAACTAAAAGAAACAAAAAAACATGGTTCCATTAAATAAAAAAATCAAAAAACCATCCATTGTAATGCTCTTTTTTAGTGAACATAATATAATCATAAACAAACTAAAAGAAAAAAAAAACCAATAAGGGCGGTATAGTCGAGTACACTCGAGGGGGTAAAATTGTGGTGTACAGTTTTGTAGAGATTCTGAGTCTACATACCGACTTTCATGTTTCTAACTGTTTGGATGTTTGAGTTATAGCATATTCAAAAAGAGGGTGGTGCTGGATGGTCGGCAGGGTGTGGGCGTGGAACAAAACCATTCAAACTTGATCTGCTGCCGAGCATCACGATTCTACCCACCAAATTTCAATTCGCTAGCTCTTATAGTTTCCGAGAACCATTAGTGAGGACAGACGGAGAGATGGACAGTCAGACGGACGTCGCTTAATCAATTTCTCTTGTCGTCCCGATCAAGAATATATATACTTTATGGGGTACCCCTCCCCTCCTTCACAGCGTTACATACATTTGGCTTTTGCACAAACACAATATACCCTGATACACAGTATGTGTAAAGGGTATAAACATGGTTCCCTTTAAATGTATTCAATATTAAATTTTTTGCATAGATTTAAAAAAATCAAAAACCATACATCATAAACTTACTAAATGAAACAAAAAACATGGTTCCTTTTAAAAATATTCAATATTAATTTTTATGCATAGAATTTAAGAAAAACATCTAAAATCATCCATTGAAATGTTCTTTTGTTGTATTTGTAATTATAAACTAACTAAACGAAACTAAATAACATGGTTCCTTTTAAAAAAAA
This sequence comes from Phortica okadai, assembly GCA_034638295.1. NCBI lineage: Eukaryota > Metazoa > Arthropoda > Insecta > Diptera > Drosophilidae > Phortica > Phortica okadai. Next base: position 24,714,612 of record CM067851.1, on the reverse strand, counting down.
AATTCAATATTAATTTTTATGCATAGAGTTAAAAAAAAAAAAAACAACAACCATCCATTAAAATGCTCCTTTTTAGTGTATGTAATCATAAACTAACTAAAAGAAACAAAAAATTATGGTTCGTTTTAAAATATTCAATTTGAATTTTTGTGCATATATTTTAAAACTATCTAAAGTCATCCATTGAAATGCCTTTTTTTAATGATTGTAATCATAAACTAACTAAAAGAACAAAAAAACATGGTTCCATTATATAAAAAAACCAAAAAACCATCCATTGTAATGCTCTTTTTTAGTGAACGTAATAACAAACTAACTAAAAGAAAAACCAGTAAGGACGCTATCTTCAGCAAGGCTTAAGCTATAATAATTTTCACGTTGTGTCACTATAAAAAAATTAAATAAATAGTTTTCATGCCTCCCTAACAACATAACTGTAAGGTTTCAAGTCAATTGGTTAAAAAACAAAAAAGTTTTCCATACAACGGTTAAAGTTTTGCGATAAATGGGCGAAGCCATGCCCATTTTTGATCAAAATAGTTTTCATTCCTCCCTAAGAACATAACTGTAATGTTCAAGTCAATTGGTTAAAAAACAAAAAAGTTTTCCGACAAATGAGTTGATCGCACAAATAAGAAGTTTCTGTGCAAAATTTCAGCTCGATATCTTCAAAACTGTGGGAGGAGATTGTATATATACAGACAGACGGACGGACAGACGGTCAGACGGACATGACTAAATCAACTCGTCCTGTCGTCCTGATCAAGAATATATATTCTTTATGTAGTCGGAAATGAATATTTCGATCTGTTACAAACTTTAGCACAAAGTTATTATACTATTTCACTTACGTGAAAAGTATAAAAAAAACATGGGTCCTTTTAAAAATATTCAATATTAATTTTTATGCATAGTTTAAAAAAAAAAATTAAAAATGATCCATTGAAATGCTCTTTTGTAGAATATGTTATCATAACCTAACTAAAAAAAAAAAAAAACAAAACCAGTAAGGACGCTATCTTCAGCAAGGCTTAAGCTATAATAATTTTCACGTTGTGTCACTATAAAAAAATTAAATAAATAGTTTTCATGCCTCCCTAACAACATAACTGTAAGGTTTCAAGTCAATTGGTTAAAAAACAAAAAAGTTTTCCATACAACGGTTCAAGTTTGCGATAAGTGGGCGTAACCATGCCCACTTTTGGTCAAAATAGTTTTCATTCCTCCCTAAGAACATAACTTTAAAATTTCAAGTCAATTGGTTAAGAAACAAAAAAGTTTTCCATACAACGACGTGAATATGGCTTCTCTTCCTCTTCTTCATTTTGTATGGGAGCTACCAGTTCCAGATGTCCAATCTCAATGAAACTTTCAGGCATGTAGTCGGACCATGTAAAACTACTATGTTTAAAATTTCAGGACTCTATTGTACAAAACAAAAAAGTTTTGTATACAACGATTCAAGTTTTGTTCACTTTTCTTCTTCTTTTCGTATGGGAGCTACCTGTTCCAATAATCCGATCATGCTGGTTCCGACGAATGATTCATCGTAATATATTCTAAGACTCTGTGCAAAGTTTCAGCTCGATAGCTTCAAATCTGAAGGACTAGTTTGCATACATACAGACAGACAGACAGACAGACAGACGGGCAGACGGACATAGCTAAATCAACTCGTCTTGTCGTCCTGATCAAGAATATATATACTTTATATAGTCGGAAATTAATATTTCGATCTGTTACAAACTCCGTGACAAAGTTAATATACTATTTCACATAAGTGAAAAGTATAAAAAAAAAACGCGTGCAACACAGTACACGTTTTTGAAGTGAAACTTTCTTTAAAAGAAACAAAAAACCTGTAAGGACGCTATCTTCGGTCTTCCCATGCCCATTTTCTGGATTGACTTTCTCTTTATCTTAATATCTTATATACTAAGTTTCATTGTTTTAGCTCATTGCATCCTGAGATAAGCAAATTATAAGTTTTTGTTATAAGAAGGCGTTACCATGCTCAATTTTTGATCAAAATAGTTTTTATGTAATAAAATTGGACGATCTGTGCAACATTTCGGGTCGATGATTTCAAAACAATAAAATGGAAAATTTGCGTGTCTTAGATATATATTACAGATATTTCCACACTCTTCCAAAATCTCACAATTTACTCAGAGATTTTATTATATTCAGCTTTCTTTTAAGTTGTTAAAAATAATTATTTACCAAGAAATAAACTTTATGGTTTCCCCATTAATATGCATTCACACAATTCAATATTTTACATGTTTTCATTAATAAATCTGCCCTTCCCAAATCAAACAAATTTTTTTAGATGGAAAACAATTAGTGTAAAGCCTCGCCAATCTGCATCTTCAACATCAAGTTTCAAGGATTGAGAAGTACATTCGAATTAAATTGTTGAAATAATTTAAAATTTATAATTATTGTTAAGTTGTATTTGAAGTGGTTAAAAAAACTCGTAAAAATAGTACATTTTTATGAAAATAGGTATGTACCAACCATGTTATTTGGGCAAGTTGGAAAGTGAACATTTTTGAATGCATAAATGCGAAGAAGAAGAATTAATTCAAATGTGCAGAGTGTCTCCCGAAGAACAGAGTCAAGTTAACTACCAATGCTCCAATGTGTGGAATCTACTTGACTTTATTCATTGAGTATATAATTTATTATTCGTGTTCACTTTTGGAATATTTTGAATTTGTAAATTAATTGTTTTCATTTGCCAATCACAGCAATGGAAAGAGTATGATTGTCAATTGCAAAATTGAATATAATTGAGATGACGAGATTTGCAGATGAATTCGCGGCTCATATATTATGATGCTGATTAGTGACGTTGTTTAGCCACGCTAAGTCGAGGGCAACAACAAACACAAGGTATAAGTTCAGACAGTGTCATAAGTAGCAACAACCACACTGTGCTTGCTTACGCCGAAAATTGCAACAACAAATTTGTTATCATATTTGGAGTAAACATGCCAGGTTAGTTGTTGTTGCTTATGCGCCAGATGGCGAAAGTTACGGTTAAAGAAGAATGCCAAAATTGCAACTAAGCATGTAGTTGTTATTTTTTTTTATGACTACTAAGTTTATGACAACAGACTGTCATTCTATATTTTATTTCATTCTCTAGCAGGCTAAATCATATAAATGTATAGTCTGTCTCTTTTTCATGTCGTTTCATCGAGTTTCAAATCGCACCCATGCTAAAGAAGTTTCACTTCAAAAAATGGTACCTTTTAAAAATATTCAATATTAAGTTTTATGCATTATTTTTATTACAAATTATCTTTTTTAGTGAACGTTACCTTAAAATAACTAAAACACACAAAAAAACATGGTTCCTTTTAAAATACTCATTATTAATGTTTATGCATAGATTTTAAAATATCTAATGTTATCCATTGAAATATACTTTTGTAGTGTATGTAATCATAAACTAAGTAAAAGAAACAAAAAATCATGGTTCGTTTTAGGTAGGTTGGTCCGGTGATCCATGAGAGATCTTCGCATAGACCGTGTTGGTCCTTAGCGTACCGGTAGTACATAGAGAGCTTAGTTCAAGCAAATGTGTCCGCTACCAGGTTTGCTTTAAGTGCAAACCTGAGCAGCATGCTGTAGTGTCCTTTCTCCACTGCTTCCAGTGACTCCAGGATCGGCTTGCCTAACAGATCAAGCCTTTGCCTCCCAAGGGCTGGACACTGGCATATTAGATGCTCCAGTGTTTCTCTCACTTCAGGCTCTCTGCATTTCCTGCAGCCATCGTCCCGTGTAAGGCCCATATTTTTAGCATGAACTGCTGTCAAACAGTGCCCCGTCAGCAGGCCTATTAATAAACGACATTTGGCCCTTTCCAGAGACAGTAGGAACTTCGTACGCTTGGCGCACGCACCTCCACACAACTTCCTGGTTAGTTTGCACGTGGTCATGTCTCTCCATGCACGACCTACGTGTTTCTTGCATTCTTCTGTGATGCTGCCATATAGACATCTTATGGGCACCCCCATGGGTTGCGCTACCTCGCTTGGCAGTTGGGCGCCCTCTTTGGCCAGCCTGTCCGCCATTTCGTTTCCATCTATGTCCTGATGGCTGGGAACCCAGTATAACCTTACCCTCCTGCCACTGCGTAAGGCCCTTACTGCCTCCCTGCTTTCCAGCACACATCTGGAACTTATGGTGGCGGATGCCATCGCCCTCAACGCCGCTTGGCTATCCACCAGGATATTTAGTCTGTTTATACTTACATCTAATGATGCGCCTATCTCTGCAGCCTTCCCTATGGCAAACACCTCAGCCTGGAATATGCTGCTCTGATCCGGCAGCCTGTAGAAATGGCTCTCGCCACCCTCCATGCAGTAAACCGCCGCACCTACACCACAGTCCATCTTGGATCCGTCAGTGTATATGTTTACTGTTCTTGGCCTTCTTCTCTGGCATTTCTGCCACTCATTGGGGCTCAGGGAAACCTTGACTATCGTTTCGAATTGGGAGATTGGTACCAAATAGTCCGACTCCCTCATTAAACTATTCGTTTTTACACAATGTCCCTGGGCACACCGCACGAGGTTGCCTGTCACAGCCAGACGCTGCAGCGTCCGTTGGGCAGTCATCCTCGCCTGCACCTCTACGGGAAAGATGTTTAGAAGCGTCTCTAACGCCTTGCTTGGGGTTGTTCTCAGCGCCCCAGTGATACATAACATCGCCTGACGCTGCGCTTTGGCGAGCGCATTTGCGTACGTTCGTTTCTGAAGGGCATGCCACCACACGCATACCCCGTAGAGCATCGTTGGCTGCACCACTGCTGTGAAGATCCAATGCATCAGTCGGGGGGAGAGACCCCATCTGCTGCCTAGCATCTTCTTAGATGCATAGAGCGCTACAGTTGCCCTCTTCACCCTTTCTTCAACTTGGAGCTTCCACATCAATTTACTGTCCAACACGACTCCGAGGTACTTCGTATGTGATACCGGCTTTAGCCTCACACCGTTTAGCTTTGGTGGTATCCATTTAGGAACTTTGTACCTTCTAGTGAACAATACTAGCTCGGTTTTATCTGGATTTATGGACAGGCCTGCTCCTTCCGCCCACCTCGACACTTCCTTAAGTGCTGTGCCCATGACTTCACTGACCGTGGCTGGACAGCGTCGCGTAATAATCAAGCTTATGTCGTCGGCATAGGCTGTAATCTTGGGGGCGCTACCTGCCATGGTTATGAGTAGTTCGTTCACGACAAGGTTCCACAGCAACGGCGACAACACCCCTCCCTGTGGGGTGCCCCTGTGTGCGTCCTTCTCTGTCGTGGCCGCTCCCCATGTGGCTTTTATACGTCTCATGCTCAAGAGTTGTATGATCCATTGGGTTATAACTGCGGGTACATTAGCCGCTCGTAATGCCCGTATAATCGCTGTCGTTGCAACGTTGTTAAAAGCACTGGATACATCTACGAAGGCTCCCAAGGCATATTCTTTGTGATGAAGAGCCGTTTCAATGTTATCGACCAGGGAGTGAAGAGCAGAGTCCACTGATTTCCCTCTGGTGTACGCATGCTGATTTGGAGCGACATGCGTGGTGCTAAGACCACCTCTTATGAACACATCCAACAGCTTTTCTAATGTTTTTAGCATGAAGGACGTCAGACTGATAGGTCTGAAGTCCTTGGGGTACACGTGGCTGCATTTCCCCGCCTTTGGTAGGAAGACCACTCTCGCCGTCCTCCACGGCTTTGGTACGTACCTTAGTTGAACACACTTCTTAAAGATCGCAGTCACCCAGGGTACCACTGCATTCTTCGCTTTCTGAAGCATAGCCGGGAAGATCCCATCTAGCCCTGGCGATTTGTACGCTTCGAATGAGTCAATTGCCCATTGGACCTTACTTCCCGTTATCAGTCCTTCCGGTAGGTGGCTTTGGGTGTGCTCACGAACCTCGACCATGCCTTCTATCTCAGTCACTGCTGTACACCCTGGAAAATGCTGTTCTAGAAGAGACTCCAGCGCCTCTTCACAGCCATCTGCCCAGTTACCATCTGCTTTCCGAAGTTGACTATCCATCGCCGGAGCGCTGGAGAGTATCTTCCTGAGCCTCGCGGTTTCCGCCGTCTTTTCCAAGTTTGAGCAGAAATCCCTCCAGGAGGACCTTCTCGCTCTACGAATTAAATTCTTATACAGTCTGAGTCTGTCCTTGTACTCTAGCCGTATCATATCATCGTCCACGATTTTGGTTGCCTTAAACAGCTCCTTCAAATCCCTTCTCATCTCTGCGAATTCTTTGTTCCACCAGACTGGAAGAGAACGTCGCCTGGGGAGAGTGGGTTTGCAAGCTTCTTTATATGCACTGTTCAGTGTGCCGGTCAGGACATTTAGACCTCTCTCTATGTCCTTCACAGTTCTCACACCCCTGCAGTTTGGGAGTCTGCTTTCCACTAACGTACCGTAGAGCGCCCAGTCCGTATTTCTGGGATTCCGACGAAGCCCAGCCGGGCGCTCCGTTGAAAGCATCAGCTTAAAGCTGATGTACCTATGGTCAGAGAAAGATGGCTGATCGAGCACCCTCCATTCCCGCACCCTTGGTTTATTTCCGACAATTAGCGTTAAATCAAGTACATTGGCAGAGGTCGGCCCTACATACGTCGGCTCTCTGCCAACGTTTACTATACTTATGTTAGTTGATAGTATAAATTCTAAAAGAGACTCACCCCTTTCATTAATATCCTCGCTTCCCCACACTTCATGGTGTGAGTTGTCGTCGGTGCCAATCACCACGTCGCCTCCCATCTTTTCGGATGCAGACACCAGCGTCGTCACTTCCGTTGGCGGAGCTGGCTTGTCGTGCTCCATGTAGCTCGACGCCAGCCACGTCACCTCCTTCTTGCGGCCTTCAATAGCCACGACTGTGAGGTCATCTGTGCTGTAATTAGGTAAAAAGTAGGCGTGCAACCCTTTCCTTGTTAGGATGGCTGATCTGATTCTACTTACTGCTGTCGGGTGATGTAAATTGAAGTTTTTAGACCTCAGTCCAGAGACCACGTTACCCGACGCAATCCACGGTTCCTGGACTAAGGCCACATCATAGGCTCCTTCCTCCAGCGTCAGAAGGAGCTCAGTGGACGCCACTTTAGATTTGTGGAGGTTGAGCTGCAGGATCTTCAGATCCATGTCTGTTGCTCTGTCCCTCCACAAGCGCGACACCTCCCGTGTCCTCCGTCAGGGTGAGGTGTACCATGGCTTCTAGGCCAAGGTCCTTGTCAACCTCCCCTGCTTCTAGCGTGTTGTCGTTGCCGTCGGTAGGATGGCGCTTCTTGAGGCGAAGGTACACACAACCTAGGCCCCACGCCATCTTACCCTTCCTCTCATACAAGGCGTCCTCAGACTCCTTGTTTATTGCCAGGATGTAGTGCTGGCCGCCATCCCTATTGGGAGTTGGCTCCGACACGTACAGTATCCTCCAGTCCGCCGTCGGGACATCAGGATTTTGTTTCTGGAGCAGCTTTAGCGCAGTCTTCTTCGGCAGTACCCTTGGGATGTACACTTTCGCCTTAGGTGGGGCCGGGATGCTAGTCCGGTCCACCACCTCCAGCTTGGCGTTCTCCCAAAGGCCCTGTAACGTCGGGACCACACCCTTCAGCCACTCCAGCGTAGGATCGTCCTTGCAGCGTAGGACTTTGACGCTGCTGGTCCACCCCGACCCATCAGATGATGGCATTGGGGCGTCCGGCGACGTCTCCATCCTCTCCACAAGGGCGTTCAGCAGCTTTTCTTCCACTCTCTTCCACTGCTCTTGTGTAATCTTTCCGAGTGGATCCGATCTGTCGATGAGGGCAACGACCAAGTGTCGTTTGGCCACATCACTAGCGGACTCCACTCGTTCGTGTGATACCGCGTGGCTCGCCTTCTTGGGCCTCTTGCTCACACGCGTATCCGTCTCACCCGACCTCTGCCGCTTCGTCAAGGCCTCCTCCAGAGCATTTGCGCTCCTGCCATCTGACGCTACAGCCCTTGGGTCATCACCAAAATGCTTCCGGCCCTCGAGCACTTGTTGTTTTGCCCAGGCCAGCCGCTCTTGTTCGACGGGAGTGAGACGCGCTACGTCTTGTAGCCTTCTGCAGATGCCCAGCGCCGCCTTATATTTCGCCTTCTCTCTCTGCCCTTCACGCGACTTAACCCTGAACCCGTCCCTTCTTGGGGAAACAGCGTCCACCGGTTTAGTCGGCGACGATAGTAGGATCGCCTCCTCTATTGTGTTAGCCGACACAACGCTCTCCAGGTCCGAGTCCGACTCGACCACAGCCCTTGAGCGTTGCATCGCTGCGTTTTTGAAAGTGGTCGGCTTCTCGGCCGCACCAACCTCCGTCCCGGCAGTAGCTTTACAACTGTTGTGGCCTGCTCCCACCACAACCGAGGTGTGACCGCTGGCGACACGCAGAGGGGTTTGCACCCCCCGTGCCCGCCGGTGGTAGCAGTCACGCCTCCCACCGACGTTTGGGCTGACATCCCAGCCCTTGCTTCATCTTTAGTTTTCTCCATATTGATTTATTATTCTGGGAATCACCCATAGCGTTTATGGTCTACCGCCAGACACCTCGAGCCCATGGCCCCAACCCCGATCCCACCTCAGACCTTCTAGGGTCCGGGCATGGGGTCAGTGTTGGGTCCTCAGCTGGGCACTGCCAGCCGGGTGTATGCGCGGCGAACCTAGCTACCTCCGGCTGACAGTGCCCATTGCCCAGCCGGCACCCTCGTGGAGGGTTCAGACCGAGGATTTTTGCCAGCCATGGTTCGTTTTAAAATATCCAATTTTTATTTTTGTGAATATATTTTAAAAATATCTAAATTCATCCATTGAAATGCTCTGTTTTCGTGATTGTAATCATAAACTAACTAAAAGAAACAAAAAAACATGGTTCCATTAAATAAAAAAATCAAAAAACCATCCATTGTAATGCTCTTTTTTAGTGAACATAATCTAATCATAAACAAACTAAAAGAAAAAAAAAACCAATAAGGGCGGTATAGTCGAGTACACTCGAGGGGGTAAAATTGTGGTGTACAGTTTTGTAGAGATTCTGAGTCTACATACCGACTTTCATGTTTCTAACTGTTTGGATGTTTGAGTTATAGCATATTCAAAAAGAGGGTGGTGCTGGATGGTCGGCAGGGTGTGGGCGTGGAACAAAACCATTCAAACTTGATCTGCTGCCGAGCATCACGATTCTACCCACCAAATTTCAATTCGCTAGCTCTTATAGTTTCCGAGAACCATTAGTGAGGACAGACGGAGAGATGGACAGTCAGACGGACGTCGCTTAATCAATTTCTCTTGTCGTCCCGATCAAGAATATATATACTTTATGGGGTACCCCTCCCCTCCTTCACAGCGTTACATACATTTGGCTTTTGCACAAACACAATATACCCTGATACACAGTATGTGTAAAGGGTATAAACATGGTTCCCTTTAAATGTATTCAATATTAAATTTTTTGCATAGATTTAAAAAAATCAAAAACCATCCATCATAAACTTACTAAATGAAACAAAAAACATGGTTCCTTTTAAAAATATTCAATATTAATTTTTATGCATAGAATTTAAGAAAAACATCTAAAATCATCCATTGAAATGTTCTTTTGTTGTATTTGTAATTATAAACTAACTAAACGAAACTAAATAACATGGTTCCTTTTAAAAAAAAAATTCAATATTAATTTTTATGCATAGAGTTAAAAAAAAAAAAACAACAACCATCCTTTTTAGTGTATGTAATCATAAACTAACTAAAAGAAACAAAAAATTATGGTTCGTTTTAAAATATTCAATTTGAATTTTTGTGCATATATTTTAAAACTATCTAAAGTCATCCATTGAAATGCCTTTTTTTAATGATTGTAATCATAAACTAACTAAAAGAACAAAAAAACATGGTTCCATTATATAAAAAAACCAAAAAACCATCCATTGTAATGCTCTTTTTTAGTGAACGTAATAACAAACTAACTAAAAGAAAAACCAGTAAGGACGCTATCTTCAGCAAGGCTTAAGCTATAATAATTTTCACGTTGTGTCACTATAAAAAAATTAAATAAATAGTTTTCATGCCTCCCTAACAACATAACTGTAAGGTTTCAAGTCAATTGGTTAAAAAACAAAAAAGTTTTCCATACAACGGTTAAAGTTTTGCGATAAGTGGGCGAAGCCATGCCCATTTTTGATCAAAATAGTTTTCATTCCTCCCTAAGAACATAACTGTAATGTTCAAGTCAATTGGTTAAAAAACAATAAAGTTTTCCGACAAATGAGTTGATCGCACAAATAAGAAGTTTCTGTGCAAAATTTCAGCTCGATATCTTCAAAACTGTGGGAGGAGATTGTATACATACAGACAGACGGACGGACAGACGGTCAGACGGACATGACTAAATCAACTCGTCTTGTCGTCCTGATCAAGAATATATATTCTTTATGTAGTCGGAAATGAATATTTCGATCTGTTACAAACTTTAGCACAAAGTTATTATACTATTTCACTTACGTGAAAAGTATAAAAAAAACATGGGTCCTTTTAAAAATATTCAATATTAATTTTTATGCATAGTTTAAAAAAAAAAATTAAAAATGATCCATTGAAATGCTCTTTTGTAGAATATGTTATCATAACCTAACTAAAAAAAAAAAAAAAAACAAAACCAGTAAGGACGCTATCTTCAGCAAGGCTTAAGCTATAATAATTTTCACGTTGTGTCACTATAAAAAAATTAAATAAATAGTTTTCATGCCTCCCTAACAACATAACTGTAAGGTTTCAAGTCAATTGGTTAAAAAACAAAAAAGTTTTCCATACAACGGTTCAAGTTTGCGATAAGTGGGCGTAACCATGCCCACTTTTGGTCAAAATAGTTTTCATTCCTCCCTAAGAACATAACTTTAAAATTTCAAGTCAATTGGTTAAGAAACAAAAAAGTTTTCCATACAACGACGTGAATATGGCTTCTCTTCCTCTTCTTCATTTTGTATGGGAGCTACCAGTTCCAGATGTCCAATCTCAATGAAACTTTCAGTCATGTAGTCGGACCATGTAAAACTACTATGTTTAAAATTTCAGCACTCTATTGTACAAAACAAAAAAGTTTTGTATACAACGATTCAAGTTTTGTTCACTTTTCTTCTTCTTTTCGTATGGGAGCTACCTGTTCCAATAATCCGATCATGCTGGTTCCGACGAATGATTCATCGTAATATATTCTAAGACTCTGTGCAAAGTTTCAGCTCGATAGCTTCAAATCTGAAGGACTAGTTTGCATACATACAGACAGACAGACAGACAGACGGACAGACGGACATAGCTAAATCAACTCGTCTTGTCGTCCTGATCAAGAATATATATACTTTATATAGTCGGAAATTAATATTTCGATCTGTTACAAACTCCGTGACAAAGTTAATATACTATTTCACATAAGTGAAAAGTATAAAAAAAAAACGCGTGCAACACAGTACACGTTTTTGAAGTGAAACTTTCTTTAAAAGAAACAAAAAACCTGTAAGGACGCTATCTTCGGTCTTCCCATGCCCATTTTCTGGATTGACTTTCTCTTTATCTTAATATCTTATATACTAAGTTTCATTGTTTTAGCTCATTGCATCCTGAGATAAGCAAATTATAAGTTTTTGTTATAAGAAGGCGTTACCATGCTCAATTTTTGATCAAAATAGTTTTTATATAATAAAATTGGACGATCTGTGCAACATTTCGGGTCGATGATTTCAAAACAATAAAATGGAAAATTTGCGTGTCTTAGATATATATTACAGATATTTCCACACTCTTCCAAAATCTCACAATTTACTCAGAGATTTTATTATATTCAGCTTTCTTTTAAGTTGTTAAAAATAATTATTTACCAAGAAATAAACTTTATGGTTTCCCCATTAATATGCATTCACACAATTCAATATTTTACATGTTTTCATTAATAAATCTGCCCTTCCCAAATCAAACAAATTTTTTTAGATGGAAAACAATTAGTGTAAAGCCTCGCCAATCTGCATCTTCAACATCAAGTTTCAAGGATTGAGAAGTACATTCGAATTAAATTGTTGAAATAATTTAAAATTTATAATTATTGTTAAGTTGTATTTGAAGTGGTTAAAAAAACTCGTAAAAATAGTACATTTTTATGAAAATAGGTATGTACCAACCATGTTATTTGGGCAAGTTGGAAAGTGAACATTTTTGAATGCATAAATGCGAAGAAGAAGAATTAATTCAAATGTGCAGAGTGTCTCCCGAAGAACAGAGTCAAGTTAACTACCAATGCTCCAATGTGTGGAATCTACTTGACTTTATTCATTGAGTATATAATTTATTATTCGTGTTCACTTTTGGAATATTTTGAATTTGTAAATTAATTGTTTTCATTTGCCAATCACAGCAATGGAAAGAGTATGATTGTCAATTGCAAAATTGAATATAATTGAGATGACGAGATTTGCAGATGAATTCGCGGCTCATATATTATGATGCTGATTAGTGACGTTGTTTAGCCACGCTAAGTCGAGGGCAACAACAAACACAAGGTATAAGTTCAGACAGTGTCATAAGTAGCAACAACCACACTGTGCTTGCTTACGCCGAAAATTGCAACAACAAATTTGTTATCATATTTGGAGTAAACATGCCAGGTTAGTTGTTGTTGCTTAGGCGCCAGATGGCGAAAGTTACGGTTAAAGAAGAATGCCAAAATTGCAACTAAGCATGTAGTTGTTATTTTTTTTTATGACTACTAAGTTTATGACAACAGACTGTCATTCTATATTTTATTTCATTCTCTAGCAGGCTAAATCATATAAATGTATAGTCTGTCTCTTTTTCATGTCGTTTCATCGAGTTTCAAATCGCACCCATGCTAAAGAAGTTTCACTTCAAAAAATGGTACCTTTTAAAAATATTCAATATTAAGTTTTATGCATTATTTTTATTACAAATTATCTTTTTTAGTGAACGTTACCTTAAAATAACTAAAACACACAAAAAAACATGGTTCCTTTTAAAATACTCATTATTAATGTTTATGCATAGATTTTAAAATATCTAATGTTATCCATTGAAATGTACTTTTGTAGTGTATGTAATCATAAACTAAGTAAAAGAAACAAAAAATCATGGTTCGTTTTAGGTAGGTAGGTAGGTTGGTCCGGTGATCCATGAGAGATCTTCGCATAGACCGTGTTGGTCCTTAGCGTACCGGTAGTACATAGAGAGCTTAGTTCAAGCAAATGTGTCCGCTACCAGGTTTGCTTTAAGTGCAAACCTGAGCAGCATGGTGTAGTGTCCTTTCTCCACTGCTTCCAGTGACTCCAGGATCGGCTTGCCTAACAGATCAAGCCTTTGCCTCCCAAGGGCTGGACACTGGCATATTAGATGCTCCAGTGTTTCTCTCACTTCAGGCTCTCTGCATTTCCTGCAGCCATCGTCCCGTGTAAGGCCCATATTTTTAGCATGAACTGCTGTCAAACAGTGCCCCGTCAGCAGGCCTACTAATAAACGACATTTGGCCCTTTCCAGAGACAGTAGGAACTTCGTACGCTTGGCGCACGCACCTCCACACAACTTCCTGGTTAGTTTGCACGTGGTCATGTCTCTCCATGCACGACCTACGTGTTTCTTGCATTCTTCTGTGATGCTGCCATATAGACATCTTATGGGCACCCCCATGGGTTGCGCTACCTCGCTTGGCAGTTGGGCGCCCTCTTTGGCCAGCCTGTCCGCCATTTCGTTTCCATCTATGTCCTGATGGCTGGGAACCCAGTATAACCTTACCCTCCTGCCACTGCGTAAGGCCCTTACTGCCTCCCTGCTTTCCAGCACACATCTGGAACTTATGGTGGCGGATGCCATCGCCCTCAACGCCGCTTGGCTATCCACCAGGATATTTACTCTGTTTATACTTACATCTAATGATGCGCCTATCTCTGCAGCCTTCCCTATGGCAAACACCTCAGCCTGGAATATGCTGCTCTGATCCGGCAGCCTGTAGAAATGGCTCTCGCCACCCTCCATGCAGTAAACCGCCGCACCTACACCACAGTCCATCTTGGATCCGTCAGTGTATATGTTTACTGTTCTTGGCCTTCTTCTCTGGCATTTCTGCCACTCATTGGGGCTCAGGGAAACCTTGACTATCGTTTCGAATTGGGAGATTGGTACCAAATAGTCCGACTCCCTCATTAAACTATTCGTTTTTGCACAATGTCCCTGGGCACACCGCACGAGGTTGCCTGTCACAGCCAGACGCTGCAGCGTCCGTTGGGCAGTCATCCTCGCCTGCACCTCTACGGGAAAGATGTTGAGAAGCGTCTCTAACGCCTTGCTTGGGGTTGTTCTCAGCGCCCCAGTGATACATAACATCGCCTGACGCTGCGCTTTGGCGAGCGCATTTGCGTACGTTCGTTTCTGAAGGGCATGCCACCACACGCATACCCCGTAGAGCATCGTTGGCTGCACCACTGCTGTGAAGATCCAATGCATCAGTCGGGGAGAGAGACCCCATCTGCTGCCTAGCATCTTCTTAGATGCATAGAGCGCTACAGTTGCCCTCTTCACCCTTTCTTCAACTTGGAGCTTCCACATCAATTTACTGTCCAACACGACTCCGAGGTACTTCGTATGTGATACCGGCTTTAGCCTCACACCGTTTAGCTTTGGTGGTATCCATTTAGGAACTTTGTACCTTCTAGTGAACAATACTAGCTCGGTTTTATCTGGATTTATGGACAGGCCTGCTCCTTCCGCCCACCTCGACACTTCCTTAAGTGCTGTGCCCATGACTTCACTGACCGTGGCTGGACAGCGTCCCGTAATAATCAAGCTTATGTCGTCGGCATAGGCTGTAATCTTGGGGGCGCTACCTGCCATGGTTATGAGTAGTTCGTTCACGACAAGGTTCCACAGCAACGGCGACAACACCCCTCCCTGTGGGGTGCCCCTGTGTGCGTCCTTCTCTGTCGTGGCCGCTCCCCATGTGGCTTTTATACGTCTCATGCTCAAGAGTTGTATGATCCATTGGGTTATAACTGCGGGTACATTAGCCGCTCGTAATGCCCGTATAATCGCTGTCGTTGCAACGTTGTTAAAAGCACTGGATACATCTACGAAGGCGCCCAAGGCATATTCTTTGTGATGAAGAGCCGTTTCAATGTTATCGACCAGGGAGTGAAGAGCAGAGTCCACTGATTTCCCTCTGGTGTACGCATGCTGATTTGGAGCGACATGCGTGGTGCTAAGACCACCTCTTATGAACACATCCAACAGCTTTTCTAATGTTTTTAGCATGAAGGACGTCAGACTGATAGGTCTGAAGTCTTTCGGGTACACGTGGCTGCATTTCCCCGCCTTTGGTAGGAAGACCACTCTCGCCGTCCTCCACGGCTTTGGTACGTACCTTAGTTGAACACACTTCTTAAAGATCGCAGTCACCCAGGGTACCACTGCATTCTTCGCTTTCTGAAGCATAGCCGGGAAGATCCCATCTAGCCCTGGCGATTTGTACGCTTCGAATGAGTCAATTGCCCATTGGACCTTACTTCCCGTTATCAGTCCTTCCGGTAGGTGGCTTTGGGTGTGCTCACGAACCTCGACCATGCCTTCTATCTCAGTCACTGCTGTACACCCTGGAAAATGCTGTTCTAGAAGAGACTCCAGCGCCTCTTCACAGCCATCTGCCCAGTTACCATCTGCTTTCCGAAGTTGACTATCCATCGCCGGAGCGCTGGAGAGTATCTTCCTGAGCCTCGCGGTTTCCGCCGTCTTTTCCAAGTTTGAGCAGAAATCCCTCCAGGAGGACCTTCTCGCTCTACGAATTAAATTCTTATACAGTCTGAGTCTGTCCTTGTACTCTAGCCGTATCATATCATCGTCCACGATTTTGGTTGCCTTAAACAGCTCCTTCAAATCCCTTCTCATCTCTGCGAGTTCTTTGTTCCACCAGACTGGAAGAGAACGTCGCCTGGGGAGAGTGGGTTTGCAAGCTTCTTTATATGCACTGTTCAGTGTGCCGGTCAGGACATTTAGACCTCTCTCTATGTCCTTCACAGTTCTCACACCCCTGCAGTTTGGGAGTCTGCTTTCCACTAACGTACCGTAGAGCGCCCAGTCCGTATTTCTGGGATTCCGACGAAGCCCAGCCGGGCGCTCCGTTGAAAACTTCAGCTTAAAGCTGATGTACCTATGGTCAGAGAAAGATGGCTGATCGAGCACCCTCCATTCCCGCACCGTTGGTTTATTTCCGACAATTAGCGTTAAATCCAGTACATTGGCAGAGGTCGGCCCTACATACGTCGGCTCTCTGCCAACGTTTACTATACTTATGTTAGTTGATAGTATAAATTCTAAAAGAGACTCACCCCTTTCATTAATATCCGCGCTTCCCCACACTTCATGGTGTGAGTTGTCGTCGGTGCCAATCACCACGTCGCCTCCCATCTTTTCGGATGCAGACACCAGCGTCGTCACTTCCGTTGGCGGAGCTGGCTTGTCGTGCTCCATGTAGCTCGACGCCAGCCACGTCACCTCCTTCTTGCGGCCTTCAATAGCCACGACTGTGAGGTCATCTGTGCTGTAATTAGGTAAAAAGTAGGCGTGCAACCCTTTCCTTGTTAGGATGGCTGATCTGATTCTACTTACTGCTGTCGGGTGATGTAAATTGAAGTTTTTAGACCTCAGTCCAGAGACCACGTTACCCGACGCAATCCACGGTTCCTGGACTAAGGCCACATCATAGGCTCCTTCCTCCAGCGTCAGAAGGAGCTCAGTGGACGCCACTTTAGATTTGTGGAGGTTGAGCTGCAGGATCTTCAGATCCATGTCTGTTGCTCTGTCCCTCCACAAGCGCGACACCTCCCGTGTCCTCCGTCAGGGTGAGGTCTACCATGGCTTCTAGGCCAAGGTCCTTGTCAACCTCCCCTGCTTCTAGCGTGTTGTCGTTGCCGTCGGTAGGATGGCGCTTCTTGAGGCGAAGGTACACACAACCTAGGCCCCACGCCATCTTACCCTTCCTCTCATACAAGGCGTCCTCAGACTCCTTGTTTATTGCCAGGATGTAGTGCTGGCCGCCATCCCTATTGGGAGTTGGCTCCGACACGTACAGTATCCTCCAGTCCGCCGTCGGGACATCAGGATTTTGTTTCTGGAGCAGCTTTAGCGCAGTCTCCTTCGGCAGTACCCTTGGGATGTACACTTTCGCCTTAGGTGGGGCCGGGATGCTAGTCCGGTCCACCACCTCCAGCTTGGCGTTCTCCCAAAGGCCCTGTAACGTCGGGACCACACCCTTCAGCCACTCCAGCGTAGGATCGTCCTTGCAGCGTAGGACTTTGACGCTGCTGGTCCACCCCGACCCATCAGATGATGGCATTGGGGCGTCCGGCGACGTCTCCATCCTCTCCACAAGGGCGTTCAGCAGCTTTTCTTCCACTCTCTTCCACTGCTCTTGTGTAATCTTTCCGAGTGGATCCGATCTGTCGATGAGGGCAACGACCAAGTGTCGTTTGGCCACATCACTAGCGGACTCCACTCGTTCGTGTGATACCGCGTGGCTCGCCTTCTTGGGCCTCTTGCTCACACGCGTATCCGTCTCACCCGACCTCTGCCGCTTCGTCAAGGCCTCCTCCAGAGCATTTGCGCTCCTGCCATCTGACGCTACAGCCCTTGGGTCATCACCAAAATGCTTCCGGCCCTCGAGCACTTGTTGTTTTGCCCAGGCCAGCCGCTCTTGTTCGACGGGAGTGAGACGCGCTACGTCTTGTAGCCTTCTGCAGATGCCCAGCGCCGCCTTATATTTCGCCTTCTCTCTCTGCCCTTCACGCGACTTAACCCTGAACCCGTCCCTTCTTGGGGAAACAGCGTCCACCGGTTTAGTCGGCGACGATAGTAGGATCGCCTCCTCTATTGTGTTAGCCGACACAACGCTCTCCAGGTCCGAGTCCGACTCGACCACAGCCCTTGAGCGTTGCATCGCTGCGTTTTTGGAAGTGGTCGGCTTCTCGGCCGCACCAACCTCCGACCCGGCAGTAGCTTTACAACTGTTGTGGCCTGCTCCCACCACAACCGAGGTGTGACCGCTGGCGACACGCACAGGGGTTTGCACCCCCCCGTGCCCGCCGGTGGTAGCAGTCACGCCTCCCACCGACGTTTGGGCTGACATCCCAGCCCTTGCTTCATCTTTAGTTTTCTCCATATTGATTTATTATTCTGGGAATCACCCATAGCGTTTATGGTCTACCGCCAGACACCTCGAGCCCATGGCCCCAACCCCGATCCCACCTCAGACCTTCTAGGGTCCGGGCATGGGGTCAGTGTTGGGTCCTCAGCTGGGCACTGCCAGCCGGGTGTATGCGCGGCGAACCTAGCTACCTCCGGCTGACAGTGCCCATTGCCCAGCCGGCACCCTCGTGGAGGGTTCAGACCGAGGATTTTTGCCAGCCATGGTTCGTTTTAAAATATCCAATTTTTATTTTTGTGAATATATTTTAAAAATATCTAAATTCATCCATTGAAATGCTCCGTTTTCGTGATTGTAATCATAAACTAACTAAAAGAAACAAAAAAACATGGTTCCATTAAATAAAAAAATCAAAAAACCATCCATTGTAATGCTCTTTTTTAGTGAACATAATATAATCATAAACAAACTAAAAGAAAAAAAAAACCAATAAGGGCGGTATAGTCGAGTACACTCGTCAATATAATACCCTGCACAAATGGTAGGCGGAGCCACACCCTCAATCTACAAAAACATGTTGATCTCACGTTGCCTATTTAAACAGTGTTGAAAATATCAAGAAAATCGGTCAAAAAATGTTGATTCTACTAAAAATTTAATTTTGTTGGCCTCTGAGGGATAGCCATCAAAGAGAGGGGAAATTTGTGGCATGCAGTTTTTAAGATGTATTATTAGTTGTGGAGATATAGCTTTTTAAGAAAAATACTAGGAGCGTAGAAATTAAGGGGAGGGGGTAAAATTGTGGTGTACAGTTTTGTAGAGATTCTGAGTCTACATACCGAATTTCATGTTTCTAACTGTTTGGATGTTTGAGTTATAGCATATTCAAAAAGAGGGTGGTGCTGGATGGTCGGCAGGGTGTGGGCGTGGAACAAAACCATTCAAACTTGATCTGCTGCCGAGCATCACGATTCTACCCACCAAATTTCAATTCGCTAGCTCTTATAGTTTCCGAGAACCATTAGTGAGGACAGACGGAGAGATGGACAGTCAGACGGACGTCGCTTAATCAATTTCTCTTGTCGTCCCGATCAAGAATATATATACTTTATGGGGTACCCCTCCCCTCCTTCACAGCGTTACATACATTTGGCTTTTGCACAAACACAATATACCCTGATACACAGTATGTGTAAAGGGTATAAACATGGTTCCCTTTAAATGTATTCAATATTAAATTTTTTGCATAGATTTAAAAAAATCAAAAACCATCCATCATAAACTTACTAAATG
The DNA here is from genome assembly GCA_034638295.1 of Phortica okadai. Taxonomy (NCBI): domain Eukaryota; kingdom Metazoa; phylum Arthropoda; class Insecta; order Diptera; family Drosophilidae; genus Phortica; species Phortica okadai. The sequence goes on along the minus strand of CM067851.1, from coordinate 24,695,087 downwards.
AAACAAAAAACATGGTTCCTTTTAAAAATATTCAATATTAATTTTTATGCATAGAATTTAAGAAAAACATCTAAAATCATCCATTGAAATGTTCTTTTGTTGTATTTGTAATTATAAACTAACTAAACGAAACTAAATAACATGGTTCCTTTTAAAAAAAAAATTCAATATTAATTTTTATGCATAGAGTTAAAAAAAAAAAAAACAACAACCATCCATTAAAATGCTCCTTTTTAGTGTATGTAATCATAAACTAACTAAAAGAAACAAAAAATTATGGTTCGTTTTAAAATATTCAATTTGAATTTTTGTGCATATATTTTAAAACTATCTAAAGTCATCCATTGAAATGCCTTTTTTTAATGATTGTAATCATAAACTAACTAAAAGAACAAAAAAACATGGTTCCATTATATAAAAAAACCAAAAAACCATCCATTGTAATGCTCTTTTTTAGTGAACGTAATAACAAACTAACTAAAAGAAAAACCAGTAAGGACGCTATCTTCAGCAAGGCTTAAGCTATAATAATTTTCACGTTGTGTAACTATAAAAAAATTAAATAAATAGTTTTCATGCCTCCCTAACAACATAACTGTAAGGTTTCAAGTCAATTGGTTAAAAAACAAAAAAGTTTTCCATACAACGGTTAAAGTTTTGCGATAAGTGGGCGAAGCCATGCCCATTTTTGATCAAAATAGTTTTCATTCCTCCCTAAGAACATAACTGTAATGTTCAAGTCAATTGGTTAAAAAACAAAAAAGTTTTCCGACAAATGAGTTGATCGCACAAATAAGAAGTTTCTGTGCAAAATTTCAGCTCGATATCTTCAAAACTGTGGGAGGAGATTGTATATATACAGACAGACGGACGGACAGACGGTCAGACGGACATGACTAAATCAACTCGTCTTGTCGTCCTGATCAAGAATATATATTCTTTATGTAGTCGGAAATGAATATTTCGATCTGTTACAAACTTTAGCACAAAGTTATTATACTATTTCACTTACGTGAAAAGTATAAAAAAAACATGGGTCCTTTTAAAAATATTCAATATTAATTTTTATGCATAGTTTAAAAAAAAAATTAAAAATGATCCATTGAAATGCTCTTTTGTAGAATATGTTATCATAACCTAACTAAAAAAAAAAAAAAACAAAACCAGTAAGGACGCTATCTTCAGCAAGGCTTAAGCTATAATAATTTTCACGTTGTGTCACTATAAAAAAATTAAATAAATAGTTTTGATGCCTCCCTAACAACATAACTGTAAGGTTTCAAGTCAATTGGTTAAAAAACAAAAAAGTTTTTCATACAACGGTTCAAGTTTGCGATAAGTGGGCGTAACCATGCCCACTTTTGGTCAAAATAGTTTTCATTCCTCCCTAAGAACATAACTTTAAAATTTCAAGTCAATTGGTTAAGAAACAAAAAAGTTTTCCATACAACGACGTGAATATGGCTTCTCTTCCTCTTCTTCATTTTGTATGGGAGCTACCAGTTCCAGATGTCCAATCTCAATGAAACTTTCAGGCATGTAGTCGGACCATGTAAAACTACTATGTTTAAAATTTCAGCACTCTATTGTACAAAACAAAAAAGTTTTGTATACAACGATTCAAGTTTTGTTCACTTTTCTTCTTCTTTTCGTATGGGAGCTACCTGTTCCAATAATCCGATCATGCTGGTTCCGACGAATGATTCATCGTAATATATTCTAAGACTCTGTGCAAAGTTTCAGCTCGATAGCTTCAAATCTGAAGGACTAGTTTGCATACATACAGACAGACAGACAGACAGACGGACAGACGGACATAGCTAAATCAACTCGTCTTGTCGTCCTGATCAAGAATATATATACTTTATATAGTCGGAAATTAATATTTCGATCTGTTACAAACTCCGTGACAAAGTTAATATACTATTTCACATAAGTGAAAAGTATAAAAAAAAAACGCGTGCAACACAGTACACGTTTTTGAAGTGAAACTTTCTTTAAAAGAAACAAAAAACCTGTAAGGACGCTATCTTCGGTCTTCCCATGCCCATTTTCTGGATTGACTTTCTCTTTGTCTTAATATCTTATATACTAAGTTTCATTGTTTTAGCTCGTTGCATCATGAGATAAGCAAATTATAAGTTTTTGTTATAAGAAGGCGTTACCATGCTCAATTTTTGATCAAAATAGTTTTTATGTAATAAAATTGGACGATCTGTGCAACATTTCGGGTCGATGATTTCAAAACAATAAAATGGAAAATTTGCGTGTCTTAGATATATATTACAGATATTTCCACACTCTTCCAAAATCTCACAATTTACTCAGAGATTTTATTATATTCAGCTTTCTTTTAAGTTGTTAAAAATAATTATTTACCAAGAAATAAACTTTATGGTTTCCCCATTAATATGCATTAACACAATTCAATATTTTACATGTTTTCATTAATAAATCTGCGTTTAAAAAACCCTTCCCAAATCAAACAAATTTTTTTCGATGGAAAACAATTAGTCTAAAGCCTCGCCAATCTGCATCTTCAACATCAAGTTTCAAGGATTGAGAAGTACATTCGAATTAAATTGTTGAAATAATTTAAAATTTATAATTATTGTTAAGTTGTATTTGAAGTGGTTAAAAAAAACTCGTAAAAATAGTACATTTTTATGAAAATAGGTATGTACCAACCATGTTATTTGGGCAAGTTGGAAAGTGAACATTTTTGAATGCATAAATGCGAAGAAGAAGAATTAATTCAAATGTGCAGAGTGGCTCCCGAAGAACAGAGTCAAGTTAACTACCAATGCTTCAATGTGTGGAATCTACTTGACTTTATTCATTGAGTATATAATTTATTATTCGTGTTCACTTTTGGAATATTTTGAATTTGTAAATTAATTGTTTTCATTTGCCAATCACAGCAATGGAAAGAGTATGATTGTCAATTGCAAAATTGAATATAATTGAGATGACGAGATTTGCAGATGAATTCGCGGCTCATATATTATGATGCTGATTAGTGACGTTGTTTAGCCACGCTAAGTCGAGGGCAACAACAAACACAAGGTATAAGTTCAGACAGTGTCATAAGTAGCAACAACCACACTGTGCTTGCTTACGCCGAAAATTGCAACAACAAATTTGTTATCATATTTGGAGTAAACATGCCAGGTAAGTTGTTGTTGCTTATGCGCCAGATGGCGAAAGTTACGGTTAAAGAAGAATGCCAAAATTGCAACTAAGCATGTAGTTGTTATTTTTTTTTATGACTACTAAGTTTATGACAACAGACTGTCATTCTATATTTTATTTCATTCTCTAGCAGGCTAAATCATATAAATGTATAGTCTGTCTCTTTTTCATGTCGTTTCATCGAGTTTCAAATCGCACCCATGCTAAAGAAGTTTCACTTCAAAAAATGGTACCTTTTAAAAATATTCAATATTAAGTTTTATGCATTATTTTTATTACAAATTATCTTTTTTAGTGAACGTTACCTTAAAATAACTAAAACACACAAAAAAACATGGTTCCTTTTAAAATACTCATTATTAATGTTTATGCATAGATTTTAAAATATCTAATGTTATCCATTGAAATGTACTTTTGTAGTGTATGTAATCATAAACTAAGTAAAAGAAACAAAAAATCATGGTTCGTTTTAGGTAGGTAGGTAGGTTGGTCCGGTGATCCATGAGAGATCTTCGCATAGACCGTGTTGGTCCTTAGCGTACCGGTAGTACATAGAGAGCTTAGTTCAAGCAAATGTGTCCGCTACCAGGTTTGCTTTAAGTGCAAACCTGAGCAGCATGCTGTAGTGTCCTTTCTCCACTGCTTCCAGTGACTCCAGGATCGGCTTGCCTAACAGATCAAGCCTTTGCCTCCCAAGGGCTGGACACTGGCATATTTGATGCTCCAGTGTTTCTCTCACTTCAGGCTCTCTGCATTTCCTGCAGCCATCGTCCCGTGTAAGGCCCATATTTTTAGCATGAACTGCTGTCAAACAGTGCCCCGTCAGCAGGCCTACTAATAAACGACATTTGGCCCTTTCCAGAGACAGTAGGAACTTCGTACGCTTGGCGCACGCACCTCCACACAACTTCCTGGTTAGTTTGCACGTGGTCATGTCTCTCCATGCACGACCTACGTGTTTCTTGCATTCTTCTGTGATGCTGCCATATAGACATCTTATGGGCACCCCCATGGGTTGCGCTACCTCGCTTGGCAGTTGGGCGCCCTCTTTGGCCAGCCTGTCCGCCATTTCGTTTCCATCTATGTCCTGATGGCTGGGAACCCAGTATAACCTTACCCTCCTGCCACTGCGTAAGGCCCTTACTGCCTCCCTGCTTTCCAGCACACATCTGGAACTTATGGTGGCGGATGCCATCGCCCTCAACGCCGCTTGGCTATCCACCAGGATATTTACTCTGTTTATACTTACATCTAATGATGCGCCTATCTCTGCAGCCTTCCCTATGGCAAACACCTCAGCCTGGAATATGCTGCTCTGATCCGGCAGCCTGTAGAAATGGCTCTCGTCACCCTCCATGCAGTAAACCGCCGCACCTACACCACAGTCCATCTTGGATCCGTCAGTGTATATGTTTACTGTTCTTGGCCTTCTTCTCTGGCATTTCTGCCACTCATTGGGGCTCAGGGAAACCTTGACTATCGTTTCGAATTGGGAGATTGGTACCAAATAGTCCGACTCCCTCATTAAACTATTCGTTTTTGCACAATGTCCCTGGGCACACCGCACGAGGTTGCCTGTCACAGCCAGACGCTGCAGCGTCCGTTGGGCAGTCATCCTCGCCTGCACCTCTACGGGAAAGATGTTTAGAAGCGTCTCTAACGCCTTGCTTGGGGTTGTTCTCAGCGCCCCAGTGATACATAACATCGCCTGACGCTGCGCTTTGGCGAGCGCATTTGCGTACGTTCGTTTCTGAAGGGCATGCCACCACACGCATACCCCGTAGAGCATCGTTGGCTGCACCACTGCTGTGAAGATCCAATGCATCAGTCGGGGGGAGAGACCCCATCTGCTGCCTAGCATCTTCTTAGATGCATAGAGCGCTACAGTTGCCCTCTTCACCCTTTCTTCAACTTGGAGCTTCCACATCAATTTACTGTCCAACACGACTCCGAGGTACTTCGTATGTGATACCGGCTTTAGCCTCACACCGTTTAGCTTTGGTGGTATCCATTTAGGAACTTTGTACCTTCTAGTGAACAATACTAGCTCGGTTTTATCTGGATTTATGGACAGGCCTGCTCCTTCCGCCCACCTCGACACTTCCTTAAGTGCTGTGCCCATGACTTCACTGACCGTGGCTGGACAGCGTCCCGTAATAATCAAGCTTATGTCGTCGGCATAGGCTGTAATCTTGGGGGCGCTACCTGCCATGGTTATGAGTAGTTCGTTCACGACAAGGTTCCACAGCAACGGCGACAACACCCCTCCCTGTGGGGTGCCCCTGTGTGCGTCCTTCTCTGTCGTGGCCGCTCCCCATGTGGCTTTTATACGTCTCATGCTCAAGAGTTGTATGATCCATTGGGTTATAACTGCGGGTACATTAGCCGCTCGTAATGCCCGTATAATCGCTGTCGTTGCAACGTTGTTAAAAGCACTGGATACATCTACGAAGGCGCCCAAGGCATATTCTTTGTGATGAAGAGCCGTTTCAATGTTATCGACCAGGGAGTGAAGAGCAGAGTCCACTGATTTCCCTCTGGTGTACGCATGCTGATTTGGAGCGACATGCGTGGTGCTAAGACCACCTCTTATGAACACATCCAACAGCTTTTCTAATGTTTTTGGCATGAAGGACGTCAGACTGATAGGTCTGAAGTCCTTGGGGTACACGTGGCTGCATTTCCCCGCCTTTGGTAGGAAGACCACTCTCGCCGTCCTCCACGGCTTTGGTACGTACCTTAGTTGAACACACTTCTTAAAGATCGCAGTCACCCAGGGTACCACTGCATTCTTCGCTTTCTGAAGCATAGCCGGGAAGATCCCATCTAGCCCTGGCGATTTGTACGCTTCGAATGAGTCAATTGCCCATTGGACCTTACTTCCCGTTATCAGTCCTTCCGGTAGGTGGCTTTGGGTGTGCTCACGAACCTCGACCATGCCTTCTATCTCAGTCACTGCTGTACACCCTGGAAAATGCTGTTCTAGAAGAGACTCCAGCGCCTCTTCACAGCCATCTGCCCAGTTACCATCTGCTTTCCGAAGTTGACTATCCATCGCCGGAGCGCTGGAGAGTATCTTCCTGAGCCTCGCGGTTTCCGCCGTCTTTTCCAAGTTTGAGCAGAAATCCCTCCAGGAGGACCTTCTCGCTCTACGAATTAAATTCTTATACAGTCTGAGTCTGTCCTTGTACTCTAGCCGTATCATATCATCGTCCACGATTTTGGTTGCCTTAAACAGCTCCTTCAAATCCCTTCTCATCTCTGCGAGTTCTTTGTTCCACCAGACTGGAAGAGAACGTCGCCTGGGGAGAGTGGGTTTGCAAGCTTCTTTATATGCACTGTTCAGTGTGCCGGTCAGGACATTTAGACCTCTCTCTATGTCCTTCACAGTTCTCACACCCCTGCAGTTTGGGAGTCTGCTTTCCACTAACGTACCGTAGAGCGCCCAGTCCGTATTTCTGGGATTCCGACGAAGCCCAGCCGGGCGCTCCGTTGAAAACATCAGCTTAAAGCTGATGTACCTATGGTCAGAGAAAGATGGCTGATCGAGCACCCTCCATTCCCGCACCCTTGGTTTATTTCCGACAATTAGCGTTAAATCAAGTACATTGGCAGAGGTCGGCCCTACATACGTCGGCTCTCTGCCAACGTTTACTATACTTATGTTAGTTGATAGTATAAATTCTAAAAGAGACTCACCCCTTTCATTAATATCCGCGCTTCCCCACACTTCATGGTGTGAGTTGGCGTCGGTGCCAATCACCACGTCGCCTCCCATCTTTTCGGATGCAGACACCAGCGTCGTCACTTCCGTTGGCGGAGCTGGCTTGTCGTGCTCCATGTAGCTCGACGCCAGCCACGTCACCTCCTTCTTGCGGCCTTCAATAGCCACGACTGTGAGGTCATCTGTGCTGTAATTAGGTAATAAGTAGGCGTGCAACCCTTTCCTTGTTAGGATGGCTGATCTGATTCTACTTACTGCTGTCGGGCGATGTAAATTGAAGTTTTTAGACCTCAGTCCAGAGACCACGTTACCCGACGCAATCCACGGTTCCTGGACTAAGGCCACATCATAGGCTCCTTCCTCCAGCGTCAGAAGGAGCTCAGTGGACGCCACTTTAGATTTGTGGAGGTTGAGCTGCAGGATCTTCAGATCCATGTCTGTTGCTCTGTCCCTCCACAAGCGCGACACCTCCCGTGTCCTCCGTCAGGGTGAGGTCTACCATGGCTTCTAGGCCAAGGTCCTTGTCAACCTCCCCTGCTTCTAGCGTGTTGTCGTTGCCGTCGGTAGGATGGCGCTTCTTGAGGCGAAGGTACACACAACCTAGGCCCCACGCCATCTTACCCTTCCTCTCATACAAGGCGTCCTCAGACTCCTTGTTTATTGCCAGGATGTAGTGCTGGCCGCCATCCCTATTGGGAGTTGGCTCCGACACGTACAGTATCCTCCAGTCCGCCGTCGGGACATCAGGATTTTGTTTCTGGAGCAGCTTTAGCGCAGTCTCCTTCGGCAGTACCCTTGGGATGTACACTTTCGCCTTAGGTGGGGCCGGGATGCTAGTCCGGTCCACCACCTCCAGCTTGGCGTTCTCCCAAAGGCCCTGTAACGTCGGGACCACACCCTTCAGCCACTCCAGCGTAGGATCGTCCTTGCAGCGTAGGACTTTGACGCTGCTGGTCCACCCCGACCCATCAGATGATGGCATTGGGGCGTCCGGCGACGTCTCCATCCTCTCCACAAGGGCGTTCAGCAGCTTTTCTTCCACTCTCTTCCACTGCTCTTGTGTAATCTTTCCGAGTGGATCCGATCTGTCGATGAGGGCAACGACCAAGTGTCGTTTGGCCACATCACTAGCGGACTCCACTCGTTCGTGTGATACCGCGTGGCTCGCCTTCTTGGGCCTCTTGCTCACACGCGTATCCGTCTCACCCGACCTCTGCCGCTTCGTCAAGGCCTCCTCCAGAGCATTTGCGCTCCTGCCATCTGACGCTACAGCCCTTGGGTCATCACCAAAATGCTTCCGGCCCTCGAGCACTTGTTGTTTTGCCCAGGCCAGCCGCTCTTGTTCGACGGGAGTGAGACGCGCTACGTCTTGTAGCCTTCTGCAGATGCCCAGCGCCGCCTTATATTTCGCCTTCTCTCTCTGCCCTTCACGCGACTTAACCCTGAACCCGTCCCTTCTTGGGGAAACAGCGTCCACCGGTTTAGTCGGCGACGATAGTAGGATCGCCTCCTCTATTGTGTTAGCCGACACAACGCTCTCCAGGTCCGAGTCCGACTCGACCACAGCCCTTGAGCGTTGCATCGCTGCGTTTTTGGAAGTGGTCGGCTTCTCGGCCGCACCAACCTCCGTCCCGGCAGTAGCTTTACAACTGTTGTGGCCTGCTCCCACCACAACCGAGGTGTGACCGCTGGCGACACGCACAGGGGTTTGCACCCCCCCGTGCCCGCCGGTGGTAGCAGTCACGCCTCCCACCGACGTTTGGGCTGACATCCCAGCCCTTGCTTCATCTTTAGTTTTCTCCATATTGATTTATTATTCTGGGAATCACCCATAGCGTTTATGGTCTACCGCCAGACACCTCGAGCCCATGGCCCCAACCCCGATCCCACCTCAGACCTTCTAGGGTCCGGGCATGGGGTCAGTGTTGGGTCCTCAGCTGGGCACTGCCAGCCGGGTGTATGCGCGGCGAACCTAGCTACCTCCGGCTGACAGTGTCCATTGCCCAGCCGGCACCCTCGTGGAAGGTTCAGACCGAGGATTTTTGCCAGCCATGGTTCGTTTTAAAATATCCAATTTTTATTTTTGTGAATATATTTTAAAAATATCTAAATTCATCCATTGAAATGCTCTGTTTTCGTGATTGTAATCATAAACTAACTAAAAGAAACAAAAAAACATGGTTCCATTAAATAAAAAAATCAAAAAACCATCCATTGTAATGCTCTTTTTTAGTGAACATAATCTAATGATAAACAAACTAAAAGAAAAAAAAAACCAATAAGGGCGGTATAGTCGAGTACACTCGTCAATATAATACCCTGCACAAATGGTAGGCGGAGCCACACCCTCAATCTACAAAAACATGTTGATCTCACGTTGCCTATTTAAATAGTGTTGAAAATATCAAGAAAATCGGTCAAAAAATGTTGATTCTACTAAAAATTTAATTTTGTTGGCCTCTGAGGGATAGCCATCAAAGAGAGGGGAAATTTGTGGCATGCAGTTTTTAAGATGTATTATTAGTTGTGGAGATATAGCTTTTTTAAGAAAAATACTAGGAGCATAGAAATTAAGGGGAGGGGGTAAAATTGTGGTGTACAGTTTTGTAGAGATTCTGAGTCTACATACCGACTTTCATGTTTCTAACTGTTTGGATGTTTGAGTTATAGCATATTCAAAAAGAGGGTGGTGCTGGATGGTCGGCAGGGTGTGGGCGTGGAACAAAACCATTCAAACTTGATCTGCTGCCGAGCATCACGATTCTACCCACCAAATTTCAATTCGCTAGCTCTTATAGTTTCCGAGAACCATTAGTGAGGACAGACGGAGAGATGGACAGTCAGACGGACGTCGCTTAATCAATTTCTCTTGTCGTCCCGATCAAGAATATATATACTTTATGGGGTACCCCTCCCCTCCTTCACAGCGTTACATACATTTGGCTTTTGCACAAACACAATATACCCTGATACACAGTATGTGTAAAGGGTATAAACATGGTTCCCTTTAAATGTATTCAATATTAAATTTTTTGCATAGATTTAAAAAAATCAAAAACCATCCATCATAAACTTACTAAATGAAACAAAAAACATGGTTCCTTTTAAAAATATTCAATATTAATTTTTATGCATAGAATTTAAGAAAAACATCAAAAATCATCCATTGAAATGTTCTTTTGTTGTATTTGTAATTATAAACTAACTAAACGAAACTAAATAACATGGTTCCTTTTAAAAAAAAAATTCAATATTAATTTTTATGCATAGAGTTAAAAAAAAACCAGTAAGGACGCTATCTTCAGCAAGGCTGAAGCTATAATACTTTTCACGTTGTGTCACTAAAAAACTAAATGAATAGTTTTCATGCCTCCCTAACAACATAACTGTAATGTTTCAAGTCAATTGGTTAAAAAACAAAAAAGTTTTCCATACAGCGGTTCAAGTTTTGCGATAAGTGGGCGTGGCTACGCTCACTTTGGGTCAAAATAGTTTTCATGCCTCCCTAAGAACATAACTGTAAAGTTTCAAGTCAATTGGTTAAAAACAAAAAAGTTTTCCATACAACGGGTCAATTTTCACTAAAAAAGGGCGTGGCCACGCCCACTTTTGGTCAACATTGTTTTCATTCCTCCCTAAGAACATAACTGTAAAGTTTCAAGTCAATTGGTTAAAAAACAAAAAAGTTTTCCATACAACGGGTCAAATTTCGCTATAAAAGGGCGTGGCCGCGCCCACTTTTGGGCAAAATCGTTTTCATTCCTCCCTAAGAAGATAACTGTAAGGTTTCAAGTCAATTGGTCAATTTTCGCTAAAAAAAGGCGTGGGCACGCCCACTTTTGGTCAAAATAGTTTTCATTCCCCCCTAAGAACATAACTGCAAAGTTTCAAGTCAATTGGTTGAAAAACAAAAAAGTTGTCCATACAACGGGTCAAATTTCGCTAGAAGTGGGCGTGGCTACGCTCACTTTGGGTCAAAATAGTTTTCATGCCTCCCTAAGAACATAACTGTAAAGTTTCAAGTCAATTGGTTAAAAAACACAAAAGTTTTCCATACAACGGGTCAAATTTCGCTATAAAAGGGCGTGGCCACGCTCACTTTTGGTCAAAATAGTTTTCATTCCTCCCTAAGAACATAACTGTAAAGTTTCAAGTCAATTGGTTAAAAAACAAAAAAGTTTTCCATACAACGGGTCAAATTTCGCTATAAAAGGGCGTGGCCGCGCCCACTTTTGGTCAAAATTGTTTTCATTCCTCCCTAAGAACATAACTAAAAAGTTTCAAGTCAATTGGTTAAAAAACACAAAAGTTTTCCATACAACGGGTCAAATTTCGCTATAAAAGGGCGTGGCCACGCCCACTTTTGGTCAAAATAGTTTTCATTCCTCCCTAAGAACATAACTGTAAAGTTTGAAGTCAATTCGTTGAAAAACAAAAAAGTTTTCCATACAACGGGTCAATTTTTGCTATAAGTGGGCGTGGCTACGCCCACTTTTGGTCAAAATTGTTTTCATTCATCCCTAAGAACATAACTGTTATGTTTCAAGTCAATTCGTTAAAAAACAAAAAAGTTTTCCATACAACGGGTCAATTTTCGCTATAAGTGGGCGTGGCTACCCCTGGCTACGCCCACTTTTGGTCAAAATAGTTTTCATTCCTTCCTAAGAACATAACTTTAAAATTTCAAGTCAATTGGTTAAAAAACAAAAAAGTTTTTCATACAACGGGTCAATTTTCGCTAGAAGTGGGCGTGGCTACGCGTGGCTACGCCCACTTTTGGTCAAAATAGTTTTCATTCCTCCCCAAGAACATAACTTTAAAATTTCAAGTCAATTGGTTGAAAAACAAAAAAGTTGTCCATACAACGACGTGAATATTGCTTCTCTTCCTCTTCTTCATTTTGTATGGGAGCTACCAGTTCCAGATGTCCAATCTCATTGAAACTTTCAGGCATGTAGTCGGACTATGTAGAACTACTATGTTTAAAATTTCAGCACTCTATCATACAAAACAAAAAAGTTTTCCATACAACGATTCAAGTTTTGTTCATTTTTCTTCTTCTTTTCGTATGGGGGCTACCAGTTCCAGTGATCCGATATGGCCGGTTCCGACCAATGATTACCTGCACGAATAAGAAGTCTCTGTGCAAAATTTCAGCTCGATATCTTCAAAACTGTGGGAGGAGATTGTATATATACAGACAGACGGACAGACGGACAGACGGACATGGCTAAATCAACTCGTCTTGTCGTCCTGATCAAGAATATATATACTTTATATAGTCGGAAATGAATATTTCGATCTGTTACAAACTTTAGCACAAAGTTATTATACTATTTCACTTACGTGAAAAGTATAAAAAAAACATGGGTCCTTTTAAAAATATTCAATATTAATTTTTATGCATAGTTTAAAAAAAAAAATTAAAAATGATCCATTGAAATGCTCTTTTGTAGAATATGTTATCATAACCTAACCAAAAAAAAAAAAAAAACAAAACCAGTAAGGACGCTATCTTCAGCAAGGCTTAAGCTATAATAATGTTCACGTTGTGTCACTATAAAAAAATTAAATAAATAGTTTTCATGCCTCCCTAACAACATAACTGTAAGGTTTCAAGTCAATTGGTTAAAAAACAAAAAAGTTTTCCATACAACGGTTCAAGTTTGCGATAAGTGGGCGTAACCATGCCCACTTTTGGTCAAAATAGTTTTCATTCCTCCCTAAGAACATAACTTTAAAATTTCAAGTCAATTGGTTAAGAAACAAAAAAGTTTTCCACACAACGACGTGAATATGGCTTCTCTTCCTCTTCTTCATTTTGTATGGGAGCTACCAGTTCCAGATGTCCAATCTCAATGAAACTTTCAGGCATGTAGTCGGACCATGTAAAACTACTATGTTTAAAATTTCAGCACTCTATTGTACAAAACAAAAAAGTTTTGTATACAACGATTCAAGTTTTGTTCACTTTTCTTCTTCTTTTCGTATGGGAGCTACCTGTTCCAATAATCCGATCATGCTGGTTCCGACGAATGATTCATCGTAATATATTCTAAGACTCTGTGCAAAGTTTCAGCTCGATAGCTTCAAATCTGAAGGACTAGTTTGCATACATACAGACAGACAGACAGACAGACAGACGGACAGACGGACATAGCTAAATCAACTCGTCTTGTCGTCCTGATCAAGAATATATATACTTTATATAGTCGGAAATTAATATTTCGATCTGTTACAAACTCCGTGACAAAGTTAATATACTATTTCACATAAGTGAAAAGTATAAAAAAAAACGCGTGCAACACAGTACACGTTTTTGAAGTGAAACTTTCTTTAAAAGAAACAAAAAACCTGTAAGGACGCTATCTTCGGTCTTCCCATGCCCATTTTCTGGATTGACTTTCTCTTTATCTTAATATCTTATATACTAAGTTTCATTGTTTTAGCTCATTGCATCCTGAGATAAGCAAATTATAAGTTTTTGTTATAAGAAGGCGTTACCATGCTCAATTTTTGATCAAAATAGTTTTTATGTAATAAAATTGGACGATCTGTGCAACATTTCGGGTCGATGATTTCAAAACAATAAAATGGAAAATTTGCGTGTCTTAGATATATATTACAGATATTTCCACACTCTTCCAAAATCTCACAATTTACTCAGAGATTTTATTATATTCAGCTTTCTTTTAAGTTGTTAAAAATAATTATTTACCAAGAAATAAACTTTATGGTTTCCCCATTAATATGCATTAACACAATTCAATATTTTACATGTTTTCATTAATAAATCTGCGTTTAAAAAACCCTTCCCAAATCAAACAAATTTTTTTCGATGGAAAACAATTAGTGTAAAGCCTCGCCAATCTGCATCTTCAACATCAAGTTTCAAGGATTGAGAAGTACATTCGAATTAAATTGTTGAAATAATTTAAAATTTATAATTATTGTTAAGTTGTATTTGAAGTGGTTAAAAAAAACTCGTAAAAATAGTACATTTTTATGAAAATAGGTATGTACCAACCATGTTATTTGGGCAAGTTGGAAAGTGAACATTTTTGAATGCATAAATGCGAAGAAGAAGAATTAATTCAAATGTGTAGAGTGGCTCCCGAAGAACAGAGTCAAGTTAACTACCAATGCTTCAATGTGTGGAATCTACTTGACTTTATTCATTGAGTATATAATTTATTATTAGTGTTCACTTTTGGAATATTTTGAATTTGTAAATTAATTGTTTTCATTTGCTAATCACAGCAATGGAAAGAGTATGATTGTCAATTGCAAAATTGAATATAATTGAGATGACGAGATTTGCAGATGAATTCGCGGCTCATATATTATGATGCTGATTAGTGACGTTGTTTAGCCACGCTAAGTCGAGGGCAACAACAAACACAAGGTATAAGTTCAGACAGTGTCATAAGTAGCAACAACCACACTGTGCTTGCTTATGCCGAAAATTGCAACAACAAATTTGTTATCATATTTGGAGTAAACATGCCAGGTTAGTTGTTGTTGCTTATGCGCCAGATGGCGAAAGTTACGGTTAAAGAAGAATGCCAAAATTGCAACTAAGCATGTAGTTGTTATTTTTTTTTTATGACTACTAAGTTTATGACAACAGACTGTCATTCTATATTTTATTTCATTCTCTATCAGGCTAAATCATATAAATGTATAGTCTGTCTCTTTTTCATGTCGTTTCATCGAGTTTCAAATCGCACCCATGCTAAAGAAGTTTCATTTCAAAAAATGGTACCTTTTAAAAATATTCAATATTAATTTTTATGCATTATTATACCCTGTACACACACTGTGTATCAGGGTATATTAAGTTTGTTTGAGACGGTTTGTATGTAACGCATAGAAGGAGCCCTGTCTGTCCGTCCGTCCATCCGTCGGTTCTCACCAATGGTTCTCGAAAACTATAAGAGCTAGAGACTTGAAATTTGGTGGATAGACTCGTGAGGTCAAACGCTAGATCAAGTTTGAAGGAATTTTTGCCACGCCCACTCCTTCCCGCCCATCGAGCACCACCCATTTTTTCAAAAGGCTGTAGCTCGAAAACATAATGAGTTAGAAACATGAAAATGAGTATGTAGACTCAGTATGTATAGCTCTACAAAACTGCATACCACATTTTTCCCCCTCCCCTTCGTTTCCCCTCAAAAAGTTGTTTCCTTAAAATTGCTGTATCTCCTAAACTATAATAGAAATTTTGTATGCAAGCTCAGTAAACATATCTTTTTAAAACTGCATACCACAAAATTTCATTTTTAACGCTGTGTGACAACGCAAATATAAACAAGTTGAAATTTGGCATAAATTGCAATTTGAAGACTGCTTTATCCTATTTGTAACAAAAACCGTACTTAACACTGCGAAAACTATTAAGGCTAGAGACTTGAAATTTGGAAGATAGACTCGTGTGGTCGAACACTAGATCAAGTTTGAAGTAACTGTGAGCACTTTGAAGCACTGTGAGCCCTGCCTCACTATTAGCAAATACACAAACCATATCGTGGTACACTGCTTTTGGTGTCAGCGAATGTTTAACGTGTTATCAACATAGGTGTGTGTACAGGGTATTATATAGTTGAGAATACTCAACTATACCGCCCTTACTGGTTATTATTAAAAATGATCTTTTTTCGTGAACGTTACCATAAACTAACTAAAACAAACCTAATCATAAACTAACTAAACGAAAGAAAACCAGTAAGGACGCTATCTTCAGCAAGGCTGAAGCTATAATACTTTTCACTTTGTGTCACTACAAAAAAAACTAAGTGAATAGTTTTCATGCCTCCCTAACAACATAACTGTTATGTTTCAAGTCAATTCGTTAAAAAACAAAAAAGTTTTCCATACAACGGTTCAAGTTTTGCGATAAGTGTGCGTAGCCATGCCCACTTTTGATCAAAATAGTTTTCATTCCTCCTTAAGAACATTATTTTAAAGTTTCAAGTCAATTGGTTAAAAAGCAAAAAAGTTTTCCATACAACGGGTCAATTTTTGCTATAAAAGGGCGTGGCCTCGCCCACTTTTGGTCAAAACTGTTTTCATTCCTTCCTAAGAACATAACTGTAAAGTTTCAAGTCAATTGGTTAAAAAACAAAGAAGTTTTCCATGCAACGGGTAAATTTTCGCTATAAGTGGGCGTGGCTACGCCTGGCTACGCCCACTTTTGGTCAAAATAGTTTTCATTCCTCTCTAAGAACATAACTGTAAAGTTTCAAGTCAATTGGTTAAAAAACAAAAAAGTTTTCCATACAACGGATCAATTTTCGCTATAAGTAGGCGTGGCCACGCCCACTTTTGGTCAAAACTGTTTTCATTCCACCCTAAGAGCAATCCTGTAAAGTTTCAAGTCATTTGTTTAAAAAGAAAAAAGTTTTCCATGCAACGGGTCAATTTTCGCTATAAGTGGGCGTGGCTACGCCTGGCTACGCCCACTTTTGGTCAAAATAGTTTTTATTCCTCCCTAAGAGCATAACTGCAAAGTTTCAAGTCAATTGGTTAAAAAACAAAAAAGTTTTCCATACAACGGATCAATTTTCGCTATAAGTAGGCGTGGCTACGCCCACTTTTGGTTAAATAGTTTTCATTCCTGCCTAAGAACATAACTGTAAAGTTTCAAGTCAATTGGTTAAAAAACAAAAAAGTTTTCCATACAAAGGGTCAAGTTAAGCTATGAATGGGCGTGGCCATGCCCACTTTTTATCAAAATAGTTTTTATTCCTCCCTAAGTGCATAACTGCAAAGTTTCAAGTCAATTGGTTAAAAAACAAAAAAGTTTTCCATACAACGGATCAATTTTCGCTATAAGTAGGCGTGGCCACGCCCACTTTTGGTCAAAACTGTTTTCATTCCACCCTAAGAACAATCCTGTAAAGTTTCAAGTCATTTGTTTAAAAAGAAAAAAGTTTTCCATGCAACGGGTCAATTTTCGCTATAAGTGGGCGTGGCTACGCCTGGCTACGCCCACTTTTGGTCAAAATAGTTTTCATTCCTCTCTAAGAACATAACTGTAAAGTTTCAAGTCAATTGGTTAAAAAACAAAAAAGTTTTCCATACAACGACGTGAATATGGCTTCTCTTCCTCTTCTTCATTTTGTATGGGAGCTACCAGTTCCAGATGTCCAATCTCAATGAAACTTTCAGGCATGTAGTCGGACCATGTAAAACTACTATGTTTAAAATTTCAGCACTCTATTGTACAAAACAAAAAAGTTTTGTATACAACGATTCAAGTTTTGTTCACTTTTCTTCTTCTTTTCGTATGGGAGCTACCTGTTCCAATAATCCGATCGTGCTGGTTCCGACGAATGATTCATCGTAATATATTCTAAGACTCTGTGCAAAGTTTCAGCTCGATAGCTTCAAAACTGAGGGACTAGTTTGTATACATACAGACAGACAGACGGACATAGCTAAATCAACTCGTCTTGTCGTCCTGATCAAGAATATATATACTTTATATAGTCGGAAATTAATATTTCGATCTGTTACAAACTCCGTGACAAAGTTAATATACTATTTCACATAAGTGAAAAGTATAAACAAAAAAAACGCGTGCAACACAGTACACGTTTTTGAAGTGAAACTTTCTTTAAAAGAAACAAAAAACCTGTAAGGACGCTATCTTCGGTCTTCCCATGCCCATTTTCTGGATTGACTTTCTCTTTATCTTAATATCTTATATACTAAGTTTCATTGTTTTAGCTCATTGCATCCTGAGATAAGCAAATTATAAGTTTTTGTTATAAGAAGGCGTTACCATGCTCAATTTTTGATCAAAATAGTTTTTATGTAATAAAATTGGACGATCTGTGCAACATTTCGGGTCGATGATTTCAAAACAATAAAATGGAAAATTTGCGTGTCTTAGATATATATTACAGATATTTCCACACTCTTCCAAAATCTCACAATTTACTCAGAGATTTTATTATATTCAGCTTTCTTTTAAGTTGTTAAAAATAATTATTTACCAAGAAATAAACTTTATGGTTTCCCCATTAATATGCATTAACACAATTCAATATTTTACATGTTTTCATTAATAAATCTGCGTTTAAAAAACCCTTCCCAAATCAAACAAATTTTTTTCGATGGAAAACAATTAGTGTAAAGCCTCGCCAATCTGCATCTTCAACATCAAGTTTCAAGGATTGAGAAGTACATTCGAATTAAATTGTTGAAATAATTTAAAATTTATAATTATTGTTAAGTTGTATTTGAAGTGGTTAAAAAAAACTCGTAAAAATAGTACATTTTTATGAAAATAGGTATGTACCAACCATGTTATTTGGGCAAGTTGGAAAGTGAACATTTTTGAATGCATAAATGCGAAGAAGAAGAATTAATTCAAATGTGCAGAGTGGCTCCCGAAGAACAGAGTCAAGTTAACTACCAATGCTTCAATGTGTGGAATCTACTTGACTTTATTCATTGAGTATATAATTTATTATTAGTGTTCACTTTTGGAATATTTTGAATTTGTAAATTAATTGTTTTCATTTGCTAATCACAGCAATGGAAAGAGTATGATTGTCAACTGCAAAATTGAATATAATTGAGATGACGAGATTTGCAGATGAATTCGCGGCTCATATATTATGATGCTGATTAGTGACGTTGTTTAGCCACGCTAAGTCGAGGGCAACAACAAACACAAGGTATAAGTTCAGACAGTGTCATAAGTAGCAACAACCACACTGTGCTTGCTTACGCCGAAAATTGCAACAACAAATTTGTTATCATATTTGGAGTAAACATGCCAGGTTAGTTGTTGTTGCTTATGCGCCAGATGGCGAAAGTTACGGTTAAAGAAGAATGCCAAAATTGCAACTAAGCATGTAGTTGTTATTTTTTTTTTATGACTACTAAGTTTATGACAACAGACTGTCATTCTATATTTTATTTCATTCTCTATCAGGCTAAATCATATAAATGTATAGTCTGTCTCTTTTTCATGTCGTTTCATCGAGTTTCAAATCGCACCCATGCTAAAGAAGTTTCATTTCAAAAAATGGTACCTTTTAAAAATATTCAATATTAATTTTTATGCATTATTATACCCTGTACACACACTGTGTATCAGGGTATATTAAGTTTGTTTGAGACGGTTTGTATGTAACGCATAGAAGGAGCCCTGTCTGTCCGTCCGTCCATCCGTCGGTTCTCACCAATGGTTCTCGAAAACTACAAGAGCTAGAGACTTGAAATTTGGTGGATAGACTCGTGAGGTCAAACGCTAGATCAAGTTTGAAGGAATTTTTGCCACGCCCACTCCTTCCCGCCCATCGAGCACCACCCATTTTTTCAAAAGGCTGTAGCTCGAAAACATAATGAGTTAGAAACATGAAAATGAGTATGTAGACTCAGTATGTATAGCTCTACAAAACTGCATACCACATTTTTTCCCCCTCCCCTTCGTTTCCCCTCAAAAAGTTGTTTCCTTAAAATTGCTGTATCTCCTAAACTATAATAGAAATTTTGTATGCAAGCTCAGTAAACATATCTTTTTAAAACTGCATACCACAAAATTTCATTTTTAACGCTGTGTGACAACGCAAATATAAACAAGTTGAAATTTGGCATAAATTGCAATTTGAAGACTGCTTTATCCTATTTGTAACAAAAACCGTACTTAACACTGCGAAAACTATTAAGGCTAGAGACTTGAAATTTGGAAGATAGACTCGTGTGGTCGAACACTAGATCAAGTTTGAAGTAACTGTGAGCACTTTGAAGCACTGTGAGCCCTGCCTCACTATTAGCAAATACACAAACCATATCGTGGTACACTGCTTTTGGTGTCAGCGAATGTTTAACGTGTTATCAGGTATGTGTGTGTACAGGGTATTATATAGTTAAGAATACTCAACTATACCGCCCTTACTGGTTATTATTAAAAATGATCTTTTTTCGTGAACGTTACCATAAACTAACTAAAACAAACCTAATCATAAACTAACTAAACGAAAGAAAACCAGTAAGGACGCTATCTTCAGCAAGGCTGAAGCTATAATACTTTTCACTTTGTGTCACTACAAAAAAAACTAAGTGAATAGTTTTCATGCCTCCCTAACAACATAACTGTTATGTTTCAAGTCAATTCGTTAAAAAACAAAAAAGTTTTCCATACAACGGTTCAAGTTTTGCGATAAGTGTGCGTAGCCATGCCCACTTTTGATCAAAATAGTTTTCATTCCTCCTTAAGAACATTATTTTAAAGTTTCAAGTCAATTGGTTAAAAAGCAAAAAAGTTTTCCATACAACGGGTCAATTTTTGCTATAAAAGGGCGTGGCCTCGCCCACTTTTGGTCAAAACTGTTTTCATTCCTTCCTAAGAACATAACTGTAAAGTTTCAAGTCAATTGGTTAAAAAACAAAGAAGTTTTCCATGCAACGGGTAAATTTTCGCTATAAGTGGGCGTGGCTACGCCTGGCTACGCCCACTTTTGGTCAAAATAGTTTTCATTCCTCTCTAAGAACATAACTGTAAAGTTTCAAGTCAATTGGTTAAAAAACAAAAAAGTTTTCCATACAACGGATCAATTTTCGCTATAAGTAGGCGTGGCCACGCCCACTTTTGGTCAAAACTGTTTTCATTCCACCCTAAGAACAATCCTGTAAAGTTTCAAGTCATTTGTTTAAAAAGAAAAAAGTTTTCCATGCAACGGGTCAATTTTCGCTATAAGTGGGCGTGGCTACGCCTGGCTACGCCCACTTTTGGTCAAAATAGTTTTTATTCCTCCCTAAGAGCATAACTGCAAAGTTTCAAGTCAATTGGTTAAAAAACAAAAAAGTTTTCCATACAACGGATCAATTTTCGCTATAAGTAGGCGTGGCTACGCCCACTTTTGGTTAAATAGTTTTCATTCCTGCCTAAGAACATAACTGCAAAGTTTCAAGTCAATTGGTTAAAAAACAAAAAAGTTTTCCATACAAAGGGTCAAGTTAAGCTATGAATGGGCGTGGCCATGCCCACTTTTTATCAAAATAGTTTTTATTCCTCCCTAAGTGCATAACTGCAAAGTTTCAAGTCAATTGGTTAAAAAACAAAAAAGTTTTCCATACAACGGATCAATTTTCGCTATAAGTAGGCGTGGCCACGCCCACTTTTGGTCAAAACTGTTTTCATTCCATCCTGAGAACAATCCTGTAAAGTTTCAAGTCATTTGTTTAAAAAGAAAAAAGTTTTCCATGCAACGGGTCAATTTTCGCTATAAGTGGGCGTGGCTACGCCTGGCTACGCCCACTTTTGGTCAAAATAGTTTTCATTCCTCTCTAAGAACATAACTGTAAAGTTTCAAGTCAATTGGTTAAAAAACAAAAAAGTTTTCCATACAACGACGTGAATATGGCTTCTCTTCCTCTTCTTCATTTTGTATGGG
Organism: Phortica okadai; assembly: GCA_034638295.1. Classification (NCBI taxonomy): domain Eukaryota; kingdom Metazoa; phylum Arthropoda; class Insecta; order Diptera; family Drosophilidae; genus Phortica; species Phortica okadai. Next base: position 24,673,760 of record CM067851.1, on the reverse strand, counting down.
AGCTACCAGTTCCAGATGTCCAATCTCAATGAAACTTTCAGGCATGTAGTCGGACCATGTAAAACTACTATGTTTAAAATTTCAGCACTCTATTGTACAAAACAAAAAAGTTTTGTATACAACGATTCAAGTTTTGTTCACTTTTCTTCTTCTTTTCGTATGGGAGCTACCTGTTCCAATAATCCGATCGTGCTGGTTCCGACGAATGATTCATCGTAATATATTCTAAGACTCTGTGCAAAGTTTCAGCTCGATAGCTTCAAAACTGAGGGACTAGTTTGTATACATACAGACAGACAGACGGACATAGCTAAATCAACTCGTCTTGTCGTCCTGATCAAGAATATATATACTTTATATAGTCGGAAATTAATATTTCGATCTGTTACAAACTCCGTGACAAAGTTAATATACTATTTCACATAAGTGAAAAGTATAAACAAAAAAAACGCGTGCAACACAGTACACGTTTTTGAAGTGAAACTTTCTTTAAAAGAAACAAAAAACCTGTAAGGACGCTATCTTCGGTCTTCCCATGCCCATTTTCTGGATTGACTTTCTCTTTATCTTAATATCTTATATACTAAGTTTCATTGTTTTAGCTCATTGCATCCTGAGATAAGCAAATTATAAGTTTTTGTTATAAGAAGGCGTTACCATGCTCAATTTTTGATCAAAATAGTTTTTATGTAATAAAATTGGACGATCTGTGCAACATTTCGGGTCGATGATTTCAAAACAATAAAATGGAAAATTTGCGTGTCTTAGATATATATTACAGATATTTCCACACTCTTCCAAAATCTCACAATTTACTCAGAGATTTTATTATATTCAGCTTTCTTTTAAGTTGTTAAAAATAATTATTTACCAAGAAATAAACTTTATGGTTTCCCCATTAATATGCATTAACACAATTCAATATTTTACATGTTTTCATTAATAAATCTGCGTTTAAAAAACCCTTCCCAAATCAAACAAATTTTTTTCGATGGAAAACAATTAGTGTAAAGCCTCGCCAATCTGCATCTTCAACATCAAGTTTCAAGGATTGAGAAGTACATTCGAATTAAATTGTTGAAATAATTTAAAATTTATAATTATTGTTAAGTTGTATTTGAAGTGGTTAAAAAAAACTCGTAAAAATAGTACATTTTTATGAAAATAGGTATGTACCAACCATGTTATTTGGGCAAGTTGGAAAGTGAACATTTTTGAATGCATAAATGCGAAGAAGAAGAATTAATTCAAATGTGCAGAGTGGCTCCCGAAGAACAGAGTCAAGTTAACTACCAATGCTTCAATGTGTGGAATCTACTTGACTTTATTCATTGAGTATATAATTTATTATTAGTGTTCACTTTTGGAATATTTTGAATTTGTAAATTAATTGTTATCATTTGCTAATCACAGCAATGGAAAGAGTATGATTGTCAATTGCAAAATTGAATATAATTGAGATGACGAGATTTGCAGATGAATTCGCGGCTCATATATTATGATGCTGATTAGTGACGTTGTTTAGCCACGCTAAGTCGAGGGCAACAACAAACACAAGGTATAAGTTCAGACAGTGTCATAAGTAGCAACAACCACACTGTGCTTGCTTACGCCGAAAATTGCAACAACAAATTTGTTATCATATTTGGAGTAAACATGCCAGGTTAGTTGTTGTTGCTTATGCGCCAGATGGCGAAAGTTACGGTTAAAGAAGAATGCCAAAATTGCAACTAAGCATGTAGTTGTTATTTTTTTTTTATGACTACTAAGTTTATGACAACAGACTGTCATTCTATATTTTATTTCATTCTCTATCAGGCTAAATCATATAAATGTATAGTCTGTCTCTTTTTCATGTCGTTTCATCGAGTTTCAAATCGCACCCATGCTAAAGAAGTTTCATTTCAAAAAATGGTACCTTTTAAAAATATTCAATATTAATTTTTATGCATTATTATACCCTGTACACACACTGTGTATCAGGGTATATTAAGTTTGTTTGAGACGGTTTGTATGTAACGCATAGAAGGAGCCCTGTCTGTCCGTCCGTCCATCCGTCGGTTCTCACCAATGGTTCTCGAAAACTATAAGAGCTAGAGACTTGAAATTTGGTGGATAGACTCGTGAGGTCAAACGCTAGATCAAGTTTGAAGGAATTTTTGCCACGCCCACTCCTTCCCGCCCATCGAGCACCACCCATTTTTTCAAAAGGCTGTAGCTCGAAAACATAATGAGTTAGAAACATGAAAATGAGTATGTAGACTCAGTATGTATAGCTCTACAAAACTGCATACCACATTTTTTCCCCCTCCCCTTCGTTTCCCCTCAAAAAGTTGTTTCCTTAAAATTGCTGTATCTCCTAAACTATAATAGAAATTTTGTATGCAAGCTCAGTAAACATATCTTTTTAAAACTGCATACCACAAAATTTCATTTTTAACGCTGTGTGACAACGCAAATATAAACAAGTTGAAATTTGGCATAAATTGCAATTTGAAGACTGCTTTATCCTATTTGTAACAAAAACCGTACTTAACACTGCGAAAACTATTAAGGCTAGAGACTTGAAATTTGGAAGATAGACTCGTGTGGTCGAACACTAGATCAAGTTTGAAGTAACTGTGAGCACTTTGAAGCACTGTGAGCCCTGCCTCACTATTAGCAAATACACAAACCATATCGTGGTACACTGCTTTTGGTGTCAGCGAATGTTTAACGTGTTATCAGGTATGTGTGTGTACAGGGTATTATATAGTTAAGAATACTCAACTATACCGCCCTTACTGGTTATTATTAAAAATGATCTTTTTTCGTGAACGTTACCATAAACTAACTAAAACAAACCTAATCATAAACTAACTAAACGAAAGAAAACCAGTAAGGACGCTATCTTCAGCAAGGCTGAAGCTATAATACTTTTCACTTTGTGTCACTACAAAAAAAAACTAAGTGAATAGTTTTCATGCCTCCCTAACAACATAACTGTTATGTTTCAAGTCAATTCGTTAAAAAACAAAAAAGTTTTCCATACAACGGTTCAAGTTTTGCGATAAGTGTGCGTAGCCATGCCCACTTTTGATCAAAATAGTTTTCATTCCTCCTTAAGAACATTATTTTAAAGTTTCAAGTCAATTGGTTAAAAAGCAAAAAAGTTTTCCATACAACGGGTCAATTTTTGCTATAAAAGGGCGTGGCCTCGCCCACTTTTGGTCAAAACTGTTTTCATTCCTTCCTAAGAACATAACTGTAAAGTTTCAAGTCAATTGGTTAAAAAACAAAGAAGTTTTCCATGCAACGGGTAAATTTTCGCTATAAGTGGGCGTGGCTACGCCTGGCTACGCCCACTTTTGGTCAAAATAGTTTTCATTCCTCTCTAAGAACATAACTGTAAAGTTTCAAGTCAATTGGTTAAAAAACAAAAAAGTTTTCCATACAACGGATCAATTTTCGCTATAAGTAGGCGTGGCCACGCCCACTTTTGGTCAAAACTGTTTTCATTCCACCCTAAGAACAATCCTGTAAAGTTTCAAGTCATTTGTTTAAAAAGAAAAAAGTTTTCCATGCAACGGGTCAATTTTCGCTATAAGTGGGCGTGGCTACGCCTGGCTACGCCCACTTTTGGTCAAAATAGTTTTTATTCCTCCCTAAGAGCATAACTGCAAAGTTTCAAGTCAATTGGTTAAAAAACAAAAAAGTTTTCCATACAACGGATCAATTTTCGCTATAAGTAGGCGTGGCTACGCCCACTTTTGGTTAAATAGTTTTCATTCCTGCCTAAGAACATAACTGTAAAGTTTCAAGTCAATTGGTTAAAAAACAAAAAAGTTTTCCATACAAAGGGTCAAGTTAAGCTATGAATGGGCGTGGCCATGCCCACTTTTTATCAAAATAGTTTTTATTCCTCCCTAAGTGCATAACTGCAAAGTTTCAAGTCAATTGGTTAAAAAACAAAAAAGTTTTCCATACAACGGATCAATTTTCACTATAAGTAGGCGTGGCCACGCCCACTTTTGGTCAAAACTGTTTTCATTCCATCCTGAGAACAATCCTGTAAAGTTTCAAGTCATTTGTTTAAAAAGAAAAAAGTTTTCCATGCAACGGGTCAATTTTCGCTATAAGTGGGCGTGGCTACGCCTGGCTACGCCCACTTTTGGTCAAAATAGTTTTCATTCCTCTCTAAGAACATAACTGTAAAGTTTCAAGTCAATTGGTTAAAAAACAAAAAAGTTTTCCATACAACGACGTGAATATGGCTTCTCTTCCTCTTCTTCATTTTGTATGGGAGCTACCAGTTCCAGATGTCCAATCTCAATGAAACTTTCAGGCATGTAGTCGGACCATGTAAAACTACTATGTTTAAAATTTCAGCACTCTATTGTACAAAACAAAAAAGTTTTGTATACAACGATTCAAGTTTTGTTCACTTTTCTTCTTCTTTTCGTATGGGAGCTACCTGTTCCAATAATCCGATCATGCTGGTTCCGACGAATGATTCATCGTAATATATTCTAAGACTCTGTGCAAAGTTTCAGCTCGATAGCTTCAAAACTGAGGGACTAGTTTGTATACATACAGACAGACAGACGGACATAGCTAAATCAACTCGTCTTGTCGTCCTGATCAAGAATATATATACTTTATATAGTCGGAAATTAATATTTCGATCTGTTACAAACTCCGTGACAAAGTTAATATACTATTTCACATAAGTGAAAAGTATAAACAAAAAAAACGCGTGCAACACAGTACACGTTTTTGAAGTGAAACTTTCTTTAAAAGAAACAAAAAACCTGTAAGGACGCTATCTTCGGTCTTCCCATGCCCATTTTCTGGATTGACTTTCTCTTTATCTTAATATCTTATATACTAAGTTTCATTGTTTTAGCTCATTGCATCCTGAGATAAGCAAATTATAAGTTTTTGTTATAAGAAGGCGTTACCATGCTCAATTTTTGATCAAAATAGTTTTTATGTAATAAAATTGGACGATCTGTGCAACATTTCGGGTCGATGATTTCAAAACAATAAAATGGAAAATTTGCGTGTCTTAGATATATATTACAGATATTTCCACACTCTTCCAAAATCTCACAATTTACTCAGAGATTTTATTATATTCAGCTTTCTTTTAAGTTGTTAAAAATAATTATTTACCAAGAAATAAACTTTATGGTTTCCCCATTAATATGCATTAACACAATTCAATATTTTACATGTTTTCATTAATAAATCTGCGTTTAAAAAACCCTTCCCAAATCAAACAAATTTTTTTCGATGGAAAACAATTAGTGTAAAGCCTCGCCAATCTGCATCTTCAACATCAAGTTTCAAGGATTGAGAAGTACATTCGAATTAAATTGTTGAAATAATTTAAAATTTATAATTATTGTTAAGTTGTATTTGAAGTGGTTAAAAAAAACTCGTAAAAATAGTACATTTTTATGAAAATAGGTATGTACCAACCATGTTATTTGGGCAAGTTGGAAAGTGAACATTTTTGAATGCATAAATGCGAAGAAGAAGAATTAATTCAAATGTGCAGAGTGGCTCCCGAAGAACAGAGTCAAGTTAACTACCAATGCTTCAATGTGTGGAATCTACTTGACTTTATTCATTGAGTATATAATTTATTATTAGTGTTCACTTTTGGAATATTTTGAATTTGTAAATTAATTGTTATCATTTGCTAATCACAGCAATGGAAAGAGTATGATTGTCAATTGCAAAATTGAATATAATTGAGATGACGAGATTTGCAGATGAATTCGCGGCTCATATATTATGATGCTGATTAGTGACGTTGTTTAGCCACGCTAAGTCGAGGGCAACAACAAACACAAGGTATAAGTTCAGACAGTGTCATAAGTAGCAACAACCACACTGTGCTTGCTTACGCCGAAAATTGCAACAACAAATTTGTTATCATATTTGGAGTAAACATGCCAGGTTAGTTGTTGTTGCTTATGCGCCAGATGGCGAAAGTTACGGTTAAAGAAGAATGCCAAAATTGCAACTAAGCATGTAGTTGTTATTTTTTTTTTTATGACTACTAAGTTTATGACAACAGACTGTCATTCTATATTTTATTTCATTCTCTATCAGGCTAAATCATATAAATGTATAGTCTGTCTCTTTTTCATGTCGTTTCATCGAGTTTCAAATCGCACCCATGCTAAAGAAGTTTCATTTCAAAAAATGGTACCTTTTAAAAATATTCAATATTAATTTTTATGCATTATTATACCCTGTACACACACTGTGTATCAGGGTATATTAAGTTTGTTTGAGACGGTTTGTATGTAACGCATAGAAGGAGCCCTGTCTGTCCGTCCGTCCATCCGTCGGTTCTCACCAATGGTTCTCGAAAACTATAAGAGCTAGAGACTTGAAATTTGGTGGATAGACTCGTGAGGTCAAACGCTAGATCAAGTTTGAAGGAATTTTTGCCACGCCCACTCCTTCCCGCCCATCGAGCACCACCCATTTTTTCAAAAGGCTGTAGCTCGAAAACATAATGAGTTAGAAACATGAAAATGAGTATGTAGACTCAGTATGTATAGCTCTACAAAACTGCATACCACATTTTTTCCCCCTCCCCTTCGTTTCCCCTCAAAAAGTTGTTTCCTTAAAATTGCTGTATCTCCTAAACTATAATAGAAATTTTGTATGCAAGCTCAGTAAACATATCTTTTTAAAACTGCATACCACAAAATTTCATTTTTAACGCTGTGTGACAACGCAAATATAAACAAGTTGAAATTTGGCATAAATTGCAATTTGAAGACTGCTTTATCCTATTTGTAACAAAAACCGTACTTAACACTGCGAAAACTATTAAGGCTAGAGACTTGAAATTTGGAAGATAGACTCGTGTGGTCGAACACTAGATCAAGTTTGAAGTAACTGTGAGCACTTTGAAGCACTGTGAGCCCTGCCTCACTATTAGCAAATACACAAACCATATCGTGGTACACTGCTTTTGGTGTCAGCGAATGTTTAACGTGTTATCAACATAGGTGTGTGTACAGGGTATTATATAGTTGAGAATACTCAACTATACCGCCCTTACTGGTTATTATTAAAAATGATCTTTTTTCGTGAACGTTACCATAAACTAACTAAACGAAAGAAAACCAGTAAGGACGCTATCTTCAGCAAGGCTGAAGCTATAATACTTTTCACTTTGTGTCACTACAAAAAAAACTAAGTGAATAGTTTTCATGCCTCCCTAACAACATAACTGTTATGTTTCAAGTCAATTCGTTAAAAAACAAAAAAGTTTTCCATACAACGGTTCAAGTTTTGCGATAAGTGTGCGTAGCCATGCCCACTTTTGATCAAAATAGTTTTCATTCCTCCTTAAGAACATTATTTTAAAGTTTCAAGTCAATTGGTTAAAAAGCAAAAAAGTTTTCCATACAACGGGTCAATTTTTGCTATAAAAGGGCGTGGCCTCGCCCACTTTTGGTCAAAACTGTTTTCATTCCTTCCTAAGAACATAACTGTAAAGTTTCAAGTCAATTGGTTAAAAAACAAAGAAGTTTTCCATGCAACGGGTAAATTTTCGCTATAAGTGGGCGTGGCTACGCCTGGCTACGCCCACTTTTGGTCAAAATAGTTTTCATTCCTCTCTAAGAACATAACTGCAAAGTTTCAAGTCAATTGGTTAAGCAACAAAAAAGTTTTCCATACAATGGGTCAATTTTCGCTATAAAAGGGCGTGGCCACGCCCACTTTTGGTCAAAACTGTTTTCATTCCACCCTAAGAACAATCCTGTAAAGTTTCAAGTCAGTTGGTTAAAAAAAAAAAAGTTTTCCATGCAACGGGTCAATTTTCGCTATAAGTGGGCGTTGCTACGCCCACTTTTGGTCAAAATAGTTTTCATTCCTCTCTAAGAACATAACTGTAAAGTTTCAAGTCAATTGGTTAAAAAACAAAAAAGTTTTCCATACAACGACGTGAATATGGCTTCTCTTCCTCTTCTTCATTTTGTATGGGAGCTACCAGTTCGAGATGTCCAATCTCAATGAAACTTTCAGGCATGTAGTCGGACCATGTAAAACTACTATGTTTAAAATTTCAGCACTCTATTGTACAAAACATGATTCCTTTTAAAAATATTCAATATTAATTTTTATGCAAACATTTTAAAATTTGTGAAGTCATCCATTGAAATGTACTTTTGTAGTGTATGTAATCATAAACTAAAAGAAACAAAAAATCATAGTTCCTGTTGAAAAATATTCAATATTAATTAATTAATTAATTAATAATTAATTAATCAATAGATTAATTAATAATCCGATCATGCTGGTTCCGACGAATGATTCATCGTAATAAATTCTAAGACTCTGTGCAAAGTTTCAGCTCGAAAGCTTCAAAACTGAGGGACTAGTTTGCATACATACAGACAGACAGAGAGACAGACAGAGAGACAGACAGAGAGACAGACAGACCGACAGACAGACAGACGGACAGACGGACATGGCTAAATCAACTCGTTTTGTCGTCCTGATCAAGAATATATATACTTTATATAGTCGGAAATTAATATTTCGATCTGTTACAAACTCCGTGACAAAGTTATTATACTATTTCACATAAGTGAAAAGTATAAAAAAATGGTTCCTATTAAAAAATATGCAATATTAATTTTTATGCATAGATTTTAAAATATCTAAAGTCTTCCATTGAAATGTTCTTTTGTACTGTATGTAATCTTAAAATTTTTTAAAAGCAACAAAAAAACATGGTTCCTTTTAAAAATATTCAATATTAATTTTCATGCATAGATTTAAAAAAAATCAAAAATGATCCATTGAAATGCTCTTTTTTAGTGATTGTAATTATTAACTAACTAAAACAAACAAAAACCAGTAAGGACGCTATCTTTAGCAAGGCTGAAGCTATAATACTTTTCACGTTGTGTCACTAAAAAACTAAATGAATAGTTTTCATGCCTCCCTAACAACATAACTGTAAGGTTTCAAGTCAATTGGTTAAAAAACAAAAAAGTTTTCCATACAACGGGCCAAATTTCGCTAGAAAAGGGCGTGGCCGCGCCCACTTTTGGTCAAAATAGTTTTCATTCCTCCCTAAGAAGATAACTGTAAGGTTTCAAGTCAATTGGTCAATTTTCGCTAAAAAAAAGGCGTGGGCACGCCCACTTTTGGTCAAAATAGTTTTCATTCCTCCCTAAGAACATAACTGTAAAGTTTCAAGTCAATTGGTTAAAAAAACACAAAAGTTTTCCATAGAACGGGTCAAATTTCGCTATAAAAGGGCGTGGCCGCGCCCACTATTGGTCAAAATTGTTCTCATTCCTCCCTAAGAACATAACTGTAAAGTTTCAAGTCAATTCGTTGAAAAACAAAAAAGTTTTCCATACAACGGGTCAATTTTTGCTATAAGTGGGCGTGGCCACGCCCACTTTTGGTCAAAATAGTTTTCATTCCTCCCTAAGAACATAACTGTAAAGTTTCAAGTCAATTGGTTAAAAAACAAAAAAGTTTTCCATACAACGGGTCAATTTTCGCTATAAGTGGGCGTGGCTACGCGTGGCTACGCCCACTTTTGGTCAAAATAAATTTCATTCCTCTCCAAGAACATAACTTTAAAATTTCAAGTCAATTGGTTGAAAAACAAAAAAGTTGTCCATACAACGACGTGAATATTGCTTCTCTTCCTCTTCTTCATTTTGTATGGGAGCTACCAGTTCCAGATGTCCAATCTCATTGAAACTTTCAGGCATGTAGTCGGACTATGTAGAACTACTATGTTTAAAATTTCAGCACTCTATCATACAAAACAAAAAAATTTTCCATACAACGATTTAACTTTTGTTCATTTTTTTTCTTCTTTTCGTATAAGGGCTACCAGTTCCAGTGGTCCGATATGGCTGGATCCGACAAATGAGTTGATCGCACAAATAAGCAGTCTCTGTGCAAAATTTCTGCTCAATATCTTCAAAACTGTGGGAGGAGATTGTATATATACAGACAGACGGACGGACAGACGGACAGACGAACAGACGGACATGGCTAAATCAACTCGTCTTGTCGTCCTGATCAAGAATATATATACTTTATATAGTCGGAAATGAATATTTCGATCTGTTACAAACTTCAGCACAAAGTTATTATACTATTTCACATACGTGAAAAGTATAAAAAAAACATGGTTCCTTTTAAAATATTCAATTTTTATTTTTGTGCATATATTGTACTTTTATAGTTTTTATGTAATCATAAACTAATTAAAAGAAACAAAAAACCATAGTTCCTTTTAAAAATATTCAATATTAATTTTTATGCATAGATTTTAAAAAATCTAAAGTCATCCATTGAAATGTACTTTTGTAGTGTATGCAATCATAAACTAACTAAAAGAAACCAAAAAAACATGGATCCTTTTAAAAATATTTAATATTAAGTTTTATGCATAGATTTTAAGAAAAAAATCTAAAATCATCCATTGAAATGTTCTTTTGTAGTGTATGTAACAAAAAAAAAATGGTTCCTTTTAAAAAATCCATTATTAATTTTTATGCATAGATTTAAAAAAAAATCTGAAATCATCCATTGCAATGTGTATGTTATCATAAACTAACTAAAAGAAACCAAAAATCATGGTTCCTTTTAAAATATACACTTTTAATATTCATGCATAGATTTAAAAAAAAAAATCAAAAATGATTCATTGAAATGCTCTTTTTGAGTGATTGTAATCATAAACTAACCAAACGAAACCAAAAAACATGGTTCCTTCTAAAAATATTCAATTTTAATTTTTCTGCATTGATTATAAAAATATTTAAAGTCATCCATTGTAATGATCTTTTTGAGTGATTGTAATCATAAACTAACTAACCGAAATAAAAAAAACATGGTTCCTTTTAAAAAATTTAATTTTCATTTTTGTGCATAGATTGTACTTTTGTATTGTACGTAATCATAAACTAACTAATAGAAACAAAAAATAATGGGTCCTTTTAAAAAATATTCAATATTAATTTTTATGCATAGATTTAAAAAAAATCAAAAATGATCCATTGAAATGCTCTTTTTTAGTGATTGTTATTATTAACTAACTAAAACAAACAAAAAAAAAACATGGTGCCTTTTAAAATATTCAATTTTTATTTTTGTGCATAGATTGTACTTTTGTAGTGTATGTAATCATAAACTAATTAAAAGAAACAAAAAACCATAGTTCCTTTTAAAAATATTCAATATTAATTTTTATGCATAGATTTTAAAAAATCTAAAGTCATCCATTGAAATGTACTTTTGTAGTGTATGCAATCATAAACTAACTAAAAGAAACCAAAAAAACATGGATCCTTTTAAAACTATTTAATATTAAGTTTTATGCATAGATTTTAAGAAAAAAATCTAAAATCATCCATTGAAATGTTCTTTTGTAGTGTATGTAACAAAAAAAAAAATGGTTCCTTTTAAAAAATCCATTATTAATTTTTATGCATAGATTTAAAAAAAAAATCTAAAATCATCCATTGCAATGTGTATGTTATCATAAACTAACCAAACGAAACCAAAAAACATGGTTCCTTTTAAAAATATTCAATTTTAATTTTTCTGCATTGATTATAAAAATATCTAAAGTCATCCATTGTAATGATCTTTTTGAGTGATTGTAATCATAAACTAACTAACCGAACCAAAAAAAAACATGGTTCCTTTTAAAAAATTTAATTTTCATTTTTGTGCATAGATTGTACTTTTGTATTGTACGTAATCATAAACTAACTAATAGAAACAAAAAATAATGGGTCCTTTTAAAAAATATTCAATATTAATTTTTATGCATAGATTTAAAAAAATCTAAAGTCATCCATTGAAATGGTCTTTTTTAGTGATTGTAATTATAAACTAACTAAACGAAATAAAAAAACATGATTCCTTTTAAAAATATTCAATATTAATGTTTATGCAAACATTTTAAAATATGTGAAGTCATCCATTGAAATGTACTTTTGTAGTGTATGTAATCATAAACTAAAAGAAACAAAAAAATCTTGGTTCCTGTTGAAAAATATTCAATATTAATTAATTAATTAATCAATAGATTAATTAATAATCCGATCATGCTGGTTCCGACGAATGATTCATCGTAATAAATTCTAAGACTCTGTGCAAAGTTTCAGCTCGATAGCTTCAAAACTGAGGGACTATATTAATTTTTTTAGTGATTTTTAGTGATTGTAATCATAAACTAACCGAACGAAATAAATAAACATGGTTCCTTTTAAAAATAATCAATATTAATTTTTATGCAAACATTTTAAAATATCTAAAGTCATCCATTGAAATGTACTTTTGTAGAGTATGTAATCATAAACTAAAAGAAACAAAAAATCATGGTTCCTTTTAAAAATATTCAATATTAATTTTCATGCATAGATTTAAAAAAAATCAAAAATGATCCATTGAAATGCTCTTTTTTAGTGATTGTAATTATTAACTAACTAAAACAAACAAAAAAAAGACATGGTTCCTTTTAAAATATTCAATTTTTATTGTTGTGCATAGATTGTACTTTTGTAGTGTATGTAATCATAAACTAATTAAAAGAAACAAAAAACCATAGTTCCTTTTAAAAATATTCAATATTAATTTTTATGCATAGATTTTAAAAAATCTAAAGTCATCCATTGAAATGTACTTTTGTAGTGTATGCAATCATAAACTAACTAAAAGAAACCAAAAAAACATGGATCCTTTTAAAAATATTTAATATTAAGTTTTATACATAGATTTTAAGAAAAAAATTTAAAATCATCCATTGAAATGTTCTTTTGTAGTGTATGTAACAAAAAAAAAAAATGGTTCCTTTTAAAAAAACCATTATTAATTTTTATGCATAGGTTTAAAAAAAAAATCTAAAATCATCCAATTCAATGTGTATGTTATCATAAACTAACCAAACGAAACCAAAAACCAGTAAGGACGCTATCTTCAGCAAGGCTGAAGCTATAATACTTTTCACTTTGTGTCACTATAAAAATAACTAAATGAATAGTTTTCATGCATCCCTAACAACATAACTGTAATGTTTCAAGTCAATTCGTTAAAAAACAAAAAATTTTTCCGTACAACGGTTCAAGTTTTGCGATAAGTGGGCGTAGCCATGCCCACATTTGGTCAAAATAGTTTTTATTCCTCCCTAAGAACATAACTGTAAAGTTTCAAGTCAATTGGTTAAAAAACAAAAAAGTTTTCCATACAAAGGGTCAATTTTCGCTATAAAAGGGCGTGGCCACGCCCACTTTTGATCAAAATAGTTTTCATTCCTCCCTAAGAGCATAAATGCAAAGTTTCAAGTCAATTGGTTAAAAAACAAAAAAGTTTTCCATACAACGGGTTAATTTTCGCTATAAGTAGGCGTGGCTACGCCCACTTTTGGTCAAAATAGTTTTCATTCCTCCCTTGGAACATAACTGTAAAGTTTTAAGTCAATTGGTTAAAAAACAAAAAAGTTTTGCATACAAAGCGTCAAGTTAAGCTATAAGTGGGCGTGGCCATGCCCACTTTTGATCAAAATAGTTTTCATTCCTCCCTAGGAGCACAACTGCAAAGTTTCAAGTCAATTGGTTAAAAAACAAAAAAGTTTTCCATACAACGGATAAATTTTCGCTATAAGTGGGCGTGGCTACGCCCACTTTTGGTCAAAATAGTGTTCATTCCTCTCTAAGAACATGACTGTAAAGTTTCAAGTCAATTGGTTAAAAAACAAAAAAGTTTTCCATACAAAGTGTCAATTTTCGCTATAAGTAGGCGTGGCTACGCCCACTTTTGGTTAAAGTAGTTTTCATTCCTCCCTAAGAACATAACTGTAAAGTTTCAAGTCAATTGGTTAAAAAACAAAAAAGTTTTCCATACAAAGGGTCAAGTTAAGCTATAAGTGGGTGTGGCCACGCCCACTTTTGATGAAAATAGTTTTCATTCCTCCCTAAGAGCATAACTGCAAAGTTTCAAGTCAATTGGTTAAAAAACAAAAAAATTTTCCATACAAAGGGTAACTTTTCGCTATAAAAAGGCGTGGCTACGCCCACTTTTCGTCAAAATAGTTTTCATTCCTCCCTAAGAACATAACTTTAAAATTTCAAGTCAATTGGTTAAAAAACAAAAAAGTTTTCCATACAACGGGTAAATTTTCGATATAAGTGGGCGTGGCTACGCGTGGTTACGCCCACTTTTGGTCAAAATAGTTTTCATTCCTCCCTAAGAACATAACTTTAAAATTTCAAGTCAATTGGTTAAGAAACAAAAAAGTTTTCCATACAAAGGGTAAGTTTTCGCTATAAAACGGCGTGGCTACGCCCACTTTTCGTCAAAATAGTTTTCATTCCTTCCTAAGAACATAACTGTAAAGTTTCAAGTCAATTCGATGAAAAATAAAAAAGTTTTCCATACAACGGGTCAATTTTTGCTATAAGTGGGCGTGGCTACGCCCACTTTTGGTCAACATTGTTTTCATTCCTCCCTAAGAACATAACTGTAAAGTTTCAAGTCAATTGGTTAAAAAACAAAAAAGTTTTCCATACAACTGGTCAAATTTCGCTATAAAAGGGCGTGACCACGCCCACTTTTGGTCAAAATAGTTTTCATTTCTCCCTAAGAATATAACTGTAAAGTTTCAAGTCAATTCGTTGAAAAACAAAAAAGTTTTCCATACAACGGGTCAATTTTTGCTATAAGTGGGCGTGGCTACGCCCACTTTTGGTCAAAATAGTTTTCATTCCTCCCTAAGAACATAACTGTAAAGTTTCAAGTCAATTGGTTAAAAAACAAAAAAGTTTTCCATACAACGGGTCAATTTTCGCTATAAGTGGGCGTGGCTACGCGTGGCTACGCCCACTTTTGGTCAAAATAGTTTTCATTCCTTCCTAAGAACATAACTTTAAAATTTCAAGTCAATTGGTTAAAAAACAAAAAAATTTTCCATACAAAGGGTAACTTTTCGCTATAAAAGGGCGTGACCATTCCCACTTTTGGTCAAAATAGTTTTCATTCCTCCCTAAGAATATAACTGTAAAGTTTCAAATCAATTCGTTGAAAAACAAAAAAGTTTTCCATACAACGGGTCAATTTTTGCTATAAGTGGGCGTGGCTACGCCCACTTTTGGTCAAAATAGTTTTCATTCCTCCCTAAGAACATAACTGTAAAGTTTCAAGTCAATTGGTTAAAAAACAAAAAAGTTTTCCATACATTCGTTCAAGTTTCGCTATAAGTGGGCGTGGCTACGCCCACTTTTGGTCAAAATAGTTTTCATTCCTTCCTAAGAACATAACTTTAAAATTTCAAGTCAATTGGTTAAAAAACAAAAAAGTTTTCCATACAACGGGTAAATTTTCGCTATAAGTGGGCGTGGCTACGCGTGGTTACGCCCACTTTTGGTCAAAATAGTTTTCATTCCTCCCTAAGAACATAACTTTAAAATTTCAAGTCAATTGGTTAAGAAACAAAAAAATTTTCAATACAACGGGTAAGTTTTCGCTATAAAAGGGCGTGGCTACGCCCACTTTTCGTCAAAATAGTTTTCATTCCTCCCTAAGAACATAACTGTAAAGTTTCAAGTCAATTGGTTAAAAAACAAAAAAGTTTTCCATACAACGGGTAAATTTTCGCTATAAGTGGGCGTGGCTTCGCGTGGTTACGCCCACTTTTGATCAAAATAGTTTTCATTCCTCCCTAAGAGCATAACTGCAAAGTTTCAAGTCAATTGGTTAAAAAACAAAAAAGTTTTCCATACAACGGGTCAATTTTCGCTATAAGTAGGCGTGGCTACGCCCACTTTTGGTCAAAATAGTTTTCATTCCTCCCTAGGAACATAACTGTAAAGTTTTAAGTCAATTGGTTAAAAAACAAAAAAGTTTTGCATACAAAGCGTCAAGTTAAGCTATAAGTAGGCGTGGCCATGCCCACTTTTGATCAAAATAGTTTTCATTCCTCCCTAAGAGCACAACTGCAAAGTTTCAAGTCAATTGGTTAAAAAACAAAAAAGTTTTCCATACAACGGATAAATTTTCGCTATAAGTGGACGTGGCTACGCCCACTTTTGGTCAAAATAGTTTTCATTCCTCTCTAAGAACATAACTGTAAAGTTTCAAGTCAATTGGTTAAAAAACAAAAAAGTTTTCCATACAAAGTGTCAATTTTCGCTATAAGTAGGCGTGGCTACGCCCACTTTTGGTCAAAATAGTTTTCATTCCTCCCTAGGAACATAACTGTAAAGTTTTAAGTCAATTGGTTAAAAAACAAGAAAGTTTTCCATACAACGGGTCAATTTTCGCTATAAGTAGGCGTGGCTACGCCCACTTTTGGTCAAAATAGTTTTCATTCCTCCCTAAGAGCATAACTGCAAAGTTTCAAGTCAATTGGTTAAAAAACAAAAAAGTTTTCCATACAACGGGTCAATTTTCGCTATAAGTAGGCGTGGCTACGCCCACTTTTGGTCAAAATAGTTTTCATTCCTCCCTAGGAACATAACTGTAAAGTTTTAAGTCAATTGGTTAAAAAACAAGAAAGTTTTCCATACAAAGGGTCAAGTTAAGCTATAAGTGGGCGTGGCCACGCCCACTTTTGATGAAAATAGTTTTCATTCCCCCCTAAGAGCATAACTGCAAAGTTTCAAGTCAATTGGTTAAAAAACAAAAAAGTTTTCCATACAAAGTGTCAATTTTCGCTATAAGTAGGCGTGGCTACGCCCACTTTTGATCAAAATAGTTTTCATTCCTCCCTAAGAGCATAACTGCAAAGTTTCAAGTCAATTGGTTAAAAAACAAAAAAGTTTTCCATACAACGGGTAAATTTTCGCTATAAGTGGGCGTGGCTACGCGTGGTTACGCCCACTTTTGGTCAAAATAGTTTTCATTCCTCCCTAAGAGCATAACTGCAAAGTTTCAAGTCAATTGGTTAAAAAACAAAAAAGTTTTCCATACAACGGGTAAATTTTCGCTATAAGTGGGCGTGGCTTCGCGTGGTTACGCCCACTTTTGATCAAAATAGTTTTCATTCCTCCCTAAGAGCATAACTGCAAAGTTTCAAGTCAATTGGTTAAAAAACAAAAAAGTTTTCCATACAACGGGTCAATTTTCGCTATAAGTAGGCGTGGCTACGCCCACTTTTGGTCAAAATAGTTTTCATTCCTCCCTAGGAACATAACTGTAAAGTTTTAAGTCAATTGGTTAAAAAACAAGAAAGTTTTCCATACAAAGGGTCAAGTTAAGCTATAAGTGGGCGTGGCCACGCCCACTTTCGATGAAAATAGTTTTCATTCCTCCCTAAGAGCATAACTGCAAAGTTTCAAATCAATTGGTTAAAAAACAAAAAAATTTTCCATACAAAGGGTAAGTTTTCGCTATAAAATGGCGTGGTCACGCCCACTTTTGATCAAAATAGTTTTCATTCCTCCCTAAGAGCATAACTGCAAAGTTTCAAGTCAATTGGTTAAAAAACAAAAAAGTTTTCCATACAACGGGTAAATTTTCGCTATAAGTGGGCGTGGCTACGCGTGGTTACGCCCACTTTTGGTCAAAATAGTTTTCATTCCTCCCTAAGAACATAACTTTAAAATTTCAAGTCAATTGGTTAAGAAACAAAAATGTTTTCCATACAACGACGTGAATATGGCTTCTCTTCCTCTTCTTCATTTTGTATGGGAGCTACCAGATCCAGATGTCCAATCTCAATGAAACTTTCAGGCATGTAGTCGGACCATGTAAAACTACTATGTTTAAAATTTCAGCACTCTATTGTACAAAACAAAAAAGTTTTCCATACAACGATTCAAGTTTTGTTCACTTTTCTTCTTCTTTTCGTATGGGAACTACCTGTTCCAATAATCCGATCATGCTGGTTCCGACGAATGATTCATCGTAATAAATTCTAAGACTCTGTGCAAAGTTTCAGCTCGATAGCTTCAAAACTGAGGGACTAGTTTGCATACATACAGACAGACAGACGGACAGACGGACATGGCTAAATCAACTCGTCTTGTCGTCCTGATCAAGAATATATATACTTTATATAGTCGGAAATTAATATTTCGATCTGTTACAAACTCCGTGACAAAGTTAATATACTATTTCACATAAGTGAAAAGTATAAACATGGTTCCTTTTAAAAATATTCAATTTTAATTTTTCTGCATTGATTATAAAAATATCTAAAGTCATCCATTGTAATGATCTTTTTGAGTGATTGTAATCATAAACTAACTAACCGAACCAAAAAATAACATGGTTCCTTTTAAAAAATTTAATTTTCATTTTTGTGCATAGATTGTACATTTGTATTGTACGTAATCATAAACTAACTAATAGAAACAAAAAATAATGGGTACTTTTAAAAAATATTCAATATTAATTTTTATGCATAGATTTAAAAAAATCTAAAGTCATCCATTGAAAAGACTTTTGTACTGTATGTAATCTTAAAATTTTTTAAAAGCAACAAAAAAACATGGTTCCTTTTAAAAATATTCAATATTAATTTTTTTTAGTGATTTTTAGTGATTGTAATCATAAACTAACCAAACGAAATAAATAAACATGGTTCCTTTTAAAAATATTCAATATTAATTTTCATGCATAGATTTAAAAAAAAAATCAAAAATGATCCATTGAAATGCTCTTTTTTAGTGATTGTAATTATTAACTAACTAAAACAAACAAAAAAAACATGGTTCCTTTTAAAATATTCAATTTTTATTTTTGTTCATAGATTGTACTTTTGTAGTGTATGAAATCATAAACTAATTAAAAGAAACAAAAAATCATGGTTCCTTTTAAAAATATTCAATATTAATTTTTATGCATAGATTTAAAAAAAAAAAAACCAAAAACCATCCATTGAAAAGTACTTTTGTAGTGTTTGTAATCATAAACTAACTAAAAGAAACAAAAAATAATGGTTCCTTTTAAAAAATATTAAATTTATATTTAATGCATAGATTTAAAAAAAAAAATCTAAAATCATCCACTGAAATGTTATTTTGTAATGTATGTAATCATAAACAAACTAACAGAAAAAAAACAGTAAGGGCGGTATAGTCGAGTATACTCGACAATATAAACACTGCACAAATGGTAGGCGGTGCCACTCCCTCAATCTACAAAAACATATTGATCTGACGTTGCCTATTTAAATAATGTTGAAAATATCAAGAAAATCGGTGAAAAATGTGGCCTCTACTAAAAATTTAATTTTGTTGGCCTCTGAGGGGTAGCCATCAAAGAGAGGCGAAATTTGTGGTATGCAGTTTTTAAGATGTATTATTAGTTGTGGAGATATAGCTTTTTAAGAAAAATACTAGGAGCGTAGAAATTAAGGGGAGGGGGTAAAATTGTGGTGTACAGTTTTGTAGAGATTCTGAGTCTACATACCGACTTTCATGTTTCTAACTGTTTGGATGTTTGAGTTATAGCATATTCAAAAAGAGGGTGGTGCTGGATGGTCGGCAGGGTGTGGGCGTTTAACAAAACCATTCAAACTTGATCTGCTGTCAAGCATCACGATTCTACCCAACAAATTTCAAGTCGCTAGCTCTTATATTTTCCGGGAACCATTAGTGAAGACGGACGGACGGACGGGCAGACGGAGAGACGGACATTCGGACGGACGTGGCTTAATCAATTTCTCTTGTCGTCCCGATCAAGAATATATATACTTTATGGGGTCCTCCTCCCCTCCTTCACAGCGTTACATACATTTGGCTTTTGCACAAACACCCTATGATAACACAGTATGAGTACAGGGTATAAACATTGTTCCTTTCATATGTATTCAATATTAAATTTTTTGCATAGATTTCAAAAACAATCAAAAATCATCCATTGAAATGCTCTGTTAGATTGAATATAATCATAAACAAACTAAACCTTTAAAAATATCCAATTGCGACGAATGATTCATCGTAATAAATTCTAAGACTCTGTGCAAAGTTTCAGCTCGATAGCTTCAAAACTGAGGGACTAGTTTGCATACATACAGACAGACAGAGAGACAGACAGACCGACAGACAGACAGACGGACAGACGGACATTGCTAAATCAACTCGTCTTGTCGTCCTGATCAAGAATATATATACTTTATATAGTCGGAAATTAATATTTCGATCTGTTACAAACTCCGTGACAAAGTTATTATACTATTTCACATAAGTGAAAAGTATAAAAAAATGGTTCCTATTAAAAAATATGCAATATTAATTTTTATGCATAGATTTTAAAATATCTAAAGTCTTCCATTGAAATGTTCTTTTGTACTGTATGTAATCTTAAAATTTTTAAAAGCAACAAAAAAACATGGTTCCTTTTAAAAATATTCAATATTAATTCTTTTTAGTGATTTTTAGTGATTGTAATCATAAACTAACCAAACGAAATAAAAAACCAGTAAGGACGCTAACTTCAGCAAGGCTGAAGTTTAAATACTCTTCACGCTTTTTTCTTGTGCCACGCTTATTTTTTTTATTGAATATATTTTTTCTTCATCTAATTAGCCTATATACAAATTTTCATTGTTTTTGCTCATTGGGTGCCGGAGATATGCAAATTATTGATTTTTGGAAAAAAATGGGCGTAACCATGCCCATTTTTGTCAAAATAGTTTTAATGCCTCCCCAAGAACATAACTGTGAAGTTTCATGTCAATTGGTTAAGAAACAAAAAAAGTTTTCCATACAACGACGTGAATATTGCTTCTCTTCCTCTTCTTCATTTTGTATTGCAGCTACCAGTTCCAGTTGCCCGATCTCAAAGAAACTTTCAGGTATTTAATCGAACCATGCAAAACTACTATGTTTGAAATTTCAGCTTTCTATCATACAAAACAAAAAAGTTTTCCATACAACGACGTTAAATCTTTATTTCTCTTCCTCTTCTTCATTTTGTATGGCAGCTACCAGTTCTAGTTGCCCGATCTCAATGAAACTTTCAGGCATTATGTAGGACTATGTTAAACTACTATGTTTGAAATTTCAGCTCTCTATCTTTCAAAACAAAAAAGTTTTCATATAACGATTAAAATTTGATTTTCTTCTTCATTTCGTATGGGGGCTACCAGTTCCAATAATCCGATATGGCCGGTTCCGACCAATGATTTGACCACACATTAGAGAAGACTGCCTGCAAAATTTCAGCTCGATATCTTCAAAACTGTGGGAGGAGATAGCATATTCACAGACAGACGGACAGACGGACATGGCTATATCAACTCGTCTTGTCGAGCTGATCAAGAATATATATACTTTATTCAGGAGAGGAGATAAAATTGTGGGTTGCAGTTTTGTTGAGTTACTCATTCTGAGTCTACATACCGACTTTCATGTTTCTAACTCTATGGATGTTTGAGTTATAACATTTTCAAAAAGAGGGCGGTGCTGAATAGGCGGCAAGGAGTGGGCGTGGAACAAAACCATTCAAACTTGATCTGCTGTCAAGCATCACGATTCTACCCAACAAATTTCAAGTCGCTAGCTCTTATATTTTCCGGGAACCATTAGTGAAGACGGACGGACGGACGGGCAGACGGAGAGACGGACATTCGGACGGACGTGGCTTAATCAATTTCTCTTGTCGTCCCGATCAAGAATATATATACTTTATGGGGTCCTCCTCCCCTCCTTCACAGCGTTACATACATTTGGCTTTTGCACAAACACCCTATGATACACAGTATGTGTACAGGGTATAAACATTGTTCCTTTCATATGTATTCAATATTAAATTTTTTGCATAGATTTCAAAAACAATCAAAAATCATCCATTGAAAAGTACTTTTGAAGTGTTTGTAATCATAAACTAACTAAAAGAAACAAAAAACCATAGTTCCTTTTCAAACTAGTCAATATTAATTATTATGCATAGATTTTAAAAAAAATCTAAAATCATCCATTGAAATGTTCTTTTGTACTGTATGTAATCATAAACTTTTTAAAAGCAACAAAAAAATATGGTTCCTTTTAAAAATATTTAATTTTAATTTTTATGCAGAGATTTTAAAAAAATTTTAAATCATCCATTGAATGTTCTTTTGTAGTGTATGTTATCATAAACTAACTAATAGAAACAAAAAATCATGGTCTCTTTTAAAAAATATTCAATTTTAATTTAAATGCATAGACTTAAAAAAAAAAAAACAAAATCCATCCATTGAAATGTACTTTTGTAACGTTTGTAATCATAAACTAACTAAAAGAAACAAAAAACCAAAGTTCCTTTTAAAAATATTCAATATTAATTTTTGTGCTTAGATTTTAAAAAATCGAAAGGCATGCATTGAAATATACTTTTGTAGTGTATGTAATCATAAACTAACTAAAAGAAACAAAAAAACATGGATCCTTTTAAAAATATTCAATATTTATTTTTATGCATAGATTTTAAGAAAAAAAATCTAAATTCATCCATT
The DNA here is from genome assembly GCA_034638295.1 of Phortica okadai. NCBI lineage: Eukaryota > Metazoa > Arthropoda > Insecta > Diptera > Drosophilidae > Phortica > Phortica okadai. The sequence goes on along the minus strand of CM067851.1, from coordinate 24,651,322 downwards.
GAAATGTTCTTTTGTAGTGTATGTAATCATAAACTAACTAAAAGAAAAAAAAAAAATAATTTCTTCTAAAAATATTCAATTTTAATTTTAATGCATAGATTTTAAAAAAATCTTAAATCATCCATTGAATGTTCTTTTGTAGTGTATGTAATCATAAACTAACTAAAAAAAACCAAAAATCCTTTTAAAATATACATTCTTATTTAAATAGTGCTGAAAATATCAAGAAAATCGGTCAAAAAATTTGGATTCTACTAAAAATTTAATTTTGTTGGCCTCTGAGGGGTAGCCATCAAAGAGATGGTAATATTGTGGTATGCAGTTTTCGAGATGTATTATTAGTTGTGGAGATATAGCTTTTTTAAGAAAAATACTAGGGGTGGAGAAATTAAGGGGAGGGGGTAAAATTGTTGTTTGAAGTTTTGTAGAGTTACACATTCTGAGTCTACATACCGACTTTCATGTTTCTAACTCTTTGGATGTTTGAGTTATAGCATTTTCAAAAAGAGGTTGGTGCTGGATGGGCAAGGAGTGGGCGTGGAACAAAACCATTCAAACTTGATCTGCTGCCGAGCATCACGATCTAGCAATCTAGCTCTTATAGTTTCCGAGAACCATTAGTGTGGACGGACGGACGGATAGATGGAGAGACGAACAATCGGACGGACGTGGCTTAATCAATATCTCTTGTCGTCCTGATCAAGAATATATATACATTAAAAGAAACAAAAAAACATGGATCCTTTTAAAAATATTCAATATTTATTTTTATGCATAGATTTTAAGAAAAAAATCTAAATTCATCCATTGAAATGTTCTTTTGTAGTGTATGTAATCATAAACTAACTAAAAGAAAAAAGAAATAATTTCTTCTAAAAATATTCAATTTTAATTTTAATGCATAGATTTTAAAAAAAATCTTAAATCATCCATAGAATGTTCTTTTGTAGTGTATGTTATCATAAACTAACTAATAGAAACAAAAAATCATGGTCTCTTTTAAAAAATATTCAATTTTAATTTAAATGCATAGACTTAAAAAAAAAAAAACAAAATCCATCCATTGAAATGTACTTTTGTAACGTTTGTAATCATAAACTAACTAAAAGAAACAAAAAACCAAAGTTCCTTTTAAAAATATTCAATATTAATTTTTGTGCTTAGATTTTAAAAAATCGAAAGGCATGCATTGAAATATACTTTTGTAGTGTATGTAATCATAAACTAACTAAAAGAAACAAAAAAACATGGATCCTTTTAAAAATATTCAATATTTATTTTTATGCATAGATTTTAAGAAAAAAAATCTAAATTCATCCATTGAAATGTTCTTTTGTAGTGTATGTAATCATAAACTAACTAAAAGAAAAAAGAAATAATTTCTTCTAAAAATATTCAATTTTAATTTTAATGCATAGATTTTAAAAAAAATCTTAAATCATCCATAGAATGTTCTTTTGTAGTGTATGTAATCATAAAGTAACTAAAAAAAACCAAAAATCATGGTTCCTTTTAAAATATACATTCTTATTTAAATAGTGCTGAAAATATCAAGAAAATCGGTACAAAATGTGGATTCTACTAAAAATTTAATTTTGTTGGCCTCTGAGGGGTAGCCATCAAAGAGATGGTAATATTGTGGTATGCAGTTTTCGAGATGTATTTTTAGTTGTGGAGATATAGCTTTTTTAAGAAAAATACTAGGGGCGGAGAAATTAAGGGGAGGGAGTAAAATTGTTGTTTGAAGTTTTGTAGAGTTACTCATTCTGAGTCTACATACCGACTTTCATGTTTCTAACTCTTTGGATGTTTGAGTTAAAGCATTTTCAAAAAGAGGTTGGTGCTGGATGGGCAAGGAGTGGGCGTGGAACAAAACCATTCAAACTTGATCTGCTGCCGAGCATCACGATCTAGCAATCTAGCTCTTATAGTTTCCGAGAACCATTAGTGTGGACGGACGGACGGACAGATGGAGAGACGAACAGTCGGACGGACGTGGCTTAATCAATATCTTTTGTCGTCCCGATCAAGAATATATATACTTTATGGGGTCCCCCTCCCCTCCTTCACAGCGTTACATACATTTGGCTTTTGCACAAACAAAAAAAAAATGGTTCCTTTTAAAAAAATTAAATATTAATTTTTTATGCATATATTTAAAAAAAATTTAAAATCATCAATTGAAATGTTCTTTTGTAGTGTTTGTAATTATAAACTAATTAAAAGAAACAAAAGGTAATGGTTCCTTTTAAAAAATATTCAATTTATTTTTAATGCATAGATTTTAAAAAAATCTAAAATCATCCAATTTTGTAATGTTTGTAATCATAAACAAACTAACAGAATAAAAACAGTAAGGGTGGTATAGTCGAGTATACTCGACAATATAAACCCTGCACAAATGGTAGGCGGTGCCACCCTACAAAATCTACAATCTACAAAAACATCGGAAAATCGGTCAAAAAATGTGGATTCTACTAAAAATTTAATTTTGTTGGCCTCTGAGGGGTAGCCATCAAAGAGAGGGTAATATTGTGGTATGCAGTTTTTAAGATGTATTATTAGTTGTGGAGATATAGCTTTTTTAAGAAAAATACTAGGGGCGGAGAAATTAAGGGGAGGGGTAAAATTGTTGTTTGAAGTTTTGTAGAGTTACTCATTCTGAGTCTACATACCGACTTTCATTTTTCTAACTCTTTGGAATTTTGAGTTATAGCATTTTCAAAAAGATGGTGGTGCTGAATAGGCGGCAAAGAGTGGGCGTGGAACAAAACCATTCAAACTTGATCTGCTACCAAGCATCTACCCACCAAATTTCAAGTCACTAGCTCTCATAGTTTCCGAGAACCATTAGTGAGGACGGTCGGACGGACGTGGCTAAATCAATTTCTCTTGTCGTCCCGATCAAGAATATATATACTTTATGGGGTCCCCTTCCCCTCCTTCACAGCGTTACATACATTTGGCTTTTGCACAAACACCCTATGATACACAGTATGTGTACAGGGTATAAACATGGTTCCTTTAAAATGTGTTCAATATTAAATTTTTTGCATAGATTAAAAAAAAAAAATAAAAAACATCTATTCCCAGTGGACAAAAAAACGATAAATTTTTGAACGTCCACAAAACGTCCAAAAACGAGCTCGAAAACGAATGTTTTACGGATAAAAATCGGAAATATCAGAAAATGTCCGCAAAATACTCGCAATCGGACTTACAAACGAACCTAAAACGGATAAATTTCGGCTGAAAAATTATTCGCAAAACACTCGCAAATTGTTTGTAAACGAATTACAAACGAAAGTTTTGCGGACAAAAAACGATCATTCACAAAACAATCGGAAAATGTTCGTAAACGGATTACAAACGAAATGTTTTCGGTTAAAAAACGAGTATTCTCAAAGTATTCGCAAAATGTTCGTAAAAGAACTCGAAAATGAATATTTTGCGGACAAAACGCGAGCACTCGCAAAATTCTCATAAAATGTTCGGAATCAGATTCTGAAACGAACGTATTGCGGACAAAAGACGAGTTTGAACAAAAATGTTTCAAATAAATAAAATTTATCAAATATCAAATGTTTCTATGTCGCCTGCTGTAGCTCTGAGTTTAATGTGTTGGACTATGAAACCGAAGGTATGAGGTTCAAACCCCAGCGGCACCAGAATTTAAAAGTTTATTATATTAATGTTTATGAATTTAATTGTTGTTAATAATAGAAAATAAAGATATTAAATAAGCAAAATTATAAAAAAAGTTAAATGCATTGGTAATAAAAAAAAACAACAATATATTCTGTTCCTTAAGATTGTTCTATTTTTTAATTTTATAATTTTTTATTGGGGGAATAAACTGGGATTGAAACGAAAAAAACTGTTATTAATCAACCCGAAAAAGGTTCGTAAACGAGTCCGCAATCGGCTCTCAAAAGATTCGCAAAAGGGTCGCAAAAGATTCCGAAACAATACAAAAACGAGTTCGGAAACGATACGAAAACGAGTCCTAAAACGATACGAAAATGATTCCCAATTGTCCGTTTTCGACTATCGTAAACGAAATTTTCGTGCACACAAACTGAACGACTGATGATTAATTTTCGTATCGTTTTCGGATCCATTTACGATAGTTTTGTCCGGTTGAGTTTCGCAAAACTTTCGTTTACGATATCGTTAACGAGAATTTTGTCCACTGGGTTGAAATGCTCTTTTGTATGAATGTAATCATAAACTAACTAAAAGAAACAAAAAACATGGTTCCTTTTAAAAATATTCAATATTAATTTTTATACATAGATTTAAAAAAAAAACCAAAAACCATCCATTGAAAAGTACTTTTGAAGTGTTTGTAATCATAAACTAACTAAAAGAAACAAAAAACCATAGTTCCTTTTAAAACTAGTCAATATTAATTATTATGCATAGATTTTAAAAAATCTAAAGTCATCCATTGAAATGTACTTTTCTAGTGTATGTAACAAAAAAAAAAATGGCTCCTTTTAAAAATATTCAATATTAATTTTTTATGCATAGATTTTAAGAAAAAAAATCTAAAATCATCCATTGCAATGTTCTTTTGTAGTGTATGTAATCATAAACTAACTAAAAAAAACCAAAAGTTATGGTTCCTTTTAAAATATACAATTTTATTTAAATACTGCTAAAAATATCAAGAAAATCGGTCAAAAAATGTGGATTCTACTAAAAATTTAATTTTGTTGGCCTCTGAGGGGTAGCCATCAAAGAGATGGTAATATTGTGGTATGCAGTTCTCAATATGTATTATTAGTTGTGGAGATATAGCTTTTATAAGAAAAATACTATTGGTGGAGAAATTAAGGGGAGGGGTAAAATTGTTGTTTGAAGTTTTGTAGAGTTACTCATTCTGAGTCTACATACCGACTTTCATGTTTCTAACTCTTTGGATGTTTGAGTTATAGCATTTTCAAAAAGAGGTTGGTGCTGGATGGGCGGCAAGGAGTGGGTGTGGAACAAAACCATTCAAACTTGATCTGCTGCCGAGCATCACGATTCTACCCACCAAATTTCAAGTCGCTAGCTCTTATAGTTTCCGAGAACCATTAGTGAGGACGGACGGACGGACAGATGAAGAGACGAACAGTCGGACGAACGTGGCTTAATCAATTTCTCTTGTCGTCCCGATCAAGAATATATATACTTTATGGGGTCCCCCTCCCCTCCTTCACAGCGTTACATACATTTGGCTTTTGCACAAACACCCTATGATACACAGTATGTGTACAGGGTATAAACATGGTTCCTTTAAAATGTATTCAATATTAAATTTAAAAAAAAAATAAAAAAAACATCCATTGAAATGCTCTTTTGTATGAATGTAATCATAAACTAACTAAAAGAAACAAAAAAAATGGTTCCTTTTAAAAATATCTAATATTAATTTTTATGCATAGATTTAAAAAAAAAATCTAAATCATCAATTGCAATGTTCTTTTGTAGTGATTGTAATCATAAACTAACTAAAAGAAACCAAAAATCATGGTTCCTTTTAAAATATTCAATTTTAATTTTTATGCATTGATTATAAAAATATCTAAAGTCATCCATTGTAATGATCTTTTTTAGTGATTGTAATCATAAACTAACTAATCGAAAGAAAAAAACATGGTTCCTTTTAAAATATTCAATTTTAATTTTTGTGCATAGATTTTAAAAAATCTAAAGTCATCCATTGAAATGTAGTTTTGTAGTGTACGTAATCATAAACTAACTAAAAGAAACAAAAGGTAATGGTTCCTTTTAAAAAATATTCAATTTATTTTTAATGCATAGATTTTAAAAAAATCTAAAATCATCCAATTTTGTAATGTTTGTAATCATAAACGAACTAACAGAAAAAAAACAGTAAGGGTGGTATAGTCGAGTATACTCGACAATATAAACCCTGCACAAATGGTAGGCGGTGCCACCCCCTCAATCTACAAAAACATCGGAAAATCGGTCAAAAATGGGGATTCTACTAAAAATTTAATTTTGTTGGCCTCTGAGGGGTAGCCATCAAAGAGAGGGTAATATTGTGGTATGCAGTTTTTAAGATGTATTATTAGTTGTGGAGATATAGCTTTTTTAAGAAAAATACTAGGGCTGGAGAATTTAAGGGGAGGGGGTAAAATTGTGGTTTGAAGTTTTGTAGAGTTACTCATTACGAGTCTACATACCGACTTTCATTTTTCTAACTCTTTGGAATTTTGAGTTATAGCATTTTCAAAAAGAGGGTGGTGCTGAATAGGCGGCAAGGAGTGGGCGTGGAACAAAACCATTCAAACTTGATCTGCTGCCAAGCATCTACCCACCAAATTTCAAGTCGCTAGCTCTCATAGTTTCCGAGAACCATTAGTGAGGACGGTCGGACGGAGAGACGGACGGTCGGACGAACGTGGCTAAATCAATTTCTCTTGTCGTCCCGATCAAGAATATATACATATTATGGGGTCCCCTTCCCCTCCTTCACAGCGTTACATACATTTGGCTTTTGCACAAACACCCTATGATACACAGTATGTGTACAGGGTATAAACATGGTTCCTTTAAAATGTATTCAATATTAAATTTAAAAAAAAAATAAAAAAAACATCCATTGAAATGCTCTTTTGTATGAATGTAATCATAAACTAACTAAAAGAAACAAAAAACATGGTACCTTTTAAAATATTCAATTTTAATTTTTGTGCATAGATTTAAAAAAAATCTAAAGTCATCCATTGAAATGTACTTTTGTAGTGTACGTAATCATAAACTAACTAAAAGAAACAAAAGGTAATGGTTCCTTTTAAAAAATATTCAATTTATTTTTAATGCATAGATTTTAAAAAATCTAAAATCATCCAATTTTGTAATGTTTGTAATCATAAACAAACTAACAGAATAAAAACAGTAAGGGTGGTATAGTCGAGTATACTCGACAATATAAACTCTGCACAAATGGTAGGCGGTGCCACCCCCTCAATCTACAAAAACATCGGAAAATCGGTCAAAAAATGTGGATTCTACTAAAAATTTAATTTTGTTGGCCTCTGAGGGGTAGCCATCAAAGAGATGGTAATATTGTGGTATGCAGTTTTCAAGATGTATTATTAGTTGTGGAGATATAGTATTTTTAAGAAAAATACTAGTGGTGGAGAAATTAAGGGGAGGGGTAAAATTGTTGTTTGAAGTTTTGTAGAGTTACTCATTCTGAGTCTACATACCGACTTTCATTTTTCTAACTCTTTGGAATTTTGAGTTATAGCATTTTCAAAAAGAGGGTGGTGCTGAATAGGCGGCAAGGAGTGGGCGTGGAACAAAACCATTCAAACTTGATCTGCTACCAAGCATCTACCCACCAAATTTCAAGTCGCTAGCTCTCATAGTTTCCGAGAACCATTAGTGAGGACGGTCGGACGGAGAGACGGACGGTCGGACGGACGTGGCTAAATCAATTTCTCTTGTCGTCCCGATCAAGAATATATATACTTTATGGGGTCCCCTTCCCCTCCTTCAAAGCGTTACATACATTTGGCTTTTGCACAAATACCCTATGATACACAGTATGTGTACAGGGTATAAACATGGTTCCTTTAAAATGTATTCAATATTAAATTGTTTGCATAGATTTAAAAAAAAAATAAAAAAACATCCATTGAAATGCTCTTTTTTATGAATGTAATCATAACCTAACTAAAAGAAACAAAAAACATGGTTCCTTTTAAAAATATTCAATATTAATTTTTATGCATAGATTTAAAAAAAAAAAACCAAAAACCATCCATTGAAAAGTACTTTTGAAGTGTTTGTAATCATAAACTAACTAAATGAAACAAAAAACCATAGTTCCTTTTAAAACTAGTCAATATTAATTATTACGATTAGATTTTAAAAAATCTAAAGTCATCCAATGAAATGTACTTTTGTAGTGTATGTAACAAAAAAAAAAAATGGCTCCTTTTAAAAATATTCAATATTAATTTTTTTGCATAGATTATAAGAAAAAAAATCTAAAATCATCCATTGCAATGTTCCTTTGTAGTATATGTAATCATAAACTAACTAAAAAAAACCAAAAATTATGGTTCCTTTTAAAATATACAATTTTATTTAAATACTGCTAAAAATATCAAGAAAATCGGTCAAAAAATGTGCATTCTACTAAAAATTTAATTTTGTTGGCCTCTGAGGGGTAGCCATCAAAGAGATGGTAATATTGTGGTATGCAGTTCTCAAGATGTATTATTAGTTGTGGAGATTTAGCTTTTTTAAGAAAAATACTAGTGGCGGAGAAATTAAGGGGACGGGTAAAATTGTTGTTTGAAGTTTTGTAGAGTTACTCATTCTGAGTCTACATACCGACTTTCATGTTTCTAACTCTTTGGATGTTTGAGTTATAGCATTTTCAAAAAGAGGTTGGTGCTGGATGGGCGGCAAGGAGTGGGCGTGGAACAAAACCATTCAAACTTGATCTGCTGCCGAGCATCACGATTCTACCCAACAAATTTCAAGTCGCTAGCTCTTATAGTTTCCGAGAACCATTAGTGAGGACGGACGGACGGACAGATGAAGAGACGAACAGTCGGACGAACGTGGCTTAATCAATTTCTCTTGTCGTCCCGATCAAGAATATATATACTTTATGGGGTCCCCCTCCCCTCCTTCACAGCGTTACATACATTTGGCTTTTGCACAAACACCCTATGATACACAGTATGTGTTCCTTTTAAATGTATTCAATATTAAATTTTTTGCATACATTTAAAAAAAAAAAAAATAAAAAAACATGCATTGAAATTCTCTTTTGTATGACTGTAATGATAAACTAACTAAAAGAAACAAAAAACATGGTTCCTATTAAAAATATTCAATATTAATTTTTATGCATAGATTTAAAAAAAAAAAAAACAAAAACCATCTATTGAAAAGTACTTTTGTAGAGTTTGTAATCATAAATTAATTAAAAGAAACAAAAAAACCATAGTTCCTTTTAAAAATATTCAATATTAATTTTTATGCATAGATTTTAAAAAATCTAAAGTCATCCATTGAAATGTACTCTTGTAGTGTATGCAATCATAAAACTAACTAAAAGAAACCAAAAAAAACATGGATCCTTCTAAAAATATTTTATATTAAGTTTTATGCATAGATTTTAAGAAAAAAATCTAAAATCATCCATTGAAATGTTCTTTTGTAGTGTATGTAACAAAAAAAAATGATTCCTTTTAAAAATATTAAATATTAATTTTTTATGCATATATTTAAAAAAAATTTAAAATCATCAATTAAAATGTTCTTTTGTGGTGTTTGTAATTATAAACTAACTAAAAGAAACAAAAAAAATGGTTCCTTTTGAAAATATCTAATATTAATTTTTATGCATAGATTTAAAAAAAAAATCTAAAATCATCCATTGCAATGTTCTTTTGTAGTGATTGTAATCATAAACTAACTAAAAGAAACCAAAAATCATGGTTCCTTTTAAAATATTCAATTTTAATTTTTATGCATTGATTATAAAAATATCTAAAGTCATCCATTGTAATGATCTTTTTTAGTGATTGTAATCATAAACTAACTAATCGAAAGAAAAAAACATGGTTCCTTTTAAAATATTCAATTTTAATTTTTATGCATTGATTATAAAAATATCTAAAGTCATCCATTGAAATGTAGTTTTGTAGTGTACGTAATCATAAACTAACTAAAAGAAACAAAAGGTAATGGTTCCTTTTAAAAAATATTCAATTTATTTTTAATGCATAGATTTTAAAAAAATCTAAAATCATCCAATTTTGTAATGTTTGTAATCATAAACAAACTAACAGAAAAAAAACAGTAAGGGTGGTATAGTCGAGTATACTCGACAATATAAACTCTGCACAAATGGTAGGCGGTGCCACCCCCTCAATCTACAAAAACATCGGAAAATCGGTCAAAAAATGTGGATTCTACTAAAAATTTAATTTTGTTGGCCTCTGAGGGGTAGCCATCAAAGAGAGGGTAATATTGTGGTATGCAGTTTTTAAGATGTATTATTAGTTGTGGAGATATAGCTTTTTTAAGAAAATTACTAGGGGTGGAGAAATTAAGAGGAGGGGGTAAAATTGTGGTTTGAAGTTTTGTAGAGGTACTCATTCCGAGTCTACATACCGCCTTTCATTTTTCTAACTCTTTGGAATTTTGAGTTATAGCATTTTCAAAAAGAGCATTTTCAAATAAAAAAACATCCATTGAAATGCTCTTTTGTATGAATGTAATCATAAACTAACTAAAAGAAACAAAAAACATGGTTCCTTTTAAAAATATTCAATATTAATTTTTATGCATAGATTTAAAAAAAAAAAAACCAAAAACCATCCATTGAAAAGTACTTTTGAAGTGTTTGTAATCATAAACTAACTAAATGAAACAAAAAACCATTGTTCATTTTAAAACTAGTCAATATTAATTATTATGATTAGATTTTAAAAAATCTAAAGTCATCAAATGAAATGTACTTTTGTAGTGTATGTAACAAAAAACATTTTTCTAACTCTTTGGAATTTTGAGTTATAGCTTTTTCAAAAAGAGGGTGGTGCTGAATAGGCGGCAAGGAGTGGGCGTGGAACAAAACCATTCAAACTTGATCTGCTGCCAAGCATCTACCCACCAAATTTCAAGTCGCTAGCTCTGATAGTTTCCGAGAACCATTAGTGAGGACGGACGGACGGACAGATGAAGAGACGAACAGTCGGACGAACGTGGCTTAATCAATTTCTCTTGTCGTCCCGATCAAGAATATATATACTTTATGGGGTCCCCCTCCCCTCCTTCACAGCGTTACATACATTTGGCTTTTGCACAAACACCCTATGATACACAGTATGTGTTCCTTTTAAATGTATTCAATATTAAATTTTTTGCATACATTTAAAAAAAATAAATAAAAAAACATCCATTGAAATTCTCTTTTGTATGACTGTAATGATAAACTAACTAAAAGAAACAAAAAACATGGTTCCTATTAAAAATATTCAATATTAATTTTTATGCATAGATTTAAAAAAAAAACCAAAAACCATTCATTGAAAAGTACTTTTGAAGTGTTTGTAATCATAAACTAACTAAATGAAACAAAAAACCATAGTTCCTTTTAAAACTAGTCAATATTAATTATTATGATTAGATTTTAAAAAATCTAAAGTCATCCAATGAAATGTACTTTTGTAGTGTATGTAACAAAAAACATTTTTCTAACTCTTTGGAATTTTGAGTTATAGCTTTTTCAAAAAGAGGGTGGTGCTGAATAGGCGGCAAGGAGTGGGCGTGGAACAAAACCATTCAAACTTGATCTGCTGCCAAGCATCTACCCACCAAATTTCAAGTCGCTAGCTCTGATAGTTTCCGAGAACCATTAGTGAGGACGGACGGACGGACAGATGAAGAGACGAACAGTCGGACGGACGTGGCTTAATCAATTTCTCTTGTTGTCCCGATCAAGAATATATATACTTTATGGGGTCCCCCTCCCCTCCTTCACAGCGTTACTTACATTTGGCTTTTGCACAAACACCCTATGATACACAGTATGTGTTCCTTTTAAATGTATTCAATATTAAATTTTTTGCATACATTTAAAAAAAAAAAATAAAGAAACATCCATTGAAATTCTCTTTTGTATGACTGTAATGATAAACTAACTAAAAGAAACAAAAAACATGGTTCCTATTAAAAATATTCAATATTAATTTTTATGCATAGATTTAAAAAAAAAAACCAAAAACCATTCATTGAAAAGTACTTTTGAAGTGTTTGTAATCATAAACTAACTAAATGAAACAAAAAACCATAGTTCCTTTTAAAACTAGTCAATATTAATTATTATGATTAGATTTTAAAAAATCTAAAGTCATCCAATGAAATGTACTTTTGTAGTGTATGTAACAAAAAACATTTTTCTAACTCTTTGGAATTTTGAGTTATAGCTTTTTCAAAAAGAGGGTGGTGCCTAATAGGCGGCAAGGAGTGGGCGTGGAACAAAACCATTCAAACTTGATCTGCTGCCAAGCATCTACCCACCAAATTTCAAGTCGCTAGCTCTCATAGTTTCCGAGAACCATTAGTGAGGACGGTCGGACGGACGTGGCTAAATCAATTTCTCTTGTCGTCCCGATCAAGAATATATATACTTTATGGGGTCCCCTTCCCCTCCTTCACAGCGTTACATACGTTTGGCTTTTGCACAAACACCCTATGATACACAGAATGTGTACAGGGTATAAACATGGTTCCTTTAAAATGTATTCAATATTAAATTGTTTGCATAGATTTAAAAAAAAAATAAAAAAAACATCCATTGAAATGCTGTTTTGTATGAATGTAATCATAAACTAACTGAAAGAAACAAAAAACATGGATTTAAAAAAAAAACCAAAAACCATTCATTGAAAAGTACTTTTGAAGTGTTTGTAATCATAAACTAACTAAATGAAACAAAAAACCATAGTTCCTTTTAAAACTAGTCAATATTAATTATTATGATTAGATTTTAAAAAATCTAAAGTCATCCAATGAAATGTACTTTTGTAGTGTATGTAACAAAAAACATTTTTCTAACTCTTGGAGGAGTGGGCGTGGAACAAAACCATTCAAACTTGATCTGCTACCAAGCATCTACCCACCAAATTTCAAGTCGCTAGCTCTTATAGTTTCCGAGAACCATTAGTGAGGACGGACGGACGGACAGATGGAGAGACGAACAGTCGGACGGACGTGGCTTAATAAATTTCTCTTGTTGTCCCGATCAAGAATATATATACTTTATGGGGTCCTCCTCTCCTCCTTCACAGCGTTACATACATTTGGCTTTTGCACAAACAAAAAAAAATGGTTCCTTTTAAAAAAATTAAATATTAATTTTTTATGCATATATTTAAAAAAAAAATTAAAATCATCAATTGAAATGTTCTTTTGTAGTGTTTGTAATTATAAACTATTTAAAAGAAACCAAAAATCATGGTTCCTTTCAAATAATACAAAATAAATATTCATGCATAGATTTAAAAAAAAAATCGAAAATGATTTATTGAAATGCTCTTTTTGAGTGATTGTAATCATAAACTAACTAAACGAAACCAAAAACATGGTTCCTTTTAAAAATAATCAATATTTTAATTTTTATGCAAACATTTTAATATATCTAAAGTCATCCATTGAAGTGTACTTTTGTAGTGTAGATTACATACACTAACTAAAAGAAACCAAAAATCATTGTTCCTTTTAAAATATTCAATTTTAATTTTTATGCATTGATTATAAAAATATATAAAGTCATCCATTGTAATGATCTTTTTTAGTGATTGTAATCATAAACTAACTAATCGAAAGAAAAAAACATGGTTCCTTTTAAAATATTCAATTTTAATTTTTGGGCATAGATTTAAAAAAAATCTAAAGTCATCCATTGAAATGTACTTTTGTAGTGTACGTAATCATAAACTAACTAAAAGAAACAAAAGGTAATGGTTCCTTTTAAAAAATATTCAATTTATTTTTAATGCATAGATTTTAAAAAATCTAAAATCATCCAATTTTGTAATGTTTGTAATCGTAAACAAACTAACAGAATAAAAACAGTAAGGGTGGTATAGTCGAGTATACTCGACAATATAAACCCTGCACAAATGGTAGGCGGTGCCACCCCCTCAATCTACAAAAACATCGGAGAATCGGTCAAAAAAAGTGGATTCTACTAAAAATTTAATTTTGTTGGCCTCTAAGGGGTAGCCATCAAAGAGAGGGTAATATTGTGGTATGCAGTTTTTAAGATGTATTATTAGTTGTGGAGATATAGCTTGTTTAAGAAAAATACTAGGGCTGGAGAAATTAAGGGGAGGGGGTAAAATTGTGGTTTGAAGTTTTGTAGAGTTACTCATTCTGAGTCTACATACCGACTTTCATTTTTCTAACTCTTTGGAATTTTGAGTTATAGCATTTTCAAAAAGAGGGTGGTGCTGAATAGGCGGCAAGGAGTGGGCGTGGAACAAAACCATTCAAACTTGATCTGCTACCAAGCATCTACCCACCAAATTTCAAGTCGCTAGCTCTCATAGTTTCCGAGAACCATTAGTGAGGACGGTCGGACGGACGTGGCTAAATCAATTTCTCTTGTCGTCCCGATCAAGAATATATATACTTTATGGGGTCCCCTTCCCATCCTTCACAGCGTTACATTCATTTGGCTTTTGCTCAAACACCCTATGATACACAGTATGTGTACAGGGTATAAACATGGTTCCTTTAAAATGTGTTCAATATTAAATTTTTTGCATAGATTTAAAAAAAAATTAAAAAACATCTATTGAAATGCTCTTTTGTATGATTGTAATCATAAAATAACTAAAAGAAACAAAAAACATGGTTCCTTTTAAAAATATTCAATATTAATTTTTATGCATAGATTTAAAAAAAAAAAAAACCAAAAACCATCCATTGAAAAGTACTTTTGAAGTGTTTGTAATCATAAACTAACTAAAATTAACAAAAACCATAGTTCCTTTTAAAACTAGTCAATATAAATTATTATGCATAGATTTTAAAAAATCTAAAGTCATCCATTGAAATGTACTTTTGTAGTGTATGTAACAAAAAAAAAAAAATGGCTCCTTTTAAAAATATTCAATATTCATTTTTTTGCATAGATTATAAGAAAAAAAAATCTAAAATCATCCATTGCAATGTTCCTTTGTAGTATATGTAATCATAAACTAACTAAAAAAAACCAAAAATTATGGTTCCTTTTAAAATATACAATTTTATTTAAATACTGCTAAAAATATCAAGAAAATCGGTCAAAAAAAGTGGATTCTACTAAAAATTTAATTTTGTTGGCCTCTGAGGGTAGCCATCAAAGAGATGGTAATATTGTGGTATGCAGTTCTCAAGATGTATTATTAGTTGTGGAGATATAGCTTTTTTAAGAAAAATACTAGTGGTGGAGAAATTAAGGGGAGGGGTAAAATTGTTGTTTGAAGTTTTGTAGAGTTACTCATTCTGAGTCTACATACCGACTTTCATGTTTCTAACTCTTTGGAATTTTGAGTTATAGCATTTTCAAAAAGAGGGTGGTGCTGAATAGGCGGCAAGGAGTGGGCGTGGAACAAAACCATTCAAATTTGATCTGCTGCCGAGCATCACGATTCTACCCATCAAATTTCAAGTCGCTAGCTCTTATAGTTTCCGAGAACCATTAGTGAGGACGGACGGACGGACAGATGGAGAGACGAACAGTCGGACGGACGTGGCTTAATCAATTTCTCTTGTTGTCCCGATCAAGAATATATATACTTTATGGGGTCCTCCTCTCCTCCTTCACAGCGTTATATACATTTGGCTTTTGCACAAACAAAAAAAAAATGGTTCCTTTTAAAAAAATTAAATATTAATTTTTTATGCATATATTTAAAAAAAAAATTTAAAATCAACAATTGAAATGTTCTTTTGTAGTGTTTGTAATTATAAACTATTTAAAGGAAACCAAAAATCATGGTTCCTTTTAAAATATACAAAATTAATATTCATGCATAGATTTAAAAAAAAAATCAGAAATGATTTATTGAAATGCTCTTTTTGAGTGATTGTAATCATAAACCAACTAAACGAAACCAAAAACATGGTTCCTTTTAAAAATAATCAATATTAATTTTTATGCAAACATTTTAATATATCTAAAGTCATCCATTGAAGTGTACTTTTGTAGTGTAGATTACATACACTAACTAAAAGAAACCAAAAATCATTGTTCCTTTTAAAATATTCAATTTTAATTTTTATGCATTGATTATAAAAATATATAAAGTCATCCATTGTAATGATCTTTTTTAGTGATTGTAATCATAAACTAACTAATCGAAAGAAAAAAACATGGTTCCTTTTAAAATATTCAATTTTAATTTTTGTGCATAGATTTAAAAAAAATCTAAAGTCATCCATTGAAATGTACTTTTGTAGTGTACGTTATCATAAACTAACTAAAAGAAACAAAAGGTAATGGTTCCTTTTAAAAAATATTCAATTTATTTTTAATACATAGATTTTAAAAAATCTAAAATCATCCAATTTTGTAATGTTTGTAATCATAAACAAACTAACAGAATAAAAACAGTAAGGGTGGTATAGTCGAGTATACTCGACAATATAAACCCTGCACAAATGGTAGGCGGTGCCACCCCCTCAATCTACAAAAACATCGGAAAATCGGTCAAAAAATGTGGATTCTACTAAAAATTTAATTTTGTTGGCCTCTGAGGGGTAGCCATCAAAGAGAGGGTAATATTGTGGTATGCAGTTCTTAAGATGTATTATTAGTTGTGGAGATATAGCTTTTTTAAGAAAAATACTAGGGCTGGAGAAATTAAGGGGAGGGGATAAAATTGTGGTTTGAAGTTTTGTAGAGTTACTCATTCTGAGTCTACATACCGACTTTCATGTTTCTAACTCTTTGGAATTTTGAGTTATAGCATTTTCAAAAAGAGGGTGGTGCTGAATAGGCAGCAAGGAGTGGGCGTGGAACAAAACCATTCAAACTTGATCTGCTACCAAGCATCTACCCACCAAATTTCAAGTCGCTAGCTCTCATAGTTTCCGAGAACCATTAGTGAGGACGGTCGGACGGAGAGACGGACGGTCGGACGGACGGAGAGACGGACGGTCGGACGGACGTGGCTAAATCAATTTCTCTTGTCGTCCCGATCAAGAATATATATACTTTATGGGGTCCCCTTCTTATCCTTCACAGCGTTACATACATTTGGCTTTTGCACAAACACCCTATGATACACAGTATGTGTACACGGTATAAACATGGTTCCTTTAAAATGTGTTCAATATTAAATTTTTTGCATAGATTTAAAAAAAAAATTAAAAAACATCTATTGAAATGCTCTTTTGTATGAATGTAATCATAAACTAACTAAAAGAAATAAAAAACATGGTTCCTTTTAAAAATATTCAATATTAATTTTTATGCATAGATTTAAAAAAAAAAACCGAAAACCATCCATTGAAAAGTACTTTTGAAGTGTTTGTAATCATAAACTAACTAAATGAAACAAAAAACCATAGTTCCTTTTAAAACTAGTCAATATTAATTATTATGCATAGATTTTAAAAAATCTAAAGTCATCCATTAAAATGTACTTTTGTAGTGTATTTAACAAAAAAAAAAAATGGCTCCTTTTAAAAATATTCAATATTAATTTTTTTGCATAAATTATAAGAAAACCAGTAAGGACGCTATCTTCAGCAAGGCTGAAGCTATAATACTTTTCACTTTGTGTCACTATAAAAAAAACTAAATGAATAGTTTTCATGCATCCCTAAGAACATAACTGTAAAGTTTCAAGTCAATTGGTTAAAAAACAAAAAAGTTTTCCATGCAAAGGGTCAATTTTCGCTATAAAAGGGCGTGGCCACGCCCACTTTTGATCAAAATAGTTTTCATTCCTCCCTAAGAGCATAACTGCAAAGTTTCAAATCAATTGGTTAAAAAACAAAAAAGTTTTCCATACAACGGGTCAATTTTCGCTATAAGTAGGCGTGGCTACGCCCACTTTTGGTCAAAATAGTTTTCATTCCTCCCTAAGAACATAACTGTAAAGTTTTAAGTCAATTGGTTAAAAAACAAAAAAGTTTTCCATACAAAGCGTTAAGTTAAGTTATAAGTGGGCGTGGCCATGCCCACTTTTGATCAAAATAGTTTTCATTCCTCCCTAAGAGCACAACTGCAAAGTTTCAAGTCAATTGGTTAAAAAACAAAAAAGTTTTCCATACAACGGGTCAATTTTCGCTATAAAAGGGCGTGGCTACGCCCACTTTTGATCAAAATAGTTTTCATTCCTCCCTAAGAACATAACTGTAAAGTTTCAAGTCAATTGGTTAAAAACCAAGAAAGTTTTCCATACAAAGGGTCAAGTTAAGCTATAAGTGGGCGTGGCCACGCCCACTTTTGATTAAAATAGTTTTCATTCCTCCCTAAGAGCATAACTGCAAAGTTTCAAGTCAATTGGTTAAAAAACCAAAAAGTTTTCCATACAACGGGTAAATTTTCGCTATAAGTGGGCGTGGCTACACGTGGTTACGCCCACTTTTGGTCAAAATAGTTTTCATTCCTCCCTAAGAACATAACTTTAAAATTTCAAGTCAATTGGTTAAGAAACAAAAAAGTTTTCCATACAACGACGTGAATATGGCTTCTCTTCCTCTTCTTCATTTTGTATGGGAGCTACCAGTTCCAGATGTCCAATCTCAATGAAACTTTCAGGCATGTAGTCGGACCATGTAAAACTACTATGTTTAAAATTTCAGCACTCTATTGTACAAAACAAAAAAGTTTTCCATACAACGATTCAAGTTTTGTTCACTTTTCTTCTTCTTTTCGTATGGGAGCTACCTGTTCCAATAATCCGATCATGCTGGTTCCGACGAATGATTCATCGTAATAAATTCTAAGACTCTGTGCAAAGTTTCAGCTCGATAGCTTCAAAACTGAGGGACTAGTTTGCATACATACAGACAGACAGACAGACAGACAGACGGACAGACGGACATGGCTAAATCAACTCGTCTTGTCGTCCTGATCAAGAATATATATACTTTATATAGTCGGAAATTAATATTTCGATCTGTTACAAACTCCGTGACAAAGTTAATATACTATTTCACATAAGTGAAAAGTATAAAAAACTGGTGCGTGGAGTCCCTCAGCGCGGATGAAGTAAACCTCCCACTTTAAAAATATAAGCGGAGGTTGTTTCGATTTTTTGTAGTAATACTATAACCCTGAATCTGCAGAGTTTTCTTTAAGATCATTGTCACTCATTTTGATCTTTCATTCTAGATCAGAATCGATTAAAATGTTCTTAAAAATAATTAAAAACACACAAAATAATAAAAATATTAGACAATAAATTAAAAAAATATAATTTAAAAAAAAAAATGATTGCATTGACCGGTCATCGAACCTGGAACATCTCGATTGCTAGCCTTGTGCTCTACCACTAGATAGAAGAATAAATTTGTAATGAATATTTATTTAAAAAATTCTAGATCAGAAACTATTAAAATATTCTTTAAAATAATAATTAAAAACACACAAAATTATAAAAATGATATAAAAATCAAAACTTAAAAAATAATATAAAAAAAAAAAATTATTGCCTAGACCAAGCGTCGAACACCGGACCTCTCGATTGCCGGCCTTGTACTTTACCTCTCGACCATTGACTTGATAATTTTCTGGTCAATATCGCAGTTTTGACTGTCAGAATATAATAAAAGAGTTGAATACTAAAAAGAAATTATAAAAAAACTAAAAAAGATTTTTCTGCTTCGGCCGGGAGTCAAACCTGTAACATCTCTATTAGCAGCTTAGTCAACTACCACTGATCCTTGTTGGTTGTTTATTTCATGACAATATATACGTTTTGGAAGTCGAAGAAGAAGATTTACTTCAAAAAAGTTTTGGCTTGACCGGGATTTGAACCTTTGACTTTCGGATTGGCAGTCATGTATTCTTTAACTGGACTATAGCCGCGTTAAAATTTTTTTGACAATATTGAAGTTATGATTGTATAACATAAATATAGCGTTAAATATTTAACGTTTAACGTTTTGGAAGTCAAATAAGAAGTTTTACTTCAAAAAATCTAAAATCATCCATTGCAATGTTCCTTTGTAGAACATGTAATCATAAACTAACTAAAAACCAGTAAGGACGCTATCTTCAGCAAGGCTGAAGCTATAATACTTTTCACGTTGTGTCACTAAAAAACTAAATGAATAGTTTTCATGCCTCCCTAACATTATAACTGTAAGGTTTCAAGTCAATTGGTTTAAAAAAAAAAAAGTTTTCCATACAGCGGTTCAAGTTTTGCGATAAGTGGGCGTAGCCATGCCCACTTTTGGTGAAAATAGTTTTCATTCCTCCCTAAGAAGATAACTGTAAGGTTTCAAGTCAATTGGTCAATTTTTGCTATAAGTGGGCGTGGCTACGCCCACTTTTGGTCAAAATAGTTTTCATTCCTCCCTAAAAACATAACTTTAAAATTTCAAGTCAATTGGTTAAGAAACAAAAAAGTTTTCCATACAACGACGTGAATATGGCTTCTCTTCCTCTTCTTCATTTTGTATGGGAGCTACCAGTTCCAGATGTCCAATCTCAATGAAACTTTCAGGCATGTAGTCGGACCATGTAAAACTACTATGTTTAAAATTTCAGCACTCTATTGTACAAAACAAAAAACTTTTCCATACAACGACTCAAGTTTTGTTCATTTTTCTTCTTCTTTTCGTATGGGGGCTACCAGTTCCAGTGGTCCGATATGGCTGGATCCGACAAATGAGTTGATCGCACAAATAAGCAGTCTCTGTGCAAAATTTCAGCTCAATATCTTCAAAACTATGGGGGGAGATTGTATATATACAGACAGACGGACGGACAGACGGACAGACGGACATGGCTAAATCAACTCGTCTTGTCGTCCTGATCAAGAATATATATACTTTATATAGTCGGAAATTAATATTTCGATCTGTTACAAACTTCAGCACAAAGTTATTATACTATTTCACATACGTGAAAAGTATAAAAATAATATAAAAACCAGTAAGGGCGGTATAGTCGAGTATACTCGACAATATAATACCCTGCACACATGGTAGGCGGTGCCACACCCTCAATCTACAAAAACATATTGATCTGACGTCGCCTATTCAAATAGTGTTCAAAATATCAAGAAAACCGGGCAAAAAATGTGGATTTTACGAAAAATTTAAGTTTGTAGGCCTCTGAGGGGTAGCCATCAAAGGGAGGGGAAATTTGTGGTATGCAGTTTTTAAGATGTATTATCACTGAGCTTGTATACAAAATTTCAGGTTCATACCTTTGTTAGTTTTGGAGATATTGCTTTTTATAGAAAACAACTGGGGGAGGGGAAATGAAGAGGAGGGGGAAAAATTGTGGTATGCAGTTTTGTAGTGCTACTTATACTGAGTCTACATACCGACTTTAATGTTTCTATCTCTTTGGATGTTCGAGTTATAGCGTTTTATAAAAGTGGGCGGTGCTGGATGGGCGGGAAGGAGTGGGCGTGGCACAAAACCGTTCAAACTTGATCTGCTGCCGAGCATCACGAGTCTACCCTCCAAATTTCAAGTCTCTAGCTATTATAGTTTCTGAGAACCATTGGTGAATACGGACGGACAGACAGACAGACAGACGGACAGACGGACGGACATGGCTTAATCAATTTCTCTTGTCATCCTGATCAAGAATATATATACTTTATATAGTCGCAAGTGAATATTTCTGTGCGTTACATACATTTCGCTCAAACAAACACAATATACCCCGATACACAGTATGTGTACAGGGTATAAAAAAAATTATTGCCTAGACCAAGCGTCGAACACCGGACCTCTCGATTGCCGGCCTTGTACTTTACCACTCGACCATTGACTTGATAATTTTCTGGTCAATATCGCAGTTTTGACTGTCAGAATATAATAAAAGAGTTGAATACTAAAAAGAAATTATAAAAAAACTAAAAAAGATTTTTCTGCTTCGGCCGGGAGTCAAACCTGTAACATCTCGATTAGCAGCTTAGTCAACTACCACTGATCCTTGTTGGTTGTTTATTTCATGACAATATATACGTTTTGGAAGTCGAAGAAGAAGTTTTACTTCAAAAAAGTTTTGGCTTGACCGGGATTTGAACCTTTGACTTTCGGATTGGCGGTCATGTATTCTTTAACTGGACTATAGCCGCGTTTAAATTTTTTTGACAATATTGAAGTTATGATTGTCATAACATAAATATAGCGTTAAATATTTAACGTTTAACGTTTTGGAAGTCAAATAAGAAGTTTTACTAAAAAAAACCAAAAATTATGGTTCCTTTTAAAATATACAATTTTATTTAAATACTGCTAAAAATATCAAGAAAATCGGTCAGAAAATGTGGATTCTACTAAAAATTTAATTTTGTTGGCCTCTGAGGGGTAGCCATCAAAGAGATGGTAATATTGTGGTATGCAGTTCTCAAGATGTATTATTAGTTGTGGAGATATAGCTTTTTTAAGAAAAATACTAGTGGCGGAGAAATTAAGGGGAGGGGTAAAATTGTTGTTTGAAGTTTTGTAGAGTTACTCATTCTGAGTCTACATACCGACTTTCATGTTTCTAACTCTTTGGATGTTTGAGTTATAGCATTTTCAAATAGAGGTTGGTGCTGGATGGGCGGCAAGGAGTGGGCGTGGAACAAAACCAGTCAAACTTGATCTGCTGCCGAGCATCACGATTCTACCCACCAAATTTCAAGTCGCTGGCTCTTATAGTTTCCGAGAACCATTAGTGAGGACGGACGGACGGACGGACGGACAGATGGAGAGACGAACAGTCGGACGGACGTGGCTTAGTCAATTTCTCTTGTTGTCCCGATCAAGAATATATATACTTAATGGGGTTTTGACTGTCAGAATATAATAAAAGAGTTGAATACTAAAAAGAAATTATAAAAAAACTAAAAAAGATTTTTCTGCTTCGGCCGGGAGTCAAACCTGTAACATCTCGATTAGCAGCTTAGTCAACTACCACTGATCCTTGTTGGTTGTTTATTTCATGACAATATATACGTTTTGGAAGTCGAAGAAGAAGTTTTACTTCAAAAAAGTTTTGGCTTGACCGGGATTTGAACCTTTGACTTTCGGATTGGCGGTCATGTATTCTTTAACTGGACTATAGCCGCGTTTAAATTTTTTTGACAATATTGAAGTTATGATTGTCATAACATAAATATAGCGTTAAATATTTAACGTTTAACGTTTTGGAAGTCAAATAAGAAGTTTTACTTCAAAAAATCTAAAATCATCCATTGCAATGTTCCTTTGTAGTATATGTAATCATAAACTAACTAAAAAAAACCAAAAATTATGGTTCCTTTTAAAATATACAATTTTATTTAAATACTGCTAAAAATATCAAGAAAATCGGTCAGAAAATGTGGATTCTACTAAAAATTTAATTTTGTTGGCCTCTGAGGGGTAGCCATCAAAGAGATGGTAATATTGTGGTATGCAGTTCTCAAGATGTATTATTAGTTGTGGAGATATAGCTTTTTTAAGAAAAATACCAGTGGCGGAGAAATTAAGGGGAGGGGTAAAATTGTTGTTTGAAGTTTTGTAGAGTTACTCATTCTGAGTCTACATACCGACTTTCATGTTTCTAACTCTTTGGATGTTTGAGTTATAGCATTTTCAAATAGAGGTTGGTGCTGGATAGGCGGCAAGGAGTGGGCGTGGAACAAAACCAGTCAAACTTGATCTGCTGCCGAGCATCACGATTGTACCCACCAAATTTCAAGTCGCTAGCTCTTATAGTTTCCGAGAACCATTAGTGAGGACGGACGGACGGACAGATGGAGAGACGAACAGTCGGACGGACGTGGCTTAATCAATTGCTCTTGTTGTCCCGATCAAGAATATATATACTTTATGGGGTCCTCCTCTCCTCCTTCACAGCGTTACATACATTTGGCTTTTGCACAAACAAAAAAAAATGGTTCCTTTTAAAAAAATTAAATATTCATTTTTTATGCATATATTTAAAAAAAAATTTAAAATCATCAATTGAAATGTTCTTTTGTAGTGTTTGTAATTATAAACTATTTAAAAGAAACCAAAAATCATGGTTCCTTTTAAAATATACAAAATTAATATTCATGCATAGATTTAAAAAAAAAATCAAAAATGATTTATTGAAATGCTCTTTTTGAGTGATTGTAATCATAAACTAACTAAACAAAACCAAAAACATGGTTCCTTTTAAAAATAATCAATATTAATTTTTATGCAAACATTTTAATATATCTAAAGTCATCCATTGAAGTGTACTTTTGTAGTGTCGTAATCATAAACTAACTAAAAGAAACAAAAGGTAATAGTTCCTTTTAAAAAATATTCAATTTATTTTTAATGCATAGATTTTAAAAAATCTAAAATCATCCAATTTTGTAATGTTTGTAATCATAAACAAACTAACAGAATAAAAAAAGTAAGTGTGGTATAACCGAGTATACTCGACAATATAAACCCTGCACAAATGGTAGGCGGTGCCACCCCCTCAATCTACAAAAACATCGGAAAATCGGTCAAAAAATGTGGATTCTACTAAAAATTTAATTTTGTTGGCCTCTGAGGGGTAGCCATCAAAGAGATGGTAATATTGTGGTATGCAGTTTTCAAGATGTATTATTAGTTGTGGAGATATAGCTTTTTTAAGAAAAATACTAGGGGCGGAGAAATTAAGGGGAGGGGTAAAATTGTTGTTTGAAGTTTTGTAGAGTTACTCATTTTGAGTCTACATACCGACTTTCATGTTTCTAACTCTTTGGATGTTTGAGTTATAGCATTTTCAAAAAGAGGTTGGTGCTGGATGGGCGGCAAGGAGTGGGCGTAGAACAAAACCATTCAAACTTGATCTGCTGCCGAGCATCACGATTCTACCCACCAAATTTCAAGTCGCTAGCTCTCATAGTTTCCGAGAACCATTAGTGAGGACGGACGGACAGATGAAGAGACGAACAGTCGGACGAACGTGGCTTAATCAATTTCTCTGGTCGTCCCGATCAAGAATATATATACTTTATGGGGTCCCCCTCCCCTCCTTCACAGCGTTACATACATTTGGCTTTTGCACAAACACCCTATGATACACAGTATGTGTTCCTTTTAAATGTATTCAATATTAAATTTTTTGAATACATTTAAAAAAAAAAAAATAAAAAAACATCCATTGAAATTCTCTTTTGTATGACTGTAATGATAAACTAACTAAAAGAAACAAAAAACATGGTTCCTATTAAAAATATTCAATATTAATTTTTATGCATAGATTTAAAAAAAAAAAAAACAAAAACCATCTATTGAAAAGTACTTTTGTAGAGTTTGTAATCATAAATTAATTAAAAGAAACAAAAAAACCATAGTTCCTTTTAAAAATATTCAATATTAATTTTTATGCATAGATTTTAAAAAATCTAAAGTCATCCATTGAAATGTACTCTTGTAGTGTATGCAATCATAAAACTAACTAAAAGAAACCAAAAAAAACATGGATCCTTCTAAAAATATTTTATATTAAGTTTTATGCATAGATTTTAAGAAAAAAATCTAAAATCATCCATTGAAATGTTCTTTTGTAGTGTATGTAACAAAAAAAAATGGTTCCTTTTAAAAATATTAAATATTAATTTTTTATGCATATATTTAAAAAAAATTTAAAATCATCAATTAAAATGTTCTTTTGTGGTGTTTGTAATTATAAACTAACTAAAAGAAACAAAAAAAAATGGTTCCTTTTGAAAATATCTAATATTAATTTTTATGCATAGATTTAAAAAAAAATCTAAAATCATCCATTGCAATGTTCTTTTGTAGTGATTGTAATCATAAACTAACTAAAAGAAACCAAAAATCATGGTTCCTTTTAAAATATTCAATTTTAATTTTTATGCATTGATTATAAAAATATCTAAAGTCATCCATTGTAATGATCTTTTTTAGTGATTGTAATCATAAACTAACTAATCGAAAGAAAAAAAAAATGGTTCCTTTTAAAATATTCAATTTTAATTTTTGTGAATAGATTTTAAAAAATCTAAAGTCATCCATTGAAATGTACTTTTGTAGTGTACGTAATCATAAACTAACTAAAAGAAACAAAAGGTAATGGTTCCTTTTAAAAAATATTCAATTTATATTTAATGCATAGATTTTAAAAAAATCTAAAATCATCCAATTTTGTAATGTTTGTAATCATAAACAAAATAACAGAAAAAAACAGTAAGGGTGGTATAGTCGAGTATACTCGACAATATAAACCCTGCACAAATGGTAGGCGGTGCCACCCCCTCAATCTACAAAAACATCGGGAAATCGGTCAAAAAATGTGGATTCTACTAAAAATTTAATTTTGTTGGCCTCTGAGGGGTAGCCATCAAAGAGAGGGTAATATTGTGGTATGCAGTTTTTAAGATGTATTATTAGTTGTGGAGATATAGCTTTTTTAAGAAAATTACTAGTGGTGGAGAAATTAAGGGGAGGGGGTAAAATTGTGGTTTGAAGTTTTGTAGAGATACTCATTCCGAGTCTACATACCGACTTTCATTTTTCTAACTCTTTGGAATTTTGAGTTATAGCATTTTCAAAAAGAGGGTGGTGCTGGATAGGCGGCAAGGAGTGGACGTGGAACAAAACCATTCAAACTTAATCTGCTGCCAAGCATCTACACACCAAATTTCAAGTCGCTAGCTCTCATAGTTTCCGAGAACCATTAGTGAGGACGGTCGGACGGAGAGACGAACAGTCGGACGAACGTGGCTTAATCAATTTCTCTTGTCGTCCCGATCAAGAATATATATACTTTATGGGGTCCCCCTCCCCTCCTTCACACCGTTACATACATTTGGCTTTTGCACAAACACCCTATGATACACAGTATGTGTTCCTTTTAAATGTATTCAATATTAAATTTTTTGCATACATTTAAAAAAAAAAAATAAAAAACATCCATTGAAATTCTCTTTTGTATGACTGTAATGATAAACTAACTAAAAGAAACAAAAAACATGGTTCCTATTAAAAATATTCAATATTAATTTTTATGCATAGATTTAAAAAAAAAAAAAACAAAAACCATCTATTGAAAAGTACTTTTGTAGAGTTTGTAATCATAAATTAATTAAAAGAAACAAAAAAACCATAGTTCCTTTTAAAAATATTCAATATTAATTATTATGCATAGATTTTAAAAAATCTAAAGTCATCCATTGAAATGAACTTTTGTAGTGTATGCAATCATAAAACTAACTAAAAGAAACCAAAAAAAACATGGATCCTTCTAAAAATATTTTATATTAAGTTTTATGCATAGATTTTAAGAAAAAAATCTAAAATCATCCATTGAAATGTTCTTTTGTAGTGTATGTAACAAAAAAAAAATGGTTCCTTTTAAAAATATTAAATATTAATTTTTTATGCATATATTTAAAAAAAATTTAAAATCATCAATTAAAATGTTCTTTTGTGGTGTTTGTAATTATAAACTAACTAAAAGAAACAAAAAAAAATGGTTCCTTTTAAAAATATCTAATATTAATTTTTATGCATAGATTTAAAAAAAAAATCTAAAATCATCCATTGCAATGTTCTTTTGTAGTAATTGTAATCATAAACTAACTAAAAGAAACCAAAAATCATAGTTCCTTTTAAAATATTCAATTTTAATTTGTATGCATTGATTATAAAAATATCTAAAGTCATCCATTATAATGATCCTTTTTAGTGATTGTAATCATAAACTAACTAATCGAAAGAAAAAAACATGGTTCCTTTTAAAATATTCAATTTTAATTTTTATGCATTGATTATAAAAATATCTAAAGTCATCCATTGTAATGATCTTTTTTAGTGATTGTAATCATAAACTAACTAATCGAAAGAAAAAAAAAAAAATGGTTCCTTTTAAAATATTCAATTTTAATTTTTGTGCATAGATTTTAAAAAATCTAAAGTCATCCATTGAAATGTACTTTTGTAGTGTACGTAATCATAAACTAACTAAAAGAAACAAAATGTAATGGTTCCTTTTAAAAAATATTCAATTTATTTTTAATGCATAGATTTTAAAAAAAAATCTAAAATTATCCATTGAAATGTTCTTTTGTAGTGTATGTAACAAAAAAAAAATGGTTCCTTTTAAAAAATCCATTATTAATTTTTATGCATAGATTTAAAAAAAAATCTAAAATCATCCATTGCAATGTGTATGTTATCATAAACTAACTAAAAGAAACCAAAAATCATGGTTCCTTTTAAAATATACACTTTTAATATTCATGCATAGATTTAAAAAAAAAAATCAAAAATGATTCATTGAAATGCTCTTTTTGAGTGATTGTAATCATAAACTAACCAAACGAAACCAAAAAACATGGTTCCTTTTAAAAATATTCAATTTTAATTTTTCTGCATTGATTACAAAAATATCTAAAGTCATCCATTGTAATGATCTTTTTGAGTGATTGTAATCATAAACTAACTAACCGAACCAAAAAATAACATGGTTCCTTTTAAAAACTTTAATTTTCATTTTTGTGCATAGATTGTACTTTTGTATTGTACGTAATCATAAACTAACTAATAGAAACAAAAAATAATGGGTCCTTTTAAAAAATATTCAATATTAATTTTTATGCATAGATTTTAAAATATCTAAAGTCTTCCATTGAAATGTTATTTTGTACTGTATGTAATCTTAAAATTTTTTATAAGCAACAAAAAAACATGGTTCCTTTTAAAAATATTCAATATTAATTTTTTTAGTGATTTTTAGTGATTGTAATCATAAACTAACCAAACGAAATAAATAAACATGGTTCCTTTTAAAAATATTCAATATAAATTTTCATGCATAGATTTAAAAAAAAATCAAAAATGATCCATTGAAGTGCTCTTTTTTAGTGATTGTAATTATTAACTAACTAAAACAAACAAAAAAAACATGGTTCCTTTTAAAATATTCAATTTTTATTTTTGTGCATAGATTGTACTTTTGTAGTGTATGTAATCATAAACTAATTAAAAGAAACAAAAAATCATGGTTCATTTTAAAAATATTCAATATTAATTTTTATGCATAGATTTAAAAAAAAAAAAAACCAAAAACCATCCATTGAAAAGTACTTTTGTAGTGTTTGTAATCATAAACTAACTAAAAGAAACAAAAAATAATGGTTCCTTTTAAAAAATATTAAATTTATTTTTAATGCATAGATTTAAAAAAAAAAAATCTAAAATCATCCACTGAAATGTTATTTTGTAATGTATGTAATCATAAACAAACTAACAGAAAAAAAAAACAGTAAGGGCGGTATAGTCGAGTATACTCGACAATATAAACGCAGCACAAATGGTAGGCGGTGCCACTCCCTCAATCTACAAAAACATATTGATCTGACGTTGCCTATTTAAATAGTGTTGAAAATATCAAGAAAATCGGTGAAAAATGTGGACTCTACTAAAAATTTAATTTTGTTGGCCTCTGAGGGGTAGCCATCAAAGAGAGGCGAAATTTGTGGTATGCAGTTTTTAAGATGTATTATTAGTTGTGGAGATATAGCTTTTCTAAGAAAAATACTAGGGGTGGAGTTTTGTAGAGTTACTCATTCTGAGTCTACATACCGACTTTCATGTTTCTAACTCTATGGATGTTTGAGTTATAGTATTTTCAAAAAGAGGGTGGTGCTGGATGGGCGGCAAGGAGTGGGCGTGGAACAAAACCATTCAAACTTGATCTGCTGCCGAGCATCACGATTCTACCCAACAAATTTCAAGTCGCTAGCTCTTATAGTTTCCGGGAACCATTAGTGTGGACGGACGGGCAGACGGAGTGACGGACATTCGGACGGACGTGGCTTAATCAATTTCTCTTGTCGCCCCGATCAAGAATATATATACTTTATGGGGTCCCCCTCCCCTCCTTCACAGCGTTACATACATTTGGCCTTTGCAAAAACACCCTAAGATAACACAGTTTGTGTTCAGGGTATAAACATGGTTCCTTTTATATGTATTCAATATTAAATTTTTTGCATAGATTTAAAAAAAATCAAAAATCATCCATTGAAATGCTTTGTTAGATTGAATATAATCATAAACAAACTAAAACTTTAAAAATATCCAATTCCGACGAATGATTCATCGTAATAAATTCTAAGACTCTGTGCAAAGTTTCAGCTCGATAGCTTCAAAACTGAGGGACTAGTTTGCATACATACAGACAGACAGAGAGACAGACAGACCGACAGACAGACAGACGGACAGACGGACATGGCTAAATCAACTCGTCTTGTCGTCCTGATCAAGAATATATATACTTTATATAGTCGGAAATTAATATTTCGATCTGTTACAAACTCCGTGACAAAGTTATTATACTATTTCACATAAGTGAAAAGTATAAAAAAATGGTTCCTATTAAAAAATATGCAATATTAATTTTTATGCATAGATTTTAAAATATCTAAAGTCTTCCAATGAAATGTTCTTTTGTATTGTATGTAATCTTAAAATTTTTAAAAGCAACAAAAAAACATGGTTCCTTTTAAAAATATTCAATATTAATTCTTTTTAGTGATTTTTAGTGATTGTAATCATAAACTAACCAAACGAAATAAAAAACCAGTAAGGACGCTAACTTCAGCAAGGCTGAAGTTTAAATACTCTTCACGCTTTTTTCTTGTGCCACGCTTATTTTTTTTATTGAATATATTTTTTCTTCATCTAATTAGCCTATATACAAATTTTCATTGTTTTTGCTCATTGGGTGCCGGAGATATGCAAATTATTGATTTTTGGAAAAAATGGGCGTAACCATGCCCATTTTTGTCAAAATAGTTTTAATGCCTCCCCAAGAACATAACTGTGAAGTTTCATGTCAATTGGATAAGAAACAAAAAAAGTTTTCCATACAACGACGTGAATATTGCTTCTCTTCCTCTTCTTCATTTTGTATTGCAGCTACCAGTTCCAGTTGCCCGATCTCAAAGAAACTTTCAGGTATTTAATCGAACCATGCAAAACTACTATGTTTGAAATTTCAGCCCTCTATCATACAAAACAAAAAAGTTTTCCATACAACGACGTTAAATCTTAATTTCTCTTCCTCTTCTTCATTTTGTATGGCAGCTACCAGTTCTAGTTGCCCGATCTCAATGAAACTTTCAGGCATTATGTAGGACTATGTTAAACTACTATGTTTGAAATTTCAGCTCTCTATCTTTCAAAACAAAAAAGTTTTCATATAACGATTAAAATTTGATTTTTTTCTTCATTTCGTATGGGGGCTACCAGTTCCAATAATCCGATATGGCCGGTTCCGACCAATGATTTGACCACACATTAGAGAAGACTGCCTGCAAAATTTCAGCTCGATATCTTCAAAACTGTGGGAGGAGATAGCATATTCACAGACAGACGGACAGACGGACATGGCTATATCAACTCGTCTTGTCGAGCTGATCAAGAATTTATATACTTTATTCAGGGGAGGAGATAAAATTGTGGGTTGCAGTTTTGTTGAGTTACTCATTCTGAGTCTACATACCGACTTTCATGTTTCTAACTCTATGGATGTTTGAGTTATAACATTTTCAAAAAGAGGGCGGTGCTGGATGGGCGGCAAGGACTGGGCGTGGAACAAAACCATTCAAACTTGATCTGCTGCCAAGCATCTACCCACCAAATTTCAAGTCGCTAGCTCTCATAGTTTTCCATACAACGACGTGAATATTGCTTCTCTTCCTCTTCTTCATTTTGTATGGCAGCTACCAACCCAGTTGCCCGAACTCAAGGAAACTTTCAGGTACTTAATCGAACCATGCAAAACTACTATGTTTGAAATTTCAGCCCTCTATCATACAAAACAAAAAAGTTTTCCATACAACGACGTTAAATCTTAATTTCTCTTCCTCTTCTTTATTTTGTATGCCAGCTACCAGATCTAGTTGCCCGATCTCAACGAAACTTTCAGGCATTATGTAGGACTATGTTAAACTACTATGTTTGAAATTTCAGCTCTCTATCTTTCAAAACAAAAAAGTTTTCCATATAACGATTCATTGAAATGTACTTTTGTAGTGTACGTAATCATAAACTAACTAAAAGAAACAAAAGGTAATGGTTCCTTTTAGAAAATATTCAATTTATTTTTAATGCATAGATTTTAAAAAATCTAAAATCATCCAATTTTGTAATGTTTGTAATCATAAACAAACTAACAGAATAAAAACAGTAAGGGTGGTATAGTCGAGTATACTCGACAATATAAACCCTGCACAAATGGTAGGCGGTGCCACCCCCTCAATCTACAAAAACATCGGAAAATCGGTCAAAAAATGTGGATTCTACTAAAAATTTAATTTTGTTGGCTTCTGAGGGGTAGCCATCAAAGAGATGGTAATATTGTGGTATGCAGTTTTCAAGATGTATTATTAGTTGTGGAGATATAGTATTTTTAAGAAAAATACTAGTGGTGGAGAAATTAAGGGGAGGGGTAAAATTGTTGTTTGAAGTTTTGTAGAGTTACTCATTCTGAGTCTACATACCGACTTTCATTTTTCTAACTCTTTGGAATTTTGAGTTATAGCATTTTCAAAAAGAGGGTGGTGCTGGATGGGCGGCAAGGAGTGGGCGTGGAACAAAACCATTCAAACTTGATCTGCTGCCGAGCATCACGATTCTACCCACCAAATTTCAAGTCGCTAGCTCTCATAGTTTCCGAGAACCATTAGTGAGGACGGTCGGACGGAGAGACGAACAGTCGGACGAACGTGGCTTAATCAATTTCTCTTGTCGTCCCGATCAAGAATATATATACTTTATGGGGTCCCCCTCCCCTCCTTCACAGCGTTACATACATTTGGCTTTTGCACAAACACCCTATGATACACAGTATGTGTTCCTTTTAAATGTATTCAATATTAAATTTTTTGCATACATTTAAAAAAAAAAATAAAAAACATCCATTGAAATTCTCTTTTGTATGACTGTAATCATAAACTAACTAAAAGAAACAAAAAACATGGTTCCTTTTAAAAATATTCAATATTAATTTTTATGCATAGATTTAAAAAAAAAAAAACAAAAACCATCTATTGAAAAGTACTTTTGTAGAGTTTGTAATCATAAACTAACTAAAAGAAACAAAAAACCATAGTTCCTTTTAAAAATATTCAATATTAATTTTTATGCATAGATTTTAAAAAATCTAAAGTCATCCATTGAAATGAACTTTTGTAGTGTATGCAATCATAAAACTAACTAAAAGAAACCAAAAAAAACATGGATCCTTCTAAAAATATTTTATATTAAGTTTTATGCATAGATTTTAAGAAAAAAATCTAAAATCATCAATTGAAATGTTCTTTTGTAGTGTATGTAACAAAAAAAAATGGTTCCTTTTAAAAATATTAAATATTAATTTTTTATGCATATATTTAAAAAAAATTTAAAATCATCAATTAAAATGTTCTTTTGTGGTGTTTGTAATTATAAACTAACTAAAAGAAACAAAAAAAAAATGGTTCCTTTTAAAAATATCTAATATTAATTTTTATGCATAGATTTAAAAAAAAATCTAAAATCATCCATTGCAATGTTCTTTTGTAGTAATTGTAATCATAAACTAACTAAAAGAAACCAAAAATCATGGTTCCTTTTAAAATATTCAATTTTAATTTGTATGTATTGATTATAAAAATATCTAAAGTCATCCATTGTAATGATCCTTTTTAGTGATTGTAATCATAAACTAACTAATCGAAAGAAAAAAACATGGTTCCTTTTAAAATATTCAATTTTAATTTTAATGCATTGATTATAAAAATATCTAAGGTCATCCATTGTAATGATCTTTTTTAGTGATTGTAATCACAAACTAACTAATCGAAAGAAAAAAAAAAAATGGTTCCTTTTAAAATATTCAATTTTAATTTTTGTGCATAGATTTTAAAAAATCTAAAGTCATCCATTGAAATGTACTTTTGTAGTGTACGTAATCATAAACTAACTAAAAGAAACAAAATGTAATGGTTCCTTTTAAAAAATATTCAATTTATTTTTAATGCATAGATTTTAAAAAAAAATCTAAAATTATCCATTGAAATGTTCTTTTGTAGTGTATGTAACAAAAAAAAAATGGTTCCTTTTAAAAAATCCATTATTAATTTTTATGCATAGATTTAAAAAAAAATCTAAAATCATCCATTGCAATGTGTATGTTATCATAAACTAACTAAAAGAAACCAAAAATCATGGTTCCTTTTAAAATATACACTTTTAATATTCATGCATAGATTTCAAAAAAAAAATCAAAAATGATTCATTGAAATGCTCTTTTTGAGTGATTGTAATCATAAACTAACCAAACGAAACCAAAAAACATGGTTCCTTTTAAAAATATTCAATTTTAATTTTTCTGCATTGACTATAAAAATATCTAAAGTCATCCATTGTAATGATCTTTTTGAGTGATTGTAATCATAAACTAACTAACCGAACCAAAAAATAACATGGTTCCTTTTAAAAAATTTAATTTTCATTTTTGTGCATAGATTGTACTTTTGTATTGTACGTAATCATAAACTAACTAATAGAAACAAAAAATAATGGGTCCTTTTAAAAAATATTCAATATTAATTTTTATGCATAGATTTTAAAATATCTAAAGTCTTCCATTGAAATGTTATTTTGTACTGTATGTAATCTTAAAATTTTTTATAAGCAACAAAAAAACATGGTTCCTTTTAAAAATATTCAATATTAATTTTTTTAGTGATTTTTAGTGATTGTAATCATAAACTAACCAAACGAAATAAATAAACATGGTTCCTTTTAAAAATATTCAATATAAATTTTCATGCATAGATTTAAAAAAAAATCAAAAATGATCCATTGAAATGCTCTTTTTTAGTGATTGTAATTATTAACTAACTAAAACAAACAAAAAAAACATGGTTCCTTTTAAAATATTCAATTTTTATTTTTGTGCATAGATTGTACTTTTGTAGTGTATGTAATCATAAACTAATTAAAAGAAACAAAAAATCATGGTTCATTTTAAAAATATTCAATATTAATTTTTATGCATAGATTTAAAAAAAAAAAAAACCAAAAACCATCCATTGAAAAGTACTTTTGTAGTGTTTGTAATCATAAACTAACTAAAAGAAACAAAAAATAATGGTTCCTTTTAAAAAATATTAAATTTATTTTTAATGCATAGATTTAAAAAAAAAAAATCTAAAATCATCCACTGAAATGTTATTTTGTAATGTATGTAATCATAAACAAACTAACAGAAAAAAAAAACAGTAAGGGCGGTATAGTCGAGTATACTCGACAATATAAACGCAGCACAAATGGTAGGCGGTGCCACTCCCTCAATCTACAAAAACATATTGATCTGACGTTGCCTATTTAAATAGTGTTGAAAATATCAAGAAAATCGGTGAAAAATGTGGACTCTACTAAAAATTTAATTTTGTTGGCCTCTGAGGGGTAGCCATCAAAGAGAGGCGAAATTTGTGGTATGCAGTTTTTAAGATGTATTATTAGTTGTGGAGATATAGCTTTTCTAAGAAAAATACTAGGGGTGGAGTTTTGTAGAGTTACTCATTCTGAGTCTACATACCGACTTTCATGTTTCTAACTCTATGGATGTTTGAGTTATAGTATTTTCAAAAAGAGGGTGGTGCTGGATGGGCGGCAAGGAGTGGGCGTGGAACAAAACCATTCAAACTTGATCTGCTGCCGAGCATCACGATTCTACCCAACAAATTTCAAGTCGCTAGCTCTTATAGTTTCCGGGAACCATTAGTGTGGACGGACGGGCAGACGGAGTGACGGACATTCGGACGGACGTGGCTTAATCAATTTCTCTTGTCGCCCCGATCAAGAATATATATACTTTATGGGGTCCCCCTCCCCTCCTTCACAGCGTTACATACATTTGGCCTTTGCAAAAACACCCTAAGATAACACAGTTTGTGTTCAGGGTATAAACATGGTTCCTTTTATATGTATTCAATATTAAATTTTTTGCATAGATTTCAAAAACAATCAAAAATCATCCATTGAAATGCTTTGTTAGATTGAATATAATCATAAACAAACTAAAACTTTAAAAATATCCAATTCCGACGAATGATTCATCGTAATAAATTCTAAGACTCTGTGCAAAGTTTCAGCTCGATAGCTTCAAAACTGAGGGACTAGTTTGCATACATACAGACAGACAGAGAGACAGACAGACAGACGGACATGGCTAAATCAACTCGTCTTGTCGTCCTGATCAAGAATATATATACTTTATATAGTCGGAAATTAATATTTCGATCTGTTACAAACTCCGTGACAAAGTTATTATACTATTTCACATAAGTGAAAAGTATAAAAAAATGGTTCCTATTAAAAAATATGCAATATTAATTTTTATGCATAGATTTTAAAATATCTAAAGTCTTCCAATGAAATGTTCTTTTGTATTGTATGTAATCTTAAAATTTTTAAAAGCAACAAAAAAACATGGTTCCTTTTAAAAATATTCAATATTAATTCTTTTTAGTGATTTTTAGTGATTGTAATCATAAACTAACCAAACGAAATAAAAAACCAGTAAGGACGCTAACTTCAGCAAGGCTGAAGTTTAAATACTCTTCACGCTTTTTTCTTGTGCCACGCTTATTTTTTTTATTGAATATATTTTTTCTTCATCTAATTAGCCTATATACAAATTTTCATTGTTTTTGCTCATTGGGTGCCGGAGATATGCAAATTATTGATTTTTGGAAAAAATGGGCGTAACCATGCCCATTTTTGTCAAAATAGTTTTAATGCCTCCCCAAGAACATAACTGTGAAGTTTCATGTCAATTGGATAAGAAACAAAAAAAGTTTTCCATACAACGACGTGAATATTGCTTCTCTTCCTCTTCTTCATTTTGTATTGCAGCTACCAGTTCCAGTTGCCCGATCTCAAAGAAACTTTCAGGTATTTAATCGAACCATGCAAAACTACTATGTTTGAAATTTCAGCCCTCTATCATACAAAACAAAAAAGTTTTCCATACAACGACGTTAAATCTTAATTTCTCTTCCT
This sequence comes from Phortica okadai, assembly GCA_034638295.1. Classification (NCBI taxonomy): domain Eukaryota; kingdom Metazoa; phylum Arthropoda; class Insecta; order Diptera; family Drosophilidae; genus Phortica; species Phortica okadai. Next base: position 24,614,563 of record CM067851.1, on the reverse strand, counting down.
CTTCTTCATTTTGTATGGCAGCTACCAGTTCTAGTTGCCCGATCTCAATGAAACTTTCAGGCATTATGTAGGACTATGTTAAACTACTATGTTTGAAATTTCAGCTCTCTATCTTTCAAAACAAAAAAGTTTTCATATAACGATTAAAATTTGATTTTTTTCTTCATTTCGTATGGGGGCTGCCAGTTCCAATAATCCGATATGGCCGGTTCCGACCAATGATTTGACCACACATTAGAGAAGACTGCCTGCAAAATTTCAGCTCGATATCTTCAAAACTGTGGGAGGAGATAGCATATTCACAGACAGACGGACAGACGGACATGGCTATATCAACTCGTCTTGTCGAGCTGATCAAGAATTTATATACTTTATTCAGGGGAGGAGATAAAATTGTGGGTTGCAGTTTTGTTGAGTTACTCATTCTGAGTCTACATACCGACTTTCATGTTTCTAACTCTATGGATGTTTGAGTTATAACATTTTCAAAAAGAGGGCGGTGCTGGATGGGCGGCAAGGAGTGGGCGTGGAACAAAACCATTCAAACTTGATCTGCTGCCAAGCATCTACCCACCAAATTTCAAGTCGCTAGCTCTCATAGTTTTCCATACAACGACGTGAATATTGCTTCTCTTCCTCTTCTTCATTTTGTATGGCAGCTACCAACCCAGTTGCCCGAACTCAAGGAAACTTTCAGGTACTTAATCGAACCATGCAAAACTACTATGTTTGAAATTTCAGCCCTCTATCATACAAAACAAAAAAGTTTTCCATACAACGACGTTAAATCTTAATTTCTCTTCCTCTTCTTTATTTTGTATGCCAGCTACCAGATCTAGTTGCCCGATCTCAACGAAACTTTCAGGTACTTAATCGAACCATGCAAAACTACTATGTTTGAAATTTCAGCTCTCTATCTTTCAAAACAAAAAAGTTTTCCATATAACGATTCATTGAAATGTACTTTTGTAGTGTACGTAATCATAAACTAACTAAAAGAAACAAAAGGTAATGGTTCCTTTTAAAAAATATTCAATTTATTTTTAATGCATAGATTTTAAAAAATCTAAAATCATCCAATTTTGTAATGTTTGTAATCATAAACAAACTAACAGAATAAAAACAGTAAGGGTGGTATAGTCGAGTATACTCGACAATATAAACCCTGCACAAATGGTAGGCGGTGCCACCCCCTCAATCTACAAAAACATCGGAAAATCGGTCAAAAAATGTGGATTCTACTAAAAATTTAATTTGGTTGGCTTCTGAGGGGTAGCCATCAAAGAGATGGTAATATTGTGGTATGCAGTTTTCAAGATGTATTATTAGTTGTGGAGATATAGTATTTTTAAGAAAAATACTAGTGGTGGAGAAATTAAGGGGAGGGGTAAAATTGTTGTTTGAAGTTTTGTAGAGTTACTCATTCTGAGTCTACATACCGACTTTCATTTTTCTAACTCTTTGGAATTTTGAGTTATAGCATTTTCAAAAAGAGGGTGGTGCTGGATGGGCGGCAAGGAGTGGGCGTGGAACAAAACCATTCAAACTTGATCTGCTGCCGAGCATCACGATTCTACCCACCAAATTTCAAGTCGCTAGCTCTTATAGTTTCCGAGAACCATTAGTGAGGACGGTCGGACGGAGAGACGGACGGTCGGACGGACGTGGCTAAATCAATTTCTCTTGTCGTCCCGATCAAGAATATATATACTTTATGGGGTCCCCTTCCCCTCCTTCAAAGCGTTACATACATTTGGCTTTTGCACAAACACCCTATGATACACAGTATGTGTACAGGGTATAAACATGGTTCCTTTAAAATGTATTCAATATTAAATTGTTTGCATAGATTTAAAAAAAAAATAAAAAAACATCTATTGAAATGCTCTTTTGTATGAATGTAATCATAAACTAACTAAAAGAAACAAAAAACATGGGAGGGGTAAAATTGTTGTTTGAAGTTTTGTAGAGTTACTCATTCTGAGTCTACATACCGACTTTCATGTTTCTAACTCTTTGGATGTTTGAGTTATAGCATTTTCAAAAAGAGGTTGGTGCTGGATGGGCGGCAAGGAGTGGGCGTGGAACAAAACCATTCAAACTTGATCTGCTACCAAGCATCTACCCACCAAATTTCAAGTCGCTAGCTCTTATAGTTTCCGAGAACCATTAGTGAGGACGGACGGACGGACAGATGGAGAGACGAACAGTCGGACGGACGTGGCTTAATCAATTTCTCTTGTTGTCCCGATCAAGAATATATATACTTTATGGGGTCCTCCTCTCCTCCTTCACAGCGTTACATACATTTGGCTTTTGCACAAACAAAAAAAAAATGGTTCCTTTTAAAAAAATTAAATATTAATTTTTTATGCATATATTTAAAAAAAAAAATTTAAAATCATCAATTGAAATGTTCTTTTGTAGTGTTTGTAATTATAAACTATTTAAAAGAAACCAAAAATCATGGTTCCTTTTAAAATATACAAAATTAATATTCATGCATAGATTTAAAAAAAAAAATCAAAAATGATTTATTGAAATGCTCTTTTTGAGTGATTGTAATCATAAACTAACTAAACGAAACCAAAAACATGGTTCCTTTTAAAAATAATCAATATTAATTTTTATGCAAACATTTTAATATATATAAAGTCATCCATTGAAGTGTACTTTTGTAGTGTAGATTACATACTTTAACTAAAAGAAACCAAAAATCATTGTTCCTTTTAAAATATTCAATTTTAATTTTATAAAAATATATAAAGTCATCCATTGTAATGATCTTTTTTAGTGATTGTAATCACAAACTAACTAATCGAAAGAAAAAACATGGTTCCTTTTAAAATATTCAATTTTAATTTTTGTGAATAGATTTAAAAAAAATCTAAAGTCATCCATTGAAATGTACTTTTGTAGTGTACGTAATCATAAACTAACTAAAAGAAACAAAAGGTAATGGTTCCTTTTAAAAAATATTCAATTTATTTTTAATGCATAGATTTTAAAAAATCTAAAATCATCCAATTTTGTAATGTTTGTAATCATAAACAAACTAACAGAATAAAAACAGTAAGGGTGGTATAGTCGAGTATACTCGACAATATAAACCCTGCACAAATGGTAGGCGGTGCCACCCCCTCAATCTACAAAAACATCGGAAAATCGGTCAAAAAATGTGGATTCTACTAAAAATTTAATTTTGTTGGCTTCTGAGGGGTAGCCATCAAAGAGATGGTAATATTGTGGTATGCAGTTTTCAAGATGTATTATTAGTTGTGGAGATATAGTATTTTTAAGAAAAATACTAGTGGTGGAGAAATTAAGGGGAGGGGTAAAATTGTTGTTTGAAGTTTTGTAGAGTTACTCATTCTGAGTCTACATACCGACTTTCATTTTTCTAACTCTTTGGAATTTTGAGTTATAGCTTTTTCAAAAAGAGGGTGGTGCTGAATAGGCGGCAAGGAGTGGGCGTGGAACAAAACCATTCAAACTTGATCTGCTGCCAAGCATCTACCCACCAAATTTCAAGTCGATAGCTCTCATAGTTTCCGAGAACCATTAGTGAGGACGGTCGGATGGAGAGACGGACGGTCGGACGGACGTGGCTAAATCAATTTCTCTTGTTGTCCCGATCAAGAATATATATACTTTATGGGGTCCCCTTCCCTTCCTTCACAGCGTTACATACATTTGGCTTTTGCACAAACACCCTATGATACACAGTATGTGTACAGGGTATAAACATGGTTCCTTTAAAATGTATTCAATATTAAATTTTTTGCATAGATTTAAAAAAATAAAATAAAAAAAAATCCATTGAAATGCTCTTTTGTATAAATGTAATCATAAACTAACTAAAAGAAACAAAAAACATGGTTCCTTTTAAAAATATTCAAAATTAATTTTTATACATAGATTTAAAAAAAAAAACCAAAAACCCATCCATTGAAAAGTACTTTTGAAGTGTTTGTAATCATAAACTAACTAAAAGAACCAAAAAACCATAGTTCCTTTTAAAACTAGTCAATATTAATTATTATGCATAGATTTTAAAAAATCTAAAGTCATCCATTGAAATGTACTTTTGTAGTGTATGTAACAAAAAAAAAAAAAAATGGTTCCTTTTAAAAATATTCAATATTAATTTTTTATGCATAGATTTTAAGAAAAAATCTAAAATCATCCATTGCAATGTTCTTTTGTAGTGTATGTAATCATAAACTAACTAAAAAAAACCAAAAGTTATGGTTCCTTTTAAAATATACAATTTTATTTAAATACTGCTAAAAATTACAAGAAAATCGGTCAAAAAATGTGGATTCTACTAAAAATTTAATTTTGTTGGCCTCTGAGGGGTAGCCATCAAAGAGATGGTAATATTGTGGTATGCAGTTTTCAAGATGTATTATGAGTTGTGGAGATATAGCTTTTTTAAGAAAAATACTAGTGGCGGAGAAATTAAGGGGAGGGGTAAAATTGTTGTTTGAAGTTTTGTAGAGTTACTCATTCTGAGTCTACATACCGACTTTCATGTTTCTAACTCTTTGGATGTTTGAGTTATAGCATTTTCAAAAAGAGGTTGGTGCTGGATGGGCGGCAAGGAGTGGGCGTGGAACAAAACCATTCAAACTTGATCTGCTGCCGAGCATCACGATTCTACCCACCAAATTTCAAGTCGCTAGCTCTTATAGTTTCCGAGAACCATTAGTGAGGACGGCCGGACGGACAGATGGAGAGACGAACAGTCGGACGGACGTGGCTTAATAAATTTCTCTTGTTGTCCCGATCAAGAATATATATACTTTATGGGGTCCTCCTCTCCTCCTTCACAGCGTTACATACATTTGGCTTTTGCACAAACAAAAAAAAAAAATGGTTCCTTTTAAAAAAATTAAATATTAATTTTTTAGCATATATTTAAAAAAAAATTTAAAATCATCAATTGAAATGTTCTTTTGTCGTGTTTGTAATTATAAACTGTTTAAAAGAAACCAAAAATCATGGTTCCTTTTAAAATATACAAAATTAATATTCATGCATAGATTTAAAAAAAAAATCAAAAATGATTTATTGAAATGCTCTTTTTGAGTGATTGTAATCATAAACTAACTAAACGAAACCAAAAACATGGTTCCTTTCAAAAATAATCAATATTAATTTTTATGCAAACATTTTAATAAAGTCATCCATTGAAGTGTACTTTTGTAGTGTAGATTACATACACCAACTAAAAGAAACCAAAAATCATTGTTCCTTTTAAAATATTCAATTTTAATTTTATAAAAATATATAAAGTCATCCATTGTAATGATCTTTTTTAGTGATTGTAATCATAAACTAACTAATCGAAAGAAAAAAACATGGTTCCTTTTAAAATATTCAATTTCAATTTTTGTGCATAGATTTAAAAAAAATCTAAAGTCATCCATTGAAATGTACTTTTGTAGTGTACGTAATCATAAACTAACTAAAAGAAACAAAAGGTAATGGTTCCTTTTAGAAAATATTCAATTTATTTTTAATGCGTAGATTTTAAAAAAATCTAAAATCATCCAATTTTGTAATGTTTGTAATCATAAACAAACTAACAGAATAAAAACAGTAAGGGTGGTATAGTCGAGTATACTCGACAATATAAACCCTGCACAAATGGTAGGCGGTGCCACCCCCTCAATCTACAAAATCATCGGAAAATCGGTCAAAAAATGTGGATTCTACTAAAAATTTAATTTTGTTGGCCTCTGAGGGGTAGCCATCAAAGAGAGGGTAATATTGTGGTATGCAGTTTTTAAGATGTATTATTAGTTGTGGAGATATAGCTTTTTTAAGAAAAATACTAGGGCTGGAGAAATTAAGGGGAGGGGGTAAAATTGTGGTTTGAAGTTTTGTAGAGTTACTTTTTCTGAGTCTACATACCGACTTTCATTTTTCTAACTCTTTGGAATTTTGAGTTATAGCATTTTCAAAAAGAGGGTGGTGCTGAATAGGCAGCAAAGAGTGGGCGTGGAACAAAACCATTCAAACTTGATCTGCTACCAAGCATCTACCCACCAAATTTCAAGTCGCTAGCTCTCATAGTTTCCGAGAACCATTAGTGAGGACGGTCGGACGGACGTGGCTAAATCAATTTCTCTTGTCGTCCCGATCAAGAATATATATACTTTATGGGGTCCCCTTCCCCTCCTTCACAGCGTTACATACATTTGGCTTTTGCACAAACACCCTATGATACACAGTATGTGTACAGGGTATAAACATGGTTCCTTTAAAATGTGTTCGATATTAAATTTTTTGCATAGATTTAAAAAAAACAAATAAAAAACATCTATTGAAATGCTCTTTTGTATGAATGTAATCATAAACTAACTAAAAGAAACAAAAAACATGGTTCCTTTTAAAAATATTCAATATTAATTTTTATACATAGAATTAAAAAAAAAAAACCAAAAACCATCCATTGAAAAGTACTTTTGAAGTGTTTGTAATCATAAACTAACTAAAAGAACCAAAAAACCATAGTTCCTTTTAAAACAAGTCAATATTAATTATTATGCATAGATTTTAAAAAATCTAAAGTCATCCATTGAAATGTACTTTTCTAGTGTATGTAACAAAAAAAAAATGGCTCCTTTTAAAAATATTCAATATTAATTTTTTTGCATAGATTATAAGAAAAAAAATCTAAAATCATCCATTGCAATGTTCCTTTGTAGTATATGTAATCATAAACTAACTAAAAAAAACCAAAAGTTATGGTTCCTTTTAAAATATACAATTTTATTTAAATACTGCTAAAAATATCAAGAAAATCGTTAAAAAAATGTGGATTCTACTAAAAATTTAATTTTGTTGGCCTCTGAGGGGTAGCCATCAAAGAGATGGTAATATTGTGGTATGCAGTTCTCAAGATGTATTATTAGTTGTGGAGATATAGCTTTTTTAAGAAAAATACTAGTGGCGGAGAAATTAAGGGGAGGGGTAAAATTGTTGTTTGAAGTTTTGTAGAGTTACTCATTCTGAGTCTACATACCGACTTTCATGTTTCTAACTCTTTGGATGTTTGAGTTATAGCATTTTCAAAAAGAGGTTGGTGCTGGATGGGCGGCAAGGAGTGGGCATGGAACAAAACCATTCAAACTTGATCTGCTGCCGAGCATCACGATTCTACCCACCAAATTTTAAGTCGCTAGCTCTTATAGTTTCCGAGAACCATTAGTGAGGACGGACGGACGGACGGACAGATGAAGAGACGAACAGTCGGACGAACGTGGCTTAATCAATTTCTCTTGTCGTCCCGATCAAGAATATATATACTTTATGGGGTCCCCCTCCCCTCCTTCACAGCGTTACATACATTTGGCTTTTGCACAAACACCCTATGATACACAGTATGTGTTCCTTTTAAATGTCTTCAATATTCAATTTTTTGCATACATTTAAAAAAAATAAATAAAAAAACATCCATTGAAATTCTCTTTTGTATGACTGTAATCATAAACTAACTAAAAGAAACAAAAAACATGGTTCCTTTTAAAAATATTCAATATTAATTTTTATGCATAGATTTAAAAAAAAAAAACAAAAACCATCTATTGAAAAGTACTTTTGTAGAGTTTGTAATCATAAACTAACTAGTCGAAAGAAAAAAACATGGTTCCTTTTAAAATATTCAATTTTAATTTTTGTGCATAGATTTTAAAAAATCTAAAGTCATCCATTGAAATGTAGTTTTGTAGTGTACGTAATCATAAACTAACTAAAAGAAACAAAAGGTAATGGTTCCTTTTAAAAAATATTCAATTTATTTTTAATGCGTAGATTTAAAAAAAATCTAAAATCATCCAATTTTGTAATGTTTGTAATCATAAACAAACTAACAGAAAAAAAACAGTAAGGGTGGTATAGTCGAGTATACTCGACAATATAAACCCTGCACAAATGGTAGGCGGTGCCACCCCCTCAATCTACAAAAACATCGGAAAATCGGTCAAAAAATGGGGATTCTACTAAAAATATAATTTTGTTGGCCTCTGAAGGGTAGCCATCAAAGAGAGGGTAATATTGTGGTATGCAGTTTTTAAGATGTATTGTTAGTTGTGGAGATATAGCTTTTTTAAGAAAAATACTAGGGCTGGAGAAATTATGGGGAGGGGGTAAAATTGTGGTTTGAAGTTTTCTAGAGTTACTCATTCCGAGTCTACATACCGACTTTCATTTTTCTAACTCTTTGGAATTTTAAGTTATAGCATTTTCAAAAAGAGGGTGGTGCTGAATAGGCGGCAAGGAGTGGGCGTGGAACAAAACCATTCAAACTTGATCTGCTACCAAGCATCTACCCACCAAATTTCAAGTCGCTAGCTCTCATAGTTTCCGAGAACCATTAGTGACGATGCACAGTGGGGCCTTCTGAGTTTTTCCATTGCAAAAATCATATCTTCTGAACGAATAAAGATAATTGCATGAAATAAGTTTTGTTTGAAAGGGAATTCCTTAAGCTTTAAAACAAGCCATCGTTCAATATCTGGGAGCGGCATAGTAGGTTGTCAAAGTCAGAATTTGTTTCCGGTGCAGCTTTAGCGTCAGAAAATGGCTAGTTTTCCATTGTTTATAAACTTAGAAATTTGCGACTGTACACAGTATATAAAATCTTGATCAGTATCACAAGACGAGTTGATATACCCATTTTTGTCCGTCCGTATGTACGTCTATCAGTATTTTTACAATATCTGCCACAATTTTGAAGTTATCGACCTGAAATTTTGCACAGTGTCTTCTTTTCTGTGCGATCAACTCATAAGTCGGAATCGGCATGATCGGGCTATTAGAACTGGTAGTCCCCATACGAAAAGAAGAAGAAAAATGAACAAAACTTGATTCGTTGTATAGAAAACTTTTTTGTTTTTGAAGATAGAGGGATGAAACTTCAAACATAGTACTTTCACATAGTTCGACAAAATGCTAGAAAGTTTCATTGAGATAGGGCAACTGGAACTGGTACCTGCCATACGAAATGAAGAAGAGGAAGAGAAGCATATTTAAGTCGTTGTATGGAAAACTTTTTTGATTTTCAACATAAAGAGCTGAAATTTAAAATGTAGTCTTGTAGTAGGCCAATTACCTATAAGTATCATTATGATCGAACCACTGGAACTGGCACATGCCATACAAAATGTAGGAAATTAAGACATTTTACCCCCCTTTACACCGTCTACGATCAATTTTACGCACCAGCAGCATTGCAAAATACAACAGGTTGCTTCCTATGACAACATTGGTTCACTTTATAAACATTTTAAAGCTGTTACAGAGAAACTTTTTACTTTGCATTCTTCCTCTTATAGCTGCGGCAGCGACTTTTTGCGTATTTTTCTGCGAGGTTTCGACCGTTTTCTAATAAATGGATCCAAAGGGGTATGACCTTTTTTGAATTAGGTAAAGGAATATCTAAATAACATATGTTTAAAATTTGGAAGGTGAAATAAAATGAGGTTTTCTTTAATTGTCCACCAAAGTTCAAAAATACCCAAAAAATAGATAGTTCGAAAAACAGCTCCCTTAAAAAAACTACAACTGCCAAAGGCTTCATATTTATGTTATAACACTATAATTTAGCTACCTAAGAATATAAATTAATTCGATAATGATTCCTGTTATAATTGCGTTGCTATTCCAAATCAAAGATGGCGAATTTACAAAAAATATAGTATGTTATTAAAAGTTGAAAAAAGGGTCAACTTTGACTGGCGATAGCTTTCAAACTATAATTTCGATTTCTTTAAGGTTAATATTTCCTTAATCTCTGGAAAATTGTCTATCAGGCTCATATAATTGTTTTATCAAAAGCGTTCATGAAATTTTTGATTTTTGCCAGCTGAATGTATCTAAGGCCCCTCTGTGCGACGGTCGGACGGAGAGACGGACGGTCGGACGAACGTGGCTAAATCAATTTCTCTTGTCGTCCCGATCAAGAATATATATATATTATGGGGTCCCCTTCCCCTCCTTCACAGCGTTACATACATTTGGCTTTTGCACAAACACCCTATGATACACAGTATGTGTACAGGGTATAAACATGGTTCCTTTAAAATGTATTCAATATTAAATTGTTTGCATAGATTTAAAAAAAAAATAAAAAAAAACATCCATTGAAATGCTCTTTTGTATGAATGTAATCATAAACTAACTAAAAGAAACAAAAAACATGGTTCCTTTTAAAAATATTCAATATTAATTTCTATGCATAGATTTAAAAAAAAAAAACCAAAAACCATCCATTGAAAAGTACTTTTGAAGTGTTTGTAATCATAAACTAACTAAATGAAACAAAAAACCATAGTTCCTTTTAAAACTAGTCAATATTAATTATTATGATTAGATTTTAAAAAATCTAAAGTCATCCAATGAAATGTACTTTTGTAGTGTATGTAACAAAAAACATTTTTCTAACTCTTTGGAATTTTGAGTTATAGCTTTTTCAAAAAGAGGGTGGTGCTGAATAGGCGGCAAGGAGTAGGCGTGGAATAAAACCATTCAAACTTGATCTGCTACCAATCATCTACCCACCAAATTTCAAGTCGCTAGCTCTCATAGTTTCCGAGAACCATTAGTGAGGACGGTCGGACGGAGAGACGGATGGTCGGACGGACGTGGCTAAATCAATTTCTCTTGTCGTCCCGATCAAGAATATATATACTTTATGGGGTCCCCTTCCCCTCCTTCACAGCGTTACATACATTTGGCTTTTGCACAAACACCCTATGATACACAGTATGTGTACAGGGTATTAACATGGTTCCTTTAAAATGTATTCAATATTAAAATTTTTGCATAGATTTAAAAAAAAAATAAAAAAACATCCATTGAAATGCTCTTTTGTATGAATGTAATCATAAACTAACTAAAAGAAACAAAAAACATGGTTCCTTTTAAAAATATTCAATATTAATTTTTATACATAGATTTAAAAAAAAAAAACAAAAACCATCCATTGAAAAGTACTTTTGATGTGTTTGTAATCATAAACTAACTAAAAGAACCAAAAAACCATAGTTCCTTTTAAAACAAGTCAATATTAATTATTATGCATAGATTTTAAAAAATCTAAAGTCATCCATTGAAATGTACTTGTGTAGTGTATGTAACAAAAAAAAAAAAATGGTTCCTTTTAAAAATATTCAATATTCATTTTTTATGCATAGATTTTAAGAAAGAAATCGAAAATCATCCATTGCAATGTTCTTTTGTAGTGTATGTAATCTTAAACTAACTAAAAAAAACCAAAAGTTATGGTTCCTTTTAAAATATACAATTTTATTTAAATACTGCTAAAAATTACAAGAAAATCGGTCAAAAAATGTGGATTCTACTAAAAATTTAATTTTGTTGGCCTCTGAGGGGTAGCCATCAAAGAGATGGTAATATTGTGGTATGCAGTTTTCAAGATGTATTATTAGTTGTGGAGATATAGCTTTTTTAAGAAAAATACTAGTGGCGGAGAAATTAAGGGGAGGGGTAAAATTGTTGTTTGAAGTTTTGTAGAGTTACTCATTCTGAGTCTACATACCGACTTTCATGTTTCTAACTCTTTGGATGTTTGAGTTATAGCATTTTCAAAAAGAGGTTGGTGCTGGATGGGCGGCAAGGAGTGGGCGTGGAACAAAACCATTCAAACTTGATCTGCTGCCGAGCATCACGATTCTACCCACCAAATTTCAAGTCGCTAGCTCTTATAGTTTCCGAGAACCATTAGTGAGGACGGACGGACGGACAGATGGAGAGACGAACAGTCGGACGGACGTGGCTTAATCAATTTCTCTTGTTGTCCCGATCAAGAATATATATACTTTATGGGGTCCTCCTCTCCTCCTTCACAGCGTTACATACATTTGGCTTTTGCACAAACAAAAAAAAAATGGTGCCTTTTAAAATATTTAATTTTAATTTTTGTGCATAGATTTAAAAAAAAATCTAAAATCACCAATTGAAATGTTCTTTTGTAGTGTTTGTAATTATAAACTATTTAAAAGAAACCAAAAATCATGGTTCCTTTTAAAATATACAAAATTAATATTCATGCATAGATTTAAAAAAAAAATCAAAAATGATTTATTTAAATGCTCTTTTTGAGTGATTGTAATCATAAACTAACTAAACGAAACCAAAAACATGGTTCCTTTTAAAAATAATCAATATTAATTTTTATGCAAACATTTTAATATATATAAAGTCATCCATTGAAGTGTACTTTTGTAGTGTAGATTACATACTTTAACTAAAAGAAACCAAAAATCATTGTTCCTTTTAAAATATTCAATTTTAATTTTTATGCATTGATTATAAAAATATATAAAGTCATCCATTGTAATGATCTTTTTTAGTGATTGTAATCACAAACTAATTAATCGAAAGAAAAAAAACATGGTTCCTTTTAAAATATTTAATTTTAATTTTTGTGCATAGATTTAAAAAAAATCTAAAGTCATCCATTGAAATGTACTTTTGTAGTGTACGTAATCATAAACTAACTAAAAGAAACAAAAGGTAATGGTTCCTTTTAAAAAAAATTCAATTTATTTTTAATGCATAGATTTTAAAAAATCTAAAATCATCCAATTTTGTAATGTTTGTAATCATAAACAAACTAACAGAATAAAAACAGTAAGGGTGGTATAGTCGAGTATACTCGACAATATAAACCCTGCACAAATGGTAGGCGGTGCCACCCCCTCAATCTACAAAAACATCGGAAAATCGGTCAAAAAATGTGGATTCTACTAAAAATTTAATTTTGTTGGCCTCTGAGGGGTAGCCATCAAAGAGATGGTAATATTGTGGTATGCAGTTTTCAAGATGTATTATTAGTTGTGGAGATATAGTATTTTTAACACTAAACCTACCAGGCGGGTCAAAATGACCCATTTTCAACTTTTGGGCAGGATTTCTTTGAAAATAACATTGCCAAATTGCCATTTGCATTTATGACTTTTATTTAAGAACCAATTGAAAGTGTTTTTCAAAATTTACTCAAATCTAGTTAATTTTATTACCGAGTAATAAAAGTAGTGTGCTCTAACTACCGCAAGGGGTCAATTTGACCCGTGCATAAGATCTGAACCTCGATTTGTATTTTTTGTGGTAAAAAACTTCGAAAATATAAAAAACAAATCTTCGAGAACCCAAAAATTTTCAAAATAAGCGGTGATCATGAATAAAGTTAGCATATTATTTATCTGTTTTCTATACTTCATTGAATCAATTCATTCAATTGAAGACAATTTAATTTTTTTCCTGTATTAGTTTTATGTTTTTTATATATAATATATTAACTATTTTGAACCGATATTTGAAGAATATTGTTCATTAAAGTACCATGTTGGCCTAATTGATATATTTTTCGCTATATATAGTAAAATATGCAAAATTCTAATGACGGGTCATTTTGACCCGCTGTGGTAGGAATAGGTATACATGAAGTGTCGGTAGGTTTAGTGTTAAGAAAAATACTAGTGGTGGAGAAATTAAGGGGAGGGGTAAAATTGTTGTTTGAAGTTTTGTAGAGTTACTCATTCTGAGTCTACATACCGACTTTCATTTTTCTAACTCTTTGGAATTTTGAGTTATAGCATTTTCAAAAAGAGGGTGGTGCTGAATAGGCGGCAAGGAGTGGGCGTGGAACAAAACCATTCAAACTTGATCTGCTACCAAGCATCTACCCACCAAATTTCAAGTCGCTAGCTCTCATAGTTTCCGAGAACCATTAGTGAGGACGGTCGGACGGCCGTGGCTAAATCAATTTCTCTTGTCGTCCCGATCAAGAATATATATACTTTATGGGGTCCCCTTCCCCTCCTTCACAGCGTTACATACATTTGGCTTTTGCACAAACACCCTATGATACACAGTATGTGTACAGGGTATAAACATGGTTCCTTTAAAATGTGTTCAATATTAAATTTTTTGCATAGATTTAAAAAAAAAAATAAAAAACATCTATTGAAATGCTCTTTTGTATGAATGTAATCATAAACTAACTAAAAGAAACAAAAAACATGGTTCCTTTTAAAAATATTCAATATTAATTTTTATGCATAGATTTAAAAAAAAAAAACCAAAAACCATCCATTGAAAAGTACTTTTGAAGTGTTTGTAATCATAAACTAACTAAAAGAAACAAAAAACCATAGTTCCTTTTAAAACTAGTCAATATTAATTATTATGCATAGATTTTAAAAAATCTAAAGTCATCCATTGAAATGTACTTTTGTAGTGTATGTAACAAAAAAAAAAATGGCTCCTTTTAAAAATATTCAATATTAATTTTTTTGCATAGATTATAAGAAAAAAATCTAAAATCATCCATTGCAATGTACCTTTGTAGTATATGTAATCATAAACTAACTAAAAAAAAACCAAAAATTATGGTTCCTTTTAAAATATACAATTTTATTTAAATACTGCTAAAAATATCAAGAAAATCGGTCAAAAAATGTGGATTCTACTAAAAATTTAATTTTGTTGGCCTCTGAGGGGTAGCCATCAAAGAGAGGGTAATATTGTGGTATGCAGTTTTTAATTTAGTTGTGGAGATATAGCTTTTTTAAGAAAAATACTAGTGGTGGAGAAATTAAGGGGAGGGGGTAAAATTGTGGTTTGAAGTTTTGTAGAGATACTCATTCTGAGTCTACATACCGACTTTCATTTTTCTAACTCTTTGGAATTTTGAGTTATAGCATTTTCAAAAAGAGGTTGGTGCTGGATAGGCGGCAAGGAGTGGACGTGGAACAAAACCATTCAAACTTGGTCTGCTGCCAAGCATCTACCCACCAAATTTCAAGTCGCTAGTTCTCATAGTTTCCGAGAACCATTAGTGAGGACGGTCGGACGGAGAGACGGACGGTCGGACGGACGTGGCTAAATCAATTTCTCTTGTCGTCCCGATCAAGAATATATATACTTTATGGGGTCCCCTTCCCCTCCTTCACAGCGTTACATACATTTGGCTTTTGCACAAACACCCTATGATACACAGTATGTGTACAGGGTATAAAGATGGTTCCTTTAAAATGTATTCAATATTAAATTGTTTGCATAGATTTAAAAAAAAAAATAAAAAAAACATCCATTGAAATGCTCTTTTGTATGAATGTAATCATAAACTAACTAAAAGAAACAAAAAACATGGTTCGTTTTAAAAATATTCAATATTAATTTTTATGCATAGATTTACAAAAAAAAAAAAAAAAAAAAAAAAAACCATCCATTGAAAAGTACTTTTGAAGTGTTTGTAATCATAAACTAACTAAATGAAACAAAAAACCATAGTTCCTTTTAAAACTAGTCAATATTAATTATTATGATTAGATTTTAAAAAATCTAAAGTCATCCAATGAAATGTACTTTTGTAGTGTATGTAACAAAAAACATTTTTCTAACTCCTTGGAATTTTGAGTTATAGCTTTTTCAAAAAGAGGGTGGTGCTGAATAGGCGGCAAGGAGTGGGCGTGGAACAAAACCATTCAAACTTGATCTGCTGCCAAGCATCTACCCACCAAATTTCAAGTCGCTAGCTCTCATAGTTTCCGAGAACCATTAGTGAGGACGGTCGGACGGAGAGACGGACGGTCGGACGGACGTGGCTAAATCAATTTCTCTTGTCGTCCCGATCAAGAATATATATACTTTATGGGGTCCCCTTCCCCTCCTTCACAGCGTTACATACATTTGGCTTTTGCACAAACACCCTATGATACACAGTATGTGTACAGGGTATAAACATGGTTCCTTTAAAATGTATTCAATATTAAATTTTTTGCATAGATTTAAAAAAAAAAAAAAAAAAACATCCATTGTAATGCTCTTTTGTATGAATGTAATCATAAACTAACTCAAAGAAACAAAAAACATGGTTCCTTTTAAAAATATTCAATATTAATTTTTATACATAGATTTAAAAAAAAAAACCAAAAACCATCCATTGAAAAGTACTTTTGAAGTGTTTGTAATCATAAACTAACTAAAAGAACCAAAAAACCATAGTTCCTTTTAAAACTAGTCAATATTAATTATTATGCATAGATTTTAAAAAATCTAAAGTCATCCATTGAAATGTACTTTTGTAGTGTATGTAACAAAAAAAAAAAAAAAATGGTTCCTTTTAAAAATATTCAATATTAATTTTTTATGCATAGATTTTAAGAAAAAAATCTAAAATCATCCATTGCAATGTTCTTTTGTAGTGTATGTTATCATAAACTAACTAAAAAAAACCAAAAGTTATGGTTCCTTTTAAAATATACAATTTTATTTAAATACTGCTTAAAATTACAAGAAAATCGGTCAAAAAATGTGGATTCTACTAAAAATTTAATTTTGTTGGCCTCTGAGGGGTAGCAATCAAAGAGATGGTAATATTGTGGTATGCAGTTTTCAAGATGTATTATTAGTTGTGGAGATATAGCTTTTTTAAGAAAAATACTAGTGGCGGAGAAATTAAGGGGAGGGGTAAAATTGTTGTTTGAAGTTTTGTAGAGTTACTCATTCTGAGTCTACATACCGACTTTCATGTTTCTAACTCTTTGGATGTTTGAGTTATAGCATTTTCAAAAAGAGGTTGGTGCTGGATGGGCGGCAAGGAGTGGGCGTGGAACAAAACCATTCAAACTTGATCTGCTGCCGAGCATCACGATTCTACCCACCAAATTTCAAGTCGCTAGCTCTTATAGTTTCCGAGAACCATTAGTGAGGACGGACGGACGGACAGATGGAGAGACGAACAGTCGGACGGACGTGGCTTAATAAATTTCTCTTGTTGTCCCGATCAAGAATATATATACTTTATGGGGTCCTCCTCTCTTCCTTCACAGCGTTACATACATTTGGCTTTTGCACAAACAAAAAAAAAATGGTTCCTTTTAAAAAAATTAAATATTAATTTTTTATGCATATATTTAAAAAAAAAATTAAAATCATCAATTGAAATGTTC
Source organism: Phortica okadai (assembly GCA_034638295.1). NCBI lineage: Eukaryota > Metazoa > Arthropoda > Insecta > Diptera > Drosophilidae > Phortica > Phortica okadai. The sequence continues at coordinate 24,597,575 of CM067851.1, read as the reverse complement.
TTTTGTAGTGTTTGTAATTATAAACTATTTAAAAGAAACCAAAAATCATGGTTCCTTTTAAAATATACAAAATTAATATTCATGCATAGATTTAAAAAAAAAATCAAAAATGATTTATTGAAATGCTCTTTTTGAGTGATTGTAATCATAAACTAACTAAACGAAACCAAAAACATGGTTCCTTTTAAAAATAATCAATATTAATTTTTATGCAAACATTTTAATATATCTAAAGTCATCCATTGAAGTGTACTTTTGTAGTGTAGATTACATACACTAACTAAAAGAAACCAAAAATCATTGTTCCTTTTAAAATATTCAATTTTAATTTTTTTGCATTGATTATAAAAATATATAAAGTCATCCATTGTAATGATCTTTTTTAGTGATTGTAATCGTAAACTAACTAATCGAAAGAAAAAAACATGGTTCCTTTTAAAAATAATCAATATTAATTTTTATGCAAACATTTTAATATATCTAAAGTCATCCATTGAAATGTACTTTTGTAGTGTACGTAATCATAAACTAACTAAAAGAAACAAAAGGTAATGGTTCCTTTTAAAAAATATTCAATTTATTTTTAATGCATAGATTTTAAAAAATCTAAAATCATCCAATTTTGTAATGTTTGTAATCATAAACAAACTAACAGAATAAAAACAGTAAGGGTGGTATAGTCGAGTATACTCGACAATATAAACCCTGCACAAATGGTAGGCGGTGCCACCCCCTCAATCTACAAAAAACATCGGAAAATCGGTCAAAAAATGTGGATTCTACTAAAAATTTAATTTTGTTGGCCTCTGAGGGGTAGCCATCAAAGAGAGGGTAATATTGTGGTATGCAGTTTTTAAGATGTATTATTAGTTGTGGAGATATAGCTTTTTTAAGAAAAATACTAGGGCTGGAGAAATTAAGGGGAGGGGGTAAAATTGTGGTTTGAAGTTTTGTAGAGTTACTCATTCTGAGTCTACATACCGACTTTCATTTTTCTAACTCTTTGGAATTTTGAGTTATAGCATTTTCAAAAAGAGGGTGGTGCTGAATAGGCGGCAAGGAGTGGGCGTGGAACAAAACCATTCAAACTTGATCTGCTACCAAGCATCTACCCACCAAATTTCAAGTCGCTAGCTCTCATAGTTTCCGAGAACCATTAGTGAGGACGGTCGGACGGAGAGACGGACGGTCGGACGGACGTGGCTAAATCAATTTCTCTTGACGTCCCGATCAAGAATATATATACTTTATGGGGTCCCCTTCCCATCCTTCACAGCGTTACATACATTTGGCTTTTGCACAAACACCCTATGATACACAGTATGTGTACAGGGTATTAACATGGTTCCTTTAAAATGTATTCAATATTAAAATTTTTGCATAGATTTAAAAAAAAAATAAAAAAACATCCATTGAAATGCTCTTTTGTATGAATGTAATCATAAACTAACTAAAAGAAACAAAAAACATGGTTCCTTTTAAAAATATTCAATATTAATTTTTATGCATAGATTTAAAAAAATCTAAAGTCATCCATTGAAATGTACTTTTGTAGTGTATGTAACAAAAAAAAAAAAATGGTTCCTTTTAAAAATATTCAATATTAATTTTTTATGCATAGATTTTAAGAAAAAAATCTAAAATCATCCATTGCAATGTTCTTTTGTAGTGTATGTTATCATAAACTAACTAAAAAAAACCAAAAGTTATGGTTCCTTTTAAAATATACAATTTTATTTAAATACTGCTTAAAATTACAAGAAAATCGGTCAAAAAATGTGGATTCTACTATAAATTTAATTTTGTTGGCCTCTGAGGGGTAGCCATCAAAGAGATGGTAATATTGTGGTATGCAGTTTTCAAGATGTATTATTAGTTGTGGAGATATAGCTTTTTTAAGAAAAATACTAGTGGTGGAGAAATTAAGGGGAGGGGTAAAATTGTTGTTTGAAGTTTTGTAGAGTTACTCATTCTGAGTCTACATACCGACTTTCATGTTTCTAACTCTTTGGATGTTTGAGTTATAGCATTTTCAAAAAGAGGGTGGTGCCGAATAGGCGGCAAGGAGTGGGCGTGGAACAAAACCATTCAAACTTGATCTGCTACCAAGCATCTACCCACCAAATTTCAAGTCGCTAGCTCTCATAGATTCCGAGAACCATTAGTGAGGACGGTCGGACGGAGAGACGGACGGTCGGACGGACGTGGCGAAATCAATTTCTCTTGTCGTCCCGATCAAGAATATATATACTTTATGGGGTCCCCTTCCCATCCTTCACAGCGTTACATACATTTGGCTTTTGCACAAACACCCTATGATACACAGTATGTGTACAGGGTATAAACATGGTTCCTTTAAAATGTGTTCAATATTAAATTTTTTGCATAGATTTAAAAAAAAAAATTAAAAAACATCTATTGAATTGCTCTTTTGTATGAATGTAATCATAAACTAACTAAAAGAAACAAAAAACATGGTTCCTTTTAAAAATATTCAATATTAATTTTTATGCATAGATTTAACAAAAAAAAACCAAAAACCATCCATTGAAAAGTACTTTTGAAGTGATTGTAATCATAAACTAACTAAAAGAAACAAAAACCATAGTTCTTTTTAAAACTAGTCAATATTAATTATTATGCATAGATTTTAAAAAATCTAAAGTCATCCATTGAAATGTACTTTTGTAGTGTATGTAACAAAAAAAAAAATGGCTCCTTTTTAAAATATTCAATATTCATTTTTTTGCATAGATTATAAGAAAAAAAATCTAAAATCATCCATTGCAATGTTCCTTTGTAGTATATGTAATCATAAACTAACTAAAAAAAACCAAAAATTATGGTTCCTTTTAAAATATACAATTTTATTTAAATACTGCTAAAAATATCAAGAAACTCGGTCAAAAAATGTGGATTCTACTAAAAATTTAATTTTGTTGGCCTCTGAGGGTAGCCATCAAAGAGATAGTAATATTGTGGTATGCAGTTCTCAAGATGTATTATTAGTTGTGGAGATATAGCTTTTTTAAGAAAAATACTAGTGGCGGAGAAATTAAGGGGAGGGGTAAAATTGTTGTTTGAAGTTTTGTAGAGTTACTCATTCTGAGTCTACATACCGACTTTCATGTTTCTAACTCTTTGGATGTTTGAGTTATAGCATTTTCAAAAAGAGGTTGGTGCTGGATGGGCGGCAAGGAGTGGACGTGGAACAAAACCATTCAAACTTGATCTGCTGCCGAGCATCACGATTCTACCCACCAAATTTCAAGTCGCTAGCTCTTATAGTTTCCGAGAACCATTAGTGAGGACGGACGGACGGACGGACAGATGAAGAGACGAACAGTCGGACGAACGTGGCTTAATCAATTTCTCTTGTCGTCCCGATCAAGAATATATATACTTTATGGGGTCCCCCTCCCCTCCTTCACAGCGATACATACATTTGGCTTTTGCACAAACACCCTATGATACACAGTATGTGTACAGGGTATAAACATGGTTCCTTTAAAATGTATTCAATATTAAATTGTTTGCATAGATTTAAAAAAAAAATAAAAAAAACATCCATTGAAATGCTCTTTTGTATGAATGTAATCATAAACTAACTAAAAGAAACAAAAAACATGGTTCCTTTTAAAAATATTCAATATTAATTTTTATGTATAGATTTAAAAAAAAAACCAAAAACCATCCATTGAAAAGTACTTTTGAAGTGTTTGTAATCATAAACTAACTAAATGAAACAAAAAACCATAGTTCCTTTTAAAACTAGTCAATATTAATTATTATGATTAGATTTTAAAAAATCTAAAGTCATCCAATGAAATGTACTTTTGTAGTGTATGTAACAAAAAACATTTTTCTAACTCTTTGGAATTTTGAGTTATAGCTTTTTCAAAAAGAGGGTGGTGCTGAATAGGCGGCAAGGAGTGGGCGTGGAACAGAACCATTCAAACTTGATCTGCTGCCAAGCATCTACCCACCAAATTTCAAGTCGCTAGCTCTCATAGTTTCCGAGAACCATTAGTGAGGACGGTCGGACGGACGTGGCTAAATCAATTTCTCTTGTCGTCCCGATCAAGAATATATATACTTTATGGGGTCCCCTTCCCCTCCTTCACAGCGTTACATACATTTGGCTTTTGCACAAACACCCTATGATACACAGTATGTGTACAGGGTATAAACTTGGTTCCTGTAAAATGTATTCAATATTAAATTTTTTGCATAGATTTAAAAAAAAAATAAAAAAACATCCATTGAAATGCTCTTTTGTATGAATGTAATCCTAAACTAACTAAAAGAAACAAAAAACAATGGTTCCTTTTAAAAATATTCAATATTAATTTTTATACATAGATTTAAAAAAAAAAAACCAAAAACCATCCATTGAAAAGTACTTTTGAAGTGTTTGTAATCATAAACTAACTAAAAGAACCAAAAAACCATATTTCCTTTTAAAACTAGTCAATATTAATTATTATGCATAGATTTTAAAAAATCTAAAGTCATCCATTGAAATGTACTTTTGTAGTGTATGTAACAAAAAAAAAAAAAAAATGGTTCCTTTTAAAAATATTCAATATTAATTTTTTATGCATAGATTTTAAGAAAAAAATCTAAAATCATCCATTGCAATGTTCTTTTGTAGTGTATGTAATCATAAACTAACTAAAAAAAAACCAAAAGTTATGGTTCCTTTTAAAATATACAATTTTATTTAAATACTGCTAAAAATTACAAGAAAATCGGTCAAAAAATGTGGATTCTACTAAAAATTTAATTTTGTTGGCCACTGAGGGGTAGCCATCAAAGAGATGGTAATATTGTGGTATGCAGTTTTCAAGATGTATTATTAGTTGTGGAGATATAGCTTTTTTAAGAAAAATACTAGTGGCGGAGAAATTAAGGGGAGTGGTAAAATTGTTGTTTGAAGTTTTGTAGAGTTACTCATTCTGAGTCTACATACCGACTTTCATGTTTCTAACTCTTTGGATGTTTGAGTTATAGCATTTTCAAAAAGAGGTTGGTGCTGGATGGGCGGCAAGGAGTGGGCGTGGAACAAAACCATTCAAACTTGATCTGCTGCCGAGCATCACCCACCAAATTTCAAGTCGCTAGCTCTTATAGTTTCCGAGAACCATTAGTGAGGACGGACGGACGAACGGACGGACAGATGGAGATACGAACAGTCGGACGGACGTGGCTTAATAAATTTCTCTTGTTGTCCCGATCAAGAATATATATACTTTATGGGGTCCTCCTCTCCTCCTTCACAGCGTTACATACATTTGGCTTTTGCACAAACAAACAAAAAAATGGTTCCTTTTAAAAAAATTAAATATTAATTTTTTATGCATATATTTAACAAAAAATTTAAAATCATCAATTGAAATGTTCTTTTGTAGTGTTTGTAATTATAAACTATTTAAAAGAAACCAAAAATCATGGTTTCTTTTAAAATATACAAAATTAATATTCATGCATAGATTTAAAAAAAAAAATCAAAAATGATTTATTGAAATGCTCTTTTTGAGTGATTGTAATCATAAACTAACTAAACGAAACCAAAAACATGGTTCCTTTTAAAAATAATCAATATTAATTTTTATGCAAACATTTTAATGTATCTAAAGTCATCCATTGAAGTGTACTTTTGTAGTGTAGATTACATACACTAACTAAAAGAAACCAAAAATCATTGTTCGTTTTGAAATATTCAATTTTAATTTTTATGCATTGATTATAAAAATATATAAAGTCATCCATTGTAATGATCTTTTTTAGTGATTGTAATCATAAACTAACTAATCGAAAGAAAAAAACATGGTTCCTTTTAAAATATTCAATTTTAATTTTTGTGCATAGATTTAAAAAAAATCTAAAGTCATCCATTGAAATGTACTTTTGTAGTGTACGTAATTATAAACTAACTAAAAGAAACAAAAGGTAATGGTTCCTTTTAAAAAATATTCAATTTATTTTTAATGCATAGATTTTAAAAAATCTAAAATCATCCAATTTTGTAATGTTTGTAATCATAAACAAACTAACAGAATAAAAACAGTAAGGGTGGTATAGTCGAGTATACTCGACAATATAAACCCTGCACAAATGGTAGGCGGTGCCACCCCCTCAATCTACAAAAACATATTGATCTGACGTTGCCTATTTAAATAGTGTTGAAAATATCAAGAAAATCGGTGAAAAATGTGGACTCTACTAAAAATTTAATTTTGTTGGCCTCTGAGGGGTAGCCATCAAAGAGAGGGTAATATTGTGGTATGCAGTTTTTAAGATGTATTATTAGTTGTGGAGATATAGCTTTTTTAAGAAAAATACTAGGGCTGGAGAAATTAAGGGGAGGGGGTAAAATTGTGGTTTGAAGTTTTGTAGAGTTACTCATTCTGAGTCTACATACCGACTTTCATTTTTCTAACTCTTTGGAATTTTGGGTTATAGCATTTTCAAAAAGAGGGTGGTGCTGAATAGGCGGCAAGGAGTGGGCGTGGAACAAAACCATTCAAACTTGATCTGCTACCAAGCATCTACCCACCAAATTTCAAGTCGCTAGCTCTCATAGTTTCCGAGAACCATTAGTGAGGACGGTCGGACGGAGAGTCGGACGGACGGAGAGACGGACGGTCGGACGGTCGGACGGACGTGGCTAAATCAATTTCTCTTGTCGTCCCGATCAAGAATATATATACTTTATGGGGTCCCCTTCTTATCCTTCACAGCGTGACATACATTTGGCTTTTGCACAAACACCCTATGATACACAGTATGTGTACAGGGTATAAACATGGTTCCTTTAAAATGTGTTCAATATTAAATTTTTTGCATAGATTTAAAAAAAAAATTAAAAAACATCTATTGAAATGCTCTTTTGTATGATTGTAATCATAAACTAACTAAACGAAACCAAAAACATGGTTCCTTTTAAAAATAATCAATATTAATTTTTATGCAAACATTTTAATATATATAAAGTCATCCATTGAAGTGTACTTTTGTAGTGTAGATTACATACTTTAACTAAAAGAAACCAAAAATCATTGTTCCTTTTAAAATATTCAATTTTAATTTTTATGCATTGATTATAAAAATATCTAAAGTCATCCATTGTAATGATCTTTTTTAGTGATTGTAATCATAAACTAACTAATCGAAAGAAAAAAACATGGTTCCTTTTAAAATATTCAATTTTAATTTTTGTGCATAGATTTTAAAAAATCTAAAGTCATCCATTGAAATGTACTTTTGTAGTGTACGTAATCATAAACTAACTAAAAGAAACAAAAGGTAATGGTTCCTTTTAAAAAATATTCAATTTATTTTTAATGCATAGATTTTAAAAAATCTAAAATCATCCAATTTTGTAATGTTTGTAATCATAAACAAACTAACAGAATAAAAACAGTAAGGGTGGTATAGTCGAGTATACTCGACAATATAAACCCTGCACAAATGGTAGGCGGTGCCACCCCCTCAATCTACAAAAACATCGGAAAATCGGTCAAAAAATGTGGATTCTACTAAAAATTTAATTTTGTTGGCCTCTGAGGGGTAGCCATCAAAGAGATGGTAATATTGTGGTATGCAGTTTTCAAGATGTATTATTAGTTGTGGAGATATAGTATTTTTAACACTAAACCTACCAGGCGGGTCAAAATGACCCATTTTCAACTTTTGGGCAGGATTTCTTTGAAAATAACATTGCCAAATTGCCATTTGCATTTATGACTTTTATTTAAAAACCAATTGAAAGTGTTTTTCAAAATTTACTCAAATCTAGTTAATTTTATTACCGAGTAATAAAAGTAGTGTGCTCTAACTACCGCAAGGGGTCAATTTGACCCGTGCATAAGATCTGAACCTCGATTTGTATTTTTTGTGGTAAAAAACTTCGAAAATATAAAAAACGAATCTTCGAGAACCCAAAAATTTTCAAAATAAGCGGTGATCATGAATAAAGTTAGCATATTATTTATCTGTTTTCTATATTTCATTGAATCAATTCATTCAATTGAAGACAATTTAATTTTTTTCCTGTATTAGTTTTATGTTTTTTATATATAATATATTAACTATTTTGAACCGATATTTGAAGAATATTGTTCATTAAAGTACCATGTTGGCCTAATTGATATATTTTTCGCTATATATAGTAAAATATGCAAAATTCTAATGACGGGTCATTTTGACCCGCTGTGGTAGGAATAGGTATACATGAAGTGTCGGTAGGTTTAGTGTTAAGAAAAATACTAGTGGTGGAGAAATTAAGGGGAGGGGGTAAAATTGTGGTTTGAAGTTTTGTAGAGATACTCATTCCGAGTCTACATACCGACTTTCATTTTTCTAACTCTTTGGAATTTTGAGTTATAGCATTTTCAAAAAGAGGTTGGTGCTGGATAGGCGGCAAGGAGTGGGCGTGGAACAAAACCATTCAAACTTGATTTGCTGCCGAGCATCACGATTCCACCCACCAAATTTCAAGTCGCTAGCTCTCATAGTTTCCGAGAACCATTAGTGAGGACGGTCGGACGGAGAGATGGACGGTCGGACGGACGTGGCTAAATCAATTTCTCTTGTCGTCCCGATCAAGAATATATATACTTTATGGGGTCCCCTTCCCATCCTTCACAGCGTTACATACATTTGGCTTTGCACAAACACCCTATGATACACAGTATGTGTACAGGGTATAAACATGGTTCCTTTAAAATGTGTTCAATATTAAATTTTTTGCATAGATTTAAAAAAAAAAATTAAAAAACATCTATTGAAATGCTCTTTTGTATGAATGTAATCATAAACTAACTAAAAGAAACAAAAAACATGGTTCCTTTTAAAAATATTCAATATTAATTTTTATGCATAGATTTAACAAAAAAAAACCAAAAACCATCCATTGAAAAGTACTTTTGAAGTGTTTGTAATCATAAACTAACTAAAAGAAACAAAAACCATAGTTCTTTTTAAAACTAGTCAATATTAATTATTATGCATAGATTTTAAAGAATCTAAAGTCATCCATTGAAATGTACTTTTGTAGTGTATGTAACAAAAAAAAAAATGGCTCCTTTTTAAAATATTCAATATTCATTTTTTTGCATAGATTATAAGAAAAAAAATCTAAAATCATCCATTGCAATGTTCCTTTGTAGTATATGTAATCATAAACTAACTAAAAACCAGTAAGGACGCTATCTTCAGCAAGGCTGAAGCTAAAATACTTTTCACGTTGTGTCACTTAAAAACTAAATGAATAGTTTTCATGCCTCCCTAACAACATTACTGTAAGGTTTCAAGTCAATTGGTTAAAAAACAAAAAAGTTTTCCATACAACGGTTGAAGTTTTGCGATAATTGGGCGTAGCCATGCCCATTTTTGATCAAAATAGTTTTCTTTCCTCCCTAAGAACATAACTGTAAAGTTTCAAGTCAATTGGTTAAAAAACAAAAAAGTTTTCCATACAACGGGTCAATTTTCGCTATAAGTGGACGTAGCCATGCCCATTTTTGGTCAAAATAGTTTTCATTCCTCCCTAAGAACATAACTGTAAAGTTTCAAGTCAATTGGTTCAAAAACAATAAAGTTTTCCATACAACGGGTCAATTTTCGCTATAAAAGGGCGTGGCCACGCCCACTTTTGGTCAAAATAGTTTTTATTCCTTCGTAAGAACAAACCTGTAAAGTTTCATGTCAATTGGTTTAAAAAAAAAAGTTTTCCATACAACGGGTCAAATTTCGCTATAAGTGGGCGTGGCTACGCCCACTTTTGGTCAAAATAGTTTTTATTCCTTCGTAAGAACATAACTGTAAAGTTTCAAGTCAATTGGTTAAAAAACAAAAAAGTTTTCCATACAACGGGTCAATTTTCGCTATAAGTGGGCGTGGCTACCCCTGGCTACGCCCACTTTTGGTCAAAATAGTTTTCATTCCTTCCTAAGAACATAACTGTAAAATTTCAAGTCAATTGGTTAAAAAACAAAAAAGTTTTCCATACAACGGGTCAATTTTCGCTATAAGTGGGCGTGGCTACGCGTGGCTACGCCCACTTTTGGTCAAAATAGTTTTCATTCCTCCCTAAGAACATAACTTTAAAATTTCAAGTCAATTGGTTAAAAAACAAAAAAGTTTTCCATACAACGACGTGAATATTGCTTCTCTTCCTCTTCTTCATTTTGTATGGGAGCTACCAGTTCCAGATGTCCAATCTCAATGAAACTATCAGGCATGTAGTCGGACTATGTAAAACTACTATGTTTAAAATTTCAGCACTCTATCATACAAAACAAAAAAGTTTTCCATACAACGATTCAAGTTTTGTTCATTTTTCTTCTTCTTTTCGTTTGGGGCTACCAGTTCCAGTGGTCCGATATGGCTGGATCCGACAAATGAGTTGATCGCACAAATAAGAAGTCTCTGTGCAAAATTTCAGCTCGATATCATCAAAACTGTTTGAGGAGATTGTATATATACAGACAGACGGACGGACAGACGGACAGACGGACATGGCTAAATCAACTCGTCTTGTCGTCCTGATCAAGAATATATATACTTTATATAGTCGGAAATGAATATTTCGATCTGTTACAAACTTCAGCACAAAGTTATTATACTATTTCACATACGTGAAAAGTATAAAAACCAAAAATTATGGTTCCTTTTAAAATATACAATTTTATTTAAATACTGCTAAAAATATCAAGAAAATCCGTCAAAAAATGTGGATTCTACTAAAAATTTAATTTTGTTGGCCTCTGAGGGTAGCCATCAAAGAGATGGTAATATTGTGGTATGCAGTTCTCAAGATGTATTATTAGTTGTGGAGATATAGCTTTTTTAAGAAAAATACTAGTGGCGGAGAAATTAAGGGGATTGCCAAATTGCCATTGCATTTATGACTTTTATTTAAAAACCAATTGAAAGTGTTTTTCAAAATTTACTCAAATCTAGTTAATTTTATTACCGAGTAATAAAAGTAGTGTGCTCTAACTACCGCAAGGGGTCAATTTGACCCGTGCATAAGATCTGAACCTCGATTTGTATTTTTTGTGGTAAAAAACTTCGAAAATATAAAAAACGAATCTTCGAGAACCCAAAAATTTTCAAAATAAGCGGTGATCATGAATAAAGTTAGCATATTATTTATCTGTTTTCTATATTTCATTGAATCAATTCAATCAATTGAAGACAATTTAATTTTTTTCCTGTATTAGTTTTATGTTTTTTATATATAATATATTAACTATTTTGAACCGATATTTGAAGAATATTGTTCATTAAAGTACCATGTTGGCCTAATTGATATATTTTTCGCTATATATAGTAAAATATGCAAAATTCTAATGACGGGTCATTTTGACCCGCTGTGGTAGGAATAGGTATACATGAAGTGTCGGTAGGTTTAGTGTTAAGAAAAATACTAGTGGTGGAGAAATTAAGGGGAGGGGGTAAAATTGTGGTTTGAAGTTTTGTAGAGTTACTCATTCTGAGTCTACATACCGACTTTCATTTCATAGTACCATGTTGGCCTAATTGATATATTTTTCGCTATATATAGTAAAATATGCAAAATTCTAATGACGGGTCATTTTGACCCGCTGTGGTAGGAATAGGTATACATGAAGTGTCGGTAGGTTTAGTGTTAAGAAAAATACTAGTGGTGGAGAAATTAAGGGGAGGGGTAAAATTGTTGTTTGAAGTTTTGTAGAGTTACTCATTCTGAGTCTACATACCGACTTTCATTTTTCTAACTCTTTGGAATTTTGAGTTATAGCATTTTCAAAAAGAGGGTGGTGCTGAATAGGCGGCAAGGAGTGGGCGTGGAACAAAACCATTCAAACTTGATCTGCTACCAAGCATCTACCCACCAAATTTCAAGTCGCTAGCTCTCATAGTTTCCGAGAACCATTAGTGAGGACGGTCGGACGGACGTGGCTAAATCAATTTCTCTTGTCGTCCCGATCAAGAATATATATACTTTATGGGGTCCCCTTCCCCTCCTTCACAGCGTTACATACATTTGGCTTTTGCACAAACACCCTATGAAACACAGTATGTGTACAGGGTATAAACATGGTTCCTTTAAAATGTATTCAATATTAAATTGTTTGCATAGATTTAAAAAAAAAATAAAAAAAACATCCATTGAAATGTTCTTTTGTATGAATGTAATCACAAACTAACTAAAAGAAACAAAAAACATGGTTCCTTTTAAAAATATTCAATATTAATTTTTATGCATAGATTTAAAAAAAAAAAAACCAAAAACCATCCATTGAAAAGTACTTTTGAAGTGTTTGTAATCATAAACTAACTAAATGAAACAAAAAATCATAGTTCCTTTTAAAACTAGTCAATGTTAATTATTATGATTAGATTTTAAGAAATCTAAAGTCATCCAATGAAATGTACTTTTGTAGTGTATGTTATCATAAACTAACTAAAAAAAACCAAAAGTTATGGTTCCTTTTAAAATATACAATTTTATTTAAATACTGCTAAAAATTACAAGAAAATCGGTCAAAAAATGTGGATTCTACTAAAAATTTAATTTTGTTGGCCTCTGAGGGGTAGCCATCAAAGAGATGGTAATATTGTGGTATGCAGTTTTCAAGATGTATTATTAGTTGTGGAGATATAGCTTTTTTAAGAAAAATACTAGTGGCGGAGAAATTAAGGGGAGGGGTAAAATTGTTGTTTGAAGTTTTGTAGAGTTACTCATTCTGAGTCTACATACCGACTTTCATGTTTCTAACTCTTTGAATGTTTGAGTTATAGCATTTTCAAAAAGAGGTTGGTGCTGGATGGGCGGCAAGGAGTGGGCGTGGAACAAAACCATTCAAACTTGATCTGCTGCCGAGCATCACGATTCCACCCACCAAATTTCAAGTCGCTAGCTCTTATAGTTTCCGAGAACCATTAGTGAGGACGGATGGACGGACAGATGGAGAGACGAACAGTCGGACGGACGTGGCTTAATAAATTTCTCTTGTTGTCCCGATCAAGAATATATATACTTTATGGGGTCCTCCTCTCCTCCTTCACAGCGATACATACATTTGGCTTTTGCACAAACAAAAAAAAAATGGTTCCTTTTAAAAAAATTAAATATTAATTTTTTATGCATATATTTAAAAAAAAAAATTAAAATCATCAATTGAAATGTTCTTTTGTAATGTTTGTAATTATAAACTATTTAAAAGAAACCAAAAATCATGGTTCCTTTTAAAATATACAAAATTAATATTCATGCATAGATTTAAAAAAAAAATCAAAAATGATTTATTGAAATGCTCTTTTTGAGTGATTGTAATCATAAACTAACTAAACGAAACCAAAAACATGGTTCCTTTTAAAAATAATCAATATTAATTTTTATGCAAACATTTTAATATATCTAAAGTCATCCATTGAAGTGTACTTTTGTAGTGTAGATTACATACACTAACTAAAAGAAACCAAAAATCATTGTTCCTTTTAAAATATTCAATCGAAAGAAAAAAACATGGTTCCTTTTAAAATATTCAATTTTAATTTTTGTGCATAGATTTAAAAAAAATCTAAAGTCATCCATTGAAATGTACTTTTGTAGTGTTCGTAATCATAAACTAACTAAAAGAAACAAAAGGTAATGGTTCCTTTTAAAAAATATTCAATTTATTTTTAATGCATAGATTTTAAAAAATCTAAAATCATCCAATTTTGTAATGTTTGTAATCATAAACAAACTAACAGAATAAAAACAGTAAGGGTGGTATAGTCGAGTATACTCGACAATATAAACCCTGCATAAATGGTAGGCGGTGCCACCCCCTCAATCTACAAAAACATCGGAAAATCGGTCAAAAAATGTGGATTCTACTAAAAATTTAATTTTGTTGGCCTCTGAGGGGTAGCCATCAAAGAGAGGGTAATATTGTGGTATGCAGTTTTTAAGATGTATTATTAGTTGTGGAGATATAGCTTTTTTAAGAAAAATACTAGGGCTGGAGAAATTAAGGGGAGGGGGTAAAATTGTGGTTTGAAGTTTTGTAGAGTTACTCATTCTGAGTCTACATACCGACTTTCATTTTTCTAATTCTTTGGAATTTTGAGTTATAGCATTTTCAAAAAGAGGGTGGTGCTGAATAGGCGGCAAGGAGTGGGCGTGGAACAAAACCATTCAAACTTGATCTGCTACCAAGCATCTACCCACCAAATTTCAAGTCGCTAGCTCTCATAGTTTCCGAGAACCATTAGTGAGGACGGTCGGTCGGAGAGACGGACGGTCGGACGGACGTGGCTAAATCAATTTCTCTAGTCGTCCCGATCAAGAATATATATACTTTATGGGGTCCCCTTCCCATCCTTCACAGCGTTACATACATTTGGCTTTTGCACAAACACCCTAAGATACACAGTATGTGTACAGGGTATAAACATGGTTCCTTTAAAATGTGTTCAATATTAAATTTTTTGCATAGATTTAAAAAAAAAATTAAAAAACATCTATTGAAATGCTCTTTTGTATGAATTTAATCATAAACTAACTAAAAGAAACAAAAAACATGGTTTCTTTTAAAAATATTCAATATTAATTTTTATGCACAGATTTAAAAAAAACCAGTAAGGGCGGTATAGTTGAGTATTCTCAACTATATAATACCCTGTACACACACCTATGTTGATAACACGTTAAACATTCGCCGACAGCAAAAGCAGTGTACCACGATATGGTTTATGTATTTGCTAATAGTGAGGCAGGGCTCACAGTGCAATGTTGCCATTAGATGGCGCTTTAGTACGGGTTTTGTTACAAAGCATTGCTGCAAAATTTTAGTGTGTTGGTCTTTGCGGGGAAAGTGGTAGTTTGTTGTATGCAGTTTTAAAAAGGTATGTTATCTGAGTTTGCATACAAATTTTCAGCATTGTATTCTTTATACTTTAGGAGATACAGCAATTTTAAGAAAAAAATGACCTTTTGTTGTGCTCGATGGGCGGGAAGGAATGGGCGTGGCAAAAATTCCTTCAAACTTCATCTAGTGTTCGACCACACGAGACTATCTTCCAAATTTCAAGTCTCTAGCTTTAATAGTTTTCGCAGTGTTAAGTACGATTTTTGTTAAGTACGATTTTGTTACTTGTGTATTTGCTAATAGTGAGGCAGGGCTCACAGTGCAATGTTGCCATTAGATGGCGCTTTAGTACGGGTTTCGTTACAAAGCATTGCTGCAAAATTTTAGTGTGTTGGTCTTTGCGGGGAAAGTGGTAGTTTGTTGTATGCAGTTTTAAAAAGGTATGTTATCTGAGTTTGCATACAAAATTTCAGCATTGTATTCTTTATACTTTAGGAGATACAGCAATTTTAAGAAAAAAATGACCTTTTGTTGTGCTCGATGGGCGGGAAGGAATGGGCGTGGCAAAAATTCCTTCAAACTTCATCTAGTGTTCGACCACACGAGACTATCTTCCAAATTTCAAGTCTCTAGCTTTAATAGTTTTCGCAGTGTTAAGTACGATTTTTGTTACAAATAGGATAAAGCAGTGTTCCAAGCGCAATTCATGCCAAATTTCAACTTGTTTGTATTTGCGTTGTCACACAGCGTTAAAAATGAAAGTTTGTGGTATGAAGTTTTAAAAAGGTATGTTTACTGAGTTTGCATACAAAATTTCAGCATTGTATCTATCATAGTTTAAGAGATACAGCAATTTTAAGAAAACAACTTTTGAGGGGAAACGAAGGGGAGGGGGAAGAAATGTGGTATGCAGTTTTGTAGAGCTATACATACTGAGTCTACACACTCATTTTCATGTTTCTAACTCATCAGGTTTTCGAGCTACAGCCTTTTGAAAAAATGGGTGGTGCTCGATGGGCGGGAAGGAGTGGGCGTGGCAAAAAATCCTTCAAACTTGATCTAGCGTTTGACCTCACGAGTCTATCCACCAAATTTCAAGTCTCTAGCTCTTATAGTTTTCGAGAACGATTGGTGAGGACGGACGGACGGACGGACGGACGGACGGACAGACGGACGGACAGACAGGGCTATATCAATTCGTCTTGTCATCCTGATCAAGAATATATATACTTTATAGGGTCCCCCTCCCCTCCTTCTATGCGTTACATACAAACCGTCTCAAACAAACTTAATATACCCTGATACACAGTGTGTGTACAGGGTATAAAAACCAAAAACCATCCATTGAAAAGTACTTTTGAAGTGTTTGTAATCATAAACTAACTAAAAGAAACAAAAACCATAGTTCCTTTTAAAACTAGTCAATATTAATTATTATGCATAGATTTTAAAAAATCTAAAGTCATCCATTGAAATGTACTTTTGTAGTGTATGTAACAAAAAAAAATGGCTCCTTTTTAAAATATTCAATATTAATTTTTTATGCATAGATTTTAAGAAAAAAATCTAAAATCATCCATTGCAATGTTCTTTTGTAGTGTATGTAATCATAAACTAACTAAAAAAAAACCAAAAGTTATGGTTCCTTTTAAAATATACAATTTTATTTAAATACTGCTAAAAATTACAAGAAAATCGGTCAAAAAATGTGGATTCTACTAAAAATTTAATTTTGTTGGCCACTGAGGGGTAGCCATCAAAGAGATGGTAATATTGTGGTATGCAGTTTTCAAGATGTATTATTAGTTGTGGAGATATAGCTTTTTTAAGAAAAATACTAGTGGCGGAGAAATTAAGGGGAGTGGTAAAATTGTTGTTTGAAGTTTTGTAGAGTTACTCATTCTGAGTCTACATACCGACTTTCATGTTTCTAACTCTTTGGATGTTTGAGTTATAGCATTTTCAAAAAGAGGTTGGTGCTGGATGGGCGGCAAGGAGTGGGCGTGGAACAAAACCATTCAAACTTGATCTGCTGCCGAGCATCACGATTCTACCCACCAAATTTCAAGTCGCTAGCTCTTATAGTTTCCGAGAACCATTAGTGAGGACGGACGGACGGACAGATGAAGAGACGAACAGTCGGACGAACGTGGCTTAATCAATTTCTCTTGTCGTCCCGATCAAGAATATATATACTTTATGGGGTCCCCCTCCCCTCCTTCACAGCGTTACATACATTTGGCTTTTGCACAAACACCCTATGATACACAGTATGTGTACAGGGTATAAACATGGTTCCTTTAAAATGTATTCAATATTAAATTGTTTGCATAGATGTAAAAAAAAAATAAAAAAAACATCCATTGAAATGCTCTTTTGTATGAATGTAATCATAAACTAACTAAAAGAAACAAAAAACATGGTTCCTTTTAAAAATATTCAATATTAATTTTTATGCATTGATTTAAAAAAAAAAACCAAAAACCATCCATTGAAAAGTACTTTTGAAGTGTTTGTAATCATAAACTAACTAAATGAAACAAAAAACCATAGTTTCTTTTAAAACTAGTCAATATTAATTATTATGCATAGATTTTAAAAAATCTAAAGTCATCCAATGAAATGTACTTTTGTAGTGTATGTAACAAAAAACATTTTTCTAACTCTTTGGAATTTTGAGTTATAGCTTTTTCAAAAAGAGGGTGGTGCTGAATAGGCGGCAAGGAGTGGGCGTGGAACAAAACCATTCAAACTTGATCTGCTGCCAAGCATCTACCCACCAAATTTCAAGTCGCTAGCTCTCATAGTTTCCGAGAACCATTAGTGAGGACGGTCGGACGGAGAGACGGACGGTCGGACGGACGTGGCTAAATCAATTTCTCTTGTCGTCCCGATCAAGAATATATATACTTTATGGGGTCCCCTTCCCCTCCTTCACAGCGTTACATACATTTGGCTTTTGCACAAACACCCTATGATACACAGTATGTGTACAGGGTATAAACTTGGTTCCTTTAAAATGTATTCAATATTAAATTTTTTGCATAGATTTTAAAAAAAAATAAAAAAACATCCATTGAAATGCTCTTTTGTATGAATGTAATCATAAACTAACTAAAAGAAACAAAAAACAATGGTTCCTTTTAAAAATATTCAATATTAATTTTTATACATAGATTTAAAAAAAAAAAAACAAAAACCATCCATTGAAAAGTACTTTTGAAGTGTTTGTAATCATAAACTAACTAAAAGAACCAAAAAACCATAGTTCCTTTTAAAACTAGTCAATATTAATTATTATGCATAGATTTTAAAAAATCTAAAGTCATCCATTGAAATGTACTTTTGTAGTGTATGTAACAAAAAAAAAAAAAAATGGTTCCTTTTAAAAATATTCAATATTAATTTTTTATGCATAGATTTTAAGAAAAAAAATCTAAAATCATCCATTGCAATGTTCTTTTGTAGTGTATGTAATCATAAACTAACTAAAAAAAACCAAAAGTTATGCTTGCTTTTAAAATATACAATTTTATTTAAATACTGCTAAAAATTACAAGAAAATCGGTCAAAAAATGTGGATTCTACTGAAAATTTAATTTTGTTGGCCTCTGAGGGGTAGCCATCAAAGAGATGGTAATATTGTGGTATGCAGTTTTCAAGATGTATTATTAGTTGTGGAGATATAGCTTTTTTAAGAAAAATACTAGTGGCGGAGAAATTAAGGGGAGGGGTAAAATTGTTGTTTGAAGTTTTGTAGAGTTACTCATTCTGAGTCTACATACCGACTTTCATGTTTCTAACTTTGAATGTTTGAGTTATAGCATTTTCAAAAAGAGGTTGGTGCTGGATGGGCGGCAAGGAGTGGGCGTGGAACAAAACCATTCAAACTTGATCTGCTGCCGAGCATCACGATTCTACCCACCAAATTTCAAGTCGCTAGCTCTTATAGTTTCCGAGAACCATTAGTGAGGACGGACGGACGGACAGATGGAGAGACGAACAGTCGGACGGACGTGGCTTAATCAATTTCTCTTGTTGTCCCGATCAAGAATATATATACTTTATGGGGTCCTCCTCTCCTCCTTCACAGCGTTACATACATTTGGCTTTTGCACAAACAAAAAAAAAATGGTTCCTTTTAAAAAAATTAAATATTAATTTTTTATGCATATATTTAAAAAAAAATTTAAAATCATCAATTGAAATGTTCTTTTGTAGTGTTTGTAATTATAAACTATTTAAAAGAAACCAAAAATCATGGTTCCTTTTAAAATATACAAAATTAATATTCATGCATAGATTTAAAAAAAAAATCAAAAATGATTTATTGAAATGCTCTTTTTGAGTGATTGTAATCATAAACTAACTAAACGAAACCAAAAACATGGTTCCTTTTAAAAATAATCAATATTAATTTTTATGCAAACATTTTAATATATCTAAAGTCATCCATTGAAGTGTACTTTTGTAGTGTAGATTACATACACTAACTAAAAGAAACCAAAAATCATTGTTCCATTTAAAATATTCAATTTTAATTTTTATGCATTGATTATAAAAATATATAAAGTCATCCATTGTAATGATCGTTTTTAGTGATTGTAATCATAAACTAACTAATCGAAAGAAAAAAACATGGTTCCTTTTAAAATACTCAATTTTAATTTTTGTGCATAGATTTAAAAAAAATCTAAAGTCATCCATTGAAATGTACTTTTGTAGTGTACGTAATCATAAACTAACTAAAAGAAACAAAAGGTAATGGTTCCTTTTAAAAAATATTCAATTTATTTTTAATGCATAGATTTTAAAAAATCTAAAATCATCCAATTTTGTAATGTTTGTAATCATAAACAAACTAACAGAATAAAAAAAGTAAGGGTGGTATAGTCGAGTATACTCGACAATATAAACCCTGCACAAATGGTAGGCGGTGCCACCCCCTCAATCTACAAAAACATCGGAAAATCGGTCAAAAAATGTTGATTCTACTAAAAATTTAATTTTGTTGGCCTCTGAGGGGTAGCCATCAAAGAGAGGGTAATATTGTGGTATGCAGTTTTTAAGATGTATTATTAGTTGTGGAGATATAGTTTTTTTAAGAAAAATACTAGGGCTGGAGAAATTAAGGGGAGGGGGTAAAATTGTGGTTTGAAGTTTTGTAGAGTTACTCATTCTGAGTCTACATACCGACTTTCATTTTTCTAACTCTTTGGAATTTTGAGTTATAGCATTTTCAAAAAGATGGTGGTGCTGAATAGGCGGCAAAGAGTGGGCGTGGAACAAAACCATTCAAACTTGATCTGCTACCAATCATCTACCCACCAAATTTCAAGTCGCTAGCTCTCATAGTTTCCGAGAACCATTAGTGAGGACGGTCGGTTAAAACTAGTCAATATTAATTATTATGCATAGATTTTAAAAAATCTAAAGTCATCCATTGAAATGTACTTTTGTAGTGTATGTAACAAAAAAAAAAATGGCTCCTTTTAAAAATATTCAATATTAATTTTTTTTGCATAGATTATAAGAAAAAAAATCTAAAATCATCCATTGCAATGTTCCTTTGTAGTATATGTAATCATAAACTAACTAAAAAAAACCAAAAATTATGGTTCCTTTTAAAATATACAATTTTATTTAAATACTGCTAAAAATTACAAGAAAATCGGTCAAAAAATGTGGATTCTACTAAAAATTTAATTTTGTTGGCCTCTGAGGGGTAGCCATCAAAGAGATGGTAATATTGTGGTATGCAGTTTTCAAGATGTATTATTAGTTGTGGAGATATAGCTTTTTTAAGAAAAATACTAGTGGTGGAGAAATTAAGGGGAGGGGTAAAATTGTTGTTTGAAGTTTTGTAGAGTTACTCATTCTGAGTCTACATACCGACTTTCATGTTTCTAACTCTTTGGAATTTTGAGTTATAGCATTTTCAAAAAGAGGGTGGTGCTGAATAGGCGGCAAGGAGTGGGCGTGGAACAAAACCATTCAAACTTGATCTGCTACCAAGCATCTACCCACCAAATTTCAAGTCGCTAGCTCTCATAGTTTCCGAGAACCATTAGTGAGGACGGTCGGACGGACGTGGCTAAATCAATTTCTCTTGTCGTCCCGATCAAGAATATATATACTTTATGGGGTCCCCCTCCCCTCCTTCACAGCGTTACATACATTTGGCTTTTGCACAAACACCCTATGATACACAGTATGTGTTCCTTTTAAATGTATTCCATATTAAATTTTTTGCATACAAATAAAAAAACATCCATTGAAATTCTCTTTTGTATGACTGTAATCATAAACTAATTAAAAGAAACAAAAAACATGGTTCCTTTTAAAAATATTCAATATTAATTTTTATGCATAGATTTAAAAAAAAAAAAACAAAAACCATCTATTGAAAAGTACTTTTGTAGAGTTTGTAATCATAAACTAACTAAAAGAAACAGAAAAACCATAGTTCCTTTTAAAACTAGTCAATATTAATTTTTATGCATAGATTTTAAAAAATCTAAAGTCATCCATTGAAATGTACTCTTGTAGTGTATGCAATTATAAAACTAACTAAAAGAAACCAAAAAAAACATGGATCCTTCTAAAAATATTTTATATTAAGTTTTATGCATAGATTTTAAGAAAAAAATCTAAAATCATCCATTGAAATGTTCTTTTGTAGTGTATGTAACAAAAAAAAAAATGGTTCCTTTTAAAAATATTAAATATTAATTTTTTATGCATATATTTAAAAAAAATTTAAAATCATCAATTAAAATGTTCTTTTGTGGTGTTTGTAATTATAAACTAACTAAAAGAAACAAAAAAAATGGTTCCTTTTAAAAATATCTAATATTAATTTTTATGCATAGATTTAAAAAAAAAAATCTAAAATCATCCATTGCAATGTTCTTTTGTAGTGATTGTAATCATAAACTAACTAAAAGAAACCAAAAATCATGGTTCCTTTTAAAATATTCAATTTTAATTTTTATGCATTGATTATAAAAATATCTAAAGTCATCCATTGTAATGATCCTTTTTGGTGATTGTAATCATAAACTAACAAATCGAAAGAAAAAAACATGGTTCCTTTTAAAATATTCAATTTTAATTTTTATGCATTGATTATAAAAATATCTAAAGTCATCCATTGTAATGATCTTTTTTAGTGATTGTAATCATAAACTAACTAATCGAAAGAAAAAAAAAAATGGTTCCTTTTAAAATATTCAATTTTAATTTTTGTGCATAGATTTTAAAAAATCTAAAGTCATCCATTGAAATGTACTTCTGTAGTGTACGTAATCATAAACTAACTAAAAGAAACAAAAGGTAATGGTTCCTTTTAAAAAATATTCAATTTATTTTCAATGCATAGATTTTAAAAAAATCTAAAATCATCCAATTTTGTAATGTTTGTAATCATAAACAAACTAACAGAAAAAAAACAGTAAGGGTGGTATAGTCGAGTATACTCGACAATATAAACCCCGCACAAATGGTAGGCGGTGCCACCCCCTCAATCAACAAAAACATCGGAAAATCGGTCAAAAAATGTGGATTCTACTAAAAATTTAATTTTGTTGGCCTGCATACCACAATATTACCCATCAAAGAGAGGGTAATATTGTGGTATGCAGTTTTTAAGATGTATTATTAGTTGTGGAGATATAGCTTTTTTAAGAAAATTACTAGTGGTGGAGAAATTAAGGGGAGGGGGTAAAATTGTGGTTTGAAGTTTTGTAGAGATACTCATTCCGAGTCTACATACCGACTTTCATTTTTCTAACTCTTTGGAATTTTGAGTTATAGCATTTTCAAAAAGAGGGTGGTGCTGGATAGGCGGCAAGGAGTGGACGTGGAACAAAACCATTCAAACTTGATCTGCTGCCAAGCATCTACCCACCAAATTTCAAGTCGCTAGCTCTCATAGTTTCCGAGAACCATTAGTGAGGACGGTCGGACGGAGAGACGGACGGTCGGACGAACGTGGCTAAATCAATTTCTCTTGTCGTCCCGATCAAGAATATATATACTTTATGGGGTCCCCTTCCCCTCCTTCACAGCGTTACATACATTTGGCTTTTGCACAAACACCCTATGATACACAGTATGTGTACAGGGTATAAACATGGTTCCTTTAAAATGTATTCAATATTAAATTGTTTGCATAGATTTAAAAAAAAAATAAAAAAAAAACATCCATTGAAATGCTCTTTTGTATGAATGTAATCATAAACTAACTAAAAGAAACAAAAAACATGGTTCCTTTTAAAAATATTCAATATTAATTTTTATGCATAGATTTAAAAAAAAAACCAAAAACCATCCATTGAAAAGTACTTTTGAAGTGTTTGTAATCATAAACTAACTAAATTAAACAAAAAACCATAGTTCCTTTGAAAACTAGTCAATATTAATTATTAAGATTAGATTTTAAAAAATCTAAAGTCATCTAATGAAATGTACTTTTGTAGTGTATGTAACAAAAAACATTTTTCTAACTCTTTGGAATTTTGAGTTATAGCTTTTTCAAAAAGAGGGTGGTGCTGAATAGGCGGTAAGGAGTGGGCGTGGAACAAAACCATTCAAACTTGATCTGCTGCCAAGCATCTACCCACCAAATTTCAAGTCGCTAGCTCTCATAGTTTCCGAGAACCATTAGTGAGGACGGTCGGACGGAGAGACGGACGGTCGGACGGACGTGGCTAAATCAATTTCTCTAGTCGTCCCGATCAAGAATATATATACTTTATGGGGTCCCCTTCCCCTCCTTCACAGCGTTACATTAATTTGGCTTTTGCACAAACGCCCTATGATACACAGTATGTGTACAGGGTATAAACATGGTTCCTTTAAAATGTATTCAATATTAAATTTTTTGCATAGATTTAAAAAAAAAAAATAAAAAAACATCCATTGAAATGCTCTTTTGTATGAATGTAATCATAAACTAACTAAAAGAACCAAAAAACCATAGTTCCTTTTAAAACTAGTCAATATTAATTATTATGCATAGATTTTAAAAAATCTAAAGTCATCCATTGAAATGTACTTTTGTAGTGTATGTAACAAAAAAAAAAAAAAAATGGTTCCTTTTAAAAATATTCAATATTAATTTTTTATGCATAGATTTTAAGAAAAAAATCTAAAATCATCCATTGCAATGTTCTTTTGTAGTGTATGTAATCATAAACTAACTAAAAAAAACCAAAAGTTATGCTTCCTTTTAAAATATACAATTTTATTTAAATACTGCTAAAAATTACAAGAAAATCGGTCAAAAAATGTGGATTCTACTAAAAATTTAATTTTGTTGGCCTCTGAGGGGTAGCCATCAAAGAGATGGTAATATTGTGGTATGCAGTTCTCAAGATGTATGATTAGTTGTGGAGATATAGCTTTTTTTAAGAAAAATACTAGTGGCGGAGAAATTAAAGGGAGGGGTAAAATTGTTGTTTGAAGTTTTGTAGAGTTACTCATTCTGAGTCTACATACCGACTTTCATGTTTCTAACTCTTTGGATGTTTGAGTTATAGCATTTTCAAAAAGAGGTTGGTGCTGGATGGGCGGCAAGGAGTGGGCGTGGAACAAAACCATTCAAACTTGATCTGCTGCCAAGCATCTACCCACCAAATTTCAAGTCGCTAGCTCTCATAGTTTCCGAGAACCATTAGTGAGGACGGTCGGACGGAGAGACGGACGGTCGGACGGACGTGGCTAAATCAATTTCTCTTGTCGTCCCGATCAAGAATATATATACTTTATGGGGTCCCCCTCCCCTCCTTCACAGCGTTACATACATTTGGCTTTTGCACAAACACCCTATGATACCCAGTATGTGTTCCTTTTAAATGTATTCAATATTAAATTTTTTGCATACATTTAAAAAAAAAAAATAAAAAAACATCCATTGAAATTCTCTTTTGTATGACTGTAATCATAAACTAACTAAAAGAAACAAAAAACATGGTTCCTTTTAAAAATATTCAATATAAATTTTTATGCATACATTTAAAAAAAAAAAAAACAAAAACCATCTATTGAAAAGTACTTTTGTAGAGTTTGTAATCATAAACTAACTAAAAGAAACAGAAAAACCATAGTTCCTTTTAAAACTAGTCAATATTAATTATTATGATTAGATTTTAAAAAATCTAAAGTCATCCAATGAAATGTACTTTTGTAGTGTATGTAACAAAAAACATTTTTCTAACTCTTTGGAATTTTGAGTTACAGCTTTTTCAAAAAGAGGGTGGTGCTGAATAGGCGGCAAGGAGTGGGCGTGGAACAAAACCATTCAAACTTGATCTGCTGCCAAGCATCTACCCACCAAATTTCAAGTCGCTAGCTCTCATAGTTTCCGAGAACCATTAGTGAGGACGGTCGGACGGACGTGGCTAAATCAATTTCTCTTGTCGTCCCGATCAAGAATATATATACTTTATGGGGTCCCCTTCCCCTCCTTCACAGCGTTACATTAATTTGGCTTTTGCACAAACACCCTATGATACACAGTATGTGTACAGGGTATAAACATGGTTCCTTTAAAATGTATTCAATATTAAATTTTTTGCATAGATTTAAAAAAAAAATAAAAAAACATCCATTGAAATGCTCTTTTGTATGAATGTAATCATAAACAAACTAAAAGAAACAAAAAATATGGTTCCTTTTAAAAATATTCAATATTAATTTTTATACATAGATTTAAAAAAAAAAAACCAAAAACCATCCATTGAAAAGTACTTTTGAAGTGTTTGTAATCATAAACTAACTAAAAAAACCAAAAAACCATAGTTCCTTTTAAAACTAGTCAATATTAATTATTATGCATAGATTTTAAAAAATCTAAAGTCATCCATTGAAATGTACTTTTGTAGTGTATGTAACAAAAAAAAAAAAAAAAATGGTTCCTTTTAAAAATATTCAATATTAATTTTTTATGCATAGATTTTAAGAAAAAAATCTAAAATCATCCATTGCAATGTTCATTTGTAGTGTATGTAATCATAAACTAACTAAAAAAACCAAAAGTTATAGTTCCTTTTAAAATATACAATTTTATTTAAATACTGCTAAAAATTACAAGAAAATCGGTCAAAAAATGTGGATTCTACTAAAAATTTAATTTTGTTGGCCTCTGAGGGGTAGCCATCAAAGAGATGGTAATATTGTGGTATGCAGTTTTCAAGATGTATTATTAGTTGTGGAGATATAGCTTTTTTAAGAAAAATACTAGTGGTGGAGAAATTAAGGGGAGGGGTAAAATTGTTGTTTGAAGTTTTGTAGAGTTACTCATTCTGAGTCTACATACCGACTTTCATGTTTCTAACTCTTTGGATGTTTGAGTTATAGCATTTTCAAAAAGAGGGTGGTGCTGGATGGGCGGCAAGGAGTGGGCATGGAACAAAACCATTCAAACTTGATCTGCTGCCGAGCATCACGATTCTACCCACCAAATTTCAAGTCGCTAGCTCTTATAGTTTCCGAGAACCATTAGTAAGGACGGACGGACGGACGGACAGATGAAGAGACGAACAGTCTGACGAACGTGGCTTAATCAATTTCTCTTGTCGTCCCGATCAAGAATATATATACTTTATGGGGTCCCCCTCCCCTCCTTCACAGCGTTACATACATTTGGCTTTTGCACAAACACCCTATGATACACAGTATGTGTTCCTTTTAAATGTATTCAATATTAAATTTTTTGCATACATTTAAAAAAACAAAATAAAAAAACATCCATTGAAATTCTCTTTTGTATGACTGTAATCATAAACTAACTAAAAGAAACAAAAAACATGGTTCCTTTTAAAAATATTCAATATTAATTTTTATGCATAGATTTAAAAAAACAACAAAAACCATCTATTGAAAAGTACTCTTGTAGAGTTTGTAATCATAAACTAACTAAAAGAAACAAAAAAACCATAGTTCCTTTTAAAACTAGTCAATATTAATTATTATGATTAGATTTTTAAAAATCTAAAGTCATCCAATGAAATGTACTTTTGTAGTGTATGTAATCATAAACTAACTAAAAGAAACCAAAAATCGTGGTTCCTTTTAAAATATTCAATTTTAATTTTTATGCATTGATTATAAAAATATCTAAAGTCATCCATTGTAATGATCTTTTTTAGTGATTGTAATCATAAACTAACTAATCGAAAGAAAAAAACATGGTTCCTTTTAAAATATTCAATTTTAATTTTTGTGCATAGATTTAAAAAAAATCTAAAGTCATCCATTGAAATGTACTTTTGTAGTGTACGTAATCATAAACTAACTAAAAGAAACAAAAGGTAATGGTTCCTTTTAAAAAATATTCAATTTATTTTTAATGCATAGATTTTAAAAAATCTAAAATCATCCAATTTTGTAATGTTTGTAATCATAAACAAACTAACAGAATAAAAACAGTGAGGGTGGTATAGTCGAGTATACTCGACAATATAAACCCTGCACAAATGGTAGGCGGTGCCACCCCCTCAATCTACAAAAACATCGGAAAATCGGTCAAAAAATGTGGATTCTACTAAAAATTTAATTTTGTTGGCCTCTGAAGGGTAGCCATCAAAGAGAGGGTAATATTGTGGTATGCAGTTTTTAAGATGTATTATTAGTTGTGGAGATATAGCTTTTTTAAGAAAAATACTAGGGCTGGAGAAATTAAGGGGAGGGGGTAAAATTGTGGTTTGAAGTTTTGTAGAGTTACTCATTCTGAGTCTACATACCGACTTTCATTTTTCTAACTCTTTGGAATTTTGAGTAATAGCATTTTCAAAAAGAGGGTGGTGCTGAATAGGCGGCAAGGAGTGGGCGTGGAACAAAACCATTCAAACTTGATCTGCTACCAAGCATCTACCCACAAAATTTCAAGTCGCTAGCTCTCATAGTTTCCAAGAACCATTAGTGAGGACGGTTGGACGGAGAGACGGACGGTCGGACGGACGTGGCTAAATCAATTTCTCTTGTCGTCCCGATCAAGAATATATATACTTTATGGGGTCCCCTTCCCCTCCTTCACAGCGTTACATTAATTTGGCTTTTGCACAAACACCCTATGATACACAGTATGTGTACAGGGTATAAACATGGTTCCTTTAAAATGTATTCAATATTAAATTTTTTGCACAGATTTAAAAAAAAAATAAAAAAACATCCATTGAAATGCTCTTTTGTATGAATGTAATCATGTAATCATATGTACTTTTGTAGTGTATGTAACAAAAAAAAAAAAAAAATGGTTCCTTTTAAAAATATTCAATATTAATTTTTTATGCATAGATTTTAAGAAAAAAATCTAAAATCATCCATTGCAATGTTCTTTTGTAGTGTATGTAATCATAAACTAACTAAAAAAAACCAAAAGTTATGGTTCCTTTTAAAATATACAATTTTATTTAAATACTGCTAAAAATTACAAGAAAATCGGTCAAAAAATGTGGATTCTACTAAAAATTTAATTTTGTTGGCCTCTGAGGGGTAGCCATCAAAGAGATGGTAATATTGTGGTATGCAGTTTTCAAGATGTATTATTAGTTGTGGAGATATAGCTTTTTTAAGAAAAATACTAGTGGTGGAGAAATTAAGGGGAGGGGTAAAATTGTTGTTTGAAGTTTTGTAGAGTTACTCATTCTGAGTCTACATACCGACTTTCATGTTTCTAACTCTTTGGATGTTTGAGTTATAGCATTTTCAAAACCAGTAAGGGCAGTATAGTTGAGTATTCTCAACTATATAATACCCTGTACACACACCTATGTTGATAACACGTTAAACATTCGCCGACAGCAAAAGCAGTGTACCACGATATGGTTTGTGTATTTGCTAATAGTGAGGCAGGGCTCACAGTGCAATGTTGCCATTAGATGGCGCTTTAGTACGGGTTTTGTTACAAAGCATTGCTGCAAAATTTTAGTGTGTTGGTCTTTGCGGGGAAAGTGGTAGTTTGTTGTATGCAATTTTAAAAAGGTATGTTATCTGAGTTTGCATACAAAATTTCAGCATTGTATTCTTTATACTTTAGGAGATACAGCAATTTTAAGAAAAAAATGACCTTTTGTTGTGCTCGATGGGCGGGAAGGAATGGGCGTGGCAAAAATTCCTTCAAACTTCATCTAGTGTTCGACCACACGAGACTATCTTCCAAATTTCAAGTCTCTAGCTTTAATAGTTTTCGCAGTGTTAAGTACGGTTTTTGTTACAAATAGGATAAAGCAGTGTTCAAAGCGCAATTTATGCCAAATTTCAACTTGTTTGTCTTTGCGTTGCCACACAGCGTTAAAAATGAAAGTTTGTGGTATGCAGTTTTAAAAAGGTATGTTTACTGAGTTTGCATACAAAATTTCAGCATTGTATCTATTATAGTTTAGGAGATACAGCAATTTTAAGAAAACAACTTTTTGAGGGGAAACGAAGGGGAGGGGGAAAAAATGTGGTATGCAGTTTTGTAGAGCTATACATACTGAGTCTACATACTCATTTTCATGTTTCTAACTCATCAGGTTTTCGAGCTACAGCCTTTTGAAAAAATGGGTGGTGCTCGATGGGCGGGAAGGAGTGGGCGTGGCAAAAAATCCTTCAAACTTGATCTAGCGTTTGACGTCACGAGTCTATCCACCAAATTTCAAGTCTCTAGCTCTTATAGTTTTCGAGAACCATTGGTGAGGACGGACGGACGGACGGACGGACGGACAGACAGGGCTATATCAATTCGCCTTGTCATCCTGATCAAGAATATATATACTTTATAGGGTCCCCCTCCCCTCCTTCTATGCGTTACATACAAACCGTCTCAAACAAACTTAATATACCCTGATACACAGTGTGTGTACAGGGTATAAAGAGGGTGGTGCTGAATGGGCGGCAAGGAGTGGGCATGGAACAAAACCATTCAAAGTTGATCTGCTGCCGAGAATCACGATTCTACCCACCAAATTTCAAGTCGCTAGCTCTTATAGTTTCCGAGAACCATTAGTGAGGACGGACGGACGGACGGACAGATGAAGAGACGAACAGTCTGACGAACGTGGCTTAATCAATTTCTCTTGTCGTCCCGATCAAGAATATATATACTTTATGGGGTCCCCCTCCCCTCCTTCACAGCGTTACATACATTTGGCTTTTGCACAAACACCCTATGATACACAGTATGTGTTCCTTTTAAATGTATTCAATATTAAATTTTTTGCATACATTTAAAAAAAAAAAATAAAAAAACATCCATTGAAATTCTCTTTTGTATGACTGTAATCATAAACTAACTAAAAGAAACAAAAAACATGGTTCCTTTTAAAAATATTCAATATTAATTTTTATGCATAGATTTAAAAAAAAAAACAAAAACCATCTATTGAAAAGTACTCTTGTAGAGTTTGTAATCATAAACTAACTAAAAGAAACAAAAAAACCATAGTTCCTTTTAAAACTAGTCAATATTAATTATTATGATTAGATTTTTAAAAATCTAAAGTCATCCAATGAAATGTACTTTTGTAGTGTATGTAACAAAAAACATTTTTCTAACTCTTTGGAATTTTGAGTTATAGCTTTTTCAAAAAGAGGGTGGTGCTGAATAGGCGGCAAGGAGTGGGCGTGGAACAAAACCATTCAAACTTGATCTGCTGCCAAGCATCTACCCACCAAATTTCAAGTCGCTAGCTCTCATAGTTTCCGAGAACCATTAGTGAGGACGGTCGGACGGACGTGGCTAAATCAATTTCTCTTGTCGTCCCGATCAAGAATATATATACTTTATGGGGTCCCCTTCCCCTCCTTCACAGCGTTACATTAATTTGGCTTTTGCACAAACACCCTATGATACACAGTATGTGTACAGGGTAAAAACATGGTTCCTTTAAAATGTATTCAATATTAAATTTTTTGCATAGATTTAAAAAAAAAAAATAAAAAAACATCCATTGAAATGCTCTTTTGTATGAATGTAATCATAAACTAACTAAAAGAAACAAAAAACATGGTTCCTTTTAAAAATATTCAATATTAATTTTTATGCATAGATTTAAAAAAAAAAACAAAAACCATCTATTGAAAAGTACTTTTGTAGTGTTTGTAATCATAAACTAACTAAAAGAAACAAAAAAAAACATGGATCCTTCTAAAAATATTTTATATTAAGTTTTATGCATAGATTTTAAGAAAAAAATCTAAAATCATCCATTGAAATGAACTTTTGTAGTGTATGCAATCATAAAACTAACTAAAAGAAACCAAAAAAAACATGGATCCTTCTAAAAATATTTTATATTAAGTTTTATGCATAGATTTTAAGAAAAAAATCTAAAATCATCCATTGAAATGTTCTTTTGTAGTGTATGTAACAAAAAAAAAATGGTTCCTTTTAAAAATATTAAATATTAATTTTTTATGCATATATTTAAAAAAAATTTAAAATCATGAATTAAAATTTTCTTTTGTGGTGTTTGTAATTATAAACTAACTAAAAGAAACAAAAAAAATGGTTCCTTTTAAAAATATCTAATATTAATTTTTATGCATAGATTTAAAAAAAAAATCTAAAATCATCCATTGCAATGTTCTTTTGTAGTGATTGTAATCATAAACTAACTAAAAGAAACCAAAAATCATGGTTCCTTTTAAAATATTCAATTTTAATTTTTATGCATTGATTTAA
This sequence comes from Phortica okadai, assembly GCA_034638295.1. NCBI lineage: Eukaryota > Metazoa > Arthropoda > Insecta > Diptera > Drosophilidae > Phortica > Phortica okadai. The sequence continues at coordinate 24,566,054 of CM067851.1, read as the reverse complement.
AAAAAAAATCTAAAATCATCCATTGCAATGTTCTTTTGTAGTGTATGTAATCATAAACTAACTAAAAAAAACCAAAAGTTTATGGTTCCATTTAAAATATACAATTTTATTTAAATACTGCTAAAAATTACAAGAAAATCGGTCAAAAAATGTGGATTCTACTAAAGATTTAATTTTGTTGGCCTCTGAGGGGTAGCCATCAAAGAGATGGTAATATTGTGGTACGCAGTTTTCAAGATGTATTATTAGTTGTGGAGATATAGCTTTTTTCAGAAAAATACTAGTGGCGGAGAAATTAAGGGGAGGGGTAAAATTGTTGTTTGAAGTTTTGTAGAGTTACTCATTCTGAGTCTACATACCGACTTTCATGTTTCTAACTCTTTGGATGTTTGAGTTATAGCATTTTCAAAAAGAGGTTGGTGCTGGATGGGCGGCAAGGAGTGGGCGTGGAACAAAACCATTCAAACTTGATCTGCTGCCGAGCATCACGATTCTACCCACCAAATTTCAAGTCGCTAGCTCTTATAGTTTCCGAGAACCATTAGTGAGGACGGACGGACGGACAGATGGAGAGACGAACAGTCGGACGAACGTGGCTTAATAAATTTCTCTTGTTGTCCCGATCAAGAATATATATACTTTATGGGGTCCTCCTCTCCTCCTTCACAGCGTTACATACATTTGGCTTTTGCACAAACAAAAAAAAATGGTTCCTTTTAAAAAAATTAAATATTAATTTTTTAGGCATACATTTAAAAAAAAATTTAAAATCATCAATTGAAATGTTCTTTTGTAGTGTTTGTAATTATAAACTATTTAAAAGAAACCAAAAATCATGGTTCTTTTTAAAATATACAAAATTAATATTCATGCATAGATTTAAAAAAAAAATCAAAAATGATTTATTGAAATGCTCTTTTTGAGTGATTGTAATCATAAACTAACTAAACGAAACCAAAAACATGGTTCCTTTTAAAAATAATCAATATTAATTTTTATGCAAACATTTTAATATATCTAAAGTCATCCATTGAAGTGTACTTTTTTAGTGTAGATTACATACACTAACTAAAAGAAACCAAAAATCATTGTTCCTTTTAAAATATTCAATTTTAATTTTTATGCATTGATTATAAAAATATATAAAGTCATCCATTGTAATGATCTTTTTTAGTGATTGTAATCACAAACTAACTAATCGAAAGAAAAAAAACATGGTTCCTTTTAAAATATTTAATTTTAATTTTTGTGCATAGATTTAAAAAAAATCTAAAGTCATCCATTGCAATGTTCTTTTGTAGTGTATGTAATCATAAACTAACTAAAAAAAACCAAAAGTTATGCTTCCTTTTAAAATATATAATTTTATTTAAATACTGCTAAAAATTACAAGAAAATCGGTCAAAAAATGTGGATTCTACTAAAAATTTAATTTTGTTGGCCTCTGAGGGGTAGCCATCAAAGAGATGGTAATATTGTGGTATGCAGTTTTCAAGATGTATTATTAGTTGTGGAGATATAGCTTTTTTAAGAAAAATACTAGTGGTGGAGAAATTAAGGGGAGGGGTAAAATTGTTGTTTGAAGTTTTGTAGAGTTACTCATTCTGAGTCTACATACCGACTTTCATGTTTCTAACTCTTTGGATGTTTGAGTTATAGCATTTTCAAAAAGAGGGTGGTGCTGGATGGGCGGCAAGGAGTGGGCATGGAACAAGACCATTCAAACTTGATCTGCTGCCGAGCATCACGATTCTACCCACCAAATTTCAAGTCGCTAGCTCTTATAGTTTCCGAGAACCATTAGTGAGGACGGACGGACGGACGGACAGATGAAGAGACGAACAGTCTGACGAACGTGGCTTAATCAATTTCTCTTGTCGTCCCGATCAAGAATATATATACTTTATGGGGTCCCCCTCCCCTCCTTCACAGCGTTACATACATTTGGCTTTTGCACAAACACCCTATGATACACAGTATGTGTTCCTTTTAAATGTATTCAATATTAAATTTTTTGCATACATTTAAAAAAAAAAAATAAAAAAACATCCATTGAAATTCTCTTTTGTATGACTGTAATCATAAACTAACTAAAAGAAACAAAAAACATGGTTCCTTTTAAAAATATTCAATATTAATTTTTATGCATAGATTTAAAAAAAAAAACAAAAACCATCTATTGAAAAGTACTCTTGTAGAGTTTGTAATCATAAACTAACTAAAAGAAACAAAAAAACCATAGTTCCTTTTAAAACTAGTCAATATTAATTATTATGATTAGATTTTTAAAAATCTAAAGTCATCCAATGAAATGTACTTTTGTAGTGTATGTAACAAAAAACATTTTTCTAACTCTTTGGAATTTTGAGTTATAGCTTTTTCAAAAAGAGGGTGGTGCTGAATAGGCGGCAAGGAGTGGGCGTGGAACAAAACCATTCAAACTTGATCTGCTGCCAAGCATCTACCCACCAAATTTCAAGTCGCTAGCTCTCATAGTTTCCGAGAACCATTAGTGAGGACGGTCGGACGGACGTGGCTAAATCAATTTCTCTTGTCGTCCCGATCAAGAATATATCTACTTTATGGGGTCCCCTTCCCCTCCTTCACAGCGTTACATTAATTTGGCTTTTGCACAAACACCCTATGATACACAGTATGTGTACAGGGTAAAAACATGGTTCCTTTAAAATGTATTCAATATTAAATTTTTTGCATAGATTTAAAAAAAAAATAAAAAAACATCCATTGAAATGCTCTTTTGTATGAATGTAATCATAAACTAACTAAAAGAAACAAAAAACATGGTTCCTTTTAAAAATATTCAATATTAATTTTTATGCATAGATTTAAAAAAAAACAACAAAAACCATCTATTGAAAAGTACTTTTGTAGAGTTTGTAATCATAAACTAACTATAAGAAACAAAAAAACCACAGATCCTTTTAAAACTAGTCAATATTAATTTTTATGCATAGATTTTAAAAAATCTAAAGTCATCCATTGAAATGAACTTTTGTAGTGTATGCAATCATAAAACTAACTAAAAGAAACCAAAAAAAACATGGATCCTTCTAAAAATATTTTATATTAAGTTTTATGCATAGATTTTAAGAAAAAAATCTAAAATCATCCATTGAAATGTTCTTTTGTAGTGTATGTAACAAAAAAAAAAATGGTTCCTTTTAAAAATATTAAATATTAATTTTTTATGCATATATTTAAAAAAAATTTAAAATCATGAATTAAAATTTTCTTTTGTGGTGTTTGTAATTATAAACTAACTAAAAGAAACAAAAAAAATGGTTCCTTTTAAAAATATCTAATATTAATTTTTATGCATAGATTTAAAAAAAAAATCTAAAATCATCCATTGCAATGTTCTTTTGTAGTGATTGTAATCATAAACTAACTAAAAGAAACCAAAAATCATGGTTCCTTTTAAAATATTCAATTTTAATTTTTATGCATTGATTTAAAAAAAAAATCTAAAATCATCCATTGCAATGTTCTTTTGTAGTGTATGTAATCATAAACTAACTAAAAAAAACCAAAAGTTTATGGTTCCATTTAAAATATACAATTTTATTTAAATACTGCTAAAAATTACAAGAAAATCGGTCAAAAAATGTGGATTCTACTAAAGATTTAATTTTGTTGGCCTCTGAGGGGTAGCCATCAAAGAGATGGTAATATTGTGGTACGCAGTTTTCAAGATGTATTATTAGTTGTGGAGATATAGCTTTTTTAAGAAAAATACTAGTGGCGGAGAAATTAAGGGGAGGGGTAAAATTGTTGTTTGAAGTTTTGTAGAGTTACTCATTCTGAGTCTACATACCGACTTTCATGTTTCTAACTCTTTGGATGTTTGAGTTATAGCATTTTCAAAAAGAGGTTGGTGCTGGATGGGCGGCAAGGAGTGGGCGTGGAACAAAACCATTCAAACTTGATCTGCTGCCGAGCATCACGATTCTACCCACCAAATTTCAAGTCGCTAGCTCTTATAGTTTCCGAGAACCATTAGTGAGGACGGACGGACGGACAGATGGAGAGACGAACAGTCGGACGAACGTGGCTTAATAAATTTCTCTTGTTGTCCCGATCAAGAATATATATACTTTATGGGGTCCTCCTCTCCTCCTTCACAGCGTTACATACATTTGGCTTTTGCACAAACAAAAAAAAATGGTTCCTTTTAAAAAAATTAAATATTAATTTTTTATGCATACATTTAAAAAAAAATTTAAAATCATCAATTGAAATGTTCTTTTGTAGTGTTTGTAATTATAAACTATTTAAAAGAAACCAAAAATCATGGTTCTTTTTAAAATATACAAAATTAATATTCATGCATAGATTTAAAAAAAAAATCAAAAATGATTTATTGAAATGCTCTTTTTGAGTGATTGTAATCATAAACTAACTAAACGAAACCAAAAACATGGTTCCTTTTAAAAATAATCAATATTAATTTTTATGCAAACATTTTAATATATCTAAAGTCATCCATTGAAGTGTACTTTTTTAGTGTAGATTACATACACTAACTAAAAGAAACCAAAAATCATTGTTCCTTTTAAAATATTCAATTTTAATTTTTATGCATTGATTATAAAAATATATAAAGTCATCCATTGTAATGATCGTTTTTAGGGATTGTAATCATAAACTAACTAATCGAAAGAAAAAAACATGGTTCCTTTTAAAATATTCAGTTTTAATTTTTGTGCATAGATTTAAAAAAAATCTAAAGTCATCCATTGAAATGTACTTTTGTAGTGTACGTAATCATAAACTAACTAAAAGAAACAAAAGGTAATGGTTCCTTTTAAAAAATATTCAATTTATTTTTAATGCATAGATTTTAAAAAATCTAAAATCATCCAATTTTGTAATGTTTGTAATCGTAAACAAACTAACAGAATAAAAACAGTAAGGGTGGTATAGTCGAGTATACTCGACAATATAAACCCTGCACAAATGGTAGGCGGTGCCACCCCCTCAATCTACAAAAACATCGGAAAATCGGTCAAAAAATGTGGATTCTACTAAAAATTTAATTTTGTTGGCCTCTGAAGGGTAGCCATCAAAGAGAGGGTAATATTGTGGTATGCAGTTTTTAAGATGTATTATTAGTTGTGGAGATATAGCTTTTTTAAGAAAAATACTAGGGCTGGAGAAATTAAGGGGAGGGGGTAAAATTGTGGTTTGAAGTTTTGTAGAGTTACTCATTCTGAGTCTACATACCGACTTTCATTTTTCTAACTCTTTGGAATTTTGAGTTATAGCATTTTCAAAATGAGGGTGGTGCTGAATAGGCGGCAAGGAGTGGGCGTGGAACAAAACCATTCAAACTTGATCTGCTACCAAGCATCTACCCACCAAATTTCAAGTCGCTAGCTCTCATAGTTTCCAAGAACCATTAGTGAGGACGGTCGGACGGAGAGACGGACGGTCGGACGGACGTGGCTAAATCAATTTCTCTTGTCCTCCCGATCAAGAATATATATACTTTATGGGGTCCCCTTCCCATCCTTCACAGCGTTACATACATTTGGCTTTTGCACAAACACCCTATGATACACAGTATGTGTACAGGGTATAAACATGGTTCCTTTAAAATGTGTTCAATATTAAATTTTTTGCATAGATTTAAAGAAAAAATTAAAAAACATCTATTGAAATGCTCTTTTGTATGAATGTAATCATAAACTAACTAAAAGAAACAAAAAACATGGTTCGTTTTAAAAATATTCAATATTAATTATTATGCATAGATTTTAAAAAATCTAAAGTCATCCATTGAAATGTACTTTTGTAGTGTATGTAACAAAAAAAAAAAAATGGCTCCTTTTAAAAATATTCAATATTAATTTTTTTGCATATATTATAAGAGAAAAAATCTAAAATCATCCATTGCAATGTTCCTTTGTAGTATATGTAATCATAAACTAACTAAAAAAAACCAAAAATTATGGTTCCTTTTAAAATATACAATTTTATTTAAATACTGCTAAAAATATCATGAAAATCGGTCAAAAAATGTGGATTCTACTAAAAATTTAATTTTGTTGGCCTCTGAGGGGTAGCCATCAAAGAGATGGTAATATTGTGGTATGCAGTTCTCAAGATGTATTATTAGTTGTGGAGATATAGCTTTTTTAAGAAAAATACTAGTGGCGGAGAAATTAAGGGGAGGGGTAAAATTGTTGTTTGAAGTTTTGTAGAGTTACTCATTCTGAGTCTACATACCGACTTTCATGTTTCTAACTCTTTGGATGTTTGAGTTATGGCATTTTCAAAAAGAGGTTGGTGCTGGATGGGCGGCAAGGAGTGGGCGTGGAACAAAACCATTCAAACTTGATCTGCTGCCGAGCATCACGATTCTACCCACCAAATTTCAAGTCGATAGCTCTTATAGTTTCCGAGAACCATTAGTGTGGACGGACGGACGGACGGACAGATGAAGAGACGAACAGTCGGACGAACGTGGCTTAATCAATTTCTCTTGTCGTCCCGATCAAGAATATATATACTTTATGGGGTCCCCCTCCCCTCCTTCACAGCGTTACATACATTTGGCTTTTGCACAAACACCCTATGATACACAGTATGTGTTCCTTTTAAATGTATTCAATATTAAATTTTTTGCATACATTTAAAAAAAAAAAATAAAAAAACATCCATTGAAATTCTCTTTTGTATGACTGTAATCATAAACTAACTAAAAGAAACAAAAAACATGGTTCCTTTTAAAAATATTCAATATTAATTTTTATGAATAGATTAAAAAAAAAAACCAGTAAGGGCGGTATAGTTGAGTATTCTCAACTATATAATACCCTGTACACACACCTATGTTGATAACACTTTAAACATTCGCCGACAGCAAAAGCAGTGTACCACGATATGGTTTGTGTATTTGCTAATAGTGAGGCAGGGCTCACAGTGCAATGTTGCCATTAGATGGCGCTTTAGTACGGATTTTGTTACAAAGCATTGCTGCAAAATTTTGGTGTGTTGGTCTTTGCGGGGAAAGTGGTAATTTGTTGTATGCAGTTTTAAAAAGGTATGTTACCTGAGTTTGCATACCAAATTTCAGCATTGTATTCATTATACTTGAGGAGATACAGCAATTTTAAGAAAAAAATGACCTTTTGTTGTGCTCGATGGGCGGGAAGGAATGGGCGTGGCAAAAATTCCTTCAAACTTGATCTAGTGTTCGACCACACGAGTCTAACTTCCAAATTTCAAGTCTCTAGCTTTAATAGTTTTCGCAGTGTTAAGTACGGTTTTTGTTACAAATAGGATAAAGCAGTGTTCAAAGCGCAATTTATGCCAAATTTCTACTTGTTTGTCTTTGCGTTGTCACACTGCGTTAAAAATGAAAGTTTGTGGTATGCAGTTTTAAAAAGCTATGTTTACTGAGTTTGCATACAAAATTTCAGCATTGTGTCTATTATAGTTTAGGAGATACAGCAATTTTAAGAAAACAACTTTTTGAGGGGAAACGAAGGGGAGGGGGAAAAAATGTGGTATGCAGTTTTGTAGAGCTATACATACTGAGTCTACATACTCATTTTCATGTTTCTAACTCATCAGGTTTTCGAGCTACAGCCTTTTGAAAAAATGGGTGGTGCTCGATGGGTGGGAAGGAGTGGGCGTGGCAAAAAATCCTTCAAACTTGATCTAGCGTTTGACCTCACGAGTCTATCCACCAAATTTCAAGTCTCTAGCTCTTATAGTTTTCGAGAACCATTGGTGAGGACGGACGGACGGACGGACAGACAGGGCTATATCAATTCGTCTTGTCATCCTGATCAAGAATATATATACTTTATAGGGTCCCCCTCCCCTCCTTCTATGCGTTACAAACAAACCGTCTCAAACAAACTTAATATACCCTAAAACACAGTGTGTGTACAGGGTATAAAAAACAAAAACCATCTATTGAAAAGTACTTTTGTAGAGTTTGTAATCATATACTAACTAAAAGAAACAAAAAAACCATAGTTCCTTTTAAAAATATTCAATATTAATTTTTATGCATAGATTTTAAAAAATCTAAAGTCATCCATTGAAATGTACTTTTGTAGTGTATGTACTACTAACTAAAAGAAACCAAAAAAAACATGGATCCTTCTAAAAATATTTTATATTAAGTTTTATGCATAGATTTTAAGAAAAAAATCTAAAATCATCCATTGAAATGTTCTTTTGTAGTGTATGTAACAAAAAAAAAATTGTTCCTTTTAAAAATATTAAATATTAATTTTTTATGCATATATTTAAAAAAAATTTAAAATCATCAATTAAAATGTTCTTTTGTAGTGTTTGTAATTATAAACTAACTAAAAGAAACAAAACAAATGGTTCCTTTTAAAAATAACTAATATTAATTTTTATGCATAGATTTAAAAAAAAATCTAAAATCATCCATTGCAATGTTCTTTTGTAGTGATTGTAATCATAAACTAACTAAAAGAAACGAAAAATCATGGTTCCTTTTAAAATATTCAATTTTAATTTTTATGCATTGATTATAAAAATATCTAAAGTCATCCATTGTAATGATCCTTTTTAGTGATTGTAATCATAAACTAACTAATAGAAAGAAAAAAACATGGTTCCTTTTAAAATATTCAATTTTAATTTTTATGCATTGATTATAAAAATATCTAAAGTCATCCATTGTAATGATCTTTTTTAGTGATTGTAATCATAAACTAACTAATCGAAAGAAAAAAAAAATGGTTCCTTTTAAAATATTCAATTTTAATTTTTGTGCATAGATTTTGAAAAATCTAAAGTCATCCATTGAAATGTACTTTTGTAGTGTACGTAATCATAAACTCACTAAAAGAAACAAAAGGTAATGGTTCCTTTTAAAAAATATTCAATTTATTTTTAATGCATAGATTTTAAAAAAGTGTAAAATCATCCAATTTTGTAATGTTTGTAATCATAAACAAACTAACTGAAAAAAAACAGTAAGGGTGGTATAGGCGAGTATACTCGACAATATAAACCCTGCACAAATGGTAGGCGGTGCCACCCCCTCAATCTACAAAAACATCGGAAAATCGGTCAAAAAATGTGGATTCTACTAAAAATTTAATTTTGTTGGCCTCTGAGGGGTAGCCATCAAAGAGAGGGTAATATTGTGGTATGCAGTTTTTAAGATGTATTATTAGTTGTGGAGATATAGCTTTTTTAAGAAAAATACTAGGGCTGGAGAAATTAAGGGGAGGGGGTAAAATTGGTGTTTGAAGTTTTGTAGAGATACTCATTCCGAGTCTACATACCGACTCTCATTTTTCTAACTCTTTGGAATTTTGAGTTATAGCATTTTCAAAAAGAGGGTGGTGCTGGATAGGCGGCAAGGAGTGGACGTGGAACAAAACCATTCAAACTTGATCTGCTGCCAAGCATCTACCCACCAAAATTTCAAGTCGCTAGCTCTCATAGTTTCCGAGAACCATTAGTGAGGACGGTCAGACGGAATGACGGACGGTCGGAAGGACGTGGCTAAATCGATTTCTCTTGTCGTCCCGATCAAGAATATATATACTTTATGGGGTCCCCCTCCCCTCCTTCAAAGCGTTATATACATTTGGCTTTTGCACAAACACCCTATGATACACAGTATGTGTACAGGGTATAAACATGGTTCCTTTAAAATGTATTCAATATTAAATTTTTTGCATAGATTTAAAAAAAAAAAAAATAAAAAACATCCATTGAAATGCTCTTTTGTATGAATGTAATCATAAACTAACTAAAAGAAACAAAAAACCATAGTTCCTTTTAAAACTAGTCAATATTAATTATTATGCATAGATTTTAAAAAATCTAAAGTCATCCATTGAAATGTACTTTTGTAGTGTATGTCATAAACTAACTAAAAGAAACCAAAAAAAAAATGGATCCTTCTAAAAATATTTTATATTAAGTTTTATGCATAGATTTTAAGAAAAAAATCTAAAATCATCCATTGAAATGTTCTTTTGTAGTGTATGTAACAAAAAAAAATGGTTCCTGTTAAAAATATTAAATATTAATTTTTTATGCGTATATTTAAAAAAAATTTAAAATCATCAATTAAAATGTTCTTTTGTAGTGTTTGTAATTATAAACTAACTAAAAGAAACAAAAAAAAAAAAATGGTTCCTTTTAAAAATATTCAATATTAATTTTGTATGCATAGATTTTAACAAAAAAATCTAAAGTCATCCATTGCAATGTTCTTTTGTAGTGTATGTAAACATAAACTAACTAAAAAAAACCAAAAATCATGGTTCCTTTTAAAATATACAATTTTATTTAAATAGTGCTGAAAATATCAAGAAAATCGGTCAAAAAATGTGGATTCTACTAAAAATTTAATTTTGTTGGCCTCTGAGGGGTAGCCATCAAAGAGATGGTAATATTGTGGTATGTCGTCCCGATCAAGAATATAAAGACTTTATGGGGTCCCCCCCCCCCCCCCTCCTTCACAGCGTTACATACATTTGGCTTTTGCACAAACACCCTATGATACACAGTATGTGTTCCTTTTAAATGTATTCAATATTAAATTTTTTGAATACATTTAAAAAAAAAAATAAAAAAACATCCATTGAATTTCTCTTTTGTATGACTGTAATCATAAACTAACTAAAAGAAACAAAAAACATGGTTTGTTTTAAAAATATTCAATATTAATTTTTAGGCATAGATTTAAAAAAAAAAAAAAACAAAAACCATCTATTGAAAAGTACTTTTGTAGAGTTTGTAATCATAAACTAACTAAAAGAAACAAAAAAACCATAGTTCCTTTTAAAAATATTCAATATTAATTTTTATGCATAGATTTTAAAAAATCTAAAGTCATCCATTGAAATGTACTTTTGTAGTGTATGCAATCATAAACTAACTAAAAGAAACCAAAAAAAACATGGATCCTTCTAAAAATATTTTATATTAAGTTTTATGCATAGATTTTAAGAAAAAAATCTAAAATCATCCATTGAAATGTTCTTTTGTAGTGTATGTAACAAAAAAAAATGGTTCCTGTTAAAAATATCTAATATTAATTTTTATGCATAGATTTTAAAAAATCTAAAGTCATCCATTGAAATGTACTTTTGTAGTGTATGCAATTATAAACTAACTAAAAGAAACAAAAAAAAAAAATGGTTCCTTTTAAAAATATCTAATATTAATTTTTATGCATAGATTTAAAAAAAAAATCTAAAATCATCCATTGCAATGTTCTTTTGTAGTGATTGTAATCATAAACTAACTAAAAGAAACCAAAAATCATGGTTCCTTTTAAAATATTCAATTTTAATTTTTATGCATTGATTATAAAAATATCTAAAGTCATCCATTGTAATGATCTTTTTAGTGATTGTAATCATAAACTAACTAATCGAAAGAAAAAAACATGGTTCCTTTTAAAATATTCAATTTTAATTTTTATGCATTGATTATAAAAATATCTAAGGTCATCCATTGTAATGATCTTTTTTAGTGATTGTAATCATAAACTAACTAATCGAAAGAAAAAAAAATGGTTCCTTTTAAAATATTCAATTTTAATTTTGTGCATAGATTTTAAAAAATCTAAAGTCATCCATTGAAATGTACTTTTGTAGTGTACGTAATCATAAACTAACTAAAAGAAACAAAAGGTAATGGTTCCTTTTAAAAAATATTCAATTTATTTTTAATGCATAGATTTTAAAAAAATCTAAAATCATCCAATTTTGTAATGTTTGTAATCATAAACAAACTAACAGAAAAAAAACAGTAAGGGTGGTATAGTCGAGTATACTCGACAATATAAACCCTGCACAAATGGTAGGCGGTGCCACTCCCTCAATCTACAAAAACATCGGAAAATCGGTCAAAAAATGTGGATTCTACTAAAAATTTAATTTTGTTGGCCTCTGAGGGGTAGCCATCAAAGAGGGGGTAATATTGTGGTATTCAGTTTTTAAGATGTATTATTAGTTGTGAAGATATAGCTTTTTTAAGAAAATTACTAGGGGTGGAGAAATTAAGGGGAGGGGTTAAAATTGTGGTATGAAGTTTTGTAGAGATACTCATTCCGAGTCTACATACCGACTTTAATTTTTCTAACTCTTTGGAATTTTGAGTTATAGCATTTTCAAAAAGAGGGTGGTGCTGGATAGGCGGCAAGGAGTGGACGTGGAACAAAACCATTCAAACTTGATCTGCTGCCAAGCATCTACCCACCAAATTTCAAGTCGCTAGCTCTCATAGTTTCCGAGAACCATTAGTGAGGACGGTCGGACGGAAAGACGGACGGTCGGACGGACGTGGCTAAATCGATTTCTCTTGTCGTCCCGATCAAGAATATATATACTTTATGGGGTCCCCCTCTCCTCCTTCAAAGCGTTATATACATTTGGCTTTTGCACAAACACCCTATGATACACAGTATGTGTACAGGGTATAAACATGGTTCCTTTAAAATGTATTCAATATTAAATTTTTTGCATAGATTTAAAACAAAAAAAAATAAAAAACATCCATTGAAATGCTCTTTTGTATGAATGTAATCATAAACTAACTAAAAGAAACAAAAAACCATAGTTCCTTTTAAAACTAGTCAATATTAATTATTATGCATAGATTTTAAAAAATCTAAAGTCATCCATTGGAATATACTTTTGTAGTGTATGTAACAAAAAAAAAATGTAATGTTGTAGTGTATAAACTAACTAAAAGAAACCAAAAATCATGGTTCCTTTTAAAATATTCAATTTTAATTTTTATGCATTGATTATAAAAATATCTAAGGTCATCCATTGTAATGATCTTTTTTAGTGATTGTAATCATAAACTAACTAATCGAAAGAAAAAAAAATGGTTCCTTTTAAAATATTCAATTTTAATTTTGTGCATAGATTTTAAAAAATCTAAAGTCATCCATTGAAATGTACTTTTGTAGTGTACGTAATCATAAACTAACTAAAAGAAACAAAAGGTAATGGTTCCTTTTAAAAAATATTCAATTTATTTTTAATGCATAGATTTTAAAAAAATCTAAAATCATCCAATTTTGTAATGTTTGTAATCATAAACAAACTAACAGAAAAAAAACAGTAAGGGTGGTATAGTCGAGTATACTCGATAATATAAACCCTGCACAAATGGTAGGCGGTGCCACCCCCTCAATCTACAAAAACATCGGAAAATCGGTCAAAAAATGTGGATTCTACTAAAAATTTAATTTTGTTGGTTTCTGAGGGGTAGCCATCAAAGAGATGGTACTATTGTGGTATGTCGTCCCGATCAAGAATATATATACTTTATGGGGTCCCCCTCCCCTCCTTCACAGCGTTACATACATTTGGCTTTTACACAAACACCCTATGATACACAGTATGTGTTCCTTTAAAATGTATTCAATATTAAATTTTTTGCATACATTTAAAAAAAATAATAAAAAAACATTCATTAAAATGCTCTTTTGTATGACTGTAATCATAAACTAACTAAAAGAAACAACAAACATGGTTCCTTTTAAAAATATTCATTATTAATTTTTATGCATAGATTTAAAAAAAAACAAAAACCATCCATTGAAAAGTACTTTTGAAGTGTTTGTAATCATAAACTTACTAAAAGAAACAAAACCAGTAAGGACGATATCTTCAGCAAGGCTGAAGCTATAATACTTTTCACGTTGTGTCACTAAAAAACTAAATGAATAGTTTTCATGCCTCCCTAACAACTCCCTAACACTGTAAGGTTTCAAGTCAATTGGTTAAAAAACAAAAAACTTTTCCATACAGCGGTTCAAGTTTTGCGATAAGTGGACGTAGCCATGCCCACTTTTGGTCAAAATAGTTTTCATTCCTCCCTAAGAAGATAACTGTAAGGTTTCAAGTCAATTGGTCAATTTTCGCTAAAAAAAAGGCGTGGGTACGCCCACTTTTGGTCAAAATAGTTTTCATTCCTTCCTAAGAACATAACTGTAAAGTTTCAAGTCAATTGGTTAAAAAACAAAAAAGTTTTCCATACAACGGGTCAATTTTCGCTATAAGTGGGCGTGGCTACGCGTGGCTACGCTCACTTTTGGTCAAAATAGTTTTCATTCCTCCCCAAGAACATAACTTTAAAATTTCAAGTCAATTGGTTGAAAAACAAAAAAGTTGTCCATACAACGACGTGAATATTGCTTCTCTTCCTCTTCTTCATTTTGTATGGGAGCTACCAGTTCCAGATGTCCAATCTCATTGAAACTTTCAGGCATGTAGTCGGACTATGTAGAACTACTATGTTTAAAATTTCAGCACTCTATCATACAAAATAAAAAAGTTTTCCATACAACGATTCAAGTTTTGTTCATTTTTCTTCTTCTTTTCGTATGGGGGCTACCAGTTCCAGTGGTCCGATATGGCTGGATCCGACAAATGAGTTGACTGCACGAATAAGAAGTCTCTGTGCAAAATTTCAGCTCGATATCTTAAAAACTGTGGGAGGAGATTGTATATATACAGACAGACGGACAGACGGACATGGCTAAATCAACTCGTCTTGTCGTCCTGATCAAGAATATATGTACTTTATATAGTCGGAAATGAATATTTCGATCTGTTACAAACTTCAGCACAAAGTTATTATACTATTTCACGTACGTGAAAAGTATAAAAACCATAGTTCCTTTTAAAAATATTCAATATTAATTTTTATGCATAGATTTAAAAAATCTAAAGTCATCCATTGAAATGTAGTTTTGTAGTGTATGTAACAAAAAAACAAATGGTTCCTTTTCAAAATATTCAATATTAATTTTTTATGCATAGATTTTAAGAAAAAATCTAAAATCATCCATTGCAATGTTCTTTTGTAGTGTATGTAATCATAAACTAACTAAAAAAAAACAAAAATTATGGTTCCTTTAAAAATATACAATTTTATTTAAATACTTCTAAGAATATGAAGAAAATCGGTCAAAAAATGTGGATTCTACTAAAAATTAAATTTTGTTGGCCTCTGAGTGGTAGCCATCAAACAGATGGTAATATTGTGGTATGTAGTTTTCAAGATGTATTTTTAGTTGTGGAGATATAGCTTTTTTAAGAAAAATACTAGTGGTGGAGAAATTAAGGGGAGGGGTAAAGTTGTTGTTTGAAGTTTTGTAGAGTTACTCATTCTGAGTCTACATACCGACTTTCATGTTTCTAACTCTTTGGATGTTTGAGTTATAGCATTTTCAAAAAGAGGTTGGTGCTGGATGGGCGGCAAGGAGTGGGCGTGGAACAAAACCATTCAAACTTTATCTGCTGCCGAGCATCTCGATTCTACCCACCAAATTTCAAGTATAGTCGACAATATAAACCCTGCACAAATGGTAGGCGGTGTCACCCCCTCAATCTACAAAAACATCGGAAAATCGGTCAAAAAATGTGGATTCTACTAAAAATTTAATTTTGTTGGCCTCTGAGGGGTAGCCATCAAAGAGAGGGTAATATTGTGGTATGCAGTTCTCAAGATGTATTATTAGTTGTGGAGATATAGCTTTTTTAAGAAAATTACTAGGGGTGGAGAAATTATGGGGAGGGGGTAAAATTGTGGTTTGAAGTTTTGTAGAGATACTCATTCCGAGTCCACATACCGACTTTCATTTTTCTAACTCTTTGGAATTTTGAGTTATAGCATTTTTTTATAGCATTTTTATAGCGGCAAGGAGTGGGCGTGGAACAAAACCATTCAAACTTGATCTGCTGCCAAGCATCTACCCACCAAATTTCAAGTCGCTAGCTCTCATAGTTTCCGAGAACCATTAGTGAGGACGGTCGGACGGAAAGACGGACGGTCGGACGGACGTGGCTAAATCGATTTCTCTTGTCGTCCCGATCAAGAATATATATACTTTATGGGGTCCCCCTCCCCTCCTTCAAAGCGTTATATACATTTGGCTTTTGCACAAACACCCTATGATACACAGTATGTGTACAGGGTATAAACATGGTTCCTTTAAAATGTGTTCAATATTAAATTTTTTGCATAGATTTAAAAAAAAAATTAAAAAACATCTATTGAAATGCTCTTTTGTATGAATGTAATCATAAACTAACTAAAAGAAACAAAAAACATGGTTCCTTTTAAAAATATTCAATATTAATTTTTATGCATAGATTTAAAAAAAAAAAACCAAAAACCATCCATTGAAAAGTACTTTTGAAGTGTTTGTAATCATAAACTAACTAAAAGAAACAAAAAACCATAGTTCCTTTTCAAACTAGTCAATATTAATTATTATGCATAGATTTTAGATAGATGAAGAGACGAACAGTCGGACGAACGTGGCTTAATCAATTTCTCTTGTCGTCCCGATCAAGAATATATATACTTTATGGGGTCCCCCTCCCCTCCATCACAGCGTTACATACATTTGGCTTTTGCACAAACACCCTATGATAGTATGTGTTCCTTTTAAATGTATTCAATATTAAATTTTTTGCATACATTTAAAAAAAAAATAAAAAAACATCCATTGAAATTCTCTTTTGTATGACTGTAATCATAAACTAACTAAAAGAAACAAAAAACATGGTTCCTTTTAAAAATATTCAATATTAATTTTTATGCATAGATTTTAAAAAATCTTAAGTCATCCATTGAAATGTACTTTTGTAGTGTATGCAATCATAAACTAACTAAAAGAAACCAAAAAAACATGGATCCTTCTAAAAATATTTTATATTAAGTTTTATGCATAGATTTTAAGAAAAAAATCTAAAATCATCCATTGAAATGTTATTTTGTAGTGTATGTAACAAAAAAAATGGTTCCTTTTAAAAATATTAAATATTAATTTTTTATGCATATATTTAAAAAAAATTTAAAATCATCAATTAAAATGTTCTTTTGTAGTGTTTGTAATTATAAACTAACTAAAAGAAACAAAAAAAAATGGTTCCTTTTAAAAATATCTAATATTAATTTTTATGCATAGATTTAAAAAAAATCTAAAATCATCCATTGCAATGTTCTTTTGTAGTGATTGTAATCATAAACTAACTAAAAGAAACCAAAAATCATGGTTCCTTTTAAAATATTCAATTATAATTTTTATGCATTGATTATAAAAATATCTAAAGTCATCCATTGTAATGATCTTTTTTAGTGATTGTAATCATAAACTAACTAATCGAAAGAAAAAAACATGGTTCCTTTTAAAATATTCAATTTTAATTTTTGTGCATAGATTTTAAAAAATCTAAAGTCATCCATTGAAATGTACTTTTGTAGTGTACGTAATCATAAACTAACTAAAAGAAACAAAAGGTAATGGTTCCTTTTAAAAAATATTCAATTTATTTTTAATGCATAGATTTTAAAAAACTCTAAAATCATCTAATTTTGTAATGTTTGTAATCATAAACAAACTAATAGAAAAAAAACAGTAAGGGTGGTATAGTCGAGTATACTCGACAATATAAACCCTGCACAAATGGTAGGCGGTGTCACCCCCTCAATCTACAAAAACATCGGAAAATCGGTCAGAAAATGTGGATTCTACTAAAAATTTAATTTTGTTGGCCTCTGAGGGGTAGCCATCAAAGAGAGGGTAATATTGTGGTATGCAGTTTTTAAGATGTATTATTAGTTGTGGAGATAAAGCTTTTTTAAGAAAATTACTAGGGGTGGAGAAATTATGGGGAGGGGGTAAAATTGTGGTTTGAAGTTTTGTAGAGATACTCATTCCGAGTCTACATACCGACTTTCATTTTTCTAACCCTTTGGAATTTTGAGTTATAGCATTTTCAAAAAGAGGTTGGTGCTGGATAGGCGGCAAGGAGTGGGCGTGGAACAAAACCATTCAGACTTGACCTGCTGCCAAGCATCCACCCACCAAATTTCAAGTCGCTAGCTCTCATAGTTTCCGAGAACCATTAGTGAGGACGGTCGGACGGAAAGACGGACGGTCGGACGGACGTGGCTAAATCGATTTCTCTTGTCGTCCCGATCAAGAATATATATACTTTATGGGGTCCCCTTCCCCTCCTTCACAGCGTTACATACATTTGGCTCTTGCACAAACACCCTATGATACACAGTATGTGTACTGGGTATAAACATGGTTCCTTTAAAATGTATTCAATATTAAATTTTTTGCATAGATTTAAAAAAAAAATAAAAAGACATCCATTGAAATGCTCTTTTGTATGAATGTAATCATAAACTAACTAAAAGAAACAAAAAACATGGTTCCTTTTAAAAATATTCAATATTAATTTTTATACATAGATTTAAAAAAAAAAAAAACCAAAAACCATCCATTGAAAAGTACTTTTGTAGTGTTTGTAATCATAAACAAACTAAAAGAACCAAAAAACCATAGTTCCTTTTAAAACTAGTCAATATTAATTATTATGCATAGATTTTAAAAAATCTAAAGTCATCCATTGAAATGTACTTTTGTAGTGTATGTAACAAAAAAAAAAAAAAAATGGTTCCTTTTAAAAATATTCAATATTAATTTTTTATGCATAGATTTTAAGAAAAAAAATCTAAAATCATCCATTGCAATGTTCTTTTGTAGTGTATATAATCATAAACTAACTAAAAAAAACCAAAAGTTATGGTTCCTTTTAAAATATACAATTTTATTTAAATACTGCTAAAAATTACAAGAAAATCGGTCAAAAAATGTGGATTCTACTAAAAATTTAATTTTGTTGGCCTCTGAGGGGTAGCCATCAAAGAGATGGTAATATTGTGGTATGCAGTTTTCAAGATGTATTATTAGTTGTGGAGATATAGCTTTTTTAAGAAAAATACTAGTGGCGGAGAAATTAAGGGGAGGGGTAAAATTGTTGTTTGAAGTTTTGTAGAGTTACTCATTCTGAGTCTACATACCGACTTTCATGTTTCTAACTCTTTGGATATTTGAGTTATAGCATTTTCAAAAAGAGGTTGGTGCTGGATGGGCGGCAAGGAGTGGGCGTGGAACAAAACCATTCAAACTTGATCTGCTGCCAAGCATCTACCCACCAAATTTCAAGTCGCTAGCTCTCATAGTTTCCGAGAACCATTAGTGAGGACGGTCGGACGGTCGGACGGACGTTGCTAAATCAATTTCTCTTGTCGTCCCGATCAAGAATATATATACTTTATGGGGTCCCCTTCCCCTCCTTCACAGCGTTACATACATTTGGCTCTTGCACAAACACCCTTTGATACACAGTAAGTGTACAGGGTATAAACATGGTTCCTTTAAAATGTGTTCAATATTAAATTTTTTGCATAGATTTAAAAAAAAAAAATTAAAAAACATCTATTGAAATGCTCTTTTGTATGAATGTAATCATAAACTAACTAAAAGAAACAAAAAACATGGTTCCTTTTAAAAATATTCAATATTAATTTTTATGCATAGACTTAAAAAAAAAACCAAAAACCATCCATTGAAAAGTACTTTTGAAGTGTTTGTAATCATAAACTAACTAAAAGAAACAAAAAACATGGTTCCTTTTAAAAATATTCAATATTAATTTTTATACATAGATTTAAAAAAAAACCAGTAAGGACGCTATCTTCAGCAAGGCTGAAGCTATAATACTTTTCACGTTGTGTCACTAAAAAACTAAATGAATAGTTTTCATGCCTCCCTAACAACATAACTGTAAGGTTTCAAGTCAATTGGTTAAAAAACAAAAAAGTTTTCCATACAGCGGTTCAAGTTTTGCGATAAGTGGGCGTGGCTACGCTCACTTTGGGTCAAAATAGTTTTCATGCCTCCCTAAGAACATAACTGTAAAGTTTCAAGTCAATTGGTTAAAAAACAAAAAAGTTTTCCATACAACGGGTCAATTTTCACTAAAAAAGAGCGTGGCCACGCCCTCTTTTGGTCAACATTGTTTTCATTCCTCCCTAAGAACATAACTGTAAAGTTTCAAGTCAATTGGTTAAAAAACACAAAAGTTTTCCATACAACGGGTCAAATTTCGCTATAAAAGGGCGTGGCCGCGCCCACTTTTGGGCAAAATCGTTTTCATTCCTCCCTAAGAAGATAACTGTAAGGTTTCTAGTCAATTGGTCAATTTTCGCTAAAAAAAGGCGTGGGCACGCCCACTTTTGGTCAAAATAGTTTTCGTTCCTCCCTAAGAACATAACTGCAAAGTTTCAAGTCAATTGGTTGAAAAACAAAAAAGTTGTCCATACAACGGGTCAAATTTCGCTAGAAGTGGGCGTGGCTACGCTCACTTTGGGTCAAAATAGTTTTCATGCCTCCCTAAGAACATAACTGTAAAGTTTCAAGTCAATTGGTTAAAAAACAAAAAAGTTTTCCATACAACGAGTCAAATTTCGCTATAAAAGGGCGTGGCCGCGCCCACTTTTGGTCAAAATTGTTTTCATTCCTCCCTAAGAACATAACTGTAAAGTTTCAAGTCAATTGGTTAAAAAACACAAAAGTTTTCCATACAACGGGTCAAATTTCGCTATAAAAGGGCGTGGCCACGCCCACTTTTGGTCAAAATAGTTTTCATTCCTCCCTAAGAACATAACTGTAAAGTTTCAAGTCAATTGGTTAAAAAACAAAAAAGTTTTCCATACAACGGGTCAAATTTCGCTATAAAAGGGCGTGGCCGCGCCCACTTTTGGTCAAAATTGTTTTCATTCCTCCCTAAGAACATAACTGTAAAGTTTCAAGTCAATTGGTTAAAAAACACAAAAGTTTTCCATACAACGGGTCAATTTTTGCTATAAGTGGGCGTGGCTACGCCCACTTTTGGTCAAAATAGTTTTCATTCCTCCCTAAGAACATAACTGTAAAGTTTCAAGTCAATTGGTTAAAAAACAAAAAAGTTTTCCATACAACGGGTCAATTTTCGCTATAAGTGGGCGTGGCTACCCCTGGCTACGCCCACTTTTGGTCAAAATAGTTTTCATTCCTTCCTAAGAACATAACTTTAAAATTTCAAGTCAATTGGTTAAAAAACAAAAAAGTTTTCCATACAACGGGTCAATTTTCGCTATAAGTGGGCGTGGCTACCCCTGGCTACGCCCACTTTTGGTCAAAATAGATTTCATTCCTCCCTAAGAACATAACTTTAAAATTTCAAGTCAATTGGTTAAGAAACAAAAAAGTTTTCCATACAACGACGTGAATATGGCTTCTCTTCCTCTTCTTCATTTTGTATGGGAGCTACCAGTTCCAGATGTCCAATCTCATTGAAACTTTCAGGCATGTAGTCGGACTATGTAGAACTACTATGTTTAAAATTTCAGCACTCTATCATACAAAACAAAAAAGTTTTCCATACAACGATTCAAGTTTTGTTCATTTTTCTTCTTCTTTTCGTATGGGGGCTACCAGTTCCAGTGGTCCGATATGGCCGGTTCCGACCAATGATTTGACTGCACGAATAAGAAGTCTCTGTGCAAAATTTCAGCTCGATATCTTCAAAACTGTGGGAGGAGATTGTATATATACAGACAGACGGACAGACGGACAGACGGACAGTCGGACAGACGGACATGGCTAAATCAACTCGTCTTGTCGTCCTGATCAAGAATATATATACTTTATATAGTCGGAAATTAATATTTCGATCTGTTACAAACTTCAGCACAAAGTTATTATACTGTTTCACATACGTGAAAAGTATAAAAACCAAATACCATCCATTGAAAAGTACTTTTGAAGTGTTTGTAATCATAAACTAACTAAAAGAAACAAAAAACATGGTTCCTTTTAAAACTAGTCAATATTAATTATTATGCATAGATTTTAAAAAATCTAAAGTCATCCATTGAAATGTACTTTTGTAGTGTATGAACAAAAAAAAAAAAAATGGTTCCTTTTAAAAATATTCAATATTAATTTTTTATGCATAGATTTTAAGAAAAAAATCTAAAATCATCCATTGCAATGTTCTTTTGTAGTGTATGTAATCATAAACTAACTAAAAAAAACCAAAAGTTATGGTTCCTTTTAAAATATACAATATTATTTAAATACTGCTAAAAATTACAAGAAAATCGGTCAAAAAATGTGGATTCTACTAAAAATTTAATTTTGTTGGCCTCTGAGGGGTAGCCATCAAAGAGATGGTAATACTGTGGAGATATAGCTTTTTTAAGAAAAATACTAGTGGCGGAGAAATTAAGGGGAGGGGTAAAATTGTTGTTTGAAGTTTTGTAGAGTTATTCATTCTGAGTCTACATACCGACTTTCATGTTTCTAACTCTTTGGATGTTTGAGTTATAGCATTTTCAAAAAGAGGTTGGTGCTGGATGGGCGGCAAGGAGTGGGCGTGAAACAAAACCATTCAAACTTGATCTGCTGCCAAGCATCTACCCACCAAATTTCAAGTCGCTAGCTCTCATAGTTTCCGAGAACCATTAGTGAGGACGGTCGGACGGAGAGACGGACGGTCGGACGGACGTGGCTAAATCAATTTCTCTTGTCGTCCCGATCAAGAATATATATACTTTATGGGGTCCCCTTCCCCTCCTCCACAGCGTTACATACATTTGGCTCTTGCACAAACACCCTATGATACACAGTATGTGTACAGGGTATAAACATGGTTCCTTGAAAATGTGTTCAATATTAAATTTTTTGCATAGATTTAAAAAAAAAAATTAAAAAACATCTATTGAAATGCTCTTTTGTATGAATGTAATCATAAACTAACTAAAAGAAACAAAAAACATGATTCCTTTTAAAAATATTCAATATTAATTTTTATGCATAGATTTAAAAAAAAAAACCAAAAACCATCCATTGAAAAGTACTTTTGAAGTGTTTGTAATCATAAACTAACTAAAAGAAACAAAAAACATGGTTCCTTTTAAAAATATTCAATATTAATTTTTATACATAGATTTAAAAAAAAAAAAACCAAAAACCATCTATTGAAAAGTACTTTTGAAGTGTTTGTAATCATAAACTAACTAAAAGAAACAAAAAACATGGTTCCTTTTAAAACTAGTCAATATTAATTATTATGCATAGATTTTAAAAAATCTAAAGTCATCCATTGAAATGTACTTTTGTAGTGTATGAACAAAAAAAAAAAAAAAAAATGGTTCCTTTTAAAAATATTCATTATTAATTTTTTATGCATAGATTTTAAGAAAAAAAATCTAAAATCATCCATTGCAATGTTCTTTTGTAGTGTATATAATCATAAACTAACTAAAAAAAACCAAAAGTTATGGTTCCTTTTAAAATATACAATTTTATTTAAATACTGCTAAAAATTACAAGAAAATCGGTCAAAAAATGTGGATTCTACTAAAAATTTAATTTTGTTGGCCTCTGAGGGGTAGCCATCAAAGAGATGGTAATATTGTGGTATGCAGTTTTCAAGATGTATTATTAGTTGTGGAGATATAGCTTTTTTAAGAAAAATACTAGTGGCGGAGAAATTAAGGGGAGGGGTAAAATTGTTGTTTGAAGTTTTGTAGAGTTACTCATTCTGAGTCTACATACCGACTTTCATGTTTCTAACTCTTTGGATATTTGAGTTATAGCATTTTCAAAAAGAGGTTGGTGCTGGATGGGCGGCAAGGAGTGGGCGTGGAACAAAACCATTCAAACTTGATCTGCTGCCAAGCATCTACCCACCAAATTTCAAGTCGCTAGCTCTCATAGTTTCCGAGAACCATTAGTGAGGACGGTCGGACGGTCGGACGGACGTTGCTAAATCAATTTCTCTTGTCGTCCCGATCAAGAATATATATACTTTATGGGGTCCCCTTCCCCTCCTTCACAGCGTTACATACATTTGGCTCTTGCACAAACACCCTTTGATACACAGTAAGTGTACAGGGTATAAACATGGTTCCTTTAAAATGTGTTCAATATTAAATTTTTTGCATAGATTTAAAAAAAAAAAATTAAAAAACATCTATTGAAATGCTCTTTTGTATGAATGTAATCATAAACTAACTAAAAGAAACAAAAAACATGGTTCCTTTTAAAAATATTCAATATTAATTTTTATGCATAGACTTAAAAAAAAAACCAAAAACCATCCATTGAAAAGTACTTTTGAAGTGTTTGTAATCATAAACTAACTAAAAGAAACAAAAAACATGGTTCCTTTTAAAAATATTCAATATTAATTTTTATACATAGATTTAAAAAAAAACCAGTAAGGACGCTATCTTCAGCAAGGCTGAAGCTATAATACTTTTCACGTTGTGTCACTAAAAAACTAAATGAATAGTTTTCATGCCTCCCTAACAACATAACTGTAAGGTTTCAAGTCAATTGGTTAAAAAACAAAAAAGTTTTCCATACAGCGGTTCAAGTTTTGCGATAAGTGGGCGTGGCTACGCTCACTTTGGGTCAAAATAGTTTTCATGCCTCCCTAAGAACATAACTGTAAAGTTTCAAGTCAATTGGTTAAAAAACAAAAAAGTTTTCCATACAACGGGTCAATTTTCACTAAAAAAGAGCGTGGCCACGCCCTCTTTTGGTCAACATTGTTTTCATTCCTCCCTAAGAACATAACTGTAAAGTTTCAAGTCAATTGGTTAAAAAACACAAAAGTTTTCCATACAACGGGTCAAATTTCGCTATAAAAGGGCGTGGCCGCGCCCACTTTTGGGCAAAATCGTTTTCATTCCTCCCTAAGAAGATAACTGTAAGGTTTCTAGTCAATTGGTCAATTTTCGCTAAAAAAAGGCGTGGGCACGCCCACTTTTGGTCAAAATAGTTTTCGTTCCTCCCTAAGAACATAACTGCAAAGTTTCAAGTCAATTGGTTGAAAAACAAAAAAGTTGTCCATACAACGGGTCAAATTTCGCTAGAAGTGGGCGTGGCTACGCTCACTTTGGGTCAAAATAGTTTTCATGCCTCCCTAAGAACATAACTGTAAAGTTTCAAGTCAATTGGTTAAAAAACAAAAAAGTTTTCCATACAACGAGTCAAATTTCGCTATAAAAGGGCGTGGCCGCGCCCACTTTTGGTCAAAATTGTTTTCATTCCTCCCTAAGAACATAACTGTAAAGTTTCAAGTCAATTGGTTAAAAAACACAAAAGTTTTCCATACAACGGGTCAAATTTCGCTATAAAAGGGCGTGGCCACGCCCACTTTTGGTCAAAATAGTTTTCATTCCTCCCTAAGAACATAACTGTAAAGTTTCAAGTCAATTGGTTAAAAAACAAAAAAGTTTTCCATACAACGGGTCAAATTTCGCTATAAAAGGGCGTGGCCGCGCCCACTTTTGGTCAAAATTGTTTTCATTCCTCCCTAAGAACATAACTGTAAAGTTTCAAGTCAATTGGTTAAAAAACACAAAAGTTTTCCATACAACGGGTCAATTTTTGCTATAAGTGGGCGTGGCTACGCCCACTTTTGGTCAAAATAGTTTTCATTCCTCCCTAAGAACATAACTGTAAAGTTTCAAGTCAATTGGTTAAAAAACAAAAAAGTTTTCCATACAACGGGTCAATTTTCGCTATAAGTGGGCGTGGCTACCCCTGGCTACGCCCACTTTTGGTCAAAATAGTTTTCATTCCTTCCTAAGAACATAACTTTAAAATTTCAAGTCAATTGGTTAAAAAACAAAAAAGTTTTCCATACAACGGGTCAATTTTCGCTATAAGTGGGCGTGGCTACCCCTGGCTACGCCCACTTTTGGTCAAAATAGATTTCATTCCTCCCTAAGAACATAACTTTAAAATTTCAAGTCAATTGGTTAAGAAACAAAAAAGTTTTCCATACAACGACGTGAATATGGCTTCTCTTCCTCTTCTTCATTTTGTATGGGAGCTACCAGTTCCAGATGTCCAATCTCATTGAAACTTTCAGGCATGTAGTCGGACTATGTAGAACTACTATGTTTAAAATTTCAGCACTCTATCATACAAAACAAAAAAGTTTTCCATACAACGATTCAAGTTTTGTTCATTTTTCTTCTTCTTTTCGTATGGGGGCTACCAGTTCCAGTGGTCCGATATGGCCGGTTCCGACCAATGATTTGACTGCACGAATAAGAAGTCTCTGTGCAAAATTTCAGCTCGATATCTTCAAAACTGTGGGAGGAGATTGTATATATACAGACAGACGGACAGACGGACAGACGGACAGTCGGACAGACGGACATGGCTAAATCAACTCGTCTTGTCGTCCTGATCAAGAATATATATACTTTATATAGTCGGAAATTAATATTTCGATCTGTTACAAACTTCAGCACAAAGTTATTATACTGTTTCACATACGTGAAAAGTATAAAAACCAAATACCATCCATTGAAAAGTACTTTTGAAGTGTTTGTAATCATAAACTAACTAAAAGAAACAAAAAACATGGTTCCTTTTAAAACTAGTCAATATTAATTATTATGCATAGATTTTAAAAAATCTAAAGTCATCCATTGAAATGTACTTTTGTAGTGTATGAACAAAAAAAAAAAAAATGGTTCCTTTTAAAAATATTCAATATTAATTTTTTATGCATAGATTTTAAGAAAAAAATCTAAAATCATCCATTGCAATGTTCTTTTGTAGTGTATGTAATCATAAACTAACTAAAAAAAACCAAAAGTTATGGTTCCTTTTAAAATATACAATATTATTTAAATACTGCTAAAAATTACAAGAAAATCGGTCAAAAAATGTGGATTCTACTAAAAATTTAATTTTGTTGGCCTCTGAGGGGTAGCCATCAAAGAGATGGTAATACTGTGGAGATATAGCTTTTTTAAGAAAAATACTAGTGGCGGAGAAATTAAGGGGAGGGGTAAAATTGTTGTTTGAAGTTTTGTAGAGTTATTCATTCTGAGTCTACATACCGACTTTCATGTTTCTAACTCTTTGGATGTTTGAGTTATAGCATTTTCAAAAAGAGGTTGGTGCTGGATGGGCGGCAAGGAGTGGGCGTGAAACAAAACCATTCAAACTTGATCTGCTGCCAAGCATCTACCCACCAAATTTCAAGTCGCTAGCTCTCATAGTTTCCGAGAACCATTAGTGAGGACGGTCGGACGGAGAGACGGACGGTCGGACGGACGTGGCTAAATCAATTTCTCTTGTCGTCCCGATCAAGAATATATATACTTTATGGGGTCCCCTTCCCCTCCTCCACAGCGTTACATACATTTGGCTCTTGCACAAACACCCTATGATACACAGTATGTGTACAGGGTATAAACATGGTTCCTTGAAAATGTGTTCAATATTAAATTTTTTGCATAGATTTAAAAAAAAAAATTAAAAAACATCTATTGAAATGCTCTTTTGTATGAATGTAATCATAAACTAACTAAAAGAAACAAAAAACATGATTCCTTTTAAAAATATTCAATATTAATTTTTATGCATAGATTTAAAAAAAAAAACCAAAAACCATCCATTGAAAAGTACTTTTGAAGTGTTTGTAATCATAAACTAACTAAAAGAAACAAAAAACATGGTTCCTTTTAAAAATATTCAATATTAATTTTTATACATAGATTTAAAAAAAAAAAAACCAAAAACCATCTATTGAAAAGTACTTTTGAAGTGTTTGTAATCATAAACTAACTAAAAGAAACAAAAAACATGGTTCCTTTTAAAACTAGTCAATATTAATTATTATGCATAGATTTTAAAAAATCTAAAGTCATCCATTGAAATGTACTTTTGTAGTGTATGAACAAAAAAAAAAAAAAAAAATGGTTCCTTTTAAAAATATTCATTATTAATTTTTTATGCATAGATTTTAAGAAAAAAATCTAAAATCATCCATTGCAATGTTCTTTTGTAGTGTATGTAATCATAAACTAACTAAAAAAAACCAAAAGTTATGGTTCCTTTTAAAATATACAATATTATTTAAATACTGCTAAAAATTACAAGAAAATCGGTCAAAAAATGTGGATTCTACTAAAAATTTAATTTTGTTGGCCTCTGAGGGGTAGCCATCAAAGAGATGGTAATATTGTGGAGATATAGCTTTTTTAAGAAAAATACTAGTGGCGGAGAAATTAAGGGGAGGGGTAAAATTGTTGTTTGAAGTTTTGTAGAGTTACTCATTCTGAGTCTACATACCGACTTTCATGTTTCTAACTCTTTGGATGTTTGAGTTATAGCATTTTCAAAAAGAGGTTGGTGCTGGATGGGCGGCAAGGAGTGGGCGTGGAACAAAACCATTCAAACTTGATCTGCTGCCGAGCATCACGATTCTACCCACCAAATTTCAAGTCGCTAGCTCTTATAGTTTCCGAGACCCATTAGTGAGGACGGGCGGACGGACGGACGGACAGATGAAGAGACGAACAGTCGGACGAACGTGGCTTAATCAATTTCTCTTGTCGTCCCGATCAAGAATATATATACTTTATGGGGTCCCCCTCCCCTCCTTCACAGCGTTACATACATTTGGCTTTTGCACAAACACCCTATGATAGTATGTGTTCCTTTTAAATGTATTCAATATTAAATTTTTTGCATACATTTAAAAAAAAAAAATAAAAAAACATCCATTGACATTCTCTTTTGTATGACTGTAATCATAAACTAACTAAAAGAAACAAAAAACATGGTTCCTTTTAAAAATATTCAATATTTATTTTTTTATGCATAGATTTAAAAAAAAAAAACAAAAACCATCTATTGAAAAGTACTTTTGTAGAGTTTGTAATCATAAACTAACTAAAAGAAACAAAAAAACCATAGTTCCTTTTAAAAATATTCAATATTAATTTTTATACATAGATTTTAAAAAATCTAAAGTCATCCATTGAAATGTACTTTTGTAGTGTACATAATCATAAACTAACTAAAAGAAACAAGAGGTAATGGTTCCTTTTAAAAAATATTCAATTTATTTTTAATGCATAGATTTTAAAAAAATCTAAAATCATCCAATTTTGTAATGTTTGTAATCATAAACAAACTAACAGAAAAAAAACAGTAAGGGTGGTATAGTCGAGTATACTCGACAATATAAACCCTGCACAAATGGTAGGCGGTGTAAATTGAATATTTTTTAAAAGGAACCATTACCTCTTGTTTCTTTTAGTTAGTTTATGATTATGTACACTACAAAAGTACATTTCAATGGATGACTTTAGATTTTTTAAAATCTATGTATAAAAATTAATATTGAATATTTTTAAAAGGAACTATGGTTTTTTTGTTTCTTTTAGTTAGTTTATGATTACAAACTCTACAAAAGTACTTTTCAATAGATGGTTTTTGTTTTTTTTTTTTAAATCTATGCATAAAAAAATAAATATTGAATATTTTTAAAAGGAACCATGTTTTTTGTTTCTTTTAGTTAGTTTATGATTACAGTCATACAAAAGAGAATGTCAATGGATGTTTTTTTATTTTTTTTTTTTAAATGTATGCAAAAAATTTAATATTGAATACATTTAAAAGGAACACATACTATCATAGGGTGTTTGTGCAAAAGCCAAATGTATGTAACGCTGTGAAGGAGGGGAGGGGGACCCCATAAAGTATATATATTCTTGATCGGGACGACAAGAGAAATTGATTAAGCCACGTTCGTCCGACTGTTCGTCTCTTCATCTGTCCGTCCGTCCGTCCGTCCTCACTAATGGTTCTCGGAAACTATAAGAGCTAGCGACTTGAAATTTGGTGGGTAGAATCGTGATGCTCGGCAGCAGATCAAGTTTGAATGGTTTTGTTCCACGCCCACTCCTTGCCGCCCATCCAGCACCAACCTCTTTTTGAAAATGCTATAACTCAAACATCCAAAGAGTTAGAAACATGAAAGTCGGTATGTAGACTCAGAATGAGTAACTCTACAAAACTTCAAACAACAATTTTACCCCTCCCCTTAATTTCTCCGCCACTAGTATTTTTCTTAAAAAAGCTATATCTCCACAATATTACCATCTCTTTGATGGCTACCCCTCAGAGGCCAACAAAATTAAATTTTTAGTAGAATCCACATTTTTTGACCGATTTTCTTGTAATTTTTAGCAGTATTTAAATAAAATTGTATATTTTAAAAGGAACCATAATTTTTGGTTTTTTTTAGTTAGTTTATGATTACATACACTACAAAAGAACATTGCAATGGATGATTCTAGATTTTTTTCTTAAAATCTATGCATAAAAAATTAATATTGAATATTTTTAAAAGGAACCATTTTTTTTTTTTTTTTTGTTCATACACTACAAAAGTACATTTCAATGGATGACTTTAGATATTTTAAAATCTATGCATAATAATTAATATTGACTAGTTTTAAAAGGAACCATGTTTTTTGTTTCTTTTAGTTAGTTTATGATTACAAACACTTCAAAAGTACTTTTCAATGGATGGTTTTTGGTTTTTTTTTTTTTTAAATCTATGTATAAAAATTAATATTGAATATTTTTAAAAGGAACCATGTTTTTTGTTTCTTTTAGTTAGTTTATGATTACAAACACTTCAAAAGTACTTTTCAATGGATGGTTTTTGGTTTTTTTTTTTAAATCTATGCATAAAAATTAATATTGAATATTTTTAAAAGGAATCATGTTTTTTGTTTCTTTTAGTTAGTTTATGATTACATTCATACAAAAGAGCATTTCAATAGATGTTTTTTAATTTTTTTTTTTAAATCTATGCAAAAAATTTAATATTGAACACATTTTAAAGGAACCATGTTTATACCCTGTACACATACTGTGTATCATAGGGTGTTTGTGCAAGAGCCAAATGTATGTAACGCTGTGAAGGAGGGGAAGGGGACCCCATAAAGTATATATATTCTTGATCGGGACGACAAGAGAAATTGATTTAGCCACGTCCGTCCGACCGTCCGTCTCTCCGTCCGACCGTCCTCACTAATGGTTCTCGGAAACTATGAGAGCTAGCGACTTGAAATTTGGTGGGTAGATGCTTGGCAGCAGATCAAGTTTGAATGGTTTTGTTCCACGCCCACTCCTTGCCGCCTATCCAGCACCACCCTCTTTTTGAAAATGCTATAACTCAAAATTCCAAAGAGTTAGAAAAATGAAAGTCGGTATGTAGACTCGGAATGAGTATCTCTACAAAACTTCAAACCACAATTTTACCCCCTCCCCATAATTTCTCCACCCCTAGTAATTTTCTTAAAAAAGCTATATCTCCACAACTAATAATACATCTTAAAAACTGCATACCACAATATTACCCTCTCTTTGATGGCTACCCCTCAGAGGCCAACAAAATTAAATTTTTAGTAGAATCCACATTTTTTGACCGATTTTCCGATGTTTTTTTAGATTGAGGGGGTGACACCGCCTACCATTTGTGCAGGGTTTATATTGTCGAGTATACTCGACTATACCACCCTTACTGTTTTTTTTCTGTTAGTTTGTTTATGATTACAAACATTACAAAATTGGATGATTTTAGATTTTTTTAAAATCTATGCATTAAAAATAAATTGAATATTTTTTAAAAGGAACCATTACCTCTTGTTTCTTTTAGTTAGTTTATGATTATGTACACTACAAAAGTACATTTCAATGGATGACTTTAGATTTTTTAAAATCTATGTATAAAAATTAATATTGAATATTTTTAAAAGAAACAAAAAAACCATAGTTCCTTTTGAAAATATTCAATATTAATTTTTATACATAGATTTTAAAAAATCTAAAGTCATCCATTGAAATGTACTTTTGTAGTGTACATAATCATAAACTAACTAAAAGAAACAAGAGGTAATGGTTCCTTTTAAAAAATATTCAATTTATTTTTAATGCATAGATTTTAAAAAAATCTAAAATCATCCAATTTTGTAATGTTTGTAATCATAAACAAACTAACAGAAAAAAAACAGTATGGGTGGTATAGTCGAGTATACTCGACAATATAAACCCTGCACAAATGGTAGGCGGTGTCACCCCCTCAATCTAAAAAAACATCGGAAAATCGGTCAAAAAATGTGGATTCTACTAAAAATTTAATTTTGTTGGCCTCTGAGGGGTAGCCATCAAAGAGAGGGTAATATTGTGGTATGCAGTTTTTAAGATGTATTATTAGTTGTGGAGATATAGCTTTTTTAAGAAAATTACTAGGGGTGGAGAAATTATGGGGAGGGGGTAAAATTGTGGTTTGAAGTTTTGTAGAGATACTCATTCCGAGTCTACATACCGACTTTCATTTTTCTAACTCTTTGGAATTTTGAGTTATAGCATTTTCAAAAAGAGGGTGGTGCTGGATAGGCGGCAAGGAGTGGGCGTGGAACAAAACCATTCAAACTTGATCTGCTGCCAAGCATCTACCCACCAAATTTCAAGTCGCTAGCTCTCATAGTTTCCGAGAACCATTAGTGAGGACGGTCGGACGGAGAGACGGACGGTCGGACGGACGTGGCTAAATCAATTTCTCTTGTCGTCCCGATCAAGAATATATATACTTTATGGGGTCCCCTTCCCCTCCTTCACAGCGTTACATACATTTGGCTCTTGCACAAACACCCTATGATACACAGTATGTGTACAGGGTATAAACATGGTTCCTTTAAAATGTGTTCAATATTAAATTTTTTGCATAGATTTAAAAAAAAAAATTAAAAAACATCTATTGAAATGCTCTTTTGTATGAATGTAATCATAAACTAACTAAAAGAAACAAAAAACATGATTCCTTTTAAAAATATTCAATATTAATTTTTATGCATAGATTTAAAAAAAAAAACCAAAAACCATCCATTGAAAAGTACTTTTGAAGTGTTTGTAATCATAAACTAACTAAAAGAAACAAAAAACATGGTTCCTTTTAAAAATATTCAATATTAATTTTTATACATAGATTTAAAAAAAAAAAAACCAAAAACCATCCATTGAAAAGTACTTTTGAAGTGTTTGTAATCATAAACTAACTAAAAGAAACAAAAAACATGGTTCCTTTTAAAACTAGTCAATATTAATTATTATGCATAGATTTTAAAATATCTAAAGTCATCCATTGAAATGTACTTTTGTAGTGTATGAACAAAAAAAAAAAAAAAAATGGTTCCTTTTAAAAATATTCAATATTAATTTTTTATGCATAGATTTTAAGAAAAAAATCTAGAATCATCCATTGCAATGTTCTTTTGTAGTGTATGTAATCATAAACTAACTAAAAAAAACCAAAAATTATGGTTCCTTTTAAAATATACAATTTTATTTAAATACTGCTAAAAATTACAAGAAAATCGGTCAAAAAATGTGGATTCTACTAAAAATTTAATTTTGTTGGCCTCTGAGGGGTAGCCATCAAAGAGATGGTAATATTGTGGAGATATAGCTTTTTTAAGAAAAATACTAGTGGCGGAGAAATTAAGGGGAGGGGTAAAATTGTTGTTTGAAGTTTTGTAGAGTTACTCATTCTGAGTCTACATACCGACTTTCATGTTTCTAACTCTTTGGATGTTTGAGTTATAGCATTTTCAAAAAGAGGTTGGTGCTGGATGGGCGGCAAGGAGTGGGCGTGGAACAAAACCATTCAAACTTGATCTGCTGCCGAGCATCACGATTCTACCCACCAAATTTCAAGTCGCTAGCTCTTATAGTTTCCGAGAACCATTAGTGAGGACGGACGGACGGACGGACGGACAGATGAAGAGACGAACAGTCGGACGAACGTGGCTTAATCAATTTCTCTTGTCGTCCCGATCAAGAATATATATACTTTATGGGGTCCCCCTCCCCTCCTTCACAGCGTTACATACATTTGGCTTTTGCACAAACACCCTATGATAGTATGTGTTCCTTTTAAATGTATTCAATATTAAATTTTTTGCATACATTTAAAAAAAAAAAATAAAAAAACATCCATTGACATTCTCTTTTGTATGACTGTAATCATAAACTAACTAAAAGAAACAAAAAACATGGTTCCTTTTAAAAATATTCAATATTTATTTTTTTATGCATAGATTTAAAAAAAAAAAACAAAAACCATCTATTGAAAAGTACTTTTGTAGAGTTTGTAATCATAAACTAACTAAAAGAAACAAAAAAACCATAGTTCCTTTTAAAAATATTCAATATTAATTTTTATACATAGATTTTAAAAAATCTAAAGTCATCCATTGAAATGTACTTTTGTAGTGTACATAATCATAAACTAACTAAAAGAAACAAGAGGTAATGGTTCCTTTTAAAAAATATTCAATTTATTTTTAATGCATAGATTTTAAAAAAATCTAAAATCATCCAATTTTGTAATGTTTGTAATCATAAACAAACTAACAGAAAAAAAACAGTAAGGGTGGTATAGTCGAGTATACTCGACAATATAAACCCTGCACAAATGGTAGGCGGTGTCACCCCCTCAATCTACAAAAACATCGGAAAATCGGTCAAAAAATGTGGATTCTACTAAAAATTTAATTTTGTTGGCCTCTGAGGGGTAGCCATCAAAGAGAGGGTAATATTGTGGTATGCAGTTTTTAAGATGTATTATTAGTTGTGGAGATATAGCTTTTTTAAGAAAATTACTAGGGGTGGAGAAATTATGGGGAGGGGGTAAAATTGTGGTTTGAAGTTTTGTAGAGATACTCATTCCGAGTCTACATACCGACTTCCATTTTTCTAACTCTTTGGAATTTTGAGTTATAGCATTTTCAAAAAGAGGGTGGTGCTGGATAGGCGGCAAGGAGTGGGCGTGGAACAAAACCATTCAAACTTGATCTGCTGCCAAGCATCTACCCACCAAATTTCAAGTCGCTAGCTCTCATAGTTTCCGAGAACTATTAGTGAGGACGGTCGGACGGAAAGACGGACGGTCGGACGGACGTGGCTAAATCGATTTCTCTTGTCGTCCCGATCAAGAATATATATACTTTATGGGGTCCCCCTCCCCTCCTTCAAAGCGTTATATACATTTGGCTTTTGCACAAACACCCTATGATACACAGTATGTGTAAAGGGTATAAACATGGTTCCTTTAAAATGTATTCAATATTAAATTTTTTGCATAGATTTAAAAAAAAAATAAAAAAACATCTATTGAAATGCTCTTTTGTATGAATGTAATCATAAACTAACTAAAAGAAACAAAAAACATGATTCCTTTTAAAAATATTCAATATTAATTTTTATGCATAGATTTAAAAAAAAAAACCAAAAACCACCCATTGAAAAGTACTTTTGAAGTGTTTGTAATCATAAACTAACTAAAAGAAACAAAAAACATGGTTCCTTTTAAAAATATTCAATATTAATTTTTATGCATAGATTTAAAAAAAAAACCAAAAACCATCCATTGAAAAGTACTTTTGTAGTGTTTGTAATCATAAACTAACTAAAAGAACCAAAAAACCATAGTTCCTTTTAAAACTAGTCAATATTAATTATTATGCATAGATTTTAAAAAATCTAAAGTCATCCATTGAAATGTACTTTTGTAGTGTATGAACAAAAAAAAAAAAATGGTTCCTTTTAAAAATATTCAATATTAATTTTTTATGCATAGATTTTAAGAAAAAAATCTAAAATCATCCATTGCAATGTTCTTTTGTAGTGTATGTAATCATAAACTAACTAAAAAAAACCAAAAGTTATGGTTCCTTTTAAAATATACAATATTATTTAAATACTGCTAAAAATTACAAGAAAATCGGTCAAAAAATGTGGATTCTACTAAAAATTTAATTTTGTTGGCCTCTGAGGGGTAGCCATCAAAGAGATGGTAATATTGTGGAGATATAGCTTTTTTAAGAAAAATACTAGTGGCGGAGAAATTAAGGGGAGGGGTAAAATTGTTGTTTGAAGTTTTGTAGAGTTACTCATTCTGAGTCTACATACCGACTTTCATGTTTCTAACTCTTTGGATGTTTGAGTTATAGCATTTTCAAAAAGAGGTTGGTGCTGGATGGGCGGCAAGGAGTGGGCGTGGAACAAAACCATTCAAACTTGATCTGCTGCCGAGCATCACGATTCTACCCACCAAATTTCAAGTCGCTAGCTCTTATAGTTTCCGAGAACCATTAGTGAGGACGGACGGACGGACGGACAGATGAAGAGACGAACAGTCGGACGAACGTGGCTTAATCAATTTCTCTTGTCGTCCCGATCAAGAATATATATACTTTACGGGGTCCCCCTCCCCTCCTTCACAGCGTTACATACATTTGGCTTTTGCACAAACACCCTATGATACACAGTATGTGTAAAGGGTATAAACATGGTTCCTTTAAAATGTATTCAATATTAAATTTTTTGCATAGATTTAAAAAAAAAAATAAAAAAACATCTATTGAAATGCTCTTTTGTATGAATGTAATCATAAACTAACTAAAAGAAACAAAAAACATGATTCCTTTTAAAAATATTCAATATTAATTTTTATGCATAGATTTAAAAAAAAAAACCAAAAACCACCCATTGAAAAGTACTTTTGAAGTGTTTGTAATCATAAACTAACTAAAAGAAACAAAAAACATGGTTCCTTTTAAAAATATTCAATATTAATTTTTATGCATAGATTTAAAAAAAAAAACCAAAAACCATCCATTGAAAAGTACTTTTGTAGTGTTTGTAATCATAAACTAACTAAAAGAACCAAAAAACCATAGTTCCTTTTAAAACTAGTCAATATTAATTATTATGCATAGATTTTAAAAAATCTAAAGTCATCCATTGAAATGTACTTTTGTAGTGTATGAACAAAAAAAAAAAAAATGGTTCCTTTTAAAAATATTCAATATTAATTTTTTATGCATAGATTTTAAGGAAAAAAATCTAAAATCATCCATTGCAATGTTCTTTTGTAGTGTATGTAATCATAAACTAACTAAAAAAAACCAAAAGTTATGGTTCCTTTTAAAATATACAATATTATTTAAATACTGCTAAAAATTACAAGAAAATCGGTCAAAAAATGTGGATTCTACTAAAAATTTAATTTTGTTGGCCTCTGAGGGGTAGCCATCAAAGAGATGGTAATATTGTGGAGATATAGCTTTTTTAAGAAAAATACTAGTGGCTGAGAAATTAAGGGGAGGGGTAAAATTGTTGTTTGAAGTTTTGTAGAGTTACTCATTCTGAGTCTACATACCGACTTTCATTTTTCTAACTCTTTGGAATTTTGAGTTATAGCATTTTCAAAAAGAGGGTGGTGCTGGATAGGCGGCAAGGAGTGGACGTGGAACAAAACCATTCAAACTTGATCTGCTGCATCTACCCACCAAATTTCAAGTCGCTAGCTCTCATAGTTTCCGAGAACCATTAGTGAGGACGGTCGGACGGAGAGACGGACGGTCGGACGGACGTGGCTAAATCAATTTCTCTTGTCGTCCCGATCAAGAATATATATACTTTATGGGGTCCCCTTCCCCTCCTTCACAGCGTTACATACATTTGGCTTTTGCACAAACACCCTATGATACACAGTATGTGTACAGGGTATAAACATGGTTCCTTTAAAATGTGTTCAATATTAAATTTTTTGCATAGATTTAAAAAAAAATTTAAAAAACATCTATTGAAATGCTCTTTTGTATGAATGTAATCATAAACTAACTAAAAGAAACAAAAAACATGGTTCCTTTTAAAAATATTCAATATTAATTTTTATGCATAGATTTAAAAAAAAAAACCAAAAACCATCCATTGAAAAGTACTTTTGAAGTGTTTGTAATCATAAACTAACTAAAAGAAACAAAAAACCATAGTTCCTTTTCAAACTAGTCAATATTAATTATTATGCATAGATTTTAAAAAATCTAAAGTCATCCATTGAAATGTACTTTTGTAGTGTATGTAACAAAAAAAAAAATTGCTCCTTTTAAAAATATTCAATATTAATTTTTTTGCATAGATTATAAGAAAAAAAATCTAAAATCATCCATTGCAATGTTCCTTTGTAGTATATGTAATCATAAACTAACTAAAAAAAACCAAAAATTATGGTTCCTTTTAAAATATACAATTTTATTTAAATACTGCTAAAAATATCAAGAAAATCGGTCAAAAAATGTGGATTCTACTAAAAATTTAATTTTGTTGGCCTCTGAGGGGTAGCCATCAAAGAGATGGTAATATTGTGGAGATATAGCTTTTTTAAGAAAAATACTAGTGGCGGAGAAATTAAGGGGAGGGGTAAAATTGTTGTTTGAAGTTTTGTAGAGTTACTCATTCTGAGTCTACATACCGACTTTCATGTTTCTAACTCTTTGGATGTTTGAGTTATAGCATTTTCAAAAAGAGGTTGGTGCTGGATGGGCGGCAAGGAGTGGGCGTGGAACAAAACCATTCAAACTTGATCTGCTGCCGAGCATCACGATTCTACCCACCAAATTTCAAGTCGCTAGCTCTTATAGTTTCCGAGAACCATTAGTGAGGACGGACGGACGGACGGACACATGAAGAGACGAACAGTCGGACGAACGTGGCTTAATCAATTTTTCTTGTCGTCCCGATCAAGAATATATATACTTTATGGGGTCCCCCTCCCCTCCTTCAAAGCGTTATATACATTTGGCTTTTGCACAAACACCCTATGATACACAGTATGTGTACAGGGTATAAACATGGTTCCTTTAAAATGTATTCAATATTAAATTTTTTGCATAGATTTAAAAAAAAAATAAAAAAACATCCATTGAAATGCTCTTTTGTATGAATGTAATCATAAACTAACTAAAAGAAACAAAAAACATGGTTCCTTTTAAAAATATTCAATATAAATTTTTATGCATAGATTTAAAAAAAAAAAACCAAAAACCATCCATTGAAAAGTACTTTTGAAGTGTTTGTAATCATAAACTAACTAAAAGAAACAAAAAACCATAGTTCCTTTTCAAACTAGTCAATATTAATTATTATGCATAGATTTTAAAAAATCTAAAGTCATCCATTGAAATGTACTTTTGTAGTGTATGTAACAAAAAAAAAAAAAAAATGGCTCCTTTTAAAAATATTCAATATTAATTTTTTTGCATACATTATAAGAAAAAAAATCTAAAATCATCCATTGCAATGTTCCTTTGTAGTATATGTAATCATAAACTAACTAAAAAAAAACCAAAAATTATGGTTCCTTTTAAAATATACAATTTTATTTAATTACTGCTAAAAATATCAAGAAAATCGGTCAAAAAATGTGGATTCTACTAAAAATTTAATTTTGTTGGCCTCTGAGGGGTAGCCATCAAAGAGATGGTAATATTGTGGTATGCAGTTCTCAAGATGTATTATTAGTTGTGGAGATATAGCTTTTTTAAGAAAAATACTAGTGGCGGAGAAATTAAGGGGAGGGGTAAAATTGTTGTTTGAAGTTTTGTAGAGTTACTCATTCTGAGTCTACATACCGACTTTCATGTTTCTAACTCTTTGGATGTTTGAGTTATAGCATTTTCAAAAAGAGGTTGGTGCTGGATGGGCGGCAAGGAGTGGGCGTGGAACAAAACCATTCAAACTTGATCTGCTGCCAAGCATCTACCCACCAAATTTCAAGTCGCTAGCTCTCATAGTTTCCGAGAACCATTAGTGAGGACGGTCGGACGGAGAGACGGACGGTCGGACGGACGTGGCTAAATCAATTTCTCTTGTCGTCCCGATCAAGAATATATATACTTTATGGGGTCCCCTTCCCCTCCTTCACAGCGTTACATACATTTGGCTTTTGCACAAACACCCTATGATACACAGTATGTGTACAGGGTATAAACATGGTTCCTTTAAAATATGTTCAATATTAAATTTTTTGCATAGATTTAAAAAAAAAATTAAAAAACATCTATTGAAATGCTCTTTTGTATGAATGTAATCATAAACTAACTAAAGAAACAAAAAACATGGTTCCTTTTAAAAATATTCAATATTAATTTTTATGCATAGATTTAAAAAAAAAAAACCAAAAACCATCCATTGAAAAGTACTTTTGAAGTGTTTCTAATCATAAACTAACTAAAAGAAACAAAAAACCATAGTTCCTTTTCAAACTAGTCAATATTAATTATTATGCATAGATTTTAAAAAATCTAAAGTCATCCATTGAAATGTACTTTTGTAGTGTATGTAACAAACAAAAAAAAATGGTTCCTTTTAAAAATATTCAATATTAATTTTTTATGCATAGATTTTAAGAAAAAAATCTAAAATCATCCATTGCAATGTTCTTTTGTAGTGTATGTAATCATAAACTAACTAAAAAAACCAAAAGTTATGGTTCCTTTTAAAATATACAATTTTATTTAAATACTGCTAAATATTACAAGAAAATCGGTCAAAAAATGTGGATTCTACTAAAAATTTAATTTTGTTGGCCTCTGAGGGGTAGCCATCAAAGAGATGGTAATATTGTGGTATGCAGTTTTCAAGATGTATTATTAGTTGTGGAGATATAGCTTTTTTAAGAAAAATACTAGTGGCGGAGAAATTAAGGGGAGGGGTAAAATTGTTGTTTGAAGTTTTGTAGAGTTACTCATTCTGAGTCTACATACCGACTTTCATGTTTCTAACTCCTTGGATGTTTGAGTTATAGCATTTTCAAAAAGAGGTTGGTGCTGGATGGGCTGCAAGGAGTGGGCGTGGAACAAAACCATTCAAACTTGATCTGCTGCCGAGCATCACGATTCTACCCACCAAATTTCAAGTCGCTAGCTCTTATAGTTTCCGAGAACAATTAGTGAGGACGGACGGACGGACGGACAGATGAAGAGACGAACAGTCGGACGGACGTGGCTTAATCAATTTCTCTTGTTGTCCCGATCAAGAATATATATACTTTATGGGGTCCTCCTCTCCTCCTTCACAGCGTTACATACATTTGGCTTTTGCACAAACAAAAAAAAAAATGGTTCCTTTTAAAAAAAAAAAATTAAATATTAATTTTTTATGCATATATTTAAAAAAAAATTTAAAATCATCAATTTAAATGTTCTTTTGTAGTGTTTGTAATTATAAACTATTTAAAAGAAACCAAAAATCATGGTTCCTTTTAAAATATATTGAAATGCTCTTTTTGAGTGATTGTAATCATAAACTAACTAAACGAAACCAAAAACATGGTTCCTTTTAAAAATAATCAATATTAATTTTTATGCAAACATTTTAATATATCTAAAGTCATCCATTGAAGTGTACTTTTGTAGTGTAGATTACATACACTAACTAAAAGAAACCAAAAATCATTGTTCCTTTTAAAATATTCAATTTTAATTTTTATTCATTGATTATAAAAATATAAAAAGTCATCCATTGTAATGATCTTTTTTAG
Organism: Phortica okadai; assembly: GCA_034638295.1. Taxonomy (NCBI): domain Eukaryota; kingdom Metazoa; phylum Arthropoda; class Insecta; order Diptera; family Drosophilidae; genus Phortica; species Phortica okadai. The sequence goes on along the minus strand of CM067851.1, from coordinate 24,524,922 downwards.
TGATTGTTATCATAAACTAACTAATCGAAAGAAAAAAACATGGTTCCTTTTAAAATATTCAATTTTAATTTTTGTGCATAGATTTAAAAAAAATCTAAAGTCATCCATTGAAATGTACTTTTGTAGTGTACGTAATCATAAACTAACTAAAAGAAACAAAAGGTAATGGTTCCTTTTAAAAAGTATTCAATTTATTTTTAATGCATAGATTTTAAAAAATCTAAAATCATCCAATTTTGTAATGTTTGTAATCATAAACAAACTAACAGAATAAAAATAGTAAGGGTGGTATAGTCGAGTATACTCGACAATATAAACCCTGCACAAATGGTAGGCGGTGCCACCCCCTCAATCTACAAAAACATCGGAAAATCGGTCAAAAAATGTGGATTCTACTAAAAATTTAATTTTGTTGGCCTCTGAGGGGTAGCCATCAAACAGAGGGTAATATTGTGGTATGCAGTTTTTAAGATGTATTATTAGTTGTGGAGATATAGCTTTTTTAAGAAAAATACTAGTGGCGGAGAAATTAAGGGGAGGGGGTAAAATTGTGGTTTGAAGTTTTGTAGAGATACTCATTCCGAGTCTACATACCGACTTTCATTTTTGTAACTCTTTGGAATTTTGAGTTATAGCATTTTCAAAAAGAGGGTGGTGCTGAATAGGCGGCAAGGAGTGGGCGTGGAACAAAACCATTCAAACTTGATCTGCTGCCAAGCATCTACCCACCAAATTTCAAGTCGCTAGCTCTCATAGTTTCCGAGAACCATTAGTGAGGACGGTCGGACGGAGAGACGGACGGTCGGACGGACGTGGCTAATTCAATTTCTCTTGTCGTCCCGATCAAGAATATATACACTTTATGGGGTCCCCTTCCCCTCCTTCACAGCGTTACATACATTTGGCTTTTGCACAAACACCCTATGATACACAGTATGTGTACAGGGTATTAACATGGTTCCTTTAAAATGTATTCAATATTAAATTTTTTGCATAGATTTAAAAAAAAAATTAAAAAACATCTATTGAAATGCTCTTTTGTATGAATGTAATCATAAACTAACTAAAAGAAACAAAAAACATGGTTCCTTTTAAAAATATTCAATATTAATTTTTATGCATAGATTTAAAAAAAAAAAACCAAAAACCATCCATTGAAAAGTACTTTTGAAGTGTTTGTAATCATAAACTAACTAAAAGAAACAAAAAACCATAGTTCCTTTTCAAACTAGTCAATATTAATGATAATGCATAGATTTTAAAAAATCTAAAGTCATCCATTGAAATGTACTTTTGTAGTGTATGAACAAAAAAAAAAAGAAAAATGGCTCCTTTTAAAAATATTCAATATTAATTTTTTTGCATAGATTATAAGAAAAAAAAATCTAAAATCATCCATTGCAATGTTCCTTTGTAGTATATGTAATCATAAACTAACTAAAAAAAACCAAAAATTATGGTTCCTTTTAAAATATACAATTTTATTTAAATACTGCTAAAAATAACAAGAAAATCGGTCAAAAAATGTGGATTCTACTAAAAATTTAATTTTGTTGGCCTCTGAGGGGTAGCCATCAAAGAGATGGTAATATTGTGGTATGCAGTTCTCAAGATGTATTATTAGTTGTGGAGATATAGCTTTTTTAAGAAAAATACTAGTGGCGGAGAAATTAAGGGGAGGGGTAAAATTGTTGTTTGAAGTTTTGTAGAGTTACTCATTCTGAGTCTACATACCGACTTTCATGTTTCTAACTCTTTGGATGTTTGAGTTATAGCATTTTCAAAAAGAGGTTGGTGCTGGATGGGCGGCAAGGAGTGGGCGTGGAACAAAACCATTCAAACTTGATCTGCTGCCGAGCATCACGATTCTACCCACCAAATTTCAAGTCGCTAGCTCTTATAGTTTCCGAGAACCATTAGTGTGGACGGACGGACGGACGGACAGATGAAGAGACGAACAGTCGGACGAACGTGGCTTAATCAATTTTTCTTGTCGTCCCGATCAAGAATATATATACTTTATGGGGTCCCCCTCCCCTCCTTCACAACGTTACATACATTTGGCTTTTACACAAGATACACAGTATGTGTTCCTTTTAAATGTATTCAATTTTAATTTTTAGCATACATTTGTAGTGTACGTAATCATAAACTAACTAAAAGAAACAAAAGGTAATGGTTCCTTTTAAAAAATATTCAATTTACTTTTAATGCAGAGATTTTAAAAAAAATCTAAAATCATCCAATTTTGTAATGTTTGTAATCATAAACAAACTAACAGAAAAAAAACAGTAAGGGTGGTATAGTCGAGTATACTCGACAATATAAACCCTGCACAAATGGTAGGCGGTGCCACCCCCTCAATCTACAAAAACATCGGAAAATCGGTCAAAAAATGTGGATTCTACTAAAAATTTAATTTTGTTGGCCTCTGAGGGGTAGCCATCAAAGAGAGGGTAATATTGTGGTATGCAATTTTTAAAATGTATTATTAGTTGTGGAGATATAGCTTTTTTAAGAAAATTACTAGTGGCGGAGAAATTAAGGGGAGGGGGTAAAATTGTGGTTTGAAGTTTTGTAGAGATACTCATTCCGAGTCTACATACCGACTTTCATTTTTCTTACTCTTTGGAATTTTGAGTTATAGCATTTTCAAAAAGAGGGTGGTGCTGGATAGGCGGCAAGGAGTGGACGTGGAACAAAACCATTCAAACTTGATCTGCTGCCAAGCATCTACCCACCAAATTTCAAGTCGCTAGCTCTCATAGTTTCCGAGAACCATTAGTGAGGACGGACGGACGGAAAGACGGACGGTCGGACGGACGTGGCTAAATCGATTTCTCTTGTCGTCCCGATCAAGAATATATATACTTTATGGGGTCCCCCTCCCCTCCTTCAAAGCGTTATATACATTTGGCTTTTGCACAAACACCCTATGATACACAGTATGTGTTCCTTTTAAATGTATTCAATATGAAATTTTTTGAATACATTTAAAAAAATATAATAAAAAAACATCCATTGAAATTCTCTTTTGTATGACTGTAATCATAAACTAACTAAAAGAAACAAAAAACATAGTTCCTTTTAAAAATATTCAATATTAATTTTTATGCATAGATTTAAAAAAAAAAAACAAAACCAATTTATTGAAAAGTACTTTTGTAGAGTTTGTAATCATAAACTAACTAAAAGAAACAAAAAAACCATAGTTCCTTTTAAAAATATTCAATATTAATTTTTATGCATAGATTTTAAAAAACTAAAGTCATCCATTGAAATGTACTTTTGTAGTGTATGCAATCATAAACTAACTAAAAGAAACCAAACAAACATGGATCCTTCTAAAAATATTTTATATTAAGTTTTATGCATAGATTTTAAGAAAAAAATCTAAAATCATCCATTGAAATGTTCTTTTGTAGTGTATGTAGCAAAAAAAAAAAATGGTTCCTTTTAAAAATATCTAATATTAATTTTTATGCATAGATTTAAAAAAAAAAAATCTAAAATCATCCATTGCAATGTTCTTTTGTAGTGATTGTAATCATAAACTAACTAAAAGAAACAAAAGGTAATGGTTCCTTTTAAAAAATATTCAATTTATTTTTAATGCATAGATTTTAAAAAAATCTAAAATCATCCAATTTTGTAATGTTTGTAATCATAAACAAACTAACAGAAAAAAAACAGTAAGGGTGGTATAGTCGAGTATACTCGACAATATAAACCCTGCACAAATGGTAGGCGGTATCACCCCCTCAATCTACAAAAACATCGGAAAATCGGTCAAAAAATGTGGATTCTACTAAAAATTTAATTTTGTTGGCCTCTGAGGGGTAGCCATCAAAGAGAGGGTAATATTGTGGTATGCAGTTTTTAAGATGTATTATTAGTTGTGGAGATATAGCTTTTTTAAGAAAATTACTAGGGGTGGAGAAATTATGGGGAGGGGGTAAAATTGAGGTTTGAAGTTTTGTAGAGATACTCATTCCGAGTCTACATACCGACTTTCATTTTTCTAACTCTTTGGAATTTTGAGTTATAGCATTTTCAAAAAGAGGGTGGTGCTGAATAGGCAGCAAGGAGTGGGCGTGGAACAAAACCATTCAAACTTGATCTGCTGCCAAGCATCTACCCACCAAATTTCAAGTCGCTAGCTCTCATAGTTTCCGAGAACCATTAGTGAGGACGGTCGGACGGAAAGACGGACGGTCGGACGGACGTGGCTAAATCGATTTCTCTTGTCGTCCCGATCAAGAATATATATACTTTATGGGGTCCCCCTCCCCTCCTTCAAAGCGTTATATACATTTGGCTTTTGCACAAACACCCTATGATACACAGTATGTGTACAGGGTATAAACATGGTTCCTTTAAAATGTATTCAATATTAAATTTTTTGCATAGATTTAAAAAAAAAATTAAAAAACATCCATTGAAATGCTCTTTTGTATGAATGTAATCATAAACTAACTAAAAGAAACAAAAAACATGGTTCCTTTTAAAAATATTCAATATTAATTTTTATACATAGATTTAAAAAAAAAAAAAACCAAAAACCATCCATTGAAAAGTAATTTTGTAGTATTTGTAATCGTAAACTAACTAAAAGAACCAAAAAACCATAGTTCCTTTTAAAACTAGTCAATATTAATTATTATGCATAGATTTTAAAAAATCTAAAGTTATCCATTGAAATGTACTTTTGTAGTGTATGTAACAAAAAAAAAAAAAAAAATGGTTCCTTTTAAAAATATTCAATATTAATTTTTTATGCATAGATTTTAAAAAAAAAATCTAAAATCATCCATTGTAATGTTCTTTTGTAGTGTATGTAATCATAAACTAACAAAAAAAAACCAAAAGTTATGGTTCCTTTTAAAATATACAATTTTATTTAAATACTGCTAAAAATATCAAGAAAATCGGTCAAAAAATGTGGATTCTACTAAAAATTTAATTTTGTTGGCCTCTGAGGGGTAGCCATCAAAGAGATGGTAATATTGTGGTATGCAGTTCTCAAGATGTATTATTAGTTGTGGAGATATAGCTTTTTTAAGAAAAATACTAGTGGCGGAGAAATTAAGGGGAGGGGTAAAATTGTTGTTTGAAGTTTTGTAGAGTTACTCATTCTGAGTCTACATACCGACTTTCATGTTTCTAACTCTTTGGATGTTTGAGTTATAGCATTTTCAAAAAGAGGTTGGTGCTGGATGGGCGGCAAGGAGTGGGCGTGGAACAAAACCATTCAAACTTGATCTGCTGCCAAGCATCTACCCACCAAATTTCAAGTCGCTAGCTCTCATAGTTTCCGAGAACCATTAGTGAGGACGGTCGGACGGAGAGACGGACGGTCGGACGGACGTGGCTAAATCAATTTCTCTTGTCGTCCCGATCAAGAATATATATACTTTATGGGGTCCCCTTCCCCTCCTTCACAGCGTTACATACATTTGGCTTTTGCACAAACACCCTATGATACACAGTATGTGTACAGGGTATAAACATGGTTCCTTTAAAATATGTTCAATATTAAATTTTTTGCATAGATTTAAAAAAAAAATTAAAAAACATCTATTGAAATGCTCTTTTGTATGAATGTAATCATAAACTAACTAAAGAAACAAAAAACATGGTTCCTTTTAAAAATATTCAATATTAATTTTTATGCATAGATTTAAAAAAAAAAAACCAAAAACCATCCATTGAAAAGTACTTTTGAAGTGTTTCTAATCATAAACTAACTAAAAGAAACAAAAAACCATAGTTCCTTTTCAAACTAGTCAATATTAATTATTATGCATAGATTTTAAAAAATCTAAAGTCATCCATTGAAATGTACTTTTGTAGTGTATGTAACAAACAAAAAAAAATGGTTCCTTTTAAAAATATTCAATATTAATTTTTTATGCATAGATTTTAAGAAAAAAATCTAAAATCATCCATTGCAATGTTCTTTTGTAGTGTATGTAATCATAAACTAACTAAAAAAACCAAAAGTTATGGTTCCTTTTAAAATATACAATTTTATTTAAATACTGCTAAATATTACAAGAAAATCGGTCAAAAAATGTGGATTGTATGTAATCATAAACTAACAAAAAAAAACCAAAAGTTATGGTTCCTTTTAAAATATACAATTTTATTTAAATACTGCTAAAAATATCAAGAAAATCGGTCAAAAAATGTGGATTCTACTAAAAATTTAATTTTGTTGGCCTCTGAGGGGTAGCCATCAAAGAGATGGTAATATTGTGGTATGCAGTTCTCAAGATGTATTATTAGTTGTGGAGATATAGCTTTTTTAAGAAAAATACTAGTGGCGGAGAAATTAAGGGGAGGGGTAAAATTGTTGTTTGAAGTTTTGTAGAGTTACTCATTCTGAGTCTACATACCGACTTTCATGTTTCTAACTCTTTGGATGTTTGAGTTATAGCATTTTCAAAAAGAGGTTGGTGCTGGATGGGCGGCAAGGAGTGGGCGTGGAACAAAACCATTCAAACTTGATCTGCTGCCAAGCATCTACCCACCAAATTTCAAGTCGCTAGCTCTCATAGTTTCCGAGAACCATTAGTGAGGACGGTCGGACGGAGAGACGGACGGTCGGACGGACGTGGCTAAATCAATTTCTCTTGTCGTCCCGATCAAGAATATATATACTTTATGGGGTCCCCTTCCCCTCCTTCACAGCGTTACATACATTTGGCTTTTGCACAAACACCCTATGATACACAGTATGTGTACAGGGTATAAACATGGTTCCTTTAAAATATGTTCAATATTAAATTTTTTGCATAGATTTAAAAAAAAAATTAAAAAACATCTATTGAAATGCTCTTTTGTATGAATGTAATCATAAACTAACTAAAGAAACAAAAAACATGGTTCCTTTTAAAAATATTCAATATTAATTTTTATGCATAGATTTAAAAAAAAAAAACCAAAAACCATCCATTGAAAAGTACTTTTGAAGTGTTTCTAATCATAAACTAACTAAAAGAAACAAAAAACCATAGTTCCTTTTCAAACTAGTCAATATTAATTATTATGCATAGATTTTAAAAAATCTAAAGTCATCCATTGAAATGTACTTTTGTAGTGTATGTAACAAACAAAAAAAAATGGTTCCTTTTAAAAATATTCAATATTAATTTTTTATGCATAGATTTTAAGAAAAAAATCTAAAATCATCCATTGCAATGTTCTTTTGTAGTGTATGTAATCATAAACTAACTAAAAAAACCAAAAGTTATGGTTCCTTTTAAAATATACAATTTTATTTAAATACTGCTAAATATTACAAGAAAATCGGTCAAAAAATGTGGATTCTACTAAAAATTTAATTTTGTTGGCCTCTGAGGGGTAGCCATCAAAGAGATGGTAATATTGTGGTATGCAGTTTTCAAGATGTATTATTAGTTGTGGAGATATAGCTTTTTTAAGAAAAATACTAGTGGCGGAGAAATTAAGGGGAGGGGTAAAATTGTTGTTTGAAGTTTTGTAGAGTTACTCATTCTGAGTCTACATACCGACTTTCATGTTTCTAACTCTTTGGATGTTTGAGTTATAGCATTTTCAAAAAGAGGTTGGTGCTGGATGGGCGGCAAGGAGTGGGCGTGGAACAAAACCATTCAAACTTGATCTGCTGCCGAGCATCACGATTCTACCCACCAAATTTCAAGTCGCTAGCTCTTATAGTTTCCGAGAACAATTAGTGAGGACGGACGGACGGACGGACAGATGAAGAGACGAACAGTCGGACGGACGTGGCTTAATCAATTTCTCTTGTTGTCCCGATCAAGAATATATATACTTTATGGGGTCCTCCTCTCCTCCTTCACAGCGTTACATACATTTGGCTTTTGCACAAACAAAAAAAAAAATGGTTCCTTTTAAAAAAAAAAAATTAAATATTAATTTTTTATGCATATATTTAAAAAAAAATTTAAAATCATCAATTTAAATGTTCTTTTGTAGTGTTTGTAATTATAAACTATTTAAAAGAAACCAAAAATCATGGTTCCTTTTAAAATATATTGAAATGCTCTTTTTGAGTGATTGTAATCATAAACTAACTAAACGAAACCAAAAACATGGTTCCTTTTAAAAATAATCAATATTAATTTTTATGCAAACATTTTAATATATCTAAAGTCATCCATTGAAGTGTACTTTTGTAGTGTAGATTACATACACTAACTAAAAGAAACCAAAAATCATTGTTCCTTTTAAAATATTCAATTTTAATTTTTATTCATTGATTATAAAAATATAAAAAGTCATCCATTGTAATGATCTTTTTTAGTGATTGTTATCATAAACTAACTAATCGAAAGAAAAAAACATGGTTCCTTTTAAAATATTCAATTTTAATTTTTGTGCATAGATTTAAAAAAAATCTAAAGTCATCCATTGAAATGTACTTTTGTAGTGTACGTAATCATAAACTAACTAAAAGAAACAAAAGGTAATGGTTCCTTTTAAAAAGTATTCAATTTATTTTTAATGCATAGATTTTAAAAAATCTAAAATCATCCAATTTTGTAATGTTTGTAATCATAAACAAACTAACAGAATAAAAATAGTAAGGGTGGTATAGTCGAGTATACTCGACAATATAAACCCTGCACAAATGGTAGGCGGTGCCACCCCCTCAATCTACAAAAACATCGGAAAATCGGTCAAAAAATGTGGATTCTACTAAAAATTTAATTTTGTTGGCCTCTGAGGGGTAGCCATCAAACAGAGGGTAATATTGTGGTATGCAGTTTTTAAGATGTATTATTAGTTGTGGAGATATAGCTTTTTTAAGAAAAATACTAGTGGCGGAGAAATTAAGGGGAGGGGGTAAAATTGTGGTTTGAAGTTTTGTAGAGATACTCATTCCGAGTCTACATACCGACTTTCATTTTTGTAACTCTTTGGAATTTTGAGTTATAGCATTTTCAAAAAGAGGGTGGTGCTGAATAGGCGGCAAGGAGTGGGCGTGGAACAAAACCATTCAAACTTGATCTGCTGCCAAGCATCTACCCACCAAATTTCAAGTCGCTAGCTCTCATAGTTTCCGAGAACCATTAGTGAGGACGGTCGGACGGAGAGACGGACGGTCGGACGGACGTGGCTAATTCAATTTCTCTTGTCGTCCCGATCAAGAATATATACACTTTATGGGGTCCCCTTCCCCTCCTTCACAGCGTTACATACATTTGGCTTTTGCACAAACACCCTATGATACACAGTATGTGTACAGGGTATTAACATGGTTCCTTTAAAATGTATTCAATATTAAATTTTTTGCATAGATTTAAAAAAAAAATTAAAAAACATCTATTGAAATGCTCTTTTGTATGAATGTAATCATAAACTAACTAAAAGAAACAAAAAACATGGTTCCTTTTAAAAATATTCAATATTAATTTTTATGCATAGATTTAAAAAAAAAAAACCAAAAACCATCCATTGAAAAGTACTTTTGAAGTGTTTGTAATCATAAACTAACTAAAAGAAACAAAAAACCATAGTTCCTTTTCAAACTAGTCAATATTAATGATAATGCATAGATTTTAAAAAATCTAAAGTCATCCATTGAAATGTACTTTTGTAGTGTATGAACAAAAAAAAAAAAAAAAAATGGCTCCTTTTAAAAATATTCAATATTAATTTTTTTGCATAGATTATAAGAAAAAAAAATCTAAAATCATCCATTGCAATGTTCCTTTGTAGTATATGTAATCATAAACTAACTAAAAAAAACCAAAAATTATGGTTCCTTTTAAAATATACAATTTTATTTAAATACTGCTAAAAATAACAAGAAAATCGGTCAAAAAATGTGGATTCTACTAAAAATTTAATTTTGTTGGCCTCTGAGGGGTAGCCATCAAAGAGATGGTAATATTGTGGTATGCAGTTCTCAAGATGTATTATTAGTTGTGGAGATATAGCTTTTTTAAGAAAAATACTAGTGGCGGAGAAATTAAGGGGAGGGGTAAAATTGTTGTTTGAAGTTTTGTAGAGTTACTCATTCTGAGTCTACATACCGACTTTCATGTTTCTAACTCTTTGGATGATTGAGTTATAGCATTTTCAAAAAGAGGTTGGTGCTGGATGGGCGGCAAGGAGTGGGCGTGGAACAAAACCATTCAAACTTGATCTGCTGCCGAGCATCACGATTCTACCCACCAAATTTCAAGTCGCTAGCTCTTATAGTTTCCGAGAACCATTAGTGTGGACGGACGGACGGACGGACAGATGAAGAGACGAACAGTCGGACGAACGTGGCTAAATCAATTTTTCTTGTCGTCCCGATCAAGAATATATATACTTTATGGGGTCCCCCTCCCCTCCTTCACAGCGTTACATACATTTGGCTTTTACACAAGATACACAGTATGTGTTCCTTTTAAATGTATTCAATTTTAATTTTTAGCATACATTTGTAGTGTACGTAATCATAAACTAACTAAAAGAAACAAAAGGTAATGGTTCCTTTTAAAAAATATTCAATTTACTTTTAATGCATAGATTTTAAAAAAAATCTAAAATCATCCAATTTTGTAATGTTTGTAATCATAAACAAACTAACAGAAAAAAAACAGTAAGGGTGGTATAGTCGAGTATACTCGACAATATAAACCCTGCACAAATGGTAGGCGGTGCCACCCCCTCAATCTACAAAAACATCGGAAAATCGGTCAAAAAATGTGGATTCTACTAAAAATTTAATTTTGTTGGCCTCTGAGGGGTAGCCATCAAAGAGAGGGTAATATTGTGGTATGCAATTTTTAAAATGTATTATTAGTTGTGGAGATATAGCTTTTTTAAGAAAATTACTAGTGGCGGAGAAATTAAGGGGAGGGGGTAAAATTGTGGTTTGAAGTTTTGTAGAGATACTCATTCCGAGTCTACATACCGACTTTCATTTTTCTAACTCTTTGGAATTTTGAGTTATAGCATTTTCAAAAAGAGGGTGGTGCTGGATAGGCGGCAAGGAGTGGACGTGGAACAAAACCATTCAAACTTGATCTGCTGCCAAGCATCTACCCACCAAATTTCAAGTCGCTAGCTCTCATAGTTTCCGAGAACCATTAGTGAGGACGGACGGACGGAAAGACGGACGGTCGGACGGACGTAGCTAAATCGATTTCTCTTGTCGTCCCGATCAAGAATATATATACTTTATGGGGTCCCCCTCCCCTCCTTCAAAGCGTTATATACATTTGGCTTTTGCACAAACACCCTATGATACACAGTATGTGTTCCTTTTAAATGTATTCAATATGAAATTTTTTGAATACATTTAAAAAAATATAATAAAAAAACATCCATTGAAATTCTCTTTTGTATGACTGTAATCATAAACTAACTAAAAGAAACAAAAAACATAGTTCCTTTTAAAAATATTCAATATTAATTTTTATGCATAGATTTAAAAAAAAAAAACAAAACCAATTTATTGAAAAGTACTTTTGTAGAGTTTGTAATCATAAACTAACTAAAAGAAACAAAAAAACCATAGTTCCTTTTAAAAATATTCAATATTAATTTTTATGCATAGATTTTAAAAAACTAAAGTCATCCATTGAAATGTACTTTTGTAGTGTATGCAATCATAAACTAACTAAAAGAAACCAAACAAACATGGATCCTTCTAAAAATATTTTATATTAAGTTTTATGCATAGATTTTAAGAAAAAAATCTAAAATCATCCATTGAAATGTTCTTTTGTAGTGTATGTAACAAAAAAAAAAAAATGGTTCCTTTTAAAAATATTAAATATTAATTTTTTATGCATATATTTAAAAAAAATTTACAATCATCAATTAAAATGTTCTTTTGTAGTGTTTGTAATTATAAACTAACTAAAAGAAACAAAAAAAATGGTTCCTTTTAAAAATATCTAATATTAATTTTTATGCATAGATTTAAAAAAAAAAATCTAAAATCATCCATTGCAATGTTCTTTTGTAGTGATTGTAATCATAAACTAACTAAAAGAAACAAAAGGTAATGGTTCCTTTTAAAAAATATTCAATTTATTTTTAATGCATAGATTTTAAAAAAATCTAAAATCATCCAATTTTGTAATGTTTGTAATCATAAACAAACTAACAGAAAAAAAACAGTAAGGGTGGTATAGTCGAGTATACTCGACAATATAAACCCTGCACAAATGGTAGGCGGTATCACCCCCTCAATCTACAAAAACATCGGAAAATCGGTCAAAAAATGTGGATTCTACTAAAAATTTAATTTTGTTGGCCTCTGAGGGGTAGCCATCAAAGAGAGGGTAATATTGTGGTATGCAGTTTTTAAGATGTATTATTAGTTGTGGAGATATAGCTTTTTTAAGAAAATTACTAGGGGTGGAGAAATTATGGGGAGGGGGTAAAATTGAGGTTTGAAGTTTTGTAGAGATACTCATTCCGAGTCTACATACCGACTTTCATTTTTCTAACTCTTTGGAATTTTGAGTTATAGCATTTTCAAAAAGAGGGTGGTGCTGAATAGGCAGCAAGGAGTGGGCGTGGAACAAAACCATTCAAACTTGATCTGCTGCCAAGCATCTACCCACCAAATTTCAAGTCGCTAGCTCTCATAGTTTCCGAGAACCATTAGTGAGGACGGTCGGACGGAAAGACGGACGGTCGGACGGACGTGGCTAAATCGATTTCTCTTGTCGTCCCGATCAAGAATATATATACTTTATGGGGTCCCCCTCCCCTCCTTCAAAGCGTTATATACATTTGGCTTTTGCACAAACACCCTATGATACACAGTATGTGTACAGGGTATAAACATGGTTCCTTTAAAATGTATTCAATATTAAATTTTTTGCATAGATTTAAAAAAAAAATTAAAAAACATCCATTGAAATGCTCTTTTGTATGAATGTAATCATAAACTAACTAAAAGAAACAAAAAACATGGTTCCTTTTAAAAATATTCAATATTAATTTTTATACATAGATTTAAAAAAAAAAAAAACCAAAAACCATCCATTGAAAAGTAATTTTGTAGTATTTGTAATCGTAAACTAACTAAAAGAACCAAAAAACCATAGTTCCTTTTAAAACTAGTCAATATTAATTATTATGCATAGATTTTAAAAAATCTAAAGTTATCCATTGAAATGTACTTTTGTAGTGTATGTAACAAAAAAAAAAAAAAAAATGGTTCCTTTTAAAAATATTCAATATTAATTTTTTATGCATAGATTTTAAAAAAAAAATCTAAAATCATCCATTGTAATGTTCTTTTGTAGTGTATGTAATCATAAACTAACAAAAAAAAACCAAAAGTTATGGTTCCTTTTAAAATATACAATTTTATTTAAATACTGCTAAAAATATCAAGAAAATCGGTCAAAAAATGTGGATTCTACTAAAAATTTAATTTTGTTGGCCTCTGAGGGGTAGCCATCAAAGAGATGGTAATATTGTGGTATGCAGTTCTCAAGATGTATTATTAGTTGTGGAGATATAGCTTTTTTAAGAAAAATACTAGTGGCGGAGAAATTAAGGGGAGGGGTAAAATTGTTGTTTGAAGTTTTGTAGAGTTACTCATTCTGAGTCTACATACCGACTTTCATGTTTCTAACTCTTTGGATGTTTGAGTTATAGCATTTTCAAAAAGAGGTTGGTGCTGGATGGGCGGCAAGGAGTGGGCGTGGAACAAAACCATTCAAACTTGATCTGCTGCCGAGCATCACGATTCTACCCACCAAATTTCAAGTCGCTAGCTCTTATAGTTTTCGAGAACCATTAGTGAGGACGGACGGACGGACAGATGGAGAGACGAACAGTCGGACGGACGTGGCTTAATCAATTTCTCTTGTTGTCCCGATCAAGAATATATATACTTTATGGGGTCCTCCTCTCCTCCTTCACAGCGTTACATACATTTGGCTTTTGCACAAACAAAAAAAAAATTGTTCCTTTTAAAAAAATTAAATATTAATTTTTTATGCATATATTTAAAAAAAAAATTAAAATCATCAATTGAAATGTTCTTTTGTAGTGTTTGTAATTATAAACTATTAAAAGAAACCAAAAATCATGGTTCCTTTTAAAATGTACAATATTAATATTCATGCATAGATTTAAAAAAAAAATCAAAAATGATTTATTGAAATGCTCTTTTTTAGTGATTGTAATCATAAACTAACTAATCAAAAGAAAAAAACATGGTTCCTTTTAAAATATTCAATTTTAATTTTTGTGAATAGATTTAAAAAAAATCTAAAGTCATCCATTGAAATGTACTTTTGTAGTGTACGTAATCATAAACTAACTAAAAGAAACAAAAGGTAATGGTTCCTTTTAAAAAATATTCAATTTATTTTTAATGCATAGATTTTAAAAAATCTAAAATCATCCAATTTTGTAATGTTTGTAATCATAAAAAAACTAACAGAATAAAAACAGTAAGGGTGGTATAGACGAGTATACTCGACAATATAAACCCTGCACAAATGGTAGGCGGTGCCACCCCCTCAATCTACAAAAACATCGGAAAATCGGTCAAAAAATGTGGATTCTACTAAAAATTTAATTTTGTTGGCCTCTGAGGGGTAGCCATCAAAGAGAGGGTAATATTGTGGTATGTAGTTTTTAAGATGTATTATTAGTTGTGGAGATATAGCTTTTTTAAGAAAATTACTAGGGGCGGAGAAATTATGGGGAGGGGGTAAAATTGTGGTTTGAAGTTTTGTAGAGATACTCATTCCGAGTCTACATACCGATTTTCATTTTTCTAACTCTTTGGAATTTTGAGTTATAGCATTTTCAAAAAGAGGGTGGTGCTGAATAGGCGGCAAGGAGTGCGCGTGGAACAAAACCATTCAAACTTGATCTGCTACCAAGCATCTACCCACCAAATTTCAAGTCGCTAGCTCTCATAGTTTCCGAGAACCATTAGTGAGGACGGTCGGACGGAGAAACGGACGGTCGGACGGACGTGGCTAAATCAATTTCTCTTGTCGTCCCGATCAAGAATATATATACTTTATGGGGTCCCCTTCCCCTCCTTCACAGCGTTACATACATTTGCCTTTTGCACAAACACCCTATGATACACAGTATGTGTACAGGGTATAAACATGGTTCCTTTAAAATGTATTCAATATTAAATTTTTTGCATAGATTTATAAAAAAAAAATAAAAAAAACATCCATTGAAATGCTCTTTTATATGAATGTAATCATAAACTAACTAAAAGAAACAAAAAACATGGTTCCTTTTAAAAATATTCAATATTAATTTTTATACATAGATTTAAAAAAAAAAAAACCAAAAACCATTCATTGAAAAGTACTTTTGAAGTGTTTGTAATCATAAACTAACTAAAAGAAACAAAAAACCATAGTTCCTTTTCAAACTAGTCAATATTAAATATTATGCATAGATTTTAAAAAATCTAAAGTCATCCATTGAAATGTACTTTTGTAGTGTATGCAATCATAAACTAACTAAAAGAAACCAAAAAAAAACATGGATCCTTCTAAAAATATTTTATATTAAGTTTTATGCATAGATTTTAAGAAAAAAAATCTAAAATCATCCATTGAAATGTTCTTTTGTAGTGTATGTAACAAAAAAAAAATGGTTCCTTTTAAAAATATTAAATATTAATTTTTTATGCATATATTTAAAAAAAATTTTAAATCATCAATTAAAATGTTCTTTTGTAGTATTTGTAATTATAAACTAACTAAAAGAAACAAAAAAAATGGTTCTTTTTAAAAATATCTAAAATTAATTTTTATGCATAGATTTAAAAAAAATCTAAAATCATCCATTGCAATGTTCTTTTGTAGTGATTGTAATCATAAACTAACTAAAAGAAACCAAAAATCATGGTTCCTTTTAAAATATTCAATTTTAATTTTTATGCATTGATTATAAAAATATCTAAAGTCATCCATTGTAATGATCTTTTTTAGTGATTGTAATCATAAACTAACTAATCGAAAGAAAACCAGTAAGGACGCTATCTTCAGCAAGGCTGAAGCTATAATACTTTTCACTTTGTGTCACTATAAAAAAAACTCAATGAATAGTTTTCATGCATCCCTAACAACATAACTGTAATGTTTCAAGTCAATTCGTTAAAAAACAAAAAATTTTTCCATACAACGGTTCAAGTTTTGCGATAAGTGGGCGTAGCCATGCCCACATTTGGTCAAAATAGTTTTTATTCCTCCCTAAGAACATAACTGTAAAGTTTCAAGTCAATTGGTTAAAAAACAAAAAAGTTTTCCATACAAAGGGTCAATTTTCGCTATAAGTAGGCGTGGCTACGCCCACTTTTGGTCAAAATAGTTTTCATTCCTCCCTAAGAACATAACTGTAAAGTTTCAAGTCAATTGGTTAAAAAACAAAAAAGTTTTCCATACAACGGGTCAATTTTCGCTATAAAAGGGCGTGACCACGCCTACTTTTGATCAAAATAGTTTTCATTCCTCCCTAAGAGCATAACTGCAAAGGTTCAAGTCAATTGGTTAAAAAACAAAAAAGTTTTCCATACAACGGGTCAATTTTTGCTAAAAGTAGGCGTGGCTACGCCCACTTTTGGTCAGAATAGTTTTCATTCCTCCCTAAGAGCATAACTGCAAAGTTTCAAGTCAATTGGTTAAAAAACAAAAAAGTTTTCCATACAACGGGTCGATTTTCGCTATAAAAGGGCGTGACCACGCCTACTTTTGATCAAAATAGTTTTCATTCCTCCCTAAGAGCATAACTGCAAAGTTTCAAGTCAATTGGTTAAAAAACAAAAAAGTTTTCCATACAACGGGTAAATTTTCGCTATAAGTGGGCGTGGCTATGCGTGGTTACGCCCACATTTGGTCAAAATAGATTTCATTCCTCCCTAAGAACATAACTTTAAAATTTCAAGTTAATTGGTTAAGAAACAAAAAAGTTTTCCATACAACGACGTGAATATGGCTTCTCTTCCTCTTCTTCATTTTGTATGGGAGCTACCAGTTCCAGATGTCCAATCTCAATGAAACTTTCAGGCATGTAGTCGGACCATGTAAAACTACTATGTTTAAAATTTCAGCACTCTATTGTACAAAACAAAAAAGTTTTCCATACAACGATTCAAGTTTTGTTCACTTTTCTTCTTCTTTTCGTATGGGAGCTACCTGTTCCAATAATCCGATCATGCTGGTTCCGACGAATGATTCATCGTAATAAATTCTAAGACTCTGTGCAAAGTTTCAGCTCGATAGCTTCAAAACTGAGGGACTAGTTTGCATACATACAGACAGACAGACCGACAGACAGACAGACAGACAGACGGACAGACGGACATGGCTAAATCAACTCGTCTTGTCGTCCTGATCAAGAATATATATACTTTATATAGTCGGAAATTAATATTTCGATCTGTTACAAACTCCGTGACAAAGTTAATATACTATTTCACATAAGTGAAAAGTATAAAAACATGGTTCCTTTTAAAATATTCAATTTTAATTTTTATGCATTGATTATAAAAATATCTAAAGTCATCCATTGTAATGATCTTTTTTAGTGATTGTAATCATAAACTAACTAATCGAAAGAAAAAAACATGGTTCCTTTTAAAATATTCAATTTTAATTTTTGTGCATAGATTTTAAAAAATCTAAAGTCATCCATTGAAATGTACTTTTGTAGTGTACGTAATCATAAACTAACTAAAAGAAACAAAAGGTAATGGTTCCTTTTAAAAAATATTAAATTTATTTTTAATGCATAGATTTTAAAAAAATCTAAAATCATCCAATTTTGTAATGTTTGTAATCATAAACAAACTAACAGAAAAAAAACAGTAAGGGTGGTATAGTCGAGTATACTCGACAATATAAACCCTGCACAAATGGTAGGCGGTGCCACCCCCTCAATCTACAAAAACATCGGAAAACCGGTCAAAAAATGTGGATTCTACTAAAAATTTAATTTTGTTGGCCTCTGAGGGGTAGCCATCAAAGAGATGGTAATATTGTGGTATGCAGTTCTCAAGATGTATTATTAGTTGTGGAGATATAGCTTTTTTAAGAAAAATACTAGTGGCGGAGAAATTAAGGGGAGGGGTAAAATTGTTGTTTGAAGTTTTGTAGAGTTACTCATTCTGAGTCTACATACCGACTTTCATGTTTCTAACTCTTTGGATGTTTGAGTTATAGCATTTTCAAAAAGAGGTTGGTGCTGGATGGGCGGCAAGGAGTGGGCGTGGAACAAAACCATTCAAACTTGATCTGCTGCCGAGCATCACCCACCAAATTTCAAGTCGCTAGCTCTTATAGTTTTCGAGAACCATTAGTGAGGACGGACGGACGGACAGATGGAGAGACGAACAGTCGGACGGACGTGGCTTAATCAATTTCTCTTGTTGTCCCGATCAAGAATATATATACTTTATGGGGTCCTCCTCTCCTCCTTCACAGCGTTACATACATTTGGCTTTTGCACAAACAAAAAAAAAATTGTTCCTTTTAAAAAAATTAAATATTAATTTTTTATGCATATATTTAAAAAAAAAATTAAAATCATCAATTGAAATGTTCTTTTGTAGTGTTTGTAATTATAAACTATTAAAAGAAACCAAAAATCATGGTTCCTTTTAAAATGTACAATATTAATATTCATGCATAGATTTAAAAAAAAAATCAAAAATGATTTATTGAAATGCTCTTTTTTAGTGATTGTAATCATAAACTAACTAATCAAAAGAAAAAAACATGGTTCCTTTTAAAATATTCAATTTTAATTTTTGTGAATAGATTTAAAAAAAATCTAAAGTCATCCATTGAAATGTACTTTTGTAGTGTACGTAATCATAAACTAACTAAAAGAAACAAAAGGTAATGGTTCCTTTTAAAAAATATTCAATTTATTTTTAATGCATAGATTTTAAAAAATCTAAAATCATCCAATTTTGTAATGTTTGTAATCATAAAAAAACTAACAGAATAAAAACAGTAAGGGTGGTATAGACGAGTATACTCGACAATATAAACCCTGCACAAATGGTAGGCGGTGCCACCCCCTCAATCTACAAAAACATCGGAAAATCGGTCAAAAAATGTGGATTCTACTAAAAATTTAATTTTGTTGGCCTCTGAGGGGTAGCCATCAAAGAGAGGGTAATATTGTGGTATGCAGTTTTTAAGATGTATTATGAGTTGTGGAGATATAGCTTTTTTAAGAAAATTACTAGGGGTGGAGAAATTATGGGGAGGGGGTAAAATTGTGGTTTGAAGTTTTGTAGAGATACTCATTCCGAGTCTACATACCGATTTTCATTTTTCTAACTCTTTGGAATTTTGAGTTATAGCATTTTCAAAAAGAGGGTGGTGCTGAATAGGCGGCAAGGAGTGCGCGTGGAACAAAACCATTCAAACTTGATCTGCTACCAAGCATCTACCCACCAAATTTCAAGTCGCTAGCTCTCATAGTTTCCGAGAACCATTAGTGAGGACGGTCGGACGGAGAGACGGACGGTCGGACGGACGTGGCTAAATCAATTTCTCTTGTCGTCCCGATCAAGAATATATATACTTTATGGGGTCCCCTTCCCCTCCTTCACAGCGTTACATACATTTGGCTTTTGCACAAACACCCTATGATACACAGTATGTGTACAGGGTATAAACATGGTTCCTTTAAAATGTATTCAATATTAAATTTTTTGCATAGATTTATAAAAAAAAAATAAAAAAAACATCCATTGAAATGCTCTTTTATATGAATGTAATCATAAACTAACTAAAAGAAACAAAAAACAGTAAGGACGCTATCTTCAGCAAGGCTGAAGCTATAATACTTTTCACTTTGTGTCACTATAAAAAAAACTAAATGAATAGTTTTTATTCCTCCCTAAGAACATAACTGTAAAGTTTCAAGTCAATTGGTTAAAAAACAAAAAAGTTTTCCATACAAAGGGTCAATTTTCGCTATAAAAGGGCGTGGCCACGCCCACTTTTGATCAAAATAGTTTTCATTCCTCCCTAAGAGCATAACTGCAAAGTTTCAAATCAATTGGTTAAAAAACAAAAAAGTTTTCCATACAACGGGTCAATTTTCGCTATAAGTAAACGTGGCTACGCCCACTTTTGGTCAAAATAGTTTTCATTCCTCCCTAGGAACATAACTGTAAAGTTTTAAGTCAATTGGTTAAAAAACAAAAAAGTTTTCCATACAAAGCGTCAAGTTAAGCTATAAGTGGGCGTGGCCATGCCCACTTTTGATCAAAATAGTTTTCATTCCTCCCTAAGAGCACAACTGCAAAGTTTCAAGTCAATTGGTTAAAAAACAAAAAAGTTTTCCATACAACGGATAAATTTTCGCTATAAGTGGGCGTGGCTACGCCCACTTTTGGTCAAAATAGTTTTCATTCCTCCCTAAGAGCATAACTGCAAAGTTTCAAATCAATTGGTTAAAAAACAAAAAAAGTTTTCCATACAACGGGTCAATTTTCGCTATAAGTAGGCGTGGCTACGCCCACTTTTGGTCAAAATAGTTTTCATTCCTCCCTAGGAACATAACTGTAAAGTTTTAAGTCAATTGGTTAAAAAACAAAAAAGTTTTCCATACAAAGCGTCAAGTTAAGCTATAAGTGGGCGTGGCCATGCCCACTTTTGATCAAAATAGTTTTCATTCCTCCCTAAGAGCACAATTGCAAAGTTTCAAGTCAATTGGTTAAAAAACAAAAAAGTTTTCCATACAACGGATAAATTTTCGCTATAAGTGGGCGTGGCTACGCCCACTTTTGGTCAAAATAGTTTTCATTCCTCCCTAAGAGCATAACTGCAAAGTTTCAAATCAATTGGTTAAAAAACAAAAAAGTTTTCCATACAACGGGTCAATTTTCGCTATAAGTAGGCGTGGCTACGCCCACTTTTGGTCAAAATAGTTTTCATTCCTCCCTAGGAACATAACTGTAAAGTTTTAAGTCAATTGGTTAAAAAACAAAAAAGTTTTCCATACAAAGCGTCAAAATAAGCTATAAGTGGGCGTGGCCATGCCCACTTTTGATCAAAATAGTTTTCATTCCTCCCTAAGAGCACAACTGCAAAGTTTCAAGTCAATTGGTTAAAAAACAAAAAAGTTTTCCATACAACGGATAAATTTTCGCTATAAGTGGGCGTGGCTACGCCCACTTTTGGTCAAAATAGTTTTCATTCCTCTCTAAGAACATAACTGTAAAGTTTCAAGTCAATTGGTTAAGAAACAAAAAAGTTTTCCATACAAAGTGTCAATTTTCGCTATAAGTGGGCGTGGCTACGCCCACTTTTGGTCAAAATAGTTTTCATTCCTCCCTAAGAACATAACTGTAAAGTTTCAAGTCAATTGGTTAAAAAACAAGAAAGTTTTCCATACAAAGGGTCAAGTTTAGCTATAAGTGGGCGTGGCCACGCCCACTTTTGATCAAAATAGTTTTCATTCCTCCCTAAGAGCATAACTGCAAAGTTTCAAGTCAATTGGTTAAAAAACAAAAAAGTTTTCCATACAACGGGTAAATTTTCGCTATAAGTGGGCGTGGCTACGCGTGGTTACGCCCACTTTTGGTCAAAATAGTTTTCATTCCTCCCTAAGAACATAACTTTAAAATTTCAAGTCAATTGGTTAAGAAACAAAAAAGTTTTCCATACAACGACGTGAATATGGCTTCTCTTCCTCTTCTTCATTTTGTATGGGAGCTACCAGTTCCAGATGTCCAATCTCAATGAAACTTTCAGGCATGTAGTCGGACCATGTAAAACTACTATGTTTAAAATTTCAGCACTCTATTGTATAAAACAAAAAAGTTTTCCATACAACGATTCAAGTTTTGTTCACTTTTCTTCTTCTTTTCGTATGGGAGCTACCTGTTCCAATAATCCGATCATGCTGGTTCCGACGAATGATTCATCGTAATAAATTCTAAGACTCTGTGCAAAGTTTCAGCTCGATAGCTTCAAAACTGAGGGACTAGTTTGCATACATACAGACAGACAGACAGACCGACAGACAGACAGACAGACAGACAGACGGACAGACGGACATGGCTAAATCAACTCGTCTTGTCGTCCTGATCAAGAATATATATACTTTATATAGTCGGAAATTAATATTTCGATCTGTTACAAACTCCGTGACAAAGTTAATATACTATTTCACATAAGTGAAAAGTATAAACATGGTTCCTTTTAAAAATATTCAATATTAATTTTTATACATAGATTTAAAAAAAAAAAACCAAAAACCATTCATTGAAAAGTACTTTTGAAGTGTTTGTAATCATAAACTAACTAAAAGAAACAAAAAACCATAGTTCCTTTTCAAACTAGTCAATATTAAATATTATGCATAGATTTTAAAAAATCTAAAGTCATCCATTGAAATGTACTTTTGTAGTGTATGCAATCATAAACTAACTAAAAGAAACCAAAAAAAACATGGATCCTTCTAAAAATATTTTATATTAAGTTTTATGCATAGATTTTAAGAAAAAAAATCTAAAATCATCCATTGAAATGTTCTTTTGTAGTGTATGTAACAAAAAAAAAATGGTTCCTTTTAAAAATATTAAATATTAATTTTTTATGCATATATTTAAAAAAAATTTTAAATCATCAATTAAAATGTTCTTTTGTAGTATTTGTAATTATAAACTAACTAAAAGAAACAAAAAAAATGGTTCCTTTTAAAAATATCTAAAATTAATTTTTATGCATAGATTTAAAAAAAATCTAAAATCATCCATTGCAATGTTCTTTTGTAGTGATTGTAATCATAAACTAACTAAAAGAAACCAAAAATCATGGTTCCTTTTAAAATATTCAATTTTAATTTTTATGCATTGATTATAAAAACATCTAAAGTCATCCATTGTAATGATCTTTTTTAGTGATTGTAATCATAAACTAACTAATCGAAAGAAAACCAGTAAGGACGCTATCTTCAGCAAGGCTGAAGCTATAATACTTTTCACTTTGTGTCACTATAAAAAAAACTCAATGAATAGTTTTCATGCATCCCTAACCACATAACTGTAATGTTTCAAGTCAATTCGTTAAAAAACAAAAAATTTTTCCATACAACGGTTCAAGTTTTGCGATAAGTGGGCGTAGCCATGCCCACATTTGGTCAAAATAGTTTTTATTCCTCCCTAAGAACATAACTGTAAAGTTTCAAGTCAATTGGTTAAAAAACAAAAAAGTTTTCCATACAAAGGGTCAATTTTCGCTATAAGTAGGCGTGGCTACGCCCACTTTTGGTCAAAATAGTTTTCATTCCTCCCTAAGAACATAACTGTAAACTTTCAAGTCAATTGGTTAAAAAACAAAAAAGTTTTCCATACAACGGGTCAATTTTCGCTATAAAAGGGCGTGACCACGCCTACTTTTGATCAAAATAGTTTTCATTCCTCCCTAAGAGCATAACTGCAAAGGTTCAAGTCAATTGGTTAAAAAACAAAAAAGTTTTCCATACAACGGGTCAATTTTTGCTAAAAGTAGGCGTGGCTACGCCCACTTTTGGTCAAAATAGTTTTCATTCCTCCCTAAGAGCATAACTGCAAAGTTTCAAGTCAATTGGTTAAAAAACAAAAAAGTTTTCCATACAACGGGTCAATTTTCGCTATAAAAGGGCGTGACCACGCCTACTTTTGATCAAAATAGTTTTCATTCCTCCCTAAAAGCATAACTGCAAAGTTTCAAGTCAATTGGTTAAAAAACAAAAAAGTTTTCCATACAACGGGTCAATTTTCGCTATAAGTAGGCGTGGCTACGCCCACTTTTGGTTAAAATAGTTTTCATTCCTCCCTAAGAACATAACTGTAAAGTTTCAAGTCAATTGGTTAAAAAACAAAAAAGTTTTCCATACAAAGCGTCAAGTTAAGCTATAAGTGGGCGTGGCCATGCCCACTTTTGATCAAAATAGTTTTCATTCCTCCCTAAGAGCACAACTGCAAAGTTTCAAGTCAATTGGTTAAAAAACAAAAAAGTTTTCCATACAACGGATAAATTTTCGCTATAAGTGGGCGTGGCTACGCCCACTTTTGGTCAAAATAGTTTTCATTCCTCCCTAAGAACATAACTGTAAAGTTTCAAGTCAATTGGTTAAAAAACAAAAAAGTTTTCTATACAACGAGTCAATTTTCGCTATAAGTGGGCGTGGCTACGCCCACTTTTGGTCAAAATAGTTTTCATTCCTCCCTAAGAGCATAACTGCAAAGTTTCAAGTCAATTGGTTAAAAAACAAAAAAGTTTTCCATACAACGGGTCAATTTTCGCTATAAGTAGGCGTGGCTACGCCCACTTTTGGTTAAAATAGTTTTCATTCCTCCCTAAGAACATAACTGTAAAGTTTCAAGTCAATTGGTTAAAAAACAAAAAAGTTTTCCATACAAAGGGTCAAGTTAAGCTATAAGTGGGCGTGGCCACGCCCACTTTTGATCAAAATAGTTTTCATTCCTCCCTAAGAGCATAACTGCAAAGTTTCAAGTCAATTGGTTAAAAAACAAAAAAGTTTTCCATACAAAGGGTCAAGTTAAGCTATAAGTGGGCGTGGCCATGCCCACTTTTGATCAAAATAGTTTTCATTCCTCCCTAAGAGCATAACTGCAAAGTTTCAAGTCAATTGGTTAAAAAACAAAAAAGTTTTCCATACAACGGGTAAATTTTCGCTATAAGTGGGCGTGGCTATGCGTGGTTACGCCCACATTTGGTCAAAATAGATTTCATTCCTCCCTAAGAACATAACTTTAAAATTTCAAGTTAATTGGTTAAGACACAAAAAAGTTTTCCATACAACGACGTGAATATGGCTTCTCTTCCTCTTCTTCATTTTGTATGGGAGCTACCAGTTCCAGATGTCCAATCTCAATGAAACTTTCAGGCATGTAGTCGGACCATGTAAAACTACTATGTTTAAAATTTCAGCACTCTATTGTACAAAACAAAAAAGTTTTCCATACAACGATTCAAGTTTTGTTCACTTTTCTTCTTCTTTTCGTATGGGAGCTACCTGTTCCAATAATCCGATCATGCTGGTTCCGACGAATGATTCATCGTAATAAATTCTAAGACTCTGTGCAAAGTTTCAGCTCGATAGCTTCAAAACTGAGGGACTAGTTTGCATACATACAGACAGACAGACAGACCGACAGACAGACAGACAGACAGACGGACAGACGGACATGGCTAAATCAACTCGTCTTGTCGTCCTGATCAAGAATATATATACTTTATATAGTCGGAAATTAATATTTCGATCTGTTACAAACTCCGTGACAAAGTTAATATACTATTTCACATAAGTGAAAAGTATAAAAACATGGTTCCTTTTAAAATATTCAATTTTAATTTTTATGCATTGATTATAAAAATATCTAAAGTCATCCATTGTAATGATCTTTTTTAGTGATTGTAATCATAAACTAACTAATCGAAAGAAAAAAACATGGTTCCTTTTAAAATATTCAATTTTAATTTTTGTGCATAGATTTTAAAAAATCTAAAGTCATCCATTGAAATGTACTTTTGTAGTGTACGTAATCATAAACTAACTAAAAGAAACAAAAGGTAATGGTTCCTTTTAAAAAATATTAAATTTATTTTTAATGCATAGATTTTAAAAAAATCTAAAATCATCCAATTTTGTAATGTTTGTAATCATAAACAAACTAACAGAAAAAAAACAGTAAGGGTGGTATAGTCGAGTATACTCGACAATATAAACCCTGCACAAATGGTAGGCGGTGCCACCCCCTCAATCTACAAAAACATCGGAAAACCGGTCAAAAAATGTGGATTCTACTAAAAATTTAATTTTGTTGGCCTCTGAGGGGTAGCCATCAAAGAGATGGTAATATTGTGGTATGCAGTTCTCAAGATGTATTATTAGTTGTGGAGATATAGCTTTTTTAAGAAAAATACTAGTGGCGGAGAAATTAAGGGGAGGGGTAAAATTGTTGTTTGAAGTTTTGTAGAGTTACTCATTCTGAGTCTACATACCGACTTTCATGTTTCTAACTCTTTGGATGTTTGAGTTATAGCATTTTCAAAAAGAGGTTGGTGCTGGATGGGCGGCAAGGAGTGGGCGTGGAACAAAACCATTCAAACTTGATCTGCTGCCGAGCATCACCCACCAAATTTCAAGTCGCTAGCTCTTATAGTTTTCGAGAACCATTAGTGAGGACGGACGGACGGACAGATGGAGAGACGAACAGTCGGACGGACGTGGCTTAATCAATTTCTCTTGTTGTCCCGATCAAGAATATATATACTTTATGGGGTCCTCCTCTCCTCCTTCACAGCGTTACATACATTTGGCTTTTGCACAAACAAAAAAAAAATTGTTCCTTTTAAAAAAATTAAATATTAATTTTTTATGCATATATTTAAAAAAAAAATTAAAATCATCAATTGAAATGTTCTTTTGTAGTGTTTGTAATTATAAACTATTAAAAGAAACCAAAAATCATGGTTCCTTTTAAAATGTACAATATTAATATTCATGCATAGATTTAAAAAAAAAATCAAAAATGATTTATTGAAATGCTCTTTTTTAGTGATTGTAATCATAAACTAACTAATCGAAAGAAAAAAACATGGTTCCTTTTAAAATATTCAATTTTAATTTTTGTGCATAGATTTTAAAAAATCTAAAGTCATCCATTGAAATGTACTTTTGTAGTGTACGTAATCATAAACTAACTAAAAGAAACAAAAGGTAATGGTTCCTTTTAAAAAATATTAAATTTATTTTTAATGCATAGATTTTAAAAAAATCTAAAATCATCCAATTTTGTAATGTTTGTAATCATAAACAAACTAACAGAAAAAAAACAGTAAGGGTGGTATAGTCGAGTATACTCGACAATATAAACCCTGCACAAATGGTAGGCGGTGCCACCCCCTCAATCTACAAAAACATCGGAAAACCGGTCAAAAAATGTGGATTCTACTAAAAATTTAATTTTGTTGGCCTCTGAGGGGTAGCCATCAAAGAGATGGTAATATTGTGGTATGCAGTTCTCAAGATGTATTATTAGTTGTGGAGATATAGCTTTTTTAAGAAAAATACTAGTGGCGGAGAAATTAAGGGGAGGGGTAAAATTGTTGTTTGAAGTTTTGTAGAGTTACTCATTCTGAGTCTACATACCGACTTTCATGTTTCTAACTCTTTGGATGTTTGAGTTATAGCATTTTCAAAAAGAGGTTGGTGCTGGATGGGCGGCAAGGAGTGGGCGTGGAACAAAACCATTCAAACTTGATCTGCTGCCGAGCATCACCCACCAAATTTCAAGTCGCTAGCTCTTATAGTTTTCGAGAACCATTAGTGAGGACGGACGGACGGACAGATGGAGAGACGAACAGTCGGACGGACGTGGCTTAATCAATTTCTCTTGTTGTCCCGATCAAGAATATATATACTTTATGGGGTCCTCCTCTCCTCCTTCACAGCGTTACATACATTTGGCTTTTGCACAAACAAAAAAAAAATTGTTCCTTTTAAAAAAATTAAATATTAATTTTTTATGCATATATTTAAAAAAAAAATTAAAATCATCAATTGAAATGTTCTTTTGTAGTGTTTGTAATTATAAACTATTAAAAGAAACCAAAAATCATGGTTCCTTTTAAAATGTACAATATTAATATTCATGCATAGATTTAAAAAAAAAATCAAAAATGATTTATTGAAATGCTCTTTTTTAGTGATTGTAATCATAAACTAACTAATCAAAAGAAAAAAACATGGTTCCTTTTAAAATATTCAATTTTAATTTTTGTGAATAGATTTAAAAAAAATCTAAAGTCATCCATTGAAATGTACTTTTGTAGTGTACGTAATCATAAACTAACTAAAAGAAACAAAAGGTAATGGTTCCTTTTAAAAAATATTCAATTTATTTTTAATGCATAGATTTTAAAAAATCTAAAATCATCCAATTTTGTAATGTTTGTAATCATAAAAAAACTAACAGAATAAAAACAGTAAGGGTGGTATAGACGAGTATACTCGACAATATAAACCCTGCACAAATGGTAGGCGGTGCCACCCCCTCAATCTACAAAAACATCGGAAAATCGGTCAAAAAATGTGGATTCTACTAAAAATTTAATTTTGTTGGCCTCTGAGGGGTAGCCATCAAAGAGAGGGTAATATTGTGGTATGCAGTTTTTAAGATGTATTATGAGTTGTGGAGATATAGCTTTTTTAAGAAAATTACTAGGGGTGGAGAAATTATGGGGAGGGGGTAAAATTGTGGTTTGAAGTTTTGTAGAGATACTCATTCCGAGTCTACATACCGATTTTCATTTTTCTAACTCTTTGGAATTTTGAGTTATAGCATTTTCAAAAAGAGGGTGGTGCTGAATAGGCGGCAAGGAGTGCGCGTGGAACAAAACCATTCAAACTTGATCTGCTACCAAGCATCTACCCACCAAATTTCAAGTCGCTAGCTCTCATAGTTTCCGAGAACCATTAGTGAGGACGGTCGGACGGAGAGACGGACGGTCGGACGGACGTGGCTAAATCAATTTCTCTTGTCGTCCCGATCAAGAATATATATACTTTATGGGGTCCCCTTCCCCTCCTTCACAGCGTTACATACATTTGGCTTTTGCACAAACACCCTATGATACACAGTATGTGTACAGGGTATAAACATGGTTCCTTTAAAATGTATTCAATATTAAATTTTTTGCATAGATTTATAAAAAAAAAAATAAAAAAAACATCCATTGAAATGCTCTTTTATATGAATGTAATCATAAACTAACTAAAAGAAACAAAAAACAGTAAGGACGCTATCTTCAGCAAGGCTGAAGCTATAATACTTTTCACTTTGTGTCACTATAAAAAAAACTAAATGAATAGTTTTTATTCCTCCCTAAGAACATAACTGTAAAGTTTCAAGTCAATTGGTTAAAAAACAAAAAAGTTTTCCATACAAAGGGTCAATTTTCGCTATAAAAGGGCGTGGCCACGCCCACTTTTGATCAAAATAGTTTTCATTCCTCCCTAAGAGCATAACTGCAAAGTTTCAAATCAATTGGTTAAAAAACAAAAAAGTTTTCCATACAACGGGTCAATTTTCGCTATAAGTAGGCGTGGCTACGCCCACTTTTGGTCAAAATAGTTTTCATTCCTCCCTAGGAACATAACTGTAAAGTTTTAAGTCAATTGGTTAAAAAACAAAAAAGTTTTCCATACAAAGCGTCAAGTTAAGCTATAAGTGGGCGTGGCCATGCCCACTTTTGATCAAAATAGTTTTCATTCCTCCCTAAGAGCACAACTGCAAAGTTTCAAGTCAATTGGTTAAAAAACAAAAAAGTTTTCCATACAACGGATAAATTTTCGCTATAAGTGGGCGTGGCTACGCCCACTTTTGGTCAAAATAGTTTTCATTCCTCCCTAAGAGCATAACTGCAAAGTTTCAAATCAATTGGTTAAAAAACAAAAAAAGTTTTCCATACAACGGGTCAATTTTCGCTATAAGTAGGCGTGGCTACGCCCACTTTTGGTCAAAATAGTTTTCATTCCTCCCTAGGAACATAACTGTAAAGTTTTAAGTCAATTGGTTAAAAAACAAAAAAGTTTTCCATACAAAGCGTCAAGTTAAGCTATAAGTGGGCGTGGCCATGCCCACTTTTGATCAAAATAGTTTTCATTCCTCCCTAAGAGCACAATTGCAAAGTTTCAAGTCAATTGGTTGAAAAACAAAAAAGTTTTCCATACAACGGATAAATTTTCGCTATAAGTGGGCGTGGCTACGCCCACTTTTGGTCAAAATAGTTTTCATTCCTCCCTAAGAGCATAACTGCAAAGTTTCAAATCAATTGGTTAAAAAACAAAAAAGTTTTCCATACAACGGGTCAATTTTCGCTATAAGTAGGCGTGGCTACGCCCACTTTTGGTCAAAATAGTTTTCATTCCTCCCTAGGAACATAACTGTAAAGTTTTAAGTCAATTGGTTAAAAAACAAAAAAGTTTTCCATACAAAGCGTCAAAATAAGCTATAAGTGGGCGTGGCCATGCCCACTTTTGATCAAAATAGTTTTCATTCCTCCCTAAGAGCACAACTGCAAAGTTTCAAGTCAATTGGTTAAAAAACAAAAAAGTTTTCCATACAACGGATAAATTTTCGCTATAAGTGGGCGTGGCTACGCCCACTTTTGGTCAAAATAGTTTTCATTCCTCTCTAAGAACATAACTGTAAAGTTTCAAGTCAATTGGTTAAAAAACAAAAAAGTTTTCCATACAAAGTGTCAATTTTCGCTATAAGTGGGCGTGGCTACGCCCACTTTTGGTCAAAATAGTTTTCATTCCTCCCTAAGAACATAACTGTAAAGTTTCAAGTCAATTGGTTAAAAAACAAGAAAGTTTTCCATACAAAGGGTCAAGTTTAGCTATAAGTGGGCGTGGCCACGCCCACTTTTGATCAAAATAGTTTTCATTCCTCCCTAAGAGCATAACTGCAAAGTTTCAAGTCAATTGGTTAAAAAACAAAAAAGTTTTCCATACAACGGGTAAATTTTCGCTATAAGTGGGCGTGGCTACGCGTGGTTACGCCCACTTTTGGTCAAAATAGTTTTCATTCCTCCCTAAGAACATAACTTTAAAATTTCAAGTCAATTGGTTAAGAAACAAAAAAGTTTTCCATACAACGACGTGAATATGGCTTCTCTTCCTCTTCTTCATTTTGTATGGGAGCTACCAGTTCCAGATGTCCAATCTCAATGAAACTTTCAGGCATGTAGTCGGACCATGTAAAACTACTATGTTTAAAATTTCAGCACTCTATTGTATAAAACAAAAAAGTTTTCCATACAACGATTCAAGTTTTGTTCACTTTTCTTCTTCTTTTCGTATGGGAGCTACCTGTTCCAATAATCCGATCATGCTGGTTCCGACGAATGATTCATCGTAATAAATTCTAAGACTCTGTGCAAAGTTTCAGCTCGATAGCTTCAAAACTGAGGGACTAGTTTGCATACATACAGACAGACAGACAGACAGACAGACAGACGGACAGACGGACATGGCTAAATCAACTCGTCTTGTCGTCCTGATCAAGAATATATATACTTTATATAGTCGGAAATTAATATTTCGATCTGTTACAAACTCCGTGACAAAGTTAATATACTATTTCACATAAGTGAAAAGTATAAACATGGTTCCTTTTAAAAATATTCAATATTAATTTTTATACATAGATTTAAAAAAAAAAAAACCAAAAACCATTCATTGAAAAGTACTTTTGAAGTGTTTGTAATCATAAACTAACTAAAAGAAACAAAAAACCATAGTTCCTTTTCAAACTAGTCAATATTAAATATTATGCATAGATTTTAAAAAATCTAAAGTCATCCATTGAAATGTACTTTTGTAGTGTATGCAATCATAAACTAACTAAAAGAAACCAAAAAAAACATGGATCCTTCTAAAAATATTTTATATTAAGTTTTATGCATAGATTTTAAGAAAAAAAATCTAAAATCATCCATTGAAATGTTCTTTTGTAGTGTATGTAACAAAAAAAAAAATGGTTCCTTTTAAAAATATTAAATATTAATTTTTTATGCATATATTTAAAAAAAATTTTAAATCATCAATTAAAATGTTCTTTTGTAGTATTTGTAATTATAAACTAACTAAAAGAAACAAAAAAAATGGTTCCTTTTAAAAATATCTAAAATTAATTTTTATGCATAGATTTAAAAAAAATCTAAAATCATCCATTGCAATGTTCTTTTGTAGTGATTGTAATCATAAACTAACTAAAAGAAACCAAAAATCATGGTTCCTTTTAAAATATTCAATTTTAATTTTTATGCATTGATTATAAAAACATCTAAAGTCATCCATTGTAATGATCTTTTTTAGTGATTGTAATCATAAACTAACTAATCGAAAGAAAACCAGTAAGGACGCTATCTTCAGCAAGGCTGAAGCTATAATACTTTTCACTTTGTGTCACTATAAAAAAAACTCAATGAATAGTTTTCATGCATCCCTAACTACATAACTGTAATGTTTCAAGTCAATTCGTTAAAAAAACAAAAAATTTTTCCATACAACGGTTCAAGTTTTGCGATAAGTGGGCGTAGCCATGCCCACATTTGGTCAAAATAGTTTTTATTCCTCCCTAAGAACATAACTGTAAAGTTTCAAGTCAATTGGTTAAAAAACAAAAAAGTTTTCCATACAAAGGGTCAATTTTCGCTATAAGTAGGCGTGGCTACGCCCACTTTTGGTCAAAATAGTTTTCATTCCTCCCTAAGAACATAACTGTAAACTTTCAAGTCAATTGGTTAAAAAACAAAAAAGTTTTCCATACAACGGGTCAATTTTCGCTATAAAAGGGCGTGACCACGCCTACTTTTGATCAAAATAGTTTTCATTCCTCCCTAAGAGCATAACTGCAAAGGTTCAAGTCAATTGGTTAAAAAACAAAAAAGTTTTCCATACAGCGGGTCAATTTTTGCTAAAAGTAGGCGTGGCTACGCCCACTTTTGGTCAAAATAGTTTTCATTCCTCCCTAAGAGCATAACTGCAAAGTTTCAAGTCAATTGGTTAAAAAACAAAAAAGTTTTCCATACAACGGGTCAATTTTCGCTATAAAAGGGCGTGACCACGCCTACTTTTGATCAAAATAGTTTTCATTCCTCCCTAAAAGCATAACTGCAAAGTTTCAAGTCAATTGGTTAAAAAACAAAAAAGTTTTCCATACAACGGGTCAATTTTCGCTATAAGTAGGCGTGGCTACGCCCACTTTTGGTTAAAATAGTTTTCATTCCTCCCTAAGAACATAACTGTAAAGTTTCAAGTCAATTGGTTAAAAAACAAAAAAGTTTTCCATACAAAGCGTCAAGTTAAGCTATAAGTGGGCGTGGCCACGCCCACTTTTGATCAAAATAGTTTTCATTCCTCCCTAAGAGCATAACTGCAAAGTTTCAAGTCAATTGGTTAAAAAACAAAAAAGTTTTCCATACAACGGATAAATTTTCGCTATAAGTGGGCGTGGCTACGCCCACTTTTGGTCAAAATAGTTTTCATTCCTCCCTAAGAACATAACTGTAAAGTTTCAAGTCAATTGGTTAAAAAACAAAAAAGTTTTCCATACAACGAGTCAATTTTCGCTATAAGTGGGCGTGGCTACGCCCACTTTTGGTCAAAATAGTTTTCATTCCTCCCTAAGAGCATAACTGCAAAGTTTCAAGTCAATTGGTTAAAAAACAAAAAAGTTTTCCATACAACGGGTCAATTTTCGCTATAAGTAGGCGTGGCTACGCCCACTTTTGGTTAAAATAGTTTTCATTCCTCCCTAAGAACATAACTGTAAAGTTTCAAGTCAATTGGTTAAAAAACAAAAAAGTTTTCCATACAAAGGGTCAAGTTAAGCTATAAGTGGGCGTGGCCACGCCCACTTTTGATCAAAATAGTTTTCATTCCTCCCTAAGAGCATAACTGCAAAGTTTCAAGTCAATTGGTTAAAAAACAAAAAAGTTTTCCATACAAAGGGTCAAGTTAAGCTATAAGTGGGCGTGGCCATGCCCACTTTTGATCAAAATAGTTTTCATTCCTCCCTAAGAGCATAACTGCAAAGTTTCAAGTCAATTGGTTAAAAAACAAAAAGGTTTTCCATACAACGGGTCAATTTTTGCTAAAAGTAGGCGTGGCTACGCCCACTTTTGGTCAAAATAGTTTTCATTCCTCCCTAAGAGCATAACTGCAAAGTTTCAAGTCAATTGGTTAAAAAACAAAAAAGTTTTCCATACAAAGGGTCAAGTTAAGCTATAAGTGGGCGTGGCCACGCCCACTTTTGATCAAAATAGTTTTCATTCCTCCCTAAGAGCATAACTGCAAAGTTTCAAGTCAATTGGTTAAAAAACAAAAAAGTTTTCCATACAAAGGGTCAAGTTAAGCTATAAGTGGGCGTGGCCATGCCCACTTTTGATCAAAATAGTTTTCATTCCTCCCTAAGAGCATAACTGCAAAGGTTCAAGTCAATTGGTTAAAAAACAAAAAAGTTTTCCATACAACGGGTCAATTTTTGCTAAAAGTAGGCGTGGCTACGCCCACTTTTGGTCAAAATAGTTTTCATTCCTCCCTAAGAGCATAACTGCAAAGTTTCAAGTCAATTGGTTAAAAAACAAAAAAGTTTTCCATACAACGGGTCAATTTTCGCTATAAAAGGGCGTGACCACGCCTACTTTTGATCAAAATAGTTTTCATTCCTCCCTAAAAGCATAACTGCAAAGTTTCAAGTCAATTGGTTAAAAAACAAAAAAGTTTTCCATACAACGGGTCAATTTTCGCTATAAGTAGGCGTGGCTACGCCCACTTTTGGTTAAAATAGTTTTCATTCCTCCCTAAGAACATAACTGTAAAGTTTCAAGTCAATTGGTTAAAAAACAAAAAAGTTTTCCATACAAAGCGTCAAGTTAAGCTATAAGTGGGCGTGGCCATGCCCACTTTTGATCAAAATAGTTTTCATTCCTCCCTAAGAGCACAACTGCAAAGTTTCAAGTCAATTGGTTAAAAAACAAAAAAGTTTTCCATACAACGGATAAATTTTCGCTATAAGTGGGCGTGGCTACGCCCACTTTTGGTCAAAATAGTTTTCATTCCTCTCTAAGAACATAACTGTAAAGTTTCAAGTCAATTGGTTAAAAAACAAAAAAGTTTTCCATACAAAGTGTCAATTTTCGCTATAAGTGGGCGTGGCTACGCCCACTTTTGGTCAAAATAGTTTTCATTCCTCCCTAAGAACATAACTGTAAAGTTTCAAGTCAATTGGTTAAAAAACAAGAAAGTTTTCCATACAAAGGGTCAAGTTTAGCTATAAGTGGGCGTGGCCACGCCCACTTTTGATCAAAATAGTTTTCATTCCTCCCTAAGAGCATAACTGCAAAGTTTCAAGTCAATTGGTTAAAAAACAAAAAAGTTTTCCATACAACGGGTAAATTTTCGCTATAAGTGGGCGTGGCTACGCGTGGTTACGCCCACTTTTGGTCAAAATAGTTTTCATTCCTCCCTAAGAACATAACTTTAAAATTTCAAGTCAATTGGTTAAGAAACAAAAAAGTTTTCCATACAACGACGTGAATATGGCTTCTCTTCCTCTTCTTCATTTTGTATGGGAGCTACCAGTTCCAGATGTCCAATCTCAATGAAACTTTCAGGCATGTAGTCGGACCATGTAAAACTACTATGTTTAAAATTTCAGCACTCTATTGTATAAAACAAAAAAGTTTTCCATACAACGATTCAAGTTTTGTTCACTTTTCTTCTTCTTTTCGTATGGGAGCTACCTGTTCCAATAATCCGATCATGCTGGTTCCGACGAATGATTCATCGTAATAAATTCTAAGACTCTGTGCAAAGTTTCAGCTCGATAGCTTCAAAACTGAGGGACTAGTTTGCATACATACAGACAGACAGACAGACAGACAGACAGACAGACGGACAGACGGACATGGCTAAATCAACTCGTCTTGTCATCCTGATCAAGAATATATATACTTTATATAGTCGGAAATTAATATTTCGATCTGTTACAAACTCCGTGACAAAGTTAATATACTATTTCACATAAGTGAAAAGTATAAACATGGTTCCTTTTAAAAATATTCAATATTAATTTTTATACATAGATTTAAAAAAAAAAAACCAAAAACCATTCATTGAAAAGTATTTTTGAAGTGTTTGTAATCATAAACTAACTAAAAGAAACAAAAAACCATAGTTCCTTTTCAAACTAGTCAATATTAAATATTATGCATAGATTTTAAAAAATCTAAAGTCATCCATTGAAATGTACTTTTGTAGTGTATGCAATCATAAACTAACTAAAAGAAACCAAAAAAAACATGGATCCTTCTAAAAATATTTTATATTAAGTTTTATGCATAGATTTTAAGAAAAAAAATCTAAAATCATCCATTGAAATGTTCTTTTGTAGTGTATGTAACAAAAAAAAAATGGTTCCTTTTAAAAATATTAAATATTAATTTTTTATGCATATATTTAAAAAAAATTTTAAATCATCAATTAAAATGTTCTTTTGTAGTATTTGTAATTATAAACTAACTAAAAGAAACAAAAAAAATGGTTCCTTTTAAAAATATCTAAAATTAATTTTTATGCATAGATTTAAAAAAAATCTAAAATCATCCATTGCAATGTTCTTTTGTAGTGATTGTAATCATAAACTAACTAAAAGAAACCAAAAATCATGGTTCCTTTTAAAATATTCAATTTTAATTTTTATGCATTGATTATAAAAACATCTAAAGTCATCCATTGTAATGATCTTTTTTAGTGATTGTAATCATAAACTAACTAATCGAAAGAAAACCAGTAAGGACGCTATCTTCAGCAAGGCTGAAGCTATAATACTTTTCACTTTGTGTCACTATAAAAAAAACTCAATGAATAGTTTTCATGCATCCCTAACTACATAACTGTAATGTTTCAAGTCAATTCGTTAAAAAACAAAAAATTTTTCCATACAACGGTTCAAGTTTTGCGATAAGTGGGCGTAGCCATGCCCACATTTGGTCAAAATAGTTTTTATTCCTCCCTAAGAACATAACTGTAAAGTTTCAAGTCAATTGGTTAAAAAACAAAAAAGTTTTCCATACAAAGGGTCAATTTTCGCTATAAGTAGGCGTGGCTACGCCCACTTTTGGTCAAAATAGTTTTCATTCCTCCCTAAGAACATAACTGTAAACTTTCAAGTCAATTGGTTAAAAAACAAAAAAGTTTTCCATACAACGGGTCAATTTTCGCTATAAAAGGGCGTGACCACGCCTACTTTTGATCAAAATAGTTTTCATTCCTCCCTAAGAGCATAACTGCAAAGGTTCAAGTCAATTGGTTAAAAAACAAAAAAGTTTTCCATACAACGGGTCAATTTTTGCTAAAAGTAGGCGTGGCTACGCCCACTTTTGGTCAAAATAGTTTTCATTCCTCCCTAAGAGCATAACTGCAAAGTTTCAAGTCAATTGGTTAAAAAACAAAAAAGTTTTCCATACAACGGGTCAATTTTCGCTATAAAAGGGCGTGACCACGCCTACTTTTGATCAAAATAGTTTTCATTCCTCCCTAAAAGCATAACTGCAAAGTTTCAAGTCAATTGGTTAAAAAACAAAAAAGTTTTCCATACAACGGGTCAATTTTCGCTATAAGTAGGCGTGGCTACGCCCACTTTTGGTTAAAATAGTTTTCATTCCTCCCTAAGAACATAACTGTAAAGTTTCAAGTCAATTGGTTAAAAAACAAAAAAGTTTTCCATACAAAGGGTCAAGTTAAGCTATAAGTGGGCGTGGCCACGCCCACTTTTGATCAAAATAGTTTTCATTCCTCCCTAAGAGCATAACTGCAAAGTTTCAAGTCAATTGGTTAAAAAACAAAAAAGTTTTCCATACAAAGGGTCAATTTTCGCTATAAGTAGGCGTGGCTACGCCCACTTTTGGTCAAAATAGTTTTCATTCCTCCCTAAGAACATAACTGTAAAGTTTCAAGTCAATTGGTTAAAAAACAAAAAAGTTTTCTATACAACGAGTCAATTTTCGCTATAAGTGGGCGTGGCTACGCCCACTTTTGGTCAAAATAGTTTTCATTCCTCCCTAAGAGCATAACTGCAAAGTTTCAAGTCAATTGGTTAAAAAACAAAAAAGTTTTCCATACAACGGGTCAATTTTCGCTATAAGTAGGCGTGGCTACGCCCACTTTTGGTTAAAATAGTTTTCATTCCTCCCTAAGAACATAACTGTAAAGTTTCAAGTCAATTGGTTAAAAAACAAAAAAGTTTTCCATACAAAGGGTCAAGTTAAGCTATAAGTGGGCGTGGCCACGCCCACTTTTGATCAAAATAGTTTTCATTCCTCCCTAAGAGCATAACTGCAAAGTTTCAAGTCAATTGGTTAAAAAACAAAAAAGTTTTCCATACAAAGGGTCAAGTTAAGCTATAAGTGGGCGTGGCTACGCCCACTTTTGGTTAAAATAGTTTTCATTCCTCCCTAAGAGCATAACTGCAAAGTTTCAAGTCAATTGGTTAAAAAACAAAAAAGTTTTCCATACAAAGGGTCAAGTTAAGCTATAAGTGGGCGTGGCCACGCCCACTTTTGATCAAAATAGTTTTCATTCCTCCCTAAGAGCATAACTGCAAAGTTTCAAGTCAATTGGTTAAAAAACAAAAAAGTTTTCCATACAACGGGTCAATTTTCGCTATAAGTAGGCGTGGCTACGCCCACTTTTGGTTAAAATAGTTTTCATTCCTCCCTAAGAGCATAACTGCAAAGTTTCAAGTCAATTGGTTAAAAAACAAAAAAGTTTTCCATACAACGGGTAAATTTTCGCTATAAGTGGGCGTGGCTATGCGTGGTTACGCCCACATTTGGTCAAAATAGTTTTCATTCCTCCCTAAGAACATAACTTTAAAATTTCAAGTTAATTGGTTAAGAAACAAAAAAGTTTTCCATATAACGAAGTGAATATGGCTTCTCTTCCTCTTCTTCATTTTGTATGGGAGCTACCAGTTCCAGATGTCCAATCTCAATGAAACTTTCAGGCATGTAGTCGGACCATGTAAAACTACTATGTTTAAAATTTCAGCACTCTATTGTACAAAACAAAAAAGTTTTCCATACAACGATTCAAGTTTTGTTCACTTTTCTTCTTCTTTTCGTATGGGAGCTACCTGTTCCAATAATCCGATCATGCTGGTTCCGACGAATGATTCATCGTAATAAATTCTAAGACTCTGTGCAAAGTTTCAGCTCGATAGCTTCAAAACTGAGGGACTAGTTTGCATACATACAGACAGACAGACAGACCGACAGACAGACAGACGGACAGACGGACATGGCTAAATCAACTCGTCTTGTCGTCCTGATCAAGAATATATATACTTTATATAGTCGGAAATTAATATTTCGATCTGTTACAAACTCCGTGACAAAGTTAATATACTATTTCACATAAGTGAAAAGTATAAAAACATGGTTCCTTTTAAAATATTCAATTTTAATTTTTATGCATTGATTATAAAAATATCTAAAGTCATCCATTGTAATGATCTTTTTTAGTGATTGTAATCATAAACTAACTAATCGAAAGAAAAAAACATGGTTCCTTTTAAAATATTCAATTTTAATTTTTGTGCATAGATTTTAAAAAATCTAAAGTCATCCATTGAAATGTACTTTTGTAGTGTACGTAATCATAAACTAACTAAAAGAAACAAAAGGTAATGGTTCCTTTTAAAAAATATTAAATTTATTTTTAATGCATAGATTTTAAAAAAATCTAAAATCATCCAATTTTGTAATGTTTGTAATCATAAACAAACTAACAGAAAAAAAACAGTAAGGGTGGTATAGTCGAGTATACTCGACAATATAAACCCTGCACAAATGGTAGGCGGTGCCACCCCCTCAATCTACAAAAACATCGGAAAATCGGTCAAAAAATGTGGATTCTACTAAAAATTTAATTTTGTTGGCCTCTGAGGGGTAGCCATCAAAGAGATGGTAATATTGTGGTATGCAGTTCTCAAGATGTATTATTAGTTGTGGAGATATAGCTTTTTTAAGAAAAATACTAGTGGCGGAGAAATTAAGGGGAGGGGTAAAATTGTTGTTTGAAGTTTTGTAGAGTTACTCATTCTGAGTCTACATACCGACTTTCATGTTTCTAACTCTTTGGATGTTTGAGTTATAGCATTTTCAAAAAGAGGTTGGTGCTGGATGGGCGGCAAGGAGTGGGCGTGGAACAAAACCATTCAAACTTGATCTGCTGCCGAGCATCACCCACCAAATTTCAAGTCGCTAGCTCTTATAGTTTTCGAGAACCATTAGTGAGGACGGAC
Organism: Phortica okadai; assembly: GCA_034638295.1. Taxonomy (NCBI): domain Eukaryota; kingdom Metazoa; phylum Arthropoda; class Insecta; order Diptera; family Drosophilidae; genus Phortica; species Phortica okadai. The sequence goes on along the minus strand of CM067851.1, from coordinate 24,485,054 downwards.
GGACGGACAGATGGAGAGACGAACAGTCGGACGGACGTGGCTTAATCAATTTCTCTTGTTGTCCCGATCAAGAATATATATACTTTATGGGGTCCTCCTCTCCTCCTTCACAGCGTTACATACATTTGGCTTTTGCACAAACAAAAAAAAAATTGTTCCTTTTAAAAAAATTAAATATTAATTTTTTATGCATATATTTAAAAAAAAAATTAAAATCATCAATTGAAATGTTCTTTTGTAGTGTTTGTAATTATAAACTAACTAAAAGAAACCAAAAAAAACATGGATCCTTCTAAAAATATTTTATATTAAGTTTTATGCATAGATTTTAAGAAAAAAAATCTAAAATCATCCATTGAAATGTTCTTTTGTAGTGTATGTAACAAAAAAAAAATGGTTCCTTTTAAAAATATTAAATATTAATTTTTTATGCATATATTTAAAAAAAATTTTAAATCATCAATTAAAATGTTCTTTTGTAGTATTTGTAATTATAAACTAACTAAAAGAAACAAAAAAAATGGTTCCTTTTAAAAATATCTAAAATTAATTTTTATGCATAGATTTAAAAAAAATCTAAAATCATCCATTGCAATGTTCTTTTGTAGTGATTGTAATCATAAACTAACTAAAAGAAACCAAAAATCATGGTTCCTTTTAAAATATTCAATTTTAATTTTTATGCATTGATTATAAAAACATCTAAAGTCATCCATTGTAATGATCTTTTTTAGTGATTGTAATCATAAACTAACTAATCGAAAGAAAACCAGTAAGGACGCTATCTTCAGCAAGGCTGAAGCTATAATACTTTTCACTTTGTGTCACTATAAAAAAAACTCAATGAATAGTTTTCATGCATCCCTAACTACATAACTGTAATGTTTCAAGTCAATTCGTTAAAAAACAAAAAATTTTTCCATACAACGGTTCAAGTTTTGCGATAAGTGGGCGTAGCCATGCCCACATTTGGTCAAAATAGTTTTTATTCCTCCCTAAGAACATAACTGTAAAGTTTCAAGTCAATTGGTTAAAAAACAAAAAAGTTTTCCATACAAAGGGTCAATTTTCGCTATAAGTAGGCGTGGCTACGCCCACTTTTGGTCAAAATAGTTTTCATTCCTCCCTAAGAACATAACTGTAAACTTTCAAGTCAATTGGTTAAAAAACAAAAAAGTTTTCCATACAACGGGTCAATTTTCGCTATAAAAGGGCGTGACCACGCCTACTTTTGATCAAAATAGTTTTCATTCCTCCCTAAGAGCATAACTGCAAAGGTTCAAGTCAATTGGTTAAAAAACAAAAAAGTTTTCCATACAACGGGTCAATTTTTGCTAAAAGTAGGCGTGGCTACGCCCACTTTTGGTCAAAATAGTTTTCATTCCTCCCTAAGAGCATAACTGCAAAGTTTCAAGTCAATTGGTTAAAAAACAAAAAAGTTTTCCATACAACGGGTCAATTTTCGCTATAAAAGGGCGTGACCACGCCTACTTTTGATCAAAATAGTTTTCATTCCTCCCTAAAAGCATAACTGCAAAGTTTCAAGTCAATTGGTTAAAAAACAAAAAAGTTTTCCATACAACGGGTCAATTTTCGCTATAAGTAGGCGTGGCTACGCCCACTTTTGGTTAAAATAGTTTTCATTCCTCCCTAAGAACATAACTGTAAAGTTTCAAGTCAATTGGTTAAAAAACAAAAAAGTTTTCCATACAAAGGGTCAAGTTAAGCTATAAGTGGGCGTGGCCACGCCCACTTTTGATCAAAATAGTTTTCATTCCTCCCTAAGAGCATAACTGCAAAGTTTCAAGTCAATTGGTTAAAAAACAAAAAAGTTTTCCATACAAAGGGTCAATTTTCGCTATAAGTAGGCGTGGCTACGCCCACTTTTGGTCAAAATAGTTTTCATTCCTCCCTAAGAACATAACTGTAAAGTTTCAAGTCAATTGGTTAAAAAACAAAAAAGTTTTCTATACAACGAGTCAATTTTCGCTATAAGTGGGCGTGGCTACGCCCACTTTTGGTCAAAATAGTTTTCATTCCTCCCTAAGAGCATAACTGCAAAGTTTCAAGTCAATTGGTTAAAAAACAAAAAAGTTTTCCATACAACGGGTCAATTTTCGCTATAAGTAGGCGTGGCTACGCCCACTTTTGGTTAAAATAGTTTTCATTCCTCCCTAAGAACATAACTGTAAAGTTTCAAGTCAATTGGTTAAAAAACAAAAAAGTTTTCCATACAAAGGGTCAAGTTAAGCTATAAGTGGGCGTGGCCACGCCCACTTTTGATCAAAATAGTTTTCATTCCTCCCTAAGAGCATAACTGCAAAGTTTCAAGTCAATTGGTTAAAAAACAAAAAAGTTTTCCATACAAAGGGTCAAGTTAAGCTATAAGTGGGCGTGGCTACGCCCACTTTTGGTTAAAATAGTTTTCATTCCTCCCTAAGAGCATAACTGCAAAGTTTCAAGTCAATTGGTTAAAAAACAAAAAAGTTTTCCATACAAAGGGTCAAGTTAAGCTATAAGTGGGCGTGGCCACGCCCACTTTTGATCAAAATAGTTTTCATTCCTCCCTAAGAGCATAACTGCAAAGTTTCAAGTCAATTGGTTAAAAAACAAAAAAGTTTTCCATACAACGGGTCAATTTTCGCTATAAGTAGGCGTGGCTACGCCCACTTTTGGTTAAAATAGTTTTCATTCCTCCCTAAGAGCATAACTGCAAAGTTTCAAGTCAATTGGTTAAAAAACAAAAAAGTTTTCCATACAACGGGTAAATTTTCGCTATAAGTGGGCGTGGCTATGCGTGGTTACGCCCACATTTGGTCAAAATAGTTTTCATTCCTCCCTAAGAACATAACTTTAAAATTTCAAGTTAATTGGTTAAGAAACAAAAAAGTTTTCCATATAACGAAGTGAATATGGCTTCTCTTCCTCTTCTTCATTTTGTATGGGAGCTACCAGTTCCAGATGTCCAATCTCAATGAAACTTTCAGGCATGTAGTCGGACCATGTAAAACTACTATGTTTAAAATTTCAGCACTCTATTGTACAAAACAAAAAAGTTTTCCATACAACGATTCAAGTTTTGTTCACTTTTCTTCTTCTTTTCGTATGGGAGCTACCTGTTCCAATAATCCGATCATGCTGGTTCCGACGAATGATTCATCGTAATAAATTCTAAGACTCTGTGCAAAGTTTCAGCTCGATAGCTTCAAAACTGAGGGACTAGTTTGCATACATACAGACAGACAGACAGACCGACAGACAGACAGACGGACAGACGGACATGGCTAAATCAACTCGTCTTGTCGTCCTGATCAAGAATATATATACTTTATATAGTCGGAAATTAATATTTCGATCTGTTACAAACTCCGTGACAAAGTTAATATACTATTTCACATAAGTGAAAAGTATAAAAACATGGTTCCTTTTAAAATATTCAATTTTAATTTTTATGCATTGATTATAAAAATATCTAAAGTCATCCATTGTAATGATCTTTTTTAGTGATTGTAATCATAAACTAACTAATCGAAAGAAAAAAACATGGTTCCTTTTAAAATATTCAATTTTAATTTTTGTGCATAGATTTTAAAAAATCTAAAGTCATCCATTGAAATGTACTTTTGTAGTGTACGTAATCATAAACTAACTAAAAGAAACAAAAGGTAATGGTTCCTTTTAAAAAATATTAAATTTATTTTTAATGCATAGATTTTAAAAAAATCTAAAATCATCCAATTTTGTAATGTTTGTAATCATAAACAAACTAACAGAAAAAAAACAGTAAGGGTGGTATAGTCGAGTATACTCGACAATATAAACCCTGCACAAATGGTAGGCGGTGCCACCCCCTCAATCTACAAAAACATCGGAAAATCGGTCAAAAAATGTGGATTCTACTAAAAATTTAATTTTGTTGGCCTCTGAGGGGTAGCCATCAAAGAGAGGGTAATATTGTGGTATGCAGTTTTTAAGATGTATTATTAGTTGTGGAGATATAGCTTTTTTAAGAAAATTACTAGGGGTGGAGAAATTATGGGGAGGGGGTAAAATTGTGGTTTGAAGTTTTGTAGAGATACTCATTCTGAGTCTACATACCGACTTTCATTTTTGTAACTCTTTGGAATTTTGAGTTATAGCATTTTCAAAAAGAGGGTGGTGCAGGATAGGCGGCAAGGAGTGGACGTGGAACAAAACCATTCAAACTTGATCTGCTGCCAAGCATCTACCCACCAAATTTCAAGTCGCTAGCTCTCATAGTTTCCGAGAACCATTAGTGAGGACGGTCGGACGGAAAGACGGACGGTCGGACGGACGTGGCTAAATCGATTTCTCTTGTCGTCCCGATCAAGAATATATATACTTTATGGGGTCCCCCTCCCCTCCTTCAAAGCGTTATATACATTTGGCTTTTGCACAAACACCCTATGATACACAGTATGTGTACAGGGTATAAACATGGTTCCTTTAAAATGTATTCAATATTAAATTTTTTGCATAGATTTAAAAAAAAAAAAAAATAAAAAACATCCATTGAAATGCTCTTTTGTATGAATGTAATCATAAACTAACTAAAAGAAACAAAAAACCATAGTTCCATTTAAAACTAGTCAATATTAATTATTATGCATAGATTTTAAAAAATCTAAAGTCATTGGAATGTACTTTTGTAGTGTATGTAACAAAAAAAAAAAAATGATTCCTTTTAAAAATATTCAATATTAATTTTTTATGCATAGATTTTAAGAAAAAAATCTAAAGTCATCCATTGCAATGTTCTTTTGTAGTGTATGTAAACATAAACTAACTAAAAAAAACCAAAAATCATGGTTCCTTTTAAAATATAAAATATTATTTAAATAATGCTGAAAATATCAAGAAAATCGGTCAAAAAATGTGGATTCTAATCATAAACTAACTAAAAGAAACAACAAACATGGTTCCTTTTAAAAATATTCAATATTAATTTTTATGCATAGATTTAAAAAAAAAAAAAACAAAAACCATCCATTGAAAAGTACTTTTGAAGTGTTTGTAATCATAAACTAACTAAAAGAAACAAAACCAGTTAGGACGATATCTTCAGCAAGGCTGAAGCTATAATACTTTTCACGTTGTGTCACTAAAAAACTAAAGGAATAGTTTTCATGCCTCCCTAACAACATAACTGTAAGGTTTCAAGTCAATTGGTTAAAAAACAAAAAAGTTTTCCATACAGCGGTTCAAGTTTTGCGATAAGTGGAGGTAGCCATGCCCACTTTTGGTCAAAATAGTTTTCATTCCTCCCTAAGAAGATAACTGTAAGGTTTCAAGTCAATTGGTCAATTTTCGCTAAAAAAAGGCGTGGGCACGCTCACTTTTGGTCAAAATAGTTTTCATTCCTCCCTAAGAACATAACTGCAAAGTTTCAAGTCAATTGGTTGAAAAACAAAAAAGTTGTCCATACAACGGGTCAAATTTCGCTAGAAGTGGGCGTGGCTACGCTCACTTTGGGTCAAAATAGTTTTCATGCCTCCCTAAGAACATAACTGTAAAGTTTCAAGTCAATTGGTTAAAAAACAAAAAAGTTTTCCATACAACGGGTCAATTTTCACTAAAAAAGGGCGTGGCCACGCCCACTTTTGGTCAACATTGTTTTCATTCCTCCCTAAGAACGTAACTGTGATATTTCAAGTCAATTGGTTAAAAAACAAAAAAGTTTTCCATACAACGGGTCAAATTTCGCTATAAAAGGGCGTGGCCGCGCCCACTTTTGGTCAAAATTGTTTTCATTCCTCCCTAAGAACATAACTGTAAAGTTTCAAGTCAATTGGTTAAAAAACACAAAAGTTTTCCATACAACGACGTGAATATTGCTTCTCTTCCTCTTCTTCATTTTGTATGGGAGCTACCAGTTCCAGATGTCCAATCTGATTGAAACTTTCAGGCATTTAGTCGGACTATGTAGAACTACTATGTTTAAAATTTCAGCACTCTATCATACAAAATAAAAAAGTTTTCCATACAACGATTCAAGTTTTGTTCATTTTTCTTCTTCTTTTCGTATGGGGGCTACCAGTTCCAGTGGTCCGATATGGCTGGATCCGACAAATGAATTGACTGCACGAATAAGAAGTCTCTGTGCAAAATTTCAGCTCGATATCTTAAAAACTGTGGGAGGAGATTATATATATACAGACAGACGGACAGACGGACATGGCTAAATCAACTCGTCTTGTCGTCCTGATCAAGAATATATATACTTTATATAGTCGGATATGAATATTTCGATCTGTTACAAACTCCAGCACAAAGTTATTATACTATTTCACATACGTGAAAAGTATAAAAACCATAGTTCCTTTTAAAAATATTCAATATTAATTTTTATGCATAGATTTTAAAAAATCTAAAGTCATCCATTGAAATGTAGTTTTGTAGTGTATGTAACAAAAAAAAAAAATGGTTCCTTTTCATAATATTCAATATTAATTTTTTATGCATAGATTTTAAGAAAAAATCTAAAATCATCCATTGCAATGTTCTTTTGTAGTGTATGTAATCATAAACTAACTAAAAAAAACCAAAAATTATGGTTCCTTTAAAAATATACAATTTTATATAAATACTTCTAAGAATATCAAGAAAATCGGTCAAAAAATGTGGATTCTACAAAAATTTTATTTTGTTGGCCTCTGAGGGGTAGCCATCAAAGAGATGGTAATATTGTGGTATGTAGTTTTCAAGATGTATTTTTAGTTGTGGAGATATAGCTTTTTTAAGAAAAATACTAGTGGTGGAGAAATTAAGGGGAGGGGGTAAAATTGTGGTTTGAAGTTTTGTAGAGTTACTCATTCTGAGTCTACATACCGACTTTCATGTTTCGAACTCTTTGGATGTTTGAGTTATAGCATTTTCAAAAAGAGGTTGGTGCTGGATGAGCGGCAAGGAGTGGGCGTGAAACAAAAGCATTCAAACTTGATCTGCTGCCGAGCATCACGAATCTACCCACCAAATTTCAAGTCGCTAGCTCTTATAGTTTCCGAGAACCATTAGTGAGGACGGACGGACGGACAGATGGAGAGACGAACAGTCGGACGAACGTGGCTTAATCAATTTCTCTTGTCGTCCCGATCAAGAATATATATACTTTATGGGGTCCCCCTCCCCTCCTTCACAGCGTTACATACATTTGGCTTTTGCACAAACACCCTATGATACACAGTATGTGTACAGGGTATAAACATGGTTCCTTTAAAATGTATTCAATATTAAATTTTTTGCATAGATTTAAAAAAAAAAAAATAAAAAACATCCGTTGAAATGCTCTTTTGTATGAATGTAATCATAAACTAACTAAAAGAAACAAAAAACCATAGTTCCTTTTAAAACTAGTCAATATTAATTATTATGCATAGATTTTAAAAATCTAAAGTCATCCATTGAAATGTACTTTTGTAGTGTATGTTACAAAAAAAAAAATGGTTCCTTTTAAAAATATTCAATATTAATTTTTTATGCATAGATTTTAACAAAAAAATCTAAAGTCATCCATTGCAATGTTCTTTTGTAGTGTATGTAATCATAAACTAACTAAAAGAAACCAAAAATCATGGTTCCTTTTAAAATATTCAATTTTAATTTTTATGCATTGATTATAAAAATATCTAAAGTCATCCATTGTAATGATCTTTTTTAGTGATTGTAATCATAAACTAACTAATCGAAAGAAAACCAGTAAGGACGCTATCTTCAGCAAGGCTGAAGCTATAATACTTTTCACTTTGTGTCACTATAAAAAAAACTAAATGAATAGTTTTCATGCCTCCTTAACAACACAACTGTAATGTTTCAAGTCAATTCGTTAAAAAACAAAAAATTTTTCCATACAACGGTTCAAGTTTTGCGATAAGTGGGCGTAGCCATGCCCACATTTGGTCAAAATAGTTTTCATTCCTCCCTAAGAACATAACTGTAAAGTTTCAAGTCAATTGGTTAAAAAACAAAAATTTTTCCATACAAAGGGTCAAGTTAAGCTATAAGTGGGCGTGGCCACGCCCACTTTTGATCAAAATAGTTTTCATTCCTCCCTAAGAGCATAACTGCAAAGATTCAAGTCAACTGGTTAAAAAACAAAAAAGTTTTCCATACAACGTGTCAATTTTCGCTATAAGTAGGCGTGGCTACGCCCACTTTTGGTTAAAATAGTTTTCATTCCTCCCTAAGAACATAACTGTAAAGTTTCAAGTCAATTGGTTAAAAAACAAAAAAGTTTTCCATACAAAGGGTCAAGTTAAGCTATAAGTGGGCGTGGCCATGCCCACTTTTGATCAAAATAGATTTCATTCCTCCCTAAGAGCATAACTGCAAAGATTCAAGTCAACTGGTTAAAAAACAAAAAAGTTTTCCATACAACGTGTCAATTTTCGCTATAAGTAGGCGTGGCTACGCCCACTTTTGGTTAAAATAGTTTTCATTCCTCCCTAAGAACATAACTGTAAAGTTTCAAGTCAATTGATTAAAAAACCAAAAAGTTTTCCATACAAAGGGTCAAGTTAAGCTATAAGTGGGTGTGGCCATGCCCACTTTTGATCAAAATAGTTTTCATTCCTCCCTAAGAGCATAACTGCAAAGTTTCAAGTCAATTGGTTAAAAAACAAAAAAGTTTTCCATACAACGGGTCAATTTTCGCTATTAAAGGGCGTGGCCACGCCCACTTTTGGTCAAAACTGTTTTCATTCCACCCTAACAACAATCCTGTAAAGTTTCAAGTCAGTTGGTTAAAAAGCAAAAAAGTTTTCCATACAACGGGTCAATTTTCGCTATAAAAGGGCGTGGCCACGCCCACTTTTGGTCAAAATAGTTTTGATTCCTTCCTAAGAACATAACTGTAAAGTTTCAAGTCAGTTGGTTAAAAAGCAAAAAAGTTTTCCATACAACGGGTCAATTTTTGCTATAAAAGGGCGTGGCCACGCCCACTTTTGGTCAAAATAGTTTTGATTCCTTCCTAAGAACATAACTGTAATGTTTCAAGTCAATTGGTTAAAAACAAAAAAGTTTTCCATACAACGGTTCAAGTTTTGCGATAAGTGGGCGTAGCCATGCCCACATTTGGTCAAAATAGTTTTTATTCCTCCCTAAGAGCACAACTGCAAAGTTTCAAGTCAATTGGTTAAAAAACAAAAAAGTTTTCCATACAACGGATAAATTTTCGCTATAAGTGGGCGTGGCTACGCCCACTTTTGGTCAAAATAGTTTTCATTCCTCTCTAAGAACATAACTGTAAAGTTTCAAGTCAATTGGTTAAAAAACAAAAAAGTTTTCCATACAAAGGGTCAATTTTCGCTATAAGTGGGCGTGGCTACGCGTGGTTACGCCCACTTTTGGTCAAAATAGTTTTCATTCCTCCCTAAGAACATAACTGTAAAGTTTCAAGTCAATTGGTTAAAAAACAAAAAAGTTTTCCATACAAAGTGTCAATTTTCGCTATAAGTGGGCGTGGCTACGCCCACTTTTAGTCAAAATAGTTTTCATTCCTCCCTAAGAACATAACTGTAAAGTTTCAAGTCAATTGGTTAAAAAACAAGAAAGTTTTCCATACAAAGGGTCAAGTTAAGCTATAAGTGGGCGTGGCCACGCCCACTTTTGATCAAAATAGTTTTCATTCCTCCCTAAGAGCATAACTGCAAAGTTTCAAGTCAATTGGTTAAAAAACAGAAAAGTTTTCCATACAACGGGTAAATTTTCGCTATAAGTGGGCGTGGCTACGCCCACTTTTGGTCAAAATAGTTTTCATTCCTCTCTAAGAACATAACTGTAAAATTTCAAGTCAATTGGTTAAAAAACAAAAAAGTTTTCCATACAAAGGGTCAATTTTCGCTATAAGTGGGCGTGGCTACGCGTGGTTACGCCCACTTTTGGTCAAAATAGTTTTCATTCCTCCCTAAGAACATAACTGTAAAGTTTCAAGTCAATTGGTTAAAAAACAAGAAAGTTTTCCATACAAATGGTCAAGTTAAGCTGTAAGTGGGCGTGGCCACGCCCACTTTTGATCAAAATAGTTTTCATCCTAAGAGCATAACTGCAAAGTTTCAAGTCAATTGGTTAAAAAACAAAAAAGTTTTCCATACAACGGGTAAATTTTCGCTATAAGTGGGCGTGGCTACGCGTGGTTACGCCCAGTTTTGGTCAAAATAGTTTTCATTCCTCCCTAAGAACATAACTTTAAAATTTCAAGTCAATTGGTTAAGAAACAAAAAAGTTTTCCATACAACGACGTGAATATGGCTTCTCTTCCTCTTCTTCATTTTGTATGGGAGCTACCAGTTCCAGATGTCCAATCTCAATGAAACTTTCAGGCATGTAGTCGGACCATGTAAAACAACTATGTTTAAAATTTCAGCACTCTATTGTACAAAACAAAAAAGTTTTCCATACAACGATTCAAGTTTTGTTCACTTTTCTTCTTCTTTTCGTATGGGAGCTACCTGTTCCAATAATCCGATCATGCTGGTTCCGACGAATGATTCATCGTAATAAATTCTAAGACTCTGTGCAAAGTTTCAGCTCGATAGCTTCAAAACTGAGGGACTAGTTTGCATACATACAGACAGACAGACAGACAGACAGACAGACCGACAGACAGACAGACAGACAGACGGACAGACGGACATGGCTAAATCAACTCGTCTTGTCGTCCTGATCAAGAATATACATACTTTATATAGTCGGAAATTAATATTTCGATCTGTTACAAACTCCGTGACAAAGTTAATATACTATTTCACATAAGTGAAAAGTATAAAAACATGGTTCCTTTTAAAATAATCAATTTTAATTTTTGTGCATAGATTTTAAAAAATCTAAAGTCATCCATTGAAATGTACTTTTGTAGTGTACGTAATCATAAACTAACCAAAAGAAACAAAAGGTAATGGTTCCTTTTAAAAAATATTCAATTTATTTTTAATGCATAGATTTTAAAAAAATCTAAAATCATCCAATTTTGTAATGTTTGTAATCATAAACAAACTAACAGAAAAAAAAACAGTAAGGGTGGTATAGTCGAGTATACTCGACAATATAAACTCTGCACAAATGGTAGGCGGTGTCACCCCCTCAATCTACAAAAACATCGGAAAATCGGTCAAAAAATGTGGATTCTACTAAAAATTTAATTTTGTTGGCCTCTGAGGGGTAGCCATCAAAGGGAGGGTAATATTGTGGTATGCAGTTTTTAAGATGTATTATTAGTTGTGGAGATATAGCTTTTTTAAGAAAAATACTAGGGCTGGAGAAATTAAGGGGAGGGGGTAAAATTGTGGTTTGAAGTTTTGTAGAGATACTCATTCCGAGTCTACATACCGACTTTCATTTTTCTAACTCTTTGGAATTTTGAGTTATAGCATTTTCAAAAAGAGGGTGGTGCTGGATAGGCGGCAAGGAGTGGGCGTGGAACAAAACCATTCAAACTTGATCTGCTGCCAAGCATCTACCCACCAAATTTCAAGTCGCTAGCTCTCATAGTTTCCGAGAACCATTAGTGAGGACGGTCGGACGGAGAGACGGACGGTCGAATATATATACTTTATGGGGTCCTCCTCTCCTCCTTCACAGCGTTACATACATTTGGCTTTTGCACAAACAAAAAAAAAATTGTTCCTTTTAAAAAAATTAAATATTAATTTTTTATGCATATATTTAAAAAAAAAAATAAAATCATCAATTGAAATGATCTTTTGTATGAATGTAATCATAAACTAACTAAAAGAAACAAAAAACATGGTTCCTTTTAAAATATACAATATTAATATTCATGCATAGATTTAAAAAAAAAATCAAAAATGATTTATTGAAATGCTCTTTTTTAGTGATTGTAATCATAAACTAACTAATCGAAAGAAAAAAACATGGTTCCTTTTAAAATATTCAATTTTAATTCTTGTGCATAGATTTAAAAAAAAATCTAAAGTCATCCATTGAAATGTACTTTTGTAGTGTACGTAATCATAAACTAACTAATAGAAACAAAAGGTAATGGTTCCTTTTAAAAAATATTCAATTTATTTTTAATGCATAGATTTTAAAAAATCTAAAATCATCCAATTTTGTAATGTTTGTAATCATAAACAAACTAACAGAATAAAAACAGTAAGGGTGGTATAGTCGAGTATACTCGACAATATAAACCCTGCACAAATGGTAGGCGGTGCCACCCCCTCAATCTACAAAAACATCGGAAAATCGGTCAAAAAATGTGGATTCTACTAAAAATTTAATTTTGTTGGCCTCTGAGGGGTAGCCATCAAAGAGAGGGTAATATTGTGGTATGCAGTTTTTAAAATGTATTATTAGTTGTGGAGATATAGCTTTTTTAAGAAAAATACTAGCGCTGGAGAAATTAAGGGGAAGGGGTAAAATTGTGGTTTGAAGTTTTGTAGAGTTACTCATTCTGAGTCTACATACCGACTTTCATTTTTCTAACTCTTTGGAATTTTGAGTTATAGCATTCTCAAAAAGAGGGTGGTGCTGAATAGGCGGCAAGGAGTGGGCGTGGAACAAAACCATTCAAACTTGATCTGCTACCAAGCATCTACCCACCAAATTTCAAGTCGCTAGCTCTCATAGTTTCCGAGAACCATTAGTGAGGACGGTCGGACGGTGAGACGGACGGTCGGACGGACGTGGCTTAATCAATTTCTCTTGTCGTCCCGATCAAGAATATATATACTTTATGGGGTCCCCCTCCCCTCCTTCACAGCGTTACATACATTTGGCTTTTGCACAAACACCCTATGATACACAGTATGTGTACAGGGTATAAACATGGTTCCTTTAAAATGTGTTCAATATTAAATTTTTTGAAGATTTAAAAAAAAAAATTAAAAAAACATCCATTGAAATGCTCTTTTGTATGAATGTAATCATAAACTAACTAAAAGAAACAAAAAACCACAGTTCCTTTTAAAACTAGTCAATATTAATTATTATGCATAGATTTTAAAAAATCTAAAATCTAACAAAAAAAAAAATGGTTCCTTTTAAAAATATTCAATATTAATTTTTTATGCATAGATTTTAAGAAAAAAATCTAAAGTCATCCATTGCAATGTTCTTTTGTAGTGTATGTAAACATAAACTAACTAAAAAAAACCAAAAATCATGGTACCTTTTAAAATATACAATTTTATTTAAATAGTGCTGAAAATATCAAGAAAATCGGTCAAAAAATGTGGATTCTACTAAAAATTTAATTTTGTTGGCCTCTGAGGGGTAGCCATCAAAGAGATGGTAATATTGTGGTTTGTCGTCCCGATCGAGAATATATATACTTTATGGGGTCCCCCCCCCCTCCTTCACAGCGTTACATACATTTGGCTTTTGCACAAACACCCTATGATACACAGTATGTGTTCCTTTTAAATGTATTCAATATTAAATTTTTTGAATACATTTAAAAAAAAAATAAAAAAACATCCATTGAAATTCTCTTTTGTATGACTGTAATCATAAACTAACTAAAAGAAACGAAAAACATGGTTCCTTTTAAAAATATTCAATATTAATTTTTATGCATAGACTTAAAAAAAAAAAAAAACAAAAACCATCTATTGAAAAGTACTTTTGTAGAGTTTGTAATCATTAACTAACTAACAGAAACAAAAAAACCATAGTTCCTTTTAAAAATATTCAATATTAATTTTTATGCATAGATTTTAAAAAATCTAAAGTCATCCATTGAAATGTACTTTTGTAGTGTATGCAATCATAAACTAACTAAAAGAAACCAAAAAAAACATGGATCCTTCTAAAAATATTTTATATTAAGTTTTATGCATAGATTTAAAAAAAAAAAATCTAAAATCATCCATTGAAATGTTCTTTTGTAGTGTATGTAACAAAAAAAAAAATGGTTCCTTTTAAAAATATTAAATATTAATTTTTTATGCATATATTTAAAAAAAATTTAAAATCATCTATTAAAATGTTCTTTTGTAGTGTTTTTAATTATAAAATAACTAAAAGAAACAAAAAAATGGTTCCTTTTAAAAATATCTAATATCAATTTTTATGCATAGATTTAAAAAAAATCTAAAATCATCCATTGCAATGTTCTTTTGTAGTGATTGTAATCATAAACTAACTAAAAGAAACCAAAATCATGGTTCCTTTTAAAATATTCAATTTTAATTTTTATGCATTGATTATAAAAATATCTAAAGTCATCCATTGTAATGATCTTTTTTAGTGATTGTAATCATAAACTAACTAATCGAAAGAAAAAAAAATGGTTCCTTTTAAAATATTCAATTTTAATTTTTGTGCATAGATTTTAAAAAATCTAAAGTCATCCATTGAAATGTACTTTTGTAGTGTACGTAATCATAAACTAACTAAAAGAAACAAAAGGTAATGGTTCCTTTTAAAAAATATTCAATTTATTTTTAATGCATATATTTAAAAAAAATCTAAAATCATCCAATTTTGTAATGTTTGTAATCATAAACAAACTAACAGAAAAAAAACAGTAAGGGTGGTATAGTCGAGTATACTCGACAATATAAACCCTGCACAAATGGTAGGCGGTGCCACCCCCTCAATCTACAAAAACATCGGAAAATCGGTCAAAAAATGTGGATTCTACTAAAAATTTAATTTTGTTGGCCTCTGAGGGGTAGCCATCAAAGAGAGGGTAATATTGTGGTATGCAGTTTTTAAGATGTATTATTAGTTGTGGAGATATAGCTTTTTTAAGAAAATTACTAGGGGTGGAGAAATTAAGAGGAGGGGGTAAAATTGTGGTTTGAAGTTTTGTAGAGGTACTCATTCCGAGTCTACATACCGACTTTCATTTTTCTAACTCTTTGGAATTTTGAGTTATAGCATTTTCAAAAAGAGGGTGGTGCTGGATAGGCGGCAAGGAGTGGACGTGGAACAAAACCATTCAAACTTGATCTGCTGCCAAGCATCTACCCACCAAATTTCAAGTCGCTAGCTCTCATAGTTTCCGAGAACCATTAGTGAGGACGGTCGGACGGAAAGACGGACGGTCGGACGGACGTGACTAAATCGATTTCTCTTGTCGTCCCGATCAAGAATATATATACTTTATGGGGTCCCCCTCCCCTCCTTCAAAGCGTTATATACATTTGGCTTTTGCACAAACACCCTATGATACACAGTATGTGTACAGGGTATAAACATGCTTCCTTTAAAATGTATTCAATATTAAATTTTTTGCATAGATTTAAAAAAAAAAAATTAAAAAACATCCATTGAAATGCTCTTTTGTATGAATGTAATCATAAACTAACTAAAAGAAACAAAAAACCATAGTTCCTTTTAAAACTAGTCAATATTAATTATTATGCACAGATTTTAAAAAATCTAAGGTCATCCATTGGAATGTACTTTTGTAGTGTATGTAACAAAAAAAAAAAAAAAAAAATGATTCCTTTTAAAAATATTCAATATTAATTTTTTATGCATTGATTTTAAGAAAAAAATCTAAAGTCATCCATTGCAATGTTCTTTTGTAGTGTATGTAAACATAAACTAACTAAAAAAAACCAAAAATCATGGTTCCTTTTAAAATATACAATTTTATTTAAATAATGTTGAAAATATCAAGAAAATCGGTCAAAAAATGTGGATTCTAATCATAAACTAACTAAAAGAAACAAAAAAACCATAGTTCCTTTTAAAAATATTCAATATTAATTTTTATGCATAGATTTTAAAAAATCTAAAGTCATCCATTGAAATGTACTTTTGTAGTGTATAAACTAACTAAAAGAAACCAAAAATCATGGTTCCTTTTAAAATATTCAATTTTAATTTTTATGCATTGATTATAAAAATATCTAAAGTCATCCATTGTAATGATCTTTTTTAGTGATTGTAATTATAAACTAACTAATCGAAAGAAAAAAACATGGTTCCTTTTAAAATATTCAATTTTAATTTTTGTGCATAGATTTAAAAAAAAATCTAAAGTCATCCATTGAAATGTACTTTTATAGTGTACGTAATCATAAACTATCTAAATGAAACAAAAAGTAATGGTTCCTTTTAAAAAATATTCAATTTATTTTTAATGCATATATTTTAAAAAAATCTAAAATCATCCAATTTTGTAATGTTTGTAATCATAAACAAACTAACAGAAAAAAAACAGTAAGGGTGGTATAGTCGAGTATACTCGACAATATAAACCCTGCACAAATGGCGGTGCCACCCCCTCAATCTACAAAAACATCGGAAAATCGGTCAAAAAATGTGGATTCTACTAAAAATTTAATTTTGTTGGCCTCTGAGGGGTAGCCATCAAAGAGATGGTAATATTGTGGTATGTCGTCCCGTTCAAGAATATATATACTTTATGGGGTCCCCCTCCCCTCCTTCACAAAGTTACATACATTTGGCTTTTGCACAAAAACCCTATGATACACAGTATGTGTTCCTTTTAAATGTATTCAATATTAAATTTTTTGCATACATTTAAAAAAAATAATAAAAAAACATCCATTGAAATGATTTTTTGTATGACTGTAATCATAAACTAACTAAAAGATCAACAAACATGGTTCCTTTTAAAAATATTCAATATTAATTTTTATGCATAGATTTAAAAAAAAAAAAAACAAAAACCATCCATTGAAAAGTACTTTTGAAGTGTTTGTAATCATAAACTAACTAAAAGAAACAAAACCAGTAAGGACGATATCTTCAGCATGGCTGAAGCTATAATACTTTTCACGTTGTGTCACTAAAAATCTAAATGAATAGTTTTCATGCCTCCCTAACAACATAACTGTAAGGTTTCAAGTCAATTGGTTAAAAAACAAAAAAGTTTTCCATACAGCGGTTCAAGTTTTGCGATAAGTGGACGTAGCCATGCCCATTTTTGGTCAAAATAGTTTTCATGCCTCCCTAAGAACATAACTGCAAAGTTTCAAGTCAATTGGTTGAAAAACAAAAAAGTTGTTCATACAACGGGTCAAATTTCGCTAGAAGTGGGCGTGGCTACGCTCACTTTGGGTCAAAATAGTTTTCATGCCTCCCTAAGAACATAACTGTAAAGTTTCAAGTCAATTGGTTAAAAAACAAAGAAGTTTTCCATACAACGGGTTAATTTTCACTAAAAAAGGGCGTGGCCACGCCCACTTTTGGTCAACATTGTTTTCATTCCTCCCTAAGAACATAACTGTAATGTTTCAAGTCAATTGGTTAAAAAACAAAAAAGTTTTCCATACAACGGGTCAAATTTCGCTATAAAAGGGCGTGGCCGCGCCCACTTTTGGTCAAAATTGTTTTCATTCCTCCCTAAGAACATAACTGTAAAGTTTAAAGTCAATTGGTTAAAAAACACAAAAGTTTTCCTTACAACGACGTGAATATTGCTTCTCTTCCTCTTCTTCATTTTGTATGGGAGCTACCAGTTCCAGATGTCCAATCTCATTGGAACTTTCAGGCATGTAGTCGGACTATGTAGAACTACTATGTTTAAAATTTCAGCACTCTATCATACAAAATAAAAAAGTTTTCCATACAACGATTCAAGTTTTGTTCATTTTTCTTCTTCTTTTCGTATGGGGGCTACCAGTTCCAGTGGTCCGATATGGCTGGATCCGACAAATGAGTTGACTGCACGAATAAAAAGTCTCTGTGCAAAATTTCAGCTCGATATCTTAAAAACTGTGGGAGGAGATTGTATATATACAGACAGACGGACAGACGGACATGGCTAAATCAACTCGTCTTGTCGTCCTGATCAAGAATATATATACTTTATATAGTCGGATATGAATATTTCGATCAGTTACAAACTTCAGCACAAAGTTATTATACTATTTCACATACGTGAAAAGTATAAAAACCATAGTTCCTTTTAAAAATATTGAATATTAATTTTTATGCATAGATTTTAAAAAATCTAAAGTCATCCATTGAAATGTAGTTTTGTAGTGTATGTAACAAAAAAAAAAATGGTTCCTTTTCAAAATATTCAATATTAATTTTTTTATGCATAGATTTTAAGAAAAAATCTAAAATCATCCATTGCAATGTTCTTTTGTAGTGTATGTAATCATAAACTAACTAAAAAAAACCAAAAATTATGGTTCCTTTAAAAATATACAATTTTATATAAATACTTCTAAGAATATCAAGTAAATCGGTCAAAAAATGTGGATTCAACTAAAAATTTAATTTTGTTGGCCTCTGAGGGGTAGCCGTCAAAGAGATGGTAATATTGTGGTATGTAGTTTTCAAGATGTATTTTTAGTTGTGGAGATGTAGCTTTTTTAAGAAAAATAGAAATTAAGGGGAGAGGTAAAATTGTTGTTTGAAGTTTTGTAGAGTTACTCATTCTGAGTCTACATACCGACTTTCATGTTTCTAACTCTTTGGATGTTTGAGTTATAGCATTTTCAAAAAGAGGTTGGTGCTGGATGGGCGGCAAGGAGTGGGCGTGGAACAAAACCATTCTAACTTGATCTGCTGCCAAGCATCTACCCACCAAATTTCAAGTCGCTTGCTCTTATAGTTTCCGAGAACCATTAGTGAGGACGGACGGACGGACAGATGGAGAGACGAACAGTCGGACGAACGTGGCTTAATCAATTTCTCTTGTCGTCCCGATCAAGAATATATATACTTTATGGGGTCCCCCTCCCCTCCTTCACAGCGTTACATACATTTGGCTTTTGCACAAACACCCTATGATACACAGTATGTGTACAGGGTATAAACATGGTTCCTTTAAAATGTATTCAATATTAAATTTTTTGCATAGATTTAAAAAAAAAAAAAATAAAAAACATCCATTGAAATGCTCTTTTGTATGAATGTAATCATAAACTAACTAAAAGAAACAAAAAACCATAGTTCCTTTTAAAACTAGTCAATATTAATTATTATGCATAGATTTTAAAAATCTAAAGTCATCCATTGAAATGTACTTTTGTAGTGTATGTAACAAAAAAAAAAAAAATGGTTCCTTTTAAAAATATTCAATATTAATTTTTTATGCATAGATTTTAACAAAAAAATCTAAAGTCATCCATTGCAATGTTCTTTTGTAGTGTATGTAAACATAAACTAACTAAACAAAACCAAAAATCATGGTTCCTTTTAAAATATACAATTTTATTTAAATAGTGCTGAAAATATCAAGATAATCGGTCAAAAAATGTGGATTCTACTAAAAATTTAATTTTGTTGGCCTCTGAGGGGTAGCCATCAAAGAGTTGGTAATATTGTGGTATGTCGTCCCGATCAAGAATACATATACTTTATGGGGTCCCCCTCCCCTCCTTCACAGCGTTACATACATTTGGCTTTTGCACAAACACCCTATGATACACAGTATGTGTTCCTTTTAAATGTATTCAATATTAAATTTTTTGCATACATTTAAAAATAATAATAAAAAAACATCCATTGAAATGCTCTTTTGTATGAGTGTAATCATAAACTAACTAAAAGAAACAAAAAACATGGTTCCTTTTAAAAATATTCAATATTAATTTTTATGCATAGATTTTAAAAAATCTAAAGTCATCCATTGAAATGTACTTTTGTAGTGTATGTAATCATAAACTAACTAAAAGAAACCAAAAATCATGGTTCCTTTTAAAATATTCAATTTTAATTTTTATGCATTGATTATAAAAATATCTAAAGTCATCCATTGTAATGATCTTTTTTAGTGATTGTAATCATAAACTAACTAATCAAAAGAAAAAAAACATGGTTCCTTTTAAAATATTTAATTTTAATTTTTGTGCATAGATTTTAAAAAATCTAAAGTCATCCATTGAAATGTACTTTTGTAGTGTACGTAATCATAAACTAACTAAAAGAAACAAAAGGTAATGGTTCCTTTTAAAAAATATTCAATTTATTTTTAATGCATAGATTTTAAAAAAATCTAAAATCATCCAATTTTGTAATGTTTGTAATCATAAACAAACTAACAGAAAAAAAACAGTAAGGGTGGTATAGTCGAGTATACTCGACAATATAAACCCTGCACAAATGGTAGGCGGTGTCACCCCCTCAATCTACAAAAACATCGGAAAATCGGTCAAAAAATGTGGATTCTACTAAAAATTTAATTTTGTTGGCCTCTGAGGGGTAGCCATCAAAGGGAGGGTAATATTGTGGTATGCAGTTTTTAAGATGTATTATGAGTTGTGGAGATATAGCTTTTTTAAGAAAATTACTAGTGGTGGAGAAATTAAGGGGAGGGGGTAAAATTGTGGTTTGAAGTTTTGTAGAAATACTCATTCCGAGTCTACATACCGACTTTCATTTTTCTAACTCTTTGGAATTTTGAGTTATAGCATTTTCAAAAAGAGGGTTGTGCTGGATAGGCGGCAAGGAGTGGGCGTGGAACAAAACCATTCAAACTTGATCTGCTGCCAACCATCTACACACCAAATTTCAAGTCGCTAGCTCTCATAGTTTCCGAGAACAATTAGTGAGGACGGTCGGACGGAGAGACGGACGGTCGATTTCTCTTGTCGTCCCGATCAAGAATATATATACTTTATGGGGTCCCCCTCCCCTCCTTCACAGCGTTACATACATTTGGCATTTGCACAAACACCCTATGATACACAGTATGTGTACAGGGTATAAACATGGCTCCTTTAAAATGTATTCAATATTAAATGTTTTGCATAGATTTAAAAAAAAAAAAATAAAAAAACATCCATTGAAATGCTCTTTTGTATGAATGTAATCATAAACTAACTAAAAGAAACAAAAAACATGGTTCCTATTAAAAATATTCAATATTAATTTTTATGCATAGATTTAAAAAAAAAAAACAAAAACCATCCATTGAAAAGTAATTTTGTAGTGTTTGTAATCATAAACTATCTAAAAGAAACAAAAAAACCATAGTTCCTTTTAAAAATATTCAATATTAATTTTTATGCATAGATTTTAAAAAATCTAAAGTCATCCATTGAAATGTACTTTTGTAGTGTATGTAATCATAAACTAACTAAAAGAAATCAAAAATCGTGGTTCCTTTTAAAATATTCAATTTTAATTTTTATGCATTGATTATAAAAATATCTAAAGTCATCCATTGTAATGATCTTTTTTAGTGATTGTAATCATAAACTAACTAATCGAAAGATAAAAACATGGTTCCCTTTAAAATATTCAATTTTAATTTTTGTGCATAGATTTTAAAAAATCTAAAGTCATCCATTGAAATGTAGTTTTGTAGAGTACGTAATCATAAACTAACTAAAATAAACAAAAGGTAATGGTTCCTTTTAAAAAATATTCAATTTATTTTTAATGCATAGATTTTAAAAAAATCTAAAATCATCCAATTTTGTAATGTTTGTAATCATAAACAAACTAACAGAAAAAAAACAGTAAGGGTGGTATAGTCGAGTTTACTCGACAATATAAACCCTGCACAAATGGTAGGCGGTGTCACCCCCTCAATCTACAAAAACATCGGAAAATCGGTCACAAAATGTGGATTCTACTAAAAATTTAATTTTGTTGGCTTCTGAGGGGTAGCCATCAAAGAGAGGGTAATATTGTGGTATGCAGTTTTTAAGATGTATTATTAGTTGTGGAGATATAGCTTTTTTAAGAAAATTACTAGTGGTGGAGAAATTAAGGGGAGGGGGTAAAATTGTGGTTTGAAGTTTTGTAGAGATACTCATTCCGAGTCTACATACCGACTTTCATTTTTCTAACTCTTTGGAATTTTGAGTTATAGCATTTTCAAAAAGAGGTTGGTCCTGGATAGGCGGCAAGGAGTGGGCGTGGAACAAAACTATTCAAACTTGATCTGCTGCCAAGCATCTACCCACCAAATTTCAAGTCGCTAGCTCTGATAGTTTCCGAGAACCATTAGTGAGGACGGTCGGACGGAGAGACGGACGGAGAGACGGACGGTCGGACGGACGTGGCTAAATCGATTTCTCTTGTCGTCCCGATCAAGAATATATATACTTTATGGGGTCCCCTCCCCTCCTTCACAGCGTTACATACATTTGGCTTTTGCACAAACACCCTATGATACACAGTATGTGTACAGGGTATAAACATGGTTCCTTTAAAATGTATTCAATATTGAATGTTTTGCATAGATTTAAAAAAAAAAATAAAAAAACATCCATTGAAATGATCTTTTGTATGAATGTAATCATAAACTAACTAAAAGAAACAAAAAACATGGTTCCTTTTAAAAATATTCAATATTAATTTTTATGCATAGATTTAAAAACAAAAACAAAAACCATCATTTGAAAAGTACTTTTGTAGTGCTTGTAATCATAAACTAACTAAAAGAAACAAAAAACTATAGTTCCTTTTAAAACTAGTCAATATTAATTATTATGCATAGATTTTAAAAAATCTAAAGTCATCCATTGAAATGTAGTTTTGTAGAGTACGTAATCATAAACTAACTAAAAGAAACAAAAGGTAATGGTTCCTTTTAAAAAATATTCAATTTATTTTTAATGCATAGATTTTAAAAAAATCTAAAATCATCCAATTTTGTAATGTTTGTAATCATAAACAAACTAACAGAAAAAAAAACAGTAAGGGTGGTATAGTCGAGTATACTCGACAATATAAACCCTGCACAAATGGTAGGCGGTGTCACCCCCTCAATCTACAAAAACATCGGAAAATCGGTCAAAAAATGTGGATTCTACTAAAAATTTAATTTTGTTGGCTTCTGAGGGGTAGCCATCAAAGAGAGGGTAATATTGTGGTATGCAGTTTTTAAGATGTATTATTAGTTGTGGAGATATAGCTTTTTTAAGAAAATTACTAGGGGTGGAGAAATTAAGGGGGGTGGGGGGTGGGTAAAATTGTGGTTTGAAGTTTTGTAGAGTTACTCATTCCGAGTCTACATACCGACATTCATTTTTCTAACTCTTTGGAATTTTGAGTTATAGCATTTTCAAAAAGAGGGTGGTGCTGGATAGACGGCAAGGAGTGGGCGTGGAACAAAACCATTCAAACTTGATCTGCTGCCGAGCATCACGATTCTACCCACCAAATTTCAAGTCGCTAGCTCTCATAGTTTCCGAGAACCATTAGTGAGGACGGTCGGACGGAGAGACGGACGGTCGGACGGAGAGACGGACGGTCGGACGGACGTGGCTAAATCGATTTCTCTTGTCGTTCCGATCAAGAATATATATACTTTATGGGGTCCCCTCCCCTCCTTCACAGCGTTACATACATTTGGCTTTTGCACAAATACCCTATGATACACAGTATGTGCACAGGGTATAAACATGGTTCCTTTAAAATGTATTCAATATTAAATGTTTTGCATAGATTTAAAAAAAAAAAATAAAAAAACATCCATTGAAGTGCTCTTTTGTATGAATGTAATCATAAACTAACTAAAAGAAACAAAAAACATGGTTCCTTTTAAAAATATTCAATATTAATTTTTATGCATAGATTTAAAAAAAAAAAACAAAAACCATCTATTGAAAAGTACTTTTGTAGAGTTTGTAATCATAAACTAACTAAAAGAAACAAAAAACCATAGTTCCTTTTTAAAATATTCAATACTAATTTTTATGCATAGATTTTAAAAAATCTAAAGTCATCCATTGAAATGAACTTTTGTAGTGTATGCAATCATAAACTAACTAAAAGAAACCAAAAAAACATGGAACCTTCTAAAAATATTTAATATAAAGTTTTATGCATAGATTTTAAGAAAAAAATCTAAAATCATCCATTGAAATGTTCTTTTGTAGTGTTTGTAATTATAAACTAACTAAAAGAAACAAAAAAAAATGGTTTCTTTTAAAAATATCTAATATTAATTTTTATGCATAGATTTAAAAAAAAAAACTAAAATCATCCATTGCAATGTTCTTTTGTAGTATATGTTACCATAAACTAACTAAAAGAAACCAAAAATCATGGTTCCTTTTAATATATACAATTTTAATATTCATGCATAGATTTAAAAAAAAAATCAAAAATGATTCATTGAAATGCTCTTTTTGAGTGACTCTAATCATAAAACCAAAAAACGTGGTTCCTTTTAATAATAATCAATATTAATTTTTATGCAAACATTTTAATATATCTAAAGTCATCCATTGAAATGTTCTTTTGTAGTGTATGTAATCATAAACTAACTAAAAGAAACCAAAAATCATGGTTCCTTTTAAAATATTCCATTTTAATTTTTATGCATTGATTATAAAAATATCTAAAGTCATCCATTGTAATGATCTTTTTTAGTGATTGTAATCATAAACTAACTAATCGAAAGAAAAAAACATGGTTCCTCTTAAAATATTCAATTTTAATTTTTGTGCATAGATTTTAAAAAATCTGAAGTCATCCATTGAAATGTACTTTTGTAGTGTACGTAATCATAAACTAACTAAAAGAAACATAAGGTAATGGTTCCTTTTAAAAAATATTCAATTTATTTTTAATGCATAGATTTTAAAAAAATCTAAAATCATCCAGCCGACAGCAAAAGCTGTGTACCACAATATGGTTTGTGTATTTGCTAATAGTGAGGCAGGGCTCACAGTGCAATGTTGCCAATAGATGGCGCTTTAGTACGGGTTTTGTTACAAAGCATTGCTGCAAAATTTTAGTGTGTTGGTCTTTGCGGGGAAATTGGTAGTTTGTTGTATGCAATTTTAAAAAGGTATGTTATCTGAGTTTGCATACAAAATTTCAGCATTGTATTCTTTATACTTTAGGAGATACAGCAATTTTAAGAAAAAAATTACCTTTTGTTGTGCTCGATGGGCTGGAAGGAATGGGCGTGGCAAAAATTCTTTCAAACTTCATCTAGTGTTCGACCACACGAGACTATCTTCCAAATTTCAAGTCTCTAGCTTTAATAGTTTTCGCAGTGTTAAGTACGGTTTTTGTTACAAATAGGATAAAGCAGTGTTCAAAGCGCAATTTATGCCAAATTTCAACTTGTTTGTCTTTGCGTTGTCACACAGAGTTAAAAATGAAAGTTTGTGGTATGCAGATTTAAAAAGGTATGTTTACTGAGTTTGCATACAAAATTTCAGCATTGTATCTATTATAGTTTAGGAGATACAGCAATTTTAAGAAAACAACTTTTTGAGGGGAAACAAAGGGGAGGGGGGAAAAATGTGGTATGCAGTTTTGTAGAGCTATACATACTGAGTCTACATACTCATTTTCATGTTTCAAACTCATCAGGTTTTCGAGCTACAGCCTTTTGAAAAAATGGGTGGTGCTCGATGGGCGGGAAGGAGTGGGAGTGGCAAAAAATCCTTCAAACTTGATCTAGCGTTTGACCTCACGAGTCTATCCACCAAATTTCAAGTCCCTAGCTCTTACAGTTTTCGAGAACCATTGGTGAGGACGGACGGACAGACAGGGCTATATCAATTCGTCTTGTCATCCTGATCAAGAATATATATACTTTATAGGGTCCCCCTCCCCTCCTTCTATGCGTTACATACAAACCGTCTCAAACAAACTTAATATACCCTGATACACAGTGTGTGTACAGGGTATAAAAACAGTAGCGGTGGTATAGTCGAGTATACTCGACAATATAAACCCTGCACAAATGGTAGGCGGTGCCATCCCCTCAATCTACAAAAACATCTGAAAATCGGTCAAAAAATGTGGATTCTACTAAAAATTTAATTTTGTTGGCCTCTGAGGGGTAGCCATTTAGAGAGGGTAATATTGTGGTATGCAGTTTTTAAGATGTATTATTAGTTGTGGAGATATAGCTTTTTTAAGAAAAATACTAGGGGTGGAGAAATTAAGGGGAGGGGGTAAAATTGTGATTTGAAGTTTTGTAGAGTTACTCATTCCGAGTCTACATACCGACTTTCATTTTTCTAACTCTTTGGAATTTTGAAATATAGCATTTTCAAAATGAGGTTGGTGCTGGATAGGCGGCAAGGAGTGGGCGTGGAACAAAACCATTCTAACCTGATCTGCTGCCAAGCATCTACCCACCAAATTTCAAGTCGCTAGCTCTTATAGTTTCCGAGAACCATTAGTGAGGACGGACGGACGGACGGACAGATGAAGAGACGAACAGTCGGACGGACGTGGCTTAATCAATTTCTCTTGTCGTTCCGATCAAGAATATTAATACTTTATGGGGTCCCCTTCCCCTCCTTCACAGCGTTACATACATTTGTCTTTTGCACAAAAACCCTATGATACACAGTATGTGTACAGGGTGTAAGCATGGTTCCTTTAAAATGTATTCAATATTAAATTTTTTGCATAGATTTAAAAAAAAATAATAAAAAACATCCATTGAAATGCTCTTTTGTATGAATATAATCATAAACTAACTAAAAGAAACAAGAACCAGTAAGGACGCTATCTTCAGCAAGGCTGAAGCTATAATACTTTTCACTTTGTGTCACTATAAAAAAAACTGAATGAATAGTTTTCATGCATCCCTAACAACATAACTGTAATGTTTCAAGTCAATTCGTTAAAAAACAAAAAATTTTTCCATACAACGGTTCAAGTTTTGCGATAAGTGGGCGTAGCCATGCCCACATTTGGTCAAAATAGTTTTTATTCCTCCCTAAGAACATAACTGTAAAGTTTCAAGTCAATTGGTTAAAAAACAAAAAAGTTTTCCATACAAAGGGTCAATTTTCGCTATAAAAGGGCGTGGCCACGCCCACTTTTGATCAAAATAGTTTTCATTCCTCCCTAAGAGCATAACTGCAAAGTTTCAAGTCAATTGGTTAAAAAACAAAAAAGTTTTCCATACAACGGGTCAATTTTCGCTATAAGTAAGCGTGGCTACGCCCACTTTTGGTCAAAATAATTTTCATTCCTCCCTAGGAACATAACTGTAAAGTTTCCAGTCAATTGGTTAAAAAACAAAAAAGTTTTCCATACAAAGCGTCAAGTTAAGCTATAAGTGGGCGTGGCCATGCCCACTTTTGATCAAAATAGTTTTCATTCCTCCCTAAGAGCACAACTGCAAAGTTTCAAGTCAATTGGTTAAAAAACAAAAAAGTTTTCCATACAACGGGTAAATTTTCGCTATAAGTGGGCGTGGCTACGCCCACTTTTGGTCAAAATAGTTTTCATTCCTCTCTAAGAACATAACTGTAAGGTTTCAAGTCAATTGGTTAAAAAACAAAAAAGTTTTCCATACAAAGGGTCAATTTTCGCTATAAAAGGGCGTGGCTACGCCCACTTTTGATCAAAATAGTTTTCATTCCTCCCTAAGAACATAACTGTAAAGTTTCAAGTCAATTGATTAAAAAACAAAAACAAAAAACTGGTGCGTGGAGTCCCTCCGCGCGGATGAAGTAAAACTCCTACTTTAAAAATAAAAGCGGAGGATGTTTCGATCTGCAGCGTTTTCTATAAGACCAATGTCACTCATTTTGATCTTTCGTTCAAAATCAGAAACGATTAAAATGTTCTTCAAAATAATTAAAAACACACAAAATTAAAAAAATGATATAAAAATCAAAATATAATATAAAAAAAAATGATTGCCTCGACCAAGCATCGAACCCCGGACCTCTCGATTACCGACCTTGTACTTTACCACTGGACCATTGACTTGATAATTGTTTGGGACAATATCGCAGTTTTGACTGTCACAATATAATAAACGAGTTGAATACTAAAAAGAAATTATAAAAAAAACTAAAAAATATTTTTCTGCTTCGACCGGGAGTCGAACCTGCAACATCTCGATTAGCAGCTTAGTCAACTACCACTGATCCTTGTTGGTTGTTTATTTCATGATAATATATACGTTTTGGAAGTCGAAGAAGAAGTTTTACTTGAAAAAAGTTTTGCCTTGACCGGGATTTGAACCTCTGACTTTCGGATTGCCGGTCATGTATTCTTCAACTGGACTATAGCCGCGTTTAAATTTTTTTGACAATATTAAAGTTTTGATTGTCCTAACATAAATATAGCGTGAAATATTTAACGTTTAACGTTTTGGAAATCGGATAAGAAGTTTTACTTCAAAATAGTGTTCAATTTGAAATATCCTCATAGTCAATTTAGAATTCTTATTTTAAAAAATTATAGATCAGAAACTATTAAAATATTCTTAAAAATAATTAAAAATATACAAAATAATAAAAATATTATCAAAATCATAAATTAAAATATAAAAATAATTATTGTCTCGACCGGTCATCGATCCCAGGACCTTCCGATTGCCGGCCGTCTACTTTACCACTGCACCATTGACTTGATAATTTTTCTTGAACAATATCGAAGTTTTGATTGTCATTCTATAATTGACAAAAAAAATTATAAAAACCAGAAAAGTCTTTTTGCATCGATCGGGAGTCGAACTCGCAACATCTGAACTACCAGCTTAGTCAGCTACCACTAAGCCACCGATTTGGTTATTTTTTGAATGTCAATATTGATCTTTTAATTGTCACATTACAAAAATAGCGTTAAATATTTAACGTTTAACGCTTTGGAAGTCGAATAAGAAGTTTTACTTCAAAAAAGTTTTCCATGCAAAAGGTCAAGTTAAGCTATAAGTGGGCGTGGCCACGCCCACTTTTGATCAAAATAGTTTTCATTCCTCCCTAAGAACATAACTGTAAAGTTTCAAGTCAATTGATTAAAAAACAAAAAAGTTTTCCATACAAAGGGTCAAGTTAAGCTATAAGTGGGCGTGGCCACGCCCACTTTTGATCAAAATAGTTTTCATTCCTCCCTAAGAGCATAACTGCAAAGTTTCAAGTCAATTGGTTAAAAAACAAAAAAGTTTTCCATACAACGGGTCAATTTTCGCTATAAGTGGGCGTGGCTACGCCTGGCTACGCCCACTTTTGGTCAAAATAGTTTTTATTCCTCTCTAAGAACATAACTGTAAAGTTTCAAGTCAATTGGTTAAAAAACAAAAAAGTTTTCCATACAACGGGTAAATTTTCGCTATAAGTGGGCGTGGCTACGCGTATTTACGCCCACTTTTGGTCAAAATAGTTTTCATTCCTCCCTAAGAACATAACTTTAAAATTTCAAGTCAATTGGTTAAGAAACAAAAAAGTTTTCCATACAACGACGTGAATATGGCTTCTCTTCCTCTTCTTCATTTTGTATGGGAGCTACCAGTTCCAGATGTCCAATCTCAATGAAACTTTCAGGCATGTAGTCGGACCATGTAAAACAACTATGTTTAAAATTTCAGCACTCTATTGTACAAAACAAAAAAGTTTTCCATACAACGATTCAAGTTTTGTTCACTTTTCTTCTTCTTTTCGTATGGGAGCTACCTGTTCCAATAATCCGATCATGCTGGTTCCGACGAATGATTCATCGTAATAAATTTTAAGACTCTGTGCAAAGTTTCAGATCGATAGCTTCAAAACTGAGGGACTACTTTGCATACATACAGACAGACAGACAGACGGACAGACGGACATGGCTAAATCAACTCGTCTTGTCGTCCTGATCAAGAATATATATACTTTATATAGTCGGAAATTAATATTTCGATCTGTTACTCTGTGACAAAGTTATTATACTATTTCACATAAGTGAAAAGTATAAACATGGTTCCTTTTAAAAATATTCAATATTAATTTTTATGCATAGATTTAAAAAAAAAAACCAAAAACCATCCATTGAAAAGTACTTTTGTAGTGTACGTAATCATAAACTAACTAAAAGAAACAAAAGGTAATGGTTCCTTTTAAAAAATATTCAATTTATTTTTAATGCATAGATTTTAAAAAAATCTAAAATCATCCAATTTTGTAATGTTTGTAATCATAAACAAACTAACAGAATAAAAACAGTAAGGGTGGTATAGTCGAGTATACTCGACAATATAAACCCTGCACAAATGGTAGGCGGTGCCACCCCCTCAATCTACAAAAACATCAGAAAATCGGTCAAAAAATGTGGATTCTACTAAAAATTTAATTCTGTTGGCCTCTGAGGGGTAGCCATTTAGAGAGGGTAATATTGTGGTATGCAGTTTTTAAGATGTATTATTAGTTGTGGAGATATAGCTTTTTTAAGAAAAATACTTGGCATGGCGAAATTAAGGGGAGGGGGTAAAATTGTGACTTGAAGTTTTGTAGAGTTACTCATTCCGAGTCTACAACCGACTTTTATTTTTCTAACTCTTTGGAATTTTAAGTTATAGCATTTTCAAAAAGAGGTTGGTGCTGGATGGGCGGCAAGGAGTGGGCGTGGAACAAAACCATTCAAACTTGATCTGCTGCCGAGCATCACGATTCTACTTACCAAATTTCAAATCGCTAGCTCTCATAGTTTCCGAGAACCATTAGTGAGGTCGGTCGGACGGAGAGACGGACGGTCGGACGGACGTGGCTAAATCGATTTCTCTTGTCGTCCCAATCAAGAATATATATACTTTATGGGGTCCCCCTCCCCTCCTTCACAACGTTACATACATTTGGCTTTTGCAGAAACACCCTATGATACACAGTTTGTGTACAGGGTATAAACATGGTTCCTTTAAAATGTATTCAATATTAAATGTTTTGCATAGATTAAAAAAAAAAAAAAAAAAAACATCCATTGAAATGCTCTTTTGTATGAATGTAATCATAAACTAACTAAAAGAAACAAAAAACATGGTTCCTTTTAAAAATATTCAAAAATATTTAAAAAAATCTAAAGTCATCCATTGAAATGTAGTTTTGTAGTGTATGTAACAAAAAAAAATGGTTCCTTTTAAAAATATTCAATAATAATTTTTTATGCATAGATTTTAAGAAAAAAATCTAAAATCATCCATTGCAATGTTCTTTTGTAGTGTATGTAATAATAAACTAACTAAAAAAAAAAAAAATCATGGTTCCTTTTAAAATATACAATTTTATTTAAATAGTGCTGAAAATATCAAGAAAATCGGTCAAAAAATGTGGATTCTACTAAAAATTTAATTTTGTTGGCCTCTGAGGGGTAGCCATCAAAGAGATGGTAATATTGTGGTATGCAGTTTTCAAGATGTATTATTAGTTGTGGAGATATAGCTTTTTTAAGAAAAAAACTAGGGGCGGAGAAATTAAGGGGAGGCGGTAAAATTGTTGTTTGAAGTTTTGTAGAGTTACTCATTCCGAGTCTACAACCGACTTTTATTTTTCTAACTCTTTGGAATTTTAAGTTATAGCATTTTCAAAAAGAGGTTGGTGCTGGATGGGCGGCAAGGAGTGGGCGTGGAACAAAACCATTCAAACTTGATCTGCTGCCGAGCATCACGATTCTACCCACCAAATTTCAATTCGCTAGCTCTTATAGTTTCCGAGAACAATTAGTGCGGACGGACGGACGGACAGATGGAGAGACGAACAGTCGGACGGACGTGGCTTAATCAATTTCTCTTGTCGTCCCGATCAAGAATATATATATATACTTTATGGGGTCCCCCTTCCCTCCTTCACAGCGTTACATATATTTGGCTTTTGCACAAACACCCTTTGATACACAGTATGTGTACAGGGTATAAACATGGTTCCTTTAAAATGTATTCAATATTAAATGTTTTGCATAGATTTAAAAAAAAAAAATAAAAAAACATCCATTGAAATGCTCTTTTGTATGAATGTAATCATAAACTAACTAAAAGAAACAAAAAACTTGGTTCCTTTTAAAAATATTCAATATTAATTTTTATGCATAGATTTAAAAAAAAAAAAAAAACAAAAACCATCCATTGAAAAGTACTTTTGTAGTGTTTGTAATCATAAACTAATTAAAAGAAACAAAAAACCATAGTCCCTTTTAAAACTAGTCAATATTAATTATTATACATAGATTTTAAAAAATCTAAAGTCATCCATTGAAATGTACTTTTGTAGTGTATGTAACAAAAAAAAAAATGGTTCCTTTTAAAAATATTCAATATTAATTTTTTATGCATAGATTTTAAATATTATTATTATCAATATTAATTATTATACATAGATTTTAAAAAATCAAAAGTCATCCATTGAAATGTACTTTTGTAGTGTATGTAACAAAAAAAAAAATGGTTCCTTTTAAAAATATTCAATATTAATTTTTTATGCATAGATTTTAAGAAAAAAATCTAAAATCATCCATTGCAATGTTCTTTTGTAGTGTATGTAATCATAAACTAACTAAAAAAAAACCAAAAATCACTCTACAAACAATCTACAAAAACATCAGAAAATCGGTCAAAAAATGTGGATTCTACTAAAAATTTAATTTTGTTGGCCTCT
The DNA here is from genome assembly GCA_034638295.1 of Phortica okadai. NCBI lineage: Eukaryota > Metazoa > Arthropoda > Insecta > Diptera > Drosophilidae > Phortica > Phortica okadai. Next base: position 24,452,853 of record CM067851.1, on the reverse strand, counting down.
GAGGGGTAGCCATTTAGAGAGGGTAATATTGTGGTATGCAGTTTTTAAGATGTATTATTAGTTGTGGAGATATAGCTTTTTTAAGAAATATACTTGGCGCGGAGAAATTAAGGGGAGGGGGTAAAATTGTGATTTGAAGTTTTGTAGAGTTACTCATTCCGAGTCTACAACCGACTTTCATTTTTCTAACTCTTTGGAATTTTAAGTTATAGCATTTTCAAAAAGAGGTTGGTGCTGGATGGGCGGCAAGGAGTGGGCGTGGAACAAAACCATTCAAACTTGATCTGCTGCCGAGCATCACGATTCTACCCACCAAATTTCAATTCGCTAGCTCTTATAGTTTCCGAGAACAATTAGTGCGGACGGACGGACGGACAGATGGAGAGACGAACAGTCGGACGGACGTGGCTTAATCAATTTCTCTTGTCGTCCCGATCAAGAATATATATATATACTTTATGGGGTCCCCCTCCCCTCCTTCACAGCGTTACATATATTTGGCTTTTGCACAAACACCCTTTGATACACAGTATGTGTACAGGGTATAAACATGGTTCCTTTAAAATGTATTCAATATTAAATTTTTTGCATAGATTTAAAAAAAAATAAAAAAACATCCATTGAAATGCTCTTATGTATGAATGTAATCATAAACTAACTAAAAGAAACAAAAAACATGATTCCTTTTAAAAATATTCAAAAATATTTAAAAAAATCTAAAGTCATCCATTGAAATGTAGTTTTGTAGTGTATGTAACAAAAAAAAAAATGGTTCCTTTTAAAAATATTCAATAATAATTTTTTATGCATAGATCTTAAGAAAAAAATCTAAAATCATCCATTGCAATGTTCTTTTGTAGTGTATGTAATAATAAACTAACTAAAAAAAAAAAAATCATGGTTCCTTTGAAAATATACAATTTTATTTAAATAGTGCTGAAAATATCAGGAAAATCGGTCAAAAAATGTGGATTCTACTAAAAATTTAATTTTGTTGGCCTCTGAGGGGTAGCCATCAAAGAGATGGTAATATTGTGGTATGCAGTTTTCAAGATGTATTATTAGTTGTGGAGATATAGCTTTTTTAAGAAAAAAACTAGGGGCGGAGAAATTAAGGGGGGGCGGTAAAATTGTTGTTTGAAGTTTTGTAGAGATACTCATTCTGAGTCTACATACCGACTTTCATGTTTCTAACTCTTTGGATGTTTGAGTTATAGCATTTTCAAAAAGAGGGTGGTGCTGGATGGGCGGCAAGGAGTGGGCGTGGAACAAAACCATTCAAACTTGATCTGCTGCCGAGCATCACGATTCTACCCACCAAATTTCAATTCGCTAGCTCTTATAGTTTCCGAGAACAATTAGTGCGGACGGACGGACGGACAGATGGAGAGACGAACAGTCGGACGGACGTGGCTTAATCAATTTCTCTTGTCGTCCCGATCAAGAATATATATATATACTTTATGGGGTCCCCCTCCCCTCCTTCACAGCGTTACATATATTTGGCTTTTGCACAAACACCCCTTGATACACAGTATGTGTACAGGGTATAAACATGGTTCCTTTAAAATGTATTCAATATTAAATGTTTTGCATAGATTTAAAAAAAAAAATAAAAAAACATCCATTGAAATGCTCTTTTGTATGAATGTAATCATAAACTAACTAAAAGAAACAAAAAACATGGTTCCTTTTAAAAATATTCAATATTAATTTTTATGCATAGATTTAAAAAAAAAAAAAAACAAAAACCATCCATTGAAAAGTACTTTTGTAGTGTTTGTAATCATAAACTAACTAAAAGAAACAAAAAACCATAGTTCCTTTTAAAACTAGTCAATATTAATTATTATACATAGATTTTAAAAAATCTAAAGTCATCCATTGAAATGTACTTTTGTAGTGTATGTAACAAAAAAAAAAAATAGTTCCTTTTAAAAATATTCAATATTAATTTTTTATGCACAGATTTTAAGAAAAAAATTTAAAATCATCCATTGCAATGTTCTTTTGTAGTGAATGTAATCATAAACTAACTAAAAAAAACCAAAAATCATGGTTCCTTTTAAAATATACAATTTTATTTAAATACTGCTGAAAATATCAAGAAAATCGGTCAAAAAATGTGGATTCTACTAAAAATTTAATTTTGTTGGCCTCTGAGGGGTAGCCATCAAAGAGATGGTAATATTGTGGTATGCAGTTTTCAAGATGTATTATTAGTTGTGGAGATATAGCTTTTTTTAAGAAAAATACTAGTGGTGGAGAAATTAAGGGGAGGGGTAAAAATGTTGTTGAAGTTTTGTAGAGTTACTCGTTCTGAGTCTACATACCGACTTTCGTGTTTCTAACTCTTTGGATGTTTGAGTTATAGCATTTTCAAAAAGAGGGTGGTGCTGGATGGGCGGCAAGGAGTGGGCATGGAACAAAACCATTCAAACTTGATCTGCTGCCGAGCATCACGATTCTACCCACCAAATTTCAAGTCGCTAGCTCTTATAGTTTCCGAGAACCATTAGTGAGGACGGACGTCGGACAGATGGAGAGACGAACAGTCGGACGGACGTGGCTTAATCAATTTCTCTTGTCGTCCCGATCAAGAATATATATACTTTATGGGGTCCCCCTCCCCTCCTTCACAGCGTTACATACATTTGGCTTTTGCACAAACACCCTATGATACACAGTATGTGTACAGGGTATAAACATGGTTCCTTTAAAATGTATTCAATATTAAATTTTTTGCATAGATTTAAAAAAAAATAAAAAAACATCCATTGAAATGCTCTTATGTATGAATGTAATCATAAACTAACTAAAACAAACAAAAAACATGGTGCCTTTTAAAAATATTCAAAAATATTTTAAAAAAATCTAAAGTCATCCATTGAAATGTAGTTTTGTAGTGTATGTAACAAAAAAAAAATGGTTCCTTTTAAAAATATTCAATACTAATTTTTTATGCATAGATTTTAAGAAAAAAATCTAAAATCATCCATTGCAATGTTCTTTTGTAGTGTATGTAATCATAAACTAACTAAAAACCAGTAAGGACGCTATCTTCAGCAAGGCTGAAGCTATAATACTTTTCACTTTGTGTCACTATAAAAAAAACTAAATGAATAGTTTTCATGCCTCCCTAACAACATAACTGTAATGTTTCAAGTCAATTCGTTAAAAAATAAAAAATTTTTCCATACAACGGTTCAAGTTTTGCGATAAGTGGGCGTAGCCATGCCCAAATTTGGTCAAAATAGTTTTCATTCCTCCCTAAGAACATAACTGTAAAGTTTCAAGTCAATTGGTTAAAAAACAAAAAAGTTTTCCATACAACGGGTCAATTTTTGCTATAAGTAGGCGTGGCTACGCCCACTTTTGGTCAAAATAGTTTTCATTCCTCTCTAGGAACATAACTGTAAAGTTTCAAGTCAATTGATTAAAAAACCAAAAAGTTTTCCATACAAAGGGTCAAGTTAAGCTATAAGTGGGCGTGGCCATGCCCACTTTTGATCAAAATAGTTTTCATTCCTCCCTAAGAGCATAACTGCAAAGTTTCAAGTCAATTGGTTAAAAAACAAAAAAGTTTTCCATACAACGGGTCAATTTTCGCTATAAGTGGGCGTGGCTACGCCTGGCTACGCCCACTTTTGGTCAAAATAGTTTTCATTCCTCTCTAGGAACATAACTGTAAAGTTTCAAGTCAATTGATTAAAAAACCAAAAAGTTTTCCATACAAAGGGTCAAGTTAAGCTATAAGTGGGCGTGGCCACGCCCACTTTTGATCAAAATAGTTTTCATTCCTCCCTAAGAGCATAACTGCAAAGTTTCAAGTCAATTGGTTAAGAAACAAAAAAGTTTTCCATACAACGGGTCAATTTTCGCTATAAGTGGGCGTGGCTACGCCTGGCTACGCCCACTTTTGGTCAAAATAGTTTTCATTCCTCTCTAAGAACATAACTGTAAAGTTTCAAGTCAATTGGTTAAAAAACAAAAAAGTTTTCCATACAACGGGTCAATTTTCGCTATAAGTGGGCGTGGCTACGCCTGGCTACGCCCACTTTTGGTCAAAATAGTTTTCATTCCTCTCTAAGAACATAACTGTAAAGTTTCAAGTCAATTGGTTAAAAAACAAAAAAGTTTTCCATACAACGGGTAAATTTTCGCTATAAGTGGGCGTGGCTACGCGTGGGTACGCCCACATTTGGTCAAAATAGATTTCATTCCTCCCTAAGAACATAACTTTAAAATTTCAAGTCAATTGGTTAAGAAACAAAAAAGTTTTCCATACAACGACGTGAATATGGCTTCTCTTCCTCTTCTTCATTTTGTATGGGAGCTACCAGTTCCAGATGTCCAATCTCAATGAAACTTTCAGGCATGTAGTCGGACCATGTAAAACTACTATGTTTAAAATTTCAGCACTCTATTGTACAAAACAAAAAAGTTTTCCATACAACGATTCAAGTTTTGTTCACTTTTCTTCTTCTTTTCGTATGGGAGCTACCTGTTCCAATAATCCGATCATGCTGGTTCCGACGAATGATTCATCGTAATAAATTCTAAGACTCTGTGCAAAGTTTCAGCTCGATAGCTTCAAAACTGAGGGACTAGTTTGCATACATACAGACAGACAGACAGACAGACGGACAGACGGACAGACGGACATGGCTAAATCAACTCGTCTTGTCGTCCTGATCAAGAATATATATACTTTATATAGTCGGAAATTAATATTTCGATCTGTTACAAACTCCGTGACAAAGTTATTATACTATTTCACATAAGTGAAAAGTATAAAAACCAAAAATCATGGTTCCTTTTAAAATATACAATTTTATTTAAATACTGCTGAAAATATCAAGAAAATCGGTCAAAAAATGTCGATTCTACTAAAAATTTAATTTTGTTGGCCTCTGAGGGGTAGCCATCAAAGAGATGGTAATATTGTGGTATGCAGTTTTCAAGATGTATTATTAGTTGTGGAGATATAGCTTTTTTTAAGAAAAATACTAGTGGTGGAGAAATTAAGGGGAGGGGTAAAAATGTTGTTGAAGTTTTGTAGAGTTACTCGTTCTGAGTCTACATACCGACTTTCATGTTTCTAACTCTTTGGATGTTTGAGTTATAGCATTTTCAAAAAGAGGGTGGTGCTGGATGGGCGGCAAGGAGTGGGCGTGGAACAAAACCATTCAAACTTGATCTGCTGCCGAGCATCACGATTCTACCCACCAAATTTCAATTCGCTAGCTCTTATAGTTTCCGAGAACAATTAGTGCGGACGGACGGACGGACAGATGGAGAGACGAACAGTCGGACGGACGTGGCTTAATCAATTTCTCTTGTCGTCCCGATCAAGAATATATATACTTTATGGGGTCCCCCTCCCCTCCTTCACAGCGTTACATACATTTGGCTTTTGCACAAATACCCTTTGATACACAGTATGTGTACAGGGAATAAACATGGTTCCTTTAAAATGTATTCAATATTAAATGTTTTGCATAGATTTAAAAAAAAAAATAAAAAAACATCCATTGAAATGCTCTTTTGTATGAATGTAATCATAAACTAACTAAAAGAAACGAAAAACATGGTTCCTTTTAAAAATATTCAATATTAATTTTTATGCATAGATTTAAAAAAAAAAAAACAAAAACCATCCATTGAAAAGTACTTTTGTAGTGTTTGTAATCATAAACTAACTAAAAGAAACAAAAAACCATAGTTCCTTTTAAAACTAGTCAATATTAATTATTATACATAGATTTTAAAAAATCTAAAGTCATCCATTGAAATGTACTTTTGTAGTGTATGTAACAAAAAAAAAAAAAAAATGGTTCCTTTTAAAAATATTCAATATTAATTTTTTATGCATAGATTTTAAGAAAAAAATTTAAAATCATGCATTGCAATGTTCTTTTGTAGTGTATGTAATCATAAACTAACTAAAAAAAACCAAAAATCATGGTTCCTTTTAAAATATACAATTTTATTTAAATACTGCTGAAAATATCAAGAAAATCGGTCAAAAAATGTGGATTCTACTAAAAATTTAATTTTGTAGGCCTCTGAGGGGTAGCCATCAAAGAGATCGTAATATTGTGGTATGCAGTTTTCAAGATGTATTATTAGTTGTGGAGATATAGCTTTTTTTTAAGAAAAATACTAGTGGTGGAGAAATTAAGGGGAGGGGTAAAAATGTTGTTGAAGTTTTGTAGAGTTACTCATTCTGAGTCTACATACCGACTTTCATGTTTCTAACTCTTTGGATGTTTGAGTTATAGCATTTTCAAAAAGAGGTTGGAGCTGGATGGGCGGCAAGGAGTGGGCGTGGAACAAAACCATTCAAACTTGATCTGCTGCCGAGCATCACGATTCTACCCACCAAATTTCAAGTCGCTAGCTCTTATAGTTTCCGAGAACCATTAGTGAGGACGGACGTCGGACAGATGGAGAGACGAACAGTCGGACGGACGTGTCTTAATCAATTTCTCTTGTCGTCCCGATCAAGAATATATATACTTTATGGGGTCCCCCTCCCCTCCTTCACAGCGTTACATACATTTGGCTTTTGCACAAACACCCTATGATACACAGTATGTGTACAGGGTATAAACATGGTTCCCTTAAAATGTATTCAATATTAAATTTTTTGCATAGATTTAAAAAAACATAAAAAAACATCCATTGAAATGCTCTTTTGTATGAATGTAATCATAAACTAACTAAAAGAAACAAAAAACATGGTTCGTTTTAAAAATATTCAATATTAATTTTTATGCATAGATTTAAAAAAAAAAAAACAAAAACCATCCATTGAAAAGTACTTTTGTAGTGTTTGTAATCATAAACTAACTAAAAGAAACAAAAAACCATAGTTCCTTTTAAAACTAGTCAATATTAATTATTATACATAGATTTTAAAAAATCTAAAGTCATCCATTGAAATGTACTTTTGTAGTGTATGTAACAAAAAAAATATGGTTCCTTTTAAAAATATTCAATATTAATTTTTTATGCATAGATTTTAAGAAAAAAATCTAAATTCATCCATGGCAATCTTCTTTTGTAGTGTATGTAATCATAAACTAACTAAAAAAAACCAAAAATCATGGTTCCTTTTAAAATATACAATTTTATTTAAATACTGCTGAAAATATCAAGAAAATCGGTCAAAAAATGTGGATTCTACTAAAAATTTAATTTTGTTGGCCTCTGAGGGGTAGCCATTTAGAGAGGGTAATATTGTGGTATGCAGTTTTTAAGATGTATTATTAGTTGTGGAGATATAGCTTTTTTAAGAAATATACTTGGCGCGGAGAAATTAAGGGGAGGGGGTAAAATTGTGATTTGAAGTTTTGTAGAGTTACTCATTCCGAGTCTACAACCGACTTTCATTTTTCTAACTCTTTGGAATTTTAAGTTATAGCATTTTCAAAAAGAGGTTGGTGCTGGATGGGCGGCAAGGAGTGGGCGTGGAACAAAACCATTCAAACTTGATCTGCTGCCGAGCATCACGATTCTACCCACCAAATTTCAAGTCGCTAGCTCTCATAGTTTCCGAGAACCATTAGTGTGGTCGGTCGGAAGCAGAGACGGACGGTCGGACGGACGTGGCTAAATCGATTTCTCTTGTCGTCCGAATCAAGAATATATATACTTTATGGGGTCCCCCTCCCCTCCTTCACAGCGTTACATATATTTGGCTTTTGCACAAACACCCTTTGATACACAGTATGTGTACAGGGTATAAACATGGTTCCTTTAAAATGTATTCAATATTAAATGTTTTGCATAGATTTAAAAAAAAAAATAAAAAAACATCCATTGAAATGCTCTTTTGTATGAATGTAATCATAAACTAACTAAAAGAAACAAAAAACATGGTTCCTTTTAAAAATATTCAATATTAATTTTTATGCATAGTTTTAAAAAAAAAAAAAAACAAAAACCATCCATTGAAAAGGTCTTTTGTAGTGTTTGTAATCATAAACTAACTAAAAGAAACAAAAAACCATAGTTCCTTTTAAAACTAGTCAATATTAATTATTATACATAGATTTTAAAAAATCTAAAGTCATCCATTGAAATGTACTTTTGTAGTGTATGTAACAAAAAAAATATGGTTCCTTTTAAAAATATTCAATATTAATTTTTTTTGCATAGATTTTAAGAAAAAAATCTAAAATCATCCATTGCAATCTTCTTTTGTAGTGTATGTAATCATAAACTAACTAAAAAAAAACAAAAAACATGGTTCCTTTTAAAAATATTCAAAAATATTTAAAACAAAGTTATTATACTATTTCACATACGTGAAAAGTATAAAAATCTAAAGTCATCCATTGAAATGTAGTTTTGTAGTGTATGTAACAAAAAAAAAAATGGTTCCTTTTAAAAATATTCAACAATAATTTTTTATGCATAGATTTTAAGAAAAAAATCTAAAATCATCCATTGCAATGTTCTTTTGTAGTGTATGTAATAATAAACTAACTAAAAAAAAAAAAAAATCATGGTTCCTTTTAAAATATACAATTTTATTTAAATAGTGCTGAAAATATCAAGAAAATCGGTCAAAAAATGTGGATTCTACTAAAAATTTAATTTTGTTGGCCTCTGAGGGGTAGCCATCAAAGAGATGGTAATATTGTGGTATGCAGTTTTCAAGATGTATTATTAGTTGTGGAGATATAGCTTTTTTAAGAAAAAAACTAGGGGCTGAGAAATTAAGGGGAGGCGGTAAAATTGTTGTTTGAAGTTTTGTAGAGATACTCATTCTGAGTCTACATACCGACTTTCATGTTTCTAACTCTTTGGATGTTTGAGTTATAGCATTTTCAAAAAGAGGGTGGTGCTGGATGGGCGGCAAGGAGTGGGCGTGGAACAAAACCATTCAAACTTGATCTGCTGCCGAGCATCACGATTCTACCCACCAAATTTCAATTCGCTAGCTCTTATAGTTTCCGAGAACAATTAGTGCGGACGGACGGACGGACAGATGGAGAGACGAACAGTCGGACGGACGTGGCTTAATCAATTTCTCTTGTCGTCCCGATCAAGAATATATATATATACTTTATGGGGTCCCCCTCCCCTCCTTCACAGCGTTACATATATTTGGCTTTTGCACAAACACCCTTTGATACACAGTATGTGTACAGGGTATAAACATGGTTCCTTTAAAATGTATTCAATATTAAATGTTTTGCATAGATTTAAAAAAAAAAAAATAAAAAAACATCCATTGAAATGCTCTTTTGTATGAATGTAATCATAAACTAACTAAAAGAAACAAAAAACATGGTTCCTTTTAAAAATATTCAATATTAATTTTTATGCATAGATTTAAAAAAAAAAAAACAAAAACCATCCATTGAAAAGTACTTTTGTAGTGTTTGTAATCATAAACTAACTAAAAGAAACAAAAAACCATAGTTCCTTTTAAAACTAGTCAATATTAATTATTATACATAGATTTTAAAAAATCTAAAGTCATCCATTGAAATGTACTTTTGTAGTGTATGTAACAAAAAAAAAAAAAAAATGGTTCCTTTTAAAAATATTCAATATTAATTTTTTATGCATAGATTTTAAGAAAAAAATTTAAAATCATGCATTGCAATGTTCTTTTGTAGTGTATGTAATCATAAACTAACTAAAAAAAACCAAAAATCATGGTTCCTTTTAAAATATACAATTTTATTTAAATACTGCTGAAAATATCAAGAAAATCGGTCAAAAAATGTGGATTCTACTAAAAATTTAATTTTGTTGGCCTCTGAGGGGTAGCCATTTAGAGAGGGTAATATTGTGGTATGCAGTTTTTAAGATGTATTATTAGTTGTGGAGATATAGCTTTTTTAAGAAATATACTTGGCGCGGAGAAATTAAGGGGAGGGGGTAAAATTGTGATTTGAAGTTTTCTAGAGTTACTCATTCCGAGTCTACAACCGACTTTCATTTTTCTAACTCTTTGGAATTTTAAGTTATAGCATTTTCAAAAAGAGGTTGGTGCTGGATGGGCGGCAAGGAGTGGGCGTGGAACAAAACCATTCAAACTTGATCTGCTGCCGAGCATCACGATTCTACCCACCAAATTTCAAGTCGCTAGCTCTCATAGTTTCCGAGAACCATTAGTGTGGTCGGTCGGAAGGAGAGACGGACGGTCGGACGGACGTGGCTAAATCGATTTCTCTTGTCGTCCGAATCAAGAATATATATACTTTATGGGGTCCCCCTCCCCTCCTTCACAGCGTTACATATATTTGGCTTTTGCACAAACACCCTTTGATACACAGTATGTGTACAGGGTATAAACATGGTTCCTTTAAAATGTATTCAATATTAAATGTTTTGCATAGATTTAAAAAAAAAAATAAAAAAACATCCATTGAAATGCTCTTTTGTATGAATGTAATCATAAACTAACTAAAAGAAACAAAAAACATGGTTCCTTTTAAAAATATTCAATATTAATTTTTATGCATAGTTTTAAAAAAAAAAAAAACAAAAACCATCCATTGAAAAGGTCTTTTGTAGTGTTTGTAATCATAAACTAACTAAAAGAAACAAAAAACCATAGTTCCTTTTAAAACTAGTCAATATTAATTATTATACATAGATTTTAAAAAATCTAAAGTCATCCATTGAAATGTACTTTTGTAGTGTATGTAACAAAAAAAATATGGTTCCTTTTAAAAATATTCAATATTAATTTTTTTTGCATAGATTTTAAGAAAAAAATCTAAAATCATCCATTGCAATCTTCTTTTGTAGTGTATGTAATCATAAACTAACTAAAAAAAAACAAAAAACATGGTTCCTTTTAAAAATATTCAAAAATATTTAAAACAAAGTTATTATACTATTTCACATACGTGAAAAGTATAAAAATCTAAAGTCATCCATTGAAATGTAGTTTTGTAGTGTATGTAACAAAAAAAAAAAATGGTTCCTTTTAAAAATATTCAACAATAATTTTTTATGCATAGATTTTAAGAAAAAAATCTAAAATCATCCATTGCAATGTTCTTTTGTAGTGTATGTAATAATAAACTAACTAAAAAAAAAAAAAATCATGGTTCCTTTTAAAATATACAATTTTATTTAAATAGTGCTGAAAATATCAAGAAAATCGGTCAAAAAATTTGGATTCTACTAAAAATTTAATTTTGTTGGCCTCTGAGGGGTAGCCATCAAAGAGATGGTAATATTGTGGTATGCAGTTTTCAAGATGTATTATTAGTTGTGGAGATATAGCTTTTTTAAGAAAAAAACTAGGGGCTGAGAAATTAAGGGGAGGCGGTAAAATTGTTGTTTGAAGTTTTGTAGAGATACTCATTCTGAGTCTACATACCGACTTTCATGTTTCTAACTCTTTGGATGTTTGAGTTATAGCATTTTCAAAAAGAGGGTGGTGCTGGATGGGCGGCAAGGAGTGGGCGTGGAACAAAACCATTCAAACTTGATCTGCTGCCGAGCATCACGATTCTACCCACCAAATTTCAATTCGCTAGCTCTTATAGTTTCCGAGAACAATTAGTGCGGACGGACGGACGGACAGATGGAGAGACGAACAGTCGGACGGACGTGGCTTAATCAATTTCTCTTGTCGTCCCGATCAAGAATATATATATATACTTTATGGGGTCCCCCTCCCCTCCTTCACAGCGTTACATATATTTGGCTTTTGCACAAACACCCTTTGATACACAGTATGTGTACAGGGTATAAACATGGTTCCTTTAAAATGTATTCAATATTAAATGTTTTGCATAGATTTAAAAAAAAAAAATAAAAAAACATCCATTGAAATGCTCTTTTGTATGAATGTAATCATAAACTAACTAAAAGAAACAAAAAACATGGTTCCTTTTAAAAATATTCAATATTAATTTTTATGCATACATTTAAAAAAAAAAAAAACAAAAACCATCCATTGAAAAGTACTTTTGTAGTGTTTGTAATCATAAACTAACTAAAAGAAACAAAAAACCATAGTTCCTTTTAAAACTAGTCAATATTAATTATTATACATAGATTTTAAAAAATCTAAAGTCATCCATTGAAATGTACTTTTGTAGTGTATGTAACAAAAAAAAAATAGTTCCTTTTAAAAATATTCAATATTAATTTTTTATGCATAGATTTTAAGAAAAAAATTTAAAATCATCCATTGCAATGTTCCTTTTAAATATACAATTTTATTTAAATACTGCTGAAAAATCAAGAAAATCGGTCAAAAAATGTGGATTCTACTAAAAATTTAATTTTGTTGGCCTCTGAGGGGTAGCCATCAAAGATATGGTAATATTGTGGTATGCAGTTTTCAAAATGTATTATTAGTTGTGGAGATATAGCTTTTTTTAAGAAAAATACTAGTGGTGGAGAAATTAAGGGGAGGGGTAAAAATGTTGTTGAAGTTTTGTAGAGTTACTCGTTCTGAGTCTACATACCGACTTTCATGTTTCTAACTCTTTGGATGTTTGAGTTATAGCATTTTCAAAAAGAGGGTGGTGCTGGATGGGCGGCAAGGAGTGGGCATGGAACAAAACCATTCAAACTTGATCTGCTGCCGAGCATCACGATTCTACCCACCAAATTTCAAGTCGCTAGCTCTTATAGTTTCCGAGAACCATTAGTGACGACGGACGTCGGACAGATGGAGAGACGAACAGTCGGACGGACGTGGCTTAATCAATTTCTCTTGTCGTCCCGATCAAGAATATATATACTTTATGGGGTCCCCCTCCCCTCCTTCACAGCGTTACATACATTTGGCTTTTGCACAAACACCCTATGATACACAGTATGTGTACAGGGTATAAACATGGTTCCTTTAAAATGTATTCAATATTAAATTTTTTGCATAGATTTAAAAAAAAATAAAAAAAACATCCATTGAAATGCTCTTATGTATGAATGTAATCATAAACTAACTAAAACAAACAAAAAACATGGTGCCTTTTAAAAATATTCAAAAATATTTAAAAAAATCTAAAGTCATCCATTGAAATGTAGTTTTGTAGTGTATGTAACAAAAAAAAATGGTTCCTTTTAAAAATATTCAATACTAATTTTTTATGCATAGATTTTAAGAAAAAAAATCTAAAATCATCCATTGCAATTTTCTTTTGTAGTGTATGTAATAATAAACTAACTAAAACAAAAACCAGTAAGGACGCTAACTTCAGCAAGGCTGAAGCTTAAATACTCTTCACGCTTATTTCTTGTGCCACGCCTATTTTTTTTACTGAATATATTTTTTCTTCATCTAATTAGCCTATATACAAATTTTCATTGTTTTTGCTCATTGGGTGCCGGAGATATACAAATTATTGATTTTTGGTAAAAGTGGGCGTAACCATGCCCATTTTTGTCAAAATAGTTTTAATGCCTCCCCAAGAACATAACTGTTAAGTTTCATGTCAACTGGTTAAGAAACAAAAAAGTTGTCCATACAACGACGTGAATATTGCTTCTCTTCCTCTTCTTCATTTTGTATGGCAGGTACCAGTTCCAGTTGTCCGATCTCAATGAAACTTTCAGGCATTTAATCGAACCATGTAAAACTACTAAGTTTAAAATTTCAGCCCTCTATCATACAAAACAAAAAAGTTTTCCATACAACGACGTTAAATCTTAATTTCTCTTCCTCTTCTTCATTTTGTATGGCAGCTACCAGTTCTAGTTGCCCGATCTCAATGAAACTTTCAGGCATTATGTCGGACTATGTTAAACTACTATGTTTGAAATTTCAGCTCTCTATCTTTCAAAACAAAAAAGTTTTCCATATAACGATTAAAATTTGTTTTTCTTCTTCATTTCGTATGGGGGCTACCAGTTCCAATAATCCGATATGGCCGGTTCCGACCAATGATTTGACCACACATTAGAGAAGACTCCCTGCAAAATTTCAGCTCGATATCTTCAAAACTGTGGGAGGAGATAGCATATTCACAGACAGACGGACGGACGGACGGACGGACGGACGGACGGACGGACAGACGGACATGGCTATATCAACTCGTCTTGTCGAGCTGATCAAGAATATATATACTTTATGGGGTCCCCCTCCCCTCCTTCTTGCTGTTACAAACTTCAGGACAAAGTTATAATACTATTCACTTGCGTGAAGAGTATAAAAAATCATGGTTCCTTTTAAAATATACAATTTTATTTAAATACTGCTAAAAATATCAAGAAAATCGGTCAAAAAATGTGCATTCTACTAAAAATTTAATTTTGTTGGCATCTGAGGGGTAGCCATCAAAGAGATGGTTATATTGTGGTATGCAGTTTTCAAGATGTATTATTAGTTGTGGAGATATAGCATTTTTAAGAAAAAAACCAGGGGCGGAGAAATTAAGGGGAGGCGGTAAAATTGTTGTTTGAAGTTTTGTAGAGATACTCATTCTGAGTCTACATACCGACTTTCATGTTTCTAACTCTTTGGATGTTTGAGTTATAGCATTTTCAAAAAGAGGGTGGTGCTGGATGGGCGGCAAGGAGTGGGCGTGGAACAAAACCATTCAAACTTGATCTGCTGCCGAGCATCACGATTCTACCCACCAAATTTCAATTCGCTAGCTCTTATAGTTTCCGAGAACAATTAGTGCGGACGGACGGACGGACAGATGGAGAGACGAACAGTCGGACGGACGTGGCTTAATCAATTTCTCTTGTCGTCCCGATCAAGAATATATATAATTTATGGGGTCCCCCTCCCCTCCTTCACAGCGTTACATACATTTGGCTTTTGCACAAACACCCTTTGATACACAGTATGTGTACAGGGTATAAACATGGTTCCTTTAAAATGTATTCAATATTAAATGTTTTGCATAGATTTAAAAAAAAAAATAAAAAAACATCCATTGAAATGCTCTTTTGTATGAATGTAATCATAAACTAACTAAAAGAAACGAAAAACATGGTTCCTTTTAAAAATATTCAATATTAATTTTTATGCATAGATTTAAAAAAAAAAAAAACAAAAACCATCCATTGAAAAGTACTTCTGTAGTGTTTGTAATCATAAGCTAACTAAAAGAAACAAAAAACCATAGTTCCTTTTAAAACTAGTCAATATTAATTATTATACATAGATTTTAAAAAATCTAAAGTCATCCATTGAAATGTACTTTTGTAGTGTATGTAACAAAAAAAAAAAAAAAAAATGGTTCCTTTTAAAAATATTCAATATTAATTTTTTATGCATAGATTTTAAGAAAAAAATTTAAAATCATGCATTGCAATGTTCTTTTGTAGTGTATGTAATCATAAACTAACTAAAAAAAACCAAAAATCATGGTTCCTTTTAAAATATACAATTTTATTTAAATACTGCTGAAAATATCAAGAAAATCGGTCAAAAAATGTGGATTCTACTAAAAATTTAATTTTGTAGGCCTCTGAGGGGTAGCCATCAAAGAGATCGTAATATTGTGGTATGCAGTTTTCAAGATGTATTATTAGTTGTGGAGATATAGCTTTTTTTTAAGAAAAATACTAGTGGTGGAGAAATTAAGGGGAGGGGTAAAAATGTTGTTGAAGTTTTGTAGAGTTATTCATTCTGAGTCTACATACCGACTTTCATGTTTCTAACTCTTTGGATGTTTGAGTTATAGCATTTTCAAAAAGAGGGTGGTGCTGGATGGGCGGCAAGGAGTGGGCATGGAACAAAACTATTCAAACTTGATCTGCTGCCGAGCATCACGATTCTACCCACCAAATTTCAAGTCGCTAGCTCTTATAGTTTCCGAGAACCATTAGTGAGGACGGACGTCGGACAGATGGAGAGACGAACAGTCGGACGGACGTGGCTTAATCAATTTCTCTTGTCGTCCCGATCAAGAATATATATACTTTATGCGGTCCCCCTCCCCTCCTTCACAGCGTTACATACATTTGGCTTTTGCACAAACACCCTATGATACACAGTATGTGTACAGGGTATAAACATGGTTCCCTTAAAATGTATTCAATATTAAATTTTTTGCATAGATTTAAAAAAAACATAAAAAAACATCCATTGAAATGCTCTTTTGTATGAATGTAATCATAAACTAACTAAAAGAAACAAAAAACATGGTTCCTTTTAAAAATATTCAATATTAATTTTTATGCATAGATTTAAAAAAAAAAAAACAAAAACCATCCATTGAAAAGTACTTTTGTAGTGTTTGTAATCATAAACTAACTAAAAGAAACAAAAAACCATAGTTCCTTTTAAAACTAGTCAATATTAATTATTATACATAGATTTTAAAAAATCTAAAGTCATCCATTGAAATGTACTTTTGTAGTGTATGTAACAAAAAAAATATGGTTCCTTTTAAAAATATTCAATATTAATTTTTTATGCATAGATTTTAAGAAAAAAATCTAAAATCATCCATTGCAATCTTCTTTTGTAGTGTATGTAATCATAAACTAACTAAAAAAAACCAAAAATCATGGTTCCTTTTAAAATATACAATTTTATTTAAATACTGCTGAAAATATCAAGAAAATCGGTCAAAAAATGTGGATTCTACTAAAAATTTAATTTTGTTGGCCTCTGAGGGGTAGCCATCAAAGAGATGGTAATATTGTGGTATGCAGTTTTCAAGATGTATTATTAGTTGTGGAGATATAGCTTTTTTTAAGAAAAATACTAGTGGTGGAGAAATTAAGGGGAGGGGTAAAAATGTTGTTGAAGTTTTGTAGAGTTACTCGTTCTGAGTCTACATACCGACTTTCATGTTTCTAACTCTTTGGATGTTTGAGTTATAGCATTTTCAAAAAGAGGGTGGTGCTGGATGGGCGGCAAGGAGTGGGCATGGAACAAAACCATTCAAACTTGATCTGCTGCCGAGCATCACGATTCTACCCACCAAATTTCAAGTCGCTAGCTCTTATAGTTTCCGAGAACCATTAGTGAGGACGGACGTCGGACAGATGGAGAGTCGAACAGTCGGACGGACGTGGCTTAATCAATTTCTCTTGTCGTCCCGATCAAGAATATATATACTTTATGGGGTCCCCCTCCCCTCCTTCACAGCGTTACATACATTTGGCTTTTGCACAAACACCCTATGATACACAGTATGTGTACAGGGTATAAACATGGTTCCTTTAAAATGTATTCAATATTAAATTTTTTGCATAGATTTAAAAAAAAATAAAAAAACATCCATTGAAATGCTCTTATGTATGAATGTAATCATAAACTAACTAAAACAAACAAAAAACATGGTGCCTTTTAAAAATATTCAAAAATATTTAAAAAAATCTAAAGTCATCCATTGAAATGTAGTTTTGTAGTGTATGTAACAAAAAAAAATGGTTCCTTTTAAAAATATTCAATACTAATTTTTTATGCATAGATTTTAAGAAAAAAAATCTAAAATCATCCATTGCAATGTTCTTTTGTAGTGTATGTAATAATAAACTAACTAAAAAAAAAAAAAAATCATGGTTCCTTTTAAAATATACAATTTTATTTAAATAGTGCTGAAAATATCAAGAAAATCGGTCAAAAAATGTGCATTCTACTAAAAATTTAATTTTGTTGGCATCTGAGGGGTAGCCATCAAAGAGATGGTTATATTGTGGTATGCAGTTTTCAAGATGTATTATTAGTTGTGGAGATATAGCATTTTTAAGAAAAAAACCAGGGGCGGAGAAATTAAGGGGAGGCGGTAAAATTGTTGTTTGAAGTTTTGTAGAGATACTCATTCTGAGTCTACATACCGACTTTCATGTTTCTAACTCTTTGGATGTTTGAGTTATAGCATTTTCAAAAAGAGGGTGGTGCTGGATGGGCGGCAAGGAGTGGGCGTGGAACAAAACCATTCAAACTTGATCTGCTGCCGAGCATCACGATTCTACCCACCAAATTTCAATTCGCTAGCTCTTATAGTTTCCGAGAACAATTAGTGCGGACGGACGGACGGACAGATGGAGAGACGAACAGTCGGACGGACGTGGCTTAATCAATTTCTCTTGTCGTCCCGATCAAGAATATATATAATTTATGGGGTCCCCCTCCCCTCCTTCACAGCGTTACATACATTTGGCTTTTGCACAAACACCCTTTGATACACAGTATGTGTACAGGGTATAAACATGGTTCCTTTAAAATGTATTCAATATTAAATGTTTTGCATAGATTTAAAAAAAAAAATAAAAAAACATCCATTGAAATGCTCTTTTGTATGAATGTAATCATAAACTAACTAAAAGAAACGAAAAACATGGTTCCTTTTAAAAATATTCAATATTAATTTTTATGCATAGATTTAAAAAAAAAAAAAACAAAAACCATCCATTGAAAAGTACTTCTGTAGTGTTTGTAATCATAAGCTAACTAAAAGAAACAAAAAACCATAGTTCCTTTTAAAACTAGTCAATATTAATTATTATACATAGATTTTAAAAAATCTAAAGTCATCCATTGAAATGTACTTTTGTAGTGTATGTAACAAAAAAAAAAAAAAATGGTTCCTTTTAAAAATATTCAATATTAATTTTTTATGCATAGATTTTAAGAAAAAAATTTAAAATCATGCATTGCAATGTTCTTTTGTAGTGTATGTAATCATAAACTAACTAAAAAAAACCAAAAATCATGGTTCCTTTTAAAATATACAATTTTATTTAAATACTGCTGAAAATATCAAGAAAATCGGTCAAAAAATGTGGATTCTACTAAAAATTTAATTTTGTAGGCCTCTGAGGGGTAGCCATCAAAGAGATCGTAATATTGTGGTATGCAGTTTTCAAGATGTATTATTAGTTGTGGAGATATAGCTTTTTTTTAAGAAAAATACTAGTGGTGGAGAAATTAAGGGGAGGGGTAAAAATGTTGTTGAAGTTTTGTAGAGTTATTCATTCTGAGTCTACATACCGACTTTCATGTTTCTAACTCTTTGGATGTTTGAGTTATAGCATTTTCAAAAAGAGGGTGGTGCTGGATGGGCGGCAAGGAGTGGGCATGGAACAAAACTATTCAAACTTGATCTGCTGCCGAGCATCACGATTCTACCCACCAAATTTCAAGTCGCTAGCTCTTATAGTTTCCGAGAACCATTAGTGAGGACGGACGTCGGACAGATGGAGAGACGAACAGTCGGACGGACGTGGCTTAATCAATTTCTCTTGTCGTCCCGATCAAGAATATATATACTTTATGCGGTCCCCCTCCCCTCCTTCACAGCGTTACATACATTTGGCTTTTGCACAAACACCCTATGATACACAGTATGTGTACAGGGTATAAACATGGTTCCCTTAAAATGTATTCAATATTAAATTTTTTGCATAGATTTAAAAAAAACATAAAAAAACATCCATTGAAATGCTCTTTTGTATGAATGTAATCATAAACTAACTAAAAGAAACAAAAAACATGGTTCCTTTTAAAAATATTCAATATTAATTTTTATGCATAGATTTAAAAAAAAAAAAACAAAAACCATCCATTGAAAAGTACTTTTGTAGTGTTTGTAATCATAAACTAACTAAAAGAAACAAAAAACCATAGTTCCTTTTAAAACTAGTCAATATTAATTATTATACATAGATTTTAAAAAATCTAAAGTCATCCATTGAAATGTACTTTTGTAGTGTATGTAACAAAAAAAATATGGTTCCTTTTAAAAATATTCAATATTAATTTTTTATGCATAGATTTTAAGAAAAAAATCTAAAATCATCCATTGCAATCTTCTTTTGTAGTGTATGTAATCATAAACTAACTAAAAAAAACCAAAAATCATGGTTCCTTTTAAAATATACAATTTTATTTAAATACTGCTGAAAATATCAAGAAAATCGGTCAAAAAATGTGGATTCTACTAAAAATTTAATTTTGTTGGCCTCTGAGGGGTAGCCATCAAAGAGATGGTAATATTGTGGTATGCAGTTTTCAAGATGTATTATTAGTTGTGGAGATATAGCTTTTTTTAAGAAAAATACTAGTGGTGGAGAAATTAAGGGGAGGGGTAAAAATGTTGTTGAAGTTTTGTAGAGTTACTCGTTCTGAGTCTACATACCGACTTTCATGTTTCTAACTCTTTGGATGTTTGAGTTATAGCATTTTCAAAAAGAGGGTGGTGCTGGATGGGCGGCAAGGAGTGGGCATGGAACAAAACCATTCAAACTTGATCTGCTGCCGAGCATCACGATTCTACCCACCAAATTTCAAGTCGCTAGCTCTTATAGTTTCCGAGAACCATTAGTGAGGACGGACGTCGGACAGATGGAGAGTCGAACAGTCGGACGGACGTGGCTTAATCAATTTCTCTTGTCGTCCCGATCAAGAATATATATACTTTATGGGGTCCCCCTCCCCTCCTTCACAGCGTTACATACATTTGGCTTTTGCACAAACACCCTATGATACACAGTATGTGTACAGGGTATAAACATGGTTCCTTTAAAATGTATTCAATATTAAATTTTTTGCATAGATTTAAAAAAAAATAAAAAAACATCCATTGAAATGCTCTTATGTATGAATGTAATCATAAACTAACTAAAACAAACAAAAAACATGGTTCCTTTTAAAAATATTCAAAAATATTTAAAACCAGTAAGGGCGGTATAGTTGAGTATTCTCAACTATATAATACCCTGTACACACACCTATGTTGATAACACGTTAAACATTCGCCGACAGCAAAAGCAGTGTACCACGATATGGTTTGTGTATTTGCTAAGGAAAGGCATGGCTCAGAGTGCAATTTTGCCATTAGATGGCGCTTTAGTACGGATTTTGTTACAAAGCATTGCTGCAAAATTTTAGTTTGTTGGTCTTTGCGGGGAAAGTGGTAGTTTGTTGTATGCAGTTTTAAAAAGGTATGTTAACTGAGATTGCATACAAAATTTCAGCATGGGTTTCTTTATACTTTAGGAGATACAGCAATTTTAAGAAAAAAATGACCTTTTGTTGTGTTCGATGGGCGGGAAGGAATGGGCGTGGGAAAAATTCCTTCAAACTTGATCTAGTTTTCGACCACACGAGTCTATCTTCCAAATTTCAAGTCTCTAGCTTTAATAGTTTTCGCAGTGTTAAGTACGGTTTTTGGTACAAATAGGATAAAGCAGTGTTCAAAGCGCAATTTATGCCAAATTTCAACTTGTTTGTCTTTGCGTTGTCACACAGCGTTAAAAATGAAAGTTTGTGGTATGCAGATTTAAAAAGGTATGTTTACTGAGTTTGCATACAAAATTTCAGCATTGTATCTATTATAGTTTAGGAGATACAGCAATTTTAAGAAAACAACTTTTTGAGGGGAAACAAAGGGGAGGGGGAAAAAATGTGGTATGCAGTTTTGTAGAGCTATACATACTGAGTCTACATACTCATTTTCATGTTTCTAACTCATCAGGTTTTCGAGCTACAGCCTTTTGAAAAAATGGGTGGTGCTCGATGGGCGGGAAGGAGTGGGCGTGGCAAAAAATCCTTCAAACTTGATCTAGCGTTTGACCTCACGAGTCTATCCACCAAATTTCAAGTCTCTAGCTCTTATAGTTTTCGAGAACTATTGGTGAGGACGGACGGACGGACGGACGGACAGACAGGGCTATATCAATTCGTCTTGTCATCCTGATTAAGAATATATATACTTTATAGGGTCCCCCTCCCCTCCTTCTATGCGTTACATACAAACCGTCTCAAACAAACTTAATATACCCTGATACACAGTGTGTGTACAGGGTATAAAAATCTAAAGTCATCCATTGAAATGTAGTTTTGTAGTGTATGTAACAAAAAAAAATGGTTCCTTTTAAAAATATTCAATACTAATTTTTTATGCATAGATTTTAAGAAAAAAATCTAAAATCATCCATTCCAATGTTCTTTTGTAGTGTATGTAATAATAAACTAACTAAAAAAAAAAAAATCATGGTTCCTTTTAAAATATACAATTTTATTTAAATAGTGCTGAAAATATCAAGAAAATCGGTCAAAAAATGTGGATTCTACTAAAAATTTAATTTTGTTGACTTCTGAGGGGTAGCCATCAAAGAGATGGTAATATTGTGGTATGCAGTTTTCAAGATGTATTATTAGTTGTGGAGATATAGCTTTTTTAAGAAAAAAACTAGGGTCGGAGAAATTAAGGGGAGGCGGTAAAATTGTTGTTTGAAGTTTTGTAGAGATACTCATTCTGAGTCTACATACCGACTTTCATTTTTGTAACTCTTTGGAATTTTGAGTTATAGCATTTTCAAAAAGAGGGTGGTGCTGGATGGGCGGCAAGGAGTGGGCGTGGAACAAAACCATTCAAACTTGATCTGCTGCCGAGCATCACGATTCTACCCACCAAATTTCAATTCGCTAGCTCTTACAGTTTCCGAGAACAATTAGTGCGGACGGACGGACGGACAGATGGAGAGCCGAACAGTCGGACGGACGTGGCTTAATCAATTTCTCTTGTCGTCCCGATCAAGAATATATATACTTTATGGGGTCCCCCTCCCCTCCTTCACAGCGTTACATACATTTGGCTTTTACACAAACACCCTTTGATACACGGTATGTGTACAGGGTATAAACATGGTTCCTTTAAAATGTATTCAATATTAAATGTTTTGCATAGATTTAAAAAAAAAAAAATAAAAAAACATCCATTGAAATGCTCTTTTGTATGAATGTAATCACAAACTAACTAAAAGAAACAAAAAACATGGTTCCTTTTAAAAATATTCAATATTAATTTTTATGCATAGATTTAAAAAAAAAAAAACAAAAACCATCCATTGAAAAGTACTTTTGTAGTGTTTGTAATCATAAACTAACTAAAAGAAACAAAAAACCATAGTTCCTTTTAAAACTAGTCAATATTAATTATTATACATAGATTTTAAAAAATCTAAAGTCATCCATTGAAATGTACTTTTGTAGTGTATGTAACAAAAAAAAAAAAAAATGGTTCCTTTTAAAAATATTCAATATTAATTTTTTATGCATAGATTTTAAGAAAAAAATTTAAAATCATGCATTGCAATGTTCTTTTGTAGTGTATGTAATCATAAACTAACTAAAAAAAACCAAAAATCATGGTTCCTTTTAAAATATACAATTTTATTTAAATACTGCTGAAAATATCAAGAAAATCGGTCAAAAAATGTGGATTCTACTAAAAATTTAATTTTGAAGGCCTCTGAGGGGTAGCCATCAAAGAGATGGTTATATTGTGGTATGCAGTTTTCAAGATGTATTATTAGTTGTGGAGATATAGCTTTTTTTAAGAAAAATACTAGTGGTGGAGAAATTAAGGGGAGGGGTAAAAATGTTGTTGAAGTTTTGTAGAGTTACTCATTCTGAGTCTACATACCGACTTTCATGTTTCTAACTCTTTGGATGTTTGAGTTATAGCATTTTCAAAAAGAGGGTGGTGCTGGATGGGCGGCAAGGAGTGGGCATGGAACAAAACCATTCAAACTTGATCTGCTGCCGAGCATCACGATTCTACCCACCAAATTTGAAGTCGCTAGCTCTTATAGTTTCCGAGAACCATTAGTGAGGACGGACGTCGGACAGATGGAGAGACGAACAGTCGGACGGACGTGGCTTAATCAATTTCTCTTGTCGTCCCGATCAAGAATATATATACTTTATGGGGTCCCCCTCCCCTCCTTCACAGCGTTACATACATTTGGCTTTTGCACAAACACCCTTTGATACACAGTATGTGTACAGGGTATAAACATGGTTCCCTTAAAATGTATTCAATATTAAATTTTTTGCATAGATTTAAAAAAAAATAAGAAAACATCCATTGAAATGTTCTTTTGTATGAATGTAATCATAAACTTACTAAAAGAAACAAAAAACATGGTTCCTTTTAAGAATATTCAATATTCATTTTTATGCATAGATTTAAAAAAAAAATCAAAAACCATCCATTGAAAAGTACTTTTGTAGTGTATGTAATCATAAACTAACTAAAAAAAACCAAAAATCATGGTTCCTTTTAAAATATACAATTTTATTTAAATAGTGCTGAAAATATCAAGAAAATCGGTCAAAAAATGTGGAGTCTACTAAAAATTTAATTTTGTTGATCTCTGAGGGGTAGCCATCAAAGAGATGGTAATATTGTGGTATGCAGTTTTCAAGATGTATTATTAAGTGTGGAGATAAAGCTTTTTTAAGAAAAATACTAGGGGCGGAGAAATTAAGGGCAGGGGGTAAAATTGTTGTTTGAAGTTTTGTAGAGTTACTCATTCTGAGTCTACATACCGACTTTCATGTTTTTAACTCTTTGGATGTTTGAGTTGTAGCATTTTCAAAAAGAGGGTGGTGCTGGATGGGCGGCAAGGAGTGGGCGTGGAACAAAACCATTCAAACTTGATCTGCTGCCGAGCATCACGATTCTACCCACCAAATTTCAATTCGCTAGCTCTTATAGTTTCCGAGAACAATTAGTGCGGACGGACGGACGAACAGATGGAGAGACGAACAGTTGGACGGACGTGGCTTAATCAATTTCTCTTGTCGTCCCGATCAAGAATATATATACTTTATGGGGTCCCCCTCCCCTCCTTCACAGCGTTACATACATTTGGCTTTTGCACAAACACCCTATGATACACAGTATGTGTACAGGGTATAAACATGGTTCCTTTAAAATGTATTCAATATTAAATTTTTTGCATAGATTTAAAAAAAAATAAAAAAACATCCATTGAAATGCTCTTATGTATGAATGTAATCATAAACTAACTAAAAGAAACAAAAAACATGGTTCCTTTTAAAAATATTCAAAAATATTTAAAAAAAATCTAAAGTCATCCATTGAAATGTAGTTTTGTAGTGTATGTAACAAAAAAAAATGGTTCCTTTTAAAAATATTCAATACTAATTTTTTATGCATAGATTTTAAGAAAAAAATCTAAAATCATCCATCGCAATGTTCTTTTGTAGTGTATGTAATAATAAACTAACTAAAAAAAAAAAAAATCATGGTTCCTTTTAAAATATACAATTTTATTTAAATAGTGCTGAAAATATCAAGAAAATCGGTCAAAAAATGTGGATTCTACTAAAAATTTAATTTTGTTGGCCTCTGAGGGGTAGCCATCAAGGAGATGGTAATATTGTGGTATGCAGTTTTCAAGATGTATTATTAGTTGTGGAGATATAGCTTTTTTAAGAAAAATACTAGGGGCGGAGAAATTAAAGGGAGGGGGTAAAATTGTTGTTTGAAGTTTTGTAGAGTTACTCATTCTGAGTCTACATACCGACTTTCATGTTTTTAACTCTTTGGATGTTTGAGTTGTAGCATTTTCAAAAAGAGGTTGGAGCTGGATGGGCGGCAAGGAGTGGGCGTGGAACAAAACCATTCAAACTTGATCTGCTGCCGAGCATCACGATTCTACCCACCAAATTTCAATTCGCTAGCTCTTATAGTTTCCGAGAACAATTAGTGCGGACGGACGGACGGACAGATGGAGAGACGAACAGTCGGACGGACGTGGCTTAATCAATTTCTCTTGTCGTCCCGATCAAGAATATATATACTTTATGGAGTCCCCCACCCCTCCATCACAACGTTACATACATTTGGCTTTAGACCCGTTTTATGGAAAACTTTTTTGTTTTTTAACCAATTGACTTGAAACCCTACAGTTATGTTCTTAGGGAGGAATGAAAACTATTTTGACCAAAAGTGGGCGTGGCCACGCCCTTTTATAACGCAAATTGACCCTTTGTATGGAAAACTTTTTTTGGTTTTTTAACCAATTGACTTGAAACTTTGCAGTTATGCTCTTAGGGAGGAATGAAAACTATTTTGACCAAAAGTGGGCGTAGCCACGCCCTTTTATAGCGCAAATTGACCCTTTGTATGGAAAATTTTTTTTGTTTTTTAACCAATTGACTTGAAACTTTACAGTTATGTTCTTAGAGAGGAATAAAAACTATTTTGACCAAAAGTGGGCGTAGCCACGCCCTTTTATAGCGAAAATTTACCCGTTGTATGGAAAACTTTTTTGTTTTTTAACCAATTGACTTGAAACTTTGCAGTTGTGCTCTTAGGGAGGAATGAAAACTATTTTGATCAAAAGTGGGCATGGCCACGCCCACTTATAGCTTAACTTGACGCTTTGTATGGAAAACTTTTTTGTTTTTTAACCAATGGACTTAAAACTTTTCAGTTATGTTCCTAGGGAGGAATGAAAACTATTTTGACCAAAAGTGGGCGTAGCCACGCCTACTTATAGCGAAAATTGACCCGTTGTATGGAAAACTTTTCTGTTTTTGACTTGAAACTTTGCAGTTATGCTCTTAGGGAGGAATGCAAACTATTTTCATCAAAAGTGGGCGTGGCCTCGCCCTTTTATAGCGAAAATTGACCCTTTGTATGGAAAACTTTTTTGTTTTTTAACCAATTGACTTGAAACTTTACAGTTATGTTCTAAGGGAGGAATAAAAACTATTTTGACCAAATGTGGGCATGGCTACGCCCACTTATCGCAAAACTTGAACCGTTGTATGGAAAAATTTTTTTGTTTTTTAACCAATTGACTTGAAACTTTACATTTATGTTCTTAGGGAGGAATGAGAACTATTCATTTAGTTTTTTAGTGACACAACGTGAAAAGTATTATAGCTTCAGCATAGCTGAAGATAACGTCCTTACTGGTTTTATTTTTTTTTTTAAATGTATGCAAAAAATTTAATATTGAATACATTTAAAAGGAACACATATTGTGTATCATACGGTATTTGTGCAAAAGCCAAATGTATGTAACGCTGTTAAGGAGGGGAGGGGGACCCCATAAAGTATATATATTCTTGATCGGGACGACAAGAAAAATTGATTAAACCACGTCCGTCCGACTGTTCGTCTCTCCATCTGTCCGTCCGTCCGTCCACACTAATGGTTCTCGGAAACTATAAGAGCTAGCGACTTGAAATTTGGTGGGTAGAATCGTGATGCTCGGCAGCAGATCAAGTTAGAATGGTTTTGTTCCACGCCCACTCCTTGCCGCCTATCCAGCACCACCATCATTTTAAAAATGCTATAACTCAAAATTCCAAAGAGTTAGAAAAATGAAAGTCGGTATGTAGACTCGGAATGAGTAACTCGACTAAACTTCAAATCACGATTTTACCCCCTCCCCTTAATCCTCCCCTAGATTTTTCTTAAAAAAACTATATCTCCACAACTAATAATACATCTTAAAAACTGCATACCACAATATTACCCTCTCTAAATGGCTACCCCTCAGAGGCCAACAAAATTAAATTTTTAGTAGACTCCACATTTTTTGACCGATTTTCTTGATATTTTCAGCACTATTTAAATAAAATTGTATATTTTAAAAGGAACCATGATTTTTGTTTTTTTTAGTTAGTTTATAATTACATACACTACAGGAGTACTTTTCAATGGATGGTTTTTGATTTTTTTTTTAAATCTATGCATAAAAATGAATATTGAATATTTTTAAAAGGAACCATGTTTTTTGTTTCTTTTAGTTACTTTACGGTTACATTCACTAAAAAAGAACATTTTATTGGATGGATTTTGTTTTTTTTTTTTAAATCCATGCATTAAAATTAAAATTGAATATTTTTTAAAAGGAACCATGATTTTTGTTTTTTTTTTAGTTAGTTTATGATTAGATACACTACAAAAGAACATTGCAATGGATGATTTTAGATTTTTTTCTTAAAATCTACGCATAAAAATTAATATTGCATATTTTTTAAAAGGAACCATTTTTTTATACTCTTCACTTATGTGAAATAGTATAATAACTTTGTCACGGAGTTTGTAACAGATCGAAATATTAATTTCCGACTATATAAAGTATATATATTCTTGATCAGGACGACAAGACGAGTTGATTTAGCCATGTCCGTCTGTCTATCATCCATTGAATATCTTTTGTGATTTTGAAACAAAAAATCATGGTCTCTTTTAAAAAATAATCAATTTTAATTTTAATGCATAGATTAAAAAAAAACAAAATCCATCCATTGAAATGTACTTTTGTAATGTTTGTAATCATAAACTAACTAAAAGAAACAAAAAACCAAAGTTCCTTTTAAAAATATTCAATATCAATTTTTATGCATAGATTTTAAAATATCTAAAGTCATTCATTGAAATGTTCTTTTGTACTGTATGTAATCTTAAAATTTTTAAAAGCAACAAAAAAACATGGTTCCTTTTAAAAATATTCAATATTAATTTTTTTAGTGATTTTTAGTGATTGTAATCATAAACTAACCAAACGAAATAAAAAAACATGGTTCCTTTTAAAAATATTCAATATTAATTTTTATGCAAACATTTTAAAATATCTAAAGTCATCCATTGAAATGTACTTTTGTAGTGTATGTAATCATAAACTAAAAGAAATAAAAAATCATGGTTCCTGTTGAAAAATATTCAATATTAATTTTCATGCATAGATTTAGAAAAAAATCAAAAATGATCCATTGAAATGCTCTTTTTTAGTGATTGTAATTATTAACTAACAAAAACAAACAAAAAAAAAAATGGTTCCTTTTAAAATATTAAATTTTTATTTTTGTGCATAGATTGTACTTTTGTAGTGCATTATTTTTTAATTAGTTTAAACTAATTAAAAGAAACAAAAAATCATGGTTCCTTATAAAAAATATTCAATTTATTTATTTATTGAGTTATAGCATTTTCAAAAAGAGGGTGGTGCTGGATGGGCGGCAAGGAGTGTGCGTGGAACAAAACCATTCAAAGTTGATCTGCTGCCGAGCATCACGATTCTACCCACCAAATTTCAAGTCGCTAGCTCTTATAGTTTCCAAGAACCATTAGTGAGGACGGACGGACGGACAGATGGAGAGACGAACAGTCGGACGAACGTGGCTTAATCAATTTCTCTTGTTGTCCCGATCAAGAATATATATACTTTATGGGGTCCCCTTCCCCTCCTTCACAGCGTTACATACATTTGGCTTTTGCACAAACACCCTATGATAACACAGCATGGTTCCTTTTATATGTATTCAATATTAAATTTTTTGCATAGATTTAATAAAAATCAAAAATCATCCTTTGAAATGCTCTGTTAGAGTGAATATAATCATAAACTAACTAAAACTTTAAAAATATCCAATTTTAATTTTATGCATAGGTTTTTAAAAAAAATCTAAAATCATTTATTGAAATGTTCTTTTGTACTGTATGTAATCATAAACTTTTTAAAAGCAACAAAAAAACATGGTTCCTTTTAAAAATATTCAATTTTAATTTTTATGCATAGATTTAAAAAAAAATTTAAATCATCGATTGAATATTCTTTTGTAGTGTATGTAATCATAAACTAACTATTAGAAACAAAAAAATCATGGTCTCTTTTAAAAAATATTCAATTTTAATTTTAATGCATAGATTAAAAAAAAAAAAAAAAAATCCATCCATTGAAATGTACTTTTGTAATGTTTGTAATCATAAACTAACTAAAAGAAACAAAAAACCAAAGTTCCTTTTAAAAATATTCAATATTAATTTTTGTGCATAGATTTTAAAAAATCGAAAGGCATGCATTGAAATGTACTTTTGTAGTGTATGTAATCATAAACTAACTAAAAGAAACAAAAAAAAAATGGATCCTTTTAAAAATATTCAAGATATATTTTTATGCATAGATTTTAAGAACAAAATCTAAAATCATCCATTGAAATGTTCTTTTGTAGTGTATGTAATCATAAACTAACTAAAAGAAAAAAAAAACAAAGTTAATATACTATTTCACATAAGTGAAAAGTATAAAAAACAATTTATTCTAAAAATATTCAATATTAATTTTAATGCATAGATTTAAAAAAGAATCTTAAATCATCCATTGAATGTTCTTTTGTAGTGTATCTAATCATAAACTAACTAATAGAAACAAAAAATCATAGTTTCTTTTAAAAAATATTCAATTTTAATTTTAATACATGGATTTAAAAAAAAAAAACAAAATCCATCCAATAAAATGTTCTTTTTTAGTGAATGTAACCGTAAAGTAACTAAAAGAAAAACCAGTAAGGACGCTATCTGCAGCAAGTCAATTTTCGCTATAAGTGGGCGTGGCTACGGCCACTTTGGGTCAAAATAGTTTTCATTCCTCCCTAAGAACATAACTTTAAAATTTCAAGTCAATTGGTTAAAAAAAAAAAAGATTTCCATAGATCGAGTCAATTTTCCAGAAAAAAGGGCGTGGGCACGCTTACTTTTGGTCAAATAGTTTTAATTTCTCCCTAAGAACATAACTGCAATGTTTTAAGTCAATTGGTTAAAAAACAAAGAAGTTTTCCATACAACGGATCAATTTTCGCTATAAGTGGGCGTGGCTACGCCCACTTTGGGTCAAAATAGTTTTCATTCCTCCCTAAGAACATAACTGTAAAGTTTGAAGCCAATTGGTTAAAAATCAAGAAAGTTTTCCATACAACGGGTCAATTTTCGCTACAAATGGGCGTGGCCACTCCCACTTTTGGTCAAAATAGTTTTCATTCCTCCCTAAGAACATAACTTTAAAATTTCAAGTCAATTGGTTAAAAAACAAAAAAGTTGTCCATACAACGACGTGAATATTACTGCTCCTCCTCTTCTTCATTTTGTATGGGAGCTAACAGTTCCAGATGTCCAATCTCAATGAAACTTTAAACCATGTAGTCGGACTATGTAAAACTACTATGTTTAAAATTTCAGCACTCTATCGTACAAAACAAAAAAGTTTTCGATACAACGATTCAAGTTTCGTTCATTTTTTTCTTCTTTTCGTATGGGGGCTACCAGTTCCAGTGGTCCGATATGGCTGGATCCGACAAATGAGTTGACTGAACGAATAAGAAGTATCTCTGCAAAATTTCAGATTTAATAAAAATCAAAAATCATCCTTTGAAATGCTCTGTTAGAGTGAATATAATCATAAACTAACTAAAAATTAAAAATATCCAATTTTAATTTTTATGCATAGGTTTTTAAAAAAAATCTAAAATCATCCATTGAAATGTTCTTTTGTACTGTATGTAATCATAAACTTTTTAAAAGCAACAAAAAAACATGGTTCCTTTTAAAAATATTCAATTTTAAGTAGGGGGTATTGATTTAGCAGGCTCGAGGTCATTCACAACTCAATTATGTCTGTTTTTATATAATTTGAGTGCTACTATTTTAAACCAACAACTAACAACACAAGCTTACAGGCAGATCGTACGGCCGTTTCGGGAGTAGCCACACTCCTTCATCAGCGATCTTTGCTCGGTGACTGACCAACAATTTTCAATTGCTATTTGACGTGTTACACAACGAAAACACACTTGAGAATTATAATCTCAATAGTGCTTAGTTCTTATTTCACCTCAAATTTTTCTGCAATGCTGATTGGTCAATCGACTTGTGTGTTAGTTACAGTTAAGGATCGCTCTAATTACAGTAGCGGAGTCAAACCTTGATCTCCATAACTTACTGTAAGGCGCCTAAATTAACTTATTGAAAATTAATTCAAATTGGTTTTAGTATTGAAAATACTTTTTCAATGGTTTTTATTTTAATATTTGTAATTAAATTCCGACGTGCCGTTCGGTAGGGTATTATATATGCTTTAGTGACCTATACCTATTTATTGCAGAAAAATTTGAAGCATATATAATACCCTACCGAACGGCACGTCGGAATTTAATTACAAATATTAAAATAAAAACCATTGAAAAAGAATTTTCAATACTAAAACCAATTTGAATTAATTTTCAATAAGTTCATTTAGGCGCCTTACAGTAAGTTATAGAGATCAAGGTTTGACTCCGCTACTGTAATTAGAGCGATCCTTAACCGTAACTAACACACAAGTCGATTGACCAATCAGCATTGCAGAAAAATTTGAGGTGAAATAAGAACTTAGCACTATTGAGATTATAATTCTCAAGTGTGTTTTCGTTGTGTAACACGTCAAATAGCAATTGAAAATTGTTGGTCAGTCACCAAGCAAAGATCGCTGATGAAGGAGTGTGGCTACTCCCGAAACGGCCGTACGATCTGCCTGTAAGCTTGTGTTTTTAGTTGTTGGTTTAAAATAGTAGCACTCAAATTATATAAAAACAGACATAATTGAGTTGTGAATGACCTCGAGCCTGCTAAATCAATACCCCCTACATAAATAGGTATAGGTCACTAAAGCATATAT
This sequence comes from Phortica okadai, assembly GCA_034638295.1. Classification (NCBI taxonomy): domain Eukaryota; kingdom Metazoa; phylum Arthropoda; class Insecta; order Diptera; family Drosophilidae; genus Phortica; species Phortica okadai. The sequence goes on along the minus strand of CM067851.1, from coordinate 24,420,684 downwards.
AATACCCTACCGAACGGCACGTCGGAATTTAATTACAAATATTAAAATAAAAACCATTGAAAAAGTATTTTCAATACTAAAACCAATTTGAATTAATTTTCAATAAGTTAATTTAGGCGCCTTACAGTAAGTTATGGAGATCAAGGTTTGACTCCGCTACTGTAATTAGAGCGATCCTTAACTGTAACTAACACACAAGTCGATTGACCAATCAGCATTGCAGAAAAATGTGAGGTGAAATAAGATCTTAGCACTATTGAGATTATAATTCTCAAGTGTGTTTTCGTTGTGTAACACGTCAAATAACAATTGAAAATTGTTGGTCAGTCACCAAGCAAAGATCGCTGATGAAGGAGTGTGGCTACTCCCGAAACGGCCGTACGATCTGCCTGTAAGCTTGTGTTGTTAGTTGTTGGTTTAAAATAGTAGCACTCAAATTATATAAAAACAGACATAATTGAGTTGTGAATGACCTCGAGCCTGCTAAATCAATACCTCCTACATAAATAGGTATAGGTCACTAAAGTATATATAATACCCTACCGAACGGCACGTCGGAATTTAATTACAAATATTAAAATAAAAACCATTGAAAAAGTATTTTCAATACTAAAACCAATTTGAATTAATTTTCAATAAGTTAATTTAGGCGCCTTACAGTAAGTTATGGAGATCAAGGTTTGACTCCGCTACTGTAATTAGAGCGATCCTTAACTGTAACTAACACACAAGTCGATTGACCAATCAGCATTGCAGAAAAATTTGAGGTGAAATAAGAACTTAGCACTATTGAGATTATAATTCTCAAGTGTGTTTTCGTTGTGTAACACGTCAAATAGCAATTGAAAATTGTTGGTCAGTCACCAAGCAAAGATCGCTGATGAAGGAGTGTGGCTACTCCCGAAACGGCCGTACGATCTGCCTGTAAGCTTGTGTTGTTAGTTGTTGGTTTAAAATAGTAGCACTCAAATTATATAAAAACAGACATAATTGAGTTGTGAATGACCTCGAGCCTGCTAAATCAATACCCCCTACATAAATAGGTATAGGTCACTAAAGCATATATAATATTCAATTTTAATTTTTATGTATAGATTTTAAAAAAAATTTAAATCATCCATTGAAATGTACTTTTGTAGTGTACGTAATCATAAACTAACTAATAGAAACAAAAAAATCATGGTCTCTTTTATAAAATATTCAATTTTAATTTTAATGCATAGATTTAAAAAAAAAAAAAAAACAAAATCCATCCATTGTAATGTTTGTAATTATAAACTAACTAAAAGAAACAAAAAACCAAAGTTCCTTTTAAAAATATTCAATATTAATTTTTGTGCATAGATTTTAAAAAATCGAAAGGCATGCATTGAAATGTACTTTTGTAGTGTATGTAATCATAAACTTACTAAAAGAAACAAAAAAACATGGATCCTTTTAAAAATTTTCAATATTTATTTTTATGCATAGATTTTAAGAACAAAATCTAAAATCATCCATTGAAATGTTCTTTTGTAGTGTATGTAATCATAAACTAACTAAAAGAAAAAAAAAAAACAATTTATTCTAAAAATATTCAATTTTAATTTTAATGCATAGATTTAAAAAAAAATCTTAAATCATCCATTGAATGTTCTTTTGTAGTGTATCTAATCATAAACTAACTAATAGAAACAAAAAATCATGGTTGCTTTTAAAAAATATTCAATTTTAATTTTAATGCATAGATTTAAAAAAAACAAACAAATTCCATCCAATAAAATGTTCTTTTTTAGTGAATGTAACCGTAAAGTAACTAAAAGAAACAAAAACCAGTAAGGACGCTATCTACAGCAAGTCAATTTTCGCTATAAGTGGGCGTGGCTACGCCCACTTTGGGTCAAAATAGTTTTCATTCCTCCCTAAGAACATAACTGTAAAGTTTGAAGTCAATTGGTTAAAAAACAAGAAAGTTTTCCATACAACGGGTCAATTTTCGGTACAAATGGGCGTGACCACTCCCACTTTTGGTCAAAATAGTTTTCATTCCTCCCTAAGAACATAACTGTAAAGTTTGAAGTCAATTGGTTAAAAAACAAGAAAGTTTTCCATACAACGGGTCAATTTTCGCTACAAATGGGCGTGGCCACTCCCACTTTTGGTCAAAATAGTTTTAATTTCCCCCTAAGAACATAACTGCAATGTTTTAAGTCAATTGGTTAAAAAACAAAAAAGTTTTCCATACAACGGGTCAATTTTCGCTAGAAGTGGGCGTGGCTACGCCCACTTTTGGTCAAAATAGTTTTCATTCCTCCCTAAGAACATAACTTTAAAATTTCAAGTCAATTGGTTAAAGAACAAAAAAGTTTTCCATACAACGACGTGAAAATTCCTTCTCTTCCTCTTCTTCATTTTGTATGGGAGCTACCAGTTCCAGATGTCCAATCTCAATGAAACTTTAAACCATGTAGTCGGACTATGTAAAACTACTATGTTTAAAATTTCAGCACTCTATCGTACAAAACAAAAAAGTTTTCCATACAACGATTCAAGTTTCGTTCATTTTTTTCTTCTTTTCGTATGGGGGCTACCAGTTCCAGTGGTCCGATATGGATGGATCCGACAAATGAGTTGACTGAACGAATAAGAAGTATCTCTGCAAAATTTCAGCTCGATATCTTCAAAACTGTCTGAGGAGATTGTATATATACAGTCAGACGGACAGACGGACAGACGGACATGGCTAAATCAGTCTTGTCGTCCTGATCAAGAATATATATACTTTATATAGTCGCAAGTGAATATTTCTGTGTGTTACAAACTTCAGCACAAAGTTATTATACTGTTTCACATACGTGAAAAGTATAAAAAATGGTTCCTTTTAAAAATATCCAATTTTAATTTTAATGCATAGATTTAAAAAAAAAAAAAAACAAAATCCATCCATTGTAATGTTTGTAATCATAAACTAACTAAAAGAAACAAAAAACCAAAGTTCCTTTTAAAAATATTCAATATAAATTTTTGTGCATAGATTTTAAAAAATCGAAAGGCATGCATTGAAATGTACTTTTGTAATGTTTGTAATCATAAACTAACTAAAAGAAACAAAAAACCAAAGTTCCTTTTAAAAATATTCAATATTAATTTTTGTGCAAAGATTTTAAAAAATCGAAAGGCATGCATTGAAATGTACTTTTGTAGTGTATGTAATCATAAACTAACTAAAAGAAACAAAAAAACATGGTTCCTTTTAAAATATTCAATTTTTATTTTTGTGCATAGATTGTACTTTTGTAGTGCATTATTTTTTAATTAGTTTAAACTAATTAAAAAAAAACAAAAAATCATGATTCCTTTCAAAAAATATTCAATTTATTTATTTATTGAGTTATAGCATTTTCAAAAAGAGGGTGGTGCTGGATGGGCGGCAAGGAGTGGGCGTGGAACAAAACCATTCAAACTTGATCTGCTGCCGAGCATCACGATTCTACCCAACAAATTTCAAGTCGCTAGCTCTTATAGTTTCCAAGAACCATTAGTGAGGACGGACGGGCAGACGGAGAGACGGACATTCGGACGGACGTGGCTTAATCAATTTCTCTTGTCGTCCCGATCAAGAATATATATACTTTATGGGGTCCCCCTCCCCTCCTTCACAGCGTTACATACATTTGGCTTTTGCACAAACACCCTGTGATAACACAGTATGTGTACAGGGTATAAACATGGTTCCTTTTATATGTATTCAATATTAAATTTTTTGCATAGATCTAAAAAAAATCAAAAATCATCCATTGAAATGCTCTTTTAGAGTGAATATAATCATAAACTAACTAAAACTTTAAAAATATCTAATTTTAATTTTTATGCATAGGTTTTTAAAAAAAATCTAAAATCATCCATTGAAATGTTCTTTTGTACTGTATGTAATCATAAACTTTTTAAAAGCAACAAAAAAAACATGGTTCCTTTTAAAAATATTCAATTTTAATTTTTATGCATAGATTTAAAAAAAAAAAAACAAAATCCATCCATTGAAATGTTCTTTTAAAGTGTATGTAATCATAAAGTAACTAAAAGAAACAAAAAAAAAAAAGGTTCCTTTTAAAAATATCCAATTTTAACTTTTATGCATAGGTTTTTAAAAAAAATCTAAAATCATCCATTGAAATGTTGTTTTTTAGTGTATGTAATCATAAACTAACAAAAAGAAAAAAAAAATTTTCTTCTAAAAATATTCAATATTAATTTTTATGCATAGATTTTAAAAAATCTAAAGTCATCGATTGAAATGTTCTTTTGTACTGTATGTAATCATAAACTTTTTAAAAGCAACAAAAAAACATGGTTCCTTTTAAAAATATTCAATTTTAATTTTTATGCATAGATTTTAAAAAAATCTTAAATCATCCATTAATTGTTCTTTTGTAGTGTAAATAATCATAAACTAACTAATAGAAACAAAAAATTATGGTTTCTTTCACCCTGTTCCCGATCCCCTTATCCTTACACCTGTGGATTCGGTTCCACCCAGTGAGGGAAGTCAACCTGCCGTCGCCATCAAGCGCACTAAGGCTACTTCTTCTCCATCCTAAACGGAAGAAGTCAAAGACGAAGACGACATCTCGCACTCCGATTTCTCCGCCTTCGGAACCTCCCACGCTTTTACTGCCTGCACCATCTTCTTCCAGCTCACCTTCGTTAGTTCACACAGAGTTGCCTGAGGTGAATTCTTTAGAATCCCAACCCATTCTTACCTCTGGTGCCCCCATCCTCGCATCTCTTAATGTTGTTGCCCCTCGTAACCCATCATTTTGGCCTGCTCACATGGTGGTACATGAGTTTAAGCCAAAAATAAGGTCCAGTCCTACGGTTTCAGTTCCTGGCTCGTCATTGTCCACTCGGAATACGGCCTCAAAAAACTAGGTCTGTGTTCTGAACGCCTTACTTTTGTTTATCAAAATGTAAGGGGTATTTTGTCGAAGCTTAGCTGCTTATATAGGGACAGTTTTTCTTGCGATGAAGATATTATCGCCTTTTCTGAAACTTGGCTAAATCATACTGTTTTGAACAATGAAGTTTTCTGTACTAAATATGTTTGTTATAGATGTGACCGCCCCTCTCACCGTGGAGGGCCTTCGTTCAGAGCCTATTCATTTAAATATGGTTAATGATATCGAATTTATTGGTGTCAAAATCAGTTTGGCTCATTTGGCTGTCTTTGTCACTTGCTCATATATTCCCCCCGGTTCTGGACATGAGGTCTATATGAAGCACTTTGAAGCCATTAAACATACCTATGATCTCACACATGATCGTGATTTTCTCATCGTACTGGGTGACTTCAACCTTCCTCTTATTTCCTGGTCTTACTTCGATGACTCAGATTTTTTAGTACCTTCGGGAGAGCATGAATTCCTTGATAGTGTTTTGGATATTCCTTTGTTTCAAAAAAATTGGGTCGTGAACTCATTGCACAGATCTCTTGATCGCGTAATGACTAACGATTCTAATAGCATAGTTGTATCTAGATGTGACCCTTTATCCTTGCCGGAAGATTGTTTTCATCCTACGTTGGAAATTAGCCTTGTTCTATCTTTTCCTTCCCCCATCTCGCCAAATACCTCTACTCAGCGTCGACTTTGTTTTCGGAAAATTAATTTCGTTTTAATGAATCGTTTACTTGACCAGACTGACTGGTCCTTCCTTTATCGTTGTGATGACATATTACATGCTACTAACTTTTTTTATGATACACTATATGGAATTTTCAACTCGTGTGTCCCAAAAAGTAATTTACTAAAGTTGTCTCTAAAGCCACCATGGTTTTCCCGTCAGTTGGCAAATCTAAAAAATGTTAAGTCCAGACTCTATAAAAAATTCAAAATGTCTGGTTTGCTGTCTGACTTTTTTAAATACTCAGTTGCTCGATCTAATTTTTTTTCGCTTAATATTATTTGTTACAATAGTTACTTTAATAGATGTAAAATTCAATTCTCGCGGGATCCTAAAACGTTTTACAAATTTGTTAATTCAAAGCGCAGGACGGCTTTATACCCTTCGACATTTTTTCTTGATGTAAATGAGGCTAGTGATGACTCGGGAATTGCAAATTTGTTTGCTAGGTTCTTCAAAACGACTTATTCTCCTACAATATTTTCGGGAACCTCATATCCGTATCCGATAAATCCTATCAACGGCTGTGGTTCCCTCGTATTGGATGAAGAGTCTGTCTTAAAAAAATTTGCTAACCATAAAAAATTATTTTTCTCCTGGCCCTGACAATGTCCCTAGTTGTGTGCTTAAAGGGTGTGCAAAATCTCTATGTAAGCCTTTACTGAAAATGTTTAAGTTATCGCTGCTCAATTCTTCGTTTCCCCCTATTTGGAAGGAATCTTTTATTATTCCTTTCCATAAAAAAATAAATAAATCAGATGTCACCAATTATAGGGGCATATCTAAATTATCGGCGATTCCTAAGCTTTTTGAGAAAATCATTATTCCAAGCATGCAACATTTCTGCAAATCGGTCATGCAGAAATGTTGCATGCATGGGTTTTTAAAAATGAGGTCAGCTTGTACTAACCTTCTTGAATTTTCTGGATTGGTAAACCATGGTTTTGTCAACCACTTCCAAACCGATGTCATATATACAGACTTCAGTAAAGCCTTTGACTCGGTTAACCATGATTTGCTTTTATTCAAATTGAACCTATTGGGTTTCCCGCCGAATCTTCTAATTTGGATTAAGTCCTATTTAACAAATAGAACTCAAAAGGTGTTGTTTAGAGCTACCGAGTCCGACCTTGTTCAAGTTACTTCTGGTGTCCCCCAAGGCAGTCATATTGGTCCCCTCTTGTTTAATCTTTTCATTAACGATCTCCCCCTATCGATATAATACTCTCGGGTACTCATGTATGCCGATGATGTTAAATTGTGTCTTTCTTTCAAGGAACCTGATACTCATGGCCTACTGCAGGCTGATCTTAACTCTTTGCATTCGTAGTGTTCACTAAATTTGCTTTTGCTCAACTGTTCTAAGTGTAAGTTTATGACTTATCATTGTGAAGTTTGCAACGCAGAGAAGGAGACATTTCCGACTATATAAAGTATATATATTCTTGATCAGCTCGACGAGACGAGTTCAGATAGCCATGTCCGTCTGTCTGTCTGTCTGTCCGTCTGTCTGTTTCAATGCGAACTCCTCCCAGAGTTTTGAAGTTAGCAAAAAAATTTAAACGCAGAAAATTTTCTTTTCATTGCAGGCAGTTTATATGTAGAAACCAGCCTGATCGGAATACTATAGCATATAGCTGCCATAGGAACGATCAGTCAAAAATGAGGTTTTTGCTCAATAAACTCTTTGTTTTTCAAGTTATCGCCCCAATTTTTTGCACAAGAACATCTCGGACGTAAATTAAGGCTCACTGCAAAATTGGTGAAGATCGGATAAATATCGCATATAGCTCCCATAGGAACAATCGGTTAACAATTCGGTTTTTGTTAGAAAAATTTTTTTGTTTTCACTTATAAACAGATGAAACCTTTTTTAGGAATCCTTGACCATATTAAAATCGGACATAAGAGCGTGGCACCGCCCATATAGAGAAAAACTTAAAAATGTGATTTATCTATAAGCAGACGAGATAGAAAATCGTAAAATGAAGTGTAGAATGATTGCATTGTCTTGTTTAAAAAAAATAGAAAATGGGCGGGGTTACGCCCCTTTATCTTGATAAACTTATATGATTTTTATTGGCAAAACTATAAAACGTATTTTCCAAATGCTTGCAAGAGTATATAAGTTTCAGCAAAGCTGAACATAGCTCCCTTACTGGTTTTTTTTACCTTCTTATAAATGAAGTTTTTTTTTTTTTTTTCTCTATCACTTATTTTGTATTAATTATATTATATGTATTTTTCTTTATATTATATTATTTTTTTTTCTCTTCTCTATTAATGAAGTTTTTTTTTCAATTTATATTATTTTGTATTTTTTATACGTACCTATATATTATTTGTTATACGTACCTATATATTATTGTATTATTTTATTATGTTTTTTTTTTTATAACTTTTTTTTATTTTTACTATAACCTAAATAACAGAAATTTGTTACTAAATTAAATAAATAAATAAAAAAATATTAAATTTTAATGTTAATGCATAGATTTAAAAAAAAAAACAAAATCCATCCAATAAAATGTTCTTTTTTAGTGAATGTAATCGTAAAGTAACTAAAAGAAACAAAAACCAGTAAGGACGCTATCTACAGCAAGTCAATTTTCGCTATAAGTGGGCGTGGCTACTCCCACTTTGGGTCAAAATAGTTTTCATTCCTCCCTAAGAACATAACTGTAAAGTTTGAAGTCAATTGGTTAAAAACCAAGAAAGTTTTCCATACAACGGGTCAATTTTCGCTACAAATGGGCGTGGCCACTCCCACTTTTGGTCAAAATAGTTTTCATTCCTCCCTAGAACATAACTTTAAAATTTCCAGTCAATTGGTTAAAAAACAAAAAAGTTGTCCATACAACGACGTGAATATTACCGCTCTTCCTCTTCTTCATTTTGTATGGGAGCTACCAGTGCCAGATGTCCAATCTCAATGAAACTTTCAGGCATGTAGTCGGACTATGTAAAACTACTATGTTTAAAATTTCAGCACTCTATCGTACAAAACAAAAAAGTTTTCCATACAACGATTCAAGTTTTATTCATATTTTTCTTCTTTTCGTATGGAGGCTACCAGTTCCAGAGGTCCGATATGGCTGGATCCGACAAATGAGTTGACTGCACGAATAAGAAGTCTCTCTGCAAAATTTCAGCTCGATATCTTCAAAACTGTGGGAGGAGATTGTATATATACAGACAGACGGACAGACGGACATGGCTAAATCAACTCGTCTTGTCGTCCTGATCAAGAATATATATACTTTATACAGTCGCAAGTGAATATTTCTGTGTGTTACAGCACAAAGTTATTATACTGTTTCACATACGTGAAAAGTATAAAAAATGGTTTCTTTTAAAAATATCCAATTTTAATTATTATGCATAGATATAAAAAAAAAAAAAAACAAAAACCATTCATTGAAATGTACTTTTGTAGCGTATGTAGTCATAAACTAACTAAAAGAAACAAAAAATCATGGTTCTTTTTAAAATATTCAATTTCAATTTTTATGCATTGATTCTAAAAATATCTAAAGTTATCCATTGTAATGCACATTTTTAGTGAACGTAATTATAAACTAACTAAAAGAAAAAAAAGAACACGGTTCCTTTTAAAAATATTCAACATTAATTTTCATGCATAGATTTAGAAAAAAAATCAAAAATGATCCATTGAAATGCTCTTTTTTAGTGATTGTAATTATTAACTAACTAAAACAAACAAACAAAAAAAACATGGTTCCTTTTAAAATATTCAGTTTTTATTTTTGTGCATAGATTGTACTTTTGTAGTGTATGTAATCATAAACTAATTAAAAGAAACAAAAAATCATGGTTCCTTTTAAAAAATATTCAATTTATTTATTTATTGAGTTATAGCATTTTCAAAAAGAGGTTGGTGCTGGATGGGCGGCAAAGAGTGGGCGTGGAACAAAACCATTCAAACTTGATCTGCTGCCGAGCATCACGATTCTACCCAACAAATTTAAAGTCGCTAGCTCTTATAGTTTCCGGGAACCATTAGTGAGGACGGACGGACGGACGGACAGACGGGCATTCGGACGGACTTGGCTTAATCAATTTCTCTTGTCGTGCCTATATATACTTTATGGGGTTCCCCTCCCCTCCTTCACAGCGTTACATACTTTTGGCTTTTGCATAAACATCCTATGATAACACAGTTTGTGTACAGGGTATAAACATGGTTCCTTTTAAATGTATTTAATATTAAATTTTTTGCATAGATTTAAAAAATCAAAAATCATTCATTGAAATGCTCTTTTAGAGTGAATATAATCATAAACTAACTAAAAGAAACAAAAAAACATGGTTCGTTTTAAAAAATATTCAAAATTAATTTTTATGCATAGATTTTAAAAATCTAAAGTCTTCCAATGAAATGTTCTTTTGTGATTTATGTAATCATAAACTAACTAATAGAAACAAAAAATCATGGTTTCTTTTAAAAAATATTCAATTTAAATTTTAATGCATAGATTAAAAAAAAAAATCAAAAATCATCCATTGAAATGTTCTTTTGTAGTGTATTTAATCATAGTCTAACTAAAAGAAACAAAAAAACATGGTTCCTTTTAAAAATATTCAATATTAATTTTTTGCATAGATTTAAAAAAAATCTTAAATCATCCATTGATTGTTCTTTTGTAGTATATGTAATCATAAACTAACTAATAGAAACAAAAAATCATGGTTTCTTTTAAAAAATATTCAATTTTAATTTTAATGCATAGATTTAGAAAAAAAAAAAAATCCATCCACTAAAATGCTCTTTTTAGTGAATGTAACCTAAAGTAACTAAAAGAAACAAAAAAACATGGATCCTTTTTAAAATATTCAATATTTATTTTTATGCATAGATTTAAAAAAAATCTAAAATCATCCATTGAAATGTTCTATTGTAGTGTATGTAATCATAAACTAACTAAAAGAAACAAAACATCGTGGTTCCTTTTTAAAATATTCAATATTAATTTTTAAGCATATATTTAAAAAAAAATGTAAAATCATCCATTAAAATGTTCTTTTGTAGTGTATGTAATCATAAACTAACTAATAGAAACAAAAAATCATGGTTTCTTTTAAAAAATATTCAATTTAAATTTTAATGCATAGATTAAAAAAAAAAATCAAAAATCATCCATTGAAATGTTCTTTTGTAGTGTATTTAATCATAGTCTAACTAAAAGAAACAAAAAAACATGGTTCCTTTTAAAAATATTCAATATTAATTTTTTGCATAGATTTAAAAAAAATCTTAAATCATCCATTGATTGTTCTTTTGTAGTGTATGTAATCATAAACTAACTAATAGAAACAAAAAATCATGGTTTCTTTTAAAAAATATTCAATTTTAATTTTAATGCATAGATTTAGAAAAAAAAAAATCCATCCACTAAAATGCTCTTTTTAGTGAATGTAACCTAAAGTAACTAAAAGAAACAAAAAAACATGGATCCTTTTTAAAATATTCAATATTTATTTTTATGCATAGATTTTAAAAAAATCTAAAATCATCCATTGAAATGTTCTATTGTAGTGTATGTAATCATAAACTAACTAAAAGAAGCAAAACATCGTGGTTCCTTTTGAAAATATTCAATATTAATTTTTATGCATATATTTAAAAAAAAAAATGAAAAATCATCTTTTGAAATGCTCTTTTTTAGTGAACGTAATCATAAACTAACTAAAAGAATAAAAAACAACATGGATCCTTTTTAAAATATTCAATATTTATTTTTATTCATAGATTTTAAGAAAAAAATCTAAAATCAACCATTGAAATGTTCTTTTGTAGTGTATGTAACAAAAAAAATAAATGTTTTTTTTTTATATATTCAATACTAATTTTTATACTTTTCACTTATGTGAAATAGTATAATAACTTTGTCACGGAGTTTGTAACAGATCGAAATATTAATTTCCGACTATATAAAGTATATATATTCTTGATCAGGACGACAAGACGAGTTGATTTAGCCATGTCCGTCTGTCCGTCTGTCCGTCTGTCTGTCTGTCTGTCTGTCTGTCTGTCTGTCTGTCTGTATGTATGCAAACTAGTCCCTCAGTTTTGAAGCTATCGAGCTGACACTTTGCACAGAGTCTTAGAATTTATTACGATGAATCATTCGTCGGAACCAGCATGATCGGATTATTGGAACAGGTAGCTCCCATACGAAAAGAAGAAGAAAAGTGAACAAAACTTGAATCGTTGTATGGAAAACTTTTTTGTTTTGTACAATAGAGTGCTGAAATTTTAAACATAGTTGTTTTACATGGTCCGACTACATGCCTGAAAGTTTCATTGAGATTGGACATCTGGAACTGGTAGCTCCCATACAAAATGAAGAAGAGGAAGAGAAGCCATATTCACGTCGTTGTATGGAAAACTTTTTTGTTTCTTAACCAATTGACTTGAAATTTTAAAGTTATGTTCTTGGGGAGGAATGAAAACTATTTTGACCAAAAGTGGGCGTAACCACGCGTAGCCACGCCCACTTATAGCGAAAATTTACCCGTTGTATGGAAAACTTTTTTGTTTTTTAACCAATTGACTTGAAACTTTGCAGTTATGCTCTTAGGGAGGAATGAAAACTATTTTGATCAGAAGTGGGCGTGGCCACGCCCACTTATAGCTTAACTTGACCCTTTGTATGGAAAACTTTCTTGTTTTTTAACCAATTGACTTGAAACTTTACAGTTATGTTCTTAGGGAGGAATGAAAACTATTTTGACCAAAAGTGGGCGTAACCACGCGTAGCCACGCCCACTTATAGCGAAAATTGACCCTTTGTATGGAAAACTTTTTTGTTTTTTAACCAATTGACTTGAAACTTTACAGTTATGTTCTTAGAGAGGAATGAAAACTATTTTGACCAAAAGTGGGCATAGCCACGCCCACTTATAGCGAAAATTTACCCGTTGTATGGAAAACTTTTTTGTTTTTTAACCAATTGACTTGAAACTTTGCAGTTATGCTCTTAGGGAGGAATGAAAACTATTTTGATCAAAAGTGGGCGTGGCCACGCCCACTTATAGCTTAACTTGACCCTTTGTATGGAAAACTTTCTTGTTTTTTAACCAACTGACTTGAAACTTTACAGTTATGTTCTTAGGGAGGAATGAAAACTATTTTGACCAAAAGTGGGCGTAACCACGCGTAGCCACGCCCACTTATAGCGAAAATTGACCCTTTGTATGGAAAACTTTTTTGTTTTTTAACCAATTGACTTGAAACTTTACAGTTATGTTCTTAGAGAGGAATGAAAACTATTTTGACCAAAAGTGGGCGTAGCCACGCCCACTTATAGCGAAAATTGACCCTTTGTATGGAAAACTTTTTTGTTTTTTAACCAATTGACTTGAAACTTTACAGTTATGTTCTTAGAGAGGAATGAAAACTATTTTGACCAAAAGTGGGCGTAGCCACGCCCACTTATAGCGAAAATTTACCCGTTGTATGGAAAACTTTTTTGTTTTTTAACCAATTGACTTGAAACTTTGCAGTTATGCTCTTAGGGAGGAATGAAAACTATTTTGACCAAAAGTGGGCGTAGCCACGCCCACTTATAGCAAAAATTTACCCGTTGTATGGAAAACTTTTTTGTTTTTTAACCAATTGACTTGAAACTTTACAGTTATGTTCTTAGAGAGGAATGAAAACTATTTTGACCAAAAGTGGGTGTAGCCACGCCCACTTATAGCGAAAATTGACTCTTTGTATGGAAAACTTTTTTGTTTTTTAACCAATTGACTTGAAACTTTACAGTTATGTTCTTAGAGAGGAATGAAAACTATTTTGACCAAAAGTGGGCGTAGCCACGCCCACTTATAGCGAAAATTTACCCGTTGTATGGAAAACTTTTTTGTTTTTTAACCAATTGACTTGAAACTTTGCAGTTATGTTCTTAGAGAGGAATGAAAACTATTTTGACCAAAAGTGGGCGTAGCCACGCCCACTTATAGCGAAAATTGACACTTTGTATGGAAAACTTTTTTGTTTTTTAACCAATTGACTTGAAACTTTACAGTTATGTTCTTAGAGAGGAATGAAAACTATTTTGACCAAAAGTGGGCGTAGCCACGCCCACTTATAGCGAAAATTTATCCGTTGTATGGAAAACTTTTTTGTTTTTTAACCAATTGACTTGAAACTTTGCAGTTGTGCTCTTAGGGAGGAATAAAAACTATTTTGACCAAATGTGGGCATGGCTACGCCCACTTATCGCAAAACTTGAACCGTTGTATGGAAAAATTTTTTGTTTTTTAACGAATTGACTTGAAACATTACAGTTATGTTGTTAGGGATGCATGAAAACTATTCATTTAGTTTTTTTTATAGTGACACAAAGTGAAAAGTATTATAGCTTCAGCCTTGCTGAAGATAGCGTCCTTACTGGTTTATGTATAGATTTTTAAGAAATCTAAAATTATCCATTGAAATGTTCTTTTGTAGTGTTTGTATTTATAAACTAACTAAAAGAAACAAAACAACATGATTCCTTTTAAAAATATTCAATATTAATTTTTATGCACAGATTAAAAAAAAAAAAAACAAAAACCATACATTAAAATGCTCTGTTTTAGAATGTTACCATAAAGTAACTAAAAGAAACAAAAAACCAGTAAGGGAGCTATTTTCAGCTTTGCTGAAACTTATATACTCTTGCAAGCATTTGGAAAATAGGTTTTATAGTTTTGCCAATAAAAATCATATAAGTTTATCAAGATAAAGGGGCGTAACCCCGCCCATTTTCTACTTTTTTTTAAAGAAGACAATGCAATCATTCTACACTTCATTTTACGATTTTCTATCTCGTCTGCTTATAGATAAATCACATTTTTAAGTTTTTCTCTTATGTCCGATTCTTATGAAACTTTGTTATATGGTCAAGGATTCCTAAAAACGCGCAACTGCAAGGTTTCATCTGTTTATAAGTGAAAACAAAAAAGTTTTTCTAACAAAAACCGAATTTTTAACCGATTGTTCCTATGGGAGCTATATGCGATTTTATCCGATCTTCACCAATTTTGCAGTGAGCCTCAATTTACGTCCGAGATGTTCTTGTGCAAAAAATTGGGGCGATAACTTGAAAAACAAAGAGTTTATTGAGCAAAAACCTCATTTTTGACCGATCGTTCCTATGGCAGCTATATGCTATAGTATTCCGATCAGTCTGGTTTCTACATATAAACTGCCAGCAATGAAAAGAAAATTTTCTGCGTTTAAATGTTTTTGCTAACTTCAAAACTCTGGGAGGAGTTCGCATTGAATCAGACAGACGGACAGACAGACGGACAGACAGACGGACATGGCTATCTGAACTCGTCTCGTCAAGCTGATCAAGAATATATATACTTTATATAGTCGGAAATGTCTCCTTCTCTGCGTTGCAAACTTCACGACAAAGTTAATATACTCTTGCAAGAGTATAAAAATGGTTCCTTTTAAAAATATCCAATTTTCATTTTTATGCATAGATTTAAAAAAAAAATCTAAAATCATCCATTGAAATGTTCTATTGTAGTGTATGTAATCATAAACTAACTAAAAGAAACAAAACATCATGGTTCCTTTTGAAAATATTGAATATTAATTTTTTTGCATAGATTTAGAAAAAATGAATAATCATCCTTTGAAATGCTCTTTTTTAGTGAACGTAATTATAAACTAACTAAAAGATTAAAAAAAAACATGATTTCTTTTAAAAATATTCAATATTAATTTTTAAGCATAGGTTTTAAAAAAACTATAATCATCCATTGAAATGCTCTTTTTTCGTGATTGTAATCTTAAACTAACTAAAAGAAACAAAACCAGTAAGGACGCTATCTTCAGCAAGGCTGAAGCTATAATACTTTTCACTTTGTGTTACTATAAAAAAAAACTAAATGAATAGTTTTCATGCCTCCCAAACAACATAACTGTAATGTTTCAAGTCAATTCGTTAAAAAACAAAAAAATTTTCCTTACAACGGTTCAAGTTTTGCGATAAGTGGGCGTAGCCATGCCCAAATTTGGTCAAAATAGTTTTCATTCCTCCCTAAGAACATAACTGTAAAGTTTCAAGTCAATTGGTTAAAAAACAAAAAAGTTTTCCATACAAAGGGTCAATTTTCGCTACAAAATAGTTTTCATTCCTCCCTAAGAGCATAACTGCAAAGTTTCAAGTCAATTGGTTAAAAAACAAAGAAGTTTTCCATACAACGGGTCAATTTTTGCTATAAGTAGGCGTGGCTACGCCCACTTTTGGTCAAAATAGTTTTCATTCCTCTCTAAGAACATAACTGTAAAGTTTTAAGTCAATTGGTTAAAAACCAAAAAAGTTTTCCATACAAAGGGTCAATTTTCGCTATAAAAGGGCGTGGCTACGCCCACTTTTCGTCAAAATAGTTTTATTCTAAAAATATTCAATTTTAATTTTAATGCATAGATTTAAAAAAAAATCTTAAATCATCCATTGAATGTTCTTTTGTAGTGTATCTAATCATAAACTAACTAATAGAAACAAAAAATCATGGTTTCTTTTAAAAAATATTCAATTTTAATTTTAATGCATAGATTTAAAAAAAAAAAACAAATTCCATCCAATAAAATGTTCTTTTTAGTGAATGTAACCGTAAAGTAACTAAAAGAAACAAAAACCAGTAAGGACGCTATCTACAGCAAGTCAATTTTCGCTATAAGTGGGCGTGGCTACGCCCACTTTGGGTCAAAATAGTTTTCATTCCTCCCTAAGAACATAACTGTAAAGTTTGAAGTCAATTGGTTAAAAAACAAGAAAGTTTTCCATACAACGGGTCAATTTTCGCTACAAATGGGCGTGGCCACTCCCACTTTTGGTCAAAATAGTTTTAATTTCTCCCTAAGAACATAACTGCAATGTTTTAAGTCAATTGGTTAAAAAACAAAAAAGTTTTCCATACAACGGGTCAATTTTCGCTAGAAGTGGGTGTGGCTACGCCCACTTTTGGTCAAAATAGTTTTCATTCCTCCCTAAGAACATAACTTTGAAATTTCAAGTCAATTGGTTAAAAAACAAAAAAGTTTTCCATACAACGACGTGAAAATTCCTTCTCTTCCTCTTCTTCATTTTGTATGGGAGCTACCAGTTCCAGACTATGTAAAACTACTATGTTTAAAATTTCAGCACTCTATCGTACAAAACAAAAAAGTTTTCCATACAACGATTCAAGTTTCGTTCATTTTTTTCTTCTTTTCGTATGGGGGCTACCAGTTCCAGTGGTCCGATATGGATGGATCCGACAAATGAGTTGACTGAACGAATAAAAAGTATCTCTGCAAAATTTCAGCTCGATATCTTCAAAACTGTCTGAGGAGATTGTATATATACAGTCAGACGGACAGACGGACAGACGGACATGGCTAAATCAGTCTTGTCGTCCTGATCAAGAATATATATACTTTATATAGTCGCAAGTGAATATTTCTGTGTGTTACAAACTTCAGCACAAAGTTATTATACTGTTTCACATACGTGAAAAGTATAAAAAATGGTTCCTTTTAAAAATATCCAATTTTAATTTTAATGCATAGATTTAAAAAAAAAAAAAAAACAAAATCCATCCATTGTAATGTTTGTAATCATAAACTAACTAAAAGAAACAAAAAACCAAAGTTCCTTTTAAAAATATTCAATATTAATTTTTGTGCATAGATTTTAAAAAATCGAAAGGCATGCATTGAAATGTACTTTTGTAGTGTATGTAATCATAAACTAACTAAAAGAAACAAAAAAACATGGTTCCTTTTAAAATATTCAATTTTTATTTTTGTGCATAGATTGTACTTTTGTAGTGCATTATTTTTTAATTAGTTTAAACTAATTAAAAAAAACAAAAAATCATGGTTCCTTTCAAAAAATATTCAATTTATTTATTTATTGAGTTATAGCATTTTCAAAAAGAGGGTGGTGCTGGATGGGCGGCAAGGAGTGGGCGTGGAACAAAACCATTCAAAGTTGATCTGCTGCCGAGCATCACGATTTTACCCAACAAATTTCAAGTCGCTAGCTCTTATAGTTTCCTCTTTAATTAGTGAGGACGGACGGGCAGACGGAGAGACGGACATTCGGACGGACGTGGCTTAATCAATTTCTCTTGTCGTCCCGATCAAGAATATATATACTTTATGGGGTCCCCCTCCCCTCCTTCACAGCGTTACATACATTTGGCTTTTGCACAAACACCCTGTGATAACACAGTATGTGTACAGGGTGTAAACATGGTTCCTTTTATATGTATTCAATATTAAATTTTTTTCATAGATCTAAAAAAAATCAAAAATCATCCATTGAAATGCTCTTTTAGAGTGAATATAATCATAAACTAACTAAAACTTTAAAAATATCTAATTTTAATTTTTATGCATAGGTTTTAAAAAAAATCTAAAATCATCCATTGAAATGTTCTTTTGTACTGTATGTAATCATAAACTTTTTAAAAGCAACAAAAAAACATGGTTCCTTTTAAAAATATTCAATTTTAATTTTTATGCATAGATTTAAAAAAAAAAAAAACAAAATCCATCCATTGAAATGTTCTTTTATAGTTTATGTAATCATAAAGTAACTAAAAGAAACAAAAAAAAAAAAAAAATGGTTCCTTTTAAAAATATCCAATTTTAACTTTTATGCATAGGTTTTTAAAAAAAATCTAAAATCATCCATTGAAATGTTGTTTTTTAGTGTATGTAATCATAAACTAACAAAAAGAAAAAAAAATTTTCTTCTAAAAATATTCAATATTAATTTTTATGCATAGATTTTAAAAAATCTAAAGTCATCGATTGAAATGTTCTTTTGTACTGTATGTAATCATAAACTTTTTAAAAGCAACAAAAAAACATGGTTCCTTTTAAAAATATTCAATTTTAATTTTCATGCATAGATTTTAAAAAAAATCTTAAATCATCCATTAATTGTTCTTTTGTAGTGTAAATAATCATAAACTAACTAATAGAAACAAAAAATCATGGTTTCTTTCACCCTGTTCCCGATCCCCTTATCCTTACACCTGTGGATTCGGTTCCACCCAGTGAGGGAAGTCAACCTGCCGTCGCCATCAAGCGCACTAAGGCTACTTCTTCTCCATCCTAAACGGAAGAAGTCAAAGGCGAAGACGACATCTCGCACTCCGATTTCTCCGCCTTCGGAACCTCCCACGCTTTTACTGCCTGCACCATCTTCTTCCAGCTCACCTTCGTTAGTTCACACAGAGTTGCCTGAGGTGAATTCTTTAGAATCCCAACCCATTCTTACCTCTGGTGCCCCCATCCTCGCATCTCTTAATGTTGTTGCCCCTCGTAACCCATCATTTTGGCCTGCTCACATGGTGGTACATGAGTTTAAGCCAAAAATAAGGTCCAGTCCTACGGTTTCAGTTCCTGGCTCGTCATTGTCCACTCGGAATACGGCCTCAAAAAACTAGGTCTGTGTTCTGAACGCCTTACTTTTGTTTATCAAAATGTAAGGGGTATTTTGTCGAAGCTTAGCTGCTTATATAGGGACAGTTTTTCTTGCGATGAAGATATTATCGCCTTTTCTGAAACTTGGCTAAATCATACTGTTTTGAACAATGAAGTTTTCTGTACTAAATATGTTTGTTATAGATGTGACCGCCCCTCTCACCGTGGAGGGCCTTCGTTCAGAGCCTATTCATTTAAATATGGTTAATGATATCGAATTTATTGGTGTCAAAATCAGTTTGGCTCATTTGGCTGTCTTTGTCACTTGCTCATATATTCCCCCCGGTTCTGGACATGAGGTCTATATGAAGCACTTTGAAGCCATTAAACATACCTATGATCTCACACATGATCGTGATTTTCTCATCGTACTGGGTGACTTCAACCTTCCTCTTATTTCCTGGTCTTACTTCGATGACTCAGATTTTTTAGTACCTTCGGGAGAGCATGAATTCCTTGATAGTGTTTTGGATATTCCTTTGTTTCAAAAAAATTGGGTCGTGAACTCATTGCACAGATCTCTTGATCTCGTAATGACTAACGATTCTAATAGCATAGTTGTATCTAGATGTGACCCTTTATCCTTGCCGGAAGATTGTTTTCATCCTACGTTGGAAATTAGCCTTGTTCTATCTTTTCCTTCCCCCATCTCGCCAAATACCTCTACTCAGCGTCGACTTTGTTTTCGGAAAATTAATTTCGTTTTAATGAATCGTTTACTTGACCAGACTGACTGGTCCTTCCTTTATCGTTGTGATGACATATTACATGCTACTAACTTTTTTTATGATACACTATATGGAATTTTCAACTCGTGTGTCCCAAAAAGTAATTTACTAAAGTTGTCTCTAAAGCCACCATGGTTTTCCCGTCAGTTGGCAAATCTAAAAAATGTTAAGTCCAGACTCTATAAAAAATTCAAAATGTCTGGTTTGCTGTCTGACTTTTTAAATACTCAGTTGCTCGATCTAATTTTTTTTCGCTTAATACTATTTGTTACAATAGTTACTTTAATAGATGTAAAATTCAATTCTCGCGGGATCCTAAAACGTTTTACAAATTTGTTAATTCAAAGCGCAGGACGGCTTTATACCCTTCGTCATTTTTTCTTGATGTAAATGAGGCTAGTGATGACTCGGGAATTGCAAATTTGTTTGCTAGGTTCTTCAAAACGACTTATTCTTCAACAATATTTTCGGGAACCTCATATCCGTATCCGATAAATCCTATCAACGGCTGTGGTTCCCTCGTATTGGATGAAGAGTCTGTCTTAAAAAAATTTGCTAACCATAAAAAATTATTTTTCTCCTGGCCCTGACAATGTCCCTAGTTGTGTGCTTAAAGGGTGTGCAAAATCTCTATGTAAGCGAAAATGTTTAAGTTATCGCTGCTCAATTCTTCGTTTCCCCCTATTTGGAAGGAATCTTTTATTATTCCTTTCCATAAAAAAATAAATAAATCAGATGTCACCAATTATAGGGGCATATCTAAATTATCGGCGATTCCTAAGCTTTTTGAGAAAATCTTTATTCCAAGCATGCAACATTTCTGCAAATCGGTCATGCAGAAATGTTGCATGCATGGGTTTTTAAAAATGAGGTCAGCTTGTACTAACCTTCTTGAATTTTCTGGATTGGTAAACCATGGTTTTGTCAACCACTTCCAAACCGATGTCATATATACAGACTTCAGTAAAGCCTTTGACTCGGTTAACCATGATTTGCTTTTATTCAAATTGAACCTATTGGGTTTCCCGCCGAATCTTCTAATTTGGGTTAAGTCCTATTTAACAAATAGAACTCAAAAGGTGTTGTTTAGAGCTACCGAGTCCGACCTTGCTCAAGTTACTTCTGGTGTCCCCCAAGGCAGTCATATTGGTCCCCTCTTGTTCAATCTTTTCATTAACGATCTCCCCCTATCGATATAATACTCTCGGGTACTCATGTATGCCGATGATGTTAAATTGTGTCTTTCTTTCAAGGAACCTGATACTCATGGCCTACTGCAGGCTGATCTTAACTCTTTGCATTCGTAGTGTTCACTAAATTTGCTTTTGCTCAACTGTTCTAAGTGTAAGTTTATGACTTATCATTGTGAAGTTTGCAACGCAGAGAAGGAAACATTTCCGACTATATAAAGTATATATATCCTTGATCAGCTCGACGAGACGAGTTCAGATAGCCATGTCCGTCTGTCTGTCTGTCTGTCCGTCTGTCTGTTTCAATGCGAATTCCTCCCAGAGTTTTGAAGTTAGCAAAAAAATTTAAACGCAGAAAATTTTCTTTTCATTGCAGGCAGTTTATATGTAGAAACCAGCCTGATCGGAATACTATAGCATATAGCTGCCATAGGAACGATCAGTCAAAAATGAGGTTTTTGCTCAATAAACTCTTTGTTTTTCAAGTTATCGCCCCAATTTTTTGCACAAGAACATCTCGGACGTAAATTAAGGCTCACTGCAAAATTGGTGAAGATCGGATAAATATCGCATATAGCTCCCATAGGAACAATCGGTTAACAATTCGGTTTTTGTTAGAAAAACTTTTTTGTTTTCACTTATAAACAGATGAAACCTTGCAGTTGCGCGTTTTTAGGAATCCTTGACCATATAACAAAGTTTCATAAGAATCGGACATAAGAGAAAAACTTAAAAATGTGATTTATCTATAAGCAGACGAGATAGAAAATCGTAAAATGAAGTGTAGAATGATTGCATTGTCTTGTTTAAAAAAAATAGAAAATGGGCGGGGTTACTCCCCTTTATCTTGATAAACTTATATGATTTTTATTGGCAAAACTATAAAACGTATTTTCCAAATGCTTGCAAGAGTATATAAGTTTCAGCAAAGCTGAAAATAGCTCCCTTACTGGTTTTTTTTACCTTCTTATAAATGGAGTTTTTTTTTTTTCTCTCTATCACTTATTTTGTATTAATTATATTATATGAATTTTTCTTTATATTATATTATTTTTTTTTCTCTTCTCTATTAATGAAGTTTTTTTTTCAATTTATATTATTTTGTATTTTTTATACGTATTATATATTATTTGTTATACGTACCTATATATTATTGTATTATTTTACTATGTTTTTTTTTTTATAACTTTTTTTTATTTTTACTATAACCTAAATAACAGAAATTTGTTACTAAATTAAATAAATAAATAAAAAAATATTAAATTTTAATTTTAATGCATAGATTTAAAAAAAAAAACAAAATCCATCCAATAAAATGTTCTTTTTTAGTGAATGTAATCGTAAAGTAACTAAAAGAAACAAAAACCAGTAAGGACGCTATCTGCAGCAAGTCAATTTTCGCTATAAGTGGGCGTGGCTACTC
Organism: Phortica okadai; assembly: GCA_034638295.1. NCBI lineage: Eukaryota > Metazoa > Arthropoda > Insecta > Diptera > Drosophilidae > Phortica > Phortica okadai. The sequence goes on along the minus strand of CM067851.1, from coordinate 24,398,178 downwards.
CCACTTTGGGTCAAAATAGTTTTCATTCCTCCCTAAGAACATAACTGTGAAGTTTGAAGTCAATTGGTTAAAAACCAAGAAAGTTTTCCATACAACGGGTCAATTTTCGCTACAAATGGGCGTGGCCACTCCCACTTTTGGTCAAAATAGTTTTCATTCCTCCCTAGAACATAACTTTAAAATTTCAAGTCAATTGGTTAAAAAACAAAAAAGTGCCAGATGTCCAATCTAAATGAAACTTTCAGGCATGTAGTCGGACTATGTAAAACTACTATGTTTAAAATTTCAGCACTCTATCGTACAAAACAAAAAAGTTTTCCATACAACGATTCAAGTTTTGTTCATTTTTTTCTTCTTTTCGTATGGAGGCTACCAGTTCCAGAGGTCCGATATGGCTGGATCCGACAAATGAGTTGACTGCACGAATAAGAAGTCTCTCTGCAAAATTTCAGCTCGATATCTTCAAAACTGTGGGAGGAGATTGTATATATACAGACAGACGGACAGACGGACATGGCTAAATCAACTCGTCTTGTCGTCCTGATCAAGAATATATATACTTTATATAGTCGCAAGTGAATATATCTGTGTGTTACAGCACAAAGTTATTATACTGTTTCACATACGTGAAAAGTATAAAAAATGGTTTCTTTTAAAAATATCCAATTTTAATTATTATGCATAGATATAAAAAGAAAAAAAAACAATAACCATTCATTGAAATGTACTTTTGTAGTGTATGTAGTCATAAACTAACTAAAAGAAACAAAAAATCATGGTTCTTTTTAAAATATTCAATTTCAATTTTTATGCATTGATTCTAAAAATATCTAAAGTTATCCATTGTAATGCTCATTTTTAGTGAACGTAATTATAAACTAACTAAAAGAAAAAAAAGAACACGGTTCCTTTTAAAAATATTCAACATTAATTTTCATGCATAGATTTAGAAAAAAATCAAAAATGATCCATTGAAATGCTCTTTTTTAGTGATTGTAATTATTAACTAACTAAAACAAACAAACAAAAAAAACATGGTTCCTTTTAAAATATTCAATTTTTATTTTTGTGCATAGATTGTACTTTTGTAGTGTATGTAATCATAAACTAATTAAAAGAAACAAAAAATCATGGTTCCTTTTAAAAAATATTCAATTTATTTATTTATTGAGTTATAGCATTTTCAAAAAGAGGTTGGTGCTGGATGGGCGGCAAAGAGTAGGCGTGGAACAAAACCATTCAAACTTGATCTGCTGCCGAGCATCACGATTCTACCCAACAAATTTAAAGTCGCTAGCTCTTATAGTTTCCGGGAACCATTAGTGAGGACGGACGGACAGACGGGCATTCGGACGGACTTGGCTTAAGGGGGTATACCACCCTTGCGATTTAAAAAATTGTGAAATAATTTATACTACGTAAAGTACTCTTTGAGGTGTACAGAATCTATATTGATCAATTTTATAGGTAGCCGAAACATTTTTTGTATGCTATAAACAAATTTAAATAAGCGCTCTTAGTGCAATTGTATGTAAATACAAAACTTTAAACGCGATTTTCTCGAAACGACATTTCTTAAATTGGCGTGTCAGATTGCTCCGCCAGTTTTTATCGGATTGACCTGAGAATTGATAGGGATCTTCTTAGACATGTAATCTAAGTCTGTACGTAGGGGTTTTTCGATATCTGTCTTAGATTTGTTTTTTCGCCCAATTAAATGCACATTTTTACCCCAAAAAATAAGATATTTCGGAAAAATAGGCACCATTTTCGTAAAACTCAAAATTTCAAAAAACCCCTACGTACGGACCTAAAAAATACTGTCCTTAAGAGAAATTTTTTTTCCGATTGGAGCTAGCTTGCATGTACGGGCCGTGATTTGACACGCCAACTAGTGTTCTATGCAAAATGGACTTAACTTTGGGGTCATCTATCAGTGGTTATTTGTAACATATTTGCCCTGACAAAATTGCAAAATGATGTCGAGACATGCATTAGTATATTGCTTAAAATTACTTTTAGTCAAGTGCATTCTTTGCATTAAAAAAAATTTGCTAAGAATCGAGAAAATAATCATCTTCAAAGGTGGTATACCCCCTTAATCAATTTCTCTTGTCGTGCCGATCAAGAATATATATACTTTATGGGGTTCCCCTCCCCTCCTTCACAGCGTTACATACTTTTGGCTTTTGCACAAACATCCTATGATAACACAGTTTGTGTACAGGGTATAAACATGGTTCCTTTTAAATGTATTTAATATTAAATTTTTTGCATAGATTTAAAAAAAAATCAAAAATCATTCATTGAAATGCTCTTTTAGAGTGAATATAATCATAAACTAACTAAAAGAAACAAAAAACCAGTAAGGGCGGTATAGTCGAGTATTCTCGACTATATAATACCCTGTACACATGATAGGCGGGGCCGCACCCTCAATCTACAAAAACATACTGATTTGACGTCGCCTATTCAAATAGTGTTGAAAATATCAAGAAAATCGGTCAAAAAATGTGTATTTTACGAAATATTTAAGTTTGTAGGCCTCTGAGGGGAAGCCATCAAAGAGGGAGGAAAATTTTGGTATGCAGTTTTTAATATGTATATTCACTGAGCTTGTATACAAATTTTCAGGGTCGTACCTTTGATAATTTTGGAGATATAGCAATTTATAGAAAATAACTGGGGGAGGGGAAATGAAAAGAAGGGGGGGATTTTGTGGTAAGCAGTTTTGTAGGGCTATACATACTGAGTCTACATACCGACTTTCATGTTTCTATCTCTTTGGATGTTTGAGTTATGGCAGTTTAAAAAAGTGGGTGGTGCTGAATGGGCGGGAAGGAGTGGGCGTGGCAAAAAAAATAAACTTGATCTGCTGCCGAGCATCACGAGTCTACCCTCCAAATTTCAAGTCTCTAGTTCTTATAGATTCCGAGAACCGTTGGTGAGGACGGACGGACAGACGGACAGACAGACGGACATACGTACGGACATGGCTCAATCAATTTCTCTTGTCGTCCTGATCAAGAATATATATACTTTATGGGGTCCCCCTCCCCTCCTTCTGTGCGTTGCATACATTTCGTTCAAACAAACCCAATATACCCTGATACACTATGTGTACAGGGTATAAAATGCGTATGAGTAAATATTGAAGTGTCGTATGTCTGCTGGTATTATACCATAACATATATTAAAGCACACAGAAAGCGGTTAGGATCGAACTGAGAAATGGAAAAACGTATAAGTAAATATTGACGTGCCGTATGTCCGCTGGTATTACACCATGACATAGAGCACTTATATATTAAAGCGTTAGTATCGAACTGAGAAATGGAAAAGCGTATAAGTAAATATTGAAGTGCCGTATGTGTGCTGGTATTATACCATGACATAGAGCACTTATATATTAAAGCGTTTAGTATCTAACTGAGAAATGGAAAAGCGTATGAGTAAATATTGAAGTGCCGTATGTGTGCTGGTATTATACCATGACATAGAGCACTTATATATTAAAGCACTTATATATTAAAGCACACAGAAAGCGGTTAGGGTCGAACTGAGAAAGGGTAAAGCGTATAAGTAAATATTGAAGTGCCGTATGTCTGCTGGTATTATACCATGACATAGAGCACTTATATATTAAAGCGTTTAGTATCTAACTGAGAAATGGAAAAGCGTATGAGTAAATATTGAAGTGCCGTATGTGTGCTGGTATTATACCATGACATAGAGCACTTATATATTAAAGCACTCAGAAAGCGGTTAGGATCGAACTGAGAAATGGAAAAACGCATAAGTAAATATTGAAGTGCCGTATGTCTGCTGGTATTATACCATAACATAGAGCACTTATATATTAAAGCGTTCAGTATCGAGAAATAGTAAAGCGTATGAGTAAATATTGAAGTGCCGTATGTCTGCTGGTACCATACCATGACAGAGAGCACTTATACATTAAAGCACACAGAAAGCGGTTAGGCCTCTGAAGGGAAGCCATCAAAGAGGGAGGAAAATTTTGGTATGCAGTTTTTAATATGTATATTCACTGAGCTTGTATACAAATTTTCAGGGTCGTACCTTTGTTAATTTTGGAGATATAGCAATTTATAGAAAATAACTGGGGGAGGGGAAATGAAAAGAAGGGGGGGATTTTGTGGTATGCAGTTTTGTAGGGCTATACATACTGAGTCTACATACCGACTTTCATGTTTCTATCTCTTTGGATGTTTGAGTTTGAGCGATTTAAAAAAGTGGGTGGTGCTGAATGGGTGGAGTGGGCGTGGCAAAAAAAAAAAAAATAAACTTGATCTGATGCCGAGCATCACGAGTCTACCCTCCAAATTTCAAGTCTCTAGTTCTTATAGATTCCGAGAACCGTTGGTGAGGACGGACGGACAGACGGGCAGTCGGACGGACATTTCTCTTGTCGTCCTGATCAAGAATATATATACTTTATGGGGTCCCCCTCCCCTCCTTCTGTGCGTTACATACATTTCGTTCAAACAAACCCAATATATTCTGATACACTATGTGTACAGGGTATAAAAATGTGATTAACTTGTCTTGCATTGTGTTACTCACCCATTGTGGCCATGCCAGCGCCGAGCAACATCAATGTCAGTCCGAGCACTAATGCACGACACGCATGCCACAAGCATTTGGAGGACATTTTGCCACGCACAACCTGCACGTTCCATGTGGCGCCGGAGGCAGGATGCGCACGGCGTAGATTGCCAAGCGAATGTTTGCGACGCGTGGTGCCGCCACCGCCGCCATAACGTCTCGCTGGCATTACAGCGACATGAGCAACGACAATTTTGCCCAGAATATTCTAAAAGCTCAACACGTGCGACAAACTGTACCCAAAACAAAGGGGGGGAAGAGTAGAACAAGGACAATCACGATTTTGAATTATAAATAAAAAATAAATTAAATATTTACATGCTGTAAAATGTACAAAAACACAAGCTGAGCAAACGCACCTGAGCACATGGAGTGCATGAACATTTGCAATTCTATTGCTAAAATCGGTCAAGCACAACACACATACTAATACATATACATAAGTTACCTTTCGGCACCTGTTTCCGGTCCTGTTGCGCTTTGCTCAACTCAACTCAACCTAACACAACTCGGAATCCGACAGACATTCAGCAATGTTTTAATTAACTTTGGCCTATGCGAGTGTCAACCATGTGTGTATTTGTTTTCAAATGAATATATATGTATGTGTGTGTGTCTTTCTACTTTCTACTTTACTTAGCTCTTTCATCAGCCATGTATTTACACTGGACCACAAACTGTCAGAGGCCTTCCTTTGAGCAGCTTATTTCTGTTTGTTGGCTTTGGTTTTAACTTTTGTTGCTCATGTCAAATCCTTTAGTTCTTGCCTGCTAAACTCAACGTTGTCTAACCACAATATTTTTCACTCCAACCAACATTCATTCATCCGCCTGCGCTACACACGCTTACACCCAAAGTTTTCACCTTTGATTCAATGTCGTCTAATAGTTAATTAATGTTTGCTCCTTTGTGTATGCTTTGATTTATTTCAAATCCGGTTGTGCTCAAGCGTCGCTCATGCTGTCTCACTACTACAAATGCAATCTGTTTCATTCTACTTTTTTGTCGCTTGTGCAAATAATGGCAAATTCAAGGTTAGTTTCCGCTTTGCTTTTATTCCTTTCATTGTTGCTGTGCAGTTGAGTGTGCTTAATTTTCTGCCATGAAAACAAACTAAATCAACTTTTCCTAAATGGTCAACATTCGTTAATGTTTGTCTATATGTGCATGTGTGTTTTGTTTGTGTGCTGTGCTGTGCTGTGTAAATATTACATTTATACTTGTTCAACATTTCTTTAATATTTAATCTGCATTTCATTATATTTTCCATGAATTCTAGGAAAAAACTCGATAGATTCGCATTAAATACAATTTAGCATTGCATACAACACGGCGTTGTGTTTTCATTTCATTGCCATTAAACAGATTATTAGTTAATGTGTGTGCATTTTTTATTTACCCTTTTATTTTTTCGTTTTTATTTGCGTTAAAAATTTGCAGTTGACATTTTTCAGTGATTTGTGTGTGTGTATAATTTATGGTGAATTGTTTAAAGGAAATTTCATTTATTTATTTAAATATAAATCAATATGATAAATATCTTTTAGCAAGATTGTAATTTTAGCTGAGTTGGATAGACTTTTAATGGCCTTTTTCGCACACAAATTTTGCACAACATACAATTTTAGTTGCAGTCAACTTTTTTACACGTCTCTGGAGCCGTCACTACAAACATGTTTATAGCTTTTTTACAACTTAACAAAAACGAAAAAAGAGGAAACAAAAGCAATCAAATTGCGCACTTAAGTGTCATAAAATAAGCAACAAAAACGAACGAAAAAAAAAACCAGTAAGGACGCTATAGTAGAGTATACTCGACAATATAATACCCTGCACACATGGTATGCGGTGCCACACCTTCAAGTTACAAAAACATATTGATCTGACGTCGCATATTCAAATAGTGTTCAAAATATCAAGAAAATCGGTCAAAAAATGTGGATTTTACGAAAAATTTAAGTTTGTCGGCCTCTGAGGGGTAGCCAACAAAGAGGGGGGAAGTTTGTGGTATGCAGTTTTTAAGATGTGTTATCACTGAGCTTGTATACAAATTTTTAGGGTCGTACCTTTGTTAATTTTGGAGATATAGCAATTTTTAGAAACTAACTGGGGGAGGCGAAATAAAAAGCAGGGGGGGATTTTGTGGTATGCAGTTTTGTAGGGCTATACATACTGAGTCTACATACCGATTTTCATGTTTCTATCTCTTTGGATGTTTGAGTTATAGGTATTTAAAAAAGTGGGTGTGGCTGGAAGGGCGGGAAGGAGTGGGCGTGGCAAAACAAAAAAATAAACTTGATCTGCTGCCGAGCATCACGAGTCTACCCTTCAAATTTCAAGTCTCTAGCTCTTATAGTTTCCGAGAACCGTTGGTGAGGACGGACGGACGGACAGACGGACAGACGGACGGACATGGCTCAATCAATTTCTCTTGTCGTCCTGATCAAGAATATATACACTTTATGGGGTCCCCCTCCCCTCCTTCTGTGCGTTACATACATTTCGCTCAAACAAACACAATATACCCTGATACACAGTATGTGTACAGGGTATAAACATGGTTCGTTTTAAAAAATGTTCAAAATTAATTTTTATGCATAGATTTTAAAAAATCTAAAGTCTTCCCATGAAATGTTCTTTTGTGATTTATGTAATCATAAACTAACTAATAGAAACAAAAAATCATGGTTTCTTTTAAAAAATATTCAATTTTAATTTTAATGCATAGATTTAGAAAAAAAAAAATCCATCCACTAAAATGCTCTTTTTAGTGAATGTAACCTAAAGTAACTAAAAGAAACAAAAAAACATGGATCCTTTTTAAAATATTCAATATTTATTTTTATGCATAGATTTAAAAAAAATGTTCTATTGTAGTGTATGTAATCATAAACTAACTAAAAGAAACAAAACATCGTGGTTCCTTTTTAAAATATTCAATATTAATTTTAAAGCATATATTTAAAAAAAAATGTAAAATCATCCATTAAAAAGTTCTTTTGTAGTGTATTTAATCATAGTCTAACTAAAAGAAACAAAAAAACATGGTTCCTTTTAAAAATATTCAATATTAATTTTTTGCATAGATTTAAAAAAAATCTTAAATCATCCATTGATTGTTCTTTTGTAGTGTATGTAATCATAAACTAACTAATAGAAACAAAAAATCATGGTTTCTTTTAAAAAATATTCAATTTTAATTTTAATGCATAGATTTAGAAAAAAAACCAGTAAGGACGCTATAGTCGAGTATACTCGACAATATAATACCCTGCACACATGGTAGGCGGTGCCACACCTTCAAGTTACAAAAACATATTGATCTGACGTCGCATATTCAAATAGTGTTCAAAATATCAAGAAAATCGGTCAAAAAATGTGGATTTTACGAAAAATTTAAGTTTGTCGGCCTCTGAGGGGTAGCCAACAAAAAGCGGGGAAGTTTGTGGTATGCAGTTTTTAAGATGTGTTATCACTGAGCTTGTATACAAATTTTCAGGGTCGTACCTTTGTTAATTTCGGAGATATAGCAATTTTTAGAAACTAACTGGGGGAGGGGAAATAAAAAGCAGGGGGGGATTTTGTGGTATGCAGTTTTGTACGGCTATACATACTGAGTCTACATACCGATTTTCATGTTTCTATCTCTTTGGATGTTTGAGTTATAGGTATTTAAAAAAGTGGGTGTGGCTGGATGGGCGGGAAGGAGTGGGCGTGGCAAAAAAAAAAATAAACTTGATCTGCTGCCGAGCATCACGAGTCTACCCTCCAAATTTCAAGTCTCTAGCTGTTATAGTTTCCGAGAACCGTTGGTGAGGACGGACGGACAGACGGACAGACAGACGGACATACGTACGGACATGGCTCAATCAATTTCTCTTGTCGTCCTGATCAAGAATATATATACTTTATGGGGTCCCCCTCCCCTCCTTCTGTGCGTTACATACATTTCGCTCAAACAAACACAATATACCCTGATACACAGTATGTGTACAGGGTATAAAAATCCATCCACTAAAATGCTCTTTTTAGTGAATGTAACCTAAAGTAACTAAAAGAAACAAAAAAACATGGATCCTTTTTAAAATATTCAACATTTATTTTTATGCATAGATTTAAAAAAAATCTAAAATCATCCATTGAAATGTTTTATTGTAGTGTATGTAATCATAAACTAACTAAAAGAAACAAAACATCGTGGTTCCTTTTTAAAATATTCAATATTAATTTTAAAGCATATATTTAAAAAAAAATGTAAAATCATCCATTAAAAAGTTCTTTTGTAGTGTATTTAATCATAGTCTAACTAAAAGAAACAAAAAAACATGGTTCCTTTTAAAAATATTCAATATTAATTTTTTGCATAGATTTAAAAAAAATCTTAAATCATCCATTGATTGTTCTTTTGTAGTGTATGTAATCATAAACTAACTAATAGAAACAAAAAATCATGGTTTCTTTTAAAAAATATTCAATTTTAATTTTAATGCATAGATTTAGAAAAAAAAAAAAATCCATCCACTAAAATGCTCTTTTTAGTGAATGTAACCTAAAGTAACTAAAAGAAACAAAAAAACATGGATCCTTTTTAAAATATTCAATATTTATTTTTATGCATAGATTTTAAAAAAAAAAACAACAACCATCCATTAAAATGCTCCTTTTTAGTGTATGTAATCATAAACTAACTAAAAGAAACAAAACATCGTGGTTCCTTTTGAAAATATTCAATATTAATTTTTATGCATATATTTAAAAAAAAACCAGTAAGGGCGGTATAGTTGAGTATTCTCAACTATATAATACCCTGTACACACGATATGGTTTGTGTATTTGCTAATAGTGAGGCAGGGCTCACAGTGCAATGTTGCCATTAGATGGCGCTTTAGTACGGGTTTTGTTACAAAGCATTGCTGCAAAATTTTTGTGTATTGGTCTTTGCGGGGAAAGTGGTAGTTTTTTGTATGCAGTTCTAAAAAGGTATGTTATCTGAGTTTGCATACAAAATTTCAGCATTGTATTCTTTATACTTTAGGAGATACAGCAATTTTAAGAAAAAAATGACCTTTTGTTGTGCTCGATGGGCGGGAAGGAATAGGCGTGGCAAAAATTCCTTCAAACTTCATCTAGTGTTCGACCACACGAGACTATCTTCCAAATTTCAAGTCTCTAGCTTTAATAGTTTTCGCAGTGTTAAGTACGGTTTTTGTTACAAATAGGATAAAGCAGTGTTCAAAGCGCATTTTATGCCAAATTTCAACTTGTTTGTCTTTGCGTTGTCACACAGCGTTAAAAATGAAAGTTTGTGGTATGCAGTTTTAAAAAGGTATGTTTACTGAGTTTGCATACAAAATTTCAGCATTTTATCTATTATAGTTTAGGAGAGACAGCAATTTTAGGAAAACAACTTTTTGAGGGGAAACGAAGGTGAGGGTGAAAAAGTGTGGTATGCAGTTTTGTAGAGCTATACATACTGAATCTACATACTCATTTTCATGTTTCTAACTCATCAGGTTTTCGAGCTACAGCCTTTTGAAAAAATGGGTGGTGCTCGATGGGCGGGAAGGAGTGGGCGTGGCTAAAAATCCGTCAAACTTGATCTAGCGTTTGACTTCACGAGTCTATCCACCAAATTTCAAGTCTCTAGCTCTTATAGTTTTCGAGAACCATTGGTGAGGACGGACGGACGGACGGACGGACAGACAGGGCTATATCAATTCGTCTTGTCATCCTGATCAAGAATATATATACTTTATAGGGTCCCCCTCCCCTCCTTCTATGCGTTACATACAAACCGTCTCAAACAAACTTAATATACCCTGATACACAGTGTGTGTACAGGGTATAATCACTTAACAAATTTCAAATCACAAAAATATTAATAATTTCTAGTCACTTCTTGACATTTGCTTTATATAGTCATGTTCCGTTCGATCCGTGATAGAAATCGCACAACGCGTAAAGCGATGGACTCTATATGTAATTACTCTATGAGACATGTCACAATCTATTAATTGGTTATCAAAAATCGGAACAATGAAAAACGAAACAAATATGAAACGTTTTGGAAATAAGAATCAAATTAGTTTTTGACAACAACCAATGTCACAACAACTAAGATAAGAAGGTTATTGATAATACAATTTCAGATTTTGATCGATAGAAGGCCTTGTGCTTATTAGTTGGTGTCAAGGATTATTAAAGCGCAGGTAAAGTCATTCTCTGACTGGCCAATTTGGATTCCAGCATTGATGAGTTCAATGCTTGGTTTGAGTGTTTTTGTTTGAGCTGCGGTTCGCATTTTTATAGCCTGTACCTTATAGTACAAGGGTATATTAGTTTTGTCAGCATCGACAATGTATGTAACACCCAGAAGGAGACATCTCCGACTATACAAATTATATATATTCTTGATCAGCTCGATAAGACGAGTTGATATAGCCATGTCCGTCTGTCCGTCTGTCTGTCTGTCCGTCTGTCCGTCTGTATGAACGCCTAGATCTCGGAAACTATAATAGATAGAACCAAAAGCTCTTCGCACTTCGATTCTGTCATTTCTTAAGCAGATCAAGTTTATTTTGTTTTCCCCCTTTTCAACTTCGTTTAGGGGTGAGGGGCAAATGACTGGAGTAACCTGGGGTAAAAACTTACAAAAGTCGTATTTTCTGGGTTGTCTTTTGAGATAGGAACACCAAATTTGGTGTGTATATAGCTGACTCAAGCCCCAAGACGATAGAATAAAAAAATGGGCGTGGCCACGCCCCCCATATAGTAAAAATTTGAAACGCTTATATCTCAAGAACCATAAAACCTAAAAGAATGAAATTTTGCATATATGCTATTGGAATTGAATATAACATGATTCAATTACAAAATGGGCGTTGCCACGCCAACAAATAGAGAAACTTTGTATCTCTGGAACCAATTGGTCTAAAAGTGTAAAAAAAGGTATGTGTGATATTAAATGGAAATGAAATCTATTTTGATGAAAAAGTGGGCGGGGCCACGCCTTCAAACAGTCGTTACTAATTAAAGGTACAGGGTATGTCGGAGTCGATTACTGTCGACTCCAATCCTTACTGGTTTTCTTCTGCAATTAACTACGTTAATAACATGTTAAACTTTCGTCGTTAGCAACAGGAATATTAACACAATATCGATATTGCGAGCAATAGCTCTACCTTTTTGGGGATTTGAACCTTGGTATCTTAAAACAAACATTTAAGAAATTAAAAAAAAAATAAAAATTACAAAATTTTGATTGGTTAAACTGGGCATCGAACCCAAGTACTTCGACTTGAAGAGAAACACCTCTACCCACTATGCCACTGAGCCACTTAGTAGTAGGGAAGAAATCTTTTTATTTAATAGCATTATAGTTCACACATACATACACAAAAAACTCATTTTGTTACGTGACGATTTTGAAATTTTCTCTCATTTCAGTCTACATGTAAGCTCCGTAAAGGAACTTCGTTCCAAAAAATCGAAAAAATAAATTAATTAAATTTTAAAATTCAACGCTTACGCAAAATTATTAAAAAGTCAAAATGCCTTCTTCTATGGAACTTTTGAAGGAGCAGGCTGTCCTCCAAAACAAAATCTACAGCATGATAGAACGTCGTGCTACCATCGAGGAGATGAGGGACGATGTTTCAAAATTTGTGGCAAACAACTCAAATTTAAATAAAATAGAAGTGATCGATCATAAATACTCAATTGAAAAAGTATTCGACACAACTATGAATACGTATAAAAGCTACAAGAATGCGTTAGAAGAGGCCGCAAACGTTAAGACGTCCGCATCAGAGAGTGAGCTCAAAATCGAGTCAACCGGTACCATCCCAAATCGATTGGATAATCCAGTGAAGTTAGCAGTAGCGGAAGCACAAAGTCTTTCTTCAAAAAAAGGAGCCAATGTCTTGGGCAATGAAGATGCTGTATCACACCAAAGCTCTGTCGCAGGAGACAATTTAGTAGATCTAGTAGACAAACGGGCAAACAGGCTTAGAGTGCTTATGAGTGAAGCCAATGAATGCCTGGACAATGGCGATATGAAATCTTCGCGAGCTTGCAAGATGAGAGTCACGTCCGCCCTCAATCAAGTGCAGACCACTCTAGACAAACTGGAAACTATATATGAATGTAGTGCCTTCGATTATGACGAAATTGATGTCCTAATAATGGAGGCTAACATTCTAATAGATGAATTAAATACGAAAATGGCCGAAAGCCAGTTAAGTACGGTTTTTGTTACAAATAGGATAAAGCAGTGTTCAAAGCGCATTTTATGCCAAATTTCAATTTGTTTGTCTTTGCGTTGTCACACAGCGTTAAAAATGAAAGTTTGTGGTATGCAGTTTTAAAAAGGTATGTTTACTGAGTTTGCATACAAAATTTCAGCATTGTATCTATTATAGTTTAGGAGAGACAGCAATTTTAGGAAAACAACTTTTTGAGGGGAAACGAAGGGGAGGGTGAAAAAATGTGGTATGCAGTTTTGTAGAGCTATACATACTGAGTCTACATACTCATTTTCATGTTTCTAACTCATCAGGTTTTCGAGCTACAGCCTTTTGAAAAAATTGGTGGTGCTCGATGGGCGGGAAGGAGTGGGCGTGGCAAAAAATCCTTCAAACTTGATCTAGCGTTTGACCTCACGAGTCTATCCACAAAATTTCAAGTCTCTAGCTCTTATAGTTTTCGAGAACCATTGGTGAGGACGGACGGACGGACGGACGGACAGACAGGGCTATATCAATTCGTCTTGTCATCCTGATCAAGAATATATATACTTTATAGGGTCCCCCTCCCCTCCTTCTATGCGTTACGTACAAACCGTCTCAAACAAACTTAATATACCCTGATACACAGTGTGTGTACAGGGTATAATGAAAAATCGTCTTTTGAAATGCTCTTTTTTAGTGAACGTAATCATAAACTAACTAAAAGAATAAAAAACAACATGGATCCTTTTTAAAATATTCAATATTTATTTTTATTCATAGATTTTAAGAAAAAAATCTAAAATCAACCATTGAAATGTTCTTTTGTAGTGTATGTAACAAAAAAAATAAATGTTTTTTTTTTATATATTCAATACTAATTTTTTATGTATAGATTTTTAAGAAATCTAAAATTATCCATTGAAATGTTCTTTTGTAGTGTTTGTATTTATAAACTAACTAAAAGAAACAAAACAACATGATTCCTTTTAAAAATATTCAATATTAATTTTTATGCATAGATTAAAAAAAAAAAAACAAAAACCATTCATTAAAATGCTCTGTTTTAGAATGTAACCATAAAGTAACTAAAAGAAACAAAAAACCAGTAAGGGAGCTATTTTCAGCTTTGCTGAAACTTATATACTCTTGCAAGCATTTGGAAAATAGGTTTTATAGTTTTGCCAATAAAAATCATATAAGTTTATCAAGATAAAGGGGCGTAACCCCGCCCATTTTCTACTTTTTTTTAAAGAAGACAATGCAATCATTCTACACTTCATTTTACGATTTTCTATCTCGTCTGCTTATAGATAAATCACATTTTTAAGTTTTTCTCTTATGTCCGATTCTTATGAAACTTTGTTATATGGTCAAGGATTCCTAAAAACGCGCAACTGCAAGGTTTCATCTGTTTATAAGTGAAAACAAAAAAGTTTTTCTAACAAAAACCGAATTTTTAACCGATTGTTCCTATGGGAGCTATATGCGATTTTATCCGATCTTCACCAATTTTGCAGTGAGCCTCAATTTACGTCCGAGATGTTCTTGTGCAAAAAATTGGGGCGATAACTTGAAAAACAAAGAGTTTATTGAGCAAAAACCTCATTTTTGACCGATCGTTCCTATGGCAGCTATATGCTATAGTATTCCGATCAGGCTGGTTTCTACATATAAACTGCCTGCAATGAAAAGAAAATTTTCTGCGTTTAAATTTTTTTGCTAACTTCAAAACTCTGGGAGGAGTTCGCATTGAATCAGACAGACGGACAGACAGACGGACAGACAGACGGACATGGCTATCTGAACTCGTCTCGTCAAGCTGATCAAGAATATATATACTTTATATAGTCGGAAATGTCTCCTTCTCTGCGTTGCAAACTTCACGACAAAGTTAATATACTCTTGCAAGAGTATAAAAATGGTTCCTTTTAAAAATATCCAATTTTCATTTTTATGCATAGATTTAAAAAAAAATCTAAAATCATCCATTGAAATGTTCTATTGTAGTGTATGTAATCATAAACTAACTAAAAGAAACAAAACATCATGGTTCCTTTTGAAAATATTGAATATTAATTTTTTTGCATAGATTTAGAAAAAATGAATAATCATCCTTTGAAATGCTCTTTTTTAGTGAACGTAATTATAAACTAACTAAAAGATTAAAAAAAAACATGATTTCTTTTAAAAATATTCAATATTAATTTTTAAGCATAGGTTTTAAAAAAACTATAATCATCCATTGAAATGCTCTTTTTTCGTGCTTGTAATCTTAAACTAACTAAAAGAAACAAAACCAGTAAGGACGCTATCTTCAGCAAGGCTGAAGCTATAATACTTTTCACTTTGTGTCACTATAAAAAAAAAACTAAATGAATAGTTTTCATGCCTCCCTAACAACATAACTGTAATGTTTCAAGTCAATTCGTTAAAAAACAAAAAAATTTTCGATACAACGGTTCAAGTTTTGCGATAAGTGGGCGTAGCCATGCCCAAATTTGGTCAAAATAGTTTTCATTCCTCCCTAAGAACATAACTGTAAAGTTTCAAGTCAATTGGTTAAAAAACAAAAAAGTTTTCCATACAAAGGGTCAATTTTCGCTACAAAATAGTTTTCATTCCTCCCTAAGAGCATAACTGCAAAGTTTCAAGTCAATTGGTTAAAAAACAAAGAAGTTTTCCATGCAGCGGGTCAATTTTCGCTATAAGTGGGCGTGGCTACGCCTGGCTACGCCCACTTTTGTTCAAAATAGTTTTCATTCCTCTCTAAGAACATAACTGTAAAGTTTCAAGTCAATTGGTTAAAAAACAAAAAGGTTTTCCATACAACGGGTAAATTTTCGCTATAAGTGGGCGTGGCTACGCGTGGTTACGCCCACATTTGGTCAAAATAGATTTCATTCCTCCCTAAGAACATAACTTTAAAATTTCAAGTCAATTGGTTAAGAAACAAAAAAGTTTTCCATACAACGACGTGAATATGGCTTCTCTTCCTCTTCTTCATTTTGTATGGGAGCTACCAGTTCCAGATGTCCAATCTCAATGAAACTTTCAGGCATGTAGTCGGACCATGTAAAACTACTATGTATAAAATTTCAGCACTCTATTGTACAAAACAAAAAAGTTTTCCATACAACGATTCAAGTTTTGTTCACTTTTCTTCTTCTTTTCGTATGGGAGCTACCTGTTCCAATAATCCGATCATGCTGGTTCCGACGAATGATTTATCGTAATAAATTTTAAGACTCTGTGCAAAGTTTCAGCTCGATAGCTTCAAAACTGAGGGACTAGTTTGCATACATACAGACAGACCGACAGACAGACAGACAGACAGACGGACAGACGGACATGGCTAAATCAACTCGTCTTGTCGTCCTGATCAAGAATATATATACTTTATATAGTCGGAAATTAATATTTCGATCTGTTACAAACTCCGTGACAAAGTTAATATACTATTTCACATAAGTGAAAAGTATAAAAATATGGTTCCATTATATAAAAAAATCAAAAAACCATCTTTTTTAGTGAACGTAGTAACAAACTAACTAAAAGAAAAACCAGTAAGGACGCTATCTTCAGCAAGGCTGAAGCTATAATACTTTTCACGTTGTGTCACTATAAAAAAATTAAATGAATAGTTTTCATGCCTCCCTAACAACATAACTGTAAGTTTTCAAGTCAATTGGTTAAAAAACAAAAAAGTTTTCCCACAAATGAGTTGATCGCACAAATAAGAAGTCTCTATGCGAAATTTCAGCTCGATATTTTTAAAACTGTGGGAGGAGAATGTATATATACAGACAGACGGACGGTCAGACGGACAGACGGACATGGCTAAATCATCTCGTCTTGTCGTCCTGATCAAGAATATATATTCTTAATATAGTTGGAAATGAATATTTCGATCTGTTACAAACTTCAACACAAAGTTATTATACTTTTTCACATACGTGAAAAGTATAAAAAAAAAACATGGGTCCTTTTAAAAATATTCAATATTAATTTTTATGCATAGTTTTAAAAAAAAAATAAAAAATGATCCATTGAAATGGTCTTTTGTAGAATATGTAATCATAAACTAACTAAACAAAAAACAAAAAAAAAAAACAAAAAAATCGCGTGCAACACAGTACACGTTTTTGAAGTGAAACTTTCTTTAAAAGAAACAAAAAACCGGTAAGGACGCTATCTTCGGTCTTCCCATGCCCATTTTCTGGATTGACTTTCTCTTTATCTTAATATCTTATATACTAAGTTTCATTGTTTTAGCTCATTGTATCCTGAGATAAGCAAATTATAAGTTTTTGCTATAAGAAGGCGTTACCATCCCAATTTTTGATCAAAATAGTTTTTATGTAATAAAATTGGACAATCTCTGCAACATTTCGGGTCGATGATTTCAAAACAATAAAATGGAAAATTTGCGTGTCTTAGATATATATTACAGATATTTCCACACTCTTCCAAAATCTCACAATTTACTCAGAGATTTTATTATATTCAGCTTTCTTTTAAGTTGTTAAAAATAATTATTTACCAAGAAATAAACTTTATGGTTTCCCCATTAATATGCATTAACACAATTCAATATTTTACATGTTTTCATTAATAAATCTGCGTTTAAAAAACCCTTCCCAAATCAAACAAATTTTTTTAGCTGGAAAACAATTAGTGTAAACCTCGCCAATCTGCATCATCAACATCAAGTTTCAAGGATTGAGAAGTACATTCGAATTAAATTGTTGAAATAATTTAAAACTTATAATTATTGTTAAGTTGTATTTGAAGTGGTTAAAAAAAAACTCGTAAAAATAGTACATTTTATGGAAATAGGTATGTACAAACCATGTTATTTGGGCAAGTTGGAAAGTGAACAATTTTGAATGCATAAATGCGAAGAAGAAGAATTAATTCAAATGTGCAGAGTGTCTCCCGAAGAACAGAGTCAAGTTAACTACCAATGCTCCAATGTGTGGAATCTACTTGACTTTATTCATTGAGTATATAATTTATTATTAGTGTTCACTTTTGGAATATTTTGAATTTGTGAATTAATTGTTTTCATTTGCTAATCACAGCAATGGAAAGAGTATGATTGTCAATTGCAAAATTGAATATAATTGTGATGACGAGAATTGCAGATGAATTCGCGGCTCATATATTATGATGCTGATTAGTGACGTTGTTTAGCCACGCTAAGTCGAGGGCAACAACAAACACAAGGTATAAGTTCAGACAGTGTCATAAGTAGCAACAACCACACTGTGCTTGCTTACGCCGAAAATTGCAACAACAAATTTGTTATCATATTTGGAGTAAATATGCCAGGTTAGTTGTTGTTGCTTATGCGCCAGATGGCGAAAGTTACGGTTAAAGAAGAATGCCAAAATTGCAACTAAGCGTGTAGTTGTTATTTTTTTTTATGACTACTAAGTTTATGACAACAGACTGTCATTCTATATTTTATTTCATTCTCTAGCAGGCTAAATCATATAAATGTATAGTCTGTCTCTTTTTCATGTCGTTTCATCGAGTTTCAAATCGCACCCATGCTAAAGAAGTTTCACTTCAAAAAATGGTACCTTTTAAAAATATTCAATATTAAGTTTTATGCATTATTTTTATTACAAATTATCTTTTTTAGTGAACGTTACCATAAACTAACTAAAACACACAAAAAAACATGGTTCCTTTTAAAATACTCATTATTAATGTTTATGCATAGATTTTAAAATATCTAATGTTATCCATTGAAATGTACTTTTGTAGTGTATGTAATCATAAACTAAGTAAAAGAAACAAAAAATCATGGTTCGTTTTAAAATATCCAATTTATATTTTTGTGAATATATTTTCAAAATATCTAAATTCATCCATTGAAATGCTCTGTTTTCGTGATTGTAATCATAAACTAACTAAAAGAAACAAAAAAACATGGTTCCATTAAATAAAAAAATCAAGAAACCAGCCATTGTAATGCTCTTTTTTAGTGAACATAATCTAATCATATACAAACTAAAAGAAAAAAAAAACCAATAAGGGCGGTATAGTCGAGTACACTCGTCAATATAATACCCTGCACAAATGGTAGGCGGAGCCACACCCTCAATCTACAAAAACATGTTGATCTCACGTTGCCTATTTAAATAGTGTTGAAAATATCAAGAAAATCGGTCAAAAAATGTTGATTCTACTAAAAATTTAATTTTGTTGGCCTCTGAGGGATAGCCATCAAAGAGAGGGGAAATTTGTGGCATGCAGTTTTTAAGATGTATTATTAGTTGTGGAGATATAGCTGTTTTAAGAAAAATA
Organism: Phortica okadai; assembly: GCA_034638295.1. Taxonomy (NCBI): domain Eukaryota; kingdom Metazoa; phylum Arthropoda; class Insecta; order Diptera; family Drosophilidae; genus Phortica; species Phortica okadai. Next base: position 24,379,009 of record CM067851.1, on the reverse strand, counting down.
CTAGGAGCGTAGAAATTAAGGGGAGAGGGTAAAATTGTGGTGTACAGTTTTGTAGAGTTACTCATTCTGAGTCTACATACCGACTTTCATGTTTCTAACTGTTTGGATGTTTGAGTTATAGCATATTCAAAAAGAGGGTGGTGCTGGATGGTCGGCAGGGTGTGGGCGTGGAACAAAACCATTCAAACTTGATCTGCTGCCGAGCATCACGATTCTACCCACCAAATTTCAATAAGAAGTCTCTATGCGAAATTTCAGCTCGATATTTTTAAAACTGTGGGAGGAGAATGTATATATACAGACAGACGGACGGTCAGACGGACAGACGGACATGGCTAAATCATCTCGTCTTGTCGTCCTGATCAAGAATATATATTCTTAATATAGTTGGAAATGAATATTTCGATCTGTTACAAACTTCAACACAAAGTTATTATACTTTTTCACATACGTGAAAAGTATAAAAAAAAAACATGGGTCCTTTTAAAAATATTCAATATTAATTTTTATGCATAGTTTTAAAAAAAAAATAAAAAATGATCCATTGAAATGGTCTTTTGTAGAATATGTAATCATAAACTAACTAAACAAAAAACAAAAAAAAAAAACAAAAAAATCGCGTGCAACACAGTACACGTTTTTGAAGTGAAACTTTCTTTAAAAGAAACAAAAAACCGGTAAGGACGCTATCTTCGGTCTTCCCATGCCCATTTTCTGGATTGACTTTCTCTTTATCTTAATATCTTATATACTAAGTTTCATTGTTTTAGCTCATTGTATCCTGAGATAAGCAAATTATAAGTTTTTGCTATAAGAAGGCGTTACCATCCCAATTTTTGATCAAAATAGTTTTTATGTAATAAAATTGGACAATCTCTGCAACATTTCGGGTCGATGATTTCAAAACAATAAAATGGAAAATTTGCGTGTCTTAGATATATATTACAGATATTTCCACACTCTTCCAAAATCTCACAATTTACTCAGAGATTTTATTATATTCAGCTTTCTTTTAAGTTGTTAAAAATAATTATTTACCAAGAAATAAACTTTATGGTTTCCCCATTAATATGCATTAACACAATTCAATATTTTACATGTTTTCATTAATAAATCTGCGTTTAAAAAACCCTTCCCAAATCAAACAAATTTTTTTAGCTGGAAAACAATTAGTGTAAACCTCGCCAATCTGCATCATCAACATCAAGTTTCAAGGATTGAGAAGTACATTCGAATTAAATTGTTGAAATAATTTAAAACTTATAATTATTGTTAAGTTGTATTTGAAGTGGTTAAAAAAAAACTCGTAAAAATAGTACATTTTATGGAAATAGGTATGTACAAACCATGTTATTTGGGCAAGTTGGAAAGTGAACATTTTTGAATGCATAAATGCGAAGAAGAAGAATTAATTCAAATGTGCAGAGTGTCTCCCGAAGAACAGAGTCAAGTTAACTACCAATGCTCCAATGTGTGGAATCTACTTGACTTTATTCATTGAGTATATAATTTATTATTAGTGTTCACTTTTGGAATATTTTGAATTTGTGAATTAATTGTTTTCATTTGCTAATCACAGCAATGGAAAGAGTATGATTGTCAATTGCAAAATTGAATATAATTGTGATGACGAGAATTGCAGATGAATTCGCGGCTCATATATTATGATGCTGATTAGTGACGTTGTTTAGCCACGCTAAGTCGAGGGCAACAACAAACACAAGGTATAAGTTCAGACAGTGTCATAAGTAGCAACAACCACACTGTGCTTGCTTACGCCGAAAATTGCAACAACAAATTTGTTATCATATTTGGAGTAAATATGCCAGGTTAGTTGTTGTTGCTTATGCGCCAGATGGCGAAAGTTACGGTTAAAGAAGAATGCCAAAATTGCAACTAAGCGTGTAGTTGTTATTTTTTTTTATGACTACTAAGTTTATGACAACAGACTGTCATTCTATATTTTATTTCATTCTCTAGCAGGCTAAATCATATAAATGTATAGTCTGTCTCTTTTTCATGTCGTTTCATCGAGTTTCAAATCGCACCCATGCTAAAGAAGTTTCACTTCAAAAAATGGTACCTTTTAAAAATATTCAATATTAAGTTTTATGCATTATTTTTATTACAAATTATCTTTTTTAGTGAACGTTACCATAAACTAACTAAAACACACAAAAAAACATGGTTCCTTTTAAAATACTCATTATTAATGTTTATGCATAGATTTTAAAATATCTAATGTTATCCATTGAAATGTACTTTTGTAGTGTATGTAATCATAAACTAAGTAAAAGAAACAAAAAATCATGGTTCGTTTTAAAATATCCAATTTATATTTTTGTGAATATATTTTCAAAATATCTAAATTCATCCATTGAAATGCTCTGTTTTCGTGATTGTAATCATAAACTAACTAAAAGAAACAAAAAAACATGGTTCCATTAAATAAAAAAATCAAGAAACCAGCCATTGTAATGCTCTTTTTTAGTGAACATAATCTAATCATATACAAACTAAAAGAAAAAAAAAACCAATAAGGGCGGTATAGTCGAGTACACTCGTCAATATAATACCCTGCACAAATGGTAGGCGGAGCCACACCCTCAATCTACAAAAACATGTTGATCTCACGTTGCCTATTTAAATAGTGTTGAAAATATCAAGAAAATCGGTCAAAAAATGTTGATTCTACTAAAAATTTAATTTTGTTGGCCTCTGAGGGATAGCCATCAAAGAGAGGGGAAATTTGTGGCATGCAGTTTTTAAGATGTATTATTAGTTGTGGAGATATAGCTGTTTTAAGAAAAATACTAGGAGCGTAGAAATTAAGGGGAGAGGGTAAAATTGTGGTGTACAGTTTTGTAGAGTTACTCATTCTGAGTCTACATACCGACTTTCATGTTTCTAACTGTTTGGATGTTTGAGTTATAGCATATTCAAAAAGAGGGTGGTGCTGGATGGTCGGCAGGGTGTGGGCGTGGAACAAAACCATTCAAACTTGATCTGCTGCCGAGCATCACGATTCTACCCACCAAATTTCAAGTCGCTAGCTCTTATAGTTTCCGGGAACCATTAGTGAGGACAGACGGAGAGATGGACAGTCAGACGGACGTCGCTTAATCAATTTCTCTTGTCGTCCCGATCAAGAATATATATACTTTATGGGGTACCCCTCCCCTCCTTCACAGCGTTACATACATTTGGCTTTTGCACAAACACAATATACCCTGATACACAGTATGTGTAAAGGGTATAAACATGGTTCCCTTTAAATGTATTCAATATTAAATTTTTTGCATAGATTTAAAAAAATCAAAAACCATCCATCATAAACTTACTAAATGAAACAAAAAACATGGTTCCTTTTAAAAATATTCAATATTAATTTTTATGCATAGAATTTAAGAAAAACATCTAAAATCATCCATTGAAATGTTCTTTTGTTGTATTTGTAATTATAAACTAACTAAACGAAACTAAATAACATGGTTCCTTTTAAAAAAAAAATTCAATATTAATTTTTATGCATAGAGTTAAAAAAAAAAAACAACAACCATCCATTAAAATGCTCCTTTTTAGTGTATGTAATCATAAACTAACTAAAAGAAACAAAAAATTATGGTTCGTTTTAAAATATTCAATTTGAATTTTTGTGCATATATTTTAAAACTATCTAAAGTCAATAATTGAAATGCCTTTTTTTAATGATTGTAATCATAAACTAACTAAAAGAACAAAAAAACATGGTTCCATTATATAAAAAAATCAAAAAACCATCCATTGTAATGCTCTTTTTTAGTGAACGTAATAACAAACTAACTAAAAGAAAAACCAGTAAGGACGCTATCTTCAGCAAGGCTTAAGCTATAATAATTTTCACGTTGTGTCACTATAAAAAAATTAAATAAATAGTTTTCATGCCTCCCTAACAACATAACTGTAAGGTTTCAAGTCAATTGGTTAAAAAACAAAAAAGTTTTCCATACAACGGTTCAAGTTTTGCGATAAGTGGGCGAAGCCATGCCCATTTTTGATCAAAATAGTTTTCATTCCTCCCTAAGAACATAACTGTAATGTTCAAGTCAATTGGTTAAAAAACAAAAAAGTTTTCCGACAAATGAGTTGATCGCACAAATAAGAAGTTTCTGTGCAAAATTTCAGCTCCATATTTTCAAAACTGTGGGAGGAGATTGTATATATACAGACAGACGGACGGACAGACAGTCAGACGGACAGACGGACGGACATGGCTAAACTCGTTTTGTCGTCCTGATCAAGAATATATATTCTTTATGTAGTCGGAAATGAATATTTCGATCTGTTACAAACTTCAGCACAAAGTTATTATACTATTTCACATACGTGGAAAGTATAAAAAAAAACATGGGTCCTTTTAAAAATATTCAATATTAATTTTTATGCATAGTTTAAAAAAAAAAAAAATTAAAAATGATCCATTGAAATGCTCTTTTGTAGAATATGTTATCATAAACTAACTAAAAAAAAAAACAAAACCAGTAAGGACGCTATCTTCAGCAAGGCTGAAGCTATAATACTTTTCACTTTGTGTCACTATAAAAAAAAACTAAATGAATAGTTTGCATGCCTCCCTAACAACATAACTGTAATGTTTCAAGTCAATTTGTTCAAAAACAAAAAAGTTTTCCATACAACGGTTCAAGTTTTGCGATAAGTGGGCGTAGCCATGCCCACTTTTGGTCAAAATAGTTTTCATTCCTCCCTAAGAACATAACTGTAAAGTTTCAAGTCAATTGGTTAAAAACAAAAAAGTTTTCCATACAAAGGGTCAAGTTAACCTACAAATGGGCGTGGCCATGCCCACTTTTTATCAAAATAGTTTTTATTCCTCCCTAAGAGCATAACTGCAAAGTTTCAAGTCAATTGGTTAAAAAACAAAAAAGTTTTCCATACAACGGGTCAATTTTCGCTATAAAAGGGCGTGGCTACGCCCACTTTTGGTTAAATAGTTTTCATTCCTCCCTAAGAACATAACTGTAAAGTTTCAAGTCAATTGGTTAAAAACAAAAAAGTTTTCCACACAAAGGGTCAAGTTAAGCTATAAGTGGGCGTGGCCATGCCCACTTTTTATCAAAATAGTTTTTATTCCTCCCTAAGAGCATAACTGCAAAGTTTCAAGTCAATTGGTGTAAAAACAAAAAAGTTTTCCATACAACGGGTCAATTTTCGCTATAAAAGGGCGTGGCCACGCCCACTTTTGGTGAAAACTGTTTTCATTCCACCCTAAGAACAATCCTGTAAAGTTTCAAGTCAGTTGGTTAAAAAAAAAGTTTTCCATGCAACGGGTCAATTTTCGCTATAAGCGGGCGTGGCTACGTTTGGCTACGCCCACTTTTGGTCAAAACAGTTTTCATTCCTCTCTAAGAACATAACTGTAAAGTTTCAAGTCAATTGGTTAAAAAACAAAAAAGTTTTCCATACAACGGGTAAATTTTCGCTATAAGTGGGCGTGGCTACGCGTCTTTACGCCCACTTTTGGTCAAAATAGTTTTCATTCCTCCCTAAGAACATAACTTTAAAATTTCAAGTCAATTGGTTAAGAAACAAAAAAGTTTTCCATACAACGACGTGAATATGGCTTCTCTTCTTCATTTTGTATGGGAGCTACCAGTTCCAGATGTCCAATCTCAATGAAACTTTCAGGCATGTAGTCGGACCATGTAGAACTACTATGTTTAAAATTTCAGCACTCTATTGTACAAAACAAAAAAGTTTTGTATACAACGATTCAAGTTTTGTTCACTTTTCTTCTTCTTTTCGTATGGGAGCTACCTGTTCCAATAATCCGATCATGCTGGTTCCGACGAATGATTCATCGTAATATATTCTAAGACTCTGTGCAAAGTTTCAGCTCGATAGCTTCAAAACTGAGGGACTAGTTTGCATACATACAGACAGACAGACAGACAGACAGACAGACAGACGGACAGACGGACATAGCTAAATCAACTCGTCTTGTCGTCCTGATCAAGAATATATATACTTTATATAGTCGGAAATTAATATTTCGATCTGTTAAAAACTCCGTGACAAAGTTAATATACTATTTCACATAAGTGAAAAGTATAAAAAAAAAAAACGCGTGCAACACAGTACACGTTTTTGAAGTGAAACTTTCTTTAAAAGAAACAAAAAACCTGTAAGGACGCTATCTTCGGTCTTCCCATGCCCATTTTCTGGATTGACTTTCTCTTTATCTTAATATCTTATATACTAAGTTTCATTGTTTTAGCTCATTGCATCCTGAGATAAGCAAATTATAAGTTTTTGTTATAAGAAGGAGTTACCATGCTCAATTTTTGATCAAAATAGTTTTTATGTAATAAAATTGGACGATCTGTGCAACATTTCGGGTCGATGATTTCAAAACAATAAAATGGAAAATTTGCGTGTCTTAGATATATATTACAGATATTTCCACACTCTTCCAAAATCTCACAATTTACTCAGAGATTTTATTATATTCAGCTTTCTTTTAAGTTGTTAAAAATAATTATTTACCAAGAAATAAACTTTATGGTTTCCCCATTAATATGCATTAACACAATTCAATATTTTACATGTTTTCATTAATAAATCTGCGTTTAAAAAACCCTTCCCAAATCAAACAAATTTTTTTAGATGGAAAACAATTAGTGTAAAGCCTCGCCAATCTGCATCTTCAACATCAAGTTTCAAGGATTGAGAAGTACATTCGAATTAAATTGTTGAAATAATTTAAAATTTATAATTATTGTTAAGTTGTATTTGAAGTGGTTAAAAAAACTCGTAAAAATAGTACATTTTTATGAAAATAGGTATGTACCAACCATGTTATTTGGGCAAGTTGGAAAGTGAACATTTTTGAATGCATAAATGCGAAGAAGAAGAATTAATTCAAATGTGCAGAGTGTCTCCCGAAGAACAGAGTCAAATTAACTACCAATGCTCCAATGTGTGGAATCTACTTGACTTTATTCATTGAGTATATAATTTATTATTAGTGTTCACTTTTGGAATATTTTGAATTTGTAAATTAATTGTTTTCATTTGCTAATCACAGCAATGGAAAGAGTATGATTGTCAATTGCAAAATTGAATATAATTGAGATGACGAGATTTGCAGATGAATTCGCGGCTCATATATTATCGCTTGCTTACTGCAAGACTGTCATAACTCGAAAAATGCGATTTTTGAGTTAATTATGCAGGAATGATCATTAACTAAAGCTTTATATTGTGTCAAAGTTTCATGTTTGTATTGTTAATAGTTTCTGAGTTATGCAATTTTTAGTTTTTCATTCCTTATGGAAGTAAGTGCAACTTGAAAACTTTAAACGCGTTTTTCTCGAAACGGCAAATTTTGAGTTATGCCAGTCTTGCAGTAAGCAAGCGTTATGATGCTGATTAGTGACGTTGTTTAGCCACGCTAAGTCGAGGGCAACAACAAACACAAGGTATAAGTTCAGACAGTGTCATAAGTAGCAACAACCACACTGTGCTTGCTTACGCCGAAAATTGCAACAACAAATTTGTTATCATATTTGGAGTAAACATGCCAGGTTAGTTGTTGTTGCTTATGCGCCAGATGGCGAAAGTTACGGTTAAAGAAGAATGCCAAAATTGCAACTAAGCATGTAGTTGTTATTTTTTTTTATGACTACTAAGTTTATGACAACAGACTGTCATTCTATATTTTATTTCATTCTCTAGCAGGCTAAATCATATAAATGTATAGTCTGTCTCTTTTTCATGTCGTTTCATCGAGTTGCAAATCGCACCCATGCTAAAGAAGTTTCACTTCAAAAAATGGTACCTTTTAAAAATATTCAATATTAAGTTTTATGCATTATTTTTATTACAAATTATCTTTTTTAGTGAACGTTACCTTAAAATAACTAAAACACACAAAAAACATGGTTCCTTTTAAAATACTCATTATTAATGTTTATGCATAGATTTTAAAATATCTAATGTTATCCATTGAAATGTACTTTTGAAGTGTATGTAATCATAAACTAAGTAAAAGAAACAAAAAATCATGGTTCGTTTTAAAATATCCAATTTTTATTTTTGTGAATATATTTTAAAAATATCTTAATTCATCCATTGAAATGCTCTGTTTTCGTGATTGTAATCATAAACTAACTAAAAGAAACAAAAAAACATGGTTCCATTAAATAAAAAAATCAAAAAACCATCCATTGTAATGCTCTTTTTTAGTGAACATAATCTAATCATATACAAACTAAAAGAAAAAAAAAACCAATAAGGGCGGTATAGTCGAGTACACTCGTCAATATAATACCCTGCACAAATGGTAGGCGGAGCCACACCCTCAATCTACAAAAACATGTTTATCTCACGTTGCCTATTTAAATAGTGTTGAAAATATCAAGAAAATCGGTCAAAAAATGTTGATTCTACTAAAAATTTAATTTTGTTGGCCTCTGAGGGATAGCCATCAAAGAGAGGGGAAATTTGTGGCATGCAGTTTTTAAGATGTATTATTAGTTGTGGAGATATAGCTTTTTTAAGAAAAATACTAGGAGCGTAGAAATTAAGGGGAGGGGGTAAAATTGTGGTGTACAGTTTTGTAGAGTTACTCATTCTGAGTCTACATACCGACTTTCGTGTTTCTAACTGTTTGGATGTTTGAGTTATAGCATATTCAAAAAGAGGGTGGTGCTGGATGGTCGGCAGGGTGTGGGCGTGGAACAAAACCATTCAAACTTGATCTGCTGCCGAGCATCACGATTCTACCCACCAAATTTCAAGTCGCTAGCTCTTATAGTTTCCGAGAACCATTAGTGAGGACAGACGGAGAGATGGACAGTCAGACGGACGTCGCTTAATCAATTTCTCTTGTCGTCCCGAACAAGAATATATATACTTTATGGGGTACCCCTCCCCTCCTTCACAGCGTTACATACATTTGGCTTTTGCACAAACACAATATACCCTGATACACAATATGTGCAAAGGGTATAAACATGGTTCCCTTTAAATGTATTCAATATTAAATTTTTTGCATAGATTTAAAAAAATCAAAACCCATCCATCATAAACTTACTAAATGAAACAAAAAACATGGTTCCTTTTAAAAATATTCAATATTAATTTTTATGCATAGAATTTAAGAAAAACATCTAAAATCATCCATTGAAATGTTCTTTTGTTGTATTTGTAATTATAAACTAACTAAACGAAACTAAATAACATGGTTCCTTTTAAAAAAAAAATTCAATATTAATTTTTATGCATAGAGTTAAAAAAAAAAACAAAAACCATCCATTAAAATGCTCCTTTTTAGTGAATGTAACCACAAAGTAACTAAAAGAAACAAAAAAACATGGTTCCATTTAAAAATATTCAATATTAATTTTTATGCATAGATTTAAAAAAAAAAAAAATCAAAAATCATTCATTGAAATATTCTTTTGTAGTGTATGTAATCATAAACTAACTAAAAGAAACAAAAAATTATGGTTCGTTTTAAAATATTCAATTTGAATTTTTGTGCATATATTTTAAAACTATCTAAAGTCATCCATTGAAATGCTTTTTTTTTCATGATTGTAATCATAAACTAACTAAAAGAACAAAAAAACATGGTTCCATTATATAAAAAAATCAAAAAACCATCCATTGTAATGCTCTTTTTTAGTGAACGTAATAACAAACTAACTAAAAGAAAAACCAGTAATGACGCTATCTTCAGCAAGGCTTAAGCTATAATAATTTTCACGTTGTGTCACTATAAAAAAATTAAATAAATAGTTTTCATGCCTCCCTAACAACATAACTGTAAGGTTTCAAGTCAATTGGTTAAAAAACAAAAAAGTTTTCCATACAACGGTTCAAGTTTTGCGATAAGTGGGCGAAGCCATGCCCATTTTTGATTAAAATAGTTTTCATTCCTCCCTAAGAACATAACTGTAATGTTCAAGACAATTGGTTAAAAAACAAAAAAGTTTTCCGGCAAATGAGTTGATCGCACAAATAAGAAGTTTCTGTGCAAAATTTCAGCTCGATATTTTCAAAACTGTGGGAGGAGATTGTATATATACAGACAGACGGACGGACAGACGGTCAGACGGATATGGCTAAACTCGTCTTGTCGTCCTGATCAAGAATATATATTCTTTATGTAGTCGGAAATGAATATTTCGATCTGTTACAAACTTCAGCACAAAGTTATTATACTATTTCACATACGTGAAAAGTATAAAAAAAAACATGGGTCCTTTTAAAAATATTCAATATTAATTTTTATGCATAGTTTAAAAAAAAAAAATTAAAAATGATCCATTGAAATGCTCTTTTGTAGAATATGTTATCATAAACTAACTAAAAAAAAAAACAAAACCAGTAAGGACGCTATCTTCAGCAAGGCTGAAGCTATAATACTTTTCACTTTGTGTCACTATAAAAAAAAACTAAATGAATAGTTTGCATGCCTCCCTAACAACATATTTGTAATGTTTCAACTCAATTTGTTCAAAAACAAAAAAGTTTTCCATACAACGGTTCAAGTTTTGCGATAAGTGGGCGTAGCCATGCCCACTTTTGGTCAAAATAGTTTTCATTCCTCCCTAAGAACATAACTGTAAAGTTTCAAGTCAATTCGTTAAAAACAAAAAAGTTGTCCATACAAAGGGTCAAGTTAAGCTATAAATGGGCGTGGCTACGCCCACTTTTGGTTAAATAGTTTTCATTCCTCCCTAAGAACATAACTGTAAAGTTTCAAGTCAATTGGTTAAAAACAAAAAAGTTTTCCGTACAAAGGGTCAAGTTAAGCTATAAGTGGGCGTGGCCATTCCCACTTTTTATCAAAATAGTTATCATTCTTCCCTAAGAGCATAACTGCAAAGTTTCAAGTCAATTGGTTAAAAAACAAAAAAGTTTTCCATACAACGGGTCAATTTTCGCTATAAAATGGCGTGGCCACGCCTACTTTTGGTGAAAACTGTTTTCATTCCACCCTAAGAACAATCCTGTAAAGTTTCAAGTCAGTTGGTTAAAAAAAAAAAAGTTTTCCATGCAACGGGTCAATTTTCGCTATAAGTGGGCGTGGCTACGTTTGGCTACGCCCACTTTTGGTCAAAACAGTTTTCATTCCTCTCTGAGAACATAACTGTAAAGTTTCAAGTCAATTGGTTAAAAAACAAAAAAGTTTTCCATACAACGGGTCAATTTTCGCTATAAGTGGGCGTGGCTACGCGTCTTTACGCCCACTTTTGGTCAAAATAGTTTTCATTCCTCCCTAAGAACATAATTTTAAAATTTCAAGTCAATTGGTTAAGAAACAAAAAAGTTTTCCATACAACGACGTGAATATGGCTTCTCTTCTTCATTTTGTATGGGAGCTACCAGTTCCAGATGTCCAATCTCAATGAAACTTTCAGGCATGTAGTCGGACCATGTAAAACTACTATGTTTAAAATTTCAGCACTCTATTGTACAAAACAAAAAAGTTTTGTATACAACGATTCAAGTTTTGTTCACTTTTCTTCTTCTTTTCGTATGGGAGCTACCTGTTCCAATAATCCGATCATGCTGGTTCCGACGAATGATTCATCGTAATATATTCTAAGACTCTGTGCAAAGTTTCAGCTCGATAGCTTCAAAACTGAGGGACTAGTTTGCATACATACAGACAGACAGACGGACATAGCTAAATCAACTCGTCTTGTCGTCCTGATCAAGAATATATATACTTTATATAGTCGGAAATTAATATTTCGATCTGTTACAAACTCCGTGACAAAGTTAATATACTATTTCACATAAGTGAAAAGTATAAAAAAAAACGCGTGCAACACAGTACACGTTTTTGAAGTGAAACTTTCTTTAAAAGAAACAAAAAACCTGTAAGGACGCTATCTTCGGTCTTCCCATGCCCATTTTCTGGATTGACTTTCTCTTTATCTTAATATCTTATATACTAAGTTTCATTGTTTTAGCTCATTGCATCCTGAGATAAGCAAATTATAAGTTTTTGTTATAAGAAGGCGTTACCATGCTCAATTTTTGATCAAAATAGTTTTTATGTAATAAAATTGGACGATCTGTGCAACATTTTGGGTCGATGATTTCAAAACAATAAAATGGAGAATTTGCGTGTCTTAGATATATATTACAGATATTTCCACACTCTTCCAAAATCTCACAATTTACTCAGAGATTTTATTATATTCAGCTTTCTTTTAAGTTGTTAAAAATAATTATTTACCAAGAAATAAACTTTATGGTTTCCCCATTAATATGCATTAACACAATTCAATATTTTACATGTTTTCATTAATAAATCTGCGTTTAAAAAACCCTTCCCAAATCAAACAAATTTTTTTAGATGGAAAACAATTAGTGTAAAGCCTCGCCAATCTGCATCTTCAACATCAAGTTTCAAGGATTGAGAAGTACATTCGAATTAAATTGTTGAAATAATTTAAAATTTATAATTATTGTTAAGTTGTATTTGAAGTGGTTAAAAAAACTCGTAAAAATAGTACATTTTTATGAAAATAGGTATGTACCAACCATGTTATTTGGGCAAGTTGGAAAGTGAACATTTTTGAATGCATAAATGCGAAGAAGAAGAATTAATTCAAATGTGCAGAGTGTCTCCCGAAGAACAGAGTCAAATTAACTACCAATGCTCCAATGTGTGGAATCTACTTGACTTTATTCATTGAGTATATAATTTATTATTAGTGTTCACTTTTGGAATATTTTGAATTTGTAAATTAATTGTTTTCATTTGCTAATCACAGCAATGGAAAGAGTATGATTGTCAATTGCAAAATTGAATATAATTGAGATGACGAGATTTGCAGATGAATTCGCGGCTCATATATTATGATGCTGATTAGTGACGTTGTTTAGCCACGCTAAGTCGAGGGCAACAACAAACACAAGGTATAAGTTCAGACAGTGTCATAAGTAGCAACAACCTTGCTTGCTTACGCCGAAAATTCCAACAACAAATTTGTTATCATATTTGGAGTAAACCTGCCAGGTTAGTTGTTGTTGCTTATGCGCCAGATGGCGAAAGTTACGGTTAAAGAAGAATGCCAAAATTGCAACTAAGCCTGTAGTTGTTATTTTTTTTTTTATGACTACTAAGTTTATGACAACAGACTGTCATTCTATATTTTATTTCATTCTCTAGCAGGCTAAATCATATAAATGTATAGTCTGTCTCTTTTTCATGTCGTTTCATCGAGTTTCAAATCGCACCCATGCTAAAGAAGTTTCACTTCAAAAAATGGTACCTTTTAAAAATATTCAATATTAAGTTTTATGCATTATTTTTATTACAAATTATCTTTTTTAGTGAACGTTACCTTAAAATAACTAAAACACACAAAAAAACATGGTTCCTTTTAAAATACTCATTATTAATGTTTATGCATAGATTTTAAAATATCTAATGTTATCCATTGAAATGTACTTTTGTAGTGTATGTAATCATAAACTAAGTAAAAGAAACAAAAAATCATGGTTCGTTTTAAAATATCCAATTTTTATTTTTGTGAATATATTTTAAAAATATCTAAATTCATCCATTGAAATGCTCTGTTTTCGTGATTGTAATCATAAACTAACTAAAAGAAACAAAAAAACATGGTTCCATTAAATAAAAAAATCAAAAAACCATCCATTGTAATGCTCTTTTTTAGTGAACATAATCTAATCATAAACAAACTAAAAGAAAAAAAAAACCAATAAGGGCGGTATAGTCGAGTACACTCGTCAATATAATACCCTGCACAAATGGTAGGCGGAGCCACACCCTCAATCTACAAAAACATGTTGATCTCACGTTGCCTATTTAAATAGTGTTGAAAATATCAAGAAAATCGGTCAAAAAATGTTGATTCTACTAAAAATTTAATTTTGTTGGCCTCTGAGGGATAGCCATCAAAGAGAGGGGAAATTTGTGGCATGCAGTTTTTAAGATGTATTATTAGTTGTGGAGATATAGCTTTTTTAAGAAAAATACTAGGAGCGTAGAAATTAAGGGGAGGGGGTAAAATTGTGGTGTACAGTTTTGTAGAGATTCTGAGTCTACATACCAACTTTCATGTTTCTAACTGTTTGGATGTTTGAGTTATAGCATATTCAAAAAGAGGGTGGTGCTGGATGGTCGGCAGGGTGTGGGCGTGGAACAAAACCATTCAAACTTGATCTGCTGCCGAGCATCACGATTCTACCCACCAAATTTCAATTCGCTAGCTCTTATAGTTTCCGAGAACCATTAGTGAGGACAGACGGAGAGATGGACAGTCAGACGGACGTCGCTTAATCAATTTCTCTTGTCGTCCCGATCAAGAATATATATACTTTATGGGGTACCCCTCCCCTCCTTCACAGCGTTACATACATTTGGCTTTTGCACAAACACAATATACCCTGATACACAGTATGTGTAAAGGGTATAAACATGGTTCCCTTTAAATGTATTCAATATTAAATTTTTTGCATAGATTTAAAAAAATCAAAAACCATCCATCATAAACTTACTAAATGAAACAAAAAACATGGTTCCTTTTAAAAATATTCAATATTAATTTTTATGCATAGAATTTAAGAAAAACATCTAAAATCATCCATTGAAATGTTCTTTTGTTGTATTTGTAATTATAAACTAACTAAACGAAACTAAATAACATGGTTCCTTTTAAAAAAAAAATTCAATATTAATTTTTATGCATAGAGTTAAAAAAAAAAAACAACAACCATCCATTAAAATGCTCCTTTTTAGTGTATGTAATCATAAACTAACTAAAAGAAACAAAAAATTATGGTTCGTTTTAAAATATTCAATTTGAATTTTTGTGCATATATTTTAAAACTATCTAAAGTCAATAATTGAAATGCCTTTTTTTAATGATTGTAATCATAAACTAACTAAAAGAACAACCAGTAAGGGCGGTATAGTTGAGTATTCTCAACTATATAATACCCTGTACACACACCTATGTTGATAACACGTTAAACATTCGCCGACAGCAAAAGCAGTGTACCACGATATGGTTTGTGTATTTGCTAATAGTGAGGCAGGGCTCACAGTGCAATGTTGCCATTAGATGGCGCTTTACTACGGGTTTTGATACAAAGCATTGCTGCAAAATTTTAGTGTGTTGGTCTTTGCGGGGAAAGTGGTAGTTTGTTGTATGCAGTTTTAAAAAGGTATGTTATCTGAGTTTGCATACAAAATTTCAGCATTGTATTCTTTATACTTTAGGAGATACAGCAATTTTAAGAAAAAAATGACCTTTTGTTGTGCTCGATGGGCGGGAAGGAATGGGCGTGGCAAAAATTCCTTCAAACTTCATTTAGTGTTCGACCACACGAGACTATCTTCCAAATTTCAAGTCTCTAGCTTTAATAGTTTTCGCAGTGTTAAGTACGGTTTTTGTTACAAATAGGATAAAGCAGTGTTCAAAGCGCAATTTATGCCAAATTTTAACTTGTTTGTCTTTGCGTTGTCACACAGCGTTAAAAATGAAAGTTTGTGGTATGCAGTTTTAAAAAGGTATGTCTACTGAGTTTGCATACAAAATTTCAGCATTGTATTTATTATAGTTTAGGAGATACAGCAATTTTAAGAAAACAACTTTTTGAGGGGAAACGAAGGGGAGGGGGAAAAAATGTGGTATGCAGTTTTGTAGAGCTATACATACTGAGTCTACATACTCATTTTCATGTTTCTAACTCATCAGGTTTTCGAGCTACAGCCTTTTGAAAAAATGGGTGGTGCTCGATGGGCGGGAAGGAGTGGGCGTGGCAAAAAATCCTTCAAACTTGATCTAGCGTTTGACCTCACGAGTCTATCCACCAAATTTCAAGTCTCTAGCTCTTATAGTTTTCGAGAACCATTGGTGAGGACGGACGGACGGACGGACAGACAGGGCTATATCAATTCGTCTTGTCATCCTGATCAAGAATATATATACTTTATAGGGTCCCCCTCCCCTCCTTCTATGCGTTACATACAAACCGTCTCAAACAAACTTAATATACCCTGATACACAGTGTGTGTACAGGGTATAAAAAAACATGGTTCCATTATATAAAAAAATCAAAAAACCATCCATTGTAATGCTCTTTTTTAGTGAACGTAATAACAAACTAACTAAAAGAAAAACCAGTAAGGACGCTATCTTCAGCAAGGCTTAAGCTATAATAATTTTCACGTTGTGTCACTATAAAAAAATTAAATAAATAGTTTTCATGCCTCCCTAACAACATAACTGTAAGGTTTCAAGTCAATTGGTTAAAAAACAAAAAAGTTTTCCATACAACGGTTAAAGTTTTGCGATAAGTGGGCGAAGCCATGCCCATTTTTGATCAAAATAGTTTTCATTCCTCCCTAAGAACATAACTGTAATGTTCAAGTCAATTGGTTAAAAAACAAAAAAGTTTTCCGACAAATGAGTTGATCGCACAAATAAGAAGTTTCTGTGCAAAATTTCAGCTCGATATCTTCAAAACTGTGGGAGGAGATTGTATATATGCAGACAGACGGACGGACAGACGGTCAGACGGACAGACGGACATGACTAAATCAACTCGTCTTGTCGTCCTGATCAAGAATATATATTCTTTATGTAGTCGGAAATGAATATTTCGATCTGTTACAAACTTTAGCACAAAGTTATTATACTATTTCACATACGTGAAAAGTATAAAAAAAACATGGGTCCTTTTAAAAATATTCAATATTAATTTTTATGCATAGTTTTAAAAAAAAAATTAAAAATGATCCATTGAAATGCTCTTTTGTAGAATATGTTATCATAACCTAACTAAAAAAAAAAAACAAAACCAGTAAGGACGCTATCTTCAGCAAGGCTTAAGCTATAATAATTTTCACGTTGTGTCACCATAAAAAAATTAAATAAATAGTTTTCATGCCTCCCTAACAACATAACTGTAAGGTTTCAAGTCAATTGGTTAAAAAACAAAAAAGTTTTCCATACAACGGTTCAAGTTTTGCGATAAGTGGGCGTAACCATGCCCACTTTTGGTCAAAATAGTTTTCATTCCTCCCTAAGAACATAACTTTAAAATTTCAAGTCAATTGGTTAAGAAACAAAAAAGTTTTCCATACAACGACGTGAATATGGCTTCTCTTCCTCTTCTTCATTTTGTATGGGAGCTACCAGTTCCAGATGTCCAATCTCAATGAAACTTTCAGGCATGTAGTTGGACCATGTAAAACTACTATGTTTAAAATTTCAGCACTCTATTGTACAAAACAAAAAAGTTTTGTATACAACGATTCAAGTTTTGTTCACTTTTCTTCTTCTTTTCGTATGGGAGCTACCTGTTCCAATAATCCGATCATGCTGGTTCCGACGAATGATTCATCGTAATATATTCTAAGACTCTGTGCAAAGTTTCAGCTCGATAGCTTCAAAACTGAAGGACTAGTTTGCATACATACAGACAGACAGACAGACAGACGGACAGACGGGCATAGCTAAATCAACTCGTCTTGTCGTCCTGATCAAGAATATATATACTTTATATAGTCGGAAATTAATATTTCGATCTGTTACAAACTCCGTGACAAAGTTAATATACTATTTCACATAAGTGAAAAGTATAAAAAAAAAACGCGTGCAACACAGTACACGTTTTTGAAGTGAAACTTTCTTTAAAAGAAACAAAAAACCTGTAAGGACGCTATCTTCGGTCTTCCCATGCCCATTTTCTGGATTGACTTTCTCTTTATCTTAATATCTTATATACTAAGTTTCATTGTTTTAGCTCATTGCATCCTGAGATAAGCAAATTATAAGTTTTTGTTGTAAGAAGGCGTTACCATGCTCAATTTTTGATCAAAATAGTTTTTATGTAATAAAATTGGACGATCTGTGCATCATTTCGGGTCGATGATTTCAAAACAATAAAATGGAAAATTTGCGTGTCTTAGATATATATTACAGATATTTCCACACTCTTCCAAAATCTCACAATTTACTCAGAGATTTTTAGATGGAAAACAATTAGTGTAAAGCCTCGCCAATCTGCATCTTCAACATCAAGTTTCAAGGATTGAGAAGTACATTCGAATTAAATTGTTGAAATAATTTAAAATTTATAATTATTGTTAAGTTGTATTTGAAGTGGTTAAAAAAACTCGTAAAAATAGTACATTTTTATGAAAATAGGTATGTACCAACCATGTTATTTGGGCAAGTTGGAAAGTGAACATTTTTGAATGCATAAATGCGAAGAAGAAGAATTAATTCAAATGTGCAGAGTGTCTCCCGAAGAACAGAGTCAAGTTAACTACCAATGCTCCAATGTGTGGAATCTACTTGACTTTATTCATTGAGTATATAATTTATTATTAGTGTTCACTTTTGGAATATTTTGAATTTGTAAATTAATTGTTTTCATTTGCTAATCACAGCAATGGAAAGAGTATGATTGTCAATTGCAAAATTGAATATAATTGAGATGACGAGATTTGCAGATGAATTCGCGGCTCATATATTATGATGCTGATTAGTGACGTTGTTTAGCCACGCTAAGTCGAGGGCAACAACAAACACAAGGTATAAGTTCAGACAGTGTCATAAGTAGCAACAACCACACTGTGCTTGCTTACGCCGAAAATTGCAACAACAAATTTGTTATCATATTTGGAGTAAACATGCCAGGTTAGTTGTTGCTGCTTATGCGCCAGATGGCGAAAGTTACGGTTAAAGAAGAATGCCAAAATTGCAACTAAGCATGTAGTTGTTATTTTTTTTTATGACTACTAAGTTTATGACAACAGACTGTCATTCTATATTTTATTTCATTCTCTAGCAGGCTAAATCATATAAATGTATAGTCTGTCTCTTTTTCATGTCGTTTCATCGAGTTTCAAATCGCACCCATGCTAAAGAAGTTTCACTTCAAAAAATGGTACCTTTTAAAAATATTCAATATTAAGTTTTATGCATTATTTTTATTACAAATTATCTTTTTTAGTGAACGTTACCTTAAAATAACTAAAACACACAAAAAAACATGGTTCCTTTTAAAATACTCATTATTAATGTTTATGCATAGATTTTAAAATATCTAATGTTATCCATTGAAATGTACTTTTGTAGTGTATGTAATCATAAACTAAGTAAAAGAAACAAAAAATCATGGTTCGTTTTAGGTAGGTAGGTAGGTTGGTCCGGTGATCCATGAGAGATCTTCGCATAGACCGTGTTGGTCCTTAGCGTACCGGTAGTACATAGAGAGCTTAGTTCAAGCAAATGTGTCCGCTACCAGGTTTGCTTTAAGTGCAAACCTGAGCAGCATGCTGTAGTGTCCTTTCTCCACTGCTTCCAGTGACTCCAGGATCGGCTTGCCTAACAGATCAAGCCTTTGCCTCCCAAGGGCTGGACACTGGCATATTAGATGCTCCAGTGTTTCTCTCACTTCAGGCTCTCTGCATTTCCTGCAGCCATCGTCCCGTGTAAGGCCCATATTTTTAGCATGAACTGCTGTCAAACAGTGCCCCGTCAGCAGGCCTACTAATAAACGACATTTGGCCCTTTCCAGAGACAGTAGGAACTTCGTACGCTTGGCGCACGCACCTCCACACAACTTCCTGGTTAGTTTGCACGTGGTCGTGTCTCTCCATGCACGATCTACGTGTTTCTTGCATTCTTCTGTGATGCTGCCATATAGACATCTTATGGGCACCCCCATGGGTTGCGCTACCTCGCTTGGCAGTTGGGAGCCCTCAGACAGAGCCAGCCTGTCCGCCATTTCGTTTCCATCTATGTCCTGATGGCTGGGAACCCAGTATAACCTTACCCTCCTGCCACTGCGTAAGGCCCTTACTGCCTCCCTGCTTTCCAGCACACATCTGGAACTTATGGTGGCGGATGCCATCGCCCTCAACGCCGCTTGGCTATCCACCAGGATATTTACTCTGTTTATACTTACATCTAATGATGCGCCTATCTCTGCAGCCTTCCCTATGGCAAACACCTCAGCCTGGAATATGCTGCTCTGATCCGGCAGCCTGTAGAAATGGCTCTCGCCACCCTCCATGCAGTAAACCGCCGCACCTACACCACAGTCCATCTTGGATCCGTCAGTGTATATGTTTACTGTTCTTGGCCTTCTTCTCTGGCATTTCTGCCACTCATTGGGGCTCAGGGAAACCTTGACTATCGTTTCGAATTGGGAGATTGGTACCAAATAGTCCGACTCCCTCATTAAACTATTCGTTTTTGCACAATGTCCCTGGGCACACCGCACGAGGTTGCCTGTCACAGCCAGACGCTGCAGCGTCCGTTGGGCAGTCATCCTCGCCTGCACCTCTACGGGAAAGATGTTTAGAAGCGTCTCTAACGCCTTGCTTGGGGTTGTTCTCAGCGCCCCAGTGATACATAACATCGCCTGACGCTGCGCTTTGGCGAGCGCATTTGCGTACGTTCGTTTCTGAAGGGCATGCCACCACACGCATACCCCGTAGAGCATCGTTGGCTGCACCACTGCTGTGAAGATCCAATGCATCAGTCGGGGGGAGAGACCCCATCTGCTGCCTAGCATCTTCTTAGATGCATAGAGCGCTACAGTTGCCCTCTTCACCCTTTCTTCAACTTGGAGCTTCCACATCAATTTACTGTCCAACACGACTCCGAGGTACTTCGTATGTGATACCGGCTTTAGCCTCACACCGTTTAGCTTTGGTGGTATCCATTTAGGAACTTTGTACCTTCTAGTGAACAATACTAGCTCGGTTTTATCTGGATTTATGGACAGGCCTGCTCCTTCCGCCCACCTCGACACTTCCTTAAGTGCTGTGCCCATGACTTCACTGACCGTGGCTGGACAGCGTCCCGTAATAATCAAGCTTATGTCGTCGGCATAGGCTGTAATCTTGGGGGCGCTACCTGCCATGGTTATGAGTAGTTCGTTCACGACAAGGTTCCACAGCAACGGCGACAACACCCCTCCCTGTGGGGTGCCCCTGTGTGCGTCCTTCTCTGTCGTGGCCGCTCCCCATGTGGCTTTTATACGTCTCATGCTCAAGAGTTGTATGATCCATTGGGTTATAACTGCGGGTACATTAGCCGCTCGTAATGCCCGTATAATCGCTGTCGTTGCAACGTTGTTAAAAGCACCGGATACATCTACGAAGGCGCCCAAGGCATATTCTTTGTGATGAAGAGCCGTTTCAATGTTATCGACCAGGGAGTGAAGAGCAGATTCCACTGATTTCCCTCTGGTGTACGCATGCTGATTTGGAGCGACATGCGTGGTGCTAAGACCACCTCTTATGAACACATCCAACAGCTTTTCTAATGTTTTTAGCATGAAGGACGTCAGACTGATAGGTCTGAAGTCCTTCGGGTACACGTGGCTGCATTTCCCCGCCTTTGGTAGGAAGACCACTCTCGCCGTCCTCCACGGCTTTGGTACGTACCTTAGTTGAACACACTTCTTAAAGATCGCAGTCACCCAGGGTACCACTGCATTCTTCGCTTTCTGAAGCATAGCCGGGAAGATCCCATCTAGCCCTGGCGATTTGTACGCTTCGAATGAGTCAATTGCCCATTGGACCTTACTTCCCGTTATCAGTCCTTCCGGTAGGTGGCTTTGGGTGTGCTCACGAACCTCGACCATGCCTTCTATCTCAGTCACTGCTGTACACCCTGGAAAATGCTGTTCTAGAAGAGACTCCAGCGCCTCTTCACAGCCATCTGCCCAGTTACCATCTGCTTTCCGAAGTTGACTATCCATCGCCGGAGCGCTGGAGAGTATCTTCCTGAGCCTCGCGGTTTCCGCCGTCTTTTCCAAGTTTGAGCAGAAATCCCTCCAGGAGGACCTTCTCGCTCTACGAATTAAATTCTTATACAGTCTGAGTCTGTCCTTGTACTCTAGCCGTATCATATCATCGTCCACGATTTTGGTTGCCTTAAACAGCTCCTTCAAATCCCTTCTCATCTCTGCGAGTTCTTTGTTCCACCAGACTGGAAGAGAACGTCGCCTGGGGAGAGTGGGTTTGCAAGCTTCTTTATATGCACTGTTCAGTGTGCCGGTCAGGACATTTAGACCTCTCTCTATGTCCTTCACAGTTCTCACACCCCTGCAGTTTGGGAGTCTGCTTTCCACTAACGTACCGTAGAGCGCCCAGTCCGTATTTCTGGGATTCCGACGAAGCCCAGCCGGGCGCTCCGTTGAAAACATCAGCTTAAAGCTGATGTACCTATGGTCAGAGAAAGATGGCTGATCGAGCACCCTCCATTCCCGCACCCTTGGTTTATTTCCGACAATTAGCGTTAAATCAAGTACATTGGCAGAGGTCGGCCCTACATACGTCGGCTCTCTGCCAACGTTTACTATACTTATGTTAGTTGATAGTATAAATTCTAAAAGAGACTCACCCCTTTCATTAATATCCGCGCTTCCCCACACTTCATGGTGTGAGTTGGCGTCGGTGCCAATCACCACGTCGCCTCCCATCTTTTCGGATGCAGACACCAGCGTCGTCACTTCCGTTGGCGGAGCTGGCTTGTCGTGCTCCATGTAGCTCGACGCCAGCCACGTCACCTCCTTCTTGCGGCCTTCAATAGCCACGACTGTGAGGTCATCTGTGCTGTAATTAGGTAATAAGTAGGCGTGCAACCCTTTCCTTGTTAGGATGGCTGATCTGATTCTACTTACTGCTGTCGGGCGATGTAAATTGAAGTTTTTAGACCTCAGTCCAGAGACCACGTTACCCGACGCAATCCACGGTTCCTGGACTAAGGCCACATCATAGGCTCCTTCCTCCAGCGTCAGAAGGAGCTCAGTGGACGCCACTTTAGATTTGTGGAGGTTGAGCTGCAGGATCTTCAGATCCATGTCTGTTGCTCTGTCCCTCCACAAGCGCGACACCTCCCGTGTCCTCCGTCAGGGTGAGGTCTACCATGGCTTCTAGGCCAAGGTCCTTGTCAACCTCCCCTGCTTCTAGCGTGTTGTCGTTGCCGTCGGTAGGATGGCGCTTCTTGAGGCGAAGGTACACACAACCTAGGCCCCACGCCATCTTACCCTTCCTCTCATACAAGGCGTCCTCAGACTCCTTGTTTATTGCCAGGATGTAGTGCTGGCCGCCATCCCTATTGGGAGTTGGCTCCGACACGTACAGTATCCTCCAGTCCGCCGTCGGGACATCAGGATTTTGTTTCTGGAGCAGCTTTAGCGCAGTCTCCTTCGGCAGTACCCTTGGGATGTACACTTTCGCCTTAGGTGGGGCCGGGATGCTAGTCCGGTCCACCACCTCCAGCTTGGCGTTCTCCCAAAGGCCCTGTAACGTCGGGACCACACCCTTCAGCCACTCCAGCGTAGGATCGTCCTTGCAGCGTAGGACTTTGACGCTGCTGGTCCACCCCGACCCATCAAATGATGGCATTGGGGCGTCCGGCGACGTCTCCATCCTCTCCACAAGGGCGTTCAGCAGCTTTTCTTCCACTCTCTTCCACTGCTCTTGTGTAATCTTTCCGAGTGGATCCGATCTGTCGATGAGGGCAACGACCAAGTGTCGTTTGGCCACATCACTAGCGGACTCCACTCGTTCTTGTGATACCGCGTGGCTCGCCTTCTTGGGCCTCTTGCTCACACGCGTATCCGTCTCACCCGACCTCTGCCGCTTCGTCAAGGCCTCCTCCAGAGCATTTGCGCTCCTGCCATCTGACGCTACAGCCCTTGGGTCGTCACCAAAATGCTTCCGGCCCTCGAGCACTTGTTGTTTTGCCCAGGCCAGCCGCTCTTGTTCGACGGGAGTGAGACGCGCTACGTCTTGTAGCCTTCTGCAGATGCCCAGCGCCGCCTTATATTTCGCCTTCTCTCTCTGCCCTTCACGCGACTTAACCCTGAACCCGTCCCTTCTTGGGGAAACAGCGTCCACCGGTTTAGTCGGCGACGATAGTAGGATCGCCTCCTCTATTGTGTTAGCCGACACAACGCTCTCCAGGTCCGAGTCCGACTCGACCACAGCCCTTGAGCGTTGCATCGCTGCGTTTTTGGAAGTGGTCGGCTTCTCGGCCGCACCAACCTCCGTCCCGGCAGTAGCTTTACAACTGTTGGCACCCTCGTGGAGGGTTCAGACCGAGGATTTTTGCCAGCCATGGTTCGTTTTAAAATATCCAATTTTTATTTTTGTGAATATATTTTAAAAATATCTAAATTCATCCATTGAAATGCTCTGTTTTCGTGATTGTAATCATAAACTAACTAAAAGAAACAAAAAAACATGGTTCCATTAAATAAAAAAATCAAAAAACCATCCATTGTAATGCTCTTTTTTAGTGAACATAATCTAATCATAAACAAACTAAAAGAAAAAAAAAAACCAATAAGGGCGGTATAGTCGAGTACACTCGTCAATATAATACCCTGCACAAATGGTAGGCGGAGCCACACCCTCAATCTACAAAAACATGTTGATCTCACGTTGCCTATTTAAATAGTGTTGAAAATATCAAGAAAATCGGTCAAAAAATGTTGATTCTACTAAAAATTTAATTTTGTTGGCCTCTGAGGGATAGCCATCAAAGAGAGGGGAAATTTGTGGCATGCAGTTTTTAAGATGTATTATTAGTTGTGGAGATATAGCTTTTTTAAGAAAAATACTAGGAGCGTAGAAATTAAGGGGAGGGGGTAAAATTGTGGTGTACAGTTTTGTAGAGATTCTGAGTCTACATACCGACTTTCATGTTTCTAACTGTTTGGATGTTTGAGTTATAGCATATTCAAAAAGAGGGTGGTGCTGGATGGTCGGCAGGGTGTGGGCGTGGAACAAAACCATTCAAACTTGATCTGCTGCCGAGCATCACGATTCTACCCACCAAATTTCAAGTCGCTAGCTCTTATAGTTTCCGAGAACCATTAGTGAGGACAGACGGAGAGATGGACAGTCAGACGGACGTCGCTTAATCAATTTCTCTTGTCGTCCCGATCAAGAATATATATACTTTATGGGGTACCCCTCCCCTCCTTCACAGCGTTACATACATTTGGCTTTTGCACAAACACAATATACCCTGATACACAGTATGTGTAAAGGGTATAAACATGGTTCCCTTTAAATGTATTCAATATTAAATTTTTTGCATAGATTTAAAAAAATCAAAAACCATCCATCATAAACTTACTAAATGAAACAAAAAACATGGTTCCTTTTAAAAATATTCAATATTAATTTTTATGCATAGAATTTAAGAAAAACATCTAAAATCATCCATTGAAATGTTCTTTTGTTGTATTTGTAATTATAAACTAACTAAACGAAACTAAATAACATGGTTCCTTTTAAAAAAAAAATTCAATATTAATTTTTATGCATAGAGTTAAAAAAAAAAAAACAACAACCATCCATTAAAATGCTCCTTTTTAGTGTATGTAATCATAAACTAACTAAAAGAAACAAAAAATTATGGTTCGTTTTAAAATATTCAATTTGAATTTTTGTGCATATATTTTAAAACTATCTAAAGTCAATAATTGAAATGCCTTTTTTTAATGATTGTAATCATAAACTAACTAAAAGAACAAAAAAACATGGTTCCATTATATAAAAAAATCAAAAAACCATCCATTGTAATGCTCTTTTTTAGTGAACGTAATAACAAACTAACTAAAAGAAAAACCAGTAAGGACGCTATCTTCAGCAAGGCTTAAGCTATAATAATTTTCACGTTGTGTCACTATAAAAAAATTAAATAAATAGTTTTCATGCCTCCCTAACAACATAACTGTAAGGTTTCAAGTCAATTGGTTAAAAAACAAAAAAGTTTTCCGACAAATGAGTTGATCGCACAAATAAGAAGTTTCAGTGCAAAATTTCAGCTCGATATCTTCAAAACTGTGGGAGGAGATTGTATATATACAGACAGACGGACGGATAGACGGTCAGACGGACAGACGGACATGGCTAAATCAACTCGTCTTGTCGTCCTGATCAAGAATATATATTCTTTATGTAGTCGGAAATGAATATTTCGATCTGTTACAAACTTCAGCACAAAGTTATTATACTATTTCACATATGTGAAAAGTATAAAAAAAAAACATGGGTCCTTTTAAAAATATTCAATATTAATTTTTATGCATAGTTTTACAAAAAAAATTTAAAATGATCCATTGAAATGCTCTTTTGTAGAATATGTTATCATAAACTAACTAAAAAAAAAAACAAAACCAGTAAGGACGCTATCTTCAGCAAGGCTGAAGCTATAATACTTTTCACTTTGTGTCACTATAAAAAAACTAAATGAATAGTTTTCATGCCTCCCTAACAACATAACTGTAATGTTTCAAGTCAATTTGTACAAAAACAAAAAAGTTTTCCATACAACGGTTCAAGTTTTGCGATAAGTGGGCGTAGCCATGCCCACTTTTGTTCAAAATAGTTTTTATTCCTCCCTAAGAACATAACTGTAAAGTTTCAAGTCAATTGGTTAAAAAACAAAAAAGTTTTCCATACAAAGGGTCAAGTTAAGCTATAAATGGGCGTGCCCATGCCCACTTTTTATCAAAATAGTTTTTATTCCTCCCTAAGAGCATAACTGCAAAGTTTCAAGTCAATTGGTTAAAAAACAAAAAAGTTTTCCATACAACGGATCAATTTTCGCTATAAGTAGGCGTGGCTACGCCCACTTTTGGTTAAATAGTTTTCATTCCTCCCTAAGAATTAACTGTAAAGTTTCAAGTCAATTGGTTAAAAAACAAAAAAGTTTCCCATACAAAGGGTCAAGTTAAGCTATGAATGGGCGTGGCCATGCCCACTTTTTATCAAAATAGTTTTTATTCCTCCCTAAGTGCATAACTGCAAAGTTTCAAGTCAATTGGTTAAAAAACAAAAAAGTTTTCCATACAACGGATCAATTTTCGCTATAAGTAGGCGTGGCCACGCCCACTTTTGGTCAAAACTGTTTTCATTCCACCCTAAGAACAATCCTGTAAAGTTTCAAGTCATTTGTTTAAAAAGAAAAAAGTTTTCCATGCAACGGGTCAATTTTCGCTATAAGTGGGCGTGGATACGCCTGGCTACGCCCACTTTTGGTCAAAATAGTTTTCATTCCTCTCTAAGAACATAACTGTAAAGTTTCAAGTCAATTGGTTAAAAAACAAAAAAGTTTTCCATACAACGACGTGAATATGGCTTCTCTTCCTCTTCTTCATTTTGTATGGGAGCTACCAGTTCCAGATGTCCAATCCCAATGAAACTTTCAGGCATGTAGTCGGACCATGTAAAACTACTATGTTTAAAATTTCAGCACTCTATTGTACAAAACAAAAAAGTTTTGTATACAACGATTCAAGTTTTGTTCACTTTTCTTCTTCTTTTCGTATGGGAGCTACCTGTTCCAATAATCCGATCATGCTGGTTCCGACGAATGATTCATCGTAATATATTCTAAGACTCTGTGCAAAGTTTCAGCTCGATAGCTTCAAAACTGAGGGACTAGTTTGTATACATACAGACAGACAGACGGACATAGCTAAATCAACTCGTCTTGTCGTCCTGATCAAGAATATATATACTTTATATAGTCGGAAATTAATATTTCGATCTGTTACAAACTCCGTGACAAAGTTAATATACTATTTCACATAAGTGAAAAGTATAAAAAAAAAAAACGCGTGCAACACAGTACACGTTTTTGAAGTGAAACTTTCTTTAAAAGAAACAAAAAACCTGTAAGGACGCTATCTTCGGTCTTCCCATGCCTATTTTCTGGATTGACTTTCTCTTTATCTTAATATCTTATATACTAAGTTTCATTGTTTTAGCTCATTGCATCCTGAGATAAGCAAATTATAAGTTTTTGTTATAAGAAGGCGTTACCATGCTCAATTTTTGATCAAAATAGTTTTTATGTAATAAAATTGGACGATCTGTGCAACATTTCGGGTCGATGATTTCAAAACAATAAAATGGAAAATTTGCGTGTCTTAGATATATATTACAGATATTTCCACACTCTTCCAAAATCTCACAATTTACTCAGAGATTTTATTATATTCAGCTTTCTTTTAAGTTGTTAAAAATAATTATTTACCAAGAAATAAACTTTATGGTTTCCCCATTAATATGCATTAACACAATTCAATATTTTACATGTTTTCATTAATAAATCTGCGTTTAAAAAACCCTTCCCAAATCAAACAAATTTTTTTCGATGGAAAACAATTAGTGTAAAGCCTCGCCAATCTGCATCTTCAACATCAAGTTTCAAGGATTGAGAAGTACATTCGAATTAAATTGTTGAAATAATTTAAAATTTATAATTATTGTTAAGTTGTATTTGAAGTGGTTAAAAAAAACTCGTAAAAATAGTACATTTTTATGAAAATAGGTATGTACCAACCATGTTATTTGGGCAAGTTGGAAAGTGAACATTTTTGAATGCATAAATGCGAAGAAGAAGAATTAATTCAAATGTGCAGAGTGTCTCCCGAAGAACAGAGTCAAGTTAACTACCAATGCTCCAATGTGTGGAATCTACTTGACTTTATTCATTGAGTATATAATTTATTATTAGTGTTCACTTTTGGAATATTTTGAATTTGTAAATTAATTGTTTTCATTTGCTAATCACAGCAATGGAAAGATTGTCAATTGCAAAATTGAATATAATTGAGATGACGAGATTTGCAGATGAATTCGCGGCTCATATATTATGATGCTGATTAGTGACGTTGTTTAGCCACGCTAAGTCGAGGGCAACAACAAACACAAGGTATAAGTTCAGACAGTGTCATAAGTAGCAACAACCACACTGCTTGCTTACGCCGAAAATTGCAACAACAAATTTGTTATCATATTTGGAGTAAACATGCCAGGTTAGTTGTTGTTGCTTATGCGCCAGATGGCGAAAGTTACGGTTAAAGAAGAATGCCAAAATTGCAACTAAGCATGTAGTTGTTATTTTTTTTTTATGACTACTAAGTTTATGACAACAGACTGTCATTCTATATTTTATTTCATTCTCTATCAGGCTAAATCATATAAATGTATAGTCTGTCTCTTTTTCATGTCGTTTCATCGAGTTTCAAATCGCACCCATGCTAAAGAAGTTTCATTTAAAAAAATGGTACCTTTTAAAAATATTCAATATTAATTTTTATGCATTATTATACACATGTACACACACTGTGTATCAGGGTATATTAAGTTTGTTTGAGACGGTTTGTATGTAACGCATAGAAGGAGCCCTGTCTGTCCGTCCGTCCATCCATCGGTTCTCACCAATGGTTCTCGAAAACTATAAGAGCTAGAGACTTGAAATTTGGTGGATAGACTCGTGAGGTCAAACGCTAGATCAAGTTTGAAGGAATTTTTGCAACGCCCACTCCTTCCCGCCCATCGAGCACCACCCATTTTTTCAAAAGGCTGTAGCTCGAAAACATAATGAGTTAGAAACATGAAAATGAGTATGTAGACTCAGTATGTATAGCTCTACAAAACTGCATACCACATTTTTTCCCCCTCCCCTTCGTTTCCCCTCAAAAAGTTGTTTCCTTAAAATTGCTGTATCTCCTAAACTATAATAGAAATTTTGTATGCAAGCTCAGTAAACATATCTTTTTAAAACTGCATACCACAAAATTTCATTTTTAACGCTGTGTGACAACGCAAATATAAACAAGTTGAAATTTGGCATAAATTGCAATTTGAAGACTGCTTTATCCTATTTGTAACAAAAACCGTACTTAACACTGCGAAAACTATTAAGGCTAGAGACTTGAAATTTGGAAGATAGACTCGTGTGGTCGAACACTAGATCAAGTTTGAAGTAACTGTGAGCACTTTGAAGCACTGTGAGCCCTGCCTCACTATTAGCAAATACACAAACCATATCGTGGTACACTGCTTTTGGTGTCAGCGAATGTTTAACGTGTTATCAACATAGGTGTGTGTACAGGGTATTATATAGTTGAGAATACTCAACTATACCGCCCTTACTGGTTATTATTAAAAATGATCTTTTTTCGTGAACGTTACCATAAACTAACTAAAACAAACCTAATCATTAACTAACTAAACGAAAGAAAACCAGTAAGGACGCTATCTTCAGCAAGGCTGAAGCTATAATACTTTTCACTTTGTGTCACTACAAAAAAACTAAGTGAATAGTTTTCATGCCTCCCTAACAACATAACTGTTATGTTTCAAGTCAATTCGTTAAAAAACAAAAAAGTTTTCCATACAACGGTTCAAGTTTTGCGATAAGTGTGCGTAGCCATGCCCACTTTTGATCAAAATAGTTTTCATTCCTCCTTAAGAACATTATTTTAAAGTTTCAAGTCAATTGGTTAAAAAGCAAAAAAGTTTTCCATACAACGGGTCAATTTTTGCTATAAAAGGGCGTGGCCTCGCCCACTTTTGGTCAAAACTGTTTTCATTCCTTCCTAAGAACATAACTGTAAAGTTTCAAGTCAATTGGTTAAAAAACAAAGAAGTTTTCCATGCAACGGGTAAATTTTCGCTATAAGTTGGCGTGGCTACGCCTAGCTACGCCCACTTTTCGTCAAAATAGATTTCATTCCTCTCTAAGAACATAACTGCAAAGTTTCAAGTCAATTGGTTAAGCAACAAAAAAGTTTTCCATACAATGGGTCAATTTTCGCTATAAAAGGGCGTGGCCACGCCCACTTTTGGTCAAAACTGTTTTCATTCCACCCTAAGAACAATCCTGTAAAGTTTCAAGTCAGTTGGTTAAAAAAAAAAAAATTTTCCATGCAACGGGTCAATTTTCGCTATAAGTGGGCGTGGCTACGCGTGGTTACGCCCACTTTTGGTCAAAATAGTTTTCATTCCTTCCTAAGAACATAACTGTAAAGTTTCAAGTCAATTGGTTAAAAAACAAAAAAGTTTTCCATACAACGACGTGAATATGGTTTCTCTTCCTCTTCTTCATTTTGTATGGGAGCTACCAGTTCCAGATGTCCAATCTCAATGAAACTTTCAGGCATGTAGTCGGACCATGTAAAACTACTATGTTTAAAATTTCAGCACTCTATTGTACAAAACAAAAAAGTTTTGTATACAACGATTCAAGTTTTGTTCACTTTTTTTCTTCTTTTCGTATGGGAGCTACCTGTTCCAATAATCCGATAATGCTGGTTCCGACGAATGATTCATCGTAATATATTCTAAGACTCTGTGCAAAGTTTCAACTCGATAGCTTCAAAACTGAGGGACTAGTTTGCATACATACAGACAGACAGACAGACAGACGGACAGACGGACATGGCTAAATCAACTCGTCTTGTCGTCCTGATCAAGAATATATATACTTTATATAGTCGGAAATTAATATTTCGATCTGTTACAAACTCCGTGACAAAGTTAATATACTATTTCACATAAGTGAAAAGTATAAAAAAAAACCAGTAAGGACGCTATCTTCAGCAAGGCTGAAGCTATAATACTTTTCACTTTATGTCACTATAAAAAAAAACTAAATGAATAGTTTTCATGCATCCCTAACAACATAACTGTAATGTTTCAAGTCAATTCGTTAAAAAACAAAAAATTTTTCCATACAACGGTTCAAGTTTTGCGATAAGTGGGCGTAGCCATGCCCACATTTGGTCAAAATAGTTTTTATTCCTCCCTAAGAGCGCAACTGCAAAGTTTCAAGTCAATTGGTTAAAAAACAAAAAAGTTTTCCATACAAAGGGTCAATTTTCGCTATAAAAGGGCGTGGCCACGCCCACTTTTGATCAAAATAGTTTTCATTCCTCCCTAAGAGCATAACTGCAAAGTTTCAAGTCAATTGGTTAAAAAACAAAAAAGTTTTCCATACAACTGCTCAATTTTCGCTATAAGTAGGCGTGGCTACGCCCACTTTTGGTTAAAATAGTTTTCATTCCTCCCTAAGAGCATAACTGCAAAGTTTCAAGTCAATTGGTTAAAAAACAAAAAAGTTTTCCATGCAACGGGTCAATTTTCGCTATAAGTGGGCGTGGCTACGCCTGGGTACGCCCACTTTTGGTCAAAATAGTTTTCATTCCTCTCTAAGAACATAACTGTAAAGTTTCAAGTCAATTGGTTAAAAAACAAAAAAGTTTTCCATACAACGGGTAAATTTTCGCTATAAGTGGGCGTGGCTACGCCTGGCTACGCCCACTTTTGGTCAAAATAGTTTTCATTCCTCTCTAAAAACATAACTGCACAGTTTCAAGTCAATTGGTTAAGCAACAAAAAAGTTTTCCATACAACGGGCCAATTTTTGCTATAAAAGGGCGTGGCCACGCCCACTTTTGGTCAAAACTGTTTTCATTCCATCCTAAGAACAATCCTCTAAAGTTTCAAGTCAATTGGTTAAAAAACAAAAAAGTTTTCCATACAACGACGTGAATATGGCTTCTCTTCCTCTTCTTCATTTTGTATGGGAGCTACCAGTTCCAGATGTCCAATCTCAATGACACTTTCAGGCATGTAGTCGGACCATGTAAAACTACTATGTTTAAAATTTCAGCACTCTATTGTACAAAACAAAAAAGTTTTGTATACAACGATTCAAGTTTTGTTCACTTTTTTTCTTCTTTTCGTATGGGAGCTACCTGTTCCAATAATCCGATAATGTTGGTTCCGACGAATGATTCATCGTAATATATTCTAAGACTCTGTGCAAAGTTTCAACTCGACAGCTTCAAAACTGAGGGACTAGTTTGCATACATACAGACAGACAGACAGACGGACAGACGGACATGGCTAAATCAACTCGTCTTGTCGTCCTGATCAAGAATATATATACTTTATATAGTCGGAAATTAATATTTCGATCTGTTACAAACTCCGTGACAAAGTTAATATACTATTTCACATAAGTGAAAAGTATAAAAAAAAACCAGTAAGGACGCTATCTTCAGCAAGGCTGAAGCTATAATACTTTTCACTTTATGTCACTATAAAAAAAACTAAATGAATAGTTTTCATGCCTCCCTAACAACATAACTGTAATGTTTCAAGTCAATTCGTTAAAAAACAAAAAATTTTTCCATACAACGGTTCAAGTTTTGCGATAAGTGGGCGTAGCCATGCCCACATTTGGTCAAAATAGTTTTTATTCCTCCCTAAGAACATAACAGTAAAGTTTAAAGTCAATTGGTTAAAAAACAAAAAAGTTTTCCATACAAAGGGTAAATTTTCGCTATAAAAGGGCGTGGCCACGCCCACTTTTGATCAAAATAGTTTTCATTCCTCCCTAAGAGCATAACTGCAAAGTTTCAAGTCAATTGGTTAAAAAACAAAAAAGTTTTCCATACAACGGGTCAATTTTTTCTATAAGTAGGCGTGGCTACGCCCACTTTTGGTGAAAATAGTTTTCATTCCTCTCTAGGAACATAACTGTAAAGTTTGAAGTCAATTGGTTAAAAAACAAAAAAGTTTTCCATACAAAGGGTCAATTTTCGCTATAAAAGGGCGTGGCTACGCCCACTTTTCGTCAAAATAAATTTCATTCTTCCCTAAGAACATAACTGTAAAGTTTCAAGTCAATTGATTAAAAAACCAAAAAGTTTTCCATGCAAAGGGTCAAGTTAAGCTATAAGTGGGTGTGGCGATGCCCACTTTTGATCAAAATAGTTTTCATTCCTCCCTAAGAGCATAACTGCAAAGTTTCAAGTCAATTGGTTAAAAAACAAAAAAGTTTTCCATACAACTGCTCAATTTTCGCTATAAGTAGGCGTGGCTACGCCCACTTTTGGTTAAAATAGTTTTCATTCCTCCCTAAGAACATAACTGTAAAGTTTCAAGTCAGTTGGTTAAAAAACAAAAAAGTTTTCCATACAACGGGTAAATTTTCGCTATAAGTGGGCGTGGCTACGCGTGGTTACGCCCACTTTTGGTCAAAATAGATTTCATTCCTCCCTAAGAACATAACTTTAAAATTTCAAGTCAATTGGTTAAGAAACAAAAAAGTTTTCCATACAACGACGTGAATATTCCTTCTCTTCCTCTTCTTCATTTTGTATGGGAGCTACCAGTTCCAGATGTCCAATCTCAATGAAACTTTCAGGCATGTAGTCGGACCATGTAAAACTACTCTGTGGCCACGCCCACTTTTGATCAAAATAGTTTTCATTCCTCCCTAAGAGCATAACTGCAAAGTTTCAAGTCAATTGGTTAAAAAACAAAAAAGTTTTCCATACAACTGCTCAATTTTCGCTATAAGTAGGCGTGGCTACGCCCACTTTTGGTTAAAATAGTTTTCATTCCTCCCTAAGAGCATAACTGCAAAGTTTCAAGTCAATTGGTTAAAAAACAAAAAAGTTTTCCATGCAACGGGTCAATTTTCGCTATAAGTGGGCGTGGCTACGCCTGGGTACGCCCACTTTTGGTCAAAATAGTTTTCATTCCTCTCTAAGAACATAACTGTAAAGTTTCAAGTCAATTGGTTAAAAAACAAAAAAGTTTTCCATACAACGGGTAAATTTTCGCTATAAGTGGGCGTGGCTACGCCTGGCTTTCATTCCTCCCTAAGAGCATAACTGCAAAGTTTCAAGTCAATTGGTTAAAAAACAAAAAAGTTTTCCATGCAACGGGTCAATTTTCGCTATAAGTGGGCGTGGCTACGCCTGGGTACGCCCACTTTTGGTCAAAATAGTTTTCATTCCTCTCTAAGAACATAACTGTAAAGTTTCAAGTCAATTGGTTAAAAAACAAAAAAGTTTTCCATACAACGGGTAAATTTTCGCTATAAGTGGGCGTGGCTACGCCTGGCTACGCCCACTTTTGGTCAAAATAGTTTTCATTCCTCTCTAAAAACATAACTGCAAAGTTTCAAGTCAATTGGTTAAGCAACAAAAAAGTTTTCCATACAGCGGGTCAATTTTTGCTATAAAAGGGCGTGGCCACGCCCACTTTTGGTCAAAACTGTTTTCATTCCATCCTAAGAACAATCCTGTAAAGTTTCAAGTCAATTGGTTAAAAAACAAAAAAGTTTTCCATGCAACGGGTCAATTTTCGCTATAAGTGGGCGTGGCTACGCCTGGCTACGCCCACTTTTGGTCAAAATAGTTTTCATTCCTCTCTAAAAACATAACTGCAAAGTTTCAAGTCAATTGGTTAAGCAACAAAAAAGTTTTCCATACAGCGGGTCAATTTTCGCTATAAAAGGGCGTGGCTACGCCCACTTTTCGTCAAAATAAATTTCATTCTTCCCTAAGAACATAACTGTAAAGTTTCAAGTCAATTGATTAAAAAACCAAAAAGTTTTCCATGCAAAGGGTCAAGTTAAGCTATAAGTGGGTGTGGCGATGCCCACTTTTGATCAAAATAGTTTTCATTCCTCCCTAAGAGCATAACTGCAAAGTTTCAAGTCAATTGGTTAAAAAACAAAAAAGTTTTCCATACAACTGCTCAATTTTCGCTATAAGTAGGCGTGGCTACGCCCACTTTTGGTTAAAATAGTTTTCATTCCTCCCTAAGAACATAACTGTAAAGTTTCAAGTCAGTTGGTTAAAAAACAAAAAAGTTTTCCATACAACGGGTAAATTTTCGCTATAAGTGGGCGTGGCTACGCCTGGCTACGCCCACTTTTGGTCAAAATAGTTTTCATTCCTCTCTAAAAACATAACTGCAAAGTTTCAAGTCAATTGGTTAAGCAACAAAAAAGTTTTCCATACAGCGGGTCAATTTTTGCTATAAAAGGGCGTGGCCACGCCCACTTTTGGTCAAAACTGTTTTCATTCCATCCTAAGAACAATCCTGTAAAGTTTCAAGTCAATTGGTTAAAAAACAAAAAAGTTTTCCATACAACGACGTGAATATGGCTTCTCTTCCTCTTCTTCATTTTGTATGGGAGCTACCAGTTCCAGATGTCCAATCTCAATGACACTTTCAGGCATGTAGTCGGACCATGTAAAACTACTATGTTTAAAATTTCAGCACTCTATTGTACAAAACAAAAAAGTTTTGTATACAACGATTCAAGTTTTGTTCACTTTTTTTCTTCTTTTCGTATGGGAGCTACCTGTTCCAATAATCCGATAATGTTGGTTCCGACGAATGATTCATCGTAATATATTCTAAGACTCTGTGCAAAGTTTCAGCTCGATAGCTTCAAAACTGAGGGACTCGTTTGCATACATACAGACAGACAGACAGACAGACGGATAGACGGACATGGCTAAATCAACTCGTCTTGTCGTCCTGATCAAGAATATATATACTTTATATAGTCGGAAATTAATATTTCGATCTGTTACAAACTCCGTGACAAAGTTAATAAACTATTTCACATAAGTGAAAAGTATAAAAAAAAAACGAGTGCAACACAGTACACGTTTTTGAAGTGAAACTTTCTTTAAAAGAAACAAAAAACCTGTAAGGACGCTATCTTCGGTCTTCCCATGCCCATTTTCTGGATTGACTTTCTCTTTATCTTAATATCTTATATACTAAGTTTCATTGTTTTAGCTCATTGCATCCTGAGATAAGCAAATTATAAGTTTTTGCTATAAGAAGGCGTTACCATGCTCAATTTTTGATCAAAATAGTTTTTATGTAATAAAATTGGACGATCTGTGCAACATTTCGGGTCGATGATTTCAAAACAATAAAATGGAAAATTTGCGTGTCTTAGATATATATTATAGATATTTCCACACTCTTCCAAAATCTCACAATTTACTCAGAGATTTTATTATATTCAGCTTTCATTTAAGTTGTTAAAAATAATTATTTACCAAGAAATAAACTTTATGGTTTCCCCATTAATATGCATTAACACAATTCAATATTTTACATGTTTTCATTAATAAATCTGCGTTTAAAAAACCCTTCCCAAATCAAACAAATTTTTTTAGATGGAAAACAATTAGTGTAAAGCCTCGCCAATCTGCATCTTCAACATCAAGTTTCAAGGATTGAGAAGTACATTCGAATTAAATTGTTGAAATAATTTAAAATTTATAATTATTGTTAAGTTGTATTTGAAGTGGTTAAAAAAAACTCGTAAAAATAGTACATTTTTATGAAAATAGGTATGTACCAACCATGTTATTTGGGCAAGTTGGAAAGTGAACATTTTTGAATGCATAAATGCGAAGAAGAAGAATTAATTCAAATGTGCAGAGTGTCTCCCGAAGAACAGAGTCAAGTTAACTACCAATGCTCCAATGTGTGGAATCTACTTGACTTTATTCATTGAGAATATAATTTATTATTAGTGTTCACTTTTGGAATATTTTGAATTTGTAAATTAATTGTTTTCATTTGCTAATCACAGCAATGGAAAGAGTATGATTGTCAATTGCAAAATTGAATATAATTGAGATGACGAGATTTGCAGATGAATTCGTGGCTCATATATTATGATGCTGATTAGTGACGTTGTTTAGCCACGCTAAGTCGAGGGCAACAACAAACACAAGGTATAAGTTCAGACAGTGTCATAAGTAGCAACAACCACACTGTGCTTGCTTACGCCGAAAATTGCAACAACAAATTTGTTATCATATTTGGAGTAAACATGCCAGGTTAGTTGTTGTTGCTTATGCGCCAGATGGCGAAAGTTACGATTAAAGAAAAATGCCAAAATTGCAACTAAGCATGTAGTTGTTATTTTTTTTTATGACTACTAAGTTTATGACAACAGACTGTCATTCTATATTTTATTTCATTCTCTATCAGGCTAAATCATATAAATGTATAGTCTGTCTCTTTTTCATGTCGTTTCATCGAGTTTCAAATCGCACCCATGCCAAAGAAGTTTCATTTCAAAAAATGGTACCTTTTAAAAATATTCAATATTAATTTTTATGCATTATTATACCCTGTACACACACTGTGTATCAGGGTATATTAAGTTTGTTTGAGACGGTTTGTATGTAACGCGTAGAAGGAAGGGAGGGGGACCCTATAAAGTATATATATTCTTGATCAGGATGACAAGACGAATTGATATAGCCCTGTCTGTCGGTCCGTCCATCCGTCCGTCCTCACCAATGGTTCTCGAAAACTATAAGAGCTAGAGACTTGAAATTTGGTGGATAGACTCGTGAGGTCAAACGCTAGATCAAGTTTGAAGGAATTTTTGCCACGCCCACTCCTTCCCGCCCATCGAGCACCACCCATTTTTTCAAAAGGCTGTAGCTCGAAAACATAATGAGTTAGAAACATGAAAATGAGTATGTAGACTCAGTAAGCTCTACAAAACTGCATACCACATTTTTTCCCCCTCCCCTTCGTTTCCCCACAAAAAGTTGTTTCCTGAAAATTGCTGTATCTCCTAAACTATAATAGATACAATGCCGAAATTTTGTATGCAAGCTCAGTGAACATGTTTTTTTAAAACTGCATACCACAAAATTTAATTTTTAACGCTGTGTGACAACGCAAATACAAACAAGTTGAAATTTGGCATAAATTGCGATTGGAAAACTGCTTTATCCTATTTGTAGCAAAAACCGTACTTAACACTGCGAAAACTATTAAGGCTAGAGACTTGAAATTTGGAAGATATCCTCGTGTGGTCGAACACTAGATCAAGTTTGAAGTAATTTTGGCCACGCCCATTCCTTCCCGCCCATGGAGCACAACAAAAGGTCATTTTTTCTTAAAATTGCTGTATCTCCTAAAGTATAAAGAATACAATGCTGAAATTTTGTATGCAAACTCAGATAACATACCTTTTTAAAACTGCATACAACAAACTACCACTTTCCAAGCAAAGACCAACACACTAAAATTTTGCAGCAATGCTTTGTAACAAAATCCGTACTAAAGCGCCATCTAATGGCAACATTGCACTGTGAGCCCTGCCTCACTATTAGCAAATACACAAACCATATCGTGGTACACTGCTTTTGGTGTCAGCAAATGTTTAACGTGTTATCAACATAGGTGTGTGTACAGGGTATTATATAGTTGAGAATACTCAACTATACCGCCCTTACTGGTTTTTATTAAAAATGATCTTTTTTCGTGAACGTTACCATAAACTAACTAAAACAAACAAAAAAACATGGTTCCTTTTAAAATACTCATTATTAATGTTTATGCATAGATTTTAAAAAAATCTAATGTCATCCATTGAAATGTACTTTTGTAGTGTATGTAATCATAAACTAACTAAAAGAAACAAAAAATCATGATTCTTTTTAAAATATTCAATTTTTATTTTTGTGCATATATTTTAAAAATATCTAAATTCATCCATTGAAATGCTCTGTTTTCGTGATTGTAATCATAAACTAACTAAAAGAAACAAAAAAAAATGGTTCCATTAAATAAAAAAATCCAAAAACATCCATTGTAATGCTCTTTTTTTAGTGAACGTAATCATAAAGTAACTAAAAAAAAAAAAAAACATGGGTCCTTTTAAAAATATATAATATTAATTTTTATGCATAGATTTAAAAAAAATCAAAAATGATCCATTGAAATGCTCTTTTGTAGTGATTGTAATCATAAACTAACTAAACGAAAGAAAACCAGTAAGGACGCTATCTTCAGCAAGGCTGAAGCTATAATACTTTTCACTTTGTGTCACTACAAAAAAAACTAAGTGAATAGTTTTCATGCCTCCCTAACAACATAACTGTAATGTTTCAAGTCAATTCGTTAAAAAACAAAAAAGTTTTCCATACAACGGTTCAAGTTTTGCGATAAGTGTGCGTAGCCATGCCCACTTTTGATCAAAATAGTTTTCATTCCTCCTTAAGAACATAATTCTAAAGTTTCAAGTCAATTGATTAAAAAGCAAAAAAGTTTTCCATACAACGGGTCAGTTTTTGCTATAAAAGGGCGTGGCCTCGCCCACTTTTGGTCAAAACTGTTTTCATTCCTTCCTAAGAACATAACTGAAAAGTTTCAAGTCAATTGGTTAAAAAACAAAGAAGTTTTCCATGCAACGGGTCAATTTTCGCTATAAGTGGGCGTGGCTACGCCTGGGTACGCCCACTTTTGGTCAAAATAGTTTTCATTCCTTCCTAAGAACATAACTGAAAAGTTTCAAGTCAATTGGTTAAAAAACAAAGAAGTTTTCCATGCAACGGGTCAATTTTTGCTATAAGTGGGCGTGGCTACGCCTGGGTACGCCCACTTTTGGTCAAAATAGTTTTCATTCCTCTCTAAGAACATAACTGTAAAGTTTCAACTCAATTGGTTAAAAAACAAAAAAGTTTTCCATACAACGGGTAAATTTTCGCTATTAGTGGGCGTGGCTACGCCTGGCTACGCCCACTTTTGGTCAAAATAGTTTTCATTCCTCTCTAAGAACATAACTCCAAAGTTTCAAGTCAATTGGTTAAGCAACAAAAAAGTTTTCCATACAACGGGTCAATTTTCGCTATAAAAGGGCGTGGCCACGCCCACTTTTGGTCAAAACTGTTTTCATTCCATCCTAAGAACAATCCTGTAAAGTTTCAAGTCAGTTGGTTAAAAAAAAAAAGTTTTCCATGCAACGGGTCAATTTTCGCTATAAGTGGGCGTGGCTACGCGTGGTTACGCCCACTTTTGGTCAAAATAGTTTTCATTCCTTCCTAAGAACATAACTGTAAAGTTTCAAGTCAATTGGTTAAAAAACAAAAAAGTTTTCCATACAACGACGTGAATATGGTTTCTCTTCCTCTTCTTCATTTTGTATGGGAGCTACCAGTTCCAGATGTCCAATCTCAATGAAACTTTCAGGCATGTAGTCGGACCATGTAAAACTACTATGTTTAAAATTTCAGCACTCTATTGTACAAAACAAAAAAGTTTTGTATACAACGATTCAAGTTTTGTTCACTTTTTTTCTTCTTTTCGTATGGGAGCTACCTGTTCCAATAATCCGATAATGCTGGTTCCGACGAATGATTCATCGTAATATATTCTAAGACTCTGTGCAAAGTTTCAACTCGATAGCTTCAAAACTGAGGGACTAGTTTGCATACATACAGACAGACAGACAGACAGACGGACAGACGGACATGGCTAAATCAACTCGTCTTGTCGTCCTGATCAAGAATATATATACTTTATATAGTCGGAAATTAATATTTCGATCTGTTACAAACTCCGTGACAAAGTTAATATACTATTTCACATAAGTGAAAAGTATAAAAAAAAACCAGTAAGGACGCTATCTTCAGCAAGGCTGAAGCTATAATACTTTTCACTTTATGTCACTATAAAAAAAAACTAAATGAATAGTTTTCATGCATCCCTAACAACATAACTGTAATGTTTCAAGTCAATTCGTTAAAAAACAAAAAATTTTTCCATACAACGGTTCAAGTTTTGCGATAAGTGGGCGTAGCCATGCCCACATTTGGTCAAAATAGTTTTTATTCCTCCCTAAGAGCGCAACTGCAAAGTTTCAAGTCAATTGGTTAAAAAACAAAAAAGTTTTCCATACAAAGGGTCAATTTTCGCTATAAAAGGGCGTGGCCACGCCCACTTTTGATCAAAATAGTTTTCATTCCTCCCTAAGAGCATAACTGCAAAGTTTCAAGTCAATTGGTTAAAAAACAAAAAAGTTTTCCATACAACTGCTCAATTTTCGCTATAAGTAGGCGTGGCTACGCCCACTTTTGGTTAAAATAGTTTTCATTCCTCCCTAAGAGCATAACTGCAAAGTTTCAAGTCAATTGGTTAAAAAACAAAAAAGTTTTCCATGCAACGGGTCAATTTTCGCTATAAGTGGGCGTGGCTACGCCTGGGTACGCCCACTTTTGGTCAAAATAGTTTTCATTCCTCTCTAAGAACATAACTGTAAAGTTTCAAGTCAATTGGTTAAAAAACAAAAAAGTTTTCCATACAACGGGTAAATTTTCGCTATAAGTGGGCGTGGCTACGCCTGGCTACGCCCACTTTTGGTCAAAATAGTTTTCATTCCTCTCTAAAAACATAACTGCAAAGTTTCAAGTCAATTGGTTAAGCAACAAAAAAGTTTTCCATACAACGGGCCAATTTTTGCTATAAAAGGGCGTGGCCACGCCCACTTTTGGTCAAAACTGTTTTCATTCCATCCTAAGAACAATCCTCTAAAGTTTCAAGTCAATTGGTTAAAAAACAAAAAAGTTTTCCATACAACGACGTGAATATGGCTTCTCTTCCTCTTCTTCATTTTGTATGGGAGCTACCAGTTCCAGATGTCCAATCTCAATGACACTTTCAGGCATGTAGTCGGACCATGTAAAACTACTATGTTTAAAATTTCAGCACTCTATTGTACAAAACAAAAAAGTTTTGTATACAACGATTCAAGTTTTGTTCACTTTTTTTCTTCTTTTCGTATGGGAGCTACCTGTTCCAATAATCCGATAATGTTGGTTCCGACGAATGATTCATCGTAATATATTCTAAGACTCTGTGCAAAGTTTCAACTCGACAGCTTCAAAACTGAGGGACTAGTTTGCATACATACAGACAGACAGACAGACGGACAGACGGACATGGCTAAATCAACTCGTCTTGTCGTCCTGATCAAGAATATATATACTTTATATAGTCGGAAATTAATATTTCGATCTGTTACAAACTCCGTGACAAAGTTAATATACTATTTCACATAAGTGAAAAGTATAAAAAAAAACCAGTAAGGACGCTATCTTCAGCAAGGCTGAAGCTATAATACTTTTCACTTTATGTCACTATAAAAAAAACTAAATGAATAGTTTTCATGCCTCCCTAACAACATAACTGTAATGTTTCAAGTCAATTCGTTAAAAAACAAAAAATTTTTCCATACAACGGTTCAAGTTTTGCGATAAGTGGGCGTAGCCATGCCCACATTTGGTCAAAATAGTTTTTATTCCTCCCTAAGAACATAACAGTAAAGTTTAAAGTCAATTGGTTAAAAAACAAAAAAGTTTTCCATACAAAGGGTAAATTTTCGCTATAAAAGGGCGTGGCCACGCCCACTTTTGATCAAAATAGTTTTCATTCCTCCCTAAGAGCATAACTGCAAAGTTTCAAGTCAATTGGTTAAAAAACAAAAAAGTTTTCCATACAACGGGTCAATTTTTTCTATAAGTAGGCGTGGCTACGCCCACTTTTGGTC
The DNA here is from genome assembly GCA_034638295.1 of Phortica okadai. Classification (NCBI taxonomy): domain Eukaryota; kingdom Metazoa; phylum Arthropoda; class Insecta; order Diptera; family Drosophilidae; genus Phortica; species Phortica okadai. The sequence continues at coordinate 24,335,980 of CM067851.1, read as the reverse complement.
AAAATAGTTTTCATTCCTCTCTAGGAACATAACTGTAAAGTTTGAAGTCAATTGGTTAAAAAACAAAAAAGTTTTCCATACAAAGGGTCAATTTTCGCTATAAAAGGGCGTGGCTACGCCCACTTTTCGTCAAAATAAATTTCATTCTTCCCTAAGAACATAACTGTAAAGTTTCAAGTCAATTGATTAAAAAACCAAAAAGTTTTCCATGCAAAGGGTCAAGTTAAGCTATAAGTGGGTGTGGCGATGCCCACTTTTGATCAAAATAGTTTTCATTCCTCCCTAAGAGCATAACTGCAAAGTTTCAAGTCAATTGGTTAAAAAACAAAAAAGTTTTCCATACAACTGCTCAATTTTCGCTATAAGTAGGCGTGGCTACGCCCACTTTTGGTTAAAATAGTTTTCATTCCTCCCTAAGAACATAACTGTAAAGTTTCAAGTCAGTTGGTTAAAAAACAAAAAAGTTTTCCATACAACGGGTAAATTTTCGCTATAAGTGGGCGTGGCTACGCGTGGTTACGCCCACTTTTGGTCAAAATAGATTTCATTCCTCCCTAAGAACATAACTTTAAAATTTCAAGTCAATTGGTTAAGAAACAAAAAAGTTTTCCATACAACGACGTGAATATTCCTTCTCTTCCTCTTCTTCATTTTGTATGGGAGCTACCAGTTCCAGATGTCCAATCTCAATGAAACTTTCAGGCATGTAGTCGGACCATGTAAAACTACTCTGTGGCCACGCCCACTTTTGATCAAAATAGTTTTCATTCCTCCCTAAGAGCATAACTGCAAAGTTTCAAGTCAATTGGTTAAAAAACAAAAAAGTTTTCCATACAACTGCTCAATTTTCGCTATAAGTAGGCGTGGCTACGCCCACTTTTGGTTAAAATAGTTTTCATTCCTCCCTAAGAGCATAACTGCAAAGTTTCAAGTCAATTGGTTAAAAAACAAAAAAGTTTTCCATGCAACGGGTCAATTTTCGCTATAAGTGGGCGTGGCTACGCCTGGGTACGCCCACTTTTGGTCAAAATAGTTTTCATTCCTCTCTAAGAACATAACTGTAAAGTTTCAAGTCAATTGGTTAAAAAACAAAAAAGTTTTCCATACAACGGGTAAATTTTCGCTATAAGTGGGCGTGGCTACGCCTGGCTACGCCCACTTTTGGTCAAAATAGTTTTCATTCCTCTCTAAAAACATAACTGCAAAGTTTCAAGTCAATTGGTTAAGCAACAAAAAAGTTTTCCATACAGCGGGTCAATTTTTGCTATAAAAGGGCGTGGTCACGCCCACTTTTGGTCAAAACTGTTTTCATTCCATCCTAAGAACAATCCTGTAAAGTTTCAAGTCAATTGGTTAAAAAACAAAAAAGTTTTCCATACAACGACGTGAATATGGCTTCTCTTCCTCTTCTTCATTTTGTATGGGAGCTACCAGTTCCAGATGTCCAATCTCAATGACACTTTCAGGCATGTAGTCGGACCATGTAAAACTACTATGTTTAAAATTTCAGCACTCTATTGTACAAAACAAAAAAGTTTTGTATACAACGATTCAAGTTTTGTTCACTTTTTTTCTTCTTTTCGTATGGGAGCTACCTGTTCCAATAATCCGATAATGTTGGTTCCGACGAATGATTCATCGTAATATATTCTAAGACTCTGTGCAAAGTTTCAACTCGACAGCTTCAAAACTGAGGGACTAGTTTGCATACATACAGACAGACAGACAGACAGACGGACAGACGGACATGGCTAAATCAACTCGTCTTGTCGTCCTGATCAAGAATATATATACTTTATATAGTCGGAAATTAATATTTCGATCTGTTACAAACTCCGTGACAAAGTTAATATACTATTTCACATAAGTGAAAAGTATAAAAAAAAACCAGTAAGGACGCTATCTTCAGCAAGGCTGAAGCTATAATACTTTTCACTTTATGTCACTATAAAAAAAACTAAATGAATAGTTTTCATGCCTCCCTAACAACATAACTGTAATGTTTCAAGTCAATTCGTTAAAAAACAAAAAATTTTTCCATACAACGGTTCAAGTTTTGCGATAAGTGGGCGTAGCCATGCCCACATTTGGTCAAAATAGTTTTTATTCCTCCCTAAGAACATAACAGTAAAGTTTAAAGTCAATTGGTTAAAAAACAAAAAAGTTTTCCATACAAAGGGTAAATTTTCGCTATAAAAGGGCGTGGCCACGCCCACTTTTGATCAAAATAGTTTTCATTCCTCCCTAAGAGCATAACTGCAAAGTTTCAAGTCAATTGGTTAAAAAACAAAAAAGTTTTCCATACAACGGGTCAATTTTTTCTATAAGTAGGCGTGGCTACGCCCACTTTTGGTCAAAATAGTTTTCATTCCTCTCTAGGAACATAACTGTAAAGTTTGAAGTCAATTGGTTAAAAAACAAAAAAGTTTTCCATACAAAGGGTCAATTTTCGCTATAAAAGGGCGTGGCTACGCCCACTTTTCGTCAAAATAAATTTCATTCCTCCCTAAGAACATAACTGTAAAGTTTCAAGTCAATTGATTAAAAAACCAAAAAGTTTTCCATGCAAAGGGTCAAGTTAAGCTATAAGTGGGTGTGGCGATGCCCACTTTTGATCAAAATAGTTTTCATTCCTCCCTAAGAGCATAACTGCAAAGTTTCAAGTCAATTGGTTAAAAAACAAAAAAGTTTTCCATACAACTGCTCAATTTTCGCTATAAGTAGGCGTGGCTACGCCCACTTTTGGTTAAAATAGTTTTCATTCCTCCCTAAGAACATAACTGTAAAGTTTCAAGTCAGTTGGTTAAAAAACAAAAAAGTTTTCCATACAACGGGTAAATTTTCGCTATAAGTGGGCGCGGCTACGCGTGGTTACGCCCACTTTTGGTCAAAATAGATTTCATTCCTCCCTAAGAACATAACTTTAAAATTTCAAGTCAATTGGTTAAGAAACAAAAAAGTTTTCCATACAACGACGTGAATATTCCTTCTCTTCCTCTTCTTCATTTTGTATGGGAGCTACCAGTTCCAGATGTCCAATCTCAATGAAACTTTCAGGCATGTAGTCGGACCATGTAAAACTACTATGTGGCCACGCCCACTTTTGATCAAAATAGTTTTCATTCCTCCCTAAGAGCATAACTGCAAAGTTTCAAGTCAATTGGTTAAAAAACAAAAAAGTTTTCCATACAACTGCTCAATTTTCGCTATAAGTAGGCGTGGCTACGCCCACTTTTGGTTAAAATAGTTTTCATTCCTCCCTAAGAGCATAACTGCAAAGTTTCAAGTCAATTGGTTAAAAAACAAAAAAGTTTTCCATGCAACGGGTCAATTTTCGCTATAAGTGGGCGTGGCTACGCCTGGGTACGCCCACTTTTGGTCAAAATAGTTTTCATTCCTCTCTAAGAACATAACTGTAAAGTTTCAAGTCAATTGGTTAAAAAACAAAAAAGTTTTCCATACAACGGGTAAATTTTCGCTATAAGTGGGCGTGGCTACGCCTGGCTACGCCCACTTTTGGTCAAAATAGTTTTCATTCCTCTCTAAAAACATAACTGCAAAGTTTCAAGTCAATTGGTTAAGCAACAAAAAAGTTTTCCATACAACGGGTCAATTTTTGCTATAAAAGGGCGTGGCCACGCCCACTTTTGGTCAAAACTGTTTTCATTCCATCCTAAGAACAATCCTGTAAAGTTTCAAGTCAATTGGTTAAAAAACAAAAAAGTTTTCCATACAACGACGTGAATATGGCTTCTCTTCCTCTTCTTCATTTTGTAAGGGAGCTACCAGTTCCAGATGTCCAATCTCAATGACACTTTCAGGCATGTAGTCGGACCATGTAAAACTACTATGTTTAAAATTTCAGCACTCTATTGTACAAAACAAAAAAGTTTTGTATACAACGATTCAAGTTTTGTTCACTTTTTTTCTTCTTTTCGTATGGGAGCTACCTGTTCCAATAATCCGATAATGTTGGTTCCGACGAATGATTCATCGTAATATATTCTAAGACTCTGTGCAAAGTTTCAACTCGACAGCTTCAAAACTGAGGGACTAGTTTGCATACATACAGACAGACAGACAGACAGACGGACAGACGGACATGGCTAAATCAACTCGTCTTGTCGTCCTGATCAAGAATATATATACTTTATATAGTCGGAAATTAATATTTCGATCTGTTACAAACTCCGTGACAAAGTTAATATACTATTTCACATAAGTGAAAAGTATAAAAAAAAAACCAGTAAGGACGCTATCTTCAGCAAGGCTGAAGCTATAATACTTTTCACTTTATGTCACTATAAAAAAAACTAAATGAATAGTTTTCATGCCTCCCTAACAACATAACTGTAATGTTTCAAGTCAATTCGTTAAAAAACAAAAAATTTTTCCATACAACGGTTCAAGTTTTGCGATAAGTGGGCGTAGCCATGCCCACATTTGGTCAAAATAGTTTTTATTCCTCCCTAAGAACATAACAGTAAAGTTTAAAGTCAATTGGTTAAAAAACAAAAAAGTTTTCCATACAAAGGGTAAATTTTCGCTATAAAAGGGCGTGGCCACGCCCACTTTTGATCAAAATAGTTTTCATTCCTCCCTAAGAGCATAACTGCAAAGTTTCAAGTCAATTGGTTAAAAAACAAAAAAGTTTTCCATACAACGGGTCAATTTTTTCTATAAGTAGGCGTGGCTACGCCCACTTTTGGTCAAAATAGTTTTCATTCCTCTCTAGGAACATAACTGTAAAGTTTGAAGTCAATTGGTTAAAAAACAAAAAAGTTTTCCATACAAAGGGTCAATTTTCGCTATAAAAGGGCGTGGCTACGCCCACTTTTCGTCAAAATAAATTTCATTCCTCCCTAAGAACATAACTGTAAAGTTTCAAGTCAATTGATTAAAAAACCAAAAAGTTTTCCATGCAAAGGGTCAAGTTAAGCTATAAGTGGGTGTGGCGATGCCCACTTTTGATCAAAATAGTTTTCATTCCTCCCTAAGAGCATAACTGCAAAGTTTCAAGTCAATTGGTTAAAAAACAAAAAAGTTTTCCATACAACTGCTCAATTTTCGCTATAAGTAGGCGTGGCTACGCCCACTTTTGGTTAAAATAGTTTTCATTCCTCCCTAAGAACATAACTGTAAAGTTTCAAGTCAGTTGGTTAAAAAACAAAAAAGTTTTCCATACAACGGGTAAATTTTCGCTATAAGTGGGCGTGGCTACGCGTGGTTACGCCCACTTTTGGTCAAAATAGATTTCATTCCTCCCTAAGAACATAACTTTAAAATTTCAAGTCAATTGGTTAAGAAACAAAAAAGTTTTCCATACAACGACGTGAATATTCCTTCTCTTCCTCTTCTTCATTTTGTATGGGAGCTACCAGTTCCAGATGTCCAATCTCAATGAAACTTTCAGGCATGTAGTCGGACCATGTAAAACTACTATGTTTAAAATTTCAGCACTCTATTGTACAAAACAAAAAAGTTTTCCATACAACGATTCAAGTTTGGTTCACTTTTCTTCTTCTTTTCGTATGGGAGCTACCTGTTCCAACAATCCGATCATGCTGGTTCCGACGAATGATTCATCGTAATATATTCTAAGACTCTGTGCAAAGTTTCAGCTCGATAGCTTCAAAACTGAGGGACTAGTTTGCATACATACAGACAGACAGACAGACGGACAGACGGACATGGCTAAATCAACTCGTCTTGTCGTCCTGATCAAGAATATATATACTTTATATAGTCGGAAATTAATATTTCGATCTGTTACAAACTCCGTGACAAAGTTAATATACTATTTCACATAAGTGAAAAGTATAAAAAAAAAAACGCGTGCAACACAGTACACGTTTTTGAAGTGAAACTTTCTTTAAAAGAAACAAAAAACTTGTAAGGACGCTATCTTCGGTCTTCCCATGCCCATTTTCTGGATTGACTTTCTCTTTATCTTAATATCTTATATACTATGTTTCATTGTTTTAGCTCATTGCATCCTGAGATAAGCAAATTATAAGTTTTTGCTATAAGAAGGCGTTACCATGCTCAATTTTTGATCAAAATAGTTGTTATGTAATAAAATTGGACGATCTGTGCAACATTTCGGGTCGATGATTTCAAAACAAAAAAATGGAAAATTTGCGTGTCTTAGATATATATTACAGATATTTCCACACTCTTCCAAAATCTCATAATTTACTCAGAGATTTTATTATATTCAGCTTTCTTTTAAGTTGTTAAAAATAATTATTTACCAAGAAATAAACTTTATGGTTTCCCCATTAATATGCATTAACACAATTCAATATTTTACATGTTTTCATTAATAAATCTGCGTTTAAAAAACCCTTCCCAAATCAAACAAATTTTTTTAGATGGAAAACAATTAGTGTAAAGCCTCGCCAATCTGCATCTTCAACATCAAGTTTCAAGGATTGAGAAGTACATTCGAATTAAATTGTTGAAATAATTTAAAATTTATAATTATTGTTAAGTTGTATTTGAAGTGGTTAAAAAAACTCGTAAAAATAGTACATTTTTATGAAAATAGGTATGTACAAACCATGTTATTTGGGCAAGTTGGAAAGTGAACATTTTTGAATGCATAAATGCGAAGAAGAAGATTTAATTCAAATGTGCAGAGTGTCTCCCGAAGAACAGAGTCAAGTTAACTACCAATGCTCCAATGTGTGGAATCTACTTGACTTTATTCATTGAGTATATAATTTATTATTAGTGTTCACTTTTGGAATATTTTGAATTTGTAAATTAATTGTTTTCATTTGCTAATCACAGCAATGGAAAGAGTATGATTGTCAATTGCAAAATTGAATATAATTGAGATGACGAGATTTGCAGATGAATTCGCGGCTCATATATTATGATGCTGATTAGTGACGTTGTTTAGCCACGCTAAGTCGAGGGCAACAACAAACACAAGGTATAAGTTCAGACAGTGTCATAAGTAGCAACAACCACACTGTGCTTGCTTACGCCGAAAATTGCAACAACAAATTTGTTATCATATTTGGAGTAAACATGCCAGGTTAGTTGTTGTTGCTTATGCGCCAGATGGCGAAAGTTACGGTTAAAGAAGAATGCCAAAATTGCAACTAAGCATGTAGTTGTTATTTTTTTTTATGACTACTAAGTTTATGACAACAGACTGTCATTCTATATTTTATTTCATTCTCTAGCAGGCTAAATCATATAAATGTATAGCCTGTCTCTTTTTCATGTCGTTTCATCGAGTTTCAAATCGCACCCATGCCAAAGAAGTTTCATTTCAAAAAATGGTACCTTTTAAAAATATTCAATATTAATTTTTATGCATTATTATACCCTGTACACACACTGTGTATCAGGGTATATTAAGTTTGTTTGAGACGGTTTGTATGTAACGCATAGAAGGAGGGGAGGGGGACCCTATAAAGTATATATATTCTTGATCAGGATGACAAGACGAATTGATATAGCCCTGTCTGTCCGTCCGTCCGTCCGTCCTCACCAATGGTTCTCGAAAACTATAAGAGCTAGAGACTTGAAATTTGGTGGATAGACTCGTGAGGTCAAACGCTGGATCAAGTTTGAAGGAATTTTTGCCACGCCCACTCCTTTCCGCCCATCGAGCCCCACCCATTTTTTCAAAAGGCTGTAGCTCGAAAACATAATGAGTTAGAAACATGAAAATGAGTATGTAGACTCAGTATGTATAGCTCTACAAAACTGCATACCACATTTTTTCCCCCTCCCCTTCGTTTCCCCACAAAAATCTGTATCTCCTAAACTATAATAGAGATACAATGCCGAAATTTTGTATGCAAGCTCAGTAAACATATCTTTTTAAAACTGCATGCCACAAAATTTCATTTTTAACGCTGTGTGACAACGCAAATATAAACAAGTCGAAATTTGGCATAAATTGCAATTTGAAGACTGCTTTATCCTATTTGTAACAAAAACCGTACTTAACACTGCGAAAACTATTAAGGCTAGAGACTTGAAATTTGGAAGATAGACTCGTGTGGTCGAACACTAGATCAAGTTTGAAGTAATTTTTGCCACGCCCATTCCTTCCCGCCCATCGAGCACAACAAAAGGTCATTTTTTTCGTAAAATTGCTGTATCTCCTAAAGTATAAAGAATACAATGCTGAAATTTTGTATGCAAACTCAGATAACATACCTTTTTAAAACTGCATACAACAAACTACCACTTTCCCCGCAAAGACCAACACACTAAAATTTTGCAGCAATGCTTTGTAACAAAATCCGTACTAAAGCGCCATCAAATGGCAACATTGCACTGTGAGCCCTGCCTCACTATTAGCAAATACACAAACCATATCGTGGTACACTGCTTTTGGTGTCAGCGAATGATTAACGTGTTATCAACATAGGTGTGTGTACAGGGTATTATATAGTTGAGAATACTCAACTATACCGCCCTTACTGGTTTTTATTAAAAATGATCTTTTTTCGTGAACGTTACCATAAACTAACTAAAACAAACAAAAAAAAACATGGTTCCTTTTAAAATACCCATTATTAATGTTTATGCATAGATTTTAAAAAAATCTAATGTCATCCATTGAAATGTACTTTTGTAGTGTATGTAATCATACTAACTAACTAAAAGAAACAAAAAATCATGATTCGTTTTAAAATATTCAATTTTTATTTTTGTGCATATATTTTAAAAATATCTAAATTCATCCATTGAAATGCTCTGTTTTCGTGATTGTAATCATACTAACTAACTAAAAGAAACAAAAAAACATGGTTCCATTAAATAAAAAAATTAAAAAACCATCCATTGTAATGCTCTTTTTTAGTGAACGTAATCATAAACTAACTAAAAAAAAAAAAAAAAACATGGGTTCCTTTAAAAATATATAATATTAATTTTTATACATAGATTTAAAAAAATCAAAAATGATCCATTGAAATGCTCTTTTGTAGTGATTGTAATCATAAACTAACTAAACGAAAGAAAACCAGTAAGGACGCTATCTTCAGCAAGGCTGAAGCTATAATACTTTTCACTTTGTGTCACTACAAAAAAAACTAAGTGAATAGTTTTCATGCCTCCCTAACAACATAACTGTTATGTTTCAAGTCTATTCGTTAAAAAACAAAAAAGTTTTCCATACAACGGTTCAAGTTTTGCGATAGGTGTGCGTAGCCATGCCCACTTTTGATCAAAATAGTTTTCATTCCTCCTTAAGAACATTATTTTAAAGTTTCAAGTCAATTGGTTAAAAAGCAAAAAAGTTTTCCATACAACGGGTCAATTTTTGCTATAAAAAGGCGTGGCCTCGCCCACTTTTGGTCAAAACTGTTTTCATTCCTTCCTAAGAACATAACTGTAAAGTTTCAAATCAATTGGTTAAAAAACAAAGAAGTTTTCCATGCAACGGGTAAATTTTCGCTATAAGTCGGCGTGGCTACGCCTGGCTACGCCCACTTTTGGTCAAAACTGTTTTCATTCCTTCCTAAGAACATAACTGTAAAGTTTCAAGTCAATTGGTTAAAAAACAAAAAAGTTTTCCATACAACGACGTGAATATGGCTTCTCTTCCTCTTCTTCATTTTGTATGGGAGCTACCAGTTCCAGATGTCCAATCTCAATGAAACTTTCAGGCATGTAGTCGGACCATGTAAAACTACTATGTTTAAAATTTCAGCACTCTATTGTACAAAACAAAAAAGTTTTCCATACAACGATTCAAGTTTGGTTCACTTTTCTTCTTCTTTTCGTATGGGAGCTACCTGTTCCAACAATCCGATCATGCTGGTTCCGACGAATGATTCATCGTAATATATTCTAAGACTCTGTGCAAAGTTTCAGCTCGATAGCTTCAAAACTGAGGGACTAGTTTGCATACATACAGACAGACAGACAGACGGACAGACGGACATGGCTAAATCAACTCGTCTTGTCGTCCTGATCAAGAATATATATACTTTATATAGTCGGAAATTAATATTTCGATATGTTACAACTACTATTTCACATAAGTGAAAAGTATAAAAAAAAAAAAAACGCGTGCAACACAGTACACGTTTTTGAAGTGAAACTTTCTTTAAAAGAAACAAAAAACCTGTAAGGACGCTATCTTCGGTCTTCCCATGCCCATTTTCTGGATTGACTTTCTCTTTATCTTAATATCTTATATACTAAGTTTCATTGTTTTAGCTCATTGCATCCTGAGATAAGCAAATTATAAGTTTTTGCTATAAGAAGGCGTTACCATGCTCAATTTTTGATCAAAATAGTTTTTATGTAATAAAATTGGACGATCTGTGCAACATTTCGGGTCGATGATTTCAAAACAATAAAATGGAAAATTTGCGTGTCTTAGATATATATTACAGATATTTCCACACTCTTCCAAAATCTCACAATTTACTCAGAGATTTTATTATATTCAGCTTTCTTTTAAGTTGTTAAAAATAATTATTTACCAAAAAATAAACTTTATGGTTTCCCCATTAATATGCATTCACACAATTCAATATTTTACATGTTTTCATTAATAAATCTGCGTTTAAAAAACCCTTCCCAAATCAAACAAATTTTTTTAGATGGAAAACAATTAGTGTAAAGCCTCGCCAATCTGCATCTTCAAATCAAGTTTCAAGGATTGAGAAGTACATTCAAATTAAATTGTTGAAATAATTTAAAATTTATAATTATTGTTAAGTTGTATTTGAAGTGGTTAAAAAAACTCGTAAAAATAGTACATTTTTATGAAAATAGGTATGTACCAACCATGTTATTTGGGCAAGTTGGAAAGTGAACATTTTTGAATGCAGAAATGCGAAGAAGAAGAATTAATTCAAATGTGCAGAGTGTCTCCCGAAGAACAGAGTCAAGTTAACTACCAATGCTCCAATGTGTGGAATCTACTTGACTTTATTCATTGAGTATATAATTTATTATTAGTGTTCACTTTTGGAATATTTTGAATTTGTAAGTTAATTGTTTTCATTTGCTAATCACAGCAATGGAAAGAGTATGATTGTCAATTGCAAAATTGAATATAATTGAGATGACGAGATTTGCAGATGAATTCGCGGCTCATATATTATGATGCTGATTAGTGACGTTGTTTAGCCACGCTAAGTCGAGGGCAACAACAAACACAAGGTATAAGTTCAGACAGTGTCATAAGTAGCAACAACCACACTGTGCTTGCTTACGCCGAAAATTGCAACAACAAATTTGTTATCATATTTGGAGTAAACATGCCAGGTTAGTTGTTGTTGCTTATGCGCCAGATGGCGAAAGTTACGGTTAAAGAAGAATGCCAAAATTGCAACTAAGCATGTAGTTGTTATTTTTTTTTATGACTACTAATTCTATATTTTATTTCATTCTCTATCAGGCTAAATCATATAAATGTATAGTCTGGCTCTTTTTCATGTCGTTTCATCGAGTTTCAAATCGCACCCATGCCAAAGAAGTTTCATTTCAAAAAATGGTACCTTTTAAAAATATTCAATATTAATTTTTATGCATTATTATACCCTGTACACACACTGTGTATCAGGGTATATTAAGTTTGTTTGAGACGGTTTGTATGTAACGCATAGAAGGAGGGGAGGGGGACCCTATAAAGTATATATATTCTTGATCAGGATGACAAGACGAATTGATATAGCCCTGTCTGTCCGTCCGTCCGTCCGTCCTCACCGATGGTTCTCGAAAACTATAAGAGCTAGAGACTTGAAATTTGGTGGATAGACTCGTGAGGTCAAACGCTAGATCAAGTTTGAAGGAATTTTTGCCACGCCCACTCCTTTCCGCCCATCGAGCCCCACCCATTTTTTCAAAAGGCAGTAGCTCGAAAACATAATGAGTTAGAAACATGAAAATGAGTATGTAGACTCAGTATGTATAGCTCTACAAAACTGCATACCACATTTTTTCCCCTCCCCTACGTTTCCCCTCAAAAAGCTGTATCTCCTAAACTATAATAGAGATACAATGCCGAAATTTTGTATGCAAGCTCAGTAAACATATCTTTTTAAAACTGCATACCACAAAATTTCATTTTTAACGCTGTGTAACAACGCAAATATAAACAAGTTGAAATTTGGCATAAATTGCAATTTGAAGACTGCTTTATCCTATTTGTAACAAAAACCGTACTTAACACTGCGAAAACTATTAAGGCTAGAGACTTGAAATTTGGAAGATAGACTCGTGTGGTCGAACACTAGATCAAGTTTGAAGTAATTTTTGCCACGCCCATTCCTTCCCGCCCATCGAGCACAGCAAAAGGTCATTTTTTTCTTAAAATTGCTGTATCTCCTAAAGTATAAAGAATACAATGCTGAAATTTTGTATGCAAACTCAGATAACATACCTTTTTAAAACTGCATACAACAAACTACCAATTTCCCCGCAAAGACCAACACACTAAAATTTTGCAGCAATGCTTTGTAACAAAACCCGTACTAAAGCGCCATCTAATGACAACATTGCACTGTGAGCCCTGCCTCACTATTAGCAAATACACAAACCATATCGTGGTACACTGCTTTTGGTGTCAGCGAATGTTTAACGTGTTATCAACATAGGTGTGTGTACAGGGTATTATATAGTTGAGAATACTCAACTATACCGCCCCTACTGGTTTTTATTAAAAATGATCTTTTTTCGTGAACGTTACCATAAACTAACTAAAACGAACAAATAAAACATGGTTCCTTTTAAAATACTCATTATTAATGTTTATGCATAGATTTTAAAAAAATCTAATGTCATCCATTGAAATGTACTTTTGTAGTGTATGTAATCATAAACTAACTAAAAGAAACAAAAAATCATGATTCGTTTTAAAATATTCAATTTTTATTTTTGTGCATATATTTTAAAAATATCTAAATTCATCCATTGAAATGCTCTGTTTTCGTGATTGTAATCATACTAACTAACTAAAAGAAACAAAAAAACATGGTTCCATTAAATAAAAAAAATTAAAAAACCATCCATTGTAATGCTCTTTTTTAGTGAACGTAATCATAAACTAACTAAAAAAAAAAAAAAAAACATGGGTCCTTTTAAAAATATATACTATTAATTTTTATGCAAAGATTTAAAAAAAATCAAAAATGATCCATTGAAATGCTCTTTTGTAGTGATTGTAATCATAAACTAACTAAACGAAAGAAAACCAGTAAGGACGCTATCTTCAGCAACGCTGAAGCTATAATACTTTTCACTTTGTGTCACTACAAAAAAAACCAAGTAAATAGTTTTCATGCCTCCCTAACAACATAACTGTAATGTTTCAAGTCAATTCGTTAAAAAACAAAAAAGTTTTCCATACAACGGTTCAAGTTTTGCGATAAGTGTGCGTAGCCATGCCCACTTTTGATCAAAATAGTTTTCATTCCTCCTTAAGAACATAATTCTAAAGTTTCAAGTCAATTGGTTAAAAAGCAAAAAAAGTTTTCCATACAACGGGTCAATTTTTGCTATAAAAGGGCGTGGCCTCGCCCACTTATGGTCAAAACTGTTTTCATTCCTTCCTAAGAACATAACTGTAAAGTTTCAAGTCAATTGGTTAAAAAACAAAGAAGTTTTCCATGCAACGGGTCAATTTCCGCTATAAGTGGGCGTGGCTACGCCTGGGTACGCCCACTTTTGATCAAAATAGTTTTCATTCCTTCCTAAGAACATAACTGAAAAGTTTCAAGTCAATTGGTTAAAAAAACAAAAAAGTTTTCCATACAGAGGGTCAAGCTAAGCTATAAAAGGGCGTGGCCACGCCCACTTTTGGTCAAAACTGTTTTAATTCCACTCTAAGAACAATCCTGTAAAGTTTCAAGTCAGTTGGTTTAAAAAAAAAAAGTTTTCCATGCAACGGGTCAATTTTCGCTATAAGTGGGCGTAGCTACGCCTGGCTACGCCCACTTTTGGTCAAAATAGTTTTCATTCCTCTCTAAGAACATAACTGTAAAGTTTCAAGTCAATTGGTTAAAAAACAAAAAAGTTTTCCATACAACGGGTAAATTTTCGCTATAAGTGGGCGTGGCTACGCCTGGCTACGCCCACTTTTGGTCAAAATAGTTTTCATTCCTCTCTAAGAACATAACTGCAAAGTTTCAAGTCAATTGGTTAAGCAAAAAAAAAGTTTTCCATACAACGGGTCAATTTTCGCTATAAAAGGACTTGGCCACGCCCACTTTTGGTCAAAACTGTTTTCATTCCACCCTAAGAACAATCCTGTAAAGTTTCAAGTCAGTTGGTTAAAAAAAAAAGTTTTCCATGCAACGGGTCAATTTTCGCTATAAGTGGGAGTGGCTACGCCCACTTTTGGTCAAAATAGTTTTCATTCCTCTCTAAGAACATAACTGTAAAGTTTCAAGTCAATTGGTTAAAAAACAAAAAAGTTTTCCATACAACGACGTGAATATGGCTTCTCTTCCTCTTCTTCATTTTGTATGGGAGCTACTAGTTCCAGATGTCCAATCTCAATGAAAAAACTAAACTAAAACTACTTTGTTTAAAATTTCAGCACTCTATTGTACAAAACACAAAAGTTTTGTGTACAACGATTCAAGTTTAGTTCACTTTTCTTCTTCTTTTCGTATGGGAGCTACCTGTTCCAATAATCCGATCATGCTGGTTCTGACGAATGATTCATCGTAATATATTCTAAGACTCTGTGCAAAGTTTCAGCTCGATAGCTTCAAAACTGAGGGACTAGTTTGCATACATACAGACAGACAGACAGACGGACAGACGGACATGGCTAAATCAACTCGTCTTGTCGTCCTGATCAAGAATAGATATACTTTATATAGTCGGAAATTAATATTTCGATATGTTACAAACTCCGTGACAAAGTTTATATACTATTTCACATAAGTGAAAAGTATAAAAAAAAAAAAACGCGTGCAACACAGTACACGTTTTTGAAGTGAAACTTTCTTTAAAAGAAACAAAAAACCTGTAAGGACGCTATCTTCGGTCTTCCCATGCCCATTTTCTGGATTGACTTTCTCTTTATCTTAATATCTTATACACTAAGTTTCATTGTTTTAGCTCATTGCATCCTGAGATAAGCAAATTATAAGTTTTTGCTATAAGAAGGCGTTACCATGCTCAATTTTTGATCAAAATAGCTTTTATGTAATGAAATTGGATGATCTGTGCATCATTTCGGGTCGATGATTTCAAAACTATAAAATGGAAAATTTGCGTGTCTTAGATATATATTACAGATATTTCCACACTCTTCCAAAATCTCACAATTTACTCAGAGATTTTATTATATTCAGCTTTCTTTTAAGTTGTTAAAAATAATTATTTACCAAAAAATAAACTTTATGGTTTCCCCATTAATATGCATTCACACAATTCAATATTTTACATGTTTTCATTAATAAATCTGCGTTTAAAAAACCCTTCCCAAATCAAACAAATTTTTTTAGATGGAAAACAATTAGTGTAAAGCCTCGCCAATCTGCATCTTCAACATCAAGTTTCAAGGATTGAGAAGTACATTCAAATTAAATTGTTGAAATAATTTAAAATTTATAATTATTGTTAAGTTGTATTTGAAGTAGTTAAAAAAACTCGTAAAAATAGTACATTTTTATGAAAATAGGTATGTACCAACCATGTTATTTGGGCAAGTTGGAAAGTGAACATTTTTGAATGCATAAATGCGAAGAAGAAGAATTAATTCAAATGTGCAGAGTGTCTCCCGAAGAACAGAGTCAAGTTAACTACCAATGCTCCAATGTGTGGAATCTACTTGACTTTATTCATTGAGTATATAATTTATTATTAGTGTTCACTTTTGGAATATTTTGAATATGTAAATTAATTGTTTTCATTTGCTAATCACAGCAATGGAAAGAGTATGATTGTCAGTTGCAAAATTGAATATAATTGAGATGACGAGATTTGCAGATGAATTCGCGGCTCATATATTATGATGCTGATTAGTGACGTTGTTTAGCCACGCTAAGTCGAGGGCAACAACAAACACAAGGTATAAGTTCAGACAGTGTCATAAGTAGCAACAACCACACTGTGCTTGCTTACGCCGAAAATTGCAACAGCAAATTTGTTATCATATTTGGAGTAAACATGCCAGGTTAGTTGTTGTTGCTTATGCGCCAGATGGCGAAAGTTACGGTTAAAGAAGAATGCCAAAATTGCAACTAAGCATGTAGTTGTTATTTTTTTTTATGACTACTAATTCTATATTTTATTTCATTCTCTATCAGGCTAAATCATATAAATGTATAGTCTGGCTCTTTTTCATGTCGTTTCATCGAGTTTCAAATCGCACCCATGCCAAAGAAGTTTCATTTCAAAAAATGGTACCTTTTAAAAATATTCAATATTAATTTTTATGCATTATTATACCCTGTACACACACTGTGTATCAGGGTATATTAAGTTTGTTTGAGACGGTTTGTATGTAACGCATAGAAGGAGGGGAGGGGGACCCTATAAAGTATATATATTCTTGATCAGGATGACAAGACGAATTGATATAGCCCTGTCTGTCGGTCCGTCCATCCGTCCGTCCTCACCAATGGTTCTCGAAAACTATAAGAGCTAGAGACTTGAAATTTGGTGGATAGACTCGTGAGGTCAAACGCTAGATCAAGTTTGAAGGAATTTTTGCCACGCCCACTCCTTCCCGCCCATCGAGCACAACCCATTTTTGCAAAAAGCTGTAGCTCGAAAACATAATGAGTTAGAAACATGAAAATGAATATGTAGACTCAGTATGTATAGCTCTACAAAACTGCATACCACATTTTTTCCCCCTCCCCTTCGTTTCCCCTCAAAAAGCTGTATCTCCTAAACTATAATAGAGATACAATGCCGAAATTTTGTATGCAAGCTCAGTAAACATATCTTTTTAAAACTGCATACCACAAAATTTCATTTGTAACGCTGTGTGACAACGCAAATATAAACAAGTTGAAATTTGGCATAAATTGCAATTTGAAGACTGCTTTATCCTATTTGTAACAAAAACCGTACTTAACACTGCGAAAACTATTAAGGCTAGAGACTTGAAATTTGGAAGATAGACTCGTGTGGTCGAACACTAGATCAAGTTTGAAGTAATTTTTGCCACGCCCATTCCTTCCCGCCCATCGAGCACAACAAAAGGTCATTTTTTTCTTAAAATTGCTGTATCTCCTAAAGTATAAAGAATACAATGCTGAAATTTTGTATGCAAACTCAGATAACATACCTTTTTAAAACTGCATACAACAAACTAGCACTTTCCAAGCAAAGACCAACACACTAAAATTTTGCAGCAATGCTTTGTAACAAAATCCGTACTAAAGCGCCATCTAATGGCAACATTGCACTGTGAGCCCTGCCTCACTATTAGCAAATACACAAACCATGTCGTGGTACACTGCTTTTGGTGTCAGCGAATGTTTAACGTGTTATCAACATAGGTGTGTGTACAGGGTATTATATAGTTGAGAATACTCAACTATACCGCCCTTACTGGTTTTTATTAAAAATGATCTTTTTTCGTGAACGTTACCATAAACTAACTAAAAAAAACAAAAAAACATGGTTCCTTTTAAAATACTCATCCATTGAAATGTACTTTTGTAGTGTATGTAATCATAAACTAACTAAAAGAAACAAAAAATCATGATTCGTTTTAAAATATTCAATTTTTATTTTTGTGCATATATTTTAAAAATATCTAAATTCATCCATTGAAATGCTCTGTTTTCGTGATTGTAATCATACTAACTAACTAAAAGAAACAAAAAAACATGGTTCCATTAAATAAAAAAATCAAAGAACCATCCATTGTAATGCTCTTTTTTAGTGAACGTAATCATAAACTAAAAAAAAAAAAAAAAAAAAAAACATGGGTCCTTTTAAAAATATATAATATTAATTTTTATGCATAGATTTAAAAAAAAATCAAAAATGATCCATTGAAATGCTCTTTTGTAGTGATTGTAATCATAAACTAACTAAACGAAAGAAAACCAGTGAGGACGCTATCTTCAGCAAGGCTGAAGCTATAATACTTTTCACTTTGTGTCACTACAAAAAAAACTAAGTGAACAGTTTTCATGCCTCCCTAACAACATAACTGTAATGTTTCAAGTCAATTTGTTAAAAAACAAAAAATTTCCATACAACGGTTCAAGTTTTGCGATAAGTGTGCGTAGCTATGCCCACTTTTGATCAAAATAGTTTTCATTCCTCCTTAAGAACATAATTCTAAAGTTTCAAGTCAATTGGTTAAAAAGCAAAAAAGTTTTCCATACAACGGGTCAATTTTTGCTATAAAAGGGCGTGGCCACGCCCACTTTTGGTCAAAACTGTTTTCATTCCACCCTAAGAACAATCCTGTAAAGTTTCAAGTCAGTTGGTTCAAAAAAAAAAAGTTTTCCATGCAACGGGTCAATTTTCGCTATAAGTGGGCGTAGCTACGCCCACTTTTGGTCTAAATAGTTTTCATTCCTCTTTAAGAACATAACTGCAAAGTTTCAAGTCAATTGGTTAAGGAACAAAAAAGTTTTCCATACAACGGGTCAATTTTCGCTATAAAAGGACTTGGCCACGCCCACTTTTGGTCAAAACTGTTTTCATTCCACCCTAAGAACAATCCTGTAAAGTTTCAAGTCAGTTGGTTAAAAAAAAAAGTTTTCCATGCAACGGGTCAATTTTCGCTATAAGTGGGAGTGGCTACGCCCACTTTTGGTCAAAATAGTTTTCATTCCTCTCTAAGAACATAACTGTAAAGTTTCAAGTCAATTGGTTAAAAAACAAAAAAGTTTTCCATACAACGACGTGAATATGGCTTCTCTTCCTCTTCTTCATTTTGTATGGGAGCTACCAGTTCCAGATGTCCAATCTCAATGAAACTTTCAGGCATGTAGTCGGACCATGTAAAACTACTATGTTTAAAATTTCAGCACTCTATTGTACAAAACACAAAAGTTTTGTATACAACGATTCAAGTTTAGTTCACTTTTCTTCTTCTTTTCGTATGGGAGCTACCTGTTCCAATAATCCGATCATGCTGGTTCCGACGAATGATTCATCGTAATATATTCTAAGACTCTGTGCAAAGTTTCAGCTCGATAGCTTCAAAACTGAGGGACTAGTTTGCATACATACAGACAGACAGACAGACGGACAGACTGACATGGCTAAATCAACTCGTCTTGTCGTCCTGATCAAGAATAGATATACTTTATATAGTCGGAAATTAATATTTCGATCTGTTACAAACTCCGTGACAAAGTTAATATACTATTTCACATAAGTGAAAAGTATAAAAAAACCAGTAAGGACGCTATCTTCAGCAAGGCTGAAGCTATAATACTTTTCACTTTGTGTCACTATAAAAAAAAACTAAATGAATAGTTTGCATGCCTCCCTAACAACATATTTGTAATGTTTCAACTCAATTTGTTCAAAAACAAAAAAGTTTTCCATACAACGGTTCAAGTTTTTCGATAAGTGGGCGTAGCCATGCCCACTTTTGGTCAAAATAGTTTTCATTCCTCCCTAAGAACATAACTGTAAAGTTTCAAGTCAATTCGTTAAAAACAAAAAAGTTGTCCATACAAAGGGTCAAGTTAAGCTATAAATGGGCGTGGCTACGCCCACTTTTGGTTAAATAGTTTTCATTCCTCCCTAAGAACATAACTGTAAAGTTTCAAGTCAATTGGTTAAAAACAAAAAAGTTTTCCGTACAAAGGGTCAAGTTAAGCTATAAGTGGGCGTGGCCATTCCCACTTTTTATCAAAATAGTTATCATTCTTCCCTAAGAGCATAACTGCAAAGTTTCAAGTCAATTGGTTAAAAAACAAAAAAGTTTTCCATACAACGGGTCAATTTTCGCTATAAAATGGCGTGGCCACGCCTACTTTTGGTGAAAACTGTTTTCATTCCACCCTAAGAACAATCCTGTAAAGTTTCAAGTCAGTTGGTTAAAAAAAAAAAAGTTTTCCATGCAACGGGTCAATTTTCGCTATAAGTGGGCGTGGCTACGTTTGGCTACGCCCACTTTTGGTCAAAACAGTTTTCATTCCTCTCTGAGAACATAACTGTAAAGTTTCAAGTCAATTGGTTAAAAAACAAAAAAGTTTTCCATACAACGGTTAAATTTTCGCTATAAGTGGGCGTGGCTACGCGTCTTTACGCCCACTTTTGGTCAAAATAGTTTTCATTCCTCCCTAAGAACATAATTTTAAAATTTCAAGTCAATTGGTTAAGAAACAAAAAAGTTTTCCATACAACGACGTGAATATGGCTTCTCTTCTTAATTTTTATGGGAGCTACCAGTTCCAGATGTCCAATCTCAATG
The DNA here is from genome assembly GCA_034638295.1 of Phortica okadai. Classification (NCBI taxonomy): domain Eukaryota; kingdom Metazoa; phylum Arthropoda; class Insecta; order Diptera; family Drosophilidae; genus Phortica; species Phortica okadai. The sequence continues at coordinate 24,315,633 of CM067851.1, read as the reverse complement.
AAACTTTCAGGCATGTAGTCGGACCATGTAAAACTACTATGTTTAAAATTTCAGCACTCTATTGTACAAAACAAAAAAGTTTTGTATACAACGATTCAAGTTTTGTTCACTTTTCTTCTTCTTTTCGTATGGGAGCTACCTGTTCCAATAATCCGATCATGCTGGTTCCGACGAATGATTCATCGTAATATATTCTAAGACTCTGTGCAAAGTTTCAGCTCGATAGCTTCAAAACTGAGGGACTAGTTTGCATACATACAGACAGACAGACGGACATAGCTAAATCAACTCGTCTTGTCGTCCTGATCAAGAATATATATACTTTATATAGTCGGAAATTAATATTTCGATCTGTTACAAACTCCGTGACAAAGTTAATATACTATTTCACATAAGTGAAAAGTATAAAAAAAAACGCGTGCAACACAGTACACGTTTTTGAAGTGAAACTTTCTTTAAAAGAAACAAAAAACCTGTAAGGACGCTATCTTCGGTCTTCCCATGCCCATTTTCTGGATTGACTTTCTCTTTATCTTAATATCTTATATACTAAGTTTCATTGTTTTAGCTCATTGCATCCTGAGATAAGCAAATTATAAGTTTTTGTTATAAGAAGGCGTTACCATGCTCAATTTTTGATCAAAATAGTTTTTATGTAATAAAATTGGACGATCTGTGCAACATTTCGGGTCGATGATTTCAAAACAATAAAATGGAAAATTTGCGTGTCTTAGATATATATTACAGATATTTCCACACTCTTCCAAAATCTCACAATTTACTCAGAGATTTTATTATATTCAGCTTTCTTTTAAGTTGTTAAAAATAATTATTTACCAAGAAATAAACTTTATGGTTTCCCCATTAATATGCATTAACACAATTCAATATTTTACATGTTTTCATTAATAAATCTGCGTTTAAAAAACCCTTCCCAAATCAAACAAATTTTTTTAGATGGAAAACAATTAGTGTAAAGCCTCGCCAATCTGCATCTTCAACATCAAGTTTCAAGGATTGAGAAGTACATTCGAATTAAATTGTTGAAATAATTTAAAATTTATAATTTTTGTTAAGTTGTATTTGAAGTGGTTAAAAAAACTCGTAAAAATAGTACATTTTTATGAAAATAGGTATGTACCAACCATGTTATTTGGGCAAGTTGGAAAGTGAACATTTTTGAATGCATAAATGCGAAGAAGAAGAATTAATTCAAATGTGCAGAGTGTCTCCCGAAGAACAGAGTCAAATTAACTACCAATGCTCCAATGTGTGGAATCTACTTGACTTTATTCATTGAGTATATAATTTATTATTAGTGTTCACTTTTGGAATATTTTGAATTTGTAAATTAATTGTTTTCATTTGCTAATCACAGCAATGGAAAGAGTATGATTGTCAGTTGCAAAATTGAATATAATTGAGATGACGAGATTTGCAGATGAATTCGCGGCTCATATATTATGATGCTGATTAGTGACGTTGTTTAGCCACGCTAAGTCGAGGGCAACAACAAACACAAGGTATAAGTTCAGACAGTGTCATAAGTAGCAACAACCACACTGTGCTTGCTTACGCCGAAAATTCCAACAACAAATTTGTTATCATATTTGGAGTAAACCTGCCAGGTTAGTTGTTGTTGCTTATGCGCCAGATGGCGAAAGTTACGGTTAAAGAAGAATGCCAAAATTGCAACTAAGCATGTAGTTGTTATTTTTTTTTTTATGACTACTAAGTTTATGACAACAGACTGTCATTCTATATTTTATTTCATTCTCTAGCAGGCTAAATCATATAAATGTATAGTCTGTCTCTTTTTCATGTCGTTTCATCGAGTTTCAAATCGCACCCATGCTAAAGAAGTTTCACTTCAAAAAATGGTACCTTTTAAAAATATTCAATATTAAGTTTTATGCATTATTTTTATTACAAATTATCTTTTTTAGTGAACGTTACCTTAAAATAACTAAAACACACAAAAAAACATGGTTCCTTTTAAAATACTCATTATTAATGTTTATGCATAGATTTTAAAATATCTAATGTTATCCATTGAAATGTACTTTTGTAGTGTATGTAATCATAAACTAAGTAAAAGAAACAAAAAATCATGGTTCGTTTTAAAATATCCAATTTTTATTTTTGTGAATATATTTTAAAAATATCTAAATTCATCCATTGAAATGCTCTGTTTTCGTGATTGTAATCATAAACTAACTAAAAGAAACAAAAAAACATGGTTCCATTAAATAAAAAAATCAAAAAACCATCCATTGTAATGCTCTTTTTTAGTGAACATAATCTAATCATAAACAAACTAAAAGAAAAAAAAAACCAATAAGGGCGGTATAGTCGAGTACACTCGTCAATATAATACCCTGCACAAATGGTAGGCGGAGCCACACCCTCAATCTACAAAAACATGTTGATCTCACGTTGCCTATTTAAATAGTGTTGAAAATATCAAGAAAATCGGTCAAAAAATGTTGATTCTACTAAAAATTTAATTTTGTTGGCCTCTGAGGGATAGCCATCAAAGAGAGGGGAAATTTGTGGCATGCAGTTTTTAAGATGTATTATTAGTTGTGGAGATATAGCTTTTTTAAGAAAAATACTAGGAGCGTAGAAATTAAGGGGAGGGGGTAAAATTGTGGTGTACAGTTTTGTAGAGATTCTGAGTCTACATACCGACTTTCATGTTTCTAACTGTTTGGATGTTTGAGTTATAGCATATTCAAAAAGAGGGTGGTGCTGGATGGTCGGCAGGGTGTGGGAGTGGAACAAAACCATTCAAACTTGATCTGCTGCCGAGCATCACGATTCTACCCACCAAATTTCAATTCGCTAGCTCTTATAGTTTCCGAGAACCATTAGTGAGGACAGACGGAGAGATGGACAGTCAGACGGACGTCGCTTAATCAATTTCTCTTGTCGTCCCGATCAAGAATATATATACTTTATGGGGTACCCCTCCCCTCCTTCACAGCGTTACATACATTTGGCTTTTGCACAAACACAATATACCCTGATACACAGTATGTGTAAAGGGTATAAACATGGTTCCCTTTAAATGTATTCAATATTAAATTTTTTGCATAGATTTAAAAAAATCAAAAACCATCCATCATAAACTTACTAAATGAAACAAAAAACATGGTTCCTTTTAAAAATATTCAATATTAATTTTTATGCATAGAATTTAAGAAAAACATCTAAAATCATCCATTGAAATGTTCTTTTGTTGTATTTGTAATTATAAACTAACTAAACGAAACTAAATAACATGGTTCCTTTTAAAAAAAAAATTCAATATTAATTTTTATGCATAGAGTTAAAAAAAAAAAACAAAAACCATCCATTAAAATGCTCCTTTTTAGTGTATGTAATCATAAACTAACTAAAAGAAACAAAAAATTATGGTTCGTTTTAAAATATTCAATTTGAATTTTTGTGCATATATTTTAAAAATATCTAAATTCATCCATTGAAATGCTCTGTTTTCGTGATTGTAATCATAAACTAACTAAAAGAACAAAAAAACATGGTTCCATTATATAAAAAAATCAAAAAACCATCCATTGTAATGCTCTTTTTTAGTGAACGTAATAACAAACTAACTAAAAGAGAAACCAGTAAGGACGCTATCTTCAGCAAGGCTTAAGCTATAATAATTTTCACGTTGTGTCACTATAAAAAAATTAAATAAATAGTTTTCATGCCTCCCTAACAACATAACTGTAAGGTTTCAAGTCAATTGGTTAAAAAACAAAAAAGTTTTCCATACAACGGTTAAAGTTTTGCGATAAGTGGGCGAAGCCATGCCCATTTTTGATCAAAATAGTTTTCATTCCTCCCTAAGAACATAACTGTAATGTTCAAGTCAATTGGTTAAAAAACAAAAAAGTTTTCCGACAAATGAGTTGATCGCACAAATAAGAAGTTTCTGTGCAAAATTTCAGCTCGATATCTTCAAAACTGTGGGAGGCGATTGTATATATGCAGACAGACGGACGGACAGACGGTCAGACGGACAGACGGACATGATTAAATCAACTCGTCTTGTCGTCCTGATCAAGAATATATATTCTTTATGTAGTCGGAAATGAATATTTCTATCTGTTACAAACTTCAGCACAAAGTTATTATACTATTTCACATACGTGAAAAGTATAAAAAAAACATGGGTCCTTTTAAAAATATTCAATATTAATTTTTATGCATAGTTTTAAAAAAAAAATTAAAAATGATCCATTGAAATGCTCTTTTGTAGAATATGTTATCATAACCTAACTAAAAAAAAAAAACAAAACCAGTAAGGACGCTATCTTCAGCAAGGCTTAAGCTATAATAATTTTCACGTTGTGTCACTATAAAAAAATTAAATAAATAGTTTTCATGCCTCCCTAACAACTGAACTGTAAGGTTTCAAGTCAATTGGTTAAAAAACAAAAAAGTTTTCCATACAACGGTGCAAGTTTTGCGATAAGTGGGCGTAGCCATGCCCACTTTTGGTCAAAATAGTTTTCATTCCTCCCTAAGAACATAACTGTAAAGTTTCAAGTCAATTGGTTTTCATTCCTCCCTAAGAACATAACTGTAAAGTTTCAAGTCAATTGGTTAAAAACAAAAAAGTTTTCCATACAAAGGCTCAAGTTAAGCTATAAGTGGGCGTGGCCATTCCCACTTTTGGTAAAATAGTTTTCATTCCTCCCTAAGAACATAACTTTAAAATTTCAAGTCAATTGGTTAAGAAACAAAAAAGTTTTCCATACAACGACGTGAATATGGCTTCTCTTCTTCATTTTGTATGGGAGCTACCAGTTCCAGATGTCCAATCTCAATGAAACTTTCAGGCATGTAGTCGGACCATGTAAAACTACTATGTTTAAAATTTCAGCACTCTATTGTACAAAACAAAAAAGTTTTGTATACAACGATTCAAGTTTTGTTCACTTTTCTTCTTCTTTTCGTATGGGAGCTACCTGTTCCAATAATCCGATCATGCTGGTTCCGACGAATGATTCATCGTAATATATTCTAAGACTCTGTGCAAAGTTTCAGCTCGATAGCTTCAAAACTGAGGGAGTAGTTTGCATACATACAGACAGACAGACAGACAGACGGACAGACGGACATAGCTAAATCAACTCGTCTTGTCGTCCTGATCAAGAATATATACACTTTATATAGTCGGAAATTAATATTTCGATCTGTTACAAACTCCGTGACAAAGTTAATATACTATTTCACATAAGTGAAAAGTATAAAAAAAACGCGTGCAACACAGTACACGTTTTTGAAGTGAAACTTTCTTTAAAAGAAACAAAAAACCTGTAAGGACGCTATCTTCGGTCTTCCCATGCCTATTTTCTGGATTGACTTTCTCTTTATCTTAATAACACTTAACACTAAGTTTCATTGTTTTAGCTCATTGCATCCTGAGATAAGCAAATTATAAGTTTTTGCTATAAGAAGGCGTTACCATGCTCAATTTTTGATCAAAATAGCTTTTATGTAATGAAATTGGATGATCTGTGCATCATTTCGGGTCGATGGAAAATTTGCGTGTCTTAGATATATATTACAGATATTTCCACACTCTTCCAAAATCTCACAATTTACTCAGAGATTTTATTATATTCAGCTTTCTTTTAAGTTGTTAAAAATAATTATTTACCAAGAAATAAACTTTATGGTTTCCCCATTAATAGGCATTAACACAATTCAATATTTTACATGTTTTCATAAATAAATCTGCGTTTAAAAAACCCTTCCCAAATCAAACAAATTTTTTTAGATGGAAAACAATTAGTGTAAAGCCTCGCCAATCTGCATCTTCAACATCAAGTTTCAAGGATTGAGAAGTACATTCGAATTAAATTGTTGAAATAATTTAAAATTTATAATTATTGTTAAGTTGTATTTGAAGTAGTTAAAAAAACTCGTAAAAATAGTACATTTTTATGAAAATAGGTATGTACCAACCATGTTATTTGGGCAAGTTGGAAAGTGAACATTTTTGAATGCATAAATGCGAAGAAGAAGAATTAATTCAAATGTGCAGAGTGTCTCCCGAAGAACAGAGTCAAGTTAACTACCAATGCTCCAATGTGTGGAATCTACTTGTCTTTATTCATTGAGTATATAATTTATTATTTGTGTTCACTTTTGGAATATTTTGAATTTGTAAATTAATTGTTTTCATTTGCTAATCACAGCAATGGAAAGAGTATGATTGTCAATTGCAAAATTGAATATAATTGAGATGACGAGATTTGCAGATGAATTCGCGGCTCATATATTATGATGCTGATTAGTGACGTTGTTTAGCCACGCTAAGTCGAGGGCAACAACAAACACAAGGTATAAGTTCAGACAGTGTCATAAGTAGCAACAACCACACTGTGCTTGCTTACGCCGAAAATTGCAACAACAAATTTGTTATCATATTTGGAGTAAACCTGCCAGGTTAGTTGTTGTTGCTTATGCGCCAGATGGCGAAAGTTACGGTTAAAGAAGAATGCCAAAATTGCAACTAAGCATGTAGTTGTTATTTTTTTTTATGACTACTAAGTTTATGACAACAGACTGTCATTCTATATTTTATTTCATTCTCTATCAGGCTAAATCATATAAATGTATAGTCTGTCTCTTTTTCATGTCGTTTCATCGAGTTTCAAATCGCACCCATGCCAAAGAAGTTTCATTTCAAAAAATGGTACCTTTTAAAAATATTCAATATTAATTTTTATGCATTATTATACCCTGTACACACACTGTGTATCAGGGTATATTAAGTTTGTTTGAGACGGTTTGTATGTAACGCATAGAAGGAGGGGAGGGGGACCCTATAAAGTATATATATTCTTGATCAGGATGACAAGACGAATTGATATAGCCCTGTCTGTCCGTCCGTCCGTCCGTCCTCACCGATGGTTCTCGAAAACTATAAGAGCTAGAGACTTGAAATTTGGTGGATAGACTTGTGAGGTCAAACGCTAGATCAAGTTTGAAGGAATTTTTGCCACGCCCACTCCTTTCCGCCCATCGAGCCCCACCCATTTTTTCAAAAGGCAGTAGCTCGAAAACATAATGAGTTAGAAACATGAAAATGAGTATGTAGACTCAGTATGTATAGCTCTACAAAACTGCATACCACATTTTTTCCCCTCCCCTTCGTTTCCCCTCAAAAAGCTGTATCTCCTAAACTATAATAGAGATACAATGCCGAAATTTTGTATGCAAGCTCAGTAAACATATCTTTTTAAAACTGCATACCACAAAATTTCATTTTTAACGCTGTGTAACAACGCAAATATAAACAAGTTGAAATTTGGCATAAATTGCAATTTGAAGACTGCTTTATCCTATTTGTAACAAAAACCGTACTTAACACTGCGAAAACTATTAAGGCTAGAGACTTGAAATTTGGAAGATAGACTCGTGTGGTCGAACACTAGATCAAGTTTGAAGTAATTTTTGCCACGCCCATTCCTTCCCGCCCATCGAGCACAACAAAAGGTCATTTTTTTCTTAAAATTGCTGTATCTCCTAAAGTATAAAGAATACAATGCTGAAATTTTGTATGCAAACTCAGATAACATACCTTTTTAAAACTGCATACAACAAACTACCAATTTCCCCGCAAAGACCAACACACTAAAATTTTGCAGCAATGCTTTGTAACAAAACCCGTACTAAAGCGCCATCTAATGGCAACATTGCACTGTGAGCCCTGCCTCACTATTAGCAAATACACAAACCATATCGTGGTACACTGCTTTTGGTGTCAGCGAATGTTTAACGTGTTATCAACATAGGTGTGTGTACAGGGTATTATATAGTTGAGAATACTCAACTATACCGCCCTTACTGGTTTTTATTAAAAATGATCTTTTTTCGTGAACGTTACCATAAACTAACTAAAACAAACAAAAAAAAACATGGTTCCTTTTAAAATACCCATTATTAATGTTTATGCATAGATTTTAAAAAAATCTAATGTCATCCATTGAAATGTACTTTTGTAGTGTATGTAATCATACTAACTAACTAAAAGAAACAAAAAATCATGATTCGTTTTAAAATATTCAATTTTTATTTTTGTGCATATATTTTAAAAATATCTAAATTCATCCATTGAAATGCTCTGTTTTCGTGATTGTAATCATACTAACTAACTAAAAGAAACAAAAAAACATGGTTCCATTAAATAAAAAAAATTAAAAAACCATCCATTGTAATGCTCTTTTTTAGTGAACGTAATCATAAACTAACTAAAAAAAAAAAAAAAAAACATGGGTCCTTTTAAAAATATATAATATTAATTTTTATGCAAAGATTTAAAAAAAATCAAAAATGATCCATTGAAATGCTCTTTTGTAGTGATTGTAATCATAAACTAACTAAACGAAAGAAAACCAGTAAGGACGCTATCTTCAGCAACGCTAAAGCTATAATACTTTTCACTTTGTGTCACTACAAAAAAAACCAAGTGAATAGTTTTCATGCCTCCCTAACAACATAACTGTAATGTTTCAAGTCAATTCGTTAAAAAACAAAAAAGTTTTCCATACAACGGTTCAAGTTTTGCGATAAGTGTGCGTAGCTATGCCCACTTTTGATCAAAATAGTTTTCATTCCTCCTTAAGAACATAATTCTAAAGTTTCAAGTCAATTGGTTAAAAAGCAAAAAAGTTTTCCATACAACGGGTCAATTTTTGCTATAAACGGGCGTGGCCTCGCCCACTTATGGTCAAAACTGTTTTCATTCCTTCCTAAGAACATAACTGTAAAGTTTCAAGTCAATTGGTTAAAAAACAAAGAAGTTTTCCATGCAACGGGTCAACTTCCGCTATAACTGGGCGTGGCTACGCCTGGGTACGCCCACTTTTGATCAAAATAGTTTTCATTCCTTCCTAAGAACATAACTGAAAAGTTTCAAGTCAATTGGTTAAAAAAACAAAAAAGTTTTCCATACAGAGGGTCAAGCTAAGCTATAAAAGGGCGTGGCCACGCCCACTTTTGGTCAAAACTGTTTTCATTCCACTCTAAAACAATCCTGTAAAGTTTCAAGTCAGTTGGTTAAAAAAAAAAAAAGTTTTCCATTCAACGGGTCAATTTTCGCTATAAGTGGGCGTAGCTACGCCTGGCTACGCCCACTTTTGGTCAAAATAGTTTTCATTCCTCTCTAAGAACATAACTGTAAAGTTTCAAGTCAATTGGTTAAAAAACAAAAAAGTTTTCCATACAACGGGTAAATTTTCGCTATAAGTGGGCGTGGCTACGCCTGGCTACGCCCACTTTTGGTCAAAATAGTTTTCATTCCTCTCTAAAAACATAACTGCAAAGTTTCAAGTCAATTGGTTAAGCAACAAAAAAGTTTTCCATACAACGGGTCAATTTTCGCTATAAAAGGACTTGGCCACGCCCACTTTTGGTCAAAACTGTTTTCATTCCATCCTAAGAACAATCCTGTAAAGTTTCAAGTCAGTTGGTTAAAAAAAAAAGTTTTCCATGCAACGGGTCAATTTTCGCTATAAGTGGGAGTGGCTACGCCCACTTTTGGTCAAAATAGTTTTCATTCCTCTCTAAGAACATAACTGTAAAGTTTCAAGTCAATTGGTTAAAAAACAAAAAAGTTTTCCATACAACGACGTGAATATGGCTTCTCTTCCTCTTCTTCATTTTGTATGGGAGCTACCAGTTCCAGATGTCCAATCTCAATGAAACTTTCAGGCATGTAGTCGGACCATGTAAAACTACTATGTTTAAAATTTCAGCACTCTATTGTACAAAACACAAAAGTTTTGTATACAACGATTCAAGTTTAGTTCACTTTTCTTCTTCTTTTCGTATGGGAGCTACCTGTTCCAATAATCCGATCATGCTGGTTCTGACGAATGATTCATCGTAATATATTCTAAGACTCTGTGCAAAGTTTCAGCTCGATAGCTTCAAAACTGAGGGACTAGTTTGCATACATACAGACAGACAGACAGACGGACATGGCTAAATCAACTCGTCTTGTCGTCCTGATCAAGAATAGATATACTTTATATAGTCGGAAATTAATATTTCGATCTGTTACAAACTCCGTGACAAAGTTAATATACTATTTCACATAAGTGAAAAGTATAAAAAAAAAACGCGTGCAACACAGTACACGTTTTTGAAGTGAAACTTTCTTTAAAAGAAACAAAAAACCTGTAAGGACGCTATCTTCGGTCTTCCCATGCCTATTTTCTGGATTGACTTTCTCTTTATCTTAATATCTTATACACTAAGTTTCATTGTTTTAGCTCATTGCATCCTGAGATAAGCAAATTATAAGTTTTTGCTATAAGAAGGCGTTACCATGCTCAATTTTTGATCAAAATAGCTTTTATGTAATGAAATTGGATGATCTGTGCATCATTTCGGGTCGATGATTTCAAAACAATAAAATGGAAGATTTGCGTGTCTTAGATATATATTACAGATATTTCCACACTCTTCCAAAATCTCACAATTTACGCAGAGATTTTATTATATTCAGCTTTCTTTTAAGTTGTTCAAAATAATTATTTACCAAGAAATAAACTTTATGGTTTCCCCATTAATATGCATTAACACAATTCATTATTTTACATGTTTTCATTAATAAATCTGCGTTTAAAAAACCCTTCCCAAATCAAACAAATTTTTTTAGATGGAAAACAATTAGTGTAAAGCCTCGCCAATCTGCATCTTCAACATCAAGTTTCAAGGATTGAGAAGTACATTCGAATTAAATTGTTGAAATAATTTAAAATTTATAATTATTGTTAAGTTGTATTTGAAGTGGTTAAAAAAACTCGTAAAAATAGTACATTTTTATGAAAATAGGTATGTACCAACCATGTTATTTGGGCATGTTGGAAAATGAACATTTTTGAATGCATAAATGCGAAGAAGAAGAATTAATTCAAATGTGCAGAGTGTCTCCCGAAGAACAGAGTCAAGTTAACTACCAATGCTCCAATGTGTGGAATCTACTTGACTTTATTCATTGAGTATATCATTTATTATTAGTGTTCACTTTTGGAATATTTTGAATTTATAAATTAATTGTTTTCATTTGCTAATCACAGCAATGGAAAGAGTATGATTGTCAGTTGCAAAATTGAATATAATTGAGATGACGAGATTTGCAGATGAATTCGCGGCTCATATATTATGATGCTGATTAGTGACGTTGTTTAGCCACGCTAAGTCGAGGGCAACAACAAACACAAGGTATAAGTTCAGACAGTGTCATAAGTAGCAACAACCACACTGTGCTTGCTTACGCCGAAAATTGCAACAACAAATTTGTTATCATATTTGGAGTAAACATGCCAGGTTAGTTGTTGTTGCTTATGCGCCAGATGGCGAAAGTTACGGTTAAAGAAGAATGCCAAAATTGCAACTAAGCATGTAGTTGTTATTTTTTTTATGACTACTAAGTTTATGACAACAGACTGTCATTCTATATTTTATTTCATTCTCTATCAGGCTAAATCATATAAATGTATAGTCTGTCTCTTTTTCATGTCGTTTCATCGAGTTTCAAATCGCACCCATGCCAAAGAAGTTTCATTTCAAAAAATGGTACCTTTTAAAAATATTCAATATTAATTTTTATGCATTATTATACCCTGTACACACACTGTGTATCAGGGTATATTAAGTTTGTTTGAGACGGTTTGTATGTAACGCATAGAAGGAGGGGAGGGGGACCCTATAAAGTATATATATTCTTGATCAGGATGACAAGACGAATTGATATAGCCCTGTCTGTCCGTCCGTCCTCACCAATGGTTCTCGAAAACTATAAGAGCTAGAGACTTGAAATTTGGTGGATAGACTCGTGAGGTCAAACGCTAGATCAAGTTTGAAGGAATTTTTGCCACGCCCACTCCTTTCCGCCCATCGAGCCCCACCCATTTTTTCAAAAGGCTGTAGCTCGAAAACATAATGAGTTAGAAACATGAAAATGAGTATGTAGACTCAGTATGTATAGCTCTACAAAACTGCATACCACATTTTTTCCCCCTCCCCTTCGTTTCCCCTCAAAAAGCTGTATCTCCTAAACTATAATAGAGATACAATGCCGAAATTTTGTATGCAAGCTCAGTAAACATATCTTTTTAAAACTGCATACCACAAAATTTCATTTTTAACGCTGTGTGACAACGCAAATATAAACAAGTTGAAATTTGGCATAAATTGCAATTTGAAGACTGCTTTATCCTATTTGTAACAAAAACCGTACTTAACACTGCGAAAACTATTAAGGCTAGAGACTTGAAATTTGGAAGATAGACTCGTGTGGTCGAACACTAGATCAAGTTTGAAGTAATTTTTGCCACGCCCATTCCTTCCCGCCCATCGAGCACAACAAAAGGTCATTTTTTTCTTAAAATTGCTGTATCTCCTAAAGTATAAAGAATACAATGCTGAAATTTTGTATGCAAACTCAGATAACATACCTTTTTAAAACTGCATACAACAAACTAGCACTTTCCAAGCAAAGACCAACACACTAAAATTTTGCAGCAATGCTTTGTAACAAAATCCGTACTAAAGCGCCATCTAATGGCAACATTGCACTGTGAGCCCTGCCTCACTATTAGCAAATACACAAACCATATCGTGGTACACTGCTTTTGGTGTCAGCGAATGTTTAACGTGTTATCAACATAGGTGTGTGTACAGGGTATTATATAGTTGAGAATACTCAACTATACCGCCCTTACTGGTTTTTATTAAAAATGATCTTTTTTCGTGAACGTTACCATAAACTAACTAAAAAAAACAAAAAAACATGGTTCCTTTTAAAATACTCATCCATTGAAATGTACTTTTGTAGTGTATGTAATCATAAACTAACTAAAAGAAACAAAAAATCATGATTCGTTTTAAAATATTCAATTTTTATTTTTGTGCATATATTTTAAAAATATCTAAATTCATCCATTGAAATGCTCTGTTTTCGTGATTGTAATCATACTAACTAACTAAAAGAAACAAAAAAACATGGTTCCATTAAATAAAAAAATCAAAGAATCATCCATTGTAATGCTCTTTTTTGTGAACGTAATCATAAACTAAAGAAAAAAAAAAAAAAAAAAAAACATGGGTCCTTTTAAAAATATATAATATTAATTTTTATGCATAGATTTAAAAAAAAAATCAAAAATGATCCATTGAAATGCTCTTTTGTAGTGATTGTAATCATAAACTAACTAAACGAAAGAAAACCAGTAAGGACGCTATCTTCAGCAAGGCTGAAGCTATAATATTTTTCACTTTGTGTCACTACAACAAAAACTAAGTGAACAGTTTTCATGCCTCCCTAACAACATAACTGTAATGTTTCAAGTCAATTCGTTAAAAAACAAAAAAGTTTTCCATACAACGGTTCAAGTTTTGCGATAAGTGTGCGTAGCTATGCCCACTTTTGATCAAAATAGTTTTCATTCCTCCTTAAGAACATAATTCTAAAGTTTCAAGTCAATTGGTTAAAAAGCAAAAAAGTTTTCCATACAACGGGTCAATTTTTGCTATAAAAGGGCGTGGCCACGCCCACTTTTGGTCAAAACTGTTTTCATTCCACCCTAAGAACAATCCTGTAAAGTTTCAAGTCAGTTGGTTCAAAAAAAAAAAAGTTTTCCATGCAACGGGTCAATTTTCGCTATAAGTGGGCGTAGCTACGCCCACTTTTGGTCTAAATAGTTTTCATTCCTCTCTAAGAACATAACTGTAAAGTTTCAAGTCAATTGGTTAAAAAACAAAAAAGTTTTCCATACAACGGGTCAATTTTCGCTATAAAAGGGAGTTGCCACGCCCACTTTTAGTCAAAACTGTTTTCATTCCACCCTAAGAACAATCCTGTAAAGTTTCAAGTCAATTGGTTAAAAAACAAAAAAGTTTTCCATACAACGACGTGAATATGGCTTCTCTTCCTCTTCTTCATTTTGTATGGGAGCTACCAGTTCCAGATGTCCAATCTCAATGAAACTTTCAGGCATGTAGTCGGACCATGTAAAACTACTATGTTTAAAATTTTAGCACTCTATTGTACAAAACAAAAAAGTTTTGTATGCAACGATTCAAGTTTAGTTAACTTTTCTTCTTCTTTACGTGTGGGAGCTACCTGTTCCAATAATCCGATCATGCTGGTTCCGACGAATGATTCATCGTAATATATTCTAAGACTCTGTACAAAGTTTCAGCTCGATAGCTTCAAAACTGAGGGACTAGTTTGCATACATACAGACAGACAGACAGACAGACGGACAGACGGATATGGCTAAATCAACTCGTCTTGTCGTCCTGATCAAGAATATATATACTTTATACAGTCGGAAATTAATATTTCGATCTGTTACAAACTCCGTGACAAAGTTAATATACTATTTCACATAAGTGAAAAGTATAAAAAAAAAGCGTGCAACACAGTACACGTTTTTGAAGTGAAACTTTCTTTAAAAGAAACAAAAAACCTGTAAGGACGCTATCTTCGGTCTTCCCATGCCCATTTTCTGGATTGACTTTCTCTTTATCTTAATATCTTATACACTAAGTTTCATTGTTTTAGCTCATTGCATCCTGAGATAAGCAAATTATAAGTTTTTGCTATAAGAAGGCGTTACCATGCTCAATTTTTGATCAAAATAGCTTTTATGTAATGAAATTGGACGATCTGTGCAACATTTCGGGTCGATGATTTCAAAACAATAAAATGGAAAATTTGCGTGTCTTAGATATATATTACAGATATTTCCACACTCTTCCAAAATCTCACAATTTACTCAGAGATTTTATTATATTCAGCTTTCTTTTAAGTTGTTAAAAATAATTATTTACCAAGAAATAAACTTTATGGTTTCCCCATTAATATGCATTAACACAATTCAATATTTTACATGTTTTCATTAATAAATCTGCGTTTAAAAAACCCTTCCCAAATCAAACAAATTTTTTTAGATGGAAAACAATTAGTGTAAAGCCTCGCCAATCTGCATCTTCAACATCAAGTTTCAAGGATTGAGAAGTACATTCGAATTAAATTGTTGAAATAATTTAAAATTTATAATTATTGTTAAGTTGTATTTGAAGTGGTTAAAAAAACTCGTAAAAATAGTACATTTTTATGAAAATAGGTATGTACCAACCATGTTATTTGGGCAAGTTGGAAAGTGAACATTTTTGAATGCATAAATGCGAAGAAGAAGAATTAATTCAAATGTGCAGAGTGTCTCCCGAAGAACAGAGTCAAGTTTACTACCAATGCTCCAATGTGTGGAATCTACTTGACTTTGTTCATTGAGTATATAATTTATTATTAGTGTTCACTTTTGGAATATTTTGAATTTGTAAATTAATTGTTTTCATTTGCTAATCACAGCAATGGAAAGAGTATGATTGTCAATTGCAAAATTGAATATAATTGAGATGACGAGATTTGCAGATGAATTCGCGGCTCATATATTATGATGCTGATTAGTGACGTTGTTTAGCCACGCTAAGTCGAGGGCAACAACAAACACAAGGTATAAGTTCAGACAGTGTCATAAGTAGCAACAACCACACTGTGCTTGCTTACGTCGAAAATTGCAACAACAAATTTGTTATCTTATTTGGAGTAAACATGCCAGGTTAGTTGTTGTTGCTTATGCGCCAGATGGCGAAAGTTACGGTTAAAGAAGAATGCCAAAATTGCAACTAAGCATGTAGTTGTTATTTTTTTTATGACTACTAAGTTTATGACAACAGACTATCATTCTATATTTTATTTCATTCTCTATCAGGCTAAATCATATAAATGTATAGTCTGTCTCTTTTTCATGTCGTTTCATCGAGTTTCAAATCGCACCCATGCCAAAGAAGTTTCATTTCAAAAAATGGTACCTTTTAAAAATATTCAATATTAATTTTTATGCATTATTATACAGTATACACACACTGTGTATGAGGGTATATTAAGTTTGTTTGAGACGGTTTGTATGTAACGCATAGAAGGAGGGGAGGGGGACCCTATAAAGTATATATATTCTTGATCAGGATGACAAGACGAATTGATATAGCCCTGTCTGTCCGTCCGTCCGTCCGTCCGTCCGTCCTCACCAATGGTTCTCGAAAACTATAAGAGCTAGAGACTTGAAATTTGGAAGATAGACTCGTGTGGTCGAACACTAGATAAAGTTTGAAGTAATTTTTGCCACGCCCATTCCTTCCCGCCCATCGAGCACAACAAAAGGTCATTTTTTTCTTAAAATTGCTGTATCTCCTAAAGTATAAAGAATACAATGCTGAAATTTTGTATGCAAACTCAGATAACATACATTTTTAAAACTGTATACAACAAACTACCACTTTCCAAGCAAAGACCAACACACTAAAATTTTGCAGCAATGCTTTGTAACAAAATCCACCATCTAATGGCATAGGTGTGTGTACAGGGTATTATATAGTTGAGAATACTCAACTATACCGCCCTTACTGGTTTTTATTAAAAATGATCTGTTTTCGTGAACGTTACCATAAACTAACTAAAACAAACAAAAAAACATGGTTCCTTTTAAAATACTCATTATTAATGTTTATGCATAGATTTTAAAAAAATCTAATGTCATCCATTGAAATGTACTTTTGTAGTGTATGTAATCATAAACTAACTAAAAGAAACAAAAAATCATGATTCGTTTTAAAATATTCAATTTTTATTTTTGTGCATATATTTTAAAAATATCTAAATTCATCCATTGAAATGCTCTGTTTTCGTGATCGTTATCATAAACTAACTAAAAGAAACAAAAAAACATGGTTCCATTAAATAAAAAAATCAAAAAACCATCCATTGTAATGCTCTTTTTTAGTGAATGTAATCATAAACTAACTAAAAAAAAAAAAAAAAACATGGGTCCTTTTAAAAATATATAATATTAATTTTTATGCATAGATTTAAAAAAAATCAAAAATGATCCATTGAAATGCTCTTTTGTAGTGATTGTAATCATAAACTAACTAAACGAAAGAAAAACTATAATAATACTTTTCACTTTGTGTCACTACAAAAAAAACTAAGTTAATAGTTTTCATGCCTCCCTAACAACATAACTGTAATGTTTCAAGTCAATTCGTTAAAAAACAAAAAAGTTTTCCATACAACGGTTCAAGTTTTGCGATAAGTGTGCGTAGCCATGCCCACTTTTGATAAAATAGTTTTCATTCCTCCTTAAGAACATAACTGCAAAGTTTCAAGTCAATTGGTTAAAAAACAAAGAAGTTTTCCATGCAACGGGTCAATTTTCGCTATAAGTGGGCGTGGCTACGCCTGGGTACGCCCACTTTTGGTCAAAATAGTTTTCATTCCTTCCTAAGAACATAACTTAAAAGTTTCAAGTCAATTGGTTAAAAAAACAAAAAAGTTTTCCATACAAAGGGTCAAGCTAAGCTATAAGTGGGCGTGGCCATGCCCACTTTTGATCAAAATAGTTTTCATTCCTCCCTAAGAGCATAACTGCAAAGTTTCAAGTCAATTGGTTAAAAAACAAAATAAGTTTTCCATACAACGGGTCAATTTTCGCTATAAAAGGGCGTGGCCACGCCCACTTTTGGTCAAAACTGTTTTCATTCCACCCTAAGAACAATCCTGTAAAGTTTCAAGTCAGTTGGTTAAAAAAAAAAAAGTTTTCCATGCAACGGGTCAATTTTCGCTATAAGTGGGCGTGGCTACGCCTGGCTACGCCCACTTTTGGTCAAAATAGTTTTCATTCCTCTCTAAGAACATAACTGTAAAGTTTCAAGTCAATTGGTTAAAAACAAAAAAGGTTTCCATAAAACGGGTAAATTTTCGCTATAAGTGGGCGTGGCTACGCCTGGCTACGCCCACTTTTGGTCAAAATAGTTTTCATTCCTCTCTAAGAACATAACTGCAAAGTTTCAAGTCAATTGGTTAAGCAACAAAAAAGTTTTCCATACAACGGGTCAATCGCTATAAAAGGGCGTGGCCACGCCCACTTTTGGTCAAAACTGTTTTCATTCCACCCTAAGAACAATCCTGTAAAGTTTCAAGTCAGTTGGTTAAAAAAAAAAAAGTTTTCCATGCAACGGGTCAATTTTCGCTATAAGTGGGCGTGGCTACGCCCACTTTTGGTCAAAATAGTTTTCATTCCTCTCTAAGAACATAACTGTAAAGTTTCAAGTCAATTGGTTAAAAAACAAAAAAGTTTTCCATACAACGACATGAATATGGCTTCTCTTCCTCTTCTTCATTTTGTATGGGAGCTACCAGTTCCAGATGTCCAATCTCAATGAAACTTTCAGGCATGTAGTCGGACCATGTAAAACTACTATGTTTAAAATTTCAGCACTCTATTGTACAAAACAAAAAAGTTTTGTATACAACGATTCACGTTTTGTTCACTTTTCTTCTTCTTTTCGTATGGGAGCTACCTGTTCCAATAATCCGATCATGCTGGTTCCGACGAATGATTCATCGTAATATATTCTAAGACTCTGTGCAAAGTTTCAGCTCGATAGCTTCAAAACTGAGGGACTAGTTTGCATACATACAGACAGACAGACGGACATGGCTAAATCAACTCGTCTTGTCGTCCTGATCAAGAATATATATACTTTATATAGTCGGAAATTAATATTTCGATCTGTTACAAACTCCGTGACAAAGTGAATATACTATTTCACATAAGTGAAAAGTATAAAAAAAAAAGCGTGCAACACAGTACACGTTTTTGAAGTGAAACTTTCTTTAAAAGAAACAAAAAACCTGTAAGGACGCTATCTTCGGTCTTCCCATGCCCATTTTCTGGATTGACTTTCTCTTTATCTTAATATCTTATATACTAAGTTTCATTGTTTTAGCTCATTGCATCCTGAGATAAGCAAATTATAAGTTTTTGCTATAAGAAGGCGTTACCATGCTCAATTTTTGATCAAAATAGTTTTTATGTAATAAAATTGGACGATCTGTGCAACATTTCGGGTCGATGATTTCAAAACAATAAAATGGAAAATTTGCGTGTCTTAGATATATATTACAGATATTTCCACACTCTTCCAAAATCTCACAATTTACTCAGAGATTTTATTATATTCAGCTTTCGTTTAAGTTGTTAAAAATAATTATTTACCAAGAAATAAACTTTATGGTTTCCCCATTAATATGCATTAACACAATTCAATATTTTACATGTTTTCATTAATAAATCTGCGTTTAAAAAACCCTTCCCAAATCAAACAAATTTTTTTAGATGGAAAACAATTAGTGTAAAGCCTCGCCAATCTGCATCTTCAACATCAAGTTTCAAGGATAGAGAAGTACATTCGAATTAAATTGTTGAAATAATTTAAAATTTATAATTATTGTTAAGTTGT
This sequence comes from Phortica okadai, assembly GCA_034638295.1. Taxonomy (NCBI): domain Eukaryota; kingdom Metazoa; phylum Arthropoda; class Insecta; order Diptera; family Drosophilidae; genus Phortica; species Phortica okadai. The sequence goes on along the minus strand of CM067851.1, from coordinate 24,296,229 downwards.
ATTTGAAGTGGTTAAAAAAAACTCGTAAAAATTGTACATTTTTATGAAAATAGGTATGTACCAACCATGTTATTTGGGCAAGTTGGAAAGTGAACATTTTTGAATGCATAAATGCGAAGAAGAAGAATTAATTCAAATGTGCAGAGTGTCTCCCGAAGAACAGAGTCAAGTTAACTACCAATGCTCCAATGTGTGGAATCTACTTGACTTTATTCATTGAGTATATAATTTATTTTTAGTGTTCACTTTTGGAATATTTTGAATTTGTAAATTAATTGTTTTCATTTGCTAATCACAGCAATGGAAAGAGTATGATTGTCAATTGCAAAATTGAATATAATTGAGATGACGAGATTTGCAGATGAATTCGCGGCTCATATATTATGATGCTGATTAGTGACGTTGTTTAGCCACGCTAAGTCGAGGGCAACAACAAACACAAGGTATAAGTTCAGACAGTGTCATAAGTAGCAACAACCACACTGTGCTTGCTTACGCCGAAAATTGCAACAACAAATTTGTTATCATATTTGGAGTAAACATGCCAGGTTAGTTGTTGTTGCTTATGCGCCAGATGGCGAAAGTTACGGTTAAAGAAGAATGCCAAAATTGCAACTAAGCATGTAGTTGTTATTTTTTTATGACTACTAAGTTTATGACAACAGACTGTCATTCTATATTTTATTTCATTCTCTATCAGGCTAAATCATATAAATGTATAGCCTGTCTCTTTTTCATGTCGTTTCATCGAGTTTCAAATCGCACCCATGCCAAAGAAGTTTCATTTCAAAAAATGGTACCTTTTAAAAATATTCAATATTAATTTTTATGCATTATTATACCCTGTACACACACTGTGTATCAGGGTATATTAAGTTTGTTTGAGACGGTTTGTATGTAACGCATAGAAGGAGGGGAGGGGGACCCTATAAAGTATATATATTCTTGATCAGGATGACAAGACGAATTGATATAGCCCTGTCTGTCCGTCCGTCCGTCCGTCCTCACCAATGGTTCTCGAAAACTATAAGAGCTAGAGACTTGAAATTTGGTGGATAGACTCGTGAGGTCAAACGCTAGATCAAGTTTGAAGGAATTTTTGCCACGCCCACTCCTTCCCGCCCATCGAGCAAAACCCATTTTTTCAAAAGGCTGTAGCTCGAAAACATAATGAGTTAGAAACATGAAAATGAGTATGTAAACTCAGTATGTATAGCTCTACAAAACTGCATACCACATTTTTTCCCCCTCCCCTTCGTTTCCCCTCAAAAAGTTGTTTCCTTAAAATTGCTGTATCTCCTAAACTATAATAGATACAATGCCGAAATTTTGTGTGCAAGCTCAGTAAACATATCTTTTTAAAACTGCATACCACAAAATTTAATTTTTAACGCTGTGTGACAACGCAAAAAAGTTGAAATTTGGCATAAATTGCGATTTGAACACTGCTTTATCCTATTTGTAACAAAAACCGTACTTAACACTGCGAAAACTATTAAGGCTAGAGACTTGAAATTTGGAAGATAGACTCGTGTGGTCGAACACTAGATCAAGTTTGAAGTAATTTTTGCCACGCCCATTCCTTCCCGCCCATCGAGCACAACAAAAGGTCATTTTTTTCTTAAAATTGCTGTATCTCCTAAAGTATAAAGAATACAATGCTGAAATTTTGTATGCAAACTCAGATAACATACCTTTTTAAAACTGCATACAACAAACTAGCACTTTCCAAGCAAAGACCAACACACTAAAATTTTGCAGCAATGCTTTGTAACAAAATCCGTACTAAAGCGCCATCTAATGGCAACATTGCACTGTGAGCCCTGCCTCACTATTAGCAAATACACAAACCATATCGTGGTACACTGCTTTTGGTGTCAGCGAATGTTTAACGTGTTATCAACATAGGTGTGTGTACAGGGTATTATATAGTTGAGAATACTCAACTATACCGCCCTTACTGGTTTTTATTAAAAATGATCTTTTTTCGTGAACGTTACCAAAAACTAACTAAAAGAAACAAAAAAACATGGTTCCATTAAATAAAAAAATTAAAAAACCATCCATTGTAATGCTCTTTTTTAGTGAACGTAATCATAAACTAACTAAAAAAAAAAAAAAAAAAAACATGGGTCCTTTTAAAAATATATAATATTAATTTTTATGCATAGATTTAAAAAAATCAAAAATGATCCATTGAAATGCTCTTTTGTAGTGATTGTAATCATAAACTAACTAAACCAGTAAGGACGCTATCTTCAGCAAGGCTGAAGCTATAATACTTTTCACTTTGTGTCACTACAAAAAAAACCAAGTGAATAGTTTTCATGCCTCCCTAACAACATAACTGTAATGTTTCAAGTCAATTCGTTAAAAAACAAAAAAGTTTTCCATACAACGGTTCAAGTTTTGCGATAAGTGTGCGTAGCCATGCCCACTTTTGATCAAAATAGTTTTCATTCCTCCTTAAGAACATAATTCTAAAGTTTCAAGTCAATTGGTTAAAAAGCAAAAAAGTTTTCCATACAACGGGTCAATTTTTGCTATAAAAGGGCGTGGCCTCGCCGACTTTTGGTCAAAACTGTTTTCATTCCTTCCTAAGAACATAACTGTAAAGTTTCAAGTCAATTGGTTAAAAAACAAAGAAGTTTTCCATGCAACGGGTCAATTTTCGCTATAAGTGGAAGTGGCTACGCGAGGCTACGCACACTTTTGGTCAAAATAGTTTTAATTCCTCCCTAAGAACATAACTTTAAAATTTCAAAAACATTGTTCCTTTTGAAAAATATTCAATTTTAATTTTAATGCATAGATTTAAAAAAAAATCTAAAATCATCCACTGAAATGTTATTTTGTAATGATTGTAATCATAAACAAACTAAAAGTAAAAAAACCAATAAGGGCGGTATAGTCGAGTACACTCGTCAATATAATACCCTGCACAAATGGTAGGCGGAGCCACACCCTCAATCTACAAAAACATATTGATCTCACGTTGCCTATTTAAATAGTGTTGAAAATATCAAGAAAATCGGTCAAAAAATGTTGATTCTACTAAAAATTTAATTTTGTTGGCCTCTGATGGATAGCCATCAAAGAGAGGGGAAATTTGTGGCATGCAGTTTTTAAGATGTATTATTAGTAGTGGAGATATAGCTTTTTTAAGAAAAATACTAGGAGCGTAGAAATTAAGGGGAGGGGGTAAATTTGTGGTGTGAAGTTTTGTAGAGTTACTCATTCTGAGTCTACATACCGACTTTCATGTTTCTAACTCTTTGGATGTTTGAGTTATAGCATTTTCAGAAAGAGGGTGGTGCTGGATGGGCGGCAGGGTGTGGGCGTGGAACAAAACCATTCAAAGTTGATCTGCTGCCGAGCATCACGATTCTACCCACCAAATTTCAAGTCGCTAGCTCTTATAGTTTCCAAGAACCATTAGTGAGGACGGACGGACGGACAGACGGAGAGATGGACAGTCAGACGGACGTGGCTTAATCAATTTCTCTTGTCGTCCCGATCAAGAGTATATATACTTTATGGGGTCCCCCTCCCCTCCTTCACAGCGTTACATACATTTGGCTTTTGCACAAACACAATATACCCAGATACACAGTATGTGTAAAGGGTATAAACCCTTTAAATGTATTCAATATTAAATTTTTTGCATAGATTTAAAAAAAAATCAAAAACCATCCATCATAAATGAAACAAAAAACATGATTCTTTTTAAAAAAATTCAATTTTAATGTTTTAGCTTAAATTTAAAAAAAAAATATAAAATAATATATATGTGTAAAGGGTATAAACATGGTTCCTTTTAAATGTATTCAATATTACATTTTTTGCATAGATTTAAAAAAAATCAAAAACCATCCATCATAAACCTACTAAATGAAACAAAAAACATGGTTCCTTTTAAAAATATTCAATATTAATTTTTATGCATAGAATTTAAGAAAAACATCTAAAATCATCCATTGAAATGTTCTTTTGTAGTATTTGTAATTATAAACTAACTAAACGAAACTAAATAACATGGTTCCTTTTAAAAAAAATACTATTTTAACTTTTATGCATAGATTTAAAAAAAAAAAAATCAAAAATCATTCATTGATATGTTCTTTTGTAGTGCATGTAACCATAAACTAACTAAAAGAAATAAAAAATCATAGTTCCTTTTAAAAAAATATTCAATTGTAATTTTAATTGTAATTTAAAAATTGTATGTAATCATAAACTACATAAAAGAAACAAAAACAGTACGGACGCTATCTACAGCAAGGTTGAAGTTATACTTTTCCTGTTGTGTCACTATAAAAAAAAACCAAATGACTAGGTTTCATACATCCCTAACAACACAACTGTAAAGTTTTAAGTCAATTGGTTAAAAAACAAAAAAGTTTTCCAATCAACGGGTCAAGTTTAGCTATAAGTGGGAGTGGCCTTGTCCACTTTTGGTCAAAATAGTTTTCATTCCTCCCTGAGAACATAGCCGTAAAGTTTCAAGTCAATTGGTCAAAAAACAAAAAAGTTTTCCATACAACGGGTCGAGTTTAGCTATAAGTGGGCGTGGCCTTGCCCACTTTTGGTCAAAATAGTTTTCATTCCTCCTAAGAACATAACTGTAAAGTTTCAAGTCAGTTGGTTAAAAAACAGAAAAGTTCTCCATACAACGACGTGAATATTGCTTCTCTTTCTCTTCTTCATTTTGTATGGGAGCTACCACTTCCAGTTGTCCAATCTCAATGAAACTTTCAGGCATGTAGTCGGACTATGTAGAACTACTACGTTTAAAATTTCAGCACTCTTTCACACAAAACAGTTTTCCATATAACGATTCAAGTTTTGTTTAGTTTTATTCTTCTTTTCATATGGGGGCTACCAGTTCCAGAGATCCGATATGGCTGGATCAGACAAATGAGTTGATCGCACAAATAAAAAGTCTCTGTGCAAAATTTCAGTTCGATATCTTCAAAATTGTGCGAGGAGATTGTCTATATACAGACATACAGACGGACATGGCTAAATCAACTCGTCGTGTCGTCCTGATCAATAATATATATACTTTATATAGTCGCAAGTGAATATTTCTGTGTGTTACAAACTTCAGCACAAAGTTAATATACTATTTCACATATGCAAAAATATAAAAACATGGTTCTTTGTAAAGATATTCAATATTGATTTTTATGCATAGATTTTAAAAAATTCAAAATCATCCATTGAAATGTTTTTTGTAATGAATGTAATCATAAACTAACTCAAAGAAACAAAAAAACATTGTTCTTTTTGAAAATATTCAATATCGATTTTTATGCTCCATTGAAATGTCCTTTTTTAGTGTATGTAATCATAAACTAACTAAAAGAAACAAAAACCAGTAAGGACGCTATCTTCAGCAAGGCTGAAGCTATAATACTTTTCACTTTGTGTCACTATAAAAAAAAACTAAATGAATAGTTTTCATGCCTCCCTAACAACATAACTGTAATGTTTCAAGTCAATTCGTTAAAAAACAAAGAATTTTTCCATACAACGGTTCAAGTTAGGATATAAGTGGGCGTAACCATGCCCACATTTGGTCAAAATAGTTTTCATTCCTCCCTAAGAACATAACTGCAAAGTTTCAAGTCAATTGGTTAAAAAACAAAAAAGTTTTCCATACAAAGGGTCAAGTTAGGATATAAGTGGGCGTGGCCATGCCCACTTTTGATCAAAATAGTTTTCATTCCTCCCTAAGAGCGTAACTGCAAAGTTTCAAGTCAATTGGTTAAAAAACAAAAAAGTTTTCCATACAACGGGTCAATTTTCGCTATAATAAGGCGTGGCCATGCCCACTTTTGATCAAAATAGTTTTCATTCCTCCCTAAGAGAATAACTGCAAAGTTTCAAGTCAGTTGGTTAAAAAGCAAAAAAGTTTTCCATACAACGGGTCAATTTTCGCTATAAAAGGGCGTGACCACGCCCTGTTTTGGTCAAAACTGTTTTCATTCATTCACTAAGAACAATCCTGTAAAGTTCCACGTCAGTTGGTTAAAAAGCAAAAAAGTTTTTCATAAAACGGGTCAATTTTCGCTATAAAAGGGCGTGACCACGCCTACTTTTGATCAAAATAGTTTTCATTCCTCCCTAAGAGCATAACTGCAAAGTTTCAAGTCAATTGGTTAAAAATCAAAAAAGTTTTCCATACAACGGGTCAATTTTTGCTATAAGTAGGCGTGGCTACGCCCACTTTTGGTCAAAATAGTTTTCATTCCTCCCTAAGAGCATAACTGCAAAGTTTCAAGTCAATTGGTTAAAAAGCAAAAAAGTTTTCCATTCAACGGGTCAATTTTCGCTATAAAAGGGCGTGGCCACGCCCACTTTTGATCAAAATAGAGCATATCTGCAAAGTTTCAAGTCAATTGGTTAAAAAACAAAAAAGTTTTCTATACAAAGGGTCAAGTTAGGCTATAAGTGGGCGTGGCCATGCCCACTTTTGATCAAAATAGTTTTCATTCCTCCCTAAGAGCATAACTGCAAAGTTTCAAGTCAATTGGTTAAAAAACAAAAAAGTTTTCCATACAAAGGGTCAATTTTCGCTATAAAAGGGCGTGGCCACGCCCACTTTTGATCAAAATAGTTTTCATTCCTCCCTAAGAGCATAACTGCAAAGTTTCAAGTCAATTGGTTAAAAAACAAAAAAGTTTTCCATACAACGGGTCAATTTTCGCTATAAAAGGGCGTGGCCACGCCCACTTTTGATCAAAATAGCTTTCATTCCTCCCTAAGAGCATAACTGCAAAGTTTCAAGTCAATTGGTTAAAAAACAAAAAAGTTTTCCATACCAAGGATCAAGTTAGGCTTTAAGTGGGCGTGGCCATGCCCACTTTTGATCAAAATAGTTTTCATTCCTCCCTAAGAGCATAACTGCAAAGTTTCAAGTCAATTGGTTAAAAAACAAAAAAGTTTTCCATACAAAGGGTCAATTTTCGCTATAAAAGGGCGTGGCCACGCCCACTTTTGATCAAAATAGTTTTCATTCCTCCCTAAGAGCATAACTGCAAAGTTTCAAGTCAATTGGTTAAAAAACAAAAAAGTTTTCCATACAACGGGTAAATTTTCGCTATAAGTAGGCGTGGCTACGCCCACTTTTGGTCAAAATAGTTTTCATTCCTCTCTAAGAACATAACTGTAAAGTTTCAAGTCAATTGCTTAAAAAACAAAAAAGTTTTCCATACAATGGGTAAATTTTCGCTATAAGTGGGCGTGGCTACGCGTGGTTACGCCCACTTTTGGTCAAAATAGTTTTCATTCTTCCCTAAGAACATAACTGTAAAGTTTCAAGTCAATTGGTTAAAAAACAAAAAAGTTTTCCATACAAAAGGTCAAGTTAAGCTATAAGTGGGCGTGGCCACGCCCACTTTTGATCAAAATAGTGTTCATTCCTCCCTAAGAGCATAACTGCAAAGTTTCAAGTCAATTGGTTAAAAAACAAAAAAGTTTTCCATACAACGGGTCAATTTTCGCTATAAGTAGGCGTGGCTACGCCCACTTTTGGTTAAAATAGTTTTCATTCCTCCCTAAGAACATAACTGTAAAGTTTCAAGTCAATTGGTTAAAAAACAAAAAAGTTTTCCATACAACGGGTCAATATTCGCTATAAGTGGGCGTGGCTACCCCTGGCTACGCCCACTTTTGGTCAAAATAGTTTTCATTCCTCCCTAAGAACATAACTGTAAAGTTTCAAGTCAATTGATTAAAAAACAAAAAAGTTTTCCATACAAAGGGTCAAGTTAAGCTATAAGTGGGCGTGGCCACGCCCACTTTTGATCAAAATAGTTTTCATTCCTCTCTAAGAACATAACTGTAAAATTTCAAGTCAATTGGTTAAGAAACAAAAAAGTTTTCCATACAACGACGTGAATATTCCTTCTCTTCCTCTTCTTCATTTTGTATGGGAGCTACCAGTTCCAGATATCCAATCTCAATGAAACTTTCACCATGTAAAACTACTATGTTTAAAATTTCAGCACTCTATTGTACAAAACAAAAAAGTTTTCCATACAACGATTCAAGTTTTGTTCACTTTTCTTCTTCTTTTCGTATGGGAGCTACCTGTTCCATTAATCCGATCATGCTGGTTCCGACGACTGATTCATCGTAATAAATTCTAAGCCTCTGTGCAAAGTTTCAGCTCGATAGCTTCAAAACTGAGGGACTAGTTTGCATACATACAGACAGACAGACCGACAGACAGACAGACAGACGGACATGGCTAAATCAACTCGTCTTGTCGTCCTGATCAAGAATATATATACTTTATATAGTCGGAAATTAATATTTCGATCTGTTACAAACTCCGTGACAAAGTTAATATACTATTTCACATAAGTGAAAAGTATAAAAATCATGGTAAAAATATTCAATATTAATTTTTATGCATAGATTTAATAATGTTATCATAAACTAACTTAAAGAAACAAAAAAACAACTTTCCTTATAAAAAAATGCATTAATTTTTATGCATATATTTTAAAAAAATCAAAAAATCATCCATTGAAATGATCTTTTTTAGTGATTGTAATCATAAACTAACTAAAAGAAATAAAAATCATAGTTCCTTTTAAAAAAATACTCAATTTTTATTTTAATGTAGAGATTTGAAAAAATCTGAAATCATCTACTGAAATGTTCTTTTGTAATGTATGTAATCTTAAGCTTACTAAAAAAAACAAACATTTATTGTTCCTTTTAAAATATTCAATTTTTATTTTTATCCATAGATTTTAAAAATATCTAGTCATCCATTTAAATGTACTTTTGTAGTGTATGTAATCATAAACTACCTAAAAGAAACAAAAACAGTAATGACGTTATCTTCAGCAAGGTTGAAGCTATAATACTTCTCCTGTTGTGTCACTATAAAAAAAACGAAATGAATAGGTTTCATACCTCCCTAACAACACAACTGTAAAGTTTCAAGTCAATTGGTTAAAAAACAAAAAAGTTCTCCATACAACGACGTGAATATTGCTTCTCTTTCTCTTCTTCATTTTGTATGGGAGCTACCAGTTCCAGTTGTCCAATCTCAATGAAACTTTCAGGCATGTAGTCGGACTATGTAAAACTACTATGTTTAAAATTTTAGCACTCTATCATACAAAACAAAAAAGTATTCCATACAATGATTCAAGTTTTGTTCAGCTTTCTTCTTCTTTTCGTATGGGGGCTACCAGTTCCAGAGGTCCAATATGGTTGAATCCGACAAATGAGTTGATCGCACAAATAAAAAGTCTCTGTGCAAAATTACAGCTCGATGTCTTCAAAACTGTGGGAGGAGATTGTCTATGTACAGACAGACAGACGGACATGGCTAAATCAACTCGTCGTGTCGTCCTGATCAATAATATATATATTTTATATAGTCGCAAGTGAATATTTCTGTGTGTTACAAACTTCAGCACAAAGTTAATATACTATTTCACATATGCAAAAATATAAAAACATGGTTCTGTGTAAAGATATTCAATATTGATTTTTATGCATAGATTTTAAAAAATTCAAAATCATCCATTGAAATGTTTTTTTGTAATGAATGTTATCATAAACTAACTCAAAGAAACAAAAAAACATTGTTCTTTTTGAAAATATTCAATATCGATTTTTATGCTCCATTGAAATGTCCTTTTTTAGTGTATGTAATCATAAACTAACTAAAAGAAACAAAAAAAATCATGGTAAAAATATTCAATATTAATTTTTATGCATAGATTTAATAATAATTAAATAATTTAATTTAATTTAACTAAAAGAAACAAAAAAACAACTTTCCTTTTAAAAAAATTCATTAATTTTTATGCATATATTTTTTAAAAAAATCAAAAAATCATCCATTGAAATGTTAATTTTTAGTGAACGCTGTCATGAAAAACATGGTTCCTTTTAAAAATATTCAATATTAATTTTTATACCTAAATTTTAACCAAATCAACAAATCATTCATTGAAATGCTCTTTGTAAGTGAACGTTATCATAAACTAACTAAAAGAAAAAAACCAGTAAGGGCGCTATAGTCGAGTATACTCGACAATAAAATACCCTGCACACACAGTAAGCGGTGCAACACCCCAAATCTACAAATAAATGTCGTTTTGCTATCGCCTGAACTAATAGTTTTCAAAATATCAAGTAAATCGGTCAAAAAATGTGAAATTTACGAAAAATTTTAGTTTGTTGGTCATTGAGGGGTAACTATCAATAAGAGGGGAATTTTGTGGTATGCAGTTTTACAGATACATGTATAATGAGCTTGTCTATTTCAGGTTCGTACCTATAATAGTTTTGAAGATACAGCAATTTTAAGAAAACAACTGGGGAAGGGGAAATGAAGAGTAAGGGGAAAAATTGTGGTATGCAGTTTTGTAGAGGTCATTATGCTTAGTCTATATACCGACTTTCATGTTTCTATCTCTTTGGATGTTCGAGTTATAGCGTTTTAAAAAAGTGGGTGGTGCTGGATGGGCGGGAAGGAGTGGGCGTGGCACAAAACCATTCAAACTTGATCTGCTGCCGCGCATCACGAGTCTACCCTCCAAATTTCAAGTCTCTAGCTATTATAGTTTCTGAGAACCATTGGTGAATACGGACGGACAGACGGACGGACATGGCTTAATCAATTTCTCTTGTCGTCCTGATCAAGAATATATATACTTAATAGGGTCCCCCTGCCCTCCTTCTGTGCGTAACATACATTTCGCTCAAACAAACACAATATACCCCGATACACAGTATGTGTACAAGGTATAAAAACAAGGTTCCTTTTAAAAAAAATTCAATATTCATTTTTATGCATATTCAATATTGATTTTTATGCATAGATTTTAATAAATTTAAAATCATTCATTGAAATATTCTTCCATAGTGTATGTAATCATAAAATAACTAAAAGAAAAAAAAAATCCTTGTTACTTTTAAAAAATATTGAGTTTTATTTTAATGCATCGATTTTAAAAAATCTAAAATCGTCCACTGAAATGTTCTTTTGTAATGAAAACTAACTAAAAGAAACAAAAAAACATGCTTTATTTTAAATATATTCAATATTGATTTTTATGCATAGATTTAAAAAAGAATTTAAAATCATCCATTGAAATAATCTTTTTTAGTGTATGTACTCATAAACTAAAAAAAAAATCTAAAATCATCCATTGAATATTCTTTTATAGTGAATGTAATCATAAACTAACTAAACGAAACAAAAAACAAGGTTTCTTTTAAATATATTCAATATTAATTTTTATGGATAGATTTAAAAAAAAAATGGAATACTCTTTTGTAGTGTATGTTATAATAAACTAACTAAAAAAACAAAAAAATATATGATTCCTTTCAAAAAAATTCATTATTAATTTTTATGCATAGATTTTTATAAATTTAAAATCATCCATTGAAATGTTCTTCATAGTGTATGTAATCATAAACTAACTAAAAGAAACAAAAAACATGATTCGTTTTACAAATATTCAATATTTATTTCTATGCATTGATTTAAAAAAATCTAAAGTCAGTATGTAATCATAAACTAACTAAAAGAAAAAACAAATCATGGGTCCTTCTAATATATTCAATATAAATTTTTATGCATAGATTTTAAAAAAATCTAAAGTCAGTATGTAATCATAAACTAACTAAAAGAAACAAAAAACATGGTTATTTTTAATGATATTCAATAATGATTTTTATGCTTCGATTTTAAGAAATCTAAAACCATCCATTTAAATGTTCTTTTATGGTTTATGTAATCAGAAACTTACTAAAAGAAACAAAAAAAAACATTGTTCATTTTAAAAATATTCAATATTGATTTTTATGCTAATCGCTAAGATTATATAAAAATTAATATATGGGAGAAATTTTAAAAATATAAAAAAAATATCAAAAATCATCCATTGAAATGCTCTTTTTTAGTGAATCTAATCATAAACTAAGTAAAACAAACGAAAAAAAAAAATGGTTCCTTTTAAAGATATTCAATATTGATTTTTATGCATAGATTTTAAAAAGGAATTTAAAATCACCCATTGAAATGTTCTTTTTTAGTGTATGTACTCATAAACTAATTAAAAGAAACAAAAAACATTGTTGATTTTACAAATATTCAATATTGATTTCTATGCATAGATTTAAAAAAAATCTAAAATCATCCATTGAATATTCTTTTATAGTGAATGTAATCATAAACTAAATAAAAAAAACAAAACATATGGTTGTTTTTAAAAATATTTAATATTGATTTTCATGCAAAGATTAATAAAAAAATCAAAAATCATCCATTGAAATGTTCTTTTGTAGTGTATGTAATTATAAACTATATAAAAAAAACAACTAAAAAACCTGGTTGTTTTTAAAAATATTCAATATTCATTTTTATGCATAGAATTAAAAAAAAATCTAAAATCATCCATTGAAATGTAATTTTGTAGTGTATGTAATCATAAACTAACTAAAAGAAATAAATATATTTTCCTTTTTAAAAATATTCAGGGCTAAAAATACATAAAAATGAGTAGATGGGTTAAATTTGTAAAAATTTATAAAAAAAAAATCAAAAATCATCCATTGAAAAGCTCTTTTTTAATGAATGTAATCATAAACTAACTAAAAGAAACAAAAAAAAAAATAGTTCTTTCTAAAAATATTCAATATTAATTTGTATGCTTAGATTTTAAAAATAATCTAAACTTATACATTCAAATATTCTTTTATAGTGAATGTACTCATAAACTTACTAAAACAAACAGAAAAACCCGGTTCATTTTACATATATTCAATATTGATTTTATGCATAGATTAAAAAAAAAAATTTAAAATCATCCATTAAAATATTTTTTTTTTAAATTTAAAAAAAAAAATCAAAAATCATCCATTGAAATGTTCTTTTGTAGTGAGTGTAATCATAAACTAACTAAAGGAAACAAAAAAAAACAATGTTCCTTTTAAAAATATTCAATATTAATTTTTATACATAGATTTTAAGAAAAAAATGTAAAATCATATATTGGAATGCTCTTTTGTAGTGTATGTAATCATAAACAAACTAAAAGAAACATAAAAAAACATTGTTACTTTTCAAAATATTCAATATGTATTTTTATGCTCCATTGAAATGTTCTTTAGTAGTGTACGTAATCATAAACGAACTAAAAGAAACAAAAAAACATGGTGCCTTTTTAATATATTCAATATTAATTTTTATGGACAGATTTAAAAAAAAAACAAAATCAAAAATCATCCATTGAAATGCTCTTGTTTGGTGTATGTTATCATAAACTAACTAAAAGATACAAAAAAAAACATGGTTGTTTTCATAAATATTCAATATTAATTTTTATGAATACATTTAAAAAAAATCTAAAGTCATCCATTGAAATGTTCTTTTCCAGTGTATGTAATCATAAACTAACTAAAAGAAACAAAAAACATGGTTGTTTTTAAAAATATTCAATATTGATTTTCATGCAAAGATTTATAAAAAAATCAAAAATCATCAATTGAAATGTTCTTTTGTAGTCTATGTAATTATAAACTATATAAAAAAAACAAACAAAAAACATAGTTATTTTTAAAAATATTCAATATTGATTTTTATGCTCAGCGCTAAGATTATATAAAAATTAATATATGGGAGAAATTTTTAAAAATTTACAAAAAAAAATCAAAAATTATCCATTGAAATGTTCTTTTGTAGTGAATGTAATCATAAACTAACTAAAGGAAACAAAAAAACATGGTTCCTTTTTAATATATTCAATATTAATTTTTATAGATAGATTTAAAAAAAAAATCAAAAATCATCCATTGAAATGCTCTTGTTTGGTGTACGTAATCATAAACGAACTAAAAGAAACAAAAAAAAAACATGGTTCCTTTTTAATATATTCAATATTAATTTTTATGGATAGATTTAAAAAAAAAATCAAAAATCATCCATTGAAATGCTCTTGTTGGGTGTATGTTATAATAAACTAACTAAAAAAAACCAAAAAAAAATGATTCCTTTCAAAAAAATTCATTATTAATTTTTATGCATAGATTTTAATAAATTTAAAATCATCCATTGAAATGTTCTTCATAGTGTATGTAATCATAAACTAACTAAAAGAAACAAAAAACATGATTCGTTTTACAAATATTCAATATTTATTTCTATGCATTGATTTAAAAAAATCTAAAGTCAGTATGTAATCATAAACTAACTAAAAGAAAAAACAAATCATGGGTCTAATATATTCAATATAAATTTTTATGCATAGATTTTAAAAAAATCTAAAGTCAGTATGTAATCATAAACTAACTAAAAGAAACAAAAACCAGTAAGGATTGGAGTCGACAGTACTCGACTTCGACATACCCTGTACCTTCAATTAGTAACGTCTGTTGTAGGGCGTTGCCCCGCCCACTTTTTAATCGAAACATATTTCCTTTCTATTCAATATCATACCTACTAATTTTTGCTCTTCTAGACCAATTCGTTACAGAGATATAACGGTTTTCTATTTCGGCTATATGTGGGCGTGGTTACGCCCATTTTATATTTGAATCTTACTATACTCCATCCCAATAGCATACATGCAAAGTTTCATTCTTGTAGGTTGTATGGTTCTTGAGATATGAGCGTTTGAAATTTTTACTGTATAGGGGCGTGGTCACGCCCATTTTTTTGTTTTTTCTTACTGAGAGTTGAGTCAGCTATATACACACCAAATTTGGTGTTCCTATCAGAAAAGACAACGCAGAAAATACGACTTTTGTACTATTTTACCCGAGGTAGCTTCAGTCATTTGCCCCTCACCCCTAAACTAACTCAAAAAGGGGGAAAACAAAATAAACTTGATCTGCGTAATGAATCACAGAATCGAACTGCGAAGAGCTTTTGGTCCTATCTATTATAGTTTCCGAGATCGACGCGTTCATACAGACAGACGGACGGACGGACAGACGGACGGACGGACGGACGGACGGACAGACGGACATGGCTAAATCGACTTCTCTTTCGATACTGATCAAGAATATATATACTTTGTATAGTCGGAGATGTCTCCTTTAAGGTGTTACATACATTGTCGACGTGCACAAAACTAATATACCCTTGTACCATAAGGTACAGGGTATAAACATGGTTATTTTTAATGATATTCAATAATGATTTTTATGCTTCGATTTTAAGAAATCTAAAACCATCCATTCAAATGTTCTTTTATGGTTTATGTAATCAGAAACTTACTAAAAGAAACAAAAAAAAACATTGTTCATTTTAAAAATATTCAATATTGATTTTTATGCTAATCGCTAAGATTATATAAAAATTAATATATGGGAGAAATTTTAAAAATATAAAAAAAATATCAAAAATCATCCATTGAAATGCTCTTTTTTAGTGAATCTAATCATAAACTAAGTAAAAGAAAAGAAAAAAAAAAATGGTTCGTTTTAAAGATATTCAATATTGATTTTTATGCAAGGATTTAAAAAGAATTTAAAATCACACATTGAAATATTCTTTTTTAGTGTATGTACTCATAAACTAACTAAAAGAAACAAAAAACATTGTTGATTTTACAAATATTCAATATTGATTTCTATGCATAGATTTAAAAAAAATCTAAAATCATCCATTGAATATTCTTTTTTAGTGTATGTACTCATAAACTAACTAAAAGAAACAAAAAACCAGTAAGGACGCTATCTTCAGCAAGGCTGAAGCTATAATACTTTTCACTTTGTGTCACTATAAAAAAAACTAACTGAATAGTGTTCATGCATCCCTAACAACATAACTGTAATGTTTCAAGTCAATTCGTTAAAAAACAAAAAATTTTTCCATACAACGGTTCAAGTTTTGCGTTAAGTGGGCGTAGCCAAGCCCACATTTGGTCAAAATAGTTTTTATTCCTCCCTAAGAACATAACTGTAAAGTTTCAAGTCAATTGGTTAAAAAACAAAAAAAGTTTTCCATACAAAGGGTCAATTTTCGCTATAAGTAGGCGTGGCTACGCCCACTTTTGGTCAAAATAGTTTTCATTCCTCCCTAAGAACATAACTGTAAAGTGTCAAGTCAATTGGTTAAAAAACAAAAAAGTTTTCCATACAACGGGTCAATTTTCGCTATAAAAGGGCGTGACCACGCCTACTTTTGATCAAAATAGTTTTCATTCCTCCCTAAGAGCATAACTGCAAAGTTTCAAGTCAATTGGTTAAAAAACAAAAAAGTTTTCCATACAACGGGTCAATTTTTGCTATAAGTAGGCGTGGCTACGCCCACTTTTGGTCAAAATAGTTTTCATTCCTCCCTAAGAGCATAACTGCAAAGTTTCAAGTCAATTGGTTAAAAAACAAAAAAGTTTTCCATACAACGGGTCAATTTTCGCTATAAAAGGGCGTGACCACGCCTACTTTTGATCAAAATAGTTTTCATTCCTCCCTAAGAGCATAACTGCAAAGTTTCAAGTCAATTGGTTAAAAAACAAAAAAGTTTTCCATACAACGGGTCAATTTTCGCTATAAGTAGGCGTGGCTACGCCCACTTTTGGTTAAAATAGTTTTCATTCCTCCCTAAGAACATAACTGTAAAGTTTCAAGTCAATTGGTTAAAAAACAAAAAAGTTTTCCATACAAAGGGTCAAGTTAAGCTATAAGTGGGCGTGGCCACGCCCACTTTTGATCAAAATAGTTTTCATTCCTCCCTAAGAGCATAACTGCAAAGTTTCAAGTCAATTGGTTAAGAAACAAAAAAGTTTTCCATACAACGGGTCAATTTTCGCTATAAGTGGGCGTGGCTACGCCCACTTTTGGTCAAAATAGTTTTCATTCCTCCCTAAGAGCATAACTGCAAAGTTTCAAGTCAATTGGTTAAAAAACAAAAAAGTTTTCCATACAACGGGTCAATTTTCGCTCTAAGTAGGCGTGGCTACGCCCACTTTTGGTTAAAATAGTTTTCATTCCTCCCTAAGAACATAACTGTAAAGTTTCAAGTCAATTGGTTAAAAAACAAAAAAGTTTTCCATACAAAGGGTCAAGTTAAGCTATAAGTGGGCGTGGCCACGCCCACTTTTGATCAAAATAGTTTTCATTCCTCCCTAAGAGCATAACTGCAAAGTTTCAAGTCAATTGGTTAAAAAACAAAAAAGTTTTCCATACAACGGGTAAATTTTCGCTATAAGTGGGCGTGGCTATGCGTGGTTACGCCCACATTTGGTCAAAATAGATTTCATTCCTCCCTAAGAACATAACTTTAAAATTTCAAGTCAATTGGTTAAAAAACAAAAAGGTTTTCCATACAACGACGTGAATATGGCTTCTCTTCCTCTTCTTCATTTTGTATGGGAGCTACCAGTTCCAGATGTCCAATCTCAATGAAACTTTCAGGCATGTAGTCGGACCATGTAAAACTACTATGTTTAAAATTTCAGCACTCTATTGTACAAAACAAAAAAGTTTTCCATACAACGATTCAAGTTTTGTTCACTTTTCTTCTTCTTTTCGTATGGGAGCTACCTGTTCCAATAATCCGATCATGCTGGTTCCGACGAATGATTCATCGTAATAAATTCTAAGACTCTGTGCAAAGTTTCAGCTCGATAGCTTCAAAACTGAGGGACTAGTTTGCATACATACAGACAGACAGACAGACAGACAGACGGACAGACGGACATGGCTAAATCAACTCGTCTTGTCGTCCTGATCAAGAATATATATACTTTATATAGTCGGAAATTAATATTTCGATCTGTTACAAACTCCGTGACAAAGTTAATATACTATTTCACATAAGTGAAAAGTATAAAAAATAGTTCTTTCTAAAAATATTCAATATTAATTTGTATGCTTAGATTTTAAAAATAATCTAAACTTATACATTCAAATATTCTTTTATAGTGAATGTACTCATAAACTTACTAAAACAAACAGAAAAACCCGGTTCATTTTACATATATTCAATATTGATTTTATGCATAGATTAAAAAAAAAATTTAAAATCATCCATTAAAATATTTTTTTTTTAAATTTAAAAAAAAAATCAAAAATCATCCATTGAAATGTTCTTTTGTAGTGAGTGTAATCATAAACTAACTAAAGGAAACAAAAAAAAACAATGTTCCTTTTAAAAATATTCAATATTAATTTTTATACATAGATTTTAAGAAAAAAATGTAAAATCATATATTGGAATGCTCTTTTGTAGTATATGTAATCATAAACAAACTAAAAGAAACATAAAAAAACATTGTTACTTTTCAAAATATTCAATATGTATTTTGAAATGTCCATTGAAATGTTCTTTAGTAGTGTACGTAATCATAAACGAACTAAAAGAAACAAAAAAACATGGTGCCTTTTTAATATATTCAATATTAATTTTTATGGACAGATTTAAAAAAAAAACAAAATCAAAAATCATCCATTGAAATGCTCTTGTTTGGTGTATGTTATCATAAACTAACTAAAAGATACAAAAAAAAACATGGTTGTTTTCATAAATATTCAATATTAATTTTTATGAATACATTTAAAAAAAATCTAAAGTCATCCATTGAAATGTTCTTTTCCAGTGTATGTAATCATAAACTAACTAAAAGAAACAAAAAACATGGTTGTTTTTAAAAATATTCAATATTTATTTTCATGCAAAGATTTATAAAAAAATCAAAAATCATCAATTGAAATGTTCTTTTGTAGTCTATGTAATTATAAACTATATAAAAAAAACAAACAAAAAACATAGTTGTTTTTAAAAATATTCAATATTGATTTTTATGCTCAGCGCTAAGATTATACAAAAATTAATATATGGGAGAAATTTTTAAAAATTTACAAAAAAAATCAAAAATTATCCATTGAAATGTTCTTTTGTAGTGAATGTAATCATAAACTAACTAAAGGAAACAAAAAAACATGGTTCCTTTTTAATATATTCAATATTAATTTTTATAGATAGATTTAAAAAAAAAATCAAAAATCATCCATTGAAATGCTCTTGTTTGGTGTACGTAATCATAAACGAACTAAAAGAAACAAAAAACATGGATCATTTTACAAATATTCAATATTCATTTCTATGCATAGATTTAAAAAAAATCTAAAATCATCCATTGAATATTCTTTTATAGTGAATGTAATCATAAACTAAATAAAAGAAACAAAACATATGGTTGTTTTAAAAAATATTCAATATTGATTTTCATGCAAAGATTTATAAAAAAATCAAAAATCATGAATTGAAATGTTCTTTTGTAGTTTATGTAATTATAAACTATATAAAAAAAACAAACAAAAAACATAGTTGTTTTTAATAATTTCAATATTGATTTTTATGCTCAGCGCTGAGAAAATATAAAAAATTAATATATGGGAAAAATTTTTAAAAATTTAAAAAAATCAAAAATTATCCATTGAAATGTTCTTTTGTAGTTAATGTAATCATAAACTAACTAAAGGAAACAAAAAAACATGGTTCCTTTTTAATATATTCAATATTAATTTTTATGGATAGATTTAAAAAAAAAAAATCAAACATCATCCATTGGACGCTCTTGTTTGGTGTATGTAATCATAAACCAACTAAAAGAAACAAAAAAAACATGGTTGTTTTTATAAATATTCAATATTAATTTTTATGTATACATTTAAAAAAAATCTAAAGTCATCCATTGAAATGTTCTTTTCAAGTGTATGTAATCATAAACTAACTAAAAGAAACAAAAAACATGGTTATTTTTAATGATATTCAATAATAATTTTTATGCTTAGATTTTAAAAAATCTAAAACCATCCATTGAAATGTTCTTTTATGGTTTATGTTAACAGAAACTTACTAAAAGAAACAAAAAAAAAAACATTGTTCATTTTAAAAATATTCAATATTGATTTTTATGCTAATCGCTAAGATTATATAAAAATTAATATTTGGGAGAAATTTTTAAAAATTTAAAAAAAAAATATCAAAAATCATCCATTGAAATGCTCTTTTTTAGTGAATCTAATCATAAACTAAGTAAAAGAAACGAAAAAAAAAAATGGTTCCTTTTAAAGTTATTCAATATTGATTTTTATGCATAGATTTTAAAAAGGAATTTAAAATCACCCATTGAAATGTTCTTTTTTAGTTTATGTACTCATAAACTAATTAAAAGAAACAAAAAACATTGTTGATTTTACAAATATTCAATATTGATTTCTATGCATAGATTTAAAAAAAATCTAAAATCATCCATTGAATATTCTTTTATAGTGAATGTTATCATAAACTAAATAAAAAAAACAAAACATATGGTTGTTTTTAAAAATATTCAATACTGATTTTTATGCAAAGATTTATAAAAAAATCTAAAATCATCCATTGAATATTCTTTTATAGTGAATGTTATCATAAACTAAATAAAAAAAACAAAACATATGGTTGTTTTTCAAAATATTCAATATTGATTTTCATGCAAAGATTAATAAAAAAATAAAAAATCATCCATTGAAATGTTCTTTTGTAGTGTATGTAATTATAAACTATATAAAACCAGTAAGGGCGGTATAGTTGAGTATTCTCAACTATATAATACCCTGTACACAGACCGATGTTGATAACACGTTAAACATTCGCCGACAGCAAAAGCAGTGTACCACGATGTGGTTTGTGTATTTGCTAATAGTGAGGCAGGGCTCACAGTGCAATGTTGCCATTAGATGGCGCTTTAGTACGGATTTTGTTACAAAGCATTGCTGCAAAATTTTAGTGTGTTGGTCTTTGCTTGGAAAGTGGTAGTTTGTTGTATGCAGTTTTAAAAAGGTATGTTATCTTAGTTTGCATACAAAATTTCAGCATTGTATTCTTTATACTTTAGGAGATACAGCAATTTTAAGAAAAAAATTACCTTTTGTTGTGCTCGATGGGCGGGAAGGAATGGGCGTGGCAAAAATTCCTTCAAACTTCATCTAGTGTTCGACCACACGAGACTATCTTCCAAATTTCAAGTCTCTAGCTTTAATAGTTTTCGCAGTGTTAAGTACGGTTTTTGTTACAAATAGGATAAAGCAGTGTTCAAAGCGCAATTTATGCCAAATTTCAACTTGTTTGTCTTTGCGTTGTCACACAGCGTTAAAAATGAAAGTTTGTGGTATGCAGTTTTAAAAAGGTATGTTTACTGAGTTTGCATACAAAATTTCAGCATTGTATCTATTATAGTTTAGGAGATACAGCAATTTTCAGAAAACAACTTTTTGAGGGGAAACGAAGGGGAGGGGGAAAAAATGTGGTATGCAGTTTTGTAGAGCTATACATACTGAGTCTACATACTCATTTTCATGTTTCTAACTCATCAGGTTTTCGAGCTACAGCCTTTTGAAAAAATGGGTGGTGCTCGATGGGCGGGAAGGAGTGGGCGTGGCAAAAAATCCTTCAAACTTGATCTAGCGTTTGACCTCACGAGTCTATCCACCAAATTTCAAGTCTCTAGCTCTTATAGTTTTCGAGAACCATTGGTGAGGACGGACGGACGGACGGACGGACAGACAGGGCTATATCAATTCGTCTTGTCATCCTGATCAAGAATATATATACTTTATAGGGTCCCCCTCCCCTCCTTCTATGCGTTACATACAAACCGTCTCAAACAAACTTAATATACCCTGATACACAGTGTGTGTACAGGGTATAAAAACAACTAAAAAACCTGGTTGTTTTTAAAAATATTCAATATTCATTTTTATGCATAGAATTAAAAAATAATCTAAAATCATCCATTGAAATGTTATTTTGTAGTGAGTGTAATCATAAACTAACTAAAGGAAACAAAAAAAACAATGTTCCTTTTAAAAATATTCAATATTAATTTTTATACATAGATTTTAAGAAAAAAATGTAAAATCATCCATTGGAATGCTCTTTTGTAGTGTATGTAATCATAAACAAACTAAAAGAAACAAAAAAAAACATTGTTACTTTTCAAAATATTCAATATGTATTTTTATGCTCCATTGAAATGTTCTTTAGTAGTGTACGTAATCATAAACGAACTAAAAGAAACAAAAAAACATGGTTCCTTTTTAATATATTCAATATTAATTTTTATGGACAGATTTAAAAAAAACAAAATCAAAAATCATCCATTGAAATGCTCTTGTTTGGTGTATGTAATCATAAACTAACTAAAAGATACAAAAAAAAACATGGTTGTTTTCATAAATATTCAATATTAATTTTTATGAATACATTTAAAAAAAATCTAAAGTCATCCATTGAAATGTTCTTTTCCAGTGTATGTAATCATAAACTAACTAAAAGAAACAAAAAACATGGTTGTTTTTAAAAATATTCAATATTGATTTTCATGCAAAGATTTATAAAAAAATCAAAAATCATCAATTGAAATGTTCTTTTGTAGTGTATGTAATTATAAACTATATAAAAAAACAACTAAAAAACATGGTTGTTTTTATAAATATTCAATATTAATTTTTATGCATAGATTTTAAAAAAATCTAAAGTCAGTATGTAATCATAAACTAACTAAAAGAAACAAAAAACGTGGTTATTTTTAATGATATTCAATAATGATTTTTATGCTTCGATTTTAAGAAATCTAAAACCATCCATTTAAATGTTCTTTTATGGTTTATGTAATCAGAAACTTACTAAAAGAAACAAAAAAAAACATTGTTCATTTTAAAAATATTCAATATTGATTTTTATGCTAATCGCTAAGATTATATAAAAATTAATATATGGGAGAAATTTTAAAAATATAAAAAAAATATCAAAAATCATCCATTGAAATGCTCTTTTTTAGTGAATCTAATCATAAACTAAGTAAAAGAAAAGAAAAAAAAAAAAAAAAATGGTTCGTTTTAAAGATATTCAATATTGATGTTTATGCAAGGATTTAAAAAGAATTTAAAATCACACATTGAAATATTCTTTTTTAGTGTATGTACTCATAAACTAACTAAAAGAAACAAAAAACATGGATCATTTTACAAATATTCAATATTCATTTCTATGCATAGATAAAAAAAAAATCTAAAATCATCCATTGAATATTCTTTTATAGTGAATGTAATCATAAACTAAATAAAAGAAACAAAACATATGGTTGTTTTTAAAAATATTCAATATTAATTTTTATGGACAGATTTAAAAAAAACAAAATCAAAAATCATCCATTGAAATGCTCTTGTTTGGTGTATGTAATCATAAACTAACTAAAAGAAACAAAAAACATGGTTGTTTTTAAAAATATTCAATATTAATTTTTATGGACAGATTTAAAAAAAAACAAAATCAAAAATCATCCATTGAAATGCTCTTGTTTGGTGTATGTAATCAGAAACTTACTTAAAGAAACAAAAAAAAACATTGTTCATTTTAAAAATATTCAATATTGATTTTAATGCTAATCGCTAAGATTATATAAAAATTAATATATGGGAGAAATTTTCAAAAATTTAAAAAAAAATCAAAAATCATCCATTGAAATGCTGTTGTTTGGTGTATGTAATCATAAACTAACTTAAAGAAACAAAAACCAGTAAGGACGGTATAGTCGAGTATACTCGACAATATAATACCCTGCATAAAAGTTAGTTGTAAACCAAATATTGTCAAGAAAAAAAAAAAAATTTACTTAAATTTGCAAAAATATATCCGTTTTCTTTATTTATACAAATAGAAGAATTCTCGTAAAAAAAAAATACGTGTTTTATTTACAAAATACACAAAAGCTAAAATTACCTTAACAGTTTTAACTAAATAAATAATCTACAAATACTACAAAGTTTTGATTATATATAGATTTTACATAAATAGTGATTAAAAGCTAGGTAAACTTAATAAGATAGCGTCATGAAAGCTATAGAGCGTTACGTACGTTCGAGAGTCTATGTCTTGGTCTAAATTTGTCAGAGCCCAGTCAATTTGCGTTCCAGCACTAGTTGTCTCAACGTCAAAATTTAAAAGCGACCTAAATCCTCTAGCAGAAAGACGATTTAAAAAATTATCAGAAGATACCAAAGAATCTGACCCTAGAAACGGAAACTGTTCGAAAACGTCTTCAAAGTCGGATATGAATTGTCGAAGTGGATACCTAGGGCTTCTATAAATTATTAGAACGCCTATCGACTTATAACGGAAAACTGCATATTCGAATACACCTGAATTGCTTTCTGTAAATTTTCGATGACTAGCGCAACAACTTATGTGTTGAAGAATTTCTTCCCGAACATAAACGATTATTCCTCTTTTAGGACGGGTCTGAACATAGCAGTCATTGCAATCAAGCCTAATTGCAATTCTGAATCCGGGAACCTCATAATTTTCTTGCGGATACGTTGATGTCTCCACAACACAAAAAATTGATGACATTAACATAAGTTTGTCAGCTCGAATGTCATCAATGTGGGAAAACAAACTTTGAGTGTTGTGGTAACATATTTGTAGGCCTAACGGACTTATCAAATGATCGAAATGGGTGTTCAACAGTTTCTCATTACGTAACGTTTGTATTTCTACATGAACAAAGTCACTTTCCGAAAGAGGTTTAGGTGGGTTGAATTGACCAACCAAAAAGAGTCCTGCTGCATTTGTAGCTCTACTGCAAGCAACATAAAGGGCAGCTCGTGACATACGTTTACTTGTGTGAACTGCAACAAGTGAATATGTAGCGCCTTGACTCTTATGAATTGTAATACCTTCGGCAGGTACTACTGGAAACTGTTTTCGGTCAATACAAACTTGTTCGTTTCGTTTGTATTGAAAGGTTCGAATTATTTTTTGAACCGGTGTCCAACTAAGTTCAGTGGCGTGCGAGTTTTGATTTCTCGCATTTTGGCCCACAGACTCTTCAGGAAATTGAATCCACAATTTTGTTGGACAGTTTGAATTGTTGAATTCAATTTGTCTCAAAACTCCTGTTGCACCATTGACCAAACCATCACCTGTATCGACATTGACAGTCATCATATACTTGATGGTGGTTTTTAAAAGAAGACTATTGATGAGACCTTGCGTCTCAGAGGTCTTGAAATGCTGAATAGCTTCAAGAATTCGCTCTTTACTTTCATTTGTAAGACCTGTGGCCTTAATGACATCTTCGGAGTTTGAAACAAACTGCTGCAGAGAAACTGAATTTAGTTTGAAAGAATTATAGCAGTCTGCTTCATTATTTGTCAAGAATAAATGAATGGCATCATTCGGAATATTTGATGCTGACACAATTCGGGAACGTAAAAGTTCAATATCAAAAGGTGTCATTGCACCAGATGCCATGTTGTTAAGAGCAATAGCGAATGATTGGTCTTCACGTTGGCGCATTATCTCTGTAAGTTCGAAATATTTGAAAAGGTCCCACAGAGATGAACCAAACAACGTATGGTACGGATCATTTGAATTAGACTGAAAGACCCATTTATCCGCAACCGGTGAAAGTTGTCTGAGGTCCCCGAAAACTACAACAGAAACACCGCCGACAAAAGCAGCTTTTCCAGTTGGAGCACATAAAAGAACTCGTACAGAGTTCGGATTACTTCCAGGTACACTATTGTACCTGTAAGTAAGGGACTGAAAAATGGCGGATATCAACCTACTCTTTCCAACTCCGGCTCCACCACTTACAAACTCATGAAAAACAAATTTGCATTTGACATTATGCAGCAAATGAGTTAAGTAAACTCTTTGTTTAAAGTTGAGAGACCTTACAATTGTCAGCAAATTTTCTTTTGCGATGATGGGAGGAAGATTCATGTGTCGAATGGTATTGTCAGATTGGTCTTGATTTATCTCTGGATCATTTAGATTTAGAACGTTTAAGCCTGGTGGCACTTCAGGTATTGCTAGTGCCCGAAATTGTTCATCTAAATCCTGATCCGAGCGATGCACATCTTCATTGTTGTCATTTTCGATGTCTTGCAATTGATCCAAAACTTCTTCCAACTCTCTATCATCTAAAACATTAAACCTCCTCCTGATTGCATCAATCGTTCCCTGATTTTCACGACAAATAACCTCACAATCTTTATTAAGAATGTCTCATTTCTCCAAGGGAGATACAACATTACTAGTTCCCTAAAGATCCTTATCAACGTTAAACCGCCTATATCTAATAACACAGGGCTTTGTACGTTTTCTTACAAAGCCACTGTTATCTATAAGAGGAAAAGCTGTCCTTGCAAAAACTTCAGGTTCAACCTCAACTTCAACTTCTTCAGAAGCCTCAGCAACATTTACTGCCCTATCCGTCTTCGAATATCGGTAGTTCGCTGCAAAATCCGCTAAACATAGGTCACTCAATGTATTTGGACGATGAACATAATGTTCAAGTAAACCTGTCTGAAAGATATTCGTTGAATCTTGTTGCATGTCCTACAACTCGCCTCTAGGCTTCAGCATTCTAACGCGCTGCTCTGGATGAGAAGTATTAATATATATTTCAGCATTGCTACTCTCAGACATGTGCAAACCTAAGCAACAGAATGCAGCTTCTTGTGCAGAAATTTCACTTCCTGAAATGAATTTGTGACCTATGTGCTGAAGTTTTTGTTTAATAGTAAAATTGCAGCGATGAATTTCTTCAACAGCTTCGCGTAACAACTTTGAAACACCTTGATTTGATTTGTTTATGTAATTCACTATCTAACTACAACATGCATAGGCATCCAAAATGAACTGGATGTCCATGTTGGCCCTATGCAATGCGAGGATGTCTTTGTTATATGCGTTGAGCATTTTACTATTAAAACTTCTACGCAAAAATATTTGTGGCTTCTTAAGGCTTGATCTTAAAGCCAACTTATACTCTTCATAATTCATATTCAGAGTATTGTGAGCCAAAAATTGATCAAAATTAGACAAATTCAGATCTGCTGACAATAGATCTTGAATTTTTTGATAATTTTCACAATGTTGGTCACGGTGTTCAAATTCATCAGGAAGTGGCGTTAGAATTTCAGTTTGTGGCATTGGGGGATAAGGCATCCCGAAACGGCAACATCTACCTTGTCGACGACAGGAATGTCCATGGCTATGTTTTTGATAAGCAATGAATTCTTGCAGACTAGGCTCAATACTTTCAGTAGAAATGAAAGTATCAATGAAGGTTATGACAGCCTGATATGTGCTATGATCGTTAAGATCAATTTTTGGGGCATCTTTCAGCCAATACATGCCATGGACGTGTGGTGAACCTCTATGCTGAAACTCGATGCGCCAATAATATTTTGTGACAGGGTATTTACCGAAAATACATTCGTCGGTTTTCATTAGTGAAAACAGTTGACGAAATCTATAGTCAAAATATCTAGCGCATCGGTTCGGATAAGTCTGGCCTTCTCATCGAAACGCATTGTAGCCGCCTGCTCTTCGGAAATTGTAATGCGGTCTAAATTTTGCTTCAAGATAACTAAGAGTTCGGTCCACTTTGTTTCAGCTGCTGATAATGCGATAAAAAAAGTGGGAAGATCGAACTGCCTAATCATGGCCAAGACTTTTTTTTTCTCGGCTTCCCAGTGAGCTGGAGATGAGCGAACACCTTTTAATACCCTGTAGCCATCATCGTGAAGAATTAAACGGTTTACAAAATCATCATTTAAGACGTTGTTCACGGTGATGCCTGCAGGGGCCCTATTTTTTCGTAAACAAATTGAAGTATTGTTTGCGATATTTATCTTTTCAAGCTTCTTATAATTGTAAAAAAGCTTGTCTAACCGAACGCCTCTTCTATCAAAATTACGCAGCTCAGACCTAACAATTTTGGTGAATGTTTCACAACATTGACGTTTACGACCTCCATATATGGACGCAAACGACAATTCCTCAGAGTCTTCATCGGTAACCATGTCTAAAGGACGCTGACCTTCACCAGGAGCCATTATAACTCTTTGTAATTGAACGTTTTCAATTGGATTATTATCCATCAAAGTTTCTTGGCCTCCTGGATTAAGATCGTTCTCAATATGATTGTCCTGTTCATTTGCATTGGGGTTTTCGTTATCATTTCTGATACGAGTGTTCGAAATAGACTGAACAATGTCAACATCAGATGTTGAAACGATAAAAGGAACATTTTCTGAAACAAACGAAGAAATCCATTGTTCGTCTAAAGATATTTGATGCTTTCTATACAGTTCTGTATTGCATAAATATCTTACTGCCTCCAGAACTTTAGCAGGTCGTATGCTTTCTGTCATGAAATCATGACTGTACTGCATACGCCGCCTGAGATGCAGTTGAATAACTTCGGATTGATCGAAAGTTCGAGGTAGAGTTGTAACTGTATTTGTTACCGAAATCGGAACATTTACAACAGCTCCTCGAATGGCACTTTGGCGCTCGAACCCTAAAGGAACAATCCTCATGAATGGACACACCAATCGCTCTTCAAGGGGTGTTAAGTCCTTTAAACAATCAGGAAGTTCTGGAAATTCCAGGCCATTTGTAATGCAAATGTTTGACTTCTTCCTTTGCTTTACAGCACGAGCACAAGTTTTCAAAAATTGCATGTGCTTTCCGTTAAAGGAAATTTTTGTAATAGATACAAAATATCGCTACTGTATGGATTGTTATTTTCGATCCATGATGCATCAATTTTTTCTGTTTGATGGGGGAACCATAATCCACCGCAACAAATGCAAATAATTGTGGGTCCATGCCTAATATTTTTGAAATAAATTTCAAATTTACGTTGCAGACGTGAATCAGGTGCCCTCAACACTTCTGGCGCTCGGTCTAGATCAACGTGTCTATCTTGTCTGATTCTGTCTACATTACGCTGATTTTCTCTAGACCGATTGCTAGGAACAGACCGATGAACCGAAACTCTCCTACCTAATTGTCTTAAAGCATCATTTTGCGTTCGTCTGGCTAATGCCCTAGCTTCCCTTCTCCGGACTCTATTTCTCACTCGGTTCTCTGTCTGATTTTCTTCGTTTGCACGGCTTAAAGAATGTCGAAGTGTGTCGCGAGCCTGTTCGATTTGGCGGATATGTGGATTTGTACGACGCGACGCATGTTCGACAGTATTATTTTCTTGTTCCTGTGCACGGTACACAGGATCGCGTCTACGATTTGAACGTCGTATAGTATTTCGCGTTTGTTCGAGCTGGAGAACTTCAGGGTTTGCACGCCGCGATGAGTGTTCGACGGTGTTGTGTTCTTGTTCCTGTGCACGGTACACAGGATCGTGTCTACGATTTGAACGTCGTATAGTATTTCGCGTTTGTTCAATCTGGCGAACTTCAGGGTTTGCACGCCGCGATGAGTGTTCGACGGTGTTGTGTTCTTGTTCCTGTGCACGGTACACAGGATCGCGTCTACGATTTGAACGTCGTATAGTATTTCTCGTTTGTTCGAGCTGGCGAACTTCAGGGTTTGCACGCCGCGATGAGTGTTCGACGGTGTTGTGTTCTTGTTCCTGTGCACGGTACACAGGATCGCGTCTACGAGTTGAACGTCGTATAGTATTTCGCGTTTGTTCGAGCTGGCGAACTTCGAGGTTTGCACGCCGCGATGAGTGTTCGACGGTATTGTGTTCTTGTTCCTGTGCACGGTACACAGGATCGGGTCTACGAGTTGAACGTCTCGTAGTATTTCGCAATTGTTCTAGTTGGCGAGCTTCGAGGTTTTCCCTTTGCGACAAATGTGCGACGGTGATATTTTGTTGTTCGCGAGCACGATAATTACGACTGCGTCTACGATTTGAACGTCGCAGGGAATCGCGTGACTGCTCAATTTCTCGGGTTTCGGAATTTTCGCGACGGTTTTGTTGCAATTGCGTATGTCGTTCGCGAATTTGGTCATTGTTGTTGCGAAGTGCGTCCCTGTCTCTACGTCTTTGTAAAGTTTGAGCAAGAGTTTGTCTCCTAAGTCTTGGCATTTTGTCTTGTTTTGAAGGACAACAAAAAAATACAAATTTTGGAAACTTATATATATACAAATAACCAAACAAATAGTAAAAATAATAAGAATGTAGTAATAATAAATTTATAATAAATATTATTATAATATAAAACTGTCTCAGTCAAGATCCAGGCGGCTAAAGGGTTGGTCTAAAGTATAGAAATTTAAGTAATCTATGCGAAAACTATATTCTGATATAAAAGAATTTAATAAATTTCACTGAGTAGCCTATATTATCTTCACGAAATTATATCAAAACCAGTAAGGACGCTATCTTCAGCAAGGCTGAAGCTATAATACTTTTCACGTTGTGTCACTAAAAAACTAAATGAATAGTTTTCATGCCTCGCTAACAACATAACTGTAAGGTTTCAAGTCAATTGGTTAAAAAACAAAAAAGTTTTCCATACAGCGGTTCAAGTTTTGCGATAAGTGGGCGTAGCCATGCCCACTTTTGGTCAAAATAGTTTTCATTCCTCCCTAAGAAGATAACTGTAAGGTTTCAAGTCAATTGGTCAATTTTCGCTAAAAAAAAGGCTTGGGCACGCTCACTTTGGGTCAAAATAGTTTTCATGCCTCCCTAAGAACATAACTGTAAAGTTTCAAGTCAATTGGTTAAAAAACAAAAAAGTTTTCCATACAACGGGTCAATTTTCACTAAAAAAGGGCGTGGCCACGCCCACTTTTGGTCAAAATAGTTTTCATTCCTCCCTTAGAAGATAACTGTAAGGTTTCAAGTCAATTGGTCAATTTTCGCTAAAAAAAGGCGTGGGCACGCCCACTTTTGGTCAAAATAGTTTTCATTCCTCCCTAAGAACATAACTGTAAAGTTTCAAGTCAATTGGTTAAAAAACAAAAAAGTTTTCCATACAACGGGTCAAATTTCGCTATAAAAGGGCGTGGCCGCGCCCACTTTTGGTCAAAATTGTTTTCATTCCTCCCTAAGAACATAACTGTAAAGTTTCAAGTCAATTGGTTAAAAAACACAAAAGTTTTCCATACAACGGGTCAATTTTCGCTATAAGTGGGCGTGGCTACGCCCACTTTTGGTCGAAATAGTTTTCATTCCTTCCTAAGAACATAACTTTAAAATTTCAAGTCAATTGGTTAAAAAACAAAAAAGTTTTTCATACAACGGGTCAATTTTCGCTAGAAGTGGGCGTGGCTACGCCCATTTTTGGTCAAAATAGTTTTCATTCCTCCCCAAGAACATAACTTTAAAATTTCAAGTCAATTGGTTGAAAAACAAAAAAGTTGTCCATACAACGACGTGAATATTGCTTCTCTTCCTCTTCTTCATTTTGTATGGGAGATACCAGTTCCAGATGTCCAATCTCATTGAAACTTTCAGGCATGTAGTCGGACTATGTAGAACTACTATGTTTAAAATTTCAGCACTCTATCATACAAAACAAAAAACTTTTCCATACAACGACTCAAGTTTTGTTCATTTTTCTTCTTCTTTTCGTATGGGGGCTACCAGTTCCAGTGGTCCGATATGGCTGGATCCGACAAATGAGTTGATCGCACAAATAAGCAGTCTCTGTGCAAAATTTCAGCTCAATATCTTCAAAACTGTGGGAGGAGATTGTATATATACAGACAGACGGACGGACAGACGGACAGACGGACATGGCTAAATCAACTCGTCTTGTCGTCCTGATCAAGAATATATATACTTTATATAGTCGGAAATGAATATTTCGATCTGTTACAAACTTCAGCACAAAGTTATTATACTATTTCACATACGTGAAAAGTATAAAAATTTAATAATTATCCAACTATTTGCAGGGTTTTTTTTTTTTTTTTTTTTGAACATTTTGTTTGTAAAAAAATAAAAGTCAAAATCTAATTTATATCATATATAGAATTTTCTCATTATGAATAATTTGAATCAATTAAAATTGAGTATTAGGGGTTTATTATTTAATATGAAAAAAGGACTTGTTGAATCGTTAATTATTACATAGAGTGGAAAATTAACTCTTTTCGCATTTTGCGTTTCTCTCATGCACAGTTAAGGTCCGAACAACGGTTTGAGTTCGATCGTTTTTCAGCGACTAAGTAGTGTATGTTGTTAGGAATTGTGTGTATACATACTAATTTCCATAGAAAAACCAACAGCCCACGGCATTTATATCGAACTCTTATGTATACATACAATTCCTAACAACATACGCTACGCTATTAAGCCGCCGAAAAAACAATGGAACTCAAACAGTTGTGCGGACCGAAAATGTGCGTTTGTTCGACTATCATATTGCTTGCTTACTGCAAGTCTGTCATAACTCGAAAAATGCGATTTTTGAGTTAATTACGCAGGAATGATCATTAACTGAAGCTTTATTATTTTAGCGTATGCCACCTCTAAGCTTATGTTACATACATGTGTATGTATAAACCGAATATTTAAATTTTATGTTTTATGGTAAATATTATGTCTACATCTAACAACATACACTAATTAGCTCGAAACGCAGCGCGTCAAAACCCCACATGTAAATTGGGTATAGTTGGCTGTGTCTGTCTAATAATAATATAAATAAAAACTCACCAGCTGTATAAAATCCAATTAAGGATAGAAAAGCATTTAATATTTCCGAGAACCGAATTATATTTCTTTATTTTGTGTGTGTTACTGAACATTCAATTATGGCTGTGAAAACAACCGATTTTTTTTTAAATTCGAACCGAAACCGTTTGTAACTTTGAACGACGACCCAATATGGACCGCACCAGACTTTATAATATACGAAAGATTTGCGAATCAATATATTTGCACAAGAACGATTTTAATCAATTTGGCGCAAATTTATAAACTGGCGCAAATCTTTTAGGGTTGTCGAAACATTTGTTAAAATGGGGCAATTATAGTCAATTTTGAAATGGACAACTCTATACCAGGGATTCAAGGCTCCACTCATAATTTATAGTGTTGAAAAAGAAAGAGGTGAATGATTAATATTCAAACGATCAAATGACCAAATTTTATTTATATTTGGTCATTAGTTAAAACATATGTAAATGCTTTGTCATGCGTTACTAGAAAATTCGACGTTATCATGGTAACTATATGTATACATATACATAATAACGACAATTAATATTTTATATGTTTATGCTAATTTTGAATAATTGAAACATTTATATTTTATTTTTAACAATTTGTGTTTATATAAATATAAATATAATAAAAAGTCTTACTGGAAAATTCTTATTGGACAATTTTTGCTGTGTTCATACAAAGTATGCTTGACAGCAATTTTAATAAAACCATGTTTTGTAGGAAAATGCGCGGAATAGGAAAAGTTGTTGTACGCCATTTGGTAGGGCTATGTTTACTGAGTCTACAAAACAATTTTCATGTTTCTTTATAAACATTTATGAAATATTTCATCAAAAGAACTTAATAAACGTTGATTTTTAAATTTTTTTTAGTTTGATGGTCTTTGAGGGGCAACCATGAAACAGAGGGGTATATTGTGGTATGCAGTTTTAAAGTGGTATATTTACTGAACCTGTATACAAAATATCAGGTTCGTAACTTTTATAGTTTTGGAGATATATCAGTTTTAATAAAACAAATGGGGGAGGGGAAATTAAGGAGAGGGGGAGAAATTCTGGTATGCAGTTTTGTAGAGCTCTTTATGCTGAGCTTACATACCGACTGTCATGTTTCTATCTCTTTGGGTGTTCGAGTTATAACGTTTTTAAAAAGTGGGCGGTGCTGGTTGGGCGGGAAGGAGTGGGCGTGGCACAAAACCGTTCAAACTTTATGTAGTGCCATGCATCACGAGTCTACCCTCCAAATTTCAGGTCTCTAGCTTTTACAGTTTCCGAGAACCATTGGTGAATACAGACGGACGGACGGACGGACAGACGGACATGGCTCAATCAATTTCTCTTGTCGTCCTGATCAAGAATATATACACTTTATGGGGTCCCCCTTCCCTCCTTCTGTGCGTTACATACATTTCAAACAAACTTAATATACCCTGACACACTGTATGTGCAGGGTATAAAAACATGGCTGTTTTTATAAATATTCAATATTAATTTTTATGCATACATTTAAAAAAAATTTAAAGTCATAAATTGAAATGTTCTTTTCCAGTGTATGTAATCATAAACTAACTAAAAGAAACAAAAAACATGGTTGTTTTTAAAAATATTCAATATTGATTTTCATGCAAAGATTTATAAAAAAATCAAAAATCATCAATTGAAATGTTCTTTTGTAGTCTATGTAATTATAAACTATATAAAAAAAAACAAACAAAAAACATAGTTGTTTTTAAAAATATTCAATATTGATTTTTATGCTCAGCGCTAAGATTATATAAAAATTAATATATGGGAGAAATTTTTAAAAATTTACAAAAAAAATCAAAAATTATCCATTGAAATGTTCTTTTGTAGTGAATGTAATCATAAACTAACTAAAGGAAACAAAAAAACATGGTTCCTTGTTAATATATTCAATATTAATTTTTATAGATAGATTTAAAAAAAAAATCAAAAATCATCCATTGAAATGCTCTTGTTTGGTGTACGTAATCATAAACGAACTAAAAGAAACAAAAAAAAAACATGGTTCCTTTTTAATATATTCAATATTAATTTTTATGGATAGATTTAAAAAAAAAATCAAAAATCATCCATTGAAATGCTCTTGTTGGGTGTATGTTATAATAAACTAACTAAAAAAACAAAAAAAAATGATTCCTTTCAAAAAAATTCATTATTAATTTTTATGCATAGATTTTAATAAATTTAAAATCATCCATTGAAATGTTCTTCATAGTGTATGTAATCATAAACTAACTAAAAGAAACAAAAAACATGATTCGTTTTACAAATATTCAATATTTATTTCTATGCATTGATTTAAAAAAATCTAAAGTCAGTATGTAATCATAAACTAACTAAAAGAAACAAAAAACATGGTTATTTTTAATGATATTCAATAATGATTTTTATGCTTCGATTTTAAGAAATCTAAAACCATCCATTCAAATGTTCTTTTATGGTTTATGTAATCAGAAACTTACTAAAAGAAACAAAAAAAAACATTGTTCATTTTAAAAATATTCAATATTGATTTTTATGCTAATCGCTAAGATTATATAAAAATTAATATATGGGAGAAATTTTAAAAATATAAAAAAAATATCAAAAATCATCCATTGAAATGCTCTTTTTTAGTGAATCTAATCATAAACTAAGTAAAAGAAAAGAAAAAAGAAAAAAAAAAAAAAATGGTTCGTTTTAAAGATATTCAATATTGATTTTTATGCAAGGATTTAAAAAGAATTTAAAACCAGTAAGGACGCTATCTTCAGCAAGGCTGAAGCTATAATACTTTTCACTTTGTGTCACTATAAAAAAAACTAAATGAATAGTTTTCATGCCTCCCTAACAACATAACTGTCATGTTTCAAGTCAATTCGTTAAAAAACAAAAAATTTTTCCATACAACGGTTCAAGTTTTGCGATAAGTGGGCGTAGCCATGCCCAAATTTGGTCAAAATAGTTTTCATTCCTCCCTAAGAACATAACTGTAAAGTTTCAAGTCAATTGGTTAAAAAACAAAAAAGTTTTCCATACAACGGGTCAATTTTTGCTATAAGTAGGCGTGACTACGCACACTTTTGGTCAAAATAGTTTTCATTCCTCTCTAGGAACATAACTGTAAAGTTTCAAGTCAATTGATTAAAAAACCAAAAAGTTTTCCATACAAAGGGTCAAGTTAAGCTATAAGTGGGCGTGGCCATGCCCACTTTTGATCAAAATGGTTTTCATTCCTCCCTAAGAGCATAACTGCAAAGTTTCAAGTCAATTGGTTAAAAAACAAAAAAGTTTTCCATACAAAGGGTCAATTTTCGCTATAAAAGGGCGTGGCTACGCCCACTTTTCGTCAAAATAGTTTTCATTCCTCCCTAAGAACATAACTGCAAAGTTTCAAGTCAATTGGTTAAAAAACAAAAAAGTTTTCCATACAACGGGTAAATTTTCGCTATAAGTGGGCGTGGCTACGCGTGGTTACGCCCACATTTGGTCAAAATAGATTTCATTCCTCCCTAAGAACATAACTTTAAAATTTCAAGTCAATTGGTTAAGAAACAAAAAAGTTTTCCATACAACGACGTGAATATTCCTTCTCTTCCTCTTCTTCATTTTGTATGGGAGCTACCAGTTCCAGATGTCCAATCTCAATGAAACTTTCAGGCATGTAGTCGGACCATGTAAAACTACTATGTTTAAAATTTCAGCACTCTATTGTACAAAACAAAAAAGTTTTCCATACAACGATTCAAGTTTTGTTCACTTTTCTTCTTCTTTTCGTATGGGAGCTACCTGTTCCAATAATCCGATCATGCTGGTTCCGACGAATGATTCATCGTAATAAATTCTAAGACTCTGTGCAAAGTTTCAGCTCGATAGCTTCAAAACTGAGGGACTAGTTTGCATACATACAGACAGACAGACAGACAGACCGACAGACAGACAGACGGACAGACGGACATGGCTAAATCAACTCGTCTTGTCGTCCTGATCAAGAATATATATACTTTATATAGTCGGAAATTAATATTTCGATCTGTTACAAACTCCGTGACAAAGTTAATATACTATTTCACATAAGTGAAAAGTATAAAAATCACACATTGAAATATTCTTTTTTAGTGTATGTACTCATAAACTAACTAAAAGAAACAAAAAACATTGTTGATTTTACAAATATTCAATATTGATTTCTATGCATAGATTTAAAAAAAATCTAAAATCATCCATTGAATATTCTTTTTTAGTGTATATACTCATAAACTAACTAAAAGAAACAAAAAAAAAATAGTTCTTTCTAAAAATATTCAATATTAATTTGTATGCTTAGATTTTAAAAATAATCTAAACTTATACATTCAAATATTCTTTTATAGTGAATGTACTCATAAACTTACTAAAACAAACAGAAAAACCCGGTTCATTTTACATATATTCAATATTGATTTTATGCATAGATTAAAAAAAAAATTTAAAATCATCCATTAAAATATTTTTTTTTTAAATTTAAAAAAAAAAATCAAAAATCATCCATTGAAATGTTCTTTTGTAGTGAGTGTAATCATAAACTAACTAAAGGAAACAAAAAAAAAAACAATGTTCCTTTTAAAAATATTCAATATTTATTTCTATGCATTGATTTAAAAAAATCTAAAGTCAGTATGTAATCATAAACTAACTAAAAGAAAAAACAAATCATGGGTCCTTCTAATATATTCAATATAAATTTTTATGCATAGATTTTAAAAAAATCTAAAGTCAGTATGTAATCATAAACTAACTAAAAGAAACAAAATACATGGATCATTTTACAAATATTCAATATTCATTTCTATGCATAGATTTAAAAAAAATCTAAAATCATCCATTGAATATTCTTTTATAGTGAATGTAATCATAAACTAAATAAAAGAAACAAAACATATGGTTGTTTTAAAAAATATTCAATATTGATTTTCATGCAAAGATTTATAAAAAAATCAAAAATCATGAATTGAAATGTTCTTTTGTAGTTTATGTAATTATAAACTATATAAAAAAAACAAACAAAAAACATAGTTGTTTTTAATAATTTCAATATTGATTTTTATGCTCAGCGCTGAGAAAATATAAAAAATTAATATATGGGAAAAATTTTTAAAAATTTAAAAAAAAAATCAAAAATTATCCATTGAAATGTTCTTTTGTAGTGAATGTAATCATAAACTAACTAAAGGAAACAAAAAAACATGGTTGCTTTTTAATATATTCAATATTAATTTTTATGGATAGATTTAAAAAAAAAAAATCAAACATCATCCATTGGACGCTCTTGTTTGGTGTATGTAATCATAAACCAACTAAAAGAAACAAAAAAAACATGGTTGTTTTTATAAATATTCAATATTAATTTTTATGTATACATTTAAAAAAAATCTAAAGTCATCCATTGAAATGTTCTTTTCAAGTGTATGTAATCATAAACTAACTAAAAGAAACAAAAAACATGGTTATTTTTAATGATATTCAATAATAATTTTTATGCTTAGATTTTAAAAAATCTAAAACCATCCATTGAAATGTTCTTTTATGGTTTATGTTAACAGAAACTTACTAAAAGAAACAAAAAAAAAAAACATTGTTCATTTTAAAAATATTCAATATTGATTTTTATGCTAATCGCTAAGATTATATAAAAATTAATATTTGGGAGAAATTTTTAAAAATTTAAAAAAAAAATATCAAAAATCATCCATTGAAATGCTCTTTTTTAGTGAATCTAATCATAAACTAAGTAAAAGAAACGAAAAAAAATGGTTCCTTTAAAAGATATTCAATATTGATTTTTATGCATAGATTTTAAAAAGGAATTTAAAATCACTCATTGAAATGTTTTTTTTTAGTGTGTGTACTCATAAACTAATTAAAAGAAACAAAAAACATTGTTGATTTTACAAATATTCAATATTGATTTATATGCATAGATTTTAAAAATAATCTAAAATCATCCATTGAATATTCTTTTATAGTGAATGTAATCATAAACTAAATAAAAAAAACAAAACATATGGTTGTTTTTAAAAATATTCAATATTGATTTTCATGCAAAGATTAATAAAAAAAATCAAAAATCATCCATTGAAATGTTATTTTGTAGTGTAAGTAATCATAAACTAACTAAAAGAAAAAAATATATTTTCCTTTTTAAAAATATTCAGGGCTAAAAATATATAAAAATGAGTAGATGGGTGAAATTTGTAAAAATTTATAAAAAAAATCAAAAATCATCCATTGAAAAGCTCTTTTTTAATGAATGTAATCATAAACTAACTTAAAGAAACAAAAAACATGGTTGATTTTACAAATATTCAATATTGATTTTTATGCATAGATTTTCAAAATAATAAATCTAATCATAAATTAAGTAAAACAACGAAAAAAACATTGTTCCTTTTAAAAATATTCAATATTAATTTGTATGCTAAGATTTAAAAAAAAAATCTAAACTTATACATTGAAATATTCTTTTTTAGTGAACTTACTAAAGAACTTACTAAAAGAAACAGAAAACCCCGGTTCATTTTACATATATTCATTATTGATTTTATGCATAGATTAAAAAAAATATCTAAAATCATCCATTAAAATATTTTTTTATAGTGTATGTAATAACAAACTAACTAACAGAAACATAAAAACATGGTTCATTTTAAAAAATGTTTAATATTGATTTTTATGCTCAGCGCTGAGAAAATATAAAAATTAATATATGGGAGAAATTTTTAAAAATTTAAAAAAAAACAGTAAGGACGCTATCTTAAGCAAGGCTGAAGCTATAAAAAGAAGCTAATATAAAAAAAAAAAACTAAATTAATAGTTGAGTTTTGTTGGTTATTGGGCCAATTTTCGTGTTAATTTTTGTTCATTTTGTTCAAACTTGAACGCGGGTTGTAAAGGCTAATATTTCTCATCAAAATTAAAAAACTATGTTTCTAATTTGATTTGCCTGCTTTATTTTTTATAATTTTCACAAAAAGAGATAATACATATGTCCATTTAACATTGTGATTACATTTGATATTGCAATTTACGTTTTATACCTTAATGCATATGTTTGGGTTTCACAGCTGTTTTTTGTTTTTTGTCTCTCAGTGTCGTCATTGTTATTGTACTAGTTATTAATTTTTATTTTTGTGAATTTTTTGTTTGTCCACTGTGATCACAGCTGCGTACGTAAAGTTCGTTTAGATACGAAGATGGAAAATGAAAACGGAAAACTCAATTTTGATTGGTACACAAAAGAAATAGCATCGGGGCGGATTATGAATTACCTATCGAACCAACCACGT
The DNA here is from genome assembly GCA_034638295.1 of Phortica okadai. Lineage (NCBI taxonomy): Eukaryota > Metazoa > Arthropoda > Insecta > Diptera > Drosophilidae > Phortica > Phortica okadai. The sequence continues at coordinate 24,256,419 of CM067851.1, read as the reverse complement.
AATCAAAAAATCAATACGGCAAAAGACATCATTGCAAAAGCCTATGCACTGAGTGACATAAAATACAGGGCCAATACCTACATTAAACTAAAAACAATGTTAATTAAAAACAACTACCCCGAAAAACTAATTGACGATTTAATAAGACGTATGACGAGAGATGATCCAAAACAAAACAAAAAAGTTGACAAAACAGACAAGGAAAGAAGGTACATAAGTATACCTTATATAGAACATATAACAGACAGAACGACAATGACGAAAATAATGTCAGAAAACACAATTATGCAGGAATGAAGATTAACTAAAGCTCTATATTGCGTCAAAGTTTCATGTTCCTACTGTTAATAGTTTCTGAGTTATACCATTTTAAGTTTTTCGTTCTTTAAGGAAGTAAGTGCAACTTGAAAACTTTAAACGCGTTTTTCTCGAAACGGCAAATTTTGAGTTATGCCGGTCTTGCAGTAAGCAAGCGATATGTATTATCTCTTTTTGTGAAAATTATAAAAAATAAAGCAGACTCCCTGATGAAGGCGAAAAATGTCGCCGAAACGCGTAGGAGGAGAATCAAATTAGAAACATAGTTTTTTAATTTTGATAAAGAAATATTAGCCTTTACAAACCGCGTTCAAGTTTGAACAAAATGATCAAAAATGAATAGTTTTCATTCCTCCCTAAGAACATAACTGTAAAGTTTCAAGACAATTGGTTAAAAAACCAAAAAGTTTTCCATACAACCGGTCAAGTTTCGGTATAAGTGGGTGTGGCTATGCCCACTTTTTGTCAAAATAGTTTTCATTCCTCCCAAACAACATAACTGTAAAGTTTCAAGTCAATTGGTTAAAAAACAAAAAAAGTTTTCCATACAACGGGTCAATTTTCGTTAGAAATGGGCGTAGATACCCCCACTTTTGGTCAAAATAGTTTTCATTCCTCCCCACAACATAACTTTAAAATTTCAAGTCAATTGGTTAAAAAACAAAAAAGTTTTCCATACAACGACGTGAATATTGCTTCTCTTCCTCTTCTTCATTTTGTATGGGGGCTACCAGTTCCAGATGTCCAATCTCAAAGAAACTTTCAGGTATGTAGTCGGACTATGTAAAACTACTATGTTTAAAATTTCAGCACTCTATCGTACAAAACAAAAAAGTTTCCCATACAACAATTCAAGTTTTGTTCATTTTACTTATTCTTTTCGTATGGGGGCTACCAGTTCCAGTGGTCCGATATGGCTGGATCCGACAAATGAGTTGATCGCACAAAAAAGAAGTCTATGTGCAAAATTTCAGCTAGATATCTTTAAAACTGTGAGAGGAGATTGTATATATACAGACAGACGGACGGACAGACGGACATAGCTTTATCAACTTGTCTTATCGTCCTGATCAAGAATATATATACTTTATATAGTCGCAAGTGAATATTTCTGTGTGTTACAAACTTCAGGACAAAATTATTATACTATTTCACATACGTGAAAAGTATAAAAAATCAAAAATCATCCATTGAAATGTTCTTTTGTAGTGAATGTAATCATAAACTAACTAAAGGAAACAAAAAAACGTGGTTCGTTTTAAAAATATTCAATATTAATTTTTATACATAGATTTAAAAAAAATCTAAAGTCATCCATTGAAATGATCTTTTCAAGTGTATGTAGTCATAAATTAACTAAAAGAAACAAAAAACATTGTTATTTTTAATGATATTCAATAATGATTTTAATGCTTAGATTTTAAAAAATCTAAAACCATCCATTGAAATGTTCTTTTATGGTTTATGTTATCAGAAACTTACTAAAAGAAAAATCTAATATCATTCATTGGAATGCTCTTTTGTAGTGTATGTTATTATAAACTAACTAAAAGAAACAAAAAAAAAAAATGATTCCTTTTAAAAATATTCATTTTTAATTTTTATGTATAGATTTTAATAAATCTAAAATCATCCATTGAAATGTTCTTTCATAGTGGATGTAATCATAAACAAACTAAAAGAAACAAAAAAAAAAACATTGTTATTTTTCAAAATATTCAATATGGATTTTTATGCTCCATTTAAATGTTCTTTTGTAGTGTACGTAATCATAAACGAACTAAAAGAAACAAAAAAACAATGTTCCTTTTTAATATATTCAATATTAATTTTAATGCATATATTTAAAAAAAAAAATGAAAAAATCATCCATTGAAATGTTCTTTTTTAGTGAACGTTATCATAAAAAAACATGGTTCCTTTTAAAAATATTCAATATTTATTTTTATGCATAGATTTAAAAAAAAAAATCTAAAATCATCCATGAAATATTCTTTTGTGGTGTATGCAATCAAAAACTAACTAAAAGAAACAAAAAACATGGTTCTTTTTAAAAATATTCAATATTAATTTTTATGCATTATTTTTATGAAAAAACCAGTAAGGACGCTATGGTCGAGTATACTCGACAATAAAATACCCTGCACACACAAATAGCCCGAACAAATAGTGTTCAAAATATCAAGTAAATCGGTCAAAAAATGTGAAATTTACGAAAATTTTTAGTTTGTAGGTCATTGAGGGGTAACTTTCAATAAGAGGGGAATTTTGTGGTATGCAGTTTTACAGATACATCTTTACTGAGCTTGTCTATCAGGTTCGTACCTATAATAGTTTTGAAGATACAGCAATTTTAAGAAAACAACTGGGGAAGGGGAAATGAAGAGGAGGGGGAAAATTGTGGTATGCAGTTTTGTAGAGCTCTTTATGCTTAGTCTATATACCGACTTTCATGTTTCTATCTCTTTGGATGTTCGAGTTATAGCGTTTTAAAAAGGTGGGCGGTGCTGGATGGGCGGGAAGGAGTGGGCGTGGCACAAAACCATTCAAACTTGATCTGCTGCCGAGCATCACGAGTTTACCCTCCAAATTTCAAGTCTCTAGCTATTATAGTTTCTGAGAACCATTGGTGAATACGGGCGGACAGACAGACGGACGGACAAACGGACGGACATAGCTTAATCAATTTCTCTTGTCGTCCTGATCAAGAATATATACACTTTATAGGGTCCCCCTGCCCTCCTTCTGTGCGTTACATACATTTCGCTCAAACAAACAGAATGTGTACAGGGTATAAAAAAAAGGTTGTTTTTAAAAATATTCATTATTAATTTTTATGAATAGATTTTAATAAATTTAAAATCATCCATTGAAATGTTCTTTCATAGTGTATGTAATCATAAACTGACTAAAAGAAACAAAAAAACATGGTTGCTTTTTATAAATATTCAATATTAATTTTTATGCATAGATTTAAAAAAATTCTAAAGTCATCCATTGAAATGTTCTTTTTAAGTGTATGTAATCATAAACTTACTAAAAGAAACAAAAAATCATGATTCTTTTAAAAAAATATTCAACATTAATTTGTATGCTTAGATTTTAAAAAAATCTAAACTTATACATTGAAATATTCTTTTATAGTGAATGTACTCATAAACTTACTAAAAGAAACAGAAAAACCCGGTTCAATATTGATTTTATGAATAGAATTTAAAAAAAATCGAAAATCATCTATTTAAATTTTATTTTGTAGTGTATGTAATCATATACTAACTAAAAGAAAAAGATATATTTTCCTTTTGAAAAAATATATTCAGGGCTAAAAATATATAAAAATGAATAAATGAAAGAAATTTTCAAAAATTTAAAAGCTTTTTTTTAATGAATGTAATCATAAACTAACTAAAAGAAACAAAAAAACATGGTTCTTTTTAAATATATTCAAAATTGATTTTCATGCATAATTTAAAAAAAAAAAAACTAAAATCATCCATTGAAATGTTCTTTTGTAGTGTATGTCATCATAAACTAATTAAAAGAAACAAAAAAAAAAAATGGTTCCTTTTAAAGATATTCAATATTGATTTTTATGCTAAGGCTTAAGAATATATAAAAACCAGTAAGGGCGGCATAGTAGAGTATTCTCAACTATATAATACCCTGTACACACACACCTATGTTTATGACATGTTAAACTTTCGCCGACAGCCAAAGCAGTGTACCACGATATGGATTGTGTATTTGGTAAGGTAAGGCAGGGCTCAGAGCGCAATGTTGCCATTAGATGGCGCTTTAGTACGGATTTTGTTACAAAGCATTGCTGCAAAATTTTAGTTTGTTGGTATGCAGTTTTAAAGAGGTATGTTAACTGAGTTAGCATACAAAATTTCAGCATTGTATTTTTTATACATTAGGAGATACAGCAATTTTAAGAGAAACCAGTAAGGACGCTAACTTCAGCAAGGCTAAAGCTTCACGCTTATTTCTTGTGCCACGCCCATTTTTTTTTTTGTTCTCTTCTTCTAATTAGCCTATATACAAATTTTCATTGTTTTTGCTCATTCGGTACCGGAGATATGCAAATTATTAATTTTTGATAAAAGTGTGCGTAACCATTTCCATTTTTGTCAAAATAGTTTTAATGCCTTAACAAGAACATAACTGTGAAGTTTCAAGTCAATTGGTTAAGAATCTTGCTTCTCTTTCTTTTCTTCATTTTGTATGGCAGGTACCAGTTCAAGTGTCCGATCTCAATGAAACTTTCAGGCATTTAGACTACATACAACTACTATGTTTAAAATTTCCATCTTACAAGATCTATCTTACAAGACAATAAAAATTTTCATACAATGATTCAAGTTTTGTTCACTTTAGTTCTTCTTTTTGTATGGGGACTAACAGTTCCAATGGTCCGATATGGCTGGATCCGACAAATGAGTTGATTGCACAAATAAGAAGTCTCTGTGCGCAATTTCAGCTCGATATCTTAAAAACTGTGTGAGGAGATTGCATATATACAGGCAGACGGACGGACAGACGCACATGGCTAAATCAACTTGTCTTGTTGTCGTGATCAAAAATATATATACTTTACATAGTCGCATGTGAATATTTCTATGAGTTACAAACTTCAGCACAAACTTATAATACTATTCACTAACGTGAAAACTATAATGACCTTTGGTTGTACTCGATGGGCGGGAAGGAATGGGCGTGGCAAAAATTCCTTTAAACATGATCTAGTGTTCGACACACGAGTCTATCTTCCAAATTTCAAGTCTCTAGCTCTTATAGTTTTCGAGAACCATTGGTGAGGATGGACGGACGGATAGACAGGGCTACATCAATTCGTCTTGTTAGCTTGATCAAGAATATATATACTTTATAGGGCCACCCACGCCTTCTTTTATGCATTACCTACGAACCGTTTCAAACACAGTGTGTGCACAGGGTATAATGAATAAATGGAAGAAATTTAAAACATTTCTTTTTTTTTAAATCAACGATCATCCATTGAAATGTTCTTTTTTAGCGTATGTAATCATAAACTAACTTAAAGAAACAAAAAACATGGTTGATTTTACAAATATTCAATATTGATTTTTATGCATAGATTTTAAAAATAATCTAAAATCATCCATTGAACTGTTCTTTTATAGTGTATGTAATCATAAACTAATTAAAAGAAACAAAAAAAAATCGTTCTTCTTAAAAATATTCAATATTAATTTGTATGCTTAGATTTAAAAAGAATCTAAACTTATACATTGAAATATTCTTTTATAGTGAATGTACTCATAAACTTACTAAAAGAAACAGAAAAACCCGGTTCATTTTACGCCCACTTTTTGTGAAAATAGTTTTTATTCCTCCCTAAGAACATAACTGTAAAGTTTCAAGTCAATTGGTTAAAAAACAAAAAATTTTTCCATACAACGGGTCAATTTTCGGTAGAAGTGGGCTACGCCCACTTTTGGTCAAAATAGTTTTCATTCCTCCCCAGAACATAACTTTAAAATTTCAAGTCAATTGGTTAAAAAACAAAAAAGTTTTCCATACAACGACGTGAATATTGCTTCTCTTCCTCTTCTTCATTTTGTATGGGGGCTACCAGTTCCAGATGTCCAATCTCAAAGAAACTTTCAGGTATGTAGTCGGACTATGTAAAACTACTATGTTTAAAATTTCAGCACTCTATCGTACAAAACAAAAAAGTTTCCCATACAACAATTCAAGTTTTGTTCATTTTACTTATTCTTTTCGTATGGGGGCTACCAGTTCCAGTGGTCCGATATGGCTGGATCCGACAAATGAGTTGATCGCAGAAAAAAGAAGTCTATGTGCAAAATTTCAGCTAGATATCTTTAAAACTGTGAGAGGAGATTGTATATATACAGACAGACGGACGGACAGACGGACATAGCTTTATCAACTTGTCTTGTCGTCCTGATCAAGAATATATATACTTTATATAGTCGCAAGTGAATATTTCTGTGTGTTACAAACTTCAGGACAAAGTTATTATACTATTTCACATACGTGAAAAGTATAAAAAATCAAAAATCATCCATTAAAATGTTCTTTTGTAGTGAATGTAATCATAAACTAACTAAAGGAAACAAAAAAACATGGTTCCTTTTAAAAATATTTAATATTAATTTTTATACATAGATTTAAAAAAAATCTAAAGTCATCCATTGAAATGATCTTTTCGAGTGTATGTAGTCATAAATTAACTAAAAGAAACAAAAAACATGGTTATTTTTAATGATATTCAATAATGATTTTAATGCTTAGATTTTAAAAAATCTAAAACCATCCATTGAAATGTTCTTTTATGGTTTATGTTATCAGAAACTTACTAAAAGAAAAATCTAATATCATTCATTGGAATGCTCTTTTGTAGTGTATGTTATTATAAACTAACTAAAAGAAACAAAAAAAAAAATGATTCCTTTTAAAAATATTCATTTTTAATTTTTATGCATAGATTTTAATAAATTTAAAATCATCCATTGAAATGTTCTTTCATAGTGGATGTAATCATAAACAAACTAAAAGAAACAAAAAAAAACATTGTTATTTTTCAAAATATTCAATATGGATTTTTATGCTCCATTTAAATGTTCTTTTGTAGTGTACGTAATCATAAACGAACTAAAAGAAACAAAAAAACAATGTTCCTTTTTAATATATTCAATATTAATTTTAATGCATATATTTAAAAAAAAAATGAATGATCATAAACAAACTAAAAGAAACAAAAAAAAACATTGTTATTTTTCAAAATATTCAATATGGATTTTTATGCTCCATTTAAATGTTCTTTTGTAGTGTACGTAATCATAAACGAACTAAAAGAAACAAAAAAACAATGTTCCTTTTTAATATATTCAATATTAATTTTAATGCATATATTTAAAAAAAAAATGAAAAAATCATCCATTGAAATGTTCTTTTTTAGTGAACGTTATCATAAAAAAACATGGTTCCTTTTAAAAATATTCAATATTTATTTTTATGCATAGATTTAAAAAAAAAATCTAAAATCATCCATGAAATATTGTTTTGTGGTGTATGCAATCAAAAACTAACTAAAAGAAACAAAAAACATGGTTCTTTTTAAAAATATTCAATATTAATTTTTATGCATTATTTTTATGAAAAAACCAGTAAGGACGCTATGGTCGAGTATACTCGACAATAAAATACCCTGCACACACAAATAGCCCGAACAAATAGTGTTCAAAATATCAAGTAAATCGGTCAAAAAATGTGAAATTTACGAAAATTTTTAGTTTGTTGGTCATTGAGGGGTAACTTTCAATAAGAGGGGAATTTTGTGGTATGCAGTTTTACAGATACATCTTTACTGAGCTTGTCTATCAGGTTCGTACCTATAATAGTTTTGAAGATACAGCAATTTTAAGAAAACAACTGGGGAAGGGGAAATGAAGAGGAGGGGGAAAATTGTGGTACGCAGTTTTGTAGAGCTCTTTATGCTTAGTCTATATACAGACTTTCATGTTTCTATCTCTTTGGATGTTCGAGTTATAGCGTTTTAAAAAGGTGGGCGGTGCTGGATGGGCGGGAAGGAGTGGGCGTGGCACAAAACCATTCAAACTTGATCTGCTGCCGAGCATCACGAGTTTACCCTCCAAATTTCAAGTCTCTAGCTATTATAGTTTCTGAGAACCATTGGTGAATACGGGCGGACAGACAGACGGACGGACAAACGGACGGACATAGCTTAATCAATTTCTCTTGTCGTCCTGATCAAGAATATATATACTTTATAGGGTCCCCCTGCCCTCCTTCTGTGCGTTACATACATTTCGCTCAAACAAACAGAATGTGTACAGGGTATAAAAAAAAAGGTTGTTTTTAAAAATATTCATTATTAATTTTTATGAATAGATTTTAATAAATTTAAAATCATCCATTGAAATGTTCTTTCATAGTGTATGTAATCATAAACTAACTAAAAGAAACAAAAAAACATGGTTGCTTTTTAATATATTCAATATTAATTTTTATGGATAGATTTAAAAAAAAAAATCAAAAATCATCCATTGAAATGCTGTTGTTTGGTGTATGTAACCATAAACTAACTAAAAGATACAAAAAAAACATGGTTGTTTTTATAAATATTCAATATTAATTTTTATGCATAGATTTAAAAAAAATCTAAAGTCATCCATTGAAATGTTCTTTTTAAGTGTATGTAATCATAAACTTAATAAAAGAAACAAAAAATCATGATTCTTTTTAAAAAATATTCAACATTAATTTGTATGCTTAGATTTAAAAAAAATCTAAACTTATACATTGAAATATTCTTTTATAGTGAATGTACTCATAAACTTACTAAAAGAAACAGAAAAACCCGGTTCAATATTGATTTTATGAATAGAATTTAAAAAAAATCGAAAATCATCCATTGAAATTTTATTTTGTAGTGTATGTAATCATATACTAACTAAAAGAAAAAGATATATTTTCCTTTTGAAAAAATATATTCAGGGCTAAAAATATATAAAAATGAATAAATGAAAGAAATTTTAAAAAATTTAAAAACTTTTTTTTAAATGAATGTAATCATAAACTAACTAAAAGAAACAAAAAAACATGGTTCTTTTTAAATATATTCAATATTGATTTTCATGCATAATTTAAAAAACAAAAACTAAAATCATCCATTGAAATGTTCTTTTGTAGTGTATGTCATCATAAACTAATTAAAAGAAACAAAAAAAAAAGAATGGTTCCTTTTAAAGATATTCAATATTGATTTATATGCTAAGGCTTAAGAATATATAAAAACCAGTAAGGGCGGCATAGTAGAGTATTCTCAACTATATAATACCCTGTACACACACACCTATGTTTATGACATGTTAAACTTTCGCCGACAGCCAAAGCAGTGTACCACGATATGGATTGTGTATTTGGTAAGGTAAGGCAGGGCTCAGAGCGCAATGTTGCCATTAGATGGCGCTTTAGTACGGATTTTGTTACAAAGCATTGCTGCAAAATTTTAGTTTGTTGGTATGCAGTTTTAAAGAGGTATGTTAACTGAGTTAGCATACAAAATTTCAGCATTGTATTTTTTATACATTAGGAGCTACAGCAATTTTAAGAAAAACCAGTAAGGACGCTAACTTCAGCAAGGCTAAAGCTTCACGCTTATTTCTTGTGCCACGCCCATTTTTTTTTTGTTCTCTTCTTCTAATTAGCCTATATACAAATTTTCATTGTTTTTGCTCATTCGGTACCGGAGATATGCAAATTATTAATTTTTGATAAAAGTGTGCGTAACCATTTCCATTTTTGTCTAAATAGTTTTAATGCCTTAACAAGAACATAACTGTGAAGTTTCAAGTCAATTGGTTAAGAATCTTGCTTCTCTTTCTTTTCTTCATTTTGTATGGCAGGTACCAGTTCAAGTGTCCGATCTCAATGAAACTTTCAGGCATTTAGACTACATACAACTACTATGTTTAAAATTTCAGCCATCTATCTTACAAGACAATAAAAATTTTCATACAATGATTCAAGTTTTGTTCACTTTAGTTCTTCTTTTTGTATGGGGACTAACAGTTCCAATGGTCCGATATGGCTGGATCCGACAAATGAGTTGATTGCACAAATAAGAAGTCTCTGTGCGCAATTTCAGCTCGATATCTTAAAAACTGTGTGAGGAGATTGCATATATACAGGCAGACGGACGGACAGACGCACATGGCTAAATCAACTTGTCTTGTTGTCGTGATCAAGAATATATATACTTTACATAGTCGCATGTGAATATTTCTATGAGTTACAAACTTCAGCACAAACTTATAATACTATTCACTAACGTGAAAACTATAATGACCTTTGGTTGTACTCGATGGGCGGGAAGGAATGGGCGTGGCAAAAATTCCTTTAAACATGATCTAGTGTTCGTCACACGAGTCTATCTTCCAAATTTCAAGTCTCTAGCTGTTATAGTTTTCGAGAACCATTGGTGAGGATGGACGGACGGATAGACGGGGCTACATCAATTCGTCTTGTTAGCTTGATCAAGAATATATATACTTTATAGGGCCACCCACGCCTTCTTTTATGCATTACCTACGAACCGTTTCAAACACAGTGTGTGCACAGGGTATAATGAATAAATGGAAGAAATTTAAAACATTTATTTTTTTTTAAATCAATGATCATCCATTGAAATGTTCTTTTTTAGCGTATGTAATCATAAACTAACTTAAAGAAACAAAAAACATGGTTGATTTTACAAATATTCAATATTGATTTTTATGCATAGATTTTAAAAATAATCTAAAATCATCCATTGAACTGTTCTTTTATAGTGTATGTAATCATAAACTAATTAAAAGAAACAAAAAAAAATCGTTCTTCTTAAAAATATTCAATATTAATTTGTATGCTTAGATTTAAAAAGAATCTAAACTTATACATTGAAATATTCTTTTATAGTGAATGTACTCATAAACTTACTAAAAGAAACAGAAAAATCCGGTTCATTTTACGCCCACTTTTTGTGAAACTAGTTTTTATTCCTCCCTAAGAACATAACTGTAAAGTTTCAAGTTAATTGGTTAAAAAACAAAAAAGTTTTCCATACAACGGGTCAATTTTCGCTAGAAATGGGCGTGGCTACGCCCACTTTTGGTCAAAATAGTTTTCATTCCTCCCTAGAACATAACTTTAAAATTTCAAGTCAATTGGTTAAAAAACAAAAAAGTTTTCCATACAACGACGTGAATATTGCTTCTCTTCCTCTTCTTCATTTTGTATGGGGGCTACCAGTTCCAGATGTCCAATCTCAAAGAAACTTTCAGGTATGTAGTCGGACTATGTAAAACTACTATGTTTAAAATTTCAGCACTCTATCGTACAAAACAAAAAAGTTTCCCATACAACAATTCAAGTTTTGTTCATTTTACTTATTCTTTTCGTATGGGGGCTACCAGTTCCAGTGGTCCGATATGGCTGGATCCGACAAATGAGTTGATCGCAGAAAAGAGAAGTCTATGTGCAAAATTTCAGCTAGATATCTTTAAAACTGTGAGAGGAGATTGTATATATACAGACAGACGGACGGACAGACGGACATAGCTTTATCAACTTGTCTTATCGTCCTGATCAAGAATATATATACTTTATATAGTCGCAAGTGAATATTTCTGTGTGTTACAAACTTCAGGACAAGGTTATTATACTATTTCACATACGTGAAAAGTATAAAAAATCAAAAATCATCCATTGAAATGTTCTTTTGTAGTGAATGTAATCATAAACTAACTAAAGCAAACAAAAAAACATGGTTCCGTTTAAAAATATTCAATATTAATTTTTATACATAGATTTAAAAAAAATCTAAAGTCATCCATTGAAATGATCTTTTCAAGTGTATGTAGTCATAAATTAATTAAAAGAAACAAAAAACATGGTTATTTTTAATGATATTCAATAATGATTTTAATGCTTAGATTTTAAAAAATCTAAAACCATCCATTGAAATGTTGTTTTATGGTTTATGTTATCAGAAACTTACTAAAAGAAAAATCTAATATCATTCATTGGAATGCTCTTTTGTAGTGTATGTTATTATAAACTAACTAAAAGAAACAAAAAAAAAAAAAATGATTCCTTTTAAAAATATTCATTTTTAATTTTTATGCATAGATTTTAATAAATTTAAAATCATCCATTGAAATGTTCTTTCATAGTGGATGTAATCATAAACAAACTAAAAGAAACAAAAAAAAACATTGTTATTTTTCAAAATATTCAAATTGGATTTTTATGCTCCATTTAAATGTTCTTTTGTAGTGTACGTAATCATAAACGAACTAAAAGAAACAATAAAACAATGTTCCTTTTTAATATATTCAATATTAATTTTAATGCATATATTTAAAAAAAAAATGAAAAAATCATCCATTGAAATGTTCTTTTTTAGTGAACGTTATCATAAAAAAACATGGTTCCTTTTAAAAATATTCAATATTTATTTTTATGCATAGATTTAAAAAAAAAAATCTAAAATCATCCATGAAATATTCTTTTGTGGTGTATGCAATCAAAAACTAACTAAAAGAAACAAAAAACATGGTTCTTTTTAAAAATATTCAATATTAATTTTTATGCATTATTTTTATGAAAAAACCAGTAAGGACGCTATGGTCGAGTATACTCGACAATTAAATACCCTGCACACACAAATAGCCCGAACAAATAGTGTTCAAAATATCAAGTAAATCGGTCAAAAAATGTGAAATTTACGAAAATTTTTAGTTTGTAGGTCATTGAGGGGTAACTTTCAATAAGAGGGGAATTTTGTGGTATGCAGTTTTACAGATACATCTTTACTGAGCTTGTCTATCAGGTTCGTACCTATAATAGTTTTGAAGATACAGCAATTTTAAGAAAACAACTGGGGAAGGGGAAATGAAGAGGAGGGGGAAAATTGTGGTATGCAGTTTTGTAGAGCTCTTTATGCTTAGTCTATATACAGACTTTCATGTTTCTATCTCTTTGGATGTTCGAGTTATAGCGTTTTAAAAAGGTGGGCGGTGCTGGATGGGCGGGAAGGAGTGGGCGTGGCACAAAACCATTCAAACTTGATCTGCTGCCGAGCATCACGAGTTTACCCTCCAAATTTCAAGTCTCTAGCTATTATAGTTTCTGAGAACCATTGGTGAATACGGGCGGACAGACAGACGGACGGACAAACGGACGGACATAGCTTAATCAATTTCTCTTGTCGTCCTGATCAAGAATATATATACTTTATAGGGTCCCCCTGCCCTCCTTCTGTGCGTTACATACATTTCGCTCAAACAAACAGAATGTGTACAGGGTATAAAAAAAAAGGTTGTTTTTAAAAATATTCATTATTAATTTTTATGAATAGATTTTAATAAATTTAAAATCATCCATTGAAATGTTCTTTCATAGTGTATGTAATCATAAACTAACTAAAAGAAACAAAAAAAAAACATGGTTGCTTTTTAATATATTCAATATTAATTTTTATGGATAGATTTAAAAAAAAAAATCAAAAATCATCCATTGAAATGCTGTTGTTTGGTGTATGTAATCATAAACTAACTAAAAGATACAAAAAAAAACATGGTTGTTTTTATAAATATTCAATATTAATTTTTATGCATAGATTTAAAAAAAATCTAAAGTCATCCATTGAAATGGAGCTGGAACCAACTGCCACAGAGTCGGAGTTTGTGTTCACAGGCCCATCGATGCCGGCTGCCGAGCTAGCGCTTGCGCTAGCGGAGCCGCCGCTAGACGATGAGTCATCGAGCACAGATGAAGGTGAAGTGACGGTTGTCCAGGGACAACCCAAAAAGACCATAGCAGACGATGATCTCAAACGCAAACGGCTGTCTGGGTACAAGACCTCTCTAAAGTTCCTTAAGGGACTGGAGGGTCGCGACCCGGGTTCGCTGAGCGGCCGAGAAAAGAAACTGCGCAAAAAGCATGAGTACAACGTGCGACTGTATCTGAGACTTGCTGGCCCGCCTGGTAACACTCAGACCGCCGCACAAAGTACGAGTGCTCTGTGCCGAGGGAAACCTGCCGCAGCCACACCCCCCGTAAAGGAGGGAACGGCTAGCAAGAGTACCGCACCGGCCAATAAGAGACAAAGGTCTGATGACTCGGCGAAGGCTTCGGAGAGCAAGCGGAAACGTCCAGGGGAATTTCTGGCAAGCTTAAGCTCGAAACCGGAGCTGCAGGTGGCCATTATCGATAGGAGGGACCCGGAAGGGAAACTCACTACCGAGAACTGGCTCATCCTTGAAGGGTCAATCAACCGGGCGATAGCAGATGCCATCACTCGGCCAGAAAATCCCTTCGTGGCAGAGTTTGACGGTATCAACTGGTACAAGGGTGTCAAGGTTGTGGCATGTGCCAATGAGGAGTCCCTGCGGCTCCTCAAGGACACATTGCTGGAACTAGACGCCCCCTGGCCGGGTGCTAAGATTGATGTCGTCCCCGTGGACCAAATTCCGGCTCGAACGATTATTAAGGTCTGGATCCCACCTCCAATTATGGAGGATCGAACCACCCTCTTATTGATCAAGAGCCAGAACGCGGACTGCGACACCGGGGATTGGACAATCAAGAGAGGGCTGGCCCGCGACAAGGGAAACGGCAAGGACCTCTGGATCAGTATTGGTCCGGAGTCCAGACGCCAACTCCTGAGCAGGCAGGGCCGTCTGAAGATGGGAATGGGTTGCCTTCGGGAAATCATTCCTGGAGGCGCCGGGCGCGAAGATGATAGGTCAACCGGAGAGACTTAAGGTGGTGCAGATTAATCTGCATCATTCAAGGGTCCCCTCGATCGACCTACTACGGTGGATGGACAGGGAGAGGGTAGACATGGCTCTTATCCAGGAGCCCTGGATCGTGAGTGAAAGGGTTTGCGGTTTAGGTGCCCGCGGCTACAATCTCCTTGTCCCTACAACTGTAGGTAAGTCCAGAACCTGTATCGTGGTAAGAACCGGACTTAATGTTCTTTTCTCTTCCCGTTACAGCAACAACGACCTGACGGTAGTGTTATGCGAGCGAAGGAACGGTCCCAAACTATACCTGGCCTCGGCATATCTACCGTATGAAGAGAGGGATCCACCATCAGAGAGCGTCCGAGCCCTTATTCGGCATGCGCAGGAGGAGGGCACGGACTTAATCCTGGGGTGTGATGCCAATGCTCAACATACTATGTGGGGAAGCAAGGATATTAACGTGAGAGGAGAATCGCTGTGTGAATTCATGTCGTGCACAAATCTTAATGTGTGTAACCGGGGTGACCACCCCACATTCCGCAATAAGAACCGTGCTGAGGTTATTGACATAACCCTAGCGACCAACAGTGACTCTCTCTCTGTTGTAGACTGGCACGTATCCACGGAATGTGCCTTCTCGGACCATTACAGGATAGTTTTCGAAGTAGAATGCCCCTTCAGGAACCCAAAACGAACTGACTGGGTCAAGTTCTCTCAACTTGTCAAGGAGTTACTCCCAAACCACCCAGTGGGTAGGCTGGACAACCCGGACAAACTGGAGAAATCGACCAGGACCGTCACGGAAGCTCTGTGTAAGGCCTTCATCAAATCCTGTCCTATCAGCCGTCCTCCAAAGTCAAACCGCAACAGGTGGTGGACACCGGAGCTCGGAAGGATACGGAAGGAAACGAGAAGACTCTACAACAGAGCGAAAGACAGAAACTGCCAGGTGGACTGGGACGCCTACCACCTCAGTTTCAAAGTCTTCAAGAAAGAATGTAGGAAGGCCAAAAGAGATTCTTGGGCCGCTTTCTGCGAGGATCTGACCAGCACCACAGAAGCGTCCAGACTTCGAAGGTTGCTAGCGAAAGATCCAGCCACACCAGGCTTGCTTTGCGATCTGGATGGCAAATTCGCTAAAGACAGCCAGGAGTCTCTACAACTCCTCATGAACACACACTTTCCGGGATGCTTGGAAGCTGACGATGAACCTGGGTTTAGCATCAGCGAAGAGCCGGAACAGGCAGTGGACCTGGGGGGTGAGGCCGTAGTAGGGGAAATCCTTACCAAAGAAAAGATAATCTGGGCTATCAAGTCGTTCCATCCCAACAAATCAGCTGGACCGGATGACATCAGACCGGCCATGATGCAAGCGGTGAGTGAGCACCTGTCGCAATGGCTACTGGAAATCTTCAGGGGATGTCTCCTCACAGGATACATCCCAAGGTACTGGAGAGAAGTGAGGTTGGCTTTCATTCCCAAAGCAGGAAAGATCAACCATTGCTGACCAAAAGATTATAGGCCCATTAGTCTTTCATCGTTTTTATTGAAAACATTGGAGAGACTCCTGGACCTGCATCTCAGAAGTGAGCTGACACCTCACACTTTCAGCGGATCTCAACACGCCTATCTTAAGGGTAGATCAGTTGAGACCGCTTTGCACGAGGTAGTTAGCACAATTGAAAAAACATTGCGGAGAAAGGAGTTTACGTTGGCGGCTTTTCTGGACATAGAAGGTGCCTTCAACAATGTCAGGATCGAGTCTATTACGACTGCACTTGTCAAAATTGGCTCACACCCGACAATCACTCGATGGCTTAGCAACATGCTCAGCCACAGAGTGATAAACGCCCAACTCTGCACCTCGACAATTAGGAGAAAGGTGGTCAGGGGAACTCCGCAAGGGGGTTTCATATCTCCCTTGCTGTGGAACCTTGTCCTTAATGATCTTCTCCTAAAACTGGAAAATAGGGGATGTAGAGTGACGGCCTATGCAGACGACCTGGTGCTTATGGTAACAGGCAGATTCCTGCCTACAATCAGTGAGCTCCTAAACGGCGCATTGGGCCTAACTCTTCGATGGACAGAGCAGAACGGTCTGGGGGCCAACCCACAAAAGACCGAGCTGGTTTTGTTCACCCGAAAATATAAGATCCCAAGCTTCAAACTCCCGACACTGGGCGGAACGGAGCTTGTGCTTTCAAAGGAGGCCAAGTACCTTGGAGTAATCCTCGACTCTAAACTCTCCTGGAGGAGGAACTCGGAGGAGAGGATGAAAAAGGCACTACAGGCCTTTTTTGTATGCAAAAAGACTTTCGGTAAAGGATGGGGACTGCAACCGTATATCATTTATTGGTTTTACACAGCAGTCGTCAGACCTATACTTACTTATGGAGCGCTGGTTTGGTGGGAGGCGGGTCACACCAACTCCCATCTAAGCAACCTCCGCAAGGTACAAAGACTCGCTTGCCTGGGAGTAACAGGATGCATTCGTTCTACCCCCCAGGCAGCGCTCGACGTGATGTTGAATCTGGAACCAATTGGAGTCTCCCTCAAGCACGTGGCAGCAAGAAGTGCAGTCAGGCTGCTAGCCCAGGGCCTTCTTAAGCCTTGTGTTGCGGGCCACAGTACCATCCCACGCTCAGTAGGAACCTCTGTGGCAGATGAGAACGACTACTGGGTTTCAGATCTCAAATGGGAAGACAAATTTACTGTCGAATTTCCTAATAGAGCAGATTGGCAACTCGAAACTCCCGTGAGGCAGAACGAGTTGTCAATCTATACAGACGGCTCGAAGACGAAGGAAGGAACTGGATCGGGGGTCTACTCTGATGACCCTTCGGTTCAACTCTCCTTTCGTCTTCCTGACTATTGCAGCGTGTTCCAAGCGGAGATCTACGCCGTTTGGCAGGCGGCTAAATTGATACACACCTTGAGTGAGAGCCCGAGGAACGTATCGATCTACGTTGATAGCCAAGCAGCGCTTAAAGCTCTCTCGTCGAACACGGTAAAGAGTAAACTCATCCGGGACACGGTTTTGGCACTGAACCGGTGTCAACCGCACTCAATCAGACTGGTCTGGGTGCCGGGCCACATGGGTGTGCCTGGTAACGAGGCGGCTGACGAGTGCGCTAGATCCGGTTCAGCGTTAGAAACAAGTCTCGTGGTGAAAGACATTAAAAGGCCAATCCAGTACGTCCTATCGGAACTTGACAGAACCATGAGGACTGTGGCTGCCGAACACTGGATAGCAGCACTGGGCTGCGAGGTGTCCAAGGCATTATGGCCAAGATACAATTCGAAGCGCACTTCCGAGCTCCTACACTTAACAAAGAACAGGATAAGGATGTTGACAGGAGTCTTAACGGGACACTGCTACATTGGGCGTATGGCCCAACGGTACGGCGTATCCCAACAAGACTACTGTCGTAGCTGTGAAAACGAAGATGAGATTGAGAGTGTCCAACACCTTCTCTGCGACTGCCCTGCACTTCTGAGGAGGAGAACCCAATTTTTGGGAAGACCCTTCTTTGACGAACTGGGCAGTC
This sequence comes from Phortica okadai, assembly GCA_034638295.1. Taxonomy (NCBI): domain Eukaryota; kingdom Metazoa; phylum Arthropoda; class Insecta; order Diptera; family Drosophilidae; genus Phortica; species Phortica okadai. Next base: position 24,238,232 of record CM067851.1, on the reverse strand, counting down.
TAGCGAACGCGCACCTGGAGGACCTGGCACTCTTCCTGGATTCCACTGGGTGGTTCCGTGGGCTGCCGAAGCCCAGTGGGACTGGCCATTAGAACCAGGAAAAACGGAATGACCCTTCTCCCATCCATTATCCCAGCAACCCTACCCGATCCCACCTATCCCTCCAGCATATAAATCAGGCAACACAATGGACCTAATGGTCACTGGGTGCTCTCGACTTCGGTTGAGCTGCCTGTTCAACCTAACCTAACCTACTAAAAGAAACAGAAAAACCCGGTTCAATATTGATTTTATGAATAGAATTTAAAAAAAATCGAAAATCATCCATTGAAATTTTATTTTGTAGTGTATGTAATCATATACTAACTAAAAGAAAAAAATATATTTTCCTTTTGAAAAAATATATTCAGGGCTAAAAATATATAAAAATGAATAAATGAAAAAAATTTTCAAAAATTTAAAAACTTTTTTTTAAATGAATGTAATCATAAACTAACTAAAAGAAACAAAAAAACATGGTTCTTTTTAAATATATTCAATATTGATTTTCATGCATAATTTAAAAAAAAAAAACTAAAATCATCCATTGAAATGTTCTTTTGTAGTGTATGTCATCATAAACTAATTAAAAGAAACAAAAAAAAAAAAAAAATGGTTCCTTTTAAAGATATTCAATATTGATTTTTATGCTAAGGCTTAAGAATATATAAAAACCAGTAAGGGCGGCATAGTAGAGTATTCTCAACTATATAATACCCTGTACACACACACCTATGTTTATGACATGTTAAACTTTCGCCGACAGCCAAAGCAGTGTACCACGATATGGATTGTGTATTCGGTAAGGTAGGGCAGGGCTCAGAGCGCAATGTTGCCATTTGATGGCGCTTTAGTACGGATTTTGTTACAAAGCATTCCTGCAAAATTTTAGTTTGTTGGTATGCAGTTTTAAAGAGGTATGTTAACTGAGTTAGCATACAAAATTTCAGCATTGTATTTTTTATACATTAGGAGATACAGCAATTTTAAGAAAAACCAGTAAGGACGCTAACTTCAGCAAGGCTAAAGCTTCACGCTTATTTCTTGTGCCACGCCCATTTTTTTTTGTTCTCTTCTTCTAATTAGCCTATATACAAATTTTCATTGTTTTTGCTCATTCGGTACCGGAGATATGCAAATTATTAATTTTTGATAAAAGTGTGCGTAACCATTTCCATTTTTGTCAAAATAGTTTTAATGCCTTAACAAGAACATAACTGTGAAGTTTCAAGTCAATTGGTTAAGAATCTTGCTTTTCTTTCTTTTCTTCATTTTGTATGGCAGGTACCAGTTCAAGTGTCCGATCTCAATGAAACTTTCAGGCATTTAGACTACATACAACTACTATGTTTAAAATTTCCATCTTACAAGATCTATCTTACAAGACAATAAAAATTTTCATACAATGATTCAAGTTTTGTTCACTTTAGTTCTTCTTTTTGTATGGGGACTAACAGTTCCAATGGTCCGATATGGCTGGATCCGACAAATGAGTTGATTGCACAAATAAGAAGTCTCTGTGCAAAATTTCAGCTCGATATCTTTAAAACCGTGAGAGGAGATTATATATATACAGACAGACGGACGGACAGACGGACATAGCTTTATCAACTTGTCTTGTCGTCCTGATCAAGAATATATATACTTTATATAGTCGCAAGTGAATATTTCTGTGTGTTACAAACTTCAGGACAAAGTTATTATACTATTTCACATACGTGAAAAGTATAAAAATTCAAAAATCATCCACTGAAATGTTCTTTTGTAGTGAATGTAATCATAAACTAACTAAAGGAAACAAAAAAACATGGTTCCTTTTAAAAATATTCAATATTAATTTTCATACATAGATTTAAAAAAAATCTAAAGTCATCCATTGAAATGATCTTTTCAAGTGTATGTAGTCATAAATTAACTAAAAGAAACAAAAAACATGGTTATTTTTAATGATATTCAATAATGATTTTAATGCTTAGATTTTAAAAAATCTAAAACCATCCATTGAAATGTTCTTTTATGGTTTATGTTATCAGAAACTTACTAAAAGAAAAATCTAATATCATTCATTGGAATGCTCTTTTGTAGTGTATGTTATTATAAACTAACTAAAAGAAACAAAAAAAAAATGATTCCTTTTAAAAATATTCATTTTTAATTTTTATGTATAGATTTTAATAAATCTAAAATCATCCATTGAAATGTTCTTTCATAGTGGATGTAATCATAAACAAACTAAAAGAAACAAAAAAAAACATTGTTATTTTTCAAAATATTCAATATGGATTTTTATGCTCCATTTAAATGTTCTTTCGTAGTGTACGTAATCATAAACGAACTAAAAGAAACAAAAAAACAATGTTCCTTTTTAATATATTCAATATTAATTTTAATGCATATATTTAAAAAAAAAAATGAAAAAATCATCCATTGAAATGTTCTTTTTTAGTGAACGTTATCATAAAAAAACATGGTTCCTTTTAAAAATATTCAATATTTATTTTTATGCATAGATTTAAAAAAAAAATCTAAAATCATCCATGAAATATTCTTTTGTGGTGTATGCAATCAAAAACTAACTAAAAGAAACAAAAAACATGGTTCTTTTTAAAAATATTCAATATTAATTTTTATGCATTATTTTTATGAAAAAACCAGTAAGGACGCTATGGTCGAGTATACTCGACAATAAAATACACTGCACACACAAATAGCCCGAACAAATAGTGTTCAAAATATAAAGTAAATCGGTCAAAAAATGTGAAATTTACGAAAATTTTTAGTTTGTTGGTCATTGAGGGGTAACTTTCAATAAGAGGGGAATTTTGTAGTATGCAGTTTTACAGATACATCTTTACTGAGCTTGTCTATCAGGTTCGTACCTATAATAGTTTTGAAGATACAGCAATTTTAAGAAAACAACTGGGGAAGGGGAAATGAAGAGGAGGGGGAAAATTGTGGTATGCAGTTTTGTAGAGCTCTTTATGCTTAGTCTATATACCGACTTTCATGTTTCTATCTCTTTGGATGTTCGAGTTATAGCGTTTTAAAAAGGTGGGCGGTGCTGGATGGGCGGGAAGGAGTGGGCGTGGCACAAAACCATTCAAACTTGATCTGCTGCCGAGCATCACGAGTTTACCCTCCAAATTTCAAGTCTCTAGCTATTATAGTTTCTGAGAACCATTGGTGAATACGGACGGACAGACAGACGGACGGACAAACGGACGGACATGGCTTAATCAATTTCTCTTGTCGTCCTGATCAAGAATATATATACTTTATAGGGTCCCCCTGCCCTCCTTCTGTGCGTTACATACATTTCGCTCAAACAAACAGAATGTGTACAGGGTATAAAAAAAAAGGTTGTTTTAAAAAATATTCATTATTAATTTTTATGAATAGATTTTAATAAATTTAAAATCAACAATTGAAATGTTCTTTCATAGTGTATGTAATCATAAACTAACTAAAAGAAACAAAAAAACATGGTTGCTTTTTAATATATTCAATATTAATTTTTATGGATAGATTTAAAAAAAAAAATCAAAAATCATCCATTGAAATGCTGTTGTTTGGTGTATGTAATCATAAACTAACTAAAAGATACAAAAAAAACATGGTTGTTTTTATAAATATTCAATATTAATTTTTATGCATAGATTTAAAAAAAATCTAAAGTCATCCATTGAAATGTTCTTTTTAAGTGTATGTAATCATAAACTTACTAAAAGAAACAAAAAATCATGATTCTTTTTAAAAAATATTCAACATTAATTTGTATGCTTAGATTTAAAAAAAATCTAAACTTATACATTGAAATATTCTTTTATAGTGAATGTACTCATAAACTTACTAAAAGAAACAGAAAAACCCGGTTCAATATTGATTTTATGAATAGAATTTAAAAAAAATCGAAAATCATCGATTGAAATTTTATTTTGTGGTGTATGTAATCATATACTAACTAAAAGAAAAAAATATATTTTCCTTTTGAAAAAATATATTCAGGGCTAAAAATATATAAAAATGAATAAATGAAAGAAATTTTCAAAAATTTAAAAGCTTTTTTTTAATGAATGTAATCATAAACTAACTAAAAGAAACAAAAAAACATGGTTCTTTTTAAATATATTCAATATTGATTTTCATGCATAATTAAAATAAAAAAAACTAAAATCATCCATTGAAATGTTCTTTTGTAGTGTATGTCATCATAAACTAACTAAAAGAAACAAAAAAAAAAAAAAAATGGTTCCTTTTAAAGATATTCAATATTGATTTTTATGCTAGGCCTTAAGAATATAAAAAAACCAGTAAGGGCGGCATAGTAGAGTATTCTCAACTATATAATAGCCTGTACCCACACACCTATGTTTATGACATGTTAAACTTTCGCCGACAGCCAAAGCAGTGTACCACGATATGGATTGTGTATTTGGTAAGGTAAGGCAGGGCTCAGAGCGCAATGTTGCCATTAGATGGCGCTTTAGTACGGATTTTGTTACAAAGCATTGCTGCAAAATTTTAGTTTGTTGGTTTGCAGGTACCAGTTCAAGTGTCCGATCTCAATGAAACTTTCAGGCATTTAGACTACATACAACTACTATGTTTAAAATTTCCATCTTACAAGATCTATCTTACAAGACAATAAAAATTTTCATACAATGATTCAAGTTTTCTTCACTTTAGTTCTTCTTTTTGTATGGGGACTAACAGTTCCAATGGTCCGATATGGCTGGATCCGACAAATGAGTTGATTGCACAAATAAGAAGTCTCTGTGCGCAATTTCAGCTCGATATCTTAAAAACTGTGTGAGGAGATTGCATATATACACGCAGACGGACGGACAGACGCACATGGCTAAATCAACTTGTCTTGTTGTCGTGATTAAAAATATATATACTTTACATAGTCGCATGTGAATATTTCTATGAGTTACAAACTTCAGCACAAACTTATAATACTATTCACTAACGTGAAAACTATAATGACCTTTGGTTGTACTCGATGGGCGGGAAGGAATGGGCGTGGCAAAAATTCCTTTAAACATGATCTAGTGTTCGCCACACGAGTCTATCTTCCAAATTTCAAGTCTCTAGCTCTTATAGTTTTCGAGAACCATTGGTGAGGATGGACGGACGGATAGACAGGACTACATCAATTCGTCTTGTTATCTTGATCAAGAATATATATACTTTATAGGGCCACCCACGCCTTCTTTTATGCGTTACATACGAACCGTCTCAAACACAGTGTGTGCACAGGGTATAATGAATAAATGGAAGAAATTTAAAACATTTTTTTTTTTTTTAAATCAATGATCATCCATTGAAATGTTCTTTTTTAGCGTATGTAATCATAAACTAACTTAAAGAAACAAAAAACATGGTTATTTTTAATGATATTCAATATTGATTTTTATGCATAGATTAAAAAAAAATCTAAAATCATCCATTAAAATATTTTTTATAGTGTATGTAATCACAAACTAACTAAAAGAAACATAAAAACATGGTTCATTTTAAAAAATATTTAATATTGATTTTTATGCTCAGCGCTGAGAAATTATAAAAATTAATATATGGGAGAAATTTCTAAAAATTTAAAAAAAAAAAAATCAAAAATCATCCATTGAAATGTTCTTTTGTAGTGAATGTAATCATAAACTAACCAAAGGAAACAAAAAAACATTGTTCCTTTTAAAAATATTCAATATTCATTTTTATACGTAGATTTGAAAAAATCTAAAGTCATCCATTGAAATGTTCTTTTCCAGTGTATGTAATCATAAACGAACTAAAAGAAACAAAATAACATGGTTCCTTTTTAATATATTCAATATTAATTTTTATGGATAGATTTAAAAAAAAAAATCAAAAATCATCCATTGAAATGCTCTTGTTTGGTGTATGTAATCATAAACTTACTAAAAGAAACCAAAAAAATGGTTGTTATTATAAATATTCAATATTAATTTTTATGCATAGATTTAAAAAAAATCAAAAATTATCCATTGAAATGCTCTTTTTTAGTGAATCTAATCATAAACTAAGTAAAAGAAATAAAAAATAAAAAAAAAATGGTTCCTTTTAAAGATATTCAATATTGATTTTTATGCTAAGGCTTAAGAATATATAAAAAACAGTAAGGGCGGCATAGTAGAGTGTTCTCAACTATATAATACTCTGTACACACACACCTATGTTTATGACATGTTAAACTTTCGCCGACAGCCAAAGCAGTGTACCACGATATGGATTGTGTATTTGGTAATGTAAGGCAGGGCTCAGAGCGCAATGTTGCCATTAGATGGCGCTTTAGTACGGATTTTGTTACAAAGCATTGCTGCAAAATTTTAGTTTGTTGGTATACAGTTTTAAAGAGGTATGTTAACTGAGTTAGCATACAAAATTTCAGCATTGTATTTTTTATACATTAGGAGATACAGCAATTTAAAAAAAAAACCAGTAAGGACGCTAACTTCAGCAAGGCTAAAGCTTATATACTCTTCACGCTTATTTCTTGTGCCACGCCCATTTTTTTTTTTTTTTTGTTCTTTTCTTCTAATTAGCCTATATACAAATGTTCATTGCTTTTGCTCATTCGGTACCGGAGATATGCAAATTATTAATTTTTGGTAAAAGTGTGCGTAACCATTCCCATTTTTGTCAAAATAGTTTTAATGCCTTAACAAGAACATAACTGTGAAGTTTCAAGTCAATTGGTTAAGAATCTTGCTTCTCTTCCTTTTCTTCATTTTGTATGACAAGTACCAGTTCAAGTGTCCGATCTCAATGAAACTTTCAGGCATTTAGACTACATACAACTACTATGTTTAAAATTTCAGCCCTCTATCTTACAAGACAATAAAAATTTTCATACAATGATTCAAGTTTTGTTCACTTTAGTTCTTCTTTTTGTATGGGGACTAACAGTTCCAATGGTCCGATATGGCTGGATCCGACAAATGAGTTGATTGCACAAATAAGAAGTCTCTGTGCGAAATTTCAGCTCGATATCTTAAAAACTGTGTGAGGAGATTGCATATATACAGGCAGACGGACGGACAGACGCACATGGCTAAATCAACTTGTCTTGTTGTCATGATCAAAAATATATATACTTTATATAGTCGCATGTGAATATTTCTATGAGTTACAAACTTCAGCACAAACTTATAATACTATTCACTAACGTGAAAACTATAATGACCTTTGGTTGTACTCGATGGGCGGGAAGGAATGGGCGTGGCAAAAATTTCTTTAAACATGATCTAGTGTTCCCCACACGAGTCTATCTTCCAAATTTCAAGTCTCTAGCTCTTACAGTTTTCGAGAACCATTGGTGAGGATGGACGGACAGATAGACAGGGCTATATCAATTCGTCTTGTTATCCTGATCAAGAATATATATACTTTATAGGGCCCCCACGCCTTCTTTTATGCGTTACATACGAACCGTCTCAAACACAGTGTGTGCACAGGGTATAAAGAATAAATGGGAGAAATTTAAAACATTTTTTTTTTTTTTAATCAATCAATGTTCAATGTTTTTTTAATCAATTGAAATGTTCTTTTTTAGCGTATGTAATCATAAACTAACTTAAAGAAACAAAAAACATGGTTATTTTTAATGATATTCAATATTGATTTTTATGCATAGATTTTAAAAATAATCTAAAATCATCCATTGAACTGTTCTTTTATAGTGTATGTAATCATAAACTAACTTAAAGAAACAAAAAACATGGTTCATTTTACATATATTCAATATTGATTTTATGCATAGATTAAAAAAAAATCTAAAATCATCCATTAAAATATTTTTTATAGTGTATGTAATCACAAACTAACTAAAAGAAACATAAAAGCAAGGTTCATTTTAAAAAAAATATTCAATATTGATTTTTATGCTAATCGCTAAGATTATATAAAAATTAATCTATGGGAAAAATTTTAAATTAATTTAATTAAATATTCAATATTGATTTCTATGCATAGATTTAAAAAATAATTTAAAATCATCCATTGAACTGTTCTTTTATAGTGTATGTAATAATAAACTAACTAAAAGAAACAAAAAAACAAGGTTCCTTTTTAATATATTCAATATTAATTTTAATGCATATATTTAAATAAAAATCAAAAATCATCCATTGAAATGTTCTTTTTTAGTGAACGTTATCATAAAAAAACATGGTTCCTTTTAAAAATATTCAATATTTTTTTTTATGCATAGATTTTAAAAAAAAATCTAAAATCATCCATGAAATATTCTTTTGTGGTGTATGCAATCAAAAACTAACTAAAAGAAACAAAAAAACATGGTTCCTTTTAAAAATATTCAATATTAATTTTACGCTATAGTCGAGTATACTCGACAATAAAATACCCTGCACACACAGTAAGCGGTGCAACACCCCAAATCTACAAATAAATATCAATTTGCTATCGCCCGAACAAATAATGTTCAAAATATCAAGTATATCGGTCAAAAAATGTGAAATTTACGAAAATTTAAAGTTTGTTGGTCATTGAGGGGTAACTTTCAATAAGAGGGGAATTTTGTGGTATGCAGTTTTACAGATACATCTTTACTGAGCTTGTCTATCAGGTTCGTACCTATAATAGTTTTGAAGATACAGCAATTTTAAGAAAACAACTGGGGAAGGGGAAATGAAGAGGAGGGGGAAAATTGTGGTATGCAGTTTTGTAGAGCTCTTTATGCTTAGTCTATATACCGACTTTCATGTTTCTATCTCTTTGGATGTTCGAGTTATAGCGTTTTAAAAAGGTGGGCGGTGCTGGATGGGCGGGAAGGAGTGGGCGTGGCACAAAACCATTCAAACTTGATCTGCTGCCGAGCATCACGAGTTTACCCTCCAAATTTCAAGTCTCTAGCTATTATAGTTTCTGAGAACCATTGGTGAATACGGACGGACAGACAGACGGACGGACAAACGGACGGACATGGCTTAATCAATTTCTCTTGTCGTCCTGATCAAGAATATATATACTTTATAGGGTCCCCCTGCCCTCCTTCTGTGCGTTACATACATTTCGCTCAAACAAACAGAATGTGTACAGGGTATAAAAAAAAGGTTGTTTTAAAAAATATTCATTATTAATTTTTATGAATAGATTTTAATAAATTTAAAATCATCCATTGAAATGTTCTTTCATAGTGTATGTAATCATAAACTAACTAAAAGAAACAAAAAAAACATGGTTGCTTTTTAATATATTCAATATTAATTTTTATGGATAGATTTAAAAAAAAAAATCAAAAATCATCCATTGAAATGCTGTTGTTTGGTGTATGTAATCATAAACTAACTAAAAGATACAAAAAAAACATGGTTGTTTTTATAAATATTCAATATTAATTTTTATGCATAGATTTAAAAAAAATCTAAAGTCATCCATTGAAATGTTCTTTTTAAGTGTATGTAATCATAAACTTACTAAAAGAAACAAAAAATCATGATTCTTTTTAAAAAATATTCAACATTAATTTGTATGCTTAGATTTAAAAAAAATCTAAACTTATACATTGAAATATTCTTTTATAGTGAATGTATTCATAAACTTACTAAAAGAAACAGAAAAACCCGGTTCAATATTGATTTTATGAATAGAATTTAAAATAAATCGAAAATCATCCATTGAAATTTTATTTTGTAGTGTATGTAATCATATACTAACTAAAAGAAAAAAATATATTTTCCTTTTGAAAAAATATATTCAGGGCTAAAAATATATAAAGATGAATAAATGAAAGAAATTTTCAAAAATTTAAAAGCTTTTTTTTAATGAATGTAATCATAAACTAACTAAAAGAAACAAAAAAACATGGTTCTTTTTAAATATATTCAATATTGATTTTCATGCATAATTTAAAAAAAAAAAACTAAAATCATCCATTGAAATGTTCTTTTGTAGTGTATGTCACCATAAACTAATTAAAAGAAACAAAAAAAAAAAAAAAAATGGTTCCTTTTAAAGATATTCAATATTGATTTTTATGCTAAGGCTTAAGAATATATAAAAACCAGTAAGGGCGGCATAGTAGAGTATTCTTAACTATATAATACCCTGTACACACACACCTATGTTTATGACATGTTAAACTTTCGCCGACAGCCAAAGCAGTGTACCACGATATGGATTGTGTATTTGGTAAGGTAAGGCAGGGCTCAGAGCGCAATGTTGCCATTAGATGGCGCTTTAGTACGGATTTTGTTACAAAGCATTGCTGCAAAATTTTAGTTTGTTGGTATGCAGTTTTAAAGAGGTATGTTAACTGAGTTAGCATACAAAATTTCAGCATTGTATTTTTTATACATTAGGAGATACAGCAATTTTAAGAAAAACCAGTAAGGACGCTAACTTCATCAAGGCTAAAGCTACACGCTTATTTCTTGTGCCACGCCCATTTTTTTTTTGTTATCTTCTTCTAATTAGCCTATATACAAATTAGCCTATACAGATTGCATATATACAGGCAGACGGACGGACAGACGCACATGGCTAAATCAACTTGTCTTGTTGTCGTGATCAAAAATATATATACTTTACATAGTCGCATGTGAATATTTCTATGAGTTACAAATTTCAGCACAAACTTATAATACTATTCACTAACGTGAAAACTATAATGACCTTTGGTTGTACTCGATGGGCGGGAAGGAATGGGCGTGGTAAAAATTCCTTTAAACATGATCTAGTGTTCGCCACACGAGTCTATCTTCCAAATTTCAAGTCTCTAGCTCTTATAGTTTTCGAGAACCATTGGTGAGGATGGACGGACAGATAGACAGGGCTACATCAATTCGTCTTGTTATCTTGATCAAGAATATATATACTTTATAGGGCCACCCACGCCTTCTTTTATGCGTTACATACGAACCGTCTCAAACACAGTGTGTGCACAGGGTATAATGAATAAATGGAAGAAATTTAAAACATTTTTTTTTTTTTAAATCAATGATCATCCATTGAAATGTTCTTTTTTAGCGTATGTAATCATAAACTAACTTAAAGAAACAAAAAACATGGTTATTTTTAATGATATTCAATATTGATTTTTATGCATAGATTTTAAAAATAATCTAAAATCATCCATTGAACTGTTCTTTTATAGTGTATGTAATCATAAACTAACTTAAAGAAACAAAAAACATGGTTCATTTTACATATATTCAATATTGATTTTATGCATAGATTAAAAAAAAATCTAAAATCATCCATTAAAATATTTTTTATAGTGTATGTAATCACAAACTAACTAAAAGAAACATAAAAACATGGTTCATTTTAAAAAATATTTAATATTGATTTTTATGCTCAGCGCTGAGAAATTATAAAAATTAATATATGGGAGAAATTTCTAAAAATTTAAAAAAAAAAAATCAAAAATCATCCATTGAAATGTTCTTTTGTAGTGAATGTAATCATAAACTAACCAAAGGAAACAAAAAAACATTGTTCCTTTTAAAAATATTCAATATTCATTTTTATACGTAGATTTAAAAAAATCTAAAGTCATCCATTGAAATGTTCTTTTCCAGTGTATGTAATCATAAACTAACTAAAAGAAACAAAAAAAAAATGGTTATTTTTAATGATATTCAAAAATGATTTTTATGCATAGATTTTAAAAAATCTAAAACCATCCATTGAAATGTTCTTTGTAGTGTATCGAATCATAAATAAATTAAAAGAAACAAAAAAAAAAAAACATTGTTACTTTTCAAAATATTAAATATGGATTTTTATGCTCCATTGAAATGTTCTTTTGTAGTGTAGGTAATCATAAACGAACTAAAAGAAACAAAATAACATGGTTCCTTTTTAATATATTCAATATTAATTTTTATGGATAGATTTAAAAAAAAAAATCAAAAATCATCCATTGAAATGCTCTTGTTTGGTGTATGTAATCATAAACTAACTAAAAGAAACCAAAAAAAATGGTTGTTATTATAAATATTCAATATTAATTTTTATGCATAGATTTAAAAAAAATCAAAAATTATCCATTGAAATGCTCTTTTTTAGTGAATCTAATCATAAACTAAGTAAAAGAAATAAAAAATAAAAAAAAATGGTTCCTTTTAAAGATATTCAATATTGATTTTTATGCTAAGGCTTAAGAATATATAAAAAACAGTAAGGGCGGCATAGTAGAGTGTTCTCAACTATATAATACTCTGTACACACACACCTATGTTTATGACATGTTAAACTTTCGCCGACAGCCAAAGCAGTGTACCACGATATGGATTGTGTATTTGGTAATGTAAGGCAGGGCTCAGAGCGCAATGTTGCCATTAGATGGCGCTTTAGTACGGATTTTGTTACAAAGCATTGCTGCAAAATTTTAGTTTGTTGGTATGCAGTTTTAAAGAGGTATGTTAACTGAGTTAGCATACAAAATTTCAGCATTGTATTTTTTATACATTAGGAGATACAGCAATTTTAAGAAAAACCAGTAAGGACGCTAACTTCAGCAAGGCCAAAGCTTATATACTCTTCACGCTTATTTCTTGTGCCACGCCCATTTTTTTTTTTGTTCTCTTCTTCTAATTAGCCTATATACAAATGTTCATTGTTTTTGCTCATTCGGTACCGGAGATATGCAAATTATTAATTTTTGGTAAAAGTGTGCGTAACCATTCCCATTTTTGTCAAAATAGTTTTAATGCCTTAACAAGAACATAACTGTGAAGTTTCAAGTCAATTGGTTAAGAATCTTGCTTCTCTTCCTTTTCTTCATTTTGTATGACAAGTACCAGTTCAAGTGTCCGATCTCAATGAAACTTTCAGGCATTTAGACTACATACAACTACTATGTTTAAAATTTCAGCCCTCTATCTTACAAGACAATAAAAATTTTCATACAATGGTTCAAGTTTTGTTCACTTTAGTTCTTCTTTTTGTATGGGGACTAACAGTTCCAATGGTCCGATATGGCTGGATCCGACAAATGAGTTGATTGCACAAATAAGAAGTCTCTGTGCGAAATTTCAGCTCGATATCTTAAAAACTGTGTGAGGAGATTGCATATATACAGGCAGACGGACGGACAGACGTACATGGCTAAATCAACTTGTCTTGTTGTCATGATCAAAAATATATATACTTTATATAGTCGCATGTGAATATTTCTATGAGTTACAAACTTCAGCACAAACTTATAATACTATTCACTAACGTGAAAACTATAATGACCTTTGGTTGTACTCGATGGGCGGGAAGGAATGGGCGTGGCAAAAATTCCTTTAAACATGATCTAGTGTTCCCCACACGAGTCTATCTTCCAAATTTCAAGTCTCTAGCTCTTACAGTTTTCGAGAACCATTGGTGAGGATGGACGGACAGATAGACAGGGCTATATCAATTCGTCTTGTTATCCTGATCAAGAATATATATACTTTATAGGGCCCCCACGCCTTCTTTTATGCGTTACATACGAACCGTCTCAAACACAGTGTGTGCACAGGGTATAAAGAATAAATGGGAGAAATTTAAAACATTTTTTTTTTTTTTAATCAATGATCATCCATTGAAATGTTCTTTTTTAGCGTATGTAATCATAAACTAACTTAAAGAAACAAAAAACATGGTTATTTTTAATGATATTCAATATTGATTTTTATGCATAGATTTTAAAAATAATCTAAAATCATCCATTGAACTGTTCTTTTATAGTGTATGTAATCATAATCTAACTTAAAGAAACAAAAAACATGGTTCATTTTACATATGTATATTCAATATTGATTTTATGCATAGATTAAAAAAAAAATCTAAAATCATCCATTAAAATATTTTTTATAGTGTATGTAATCACAAACTAACTAAAAGAAACATAAAAGCAAGGTTCATTTTAAAAAAAATATTCAATATTGATTTTTATGCTAATCGCTAAGATTATATAAAAATTAATCTATGGGAAAAATTTTAAATTAATTTAATTAAATATTCAATATTGATTTCTATGCATAGATTTAAAAAATAATTTAAAATCATCCATTGAACTGTTCTTTTATAGTGTATGTAATAATAAACTAACTAAAAGAATCAAAAAAACAAGGTTCCTTTTTAATATATTCAATATTAATTTTAATGCATATATTTAAAAAAAAATCAAAAATCATCCATTGAAATGTTCTTTTTTAGTGAACGTTATCATAAAAAAACATGGTTCCTTTTAAAAATATTCAATATTTTTTTTACGCTATAGTCGAGTATACTCGACAATAAAATACCCTGCACACACAGTAAGCGGTGCAACACCCCAAATCTACAAATAAACATCAATTTGCTATCGCCCGAACAAATAATGTTCAAAATATCAAGTATATCGGTCAAAAAATGTGAAATTTACGAAAATTTAAAGTTTGTTGGTCATTGAGGGGTAACTTTCAATAAGAGGGGAATTTTGTGGTATGCAGTTTTACAGATACATCTTTACTGAGCTTGTCTATCAGGTTCGTACCTATAATAGTTTTGAAGATACAGCAATTTTAAGAAAACAACTGGGGAAGGGGAAATGAAGAGGAGGGGGAAAATTGTGGTATGCAGTTTTGTAGAGCTCTTTATGCTTAGTCTATATACCGACTTTCATGTTTCTATCTCTTTGGATGTTCGAGTTATAGCGTTTTAAAAAGGTGGGCGGTGCTGGATGGGCGGGAAGGAGTGGGCGTGGCACAAAACCATTCAAACTTGATCTGCTGCCGAGCATCACGAGTTTACCCTCCAAATTTCAAGTCTCTAGCTATTATAGTTTCTGAGAACCATTGGTGAATACGGACGGACAGACAGACGGACGGACAAACGGACGGACATGGCTTAATCAATTTCTCTTGTCGTCCTGATCAAGAATATATATACTTTATAGGGTCCCCCTGCCCTCCTTCTGTGCGTTACATACATTTCGCTCAAACAAACAGAATGTGTACAGGGTATAAAAAAAAAGGTTGTTTTAAAAAATATTCATTATTAATTTTTATGAATAGATTTTAATAAATTTAAAATCATCCATTGAAATGTTCTTTCATAGTGTATGTAATCATAAACTAACTAAAAGAAACAAAAAAAACATGGTTGCTTTTTAATATATTCAATATTAATTTTTATGGATAGATTTAAAAAAAAAAAATCAAAAATCATCCATTGAAATGCTGTTGTTTGGTGTATGTAATCATAAACTAACTAAAAGATACAAAAAAAACATGGTTGTTTTTATAAATATTCAATATTAATTTTTATGCATAGATTTAAAAAAAATCTAAAGTCATCCATTGAAATGTTCTTTTTAAGTGTATGTAATCATAAACTTACTAAAAGAAACAAAAAATCATGATTCTTTTTAAAAAATATTCAACATTAATTTGTATGCTTAGATTTAAAAAAAATCTAAACTTATACATTGAAATATTCTTTTATAGTGAATGTACTCATAAACTTACTAAAAGAAACAGAAAAACCCGGTTCAATATTGATTTTATGAATAGAATTTAAAATAAATCGAAAATCATCCATTGAAATTTTATTTTGTAGTGTATGTAATCATATACTAACTAAAAGAAAAAAATATATTTTCCTTTTGAAAAAATATATTCAGGGCTAAAAATATATAAAAATGAATAAATGAAAGAAATTTTCAAAAATTTAAAAGCTTTTTTTTAATGAATGTAATCATAAACTAACTAAAAGAAACAAAAAAACATGGTTCTTTTTAAATATATTCAATATTGATTTTCATGCATAATTAAAATAAAAAAAACTAAAATCATCCATTGAAATGTTCTTTTGTAGTGTATGTCATCATAAACTAACTAAAAGAAACAAAAAAAAAAAAAAAAATGGTTCCTTTTAAAGATATTCAATATTGATTTTTATGCTAAGGCTTAAGAATATATAAAAACCAGTAAGGGCGGCATAGTAGAGTATTCTCAACTATATAATACCCTGTACACACACACCTATGTTTATGACATGTTAAACTTTCGCCGACAGCCAAAGCAGTGTACCACGATATGGATTGTGTATTTGGTAAGGTAAGGCAGGGCTCAGAACGCAATGTTGCCATTAGATGGCGCTTTAGTACGGATTTTGTTACAAAGCATTGCTGCAAAATTTTAGTTTGTTGGTATGCAGTTTTAAAGAGGTATGTTAACTGAGTTAGCATACAAAATTTCAGCATTGTATTTTTTATACATTAGGAGATACAGCAATTTTAAGAAAAACCAGTAAGGACGCTAACTTCAGCAAGGCTAAAGCTACACGCTTATTTCTTGTGCCACGCCCATTTTTTTTTTGTTCTCTTCTTCTAATTAGCCTATATACAAATTTTCATTGTTTTTGCTCATTCGGTACCGGAGATATGCAAATTATTAATTTTTGATAAAAGTGTGCGTAACCATTCCCATTTTTGTCAAAATAGTTTTAATGCCTTAACAAGAACATAACTGTGAAGTTTCAAGTCAATTGGTTAAGAATCTTGCTTCTCTTTATTTTCTTCATTTTGTATGGCAGGTACCAGTTCAAGTGTCCGATCTCAATGAAACTTTCAGGCATTTAGACTACATACAACTACTATGTTTAAAATTTCAGCCATCTATCTTACAAGATAATAAAAATTTTCATACAATGATTCAAGTTTTGTTCACTTTAGTTCTTCTTTTTGTATGGGGACTAACAGTTTCAATGGTCCGATATGGCTGGATCCGACAAATGAGTTGATTGCACAAATAAGAAGTCTCTGTGCGCAATTTCAGCTCGATATCTTAAAAACTGTGTGAGGAGATTGCATATATACAGGCAGACGGACGGACAGACGCACATGGCTAAATCAACTTGTCTTGTTGTCGTGATCAAAAATATATATACTTTACATAGTCGCATGTGAATATTTCTATGAGTTACAAACTTCAGCACAAACTTATAATACTATTCACTAACGTGAAAACTATAATGACCTTTGGTTGTACTCGATGGGCGGGAAGGAATGGGCGTGGCAAAAATTCCTTTAAACATGATCTAGTGTTCGCCACACGAGTCTATCTTCCAAATTTCAAGTCTCTAGCTCTTATAGTTTTCGAGAACCATTGGTGAGGATGGACGGACGGATAGACAGGGCTACATCAATTCGTCTTGTTATCTTGATCAAGAATATATATACTTTATAGGGCCCACCCACGCCTTCTTTTATGCGTTACATACGAACCGTCTCAAACACAGTGTGTGCACAGGGTATAATGAATAATCGGAAGAAATTTAAAATTTTTTTTTTTGAAGTGAAACTTCTTTAGCATGGGTGCGATTTTAAACTCGATGAAACGACATGAAAAAGAGACAGACTATACACTTATATGATTTAGTCTGCGAGAGAATGAAATAGAATATAGAATGACAGTCTGTAGTCATAAACTTAGTAGTCATAAAAAAAATAACAACAACAATATGCTTAGTTGTAATTTTGGCATTCCTCTTCAACCGTCACTTTCGCCATCTGGCGCATATGCAACAACAACTAACCTGGCATGTTTACTCCAAATATTACAACAACTCTTGTTGTTGTTATTTTCGGCATAAGCATGCTCCGTTAGGTCGGACAGTGTGGTTGTTGCTACCTATGACACTGTCTGAGCGTATGCATTGTGTTTGTTGTTGGCCGCTACTTAGCGTGGCTAATCAACTCCCAATTATGTTGAAGCCCATCCAGTTTTGCAATTGACAATTATACCCTTTCCATTGCTGTGGTTAGCAAATGAAAACAATTAATTTAAAAATTCAAAATATTCCAAAAGTGAACACCAATACTAAATTATAGATGCAACAAGTAAAGTCAAGTAGATTCCAGACATTGGAGGCTTTGGTAATAAACTTGACTTCGGGAGACACTCTGCATATTTCAATTGATTCTTCTCCTTCGCATTTACGTATTCAAAAATGTACATATTCCAAATTGCCCAAATAACAAATAACATGATTGGTACATATGTACATATTTTAATATAATTCACCATTTTTACGAGTTTTTTTAACCATTTCAAATGCAATTTCACATTACCTATAATTTGAAGATTAGTTCAACAATTTAAGTCGAATGTACTTTTCAATCTTTGAAAATAGATACAAGCAGATTCATTGTTTTCCAGCTCAAAAATTGGGTTGAGTTGGGAATGATTTTTTATACGCAGATTTATTGTTGAAAACATGTAAAATATCAAATTGTTTTAAAGTAGATTTATGGGGAAACCATAAAGTTTATTTCTTGGCACATAAACATTTCTAACATCTTAGAAGAAGGCTGAATTTAATAAAATCTCTGAGAAAGTTGTCAGAGATTTTGCAAGAGTGTGAAAATATCTGTAATATATTTCTCAGACACCTAAATATTCCTTGTTATTGTTTTGAAATCATCGACCTGAAATATTGCACAGATCCTCCAATTTTGTTACCATAAATCATTGATGAGAGGAAGAAAAGCAAATTTACGTCATTGTATGCAAAACATTTTTTGTTTTTTAATGAATTAGCATGAAACTTCACACTTATTGTCTTACAGAGGCATAAAAACTACTTTGATCAAAAATTGGGCATGACAACGCCCACTTATAGCAAAAACTTATAATTTGCATATTTCAGGTTGCAATGAGCTAAAACAATGAAAATTAGTGTATAGGATATTAAGATAAAGAGAAATTCAATCCAGAAAATGGGCATGGCAAGACCGAAGATAGTGTCCTTACTGGTTTTTTGTTTCTTTTAAAGAAAGTTTCACTTCAAACACGTGTACTGTGTTGCACGCGATTTTTATACCCTGTACACATACTGTGTATCAGGGTATATTGTGTTTGTGCAAAAGCCAAATGTATGTAACGCACAGAAGGAGGGTCGGGGGACCCCATAAAGTATATATATTCTTGATCGGGACGACAAGAGAAGTTGATTAAGCCATGTCCGTCCGTCTGTCCGTCCGTCCGTCCTCACCAATGGTTCTCGGAAACTATAAGAGCTAGAGACTTGAAATTTGGTGGGTAGACTCGTGATGCTCGGCAGCAGATCAAGTTTGAATGGTTTTGTGCCACGCCCACTCCTTCCCGCCCATCCAGCACCGCCCACTTTTTGAAAACGCTATAAGTCGAGCATCCAAAGAGATAGAAACATGAAAGTCGGTATGTAGACTCAGTATGAGTAACTCTACAAAACTGCATACCACAATTTTACCCCCTCCCCTTAATTTCCCCTCCCCTAGTATTGTTCTTAAAAAAGCTATATCTCCAAAACTAACAAAGGTATGAACCGGAAATTTTGTATTCAAGCTCAGTGATAATACATCTTAAAAACTGCATACCACAAATTTCCCCTCTCTTTGATGGCTTCCCCTCAGAGACCCACAAACGTAAATTTTTCGTAAAATCCACATTTTTTGACCGATTTTCTTGATATTTTGAACACTATTTGAATATGCGACGTCAGATCAATATGTTTTTGTAACTTGAAGGTGTGGCACCGCCTACCATGTGTGCAGGGTATTATATTGTCGAGTATACTCGACTATACCGCCCTTACTGGTTTTTTTTAAATCAATGATCATCCATTGAAATGTTCTTATTTAGCGTATGTAATCATAAACTAACTTAAAGAAACATAAAACATGGTTATTTTTAATGATATTCAATATTGATTTTTATGCATAGATTTTAAAAATAATCTAAAATCATCCATTGAACTGTTCTTTTATAGTGTATGTAATCATAAACTAACTTAAAGAAACAAAAAACATGGTTCATTTTACATATATTCAATATTGATTTTATGCATAGATTAAAAAAAAATCTAAAATCATCCATTAAAATATTTTTTATAGTGTATGTAATCACAAACTAACTAAAAGAAACATAAAAACATGGTTCATTTTAAAAAATATTTAATATTGATTTTTATGCTCAGCGCTGAGAAATTATAAAAATTAATATATGGGAGAAATTTCTAAAAATTTAAAAAAAAAAAATCAAAAATCATCCATTGAAATGTTCTTTTGTAGTGAATGTAATCATAAACTAACCAAAGGAAACAAAAAAACATTGTTCCTTTTAAAAATATTCAATATTCATTTTTATACGTAGATTTAAAAAAATCTAAAGTCATCCATTGAAATGTTCTTTTCCAGTGTATGTAATCATAAACTAACTAAAAGAAACAAAAAAAAAATGGTTATTTTTAATGATATTCAAAAATGATTTTTATGCATAGATTTTAAAAAATCTAAAACCATCCATTGAAATGTTCTTTTATGGTTTATGTTATCAGAAACTAACTAAAAGAAACAACAAAAAACATTGTTCATTTTGAAAATATTCAATATTGATTTTTATGCTAATCGCTAAGATTATATAAAAATTAATCTATGGGAGAAATTTTAAAAATCATAAACTAACTTAAAGAAACAAAAAAAATCGTTCTTTCTAAAAATATTCAATATTAATTTGTATGCTTAGATTTAAAAAAAAATCTAAACTTATACATTGAAATATTCTTTTATAGTGAATGTACTCATAAACTTACTAAAAGAAACAGAAAAACCCGGTTCATTTTACATATATTCAATATTGATTTTATACATAGATTAAAAAAAGAATCTAAAATCATCCATTAAAATATTTTTTTTTAAATTTAAAAAAAAAAAATCAAAAATCATCCATTGAAATGTTCTTTTGTAGTAAATGTAATCATAAACTAACGAAAGGAAACAAAAAAAAAAAAACAATGTTCCTTTTAAAAATATTCAATATTAATTTTTATACATAGATTTTAAGAAAAAAATCTAAAATCATCCATTGAGATGGCCTTTTTAAGTGTATGTAATCATAAACTAAATAAAAGAATCAAAAAACATGGTTATTTTGAATGATATTCAATAATGATTTTTATGCATAGATTTAAAAAAAATCTAAAACCATCCATTGAAATGTTCTTTTATGGTTTATGTTATCAGAAACTAACTAAAAGAAACAAAAAAAAAAAAACATTGTTCATTTAATCACTAAGATTATATAAAAATTAATATATAGATTTAAAAAAAAAAATAAAATCATCCATTGGAATGCTCTCTTGTAGTGTATCGAATCATAAACAAACTAAAAGAAACAAAAAAAAAAACATTGTTACTTTTCAAAATATTAAATATGGATTTTTATGCTCCATTGAAATGTTCTTTTGTAGTGTATGTAATCATAAACGAACTAAAAGAAACAAAATAACATGGTTCCTTTTTAATATATTCAATATTAATTTTTATGGATAGATTTAAAAAAAAAAAAATCAAAAATCATCCATTGAAATGCTCTTGTTTGGTGTATGTAATCATAATCTAACTAAAAGAAACCAAAAAAATGGTTGTTTTTATAAATATTCAATATTAATTTTTATGCATAGATTTAAAAAAAATCAAAAATTATCCATTGAAATGCTCTTTTTTAGTGAATCTAATCATAAACTAAGTAAAAGAAATAAAAAATAAAAAAAAAATGGTTCCTTTTAAAGATATTCAGTATTGATTTTTATGCTAAGGCTTAAGAATATATAAAAAACAGTAACGGCGGCATAGTAGAGTGTTCTCAACTATATAATACCCTGTACACACACACCTATGTTTATGACATGTTAAACTTTCGCCGACAGCCAAAGCAGTGTACCACGATATGGATTGTGTATTTGGTAATGTAAGGCAGGGCTCAGAGCGCAATGTTGCCATTAGATGGCGCTTTAGTACGGATTTTGTTTCAAAGCATTGCTGCAAAATTTTAGTTTGTTGGTATACAGTTTTAAAGAGGTATGTTAACTGAGTTAGCATACAAAATTTCAGCATTGTATTTTTTATACATTAGGAGATACAGCAATTTAAAAAAAAACCAGTAAGGACGCTAACTTCAGCATGGCTAAAGCTTATATACTCTTCACGCTTATTTCTTGTGCCACGCCCATTTTTTTTTTTTGTTCTCTTCTTCTAATTAGCCTATATACAAATGTTCATTGTTTTTGCTCATTCGGTACCGGAGATATGCAAATTATTAATTTTTGGTAAAAGTGTGCGTAACCATTCCCATTTTTGTCAAAATAGTTTTAATGCCTTAACAAGAACATAACTGTGAAGTTTCAAGTCAATTGGTTAAGAATCTTGCTTCTCTTCCTTTTCTTCATTTTGTATGACAAGTACCAGTTCAAGTGTCCGATCTCAATGAAACTTTCAGGCATTTAGACTACATACAACTACTATGTTTAAAATTTCAGCCCTCTATCTTGAAAGACAATAAAAGTTTTGTTCACTTTAGTTCTTCTTTTTGTATGGGGACTAACAGTTCCGATGGTCCAATATGGCTGGATCCGACAAATGAGTTGATTGCACAAATAAGGAGTCTCTGTGCGAAATTTCAGCTCGATATCTTAAAAACTGTGTGAGGAGATTGCATATATACAGGCAGACGGACGGACAGACGCACATGGCTAAATCAACTTGTCTTGTTGTCATGATCAAAAATATATATACTTTATATAGTCGCATGTGAAAATTTCTATGAGTTACAAACTTCAGCACAAACTTATAATACTATTCACTAACGTGAAAACTATAATGACCTTTGGTTGTACTCGATGGGCGGGAAGGAATGGGCGTGGCAAAAATTCCTTTAAACATGATCTAGTGTTCCCCACATGAGTCTGTCTTCCAAATTTCAAGTCTCTAGCTCTTACAGTTTTCGAGAACCATTGGTGAGGATGGACGGACAGATAGACAGGGCTATATCAATTCGTCTTGTTATCCTGATCAAGAATATATATACTTTATAGGGCCCCCACTCCTTCTTTTATGCGTTACATACGAACCGTCTCAAACACAGTGTGTGCACAGGGTATAAAGAATAAATGGGAGAAATTTAAAACATTTTTTTTTTTTTAATCAATGATCATCCATTGAAATGTTCTTTTTTAGCGTATGTAATCATAAACTAACTTAAAGAAACAAAAAACATGGTTATTTTTAATGATATTCAATATTGATTTTTATGCATAGATTTTAAAAATAATCTAAAATCATCCATTGAACTGTTCTTTTATAGTGTATGTAATCATAAACTAACTAAAAGAAACAAAAAAACAAGGTTCCTTTTTAATATATTCAATATTAATTTTAATGCATATATTAAAAAAAAAATCAAAAATCATCCATTGAAATGTTCTTTTTTAGTGAACGTTATCATAAAAAAACATGGTTCCTTTTAAAAATATTCAATATTTTTTTTACGCTATAGTCGAGTATACTCGACAATAAAATACCCTGCACACACAGTAAGCGGTGCAACACCCCAAATCTACAAATAAATATCAATTTGCTATCGCCCGAACAAATAATGTTCAAAATATCAAGTATATCGGTCAAAAAATGTGAAATTTACGAAAATTTAAAGTTTGTTGGTCATTGAGGGGTAACTTTCAATAAGAGGGGAATTTTGTGGTATGCAGTTTTACAGATACATCTTTACTGAGCTTGTCTATCAGGTTCGTACCTATAATAGTTTTGAAGATACAGCAATTTTAAGAAAACAACTGGGGAAGGGGAAATGAAGAGGAGGGGGAAAATTGTGGTATGCAGTTTTGTAGAGCTCTTTATGCTTAGTCTATATACCGACTTTCATGTTTCTATCTCTTTGGATGTTCGAGTTATAGCGTTTTAAAAAGGTGGGCGGTGCTGGATGGGCGGGAAGGAGTGGGCGTGGCACAAAACCATTCAAACTTGATCTGCTGCCGAGCATCACGAGTTTACGCTCCAAATTTCAAGTCTCTAGCTATTATAGTTTCTGAGAACCATTGGTGAATACGGACGGACAGACGGACAGACAGACGGACGGACATGGCTTAATCAATTTCTCTTGTCGTCCTGATCAAGAATATATATACTTTATAGGGTCCCCCTGCCCTCCTTCTGTGCGTTTCATACATTTCGCTCAAACAAACACAATATACCCCGATACACAGAATGTGTACAGGGTATAAAAAAAAAGGTTGTTTTTAAAAATATTCATAATTAATTTTTATGAATAGATTTTAATAAATTTAAAATCATCCATTGAAATGTTCTTTCATAGTGTATGTAATCATAAACTAACTAAAAGAAACAAAAAAACATGGTTGCTTTTTAATATATTCAATATTAATTTTTATGGATAGATTTAAAAAAAAAAAATCAAAAATCATCCATTGAAATGCTGTTGTTTGGTGTATGTAACCATAAACTAACTAAAAGATACAAAATAAACATGGTTGTTTTTATAAATATTCAATATTAATTTTTATGCATAGATTTAAAAAAAATCTAAAGTCATCCAATGAAATGTTCTTTTGAAGTGTATGTAATCATAAACTTACTAAAAGAAACAAAAAATCATGATTCCTTTTTAAAAATATTCAACATTAATTTGTATGCTTAGATTTAAAAAAAATGTAAACTTATACATTGAAATATTCTTTTATAGTGAATGTACTCATAAACTTACTAAAAGAAACAGAAAAACCCGGTTCAATATTGATTTTATGAATAGAATTTAAAAAAAATCGAAAATCATCCATTGAAATTTTATTTTGTAGTGTATGTAATCATATACTAACTAAAAGAAAAAAATATATTTTCCTTTTGAAAAAATATATTCAGGGCTAAAAATATATAAAAATGAATAAATGAAAGAAATTTTCAAAAATTTAAAAGCTTTTTTTTAATGAATGTAATCATAAACTAACTAAAAGAACCAAAAAAACATGGTTCTTTTTAAATATATTCAAAATTGATTTTCATGCATAATTTAAAAAAAAAAAACTAAAATCATCCATTGAAATGTTCTTTTGTAGTGTATGTCATCATAAACTAATTAAAAGAAACAAAAAAAAAAAATGGTTCCTTTTAAAGATATTCAATATTGATTTTTATGCTAAGCCTTAAGAATATATAAAAACCACTAAGGGCGGCATAGTAGAGAATTCTCAACTATAAAATACCCTGTACACACACACCTATGTTTATGAACCATTAGTGTGGACGGACGGACGGACAGATGGAGAAACGGACATTTTGACGGACGTGGCTTAATCAATTTCTGAACAATGTTTTTTTTTTTTTGTTTCTTTTAGTTTGTTTATGATTACATAAGCCATAAAAGAACATTTCAATGGATGGTTTTAGATTTTTTAAATTCTAAGCATAAAAATCATTATTGAATATCATTAAAAATAACCATGTTTTTTGTTTCTTTTAGTTAGTTTATGACTACATACACTTGAAAAGAACATTTCAATGGATGACTTTAGATTTTTTATAAATGTATGCATAGAAATTAATATTGAATATTTATAAAAACAACCATGTTTTTTTTTGTTTCTTTTAGTTAGTTTATGATTACATACACCAAACAAGAGCATTTCAATGGATTTTTTGTTTTTTTAAATCTATCCATAAAAATTAATATTGAATATATTAAAAAGGAACCATATTTTTTTTGTTTCTTTTAGTTCGTTTATAATTACGTACACTACAAAAGAACATTTCAATGGAGCATAAAAATCCATATTGAATATTTTGAAAAGTAACAATGTTTTTTTTTGGTTTCTTTTAGTTTGTTAATGATTACATACACTACAAAAGAGCATTCCAATGGATGATTTTAGTTTTTTTTTTTAAATCTATATATTCATTTTTACATAATCTTAGCGATTGTTTTAGTTAGTTTATGATTTTTTTCTTAAAATCTATGCATAAAAAATTAATATTGAATATATTTAGTGTATGTAATCATAAACTAACTAAAAGAAAAAAATATAATTTCTTCTAAAAATATTCAATTTTAATTTTAATGCATAGATTTTAAAAAAATCTTAAATCATCCATTGAATGTTCTTTTGTAGTGTATGTAATCATAAACTAACTAAAAGAAACAAAAAAATAAAAATGGTTCCTTTTAAAAATATCCAATTTTAATTTTAATGCATAGATTTAAAAAAAAAACAAAATCCATCCAATAAAATGCTCTTTTTTAGTGAATGTAACCATAAAGTAACTAAAAGAAACAAAAAACAGTAAGGACGCTATCTTCAGCAAGGCTGAAGCTATAATACTTTTCACGTTGTGTCACTATAAAAAAAAGTAAATGAATATTTTTCATTCCTCCCTAAGAACATAACAGTAAAGTTTCAACTCAATTGGTTAAAAAACAAATAAGTTTTCCATACAACGGGTCAATTTTCGCTAAAAAAGGGCGTGGGCACGCTTACTTTTGGTCAAATAGTTTTCATTCCTCCCTAACAACATAACTGCAAAGTTTCAAGTCAATTGGTTAAAAAACAAAAAAGTTTTCCATACAACGGGTAAATTTTCGCTATAAGTGGGCGTGGCTACGCCCACTTTGGGTCAAAATAGTTTTCATTCCTCCCTAAGAACATAACTGTAAAGTTTGAAGTCAATTGGTTAAAAAACAAGAAAGTTTTCCATGCAACGGGTCAATTTTCGCTACAAATGGGCGTGGCCACTCCCACTTTTGGTCAAAATAGTTTTCATTCCTTCCTAAGAACATAACTGTAAAGTTTCAAGTCAATTGGTTAAAAAACAAAAAAGTTTTCAATACAACGGGTCAATTTTCGCTAGAAGTGGGCGTGGTTACGCGTGGCTACGCCCACTTTTGGTCAAAATAGTTTTCATTCCTTCCTAAGAGCATAACTTTAAAATTTCAAGTCAATTGGTTAAAAAACAAAAAAGTTTCCAATACAACGGGCCAATTTTCGCTAGAAGTGGGCGTGGTTACGCGTGGCTACGCCCACTTTTGGTCAAAATAGTTTTCATTCCTTCCTAAGAACGTAACTGTAAAGTTTCAAGTCAATTGGTTGAAAAACAAAAAAGTTTTCAATACAACGGGTCAAGTTTTGTTCAATTTTCTTCTTCTTTTCGTATGGGAGCTACCTGTTCCAATAATACGATCATGCTGGTTCCGACGAATGATTCATCGTAATAAATTCTAAGACTCTGTGCAAAGTTTCAGCTCGATAGCTTCAAAACTGAGGGACTAGTTTGCATACATACAGACAGACAGACCGACAGACAGACGGACATGGCTAAATCAACTCGTCTTGTCGTCCTGATCAAGAATATATATACTTTATATAGTCGGAAATTAATATTTCGATCTGTTACAACCTCCGTGACAAAGTTATTATACTATTTCACATAAGTGAAAAGTATAAAAAAATGGTTCATTTTAAAAAATATGCAATATTAATTTTTATGCATAGATTTTAAAATATCTAAAGTCTTCCATTGAAATGTTCTTTTGTACTGTATGTAATCTTAAAATTTTTAAAAGCTACAAAAAAACATGGTTCCTTTTAAAAATATTCAATTGAATCGATTTCTAATTGAAATATTTTTGTAATGTATGTAATCATAAACTAAAAGAAACAAAAAATCATGGTTCCTGTTGGAAAATATTCAATATTAATTTTCATGCATAGATTTAGAAAAAAATCAAAAATGATCCATTGAAATGCTCTTTTTTAGTGATTGTAATTATTAACTAACTAAAACAAACAAAAAAAAAACATGGTTCCTTTTAAAATATTCAATTTTTATTTTTGTGCATAGATTGTACTTTTGTAGTGCATTATTATACTTTTCACTTATGTGAAAAAGTATATTAACTTTGTCACGGAGTTTTTAACAGATCGAAATATTAATTTCCGACTATATAAAGTATATATATTCTTGATCAGGACGACAAGACGAGTTGATTTAGCTATGTCCGTCTGTCCGTCTGTCTGTCTGTCTGTCTGTCTGTCTGTATGTATGCAAACTAGTCCCTCAGTTTTGAAGCTATCGAGCTGAAACTTTGCACAGAGTCTTAGAATATATTACGATGAATCATTCGTCGGAACCAGCATGATCGGATTATTGGAACAGGTAGCTCCCATACGAAAAGAAGAAGAAAAGTGAACAAAACTTGAATCGTTGTATACAAAACTTTTTTGTTTTGTACAATAGAGTGCTGAAATTTTAAACATAGTAGTTCTACATGGTCCGACTACATGCCTGAAAGTTTCATTGAGATTGGACATCTGGAACTGGTAGCTCCCATACAAAATGAAGAAGAGAAGCCATATTCACGTCGTTGTATGGAAAACTTTTTTGTTTCTTAACCAATTGACTTGAAATTTTAAAGTTATGTTCTTAGGGAGGAATGAAAACTATTTTGACCAAAAGTGGGCGTAAAGACGCGTAGCCACGCCCACTTATAGCGAAAATTTACCCGTTGTATGGAAAACTTTTTTGTTTTTTAACCAATTGACTTGAAACTTTACAGTTATGTTCTTAGAGAGGAATGAAAACTGTTTTGACCAAAAGTGGGCGTAGCCAAACGTAGCCACGCCCGCTTATAGCGAAAATTGACCCGTTGCATGGAAAACTTTTTTTTTAACCAACTGACTTGAAACTTTACAGGATTGTTCTTAGGGTGGAATGAAAACAGTTTTCACCAAAAGTGGGCGTGGCCACGCCCTTTTATAGCGAAAATTGACCCGTTGTATGGAAAACTTTTTTGTTTTTACACCAATTGACTTGAAACTTTGCAGTTATGCTCTTAGGGAGGAATAAAAACTATTTTGATAAAAAGTGGGCATGGCCACGCCCACTTATAGCTTAACTTGACCCTTTGTGTGGAAAACTTTTTTGTTTTTAACCAATTGACTTGAAACTTTACAGTTATGTTCTTAGGGAGGAATGAAAACTATTTAACCAAAAGTGGGCGTAGCCACGCCCTTTTATAGCGAAAATTGACCCGTTGTATGGAAAACTTTTTTGTTTTTTAACCAATTGACTTGAAACTTTGCAGTTATGCTCTTAGGGAGGAATAAAATCTATTTTGATAAAAAGTGGGCATGGCCACGCCCATTTGTAGGTTAACTTGACCCTTTGTATGGAAAACTTTTTTGTTTTTAACCAATTGACTTGAAACTTTACAGTTATGTTCTTAGGGAGGAATGAAAACTATTTTGACCAAAAGTGGGCATGGCTACGCCCACTTATCGCAAAACTTGAACCGTTGTATGGAAAACTTTTTTGTTTTTGAACAAATTGACTTGAAACATTACAGTTATGTTGTTAGGGAGGCATGCAAACTATTCATTTAGTTTTTTTTTATAGTGACACAAAGTGAAAAGTATTATAGCTTCAGCCTTGCTGAAGATAGCGTCCTTACTGGTTTTTTAATTAGTTTAAACTAATTAAAAGAAACAAAAAATCATGGTTCCTTATAAAAAATATTCAGGTTATTTATTTATTGAGTTATAGCATTTTCAAAAAGAGGGTGGTGCTGGATGGGCGGCAAGGAGTGGGCGTGGAACAAAACCATTCAAACTTGATCTGCTGCCGAGCATCACGATTCTACCCACCAAATTTCAAGTCGCTAGCTCTTATAGTTTCCGGGAACCATTAGTGATGACGGACGGACGGACGGGCAGTCGGAGAGACGGACATTCGGACGGACGTGGCTTAATCAATTTCTCTTGTCGTCCCGATCAAGAATATATATACTTTATGGGGTCCCCCTCCCCTCCTTCACAGCGTTACATACATTTGGCTTTTGCACAAACACCCTATGATAACACAGCATGGTTCCTTTTATATGTATTCAATATTAAATTTTTTGCATAGATCTAAAAAAAATCAAAAATCATTCAATGAAATGCTCTTTTAGAGTGAATATAATCATAAACTAACTAAAACTTTAAAAATATCCAATTTTAACTTTTATGCATAGGTTTTTAAAAAAAATCTAAAATCATCCATTGAAATGTTGTTTTTTAGTGTATGTAATCATAAACTAACAAAAAGAAAAAAAAAATTTTCTTCTAAAAATATTCAATATTAATTTTTATGCATAGATTTTAAAAAAATCTAAAGTCATCGATTGAAATGTTTTTTTGTACTGTATGTAATCATAAACTTTTTAAAAGCAACAAAAAAACATGGTTCCTTTTAAAAATATTCAATTTTAATTTTTATGCATAGATTTTAAAAAAATCTTAAATCATCCATTAATTGTTCTTTTGTAGTGTAAATAATCATAAACTAACTAATAGAAACAAAAAATCATGGTTTCTTTCACCCTGTTCCCGATCCCCTTATCCTTACACCTGTGGATTCGGTTCCACCCAGTGAGGGAAGTCAACCTGCCGTCGCCATCAAGCGCACTAAGGCATAACGGAAGAAGTCAAAGGCGAAGACGACATCTCGCACTCCGATTTCTCCGCCTTCGGAACCTCCCACGCTTTTACTGCCTGCACCATCTTCTTCCAGCTCACCTTCGTTAGTTCACACAGAGTTGCCTGAGGTGAATTCTTTAGAATCCCAACCCATTGTTACCTCTGGTGCCCCCACCCTCGCATCTCTTAATGTTGTTGCCCCTCGTAACCCATCATTTTGGCCTGCTTACATGGTGGTACATGAGTTTAAGCCAAAAATAAGGTCCAGTCCTACGGTTTCAGTTCCTGGCTCGTCATTGTCCACTCGGAATACGGCCTCAAAAAACTAGGTCTGTGTTCTGAACGCCTTACTTTTGTTTATCAAAATGTAAGGGGTCTTTTGTCGAAGCTTAGCTGCTTATATAGGGACAGTTTTTCTTGCGATGAAGATATTATCGCCTTTTCTGAAACTTGGCTAAATCATACTGTTTTGAACAATGAAGTTTTCTGTAATAAATATGTTTGTTATAGACGTGACCGCCCCTCTCACCTCGTTGGCAAATCTAAAAAATGTTAAGTCCAGACTCTATAAAAAATTCAAAATGTCTGGTTTGCTGTCTGACTTTTTTAAATACTCAGTTGCTCGATCTAAATTTTTTTCGCTTAATAATATTTGTTACAATAGTTACCTTAATAGATGTAAAATTCAATTCTCGCGGGATCCTAAAACGTTTTACAAATTTGTTAATTCAAAGCGCAGGACGGCTTTATACCCTTCGTCATTTTTTCTTGATGTAAATGAGGCTAGTGATGACTCGGGAATTGCAAATTTGTTTGCTAGGTTCTTCAAAACGACTTATTCTTCTACAATATTTTCGGTAACCTCATATCCGTATCCGATAAATCCTATCAACGGCTGTGGTTCCCTCGTATTGGATGAAGAGTCTGTCTTAAAAAAATTTGCTAACCATAAAAAATTATTTTTCTCCTGGCCCTGACAATGTCCCTAGTTGTGTGCTTAAAGGGTGTGCAAAATCTCTATGTAAGCCTTTACTGAAAATGTTTAAGTTATCGCTGCTCAATTCTTAGTTTCCCCCTATTTGGAAGGAATCTTTTATTATTCCTCTCCATAAAAAAGGAAATAAATCAGATGTCACCAATTATAGGGGCATATCTAATTTATCGGCGATTCCTAAGCTTTTTGAGAAAATCATTATTCCAAGCATGCAACATTTCTGCAAATCGGTCATGTCACCTTCTCAGCATGGGTTTTTAAAAATGAGGTCAGCTTGTACTAACCTTCTTGAATTTTCTGGATTGGTAAACCATGGTTTTGTCAACCACTTCCAAACCGATGTCATATATACAGACTTCAGTAAAGCCTTTGACTCGGTTAACCATGATTTGCTTTTATGCAAATTGAACCTATTGGGTTTCCCGCCGAATATTCTAATTTGGATTAAGTCCTATTTAACAAATAGAACTCAAAAGGTGTTGTTTAGAGCTACCGAGTCCGACCTTGTTCAAGTTACTTCTGGTGTCCCCCAAGGCAGTCATATTGGTCCCCTCTTGTTTAATCTTTTCATTAACGATCTCCCCCTATCGATATAATACTCTCGGGTACTCATGTATGCCGATGATGTTAAATTGTGTCTTTCTTTCAAGGAACCTGATACTCATGGCCTACTGCAGGCTGATCTTAACTCTTTGCATTCTTAGTGTTCACTAAATTTGCTTTTGCTCAACTGTTCTAAGTGTAAGTTTATGACTTATCATCGTAGTAAACCTCATTTGTTTACTTACTCGATTGATAACGTCCAACTAGAACCTGTCTCTATTTTTAACGACCTAGGTGTCCTCTTTGATCCTAAACTCTGCTTCATACAACTAGTCTCAACTGTCGTTAATAAGGCGAAAGGTGTTTTTGGATTCATTAAACTCTGGTCTAAAGAATTCAATGACCTTTTTATCACCAAACTTCTTTTTACTTCGCTTGTACGTCCTCTTCTCGAGTATTGTTGTTGCGTTTGGTCTCCACAATACAAAAAACATCAAGAAGAAGCAATTTCTTCTCTTTGTGCTTCGTGGCCTCAATTGGAATCCTAACACCAGGTTACCGTCGTACCATGACAGGCTCCTTCTCATTGACCTTCCATCTCTTGCTCATCGCAGGATTGCTTAAGAGGCTGTTTTTCTTCATAAATTGATTCTATGTTTAATTGATTCTTCAGACCTTCTCAGTCTGATAAGCTTCAGCGTCCCACGTCGCACTACTAGAAACTTTGTTCCTTAAGTTTTGCAAAGATGCACAACTAACTACGCCCTTCATGATCCGTTTCGCGTACTATGTATGAATGGAACTGGTAGCTCCCATACAAAATGAAGAAGAGGAAGAGAAGCCATATTCACGTCGTTGTATGGAAAACTTTTTTGTTTCTTAACCAATTGACTTGAAATTTTAAAGTTATGTTCTTAGGGAGGAATGAAATCTATTTTGACCAAATGTGGGCGTAACCACGCGTAGCCACGCCCACTTATAGCGAAAATTTACCCGTTGTATGGAAAACTTTTTTGTTTTTTAACCAATTGACTTGAAACTTTACAGTTATGTTCTTAGAGAGGAATGAAAACTATTTTGACCAAAAGTGGGCATAGCCAGGCGTAGCAACGCCCACTTATAGCGAAAATTGACCCGTTGTATGGAAAACTTTTTTGTTTCTTAACCAATTGACTTGAAACTTTGCAGTTATGCTCTTAGGGAGGAATGAAAACTATTTTGATCAAAAGTGGGCGTGGCAACGCCCACTTATAGCTTAACTTGACCCTTTGTATGGAAAACTTTTTTGTTTTTTAACCAATTGACTTGAAACTTTACAGTTATGTTCTTAGGGAGGAATGAAAACTATTTTAACCAAAAGTGGGCGCAGCCACGCCTACTTGTAGCGAAAATTGACCCGTTGTATGGAAAACTTTTTTGTTTTTTAACCAATTGACTTGAAACTTTGCAGTTATGCTCTTAGGGAGGAATGAAAACTATTTTGATCAAAAGTGGGCATGGCCACGCCCACTTATAGCTTAACTTGACCCTTTGTATGGAAAACTTTTTGGTTTTTTAATCAATTGACTTGAAACTTTACAGTTATGCTCTCAGGGAGGAATGAAAACTATTTTGTAGCGAAAATTGTCCCTTTGTATGGAAAACTTTTTTGTTTTTTAACCAATTGACTTAAAACTTTACAGTTATGTTCCTAGAGAGGAATGAAAACTATTTTGACCAAAAGTGGGCGTAGCCACGCCTACTTATAGCAAAAATTGACCCGTTGTATGGAAAACTTTTTTGTTTTTTAACCAATTGACTTGAACCTTTACAGTTATGTTCTTAGGGAGGAATAAAAACTATTTTGACCAAATGTGGGCATGGCTACGCCCACTTATCGCAAAACTTGAACCGTTGTATGGAAAAATTTTTTGTTTTTTAACGAATTGACTTGAAACATTACAGTTATGTTGTTAGGGATGCATGAAAACTATTCATTTAGTTTTTTTTATAGTGACACAAAGTGAAAAGTATTATAGCTTCAGCCTTGCTGAAGATAGCGTCCTTACTGGTTTTACCTTCATATAAATGAAGTTTTTTTTTTTTCTCTATCACTTATTTTGTATTAATTATATTATATGTATTTTTCTTTATATTATATTATTTTTTTTTCTCTTCTCTATTAATGAAGTTTTTTTTTCAATTTATATTATTTTGTATTTTTTATACGTACCTATATATTATTTGTTATACGTACCTATATATTATCGTATTATTTTATTATGTTTTTTTTTTTAGAACTTTTTTTTAATTTTACTATAACCTAAATAACAGAAATTTGTTACTAAATTAAATAAATAAGTAAATAAATAAAAAAATATTAAATTTTAATTTTAATGCATAGATTTAAAAAAAAAACAAAATCCATCCAATAAAATGTTCTTTTTTAGTGAATGTAACCGTAAAGTAACTAAAAGAAACAAAAACCAGTAAGGACGCTATCTACAGCAAGTCAATTTTCGCTATAAGTGGGCGTGGCTACGCCCACTTTGGGTCAAAATAGGTTTCATTTCTCCCTAAGAACATAACTGTAAAGTTTGAAGTCAATTGGTTAAAAAACAAAAAAGTTTTCCATACAACGATTCAAGTTTTGTTCATTTTTTTCTTCTTTTCGTATGGAGGCTACCAGTTCGAGAGGTCCGATATGGCTGGATCCGACAAATGAGTTGACTGCACGAATAAGAAGTCTCTGCAAAATTTCAGCTCGATATCTTCAAAACTGTGGGAGGAGATTGTATATATACAGACAGACGGACAGACGGACAGACGGACATGGCTAAATCAACTCGTCTTGTCATCCTGATCAAGAATATATATACTTTATATAGTCCCAAGTGAATATTTCTGTGTGTTACAGCACAAAGTTATTATACTGTTTCACATACGTGAAAAGTATAAAAAATGGTTTCTTTTAAAAATATCCAATTTTAATTATTATGCATAGATTTAAAAAAAAAAAAAAAAAAAAAAACCATTCATTGAAATGTACTTTTGTAATGTATGTAATCATAAACTAACTAAAAGAAACCAAAAATCATGGTTCCTTTTAAAATATTCAATTTTAATTTTAATGAGTTATAGCATTTTCAAAAAAAGGGTGGTGCTGGATGGGCGGCAAAGAGTGGGCGTGGAACAAAACCATTCAAACTTGATCTGCTGCCGAGCATCACGATTCTACCCAACAAATTTCAAGTCGCTAGCTCTTATAGTTTCCGGGAACCATTAGTGATGGTTCGTTTTAAAAAATATTCAGAATTAATTTTTATGCATAGATTTTAAAAAATCTAAAGTCTTCCATTGAAATGTTCTTTTGTGATTTATGTAATCATAAACTAACTAATAGAACCAAAAAAACATGGTTCCATTTAAAAATATTCAATATTAATTTTTTGCATAGATTTAAAAAAAAAAAATCATCCATTGAAATGTTCTTTTGTAGTTTATGTAATCATAAAGTATCTAAAAGAAACAAAATAACATGGTTCCTTTTTAATATATTCAATATTAATTTTTATGCATATATTTTTAAAAAAATGTAAAAGCATCCATGAAAATGTTCTTTTGTAGTGTATGTAATCATAGACTAACTAAAAGAAACAAAAAAACATGGTTCCTTTTAAAAATATTCAATATTATTTTTTTTGCATAGATTTTAAAAAAATCTTAAATCATCCATTGATTGTTCTTTTGTAGTGTATGTAATTTTTTTTAAGAAGACAATGCAATCATTGTACACTTCATTTTACGATTTTCTATCTCGTCTGCTTATAGATAAATCACATTTTTAAGTTTTTCTCTATATGGGCGGTGCCACGCCCTTATGTCCGATTCTTATGAAACTTTGTAATATGGTCAAAGATTCCTAAAAACGCGCAACTGCAAGGTTTCATTTGTTTATAAGTGAAAACAAAAAAGTTTTTCTAACAAAAACCGAATTTTTAACCGATTGTTTCTATGGGAGCTATATGCGATTTTATCCGATCTTCACCAATTTTGGAGTGAGCCTTAATTTACGTCCGAGATGTTCTTGTGCAAAAAATTGGGTCGATAACTTGAAAAACAAAGAGTTAATTGAGCAAAAACCTCATTTTTGACCGATCGTTCCTATGGCAGCTATATGCTATAGTATTCCGATCAGGCTGGTTTCTACATATAAACTGCCTGCAATGAAAATAAAATTTTCTGCGTTTAAATTTTTTTGCTAACTTCAAAACTCTGGGAGGAGTTCGCATTGAATCAGACAGACGGACAGACAGACGGACAGACAGACGGACATGGCTATCTGAACTCGTCTCGTCGAGCTGATCAAGAATATATATACTTTATATAATCGGAAATGTCTCCTTCTCTGCGTTGCAAACTTCACGACAAAGTTAATATACTCTTGCAAGAGTATAAAAATGGTTCCTTTTAAAAATATCCAATTTTCATTTTTATGCATAGATTTTAAAAAAATCTAAAATCATCCATTGAAATGTTCTATTGTAGTGTATGAAATCATAAACTAACTAAAAGAAACAAAACATCATGGTTCCTTTTGAAAATATTGAATATTAATTTTTATGCATAGATTTAGAAAAAATGAATAATCATCCTTTGAAATGCTCTTTTTTAGTGAACGTAATTATAAACTAACTAAAAGAATAAAAAAAAAACATGATTTCTTTTAAAAATATTCAATATTAATTTTTATGCATAGGTTTTAAAAAAACTAAAATCATCCACTGAAATGCTCTTTTTTCGTGATTGTAATCATAAACTAACTAAAAGAAACAAAGAAATATGGTTCCATTATATAAAAAAATCAAAAAACCATCCATTGTAATGCTCTTTTTTAGTGAACGTAATAACAAACTAACTAAAAGAAAAACCAGTAAGGACGCTATCTTCAGCAAGGCTGAAGCTATAATACTTTTCACGTTGTGTCACTATAAAAAAATTAAATGAATAGTTTTCATGCCTCCCTAACAACATAACTGTAAGTTTTCAAGTCAATTGGTTAAAAAACAAAAAAGTTTTCCATACAACGGTTCAAGTTTTGCGATAAGTGGGCGAAGCCATGCCCATTTTTGATCAAAATAGTTTTCATTCCTCCCTAAGAACATAACTGTAATGTTCAAGTCAATTGGTTAAAAAACAAAAAAGTTTTCCGACAAAAGAGTTGATCGCACAAATAAGAAGCCTCTGTGCCAAATTTCAGCTCGATATTTTTAAAACTGTGGGAGAAGATTGTATATATACAGACAGACGGACGGACAGACGGTCAGACGGTCAGACGGACGGACAGACGGTCAGACGGACAGACGGACATGGCTAAATCATCTCGTCTTGTCGTCCTGATCAAGAATATATATTCTTTATGTAGTCGGAAATGAATATTTCGATCTGATACAAACTTCAACACAAAGATATTATACTATTTCACATTCGTGAAAAGTATAAAAAAAAAACATGGGTCCTTTTAAAAATATTCAATATTAATTTTTATGCATAGTTTAAAAAAAAAAATAAAAAATGATCCATTGAAATGCTCTTTTGTAGAATATGTAATCATAAACTAACTAAACAATAAATAAAAAAAAAAAAAAAAATCGCGTGCAACACAGTACACGTTTTTGAAGTGAAACTTTCTTTAAAAGAAACAAAAAACCTGTAAGGACGCTATCTTCGGTCTTCCCATGCCCATTTTCTGGATTGACTTTCTCTTTATCTTAATATCTTATATACTAAGTTTCATTGTTTTAGCTCATTGTATCCTGAGATAAGCAAATTATAAGTTTTTGCTATAAGAAGGCGTTACCATCCCAATTTTTGATCAAAATAGTTTTTATGTAATAAAATTGGACAATCTGTGCAACATTTCGGGTCGATGATTTCAAAACAATAAGATGGAAAATTTGCGTGTCTTAGATATATATTACAGATATTTCCACACTCTTCCAAAATCTCACTATTTACTCAGAGATTTTATTATATTCAGCTTTCTTTTAAGTTGTTAAAAATAATTATTTACCAAGAAATAAACTTTATGGTTTCCCCATTAATATGCATTAACACAATTCAATATTTTACATGTTTTCATTAATAAATCTGCGTTTAAAAAACCCTTCCCAAATCAAACAAATTTTTTTAGCTGGAAAACAATTAGTGTAAAACCTCGCCAATCTGCATCATCAACATCAAGTTTCAAGGATTGAGAAGTACATTCGAATTAAATTGTTGAAATAATTTAAAACTTATAATTATTGTTAAGTTGTATTTGAAGTGGTTAAAAAAAAACTCGTAAAAATAGTACATTTTATGAAAATAGGTATGTACAAACCATGTTATTTGGGCAAGTTGGAAAGTGAACATTTTTGAATGCATAAATGCGAAGAAGATTAATTCAAATGTGCAGAGTAACTCCCGAAGAACAGAGTCAAGTTAACTACCAATGCTCCAATGTGTGGAATCTACTTGACTTTATTCATTGAGTATATAATTTATTATTAGTGTTCACTTTTGGAATATTTTGAATTTGTAAATTAATTGTTTTCATTTGCTAATCACAGCAATGGAAAGAGTATGATTGTCAATTGCAATTACAGTGATTGTAATCATAAACTAACTAAACGAAAGAAAACCAGTAAGGACGCTATCTTCAGCAAGGCTGAAGATATAATACTTTTCACTTTGTGTCACTATAAAAAAAACTAAATGAATAGTTTTCATGCCTCCCTAACAACACGACTGTAATGTTTCAAGTCAATTCGTTAAAAAACAAAAAAGTTTTCCATACAACGGCTCAAGTTTTGCGATAAGTGGGCGTAGCCATGCCCACTTTTGGTCAAAATAGTTTTCATTCCTCTCTAAGAATAAACCTGTAAAGTTTCAAGTCAATTGGTTAAAAAACAAAAAAGTTTTCTATAAAAAGGGTCACGTTAAACTATAAGTGGGCGTGGCTATGCCCACTTTTTATCAAAATAGTTTTCATTCCTCCCTAAGAGCATAACTGCAAAATTTCAAGTCAATTGGTTAAAAAACAAAAATGTTTTCCATACAACGGGTCAATTTTCGCTATAAATAGGAGTGGCTACGCCCACTTTTGGTAAAAATAGTTTTCATTCCTCCCTAAGAACGTAACTGTAAAGTTTCAAGTCAATTGGTTAAAAAACAAAAAAAGTTTTCCATACATCGGGTCAATTTTCGCTATAAAAGGGCGTGGCCACGCCCACTTTTGGTCAAAACTGTGTTCATTCCACCCTAAGAACATAACTCTAAAGTTTCAAGTCAATTGGTTAAAAAGCAAAAAAGTTTTCTATACAACGGGTCAATTTCCGCTGTAAGTGGGCGTGGGTACGCCTGGCTACGCCCACTTTTGGTCAAAATAGTTTTCATGCCTCCCTAACAACATAACTGTAAGTTTTCAAGTCAATTGGTTAAAAAGCAAAAAAGTTTTCTATACAACGGGTCAATTTTCGCTATAAGTGGGCGTGGCTACGCCCACTTTTGGTCAAAATAGTTTTCATTCCTCTCTAAAAACATAACTGTAAAGTTTCAAGTCAATTGGTTAAAAAACAAAAAAAGTTTTCCATACAACGGGTAAATTTTCGCTATAAGTGGGCGTGGCTACGCGTGGTTACGCCCACATTTGGTCAAAATAGATTTCATTCCTCCCTAAGAACATAACTTTAAAATTTCAAGTCAATTGGTTAAGCAACAAAAATGTTTTCCATACAACGACGTGAATATTCCTTCTCTTCCTCTTCTTCATTTTGTATGGGAGCTACCAGTTCCAGATGTCCAATCTCAATGAAACTTTCAGGCATGTAGTCGGACCATGTAAAACTACTATGTTTAAAATTTCAGCACTCTATTGTACAAAACAAAAAAGTTTTCCATACAACGATTCAAGTTTTGTTCACTTATCTTCTTCTTTTCGTATGGGAGCTAACTGTTCCAATAATCCGATCATGCTGGTTCCGACGAATGATTCATCGTAATAAATTCTAAGACTCTGTGCAAAGTTTCAGCTCGATAGCTTCAAAACTGAGGGACTAGTTTGCATACATACAGACAGACAGACAGATGGACAGACGGACATGGCTTAATCAATTTCTCTTGTCGTCCCGATCAAGAATATATATACTTTATGGGGTACCCCTCCACTCCTTCACAGCGTTACATACATTTGGATTTTGAACAAACACAATATACCCTGATACACAGTATGTGTAAAGGGTATAAACATGGTTCCCTTTAAATGTATTCAATATTAAATTTTTTGCACAGATTTAAAAAAAATCAAAAATCATCCATTGAAATGTTCTTTTGTAGTGTATGTAATTATAGACTAACTAAAAGAAACAAAAAAACATGGTTCCATTTAAAAATATTCAATGTTAATTTTTATGCATAGATTTATAAACAATGAATAATCATCCTTTGAAATGCTCTTTTTTAGTGAACGTAATTATAAACTAACTAAAAGAATAAAAAAAAAACATGATTTCTTTTAAAAATATTCAATATTAATTTTTATGCATAGGTTTTAAAAAAACTAAAATCATCCATTGAAATGCTCTTTTTTCGTGATTGTAATCATAAACTAACTAAAAGAAACAAAAAAATATGGTTCCATTATATAAAAAAATCAAAAAACCATCCATTGTAAAGCTCTTTTTTAGTGAACGTAATAACAAACTAACTAAAAGAAAAACTAGTAAGGACGCTATCTTCAGCAAGGCTGAAGCTATAATACTTTTCACGTTGTGTCGCTATAAAAAAATTAAATGAATAGGTTTAATGCCTCCCTAAGAACATAACTGTAATGTTCAAGTCAATTGGTTAAAAAACAAAAAAGTTTTCCGACAAATGAGTTGATCGCACAAATAAGAAGTCTCTGTGCAAAATTTCAGCTCGATATCTTCAAAACTGTGGGAGAAGATTGTATATATACAGACAGACGGACGGACAGACGGACAGACGGTCAGACGGTCAGGCGGACATGGCTAAATCAACTTGTCTTGTCGTCCTGATCAAGAATATATATTCTTTATATAGTCGGAAATGAATATTTCGATCTGTTACAAACTTCAACACAAAGTTATTATACTATTTCACATACGTGAAAAGTATAAAAAAAAAAACATGGGTCCTTTTAAAAATATTCAATATTAATTTTTATGCATAGATTTAAGAAAAAATCAAAAATGATCCATTGAAACGCTCTTTTGTAGAATATGTAATCATAAACTAACTAAAAAAAAAAACAAAAAAAAAAAAAAAAAATTGCGTCCAACACAGTACACGTTTTTGAAGTGAAACTTTCTTTAAAAGAAACAAAAAACCTGTAAGGACGCTATCTTCGGTCTTCCCATGCCCATTTTCTGGATTGACTTTCTCTTTATCTTAATATCTTATATACTAAGTTTCATTGTTTTAGCTCATTGCATCCTGAGATAAGCAAATTATAAGTTTTTGCTATAAGAAGGCGTTACCATGCTCAATTTTTGATCAAAACAGTTTTTATGTAATAAAATTGGACGATCTGTGCAACATTTCGGGTCGATGATTTCAAAACAATAAAATGGAAGATTTGCGTGTCTTAGATATATATTACAGATATTTCCACACTCTTCCAAAATCTCACAATTTACTCAGAGATTTTATTATATTCAGCTTTCTTTTAAGTTGCTAAAAATAATTATTTACCAAGAAATAAACTTTATGGTTTCCCCATTAATACGCATTAACACAATTCAATATTTTACATTTTTTCATTAATAAATCTGCGTTTAAAAAACCCTTCCCAAATCAAACAAATTTTTTTAGCTGGAAAACAATTAGTGTAAAGCCTCGCCAATCTGCATCATCAACATCAAGTTTCAAGGATTGAGAAGTACATTCGAATTAAATTGTTGAAATAATTTAAAACTTATAATTATTGTTAAGTTGTATTTGAAGTGGTTAAAAAAACTCGTAAAAATAGTACATTTTTATGAAAATAGGTATGTACCAACCATGTTATTTGGGCAAGTTGGAAAGTGAACATTTTTGAATGCATAAATGCGAAGAAGAAGAATTAATTCAAATGTGCAGAGTGTCTCCCGAAGAACAGAGTCAAGTTAACTACCAATGCTCCAATGTGTGGAATCTACTTGACTTTATTCATTGAGTATATAATTTATTATTAGTGTTCACTTTTGGAATATTTTGAATTTGTAAATTAATTGTTTTCATTTGCTAATCACAGCAATGGAAAGAGTATGATTGTCAATTGTAAAATTGAATATAATTGTGATGACGAGAATTGCAGATGAATTCGCGGCTCATATATTATGATGCTGATTAGTGACGTTGTTTAGCCACGCTAAGTCGAGGGCAACAACAAACACAAGGTATAAGTTCAGACAGTGTCATAAGTAGCAACAACCACACTGTGCTTGCTTACGCCGAAAATTGCAACAACAAATTTGTTATCATATTTGGAGTAAATATGCCAGGTTAGTTGTTGTTGCTTATGCGCCAGACGGCGAAAGTTACGGTTATAGAGTAATGCCAAAATTTCAACTAGGCATGTCGTTGTTATTTTTTTTATTACTACTAAGTTTATGACAACAGACTGTCATTCTATATTTTATTTCATTCTCTAGCAGGCTAAATCATATAAATGTATAGTCTGTCACTTTTTCATGTCGTTTCATCGAGTTTCAAATCGCACCCATGCTAAAGAAGTTTCACTTCAAAAAATGCTACCTTTTAAAAATATTCAATATTAAGTTTTATGCATTATGTTTATTACAAATTATCTTTTTTAGTGAACGTTACCATAAACTAACTAAAACACACAAAAAAACATGGTTCCTTTTAAAATACTCATTATTAATGTTTATGCATAGATTTTAAAATATCTAATGTTATCCATTGAAATGTACTTTTGTAGTGTATGTAATCATAAACTAAGTAAAAGAAACAAAAAATCATGGTTCGTTTTAAAATATCCAATTTTTATTTTTGTGAATATATTTTAAAAATATCTAAATTCATCCATTGAAATGCTCTGTTTTCGTGATTGTTATCATAAACTAACTAAAAGAAACAAAAAAACATGGTTCCATTAAATAAAAAAATCAAAAAACCATCCATTGTAATGTTCTTTTTTAGTGAATATAATCTAATCATAAACAAATTAAAAAAAAAAAAAAAACCAATAAGGGCGGTATAGTCGAGTACACTCGTCAATATAATACCCTGCACAAATGGTAGGCGGAGCCACACCCTCAATCTACAAAAACATGTTGATCTCACGTTGCCTATTTAAATAGTGTTGAAAATATCAAGAAAATCAGTCAAAAAATGTTGATTCTACTAAAAATTTAATTTTGTTGGCCTCTGATGGATAGCCATCAAAGAGAGGGGAAATTTGTGAAATTTTGTATGCAGTTTTTAAGATGTATTATTAGTTGTGGAGATATAGCTTTTTTAAGAAAAATACTAGGGGCGTAGAAATTAAGGGGAGGGGGTAAAATTGTGGTGTACAGTTTTGTAGAGTTACTCATTCTGAGTCTACATACCGACTTTCATGTTTCTAACTCTTTGGATGTTTGAGTTATAGCATATTCAAAAAGAGGGCGGTGCTGGATGGTCGGCAGGGTATGGGCGTGGAACAAAACCATTCAAATTTGATCTGCTGCCGAGCATCACGATTCTACCCACCAAATTTCAAGTCGCTAGCTCTTATAGTTTCCGAGAACCATTAGTGAGGACGGACGGACGGACGGATAGACGGAGAGATGGACAGTCAGACGGACGTCGCTTAATCAATTTCTCTTGTCGTCCCGATCAAGAATATATATACTTTATGGGGTACACCTCCCCTCCTTCACAGCGTTACATACATTTGGCTTTTGCACAAACACAATATACCCTTATACACAGTGTGGGTATAAACATGGTTCCCTTTAAATGTATTCAATATTACATTTT
This sequence comes from Phortica okadai, assembly GCA_034638295.1. Lineage (NCBI taxonomy): Eukaryota > Metazoa > Arthropoda > Insecta > Diptera > Drosophilidae > Phortica > Phortica okadai. The sequence goes on along the minus strand of CM067851.1, from coordinate 24,194,347 downwards.
TTGCATAGATTTTAAGAAAAACATCTAAAATCATCCATTGAAATGTTCTTTTGTAGTATTTGTAATTATAAACTAACTAAACGAAACTAAACCAGTAAGGGAGCTATTTTCAGCTTTGCTGAAACTTATATACTCTTGCAAGCATTTTCTGAAGTGTTCTTATTGGAAAATATGTCTTATAGTTTTTTCAATAAGAATCATATAAGTTTATAAAGATAAAAAGGCGTGGCCCCGCCCCTTTTCTAATTTTTTTAACAAATACATTGCAATCATTGTACACTTTATTTTGCGATCTTATATCTCATCGACTTACAGAGAAATCACATTTTTAAATTTTTCTCTATATGGGCGGTGCCACTCCCTTATGTCCGATTTCTACGAAACTTTGGAATGTGGTCAAGGATTCATAAAAACGCGTAACTGCAAAGTTTTATCCGTTTATATTTAAGAACAAAAAAGTTTTCCTAACAAAAACCGAATTTTTGACCGATTGTTCCTATGGGAGCTATATCCTATATTTATCCGATCTCCACCAAATTTACTGTGTGTCTTAACTGACGTCCAAGATGTTTGTGTGCGATGTTTGAGGCGATAACTTTAAAATCAAAGCGTTTATAGAGCAAAAACCTCATTTTTGACCGATCGTTCCTATGGCAGCTATATCCTATAGTTATTCGATCATGCTGGATTTTACATACAAACTGCGTGCAAGGAAAAGAAAATTTTCTGCGTTTAAATTTTTTCGATATCTTTAAAACTCTAGGAGGAGTTCGCATCGCAACAGACAGACAGACAGACGGACAGACGGACATGGCTATATGAACTCGTCTCGTCGAGCTGATCAAGAATATATATACTTTATATAGTCGGAGATGTCTCCTTCTCTGCGTTGCCAACTTCATGACAAAGTTAATATACTCTTGCAAGAGTATAATAACATGGTGCCTTTTAAAAAAAATTCAATATTAATTTTTATGCATAGATTTAAAAAAAAAAAAACAAAAACCATCCATTAAAATGCTCCTTTTTAGTGAATGTAACCACAAAGTAACTAAAAGAAACAAAAAAACATGGTTCCATTTAAAAATATTCAATATTAATTTTTATGCATAGATTTAAAAAAAAAAATCAAAAATCATTCATTGAAATGTTCTTTTGTAGTGTATGTAATCATAAACTAACTAAAAGAAACAAAAAATTATGGTTCGTTTTAAAATATTCAATTTGAATTTTTGTGCATATATTTTAAAACTATCTAAAGTCATCCATTGAAATGCTTTTTTTTCATGATTGTAATCATAAACTAACTAAAAGAACAAAAAAACATGGTTCCATTATATAAAAAAATCAAAAAACCATCCATTGTAATGCTCTTTTTTAGTGAACGTAATAACAAACTAACTAAAAGAAAAACCAGTAAGGACGCTATCTTCAGCAAGGCTTAAGCTATAATAATTTTCACGTTGTGTCACTATAAAAAAATTAAATAAATAGTTTTCATGCCTCCCTAACAACATAACTGTAAGGTTTCAAGTCAATTGGTTAAAAAACAAAAAAGTTTTCCATACAACGGTTCAAGTTTTGGGATAAGTGGGCCAAGCCATGCCCATTTTTGATCAAAATAGTTTTCATTCCTCCGTAAGAACATAACTGTAATGTTCAAGTCAATTGGTTAAAAAACAAAAAAGTTTTCCGACAAATGAGTTGATCGCACAACTAAGAAGTTTATGTGCAAAACTTCAGCTCGATATCTTCAAAACTGTGGGAGGAGATTGTATATATACAGACAGACGGACGGACAGATGGTCAGACGGTCAGACGGACAGACGGACTTGGCTAAATCAACTCGTCTTGTCGTCCTGATCAAGAATATATATTCTTTATGTAGTCGGAAATGAATATTTCGATCTGTTACAAACTTCAGCACAAAGTTATTATACTATTTCACATACGTGAAAAGTATAAAAAAAAAAACATGGGTCCTTTTAAAAATATTCAATATTAATTTTTATGCATAGTTTTAAAAAAAAAATCAAAAATGATCCATTGAAATGCTCTTTTGTAGAATATGTAATCATAAACTAACTAAAAAAAAAACAAAACCAGTAAGGACGCTATCTTCAGCAAGGCTGAAGCTATAATACTTTTCACCTTGTGTCACTATAAAAAAAAACTAAATGAATAGTTTTCATGCCTCCCTAACAACATAACTGTAAAGTTTCAAGTCAATTCGTTCAAAAACAAAAAAGTTTTCCATACAACGGTTCAAGTTTTGCGATAAGTGGGCGTACCCATGCCCACTTTTGGTCAAAATAGTTTTCATTCCTCCATAAGAACATAACTGTAAAAATTCAAGTCAATTGGTTAAAAAACAAAAAAGTTTTCCATACAAAGGGTCAAGTTAAGCTATAAATGGGCGTGGCCATGCCCACTGTTTATCAAAATAGTTTTTCTTCCTCCCTAAGACCATTACTGCAAAGTTTCAATTCAATTGGTTAAAAAACAAAAAAGTTTTCCATACAACGGGTCAATTTTCGCTATAAGTAGGCGTGGCTACGCCCACTTTTGGTTAAATAGTTTTCATTCCTCCCTTAAAACATAACTGTAAAGTTTCAAGTCAATTGGTTAAAAAACAAAAAAGTTTTCCATACAAAGGGTCAAGTTAAGCTATAAGTGGGCGTGGCTACGCCTGGCTACGCCCACTTTTGGTCAAAATAGTTTTCATTCCTCTCTAAGAACATAACTGTAAAGTTTCAAGTCAATTGGTTAAAAAAAAAAAAGTTTTCCATGCAACGGGTAAATTTTCGCTACGCCAGGCTACGCCCACTTTTGGTCAAAATAGTTTTTATTCCTCTCTAAGAACATAACTGTAAAGTTTCAAGTCAATTGGTTAAAAAACAAAAAAGTTTTCCATACAACGGGTCAATTTTCGCTATAAGTGGGCGTGGCTACGCCCACTTTTGGTCAAAATAGTTTTCATTCCTCTCTAAGAACATAACTGCAAAGTTTCAAGTCAATTGGTTAAAAAACAAAAAAGTTTTCCATACAACGGGTCAATTTTCGCTATAAAAGGGCGTGGCCACACCCACTTTTGGTCAAAACTGTTTTCATTCCACCCTAAGAACAATCCTGTAAAGTTTCAAGTCAGTTGGTTAAAAAAAAAAAAAAGTTTTCCATGCAACGACGTGAATATGGCTTCTCTTCCTCTTCTTCATTTTGTATGGGAGCTACCAGTTCCAGATGTCCAATCTCAATGAAACTTTCAGGCATGTACTCGGACCATGTAAAACTACTATGTTTAAAATTTCAGCACTCTATTGTACAAAACAAAAAAGTTTTGTATACAACGATTCAAGTTTTGTTCACTTTTCTTCTTCTTTTCGTATGGGAGCTACCTGTTCCAATAATCCAATCATGCTGGTTCCGACGAATGATTCATAGTAATATATTCTAAGACTCTGTGCAAAGTTTCCGCTCGATAGCTTCAAAACTGAGGTACTAATTTGCATACATACAGACAGACAGACAGACAGACAGACGGACAGACGGACATGGCTAAATCAACTCGTCTTGTCGTCCTTATCAAGAATATATATACTTTATATAGTCGGAAATTAATATTTCGATCTGTTACAAACTCCGTGACAAAGTTAATATACTATTTCACATAAGTGAAAACTATAAAAAAAAAAAAACGCGTGCAACACAGTACACGTTTTTGAAGTGAAACTTTCTTTAAAAGAAACAAAAAACCTGTAAGGACGCTATCTTCGGTCTTCCCATGCCCATTTTCTGGATTGACTTTCTCTTTATCTTAATATCTTATATACTAAGTTTCATTGTTTTAGCTCATTGCATCCTGAGATAAGCAAATTATAAGTTTTTGCTATAAGAAGGCGTTACCATGCTCAATTTTTGATCAAAACAGTTTTTATGTAATAAAATTGGACGATCTGTGCAACAATTCGGGTCGATGATTTCAAAACAATAAAATGGAAGATTTGCGTGTCTTAGATATATATTACAGATATTTCCACACCTTTCCAAAATCTCACAATTTACGCAGAGATTTTATTAAATTCAGCTTTCTTTTAAGTTGTTCAAAATAATTATTTACCAAGAAATAAACTTTATGGTTTCCCCATTAATATGCATTAACACAATTCATTATTTTACATGTTTTCATTAATAAATCTGCGTTTAAAAAACCCTTCCCAAATCAAACAAATTTTTTTAGATGGAAAACAATTAGTGTAAAGCCTCGCCAATCTGCATCTTCAACATCAAGTTTCAAGGATTGAGAAGTACATTCGAATTAAATTGTTGAAATAATTTAAAATTTATAATTATTGTTAAGTTGTATTTGAAGTGGTTAAAAAAACTCGTAAAAATAGTACATTTTTATGAAAATAGGTATGTACCAACCATGTTATTTGGGCAAGTTGGAAAGTGAACATTTTTGAATGCATAAATGCAAAGAAGAAGAATTAATTCAAATGTGCAGAGTGTCTCCCGAAGAACAGAGTCAAGTTAACTACCAATGCTCCAATGTGTGGAATCTACTTGTCTTTATTCATTGAGTATATAATTTATTATTTGTGTTCACTTTTGGAATATTTTGAATTTGTAAATTAATTGTTTTCATTTGCTAATCACAGCAATGGAAAGAGTATGATTGTCAATTGCAAAATTGAATATAATTGAGATGACGAGATTTGCAGATGAATTCGCGGCTCATATATTATGATGCTGATTAGTGACGTTGTTTAGCCACGCTAAGTCGAGGGCAACAACAAACACAAGGTATAAGTTCAGACAGTGTCATAAGTAGCAACAACCACACTGTGCTTGCTTACGCCGAAAATTGCAACAACAAATTTGTTATCATATTTGGAGTAAACATGCCAGGTTAGTTGTTGTTGCTTATGCGACAGATGGCGAAAGTTACGGTTAAAGAAGAATGCCAAAATTACAACTAAGCATGTAGTTGTTATTTTTTTTTATGACAACTAAGTTTATGACAACAGACTGTCATTCTATATTTTATTTCATTCTCTATCAGGCTAAATCATATAAATGTATAGTCTGTCTCTTTTTCATGTCGTTTCATCGAGTTTCAAATCGCACCCATGCCAAAGAAGTTTCATTTCAAAAAATGGTACCTTTTAAAAATATTCAATATTAATTTTTATGCAATATTATACCATGTACACACACTGTGTATCAGGGTATATTAAGTTTGTTTGAGACGGTTTGTATGTAAAGCATAGAAGGAGGGGAGGTGGACCCCATAAAGTATATATATTCTTGATCAGGATGACAAGACGAATTGATATAGCCCTGTCTGTCCGTCCGTCCGTCCGTCCTCACCAATGTTTCTCGAAAACTATAAGAGCTAGAGGCTTGAAATTTGGTGGATAGACTCGTGAGGTCAAACGCTAGATCAAGTTTGAAGGAATTTTTGCTACGCCCACTCCTTCCCGCCCATCGAGCACCACCCATTTTTTCGAAAGGCTGTAGCTCGAAAACCTAATGAGTTAGAAACATGAAAATGAGTATGTAGACTCAGTATGTATAGCTCTACAAAACTGCATACCACATTTTTTCCCCCTCCCCTTCGTTTCCCCTCAAAAAGTTGTTTCCTTAAAATTGCTGTATCTTCTAAACTATAATAGATACAATGCCGAAATTTTGTATGCAAGCTCAGTAAACATATCTTTTAAAAACTGCATACAACAAAATTTAATTTTTAACGCTGTGTGACAACGCAAATACAGACAAGTTGAAATTTGGCATAAATTGCGATTTGAACACTGCTTTATCCTATTTGTAACAAAAACCGTACTTAACACTGCGAAAACTATTAAGGCTAGAGACTTGAAATTTGGAAGATAGACTCGTGTGGTCGAACACTAGATCAAGTTTGAAGTAATTTTTGCCACGCCCATTCCTTCCCGCCCATCGAGCACAACAAAAGGTAATTGTTTTCTTAAAATTGCTGTATCTCCTAAAGTATAAAGAATACAATGCTGAAATTTTGTATGCAAACTCAGATAACATACCTTTTTAAAACTGCATACAACAAACTAGCACTTTCCAAGCAAAGACCAACACACTAAAATTTTGCAGCAATGCTTTGTAACAAAATCCGTACTAAAGCGCCATCTAATGGCAACATTGCACTGTGTGCCCTGCCTCACTATTAGCAAATACACAAACCATATCGTGGTACACTGCTTTTGGTGTCAGCGAATGTTTAACGTGTTATCAACATAGGTGTGTACAGGGTATTATATAGTTGAGAATACTCAACTATACCGCCCTTACTGGTTTTTATTAAAAATGATCTTTTTTCGTGAACGTTACCATAAACTAACTAAAACAAACAAAAAAACATGGTTCCTTTTAAAATACTCATTATTAATGTTAATGCATAGATTTTAAAAAAATCTAATGTCATCCATTGAAATGTACTTTTGTAGTGTATGTAATCATAAACTAACTAAAAGAAACAAAAAATCATGATTCGTTTTAAAATATTCAATTTTTATTTTTGTGCATATATTTTAAAAATATCTAAATTCATCCATTGAAATGCTCTGTTTTCGTGATTGTAATCATAAACTAACTAAAAGAAACAAAAAAACATGGTTCCATTAAATAAAAAAATCAAAAAACCATCCATTGTAATGCTCTTTTTTAGTGAACGTAATCATAAACTAACAAAAAAAAAAAAAAAAAAAAAAAAAAACATGGGTCCTTTTAAAAATATATAATATTAATTTTTATGCATAGATTTAAAAAAAAATCAAAAATGATCCATTGAAATGCTCTTTTGTAGTGATTGTAATCATAAACTAACTAAACGAAAGAAAACCAGTAAGGACGCTATCTTCAGCAAGGCTAAAGCTATAATACTTTTCACTTTGTGTCACTACAAAAAAACTAAGTGAATAGTTTTCATGCCTCCCTAACAACATAACTGTAATGTTTCAAGTCAATTCGTTAAAAAACAAAAAAGTTTTCCATACAACGGTTCAAGTTTTGCTATAAAAGGGCGTGGCCTCGCCCACTTTTGGTCAAAACTGTTTTCATTCCTTCCTAAGAACATAACTGTAAAGTTTCAAGTCAATTGGTTAAAAAACAAAGAAGTTTTCCATGCAACGGGTCAATTTTTCCTATAAGTGGGCGTGGCTACGCCTGGGTACGCCCACTTTTGGTCAAAATAGTTTTCATTCCTTCCTAATAACATAACTGAAAAGTTTCAAGTCAATTGGTTAAAAAAACAAAAAAGTTTTCCATACAACGGGTAAATTTTCGCTATAAGTGGGCGTGGCTACGCGAGGCTACGCACACTTTTGGTCAAAAGAGTTTTAATTCCTCCCTAAGAACATATTTTTAAAATTTCAAAAACATTGTTCCTTTTGAAAAATATTCAATTTTCATTTTAATGCATAGATTAAAAAAAAATCTAAAATCATCCACTGAAATGTTATTTTGTAATGTTTGTAAACTAAAAGAAAAAAAACCAATAAGGGCGGTATAGTCGAGTACACTCGTCAATATAATACCCTGCACAAATGGTAGGCGGAGCCACACTCTCAATCTACAAAAACATATTGATCTCACGTTGCCTATTTAAATAGTGTTGAAAATATCAAGAAAATCGGTCAAAAAATGTTGATTCTACTAAAAATTTAATTTTGTTGGCCTCTGATGGATAGCCATCAAAGAGAGGGGAAATTTGTGAAATTTTGTATGCAGTTTTTAAGATGTATTATTAGTTGTGGAGATATAGCTTTTTTAAGAAAAATACTAGGGGCGTAGAAATTAAGGGGAGGGGGTAAAATTGTGGTGTGAAGTTTTGTAGAGTTACTCATTCTGAGTCTACATACCGACTTTCATGTTTCTAACTCTTTGGATGTTTGAGTTATAGCATTTTCAAAAAGAGGGTGGTGCTGGATCGGCGGCAGGGTGTGGGCGTGGAACAAAACCATTCAAAGTTGATCTGCTGCCGAGCATCACGATTCTACCCACCAAATTTCAAATCGCTAGCTCTTATAGTTTCCGAGAACCATTAGTGAGGACGGTTGGACGGACGGACAGACGGAGAGATGGACAGTCAGACGGACGTCGCTTAATCAATTTCTCTTGTCGTCCCGATCAAGAATATACATACTTTATGGGGTACCCCTCCCCTCCTTCACAGCGTTACATACATTTGGCTTTTGCACAAACACAATATACCCTGATACACAGTATGTGTAAAGGGTATAAACATGGTTCCCTTTAAATGTATTATTTTAAATTTTTTATTAAATTTTATTTTTATTTTTTATTAAATTTTTTGCATAGATTTAAAAAAATCAAAAACCATCCATCATAAACTTACTAAATGAAACAAAAAACATGGTTCCTTTTAAAAATATTCAATATTAATTTTTATGCATAGAATTTAAGAAAAACATCTAAAATCATCCATTGAACTGTTCTTTTGTAGTATTTGTAATTATAAACTAACTAAACGAAACTAAATAACATGGTTTCCTTAAAAAAAAATTCAATATTAATTTTTATGCATAGATTTAAAAAAAAAAAACAAAAACCATCCATTAAAATGCTCCTTTTTAGTGAAAGTAACCACAAAAAAACTAAAAGAAACAAAAAAACATGGTTCCATTTAAAAATATTCAATATTAATTTTTATGCATAGATTTAAAAAAAAAAATCAAAAATCATTCATTGAAATGTTCTTTTGTAGTGTATGTAATCATAAACTAACTAAAAGAAACAAAAAATTATGGTTCGTTTTAAAATATTCAATTTGAATTTTTGTGCATATATTTTAAAACTATCTAAAGTCATTCATTGAAATGCTTTTTTTTCATGATTGTAATCATAAACTAACTAAAAGAACAAAAAAACATGGTTCCATTATATAAAAAAATCAAAAATCCATCCATTGTAATGCTCTTTTTTAGTGAACGTAATAACAAACTAACTAAAAGAAAAACCAGTAAGGACGCTATCTTCAGCAAGGCTTAAGCTATAATAATTTTCACGTTGTGTCACTATAAAAAAATTAAATAAATAGTTTTCATTCCACCCTAAGAACAATCCTGTAAAGTTTCAAGTCAGTTGGTTAAAAAAAAAAAGTTTTCCATGGAACGGGTCAATTTTCGCTATAAGTGGGCGTGGCTACGCCTGGCTACGCCCACTTTTGGTCAACATAGTTTTCATTCCTCTCTAAGAACATAACTGTAAAGTTTCAAGTCAATTGGTTAAAAAACAAAAAAGTTTTCCATACAACGGGTAAACTTTCGTTATAAGTGGGCGTGGCTACGCCTGGCTACGCCCACTTTTGGTCAAAATAGTTTTCATTCCTCTCTAAGAACATAACTGCAAAGTTTCAAGTCAATTGGTTAAAAAACAAAAAAGTATTCCATACAACGGGTCAATTTTCGCTATAAGTGGGCGTGGCTACGCCCACTTTTGGTCAAAACTGTTTTCATTCCACGCTAAGAACAATCCTGTAAAGTTTCAAGTCAGTTGGTTAAAAAAAAAAAAAAGTTTTCCATGAAACGGGTCAATTTTTGCTATAAGTGGGCGTGGCTACGCCCACTTTTGGTCAAAATAGTTTTAATTCCTCTCTAAGAACATAACTGTAAAGTTTCAAGTCAATTGGTTAAAAAACAAAAAAGTTTTCCATACAACGACGTGAATAAGGCTTCTCTTCCTCTTCTTCATTTTGTATGGGAGCTACCAGTTCCAGTTGTCCAATCTCAATGAAACTTTCAGGCATGTAGTCGGACCATGTAAAACTACTATGTTTAAAATTTCAGCACTCTATTGTACAAAACAAAAAAGTTTTGTATACAACGATTCAAGTTTTGTTCACTTTTCTTCTTCTTTTCGTATGGGAGCTACCTGTTCCAATAATCCGATCATGCTGGTTCCGACGAATGATTCATCGTATTATATTCTAAGACTCTGTGCAAAGTTTCCGCTCGATAGCTTCAAAACTGAGGTACTAATTTGCATACATACAGACAGACAGACAGACAGACAGACGGACAGACGGACATGGCTAAATCAACTCGTCTTGTCGTCCTTATCAAGAATATATATACTTTATATAGTCGGAAATTAATATTTCGATCTGTTACAAACTCCGTGACAAAGTTAATATACTATTTCACATAAGTGAAAACTATAAAAAAAAAAAAACGCGTGCAACACAGTACACGTTTTTGAAGTGAAACTTTCTTTAAAAGAAACAAAAAACCTGTAAGGACGCTATCTTCGGTCTTCCCATGCCCATTTTCTGGATTGACTTTCTCTTTATCTTAATATCTTATATACTAAGTTTCATTGTTTTAGCTCATTGCATCCTGAGATAAGCAAATTATAAGTTTTTGCTATAAGAAGGCGTTACCATGCTCAATTTTTGATCAAAACAGTTTTTATGTAATAAAATTGGACGATCTGTGCAACAATTCGGGTCGATGATTTCAAAACAATAAAATGGAAGATTTGCGTGTCTTAGATATATATTACAGATATTTCCACACCTTTCCAAAATCTCACAATTTACGCAGAGATTTTATTAAATTCAGCTTTCTTTTAAGTTGTTCAAAATAATTATTTACCAAGAAATAAACTTTATGGTTTCCCCATTAATATGCATTAACACAATTCATTATTTTACATGTTTTCATTAATAAATCTGCGTTTAAAAAACCCTTCCCAAATCAAACAAATTTTTTTAGATGGAAAACAATTAGTGTAAAGCCTCGCCAATCTGCATCTTCAACATCAAGTTTCAAGGATTGAGAAGTACATTCGAATTAAATTGTTTAAATAATTTAAAATTTATAATTATTGTTAAGTTGTATTTGAAGTGGTTAAAAAAACTCGTAAAAATAGTACATTTTTATGAAAATAGGTATGTACCAACCATGTTATTTGGGCAAGTTGGAAAGTGAACATTTTTGAATGCATAAATGCAAAGAAGAAGAATTAATTCAAATGTGAAGAGTGTCTCCCGAAGAACAGAGTCAAGTTAACTACCAATGCTCCAATGTGTGGAATCTACTTGTCTTTATTCATTGAGTATATAATTTATTATTTGTGTTCACTTTTGGAATATTTTGAATTTGTAAATTAATTGTTTTCATTTGCTAATCACAGCAATGGAAAGAGTATGATTGTCAATTGCAAAATTGAATATAATTGAGATGACGAGATTTGCAGATGAATTCGCGGCTCATATATTATGATGCTGATTAGTGACGTTGTTTAGCCACGCTAAGTCGAGGGCAACAACAAACACAAGGTATAAGTTCAGACAGTGTCATAAGTAGCAACAACCACACTGTGCTTGCTTACGCCGAAAATTGCAACAACAAATTTGTTATCATATTTGGAGTAAACATGCCAGGTTAGTTGTTGTTGCTTATGCGACAGATGGCGAAAGTTACGGTTAAAGAAGAATGCCAAAATTACAACTAAGCATGTAGTTGTTATTTTTTTTTATGACAACTAAGTTTATGACAACAGACTGTCATTCTATATTTTATTTCATTCTCTATCAGGCTAAATCATATAAATGTATAGTCTGTCTCTTTTTCATGTCGTTTCATCGAGTTTCAAATCGCACCCATGCCAAAGAAGTTTCATTTCAAAAAATGGTACCATGTACACACACTGTGTATCAGGGTATATTAAGTTTGTTTGAGACGGTTTGTATGTAAAGCATAGAAGGAGGGGAGGTGGACCCCATAAAGTATATATATTCTTGATCAGGATGACAAGACGAATTGATATAGCCCTGTCTGTCCGTCCGTCCGTCCGTCCTCACCAATGTTTCTCGAAAACTATAAGAGCTAGAGGCTTGAAATTTGGTGGATAGACTCGTGAGGTCAAACGCTAGATCAAGTTTGAAGGAATTTTTGCTACGCCCACTCCTTCCCGCCCATCGAGCACCACCCATTTTTTCGAAAGGCTGTAGCTCGAAAACCTAATGAGTTAGAAACATGAAAATGAGTATGTAGACTCAGTATGTATAGCTCTACAAAACTGCATACCACATTTTTTCCCCCTCCCCTTCGTTTCCCCTCAAAAAGTTGTTTCCTTAAAATTGCTGTATCTTCTAAACTATAATAGATACAATGCCGAAATTTTGTATGCAAGCTCAGTAAACATATCTTTTAAAAACTGCATACAACAAAATTTAATTTTTAACGCTGTGTGACAACGCAAATACAGACAAGTTGAAATTTGGCATAAATTGCGATTTGAACACTGCTTTATCCTATTTGTAACAAAAACCGTACTTAACACTGCGAAAACTATTAAGGCTAGAGACTTGAAATTTGGAAGATAGACTCGTGTGGTCGAACACTAGATCAAGTTTGAAGTAATTTTTGCCACGCCCATTCCTTCCCGCCCATCGAGCACAACAAAAGGTAATTGTTTTCTTAAAATTGCTGTATCTCCTAAAGTATAAAGAATACAATGCTGAAATTTTGTATGCAAACTCAGATAACATACCTTTTTAAAACTGCATACAACAAACTAGCACTTTCCAAGCAAAGACCAACACACTAAAATTTTGCAGCAATGCTTTGTAACAAAATCCGTACTAAAGCGCCATCTAATGGCAACATTGCACTGTGTGCCCTGCCTCACTATTAGCAAATACACAAACCATATCGTGGTACACTGCTTTTGGTGTCAGCGAATGTTTAACGTGTTATCAACATAGGTGTGTACAGGGTATTATATAGTTGAGAATACTCAACTATACCGCCCTTACTGGTTTTTATTAAAAATGATCTTTTTTCGTGAACGTTACCATAAACTAACTAAAACAAACAAAAAAACATGGTTCCTTTTAAAATACTCATTATTAATGTTAATGCATAGATTTTAAAAAAATCTAATGTCATCCATTGAAATGTACTTTTGTAGTGTATGTAATCATAAACTAACTAAAAGAAACAAAAAATCATGATTCGTTTTAAAATATTCAATTTTTATTTTTGTGCATATATTTTAAAAATATCTAAATTCATCCATTGAAATGCTCTGTTTTCGTGATTGTAATCATAAACTAACTAAAAGAAACAAAAAAACATGGTTCCATTAAATAAAAAAATCAAAAAACCATCCATTGTAATGCTCTTTTTTAGTGAACGTAATCATAAACTAACAAAAAAAAAAAAAAAAAAAAAAAAAACATGGGTCCTTTTAAAAATATATAATATTAATTTTTATGCATAGATTTAAAAAAAAATCAAAAATGATCCATTGAAATGCTCTTTTGTAGTGATTGTAATCATAAACTAACTAAACGAAAGAAAACCAGTAAGGACGCTATCTTCAGCAAGGCTAAAGCTATAATACTTTTCACTTTGTGTCACTACAAAAAAACTAAGTGAATAGTTTTCATGCCTCCCTAACAACATAACTGTAATGTTTCAAGTCAATTCGTTAAAAAACAAAAAAGTTTTCCATACAACGGTTCAAGTTTTGCTATAAAAGGGCGTGGCCTCGCCCACTTTTGGTCAAAACTGTTTTCATTCCTTCCTAAGAACATAACTGTAAAGTTTCAAGTCAATTGGTTAAAAAACAAAGAAGTTTTCCATGCAACGGGTCAATTTTTCCTATAAGTGGGCGTGGCTACGCCTGGGTACGCCCACTTTTGGTCAAAATAGTTTTCATTCCTTCCTAATAACATAACTGAAAAGTTTCAAGTCAATTGGTTAAAAAAACAAAAAAGTTTTCCATACAACGGGTAAATTTTCGCTATAAGTGGGCGTGGCTACGCGAGGCTACGCACACTTTTGGTCAAAAGAGTTTTAATTCCTCCCTAAGAACATATTTTTAAAATTTCAAAAACATTGTTCCTTTTGAAAAATATTCAATTTTCATTTTAATGCATAGATTAAAAAAAAATCTAAAATCATCCACTGAAATGTTATTTTGTAATGTTTGTAAACTAAAAGAAAAAAAACCAATAAGGGCGGTATAGTCGAGTACACTCGTCAATATAATACCCTGCACAAATGGTAGGCGGAGCCACACTCTCAATCTACAAAAACATATTGATCTCACGTTGCCTATTTAAATAGTGTTGAAAATATCAAGAAAATCGGTCAAAAAATGTTGATTCTACTAAAAATTTAATTTTGTTGGCCTCTGATGGATAGCCATCAAAGAGAGGGGAAATTTGTGAAATTTTGTATGCAGTTTTTAAGATGTATTATTAGTTGTGGAGATATAGCTTTTTTAAGAAAAATACTAGGGGCGTAGAAATTAAGGGGAGGGGGTAAAATTGTGGTGTGAAGTTTTGTAGAGTTACTCATTCTGAGTCTACATACCGACTTTCATGTTTCTAACTCTTTGGATGTTTGAGTTATAGCATTTTCAAAAAGAGGGTGGTGCTGGATCGGCGGCAGGGTGTGGGCGTGGAACAAAACCATTCAAAGTTGATCTGCTGCCGAGCATCACGATTCTACCCACCAAATTTCAAATCGCTAGCTCTTATAGTTTCCGAGAACCATTAGTGAGGACGGTTGGACGGACGGACAGACGGAGAGATGGACAGTCAGACGGACGTCGCTTAATCAATTTCTCTTGTCGTCCCGATCAAGAATATACATACTTTATGGGGTACCCCTCCCCTCCTTCACAGCGTTACATACATTTGGCTTTTGCACAAACACAATATACCCTGATACACAGTATGTGTAAAGGGTATAAACATGGTTCCCTTTAAATGTATTATTTTAAATTTTTTATTAAATTTTATTTTTATTTTTTATTAAATTTTTTGCATAGATTTAAAAAAATCAAAAACCATCCATCATAAACTTACTAAATGAAACAAAAAACATGGTTCCTTTTAAAAATATTCAATATTAATTTTTATGCATAGAATTTAAGAAAAACATCTAAAATCATCCATTGAACTGTTCTTTTGTAGTATTTGTAATTATAAACTAACTAAAAGAAACAAAAAATCATGATTCGTTTTAAAATATTCAATTTTTATTTTTGTGCATATATTTTAAAAATATCTAAATTCATCCATTGAAATGCTCTGTTTTCGTGATTGTAATCATAAACTAACTAAAAGAAACAAAAAAACATGGGTCCTTTTAAAAATATATAATATTAATTTTTATGCATAGATTTAAAAAAAAAAATATCGCGTGCAACACAGTACACGTGTTCGAAGTGAAACTTTCTCTAAAAGAACCAAAAAACCAGTAAGGACGCTATCTTCAGCCTTGCCACGCCCATTTTCTGGATTGAATTTCTTTTTATCTTAATATCCTATACACTAATTTTCATTATTTTAGCTCATTGCCTACCTGAGATATGCAAATTATCAATTTTTGCTATAAGTGGGCGTTGCCGTTACAAAATCTTTGACAATTTTCTCAGAGATTTTATTGAATTCAGCTTCATTTTAAGTTATTATAATCAATTTTGTACCAAGAAATAGACTTTATGGTTTCTGCATCAAAACTATTCAATATTTTATATATTTTCATTAATAAAAAACGCTTCCCAAATCAACCCAATGTTTTGAGCTGGAAAAAAATCAGTGTAATGCCTCACCATCCTGCTTGTGTCTATTTTCGAAGATTGAGAAGTTCATTCGAATTAAATTGTTAAAATAATTTTAAAATTATAAAGTTGTATTTGAAATGGTTAAAAAAAACTTGTAAAAATAGTAAATTTTATGAAAAAATGTATGTATAAACTATGATATTTGGGCAAATTGGAATGTGTTCAGTTTTTAATGCATAAGTGCGAAAAAGAAGAATTAATTTAAATGTGCAGAGAGTCCCCCGAATAACAAAGGCAAGTTAACTACCAATGCTCCAATGTGTAGAATCTACCTGACTTTATTTATTGCATACATACATATGTATGTATATAATTTATTATTAGTGTTCACTTTTGGATTAATTTGAATTTGTAAGTTAATTGTTTTCATTTGGTAAGCACAGCAAAGGAAAGGTTAATTGGCAATTGCAAAATTAAACGGGCTTCAACATAATTGTGAGGACGCGAATTGGAGATGAATTCGCGGCTCGTACATTATGAAGCTGATTAGTGACGTTGATTAGCAATGTTAAGTAGCGGGCAACAACAAACACAATGTATACGCCCAGACAGTGTCATAGGTAGCAACAACCACACTGTCCGACCTAACGGTGCATGCTTATGCCGAAAATAACAACAACAAGAATTGTTGTAATATTTGGAGTAAACAAGCCAGGTTAGTTGTTGTTGCATATTCGCCAGATGGCGAAAGTGACGATTGAAGAGGAATGCGAAAATTACAACTAAGCATGTTGTTGTTGTTGGTTTCTTTATGACTACTCAGTTTATGACTACAGACTGTCATTCTATGTTCTATTTCATTCTCTCGCAGGCTACATCATATAAATGTATAGTCTGTCTCTTTCTCATGTCGTTTCATCGAGTTTCAAATCGCACCCATGCTAAAGAAGTTTCACTTCAAAAATCAAAAATGATCCATTGAAATGCTCTTTTGTAGTGATTGTAATCATAAACTAACTAAACGAAAGAAAACCAGTAAGGACGCTATCTTCAGCAAGGCTAAAGCTATAATACTTTTCACTTTGTGTCACTACAAAAAAAACTAAGTGAGTAGTTTTCATGCCTCCCTAACAACATAACTGTAATGTTTCAAGTCAATTCGTTAAAAAACAAAAAAGTTTTCCATACAACGGTTCAAGTTTTGCGATAAGTGTGCGTAGCCATGCCCACTTTTGATCAAAATAGTTTTCATTCCTCCTTAAGAACATAATTCTAAAGTTTCAAGTCAATTGGTTAAAAAGCAAAAAAGTTTTCCATACAACGGGTCAATTTTTGCTATAAAAGGGCGTGGCCTCGCCCACTTTTGGTCAAAACTGTTTTCATTCCTTCCTAAGAACATAACTGTAAAGTTTCAAGTCAATTGGTTAAAAAACAAAGAAGTTTTCCTTGCAACGGGTCAATTTTCGCTATAAGTGCGCGTGGCTACGCCTGGGTACGCCCACTTTTGGTCAAAATAATTTTCATTCCTTCCTAAGAACATAACTGAAAATTTTCAAGTCAATTGGTTAAAAAAACAAAAAAGTTTTCCATACAAAGGGTCGAGCTAAGCTATAAGTGGGCGTGGTCATGCCCACTTTTGATCAAAATAGTTTTCATTCCTCCCTAAGAGCATAACTGCAAAGTTTCAAGTCAATTGGTTAAAAAGCAAAAAAGTTTTCCATACAACGGGTCAATTTTCGCTATAAAAGGGCGGTGCAACGCCAACTTTTGGTCAAAACTGTTTTCATTCCTTCCTAAGAACATAACTGTAAGGTTTCAAGTCAATTGGTTAAAAAACAAAAAAGTTTTCCATGCAACGGGTCAATTGTCGCTATAAGTGGGCGTGGCTACGCCCACTTTTGGTCAAAATAGTTTTTATTCCTTCCTAAGAACATAACTGTTAAGTTTCAAGTCAATTGGTTAAAAAACAAAAAAGTTTTCCATACAAAGGGTCAAGTTAAGCTATAAGTGGGCGTGGCCATGCCCACTTTTGATCAAAATGGTTTTCATTCCTCCTTAAGAACATAACTCTAAAGTTTCAAGTCAATTGGTTAAAAAGCAAAAAAGTTTTCCATACAACGGGTGAATTTTTTCTATAAAAGGGCGTGGCAACGCCCACTTTTGGTCAAAATAGTTTTCATTCCTTCCTAAGAACATAACTGTAAAGTTTCAAGTCAATTGGTTAAAAAACAAAAATGTTTTCCATGCAACGGGTCAATTTTCGCTATAAGTGGGCGTGGCTACGCGAGGCTACGCACACTTTTGGTCAAAATAGTTTTAATTCCTCCCTAAGAACATAACTTTAAAATTTCAAAAACATTGTTCCTTTTGAAAAATATTCAATTTTAATTTTAATGCATAGATTTAAAAAAAAATCTAAAATCATCCACTGAAATGTTATTTTGTAATGTTTGTAAACTAAAAGAAAAAAAACCAATAAGGGCGGTATAGTCGAGTACACTCGTCAATATAATACCCTGCACAAATGGTAGGCGGAGCCACACTCTCAATCTACAAAAACATATTGATCTCACGTTGCCTATTTAAATAGTTTTGAAAATATCAAGAAAATCGGTCAAAAAATGTTGATTCTACTAAAAATTTAATTTTGTTGGCCTCTGATGGATAGCCATCAAAGAGAGGGGAAATTTGTGAAATTTTGTATGCAGTTTTTAAGATGTATTATTAGTTGTGGAGATATAGCTTTTTTAAGAAAAATACTAGGGGCGTAGAAATTAAGGGGAGGGGGTAAAATTGTGGTGTGAAGTTTTGTAGAGTTACTCATTCTGAGTCTACATACCGATTTCATGTTTCTAACTCTTTGGATGTTTGAGTTATAGCATTTTCAAAAAGAGGGTGGTGCTGGATGGGCGGCAGGGTGTGGGCGTGGAACAAAACCATTCAAAGTTGATCTGCTGCCGAGCATCACGATTCTACCCACCAAATTTCAAGTCGCTAGCTCTTATAGTTTCCAAGAACCATTAGTGAGGACGGACGGACGGACAGACGGAGAGATGGACAGTCAGACGGACGTGGCTTAATCAATTTCTCTTGTCGTCCCGATCAAGAATATATATACTTTATGGGGTCCCCCTCCCCTCCTTCACAGCGTTACATACATTTGGCTTTTGCACAAACACAATATACCCAGATACACAGTATGTGTAAAGGGTATAAACCCTTTAAATGTATTCAATATTACATTTTTTGCATAGATTTAAAAAAAATCAAAAACCATCCATCATAAATGAAACAAAAAGCATGGTTCTGTTTAAAAAATTCAATTTTAATGTTTTATCATAATTTAAAAAAAAAAATATAAAATAATATATATATGTAAGCGGTATAAACAAGGTTCCTTTTAAATGTATTCAATATTAAATTTTTTGCATAGATTTAAAAAAAATCAAAAACCATCCATCATAAACTTACTAAATGAAACAAAAAACATGGTTCCTTTTAAAAATATTCAATATTAATTTTTATGCATAGAATTTAAGAAAAACATCTAAAATCATCCATTGAAATGTTCTTTTGTAGTATTTGTAATTATAAACTAACTAAACGAAACTAAATAACATGGTTCCTTTTAAAAAAAATTCTATATTAATTTTTATGAATAGATTTAAAAAAAAAAAAAATCAAAAATCATTCATTGATATGTTCTTTTGTACTGCATGTAACCATAAACTAACTAAAAGAAATAAAAAATCATAGTTCCTTTTAAAAAAATATTCAATTTTAATTTTAATGCATAGATTTGAAAAAATCTAAAATCATCTACTGAAATGTTATTTTGTAATGTATGTAATCTTAAACTTGCTAAAAGAAACAAAAAAATTATTGTTCCTTTTAAAATATTCAATTTTAATTTTTATCCATAGATTTTAAAAATATCTAAAGTCATCCATTGAAATGTACTTTTGTAGTGTATGTAATCATAAACTACCTAAAAGAAACAAAAACAGTAAGGACGCTATCTACCGCCAGGTTGAAGCTATACATTTCCTGTTGTGTCACTATAAAAAAAAACCAAATGACTAGGTTTCATACATCCCTAACAACACAACTGTAAAGTTTCAAGTCAATTGGTTAAAAAACAAAAAAGTGTTCCAATCAACGGGTCAAGTTTAGCTATAAGTGGGAGTGGCCTTGTCCACTTTTGGTCAAAATAGTTTTCATTCCTCCTAAGAACATAACTGTAAAGTTTCAAGTCAGTTGGTTAAAAAACAAAAAAGTTCTCCATACAACGACGTGAATATTGCTTCTCTTCCTCTTCTTCATTTTGTATGGGAGCTACCACTTCCAGTTGTCCAATCTCAATGAAACTTTCAGGCATGTAGTCGGACTATGTAGAACTACTATGTTTAAAATTTCAGCACTCTGTCACACAAAACAGTTTTCCATACAACGATTCAAGTTTTGTTCAGTTTTATTCTTCTTTTCATATGGGGGCTACCAGTTCCAGAGGTCCGATATGGCTGGATCAGACAAATGAGTTGATCGCACAAATAAAAAGTCTCTGTGCAAATTATCAGCTCGATATCTTCAAAATTGTGCGAGGAGATTGTCTATATACAGACAGACAGACGGACATGGCTAAATCAACTCGTCGTGTCGTCCTGATCAATAATATATATACTTTATATAAATGCAAGTGAATATTTCTGTGTGTTACAAACTTCAGCACAAAGTTAATATACTATTCTTTGTAAAGATATTCAATATTGATTTTTATGCATAGATTTTAAAAAATTCAAAATAATCCATTGAAATGTTTTTTTGTAGTGAATGTTATCATAAACAAACTCAAAGAAACAAAAAAACATTGTTCTTTTTGAAAATATTCAATATCGATTTTTATGCTCCATTGAAATGTCTTTTTGTAGTGTATGTAATCATAAACTAACTAAAATAAACCAAAAAAATCATGGTTCCTTTTAAAAATATTCAATATTAATTTTTCTGCACAGGTTTAAAAAAAAAAAACAAAAACCATCCATTAAAATGCTCTTTTTTAGTGAATGTAACCATAAAGTAACTAAAAGAAACAAAAAAAAAAATGGTTCCTTTTAAAATATCCAATTTTAATTTTTATGCATAGATTTTAAAAATATCAAAAATCATCCATTGAAATGATCTTTTTTAGTGATTGTAATCATAAACTAACTAAAAGAAATAAAAATCATAGTTCCTTTTAAAAAAATATTCAATTTTAATTTTAATGCAGAGATTTGAAAAAATCTAAAATCATCTACTGAAATGTTCTTTTGTAATGTATGTAATTTTAAGCTTACTAAAAGAAACAAACAATTTTGTTCCTTTTAAAATATTCAATTTTAATTTTTATCCATAGATATTAAAAATATCTAGTCATCCATTTAAATGTACTTTTGTAGTGTATGTAATCATAAACTACCTAAAAGAAACAAAAACAGTAAGGACGCTATCTTCAGCAAGGTTGAAGCTATAATACTTCTCCTGTTGTGTCACTATAAAAAAAACGAAATGAATAGGTTTCATACCTCCCTAACAACACAACTGTAAAGTTTCAAGTCAATTGGTTAAAAAACAAAAAAGTTTTCCAATCAACGGGTCAAGTTTAGCTATAAGTGGGAGTGGCCTTGTCCACTTTTGGTCAAAACAGTTTTCATTCCTCCCTGAGAACATAGCCGTAAAGTTTCAAGTCAATTGGTCAAAAAACAAAAAAGTTTTCCATATAAGGGGTCGAGTTTAGCTATAAGTGGGCGTGGCCTTGCCCACTTTTGGTCAAAATAGTTTTCGTTCCTCCCTAAGAACATAACTGTAAAGTTTAAAGTCAATTGGTTAAAAAACAAAAAAGTTCTCCATACAACGACATGAATATTGCTTCTCTTTCTCTTCTTCATTTTGTATGGGAGCTACCAGTTCCAGTTGTCCAATCTCAATGAAACTTTCAGGCATGTAGTCGGACTATGTAAAACTATAATGTTTAAAATTTCAGCACTCTATCATACAAAAAAAAAAGTATTCCATACAATGATTCAAGTTTTGTTCAGTTTTCTACTTCTTTTCGTATGGGGGCTACCAGTTCCAGAGGTCCGATATGGCTGGATCAGACAAATGAGATGATCGCACAAATAAAAAGTCTCTGTGCAAATTATCAGCTCGATATCTTCAAAATTGTGCGAGGAGATTGTCTATATACAGACAGACAGACGGACATGGCTAAATCAACTCGTCGTGTCGTCCTGATCAATAATATATATACTTTATATAGATGCAAGTGAATATTTCTGTGTGTTACAAACTTCAGCACAAAGTTAATATACTATTCTTTGTAAAGATATTCAATATTGATTTTTATGCATAGATTTTAAAAAATTCAAAATAATCCATTGAAATGTTTTTTTGTAATGAATGTTATCATAAACTAACTCAAAGAAACAAAAAAACATTGTTCTTTTTGAAAATATTCAACATCGATTTTTATGCTCCATTGAAATGTCCTTTTTTAGTGTATTTAATCATAAACAAACTAAAAGAAACAAAAAAAATCATGGTAAAAATATTCAATATTAATTTTTATGCATAGATTTAATAATAATTAAATAATTTAATTTAATTTAACTAAAAGAAACAAAACCAGTAAGGACGCTATCTTCAGCAAGGCTGAAGCTAAAATACTTTTCACGTTGTGTCACTAAAAAACTAAATGAATAGTTTTCATGCCTCCCTAACAACATAACTGTAAGGTTTCAAGTCAATTGGTTAAAAAACAAAAAAGTTTTCCATACAACGGTTGAAGTTTTGCGATAATTGGGCGTAGCCATGCCCATTTTTGATCAAAATAGTTTTCTTTCCTCCCTAAGAACATAACTGTAAAGTTTCAAGTCAATTGGCTAAAAAATAAAAAAGTTTTCCATAAAACGGGTCAATTTTCGCTATAAAAGGGCGTGGCCACACCCACTTTTGGTCAAAATTGTTTTCATTCCTCCCTAAGAACATAACTGTAAAGTTTCAAGTCAATTGGTTCAAAAACAAAAAAGTTTTCCATACAACGGGTCAATTTTCGCTATAAAAGGGCGTGGCCAGGCCCACTTTTGGTCAAAATAGTTTTTATTCCTTCGTAAGAACAAACCTGTAAAGTTTCATGTCAATTGGTTTAAAAAAAAAAGTTTTCCATACAACGGGTCAATTTTCGCTATAAGTGGGCGTGGCTACGCGTGGCCACGCCCACTTTTGGTCAAAATAGTTTTCATTCCTCCCTAAGAACATAACTTTAAAATTTCAAGTCAATTGGTTAAAAAACAAAAAAGTTTTCCATACAACGACGTGAATATTGCTTCTCTTCCTCTTCTTCATTTTGTATGGGAGCTACCAGTTCCAGATGTCCAATCTCAATGAAACTTTCAGGCATGTAGTCGGACTATGTAAAACTACTATGTTTAAAATTTCAGCACTCTATCATACAAAACAAAAAAGTTTTCCATACAACGATTCAAGTTTTGTTCATTTTTCTTCTTCTTTTCGTATGGGGGCTACCAGTTCCAGTGGTCCGATATGGCTGGATCCGACAAATGAGTTGATCGCACAAATAAGAAGTCTCTGTGCAAAATTTCAGCTCGATATCTTCAAAACTGTGGGAGGAGATTGTATATATACAGACAGACGGACGGACAGACGGACATGGCTAAATCAACTCGTCTTGTCGTCCTGATCAAGAATATATATACTTTATATAGTCGGAAATTAATATTTCGATCTGTTACAAACTTCAGCACAAAGTTATTATACTGTTTCACATACGTGAAAAGTATAAAAACACCTCTCCTTTTAAAAAAATGCATTAATTTTTATGCATATATTTTAAAAAAATCAAAAAATCATCCATTGAAATGCTCATTTTTAGTGAACGCTATCATGAAAAACATGGTTCCTTTTAAAAATATTCAATATTAATTTTTATACATAAATTTTAACAAGATCAACAAATCATTCATTGAAATGCTCTTTGTAAGTGAACGTTATCTTAACTAACTAAAAGAAAAAAACCAGTAAGGACGCTATAGTCGAGTATACTCGACAATAAAATACCCTGCACACACAGTAAGCGGTGCAACACCCCAAATCTACAAATAAATGTCGTTTTGCTATCGCCCGAACTAATAGTTTTCAAAATATCAAGTAAATCGGTCAAAAAATGTGAAATTTACGAAAAATTTTAGTTTGTTGGTCATTGAGGGGTAACTATCAATAAGAGGGGAATTTTGTGGTATGCAGTTTTACAGATACATGTTTAATGAGCTTGTCTATTTCAGGTTCGTACCTATAATAGTTTTGAAGATACAGCAATTTTAAGAAAACAACCGGGGAAGGGGAAATGAAGAGTAGGGGGAAAAATTGTGGTATGCAGTTTTGTAGAGGTCATTATGCATAGTCTATATACCGACTTTCATGTTTCTATCTCTTTGGATGTTCGAGTTATTGCGTTTTAAAAAAGTGGGCGGTGCTGGATGGGCGGGAAGGAGTGGGCGTGGCACAAAACCATTCAAACTTAATCTGCTGCCGAGCATCACGAGTCTACCCTCCAAATTTCAAGTCTCTAGCTATTATAGTTTCTGAGAACCATTGGTGAATACGGACGGACAGACGGACGAACATGGCTTAATCAATTTCTCTTGTCGTCCTGATCAAGAATATATATACTTTATAGGGTCCCCATGCCCTCCTTCTGTGCGTTACATACATTTCGCTCAAACAAACACAATATACCCCGATACACAGTATGTGTACACGGTATAAAAACAAGGTTCCTTTTAAAAAAAATTCAATATTCATTTTTATGCATATTCAATATTGATTTTTATGCATAGATTTTAATAAATTTAAAATCATCCATTGAAATGTTCTTTCATAGTGTATGTAAAATAACTAAAAGAAACAAAAAATCCTTGTTACTTTTAAAAAATATTCAGTTTTAAATTAATGCATCGATTTTAAAAAATCTAAAATCGTCCACTGAAATGTTCTTTTGTAATGTAAACTAACTAAAGAAACAAAAAAACATGCTTCATTTTAAATATATTCAATATTGATTTTTATGCATAGATTTAAAAATGAATTTAAAATCATCCATTGAAATGTTCTTTTTTAGTGTATGTACTCATAAACTAACTAAAAGAAACAAAAAACATGGTTTATTTTACAAATATTCAATGTTGATTTCTATGCATTGATTTAAAAAAAAAATCTAAAATCATCCATTGAATATTCTTTTATAGTGAATGTAATCATAAACTAACTAAACGAAACAAAAAACAAGGTTTCTTTTAAAAATATCCAATATTAATTTTTATGCATAGATTTAAAAAAAAAAACACTCTAAAATCATGCATTGGAATACTCTTTTGTAGTGTATGTTATTATAAACTAACTAAAAAAACAAACAAATAAATGATTCCTTTAAAAAAAATTCATTATTAATTTTTATGCATAGATTTTAATAAATTTAAAATCATCCATTGAAATGTTCTTCATAGTGTATGTAATCATAAACTAACTAAAAGAAACAAAAAACATGGTTCGTTTTACAAATATTCAATATTTATTTCTATGCATTGATTTAAAAAAATCTAAAGTCAGTTTGTAATCATAACTAACTAAAAGAAAAAACAAATCATGGGTCCTTCTAATATATTCAATATAAATTTGTATGCATAGATTTTAAAAAAAATCTAAAGTCAGTATGTAATCATAAACTAACTAAAAGAAACAAAAAACATGGTTATTTTTAATGATATTCAATAATAATTTTTATGCTTCGATTTTAAAAAATCTAAAACCATCCATTGAAATGTTCTTTTATGGTTTATGTAATCAGAAACTTACTAAAAGAAACAAAAAAAAAACATTGTTCATTTTAAAAATATTCAATATTGATTTTTATGCTAATCGCTAAGATTATATAAAAATTAATATATGGGAGAAATTTTAAAAATTTAAAAAAAATATCAAAAATCATCCATGCTCTTTTTTAGTGAATCTAATCATAAACTAAGTAAAAAAAAAGAAAAAAAAAATGGTTCCTTTTAAAGATATTCAATATTGATTTTTATGCAAGGATTTAAAAAGAATTAAGAATCACACACAAATCATCCATTGAATAATCTTTTATAGTGAATGTAATCATAAACTAAATAAAAGAAACAAAACATATGGTTGTTTTTAAAAATATTCAATATTGATTTTCATGCAAAGATTTATAAAAAAATCAAAAATCATGAATTGAAATGTTCTTTTGTAGTTTATGTAATTATAAACTATATAAAAAAAAACAAACAAAAAACATAGTTGTTTTTAATAATTTCAATATTGATTTTTATGCTCAGCGCTGAGAAAATATAAAAAATTAATATATGGGAGAAATTTTTAAAAATTTAAAAAAAAAATCAAAAATTATCCATTGAAATGTTCTTTCGTAGTGAATGTAATTATAAACCAACTAAAGGAAACAAAAAAACATGGTTCCTTTTTAATATATTCAATATTAATTTTTATGGATAGATTTAAAAAAAAAAAATCAATAATCATCCATTGGACGCTCTTGTTTGGTGTATGTAATCATAAACTAACTAAAAGAAACAAAAAAAACATGGTTGTTTTTATAAATATTCAATATTAATTTTTATGCATACATTTAAAAAAAATCTAAAGTCTCCAGAAGGCTCCATTGAAATGTTCTTTTGTAGTGTACGTAATCATAAACGAACTAAAAGAAACAAAAAAACATGGTCCCTTTTTAATATATTCAATATTAATTTTTATGGACAGATTTAAAAAAACAAAATCAAAAATCATCCATTGAAATGCTCTTGTTTGGTGTATGTAATCATAAACTAACTAAAAGATACAAAAAAAAACATGGTTGTTTTCATAAATATTCGAAATTAATTTTTATGCTTAGATTTTAAAAAATCTAAAACCATCCATTGAAATGTTCTTTTATGGTTTATGTTATCAGAAACTTACTAAAAGAAACAAAAAAAAAAAAACATTGCTCATTTTAAAAATATTCAATATTGATTTTTATGCTAATCGCTAAGATTATATAAAAATTAATATATGGGAGAATTTTTTAAAAATTTAAAAAAAAAATATCAAAAATCATCCATTGAAATGCTCTTTTTTATTGAATCTAATCATAAACTAAGTAAAAGAAACGAAAAAAAAAGGTTCCTTTTACATATATTCAATACTGATTTTATGCATAGATTAAAAAAAAAAATTAAAATCATCCATTAAAATATTTTTTTTAAATTAAAAAAAAAATAATCTAAAATCATCCATTGAACTGTTCGTTTATAGTGTATGTAATCATAAACTAACTATCAGAAACAAAAAAAAAAAATCGTTCTTTTTAAAAATATTCAATATTAATTTGTAGCTTAGATTTAAAAAAAAAATCAAAAGTTATACATTGAAATTTTCTTTTATAGTGAATGTACTCATTAACTTACTAAAAGAAAC
The DNA here is from genome assembly GCA_034638295.1 of Phortica okadai. Taxonomy (NCBI): domain Eukaryota; kingdom Metazoa; phylum Arthropoda; class Insecta; order Diptera; family Drosophilidae; genus Phortica; species Phortica okadai. Next base: position 24,167,218 of record CM067851.1, on the reverse strand, counting down.
AGAAAAACATGGTTCCCTTTTAATATATTCAATATTAATTTTTATGGATAGATTTAAAAAAAAAATCAAAAATCATCCATTGAAATGCTCTTGTTTGGTGTATGTTATCATAAACTAACTAAAAGAAACAAAAAACATGGTTGTTTTTAATGATATTCAATAATAATTTTTATGCTTCGATTTTAAGAAATCTAAAACCATCCATTGAAATGTTCTTTTATGGTTTATGTAATCAGGAACTTACTAAAAGAAACAAAAAAAAACATTGTTCATTTTAAAAATATTCAATATTGATTTTTATGCTAATTGCTAAGATTATATAAAAATTAATATATGGGAGAAATTTTAAAAATTTAAAAAAAATATCAAAAATCATCCATTGAAATGCTCTTTTTTAGTGAATCTAATCATGAACTAAGTAAAAGAAACGAAAAAAAAAAATGGTTCCTTTTAAAGATAGTCAATATTGATTTTTATGCATAGATTTAAAAAAAATTTAAAATCACCCATTGAAATGTTCTTTTTTAGTGTATGTACTCATAAACTAACTAAAAGAAACAAAAAACATGGATCATTTTACAAATATTCAATATTCATTTCTATGCATAGATTTAAAAAAAAATCTAAAATCATCCATTGAATATTCTTTTATAGTGAATGTAATCATAAACTAAATAAAAGAAACAAAACATATGGTTGTTTTTAAAAATATTCAATATTGATTTTCATGCAAAGATTTATAAAAAAATCAAAAATAATCAATTGAAATGTTCTTTTGTAGTGTATGTAATTATAAACTATATAAAAAAAACAAACAAAAAACATAGTTGTTTTTAAAAATATTCAATATTGATTTTTCTGCTCAGCGCTAAGATTATATAAAAACCAGTAAGGATTGGAGTCGACAGTAATCGACTCCGACATACCCTGTACCTTCAATTAGTAACGACTGTTTGAAGGCGTGGCCCCTCCCACTTTTTCATTAAAATAGATTTCATTTCCATTTAATATCACACATACCCTTTTTTACACTTTTAGACCAATTGGTTCCAGAGATACAACGTTTTTCTATATGTGGGCGTGGCAACGCCCATTTTGTAATTGAATCATGTTATATTCAATCCCAATAGCATACATGCAAAATTTCATTCTTGTAGGTTTTATGTTACTAGAGATATAGCGTTTTAAATTTGTATTATAAAGGGGCGTGGCTACGCCCATTTTTTTCTTGTATCTTCTTGGGACTCATTTCAGCTATATATATTCCAAATATGGTGATCCTATTACAAAAGACAACCGAGATAATACGACTTTTGTAAATTTTTTTCCCGAGGTTGCTCCAGTCATTTGCCCCTCACCCCTAAACGAAGTTTAAAAGGGGGAAAACAAAATAAACTTGATCTGCTTAAGAAATAACAGAATCGAAGTGCGAAGGGCTTTTGGTTCTATCTTTTATAGTTTCCGAGATCTAGGCGTTCATACAGACGGACAGACGGACATGGCTATATCAACTCGTCTTATCGAGCTGATCAAGAATATATATACTTTGTATAGTCGGAGATGTCTCCTTCTGGGTGTTACATACATTGTCGATGCTGACAAAACTAATATACCCTTGTACTATAAGGTACAGGGTATAATAATATATGGGAGAAATTTTTAAAAATTTAACAAAAAATCAAAAATTATCCATTGAAATGTTCTTTTGTAGTGAAAGTAATCATAAACTAACTAAAGGAAACAAAAAAACATAATTCCTTTTTAATATATTCAATATTAATTTTTATAGATAGATTTAAAAAAAAAATCAAAAATCATCCATTGAAATGCTCTTGTTTGGTGTACGTAATCATAAACGAACTAAAAGAAACAAAAAAAACATGGTTCCTTTTTAATATATTCAATATTAATTCTTATGGATAGATTTAAAAAAAAAATCATCCATTGAAATGCTCTTGTTGGGTGTATGTAATCATAGACCAACTAAAAGAAACAGAAAAAACATGGTTGTTTTTATAAATATTCAATATTAATTTTTATGCATAGATTTTAAAAAAATCTAAAGTCAGTATGTAATCATAAACTAACTAAAAGAAACAAAAAACGTGGTTATTTTTAATGATATTCAATAATGATTTTTATGCTTCGATTTTAAGAAATCTAAAACCATCCATTGAAATATTTTTTTATGGTTTATGTAATCAGAAACTTACTAAAAGAAACAAAAAAAAACATTGTTCATTTGAAAAATATTCAATATTGATTTTTATGCTAATCGCTAAGATTATATAAAAATTAATATATGGGAGAAATTTTTAAAAATTTAAAAAAAAATCAAAAATCATCCATTGAAATGCTCTTGTTTGGTGTATGTAATCATAAACTAACTAAAAGAAACAAAAACCAGTAAGGACGGTATAGTCGAGTATACTCGACAATATAATACCCTGCATAAAAGTTAGTTGTAAACCAAATATTATCAAGAAGAAAAAAAAAAAATTTACTTAAATTTGCAAAAATATATCCGTTTTCTTTATTTATACAAATAGGAAGAATTCTCGTAAAAAAAAATACGTGTTTTATTAACAAAATACACAGAAGCTAAAATTACCTTAACAGTTTTAACTAAATAAATAATCTACAAATACTACAAAGTTTTGATTATATATAGATTTTACATAAATAGTGATTAAAAGCTAGGTAAACTTAATAAGATAGCGTCATGAAAGCTATAGAGCGTTTCGTACGTTCGAGAGTCTATGTCTTGGTCTAAATTTGTCAGAGCCCAGTCAATTTGCGTTCCAGCACTAGTTGTCTCAACGTCAAAATTTAAAAGCGACCTAAATCCTCTAGCAGAAAGACGATTTAAAAGATTATCAGACCTCTGAGCGACTTCGAAAACATAAATTAAAATCTCCTATAACCAAAGAATCTGACCCTAGAAACAGAAACTGTTCGAAAACGTCTTCAAAGTCGGATATGAATTGTCGAAGTGGATACCTAGGGCTTCTATAAATTATTAGAACGCCTATCGACTTATAACGGAAAACTGCATATTCGAATACACCTGAATTGCTTTCTGTAAATTTTCGATGACTAGCACAACAACTTATGTGTTGAAGAATTTCTTCCCGAACATAAACGATTATTCCTCTTTTAGGACGGGTCTGAACATAGCAGTCATTGCAATCAAGCCTAATTGCAATTCTTAATCCGGGAACCTCATAATTTTCTTGCGGATACGTTGATGTCTCCACAACACAAACAATTGATGTCATTAACATAAGTTTGTCAGCTCGAATGTCATCAATGTGGGAAAACAAACTTTGAGTGTTGTGGTAACATATTTGTAGGCCTAACGGACTTATCAAATGATCGAAATGGGTGTTCAACAGTTTCTCATTACGTAACGTTTGTATTTCTACATGAACAAAGTCACTTTCCGAAAGAGGTTTAGGTGGGTTGAATTGACCAACCAAAAAGAGTCCTGCTGCATTTGTAGCTCTACTGCAAGCAACATAAAGGGCAGCTCGTGACATACGTTTACTTGTGTGAACTGCAACAAGTGAATATGTAGCGCCTTGACTCTTATGAATTGTAATACCTTCGGCAGGTACTACTGGAAACTGTTTTCGGTCAATACAAACTTGTTCGTTTCGTTTGTATTGAAAGGTTCGAATTATTTTTTGAACCGGTGTCCAACTAAGTTCAGTGGCGTGCGAGTTTTGATTTCTCGCATTTTGGCCCACAGACTCTTCAGGAAATTGAATCCACAATTTTGTTGGACAGTTTTAATTGTTGAAGTCAATTTGCTTCAAAATTCCTGTTGCACCATTGTCCAAACCATCACCTGTATCGACATTGACAGTCATCATATACTTGATGGTGGTTTTTAAAAGAAGACTATTGATGAGACCTTGCGTCTCAGAGGTCTTGAAATGCTGAATTGCTTCAAGAATTCGCTCTTTACTTTCATTTGTAAGACCTGTGGCCTTAATGACATCTTCGGAGTTTGAAACAAACTGCTGCAGAGAAACTGAATTTAGTTTGAAAGAATTATAGCAGTCTGCTTCATTATTTGTCAAGAATAAATGAATGGCATCATTCGGAATATTTGATGCTGACACAATTCGGGAACGTAAAAGTTCAATATCAAAAGGTGTCATTGCACCAGATGCCATGTTGTTAAGAGCAATAGCGAATGATTGGTCTTCACGTTGGCGCATTATCTCTGTAAGTTCGAAATATTTGAAAAGGTCCCACAGAGATGAACCAAACAACGTATGGTACGGATCATTTGAATTAGACTGAAAGACCCATTTATCCGCAACCGGTGAAAGTTGTCTGAGGTCCCCGAAAACTACAACAGAAACACCGCCGAATGGAGAGGTATTTTTAAAAATTTGTCTTAGACGAGCATCTAAATTCGAAAACATTTTGGCACCGACCATTGAAACCTCGTCAATGATCAGCACTTTGAGATCTAGCAAGTTTGTCTGTAAGGTATTACACAAATCGTGACTTAATGGCCTTAGTTCCGAGCTCGACTGGTTCACTGGAAGTGAAAACATTGAATGTAAAGTAGATCCACTTATGGCAAAAGCAGCTTTTCCAGTTGGAGCACATAAAAGAACTCGTACACTATTGTACCTGTAAGTAAGGGACTGAAAAATGGCGGATATCAACCTACTCTTTCCTACTCCGGCTCCACCACTTACAAACTCATGAAAAACAAATTTGCATTTGACATTATGCAGCAAATGAGTTAAGTAAACTCTTTGTTTAAAGTTGAGAGACCTAACAATTGTCAGCAAATTTTCTTTTGCGATGATGGGAGGAAGATTCATGTGTCGAATGGTATTGTCAGATTGGTCTTGATTTATCTCTGGATCATTTAGATTTAGAACGTTTAAGCCTGGTGGCACTTCAGGTATTGCTAGTGCCCGAAATTGTTCATCTAAATCCTGATCCGAGCGATGCACATCTTCATTGTTGTCATTTTCGATGTCTTGCAATTGATCCAAAACTTCTTCCAACTCTCTATCATCTAAAACATTAAACCTCCTCCTGATTGCATCAATCGTTCCCTGATTTTCACGACAAATAACCTCACAATCTTTATTAAGAATGTCTCATTTCTCCAAGGGAGATACAACATTACTAGTTCCCTAAAGATCCTTATCAACGTTAAACCGCCTATATCTAATAACACAGGGCTTTGTACGTTTTCTTACAAAGCCACTGTTATCTATAAGAGGAAAAGCTGTCCTTGCAAAAACTTCAGGTTCAACCTCAACTTCAACTTCTTCAGAAGCCTCAGCAACATTTACTGCCCTATCCGTCTTCGAATATCGGTAGTTCGCTGCAAAATCCGCTAAACATAGGTCACTCAAGGTATTTGGACGATGAACATAATGTTCAAGTAAACCTGTCTGAAAGATATTCGTTGAATCTTGTTGCATGTCCTGCAACTCGCCTCTAGGCTTCAGCAATCTAACGCGCTGCTCTGGATGAGAAGTATTAATATATATTTCAGCATTGCTACTCTCAGACATGTGCAAACCTAAGCAACAGTATGCAGCTTCTTGTGCAGAAATTTCACTTCCTGAAATGAATTTGTGACCTATGTGCTGAAGTTTTTGTTTAATAGTAAAATTGCAGCGATGAATTTCTTCAACAGCTTCGCGTAACAACTTTGAAACACCTTGATTTGATTTGTTTATGTAATTCACTATGTAACTACAACATGCATAGGCATCCAAAATGAACTGGATGTCCATGTTGGCCCTATGCAATGCGAGGATGTCTTTGTTATATGCGTTGAGCATTTTACTATTAAAACTTCTACGCAAAAATATTTGTGGCTTCTTAAGGCTTGATCTTAAAGCCAACTTATACTCTTCATAATTCATATTCAGAGTATTGTGAGCCAAAAATTGATCAAAATTAGACAAATTCAGATCTGCTGACAATAGATCTTGAATTTTTTGATAATTTTCACAATGTTGGTCACGGTGTTCAAATTCATCAGGAAGTGGCGTTAGAATTTCAGTTTGTGGCATTGGGGGATAAGGCATCCCGAAACGGCAACATCTACCTTGTCGACGACAGGAATGTCCATGGCTATGTTTTTGATAAGCAATGAATTCTTGCAGACTAGGCTAAATACTTTCAGTAGAAATGAAAGTATCAATGAAGGTTATGACAGCCTGATATGTGCTATGATCGTTAAGATCAATTTTTGGGGCATCTTTCAGCCAATACATGCCATGGACGTGTGGTGAACCTCTATGCTGAAACTCGATGCGCCAATAATATTTTGTGACAGGGTATTTACCGAAAATACATTCGTCGGTTTTCATTAGTGAAAACAGTTGACGAAATCTATAGTCAAAATATCTAGCGCATCGGTTCGGATAAGTCTGGCCTTCTCATCGAAACGCATTGTAGCCGCCTGCTCTTCGGAAATTGTAATGCGGTCTAAATTTTGCTTCAAGATAACTAAGAGTTCGGTCCACTTTGTTTCAGCTGCTGATAATGTGATAAAAAAAAGTGGGAAGATCGAACTGCCTAATCATGGCCAAGACTTTTTTTTTCTCGGCTTCCCAGTGAGCTGGAGATGAGCGAACACCTTTTAATACCCTGTAGCCATCATCGTGAAGAATTAAACGGTTTACAAAATCATCATTTAAGACGTTGTTCACGGTGATGCCTGCAGGGGCCCTATTTTTTCGTAAACAAATTGAAGTATTGTTTGCGATATTTATCTTTTCAAGCTTCTTATAATTGTAAAAAAGCTTGTCTAACCGAACGCCTCTTCTATCAAAATTACGCAGCTCAGACCTAACAATTTTGGTGAATGTTTCACAACATTGACGTTTACGACCTCCATATATGGACGCAAACGACAATTCCTCAGAGTCTTCATCGGTAACCATGTCTAAAGGACGCTGACCTTCACCAGGAGCCATTATAACTCTTTGTAATTGAACGTTTTCAATTGGATTATTATCCATCAAAGTTTCTTGGCCTCCTGGATTAAGATCGTTCTCAATATGATTGTCCTGTTCATTTGCATTGGGGTTTTCGTTATCATTTCTGATACGAGTGTTCGAAATAGACTGAACAATGTCAACATCAGATGTTGAAACGATAAAAGGAACATTTTCTGAAACAAACGAAGAAATCCATTGTTCGTCTAAAGATATTTGATGCTTTCTATACAGTTCTGTATTGCATAAATATCTTACTGCCTCCAGAACTTTAGCAGGTCGTATGCTTTCTGTCATGAAATCATGACTGTACTGCATACGCCGCCTGAGATGCAGTTGAATAACTTCGGATTGATCGAAAGTTCGAGGTAGAGTTGTAACTGTATTTGTTACCGAAATCGGAACATTTACAACAGCTCCTCGAATGGCACTTTGGCGCTCGAACCCTAAAGGAACAATCCTCATGAATGGAAGGCGTGGACACACCAATCGCTCTTCAAGGGGTGTTAAGTCCTTTAAACAATCAGGAAGTTCTGGAAATTCCATGCCATTTGTAATGCAAATGTTTGACTTCTTCCTTTGCTTTACAGCACGAGCACAAGTTTTCAAAAATTGCATGTGCTTTCCGTTAAAGGAAATTTTTGTAATAGATACAAAATATCGCTACTGTATGGATTGTTATTTTCGATCCATGATGCATCAATTTTTTCTGTTTGATGGGGGAACCATAATCCACCGCAACAAATGCAAATAATTGTGGGTCCATGCCTAATATTTTTGAAATAAATTTCAAATTTACGTTGCAGACGTGAATCAGGTGCCCTCAACACTTCTGGCGCTCGGTCTAGATCAACGTGTCTATCTTGTCTGATTCTGTCTACATTACGCTGATTTTCTCTAGACCGATTGCTAGGAACAGACCGATGAACCGAAACTCTCCTACCTAATTGTCTTAAAGCATCATTTTGCGTTCGTCTGGCTAATGCCCTAGCTTCCCTTCTCTGGACTCTATTTCTCACTCGGTTCTCTGTCTGATTTTCTTCGTTTGCACGGCTTAAAGAATGTCGAAGTGTGTCGCGAGCCTGTTCGATTTGGCGGATACGTGGATTTGTACGACGCGACGCATGTTCGACAGTGTTATTTTCTTGTTCCTGTGCACGGTACACAGGATCGCGTCTACGATTTGAACGTCTTATAGTATTTCGCGTTTGTTCGAGCTGGCGAACTTCAGGGTTTGCACGCCGCGGTGATACAATTCCTAACAACATACGCTACGCTATTTAGCCGCCGAAAAAACAATCGAACTGAAACCGTTGTGCGGACCGAAAATGTGCATGAGAGAAACGCAAAACGCGAAAATAGTTCATTTTCCACTCTATGTAATAATTACTCTATGATAGTACTCTATGATGTAATAATTACTCTATGATAGTACTCTATGATAGTAATTATTACATAGAGTGGAAAATGAACTATTTTCGCGTTTTGCGTTTCTCTCATGCACATTTTCGGTCCGCACAACGGTTTGAGTTCGATTGTTTTGTTTTGTTTGTTCGACTATCATATTGCTTGCTTACTGCAAGTCTGTCATAACTCGAAAAATTCGATTTTTGAGTTAATTACGCAGGAATGATCATTAACTGAAGCTTTATATTGTGTCAAAGTTTCATGTTTCTATTTCGAATAATTTTTGAGTGACGCAATTTAGGTTTTTTATTCTTTAAAGAAGTGTAACTTCAAAACTTTAAACGCGTTTTTCTCGAAACAGCAAATGATTAATTTTCGTATCATTTCTGATACGAGTGTTCGAAATAGACTGAACAATGTCAACATCAGATGTTGAAACGATAAAAGGAACATTTTCTGAAACAAACGAAGAAATCCATTGTTCGTCTAAAGATATTTGATGCTTTCTATACAGTTCTGTATTGCATAAATATCTTACTGCCTCCAGAACTTTAGCAGGTCGTATGCTTTCTGTCATGAAATCATGACTGTACTGCATACGCCGCCTGAGATGCAGTTGAATAACTTCGGATTGATCGAAAGTTCGAGGTAGAGTTGTAACTGTATTTGTTACCGAAATCGGAACATTTACAACAGCTCCTCGAATGGCACTTTGGCGCTCGAACCCTAAAGGAACAATCCTCATGAATGGAAGGCGTGGACACACCAATCGCTCTTCAAGGGGTGTTAAGTCCTTTAAACAATCAGGAAGTTCTGGAAATTCCATGCCATTTGTAATGCAAATGTTTGACTTCTTCCTTTGCTTTACAGCACGAGCACAAGTTTTCAAAAATTGCATGTGCTTTCCGTTAAAGGAAATTTTTGTAATAGATACAAAATATCGCTACTGTATGGATTGTTATTTTCGATCCATGATGCATCAATTTTTTCTGTTTGATGGGGGAACCATAATCCACCGCAACAAATGCAAATAATTGTGGGTCCATGCCTAATATTTTTGAAATAAATTTCAAATTTACGTTGCAGACGTGAATCAGGTGCCCTCAACACTTCTGGCGCTCGGTCTAGATCAACGTGTCTATCTTGTCTGATTCTGTCTACATTACGCTGATTTTCTCTAGACCGATTGCTAGGAACAGACCGATGAACCGAAACTCTCCTACCTAATTGTCTTAAAGCATCATTTTGCGTTCGTCTGGCTAATGCCCTAGCTTCCCTTCTCTGGACTCTATTTCTCACTCGGTTCTCTGTCTGATTTTCTTCGTTTGCACGGCTTAAAGAATGTCGAAGTGTGTCGCGAGCCTGTTCGATTTGGCGGATACGTGGATTTGTACGACGCGACGCATGTTCGACAGTGTTATTTTCTTGTTCCTGTGCACGGTACACAGGATCGCGTCTACGATTTGAACGTCTTATAGTATTTCGCGTTTGTTCGAGCTGGCGAACTTCAGGGTTTGCACGCCGCGGTGATACAATTCCTAACAACATACGCTACGCTATTTAGCCGCCGAAAAAACAATCGAACTGAAACCGTTGTGCGGACCGAAAATGTGCATGAGAGAAACGCAAAACGCGAAAATAGTTCATTTTCCACTCTATGTAATAATAATAATAATTTTTGAGTGACGCAATTTAGGTTTTTTATTCTTTAAAGAAGTGTAACTTCAAAACTTTAAACGCGTTTTTCTCGAAACAGCAAATTTTGAGTTATGCCTGTCTTGCAGTAAGCCAGCAATATGATAGTCGGACATCAAACGCGATCAGCTTTGAGTGTTCAACTGTCATATGTTACATATTGGTAAACGTAACATAGGATCATTCTAATTTGATTTTCTACTTCTATGTCAAAGTTGGCCACGCATCAAATATGCCAGTCGAACATTAAACTTGGAGACGAAGCTTAAGTACTAGACCATCATATGTTACATGTGGCTCTACGTAACATACATTTTTTGCTTATTTAATGTGCCACATAGCAAATACCGCGAGCAAGCACTAAATTTGAGATTGAAATACTAGTCCCGTATGTTACAATGGGTCAATATAGCAATCATATGTTATATTGTTATATGTTAATTCAAATTTGCAAGATTTCTGCGTTATATGTACCATACAACAGTCGAGTCTGAAACTGGAAGACCAGGTTTCAGTGCTGGGCTAGCGTATGCCACCTCTAAGCTTACATGTGTATGTATAAACCGAATATTTAAAAAAAGGTAGTTGAAATGATGAAGGGCTGACTTAACTGACTCATACGGAGATACAGACAAACAAAATAAACATTTTTGTTAACATGGATTAAGCAAACTGCGCCTGAAGTATGTTAGAAACCTGGCTAGAAACTTCGTGAAGATTATACTATTAAACAGGTTACATGGGGTTTTTAACTCGCGGCGTATGTTTTATGGTAAATATTATGTCTACATCTAACAACATACACTAATTAGCTCGAAACGCAGCGCGTCAAAACCCCACATGTAAATTGGGTATAGTTGGCTGTGTCTGTCTAATAATAATATAAATAAAAACTCACCAGCTGTATAAAATCCAATTAAGGATAGAAAAGCATTTAATATTTCCGAGAACCGAATTATATTTCTTTATTTTGTGTGTGTTCACTGAACATTCAATTATGGCTGTGAAAACAACCGATTTTTTTTTTAATTCGAACCGAAACCGTTTGTAACTTTGAACGACGACCCAATATGGACCGCACCAGACTTTATAATATACGAAAGAACTGCGAATCAATATATTTGCACAAGAACGATTTTAATCAATTTGGCGCAAATTTATAAACTGGCGTAAATCTTTTAAAATGGGGCAATTATAATCAATTTTGAAATGGACAACTCTATACCAGGGATTCAAGGCTCCACTCATAATTTATAGTGTTGAAAAAGAAAGAGGTGAATGATTAATATTCAAACGATCAAATGACCAAATTTTATTTATATTTGGTCATTAGTTAAAACATATGTAAATGCTTTGTCATGCGTTACTAGAAAATTCGACGTTATCATGGTAACTATATGTATACATATACATAATAACGACAATTAACATTTTATATGTTTATGCTAATTTTGAATAATTGAAACATTTATATTTTATTTTTAACAATTTGTGTTTATATAAATATAAATATAATAAAAAGTCTTATTGGAAAATTCTTATTGGACAATTTTTGCTGTGTTCATACAAAGTATGCTTGACAGCAATTTTAATAAAACCATGTTTTGTAGGAAAATGCGCGGAATAGGAAAAGTTGTTGTACGCCATTTGGTAGGGCTATGTTTACTGAGTCTACAAAACAATTTTCATGTTTCTTTATTAACATTTATGAAATATTTCATCAAAACAACTTAATGAACGTTGATTTTTCAATTTTTTTTAGTTTGATGGTCTTTGAGGGGCAACCATGAAACAGAGTGGTATATTGTGGTATGCAGTTTTAAAGTGGTATATTTACTGAACCTGTATACAAAATTTCAGGTTCGTAACTTTTATAGTTTTGGAGATATATCAGTTTTAATAAAACAAATGGGGGAGGGGAAATTAAGGGGAGGGGGAGAAATTCTGGTATGCAGTTTTGTAGAGCTCTTTATGCTGAGCCTACATACCGACTGTCATGTTTCTATCTCTTCGGGTGTTCGAGTTATAACGTTTTTAAAAAGTTGGCGGTGCTGGTTGGGCGGGAAGGAGTGGGCGTGGCACAAAACCGTTCAAACTTTATGTAGTGCCAAGCATCACGAGTCTACCCACCAAATTTCAGGTCTCTAGCTTTTACAGTTTCCGAGAACCATTGGTGAATACAGACGGACGGACGGACAGACGGACATGGCTCAATAAATTTCTCTTGTCGTCCTGATCAAGAATATATATACTTTATGGGGTCCCCCTTCCCTCCTTCTGTGCGTTACATACATTTCGTTCAAACAAACTTAATATACCCTGACACACTGTATGTGCAGGGTATAAAAACATGGCTGTTTTTATAAATATTCAATATTAATTTTTATACCCTGCACATACAGTGTGTCAGGGTATATTAAGTTTGTTTGAACGAAATGTATGTAACGCATAGAAGGAGGGGAGGGGGACCCCATAAAGTATATATATTCTTGATCAGGATGACAAGAGAAATCGATTGAGCCCTGTCCGTCTGTCCGTCCGTCCGTCCGTCCGTCCGTCCGTCTGTATTCACCAATGGTTCTCGGAAACTGTAAAAGCTAGAGACTTGAAATTTGGAGGGTAGACTCGTAATGCTTGGCACTCCATCAAGTTTGAATGGTTTAGTGCCACGCCCACTCCTTCCCGCCCAACCAGCACCGCCCACTTTTTGAAAACGTTATAACTCGAACACCCGAAGAGATAGAAACATGAAAGTCGGTATGTAGACTCAGCATGAAGAGTTCTACAAAACTGCATACCACAATTTTTCCCCCTCCCCTTGATTTCCCCTCCCCCAGTTGTTTTCTATAAAAAGCAATATCTCCAAAACTAATAAAGGTATGAACATGAAATTTTGTATACAAGCTCAGTAAATACATATCTTTAAAACTGCATACCACAAAATTCCCCCCTGTTCGAAAGTTACCCCTCAATGACCTACAAACTCAAATTTTTCGTAAATTCCACTTTTTTTGACCAATTTACTTGATATTTTGAACACTATTCGATCGGGCGATGTCAAATCAACATTTTTTTGTAGATTTAGGGTGTTGCACCACCTACTGTGTATGCAGGGTATTATATTGTCGAGTATACTCGACTATAGCGTCCTTACTGGTTATGCATAGATTAAAAAACAAAAAACTGGTGCGTGGAGTCCCTCCGCGCGGATGAAGTAAAACTCCCACTTTAAAAGTAAAAGCGAAGGTTGTTTCGATTTTTTATAGTAATACTATGACCCTGAATCTGCAGCGTTTTCTTTAAGACCATTGTCACTCATTTTGATCTTTCATTCTAGTCCAGAAACGATTAAAATGTTCTTAAAAATAATTAAAAACACACAAAATAACAAAAATATTATACAATAAATTAAAAAAATAGAATTAAAAAACAAAACACATTGCCTTGCATGGGAGTCGAACCTGGGGCAATACGATCGGCAGCTTACCATTCACCCACACAACCAATACGGTATCTGACTTTTAGTGCTCTAATATCGAATAAAAAATAGTGTTAAATTTGAAATATCCTCATAGTCAATTAAGAATTCTTATTTTAAAAATTTATAGATCAGAAACTATTACAATATTCTTAAAAATAATTAAAAACATACAAAATAATAAAAATATTATCAAAATCATAAATTAAAATATAAAAATAATTATTGTCTCGACCGGTCATCGAACCCAGGACCTTCCGATTGGCGGCCGTCTACTTTACCACTGCACCATTGACTTGATAATTTTTCTTGAACAATATTGAAGTTTTGATTGTAATTCTATAATTGACAAAAAAAACTATAAAAACCAAAAAAGTCTTTTTGCATCGATCGGGAGTCGAACTCGCAACATTTGGATTAGCAGCTTAGTCAGCTACCACTAAGCCACCGGTTTGGTTATTTTTTGAATGTCAATATTGATATTTTAATTGTCACATTACAAAAATAGCGTTAAATATTTAACGTTTAACGCTTTGGAAGTCGAATAAGAAGTTTTACTTCAAAAAATCTAAACTTATACATTGAAATATTCTTTTATAGTGAATGTACTCATAAACTTACTAAAAGAAACAGAAAAACCCGGTTCATTTTGCATATATTCAATATTGATTTTATGCATAGATTAAAAAAAAAATCTTAAATCATCCATTAAAATATTTTTTTTTAAATTTAAAAAAAAAAATCAAAAATCATCCATTGAAATGTTCTTTGTAGTGAATGAAATCATAAACTAACTAAAGGAAACAAAAAAAATTGTTCCTTTTAAAAATATTCAATATTAATTTTTATACGTAGATTTAAAAATAAATCTAAAGTCATCCATTGAAATGTTCTTTTGAAGTGTATGTCATCATAAACTAACTGAAAGAAACAAAAAACATGGTTATTTTTAATGATATTCAATAACAATTTTTATGCTTCGATTTTAAGAAATCTAAAACCATCCATTGAAATGTTCTTTTATGGTTTATGTTATCAGAAACTTACTAAAAGAAACAAAAAAAAAAAACATTGTTCATTTTAAAAATATTCAATATTGATTTTTATGCTAATCGCTAAGATTCAGGGTTTGCACGCCGCGGTGATACAATTCCTAACAACATACGCTACGCTATTTAGCCGCCGAAAAAACAATCGAACTGAAACCGTTGTGCGGACCGAAAATGTGCATGAGAGAAACGCAAAACGCGAAAATAGTTCATTTTCCACTCTATGTAATAATTACTCTATGATAGTACTCTATGATGTAATAATTACTCTATGATAGTACTCTATGATAGTAATTATTACATAGAGTGGAAAATGAACTATTTTCGCGTTTTGCGTTTCTCTCATGCACATTTTCGGTCCGCACAACGGTTTGAGTTCGATTGTTTTGTTTTGTTTGTTCGACTATCATATTGCTTGCTTACTGCAAGTCTGTCATAACTCGAAAAATTCGATTTTTGAGTTAATTACCCAGGAATGATCATTAACTGAAGCTTTATATTGTGTCAAAGTTTCATGTTTCTATTTCGAATAATTTTTGAGTGACGCAATTTAGGTTTTTTATTCTTTAAAGAAGTGTAACTTCAAAACTTTAAACGCGTTTTTCTCGAAACAGCAAATTTTGAGTTATGCCTGTCTTGCAGTAAGCCAGCAATATGATAGTCGGACATCAAACGCGATCAGCTTTGAGTGTTCAACTGTCATATGTTACATATTGGTAAACGTAACATAGGATCATTCTAATTTGATTTTCTACTTCTATGTCAAAGTTGGCCACGCATCAAATATGCCAGTCGAACATTAAACTTGGAGACGAAGCTTAAGTACTAGACCATCATATGTTACATGTGGCTCTACGTAACATACATTTTTTGCTTATTTAATGTGCCACATAGCAAATACCGCGAGCAAGCACTAAATTTGAGATTGAAATACTAGTCCCGTATGTTACAATGGGTCAATATAGCAATCATATGTTATATTGTTATATGTTAATTCAAATTTGCAAGATTTCTGCGTTATATGTACCATACAACAGTCGAGTCTGAAACTGGAAGACCAGGTTTCAGTGCTGGGCTAGCGTATGCCACCTCTAAGCTTACATGTGTATGTATAAACCGAATATTTAAAAAAAGGTAGTTGAAATGATGAGGGGCTGACTTAACTGACTCATACGGACATACAGACAAACAAAATAAACATTTTTGTTAACATGGATTAAGCAAACTGCGCCTGAAGTATGTTAGAAACCTGGCTAGAAACTTCGTGAAGATTATACTATTAAACAGTTTACATGGGGTTTTTAACTCGCGGCGTATGTTTTATGGTAAATATTATGTCTACATCTAACAACATACACTAATTAGCTCGAAACGCAGCGCGTCAAAACCCCACATGTAAATTGGGTATAGTTGGCTGTGTCTGTCTAATAATAATATAAATAAAAACTCACCAGCTGTATAAAATCCAATTAAGGATAGAAAAGCATTTAATATTTCCGAGAACCGAATTATATTCCTTTATTTTGTGTGTGTTCACTGAACATTCAATTATGGCTGTGAAAACAACCGATTTTTTTTTTAATTCGAACCGAAACCGTTTGTAACTTTGAACGACGACCCAATATGGACCGCACCAGACTTTATAATATACGAAAGATTTGCGAATCAATATATTTGCACAAGAACGATTTTAATCAATTTGGCGCAAATTTATAAACTGGCGTAAATCTTTTAGGGTTATCGAAACATTTGTTAAAATGGGGCAATTATAATCAATTTTGAAATGGACAACTCTATACCAGGGATTCAAGGCTCCACTCATAATTTATAGTGTTGAAAAAGAAAGAGGTGAATGATTAATATTCAAACGATCAAATGACCTAATTTTATTTATATTTGGTCATTAGTTAAAACATATGTAAATGCTTTGTCATGCGTTACTAGAAAATTCGACGTTATCATGGTAACTATATGTATACATATACATAATAACGACAATTAACATTTTATATGTTTATGCTAATTTTGAATAATTGAAACATTTATATTTTATTTTTAACAATTTGTGTTTATATAAATATAAATATAATAAAAAGTCTTATTGGAAAATTCTTATTGGACAATTTTTGCTGTGTTCATACAAAGTATGCTTGACAGCAATTTTAATAAAACCATGTTTTGTAGGAAAATGCGCGGAATAGGAAAAGTTGTTGTACGCCATTTGGTAGGGCTATGTTTACTGAGTCTACAAAACAATTTTCATGTTTCTTTATTAACATTTATGAAATATTTCATCAAAACAACTTAATGAACGTTGATTATACTTTTCACTTATGTGAAATAGTATATTAACTTTGTCACGGAGTTTGTAACAGATCGAAATATTAATTTCCGACTATATAAAGTATATATATTCTTGATCAGGACGACAAGACGAGTTGATTTAGCCATGTCCGTCTGTCCGTCTGTCTGTCTGTCTGTCTGTCTGTCTGTATGTATGCAAACTAGTCCCTCAGTTTTGAAGCTATCGAGCTGAAACTTTGCACAGAGTCTTAGAATTTATTACGATGAATCATTCGTCGGAACCAGCATGATCGGATTATTGGAACAGGTAGCTCCCATACGAAAAGAAGAAGAAAAGTGAACAAAACTTGAATCGTTGTATGGAAAACTTTTTTGTTTTGTACAATAGAGTGCTGAAATTTTAAACATAGTTGTTTTACATGGTCCGACTACATGCCTGAAAGTTTCATTGAGATCGGACATCTGGAACTGGTAGCTCCCATACAAAATGAAGAAGAGGAAGAGAAGCCATATTCACGTCGTTGTATGGAAAACTTTTTTGTTTCTTAACCAATTGACTTGAAATTTTAAAGTTATGTTCTTAGGGAGGAATGAAAACTATTTTGACCAAAAGTGGGCGTAACCACGCGTAGCCACGCCCACTTATAGCGAAAATTTACCCGTTGTATGGAAAACTTTTTTGTTTTTTAACCAATTGACTTGAAACTTTGCAGTTATGCTCTTAGGGAGGAATGAAAACTATTTTGATCAAAAGTGGGCGTGGCCACGCCCACTTATAGCTTAACTTGACCCTTTGTATGGAAAACTTTCTTGTTTTTTAACATATTGACTTGAAACCTTACAGTTATGTTCTTAGGGAGGAATGAAAACTATTTTGACCAAAAGTGGGCGTAACCACGCGTAGCCACGCCCACTAATAGCGAAAATTGACCCTTTGTATGGAAAACTTTTTTGTTTTTTAACCAATTGACTTGAAATTTTACAGTTATGTTCTTAGAGAGGAATGAAAACTATTTTGACCAAAAGTGGGCGTAGCCACGCCCACTTATAGCGAAAATTTACCCGTTGTATGGAAAACTTTTCTGTTTTTTAACCAATTGACTTGAAACTTTGCAGTTATGCTCTTAGGGAGGAATGAAAACTATTTTGATCAAAAGTGGGCGTGGCCACGCCCACTTATAGCTTAACTTGACCCTTTGTATGGAAAACTTTCTTGTTTTTTAACCAATTGACTTGAAACTTTACAGTTATGTTCTTAGGGAGGAATGAAAACTATTTTGACTAAAAGTGGGCGTAGCCACGCCCACTTATAGCGAAAATTGACACTTTGTATGGAAAACTTTTTTGTTTTTTAACCAATTGACTTGAAACTTTACAGTTATGTTCTTAGGGAGGAATGAAAACTATTTTGACCAAAAGTGGGCGTAACCACGCGTAGCCACGCCCACTTATAGCGAAAATTGACCCTTTGTATGGAAAACTTTTTTGTTTTTTAACCAATTGACTTGAAACTTTACAGTTATGTTCTTAGAGAGGAATGAAAACTATTTTGACCAAAAGTGGGCGTAGCCACGCCCACTTATAGCGAAAATTTATCCGTTGTATGGAAAACTTTTTTGTTTTTTAACCAATTGACTTGAAACTTTGCAGTTGTGCTCTTAGGGAGGAATAAAAACTATTTTGACCAAATGTGGGCATGGCTACGCCCACTTATCGCAAAACTTGAACCGTTGTATGGAAACTTTTTTGTTTTTAACCAATTGACTTGAAACATTACAGTTATGTTCTTAGGAAGGAATCAAAACTATTTTGACCAAAAGTGGGCGTGGCCACGCCCTTTTATAGCAAAAATTGACCCGTTGTATGGAAAACTTTTTTGCTTTTTAACCAACTGACTTGAAACTTTACAGTTATGTTCTTAGGAAGGAATCAAAACTATTTTGACCAAAAGTGGGCGTGGCCACGCCCTTTTATAGCGAAAATTGACCCGTTGTATGGAAAACTTTTTTGCTTTTTAACCAACTGACTTGAAACTTTACAGGATTGTTGTTAGGGTGGAATGAAAACAGTTTTGACCAAAAGTGGGCGTGGCCACGCCCTTTAATAGCGAAAATTGACCCGTTGTATGGAAAACTTTTTTGTTTTTTAACCAATTGACTTCAAACTTTGCAGTTATGCTCTTAGGGAGGAATGAAAACTATTTTGATCAAAAGTGGGCATGGCCACACCCACTTATAGCTTAACTTGACCCTTTGTATGGAAAACTTTTTGGTTTTTTAATCAATTGACTTGAAACTTTACAGTTATGTTCTTAGGGAGGAATGAAAACTATTTTAACCAAAAGTGGGCGCAGCCACGCCTACTTATAGCGAAAATTGACACGTTGTATGGAAAACTTTTTTGTTTTTTAACCAGTTGACTTAAATCTTTGCAGTTATGCTCTTAGGGAGGAATGAAATCTATTTTGATCAAAAGTGGGCATGGCCACGCCCACTTATAGCTTAACTTGACCCTTTGTATGGAAAACTTTTTTGTTTTTTAACCAATTGACTTGAAACTTTACAGTTATGTTCTTAGGGAGGAATGAAAACTATTTTATCCAAAAGTGGGCGTAGCCACGCCTACTTATAGCGAAAATTGACCCGTTGTTTGGAAAACTTTTTTGTTTTTTAACCAATTGACTTGAAACTTTGCAGTTATGCTCTTAGGGAGGCAAGAAAACTATTTTGATCAAAAGTGGGCATGGCCACGCTCACTTATAGCTTAACTTGACCCTTTGTATGGAAAAATTTTTGTTTTTTAACCAATTGACTTGAAACTTTACAGTTATGTTCTTAGGGAGGAATGAAAACTATTTTGACCAAATGTGGGCATGGCTACGCCCACTTATCGCAAAACTTGAACCGTTGTATGGAAAAATTTTTTGTTTTTTAACGAATTGACTTGAAACATTACAGTTGTGTTGTTAAGGAGGCATGAAAACTATTCATTTAGTTTTTTTTTATAGTGACACAAAGTGAAAAGTATTATAGCTTCAGCCTTGCTGAAGATAGCGTCCTTACTGGTTTTTCAATTTTTTTTAGTTTGATGGTCTTTGAGGGGCAACCATGAAACAGAGTGGTATATTGTGGTATGCAGTTTTAAAGTGGTATATTTACTGAACCTGTATACAAAATTTCAGGTTCGTAACTTTTATAGTTTTCGAGATATATCAGTTTTAATAAAACAAATGGGGGAGGGGAAATTAAGGGGAGGGGGAGAAATTCTGGTATGCAGTTTTGTAGAGCTCTTTATGCTGAGCCTACATACCGACTGTCATGTTTCTATCTCTTCGGGTGTTCGAGTTATAACGTTTTTAAAAAGTGGGCGGTGCTGGTTGGGCGGAAGGAGTGGGCGTGGCACAAAACCGTTCAAACTTTATGTAGTGCCAAGCATCACGAGTCTACCCACCAAATTTCAGGTCTCTAGCTTTTACAGTTTCCGAGAACCATTGGTGAATACAGACGGACGGACGGACAGACGGACATGGCTCAATAAATTTCTCTTGTCGTCCTGATCAAGAATATATATACTTTATGGGGTCCCCCTTCCCTCCTTCTGTGCGTTACATACATTTCGTTCAAACAAACTTAATATACCCTGACACACTGTATGTGCAGGGTATAAAAACATGGCTGTTTTTATAAATATTCAATATTAATTTTTATGCATAGATTAAAAAAAAAATCTAAACTTATACATTGAAATATTCTTTTATAGTGAATGTACTCATAAACTTACTAAAAGAAACAGAAAAACCCGGTTCATTTTGCATATATTCAATATTGATTTTATGCATAGATTAAAAAAAAATCTTAAATCATCCATTAAAATATTTTTTTTTAAATTTAAAAAAAAAAATCAAAAATCATCCATTGAAATGTTCTTTGTAGTGAATGAAATCATAAACTAACTAAAGGAAACAAAAAAAATTGTTCCTTTTAAAAATATTCAATATTAATTTTTATACGTAGATTTAAAAATAAATCTAAAGTCATCCATTGAAATGTTCTTTTGAAGTGTATGTCATCATAAACTAACTGAAAGAAACAAAAAACATGGTTATTTTTAATGATATTCAATAACAATTTTTATGCTTCGATTTTAAGAAATCTAAAACCATCCATTGAAATGTTCTTTTATGGTTTATGTTATCAGAAACTTACTAAAAGAAACAAAAAAAAAAAACATTGTTCATTTTAAAAATATTCAATATTGATTTTTATGCTAATCGCTAAGATTATATAAAAATTAATATATGGGAGACATTTTTAAAAATTTAAAAAAAAAATATCAAAAATCATCCATTGAAATGCTCTTTTTTAGTGAATCTAATCATAAACTAAGTAAAAGAAACGAAAAAAAAATGGTTCCTTTAAAAGATATTCAATATTGATTTTTATGCATAGATTTTAAAAATGAATTTAAAATCACTCATTGAAATGTTCTTTTTTAGTGTGTGTACTCATAAACTAATTAAAAGAAGCAAAAAACATTGTTGATTTTACAAATATTCAATAATGATTTTTATGCATAGATTTTAAAAATAATCTAAAATCATCCATTGAACTGTTCGTTTATAGTGTATGTAATCATAAACTAACTAAAAGAAACAAAATAAAAATCGTTCTTTTTAAAAATATTCAATATTAATTTGTAGCTTAGATTTAAAAAAAAATCTAAACTTATACATTGAAATATTCTTTTATAAGGAATGTACTCACAAACTTACTAAAAGAAACAGAAAAACCCGGTTCATTTTGCATATATTCAATATTGATTTTATGCATAGATTAAAAAAAAAATCTAAAATCATCCATTAAAATATTTTTTTTTTTAAATTTAAAAAAAAAATCAAAAATCATCCATTGAAATGTTCTTTGTAGTGAATGTATTCATAAACTAACTAAAGGAAACAAAAAAACATTGTTCCTTTTAAAGATATTCAAAATTGATTTTTATGCATAGATTTAAAAAAGAATTTAAAATCACTCATTGAAATGTTCTTTTTTAGTGTATGTACTCATAAACTAACTAAAAAAACAAAAAACATGGATCATTTTACAAATATTCAATATTGATTTCTATGCATAGATTTAAAAAAAATCTAAAATCATCCATTGAATATTCTTTTATAGTGAATGTAATCATAAACTAAATAAAAACCAGTAAGGACGCTATCTTCAGCAAGGCTGAAGCTATAATACTTTTCACTTTGTGTCACTATAAAAAAAACTAAATTAATAGTTTTCATGCCTCCCTAACAACATAACTGTAATGTTTCAAGTCAATTCGTTAAAAAACAAAAAATTTTTCCATACAATGGTTCAAGTTTTGCGATAAGTGGGCGTAGCCATGCCCACATTTAATCAAAATAGATTTTATTCCTCCCTAAGAACATAACTGTAAAGTTTCAAGTCAATTGGTTAAAAAACAAAAAAGTTTTCCATACAAAGGGTCAATTTTCGCTATAAAAGTGCGTGGCCACGCCCACTTTTAATCAAAATAGTTTTCATTCCTCCCTAAGAGCATAACTTTAAAATTTCAAGTCAATTGGTTAAAAAACAAAAAAGTTTTCCATACAATGGGTCAATTTTCGCTATAAGTAGGCGTGGCTACGCCCACTTTTGGTCAAAATAGTTTTCATTCCTCCCTAAGAACATAACTGTAAAGTTTTAAGTCAATTGGTTAAAAAACAAAAAAGTTTTCCATACAACGGGTCAATTTGCACTAAAAAAGGGCGTGGCCACGCCCACTTTTGGTCAAAGTAGTTTTCATTCCTCCCTAAGAACATAACTGTAAAGTTTCAAGTCAATTGGTTAAAAAACAAAAAAGTTTTCCATATAACGGGTCAATTTTTGCTATAAGTAGGCGTGGCTACGCCCACTTTTGGTTAAAATGGTTTTCATTCCTCCCTAAGAATATAACTGTAAAGTTTCAAGTCAATTGGTTAAAAAACAAAAAAGTTTTCCATACAAAGGGTCAAGTTAAGCTATAAGTGGGCGTGGCCACGCCCACTTTTGATCAAAATAGTTTTCATTCCTCCCTAAGAGCATAACTGCAAAGTTTCAAGTCAATTGGTTAACAAACAAAAAAGTTTTCCATACAACGGGTCAATTTTCGCTATAAGTGGGCGTGGCTACGCCTGGCTACGCCCACTTTTGGTCAAAATAGTTTTCATTCCTCTCTAAGAACATAACTATAAAGTTTCAAGTCAATTGGTTAAAAAACAAAAAAGTTTTCCATACAACGGGTAAATTTTCGCTATAAGTGGGCGTGGCTACGCGTGGTGACGCCCACTTTTGGTCAAAACAGTTTTCATTCCTCCCCAGAACATAACTTTAAAATTTCAAGTCAATTGGTTAAAAAACAAAAAAGTTTTCCATACAACGACGTGAATATTGCTTCTCTTCCTCTTCTTCATTTTGTATGGGGGCTACCAGTTCCAGATGTCCAATCTCAAAGAAACTTTCAGGCATGTAGTCGGACTATGTAAAACTACTATGTTTAAAATTTCAGCACTCTATCGTACAAAACAAAAAAGTTTCCCATACAACAATTCAAGTTTTGTTCATTTTACTTATTCTTTTCGTATGGGGGCTACCAGTTCCAGTGGTCCGATATGGCTGGATCCGACAAATGAGTTGATCGCACAAAAAAGAAGTCTATGTGCAAAATTTCAGCTAGATATCTTTAAAACTGTGAGAGGAGATTGTATATATACAGACAGACGGACGGACCGACGGACATAGCTTTATCAACTTGTCTTGTCGTCCTGATCAAGAATATATATACTTTATATAGTCGCAAGTGAATATTTCTGTGTGTTACAAACTTCAGGACAAAGTTATTATACTATTTCACATACGTGAAAAGTATAAAAAATCAAAAGTCATCCATTGAAATGATCTTTTCAAGTGTATGTAGTCATAAATTAACTAAAAGAAACAAAAAACATGGTTATTTTTAATGATATTCAATAATGATTTTAATGCTTAGATTTTAAAAAATCTAAAACCATCCATTGAAATGTTCTTTTATGGTTTATGTTTGTTTGTTTATGTTATCAGAAACTTACTAAAAAACCAGTAAGGACGCTATCTTCAGCAAGGCTGAAGCTATAATACTTTTCACGTTGTGTCACTAAAAAACTAAATGAATAGTTTTCATGCCTCCCTAACAACATAACTGTAAGGTTTCAAGTCAATTGGTTAAAAAACAAAAAAGTTTTCCATACAGCGGTTAAAGTTTTGCGATAAGTGGGCGTGGCTACGCTCACTTTGGGTCAAAATAGTTTTCATGCCTCCCTAAGAACATAACTGTAAAGTTTCAAGTCAATTGGTTAAAAAACAAAAAAGTTTTCCATACAACGGGTCAATTTTCACTAAAAAAGAGCGTGCCCACGCCCACTTTTGGTCAACATTGTTTTCATTCCTCCCTAAGAACATAACTGTAAAGTATCAAGTCAATTGGTTAAAAAACACAAAAGTTTTCCATACAACGGGTCAAATTTCGCTATAAAAGGGCGTGGCCGCGCCCACTTTTGGGCAAAATCGTTTTCATTCCTCCCTAAGAAGATAACTGTAAGGTTTCAAGTCAATTTGTCAATTTTCGCTAAAAAAAAGGCGTGGGCACGCCCACTTTTGGTCAAAATAGTTTTCATTCCTCCCTAAGAACATAACTGCAAAGTTTCAAGTCAATTGGTTGAAAAACAAAAAAGTTGTCCATACAACGGGTCAAATTTCGCTAGAAGTGGGCGTGGCTACGCTCACTTTGGGTCAAAATAGTTTTCATGCCTCCCTAAGAACATAACTGTAAAGTTTCAAGTCAATTGGTTAAAAAACAAAAAAGTTTTCCATACAACGGGTCAAATTTGGCTATAAAAGGGCGTGGCCACGCCCACTTTTGGTCAAAATAGTTTTCATTCCTCCCTTAGAACATAACTGTAAAGTTTCAAGTCAATTGGTTAAAAAACACAAAAGTTTTCCATACAACGGGTCAAATTTCGCTATAAAAGGGCGTGGCCACGCCCACTTTTGGTCAAAATGGTTTTCATTCCTCCCTAAGAACATAACTGTAAAGTTTCAAGTCAATTGGTTAAAAAACAAAAAAGTTTTCCATACAACGGGTCAAATTTCGCTATAAAAGGGCGTGGCCGCGCCCACTTTTGGTCAAAATTGTTTTCATTCCTCCCAAAGAACATAACTATAAGTTTCAAGTCAATTGGTTAAAAAACACAAAAGTTTTCCATACAACGGGTCAAATTTCGCTATAAAAGGGCGTGGCCACGCCC
This sequence comes from Phortica okadai, assembly GCA_034638295.1. NCBI lineage: Eukaryota > Metazoa > Arthropoda > Insecta > Diptera > Drosophilidae > Phortica > Phortica okadai. Next base: position 24,141,961 of record CM067851.1, on the reverse strand, counting down.
ACTTTTGGTCAAAATAGTTTTCATTCCTCCCTAAGAACATAACTGTAAAGTTTCAAGTCAATTCGTTGAAAAACAAAAAAGTTTTCCATACAACGGGTCAATTTTTGCTATAAGTGGGCGTGGCTACGCCCACTTTTGGTCAAAATGGTTTTCATTCCTCCCTAAGAACATAACTGTAAAGTTTCAAGTCAATTGGTTAAAAAACAAAAAAGTTTTCCATACAACGGGTCAATTTTCGCTATAAGTGGGCGTGGCTACCCCTGGCTACGCCCACTTTTGGTCAAAATAGTTTTCATTCCTTCCTAAGAACATAACTTTAAAATTTCAAGTCAATTGGTTAAAAAACAAAAAAGTTTTTCATACAACGGGTCAATTTTCGCTAGAAGTGGGCGTGGCTACGCATGGCTACGCCCACTTTTGGTCAAAATAGTTTTCATTCCTCCCCAAGAACATAACTTTAAAATTTCAAGTCAATTGGTTGAAAAACAAAAAAGTTGTCCATACAACGACGTGAATATTGCTTCTCTTCCTCTTCTTCATTTTGTATGGGAGCTACCAGTTCCAGATGTCCAATCTCATTGAAACTTTCAGGCATGTAGTCGGACTATGTAGAACTACTATGTTTAAAATTTCAGCACTCTATCATACAAAACAAAAAAGTTTTCCATACAACGATTCAAGTTTTGTTCATTTTTCTTCTTCTTTTCGTATGGGGGCTACCAGTTCCAGTGGTCCGATATGGCCGGTTCCGACCAATGATTTGACTGCACGAATAAGAAGTCTCTGTGCAAAATTTCAGCTCGATATCTTCAAAACTGTGGGAGGAGATTGTATATATATAGACAGACGGACAGACGGACAGACGGACATGGCTAAATCAACTCGTCTTGTCGTCCTGATCAAGAATATATATACTTTATATAGTCGGAAATGAATATTTCGATCTGTTACAAACTTCAGCACAAAGTTATTATACTGTTTCACATACGTGAAAAGTATAAAAAATCTAATATCATTCATTGGAATGCTCTTTTGTAGTGTATGTTATTATAAACTAACTAAAAGAAACAAAAAAAAAATGATTCCTTTTAAAAATATTCATTTTTAATTTTTATGCATAGATTTTAATAAATTTAAAATCATCCATTGAAATGTTCTTTCATAGTGGATGTAATCATAAACAAACTAAAAGAAACAAAAAAAAAACATTGTTATTTTTCAAAATATTCAATATGGATTTTTATGCTCCATTTAAATGTTCTCTTGTAGTGTACGTAATCATAAACGAACTAAAAGAAACAAAAAAAAACAAGGTTCCTTTTTAATATATTCAATATTAATTTTAATGCATATATTTAAAAAAAAAAATGAAAAAATCATCCATTGAAATGTTCTTTTTTAGTGAACGTTATCATAAAAAAACATGGTTCCTTTTAAAAATATTCAATATTTATTTTTATGCATAGATTTAAAAAAAAAATCTAAAATCATCCATGAAATATTCTTTTGTGGTGTATGCAATCAAAAACTAACTAAAAGAAACAAAACCAGTAAGGACGCTATCTTCAGCAAGGCTGAAGCTATAATACTTTTCACGTTGTGTCACTAAAAAACTAAATGAATAGTTTTCATGCCTCCCTAACAACATAACTGTAAGGTTTCAAGTCAATTGGTTAAAAAACAAAAAAGTTTTCCATACAGCGGTTCAAGTTTTGCGATAAGTGGGCGTGGCTACGCTCACTTTGGGTCAAAATAGTTTTCATGCCTCCCTAAGAACATAACTGTAAAGTTTCAAGTCAATTGGTTAAAAAACAAAAAAGTTTTCCATACAACGGGTCAATTTTCACTAAAAAAGAGCGTGGCCACGCCCACTTTTGGTCAACATTGTTTTCATTCCTCCCTAAGAACATAACTGTAAAGTTTCAAGTCAATTGGTTAAAAAACAAAAAAGTTTTCCATACAACGGGTCAAATTTCGCTATAAAAGGGCGTGGCCGCGCCCACTTTTAGGCAAAATCGTTTTCATTCCTCCCTAAGAAGATAACTGTAAGGTTTCAAGTCAATTGGTCAATTTTCGCTAAAAAAAGGCGTGGGCACGCCCACTTTTGGTCAAAATAGTTTTCATTCCTCCCTAAGAACATAACTGCAAAGTTTCAAGTCAATTGGTTGAAAAACAAAAAAGTTGTGTATACAACGGGTCCAATTTCGCTAGAAGTGGGCGTGGCTACGCTCACTTTGGGTCAAAATAGTTTTCATGCCTCCCTAAGAACATAACTGTAAAGTTTCAAGTCAATTGGTTAAAAAACAAAAAAGTTTTCCATACAACGAGTCAAATTTCGCTATAAAAGGGCGTGCCCGCGCCCACTTTTGGTCAAAATTGTTTTCATTCCTCCCTAAGAACATAACTGTAAAGTTTCAAGTCAATTGGTTAAAAAACACAAAAGTTTTCCATACAACGGGTCAAATTTCGCTATAAAAGGGCGTGGCCACGCCCACTTTTGGTCAAAATAGTTTTCATTCCTCCCTAAGAACATAACTGTAAAGTTTCAAGTCAATTGGTTAAAAAACAAAAAAGTTTTCCATACAACGGGTCAAATTTCGCTATAAAAAAGCGTGGCCGCGCCCACTTTTGGTCAAAATTGTTTTCATTCCTCCCTAAGAACATAACTGTAAAGTTTCAAGTCAATTGGTTAAAAAACACAAAAGTTTTCCATACATCGGGTCAAATTTCGCTATAAAAGGGCGTGGCCACGCCCACTTTTGGTCAAAATAGTTTTCATTCCTCCCTTAGAACATAACTGTAAAGTTTTAAGTCAATTGGTTAAAAAACAAAAAAGTTTTCCATACAACGGGTCAATTTGCACTAAAAAAGGGCGTGGCCACGCCCACTTTTGGTCAAAGTAGTTTTCATTCCTCCCTAAGAACATAACTGTAAAGTTTCAAGTCAATTGGTTAAAAAACACAAAAGTTTTCCATACATCGGGTCAAATTTCGCTATAAAAGGGTGTGGCCACGCCCACTTTTGGTCAAAATAGTTTTCATTCCTCCCTTAGAACATAACTGTAAAGTTTTAAGTCAATTGGTTAAAAAACAAAAAAGTTTTCCATACAACGGGTCAAATTTCGCTATAAAAAAGCGTGGCCGCGCCCACTTTTGGTCAAAATTGTTTTCATTCCTCCCTAAGAACATAACTGTAAAGTTTCAAGTCAATTGGTTAAAAAACACAAAAGTTTTCCATACATCGGGTCAAATTTCGCTATAAAAGGGCGTGGCCACGCCCACTTTTGGTCAAAATAGTTTTCATTCCTCCCTAAGAACATAACTGTAAAGTTTCAAGTCAATTGGTTAAAAAACAAAAAAGTTTTCCATACAACGGGTCAAATTTCGCTATAAAAAAGCGTGGCCGCGCCCACTTTTGGTCAAAATTGTTTTCATTCCTCCCTAAGAACATAACTGTAAAGTTTCAAGTCAATTGGTTAAAAAACACAAAAGTTTTCCATACATCGGGTCAAATTTCGCTATAAAAGGGCGTGGCCACGCCCACTTTTGGTCAAAATAGTTTTCATTCCTCCCTAAGAACATAACTGTAAAGTTTCAAGTCAATTGGTTAAAAAACACAAAAGTTTTCCATACAACGGGTCAAATTTCGCTATAAAAAAGCGTGGCCGCGCCCACTTTTGGTCAAAATTGTTTTCATTCCTCCCTAAGAACATAACTGTAAAGTTTCAAGTCAATTGGTTAAAAAACAAAAAAGTTTTCCATACAAAGGGTCAATTTTCGCTATAAAAGTGCGTGGCCACGCCCACTTTTAATCAAAATAGTTTTCATTCCTCCCTAAGAGCATAACTTTAAAATTTCAAGTCAATTGGTTAAAAAACAAAAAAGTTTTCCATACAACGGGTCAATTTTCGCTATAAGTAGGCGTGGCTACGCCCACTTTTGGTCAAAATAGTTTTCATTCCTCCCTAAGAACATAACTGTAAAGTTTTAAGTCAATTGGTTAAAAAACAAAAAAGTTTTCCATACAACGGGTCAATTTGCACTAAAAAAGGGCGTGGCCACGCCCACTTTTGGTCAAAGTAGTTTTCATTCCTCCCTAAGAACATAACTGTAAAGTTTCAAGTCAATTGGTTAAAAAACAAAAAAGTTTTCCATACAACGGGTCAATTTTTGCTATAAGTAGGCGTGGCTACGCCCACTTTTGGTTAAAATGGTTTTCATTCCTCCCTAAGAATATAACTGTAAAGTTTCAAGTCAATTGGTTAAAAAACAAAAAAGTTTTCCATACAAAGGGTCAAGTTAAGCTATAAGTGGGCGTGGCCACGCCCACTTTTGATCAAAATAGTTTTCATTCCTCCCTAAGAGCATAACTGCAAAGTTTCAAGTCAATTGGTTAACAAACAAAAAAGTTTTCCATACAACGGGTCAATTTTCGCTATAAGTGGGCGTGGCTACGCCTGGCTACGCCCACTTTTGGTCAAAATAGTTTTCATTCCTCTCTAAGAACATAACTATAAAGTTTCAAGTCAATTGGTTAAAAAACAAAAAAGTTTTCCATACAACGGGTAAATTTTCGCTATAAGTGGGCGTGGCTACGCGTGGTGACGCCCACTTTTGGTCAAAACAGTTTTCATTCCTCCCCAGAACATAACTTTAAAATTTCAAGTCAATTGGTTAAAAAACAAAAAAGTTTTCCATACAACGACGTGAATATTGCTTCTCTTCCTCTTCTTCATTTTGTATGGGGGCTACCAGTTCCAGATGTCCAATCTCAAAGAAACTTTCAGGCATGTAGTCGGACTATGTAAAACTACTATGTTTAAAATTTCAGCACTCTATCGTACAAAACAAAAAAGTTTCCCATACAACAATTCAAGTTTTGTTCATTTTACTTATTCTTTTCGTATGGGGGCTACCAGTTCCAGTGGTCCGATATGGCTGGATCCGACAAATGAGTTGATCGCACAAAAAAGAAGTCTATGTGCAAAATTTCAGCTAGATATCTTTAAAACTGTGAGAGGAGATTGTATATATAAAGACAGACGGACGGACCGACGGACATAGCTTTATCAACTTGTCTTGTCGTCCTGATCAAGAATATATATACTTTATATAGTCGCAAGTGAATATTTCTGTGTGTTACAAACTTCAGGACAAAGTTATTATACTATTTCACATACGTGAAAAGTATAAAAAATCAAAAGTCATCCATTGAAATGATCTTTTCAAGTGTATGTAGTCATAAATTAACTAAAAGAAACAAAAAACATGGTTATTTTTAATGATATTCAATAATGATTTTAATGCTTAGATTTTAAAAAATCTAAAACCATCCATTGAAATGTTCTTTTATGGTTTATGTTTGTTTGTTTATGTTATCAGAAACTTACTAAAAAACCAGTAAGGACGCTATCTTCAGCAAGGCTGAAGCTATAATACTTTTCACGTTGTGTCACTAAAAAACTAAATGAATAGTTTTCATGCCTCCCTAACAACATAACTGTAAGGTTTCAAGTCAATTGGTTAAAAAACAAAAAAGTTTTCCATACAGCGGTTCAAGTTTTGCGATAAGTGGGCGTGGCTACGCTCACTTTGGGTCAAAATAGTTTTCATGCCTCCCTAAGAACATAACTGTAAAGTTTCAAGTCAATTGGTTAAAAAACAAAAAAGTTTTCCATACAACGGGTCAATTTTCACTAAAAAAGAGCGTGCCCACGCCCACTTTTGGTCAACATTGTTTTCATTCCTCCCTAAGAACATAACTGTAAAGTATCAAGTCAATTGGTTAAAAAACACAAAAGTTTTCCATACAACGGGTCAAATTTCGCTATAAAAGGGCGTGGCCGCGCCCACTTTTGGGCAAAATCGTTTTCATTCCTCCCTAAGAAGATAACTGTAAGGTTTCAAGTCAATTTGTCAATTTTCGCTAAAAAAAAGGCGTGGGCACGCCCACTTTTGGTCAAAATAGTTTTCATTCCTCCCTAAGAACATAACTGCAAAGTTTCAAGTCAATTGGTTGAAAAACAAAAAAGTTGTCCATACAACGGGTCAAATTTCGCTAGAAGTGGGCGTGGCTACGCTCACTTTGGGTCAAAATAGTTTTCATGCCTCCCTAAGAACATAACTGTAAAGTTTCAAGTCAATTGGTTAAAAAACAAAAAAGTTTTCCATACAACGGGTCAAATTTGGCTATAAAAGGGCGTGGCCACGCCCACTTTTGGTCAAAATAGTTTTCATTCCTCCCTTAGAACATAACTGTAAAGTTTCAAGTCAATTGGTTAAAAAACACAAAAGTTTTCCATACAACGGGTCAAATTTCGCTATAAAAGGGCGTGGCCACGCCCACTTTTGGTCAAAATGGTTTTCATTCCTCCCTAAGAACATAACTGTAAAGTTTCAAGTCAATTGGTTAAAAAACAAAAAAGTTTTCCATACAACGGGTCAAATTTCGCTATAAAAGGGCGTGGCCGCGCCCACTTTTGGTCAAAATTGTTTTCATTCCTCCCAAAGAACATAACTGTAAAGTTTCAAGTCAATTGGTTAAAAAACACAAAAGTTTTCCATACAACGGGTCAAATTTCGCTATAAAAGGGCGTGGCCACGCCCACTTTTGGTCAAAATAGTTTTCATTCCTCCCTAAGAACATAACTGTAAAGTTTCAAGTCAATTCGTTGAAAAACAAAAAAGTTTTCCATACAACGGGTCAATTTTTGCTATAAGTGGGCGTGGCTACGCCCACTTTTGGTCAAAATGGTTTTCATTCCTCCCTAAGAACATAACTGTAAAGTTTCAAGTCAATTGGTTAAAAAACAAAAAAGTTTTCCATACAACGGGTCAATTTTCGCTATAAGTGGGCGTGGCTACCCCTGGCTACGCCCACTTTTGGTCAAAATAGTTTTCATTCCTTCCTAAGAACATAACTTTAAAATTTCAAGTCAATTGGTTAAAAAACAAAAAAGTTTTTCATACAACGGGTCAATTTTCGCTAGAAGTGGGCGTGGCTACGCATGGCTACGCCCACTTTTGGTCAAAATAGTTTTCATTCCTCCCCAAGAACATAACTTTAAAATTTCAAGTCAATTGGTTGAAAAACAAAAAAGTTGTCCATAGAACGACGTGAATATTGCTTCTCTTCCTCTTCTTCATTTTGTATGGGAGCTACCAGTTCCAGATGTCCAATCTCATTGAAACTTTCAGGCATGTAGTCGGACTATGTAGAACTACTATGTTTAAAATTTCAGCACTCTATCATACAAAACAAAAAAGTTTTCCATACAACGATTCAAGTTTTGTTCATTTTTCTTCTTCTTTTCGTATGGGGGCTACCAGTTCCAGTGGTCCGATATGGCCGGTTCCGACCAATGATTTGACTGCACGAATAAGAAGTCTCTGTGCAAAATTTCAGCTCGATATCTTCAAAACTGTGGGAGGAGATTGTATATATATAGACAGACGGACAGACGGACAGACGGACATGGCTAAATCAACTCGTCTTGTCGTCCTGATCAAGAATATATATACTTTATATAGTCGGAAATGAATATTTCGATCTGTTACAAACTTCAGCACAAAGTTATTATACTGTTTCACATACGTGAAAAGTATAAAAAATCTAATATCATTCATTGGAATGCTCTTTTGTAGTGTATGTTATTATAAACTAACTAAAAGAAACAAAAAAAAAATGATTCCTTTTAAAAATATTCATTTTTAATTTTTATGCATAGATTTTAATAAATTTAAAATCATCCATTGAAATGTTCTTTCATAGTGGATGTAATCATAAACAAACTAAAAGAAACAAAAAAAAAACATTGTTATTTTTCAAAATATTCAATATGGATTTTTATGCTCCATTTAAATGTTCTCTTGTAGTGTACGTAATCATAAACGAACTAAAAGAAACAAAAAAAAACAAGGTTCCTTTTTAATATATTCAATATTAATTTTAATGCATATATTTAAAAAAAAAAATGAAAAAATCATCCATTGAAATGTTCTTTTTTAGTGAACGTTATCATAAAAAAACATGGTTCCTTTTAAAAATATTCAATATTTATTTTTATGCATAGATTTAAAAAAAAAATCTAAAATCATCCATGAAATATTCTTTTGTGGTGTATGCAATCAAAAACTAACTAAAAGAAACAAAACCAGTAAGGACGCTATCTTCAGCAAGGCTGAAGCTATAATACTTTTCACGTTGTGTCACTAAAAAACTAAATGAATAGTTTTCATGCCTCCCTAACAACATAACTGTAAGGTTTCAAGTCAATTGGTTAAAAAACAAAAAAGTTTTCCATACAGCGGTTCAAGTTTTGCGATAAGTGGGCGTGGCTACGCTCACTTTGGGTCAAAATAGTTTTCATGCCTCCCTAAGAACATAACTGTAAAGTTTCAAGTCAATTGGTTAAAAAACAAAAAAGTTTTCCATACAACGGGTCAATTTTCACTAAAAAAGAGCGTGGCCACGCCCACTTTTGGTCAACATTGTTTTCATTCCTCCCTAAGAACATAACTGTAAAGTTTCAAGTCAATTGGTTAAAAAACAAAAAAGTTTTCCATACAACGGGTCAAATTTCGCTATAAAAGGGCGTGGCCGCGCCCACTTTTAGGCAAAATCGTTTTCATTCCTCCCTAAGAAGATAACTGTAAGGTTTCAAGTCAATTGGTCAATTTTCGCTAAAAAAAGGCGTGGGCACGCCCACTTTTGGTCAAAATAGTTTTCATTCCTCCCTAAGAACATAACTGCAAAGTTTCAAGTCAATTGGTTGAAAAACAAAAAAGTTGTGTATACAACGGGTCCAATTTCGCTAGAAGTGGGCGTGGCTACGCTCACTTTGGGTCAAAATAGTTTTCATGCCTCCCTAAGAACATAACTGTAAAGTTTCAAGTCAATTGGTTAAAAAACAAAAAAGTTTTCCATACAACGAGTCAAATTTCGCTATAAAAGGGCGTGCCCGCGCCCACTTTTGGTCAAAATTGTTTTCATTCCTCCCTAAGAACATAACTGTAAAGTTTCAAGTCAATTGGTTAAAAAACACAAAAGTTTTCCATACAACGGGTCAAATTTCGCTATAAAAGGGCGTGGCCACGCCCACTTTTGGTCAAAATAGTTTTCATTCCTCCCTAAGAACATAACTGTAAAGTTTCAAGTCAATTCGTTGAAAAACAAAAAAGTGTTCCATACAACGGGTCAATTTTTGCTATAAGTGGGCGTGGCTACGCCCACTTTTGGTCAAAATAGTTTTCATTCCTCTCTAAGAACATAACTGTAAAGTTTCAAGTCAATTGGTTAAAAAACAAAAAAGTTTTCCATACAACGGGTCAATTTTCGCTATAAGTGGGCGTGGCTACCCCTGGCTACGCCCACTTTTGGTCAAAATAGATTTCATTCCTCCCTAAGAACATAACTTTAAAATTTCAAGTCAATTGGTTAAGAAACAAAAAAGTTTTCCATACAACGGGTCAATTTTCGCTATAAGTGGGCGTGGCTACCCCTGGCTACGCCCACTTTTGGTCAAAATAGATTTCATTCCTCCCTAAGAACATAACTTTAAAATTTCAAGTCAATTGGTTAAGAAACAAAAAAGTTTTCCATACAACGACGTGAATATGGCTTCTCTTCCTCTTCTTCATTTTGTATGGGAGCTACCAGTTCCAGATGTCCAATCTCATTGAAACTTTCAGGCATGTAGTCGGACTATGTAGAACTACTATGTTTAAAATTTCAGCACTCTATCATACAAAACAAAAAAGTTTTCCATACAACGATTCAAGTTTTGTTCATTTTTCTTCTTCTTTTCGTATGGGGGCTACCAGTTCCAGTGGTCCGATATGGCCGGTTCCGACCAATGATTTGACTGCACGAATAAGAAGTCTCTGTGCAAAATTTCAGCTCGATATCTTCAAAACTGTGGGAGGAGATTGTATATATACAGACAGACGGACAGACGGACATGGCTAAATCAACTCGTCTTGTCGTCCTGATCAAGAATATATATACTTTATATAGTCGGAAATTAATATTTCGATCTGTTACAAACTTCAGCACAAAGTTATTATACTATTTCACATACGTGAAAAGTATAAAAACATGGTTCTTTTTAAAAATATTCAATATTAATTTTTATACTCTTCACGCAAGTGAATAGGATTATAACTTTGTCCTGAAGTTTGTAACAGCAAGAAGGAGGGGAGGGTGACCCCATAAAGTATATATATTCTTGATCAGCTCGACAAGACGAGTTGATATAGCCATGTCCGTCTGTCCGTCTGTCTGTGAATATGCTATCTCCTCCCACAGTTTTTAAGATATCGAGCTAAAATTTTGCTGGGAGTCTTCTCTAATGTGTGGTCAAATCATTGGTCGGAACCGGCCATATCGGATTATTGGAACTAGTAGCCCCCATACGAAATGAAGAAGAAAAACAAATTTTAATCGTTATATGGAAAACTTTTTTGTTTTGAAAGATAGAGAGCTGAAATTTCAAACATAGTAGTTTAACATAGTCCGACATAATGCCTGAAAGTTTCATTGAGATCGGGCAACTAGAACTGGTAGCTGCCATACAAAATGAAGAAGAGGAAGAGAAATTAAGATTTAACGTCGTTGTATGGAAAACTTTTTTGTTTCTTAACCAATTGACATGAAACTTCACAGTTATGTTCTTGGGGAGGCATTAAAACTATTTTGACAAAAATGGGCATGGTTACGCCCACTTTAACCAAAAATCAATAATTTGCATATCTCCGGCACCCAATGAGCAAAAACAATGAAAATTTGTATATAGGCTAATTAGATGAAGAGAAAATATATTCAGTCAAAAAAATAGGCGTGGCACAAGAAATAAGCGTGAAGAGTATTTAAGCTTCAGCCCTGCTGAAGTTAGCGTCCTTACTGGTTATGCATTATTTTTATGAAAAAACCAGTAAGGACGCTATAGTCGAGTATACTCGACAATAAAATACCCTGCACACACAGTAAGCGGTGCAACACCCCAAATCTACAAATAAATATCAATTTGCTATCGCCCGAACAAATAATGTTCAAAATATCAAGTATATCGGTCAAAAAATGTGAAATTTACGAAAATTTAAAGTTTGTTGGTCATTGAGGGGTAACTTTCAATAAGAGGGGAATTTTGTGGTATGCAGTTTTACAGATACATCTTTACTGAGCTTGTCTATCAGGTTCGTACCTATAATAGTTTTGAAGATACAGCAATTTTAAGAAAACAACTGGGGAAGGGGAAATGAAGAGGAGGGGGAAAAATTGTGGTATGCAGTTTTCTAGAGCTACTTATACTGAGACTACATACCGACTTTCATTTTTCTATCTCTTTGAATGTTCGAGTTATAGCATTTTAAAAAAGTGGGTGGTGCTGGATGGGCGGGAAGGAGTGGGCGTGGCACAAAACCGTTCAAACTTGATCTGCTGCCGAGCATCACGAGTCTACCCTCCAAATTTCAAGTCTCTAGCTATTATGTTTCTGAGAACCATTGGTGAATACGGACGGACAGACAGACAGACAGACGGACAGACGGACGGACATGGCTTAATCAATTTCTCTTGTCGTCCTGATTAAGAATATATATACTTTATAGGGTCCCCCTGCCCTCCTTCTGTGCGTTACATACATTTCGCTCAAACAAACACAATATACCCTGACACACTGTATGTGCAGGGTATAAAAACATGGTTCTTTTTATATATATTCAATATTGATTTTCATGCATAATTTAAAAAAAAAAAACTAAAATCATCCATTGAAATGTTCTTTTGTAGTGTACGTAATCATAAACGAACTAAAAGAAACAAAATAACATGGTTCCTTTTTAATATATTCAATATTAATTTTTATGGATAGATTTAAAAAAAAAAAATCAAAAATCATCCATTGAAATGCTCTTGTTTGGTGTATGTAATCATAAACTAACTAAAAGAAACCAAAAAAATGGTTGTTATTATAAATATTCAATATTAATTTTTATGCATAGATTTAAAAAAAATCAAAAATTATCCATTGAAATGCTCTTTTTTAGTGAATCTAATCATAAACTAAGTAAAAGAAATAAAAAATAAAAAAAAAATGGTTCCTTTTAAAGATATTCAATATTGATTTTTATGCTAAGGCTTAAGAATATATAAAAAACTGTAAGGGCGGCATAGTAGAGTGTTCTCAACTATATAATACTCTGTACACACACACCTATGTTTATGACATGTTAAACTTTCGCCGACAGCCAAAGCAGTGTACCACGATATGGATTGTGTATTTGGTAATGTAAGGCAGGGCTCAGAGCGCAATGTTGCCATTAGATGGCGCTTTAGTACGGATTTTGTTACAAAGCATTGCTGCAAAATTTTAGTTTGTTGGTATACAGTTTTAAAGAGGTATGTTAACTGAGTTAGCATACAAAATTTCAGCATTGTATTTTTTATACATTAGGAGATACAGCAATTTAAAAAAAAAACCAGTAAGGACGCTAACTTCAGCAAGGCTAAAGCTTATATACTCTTCACGCTTATTTCTTGTGCCACGCCCATTTTTTTTTTGTTCTCTTCTTCTAATTAGCCTATATACAAATGTTCATTGCTTTTGCTCATTCGGTACCGGAGATATGCAAATTATTAATTTTTGGTAAAAGTGTGCGTAACCATTCCCATTTTTGTCAAAATAGTTTTAATGCCTTAACAAGAACATAACTGTGAAGTTTCAAGTCAATTGGTTAAGAATCTTGCTTCTCTTCCTTTTCTTCATTTTGTATGACAAGTACCAGTTCAAGTGTCCGATCTCAATGAAACTTTCAGGCATTTAGACTACATACAACTACTATGTTTAAAATTTCAGCCCTCTATCTTACAAGACAATAAAAATTTTCATACAATGATTCAAGTTTTGTTCACTTTAGTTCTTCTTTTTGTATGGGGACTAACAGTTCCAATGGTCCGATATGGCTGGATCCGACAAATGAGTTGATTGCACAAATAAGAAGTCTCTGTGCGAAATTTCAGCTCGATATCTTAAAAACTGTGTGAGGAGATTGCATATATACAGGCAGACGGACGGACAGACGCACATGGCTAAATCAACTTGTCTTGTTGTCATGATCAAAAATATATATACTTTATATAGTCGCATGTGAATATTTCTATGAGTTACAAACTTCAGCACAAACTTATAATACTATTCACTAACGTGAAAACTATAATGACCTTTGGTTGTACTCGATGGGCGGGAAGGAATGGGCGTGGCAAAAATTCCTTTAAACATGATCTAGTGTTCCCCACACGAGTCTATCTTCCAAATTTCAAGTCTCTAGCTCTTACAGTTTTCGAGAACCATTGGTGAGGATGGACGGACAGATAGACAGGGCTATATCAATTCGTCTTGTTATCCTGATCAAGAATATATATACTTTATAGGGCCCCCACGCCTTCTTTTATGCGTTACATACGAACCGTCTCAAACACAGTGTGTGCACAGGGTATAAAGAATAAATGGGAGAAATTTAAAACATTTTTTTTTTTTTTAATCAATCAATGTTCAATGTTTTTTTAATCAATTGAAATGTTCTTTTTTAGCGTATGTAATCATAAACTAACTTAAAGAAACAAAAAACATGGTTATTTTTAATGATATTCAATATTGATTTTTATGCATAGATTTTAAAAATAATCTAAAATCATCCATTGAACTGTTCTTTTATAGTGTATGTAATCATAAACTAACTTAAAGAAACAAAAAACATGGTTCATTTTACATATATTCAATATTGATTTTATGCATAGATTAAAAAAAAATCTAAAATCATCCATTAAAATATTTTTTATAGTGTATGTAATCACAAACTAACTAAAAGAAACATAAAAGCAAGGTTCATTTTAAAAAAAATATTCAATATTGATTTTTATGCTAATCGCTAAGATTATATAAAAATTAATCTATGGGAAAAATTTTAAATTAATTTAATTAAATATTCAATATTGATTTCTATGCATAGATTTAAAAAATAATTTAAAATCATCCATTGAACTGTTCTTTTATAGTGTATGTAATAATAAACTAACTAAAAGAAACAAAAAAACAAGGTTCCTTTTTAATATATTCAATATTAATTTTAATGCATATATTTAAATAAAAATCAAAAATCATCCATTGAAATGTTCTTTTTTAGTGAACGTTATCATAAAAAAACATGGTTCCTTTTAAAAATATTCAATATTTTTTTTTATGCATAGATTTTAAAAAAAAATCTAAAATCATCCATGAAATATTCTTTTGTGGTGTATGCAATCAAAAACTAACTAAAAGAAACAAAAAAACATGGTTCCTTTTAAAAATATTCAATATTAATTTTACGCTATAGTCGAGTATACTCGACAATAAAATACCCTGCACACACAGTAAGCGGTGCAACACCCCAAATCTACAAATAAATATCAATTTGCTATCGCCCGAACAAATAATGTTCAAAATATCAAGTATATCGGTCAAAAAATGTGAAATTTACGAAAATTTAAAGTTTGTTGGTCATTGAGGGGTAACTTTCAATAAGAGGGGAATTTTGTGGTATGCAGTTTTACAGATACATCTTTACTGAGCTTGTCTATCAGGTTCGTACCTATAATAGTTTTGAAGATACAGCAATTTTAAGAAAACAACTGGGGAAGGGGAAATGAAGAGGAGGGGGAAAATTGTGGTATGCAGTTTTGTAGAGCTCTTTATGCTTAGTCTATATACCGACTTTCATGTTTCTATCTCTTTGGATGTTCGAGTTATAGCGTTTTAAAAAGGTGGGCGGTGCTGGATGGGCGGGAAGGAGTGGGCGTGGCACAAAACCATTCAAACTTGATCTGCTGCCGAGCATCACGAGTTTACCCTCCAAATTTCAAGTCTCTAGCTATTATAGTTGCTGAGAACCATTGGTGAATACGGACGGACAGACAGACGGACGGACAAACGGACGGACATGGCTCAATCAATTTCTCTTGTCGTCCTGATCAAGAATATATATACTTTATAGGGTCCCCCTGCCCTCCTTCTGTGCGTTACATACATTTCGCTCAAACAAACAGAATGTGTACAGGGTATAAAAAAAAGGTTGTTTTAAAAAATATTCATTATTAATTTTTATGAATAGATTTTAATAAATTTAAAATCATCCATTGAAATGTTCTTTCATAGTGTATGTAATCATAAACTAACTAAAAGAAACAAAAAAAACATGGTTGCTTTTTAATATATTCAATATTAATTTTTATGGATAGATTTAAAAAAAAAAAATCAAAAATCATCCATTGAAATGCTGTTGTTTGGTGTATGTAATCATAAACTAACTAAAAGATACAAAAAAAACATGGTTGTTTTTATAAATATTCAATATTAATTTTTATGCATAGATTTAAAAAAAATCTAAAGTCATCCATTGAAATGTTCTTTTTAAGTGTATGTAATCATAAACTTACTAAAAGAAACAAAAAATCATGATTCTTTTTAAAAAATATTCAACATTAATTTGTATGCTTAGATTTAAAAAAAATCTAAACTTATACATTGAAATATTCTTTTATAGTGAATGTATTCATAAACTTACTAAAAGAAACAGAAAAACCCGGTTCAATATTGATTTTATGAATAGAATTTAAAATAAATCGAAAATCATCCATTGAAATTTTATTTTGTAGTGTATGTAATCATATACTAACTAAAAGAAAAAAATATATTTTCCTTTTGAAAAAATATATTCAGGGCTAAAAATATATAAAGATGAATAAATGAAAGAAATTTTCAAAAATTTAAAAGCTTTTTTTTAATGAATGTAATCATAAACTAACTAAAAGAAACAAAAAAACATGGTTCTTTTTAAATATATTCAATATTGATTTTCATGCATAATTTAAAAAAAAAAAACTAAAATCATCCATTGAAATGTTCTTTTGTAGTGTATGTCACCATAAACTAATTAAAAGAAACAAAAAAAAAAAAAAAAATGGTTCCTTTTAAAGATATTCAATATTGATTTTTATGCTAAGGCTTAAGAATATATAAAAACCAGTAAGGGCGGCATAGTAGAGTATTCTCAACTATATAATACCCTGTACACACACACCTATGTTTATGACATGTTAAACTTTCGCCGACAGCCAAAGCAGTGTACCACGATATGGATTGTGTATTTGGTAAGGTAAGGCAGGGCTCAGTGCGCAATGTTGCCATTAGATGGCGCTTTAGTACGGATTTTGTTACAAAGCATTGCTGCATAATTTTAGTTTGTTGGTACGCAGTTTTAAAGAGGTATGTTAACTGAGTTAGCATACAAAATTTCAGCATTGTATTTTTTATACATTAGGAGATACAGCAATTTTAAGAAAAACCAGTAAGGACGCTAACTTCAGCAAGGCTAAAGCTTCACGCTTATTTCTTGTGCAACGCCCATTTTTTTTTTTTTTTTGTTCTTTTCTTCTAATTAGCCTATATACAAATTTTCATTGTTTTTGCTCATTGGGTACCGAAGATATGCAAATTATTAATTTTTGGTAAAAGTGTGCGTAACCATTCCCATTTTTGTCAAAATAGTTTTAATGCCTTAACAAGAACATAACTGTGAAGTTTCAAGTCAATTGGTTAAGAATCTTGCTTCTCTTCCTTTTCTTCATTTTGTATGACAGGTACCAGTTCAAGTGTCCGATCTCAATGAAACTTTCAGGCATTTAGACTACATACAACTACTATGTTTAAAATTTCAGCCCTCTATCTTACAAGACAATAAAAATTTTCATACAATGATTCAAGTTTTGTTCACTTTAGATCTTCGTTTTGTATGGGGACTAACAGTTCCAATGGTCCGATATGGCTGGATCCGACAAATGAGTTGATTGCACAAATAAGAAGTCTCTGTGCGAAATTTCAGCTCGATATCTTAAAAACTGTGTGAGGAGATTGCATATATACAGGCAGACGGACGGACAGACGCACATGGCTAAATCAACTTGTCAATAAAATAATAAATCAAGAATAAATGGGAGAAATTTAAAACATTTTTTTTTTTTTTAATCAATGATCATCCATTGAAATGTTCTTTTTTAGCGTATGTAATCATAAACTAACTTAAAGAAACAAAAAACATGGTTGATTTTACAAATGTTCAATATTGATTTTTATGCATAGATTTTAAAAATAATCTAAAATCATAATTGAACTGTTCTTTTATAGTGTATATAATCATAAACTAACTAAAAGAAACAAAAAAAAAATCGTTCTTCTTAAAAATATTCAATATTAATTTGTATGCTTAGATTTAAAAAGAATCTAAACTTATACATTGAAATATTCTTTTATAGTGAATGTACTCATAAACTTACTAAAAGAAACAGAAAAACCCAGTTCATTTTACATATATTCAGTATTGATTTTATGCATAGATTAAAAAAATATATAAAATCATCCATTAAAATATTTTTTATAGTGTATGTAATCACAAACTAACTAAAAGAAACATAAAAACAAGGTTCATTTTAAAAAAAATATTTAATATTGATTTTTATGCTCAGCGCTGAGAAAATGTAAAAATTAATATATGGGAGAAATTTCTAAAAATTAAAAAAAAAAAAATCAAAAATCATCCATTGAAATGTTCTTTTGTAGTGAATGTAATCATAAACTAACTAAAGGAAACAAAAAAACATTGTTCCTTTTAAAAATATTCAATATTAATTTGTAAACGTAGATTTAAAAAAATCTAAAGTCATCCATTGAAATGATCTTTTCCAGTGTATGTAATCATAAACTAACTAAAAGAAACAAAACCAGTAAGGACGCTATCTTCAGCAAGGCTGAAGCTATAATACTTTTCACTTTGTGTCACTATAAAAAACCTAAATGAATAGTTTTCATGCCTCCCTAACAACATAACTGTAATGTTTCAAGTCAATTCGTTAAAAAACAAAAAATTTTTGCATACAACGGTTCAAGTTTTGCGATAAGTGGGCGTAGCCATGCCCAAATTTGGTCAAAATAGTTTTCATTCCTCCCTAAGAACATAACTGTAAAGTTTCAAGTCAATTGGTTAAAAAACAAAAAAGTTTTCCATGCAACGGGTCAATTTTTGCTATAAGTAGGCGTGACTACGCCCACTTTTGGTCAAAATAGTTTTCATTCCTCTCTAGGAACATAACTGTAAAGTTTCAAGTCAATTGATTAAAAAACCAAAAAGTTTTCCATACAAAAGGTCAAGTTAAGCTATAAGTGGGCGTGGCCATGCCCACTTTTGATCAAAATAGTTTTCATTCCTCCCTAAGAGCATAACTGCAAAGTTTCAAGTCAATTGGTTAAAAAACAAAAAAGTTTTCCATACAACGGGTCAATTTTTGCTATAAGTAGGCGTGGCTACGCCCACTTTTGGTCAAAATAGTTTTCATTCCTCTCTAGGAACATAACTGTAAAGTTTTAAGTCAATAGGTTAAAAAACAAAAAAGTTTTCCATACAAAGGGTCAATTTTCGCTATAAAAGGGCGTGGCTACGCCCACTTTTCGTCAAAATAGTTTTCATTCCTCCCTAAGAACATAACTGCAAAGTTTCAAGTCAATTGGTTAAGAAACAAAAAAGTTTTCCATACAACGGGTCAATTTTCGCTATAAGTGGGCGTGGCTACGCCCACTTTTGGTCAAAATAGTTTTCATTCCTCCCTAAGAGCATAACTGCAAAGTTTCAAGTCAATTGGTTAAAAAACAAAAAAGTTTTCCATACAACGGGTCAATTTTCGCTATAAGTAGGCGTGGCTACGCCCACTTTTGGTTAAAATAGTTTTCATTCCTCCCTAAGAACATAACTGTAAAGTTTCAAGTCAATTGGTTGAAAAACAAAAAAGTTTTCCATACAAAGGGTCAAGTTAAGCTATAAGTGGGCGTGGCCACGCCCACTTTTGATCAAAATAGTTTTCATTCCTCCCTAAGAGCATAACTGCAAAGTTTCAAGTCAATTGGTTAAGAAACAAAAAAGTTTTCCATACAATGGGTCAATTTTCGCTATAAGTGGGCGTGGCTACGCCCACTTTTGGTCAAAATAGTTTTCATTCCTCTCTAAAAACATAACTGTAAAGTTTCAAGTCAATTGGTTAAAAAACAAAAAAAGTTTTCCATACAACGGGTAAATTTTCGCTATAAGTGGGCGTGGCTACGCGTGGTTACGCCCACATTTGGTCAAAATAGATTTCATTCCTCCCTAAGAACATAACTTTAAAATTTCAAGTCAATTGGTTAAGAAACAAAAAAGTTTTCCATACAACGACGTGAATATTCCTTCTCTTCCTCTTCTTCATTTTGTATGGGAGCTACCAGTTCCAGATGTCCAATCTCAATGAAACTTTCAGGCATGTAGTCGTAAAACAACTATGTTTAAAATTTCAGCACTCTATTGTACAAAACAAAAAAGTTTTCCATACAACGATTCAAGTTTTGTTCACTTTTCTTCTTCTTTTCGTATGGGAGCTACCTGTTCCAATAATCCGATCATGCTGGTTCCGACGAATGATTCATCGTAATAAATTCTAAGACTCTGTGCAAAGTTTCAGCTCGATAGCTTCAAAACTGAGGGACTAGTTTGCATACATACAGACAGACAGACAGACCGACAGACAGACAGACAGACGGACAGACGGACATGGCTAAATCAACTCGTCTTGTCGTCCTGATCAAGAATATATATACTTTATATAGTCGGAAATTAATATTTTGATCTGTTACAAACTCCGTGACAAAGTTAATATACTATTTCACATAAGTGAAAAGTATAAAAACATGGTTCCTTTTAAAAATATTCAATATTAATTTTTATGCATTATTTTTATGAAAAAAGCAGTAAGGACGCTATAGTCGAGTATACTCGACAATAAAATACCCTGCACACACAGTAAGCGGTGCAACAGCCCAAATCTACAAATAAATATCAATTTGCTATCGCCCGAACAAATAGTGTTCAAAATATCAAGTAAATCGGTCAAAAAATGTGAAATTTACGAAAATTTTTAGTTTGTAGGTCATTGAGGGGTAACTTTCAATAAGAGGGGAATTTTGTGGTATGCAGTTTTACAGATACATCTTTACTGAGCTTGTCTATCAGGTTCGTACCTATAATAGTTTTGAAGATAAAGCAATTTTAAGAAAACAACTGGGGAAGGGGAAATGAAGAGGAGGGGGAAAATTGTGGTATGCAGTTTTGTAGAGCTCTTTATGCTTATATATCTATATATATATTATATGTCTATATACCGACTTTCATGTTTCTATCTCTTTGGATGTTCGAGTTATAGCGTTTTAAAAAGGTGGGCGGTGCTGGATGGGCGGGAAGGAGTGGGCGTGGCACACAACCATTCAAACTTGATCTGCTGCCGAGCATCACGAGTTTACCCTCCATATTTCAAGTCTCTAGCTATTATAGTTTCTGAGAACCATTGGTGAATACGGACGGACAGACGGACAGACAGACGGACGGACATGGCTTAATCAATTTCTCTTGTCGTCCTGATCAAGAATATATATACTTTATAGGGTCCCCCTGCCCTCCTTCTGTGCGTTACATACATTTCGCTCAAACAAACACAATATACCCCGATACACAGAATGTGTACAGGGTATAAAAAAAAGGTTGTTTTTAATCATAAACTAACTAAAAGAAACAAAAAAACATGGGTCCTTTTTAATATATTCAACATTAATTTTTATGGATAGATTTAAAAAAAAAATCAAAAATCATCCATTGAAATGCTGTTGTTTGGTGTATGTAATCATAAACTAACTAAAAGATACAAAAAAAACATGGTTGTTTTTATAAATATTCAATACTAGCTGACCCGGCGCGCTTTGCTACGCCCTCAAAGTATGATGAACTGTTGCATATAGCCCAGGATTGAATCTTTTAACACTCTATCACAATTAGTTCCTAAATTTTCTTCTTGTCAGACTTATAGATACAGGTACATAGGAGTTTTAAATTTTTATTATATGTTGCAGCAGCCACATTTATCAATTCTTGTTGGGTTCGAAGTCATCAATATTATTTCCAGATTTTGTTTTCGTAGTTTAATTAAATTTAAAAAAAAAAATATTCCAGCGTTTTGAAACTCTAATTACCGTTAATGCGTTTCAGAATTCTTAATGCCTTGTAATTATGGCAAATTTCCATCTGTTTATATTTAAGAACAACAAAACCATATTTTTGACTAATTGTTCCTTTGTTCCATTTTAGCAAAATGAAAAATACTCTCCAATTTACAGCCTTCTAGCGATTTTGCTTACAGCAAAATGTTATTTTGAAGATGTTTCTCTATATGGTCGGGGCCACGCCTTTCGATTCTAATAAAATTTTGGAAAATAGTTAAAAATTAATAAAACATTTTTCTAACAATATCTTGTTTTGACCGATTGTTTCTTTCGCAGAGTGCCTTTTTTGACGTCTTAAACGTTTTTATACAAAAAACTAAGGTGGTAGTTTTAAAAAACCTAATTTTTAACCGGCAGCTAAATGTAATAGCAATCAAATCATGCAGATTTTTTACATACAAACTGCCTGAAAGGATAAGATAATTTTCTGCGTTTTATTTTTTTTGAAATCGTTAAAACTGAGCTCGCAGTTGGTATTGAAGCAGACATATGGACATGACTGTGTTAATTCGTCTTGTGAAGATAATATATGCTTTATGTGGTCGGCGCTATTCAGCCTTGCTGAAGACTATTTACTTTTCACGCTCTTTTTATGCCACGCCAATTTTTTGGATTGAATCTGCTTTCTTTTTACTTTAATAGCCTATATACCAATTTTCATTGTTTAAGCTAATATGGAAACTTGCAATTTATTGATATTAGCTTGTGAAGTTGTAAGTCAATTAATTAAGAAAAAAAAAGTTTTCCTTTCAACGCCGTAAATTTTCTGTCTTTTCCTCTTCTTCACTTTGTATGATAAGTACCAGTTTCAGTGGTCCGATCTTAATGACAATTCCAGAAATTTAGTCTGCGTACGTATAGTTACTATGTTTGTTTATGTTTTTTTCATCCCTCTATCTTCCAAAACGAAAAAGTTTTCCATTCAACGATTTAAGTTCTGTTCATTTTTCTTCTTCATTCTGTATGGGTGCTACCAGTTCTAATGGTCTGATCATTGCAGTTCCGACAAATGATTTATGGTGGTAAAGCTGTAAAATTTCAGGTCAATAGTCGGAGATTTCTCCTTCTGGGGGTTACAAACTCCGTGACAAAGTCATAATAATATTTACATACGTGAAGAGTATAAAAACACTAATATGTGTACATATGTGGCTGTATGTAAAAGATGAAGAAGAAGTGAAGCACAATTTCGAAAGTAACCCAGCCGGACCTTCAGTAACTTAGTGACAAAAATTAGCAAGTTTTTCACCGTTCTTTCTAAAAGGAAAAAATCACTGATGTAGTTTTCAGTGTGCCAATAAGGCAAAAAGCACTATGAAGCAGTCATCTACGTTATTTTAGAAGGTTAAATGGCACCGATACATGAAAACGTAGCTTCTAAGCTAAGTGGGTTTTTCACGGTTCTTTTAGAACATAGAGTAGGGGAGCTTGCCCGAAGACGATTTTGTTAGATAAGGCAAACACTTATGTTTCTTCGTAAGGCTGAAAAGCAGCGATACATGGAAATGTCGCTTCTATACTCAGTATGTTTAGCAAGCTGATTTAAAAAAATAAATACGAATGAGTCCGAAGACGATTTTGTCAGATAAGGTAAACATATACGTTACTCTGTATGGCTGAAAAGGAGCAATACATGAAAATGTCACTTCTATACTAATTTTGTTTTGCATGCATTTCAAAAAATTCAAAAAAATTCAAAGCCTACTTCGCCATATAAGAAAATATCTACGTCACTTTAGAAAGCTAAAAAAAAAAACTCATACATGAAAATGTTCCTTCCTTTACTCAGTGTGTTTGGCACTGTTCTTTTGTAAATTGAAATTTGAAAGAAAACTTTTTAGAATATTCTCGAAGAAACGCTATCAAGTTAGTCTTGCGTTTTCCTATTAGTTTTGCTTTCATTACAAACAACCATACTCTTTTCGCGCGGACAGGTAGCTCAGTTGTTCGAGCTGTGAAAAACATAGTTATTTGGAAGTTGACACCGGGTTCAACTCCCAGCAACCACGGAAGGTTTATACATGTATGGTAATTTCAGTGTAATGAGTGTCAGTTTTAAATAATAATATCACGTTTCAAAGTTAATTTTCATGATAATAACAAAAAAAAAATATAAATAATACATGTATGGCATGGTTGGAGTTCCAATTTTTCTTTTAATTTTTGGATTCATTCGTTTTGTTGTATACAATTGTTTAACCATAAGTTTTCCTTTATATTACAAAGAAATAAAAAGTTTTTGACTTGGCATAGCTGGGATTTGAACCCGCGCCCTTTGGCTTAAGAGTACAATACACTATTCATTGAGCTAAACAAAAACTACATGAAATTTATCCCCAATTTTTCTCTGCAAATGGCACTGTGAATTTGTTAGCATGAACTTCATCAACTTCACATGAGAATTACCCTGCTAAAATTAGTAGGTCTGTCATACTGATTCTGTAAAGAGAAACTTCAAATGAAACCCGAAGCCAGTCAACCAGATAAATCTACGTGAAAATCCACAAGAAAAAACGGTTTTCACGGTGAAAAGTCCGATAGGGAATGCTCCTCCGTTTTCTCACCGTTCTCTTGTTCTCTTTGCAAACAACACACTCTTACCAATACAAAAGTGTAAGAAGAAGTCCACAAAATCTTAATATTGTTTATTTTTCTTCTTCTTTCCGTATGGAGGCTACCAGTTAAAATGGTCGGATTGATACCAAAACATTATAACAACCTTCAGAAGGTCCATCTAAAGATTAACTGAAAATTTCATTGAATCGGAAGCTGTTTTAGAGTTATGCGCTTACCAACATACTTTTCGATTAATTTTTATTATACTATAGATTATTGTCTCACATTCAATAATAAGTGATCATAGGTAACTAAACACTGCACTAAACACGATATACATAGCTACGGTTTGTTTCATGTATCAGTTGACAAAAGCAAACTCAGTAGTGAAAATCCAAGAAAAACAACACTGACATTGACAGTTTCTTGTTGTTTCAACTTTTTTTTAATTTGATATGACTTGGAGTCAAATCCTTCAAGCCGTACATACCTGTATTGTTTACACATTAGTGCGTGTAATTTGCAAAGAGTATTAATTAATTTTAATACTCTCTGGCTTGTACGTTCTCTCAAAGTTTTCTTGTTCTCTTTCAATCAACAAACACATAACAATACTGACGTATAAGAAGAAGCATAGCATGTTACGTTTAATGCTTGCGACGTCGCAAGTTTGTATGGGAAAAAGAAAAGGTCTGTTTTTAGGGTTTTTCCGGCAATTATTCGAATTTTTCCCGCCGTAAAAACCATCTTTGAACTTTAACGAACATTTAAAAAAAAGAATTGGCCAAATTGGTCCAGGCGTTGTTGAGTTATGCGCTTACCAACACATTTTGCGATTCATTTTTATATTATAGATTAATTTTTATGCATAGATTTAAAAAAAATCTAAAGTCATCCATTGAAATGTTCTTTTGAAGTGTATGTAATCATAAACTTACTAAAAGAAACAAAAAATCATGATTCCTTTTTAAAAATATTCAACATTAATTTGTATGCTAAGATTTAAAAAAAATCTAAACTTATACATTGAAATATTCTTTTATAGTGAATGTACTCATAAACTTACTAAAAGAAACAGAAAAACCCGGTTCAATAATGATTTTATGAATAGAATTTAAAAAAAATCTAAAATCATCCATTGAAATTTTATTTTGTAGTGTATGTAATCATATACTAACTAAAAGAAAACCAGTAAGGACGCTATCTTCAGCAAGGCTGAAGCTATAATACTTTTCACTTTGTGTCACTATAAAAAAAACTAAATGAATAGTTTTCATGCATCCCTAACAACATAACTGTAATGTTTCAAGTCAATTGGTTAAAAACCAAAAAAGTTTTCCATACAAAGTGTCAATTTTCGCTATAAGTGGGCGTGGCTATGCCCACTTTCGGTCAAAATAGTTTTCATTCCTCCCTAAGAACATAACTGTAAAGTTTCAAGTCAATTGGTTAAAAAACAAGAAAGTTTTCCATACAAAGGGTCAAGTTAAGCTATAAGTGGGCGTGGCCACGCCCACTTTTGATCAAAATAGTTTTCATTCCTCCCTAAGAGCATAACTGCAAAGTTTCAAGTCAATTGGTTAAAAAACAAAAAAGTTTTCCTTACAACGGGTAAATTTTCGCTATAAGTGGGCGTGGCTACGCCCACTTTTGGTCAAAATAGTTTTCATTCCTCCCTAAGAACATAACTGTAAAGTTTCAAGTCAATTGGTTAAAAAACAAGAAAGTTTTCCATACAAAGGGTCAAGTTAAGCTATAAGTGGGCGTGGCCACGCCCACTTTTGATCAAAATAGTTTTCATTCCTCCCTAAGAGCATAACTGCAGAGTTTCAAGTCAATTGGTTAAAAAACAAAAAAGTTTTCCATACAACGGGTAAATTTTCGCTATAAGTGGGCGTGGCTACGCCCACTTTTGGTCAAAATAGTTTTCATTCCTCTCTAAGAACATAACTGTAAAGTTTCAAGTCAATTGGTTAAAAAACAAAAAAGTTTTCCATACAAAGGGTCAAGTTAAACTATAAGTGGGCGTGGCCACGCCCACTTTTGATCAAAATAGTTTTCATTCCTCCCTAAGAGCATAACTGCAAAGTTTCAAGTCAATTGGTTAAAAAACAAAAAAGTTTTCCATACAACGGGTAAATTTTCGCTATAAGTGGGCGTGGCTACGCGTGGTTACGCCCACTTTTGGTCAAAATAGTTTTCATTCCTCCCTAAGAACATAACTTTAAAATTTCAAGTCAATTGGTTAAGAAACAAAAAAGTTTTCCATACAACGACGTGAATATGGCTTCTCTTCCTCTTCTTCATTTTGTATGGGAGCTACCTGTTCCAGATGTCCAATCTCAGCACTCTATTGTACAAATCAAAAAAGTTTTCCATACAACGATTCAAGTTTTGTTCACTTTTCTTCTTCTTTTCGTATGGGAGCTACCTGTTCCAATAATCCGATCATGCTGGTTCCGACGAATGATTCATCGTAATAAATTCTAAGACTCTGTGCAAAGTTTCAGCTCGATAGCTTCAAAACTGTGGGACTAGTTTGCATACATACAGACAGACAGACAGACAGACCGACAGACAGACAGACAGACGGACAGACGGACATGGCTAAATCAACTCGTCTTGTCGTCCTGATCAAGAATATATATACTTTATATAGTCGGAAATTAATATTTCGATCTGTTACAAACTCCGTGACAAAGTTAATATACTATTTCACATAAGTGAAAAGTATAAAAATTTAAATATCTCTTATTAGATAAGGCATATTTTCGTGTGAAAAGGTACTTCTTCTTCAATGATTTCGACGATATTTTAGTTTTGATCAAAAAAATTTTATTTCTTACGACTTTTCGTAAAATGTGTTAATGCCATGTGAAAGAGGAACAGATAAGCTTTTCATCGAGCTCTTAGTCGAATAAGTCGGTCGAAGGATGCAAGAGTTATTAGCAAAAAACTAATCGGTGGTCAACACGATTCCGTGCTACTGCCGATTCTTTTCGCAAAGTACTTTTCTATAATTCTAGTATTTAGTGAGAAAAAATTAAACGAATTTTTTGTCCCTGTAAAAGACTATTAATTCTGAATAAAATGCCGCCCATTTATGCAATTAAAACCAGTAAGGACGCTATCTTCAGCAAGGCTGAAGCTATAATACTTTTCACTTTGTGTCACTATAAAAAAAACTAAATGAATAGTTTTCATGCATCCCTAACAACATAACTGTAATGTTTCAAGTCAATTCGTTAAAAAACAAAAAATTTTTCCATACAACGGTTCAAGTTTTGCGATAAGTGGGCGTAGCCATGCCCACATTTGGTCAAAATAGTTTTTATTCCTCCCTAAGAGCACAACTGTAAAGTTTCAAGTCAATTGGTTAAAAACCAAAAAAGTTTTCCATACAAAGTGTCAATTTTCGCTATAAGTGGGCGTGGCTATGCCCACTTTTGGTCAAAATAGTTTTCATTCCTCCCTAAGAACATAACTGTAAAGTTTCAAGTCAATTGGTTAAAAAACAAGAAAGTTTTCCATACAAAGGGTCAAGTTAAGCTATAAGTGGGCGTGGCCACGCCCACTTTTGATCAAAATAGTTTTCATTCCTCCCTAAGAGCATAACTGCAAAGTTTCAAGTCAATTGGTTAAAAAACAAAAAAGTTTTCCATACAACGGGTAAATTTTCGCTATAAGTTGGCGTGGCTACGCCCACTTTTGGTCAAAATAGTTTTCATTCCTCCCTAAGAACATAACTGTAAAGTTTCAAGTCAATTGGTTAAAAAACAAGAAAGTTTTCCATACAAAGGGTCAAGTTAAGCTATAAGTGGGCGTGGCCACGCCCACTTTTGATCAAAATAGTTTTCATTCCTCCCTAAGAGCATAACTGCAAAGTTTCAAGTCAATTGGTTAAAAAACAAAAAAGTTTTCCATACAACGGGTAAATTTTCGCTATAAGTGGGCGTGGCTACGCCCACTTTTGGTCAAAATAGTTTTCATTCCTCTCTAAGAACATAACTGTAAAGTTTCAAGTCAATTGGTTAAAAAACAAAAAAGTTTTCCATACAAAGGGTCAAGTTAAACTATAAGTGGGCGTGGCCACGCCCACTTTTGATCAAAATAGTTTTCATTCCTCCCTAAGAGCATAACTGCAAAGTTTCAAGTCAATTGGTTAAAAAACAAAAAAGTTTTCCATACAACGGGTAAATTTTCGCTATAAGTGGGCGTGGCTACGCGTGGTTACGCCCACTTTTGGTCAAAATAGTTTTCATTCCTCCCTAAGAACATAACTTTAAAATTTCAAGTCAATTGGTTAAGAAACAAAAAAGTTTTCCATACAACGACGTGAATATGGCTTCTCTTCCTCTTCTTCATTTTGTATGGGAGCTACCAGTTCCAGATGTCCAATCTCAATGAAACTTTCAGGCATGTAGTCGGACCATGTAAAACAACTATGTTTAAAATTTCAGCACTCTATTGTACAAAACAAAAAAGTTTTCCATACAACGATTCAAGTTTTGTTCACTTTTCTTCTTCTTTTCGTATGGGAGCTACCTGTTCCAATAATCCGATCATGCTGGTTCCGACGAATGATTCATCGTAATAAATTCTAAGACTCTGTGCAAAGTTTCAGCTCGATAGCTTCAAAACTGAGGGACTAGTTTGCATACATACAGACAGACAGACAGACCGACAGACAGACAGACAGACGGACAGACGGACAGACGGACATGGCTAAATCAACTCGTCTTGTCGTCCTGATCAAGAATATATATACTTTATATAGTCGGAAATTAATATTTCGATCTGTTACAAACTCCGTGACAAAGTTAATATACTATTTCACATAAGTGAAAAGTATAAAAATATATTTTCCTTTTGAAAAAATATATTCAGGGCTAAAAATATATAAAAATGAATAAATGAAAGAAATTTTCAAAAATTTAAAAGCTTTTTTTTAATGAATGTAATCAAAAAACTAACTAAAAGAAACAAAAAACATGGTTCTTTTTAAATATATTCAATATTGATTTTCATGCATAATTACAAAAAAAACCAGTAAGGATTGGAGTCGACAGTACTCGACTTCGACATACCCTGTACCTTCAATTAGTAACGTCTGTTGTAGGGCGTTGCCCCGCCCACTTTTTAATCGAAACAGATTTCTTTTCCATTTAATATCATACATACTAATTTTTGCTCTTCTAGACCAATTCGTTACAGAGATATAACGGTTTTCTATTTTGGCTATATGTGGGCGTGGTTACGCCCATTTTATATTTGAATCTTACCATACTCCACCCCCAAAGCATACATGCAAAGTTTCATTCTTGTAGGTTGTATGGTTCTTGAGATATGAGCGTTTGAAATTTTTACTATATAGGGGCGTGGTCACGCCCATTTTTTTATTTTTTTTTTTCTTAAGGTTTGAGTCAGCTATATACACACCAAATTTGGTGTTCCTATCACAAAAGACAACGCAGAAAATACGACTTTTGTACTATTTTACCCGAGGTAGCTTCAGTTATTTGCCCCTCACCCCTTAACTAACTCAAAAAGGGGGAAGCCAAAATAAACTTGATCTGCGTAATGAATCACAAAATCGAACTGCGAAGAGCTTTTGGTCCTATCAATTATAGTTTCCGAGATCGACGCGTTCATACAGACCGACGGACGGACGGACGGACGGACGGACGGACGGACAGACGGACAGACGGACATGGCTAAATCGACTTCTCTTTCGATACTGATCAAGAATATATATACTTTGTATAGTCGGAGATGTCTCCTTTAAGGTGTTACATACAATGTCGACGTGCACAAAACTAATATACCCTTGTACCATAAGGTACAGGGTATAAAAACTAAAATCATCCATTGAAATGTTCTTTTGTAGTGTATGTCATCATAAACTAATTAAAAGAAACAAAAAAAAAATGGTTCCTTTTAAAGATATTCAATATTGATTTTTATGCTAAGGCTTAAGAATATATAAAAACCAGTAAGGGCGGCATAGTAGAGTATTCTCAACTATATAATACCCTGTACAGACACACCTATGTTTATGACATGTTAAACTTTCGCCGACAGCCAAAGCAGTGTACCACGATATGGATTGTGTATTTGGTAAGGTAAGGCAGGGCTCAGTGCACAATGTTGCCATAGATGGCGCTTTAGTACGGATTTTGTTACAAAGCATTGCTGCAAAATTTTAGTTTGTTGGTATACAGTTTTAAAGAGGTATGTTAACTGAGTTAGCATACAAAATTTCAACATTGTATTTTTGATACATTAGGAGATACAGCAATTTTAAGAAAAACCAGTAAGGACGCTAACTTCAGCAAGGCTAAAGCTTATATACTCTTCACGCTTATTTCTTGTGCCACGCCCATTTTTTTTTTGTTCTCTTCTTCTAATTAGCCTATATACAAATGTTCATTGTTTTTGCTCATTCGGTACCGGAGATATGCAAATTATTAATTTTTGGTAAAAGTGTGCGTAACCATTCCCATTTTTGTCAAAATAGTTTTAATGCCTTAACAAGAACATAACTGTGAAGTTTCAAGTCAATTGGTTAAGAATCTTGCTTCTCTTTCTTTTCTTCATTTTGTATGGCAGGTACCAGTTCAAGTGTCCGATCTCAATGAAACTTTCAGGCATTTAGACTACATACAACTACTATGTTTAAAATTTCAGCCATCTATCTTTCAAGACAATAAAAATTTTCATACAATGATTCAAGTTTTGTTCACTTTAGTTCTTCTTTTTGTATGGGGGCTAACAGTTCCAATGGTCCGATATAGCTGGATCCGACAAATGAGTTGATTGCACAAATAAGAAGTCTCTGTGCGCAATCTCAGCTCGATATCTTACAAACTGTGTGAGGAGATTGCATATATACAGGAAGACGGACGGACAGACGCACATGACTAAATCAACTTGTCTTGTTGTCGTGATCAAAAATATATATACTTTATATAGTCGCATGTGAATATTTCTATGAGTTACAAACTTCAGCAAAAACTTATAATACTATTCACTAACGTGAAAACTATAAAAAAAAACTATAATGACCTTTGGTTGCACTCGATGGGCGGGAAGGAATGGGTGTGGCAAAAATTCCTTTAAACATGATCTAGTGTTCGCCACACAAATAAGAAGTCTCTGTGCGCAATCTCAGCTCGATATCTTACAAACTGTGTGAGGAGATTGCATATATACAGGAAGACGGACGGACAGACGCACATGGCTAAATCAACTTGTCTTGTTGTCGTGATCAAAAATATATATACTTTATATAGTCGCATGTGAATATTTCTATGAGTTACAAACTTCAGCACAAACTTATAATACTATTCACTAACGTGAAAACTATAAAAAAAAACTATAATGACCTTTGGTTGCACTCGATGGGCGGGAAGGAATGGGTGTGGCAAAAATTCCTTTAAACATGATCTAGTGTTCGCCACACGAGTCTATCTTCCAAATTTCAAGTCTCTAGCTCTTATAGTTTTCGAGAACCATTGGTGAGGATGGACGGACGGATAGACAGGGCTATATCAATTCGTCTTGTTATCCTGATCAAGAATATATATACTTTATAGGGCCACCCACGCCTTCTTTTATGCGTTACATACGAACCGTCTCAAACACAGTGTGTGCACAGGGTATAATGAATAAATGGAAGATATTTAAAACATTTTTTTTTTTTTTTAAATCAATGATCATCCATTGAAATGATCTTTTTTAGCGTATGTAATCATAAACTGACTTAAAGAAACAAAAAACATGGTTGATTTTACAAATATTCAATATTGATTTTTATGCATAGATTTTAAAAATAATCTAAAATCATCCATTGAACTGTTCTTTTATGGTTTATGTTATCAGAAACTAACTAAAAGAAACAACAAAAATCATTGTTCATTTTAAAAATATTCAATATTGATTTTTATGCTAATCGCTAAGATTATATAAAAATTAATCTATGGGAGAAATTTAAAAAATTTAAGAAGAAAATCAAAAATCATCCACTGAATTTTTTTTTTTTGGAGAATCTAATCATAAACTAAGTAAAAGAAACAAAAAAAAAAATGGTTCATTTTAAAGATATTCAATATTGATTTTTACGCATAGATTTAAAAAAGAATTTAAAATCATCCGTTGAAATGTTCTTTTTTAGTGTATGTACTCATAAACTAACTAAAAGAAACAAAAACCATGGTTCATTTTAAAAAATATTTAATATTGATTTTTATGCTCAGCGCTGAGAAAATATAAAAATTTATATATGGGAGAAATTTTTAAAAATTTAAAAAAAAAAGAAATCAATAATCATCCATTGAAATGTTCTTTTGTAGTGAATGTAATCATAAACTAACTAAAGGAAACAAAAAAAACATTGTTCCTTTTAAAAATATTCAATATTCCTTTTTATACGTAGATTTAAAAAAATCTTCCAGTGTATGTAATCATAAACTAACTAAACGAAACAACAAAAAACATTGTTCATTTTAAAAATATTCAATATTGATTTTTATGCTAATCGCTAAGATTATATAAAAATTAATCTATGGGAGAAATTTTAAAAATTTAAGAGAAAAATCAAAAATCATCCACTGAAATGTTTTTTTTGGAGAATCTAATCATAAACTAAGTAAAAGAAACAAAAAAAAAATGGTTCATTTTAAAGATATTCAATATTGATTTTTACGCATAGATTTAAAAAAGAATTTAAAATCATCCGTTGAATTTTCTTTTTTAGTGTATGTACTCATAAACTAACTTAAAGAAACAAAAACCATGGTTCATTTTACAAATATTCAATATTGATTTCTATGCATAGATTTAAAAAATAATTTAAAATCATCCATTGAACTGTTCTTTTATAGTGTATGTAATCATAAACTAACTAAAAGAAGCAAAAAAAAAATCGTTCTTTTTAAGAATATTCAATATTAAAGATTTAAAAAAAAATCTAAACTTATACATTGAGATATTCTTTTATAGTGAATGTACTCATAAACTTACTAAAAGAAACAGAAAAACCCGGTTCATTTTACATATCTTCAATATTGATTTTATGCACAGATTAAAAAAGAAATCTAAAATCATCCAGTAAAATATTTTTTTTTTAAATTTAATAAAAAAAATCAAAAATCATCCATTGAAATGTACGTTTGTAGTGAATGTAATCATAAACTAACTAAAGGAAACAAAAAAACATGGTAAACAAAATGGTTGTTTTTATAAATATTCAATATTAATTTTTATGCATACATTTAAAAAAAATCTAAAGTCATTCATTGAAACGTTCTTTTCAAGTGTATGTAATCATAAACTAACTAAAAGAAACAAAAAACATGGTTATTTTTAATGACATTCAATAATAATTTTTATGCTTAGATTTTAAAAAATAAAAAACCATCCATTGAAATGTTCTTTATACCCTGTACACATACTGTGTATCGGGGTATATTGTGTTTGTTTGAGCGAAATGTATGTAACGCACAGAAAGAGGGCAGGGGGACCCTATAAAGTATATATATTCTTGATCAGGATGACAAGAGAAATTGATTAAGCTATGTCCGTCCGTCTGTCCGTCTGTCCGTCCGTCCGTCCGTATTCACCAATGGTTCTCAGAAACTATAATAGATAGAGACTTGAAATTTGGTGGGTAGACTCGTGATGCTCGGCAGCAGATCAAGTTTGAACGGTTTTGTGCCACGCCCACTCCTTCCCGCCCATCCAGCACCGACCACTTTTTTAAAACGCTATAACTCGAACATCCAAAGAGATAGAAACATGAAAGTCGGTATGTAGACTCAGTATAAGTAGCTCTACAAAACTGCATACCACAATTTTTCCCCCTCCTCTTCATTTCCCCTCCCCCGGTTGTTTTCTTAAAATTGCTATATCTCCAATACTATTGAAGGTACGAACCTCAAATTTTGTAAACGAACTCAGTAAATATATATCTTTAAAATTGCATACCAAAAATTTCCCCTCACATTCATAGTTACCCCTCAGAGACCGACAAACTCAAATTTTTCGTAAAATCCACATTTTTTGACCGATTTTCTTGATATTTTGAACACTATTTGATCGGGCGATGTCAAACCAACATTTTGTTGTAGATTTAGGGTGTGGCACCACCCACTATGTGTGCAGGGTATTATATTGTCGAGTATACTCGACTATAGCGTCCTTACTGGTTTTTGGTTTATGTTATCAGAAACTTACTAAAAGAAACAAAAAAAAAAACATTGTTCATTTTAAAAATATTCAATATTGATTTTTATGATAATCGCTAAGATTATATAAAAATTAATATATGGGTGAAATTTTTAAAAATTTAGAAAAAAATATCAAAAATCATCCATTGAAACGCTCTTGTTTAGTGAATCTAATCACAAACTAAGTAAAAGAAACGAAGAAAAAATGGTTCCTTTTAAAGATATTCAATATTGATTTTTATGCATAGATTTAAAAAAGAATTTAAAATCACTCATTGAAAAGCTCTTTTTTAATGAATGTAATCATAAACTAACTTAAGGAAACAAAAAACATGATTGATTTTACAAATATTCAATATTGATTTTTATGCATAGATTTTAAAAATAATCTAAAATCATCCATTGAACTGTTCGTTTATAGTGTATGTAATCATAAACTAACTAAAAGAAACAAAAAAAAACATTGTTATTTTTCAAAATATTCAATATGGATTTTTATGCATAATTTAAAAAAAAAAAAAATAAAATCATCCATTGAAATGTTCTTTTGTAGTGTATGTCATCATAAACTAATTAAAAGAACCAAAAAAAAAAATTGGTTCCTTTTAAAGATATTCAATATTGATTTTTATGCTAAGGCTTAAGAATATATAAAAACCAGTAAGGGCGGTATAGTAGAGAATTCTCAACTATATAATACCTTGTACACACACACCTATGTTTATGACATGTTAAACTTTCGCCGACAGCCAAAGCAATGTACCACGATATGGATTGTGTATTTGGTAAGGTAAGGCAGGGCTCAGTGCACAATGTTGCCATAGATGGCGCTTTAGTACGGATTTTGTTACAAAGCATTGCTGCAAAATTTTAGTTTGTTGGTATACAGTTTTAAAGAGGTATGTTAACTGAGTTAGCATACAAAATTTCAACATTGTATTTTTGATACATTAGGAGATACAGCAATTTTAAGAAAAACCAGTAAGGACGCTAACTTCAGCAAGGCTAAAGCTTATATACTCTTCACGCTTATTTCTTGTGCCACGCCCATTTTTTTTTTGTTCTCTTCTTCTAATTAGCCTATATACAAATGTTCATTGTTTTTGCTCATTCGGTACCGAAGATATGCAAATTATTAATTTTTGGTAAAAGTGTGCGTAACCATTCCCATTTTTGTCAAAATAGTTTTAATGCCTTAAAAAGAACATAACTGTGAAGTTTCAAGTCAATTGGTTAAGAAACTTGCTTCTCTTCCGTCTTCTTCATTTTGTATGACAGGTACCAGTTCAAGTGTCCGATCTCAATGAAACTTTCAGGCATTTAGACTACATACAACTACTATGTTTAAAATTTCAGCCCTCTATCTTACAAGACAATAAAAATTTTCATACAATGATTCAAGTTTTGTTCACTTTAGTTCTTCTTTTTGTATGGGGACTAACAGTTCCAATGGTCCGATATGGCTGGTTCCGACAAATGAGTTGATTGCACAAATAAGAAGTCTCTGTGCGCAATTTCAGCTCGATATCTTAAAAACTGTGTGAGGAGATTGCATATATACAGGCAGACGGACGGACAGACGCACATGGCTAAATCAACTTGTCTTGTTGTCGTGATCAAAAATATATATACTTTATATAGTCGCATGTGAATATTTCTAGAGTTACAAACTTCAGCACAAACTTATAATACTATTCACTAACGTGAAGACTATAATGACCTTTGGTTGTACTCGATGGGCGGGAAGGAATGGGCGTGGCAAAAATTCCTT
Source organism: Phortica okadai (assembly GCA_034638295.1). Taxonomy (NCBI): domain Eukaryota; kingdom Metazoa; phylum Arthropoda; class Insecta; order Diptera; family Drosophilidae; genus Phortica; species Phortica okadai. Next base: position 24,106,245 of record CM067851.1, on the reverse strand, counting down.
TAAACATGATCTAGTGTTCCCCACACGAGTCTATCTTCCAAATTTCAAGTCTCTAGCCCTTATAGATTTCGAGAACCATTGGTGAGGATGGACGGACGGATAGACAGGGCTATATCAATTCGTCTTGTTATCCTGATCAAGAATATATATACTTTATAGGGCCCCCACGCCTTCTTTTATGCGTTACATACGAACCGTCTCAAACACAGTGTGTGCACAGGGTATAAAGAATAAATGGGAGAAATTTAAAACATTTTTTTTTTTTAAATGAATGATCATCCATTGAAATGTTCTTTTTTAGCGTATGTATTCATAAACTAACTTAAAGAAACAAAAAACATGGTTGATTTTACAAATATTCAATATTGACTTTTATGCATAGATTTTAAAAATAATCTAAAATCATAATTGAACTGTTCTGTTATAGTGTATATAATCATAAACTAACTAAAAGAAACAAAAAAAAAATCGTTCTTCTTAAAAATTATCAATATTAATTTGTATGCTTAGATTTAAAAAGAATCTAAACTTATACATTGAAATATTCTTTTATAGTAAATGTACTCATAAACTTACTAAAAGAAACAGAAAAACGCAGTTCATTTTACATATATTCAATATTGATTTTATGCATAGATTAAAAAAAAATCTTAAATCATCCATTAAAATATTTTTTATAGTGTATGTAATCACAAACTAACTAAAAGAAACATAAAAACGAGGTTCATTTTAAAAAATATTTAATATTGATTTTTATGCTCAGCGCTGAGAAAATATAAAAATTAATATATGGGAGAAATTTTTAACAATTTAAACAAAAAAAAATCAAAAATCATCCATTGAAATGTTCTTTTGTAGTGAATGTATTCATAAACTAACTAAAGGAAACAAAAAAACATTGTTCCTTTTAAAAATATTCAATATTAATTTTTATACGTAGATTTAAAAAAATCTAAAGTCATCCATTGAAATGATCTTTTCCAGTGTATGTAATCATAAACTAACGAAAAGAAACAAAAAACATGGTTATTTTGAATGATATTCAATAATGATTTTTATGCATAGATTTTAAAAAATCTAAAACCATCCATTGAAATGTTCTTTTATGGTTTATATTATCAGAAACTAACTAAAAGAAACAAAAAAAAAAAAAAACATTGTTTATTTAAAAATATTCAATATTGATTTTTATCCTAATCGCTAAGATTATATAAAAATGAATATATAGATTTAAAAAAAAAACTAAAATCATCCATTGGAATGCTCTTTTGTAGTGTATATAATCATAAACAAACTAAAAGAAACCAAAAAAAAAATTGTTACTTTTCAAAATATTCAATATGGATTTTTATGCTCCATTGAAATGTTCTTTTGTAGTGTACGTAATCATAAACGAACTAAAAGAAACAAAAAAAACATGGTTCCTTTTTAATATATTTAATATTAATTTTTATGGATAGATTTAAAAAAAAAAAAAAAAAAAAAAAATCATCCATTGAAATGCTCTTGTTTGGTGTATGTAATCATAAACTAACTAAAAGAAACAAAAAAAAAACATGGTTGTTTTTATAAATATTCAATATTAATTTTTATACGTAGATTTAAAAAAAATCTTAAGTCATGCATTGAAATGTTTTTTTAAATGTGTGTATATAGTCATAAACTAACTAAAAGAAACAAAAAACATGGTTATTTTTAATGATATTCAATAATGATTTTTATGCTTAGATTTAAAAAAATCTAAAACCATCCATTGAAATGTTCTTTCATAGTGTATGTAATCATAAACAAACTAAAAGAAACAAAAAAAAAACATTGTTATTTTTCAAAATATTCAATATGGATTTTTATGCTCCATTGAAATGTTATTTTGTAGTGTACGTAATCATAAACGAACTAAAAGAAACAAAAAAACAAGGTTGTTTTTAATATATTCAATATTAATTTTAATGCATATATTTTAAAAAAATCAAAAAATCATCCATTGAAATGTTCTTTTTTAGTGAACGTTATCATAAAAAAACATGGTTCCTTTTAAAAATATTCAATATTAATTTTTATGCATTATTTTATGAAAAAAAAACAGTAAGGACGCTATAGTCGAGTATACTCAACAATAAAATACCCTGCACACACAGTAAGCGGTGCAACACCCCAAATCTACAAATAAATATCAATTTGCTATCGCCCGAACAAATAGTGTTCAAAATATCAAGTAAATCGGTCAAAAAATGTGAAATTTACGAAAAATTTTAGTTTGTAGGTCATTGAGGGGTAACTTTCAATAAGAGGGGAATTTTGTGGTATGCAGTTTTACAGATACATGTTGACTGAGCTTGTCTACAAAATGTCAGGTTCGTACCTATAATAGTTTTGAATATACAGCAATTTTAAGAAAACAACCGGGGAAGGGGAAATGAAGAGGAGGGGGAAAAATTGTGGTATGCAGTTTTGTAGAGCTCTTTATGCTTAGTCTATATACCGACTTTCATGTTTCTATCTCTTTAGATGTTTGAGTTATAGCGTTTTAAAAAAGTGGGTGGTGCTGGATGGGCGGGAAGGAGTGGGCGTGGCACAAAACCACTCAAACTTAATCTGCTGCCAAGCATCACGAGTCTACCCTCCAAATTTCAAGTCTCTAGCTATTATAGTTTCTGAGATCCATTGGTGAATACGGACGGTCAGACGGACAGACAGACGGACGGACAGACGGACGGAAAGACGGTCGGACATGGCCTAATCAATATCTCTTGTCGTCCCGATCAAGAATATATATACTTTATAGGGTCCCCCTGCCCTCCTTCTGTGCGTTACATACATTTCGCTCAAACAAATACAATATACTCCGATACACAGAATGTGTACAGGGTATAAAAATAAATGGTTGTTTTTAAAAATATTCATTGTTAATTTTTATGAATAGATTTTAACAAATTTAAAATCATCCATTGAAATTTTCTTTCATAGTGTATGTTATTATAAACTAACTAAAAGAAACAAAAACCAGTAAGGACGCTATCTTCAGCAAGGCTCAAGCTATAATACTTTTCATGTTGTGTCACTAAAAAACTAAATGAATAGTTTTCATGCCTCCCTAACAACATAACTGTAAGGTTTCAAGTCAATTGGTTAAATAAAAAAGTTTTCCATACAACGGTTGAAGTTTTGCGATAATTGGGCGTAGCCATGCCCATTTTGATCAAAATAGTTTTCATTCCTCCCTAAGAACATAACTGTTTCAAGTCAATTGGTTAAGGGGTTACATACAGTTAGAAGGCCGAAAAAAAGCGAATTTTCCGAAATTTTTCCTGAGAAAACTTTTAGGTTTATTGATTTAAAAATTTGTACACATATTATGGTATCTTTTAACTGTATTTTAAAATTTATTACCACTAAAAATATTTATTCGGAAAGGAGCTACAGCTGATCTCCGGGAGCTCCACTCAAAAAAGACGTTTTGCGGTGACCACTGTATCTGTGAACTGGATCACTTTAAATTAGAAACCCAAACGGATTTTGTTAAAGAATTGTTAAATCTAGTGATTAATCGAAGGAATAAGAAAAATCAATTTTTTTGACAAAATGGCGGCTTCTCCAAAAAAAAATCGATTTTTGACCAAAATTTCGGACTTAAATTGTTTATAAAAAAAAAACATTTACCGGTGAGAAAAAAGCTTCGATTAATAACTAGCAAATATATTTAAGAAGATCGTGCCAAAATTTGAGATTAATCGGTTGAGCCGTTTTCGAGTTATGGTGGTCACCGACTTCGAAAACACCATTTTGAGAAAAACGCGTTTAAAGTTTGAAAAGTACTTTGAAGCACTCTGAAACGCCTTTCCAAATTTGCGTGTAACTTCGAAAATATTCACCGGAACAACATGAAATTTTCTGTGTGTATTCTTAAATATATGTAAGTACAATAAGAAAATAAAATAAAAAAAAATTAATTTTTTGAAAATTCTAACTGTATGTAACCCCTTAAAAAACAAAAAAGTTTTCCATACAACGGGTCAATTTTCGCTATAAAAGGGCGTGGCCACGCCCACTTTTGGTCAAAATTGTTTTCATTCCTCCCTAAGAACATAACTGTAAAGTTTGAAGTTAATTGGTTAAAAAACAAAAAAGTTTTCCATACAACAGGTCAATTTTTGCTATAAAAGGGCGTGGCCACGCCCACTTTTGGTCTAAATTGTTTTCATTCCTCCCTAAGAACATAACTGTGAGGTTTCAAGTCAATTGGTTAAAAAACAAAAAAGTTTTCCATACAACGGGTCAATTTTCGCCATAAGTGGGCGTGGCTACGCGAATTACGTTTGAAATAAAACAAAAGGATTTTAAAATCGGATTTATTTTATTTATTTAGTTATTATTAACCGTTCGGTTTGTAGTGAATCTTAAGACTAAAACTTAATCTACTTGGCATATGCAAATGCCAACTTATTTTTTTTGATTTTGTTCTACTTTAATTTGTTTATCTAAGCATAAGCAACGGAAGCGACGGCGACGCTGGTCAGAGTGGGGTTAGGGTACGTAACTCCTCCCCCTCTTGTCAATGGATTCTCCTGAATCCCTGTATTGTTTGTCTTGTAGTTGTTATAAGCTTATATTATTAGTAAAGCTACTAGTATAGTTATTATTGCTATGTTTGACATTGTATTACGGATTTTAATTTCTTTTATTTCTTTAGTGTTACCTATTTCTTTTGTTATTATTTCCTTAAATGATGGTTTACTTGTAAAATTGATTGCATATCTACTTCTTCTTTATTGAATTCTTGAAAATACATTTCCTGATTGTTTGAATATACCTTGTCTTCTATTACTATGGTACAATTGCTGAATTCTATAAGGTTATTTCCTATAATCGTTACATTTGATACATTTTTATTACAATTTATATTTATTAACAAATTATCAACGTTTTGAGTTAACAAAGTACCATTATTTATTATTTCAATTTTTTGTTTCTTGTCTTTAATTAATTTGCAGTTTCTGTTAGTTATACAATTATTGCTTAGTTTAAGTTCTTTCAATGTTTTGTCTTTTTCGTAAGTATATGTATTGTCATTAATTCGTACCGTCTCTTCAATGTCCATGTCAATTTTTTGTTTTTTACTATTAGTGATGGGTATGATGCGGATGATTTTTGTTAGGACGATGTCTGTAGGGATTTTAATAGCGATTATTAAATTTTCTTCGTGGAGCATTACTCCCATTCGTATTAATTTTATTCTATAAAAATCTATGTTGTATTTTGTTAGTTCTTCTTCTGTTAGTATTGACGGATGAAATAGGTTATATCTTGCAGATGCAATTGAGTCAAGTATAGTGTCTATTTTATCTTTAAGAAATTTAAGTTTTATTAGTTGGTCATGATATAGAATTTCGTTCTTTATGACATTGTTGTATGTGTTAATGTTGTTAAATGTTTTCGTTATCGTTTCACGATCGTCAGTTATGGTATCATTTAGATTGTTGATTAATTTCTGTATGTTGTCATTAATGTTAATTTGTTGGTTTATAGTGTTAATAATTTGATGATTATTGTCTTGGTTAGTTAGTAGGTGTTGTATTATTTGTTCTTTGTCTGAGTCGTCCATCACACCAAACAGCCATTTTTGAGCTGTTCCAATTGCGTTAATCAGTCCTCTTTTTCGTCTGTTTTGTGTATTTGGTGTTATTAACCTGACTTTTGTCTTTAGTGTCTGTATTTCTGTGTCTAGTTGGTGTTTGTTTTTGCCAGTTAATGGCATTATGTTCTGTTCCATTTGTTGTATTACATCAAGGATTTCTATTGGATTAATTATATGAAGAAGAATGTTGGTGTTGCTAACTATCTCGACCGGTGTTGTCTCAATTGCAATGAATCCCGATTCGGTTTGGATGGGGGTTACTCTCATCATTGCTGATGTCGGGGTCAGGCAGATGGTTAGTATCAATATTATTATCTGAAAATTTGTTAGGCCGCTTTATGTTAGTTAAATGAACATTTTTTAAGTTTGCCTTCCTAAATTTTGGTTCTTCTTTATGCCTGACATTTTTATAGTTTTTTATAAAGCCTTCCTTTCTTTTTTCTGTGTAACTTTCTCGCTTTTTGTTTTGTTTCAGTATTTTGGTGTTTTTTATTTTGTGTAAAATTTCGTGTACTTTTTTGTGTTCGACCTCATGGTTTTGTACATTAAATGGTGTACACCTGATCGCACTATGATAGGTATTATTGTAGAACATAACTGCTCTGCTCATTTGCTGTATGATTGGAAGCTAATCTTTTCTGTTATTGTGTTGTTTAGACGTTCTACATCTGAGTTGCCTGTATGGCTGTTTGGTTTCGAGATGTGGAACGCAATATTTTCGCTTTCTAGAAATTCTTGTACGTTTCGAGATTTAAACTCATTGTCGAAGACAAATTTTTTTACACGCCCTTTTATTGAGAGAAAATCAGTTAATTTTTGGACAATTGTTTGGCTATTACGATCTGGTAATGGAAAGCAAGTTGCGACTTTGGAAAATTTATCAATAAATATAATGAAGCTTTGTTTACTATTAATGTAGGTGTCCGCATGGACGATTTTATTTATTGATTTTGGTGTTTCAGTCAGACAGAATTTAGGTTTTATTGGGTTACGATCGTATTTCCCACAGTTGCATACATCGCAATTGTTTATAACCTTGTAAATTTGTGTTCTTAGTTCGGGGTTGTATAATATTGACTTGAGTTTTTCCTAAATTGCTGTAATGCCGCAATGGCCACTCTCGTTTTTATGAAATAAAGCGATTTGTGTTTTTAATTCGGACTCTGATTCAATATCTCCGGCAAATTTCGTACATTTTACGAATTTTATGTTAGGGTCATTTGAATATTCACTTTCAATCATTTTTTGAAATTTGTAATATTCATGATCAGGGAGGTATGAGTATATTCCCACCCTGCCTTTTCCTAATTCTGTTCGTAAAATATTGATGGCCAGATTGTTGTCTATATCTTTTTTCTCTATAAAAATTCTTTTATTGCCCAAAGTTATTGTTGTAGTGTTTTGCTTGTTTCCTACAACAATAATTTGAGTTTTAAATCTATTCACGACTGTTTCTAGGATTGGTATGGTGTATCCCAGATCTTCTTCTTGCGAGTGAACTGTTTGTACCTCTATTGAGGCGAACTCATTTTCTTCGAGATTTGGGGTTTCGCTATCTCTTTGGGCTTCGAGAGCTTCAGCTGTGTCTAAATCATCTTCCCAGTGATTAATTTCGTCTTCTTTTATTCTACTTAAGAAGTCCGCAATATTATTATTTTTACCTTTAATGTACTCGAGGGAAAAGTTATATTCTCCTAAGCTAATGAGCCATCTTTGGAGTCTTGGACTTATATCCTTACCAGAATATTTGGTCATTAGCCGCTTAAGTGGTTGGTGATCGCTTTCGAGATCAAATTCCCTGCCGAATACATATGGTCGAAAATATTTGACTGCCCAAACTATGGCTAGCAATTCTTTCTCTATCGTTGCATAATTGCACTCGTGTTTGTTAAGGGTGCGAGATGCATATGCAATTGGATGTCCCTCTTGAGAGAGTACTGCCCCTATCGCAAAATTACTTGCGTCGGTAGTTATCTTAAATTTTTTTGAAAAATTTGGATACCTAAGTATAGGTGTTTTGGTTACGAGGTCTCTGAGTTTTTCGAATGCTACTAGATAGTTGGGGTCATTAGTATTTATTTTTTGGTCCCTCTTCAGGCATTTTGACATTGGGAATGCAATTTTTGCATAATCTTTTACAAATTTTCTCTAAAACCCCGTCATACCTAGAAAGGACTTAATCTGTTTTGAATTAGTTGGTGTTTTCAACCTCTGAATAATCGATGTTTTATCAGGGTTTGGTTTTATACCCTGAGTTGTCAAAATGTGTCCCAGAAATTGGGTTTCTTTCTTGAGAAAGTCACATTTGTCAACTTGTATCTTTAGTCTAGCCTTTCGTAAGGCTTTAAATATCGCTTTAAGGTTGGTTATGTGTTCTTGTAATGATGTACTGAAGACTAAAATGTCGTCCATGTACACTACACAAGATTTATTCATATAGTCTTTTAAGACTGAATTCATCAACCTTTGAAACGTTGAGGGTGCATTTTTCAACCCAAAAGGCATTCTTATAAATTCATAATGCCCAGATGGTGTAGAAAATTCCGTCTTTTTCCTATCTTCTTTCATAACTAGGATTTGATGAAATCCCTTGGCCAAGTCCAGTGTTGTAAAGTACTGGGCTCTGCCAAGTTTGTCAAGTATTGACGTTAGGTTTGGTATAGGAAATTTATCGCTAACCGTAAATTCGTTAATTTACGATAGTCTATGACTATCCTATATTTTGTTTTACCCGAATTGTCCATTTTTTTGTCAACAATCCACAAAGGGCTGTTATAAGGAGAGTTACTTTCCTTTATTATATTTTGCTTTAGCATTTCACTAATTTGGCGATTTATTTCCGCCTCGTGAATTTGGGGATATCTATATATTTTGGAATATAGAGGTTTGTCGATTGTTGAATCAATTACATGACAAACTCTATCTGTTGCGGAGAGGGTATCTCCTTCTTTGAAAAAAAGATCTGTAAATTCTGTTAGCAATCTGAGGATTGCCCCTTTTTCCTCGGTGTTGAGGTAATGAAAACTGAAGTTTTCTGCTATTACGTCTTTCTTTACTTCTTGTATTGTGCAGATATTTTCGATTTCGGATGGGTAGTTGTACTCTTCGAAGTACAGTTTATTACCCATTATTTTTCTGTATTTTTCGTCTAAGTCGATTTTCGCTTTTAGCGGTTTTAAAAAATTTTGGCCTAGTATAGCGGAGAAATTATTATTTGAAAAGTCTATTACTTTCCACTGGAGAGTCCCTAAGCAGTTAAACTCTCTCGGGAAAGGTGTTGTTACACAGTATTTTACTTATTTCATACCGTTGAGTGTTTTATAGAAGTGGGGTGTTTCTAATGTGGTTTTTAGAAACGGTTCTTTTAACGTTTTTGGTCTTAGTATGCTGGTTGTAGAGCCTGTATCTATAAGGCATCTAATTTTTTGTTTGCCTATCGTTATGGTTATTATGGGTAATCTTGATCTTGAGGCAACCCTAAAAAATTTATTCCCTCCTGCGAATTTGGCTCTGTTTCTTGAATCGTATCGACTTCCATGAATGAAGCACTATTCGGTTGGGCCGAATATTGAGTATCAACACTCATGTGGGACATTCTTGTTTGTCCTGAGTTATTTGGGTTGCTTGGTTTAAAAGTGTTAGTACCCCTATATTGTTTGTTAGGTATGAATGTGTTTTGATTATTATGATATGGTTGTTGGGGTTTGTTAAGAGACTGGAATTGTGGTTTCTGGTGTGGTCTGTTATTGTATTGTTGTGTCTGTTGTGGTTTTTTTTGTCTGTGGTTGAAATGTATTGTCCTTGGATCGTCAAGAGCTTTTATTTGTGTATATTTTGTTAAAACTTCATTAAGTGTGTTTGTTTGGTCGATGTGTGACCTTAGAGGTATATCTATTTTATCTATTAGAATATTTACTAAGTCCCTATCTACACTGCTAGGTTTGTATATCTCAGGCTTTGCTTGGTCGAACATATAAATTTTATTTAATTCTGACTTAGCTTTTTCAAAATATGTAAATAATTCTCTGAGGTTACTCACTTTTACATTTCTACATTTATTGAAGACGTCCCCATATGTTGTCCGTGGTTTGTAGAAGTCCATTAGCTTCGTCTTGATTTGGTCCCACGTTGAGTCGGCTCCAAGTTCTCTGACGTAGATTCCAGCATCCCATAGTATCTTTTCGTTGGTAATTATGGACATTGCTAAGTTCACCAGTTGTTTATTGTTAGACGGACACAGTGCTATGACTGCCTCCACAGATGCAACGAATGCTGAAGCATCGTGTTCTTTATCCAAGGGTCTCAATTGTCTAAATTGTGACAATATGTCCTTGGGTGTTAGAAGGAATTCATCGTGTTGCCGTTGTGCTTGTTGCAATACCTCTTGTTGTTGTTGTTGTTGCACTAGCAGCTGTTGTTGTTGCTGTTGTAGTAACTGTTGTTGTTGTTGTTCATGGAGTTGCAGTTTTCTCTGCAACTGGTTGATTGTTTCTTCCTGCCTCCTGATTACTTCCGCAAGTTGGCTTTGTTCGGGTTCTGTAGACATCGTAAGGTTGCGGTTACTGTCGAAAATGTTCTGCCTTTTCATTGACTTTTAACTTTTTGTTTATTTTTAGTTTAATTCACTTAAATATTTTGGGTGTTCGAGTTCGAAACACTATATGTTGAAGTTCAAAGCACAATGTTATATTAAAGCACAAAAACTTTTTTTTTTTTTTATAATTTGATGATGTTAGGCACAATTTGTTTTTATTTATTTATTTTCTGTATAAAATAATTTTCACAATTTTTGTTCTGTTTGTTATTTTCTTTGGAAATAAGTACCACGACTATTTTTTAGTTCCTTATTTTCTTTAGAAAATAAGTTCCGCGGCTGCGCCAATTACGTTTGAAATAAAACAAAAGGATTTTAAAATCGGATTTATTTTATTTATTTAGTTATTATTAACCGTTCGGTTTGTAGTGAATCTTAAGACTAAAACTTAATCTACTTGGCATATGCAAATGACAACTTCGTTTTTTATACTTTTCACGTATGTGAAATAGTATAATAACTTTGTGCTGAAGTTTGTAACAGATCGAAATATTCATTTCCGACTATATAAAGTATATATATTCTTGATCAGGACGACAAGACGAGTTGATTTAGCAATGTCCGTCTGTCCGTCTGTCCGTCTGTCTGTATATATACAATCTCCTCCCACAGTTTTGAAGATATCGAGCTGAAATTTTGCACAGAGACTTCTTATTCGTGCAGTCAAATCATTGGTCGGAACCGGCCATATCGGACCACTGGAACTGGTAGCCCCCATACGAAAAGAAGAAGAAAAATGAACAAAACTTGAATCGTTGTATGGAAAACTTTTTTGTTTTGTATGATAGAGTGCTGAAATTTTAAACATAGTAGTTCTACATAGTCCGACTACATGCCTGAAAGTTTCAATGAGATTGGACATCTGGAACTGGTAGCTCCCATACAAAATGAAGAAGAGGAAGAGAAGCAATATTCACGTCGTTGTATGGACAACTTTTTTGTTTTTCAACCAATTGACTTGAAATTTTAAAGTTATGTTTTTGGGGAGGAATGAAAACTATTTTGACCAAAAGTGGGCGTAGCCACGCGTAGCCACGCCCACTTCTAGCGAAAATTGACTCGTTGTATGAAAAACTTTTTTGTTTTTTAACCAATTGACTTGAAATTTTAAAGTTATGTTCTTAGGAAGGAATGAAAACTATTTTGACCAAAAGTGGGCGTAACCACGCGTAGCCACGCCCACTTATAGCGAAAATTGACCCGTTGTATGGAAAACTTTTTTGTTTTTTAACCAATTGACTTGAAACTTTACAGTTATGTTCTTAGGGAGGAATGAAAACTATTTTGACCAAAAGTGGGCGTAGCCACGCCCACTTATAGCAAAAATTGACCCGTTGTATGGAAAACTTTTTTGTTTTTCAACGAATTGACTTCAAACTTTACAGTTATGTTCTTAGGGAGGAATGAAAACTATTTTGACCAAAAGTGGGCGTGGCCACGCCCTTTTATAGCGAAATTTGACCCGTTGTATGGAAAACTTTTGTGTTTTTTAACCAATTGACTTGAAACTTTACAGTTATGTTCTTAGGGAGGAATGAAAACAATTTTGACCAAAAGTGGGCGCGGCCACGCCCTTTTATAGCGAAATTTGACCCGTTGTATGGAAAACTTTTTTGTTTTTTAACCAATTGACTTGAAACTTTACAGTTATGTTCTTAGGGAGGAATGAAAACTATTTTGACCAAAAGTGGGCGTGGCCACGCCCTTTTATAGCGAAATTTGACCCGTTGTATGGAAAACTTTTGTGTTTTTTAACCAATTGACTTGAAACTTTACAGTTATGTTCTTAGGGAGGCATGAAAACTATTTTGACCCAAAGTGAGCGTAGCCACGCCCACTTCTAGCGAAATTTGACCCGTTGTATGGACAACTTTTTTGTTTTTCAACCAATTGACTTGAAACTTTGCAGTTATGTTCTTAGGGAGGAATGAAAACTATTTTGACCAAAAGTGGGCGTGCCCACGCCTTTTTTTAGCGAAAATTGACCAATTGACTTGAAACCTTACAGTTATCTTCTTAGGGAGGAATGAAAACGATTTTGCCCAAAAGTGGGCGCGGCCACGCCCTTTTATAGCGAAATTTGACCCGTTGTATGGAAAACTTTTTTGTTTTTTAACCAATTGACTTGAAACTTTACAGTTATGTTCTTAGGGAGGAATGAAAACAATGTTGACCAAAAGTGGGCGTGTCCACGCCCTTTTTTAGTGAAAATTGACCCGTTGTATGGAAAACTTTTTTGTTTTTTAACCAATTGACTTGAAACTTTACAGTTATGTTCTTAGGGAGGCATGAAAACTATTTTGACCCAAAATGAGCGTAGCCACGCCCACTTATCGCAAAACTTGAACCGCTGTATGGAAAACTTTTTTGTTTTTTAACCAATTGACTTGAAACCTTACAGTTATGTTGTTAGGGAGGCATGAAAACTATTCATTTAGTTTTTTAGTGACACAACGTGAAAAGTATTATAGCTTCAGCCTTGCTGAAGATAGCGTCCTTACTGGTTTGATTTTGTTCTACTTTAATTTGTTTATCTAAGCATAAGCAACGGAAGCGACGGCGACGCTGAAGTTGCTTATGTTTTTATAAATGCAATTTTATATTTTGCACTTATGCAAGTGCATAAGTATTGGGAACGCTGATGTTGCTTTTGGTTGCAAAAGCAACGTCTTCGTTAAGCAAGTTTATTGACACTTATTTAAGTGCAAAGGTATCTTGTTTCAAATACCTCTGGACAATTATGCTGATGTCGTCGTTCGCAGCATAATTGTTCAGAGTGGGGTAAGGGTACGTAACTCGCGTGGCTACGCCCACTTTTGGTCAAAATAGTTTTATTCCTCCCTAAGAACATAACTGTAAAGTTTCAAGTCAATTGGTTTAAAAGACAAAAAAGTTTTCCATACAACGGGTCAATTTTCGCTATAAGTGGGCGTGGCTACCCCTGGCTACGCCCACTTTTGGTCAAAATATTTTTCATTCCTCCCTAAGAACATAACTGTAAAGTTTCAAGTCAATTGGTTAAAAAATAAAGAAGTTTTCCATACAACGGGTAAATTTTCGCTATAAGTGGGCGTGGCTACGCCCTTTTTTTGGTCAAAATAGTTTTCATTCATCCCTAAGAACATAACTTGAAAATTTAAAGTCAATTGGTTAAAAAACAAAAAAGTTGTCCATAAAACGACGTGAATATTGCTTCTCTTCTTCTTCTTCATTTTGTATGGGAGCTACCAGTTCCAGATGTCCAATCTCAATGAAACTTTCAGGCATGTAGTCGGACTATGTAAAACTACTATGTTTAAAATTTCAGCACTCTATCATACAAAACAAAAAAGTTTTCCATACAACGATTCAAGTTTTGTTCATTTTTCTTCTTCTTTTCGTATGGGGGCTACCAGTTCCAGTGGTCCGATATGGCTGGATCCGACAAATGAGTTGATCGCACAAATAAGAAGTCTCTGTGCAAAATTTCAGCTAGATATTTTTAAAACTGTGGGAGGAGATTGTATATATACAGACAGACAGACGGACAGACGGACATGGCTAAATCAACTCGTCTTGTCGTCCTGATCAAGAATATATATACTTTATATAGTCGGAAATGAATATTTCGATCTGTTACAAACTTCAGCACAAAGTTATTATACTGTTTCACATACGTGGAAAGTATAAAAACATGGTTCCTTTAAATATTCAATATTAATTTTTATGGATAGATTTAAAAAAAAAAATCAAAAATCATCCATTGAAATGCGGTTGTTTGGTGTATGTAATCATAAACTAACTAAAAGACACAAAAAAAACATGGTTGTTTTTATAAATATTCTGTTAAGAGTTAGCTGTTGTTTCACACGCATGTTTGAGCTGAGAACATTAGCATAGAATTACTTTTAACACTCTACGTGCCTAATTAATTCTTGCGTATTAAATGCATCGAACAACGATCAATCGCTTGCTGTAAAGTGATTGTTATGCATTGTGTGACCCATGCTTCGACCTTTTCTTTTATTGCTGTGCGTGCAAGTGGATTGACTAATTATGCTAACTAGCTGTGTCTGCTGGTAAATGACCTGGCCGCTGTCGACATTTGTGATTCACTCAGCACTGCAGTTTTCTATCACCAAATATCATCAATTAGAATGCACAAACCACTCTTGTATGGTCAAGGGCAATGTACGTTTTATGATGCTGTCAAGGTAGTTGTAAGTTATGTCACATTATCACCAAATTTCAAGTGTTTACAGTGATACATGTAAATGTTACCTAATAAGTTGCATAAGACTGTATAGTTTAAGAATTGTATATAAACTCTGTCTTTTTAAGAATAAAATCAGTACGAAATACGAACTCAACAAAGCAACTAGCTTTCTGTTCCTTCTACTCACTTTTCTCCGAGCTCACCCGATTCAAGTATCGGTTGCGGCAACTCCCAGTCACTAGTTTGTACTAGAGGCTACTTTAAACCCCTAAACATTAACATTTTTTGGAGACCCCGACGTGATCATCATATACGTGGTACTCACTTCGAGAACGTGATACCAGTTAGGTGACGATCATACGCATCAAGTTTGTTCCATTGAGGTGACAAATTGATAATCCTTCACGAGAGTCTACAGCAACACAAGGTTGGTGGACAACGACTCCTGCTACGGAAATTGGTCAACTATGCGATCAACTTCACAGACGTACAGGACATTTGAGACTTCACGCAAGTCACGAGATACAGGCTGATCAACCAGGCGATTAGTCACTGTACACAACTGGCCAATTGAAGACCGGTAACACAGACTTTGCTTAATATTTCCGAGTACCTTGGCCATTTATTTGGGTGTGAGTCGAGGCATATCCTGTCAACAAGACAAAATAAATTAACCTCCAACGGGTCAGGTATTTTCAGAAATATAAACAAGCAATTGTAAAGGCATTTAAGATGGCCAACATTGAACAGTTCTTCACCAAGCAACTAGCCACTGGTGAAGAGTAGGAAAACAAGTACCTACTGCAGAGATAGATTGTCGAAATTAAACAATCTCAAAGAGTCATTCCTGAAGGGTGACAGTGAACTGCTGACTGCTCTTGGTGGAAAAGAGTCAGGTCACAAGTATTTTACAAACGAATACAAGGCGCAGTTACTCAAAGCTATGGATGAAATCCTACAGGACATAGCGACGAGGATAGAGTCTCACCAAGGAGATGAAGCGTCCAGTATGGAGACGGACAAAGTAGTGTCTTTGTTCCGGAAGCAAAATGCCTTATTGGCTAGTTTGTCAAGAGTCATGACGAGTATGGCACCAGAAACTACAAACAGGCTTCGACCAATGGCTGAAAAATATTGGAGCCAAATATCCGATATCCATCTGGAGATCCACAGCTTGTGTGATGATCCAGTCCAGCGTGGATACGATATCAAAAGTTTTACGTCGGCTGAGAATGCAATCATCCAATTGCAAGTGGCGACAAATGTAAATTCTAAGGCAGATACGCAACTAGCTATGCCTCAATCATCGCTACAATTGCCAAAGGTTTCAATACCTAAGTTTGACGGCAATTATTTAAAGTGGCAACAATTTCATGACATTTTCAAAAAAATGATTCATGAAACTCAAATACCAAGCATTCAGAAAATGTGGTATTTGAAGTCTAACCTTGCTGGAGAGGCAGAAAGGTTAATTCGTCATTTGTCCTTGACAGAGGCGAACTATGAAACGGCTTGAGAAATTTTGCAGGATCGTTTTAATAACAGACGAGTCCTCAGCTCAGCCTTACTCCAAAAGCTTTTGGACCAACCAAACACGACGAACGATGCAGCGTCGATAAAGAATTTTCATGACAACATTCATGAAACTCTGGAAGAATTGAAGAATATGGAAATTGATACCATCAACTGGGATCCTATTCTACTTTTCTTGCTAACCAAGAAATTAGATCGTTTGACACACACACTCTACGAGCAGTCCATAAAGGATACAAAGAACTTGCAACCAATTGAAAGTTTGCTTGCATTCCTTGAACAACGGTTCCTGGCATTGGAATCTATTGGAGGACGTCACGAAGTAAAGGAAAAACGGAAGACATGTGCATCGTCAACAGCACAAAAACCATTGTGCCAATTTTGTAAAAAGGCAAGTCACTGCATTTTTCAATGCGACAACTTCCGTGACACGCCTGTAGTGGACAGAGTGAAATGGGTGCAAGGTCAAAGAATGTGCTTCAACTGCTTTTCGAATGACCATATGGCAAAAACATGCTCTTCAAGAAGCTGTTATAAGTGCGATAAGAAGCACAACACTTTGTTGCACATTGGTGATAAGTCCAATGTGCACAAAGATACATCAACAGTTGCTGCTGTCCATGGGAATTCGAAATATGTCCTATTGGCAACAGCAAAAGTAACGCTACAGGGCAACAATGGCCAAGTCGGCGAATTTCGAGCTCTTATGGATTCGGGATCTCAAGTAAACCTGATTTCAGAACGAGTTGTTAAAAAATTAGCATTGAAGGGAATTAGTTCAACAATGCGTATCGAAGGCGTAGGAGGACAACCCAGAACAACGAGTAAACGGGTGAACGTTCTTCTAAAGTCGAACCAAGGTGACTTCAGCACGAGGCTGGAGGCCTTCGTTCTAGCGCACATTTTGGCAGATCAGCCAACGCAGCATCTTCAAGGAGTTGCGTCAAATCTGCCGCCGCATCTCATATTGGCCGATCCTGAGTTTGACAAACCAGGACGGATCGACATATTATTGGGTGCTGAGCATTATTTTACAATAATGCGGTCCGAGAAGTTGGTGACAAGTTCAAGGTTACTACAACTTCAAAATTCAGAGCTGGGATGGATTGTTGCAGGAAGGGTTTACGCATCAACCACATCAACATCCATCTGTAGAGTGCTCACAGGAGCAGAAAACACACACAACCTCATGGAACGATTCTGGAAGTTGGACAATTTTGAGACTTCAGAAGAAAAACATTCACCGAATGAAATTTATTGCGAAAAACACTTTTTGCAACATCATCAAACAGCATCAGATGGCAGATTCATTGTTAGATTGCCATTTGCTGAAAATCCTTCAGCCCTGGGGGAGTCTCGCGAAATCGCGGTTCGAAGATTCTTAGCATTGGAAAGGCGTTTGTCTCGAGATACTGCCACTCGCAACGGGTATGTCGATTTTATGAAGGAGTATGAGAAACTTGGACATATGAAGCAAGTTCGATCTCAAGATATACCATCTACACACTACTTCATTCCTCATCATTGCGTGTTACGGCCGGACAGTCAGACAACAAAGCTACGCGTAGTGTTTGATGCATCTGCCAAAACATCATCCGGCAAAGCCCTTAATGACATCATTCATTCAGGGCCCACCGTCCAAAACGAGCTGTTTTCAATTTTGCTGTGGTTTAGATTGCACAAATATGTCTTTACTGCAGACATTGAGAAAATGTATCGGCAAGTGTGGATGAATCCAGCTGATCAATTCTATCAGATGATAGTCTGGAGAAATCATCCAGCAGAAGACATGAAATATTACAGTCTCAAGACTGTAACCTATGGCACAACTTCGGCTCCGTACTTAGCAACAAAGTGTCTGCAACACCTTGCAGTCAAAAACAGAAAACATCTTGCTTTGGGAGCCAAGGCGCTAGAAGAAGATTTTTACGTCGACGATTGTCTAACTGGCGCAGATACATTGCCAGAGGCATTGCGTATACAGCACGAATTAAATCAAATTCTGTTGCCGTCAGGTTTCAAGCCACGAAAGTGGTGCGCCAATCATAAAGATGTTCTGGAACACTTCCCGATTGAAGATAGGGTATCTGATGTGGAGTTGAGTGATTCTCAAGATTATCGCATCAAAACTTTGGGTCTATCTTGGATGCCCAACACTGACAGTTTGTGTGGAAGGTCGAAAATAGTGGCAACAACGAAAATCACAAAACGTGTTGTGTGTTCCGAGCTGTCACAAATATTTGACCCTCTTGGACTCTTCTCTCCAGTCGTTGTGAGAGCAAAATTATTTATGCAGCATCTATGGGAGCATAAAATCGACTGGGATGATGAGCTAGATGTCCAGCTTCAAGAAGAATGGAAGCTTTACAGGGAAGCGCTTGACTCTCTCAACAAGGTCAAGATTCCCCGGTACATTTTCAACGGCCAAATTCCAAAGCTTAAGGAAATTCACACATTCGTGGATGCATCCGAAAAGGCATATGGGGCAGCTGTATACTTAAGAGCTGTCCATATGAGCAACCAGATAACTGTGCGACTTCTCTGCGCTAAGTCAAGAGTCGCACCGTTAGCAAAACAAACACTGCCTCGCCTCGAGTTGTGTGCGGCAGTCTTGGGAGCAGAACTGGCAGCAAAGGATCTAAAGCTGTCTTCTGTTCCAGCGTACTTTTAGACAGACTCAACAGTTGTGCTGTCCTGGATAAACTCGTCTGCATCATCGTTTCACACGTTTGTGGCTAACAGAGTAGCAAAAATCCATGAGAAGTCAGTGCCAAAACAATGGAGGCACGTGTCATCAAAACAAAACCCAAGCATCAAAGTTCAGCGACAACAGCCTATGGTTCAATGGTCCGCTGTTCCTACATGGGTGCCAATCAAGATGGCCAGCTGAGTTTGACAAAAATGCAATCAGTGACTCAGTTTTGGAAAGAAAAACCAAAATATTAAAAGCAATGCTCGCTAGCAAAGGACCAGAGATGATCTACGAAGTTGACCACGGCAATTCATTTGCAAAACTTCAGCGAATCATTGCCTACATGCTCCGTTTTAAACGAACTGATAGACGCTCATCTCAAATAACTTGCGATGAGTTTAACCAAGCGTTGCAAGTAATAGTGAGAACTGTGCAACGAAGTGACTTCGCAGAGGAAGTCAAATGCCTCAACAAACACGGAGCTGTGGACAAAAACAGTTCATGTGTGAGTTTGACTCCGTTTATGGACCACAACGGAGAAATACGAGTTGGAGGTAGACTCGAAGCAGCCACAATGTCCTATGACGCCAAACATCCGATGTTGTTACCATACAACGATCAAATTGTGAAGATGTTGCTACGACAACTGCATGAAGAAAATATGCATTGTGGACCACAAGCACTGTTGGCCTTATCTCGCCAAAGGTTTTGGATTTTAAAAGGAAAATCCATGGCAAGAAACATAGTGCAAAACTGTGTGAGGTGTACTAGAGCGCGTCCGAAGTTGTTCGAGCAGATCATGGGGAATCTTCCTCCATTACGAGTGACTCAGGCTCGACCGTTCTTAAACGCTGGAGTAGACTATTGCGGTCCGTTCTGGGTACACTATAAGATTCGAGGCAAGAAGCCGCACAAGGCATACGTTGCAGTCTTTTGTTGTTTTGCAACAAAGGCGGTTCATCTGGAACTGGTCAGTGATCTGACAACAGAAGCATTTCTGGCAGCCTTAAGACGGTTCATCAGTTGTCGAGGAAAATGCAAGACTTTGCATTGCGACAACGCAACGAATTTTGTGGGCGCAAGGAACAAATTGGCTGAACTAGAGGAAGCCATATTTGCCGACAAAGCCAAAACACAAATAATTGAAGTCTGCAATAGAAAGGGAGTAGACTTTCAATTCATCCCTCCACGTGCACCACACTTTGGTGGCTTATGGGAAGCAGCAGTGAAGTCTGCAAAGCAGCTGCTGTTAAAGAATGTCGCAACAGCGTCACTAACTTACGAAGAGCTAGAGACCGTGATAGTCGAGATTGAGGCCATTCTAAATTCACGGCCAATAACGCCATTATCAAATGACCCAAATTACTTATCAGCATTAACACCGGGTCATTTCCTAATTGGAGAAGCTCTCACCGCGCAAGCTGATGCTGAGCCGAGTCAACAGTCGAAGTCGTTGACACAAAGATGGCAAGCAGTTTCAAAGCTGAAGCATACTTTCTGGACGCAATGGTCTCAGGATTACCTTCAGCAGCTGCAACAACGCCATAAATGGAAGCATTCCTCGTCCAACGTGAAAGAAGGGACGATGGTCCTGATAAAAGAAGACAACGTTCCAGTTCTTCAATGGTCAATGGGTAGAATCGTGAAACTTTACACTGGCCCAGACAACTTCATACGTGTTGTTGATGTCAAGACAGCAACGGGAATATACAAACGGTCAATTCATAGATTGGCTCCATTACCATGCGAAGAGGAACTGGCCGAAAAACGTCAGCGTGAAGAAAGTAAAAGCACTCCAGTCACAAACAGCACGAAAAAGGTGCGAACGGGTGCTCTTCCGCCTATGAGCATCATGCTTCTGGCAATATTGTTGCTGCTACCATTGGCATTAGCTCAGTCCGTGAACGTAACGAACTTTGAAGCAAAACCAGGAATCTACTTAGAACGGATTGGCACAACCAGACTTGCAGTATCTGAATGGAAGATCATCAGTTACTACAATTTAGAACCGTATTGGCAAGATATGAAGTCATTCTCCTCAGGAATAGATCAAATCGATCGAATATGTGGGAAATTAAAGAGGACGTCAGTAACGTGCGCGTCGATGTACAATCACTTCAAGCACATAGAAGAAGAGCTGATCACAGAAAACAGTCTGCTCAAGTCTTCGCGTTTGAAACGATCTCCTTTAGACATTGTGGGGAGCATTGCAAACAGTTTGTTTGGTGTATTGGACTCGAAATATGCTGAAGAAATGGCAATCACAATTCAACATGTCAAAGGCAATGAAGACCACTTGTTGAAACTGCTGCAAAACCAGACATCAGTTATCGATGTCACAGTTAACGTTATTAAACGTGATGAAGTCGCTACTGCCAAGCGTCTGGACCACATGGAGCAACAAATGAGCAACATAGCTTATGAAATGGACCATGCGCAACTGGTGCAATGGTACATATCACTGTCCACTCAACTTAAGTTAATTGCGTCCAATTTGCAACGTACACAATCGGAAATAATCAACGTTCTAAGGGACATTCGACACAACACAATCAGTCCAATACTGATGTCTCCTCGTCAGCTAAGCGATCAGCTGGAGCAGATTACGAAACACATGCCGCAAGGGCAAACTGTTCCTTCCGTGAATGGCAACATCCTTCAGCTCTATAAGCTCATTGAAGCTGAAGGAACTGTCGTGGGTAATACAGTTGTGTTCAAAATAACGTTACCGTTGCTTTCGACACAATCGTTGGAGCTGTACAACCTCGTACCCATTCCAGCAACAAACGCATACGGCTTAACCACGATTAACGATCAACGAAAATCGGAATCAATTCGCAGGATTCTCGACAGATGACATAAACAAATGTCGCATGATCAACACAGATGACTACGTGTGTTATCACAAGCAGACCATGTTTGGTATACGTGACCAATGTGAACTTCAGCTGTTCAACAACAAAATACCATCGACATGTCAAATATCAACGACCAACAAAACCTTTGCTTGGTCATCGATGTGGCACAACAACCAGTGGGTTTTCGCAACTCTCTCGCCTATGGACATGTCTATTGTATGCAAAGAAGAAGTCTTCAGCATACAACTTCGTCAAGCTGGGCTATTGACGCTTGATTAAGGATGCAGTCTTCGAGGACCTAACCTAATGGTTACCTGTCACGCCTCTACGACTCGCACGATTCAAACATCGTATGCTCGCTTCAGTAATTTGACGCTCAACTTTACGATAAATTCAAGTTCAGCGTTCAACGTGTCAGGTCAACCTAAGAAACTAGGATATGAAGAGCTGTTCTGAATGAAGCAGCAATGGCTACCGATCGGGAACCTATCTCTCCCTTTCAGCTTGGACAAGGTGGAGCGTGACCGCATAGTATCATACTGCTGGTTACTATCCTGCCTGATCATCTTCATCCTGTATATGGTAAAGAAGCATCGAGACAACCAACAGAGGCAACCAGCACGCGCCAACACTACCAATACGATGCCGGAATTGGAGCCCTTCACGATCAACCTGTAATAATGTTGAACAACTGTTCAACGGCCGGGAGTATGTTAAGAGTTAGCTGTTGTTTCCCACGCATGTTTGAGCTGAGAACGTTAGCATAGAATTACTTTTAACACTCTACGTGCCTAATTAATTCTTTCTTTTATTGCTGTGCGTGCAAGTGGATTGACTAATTATGCTAACTAGCTGTGTCTGCTGGTAAATGACCTGGCCGCTGTCGACATTTGTGATTCACTCAGCACTGCAGTTTTCTATCACCAAATATCATCAATTAGAATGCACAAACCACTCTTGTATGGTCAAGGGCAATGTACGTTTTATGATGCTGTCAAGGTAGTTGTAAGTTATGTCACATTATCACCAAATTTCAAGTGTTTACACTGATACATGTAAATGTTACCTAATAAGTTGCATAAGACTGTATAGTTTCAGAATTGTATATAAACTCTGTCTTTTTAAAAATAAAATCAGTACGAAATACGAACTCAACAAAGCAACTAGCTTTCTGTTCCTTCTACTCACTTTTCTCCGAGCTCACCCGATTCAAGTATCGGTTGCGGCAACTCCCAGTCACTAGTTTGTACTAGAGGCTACTTTAAACCCCTAAACATTAACATATTCAATATTAATTTTTATGCATAGATTTAAAAAAAATCTAAAGTCATCCATTGAAATGTTCTTTTTAAGTGTATGTAATCATAAACTTACTAAAAGAAACAAAAAATCATGATTCGTTTTAAAAAATATTCAACATTTATTTGTATGCTTAGATTTAAAAAAAATTTAAACTTATACATTGAAATATTCTTTTATATTGAATGTATTCATAAACTTACTAAAAGAAACAGAAAAACCCGGTTCACTTTACATATATTCAATATTGATTTTATGCATAGAATTTAAAAAAAATCTACAATCATCCATTGAAATTTTATTTTGTAGTGTATGTAATCTTATACTAACTAAAAGAAAAAACCAGTTAGGGCGGTATAGTCGAGTATACTCGACAATATAATACCCTGCACATATGGTAGGCGGTGCCACACCTTCAATCTACAAAAACATATTGATCTGACGTCGCCTTTTCAAATAGTGTTCAAAATACAAAGAAAATCGGTCAAAAAATGTGGATTTTACGAAAAATTTAAGTTTGTAGGTCTCTGAGGGGTAGCCATCAAAGAGAGGGGAAATTTGTGGTATGCAGTTTTTAAGATGTATTATCACTGAGCTTGTATACAAAATTTCAGGTTCATACCTTTGTTAATTTTGGAGATATAGCAATTTAGAGAAAATTACTGGGGGAGGGGAAATGAAAATGAGGGGGGGATTTTGTGGTATGCAGTTTTGTAGAGCCACTCATACTGAGTCTACATACCGACTTTCATGTTTCCATCTCTTTGGATGTTAGAGTTATAGCGATTTAAAAAAGTGGGTAGGGCTGGATGGGCGGGAAGGAGTGGGCGTGGCACAAAAAAAAAATAAACTTGATCTGCTGCCAAGCATCACGAGTCTACCCTCCAAATTTCAAGTCTCTAGCTCTTACAGTTTCCGAGATCCATTGGTGAATACAGACGGACGGACAGACGGACGAACGGACGGACAGACGGACGGACATGGCTCAATCAATTTCTCTTGTCGTCCTGATCAAGAATATATATACTTTATGGGGTCCCCCTCCCTTCCTTCTGTGCGTTACATACATTTCGTTCAAACAAACTTAATATACCCTGACACACTGTATGTGCAGGGTATAAATATATTTTCCTTTTGAAAAAAAAAATATTCAGGGCTAAAAATATATAAAAACCAGTAAGGGCGGTATAGTTGAGTATTCTCAACTATATAATACCCTGTACACACCTATGTTGATAACACGTTAAACATTCGCCGACAGCAAAAGCAGTGTACCACGATATGGTTTGTGTATTTGCTAATAGTAAGGCAGGGCTCACAGTGCAATGTTGCCATTAGATGGCGCTTTAGTGCGGATTTTGTTACAAAGCATTGCTGCAAAATTTTAGTGTGTTGGTCTTTGCGGGGAAAGTGGTAGTTTGTTGTATGCAGTTTTAAAAAGGTATGTTATCTGAGTTTGCATACAAAATTTCAGCATTGTATTCTTTATACTTTAGGAGATACAGCAATTTTAAGAAAAAAATGACCTTTTGTTGTGCTTGATGGGCGGGAAGGAATGGGCGTGGCGAAAATTCCTTCAAACTTCATCTAGTGTTCCAACACATGAGACTATCTTCCAAATTTCAAGTCTCTAGCTTTAATAGTTTTCGCAGTGTTAAGTACGGTTTTTGTTACAAATAGGATAAAGCAGTGTTCAAAGCGCAATTTATGCCAAATTTCAACTTGTTTGTATTTGCGTTGTCACACAGCGTTAAAAATGAAAGTTTGTGGTATGCAGTTTTAAAAAGGTATGTTTACTGAGTTTGCATACAAAATTTCAGCATTGTATCTATTATAGTTAAGGAGATACAGCAATTTTAAGAAAACAACTTTTTGAGGGGAAACAAAGGGGAGGGGGAAAAAATGTGGTATGCAGTTTTGTAGAGCTATACATACTGAGTCTACATACTCATTTTCATGTTTCTAACTCATCAGGTTTTCGAGCTACAGCCTTTTGAAAAAATGGGTGGGGCTCGATGGGCGGGAAGGAGTGGGCGTGGCAAAAAATCCTTCAAACTTGATCTAGCGTTTGACCTCACGAGTCTATCCACCAAATTTCAAGTCTCTAGCTCTTATAGTTTTCGAGAACCATTGGTGAGGACGGACGGACGGACAGACAGGGCTATATCAATTCGTCTTGTCATCCTGATCAAGAATATATATACTTTATAGGGTCCCCCTCCCCTCCTTCTATGCGTTACATACAAACCGTCTCAAACAAACTTAATATACCCTGATACACAGTGTGTGTACAGGGTATAATGAATAAATGAAAGAAATTTTTAAAAATTTAAAAGCTTTTTTTTAATGAATGTAATCATAAACTAACTAAAAGAAACAAAAAAACATGGTTCTTTTTAAATATATTCAATATTGATTTTCATGCATAATTTAAAAAAAAAAAACTAAAATCATCCATTGAAATGTTCTTTTGTAGTGTATGTCACCATAAACTAATTAAAAGAAACAAAAAAAAAAAAATGGTTCCTTTTAAAGATATTCAATATTGATTTTTATGCTAAGGCTTAAGAATATATAAAAACCAGTAAGGGCGGCATAGTAGAGTATTCTCAACTATATAATACCCTATACACACACACCTATGTTTATGACATGTTAAACTTTCGCCGACAGCCAAAGCAGTGTACCACGATATGGATTGTGTATTTGGTAAGGTAAGGCAGGGCTCAGAGCGCAATGTTGCCATTAGATGGCGCTTTAGTACGGATTTTATTACAAAGCATTGCTGCAAAATTTTAGTTTGTTGGTATGCAGTTTTAAAGAGGTATGTTAACTGAGTTAGCATACAAAATTTCAGCATTGTATTTTTTATATAAGATTTTAAGAAAATTTTAAGAAAAACCAGGAAGGACGCTAACTTCAGCAAGGCTAAAGCTTATATACTCTTCACGCTTATTTCTTGTGCCACGCCCATTTTTTTTTTTTTTTTTGTTCTCTTCTTCTAATTAGCCTATATACAAATGTTCATTGTTTTTGCTCATTCGGTACCGGAGATATGCATATTATTAAATTTTGGTAAAAGTGTGCGTAACCATTCCCATTTTTGTCAAAATAGTTTTAATGTCTTAACAAGAACATAACTGTGAAGTTTCAAGTCAATTGGTTAAGAATCTTTCTTCTCTTTCTCTTCTTCATTTTGTATGGCAGGTACCAGTTCAAGTGCCCGATCTCAATGAAACTTTCAGGCATTTAGACTACATACAACTACTATGTTTAAAATTTCAGCCCTCTATCTTACAAGACAATAAAAATTTTCATACAATGATTCAAGTTTTGTTCACTTTAGTTCTTCTTTTTGTATGGGGACTAACAGTTCCAATGGTCTGATATGGCTGGATCCGACAAATGGGTTGATTGCACAAATAAGAAGTCTCTGTGAAAAATTTCAGCTCGATATCTTAAAAACTGTGGGAGGAGATTGCATATATACAGGCAGACGGACGGACAGACGCACATGGCTAAATAAACTCGTTTTGTTGTCGTGATCAAAAATATATATACTTTATATAGTCGCATGTGAATATTTCTATGAGTTACAAACTTCAGCACAAACTTATAATACTATTCACTAACGTGAAAACTATAATGACCTTTGGTTGTACTCGATGGGCGGGAAGGAATGGACGTAGCAAAAATTCCTTTAAACATGATCTAGTGTTCGCCACACGAGTCTATATTCCAAATTTCAAGTCTCTAGCTCTTATAGTTTTCGAGAACCATTGGTGAGGATGGACGGACGGATAGACAGGGCTATATCAATTCGTCTTGTCATCCTGATCAAGAATATATATACTTTATTGGGCCCCCCACGCCTTCTTTTATGCGTTAAATGGAACCGTCTCAAACACAGTGTGTGCACAGGGTATAATGAATAAATGGGAGAAATTTAAAACATTTTTTTTTTTTTAAATCAATGATCATCCATTGAAATGTTCTTTTTTAGCGTATGTAATCTAACTTAACTTAATAAACTAACTTAAAGAAACAAAAAACATGGTTGATTTTACAAATCGCTTGCTTACTGCAAGACTGGCATAACTCAAAATTTGCCGTTTCGAGAAAAACGCGTTTAAAGTTTTCAAGTTGCACTTACTTCCTTAAAGAATGAAAAACTTAAAATTGTATAACTCAGAAACTTTTAACAATAGAAACATGAAACTTTGACACAATATATAGCTTACGTTAATGATCATTCCTGCATAATTAACTCAAAAATCGCATTTTTCGAGTTATGACAGTCTTGCAGTAAGCAAGCGAAATATTCAATATTGATTTTAATGCATAGATTTAAAAAATAATCTAATATCATCCATTGAACTGTTCTTTTATAGTGTATGTTATCATAAACTAACTAAAAGAAACAAAAAAAAATCGTTCTTCTTAAAAATATTCAATATTAATTTGTATGCTTAGATTTAAAAAGAATCTAAACTTATACATTGAAATATTCTTTTATAGTGAATGTACTCATAAACTTACTAAAAGAAACAGAAAAACCCGGTTCATTTTACGTATATTCAATATTGATTTTATGCATAGATTAAAAAAAAATTTAAAATCATCCATTCAAATATTTTTTTATAGTGTATGTAATCACAAACTAACTAAAAGAAACATAAAAACATGGTTCATTTTAAAAAATATTTAATATTGATTTTTATGCTCAGCGCTGAGAAAATATAAAAATTAATATCTGGGAGAAATTTTTAAAAATTTAAAAAAAAAAATCAAAAATCATCCATTGAAATGTTCTTTTGTATTGAATGTAATCATAAACTAACTAATGGAAACTAAAAAACATTGTTCATTTTAAAAATATTCAATATTGATTTTTATGCTAATCGATAAGATTATATAAAAATTAATCTATGGGAGAAATTTTAAAAATTTAAAAAAAAAATCAAAAATCATCCGTTGAAATGTTCTTTTATAGTGTATGTAATTATAAACTATATAAAAAAAACAAAAAACCAGTAAGGACGCTATCTTCAGCAAGGCTGAAGCTATAATACTTTTCACTTTGTGTCACTATAAAAAAAACTAAATGAATAGTTTTCATGCCTCCCTAACAACATAACTGTAATGTTTCAAGTCAATTTGTTCAAAAACAAAAAAGTTTTCCATACAACGGTTCAAGTTTTGCGATAAGTGGGCGTAGCCATGCCCACTTTTGGTCAAAATAGTTTTCATTCCTCCCTAAGAACATAACTGTAAAGTTTCAAGTCAATTGGTTAAAAAACAAAAAAGTTTTCCATACAAAGGGTCAAGTTAAGCTATAAGTGGGCGTGGCCATTCCCACTTTTTATCAAAATAGTTTTTATTCTTCCCTAAGAGCATAACTGCAAAGTTTCAAGTCAATTGGTTAAAAACCAAAAAAGTTTTCCATACAACGGGTCAATTTTCGCTATAAAAGGGCGTGGCCACGCCCACTTTTGGTGAAAACTGTTTTCATTCCACCCTAAGAACAATCCTGTAAAGTTTCAAGTCAGTTGGTTAAAAAAAAAAAAGTTTTCCATGCAACGGGTCAATTTTCGCTATAAGTGGGCGTTGCTACATTTGGCTACGCCCACTTTTGGTCAAAATAGTTTTCATTCCTCTCTAAGAATATAACTGTAAAGTTTCAAGTCAATTGGTTAAAAAAC
Organism: Phortica okadai; assembly: GCA_034638295.1. Taxonomy (NCBI): domain Eukaryota; kingdom Metazoa; phylum Arthropoda; class Insecta; order Diptera; family Drosophilidae; genus Phortica; species Phortica okadai. Next base: position 24,077,737 of record CM067851.1, on the reverse strand, counting down.
AAAAAAGTTTTCCATACAACGGGTAAATTTTCGCTATAAGTGGGCGTGGCTACGCCTGGCTACGCCCACTTTTGGTCAAAATAGTTTTCATTCCTCTCTAAGAACATAACTGCAAAGTCTCAAGTCAATTGGTTAAGCAACAAAAAAGTTTTCCATACAACGGGTCAATTTTCGCTATAAAAGGGCGTGGCCATGCCCACTTTTGGTCAAAACTGTTTTCATTCCACCCTAAGAACAATCCTGTAAAGTTTCAAGTCAGTTGGTTAAAAAAAAAAAAGTTTTCCATACAAAGGGTCAAGTTAAGCTATAAGTGGGCGTGGCCATTCCCACTTTTTATCAAAATAGTTTTCATTCTTCCCTAAGAGCATAACTGCAAAGTTTCAAGTCAATTGGTTAAAAACCAAAAAAGTTTTCCATACAACGGGTCAATTTTCGCTATAATAGGTCGTGGCCACGCCCACTTTTGGTGAAAACTGTTTTCATTCCACCCTAAGAACAATCCTGTAAAGTTTCAAGTCAGTTGGTTAAAAAAAAAAAAGTTTTCCATGCAACGGGTCAATTTTCGCTATAAAAGGGCGTCGCCACACCCACTTTTGATCAAAATAGTTTTCATTCCTCCCTAAGAGCATAACTGCAAAGTTTCAAGTCAATTTGTTAAAAAACAAAAAAGTTTTCCATACAACGGGTCAATTTTCGCTATAAGTAGGCGTGGCTTCGCCCACTTTTGGTCAAAATAGTTTTCATTCCTCCCTAAGAGCACAACTGCAAATTTTCAAGTCAATTGGTTAAAAAACAAAAAAGTTTTCCATACAACGGGTAAATTTTCGCTATAAGTGGGCGTGGCTATGCGTGGCTACGCCCACTCTGGTCAAAATAGTTTTCATTCCTCCCTAAGAACATAACTGTAAAGTTTCAAGTCAATTGGTTAAAAAACAAAAAAGTTTTCCATACAACGGGTAAATTTTCGCTATAAAAGGGCGTCGCCACACCCACTTTTGATCAAAATAGTTTTCATTCCTCCCTAAGAGCATAACTGCAAAGTTTCAAGTCAATTGGTTAAAAAACAAAAAAGTTTTCCATACAACGGGTCAATTTTCGCTATAAGTAGGCGTGGCTTCGCCCACTTTTGGTCAAAATAGTTTTCATTCCTCCCTAAGAGCACAACTGCAAATTTTCAAGTCAATTGGTTAAAAACAAAAAAGTTTTCCATACAACGGGTAAATTTTCGCTATAAGTGGGCGTGGCTATGCGTGGCTACGCCCACTCTGGTCAAAATAGTTTTCATTCCTCCCTAAGAACATAACTGTAAAGTTTCAAGTCAATTAAAAAACAAAAAAGTTTTCCATACAATGGGTCAATTTTCGCTATAAAAGGGCGTCGCCACACCCACTTTTGATCAAAATAGTTTTCATTCCTCCCTAAGAGCATAACTGCAAAGTTTCAAGTCAATTGGTTAAAAAACAAAAAAGTTTTCCATACAACGGGTCAATTTTCGCTATAAGTAGGCGTGGCTTCGCCCACTTTTGGTCAAAATAGTTTTCATTCTTCCCTAAGAGCACAACTGCAAAGTTTCAAGTCAATTGGTTAAAAAACAAAAAAGTTTTTCATACAACGGGTAAATTTTCGCTATAAGTGGGCGTGGCTACGCGTGGCTACGCCCACTTTTGGTCAAAATAGTTTTCATTCCTCCCTAAGAACATAACTGTAAAGTTTCAAGTCAATTGGTTAAAAAAACAAAAAAGTTTTCGATACAACGGGTCAATTTTCGCTATAAGTGGGCGTGGCTACGCTCACTTTTGGTCAAAATAGTTTTCATTCCTCCCTAAGAACATAACTTTAAAATTTCAAGTCAATTGGTTAAGAAACAAAAAAGTTTTCCATACAACGACGAGAATATTCCTTCGCTTCCTCTTCTTCATTTTGTATGGGAGCTACCAGTTCCAGATGTCCAATCTCAATGAAACTTTCAGGCATGTAGTCGGACTATGTAAAACTACTATGTTTAAAATTTCAGCACTCTATTGTACAAAACAAAAAAGTTTTCCATACAACGATTCAAGTTTTGTTCACTTTTCTTCTTCTTTTCGTATGGGAGCTACCTGTTCCAATAATCCGATCATGCTGGTTCCGACGAATGATTCATCGTAATAAATTCTAAGACTTTGTGCAAAGTTTCAGCGCGATAGCTTCAAAACTGAGGGTCTAGTTTGCATACATACAGACAGACAGACAGACAGACAAACCGACAGGCAGACAGACAGACAGACGGACAGACGGACATGGCTAAATCAACTCGTCTTGTCGTCCTGATCAAGAATATATATACTTTATATAGTCGGAAATTAATATTTCGATCTGTTACAAACGCCGTGACAAAGTTAATATATTATTTCACATAAGTGAAAAGTATAAAAATGGTTGTTTTTAAAAATATTCAATATTGATTTTCACACTTTTTTTTTTTAATTTAAGTTGTTTTGTAATTTTTTGTACATAGTTTAATTTAAGTTGTTTTTTATTTTTTATAATAACAGAAAAATTAAATATTCTAAAGTGAAAAAAAAAAAAAAAAAATCACCATTGATTTTCATGCAAAGATTTAAAAAAAAAATCTAAAGTCATCCATTGAAATGTTCTTTTTAAGTGTATGTAATCATAAACTTACTAAAAGAAACAAAAAATCATGATTCGTTTTAAAAAATATTCAACATTAATTTGTATGCTTAGATTTAAAAAAAATCTAAACTTAGACATTGAAATATTCTTTTATAGTAAATGTACTCATAAACTTACTAAAAGAAACAGAAAAACCCGGTTCATTTTACATATGTTCAATATTAATTTTTATGCATAGATTTTAAAAAAATCTAAAATCATCCATTGAAATTTTATTTTGTAGTGTATGTAATCATATACTAACTAAAAGAAAAAAATATATTTTCCTTTTGAAAAAAAAATATTCAGGGCTAAAAATATATAAAAATGAATAAATGAAAGAAATTTTTAAAAATTTAAAAGCTTTTTTTTAATGAATGTAATCATAAACTAACTTAAAGAAACAAAAAAACATGGTTCAATATTGATTTTCATGCATAATTTAAAAAAAAAAAACTAAAATCATCCATTGAAATGTTCTTTTGTAGTGTATGTCATCATAAACTAATTAAAAGAACCAAAAAAAAAAAATGTTTCCTTTTAAAGATATTCAATATTGATTTTTATGCTAAGGCTTAAGAATATATAAAAACCAGTAAGGGCGGCATAGTAGAGAATTCTCAACTATATAATACCTTGTACACACACACCTATGTTTATGACATGTTAAACTTTCGCCGACAGCCAAAGCAGTGTACCACGATATGGATTGTGTATTTGGTAAGGTAAGGCAGGGCTCAGAGCGCAATGTTGCCATTAGATGGCGCTTTAGTACGGATTTTATTACAAAGCATTGCTGCAAAATTTTAGTTTGTTGGTATGCAGTTTTAAAGAGGTATGTTAACTGAGTTAGCATACAAAATTTCAGCATTGTATTTTTTATACATTAGGAGATACAGCAATTTTAAGAAAAACCAGTAAGGACGCTAACTTCAGCAAGGCTAAAGCTTATATACTCTTCACGCTTATTTCTTGTGCCACGCCCATTTTTTTTTTTTTTTTTGTTCTCTTCTTCTAATTAGCCTATATACAAATTTTCATTGTTTTTGCTCATTGGGTACCGGAGATATGCAAATTATTAATTTTTGGTAAAAGTGTGCGTAACCATTCCCATTTTTGTCAAAATAGTTTTAACAAGAACATAACTGTGAAGTTTCAAGTCAATTGGTTAAGAATCTTGCTTCTCTTCCTCTTCTTCATTTTGTATGGCAGGTACCAGTTCAAGTGCCCGATCTCAATGAAACTTTGAGGCATTTAGACTACAGAAAACTACTATGTTTAAAATTTCAGCCCTCTATCTAACAAGACAATAAAAATGTTCATACAATGATTCAAGTTTTGTTCACTTTAGTTCTTCTTTTTGTATGGGGACTAACAGTTCCAATGGTCCGATATGGCTGGATCCAACAAATGAGTTGATTGCACAAATAGGAAGTGTCTGTGCAAAATTTCAGCTCGATATCTTATAAACTGTGGGAGGAGATTGTATATATACAGGCAGACGGACGGACAGACGCACATGGCTAAATCAACTCGTCTTGTTGTCCTTATCAAAAATATATATACTTTATATAGTCGCATGTGAATATTTCTATGAGTTACAAACTTCAGCACAAACTTATAATACTATTCACTAACTTGAAGAGTATAATGACCTTTGATTGTGCTCGATGGGCGGGAATCAATGGGCGTGGCAAAAATTCCTTTAAACATGATCTAGTGTTCGCCACACGAGTCTGTCTTCCAAATTTCAAGTCTCTAGCTCTTATAGTTTTCGAGAACCATTGGTGAGGATGGACGGACGGACAGACAGGGCTATATCAATTCGTCTTGTTATCCTGATCAATAATATATATACTTTATAGGGTCCCCCTCGCTTTCTATGCGTTACATACGAACCGTCTCAAACACAGTGTGTGCACAGGGTATAATGAATAAATGGGAGAAATTTAAAACATTTTTTTTTTTAAATCAATAATCAATAAAAAAAACCGTTCTTTTTAAAAATATTCAATACTAATTTGTATGCATAGATTTAAAAAAAAAATCTAAACTTATACATTGAAATATTCTTTTGTAGTGAATGTTCTCATAAACTTACTAAAAGAAACAGAAAAACCCGGTTCATTTTAAAAAATATGTAATATTTATTAAAATTAATATATGGGATAAATTTTTAAAAATTTAAAATAAAAAAAAACCAAAAATCATCCATTGAAATGTTCTTTTGTACTGAATGTAATCATAAACAATATTAATTCAATAATGATTTTTATGCATAGATTTAAAAAAATCTAAAACCATCCATTGAAATGTTCTTTTATGGTTTATGTTATCAGAAACTAACTAAAAGAAACAAAAAAAAACATTGTTCATTTTAAAAATATTCAATATTGATTTTTATGCTAATCGCTAAGATTATATAAAAATTAATCAATGGGAGAAATTTTAAAAATTACAAAAAAAAAAAAATCAAAAATCATCCATTGAAATGTTTTTTTTAGTGAATCTCATCATAAACTAAGTAAAAGAAACAAAAAAAAAATGGTTCATTTTAAAGATATTCAATATTGATTTTTACGCATAGATTTAAAAAATAATTTAAAATCATCCATTGAAATGTTCTTTTTTAGTGTATGTACTCATAAACTAACTAAAAGAAACAAAAAACATGGTTCATTTTACAAATATTCAATATTGATTTCTATGCATAGAGTTAAATAAATCTAAAATCATCCATTGATTTTTCTTTTATAGTGAATGTAATCATAAACTAACTAAAATATTCAATTTTAATTTTTATGCGTAGATTTTAAGAAAAATCTAAAATTATCCATTGAATGTTGTTTTGTAGTGTATATAATCATAAACTAACTAAAAGAAACAAAAAACATTCAATAATCATCCATTGAAAATCTCTTTTTTAGTGAATGTAATCATAAACTAGCTAAAAGAAACAAAAAACATGGATCCTTTTTAAGATATTGAATATTGATTTTTATGCATAGATTTAAAAAAAATCTAAAATCATCCATTGAAATGTTCTTTTGAAGTGTATGTCATCATAAACTAACTAAAAAAAAAACAAAAAAAAAACATGATTCCTTTTAAAAATATTCATTATTAATTTTTTTGCATAGATTTTAATAAATTTAAAATCATCCATTGAAATGTTCTTTCATAGTGTATGAAATCATAAACTAACTAAAAGAAACAAAAAAACATGGTTGTTTTTATATATATTCAATATTAATTTTTATGCATAGATTTAAAAAAAATCTAAAATCATCCATTGATTTTTCTTTTATAGTGAATGTAATCATAAACTAACTAAAATATTCAATTTTAATTTTTATGCGTAGATTTTAAGAAAAATCTAAAATTATCCATTGAATGTTGTTTTGTAGTGTATATAATCATAAACTAACTAAAAGAAACAAAAACCAGTAAGGACGCTATCTTCAGCAAGGCTGAAGCTATAATACTTTTCACTTTGTGTCACTATAAAAAAAACTAACTGAATAGTTTTCATGCATCCCTAACAACATAACTGTAATGTTTCAAGTCAATTCGTTAAAAAACAAAAAATTTTTCCATACAACGGTTCAAGTTTTGCGTTAAGTGGGCGTAGCCATGCCCACATTTGGTCAAAATAGTTTTTATTCCTCCCTAAGAACATAACTGTAAAGTTTCAAGTCAATTGGTTAAAAAACAAAAAAGTTTTCCATACAAAGGGTCATTTTTCGCCATAAGTAGGCGTGGCTACGCCCACTTTTGGTCAAAATAGTTTTCATTCCTCCCTAAGAACATAACTGTAAAGTTTCAAGTCAATTGGTTAAAAAACAAAAAAGTTTTCCATACAACGGGTCAACTTTCGCTATAAAAGGGCGTGACCACGCCTACTTTTGATCAAAATAGTTTTCATTCCTCCCTAAGAGCATAACTGCAAAGTTTCAAGTCAATTGGTTAAAAAACAAAAAAGTTTTCCATACAACGGGTCAATTTTTGCTATTAGTAGGCGTGGCTACGCCCACTTTTGGTCAAAATAGTTTTCATTCCTCCCTAAGAGCATAACTGCAAAGTTTCAAGTCAATTGGTTAAAAAACAAAAAAGTTTTCCATACAACGGGTCAATTTTCGCTATAAAAGGGCGTGACCACGCCTACTTTTGATCAAAATAGTTTTCATTCCTCCCTAAGAGCATAACTGCAAAGTTTCAAGTCAATTGGTTAAAAAACAAAAAAGTTTTCCATACAACGGGTCAATTTTCGCTATAAGTAGGCGTGGCTACGCCCACTTTTGGTTAAAATAGTTTTCATTCCTCCCTAAGAACATAACTGTAAAGTTTCAAGTCAATTGGTTAAAAAACAAAAAAGTTTTCCATACAAAGGGTCAAGTTAAGCTATAAGTGGGCGTGGCCACGCCCACTTTTGATCAAAATAGTTTTCATTCCTCCCTAAGAGCATAACTGCAAAGTTTCAAGTCAATTGGTTAAGAAACAAAAAAGTTTTCCATACAACGGGTCAATTTTCGCTATAAGTGGGCGTGGCTACGCCTGGCTACGCCCACTTTTGGTCAAAATAGTTTTCATTCCTCCCTAAGAGCATAACTGCAAAGTTTCAAGTCAATTGGTTAAAAAACAAAGTTTTCCATACAACGGGTCAATTTTCGCTCTAAGTAGGCGTGGCTACGCCCACTTTTGGTTAAAATAGTTTTCATTCCTCCCTAAGAACATAACTGTAAAGTTTCAAGTCAATTGGTTAAAAAACAAAAAAGTTTTCCATACAAAGGGTCAAGTTAAGCTATAAGTGGGCGTGGCTACGCCTGGCTACGCCCACTTTTGGTCAAAATAGTTTTCATTCCTCTCTAAGAACATAACTGTAAAATTTCAATTCAATTGGTTAAAAAACAAAAAAGTTTTCCATACAACGGGTAAATTTTCGCTATAAGTGGGCGTGGCTATGCGTGGTTACGCCCACATTTGGTCAAAATAGATTTCATTCCTCCCTAAGAACATAACTTTAAAATTTCAAGTCAATTAGTTAAGAAACAAAAAAGTTTTCCATACAACGACGTGAATATGGCTTCTCTTCCTCTTCTTCATTTTGTATGGGAGCTACCAGTTCCAGATGTCCAATCTCAATGAAACTTTCAGGCATGTAGTCGGACCATGTAAAACTACTATGTTTTAAATTTCAGCACTCTATTGTACAAAACAAAAAAGTTTTCCATACAACGATTCAAGTTTTGTTCACTTTTCTTCTTCTTTTCGTATGGGAGCTACCTGTTCCAATAATCCGATCATGCTGGTTCCGACGAATGATTCATCGTAATAAATTCTAAGACTCTGTGCAAAGTTTCAGCTCGATAGCTTCAAAACTGAGGGACTAGTTTGCATACATACAGACAGACAGACAGACAGACAGACAGACAGACAGACAGACCGACAGACAGACAGACAGACGGACAGACGGACATGGCTAAATCAACTCGTCTTGTCGTCCTGATCAAGAATATATATACTTTATATAGTCGGAAATTAATATTTCGATCTGTTACAAACTCCGTGACAAAGTTAATATACTATTTCACATAAGTGAAAAGTATAAACATTCAATAATCATCCATTGAAAATCTCTTTTTTAGTGAATGTAATCATAAACTAGCTAAAAGAAACAAAAAACATGGTTCCTTTTTAAGATATTGAATATTGATTTTTATGCATAGATTTAAAAAAAATCTAAAATCATCCATTGAAATGTTCTTTTGAAGTGTATGTCATCATAAACTAACTAAAAAAACAAAAAAAACATGATTCCTTTTAAAAATATTCATTATTAATATTTTTGCATAGATTTTAATAAATTTAAAATCATCCATTGAAATGTTCTTTCATAGTGTATGAAATCATAAACTAACTAAAAGAAACAAAAAAACATGGTTGTTTTTATATATATTCAATATTAATTTTTATGCATAGATTTAAAAAAAATCTAAAGTCATCCATTGAAATGTTTTTTTGAAGTGTATGTAATCATAAACTAACTAAAAGAAACAAAAAACATGGTTATTTTTATGATATTCAATAATGACATTTGTGCATAGATTTAAAAAAAATCTAAAATCATCCATTGAAATGTTCTTTTGAAGTGTATGTCATCATAAACTAACTAAAAAAAACAAAAAAAACATGATTCCTTTTAAAAATATTCATTATTAATTTTTTTGCATAGATTTTAATAAATTTAAAATCATCCATTGAATATTTTTTTATAAACTAAATAAAAGAAACAAAAAAATATGGTTGTTTTTAAAAATATTCAATATTGATTTTCATGCAAAGATTTAAAAAACCAGTAAGGACGCTATCTTCAGCAAGGCTGAAGCTAAAATACTTTTCACGTTGTGTCACTAAAAAACTAAATGAATAGTTTTCATGCCTCCCTAACAACATAACTGTAAGGTTTCAAGTCAATTGGTTAAAAAACAAAAAAGTTTTCCATACAACGGTTGAAGTTTTGCGATAATTGGGCGTAGCCATGCCCATTTTTGATCAAAATAGTTTTCTTTCCTCCCTAAGAACATAACTGTAAAGTTTCAAGTCAATTGGTTGAAAAACAAAAAAGTTTTCCATACAATGGGTCAATTTTCGCTATAAAAGGGCGTGGCCACACCCACTTTTGGTCAAAATTGTTTTCATTCCTCCCTAAGAACATAACTGTAAAGTTTCAAGTCAATTGGTTAAAAAACAAAAAAGTTTTCCATACAACGGGTCAATTTTCGCTATAAAAGGGCGTGGCCACACCCACTTTTGGTCAAAATAGTTTTTATTCCTTCGTAAGAACAAACCTGTAAAGTTTCATGTCAATTGGATTAAAAAAAAAAGTTTTCCATACAATGGGTCAATTTTCGCTATAAGTGTGCGTGGCTACGCCCACTTTTGGTCAAAATAGTTTTTATTCCTTCGTAAGAACATAACTGTAAAGTTTCAAGTCAATTGGTTGAAAAACAAAAAAGTTTTCCATACAACGGGTCAATTTTCGCTATAAGTGGGCGTGGCTACCCCTGGATACGCCCACTTTTGGTCAAAATAGTTTTCATTCCTTCCTAAGAACATAACTGTAAAGTTTCAAGTCAATTGGTTAAAAATCAAAAAAGTTTTCCATACAACGGGTCAATTTTCGGTATAAAAGGGCGTGGCCACGCCCACTTTTGGTCAAAATAGTTTTTATTCCTTCGTAAGAACATAACTGTAAAGTTTCAAGTCAATTGGTTAAAAAACAAAAAAGTTTTCCATACAACGGGTCAATTTTCGCTATAAGTGGGCGTGGCTACCCCTGGCTACGCCCACTTTTGGTCAAAATAGTTTTCATTCCTTCCTAAGAACATAACTGTAAAGTTTCAAGTCAATTGGTTAAAAAACAAAAAAGTTTTCCATACAACGACGTGAATATTGCTTCTCTTCCTCTTCTTCATTTTGTATGGGAGCTACCAGTTCCAGATGTCCAATCTCAATGAAACTTTCAGGCATGTAGTCGGACTATGTAAAACTACTATGTTTAAAATTTCAGCACTCTATCATACAAAACAAAAAAGTTTTCCATACAACGATTCAAGTTTTGTTCATTTTTCTTCTTCTTTTCGTATGGGGGCTACCAGTTCCAGTGGTCCGATATGGCTGGATCCGACAAATGAGTTGATCGCACAAATAAGAAGTCTCTGTGCAAAATTTCAGCTCGATATCTTCAAAACTGTGGGAGGAGATTGTATATATACAGACAGACGGACGGACAGACGGACAGACGGACATGGCTAAATCAACTCGTCTTGTCGTCCTGATCAAGAATATATATACTTTATATAGTCGGAAATGAATATTTCGATCTGTTACAAACTTCAGCACAAACTTATTATACTGTTTCACATACGTGAAAAGTATAAAAATCAAAAATCATCCATTGAACTGTTCTTTTGTAGTGTATGTAATTATAAACTATATAAAAAAAAAAAAAAAAAAACATGGTTGTTTTTAAAAATATTCAATATTGATTTTTATGCATAGAATTAAAAAAAATCTAAAATCATCCATTGAAATGTTATTTTGTAGTGTATGTAATCATAAACTAACTAAAAGAAAACCAGTAAGGACGCTATCTTCAGCAAGGCTGAAGCTAAAATACTTTTCACGTTGTGTCACTAAAAAACTAAATGAATAGTTTTCATGCCTCCCTAACAACATAACTGTAAGGTTTCAAGTCAATTGGTTAAAAAACAAAAAAGTTATCCATACAACGGTTGAAGTTTTGCGATAATTGGGCGTAGCCATGCCCATTTTTGATCAAAATAGTTTTCTTTCCTCCCTAAGAACATAACTGTAAAGTTTCAAGTCAATTGGTTGAAAAACAAAAAAGTTTTCCATACAATGGGTCAATTTTCGCTATAAAAGGGCGTGGCCACACCCACTTTTGGTCAAAATTGTTTTCATTCCTCCCTAAGAACATAACTGTAGAGTTTCAAGTCAATTGGTTAAAAAACAAAAAAGTTTTCCATACAACGGGTCAATTTTCGCTATAAAAGGGCGTGGCCACACCCACTTTTGGTCAAAATAGTTTTTATTCCTTCGTAAGAACAAACCTGTAAAGTTCCATGTCAATTGGTTTAAAAAAAAAAGTTTTCCATACAACGGGTCAATTTTTACTATAAGTGGGCGTGGCTACGCCCACTTTTGGTCAAAATAGTTTTTATTCCTTCGTAAGAACATAACTGTAAAGTTTCAAGTCAATTGGTTGAAAAACAAAAAAGTTTTCCATACAACGGGTCAATTTTCGCTATAAGTGGGCGTGGCTACCCCTGGATACGCCCACTTTTGGTCAAAATAGTTTTCATTCCTTCCTAAGAACATAACTGTAAAGTTTCAAGTCAATTGGTTAAAAATCAAAAAAGTTTTCCATACAACGGGTCAATTTTCGGTATAAAAGGGCGTGGCCACGCCCACTTTTGGTCAAAATAGTTTTTATTCCTTCGTAAGAACATAACTGTAAAGTTTCAAGTCAATTGGTTAAAAAACAAAAAAGTTTTCCATACAACGGGTCAATTTTCGCTATAAGTGGGCGTGGCTACCCCTGGCTACGCCCACTTTTGGTCAAAATAGTTTTCATTCCTTCCTAAGAACATAACTGTAAAGTTTCAAGTCAATTGGTTAAAAAACAAAAAAGTTTTCCATACAACGGGTCAATTTTCGCTATAAGTGGGCGTGGCTACGCGTGGCTACGCCCACTTTTGGTCAAAATAGTTTTCATTCCTCCCTAAGAACATAACTTTAAAATTTCAAGTCAATTGGTTAAAAAACAAAAAAGTTTTCCATACAACGACGTGAATATTGCTTCTCTTCCTCTTCTTCATTTTGTATGGGAGCTACCAGTTCCAGATGTCCAATCTCAATGAAACTTTCAGGCATGTAGTCGGACTATGTAAAACTACTATGTTTAAAATTTCAGCACTCTATCATACAAAACAAAAAAGTTTTCCATACAACGATTCAAGTTTTGTTCATTTTTCTTCTTCTTTTCGTATGGGGGCTACCAGTTCCAGTGGTCCGATATGGCTGGATCCGACAAATGAGTTGATCGCACAAATAAGAAGTCTCTGTGCAAAATTTCAGCTCGATATCTTCAAAACTGTGGGAGGAGATTGTATATATACAGACAGACGGACGGACAGACGGACAGACGGACAGACGGACATGGCTAAATCAACTCGTCTTGTCGTCCTGATCAAGAATATATATACTTTATATAGTCGGAAATGAATATTTCGATCTGTTACAAACTTCAGCACAAAGTTATTATACTGTTTCACATACGTGAAAAGTATAAAAATATATTTTTCTTTTGAAAAAAAAAATATTCAGGGCTAAAAATATATAAAAACCAGTAAGGACGCTAACTTCAGCAAGGCTGAAGCTTAAATACTCTTCACGCTTATTTCTTGTGCCACGCCTATTTTTTTTACTGAATATATTTTTTCTTCATCTATTTAGCCTATATACAAATTTTCATTGTTTTTGCTCATTGGGTGCCGGAGATATGCAAATTATTGATTTTTGGTAAAAGTGGGCGTAACCATGCCCATTTTTGTCAAAATAGTTTTAATGCCTCCCCAAGAACATAACTGTTAAGTTTCATGTCAATTGGTTGAGAAACAAAAAAGTTTTCCATACAACGACGTGAATATTGCTTCTCTTCTTCATTTGTAAGGCAGGTACCAGTTCCAGTTGCCCTCAATCTCAATGAAACTTTCAGGCATTTAATCGAACCATGTAAAACTACTAAGTTTAAAATTTCAGCCTTCTATCATACAAAACAAAAAAGTTTTCCATACAACGACGTTAAATCTTAATTTCTCTTCCTCTTCTTCATTTTGTATGGCAGCTACCAGTTCTAGTTGCCCGATCTCAATGAACCTTTCAGGCATTATGTAGGACTATGTTTAACTACTATATTTGAAATTTCAGCTCTCTATCTTTCAAAACAAAAAAGTTTTCCATATAACGATTAAAATTTGATTTTCTTCTGCATTTCATATGGGAGCTACCAGTTCCAATAATCCGATATGGCCGGTTCCGACCAATGATTTGACCACACATTAGAGAAGACTCCCTGCAAAATTTCAGCTCGATATTTTCAAAACTGTGGGAGGAGATAGCATATTCACAGACAGACGGACAGACGGACATGGCTATATCAACTCGTCTTGTCGAGCTGATCAAGAATATATATACTTTATGGGGTCCCCCTCCCCTCCTTTTTGCTGTTACAAACTTCAGGACAAAGTTATAATACTATTCACTTGCGTGAAGAGTATAATGAATAAATGAAAGAAATTTTTAAAATTTTAAAAGCTTTTTTTTAATGAATAAAATCATAAACTAACTAAAAGAAACAAAATAAACAAAGTTCATTTTAAATATATTCAATATTTATTTTCATGCTTTATTTAAAAAAAAAACTAAAATCATCCATTGAAAGGTTGTTTTTTAGTGAATCTAATCATAAACTAAGTAAAAGAAACAAAAAAAAAACCAGTAAGGACGCTATCTTCAGCAAGGCTGAAGCTATAATACTTTTCACGTTGTGTCACTAAAAAACTAAATGAATAGTTTTCATGCCTCCCTAACATTATAACTGTAAGGTTTCAAGTCAATTGGTTAAAAAACAAAAAAGTTTTTCATACAGCGGTTCAAGTTTTGCGATAAGTGGGCGTAGCCATGCCCACTTTTGGTGAAAATAGTTTTCATTCCTCCCTAAGAAGATAACTGTAAGGTTTCAAGTCAATTGGTCAATTTTCGCTAAAAAAAGGCGTGGGCACGCCCACTTTTGGTCAAAATTGTTTTCATTCCTCCCTAAGAACATAACTGTAAAGTTTCAAGTCAATTGGTTAAAAAACACAAAAGTTTTCCATACAACGGGTCAAATTTCGCTATAAAAGGGCGTGGCCGCGCCCATTTTTGGTCAAAATTGTTTTCATTCCTCCCTAAGAACATAACTGTAAAGTTTCAAGTCAATTGGTTAAAAAACACAAAAGTTTTCCATACAACGGGTCAAATTTCGCTATAAAAGGGCGTGGCTACGCCCACTTTTGGTCAAAATAGTTTTCATTCCTCCCAAAGAACATAACTGTAAAGTTTCAAGTCAATTCGTTGAAAAACAAAAAAGTTTTCCATACAACGGGTCAATTTTTGCTATAAGTGGGCGTGGCTACGCCCACTTTTGGTCAAAATAGTTTTCATTCCTCCCTAAGAACATAACTGTAAAGTTTCAAGTCAATTGGTTTAAAAACAAAAAAGTTTTCCATACAACGGGTCAATTTTCGCTATAAGTGGGCGTGGCTACGCCCACTTTTGGTCAAAATAGTTTTCAATCCTTCCTAAGAACATAACTTTAAAATTTCAAGTCAATTGGTTAAAAAACAAAAAAGTTTTTCATACAACGGGTCAATTTTCGCTAGAAGTGGGCGTGGCTACGCGTGGCTACGCCCATTTTTGGTCAAAATAGTTTTCATTCCTCCCCAAGAACATAACTTTAAAATTTCAAGTCAATTGGTTAAGAAACAAAAAAGTTTTCCATACAACGACGTGAATATGGCTTCTCTTCCTCTTCTTCATTTTGTATGGGAGCTACCAGTTCCAGATGTCCAATCTCAATGAAACTTTCAGGCATGTAGTCGGACCATGTAAAACTACTATGTTTAAAATTTCAGCACTCTATTGTACAAAACAAAAAACTTTTCCATACAACGACTCAAGTTTTGTTCATTTTTCTTCTTCTTTTCGTATGGGGGCTACCAGTTCCAGTGGTCCGATATGGCTGGATCCGACAAATGAGTTGATCGCACAAATAAGCAGTCTCTGTGCAAAATTTCAGCTCAATATCTTCAAAACTGTGGGAGGAGATTGTATATATACAGACAGACGGACGGACAGACGGACAGACGGACAGACGGACATGGCTAAATCAACTCGTCTTGTCGTCCTGATCAAGAATATATATACTTTATATAGTCGGAAATTAATATTTCGATCTGTTACAAACTTCAGCACAAAGTTATTATACTGTTTCACATACGTGAAAAGTATAAAAATGGTTTATTTTAAAGATATTCAATATTGATTTTTATGCATAGATTTAAAAAAGAATTTAAAATCATACTTTGAAATGTTCTTTGTTAGTGTATGTACTCATAAACTAACTAAAAGAAACAAAAAACCTGGTTAATTTTACAAATATTCAATATTGATTTTTCTTGATCAGGACGACAAGACGAGTTGATTTAGCCATGTCCGTTTGTCCGTCTGTCTCTATATATACAATCTCCTCCCACAGTTTTGAAGATATCGAGCTGAAATTTTGCACAGAGACTTCTTATTCGTGCAGTCAACTAATTTGTCGGATCCAGCCATATCGGACCACTGGAACTGGTAGCACCCATACGAAAAGAAGAAGAAAAGTGAACAAAACTTGAATCGTTGTGTGGAAAACTTTTTTGTTTTGTACGATAGAGTGCTGAAATTTTATACATAGTAGTTTTATATAGTCCGACTACATGCCTCAAAGTTTAATTGAGATTGGACATCTTTTATCAAAAGTAAAATATCCTCGAAATCATTGAAAAAGAAGTACCTTATAATACGAAAATATGCCCTATGTAATAAAAGACATTTAAATTTTTTTAATTGCATAAATGGGCGGCATTTTATTCAGAATTAATAGTTTTTACATGGACAAGAAATTCGTTTAAATTTATCCCATTAAATACTAGAGTTATAGAAAAGTACTTTGCGAAAAGAATCGGCAGTAGGACGGAAACGTGTTGACCACCGATTAGTTTTTTGCTAATAACTCTTGCATCCTTCGACCGACTTCTTCGACTAAGAGCTCTATGGAGAGCTTATCTGTTCCTCTTTCAGATGGCATTAACATATTTTACGAAAAGTAATAAGAAATAAAATTTTTTTGATCAAAACTAAAATATCCTCGAAATCATTGAAAAAGAAGTACCTTATCAGACGAAAATATGCCTTATCTAATAAGAGACATTTAAATTTTTTTAACTGCACAAATGGGCGGAATTTTACTCAGTATTAATAGCTTTTTACATGGACAAAAAATTCGTTCAATTTTTTCCCATTAAATACTGGAATTATAGAAAAGTACTTTGCGAAAATGATCGGCAGTAGGACGGAATCGTTTTGACCACCGATTAGTTTTTTGCTAATAACTCATGCATCCTTCGACCGACTTCTTCGACTAAGAGCTCGATGGAGAGCTTATCTGTTCCTCTTTCAGATGGCATTAACATATTTTACGAAAAGTCGCTAGAAAGAAAATTTTTTCGATCAAAACTAAAATATCCTCGAAATCATTGAAAAAGAAGTACCTTATCAGACGAAAATATGCCTTATCTAATAAGAGACATTTAAATTTTTTTAACTGCATAAATGGGCGGAATTTTATTCAGAATTAATAGCTTTTTACATGGACAAAAAATTCGTTTAATTTGTTCCCATTAAATACCAGAATTATAGAAAAGTACTTTGCGAAAAGGATCGGCAGTAGGACGGAATTGTGTTGACCACCGATTAGTTTTTTGCTAATAACTCTTGCATCCTTCGACCAACTTCTGCGACTAAGAGCTCGATGCAAAGCTTATCTGTTCCTCTTTCAGATGGCATTAACATATTTTACAAAAAGTCATAAGAAATAAAATTTTTTTGATCATAACGAAAATATCCTCGAAATCATTGAAAAAGAAGTATCTTATCAGACGAAAATATGCCTTATCTAATAACAGACATTTAAATTTTTTTAACTGCATAAATAGGCGGCATTTTATTCAGAATTAATAGTTATTTATATGGACAAAAAATTCGTTTAATTTTTTCCCATTAAATACCAGAATTATAGAAAAGTACTTTGCGAAAAGGATCGGCATTAGAACGAAATTGTGTTGACCACCGATTAGTTTTTTGCTAATAACTCTTGCATCCTTCGACCGACTTCTTCGACTAAGAGCTCGATGGAGAGCTTATCTGTTCCTCTTTCAGATGGCATTAACATATTTTACGAAAAGTCATAAGAAATAAAATTTTTTTGATCATAACTAAAATATCCTCGAAATCATTGAAAAAGAAGTACCTTATCAGACGAAAATATGCCTTATCTAATAAGAGACATTTAAATTTTCTTAACTGCATAAATGGGCGGAATTTTATTCAGAATTAATAGCTTTTTACATGGACAAAAAATTCGTTTAATATGTTCCCATTAAATACCAGAATTATAGAAAAGTACTTTGCGAAAAGGATCGGCAGTAGGACGGAATTGTGTTGACCACCGAGTAGTTTTTTGCTAATAACTCTTGCATCCTTCGACCGACTTCTGCGACTAAGAGCTCGATGCAAAGCTTATCTGTTCCTCTTTCAGATGGCATTAACATATTTTACAAAAAGTCATAAGAAATAAAATTTTTTTGATCATAACGAAAATATCCTCGAAATCATTTAAGAAGAAGTACCTTATCAGACGAAAATATGCCTTATCTAATAAGAGACATTTAAATTTTTTTAACTGCATAAATGGGCGGAATTTTATTCAGAATTAATAGATTTTTACATGGACAAAAAATTTGTTTAATTTTTTCCCATTAAATACCAGAATTATAGAAAAGTACTTTGCGAAAACGATCGGCAGTAGGACGGAATCGTGTTGACCACCGATTAGTTTTTTGCTAATAACTCTTGCATCCTTCGACCGACTTCTTCGACTAAGAGCTCGATGGAGAGCTTATCTGTTCCTCTTTCAGATGGCATTAACATATTTTACGAAAAGTCATAGGAAATAAAATTTTTTTGATCATAACTAAAATATCCTCGAAATCATTGAAAAAGAAGTACCTTATCAGACGAAAATATGCCTTATCTAATAAGAGACATTTAAATTTTTTTAACTGCATAAATGGGCGGAATTTTATTCAGAATTAAGAGCTTTTCACATGGACAAAAAATTCGTTTAATTTGTTCCCATTAAATACCAGAATTATAGAAAAGTACTTTGCGAAAAGGATCGGCAGTAGGACGGAATTGTGTTGACCACCGATTAGTTTTTTGGTAATAACTCTTGCATCCTTTGACCGACTTCTGCGACTAAGAGCTCGATGCAAAGCTTATCTGTTCCTCTTTCAGATGGCATTAACATATTTTACGAAAAGTCATAAGAAATAAAATTTTTTTGATCATAACTAAAATATCCTCGAAATCATTGAAAAAGAAGTACCTTATCAGACGAAAATATGCCTTATCTAATAAGAGACATTTAAATTTTTTTAATTGCATAAATGAGGGGCATTTCATTCCGAATTAATAATCTTTTACATGGACAAAAAATTCGTTTAATTTTTTCCCATTAAATACTAGAATTATAGAAAAGTACTTTGCGAAAAGAATCGGCAGTAGGCCGGAAACGTGTTGACCACCGATTAGTTTTTTGCTAATAACTCTTGCATCCTTCGACCGACTTCTTCGACTAAGAGCTCGATGGAAAGCTTATCTGTTCCGCTTTAAGAGGACATTAACATATTTTACGAAAAGTTATAAGAAATAAAATTTTTTTGATCAAAATTAAAATATCCTCGAAATCCTTGAAGAAGAAGAAGTACCTTATCAGACGAAAATATGCCTTATCTAATAAGAGATATTTAAATTTTTTTAACTGCATAAATGGGCGGAATTTTATTCAGAATTAATAGATTTTTACATGGACACAAAATTCGTTTAATTTTTTTCCATTAAATACCAGAATTATAGAAAAGTACTTTGCGAAAAGAATCGGCATTAGGACGGAATCGTGTTGACCACCGATTAGTTTTTTGCTAATATATCTTGCATCCTTCGACCGACTTCTTCGACTAAGAGCTCGATGGAGAGCTTATCTGTTCCTCTTTCAGATGGCATTAACATATTTTACGAAAAGTCATAAGAAATAAAATTTTTTTTATCAAAACTAAAATATCCTCGAAATCATTGAAGAAGAAGTAACTTATCAGACGAAAATATGCCTTATCTAATAAGAGACATTTAAATTTTTTTAACTGCATAAATGGGCGGAATTTTATTCAGAATTAATAGCTTTTTACATGGACAAAAAATTCGTTTAATTTGTTCCCATTAAATACCAGAATTATAGAAAAGTACTTTGCGAAAAGGATCGGCAGTAGGACGGAATTGTGTTGACCACCGAATAGTTTTTTGCTAATAACTCTTGCATCCTTCGACCGACTTCTGCGACTAAGAGCTCGATGCAAAGCTTATCTGTTCCTCTTTCAGATGGCATTAACATATTTTACGAAAAGTTGTAAGAAATAAAATTTTTTGGATTAAAACTAAAATATCCTCGAAATCATTGAAGAAGAAGTACCATATCAGACGAAAATATGCCTTATCTAATAAGAGACATTTAAATTTTTTTAATTGCATAAATGGGCGGCATTTTAATCAGAATTAATAGTTATTTATATGGACAAAAAATTCGTTTAATTTTTTCCCATTAAATACCAGAATTATAGAAAAGTACTTTGCGAATAGAATCGGCAGTAGGACAGAAACGTGTTGACCACCGATTAGTTTTTTGTTACTAACTCTTGCATTCTTCGACCGACTTCTTCGACTAAGAGCTCGATGGAAAGCTTATCTGTTCCTCTTTCATATGGCATTAACATATTTTAGGAAAAGTCATAAGAAATAAAATTTTTTTGATCAAAACTAAAATATCCTCGAAATCATTGAAAAAGAAGTACCTTATCAGACGAAAATATGCCTTATCTAATAAGAGACATTTAAATTTTTTTAATTGAATCGGCAGTAGGACGGAAACGTGTTGACCACCGATTAGTTTTTTGCTAATAACTCTTGCATCCTTCGACCGACTTCTTCGACTAAGAGCTCAATGGAAAGCTTATCTGTTCGTCTTTCAGATGGGATTAACATATTTTACGAAAAGTCATAAGAAATAAAATTTTTTTGATCATAACTAAAATATCCTCGAAATCATTGAAAAAGAAGTACCTTATCAGACGAAAATATGCCTTATCTAATAAGAGACATTTAATTTTTATACTTTTCACGTATGTGAAATAGTATAATAACTTTGTGCTGAAGTTTGTAACACATAGAAATATTCACAAAGTAAGTATATATATTCTTGATCAGGACGACAAGACCATGTCCGTCTGACCGTCTGTCTGTATATATACAATCTCCTCCCACAGTTTTGAAGATATCGAAATTTTGCACAGAGACTTCTTATTCGTGCAGTCAACTCATTTGTCGGATCCAGCCATATCGGACCACTGGAACTGGTAGCCCCCATACGAAAAGAAGAAGAAAAATGAACAAAACTTGAATCGTTGTATGGAAAACTTTTTTGTTGTGTACGATAGAGTGCTGAAATTTTATACATAGTAGTTTAACATAGTCCGACTACATGCCTGAGTCATCGGCATTGAGTCAGATTGGACAAATGGAACTGGTAGCTCCCATACAAAATGCAGAAGAGGAAGAGAAGCAATATTCACGTCGTTGTATGGACAACTTTTTTGTTTTTCAACCAATTGACTTGAAACTTCTTAGTTATGTTCTTAGGGAGGCATTAAAACTATTTTGACCAAAAGTCGGCGTAGCCACGCCCACTTATAGAAAATTGACCCGTTGTATGGAAAACTTTTTTGTTTTTGAACCAATTGACTTGAAACTTTACAGTTATGTTCTTAGGGAGGAATGAAAACTATTTAGACCAAAAGTGGGCATGGCTACGCCCACTTGTACCGAAACTTGACCCGTTGTATGGAAAACTTTTTTGTTTTTTAACCAATTCACTTGAAACTTTACAGTTATGTTCTTAGGGAGGAATGAATGCCGAAGGAAATACCGAAACTTGAACTTTTGTATGGAAAACTTTTTTGTTTTTTATCCAATTGACTTGAAACCTTACAGATATGTTCTTAGGGAGGAATGAAAACTATTTTGACCAAAAATGGGCATGGCTTCGACCACTTATCGCAAAACTTGAACCGTTGTAATGAAAACTTTTTTGTTTTTTAACCAATTGACTTGAAACCTTACAGTTATGTTGTTAGGGAGGCATGAAAACTATTTACACAAAAAGTTGGCTTGGCTACGCCCACTTATACCGAAACTTGAACCGATGTATAGAAAACTTTTTGGTTTTTAACCAATTGACTTGAAACTTTACAGTTATGTTCTTAGGGAGGAATGAAAACTATTTTGACCAAAAGTGGGCGTGGCCACCCCCTTTGATAACGAAAATTGATCCGTTATATGGAAAACTTTTTTGTTTTTTAACCAATTAACTTGAAACCTTACAGTTATATTGTTAGGAAGGCATGAAAACTATTCATTTAGTTTTTTAGTAACACAACGTTCAGCTTCAGCCTTTCTGAAGAAAGCGTCCTTACTGGTTTTTTTTAAATCAATGGTCGTCCATTGAAATGTTCTTTTTTAGTGTATGTAATCATAAACTAACTTAAAGAAACAAAAAAACATGGTTCCTTTTAAAAATATTCAATATTCATTTTTATACAAATATTTAAAAAAAATCTAAAGTCATCCATTGAAATGTTATTTTCAAGTGTATGTTATCATAAACTAACTAAAAGAAACAAAAAACATGGTTATTTTTAATGATATTCAATAATGATTTATATGCATAGATTTAAAAAATCTAAAACCATATATTGAAATGTTCTTTTATGGTTTATGTTATCAGAAACTAACTAAAAGAAACAAAAACCTGTAAGGACGCTATCTTCAGCATGGCTGAAGCTATAATACTTTTCACGTTGTGTCACTATTAAATAAAACTAAATGAATAGTTTTCATGCCTACCTAACAACATAACTGTAATGTTTCAAGTCAATTGGTTAAAAAAACCAGTAAGGGAGCTATTTTCAGCTTTACTGAAACTTATATACTCTTGCAAGCATTTTCTGAAGTGTTCTTATTGGAAAATATGTCTTATAGTTTTTTCAATAAGAATCATATAAGTTTATAAAGATAAAAAGGCGTGGCCCCGCCCCTTTTCTAATTTTTTTAACAAATACATTGCAATCATTGTACACTTTATTTTGCGATCTTATATCTCATCGACTTACAGAGAAATCACATTTTTAAATTTTTCTCTATATGGGCGGTGCCACTCCCTTATGTCCGATTTCTACGAAACTTTGGAATGTGGTCAAGGATTCATAAAAACGCGTAACTGCAAAGTTTTATCCGTTTATATTTAAGAACAAAAAAGTTTTCCTAACAAAAACCGAATTTTTGACCGATTGTTCCTATGGGAGCTATATCCTATATTTATCCGATCTCCACCAAATTTACTGTGTGTCTTAACTGACGTCTAAGATGTTTGTGTGCAAAAAATTGAGGCGATAACTTTAAAATCAAAGCGTTTATAGAGCAAAAACCTCATTTTTGACCGATCGTTCCTATGGCAGCTATATCCTATAGTTATTCGATCATGCTGGATTTTACATACAAACTGCGTGCAAGGAAAAGAAAATTTTCTGCGTTTAAATTTTTTCGATATCTTTAAAACTCTAGGAGGAGTTCGCATCGCAACAGACAGACAGACAGACGGACAGACGGACAGACGGACATGGCTATATGAACTCGTCTCGTCGAGCTGATCAAGAATATATATACTTTATATAGTCGGAGATGTCTCCTTCTCTGCGTTGCCAACTTCATGACAAAGTTAATATACTCTTGCAAGAGTATAAAAAAGTTTGCCATAGAAAGGGTCAAGTTTCTCTATAAGTGGGCGTGGCCATGCCCACTTTTGATCAAATAGTTTTCATTCCTCCCTAAGAGCCTAACTGCAAAGTTTCAAGTCAATTGGTTAAAAACAAAAAAGTTTTCCATACAACGGGTCACTTTTCGCTATAAGTAGGAGTGAAAAAATAACGAAAATATGCCTTATCTAATAAGAGACATTTAAATTTTTTTAATTGCATAAATGGGCGGCATTTTAATCAGAATTAATAGTTATTTATATGGACAAAAAATTCGTTTAATTTTTTCCCATTAAATACCAGAATTATAGAAAAGTACTTTGCGAAAAGAATCGGCAGTAGGACGGAATCGTGTTGACCACCCCTTAGTTTTTTGCTAATAACTCTTGCATCCTTCGACCGACTTCTTCGACTAAGAGCTCGATGGAGAGCTTATCTGTTCCTCTTTCAGATGGCATTAACATATTTTAGGAAAAGTCATAAGAAATAAAATTTTTTTGATCAAAACTAAAATATCCTCGAAATCATTGAAGAAGAAGTACCTTATCAGACGAAAATATGCCTTATCTAATAAGAGACATTTAAATTTTTTTAATTGCATAAATGGGCGGCATTTTATTCAGAATTAATAGTTTTTACATGGACAAAAAATTCGTTTAATTTTTTCCCATTAAATACTAGAATTATAGAAAAGTACTTTGCGAATAGAATCGGCAGTAGGACAGAAACGTGTTGACCACCGATTAGTTTTTTGTTACTAACTCTTGCATTCTTCGACCGACTTCTTCGACTAAGAGCTCGATGGAAAGCTTATCTGTTCCTCTTTCATATGGCATTAACATATTTTAGGAAAAGTCATAAGAAATAAAATTTTTTTGATCAAAACTAAAATATCCTCGAAATCATTGAAAAAGAAGTACCTTATCAGACGAAAATATGCCTTATCTAATAAGAGACATTTAAATTTTTTTTAATTGAATCGGCAGTAGGACGGAAACGTGTTGACCACCGATTAGTTTTTTGCTAATAACTCTTGCATCCTTCGACCGACTTCTTCGACTAAGAGCTCAATGGAAAGCTTATCTGTTCGTCTTTCAGATGGGATTAACATATTTTACGAAAAGTCATAAGAAATAAAATTTTTTTGATCATAACTAAAATATCCTCGAAATCATTGAAAAAGAAGTACCTTATCAGACGAAAATATGCCTTATCTAATAAGAGACATTTAATTTTTATACTTTTCACGTATGTGAAATAGTATAATAACTTTGTGCTGAAGTTTGTAACACATAGAAATATTCACAAAGTAAGTATATATATTCTTGATCAGGACGACAAGACCATGTCCGTCTGACCGTCTGTCTGTATATATACAATCTCCTCCCACAGTTTTGAAGATATCGAAATTTTGCACAGAGACTTCTTATTCGTGCAGTCAACTCATTTGTCGGATCCAGCCATATCGGACCACTGGAACTGGTAGCCCCCATACGAAAAGAAGAAGAAAAATGAACAAAACTTGAATCGTTGTATGGAAAACTTTTTTGTTGTGTACGATAGAGTGCTGAAATTTTATACATAGTAGTTTAACATAGTCCGACTACATGCCTGAGTCATCGGCATTGAGTCAGATTGGACAAATGGAACTGGTAGCTCCCATACAAAATGCAGAAGAGGAAGAGAAGCAATATTCACGTCGTTGTATGGACAACTTTTTTGTTTTTCAACCAATTGACTTGAAACTTCTTAGTTATGTTCTTAGGGAGGCATTAAAACTATTTTGACCAAAAGTCGGCGTAGCCACGCCCACTTATAGAAAATTGACCCGTTGTATGGAAAACTTTTTTGTTTTTGAACCAATTGACTTGAAACTTTACAGTTATGTTCTTAGGGAGGAATGAAAACTATTTAGACCAAAAGTGGGCATGGCTACGCCCACTTGTACCGAAACTTGACCCGTTGTATGGAAAACTTTTTTGTTTTTTAACCAATTCACTTGAAACTTTACAGTTATGTTCTTAGGGAGGAATGAATGCCGAAGGAAATACCGAAACTTGAACTGTTGTATGGAAAACTTTTTTTTTTTTTAACCAACTGACTTGAAACCTTACAGATATGTTCTTAGGGAGGAATGAAAACTATTTTGACCAAAAATGGGCATGGCTTCGACCACTTATCGCAAAACTTGAACCGTTGTAATGAAAACTTTTTTGTTTTTTAACCAATTGACTTGAAACCTTACAGTTATGTTGTTAGGGAGGCATGAAAACTATTTACACAAAAAGTTGGCTTGGCTACGCCCACTTATACCGAAACTTGAACCGATGTATAGAAAACTTTTTGGTTTTTAACCAATTGACTTGAAACTTTACAGTTATGTTCTTAGGGAGGAATGAAAACTATTTTGACCAAAAGTGGGCGTGGCCACCCCCTTTGATAACGAAAATTGATCCGTTATATGGAAAACTTTTTTGTTTTTTAACCAATTAACTTGAAACCTTACAGTTATATTGTTAGGAAGGCATGAAAACTATTCATTTAGTTTTTTAGTAACACAACGTTCAGCTTCAGCCTTTCTGAAGAAAGCGTCCTTACTGGTTTTTTTTAAATCAATGGTCGTCCATTGAAATGTTCTTTTTTAGTGTATGTAATCATAAACTAACTTAAAGAAACAAAAAAACATGGTTCCTTTTAAAAATATTCAATATTCATTTTTATACAAATATTTAAAAAAAATCTAAAGTCATCCATTGAAATGTTATTTTCAAGTGTATGTTATCATAAACTAACTAAAAGAAACAAAAAACATGGTTATTTTTAATGATATTCAATAATGATTTATATGCATAGATTTAAAAAATCTAAAACCATATATTGAAATGTTCTTTTATGGTTTATGTTATCAGAAACTAACTAAAAGAAACAAAAACCTGTAAGGACGCTATCTTCAGCATGGCTGAAGCTATAATACTTTTCACGTTGTGTCACTATTAAATAAAACTAAATGAATAGTTTTCATGCCTCCCTAACAACATAACTGTAATGTTTCAAGTCAATTGGTTAAAAAAACCAGTAAGGGAGCTATTTTCAGCTTTACTGAAACTTATATACTCTTGCAAGCATTTTCTGAAGTGTTCTTATTGGAAAATATGTCTTATAGTTTTTTCAATAAGAATCATATAAGTTTATAAAGATAAAAAGGCGTGGCCCCGCCCCTTTTCTAATTTTTTTAACAAATACATTGCAATCATTGTACACTTTATTTTGCGATCTTATATCTCATCGACTTACAGAGAAATCACATTTTTAAATTTTTCTCTATATGGGCGGTGCCACGCCCTTAAGTCCGATTTCTACGAAACTTTGGAATGTGGTCAAGGATTCATAAAAACGCGTAACTGCAAAGTTTTATCCGTTTATATTTAAGAACAAAAAAGTTTTCCTAACAAAAACCGAATTTTTGACCGATTGTTCCTATGGGAGCTATATCCTATATTTATCCGATCTCCACCAAATTTACTGTGTGTCTTAACTGACGTCTAAGATGTTTGTGTGCAAAAAATTGAGGCGATAACTTTAAAATCAAAGCGTTTATAGAGCAAAAACCTCATTTTTGACCGATCGTTCCTATGGCAGCTATATCCTATAGTTATTCGATCATGCTGGATTTTACATACAAACTGCGTGCAAGGAAAAGAAAATTTTCTGCGTTTAAATTTTTTCGATATCTTTAAAACTCTAGGAGGAGTTCGCATCGCAACAGACAGACAGACAGACGGACAGACGGACATGGCTATATGAACTCGTCTCGTCGAGCTGATCAAGAATATATATACTTTATATAGTCGGAGATGTCTCCTTCTCTGCGTTGCCAACTTCATGACAAAGTTAATATACTCTTGCAAGAGTATAAAAAAGTTTGCCATAGAAAGGGTCAAGTTTCTCTATAAGTGGGCGTTTTCATTCCTCCCTAAGAGCCTAACTGCAAAGTTTCAAGTCAATTGGTTAAAAACAAAAAAGTTTTCCATACAACGGGTCACTTTTCGCTATAAGTAGGAGTGAAAAAATAACGAAAATATGCCTTATCTAATAAGAGACATTTAAATTTTTTTAATTGCATAAATGGGCGGCATTTTAATCAGAATTAATAGTTATTTATATGGACAAAAAATTCGTTTAATTTTTTCCCATTAAATACCAGAATTATAGAAAAGTACTTTGCGAAAAGAATCGGCAGTAGGACGGAATCGTGTTGACCACCCCTTAGTTTTTTGCTAATAACTCTTGCATCCTTCGACCGACTTCTTCGACTAAGAGCTCGATGGAGAGCTTATCTGTTCCTCTTTCAGATGGCATTAACATATTTTAGGAAAAGTCATAAGAAATAAAATTTTTTTGATCAAAACTAAAATATCCTCGAAATCATTGAAGAAGAAGTACCTTATCAGACGAAAATATGCCTTATCTAATAAGAGACATTTAAATTTTTTTAATTGCATAAATGGGCGGCATTTTATTCAGAATTAATAGTTTTTACATGGACAAAAAATTCGTTTAATTTTTTCCCATTAAATACTAGAATTATAGAAAAGTACTTTGCGAATAGAATCGGCAGTAGGACAGAAACGTGTTGACCACCGATTAGTTTTTTGTTACTAACTCTTGCATTCTTCGACCGACTTCTTCGACTAAGAGCTCGATGGAAAGCTTATCTGTTCCTCTTTCATATGGCATTAACATATTTTAGGAAAAGTCATAAGAAATAAAATTTTTTTGATCAAAACTAAAATATCCTCGAAATCATTGAAAAAGAAGTACCTTATCAGACGAAAATATGCCTTATCTAATAAGAGACATTTAAATTTTTTTAATTGAATCGGCAGTAGGACGGAAACGTGTTGACCACCGATTAGTTTTTTGCTAATAACTCTTGCATCCTTCGACCGACTTCTTCGACTAAGAGCTCAATGGAAAGCTTATCTGTTCGTCTTTCAGATGGGATTAACATATTTTACGAAAAGTCATAAGAAATAAAATTTTTTTGATCATAACTAAAATATCCTCGAAATCATTGAAAAAGAAGTACCTTATCAGACGAAAATATGCCTTATCTAATAAGAGACATTTAATTTTTATACTTTTCACGTATGTGAAATAGTATAATAACTTTGTGCTGAAGTTTGTAACACATAGAAATATTCACAAAGTAAGTATATATATTCTTGATCAGGACGACAAGACCATGTCCGTCTGACCGTCTGTCTGTATATATACAATCTCCTCCCACAGTTTTGAAGATATCGAAATTTTGCACAGAGACTTCTTATTCGTGCAGTCAACTCATTTGTCGGATCCAGCCATATCGGACCACTGGAACTGGTAGCCCCCATACGAAAAGAAGAAGAAAAATGAACAAAACTTGAATCGTTGTATGGAAAACTTTTTTGTTGTGTACGATAGAGTGCTGAAATTTTATACATAGTAGTTTAACATAGTCCGACTACATGCCTGAGTCATCGGCATTGAGTCAGATTGGACAAATGGAACTGGTAGCTCCCATACAAAATGCAGAAGAGGAAGAGAAGCAATATTCACGTCGTTGTATGGACAACTTTTTTGTTTTTCAACCAATTGACTTGAAACTTCTTAGTTATGTTCTTAGGGAGGCATTAAAACTATTTTGACCAAAAGTCGGCGTAGCCACGCCCACTTATAGAAAATTGACCCGTTGTATGGAAAACTTTTTTGTTTTTGAACCAATTGACTTGAAACTTTACAGTTATGTTCTTAGGGAGGAATGAAAACTATTTAGACCAAAAGTGGGCATGGCTACGCCCACTTGTACCGAAACTTGACCCGTTGTATGGAAAACTTTTTTGTTTTTTAACCAATTCACTTGAAACTTTACAGTTATGTTCTTAGGGAGGAATGAATGCCGAAGGAAATACCGAAACTTGAACTGTTGTATGGAAAACTTTTTTGTTTTTTAACCAACTGACTTGAAACCTTACAGATATGTTCTTAGGGAGGAATGAAAACTATTTTGACCAAAAATGGGCATGGCTTCGACCACTTATCGCAAAACTTGAACCGTTGTAATGAAAACTTTTTTGTTTTTTAACCAATTGACTTGAAACCTTACAGTTATGTTGTTAGGGAGACATGAAAACTATTTACACAAAAAGTTGGCTTGGCTACGCCCACTTATACCGAAACTTGAACCGATGTATAGAAAACTTTTTGGTTTTTAACCAATTGACTTGAAACTTTACAGTTATGTTCTTAGGGAGGAATGAAAACTATTTTGACCAAAAGTGGGCGTGGCCACCCCCTTTGATAATGAAAATTGATCCGTTATATGGAAAACTTTTTTGTTTTTTAACCAATTAACTTGAAACCTTACAGTTATATTGTTAGGAAGGCATGAAAACTATTCATTTAGTTTTTTAGTAACACAACGTTCAGCTTCAGCCTTTCTGAAGAAAGCGTCCTTACTGGTTTTTTTTAAATCAATGGTCGTCCATTGAAATGTTCTTTTTTAGTGTATGTTATCATAAACTAACTTAAAGAAACAAAAAAACATGGTTCCTTTTAAAAATATTCAATATTTATTTTTATACAAATATTTAAAAAAAATCTAAAGTCATCCATTGAAATGTTCTTTTCAAGTGTATGTTATCATAAACTAACTAAAAGAAACAAAAAACATGGTTATTTTTAATGATATTCAATAATGATTTATATGCATAGATTTAAAAAATCTAAAACCATATATTGAAATGTTCTTTTATGGTTTATGTTATCAGAAACTAACTAAAAGAAACAAAAACCTGTAAGGACGCTATCTTCAGCATGGCTGAAGCTATAATACTTTTCACGTTGTGTCACTATTAAATAAAACTAAATGAATAGTTTTCATGCCTCCCTAACAACATAACTGTAATGTTTCAAGTCAATTGGTTAAAAAAAAAAAGTTTGCCATAGAAAGGGTCAAGTTTCTCTATAAGTGGGCGTGGCCATGCCCACTTTTGATCAAATAGTTTTCATTCCTCCCTAAGAGCCTAACTGCAAAGTTTCAAGTCAATTGGTTAAAAACAAAAAAGTTTTCCATACAACGGGTCACTTTTCGCTATAAGTAGGAGTGAAAAAATAACGAAAATATGCCTTATCTAATAAGAGACATTTTAATTTTTTTAATTGCATAAATGGGCGGCATTTTAATCAGAATTAATAGTTATTTATATGGACAAAAAATTCGTTTAATTTTTTCCCATTAAATACCAGAATTATAGAAAAGTACTTTGCGAAAAGAATCGGCAGTAGGACGGAATCGTGTTGACCACCCCTTAGTTTTTTGCTAATAACTCTTGCATCCTTCGACCGACTTCTTCGACTAAGAGCTCGATGGAGAGCTTATCTGTTCCTCTTTCAGATGGCATTAACATATTTTAGGAAAAGTCATAAGAAATAAAATTTTTTTGATCAAAACTAAAATATCCTCGAAATCATTGAAGAAGAAGTACCTTATCAGACGAAAATATGCCTTATCTAATAAGAGACATTTAAATTTTTTTAATTGCATAAATGGGCGGCATTTTATTCAGAATTAATAGTTTTTACATGGACAAAAAATTCGTTTAATTTTTTCCCATTAAATACTAGAATTATAGAAAAGTACTTTGCGAATAGAATCGGCAGTAGGACAGAAACGTGTTGACCACCGATTAGTTTTTTGTTACTAACTCTTGCATTCTTCGACCGACTTCTTCGACTAAGAGCTCGATGGAAAGCTTATCTGTTCCTCTTTCATATGGCATTAACATATTTTAGGAAAAGTCATAAGAAATAAAATTTTTTTGATCATAACTAAAATATCCTCGAAATCATTGAAAAAGAAGTACCTTATCAGACGAAAATATGCCTTATCTAATAAGAGACATTTAATTTTTATACTTTTCACGTATGTGAAATAGTATAATAACTTTGTGCTGAAGTTTGTAACACATAGAAATATTCACAAAGTAAGTATATATATTCTTGATCAGGACGACAAGACCATGTCCGTCTGACCGTCTGTCTGTATATATACAATCTCCTCCCACAGTTTTGAAGATATGGAAATTTTGCACAGAGACTTCTTATTCGTGCAGTCAACTCATTTGTCGGATCCAGCCATATCGGACCACTGGAACTGGTAGCCCCCATACGAAAAGAAGAAGAAAAATGAACAAAACTTGAATCGTTGTATGGAAAACTTTTTTGTTGTGTACGATAGAGTGCTGAAATTT
This sequence comes from Phortica okadai, assembly GCA_034638295.1. Lineage (NCBI taxonomy): Eukaryota > Metazoa > Arthropoda > Insecta > Diptera > Drosophilidae > Phortica > Phortica okadai. The sequence goes on along the minus strand of CM067851.1, from coordinate 24,046,428 downwards.
TATACATAGTAGTTTAACATAGTCCGACTACATGCCTGAGTCATCGGCATTGAGTCAGATTGGACAAATGGAACTGGTAGCTCCCATACAAAATGCAGAAGAGGAAGAGAAGCAATATTCACGTCGTTGTATGGACAACTTTTTTGTTTTTCAACCAATTGACTTGAAACTTCTTAGTTATGTTCTTAGGGAGGCATTAAAACTATTTTGACCAAAAGTGGGCATGGCCACGCCCACTTATAGAAAATTGACCCGTTGTATGGAAAACTTTTTTGTTTTTGAACCAATTGACTTGAAATTTTACAGTTATGTTCTTAGGGAGGAATGAAAACTATTTAGACCAAAAGTGGGCATGGCTACGCCCACTTGTACCGAAACTTGACCCGTTGTATGGAAAACTTTTTTGTTTTTTAACCAATTCACTTGAAACTTTACAGTTATGTTCTTAGGGAGGAATGAATGCCGAAGGAAATACCGAAACTTGAACTGTTGTATGGAAAACTTTTTTGTTTTTTAACCAATTGACTTGAAACCTTACAGATATGTTCTTAGGGAGGAATGAAAACTATTTTGACCAAAAATGGGCATGGCTTCGACCACTTATCGCAAAACTTGAACCGTTGTAATGAAAACTTTTTTGTTTTTTAACCAATTGACTTGAAACCTTACAGTTATGTTGTTAGGGAGGCATGAAAACTATTTACACAAAAAGTTGTCTTGGCTACGCCCACTTATACCGAAACTTGAACCGATGTATAGAAAACTTTTTGGTATTTAACCAATTGACTTGAAACTTTACAGTTATGTTCTTAGGGAGGAATGAAAACTATTTTGACCAAAAGTGGGCGTGGCCACCCCCTTTGATAACGAAAATTGACCCGTTATATGGAAAACTTTTTTGTTTTTTAACCAATTAACTTGAAACCTTACAGTTATATTGTTAGGAAGGCATGAAAACTATTCATTTAGTTTTTTAGTAACACAACGTTCAGCTTCAGCCTTTCTGAAGAAAGCGTCCTTACTGGTTTTTTTTAAATCAATGGTCGTCCATTGAAATGTTCTTTTTTAGTGTATGTAATCATAAACTAACTTAAAGAAACAAAAAAAACATGGTTCCTTTTAAAAATATTCAATATTCATTTTTATACAAATATTTAAAAAAAATCTAAAGTCATCCATTGAAATGTTCTTTTCAAGTGTATGTTATCATAAACTAACTAAAAGAAACAAAAAACATGGTTATTTTTAATGATATTCAATAATGATTTATATGCATAGATTTAAAAAATCTAAAACCATATATTGAAATGTTCTTTTATGGTTTATGTTATCAGAAACTAACTAAAAGAAACAAAAACCTGTAAGGACGCTATCTTCAGCATGGCTGAAGCTATAATACTTTTCACGTTGTGTCACTATAAAAAAAAACTAAATGAATAGTTTTCATGCCTCCCTAACAACATAACTGTAATGTTTCAAGTCAATTGGTTAAAAAAAAAAAGTTTCCCATACAAAGGGTCAAGTTTCTCTATAAGTGGGCGTGGCCATGCCCACTTTTGATCAAATAGTTTTCATTCCTCCCTAAGAGCCTAACTGCAAAGTTTCAAGTCAATTGGTTAAAAAACAAAAAAGTTTTCCATACAACGGGTCACTTTTCGCTATAAGTAGGAGTGGCTACGCCCACTTTGGGTCAAAATAGTTTTCATTCCTCCCTAAGAACATAACTGTAAGGTTTCAAGTCAATTGGTTAAAAACCAAAAAGTTTTCTATACAACGGTTCAAGTTTCGCTATAAGTGGGCGTAGCAATGCCTACTTTTAGTCTAAATAGTTTTCGTTCTTCCCTAAGAACATAACTGTAAAGTTTCAAGTCAATTGGTTAAAAAACAAAAAATTTCCATACAACGGTTCAAGTTTCGATATAAGTGGGCGTAGCCATGCTCACTTTTAGTCTAAATAGTTTCCATTCCTCCCTAAGAACATAACTGTAAAGTTTCAAGTGATTTGGTTAAAAAACAAAAAGGTTTTCCATACAACGGGTCAATTTTCGCTATAAGTAGGCGTGGCTATGCCCACTTTGGTTCAAAATAGTGTTCATTCCTCCCTAAGAACATAACTGTAAAGTTTTCCATACAACGGTTCAAGTTTCGCTATAAGTGGGCGTAGCTATGCCTACTTTTGGTCTAAATAGTTTTCGTTCCTCCCTAAGAACATAACTGTAAAGTTTCAAGTCAATTGGTTAAAAAACAAAAAAGTTTTCCATACAACGGTTCAAGTTTCGATATAAGTGGGCGTAGCCATGCCCACTTTTGGTCTAAATAGTTTTCATTCCTCCCTAAGAACATAACTGTAAAGTTTCAAGTGAATTGGTTAAAAAACAAAAAAGTTTTCCATACAACGGGTCAATTTTCGCTATAAGTAGGCGTGGCTACGCCCACTTTGGGTCAAAATAGTTTTCATTCCTCCTTAAGAACATAACTGTAAAGTTTGCCATACAACGGTTCAAGTTTCGCTATAAGTGGGCGTAACTATGCCTACTTTTGGTCTAAATAGTTTTCATTCCTCCCTAAGAACATAACTGTAAAGTTTCAAGTCAATTGGTTCAAAAACAAAAAAGTTTTCCATACAACCGGTCAATTTTCTATAAGTGGGCGTGGCTACGCCCACTTTTGGTCAAAATAGTTTTAATGCCTCCCCAAGAACATAACTACAACGTTTTAAGTCAATTGGTTGAAAAACAAACAAGTTGTCCATACAACGACGTGAATATTGCTTCTCTTCCTCTTCTTCATTTTAAATGGGAGCTACCAGTTCCAGATGTCCAATCTCAATGAAACTTTCAGGCATGTAGTCGGACTATGTAGAACTACTATGTTTAAAATTTCAGCACTCTATCATAAAAAACAAAAAAGTTTTCCATACAACGATTCAAGTTTTGTTCATTTTTCTTCTTCTTTTCGTATGGGGGCTACCAGTTCCAGTGGTCCGATATGGCTGGATCCGACAAATGAGTTGACTGCACGAATAAGAAGTCTCTGTGCAAAATTTCAGCTCAATATCTTTAAAACTGTGGGAGGAGATTGTATATATACAGACAGATAGACAGGCGGACATGGTTAAATCAACTCGTATTGTCGTCCTGATCAAGAATATATATACTTAATATAGTCGCAAGTGAACATTTCTGTGTGTTACAAACTTCAGCACAAAGTTATTATACTATTTCACATACGTGAAAAGTATAAAAATTCAAAAATCATCCACTGAAATGTTCTTTTGTAGTGTATGTAATCATAAACTAACTAAAAGAAATAATATATTTTCCTTTTGTAAAAAAAAAAATATTCAGGGCTAAAAATATATAAAAACCAGTAAGGGCGGTATAGTCGAGTATACTCGACAATATAATACCCTGCACACATGGTGGGCGGTGCCACACCCTCAATCTACAAAAACGTATTGATCTGACGTCGCCTATTCAAATAGTGTTCAAAATATCAATAAAATCGGTCAAAAAATGTGGATTTTACGAAAAATTTACGTTTGTGGGTCTCTGAGGGGAAGCCATCAAAGAGAGGGGAAATTTGTGGTATGCAGTTTTTAAGATGTATTATCACTGAGCTTGTATACAAAATTACAGGTTCATACCTTTGTTAGTTTTGGATATATAGCTTTTTTAAGAACAATACTAGGGGAAGGGAAATTAAGGGGAGGGGGTAAAATTGTGGTATGCAGTTTTGTAGAGTTACTCATACTGAGTCTACATACCGACTTTCATGTTTCTATCTCTTTGGATGCTCGACTTATAGCGTTTTCAAAAAGTGGGCGGTGCTGGATGGGCGGGAAGGAGTGGGCGTGGCACAAAACCATTCAAACTTGATCTGCTGCCGAGCATCACGAGTCTACCCACCAAATTTCAAGTCTCTAGCTCTTATAGTTTCCGAGAACCATTGGTGAGGACGGACGGACGGACGGACGGACGGACAGACGGACGGACATGGCTTTATCAACTTCTCTTGTCGTCCCGATCAAGAATATATATACTTTATGGGGTCCCCCGACCCTCCTTCTGTGCGTTACATACATTTGGCTTTTGCACAAACACAATATACCCTGATACACAGTATGTGTACAGGGTATAATGAATAAATGAAAGAAATTTTTAAAAATTTAAAAGCTCTTTTTTAATGATTGTAATCAAAATCAACTAATAGAATATAAAATGAATCAAATTGTGTGCGATATTGAGTTTCTAAAAGGTAAATATGTTTATTATTGCATGAATATACAAATAATTAACTAATTGTGTTAAAATGGTGCACAGGTATGGGTCGGGTTGGACCAATTAAGGTAGCATTGGATGACTTTGTGGACGATATTATTGGCATACATCGGTTGGCGATAAGACGAAATCAAAGATCCAAAATCTGCATTTTGATGCAATAGTTGTATGTGTTGTGTTATTACTTATAACATTCGAGTAGTTGTTGCATACGGGAGAATATGGGAATTAATTTTCCTTTGTTTTCGCTTATGTTGAAAAAGGCTAGCGTATAACATATGCTGTTTTAATAATAAAATTATTTGAAAGTACAGCCACTTTTTTATTGAAAGTAACTAAAAATCCCCTTTGATTTTTTATCGAGTTTAACGCGTTACCGAACAACACGAGTCGGGGTTGATGGAAGCTGATGAAACTTTGTCAATGTATTTTGTTTTTGTATTTTCATCAGTTACGACGTTTACGCGTTACCGAGTTGGGCGTGAAAAGCGCTATTTTTCATTTTGAAAATGTTCAATATTGATTTTTATGCTAATCGCTAAGATTATATAAAAATTAATATATGGGAGAAATTTTAATAATTTAAAAAAAAAAAATCAAAAATCATCCATTGAAATGCTCTTTTTTAGTGAATCCAATCATAAATTAAGTAAAAGAAAAAAAAAAAAAAAATGGTTCATTTTAAAGATATTCAATAATGATTTTTATGCATAGATTAAAAAAAGAATTTAAAATCATCCATTGAAATGTTCTTTTGTAGTGTATGTAATCATAAACTAACTAAAAGAAATAATATATTTTCCTTTTGTAAAAAAAAAAATATTCAGGGCTAAAAATATATAAAAACCAGTAAGGGCGGTATAGTCGAGTATACTCGACAATATAATACCCTGCACACATGGTGGGCGGTGCCACACCCTCAATCTACAAAAACGTATTGATCTGACGTCGCCTATTCAAATAGTGTTCAAAATATCAATAAAATCGGTCAAAAAATGTGGATTTTACGAAAAATTTACGTTTGTGGGTCTCTGAGGGGAAGCCATCAAAGAGAGGGGAAATTTGTGGTATGCAGTTTTTAAGATGTATTATCACTGAGCTTGTATACAAAATTACAGGTTCATACCTTTGTTAGTTTTGGATATATAGCTTTTTTAAGAACAATACTAGGGGAAGGGAAATTAAGGGGAGGGGGTAAAATTGTGGTATGCAGTTTTGTAGAGTTACTCATACTGAGTCTACATACCGACTTTCATGTTTCTATCTCTTTGGATGCTCGACTTATAGCGTTTTCAAAAAGTGGGCGGTGCTGGATGGGCGGGAAGGAGTGGGCGTGGCACAAAACCATTCAAACTTGATCTGCTGCCGACCATCACGAGTCTACCCACCAAATTTCAAGTCTCTAGCTCTTATAGTTTCCGAGAACCATTGGTGAGGACGGACGGACGGACGGACGGACGGACGGACAGACGGACGGACATGGCTTTATCAACTTCTCTTGTCGTCCCGATCAAGAATATATATACTTTATGGGGTCCCCCGACCCTCCTTCTGTGCGTTACATACATTTGGCTTTTGCACAAACACAATATACCCTGATACACAGTATGTGTACAGGGTATAATGAATAAATGAAAGAAATTTTTAAAAATTTAAAAGCTCTTTTTTAATGATTGTAATCAAAATCAACTAATAGAATATAAAATGAATCAAATTGTGTGCGATATTGAGTTTCTAAAAGGTAAATATGTTTATTATTGCATGAATATACAAATAATTAACTAATTGTGTTAAAATGGTGCACAGGTATGGGTCGGGTTGGACCAATTAAGGTAGCATTGGATGACTTTGTGGACGATATTATTGGCATACATCGGTTGGCGATAAGACGAAATCAAAGATCCAAAATCTGCATTTTGATGCAATAGTTGTATGTGTTGTGTTATTACTTATAACATTCGAGTAGTTGTTGCATACGGGAGAATATGGGAATTAATTTTCCTTTGTTTTCGCTTATGTTGAAAAAGGCTAGCGTATAACATATGCTGTTTTAATAATAAAATTATTTGAAAGTACAGCCACTTTTTTATTGAAAGTAACTAAAAATCCCCTTTGATTTTTTATCGAGTTTAACGCGTTACCGAACAACACGAGTCGGGGTTGATGGAAGCTGATGAAACTTTGTCAATGTATTTTGTTTTTGTATTTTCATCAGTTACGACGTTTACGCGTTACCGAGTTGGGCGTGAAAAGCGCTATTGTTCATTTTGAAAATGTTCAATATTGATTTTTATGCTAATCGCTAAGATTATATAAAAATTAATATATGGGAGAAATTTTAATAATTTAAAAAAAAAAATCAAAAATCATCCATTGAAATGCTCTTTTTTAGTGAATCTAATCATAAATTAAGTAAAAGAAACAAAAAAAAAAAAAAATGGTTCATTTTAAAGATATTCAATAATGATTTTTATGCATAGATTAAAAAAAGAATTTAAAATCATCCATTGAAATGTTCTTTTGTAGTGTATGTAATCATAAACTAACTAAAAGAAATAATATATTTTCCTTTTGTAAAAAAAAAAATATTCAGGGCTAAAAATATATAAAAATGAATAAATGAAAGAAATTTTTAAAAATTTAAAAGCTCTTTTTTAATGATTGTAATCAAAATCAACTAATAGAATATAAAATGAATTAAATTGTGTGCGATATTGAGTTTCTAAAAGGTAAATATGTTTATTATTGCATGAATATACAAATAATTAACTAATTGTGTTAAAATGGTGCACAGGTATGGGTCGGGTTGGACCAATTAAGGTAGCATTGGATGACTTTGTGGACGATATTATTGGCATACATCGGTTGGCGATAAGACGAAATCAAAGATCCAAAATCTGCATTTTGATGCAATAGTTGTATGTGTTGTGTTATTACTTATAACATTCGAGTAGTTGTTGCATACGGGAGAATATGGGAATTAATTTTCCTTTGTTTTCGCTTATGTTGAAAAAGGCTAGCGTATAACATATGCTGTTTTAATAATAAAATTATTTGAAAGTACAGCCACTTTTTTATTGAAAGTAACTAAAAATCCCCTTTGATTTTTATCGAGTTTAACGCGTTACCGAACAACACGAGTCGGGGTTGATGAAAGCTGATGAAACTTTGTCAATGTATTTTGTTTTTGTATTTTCATCAGTTACGACGTTTACGCGTTACCGAGTTGGGCGTGAAAAGCGCTATTGTTCATTTTGAAAATGTTCAATATTGATTTTTATGCTAATCGCTAAGATTATATAAAAATTAATATATGGGAGAAATTTTAATAATTTAAAAAAAAAAATCAAAAATCATCCATTTAAATGCTCTTTTTTAGTGAATCTAATCATAAATTAAGTAAAAGAAACAAAAAAAAAAAATGGTTCATTTTAAAGATATTCAATAATGATTTTTATGCATAGATTAAAAAAAGAATTTAAAATCATCCATTGAAATGTTCTTTTGTAGTGTATGTAATCATAAACTAACTAAAAGAAATAATATATTTTCCTTTTGTAAAAAAAAAAATATTCAGGGCTAAAAATATATAAAAATGAATAAATGAAAGAAATTTTTAAAAATTTAAAAGCTCTTTTTTAATGATTGTAATCATAAACTAACTAAAAGAAACAAAAAAACATGGTTCTTTTTAAATATATTCAATATTGATTTTCATGCATAATTTAAAAAAAAAACTGAAATCATCCATTGAAATGTTCTTTTGTAGTGTATGTCATCATAAATGTTCTTTTGTAGTGTATGTAATCATAAACTAACTAAAAGAAAAAAATATATTTTCCTTTTGAAAAAAAAATATTCAGGGCTAAAAATATATAAAAATGAATAAATGAAAGAAATTTTTAAAAATTTAATAGCTCTTTTTTAATACTAATACATAATACTGACTAAAAGAAACAAAAAAACATGGTTCTTTTTAAGTATATTCAATATTGATTTTCATGCATAATTTAAAAAAAAAACTGAAATCATCCATTGAAATGTTCTTTTGTAGTGTATGTCATCATAAACTAACTAAAAGAAACAAAAAAAAAATAATTCCTTTTAAATATATTCAAATTTAATTTTTATGAAAAGATTTAAAAAAAATTTTAAATCATCATAAACTAAACTAAAAACTAAAAGAAACAAAAAAACATGGTTCATATTTCAAATATTCAATAATGATTTTTATTCATCGATTTAAAAAAATCTAAAATCATCTATTGAAATGTTCTTTTGTAGTGTAGGTTATCATAAACCAACTAAAAGAAAAAAAAAAAAAATGGTTCATTTTAAAAATATTCAATACTGATTTTTATGCTCAGCGCTGAGAAAATGCAAAAATTAATATATGGGAGAAATTTTTAAAAATTTTAGAAAAAATTAAAAATCATCCACCAAAATGCTCTTTTTTAGTGAATGTAATCATAAGTTAACTAATTAAAGGAAACAAAAGCATCGTTCCTTTTTAAGATATTCAATATTGATTTTTATGCATAGATTTAAAAAAACTAAAATCATCCATTAAAATATTTTTTTTATAGTGTATGGTATCATAAACTAACTAAAAGAAACAAAAAAACATGGTTCTTTTTATAGATATTCAATAGTGGTTTTTATGCATAGATTTAAAAAAAAAATCTAAAGTCATCAATTGAAATATTCTTTTATAGTGAATGTACTCATTAACTAACTAAAACAAACAAAAACCATTCATTTTACAAATATTCAATATTGATTTTAAGCACAGATTAAAAAAAATCTAAAATCATCTATTAAAATATTTTTTTATAGTGTATGTAATCACAAGCTAACTAAAAGAAACAAAAAAACATGGTTCATATTAAAAAATATTAAGTATTGATTTTTATGCTCAGCGATGAGAAAATACAAAAATTAATATTGGGGAGAAATTTTTAAAAATTTTGCAAAAAATTAAAAATCATCCACTGAAACGCTCTTTTTTAGTGAATGTAATCATAAGTTAACTAATTAAAGGAAAAAAAAAGCATGGTTCCTTTTTAAGATATTCAATATTGATTTTTATGCATAGATTTAAAAAAAATCTAAAATCATCTATTGAAATGTTCTTTTGTAGTGTATGTCATCATAAACTAACTAAAAGATACAAAAACCAGTAAGGACGCTAGCTTCAGCAAGGCTGAAGCTATAGTACTCTTCACGTTATGTCACTAAAAATAAAAAAAACAAAGTTAACGTGAAAAGTATATAAAGTAAATGGGTTTTATTATGTTCTATATATCTTTATATATCTTTATATATATATGATTCATTTCCACACCACCTATGAGGTAGAGTTTATGGCGCGTTTTTTTTATCGTGGTTCCCCTGTAGGCATAATCCACATGCATAATAATAATAGAAATAACATTTGGTTTATATAACTTAAACGGATCACATTGGTCAATTAAATTGAATAAATAAAAAAGATATAATACTGTACACATACGTGAAGAGTATAATAAAAGCTGTTTTATTTAATTGAATCTTTCGATATAAAGGATAAATACAATTAATGGTATCAACATTAAAATTGACAGCATTTCTTTTTTGTACATTTCTGTACACATTCATAATAAAATTTATTTTGTTTTTCACAAAATTACGCTCAACTATTCAGTTATTTTGATTTGATTGAATCATTCGATATAAAGAATAAATATGATTGTTGTTATGAACATTAAAATTGGCAACATCTCTTTTTTGTACATTTCTGTACATATTCATTTAATTCATTTTATTTTTCTCAAAATTACGCTCAGCTATTCAGTTATTTTGATTAAATTGAATCATTCGATATAAAGGTTAAATACAATTAATATTATGAACATTAAAAGTGGCAGCATCTCTTATTGTACATTTCTGTACACATTCATCATTATCATTAAATTTATTTTGTTTTTCACAAAATTACGCTCAACTATCTAGTTGTTTTGATTTGATTGAATCATTTGATATAAAGAATAAATACGATTAATGTTATGAAAATCTTAATAGATAGCACCTCTTTTTGAACATTTCTGTACATTTTCAGTAAATTTATTTTGTTTTTCACAAAATTACTCATGTGCTTGTTCTCTCTGGCATAAACGATGTAAATATTTTAATTTTTAAAATTAAAATAATCGACGAAATACTTAATTTGTAAAATAAAAAACAATAAATGTAATAATAATAAAATAATAACCAGCGTCTCTTGTTTGTTCATTTCTGTATACATTCATCATTAAATTTATTTTGTTTTTCACAAAATTACGATCAACCATTCAGTAGTTGTGATTTGATTGAATCATTTGATATAAAGAATAAATACGATTAATGTTATGAAAATTTTAATAGACAGCATCTCTTTTTTGAACATTTTTGTACATTTTCATTAAATTTATTTTGTTTTTCACAAAATTACTCATGTGCTTGTTCTCTCTGGCATAAACGATGTAAATTTCTTAAAAAATTAAAATAATCGACGGAATTTTTAATTTGTAAAATAAACAACAAAATAAATAATAACTGTAATAATAATAATACTTTATTTTGAACTTACAAACGAATTCTTAGCACTATGCCATCATGATCGCTGTAGGGAGTCTCATAAGTCAACGCTAATGTCCGTTGCTGATCCAAATTTGAGAAAACCCAATCAATTGCTGTATTTTGTTTTGTGGTGGCAGTATTGTCCAGAATTGAAACAATACCTGTTTGGCGAAATTGAGTTTCCAAATCATCCAATCTTGTTGCTCTACAAATGTTGAAATCTCCAATTAAAATAATGTGTCCCCCATTTTGCCGCATTAGTTCTGCCAAGTCCTGTTCTATTATTGCTCTGAAATCCGCCAGAGGATATGAGGGATTTCTGTACAACACCACTAGTGTAATACCTAATCTTTGAATGGCTAATAGCTGATACACATGACCCGGCTCATTTATACTCCTTCTGATTGATTCAGAAAAACTTCCCGTTAAATATTGTTTACAATAAACAATAAGCCCTTTTGGTCGACGTCGAGTCATTGAGACTGCTGCATCTATTCGTCCAACAATGTCAAAACATTCAATAGGAAATTGTTCATTTTCAAAGGGCCATGTTTCGACAATGCATATTATATCCGCCGAACATATTATTTGATCCTTTCTGATGTTGTCAATGTGCCTGTGCAAACTTCGAACGTTTTGATAATAAATTTTAAGGCAGTTTGTTGATTCGTGGAACATAAATCCAAAATGTGTGTCTAATAATTTTCTGGTTCTTAATTTTAATAGTTGGTTACTTACCAAGTCTCTATCGCTGAATGGTTTTGGAGGTGTGAATTTTCCAATTATGTAGAGTCCGGACGCATTTGTGGCTCTGCTACATGCGACATATATAGCTGCTCTGCTCATTCCTTTTTTTAGGTGGACTGCTACCTGATTGTATGTTGCACCTTGACTTTTGTGTATGGTGATAGCTTCAGCAGGAACAACAGGAAACTGCTTTCGCTCAACCGACACTTGATCATTTCTTTTATACTGAAAAGAACGGATTGCTTTTGTAACTGGAGTCCAAGTTTCCTCATTTGGATGATGCTTCTTAGAGCGCGCTATTGTTCCAACCGATATTTCAGCGAATTTGATCCAGAGCGTTGTCACAATTCTTTGTGATCCAATTTCTTGATGGTCCATTTGCATAAGCTGTCCCGTTGCTCCATTGACCAAACCATCACTGGTATTAATATTAACTGTAAGCATATATTTGGCTGTCGTTTTCAATAATAATTTATAACACATTCCCTGTGTTTCGGTAGTTTTAAAACTTTTTACTGATTCCAAAATGTTTGCCTTACTAGTTTCACTCAAAGTATTTGCTTAATGGAATCGTGTGCTGTCGACATATATTCCTCAGTGCGTATTTGAGCTAGCTTGATGCTTTTATAATTTCTGACATCCACACCCGAGAAAAAGAGGTGAATTGCTGAGCTTGGAACCTCATTTACACGCACTTGTCTGCCTTTTATAAAATTAATATCTTCCGTAGTCATAATCCCTTCTGACATATTATTGAGGGCGGCAGCAAATGAATGATCTTCCCGTTGACGCATCATTTCCGTAAGCTCATAAAATTTGAACAAGTCCCAGAGCGGTGTGCCTGTTATAGCACTATATTGTTCATAGGGGTTAGCAGCAAATACCCATCTATCGCGTACCGGTGATAGTTGCCTTAAATCTCCGAAGACTATAATTGAAATTCATCCGAAAAATTGCTGAGTTCTGAATATTTGTTTTAAGCGGGCATCCAAAAATTTTTGCTCCAACCATAGATATTTCATCAATTATAATCAATTGAAGATCAATAAGCTTTGTATGAATTGTATTTACAACATCGCTACTCAGTGGGCGCAGTTCACTAGCCGACTGATTCATTGGCAGAGAAAAGATTGAATGTAAGGTAATGCCGCCAATTCCAAAAGCAGCTTTTCCGGTGGGCGCACATAGCAGCACTTTTGCTGTTTCCGGATTACTTCCTGCTATAGTATTTGCACGCAGGGTTAACGTTTGGTAAATTGTTGAGATCAAACGGCTTTTTGAATATTTTCCATAACTTGCTCCAGTTCACGATCTGCAAAAACATTGTATTTTTTCCTATTTTCCTCTATTTCATCTTTGTGCAAGATGCAAAGTTGTTAAACATTACTGTCAATTAACTCCGATTGTTTATTTCTCCAGTGGTAAAATATCATTAACATTTCTCTAAGATAATCCATGCGAGATGTTTCTGAACTGAATCTTCTCCATCTTAAAATTAGTGGTTGCTTCCTTTTTTGCAAAAATCCACTAATATCTTTCAATTGTAATAAACGCTCATTGTTGCTTACATCTTCATTCTCATTTTCTGTTTCTTGATAATCCTCATTTGTTTGCACATTTCGTGTTTTCTTTTTTAAAAACTTAAATAGGGCTGCAAAATCTGCTAGACAAAGTTCTTCCAATTCATCAGGTCTTTGCACGTAGTGGTCGAGCAAATTGGCAACAAAGATATCTGTGGAATTTTCAGGTAAAGCTGCCAAATCGTTTTTCGATTTAACCATTCTCACTCTTTGTTCAGGATGGGCTATGTTAACAAAAATCTCTCCATGACTAGCTTCCGACAGATGCAATCCTAAAATATTATAAACAGCCTCTTGAGCTGAAATTTCTGATATGCATCTAAAATGAATTAAATATCCATATTAACTCGGTGATGACCTAAAATATCCTTATTGTATGCATTCAACATTCGGTCTGATAGTTTTCGCTTTAAAAATATTTGTGGTTTCTTTAAATTTGAACGCAGTGCCAGTTTATATTTTTCGTAATCCGTATTAATGCTTTCATGAGCCAAAAAATTTTCAAAAGAATTTATATTATTTATTAAATTCGTATTCTCGGGGCGAAGAAACTGTTGTATTCTTTTGAAAAGCTCTTTATGTTCGGCACCGTTTTCTTCATCTCCAAGGGGAAAAAGCACTTCGGTTCTTGGCATTGGTGGATGCGGCATGTTAAATCGGCAAAACATGTTTCCTCGAAGCTCCCTTTGGTAGCTTCTTCCGTGTCTATGCTGTTGATATGGTATGAACTCCGCAACATCGGGATTATCTCCATCAGTTGTTATAAACTGATCTATGTAGTCTACAACCGCTTCAACATTTTCCATCGTTTCTACCTTAGGTGCATTACTTATCCAACACATGCCATGGGAGTGTGGTGATCCTCTATGCTGAAACTCAATTCTCCAATAATAATGAGTCACCGTATTATTTCCAAAAATTCCATTTTTAAATAGTTTTAACAGCTGTCGGAATCTATGGTCAAAATACCTAGAACATGTAACTGGATCAGTCCATACTGAAAACGCTTTTTCATCACTTGATAAATTAATCGCCTCTTCTTCAGTTAGAGCAATGTTCCGAATTCTTTTTGTCAAAATCACTAATAGTTCTTTCCATCTGGTTTGGCTGATAAGGTGATAAAAAAAGTGGGAAGTCCGAATTGACGTATCATTGCCAAAAACCTTCTTCTTTTCTGCTTCCCAGTGGGCAGGTGATGAACGTAAACCTTTAAGAACATGAAATCCTTCGTCATGTTGTACTAAGTTGGTTACGAAACTTTCATCCATTAGGTTTCTAGCGGTAACATTGCTTGAACGTGTTTTCTTACGTAGACATATTGATATTGCGCTTTTCAACTTTTGCAGTTCATAATATCTATAAGTAAAAAATAATTTATCCACACGACAGCAGCGATAATCGTAGCGGCGTAATTCCGAACGTGCAATGCGACTGTATGTAGTATCACAAGTTCTTTTCTTTCCAGAGTATATCGTAGGGTATGAGAGCACTTCTGCATCGGTATCCATAGTGACATATACTGGTCTTCTTCCTTCACCAGGAGCTATGCACACACGTCCAATCGACCGATTTTCAATTGGCTCATTTTCTAAAAGCGTCTCCTGTCCTCCTGGATTTAAAATATCATTTTCCTCAGGATCTGTTTCCGGTCTTTCTTCGTTTGGTTCTCCGTTACGTTGATTATTTAAAATTTCCTGAATAATAGTGTCATCTCTCCTATCGGCTTCAAATGGCACATGTTCCGCATTTCGTGCATCGGCCAAACAATTGTCCGATATTTGAATACCGTGTTTCACATGTAGTTCTGTTGTGATTAAATATTGTAGAGCTTCTAATATTTTGGTTGGTCGAATCGTTTCCGTCATAAAACTATGGTCATATTGCAATCTTCTTTTCAAAAGCACTTGAATGACGTGACTATCTTCAAATCTATGTCGGAGACTTGTTACTGTTTCAACAACAGATATGGGTCTGTTGACAACCGCTCCTCTGATCGCGCGCTGCCGTTCATATCCATGCGACGTTATGCGCATGAAAGGGATCCTAGGCGCAATTAAACGCTCTTCTAAGCATGTTAATCCCTTTAAGCACTCAGGAATCTCTGGAAATTCCAATCCTTCTGAAAGGCAAATTTTCGACAAACGGCCAGCTGATATCGTTCTTTGACATGTTGCGCAAAAGTTATATTTTCCATCCTGACTTGGAAATTTTTCTGCCAAATAAAATGCATTGTTTATCGGTAGGTTTCGGGATTTGAACCGCTGACTTCCAGTTCGCCTGTCATTTGTTCTTCGACTAGACCATCGTCTTGCTTAAATTTATGTGACAACATTGAAGCTTTGATTGTCATAACATAAATTTGGCGTTAAATATTTAACGTTTAGGAAGTTCAATAATTTTAATTTTTTTAATTTTTAATAATTAATGAATATATTTAGTATCAAACAAAAAAAAAAATAAAAAAATAAAAACAGAAATTGCACTGATCGGGACTTGAACCGCTGACTTCCAGTTTGCCTGTCATTTGTTCTTCCACTAGACCATCGTCTTGCTTAAATTTCTGTGACAACATTGAAGCTTTGATTGTCATAACATAAATTTGGCGTTAAATATTTAACGTTTAGGAAGTTCAATAATTTTAATTTTTTTTAATTTTTAATAATTAATGAATATATTTAGTATTAAACAAAAACAATCAAACAAAGACTAGTGATATTCATTTTACTTTGTTTTAAAACAAAAAAGTTTTCCATGCAACGATTCAAGTTTTGTTCACTTTTCTTCATTTTTTAATATGGAAGCTACCAGTTCCAGTTGTCCAATCTCAATGAAACTTTGAGGCATTTAGTGTGACTACTTAAAACTATTATGTTTCAAATTTCAGGTTTCTGTCTTACAAAACAAAAAAGTTTTCCATATGACGATTCAAATTTTCTTCTTCTTTTCGTATGGGGGCTACCAATTCCAGTTTTCCACTCTCAATGAAATCTCTCCGTGCGCGGTCGAATTCTTGCATTGTATTCAAATCGCGAATAACGAATTACCAGCTGCTGAGATATTTTTTAATCTCGCCACACGAAGAGTAACGATAGCCTAAGCCAAAAGTATTAAATCACTTAGTTCGATTAATAATCAACAAAATTAAGCGCCAATCGGCGTTTGAAACATCTGCCGATGCTATGGCACCGACAAGAAACAAAACGTCACGCACTAGTAAAATCTCTCATGATGTTCGCTCACCACAGAACGAATATCAAAATTATTATCGTCCGCTGCAGACCATTGACGACAACAACAAAAATATAGACACTTGTGAAGTTGATGAAAATGTTACCGGTGTCACACCGGCCCCCGTTAAAATGCCACCAATAACTGTCATTAAACAGAACGCATCAACTATTCACAAGATGATTGCTGATCTCAAAATTTCTGAATACTTTATAAAAACAATATCTATTGGAATAAAAATTTTCGTAAAAGAATCCGTCAACTTTAATAAAGTATGCAACAAACTTAAAGATCTAAACTGCGAATTCTACTCATATGAGACCAAGAACACCAGACCCTTCAAAGCTGTTCTCTCTGGACTGGATAAGTTAACCAACAACGAAGTGAAATTGCTCTTGACTCAACTGGGACTCAATTGTATCGATGTAAAAACCATCGAAAAAACTACTCGGAACAATCACAAACTACTTTTATATGTAGTCTACTTTGCTAACAAAAGTACGACACTAAATAATTTACGCAACAATTACCCCCACGTAAATCACACTAAAGTACGCTGGGAATATAAAACTAAGTCATATAATAAATTGACGCAGTGCTACAAATGCCAGCTATTTGGACATGGTTCCCAAAATTGCGCTGTAAAAACATCTTGTGCCCACTGTGCAGGCCCTCACTTAACCGCTGATTGCGCAGACAAGTCGAAAAAACTGTGCGCTAACTGTAAAGGTGAGCATTCATCCACCGACTTAAATTGTCCATGCCGCCTCTCGTACCAGGCAATTCTGAACAGACGATCGAACAGAAGTAAACATCACAACAACAAGCAACAAGAGAACATTAGACAAACCTCTTTTACCGAGAGCCATACTATCGCTCCCTTCCCTCCTACCTTTCGTGAGAGTGTTCAACGAAATGATACACGTGCCTCGTCACGTACCGCTTATCTTAGCTACAGTCAGGCGCTCTCAAACTCAAACACTCAACAACATGTTAATTCAGATCTCTTTTCAATCGATGAAATAAATGCTCTTACGATGGAGCTTATCAGTAAGTTAAGTAAATGTAAATCTAAGAGTGATCAATTTAGCATCATTACTGAATTAGCTATTAAGTATGTCTACGGTAAATAGCTCTCTTAACGATCTTACTATTATGGCATGGAATGCGCGAGTTACGTGTTCAGTCACGAACGACCAACAGCTCACCTCTAATAATACTTACATCTCTAACAACCTCCAAGCAGAGATAAATGAAATAATAAATAAATATGTTAACCCAAACTGAATTTGATACTTTTCCCATTAATCCCAAAAACCCAAAGTTACCACCCAAGATATTAACATCTGCAAATAATAAATTTATATAACACATAGCCTAATAAAAATTGTAACTAAATCAGACCACTTGAAAAAGTCGATCATAAAAAAGAACCCCCAACTGTTGTAACCACTTGAAAAGGTCGTAAAAGATCATGAAGAAAAAGAACACCCAAGGATCAAATTTTGTAACGACAAAGCAAAAAGTAATTGTCCTTTTTGCTTCGTCGATAGCCTAACTAGTATGTAAGAATTCTTTTGGAATTTAGTCTTAAGATTCACTCGAAACACGTCGGTTGAAAATTTAAATAAAATACTTTAATATTAAAAAACCGAGTGTCTTTTCGTTTTAAAAACATAATTGGCGCAGTCGAAAGCTATATCCTCTAAAGAAGATATAGAGAACTAAACGCGAAAATTCCCAAAGTGAATAAGTCTGCAAAAGGTATCTTAAGATACTAAGTGAAAAAAATAAAAATAACAGTGAAAAAAAGTTAAGAATCTAATCGTAATAACTGAAAAAAAAAAAAAAATATTCAATATTATATACTATACTGCGAATCCGAACTCCGGACCCTCCAGCGTAGAAATAAAATAAAATATAAAAACACATGAAAAAACAATCTATTTTCGATAGTAATCGAAATTTAAATATGGCTACAGATCAAACTAATGAAAGCCAACTTGCCGAAGTGATTCGCAGGCAAGAGAGTGTGATAAATAATTTACAACAACAACTCCAGCAACAAATTCAACAACAGCAACAAATTCAACAACAGCAACAAATTCAACAACAGCAACAAATTCAACAACAACAAGCGATGCAGCCACGAAGCTTAGCGGAATCGTTGGGGATGCAACCGAAGGACGTTCTGGGACAGTTCAGGGCAATCCAACCATTGGAACACCCGTCTCATTACCTTACCTTCATAAGGTCAGTGGAGGACAACATGACGCTCTGCGAGGGAAACGACGTTCTAATACGTTTTGCCACCAAAATTGTCATTAACGACAAAATAAGGGGACCAGCGGAAAGAACACTTCGAGATCTTGTAGATCCAACGTGGGACGAAATAAAATCGAAGCTACAGCAGAAATATGGACCACGAAATACATACGGCGAAGTCTACAACAACTGCAGATATATAAAAGTAAGTAGTTTAAGAGAATTATTTGACTATTTTTATAATGCAAAAGATAGGATAAATCAAATTTATATGGCTGATGAAAAAAAGCCAGATATGTATAAACCTGATAGGGTAGATAGGGACTTAATTATAATTATAATGGAAAAAATAGATATACCTTACAGAGTGCATATTGAAGAATGCACTACAATAGATCAAATGATAAACAAATACATACAAATCAGAGCGTTAGACGATTTTAGAGCAATAGATTTTAAGCATAGAAAACCAAGACAAAACGAACAAAGTACTTATAGACAATACAGACTAAACGAACAAAACACACAAAACAAACAAACTAACAATTATAAGAAACAAAGTAACAACGGTTATTACAATGAAAATTATAAACCAAATCATAATAACCCCTTCCGAAATAACCAAGAGCATAGTAAGGGTAATAGACCCTCATTTTCAAAAAGTAGGGACAATCACTCAGCCCAAACTAGGAACTCATATATGAGTGTAGATACGTCAAATACGAGAAGAAGTAGTGAACCAACATATATGGAAGTTGATACGTTACAGCAAACACAATGTACAGATGACAGCGAAGTAAATTTTTTAATATCGCCTCAAAATGCCCACTTCCCATAGTCACTCTTACAATAGGAAAACAAAGAATTAGGTGCTTAGTTGACACAGGATCAACCACAAGCGTGCTACAACCAAAAGCATTATTAGAAAATTATCCCTTAACCCCTCTCAACAAACCCTGCTATTTTAAGACACTGAATGGAACGAATGAAGTTAAATATTTCATTACGACACCATTTCCCAGAGAATTCAATTGCTCAGGAACACTTCAGTGGAAAATAATAAATTTTTCAAATGAAAATTTCGCCGGCATAATAGGCCAAAACTTTCTAACTCCGTTAAAAGCAAAAATAAATAGCGAACACAAGTTCCTAGATATCTTAGGGTCCAAGCTTTATTTTCAAGAGTACAATTATCCAAAGATAATTGATCATGTATGCTCACTACAAACGGTAGAAAAAAATGTTCTGAATAATTTCAATTTCAATCACCTTAATAATGAAGAAAGCCAAGTTACCTCGAAGTTGCTTACTGAATTTAGTGACTTATTTTTTAAAGAGGGAGACAAGTTAACCGCGGCAAATGAAGTAAGCCACGAAATAATAACTACCATCGATAGGCCATTGTATTCTAAAATATACAGGTATCCCCAAATACATGAAGCCGAGATAAACAAGCAAATAAAAGAAATGCTTGAACAAAATATTATTAGAGAAAGTAACTCCCCATATAATAGCCCATTGTGGATTGTCGAGAAAAAACTTGACAATTCAGGCAAAAAGAAGTATAGGATAGTTATTGACTATCGCAAACTGAACGAATTCACAGTTGACGACAAATTTCCAATTCCCAATTTGAATACCATATTAGACAAACTTGGCAGGGCACAGTACTTCACAACGCTAGACCTAGCCAAAGGATTTCACCAAATTATGGTAAAGGAAGAAGATAGGAAGAAGACAGCGTTTTCAACACCATCGGGGCACTACGAATTCGTACGAATGCCTTTTGGTTTAAAAAATGCACCTTCAACTTTTCAGAGACTTATGAATTCAGTCCTCAAGGAATTCATAAATAAAACATGTGTAGTGTACATGGACGACATTTTAGTCTTTGGTACAACACTACAAGAACATATAACGAACTTAAAAGCCATATTCAAAGCTCTAAGAGGGGCTAGCTTAAAAATACAAGTAGACAAGTGTGACTTTCTCAAGAAAGAAACCCAATTTCTGGGACACATTTTGACCACACAGGGGGTGAAACCAAACCCTGAAAAAGTATCCATCATACAAAATCTAAAACTACCCACAAATCCCAAGAAAATAAAATCATTTCTAGGAATGACGGGGTTTTATAGAAAATTTATAAAAGATTATGCGAAAATAGCCCATCCAATGACTCGATATCTTAAGAAAGATCAAACAGTAAATAATAATGACCCCAATTACATCTCTGCATTTGAAAAGCTTAAGGCCATTGTTACAAATACACCCATATTAAGATATCCCAATTTTAGTAAAAAATTTAAAGTTACAACCGATGCAAGCAATTTCGCCATCGGAGCCGTGTTATCACAAGACGATCACCCTATTGCCTATGCCTCACGAACTTTAAACAAACATGAAACAAATTACTCCACTATCGAAAAAGAATTACTAGCGATAGTATGGGCGGTGAAGTATTTCAGACCTTACGTCTATGGTAGGGAATTTGATTTAGAGAGCGATCACCAACCTCTTAAGTGGCTAATGACAAAATATTCAGGCAAGGACATAAGTCCGAGATTACAAAGATGGCTAATAAATTTAGGAGAGTACAATTTTGCGATAGAATATATCAAAGGAAAACAGAATTTTATAGCTGACTTTCTTAGTAGGATATCTAACGAGGAAATCCATAAAAACGAATTATCAAATGATAATAAAGATCTACCCATTATCGAAAATTTCATCGCAAATGAAATCCTTAACGGAGACGAAGATGATAGGCAGTCAATGGACGTACAAACCGTCCATTCGCAAGAAGAAGACCAAGGGTACACCATCCCAATCCTGGAAACGGTTGTCAACCGGTTTAAAATACAAATAGTCGTTTTACAAGAGAAAACGACAACTGTTTCAACTATTTTCGAAAACAAACGAATATATATTGATATAAAAGACCTAACAGAAAATAATATTTCAAATATTCTCCGAAGAGAAATTAAGAAAGGAAAAGTAGGAATCTTTACAGAATTGAACGACCATGAATATAATAAAGTGCAAAAAGTTATTATTGAAGAATTTAGTAGAGACAGAAATATCAAATTTGTTAAATGTACTCATTTTGCACAAGATATACAGAACACAGAGGAACTTAATAAGCAAATTGCTTTGTTTCACAAACATGAAAGTGGTCATTGCGGTATTATAGCAACATATCACAAATTGAAAAGCAGAGTATTTAACCCAAATCTAAGGGAACACATCCACAAAATAATAAATAATTGCGACATTTGCACAGGCGGCAAATATGATCGCCGTCCAATCAAAAATAAATTCTATAACACAGAAACACCAAAGACAACAAACGAAATAATTCATGTTGACACTTACGTTAACAGCAAACAATCTTTTATTGTTTTTATTGACAAATTTTCAAAACAAGCAACTTGCTTTCCACTCTTCGATAGAAATGACATAACTCTTGTGAACAATATCGAACAGTTTATAGCTATAAAGGGCAATATTAAGAAATTCGTCTTCGATAATGAATTTAATACTGCCAATATAAGAGATTTTTTGCAAAGAGAAAACATCGAATTTCATGCTACTAAACCAAACAGTCATACTGGTAACAGCGACGTAGAAAGATTGAATAATACTCTTACAGAAAAAATTCGAACATTGAACATAGAAGAAAAACTACCCATAATCTTCCAAATGAACAGAGCAGTAAATTTCTACAACAATAGCTATCATAGTACTAATAAATGTACACCATTTGAGGTGCAAAACCACAAAGTAGAACACAAAATTATCTACGAAAGAATTCAGCAAGCTAAAATTCATAAAATAAGTAAACTAAACGAAAAAAGAGAAAATTATCAGGAATCTAGGGAAATAGGATTCATAAAGAACTATAAAAACCTTAGACACAAAGAACAGCCGAAATTTAGAAAAAATAACCTTAGAAATATTCACACTTGCAATATTAAAAGACCGTAAAAGTTTAATACTAATCAAACTGGCATTTCAGACTTGGTTGCTAATACTAATAATAGCGACACCAGCAATTATTAAAGCTGATATGAGTATCCAACCTATAATGGACAACCACGGATATGTAGAAGTTCACACTGGCACCGAACTCATGGCAACCGACTCAGACTTAATAGTTCATATAGTAGAGATTAATGAGTTAAATAATATATTGCATACGATGGAGAAAAATCTTTTAGAGTTCAATACAGAGCAAAAGAATTTCCTACTTAATGAAATAGAAACTTTACTTAGGAAAATAAAAACCATTACCCCTAACATAAGAAAAAAACGCGGATTAGTAAATGTTGTAGGTCGTGCCACAAAATATCTCTTCGGAACAATGGACGACGAAGATCAACAAGATATTATTAATCATTTCAACAATATAGACACCAATTTACATAACTCAATAACTAATTTAAACAAACAAGTAAAAATTAATGACCAATTTTCACAAACCTTAAAATTAATAAAGGAAACAATTAACCAAGACCAGCAGAAAATTCAAGCCAAATTAGCAAATTTTCATATAGTTATAAAAAGAGTCGTTGTTCAAAACCTATACCATGAAACGTTACTAATGCTTACATTACTAAGAAACCATATAGAACATATTCAAGAATATGTTTCTGCAGCTCAAAATGGACTGGCTAACGCAAACCTACTAACAAACAACGAAATAGATGACTATGACATTGACTTAACTAAAACAAAATTTCTAAGATCAGCACTAATTCAAGACCAAGACGAAAAACTAATGTTCATTATTAAAGTACCAAAAACCTTTATACAAGTTAACATAATGACAATACTTCCAATAACAAATGCTCAGAAGAAGGAAATAGACTCTGTATCAGAACAAATTTTTCATTATAATGATAAAATATACACATATAATAATAACCATTTTATAAGCGAATGTAGATTGTCAAGACATTGTATTATCCAAAATAATTGTAAACTAATTTTAAACAACAACACTGAAATCTATAAAATAGACGAACAGACAATCGTGCTGAAAAATGCGAAAAATGAAATAATTACTAATAATTGTAATAGGTATAATGAAAAACTTAATGGAAACTTTATAATACATTTCAACAATTGTTCACTTAAGATATCAGACCAATATTTTTCAAATAAGAAACGAGTTTACACAGATAAGTTCATATTCCAAAAAACCGGAAATATAAGTATCTTTAACAAAACGCTATCTTTAGAAGAAATAAAAATAAACACCATAAAAAATATTGAACAAATCGAATATTTAAGAACCACAAATATAATTAACTCAGCATCCATTATAGCAGTAATGTGTACAGCGACATTAATACTACTGTTTAAATATTGTAGGACCTCTAACGATAATAACTCCCATACTAACAATGGAAATAGGATTCAGGGGAATCCAAGATCAAGGGGGGGAGGAGTTACGTGTTCAGTCACGAACGACCAACAGCTCACCTCTAATAATACTTACATCTCTAACAACCTCCAAGCAGAGATAAATGAAATAATAAATAAATATGTTAACCCAAACTGAATTTGATACTTTTCCCATTAATCCCAAAAACCCAAAGTTACCACCCAAGATATTAACATCTGCAAATAATAAATTTATATAACACATAGCCTAATAAAAATTGTAACTAAATCAGACCACTTGAAAAAGTCGATCATAAAAAAGAACCCCCAACTGTTGTAACCACTTGAAAAGGTCGTAAAAGATCATGAAGAAAAAGAACACCCAAGGATCAAATTTTGTAACGACAAAGCAAAAAGTAATTGTCCTTTTTGCTTCGTCGATAGCCTAACTAGTATGTAAGAATTCTTTTGGAATTTAGTCTTAAGATTCACTCGAAACACGTCGGTTGAAAATTTAAATAAAATACTTTAATATTAAAAAACCGAGTGTCTTTTCGTTTTAAAAACATAATTCGCGTGCCGTTCAATCAAAACGCTTAGAACTAATACATTTTCTGAATAATAACGTAATTCACATACTGCTTGTTAGTGAAACCTGGCTAACGCAAAACATCCGATTCTTTATTCCAAACTACGAAGTTTATAGAAACGATCGCACTCAAAATAGAGGCGGCGGGGTTGCCATTATAATTCATAAATCTGTAAAACACAACCAAATTTCCAGCATTAATACTCATCTTATTGAAAACATCGGACTAGAGATTATTGTAGACGCATCCATCTCAGTGAAAATCTTCTCTGTTTACTTCCCCGGCCCTTCGGCCAAATGTATTACAAATTGTAACTCAAGTTATACCTCTAAACATGTAAAAGACCTATTTAAATCAGATCTCCTTAAAATTTCACGCATTTCTGGTAGTTATATAGTCGGCGGTGACCTTAACTGCAGGAATAGGCTATGGAATTGTGCAAGAGCCAACTGTTTTGGTAACATTTTGCACGAACTATTTTCATATGGCAAATTTGCCATCATTTACCCGAAAGACCCAACCTATATACCTGCAAACTATAAAAGCAAACCATCCACTTTAGACATTTTCCTCTCAAATTCACCTGGATATATCTCTGAGCCCATTGTACACACCAACCTCTCTTCTGATCACCTACCTGTTCTATGCAAATTTACGAAAAGAATAAACCTAGCTTCAAAAGAATGTCACTTGCAATACTCCAAAACAAATTGGACAGCTTTCAAACGCACACTTAAACTCAAAATAAACAATATGCTTAATATTTTTGCTGACCAACCTAATAACCTGGATTTGATTGACACGATGGCTGACTGTCTCAAAACAGATATAACCGAAGCCATAAATGAGCATGTACCGAAAAAATATGTTAATTGCCATGTCAAAAAATTTCCAGCTCACATCGCTAAGATTATATCGGATCGAAACATTTCTCAAAGGCAGTGGGTTAGAACGAGATTACCTCTATTCAAAGCAAGAGTGAGTCATCTCAACCGTATAATTCGTCAGAAACTGTTCGAACAAAATAATGACTCATGGTCCACAAAATTGTCAAGACTAGAGAATAGCTCGAAACCCTTTTGGAAACTAGCAAAGGTTATAAAAAATAAAAAGCAATATATCCCTAGCTTCAGCCTAAACAACAAACAATATTCGACAGGCCTGGAAAAAGCAAATATTTTAGCTGACCTATTCGAGTCAAAGCATCACACAACCGAGTCATACTCTGATCCGATTACCTCCAACATAGTGCAAAATACCCTAAATGAGCTTGTTGTCCAAGGAAATGTCACAATTGACTGCCCTGTTACATTAAACGAAACTAGAAGCATAATAAAGTCGCTTAAAAACAATAAATCACCGGGAATTGATAAAATTCCAAATATTTGTTTTAAAAAATTGCCTAAAAATGCACTTCAATATTTGACGCTTTTATTCAATAAATGTCTGAAACTGTGCTACTTCCCCCCAGAATGGAAAATAGCTAAAATAATTCCAATCCCCAAGCCTGGAAAACCACCCGACTGCCCTACGAGCTATCGGCCTATCAGCCTACTTTGCGGTTTTTCAAAAATTTTCGAGCGCCTTATCAAAACAAGGCTTTCGCTCCATCTCGAAGGTAATAATATCATACCTGCTTTTCAATTCGGTTTTAGAACTGCAGTTAGCTGTATCCACCCTCTCGATTTAGTTTCAAGCTTTATTAAAGAAAATTTTAATCAGAAAAAGTCAATCGGGCTAGTAACACTCGACATTGAAGCTGCGTTTGACACGGTATGGCATAATGGCCTTATACACAAACTTGTCCAATGCAACACCCCGCTCTACCTAACAAAACTTATATCAAGTTTCCTATCAGATAGGTTCTTTCATGTATCTTTAAATGGACTTGAATCCAACCATAAGCCTCTATCTGCCGGCGTCCCTCAAGGCTCAGTACTTGGTCCGATCTTATACAATATTTATACCCACGATATTCCCACCTTCGAAAGGTGTAAATCACTTATCTTTGCAGACGATACCGCATTATTCTACTCCAATTTGAACTATAGTGAAATTCATAATGAGCTTCAAGATGCACTAAACTCACTGTCCGAATATTTTTATAGATGGAAAATTAAGCTTAACGCCTCAAAAACCAAAGCCACCTATTTCACTAAAAGGCGTAATCGTTCATTTCTACCAGACCAGGAACTAAGAGTGGGCACAACAAACATTAAATGGGATAGCTGCGTTCGCTACTTAGGGGTCCACTTAGACAAAAAACTTATTTTTTCAGAGCACATTAGCAAAACTCTTGATAAAATTAATAAAACTGTCTGCATTCTATACCCATTTATAAACCGTAGGTCAAAATTATCACTGCACAATAAATTAATAATATACAAATCTATATTTGTACCTATAATGCTATATGGTTGTGAGGTATGGGGTAGCTGTGCACAATCCCATCTAAAGAAAATCCAAACTGCCCAAAATAAAATATTAAAAATGATACTAAACAAACCCTTTTATTATGCGACGAAACGATTGCATGAGGAATCAAATATCAAAACGATAGATGAGTTTATCTATCGCGCTACAAATAAATTTAATTTTCAAAAACCCTATATTGCACAACTACGTGCTGACGGGTACTTTTCCTTCTAGTGTCGACTAGTTTCCGTTAAGTACCAGCAAATTAGTCTATAAGTTTCCTAGCCATGTTCAAGGTTTTTTTTCTTTTGCCTCTCTTTCCTTACCATTAAATATTAAGTCAATATATATAAAAATAAAAAACTCTGTTCATATGTAAATATCACTTCTCAGCTGTAAAGATAATAATCTAAACTCTGACTCATTATTTTAAGCTAGCTTTAGGCAAAAATTTTTTGTAAATTAAATGGCAAATAAAGCACATCACTAAACTAAAACACTCTCAATGAAACTTTGCAACATTAAGTGGGACTACTTAAAACTACTATGTTTGAAATTTCAGCCCTCTATCTTATGAAACAAAAAAGTTTTCCTTACAATGATTCAAGTTTTCTTAATCTTTTCATATGGGAGCTACCAGTTCCAGTTGTCCAATCTCAATGAAACTTTGAGGCATTTAGTGTGACTACTTAAAACTATTATGTTTCAAATTTCAGGTTTCTATCTTACAAAACAAAAAAGTTTTCCATATGACGATTCAAATTTTCTTCTTCTTTTCGTATGGGGGCTACCAATTCCAGTTTTCCACTCTCAATGAAACTTTGCAGCATTAAGTGGGACTACTTAAAACTCCTATGTTTGAAATTCCAGCCCTCTATCTTATAAAACAAAAAAGTTTTCCATACAACGATTCAAGTTTTCTTCTTATTTTCGTATGGGGGCTACCAGTTCCAGTGGTCCGATATGGCTGGATCCGACAAATGAGTTGACTGCACAAACAAAAAGTCTCTGTGCAAAATTTCAGCTCGATATCTTTAAAACTGTGGGAGGAGATTGTATATATATAGACAGACGGATAGACGGACAGACGGACATAGCTATATCAACTCGTCTTGTCAAGAATATATATACTTTATATAGTCGGAAATTAATATTTCGATCTGTTACAAACTTCAGCACAAAGTTATTATACTATTTCACATACGTGAAAAGTATAAAAATATGGTTCCTTTTAAAAAAATTCAATATTAATTTTTATGCATAAATTTAAAAACAAATCAAAAATCATCCATTGAAATGCTCGTTTTTAGTGAATGTGGTCAGAAAGTAACTTAAAGAAACAAAAAAAAAAAAACATGGTTCCTTTTTAAGATATTCAATATTGATTTTTATACCCTGCACATACAGTGTGTCAGGGTATATTAAGTTTGTTTGAACGAAATGTATGTAACGCATAGAAGGAGGGGAGGGGGACCCCATAAAGTATATATATTCTTGATCAGGATGACAAGAGAAATCGATTGAGCCCTGTCCGTCTGTCCGTCCGTCCGTCCGTCCGTCTGTATTCACCAATGGTTCTCGGAAACTGTAAAAGCTAGAGACTTGAAATTTGGAGGGTAGACTCGTAATGCTTGGCACTCCATCAAGTTTGAATGGTTTAGTGCCACGCCCACTCCTTCCCGCCCAACCAGCACCGCCCACTTTTTGAAAACGTTATAACTCGAACACCCGAAGAGATAGAAACATGAAAGTCGGTATGTAGACTCAGCATGAAGAGTTCTACAAAACTGCATACCACAATTTTTCCCCCTCCCCTTGATTTCCCCTCCCCCAGTTGTTTTCTATAAAAAGCAATATCTCCAAAACTAATAAAGGTATGAACATGAAATTTTGTATACAAGCTCAGTAAATACATATCTTTAAAACTGCATACCACAAAATTCCCCCCTGTTCGAAAGTTACCCCTCAATGACCTACAAACTCAAATTTTTCGTAAATTCCACTTTTTTTGACCAATTTATTTGATATTTTGAACAATATTCGATCGGGCGATGTCAAATCAACATTTTTTTTGTAGATTTAGGGTGTTGCACCACCTACTGTGTATGCAGGGTACTATATTGTCGAGTATACTCGACTATAGCGTCCTTACTGGTTATGCATAGATTTAAAAAAAATCTAAAATCATCCATTGAAATGTTCTTTTTTACAATCCGTCTCAAACAAACTTCATATACCCTAATACACAGTGTGTGTACAAGGTATAATGAATGAAAGGGAGAAATTTAAAAAAAAACTTTTTTTTAACATTCAATAATCATCCAAAAACATGGTTCGTTTTAAAAATATTCAATATTAATTTTTATGCATAGATTAAAAAAAATATGTAAAGTCATCCATTGAAATGTACTTTTGTAGTGTATGTAATCATAAACTAACTAAAAGAAACAAAAAATCTTGGATTCTTTTTAAATATATTCAAATTTAATTTTTATGAACAGATTTAAAAAAAAAAATTTAAATCATCATAAACTAAACTAAAAACTAAAAGAAACAAAAAAAGATAGTTCTTATTTCAAATATTCAATAATGATTTTTATTCATAGATTTTAAAAAATCTAAAACCATCCATTGAAATATTCTTTTATAGTTTATGATAACAAAAGAAAGAAACAAAAAAACATGGTTCATTTTAAAAATATTCAATACTGATTTTTATGCATCGATTTAAAAAAAATCCAAAATCATCTATTGAAATGTTCTTTTGTAGTGTATGTTATCATAAACCAACTAAAAAAAAACAAAACCAGTAAGGACGCTATAGTCGAGTATACTCGACAATATAATACCCTGCACACACAGTGGTGGTGCAAAACACTAAATCTACAAAAAAATGTTTATTTGACATCGCCCGATCGAATAGTGTTCAAAATATCAAGTAAATTGGTCAAAACCAGTAAGTGAGCTATTTTCAGCTTTGCTGAAACTTATATACTCTTGCAAGCATTTGAAAAATACGTTTTATAGTTTTGACAATAAGAATCTTATAAGTTTATAAAGATAAAGGGGCGTAACCCCGCCCATTTTCTAAATTTTTTAAAGAATACAATGCAATCATTCTACACTTCATTTTACGATTTTCTATTTCGTCTGCTTATAGATAAATCACATTTTTAAGTTTTTCTCTATATGGGCGGTGCCACGCCCTTATGTCCGATTCTTATGAAACTTTGTAATATGGTCCAGGATTCCTAAAAACGCGCAACTGCAAGGTTTCATTTGTTTATAGTTGAAAACAAAAAAGTTTTTCTAACAAAAACCGAATTTTTAACCGATTGTTCCTATGGGAGCTATATGTTATATTTGTCCGATCTTCACCAATTTTGCAGTGAGTCTTAATTTACGTCCGAGATGTTCTTCTTCAAAAAATTGGGGCGATAACTTGAAAAACAAAGAGTTTACTGAGCAAAAACCTCAATTATGACCGATCGTTCCTATGGCAGCGATATGCTATAGTATTCCGATCAGGCTGGTTTCTATATATTAACTGCCTGCAATGAAAAGAAAATTTTCTGCGTTTAAATTTTTTTGCTAACTTCAAAACTCTGGGAGGAAATCGCATTGAAACAGACAGAAGGACAGACGGACAGACAGACAGATAGACAGACAGACGGACATGGCTATGTGAACTCGTCTCGTCGAGCTGATCAAGAATATATATACTTTATATAGTCGGAGATGTCTCCTTCTCTGCGTTGCAAACTTCACGACAAAGTTAATATACTCTTGCAAGAGTATAAAAAGTGGAATTTACGAAAAATTTGAATTTGTTGGTCATTGAGGGGTAACTTTCGAACAGAGAGTATGCAGTTTTAAAAATATGTATTTGCTGAGTTTGTATACAAAATTTCATGTTCATACCTTTATTAGTTTTGGAGATATTGCTTTTTATAGAAAACAACTGGGGGTGGGGAAATGAAGGGGAGGGGGGAAAATTGTGAAAAATTGTGGTATGCAGTTTTGTAGAGCTATACATACTGAGTCTACATACCGACTTTCATGTTTCTATCTCTTCGGGTGTTCGAGTTATAATGATTTAAAAAAGTGGGTGGTGCTTGATGGGCGGAAAGGAGTGGGCGTGGCACAAAATCGTTCAAACTTGATGTAGTGCCAAGCATCACGGAGACTTGTTACTGTTTCAACAACAGATATGGGTCTGTTGACAACCGCTCCTCTGATCGCGCGCTGCCGTTCATATCCATGCGACGTTATGCGCATGAAAGGGATCCTAGGCGCAATGAAACGCTCTTCTAAGCATGTTAATCCCTTTAAGCACTCAGGATTCTCTGGAAATTCCAATCCTTCTGAAAGGCAAATTTTCGACAAACGGCCAGCTGATATCGTTCTTTGACATGTTGCGCAAAAGTTATATTTTCCATCCTGACTTGGAAATTTTTCTGCCAAATAAAATGCATTGTTTATCGGTAGGTTTCGGGATTTGAACCGCTGACTTCCAGTTCGCCTGTCATTTGTTCTTCGACTAGACCATCGTCTTGCTTAAATTTATGTGACAACATTGAAGCTTTGATTGTCATAACATAAATTTGGCGTTAAATATTTAACGTTTAGGAAGTTCAACAATTTTAATTTTTTTAATTTTTAATAATTAATGAATATATTTAGTATTAAACAAAAACAATCAAACAAAAAAAAAATAAAAAAAAATAAAAAAATAAAAACAAAAATTGCACTGATCGGGACTTGAACCGCTGACTTCCAGTTTGCCTGTCATTTGTTCTTCCACTAGACCATCGTCTTGCTTAAATTTCTGTGACAACATTGAAGCTTTGATTGTCATAACATAAATTTGGCGTTAAATATTTAACGTTTAGGAAGTTCAATAATTTTAATTTTTTTTAATTTTTAATAATTAATGAATATATTTAGTATTAAACAAAAACAATCAAACAAAGACTAGTGATATTCATTTTACTTTGTTTTAAAACAAATAAGTTTTCCATGCAACGATTCAAGTTTTGTTCACTTTTCTTCATTTTTTAATATGGAAGCTACCAGTTCCAGTTGTCCAATCTCAATGAAACTTTGAGGCATTTAGTGTGACTACTTAAAACTATTATGTTTCAAATTTCAGGTTTCTGTCTTACAAAACAAAAAAGTTTTCCATATGACGATTCAAATTTTCTTCTTCTTTTCGTATGGGGGCTACCAATTCCAGTTTTCCACTCTCAATGAAACTTTGCAGCATTAAGTGGGACTACTTAAAACTACTATGTTTGAAATTTCAGCCCTCTATCTTATGAAACAAAAAAGTTTTCCTTACAATGATTCAAGTTTTCTTAATCTTTTCATATGGGAGCTACCAGTTCCAGTTGTCCAATCTCAATGAAACTTTGAGGCATTTAGTGTGACTACTTAAAACTATTATGTTTCAAATTTCAGGTTTCTATCTTACAAAACAAAAAAGTTTTCCATATGACGATTCAAATTTTCTTCTTCTTTTCGTATGGGGGCTACCAATTCCAGTTTTCCACTCTCAATGAAACTTTGCAGCATTAAGTGGGACTACTTAAAACTCCAATGTTTGAAATTCCAGCCCTCTATCTTATAAAACAAAAAAGTTTTCCATACAACGATTCAAGTTTTCTTCTTATTTTCGTATGGGGGCTACCAGTTCCAGTGGTCCGATATGGCTGGATCCGACAAATGAGTTGACTGCACAAACAAAAAGTCTCAAAAAGTCTTTAAATTTCTTCTTCAAAAAATTGGGGCGATAACTTGAAAAACAAAGAGTTTACTGAGCAAAAACCTCAATTTTGACCGATCGTTCCTATGGCAGCCATATGCTATAGTATTCCGATCAGGCTGGTTTCTATATATTAACTGCCTGCAATGAAAAGAAAATTTTCTGCGTTTAAATTTTTTTGCTAACTTCAAAACTCTGGGAGGAAATCGCATTGAAACAGACAGAAGGACAGACAGACAGACAGACAGACGGACATGGCTATCTGAACTCGTCTCGTCGAGCTGATCAAGAATATATATACTTTATATAGTCGGAGATGTCTCCTTCTCTGCGTTGCAAACTTCACGACAAAGTTAATATACTCTTGCAAGAGTATAAAAAGTGGAATTTACGAAAAATTTGAATTTGTTGGTCATTGAGGGGTAACTTTCGAACAGAGAGTATGCAGTTTTAAAAATATGTATTTGCTGAGTTTGTATACAAAATTTCATGTTCATACCTTTATTAGTTTTGGAGATATTGCTTTTTATAGAAAACAACTGGGGGAGGGGAAATGAAGGGGAGGGGGGAAAATTGTGAAAAATTGTGGTATGCAGTTTTGTAGAGCTATACATACTGAGTCTACATACCGACTTTCATGTTTCTAT
Source organism: Phortica okadai (assembly GCA_034638295.1). Classification (NCBI taxonomy): domain Eukaryota; kingdom Metazoa; phylum Arthropoda; class Insecta; order Diptera; family Drosophilidae; genus Phortica; species Phortica okadai. The sequence continues at coordinate 24,012,927 of CM067851.1, read as the reverse complement.
CTCTTCGGGTGTTCGAGTTATAATGATTTAAAAAGGTGGGTGGTGCTTGATGGGCGGGAAGGAGTGGGCGTGGCACAAAATCGTTCAAACTTGATGTAGTGCCAAGCATCACGAGTCTACCCTCCAAATTTCAAGTCTCTAGCTTTTACAGTTTCCGAGAACCATTGGTGAATACAGACGGACGGACGGACAGACGGACAGGGCTCAATCGATTCCTCTTGTCATCCTGATCAAGAATATATATACTTTATGGGGTCCCCTCCCCTCCTTCTATGCGTTACATACATTTCGTTCAAACAAAATTAATATACCCTGACACACTGTATGTGCAGGGTATAAAAATATGGTTCATTTTAAAAATATTCAATACTGATTTTTATGCTCAGCGCTAAGAATATATAAAAATTAATATATGGGAGAAATTTTTAAAAATTTTAGAAAAAATTAAAAATCATCCACTGAAATGCTCTTTTTTAGTGAATGTAATCATAAGCTAACTAATTAAAGGAAAACAAAAACATGGTTCCTTTTTAAGATATTCAATATTGATTTTTATGCATAGATTTAAAAATAATCTAAAATCATCTATTGAAATGTCCTTTTGAAGTGTATGTAATCATTAACTAACTAAAAGAAACAAAAAATCATGGTTCCTTTTAAAAATATTCAATATTAATTTTTATGCATTAATTTAAAAACAAATCAAAAATCATACATTGAAATGGTCGTTTTTAGGGAATGTGGTCACAAAGTAACTTAAAAAAACAAAAAAAAAAAACATGGTTCCTTTTTAAGATATTCAATATTGATTTTTATGCATAGATTTTCAAAAAATCTAAAAACATCCATTGAAATGTTCTTTTTTACAATCCGGCTCAAACAAACTTCATTTACCCTAATAAACAGTGTGTGTACAAGGTATAATGAATGAAAGGGAGAAATTTAAAAAAATGTTTTTTAACATTCAATAATCATCCATTGAAATTCTCTTTTTTAGTGAATGTAATCATAAACTAACTAAAAGAAACAAAAACCAGTAAGGACGCTATCTTCAGCAAGGCTGAAGCTATAATACTTTTCACGTTGTGTCACTATAAAAAAACTAAATGAATAGTTTTCATGCCTCCCTAACAACATAACTGTAAGGTTTCAAGTCAATTGGTTAAAAAACAAAAAAGTTTTCAATACAACGGGTGAAGTTTGGCTATAAGTGGGCGTGGCCATACCCACTTTCGGTCAAAGTAGTTTTCATGCCTCCCTAACAACATAACTGTAAGGTTTCAAGTCAATTGGTTAAAAAACAATAAAGTTTTCCATACAACGGGTCAATTTTCATTATAAGTGGGCGTGGCTACGCATACTTTTGGTCAAAATAGTTTTCATTCCTCCCTAAGAACATAACTGTAAAGTTTCAAGTCAATTGGTTAAAAAATAAAAAAAGTTGTCCATACAACGACGTGAATATTGCTTCTCTTCCTCTTCTTTATTTTGTATGGGAGCTACCAGTTCCAGTTTCCCAATCTCAATGGCATTTAGTCGGACTATGTAAAACTACTATGTTTAAAATTTCAGCACTCTATCGTACAAAACAAAAAAGTTTTCCATACAACGATTCAAGTTTTGTTCACTTTTCTTCTTCTTTTCGTATGGGAGCTACCTGTTCCAATAATCCGATCATGCTGGTTCCGACGAATGATTCATCGTAATAAATTCTAAGACTCTGTGCAAAGTTTCAGCATGATAGCTTCAAAACTGAGAGACTAGTTTGCATACATACAGACAGACAGACGGACATGACTAAATCAACTCGTCTTGTCGTCCTGATCAAGAATATATATACTTTATATAGTCGGAAATTAATATTTCGATCTGTTACAAACTCCGTGACAAAGTTAATATACTATTTCACATACGTGAAAAGTATAAAAAACAAAAAAGTTTTCCATACAACGTGTCCATTTTTGCTATAAGTGGGCGTGGCTACGCCCAATTTTGGTCAAAATAGTTTTCATTCCTCCCTAACAACATAAATGTAAAGTTTCAAGTCAATTGGTTAAAAAATAAAAAAAGTTGTCCATACAACGACGTGAATATTGCTTCTCTTCCTCTTCTTTATTTTTTATGGGAGCTATTAGTTCCAGTTTTCCGATCTCAATGGCATTAAGTCGGACTATGCAAAACTACTATGTTTAAAATTTCAGCACTCTATCGTACAAAACAAAAAAGTTTTCCATACAACGATTCAAGTTTTGTTCACTTTTCTTCTTCTTTTCGTATGGGAGCTACCTGTTCCAATAATCCGATCATGCTGGTTCCGACGAATGATTCATCGTAATAAATTCTAAGACTCTGTGCAAAGTTTCAGCTCGATAGCTTCAAAACTGAGGGACTAGTTTGCATACATACAGACAGACAGACAGACAGACAGACGGACATGGCTAAATCAACTCGTCTTGTCGTCCTGATCAAGAAGATATATACTTTATATAGTCGCAAATGAATATTTCTGTATGTTACAAACTTCAGCACAAACTTATTAAACTATTCACTAACGTGAAGAGTATAAAAAACATGGTTCTTTTTAAAGATAATCTAAATCTAAAATCATCCATTGAAATGTTCTTTTTTACAATCCGTCTCAAACAAACTTCATATACCCTAATACACAGTGTGTGTACAAGGTATAATGAATGAAAGGGAGAAATTTAAAAAAATTTTTTTATACTTTTCACTTATGTGAAATAGTATATTAACTTTGTCACGGCGTTTGTAACAGATCGAAATATTAATTTCCGACTATATAAAGTATATATATTCTTGATCAGGACGACAAGACGAGTTGATTTAGCCATGTCCGTCTGTCCGTCTGTCTGTCTGTCTGCCTGTCGGTTTGTCTGTCTGTCTGTCTGTCTGTATGTATGCAAACTAGACCCTCAGTTTTGAAGCTATCGCGCTGAAACTTTGCACAGAGTCTTAGAATTTATTACGATGAATCATTCGTCGGAACCAGCATGATCGGATTATTGGAACAGGTAGCTCCCATACGAAAAGAAGAAGAAAAGTGAACAAAACTTGAATCGTTGTATGGAAAACTTTTTTGTTTTGTACAATAGAGTGCTGAAATTTTAAACATAGTAGTTTTACATAGTCCGACTACATGCCTGAAAGTTTCATTGAGATTGGACATCTGGAACTGGTAGCTCCCATACAAAATGAAGAAGAGGAAGCGAAGGAATATTCTCGTCGTTGTATGGAAAACTTTTTTGTTTCTTAACCAATTGACTTGAAATTTTAAAGTTATGTTCTTAGGGAGGAATGAAAACTATTTTGACCAAAAGTGAGCGTAGCCACGCCCACTTATAGCGAAAATTGACCCGTTGTATCGAAAACTTTTTTGTTTTTTTAACCAATTGACTTGAAACTTTACAGTTATGTTCTTAGGGAGGAATGAAAACTATTTTGACCAAAAGTGGGCGTAGCCACGCGTAGCCACGCCCACTTATAGCGAAAATTTACCCGTTGTATGAAAAACTTTTTTGTTTTTTAACCAATTGACTTGAAACTTTGCAGTTGTGCTCTTAGGGAGGAATGAAAACTATTTTGACCAAAAGTGGGCGAAGCCACGCCTACTTATAGCGAAAATTGACCCGTTGTATGGAAAACTTTTTTGTTTTTTAACCAATTGACTTGAAACTTTGCAGTTATGCTCTTAGGGAGGAATGAAAACTATTTTGATCAAAAGTGGGTGTGGCGACGCCCTTTTATAGCGAAAATTGACCCATTGTATGGAAAACTTTTTTGTTTTTTAATTGACTTGAAACTTTACAGTTATGTTCTTAGGGAGGAATGAAAACTATTTTGACCAGAGTGGGCGTAGCCACGCATAGCCACGCCCACTTATAGCGAAAATTTACCCGTTGTATGGAAAACTTTTTTGTTTTTTAACCAATTGACTTGAAAATTTGCAGTTGTGCTCTTAGGGAGGAATGAAAACTATTTTGACCAAAAGTGGGCGAAGCCACGCCTACTTATAGCGAAAATTGACCCGTTGTATGGAAAACTTTTTTGTTTTTTAACCAATTGACTTGAAACTTTGCAGTTATGCTCTTAGGGAGGAATGAAAACTATTTTGATCAAAAGTGGGTGTGGCGACGCCCTTTTATAGCGAAAATTTACCCGTTGTATGGAAAACTTTTTTGTTTTTTAACCAATTGACTTGAAACTTTACAGTTATGTTCTTAGGGAGGAATGAAAACTATTTTGACCAGAGTGGGCGTAGCCACGCATAGCCACGCCCACTTATAGCGAAAATTTACCCGTTGTATGGAAAACTTTTTTGTTTTTTAACCAATTGACTTGAAAATTTGCAGTTGTGCTCTTAGGGAGGAATGAAAACTATTTTGACCAAAAGTGGGCGAAGCCACGCCTACTTATAGCGAAAATTGACCCGTTGTATGGAAAACTTTTTTGTTTTTTAACAAATTGACTTGAAACTTTGCAGTTATGCTCTTAGGGAGGAATGAAAACTATTTTGATCAAAAGTGGGTGTGGCGACGCCCTTTTATAGCGAAAATTGACCCGTTGCATGGAAAACTTTTTTTTTTTTTAACCAACTGACTTGAAACTTTACAGGATTGTTCTTAGGGTGGAATGAAAACAGTTTTCACCAAAAGTGGGCGTGGCCACGACCTATTATAGCGAAAATTGACCCGTTGTATGGAAAACTTTTTTGGTTTTTAACCAATTGACTTGAAACTTTGCAGTTATGCTCTTAGGGAAGAATGAAAACTATTTTGATAAAAAGTGGGAATGGCCACGCCCACTTATAGCTTAACTTGACCCTTTGTATGGAAAACTTTTTTTTTTTAACCAACTGACTTGAAACTTTACAGGATTGTTCTTAGGGTGGAATGAAAACAGTTTTGACCAAAAGTGGGCGTGGCCACGCCCTTTTATAGCGAAAATTGACCCGTTGTATGGAAAACTTTTTTGTTGCTTAACCAATTGACTTGAGACTTTGCAGTTATGTTCTTAGAGAGGAATGAAAACTATTTTGACCAAAAGTGGGCGTAGCCAGGCGTAGCCACGCCCACTTATCGCGAAAATTTACCCGTTGTATGGAAAACTTTTTTGTTTTTTAACCAATTGACTTGAAACTTTACAGTTATATTCTTAGAGAGGAATGAAAACTATTTTGACCAAAAGTGGGCGTAGCCAAATGTAGCAACGCCCACTTATAGCGAAAATTGACCCGTTGCATGGAAAACTTTTTTTTTTTTAACCAACTGACTTGAAACTTTACAGGATTGTTCTTAGGGTGGAATGAAAACAGTTTTCACCAAAAGTGGGCGTGGCCACGCTTTTTTATAGCGAAAATTGACCCGTTGTATGGAAAACTTTTTTGGTTTTTAACCAATTGACTTGAAACTTTGCAGTTATGCTCTTAGGGAAGAATAAAAACTATTTTGATAAAAAGTGGGAATGGCCACGCCCACTTATAGCTTAACTTGACCCTTTGTATGGAAAACTTTTTTGTTTTTTAACCAATTGACTTGAAACTTTACAGTTATGTTCTTAGGGAGGAATGAAAACTATTTTGACCAAAAGTGGGCATGGCTACGCCCACTTATCGCAAAACTTGAACCGTTGTATGGAAAACTTTTTTGTTTTTGAACAAATTGACTTGAAACATTACAGTTATGTTGTTAGGGAGGCATGAAAACTATTCATTTAGTTTTTTTTATAGTGACACAAAGTGAAAAGTATTATAGCTTCAGCCTTGCTGAAGATAGCGTCCTTACTGGTTAACATTCAATAATCATCCAAAAACATGGTTCGTTTTAAAAATATTCAATATTAATTTTTATGCATAGATTAAAAAAAAATATGTAAAGTCATCCATTGAAATGTACTTTTGTAGTGTAATCATAAACTAACTAAAAGAAACAAAAAATCTTGGTTTCTTTTTAAATATATTCAAATTTAATTTTTATCAACAGATTTAAAAAAAAAAAATTTTAAATCATCATAAACTAAACTAAAAACTAAAAGAAACAATAAAAGATAGTTCTTATTTCAAATATTCAATAATGATTTTTATTCATAGATTTTAAAAAATCTAAAACCATCCATTGAAATATTCTTTTATAGTTTATGATAACAAAAGAAAGAAACAAAACCAGTAAGGACGCTATAGTCGAGTATACTCGACAATATAATACCCTGCACACACAGTAGGCGGTGCAACACCCCAAATCTACAAAAAAAATTTTGATATGACATCGCCCGATCAAATATTGTTCAAAATTTCAAGTAAATCGGAAAAAAAATGTGGAATTTACGAAAAATTTGAGTTTGTTGGTCATTGAGGGGTAACTATCAAAAAGAGGGGAATTTTGTGGTATGCAGTTTTTAAGATACGTATATACTGAGCTTGTCTACAAAATTTCAGGTTCGTATCTTTAATAGTTTTGAAGATACAGCCATTTTAAGAAAACAACTGGGGGAGGGGAAATGAAGAGGAGGGGGAAAAATTGTGGTATGCAGTTTTGTAGTGCTACTTATACTGAGTCTACATACCGACTTTAATGTTTCTATCTCTTTGGATGTTCGAGTTATAGCGTTTTAAAAAAGTGGGCGGTGCTGGATGGGCGGGAAGGAGTGGGCGTGGCACAAAACCCTTCAAACTTGATCTGCTGCCGAGCATCACGAGTCTACCCTCCAAATTTCAAGTCTCTAGCTATTATAGTTTCTGAGAACCATTGGTGAATACGGACGGACAGACAGACAGACGGACGGACGGACGGACGGACGGACAGACGGACGGACATGGCTTAATCAATTTCTCTTGTCATCCTGATCAAGAATATATATACTTTATATAGTCGCAAGTGAATATTTCTGTGCGTTACATACATTTCGCTCAAACAAACACAATATACCCCGATACACAGTATGTGTACAGGGTATAAAAACATGGTTCATTTTAAAAATATTCAATACTGATTTTTATGCATCGATTTAAAAAAAAACAAATCACGTACAACACAGTACACGTGTTCGAAGTGAAACTTTCTTTAAAAGACCCAAAAAACCAGTAAGGACGCTATCTTCAGCCTTGCCACTCCCATTTTCTGGATTGAATTTCTCTTTATCTTAAAATCCTATACACTAATTTTCATTATTTTAGCTCATTGCGTACCTGAGATAAGCAAATTATCAATTTTTGCTATAAGTGGGCGTTGCCATGCCCAATTTTTTATGAAAATATTTTTTATGCCTCTCTAACTGTGAAGTTTCTAGTCAATTGATTAAGAATCAAAAACATTAATCTGTATTAAAACAATTCAATATTTTACATGTTTTCATTAATAAATCTGCATTAAAAAAAAAACCCTTACCCTTCCCAAATCAACCCAATTTTTTGAGCTGGAAAACAATCAATCTGCTGTTATCTATTTTCGAAGATTGAGAAGTACATTCGAATTAAATTCTTGAAATAATTTTAAATAAAATTCTAAAGTTATATTTGAAATGGTTAAAAAAAACTCGTAAAAATAGTAAATTTTACAAAAATATGTGTGTACCAACCATGATATTTGGGCAAGTTGGAATGTGTACAGTTTTGAATGCATAAGTGCGAAAAAGGAGAATTAATTCAAATGTGCAGAGGGTCTCCCGAAGAACAGAGGAAAATTAACTACGAACGCTCCAATGTGTAGAATCTACAGTGAACCAAAAAAAAACTGGGACACCCAATGAAATTTAGCATTTTTTGATATATCTTCGAAACGAAGTATAGGAATACAATAACCTGCATACCAAATAAAAGAGCTAAGTTTATAGAATAAAAAAATTCTGTACCCTTTAAATCTTTTAATCAATATGATGGATTATGAGCGAGAACAAAAATGTACTTAATTTTTCATGCCCAAAAAAAAAGTGGGACACTTTCAGTTTTTTGATATTATTGCAAACATTTTTACAAAATGTTTATTGTTAACGTTTTGTTTGTTAACCTGTAGCTTCGACAAAGCCTTGGACTCAAATGTTCATGGAGATTATAAAATTATTTGTGAGTTTTTTAGTGATATTTGACCAAATGTCTTAAATCGATGTTTTTAAGTCACATTTGCTATGAATGGATATTTTTCTCAATTCTGTTGCAATATGAGCCCACAAACGTTTAACAGCAATAATATCCAGGCATAGGGCAACACATTTTCAACGTTATTTAGTAGCCACTCCTTGACAAACTTAGCGGAGTGTATAGTAGTGTTTTCGCTTACCAAAAAAAAAAAAATAATTGGAAGGTACAATTTTACAAATCCATTTGTGCTTAATGTTAGGTATAATGTTATACTAACTGTCCATAATCAAATAAAACGCCGACTAAAAGCCTTATCAGGTTCAAAAGGCCATACACAAATTTTTTGCTCAAAAACGAGACTTTTCCATACAAAATTGCTTGAGCGACAATACTACAGGCTTTTTATACTTTTCACTTATGTGAAATAGTATATTAACTTTGTCACGGAGTTTGTAACAGATCGAAATATTAATTTCCGACTATATAAAGTATATATATTATTGATCAGGACGACAAGACGAGTTGATTTAGCCATGTCCGTCTGTCCGTCTGTCCGTCTGTCTGTCTGTCTGTCTGTCGGTCTGTCTGTCTGTCTGTCTGTCTGTATGTATGCAAACTAGTCCCTCAGTTTTGAAGCTATCGAGCTGAAACTTTGCACAGAGTCTTAGAATTTATTACGATGAATCATTCGTCGGAACCAGCATGATCGGATTATTGGAACAGGTAGCTCCCATACGAAAAGAAGAAGAAAAGTGAACAAAACTTGAATCGTTGTATGGAAAACTTTTTTGTTTTGTACAATAGAGTGCTGAAATTTTAAACATAGTTGTTTTACATGGTCCGACTACATGCCTGAAAGTTTCATTGAGATTGGACATCTGGAACTGGTAGCTCCCATACAAAATGAAGAAGAGGAAGAGAAGCCATATTCACGTCGTTGTATGGAAAACTTTTTTGTTTCTTAACCAATTGACTTGAAATTTTAAAGTTATATTCTTAGGGAGGAATGAAAACTATTTTGACCAAAAGTGGGCGTAACCACGCGTAGCCACGCCCACTTATAGCGAAAATTTACCCGTTGTATGGAAAACTTTTTTGTTTTTTAACCAATTGACTTGAAACTTTGCAGTTATGCTCTTAGGGAGGAATGAAAACTATTTTGATCAAAAGTGGGCGTGGCCACGCCCACTTATAGCTTAACTTGACCCTTTGTATGGAAAACTTTCTTGTTTTTTAACCAATTGACTTGAAACTTTACAGTTATGTTCTTAGGGAGGAATGAAAACTATTTTGACCAAAAGTGGGCGTAACCACGCGTAGCCACGTCCACTTATAGCGAAAATTGACCCTTTGTATGGAAAACTTTTTTGTTTTTTAACCAATTGACTTGAAATTTTACAGTTATGTTCTTAGAGAGGAATGAAAACTATTTTGACCAAAAGTGGGCGTAGCCACGCCCACTTATAGCGAAAATTTACCCGTTGTATGGAAAACTTTTCTGTTTTTTAACCAATTGACTTGAAACTTTGCAGTTATGCTCTTAGGGAGGAATGAAAACTATTTTGATCAAAAGTGGGCGTGGCCACGCCCACTTATAGCTTAACTTGACCCTTTGTATGGAAAACTTTCTTGTTTTTTAACCAATTGACTTGAAACTTTACAGTTATGTTCTTAGGGAGGAATGAAAACTATTTTGACTAAAAGTGGGCGTAGCCACGCCCACTTATAGCGAAAATTGACACTTTGTATGGAAAACTTTTTTGTTTTTTAACCAATTGACTTGAAACTTTACAGTTATGTTCTTAGGGAGGAATGAAAACTATTTTGACCAAAAGTGGGCGTAACCACGCGTAGCCACGCCCACTTATAGCGAAAATTGACCCTTTGTATGGAAAACTTTTTTGTTTTTTAACCAATTGACTTGAAACTTTACAGTTATGTTCTTAGAGAGGAATGAAAACTATTTTGACCAAAAGTGGGCGTAGCCACGCCCACTTATAGCGAAAATTTATCCGTTGTATGGAAAACTTTTTTGTTTTTTAACCAATTGACTTGAAACTTTGCAGTTGTGCTCTTAGGGAGGAATAAAAACTATTTTGACCAAATGTGGGCATGGCTACGCCCACTTATCGCAAAACTTGAACCGTTGTATGGAAAACTTTTTTGTTTTTAACCAATTGACTTGAAACATTACAGTTATGTTCTTAGGAAGGAATCAAAACTATTTTGACCAAAAGTGGGCGTGGCCACGCCCTTTTATAGCAAAAATTGACCCGTTGTATGGAAAACTTTTTTGCTTTTTAACCAACTGACTTGAAACTTTACAGTTATGTTCTTAGGAAGGAATCAAAACTATTTTGACCAAAAGTGGGCGTGGCCACGCCCTTTTATAGCGAAAATTGACCCGTTGTATGGAAAACTTTTTTGCTTTTTAACCAACTGACTTGAAACTTTACAGGATTGTTGTTAGGGTGGAATGAAAACAGTTTTGACCAAAAGTGGGCGTGGCCACGCCCTTTAATAGCGAAAATTGACCCGTTGTATGGAAAACTTTTTTGTTTTTTAACCAATTGACTTGAAACTTTGCAGTTATGCTCTTAGGGAGGAATGAAAACTATTTTGATCAAAAGTGGGCATGGCCACACCCACTTATAGCTTAACTTGACCCTTTGTATGGAAAACTTTTTGGTTTTTTAATCAATTGACTTGAAACTTTACAGTTATGTTCTTAGGGAGGAATGAAAACTATTTTAACCAAAAGTGGGCGTAGCCACGCCTACTTATAGCGAAAATTGACACGTTGTATGGAAAACTTTTTTGTTTTTTAACCAGTTGACTTGAATCTTTGCAGTTATGCTCTTAGGGAGGAATGAAATCTATTTTGATCAAAAGTGGGCATGGCCACGCCCACTTATAGCTTAACTTGACCCTTTGTATGGAAAACTTTTTTGTTTTTTAACCAATTGACTTGAAACTTTACAGTTATGTTCTTAGGGAGGAATCAAAACTATTTTAACCAAAAGTGGGCATAGCCACGCCTACTTATAGCGAAAATTGACCCGTTGTTTGGAAAACTTTTTTGTTTTTTAACCAATTGACTTGAAACTTTGCAGTTATGCTCTTAGGGAGGCAAGAAAACTATTTTGATCAAAAGTGGGCATGGCCACGCTCACTTATAGCTTAACTTGACCCTTTGTATGGAAAAATTTTTGTTTTTTAACCAATTGACTTGAAACTTTACAGTTATGTTCTTAGGGAGGAATGAAAACTATTTTGACCAAATGTGGGCATGGCTACGCCCACTTATCGCAAAACTTGAACCGTTGTATGGAAAAATTTTTTGTTTTTTAACGAATTGACTTGAAACATTACAGTTGTGTTGTTAAGGAGGCATGAAAACTATTCATTTAGTTTTTTTTATAGTGACACAAAGTGAAAAGTATTATAGCTTCAGCCTTGCTGAAGATAGCGTCCTTACTGGTTTAACTTTTAATCGTTCACCCCGTGTTTTGTTCTTATTAGGGACAGTTAGTATAACATTATACCTAACATTAAGCACAAATGGATTTGTAAAATTGTACCTTCCAATTATTTTTTTTTTTTGGTAAGCGAAAACACTACTATACACTCCGCTAAGTTTGTCAAGGAGTGGCTACTAAATAACGTTGAAAATGTGTTGCCCGATGCCTGGATATTATTGCTGTTAAACGTTTGTGGGCTCATATTGCAACAGAATTGAGAAAAATATCCATTCATAGCAAATGTGACTTAAAAACATCGATTTAAGACATTTGGTCAAATATCACTAAAAAACTCACAAATAATTTTATAATCTCCATGAACATTTGAGTCCAAGGCTTTGTCGAAGCTACAGGTTAACAAACAAAACGTTAACAATAAACATTTTGTAAAAATGTTTGCAATAATATCAAAAAACTGAAAGTGTCCCACTTTTTTTTTGGGCATGAAAAATTAAGTACATTTTTGTTCTCGCTATTAATCCATCATATTGATTAAAAGATTTAAAGGGTACAGAATTTTTTTATTCTATAAACTTAGCTCTTTCATTTGGTATGCAGGTTATTGTATTCCTATACTTCGTTTCGAAGATATATCAAAAAATGCTAAATTTCATTGGGTGTCCCAGTTTTTTTTTGGTTCACTGTACTTGACTTTATTTATTCCACATATAATTTATTATTAGTGTTCACTTTTGGAGTATTTTGAATTTGTAAGTTAATTGTTTTCATTTGCTAAGCACAGCAAAGGAAAGGGTAATTGTCAATTGCAAAATTGAACGGGCTTCAACATAATAGCGAATTGGAGATGAACTCGCGGCTCACATACATATTATGAAGTTGATTAGTGACGTTGACGCTAAGTAGCGGGCAACAACAAACACAATGTATACGCTCAGTGTCATAGGTAGCAACAACCACACTGTCCGACCTAACGGTGCATGCTTATGCCGAAAATAACAACAACAAGAGTTGTTGTAATATTTGGAGTAAACAAGCCAGGTTAGTTGTTGTTGCATATACGCCAGATGGCGAAAATGACGATTGAAGAAAAATGCGAAAATTACAACTAAGCATGATGTTGTTGTTAGTTTTTTTTATGACTACCCAGTTTATGACTACAAACTGTCATTCAATATTTTATTTCATTTTCTCGCAGGCTAAATCATATAAATATATAGTTTGTCTCTTTCTCATATCGTTTCATCAAGTTTCAAATCACACCCATGCTAAAGAAGTTTCACTTAAAAAATCTAAAATCATCTATTAAAATGTTCTTTTGTAGTGTATGTTATCATAAACCAATTAAAAAAAACAAAACCAGTAAGGACGCTATAGTCGAGTATACTCGACAATATAATACCCTGCATACACAGTAGGTGGTGCAACACCCTAAATCTACAAAAAAATGTTGATTTGACATCGCCCGATCGAATAGTGTTCAAAATATCAAGTAAATTGGTCAAAAAATCAATCCGGCTCAAACAAACTTCATATACCCTAATAAACAGTGTGTGTACAAGGTATAATGAATAAATGGGAGAAATTTAATAAAATGTTTTTTAACATTCAATAATCATCCATTGAAATTCTCTTTTTTAGTGAATGTAATCATAAACTAACTAAAAGAAACAAAAACCAGTAAGGACGCTATCTTCAGCAAGGCTGAAGCTATAATACTTTTCACGTTGTGTCACTATAAAAAAACTAAATGAATAGTATTCATGCCTCCCTAACAACATAACTGTAAGGTTTCAAGTCAATTGGTTAAAAAACAAAAAAGTTTTCAATACAACGGGTGAAGTTTGGCTATAAGTGGGCGTGGCCATTACCCACTTTCGGTCAAAGTAGTTTTCATGCCTCCCTAACAACATAACTGTAAGTTTTCAAGTCAATTGGTTAAAAAACAAAAAAGTTTTCCATACAACGGTTCAAGTTTCGCTATAAGTGGGCATGGCTACGCACTTTTTTGGTCAAAATAGTTTTCATTCCTCCCTAAGAACATAACTGTAAAGTTTCAAGTCAACTGGTTAAAAAACAAAAAAGTTTTCCATACAACGGGTCAATTTTCATTATAAGTGGGCGTGGCTACGCATACTTTTGGTCAAAATAGTTTTCATTCCTGCCTAAGAACATAACTGTAAAGTTTCAAGTCAACTGGTTAAAAAACAAAAAAGTTTTCCATACAACGGGTCAATTTTCATTATAAGTGGGCGTGGCTACGCCCACTTTTGGTCAAAATAGTTTTCATTCCTCCCTAAGAACATAACTGTAAAGTTTCAAGTCAATTGGTTAAAAAATAAAAAAAGTTGTCCATACAACGACGTGAATATTGCTTCTCTTCCTCTTCTTTATTTTTTATGGGAGCTATTAGTTCCAGTTTTCTGATCTCAATGGCATTTAGTCGGACTATGTAAAACTACTATGTTTAAAATTTCAGCACTCTATCGTAGAAAAAAAAAAAGTTTTCCATACAACGATTCAAGTTTTGTTCACTTTTATTCTTCTTTTCGTATGGGAGCTACCTGTTCCAATAATCCGATCATGCTGGTTCCGACGAATGATTCATCGTAATAAATTCTAAGACTCTGTGCAAAGTTTCAGCTCGATAGCTTCAAAACTGAGGCACTAGTTTGCATACAGACAGACAGACAGACGGACAGACGGACATGGCTAAATCAACTCGTCTTGTCGTCCTGATCAAGAATATATATACTTTATATAGTCGCAAATGAATATTTCTGTATGTTACAAACTTCAGCACAAACTTATTAAACTATTCACTAACGTGAAGAGTATAAAAAACATGGTTCTTTTTAAAGATAATCTAAATCTAAAATCATCCATTGAAATGTTCTTTTTTACAATCCGTCTCAAACAAACTTCTTATACCCTAATACACAGTGTGTGTACAAGGTATAATGAATGAAAGGGAGAAATTTAAAAAAAATTTTTTAACATTCAATAATCATCCAAAAACATGGTTCGTTTTAAAAATATTCAATATTAATTTTTATGCATAGATTAAAAAAAAATACGTAAAGTCATCCATTGAAATGTACTTTTGTAGTGTATGTAATCATAAACTAACTAAAAGAAACAAAAAATCTTGGTTTCTTTTTAAATATATTCAAATTTAATTTTTATGAACAGATTTAAAAAAAAAAATTTAAATCATCATAAACTAAACTAAAAACTAAAAGAAACAAAAAAAGATAGTTCTTATTTCAAATATTCAATAATGATTTTTATTCATAGATTTTAAAAAATCTAAAACCATCCATTGAAATATTCTTTTATAGTTTATGATAACAAAAGAAAGAAACAAAAAAACATGGTTCATTTTAAAAATATTCAATACTGATTTTTATGCATCGATTTAAAAAAAATCTAAAATCATCTATTGAAATGTTCTTTTGTAGTGTATGTTATCATAAACCAATTAAAAACCAGTAAGGACGCTATCTTCAGCAAGGCTGAAGCTATAATACTTTTCACTTTGTGTCACTATAAAAAAAACTAAATGAATAGTTTTCATGCATCCCTAACAACATAACTGTAATGTTTCAAGTCAATTCGTTAAAAAACAAAAAATTTTTCCATACAACGGTTCAAGTTTTGCGATAAGTGGGCCCACATTTGGTCAAAATAGTTTTTATTCCTCCCTAAGAACATAACTGTAAAGTTTCAAGTCAATTGGTTAAAAAACAAAAAAGTTTTCCATACAAAGGGTCAATTTTCGCTATAAAAGGGCGTGGCCACGCCCACTTTTGATCAAAATAGTTTTCAATCCTCCCTAAGAGCATAACTGCAAAGTTTCAAGTCAATTGGTTAAAAAACAAAAAAGTTTTCCATACAACGGGTCAATTTTCGCTATAAGTAGGCGTGGCTACGCCCACTTTTGGTCAAAATAGTTTTCATGCCTCCCTAGGAACATAACTGTAAAGTTTTACGTCAATTGGTTAAAAAACAAAAAAGTTTTCCATACAAAGCGTCAAGTTAAGCTATAAGTGGGCGTGGCCATGCCCACTTTTAATCAAAATAGTTTTCATTCCTCCTTAAGAGCACAACTGCAAAGTTTCAAGTCAATTGGTTAAAAAACAAAAAAGTTTTCCATACAACGGATAAATTTTCGCTATAAGTGGGCGTGGCTACGCCCACTTTTGGTCAAAATAGTTTTCATTCCTCTCTAAGAACATAAATGTAAAGTTTCAAGTCAATTGGTTAAAAAACAAAAAAGTTTTCCATACAAAGTGTCAATTTTCGCTATAAGTAGGCGTGGCTACGCCCACTTTTGGTTAAAGTAGTTTTCATTCCTCCCTAAGAACATAACTGTAAAGTTTCAAGTCAATTGGTTAAGAAACAAGAAAGTTTTCCATACAAAGGGTCAAGTTAAGCTATAAGTGGACGTGGCCACGCCCACTTTTGATCAAAATAGTTTTCATTCCTCCCTAAGAGCATAGCTGCAAAGTTTCAAGTCAATTGGTTAAAAAACAAAAAAGTTTTCCATACAACGGGTAAATTTTCGCTATAAGTAGGCGTGGCTACGCGTGGTTACGCCCACTTTTGGTCAAAATAGTTTTCATTCCTCCCTAAAAGCATAACTGCAAAGTTTCAAGTCAATTGGTTAAGAAACAAAAAAGTTTTCCATACAACGGGTCAATTTTCGCTAAAAGTAGGCGTGGCTACGCCCACTTTTGGTTAAAATAGTTTTCATTCCTCCCTAAGAACATAACTGTAAAGTTTCAAGTCAATTGGTTAAAAAACAAAAAAGTTTTCCATACAAAGGGTCAAGTTAAGCTATAAGTGGGCGTGGCCACGCCCACTTTTGAATAAAATAGTTTTCATTCCTCCCTAAGGGCACGCGCACACAGAGAGCTGAAAGCGGAGCTGATTGCTGAGCTGAAAACTGAGCTGAAATTTTCCATACAACAGCAGGCTGATTTTTCAGCTCTGTGTGTACGCACCTATCAGCTTAGTTATCAGCTCAGCTCGGTTTGATCGAAAGATTTTTCAGCAAGCTGATTTTGTGTTATGACAGTAATCTCATAGAAAACCAAAATTAAATAGTATCATTCGTTTTGGTTGAATTAAACAACCGGTCAAACATGGCAATTTAAGCAGCTACCACCGTTTGCCAATTGGAAACATAATGAAAAGTGGTCTGAGCGTTTTCGGTCGAAGTCACTTTTGGCTAGAGCCCAAAAATTAATAAAAAAATCGCGTGCAACACAGTACACGTGTTTGAAGTGAAACTTTCTTTAAAATAAACAAATAACCTGTAATGGCGCTATATTCGATCTTGTTATGTCCATTTTCGGGATTCTCTTTATCTTAATATCTAATATACTAAGTTTCATTGTTTTAGCTCATTGCATCCTGAGATATGTAAAATTATCTATTTTGGCTATAAGTAGGCGTTGCCATGCCCAATTTTTAAACAAAATAGTTTTTATGTCTCTCTAAGACAAAAAGTGTGAAGTTTCAAGTCAATTGAAAATTGAAAAAAACAAAATACGTTTTCATTGCAATGCCGTAAATTTGTTTTTTTTCCTCTCCTCAATGATTTATGGTAATAAAATTGGAGGATCTGTGCAATATTTCAGATCGATGATATCAAAATAAAACAATAAAAAAGGAAAATATATTATAGATATTTCCACACTCTTGCAAAATCTCTGACAATTTTCTCAGATTTTATTATATTTAGCCTTCTTTTGAGTTGTGAGAAATAATTATTTACCAAGAAATAAACTTTTTGGTTTCCCCATTAATATTCATTAATAAATCTGCGTTTAAAAAACCCTTCCCAAATCAACCAAATTTTTTTAGCTGGAAAACCATTAGCCTCGCCAATCTGCTTGTATCAAGTTTCGAAGATTGAGAAGTACATTCGACTTAAATTGTTGAAATAATTCTAAAGTTATAATTAATGTGAAGTTGTGTTTGAAATGCTTAAAAAAACTCGTAAAAATAGTACATTTTATGAAAATAAGTATGTACCAACCCTGTTATTTGGACAAGTTGGAATGTGTTCATTTTTGAATGCATAAATGCGAAGAAGAAGAATTAATTCAAATGTGCAGAGTGTCTCCCGAAGAACAGAGTCAAGTTAACTACCAATGGTCCAATGTGTGGAATATACTTGACTTTATTGATTGCATATGTAATTTATTATTAGTGTTCACTTTCGGAATATTGTGAATTTCTAAATTAATTGTTTTCATTTACTAATCACAGCAATGGAAAGAGTATGATTGTCAATTGCAAAATTTAACATAATTGTGAGGACGCGAATTGTAGATGAATTCGTGGCTCATCTATTATGAAGCTGATAAGCGACGTTGTTTAGCCACGCTAAGTAGAGGGCAACAACGAACACAATGTATAAGTTCAGACAGTGCCATAAGTAGCAACAACCACACTGTGCTTGCTTACGCCGAAAATAGCAACAACAAGAGTTGTTATAATATTTGGAGTACACATGCCAGGTTAGTTGTTGTTGCATATGCGCCAGATGGCGAAAGTGACGGTTGAAGAGGAATGCCAAAATTACAACTAAGCATGTTGTTGTTGTTATTTTTTTTATGACTACTAAGTTTATGACTACAGACTATCATTCTATATTCTATTTCATTCTTTCGCAGGCTACATCATATAAATGTGTAGTCTGTCTCTTTTCATGTCGTTTCATCGAGTTTCAAATCGCACCCATGCTAAAGAAGTTTCACTTCAAAAATTGTTCAAACAATGCATTGTGAAGGACAGACTAGTCAAATATCATTTCTCCAATTGCTCTAAATTTTTTGTATTAGATGTCCGATTTTGATAATTATGTAATCAAAAGTTTCGATTTTCATGAGTATATATAAAACCAGTAAGGACGCTATAGTCGAGTATACTCGACAATATAATACCCTGCACACACAGTAGGCCGTGCAACACCCCAAATCTACAAAAAACCAGTAAGGACGCTATCTTCAGCAAGGCTGAAGCTATAATACTTTTCACTTTGTGTCACTATAAAAAAAACTAAATGAATAGTTTTCATGCATCCCTAACAACATAACTGTAATGTTTCAAGTCAATTCGTTAAAAAACAAAAAATTTTTCCATACAACGGTTCAAGTTTTGCGATAAGTGGGCGTAGCCATGCCCACATTTGGTCAAAATAGTTTTTATTCCTCCCTAAGAGCACAACTGCAAAGTTTCAAGTCAATTGGTTAAAAAACAAAAAAGTTTTCCATACAACGGATAAATTTTCGCTATAAGTGGGCGTGGCTACGCCCACTTTTGGTCAAAATAGTTTTCATTCCTCTCTAAGAACATAACTGTAAAGTTTCAAGTCAATTGGTTAAAAAACAAAAAAGTTTTCCATACAAAGTGTCAATTTTCGCTATAAGTGGGCGTGGCTACGCCCACTTTTGGTCAAAATAGTTTTCATTCCTCTCTAAGAACATAACTGCAAAGTTTCAAGTCAATTGGTTAAAAAACAAAAAAGTTTTCCATACAACGGGTAAATTTTCGCTATAAGTGGGCGTGGCTACGCCCACTTTTGGTCAAAATAGTTTTCATTCCTCCCTAAGAGCATAACTGCAAAGGTTCAAGTCAATTGGTTAAAAAACAAAAAAGTTTTCCATACAACGGGTAAATTTTCGCTATAAGTGGGCGTGGCTACGCCCACTTTTGGTCAAAATAGTTTTCATTCCTCTCTAAGAACATAACTGTAAAGTTTCAAGTCAATTGGTTAAAAAACAAAAAAGTTTTCCATACAAAGGGTCAATTTTCGCTATAAGTGGGCGTGGCTACGCCCACTTTTGGTCAAAATAGTTTTCATTCCTCTCTAAGAACATAACTGTAAAGTTTCAAGTCAATTGGTTAAAAAACAAAAAAGTTTTCCATACAAAGGGTCAATTTTCGCTATAAGTGGGCGTGGCTACGCGTGGTTACGCCCACTTTTGGTCAAAATAGTTTTCATTCCTCCCTAAGAACATAACTGTAAAGTTTCAAGTCAATTGGTTAAAAAACAAGAAAGTTTTCCATACAAAGGGTCAAGTTAAGCTATAAGTGGGCGTGGCCACGCCCACTTTTGATCAAAATAGTTTTCATTCCTCCCTAAGAGCATAACTGCAAAGTTTCAAGTCAATTGGTTAAAAAACAAAAAAGTTTTCCATACAACGGGTAAATTTTCGCTATAAGTGGGCGTGGCTACGCGTGGTTACGCCCACTTTTGGTCAAAATAGTTTTCATTCCTCCCTGAGAACATAACTTTAAAATTTCAAGTCAATTGGTTAAGAAACAAAAAAGTTTTCCATACAACGACGTGAATATGGCTTCTCTTCCTCTTCTTCATTTTGTATGGGAGCTACCAGTTCCAGATTTCCAATCTCAATGAAACTTTAAGGCATGTAGTCGGACCATGTAAAACAACTATGTTTAAAATTTCAGCACTCTATTGTACAAAACAAAAAAGTTTTCCATACAACGATTCAAGTTTTGTTCACTTTTCTTCTTCTTTTCGTATGGGAGCTACCTGTTCCAATAATCCGATCATGCTGGTTCCGACGAATGATTCATCGTAATAAATTCTAAGACTCTGTGCAAAGTTTCAGCTCGATAGCTTCAAAACTGAGGGACTAGTTTGCATACATACAGACAGACCGACAGACAGACGGACAGACGGACAGACGGACATGGCTAAATCAACTCGTCTTGTCGTCCTGATCAAGAATATATATACTTTATATAGTCGGAAATTAATATTTCGATCTGTTACAAACTCCGTGACAAAGTTAATATACTATTTCACATAAGTGAAAAGTATAAAAATTTGATTTGACATCGCCCGATCAAATATTGTTCAAAATTTCAAGTAAATCGGTCAAAAAATGTGGAATTTACGAAAAATTTGAGTTTGTAGGTCATTGAGGGGTAACTATCAAAAAGAGGGGAATTTTGTGGTATGCAGTTTTTAAGATACGTATATACTGAGCTTGTCTACAAAATTTCAGGTTCGTATCTTTAATAGTTTTGAAGATACAGCCATTTTAAGAAAACAACTGGGGGAGGGGAAATGAAGAGGAGGGGGAAAAATTGTGGTATGCAGTTTCGTAGTGCTACTTATACTGAGTCTACATACCGACTTTAATGTTTCTATCTCTTTGGATGTTCGAGTTATAGCGTTTTAAAAAAGTGGGCGGTGCTGGTTGGGCGGGAAGGAGTGGGCGTGGCACAAAACCGTTCAAACTTGATCTGCTGCCGAGCATCACGAGTCTACCCTCCAAATTTCAAGTCTCTAGCTATTATAGTTTCTGAGAACCATTGGTGAATACGGACGGACAGACGGACGGACGGACAGACGGACGGACATGGCTTAATCAATTTCTCTTGTCATCCTGATCAAGAATATATATACTTTATATAGTCGCAAGTGAATATTTCGGTGCGTTACATACATTTCGCTCAAACAAACACAATATACCCCGATACACAGTATGTGTACAGGGTATAATTAAGATTTTCGCGTAATTGATTGGAGATATGATAATGAAATTCGCCTAAGCTAGGCCTCAATATAAAAATTTTATGTATCCAAAGTTTGAGTATAGTTTGATTCCGTTTTCTTTCAATTTGAGTTATTTTTTCGGAGGATAAACATTTACGCAATCGTGAAGGCACCATGATGATAGAAAACACAAATCAAACCAGTAAGGACGCTATCTTCAGCAAGGCTGAAGCTATAATACTTTTCACTTTGTGTCACTATAAAAAAAACTCAATGAATAGTTTTCATTCATCCCTAACAACATAACTGTAATGTTTCAAGTCAATTCGTTAAAAAACAAAAAATTTTTCCATACAACGGTTCAAGTTTTGCGATAAGTGGGCGTAGCCATGCCCACATTTGGTCAAAATAGTTTTTATTCCTCCCTAAGAACATAACTGTAAAGTTTCAAGTCAATTGGTTAAAAAACAAAAAAGTTTTCCATACAAAGGGTCAATTTTCGCTATAAGTAGGCGTGGCTACGGCCACTTTTGGTCAAAATAGTTTTCATTCCTCCCTAAGAACATAACTGTAAAGTTTCAAGTCAATTGGTTAAAAAACAAAAAAGTTTTCCATACAACGGGTCAATTTTCGCTATAAAACGGCGTGACCACGCCTACTTTTGATCAAAATAGTTTTCATTCCTCCCTAAGAGCATAACTGCAAAGTTTCAAGTCAATTGGTTAAAAAACAAAAAAGTTTTCCATACAACGGGTCAATTTTTGCTATAAGTAGGCGTGGCTACGCCCACTTTTGGTCAAAATAGTTTTCATTCCTCCCTAAGAGCATAACTGCAAAGTTTCAAGTCAATTGGTTAAAAAACAAAAAAGTTTTCCATACAACGGGTCAATTTTCGCTATAAAAGGGCGTGACCACGCCTACTTTTGATCAAAATAGTTTTCATTCCTCCCTAAGAGCATAACTGCAAAGTTTCAAGTCAATTGGTTAAAAAACAAAAAAGTTTTCCATACAACGGGTCAATTTTCGCTATAAGTAGACGTGGCTACGCCCACTTTTGGTTAAAATAGTTTTCATTCCTCCCTAAGAACATAACTGTAAAGTTTCAAGTCAATTGGTTAAAAAACAAAAAAGTTTTCCATACAAAGGGTCAAGTTAAGCTATAAGTGGGCGTGGCCACGCCCACTTTTGATCAAAATAGTTTTCATTCCTCCCTAAGAGCATAACTGCAAAGTTTCAAGTCAATTGGTTAAGAAACAAAAAAGTGTTCCATACAACGGGTCAATTTTCGCTATAAGTGGGCGTGGCTACGCCTGGCTACGCCCACTTTTGATCAAAATAGTTTTCATTCCTCCCTAAGAGCATAACTGCAAAGTTTCAAGTCAATTGGTTAAAAAACAAAAAAGTTTTCCATACAACGGGTCAATTTTCGCTATAAGTAGGCGTGGCTACGCCCACTTTTGGTTAAAATAGTTTTCATTCCTCCCTAAGAACATAACTGTAAAGTTTCAAATCAATTGGTTAAAAAACAAAAAAGTTTTCCATACAAAGGGTCAAGTTAAGCTATAAGTGGGCGTGGCCACGCCCACTTTTGATCAAAATAGTTTTCATTCCTCCCTAAGAGCATAACTGCAAAGTTTCAAGTCAATTGGTTAAAAAACAAAAAAGTTTTCCATACAACGGGTAAATTTTCGCTATAAGTGGGCGTGGCTATGCGTGGTTACGCCCACATTTGGTCAAAATAGATTTCATTCCTCCCTAAGAACATAACTTTAAAATTTCAAATCAATTGGTTAAGAAACAAAAAAGTTTTCCATACAACGACGTGAATATGTCTTCTCTTCCTCTTCTTCATTTTGTATGGGAGCTACCAGTTCCAGATGTCCAATCTCAATGAAACTTTCAGGCATGTAGTCGGACCATGTAAAACTACTATGTTTAAAATTTCAGCACTCTATTGTACAAAACAAAAAAGTTTTCCATACAACGATTCAAGTTTTGTTCACTTTTCTTCTTCTTTTCGTATGGGAGCTACCTGTTCCAATAATCCGATCATGCTGGTTGCGACGAATGATTCATCGTAATAAATTCTAAGACTCTGTGCAAAGTTTCAGCTCGATAGCTTCAAAACTGAGGGACTAGTTTGCATACATACAGACAGACAGACAGACAGACCGACAGACAGACAGACAGACAGACAGACCGACAGACAGACAGTCAGACAGACAGACGGACAGACGGACATGGCTAAATCAACTCGTCTTGTCGTCCTGATCAAGAATATATATACTTTATATAGTCGGAAATTAATATTTCGATCTGTTACAAACTCCGTGACAAAGTTAATATACTATTTCACATAAGTGAAAAGTATAAAAATAATTTAACTGAGTTCATCTTTAAAATAATCAGCTTGCTTATCAGCTTAGTTCAGTGTGCGCACCTTAAAAAAATCAGCTTGCTTATTTCAGCTCGAATTTCTGCTCAGCAATCAGCTCAGCAATCAGCTCCGCTTTCAGCTCTCTGTGTGCGCGTGCCCTAAAAGCATAACTGTAAAGTTTCAAGTCAATTGGTTAAAAAACAAAAAAGTTTTCCATACAACGGGTAAATTTTCGCTATAAGTGGGCGTGGCTACGCGTGGTTACGCCCACTTTTGGTCAAAATAGTTTTCATTCCTCCCTAAGAAATTAACTTTAAAATTTCAAGTCAATTGGTTAAGAAACAAAAAAGTTTTCCATACAACGACGTGAATATGGCTTCTCTTCCTCTTCTTCATTTTGTATGGGAGCTACCAGTTCCAGATGTCCAATCTCCGCATGTAGTCGGACTATGTAAAACTACTATGTTTAAAATTTCAGCACTCTATCGTACAAAACAAAAAAGTTTTCCATACAACGATTCAAGTTTTGTTCACTTTTCTTCTTCTTTTCGTATGGGAGCTACCTGTTCCAATAATCCGATCATGCTGGTTCCGACGAATGATTCATCGTAATAAATTCTAAGACTCTGTGCAAAGTTTCAGCTCGATAGCTTCAAAACTGAGGGACTAGTTTGCATACATACAGACAGACAGACAGACAGACAGACGGACAGACGGACATGGCTAAATCAACTCGTCTTGTCGTCCTGATCAAGAATATATATACTTTATATAGTCGGAAATTAATATTTCGATCTGTTACAAACTCCGTGACAAAGTTAATATACTATTTCACATAAGTGAAAAGTATAAAAACAAAACCAGTAAGGACGCTATAGTCGAGTATGCTCGACAATATAATACCCTGCATACACAGTAGGTGGTGCAACACCCTAAATCTACAAAAAAATGTTGATTTGACATCGCCCGATCGAATAGTGTTCAAAATATCAAGTAAATTGGTCAAAAAATCAATCCGGCTCAAACAAACTTCATATACCCTAATAAACAGTGTGTGTACAAGGTATAATGAATAAATGGGAGAAATTTAAAAAAATGTTTTTTAACATTCAATAATCATCCATTGAAATTCTCTTTTTTAGTGAATGTAATCATAAACTAACTAAAAGAAACAACAACCAGTAAGGACGCTATCTTCAGCAAGGCTGAAGCTATAATACTTTTCACGTTGTGTCACTATAAAAAAACTAAATGAATAGTTTTCATGCCTCCCTAACAACATAACTGTAAGGTTTCAAGTCAATTGGTTAAAAAACAAAAAAGTTTTCAATACAACGGGTGAAGTTTGGCTATAAGTGGGCGTGGCCATACCCACTTTCGGTCAAAGTAGTTTTCATGCCTCCCTAACAACATAACTGTAAGGTTTCAAGTCAATTGGTTAAAAAACAAAAAAGTTTTCCATACAACGGTTCAAGTTTCGCTATAAGTGGGCATGGCTACGCACTTTTTTGGTCAAAATAGTTTTCATTCCTCCCTAAGAACATAACTGTAAAGTTTCAAGTCAACTGGTTAAAAAACAAAAAAGTTTTCCATATAACGGCTCAATTTTCATTATAAGTGGGCGTGCCTACGCCCACTTTTGGTCAAAATAGTTTTCATTCCTGCCTAAGAACATAACTGTAAAGTTTCAAGTCAACTGGTTAAAAAACAAAAAAGTTTTCCATACAACGGGTCAATTTTCACTATAAGTGGGCGTGGCTACGCCTTTAGTCGGACTATGTAAAACTACTATGTTTAAAATTTCAGCACTCTATCGTACAAAACAAAAAAGTTTTCCATACAACGATTCAAGTTTTTTTCACTTTTCTTCTTCTTTTCGTATGGGAGCTACCTGTTCCAATAATCCGATCATGCTGGTTCCGACGAATGATTCATCGTAATAAATTCTTAGACTCTGTGCAAAGTTTCAGCTCGATAGCTTCAAAACTGAGGGACTAGTTTGCATACATACAGACAGACAGACAGACGGACATGGCTAAATCAACTCGTCTTGTCGTCCTGATCAAGAATATATATACTTTATATAGTCGCAAATGAATATTTCTGTATGTTACAAACTTCAGCACAAACTTATTAAACTATTCACTAACGTGAAGAGTATAAAAAACATGGTTCTTTTTAAAGATAATCTAAATCTAAAATCATCCATTGAAATGTTCTTTTTTACAATCCGTCTCAAACAAACTTCATATACCCTAATACACAGTGTGTGTACAAGGTATAATGAATGAAAGGGAGAAATTTAAAAAAAATTTTTTTAACATTCAATAATCATCCAAAAACATGGTTCGTTTTAAAAATATTCAATATTAATTTTTATGCATAGATTAAAAAAAATATGTAAAGTCATCCATTGAAATGTACTTTTGTAGTGTATGTAATCATAAACTAACTAAAAGAAACAAAAAATCTTGGTTTCTTTTTAAATATATTCAAATTTAATTTTTATGAACAGATTTAAAAAAAAAATTTTTAAATCATCATAAACTAAACTAAAAACTAAAAGAAACAAAAAAAGATAGTTCTTATTTCAAATATTCAATAATGATTTTTATTCATAGATTTTAAAAAATCTAAAACCATCCATTGAAATATTCTTTTATAGTTTATGATAACAAAAGAAAGAAACAAAAAAACATGGTTCATTTTAAAAATATTCAATACTGATTTTTATGCATCGATTTAAAAAAAATCTAAAATCATCTATTGAAATGTTCTTTTGTAGTGTATGTTATCATAAACCAACTAAAAAAAACAAAACCAGTAAGGACGCTATAGTCGAGTATACTCGACAATATAATACCCTGCACACACAGTGGTGGTGCAACACACTAAATCTACAAAAAAATGTTTATTTGACATCGCCCGATCGAATAGTGTTCAAAATATCAAGTAAATTGGTCAAAAAAAGTGGAATTTACGAAAAATTTGAATTTGTTGGTCATTGAGGGGTAACTTTCGAACAGAGAGTATGCAGTTTTAAAGATATGTATTTGCTGAGTTTGTTTACAAAATTTCGTGTTCATACCTTTATTAGTTTTGAAGATATTGCTTTTTATAGAAAACAACTGGGGGAGGGGAAATGAAGGGGAGGGGGGAAAATTATGAAAAATTGTGGTATGCAGTTTTGTAGAGCTATACATACTGAGTCTACATACCGACTTTCATGTTTCTATCTCTTCGGGTGTTCGAGTTATAATGATTTAAAAAAGTGGGTGGTGCTTGATGGGCGGGAAGGAGTGGGCGTGGCACAAAATCGTTCAAACTTGATGTAGTGCCAAGCATCACGAGTCTACCCTCCAAATTTCAAGTCTCTAGCTTTTAGAGTTTCCGAGAACTATTGGTGAATACAGACGGATGGACGGACAGACGGACTCAATCGATTCCTCTTGTCATCCTGATCAAGAATATATATACTTTATGGGGTCCACTCCCCTCCTTCTATGCGTTACATACATTTCGTTCAAACAAACTTAATATACCCTGACACACTGTGTGAGCAGGGTATAAAAATATGGTTCATTTTAAAAATATTCAATACTGATTTTTATGCTCATCGCTAAGAATATATAAAAATTAATATATGGGAGAAATTTTTAAAAATTTTAGAAAAAATTAAAAATCAACCACTGAAATGCTCTTTTTTAGTGAATGTAATCATAAGCTAACTAATTAAAGGAAAAAAACATGGTTCCTTTTTAAGATATTCAATATTGATTTTTATGCATAGATTTAAAAAAAAAATCTCAAAACATCCACTGAATGTTCTTTTGTAGTGTATGTAATCATTAACTAACTAAAAGAAACAAAAAATCATGGTTCCTTTTAAAAATATTCAATATTAATTTTTATGCATTAATTTAAAAACAAATCAAAAATCATCCATTGAAATGCTCGTTTTTAGGGAATGTGGTCACAAAGTAACTTAAAGAAACAAAAAAAAAAAACATGGTTCCTTTTTAAGATATTCAATATTGATTTTTATGCATAGATTTTCAAAAAATCTAAAAACATCCATTGAAATGTTCTTTTTTACAATCCGGCTCAAACAAACTTCATATACCCTAATAAACAGTGTGTGTACAAGGTATAATGAATAAATGGGAGAAATTTAAAAAAAAGTTTTTTATCATTCAATAATCCTCCATTGAAATTCTCTTTTTTAGTGAATGTAATCATAAACTAACTAAAAGAAACAAAAACCAGTAAGGACGCTATCTTCAGCAAGGCTGAAGCTATAATACTTTTCACGTTGTGTCACTATAAAAAAACTAAATGAATAGTTTTCATGCCTCCCTAACAACATAACTGTAAGGTTTCAAGTCAATTGGTTAAAAACCAAAAAAATTTTCCATACAAGGGTTCAAGTTTCGCTATAAGTGGGCGTGGCCATACCCACTTTCGGTCAAAATAGTTTTCATTCCTCCCTAAGAACATAACTGTAAAGTTTCAAGTCAACTGGTTAAAAAACAAAAAAGTTTTCCATACAACGGGTCAATTTTCATTATAAGTGGGCGTGCCTACGCCCACTTTTGGTCAAAATAGTTTTCATTCCTGCCTAAGAACATAACTGTAAAGTTTCAAGTCAACTGGTTAAAAAACAAAAAAGTTTTCCATACAACGGGTCAATTTTCACTATAAGTGGGCGTGGCTACGCCCACTTTTGGTCAAAATAGTTTTCATTCCTCCCTAAGAACATAACTGTAAAGTTTAAAGTCAATTGGTTAAAAAATAAAAAAAGTTGTCCATACAACGACGTGAATATTGCTTCTCCTCCTCTTCTTTATTTTTTATGGGAGCTATTAGTTCCAGTTTTCCGATCTCAATGGCATTTAGTCGGACTATGTAAAACTACTATGTTTAAAATTTCAGCACTCTATCGTACAAAACAAAAAAGTTTTCCATACAACGATTCAAGTTTTGTTCACTTTTCTTCTTCTTTTCGTATGGGAGCTACCTGTTCCAATAATCCGATCATGCTGGTTCCGACGAATGATTCATCGTAATAAATTCTAAGACTCTGTGCAAAGTTTCAGCTCGATAGCTTCAAAACTGAGGGACTAGTTTGCATACATACAGACAGACAGACAGACAGACGGACATGGCTAAATCAACTCGTCTTGTCGTCCTGATCAAGAATATATATACTTTATATAGTCGCAAATGAATATTTCTGTATGTTATAAACTTCAGCACAAACTTATTAAACTATTCACTAACGTGAAGAGTATAAAAAACATGGTTCTTTTTAAAGATAATCTAAATCTAAAATCATCCATTGAAATGTTCTTTTTTACAATCCGTCTCAAACAAACTTCATATACCCTAATACACAGTGTGTGTACAAGGTATAATGAATGAAAGGGAGAAATTTAAAAAAATTTTTTTTAACATTCAATAATCATCCAAAAACATGGTTCGTTTTAAAAATATTCAATATTAATTTTTATGCATAGATTAAAAAAAATATGTAAAGTCATCCATTGAAATGTACTTTTGTAGTGTATGTAATCATAAACTAACTAAAAGAAACAAAAAATCTTGGTTTCTTTTTAAATATATTCAAATTTAATTTTTATGAACAGATTTAAAAAAAAAAATTTTAAATCATCATAAACTAAACTAAAAACTAAAAGAAACAAAAAAAGATAGTTCTTATTTCAAATATTCAATAATGATTTTTATTCATAGATTTTAAAAAATCTAAAACCATCCATTGAAATATTCTTTTATAGTTTATGATAACAAAAGAAAGAAACAAAAAAACATGGTTCATTTTAAAAATATTCAATACTGATTTTTATGCATCGATTTAAAAAAAATCTAAAATCATCTATTGAAATGTTCTTTTGTAGTGTATGTTATCATAAACCAACTAAAAAAAACAAAACCAGTAAGGACGCTATAGTCGAGTATACTCGACAATATAATACCCTGCACACACAGTGGTGGTGCAACACACTAAATCTACAAAAAAATGTTTATTTGACATCGCCCGATCGAATAGTGTTCAAAATATCAAGTAAATTGGTCAAAAAAGTGGAATTTACGAAAAATTTGAATTTGTTGGTCATTGAGGGGTAACTGGGGGAGGGGAAATGAAGGGGAGGGGGGAAAATTGTGGTATGCAGTTTTGTAGAGCTATACATACTGAGTCTACATACCGACTTTCATGTTTCTATCTCTTCGGGTGTTCGAGTTATAATGATTTAAAAAAGTGGGTGGTGCTTGATGGGCGGGAAGGAGTGGGCGTGGCACAAAACCGTTCAAACTTGATGTAGTGCCAAGCATCACGAGTCTACCCTCCAAATTTCAAGTCTCTAGCTTTTACAGATTCCGAGAACCATTGGTGAATACAGACGGACGGACGGACAGACGGACAGGGCTCAATCGATTCCTCTTGTCATCCTGATCAAGAATATATATACTTTATGGGGTCCCCTCCCCTCCTTCTATGCGTTACATACATTTCGTTCAAACAAACTTAATATACCCTGACACGCTGTATGTGCAGGGTATGAAAATATGGTTCATTTTAAAAATATTCAATACTGATTTTTATGCTCAGCGCTAAGAATATATAAAAATTAATATATGGGAGAAATTTTTAAAAATTTTAGAAAAAATTAAAAATCATCCACTGAAATGCTCTTTTTTAGTGAATGTAATCATAAGCTAACTAATTAAAGGAAAAAAAAAAACATGGTTCCTTTTTAAGATATTAAATATTGATTTTTATGCATAGATTTAAAAAAAAAAATCTCAAATCATCCACTGAATGTTCTTTTGTAGTGTATGTAATCATTAACTAACTAAAAGAAACAAAAAATCATGGTTCCTTTTAAAAATATTCAATATTAATTTTTATGCATTAATTTAAAAACAAATCAAAAATCATCCATTGAAATGCTCGTTTTTAGGGAATGTGGTCAGAAAGTAACTTAAAGAAACAAAAAAAAAAACATGGTTCCATTTTAAGATATTCAATATTGATTTTTATGCATAAAATCATCCATTGAAATGTTCTTTTTTACAATCCGGCTCAAACAAACTTCATATACCCTAATAAACAGTGTGTGTACAAGGTATAATGAATGAAAGGGAGAAATTTAAAAAAATTTTTTTTAACATTCAATAATCATCCAAAAACATGGTTCGTTTTAAAAATATTCAATATTAATTTTTATGCATAGATTAAAAAAAAATATGTAAAGTCATCCATTGAAATGTACTTTTGTAGTGTATGTAATCATAAACTAACTAAAAGAAACAAAAAATCTTGGTTTCTTTTTAAATATATTCAAATTTAATTTTTATGAACAGATTTAAAAAAAAAATTTTAAATCATCATAAACTAAACTAAAAACTAAAAGAAACAATAAAAGATAGTTCTTATTTCAAATATTCAATAATGATTTTTATTCATAGATTTTAAAAAATCTAAAACCATCCATTGAAATATTCTTTTATAGTTTATGATAACAAAAGAAAGAAACAAAAAAACATGGTTCATTTTAAAAATATTCAATACTGATTTTTATGCATCGATTTAAAAAAAAACAAATCACGTACAACACAGTACACGTGTTCGAAGTGAAACTTTCTTTAAAAGACCCAAAAAACCAGTAAGGACGCTATCTTCAGCCTTGCCACTCCCATTTTCTGGATTGAATTTCTCTTTATCTTAATATCCTATACACTAATTTTCATTATTTTAGCTCATTGCGTACCTGAGATAAGCAAATTATCAATTTTTGCTATAAGTGGGCGTTGCCATGCCCAATTTTTTATGAAAATATTTTTTATGCATCTCTAACTGTGAAGTTTCTAGTCAATTGATTAAGAAACAAAAACATTAATCTGCATTAAAACAATTCAATATTTTACATGTTTTCATTAATAAATCTGCATTAAAAAAAAAACCCTTACCCTTCCCAAATCAACCCAATTTTTTGAGCTGGAAAACAATCAATCTGCTGTTATCTATTTTCGAAGATTGAGAAGTACATTCGAATTAAATTCTTGAAATAATTTTAAATAAAATTCTAAAGTTATATTTGAAATGGTTAAAAAAAACTCGTAAAAATAGTAAATATTACAAAAATATGTGTGTACCAACCATGATATTTGGGCAAGTTGGAATGTGTACAGTTTTGAATGCATAAGTGCGAAAAAGGAGAATTAATTCAAATGTGCAGAGGGTCTCCCGAAGAACAGAGGAAAATTAACTACGAACGCTCCAATGTGTAGAATCTACTTGACTTTATTTATTCCACATATAATTTATTATTAGTGTTCACTTTTGGAGTATTTTGAATTTGTAAGTTAATTGTTATACCCTGTACACACACTGTGTATCAGGGTATATTAAGTTTGTTTGAGACGGTTTGTATGTAACGCATAGAAGGAGGGGAGGGGGACCCTATAAAGTATATATATTCTTGATCAGGATGACAAGACGAATTGATATAGCCCTGTCTGTCCGTCCGTCCGTCCGTCCTCACCAATGGTTCTCGAAAACTATAAGAGCTAGAGACTTGAAATTTGGTGGATAGACTCGTGATCAAGTTTGAAGGATTTTTTGCAACGCCCACTCCTTCCCGCCCATCGAGCACCACCCATTTTTTCAAAAGGCTGTAGCTCAAAAACCTGATGAGTTAGAAACATGAAAATGAGTATGTAGACTCAGTATGTATAGCTCTACAAAACTGCATACCACATTTTTTCCCCCTCCCCTTCGTTTCCTCTCAAAAAGTTGTTTTCTTAAAATTGCTGTATCTCCTAAACTATAATAGATACAATGCTGAAATTTTGTATGCAAACTCAGTAAACATACCTTTTTAAAACTGCATACCACAAACTTTCATTTTTAACGCTGTGTGACAACGCAAAGACAAACAAGTTGAAATTAGGCATAAATTGCGCTTTGAACACTGCTTTATCCTATTTGTAACAAAAACCGTACTTAACACTGCGAAAACTATTAAAGCTAGAGACTTGAAATTTGGAAGATAGTCTCGTGTGGTCGAACACTAGATGAAGTTTGAAGGAATTTTTGCCACGCCCATTCCTTCCCGCCCATCGAGCACAACAAAAGGTCATTTTTTTCTTAAAATTGCTGTATCTCCTAAAGTATAAAGAATACAATGCTGAAATTTTGTATGCAAACTCAGATAACATACCTTTTTAAAACTGCATACAACAAACTACCACTTGCCCTGCAAAGACCAACACACTAAAATTTTGCAGCAATGCTTTGTAACAAAACCCGTACTAATCCGTACCATCTAATGGCAACATTGCACTGTAGCCCTGCCTCACTATTAGCAAATACACAAACCATATCGTGGTACACTGCTTTTGCTGTCGGCGTGTGTGTACAGGGTATTATATAGTTGAGAATACTCAACTATACCGCCCTTACTGGTTTTCATTTGCTAAGCACAGCAAAGGAAAGGGTAATTGTCAATTGCAAAATTGAACGGGCTTCAACATAATAGCGAATTGGAGATGAACTCGCGGCTCACATACATATTATGAAGTTGATTAGTGACGTTGACGCTAAGTAGCGGGCAACAACAAACACAATGTATACGCTCAGTGTCATAGGTAGCAACAACCACACTGTCCGACCTAACGGTGCATGCTTATGCCGAAAATAACAACAACAAGAGTTGTTGTAATATTTGGAGTAAACAAGCCAGGTTAGTTGTTGTTGCATATACGCCAGATGGCGAAAATGACGATTGAAGAAAAATGCGAAAATTACAACTAAGCATGATGTTGTTGTTAGTTTTTTTTATGACTACCCAGTTTATGACTACAAACTGTCATTCAATATTTTATTTCATTTTCTCGCAGGCTAAATCATATAAATATATAGTTTGTCTCTTTCTCATATCGTTTCATCAAGTTTCAAATCACACCCATGCTAAAGAAGTTTCACTTAAAAAATCTAAAATCATCTATTGAAATGTTCTTTTGTAGTGTATGTTATCATAAACCAATTAAGAAAAACAAAACCAGTAAGGACGCTATACTCGACAATATAATACCCTGCATACACAGTAGGTGATGCAACACCCTAAATCTACAAAAAAATGTTGATTTGACATCGCCCGATCGAATAGTGTTCAAAATATCAAGTAAATTGGTCAAAAAATCAATCCGGCTCAAACAAACTTCATATACCCTAATAAACAGTGTGTGTACAAGGTATAATGAATAAATGGGAGAAATTTAAAAAAATGTTTTTTAACATTCAATAATCATCCATTGAAATTCTCTTTTTTAGTGAATGTAATCATAAACTAACTAAAAGAAACAAAAACCAGTAAGGACGCTATCTTCAGCAAGGCTGAAGCTATAATACTTTTCACGTTGTGTCACTATAAAAAAACTAAATGAATAGTTTTCATGCCTCCCTAACAACATAACTGTAAGGTTTCAAGTCAATTGGTTAAAAAACAAAAAAGTTTTCAATACAACGGGTGAAGTTTGGCTATAAGTGGGCGTGGCCATTACCCACTTTCGGTCAAAGTAGTTTTCATGCCTCCCTAACAACATAACTGTAAGTTTTCAAGTCAATTGGTTAAAAAACAAAAAAGTTTTCCATACAACGGTTCAAGTTTCGCTATAAGTGGGCATGGCTACGCACTTTTTTGGTCAAAATAGTTTTCATTCCTCCCTAAGAACATAACTGTAAAGTTTCAAGTCAACTGGTTAAAAAACAAAAAAGTTTTCCATACAACGGGTCAATTTTCATTATAAGTGGGCGTGGCTACGCATACTTTTGGTCAAAATAGTTTTCATTCCTGCCTAAGAACATAACTGTAAAGTTTCAAGTCAACTGGTTAAAAAACAAAAAAGTTTTCCATACAACGGGTCAATTTTCATTATAAGTGGGCGTGGCTACGCCTACTTTTGGTTAAAATAGTTTTCATTCCTCCCTAAGAACATAACTGTAAAGTTTAAAGTCAATTGGTTAAAAAATAAAAAAAGTTGTCCATACAACGACGTGAATATTGCTTCTCTTCCTCTTCTTTATTTTTTATGGGAGCTATTAGTTCCAGTTTTCTGATCTCAATGGCATTTAGTCGGACTATGTAAAACTACTATGTTTAAAATTTCAGCACTCTATCGTAGAAAAAAAAAAGTTTTCCATACAACGATTCAAGTTTTGTTCACTTTTATTCTTCTTTTCGTATGGGAGCTACCTGTTCCAATAATCCGATCATGGTGGTTCCGACGAATGATTCATCGTAATAAATTCTAAGACTCTGTGCAAAGTTTCAGCTCGATAGCTTCAAAACTGAGGCACTAGTTTGCATACATACAGACAGACAGACAGACGGACAGACGGACATGGCTAAATAAACTCGTCTTGTCGTCCTGATCAAGAATATATATACTTTATATAGTAGCAAATGAATATTTCTGTATGTTACAAACTTCAGCACAAACTTATTAAACTATTCACTAATGTGAACAGTATAAAAAACATGGTTCTTTTTAAAGATAATCTAAATCTAAAATCATCCATTGAAATGTTCTTTTTTACAATCCGTCTCAAACAAACTTCATATACCCTAATACACAGTGTGTGTACAAGGTATAATGAATGAAAGGGAGAAATTAAAAAAAATTTTTTTAACATTCAATAATCATCCAAAAACATGGTTCGTTTTAAAAATATTCAATATTAATTTGTATGCATAGATTAAAAAAAAATACGTAAAGTCATCCATTGAAATGTACTTTTGTAGTGTATGTAATCATAAACTAACTAAAAGAAACAAAAAATCTTGGTTTCTTTTTAAATATATTCAAATTTAATTTTTATGAACATATTTAAAAAAAAAAATTTAAATCATCATAAACTAAACTAAAAACTAAAAGAAACAAAAAAAGATAGTTCTTATTTCAAATATTCAATAATGATTTTTATTCATAGATTTTAAAAAATCTAAAACCATCCATTGAAATATTCTTTTATAGTTTATGATAACAAAAGAAAGAAACAAAAAAACATGGTTCATTTTAAAAATATTCAATACTGATTTTTATGCATCGATTTAAAAAAAATCTAAAATCATCTATTGAAATGTTCTTTTGTAGTGTATGTTATCATAAACCAATTAAAAACCAGTAAGGACGCTATCTTCAGCAAGGCTGAAGCTATAATACTTTTCACTTTGTGTCACTATAAAAAAAACTAAATGAATAGTTTTCATGCATCCCTAACAACATAACTGTAATGTTTCAAGTCAATTCGTTAAAAAACAAAAAATTTTTCCATACAACGGTTCAAGTTTTGCGATAAGTGGGCGTAGCCATGCCCACATTTGGTCAAAATAGTTTTTATTCCTCCCTAAGAACATAACTGTAAAGTTTCAAGTCAATTGGTTAAAAAACAAAAAAGTTTTCCATACAAAGGGTCAATTTTCGCTATAAAAGGGCGTGGCCACGCCCACTTTTGATCAAAATAGTTTTCATTCCTCCCTAAGAGCATAACTGCAAAGTTTCAAGTCAATTGGTTAAAAAACAAAAAAGTTTTCCATACAACGGGTCAATTTTCGCAATAAGTTGGCGTGGCTACGTCCACTTTTGGTCAAAATAGTTTTCATTCCTCCCTAGGAACATAACTGTAAAGTTTTAAGTCAATTGGTTAAAAAACAAAAAAGTTTTCCATACAAAGCGTCAAGTTAAGCTATAAGTGGGCGTGGCCATGCCCACTTTTAATCAAAATAGTTTTCATTCCTCCCTAAGAGCACAACTGCAAAGTTTCAAGTCAATTGGTTAAAAAACAAAAAAGTTTTCCATACAACGGATAAATTTTCGCTATAAGTGGGCGTGGCTACGCCCACTTTTGGTCAAAATAGTTTTCATTCCTCTCTAAGAACATAAATGTAAAGTTTCAAGTCAATTGGTTAAAAAACAAAAAAGTTTTCCATACAAAGTGTCAATTTTCGCTATAAGTAGGCGTGGCTACGCCCACTTTTGGTTAAAGTAGTTTCATTCCTCCCTAAGAACATAACTGTAAAGTTTCAAGTCAATTGGTTAAAAAACAAGAAAGTTTTCCATACAAAGGGTCAAGTTAAGCTATAAGTGGGCGTGGCCACGCCCACTTTTGATCAAAATAGTTTTCATTCCTCCCTAAGAGCATAACTGCAAAGTTTCAAGTCAATTGGTTAAAAAACAAAAAAGTTTTCCATACAACGGGTAAATTTTCGCTATAAGTAGGCGTGGCTACGCGTGGTTACGCCCACTTTTGGTCAAAATAGTTTTCATTCCTCTCTAAGAACATAACTGTAAAGATTCAAGTCAATTGGTTAAAAAACAAAAAAAGTTTTCCATACAAAGGGTCAATTTTCATTATAAGTGGGCGTGGCTACGCATACTTTTGGTCAATACAACGGGTGAAGTTTGGCTATAAGTGGGCGTGGCCATTACCCACTTTCGGTCAAAGTAGTTTTCATGCCTCCCTAACAACATAACTGTAAGTTTTCAAGTCAATTGGTTAAAAAACAAAAAAGTTTTCCATACAACGGTTCAAGTTTCGCTATAAGTGGGCATAGCTACGCACTTTTTTGGTCAAAATAGTTTTCATTCCTCCCTAAGAACATAACTGTAAAGTTTCAAGTCAACTGGTTAAAAAACAAAAAAGTTTTCCATACAACGGGTCAATTGTCATTATAAGTGGGCGTGGCTACGCATACTTTTGGTCAAAATAGTTTTCATTCCTGCCTAAGAACATAACTGTAAAGTTTCAAGTCAACTGGTTAAAAAACAAAAAAGTTTTCCATACAACGGGTCAATTTTCATTATAAGTGGGCGTGGCTACGCCCACTTTTGGTCAAAATAGTTTTCATTCCTCCCTAAGAACATAACTGTAAAGTTTAAAGTCAATTGGTTAAAAAATAAAAAAAGTTGTCCATACAACGACGTGAATATTGCTTCTCTTCCTCTTCTTTATTTTTTATGGGAGCTATTAGTTCCAGTTTTCTGATCTCAATGGCATTTAGTCGGACTATGTAAAACTACTATGTTTAAAATTTCAGCACTCTATCGTAGAAAAAAAAAAAGTTTTCCATACAACGATTCAAGTTTTGTTCACTTTTATTCTTCTTTTCGTATGGGAGCTACCTGTTCCAATAATCCGATCATGCTGGTTCCGACGAATGATTCATCGTAATAAATTCTAAGACTCTGTGCAAAGTTTCAGCTCGATAGCTTCAAAACTGAGGGACTAGTTTGCATACATACAGACAGACAGACAGACGGACATGGCTAAATCAACTCGTCTTGTCGTCCTGATCAAGAATATATATACTTTATATAGTCGCAAATGAATATTTCTGTATGTTACAAACTTCAGCACAAACTTATTAAACTATTCACTAACGTGAAGAGTATAAAAAACATGGTTCTTTTTAAAGATAATCTAAATCTAAAATCATCCATTGAAATGTTCTTTTTTACAATCCGTCTCAAACAAACTTCATATACCCTAATACACAGTGTGTGTACAAGGTATAATGAATGAAAGGGAGAAATTAAAAAAAATTTTTTTAACATTCAATAATCATCCAAAAACATGGTTCGTTTTAAAAATATTCAATATTAATTTTTATGCATAGATTAAAAAAAAATACGTAAAGTCATCCATTGAAATGTACTTTTGTAGTGTATGTAATCATAAACTAACTAAAAGAAACAAAAAATCTTGGTTTCTTTTTAAATATATTCAAATTTAATTTTTATGAACAGATTTAAAAAAAAAAATTTAAATCATCATAAACTAAACTAAAAACTAAAAGAAACAAAAAAAGATAGTTCTTATTTCAAATATTCAATAATGATTTTTATTCATAGATTTAAAAAAAATCTAAAACCATCTATTGAAATATTCTTTTATAGTTTATGATAACAAAAGAAAGAAACAAAAAAACATGGTTCATTTTAAAAATATTCAATACTGATTTTTATGCATCGATTTAAAAAAAATCTAAAATCATCTATTGAAATGTTCTTTTATAGTGTATGTTATCATAAACCAATTAAAAACCAGTAAGGACGCTATCTTCAGCAAGGCTGAAGCTATAATACTTTTCACTTTGTGTCACTATAAAAAAAAACTAAATGAATAGTTTTCATGCATCCCTAACAACATAACTGTAATGTTTCAAGTCAATTCGTTAAAAAACAAAAAATTTTTCCATACAACGGTTCAAGTTTTGCGATAAGTGGGCGTAGCCACGCCCACTTTTGATCAAAATAGTTTTCATTCCTCCCTAAGAGCATAACTGCAAAGTTTCAAGTCAATTGGTTAAAAAACAAAAAAGTTTTCCATACAACGGGTCAATTTTCGCTATAAGTAGGCGTGGCTACGCCCACTTTTGATCAAAATAGTTTTCATTCCTCCCTAGGAACATAACTGTAAAGTTTTAAGTCAATTGGTTAAAAAACAAAAAAGTTTTCCATACAAAGCGTCAAGTTAAGCTATAAGTGGGCGTGGCCATGCCCACTTTTAATCAAAATAGTTTTCATTCCTCCCTAAGAGCACAACTGCAAAGTTTCAAGTCAATTGGTTAAAAAACAAAAAAGTTTTCCATACAACGGATAAATTTTCGCTATAAGTGGGCGTGGCTACGCTCACTTTTGGTCAAAATAGTTTTCATTCCTCTCTAAGAACATAAATGTAAAGTTTCAAGTCAATTGGTTAAAAAACAAAAAAGTTTTCCATACAAAGTGTCAATTTTCGCTATAAGTAGGCGTGGCTACGCCCACTTTTGGTCAAAATAGTTTTCATTCCTCCCTAAGAACATAACTGTAAAGTTTCAAGTCAATTGGTTAAAAAACAAGAAAGTTTTCCATACAAAGGGTCAAGTTAAGCTATAAGTATGCGTGGCCACGCCCACTTTTGATCAAAATAGTTTTCATTCCTCCCTAAGAGCATAACTGCAAAGTTTCAAGTCAATTGGTTAAAAAACAAAAAAGTTTTCCATACAACGGGTAAATTTTCGCTATAAGTAGGCGTGGCTACGCGTGGTTACGCCCACTTTTGGTCAAAATAGTTTTCATTCCTCTCTAAGAGCATAACTGCAAAGTTTCAAGTCAATTGGTTAAAAAACAAAAAAGTTTTCCATACAACGACGTGAATATGGCTTCTCTTCCTCTTCTTCATTTTGTATGGGAGCTACCAGTTCCAGATGTCCAATCTCAATGAAACTTTCAGGCATGTAGTCGGACCATGTAAAACTACTATGTTTAAAATTTCAGCACTCTATTGTACAAAACAAAAAAGTTTTCCATACAACGATTCAAGTTTTGTTCACTTTTCTTCTTCTTTTCGTATGGGAGCTACCTGTTCCAATAATCCGATCATGCTGGTTCCGACGAATGATTCATCGTAATAAATTCTAAGACTCTGTGCAAAGTTTCAGCTCGATAGCTTCAAAACTGAGGAACTAGTTTGCATACATACAGACAGACAGACAGACGGACAGACGGACATGGCTAAACCAACTCGTCTTGTCGTCCTGATCAAGAATATATATACTTTATATAGTCGGAAATTAATATTTCGATCTGTTACAAACTCCGTGACAAAGTTAATATACTATTTCACATAAGTGAAAAGTATAAAAACAAAACCAGTAAGGACGCTATAGTCGAGTATACTCGACAATATAATACCCTGCATACACAGTGGTGGTGCAACACACTAAATCTACAAAAAAATGTTTATTTGACATCGCCCGATCGAATAGTGTTCAAAATATCAAGTAAATTGGTCAAAAAAAGTGGAATTTACGAAAAATTTGAATTTGTTGGTCATTGAGGGGTAACTTTCGAACAGAGAGTATGCAGTTTTAAAGATATGTATTTGCTGAGTTTGTTTACAAAATTTCATGTTCATACCTTTATTAGTTTTGAAGATATTGCTTTTTATAGAAAACAACTGGTGGAGGGGAAATGAAGGGGAGGGGGGAAAATTGTGAAAAATTGTGGTATGCAGTTTTGTAGAGCTATACATACTGAGTCTACATACCGACTTTCATGTTTCTATCTCTTCGGGTGTTCGAGTTATAATGATTTAAAAAAGTGGGTGGTGCTTGATGGGCGGGAAGGAGTGGGCGTGGCACAAAATCGTTCAAACTTGATGTAGTGCCAAGCATCACGAGTCTACCCTCCAAATTTCAAGTCTCTATCTTTTACAGTTTCCGAGAACTATTGGTGAATACAGACGGACGGACGGACAGACGGGCTCAATCGATTCCTCTTGTCATCCTGATCAAGAATATATATACTTTATGGGGTCCACTCCCCTCCTTCTATGCGTTACATACATTTCGTTCAAACAAACTTAATATACCCTGACACACTGTGTGAGCAGGGTATAAAAATATGGTTCATTTTAAAAATATTCAATACTGATTTTTATGCTCATCGCTAAGAATATATAAAAATTAATATATGGGAGAAATTTTTAAAAATTTTAGAAAAAATTAAAAATCATCCACTGAAATGCTCTTTTTTAGTGAATGTAATCATAAGCTAACTAATTAAAGGAAAAAAACATGGTTCCTTTTTAAGATATTCAATATTGATTTTTATGCATAGATTTAAAAAAAAAATCTCAAAACATCCACTGAATGTTCTTTTGTAGTGTATGTAATCATTAACTAACTAAAAGAAACAAAAAATCATGGTTCCTTTTAAAAATATTCAATATTAATTTTTATGCATTAATTTAAAAACAAATCAAAAATCATCCATTGAAATGCTCGTTTTTAGGGAATGTGGTCACAAAGTAACTTAAAGAAACAAAAAAAAAAACATGGTTCCTTTTTAAGATATTCAATATTGATTTTTATGCATAGATTTTCAAAAAATCTAAAAACATCCATTGAAATGTTCTTTTTTACAATCCGGCTCAAACAAACTTCATATACCCTAATAAACAGTGTGTGTACAAGGTATAATGAATAAATGGGAGAAATTTAAAAAAATGTTTTTTAACACTCAATAATCCTCCATTGAAATTCTCTTTTTTAGTGAATGTAATCATAAACTAACTAAAAGAAACAAAAACCAGTAAGGACGCTATCTTCAGCAAGGCTGAAGCTATAATACTTTTCACGTTGTGTCACTATAAAAAAACTAAATGAATAGTTTTCATGCCTCCCTAACAACATAACTGTAAGGTTTCAAGTCAATTGGTTAAAAAACAAAAAAGTTTTCCATACAACGGTTCAAGTTTCGCTATAAGTGGGCATGGCTACGCACTTTTTTGGTCAAAATAGTTTTCATTCCTCCCCAAGAACATAACTGTAAAGTTTCAAGTCAACTGGTTAAAAAACAAAAAAAGTTTTCCATACAGCGGCTCAATTTTCATTATAAGTGGGCGTGCCTACGCCCACTTTTGGTCAAAATAGTTTTCATTCCTGCCTAAGAACATAACTGTAAAGTTTCAAGTCAACTGGTTAAAAAACAAAAAAGTTTTCCATACAACGACGTGAATATTGCTTCTCTTCCTCTTCTTTATTTTTTATGGGAGCTATTAGTGCCAGTTTTCCGATCTCAATGGCATTTAGTCGGACTATGTAAAACTACTATGTTTAAAATTTCAGCACTCTATCGTACAAAACAAAAAAGTTTTCCATACAACGATTCAAGTTTTGTTCACTTTTATTCTTCTTTTCGTATGGGAGCTACCTGTTCCAATAATCCGATCATGCTGGTTCCGACGAATGATTCATCGTAATAAATTCTAAGACTCTGTGCAAAGTTTCAGCTCGATAGCTTCAAAACTGAGGGACTAGTTTGCATACATACAGACAGACAGACAGACAGACGGACATGGCTAAATCAACTCGTCTTGTCGTCCTGATCAAGAATATATATACTTTATATAGTCGCAAATGAATATTTCTGTATGTTACAAACTTCAGCACAAACTTATTAAACTATTCACTAACGTGAAGAGTATAAAAAACATGATTCTTTTTAAAGATAATCTAAATCTAAAATCATCCATTGAAATGTTCTTTTTTACAATCCGTCTCAAACAAACTTCATATACCCTAATACACAGTGTGTGTACAAGGTATAATGAATGAAAGGGAGAAATTTAAAAACATTTTTTTTAACATTTAATAATCATCCAAAAACATGGTTCGTTTTAAAAATATTCAATATTAATTTTTATGCATAGATTAAAAAAAATATGTAAAGTCATCAATTGAAATGTACTTTTGTAGTGTATGTAATCATAAACTAACTAAAAGAAACAAAAAATCTTGGTTTCTTTTTAAATATATTCAAATTTAATTTTTATGAACAAATTTAAAAAAAAAAAATTTAAATCATCATAAACTAAACTAAAAACTAAAAGAAACAAAAAAAGATAGTTCTTATTTCAAATATTCAATAATGATTTTTATTCATAGATTTTAAAAAATCTAAAACCATCCATTGAAATATTCTTTTATAGTTTATGATAACAAAAGAAAGAAACAAAAAAACATGGTTCATTTTAAAAATATTCAATACTGATTTTTATGCATCGATTTAAAAAAAATCTAAAATCATCTATTGAAATGTTCTTTTGTAGTGTATGTTATCATAAACCAACTAAAAAAAACAAAACCAGTAAGGACGCTATAGTCGAGTATACTCGACAATATAATACCCTGCACACACA
This sequence comes from Phortica okadai, assembly GCA_034638295.1. Taxonomy (NCBI): domain Eukaryota; kingdom Metazoa; phylum Arthropoda; class Insecta; order Diptera; family Drosophilidae; genus Phortica; species Phortica okadai. Next base: position 23,969,670 of record CM067851.1, on the reverse strand, counting down.
GTGGTGGTGCAACACACTAAATCTACAAAAAAATGTTTATTTGACATCGCCCGATCGAATAGTGTTCAAAATATCAAGTAAATTGGTCAAAAAAGTGGAATTTACGAAAAATTTGAATTTGTTGGTCATTGAGGGGTAACTGGGGGAGGGGAAATGAAGGGGAGGGGGGAAAATTGTGGTATGCAGTTTTGTAGAGCTATACATACTGAGTCTACATACCGACTTTCATGTTTCTATCTCTTCGGGTGTTCGAGTTATAATGATTTAAAAAAGTGGATGGTGCTTGATGGGCGGGAAGGAGTGGGCGTGGCACAAAACCGTTCAAACTTGATGTAGTGCCAAGCATCACGAGTCTACCCTCTAAATTTCAAGTCTCTAGCTTTTACAGATTCCGAGAACCATTGGTGAATACAGACGGACGGACGGACAGACGGACAGGGCTCAATCGATTCCTCTTGTCATCCTGATCAAGAATATATATACTTTATGGGGTCCCCTCCCCTCCTTCTATGCGTTACATACATTTCGTTCAAACAAACTTAATATACCCTGACACGCTGTATGTACAGGGTATGAAAATATGGTTCATTTTAAAAATATTCAATACTGATTTTTATGCTCAGCGCTAAGAATAAATAAAAATTAATATATGGGAGAAATTTTTAAAAATTTTAGAAAAAATTAAAAATCATCCACTGAAATGCTCTTTTTTAGTGAATGTAATCATAAGCTATCTAATTAAAGGAAAAAAAAAACATGGTTCCTTTTTAAGATATTAAATATTGATTTTTATGCATAGATTTAAAAAAAAAAATCTCAAATCATCCACTGAATGTTCTTTTGTAGTGTATGTAATCATTAACTAACTAAAAGAAACAAAAAATCATGGTTCCTTTTAAAAATATTCAATATTAATTTTTATGCATTCATTTAAAAACAAATCAAAAATCATCCATTGAAATGCTCGTTTTTAGGGAATGTGGTCAGAAAGTAACTTAAAGAAACAAAAAAAAAACATGGTTCCTTTTTAAGATATTCAATATTGATTTTTATGCATAAAATCATCCATTGAAATGTTCTTTTTTACAATCCGGCTCAAACAAACTTCATTTACCCTAATAAACAGTGTGTGTACAAGGTATAATGAATGAAAGGGAGAAATTTAAAAAAATGTTTTTTAACATTCAATAATCATCCATTGAAATTCTCTTTTTTAGTGAATGTAATCATAAACTGACTAAAAGAAACAAAAACCAGTAAGGACGCTATCTTCAGCAAGGCTGAAGCTATAATACTTTTCACGTTGTGTCACTATAAAAAAACTAAATGAATAGTTTTCATGACTCCCTAACAACATAACTGTAAGGTTTCAAGTCAATTGGTTAAAAAACAAAAAAGTTTTCAATACAACGGGTGAAGTTTGGCTATAAGTGGGCGCGGCCATACCCACTTTCGGTCAAAGTAGTTTTCGTGCCTCCCTAACAACATAACTGTAAGGTTTCAAGTCAATTGGTTAAAAAACAAAAAAGTTTTCCATACAACGGGTCAATTTTCATTATAAGTGGGCGTGGCTACGCATAGTTTTGGTCAAAATAGTTTTCATTCCTCCCTAAGAACATAACTGTAAAGTTTGAAGTCAATTGGTTAAAAATAAAAAAAGTTGTCCATACTACGACGTGAATATTGCCTCTCTTCCTCTTCTTTATTTTGTATGGGAGCTACCAGTTCCAGTTTCCCGATCTCAATGGTATTTAGTCGGACTATGTAAAACTACTATGTTTAAAATTTCAGCACTCTATCATACAAAACAAAAAAGTTTTCCATACAACGATTCAAGTTTTTTTCACTTTTCTTCTTCTTTTCGTATGGCAGCTACCTGTTCCAATAATCCGATCATGCTGGTTCCGACGAATGATTCATCGTAATAAATTCTAAGACTCTGTGCAAAGTTTCAGCATGATAGCTTCAAAACTGAGGGACTAGTTTGCATACATACAGACAGAGAGACCGACATACAGACAGACGGACATGACTAAATCAACTAGTCTTGTCGTCCTAACCAAGAATATATATACTTTATATAGTCGGAAATTAATATTTCGATCTGTTACAAACTCCGTGACAAAGTTAATATACTATATCACATACGTGAAAAGTATAAAAAACAAAAAAGTTTTCCATACAACGGGTCCATTTTCGCTATAAATGGGCGTGGCTACGCCCACTTTTGGTCAAAATAGTTTTCATTCCTCCCTAAGAACATAAATGTAAAGTTTCAAGTCAATTGGTTTAAAAACAAAAAAGTTTTCCATACAACGGGTCAATTTTTGCTATAAGTGGGCGTGGCTACGCCCACTTTTGATCAAAATAGTTTTCATTCCTCCCTAAGAACATAACTGTAAAGTTTCAAGTCAACTGGTTAAAAAACAAAAAAGTTTTCCATACAACGGGTCAATTTTCATTATAAGTGGGCGTGGCTACGCATAGTTTTGGTCAAAATAGTTTTCATTCCTCCCTAAGAACATAACTGTAAAGTTTGAAGTCAATTGGTTAAAAAATAAAAAAAGTTGTCCATACAACGACGTGAATATTGCTTCTCCTCCTCTTCTTTATTTTTTATGGGAGCTACCAGTTCCAGATGTCCAATCTCAATGAAACTTTCAGGCATGTAGTTGGACTATGTAGAACTACTACGTTTAAAATTTCAGCACCTTATCGTACAAAACAAAAAATTTTCCATACAACGATTCAAGTTTTGTTCACTTTTCTTCTTCTTTTCGTATGGGAGCTACCTGTTCCAATAATCCGATCATGCTGGTTCCGACGAATGATTCATCGTAATAAATTCTAAGACTCTGTGCAAAGTTTCAGCTCGATAGCTTCAAAACTGAGGGACTAGTTTGCATACATACAGACAGACAGATGGACCGACAGACGGACGGACAGACGGACATGGCTAAATCAACTCGTCTTGTCGTCCTGATCAAGAATATATATACTTTGTATAGTCGGAAATTAATATTTCGATCTGTTGCAAACTCCGTGACAAAGTTAATATACTATTTCACATACGTGAAAAGTATAAAAACAAAAAAGTTTTCCATACAACGGGTCAATTTTTGCTATAAGTGAGCGTGGCTACGCCTACTTTGGTCGAAATAGTTTTCATTCCTCCCTAAGAACATAACTGTAAGGTTTCAAGTCAATTGGTTAAAAAACAAAAAAGTTTTCCATACAATGGGTCAATTTTCGCCATAAGTGAGCGTGGCTACGCCTACTTTGGTCGAAATAGTTTTCATTCCTCCCTAAGAACATAACTGTAAGGTTTCAAGTCAATTGGTTAAAAAACAAAAAAGTTTTCCATAAACGGTTCAATTTTTGCTATAAGTGGGCTTGGCTACGCCCACTTTTGGTCAAAATAGTTTTCATGCCTTCCTAACAACATAACTGTAAAGTTTCAAGTCAATTGGTTAAAAAAACAAAAAAGTTTTCTATACAACGGTTCAAGTTTCGCTATAAGTGGGCATGGCTACGCCCACTTTTTGTCAAAATAGTTTTCATTCCTCCCTAAGAACATAACTGTAAAGCTTCAAGTCAATTGGTTGAAAAACAAAAAACTTGTCTTCTTCATTTTTTATGGGAGCTACCAGTTCCAGATGTCCAATCTCAATGAAACTTTCAGGCATGTAGTCGGACTATGTAGAACTACTACGTTTAAAATTTCAGCACTCTATCATACAAAACAAAAAAGTTTTACTTACAACGATTCAAGTTTTCTTCACTTTTCTTCTTCTTTTCGTATGGGGGCTACCAGTTCCAGTGGTCCGATATGGCTGGATCCGACAAATGAGATGACTTCACGAATAAAAACTCTTTGTGCAAAATTTCAGCTCGATATCTTCAAAACTGTGGGAGGAGATTGTATATATACTGACAGACGGACAGACGGTCATACGGACAGACGGACATTGCTAAATCAACTCGTCTTGTCGTCCTGATCAAGAATATATATACTTTATATAGTCGCAAGTGAAGTGTTACAGACTTCAGCACATACGTGAAAAGTATAAAAACATGGTTCCGTTTTAAGATATTCAATATTGATTTTTATGCATAGATTAAAAAAAAAATATAAAGTCATCAATTGAAATATTCTTTTATAGTGAATGAACTCATAAACTAACTAAAAGAAACAAAAAACATTCATTTCACAAATATTCAATATTGATTTTATGCACAGATTAAAAAAAAATCTAAAATCATCCATTAAAATATTTTTTTATAGTGAATGTACTCATAAACTAACTAAAAAAAACATGGTTAATTTTAACCAGTAAGGACGCTATCTTCAGCAAGGCTGAAGCTATAATACTTTTCACTTTGTGTCACTATAAAAAAAACTAAATGAATAGTTTTCATGCATCCCTAACAACATAACTGTAATGTTTCAAGTCAATTGGTTAAAAAACAAAAAAGTTTTCCATACAAAGTGTCAATTTTCGCTATAAGTGGGCATGGCTACGCCCACTTTTGGTCAAAATAGTTTTCATTCCTCTCTAAGAACATAACTGCAAAGTTTCAAGTCAATTGGTTAAAAAACAAAAAAGTTTTCCATACAACGGGTAAATTTTCGCTATAAGTGGGCGTGGCTACGCCCACTTTTGGTCAAAATAGTTTTCATTCCTCTCTAAGAACATAACTGTAAAGTTTCAAGTCAATTGGTTAAAAAACAAAAAAGTTTTCCATACAAAGGGTCAATTTTCGCTATAAGTGAGCGTGGCTACGCCCACTTTTGGTCAAAATAGTTTTCATTCCTCTCTAAGAACATAACTGTAAAGTTTCAAGTCAACTGGTTAAAAAACAAAAAAGTTTTCCATACAACGGGTCAATTTTCATTATAAGTGGGCGTGGCTACGCCCACTTTTGGTCAAAATAGTTTTCATTCCTCCCTAAGAACATAACTGTAAAGTTTCAAGTCAATTGGTTAAAAAACAAAAAAGTTTTCCATACAAAGTGTCAATTTTCGCTATAAGTGGGCGTGGCTACGCCCACTTTTGGTCAAAATAGTTTTCATTCCTCTCTAAGAACATAACTGCAAAGTTTCAAGTCAATTGGTTAAAAAACAAAAAAGTTTTCCATACAACGGGTAAATTTTCGCTATAAGTGGGCGTGGCTACGCCCACTTTTGGTCAAAATAGTTTTCATTCCTCTCTAAGAACATAACTGTAAAGTTTCAAGTCAATTGGTTAAAAAACAAAAAAGTTTTCCATACAAAGGGTCAATTTTCGCTATAAGTGGGCGTGGCTACGCCCACTTTTGGTCAAAATAGTTTTCATTCCTCTCTAAGAACATAACTGTAAAGTTTCAAGTCAATTGGTTAAAAAACAAAAAAAATTTTCCATACAAAGGGTCAATTTTCGCTATAAGTGGGCGTGGCTACGCGTGGTTACGCCCACTTTTGGTCAAAATAGTTTTCATTCCTCCCTAAGAACATAACTGTAAAGTTTCAAGTCAATTGGTTAAAAAACAAGAAAGTTTTCCAAACAAAGGGTCAAGTTAAGCTATAAGTGGGCGTGGCCACGCCCACTTTTGATCAAAATAGTTTTCATTCCTCCCTAAGAGCATAACTGCAAAGTTTCAAGTCAATTGGTTAAAAAACAAAAAAGTTTTCCATACAACGGGTAAATTTTCGCTATAAGTGGGCGTGGCTACGCGTGGTTACGCCCACTTTTGGTCAAAATAGTTTTCATTCCTCCCTAAGAACATAACTTTAAAATTTCAAGTCAATTGGTTAAGAAACAAAAAAGTTTTCCATACAACGACGTGAATATGGCTTCTCTTCCTCTTCTTCATTTTGTATGGGAGCTACCAGTTCCAGATGTCCAATCTCAATGAAACTTTCAGGCATGTAGTCGGACCATGTAAAACAACTATGTTTAAAATTTCAGCACTCTATTGTACAAAACAAAAAAGTTTTCCATACAACGATTCAAGTTTTGTTCACTTTTCTTCTTCTTTTCGTATGGGAGCTACCTGTTCCAATAATCCGATCATGCTGGTTCCGACGAATGATTCATCGTAATAAATTCTAAGACTCTGTGCAAAGTTTCAGCTCGATAGCTTCAAAACTGAGGGACTAGTTTGCATACATACAGACAGACAGACAGACCGACAGACAGACAGACAGACAGACGGACAGACGGACATGGCTAAATCAACTCGTCTTGTCGTCCTGATCAAGAATATATATACTTTATATAGTCGGAAATTAATATTTCGATCTGTTACAAACTCCGTGACAAAGTTAATATACTATTTCACATAAGTGAAAAGTATAAAAAATATTTAATATTGATTTTTATGCTCAGCGCTGAGAAAATATAAAAATTAAAAATCATCCATTGAAATGTTCTTTTGTAGTGAATGTAATCATAAACTAACTAAAGGTAACAAAAAAACATGGTTCGTTTTAAAAATATTCAATATTAATTTTTATGCATAGATTTAATAGAAAATGTAAAGTCATCCATTGAAATGTACTTTTGCAGTGTATGAAATCATAAACTAACTAAAAGAAACAAAAAATCTTGGTTTCAAATATATTCAAATTTAATTTTTATGAACAGATTTAAAAAAATTTTAAATCATCATAAACTGAACTAAAAACTAAAAGACACAAAACCAGTAAGGACGCTATCTTCAGCAAGGCTGAAGCTATAATACTTTTCACTTTGTGTCACTATAAAAAAAACTAAATGAATAGTTTTCATGCCTCCTTAACAACACAACTGTAATGTTTCAAGTCAATTCGTTAAAAAACAAAAAATTTTTCCATACAACGGTTCAAGTTTTGCGATAAGTGGGCGTAGCCATGCCCACATTTGGTCAAAATAGTTTTCATTCCTCCCTAAGAACATAACTGTAAAGTTTCAAGTCAATTGGTTAAAAAACAAAAATTTTTCCATACAAAGGGTCAAGTTAAGCTATAAGTGAGCGTGGCCATGCCCACTTTTGATCAAAATAGTTTTCTTGCCTCCCTAAGAGCATAACTGCAAAGTTTCAAGTCAATTGGTTAAAAAACAAAAAAGTTTTCCAAACAACGGGTCAATTTTCGCTATAAGTAGGCGTGGCTACGACCACTTTTGGTTAAAATAGTTTTCATTCCTCCCTAAGAACATAACTGTAAAGTTTCAAGTCAATTGGTTAAAAAACAAAAAAGTTTTCCATACAAAGGGTCAAGTTAAGCTATAAGTGGGCGTGGCCATGCCCACTTTTGATCAAAATAGATTTCATTCCTCCCTAAGAGCATAACTGCAAAGATTCAAGTCAACTGGTTAAAAAACAAAAAAGTTTTCCATACAACGTGTCAATTTTCGCTATAAGTAGGCGTGGCTACGCCCACTTTTGGTTAAAATAGTTTTCATTCCTCCCTAAGAACATAACTGTAAAGTTTCAAGTCAATTGATTAAAAAACCAAAAAGTTTTCCATACAAAGGGTCAAGTTAAGCTATAAGTGGGTGTGGCCATGCCCACTTTTGATCAAAATAGTTTTCATTCCTCCCTAAGAGCATAACTGCAAAGTTTCAAGTCAATTGGTTAAAAAACAAAAAAGTTTTCCATACAACGGGTCAATTTTCGCTATTAAAGGGCGTGGCCACGCCCACTTTTGGTCAAAACTGTTTTCATTCCACCCTAACAACAATCCTGTAAAGTTTCAAGTCAGTTGGTTAAAAAGCAAAAAAGTTTTCCATACAACGGGTCAATTTTCGCTATAAAAGGGCGTGGCCACGCCCACTTTTGGTCAAAATAGTTTTGATTCCTTCCTAAGAACATAACTGTAAAGTTTCAAGTCAGTTGGTTAAAAAGCAAAAAAGTTTTCCATACAACGGGTCAATTTTTGCTATAAAAGGGCGTGGCCACGCCCACTTTTGGTCAAAATAGTTTTGATTCCTTCCTAAGAACATAACTGTAATGTTTCAAGTCAATTGGTTAAAAACAAAAAAGTTTTCCATACAACGGTTCAAGTTTTGCGATAAGTGGGCGTAGCCATGCCCACATTTGGTCAAAATAGTTTTTATTCCTCCCTAAGAGCACAACTGCAAAGTTTCAAGTCAATTGGTTAAAAAACAAAAAAGTTTTCCATACAACGGATAAATTTTCGCTATAAGTGGGCGTGGCTACGCCCACTTTTGGTCAAAATAGTTTTCATTCCTCTCTAAGAACATAACTGTAAAGTTTCAAGTCAATTGGTTAAAAAACAAAAAAGTTTTCCATACAAAGGGTCAATTTTCGCTATAAGTGGGCGTGGCTACGCGTGGTTACGCCCACTTTTGGTCAAAATAGTTTTCATTCCTCCCTAAGAACATAACTGTAAAGTTTCAAGTCAATTGGTTAAAAAACAAAAAAGTTTTCCATACAAAGTGTCAATTTTCGCTATAAGTGGGCGTGGCTACGCCCACTTTTAGTCAAAATAGTTTTCATTCCTCCCTAAGAACATAACTGTAAAGTTTCAAGTCAATTGGTTAAAAAACAAGAAAGTTTTCCATACAAAGGGTCAAGTTAAGCTATAAGTGGGCGTGGCCACGCCCACTTTTGATCAAAATAGTTTTCATTCCTCCCTAAGAGCATAACTGCAAAGTTTCAAGTCAATTGGTTAAAAAACAGAAAAGTTTTCCATACAACGGGTAAATTTTCGCTATAAGTGGGCGTGGCTACGCCCACTTTTGGTCAAAATAGTTTTCATTCCTCTCTAAGAACATAACTGTAAAATTTCAAGTCAATTGATTAAAAAACAAAAAAGTTTTCCATACAAAGGGTCAATTTTCGCTATAAGTGGGCGTGGCTACGCGTGGTTACGCCCACTTTTGGTCAAAATAGTTTTCATTCCTCCCTAAGAACATAACTGTAAAGTTTCAAGTCAATTGGTTAAAAAACAAGAAAGTTTTCCATACAAATGGTCAAGTTAAGCTGTAAGTGGGCGTGGCCACGCCCACTTTTGATCAAAATAGTTTTCATTCCTCCCTAAGAGCATAACTGCAAAGTTTCAAGTCAATTGGTTAAAAAACAAAAAAGTTTTCCATACAACGGGTAAATTTTCGCTATAAGTGGGCGTGGCTACGCGTGGTTACGCCCACTTTTGGTCAAAATAGTTTTCATTCCTCCCTAAGAACATAACTTTAAAATTTCAAGTCAATTGGTTAAGAAACAAAAAAGTTTTCCATACAACGACGTGAATATGGCTTCTCTTCCTCTTCTTCATTTTGTATGGGAGCTACCAGTTCCAGATGTCCAATCTCAATGAAACTTTCAGGCATGTAGTCGGACCATGTAAAACAACTATGTTTAAAATTTCAGCACTCTATTGTACAAAACAAAAAAGTTTTCCATACAACGATTCAAGTTTTGTTCACTTTTCTTCTTCTTTTCGTATGGGAGCTACCTGTTCCAATAATCCGATCATGCTGGTTCCGACGAATGATTCATCGTAATAAATTCTAAGACTCTGTGCAAAGTTTCAGCTCGATAGCTTCAAAACTGAGGGACTAGTTTGCATACATACAGACAGACAGACCGACAGACAGACAGACAGACAGACAGACGGACAGACGGACATGGCTAAATCAACTCGTCTTGTCGTCCTGATCAAGAATATATATACTTTATATAGTCGGAAATTAATATTTCGATCTGTTACAAACTCCGTGACAAAGTTAATATACTATTTCACATAAGTGAAAAGTATAAAAACATGGTTCATTTTAAGAAATATTTAATATTGATTTTTATGCTCAGCGCTGAGAAAATATAAAAATTAAAAATCATCCATTGAAATGTTCTTTTGTAGTGAATGTTATCATAAACTTACTAAAGGAAACAAAACAAAGTTAATATACTATTTCACATAAGTGAAAAGTATAAAAACATGGTTCGTTTTAAAAATATTCAATATTAATTTTTATGCATAGATTTAATAAACAATGTAAAGTCATCTATTGAAATGTACTTTTGTAGTGTATGAAATCATAAACTAACAAAAAGAAACAAAAAATCTTGGTTTCTTTTTAAATATATTCAAATTTAATTTTTATGAACAGATTTAAAAAAATTTTAAATCATCATAAACTGAACTAAAAACTAAAAGAAACAAAAAAACATGGTTCATTTTAAGAAATATTTAATATTGATTTTTATGCTCAGCGCTGAGAAAATATAAAAATTAAAAATCATTTACTGAAATGTTCTTTTGTAGTGTAGTGTAATCATAAACTAACTAAAGGAAACAAAAAAACATTGTTCGTTTTAAAAATGTTCAATATTAATTTTTATGCATAGATTTAATAAGAAATGTAAAGTCATCCATTGAAATGTACTTTTGTAGTGTATGAAATCATAAACTAACTAAAAGAAACAAAAAATCTTGGTTTCTTTTTAAATATATTCAAATTTAATTTTTATGAACAGATTTAAAAAAAAAATTTTAAATCATCATAAACTGAACTAAAAACTAAAAGAAACAAAAAAACATGGTTCTTATTTCAAATATTCAATAATGATTTTTATTCATAGATTTTAAAAAATCTAAAACCATTGAAATATTCTTTTATAGTTTATAACAAAAGAAATAAACAAAAAAACATGGTTCATTTTAAAAATATTCAATACTGATTTTTAAGCTCAGCGCTAAGAATTTATAAAAATTAATATATGGGAGAAATTTTTAAAAATTTAAAAAAAAATTAAAAAAAAATTAAAAATCATCTACTGAAATGCTCTTATTTAGTGAATGTTATCATAAGCTTGTAATGGTCGTTTTTTTTTTTTTTTTTCTGCAAAAGTTATTTTCATGCCAACTTTAGTAGGCAGTGAAAATTTTAAAAATTCGAAAATAACTATCATTTACTAGCGCCATCTATGATAAGTGGCAAGGTCCAAATTGTTGCCATTAGGGGGACCCGAACTATCATATATGCAGTAGTGGCAAGGTCCTAATTGTTGCCATTAGGGGGGACTCATACTATCTTAAAGTCTTTGATGGCAATGCGAATTTGCCTGGGGGTTGCCAATATGTGGACAGACACTTGCAAAGGACGGAAATAGCGAAATATGCCAAGCTAAGCTAAGTATCGAGCTTCTAAGCAAAGTAAATATCTATCTTTTCGTTTTGAGCCGCTGAGGAAGCAAGTCATCTTTTGGAGCAGAACTCGTATTTTGAAAAAAAGTAAAATTAATAATAGCGCAACACGTGCTAATTAATAATTTTATTTAAACCATCGTCTTTCTTGTTTGTTTTTACAAACACTCGAGGTAATTATAATCAGCGATAGCAATCGTTGAATAATAAAATAAAAAAAAAAAAAAAGTAAAATTCACGAATCGTAACTCGTCAAAAACAAAAAAAAAAAACCTCATTGCAGTGCAGATTATAAATATAATCCACCAAAATCTGGAGCATCGTTTGGTCAGCTTCGGCGCAAGCACCGTTTTCATCACAAGCTGCTTGCCACCGACTGGCGTACGCTGTCCGCTTCTTTTTTTTTGGCCATTTTGGATAATTCCAATTTGCAAGAGCGTAGCTCGATAGGCATTGGCGGACGATCGCCACCACAACAACTTAGGCCTTTCGAGTCCATCTCGACTGCAGGCCGTTTAAACAACCCATGCGATGGCGAGAAGGGTGTTTTAGACACTTGCGTTGGACTCCATGCTAGCAGACAGACGGAAAAAACCCGACAAATAAAAATAAGTGTAGCAAGTGCGCATAAAATAAAGTGAAGTTCGCATATCTGGCATGTGTGTTTAGTTAAAATTTATTATGTTTTAAAAGAAACCCAAATTACGAACGAAATGAGTGAAGCGCTCAAATAAAAAAATTTTTAGTGTTAAAATGTATCAATAATAATTAAAAGTAAAAGTTAAGTATTAAATACAGCAAGAGTCAAGTGTAGGGTGCATATTCGGCTGTATCTTAAAAATTATTGTTGACAAAGCAAAAGAAAGGAATTACTGTGACAAAATGCGAACAAAAATGCGAAAAATCTAACTAAAATAACACAAAATAAAAACGCAAAGAAAAAGCAACAAGACAGCATTATAAACGAACGTAATGATAATTATACATATGTATATATTAATGCTCCGATAATCTTAATAATCTCTTTCAACACTCAAGGAATCATCATGAGGACGGCGAAAGATCTTTCATCGTATGTTTGGTGAGTTTGTTCCTTTTCTATTATACCATATATTGTTTTGATTATTAAAATGCGTTTGAGTGAAATGTGCAAGCAAAGACAAAAGTAAAAAAAAAACAAAAAAAAAAAAAAAAAAAACCAGTAAGGGAGCTATTTTCAGCTTTGCTGAAACTTATATACTCTTGCAAGCATTTTCTCAAGTATTCTTATTGGAAAATATGTTTTATAGTTTTTCCAATAAGAATCATATACTTTTATAAAGATATAGGGGCGTGGCCCCGCCCATATTCTAATTTTTTTAACATATACATAGCAATCATTGTACACTTTATTTTGCGATCTTATATCTCGTCGGCTTACAGAGAAATCACATTTTTAACTTTTTCTCTATATGGGCGGTGCCACGCCCTTATGTCCGATTTGTACGAAACTTTGGAATATGGTCAAGGATGTATAAAAACGCGTAACTGCAAAGTTTTATCCGTTTATATTTAAGAACAAAAAAGTTTTTCTAACAAAAACCGAATTTTTGACCGATTGTTCCTATGGGAGCTATATCCTATATTTATCCGATCTCCACCAATTTTGGAGCGTGTTTTAATTTACGTCCAAGATGTTCTTGTGCAAAAAATTAAGGCGATAGCTTTAAAAACAAGGCGTTTATTGAGCAAAAACCTCATTTTTGACCGATCGTTCCTATGGCAGCTATATGCTATAGTTATCCGATCATGCTGGATTTTACATACAAACTGCCTGCAATTATAAGAAAATTTTCTGCGTTTAAATTTTTTCGATATCGTTTAAACTGAGCCCACAGTTGGTATTGAAACAGACAGACAGACGGACAGACGGACAGACGGACATGGCTATATGAACTCGTCTCGTCGTGCTGATCAAGAATATATATACTTTATATAGTCGGAGATGTCTCCTTCTCTGCGTTGCAAACTTCATGACAAAGTTAATATACTCTTGCAAGAGTATAAAAAATTCGAAACCAAAAAGATTTGAGACAAAATTAAAGTAAATGAAATCATAGTGTACAGACTGTATTTGATACAGTTGCGTTTGACACGAAACAAATTTGCTCTGCTGGTCACTCACACGCATGCACCAGGAGCATTGATTTTTTCCTTGTTTCTTTTATTTCTGATAATTCGTATGCTTGCTTACGCGCGCGTTAACACTCATAATGAGTGACAATAATTCGGAGTAATTCGTTTGTCTTTTTAATTTCTCTTTGCTTAAAAACAGAAAAAAAAAGAAGCAACTCTTCGATTGCCTATGAGTTTGTGTTTGTTTCGCATTTTGTAACTCTCATTTTTTTTGATTTCGCGCACAAGTACTAAAATCAAGATCAAGGTCAATGGCAAAGAATTAAAATTTTGCTTCTCAACGATCATATGGGAACATACCCTACATTAATTGCCGTGGTCGTATATGCACTTTATAAAAGTTTTTTTTTGCTATGAAATTGTTTGTTAATTTAACGAGGTCGGCGAAAACTCCTCTGACTGAACCCTCCCCGAGGGTGCCGGCTGGGCAATGGATACTGCATTGTCTCGGGCAACCGAGGGATGCTAGCATCTCTTGCCTGTCCGCAGGACCTTGCAGTGTCTAGCAAAGGTGACGGACCCAAGTCTCTCAGACCTAGTCTGAGAGGCTTGGGCCCGAAGCCATGGTCAGAGGTACTTGGCAGCAAGTATAAACTGCATCACCCTTATGATGGGACGTAAGAGCAGAGGAGCAACACGGGCTGGGATGTCAGCCCAAACGTCGGTGGGAGGTGTGACCGCTACCACCGGCGGGCACGGGGAGGAGCAATCCTCTCTGCGTGTCGCCAGTGGTCACAGTGACGGAACGCGCGCGAGTGCGCTCCGTCGCCAGGAGGGTACAGAGCTGGAACCAACTGCCACAGAGTCGGAGTTTGTGTTCACAGGCCCATCGATGCCGGCTGCCGAGCTAGCGCTTGCGCTAGCGGAGCCGCCGCTAGACGATGAGTCATCGAGCACAGATGAAGGTGAAGTGACGGTTGTCCAGGGACAACCCAAAAAGACCATAGCAGACGATGATCTCAAACGCAAACGGCTGTCTGGGTACAAGACCTCTCTAAAGTTCCTTAAGGGACTGGAGGGTCGCGACCCGGGTTCGCTGAGCGGCCGAGAAAAGAGACTGCGCAAAAAGCATGAGTACAACGTGCGACTGTATCTGAGACTTACTGGCCCGCCTGGTAACACTCAGACCGCCGCACAAAGTACGAGTGCTCTGTGCCGAGGGAAACCTGCCGCAGCCACACCCCCCGTAAAGGAGGGAACGGCTAGCAAGAGTACCGCACCGGCCAATAAGAGACAAAGGTCTGATGACTCGGCGAAGGCTTCGGAGAGCAAGCGGAAACGTCCAGGGGAATTTCTGGCAAGCTTAAGCTCGAAACCGGAGCTGCAGGTGGCCATTATCGATAGGAGGGACCCGGAAGGGAAACTCACTACCGAGAACTGGCTCATCCTTGAAGGGTCAATCAACCGGGCGATAGCAGATGCCATCACTCGGCCAGAAAATCCCTTCGTGGCAGAGTTTGACGGTATCAACTGGTACAAGGGTGTCAAGGTTGTGGCATGTGCCAATGAGGAGTCCCTGCGGCTCCTCAAGGACACATTGCTGGAACTAGACGCCCCCTGGCCGGGTGCTAAGATTGATGTCGTCCCCGTGGACCAAATTCCGGCTCGAACGATTATTAAGGTCTGGATCCCACCTCCAATTATGGAGGATCGAACCACCCTCTTATTGATCAAGAGCCAGAATGCGGACTGCGACACCGGGGATTGGACAATCAAGAGAGGGCTGGCCCGCGACAAGGGAAACGGCAAGGACCTCTGGATCAGTATTGGTCCGGAGTCCAGACGCCAACTCCTGAGCAGGCAGGGCCGTCTGAAGATGGGAATGGGTTGCCTTCGGGCAATCATTCCTGGAGGCGCCGGGCGCGAAGATGATAGGTCAACCGGAGAGACTTAAGGTGGTGCAGATTAATCTGCATCATTCAAGGGTCCCCTCGATCGACCTACTACGGTGGATGGACGGGGAGAGGGTAGACGTGGCTCTTATCCAGGAGCCCTGGATCGTGAGTGAAAGGGTTTGCGGTTTAGGTGCCCGCGGCTACAATCTCCTTGTCCCTACAACTGTAGGTAAGTCCAGAACCTGTATCGTGGTAAGAACCGGACTTAATGTTCTTTTCTCTTCCCGTTACAGCAACAACGACCTGACGGTAGTGTTATGCGAGCGAAGGAACGGTCCCAAACTATACCTGGCCTCGGCATATCTACCGTATGAAGAGAGGGATCCACCATCAGAGAGCGTCCGAGCCCTTATTCGGCATGCGCAGGAGGAGGGCACGGACTTAATCCTGGGGTGTGATGCCAATGCGCACCACACTATGTGGGGAAGCAAGGATATAAACGTGAGAGGAGAATCGCTGTGTGAATTCATGTCGTGCACAAATCTTAATGTGTGTAACCGGGGTGACCACCCCACATTCCGCAATAAGAACCGTGCTGAGGTTATTGACATAACCCTAGCGACCAACAGTGACTCTCTCTCTGTTGTAGACTGGCACGTATCCACGGAATGTTCCTTCTCGGACCATTACAGGATAGTGTTCGAAGTAGAATGGTTCAGAGAGGCCAAACGCCCCTTCAGGAACCCAAAACGAACAGACTGGGTCAAGTTCTCTCAACTTGTCAAGGAGTTACTCCCAAACCACCCAGTGGGTAGGCTGGACAACCCGGACAAACTGGAGAAATCGACCAGGACCGTCACGGAAGCTCTGTGTAAGGCCTTCATCAAATCCTGTCCTATCAGCCGTCCTCCAAAGTCAAACCGCAACAGGTGGTGGACACCGGAGCTCGGAAGGATACGGAAGGAAACGAGAAGACTCTACAACAGAGCGAAAGACAGAAACTGCCAGGTGGACTGGGACGCCTACCACCTCAGTTTCAAAGTCTTCAAGAAAGAATGTAGGAAGGCCAAAAGAGATTCTTGGGCCGCCTTCTGCGAGGATCTGACCAGCACCACAGAAGCGTCCAGACTTCGAAGGTTGCTAGCGAAAGATCCAGCCACACCAGGCTTGCTTTGCGATCTGGATGGCAAATTCGCTAAAGACAGCCAGGAGTCTCTACAACTCCTCATGAACACACACTTTCCGGGATGCTTGGAAGCTGATGACGAATCTGGGTTTAGCATCAGCGAAGAGCCGGAACAGGCAGTGGACATGGGGGGTGAGGCCGTAGTAAGGGAAATCCTTACCAAAGAAAAGATAATCTGGGCTATCAAGTCGTTCCATCCCAACAAATCAGCTGGACCGGATGACATCAGACCGGCCATGATGCAAGCGGTGAGTGAGCACCTGTCGCAATGGCTACTGGAGATCTTCAGGGGATGTCTCCTCACAGGATACATCCCAAGGTACTGGAGAGAAGTGAGGGTGGCTTTCATTCCCAAAGCAGGAAAGATCAACCATTGCTCACCAAAAGATTATAGGCCCATTAGTCTTTCATCGTTTTTATTGAAAACATTGGAGAGACTCCTGGACCTGCATCTCAGAAGCAAGCTGACACCTCACACTTTTAGCGGATCTCAACACGCCTATCTTAAGGGTAGATCAGTTGAGACCGCTTTGCACGAGGTAGTTAGCACAATTGAAAAAACATTGCGGAGAAAGGAGTTTACGTTGGCGGCTTTTCTGGACATAGAAGGTGCCTTCAACAATATCAGGATCGAGTCTATTACGACTGCACTTGTCAAAATTGGCTCACACCCGACAATCACTCGATGGCTTAGCAACATGCTCAGCCACAGAGTGATAAACGCCCAACTCTGCACCTCGACAATTAGGAGAAAGGTGGTCAGGGGAACTCCGCAAGGGGGTGTCATATCTCCCTTGCTGTGGAACCTTGTCCTTAATGATCTTCTCCTAAAACTGGAAAATAGGGGATGTAGAGTGACGGCCTATGCAGACGACCTGGTGCTTATGGTAACAGGCAGATTCCTGCCTACAATCAGTGAGCTCCTAAACGGCGCATTGGGCCTTACTCTTCGATGGGCAGAGCAGAACGGTCTGGGGGCCAACCCACAAAAGACCGAGCTGGTTTTGTTCACCCGAAAATATAAGATCCCAAGCTTCAAACTCCCGACACTGGGAGGAACGGAGCTTGCGCTTTCAAAGGAGGCCAAGTACCTTGGAGTAATCCTCGACTCTAAACTCTCCTGGAGGAGGAACTCGGAGGAGAGGATGAAAAAGGCACTACAGGCCTTTTTTGTATGCAAAAAGACTTTCGGTAAAGGATGGGGACTGCAACCGTATATCATTCATTGGTTTTACACAGCAGTCGTCAGACCTATACTTACCTATGGAGCGCTGGTTTGGTGGGAGGCGGGTCACACCAACTCCCATCTAAACAACCTCCGCAAGGTACAAAGACTCGCTTGCCTGGGAGTAACAGGATGCATTCGTTCTACCCCCCAGGCAGCGCTTGACGTGATGTTGAATCTGGAACCAATTGGAGTCTCCCTCAAGCACGTGGCAGCAAGAAGTGCAGTCAGGCTGCTAGCCCAGGGCATTCTTAAGCCTTGTGTTGCGGGCCACAGTACCATCCTACGCTCAGTAGGAACCTCTGTGGCAGATGAGAACGACTACTGGGTTTCAGATCTCAAATGGGAAGACAAATTCACTGTCGAATTTCCTAATAGAGCAGATTGGCAACTCGAAACTCCCGTGAGGCAGAACGAGTTGTCAATCTATACAGACGGCTCGAAGACGAAGGAAGGAACTGGATCGGGGGTCTACTCTGATGACCCTTCGGTTCAACTCTCCTTTCGTCTCCCTGACTATTGTAGCGTGTTCCAAGCGGAGATCTACGCCGTTTGGCAGGCGGCTAAATTGATACACACCTTGAGTGAGAGCCCGAGGAACGTATCGATCTACGTTGATAGCCAAGCAGCGCTTAAAGCTCTCTCGTCGAACACGTCGAAAACGCAATGAGCATTTTAGTATATTTCTTTCAAACTTGCGATAAGGAGAATAGCTGACAACATTCAAACGAATGATCTCCCTTTGAGTGAGAAAGCAACGCAGTATGGGACCCTCTGGATTCCCTAGCTCTTTCGGGATGGGGTGGGTTTCTTTAGGGCGTATTTTCCGGTCACTCGCGAACATAATCTTATTTAAGGATCCCTACTGAAACTACAAACAAAAGAGGCTTCGCTCTTCGAAGAACAACAAAAAAAAAAATAGTAGACATCACGGATAAAGTGAGACACTGCGATCAAAAGAAATAGCAAGAGTTTGTTAAGAACTGTGTCTTTAGTGCGGGGTCAGCGATAGAATTCGAGCCACACATTCTTCACCCTACCCTACCAATAATTCTCAGTTAATTTTAGTTGAGAATCCCTCGTGAAATGTCGCTACCACACGCTACTTCACCATGTCACCAGGAAAATGAACTGGGCTTTAGCAGCTCATGTTAGCAAAACAATCAAGTAAATTTAAAACAGTTTGATTTAAATTCATTGTACAAATGAATGGTTCAGAGAGGCCAAACGCCCCTTCAGGAACCCAAAACGAACAGACTGGGTCAAGTTCTCTCAACTTGTCAAGGAGTTACTCCCAAACCACCCAGTGGGTAGGCTGGACAACCCGGACAAACTGGAGAAATCGACCAGGACCGTCACGGAAGCTCTGTGTAAGGCCTTCATCAAATCCTGTCCTATCAGCCGTCCTCCAAAGTCAAACCGCAACAGGTGGTGGACACCGGAGCTCGGAAGGATACGGAAGGAAACGAGAAGACTCTACAACAGAGCGAAAGACAGAAACTGCCAGGTGGACTGGGACGCCTACCACCTCAGTTTCAAAGTCTTCAAGAAAGAATGTAGGAAGGCCAAAAGAGATTCTTGGGCCGCCTTCTGCGAGGATCTGACCAGCACCACAGAAGCGTCCAGACTTCGAAGGTTGCTAGCGAAAGATCCAGCCACACCAGGCTTGCTTTGCGATCTGGATGGCAAATTCGCTAAAGACAGCCAGGAGTCTCTACAACTCCTCATGAACACACACTTTCCGGGATGCTTGGAAGCTGATGACGAATCTGGGTTTAGCATCAGCGAAGAGCCGGAACAGGCAGTGGACATGGGGGGTGAGGCCGTAGTAAGGGAAATCCTTACCAAAGAAAAGATAATCTGGGCTATCAAGTCGTTCCATCCCAACAAATCAGCTGGACCGGATGACATCAGACCGGCCATGATGCAAGCGGTGAGTGAGCACCTGTCGCAATGGCTACTGGAGATCTTCAGGGGATGTCTCCTCACAGGATACATCCCAAGGTACTGGAGAGAAGTGAGGGTGGCTTTCATTCCCAAAGCAGGAAAGATCAACCATTGCTCACCAAAAGATTATAGGCCCATTAGTCTTTCATCGTTTTTATTGAAAACATTGGAGAGACTCCTGGACCTGCATCTCAGAAGCAAGCTGACACCTCACACTTTTAGCGGATCTCAACACGCCTATCTTAAGGGTAGATCAGTTGAGACCGCTTTGCACGAGGTAGTTAGCACAATTGAAAAAACATTGCGGAGAAAGGAGTTTACGTTGGCGGCTTTTCTGGACATAGAAGGTGCCTTCAACAATATCAGGATCGAGTCTATTACGACTGCACTTGTCAAAATTGGCTCACACCCGACAATCACTCGATGGCTTAGCAACATGCTCAGCCACAGAGTGATAAACGCCCAACTCTGCACCTCGACAATTAGGAGAAAGGTGGTCAGGGGAACTCCGCAAGGGGGTGTCATATCTCCCTTGCTGTGGAACCTTGTCCTTAATGATCTTCTCCTAAAACTGGAAAATAGGGGATGTAGAGTGACGGCCTATGCAGACGACCTGGTGCTTATGGTAACAGGCAGATTCCTGCCTACAATCAGTGAGCTCCTAAACGGCGCATTGGGCCTTACTCTTCGATGGGCAGAGCAGAACGGTCTGGGGGCCAACCCACAAAAGACCGAGCTGGTTTTGTTCACCCGAAAATATAAGATCCCAAGCTTCAAACTCCCGACACTGGGAGGAACGGAGCTTGCGCTTTCAAAGGAGGCCAAGTACCTTGGAGTAATCCTCGACTCTAAACTCTCCTGGAGGAGGAACTCGGAGGAGAGGATGAAAAAGGCACTACAGGCCTTTTTTGTATGCAAAAAGACTTTCGGTAAAGGATGGGGACTGCAACCGTATATCATTCATTGGTTTTACACAGCAGTCGTCAGACCTATACTTACCTATGGAGCGCTGGTTTGGTGGGAGGCGGGTCACACCAACTCCCATCTAAACAACCTCCGCAAGGTACAAAGACTCGCTTGCCTGGGAGTAACAGGATGCATTCGTTCTACCCCCCAGGCAGCGCTTGACGTGATGTTGAATCTGGAACCAATTGGAGTCTCCCTCAAGCACGTGGCAGCAAGAAGTGCAGTCAGGCTGCTAGCCCAGGGCATTCTTAAGCCTTGTGTTGCGGGCCACAGCACCATCCTACGCTCAGTAGGAACCTCTGTGGCAGATGAGAACGACTACTGGGTTTCAGATCTCAAATGGGAAGACAAATTCACTGTCGAATTTCCTAATAGAGCAGATTGGCAACTCGAAACTCCCGTGAGGCAGAACGAGTTGTCAATCTATACAGACGGCTCGAAGACGAAGGAAGGAACTGGATCGGGGGTCTACTCTGATGACCCTTCGGTTCAACTCTCCTTTCGTCTCCCTGACTATTGTAGCGTGTTCCAAGCGGAGATCTACGCCGTTTGGCAGGCGGCTAAATTGATACACACCTTGAGTGAGAGCCCGAGGAACGTATCGATCTACGTTGATAGCCAAGCAGCGCTTAAAGCTCTCTCGTCGAACACGGTAAAGAGTAAACTCATCCGGGACACGGTTTTGGCACTGAACCGGTGTCAACCGCACTCAATCAGACTGGTCTGGGTGCCGGGCCACATGGGTGTGCCTGGTAATGAGGCGGCTGACGAGTGCGCTAGATACGGTTCAGCGTTAGAAACAAGTCTCGTGGTGAAAGACATTAAAAGGCCAATCCAGTACGTCCTATCGGAACTTGACAGTACCATAAGGACTGTGGCTGCCGAACACTGGATAGCAGTACTGGGCTGCGAGGTGTCCAAGGCATTATGGCCAAGATACAATTCGAAGCGCACTTCCGAGCTCCTACACTTAACAAAGAACAGGATAAGGATGGTGACAGGAGTCTTAACGGGACACTGCTACATTGGGCGTATGGCCCAACGGTACGGCGTATCCCAACAAGACTACTGTCGTAGCTGTGAAAACGAAGATGAGATTGAGAGTGTCCAACACCTTCTCTGCGACTGCCCTGCACTTCTGAGGAGGAGAACCCAATTTTTGGGAAGACCCTTCTTTGACGAACTGGGCAGTCTAGCGAACGTGCACCTGGAGGACCTGGCACTCTTCCTGGATTCCACTGGGTGGTTCCGTGGGCTGCCGAGGCCCAATGGGACTGGCCATTAGAACCAGGAAAAACGGAATGACCCTTCTCCCATCCATTATCCCAGCAACCCTACCCGATCCCACCTATCCCTTCAGTATACAAATCAGGCAACACAATGGGCCTAATGGTCACTGGGTGCTCTCGACTCCGGTTGAGCTGCCTGTTCTACCTAACCTAACCTAACCTAACGTTCACTAAAAAAATTAATTGACAATAATGAAGTTTAGATAGGATTGTTTATATTAAAATATATAAAACCTTTAAAATACTTTTTATAAATAAATTTGTACAATGAATTTAAATCAAACTGTTTTAAATTTACTTGATTGTTTTGCTAACATGAGCTGCTAAAGCCCAGTTCATTTTCCTGGTGACATGGTGAAGTAGCGTGTGGTAGCGACATTTCACGAGGGATTCTCAACTAAAATTAACTGAGAATTATTGGTAGGGTAGGGTGAAGAATGTGTGGCTCGAATTCTATCGCTGACCCCGCACTAAAGACACAGTTCTTAACAAACTCTTGCTATTTCTTTTGATCGCAGTGTCTCACTTTATCCGTGATGTCTACTATTTTTTTTTTTGTTGTTCTTCGAAGAGCGAAGCCTCTTTTGTTTGTAGTTTCAGTAGGGATCCTTAAATAAGATTATGTTCGCGAGTGACCGGAAAATACGCCCTAAAGAAACCCACCCCATCCCGAAAGAGCTAGGGAATCCAGAGGGTCCCATACTGCGTTGCTTTCTCACTCAAAGGGAGATCATTCGTTTGAATGTTGTCAGCTATTCTCCTTATCGCAAGTTTGAAAGAAATATACTAAAATGCTCATTGCGTTTTCATTTATTCATTCTTGCAAATTCTCACACAATTAAAGCGTTGGTTACGTACTTTCTGTCAACTAACGTGGAGCAGATACCTTGTTCCATAATTTTTCTTTGAGAGAGTTTTATAGATACACACACATAACGGCATTATATAATTTTTGGCGCCCAACGTGGGGCAGCTATAGTCCAATCGTTTTAATAATTTAATGACAAGTTGTCACAACTGAGGTAGCTTTAATTAGAGTGTTTTAATGTTTTGGTAATTAGCTGCTACACACCTCGAGTTGCAGTGTATGTTTCAACTGTAGTCTGATTTTTTATATAGTATTCCTGTTGACAGCTATGGGTTTTATGACCTATATGCCAGGAGTTCTGTATAGAGCGAATTTTGCTGGATGTGACTTTAGGAACTGATTACTCGACTGAGATCAGGTAATTTGCCTAAAGCGCATATAGTAATGGCCGAATTTAAAAAAAAAAAAAAAATAAATTTTAGAAACAGAAAAACAAATAGGGTTTGAGCTTGGTGGCATCCCTTTATGTTATTCAAGTAAACATACTAGCAATTTATGCTCGTTTGCTTTCATGTTATACTCTGTCAACTGTGGTCGGACTTGTAAGATTTTGTGAAATACTTGTATATCCATTCTGGAATCTTGTTTATTGGGCTTAGATCCGATAACCTGCCGATTGTTCTTATGCAAGCTTTTTCTGAGATTTACGTTTTCGGTTAACAGCTTTGAGGTGTATGAACATAAGTTTACAGCTCAAAGGAATTGTGGGTGACTGGTGACTGACAGTTTTAGTTATGATCGGAAATGACTGATTATGCTGCTTTGGCGTATCAGTACCACTTAGCTATAACTGGAAAGGAAAAGTACCTCACAATTATATCAACCTTTAGCTGACGTAGTTACAATAGCCCAATAATTTTTTTATCCAATTTGTTAAGGAAATTTGTCTTTGTCCTACTACTGCACGTTATTATACCATGTCACATACCAGGAAAGTTTTTTTTTATGAATTAATTATGCCTACATTGCATAGTCCAACCGAAATACCGCCACCAAATCCCTTGACTCTTTCTGCTGATCAGAATTGCTTAGTCTGCTGCGAACAACTAACTGACGCGCAGTTATGCGTAGTAACCACTTGCAATCATGCGTTTCATAAAACTTGTTTAGAGAATTGGTTAAAAGCCCACACGGAATGTCCCAACTGTGTCCAATTACTGGACAGGAATCAGATACAATCGATGGTTGTACACTCTACTCCCGGTGTTCAACCACCATCAGAAGATGTTGAAAGAGCTAATTTTGCTCACAATTTTGAACGTCCTGTGACGCGTAATTACGCTAGAATGGAAAATGCTCCACCAACATTAAATGACGATGTCAATTCCCCACGATTGGAGAATACTCTTATTCACAATCCACCCAGAAATGCCCCTAAAACAGGTAGAGGTCGTCCGAATAATAAAAATGCTAATGCACAAAGCGCCGCTGCTCCTGATTATGTAGCAATACAAGAAATGATTGAACAAACGGTTCAACGCGTTTTGTCTAATTTAAATTTGAATAATGCGCGAGGAAATCAAGTACAAAGTAATTCCGAAGCACCAGTCGCAATGTCCGCAAATAGAGGTGATCCTCAACGCAATCAAATAGAATTTGAACAAGTACAGCTACATGCCCCTGCACCAGCTAGTTTTTCATCCATACCTGCCAATAAAGTTGCAAACATTATGCAGAAATGGAATGTTAGCTTTGATGGATCGGAACAAGGGTTGAGCGTCGAAGAGTTCATTTATCGTGTTAGGTCGCTGACAGACGAAACGTTAGATAGCGACTTTAGATCGGTGTGTAAGCATATGCATGTTTTGTTTGCTGGTAAAGCCAGAGATTGGTACTGGAGATACCACAAGAGCGTAGACCACATCGCATGGTCTAAATTATACAAAGCGTTGCGAGAGCAATACAAAATTTATACGTCCGAATTTCTTAGTAAAGAAAGAATTCGCGCTCGCAAGCAAAAATCTGGTGAAACTTTTTCTGTCTTTTATGACACCTTGTCGTCTTTGATAGACAGCTTTGCTATTAAGATAGATGACCAAGAACTGCTTGAGATAATGAAGAATAATCTTTTGCCTGAGATACGGCAACAGCTTTTATATCAACCGATTAATTCGGTGAGTGAGTTGCGTAGATTAGTTCAGACACAAGAAAATTTTGCGAGAGAGGTCAGCTGTCGTGCTGATGTCAAGTCCACACATAAACCGACTGCATATCGTCGTCAAGTATGTGCAGTAGAAAAGTCTGATTCAGAAAATGAAATTGAATCAGTCGTAGAGCCCGAAGGTGCAATTGCCGCAGTGCAAAAATCACATTCCCAGCTAATTTGCTGGAATTGCGAGTGTCCAGGCCATGTCTGGCAAGACTGCCTCGGAGAGCGTCGTATCTTTTGTTACGGTTGTGGTGCGATAAACGATTCGTCAACATCTTTGCAACGAAACTCAACTCAAAGTAGAATAGTACCAAAATTCAAATCGTACGAAGAACGTTTGAAAAATTATAATGAAGTAAAAAAGCGAATTTTTAGGGAAGAACCCGTTACAATTAAGCGAAATACTGTCCGAATAAGAAAATATTTTAATAATATCACACGAAGTCGAAAGCTGTTAGTTTCAGCTATTTTCAATATTAAAAAAGATATGCGCAGCTATGCTGAAGTGTCCTTTTTAAGCTATGTAGAATTAGGTCTGTTGGATACAGGAGCGAATGTAAGCTGCATAGGAGGTAAATTGGCTACGGAAGATTTTACAAATTGTTCTGAATTCAAACCCATAAAATCGCATGTAAAGACTGCTGATGGTAATGCTCACGATGTAAAAGGCATTTTGAACATAAACCTGACGTATAAAAATACGGTAAAAGCCATGAAATTGTATATTATACCCTCCATTAGTCAACGGTTGATTCTAGGAATAGATTTTTGGAGAGCAATTGAGTTAGCGCCGAACATTATAAATTCAATCGAGGCTGAGTTGCCAACTGATAGTCCGAGTGAATCTAATACATATCCCTTGTCGGGTGTAGAAAAACAGCAACTGGAAGTGGTAAAAACACTTTTTCCAAATTGCAATAAAGGATTAGGACGCACGAGTTTGATCGAACATCATATAGATGTCGGTGAGGCTCGAGCGGTAAAGCAACGTTTCTATCCGGTTAGCCCTGCTGTAGAGAAGTTGGTATACACGGAAATAGATCGTATGCTGTCTCTAGACGTTATAGAACCATCCACAAGCGCTTGGAGTTCGCCAATGCGACTTGTAATAAAACCAAACAAAGTCAGACTTTGTTTAGACGCACGTAGGTTGAATGCGGTCACTTAAAAAGACGCATATCCACTCCCCAGTATTGACGGAATTTTCTCTCGCTTACCTAAAGCCAACATCATTTCGAAGCTCGATCTAAAAGACGCTTATTGGCAGATTGGTTTGAGTGAAGACTCAAAACCGTTAACAGCTTTCACTGTGTCTGGTAGACCTTTATACCAGTTTAAAGTTATGCCTTTCGGCCTTTGCAACGCTCCATCAACAATGTGCCGTTTAATGGACGAAATTATCCCATCAGATTTAAGGTATTGCGTGTTTGGCTATTTAGACGACTTATGCATAGTGTCAGAAGATTTTTCGTCACATTTAGCGATTTTGATTCGATTGGCGGATCAATTTAAAAAAGCTAATTTAACCCTCAACATTGAGAAGAGTCATTTTTGTGTCACAAAAGTGAACTATTTGGGTTATGTTATTGGTAGTGGTGGAATATGCACAGATCCTGACAAGATTTCTTGTATAATAAATTGGCCTTCCCCAAAGAACTTAAAGCAAGTTCGAGGCTTTTTAGGTGTGTGTTACACCTAAAAAGCCTCGTGTTTGTTTGGACTGATGAAGCCCAGAAATCAATGGAGAAGTTAAAGCTTATTTTAACCTCAGCTCCAGTCTTGCAAAATCCAGACTTTTCGAAAAAATTCTATATTCACTGCGATGCAAGTGACTTTGGAGTCGGTGCTGTTTTAGTTCAACTTTCAGACGAGCAGCAAGAAAAGCCGATTGCGTATATGTCGAAAAAGTTAAGTCGTGCTCAGAGAAATTACAGCGTAACTGAACGAGAATGTTTAGCCGTTATTTTGGCAATAGAAAAGTTTCGTTGTTATGTTGAACTACAAGAGTTCGAAGTAGTAACAGATCATTCAAGTTTAGTTTGGCTTATGCGCCAACAAAATGTAACTGGGAGACTAGCTCGTTGGATTTTTCGGTTACAACAATTCAAGTTTACGATTTCACATCGTAAAGGTAGAGACCATGTAGTACCAGATGCCCTGTCACGATTGTGTGATGAGAAAGTAGCGTCGTTGGAAGTAGGTCCAATAATCGATTTAGATTCTGACGCATTTCTCGATCAAGAATATCAAACACTCATAGCAAAGTTTCAAGCCAATTTGCCAAAATTTCCCGATGTGAAAATTAACGACAAATTTCTTTATATGAGAACCGAACATGCCACCGGTTTAGAAGACCAGGAGAAACATTCTTGGAAACTTTGGGTTCCCGAACGTCTTCGAACCGCAGTTATTGCTCAAGCGCATGATAGCCTGATTTCCTCTCACGGAGGCATGCAAAAAACAATAGCGAGACTACGTCAAAGTTTATTTTGGCCAGGCTTGGCAAAAGACGTTCGAGAATACATCCGTGCGTGTGCAACTTGCAAAGAAACCAAAGCGCCGAATTATTCTCTTCGCCCTCCAATGGGAGCACAAAGTCCCACTTGTAGACCGTTTCAGCGACTATACATAGATCTGCTTGGTCCTTATCCCCGTAGTAAGAAAGGGCATATAGGACTTTTGATAGTTTTAGATCATTTCAGCAAATACCATTGGCTACACCCGTTGAAAAAATTCAGTTCTGGCGCGATTCAAGAATTTCTATTAAATTCAATTTTTCATGCGTTTGGAGTCCCCGAAACAATTGTCAGTGACAATGGGACACAATTCAAAGCGAATGAGTTTAACGCTCTTTACTCGCCGCAAAGTAATGCAGCTGAGCGTGTAAACCGCTCTTTATTATCTGCCGTTAGAGCTTATTTAAAACAAGACCAAACTGATTGGGATAAGCATCTGACTAGTATATCTTGCGCATTAAGAAGTTCGCTGCATCAGTCATTAGGTTGTTCACCATACAAAACCTTGTTTGGAGTAGACATGATAACGCATGGATCCGATTATCGACTTTTGAAAGACTTGCAGTTGCTAGAAGAATCCGTGGTCCCGATAGATAGAACCGATAATTTGGCGTTGCTTAGAAAAGACATACAAGCAAACATTCGTCATGCATATGAACGCAATGTTGCCCAATATAATTTGCGATCCAAGCCAGTATCGTTTAGAGAAGGTCAGGAAGTATTTCGTCGAAACTTTGCACTTAGCAAATTTGCGCAAAACTTTAATGCAAAGTTAGCACCCCAATTTATTAAGTGCCGCGTACGAAAAAAGTTAGGAAATTGCTTCTATGTATTAGAAAATTTACAGGGAAAAGAAATTGGAACATTTCATGCCAAAGATATTCGGCAATAATTCCAGCTAATCTTCCGTCTATCGGTGTCAGATTATCTGTGGTTGTAATGGTCGTTTTTTTTTTTTTTTTCTGCAAAAGTTATTTTCATGCCAACTTTAGTAGGCAGTGAAAATTTTAAAAATTCGAAAATAACTATCATTTACTAGCGCCATCTATGATAAGTGGCAAAGTCCAAATTGTTGTCATTAGGGGGACCCGAACTATCATATATGCAGTAGTGGCAAGGTCCTAATTGTTGCCATTAGGGGGGACTCATACTATCTTAAAGTCTTTGATGGCAATGCGAATTTGCCTGGGGGTTGCCAATATGTGGACAGACACTTGCAAAGGACGGAAATAGCGAAATATGCCAAGCTAAGCTAAGTATCGAGCTTCTAAGCAAAGTAAATATCTATCTTTTCGTTTTGAGCCGCTGAGGAAGCAAGTCATCTTTTGGAGCAGAACTCGTATTTTGAAAAAAAGTAAAATTAATAATAGCGCAACACGTGCTAATTAATAATTTTGTTTAAACCATCGTCTTTCTTGTTTGTTTTTACAAACACTCGAGGTAATTATAATCAGCGATAGCAATCGTTGAATAATAAAATAAAAAAAAAAAAAAAGTAAAATTCACGAATCGTAATTCGTCAAAAACAAAAAAAAAAAACCTCATTGCAGTGCAGATTATAAATATAATCCACCAAAATCTGGAGCATCGTTTGGTCAGCTTCGGCGCAAGCACCGTTTTCATCACAAGCTGCTTGCCACCGACTGGCGTACGCTGTCCGCTTCTTTTTTTTTGGCCATTTTGGATAATTCCAATTTGCAAGAGCGTAGATCGATAGGCATTGGCGGATGATCGCCACCACAACAACTTAGGCCTTCCGAGTCCATCTCGACTGCAGGCCGTTTAAACAACCCATGCGATGGCGAGAAGGGTGTTTTAGACACTTGCGTTGGACTCCATGCTAGCAGACAGACGGAAAAAACCCGACAAATAAAAATAAGTGTAGCAAGTGCGCATAAAATAAAGTGAAGTTCGCATATCTGGCATGTGTGTTTAGTTAAAATTGATTATGTTATAAAAGAAACCCAAATTACGAACGAAATGAGTGAAGCGCTCAAATAAAAAAATGTTTAGTGTTAAAATGTATCAATAATAATTAAAAGTAAAAGTTAAGCATTAAATACAGCAAGAGTCAAGTGTAGGGTGCATATTCGGCTGTATCTTAAAAATTATTGTTGACAAAGCAAAAGAAAGGAATTACTGTGACAAAATGCAAACAAAAATGCGAAAAATCTAACTAAAATAACACAAAATAAAAACGCAAAGAAAAAGCAACAAGACAGCATTATAAACGAACGTAATGATAATTATACATATGTATATATTAATGCTCCGATAATCTTAATAATCTCTTTCAACACTCAAGGAATCATCATGAGGACGGCGAAAGATCTTTCATCGTATGTTTGGTGAGTTTGTTCCTTTTCTATTATACCATATATTGTTTTGATTATTAAAATGCGTTTGAGTGAAATGTGCAAGCAAAGACAAAAGTAAAAAAAAAACAAAAAAAAAAAAAAAAAAATTCGAAACCAAAAAGATTTGAGACAAAATTAAAGTAAATGAAATCATAGTGTACAGACTGTATTTGATACAGTTGCGTTTGACACGAAACAAATTTGCTCTGCTGGTCACTCACACGCATGCACCAGGAGCATTGATTTTTTCCTTGTTTCTTTTATTTCTGATAATTCGTATGCTTGCTTACGCGCGCGTTAACACTCATAATGAGTGACAATAATTCGGAGTAATTCGTTTGTCTTTTAAATTTCTCTTTGCTTAAAAACAGAAAAAAAAAGAAGCAACTCTTTGATTGCCTATGAGTTTGTGTTTGTTTCGCATTTTGTAACTCTCATTTTTTTTTGATTTCGCGCACAAGTACTAAAATCAAGATCAAGATCAATGGCAAAGAATTAAAATTTTGCTTCTCAACGATCATATGGGAACATACCCTACATTAATTGCCGTGGTCGTATATGCACTTTATAAAAGTTTTTTTTTTGCTATGAAATTGTTTGTTAATTTAACGTTCACTAAAAAAATTAATTGACAATAATGAAGTTTAGATAGGATTGTTTATATTAAAATATATAAAACCTTTAAAATACTTTTTATAAATAAATTTGTACAATAAATTTAAATCAAACTGTTTTAAATTTACTTGATTGTTTTGCTAACATGAGCTGCTAAAGCCCAGTTCATTTTCCTGGTGACATGGTGAAGTAGCGTGTGGTAGCGACATTTCACGAGGGATTCTCAACTAAAATTAACTGAGAATTATTGGTAGGGTAGGGTGAAGAATGTGTGGGTCGAATTCTATCGCTGACCCCGCACTAAAGACACAGTTCTTAACAAACTCTTGCTATTTCTTTTGATCGCAGTGTCTCACTTTATCCGTGATGTCTACTATTTTTTTTTGTTGTTCTTCGAAGAGCGAAGCCTCTTTTGTTTGTAGTTTCAGTAGGGATCCTTAAATAAGATTATGTTCGCGAGTGACCGGAAAATACGCCCTAAAGAAACCCACCCCATCCCGAAAGAGCTAGGGAATCCAGAGGGTCCCATACTGCGTTGCTTTCTCACTCAAAGGGAGATCATTCGTTTGAATGTTGTCAGCTATTCTCCTTATCGCAAGTTTGAAAGAAATATACTAAAATGCTCATTGCGTTTTCATTTATTCATTCTTGCAAATTCTCACACAATTAAAGCGTTGGTTACGTACTTTCTGTCAACTAACGTGGAGCAGATATCTTGTTCCATAATTTTTCTTTAAGAGAGTTTTATAGATACACACACATAACGGCATTATAAGCTAACTAATTAAAGGAAAAAAAACATGGTTCCTTTTTAAGATATTCAATATTGATTTTTATACTCTTGCAAGAGTATATTAACTTTGTCGTGAAGTTTGCAACGCAGAGAAGGAGACATCTCCGACTATATAAAGTATATATATTCTTGATCAGCTCGACGAGACGAGTTCAGATAGCCATGTCCGTCTGTCTGTCTGTCCGTCTGTCTGTTTCAATGCGAACTCCTCCCACAGTTTTGAAGTTAGCAAAAAAATTTAAATGCAGAAAATTTTCTTTTCCTTGCAGGCAGTTTATATGTAGAAACCAGCCTGATCGGAATACTATAGCATATAGCTGCCATAGGAACGATCTGTCAAAAACGAGGTTTTTTCTCAATAAACTCTTTGTTTTTCAAGATATCGCCTCAATTTTTTGGACAAGAACATCGAAAATTCGGTTTATGTTAGAAAAACTATTTTGTTCTTAAAAATAAACGGATAAAACTTTGCAGTTACGCATTTTTATGAATCTTTGACCATATTCCAAAGTTTCGTAAAAATCGGACATAAGGGCGTGGCACCGCCCATAGAGAGAAAAACTTAAAAATGTGATTTATCTATAAGCAGACGGGATAGAAAATCGTAAAATGAAGTGCAGAATGATTGCATTGTATTCTTTAAAAAAAGTAGAAAATGGGCGGGGTTACGCCCCTTTATCTTTATAAACTTATAAGATTCTTATTGGCAAAACTATAAAACGTATTTTCCAACTGCTTGCAAGAGTTAATAAGTTTCAGCAAAGCTGAAAATAGCTCCCTTACTGGTTATGCATAGATTTAAAAAAAAATCTCAAATCATCCACTGAATGTTCTTTTGTAGTGTATGTAATCATAAGCTAACTAAAAGAAACAAAAACCAGTAAGGATGCTGTCTTCAGCAAGGCTGAAGCTATAATACTTTTCACGTTGTGTCACTATAAAAAAACTAAATGAATAGTTTTCATGTCTGCCTAACAACATAACTGTAAGGTTTCAAGTCAATTGGTTGAAAAACATAAAAGTTTTCCATACAACGGCTCAATTTTCATTATAAGTGTGCGTGGCTACGCCCACTTTTGGTCAAAATAGTTTTCATTCCTCCCTAAGAACATAACTGTAAAGTTTGAAGTCAATTGGTTAAAAAATAAAAAAAGTTGTCCATACAACGACGTGAATATTGCTTCTCTTCCTCTTCTTTATTTTTTATGGGAGCTACCAGTTCCAGTTTCCCGATCTCAATGGCATTTAGTCGGACTATGTAAAACTACTATGTTTAAAATTTCAGCACTCTATCGTACAAAACAAAAAAGTTTTCCATACAACGATTCAAGTTTTGTTCACTTTTCTTCTTCTTTTCGTATGGCAGCTACCTGTTCCAATAATCCGATCATGCTCGTTCCGACGAATGATTCATCGTAATAAATTCTAAGACTCTGTGCAAAGTTTCAGCTCGATAGCTTCAAAACTGAGGTACTAGTTTGCATACATACAGACAGACAGACAGACAGACGGACATGGCTAAATCAACTCGTCTTGTCGTCCTGATCAAGAATATATATACTTTATATAGTCGGAAATTAATATTTCGATCTGTTACAAACTCCGTGACAAAGTTAATATACTATTTCACATACGTGAAAAGTATAAAAAACAGAAAAGTTTTCCATAAAACGGGTCAATTTTTGCTATAAGTGGGCGTGGCTACGCCCACTTTTGGTCAAAATAGTTTTCATTCCTCCCTAAGAACATAACTCAAGTCAATTGGTTGAAAAACAAAAAACTTGTCCGTACAACGACGTAAATATTGCTTCGCTTCGTCTTCTTCATTTTTTATGGGAGCTATCAGTTCCAGATGTCCAATCTCAATGAAGCCTTCAGGCTTGTAGTCGGACTATGTAGAACTACTATGTTTAAAATTTCAGCACTCTATCATACAAAACAAAAAAGTTTTACATACAACGATTCAAGTTTTCTTCACTTTTCTTCTTCTTTTCGTATGGGGGCTACCAGTTCCAGTGGTCCGATATGGCTGGATCCGACAAATGAGATGACTGCACGAATAAAAAGTCTTTGTGCAAAATTTCAGCTCGATATCTTCAAAACTGTGGGAGGAGATTGTATATTTGCAGACAGACGGACAGACGGTCAAACGGACAGACGGACATGGCTAAATCAATTCGTCTTGTCGTCCTGATCAAGAATATATATACTTTATATAGTCGCAAGTGAATATTTCTGTGTGTTACAGACTTCAGCACATATGTGAAAAGTATAAAAACATGGTTCCGTTTTAAGATATTCAATATTGATTTTTATGCATAGATTTAAAAAAAAATCTAAAGTCATCAATTGAAATATTCTTTTATAGTGAATGAACTCATAAACTAACTAAAAGAAACAAAAAACATTCATTTCACAAATATTCAATATTGATTTTATGCACAGATTAAAAAAAAATCTAAAGTCATCCATTAAAATATTTTTTTATAGTGAATGTACTCATAAACTAACTAAAAGAAACAAAAAAACATGGTTCATTTTAAAAAATATTTAATATTGATTTTTATGCTCAGCGCTGAGAAAATATAAAAATTAAAAATCATCCATTGAAATGTTCTTTTGTAGTGAATGTAATCATAAACTAACTAAAGGAAACAAAAAAACATGGTTCGTTTTAAAAATATTCAATATTAATTATTATGCATAGATTTAATAAAAAATGTAAAGTCATCCATTGAAACTAACTAAAAGAAACAAAAAATCTTGGTTTCTTTTTAAATATATTCAAATTTAATTTTTATGAACAGATTTAAAAAAAAAATTTTAAATCATCATAAACTGAACTAAAAACTAAAAGAAACAAAAAAACATGGTTCATTTTCAGAAATATTTAATATTGATTTTTATGCTCAGCGCTGAGAAAATATAAAAATTAAAAATCATTTACTGAAATGTTCTTTTGTAGTGTAGTGTAATCATAAACTAACTAAAGGAAACAAAAAAACATTGTTCGTTTTAAAAATGTTCAATATTAATTTTTATGCATAGATTTAATAAGAAATGTAAAGTCATCCATTGAAATGTACTTTTGTAGTGTATGAAATCATAAACTAACTAAAAGAAACAAAAAATCTTGGTTTCTTTTTAAATATATTCAAATTTAATTTTTATGAACAGATTTAAAAAAACAATTTTAAATCATCATAAACTGAACTAAAAACTAAAAGAAACAAAAAAACATGGTTCTTATTTCAAATATTCAATAATGATTTTTATTCATAGATTTTAAAAAATCTAAAACCATTGAAATATTCTTTTATAGTTTATAACAAAAGAAATAAACAAAAAAACATGGTTCATTTTAAAAATATTCAATACTGATTTTTATGCATCGATTTAAAAAAAAAAATCTAAAATCATCTATTGAAATGTTATTTTGTAGTGTATGTTATCATAAACCAACTAAAAGAAACAAAAAAACATGGTTCATTTTAAAAATATTCAATACTGATTTTTATGCTCAGCGCTAAGAATTTATAAAAATTAATATATGGGAGAAATTTTTAAAAATTTAAAAAAAAAAAATTAAAAATTATCCACTGAAATGCTCTTATTTAGTGAATGTTATCATATGCTAACTAATTAAATGAAAAAAAAACATGGTTCCTTTTTAAGATATTCAATATTGATTTTTATGCATAGATTTAAAAAAAAATCTCAAATCATCCACTGAATGTTCTTTTGTAGTGTATGTAATCATAAGCTAACTAAAAGAAACAAAAAATCATGGTTCCTTTTAAAAAATATTCAATTTATTTTTAATGCATAGATTTTAAAAAAATCTAAAGTCATCCACTGAAATGTTATTTTGTAATGTTTGTAATCATAAACAAACTTTTAAAAAAAAAAAATCAGTAAACAGCGGTATAGTATACAATATAAACCCTGCACAAATGGTAGGCGGTGCCACTCCCTCAATCTACAAAAACATATTGATCTGACGTTGCCTATTTAAATAGTGTTGAAAATATCAAGAAAATCGGACAAAAAATGTGGATTCTGCTAAAAATTTAATTTTGTCGGCCTCTGAGGGATAGCCATCAAAGAGAGGGGTAATTTGTGGCATCCATTTTTTAAATCATGGTTCCTTTTTAAGATATTCAATATTGATTTTTATGCATAGATTTTAAAAAAATCTAAAATCATCCATTGAAATGTTCTTTTTTACAATCCGGCTCAAACAAACTTCATATACCCTAATACACAGTGTGTGTACAAGGTATAATGAATAAATGGGAGAAATTAAAAAAAATTTTTTTTAACATTCAATAATCATCCATTGAAATTCTCTTTTTTAGTGAATGTAATAAACTAACTAAAAGAAACAAAAACCAGTAAGGATGCTGTCTTCAGCAAGGCTGAAGCTATAATACTTTTCAAGTTGTGTCACTATAAAAAAACTAAATGAATAGTTTTCATGCCTCCCTCCCTTCGTGGCTACGCCCACTTTTGGTCAAAATAGTTTTCATTCCTCCCTAAGAACATAACTCAAGTCAATTGGTTGAAAAACAAAAAACTTGTCCGTACAACGACGTAAATATTGCTTCGCTTCGTCTTCTTCATTTTTTATGGGAGCTATCAGTTCCAGATGTCCAATCTCAATGAAACCTTCAGGCTTGTAGTCGGACTATGTAGAACTACTATGTTTAAAATTTCAGCACTCTATCATACAAAACAAAAAAGTTTTACATACAACGATTCAAGTTTTCTTCACTTTTCTTCTTCTTTTCGTATGGGGGCTACCAGTTCCAGTGGTCCGATATGGCTGGATCCGACAAATGAGATGACTGCACGAATAAAAAGTCTTTGTGCAAAATTTCAGCTCGATATCTTCAAAACTGTGGGAGGAGATTGTATATTTACAGACAGACGGACAGACGGTCATACGGACAGACGGACATGGCTAAATCAATTCGTCTTGTCGTCCTGATCAAGAATATATATACTTTATATAGTCGCAAGTGAATATTTCTGTGTGTTACAGACTTCAGCACATACGTGAAAAGTATAAAAACATGGTTCCGTTTTAAGATATTCAATATTGATTTTTATGCATAGATTTAAAAAAAAATCTAAAGTCATCAATTGAAATATTCTTTTATAGTGAATGAACTCATAAACTAACTAAAAGAAACAAAAAACATTCATTTCACAAATATTCAATATTGATTTTATGCACAGATTAAAAAAAAATCTAAAATCATCCATTAACATATTTTTTTATAGTGAATGTACTCATAAACTAACTAAAAGAAACAAAAAAACATGGTTCATTTTAAAAATATTTAATATTGATTTTTATGCTCAGCGCTGAGAAAATATAAAAATTAAAAATCATCCATTGAAATGTTCTTTTGTAGTGTATGAAATCATAAACTAACTAAAAGAAACAAAAAATCTTGGTTTCTTTTTAAATATATTCAAATTTAATTTTTATGAACAGATTTAAAAAAAAAATTTTAAATCATCATAAACTGAACTAAAAACTAAAAGAAACAAAAAAACATGGTTCATTTTCAGAAATATTTAATATTGATTTTTATGCTCAGCGCTGAGAAAATATAAAAATTAAAAATCATTTACTAAAATGTTCTTTTGTAGTGTAGTGTAATCATAAACTAACTAAAGGAAACAAAAAAACATGATTCGTTTTACAAATGTTCAATATTAATTTTTATGCATAGATTTAAAAAAAAAAAAAACATCCATTGAAATGCTCTTTTAGAGTGAATGTAATCATAAACTAACTAAAAGAAACAAGAAACCATAGTTCCTTTTAAAAATATTCAATATTAATTTTTATGCATAGATTTAAAAAAATCTTAAGTCATCCATTGAAATGTACTTTTGTAGTGTATGTAATCATAAACTAACTAAAAGAAACCAAAAATCATGATTTCTTTTAAAAAATATTAAATTTTAATTTTTATGCATAAATTTAAAAAAAAAATATAAAATAATCCATTGAAATGTTCTTTTGAAGTGTATGTAATCATAAACTTCTTCTTTATTTCTTCTTCTCTTTATTTCTTATGCCACACTTATTTTTTTGACTGAATATATTTTCACTTCATCTAAATAGCCTATATACAAATTTTCATTGTTTTTGCTCATTGGGTACCGGAGATATGCAATTTATTGAATTTTGGTAAAAGTGGGCGTAACCATGGCCATTTTTTTCAAATTAGTTTTAATGCCTCCCCAAGAACATAACTGTTAAGTTTCATGTCAATTGGTTGAGAAACAAAAAAGTTTTCCATACAACGACATCAATATTGCTTCTCTTCCTCTTCTTCATTTTGTATGGCAGGTACCAGTTCCAGTTGCCCTCAATCTCAATGAAACTTTCAGGCATTTAATCGAACCATATAAAACTACTAAGTTTAAAATTTCAGCCTCCTATCATACAAAACAAAAAAGTTTTCCATACAACGACGTTAAATCTTAATTTCTCTTCCTCTTCTTCATTTTGTATGGCAGCTACCAGTTCTAGTGGTCGGCGAAAACTCCTCTGACTGAACCCTCCCCGAGGGTGCCGGCTGGGCAATGGATACTGCATTGTCTCGGGCAACCGAGGGATGCTAGCATCTCTTGCCTGTCCGCAGGACCTTGCAGTGTCTAGCAAAGGTGTCGGACCCAAGTCTCTCAGACCTAGTCTGAGGGGCTTGGGCACGAAGCCATGGTCAGAGGTACTTGGCAGCAAGTATAAACTGCACTACCCGAATGATGGGACGGAAGAACAGAGCAGTAACACGGGCTGGAATGTCAGCCCAAACGTCGGTGGGAGGTGTGACCGCTACCACCGGCGGGCACGGGGAGGAGCAATCCTCTCTGCGTGTCGCCAGTGGTCACAGTGACGGAACGCGCGCGAGTGCGCTCCGTCGCCAGGAGGGTACAGAGCTGGAACCAACTGCCACAGAGTCGGAGTTTGTGTTCACAGGCCCATCGACAAAAGAAATAAACAAAAAAACATGGTTCATTTTAAAAATATTCAATACTGATTTTTATGCATCGATTTAAAAAAAAATCTAAAATCATCTATTGAAATGTTCTCTTGTAGTGTATGTTATCATAAACCAACTAAAAGAAACAAAAAACATGGTTCATTTTACAAATATTGAATATTGATTTTTATGCATAGATTTCAAAAAAATCTGAAATCATCTATTGAAATGTTATTTTGTAGTGTATGTCATCATAAACTAACTAAAAGACACAAAAAACATGGTTCTTTTTAAAGATATTCAATATGCATAGATTTAAAAAAAAAAATCTAAAATCATTCATTGAAATGTTCTTTTGTAGTGTATGTTATCATAAACCAACTAAAAGAAACAAAAAAACATGGTTCATTTTAAAAGTATTCAATACTCATTTTTATGCTCAGCGCTAAGAATATATAAAAATTAATATATGGGAGAAATTTTTAAAACTTTAAAAAAAAAATTAAAAATCATCCACTGAAATGCTCTTTTTTAGTGAATGTTATCATAAACTAACTAAAAGAAACAAAAAAAAACATGGTTCCTTTTAAAAAATATTCAATTTATTTTTAAAATCTAAAATCATCCACTGAAATGTTATTTTGTAATGTTTGTAATCATAAACAAAATTTAAAAAAAAAAATCAGTAAACAGCGGTATAGTATACAATATAAACCCTGCACAAATGGTAGGCGGTGCCACTCCCTCAATCTACAAAAACATATTGATCTGACGTTGCCTATTTAAATAGTGTTGAAAATATCAAGAAAATCGGTCAAAAAATGTGGATTCTACTAAAAATTTAATTTTGTCGGCCTCTGAGGGGTAGCCATCAAAGAGAGGGGAAATTTGTGGTATGCAGTTTTTAAGATGTATTATTTGTTGTGGAGATATAGCTGTTTTAAGAAAAATACGAGGGGTGGAGAAATTAAGGGGAGAGGATAAAATTGTGGTTTGCAGTTTTGTAGAGTTACTCATTCTGAGTCTACATACCGACTTTCATTTTTCTTACTCTTTGGATGTTTGAGTTATAGCATTTTCAAAAAGAGGGTGGTGCTGAATGGTCGGCAAGGAGTGGGCGAGGAACAGAGCCATTCAAACTTGATCTGCTGCCGAACATCACGATTCTACCCACCAAATTTCAAATCGCTAGCTCTTATAGTTTCCGAGAACCATTAGTGAGGATGGACGGACGGAGAGACGGACAGTCGGACGTACGTGGCTTTATCAAATTCTCTTGTCGTCCCGATCAAGAATATATACACTTTATGGGGTCCCCCTCCCCTCCTTCACAGCGTTACATACATTTGGCTTTTGCACAAACACAATATACCCTGATACACAGTATGTGTACAGGGTATAAACATGGTTCCTTTTAAATGTATTCAATATTAAATTTTTTGCATAGATTTAGAAAAAATAAAAAACCATCCATTTAAATGCTCTTTTAGAGTGAATGTAATCATAAACTAACTAAAATCAACAAAAAAAAAATGGTTCCTTTTAAAAATGTACAATATTAATTTTTATGCATAGATTTAAAAAAAAAAAACAAAAACCATCCATTGAAATGCACTTTTGTAGTGTTTGTAATCATAAACTTACTAAATGAAACAAAAAAACATGGTTCCTTTTAAAATATTCAATATTATATTTTATGCATAGATTTAAAAAAAAAAAAAAACATCCATTGAAATGCTCTTTTAGAGTGAATGTAATCATAAACTAACTAAAATCAACAAAAACCAGTAAGGACGCTATCTTCAGCAAGGCTGAAGCTATAATACTTTTCACTTTGTGTCGCTATAAAAAAAACTCAATGAATAGTTTTCATGCATCCCTAACAACATAACTGTAATGTTTCAAGTCAATTCGTTAAAAAACAAAAAAGTTTTCCATACAACGGGTCAATTTTTGCTATAAGTAGGCGTGGCTACGCCCACTTTTGGTCAAAATAGTTCTCATTCCTCTCTAGGAACATAACTGTAAAGTTTTAAGTCAATTGGTTAAAAAACAAAAAAGTTTTCCATACAAAGGGTCAATTTTCGCTATAAAAGGGCGTGGCTACGCCCACTTTTCGTCAAAATAGTTTTCATTCCTCCCTAAGAACATAACTGTAAAGTTTCAAGTCAATTGATTAAAAAACCAAAAAGTTTTCCATACAAAGGGTCAAGTTAAGCTATAAGTGGGCGTGGCCATCACAACTTTTGATCAAAATAGGTTTCATTCCTCCCTAAGAGCATAACTGCAAAGTTTCAAGTCAATTGGTTAAAAAACAAAAAAGTTTTCCATACAACGGGTCAATTTTCGCTATAAGTAGGTGTAGCTACGCCCAGTTTTGGTTAAAATAGTTTTCATTCCTCCCTAAGAACATAACTGAAAAGTTTCAAGTCAATTGGTTAAAAAACAAAAAAGTTTTCCATACAAAGGGTCAAGTTAAGCTATAGGTGGGCGTGGCCACGCCCACTTTTTATCAAAATAGTTTTCATTCCTCCCTAAGAGCATAACTGCAAAGTTTCAAGTCAATTGGTTAAGAAACAAAAAAGTTTTCCATACAACGGGTCAATTTTCGCTATAAGTGGGCGTGGCTACGCCCACTTTTGGTCAAAATAGTTTTCATTCCTCTCTAAGAACATAACTGTAAAGTTTCAAGTCAATTGGTTAAAAAACAAAAAAGTTTTCCATACAACGGGTAAATTTTCTATAAGTGGGCGTGGCTATGCGTGGTTACGCCCACATTTGATCAAAATAGATTTCATTCCTCCCTAAGAACATAACTTTAAAATTTCAAGTCAATTGGTTAAGAAACAAAAAAGTTTTCCATACAACGACGTGAATATGGCTTCTCTTCCTCTTCTTCATTTTGTATGGGAGCTACCAGTTCCAGATGTCCAATCTCAATGAAACTTTCAGGCATGTAGTCGGACCATGTA
Source organism: Phortica okadai (assembly GCA_034638295.1). Classification (NCBI taxonomy): domain Eukaryota; kingdom Metazoa; phylum Arthropoda; class Insecta; order Diptera; family Drosophilidae; genus Phortica; species Phortica okadai. The sequence continues at coordinate 23,928,642 of CM067851.1, read as the reverse complement.
AAACTACTATGTTTAAAATTTCAGCACTCTATTGTACAAAACAAAAAAGTTTTCCATACAACGATTCAAGTTTTGTTCACTTTTCTTCTTCTTTTCGTATGGGAGCTACCTGTTCCAATAATCCGATCATGCTGGTTCCGACGAATGATTCATCGTAATAAATTCTAAGACTCTGTGCAAAGTTTCAGCTCGATAGCTTGAAAACTGAGGGACTAGTTTGCATACATACAGACAGACGGACAGACGGACATGGCTAAATCAACTCGTCTTGTCATCCTGATCAAGAATATATATACTTTATATAGTCGGAAATTAATATTTCGATCTGTTACAAACTCCGTGACAAAGTTAATATACTATTTCACATAAGTGAAAAGTATAAAAATGGTTCCTTTTAAAAATGTACAATAATAATTTTTATGCATAGATTTAAAAAAAAAAAAAAAACAAAAACCATCCATTGAAATGCACTTTTGTAGTGTTTGTAATCATAAACTTACTAAAAGAAACAAAAAACCATGGTTTCTTTTAAAAAATATTCAATTTTAATTTTTATGCATAAATTTAAAAAAAAATATAAAATAATCCATTGAAATGTTCTTTTGAAGTGTATGTAATCATAAACTAACTAAAGGAAACGAAACCAGTAAGGACGCTAACTTCAGCAAGGCTGAAGCTTAAATACTCTTCACGCTTATTTCTTATGCCACACTTATTTTTTTGACTGAATATATTTTCACTTCATCTAATTAGCCTATATACAAATTTTCATTGTTTTTGCTCATTGGGTACCGGAGATATGCAATTTATTGAATTTTGGTAAAAGTGGGCGTAACCATCGCCATTTTTTTCAAATTAGTTTTAATGCCTCCCCAAGAACATAACTGTTAAGTTTCATGTCAATTGGTTGAGAAACAAAAAAGTTTTCCATACAACGACATCAATATTGCTTCTCTTCCTCTTTTTCATTTTGTATGGCAGGTACCAGTTCCATATGCCCTCAATATCAATGAAACTTTCAGGCATTTAATCGAACCATATAAAACTACTAAGTTTAAAATTTCAGCCTCCTATCATACAAAACAAAAAAGTTTTCCATACAACGACGTTAAATCTTAATTTCTCTTCCTCTTCTTCATTTTGTATGGCAGCTACCAGTTCTAGTGGTCGGCGAAAACTCCTCTGACTGAACCCTCCCCGAGGGTGCCGGCTGGGCAATGGATACTGCATTGTCTCGGGCAACCGAGGGATGCTAGCATCTCTTGCCTGTCCGCAGGACCTTGCAGTGTCTAGCAAAGGTGACGGACCCAAGTCTCTCAGACCTAGTCTGAGGGGCTTGGGCACGAAGCCATGGTCAGAGGTACTTGGCAGCAAGTATAAACTGCACTACCCGAATGATGGGACGGAAGAACAGAGGAGTAACACGGGCTGGAATGTCAGCCCAAACGTCGGTGGGAGGTGTGACCGCTACCACCGGCGGGCACGGGGAGGAGCAATCCTCTCTGCGTGTCGCCAGTGGTCACAGTGACGGAACGCGCGCGAGTGCGCTCCGTCGCCAGGAGGGTACAGAGCTGGAACCAACTGCCACAGAGTTGGAGTTTGTGTTCACAGGCCCATCGATGCCGGCTGCCGAGCTAGCGCCTGCGCTAGTGGAGCCGCCGCTAGACAATGAGTCATCGAGCACAGATGAAGGTGAAGTGACGGTTGCCCAGGGACAACCCAAAAAGATCATAGCAGACGATGATCTCAAACGCAAACGGCTGTCTGGGTACAAGACCTCTCTTAAGTTCCTGAAGAGACTGGAGGGTCGTGACCCGGGTTCGCTGAGCGGCCTAGAAAAGAGACTGCGCAAACAGCGTGAGTACAACGTGCGACTGTATCTGAGACTTGCTGGCTCGCCTGGCAACACTCAGACCGCCGCACAAAGTACGAGTGCTCAGTGCCGAGGGAAACCTGCCGCAGCCACACCCCCCGTAAAGGAGGGAACGGCTAGCAAGAGTACCGCACCGGCCAATAAGAGACAAAGGTCTGATGACTCGGTGAAGGCTTCGGAGAGCAAGCGGAAACGTCCAGGGGAATGTCTGGCAAGCTTAAGCTCGAAGCCGGAGCTGCAGGTGGCCATTATCGATAGGAGGGTCCCGGAAGGGATACTCACTACCGAGAACTGGCTCATCCTTGAAGAGTCCATCAACCGGGCGATAGCAGATGCCATCACTCGGCCAGAAAATCCCTTCGTGGCAGAGTTTGACGGTATCAACTGGTACAAGGGTATCAAGGTTGTGGCATGTGCCAATGAGGAGTCCCTGCGGCTCCTCAAGGACACATTGCTGGATCTAGACGCCCCCTGGCCGGGTACTAAGATTGATGTCGTCCCCGTGGACCAAATTCCGGCTCGAACGATTATTAAGGTCTGGATCCCACCTCCAATTATGGAGGATCGAACCACCCTCTTATTGATCAGGAGCCAGAACGTGGACTGCGACACCGGGGACTGGACAATCAAGAGAGGGCTGGCCCGCGACAAGGGAAACGGCAAGGACCTCTGGATCTGTATTGGTCCGGAGTCCAGACGCCAACTCCTGAGCAGGCAGGGCCGTCTGAAGATGGGAATGGGTTGCCTTCGGGCAATCATTCCTGGAGGCGCCGGGCGCGAAGGTGATAGGTCAACCGGAGAGACTTAAGGTGGTGCAGATTAATCTGCATCATTGAAGGGTCCCCTCGATCGACCTACTACGGTGGATGGACAGGGAGAGGGTAGACGTGGCTCTTATCTAGGAGCCCTGGATCGTGAGTGAAAGGGTTTGTCCCTACAACTGTAGGTAAGTTCAGAACCTATATCGTGGTAAGAACCGGACTTAATGTTCTTTTCTCTTCCCGTTACAGCAACAACGACCTGACGGTAGTGTTATGGGAGCGAAGGAACGGTCCCAAACTATACCTGGCCTCGGCATATCTACTGTATGAAGAGAGGGAACGAACTGACTTCTCAAGGAGTTACTCCCAAACCACCCAGTGGGTAGGCTGGAGAAATCGACCAGGACCGTCACGGAAGCTCTATGTAAGGCCTTCATCAAATCCTGCCCTATCAGCCGTCCTCCAAAGTCAAACCGCAACAGGTGGTGAACACCGGAGCTCGGAAGGATACGGAAGGAAACGAGAAGACTCTACAATAGAACGAAAGACAGAAACTGCCAGGTGGACTGGGACGCCTACCACCTCAGTTTCAAAGTCTTCAAGAAAGAATGTAGGAAGGCCAAAAGAGATTCTTGGGCCGCTTTCTGCGAGGATCTGACCAGCACCACAGAAGCGGCCAGACTTCGAAGGTTGCTAGCGAAAGATCCAGCCACACCAGGCTTGCTTTGCGATCTGGATGGCAAATTCGCTAAAGACAGCCAGGAGTCTCTACAACTCCTCATGAACACACACTTTCCGGGATGCTTGGAAGCTGATGATGAACCTGGGCTTAGCATCAGCGAAGAGCCGGAACAGGCAGTGGACCTGGAGGGTGAGGCCGCAGTAAGGGAAATCCTTACCAAAGAGGAGATAATCTGGGCTATCAAGTCGTTCCATCCCAACAAATCAGCTGGACCGGATGACATCAGACCAGCCATGATGCAAGCGGTGAGTGAGCACCTGTCGCACTGGCTACTGGAAATCTTCAGGGGATGTCTCCTCACAGGATACATCCCAAGGTACTGTAGAGAAGTGAGAGTGGCTTTCATTCCCAAAGCAGGAAAGATCAACCACTGCTCACCAAAAGATTATAGCCCATTAGTCTTTCATCGTTTTTATTGAAAACATTGGAGAGACTCCTGGACCTGCATCTCAGAAGTAAGGTGACACCTCACACTTTCAGCGGATCTCAACACACCTATCTTAAGGGTAGAACAGTTGAGACCGCTTTGCACGAGGTAGTTAGCACAATTGACAAAACATTGAGGAGAAAGGAGTTTACGTTGGCGGCTTTTCTGGATATATAAGGTGCCTTCAACAATGTCAGGATCGAGTCTATTACGACTGCACTTGTCAAAATTGGCTCACACCCGACAATCACTCGATGGCTTAGCAACATGCTTTGCCACAGAGTGATAAACGCCCAACTCTGCACCTCGACAATTAGGAGAAAGGTGGTCAGGGGAACTCCGCAAGGGGATGTAGACTGACGGCCTATGCAGACAACCTGGTGCATATGGTAACAGGCAGATTCCTGCCTACAATCAGTGAGCTCCTAAACGGCGCATTGAGCTTAACTCTTCGATGGGCAGAGCAGAACGGTCTGGGGGCCAACCCACAAAAGACCGAGCTGGTTTTGTTCACCCGGAAATATAAGATCCCAAGCTTCAAACTCCCGACACTGGGCGGAACGGAGCTTGTGCTTTCAAAGGAGGCCAAGTACCTTGGAGTAATCCTCGACTCTAAACTCTCCTGGAGGAGGAACTCGGAGGAGAGGATGAAAAACGCACTACAGGCCTTTTTTGCATGCAAAAAGACATTCGGTAAAGGATGGGGACTGCAACCGTATATCATTCATTGGTTTTACACAGCAGTCGTCAGACCTATACTTACTTATGGAGCGCTGGTTTGGTGGGAGGCGGGTCACACCAACTCTCATCTAAACAACCTTCGTAAGGTACAAAGACTCGCTTGCCTGGGAGTAACAGGATGCATTCGTTCTACCCCCCAGGCAGCGCTTGATGTGATGTTGAATCTGGAACCAATTGGAGTCTCCCTCAAGCACGTGGCAGCAAGAAGTGCAGTCAGGCTGCTAGCCCAGGGACTTCTTAAGCCTTGTGTTGCGGGCCACAGTACCATCCTACGCTCAGTAGGAACCTCTGTGGCAGATGAGAACGACTACTGGGTTTCAGATCTCAAATGGGAAGACGAATTTACTGTCAAATTTCCTAATAGAGCAGATTGGCAACTCGAAACTCCCGTGAGGCAGAACGAGCTGTCAATCTATACAGACGGCTCGAAGACGAAGGAAGGAACTGGATCGGGGGTCTACTCTGATGACCCTTCGGTTCAACTCTCCTTTCGTCTTCCTGACTATTGTAGCGTGTTCCAAGCGGAGATCTACGCCGTTTGGCAGGCGGCTAAATTGATACACGCCTTGAGTGAGAGCCCGAGGAACGTATCGATCTACGTTGATAGCCAAGCAGCGCTTAAAGCTCTCTCGTCGAACACGGTAAAGAGTAAACTCATCCGGGACACGGTTTTGGCACTGAACCGGTGTCAACCGCACTCAATCAGATTGGTCTGGGTACCGGGCCACATGGGTGTGCCTGGTAACGAGGCGGCTGACGAGTGCGCTATATCCGGTTCGGCGTTAGCAACAAGTCTCGTGGTGAAAGATATTAAAAGGCCAATCCAGTACATCCTATCGGAACTTGACAGTTCCATGAGGACTGTGGCTGCCGAACACTGGACAGCAGTACTGGGCTGCGAGGTCTCCAAAGCATTATGGCCAAGATACAATTCGAAGCGCACTTCCGAGCTCCTACACTTAACAAAGAACAGGATAAGGATGTTGACAGGAGTCTTAACGGGACACTGCTACATTGGGCGCATGGCCCAACGGTACGGCGTATCCCAGCAAGACTACTGTCGTAGCTGCGAAAACGAAGAAGAGATTGAGAGTGTCCAACACCTTCTCTGGGACTGCCCTGCACTTCTGAGGAGGAGAATCCAATTTTTGGGAAGACCCTTCTTTGACGAACTGGGCAGTCTAGCGAACGCGCACCTGGAGGACCTGGCACTCTTCCTGGATTCCACTGGGTGGTTCCGCGGGCTGCCGAAGCCCAATGGGACTGGCCATTAGAACCAGGAGAAAACGGTATCCATCCATTATCCCAGCAACCCTACCCAATCCCATCTATCCTTCCAGTTTATAAATCAGGCAACACAATGGACCTAATGGTCACTGGGTGCTCTCGACTTCTGTTGAGCTGCCTGTACAACCTAACCTACAAGTTCTAGCGGCCCGATCTCAATGAAACTTTCAGGCATTATGTCGGACTATGTTAAACTACTATGTTTGAAATTTCAGCCCTCTATCTTCCAAAACAAAAAAGTTTTCCATATATCGATTCAAATTTGTTTTTCTTCTTCATTTCGTATGGGGGCTACCAGTTCCAATAATCCGATATGGCCGGTTCCGACCAATGATTTGACCACACATTAGAGAAGACTCCCTGCAAAATTTCAGCTCGATATCGAGGAGATAGCATATTCTCAGACAGACGGACAGACGGACTGACGGACATGGCTATATCAACTCGTCTTGTCGAGCTGATCAAGAATATATATACTTTATGGGGTCCCCCTCCCCTCCTTCTTGCTGTTACAAACTTCAGGACAAAGTTATAAGACTATTCACCTGCGTGAAGAGTATATTAATATTAATGTGTATGCATAGATTAAAAAAAAAAAAAATCAAAAATCATCTATTGTAATGCTCTTTTTTAGTGATTGTAATCATAAACTAACTAAACGAAACAAAAAAACATGCTTCCTTTTAAAACTATTCATTATTAATTAAAATCATGGTTCCTTTTAAAAAGATTCAATTTTAATTTTTATTCATAGATTTTAAAAATATTTAAAGTCACCCATTGAAATGTACTTTTGTAGTGTATGTAATCGTATACTAACTAAAAGAAACAAAAAGTCATGGTTCGTTTTAAAAATATTCAATATTAAATTTAATGCACAGATTTAAAAAAAATATATAAAATCATCCATTGAAATCCTCTTTTTTACTGATTGTTATCATAAACTAACTAAAAGAAACAAAAAAACATGGTTCTTATTAAAAATATTTAATATTAATTTTAATGCATTATTTTTATGAAAAAAAAAAAAAACATGGTTCCTGTTGGGACCTACGCCAAAGCGGGACATAAAGCTGGACGCTGCTGTAATTTGTAGTTAGTTAAGAGAGTGCGAGAACAGCGCTCTAAGTTACTCGTTGAATTTATTGCTCTTTAATTGCTCTTTTTCTGTATGTTCTTCTCATTTATTCCCTTTGATCACTCTGTACAACTAGACCTAAGAATTGAAGTTTGTAATAAAAACTAGTGCATATCGAAACGTACGACAGACAAGTCGCCTACTTTCTCATAGACAATTTCAGACCCCCGATCACAATTCGTCCAAGAAAACGCTCTTGGTCTAAACATTTTTGGCGCCCAACATGGGGCAGTGTGAAATTGTAAATTTCTTCGAATATCGTTTCCTTCGTTAAATATCATTAATTTCGCTTAAAATCGCTAAATGGATAAATTTGTAAGCAATTCTAGTTACTTCAAATTCAACCGTTTGTCGTCTATTTCGGTGCTTAAACTCTTGCACATAAGAATTCACATAAGTACATATATACGTGCCGTTATCTCGCTGCCTGCAATCGTTGTAGTTGCGTCTTTGCTTGCACATCTGGACGTAACGGTTTCATTTAAATCATCGCAACTTATTATTGTTGTTGCTTTTCGTTTGCTTTCGGGACTTTTCCACGATAAGCAGGTTACGCGTTTGGTGTATCGCGTGGTACAGTTCTTTTTATATCGTGAAGAAGTGCTGTGGCTTCAATTATTTCGGTTGCTCTAAGTCGCGAATTTGTCAAATATAGTTTTGAAAATGCCAACGCTTGCACAGACCAGGCGCCAGCGGTCTAATGTAATGAAGTCCGTACGTCGAGTTCATACGGCCGTCGAAGCGTCTGCGACGGGTGATCGACCTATGTCAAATTTAGAACTCAAGCTTCGCCTCGATTTGTTGGAGAAGCACTTCAATCACTGGCTCTCGTTACAATCGGACTTGACGACGTTGACGAAAATGTAGCTGTCGAACTTGAGGATTTATACCTACAAACCAAGGTTTTGATTAATGAGCAGTTAGGCGAAAATCTAATGGATTCAACCGGTGTGGAGCATTCAACGACAATCATTGCACATCAGTCAAAGTTGCCAACTTTACCGTTACCATCATTCGACGGGAAGTATTGCCAATTTAAAAACTTTATAACGTCGTTCACTCAAATTATAGATCGCGAGCATGGTTATACCAACATCGATAAGTTCAACCAACTGCTCAAATGTCTTCGTGGGCCTGCTTTGGAATGTGTGCAAGCCTTTACTGTGACTCATGCGAACTATCCACATGCGTTGCAACGTCTAAAAGATCGCTATGACAATCCCACACTGATCTTTATGGAGAACATAAACTCCTTGTTCGCGTTGAAACCAATGAACAAAGGCAGCTGCGCTCAATTGCGGTCTTTGGTTGACACTGCATCAGCATTGTACGGGTCTCTGAAATCACTTGGAGAAGGTGAAAAGATAGCAGATTCTATGCTCATACACTTGCTAATAGAAAAGGTAGACGTCCGATCAAAACAGAAGTGGAACGAATCGTTGTCCTTCAAGACGTTGCCAACATGGAATGAGTGTGTGACGGTGCTGGAACGTCATTGTCAACAACTGGAAGCTCAATCGGACGCAATAAAACTAGATCGACATCGACTAGCCAATAATAGCAATAAGAATCGGCATAATGTCACTCAGCCAAATTACAGTTTCAGTTGCACCAACGCACTGTGCGCGATTTGTTCTAGCTCAGACCATCGAATCACTAATTGCCTTCAATTTAAAGATTTTTCACATACCAAACGGTTTGAACACGTGAAAAAATTGAACTTATGCCTCAACTGCCTATCAAAGGGTCATCGTATGCAACAATGTCCGTCGTCAAATAGATGTCGTACTTGCGGTCAGAGTCATCACACATTGCTGCATCGTGAACGCACAACTGATCATTCGGCGCTAGCATTAGCCCAATCGTCTTCGTTTCCCAATTCAATTGAATCGTCTGTCCCGAATGGAATCGCCGTATCGCACACACATTCAAGCGCTGTTGGTCAGGGTGTACTATTAGCTACTGCCATAGTTCGAGTTAGCGGTGCTGATGGACATTATCGACTTGGTCGCGCACTGCTTGATTCCTGCTCTCAGGTAAATTTCGTTGCTGAAGAGTTTGCACAAGCATTGCGGTTGCCAAAAAAGACACAAGGCACTGAGATTTTGAGTATTGGTGATTCACATTCGCACATCAAACACTGCACGTCTACCACTGTCAGATCTCGCGTCTCGTCATGCGAGTTACCACTAGAATGCTGCATCACTTCGTACATTCCATATCAACCTGATCCAGCTATTGACACTTCTGACTGGAACATTCCTAAAAACATCCCATTGGCGGATGAACGCTTTTTCGAATCTCGTTGCATTGACTTGCTCCTAGGAGCAGAAACTTTTTTGAAGTATTAAGTGTTGGTCAAATCAAGCTTGGACCACAAAAACCAACACTCCAGAAGACTACACTTGGATGGGTTGTTACCGGACGCTATGGATTGCGTCAGGGTACGCCAGCACTCACATGTATGTTATCTTGGGAGGCCACTATCAACTCCAATATGGAACACTTATGGAAATCCATCAGATAAAATTCAATTCACACCTGAGCAGGCCACCTGTGAAGAATGCTTTTTAAATCAAGTTCGTCGTGACGACAACGGTCGCGTTTTGGTTCAGTTGCCTTTTAAAGATGATCCACGCACTCTAGGAGACTCGTATGAGATCGCTCGAAGAAGATTCCTGTCTCTGGAGAGGCGTCTGTCTCATTCAACTGAGTTGAAAGCTAAATACGTTTCCTTCATGACTGAATACGAAGAGTTAGGACACATGACTCTTGACTCAGCGCCTTGTATTAAGTCACCCCATTATTACATACCGCACCATTGCGTGCATAAACCTACCAGTACAACCACAAAACTTAGAGTTGTCTTCGATGTGTCGTGTCCAACCACGTCGTCCAAATCGCTTAATGATTTATTAATGGTTGGCCCGACCTTACAGCCTGAATTATATTTACTACTGCTACGTTTTCGTCTTCATCGCTTTGCCATCACAGCGGACATCGTCAAGATGTATCGCCAAATACTCATTGATCCAAACCAACGTCAGTTTCAGTACATATTATGGCGCGCTGATCAAAATCGTGAACTACACACTTATCGATTGAACACGGTCACTTATGGCACCTCATCCGCACCGTATCTGGCAGTGAGAAGTCTCATATCTCTCGCTGATCAATATGCTGCTGAGTTTCCTATCGGTGCCTCTGCCATCAAGTCATCGTTCTACGTAGATGATTTTTTGTGTGGTTCTGATGACGTCACGCATCTTCACACATTAAAATTTGAATTAAACGAAATATTGAGGCGCGGTCAACTAACTTTGTCCAAGTGGCATTCAAATCATCCAGATTTCAGGGATGACTTCACCATAAAGGACTTGAATATGGGATCAGACCTTACAACTAGCACGCTTGGTGTGCAGTGGGATCAACAACGAGATTTAATTCTGTTCTCATTTGTTCCAAGGTATGTTGGTAGGGAAATCACTAAACGGACAATACTCTCGATTTCAGCATCATTATTCGACCCACTTGGACTACTAGCACCATTAGTCATCGTTGTCAAGATCCTTATTCAAGAGTTGTGGATTCTAAAGCTCGCATGGAACGAGTCCGTTCCACAACATACACACCGCGGTTGGAGTGATGTATTATTGTCGTTATCGTCGCTCAAGGAAGTTGTAGTCCCCCGTTATTGTATGCAACCGTCACTTATCGATATCCAGTTGCATGGGTTCTGCGACGCTTCAATTCGAGCGTATGGTTGCTGCCTATATGTTCGCAGCGTTGACAGCCATGGAAGCGTTCATGTCAGGTTACTCACCGCGAAGTCTAGAGTGGCTCCAGTGAAAAAGAAATCGTTGCCCAATCTAGAGCTGTGTGGCGCTCATCTCCTGTCAAAACTCTACATCAAGGTGAAGGGCATATTCGAAGAGCAACATTTCACATCATTTTTTTGGACGGACTCACAACTCGTCCTGTACTGGCTCAAACAGCATTCTGTGACGCTTTCAACATTTGTTGGTAATCGGGTATCGGAAATTCAGGATCATACTTCTGACGGTGTCTGGAGATATGTACCGACGAAGTTCAACCCGGCAGACATCGTCTCTCGTGGATCTAGCGTCGACGAGTTGATGAACTCGTATTGGTTTTCTGGACCATTGGTCGACATGAGAGTGGTCGATCAAGAAAGACGCAAGATGATTTTCGTTGCTACTGAAAGGTCCAGTTTTATTTTGGAAGCAATTAATAAAATAAGCTCATATGCAAAATGTATCGCTGTTTTCGCAATGGTGAATCGATTTTATGTCAGGACATTGAGACGACAGACGTTTGACACTATTTCGCCATCACCTCAGGAGTTACGTCGAGCACTGCATTGTATCGTTTGGGTTATTCAACAACAACGCTTCGACTGTGAACTTCGCTCCCTTCGAAAGGGTTTGCCATTTGTTGGTCAGTTAAAGTTTCTGAACCCATTTTTGGAAGTTGTTGATGGGTTTTCACTGCTTAAAGTTGGTGGACGCTTGAAACTAGCTGACATTCCAGAGGGTCAACGACATCCCATAATATTGCCGTCTAAAGAAAAATTCGTCGTCCATTATGTAACCCATCTGCATCGTAAAAACTATCATGCTGGTCCTAAACATTAGTTGAATTACTACGAAAAACTTTCTGGATCATCAACGCTCGAAATCTGGCTCGTCGTGTGTTACGGTCTTGCGTGCATTGTGTGCATTATCGACCGAAACTGCAGCAACAAGTGATGGGTGATCTTCCCTTAGAAAGGATTTCGCCGGCCAGACCGTTCGCGAGATGTGGTGTGGACTTTTGTGGCCCAGTCAGTACCTACATGCGCATTCGTGGCAAGCAACCCTATAAGACATACATTGCCGTCTTTGTTTGCTTTGCGGTCAAGGCTGTACAGATTGAAGTAGTGTCAGACCTATCCACTGATGCCTTCTTGGCAGCTCTTAAGCGAATGATAGCTCGGCGTGGGCTTCCATCACATATCTTCTGCGATAACGCCACAAACTTCGTTGGAGCTTGCAACAAGTTGAATGAATTCAAGGCGTTCTTGTTCGACCAGAGCAACCAACAGACTATACTTAAATATTGCTCATCTGAATTTATTAACTTTCGGTTTATTCCACCCAGAGCACCACATTTCGGAGGGTTGTGGGAGGCAGCCGTCAAGAGTGCGAAGAGTCTGATGAACCGGAGTTTAATGAATACACGTCTTACTTTCGAAGAGCTCAACACAGTTGTCGCAGAGGTGGAAGCCATCTTAAACTCACGACCAATCTCATCCGTTTCTTCAGATCCAAATGATTTGACTGCATTGACGCCAGGCCATTTCATAATTGGACAACCCCTAAGGGCGTTACCAGAGCCTTGTCATTTTAGTTCTGATCAGGTTCCAACTTACTCAGAAGCTTGGAATCGCATTGTCACGATCAAACAGCAATTTTGGTTGCGTTGGCGAAGCGAATACATCGATGAACTTCAAACTCGCGTTAAATGGACTACACAGTCACCTAACGTACAGGAGAATACGATGGTTATAGTTCATGAAGACCACATTCCACCACAGCGTTGGGTACTTGGTCGCATAGTGTCTATTATGGCTGGCAATGACGGGAAGGTGCGCGTTGTCAATGTACGGACGAAAAATTGTGTTATTCGAAGACCAGTTCATAAGCTTGCCATTCTGCCAGTTGGTTGAAAGCAGACTTTCAACGGGGCCGGGATGTTGGGACCTACGCCAAAGCGGGACCATAAAGCTGGACGCTGCTGTAATTTGTTTTGTTTTTTTGTAATTTCGTTGAATTTATTGCTCTTTAATTGCTCTTTTTCTGTATGTTCTTCTTCATTTATTCCCTTTGATCACTCTGTACAACTAGACCTAAGAATTGAAGTTTGTAATAAAAACTAGTGCATATCGAAACGTACGACAGACAAGTCGCCTACTTTCTCATAGACAATTTCACACCCCCGATCACAATTCGTCCAAGAAAACGCTCTTGGTCTAAACAGTTCCTTTTAAAAATATTCAATGTTAAATTTATGCATAAATTAAAAAAAAAGTGAAAAATCATCTATTCAAATGAACTTTTTTAGTGAACGTTATCATAAACTAACTAAAAGAAACAAAAAACATGGGTGCTTTTAAAACACTAATATTAATGTTTTTGCATAGATTTAAAAAAAATCTAAAATCATCCATTGGAATGCTCTTTTGTAGTGTATGTTATTATAAACTAACTAAAAAAAACATGATTCGTTTTAAAAATATTCATTATTAATTTTTATGCATAGATTTTAATAAATTTAAAATCATCCATTGAAATGTTCTTTCATAGTGTATGTAATCATAAACTAACTAAAAGAAACAAAAAAAACATGGTTCCTTTTTAATATATTCAATATTAATTTTTATGGATAGATTTAAAAAAAAATCAAAAATCATCCATTGAAATGCTCTTTTTTGGTGTATGTAATTATAAACTAACTAAAAGAAACAAAAAAAAAAATGGTTGTTTTCATAAATATTCAATATTAATTTTTATGCATAGATTTAAAAAAAATCTAAAGTCATCCATTGAAATGTTCTTTTTAAGTGTATGTAATCATAAACTTACTAAAAGAAACAAAAAATCATGATTCTTTTTAAAAAATATTCAACATTAATTTGTATGCTTAGATTTAAAAAAAATCTAAACTTATACATTGAAATATTCTTTTATAGTGAATGTACTCATAAACTTACTAAAAGAAACAGAAAAACCCGGTTCAATATTGATTTTATGAATAGAATTTAAAATAAATCGAAAATCATCCATTGAAATTTTATTTTGTAGTGTATGTAATCATATACTAACTAAAAGAAAAAAATATATTTTCCTTTTGAAAAAATATATTCAGGGCTAAAAATATATAAAGATGAATAAATGAAAGAAATTTTCAAAAATTTAAAAGCTTTTTTTTAATGAATGTAATCATAAACTAACTAAAAGAAACAAAAAAACATGGTTCTTTTTAAATATATTCAATATTGATTTTCATGCATAATTTAAAAAAAAAAACTAAAATCATCCATTGAAATGTTCTTTTGTAGTGTATGTCACCATAAACTAATTAAAAGAAACAAAAAAAAAAAAAAAAATGGTTCCTTTTAAAGATATTCAATATTGATTTTTATGCTAAGGCTTAAGAATATATAAAAACCAGTAAGGGCGGCATAGTAGAGTATTCTCAACTATATAATACCCTGTACACACACACCTATGTTTATGACATGTTAAACTTTCACCGACAGCAAAAGCAGTGTACCACGATATGGTTTGTGTATTTGCTAATAGTGAGGCAGGGCTCACAGTGCAATTTTGCCATTAGATGGCGCTTTAGTACGGGGTTTGTTACAAAGCATTGCTGCAAAATTTTAGTGTGTTGGTCTTTGCGGGGAAAGTGGTAGTTTGTTGTATGCAGTTTTAAAAAGGTATGTTATCTGAGTTCGCATATAAAATTTCAGCATTGTATTCTTTATACTTTAGGAGATACAGCAATTTTAAAAAAAAATGACCTTTTGTTGTGCTCGATGGGCGGGAAGGAATGGGCGTGGCAAAAATTCCTTCAAACTTCATCTAGTGTTCGACCACACGAGACTATCTTCCAAATTTCAAGTCTCTAGCTTTAATAGTTTTCGCAGTGTTAAGTACGGTTTTTGTTACAAATAGGATAAAGCAGTGTTCAAAGCGCAATTTATGCCAAATTTCAACATGTTTGTCTTTGCGTTGTCACACAGCGTTAAAAATGAAAGTTTGTGGTAAGCAGTTTTAAAAAGGTATGTTTACTGAGTTTGCATACAAAATTTCAGCATTGTATCTATTATTGTTTAGGAGATACAGCAATTTTAAGAAAACAACTTTTTGAGGGGAAACGAAGGGGAGGGGGAAAAATGTGGTATGCAGTTTTGTAGAGCTATACATACTGAGTCTACATACTCATTTTCATGTTTCTAACTCATCAGGCTTTCGAGCTACAGCCTTTTGAAAAAATGGGTGGTGCTCGATGGGCGGGAAGGAGTGGGCGTGGCAAAAAATCCTTCAAACTTGATCTAGCGTTTGACCTCACGAGTCTATCCACCAAATTTCAAGTCTCTAGCTCTTATAGTTTTCGAGAACCATTGGTGAGGACGGACGGACGGACGGACAGACAGGGCTATATCAATTCGTCTTGTCATCCTGATCAAGAATATATATACTTTATAGGGTCCCCCTCCCCTCCTTCTATGCGTTACATACAAACCGTCTCAAACAAACTTAATATACCCTGATACACAGTGTGTGTACAGGGTATAAACATGGTTATTTTTAATGATATTCAATAATGATTTTTATGCTTAGATTTTAAAAAATCTAAAACCATCCATTGAAATGTTCTTTTATGGTTTATGTTATCAGAAACTTACTAAAAGAAACAAAAAAAAACATTGTTCATTTTAAAAATATTCAATATTGATTTTTATGCTAATCGCTATGATTATATAAAAATGAATATATGGGAGAAATTTTTAAAAATTTAAAAAAAAATATCAAAAATCATCCATTTAAAAAAGAGATCAGCTTGTACTAATCTTCTAGAATTTACTTGCTTAGTTAATCATGGTTTTGTGAAACACTGTCAAACCGATGTCATTTATACTGACTTTAGTAAAGCTTTTGACTCGGTTAACCACAATCTGCTCTTGTTCAAATTGTATCTAATGGGTTTTCCTACTAGTCTTCTTCTTTGGATTAAGTCGTATTTAACAGATAGAACTCAGCGGGTCTTATTTAAATCTTCTAGGTCCGATCTTAGTCAAGTTTCCCCCAAGGCAGTCATATTGGTCCTCTTTTGTTCATTCTTTTCATTAATGATCTCCCCTCATCGATTTCATACGCTCGGGTACTTTTGTACGCCGATGATGTTAAATTGTGTCTTTCTTATAATGAGCCTACCTGTCATGACCTATTACAGGCTGATCTGAACTCACTACAGTCTTGGTGTTTGCTGAATTTGCTTTTGCTCAATTGTTCTAAATGTAAGTATGTATGACTTTTCATCGTAGTAAACCTCATTTGTTTACTTACTCGATTGATAACGTCCAATTAGAACGTGTCTCACTTTTTAACGACCTAGGTGTTCTTTTCGATCCTAAACTCTGTTTCATCCAACATATCTCTACTGTCGTTAATAAGGCGAAAGGTGTTTTTGGATTCATTAAACGCTGGTCTAAGGAATTCAATGACCCTTATATCACCAAACTTCTTTTCACGTCACTTGTACGTCCTATTCTCGAATACTGCTGTTGCGTATGGTCTCCACAATACAAGAAATATCAAGATCGCATTGAATCAGTTCAGAAGCAATTTCTCCTCTTTGCGCTTCGTGGCCTGAATTGGAATCGTAATGTCAGACTACCGTCATACCATGATAGGCTCGCACTTATTGACCTTCCATCTCTGTCCCAACGCAGGATTGTTTTAGGGACGGTTTTTCTTCATAAGCTTGTTGTTGGTTTAATTGACTCTTCAGACCTACTCAATCGGATTTGTTTTAGTGTACCACGACGTACTACCAGAAACTATGTCCCTTTAACTTTGCATAGATGCACAACTAACTATGCACTTCATGATGCGTTTCGTGTATTATGTACTAATTATAATAATCTTTATCATGTCCTCTCACCTGAAATTTCTCTCTCGACACTTAACTCAAACATTCTGCACAACCTACATGGAACTGAGAACGTACATCGGCTTGGATAGTCGTTCTGGATGGTCGGATTGCGCTCTTCAGAATTTAAGTCTCTGACCACAAATGGCAGTGAGCAGGGCATAGCCTGTATTATGCAAATAAATTTCCCCCCACCGGGTCAGAGACTTCTTAGAATTAATTTATCATTTTGCTTTTTTTTATCTTCTTATTAATGAAGTTTTTTTTAAATTAATTATTTTGTATTTGTTATATTATATGTATTTTTCTTTATATTATATTATTATTTTGCTTTTTTTTTCTCTTCTCCATAAATGAAGTTTTTTTTCCAATTTTATATTTATTTTGTAATTTTTATATTATTTTTATATTTTATTGATATATATAATTTTATTATTTTTTTGTTTTTTTATACATTTTTTTTGTATTTTTATCTAACTATTACTTAAATAACAGACGTTTGTTATTAAATAAATAAATGCTCTTTTTTAGTGAATCTAATCATAAACTAAGTAAAAGAAACGAAAAAAAAATGGTTCCTTTTAAGGATATTCAACTTTGATTTTTATTTATGGATTTAAAAAAGAATTTAAAATCATCCATTGAAATGTTCTTTTTTAGTGTATGTACTCATAAACTAACTAAAAGAAACAAAAAACATGGTTCATTTTACAAATATTCAATATTGATTTCTATGCATAGATTTAAAAAAATCTAAATTCATCCTTTGAATATTGTTTTATAGTGAATGTAATCATAAACTAAATAAAAGAAACAAAAAATATGGTTGTTTTTAAAAATATTCAATATTGATTTTCATGCAAAGATTTATAAAAAAACCAAAAATCATCCATTGAAATGTTCTTTTGTAGTGTATGTAATTATAAACTAACTAAAAGAAAGAAATATATTTTCCTTTTTAAAAATATTCAGGGCTAAAATTATATAAAGATGAGTAAATGGTTGAAATTTTTCAAAATTTATAAAAAAAATCAAAAATCATCCATTTAAAAGCTCTTTTTTAATGAATGTAATCATAAACTAACTAAAAGAAACAAAAAAACATGGTCCTTTTGAAATATATTCAATATTGATTTTCATGCATAATTTAAAAAAAAATTGTAATCATCCATTGAAATGTTCTTTTGTATTGTAAATCACCATAAACTAACTAAAAGATAAACTAACTAAAGATATTCAATATTGATTTTTATGCTAAGGCTGAAGAATATATAAAAACCAGCAAGGGCGGCATAGTAGAGTATTCTCAACTATATAATACCCTGTGCACACACACCTATGTTTATGACATGTTAAACTTTCGCCGACAGCCAAAGCAGTGTACCACGATATGGATTGTGTATTTGGTAAGGTAAGGCAGGGCTCAGAGCGCAATGTTGCCATTAGATGGCGCTTTAGTACGGATTTTGTTACAAAGCATTGCTGCAAAATTTTAGTTTGTTGGTATGCAGTTTTAAAGAGGTATGTTAACTGAGTTAGCATACAAAATTTCAGCATTGTATTTTTTATACATTAGGAGATACAGCAATTTTAAGAAAATCCAGTAAGGACGCTATCTTCAGCAAGGCTGAAGCTATAATACTTTTCACATTGTGTCACTATAATAAAACATATAGTTTTCATGCCTCCCTAACAACATAACTGTAAGGTTTCAAGTCAACTAAAACAAAAACAAAAAAGTTTTCCATACAACGGGTCAAGTTTGGCTATAAGTGGGCGTGGCCATACCCACTTTTGGTCAAAGTAGTGTTCATGCCTCCCTAACAACATAACTGTAAGGTTTCAAGTCAATTGGTTAAAAAACAAAAAAGTTTTCCATACAACGGTTCAAGTTTCGCTATAAGTGGGCATGGCTACGCCCACTTTTGGTCAAAATTGTTTTCATTCCTCCCTAAGAACATAACTGTAAAGTTTCAAGTCAATTGGTTAAAAAACAAAAAAGTTTTCCATACAACGACATGAATCTTGCTTCTCTTCCTCTTCTTCATTTTGTATGGCAGGTATCAGATCAAGTGCCCGATCTCAATGAAACTTTCAGGCATTTAGACTACATAAAACTACTATGTTTAAAATTTCAGCCCTCTATCTTACAAGACAATAAAAATTTTCATACAATGAATCAAGTTTTGTTTAGTTTAGTTCTTCTTTTTGTATGAGGACTAACAGTTCCAATGGTCCGATATGGCTGGATCCGACAAATGAGTTGATTGCACAAATAAGAAGTGTCTGTGCAAAATTTCAGCTCGATATCTTAAGAACTGTGGGAGGAGATTGCATAAATACAGGCAGACGGACGGACAGACGCACATGGCTAAATCAACTCGTCTTGTTGTCCTGATCAAAAATATATATACTTTATATAGTCGCATGTGATTATTTCTATGAGTTACAAACTTCAGCACAAACTTATAATACTATTCACTAACGTGAAGAGTATAATGACCTTTGGTTGTGCTCGATGGGCGGGAAGGAATGGGCGTGGCAAAAATTCGTTTAAACATGATCTAGTGTTCGCCACACGAGTCTATCTTCCGAATTTCAAGTCTCTAGCTCTTATAGTTTTCGAGAACCATTGGTGAGGATGGACGGACGGACAGACAGGGCTATATCAATTCGTCTTGTTATCCTGATCAAGAATATATATACTTTATAGGGTCCCCCTCGCCTTCTTCTATGCGTTACATACAAACCGTCTCAAACACAGTGTGTGCACAGGGTATAATGAATAAATGGGAGAAATTTAAAACATTTTTTTTTTAAATCAATAATCCATAAAAAAAATCGTTCTTTTTAAAAATATTCAATATTAATTTGTATGCATAGATTTAAAAAAAAATCTAAACATATACATTGAAATATTCTTTTGTAGTGAATGTACTCATAAACTTACTAAAAGAAACAGAAAAACCCGGTTCATTTTAAAAAATATTTAATATTTATTTTTATGCTCAGCGCTGAAAAAATATAAAAATTAATATATGGGAGAAATTTTTAAAAATTTAAAAAAAAAAATTAAAAAATCATCCATTGAAATGTTCTTTTGTAGTGTATGTCATCATAAACTAACTAAAAGAAACAAAAAAACATGGTTGTTTTTAAAGATATTCAATAGTGATTTTTATGCATAGATTTAAAAAAAAAAAAATCTAAAGTCATCAATTGAAATATTCTTTTATAGTGAATGTACTCACAAACTAACTAAAACAAACAAAAAACACTCATTTTACAAATATTCAATATTGATTTCATGCACAGATTAAAAAAAAATCTAAAACCATCCATTAAAATATTTTTTTATATTGTATATAATCACAAACTAACTAAAAGAAACAAAAAAACATGGTTCATTTTAAAAAATATTAAGTATTGATTTTTATGCTCAGCGCTGAGAAAATACAAAAATTAATATATGGGAGAAATTTTTAAAAATTTTAGAAAAAATTAAAAATCATCCACTGAAATGCTCTTCTTTAGTGAATGTAATCATAAGCTAATTAAAAAAACATGTTTCCTTTTTAAGATATTCAATATTGATTTTTATGCATAGATTTAAAAAAAATCTAAAATCATCTATTGAAATGTTCTTTTGTAGTGTATGTCATTATAAACTAACTAAAAGAAACAAAAAAAAAACATGGTTCTTTTTAAAGATATTCAATATTAATTTTTATGCATAGATTTAAAAAAAAAAATCTCAAATCATCCATTGAATGTTCTTTTGTAGTGTATGTAAGTATTAACTAACTAAAAGAAACAAAAAAATCATGGTTCCTTTTAAAAATATTCAATATTAATTTTTATGCATACATTTAAAATCAAATCAAAAATCATCCATTTAAATGCTCGTTTTTAGTGAATGTGGTCAGAAAGTAATTTAAAGAAACAAAAAAAAAAACATGGTTCCTTTTTAAGATATTCAATATTGATTTTTACGCATAGATTTAAAAAAAATCTAAAATCATCCGTTGAAATGTTCTTTTTTACATCCGTCTCAAACAAACTTCATATACCCTAATACACAGTGTGTGTACAAGGTATAATGAATAAATGGGAGAAATTAAAAAAAAAATTTTTTAACATTCAATAATCATCCATTGAAGTTCTCTTTTTTAGTGAATGTAATCATAAACTAATTAAAAGAAACAAAAAACATGGTTCCTTTTAAAGCTATTCAATATTGATATTTATGCATCGATTTAAAAAAAATCTAAAGTTTCAAGTCAATTGGTTAAAAAACAAAAAGGTTTTTCATACAACGGGTCAATTTTAGCTATCAGTGGACGTGGCCATGCCCACTTTTGGTCAAAATAGTTTTCATTCCTCCATAAGAACATAACTGTAAGGTTTCAAGTCAATTGGTTAAAAAACAAAAAAGTTTTCCATACAACGGGTCAAGTTTCAGTATAAGTGGGCGTAGCCATGCCCACTTTTGGTCAAAATAGTTTTCATTCCTCCCTAAGAATATAACTGTAAAATTTTAAGTCAATTGGTTAAAAAACAAAAAAGTTTTCCATACAACGGGTCAATTTTCGCTATATGATTTAAAAAAAATTTCATACTCTCGGGTACTTATGTACGCCGATGATGTTAAATTATGTCTTTCTTATAATGAGCCTACCTGTCATGACCTATTACAGGCTGATCTGAACTCACTACAGTCTTGGTGTTTGCTGAATTTGCTTTTGCTCAATTGTTCTAAATGTAAGTATGTATGACTTTTCATCGTAGTAAACCTCATTTGTTTACTTACTCGATTGATAACGTCCAATTAGAACGTGTCTCACTTTTTAACGACCTAGGTGTTCTTTTCGATCCTAAACTCTGTTTCATCCAACATATCTCTACTGTCGCTGGTCTAAAGAATTCAATGACCCTTATATCACCAAACTTCTTTTCACGTCACTTGTACGTCCTATTCTCGAATACTGCTGTTGCGTATGGTCTCCACAATACAAGAAATATCAAGATCGCATTGAATCAGTACAGAAGCAATTTCTCCTCTTTGCGCTTCGTGGCCTGAATTGGAATCGTAATGTCAGACTACCGTCATACCATGATATGCTCGCACTTATTGACCTTCCATCTCTGTCCCAACGCAGGATTGTTTTAGGGACGGTTTTTCTTCATAAGCTTGTTGTTGGTTTAATTGACTCTTCAGACCTACTCAATCGGATTTGTTTTAGTGTACCACGACGTACTACCAGAAACTATGTCCCTTTAACTTTGCATAGATGCACAACTAACTATGCACTTCATGATGCGTTTCGTGTATTATGTACTAATTATAATAATCTTTATCACGTCCTCTCACCTGAAATTTCTATCTCGACACTTAACTCAAAAATTCTGCACTACCTACATGGAACTGAGAACGTCAGTTTGCTTTTTTTTTTTATCTTCTTATTAATGAAGTTTTTTTAAATTAATTATTTTGTATTTGTTATATTATATGTATTTTTTTTTTATATTATATTATTATTTTGCTTTTTTTTCTCTTCTCCATGAATGAAGTTTTTTTTTCCAATTTTATAATTATTTTGTTATTTTTATATTATTTTTATATTTTATTGATATATATAATTTTATTATTTTTTTGTTTTTATTTTATAAATTTTTCTTGTATTTTTATCTACCTATTACTTAAATAACAGATATTTGTTATTAAATAAATGAATAAATAAATGCTCTTTTTTAGTGAATCTAATCATAAACTAAGTAAAAGAAACGAAAAAAAAAATGGTTCCTTTCAAATATATTCAATATTGATTTCTATGCATAGATTTAAAAAAGAATTTAAAATCATCCATTGAAATGTTCTTTTTTAGTGTATGTACTCATAAAGTAACTAAAAGAAACAAAAAACATGGTTCATTTTACAAATATTCAATATTGATTTCTATGCATAGATTTAAAAAAAATCTAAAATCATCCATTGAATATTCTTTTATAGTGAATGTAATCATAAACTAAATAAAAGAAACAAAAAATATGGTTGTTTTTAAAAATATTCAATATTGATTTTCATGCAAAGATTTATAAAAAAACAAAAATCATCCATTGAAATGTTCTTTTGTAGTGTATGTTATTATAAACTAACTAAAAGAAAGAAATATATTTTCCTTTTTAAAAATATTCAGGGCTAAAATTATATAAAGATGAGTAAATGGGTGAAATTTTTCAAAATTTATAAAAAAAAATCAAAAATCATCCATTGAAAAGCTCTTTTTTAATGAATGTAATCATAAACTAACTAAAAGAAACAAAAAAACATGGTTCTTTTGAAATATATTCAATATTGATTTTCATGCATAATTTAAAAAAAAAATTTTAATCATCCATTGAAATGTTCTTTTGTATTGTAAATCACCATAAACTAACTAAAAGATAAACTAACTAAAGATATTCAATATTGATTTTTATGCTAAGGCTGAAGAATATATAAAAACAGGCAAGGGCGGCATAGTAGAGTATTCTCAACTATATAATACCCTGTACACACATACCTATGTTTATGACATGTTAAACTTTCGCCGACAGCCAAAGCAGTGTACCACGTTATGGATTGTATATTTGGTAAGGTAAGGCAGGGCTCAATGTTGGATTTTGTTACAAAGCATTGCTGCAAAATTTTAGTTTGTTGGTATGCAGTTTTAAAGAGGTATGTTAACAGAGTAAGCATACAAAATTTCAGCATTTTGGTTAAAAAACAAAAAAGTTTTCCAAACAACGGGTCAAGTTTGGCTATAAAAGGGCGTGGCCATACCCACTTTTGGTCAAAGTAGTTTTCGTGCGTCCCTAACAACATAACTGTAAGGTTTCAAGTCAATTGGTTAAAAAACAAAACAATTTTCCATACAACGGTTCAAGTTTCGCTATAAGTGGGCATGGCTACGCCCACTTTTGGTCAAAATAGTTTTCATTCCTCCCTAAGAACATAACTGTAAAGTTTCAAGTCAATTGGTTAAAAACAAAAAAAATGTCTTCTCGTCCTCTTCTTCATTTTGTATGGGAGCTACCAGTTCCAGTTTCCTTTCAATGAAACTTTCAGGCATTTAGTCGGACTATGTAAAACTACTATGTTTAAAATTTCAGCACTCTGTCGTACAAAACAAAAAAGTTTTCCATACAACGATTCAAGTTTTGTTCACTTTTCTTCTTCTTTTCGTATGGGAGCTACCTGTTCCAATAATCCGATCATGCTGGTTCCGACGAATGATTCATCGTAATAAATTCTAAGACTCTGTGCAAAGTTTCAGCATGATAGCTTCAAAACTGAGGGACTAGTTTGCATTAATACAGACAGACCGACAGACAGACGGACATGACTAAATCAACTCGTCTTGTCGTCCTGATCAAGAATATATATACTTTATATAGTCGGAAATTAATATTTCGATCTGTTACAAGATTGCACAAATAAGAAGTGTCTGTGCAAAATTTCAGGTCGATATCTTAAAAACTGTGGGAGGAGATTGCATAAATACAGGCAGACGGACGGACAGACTCACATGGCTAAATCAACTCGTCTTATTGTCCTGATCAAAAATATATATACTTTATATAGTCGCATGTGATTATTTCTATGAGTTACAAACTTCAGCACAAACTTATAATACTATTCACTAACGTGAAGAGTATAATGACCTTTGGTTGTACTCGATGGGCGGGAAGGAATGAGCGTGGCAAAAATTCCTTTAAACATGATCTAGTGTTCGCCACACGTTTATCGTCCGAATTTCAAGTCTTTAGCTCTTATAGTTTTCGAGAACCATTGGTGAGGATGGACGGACGGACAGACAGGGCTATATCAATTCGTCTTGTTATCCTGATCAAGAATATATATACTTTATAGGGTCCCCCTCGCCTTCTTCTATGAGTTACCTACAAACCGTCTCAAACACCGTGTGTGCACAGGGTATAATGAATAAATGGAAGAAATTTAAAACATTTTTTTTTAAATCAATAATCCATAAAAAAAAATCGTTCTTTTTAAAAATATTCAATATTAATTTGTATGCATAGATTTAAAAAAAAAAAATCTAAACTTATACATTAATATATTCTTTTTTAATAAACAGAAAAACCCGGTTCATTTTAAAAAATATTTAATATTTATTTTTATGCTCAGCGCTGAAAAAATATAAAAATTAATATATGGGAGAAATTTTTAAAAATTTAAAAAAAAAAAATTAAAAAATCATCCATTGAAATGTTCTTTTGTAGTGTATGTCATCATAAACTAACTAAAAGAAACAAAATAACATGGTTCTTTTTAAAGATATTCAATAGTGATTTTTATGCATAGATTTAAAAAAAAAAATCTAAAGTCATCAATTGAAATATTCTTTTATAGTGAATGTTATCATAAACCAACTAAAAGAAACAAAAAAACATGGTTCATTTCAAAAATATTCAATACTGATTTTTCTGCTCAGCGCTAAGAATATATAAAAATTAATATATGGGAGAAATTTTTAAAAATTTAAAAAAAAATTAAAAATCATCCACTGAAATGTTGTTTTGTAGTGTCATAAACTAACTAAAGAAAACAAAAAAAACATGGTTCCTTTTAAAAATATTCAAATTTAATTTTTATGAACAGATTTAAAAAAAAATTTTAAATCATCATAAACTAAACTAAAAACTAAAAGAAACAAAAAAACATGGTTCGTATTTCAAATATTCAATAATGATTTTTATTCATAGATTTTAAAAAATCTAAAACCATCCATTGAAATATTCTTTTATAGTTTATAACAAAGGAAATAAACAAAAAAACATGGTTCGTTTTAAAAATATTCAATATTAATTTTTATGCATAGATTTAAAAAATATCAAATCATCCATTGAAATGTTATTTTGTAAGGTATGTAATCATAAACTAACTAAAAGAAACAAAAAAACATGGTTCCTTTTACAAATATTCAATATTGATTTGTATGCAAAGATTTAAAAAAAAACTAAAATCATCCATTAAAATATTCTTTTATAGTGAATGTACTCATAAACTAACTAAAACAAACAAAAAACATTCATTTTACAAATATTCAATATTGATTTCATGCACAGATTAAAAAAAAATCTAAAATCATCCATTAAAATATTTTTTTATATTGTATGTAATCACAAACTAACTAAAAGAAACAAAAAACATGGTTCATTTTAAAAAATATTAAGTATTGATTTTTATGCTCAGCGCTGAGAAAATACAAAAATTAATATATGGGAGAAATTTTTAAAAATTTAAAAAAACAAAAAATCATCCATTGAAATGTTGTTTTGTAGTGTCATAAACTAACTAAAGAAAACAAAAAAAACATGGTTCCTTTTAAAAATATTCAAATTTAATTTTTATGAACAGATTTAAAAAAAAAATTTTAAATCATCATAAACTAAACTAAAAACTAAAAGAAACAAAAAAACATGGTTCGTATTTCAAATATTCAATAATGATTTTTATTCATAGATTTTAAAAAATCTAAAACCATCCATTGAAATATTCTTTTATAGTTTATAACAAAGGAAAAAAACAAAAAAACATGGTTCGTTTTAAAAATATTCAATATTAATTTTTATGCATAGATTTAAAAAATATCAAATCATCCATTGAAATGTTATTTTGTGAGGTATGTAATCATAAACTAACTAAAAGAAACAAAAAAACATGGTTCCTTTTACAAATATTCAATATTGATTTGTATGCAAAGATTTAAAAAAAAACTAAAATCATCCATTAAAATATTCTTTTATAGTGAATGTACTCATAAACTAACTAAAAGAAACAAAAAACATGGTTCATCTTACAAATATTGAATATTGATTTTTATGCATAGATTTAAAAAAAAACCGAAATCATCTATTGAAATGTTATTTTGTAGTGTATGTCGTCATAAACTAACTAAATGAAACAAAAAAACATGGTTCTTTTTAAAGATATTCAATATGCATAGATTTAAAAAAAAATCTAAAATCATTCATTAAAATGTTCTTTTCTAGTGATTGTAATCATAAACTAACTAACCGAAACAAAAAAAAACATGGTTCCTTTTAAAATATTCAATTTTAATTTTTGTGCATATATTGTACTTTTGTAGTGTATGTAATCATAAACTAACTAAAAGAAACAAAAAATCATGGTTCCTTTTTAAAAATATTCAATTTATTTTTAATGCATAGATTTAAAAAAAATCTAAAATCATCCACTGAAATGTTATTTTGTAATGTTTGTAATCATAAACAAACTAACAGAATAAAAAACAGTAAGGGCGGTATAGTCGAGTATACTCGACAAAATAAACCCTGCACGAATGGTAGGCGGTGCCACTCCCTTAATCTACAAAAACAAATTGATCTGACGTTGCCTATTTAAATAGTGTTGAAAATATCAAGAAAATCGGTCAAAAAATTTAATTTTGTTGGCCTCTGAGGGGTAGCCATCAAAGAGAGGGGAAATTTGTGGTAGGCAGTTTTTAAGATGTATTATTTGTTAGCTTTTTTTAAGAAAGAATACTAGGAGTGGAGAAATTAAGGGGAGGGGGTAAAATTGTGGTTTGCTGTTTTGTAGAGTTACTCATTCTGAGTCTACATACCGACTTTCATTTTTCTAACTCTTTGGATGTTTGAGTTATAGCATTTTCAAAAAGAGGGTGGTGCTGAATGGTCGGCAAGGAGTGGGCGTGGAACAAAACCATTCAAACTTGATCTGCTGCCGAGCATCACGAGTCTACCCTCCAAATTCAAGTCTCTAGCTATTATAGTTTCTGAGAACCATTAGTTAGGACAGAGGACGAACGGACAGACGGAGAGACGGACAGTCACTCGGACGTGGCTTAATCAATTTCTCTTGTCGTCCCGATCAAGAATATATATACTTTATGGGGTCCCCCTCCCCTCCTTAAAAGCGTTACACACATTTGGCTTTTGCACAAACACCCTATGATAACCCAGTATGTGTACAGGGTATAAACATGGTTCCTTTTAAATGTATTCAATATTAAATTTTTTTGCATAGATTTAAAAAGAAAAACAAAAACCATCCATTGAAATGCACTTTTGTAGTGTTTGTAATCATAAACTTATTAAATGAAACAAAAAACATGGTTCCTTTTAAAATATTCAATATTATATTTTATGCATAGATTTAAAAAAAAATAAAATACATCGATTGAAATGCTCTTTTAGAGTGAATATAATAATAAACTAACTAAAAGAAACAAAAAACCATAGTTCCTTTTAAAAATATTCAATATTAATTTTTATGCATCGATTTTAAAAAATCTAAAGTCATCCATTAAAATGTGCTTTTGTAGTGTATGTAATCATAAACTAAGTAAAAGAAACAAAAAATCATGGTTCCTTTTAAAAAATATTCAATTTTAATTTTTATGCATAAATTTAAAAAAAATATAAAATAGTCCTTTGAAATGTTCTTTTGAAGTGTATGTAATCATAAACTAACTAAAGGAAACAAAACCAGTAATGACGCTAACCGTACCGGAGATATGCAATTTATTGAGTTTTGGTAAAAGTGGTCGTAACCATTCCCATTTTTTTCAAAATAGTTTTAATGCCTCCCCAAGAACATAACTGTGAAGTTTCATGTCAATTGGTTAAGAAACAAAAAAGTTTTCCATACAACGACATGAATATTGCTTTTCTTCCTCTTCTTCATTTTGTATGGCAGGTACCAGTTCCAGTTGCCCGATCTCAATGAAACTTTCAGGCATTATGTCGGACTATGTTAAACTACTATGTTTGAAATTTCAGCCCTCTATGTTCCAAAACAAAAAAGTTTTCCATATATCGATTCAAATTTGTTTTTCTTCTTCATTTCGTATGGGGGCCTGGTAGCCCTGGTAGCCAATAATCCGATATGGCCGGTTCCGACCAATGATTTGACCACACTTTAGAGAAGACTCTGTGCAAAATTTCAGCTCGATATCTTCAAAACTGTGGGAGGAGATAGCATATTCACAGACAGACGCACAGACGGACATGGCTACATCAACTCGTCTTGTCGAGCTGATCAACAATATATATACTTTATGGGGCCCCCCTCCCCTCCTTCTTGCTGTTACAAACTTCATGACAAAGTTATAATACTATTCACTTGCATGAAGAGTATAACGAAAAATCATCTATTCAAATGAACTTTTTTAGTGAACTTTATCATAAACTTACTAAAAGAAACAAAAAAACATGGGTGCTTTTAAAACACTAATATTAATGTTTTTGCATAGATTTAAAAAAAATCTAAAATCATCAATTGGAATGCTCTTTTTTGGTGTATGTAATTATAAACTAACTAAAAGAAACAAAAAAAAAACGTGGTTGTTTTCATAAATATTCAATATTAATTTTTATGCATATATTTAAAAAAAAATCTAGAAACTAACTAAAAGAAACAAAAAACATGGTTCATTTTACAAATATTGAATATTGATTTTTATGCATAAATTTAAAAAAAAATCTGAAATCATCTATTGAAATTTTCTTTTGTAGTGTATGTCATCATAAACTAACTAAAAGAAACAAAAAAACATGGTTCTTTTTAAAGATATTCAATATGCATAGATTCAAAAAAAAATCTAAAATCATCCATTGAAATGCTCTTTTTTGGTGTATGTAAATATAAACTAACTAAAAGAAACAAAAAAAAACATGGTTGTTTTCATAAATATTCAATATTAATTTTTATGCATAGATTTAAAAAAAATCTAGGAACTAACTAAAAGAAACAAAAAACAAAAAAACATGGTTAATTTTAAAAATATTCAATACTGATTTTTATGCAACGATTTAAAAAAAATCTAAAATCATCTATTGAAATGTTCTTTTGTAGTGTATGTTATCATAAACCAACTAAAAGAAACAAAAAAACATGGTTCATTTTAAAAATATTCAATACTGATTTTTATGCTCAGCGCTAAGAATATATAAAAATTAATATATGGGAGAAATTTTTAAAAATTTTAGAAAAAAATAAAAATCATCCACTGAAATGCTCGTTTTTAGTGAATGTAATCATAAGCTAACTTATTAAAGGAAAAAACAAACATGGTTCCTTTTTAAGATATTCAATATTGATTTTTATGCATGATTTAAAAAAAAATCTCAAATCATCCATTGGATGTTCTTTTGTAGTGTATGTAACCATAAACTAAGTAAAAAAAAAAAACATGGTTCGTTTTACAAATATTCAATATAGATTTTTATGCATAGATTTAAAAAAAAATCTCAAATCATCCATTGAAATGTTATTTTGTAAGGTATGTAATCATAAACTAACTAAAAGAAACAAAAAAACATGGTTGCTTTTATAAATATTCAATATTGATTTGTATGCAAAGATTTAAAAAAAAACTAAATTCATCCATTAAAATATTCTTTTATAGTGAAAGTACTCATAAACTAACTGAAAGAAACAAAAAAGCATGGTTAATTTTACAAATATTGAATATTAATTTTAATGCATAGATTTAAAAAAAACCGAAATCATCTATTGAAATGTTATTTTGTAGTGTATGTCGTCATAAACTAACTAAATGAAACAAAAAAACATGGTTCTTTTTAAAGATATTCAATATGCATAGATTTAAAAAAAAAATCTAAAATCATTCATTGAAGTGTTCTTTTCTAGTGATTGTAATCATAAACTAACTAACCGAAACAAAAAAAACATGGTTCCTTTTAAAATATTCAATTTTAATTTTTGTGCATATATTGTACTTTTGTAGTGTATGTAATCATAAACTAACTAAAAGAAACAAAAAATCAAGGTTCCTTTTTAAAAATATTCAATTTATTTTTAATGAATAGATTTTAAAAAAATCTAAAATCATCCACTGAAATGTTATTTCGTAATGTTTGTAATCATAAACAAACTAACAGAATAAAAAACAGTAAGGGCGGTATAGTCGAGTATACTCGACAATATAAACCCTGCACGAATGGTAGGCGGTGCCACTCCCTCAATCTACAAAAACAAATTGATCTGACGTTGCCTATTTAAATAGTGTTGAAAATATCAAGAAAATCGGTCAAAAAATTTAATTTTGTTGGCCTCTGAGGGGTAGCCATCAAAGAGAGGGGAAATTTGTGGTATGCAGTTTTTAAGATGTATTATTTGTTAGCTTTTTTTAAGAAAGAATACTAGGAGTGGAGAAATTAAGGGGAGGGGGTAAAATTGTGGTTTGCTGTTTTGTAGAGTCTACATACCGACTTTCATTTTTCTAACTATTGGATTTGTGAGTTATAGCATATTCAAAAAGAGGGTGGTGCTGAATGGGCGGCAAGGAGTGGGCGTGGAACAAAACCATTCAAACTTGATCTGCTGCCGAGCATCACGAGTCTACCCTCCAAATTCAAGTCTCTAGCTATTATAGTTTCTGAGAAGCATTAGTTAGGACGGACGGACAGACGGAGAGATGGACAGTCACTCGGACGTGGCTTAATCAATTTCTCTTGTCGTCCCGATCAAGAATATATATACTTTATGGGGTCCCCCTCCCCTCCTTAAAAGCGTTACACACATTTGGCTTTTGCACAAACACCCTATGATAACCCAGTATGTGTACAGGGTATAAACATGGTTCCTTTTAAATGTATTCAATATTAAATTTTTTGCATAGATTTAAAAAGAAAAACAAAAACCATCCATTGAAATGCACTTTTGTAGTGTTTGTAATCATAAACTTATTAAATGAAACAAAAAACATGGTTCCTTTTAAAATATTCAATATTATATTTTATGCATAGATTTAAAAAAAAATAAAATACATCGATTGAAATGCTCTTTTAGAGTGAATATAATAATAAACTAACTAAAAGAAACAAAAAACCATAGTTCCTTTTAAAAATATTCAATATTAATTTTTATGCATCGATTTTAAAAAATCTAAAGTCATCCATTAAAATGTGCTTTTGTAGTGTATGTAATCATAAACTAAGTAAAAGAAACAAAAAATCATGGTTCCTTTTAAAAAATATTCAATTTTAATTTTTATGCATAAATTTAAAAAATATATAAAATAGTCCTTTGAAATGTTCTTTTGAAGTGTATGTAATCATAAACTAACTAAAGGAAACAAAACCAGTAATGACGCTAACCGTACCGGAGATATGCAATTTATTGAGTTTTGGTAAAAGTGGTCGTAACCATTCCCATTTTTTTCAAAATAGTTTTAATGCCTCCCCAAGAACATAACTGTGAAGTTTCATGTCAATTGGTTAAGAAAAAAAAAAGTTTTCCATACAACGACGTGAATATTGCTTCTCTTCCTCTTCTTCATTTTGTATGGCAGGTACCAGTTCCAGTTGCCCGATCTCAATGAAACTTTCAGGCATTTAATCGAACCATATAAAACTACTAAGTTTAAAATTTCAGCCTCCTATCATACAAAACAAAAAAGTTTTCCATACAACGACGTTAAATCTTAAATTCTCTTCCTCTTCTTCATTTTGTATGGCAGCTACCAGTTCTAGTGGCCCGATATCAATGAAACTTTCAGGCATTATGTCGGACTATGTTAAACTACTATGTTTGAAATTTCAGCCCTCTATGTTCCAAAACAAAAAAGTTTTCCATATATCGATTCAAATTTGTTTTTCTTCTTCATTTCGTATGGGGGCTACCAGTTCCAATAATCCGATATGGCCGGTTCCGACCAATGATTTGACCACACTTTAGAGAAGACTCTGTGCAAAATTTCAGCTCGATATCTTCAAAACTGTGGGAGGAGATAGCATATTCACAGACAGACGGACAGACGAACATGGTTATATCAACTCGTCTGCAACTTGCTGTTACAAACTTCATGACAAAGTTATAATACTATTAACTTGCGTAAAGAGTATAATGAAAAATCATCTATTCAAATGAACTTTTTTAGTGAACTTTATCATAAACTTACTAAAAGAAACAAAAAAACATGGGTGCTTTTAAAACACTAATATTAATGTTTTTGCATAGATTTAAAAAAAATCTAAAATCATCCATTGGACTGCTCTTTTTTGGTGTATGTAATTATAAACTAACTAAATTAAAGGAAACAAAAAAAACATGGTTGATTTCATAAATATTCAATATTAATTTTTATGCATAGATTTAAAAAAAAATCTAGAAACTAACTAAAAGAAACAAAAAACATGGTTCATTTTACAAATATTGAATATTGATTTTTATGCATAGATTTCAAAAAAATCTGAAATCATCTATTGAAATGTTCTTTTGTAGTGTATGTCATCATAAACTAACTAAAAGAGACAAAAAAACATGGTTCTTTTTAAAGATATTCAATATGCATTGATTTAAAAAAAAATCTAAAATCATCCATTGAAATGCTCTTTTTTGGTGTATGTAAATATAAACTAACTAAAAGAAACAAAAAAAACATGTTTGTTTTCATAAATATTCAATATTAATTTTTATGCATAGATTTAAAAAAAATCTAGAAACTAACTAAAAGAAACAAAAAACATGGTTAATTTTACAAATATTGAATATTGATTTTTATGCATAGATTTCAAAAAAATCTGAAATCATCTATTGAAATGTTCTTTTGTAGTGTATGTCATCATAAACTTACTAAAAGAGACAAAAAAACATGGTTCTTTTTAAAGATATTCAATATGCATAGATTCAAAAAAAAAATCTGAAATCATCTATTGAAATGTTCTTTTGTAGTGTATGTCATCATAAACTAACTAAAAGAGACAAAAAAAACATGGTTCTTTTTAAAGATATTCAATATGCATAGATTTAAAAAAAAATCTAAAATCATCCATTGAAATGCTCTTTTTTGGTGTATGTAAATATAAACTAACTAAAAGAAACAAAAAAAACATGGTTGTTTTCATAAATATTCAATATTAATTTTTATGCATAGATTTAAAAAAAATCTAGAAACTAACTAAAAGAAACAAAAAACATGGTTAATTTTACAAATATTGAATATTGATTTTTATGCATAGATTTCAAAAAAATCTGAAATCATCTATTGAAATGTTATTTTGTAGTGTATGTCACCATAAACTAACTAAAAGAGACAAAAAAACATGTTTCGTTTTAAAGATATTCAATATGCATAGATTTAAAAAAAAATCTAAAATCATTCATTGAAATGTTCTTTTCTAGTGATTGTAATCATAAACTAACTAACCGAAACAAAAAAAAAACATGGTTCCTTTTAAAATATTCAATTTTAATTTTTGTGCATATATTGTACTTTTGTAGTGTATGTAATCATAAACTAACTAAAAAAAACAAAAAAATCATGGTTCCTTTTAAAAAATATTCAATTTATTTTTAATGCATAGATTTTAAAAAAAATCTAAAATCATCCACTGAAATGTTATTTTGTAATGTTTGTAATCATAAACAAACTTAAAAAAAAAAAAAATCAGTAAACAGCGGTATAGTCGAGTATACTCGACAATACAAACCCTTCACAAATGGTAGGCGGTGCCACTCCCTCAATCTACAAAAACATATTGATCTGACGTTGCTTATTTAAATAGTGTTGAAAATATCAAGAAAATCGGTCAAAAAATGTGGATTCTACTAAAAATTTAATTTTGTCGGCCTTTGAGGGGTAGCCATCAAAGAGAGGGGAAATTTGTGGTATGCAGTTTTTAAGATGTATTATTTGCTGTGGGGATATAGCTTTTTTAAGAAAAATACTAGGGGTGGAGAAATTAAGGGGAGTGGGTAAAATTGTGGTTTGCAGTTTTGTAGAGTTACTCATTCTGAGTCTACATACCTACTTTCATTTTTCTAACTCTTTGGGTGTTTGAGTTATAGCATTTTCAAAAAGAGGGTGGTGCTGAATGGTCGGCAAGGAGTGGACGTGGAACAAAACCATTCAAACTTGATCTGCTGCCGAGCATCACGATTCTACCCACCAAATTTCAAATCGCTAGCTCTTATAGTTTCCGAGAACCATTAGAGAGGACGGACGGACGGAGAGACGGACAGACGGACAGTCGGACGTACGTGGCTTAATCAATTTCTCTTGTCGTCCCGATCAAGAATATATATACTTTATGGGGTCCCCCTCCCCTCCTTCACAGCGTTACATACATTTGGCTTTTGCGCAAACACAATATACACAGTATGTGTACAGGGTATAAACATTGTTCCTTTTAAATGTATTCAATATTAAATTTTTTGCATAGATTCAAAAAAATAAAAAACCATCCATTAAAATGCTCTTTTGGAGTGAATGTAATCATAAACTAACTAAAAGAAACAAAGAAAGGAAACAAAACCAGTAAGGACGCTAACTTCAGCAAGGCTGAAGCTTAAATACTCTTCACGCTTATTTCTTATGCCACACTTATTTTTTTGACTGAATATATTTTCACTTCATCTAATTAGCCTATATACAAATTTTCAGTGTTTTTGCTTATTGGGTACCGGAGATATGCAATTTATTGAATTTTGGTAAAAGTGGGCGTAACCATGCCCATTTTTTCAAATTCGATTTAATGCCTCCCCAAGAACATAACTGTGAAGTTTCATGTCAATTGGTTAAGAAACAAAAAAGTTTTCCATACAACGACATCAATATTGCTTCTCTTCCTCTTCGTCATTTTGTATGGCAGGTACCAGTTCCAGTTGCCCGATCTCAATGAAACTTTCAGGCATTTAATCGAACCATATAAAACTACTAAGTTTAAAATTTCAGCCTCCTATCATACAAAACAAAAAAGTTTTCCATACAACGACGTTAAATCTTAAATTCTCTTCCTCTTCTTCATTTTGTATGGCAGCTACCAGTTCTAGTGGCCCGATATCAATGAAACTTTCAGGCATTATGTCGGACTATGTTAAACTACTATGTTTGAAATTTCAGCCCTCTATGTTCCAAAACAAAAAAGTTTTCCATATATCGATTCAAATTTGTTTTTCTTCTTCATTTCGTATGGGGGCTACCAGTTCCAATAATCCGATATGGCCGGTTCCGACCAATGATTTGACCACACTTTAGAGAAGACTCTGTGCAAAATTTCAGCTCGATATCTTCAAAACTGTGGGAGGAGATAGCATATTCACAGACAGACGGACAGACGAACATGGCTATATCAACTCGTCTTGTCGAGCTGATCAACAATATATATACTTTATGGGGCCCCCCCTCCCCTCCTTCTTGCTGTTACAAACTTCATGACAAAGTTATAATACTATTAACTTGCGTAAAGAGTATAATGAAAAATCATCTATTCAAATGAACTTTTTTAGTGAACTTTATCATAAACTTACTAAAAGAAACAAAAAAACATGGGTGCTTTTAAAACACTAATATTAATGTTTTTGCATAGATTTAAAAAAAATCTAAAATCATCCATTGGACTGCTCTTTTTTGGTGTATGTAATTATAAACTAACTAAATTAAAGGAAACAAAAAAAACATGGTTGATTTCATAAATATTCAATATTAATTTTTATGCATAGATTTAAAAAAAAATCTAGAAACTAACTAAAAGAAACAAAAAACATGGTTCATTTTACAAATATTGAATATTGATTTTTATGCATAGATTTCAAAAAAATCTGAAATCATCTATTGAAATGTTCTTTTGTAGTGTATGTCATCATAAACTAACTAAAAGAGACAAAAAAACATGGTTCTTTTTAAAGATATTCAATATGCATAGATTTAAAAAAAAATCTAAAATCATCCATTGAAATGCTCTTTTTTTGTGTATGTAAATATAAACTAACTAAAAGAAACAAAAAAAACATGGTTGTTTTCATAAATATTCAATATTAATTTTTATGCATAGATTTAAAAAAAATCTAGAAACTAACTAAAAGAAACAAAAAACATGGTTAATTTTACAAATATTGAATATTGATTTTTATGCATAGATTTCAAAAAAATCTGAAATCATCTATTGAAATGTTCTTTTGTAGTGTATGCCATCATAAACTAACTAAAAGAGACAAAAAAACATGGTTCTTTTTAAAGATATTCAATATGCATAGATTCAAAAAAAAAATCTGAAATCATCTATTGAAATGTTCTTTTGTAGTGTATGTCATCATAAACTAACTAAAAGAGACAAAAAAACATGGTTCTTTTTAAAGATATTCAATATGCATAGATTTAAAAAAAAAACTAAAATCATCCATTGAAATGCTCTTTTTTGGTGTATGTAAATATAAACTAACTAAAAGAAACAAAAAAAACATGGTTGTTTTCATAAATATTCAATATTAATTTTTATGCATAGATTTAAAAAAAATCTAGAAACTAACTAAAAGAAACAAAAACCAATAAGGGCGGTATAGTCGAGTATACTCGACAATATAATACCCTGCACACATGGTAGGCGCTGCCACACCTTCAAGTTACAAAAACATATTGATCTGACGTCGCATATTCAAATAGTGTTC
The DNA here is from genome assembly GCA_034638295.1 of Phortica okadai. Classification (NCBI taxonomy): domain Eukaryota; kingdom Metazoa; phylum Arthropoda; class Insecta; order Diptera; family Drosophilidae; genus Phortica; species Phortica okadai. Next base: position 23,891,495 of record CM067851.1, on the reverse strand, counting down.
AAAATATCAAGAAAATCGGTCAAAAAATGTGGATTTTACGAAAAATTTAAGTTTGTCGGCCTCTGAGGGGTAGCCATCAAAGAGGGGGGAAGTTTGTGGTATGCAGTTTTTAAGATGTGTTATCACTGAGCTTGTATACAAATTTTCAGGCTCGTACCTTTGTTAATTTTGGAGATATAGCAATTTTTAGAAACTAACTTGGGGAGGGGTAATAAAAAGCAGGGGGGGATTTTGTGGTATGCAGTTTTGTAGGGCTATACATACTGAGTCTACATACCGATTTTCATGTTTCTATCTCTTTGGATGTTTGAGTTATAGGTATTTAAAAAAGTGGGTGTGGCTGGATGGGCGGGAAGGAGTGGGCGTGGCAAAAAAAAAAAATAAACTTGATCTGCTGCTGAGCATCACGAGTCTACCCTCCAAATTTCAAGTCTCTAGCTCTTATAGTTTCCGAGAACCGTTGGTGAGGACGGACGGACGGACATGGCTCAATCAATTTCTCTTGTCGTCGTGATCAAGAATATATATACTTTATGGGGTCCCCCTCCCCTCCTTCTGTGCGTTACATACATTTCGCTCAAACAAACACAATATACCCTGTACACATACTGTGTATAAACATGGTTAATTTTACAAATATTGAATATTGATTTTTATGCATAGATTTCAAAAAAATCTGAAATCATCTATTGAAATGTTCTTTTGTAGTGTATGTCATCATAAACTAACTAAAAGAGACAAAAAAAACATGGTTCTTTTTAAAGATATTCAATATGCATAGATTTAAAAAAAAATCTAAAATCATCCATTGAAATGCTCTTTTTTGGTGTATGTAAATATAAACTAACTAAAAGAAACAAAAAAAACATGGTTGTTTTCATAAATATTCAATATTAATTTTTATGCATAGATTTAAAAAAAATCTAGAAACTAACTAAAAGAAACAAAAAACATGGTTAATTTTACAAATATTGAATATTGATTTTTATGCATAGATTTCAAAAAAATCTGAAATCATCTATTGAAATGTTATTTTGTAGTGTATGTCACCATAAACTAACTAAAAGAGACAAAAAAACATGTTTCTTTTTAAAGATATTCAATATGCATAGATTTAAAAAAAAATCTAAAATCATTCATTGAAATGTTCTTTTCTAGTGATTGTAATCATAAACTAACTAACCGAAACAAAAAAAAAAACATGGTTCCTTTTAAAATATTCAATTTTAATTTTTGTGCATATATTGTACTTTTGTAGTGTATGTAATCATAAACTAACTAAAAAAAACAAAAAAATCATGGTTCCTTTTAAAAAATATTCAATTTATTTTTAATGCATAGATTTTAAAAAAATCTAAAATCATCCACTGAAATGTTATTTTGTAATGTTTGTAATCATAAACAAACTTAAAAAAAAAAAAAATCAGTAAACAGCGGTATAGTCGAGTATACTCGACAATACAAACCCTTCACAAATGGTAGGCGGTGCCACTCCCTCAATCTACAAAAACATATTGATCTGACGTTGCTTATTTAAATAGTGTTGAAAATATCAAGAAAATCGGTCAAAAAATGTGGATTCTACTAAAAATTTAATTTTGTCGGCCTTTGAGGGGTAGCCATCAAAGAGAGGGGAAATTTGTGGTATGCAGTTTTTAAGATGTATTATTTGCTGTGGGGATATAGCTTTTTTAAGAAAAATACTAGGGGTGGAGAAATTAAGGGGAGTGGGTAAAATTGTGGTTTGCAGTTTTGTAGAGTTACTCATTCTGAGTCTACATACCTACTTTCATTTTTCTAACTCTTTGGATGTTTGAGTTATAGCATTTTCAAAAAGAGGGTGGTGCTGAATGGTCGGCAAGGAGTGGACGTGGAACAAAACCATTCAAACTTGATCTGCTGCCGAGCATCACGATTCTACCCACCAAATTTCAAGTCTCTAGCTCTTATAGTTTCCGAGAACCGTTGGTGAGGACGGACGGACGGACAGTCGGACGTACGTGGCTTAATCAATTTCTCTTGTCGTCCCGATCAAGAATATATATACTTTATGGGGTCCCCCTCCCCTCCTTCACAGCGTTACATACATTTGGCTTTTGCGCAAACACAATATACACAGTATGTGTACAGGGTATAAACATTGTTCCTTTTAAATGTATTCAATATTAAATTTTTTGCATAGATTCAAAAAAATAAAAAACCATCCATTAAAATGCTCTTTTGGAGTGAATGTAATCATAAACTAACTAAAAGAAACAAAGAAAGGAAACAAAACCAGTAAGGACGCTAACTTCAGCAAGGCTGAAGCTTAAATACTCTTCACGCTTATTTCTTATGCCACACTTATTTTTTTGACTGAATATATTTTCACTTCATCTAATTAGCCTATACACAAATTTTCAGTGTTTTTGCTTATTGGGTACCGGAGATATGCAATTTATTGAATTTTGGTAAAAGTGGGCGTAACCATGCCCATTTTTTCAAATTCGATTTAATGCCTCCCCAAGAACATAACTGTGAAGTTTCATGTCAATTGGTTGAGAAACAAAAAAGATTTCCATACAACGACATGAATATTGTTTCTCTTCCTCTTCTTCATTTTGCATGGCAGGTACCAGTTCCAGTTGCCCGATCTCAATGAAACTTTCAGGCATTTAATCGAACTATATAAAACTACTAAGTTTAAAATTTCACCCTCCTATCATACAAAACAAAAAATTTTTCCATACAACGACGTTAAATCTTAATTTCTCTTCCTCTTCTTCATTTTGTATGGCAGCTACCAGTTCTAGTGGCCCGATCTCAATGAAGGCATTTCAGGCATTATGTCGGACTATGTTAAACTACTATGTTTGAAATTTCAGCCCTCCATCTTCCAAAACAAAAAAGTTTTCCATATATCGATTCAAATTTGTTTTTCTTCTCCATTTCGTATGGGGGCTACCAGTTCCAATAATCCGATATGGCCGGTTCCGACCAATGATTTGACCACACATTAGAGAAGACTCCCTGCAAAATTTCAGCTCGATATCTTCAAAACTGTGGGAGGAGATAGCATATTCTCTGACAGACGGACTGACGGACATGGCTATATCAACTCGTCTTGTCGAGCTGATCAAGAATATATATACTTTATGGGGTCCCCCTCCCCTCCTTCTTGCTGTTACAAACTTCAGGACAAAGTTATAATACTATTCATTTGCGTGAAGAGTATAAACATGGTGCCTTTTAAAACTATTCAATATTAATGTTTATGCATAGATTAAAACAAAAAAAAAAAATCAAAAATCATCTATTGTAATGCTCTTTTTTAGTGATTGTAATCATAAACTAACTAAACGAAACAAAAAGACATGCTTCCTTCTAAAACTATTCATTATTAATTTTTATGCAAAGATATAAAAAAAAACAAAAATCATCCATTGAAATGCTCTTTTTTAGTGAAAAAGTAACATAAACTAACTAAAAGAAACAAAAAATCATGGTTCCTTTTAAAAAGATTCAATTTTAATTTTTATTCATAGATTTTAAAAAAATATATAAAATCATCCATTGAAATCCCCTTTTTTAGTGATTGTTATCATAAACTAACTTAAAGAAACAAAAAAACATGGTTCTTATTAAAAATATTCAATATTAATTTTAATGCATTATTTTTATGAAAAAAAAAAACATGGTTCCTTTTAAAAATATTCAATATTAAATTTATGCATAAATTAAAAAAAAAATTAAAAATCATCTATTGAAATGAACTTTTTTAGTGAACGTTATCATAAACTAACTAAAAGAAACAAAAAACATGGGTGCTATTAAAACACTAATATTTATGTTTTTGCATAGATTTAAAAAAAATCTAAAATCATCCATTGGAATGCTCTTTTTTGGTGTATGTAATTATAAACTAACTAAAAGAAACAAAAAAAACATGGTTCTTTTCATAAATATTCAATATTAATTTTTATGCATAGATTTAAAAAAAATCTAGAGTCATCTATTGAAATGTTCTTTTCAAGTGTATGTAATCATAAACTAACTAAAAGAAACAAAAAACATGGTTATTTTTAATGATATTCAATAATGATTTTTATGCTTAGATTTTAAAAAATCTAAAACCATCCATTGAAATGTTCTTTCATAGTGTATGTAATCATAAACTAACTAAAAAAAACATGATTCCTCTTAAAAATATTCATTATTAATTTTTATGCATAGATTTTAATAAATTTAAAATCATCCATTGAAATGTTCTTTCATAGTGTATGTAATCATAAACTAACTAAAAGAAACAAAAAAACATGGTTCCTTTTTAATATATTCAATATTAATTTTTAAGGATAGATTTAAAAAAAAAATCAAAAATCATCCATTGAAATGCTCTTTTTTGGTGTATGTAATTATAAACTAACTAAAAGAAACAAAAAAAACATAGTTGTTTTCATAAATATTCAATATTAATTTTTATGCATAGATTTAAAAAAAATCTAGAGTCATCTATTGAAATGTTCTTTTCAAGTGTATGTAATCATAAACTAACTTAAAGAAACAAAAAACATGGTTATTTTTAATGATATTCAATAATGATTTTTATGCTTAGATTTTAAAAAATCTAAAACCATCCATTGAAATGTTCTTTTATGGTTTATGTTATCAGAAACTTACTAAAAGAAACAAAAAAAAACATTGTTCATTTTCAAAATATTCAATATTGATTTTTATGCTAATCGCTAAGATTATATAAAAATGAATATATGGGAGAAATTTTTAAAAATTTAAAAAAAAATATCAAAAATCATCCATTTAAAAAAGAGATCAGCTTGTACTAATCTTCTAGAATTTACTTGCTTAGTTAATCATGGTTTTGTGAAACACTCTCAAACCGATGTCATTTATACTGACTTTAGTAAAGCTTTTGACTCGGTTAACCACAATCTGCTCTTGTTCAAATTGTGTCTAATGGGTTTTCCTACGAGTCTTCTTCTTTTTTGGATTAAGTCGTATTTAACAGATAGAACTCAGCGGGTCTTGTTTAAATCTTCTAGGTCCGATCTTAGTCAAGTTTCCCCCAAGGCAGTCATATTGGTCCTCTTTTGTTCATTCTTTTCATTAATGATCTCCCCTCATCGATTTCATACTCTCGGGTACATATGTACGCCGATGATGTTAAATTGTGTCTTTCTTATAATGAGCCTACCTGTCATGACCTATTACAGGCTGATATGAACTCACTACAGTCTTGGTGTTTGCTGAATCTGCTTTTGCTCAATTGTTCTAAATGTAAGTATGTATGACTTTTCATCGTAGTAAACCTCATTTGTTTACTTACTCGATTGATAACGTCCAATTAGCACGTGTCTCACTTTTTAACGACCTAGGTGTTCTTTTCGATCCTAAACTCTGTTTCATCCAACATATCTCTACTGTCGTTAATAAGGCGAAAGGTGTTTTTGGATTCATTAAACGCTGGTCTGGTGTATTATGTACTAATTCTAATAATCTTTATCACGTCCTCTCACCTGAAATTTCTCTCTCGACACTTAACTCAAACATTCTGCACAACCTACATGGAACTGAGAACGTACATCGGCTTGGATAGTCGTTCTGGATGGTCGGATTGCGCTCTTCAGAATTAAAGTCTCTGACCACAAATGGCAGTGAGCAGGGGCATAGCCTGCATTATGCAAATAAATTTCCCCCCACCGTGTCAGAGACTTCTTAGAACTAATTTATCATTTTGCTTTTTTTTTATCTTCTTATTAATGAAGTTTTTTTTAAATTAATTATTTTGTATTTGTTATATTATATGTATTTTTCTTTATATTATATTATTATTTTGCTTTTTTTTTCTCTTCTCCATTAATGAAGTTTTTTTTTCCAATTTTATATTTTTTTTGAAATTTTTATATTATTTTTATATTTTATTGATATATATAATTTTATTATTTTTTTTTTATGAATTTTTTTTGTATTTTTATCTAACTATTACTTAAATAACAGATATTTGTTATTAAATAAATAAATAAATAAATGCTCTTTTTTAGTGAATCTAATCATAAACTAAGTAAAAGAAACGAAAAAAAAAAAAAAATGGTTCCTTTTAAAGATATTCAATATTGATTTTTATGCATAGATTTAAAAAAGAATTTAAAATCATCCATTGAAATGTTCTTTTTTAGTGTATGTACTCATGGTTCATTTTACAAATATTCAATATTGATTTCTATGCATAGATTTAAAAAAAATCTAGAAACTAACTAAAAGAAACAAAAAACATGGTTCATTTTACAAATATTGAATATTAATTTTTATGCATAGATTTCAAAAAAATCTGAAATCATCTATTGAAATGTTCTTTTGTAGTGTATGTCATCATAAACTAACTAAAAGAGACAAAAAAACATGGTTCTTTTTAAAGATATTCAATATGCATAGATTTAAAAAAAAATCTAAAATCATCCATTGAAATGCTCTTTTTTTTGTGTATGTAAATATAAACTAACTAAAAGAAACAAAAAAAACATGGTTGTTTTCATAAATATTCAATATTAATTTTTATGCATAGATTTAAAAAAAATCTAGAAACTAACTAAAAGAAACAAAAAACATGGTTAATTTTACAAATATTGAATATTGATTTTTATGCATAGATTTCAAAAAAATCTGAAATCATCTATTGAAATGTTATTTTGTAGTGTATGTCATCATAAACTAACTAAAAGAGACAAAAAAACATGGTTCTTTTTAAAGATATTCAATATGCATAGATTTAAAAAAAATCTAAAATCATCCATTGAAATGCTCTTTTTTGGTGTATGTAAATATAAACTAACTAAAAGAAACAAAAAAAACATGGTTGTTTTCATAAATATTCAATATTAATTTTTATGCATAGATTTAAAAAAAATCTAGAAACTAACTAAAAGAAACAAAAAACATGGTTAATTTTACAAATATTCAATAATGATTTTTATTCATAGATTTTAAAAAATCTAAAACCATCCATTGAAATATTCTTTTATAGTTTATAACAAAGGAAAAAAACAAAAAAACATGGTTCGTTTTAAAAATATTCAATATTAATTTTTATGCATAGATTTAAAAAATATCAAATCATCCATTGAAATGTTATTTTGTAAGGTATGTAATCATAAACTAACTAAAAGAAACAAAAAAACATGGTTCCTTTTACAAATATTCAATATTGATTTGTATGCAAAGATTTAAAAAAAAACTAAAATCATCCATTAAAATATTCTTTTATAGTGAATGTACTCATAAACTAACTAAAAGAAACAAAAAACATGGTTCATCTTACAAATATTGAATATTGATTTTTATGCATAGATTTCAAAAAAATCTGAAATCATCTATTGAAATGTTATTTTGTAGTGTATGTCATCATAAACTAACTAAAAGAGACAAAAAAACATGGTTCTTTTTAAAGATATTCAATATGCATAGATTTAAAAAAAATCTAAAATCATCCATTGAAATGCTCTTTTTTGGTGTATGTAAATATAAACTAACTAAAAGAAACAAAAAAAACATGGTTGTTTTCATAAATATTCAATATTAATTTTTATGCATAGATTTAAAAAAAATCTAGAAACTAACTAAAAGAAACAAAAAACATGGTTAATTTTACAAATATTGAATATTGATTTTTATGCATAGATTTCAAAAAAATCTGAAATCATCTATTGAAATGTTATTTTGTAGTATATGTCATCATAAACTAACTAAAAGAGACAAAAAATCATGCTTCTTTTTAAAGATATTCAATATGCAAAGATTTAAAAAAAAATCTGAAATCATTCATTGAACTGTTATTTTGTAATGTTTGTAATCATAAACAAACTTAAAAAAAAAAAAAATCAGTAAACAGCGGTATAGTCGAGTATACTCGACAATACAAACCCTGCACAAATGGTAGGCGGTGCCACTCCCTCAATCTACAAAAACATATTGATCTGACGTTGCTTATTTAAATAGTGTTGAAAATATCAAGAAAATCGGTCAAAAAATGTGGATTCTACTAAAAATTTAATTTTGTCGGCCTCTGAGGGGTAGCCATCAAAGAGAGGGGAAATTTGTGGTATGCAGTTTTTAAGATGTATTGTTTGCTGTGGGGATATAGCTTTTTTAAGAAAAATACTAGGGGTGGAGAAATTAAGGGGAGTCGGTAAAATTGTGGTTTGCAGTTTTGTAGAGTTACTCATTCTGAGTCTACATACCTACTTTCATTTTTCTAACTCTTTGGATGTTTGAGTTATAGCATTTTCAAAAAGAGGGTGGTGCTGAATGGTCGGCAAGGAGTGGGCGTGGAACAAAACCATTCAAACTTGATCTGCTGCCGAGCATCACGATTCTACCCACCAAATTTCAAATCGCTAGCTCTTATAGTTTCCGAGAACCATTGGTGAGGACGGACGGACGGACAGACGGAGAGATGGACAGTCGGACGTACGTGGCTTAATCAATTTCTCTTGTCGTCCCGATCAAGAATATATATACTTTATGGGGTCCCCCTCCCCTCCTTCACAGCGTTACATACATTTGGCTTTTGCGCAAACACAATATACACAGTATGTGTATAGGGTATAAACATGGTTCCTTTTAAATGTATTCAATATTAAAATTTTTGCATAGATTTAAAAAAATAAAAAACCATCCATTGAAATGCTCTTTTAGGGTGAATGTAATCATAAACTAACTAAAAGAAACAAAAAACCATAGTTCCTTTTAAAATATTCAATATTAATTTTTATGCATAGATTTTAAAAAATCTAAAGTCATCCATTGAAATGTACTTTTGTAGTGTATGTAATCATAAACTAACTAAAAGAAACAAAAAAAAATAGTTCCTTTTAAAAATATACAATATTAATATTTTAGGCATAGATTAAAAAAAAAAAAAAAAAACCATCCATTGAAATGCACTTTTGTAGTGTTTGTAATCATAAACTTACTAAATGAAACAAAAAAACATGGTTCCTTTTAAAATATTCAATATTATATCTTATGCATAGATTTAAAAAAAAAAAAAAAACATCCATTGAAATGCTCTTTTAGAGTGAATGTAATCATAAACTAACTAAAAGAAACAAAAAACCAAAGTTCCTTTTAAAATATTCAATATTAATTTTTATGCATAGATCTTAAAAAATCTAAAGTCATCCATTGAAATGTACTTTTGTAGTGTATGTAATCATAAACTAACTAAAAGAAACCAAAAATCATGGTTCCTTTTAAAAAAGATTCAATTTTAATTTTTATGCATAAATTTAAAAAAAATATAAAATAATCCATTCAAATGTTCTTTTGAAGTGTATGTAATCATAAACTAACTAAAGGAAACAAAACCAGTAAGGACGCTAACTTCAGCAAGGCTGAAGCTTAAATACTCTTCACGCTTATTTCTTATGCCACACTTATTTTTTTGACTGAATATATTTTCACTTCATCTAATTAGCCCATATACAAATTTTCAGTGTTTTTGCTTATTGGGTACCGGAGATATGCAATTTATTGAATTTTGGTAAAAGTGGTCGTAACCATGCCCATTTTTTTCATGTCAATTGGTTGAGAAACAAAAAAGATTTCCATACAACGACATGAATATTGCTTCTCTTCCTCTTCTTCATTTTGTATGGCAGGTACCAGTTCCAGTTGCCCGATCTCAATGAAACTTTCAGGCATTTAATCGAACTATATAAAACTACTAAGTTTAAAATTTCAGCCTCCTATCATACAAACCAAAAATTTTTCCATACAACGACGTTAAATCTTAATTTCTCTTCCTCTTCTTCATTTTGTATGGCAGCTACCAGTTCTAGTGGCCCGATCTTAATGAAGGCATTTCAGGCATTATGTCGGACTATGTTAAACTACTATGTTTGAAATTTCAGCCCTCTATCTTCCAAAACAAAAAAGTTTTCCATATATCGATTCAAATTTGTTTTTCTTCTTCATTTCGTATGGGGGCTACCAGTTCCAATAATCCGATATGGCCAGTTCCGACCAATGATTTGACCACACATTAGAGAAGACTCCCTGCAAAATTTCAGCTCGATATCTTCAAAACTGTGGGAGGAGATAGCATATTCTCTGACAGACGGACGGACAGACATGGCTATATCAACTCGTCTTGTCGAGCTGATCAAGAATATATATACTTTATGGGGTCCCCCTCCCCTAATTCTTGCTGTTACAAACTTCAGGACAAAGTTATAATACTATTCACTTGCATGAAGAGTATAAACATGGTGCCTTTTAAAACTATTCAATATTAATGTTTATGCATAGATTAAAACAAAAAAAAAATCAAAAATCATCTATTGTAATGCTCTTTTTTAGTGATTGTAATCATAAACTAACTAAAGGAAACAAAAAAAAAAAACATGCTTCCTTCTAAAACTATTCATTATTAATTTGTATGCAAAGATTTAAAAAAAAAACAAAAATCATACATTGAAATGCTCTTTTTTAGTGAAAAAGTAACATAAACTAACTAAAAGAAACAAAAAATCATGGTTCATTTTAAAAAGATTCATTTTAATTTTTATTCATAGATTTTAAAAATATTTAAAGTCATCCATTGAAATGTACTTTTGTAGTGTATGTAATCGTAAACTAACTAAAAGAAACAAAAAGTCATGGTTCCTTTTAAAAATATTCAATATTAAATTTAATGCACAGATTTTAAAAAAATATATAAAATCATCCATTGAAATCCTCTTTTTTAGCGATTGTTATCATAAACTAACTAAAAGAAACAAAAAAACATGGTTCTTATTAAAAATATTCAATATTAATTTTAGTGCATTATTTTTATGAAAAAAAAACATGGTTCCTTTTAAAAATATTCAATATTAAATTTATGCATAAATTAGAAAAAAAAATGAAAAATCATCTATTCAAATGATCTTTTTTAGTGAACGTTATCATAAACTAACTAAAAGAAACTAAAACCAGTAAGGACGCTATAGTCGAGTATACTCGACAATATAATACCCTGCATACACAGTAGGTGGTGAAACACCCTAAATCTACAAAAAAATGTTGATTTGACATCGCCCGATCGAATATTGTTCAAAATATCAAATAAATTGGTCAAAAAAAGTGGAATTTACGAAAAATTTGAGTTTGTAGGTCATTGAGGGGTAACTTTCGAACAGGGGGCAATTTTGTGGTATGCAGTTTTAAAGATATGTATTTACTGAGCTTGTATACAAAATTTCATGTTCATACCTTTATTAGTTTTGGAGATATTGCTTTTTACAGAAAACAACTGGGGGAGGGGAAATCAAGGGGAGGGGGAAAAATTGTGGTATGCAGTTTTGTAGAACTCTTCATGCCGAGTCTACATACCGACTTTCATGTTTCTATCTCTTCGGGTGTTCGAGTTATAACGTTTTCAAAAAGTGGGCGGTGCTGGTTGGGCGGGAAGGAGTGGGCGTGGCACTAAACCATTCAAACTTGATGGAGTGCCAAGCATTACGAGTCTACCCTCCAAATTTCAAGTCTCTAGCTTTTACAGTTTCCGAGAACCATTGGTGAATACAGACGGACGGACGGACGGACGGACGGACGGACAGACGGACAGGGCTCAATCGATTTCTCTTGTCATCCTGATCAAGAATATATACACTTTATGGGGTCCCCCTCCCCTCCTTCTATGCGTTACATACATTTCGTTCAAACAAACTTAATATACCCTGACACACTGTATGTGCAGGGTATAAACATGGGTGCTTTTAAAACACTAATATTAATGTTTTTGCATAGATTTAAAAAAAATCTAAAATCATCCATTGGAATGCTCTTTTGTAGTGTATGTTATTATAAACTAACTAAAAAAAACATGATTCCTCTTAAAAATATTCATTATTAATTTTTATGCATAGATTTTAATAAATTTAAAATCATCCATTGAAATGTTCTTTCATAGTGTATGTAATCATAAATTAACTAAAAGAAACAAAAAAACATGGTTCCTTTTTAATATATTCAATATTAATTTTAATGGATAGATTTAAAAAAAAATCAAAAATCATCCATTGAAATGCTCTTTTTTAGTGTATGTATTTATAAACTAACTAAAAGAAACAAAAAAAACATGGTTGTTTTCATAAATATTCAATATTAATTTTTATGCATAGATTTAAAAAATATCTAGAGTCATCTATTGAAATGTTCTTTTCAAGTGTATGTAATCATAAACTAACTAAAAGAAACAAAAAACATGGTTATTTTTAATGATATTCAATAATGATTTTTATGCTTAGATTTTAAAAAATCTAAAACCATCCATTGAAATGTTCTTTTATGGTTTATGTTATCAGAAACTTACTAAAAGAAACAAAAAAAAAACATTGTTCATTTTAAAAATATTCAATATTGATTTTTATGCTAATCGCTAAGATTATATAAAAATGAATATATGGGAGAAATTTTTAAAAATTTAAAAAAAAATATCAAAAATCATCCATTTAAAAAAGAGATCAGCTTGTACTAATCTTCTAGAATTTACTTGCTTAGTTAATCATGGTTTTGTGAAACACTCTCAAACCGATGTCATTTATACTGACTTTAGTAAAGCTTTTGACTCGGTTAACCACAATCTGCTCTTGTTCAAATTGTATCTAATGGGTTTTCCTACGAGTCTTCTTCTTTGGATTAAGTCGTATTTAACAGATAGAACTCAGCGGGTCTTGTTTAAATCTTCTAGGTCCGATCTTATTCAAGTTTCTTCTGGTGTCCCCCAAGCAAGTCATATTGGTCCTCTTTTGTTCATTCTTTTCATTAATGATCTCCCCTCATCGATTTCATACTCTCGGGTACATATGTACGCCGATGATGTTAAATTGTGTCTTTCTTATAATGAGCCTACCTGTCATGACCTATTACAGGCTGATATGAACTCACTACAGTCTTGGTGTTTGCTGAATTTGCTTTTGCTCAATTGTTCTAAATGTAAGTATGTATGACTTTTCATCGTAGTAAACCTCATTTGTTTACTTACTCGATTGATAACGTCCAATTAGAACGTGTCTCACTTTTTAACGACCTAGGTGTTCTTTTCGATCCTAAACTCTGTTTCATCCAACATATCTCTACTGTCGTTAATAAGGCGAAAGGTGTTTTTGGATTCATTAAACGCTGGTCTAAAGAATTCAATGACCCTTATATCACCAAACTTCTTTTCACGTCACTTGTACGTCCTATTCTCGAATACTGCTGTTGCGTATGGTCTCCACAATACAAGAAATATCAAGATCGCATTGAATCAGTTCAGAAGCAATTTCTCCTCTTTGCGCTTCGTGGCCTGAATTGGAATCGTAATGTCAGACTACCGTCATACCATGATAGGCTCGCACTTATTGACCTTCCATCTCTGTCCCAACGCAGGATTGTTTTAGGGACGGTTTTTCTTCATAAGCTTGTTGTTGGTTTAATTGACTCTTCAGACCTACTCAATCGGATTTGTTTTAGTGTACCACGACGTACTACCAGAAACTATGTCCCTTTAACTTTGCATAGATGCACAACTAACTATGCACTTCATGATGCGTTTCGTGTATTATGTACTAATTATAATAATCTTTATCATGTCCTCTCACCTGAAATTTCTCTCTCGACACTTAACTCAAACATTCTGCACAACCTACATGGAACTGAGAACGTACATCGGCTTGGATAGTCGTTCTGGATGGTCGGATTGCGCTCTTCAGAATTTAAGTCTCTGACCACAAATGGCAGTGAGCAGGGCCTTAGCATGCATTATGCAAATAAATTTCCCCCCACCGTGTCAGAGACTTCTTAGAATTAATTTATCATTTTGCTTTTTTTTTATCTTCTTATTAATGAAGTTTTTTTTTAAATTAATTATTTTGTATTTGTTATATTATATGTATTTTACTATATATTATATTATTATTTTGCTTTTTTTTTCTCTTCTCCATTAATGAAGTTTTTTTTTCCAATTTTATATTTTTTTTTGTAATTATTATATTATTTTTATATTTTATTGATATATATATAATTTTATTATTTTTTTGTTTTTTTTTTTATGATTTTTTTTTGTATTTTTATCTAACTATTACTTAAATAAGAGATATTTGTTATTAAATAAATAAATAAATAAATGCTCTTTTTTAGTGAATCTAATCATAAACTAAGTAAAAGAAACGAAAAAAAAATGGTTCCTTTTAAAGATATTCAATATTGATTGTTATGCATAGATTTAAAAAAGAATTTAAAATCATCCATTAAAATGTTCTTTTTTAGTGTATGTACTCATGGTTCATTTTACAAATATTCAATATTGATTTCTATGCATAAATTTAAAAAAAATCTAAAATCATCCATTGAATATTCTTTTATAGTGAATGTAATCATAAACTAAATAAAAGAAACAAAAAATATGGTTGTTTTTATAAATATTCAATATTGATTTTCATGCAAAGATTTATAAAAAAATCAAAAATCATCCATTGAAATCTTCTCTTGTAGTGTATGTTATTATAAACTATATAAAAAAAAAACAAAAAAAAACATGGTTGCTTTAAAAAATATTCAATATTGATTTTTATGCATAGAATTTAAAAAAATCTAAAATCATCCATTGAAATGTTATTTTGTAGTGTATGTAATCATAAACTAACTAAAAGAAAGGGCTATGCTCCGGTTTTCATTTACTTTTGCGTTTTACGTTTTCAAAAAAATCACGTGATTTCAATTTTGTGTGCTCCGAAATCCGTAACTTTTGAGTTATCGAAAATTGTAAGTCTCTGGTTATATGTCAAATATTTATTGTAAAGAAGTTGTGACATTTAAAAAGTAAACAACATTGATGGAAAAAAATCGCAGAGCACCAAATTTTCTATTGACAAAGACATTGAAAAGCCTTTTCAGCAACTTTTATTCAATAAAGGACGTTTTCGCGGACATAAAAACCTACCAGCTGTCTTTTAAATCGGGCCGTGCTGGACACGGCACTGAAAGTTCAGCGAACACTTGGATAGCCACGCGCATCACTAGCTGTATTTTTGCTAACCTGGCACTATAAGCTAGTACACTAGCTTGCCAACCGTCAGCTTTCGCATGCTGAAAATTAAAGGAAAATAAAACAATTTGTTCATAACAATGCCGTTAACATTTGCAATTTTCTTGTTATGAAGAAAAATGATGATGGAAAATCCGCAAAATTTGGCCTTTGACATTTATGGAAATATGTATATATCTTTATTATACTATTTTGACGCAATACCTAACGTTGGATAACATGACAAACATATCCTATGCATTGCAGGGAGTTAAGTTGGCCAATAGACCTTAAGGTTTTGTTAACAATCTAACTTGTAGAAATGTCTTCAAGCTTATGTTCATTTGTTTATTTAAATGGCTAAATGTCTTTGTCATCCTTATATGCATGTGTTTTTTGAATGTCAACCTCTTGTATTCATCCCGATTTTCCTGGCTGATTTTTATATGTAACAGCCATATTTTTCTCGGAAATCTCTTTTGGTTGATGATATGTCAAGCAATCTGGATTGAAGAGTCCACCTTCTATGAGGCATCCGCACTTGAAACAAAACAAAGCTCTACTAAAATTTGAAGTGCTGTTAAGCATATCATCGTTAACTTTATTGGAATACAATTTGTTTCTCTTGAACTACTCTAGCTTCAGTGCGTTGCATAAACTTCATTTAGAATGGCTTTAGACGAAAGTGGTCTCGTTTGATTGTTTTGAAGGCAATTGTTTGACAACTGCTTCCAATAATTATTTGCAATCATTGACAAAATAATTTTAAATGACAGTTAACTACTGGGTTGTTTGCATACATATCGATGGAATTTTACTTTTCAATCCACAAAATCAAAAGATGCCGTTTTTAAATCGTAAAAAAATGTCGTTTTACGAATTTCGGAGCACTGACTTTTACGAATTTGAATCAAATTTGTGAAATTCTTACAAAATTGTGAACCGAAGCATGCCATATTATTTCGAAATCGTAAAAAAAAGTTCGTTTTACGAATTTCGCAGCACTTACTTTTACGAATTTCAGTCGAAAACGTAAAATCCTCGTGGAAGTGAAAACCGGAGCATAGCCCAAAGAAATATATTTTCCTTTTTAAAAATATTCAGGGCTAAAAATATGTAAAAATGAGTAAATGGGTGAAATTTTTCAAAATTTATAAAAAAAAATCAAAAATCATCCATTGAAAAGCTCTTTTTTAATGAATGTAATCATAAACTAACTAAAAGAAACAAAAAAACATGGTTCTTTTTAAATATATTAAATATTGATTTTCATGCATAATTTAAAAAAAAATTTAAATCATCCATTGAAATGTTCTTTTGTAGTGTATATCATCATAAACTAACTAAAAGATAAACTAACTAAAGATATTCAATATTGATTTTTATGCTAAGGCTGAAGAATATATAAAAACCAGCAAGGGCGGCATAGTAGAGTATTCTCAACTATATAATACCCTGTACACACATACCTATGTTTATGACATGTTAAACTTTCGCCGACAGCCAAAGCAGTGTACTGCGTTATGGATTGTGTATTTGGTAAGGTAAGGCTCAGAGCGCAATGTTGGATTTTGTTACAAAGCATTGCTGCAAAATTTTAGTTTGTTGGTATGCAGTTTTAAAGAGGTATGTTAACTGAGTTAGCATACAAAATTTCAGCATTGTATTTTTTATACATTAGGACATACAGCACCTTTAAGAAAAACCAGTAAGGACGCTATCTTCAGCAAGGCTGAAGCTATAATACTTTTCACGTTGTGTCACTATAAAAGAAACTAAATGAATAGCTTTCATGCCTCCCTAACAACATAACTGTAAGGTTTCAAGTCAACTGGTTAAAAAACAAAAAAGTTTTCCATACAACGGGTCAAGTTTGGCTATAAGTGGGCGTGGCCATACCCACTTTCGGTCAAAGTAGTTTTCATGCCTCCCTAAGAATATAACTGTAAAATTTCAAGTCAATTGGTTAAAAAACAAAAAAGTTTTCCATACAACGACATTAATCTTGCTTCTCTTCCTCTTCTTCATTTTGTATGGCAGGTATCAGTTCAAGTGCCCGATCTCAATGAAACTTTCAGGCATTTAGACTACATACAACTACTATGTTTAAAATTTCAGCCCTCTATCTTACAAGACAATAAAAATTTTCATACAATGATTCAAGTTTTGTTCAGTTTAGTTCTTCTTTTTGTATGGGGACTAACAGTTCCAATGGTCCGATATGGCTGGATCCGACAAATGAGTTGATTGCACAAATAAGAAATGTCTGTGCAAAATTTCAGCTCGATATCTTAAGAACTGTGGGAGGAGATTGCATAAGTACAGGCAGACGGACGGACAGACGCGCATGGCTAAATCAACTCGTCTTGTTGTCCTGATCAAAAATATATATACTTTATATAGTCGCATCTGATTATTTCTATGAGTTACAAACTTCAGCACAAACTTATTATATTATTCACTAACGTGGAGAGTATAATGACTTTTGGTTGTGCTCGATGGGCGGGAAGGAATGGGCGTGGCAAAAATTCCTTTAAATATGATCTAGTGTTCGCCACACGAGTCTATCTTCCGAATTTCAAGTCTCTAGCTTTTATAGTTTTCGAGAACCATTGGTGAGGATGGACGGACGGACAGACAGGGCAATTCGTCTTGTTATCCTGATCAAGAATATATATACTTTATAGGGTCCCCCTCGCCTTCTTCTATGCGTTACATACAAACCGTCTCAAGCACAGTGTGTGCACAGGGTATAATGAATAAATGGGAGAAATTTAAAACATTTTTTTTTTAAATCAATAATCCATAAAAAAAATAGTTATTTTTAAAAATATCTTATGTAGTGAATGTACTCATAAACTTACTAAAAGAAACAGAAAAACCCGATTCATTTTAAAAAATACTTAATATTTATTTTTATGCTCAGCGCTGAGAAAATATAAAAATTAATATATTGGAGAATTTTTTAAAATTTAAAAAAAAAAATTCAAAAATCATCCATTGAAATGATCTTTTGTAGTGTATGTCATCATAAACTAACTAAAAGAAACAAAAAAACATGGTTCTTTTTAAAGATATTGAAAAGTGATTTTTATGCATAGATTTAAAAAAAAAAATCTAAAGTCATCAATTGAAATATTCTTTTATAGTGAATGTACTCATAAACTAACTAAAACAAACAAAAAACATTCATTTTACAAATATTCAATATTGATTTCATGCACAGATTAAAAAAAAAATCTAAAACCATCCATTAAAATATTTTTTTATATTGTGTGTAATCACAAACTAACTAAGAGAAACAAAAAAGCATGGTTCATTTTAAAAAATATTAAATATTGATTTTTATGCTCAGCGCTGAGAAAATACAAAAATTAATCTATGGGAGAAATTTTTAAAAATTAAAAAAAAAACAAAAATCAAAAATCATCCATTGAAATGTTCTTCTGTAGTGTCATAAACTAACTAAAGGAAACAAAAAAACATGGTCCCTTTTAAAAATAGTCAAATTTAATTTTTATGAACACATTTAAAAAAAAATTTTAAATCATCATAAACTAAAAACTAAAAGAAACAAAAAACATGGTTCATATTTCAAATATTCAATAATGATTTTTATTCATAGATTTTTTTTTTTTTTTTATTGTACAGAGGGAAAACATTAATCAGCCCAGAGGCTATAAAACATTGTTGTAGGGAGTTTAAAAATTACAGCTTGTGATCTTAGTAAGTTGGGGTATAGTACGTTTAGTTGTGAGTGGAAAGGTCGTTTGGGTGGAGTCTTTTTAAGCGTCTATGAAGTGATGGTGTGATAAGACCTTCCGCAAGCGGGTTTGGGTGAGTAGACAGCTTCTCATTGTATCGACTGCTGTGGAAATTAATTTCCTCGAGGACAGAAGATACGTTTAGGTCAGCGTGTAGCGTCTGGTTTCTGACAAACCACGGAGCGTTGGTGATGGTCCTGAGTGCCTTATTTTGGACAACCTGCACTTTCCTGCGATTGGTGGCACATGCTGTTCCCCATAATTGGATTCCGTATTTCCATGAAGGAGCGATCACCTGTTTGTAAATTAGCAGTTTATTTTCCAGGCTCAATTTACTTCTTTCGCCAAGAAGCCAATGAAGTTTCTTTAATTTGGCTGAGCAGGAACGGGCTGTGACTTCAAGGTGTTTCTTCCAAGTCAGGCGCTTGTCAAGATGGAAACCCAAGTACTTCACAACTGTGCAATGTGGGATCGCGACGCCGTTAAGCGTGATAGCAGGGGTTGCATCTCTCCCTAGGCTAAATGTGCACAGTTGCGATTTACTTGGGTTGATTTTAATGTTCCATCTTGTGCACCATGACTCCAGACGACACAGGTGCGACTGTAGCTGGGATGCAGCAATCGTTGGCGATTTGTTTGAACACAGAATCGCTGTGTCATCTGCATAAGTAGCAAGTAAGGAGCAGTTGGAGTCAGGGAGTGGCATGTCAGCGGTGTACAGCGTAAATAGCACTGGGGCTAGCACACTGCCTTGGGGGACGCCTGCTTCAATAGGGTGTATTGATGAATTTGAGTCTCTGTATTTAACGAAGAAGCTCCTGTTTCGCAGAAAAGAGCTTAGTATGGCGTAGAATGCAGGTGGGAGGAGGTCCTTTATTTTGTGCTGCAAACCCTGTAGCCAGACGCGATGGAAAGCTTGTTCTATATCCAGGAATGCGCCGACGCAATATTCTTTGTCTTCAAGCGCAGCTAGAATATGGTGTACAACTCGATGGACTTGTTCCGGGGTACCATGATGAGCCCTTAAGCCAAATTGGTGATTAGGTATGGCGTTTCGGCTGCCCAATACTGCCAGTACTCTACCAAGAAATATTCTTTCGAATATTTTGGAGAATGCCGGCAGCAAGCTTATCGGTCTATAGGACGCGACAAGGTTCTCCGGCTTGCCAGGTTTAGGGATCATTACGATTGCGGCACACTTCCATTGGGTGGGAAAGTGGCCGATACGTAACATCGCGTTGAAAAGAATCACTAAGAGCATCACCCCTTTGTGAGGGAGACTCTTAGCAACTCTGCCGTCAATGCCATCGTACCCCGGAGACTTTTTGGATTTGAGTCCATTTAGCTGAAGGCGCACCTCAGAGGGTGATATAGATTTGATCGGAGCTGAAGGTGGAGAGAGCTGTTGGAGACGATTCAATGTCTTGCTGACCGAGGAAGAAGCAGCCAAATTAAAAGTTTGAACCTTTGGGACAGTTCGTCCGCGAAAGCAGTAGCCTTTTCGAGGTCGCTACGACACCAAATGTTATTAGCATTCAAAAGAGGTGCGTAACGATGAGGTTGCCTTTTGACGCATTTTGTGGCTCTTCACAGATTGAAGCCCGACGTCTTGTTTGGGTCTGCGTTTCTCAAAAGATCATCGAAATAAGCGGATCTTTCCTCTTGTAGACGTGCTTTGAGCTGAAGGGCAGCTCTGCGCCAGGCAGATTTATCTAGCTCGTTTCGGGTATGCATGAATCTTCTACGTAGGCTTCGTTTGTGCCTCACCAAGTCCAGGGTCACAGCTTTTAAATGAGGCTGGATTGGACTGGAAGGAACAGGCGAGGGGCCTTTCTTACAAGCGTGGGCAACAGCAGCGTAAATGTTATGATTGAAAATTTCAACTGCATCGTCCAAATCTTCTGGAGATGAAATTTCGATGTTAAGATTTATGCGAGTGTCCAGGATAGTTCGGAAGATGTCCAGATTTGCATGTGGTGGTAGTAGTTTTTGCGATTTGGGGTAAACTTCTGCTGCTATCCGATAGTTAACTAACAGTGGGAGGTGATCTGAGGCGAGGTCAGACAATTCAGCAATTGTAAGTCGGTCGTAAGGTATACCAGCGTAGATGGCGAAGTCGAGCACATCAGGCAGGCGTCTTGTGTCGCTTGGGAAGTGTGTAGGTGATCCCGTAGTCAGGACTTCTCTCCGCGAGTGTATAATAGCGTTGAAAAGCTGTCGTCCTCTAGGCGTTGCCAATCTGGAACCCCAAAAGCGATGCTTTGCATTCCAATCGCCACCAATCAGGAACTTTGGAGTAAGCTCGTCGAAAAGAACATTAAACTGTCTCTCCAGGATGATGCATCTAGGGGGAGAGTACACTGCGGCAATGACCAATTCGCCATGATCAGTGGCGATTTTAATAGCAGCACATTGCATCCAGGGTTCACGTATTGGTGACATGGGCGAGTTTCTTAATCCAGCGCGAATCAAAACAGCGGCACCTCTACACGCTTGGTTATCGTCCGGGTTGTTTGCCAGATGCAGTTCATAGCCAGGTATTTTAAAATGAGACCTAGATGTAAAATGGGTCTCACTTAGTAGCATGATGTCTATATTGTGTTGTTGTACAAAAAGGCGGAGCTCATTCCAAATGGCGATGCAAAGACCTATTTGGTGAATTGATTGGTAATAATCGCTGTCAATAGCTCCATCATGTTTGTTTGGCATTCGAGCATCCGCTCAATTTTAGCTAGAAGTGCATCGAAGCGGGCGTCGATGGATGGCGATGATGGCTGAGATGGCTGTTGCTGAGACCGAAGATTGATTTCAGCTACACGCTGTCTTGGATCAATTCTTGGTGCCTGTGGAGGACGGTTATTTCTTGCAGCATCTGCATAAGAAAAGTGCGCAACTCTTGTCGCTTCAGACTGCGCTGGAACAGTGGTCAGCGGTTGGCGTTTTGGTTGGCTGCTACGTTTCTTGGAAACTAGCTCTTGATAAACGAAACAACCTTTGTAGTTAGCCGTGTGTGGTTCGTCGCAGTGTGCACATTTTGGTGGTTGATCCAACGTTTTTGTGCAATTTGAAGATGGGTGACTACCACCACACTTGACGCAGCGGTAATTTTTTCGGCAGTAACGTTTGGTGTGACCAAATTTCTGGCAGCGGTGACATTGGGGGAGATCGTTGGGCCGACGAGGTGGTTCGACTGAGACAACTTGGCGGCATAATCTTTTCACTTCGAAGATGGACTTGTTTTTTGCAGCTGGAGCGAGTTCGACAAACAATATATTCAATGGACCTTTGTTGTTTCGGCTTTTTGGTCGATGAATATTGCGGACGTTATGACCAAATTCAGCGATTCCCTCTATTATGTGCGAATCAGGAGTGGAGTGATGCAATCCTCTGATGACTGCCCTGTATGAGCGTTCCTCTTTTAGTTGGTAAGAGTGAAACGGCAGACCGAGTGTGTCCAGAAGAGCAACAATTTGGCGATAAGCTGCTGCAGCGCTAAGAATATATAAAAATTAATATATGGTAGAAATTTTTAAAAATTTTAGAAAAAATTAAAAATCATCCACTGAAATGCTCTTTTTTAGTGAATGTAATCATAAGCTTACTAAAAAAACATGGTTCCTTTTTAAGATATTCAATATTGATTTTTATGCATAGATTTAAAAAAAATCTAAAATCATCCATTGAAATGTTCTTTTGTAGTGTATGTCATCATAAACTAACTAAAAGAAACAAAAAAAAAACATGGTTCTTTTTAAAGATATTCAATACTAATTTTTATGCATAGATTTAAAAAAAAAAATCTCAAATCATCCATTGAATGTTCTTTTGTAGTGTATGTAAGTATTAACTATCTAAAAGAAACAAAAAATCATGGTTCCTTTTAAAAATATTCAATATTAATTTTTATGCATAAATTTAAAAACAAATCAAAAATCATCCATTTAAATGTTCTTTTTTACAATCCGTCAATACCCTAATACACAGTGTGTGTACAAGGTATAATGAATAAATGGGAGAAATTAAAAAAAAAAATTTTTAACATTCAATAATAATCCATTGAAGTTCTCTTTTTTAGTGAATGTAATCATAAACTAACTAAAAGAAACCAAAAACATGGTTCCTTTTAAAGATACTCAATATTTATGCATCGATTAAAAAACAAAAAAGTTTTCCATACAAAGGGTCAAGTTTCAGTATAAGTGCGCGTAGCCATGCCCATTTTTGGTCAAAATAGTTTTCATTCCTCCCTAAGAATATAACTGTAAAATTTCAAGTCAATTGGTTAAAAAACAATAAAGTTTACCATACAACGGGTCAATTTTCGCTATAAGATTTAAAAAAAAATCTAAAGTCATCAATTGAAATATTCTTCCATAGTGAATGTTCTCATAAACTTACTAAAACGAACAAAAAACATTCATTTTACAAATATTCAATATTGATTTTATGCACAGATTAAAAAAAAATCTAAAATCATCCATTAAACTATTTTTTTATAGTGTATGTAATCACAAACTAAGTAAAGGAAACAAAAAAAACATGGTTCATTTTAAAAAATATTTAATATTGGTTTTTATGCTCAGCGCTGAGAAAATATAAAAATTAAAAATCATCCATTGAAATGTTCTTTTGTAGTGTATGAAATCATAAACTAACTAAAAGAAACAAAAAATCTTGGTTTCTTTTTAAATATATTCAAATTTAATTTTTATGAACAGATTTAATAAAAAATGTAAAGTCATCCATTGAAATGTACTTTTGTAGTGTATGAAATCATAAACTAACTAAAAGAAACAAAAAATCTTGGTTTCTTTTTAAATATATTCAAATTTAATTTTTATGAACAGATTTAAAAAAAAAATTTTAAATCATCATAAACTAAACTAAAAACTAAAAGAAACAAAAAAACATGGTTCTTATTTCAAATATTCAATAATGACTTTTATTCATAGATTTTAAAAAATCTAAAACCATCCATTGAAATATTCTTTTATAGTTTATAACAAAAGAAATAAACAAAAAAAACATGGTTCATTTTAAAAATATTCAATATTAATTTTTATGGATAGATTTAAAAAAAAAAATCAAAAGTCATCCCTTTAAATGCTCTTTTTTGGTGTATGTAATTATAAACTAACTAAAAGAAACAAAAAACATGGTTATTTTTAATGATATTCAATAATGATTTTTATGCTTAGATTTTAAAAAATCTAAAACCATCCATTGAAATGTTCTTTTATGGTTTATGTTATCAGAAACTTACTAAAAGAAACAAAAAAAAAAATATTGTTCATTTTAAAAATATTCAATATTGATTTTTATGCTAATCGCCAAGATAATATAAAAATGAATATATGGGAGAAATTTTTAAAAATTAAAAAAAAAAATATCAAAAATCATCCATTTAAAAAAGAGATCAGCTTGTACTAATCTTCTAGAATTTACTTGCTTAGTTAATCATGGTTTTGTGAAACACTCTCAAACCGATGTTATTTATACTGACTTAAGTAAAGCTTTTGACTCGGTTAACCGCAATCTGCTCTTTTTCAAATTGTATCTAATGGGTTTTCCTACGAGTCTTCTTCTTTGGATTAAGTCGTATTTAACAGATAGAACTCAGCGGGTCTTGTTTAAATCTTCTAGGTCCGATCTGATTCAAGTTTCTTCTGGTGTCCCCAAAGGAAGTCATATTGGTCCTCTTTTGTTCATTGTTTTCATTAATGATCTCCCCTCATCGATTTCATACTCTCGGGTACTTATGTATGTTATGGTGTTTGCTGAATTTGCTTTTGCTCAATTGTTCTAAATGTAAGTATGTATGACTTTTCATCGTAGTAAACCTCATTTGTTTACTTACTCGATTGATAACGTCCAATTAGAACGTGTCTCACTTTTTAACGACCTAGGTGTTCTTTTCGATCCTAAACTCTGTTTCATCCAACATATCTCTACTGTCGTTAATAAGGCGAAAGGTGTTTTTGGATTCATTAAACGCTGGTCTAAAGAATTCAATGACCCTTATATCACCAAACTTCTTTTCACGTCACTTGTACGTCCTATTCTCGAATACTGCTGTTGCGTATGGTCTCCACAATACAAGAAATATCAAGATCGCATTGAATCAGTTCAGAAGCAATTTCTCCTCTTTGCGCTTCGTGGCCTGAATTGGAATCGTAATGTCAGACTACCGTCATACCATGATAGGCTCGCACTTATTGACCTTCCATCTCTGTCCCAACGCAGGATTGTTTTAGGGACGGTTTTTCTTCATAAGCTTGTTGTTGGTTTAATTGACTCTTCAGACCTACTCAATCGGATTTGTTTTAGTGTACCACGACGTACTACCAGAAACTATGTCCCTTTAACTTTGCATAGATGCACAACTAACTATGCACTTCATGATGCGTTTCGTGTATTATGTACTAATTATAATAATCTTTATCACGTCCTCTCACCTGAAATTTCTCTCTCGACACTTAACACAAACATTCTGCACTACCTACATGGAACTGAGAACGTACATCGGCTTGGATAGTCGTTCTGGATGGTCGGATTGCGCTCTTCAGAATTTAAGTCTCTGACCACAAATGGCAGTGAGCAGGGGCATAGCCTGCATTATGCAAATAAATTTCCCCCACCGGGTCAGAGACTTCTTAGAATTAATTTATCATTTTGCGTTTTTTTTATCTTCTTATTAATGAAGTTTTTTTTTAAATTAATTATTTTGTATTTGTTATATTATATGTATTTTTCTTTATATTATATTATTATTTTGCTTTTTTTTCTCTTCTCCATCAATGAAGCTTTTTTTTCCAATTTTATATTTATTTTGTAATTTTTATATTATTTTTATATTTTATTGAAATATATAATTTTATTATTTTTTTGTTTTTTTTTTTATAAATTTTTTTTGTATTTTTATTAAACTATTACTTAAATAACAGATATTTGTTATTAAATAAATAAATAAATAAATGCTCTTTTTTAGTGAATCTAATCATAAACTAAGTAAAAGAAACAAAAAAAAAATGGTTCCTTTTAAAGATATTCAACATTGATTTTTATTTATAGATTTAAAAAAAAATTTAAAATCATCCATTAAAATGTTCTTTTTTAGTGTATGTACTCATAAACTAACTAAAAGAAACAAAAAACATGGTTCATTTTACAAATATTCAATACTGATTTCTATGCATAGATTTAAAAAAATTTAAACTCATCCATTGAAAAGCTCTTTTTTAATGAATGTAGCACTAGTAATGAGCACTTACTTTTACGAATTTAAGTCGAAAACGTAAAATTCTCGTGAAAGTGAAAACCGGAGCATAGCCCAAAGAAATATATTTTCCTTTTTAAAAATATTCAGGGCTAAAAATATGTAAAAATGAGTAAATGGGTGAAATTTTTCAAAATTTATAAAAAAAAATCAAAAATCATCCATTGAAAAGCTCTTTTTTAATGAATGTAATCATAAACTAACTAAAAGAAACAAAAAAACATGGTTCTTTTGAAATATATTCAATATTGATTTTCATGCATAATTTAAAAAAAAAATTTAAATCATCCATTGAAATGTTCTTTTGTAGTGTATATCATCATAAACTAACTAAAAGATAAACTAACTAAAGATATTCAATATTGATTTTTATGCTAAGGCTGAAGAATATATAAAAACCAGCAAGGGCGGCATAGTAGAGTATTCTCAACTATATAATACCCTGTACACACATACCTATGTTTATGACATGTTAAACTTTCGTCGACAGCCAAAGCAGTGTACCACGTTATGGATTGTGTATTTGGTAAGGTAAGGCAGGGCTCAGAGCGCAATGTTGGATTTTGTTACAAAGCATTGCTGCAAAATTTTAGTTTGTTGGTATGCAGTTTTAAAGAAGTATGTTAACTGAGTTAGCATACAAAATTTCAGCATTTTGGTTAAAAAACAAAAAAGTTTTCCATACAACGGGTGAAGTTTGGCTGTAAGTGGGCGTGGCCATACCCACTTTTGGTCAAAATAGTTTTCATTCCTCCCTAAGAACATAACTGTAAAGTTTCAAGTCAATTGGTTAAAAAACAAAAAAAAATGTCTTCTCTTCCTCTTCTTCATTTTGTATGGGAGCTAACAGTTCCAGTTTCTTGATCTCAATGAAACTTTCAGGCATTTAGTCGGACTATGTAAAACTACTATGTTTAAAATTTCAGCACTCTATCGTACAAAACAAAAAAGTTTTCCATACAACGATTCAAGTTTTGTTCATTTTTCTTCTTCTTTTCGTATGGGAGCTACCTGTTCCAATAATCCGATCATGCTGGTTCCGACGAATGATTCATCGTAATAAATTCTAAGACTTGTGAAGGAGTGAAATTCCGTAGTGAATTCACCCTTCACAGCAACTCAACCGATCGGTGTTTACAAAGTGTAGCGCTCACTTCGCTGTTAGTTAACAGCAGTGTAACAGACTGGATGTTAGCAACATTTCGTTAGGACGATCAGCTGATCGGGCTTACATGACAAAGTGCATTGGAAACGAACAAAATTACACCGTTGGGGTGAATGACCAGCTTCAAGGTTTTGAATAATTGGCGCCAAATAACGGGCGACAAAAGGAAGGATACCGTTGGCGGCAGGCAGCCTAAGGTTGAAGGCAACTTGAACCACCGGTGACATGGGAGTTGGTTTCGGGAGACTAAAACGGCAACACGTGCGATAGGGAAAAAGTACCTGGTCGGAAGTTGGTGTATTGAATTGTAAAGTGAAGTAAAACCGTGCTTAGGATAAGCAAAACGGTCGCCGTGCGAGACCACATAAAATCGCAAGCAGCATCGTTTACAACATGTGCGACATGAGGCAACGGAGGTGCAAAATATTGGCAGCATCGGCCCCGTCGAAGACAGTTCCTCAACGAACCCAGCAGCAGACTCCTGCAGCGTATGTAAGCAGCAGCAGGCACCGTGACAGCATATGGACATCGAGCAGCAGTCGCCACCAGGATAAAGCTAGGGCTATTTGTTAAGTTCTGCATTGTAACGTAGATTGTAACGTAGGTTAAGGTAACCAATGCAGGAGTCAGGGACTAGTCAGTAGCGTTAAGTGATATCTGTTTTTCGTTTCATATGAATTATAGCCTACACATGTTTAGCCAAAACAGTTTTCACCTTCTTTAAAGCATTCTAAGCCAAAGTTAATAGGTACAGCGCAGGTGGCAAACGTTACCAATTCACGCAGGGTCTTTTATATAAATCAATTAAATTTATGTAAAAACGGACTCTGTCGGCGAGCTATTCCCAGCCTTTGAACCGGGTAGAACCGGGAGTCCTTTACAGACTCTGTGCAAAGTTTCAGCATGATAGCTTCAAAACTGAGGGACTAGTTTGCATACATACAGACAGACCGACAGACAGACAGACGGACATGACTAAATCAACTCGTCTTGTCGTCCTGATCGCGCATAAGACGCGAAAAGGATCATGAAGGGCAAAGTTAGTTGTGCATCTCTGTAAGGCTAATGGAACGAAATTACTAGTTGTACGCCTTGGGACACAAAAACTAAGTTGACTAAGGAGGTCGGTAGAATCAATTAGGCCAACAACAAGTTTATGAAGAAAAACGGATCCTAAAACAATTCTGCGATGTGCCAATGATGGAAGGTCTATAAGAAGGAGCCTATCCTGGTATGAAGGCAACCTTCTGCTAGGATCCCAGTTTAGGTTACGGAGAGCAAATAAGAGGAACTGCTTCTGAATTGACTCAATACGATCTTGGTGGATTTTATACTGTGGGGCCCAAACACAGCAACAATATTCCAGAAGTGGGCGTACAAATGACGTGAAGAGGACTTTTGTGATGTAAGGGTCATTGAATTCCTTAGACCAACGCTTAACGAATCCAAAAACCCCTTTCGCCTTATTAACAACAGTAGAAATTTGAAGACTGAAGTTAAGTTTTGGGTCGAAAATAACACCGAGGTCATTAAAGTTGGAAACACGCTCTAATTCGACATTATCTATCGTATAAGTAAACAAGTGGGGAGTACTTCGATGATAAGTCATGAACTTGCACTTAAAACAGTTGAGATATAGTAAGTTAGACAAACACCAAGAGTGAAGTGAGTCCAGATCAGAATGCAATTGAATATGTGAAGACGAGTTATTGTATGACAAACACAATTTGACGTCATCAGCATACATTAGAACGCGAGAATACGACAACGCAAGTGGGAGATCATTAATAAAGAGATTGAATAAAAGTGGACCAAGATGACTACCTTGGGGAACACCAGATGTGACTTGAACAAGATTAGATAAAGAAGAACGAAACAAGACACGTTGAAATCTGTTCTTTAAGTAAGATTTAATCCATCTTAAAAATGACGGAGGAAGCCCCAGAAGGTATAACTTCAACAGAAGGAGATCATGATTAACCGAGTCAAAAGCTTTACTGAAATCAGTATATATGACATCGGTTTGAAATCGCTTAACGAAGCCACAATTAACAAAGCAAGTGAATTCAAGTAGGTTAGTGACCGCTGACCTTTTTTTAAGAAATCCATGTTGAGATGGTGAAATGACGGATTTGCAGAAATGTTGCATACTACCTATGACAATTTTTTCAAGTAATTTGGGTATAGCCGACAATTTGGAAATACCTCGATAATTAGCGACATCCGATTTGTTACCTTTTTTGTGAAGTGGAATGATAAAAGATTCCTTCCAAATCGGCGGAAATGAGCCACATAGAAGCGAAAGGTTAAAAAGCTTAAGTAAGGGCTTGCATAAAGAGTTTGCACACATTTTAAGCACACAACTAGGAACGTTGTCAGCACCAGGGGAATAAGAACTTTTGAGAGTCATCAAACTTTGGACAATATGCTCCTCCTCAAGTAGAGGGAGAACAAAGTTATTAATACGATGAATAGGATATGGGTATGAGGAATGGGTAAATTCTGCGGAAGAGTACGTCGTTTGGAAGAACTCTCCAAATAGATTTGCAATTCCAAGATCGTCGCTAGCCTGCTTTTCTCCAAGATGAAGCGACGACGGGTACAGCCCTGATCTACGCTTAGAATTAACAAAGCTGTAAAACCGTTTAGGATCGCGCTTGAATTGGGCTTTACATTTATTCAAATAAATTTCATAGCACACGCTATTATGTGTTAAAAATTGAGAGCGGGCAACCGAATAACTTGTAAAATCAACCGACGATCCAGACTTCTTAAATTTCTTATAAAGTCTCGATTTGACATTTTTTAACATTGCAAGGTGATGAGTGAACCATGGTGGCTTTAACGTGACAATTGGGGGGGGACACAAAGGAACACAAGATGCAAAGATAGCATTAAGGGTATCATAAAAAAAATCAGCGGCAGAAGACATATTTTCACAGCAATATAGGAATGACCAATCCGTCTCATTAATGAGGGAATTCATTTGCACAAAATTAGCTTCACGAAAGCAGAGACGACCTGGGGGAGATGTGAACGACGGTATACGAGACAAGTTAGAGATACAAAGAGCGATTTCAAAAGTAGGGTGGAAACTGTCTTCAGGTAGAGATACTGGGTGACACCTTGACACAACCATACTACTGGAGTCATTACTAAACACAAGATCAAGTGATCTGTTAAGTGCATTGACTACGAAATTAAGTTGAAACAACGGGAGTTCAAGCAGAATATCGAGAAAATCAAGTTGACCAGAAGGAAGTAAAAAATTTGACTCATTGTTGAATGACCAAGAGATGTTAGGAAGATTAAAATCACCAAGCACGATAAGAAAATCCCTATCATGGGTAAGGTCATAAATTGATTTAATCGCTACTGCATGCTTAGAATAAATTTCAAAGGTAGAACCAGGCGGAATGTATGAGCATGAAACAAAAATAGACAAGTGAGCAAGACTAATTTTTATACAGACGAATTCAATATCATCAGGCAGATTGGTATAAACAATTTCAGAGCGAAGACTACAACCAACAGCAATAAGAACTCCGCCTCCACGACGATCAGGGCGATCACGTCCATAGGAAACATATCTATTACAAAATATCTCATTATTCAGAACACTAGGATTTAACCAAGTTTCTGTGAAGACAATAATGTCGACATCTAATATAAAACTATCCTTATGCAAGTTGCAAAGTTTAGACAAAAGGCCCCTTACATTTTGGTATACAAAAGTAAGGCGTTCAGAAGACGAACTTAGTTTTTTATACTTTTCACTTATGTGAAATAGTATATTAACTTTGTCACGGAGTTTGTAACAGATCGAAATATTAATTTCCGACTATATAAAGTATATATATTCTTGATCAGGACGACAAGACGAGTTGATTTAGCCATGTCCGTCTGTCCGTCTGTCCGTCTGTCCGTCTGTCTGTCTGTCTGTCTGTCTGTCTGTATGTATGCAAACTAGTCCCTCAGTTTTGAAGCTATCGAGCTGAAACCTTGCACAGAGTCTTAGAATTTATTACGATGAATCATTCGTCGGAACCAGCATGATCGGATTATTGGAACAGGTAGCTCCCATACGAAAAGAAGAAGAAAAGTGAACAAAACTTGAATCGTTGTATGGAAAACTTTTTTGTTTTGTACAATAGAGTGCAGAAATTTTAAACATAGTTGTTTTACATGGTCCGACTACATGCCTGAAAGTTTCATTGAGATTGGACATCTGGAACTGGTAGCTCCCATACAAAATGAAGAAGAGGAAGAGAAGCCATATTCACGTCGTTGTATGGAAAACTTTTTTGTTTCTTAACCAATTGACTTGAAATTTTAAAGTTATGTTCTTAGGGAGGAATGAAAACTATTTTGACCAAAAGTGGGCGTAACCACGCGTAGCCACGCCCACTTATAGCGAAAATTTACCCGTTGTATGGAAAACTTTTTTGTTTTTTAACCAATTGACTTGAAACTTTGCAGTTATGCTCTTAGGGAGGAATGAAAACTATTTTGATCAAAAGTGGGCGTGGCCACGCCCACTTATAGCTTAACTTGACCCTTTGTATGGAAAACTTTCTTGTTTTTTAACCAATTGACTTGAAACTTTACAGTTATGTTCTTAGGGAGGAATGAAAACTATTTTGACCAAAAGTGGGCGTAACCACGCGTAGCCACGCCCACTTATAGCGAAAATTGACCCTTTGCATGGAAAACTTTTTTGTTTTTTAACCAATTGACTTGAAACTTTACAGTTATGTTCTTAGAGAGGAATGAAAACTATTTTGACCAAAAGTGGGCGTAGCCACGCCCACTTATAGCGAAAATTTACCCGTTGTAATGAAAACTTTTTTGTTTTTTAACCAATTGACTTGAAACTTTGCAGTTATGCTCTTAGGGAGGAATGAAAACTATTTTGATCAAAAGTGGGCGTGGCCACGCCCACTTATAGTTTAACTTGACCCTTTGTATGGAAAACTTTCTTGTTTTTTAACCAATTGACTTGAAACTTTACAGTTATGTTCTTAGGGAGGAATGAAAACTATTTTGACCAAAAGTGGGCGTAGCCACGCCCACTTATAGCGAAAATTGACACTTTGTATGAAAAACTTTTTTGTTTTTTAACCAATTGACTTGAAACTTTACAGTTATGTTCTTAGAGAGGAATGAAAACTATTTTGACCAAAAGTGGGCGTAGCCACGCCCACTTATAGCGAAAATTTAGCCGTTGTATGGAAACCTTTTTTGTTTTTTAACCAATTGACTTGAAACTTTGCAGTTGTGCTCTTAGGGAGGAATAAAAACTATTTTGACCAAATGTGGGCATGGCTACGCCCACTTATCGCAAAACTTGAACCGTTGTATGGAAAAATTTTTTGTTTTTTAACGAATTGACTTGAAACATTACAGTTATGTTGTTAGGGATGCATGAAAACTATTCATTTAGTTTTTTTTATAGTGACACAAAGTGAAAAGTATTATAGCTTCAGCCTTGCGTTACTGGTTGAGACTGTTTTTGGGGCAGAAGATGAAGCACCAATAACTACAGGTCGAGATCTCCTCTTTGGCTTGAATTCATGGACCACCATGTGTGCGGGCCAAAATGATGGATCGCACAGCAAATCAAATGCATCATTTGGTACACTGATTTTAAAAGATGAAATCTCTCTTGGTTGAGAGAATGAAAATTTTAAAATTTGTACATCAACATTTGCCTTACTTGCGATGTATTTTGCAATCGCCTCACAGGTGGTATCCGAAGAAAGCCGTGAGATGAAAACCTGTTTCCGAGGGGCAACGACAGAAAGGGGTTCAAGTTGAGGCGTGCCCTCAACGACCGCGGACTGTGTCACAAAGGAACACTCTGGAACAGGCTCAGAATCGACAGCTGAGATGGACTCAGCAGCTGGCAAACCAGGCAGACTCGGTGGAGGTGGAGTCATCGACAATGCAGGCTGAAGCACAGTCTTGGCCTTAGATTTTTTACGCTTTGGATGGACACCTATTGAAGATTGGGGGGAAGTGGGCTTGGGTTGATTGGCACTATTACCACCATTACTTCCTCCATCAGCTGTAGCCAGATCAGATGGTGTAGTAGGATCAGGAATAGAATGGATAGGAACAACAATAGGATGAACAGGAGATAAAGGAGCTGGAAGTACAAGCGGTGGAGGAGCAAGAAGGGAAAAGGGGGAAGGTTATAAGGACACAAGAGGCGGCTCAAAGTCGTAATTGCTGAGAAGTTCTGAACTAGCGTCAAACTCAGAAGCTAATTCAGAAGACAACTTGTGCAACTTTAAAAATTTCTCACGCACACGCCGATACATGATCGAGAAATCCGTTTGCCGCTTTAAACATGCCGGGCATGACCATTTATAGCCACCGCAGAAAGACTTTGGGTCACTATAAAGCCGGTCGTAATCACGGCCTGTAATGCCAGCGCATTTAAAATGGCAAACATTATCACAAAGCCAGCAAAGAATGGCACGCTTATTGTCCCCATCAAATGTGTTTTTGTTTTTGCACGAAATATTGCAACAACTCATGATGGACTTCGAGATAAACGACGAAAAAAAAAAAAAAAAAAAAAAAAATGATAGTGAAAATGGCACACAAAAGGCAGGAGATGTATAAACACCCTAACAAAACAATGTTGTGTAAACGGGGTTTTGGAAAGTTAGGTGAGCAATGAACACAAGAGAGCGCGAGCAGAAGGTACGCAAACAAATGCACTTGACACTGTAAGTCGCACCAAC
Organism: Phortica okadai; assembly: GCA_034638295.1. Lineage (NCBI taxonomy): Eukaryota > Metazoa > Arthropoda > Insecta > Diptera > Drosophilidae > Phortica > Phortica okadai. Next base: position 23,857,495 of record CM067851.1, on the reverse strand, counting down.
AATTTTTAAAAACAGAAAAAAAAAAAAAACAAAAACTAACGAACAGATGTTCGACTCAAAAGAAATAGACACAACGCACGGGAATAACAACAAGAAAAACCAAATGAGAAATGCTTACCGATTGCAAAAACAACAAAGAGAAGACAGCCGTCTGAGTAAACAAAAATATAAAAAATTGATACACTGACGCCACTCAAAATAATTGAATTTGTGAAATTAAAAATTAACCAAACACAGATTTAGCACAGCTAGCAAATAGCTTCACTAGGCACAGTATAATTAATATGTTAATAATCTTATATAGGGTAGAAAAAGGAAAATAATTAATTATCTAGAGCTAAGAGCAAAGACAACCGTCTCACTTGAAATCACACACGAAAATGAGCACAAACTTATAATACTATTCACTAACGAGAAGAGTATAATGACCTTTGGTTGTGCTCGATGGGCGGGAAGGAATGGGCGTGGCAAAAATTCCTTTAAACATGATCTAGTGTTCGCCACACGTCTATCTTCCGAATTTCAAGTCTCTAGCTCTTATAGTTTTCGAGAACCATTGGTGAGGATGGACGGACGGACAGACAGGGCAATTCGTCTTGTTATCCTGATCAAGAATATATATACTTTATAGGGTCCCCCTCGCCTTCTTCTATGCGTTACATACAAACCGTCTCAACCACAGTGTGTGCACAGGATACAATGAATAAATGGCAGACATTTAAAACATTTTTTTTTTTTAAATCAATAATCCATAAAAAAAATCGTTCTTTTTAAAAATATTCAATATTAATTTGTATGCATAGATTTAAAAAAAAAAATTTAAACTTATACATTGAAATATTCTTTTGTTGTGAATGTACTTATAAACATACTAAAAGAAACAGAAAAACCCGGTTCATTTTAAAAAATATTAAGTATTGATTTCTATGCTCAGCGCTGAGAAAATACAAAAATTAATATATGGGAGAAATTTTTAAAAATTTAAAAAAAAAAATTAAAAAATCATCCATTGAAATGTTCTTTTGTAGTGTATGTCATCATAAACTAACTAAAAGAAACAAAAAAACATGGTTCTTTTTAAAGATATTCAATAGTGATTTTTATGCATAGATTTAAAAAAAAAAATCTAAAGTCATCAATTGAAATATTTTTTCATAAACTAACTAAAACAAACAAAAAACATTCATTTTACAAATATTCAATATTGATTTCATGTACAGATTAAAAAAAAAATCTAAAACCATCCATTAAAATATTTTTTTATATTGTATGTAATCACAAACTAACTAAAAGAAACAAAAAAACATGGTTCATTTTAAAAAATATTAAGTATTGATTTTTATGCTCAGCGCTGAGAAAATACAAAAATTAATATATGGGAGAAATTTTTAAAAATTTAATAAAACAAAAAATCAAAAATCATCCATTGAAATGTTCTTTTGTAGTGTCAGAAACTAACTAAAGGAAACAAAAAAAAATGGTTCCTTTTAAAAATATTCAAATTTAATTTTTATGAACAGATTTAAAAAAAAAATTTTAAATCATTATAAACTAAACTAAAAACTAAAAGAAACAAAACCAGTAAGGACGCTATCTTCAGCAAGGCTGAAGCTATAATACTTTTCACTTTGTGTCACTATAAAAAAAACTAAATGAATAGTTTTCTTGCCTCCCTAACAACATAACTGTAATGTTTCAAGTCAATTCGTTAAAAAACAAAAAATTTTTCCATACAACGGTTCAAGTTTTGCGATAAGTGGGCGTAGCCATGCCCACATTTGGTCAAAATAGTTTTTATTCCTCCCTAAGAACATAACAGTAAAGTTTCAAGTCAATTGGTTAAAAAACAAAAAAGTTTTCCATACAAAGGGTCAATTTTCGCTATAAAAGGGCGTGGCCACGCCCACTTTTGATCAAAATAGTTTTCATTCCTCCCTAAGAGCATAACTGCAAAGTTTCAAGTCAATTGGTTAAAAAACAAAAAAGTTTTCCATACAACAGGTCAATTTTTGCTATAAGTAGGCGTGGCTACGCCCACTTTTGGTCAAAATAGTTTTCATTCCTCTCTAGGAACATAACTGTAAAGTTTTAAGTCAATTGGTTAAAAAACAAAAAAGTTTTCCATACAAAGGGTAAATTTTCGCTATAAAAGGGCGTGGCTACGCCTACTTTTCGTCAAAATAGTTTTCATTCCTCCCTAAGAACATAACTGTAAAGTTTCAAGTCAATTGATTAAAAAACCAAAAAGTTTTCCATACAAAGGGTCAAGTTAAGCTATAAGTGGGTGTGGCCATGCCCACTTTTGATCAAAATAATTTTCATTCCTCCCTAAGAGCATAACTGCAAAGTTTCAAGTCAATTGGTTAAAAAACAAAAAAGTTTTCCATACAACGGGTCAATTTTCGCTATAAGTAGGCGTGGCTACGCCCACTTTTGGTTAAAATAGTTTTCATTCCTCCCTAAGAACATAACTGTAAAGTTTCAAGTCAATTGGTTAAAAAACAAAAAAGTTTTCCATACAAAGGGTCAAGTTAAGCTATAAGTGGGCGTGGCCACGCCCACTTTTGATTAAAATAGTTTTCATTCCTCCCTAAGAGCATAACTGAAAAGTTTCAAGTCAATTGGTTAAAAAACAAAAAAGTTTTCCATACAATGGGTCAATTTTCGCTATAAGTGGGCGTGGCTACGCATGGCTACGCCCACTTTTGGTCAAAATAGTTTTCATTCCTCTCTAAGAACATAACTGTAAAGTTTCAAGTCAATTGGTTCAAAAAAAAAAAAATTTTCCTTACAACGGGTAAATTTTCGCTATAAGTGGGCGTGGCTACGCGTGGTTACGCCCACTTTTGGTTAAAATTGATTTCATTCCTCCTTAAGAACATAACTTTAAAATTTCAAGCCAATTGGTTAAGAAACAAAAAAGTTTTCCATACAACGACGTGAATATTCCTTCTCTTCCTCTTCTTCATTTTGTATGGGAGCTACCAGTTCCAGATGTCCAATCTCAATGAAACTTTCAGGCATGTAGTCGGACCATGTAAAACTACTATGTTTAGAATTTCAGCACTCTATTGTACAAAACAAAAAAGTTTTCCATACAACGTTTCAAGTTTTGTTCACTTTTCTTCTTCTTTTCGTATGGGAGCTACCTGTTCCAATAATCCGATCATGCTGGTTCCGACGAATGATTCATCGTAATAAATTCTAAGACTCTGTGCAAAGTTTCAGCGCGATAGCTTCAAAACTGAGGGACTAGTTTGCATACAGACAGACAGACAGACAGACGGACAGACGGACATGACTAAATCAACTCGTCTTGTCGTCCTGATCAAGAATATATATACTTTATATAGTCGGAAATTAATATTTCGATCTGTTACAAACTCCGTGACAAAGTTAATATACTATTTCACATAAGTGAAAAGTATAAAAACATGGTTCATACTTCAAATATTCAATAATGATTTTTATTCATAGATTTTAAAAAATCTAAAACCATCCATTGAAATATTCTTTTATAGTTTATGATAACAAAAGAAAGAAACAAAGAACCAGTAAGGACGCTATCTTCAGCAAGGCTGAAGCTATAATACTTTTCACTTTGTGTTACTATAAAAAAAACTAACTGAATAGTTTTCATGCATCCCTAACAACATAACTGTAATGTTTCAAGTCAATTCGTTAAAAAACAAAAAATTTTTCCATACAACGGTTCAAGTTTTGCGTTAAGTGGGCGTAGCCATGCCCACATTTGGTCAAAATAGTTTTTATTCCTCCCTAAGAACATAACTGTAAAGTTTCAAGTCAATTGGTTAAAAAACAAAAAAGTTTTCCATACAAAGGGTCAATTTTCGCTATAAGTAGGCGTGGCTACGCCCACTTTTGGTCAAAATAGTTTTCATTCCTCCCTAAGAACATAACTGTAAAGTTTCAAGTCAATTGGTTAAAAAACAAAAAAGTTTTCCATACAACGGGTCAATTTTCGCTATAAAAGGGCGTGACCACGCCTACTTTTGATCAAAATAGTTTTCATTCCTCCCTAAGAGCATAACTGCAAAGTTTCAAGTCAATTGGTTAAAAAACAAAAAAGTTTTCCATACAACGGGTCAATTTTTGCTAGAAGTAGGCGTGGCTACGCCCACTTTTGGTCAAAATAGTTTTCATTCCTCCCTAAGAGCATAACTGCAAAGTTTCAAGTCAATTGATTAAAAAACCAAAAAGTTTTCCATACAAAGGGTCAAGTTAAGCTATAAGTGGGTGTGGCCATGCCCACTTTTGATCAAAATAATTTTCATTCCTCCCTAAGAGCATAACTGCAAAGTTTCAAGTCAATTGGTTAAAAAACAAAAAAGTTTTCCATACAACGGGTCAATTTTCGCTATAAAAGGGCGTGACCACGCCTACTTTTGATCAAAATAGTTTTCATTCCTCCCTAAGAGCATAACTGCAAAGTTTCAAGTCAATTGGTTAAAAAACAAAAAAGTTTTCCATACAACGGGTCAATTTTCGCTATAAGTAGGCGTGGCTACGCCCACTTTTGGTTAAAATAGTTTTCATTCCTCCCTAAGAACATAACTGTAAAGTTTCAAGTCAATTGATTAAAAAACAAAAAAGTTTTCCATACAAAGGGTCAAGTTAAGCTATAAGAGGGCGTGGCCACGCCCACTTTTGATCAAAATAGTTTTCATTCCTCCCTAAGAGCATAACTGCAAAGTTTCAAGTCAATTGGTTAAGAAACAAAAAAGTTTTCCATACAACGGGTCAATTTTCGCTATAAGTGGGCGTGGCTACGCCTGGCTACGCCCGCTTTTGGTCAAAATAGTTTTCATTCCTCCCTAAGAGCATAACTGCAAAGTTTCAAGTCAATTGGTTAAAAAACAAAAAAGTTTTCCATACAACGGGTCAATTTTCGCTCTAAGTAGGCATGGCTACGCCCACTTTTGGTTAAAATAATTTTCATTCCTCCCTAAGAACATAACTGTAAAGTTTCAAGTCAATTGGTTAAAAAACAAAAAAGCTTTCCATACAAAGGGTCAAGTTAAGCTATAAGTGGGCGTGGCTACGCCTGGCTACGCCCACTTTTGGTCAAAATAGTTTTCATTCCTCTCTAAGAACATAACTGTAAAATTTCAATTCAATTGGTTAAAAAACAAAAAAGTTTTCCATACAACGGGTAAATTTTCGCTATAAGTGGGCGTGGCTATGCGTGGTTACGCCCACATTTGGTCAAAATAGATTTCATTCCTCCCTAAGAACATAACTTTAAAATTTCAAGTCAATTAGTTAAGAAACAAAAAAGTTTTCCATACAACGATATGAATCTTGCTACTCTTCCTCTTCTTCATTTTTGCAGGTATCAGTTCAAGTGCCCGATCTCAACGAAACTTTCAGGCATTTAGACTACATAAAACTACTATGTTTAAAATTTCAGCCCTCTATCTTACAAGACAATAAAAATTTTCATACAATGATTCAACTTTTGTTCAGTTTAGTTCTTCTTTTTGTATGGGGACTAACAGTTCCAATGGTCCGATATGGCTGGATCCGACAAATGAGTTGATTGCACAAATAAGAAGTGTCTGTACAAAATTTCAGGTCGATATCTTAAAAACTGTGGGAGGAGATTGCATAAATACAGGCAGACGGACGGACAGAAGCACATGGCTAAATCAACTCGTCTTGTTGTCCTGATCAAAAATATATATACTTTATATAGTCGCATGTGATTATTTCTATGAGTTACAAACTTCAGCACAAACTTATAATACTATTCACTAACGAGAAGAGTATAATGACCTTTGGTTGTGCTCGATGGGCGGGAAGGAATGGGCGTGGCAAAAATTCCTTTAAACATGATCTAGTGTTCGCCACACGTCTATCTTCCGAATTTCAAGTCTCTAGCTCTTATAGTTTTCGAGAAACATTGGTGAGGATGGACGGACGGACAGACAGGGCAATTCGTCTTGTTATCCTGATCAAGAATATATATACTTTATAGGGTCCCCCTATTAAATCAATAATCCATAAAAAAAATCGTTCTTTTTAAAAATATTCAATATTAATTTGTATGCATAGATTTAAAAAAAAAATTTAAACTTATACATTGAAATATTCTTTTGTAGTGAATGTACTCATAAACATACTAAAAGATACAGAAAATCCCGGTTCATTTTAAAAAATATTTGATATTTATTTTTATGCTCAGCGCTGAGAAAATATAAAAATTAATATATGGGAGAAATTTTTAAAAATTTAAAAAAAAAAAAATTAAAAAATCATCCATTGAAATGTTCTTTTAGTTAGTGTATGTCATCATAAACTAACTAAAAGAAACAAAAAAACATGGTTCTTTTTAAAGATATTCAAAAGTGATTTTTATGCATAGATTTAAAAAAAAAAATCTAAAGTCATCAATTGAAATATTCTTTTATAGTGAATATACTCATAAACTAACTAAAACAAACAAAAAACATTCATTTTACAAATATTCAATATTGATTTCATGTACAGATTAAAAAAAAAATCTAAAACCATCCATTAAAATATTTTTTTATATTGTATGTAATCACAAACTAACTAAAAGAAACAAAAAAACATGGTTCATTTTAAAAAATATTAAGTATTGATTTTTATGCTCAGCGCTGAGAAAATACAAAAATTAATATATGGGAGAAATTTTTAAAAATTTAAAAACAAAAAATCAAAAATCAGCCATTGAAATGTTCTTTTGTAGTGTCAGAAACTAACCAAAGGAAACAAAAAAAAATGGTTCCTTTTAAAAATATTCAAATTTAATTTTTATGAACAGATTTAAAAAAAAAATTTTAAATCATTATAAACTAAACTAAAAACTAAAAGAAACAAAAAAACATGGTTCATACTTCAAATATTCAATAATGATTTTTATTCATAGATTTTAAAAAATCTAAAACCATCCATTGAAATATTCTTTTATAGTTTATGATAACAAAAGAAAGAAACAAAAAAACATGGTTCATTTTAAAAATATTCAATACTGATTTTTATGCATCGATTTAAAAAAAATCTAAAATCATCTATTGAAATGTTCTTTTGTAGTGTATGTTATCATAAACCAACTAAAAGAAACAAAAGAATATGGTTCATTTTAAAAATATTCAATACTGATTTTTATGCTCAGCGCTAAGAAGATATAAAAATTAATATATGGGAGAAATTTTTAAAAATTTTAGAAAAAATTAAAAAACATCCACTGAAATACTCTTTTTTAGTGAATGTTATCATAAGCAAACTTATTAAAGGAAAAAAAAAACATGGTTCCTTTTTAAGATACTCAATATTGATTTTTATGCATAGATTTAAAAAAAATCTAAAATCATCCATTGAAATGTTCTTTTTTACAATCCGTCAATACTCTAATACACAGTGTGTGTACAAGGTATAATGAATAAATGGGAGAAATTTAAAAAAAAAATTTGTAACATTCAATAATCATCCATTGAAGTTCTCTTTTTTAGTGAATGTACTCATAAACTAACTAAAAGAAACAAAAAACATGGTTCCTTTTAAAGATATTCAATATTGATATTTATGCATCGGTTTAAAAAAAATCTAAAGTTTCAAGTCAATTGGTTAAAAAACAAAAAAGTTTTACATACAACGGGTCAATTTTAGCTATAAAAGGACGTGGCCATGCCCACTTTTGGTCAAAATAGTTTTCATTCCTCCCTAAGAATATAACTGTAAAATTTCAAGTCAGTTGGTTAAAAAACAAAAAAGTTTTCCATACAACGATATGAATCTTGCTACTCTTCCTCTTCTTCATTTTTGCAGGTATCAGTTCAAGTGCCCGATCTCAACGAAACTTTCAGGCATTTAGACTACATAAAACTACTATGTTTAAAATTTCAGCCCTCTATCTTACAAGACAATAAAAATTTTCATACAATGATTCAACTTTTGTTCAGTTTAGTTCTTCTTTTTGTATGGGGACTAACAGTTCCAATGGTCCGATATGGCTGGATCCGACAAATGAGTTGATTGCACAAATAAGAAGTGTCTGTACAAAATTTCAGGTCGATATCTTAAAAACTGTGGGAGGAGATTGCATAAATACAGGCAGACGGACGGACAGAAGCACATGGCTAAATCAACTCGTCTTGTTGTCCTGATCAAAAATATATATACTTTATATAGTCGCATGTGATAATTTCTATGAATTACGAACTTCAGCACAAACTTATAATACTATTCACTGACGAGAAGAGTATAATGACCTTTGGTTGTGCTCGATGGGCGGGAAGGAATGGGCGTGGCAAAAATTCCTTTAAACATGATCTAGTGTTCGCCACACGTCTATCTTCCGAATTTCAAGTCTCTAGCTCTTATAGTTTTCGAGAACCATTGGTGAGGATGGACGGACAGACAGGGCAATTCGTCTTGTTATCCTGATCAAGAATATATATACTTTATAGGGTCCTCCTCGCCTTCTTCTATGCGTTACATACAAACCGTCTGAACCACAGTGTGTGCACAGGGTACAATGAATAAATGGGAGACATTTAAAACATTTTTTTTTTTAAATCAATAAACCATAAAAAAAATCGTTCTTTTTAAAAATATTCAATATTAATTTGTATGCATAGATTTAAAAAAAAAAATCTAAACTTATACATTGAAATATTCTTTTGTAGTGAATGTACTCATAAACATACTAAAAGAAACAGAAAAACCCGGTTCATTTTAAAAAATATTTGATATTTATTTTTATGCTCAGCGCTGAGAAAATATAAAAATTAATATATCGGAGAAATTTTTAAAAATTAAAAAAAAAAAAATTAAAAAATCATCCATTGAAATGTTCTTTTGTAGTGTATGTCATCATAAACTTACTAAAAAAAAAAAACAAAAAAACATGGTTCTTTTTAAAGATATTCAATAGTGATTTTTATGCATAGATTTAAAAAAAAAAATTTAAAGTCATCAATTGAAATATTCTTTTATAGTGAATGTACTCATAAACTAACTAAAACAAACAAAAAACATTCATTTTACAAATATTCAATATTGATTTCATGCACAGATTAAAAAAAAATCTAAAACCATCCATTAAAATATTTTTTTATATTGTATGTAATCACAAACTAACTAAAAGAAACATAAAACATGGTTCATTTTAAAAAATATTCAAATATAATTTTTATGAACAGATTTAAAAAAATATTTTAAATCATCATAAACTAAACTAATAACTAAAAGAAACAAAAAAAATGGTTCATATTTCAAATATTCCATAATGATTTTTATTCATAGATATTAAAAAATCTAAAACCATCCATTGAAATATTATTTTGTAGTGTCATAAACTAACTAAAGGAAACAAAAAAAAAAATGGTTCCTTTTAAAAATATTCAAATTTAATTTTTATGAACAGATTTAAAAAAATATTTTAAATCATCATAAACTAAACTAAAAACTAAAAGAAACAAAAAAACATGGTTCATATTTTAAATATTCCATAATGATTTTTATTCATAGATTTTAAAAAATCTAAAACCATCCATTGAAATATTCTTTTATAGTTTATGATAACAAAAGAAAGAAACAAAAAAACATGGTTCATTTTAAAAATATTCAATACTGATTTTTATGCATCGATTTAAAAAAAATCTAAAATCATCTATTGAAATGTTCTTTTGTAGTGTATGTTATCATAAACCAACTAAAAGAAACAAAAGAATATGGTTCATTTTAAAAATATTCAATACTGACTTTTATGCTCAGCGCTAAGAAGATATAAAAATTAATATATGGGTGAAATTTTTAAAAATTTTAGAAAAAATGAAAAAACATCCACTGAAATGCTCTTTTTTAGTGAATGTAATCATAAGCTAACTAAAAAAACATGGTTCCTGTTTAAGATACTCAATATTGATTTTTATGCATAGATTTACAAAAAATCTGAAATCATCCATTGAAATGATCTTTTGTAGTGTATGTCATCATAAACTAACTAAAAGAAACAAAAAAAAAACATGGTTATTTTTAAAGATATTCAATATTAATTTTTATGCATAGATTTACAAAAAATCTAAAATCATCCATTGAATGTTCTTTTGTAGTGTATGTAAGTATTAACTAACTAAAAGAAACAAAAAATCATGGTTCCTTTTAAAAATATTCAATATTAATTTTTATGCATTAATTTAAAAACAAATCAAAAATCATCCATTGAAATGCTCGTTTTTAGTGAATGTGGGCAGAAAGTAACTTAAAGAAACAAAAAAAAAAAACATGGTTCCTTTTTAAGATATTCAATATTGATTTTTATGCATAGATTTAAAAAAAAATCTAAAATCATCCATTGAAATGTTCTTTTTTACAATCCGTCAATACCCTAATACACAGTGTGTGTACAAGGTATAATGAATAAATGGGAGAAATTAAAAAAAATTTTTTTAACATTCAATAATCATCCATTGAAGTTCTCTTTTTTAGTGAATGTCATCATAAACTAACTAAAAGAAACAAAAAACATGGTTCCTTTTAAAGATATTCAATATTGATATTTATGCATCGATTTAAAAAAAATCTAAAGTTTCAAGTCAATTGGTTAAAAAACAAAAAAGTTTTTCATACAACGGGTCAATTTTAGCTATAAAAGGACGTGGCCATGCCCACTTTTGGTCAAAATAATTTTCATTCCTCCGTAAGAACATAACTGTAAGGTTTCAAGTCAATTGGTTAAAAAACAAAAAAGTTTTCCATACAACGGGTCAAGTTTCAGTATAAGTGGGCGTAGCCGTGCCCACTTTTGGTCAAAATAGTTTTCATTCCTCCCTAAGAATATAACTGTAAAATTTCAAGTCAATTCGTTAAAAAACAAAAAAGTTTTCCATACAACGATATGAATCTTGCTTCTCTTCCTCTTCTTCATTTTTGCAGGTATCAGTTCAAGTGCCCGATCTCAATCAAACTTTCAGGCATTAAGACTACATAAAACTACTATGTTTAAAATTTCAGCCCTCTATCTTACAAGACAATAAAAATTTTCATACAATGATTCAACCTTTGTTCAGTTTAGTTCTTCTTTTTGTATGGGGACTAACAGTTCCAATGGTCCGATATGGCTGGATCCGACAAATGAGTTGATTGCACAAATAAGAAGTGTCTGTACAAAATTTCAGGTCGATATCTTAAAAACTGTGGGACGAGATTGCATAAATACAGGCAGACGGACGGACAGACGCACATGGCTAAATCAACTCGTCTTGTTGTCCTGATCAAAAATATATATACTTTATATAGTCGCATGTGATTATTTCTATAAGTTACAAACTTCAGCACAAACTTATAATACTATTCACTAACGAGAAGAGTATAATGACCTTTGGTTGTGCTCGATGGGCGGGAAGGAATGGGCGTGGCAAAAATTCCTTTAAACATGATCGAGTGTTCGCCACACGTCTATCTTCCGAATTTCAAGTCTCTAGCTCTTATAGTTTTCGAGAACCATTGGTGAGGATGGACGGACGGACACACAGGGCAATTCATCTTGTTATCCTGATCAAGAATATATATACTTTATAGGGTCCTCCTCGCCTTCTTCTATGCGTTACATACAAACCGTCTCAACCACAGTGTGTGCACAGGGTTCAATGAATAAATGGGAGACATTTAAAACATTTTTTTTTTTAAATCAATAATCCATAAAAAAAATCGTTCTTTTTAAAAATATTCAATATTAATTTGTAAACATAGATTTAAAAAAAAAATCTAAACTTATACATTGAAATATTCTTTTGTTGTGAATGTACTCATAAACATACTAAAAGAAACAGAAAAACCCGGTTCATTTTAAAAAAAACATATAATATTTATTTTTATGCTCAGCGCTGAAAAAATATAAAAATTAATATATGGGAGAAATTTTTAAAAATTTAAAAAAAAAAAATTAAAAAATCATCCATTGAAATGTTCTTTTGTAGTGTATGTCATCATAAACTAACTAAAAGAAACAAAAAAAAAAACATGGTTCTTTTTAAAGATATTCAATGTTAATTTTTATGCATAGATTTAAAAAAAAAATCTCAAATCATCCATTGAATGTTCTTTTGTAGTGTATGTAAATATTAACTAACTAAAAGAAACAAAAAAATCAAGGTTCCTTTTAAAAATATTCAATATTAATTTTTATGCATAAATTTAAAAACAAATCAAAAATCATCCATTGAAATGCTCGTTTTTAGTGAATGTGGGCAGAAAGTAACTTAAAGAAACAAAAAAAAAACATGGTTTCTTATTAAGATATTCAATATTGATTTTTATGCATAGATTTAAAAAAAAATCTAAAATCATTCATTGAAATGTTCTTTTTTACAATCCGTCAATACCCTAATACACAGTGTGTGTACAAGGTATAATGAATAAATGGGAGAAATTTAAAAAATTTTTTTTTAACATTCAATAATCATCCATTGAAGTTCTCTTTTTTAGTGAATGTAATCATAAACTAACTAAAAGAAACAAAAAACATGGTTCCTTTTAAAGATATTCAATATTTATATTTATGCATCGATTTAAAAAAAATCTAAAGTTTCAAGTCAATTGGTTAAAAAACAAAAAAGTTTTTCATACAACGGGTCAATTTTAGCTATAAAAGGACGTGGCCATGTCCACTTTTGGTCAAAATAGTTTTCATTCCTCCATAAGAACATAACTGTAAGGTTGCAAGTCAATTTAAAAAACAAAAAAGTTTTCCATACAACGGGTCAAGTTTCAGTATAAGTGGGCGTAGCCATGCCCACTTTTGGTCAAAATAGATTTCTTTCCTCCCTAAGAATATAACTGTAAAATTTCAAGTCAATTGGTTAAAAAACAAAAAAGTTTTCCATACAACGGGTCAATTTTCGCTATAAGATTTAAAAAAAAATCTAAAGTCATCAATTGAAATATTCTTCTATAGTGAATGTACTCATAAACTAACTGAAACAAACAAAAAACATTCATTTTACAAACATTCAATATTGATTTTATGCATAGATTTAATAAAAAATGTAAAGTCATCCATTGAAATGTACTTTTGTAGTGTATGAAATCATAAACTAACTAAAAGAAACAAAAAATCTTGGTTTCTTTTTAAATATATTCAAATTTAATTTTTATCAACAGATTTAAAAAAAAAATTTAAATCATCATAAACTAAACTAAAAACTAAAAGAAACAAAAAAACATGGTTCTTATTTCAAATATTCAATAATGATTTTTATTCATAGATTTTAAAAAATCTAAAACTATCCATTGAAATATTCTTTTATAGTTTATAACAAAAGAAATAAACAAAAAAACATGGTTAATTTTAAAAATATTCAATACTGATTTTTATGCATCAATTTAAAAAAAAATCTAAAATTTAATGTTCTTTTGTAGTGTATGTAAATATTAACTAACTAAAAGAAACAAAAAATCAAGGTTCCTTTTAAAAATATTCAATATTAATTTTTATGCATAAATTTAAAAACAAATCAAAAATCATCCATTGAAATGCTCGTTTTTAGGAAATGTGGTCACAAAGTAACTTAAAGAAACAAAAAAAAAAACATGGTTTCTTTTTAAGATATTCAAAATTGATTTTTATGCATAGATTTAAAAAAAAATCTAAAATCATCCATTGAAATGTTCTTTTTTACAATCCGTCAATACCCTAATACACAGTGTGTGTATAAGGTATAATGAATAAATGGGAGAAATTTAAAAAAATTTTTTTTAACATTCAATAATCATCCATTGAAGTTCTCTTTTTTAGTGTATGTAACCATAAACTAAGTAAAAAACCAGTAAGGGCGGTATAGTTGAGTATTCTCAACTATATAATACCCTGTACACACCTATGTTGATAACACGTTAAACATTCGCCGACAGCAAAAGCAGTGTACCACGATGTGGTTTGTGTATTTGCTAATAGTGAGGCAGGGCACACAGTGCAATGTTGCCATTAGATGGCGCTGTAGTACGGATTTTGTTACAAGCATTGCTGCAAAATTTTAGTGTGTTGGTCTTTGCGGGGAAAGTGGTAGTTTGTTGTATGCAGTTTTAAAAAGGTATGTTATCTTAGTTTGCATACAAAATTTCAGCATTGTATTATTTATACTTTAGGAGATACAGCAATTTTAAGAAAAAAATGACCTTTTGTTGTGCTCGATGGGCGGGAAGGAATGGGCGTGGCAAAAATTCCTTCAAACTTCATCTAGTGTTCGACCACATGAGACTATCTTCCAAATTTCAAGTCTCTAGCTCTTATAGTTTTCGAGAACCATTGGTGAGGACGGACGGACGGACGGACAGACAGGGCTATATCAATTCGTCTTGTCACCCTGATTAAGAATATATATACTTTATAGGGTCCCCCTCCCCTCCTTCTATGCGTTACATACAAACCGTCTCAAACAAACTTAATATACCCTGATACACAGTGTGTGTACAGGGTATAAAAAGAAAACATGGTTCGTTTTAAAAAAATATTCAATTTTAATTTTTATGCATACATTAAAAAAAAAAAATCAAAAACCATCCATTGAAATGTTATTTTGTAAGGTATGTAATCATAAACTAACTAAAAGAAACAAAAAAACATGGTTCCTTTTACAAATATTCAATATTTATTTGTATGCAAAGATTTAAAAAAAATCTAAAATCATCCATTAAAATATTCTTTTATAGTGAATGTACTCATAAACTAACTAAAAGAAACAAAAAACATGGTTCATTTTACAAATATTGAATATTGATTTTTATGCGTAGATTTAAAAAAAAAACCGAAATCATCTATTGAAATGTTATTTTGTAGTGTATGTCGTCATAAACTAACTAAATGAAACAAAAAACCAGTAAGGACGCTATCTTCAGCAAGGCTGAAGCTATAATACTTTTCACGTTGTGTCACTAAAAAACTAAATGAATAGTTTTCATGCCTCCCTAACAACATAACTGTAAGGTTTCAAGTCAATTGGTTAAAAAACAAAAAAGTTTTCCATACAGCGGTTCAAGTTTTGCGATAAGTGGGCGTGGCTACGCTCACTTTGGGTCAAAATAGTTTTCATGCCTCCCTAAGAACATAACTGTAAAGTTTCAAGTCAATTGGTTAAAAAACAAAAAAGTTTTCCATACAACGGGTCAATTTTCACTAAAAAAGAGCGTGGCCACGCCCACTTTTGGTCAAAATAGTTTTCATTCCTCCCTAAGAACATAACTGCAAAGTTTCAAGTCAATTGGTTGAAAAACAAAAAAGTTGTGTATACAACGGGTCCAATTTCGCTAGAAGTGGGCGTGGCTACGCTCACTTTGGGTCAAAATAGTTTTCATGCCTCCCTAAGAACATAACTGTAAAGTTTCAAGTCAATTGGTTAAAAAACAAAAAAGTTTTCCATACAACGAGTCAAATTTCGCTATACAAGGGCGTGCCCGCGCCCACTTTTGGTCAAAATTGTTTTCATTCCTCCCTAAGAACATAACTGTAAAGTTTCAAGTCAATTGGTTAAAAAACACAAAAGTTTTCCATACAACGGGTCAAATTTCGCTATAAAAGGGCGTGGCCACGCCCACTTTTGGTCAAAATAGTTTTCATTCCTCCCTAAGAACATAACTGTAAAGTTTCAAGTCAATTGGTTAAAAAACAAAAAAGTTTTCCATACAACGGGTCAAATTTCGCTATAAAAGGGCGTGGCCGCGCCCACTTTTGGTCAAAATTGTTTTCATTCCTCCCTAAGAACATAACCGTAAAGTTTCAAGTCAATTGGTTAAAAAACACAAAAGTTTTCCATACATCGGGTCAAATTTCGCTATAAAAGGGCGTGGCCACGCCCACTTTTGGTCAAAATAGTTTTCATTCCTCCCTAAGAACATAACTGTAAAGTTT
This sequence comes from Phortica okadai, assembly GCA_034638295.1. Classification (NCBI taxonomy): domain Eukaryota; kingdom Metazoa; phylum Arthropoda; class Insecta; order Diptera; family Drosophilidae; genus Phortica; species Phortica okadai. Next base: position 23,841,603 of record CM067851.1, on the reverse strand, counting down.
CAAGTCAATTCGTTGAAAAACAAAAAAGTGTTCCATACAACGGGTCAATTTTTGCTATAAGTGGGCGTGGCTACGCCCACTTTTGGTCAAAATAGTTTTCATTCCTCTCTAAGAACATAACTGTAAAGTTTCAAGTCAATTGGTTAAAAAACAAAAAAGTTTTCCATACAACGGGTCAATTTTCGCTATAAGTGGGCGTGGCTACCCCTGGCTACGCCCACTTTTGGTCAAAATAGTTTTCATTCCTTCCTAAGAACATAACTTTAAAATTTCAAGTCAATTGGTTAAAAAACAAAAAAGTTTTCCATACAACGGGTCAATTTTCGCTATAAGTGGGCGTGGCTACCCCTGGCTACGCCCACTTTTAGTCAAAATAGATTTCATTCCTCCCTAAGAACATAACTTTAAAATTTCAAGTCAATTGGTTAAGAAACAAAAAAGTTTTCCATACAACGACGTGAATATGGCTTCTCTTCCTCTTCTTCATTTTGTATGGGAGCTACCAGTTCCAGATGTCCAATCTCATTGAAACTTTCAGGCATGTAGTCGGACTATGTAGAACTACTATGTTTAAAATTTCAGCACTCTATCATACAAAACAAAAAAGTTTTCCATACAACGATTCAAGTTTTGTTCATTTTTCTTCTTCTTTTCGTATGGGGGCTACCAGTTCCAGTGATCCGATATGGCCGGTTCCGACCAATGATTTGACTGCACGAATAAGAAGTCTCTGTGCAAAATTTCAGCTCGATATCTTCAAAACTGTGGGAGGAGATTGTATATATACAGACAGACGGACAGACGGACAGACGGACATGGCTAAATCAACTCGTCTTGTCGTCCTGATCAAGAATATATATACTTTATATAGTCGGAAATTAATATTTCGATCTGTTACAAACTTCAGCACAAAGTTATTATACTATTTCACATACGTGAAAAGTATAAAAACATGGTTCTTTTTAAAAATATTCAATACTGATTTTTATGCATCAATTTAAAAAAAATCTAAAATCATTCATTGAAATGTTCTTTTGTAGTGATTGTAATCATAAACTAATTAACCGAAACAAAAAAAAACATGGTTCCTTTTAAAATATTCAGTTTTAGTTTTTGTGCATATATTGTACTTTTGTAGTGTATGTAATCATAAACTAACTAAAAGGAACAAAAAATCATGGTTCCTTTTTAAATATATTCAATTTATTTTTAATGCATAGATTTTAAAAAAATCTAAAATCATCCACTGAAATGTTATTTTGTAATGTTTGTAATCATAAACAAACTAACAGAATAAAAAACAGTAAGGGCGGTATAGTCGAGTATACTCGACAATATAAACCCTGCACAAATGGTAGGCGGTGCCACTCCCTCAATCTACAAAAACATATTGATCTGACGTTGCCTATTTAAATAGTGTTGAAAATATCAAGAAAATCGGTCAAAAAATTTAATTTTGTTGGTCTCTGAGGGGTAGCCATCAAAGAGAGGGGAAATTTGTGGTAGGCAGTTTTTAAGATGTATTATTTGTTAGCTTTTTTTAAGAAAGAATACTAGGGGTGGAGAAATTAAGGGGAGGGGGTAAAATTGTGGTTTGCTGTTTTGTAGAGTTACTCATTCTGAGTCTACATACCGACTTTCATTTTTCTAACTCTTTGGATGTTTGAGTAATAGCATTTTCAAAAAGAGGGTGGTGCTGAATGGGCGGCAAGGAGTGGGCGTGGAACAAAACCATTCAAACTTGATCTGCTGCCGAGCATCACGATTCTACCCACCAAATTTCAAGTCGCTAGCTCTTATAGTTTCCGAGAACCATTAGTTAGGACGGACGGACGGACAGACGGAGAGATGGACAGTCACTCGGATGTGGCTTAATCAATTTCTCTTGTCGTCCCGATCAAGAATATATATACTTTATGGGGTCTCCCTCCCCTCCTTCACAGCTTTACATACATTTGGCTTTTGCACAAACAGCCTATGATAACCCAGTATGTGTACAGGGTATAAACATGGTTCCTTTTAAATGTATTCAATATTACATTTTTTGCATAGATTTAAAAAGAAAAACAAAAACCATCCATTGAAATGCACTTTTGTAGTGTTTGTAATCATAAACTTACTAAATGAGACAAAAAACATGGTTCCTTTTAAAATATTCAATATTATATTTTATGCATAGATTTAAAAAAAAAATAAAAAAACATCGATTGAAATGCTCTTTTAGAGTGAATATAATAATAAACTAACTAAAAGAAACAAAAAACCATAGTTTCTTTTAAAAATATTCAATATTAATTTTTATGCATCGATTTTAAAAAATCTAAAGTCATCCATTGAAATGTACTTTTGTAGTGTATGTAATCATAAACTAAGTAAAAGAAACAAAAAATCATGGTTCCTTTTAAAAAATATTCAATTTTAATTTTTATGCATAAATTTAAAAAAAATATAAAATAATCCATTGAAATGTTCTTTTGAAGTGTATGTAATCATAAACTAACTAAAGGAAACAAAACCAGTAATGACGCTAACCGTACCGGAGATATGCAATTTATTGATTTTTGGTCAAAGTGGTCGTAACCATTCCCATTTTTTTCAAAATAGTTTTAATGCCTCCCCAAGAACATAACTGTGAAGTTTCATGTCAATTGGTTAAGAAACAAAAAATTTTTCCATACAACGACATGAATATTGCTTCTCTTCCTCTTCTTCATTTTGTATGGCAGGTACCAGTTCCAGTTGCCCGATCTCAATGAAACTTTCAGGCATTTAATCGAACCATATAAAACTACTAAGTTTAAAATTTCAGCCGCCTATCATACAAAACAAAAAAGTTTTCCATACAACGACGTTAAATCTTAAATTCTCTTCCTCTTCTTCATTTTGTATGGCAGCTACCAGTTCTATTGGCCGGATCTCAATGAAACTTTCAGGCATTATGTCGGACTATTTTAAACTACTATGTTTGAAATTTCAGCCCTCTATCTTCCAAAACAAAAAAGTGTTCCATATAACGATTCAAATTTGTTTTTCTTCTTCATTTCTTATGGGGGCTACCAGTTCCAATAATCCGATATGGCCGGTTCTGACCAACGATTTGACCACACATTAGAGAAGACTCTGTGCAAAATTTCAGCTCGATATCTTCAAAACTGTGGGAGGAGATAGCGTATTCACAGACAGACGGACAGATGGACATGGCTATATGAACTCGTCTTGTCGAGCTGATCAACAATATTTATACCCCCCTCCCCTCCTTCTTGCTGTTACAAAATTCAGGACAAAGTTATAATACTATTCACTTGCGTAAAGAGTATAAAAACATGGTTCCATTTAAAAATATTCAATATTAATTTTTATGCATAGATTTTAACAACAAAATCTAAAATCATCCATTGAAATCTTCTTTTGTAGTGTATGTAACAAAATAAAAAATGGTTCCTTTTAAAAATATTCAATATTAATTTTTTATGCATAGATTTTTAAAAAATCTTAAATCATCCATTAAAGGTTCTTTTGTAGTTATTGTAATCATAAACTAACTAACCGAAACAAAAACCAGTAAGGACGCTATCTTCAGCAAGGCTGAAGCTATAATACTTTTCACTTTGTGTCACTATAGAAAAAACTAAATGAATAGTTTTCATGCCTCCCTAACAACATAACTGTAATGTTTCAAGTCAATTCGTTAAAAAACAAAAAATTTTTCCATACAACGGTTCAAGTTTTGCGATAAGTGGGCATTTGGTCAAAATAGTTTTTGTTCCTGCCTAAGAACATAACTGTAAGGTTTCAAGTCAATTGGTTGAAAAACATAAAAGTTTTCCATACAACGGCTCAATTTTCATTATAAGTGTGCGTGGCTACGCCCACTTTTGGTCAAAATAGTTTTCATTCCTCCCTAAGAACATAACTGTAAAGTTTGAAGTCAATTGGTTAAAAAATAAAAAAAGTTGTCCATACAACGACGTGAATATTGCTTCTCTTCCTCTTCTTTATTTTTTATGGGAGCTACCAGTTCCAGTTTCCCGATCTCAATGGCATTTAGTCGGACTATGTAAAACTACTATGTTTAAAATTTCAGCACTCTATCGTACAAAACAAAAAAGTTTTCCATACAACGATTCAAGTTTTGTTCACTTTTCTTCTTCTTTTCGTATGGGAGCTACCTGTTCCAATAATCCGATCATGCTGGTTCCGACGAATGATTCATCTTAATAAATTCTAAGTCTCTGTGCAAAGTTTCAGCTCGATAGCTTCAAAACTGAGGGACTAGTTTGCATACATACAGACAGACCGACAGACAGACAGACAGACGGACAGACGGACATGGCTAAATCAACTCGTCTTGTCGTCCTGATCAAGAATATATATACTTTATATAGTCGGAAATTAATATTTCGATCTGTTACAAACTCCGTGACAAAGTTATTATACTATTTCACATAAGTGAAAAGTATAAAAACATGGTTCCTTTTAAAATATTCAGTTTTAATTTTTGTGCATATATTGTACTTTTGTAATGTATGTAATCATAAACTTAGTAAAAGAAACAAAAAATCATGGTTCCTTTTAAAAAATATTCAATTTTAATTTTTATGCATAAATTTAAAAAAAAACCAGTAAGGACGCTATCTTCAGCAAGGCTGAAGCTGTAATACTTTTCACTTTGTGTCACTATAAAAAAAACTAACTGAATAGTTTTCATGCCTCCCTAACAACATAACTGTAATGTTTCAAGTCAATTCGTTAAAAAACAAAAAATTTTTCCATACAACGGTTCAAGTTTTGCGATAAGTGGGCGTAGCCATGCCCAAATTCGGTCAAAATAGTTTTCATTCCTCCCTAAGAACATAACTGTAAAGTTTCAAGTCAATTGGTTAAAAAACAAAAATGTTTTCCATACAACGGGTCAATTTTTGCTATAAGTAGGCGTGACTACGCCCACTTTTGGTCAAAATAGTTTTCATTCCTCCCTAAGAACATAACTGCAAAGTTTCAAGTCAATTGGTTAAGAAACAAAAAAGTTTTCCATACAACGGGTCAATTTTCGCTATAAGTGGGCTTGGCTACGCCCACTTTTGGTCAAAATAGTTTTCATTCCTCCCTAAGAGCATAACTGCAAAGTTTCAAGTCAACTGGTTAAAAAACAAAAAAGTTTTCCATACAACGGGTAAATTTTCGCTATAAGTAGGCGTGGTTACGCCCACTTTTGATCAAAATAGTTTTCATTCCTCCCTAAGAGCATAACTGCAAAATTTCAAGTCAATTGGTTAAGAAACAAAAAAGTTTTCCATACAATGGGTCAATTTTCGCTATAAGTGGGCGTGGCTACGCCTGGCTACGCCCACTTTTGGTCAAAATAGTTTTCATTCCTCTCTAAGAACATAACTGTAGAGTTTCAAGTCAATTGGTTAAAAAACAAAAAAGTTTTCCATACAACGGGTAAATTTTCGCTATAAGTGGGGGTGGCTACGCGTGGTTACGCCCACATTTGGTCAAAATAGATTTCATTCCTCCCTAAGAACATAACTTTAAAATTTCAAGTCAATTGGTTAAGAAACAAAAAAGTTTTCCATACAACGACGTGAATATTCCTTCTCTTCCTCTTCTTCATTTTGTATGGGAGCTACCAGTTCCAGATGTCCAATCTCAATGAAACTTTCAGGCATGTAGTCGGACCATGTAAAACAACTATGTTTAAATTTTCAGCACTCTATTGTACAAAACAAAAAAGTTTTCCATACAACGATTCAAGTTTTGTTCACTTTTCTTCTTCTTTTCGTATGGGAGCTACCTGTTCCAATAATCCGATCATGCTGGTTCCGACGAATGATTCATCGTAATAAATTCTAAGACTCTGTGCAAAGTTTCAGCTCGATAGCTTCAAAACTGAGGGACTAGTTTGCATACATACAGACAGACAGACCGACAGACAGACAGACAGACAGACAGACGGACAGACGGACATGGCTAAATCAACTCGTCTTGTCGTCCTGATCAAGAATATATATACTTTATATAGTCGGAAATTAATATTTCGATCTGTTACACACTCCGTGACAAAGTTAATATACTATTTCACATAAGTGAAGAGTATAAATATAAAATAATCCATTGAAATGTTCTTTTGAAGTGTATGTAATCATAAACTAACTAAAGGAAACAAAACCAGTAATGACGCTAACCGTACCGGAGATATGCAATTTATTGATTTTTGGTAAAAGTGGTCGTAACCATTCCCATTTTTTTCAAAATAGTTTTAATGCCTCCCCAAGAAAAAACTGTGAAGTTTCATGTCAATTGGTTAAGAAACAAAAAATTTTTCCATACAACGACATGAATATTGCTTCTCTTCCTCTTCTTCATTTTGTATGGCAGGTACCAGTTCCAGTTGCCCGATCTCAATGAAACTTTCAGGCATTTAATCGAACCATATAAAACTAATAAGTTTAAAATTTCAGCTTCCTATCATACAAAACAAAAAAGTTTTCCATACAACGACGTTAAATCTTAAATTCTCTTCCTCTTCTTCATTTTGTATGGCAGCTACCAGTTCTAGTGGCCCGATATCAATGAAACTTTCAGGCATTATGTCGGACTATGTTAAACTACTATGTTTGAAATTTCAGCCCTCTATCTTCCAAAACAAAAAATTTTTCCATATATCGATTCAAATTTGTTTTTCTTCTTCATTTCGTATGGGGGCTACCAGTTCCAATAATCCGATATGGCCGGTTCCGACCAATGATTTGACCACACTTTAGAGAAGACTCTGTGCAAAATTTCAGCTCGATATCTTTAAAACTGTGGGAGGAGATAGCATATTCACAGACAGACGGACAGACGGACATGGCTATATCAACTCGTCTTGTCGAGCTGATCAACAATATATATACTTTATGGGGCCCCCCTCCCCTCCTTCTTGCTGTTATAAACTTTATGACAAAGTTATAATACTATTCACTTGCGTGAAGAGTATAAACATGGTGCCTTTTAAAACTATTCAATATTAATGTTTATGCATAAATTAAAAAAAAACCAGTAAGGACGCTATCTTCAGCAAGGCTGAAGCTATAATACTTTTCACGTTGTGTCACTAAAAAACTAAATGAATAGTTTTCATGCCTCCCTAACAACATAACTGTACGGTTTCAAGTCAATTGGTTAAAAAACAAAAAAGTTTTCCATACAACAAAATAATTTTCATTCCTCCCTAAGAACATAACTGTAAAGTTTCAAGTCAATTGGTTAAAAAACAAAAAAGCTTTCCATACAACGGTTCAAGTTTCGGTATAAGTGGGCGTAGCCATGCCCACTTTTGGTCTAAATAGTTTTCATTCCTCCCTAAGAACATAACTGTGAAGTTTCAAGTGAATTGGTTAAAAAACAAAAATGTTTTCTATACAATGGGTCAAGTTTCGGTATAAGTGGGCGTAGCCATGCCCACTTTTGGTCTAAATAGTTTTCATTCCTCCCTAAAGCTCTGTTTACACTAGAGATTTTTTGTGTAGATTTAGACAAAAATCTCATGTCTACAAGTGTAAACACTCTGTAGATTTATCTACACTGTCTCTACAACAAATTTTTATCTACACAATGAGTAGTGTGTGTAAACAACTTTCAGAGTAGATAAAACAGCCTCGATTTGTGTCTACAAGTTTGTTAAGCAACAGAACAAATTTTTTTCTCTACATTGTTATTTTCACATAAAAATAATATCGATGATTCATTTGTCACGTTTGACACTTCCAAAAATTCGTCGCAATTTGGGAAAAAGAATCAAAGGAAGAACAAAAACAAAGAATAAAATGGCCACCAAAAAAAAATGCGTGGGAAATGCGATTATGTGTATATATAAATATTATATGAATATTATTATATCAAATGACGGATGCGAGTGTACTGTTTTTGAATGTATGGTGTACCCATACTCAATAATATCAATAATTTGATAATGCCATTCTTCAAAAAATGTTGGCACACAGCTGCGACTCCTTCCTTCAACTCCTACAATAACTGCTGGTGAAATCCATCGTTCCCAGCATTACTAGCATTTATTTTTGTGATCTATGATTTCTTCCACAATCGATTTTTTTGATGCATATTGTTTCTGGCGCATTTCCAACTTTTCTAATTTTTTTTGTTAATTTATTTTTGGGAATAATTTTTTAATGTCAAAAATTAGTTATGTCAAAAGCGGAACATTAGCGCCCTCTATCATTATCTACATTCTGCTCGAAAGAGTAGTCAGTGTAAGCACCTTGTAGATAGCAATGTAGATATTTTCCAAATTTATCTACTCGAAAGAAAAATTTCGTAGATTTTCAATTCAGTGTAAACATAAAACGTAATTTATCTATACTTTGTGTTGAGATATCTACACAAAAAATCTCTAATGTAAACAGAGCTTAAAAGAGCTCCCTAAAAACATAACTGTAGGGTTTGAAGTCAATTGGTTAAAAAACAAAAAAGTTTTCCATACAACGGGTCAATTTTCGCTATAAGTGGTCGTGGCTACGCCTACTTTTCGTCAAAATAGTTTTCATTCCTCCCAAAGAACATAACTGTAAAGTTTCAAGTCAATTGGTTCAAAAACAAAAAAGTTTTCCATACAACGTGTCAATTTTCTATAAGTGGGCTACGCCCACTTTTGGTCAAAATAGTTTTAATGCCTCCCCAAGAACATAACTACGAAGTTTCAAGTCAATTGATTGAAAAACAAAAAAGTTGTCCATACAACGACGTGAATATTGCTTCTCTTCCTCTTCTTCATTTTGTATGGGAGCTACCAGTTCCAGATGTCCAATCTCAATGAAACTTTTAGGTATGTAGTCGGACTATGTAGAACTACTATGTTTAAAATTTCAGTACTCTATCATACAAAACAAAAAAGTTTTCCATACAACGATTCAAGTTTTGTTCATTTTTCTTCTTCTTTTCGTATGGGGGCGACAAGTTCCAGTGGTCCGATATGGCTGGATCCGACAAATGAGTTGACTGCACGGATAAGAAGTCTATGTGCAAAATTTCAGCTCGATATCTTCAAGACTGTGGGAGGAGATTGTATATATACAGACAGACGGACAGACGGACACGGCTAAATCAACTCGTCTTGTCGTCCTGATCAAGAATATATATACTTTATATAGTCGCAAGTGAATATTTCTGTGTGTTACAAACTTCAGCACAAAGTTATTATACTATTTCACATACGTGAAAAGTATAAAAAATCAAAAATCATCTATTGTAATGCTCTTTTTTAGTGATTGTAATCATAAACTAACTAAACGAAACAAAAAAACATGCTTCCTTTTAAAACTATTCATTATTAATTTTTATGCAAAGATTTAAAAAAAAAAAACAAAAATCATCTTTTGAAATGCTCTTTTTTTGTGAAAAACTAACATAAACTAACTAAAAGAAACAAAAAATCATGGTTTCTTTTTAAAAAGATTCAATTTTAATTTTTATTCATAGATTTTAAAAATATTTAAAGTCATCCATTGAAATGTACTTTTGTAGTGTATGTAATCGTAAACTAACTAAAAGAAACAAAAAGTCATGGTTCCTTTTAAAAGTATTCAATCTTAAATTTAATGCACAGATTTAAAAAAAAAAAAATATAAAATCATCCATTGAAATTTTCTTTTTTACTGATTGTTATCATAAACTAACTAAAAAAAAACAAAAAAAACATGGTTCGTTTTAAAAAATATTCAATTTTAATTTTTATGCATACATTTAAAAAAAATCAAAAACCATCCATTGAAATGTTATTTTGTAAGGTATGTAATCATAAACTAACTAAAAGAAACAAAAAAAACATGGTTCCTTTTACAAATATTCAATATTGATTTGTATGCAAAGATTTAAAAAAAATCTAAAATCATCCATTAAAATATTCTTTTATAGTGAATGTACTCATAAACTAACTAAAAGAAACAAAAAACATGGTTCATTTTACAAATATTGAATATTGATTTTTATGCATAGATTTCAAAAAAATCTGAAATCATCTATTGAAATGTTATTTTGTAGTGTATGTCATCATAAACTAACTAAAGGAAACAAAACCAGTAAGGACGCTAACTTCAGCAAGGCTGAAGCTTAAATACTCTTCACGCTTATTTCTTATGCCACACTTATTTTATTGACTGAATATATTTTCACTTCATCTAATTAGCCTATATACAAATTTTCATTGTTTTTGCTCATTGGGTACCGGAGATATGCAATTTATTGAATTTTGGTGAAAGTGGGCGTAACCATGCCCATTTTTTTCAAAATAGTTTTAATGCCTCCCCAAAAACATAACTGTGAAGTTTCATGTCAATTGGTTAAGAAACAAAAAAATTTTCCATACAACGACATGAATATTGCTTCTCTTCCTCTTCTTCATTTTGTATGGCAGGTACCAGTTCCAGTTGCCCAATCTCAATGAAACTTTCAGGCATTTAATCGAACCATATAAAACTACTAAGTTTAAAATTTCAGCCTCCTATCATACAAAACAAAAAAGTTTTCCATACAACGACGTTAAATCTTAATTTCTCTTCCTCTTCTTCATTTTGTGTGGCAGCTACCAGTTCTAGTGCCCCGATCTCAATGAAACTTTCAGGCATTATGACGAACTATGTTAAACTACTATGTTTGAAATTTCAGCCCTCTATCTTCCAAAACAAAAAAGTTTTCCATATATCGATTCAAATTTATTTTTCTTCTTTATTTCGTATGGGGGCTACCAGTTCCAATAATCCGATATGGCCAGTTCCGACCAATAATTTGACCACACATTAGAGAAGACTCTGTGCAAAATTTCAGGTCGATATCTTCAAAACTGTGGGAGGAGATAGCATATTCTCAGACAGACGGACAGATGGACATGGCTATATGAACTCGTCTTGTCGAGCTGATCAAGAATATATATACTTTATGGGGTCCCCCTCCGCTCCTTCTTTCTGTTACAAACTTCAGGACAAAGTTATAATACTATTCACTTGCGTGAAGAGTATAAACATAGTGCCTTTTAAAACTATTCAATATTAATGTTTATGCATAAATTAAAAAAAAAACCAGTAAGGACGCTATCTTCAGCAAGGCTGAAGCTATAATACTTTTCACTTTGTGTCACTATAAAAAAAACTAAATGAATAGTTTTCATGCCTCCCTAACAACATAACTGTAATGTTTCAAGTCAATTCGTTAAAAACCCAAAAATTTTTCCATACAACGGTTCAAGTTTTGCGATAAGTGGGCGTAGCCATGCCCACATTTGGTAAAAATAGTTTTTATTCCTCCCTAAGAACATAACAGTAAAGTTTCAAGTCAATTGGTTAAAAAACAAAAAAGTTTTCCATACAAAGGGTCAATTTTCAATATAAGTAGGCGTGGCTACGCCCACTTTTGGTCAAAACAGTTTTCATTCCTCTCTAGGAACATAACTGTAAAGTTTTAAGTCAATTGGTTAAAAAACAAAAAAGTTTTCCATACAACGGGTCAATTTTCGCTATAAGTGGGCGTGGCTATGCCTGGCTACGCCCACTTTTGGTCAAAACAGTTTTCATTCCTCTCTAAGAACATAACTGTAAAGTTTCAAGTCAATTGGTTAAAAAACAAAAAAGTTTTCCATACAACGGGTAAATTTTCGCTATAAGTGGGCGTGGCTACGCGTGGTTTCGCCCACTTTTGGTCAAAATAGATTTCATTCCTCCCTAAGAACATAACTTTAAAATTTCAAGTCAATTGGTTAAGAAACAAAAAAGTTTTCCATACAATGGGTCAATTTTCGCTATAAGTGGGCGTAGCCATGCCCACTTTTGGTCTCAATAGTTTTCATTCCTCCCTAAAGCTCTGTTTACACTAGAGACTTTTTGTGTAGATTTAGACAAAAATCTCATGTCTACAAGTGTAAACACCCTGTAGATTTATCTACACTGTCTCTACAACAAACTTTTATCTACACAATGAGTAGTGTGTGTAAACAACTTTCAGAGTAGATAAAACAGCCTCGATTTGTGTCTACAAGTTTGTTAAGGAACAGAACAAATTTTTTTCTCTACATTGTTATTTTCACATAAAAATAATATCGATGATTCATTTGAAAAAGAATCAAAGGAAGAACAAAAACAAAGAATAAAATGGCCCCTTCATGTTGGCACACAGCTACGACTCCTTCCTTCAACTCCTACAATAACTGCTGGTGAAATCCAACGTTCTCAGCATTACTAGCATTTATTTTTGTGATCTATGATTTCTTCCACAATCGATTTTGTTGATGCATATTGTTTCTGGCGCATTTCCAACTTTTCTAATTTTTTTTGTTAATTTATTTTTGGGAATAATTTTTTAATGTCAAAAATTAGTTATGTCAAAAGCGGAACATTAGCGCCCTCTATCATTATCTACATTCTGCTCGAAAGAGTAGTCAGTGTAAGTACCTTGTAGATAGCAATGTAGATATTTTCCAAATTTATCTACTCGAAAGAAAAATTTCGTAGATTTTCAATTCAGTGTAAACATAAAACGTAATTTATCTATACTTTGTGTTGAGATATCTACACAAAAAATCTCTAATGTAAACAGAGCTTAAAAGAGCTCCCTAAAAACATAACTGTAGGGTTTGAAGTCAATTGGTTAAAAAACAAAAAAGTTTTCCATACAACGGGTCAATTTTCGCTATAAGTGGTCGTGGCTACGCCTACTTTTCGTCAAAATAGTTTTCATTCCTCCCAAAGAACATAACTGTAAAGTTTCAAGTCAATTGGTTCAAAAACCAAAAAGTTTTCCATACAACGACGTGAATATTGCTTCTCTTCCTCTTCTTCATTTTGTATGGGAGCTACCAGTTCCAGATGTCCAATCTCAATGAAACTTTCAGGCATGTAGTCGGACTATGTAGAACTACTATGTTTAAAATTTCAGGACTCTATCATACAAAACAAAAAAGTTTTCCATACAACGATTCAAGTTTTGTTCATTTTTCTTCTTCTTTTCGTATGGAGGCTACCAGTTCCAGTGGTCCGATATGGCTGGATCCGACAAATGAGTTGACTGCACGGATAAGAAGTCTATGTGCAAAATTTCAGCTCGATATCTTCAAGACTGTGGGAGGAGATTGTATAGATACAGACAGACGGACAGACGGACACGGCTAAATCAACTCGTCTTGTCGTCCTGATCAAGAATATATATACTTTATATAGTCGCAAGTGAATATTTCTGTGTGTTACAAACTTCAGCACAAAGTTATTATACTATTTCACATACGTGAAAAGTATAAAAAATCAAAAATCATCTATTGTAATGCTCTTTTTTAGTGATTGTAATCATAAACTAACTAAACGAAACAAAAAAACATGCTTCCTTTTAAAACTATTCATTATTAATTTTTATGCAAAGATTAAAAATAAACAAAAATAATCTTTTGAAATGCTCTTTTTTGTGAAAAACTAACATAAACTAACTAAAAGAAACAAAAAATCATGGTTCCTTTCAAAAAGATTCAAATTTAATTTTTATTCATAGATTTTAAAAATATTTAAAGTCATCCATTGAAATGTACTTTTGTAGTGTATGTAATCGTAAACTAACTAAAAGAAACAAAAAGTCATGGTTCCTTTTAAAAATATTCAATATTAAATATAATGCACAGATTTAAAAAAAAATATATAAAATCATCCATTGAAATCCTCTTTTTTACTGATTGTTATCATAAACTAACTAAAAAAAAACAAAAAAAACATGGTTCGTTTTAAAAAATATTCAATTTTAATTTTTATGCATACATTTAAAAAAAATCAAAAACCATCCATTGAAATGTTATTTTGTAAGGTATGTAATCATAAACTAACTAAAAGAAACAAAAAAAACATGGTTCCTTTTACAAATATTCAATATTGATTTGTATGCAAAGATTTAAAAAAAATCTAAAATCATCCATTAAAATATTCTTTTATAGTGAATGTACTCATAAACTAACTAAAAGAAACAAAAAACATGGTTCATTTTTCAAATATTGAATATTGATTTTTATGCATAGATTTCAAAAAAATCTGAAATCATCTATTGAAATGTTATTTTGTAGTGTATGTCATCATAAACTAACTAAAGGAAACAAAACCAGTAAGGACGCTAACTTCAGCAAGGCTGAAGCTTAAATACTCTTCACGCTTATTTCTTATGCCACACTTATTTTATTGACTGAATATATTTTCACTTCATCTAATTAGCCTATATACAAATTTTCATTGTTTTTGCTCATTGGGTACCGGAGATATGCAATTTATTGAATTTTGGTGAAAGTGGGCGTAACCATGCCCATTTTTTTCAAAATAGTTTTAATGCCTCCCCAAAAACATAACTGTGAAGTTTCATGTCAATTGGTTAAGAAACAAAAAAATTTTCCATACAACGACATGAATATTGCTTCTCTTCCTCTTCTTCATTTTGTATGGCAGGTACCAGTTCCAGTTGCCCAATCTCAATGAAACTTTCAGGCATTTAATCGAACCATATAAAACTACTAAGTTTAAAATTTCAGCCTCCTATCATACAAAACAAAAAAGTTTTCCATACAACGACGTTAAATCTTAATTTCTCTTCCTCTTCTTCATTTTGTGTGGCAGCTACCAGTTCTAGTGCCCCGATCTCAATGAAACTTTCAGGCATTATGACGAACTATGTTAAACTACTATGTTTGAAATTTCAGCCCTCTATCTTCCAAAACAAAAAAGTTTTCCATATATCGATTCAAATTTGTTTTTCTTCTTTATTTCGTATGGGGGCTACCAGTTCCAATAATCCGATATGGCCAGTTCCGACCAATAATTTGACCACACATTAGAGAAGACTCTGTGCAAAATTTCAGCTCGATATCTTCAAAACTGTGGGAGGAGATAGCATATTCTCAGACAGACGGACAGATGGACATGGCTATATGAACTCGTCTTGTCGAGCTGATCAAGAATATATATACTTTATGGGGTCCCCCTCCCCTCCTTCTTTCTGTTACAAACTTCAGGACAAAGTTATAATACTATTCACTTGCGTGAAGAGTATAAACATAGTGCCTTTTAAAACTATTCAATATTAATGTTTATGCATAAATTAAAAAAAAAACCAGTAAGGACGCTATCTTCAGCAAGGCTGAAGCTATAATACTTTTCACTTTGTGTCACTATAAAAAAAACTAAATGAATAGTTTTCATGCCTCCCTAACAACATAACTGTAATGTTTCAAGTCAATTCGTTAAAAAACCAAAAATTTTTCCATACAACGGTTCAAGTTTTGCGATAAGTGGGCGTAGCCATGCCCACATTTGGTAAAAATAGTTTTTATTCCTCCCTAAGAACATAACAGTAAAGTTTCAAGTCAATTGGTTAAAAAACAAAAAAGTTTTCCATACAAAGGGTCAATTTTCAATATAAGTAGGCGTGGCTACGCCCACTTTTGGTCAAAACAGTTTTCATTCCTCTCTAGGAACATAACTGTAAAGTTTTAAGTCAATTGGTTAAAAAACAAAAAAGTTTTCCATACAACGGGTCAATTTTCGCTATAAGTGGGCGTGGCTATGCCTGGCTACGCCCACTTTTGGTCAAAACAGTTTTCATTCCTCTCTAAGAACATAACTGTAAAGTTTCAAGTCAATTGGTTAAAAAACAAAAAAGTTTTCCATACAACGGGTAAATTTTCGCTATAAGTGGGCGTGGCTACGCGTGGTTTCGCCCACTTTTGGTCAAAATAGATTTCATTCCTCCCTAAGAACATAACTTTAAAATTTCAAGTCAATTGGTTAAGAAACAAAAAAGTTTTCCATACAATGGGTCAATTTTCGCTATAAGTGGGCGTAGCCATGCCCACTTTTGGTCTCAATAGTTTTCATTCCTCCCTAAAGCTCTGTTTACACTAGAGACTTTTTGTGTAGATTTAGACAAAAATCTCATGTCTACAAGTGTAAACACCCTGTAGATTTATCTACACTGTCTCTACAACAAACTTTTATCTACACAATGAGTAGTGTGTGTAAACAACTTTCAGAGTAGATAAAACAGCCTCGATTTGTGTCTACAAGTTTGTTAAGCAACAGAACAAATTTTTTTCTCTACATTGTTATTTTCACATAAAAATAATATCGATGATTCATTTGAAAAAGAATCAAAGGAAGAACAAAAAACAAAGAATAAAATGGCCCCTTCATGTTGGCACACAGCTACGACTCCTTCCTTCAACTCCTACAATAACTGCTGGTGAAATCCAACGTTCTCAGCATTACTAGCATTTATTTTTGTGATCTATGATTTCTTCCACAATCGATTTTGTTGATGCATATTGTTTCTGGCGCATTTCCAACTTTTCTAATTTTTTTTGTTAATTTATTTTTGGGAATAATTTTTTAATGTCAAAAATTAGTTATGTCAAAAGCGGAACATTAGCGCCCTCTATCATTATCTACATTCTGCTCGAAAGAGTAGTCAGTGTAAGTACCTTGTAGATAGCAATGTAGATATTTTCCAAATTTATCTACTCGAAAGAAAAATTTCGTAGATTTTCAATTCAGTGTAAACATAAAACGTAATTTATCTATACTTTGTGTTGAGATATCTACACAAAAAATCTCTAATGTAAACAGAGCTTAAAAGAGCTCCCTAAAAACATAACTGTAGGGTTTGAAGTCAATTGGTTAAAAAACAAAAAAGTTTTCCATACAACGGGTCAATTTTCGCTATAAGTGGTCGTGGCTACGCCTACTTTTCGTCAAAATAGTTTTCATTCCTCCCAAAGAACATAACTGTAAAGTTTCAAGTCAATTGGTTCAAAAACCAAAAAGTTTTCCATACAACGACGTGAATATTGCTTCTCTTCCTCTTCTTCATTTTGTATGGGAGCTACCAGTTCCAGATGTCCAATCTCAATGAAACTTTCAGGCATGTAGTCGGACTATGTAGAACTACTATGTTTAAAATTTCAGGACTCTATCATACAAAACAAAAAAGTTTTCCATACAACGATTCAAGTTTTGTTCATTTTTCTTCTTCTTTTCGTATGGAGGCTACCAGTTCCAGTGGTCCGATATGGCTGGATCCGACAAATGAGTTGACTGCACGGATAAGAAGTCTATGTGCAAAATTTCAGCTCGATATCTTCAAGACTGTGGGAGGAGATTGTATATATACAGACAGACGGACAGACGGACAGACGGACATGGCTAAATCAACTCGACTTGTCGTCCTGATCAAGAATATATATACTTTATATAGTCGCAAGTGAATATTTCTGTGTATTACAAACTTCAGCACAAAGTTATTATACTATTTCACATACGTGAAAAGTATAAAAAATCAAAAATCATCTATTGTAATGCTCTTTTTTAGTGATTGTAATCATAAACTAACTAAACGAAACAAAAAAACATGCTTCCTTTTAAAACTATTCATTATTAATTTTTATGCAAAGATTAAAAATAAACAAAAATAATCTTTTGAAATGCTCTTTTTTGTGAAAAACTAACATAAACTAACTAAAAGAAACAAAAAATCATGGTTCCTTTCAAAAAGATTCAAATTTAATTTTTATTCATAGATTTTAAAAATATTTAAAGTCATCCATTGAAATGTACTTTTGTAGTGTATGTAATCGTAAACTAACTAAAAGAAACAAAAAGTCATGGTTCCTTTTAAAAATATTCAATATTAAATATAATGCACAGATTTAAAAAAAAATATATAAAATCATCCATTGAAATCCTCTTTTTTACTGATTGTTATCATAAACTAACTAACAAAAAACAAAAAAAACATGGTTCGTTTTAAAAAATATTCAATTTTAATTTTTATGCATACATTTAAAAAAAAATCAAAAACCATCCATTGAAATGTTATTTTGTAAGGTATGTAATCATAAACTAACTAAAAGAAACAAAAAAAACATGGTTCCTTTTACAAATATTCAATATTGATTTGTATGCAAAGATTTAAAAAAAATCTAAAATCATCCATTAAAATATTCTTTTATAGTGAATGTACTCATAAACTAACTAAAAGAAACAAAAAACATGGTTCATTTTACAAATATTGAATATTGATTTTTATGCATAGATTTCAAAAAATCTGAAATCATCTATTGAAATGTTATTTTGTAGTGTATGTCATCATAAACTAACTAAAGGAAACAAAACCAGTAAGGACGCTAACTTCAGCAAGGCTGAAGCTTAAATACTCTTCACGCTTATTTCTTATGCCACACTTATTTTATTGACTGAATATATTTTCACTTCATCTAATTAGCCTATATACAAATTTTCATTGTTTTTGCTCATTGGGTACCGGAGATATGCAATTTATTGAATTTTGGTAAAAGTGGGCGTAACCATGCCCATTTTTTTCAAAATAGTTTTAATGCCTCCCCAAAAACATAACTGTGAAGTTTCATGTCAATTGGTTAAGAAACAAAAAAATTTTCCATACAACGACATGAGTATTGCTTCTCTTCCTCTTCTTCATTTTGTATGGCAGGTACCAGTTCCAGTTGCCCAATCTCAATGAAACTTTCAGGCATTATGACGAACTATGTTAAACTACTATGTTTGAAATTTCAGCCCTCTATCTTCCAAAACAAAAAAGTTTTCCATATATCGATTCAAATTTGTTTTTCTTCTTCATTTCGTATGGGGGCTACCAGTTCCAATAATCCGATATGGCCGGTTCCGACCAATAATTTGACCACACATTAGAGAAGACTCTGTGCAAAATTTCAGGTCGATATCTTCAAAACTGTGGGAGGAGATAGCATGTTCTCAGACAGACGGACAGATGGACATAGCTATATCAACTCGTCTTGTCGAGCTGATCAAGAATATATATACTTTATGGGGTCCCCCTCCCCTCCTTCTTTCTGTTACAAACTTCAGGACAAAGTTATAATACTATTCACTTGCGTGAAGAGTATAAACATGGTGCCTTTTAAAACTATTCAATATTAATGTTTATGCATAAATTAAAAAAAAACCAGTAAGGACGCTATCTTCAGCAAGGCTGAAGCTATAATACTTTTCACGTTGTATCACTAAAAAACTAAATGAATAGTTTTCATGCCTCCCTAACAACATAACTGTAAGGTTTCAAGTCAATTGGTTAAAAAACAAAAAAGTTTTCCATACAACAAAATAATTTTCATTCCTCCCTAAGAACATAACTGTAAAGTTTCAAGTCAATTGGTTAAAAAACAAAAAAGCTTTCCATACAACGGTTCAAGTTTCGGTATAAGTGGGCGTAGCCATGCCCACTTTTGGTCTAAATAGTTTTCATTTCTCCCTAAGAACATAACTGTAAAGTTTCAAGTGAATTGGTTAAAAAACAAAAATGTTTTCTATACAATGGGTCAATTTTCGCTATAAGTGGGTAAAAATAGTTTTCATTCCCCCCTAAGAACATAACTGTAATGTTTCAAGTCAATTGGTTAAAAAACAAAAAAGTTTTCCATACAACGGTTCAAGTTTCGGTATAAGTGGGCGTAGCCATGCCCACTTTTGGTCTCAATAGTTTTCATTCCTCCCTAAAGCTCTGTTTTCACTAGAGACTTTTTGTGTAGATTTAGACAAAAATCTCAGGTCTACAAGTGTAAACACCCTGTAGATTTATCTACACTGTCTCTACAACAAATTTTTATCTACACAATGAGTAGTGTGTGTAAACAACTTTCATAGTAGATAAAACAGCCTCGATTTGTGTCTACAAGTTTGTTAAGCAACAGAACAAATTTTTTTCTCTACATTGTTATTTTCACATAAAAATAATATCGATGATTCATTTGAAAAAGAATCAAAGGAAGAACAAAAACAAAGAATAAAATGACCCCTTCATGTTGGCACACAGCTACGACTCCTTCCTTCAACTCCTACAATAACTGCTGGTGAAATCCAACGTTCTCAGCATTATTAGCATTTATTTTTGTGATCTATGATTTCTTCCACAATCGATTTTGTTGATGCATATTGTTTCTGGCGCATTTCCAACTTTTCTAATTTTTTTTTGTTCATTTATTTTTGGGAATAATTTTTTAATGTCAAAAATTAGTTATGTCAAAAGCGGAACATTAGCGCCCTCTATCATTATCTACATTCTGCTTGAAAGAGTAGTCAGTGTAAGTACCTTGTAGATAGCAATGTAGATATTTTCCAAATTTATCTATTCGAAAGAAAAATTTCGTAGATTTTCAATTCAGTGTAAACATAAAACGTAATTTATCTATACTTTGTGTTGAGATATCTACACAAAAAATCTCTAATGTAAACAGAGCTTAAAAGAGCTCCCTAAAAACATAACTGTAGGGTTTGAAGTCAATTGGTTAAAAAACAAAAAAGTTTTCCATACAACGGGTCAATTTTCGCTATAAGTGGTCGTGGCTACGCCTACTTTTCGTCAAAATAGTTTTCATTCCTCCCAAAGAACATAACTGTAAAGTTTCAAGTCAATTGGTTCAAAAACAAAAAAGTTTTCCATACAACGTGTCAATTTTCTATAAGTGGGCTACGCCCACTTTTGGTCAAAATAGAACATAACTACGAAGTTTCAAGTCAATTGATTGAAAAACAAAAAAGTTGTCCATACAACGACGTGAATATTGCTTCTCTTCCTCTTCTTCATTTTGTATGGGAGCTACCAGTTCCAGATGTCCAATCTCAATGAAACTTTCAGGCATGTAGTCGGACTATGTAGAACTACTATGTTTAAAATTTCAGTACTCTATCATACAAAACAAAAAAGTTTTCCATACAACGATTCAAGTTTTGTTCATTTTTCTTCTTCTTTTCGTATGGGGGCGACAAGTTCCAGTGGTCCGATATGGCTGGATCCGACAAATGAGTTGACTGCACGGATAAGAAGTCTATGTGCAAAATTTCAGCTCGATATCTTCAAGACTGTGGGAGGAGATTGTATATATACAGACAGACGGACAGACGGACACGGCTAAATCAACTCGTCTTGTCGTCCTGAT
This sequence comes from Phortica okadai, assembly GCA_034638295.1. Lineage (NCBI taxonomy): Eukaryota > Metazoa > Arthropoda > Insecta > Diptera > Drosophilidae > Phortica > Phortica okadai. The sequence goes on along the minus strand of CM067851.1, from coordinate 23,820,608 downwards.
CAAGAATATATATACTTTATATAGTCGCAAGTGAATATTTCTGTGTGTTACAAACTTCAGCACAAAGTTATTATACTATTTCACATACGTGAAAAGTATAAAAAATCAAAAATCATCTATTGTAATGCTCTTTTTTAGTGATTGTAATCATAAACTAACTAAACGAAACAAAAAAACATGCTTCCTTTTAAAACTATTCATTATTAATTTTTATGCAAAGATTAAAAAAAAACAAAAATCATCTTTTGAAATGCTCTTTTTTTGTGAAAAACTAACATAAACTAACTAAAAGAAACAAAAAATCATGGTTCCTTTCAAAAAGATTCAATTTTAATTTTTATTCATAGATTTAAAAAATATTTAAAGTCATCCATTGAAATGTACTTTTGTAGTGTATGTAATCGTAAACTAACTAAAAGAAACAAAAAGTCATGGTTCCTTTTAAAAATATTCAATATTAAATTTAATGCACAGACTTAAAAAAAAAATATAAAATCATCCATTGAAATCCTCTTTTTTAGTGATTGTTATCATAAACTAACTAAAAAAAACAAAAAAACATGGTTCTTATTAAAAATATTCAATATTAATTTTAATGCATAAATTAAAAAAAAAATTAAAAATCATCTATTCAAATGATCTTTTTTAGTGAACGTTATCATAAATTAACTAAAAGAAACAAAAAACAGGGGTGCTTTTAAAACACTAATATTAATGTTTTTGCATAGATTTAAAAAAAATCTAAAATCATCCATTAGAATGCTCTTTTGTAGTGTATGTTATTATAAACTAACTAAAAAAACATGATTCCTCTTAAAAATATTCATTATTAATTTTTATGCATAGATTTTAATAAATTTAAAATCATCCATTGAAATGTTCTTTCATAGTGTATGTAATCATAAACTAACTAAAAGAAACAAAAAAACATGGTTCCTTTTTAATATATTCAATATTAATTTTTATGGATAGATTTAAAAAAAAAATCAAAAATCATCCATTGAAATGCTCTTTTTTGGTGTATGTAATTATAAACTAACTAAAAGAAACAAAGAAAAACATGGTTGTTTTCATAAATATTCAATATTAATTTTTAAACATAGATTTAAAAAAAATCTAGAGTCATCTATTGAAATGTTCTTTTCAAGTGTATGTAATCATAAACTAATTAAAAGAAACAAAAACCAGTAAGGGCGGTATAGTTGAGTATTCTCAACTATATAATACCCTGTACACACACCTATGTTGATAACACGTTAAACATTCGCCGACAGCAAAAGCAGTGTACCACGATATGGTTTGTGTATTTGCTAATAGTGAGGCAGGGCTCACAGTGCAATGTTGCCATTAGATGGCGCTTTAGTACGGGTTTTGTTACAAAGCATTGCTGCAAAATTTTAGTGTGTTGGTCTTTGCGGGGAAAGTGGTAGTTTGTTGTATGCAGTTTTAAAAAGGTATGCTATCTGAGTTTGCATACAAAATTTCAGCATTGTATTATTTATACTTTAGGAGATACAGCAATTTTAAGAAAAAAATTACCTTTTGTTGTGCTCGATGGGCGGGAAGGAATGGGCGTGGCAAAAATTCCTTCAAACTTGATCTAGTGTTCGACCACACGAGTCTATCTTCCAAATTTCAAGTCTCTAGCTTTAATAGTTTTCGCAGTGTTAAGTACGGTTTTTGTTACAAATAGGATAAAGCAGTGTTCAAAGCGCAATTTATGCCAAATTTCAACTTGTTTGTCTTTGCGTTGTCACACAGCGTTAAAAATGAAAGTTTGTGGTATGCAGTTTTAAAAAGGTATGTTTACTGAGTTTGCATACAAAATTTCAGCATTGTATCTATTATAGTTTAGGAGATACAGCAATTTTAAGAAAACAACTTTTTGAGGGGAAACGAAGGGGAGGGGGAAAAAATGTGGTATGCAGTTTTGTAGAGCTATACATACTGAGTCTACATACTCATTTTCATGTTTCTAACTCATCAGGTTTTCGAGCTACAGCCTTTTGAAAAAATGGGTGGTGCTCGATGGGCGGGAAGGAGTGGGCGTGGCAAAAAATCTTTCAAACTTGATCTAGCGTTTGACCTCACGAATCTATCCACCAAATTTCAAGTCTCTAGCTCTTATAGTTTTCGAGAACCATTGGTGAGGACGGACGGACGGACGGACAGACAGGGCTATATCAATTCGTCTTGTCATCCTGATCAAGAGTATATATACTTTATAGGGTCCCCCTCCCCTCCTTCTATGCGTTACATACAAACCGTCTCAAACAAACTTAATATACCCTGATACACAGTGTGTGTACAGGGTATAAACATGGTTATTTTTAATGATATTCAATAATGATTTTTATGCATAGATTTAAAAAAAAAACCTAAAACCATCCATTGAAATGTTCTTTTATGGTTTATATTATCAGAAACTTACTAAAAGAAGCAAAAAAAAAACATTGTTCATTTTAAAAATATTCAATATTGATTTTTATGCTTATCGCTAAGATTATATAAAAATGAATATATGGGATAAATTTTTAAAAATTTAAAAAAAAATATCAAAAATCATCTATTTAAAAAAGAGATCAGCTTGTAGTAATCTTCTAGAATTTACTTGCTTAGTTAATCATGATTTTGTGAACCACTCTCAAACCGATGTCATTTATACTGACTTTAGTAAAGCTTTTTACTCGGTTAACCACAATCTGCTCTTGTTCAAATTGTATCTAATGGGTTTTCCTACGAGTCTTCTTCTTTGGATTAAGTCGTATTTAACAGAAAGAACTCAGCGGGTCTTGTTTAAATCTTCTAGGTCCGATCTTATTCAAGTTTCTTCTGGTGTCCCCCAAGGCAGTCATATTGGTCCTCTTTTGTTCATTCTTTTCATTAATAATCTCCCCTCATCGATTTCATACTCTCGGGTACTTATGTACGCCGATGATGTTAAATTGTGTCTTTCTTATAATGAGCCTACCTGTCATGACCTATTACAGGCTGATATGAACTCACTACAGTCTTGGTGTTTGCTGAATTTGCTTTTGCTCAATTGTTCTAAATGTAAGTATGTATGACTTTTCATCGTAGTAAACCTCATTTGTTTACTTACTCGATTGATAACGTCCAATTAGAACGAGTCTCACTTTTTAACGACCTAGGTGTTCTTTTCGATCCTAAACTCTGTTTCATCCAACATATCTCTACTGTCGTTAATAAGGCGAAAGGTGTTTTTGGATTCATTAAACGCTGGTCTAAAGAATTCAATGACCCTTATATCACCAAACTTCTTTTCACGTCACTTGTACGTCCTATTCTCGAATACTGCTGTTGCGTATGGTCTCCACAATACAAGAAATATCAAGATCGCATTGAATCAGTTCAGAAGCAATTTCTCCTCTTTGCGCTTCGTGGCCTGAATTGGAATCGTAATGTCAGACTACCGTCATACCATGATAGGCTCGCACTTATTGACCTTCCATCTCTGTCCCAACGCAGGATTGTTTTAGGGACGGTTTTCATAAGCTTGTTGTTGGTTTAATTGACTCTTCAGACCTACTCAATCGGATTTGTTTTAGTGTACCACGACGTACTACCAGAAACTAGGTCCCTTTAACTTTGCATAGATGCACAACTAACTATGCACTTCATGATGCGTTTCGTGTATTATGTACTAATTATAATAATCTTTATTACGTCCTCTCACCTGAAATTTCTCTCTCGACACTTAACTCAAACATTCTGCACTACCTACATGGAACTGAGAACGTACATCGGCTTGGATAGTCGTTCTGGATGGTCGGATTGCGCTCTTCAGAATTTAAGTCTCTGACCACAAATGGCAGTGAGCAGGGGCATAGCCTGCATTATGCAAATAAATTTCCCCAACCGGGTTAGAGACTTCTTAGAATTAATTTATCATTTTGCTTTTTTTTTATCTTCTTATTAATGAAGTTTTTTAAATTAATTATTTTGTATTTGTTATATTATATGTATTTTTCTTTATATTATATTATTATTTTGCTTTTTTTTCTCTTCTCCATTAATGAAGTTTTTTTTCGAATTTTATATTTATTTTGTAATTTTTATATTATTTTTATATTTTATTGAAATATATAATTTAATTATGTTTTTGTTTTTTTTTTTATAATTTTTTTTTGTATTTTTATCTAACTATTACTTAAATAACAGATATTTGTTATTAAATAAATAAATAAATAAATGCTCTTTTTTAGTGAATCTAATCATAAACTAAGTAAAAGAAACGAAAAAAAAAAAATGGTTCCTTTTAAAGATATTCAATATTGATTTTTATGCATAGATTTAAAAAAGAATTTAAAATCATCCATTGAATATTCTTTTATAGAGAATGTTATCACAAACTAACTAAAAGAAACAAAAAAACATGGTTCATTTTAAAAAATATTAAGTATTTATTTTTATGCTCAGCGCTGAGAAAATACAAAAATTAATATATGGGAGAAATTTTTAAAAGTTTAAAAAAACAAAAAATCAAAAATCATCCATTGAAATGTTTTTTTGTAGTGTCATAAACTAACTAAAGGAAACAAAAAAACATGGTTCCTTTTAAAAATATTCAAATTTAATTTTTATGAACAGATTTAAAAAAAAATTTTTAAATCATCATAAACTAAACTAAAAACTAAAAGAAACAAAAAAACATGGTTCATATTTCAAATATTCAATAGTGATTTTTATTCATAGATTTTAAAAAATCTAAAACCATCCATTGAAATATTCTTTTATAGTTTATGATAACAAAAGAAAGAAACAAAAAAACATGGTTCATTTTAAAAAATTCAATACTGATTTTTATGCATCGATTTAAAAAAAATCTAAAATCATCTATTGAAATGTTCTTTTGTAGTGTATGTTATCATAAACCAACTAAAAGAAACAAAAAAAATATGGTTCATTTTAAAAATATTCAATACCGATTTTTATGCTCAGTGCTAAGAATATATAAAAATTAATATATGGGAGAAATTTTTAAGAATTTTATAAAAAATTAGAAAAAATTAAAAATCATCCACTGAAATGCTCTTTTTTAGTGAATGTAATCATAAGCTAACTAAAAAAACATGGTTCCTTTTTAAGATATTCAAAATTGATTTTTATGCATAGATTTAAAAAAAATCTAAAATCATCTACTGAAATGTTATTTTGTAATGTTTGTTATCATAAACAAACTAACAGAATAAAAAACAGTAAGGGTATACCGCCCTACTCGAGTAGGGTAGAGTATACTCGACAATATAATCCCTGCACAAATGGTAGGTGGTGCCACTCCCTCAATCTACGAAAACATATTAATCGGACGTTGCCTATTTAAATAGTGTTGAAAATATCAAGAAAATCGGTCAAAAAATTTAATTTTGTTGGTCTCTGAGGGGTAGCCATCAAAGAGAGGGGAAATTTGTGGTATGCAGTTTTTAAGATGTATTAGTTGTTAGCTTTTTTAAGAAAGAATACTAGGAGTGGAGAAATTAAGGGGAGGGGGTAAAATTGTGGTTTGCTGTTTTGTAGAGTTACTTATTCTGAGTCTACATACCGAATTTCATTTTTCTAACTCTTTGGATGTTTAAGTTATAGCATTTTCAAAAAGAGGGTGGTGCTGGATGGGCGGCAAGGAGTGGGCGTGGAACAAAACCATTCAAACTTGATCTGCTGCCGAGCATCACGATTCTACCCACCAAATTTCAAGTCGCTAGCTCTTATAGTTTCCGAGAACCATTAGTGAGGACGGACGGACGGACAGACGGAGAGATGGACAGTCAGACGGACGTGGCTTAATCAATATCTCTTGTCGTCCCGATCAAGAATATATATACTTTATGGGGTCCCCCTCCCCTCCTTCACAGCGTTACATACATTTGGATTTTTTTTGCACAAACAGCCTATGATAACCCAGTATGTGTACAGGGTATAAACATGGTTCCTTTTAAATGTATTCAATATTACATTTTTTGCATAGATTTAAAAAGAAAAACAAAAACCATCCATTGAAATGCACTTTTGTAGTGTTTGTAATCATAAACTTACTAAATGAAACAAAAAACATGGTTCCTTTTAAAATATTCAATATTATATTTTATGCATAGATTTAAAAAAAAATAAAAAAAACATCGATTGAAATGCTCTTTTAGAGTGAATGTAATCATAAACTAACTAAAAGAAACAAAAAACCATAGTTCCTTTTAAAAATATTCAATATTAATTTTTATGCATCGATTTTAAAAAATCTAAAGTCATCCATTGAAATGTACTTTTGTAGTGTATGTAATCATAAACTAAGTAAAAGAAACTAAAAATCATGGTTGCTTTTAAAAAATATTCAATTTTAATTTTTATGCATAAATTTAAAAAAAATATAAAATAATCCATTGACATGTTCTTTTGAAGTGTATGTTATCATAAACTAACTAAAGGAAACAAAACCAGTAATGACGCTAACCGTACCGGAGATAAGCAAATTTATTGATTTTTGGTAAAAGTGGTCGTAACCATTCCCATTTTTTTCAAAATAGTTTTAATGCCTCCCCAAGAACATAACTGTGAAGTTTCATGTCAATTGGTTAAGAAACAAAAAAGTTTTCCATACAACGACATGAATATTGCTTCTCTTCCTCTTCTTCATTTTGAATGGCAGGTACCAGTTCCAGTTGCCCGATCTCAATGAAACTTTCAGGCACTTAATCGAACCATATAAAACTACTAAGTTTAAAATTTCAGCCTCCTATCATACAAAACAAAAAAGTTTTCATACAACGACGTTAAATCTTAAATTCTCTTCCTCTTCTTCATTTTGTATGGCAGCTACCAGTTCTAGTGGCCCGATATCAATGAAACTTTCAGGCGTTATGTCGGACTATGTTAAACTACTATGTTTGAAATTTCAGCCCTCTATCTTCCAAAACAAAAAAGTTTTCCAAAGTTTCATTGAGATTGGACATCTGGAACTGGTAGCTCCCATACAAAATGAAGAAGAGGAAGAGAAGGAATATTCTCGTCGTTGTATGGAAAACTTTTTTGTTTCTTAACCAATTGACTTGAAATTTTAAAGTTGTGTTCTTAGGGAGGAATGAAAACTATTTTGACCAAAAGTGGGCGTAGCCACGCGTAGCCACGCCCACTCATAGCAAAAATTTACCCGTTGTATGGAAAACTTTTTTGTTTTTTAACCAATTGACTTGAAACTTTACAGTTATGTTCTTAGAGAGGAATTAAAACTATTTTGACCAAAAGTGGGCGTAGCCAGGCGTAGCCACGCCCACTTATAGCGAAAATTGACCCGTTGCATGGAAAACTTTTTTGTTTTTTAACCAATTGACTTGAAACCTTCCAGTTATGTTCTTATGGAGGAATGAAAACCATTTTGACCAAAAGTAGGCATGGCTACGCCCACTTATATCGAAACTTGACCAGTTGTATGGAAAACTTTTTTGTTTTTTAACCAGTTGACTTGAAACTTTACAGTTATGTTCGTAGGAAGGAATGAAAACTATTTTGATCAAAAGTGGGAGTGGCCACGCCCTTTTATAGCGAAAATTGACCCGTTGCATGGAAAACTTGTTTGTTTTTTAACCAATTGACTTGAAACTTTGCAGTTATGTTCTTAGGGAGGAATGAAAACTATTTTGATCAAAAGTGGGCGTGGCCACGCCCTTTTATAGCGAAAATTTACCCGTTGTATGGAAAACTTTTTTGTTTTTTAACCACTTAACTAGAAACTTTACAGTTGTGTTCTTAGGGAGGAATGAAAACTATTTTGACCAAAAGTGGGCGTAGCGACGAGTAGCCACGCCCACTTATAGCTTAACTTGACGCTTTGTATGAAAAACGTTTTTGTTTTTTAACCAATTGACTTAAAACTTTACAGTTATGTTCTTAGGGAGGAAAGAAAACTATTTTGACCAAAAGTGGGCGTAGCCACGCCTACTTATAGCGAAAATTGACCCGTTGTATGGAAAACTTTTTTGTTTTCTAACCAATTGACTTGAAACTTTGCAGTTATGCTCTTAGGGAGGAATGAAAACTATTTTGATCAAAAGTGGGCGTGGCCACGCCCTTTTATAGCGAAAATTGTTCCCTTGTATGGGAAACTTTTTTGTTTTTTAACCAATTGACTTGAAATTTTACAGTTATGTTCTTAGGGAGGAATAAAAACTATTTTGACCAAATGTGGGCATGGCTACGCCCACTTATCGCAAAACTTGAACCGTTGTATGGAAAAATTTTTTGTTTTTTTAACGAATTGACTTGAAACATTACAGTTATGTTCTTAGGGAGGCATGAAAACTATTCATTTAGTTTTTTTTATAGTGACACAAAGTGAAAAGTATTATAGCTTCAGCCTTGCTGAAGATAGCGTCCTTACTGGTTCTTCTTCATTTCGTATGGGGGCTACCAAATCCAATAATCCGATATGGCCGGTTCCGACCAATGATTTGACCAGACATTAGAGAATACTCTGTGCAAAATTTCAGCTCGATATCTTAAAAACTGTGGGAGGAGATAGCATATTCACAGACAGACGGACAGACGGACATGGCTATATCAACTCGTCTTGACGAGCTGATCAAAAATATATATATTCTTTATGGGGTCCCCCTCCCCTCCTTCTTGCTGTTACAAACTTCATGACAAAGTTATAATACTATTCACTTGCGTGAAGAGTATAAAAACATGGTTCCTTTTAAAAATATTGAATATTAATTTTTATGCATAGATTTAAAAAAAATCAAAAATTATCCATTAAAATGCTCATTTTAAGTGATTGTAATCATAAACTAACTAAAAAAAACAACAAAACATAGTTCTTTTTGAAAATATTAAATACTAATTTTTATGCATAGATTTTAAAAAAATCTAAAGTCATCCATTGAAATGTATTTTTGTAGTGTATGTTATCATAAACTAACTAAAAGAAACAAAAAAAAATGGTTCCTTTTAAAAATATTCATTATTAATTTTTATGCATAGATTTAAAAAAAAATCTAAAATCATCCATTGAAATGCTCATTTTAAGTGATTGTATTCATAAACTAACTAACCGAAACAAAAAAAAAATGGTTCCTTTTTAAATATTCAATTTTAATTTTTGTGCATAGATTGTACTTTTGTAGTGTATACTCGACTATAGCGTCCTTACTGGTTATGCATAGATTTAAAAAAAATCTAAAATCATCCATTGAAATGTTCTTTTTTACAATCCGTCTCAAACAAACTTCATATACCCTAATACACAGTGTGTGTACAAGGTATAATGAATGAAAGGGAGAAATTTAAAAAAAAACTTTTTTTTAACATTCAATAATCATCCAAAAACATGGTTCGTTTTAAAAATATTCAATATTAATTTTTATGCATAGATTAAAAAAAATATGTAAAGTCATCCATTGAAATGTACTTTTGTAGTGTATGTAATCATAAACTAACTAAAAGAAACAAAAAATCTTGGATTCTTTTTAAATATATTCAAATTTAATTTTTATGAACAGATTTAAAAAAAAAAATTTAAATCATCATAAACTAAACTAAAAACTAAAAGAAACAAAAAAAGATAGTTCTTATTTCAAATATTCAATAATGATTTTTATTCATAGATTTTAAAAAATCTAAAACCATCCATTGAAATATTCTTTTATAGTTTATGATAACAAAAGAAAGAAACAAAAAAACATGGTTCATTTTAAAAATATTCAATACTGATTTTTATGCATCGATTTAAAAAAAATCCAAAATCATCTATTGAAATGTTCTTTTGTAGTGTATGTTATCATAAACCAACTAAAAAAAAACAAAACCAGTAAGGACGCTATAGTCGAGTATACTCGACAATATAATACCCTGCACACACAGTGGTGGTGCAAAACACTAAATCTACAAAAAAATGTTTATTTGACATCGCCCGATCGAATAGTGTTCAAAATATCAAGTAAATTGGTCAAAACCAGTAAGTGAGCTATTTTCAGCTTTGCTGAAACTTATATACTCTTGCAAGCATTTGAAAAATACGTTTTATAGTTTTGACAATAAGAATCTTATAAGTTTATAAAGATAAAGGGGCGTAACCCCGCCCATTTTCTAAATTTTTTAAAGAATACAATGCAATCATTCTACACTTCATTTTACGATTTTCTATTTCGTCTGCTTATAGATAAATCACATTTTTAAGTTTTTCTCTATATGGGCGGTGCCACGCCCTTATGTCCGATTCTTATGAAACTTTGTAATATGGTCCAGGATTCCTAAAAACGCGCAACTGCAAGGTTTCATTTGTTTATAGTTGAAAACAAAAAAGTTTTTCTAACAAAAACCGAATTTTTAACCGATTGTTCCTATGGGAGCTATATGTTATATTTGTCCGATCTTCACCAATTTTGCAGTGAGTCTTAATTTACGTCCGAGATGTTCTTCTTCAAAAAATTGGGGCGATAACTTGAAAAACAAAGAGTTTACTGAGCAAAAACCTCAATTATGACCGATCGTTCCTATGGCAGCGATATGCTATAGTATTCCGATCAGGCTGGTTTCTATATATTAACTGCCTGCAATGAAAAGAAAATTTTCTGCGTTTAAATTTTTTTGCTAACTTCAAAACTCTGGGAGGAAATCGCATTGAAACAGACAGAAGGACAGACGGACAGACAGACAGACGGACATGGCTATCTGAACTCGTCTCGTCGAGCTGATCAAGAATATATATACTTTATATAGTCGGAGATGTCTCCTTCTCTGCGTTGCAAACTTCACGACAAAGTTAATATACTCTTGCAAGAGTATAAAAAGTGGAATTTACGAAAAATTTGAATTTGTTGGTCATTGAGGGGTAACTTTCGAACAGAGAGTATGCAGTTTTAAAAATATGTATTTGCTGAGTTTGTATACAAAATTTCATGTTCATACCTTTATTAGTTTTGGAGATATTGCTTTTTATAGAAAACAACTTGGGGAGGGGAAATGAAGGGGAGGGGGGAAAATTGTGAAAAATTGTGGTATGCAGTTTTGTAGAGCTATACATACTGAGTCTACATACCGACTTTCATGTTTCTATCTCTTCGGGTGTTCGAGTTATAATGATTTAAAAAGGTGGGTGGTGCTTGATGGGCGGGAAGGAGTGGGCGTGGCACAAAATCGTTCAAACTTGATGTAGTGCCAAGCATCACGAGTCTACCCTCCAAATTTCAAGTCTCTAGCTTTTACAGTTTCCGAGAACCATTGGTGAATACAGACGGACGGACGGACAGACGGACAGGGCTCAATCGATTCCTCTTGTCATCCTGATCAAGAATATATATACTTTATGGGGTCCCCTCCCCTCCTTCTATGCGTTACATACATTTCGTTCAAACAAAATTAATATACCCTGACACACTGTATGTGCAGGGTATAAAAATATGGTTCATTTTAAAAATATTCAATACTGATTTTTATGCTCAGCGCTAAGAATATATAAAAATTAATATATGGGAGAAATTTTTAAAAATTTTAGAAAAAATTAAAAATCATCCACTGAAATGCTCTTTTTTAGTGAATGTAATCATAAGCTAACTAATTAAAGGAAAAAAACATGGTTCCTTTTTAAGATATTCAATATTGATTTTTATGCATAGATTTAAAAAAAAAATCTCAAAACATCCACTGAATGTTCTTTTGTAGTGTATGTAATCATTAACTAACTAAAAGAAACAAAAAATCATGGTTCCTTTTAAAAATATTCAATATTAATTTTTATGCATTAATTTAAAAACAAATCAAAAATCATCCATTGAAATGCTCGTTTTTAGGGAATGTGGTCACAAAGTAACTTAAAGAAACAAAAAAAAAAACATGGTTCCTTTTTAAGATATTCAATATTGATTTTTATGCATAGATTTTCAAAAAATCTAAAAACATCCATTGAAATGTTCTTTTTTACAATCCGGCTCAAACAAACTTCATATACCCTAATAAACAGTGTGTGTACAAGGTATAATGAATAAATGGGAGAAATTTAAAAAAAAGTTTTTTATCATTCAATAATCCTCCATTGAAATTCTCTTTTTTAGTGAATGTAATCATAAACTAACTAAAAGAAACAAAAACCAGTAAGGACGCTATCTTCAGCAAGGCTGAAGCTATAATACTTTTCACGTTGTGTCACTATAAAAAAACTAAATGAATAGTTTTCATGCCTCCCTAACAACATAACTGTAAGGTTTCAAGTCAATTGGTTAAAAAACAAAAAAGTTTTCAATACAACGGGTGAAGTTTGGCTATAAGTGGGCGTGGCCATACCCACTTTCGGTCAAAGTAGTTTTCATGCCTCCCTAACAACATAACTGTAAGGTTTCAAGTCAATTGGTTAAAAAACAATAAAGTTTTCCATACAACGGGTCAATTTTCATTATAAGTGGGCGTGGCTACGCATACTTTTGGTCAAAATAGTTTTCATTCCTCCCTAAGAACATAACTGTAAAGTTTCAAGTCAATTGGTTAAAAAATAAAAAAAGTTGTCCATACAACGACGTGAATATTGCTTCTCTTCCTCTTCTTTATTTTGTATGGGAGCTACCAGTTCCAGTTTCCCAATCTCAATGGCATTTAGTCGGACTATGTAAAACTACTATGTTTAAAATTTCAGCACTCTATCGTACAAAACAAAAAAGTTTTCCATACAACGATTCAAGTTTTATTCACTTTTCTTCTTCTTTTCGTATGGGAGCTACCTGTTCCAATAATCCGATCATGCTGGTTCCGACGAATGATTCATCGTAATAAATTCTAAGACTCTGTGCAAAGTTTCAGCCTGATAGCTTCAAAACTGAGAGACTAGTTTGCATACATACAGACAGACAGACGGACATGACTAAATCAACTCGTCTTGTCGTCCTGATCAAGAATATATATACTTTATATAGTCGGAAATTAATATTTCGATCTGTTACAAACTCCGTGACAAAGTTAATATACTATTTCACATACGTGAAAAGTATAAAAAACAATAAAGTTTTCCATACAACGTGTCCATTTTTGCTATAAGTGGGCGTGGCTACGCCCAATTTTGGTCAAAATAGTTTTCATTCCTCCCTAACAACATAAATGTAAAGTTTCAAGTCAATTGGTTAAAAAAAAAAAAAGTTGTCCATACAACGACGTGAATATTGCTTCTCTTCCTCTTCTTTATTTTTTATGGGAGCTATTAGTTCCAGTTTTCCGATCTCAATGGCATTAAGTCGGACTATGCAAAACTACTATGTTTAAAATTTCAGCACTCTATTGTACAAAACAAAAAAGTTTTCCATACAACGATTCAAGTTTTGTTCACTTTTCTTCTTCTTTTCGTATGGGAGCTACCTGTTCCAATAATCCGATCATGCTGGTTCCGACGAATGATTCATCGTAATAAATTCTAAGACTCTGTGCAAAGTTTCAGCTCGATAGCTTCAAAACTGAGGGACTAGTTTGCATACATACAGACAGACAGACAGACAGACAGACGGACATGGCTAAATCAACTCGTCTTGTCGTCCTGATCAAGAATATATATACTTTATATAGTCGCAAATGAATATTTCTGTATGTTACAAACTTCAGCACAAACTTATTAAACTATTCACTAACGTGAAGAGTATAAAAAACATGGTTCTTTTTAAAGATAATCTAAATCTAAAATCATCCATTGAAATGTTCTTTTTTACAATCCGTCTCAAACAAACTTCATATACCCTAATACACAGTGTGTTTACAAGGTATAATGAATGAAAGGGAGAAATTTAAAAAAATTTTTTTAACATTCAATAATCATCCAAAAACATGGTTCGTTTTAAAAATATTCAATATTAATTTTTATGCATACATTAAAAAAAAATATGTAAAGTCATCCATTGAAATGTACTTTTGTAGTGTATGCAATCATAAACTAACTAAAAGAAACAAAAAATCTTGGTTTCTTTTTAAATATATTCAAATTTAATTTTTATCAACAGATTTAAAAAAAAAAAATTTTAAATCATCATAAACTAAACTAAAAACTAAAAGAAACAATAAAAGATAGTTCTTATTTCAAATATTCAATAATGATTTTTATTCATAGATTTTAAAAAATCTAAAACCATCCATTGAAATATTCTTTTATAGTTTATGATAACAAAAGAAAGAAACAAAAAAACATGGTTCATTTTAAAAATATTCAATACTGATTTTTATGCATCGATTTAAAAAAAAACAAATCACGTACAACACAGTACACGTGTTCGAAGTGAAACTTTCTTTAAAAGACCCAAAAAACCAGTAAGGACGCTATCTTCAGCCTTGCCACTCCCATTTTCTGGATTGAATTTCTCTTTATCTTAATATCCTATACACTAATTTTCATTATTTTAGCTCATTGCGTACCTGAGATAAGCAAATTATCAATTTTTGCTATAAGTGGGCGTTGCCATGCCCAATTTTTTATGAAAATATTTTTTATGCCTCTCTAACTGTGAAGTTTCTAGTCAATTGATTAAGAAACAAAAACATTAATCTGTATTAAAACAATTCAATATTTTACATGTTTTCATTAATAAATCTGCATTAAAAAAAAAACCCTTACCCTTCCCAAATCAACCCAATTTTTTGAGCTGGAAAACAATCAATCTGCTGTTATCTATTTTCGAAGATTGAGAAGTACATTCGAATTAAATTCTTGAAATAATTTTAAATAAAATTCTAAAGTTATATTTGAAATGGTTAAAAAAAACTCGTAAAAATAGTAAATTTTACAAAAATATGTGTGTACCAACCATGATATTTGGGCAAGTTGGAATGTGTACAGTTTTGAATGCATAAGTGCGAAAAAGGAGAATTAATTCAAATGTGCAGAGGGTCTCCCGAAGAACAGAGGAAAATTAACTACGAACGCTCCAACAGTGAACCAAAAAAAAACTGGGACACCCAATGAAATTTAGCATTTTTTGATATATCTTCGAAACGAAGTATAGGAATACAATAACCTGCATACCAAATAAAAGAGCTAAGTTTATAGAATAAAAAAATTCTGTACCCTTTAAATCTTTTAATCAATATGATGGATTATGAGCGAGAACAAAAATGTACTTAATTTTTCATGCCCAAAAAAAAAGTGGGACACTTTCAGTTTTTTGATATTATTGCAAACATTTTTACAAAATGTTTATTGTTAACGTTTTGTTTGTTAACCTGTAGCTTCGACAAAGCCTTGGACTCAAATGTTCATGGAGATTATAAAATTATTTGTGAGTTTTTTAGTGATATTTGACCAAATGTCTTAAATCGATGTTTTTAAGTCACATTTGCTATGAATGGATATTTTTCTCAATTCTGTTGCAATATGAGCCCACAAACGTTTAACAGCAATAATATCCAGGCATAGGGCAACACATTTTCAACGTTATTTAGTAGCCACTCCTTGACAAACTTAGCGGAGTGTATAGTAGTGTTTTCGCTTACCAAAAAAAAAAAAATAATTGGAAGGTACAATTTTACAAATCCATTTGTGCTTAATGTTAGGTATAATGTTATACTAACTGTCCATAATCAAATAAAACGCCGACTAAAAGCCTTATCAGGTTCAAAAGGCCATACACAAATTTTTTGCTCAAAAACGAGACTTTTCCATACAAAATTGCTTGAGCGACAATACTACAGGCTTTTTATACTTTTCACTTATGTGAAATAGTATATTAACTTTGTCACGGAGTTTGTAACAGATCGAAATATTAATTTCCGACTATATAAAGTATATATATTCTTGATCAGGACGACAAGACGAGTTGATTTAGCCATGTCCGTCTGTCCGTCTGTCCGTCTGTCTGTCTGTCTGTCTGTCTGTCGGTCTGTCTGTCTGTCTGTCTGTATGTATGCAAACTAGTCCCTCAGTTTTGAAGCTATCGAGCTGAAACTTTGCACAGAGTCTTAGAATTTATTACGATGAATCATTCGTCGGAACCAGCATGATCGGATTATTGGAACAGGTAGCTCCCATACGAAAAGAAGAAGAAAAGTGAACAAAACTTGAATCGTTGTATGGAAAACTTTTTTGTTTTGTACAATAGAGTGCTGAAATTTTAAACATAGTTGTTTTACATGGTCCGACTACATGCCTGAAAGTTTCATTGAGATTGGACATCTGGAACTGGTAGCTCCCATACAAAATGAAGAAGAGGAAGAGAAGCCATATTCACGTCGTTGTATGGAAAACTTTTTTGTTTCTTAACCAATTGACTTGAAATTTTAAAGTTATGTTCTTAGGGAGGAATGAAAACTATTTTGACCAAAAGTGGGCGTAACCACGCGTAGCCACGCCCACTTATAGCGAAAATTTACCCGTTGTATGGAAAACTTTTCTGTTTTTTAACCAATTGACTTGAAACTTTGCAGTTATGCTCTTAGGGAGGAATGAAAACTATTTTGATCAAAAGTGGGCGTGGCCACGCCCACTTATAGCTTAACTTGACCCTTTGTATGGAAAACTTTCTTGTTTTTTAACCAATTGACTTGAAACTTTACAGTTATGTTCTTAGGGAGGAATGAAAACTATTTTGACTAAAAGTGGGCGTAGCCACGCCCACTTATAGCGAAAATTGACACTTTGTATGGAAAACTTTTTTGTTTTTTAACCAATTGACTTGAAACTTTACAGTTATGTTCTTAGGGAGGAATGAAAACTATTTTGACCAAAAGTGGGCGTAACCACGCGTAGCCACGCCCACTTATAGCGAAAATTGACCCTTTGTATGGAAAACTTTTTTGTTTTTTAACCAATTGACTTGAAACTTTACAGTTATGTTCTTAGAGAGGAATGAAAACTATTTTGACCAAAAGTGGGCGTAGCCACGCCCACTTATAGCGAAAATTTATCCGTTGTATGGAAAACTTTTTTGTTTTTTAACCAATTGACTTGAAACTTTGCAGTTGTGCTCTTAGGGAGGAATAAAAACTATTTTGACCAAATGTGGGCATGGCTACGCCCACTTATCGCAAAACTTGAACCGTTGTATGGAAAACTTTTTTGTTTTTAACCAATTGACTTGAAACATTACAGTTATGTTCTTAGGAAGGAATCAAAACTATTTTGACCAAAAGTGGGCGTGGCCACGCCCTTTTATAGCAAAAATTGACCCGTTGTATGGAAAACTTTTTTGCTTTTTAACCAACTGACTTGAAACTTTACAGTTATGTTCTTAGGAAGGAATCAAAACTATTTTGACCAAAAGTGGGCGTGGCCACGCCCTTTTATAGCGAAAATTGACCCGTTGTATGGAAAACTTTTTTGCTTTTTAACCAACTGACTTGAAACTTTACAGGATTGTTGTTAGGGTGGAATGAAAACAGTTTTGACCAAAAGTGGGCGTGGCCACGCCCTTTAATAGCGAAAATTGACCCGTTGTATGGAAAACTTTTTTGTTTTTTAACCAATTGACTTGAAACTTTGCAGTTATGCTCTTAGGGAGGAATGAAAACTATTTTGATCAAAAGTGGGCATGGCCACACCCACTTATAGCTTAACTTGACCCTTTGTATGGAAAACTTTTTGGTTTTTTAATCAATTGACTTGAAACTTTACAGTTATGTTCTTAGGGAGGAATGAAAACTATTTTAACCAAAAGTGGGCGTAGCCACGCCTACTTATAGCGAAAATTGACACGTTGTATGGAAAACTTTTTTGTTTTTTAACCAGTTGACTTGAATCTTTGCAGTTATGCTCTTAGGGAGGAATGAAATCTATTTTGATCAAAAGTGGGCATGGCCACGCCCACTTATAGCTTAACTTGACCCTTTGAATGGAAAACTTTTTTGTTTTTTAACCAATTGACTTGAAACTTTACAGTTATGTTCTTAGGGAGGAATGAAAACTATTTTAACCAAAAGTGGGCGTAGCCACGCCTACTTATAGCGAAAATTGACCCGTTGTTTGGAAAACTTTTTTGTTTTTTAACCAATTGACTTGAAACTTTGCAGTTATGCTCTTAGGGAGGCAAGAAAACTATTTTGTTCAAAAGTGGGCATGGCCACGCTCACTTATAGCTTAACTTGACCCTTTGTATGGAAAAATTTTTGTTTTTTAACCAATTGACTTGAAACTTTACAGTTATGTTCTTAGGGAGGAATGAAAACTATTTTGACCAAATGTGGGCATGGCTACGCCCACTTATCGCAAAACTTGAACCGTTGTATGGAAAAATTTTTTGTTTTTTAACGAATTGACTTGAAACATTACAGTTGTGTTGTTAAGGAGGCATGAAAACTATTCATTTAGTTTTTTTTATAGTGACACAAAGTGAAAAGTATTATAGCTTCAGCCTTGCTGAAGATAGCGTCCTTACTGGTTTAACTTTTAATCGTTCACCCCGTGTTTTGTTCTTATTAGGGACAGTTAGTATAACATTATACCTAACATTAAGCACAAATGGATTTGTAAAATTGTACCTTCCAATTATTTTTTTTTTTTTGGTAAGCGAAAACACTACTATACACTCCGCTAAGTTTGTCAAGGAGTGGCTACTAAATAACGTTGAAAATGTGTTGCCCTATGCCTGGATATTATTGCTGTTAAACGTTTGTGGGCTCATATTGCAACAGAATTGAGAAAAATATCCATTCATAGCAAATGTGACTTAAAAACATCGATTTAAGACATTTGGTCAAATATCACTAAAAAACTCACAAATAATTTTATAATCTCCATGAACATTTGAGTCCAAGGCTTTGTCGAAGCTACAGGTTAACAAACAAAACGTTAACAATAAACATTTTGTAAAAATGTTTGCAATAATATCAAAAAACTGAAAGTGTCCCACTTTTTTTTTGGGCATGAAAAATTAAGTACATTTTTGTTCTCGCTCATAATCCATCATATTGATTAAAAGATTTAAAGGGTACAGAATTTTTTTATTCTATAAACTTAGCTCTTTCATTTGGTATGCAGGTTATTGTATTCCTATACTTCGTTTCGAAGATATATCAAAAAATGCTAAATTTCATTGGGTGTCCCAGTTTTTTTTTGGTTCACTGTACTTGACTTTATTTATTCCACATATAATTTATTATTAGTGTTCACTTTTGGAGTATTTTGAATTTGTAAGTTAATTGTTTTCATTTGCTAAGCACAGCAAAGGAAAGGGTAATTGTCAATTGCAAAATTGAACGGGCTTCAACATAATAGCGAATTGGAGATGAACTCGCGGCTCACATACATATTATGAAGTTGATTAGTGACGTTGACGCTAAGTAGCGGGCAACAACAAACACAATGTATACGCTCAGTGTCATAGGTAGCAACAACCACACTGTCCGACCTAACGGTGCATGCTTATGCCGAAAATAACAACAACAAGAGTTGTTGTAATATTTGGAGTAAACAAGCCAGGTTAGTTGTTGTTGCATATACGCCAGATGGCGAAAATGACGATTGAAGAAAAATGCGAAAATTACAACTAAGCATGATGTTGTTGTTAGTTTTTTTTATGACTACCCAGTTTATGACTACAAACTGTCATTCAATATTTTATTTCATTTTCTCGCAGGCTAAATCATATAAATATATAGTTTGTCTCTTTCTCATATCGTTTCATCAAGTTTCAAATCACACCCATGCTAAAGAAGTTTCACTTAAAAAATCTAAAATCATCTATTGAAATGTTCTTTTGTAGTGTATGTTATCATAAACCAATTAAGAAAAACAAAACCAGTAAGGACGCTATACTCAGCAATATAATACCCTGCATACACAGTAGGTGATGCAACCCCCTAAATCTACAAAAAAATGTTGATTTCACATCGCCCGATCGAATAGTGTTCAAAATATCAAGTAAATTGGTCAAAAAATCAATCCGGCTCAAACAAACTTCATATACCCTAATAAACAGTGTGTGTACAAGGTATAATGAATAAATGGGAGAAATTTAAAAAAATGTTTTTTAACATTCAATAATCATCCATTGAAATTCTCTTTTTTAGTGAATGTAATCATAAACTAACTAAAAGAAACAAAAACCAGTAAGGACGCTATCTTCAGCAAGGCTGAAGCTATAATACTTTTCACGTTGTGTCACTATAAAAAAACTAAATGAATAGTTTTCATGCCTCCCTAACAACATAACTGTAAGGTTTCAAGTCAATTGGTTAAAAAACAAAAAAGTTTTCAATACAACGGGTGAAGTTTGGCTATAAGTGGGCGTGGCCATTACCCACTTTCGGTCAAAGTAGTTTTCATGCCTCCCTAACAACATAACTGTAAGTTTTCAAGTCAATTGGTTAAAAAACAAAAAAGTTTTTCATACAACGGTTCAAGTTTTGTTCACTTTTATTCTTCTTTTCGTATGGGAGCTACCTGTTCCAATAATCCGATCATGCTGGTTCCGACGAATGATTCTAAGACTCTGTGCAAAGTTTCAGCTCGATAGCTTCAAAACTGAGGCACTAGTTTGCATACAGACAGACAGACAGACAGACGGACAGACGGACATGGCTAAATCAACTCGTCTTGTCGTCCTGATCAAGAATATATATACTTTATATAGTCGCAAATGAATATTTCTGTATGTTACAAACTTCAGCACAAACTTATTAAACTATTCACTAACGTGAAGAGTATAAAAAACATGGTTCTTTTTAAAGATAATCTAAATCTAAAATCATCCATTGAAATGTTCTTTTTTACAATCCGTCTCAAACAAACTTCATATACCCTAATACACAGTGTGTGTACAAGGTATAATGAATGAAAGGGAGAAATTTAAAAAAATTTTTTTAACATTCAATAATCATCCAAAAACATGGGTCGTTTTAAAAATATTCAATATTAATTTTTATGCATAGATTAAAAAAAATACGTAAAGTCATCCATTGAAATGTACTTTTGTAGTGTATGCAATCATAAACTAACTAAAAGAAACAAAAAATCTTGGTTTCTTTTTAAATATATTCAAATTTAATTTTTATGAACAGATTTAAAAAAAAAAATTTAAATCATCATAAACTAAACTAAAAACTAAAAGAAACAAAAAAAGATAGTTCTTATTTCAAATATTCAATAATGATTTTTATTCATAGATTTTAAAAAATCTAAAACCATCCATTGAAATATTCTTTTATAGTTTATGATAACAAAAGAAAGAAACAAAAAAACATGGTTCATTTTAAAAATATTCAATACTGATTTTTATGCATCGATTTAAAAAAAATCTAAAATCATCTATTGAAATGTTCTTTTGTAGTGTA
The DNA here is from genome assembly GCA_034638295.1 of Phortica okadai. Taxonomy (NCBI): domain Eukaryota; kingdom Metazoa; phylum Arthropoda; class Insecta; order Diptera; family Drosophilidae; genus Phortica; species Phortica okadai. The sequence continues at coordinate 23,799,371 of CM067851.1, read as the reverse complement.
TGTTATCATAAACCAATTAAAAACCAGTAAGGACGCTATCTTCAGCAAGGCTGAAGCTATAATACTTTTCACTTTGTGTCACTATAAAAAAAACTAAATGAATAGTTTTCATGCATCCCTAACAACATAACTGTAATGTTTCAAGTCAATTCGTTAAAAAACAAAAAATTTTTCCATACAACGGTTCAAGTTTTGCGATAAGTGGGCGTAGCCATGCCCACATTTGGTCAAAATAGTTTTTATTCCTCCCTAAGAACATAACTGTAAAGTTTCAAGTCAATTGGTTAAAAAACAAAAAAGTTTTCCATACAAAGGGTCAATTTTCGCTATAAAAGGGCATGGCCACGCCCACTTTTGATCAAAATAGTTTTCATTCCTCCCTAAGAGCATAACTGCAAAGTTTCAAGTCAATTGGTTAAAAAACAAAAAAGTTTTCCATACAACGGGTCAATTTTCGCTATAAGTAGGCGTGGCTACGCCCACTTTTGGTCAAAATAGTTTTCATTCCTCCCTAGGAACATAACTGTAAAATTTTACGTCAATTGGTTAAAAAACAAAAAAGTTTTCCATACAAAGCGTCAAGTTAAGCTATAAGTGGGCGTGGCCATGCCCACTTTTAATCAAAATAGTTTTCATTCCTCCTTAAGAGCACAACTGCAAAGTTTCAAGTCAATTGGTTAAAAAACAAAAAAGTTTTCCATACAACGGATAAATTTTCGCTATAAGTGGGCGTGGCTACGCCCACTTTTGGTCAAAATAGTTTTCATTCCTCTCTAAGAACATAAATGTAAAGTTTCAAGTCAATTGGTTAAAAAACAAAAAAGTTTTCCATACAAAGTGTCAATTTTCGCTATAAGTAGGCGTGGCTACGCCCACTTTTGGTTAAAGTAGTTTTCATTCCTCCCTAAGAACATAACTGTAAAGTTTCAAGTCAATTGGTTAAGAAACAAGAAAGTTTTCCATACAAAGGGTCAAGTTAAGCTATAAGTGGACGTGGCCACGCCCACTTTTGATCAAAATAGTTTTCATTCCTCCCTAAGAGCATAGCTGCAAAGTTTCAAGTCAATTGGTTAAAAAACAAAAAAGTTTTCCATACAACGGGTAAATTTTCGCTATAAGTAGGCGTGGCTACGCGTGGTTACGCCCACTTTTGGTCAAAATAGTTTTCATTCCTCCCTAAAAGCATAACTGCAAAGTTTCAAGTCAATTGGTTAAGAAACAAAAAAGTTTTCCATACAACGGGTCAATTTTCGTTATAAGTAGGCGTGGCTACGCCCACTTTTGGTTAAAATAGTTTTCATTCCTCCCTAAGAACATAACTGTAAAGTTTCAAGTCAATTGGTTAAAAAACAAAAAAGTTTTCCATACAAAGGGTCAAGTTAAGCTATAAGTGGGCGTGGCCACGCCCACTTTTGAATAAAATAGTTTTCATTCCTCCCTAAGAGCATAACTGTAAAGTTTCAAGTCAATTGGTTAAAAAACAAAAAAGTTTTCCATACAACGGGTAAATTTTCGCTATAAGTGGGCGTGGCTACGCGTGGTTACGCCCACTTTTGGTCAAAATAGTTTTCATTCCTCCCTAAGAAATTAACTTTAAAATTTCAAGTCAATTGGTTAAGAAACAAAAAAGTTTTCCATACAACGACGTGAATATGGCTTCTCTTCCTCTTCTTCATTTTGTATGGGAGCTACCAGTTCCAGATGTCCAATCTCCGCATGTAGTCGGACTATGTAAAACTACTATGTTTAAAATTTCAGCACTCTATCGTTCAAAACAAAAAAGTTTTCCATACAACGATTCAAGTTTTGTTCACTTTTCTTCTTCTTTTCGTATGGGAGCTACCTGTTCCAATAATCCGATCATGCTGGTTCCGACGAATGATTCATCGTAATAAATTCTAAGACTCTGTGCAAAGTTTCAGCTCGATAGCTTCAAAACTGAGGGACTAGTTTGCATACATACAGACAGACAGACAGACAGACAGACGGACAGACGGACATGGCTAAATCAACTCGTCTTGTCGTCCTGATCAAGAATATATATACTTTATATAGTCGGAAATTAATATTTCGATCTGTTACAAACTCCGTGACAAAGTTAATATACTATTTCACATAAGTGAAAAGTATAAAAACAAAACCAGTAAGGACGCTATAGTCGAGTATGCTCGACAATATAATACCCTGCATACACAGTAGGTGGTGCAACACCCTAAATCTACAAAAAAATGTTGATTTGACATCGCCCGATCGAATAGTGTTCAAAATATCAAGTAAATTGGTCAAAAAATCAATCCGGCTCAAACAAACTTCATATACCCTAATAAACAGTGTGTGTACAAGGTATAATGAATAAATGGGAGAAATTTAAAAAAATGTTTTTTAACATTCAATAATCATCCATTGAAATTCTCTTTTTTAGTGAATGTAATCATAAACTAACTAAAAGAAACAACAACCAGTAAGGACGCTATCTTCAGCAAGGCTGAAGCTATAATACTTTTCACGTTGTGTCACTATAAAAAAACTAAATGAATAGTTTTCATGCCTCCCTAACAACATAACTGTAAGGTTTCAAGTCAATTGGTTAAAAAACAAAAAAGTTTTCAATACAACGGGTGAAGTTTGGCTATAAGTGGGCGTGGCCATACCCACTTTCGGTCAAAGTAGTTTTCATGCCTCCCTAACAACATAACTGTAAGGTTTCAAGTCAATTGGTTAAAAAACAAAAAAGTTTTCCATACAACGGTTCAAGTTTCGCTATAAGTGGGCATGGCTACGCACTTTTTTGGTCAAAATAGTTTTCATTCCTCCCTAAGAACATAACTGTAAAGTTTCAAGTCAACTGGTTAAAAAACAAAAAAGTTTTCCATATAACGGCTCAATTTTCATTATAAGTGGGCGTGGCTACGCCCACTTTTGGTCAAAATAGTTTTCATTCCTGCCTAAGAACATAACTGTAAAGTTTCAAGTCAACTGGTTAAAAAACAAAAAAGTTTTCCATACAACGGGTCAATTTTCACTATAAGTGGGCGTGGCTACGCCCACTTTTGGTCAAAATAGTTTTCATTCCTCCCTAAGAACATAACTGTAAAGTTTAAAGTCAATTGGTTAAAAAATAAAAAAAGTTGTCCAGACAACGACGTGAATATTGCTTCTCTTCCTCTTCTTTATTTTTTATGGGAGCTATTAGTTCCAGTTTTCCGATCTCAATGGCATTTAGTCGGACTATGTAAAACTACTATGTTTAAAATTTCAGCACTCTATCGTACAAAACAAAAAAGTTTTCCATACAACGATTCAAGTTTTTTTCACTTTTCTTCTTCTTTTCGTATGGGAGCTACCTGTTCCAATAATCCGATCATGCTGGTTCCGACGAATGATTCATCGTAATAAATTCTTAGACTCTGTGCAAAGTTTCAGCTCGATAGCTTCAAAACTGAGGGACTAGTTTGCATACATACAGACAGACAGACAGACAGACATGGCTAAATCAACTCGTCTTGTCGTCCTGATCAAGAATATATATACTTTATATAGTCGCAAATGAATATTTCTGTATGTTACAAACTTCAGCACAAACTTATTAAACTATTCACTAACGTGAAGAGTATAAAAAACATGGTTCTTTTTAAAGATAATCTAAATCTAAAATCATCCATTGAAATGTTCTTTTTTACAATCCGTCTCAAACAAACTTCATATACCCTAATACACAGTGTGTGTACAAGGTATAATGAATGAAAGGGAGAAATTTAAAAAAAATTTTTTTAACATTCAATAACCATCCAAAAACATGGTTCGTTTTAAAAATATTCAATATTAATTTTTATGCATAGATTAAAAAAAATATGTAAAGTCATCCATTGAAATGTACTTTTGTAGTGTATGTAATCATAAACTAACTAAAAGAAACAAAAAATCTTGGTTTCTTTTTAAATATATTCAAATTTAATTTTTATGAACAGATTTAAAAAAAAAAATTTTAAATCATCATAAACTAAACTAAAAACTAAAAGAAACAAAAAAAGATAGTTCTTATTTCAAATATTCAATAATGATTTTTATTCATAGATTTTAAAAAATCTAAAACCATCCATTGAAATATTCTTTTATAGTTTATGATAACAAAAGAAAGAAACAAAAAAACATGGTTCATTTTAAAAATATTCAATACTGATTTTTATGCATCGATTTAAAAAAAATCTAAAATCATCTATTGAAATGTTCTTTTGTAGTGTATGTTATCATAAACCAACTAAAAAAAACAAAACCAGTAAGGACGCTATAGTCGAGTATACTCGACAATATAATACCCTGCACACACAGTGGTGGTGCAACACACTAAATCTACAAAAAAATGTTTATTTGACATCGCCCGATCGAATAGTGTTCAAAATATCAAGTAAATTGGTCAAAAAAAGTGGAATTTACGAAAAATTTGAATTTGTTGGTCATTGAGGGGTAACTTTCGAACAGAGAGTATGCAGTTTTAAAGATATGTATTTGCTGAGTTTGTTTACAAAATTTCGTGTTCATACCTTTATTAGTTTTGAAGATATTGCTTTTTATAGAAAACAACTGGGGGAGGGGAAATGAAGGGGAGGGGGGAAAATTGTGAAAAATTGTGGTATGCAGTTTTGTAGAGCTATACATACTGAGTCTACATACCGACTTTCATGTTTCTATCTCTTCGGGTGTTCGAGTTATAATGATTTAAAAAAGTGGGTGGTGCTTGATGGGCGGGAAGGAGTGGGCGTGGCACAAAATCGTTCAAACTTGATGTAGTGCCAAGCATCACGAGTCTACCCTCCAAATTTCAAGTCTCTAGCTTTTAGAGTTTCCGAGAACTATTGGTGAATACAGACGGATGGACGGACAGACGGACTCAATCGATTCCTCTTGTCATCCTGATCAAGAATATATATACTTTATGGGGTCCACTCCCCTCCTTCTATGCGTTACATACATTTCGTTCAAACAAACTTAATATACCCTGACACACTGTGTGAGCAGTGTATAAAAATATGGTTCATTTTAAAAATATTCAATACTGATTTTTATGCTCATCGCTAAGAATATATAAAAATTAATATATGGGAGAAATTTTTAAAAATTTTAGAAAAAATTAAAAATCATCCACTGAAATGCTCTTTTTTAGTGAATGTCATCATAAGCTAACTAATTAAAGGAAAAAAACATGGTTCCTTTTTAAGATATTCAATATTGATTTTTATGCATAGATTTAAAAAAAAAATCTCAAAACATCCACTGAATGTTCTTTTGTAGTGTATGTAATCATTAACTAACTAAAAGAAACAAAAAATCATGGTTCCTTTTAAAAATATTCAATATTAATTTTTATGCATTAATTTAAAAACAAATCAAAAATCATCCATTGAAATGCTCGTTTTTAGGGAATGTGGTCACAAAGTAACTTAAAGAAACAAAAAAAAAAACATGGTTCCTTTTTAAGATATTCAATATTGATTTTTATGCATAGATTTTCAAAAAATCTAAAAACATCCATTGAAATGTTCTTTTTTACAATCCGGCTCAAACAAACTTCATATACCCTAATAAACAGTGTGTGTACAAGGTATAATGAATAAATGGGAGAAATTTAAAAAAAAGTTTTTTATCATTCAATAATCCTCCATTGAAATTCTCTTTTTTAGTGAATGTAATCATAAACTAACTAAAAGAAACAAAAACCAGTAAGGACGCTATCTTCAGCAAGGCTGAAGCTATAATACTTTTCACGTTGTGTCACTATAAAAAAACTAAATGAATAGTTTTCATTCCTCCCTAAGAACATAACTGTAAAGTTTCAAGTCAACTGGTTAAAAAACAAAAAAGTTTTCCATACAACGGCTCAATTTTCATTATAAGTGGGCGTGCCTACGCCCACTTTTGGTCAAAATAGTTTTCATTCCTGCCTAAGAACATAACTGTAAAGTTTCAAGTCAACTGGTTAAAAAACAAAAAAGTTTTCCATACAACGGGTCAATTTTCACTATAAGTGGGCGTGGCTACGCCCACTTTTGGTCAAAATAGTTTTCATTCCTCCCTAAGAACATAACTGTAAAGTTTAAAGTCAATTGGTTAAAAAATAAAAAAAGTTGTCCATACAACGACGTGAATATTGCTTCTCCTCCTCTTCTTTATTTTTTATGGGAGCTATTAGTTCCAGTTTTCCGATCTCAATGGCATTTAGTCGGACTATGTAAAACTACTATGTTTAAAATTTCAGCACTCTATCGTACAAAACAAAAAAGTTTTCCATACAACGATTCAAGTTTTGTTCACTTTTCTTCTTCTTTTCGTATGGGAGCTACCTGTTCCAATAATCCGATCATGCTGGTTCCGACGAATGATTCATCGTAATAAATTCTAAGACTCTGTGCAAAGTTTCAGCTCGATAGCTTCAAAACTGAGGGACTAGTTTGCATACATACAGACAGACAGACAGACAGACAGACGGACATGGCTAAATCAACTCGTCTTGTCGTCCTGATCAAGAATATATATACTTTATATAGTCGCAAATGAATATTTCTGTATGTTACAAACTTCAGCACAAACTTATTAAACTATTCACTAACGTGAAGAGTATAAAAAACATGGTTCTTTTTAAAGATAATCTAAATCTAAAACCAGTAAGGACGGTATAGTCGAGTATACTCGACAATATAATACCCTGCACACATGGTAGGCGGCGCCACACCCTCAATCTACAAAAACATATTGATCTGATGTCGCCTTTTCAAATAGTGTTCAAAATACAAAGAAAATCGGTCAAAAAATGTGGATTTTACGAAAAATTTAAGTTTGTAGGTCTCTGAGGGGTAGCCATCAAAGAGAGGGGAAATTTGTGGTATGCAGTTTTTAAGATGTATTATCACTGAGCTTGTATACAAAATTTAAGGTTCATACCGTTGTTAGTTTTGGAGATATAGCAATTTAGAGAAAATTACTGGGGGAGAGGAAATGTATATGAGGGGGGGATTTTGTGGTATGCAGTTTTGTAGAGCCACTCATACTGAGTCTACATACTGACTTTCATGTTTCTATCTCTTTGGATGTTTGAGTTATAGCGATTTAAACAAGTGGGTGTGGCTGGATGGGCGGGAAGGAGTGGGCGTGGCACAAAAAAAAAATAAACTTGATCTGCTGCCAAGCATCACGAGTCTACCCACCAAATTTCAAGTCTCTAGCTCTTACAGTTTCCGAGATCCATTGGTGAATACAGACGGACGGACGGACGGACATGGCTCAATCAATTTCTCTTGTCGTCCTGATCAAGAATATATATACTTTATGGGGTCCCCCTCCCTTCCTTCTGTGCGTTACATACATTTCGTTCAAACAAACTTAATATACCCTGACACACTGTATGTGCAGGGTATAATCATCCATTGAAATGTTCTTTTTTACAATCCGTCTCAAACAAACTTCATATACCCTAATACACAGTGTGTGTACAAGGTATAATGAATGAAAGGGAGAAATTTAAAAAAATTTTTTTTAACATTCAATAATCATCCAAAAACATGGTTCGTTTTAAAAATATTCAATATTAATTTTTATGCATAGATTAAAAAAAAATATGTAAAGTCATCCATTGAAATGTACTTTTGTAGTGTATGTAATCATAAACTAACTAAAAGAAACAAAAAATCTTGGTTTCTTTTTAAATATATTCAAATTTAATTTTTATGAACAGATTTAAAAAAAAAATTTTAAATCATCATAAACTAAACTAAAAACTAAAAGAAACAATAAAAGATAGTTCTTATTTGAAATATTCAATAATGATTTTTATTCATAGATTTTAAAAAATCTAAAACCATCCATTGAAATATTCTTTTATAGTTTATGATAACAAAAGAAAGAAACAAAAAAACATGGTTCATTTTAAAAATATTCAATACTGATTTTTATGCATCGATTTAAAAAAAAACAAATCACGTACAACACAGTACACGTGTTCGAAGTGAAACTTTCTTTAAAAGACCCAAAAAACCAGTAAGGACGCTATCTTCAGCCTTGCCACTCCCATTTTCTGGATTGAATTTCTCTTTATCTTAATATCCTATACACTAATTTTCATTATTTTAGCTCATTGCGTACCTGAGATAAGCAAATTATCAATTTTTGCTATAAGTGGGCGTTGCCATGCCCAATTTTTTATGAAAATATTTTTTATGCATCTCTAACTGTGAAGTTTCTAGTCAATTGATTAAGAAACAAAAACATTAATCTGCATTAAAACAATTCAATATTTTACATGTTTTCATTAATAAATCTGCATTAAAAAAAAAACCCTTACCCTTCCCAAATCAACCCAATTTTTTGAGCTGGAAAACAATCAATCTGCTGTTATCTATTTTCGAAGATTGAGAAGTACATTCGAATTAAATTCTTGAAATAATTTTAAATAAAATTCTAAAGTTATATTTGAAATGGTTAAAAAAAACTCGTAAAAATAGTAAATATTACAAAAATATGTGTGTACCAACCATGATATTTGGGCAAGTTGGAATGTGTACAGTTTTGAATGCATAAGTGCGAAAAAGGAGAATTAATTCAAATGTGCAGAGGGTCTCCCGAAGAACAGAGGAAAATTAACTACGAACGCTCCAATGTGTAGAATCTACTTGACTTTATTTATTCCACATATAATTTATTATTAGTGTTCACTTTTGGAGTATTTTGAATTTGTAAGTTAATTGTTATACCCTGTACACACACTGTGTATCAGGGTATATTAAGTTTGTTTGAGACGGTTTGTATGTAACGCATAGAAGGAGGGGAGGGGGACCCTATAAAGTATATATATTCTTGATCAGGATGACAAGACGAATTGATATAGCCCTGTCTGTCCGTCCGTCCGTCCGTCCTCACCAATGGTTCTCGAAAACTATAAGAGCTAGAGACTTGAAATTTGGTGGATAGACTCGTGATCAAGTTTGAAGGATTTTTTGCCACGCCCACTCCTTCCCGCCCATCGAGCACCACCCATTTTTTCAAAAGGCTGTAGCTCAAAAACCTGATGAGTTAGAAACATGAAAATGAGTATGTAGACTCAGTATGTATAGCTCTACAAAACTGCATACCACATTTTTTCCCCCTCCCCTTCGTTTCCTCTCAAAAAGTTGTTTTCTTAAAATTGCTGTATCTCCTAAACTATAATAGATACAATGCTGAAATTTTGTATGCAAACTCAGTAAACATACCTTTTTAAAACTGCATACCACAAACTTTCATTTTTAACGCTGTGTGACAACGCAAAGACAAACAAGTTGAAATTAGGCATAAATTGCGCTATGAACACTGCTTTATCCTATTTGTAACAAAAACCGTACTTAACACTGCGAAAACTATTAAAGCTAGAGACTTGAAATTTGGAAGATAGTCTCGTGTGGTCGAACACTAGATGAAGTTTGAAGGAATTTTTGCCACGCCCATTCCTTCCCGCCCATCGAGCACAACAAAAGGTCATTTTTTTCTTAAAATTGCTGTATCTCCTAAAGTATAAAGAATACAATGCTGAAATTTTGTATGCAAACTCAGATAACATACCTTTTTAAAACTGCATACAACAAACTACCACTTGCCCTGCAAAGACCAACACACTAAAATTTTGCAGCAATGCTTTGTAACAAAACCCGTACTAATCCGTACCATCTAATGGCAACATTGCACTGTAGCCCTGCCTCACTATTAGCAAATACACAAACCATATCGTGGTACACTGCTTTTGCTGTCGGCGTGTGTGTACAGGGTATTATATAGTTGAGAATACTCAACTATACCGCCCTTACTGGTTTTCATTTGCTAAGCACAGCAAAGGAAAGGGTAATTGTCAATTGCAAAATTGAACGGGCTTCAACATAATAGCGAATTGGAGATGAACTCGCGGCTCACATACATATTATGAAGTTGATTAGTGACGTTGACGCTAAGTAGCGGGCAACAACAAACACAATGTATACGCTCAGTGTCATAGGTAGCAACAACCACACTGTCCGACCTAACGGTGCATGCTTATGCCGAAAATAACAACAACAAGAGTTGTTGTAATATTTGGAGTAAACAAGCCAGGTTAGTTGTTGTTGCATATACGCCAGATGGCGAAAATGACGATTGAAGAAAAATGCGAAAATTACAACTAAGCATGATGTTGTTGTTAGTTTTTTTTATGACTACCCAGTTTATGACTACAAACTGTCATTCAATATTTTATTTCATTTTCTCGCAGGCTAAATCATATAAATATATAGTTTGTCTCTTTCTCATATCGTTTCATCAAGTTTCAAATCACACCCATGCTAAAGAAGTTTCACTTAAAAAATCTAAAATCATCTATTGAAATGTTCTTTTGTAGTGTATGTTATCATAAACCAATTAAGAAAAACAAAACCAGTAAGGACGCTATACTCAGCAATATAATACCCTGCATACACAGTAGGTGATGCAACACCCTAAATCTACAAAAAAATGTTGATTTCACATCGCCCGATCGAATAGTGTTCAAAATATCAAGTAAATTGGTCAAAAAATCAATCCGGCTCAAACAAACTTCATATACCCTAATAAACAGTGTGTGTACAAGGTATAATGAATAAATGGGAGAAATTTAAAAAAATGTTTTTTAACATTCAATAATCATCCATTGAAATTCTCTTTTTTAGTGAATGTAATCATAAACTAACTAAAAGAAACAAAAACCAGTAAGGACGCTATCTTCAGCAAGGCTGAAGCTATAATACTTTTCACGTTGTGTCACTATAAAAAAACTAAATGAATAGTTTTCATGCCTCCCTAACAACATAACTGTAAGGTTTCAAGTCAATTGGTTAAAAAACAAAAAAGTTTTCAATACAACGGGTGAAGTTTGGCTATAAGTGGGCGTGGCCATTACCCACTTTCGGTCAAAGTAGTTTTCATGCCTCCCTAACAACATAACTGTAAGTTTTCAAGTCAATTGGTTAAAAAACAAAAAAGTTTTTCATACAACGGTTCAAGTTTCGCTATAAGTGGGCATGGCTACGCACTTTTTTGGTCAAAATAGTTTTCATTCCTCCCTAAGAACATAACTGTAAAGTTTCAAGTCAACTGGTTAAAAAACAAAAAAGTTTTCCATACAACGGGTCAATTTTCATTATAAGTGGGCGTGGCTACGCATACTTTTGGTCAAAATAGTTTTCATTCCTGCCTAAGAACATAACTGTAAAGTTTCAAGTCAACTGGTTAAAAAACAAAAAAGTTTTCCATACAACGGGTCAATTTTCATTATAAGTGGGCGTGGCTACGCCCACTTTTGGTCAAAATAGTTTTCATTCCTCCCTAAGAACATAACTGTAAAGTTTAAAGTCAATTGGTTAAAAAATAAAAAAAGTTGTCCATACAACGACGTGAATATTGCTTCTCTTCCTCTTCTTTATTTTTTATGGGAGCTATTAGTTCCAGTTTTCTGATCTCAATGGCATTAAGTCGGACTATGTAAAACTACTATGTTTAAAATTTCAGCACTCTATCGTAGAAAAAAAAAAGTTTTCCATACAACGATTCAAGTTTTGTTCACTTTTATTCTTCTTTTCGTATGGGAGCTACCTGTTCCAATAATCCGATCATGGTGGTTCCGACGAATGATTCATCGTAATAAATTCTAAGACTCTGTGCAAAGTTTCAGCTCGATAGCTTCAAAACTGAGGCACTAGTTTGCATACATACAGACAGACAGACAGACGGACAGACGGACATGGCTAAATAAACTCGTCTTGTCGTCCTGATCAAGAATATATATACTTTATATAGTCGCAAATGAATATTTCTGTATGTTACAAACTTCAGCACAAACTTATTAAACTATTCACTAATGTGAACAGTATAAAAAACATGGTTCTTTTTAAAGATAATCTAAATCTAAAATCATCCATTGAAATGTTCTTTTTTACAATCCGTCTCAAACAAACTTCATATACCCTAATACACAGTGTGTGTACAAGGTATAATGAATGAAAGGGAGAAATTTAAAAAAATTTTTTTAACATTCAATAATCATCCAAAAACATGGTTCGTTTTAAAAATATTCAATATTAATTTGTATGCATAGATTAAAAAAAAATACGTAAAGTCATCCATTGAAATGTACTTTTGTAGTGTATGTAATCATAAACTAACTAAAAGAAACAAAAAATCTTGGTTTCTTTTTAAATATATTCAAATTTAATTTTTATGAACATATTTAAAAAAAAAAATTTAAATCATCATAAACTAAACTAAAAACTAAAAGAAACAAAAAAAGATAGTTCTTATTTCAAATATTCAATAATGATTTTTATTCATAGATTTTAAAAAATCTAAAACCATCCATTGAAATATTCTTTTATAGTTTATGATAACAAAAGAAAGAAACAAAAAAACATGGTTCATTTTAAAAATATTCAATACTGATTTTTATGCATCGATTTAAAAAAAATCTAAAATCATCTATTGAAATGTTCTTTTGTAGTGTATGTTATCATAAACCAATTAAAAACCAGTAAGGACGCTATCTTCAGCAAGGCTGAAGCTATAATACTTTTCACTTTGTGTCACTATAAAAAAAACTAAATGAATAGTTTTCATGCATCCCTAACAACATAACTGTAATGTTTCAAGTCAATTCGTTAAAAAACAAAAAATTTTTCCATACAACGGTTCAAGTTTTGCGATAAGTGGGCGTAGCCATGCCCACATTTGGTCAAAATAGTTTTTATTCCTCCCTAAGAACATAACTGTAAAGTTTCAAGTCAATTGGTTAAAAAACAAAAAAGTTTTCCATACAAAGGGTCAATTTTCGCTATAAAAGGGCGTGGCCACGCCCACTTTTGATAAAATAGTTTTCATTCCTCCCTAAGAGCATAACTGCAAAGTTTCAAGTCAATTGGTTAAAAAACAAAAAATTTTTCCATACAACGGTTCAATTTTCGCTATAAAAGGGCGTGGCCACGCCCACTTTTGATCAAAATAGTTTTCATTCCTCCCTAAGAGCATAACTGGTCGGCGAAAACTCCTCTGACTGAACCCTCCCCGAGGGTGCCGGCTGGGCAATGGATACTGCATTGTCTCGGGCAACCGAGGGATGCTAGCAGATGAAGGTGAAGTGACGGTTGTCCAGGGACAACCCAAAAAGACCATAGCAGACGATGATCTCAAACGCAAACGGCTGTCTGGGTACAAGATCTCTCTAAAGTTCCTTAAGGGACTGGAGGGTCGCGACCCGGGTTCGCTGAGCGGCCGAGAAAAGAGACTGCGCAAAAAGCATGAGTACAACGTGCGACTGTATCTGAGACTTACTGGCCCGCCTGGTAACACTCAGACCGCCGCACAAAGTACGAGTGCTCTGTGCCGAGGGAAACCTGCCGCAGCCACACCCCCCGTAAAGGAGGGAACGGCTAGCAAGAGTACCGCACCGGCCAATAAGAGACAAAGGTCTGATGACTCGGCGAAGGCTTCGGAGAGCAAGCGGAAACGTCCAGGGGAATTTCTGGCAAGCTTAAGCTCGAAACCGGAGCTGCAGGTGGCCATTATCGATAGGAGGGACCCGGAAGGGAAACTCACTACCGAGAACTGGCTCATCCTTGAAGGGTCAATCAACCGGGCGATAGCAGATGCCATCACTCGGCCAGAAAATCCCTTCGTGGCAGAGTTTGACGGTATCAACTGGTACAAGGGTGTCAAGGTTGTGGCATGTGCCAATGAGGAGTCCCTGCGGCTCCTCAAGGACACATTGCTGGAACTAGACGCCCCCTGGCCGGGTGCTAAGATTGATGTCGTCCCCGTGGACCAAATTCCGGCTCGAACGATTATTAAGGTCTGGATCCCACCTCCAATTATGGAGGATCGAACCACCCTCTTATTGATCAAGAGCCAGAATGCGGACTGCGACACCGGGGATTAGACAATCAAGAGAGGGCTGGCCCGCGACAAGGGAAACGGCAAGGACCTCTGGATCAGTATTGGTCCGGAGTCCAGACGCCAACTCCTGAGCAGGCAGGGCCGTCTGAAGATGGGAATGGGTTGCCTTCGGGCAATCATTCCTGGAGGCGCCGGGCGCGAAGATGATAGGTCAACCGGAGAGACTTAAGGTGGTGCAGATTAATCTGCATCATTCAAGGGTCCCCTCGATCGACCTACTACGGTGGATGGACGGGGAGAGGGTAGACGTGGCTCTTATCCAGGAGCCCTGGATCGTGAGTGAAAGGGTTTGCGGTTTAGGTGCCCGCGGCTACAATCTCCTTGTCCCTACAACTGTAGGTAAGTCCAGAACCTGTATCGTGGTAAGAACCGGACTTAATGTTCTTTTCTCTTCCCGTTACAGCAACAACGACCTGACGGTAGTGTTATGCGAGCGAAGGAACGGTCCCAAACTATACCTGGCCTCGGCATATCTACCGTATGAAGAGAGGGATCCACCATCAGAGAGCGTCCGAGCCCTTATTCGGCATGCGCAGGAGGAGGGCACGGACTTAATCCTGGGGTGTGATGCCAATGCGCACCACACTATGTGGGGAAGCAAGGATATAAACGTGAGAGGAGAATCGCTGTGTGAATTCATGTCGTGCACAAATCTTAATGTGTGTAACCGGGGTGACCACCCCACATTCCGCAATAAGAACCGTGCTGAGGTTATTGACATAACCCTAGCGACCAACAGTGACTCTCTCTCTGTTGTAGACTGGCACGTATCCACGGAATGTTCCTTCTCGGACCATTACAGGATAGTGTTCGAAGTAGAATGGTTCAGAGAGGCCAAACGCCCCTTCAGGAACCCAAAACGAACAGACTGGGTCAAGTTCTCTCAACTTGTCAAGGAGTTACTCCCAAACCACCCAGTGGGTAGGCTGGACAACCCGGACAAACTGGAGAAATCGACCAGGACCGTCACGGAAGCTCTGTGTAAGGCCTTCATCAAATCCTGTCCTATCAGCCGTCCTCCAAAGTCAAACCGCAACAGGTGGTGGACACCGGAGCTCGGAAGGATACGGAAGGAAACGAGAAGACTCTACAACAGAGCGAAAGACAGAAACTGCCAGGTGGACTGGGACGCCTACCACCTCAGTTTCAAAGTCTTCAAGAAAGAATGTAGGAAGGCCAAAAGAGATTCTTGGGCCGCCTTCTGCGAGGATCTGACCAGCACCACAGAAGCGTCCAGACTTCGAAGGTTGCTAGCGAAAGATCCAGCCACACCAGGCTTGCTTTGCGATCTGGATGGC
Organism: Phortica okadai; assembly: GCA_034638295.1. NCBI lineage: Eukaryota > Metazoa > Arthropoda > Insecta > Diptera > Drosophilidae > Phortica > Phortica okadai. The sequence goes on along the minus strand of CM067851.1, from coordinate 23,784,105 downwards.
AAATTCGCTAAAGACAGCCAGGAGTCTCTACAACTCCTCATGAACACACACTTTCCGGGATGCTTGGAAGCTGATGACGAATCTGGGTTTAGCATCAGCGAAGAGCCGGAACAGGCAGTGGACATGGGGAGTGAGGCCGTAGTAAGGGAAATCCTTACCAAAGAAAAGATAATCTGGGCTATCAAGTCGTTCCATCCCAACAAATCAGCTGGACCGGATGACATCAGACCGGCCATGATGCAAGCGGTGAGTGAGCACCTGTCGCAATGGCTACTGGAGATCTTCAGGGGATGTCTCCTCACAGGATACATCCCAAGGTACTGGAGAGAAGTGAGGGTGGCTTTCATTCCCAAAGCAGGAAAGATCAACCATTGCTCACCAAAAGATTATAGGCCCATTAGTCTTTCATCGTTTTTATTGAAAACATTGGAGAGACTCCTGGACCTGCATCTCAGAAGCAAGCTGACACCTCACACTTTTAGCGGATCTCAACACGCCTATCTTAAGGGTAGATCAGTTGAGACCGCTTTGCACGAGGTAGTTAGCACAATTGAAAAAACATTGCGGAGAAAGGAGTTTACGTTGGCGGCTTTTCTGGACATAGAAGGTGCCTTCAACAATGTCAGGATCGAGTCTATTACGACTGCACTTGTCAAAATTGGCTCACACCCGACAATCACTCGATGGCTTAGCAACATGCTCAGCCACAGAGTGATAAACGCCCAACTCTGCACCTCGACAATTAGGAGAAAGGTGGTCAGGGGAACTCCGCAAGGGGGTGTCATATCTCCCTTGCTGTGGAACCTTGTCCTTAATGATCTTCTCCTAAAACTGGAAAATAGGGGATGTAGAGTGACGGCCTATGCAGACGACCTGGTGCTTATGGTAACAGGCAGATTCCTGCCTACAATCAGTGAGCTCCTAAACGGCGCATTGGGCCTTACTCTTCGATGGGCAGAGCAGAACGGTCTGGGGGCCAACCCACAAAAGACCGAGCTGGTTTTGTTCACCCGAAAATATAAGATCCCAAGCTTCAAACTCCCGACACTGGGAGGAACGGAGCTTGCGCTTTCAAAGGAGGCCAAGTACCTTGGAGTAATCCTCGACTCTAAACTCTCCTGGAGGAGGAACTCGGAGGAGAGGATGAAAAAGGCACTACAGGCCTTTTTTGTATGCAAAAAGACTTTCGGTAAAGGATGGGGACTGCAACCGTATATCATTCATTGGTTTTACACAGCAGTCGTCAGACCTATACTTACCTATGGAGCGCTGGTTTGGTGGGAGGCGGGTCACACCAACTCCCATCTAAACAACCTCCGCAAGGTACAAAGACTCGCTTGCCTGGGAGTAACAGGATGCATTCGTTCTACCCCCCAGGCAGCGCTTGACGTGATGTTGAATCTGGAACCAATTGGAGTCTCCCTCAAGCACGTGGCAGCAAGAAGTGCAGTCAGGCTGCTAGCCCAGGGCCTTCTTAAGCCTTGTGTTGCGGGCCACAGTACCATCCTACGCTCAGTAGGAACCTCTGTGGCAGATGAGAACGACTACTGGGTTTCAGATCTCAAATGGGAAGACAAATTCACTGTCGAATTTCCTAATAGAGCAGATTGGCAACTCGAAACTCCCGTGAGGCAGAACGAGTTGTCAATCTATACAGACGGCTCGAAGACGAAGGAAGGAACTGGATCGGGGGTCTACTCTGACGACCCTTCGGTTCAACTCTCCTTTCGTCTCCCTGACTATTGTAGCGTGTTCCAAGCGGAGATCTACGCCGTTTGGCAGGCGGCTAAATTGATACACACCTTGAGTGAGAGCCCGAGGAACGTATCGATCTACGTTGATAGCCAAGCAGCGCTTAAAGCTCTCTCGTCGAACACGGTAAAGAGTAAACTCATCCGGGACACGGTTTTGGCACTGAACCGGTGTCAACCGCACTCAATCAGACTGGTCTGGGTGCCGGGCCACATGGGTGTGCCTGGTAATGAGGCGGCTGACGAGTGCGCTAGATACGGTTCAGCGTTAGAAACAAGTCTCGTGGTGAAAGACATTAAAAGGCCAATCCAGTACGTCCTATCGGAACTTGACAGTACCATAAGGACTGTGGCTGCCGAACACTGGATAGCAGTACTGGGCTGCGAGGTGTCCAAGGCATTATGGCCAAGATACAATTCGAAGCGCACTTCCGAGCTCCTACACTTAACAAAGAACAGGATAAGGATGGTGACAGGAGTCTTAACGGGACACTGCTACATTGGGCGTATGGCCCAACGGTACGGCGTATCCCAACAAGACTACTGTCGTAGCTGTGAAAACGAAGATGAGATTGAGAGTGTCCAACACCTTCTCTGCGACTGCCCTGCACTTCTGAGGAGGAGAACCCAATTTTTGGGAAGACCCTTCTTTGACGAACTGGGCAGTCTAGCGAACGTGCACCTGGAGGACCTGGCACTCTTCCTGGATTCCACTGGGTGGTTCCGTGGGCTGCCGAGGCCCAATGGGACTGGCCATTAGAACCAGGAAAAACGGAATGACCCTTCTCCCATCCATTATCCCAGCAACCCTACCCGATCCCACCTATCCCTTCAGTATACAAATCAGGCAACACAATGGGCCTAATGGTCACTGGGTGCTCTCGACTCCGGTTGAGCTGCCTGTTCTACCTAACCTAACCTAAGAGCATAACTGCAAAGTTTCAAGTCAATTGGTTAAAAAACAAAAAATTTTTCCATACAACGGTTCAAGTTTTGCGATAAGTGGGCGTAGCCATGCCCACATTTGGTCAAAATAGTTTTCATTCCTCCCTAAGAGCATAACTGCAAAGTTTCAAGTCAATTGGTTAAAAAACAAAAAAGTTTTCCATACAAAGGGTCAATTTTCGCTATAAAAGGGCGTGGCTACGCCCACTTTTGGTCAAAATAGTTTTCATTCCTCTCTAAGAACATAACTGTAAAGTTTCAAGTCAATTGGTTAAAAAACAAGAAAGTTTTCCATACAAAGGGTCAAGTTAAGCTATAAGTGGGCGTGGCCACGCCCACTTTTGATCAAAATAGTTTTCATTCCTCCCTAAGAGCATAACTGCAAAGTTTCAAGTCAATTGGTTAAAAAACAAAAAAGTTTTCCATACAACGGGTAAATTTTCGCTATAAGTAGGCGTGGCTACGCGTGGTTACGCCCACTTTTGGTCAAAATAGTTTTCATTCCTCTCTAAGAACATAACTGTAAAGATTCAAGTCAATTGGTTAAAAAACAAAAAAAGTTTTCCATACAAAGGGTCAATTTTGGCTATTAAAGGGCGTGGCTACGCCCACTTTTGGTCAATACAACGGGTGAAGTTTGGCTATAAGTGGGCGTGGCCATTACTCACTTTCGGTCAAAGTAGTTTTCATGCCTCCCTAACAACATAACTGTAAGTTTTCAAGTCAATTGGTTGAAAAACAAAAAAGTTTTCCATACAACGGTTCAAGTTTCGCTATAAGTGGGCATGGCTACGCACTTTTTTGGTCAAAATAGTTTTCATTCCTCCCTAAGAACATAACTGTAAAGTTTCAAGTCAACTGGTTAAAAAACAAAAAAGTTTTCCATACAACGGGTCAATTTTCATTATAAGTGGGCGTGGCTACGCATACTTTTGGTCAAAATAGTTTTCATTCCTGCCTAAGAACATAACTGTAAAGTTTCAAGTCAACTGGTTAAAAAACAAAAAAGTTTTCCATACAACGGGTCAATTTTCATTATAAGTGGGCGTGGCTACGCCCACTTTTGGTCAAAATAGTTTTCATTCCTCCCTAAGAACATAACTGTAAAGTTTAAAGTCAATTGGTTAAAAAATAAAAAAAGTTGTCCATACAACGACGTGAATATTGCTTCTCTTCCTCTTCTTTATTTTTTATGGGAGCTATTAGTTCCAGTTTTCTGATCTCAATGGCATTTAGTCGGACTATGTAAAACTACTATGTTTAAAATTTCAGCACTCTATCGTAGAAAAAAAAAAAGTTTTCCATACAACGATTCAAGTTTTGTTCACTTTTATTCTTCTTTTCGTATGGGAGCTACCTGTTCCAATAATCCGATCATGCTGGTTCCGACGAATGATTCATCGTAATAAATTCTAAGACTCTGTGCAAAGTTTCAGCTCGATAGCTTCAAAACTGAGGGACTAGTTTGCATACATACAGACAGACAGACAGACGGACATGGCTAAATCAACTCGTCTTGTCGTCCTGATCAAGAATATATATACTTTATATAGCCGCAAATGAATATTTCTGTATGTTACAAACTTCAGCACAAACTTATTAAACTATTCACTAACGTGAAGAGTATAAAAAACATGGTTCTTTTTAAAGATAATCTAAATCTAAAATCATCCATTGAAATGTTCTTTTTTACAATCCGTCTCAAACAAACTTCATATACCCTAATACACAGTGTGTGTACAAGGTATAATGAATGAAAGGGAGAAATTAAAAAAAATTTTTTAACATTCAATAATCATCCAAAAACATGGTTCGTTTTAAAAATATTCAATATTAATTTTTATGCATAGATTAAAAAAAAAATACGTAAAGTCATCCATTGAAATGTACTTTTGTAGTGTATGTAATCATAAACTAACTAAAAGAAACAAAAAATCTTGGTTTCTTTTTAAATATATTCAAATTTAATTTTTATGAACAGATTTAAAAAAAAAAATTTAAATCATCATAAACTAAACTAAAAACTAAAAGAAACAAAAAAAGATAGTTCTTATTTCAAATATTCAATAATGATTTTTATTCATAGATTTAAAAAAAATCTAAACCCATCTATTGAAATATTCTTTTATAGTTTATGATAACAAAAGAAAGAAACAAAAAAACATGGTTCATTTTAAAAATATTCAATACTGATTTTTATGCATCGATTTAAAAAAAATCTAAAATCATCTATTGAAATGTTCTTTTATAGTGTATGTTATCATAAACCAATTAAAAACCAGTAAGGACGCTATCTTCAGCAAGGCTGAAGCTATAATACTTTTCACTTTGTGTCACTATAAAAAAAACTAAATGAATAGTTTTCATGCATCCCTAACAACATAACTGTAATGTTTCAAGTCAATTCGTTAAAAAACAAAAAAATTTTCCATACAACGGTTCAAGTTTTGCGATAAGTGGGCGTAGCCACGCCCACTTTTGATCAAAATAGTTTTCATTCCTCTCTAAGAGCATAACTGCAAAGTTTCAAGTCAATTGGTTAAAAAACAAAAAAGTTTTCCATACAACGGGTCAATTTTCGCTATAAGTAGGCGTGGCTACGCCCACTTTTGGTCAAAATAGTTTTCATTCCTCCCTAGGAACATAACTGTAAAGTTTTAAGTCAATTGGTTAAAAAACAAAAAAGTTTTCCATACAAAGCGTCAAGTTAAGCTATAAGTGGGCGTGGCCATGCCCACTTTTAATCAAAATAGTTTTCATTCCTCCCTAAGAGCACAACTGCAAAGTTTCAAGTCAATTGGTTAAAAAACAAAAAAGTTTTCCATACAACGGATAAATTTTCGCTATAAGTGGGCGTGGCTACGCTCACTTTTGGTCAAAATAGTTTTCATTCCTCTCTAAGAACATAAATGTAAAGTTTCAAGTCAATTGGTTAAAAAACAAAAAAGTTTTCCATACAAAGTGTCAATTTTCGCTATAAGTAGGCGTGGCTACGCCCACTTTTGGTCAAAATAGTTTTCATTCCTCCCTAAGAACATAACTGTAAAGTTTCAAGTCAATTGGTTAAAAAACAAGAAAGTTTTCCATACAAAGGGTCAAGTTAAGCTATAAGTATGCGTGGCCACGCCCACTTTTGATCAAAATAGTTTTCATTCCTCCCTAAGAGCATAACTGCAATGTTTCAAGTCAATTGGTTAAAAACAAAAAAGTTTTCCATACAACGGGTAAATTTTCGCTATAAGTAGGCGTGGCTACGCGTGGTTACGCCCACTTTTGGTCAAAATAGTTTTCATTCCTCTCTAAGAGCATAACTGCAAAGTTTCAAGTCAATTGGTTAAAAAACAAAAAAGTTTTCCATACAACGACGTGAATATGGCTTCTCTTCCTCTTCTTCATTTTGTATGGGAGCTACCAGTTCCAGATGTCCAATCTCAATGAAACTTTCAGGCATGTAGTCGGACCATGTAAAACTACTATGTTTAAAATTTCAGCACTCTATTGTACAAAACAAAAAAGTTTTCCATACAACGATTCAAGTTTTGTTCACTTTTCTTCTTCTTTTCGTATGGGAGCTACCTGTTCCAATAATCCGATCATGCTGGTTCCGACGAATGATTCATCGTAATAAATTCTAAGACTCTGTGCAAAGTTTCAGCTCGATAGCTTCAAAACTGAGGAACTAGTTTGCATACATACAGACAGACAGACAGACGGACAGACGGACATGGCTAAACCAACTCGTCTTGTCGTCCTGATCAAGAATATATATACTTTATATAGTCGGAAATTAATATTTCGATCTGTTACAAACTCCGTGACAAAGTTAATATACTATTTCACATAAGTGAAAAATATAAAAACAAAACCAGTAAGGACGCTATAGTCGAGTATACTCGACAATATAATACCCTGCATACACAGTAGGTGGTGCAACACCCTAAATCTACAAAAAAATGTTGATTTGACATCGCCCGATCGAATAGTGTTCAAAATATCAAGTAAATTGGTCAAAAAATCAATCCGGCTCAAACAAACTTCATATACCCTAATAAACAGTGTGTGTACAAGGTATAATGAATAAATGGGAGAAATTTAAAAAAATGTTTTTGAACATTCAATAATCATCCATTGAAATTCTCTTTTTTAGTGAATGTAATCATAAACTAACTAAAAGAAACAACAACCAGTAAGGACGCTATCTTCAGCAAGGCTGAAGCTATAATACTTTTCACGTTGTGTCACTATAAAAAAACTAAATGAATAGTTTTCATGCCTCCCTAACAACATAACTGTAAGGTTTCAAGTCAATTGGTTAAAAAACAAAAAAGTTTTCAATACAACGGGTGAAGTTTGGCTATAAGTGGGCGTGGCCATACCCACTTTCGGTCAAAGTAGTTTTCATGCCTCCCTAACAACATAACTGTAAGGTTTCAAGTCAATTGGTTAAAAAACAAAAAAGTTTTCCATACAACGGTTCAAGTTTCGCTATAAGTGGGCATGGCTACGGACTTTTTTGGTCAAAATAGTTTTCATTCCTCCCTAAGAACATAACTGTAAAGTTTCAAGTCAACTGGTTAAAAAACAAAAAAGTTTTCCATACAACGGCTCAATTTTCATTATAAGTGGGCGTGGCTACGCCCACTTTTGGTCAAAATAGTTTTCATTCCTGCCTAAGAACATAACTGTAAAGTTTCAAGTCAACTGGTTAAAAAACAAAAAAGTTTTCCATACAACGGGTCAATTTTCACTATAAGTGGGCGTGGCTACGCCCACTTTTGGTCAAAATAGTTTTCATTCCTCCCTAAGAACATAACTGTAAAGTTTAAAGTCAATTGGTTAAAAAATAAAAAAAGTTGTCCAGACAACGACGTGAATATTGCTTCTCTTCCTCTTCTTTATTTTTTATGGGAGCTATTAGTTCCAGTTTTCCGATCTCAATGGCATTTAGTCGGACTATGTAAAACTACTATGTTTAAAATTTCAGCACTCTATCGTACAAAACAAAAAAGTTTTCCATACAACGATTCAAGTTTTGTTCACTTTTCTTCTTCTTTTCGTATGGGAGCTACCTGTTCCAATAATCCGATCATGCTGGTTCCGACGAATGATTCATCGTAATAAATTCTAAGACTCTGTGCAAAGTTTCAGCTCGATAGCTTCAAAACTGAGGGACTAGTTTGCATACATACAGACAGACAGACAGACGGACATGGCTAAATCAACTCGTCTTGTCGTCCTGATCAAGAATATATATACTTTATATAGTCGCAAATGAATATTTCTGTATGTTACAAACTTCAGCACAAACTTATTAAACTATTCACTAACGTGAAGAGTATAAAAAACATGGTTCTTTTTAAAGATAATCTAAATCTAAAATCATCCATTGAAATGTTCTGTTTTACAATCCGTCTCAAACAAACTTCATATACCCTAATACACAGTGTGTGTACAAGGTATAATGAATGAAAGGGAGAAATTTAAAAAAAATTTTTTAACATTCAATAATCATCCAAAAACATGGTTCGTTTTAAAAATATTCAATATTAATTTTTATGCATAGATTAAAAAAAATATGTAAAGTCATCCATTGAAATGTACTTTTGTAGTGTATGTAATCATAAACTAACTAAAAGAAACAAAAAATCTTGGTTTCTTTTTAAATATATTCAAATTTAATTTTTATGAACAGATTTAAAAAAAAAAATTTTAAATCATCATAAACTAAACTAAAAACTAAAAGAAACAAAAAAAGATAGTTCTTATTTCAAATATTCAATAATGATTTTTATTCATAGATTTTAAAAAATCTAAAACCATCCATTGAAATATTCTTTTATAGTTTATGATAACAAAAGAAAGAAACAAAAAAACATGGTTCATTTTAAAAATATTCAATACTGATTTTTATGCATCGATTTAAAAAAAATCTAAAATCATCTATTGAAATGTTCTTTTGTAGTGTATGTTATCATAAACCAACTAAAAAAAACAAAACCAGTAAGGACGCTATAGTCGAGTATACTCGACAATATAATACCCTGCATACACAGTGGTGGTGCAACACACTAAATCTACAAAAAAATGTTTATTTGACATCGCCCGATCGAATAGTGTTCAAAATATCAAGTAAATTGGTCAAAAAAAGTGGAATTTACGAAAAATTTGAATTTGTTGGTCATTGAGGGGTAACTTTCGAACAGAGAGTATGCAGTTTTAAAGATATGTATTTGCTGAGTTTGTTTACAAAATTTCATGTTCATACCTTTATTAGTTTTGAAGATATTGCTTTTTATAGAAAACAACTGGGGGAGGGGAAATGAAGGGGAGGGGGGAAAATTGTGAAAACTTGTGGTATGCAGTTTTGTAGAGCTATACATACTGAGTCTACATACCGACTTTCATGTTTCTATCTCTTCGGGTGTTCGAGTTATAATGATTTAAAAAAGTGGGTGGTGCTTGATGGGCGGGAAGGAGTGGGCGTGGCACAAAATCGTTCAAACTTGATGTAGTGCCAAGCATCACGAGTCTACCCTCCAAATTTCAAGTCTCTATCTTTTACAGTTTCCGAGAACTATTGGTGAATACAGACGGACGGACGGACAGACGGGCTCAATCGATTCCTCTTGTCATCCTGATCAAGAATATATATACTTTATGGGGTCCACTCCCCTCCTTCTATGCGTTACATACATTTCGTTCAAACAAACTTAATATACCCTGACACACTGTGTGAGCAGGGTATAAAAATATGGTTCATTTTAAAAATATTCAATACTGATTTTTATGCTCAGCGCTAAGAATATATAAAAATTAATATATGGGAGAAATTTTTAAAAATTTTAGAAAAAATTAAAAATCATCCACTGAAATGCTCTTTTTTAGTGAATGTAATCATAAGCTAACTAATTAAAGGAAAAAAACATGGTTCCTTTTTAAGATATTCAATATTGATTTTTATGCATAGATTTAAAAGAAAAATCTCAAAACATCCACTGAATGTTCTTTTGTAGTGTATGTAATCATTAACTAACTAAAAGAAACAAAAAATCATGGTTCCTTTTAAAAATATTCAATATTAATTTTTATGCATTAATTTAAAAACAAATCAAAAATCATCCATTGAAATGCTCGTTTTTAGGGAATGTGGTCACAAAGTAACTTAAAGAAACAAAAAAAAAAACATGGTTCCTTTTTAAGATATTCAATATTGATTTTTATGCATAGATTTTCAAAAAATCTAAAAACATCCATTGAAATGTTCTTTTTTACAATCCGGCTCAAACAAACTTCATATACCCTAATAAACAGTGTGTGTACAAGGTATAATGAATAAATGGGAGAAATTTAAAAAAATGTTTTTTAACACTCAATAATCCTCCATTGAATGTAATCATAAACTAACTAAAAGAAACAAAAACCAGTAAGGACGCTATCTTCAGCAAGGCTGAAGCTATAATACTTTTCACGTTGTGTCACTATAAAAAAACTAAATGAATAGTTTTCATGCCTCCCTAACAACATAACTGTAAGGTTTCAAGTCAATTGGTTAAAAAACAAAAAAGTTTTCCATACAACGGTTCAAGTTTCGCTATAAGTGGGCATGGCTACGCACTTTTTTGGTCAAAATAGTTTTCATTCCTCCCCAAGAACATAACTGTAAAGTTTCAAGTCAACTGGTTAAAAAACAAAAAAAGTTTTCCATACAGCGGCTCAATTTTCATTATAAGTGGGCGTGCCTACGCCCACTTTTGGTCAAAATAGTTTTCATTCCTGCCTAAGAACATAACTGTAAAGTTTCAAGTCAACTGGTTAAAAAACAAAAAAGTTTTCCATACAACGGGTCAATTTTCACTATAAGTGGGCGTGGCTACGCCCACTTTTGGTCAAAATAGTTTTCATTCCTCCCTAAGAACATAACTGTAAAGTTTAAAGTCAATTGGTTAAAAAATAAAAAAAGTTGTCCATACAACGACGTGAATATTGCTTCTCTTCCTCTTCTTTATTTTTTATGGGAGCTATTAGTTCCAGTTTTCCGATCTCAATGGCATTTAGTCGGACTATGTAAAACTACTATGTTTAAAATTTCAGCACTCTATCGTACAAAACAAAAAAGTTTTCCATACAACGATTCAAGTTTTGTTCACTTTTCTTCTTCTTTTCGTATGGGAGCTACCTGTTCCAATAATCCGATCATGCTGGTTCCGACGAATGATTCATCGTAATAAATTCTAAGACTCTGTGCAAAGTTTCAGCTCGATAGCTTCAAAACTGAGGGACTAGTTTGCATACATACAGACAGACAGACAGACAGACGGACATGGCTAAATCAACTCGTCTTGTCGTCCTGATCAAGAATATATATACTTTATATAGTCGCAAATGAATATTTCTGTATGTTACAAACTTCAGCACAAACTTATTAAACTATTCACTAACGTGAAGAGTATAAAAAACATGGTTCTTTTTAAAGATAATCTAAATCTAAAATCATCCATTGAAATGTTCTTTTTTACAATCCGTCTCAAACAAACTTCATATACCCTAATACACAGTGTGTGTACAAGGTATAATGAATGAAAGGGAGAAATTTAAAAACATTTTTTTTAACATTTAATAATCATCCAAAAACATGGTTCGTTTTAAAAATATTCAATATTAATTTTTATGCATAGATTAAAAAAAATATGTAAAGTCATCCATTGAAATGTACTTTTGTAGTGTATGTAATCATAAACTAACTAAAAGAAACAAAAAATCTTGGTTTCTTTTTAAATATATTCAAATTTAATTTTTATGAACAGATTTAAAAAAAAAAAATTTAAATCATCATAAACTAAACTAAAAACTAAAAGAAACAAAAAAAGATAGTTCTTATTTCAAATATTCAATAATGATTTTTATTCATAGATTTTAAAAAATCTAAAACCATCCATTGAAATATTCTTTTATAGTTTATGATAACAAAAGAAAGAAACAAAAAAACATGGTTCATTTTAAAAATATTCAATACTGATTTTTATGCATCGATTTAAAAAAAATCTAAAATCATCTATTGAAATGTTCTTTTGTAGTGTATGTTATCATAAACCAACTAAAAAAAACAAAACCAGTAAGGACGCTATAGTCGAGTATACTCGACAATATAATACCCTGCACACACAGTGGTGGTGCAACACACTAAATCTACAAAAAAATGTTTATTTGACATCGCCCGATCGAATAGTGTTCAAAATATCAAGTAAATTGGTCAAAAAAGTGGAATTTACGAAAAATTTGAATTTGTTGGTCATTGAGGGGTAACTGGGGGAGGGGAAATGAAGGGGAGGGGGGAAAATTGTGGTATGCAGTTTTGTAGAGCTATACATACTGAGTCTACATACCGACTTTCATGTTTCTATCTCTTCGGGTGTTCGAGTTATAATGATTTAAAAAAGTGGGTGGTGCTTGATGGGCGGGAAGGAGTGGGCGTGGCACAAAACCGTTCAAACTTGATGTAGTGCCAAGCATCACGAGTCTACCCTCCAAATTTCAAGTCTCTAGCTTTTACAGATTCCGAGAACCATTGGTGAATACAGACGGACGGACGGACAGACGGACAGGGCTCAATCGATTCCTCTTGTCATCCTGATCAAGAATATATATACTTTATGGGGTCCCCTCCCCTTCTTCTATGCGTTACATACATTTCGTTCAAACAAACTTAATATACCCTGACACGCTGTATGTACAGGGTATGAAAATATGGTTCATTTTAAAAATATTCAATACTGATTTTTATGCTCAGCGCTAAGAATAAATAAAAATTAGTATATGGGAGAAATTTTTAAAAATTTTAGAAAAAATTAAAAATCATCCACTGAAATGCTCTTTTTTAGTGAATGTAATCATAAGCTAACTAATTAAAGGAAAAAAAAAACATGGTTCCTTTTTAAGATATTAAATATTGATTTTTATGCATAGATTTAAAAAAAAAAATCTCAAATCATCCACTGAATGTTCTTTTGTAGTGTATGTAATCATTAACTAACTAAAAGAAACAAAAAATCATGGTTCCTTTTAAAAATATTCAATATTAATTTTTATGCATTCATTTAAAAACAAATCAAAAATCATCCATTGAAATGCTCGTTTTTAGGGAATGTGGTCAGAAAGTAACTTAAAGAAACAAAAAAAAAACATGGTTCCTTTTTAAGATATTCAATATTGATTTTTATGCATAAAATCATCCATTGAAATGTTCTTTTTTACAATCCGGCTCAAACAAACTTCATATACCCTAATAAACAGTGTGTGTACAAGGTATAATGAATAAATGGGAGAAATTTAAAAAAATGTTTTTAAACATTCAATAATCATCCATTGAAATTCTCTTTTTTAGTGAATGTAATCATAAACTAACTAAAAGAAACAAAAACCAGTAAGGACGCTATCTTCAGCAAGGCTGAAGCTATAATACTTTTCACGTTGTGTCACTATAAAAAAACTAAATGAATAGTTTTCATGCCTCCCTAACAACATAACTGTAAGGTTTCAAGTCAATTGGTTAAAAAACAAAAAAGTTTTCAATACAACGGGTGAAGTTTGGCTATAAGTGGGCGCGGCCATACCCACTTTCGGTCAAAGTAGTTTTCGTGCCTCCCTAACAACATAACTGTAAGGTTTCAAGTCAATTGGTTAAAAAACAAAAAAGTTTTCCATACAACGGGTCAATTTTCATTATAAGTGGGCGTGGCTACGCATAGTTTTGGTCAAAATAGTTTTCATTCCTCCCTAAGAACATAACTGTAAAGTTTGAAGTCAATTGGTTAAAAATAAAAAAAGTTGTCCATACTACGACGTGAATATTGCCTCTCTTCCTCTTCTTTATTTTGTATGGGAGCTACCAGTTCCAGTTTCCCGATCTCAATGGTATTTAGTCGGACTATGTAAAACTACTATGTTTAAAATTTCAGCACTCTATTGTACAAAACAAAAAAGTTTTCCATACAACGATTCAAGTTTTTTTCACTTTTCTTCTTCTTTTCGTATGGCAGCTACCTGTTCCAATAATCCGATCATGCTGGTTCCGACGAATGATTCATCGTAATAAATTCTAAGACTCTGTGCAAAGTTTCAGCATGATAGCTTCAAAACTGAGGGACTAGTTTGCATACATACAGACAGACAGACCGACATACAGACAGACGGACATGACTAAATCAACTAGTCTTGTCGTCCTAACCAAGAATATATATACTTTATATAGTCGGAAATTAATATTTCGATCTGTTACAAACTCCGTGACAAAGTTAATATACTATATCACATACGTGAAAAGTATAAAAAACAAAAAAGTTTTCCATACAACGGGTCCATTTTCGCTATAAATGGGCGTGGCTACGCCCACTTTTGGTCAAAATAGTTTTCATTCCTCCCTAAGAACATAAATGTAAAGTTTCAAGTCAATTGGTTTAAAAACAAAAAAGTTTTCCATACAACGGGTCAATTTTTGCTATAAGTGGGCGTGGCTACGCCCACTTTTGATCAAAATAGTTTTCATTCCTCCCTAAGAACATAACTGTAAAGTTTCAAGTCAACTGGTTAAAAAACAAAAAAGTTTTCCATACAACGGGTCAATTTTCATTATAAGTGGGCGTGGCTACGCATAGTTTTGGTCAAAATAGTTTTCATTCCTCCCTAAGAACATAACTGTAAAGTTTGAAGTCAATTGGTTAAAAAATAAAAAAAGTTGTCCATACAACGACGTGAATATTGCTTCTCCTCCTCTTCTTTATTTTTTATGGGAGCTACCAGTTCCAGATGTCCAATCTCAATGAAACTTTCAGGCATGTAGTTGGACTATGTAGAACTACTACGTTTAAAATTTCAGCACCTTATCGTACAAAACAAAAAATTTTCCATACAACGATTCAAGTTTTGTTCACTTTTCTTCTTCTTTTCGTATGGGAGCTACCTGTTCCAATAATCCGATCATGCTGGTTCCGACGAATGATTCATCGTAATAAATTCTAAGACTCTGTGCAAAGTTTCAGCTCGATAGCTTCAAAACTGAGGGACTAGTTTGCATACATACAGACAGACAGATAGACCGACAGACGGACGGACAGACGGACATGGCTAAATCAACTCGTCTTGTCGTCCTGATCAAGAATATATATACTTTGTATAGTCGGAAATTAATATTTCGATCTGTTGCAAACTCCGTGACAAAGTTAATATACTATTTCACATACGTGAAAAGTATAAAAACAAAAAAGTTTTCCATACAACGGGTCAATTTTTGCTATAAGTGAGCGTGGCTACGCCTACTTTGGTCGAAATAGTTTTCATTCCTCCCTAAGAACATAACTGTAAGGTTTCAAGTCAATTGGTTAAAAAACAAAAAAGTTTTCCATACAATGGGTCAATTTTCGCCATAAGTGAGCGTGGCTACGCCTACTTTGGTCGAAATAGTTTTCATTCCTCCCTAAGAACATAACTGTAAGGTTTCAAGTCAATTGGTTAAAAAACAAAAAAGTTTTCCATAAACGGTTCAATTTTTGCTATAAGTGGGCTTGGCTACGCCCACTTTTGGTCAAAATAGTTTTCATGCCTTCCTAACAACATAACTGTAAAGTTTCAAGTCAATTGGTTAAAAAAACAAAAAAGTTTTCTATACAACGGTTCAAGTTTCGCTATAAGTGGGCATGGCTACGCCCACTTTTTGTCAAAATAGTTTTCATTCCTCCCTAAGAACATAACTGTAAAGCTTCAAGTCAATTGGTTGAAAAACAAAAAACTTGTCTTCTTCATTTTTTATGGGAGCTACCAGTTCCAGATGTCCAATCTCAATGAAACTTTCAGGCATGTAGTCGGACTATGTAGAACTACTACGTTTAAAATTTCAGCACTCTATCATACAAAACAAAAAAGTTTTACTTACAACGATTCAAGTTTTCTTCACTTTTCTTCTTCTTTTCGTATGGGGGCTACCAGTTCCAGTGGTCCGATATGGCTGGATCCGACAAATGAGATGACTTCACGAATAAAAACTCTTTGTGCAAAATTTCAGCTCGATATCTTCAAAACTGTGGGAGGAGATTGTATATATACTGACAGACGGTCATACGGACAGACGGACATTGCTAAATCAACTCGTCTTGTCGTCCTGATCAAGAATATATATACTTTATATAGTCGCAAGTGAAGTGTTACAGACTTCAGCACATACGTGAAAAGTATAAAAACATGGTTCCGTTTTAAGATATTCAATATTGATTTTTATGCATAGATTTAAAAAAAAATATAAAGTCATCAATTGAAATATTCTTTTATAGTGAATGAACTCATAAACTAACTAAAAGAAACAAAAAACATTCATTTCACAAATATTCAATATTGATTTTATGCACAGATTAAAAAAAAATCTAAAATCATCCATTAAAATATTTTTTTATAGTGAATGTATTCATAAACTAACTAAAAAAAACATGGTTAATTTTAACCAGTAAGGACGCTATCTTCAGCAAGGCTGAAGCTATAATACTTTTCACTTTGTGTCACTATAAAAAAAACTAAATGAATAGTTTTCATGCATCCCTAACAACATAACTGTAATGTTTCAAGTCAATTGGTTAAAAAACAAAAAAGTTTTCCATACAAAGTGTCAATTTTCGCTATAAGTGGGCGTGGCTACGCCCACTTTTGGTCAAAATAGTTTTCATTCCTCTCTAAGAACATAACTGCAAAGTTTCAAGTCAATTGGTTAAAAAACAAAAAAGTTTTCCATACAACGGGTAAATTTTCGCTATAAGTGGGCGTGGCTACGCCCACTTTTGGTCAAAATAGTTTTCATTCCTCTCTGAGAACATAACTGTAAAGTTTCAAGTCAATTGGTTAAAAAACAAAAAAGTTTTCCATACAAAGGGTCAATTTTCGCTATAAGTGGGCGTGGCTACGCCCACTTTTGGTCAAAATAGTTTTCATTCCTCTCTAAGAACATAACTGTAAAGTTTCAAGTCAATTGGTTAAAAAACAAAAAAGTTTTCCATACAACGGGTAAATTTTCGCTATAAGTGGGCGTGGCTACGCCCACTTTTGGTCAAAATAGTTTTCATTCCTCTCTAAGAACATAACTGTAAAGTTTCAAGTCAATTGGTTAAAAAACAAAAAAGTTTTCCATACAAAGGGTCAACTTTCGCTATAAGTGGGCGTGGCTACGCCCACTTTTGGTCAAAATAGTTTTCATTCCTCTCTAAGAACATAACTGTAAAGTTTCAAGTCAATTGGTTAAAAAACAAAAAAGTTTTCCATACAACGGGTAAATTTTCGCTATAAGTGGGCGTGGCTACGCCCACTTTTGGTCAAAATAGTTTTCATTCCTCCCTAAGAACATAACTGTAAAGTTTCAAGTCAATTGGTTAAAAAACAAAAAAGTTTTCCATACAAAGGGTCAATTTTCGCTATAAGTGGGCGTGGCTACGCCCACTTTTGGTCAAAATAGTTTTCATTCCTCTCTAAGAACATAACTGCAAAGTTTCAAGTCAATTGGTTAAAAAACAAAAAAGTTTTCCATACAACGGGTAAATTTTCGCTATAAGTGGGCGTGGCTACGCCCACTTTTGGTCAAAATAGTTTTCATTCCTCCCTAAGAACATAACTGTAAAGTTTCAAGTCAGTTGGTTAAAAAACAAAAAAGTTTTCCATACAATGGGTCAATTTTCGCTATAAGTGGGCGTGGCTACGCCCACTTTTGGTCAAAATAGTTTTCATTCCTCCCTAAGAACATAACTGTAAAGTTTCAAGTCAATTGGTTAAAAAACAAAAAAGTATTCCATTCAACGGGTCAATTTTCGCTATAAAAGGGCGTGACCACGCCTACTTTTGATCAAAATAGTTTTCATTCCTCCCTAAGAGCATAACTGCAAAGTTTCAAGTCAATTGGTTAAAAAACAAAAAAGTTTTCCATACAACGGGTCAATTTTTGCTATAAGTAGGCGTGGCTACGCCCATTTTTGGTCAAAATAGTTTTCATTCCTCCCTAAGAGCATAACTGCAAAGTTTCAAGTCAATTGGTTAAAAAACAAAAAAGTTTTCCATACAACGGGTCAATTTTCGCTATAAAAGGGCGTGACCACGCCTACTTTTGATCAAAATAGTTTTCATTCCTCCCTAAGAGCATAACTGCAAAGTTTCAAGTCAATTGGTTAAAAAACAAAAAAGTTTTCCATACAACGGGTCAATTTTCGCTATAAGTAGGCGTGGCTACGCCCATTTTTGGTCAAAATAGTTTTCATTCCTCCCTAAGAACATAACTGTAAAGTTTCAAGTCAATTGGTTAAAAAACAAAAAAGTTTTCCATACAAAGGGTCAAGTTAAGCTATAAGTGGGCGTGACCACGCCTACTTTTGATCAAAATAGTTTTCATTCCTCCCTAAGAGCATAACTGCAAAGTTTCAAGTCAATTGGTTAAAAAACAAAAAAGTTTTCCATACAACGGGTCAATTTTTGCTATAAGTAGGCGTGGCTACGCCCATTTTTGGTCAAAATAGTTTTCATTCCTCCCTAAGAGCATAACTGCAAAGTTTCAAGTCAATTGGTTAAAAAACAAAAAAGTTTTCCATACAACGGGTCAATTTTCGCTATAAAAGGGCGTGACCACGCCTACTTTTGATCAAAATAGTTTTCATTCCTCCCTAAGAGCATAACTGCAAAGTTTCAAGTCAATTGGTTAAAAAACAAAAAAGTTTTCCATACAACGGGTCAATTTTCGCTATAAGTAGGCGTGGCTACGCCTGGCTACGCCCACTTTTGGTCAAAATAGTTTTCATTCCTCCCTAAGAGCATAACTGCAAAGTTTCAAGTCAATTGGTTAAAAAACAAAAAAGTTTTCCATACAAAGGGTCAAGTTAAGCTATAAGTGGGCGTGGCCACGCCCACTTTTGATCAAAATAGTTTTCATTCCTCCCTAAGAGCATAACTGCAAAGTTTCAAGTCAATTGGTTAAGAAACAAAAAAGTTTTCCATACAACGGGTCAATTTTCGCTATAAGTGGGCGTGGCTACGCCTGGCTACGCCCACTTTTGGTCAAAATAGTTTTCATTCCTCCCTAAGAGCATAACTGCAAAGTTTCAAGTCAATTGGTTAAAAAACAAAAAAGTTTTCCATACAACGGGTCAATTTTCGCTATAAGTAGGCGTGGCTACGCCCACTTTTGGTTAAAATAGTTTTCATTCCTCCCTAAGAACATAACTGTAAAGTTTCAAGTCAATTGGTTAAAAAACAAAAAAGTTTTCCATACAAAGGGTCAAGTTAAGCTATAAGTGGGCGTGGCCACGCCCACTTTTGATCAAAATAGTTTTCATTCCTCCCTAAGAGCATAACTGCAAAGTTTCAAGTCAATTGATTAAAAAACAAAAAAGTTTTCCATACAAAGGGTCAAGTTAAGCTATAAGTGGGCGTGGCCACGCCCACTTTTGATCAAAATAGTTTTCATTCCTCCCTAAGAGCATAACTGCAAAGTTTCAAGTCAATTGGTTAAAAAACAAAAAAGTTTTCCATACAACGGGTAAATTTTCGCTATAAGTGGGCGTGGCTATGCGTGGTTACGCCCACATTTGGTCAAAATAGATTTCATTCCTCCCTAAGAACATAACTTTAAAATTTCAAGTCAATTGGTTAAGAAACAAAAAAGTTTTCCATACAACGACGTGAATATGGCTTCTCTTCCTCTTCTTCATTTTGTATGGGAGCTACCAGTTCCAGATGTCCAATCTCAATGAAACTTTCAGGCATGTAGTCGGACCATGTAAAACTACTATGTTTAAAATTTCAGCACTCTATTGTACAAAACAAAAAAGTTTTCCATACAACGATTCAAGTTTTGTTCACTTTTCTTCTTCTTTTCGTATGGGAGCTACCTGTTCCAATAATCCGATCATGCTGGTTCCGACGAATGATTCATCGTAATAAATTCTAAGACTCTGTGCAAAGTTTCAGCTCGATAGCTTCAAAACTGAGGGACTAGTTTGCATACATACAGACAGACAGACAGACAGACAGACGGACAGACGGACAGACGGACATGGCTAAATCAACTCGTCTTGTCGTCCTGATCAAGAATATATATACTTTATATAGTCGGAAATTAATATTTCGATCTGTTACAAACTCCGTGACAAAGTTAATATACTATTTCACATAAGTGAAAAGTATAAAAATATTTAATATTGATTTTTATGCTCAGCGCTGAGAAAATATAAAAATTAAAAATCATCAATTGAAATGTTCTTTTGTAGTGAATGTAATCATAAACTAACTAAAGGTAACAAAAAACATGGTTCGTTTTAAAAATATTCAATATTAATTTTTATGCATAGATTTAATAGAAAATGTAAAGTCATCCATTGAAATGTACTTTTGCAGTGTATGAAATCATAAACTAACTAAAAGAAACAAAAAATCTTGGTTTCAAATATATTCAAATTTAATTTTTATGAACAGATTTAAAAAAATTTTAAATCATCATAAACTGAACTAAAAACTAAAAGACACAAAAAAACATGGTTCATTTTAAGAAATATTTAATATTGATTTTTATGCTCAGCGCTGAGAAAATATAAAAATTAAAAATCATCCATTGAAATGTTCTTTTGTAGTGAATGTTATCATAAACTTACTAAAGGAAACAAAACAAAGTTAATATACTATTTCACATAAGTGAAAAGTATAAAAACATGGTTCGTTTTAAAAATATTCAATATTAATTTTTATGCATAGATTTAATAGACAATGTAAAGTCATCTATTGAAATGTACTTTTGTAGTGTATGAAATCATAAACTAACAAAAAGAAACAAAAAATCTTGGTTTCTTTTTAAATATATTCAAATTTAATTTTTATGAACAGATTTAAAAAAATTTTAAATCATCATAAACTGAACTAAAAACTAAAAGAAACAAAAAAACATGGTTCATTTTAAGAAATATTTAATATTGATTTTTATGCTCAGCGCTGAGAAAATATAAAAATTAAAAATCATTTACTGAAATGTTCTTTTGTAGTGTAGTGTAATCATAAACTAACTAAAGGAAACAAAAAAACATTGTTCGTTTTAAAAATGTTCAATATTAATTTTTATGCATAGATTTAATAAGAAATGTAAAGTCATCCATTGAAATGTACTTTTGTAGTGTATGAAATCATAAACTAACTAAAAGAAACAAAAAATCTTGGTTTCTTTTTAAATATATTCAAATTTAATTTTTATGAACAGATTTAAAAAAAAAATTTTAAATCATCATAAACTGAACTAAAAACTAAAAGAAACAAAAAAACATGGTTCTTATTTCAAATATTCAATAATGATTTTTATTCATAGATTTTAAAAAATCTAAAACCATTGAAATATTCTTTTATAGTTTATAACAAAAGAAATAAACAAAAAAACATGGTTCATTTTAAAAATATTCAATACTGATTTTTATGCATCGATTTAAAAAAAAAATCTAAAATCATCTATTGAAATGTTCTTTTGTAATGTATGTTATCATAAACCAACTAAAAGAAACAAAAAAACATGGTTCATTTTAAAAATATTCAATACTGATTTTTAAGCTCAGCGCTAAGAATTTATAAAAATTAATATATGGGAGAAATTTTTAAAAATTTAAAAAAAAAATTAAAAAAAAATTAAAAATCATCTACTGAAATGCTCTTATTTAGTGAATGTTATCATAAGCTTGTAATGGTCGTTTTTTTTTTTTTTTTTCTGCAAAAGTTATTTTCATGCCAACTTTAGTAGGCAGTGAAAATTTTAAAAATTCGAAAATAACTATCATTTACTAGCGCCATCTATGATAAGTGGCAAGGTCCAAATTGTTGCCATTAGGGGGACCCGAACTATCATATATGCAGTAGTGGCAAGGTCCTAATTGTTGCCATTAGGGGGGACTCATACTATCTTAAAGTCTTTGATGGCAATGCGAATTTGCCTGGGGGTTGCCAATATGTGGACAGACACTTGCAAAGGACGGAAATAGCGAAATATGCCAAGCTAAGCTAAGTATCGAGCTTCTAAGCAAAGTAAATATCTATCTTTTCGTTTTGAGCCGCTGAGGAAGCAAGTCATCTTTTGGAGCAGAACTCGTATTTTGAAAAAAAGTAAAATTAATAATAGCGCAACACGTGCTAATTAATAATTTTATTTAAACCATCGTCTTTCTTGTTTGTTTTTACAAACACTCGAGGTAATTATAATCAGCGATAGCAATCGTTGAATAATAAAATAAAAAAAAAAAAAAAGTAAAATTCACGAATCGTAATTCGTCAAAAACAAAAAAAAAAACCTCATTGCAGTGCAGATTATAAATATAATCCACCAAAATCTGGAGCATCGTTTGGTCAGCTTCGGCGCAAGCACCGTTTTCATCACAAGCTGCTTGCCACCGACTGGCGTACGCTGTCCGCTTCTTTTTTTTTGGCCATTTTGGATAATTCCAATTTGCAAGAGCGTAGCTCGATAGGCATTGGCGGACGATCGCCACCACAACAACTTAGGCCTTCCGAGTCCATCTCGACTGCAGGCCGTTTAAACAACCCATGCGATGGCGAGAAGGGTGTTTTAGACACTTGCGTTGGACTCCATGCTAGCAGACAGACGGAAAAAACCCGACAAATAAAAATAAGTGTAGCAAGTGCGCATAAAATAAAGTGAAGTTCGCATATCTGGCATGTGTGTTTAGTTAAAATTTATTATGTTTTAAAAGAAACCCAAATTACGAACGAAATGAGTGAAGCGCTCAAATAAAAAAATTTTTAGTGTTAAAATGTATCAATAATAATTAAAAGTAAAAGTTAAGTATTAAATACAGCAAGAGTCAAGTGTAGGGTGCATATTCGGCTGTATCTTAAAAATTATTGTTGACAAAGCAAAAGAAAGGAATTACTGTGACAAAATGCGAACAAAAATGCGAAAATCTAACTAAAATAACACAAAATAAAAACGCAAAGAAAAAGCAACAAGACAGCATTATAAACGAACGTAATGATAATTATACATATGTATATATTAATGCTCCGATAATCTTAATAATCTCTTTCAACACTCAAGGAATCATCATGAGGACGGCGAAAGATCTTTCATCGTATGTTTGGTGAGTTTGTTCCTTCTCTATTATACCATATATTGTTTTGATTATTAAAATGCGTTTGAGTGAAATGTGCAAGCAAAGACAAAAGTAAAAAAAAAACAAAAAAAAAAAAAATTCGAAACCAAAAAGATTTGAGACAAAATTAAAGTAAACCAGTAAGGACGCTATCTTCAGCAAGGCTGAAGCTTTAATACTTTTCACTTTGTGTCACTATAAAAAAAACTCAATGAATAGTTTTCATGCATCCCTAACAACATAACTGTAATGTTTCAAGTCAATTCGTTAAAAAACAAAAAATTTTTCCATACAACGGTTCAAGTTTTGCGATAAGTGGGCGTAGCCATGCCCACATTTGGTCAAAATAGTTTTTATTCCTCCCTAAGAACATAACTGTAAAGTTTCAAGTCAATTGGTTAAAAAACAAAAAAGTTTTCCATACAAAGGGTCAATTTTCGCTATAAGTAGGCGTGGCTACGCCCACTTTTGGTCAAAATAGTTTTCATTCCTCCCTAAGAACATAACAGTAAAGTTTCAAGTCAATTGGTTAAAAAACAAAAAAGTTTTCCATACAACGGGTCAATTTTCGCTATAAAAGGGCGTGACCACGCCTACTTTTGATCAAAATAGTTTTCATTCCTCCCTAAGAGCATAACTGCAAAGTTTCAAGTCAATTGGTTAAAAAACAAAAAAGTTTTCCATACAACGGGTCAATTTTCGCTATAAGTAGGCGTGGCTACGCCCACTTTTGGTCAAAATAGTTTTCATTCCTCCCTAAGAGCATAACTGCAAAGTTTCAAGTCAATTGGTTAAAAAACAAAAAAGTTTTCCATACAACGGGTCAATTTTCGCTATAAGTAGGCGTGGCTACGCCCACTTTTGGTTAAAATAGTTTTCATTCCTCCCTAAGAACATAACTGTAAAGTTTCAAGTCAATTGGTTAAAAAACAAAAAAGTTTTCCATACAAAGGGTCAAGTTAAGCTATAAGTGGGCGTGGCCACGCCCACTTTTGATCAAAATAGTTTTCATTCCTCCCTAAGAGCATAACTGCAAAGTTTCAAGTCAATTGGTTAAAAAACAAAAAAGTTTTCCATACAAAGGGTCAAGTTAAGCTATAAGTGGGCGTGGCCACGCCCACTTTTGATCAAAATAGTTTTCATTCCTCCCTAAGAGCATAACTGCAAAGTTTCAAGTCAATTGGTTAAAAAACAAAAAAGTTTTCCATACAACGGGTAAATTTTCGCTATAAGTGGGCGTGGCTATGCGTGGTTACGCCCACATTTGGTCAAAATAGATTTCATTCCTCCCTAAGAACATAACTTTAAAATTTCAAGTCAATTGGTTAAGAAACAAAAAAGTTTTCCATACAACGACGTGAATATGGCTTCTCTTCCTCTTCTTCATTTTGTATGGGAGCTACCAGTTCCAGATGTCCAATCTCAATGAAACTTTCAGGCATGTAGTCGGACCATGTAAAACTACTATGTTTAAAATTTCAGCACTCTATTGTACAAAACAAAAAAGTTTTCCATACAACGATTCAAGTTTTGTTCACTTTTCTTCTTCTTTTCGTATGGGAGCTACCTGTTCCAATAATCCGATCATGCTGGTTCCGACGAATGATTCATCGTAATAAATTCTAAGACTCTGTGCAAAGTTTCAGCTCGATAGCTTCAAAACTGAGGGACTAGTTTGCATACATACAGACAGACAGACAGACAGACAGACAGACCGACAGACAGACAGACGGACAGACGGACAGACGGACATGGCTAAATCAACTCGTCTTGTCGTCCTGATCAAGAATATATATACTTTATATAGTCGGAAATTAATATTTCGATCTGTTACAAACTCCGTGACAAAGTTATTATACTATTTCACATAAGTGAAAAGTATAATGAAATCATAGTGTACAGACTGTATTTGATACAGTTGCGTTTGACACGAAACAAATTTGCTCTGCTGGTCACTCACACGCATGCACCAGGAGCATTGATTTTTTCCTTGTTTCTTTTATTTCTGATAATTCGTATGCTTGCTTACGCGCGCGTTAACACTCATAATAAGTGACAATAATTCGGAGTAATTCGTTTGTCTTTTTAATTTCTCTTTGCTTAAAAACAGAAAAAAAAAAGAAGCAACTCTTCGATTGCCTATGAGTTTGTGTTTGTTTCGCATTTTGTAACTCTCATTTTTTTTTTGATTTCGCGCACAAGTACTAAAATCAAGATCAAGATCAATGGCAAAGAATTAAAATTTTGCTTCTCAACGATCATATGGGAACATACCCTACATTAATTGCCGTGGTCGTATATGCACTTTATAAAAGTTTTTTTTTGCTATGAAATTGTTTGTTAATTTAACGTTCACTAAAAAAATTAATTGACAATAATGAAGTTTAGATAGGATTGTTTATATTAAAATATATAAAACCTTTAAAATACTTTTTATAAATAAATTTGTACAATGAATTTAAATCAAACTGTTTTAAATTTACTTGATTGTTTTGCTAACATGAGCTGCTAAAGCCCAGTTCATTTTCCTGGTGACATGGTGAAGTAGCGTGTGGTAGCGACATTTCACGAGGGATTCTCAACTAAAATTAACTGAGAATTATTGGTAGGGTAGGGTGAAGAATGTGTGGGTCGAATTCTATCGCTGACCCCGCACTAAAGACACAGTTCTTAACAAACTCTTGCTATTTCTTTTGATCGCAGTGTCTCACTTTATCCGTGATGTCTACTATTTTTTTTTTTGTTGTTCTTCGAAGAGCGAAGCCTCTTTTGTTTGTAGTTTCAGTAGGGATCCTTAAATAAGATTATGTTCGCGAGTGACCGGAAAATACGCCCTAAAGAAACCCACCCCATCCCGAAAGAGCTAGGGAATCCAGAGGGTCCCATACTGCGTTGCTTTCTCACTCAAAGGGAGATCATTCGTTTGAATGTTGTCAGCTATTCTCCTTATAGCAAGTTTGAAAGAAATATACTAAAATGCTCATTGCGTTTTCATTTATTCATTCTTGCAAATTCTCACACAATTAAAGCGTTGGTTACGTACTTTCTGTCAACTAACGTGGAGCAGATACCTTGTTCCATAATTTTTCTTTGAGAGAGTTTTATAGATACACACACATAACGGCATTATATAATTTTTGGCGCCCAACGTGGGGCAGCTATAGTCCAATCGTTTTAATAATTTAATGACAAGTTGTCACAACTGAGGTAGCTTTAATTAGAGTGTTTTAATGTTTTGGTAATTAGCTGCTACACACCTCGAGTTGCAGTGTATGTTTCAACTGTAGTCTGATTTTTTATATAGTATTCCTGTTGACAGCTATGGGTTTTATGACCTATATGCCAGGAGTTCTGTATAGAGCGAATTTTGCTGGATGTGACTTTAGGAACTGATTACTCGACTGAGATCAGGTAATTTGCCTAAAGCGCATATAGTAATGGCCGAATTTAAAAAAAAAAAAAAAATAAATTTTAGAAACAGAAAAACAAATAGGGTTTGAGCTTGGTGGCATCCCTTTATGTTATTCAAGTAAACATACTAGCAATTTATGCTCGTTTGCTTTCATGTTATACTCTGTCAACTGTGGTCGGACTTGTAAGATTTTGTGAAATACTTGTATATCCAGTCTGGAATCTTGTTTATTGGGCTTAGATCCGATAACCTGCCGATTGTTCTTATGCAAGCTTTTTCTGAGATTTACGTTTTCGGTTAACAGCTTTGAGGTGTATGAACATAAGTTTACAGCTCAAAGGAATTGTGGGTGACTGGTGACTGACAGTTTTAGTTATGATCGGAAATGACTGATTATGCTGCTTTGGCGTATCAGTACCACTTAGCTATAACTGGAAAGGAAAAGTACCTCACAATTATATCAACCTTTAGCTGACGTAGTTACAATAGCCCAATAATTTTTTTATCCAATTTGTTAAGGAAATTTGTCTTTGTCCTACTACTGCACGTTATTATACCATGTCACATACCAGGAAAGTTTTTTTTTATGAATTAATTATGCCTACATTGCATAGTCCAACCGAAATACCGCCACCAAATCCCTTGACTCTTTCTGCTGATCAGAATTGCTTAGTCTGCTGCGAACAACTAACTGACGCGCAGTTATGCGTAGTAACCACTTGCAATCATGCGTTTCATAAAACTTGTTTAGAGAATTGGTTAAAAGCCCACACGGAATGTCCCAACTGTGTCCAATTACTGGACAGGAATCAGATACAATCGATGGTTGTACACTCTACTCCCGGTGTTCAACCACCATCAGAAGATGTTGAAAGAGCTAATTTTGCTCACAATTTTGAACGTCCTGTGACGCGTAATTACGCTAGAATGGAAAATGCTCCACCAACATTAAATGACGATGTCAATTCCCCACGATTGGAGAATACTCTTATTCACAATCCACCCAGAAATGCCCCTAAAACAGGTAGAGGTCGTCCGAATAATAAAAATGCTAATGCACAAAGCGCCGCTGCTCCTGATTATGTAGCAATACAAGAAATGATTGAACAAACGGTTCAACGCGTTTTGTCTAATTTAAATTTGAATAATGCGCGAGGAAATCAAGTACAAAGTAATTCCGAAGCACCAGTCGCAATGTCCGCAAATAGAGGTGATCCTCAACGCAATCAAATAGAATTTGAACAAGTACAGCTACATGCCCCTGCACCAGCTAGTTTTTCATCCATACCTGCCAATAAAGTTGCAAACATTATGCAGAAATGGAATGTTAGCTTTGATGGATCGGAACAAGGGTTGAGCGTCGAAGAGTTCATTTATCGTGTTAGGTCGTTGACAGACGAAACGTTAGATAGCGACTTTAGATCGGTGTGTAAGCATATGCATGTTTTGTTTGCTGGTAAAGCCAGAGATTGGTACTGGAGATACCACAAGAGCGTAGACCACATCGCATGGTCTAAATTATACAAAGCGTTGCGAGAGCAATACAAAATTTATACGTCCGAATTTCTTAGTAAAGAAAGAATTCGCGCTCGCAAGCAAAAATCTGGTGAAACTTTTTCTGTCTTTTATGACACCTTGTCGTCTTTGATAGACAGCTTTGCTATTAAGATAGATGACCAAGAACTGCTTGAGATAATGAAGAATAATCTTTTGCCTGAGATACGGCAACAGCTTTTATATCAACCGATTAATTCGGTGAGTGAGTTGCGTAGATTAGTTCAGACACAAGAAAATTTTGCGAGAGAGGTCAGCTGTCGTGCTGATGTCAAGTCCACACATAAACCGACTGCATATCGTCGTCAAGTATGTGCAGTAGAAAAGTCTGATTCAGAAAATGAAATTGAATCAGTCGTAGAGCCCGAAGGTGCAATTGCCGCAGTGCAAAAATCACATTCCCAGCTAATTTGCTGGAATTGCGAGTGTCCAGGCCATGTCTGGCAAGACTGCCTCGGAGAGCGTCGTATCTTTTGTTACGGTTGTGGTGCGATAAACGATTCGTCAACATCTTTGCAACGAAACTCAACTCAAAGTAGAATAGTACCAAAATTCAAATCGTACGAAGAACGTTTGAAAAATTATAATGAAGTAAAAAAGCGAATTTTTAGGGAAGAACCCGTTACAATTAAGCGAAATACTGTCCGAATAAGAAAATATTTTAATAATATCACACGAAGTCGAAAGCTGTTAGTTTCAGCTATTTTCAATATTAAAAAAGATATGCGCAGCTATGCTGAAGTGTCCTTTTTAAGCTATGTAGAATTAGGTCTGTTGGATACAGGAGCGAATGTAAGCTGCATAGGAGGTAAATTGGCTACGGAAGATTTTACAAATTGTTCTGAATTCAAACCCATAAAATCGCATGTAAAGACTGCTGATGGTAATGCTCACGATGTAAAAGGCATTTTGAACATAAACCTGACGTATAAAAATACGGTAAAAGCCATGAAATTGTATATTATACCCTCCATTAGTCAACGGTTGATTCTAGGAATAGATTTTTGGAGAGCATTTGAGTTAGCGCCGAACATTATAAATTCAATCGAGGCTGAGTTGCCAACTGATAGTCCGAGTGAATCTAATACATATCCCTTGTCGGGTGTAGAAAAACAGCAACTGGAAGTGGTAAAAACACTTTTTCCAAATTGCAATAAAGGATTAGGACGCACGAGTTTGATCGAACATCATATAGATGTCGGTGAGGCTCGAGCGGTAAAGCAACGTTTCTATCCGGTTAGCCCTGCTGTAGAGAAGTTGGTATACACGGAAATAGATCGTATGCTGTCTCTAGACGTTATAGAACCATCCACAAGCGCTTGGAGTTCGCCAATGCGACTTGTAATAAAACCAAACAAAGTCAGACTTTGTTTAGACGCACGTAGGTTGAATGCGGTCACTAAAAAAGACGCATATCCACTCCCCAGTATTGACGGAATTTTCTCTCGCTTACCTAAAGCCAACATCATTTCGAAGCTCGATCTAAAAGACGCTTATTGGCAGATTGGTTTGAGTGAAGACTCAAAACCGTTAACAGCTTTCACTGTGTCTGGTAGACCTTTATACCAGTTTAAAGTTATGCCTTTCGGCCTTTGCAACGCTCCATCAACAATGTGCCGTTTAATGGACGAAATTATCCCATCAGATTTAAGGTATTGCGTGTTTGGCTATTTAGACGACTTATGCATAGTGTCAGAAGATTTTTCGTCACATTTAGCGATTTTGATTCGATTGGCGGATCAATTTAAAAAAGCTAATTTAACCCTCAACATTGAGAAGAGTCATTTTTGTGTCACAAAAGTGAACTATTTGGGTTATGTTATTGGTAGTGGTGGAATATGCACAGATCCTGACAAGATTTCTTGTATAATAAATTGGCCTTCCCCAAAGAACTTAAAGCAAGTTCGAGGCTTTTTAGGTGTGTGTTACTGAGACTGTTTCCAGTAAAAAGAAGTTTGTTTGGACTGATGAAGCCCAGAAATCAATGGAGAAGTTAAAGCTTATTTTAACCTCAGCTCCAGTCTTGCAAAATCCAGACTTTTCGAAAAAATTCTATATTCACTGCGATGCAAGTGACTTTGGAGTCGGTGCTGTTTTAGTTCAACTTTCAGACGAGCAGCAAGAAAAGCCGATTGCGTATATGTCGAAAAAGTTAAGTCGTGCTCAGAGAAATTACAGCGTAACTGAACGAGAATGTTTAGCCGTTATTTTGGCAATAGAAAAGTTTCGTTGTTATGTTGAACTACAAGAGTTCGAAGTAGTAACAGATCATTCAAGTTTAGTTTGGCTTATGCGCCAACAAAATGTAACTGGGAGACTAGCTCGTTGGATTTTTCGGTTACAACAATTCAAGTTTACGATTTCACATCGTAAAGGTAGAGACCATGTAGTACCAGATGCCCTGTCACGATTGTGTGATGAGAAAGTAGCGTCGTTGGAAGTAGGTCCAATAATCGATTTAGATTCTGACGCATTTCTCGATCAAGAATATCAAACACTCATAGCAAAGTTTCAAGCCAATTTGCCAAAATTTCCCGATGTGAAAATTAACGACAAATTTCTTTATATGAGAACCGAACATGCCACCGGTTTAGAAGACCAGGAGAAACATTCTTGGAAACTTTGGGTTCCCGAACGTCTTCGAACCGCAGTTATCGCTCAAGCGCATGATAGCCTGATTTCCTCTCACGGAGGCATGCAAAAAACAATAGCGAGACTACGTCAAAGTTTATTTTGGCCAGGCTTGGCAAAAGACGTTCGAGAATACATCCGTGCGTGTGCAACTTGCAAAGAAACCAAAGCGCCGAATTATTCTCTTCGCCCTCCAATGGGAGCACAAAGTCCCACTTGTAGACCGTTTCAGCGACTATACATAGATCTGCTTGGTCCTTATCCCCGTAGTAAGAAAGGGCATATAGGACTTTTGATAGTTTTAGATCATTTCAGCAAATACCATTGGCTACACCCGTTGAAAAAATTCAGTTCTGGCGCGATTCAAGAATTTCTATTAAATTCAATTTTTCATGCGTTTGGAGTCCCCGAAACAATTGTCAGTGACAATGGGACACAATTCAAAGCGAATGAGTTTAACGCTCTTTACTCGCCGCAAAGTAATGCAGCTGAGCGTGTAAACCGCTCTTTATTATCTGCCGTTAGAGCTTATTTAAAACAAGACCAAACTAATTGGGATAAGCATCTGACTAGTATATCTTGCGCATTAAGAAGTTCGCTGCATCAGTCATTAGGTTGTTCACCATACAAAACCTTGTTTGGAGTAGACATGATAACGCATGGATCCGATTATCGACTTTTGAAAGACTTGCAGTTGCTAGAAGAATCCGTGGTCCCGATAGATAGAACCGATAATTTGGCGTTGCTTAGAAAAGACATACAAGCAAACATTCGTCATGCATATGAACGCAATGTTGCCCAATATAATTTGCGATCCAAGCCAGTATCGTTTAGAGAAGGTCAGGAAGTATTTCGTCGAAACTTTGCACTTAGCAAATTTGCGCAAAACTTTAATGCAAAGTTAGCACCCCAATTTATTAAGTGCCGCGTACGAAAAAAGTTAGGAAATTGCTTCTATGTATTAGAAAATTTACAGGGAAAAGAAATTGGAACATTTCATGCCAAAGATATTCGGCAATAATTCCAGCTAATCTTCCGTCTATCGGTGTCAGATTATCTGTGGTTGTAATGGTCGTTTTTTTTTTTTTTTTTTCTGCAAAAGTTATTTTCATGCCAACTTTAGTAGGCAGTGAAAATTTTAAAAATTCGAAAATAACTATCATTTACTAGCGCCATCTATGATAAGTGGCAAAGTCCAAATTGTTGTCATTAGGGGGACCCGAACTATCATATATGCAGTAGTGGCAAGGTCCTAATTGTTGCCATTAGGGGGGACTCATACTATCTTAAAGTCTTTGATGGCAATGCGAATTTGCCTGGGGGTTGCCAATATGTGGACAGACACTTGCAAAGGACGGAAATAGCGAAATATGCCAAGCTAAGCTAAGTATCGAGCTTCTAAGCAAAGTAAATATCTATCTTTTCGTTTTGAGCCGCTGAGGAAGCAAGTCATCTTTTGGAGCAGAACTCGTATTTTGAAAAAAAGTAAAATTAATAATAGCGCAACACGTGCTAATTAATAATTTTGTTTAAACCATCGTCTTTCTTGTTTGTTTTTACAAACACTCGAGGTAATTATAATCAGCGATAGCAATCGTTGAATAATAAAATAAAAAAAAAAAAAAAAAGTAAAATTCACGAATCGTAATTCGTCAAAAACAAAAAAAAAAAACCTCATTGCAGTGCAGATTATAAATATAATCCACCAAAATCTGGAGCATCGTTTGGTTAGCTTCGGCGCAAGCACCGTTTTCATCACAAGCTGCTTGCCACCGACTGGCGTACGCTGTCCGCTTCTTTTTTTTTGGCCATTTTGGATAATTCCAATTTGCAAGAGCGTAGCTCGATAGGCATTGGCGGATGATCGCCACCACAACAACTTAGGCCTTCCGAGTCCATCTCGACTGCAGGCCGTTTAAACAACCCATGCGATGGCGAGAAGGGTGTTTTAGACACTTGCGTTGGACTCCATGCTAGCAGACAGACGGAAAAAACCCGACAAATAAAAATAAGTGTAGCAAGTGCGCATAAAATAAAGTGAAGTTCGCATATCTGGCATGTGTGTTTAGTTAAAATTGATTATGTTATAAAAGAAACCCAAATTACGAACGAAATGAGTGAAGCGCTCAAATAAAAAAATTTTTAGTGTTAAAATGTATCAATAATAATTAAAAGTAAAAGTTAAGCATTAAATACAGCAAGAGTCAAGTGTAGGGTGCATATTCGGCTGTATCTTAAAAATTATTGTTGACAAAGCAAAAGAAAGGAATTACTGTGACAAAATGCGAACAAAAATGCGAAAAATCTAACTAAAATAACACAAAATAAAAACGCAAAGAAAAAGCAACAAGACAGCATTATAAACGAACGTAATGATAATTATACATATGTATATATTAATGCTCCGATAATCTTAATAATCTCTTTCAACACTCAAGGAATCATCATGAGGACGGCGAAAGATCTTTCATCGTATGTTTGGTGAGTTTGTTCCTTTTCTATTATACCATATATTGTTTTGATTATTAAAATGCGTTTGAGTGAAATGTGCAAGCAAAGACAAAAGTAAAAAAAAAAAAATAAAAAAAAATAAAATTCAAAACCAAAAAGATTTGAGACAAAATTAAAGTAAATGAAATCATAGTGTACAGACTGTATTTGATACAGTTGCGTTTGACACGAAACAAATTTGCTCTGCTGATCACTCACACGCTTGCACCAGGAGCATTGATTTTTTCCTTGTTTCTTTTATTTCTGATAATTCGTATGCTTGCTTACGCGCGCGTTAACACTCATAATGAGTGACAATAATTCGGAGTAATTCGTTTGTCTTTTAAATTTCTCTTTGCTTAAAAACAGAAAAAAAAAGAAGCAACTCTTTGATTGCCTATGAGTTTGTGTTTGTTTCGCATTTTGTAACTCTCATTTTTTTTTTGATTTCGCGCACAAGTACTAAAATCAAGATCAAGATCAATGGCAAAGAATTAAAATTTTGCTTCTCAACGATCATATGGGAACATACCCTACATTAATTGCCGTGGTCGTATATGCACTTTATAAAAGTTTTTTTTTGCTATGAAATTGTTTGTTAATTTAACGTTCACTAAAAAAATTAATTGACAATAATGAAGTTTAGATAGGATTGTTTATATTAAAATATATAAAACCTTTAAAATACTTTTTATAAATAAATTTGTACAATGAATTTAAATCAAACTGTTTTAAATTTACTTGATTGTTTTGCTAACATGAGCTGCTAAAGCCCAGTTCATTTTCCTGGTGACATGGTGAAGTAGCGTGTGGTAGCGACATTTCACGAGGGATTCTCAACTAAAATTAACTGAGAATTATTGGTAGGGTAGGGTGAAGAATGTGTGGGTCGAATTCTATCGCTGACCCCGCACTAAAGACACAGTTCTTAACAAACTCTTGCTATTTCTTTTGATCGCAGTGTCTCACTTTATCCGTGATGTCTACTATTTTTTTTTGTTGTTCTTCGAAGAGCGAAGCCTCTTTTGTTTGTAGTTTCAGTAGGGATCCTTAAATAAGATTATGTTCGCGAGTGACCGGAAAATACGCCCTAAAGAAACCCACCCCATCCCGAAAGAGCTAGGGAATCCAGAGGGTCCCATACTGCGTTGCTTTCTCACTCAAAGGGAGATCATTCGTTTGAATGTTGTCAGCTATTCTCCTTATCGCAAGTTTGAAAGAAATATACTAAAATGCTCATTGCGTTTTCATTTATTCATTCTTGCAAATTCTCACACAATTAAAGCGTTGGTTACGTACTTTCTGTCAACTAACGTGGAGCAGATACCTTGTTCCATAATTTTTCTTTAAGAGAGTTTTATAGATACACACACATAACGGCATTATAAGCTAACTAATTGAAGGAAAAAAATATGGTTCCTTTTTAAGATATTCAATATTGATTTTTATACTCTTGCAAGAGTATATTAACTTTGTCGTGAAGTTTGCAACGCAGAGAAGGAGACATCTCCGACTATATAAAGTATATATATTCTTGATCAGCTCGACGAGACGAGTTCAGATAGCCATGTCCGTCTGTCTGTCTGTCCGTCTGTCTGTTTCAATGCGAACTCCTCCCACAGTTTTGAAGTTAGCAAAAAAATTTAAATGCAGAAAATTTTCTTTTCCTTGCAGGCAGTTTATATGTAGAAACCAGCCTGATCGGAATACTATAGCATATAGCTGCCATAGGAACGATCTGTCAAAAACGAGGTTTTTTCTCAATAAACTCTTTGTTTTTCAAGATATCGCCTCAATTTTTTGGACAAGAACATCGAAAATTCGGTTTATGTTAGAAAAACTATTTTGTTCTTAAAAATAAACGGATAAAACTTTGCAGTTACGCATTTTTATGAATCTTTGACCATATTCCAAAGTTTCGTAAAAATCGAACATAAGGGCGTGGCACCGCCCATAGAGAGAAAAACTTAAAAATGTGATTTATCTATAAGCAGACGAGATAGAAAATCGTAAAATGAAGTGCAGAATGATTGCATTGTATTCTTTAAAAAAAGTAGAAAATGGGCGGGGTTACGCCCCTTTATCTTTATAAACTTATAAGATTCTTATTGGCAAAACTATAAAACGTATTTTCCAACTGCTTGCAAGAGTTAATAAGTTTCAGCAAAGCTGAAAATAGCTCCCTTACTGGTTATGCATAGATTTAAAAAAAAATCTCAAATCATCCACTGAATGTTCTTTTGTAGTGTATGTAATCATAAGCTAACTAAAAGAAACAAAAACCAGTAAGGATGCTGTCTTCAGCAAGGCTGAAGCTATAATACTTTTCACGTTGTGTCACTATAAAAAAACTAAATGAATAGTTTTCATGCCTCCCTCCCTTCGTGGCTACGCCCACTTTTGGTCAAAATAGTTTTCATTCCTCCCTAAGAACATAACTCAAGTCAATTGGTTGAAAAACAAAAAACTTGTCCGTACAACGACGTAAATATTGCTTCGCTTCGTCTTCTTCATTTTTTATGGGAGCTATCAGTTCCAGATGTCCAATCTCAATGAAACCTTCAGGCTTGTAGTCGGACTATGTAGAACTACTATGTTTAAAATTTCAGCACTCTATCATACAAAACAAAAACGTTTTACATACAACGATTCAAGTTTTCTTCACTTTTCTTCTTCTTTTCGTATGGGGGCTACCAGTTCCAGTGGTCCGATATGGCTGGATCCGACAAATGAGATGACTGCACGAATAAAAAGTCTTTGTGCAAAATTTCAGCTCGATATCTTCAAAACTGTGGGAGGAGATTGTATATTTACAGACAGACGGACAGACGGACAGACGGTCATACGGACAGACGGACATGGCTAAATCAATTCGTCTTGTCGTCCTGATCAAGAATATATATACTTTATATAGTCGCAAGTGAATATTTCTGTGTGTTACAGACTTCAGCACATACGTGAAAAGTATAAAAACATGGTTCCGTTTTAAGATATTCAATATTGATTTTTATGCATAGATTTAAAAAAAAATCTAAAGTCATCAATTGAAATATTCTTTTATAGTGAATGAACTCATAAACTAACTAAAAGAAACAAAAAACATTCATTTCACAAATATTCAATATTGATTTTATGCACAGATTAAAAAAAAATCTAAAATCATCCATTAACATATTTTTTTATAGTGAATGTACTCATAAACTAACTAAAAGAAACAAAAAAACATGGTTCATTTTAAAAATATTTAATATTGATTTTTATGCTCAGCGCTGAGAAAATATAAAAATTAAAAATCATCCATTGAAATGTTCTTTTGTAGTGAATGTAATCATAAACTAACTAAAGGAAACAAAAAAACATGGTTCGTTTTAAAAATATTCAATATTAATTTTTATGCATAGATTTAATAAAAAATGTAAAGTCATCCATTGAAATGTACTTTTGTAGTGTATGAAATCATAAACTAACTAAAAGAAACAAAAAATCTTGGTTTCTTTTTAAATATATTCAAATTTAATTTTTATGAACAGATTTAAAAAAAAAATTTTAAATCATCATAAACTGAACTAAAAACTAAAAGAAACAAAAAAACATGGTTCATTTTCAGAAATATTTAATATTGATTTTTATGCTCAGCGCTGAGAAAATATAAAAATTAAAAATCATTTACTAAAATGTTCTTTTGTAGTGTAGTGTAATCATAAACTAACTAAAGGAAACAAAAAAACATGATTCGTTTTACAAATGTTCAATATTAATTTTTATGCATAGATTTAAAAAAAAAAAAAACATCCATTTAAATGCTCTTTTAGAGTGAATGTAATCATAAACTAACTAAAAGAAACAAGAAACCATAGTTCCTTTTAAAAATATTCAATATTAATTTTTATGCATAGATTTAAAAAAATCTCAAGTCATCCATTGAAATGTACTTTTGTAGTGTATGTAATCATAAACTAACTAAAAGAAACCAAAAATCATGATTTCTTTTAAAAAATATTCAATTTTAATTTTTATGCATAAATTTAAAAAAAAACCAGTAAGGGCGGTATAGTTGAGCATTCTCAACTATATAATACCCTGTACACATAGTAGGCGGTGCCACACCCTCAATCTACAAACACGTATTAATTTGGCAGCCCAGATCAAATATCGTTCAAAATATCAAGAAAAACGGTCAAAAAATGTGGAATTTACAAAAGTTTTGAGTTTGTGGAAGATTGATGGGTAACCATCAAAAGAGGGGGATTTTGTGGTATGCAGTCTTAAAGATATATATTTACTGAGCTTGTATACGAAATATCAGGCTTGTACTTTCAATAGTTTCGGAGATATAGCATTTCTAAGAAAACAACTGGGGGAGGGGAAATGATGGGGAGGGGTAAAAAT
Organism: Phortica okadai; assembly: GCA_034638295.1. Lineage (NCBI taxonomy): Eukaryota > Metazoa > Arthropoda > Insecta > Diptera > Drosophilidae > Phortica > Phortica okadai. Next base: position 23,746,786 of record CM067851.1, on the reverse strand, counting down.
TGGGAAATGCAGTTTTGTAGATCTATATATACTGAGTCTACGTACCGACTTTCATGTTTGTACCTATTATAGTTTGAAAGATGTAGTAATTTTAAGTAAAATAAAGAGGAATATATTAAAAATTTAAATTTGTTGGTCTCTGAGGGGTAACAATCAAAGAGAGGGGATATTTGTTGTATGCAGTTTTTAAGATGTATTATCACTGAGCTTGTATACAAATTTTCAGGGTCGTACCTTTGTTAATTTTGGAGATATAGCAAAATACAGAAAATAACTGGGGGAGGGGAAATGAAGATGAGGGGGGGATTTTTTGGTATGCAGTTTTGTAGGGCTATACATACTGAGTCTACATACCGACTTTCATGTTTCTATCTCTTTGGGTGTTTGAGTTATAACGATTTAAAAAAGTGGTTGGGGCTGGATGGGCGGGAAGGAGGGGGCGTGGCAAAAAAAAAAAATAAACTTGATCTGCTGCCGAGCATCACGAGTCTACCCACCAAATTTCAAGTCTCTAGCTCTTATAGTTTTCGAGAACCGTTGGTGAGGACGGACGGACAGACGGACAGACAGACAGACGGACAGACGGACGGACATGGCTCAATCAATTTCTCTTGTCGTCCTGATCAAGAATATATATACTTTTTGGGGTCCCCCTCCCCTCCTTCTGTGCGTTACATACATTTCGTTCAAACAAACCCAATATACCCTGATACACAGTGTGTGTACAGGGTATAAATATAAAATAATCCATTGAAATGTTCTTTTGAAGTGTATGTAATCATAAACTTCTTCTTTATTTCTTCTTCTCTTTATTTCTTATGCCACACTTATTTTTTTGACTGAATATATTTTCACTTCATCTAATTAGCCTATATACAAATTTTCATTGTTTTTGCTCATTGGGTACCGGAGATATGCAATTTATTGAATTTTGGTAAAAGTGGGCGTAACCATGGCCATTTTTTTCAAATTAGTTTTAATGCCTCCCCAAGAACATAACTGTTAAGTTTCATGTCAATTGGTTGAGAAACAAAAAAGTTTTCCATACAACGACATCAATATTGCTTCTCTTCCTCTTCTTCATTTTGTATGGCAGGTACCAGTTCCAGTTGCCCTCAATCTCAATGAAACTTTCAGGCATTTAATCGAACCATATAAAACTACTAAGTTTAAAATTTCAGCCTCCTATCATACAAAACAAAAAAGTTTTCCATACAACGACGTTAAATCTTAATTTCTCTTCCTCTTCTTCATTTTGTATGGCAGCTACCAGTTCTAGTGGTCGGCGAAAACTCCTCTGACTGAACCCTCCCCGAGGGTGCCGGCTGGGCAATGGATACTGCATTGTCTCGGGCAACCGAGGGATGCTAGCATCTCTTGCCTGTCCGCAGGACCTTGCAGTGTCTAGCAAAGGTGTCGGACCCAAGTCTCTCAGACCTAGTCTGAGGGGCTTGGGCACGAAGCCATGGTCAGAGGTACTTGGCAGCAAGTATAAACTGCACTACCCGAATGATGGGACGGAAGAACAGAGCAGTAACACGGGCTGGAATGTCAGCCCAAACGTCGGTGGGAGGTGTGACCGCTACCACCGGCGGGCACGGGGAGGAGCAATCCTCTCTGCGTGTCGCCAGTGGTCACAGTGACGGAACGCGCGCGAGTGCGCTCCGTCGCCAGGAAGGTACAGAGCTGGAACCAACTGCCACAGAGTCGGAGTGTGTGTTCACAGGCCCATCGACAAAAGAAATAAACAAAAAAACATGGTTCATTTTAAAAATATTCAATACTGATTTTTATGCATCGATTTAAAAAAAAATCTAAAATCATCTATTGAAATGTTCTCTTGTAGTGTATGTTATCATAAACCAACTAAAAGAAACAAAAAACATGGTTCATTTTACAAATATTGAATATTGATTTTTATGCATAGATTTCAAAAAAATCTGAAATCATCTATTGAAATGTTATTTTGTAGTGTATGTCATCATAAACTAACTAAAAGACACAAAAAACATGGTTCTTTTTAAAGATATTCAATATGCATAGATTTAAAAAAAAAATCTAAAATCATTCATTGAAATGTTCTTTTGTAGTGTATGTTATCATAAACCAACTAAAAGAAACAAAAAAACATGGTTCATTTTAAAAAATATTCAATTTATTTTTAAAATCTAAAATCATCCACTGAAATGTTATTTTGTAATGTTTGTAATCATAAACAAAATTTAAAAAAAAAAATCAGTAAACAGCGGTATAGTATACAATATAAACCCTGCACAAATGGTAGGCGGTGCCACTCCCTCAATCTACAAAAACATATTGATCTGACGTTGCCTATTTAAATAGTGTTGAAAATATCAAGAAAATCGGTCAAAAAATGTGGATTCTACTAAAAATTTAATTTTGTCGGCCTCTGAGGGGTAGCCATCAAAGAGAGGGGAAATTTGTGGTATGCAGTTTTTAAGATGTATTATTTGTTGTGGAGATATAGCTGTTTTAAGAAAAATACGAGGGGTGGAGAAATTAAGGGGAGAGGATAAAATTGTGGTTTGCAGTTTTGTAGAGTTACTCATTCTGAGTCTACATACCGACTTTCATTTTTCTTACTCTTTGGATGTTTGAGTTATAGCATTTTCAAAAAGAGGGTGGTGCTGAATGGTCGGCAAGGAGTGGGCGAGGAACAGAGCCATTCAAACTTGATCTGCTGCCGAACATCACGATTCTACCCACCAAATTTCAAATCGCTAGCTCTTATAGTTTCCGAGAACCATTAGTGAGGATGGACGGACGGAGAGACGGACAGTCGGACGTACGTGGCTTTATCAAATTCTCTTGTCGTCCCGATCAAGAATATATACACTTTATGGGGTCCCCCTCCCCTCCTTCACAGCGTTACATACATTTGGCTTTTGCACAAACACAATATACCCTGATACACAGTATGTGTACAGGGTATAAACATGGTTCCTTTTAAATGTATTCAATATTAAATTTTTTGCATAGATTTAGAAAAAATAAAAAACCATCCATTTAAATGCTCTTTTAGAGTGAATGTAATCATAAACTAACTAAAATCAACAAAAAAAAATGGTTCCTTTTAAAAATGTACAATATTAATTTTTATGCATAGATTTAAAAAAAAAAAAAAAAACAAAAACCATCCATTGAAATGCACTTTTGTAGTGTTTGTAATCATAAACTTACTAAATGAAACAAAAAAACATGGTTCCTTTTAAAATATTCAATATTATATTTTATGCATAGATTTAAAAAAAAAAAAAAACATCCATTGAAATGCTCTTTTAGAGTGAATGTAATCATAAACTAACTAAAATCAACAAAAACCAGTAAGGACGCTATCTTCAGCAAGGCTGAAGCTATAATACTTTTCACTTTGTGTCGCTATAAAAAAAACTCAATGAATAGTTTTCATGCATCCCTTACAACATAACTGTAATGTTTCAAGTCAATTCGTTAAAAAACAAAAAAGTTTTCCATACAACGGGTCAATTTTTGCTATAAGTAGGCGTGGCTACGCCCACTTTTGGTCAAAATAGTTCTCATTCCTCTCTAGGAACATAACTGTAAAGTTTTAAGTCAATTGGTTAAAAAACAAAAAAGTTTTCCATACAAAGGGTCAATTTTCGCTATAAAAGGGCGTGGCTACGCCCACTTTTCGTCAAAATAGTTTTCATTCCTCCCTAAGAACATAACTGTAAAGTTTCAAGTCAATTGATTAAAAAACCAAAAAGTTTTCCATACAAAGGGTCAAGTTAAGCTATAAGTGGGCGTGGCCATGCCCACTTTTGATCAAAATAGGTTTCATTCCTCCCTAAGAGCATAACTGCAAAGTTTCAAGTCAATTGGTTAAAAAACAAAAAAGTTTTCCATACAACGGGTCAATTTTCGCTATAAGTAGGTGTAGCTACGCCCAGTTTTGGTTAAAATAGTTTTCATTCCTCCCTAAGAACATAACTGAAAAGTTTCAAGTCAATTGGTTAAAAAACAAAAAAGTTTTCCATACAAAGGGTCAAGTTAAGCTATAGGTGGGCGTGGCCACGCCCACTTTTTATCAAAATAGTTTTCATTCCTCCCTAAGAGCATAACTGCAAAGTTTCAAGTCAATTGGTTAAGAAACAAAAAAGTTTTCCATACAACGGGTCAATTTTCGCTATAAGTGGGCGTGGCTACGCCCACTTTTGGTCAAAATAGTTTTCATTCCTCTCTAAGAACATAACTGTAAAGTTTCAAGTCAATTGGTTAAAAAACAAAAAAGTTTTCCATACAACGGGTAAATTTTCTATAAGTGGGCGTGGCTATGCGTGGTTACGCCCACATTTGATCAAAATAGATTTCATTCCTCCCTAAGAACATAACTTTAAAATTTCAAGTCAATTGGTTAAGAAACAAAAAAGTTTTCCATACAACGACGTGAATATGGCTTCTCTTCCTCTTCTTCATTTTGTATGGGAGCTACCAGTTCCAGATGTCCAATCTCAATGAAACTTTCAGGCATGTAGTCGGACCATGTAAAACTACTATGTTTAAAATTTCAGCACTCTATTGTACAAAACAAAAAAGTTTTCCATACAACGATTCAAGTTTTGTTCACTTTTCTTCTTCTTTTCGTATGGGAGCTACCTGTTCCAATAATCCGATCATGCTGGTTCCGACGAATGATTCATCGTAATAAATTCTAAGACTCTGTGCAAAGTTTCAGCTCGATAGCTTGAAAACTGAGGGACTAGTTTGCATACATACAGACAGACAGACAGACCGACAGACAGACGGACAGACGGACATGGCTAAATCAACTCGTCTTGTCGTCCTGATCAAGAATATATATACTTTATATAGTCGGAAATTAATATTTCGATCTGTTACAAACTCCGTGACAAAGTTAATATACTATTTCACATAAGTGAAAAGTATAAAAATGGTTCCTTTTAAAAATGTACAATAATAATTTTTATGCATAGATTTAAAAAAAAAAAAAAAACAAAAACCATCCATTGAAATGCACTTTTGTAGTGTTTGTAATCATAAACTTACTAAAAGAAACAAAAAACCATGGTTTCTTTTAAAAAATATTCAATTTTAATTTTTATGCATAAATTTAAAAAAAAATATAAAATAATCCATTGAAATGTTCTTTTGAAGTGTATGTAATCATAAACTAACTAAAGGAAACGAAACCAGTAAGGACGCTAACTTCAGCAAGGCTGAAGCTTAAATACTCTTCACGCTTATTTCTTATGCCACACTTATTTTTTTGACTGAATATATTTTCACTTCATCTAATTAGCCTATATACAAATTTTCATTGTTTTTGCTCATTGGGTACCGGAGATATGCAATTTATTGAATTTTGGTAAAAGTGGGCGTAACCATCGCCATTTTTTTCAAATTAGTTTTAATGCCTCCCCAAGAACATAACTGTTAAGTTTCATGTCAATTGGTTGAGAAACAAAAAAGTTTTCCATACAACGACATCAATATTGCTTCTCTTCCTCTTCTTCATTTTGTATGGCAGGTACCAGTTCCAGTTGCCCTCAATATCAATGAAACTTTCAGGCATTTAATCGAACCATATAAAACTACTAAGTTTAAAATTTCAGCCTCCTATCATACAAAACAAAAAAGTTTTCCATACAACGACGTTAAATCTTAATTTCTCTTCCTCTTCTTCATTTTGTATGGCAGCTACCAGTTCTAGTGGTCGGCGAAAACTCCTCTGACTGAACCCTCCCCGAGGGTGCCGGCTGGGCAATGGATACTGCATTGTCTCGGGCAACCGAGGGATGCTAGCATCTCTTGCCTGTCCGCAGGACCTTGCAGTGTCTAGCAAAGGTGACGGACCCAAGTCTCTCAGACCTAGTCTGAGGGGCTTGGGCACGAAGCCATGGTCAGAGGTACTTGGCAGCAAGTATAAACTGCACTACCCGAATGATGGGACGGAAGAACAGAGGAGTAACACGGGCTGGAATGTCAGCCCAAACGTCGGTGGGAGGTGTGACCGCTACCACCGGCGGGCACGGGGAGGAGCAATCCTCTCTGCGTGTCGCCAGTGGTCACAGTGACGGAACGCGCGCGAGTGCGCTCCGTCGCCAGGAGGGTACAGAGCTGGAACCAACTGCCACAGAGTTGGAGTTTGTGTTCACAGGCCCATCGATGCCGGCTGCCGAGCTAGCGCCTGCGCTAGTGGAGCCGCCGCTAGACAATGAGTCATCGAGCACAGATGAAGTTGAAGTGACGGTTGTCCAGGGACAACCCAAAAAGATCATAGCAGACGATGATCTCAAACGCAAACGGCTGTCTGGGTACAAGACCTCTCTTAAGTTCCTGAAGAGACTGGAGGGTCGTGACCCGGGTTCGCTGAGCGGCCTAGAAAAGAGACTGCGCAAAAAGCGTGAGTACAACGTGCGACTGTATCTGAGACTTGCTGGCTCGCCTGGCAACACTCAGACCGCCGCACAAAGTACGAGTGCTCAGTGCCGAGGGAAACCTGCCGCAGCCACACCCCCCGTAAAGGAGGGAACGGCTAGCAAGAGTACCGCACCGGCCAATAAGAGACAAAGGTCTGATGACTCGGTGAAGGCTTCGGAGAGCAAGCGGAAACGTCCAGGGGAATTTCTGGCAAGCTTAAGCTCGAAGCCGGAGCTGCAGGTGGCCATTATCGATAGGAGGGTCCCGGAAGGGATACTCACTACCGAGAACTGGCTCATCCTTGAAGAGTCCATCAACCGGGCGATAGCAGATGCCATCACTCGGCCAGAAAATCCCTTCGTGGCAGAGTTTGACGGTATCAACTGGTACAAGGGTATCAAGGTTGTGGCATGTGCCAATGAGGAGTCCCTGCGGCTCCTCAAGGACACATTGCTGGAACTAGACGCCCCCTGGCCGGGTACTAAGATTGATGTCGTCCCCGTGGACCAAATTCCGGCTCGAACGATTATTAAGGTCTGGATCCCACCTCCAATTATGGAGGATCGAACCACCCTCTTATTGATCAGGAGCCAGAACGTGGACTGCGACACCGGGGACTGGACAATCAAGAGAGGGCTGGCCCGCGACAAGTGAAACGGCAAGGACCTCTGGATCAGTATTGGTCCGGAGTCCAGACGCCAACTCCTGAGCAGGCAGGGCCGTCTGAAGATGGGAATGGGTTGCCTTCGGGCAATCATTCCTGGAGGCACCGGGCGCGAAGGTGATAGGTCAACCGGAGAGACTTAAGGTGGTGCAGATTAATCTGCATCATTGAAGGGTCCCCTCGATCGACCTACTACGGTGGATGGACAGGGAGAGGGTAGACGTGGCTCTTATCTAGGAGCCCTGGATCGTGAGTGAAAGGGTTTGTCCCTACAACTGTAGGTAAGTTCAGAACCTATATCGTGGTAAGAACCGGACTTTATGTTCTTTTCTCTTCCCGTTACAGCAACAACGACCTGACGGTAGTGTTATGGGAGCGAAGGAACGGTCCCAAACTATACCTGGCCTCGGCATATCTACTGTATGAAGAGAGGGAACGAACTGACTTCTCAAGGAGTTACTCCCAAACCACCCAGTGGGTAGGCTGGAGAAATCGACCAGGACCGTCACGGAAGCTCTATGTAAGGCCTTCATCAAATCCTGCCCTATCAGCCGTCCTCCAAAGTCAAACCGCAACAGGTGGTGAACACCGGAGCTCGGAAGGATACGGAAGGAAACGAGAAGACTCTACAATAGAACGAAAGACAGAAACTGCCAGGTGGACTGGGACGCCTACCACCTCAGTTTCAAAGTCTTCAAGAAAGAATGTAGGAAGGCCAAAAGAGATTCTTGGGCCGCTTTCTGCGAGGATCTGACCAGCACCACAGAAGCGGCCAGACTTCGAAGGTTGCTAGCGAAAGATCCAGCCACACCAGGCTTGCTTTGCGATCTGGATGGCAAATTCGCTAAAGACAGCCAGGAGTCTCTACAACTCCTCATGAACACACACTTTCCGGGATGCTTGGAAGCTGATGATGAACCTGGGTTTAGCATCAGCGAAGAGCCGGAACAGGCAGTGGACCTGGAGGGTGAGGCCGCAGTAAGGGAAATCCTTACCAAAGAGGAGATAATCTGGGCTATCAAGTCGTTCCATCCCAACAAATCAGCTGGACCGGATGACATCAGACCGGCCATGATGCAAGCGGTGAGTGAGCACCTGTCGCACTGGCTACTGGAAATCTTCAGGGGATGTCTCCTCACAGGATACATCCCAAGGTACTGTAGAGAAGTGAGAGTGGCTTTCATTCCCAAAGCAGGAAAGATCAACCACTGCTCACCAAAAGATTATAGCCCATTAGTCTTTCATCGTTTTTATTGAAAACATTGGAGAGACTCCTGGACCTGCATCTCAGAAGTAAGCTGACACCTCACACTTTCAGCGGATCTCAACACACCTATCTTAAGGGTAGAACAGTTGAGACCGCTTTGCACGAGGTAGTTAGCACAATTGACAAAACATTGAGGAGAAAGGAGTTTACGTTGGCGGCTTTTCTGGATATATAAGGTGCCTTCAACAATGTCAGGATCGAGTCTATTACGACTGCACTTGTCAAAATTGGCTCACACCCGACAATCACTCGATGGCTTAGCAACATGCTTTGCCACAGAGTGATAAACGCCCAACTCTGCACCTCGACAATTAGGAGAAAGGTGGTCAGGGGAACTCCGCAAGGGGATGTAGAGTGACGGCCTATGCAGACAACCTGGTGCATATGGTAACAGGCAGATTCCTGCCTACAATCAGTGAGCTCCTAAACGGCGCATTGAGCTTAACTCTTCGATGGGCAGAGCAGAACGGTCTGGGGGCCAACCCACAAAAGACCGAGCTGGTTTTGTTCACCCGGAAATATAAGATCCCAAGCTTCAAACTCCCGACACTGGGCGGAACGGAGCTTGTGCTTTCAAAGGAGGCCAAGTACCTTGGAGTAATCCTCGACTCTAAACTCTCCTGGAGGAGGAACTCGGAGGAGAGGATGAAAAACGCACTACAGGGCTTTTTTGCATGCAAAAAGACATTCGGTAAAGGATGGGGACTGCAACCGTATATCATTCATTGGTTTTACACAGCAGTCGTCAGACCTATACTTACTTATGGAGCGCTGGTTTGGTGGGAGGCGGGTCACACCAACTCTCATCTAAACAACCTTCGTAAGGTACAAAGACTCGCTTGCCTGGGAGTAACAGGATGCATTCGTTCTACCCCCCAGGCAGCGCTTGATGTGATGTTGAATCTGGAACCAATTGGAGTCTCCCTCAAGCACGTGGCAGCAAGAAGTGCAGTCAGGCTGCTAGCCCAGGGACTTCTTAAGCCTTGTGTTGCGGGCCACAGTACCATCCTACGCTCAGTAGGAACCTCTGTGGCAGATGAGAACGACTACTGGGTTTCAGATCTCAAATGGGAAGACGAATTTACTGTCAAATTTCCTAATAGAGCAGATTGGCAACTCGAAACTCCCGTGAGGCAGAACGAGCTGTCAATCTATACAGACGGCTCGAAGACGAAGGAAGGAACTGGATCGGGGGTCTACTCTGATGACCCATCGGTTCAACTCTCCTTTCGTCTTCCTGACTATTGTAGCGTGTTCCAAGCGGAGATCTACGCCGTTTGGCAGGCGGCTAAATTGATACACGCCTTGAGTGAGAGCCCGAGGAACGTATCGATCTACGTTGATAGCCAAGCAGCGCTTAAAGCTCTCTCGTCGAACACGGTAAAGAGTAAACTCATCCGGGACACGGTTTTGGCACTGAACCGGTGTCAACCGAACTCAATCAGATTGGTCTGGGTACCGGGCCACATGGGTGTGCCTGGTAACGAGGCGGCTGACGAGTGCGCTATATCCGGTTCGGCGTTAGCAACAAGTCTCGTGGTGAAAGATATTAAAAGGCCAATCCAGTACATCCTATCGGAACTTGACAGTTCCATGAGGACTGTGGCTGCCGAACACTGGACAGCAGTACTGGGCTGCGAGGTCTCCAAAGCATTATGGCCAAGATACAATTCGAAGCGCACTTCCGAGCTCCTACACTTAACAAAGAACAGGATAAGGATGTTGACAGGAGTCTTAACGGGACACTGCTACATTGGGCGTATGGCCCAACGGTACGGCGTATCCCAGCAAGACTACTGTCGTAGCTGCGAAAACGAAGAAGAGATTGAGAGTGTCCAACACCTTCTCTGGGACTGCCCTGCACTTCTGAGGAGGAGAACCCAATTTTTGGGAAGACCCTTCTTTGACGAACTGGGCAGTCTAGCGAACGCGCACCTGGAGGACCTGGCACTCTTCCTGGATTCCACTGGGTGGTTCCGCGGGCTGCCGAAGCCCAATGGGACTGGCCATTAGAACCAGGAGAAAACGGTATCCATCCATTATCCCAGCAACCCTACCCAATCCCATCTATCCTTCCAGTTTATAAATCAGGCAACACAATGGACCTAATGGTCACTGGGTGCTCTCGACTTCTGTTGAGCTGCCTGTACAACCTAACCTACAAGTTCTAGTGGCCCGATCTCAATGAAACTTTCAGGCATTATGTCGGACTATGTTAAACTACTATGTTTGAAATTTCAGCCCTCTATCTTCCAAAACAAAAAAGTTTTCCATATATCGATTCAAATTTGTTTTTCTTCTTCATTTCGTATGGGGGCTACCAGTTCCAATAATCCGATATGGCCGGTTCCGACCAATGATTTGACCACACATTAGAGAAGACTCCCTGCAAAATTTCAGCTCGATATCGAGGAGATAGCATATTCTCAGACAGACGGACAGACGGACAGACGGACTGACGGACATGGCTATATCAACTCGTCTTGTCGAGCTGATCAAGAATATATATACTTTATGGGGTCCCCCTCCCCTCCTTCTTGCTGTTACAAACTTCAGGACAAAGTTATAAGACTATTCACCTGCGTGAAGAGTATATTAATATTAATGTGTATGCATAGATTAAAAAAAAAAAAAATCAAAAATCATCTATTGTAATGCTCTTTTTTAGTGATTGTAATCATAAACTAACTAAACGAAACAAAAAAACATGCTTCCTTTTAAAACTATTCATTATTAATTAAAATCATGGTTCCTTTTAAAAAGATTCAATTTTAATTTTTATTCATAGATTTTAAAAATATTTAAAGTCACCCATTGAAATGTACTTTTGTAGTGTATGTAATCGTATACTAACTAAAAGAAACAAAAAGTCATGGTTCGTTTTAAAAATATTCAATATTAAATTTAATGCACAGATTTAAAAAAAATATATAAAATCATCCATTGAAATCCTCTTTTTTACTGATTGTTATCATAAACTAACTAAAAGAAACAAAAAAACATGGTTCTTATTAAAAATATTTAATATTAATTTTAATGCATTATTTTTATGAAAAAAAAAAAAAACATGGTTCCTGTTGGGACCTACGCCAAAGCGGGACATAAAGCTGGACGCTGCTGTAATTTGTAGTTAGTTAAGAGAGTGCGAGAACAGCGCTCTAAGTTACTCGTTGAATTTATTGCTCTTTAATTGCTCTTTTTCTGTATGTTCTTCTCATTTATTCCCTTTGATCACTCTGTACAACTAGACCTAAGAATTGAAGTTTGTAATAAAAACTAGTGCATATCGAAACGTACGACAGACAAGTCGCCTACTTTCTCATAGACAATTTCAGACCCCCGATCACAATTCGTCCAAGAAAACGCTCTTGGTCTAAACATTTTTGGCGCCCAACATGGGGCAGTGTGAAATTGTAAATTTCTTCGAATATCGTTTCCTTCGTTAAATATCATTAATTTCGCTTAAAATCGCTAAATGGATAAATTTGTAAGCAATTCTAGTTACTTCAAATTCAACCGTTTGTCGTCTATTTCGGTGCTTAAACTCTTGCACATAAGAATTCACATAAGTACATATATACGTGCCGTTATCTCGCTGCCTGCAATCGTTGTAGTTGCGTCTTTGCTTGCACATCTGGACGTAACGGTTTCATTTAAATCATCGCAACTTATTATTGTTGTTGCTTTTCGTTTGCTTTCGGGACTTTTCCACGATAAGCAGGTTACGCGTTTGGTGTATCGCGTGGTACAGTTCTTTTTATATCGTGAAGAAGTGCTGTGGCTTCAATTATTTCGGTTGCTCTAAGTCGAGAATTTGTCAAATATAGTTTTGAAAATGCCAACGCTTGCACAGACCAGGCGCCAGCGGTCTAATGTAATGAAGTCCGTACGTCGAGTTCATACGGCCGTCGAAGCGTCTGCGACGGGTGATCGACCTATGTCAAATTTAGAACTCAAGCTTCGCCTCGATTTGTTGGAGAAGCACTTCAATCACTGGCTCTCGTTACAATCGGACCACACTGCACTTGACGACGTTGACGAAAATGTAGCTGTCGAACTTGAGGATTTATACCTACAAACCAAGGTTTTGATTAATGAGCAGTTAGGCGAAAATCTAATGGATTCAACCGGTGTGGAGCATTCAACGACAATCATTGCACATCAGTCAAAGTTGCCAACTTTACCGTTACCATCATTCGACGGGAAGTATTGCCAATTTAAAAACTTTATAACGTCGTTCACTCAAATTATAGATCGCGAGCATGGTTATACCAACATCGATAAGTTCAACCAACTGCTCAAATGTCTTCGTGGGCCTGCTTTGGAATGTGTGCAAGCCTTTACTGTGACTCATGCGAACTATCCACATGCGTTGCAACGTCTAAAAGATCGCTATGACAATCCCACACTGATCTTTATGGAGAACATAAACTCCTTGTTCGCGTTGAAACCAATGAACAAAGGCAGCTGCGCTCAATTGCGGTCTTTGGTTGACACTGCATCAGCATTGTACGGGTCTCTGAAATCACTTGGAGAAGGTGAAAAGATAGCAGATTCTATGCTCATACACTTGCTAATAGAAAAGGTAGACGTCCGATCAAAACAGAAGTGGAACGAATCGTTGTCCTTCAAGACGTTGCCAACATGGAATGAGTGTGTGACGGTGCTGGAACGTCATTGTCAACAACTGGAAGCTCAATCGGACGCAATAAAACTAGATCGACATCGACTAGCCAATAATAGCAATAAGAATCGGCATCATGTCACTCAGCCAAATTACAGTTTCAGTTGCACCAACGCACTGTGCGCGATTTGTTCTAGCTCAGACCATCGAATCACTAATTGCCTTCAATTTAAAGATTTTTCACATACCAAACGGTTTGAACACGTGAAAAAATTGAACTTATGCCTCAACTGCCTATCAAAGGGTCATCGTATGCAACAATGTCCGTCGTCAAATAGATGTCGTACTTGCGGTCAGAGTCATCACACATTGCTGCATCGTGAACGCACAACTGATCATTCGGCGCTAGCATTAGCCCAATCGTCTTCGTTTCCCAATTCAATTGAATCGTCTGTCCCGAATGGAATCGCCGTATCGCACACACATTCAAGCGCTGTTGGTCAGGGTGTACTATTAGCTACTGCCATGGTTCGAGTTCGCGGTGCTGATGGACATTATCGACTTGGTCGCGCACTGCTTGATTCCTGCTCTCAGGTAAATTTCGTTGCTGAAGAGTTTGCACAAGCATTGCGGTTGCCAAAAAAGACACAAGGCACTGAGATTTTGAGTATTGGTGATTCACATTCGCACATCAAACACTGCACGTCTACCACTGTCAGATCTCGCGTCTCGTCATGCGAGTTACCACTAGAATGCTGCATCACTTCGTACATTCCATATCAACCTGATCCAGCTATTGACACTTCTGACTGGAACATTCCTAAAAACATCCCATTGGCGGATGAACGCTTTTTCGAATCTCGTTGCATTGACTTGCTCCTAGGAGCAGAAACTTTTTTGAAGTATTAAGTGTTGGTCAAATCAAGCTTGGACCACAAAAACCAACACTCCAGAAGACTACACTTGGATGGGTTGTTACCGGACGCTATGGATTGCGTCAGGGTACGCCAGCACTCACATGTATGTTATCTTGGGAGGCCACTATCAACTCCAATATGGAACACTTATGGAAATCCATCAGATAAAATTCAATTCACACCTGAGCAGGCCACCTGTGAAGAATGCTTTTTAAATCAAGTTCGTCGTGACGACAACGGTCGCGTTTTGGTTCAGTTGCCTTTTAAAGATGATCCACGCACTCTAGGAGACTCGTATGAGATCGCTCGAAGAAGATTCCTGTCTCTGGAGAGGCGTCTGTCTCATTCAACTGAGTTGAAAGCTAAATACGTTTCCTTCATGACTGAATACGAAGAGTTAGGACACATGACTCTTGACTCAGCGCCTTGTATTAAGTCACCCCATTATTACATACCGCACCATTGCGTGCATAAACCTACCAGTACAACCACAAAACTTAGAGTTGTCTTCGATGTGTCGTGTCCAACCACGTCGTCCAAATCGCTTAATGATTTATTAATGGTTGGCCCGACCTTACAGCCTGAATTATATTTACTACTGCTACGTTTTCGTCTTCATCGCTTTGCCATCACAGCGGACATCGTCAAGATGTATCGCCAAATACTCATTGATCCAAACCAACGTCAGTTTCAGTACATATTATGGCGCGCTGATCAAAATCGTGAACTACACACTTATCGATTGAACACGGTCACTTATGGCACCTCATCCGCACCGTATCTGGCAGTGAGAAGTCTCATATCTCTCGCTGATCAATATGCTGCTGAGTTTCCTATCGGTGCCTCTGCCATCAAGTCATCGTTCTACGTAGATGATTTTTTGTGTGGTTCTGATGACGTCACGCATCTTCACACATTAAAATTTGAATTAAACGAAATATTGAGGCGCGGTCAACTAACTTTGTCCAAGTGGCATTCAAATCATCCAGATTTCAGGGATGACTTCACCATAAAGGACTTGAATATGGGATCAGACCTTACAACTAGCACGCTTGGTGTGCAGTGGGATCAACAACGAGATTTAATTCTGTTCTCATTTGTTCCAAGGTATGTTGGTAGGGAAATCACTAAACGGACAATACTCTCGATTTCAGCATCATTATTCGACCCACTTGGACTACTAGCACCATTAGTCATCGTTGTCAAGATCCTTATTCAAGAGTTGTGGATTATAAAGCTCGCATGGAACGAGTCCGTTCCACAACATACACACCGCGGTTGGAGTGATGTATTATTGTCGTTATCGTCGCTCAAGGAAGTTGTAGTCCCCCGTTATTGTATGCAACCGTCACTTATCGATATCCAGTTGCATGGGTTCTGCGACGCTTCAATTCGAGCGTATGGTTGCTGCCTATATGTTCGCAGCGTTGACAGCCATGGAAGCGTTCATGTCAGGTTACTCACCGCGAAGTCTAGAGTGGCTCCAGTGAAAAAGAAATCGTTGCCCAATCTAGAGCTGTGTGGCGCTCATCTCCTGTCAAAACTCTACATCAAGGTGAAGGGCATATTCGAAGAGCAACATTTCACATCATTTTTTTGGACGGACTCACAACTCGTCCTGTACTGGCTCAAACAGCATTCTGTGACGCTTTCAACATTTGTTGGTAATCGGGTATCGGAAATTCAGGATCATACTTCTGACGGTGTCTGGAGATATGAACCGACGAAGTTCAACCCGGCAGACATCGTCTCTCGTGGATCTAGCGTCGACGAGTTGATGAACTCGTATTGGTTTTCTGGACCACCATTTCTTCAATGAAAAGCGATTATGTGGCCAGTTGCTGAGGACCATAACGTCGACATGAGAGTGGTCGATCAAGAAAGAGGCAAGATGATTTTCGTTGCTACTGAAAGGTCCAGTTTTATTTTGGAAGCAATTAATAAAATAAGCTCATATGCAAAATGTATCGCTGTTTTCGCAATGGTGAATCGATTTTATGTCAGGACATTGAGACGACAGACGTTTGACACTATTTCGCCATCACCTCAGGAGTTACGTCGAGCACTGCATTGTATCGTTTGGGTTATTCAACAACAACGCTTCGACTGTGAACTTCGCTCCCTTCGAAAGGGTTTGCCATTTGTTGGTCAGTTAAAGTTTCTGAACCCATTTTTGGAAGTTGTTGATGGGTTTTCACTGCTTAAAGTTGGTGGACGCTTGAAACTAGCTGACATTCCAGAGGGTCAACGACATCCCATAATATTGCCGTCTAAAGAAAAATTCGTCGTCCATTATGTAACCCATCTGCATCGTAAAAACTATCATGCTGGTCCTAAACATTAGTTGAATTACTACGAAAAACTTTCTGGATCATCAACGCTCGAAATCTGGCTCGTCGTGTGGTACGGTCTTGCGTGCATTGTGTGCATTATCGACCGAAACTGCAGCAACAAGTGATGGGTGATCTTCCCTTAGAAAGGATTTCGCCGGCCAGACCGTTCGCGAGATGTGGTGTGGACTTTTGTGGCCCAGTCAGTACCTACATGCGCATTCGTGGCAAGCAACCCTATAAGACATACATTGCCGTCTTTGTTTGCTTTGCGGTCAAGGCTGTACACATTGAAGTAGTGTCAGACCTATCCACTGATGCCTTCTTGGCAGCTCTTAAGCGAATGATAGCTCGGCGTGGGCTTCCATCACATATCTTCTGCGATAACGCCACAAACTTCGTTGGAGCTTGCAACAAGTTGAATGAATTCAAGGCGTTCTTGTTCGACCAGAGCAACCAACAGACTATACTTAAATATTGCTCATCTGAATTTATTAACTTTCGGTTTATTCCACCCAGAGCACCACATTTCGGAGGGTTGTGGGAGGCAGCCGTCAAGAGTGCGAAGAGTCTGATGAACCGGAGTTTAATGAATACACGTCTTACTTTCGAAGAGCTCAACACAGTTGTCGCAGAGGTGGAAGCCATCTTAAACTCACGACCAATCTCATCCGTTTCTTCAGATCCAAATGATTTGACTGCATTGACGCCAGGCCATTTCATAATTGGACAACCCCTAAGGGCGTTACCAGAGCCTTGTCATTTTAGTTCTGATCAGGTTCCAACTTACTCAGAAGCTTGGAATCGCATTGTCACGATCAAACAGCAATTTTGGTTGCGTTGGCGAAGCGAATACATCGATGAACTTCAAACTCGCGTTAAATGGACTACACAGTCACCTAACGTACAGGAGAATACGATGGTTATAGTTCATGAAGACCACATTCCACCACAGCGTTGGGTACTTGGTCGCATAGTGTCTATTATGGCTGGCAATGACGGGAAGGTGCGCGTTGTCAATGTACGGACGAAAAATTGTGTTATTCGAAGACCAGTTCATAAGCTTGCCATTCTGCCAGTTGGTTGAAAGCAGACTTTCAACGGGGCCGGGATGTTGGGACCTACGCCAAAGCGGGACCATAAAGCTGGACGCTGCTGTAATTTGTTTTGTTTTTTTGTAATTTCGTTGAATTTATTGCTCTTTAATTGCTCTTTTTCTGTATGTTCTTCTTCATTTATTCCCTTTGATCACTCTGTACAACTAGACCTAAGAATTGAAGTTTGTAATAAAAACTAGTGCATATCGAAACGTACGACAGACAAGTCGCCTACTTTCTCATAGACAATTTCACACCCCCGATCACAATTCGTCCAAGAAAACGCTCTTGGTCTAAACAGTTCCTTTTAAAAATATTCAATGTTAAATTTATGCATAAATTAAAAAAAAGTGAAAAATCATCTATTCAAATGAACTTTTTTAGTGAACGTTATCATAAACTAACTAAAAGAAACAAAAAACATGGGTGCTTTTAAAACACTAATATTAATGTTTTTGCATAGATTTAAAAAAAATCTAAAATCATCCATTGGAATGCTCTTTTGTAGTGTATGTTATTATAAACTAACTAAAAAAAACATGATTCGTTTTAAAAATATTCATTATTAATTTTTATGCATAGATTTTAATAAATTTAAAATCATCCATTGAAATGTTCTTTCATAGTGTATGTAATCATAAACTAACTAAAAGAAACAAAAAAAACATGGTTCCTTTTTAATATATTCAATATTAATTTTTATGGATAGATTTAAAAAAAAATCAAAAATCATCCATTGAAATGCTCTTTTTTGGTGTATGTAATTATAAACTAACTAAAAGAAACAAAAAAAAAATGGTTGTTTTCATAAATATTCAATATTAATTTTTATGCATAGATTTAAAAAAAATCTAAAGTCATCCATTGAAATGTTCTTTTTAAGTGTATGTAATCATAAACTTACTAAAAGAAACAAAAAATCATGATTCTTTTTAAAAAATATTCAACATTAATTTGTATGCTTAGATTTAAAAAAAATCTAAACTTATACATTGAAATATTCTTTTATAGTGAATGTACTCATAAACTTACTAAAAGAAACAGAAAAACCCGGTTCAATATTGATTTTATGAATAGAATTTAAAATAAATCGAAAATCATCCATTGAAATTTTATTTTGTAGTGTATGTAATCATATACTAACTAAAAGAAAAAAATATATTTTCCTTTTGAAAAAATATATTCAGGGCTAAAAATATATAAAGATGAATAAATGAAAGAAATTTTCAAAAATTTAAAAGCTTTTTTTTAATGAATGTAATCATAAACTAACTAAAAGAAACAAAAAAACATGGTTCTTTTTAAATATATTCAATATTGATTTTCATGCATAATTTAAAAAAAAAAAACTAAAATCATCCATTGAAATGTTCTTTTGTAGTGTATGTCACCATAAACTAATTAAAAGAAACAAAAAAAAAAAAAAAAATGGTTCCTTTTAAAGATATTCAATATTGATTTTTATGCTAAGGCTTAAGAATATATAAAAACCAGTAAGGGCGGCATAGTAGAGTATTCTCAACTATATAATACCCTGTACATACACCTATGTTGATAACACGTTAAACATTCACCGACAGCAAAAGCAGTGTACCACGATATGGTTTGTGTATTTGCTAATAGTGAGGCAGGGCTCACAGTGCAATTTTGCCATTAGATGGCGCTTTAGTACGGGGATAACACGTTAAACATTCACCGACAGCAAAAGCAGTGTACCACGATATGGTTTGTGTATTTGCTAATAGTGAGGCAGGGCTCACAGTGCAATTTTGCCATTAGATGGCGCTTTAGTACGGGGTTTGTTACAAAACATTGCTGCAAAATTTTAGTGTGTTGGTCTTTGCGGGGAAAGTGGTAGTTTGTTGTATGCAGTTTTAAAAAGGTATGTTATCTGAGTTCGCATATAAAATTTCAGCATTGTATTCTTTATACTTTAGGAGATACAGCAATTTTAAAAAAAAAATGACCTTTTGTTGTGCTCGATGGGCGGGAAGGAATGGGCGTGGCAAAAATTCCTTCAAACTTCATCTAGTGTTCGACCACACGAGACTATCTTCCAAATTTCAAGTCTCTAGCTTTAATAGTTTTCGCAGTGTTAAGTACGGTTTTTGTTACAAATAGGATAAAGCAGTGTTCAAAGCGCAATTTATGCCAAATTTCAACATGTTTGTCTTTGCGTTGTCACACAGCGTTAAAAATGAAAGTTTGTGGTATGCAGTTTTAAAAAGGTATGTTTACTGAGTTTGCATACAAAATTTCAGCATTGTATCTATTATTGTTTAGGAGATACAGCAATTTTAAGAAAACAACTTTTTGAGGGGAAACGAAGGGGAGGGGGAAAAAATGTGGTATGCAGTTTTGTAGAGCTATACATACTGAGTCTACATACTCATTTTCATGTTTCTAACTCATCAGGCTTTCGAGCTACAGCCTTTTGAAAAAATGGGTGGTGCTCGATGGGCGGGAAGGAGTGGGCGTGGCAAAAAATCCTTCAAACTTGATCTAGCGTTTGACCTCACGAGTCTATCCACCAAATTTCAAGTCTCTAGCTCTTATAGTTTTCGAGAACCATTGGTGAGGACGGACGGACGGACGGACGGACGGACGGACGGACGGACAGACAGGGCTATATCAATTCGTCTTGTCATCCTGATCAAGAATATATATACTTTATAGGGTCCCCCTCCCCTCCTTCTATGCGTTACATACAAACCGTCTCAAACAAACTTAATATACCCTGATACACAGTGTGTGTACAGGGTATAAACATGGTTATTTTTAATGATATTCAATAATGATTTTTATGCTTAGATTTTAAAAAATCTAAAACCATCCATTGAAATGTTCTTTTATGGCTTATGTTATCAGAAACTTACTAAAAGAAACAAAAAAAAAACATTGTTCATTTTAAAAATATTCAATATTGATTTTTATGCTAATCGCTATGATTATATAAAAATGAATATATGGGAGAAATTTTTAAAAATTTAAAAAAAAATATCAAAAATCATCCATTTAAAAAAGAGATCAGCTTGTACTAATCTTCTAGAATTTACTTGCTTAGTTAATCATGGTTTTGTGAAACACTGTCAAACCGATGTCATTTATACTGACTTTAGTAAAGCTTTTGACTCGGTTAACCACAATCTGCTCTTGTTCAAATTGTATCTAATGGGTTTTCCTACTAGTCTTCTTCTTTGGATTAAGTCGTATTTAACAGATAGAACTCAGCGGGTCTTATTTAAATCTTCTAGGTCCGATCTTAGTCAAGTTTCCCCCAAGGCAGTCATATTGGTCCTCTTTTGTTCATTCTTTTCATTAATGATCTCCCCTCATCGATTTCATACGCTCGGGTACTTTTGTACGCCGATGATGTTAAATTGTGTCTTTCTTATAATGAGCCTACCTGTCATGACCTATTACAGGCTGATCTGAACTCACTACAGTCTTGGTGTTTGCTGAATTTGCTTTTGCTCAATTGTTCTAAATGTAAGTATGTATGACTTTTCATCGTAGTAAACCTCATTTGTTTACTTACTCGATTGATAACGTCCAATTAGAACGTGTCTCACTTTTTAACGACCTAGGTGTTCTTTTCGATCCTAAACTCTGTTTCATCCAACATATCTCTACTGTCGTTAATAAGGCGAAAGGTGTTTTTGGATTCATTAAACGCTGGTCTAAGGAATTCAATGACCCTTATATCACCAAACTTCTTTTCACGTCACTTGTACGTCCTATTCTCGAATACTGCTGTTGCGTATGGTCTCCACAATACAAGAAATATCAAGATCGCATTGAATCAGTTCAGAAGCAATTTCTCCTCTTTGCGCTTCGTGGCCTGAATTGGAATCGTAATGTCAGACTACCGTCATACCATGATAGGCTCGCACTTATTGACCTTCCATCTCTGTCCCAACGCAGGATTGTTTTAGGGACGGTTTTTCTTCATAAGCTTGTTGTTGGTTTAATTGACTCTTCAGACCTACTCAATCGGATTTGTTTTAGTGTACCACGACGTACTACCAGAAACTATGTCCCTTTAACTTTGCATAGATGCACAACTAACTATGCACTTCATGATGCGTTTCGTGTATTATGTACTAATTATAATAATCTTTATCATGTCCTCTCACCTGAAATTTCTCTCTCGACACTTAACTCAAACATTCTGCACAACCTACATGGAACTGAGAACGTACATCGGCTTGGATAGTCGTTCTGGATGGTCGGATTGCGCTCTTCAGAATTTAAGTCTCTGACCACAAATGGCAGTGAGCAGGGCATAGCCTGTATTATGCAAATAAATTTCCCCCCACCGGGTCAGAGACTTCTTAGAATTAATTTATCATTTTGCTTTTTTTTATCTTCTTATTAATGAAGTTTTTTTTAAATTAATTATTTTGTATTTGTTATATTATATGTATTTTTCTTTATATTATATTATTATTTTGCTTTTTTTTTCTCTTCTCCATAAATGAAGTTTTTTTTTCCAATTTTATATTTATTTTGTAATTTTTATATTATTTTTATATTTTATTGATATATATAATTTTATTATTTTTTTGTTTTTTTATACATTTTTTTTGTATTTTTATCTAACTATTACTTAAATAACAGACGTTTGTTATTAAATAAATAAATGCTCTTTTTTAGTGAATCTAATCATAAACTAAGTAAAAGAAACGAAAAAAAAATGGTTCCTTTTAAAGATATTCAACTTTGATTTTTATTTATGGATTTAAAAAAGAATTTAAAATCATCCATTGAAATGTTCTTTTTTAGTGTATGTACTCATAAACTAACTAAAAGAAACAAAAAACATGGTTCATTTTACAAATATTCAATATTGATTTCTATGCATAGATTTAAAAAAATCTAAATTCATCCTTTGAATATTGTTTTATAGTGAATGTAATCATAAACTAAATAAAAGAAACAAAAAATATGGTTGTTTTTAAAAATATTCAATATTGATTTTCATGCAAAGATTTATAAAAAAACCAAAAATCATCCATTGAAATGTTCTTTTGTAGTGTATGTAATTATAAACTAACTAAAAGAAAGAAATATATTTTCCTTTTTAAAAATATTCAGGGCTAAAATTATATAAAGATGAGTAAATGGTTGAAATTTTTCAAAATTTATAAAAAAAATCAAAAATCATCCATTTAAAAGCTCTTTTTTAATGAATGTAATCATAAACTAACTAAAAGAAACAAAAAAACATGGTCCTTTTGAAATATATTCAATATTGATTTTCATGCATAATTTAAAAAAAAATTGTAATCATCCATTGAAATGTTCTTTTGTAGTGTAAATCACCATAAACTAACTAAAAGATAAACTAACTGAAGATATTCAATATTGATTTTTATGCTAAGGCTGAAGAATATATAAAAACCAGCAAGGGCGGCATAGTAGAGTATTCTCAACTATATAATACCCTGTGCACACACACCTATGTTTATGACATGTTAAACTTACGCCGACAGCCAAAGCAGTGTACCACGATATGGATTGTGTATTTGGTAAGGTAAGGCAGGGCTCAGAGCGCAATGTTGCCATTAGATGGCGCTTTAGTACGGATTTTGTTACAAAGCATTGCTGCAAAATTTTAGTTTGTTGGTATGCAGTTTTAAAGAGGTATGTTAACTGAGTTAGCATACAAAATTTCAGCATTGTATTTTTTATACATTAGGAGATACAGCAATTTTAAGAAAATCCAGTAAGGACGCTATCTTCAGCAAGGCTGAAGCTATAATACTTTTCACATTGTGTCACTATAATAAAACATATAGTTTTCATGCCTCCCTAACAACATAACTGTAAGGTTTCAAGTCAACTAAAACAAAAACAAAAAAGTTTTCCATACAACGGGTCAAGTTTGGCTATAAGTGGGCGTGGCCATACCCACTTTTGGTCAAAGTAGTGTTCATGCCTCCCTAACAACATAACTGTAAGGTTTCAAGTCAATTGGTTAAAAAACAAAAAAGTTTTCCATACAACGGTTCAAGTTTCGCTATAAGTGGGCATGGCTACGCCCACTTTTGGTCAAAATTGTTTTCATTCCTCCCTAAGAACATAACTGTAAAGTTTCAAGTCAATTGGTTAAAAAACAAAAAAGTTTTCCATACAACGACATGAATCTTGCTTCTCTTCCTCTTCTTCATTTTGTATGGCAGGTATCAGATCAAGTGCCCGATCTCAATGAAACTTTCAGGCATTTAGACTACATAAAACTACTATGTTTAAAATTTCAGCCCTCTATCTTACAAGACAATAAAAATTTTCATACAATGAATCAAGTTTTGTTTAGTTTAGTTCTTCTTTTTGTATGGGGACTAACAGTTCCAATGGTCCGATATGGCTGGATCCGACAAATGAGTTGATTGCACAAATAAGAAGTGTCTGTGCAAAATTTCAGCTCGATATCTTAAGAACTGTGGGAGGAGATTGCATAAATACAGGCAGACGGACGGACAGACGCACATGGCTAAATCAACTCGTCTTGTTGTCCTGATCAAAAATATATATACTTTATATAGTCGCATGTGATTATTTCTATGAGTTACAAACTTCAGCACAAACTTATAATACTATTCACTAACGTGAAGAGTATAATGACCTTTGGTTGTGCTCGATGGGCGGGAAGGAATGGGCGTGGCAAAAATTCGTTTAAACATGATCTAGTGTTCGCCACACGAGTCTATCTTCCGAATTTCAAGTCTCTAGCTCTTATAGTTTTCGAGAACCATTGGTGAGGATGGACGGACGGACAGACAGGGCTATATCAATTCGTCTTGTTATCCTGATCAAGAATATATATACTTTATAGGGTCCCCCTCGCCTTCTTCTATGCGTTACATACAAACCGTCTCAAACACAGTGTGTGCACAGGGTATAATGAATAAATGGGAGAAATTTAAAACATTTTTTTTTTAAATCAATAATCCATAAAAAAAATCGTTCTTTTTAAAAATATTCAATATTAATTTGTATGCATAGATTTAAAAAAAAATCTAAACATATACATTGAAATATTCTTTTGTAGTGTATGTACTCATAAACTTACTAAAAGAAACAGAAAAACCCGGTTCATTTTAAAAAATATTTAATATTTATTCTTATGCTCAGCGCTGAAAAAATACAAAAATTAATATATGGGAGAAATTTTTAAAAATTTAAAAAAAAAATTAAAAAATCATCCATTGAAATGTTCTTTTGTAGTGTATGTCATCATAAACTAACTAAAAGAAACAAAATAACATGGTTGTTTTTAAAGATATTCAATAGTGATTTTTATGCATAGATTTAAAAAAAAAAAATCTAAAGTCATCAATTGAAATATTCTTTTATAGTGAATGTACTCACAAACTAACTAAAACAAACAAAAAACACTCATTTTACAAATATTCAATATTGATTTCATGCACAGATTAAAAAAAAATCTAAAACCATCCATTAAAATATTTTTTTATATTGTATATAATCACAAACTAACTAAAAGAAACAAAAAAACATGGTTCATTTTAAAAAATATTAAGTATTGATTTTTATGCTCAGCGCTGAGAAAATACAAAAATTAATATATGGGAGAAATTTTTAAAAATTTTAGAAAAAATTAAAAATCATCCACTGAAATGCTCTTCTTTAGTGAATGTAATCATAAGCTAATTAAAAAAACATGTTTCCTTTTTAAGATATTCAATATTGATTTTTATGCATAGATTTAAAAAAAATCTAAAATCATCTATTGAAATGTTCTTTTGTAGTGTATGTCATTATAAACTAACTAAAAGAAACAAAAAAAAAAACATGGTTCTTTTTAAAGATATTCAATATTAATTTTTATGCATAGATTTAAAAAAAAAAATCTCAAATCATCCATTGAATGTTCTTTTGTAGTGTATGTAAGTATTAACTAACTAAAAGAAACAAAAAAATCATGGTTCCTTTTAAAAATATTCAATATTAATTTTTATGCATACATTTAAAATCAAATCAAAAATCATTCATTTAAATGCTCGTTTTTAGTGAATGTGGTCAGAAAGTAATTTAAAGAAACAAAAAAAAAAAACATGGTTCCTTTTTAAGATATTCAATATTGATTTTTACGCATAGATTTAAAAAAAATCTAAAATCATCCGTTGAAATGTTCTTTTTTACATCCGTCTCAAACAAACTTCATATACCCTAATACACAGTGTGTGTACAAGGTATATTGAATAAATGGGAGAAATTTAAAAAAAAATTTTTTAACATTCAATAATCATCCATTGAAGTTCTTTTTTTTAGTGAATGTAATCATAAACTAATTAAAAGAAACAAAAAACATGGTTCCTTTTAAAGCTATTCAATATTGATATTTATGCATCGATTTAAAAAAAAATCTAAAGTTTCAAGTCAATTGGTTAAAAAACAAAAAGGTTTTTCATACAACGGGTCAATTTTAGCTATCAGTGGACGTGGCCATGCCCACTTTTGGTCAAAATAGTTTTCATTCCTCCATAAGAACATAACTGTAAGGTTTCAAGTCAATTTGTTAAAAAACAAAAAAGTTTTCCATACAACGGGTCAAGTTTCAGTATAAGTGGGCGTAGCCATGCCCACTTTTGGTCAAAATAGTTTTCATTCCTCCCTAAGAATATAACTGTAAAATTTCAAGTCAATTGGTTAAAAAACAAAAAAGTTTTCCATACAACGGGTCAATTTTCGCTATATGATTTAAAAAAAATTTCATACTCTCGGGTACTTATGTACGCCGATGATGTTAAATTGTGTCTTTCTTATAATGAGCCTACCTGTCATGACCTATTACAGGCTGATCTGAACTCACTACAGTCTTGGTGTTTGCTGAATTTGCTTTTGCTCAATTGTTCTAAATGTAAGTATGTATGACTTTTCATCGTAGTAAACCTCATTTGTTTACTTACTCGATTGATAACGTCAAATTAGAACGTGTCTCACTTTTTAACGACCTAGGTGTTCTTTTCGATCCTAAACTCTGTTTCATCCAACATATCTCTACTGTCGTTAATAAGGCGAAACGTGTTTTTGGATTCATTAAACGCTGGTCTAAAGAATTCAATGACCCTTATATCACCAAACTTCTTTTCACGTCACTTGTACGTCCTATTCTCGAATACTGCTGTTGCGTATGGTCTCCACAATACAAGAAATATCAAGATCGCATTGAATCAGTTCAGAAGCAATTTCTCCTCTTTGCGCTTCGTGGCCTGAATTGGAATCGTAATGTCAGACTACCGTCATACCATGATAGGCTCGCACTTATTGACCTTCCATCTCTGTCCCAACGCAGGATTGTTTTAGGGACGGTTTTTCTTCATAAGCTTGTTGTTGGTTTAATTGACTCTTCAGACCTACTCAATCGGATTTGTTTTAGTGTACCACGACGTACTACCAGAAACTATGTCCCTTTAACTTTGCATAGATGCACAACTAACTATGCACTTCATGATGCGTTTCGTGTATTATGTACTAATTATAATAATCTTTATCATGTCCTCTCACCTGAAATTTCTCTCTCGACACTTAACTCAAACATTCTGCACAACCTACATGGAACTGAGAACGTACATCGGCTTGGATAGTCGTTCTGGATGGTCGGATTGCGCTCTTCAGAATTTAAGTCTCTGACCACAAATGGCAGTGAGCAGGGCATAGCCTGTATTATGCAAATAAATTTCCCCCCACCGGGTCAGAGACTTCTTAGAATTAATTTATCATTTTGCTTTTTTTTATCTTCTTATTAATGAAGTTTTTTTTAAATTAATTATTTTGTATTTGTTATATTATATGTATTTTTCTTTATATTATATTATTATTTTGCTTTTTTTTTCTCTTCTCCATAAATGAAGTTTTTTTTTTCCAATTTTATATTTATTTTGTAATTTTTATATTATTTTTATATTTTATTGATATATATAATTTTATTATTTTTTTGTTTTTTTATACATTTTTTTTGTATTTTTATCTAACTATTACTTAAATAACAGACATTTGTTATTAAATAAATAAATGCTCTTTTTTAGTGAATCTAATCATAAACTAAGTAAAAGAAACGAAAAAAAAATGGTTCCTTTTAAAGATATTCAACTTTGATTTTTATTTATGGATTTAAAAAAGAATTTAAAATCATCCATTGAAATGTTCTTTTTTAGTGTATGTACTCATAAACTAACTAAAAGAAACAAAAAACATGGTTCATTTTACAAATATTCAATATTGATTTCTATGCATAGATTTAAAAAAATCTAAATTCATCCATTGAATATTGTTTTATAGTGAATGTAATCATAAACTAAATAAAAGAAACAAAAAATATGGTTGTTTTTAAAAATATTCAATATTGATTTTCATGCAAAGATTTATAAAAAAACCAAAAATCATCCATTGAAATGTTCTTTTGTAGTGTATGTAATTATAAACTAACTAAAAGAAAGAAATATATTTTCCTTTTTAAAAATATTCAGGGCTAAAATTATATAAAGATGAGTAAATGGTTGAAATTTTTCAAAATTTATAAAAAAAAATCAAAAATCATCCATTTAAAAGCTCTTTTTTAATGAATGTAATCATAAACTAACTAAAAGAAACAAAAAAACATGGTCCTTTTGAAATATATTCAATATTGATTTTCTTTTGTATTGTAAATCACCATAAACTAACTAAAATATAAACTAACTAAAGATATTCAATATTGATTTTTATGCTAAGGCTGAAGAATATATAAAAACCAGCAAGGGCGGCATAGTAGAGTATTCTCAACTATATAATACCCTGTGCACACACACCTATGTTAATGACATGTTAAACTTTCGCCGACAGCCAAAGCAGTGTACCACGATATGGATTGTGTATTTGGTAAGGTAAGGCAGGGCTCAGAGCGCAATGTTGCCATTAGATGGCGCTTTAGTACGGATTTTGTTACAAAGCATTGCTGCAAAATTTTAGTTTGTTGGTATGCAGTTTTAAAGAGGTATGTTAACTGAGTTAGCATACAAAATTTCAGCATTGTATTTTTTATACATTAGGAGATACAGCAATTTTAAGAAAATCCAGTAAGGACGCTATCTTCAGCAAGGCTGAAGCTATAATACTTTTCACATTGTGTCACTATAATAAAACATATAGTTTTCATGCCTCCCTAACAACATAACTGTAAGGTTTCAAGTCAACTAAAACAAAAACAAAAAAGTTTTCCATACAACGGGTCAAGTTTGGCTATAAGTGGGCGTGGCCATACCCACTTTTGGTCAAAGTAGTGTTCATGCCTCCCTAACAACATAACTGTAAGGTTTCAAGTCAATTGGTTAAAAAACAAAAAAGTTTTCCATACAACGGTTCAAGTTTCGCTATAAGTGGGCATGGCTACGCCCACTTTTGGTCAAAATTGTTTTCATTCCTCCCTAAGAACATAACTGTAAAGTTTCAAGTCAATTGGTTAAAAAACAAAAAAGTTTTCCATACAACGACATGAATCTTGCTTCTCTTCCTCTTCTTCATTTTGTATGGCAGGTATCAGATCAAGTGCCCGATCTCAATGAAACTTTCAGGCATTTAGACTACATAAAACTACTATGTTTAAAATTTCAGCCCTCTATCTTACAAGACAATAAAAATTTTCATACAATGAATCAAGTTTTGTTTAGTTTAGTTCTTCTTTTTGTATGGGGACTAACAGTTCCAATGGTCCGATATGGCTGGATCCGACAAATGAGTTGATTGCACAAATAAGAAGTGTCTGTGCAAAATTTCAGCTCGATATCTTAAGAACTGTGGGAGGAGATTGCATAAATACATGCAGACGGACGGACAGACGCACATGGCTAAATCAACTCGTCTTGTTGTCCTGATCAAAAATATATATACTTTATATAGTCGCATGAGATTATTTCTATGAGTTACAAACTTCAGCACAAACTTATAATACTATTCACTAACGTGAAGAGTATAATGACCTTTGGTTGTGCTCGATGGGCGGGAAGGAATGGGCGTGGCAAAAATTCGTTTAAACATGATCTAGTGTTCGCCACACGAGTCTATCTTCCGAATTTCAAGTCTCTAGCTCTTATAGTTTTCGAGAACCATTGGTGAGGATGGACGGACGGACAGACAGGGCTATATCAATTCGTCTTGTTATCCTGATCAAGAATATATATACTTTATAGGGTCCCCCTCGCCTTCTTCTATGCGTTACATACAAACCGTCTCAAACACAGTGTGTGCACAGGGTATAATGAATAAATGGGAGAAATTTAAAACATTTTTTTTTAAATCAATAATCCATAAAAAAAATCGTTCTTTTTAAAAATATTCAATATTAATTTGTATGCATAGATTTAAAAAAAAATCTAAACATATACATTGAAATATTCTTTTGTAGTGTATGTACTCATAAACTTACTAAAAGAAACAGAAAAACCCGGTTCATTTTAAAAAATATTTAATATTTATTCTTATGCTCAGCGCTGAAAAAATATAAAAATTAATATATGGGAGAAATTTTTAAAAATTTAAAAAAAAAAATTAAAAAATCATCCATTGAAATGTTCTTTTGTAGTGTATGTCATCATAAACTAACTAAAAGAAACAAAATAACATGGTTGTTTTTAAAGATATTCAATAGTGATTTTTATGCATAGATTTAAAAAAAAAAATCTAAAGTCATCAATTGAAATATTCTTTTATAGTGAATGTACTCACAAACTAACTAAAACAAACAAAAAACACTCATTTTACAAATATTCAATATTGATTTCATGCACAGATTAAAAAAAAATCTAAAACCATCCATTAAAATATTTTTTTATATTGTATATAATCACAAACTAACTAAAAGAAACAAAAAAACATGGTTCATTTTAAAAAATATTAAGTATTGATTTTTATGCTCAGCGCTGAGAAAATACAAAAATTAATATATGGGAGAAATTTTTAAAAATTTTAGAAAAAATTAAAAATCATCCACTGAAATGCTCTTCTTTAGTGAATGTAATCATAAGCTAATTAAAAAAACATGTTTCCTTTTTAAGATATTCAATATTGATTTTTATGCATAGATTTAAAAAAAATCTAAAATCATCTATTGAAATGTTCTTTTGTAGTGTATGTCATTATAAACTAACTAAAAGAAACAAAAAAAAAAACATGGTTCTTTTTAAAGATATTCAATATTAATTTTTATGCATAGATTTAAAAAAAAAAATCTCAAATCATCCATTGAATGTTCTTTTGTAGTGTATGTAAGTATTAACTAACTAAAAGAAACAAAAAAATCATGGTTCCTTTTAAAAATATTCAATATTAATTTTTATGCATACATTTAAAATCAAATCAAAAATCATTCATTTAAATGCTCGTTTTTAGTGAATGTGGTCAGAAAGTAATTTAAAGAAACAAAAAAAAACCAGTAAGTGAGCTATTTTCAGCTTTGCTGAAACTTATATACTCTTGCAAGCATTTGAAAAATACGTTTTATAGTTTTGACAATAAGAATCTTATAAGTTTATAAAGATAAAGGGGCGTAACCCCGCCCATTTTCTAAATTTTTTAAAGAATACAATGCAATCATTCTACACTTCATTTTACGATTTTCTATTTCGTCTGCTTATAGATAAATCACATTTTTAAGTTTTTCTCTATATGGGCGGTGCCACGCCCTTATGTCCGATTCTTATGAAACTTTGTAATATGGTCCAGGATTCCTAAAAACGCGCAACTGCAAGGTTTCATTTGTTTATAGTTGAAAACAAAAAAGTTTTTCTAACAAAAACCGAATTTTTAACCGATTGTTCCTATGGGAGCTATATGTTATATTTGTCCGATCTTCACCAATTTTGCAGTGAGTCTTAATTTACGTCCGAGATGTTCTTCTTCAAAAAATTGGGGCGATAACTTGAAAAACAAAGAGTTTACTGAGCAAAAACCTCAATTATGACCGATCGTTCCTATGGCAGCGATATGCTATAGTATTCCGATCAGGCTGGTTTCTATATATTAACTGCCTGCAATGAAAAGAAAATTTTCTGCGTTTAAATTTTTTTGCTAACTTCAAAACTCTGGGAGGAAATCGCATTGAAACAGACAGAAGGACAGACGGACAGACAGACAGACAGACAGACGGACATGGCTATCTGAACTCGTCTCGTCGAGCTGATCAAGAATATATATACTTTATATAGTCGGAGATGTCTCCTTCTCTGCGTTGCAAACTTCACGACAAAGTTAATATACTCTTGCAAGAGTATAAAAACATGGTTCCTTTTTAAGATATTCAATATTGATTTTTACGCATAGATTTAAAAAAAATCTAAAATCATCCGTTGAAATGTTCTTTTTTACATCCGTCTCAAACAAACTTCATATACCCTAATACACAGTGTGTGTACAAGGTATAATGAATAAATGGGAGAAATTTAAAAAAAAATTTTTTAACATTCAATAATCATCCATTGAAGTTCTTTTTTTTAGTGAATGTAATCATAAACTAATTAAAAGAAACAAAAAACATGGTTCCTTTTAAAGCTATTCAATATTGATATTTATGCATCGATTTAAAAAAAAATCTAAAGTTTCAAGTCAATTGGTTAAAAAACAAAAAGGTTTTTCATACAACGGGTCAATTTTAGCTATCAGTGGACGTGGCCATGCCCACTTTTGGTCAAAATAGTTTTCATTCCTCCATAAGAACATAACTGTAAGGTTTCAAGTCAATTTGTTAAAAAACAAAAAAGTTTTCCATACAACGGGTCAAGTTTCAGTATAAGTGGGCGTAGCCATGCCCACTTTTGGTCAAAATAGTTTTCATTCCTCCCTAAGAATATAACTGTAAAATTTCAAGTCAATTGGTTAAAAAACAAAAAAGTTTTCCATACAACGGGTCAATTTTCGCTATATGATTTTAAAAAAATTTCATACTCTCGGGTACTTATGTACGCCGATGATGTTAAATTGTGTCTTTCTTATAATGAGCCTACCTGTCATGACCTATTACAGGCTGATCTGAACTCACTACAGTCTTGGTGTTTGCTGAATTTGCTTTTGCTCAATTGTTCTAAATGTAAGTATGTATGACTTTTCATCGTAGTAAACCTCATTTGTTTACTTACTCGATTGATAACGTCCAATTAGAACGTGTCTCACTTTTTAACGACCTAGGTGTTCTTTTCGATCCTAAACTCTGTTTCATCCAACATATCTCTACTGTCGTTAATAAGGCGAAACGTGTTTTTGGATTCATTAAACGCTGGTCTAAAGAATTCAATGACCCTTATATCACCAAACTTCTTTTCACGTCACTTGTACGTCCTATTCTCGAATACTGCTGTTGCGTATGGTCTCCACAATACAAGAAATATCAAGATCGCATTGAATCAGTTCAGAAGCAATTTCTCCTCTTTGCGCTTCGTGGCCTGAATTGGAATCGTAATGTCAGACTACCGTCATACCATGATAGGCTCGCACTTATTGACCTTCCATCTCTGTCCCAACGCAGGATTGTTTTAGGGACGGTTTTTCTTCATAAGCTTGTTGTTGGTTTAATTGACTCTTCAGACCTACTCAATCGGATTTGTTTTAGTGTACCACGACGTACTACCAGAAACTATGTCCCTTTAACTTTGCATAACAACTAACTATGCACTTCATGATGCGTTTCGTGTATTATGTACTAATTATAATAATCTTTATCATGTCCTCTCACCTGAAATTTCTCTCTCGACACTTAACTCAAACATTCTGCACAACCTACATGGAACTGAGAACGTACATCGGCTTGGATAGTCGTTCTGGATGGTCGGATTGCGCTCTTCAGAATTTAAGTCTCTGACCACAAATGGCAGTGAGCAGGGCATAGCCTGTATTATGCAAATAAATTTCCCCCCACCGGGTCAGAGACTTCTTAGAATTAATTTATCATTTTGCTTTTTTTTATCTTCTTATTAATGAAGTTTTTTTTAAATTAATTATTTTGTACTTGTTATATTATATGTATTTTTCTTTATATTATATTATTATTTTGCTTTTTTTTTCTCTTCTCCATAAATGAAGTTTTTTTTTCCAATTTTATATTTATTTTGTAATTTTTATATTATTTTTATATTTTATTGATATATATAATTTTATTATTTTTTTTGTTTTTTTATACATTTTTTTTGTATTTTTATCTAACTATTACTTAAATAACAGACGTTTGTTATTAAATAAATAAATGCTCTTTT
Source organism: Phortica okadai (assembly GCA_034638295.1). NCBI lineage: Eukaryota > Metazoa > Arthropoda > Insecta > Diptera > Drosophilidae > Phortica > Phortica okadai. The sequence continues at coordinate 23,713,220 of CM067851.1, read as the reverse complement.
TTAGTGAATCTAATCATAAACTAAGTAAAAGAAACGAAAAAAAAAATGGTTCCTTTTAAAGATATTCAACTTTGATTTTTATTTATGGATTTAAAAAAGAATTTAAAATCATCCATTGAAATGTTCTTTTTTAGTGTATGTACTCATAAACTAACTAAAAGAAACAAAAAACATGGTTCATTTTACAAATATTCAATATTGATTTCTATGCATAGATTTAAAAAAATCTAAATTCATCCATTGAATATTGTTTTATAGTGAATGTAAATAAAATAAATAAAAGAAACAAAAAATATGGTTGTTTTTAAAAATATTCATTATTGATTTTCATGCAAAGATTTATAAAAAAACCAAAAATCATCCATTGAAATGTTCTTTTGTAGTGTATGTAATTATAAACTAACTAAAAGAAAGAAATATATTTTCCTTTTTAAAAATATTCAGGGCTAAAATTATATAAACATGAGTAAATGGATGAAATTTTTCAAAATTTATAAAAAAAAATCAAAAATCATCCATTTAAAAGCTCTTTTTTAATGAATGTAATCATAAACTAACTAAAAGAAACAAAAAAACATGGTCCTTTTGAAATATATTCAATATTGATTTTCATGCATAATTTAAAAAAAAATTGTAATCATCCATTGAAATGTTCTTTTGTATTGTAAATCACCATAAACTAACTAAAAGATAAACTAACTAAAGATATTCAATATTGATTTTTATGCTAAGGCTGAAGAATATATAAAAACCAGCAAGGGCGGCATAGTAGAGTATTCTCAACTATATAATACCCTGTGCACACACACCTATGTTTATGACATGTTAAACTTTCGCCGACAGCCAAAGCAGTGTACCACGATATGGATTGTGTATTTGGTAAGGTAAGGCAGGGCTCAGAGCGCAATGTTGCCATTAGATGGCGCTTTAGTACGGATTTTGTTACAAAGCATTGCTGCAAAATTTTAGTTTGTTGGTATGCAGTTTTAAAGAGGTATGTTAACTGAGTTAGCATACAAAATTTCAGCATTGTATTTTTTATACATTAGGAGATACAGCAATTTTAAGAAAATCCAGTAAGGACGCTATCTTCAGCAAGGCTGAAGCTATAATACTTTTCACATTGTGTCACTATAATAAAACATATAGTTTTCATGCCTCCCTAACAACATAACTGTAAGGTTTCAAGTCAACTAAAACAAAAACAAAAAAGTTTTCCATACAACGGGTCAAGTTTGGCTATAAGTGGGCGTGGCCATACCCACTTTTGGTCAAAGTAGTGTTCATGCCTCCCTAACAACATAACTGTAAGGTTTCAAGTCAATTGGTTAAAAAACAAAAAAGTTTTCCATACAACGGTTCAAGTTTCGCTATAAGTGGGCATGGCTACGCCCACTTTTGGTCAAAATTGTTTTCATTCCTCCCTAAGAACATAACTGTAAAGTTTCAAGTCAATTGGTTAAAAAACAAAAAAGTTTTCCATACAACGACATGAATCTTGCTTCTCTTCCTCTTCTTCATTTTGTATGGCAGGTATCAGATCAAGTGCCCGATCTCAATGAAACTTTCAGGCATTTAGACTACATAAAACTACTATGTTTAAAATTTCAGCCCTCTATCTTACAAGACAATAAAAATTTTCATACAATGAATCAAATTTTGTTTAGTTTAGTTCTTCTTTTTGTATGGGGACTAACAGTTCCAATGGTCCGATATGGCTGGATCCGACAAATGAGTTGATTGCACAAATAAGAAGTGTCTGTGCAAAATTTCAGCTCGATATCTTAAGAACTGTGGGAGGAGATTGCATAAATACATGCAGACGGACGGACAGACGCACATGGCTAAATCAACTCGTCTTGTTGTCCTGATCAAAAATATATATACTTTATATAGTCGCATGTGATTGTTTCTATGAGTTACAAACTTCAGCACAAACTTATAATACTATTCACTAACGTGAAGAGTATAATGACCTTTGGTTGTGCTCGATAGGCGGGAAGGAATGGGCGTGGCAAAAATTCGTTTAAACATGATCTAGTGTTCGCCACACGAGTCTATCTTCCGAATTTCAAGTCTCTAGCTCTTATAGTTTTCGAGAACCATTGGTGAGGATGGACGGACGGACAGACAGGGCTATATCAATTCGTCTTGTTATCCTGATCAAGAATATATATACTTTATAGGGTCCCCCTCGCCTTCTTCTATGCGTTACATACAAACCGTCTCAAACACAGTGTGTGCACAGGGTATAATGAATAAATGGGAGAAATTTAAAACATTTTTTTTTTAAATCAATAATCCATAAAAAAAATCGTTCTTTTTAAAAATATTCAATATTAATTTGTATGCATAGATTTAAAAAAAAATCTAAACATATACATTGAAATATTCTTTTGTAGTGTATGTACTCATAAACTTACTAAAAGAAACAGAAAAACCCGGATCATTTTAAAAAATATTTAATATTTATTCTTATGCTCAGCGCTGAAAAAATATAAAAATTAATATATGGGAGAAATTTTTAAAAATTTAAAAAAAAAAATTAAAAAATCATCCATTGAAATGTTCTTTTGTAGTGTATGTCATCATAAACTAACTAAAAGAAACAAAAAAACATGGTTCTTTTTAAAGATATTCAATAGTGATTTTTATGCATAGATTTAAAAAAAAAAAATCTAAAGTCATCAATTGAAATATTCTTTTATAGTGAATGTACTCACAAACTAACTAAAACAAACAAAAAACACTCATTTTACAAATATTCAATATTGATTTCATGCACAGATTAAAAAAAAATCTAAAACCATCCATTAAAATATTTTTATACCCTGCACATACAGTGTGTCAGGGTATATTAAGTTTGTTTGAACGAAATGTATGTAACGCACAGAAGGAGGGGAGGGGGACCCCATAAAGTATATATATTCTTGATCAGGATGACAAGAGAAATCGATTGAGCCCTGTCCGTCTGTCCGTCCGTCCGTCCGTCCGTCCGTCCGTCTGTATTCACCAATGGTTCTCGGAAACTATAAAAGCTAGAGACTTGAAATTTGGAGGGTAGACTCGTGATGCTTGGCACTACATCAAGTTTAAACGGTTTTGTGCCACGCCCACTCCTTCCCGCCCAACCAGCACCACCCACTTTTTTAAAACGTTGTAACTCGAACACCCGAAGAGATAGAAACATGAAAGTCAGTATGTAGACTCAGCATGAAGAACTCTACAAAACTGCATACCACAATTTTTCCCCCTCCCCTTGATTTCCCCTCAACGAGTTGTTTTCTTTAAAAAGCAATATCTCCAAAACTAATAAAGATATGAACATGAAATTTTGTATACAAGCTCAGTAAATATATATCTTTAAAACTGCATACCACAAAATTCCCCCCTGTTCGAAAGTTACCCCTCAATGACAAACAAACTCAAATTTTTCGTAAATTCCACTTTTTTTGACCAATTTACTTGATATTTTGATCACTATTTGATCGGGCGATGTCAAATCAACATTTTTTTCGTAGATTTAGGGTGTTGCACCACCTACTGTCTGTGCAGGGTATTATATTGTCGAGTATACTCGACTATAGCGTCCTTACTGGTTTTATATTGTATATAATCACAAACTAACTAAAAGAAACAAAAAAACATGGTTCATTTTAAAAAATATTAAGTATTGATTTTTATGCTCAGCGCTGAGAAAATACAAAAATTAATATATGGGAGAAATTTTTAAAAATTTTAGAAAAAATTAAAAATCATCCACTGAAATGCTCTTCTTTAGTGAATGTAATCATAAGCTAATTAAAAAAACATGTTTCCTTTTTAAGATATTCAATATTGATTTTTATGCATAGATTTAAAAAAAATCTAAAATCATCTATTGAAATGTTCTTTTGTAGTGTATGGCATTATAAACTAACTAAAAGAAACAAAAAAAAAAACATGGTTCTTTTTAAAGATATTCAATATTAATTTTTATGCATAGATTTAAAAAAAAAAATCTCAAATCATCCATTGAATGTTCTTTTGTAGTGTATGTAAGTATTAACTAACTAAAAGAAACAAAAAAATCATGGTTCCTTTTAAAAATATTCAATATTAATTTTTATGCATACATTTAAAATCAAATCAAAAATCATTCATTTAAATGCTCGTTTTTAGTGAATGTGGTCAGAAAGTAATTTAAAGAAACAAAAAAAAAAAAACATGGTTCCTTTTTAAGATATTCAATATTGATTTTTACGCATAGATTTAAAAAAAATCTAAAATCATCCGTTGAAATGTTCTTTTTTACATCCGTCTCAAACAAACTTCATATACCCTAATACACAGTGTGTGTACAAGGTATAATGAATAAATGGGAGAAATTTAAAAAAAAATTTTGTAACATTCAATAATCATCCATTGAAGTTCTCTTTTTTAGTGAATGTAATCATAAACTAATTAAAAGAAACAAAAAACATGGTTCCTTTTAAAGCTATTCAATATTGATATTTATGCATCGATTTAAAAAAAAATCTAAAGTTTCAAGTCAATTGGTTAAAAAACAAAAAGGTTTTTCATACAACGGGTCAATTTTAGCTATCAGTGGACGTGGCCATGCCCACTTTTGGTCAAAATAGTTTTCATTCCTCCATAAGAACATAACTGTAAGGTTTCAAGTCAATTGGTTAAAAAACAAAAAAGTTTTCCATACAACGGGTCAAGTTTCAGTATAAGTGGGCGTAGCCATGCCCACTTTTGGTCAAAATAGTTTTCATTCCTCCCTAAGAATATAACTGTAAAATTTCAAGTCAATTGGTTAAAAAACAAAAAAGTTTTCCATACAACGGGACAATTTTCGCTATATGATTTAAAAAAAATTTCATACTCTCGGGTACTTATGTACGCCGATGATGTTAAATTATGTCTTTCTTATAATGAGCCTACCTGTCATGACCTATTACAGGCTGATCTGAACTCACTACAGTCTTGGTGTTTGCTGAATTTGCTTTTGCTCAATTGTTCTAAATGTAAGTATGTATGACTTTTCATCGTAGTAAACCTCATTTGTTTACTTACTCGATTGATAACGTCCAATTAGAACGTGTCTCACTTTTTAACGACCTAGGTGTTCTTTTCGATCCTAAACTCTGTTTCATCCAACATATCTCTACTGTCGTTAATAAGGCGAAACGTGTTTTTGGATTCATTAAACGCTGGTCTAAAGAATTCAATGACCCTTATATCACCAAACTTCTTTTCACGTCACTTGTACGTCCTATTCTCGAATACTGCTGTTGCGTATGGTCTCCACAATACAAGAAATATCAAGATCGCATTGAATCAGTACAGAAGCAATTTCTCCTCTTTGCGCTTCGTGGCCTGAATTGGAATCGTAATGTCAGACTACCGTCATACCATGATAGGCTCGCACTTATTGACCTTCCATCTCTGTCCCAACGCAGGATTGTTTTAGGGACGGTTTTTCTTCATAAGCTTGTTGTTGGTTTAATTGACTCTTCAGACCTACTCAATCGGATTTGTTTTAGTGTACCACGACGTACTACCAGAAACTATGTCCCTTTAACTTTGCATAGATGCACAACTAACTATGCACTTCATGATGCGTTTCGTGTATTATGTACTAATTATAATAATCTTTATCACGTCCTCTCACCTGAAATTTCTATCTCGACACTTAACTCAAAAATTCTGCACTACCTACATGGAACTGAGAACGTCAGTTTGCTTTTTTTTTTTATCTTCTTATTAATGAAGTTTTTTTAAATTAATTATTTTGTATTTGTTATATTATATGTATTTTTTTTTATATTATATTATTATTTTGCTTTTTTTTCTCTTCTCCATGAATGAAGTTTTTTTTTTCCAATTTTATAATTATTTTGTTATTTTTATATTATTTTTATATTTTATTGATATATATAATTTTATTATTTTTTTGTTTTTATTTTATAAATTTTTCTTGTATTTTTATCTACCTATTACTTAAATAACAGATATTTGTTATTAAATAAATGAATAAATAAATGCTCTTTTTTAGTGAATCTAATCATAAACTAAGTAAAAGAAACGAAAAAAAAAATGGTTCCTTTCAAAAATATTCAATATTGATTTCTATGCATAGATTTAAAAAAGAATTTAAAATCATCCATTGAAATGTTCTTTTTTAGTGTATGTACTCATAAAGTAACTAAAAGAAACAAAAAACATGGTTCATTTTACAAATATTCAATATTGATTTCTATGCATAGATTTAAAAAAAATCTAAAATCATCCATTGAATATTCTTTTATAGTGAATGTAATCATAAACTAAATAAAAGAAACAAAAAATATGGTTGTTTTTAAAAATATTCAATATTGATTTTCATGCAAAGATTTATAAAAAAACAAAAATCATCCATTGAAATGTTCTTTTGTAGTGTATGTTATTATAAACTAACTAAAAGAAAGAAATATATTTTCCTTTTTAAAAATATTCAGGGCTAAAAATATATAAAGATGAGTAAATGGGTGAAATTTTTCAAAATTTATAAAAAAAAATCAAAAATCATCCATTGAAAAGCTCTTTTTTAATGAATGTAATCATAAACTAACTAAAAGAAACAAAAAAACATGGTTCTTTTGAAATATATTCAATATTGATTTTCATGCATAATTTAAAAAAAAAATTTTAATCATCCATTGAAATGTTCTTTTGTATTGTAAATCACCATAAACTAACTAAAAGATAAACTAACTAAAGATATTCAATATTGATTTTTATGCTAAGGCTGAAGAATATATAAAAACAGGCAAGGGCGGCATAGTAGAGTATTCTCAACTATATAATACCCTGTACACACATACCTATGTTTATGACATGTTAAACTTTCGCCGACAGCCAAAGCAGTGTACCACGTTATGGATTGTATATTTGGTAAGGTAAGGCAGGGCTCAATGTTGGATTTTGTTACAAAGCATTGCTGCAAAATTTTAGTTTGTTGGTATGCAGTTTTAAAGAGGTATGTTAACAGAGTAAGCATACAAAATTTCAGCATTTTGGTTAAAAAACAAAAAAGTTTTCCAAACAACGGGTCAAGTTTGGCTATAAAAGGGCGTGGCCATACCCACTTTTAGTCAAAGTAGTTTTCGTGCGTCCCTAACAACATAACTGTAAGGTTTCAAGTCAATTGGTTAAAAAACAAAACAATTTTCCATACAACGGTTCAAGTTTCGCTATAAGTGGGCATGGCTACGCCCACTTTTGGTCAAAATAGTTTTCATTCCTCCCTAAGAACATAACTGTAAAGTTTCAAGTCAATTGGTTAAAAACAAAAAAAATGTCTTCTCGTCCTCTTCTTCATTTTGTATGGGAGCTACCAGTTCCAGTTTCCTTTCAATGAAACTTTCAGGCATTTAGTCGGACTATGTAAAACTACTATGTTTAAAATTTCAGCACTCTGTCGTACAAAACAAAAAAGTTTTCCATACAACGATTCAAGTTTTGTTCACTTTTCTTCTTCTTTTCGTATGGGAGCTACCTGTTCCAATAATCCGATCATGCTGGTTCCGACGAATGATTCATCGTAATAAATTCTAAGACTCTGTGCAAAGTTTCAGCATGATAGCTTCAAAACTGAGGGATTAGTTTGCATTAATACAGACAGACCGACAGACAGACGGACATGACTAAATCAACTCGTCTTGTCGTCCTGATCAAGAATATATATACTTTATATAGTCGGAAATTAATATTTCGATCTGTTACAAGATTGCACAAATAAGAAGTGTCTGTGCAAAATTTCAGGTCGATATCTTAAAAACTGTGGGAGGAGATTGCATAAATACAGGCAGACGGACGGACAGACTCACATGGCTAAATCAACTCGTCTTATTGTCCTGATCAAAAATATATATACTTTATATAGTCGCATGTGATTATTTCTATGAGTTACAAACTTCAGCACAAACTTATAATACTATTCACTAACGTGAAGAGTATAATGACCTTTGGTTGTACTCGATGGGCGGGAAGGAATGAGCGTGGCAAAAATTCCTTTAAACATGATCTAGTGTTCGCCACACGTTTATCGTCCGAATTTCAAGTCTTTAGCTCTTATAGTTTTCGAGAACCATTGGTGAGGATGGACGGACGGACAGACAGGGCTATATCAATTCGTCTTGTTATCCTGATCAAGAATATATATACTTTATAGGGTCCCCCTCGCCTTCTTCTATGAGTTACCTACAAACCGTCTCAAACACCGTGTGTGCACAGGGTATAATGAATAAATGGAAGAAATTTAAAACATTTTTTTTTAAATCAATAATCCATAAAAAAAAATCGTTCTTTTTAAAAATATTCAATATTAATTTGTATGCATAGATTTAAAAAAAAAAAATCTAAACTTATACATTAATATATTCTTTTTTAATAAACAGAAAAACCCGGTTCATTTTAAAAAATATTTAATATTTATTTTTATGCTCAGCGCTGAAAAAATATAAAAATTAATATATGGGAGAAATTTTTAAAAATTTAAAAAAAAAAAATTAAAAAATCATCCATTGAAATGTTCTTTTGTAGTGTATGTCATCATAAACTAACTAAAAGAAACAAAAAAACATGGTTCTTTTTAAAGATATTCAATAGTGATTTTTATGCATAGATTTAAAAAAAAAAATCTAAAGTCATCAATTGAAATATTCTTTTATACTGAATGTTATCATAAACCAACTAAAAGAAACAAAAAAACATGGTTCATTTCAAAAATATTCAATACTGATTTTTCTGCTCAGCGCTAAGAATATATAAAAATTAATATATGGGAGAAATTTTTAAAAATTAAAAAAAAATTAAAAATCATCCACTGAAATGTTGTTTTGTAGTGTCATAAACTAACTAAAGAAAACAAAAAAAACATGGTTCCTTTTAAAAATATTCAAATTTAATTTTTATGAACAGATTTAAAAAAAAATTTTAAATCATCATAAACTAAACTAAAAACTAAAAGAAACAAAAAAACATGGTTCGTATTTCAAATATTCAATAATGATTTTTATTCATAGATTTTAAAAAATCTAAAACCATCCATTGAAATATTCTTTTATAGTTTATAACAAAGGAAATAAACAAAAAAACATGGTTCGTTTTAAAAATATTCAATATTAATTTTTATGCATAGATTTAAAAAATATCAAATCATCCATTGAAATGTTATTTTGTAAGGTATGTAATCATAAACTAACTAAAAGAAACAAAAAAACATGGTTCCTTTTACAAATATTCAATATTGATTTGTATGCAAAGATTTAAAAAAAAACTAAAATCATCCATTAAAATATTCTTTTATAGTGAATGTACTCATAAACTAACTAAAAGAAACAAAAAACATTTCATTTTACAAATATTCAATATTGATTTCATGCACAGATTAAAAAAAAATCTAAAATCATCCATTAAAATATTTTTTTATATTGTATGTAATCACAAACTAACTAAAAGAAACAAAAAACATGGTTCATTTTAAAAAATATTAAGTATTGATTTTTATGCTCAGCGCTGAGAAAATACAAAAATTAATATATGGGAGAAATTTTTAAAAATTTAAAAAAACAAAAAATCATCCATTGAAATGTTGTTTTGTAGTGTCATAAACTAACTAAAGAAAACAAAAAAAACATGGTTCCTTTTAAAAATATTCAAATTTAATTTTTATGAACAGATTTAAAAAAAAAATTTTAAATCATCATAAACTAAACTAAAAACTAAAAGAAACAAAAAAACATGGTTCGTATTTCAAATATTCAATAATGATTTTTATTCATAGATTTTAAAAAATCTAAAACCATCCATTGAAATATTCTTTTATAGTTTATAACAAAGGAAAAAAACAAAAAAACATGGTTCGTTTTAAAAATATTCAATATTAATTTTTATGCATAGATTTAAAAAATATCAAATCATCCATTGAAATGTTATTTTGTGAGGTATGTAATCATAAACTAACTAAAAGAAACAAAAAAACATGGTTCCTTTTACAAATATTCAATATTGATTTGTATGCAAAGATTTAAAAAAAAACTAAAATCATCCATTAAAATATTCTTTTATAGTGAATGTACTCATAAACTAACTAAAAGAAACAAAAAACATGGTTCATCTTACAAATATTGAATATTGATTTTTATGCATAGATTTAAAAAAAAACCGAAATCATCTATTGAAATGTTATTTTGTAGTGTATGTCGTCATAAACTAACTAAATGAAACAAAAAAACATGGTTCTTTTTAAAGATATTCAATATGCATAGATTTAAAAAAAAATCTAAAATCATTCATTAAAATGTTCTTTTCTAGTGATTGTAATCATAAACTAACTAACCGAAACAAAAAAAAACATGGTTCCTTTTAAAATATTCAATTTTAATTTTTGTGCATATATTGTACTTTTGTAGTGTATGTAATCATAAACTAACTAAAAGAAACAAAAAATCATGGTTCCTTTTTAAAAATATTCAATTTATTTTTAATGCATAGATTTAAAAAAAATCTAAAATCATCCACTGAAATGTTATTTTGTAATGTTTGTAATCATAAACAAACTAACAGAATAAAAAACAGTAAGGGCGGTATAGTCGAGTATACTCGACAAAATAAACCCTGCACGAATGGTAGGCGGTGCCACTCCCTTAATCTACAAAAACAAATTGATCTGACGTTGCCTATTTAAATAGTGTTGAAAATATCAAGAAAATCGGTCAAAAAATTTAATTTTGTTGGCCTCTGAGGGGTAGCCATCAAAGAGAGGGGAAATTTGTGGTAGGCAGTTTTTAAGATGTATTATTTGTTAGCTTTTTTTAAGAAAGAATACTAGGAGTGGAGAAATTAAGGGGAGGGGGTAAAATTGTGGTTTGCTGTTTTGTAGAGTTACTCATTCTGAGTCTACATACCGACTTTCATTTTTCTAACTCTTTGGATGTTTGAGTTATAGCATTTTCAAAAAGAGGGTGGTGCTGAATGGTCGGCAAGGAGTGGGCGTGGAACAAAACCATTCAAACTTGATCTGCTGCCGAGCATCACGAGTCTACCCTCCAAATTCAAGTCTCTAGCTATTATAGTTTCTGAGAACCATTAGTTAGGACAGAGGACGAACGGACAGACGGAGAGACGGACAGTCACTCGGACGTGGCTTAATCAATTTCTCTTGTCGTCCCGATCAAGAATATATATACTTTATGGGGTCCCCCTCCCCTCCTTAAAAGCGTTACACACATTTGGCTTTTGCACAAACACCCTATGATAACCCAGTATGTGTACAGGGTATAAACATGGTTCCTTTTAAATGTATTCAATATTAAATTTTTTTGCATAGATTTAAAAAGAAAAACAAAAACCATCCATTGAAATGCACTTTTGTAGTGTTTGTAATCATAAACTTATTAAATGAAACAAAAAACATGGTTCCTTTTAAAATATTCAATATTATATTTTATGCATAGATTTAAAAAAAAATAAAATACATCGATTGAAATGCTCTTTTAGAGTGAATATAATAATAAACTAACTAAAAGAAACAAAAAACCATAGTTCCTTTTAAAAATATTCAATATTAATTTTTATGCATCGATTTTAAAAAATCTAAAGTCATCCATTAAAATGTGCTTTTGTAGTGTATGTAATCATAAACTAAGTAAAAGAAACAAAAAATCATGGTTCCTTTTAAAAAATATTCAATTTTAATTTTTATGCATAAATTTAAAAAAAATATAAAATAGTCCTTTGAAATGTTCTTTTGAAGTGTATGTAATCATAAACTAACTAAAGGAAACAAAACCAGTAATGACGCTAACCGTACCGGAGATATGCAATTTATTGAGTTTTGGTAAAAGTGGTCGTAACCATTCCCATTTTTTTCAAAATAGTTTTAATGCCTCCCCAAGAACATAACTGTGAAGTTTCATGTCAATTGGTTAAGAAACAAAAAAGTTTTCCATACAACGACATGAATATTGCTTTTCTTCCTCTTCTTCATTTTGTATGGCAGGTACCAGTTCCAGTTGCCCGATCTCAATGAAACTTTCAGGCATTATGTCGGACTATGTTAAACTACTATGTTTGAAATTTCAGCCCTCTATGTTCCAAAACAAAAAAGTTTTCCATATATCGATTCAAATTTGTTTTTCTTCTTCATTTCGTATGGGGGCCTGGTAGCCCTGGTAGCCAATAATCCGATATGGCCGGTTCCGACCAATGATTTGACCACACTTTAGAGAAGACTCTGTGCAAAATTTCAGCTCGATATCTTCAAAACTGTGGGAGGAGATAGCATATTCACAGACAGACGCACAGACGGACATGGCTACATCAACTCGTCTTGTCGAGCTGATCAACAATATATATACTTTATGGGGCCCCCCTCCCCTCCTTCTTGCTGTTACAAACTTCATGACAAAGTTATAATACTATTCACTTGCATGAAGAGTATAACGAAAAATCATCTATTCAAATGAACTTTTTTAGTGAACTTTATCATAAACTTACTAAAAGAAACAAAAAAACATGGGTGCTTTTAAAACACTAATATTAATGTTTTTGCATAGATTTAAAAAAAATCTAAAATCATCAATTGGAATGCTCTTTTTTGGTGTATGTAATTATAAACTAACTAAAAGAAACAAAAAAAAAACGTGGTTGTTTTCATAAATATTCAATATTAATTTTTATGCATATATTTAAAAAAAAATCTAGAAACTAACTAAAAGAAACAAAAAACATGGTTCATTTTACAAATATTGAATATTGATTTTTATGCATAAATTTAAAAAAAAATCTGAAATCATCTATTGAAATTTTCTTTTGTAGTGTATGTCATCATAAACTAACTAAAAGAAACAAAAAAACATGGTTCTTTTTAAAGATATTCAATATGCATAGATTCAAAAAAAAATCTAAAATCATCCATTGAAATGCTCTTTTTTGGTGTATGTAAATATAAACTAACTAAAAGAAACAAAAAAAAACATGGTTGTTTTCATAAATATTCAATATTAATTTTTATGCATAGATTTAAAAAAAATCTAGGAACTAACTAAAAGAAACAAAAAACAAAAAAACATGGTTAATTTTAAAAATATTCAATACTGATTTTTATGCAACGATTTAAAAAAAATCTAAAATCATCTATTGAAATGTTCTTTTGTAGTGTATGTTATCATAAACCAACTAAAAGAAACAAAAAAACATGGTTCATTTTAAAAATATTCAATACTGATTTTTATGCTCAGCGCTAAGAATATATAAAAATTAATATATGGGAGAAATTTTTAAAAATTTTAGAAAAAAATAAAAATCATCCACTGAAATGCTCGTTTTTAGTGAATGTAATCATAAGCTAACTTATTAAAGGAAAAAACAAACATGGTTCCTTTTTAAGATATTCAATATTGATTTTTATGCATGATTTAAAAAAAAATCTCAAATCATCCATTGGATGTTCTTTTGTAGTGTATGTAACCATAAACTAAGTAAAAAAAAAAAACATGGTTCGTTTTACAAATATTCAATATAGATTTTTATGCATAGATTTAAAAAAAAATCTCAAATCATCCATTGAAATGTTATTTTGTAAGGTATGTAATCATAAACTAACTAAAAGAAACAAAAAAACATGGTTGCTTTTATAAATATTCAATATTGATTTGTATGCAAAGATTTAAAAAAAAACTAAATTCATCCATTAAAATATTCTTTTATAGTGAAAGTACTCATAAACTAACTGAAAGAAACAAAAAAGCATGGTTAATTTTACAAATATTGAATATTAATTTTAATGCATAGATTTAAAAAAAACCGAAATCATCTATTGAAATGTTATTTTGTAGTGTATGTCGTCATAAACTAACTAAATGAAACAAAAAAACATGGTTCTTTTTAAAGATATTCAATATGCATAGATTTAAAAAAAAAATCTAAAATCATTCATTGAAGTGTTCTTTTCTAGTGATTGTAATCATAAACTAACTAACCGAAACAAAAAAAACATGGTTCCTTTTAAAATATTCAATTTTAATTTTTGTGCATATATTGTACTTTTGTAGTGTATGTAATCATAAACTAACTAAAAGAAACAAAAAATCAAGGTTCCTTTTTAAAAATATTCAATTTATTTTTAATGAATAGATTTTAAAAAAATCTAAAATCATCCACTGAAATGTTATTTCGTAATGTTTGTAATCATAAACAAACTAACAGAATAAAAAACAGTAAGGGCGGTATAGTCGAGTATACTCGACAATATAAACCCTGCACGAATGGTAGGCGGTGCCACTCCCTCAATCTACAAAAACAAATTGATCTGACGTTGCCTATTTAAATAGTGTTGAAAATATCAAGAAAATCGGTCAAAAAATTTAATTTTGTTGGCCTCTGAGGGGTAGCCATCAAAGAGAGGGGAAATTTGTGGTATGCAGTTTTTAAGATGTATTATTTGTTAGCTTTTTTTAAGAAAGAATACTAGGAGTGGAGAAATTAAGGGGAGGGGGTAAAATTGTGGTTTGCTGTTTTGTAGAGTCTACATACCGACTTTCATTTTTCTAACTATTGGATTTGTGAGTTATAGCATATTCAAAAAGAGGGTGGTGCTGAATGGGCGGCAAGGAGTGGGCGTGGAACAAAACCATTCAAACTTGATCTGCTGCCGAGCATCACGAGTCTACCCTCCAAATTCAAGTCTCTAGCTATTATAGTTTCTGAGAAGCATTAGTTAGGACGGACGGACAGACGGAGAGATGGACAGTCACTCGGACGTGGCTTAATCAATTTCTCTTGTCGTCCCGATCAAGAATATATATACTTTATGGGGTCCCCCTCCCCTCCTTAAAAGCGTTACACACATTTGGCTTTTGCACAAACACCCTATGATAACCCAGTATGTGTACAGGGTATAAACATGGTTCCTTTTAAATGTATTCAATATTAAATTTTTTGCATAGATTTAAAAAGAAAAACAAAAACCATCCATTGAAATGCACTTTTGTAGTGTTTGTAATCATAAACTTATTAAATGAAACAAAAAACATGGTTCCTTTTAAAATATTCAATATTATATTTTATGCATAGATTTAAAAAAAAAT
Organism: Phortica okadai; assembly: GCA_034638295.1. NCBI lineage: Eukaryota > Metazoa > Arthropoda > Insecta > Diptera > Drosophilidae > Phortica > Phortica okadai. Next base: position 23,698,101 of record CM067851.1, on the reverse strand, counting down.
AAAATACATCGATTGAAATGCTCTTTTAGAGTGAATATAATAATAAACTAACTAAAAGAAACAAAAAACCATAGTTCCTTTTAAAAATATTCAATATTAATTTTTATGCATCGATTTTAAAAAATCTAAAGTCATCCATTAAAATGTGCTTTTGTAGTGTATGTAATCATAAACTAAGTAAAAGAAACAAAAAATCATGGTTCCTTTTAAAAAATATTCAATTTTAATTTTTATGCATAAATTTAAAAAATATATAAAATAGTCCTTTGAAATGTTCTTTTGAAGTGTATGTAATCATAAACTAACTAAAGGAAACAAAACCAGTAATGACGCTAACCGTACCGGAGATATGCAATTTATTGAGTTTTGGTAAAAGTGGTCGTAACCATTCCCATTTTTTTCAAAATAGTTTTAATGCCTCCCCAAGAACATAACTGTGAAGTTTCATGTCAATTGGTTAAGAAAAAAAAAAGTTTTCCATACAACGACGTGAATATTGCTTCTCTTCCTCTTCTTCATTTTGTATGGCAGGTACCAGTTCCAGTTGCCCGATCTCAATGAAACTTTCAGGCATTTAATCGAACCATATAAAACTACTAAGTTTAAAATTTCAGCCTCCTATCATACAAAACAAAAAAGTTTTCCATACAACGACGTTAAATCTTAAATTCTCTTCCTCTTCTTCATTTTGTATGGCAGCTACCAGTTCTAGTGGCCCGATATCAATGAAACTTTCAGGCATTATGTCGGACTATGTTAAACTACTATGTTTGAAATTTCAGCCCTCTATGTTCCAAAACAAAAAAGTTTTCCATATATCGATTCAAATTTGTTTTTCTTCTTCATTTCGTATGGGGGCTACCAGTTCCAATAATCCGATATGGCCGGTTCCGACCAATGATTTGACCACACTTTAGAGAAGACTCTGTGCAAAATTTCAGCTCGATATCTTCAAAACTGTGGGAGGAGATAGCATATTCACAGACAGACGGACAGACGAACATGGTTATATCAACTCGTCTGCAACTTGCTGTTACAAACTTCATGACAAAGTTATAATACTATTAACTTGCGTAAAGAGTATAATGAAAAATCATCTATTCAAATGAACTTTTTTAGTGAACTTTATCATAAACTTACTAAAAGAAACAAAAAAACATGGGTGCTTTTAAAACACTAATATTAATGTTTTTGCATAGATTTAAAAAAAATCTAAAATCATCCATTGGACTGCTCTTTTTTGGTGTATGTAATTATAAACTAACTAAATTAAAGGAAACAAAAAAAACATGGTTGATTTCATAAATATTCAATATTAATTTTTATGCATAGATTTAAAAAAAAATCTAGAAACTAACTAAAAGAAACAAAAAACATGGTTCATTTTACAAATATTGAATATTGATTTTTATGCATAGATTTCAAAAAAATCTGAAATCATCTATTGAAATGTTCTTTTGTAGTGTATGTCATCATAAACTAACTAAAAGAGACAAAAAAACATGGTTCTTTTTAAAGATATTCAATATGCATTGATTTAAAAAAAAATCTAAAATCATCCATTGAAATGCTCTTTTTTGGTGTATGTAAATATAAACTAACTAAAAGAAACAAAAAAAACATGTTTGTTTTCATAAATATTCAATATTAATTTTTATGCATAGATTTAAAAAAAATCTAGAAACTAACTAAAAGAAACAAAAAACATGGTTAATTTTACAAATATTGAATATTGATTTTTATGCATAGATTTCAAAAAAATCTGAAATCATCTATTGAAATGTTCTTTTGTAGTGTATGTCATCATAAACTTACTAAAAGAGACAAAAAAACATGGTTCTTTTTAAAGATATTCAATATGCATAGATTCAAAAAAAAAATCTGAAATCATCTATTGAAATGTTCTTTTGTAGTGTATGTCATCATAAACTAACTAAAAGAGACAAAAAAAACATGGTTCTTTTTAAAGATATTCAATATGCATAGATTTAAAAAAAAATCTAAAATCATCCATTGAAATGCTCTTTTTTGGTGTATGTAAATATAAACTAACTAAAAGAAACAAAAAAAACATGGTTGTTTTCATAAATATTCAATATTAATTTTTATGCATAGATTTAAAAAAAATCTAGAAACTAACTAAAAGAAACAAAAAACATGGTTAATTTTACAAATATTGAATATTGATTTTTATGCATAGATTTCAAAAAAATCTGAAATCATCTATTGAAATGTTATTTTGTAGTGTATGTCACCATAAACTAACTAAAAGAGACAAAAAAACATGTTTCGTTTTAAAGATATTCAATATGCATAGATTTAAAAAAAAATCTAAAATCATTCATTGAAATGTTCTTTTCTAGTGATTGTAATCATAAACTAACTAACCGAAACAAAAAAAAAACATGGTTCCTTTTAAAATATTCAATTTTAATTTTTGTGCATATATTGTACTTTTGTAGTGTATGTAATCATAAACTAACTAAAAAAAACAAAAAAATCATGGTTCCTTTTAAAAAATATTCAATTTATTTTTAATGCATAGATTTTAAAAAAAATCTAAAATCATCCACTGAAATGTTATTTTGTAATGTTTGTAATCATAAACAAACTTAAAAAAAAAAAAAATCAGTAAACAGCGGTATAGTCGAGTATACTCGACAATACAAACCCTTCACAAATGGTAGGCGGTGCCACTCCCTCAATCTACAAAAACATATTGATCTGACGTTGCTTATTTAAATAGTGTTGAAAATATCAAGAAAATCGGTCAAAAAATGTGGATTCTACTAAAAATTTAATTTTGTCGGCCTTTGAGGGGTAGCCATCAAAGAGAGGGGAAATTTGTGGTATGCAGTTTTTAAGATGTATTATTTGCTGTGGGGATATAGCTTTTTTAAGAAAAATACTAGGGGTGGAGAAATTAAGGGGAGTGGGTAAAATTGTGGTTTGCAGTTTTGTAGAGTTACTCATTCTGAGTCTACATACCTACTTTCATTTTTCTAACTCTTTGGGTGTTTGAGTTATAGCATTTTCAAAAAGAGGGTGGTGCTGAATGGTCGGCAAGGAGTGGACGTGGAACAAAACCATTCAAACTTGATCTGCTGCCGAGCATCACGATTCTACCCACCAAATTTCAAATCGCTAGCTCTTATAGTTTCCGAGAACCATTAGAGAGGACGGACGGACGGAGAGACGGACAGACGGACAGTCGGACGTACGTGGCTTAATCAATTTCTCTTGTCGTCCCGATCAAGAATATATATACTTTATGGGGTCCCCCTCCCCTCCTTCACAGCGTTACATACATTTGGCTTTTGCGCAAACACAATATACACAGTATGTGTACAGGGTATAAACATTGTTCCTTTTAAATGTATTCAATATTAAATTTTTTGCATAGATTCAAAAAAATAAAAAACCATCCATTAAAATGCTCTTTTGGAGTGAATGTAATCATAAACTAACTAAAAGAAACAAAGAAAGGAAACAAAACCAGTAAGGACGCTAACTTCAGCAAGGCTGAAGCTTAAATACTCTTCACGCTTATTTCTTATGCCACACTTATTTTTTTGACTGAATATATTTTCACTTCATCTAATTAGCCTATATACAAATTTTCAGTGTTTTTGCTTATTGGGTACCGGAGATATGCAATTTATTGAATTTTGGTAAAAGTGGGCGTAACCATGCCCATTTTTTCAAATTCGATTTAATGCCTCCCCAAGAACATAACTGTGAAGTTTCATGTCAATTGGTTAAGAAACAAAAAAGTTTTCCATACAACGACATCAATATTGCTTCTCTTCCTCTTCGTCATTTTGTATGGCAGGTACCAGTTCCAGTTGCCCGATCTCAATGAAACTTTCAGGCATTTAATCGAACCATATAAAACTACTAAGTTTAAAATTTCAGCCTCCTATCATACAAAACAAAAAAGTTTTCCATACAACGACGTTAAATCTTAAATTCTCTTCCTCTTCTTCATTTTGTATGGCAGCTACCAGTTCTAGTGGCCCGATATCAATGAAACTTTCAGGCATTATGTCGGACTATGTTAAACTACTATGTTTGAAATTTCAGCCCTCTATGTTCCAAAACAAAAAAGTTTTCCATATATCGATTCAAATTTGTTTTTCTTCTTCATTTCGTATGGGGGCTACCAGTTCCAATAATCCGATATGGCCGGTTCCGACCAATGATTTGACCACACTTTAGAGAAGACTCTGTGCAAAATTTCAGCTCGATATCTTCAAAACTGTGGGAGGAGATAGCATATTCACAGACAGACGGACAGACGAACATGGCTATATCAACTCGTCTTGTCGAGCTGATCAACAATATATATACTTTATGGGGCCCCCCCTCCCCTCCTTCTTGCTGTTACAAACTTCATGACAAAGTTATAATACTATTAACTTGCGTAAAGAGTATAATGAAAAATCATCTATTCAAATGAACTTTTTTAGTGAACTTTATCATAAACTTACTAAAAGAAACAAAAAAACATGGGTGCTTTTAAAACACTAATATTAATGTTTTTGCATAGATTTAAAAAAAATCTAAAATCATCCATTGGACTGCTCTTTTTTGGTGTATGTAATTATAAACTAACTAAATTAAAGGAAACAAAAAAAACATGGTTGATTTCATAAATATTCAATATTAATTTTTATGCATAGATTTAAAAAAAAATCTAGAAACTAACTAAAAGAAACAAAAAACATGGTTCATTTTACAAATATTGAATATTGATTTTTATGCATAGATTTCAAAAAAATCTGAAATCATCTATTGAAATGTTCTTTTGTAGTGTATGTCATCATAAACTAACTAAAAGAGACAAAAAAACATGGTTCTTTTTAAAGATATTCAATATGCATAGATTTAAAAAAAAATCTAAAATCATCCATTGAAATGCTCTTTTTTTGTGTATGTAAATATAAACTAACTAAAAGAAACAAAAAAAACATGGTTGTTTTCATAAATATTCAATATTAATTTTTATGCATAGATTTAAAAAAAATCTAGAAACTAACTAAAAGAAACAAAAAACATGGTTAATTTTACAAATATTGAATATTGATTTTTATGCATAGATTTCAAAAAAATCTGAAATCATCTATTGAAATGTTCTTTTGTAGTGTATGCCATCATAAACTAACTAAAAGAGACAAAAAAACATGGTTCTTTTTAAAGATATTCAATATGCATAGATTCAAAAAAAAAATCTGAAATCATCTATTGAAATGTTCTTTTGTAGTGTATGTCATCATAAACTAACTAAAAGAGACAAAAAAACATGGTTCTTTTTAAAGATATTCAATATGCATAGATTTAAAAAAAAAACTAAAATCATCCATTGAAATGCTCTTTTTTGGTGTATGTAAATATAAACTAACTAAAAGAAACAAAAAAAACATGGTTGTTTTCATAAATATTCAATATTAATTTTTATGCATAGATTTAAAAAAAATCTAGAAACTAACTAAAAGAAACAAAAACCAATAAGGGCGGTATAGTCGAGTATACTCGACAATATAATACCCTGCACACATGGTAGGCGCTGCCACACCTTCAAGTTACAAAAACATATTGATCTGACGTCGCATATTCAAATAGTGTTCAAAATATCAAGAAAATCGGTCAAAAAATGTGGATTTTACGAAAAATTTAAGTTTGTCGGCCTCTGAGGGGTAGCCATCAAAGAGGGGGGAAGTTTGTGGTATGCAGTTTTTAAGATGTGTTATCACTGAGCTTGTATACAAATTTTCAGGCTCGTACCTTTGTTAATTTTGGAGATATAGCAATTTTTAGAAACTAACTTGGGGAGGGGTAATAAAAAGCAGGGGGGGATTTTGTGGTATGCAGTTTTGTAGGGCTATACATACTGAGTCTACATACCGATTTTCATGTTTCTATCTCTTTGGATGTTTGAGTTATAGGTATTTAAAAAAGTGGGTGTGGCTGGATGGGCGGGAAGGAGTGGGCGTGGCAAAAAAAAAAAATAAACTTGATCTGCTGCTGAGCATCACGAGTCTACCCTCCAAATTTCAAGTCTCTAGCTCTTATAGTTTCCGAGAACCGTTGGTGAGGACGGACGGACGGACATGGCTCAATCAATTTCTCTTGTCGTCGTGATCAAGAATATATATACTTTATGGGGTCCCCCTCCCCTCCTTCTGTGCGTTACATACATTTCGCTCAAACAAACACAATATACCCTGTACACATACTGTGTATAAACATGGTTAATTTTACAAATATTGAATATTGATTTTTATGCATAGATTTCAAAAAAATCTGAAATCATCTATTGAAATGTTCTTTTGTAGTGTATGTCATCATAAACTAACTAAAAGAGACAAAAAAAACATGGTTCTTTTTAAAGATATTCAATATGCATAGATTTAAAAAAAAATCTAAAATCATCCATTGAAATGCTCTTTTTTGGTGTATGTAAATATAAACTAACTAAAAGAAACAAAAAAAACATGGTTGTTTTCATAAATATTCAATATTAATTTTTATGCATAGATTTAAAAAAAATCTAGAAACTAACTAAAAGAAACAAAAAACATGGTTAATTTTACAAATATTGAATATTGATTTTTATGCATAGATTTCAAAAAAATCTGAAATCATCTATTGAAATGTTATTTTGTAGTGTATGTCACCATAAACTAACTAAAAGAGACAAAAAAACATGTTTCTTTTTAAAGATATTCAATATGCATAGATTTAAAAAAAAATCTAAAATCATTCATTGAAATGTTCTTTTCTAGTGATTGTAATCATAAACTAACTAACCGAAACAAAAAAAAAAACATGGTTCCTTTTAAAATATTCAATTTTAATTTTTGTGCATATATTGTACTTTTGTAGTGTATGTAATCATAAACTAACTAAAAAAAACAAAAAAATCATGGTTCCTTTTAAAAAATATTCAATTTATTTTTAATGCATAGATTTTAAAAAAATCTAAAATCATCCACTGAAATGTTATTTTGTAATGTTTGTAATCATAAACAAACTTAAAAAAAAAAAAAATCAGTAAACAGCGGTATAGTCGAGTATACTCGACAATACAAACCCTTCACAAATGGTAGGCGGTGCCACTCCCTCAATCTACAAAAACATATTGATCTGACGTTGCTTATTTAAATAGTGTTGAAAATATCAAGAAAATCGGTCAAAAAATGTGGATTCTACTAAAAATTTAATTTTGTCGGCCTTTGAGGGGTAGCCATCAAAGAGAGGGGAAATTTGTGGTATGCAGTTTTTAAGATGTATTATTTGCTGTGGGGATATAGCTTTTTTAAGAAAAATACTAGGGGTGGAGAAATTAAGGGGAGTGGGTAAAATTGTGGTTTGCAGTTTTGTAGAGTTACTCATTCTGAGTCTACATACCTACTTTCATTTTTCTAACTCTTTGGATGTTTGAGTTATAGCATTTTCAAAAAGAGGGTGGTGCTGAATGGTCGGCAAGGAGTGGACGTGGAACAAAACCATTCAAACTTGATCTGCTGCCGAGCATCACGATTCTACCCACCAAATTTCAAGTCTCTAGCTCTTATAGTTTCCGAGAACCGTTGGTGAGGACGGACGGACGGACAGTCGGACGTACGTGGCTTAATCAATTTCTCTTGTCGTCCCGATCAAGAATATATATACTTTATGGGGTCCCCCTCCCCTCCTTCACAGCGTTACATACATTTGGCTTTTGCGCAAACACAATATACACAGTATGTGTACAGGGTATAAACATTGTTCCTTTTAAATGTATTCAATATTAAATTTTTTGCATAGATTCAAAAAAATAAAAAACCATCCATTAAAATGCTCTTTTGGAGTGAATGTAATCATAAACTAACTAAAAGAAACAAAGAAAGGAAACAAAACCAGTAAGGACGCTAACTTCAGCAAGGCTGAAGCTTAAATACTCTTCACGCTTATTTCTTATGCCACACTTATTTTTTTGACTGAATATATTTTCACTTCATCTAATTAGCCTATACACAAATTTTCAGTGTTTTTGCTTATTGGGTACCGGAGATATGCAATTTATTGAATTTTGGTAAAAGTGGGCGTAACCATGCCCATTTTTTCAAATTCGATTTAATGCCTCCCCAAGAACATAACTGTGAAGTTTCATGTCAATTGGTTGAGAAACAAAAAAGATTTCCATACAACGACATGAATATTGTTTCTCTTCCTCTTCTTCATTTTGCATGGCAGGTACCAGTTCCAGTTGCCCGATCTCAATGAAACTTTCAGGCATTTAATCGAACTATATAAAACTACTAAGTTTAAAATTTCACCCTCCTATCATACAAAACAAAAAATTTTTCCATACAACGACGTTAAATCTTAATTTCTCTTCCTCTTCTTCATTTTGTATGGCAGCTACCAGTTCTAGTGGCCCGATCTCAATGAAGGCATTTCAGGCATTATGTCGGACTATGTTAAACTACTATGTTTGAAATTTCAGCCCTCCATCTTCCAAAACAAAAAAGTTTTCCATATATCGATTCAAATTTGTTTTTCTTCTCCATTTCGTATGGGGGCTACCAGTTCCAATAATCCGATATGGCCGGTTCCGACCAATGATTTGACCACACATTAGAGAAGACTCCCTGCAAAATTTCAGCTCGATATCTTCAAAACTGTGGGAGGAGATAGCATATTCTCTGACAGACGGACTGACGGACATGGCTATATCAACTCGTCTTGTCGAGCTGATCAAGAATATATATACTTTATGGGGTCCCCCTCCCCTCCTTCTTGCTGTTACAAACTTCAGGACAAAGTTATAATACTATTCATTTGCGTGAAGAGTATAAACATGGTGCCTTTTAAAACTATTCAATATTAATGTTTATGCATAGATTAAAACAAAAAAAAAAAATCAAAAATCATCTATTGTAATGCTCTTTTTTAGTGATTGTAATCATAAACTAACTAAACGAAACAAAAAGACATGCTTCCTTCTAAAACTATTCATTATTAATTTTTATGCAAAGATATAAAAAAAAACAAAAATCATCCATTGAAATGCTCTTTTTTAGTGAAAAAGTAACATAAACTAACTAAAAGAAACAAAAAATCATGGTTCCTTTTAAAAAGATTCAATTTTAATTTTTATTCATAGATTTTAAAAAAATATATAAAATCATCCATTGAAATCCCCTTTTTTAGTGATTGTTATCATAAACTAACTTAAAGAAACAAAAAAACATGGTTCTTATTAAAAATATTCAATATTAATTTTAATGCATTATTTTTATGAAAAAAAAAAACATGGTTCCTTTTAAAAATATTCAATATTAAATTTATGCATAAATTAAAAAAAAAATTAAAAATCATCTATTGAAATGAACTTTTTTAGTGAACGTTATCATAAACTAACTAAAAGAAACAAAAAACATGGGTGCTATTAAAACACTAATATTTATGTTTTTGCATAGATTTAAAAAAAATCTAAAATCATCCATTGGAATGCTCTTTTTTGGTGTATGTAATTATAAACTAACTAAAAGAAACAAAAAAAACATGGTTCTTTTCATAAATATTCAATATTAATTTTTATGCATAGATTTAAAAAAAATCTAGAGTCATCTATTGAAATGTTCTTTTCAAGTGTATGTAATCATAAACTAACTAAAAGAAACAAAAAACATGGTTATTTTTAATGATATTCAATAATGATTTTTATGCTTAGATTTTAAAAAATCTAAAACCATCCATTGAAATGTTCTTTCATAGTGTATGTAATCATAAACTAACTAAAAAAAACATGATTCCTCTTAAAAATATTCATTATTAATTTTTATGCATAGATTTTAATAAATTTAAAATCATCCATTGAAATGTTCTTTCATAGTGTATGTAATCATAAACTAACTAAAAGAAACAAAAAAACATGGTTCCTTTTTAATATATTCAATATTAATTTTTAAGGATAGATTTAAAAAAAAAATCAAAAATCATCCATTGAAATGCTCTTTTTTGGTGTATGTAATTATAAACTAACTAAAAGAAACAAAAAAAACATAGTTGTTTTCATAAATATTCAATATTAATTTTTATGCATAGATTTAAAAAAAATCTAGAGTCATCTATTGAAATGTTCTTTTCAAGTGTATGTAATCATAAACTAACTTAAAGAAACAAAAAACATGGTTATTTTTAATGATATTCAATAATGATTTTTATGCTTAGATTTTAAAAAATCTAAAACCATCCATTGAAATGTTCTTTTATGGTTTATGTTATCAGAAACTTACTAAAAGAAACAAAAAAAAACATTGTTCATTTTCAAAATATTCAATATTGATTTTTATGCTAATCGCTAAGATTATATAAAAATGAATATATGGGAGAAATTTTTAAAAATTTAAAAAAAAATATCAAAAATCATCCATTTAAAAAAGAGATCAGCTTGTACTAATCTTCTAGAATTTACTTGCTTAGTTAATCATGGTTTTGTGAAACACTCTCAAACCGATGTCATTTATACTGACTTTAGTAAAGCTTTTGACTCGGTTAACCACAATCTGCTCTTGTTCAAATTGTGTCTAATGGGTTTTCCTACGAGTCTTCTTCTTTTTTGGATTAAGTCGTATTTAACAGATAGAACTCAGCGGGTCTTGTTTAAATCTTCTAGGTCCGATCTTAGTCAAGTTTCCCCCAAGGCAGTCATATTGGTCCTCTTTTGTTCATTCTTTTCATTAATGATCTCCCCTCATCGATTTCATACTCTCGGGTACATATGTACGCCGATGATGTTAAATTGTGTCTTTCTTATAATGAGCCTACCTGTCATGACCTATTACAGGCTGATATGAACTCACTACAGTCTTGGTGTTTGCTGAATCTGCTTTTGCTCAATTGTTCTAAATGTAAGTATGTATGACTTTTCATCGTAGTAAACCTCATTTGTTTACTTACTCGATTGATAACGTCCAATTAGCACGTGTCTCACTTTTTAACGACCTAGGTGTTCTTTTCGATCCTAAACTCTGTTTCATCCAACATATCTCTACTGTCGTTAATAAGGCGAAAGGTGTTTTTGGATTCATTAAACGCTGGTCTGGTGTATTATGTACTAATTCTAATAATCTTTATCACGTCCTCTCACCTGAAATTTCTCTCTCGACACTTAACTCAAACATTCTGCACAACCTACATGGAACTGAGAACGTACATCGGCTTGGATAGTCGTTCTGGATGGTCGGATTGCGCTCTTCAGAATTAAAGTCTCTGACCACAAATGGCAGTGAGCAGGGGCATAGCCTGCATTATGCAAATAAATTTCCCCCCACCGTGTCAGAGACTTCTTAGAACTAATTTATCATTTTGCTTTTTTTTTATCTTCTTATTAATGAAGTTTTTTTTAAATTAATTATTTTGTATTTGTTATATTATATGTATTTTTCTTTATATTATATTATTATTTTGCTTTTTTTTTCTCTTCTCCATTAATGAAGTTTTTTTTTCCAATTTTATATTTTTTTTGAAATTTTTATATTATTTTTATATTTTATTGATATATATAATTTTATTATTTTTTTTTTATGAATTTTTTTTGTATTTTTATCTAACTATTACTTAAATAACAGATATTTGTTATTAAATAAATAAATAAATAAATGCTCTTTTTTAGTGAATCTAATCATAAACTAAGTAAAAGAAACGAAAAAAAAAAAAAAATGGTTCCTTTTAAAGATATTCAATATTGATTTTTATGCATAGATTTAAAAAAGAATTTAAAATCATCCATTGAAATGTTCTTTTTTAGTGTATGTACTCATGGTTCATTTTACAAATATTCAATATTGATTTCTATGCATAGATTTAAAAAAAATCTAGAAACTAACTAAAAGAAACAAAAAACATGGTTCATTTTACAAATATTGAATATTAATTTTTATGCATAGATTTCAAAAAAATCTGAAATCATCTATTGAAATGTTCTTTTGTAGTGTATGTCATCATAAACTAACTAAAAGAGACAAAAAAACATGGTTCTTTTTAAAGATATTCAATATGCATAGATTTAAAAAAAAATCTAAAATCATCCATTGAAATGCTCTTTTTTTTGTGTATGTAAATATAAACTAACTAAAAGAAACAAAAAAAACATGGTTGTTTTCATAAATATTCAATATTAATTTTTATGCATAGATTTAAAAAAAATCTAGAAACTAACTAAAAGAAACAAAAAACATGGTTAATTTTACAAATATTGAATATTGATTTTTATGCATAGATTTCAAAAAAATCTGAAATCATCTATTGAAATGTTATTTTGTAGTGTATGTCATCATAAACTAACTAAAAGAGACAAAAAAACATGGTTCTTTTTAAAGATATTCAATATGCATAGATTTAAAAAAAATCTAAAATCATCCATTGAAATGCTCTTTTTTGGTGTATGTAAATATAAACTAACTAAAAGAAACAAAAAAAACATGGTTGTTTTCATAAATATTCAATATTAATTTTTATGCATAGATTTAAAAAAAATCTAGAAACTAACTAAAAGAAACAAAAAACATGGTTAATTTTACAAATATTCAATAATGATTTTTATTCATAGATTTTAAAAAATCTAAAACCATCCATTGAAATATTCTTTTATAGTTTATAACAAAGGAAAAAAACAAAAAAACATGGTTCGTTTTAAAAATATTCAATATTAATTTTTATGCATAGATTTAAAAAATATCAAATCATCCATTGAAATGTTATTTTGTAAGGTATGTAATCATAAACTAACTAAAAGAAACAAAAAAACATGGTTCCTTTTACAAATATTCAATATTGATTTGTATGCAAAGATTTAAAAAAAAACTAAAATCATCCATTAAAATATTCTTTTATAGTGAATGTACTCATAAACTAACTAAAAGAAACAAAAAACATGGTTCATCTTACAAATATTGAATATTGATTTTTATGCATAGATTTCAAAAAAATCTGAAATCATCTATTGAAATGTTATTTTGTAGTGTATGTCATCATAAACTAACTAAAAGAGACAAAAAAACATGGTTCTTTTTAAAGATATTCAATATGCATAGATTTAAAAAAAATCTAAAATCATCCATTGAAATGCTCTTTTTTGGTGTATGTAAATATAAACTAACTAAAAGAAACAAAAAAAACATGGTTGTTTTCATAAATATTCAATATTAATTTTTATGCATAGATTTAAAAAAAATCTAGAAACTAACTAAAAGAAACAAAAAACATGGTTAATTTTACAAATATTGAATATTGATTTTTATGCATAGATTTCAAAAAAATCTGAAATCATCTATTGAAATGTTATTTTGTAGTATATGTCATCATAAACTAACTAAAAGAGACAAAAAATCATGCTTCTTTTTAAAGATATTCAATATGCAAAGATTTAAAAAAAAATCTGAAATCATTCATTGAACTGTTATTTTGTAATGTTTGTAATCATAAACAAACTTAAAAAAAAAAAAAATCAGTAAACAGCGGTATAGTCGAGTATACTCGACAATACAAACCCTGCACAAATGGTAGGCGGTGCCACTCCCTCAATCTACAAAAACATATTGATCTGACGTTGCTTATTTAAATAGTGTTGAAAATATCAAGAAAATCGGTCAAAAAATGTGGATTCTACTAAAAATTTAATTTTGTCGGCCTCTGAGGGGTAGCCATCAAAGAGAGGGGAAATTTGTGGTATGCAGTTTTTAAGATGTATTGTTTGCTGTGGGGATATAGCTTTTTTAAGAAAAATACTAGGGGTGGAGAAATTAAGGGGAGTCGGTAAAATTGTGGTTTGCAGTTTTGTAGAGTTACTCATTCTGAGTCTACATACCTACTTTCATTTTTCTAACTCTTTGGATGTTTGAGTTATAGCATTTTCAAAAAGAGGGTGGTGCTGAATGGTCGGCAAGGAGTGGGCGTGGAACAAAACCATTCAAACTTGATCTGCTGCCGAGCATCACGATTCTACCCACCAAATTTCAAATCGCTAGCTCTTATAGTTTCCGAGAACCATTGGTGAGGACGGACGGACGGACAGACGGAGAGATGGACAGTCGGACGTACGTGGCTTAATCAATTTCTCTTGTCGTCCCGATCAAGAATATATATACTTTATGGGGTCCCCCTCCCCTCCTTCACAGCGTTACATACATTTGGCTTTTGCGCAAACACAATATACACAGTATGTGTATAGGGTATAAACATGGTTCCTTTTAAATGTATTCAATATTAAAATTTTTGCATAGATTTAAAAAAATAAAAAACCATCCATTGAAATGCTCTTTTAGGGTGAATGTAATCATAAACTAACTAAAAGAAACAAAAAACCATAGTTCCTTTTAAAATATTCAATATTAATTTTTATGCATAGATTTTAAAAAATCTAAAGTCATCCATTGAAATGTACTTTTGTAGTGTATGTAATCATAAACTAACTAAAAGAAACAAAAAAAAATAGTTCCTTTTAAAAATATACAATATTAATATTTTAGGCATAGATTAAAAAAAAAAAAAAAAAACCATCCATTGAAATGCACTTTTGTAGTGTTTGTAATCATAAACTTACTAAATGAAACAAAAAAACATGGTTCCTTTTAAAATATTCAATATTATATCTTATGCATAGATTTAAAAAAAAAAAAAAAACATCCATTGAAATGCTCTTTTAGAGTGAATGTAATCATAAACTAACTAAAAGAAACAAAAAACCAAAGTTCCTTTTAAAATATTCAATATTAATTTTTATGCATAGATCTTAAAAAATCTAAAGTCATCCATTGAAATGTACTTTTGTAGTGTATGTAATCATAAACTAACTAAAAGAAACCAAAAATCATGGTTCCTTTTAAAAAAGATTCAATTTTAATTTTTATGCATAAATTTAAAAAAAATATAAAATAATCCATTCAAATGTTCTTTTGAAGTGTATGTAATCATAAACTAACTAAAGGAAACAAAACCAGTAAGGACGCTAACTTCAGCAAGGCTGAAGCTTAAATACTCTTCACGCTTATTTCTTATGCCACACTTATTTTTTTGACTGAATATATTTTCACTTCATCTAATTAGCCCATATACAAATTTTCAGTGTTTTTGCTTATTGGGTACCGGAGATATGCAATTTATTGAATTTTGGTAAAAGTGGTCGTAACCATGCCCATTTTTTTCATGTCAATTGGTTGAGAAACAAAAAAGATTTCCATACAACGACATGAATATTGCTTCTCTTCCTCTTCTTCATTTTGTATGGCAGGTACCAGTTCCAGTTGCCCGATCTCAATGAAACTTTCAGGCATTTAATCGAACTATATAAAACTACTAAGTTTAAAATTTCAGCCTCCTATCATACAAACCAAAAATTTTTCCATACAACGACGTTAAATCTTAATTTCTCTTCCTCTTCTTCATTTTGTATGGCAGCTACCAGTTCTAGTGGCCCGATCTTAATGAAGGCATTTCAGGCATTATGTCGGACTATGTTAAACTACTATGTTTGAAATTTCAGCCCTCTATCTTCCAAAACAAAAAAGTTTTCCATATATCGATTCAAATTTGTTTTTCTTCTTCATTTCGTATGGGGGCTACCAGTTCCAATAATCCGATATGGCCAGTTCCGACCAATGATTTGACCACACATTAGAGAAGACTCCCTGCAAAATTTCAGCTCGATATCTTCAAAACTGTGGGAGGAGATAGCATATTCTCTGACAGACGGACGGACAGACATGGCTATATCAACTCGTCTTGTCGAGCTGATCAAGAATATATATACTTTATGGGGTCCCCCTCCCCTAATTCTTGCTGTTACAAACTTCAGGACAAAGTTATAATACTATTCACTTGCATGAAGAGTATAAACATGGTGCCTTTTAAAACTATTCAATATTAATGTTTATGCATAGATTAAAACAAAAAAAAAATCAAAAATCATCTATTGTAATGCTCTTTTTTAGTGATTGTAATCATAAACTAACTAAAGGAAACAAAAAAAAAAAACATGCTTCCTTCTAAAACTATTCATTATTAATTTGTATGCAAAGATTTAAAAAAAAAACAAAAATCATACATTGAAATGCTCTTTTTTAGTGAAAAAGTAACATAAACTAACTAAAAGAAACAAAAAATCATGGTTCATTTTAAAAAGATTCATTTTAATTTTTATTCATAGATTTTAAAAATATTTAAAGTCATCCATTGAAATGTACTTTTGTAGTGTATGTAATCGTAAACTAACTAAAAGAAACAAAAAGTCATGGTTCCTTTTAAAAATATTCAATATTAAATTTAATGCACAGATTTTAAAAAAATATATAAAATCATCCATTGAAATCCTCTTTTTTAGCGATTGTTATCATAAACTAACTAAAAGAAACAAAAAAACATGGTTCTTATTAAAAATATTCAATATTAATTTTAGTGCATTATTTTTATGAAAAAAAAACATGGTTCCTTTTAAAAATATTCAATATTAAATTTATGCATAAATTAGAAAAAAAAATGAAAAATCATCTATTCAAATGATCTTTTTTAGTGAACGTTATCATAAACTAACTAAAAGAAACTAAAACCAGTAAGGACGCTATAGTCGAGTATACTCGACAATATAATACCCTGCATACACAGTAGGTGGTGAAACACCCTAAATCTACAAAAAAATGTTGATTTGACATCGCCCGATCGAATATTGTTCAAAATATCAAATAAATTGGTCAAAAAAAGTGGAATTTACGAAAAATTTGAGTTTGTAGGTCATTGAGGGGTAACTTTCGAACAGGGGGCAATTTTGTGGTATGCAGTTTTAAAGATATGTATTTACTGAGCTTGTATACAAAATTTCATGTTCATACCTTTATTAGTTTTGGAGATATTGCTTTTTACAGAAAACAACTGGGGGAGGGGAAATCAAGGGGAGGGGGAAAAATTGTGGTATGCAGTTTTGTAGAACTCTTCATGCCGAGTCTACATACCGACTTTCATGTTTCTATCTCTTCGGGTGTTCGAGTTATAACGTTTTCAAAAAGTGGGCGGTGCTGGTTGGGCGGGAAGGAGTGGGCGTGGCACTAAACCATTCAAACTTGATGGAGTGCCAAGCATTACGAGTCTACCCTCCAAATTTCAAGTCTCTAGCTTTTACAGTTTCCGAGAACCATTGGTGAATACAGACGGACGGACGGACGGACGGACGGACGGACAGACGGACAGGGCTCAATCGATTTCTCTTGTCATCCTGATCAAGAATATATACACTTTATGGGGTCCCCCTCCCCTCCTTCTATGCGTTACATACATTTCGTTCAAACAAACTTAATATACCCTGACACACTGTATGTGCAGGGTATAAACATGGGTGCTTTTAAAACACTAATATTAATGTTTTTGCATAGATTTAAAAAAAATCTAAAATCATCCATTGGAATGCTCTTTTGTAGTGTATGTTATTATAAACTAACTAAAAAAAACATGATTCCTCTTAAAAATATTCATTATTAATTTTTATGCATAGATTTTAATAAATTTAAAATCATCCATTGAAATGTTCTTTCATAGTGTATGTAATCATAAATTAACTAAAAGAAACAAAAAAACATGGTTCCTTTTTAATATATTCAATATTAATTTTAATGGATAGATTTAAAAAAAAATCAAAAATCATCCATTGAAATGCTCTTTTTTAGTGTATGTATTTATAAACTAACTAAAAGAAACAAAAAAAACATGGTTGTTTTCATAAATATTCAATATTAATTTTTATGCATAGATTTAAAAAATATCTAGAGTCATCTATTGAAATGTTCTTTTCAAGTGTATGTAATCATAAACTAACTAAAAGAAACAAAAAACATGGTTATTTTTAATGATATTCAATAATGATTTTTATGCTTAGATTTTAAAAAATCTAAAACCATCCATTGAAATGTTCTTTTATGGTTTATGTTATCAGAAACTTACTAAAAGAAACAAAAAAAAAACATTGTTCATTTTAAAAATATTCAATATTGATTTTTATGCTAATCGCTAAGATTATATAAAAATGAATATATGGGAGAAATTTTTAAAAATTTAAAAAAAAATATCAAAAATCATCCATTTAAAAAAGAGATCAGCTTGTACTAATCTTCTAGAATTTACTTGCTTAGTTAATCATGGTTTTGTGAAACACTCTCAAACCGATGTCATTTATACTGACTTTAGTAAAGCTTTTGACTCGGTTAACCACAATCTGCTCTTGTTCAAATTGTATCTAATGGGTTTTCCTACGAGTCTTCTTCTTTGGATTAAGTCGTATTTAACAGATAGAACTCAGCGGGTCTTGTTTAAATCTTCTAGGTCCGATCTTATTCAAGTTTCTTCTGGTGTCCCCCAAGCAAGTCATATTGGTCCTCTTTTGTTCATTCTTTTCATTAATGATCTCCCCTCATCGATTTCATACTCTCGGGTACATATGTACGCCGATGATGTTAAATTGTGTCTTTCTTATAATGAGCCTACCTGTCATGACCTATTACAGGCTGATATGAACTCACTACAGTCTTGGTGTTTGCTGAATTTGCTTTTGCTCAATTGTTCTAAATGTAAGTATGTATGACTTTTCATCGTAGTAAACCTCATTTGTTTACTTACTCGATTGATAACGTCCAATTAGAACGTGTCTCACTTTTTAACGACCTAGGTGTTCTTTTCGATCCTAAACTCTGTTTCATCCAACATATCTCTACTGTCGTTAATAAGGCGAAAGGTGTTTTTGGATTCATTAAACGCTGGTCTAAAGAATTCAATGACCCTTATATCACCAAACTTCTTTTCACGTCACTTGTACGTCCTATTCTCGAATACTGCTGTTGCGTATGGTCTCCACAATACAAGAAATATCAAGATCGCATTGAATCAGTTCAGAAGCAATTTCTCCTCTTTGCGCTTCGTGGCCTGAATTGGAATCGTAATGTCAGACTACCGTCATACCATGATAGGCTCGCACTTATTGACCTTCCATCTCTGTCCCAACGCAGGATTGTTTTAGGGACGGTTTTTCTTCATAAGCTTGTTGTTGGTTTAATTGACTCTTCAGACCTACTCAATCGGATTTGTTTTAGTGTACCACGACGTACTACCAGAAACTATGTCCCTTTAACTTTGCATAGATGCACAACTAACTATGCACTTCATGATGCGTTTCGTGTATTATGTACTAATTATAATAATCTTTATCATGTCCTCTCACCTGAAATTTCTCTCTCGACACTTAACTCAAACATTCTGCACAACCTACATGGAACTGAGAACGTACATCGGCTTGGATAGTCGTTCTGGATGGTCGGATTGCGCTCTTCAGAATTTAAGTCTCTGACCACAAATGGCAGTGAGCAGGGCCTTAGCATGCATTATGCAAATAAATTTCCCCCCACCGTGTCAGAGACTTCTTAGAATTAATTTATCATTTTGCTTTTTTTTTATCTTCTTATTAATGAAGTTTTTTTTTAAATTAATTATTTTGTATTTGTTATATTATATGTATTTTACTATATATTATATTATTATTTTGCTTTTTTTTTCTCTTCTCCATTAATGAAGTTTTTTTTTCCAATTTTATATTTTTTTTTGTAATTATTATATTATTTTTATATTTTATTGATATATATATAATTTTATTATTTTTTTGTTTTTTTTTTTATGATTTTTTTTTGTATTTTTATCTAACTATTACTTAAATAAGAGATATTTGTTATTAAATAAATAAATAAATAAATGCTCTTTTTTAGTGAATCTAATCATAAACTAAGTAAAAGAAACGAAAAAAAAATGGTTCCTTTTAAAGATATTCAATATTGATTGTTATGCATAGATTTAAAAAAGAATTTAAAATCATCCATTAAAATGTTCTTTTTTAGTGTATGTACTCATGGTTCATTTTACAAATATTCAATATTGATTTCTATGCATAAATTTAAAAAAAATCTAAAATCATCCATTGAATATTCTTTTATAGTGAATGTAATCATAAACTAAATAAAAGAAACAAAAAATATGGTTGTTTTTATAAATATTCAATATTGATTTTCATGCAAAGATTTATAAAAAAATCAAAAATCATCCATTGAAATCTTCTCTTGTAGTGTATGTTATTATAAACTATATAAAAAAAAAACAAAAAAAAACATGGTTGCTTTAAAAAATATTCAATATTGATTTTTATGCATAGAATTTAAAAAAATCTAAAATCATCCATTGAAATGTTATTTTGTAGTGTATGTAATCATAAACTAACTAAAAGAAAGGGCTATGCTCCGGTTTTCATTTACTTTTGCGTTTTACGTTTTCAAAAAAATCACGTGATTTCAATTTTGTGTGCTCCGAAATCCGTAACTTTTGAGTTATCGAAAATTGTAAGTCTCTGGTTATATGTCAAATATTTATTGTAAAGAAGTTGTGACATTTAAAAAGTAAACAACATTGATGGAAAAAAATCGCAGAGCACCAAATTTTCTATTGACAAAGACATTGAAAAGCCTTTTCAGCAACTTTTATTCAATAAAGGACGTTTTCGCGGACATAAAAACCTACCAGCTGTCTTTTAAATCGGGCCGTGCTGGACACGGCACTGAAAGTTCAGCGAACACTTGGATAGCCACGCGCATCACTAGCTGTATTTTTGCTAACCTGGCACTATAAGCTAGTACACTAGCTTGCCAACCGTCAGCTTTCGCATGCTGAAAATTAAAGGAAAATAAAACAATTTGTTCATAACAATGCCGTTAACATTTGCAATTTTCTTGTTATGAAGAAAAATGATGATGGAAAATCCGCAAAATTTGGCCTTTGACATTTATGGAAATATGTATATATCTTTATTATACTATTTTGACGCAATACCTAACGTTGGATAACATGACAAACATATCCTATGCATTGCAGGGAGTTAAGTTGGCCAATAGACCTTAAGGTTTTGTTAACAATCTAACTTGTAGAAATGTCTTCAAGCTTATGTTCATTTGTTTATTTAAATGGCTAAATGTCTTTGTCATCCTTATATGCATGTGTTTTTTGAATGTCAACCTCTTGTATTCATCCCGATTTTCCTGGCTGATTTTTATATGTAACAGCCATATTTTTCTCGGAAATCTCTTTTGGTTGATGATATGTCAAGCAATCTGGATTGAAGAGTCCACCTTCTATGAGGCATCCGCACTTGAAACAAAACAAAGCTCTACTAAAATTTGAAGTGCTGTTAAGCATATCATCGTTAACTTTATTGGAATACAATTTGTTTCTCTTGAACTACTCTAGCTTCAGTGCGTTGCATAAACTTCATTTAGAATGGCTTTAGACGAAAGTGGTCTCGTTTGATTGTTTTGAAGGCAATTGTTTGACAACTGCTTCCAATAATTATTTGCAATCATTGACAAAATAATTTTAAATGACAGTTAACTACTGGGTTGTTTGCATACATATCGATGGAATTTTACTTTTCAATCCACAAAATCAAAAGATGCCGTTTTTAAATCGTAAAAAAATGTCGTTTTACGAATTTCGGAGCACTGACTTTTACGAATTTGAATCAAATTTGTGAAATTCTTACAAAATTGTGAACCGAAGCATGCCATATTATTTCGAAATCGTAAAAAAAAGTTCGTTTTACGAATTTCGCAGCACTTACTTTTACGAATTTCAGTCGAAAACGTAAAATCCTCGTGGAAGTGAAAACCGGAGCATAGCCCAAAGAAATATATTTTCCTTTTTAAAAATATTCAGGGCTAAAAATATGTAAAAATGAGTAAATGGGTGAAATTTTTCAAAATTTATAAAAAAAAATCAAAAATCATCCATTGAAAAGCTCTTTTTTAATGAATGTAATCATAAACTAACTAAAAGAAACAAAAAAACATGGTTCTTTTTAAATATATTAAATATTGATTTTCATGCATAATTTAAAAAAAAATTTAAATCATCCATTGAAATGTTCTTTTGTAGTGTATATCATCATAAACTAACTAAAAGATAAACTAACTAAAGATATTCAATATTGATTTTTATGCTAAGGCTGAAGAATATATAAAAACCAGCAAGGGCGGCATAGTAGAGTATTCTCAACTATATAATACCCTGTACACACATACCTATGTTTATGACATGTTAAACTTTCGCCGACAGCCAAAGCAGTGTACTGCGTTATGGATTGTGTATTTGGTAAGGTAAGGCTCAGAGCGCAATGTTGGATTTTGTTACAAAGCATTGCTGCAAAATTTTAGTTTGTTGGTATGCAGTTTTAAAGAGGTATGTTAACTGAGTTAGCATACAAAATTTCAGCATTGTATTTTTTATACATTAGGACATACAGCACCTTTAAGAAAAACCAGTAAGGACGCTATCTTCAGCAAGGCTGAAGCTATAATACTTTTCACGTTGTGTCACTATAAAAGAAACTAAATGAATAGCTTTCATGCCTCCCTAACAACATAACTGTAAGGTTTCAAGTCAACTGGTTAAAAAACAAAAAAGTTTTCCATACAACGGGTCAAGTTTGGCTATAAGTGGGCGTGGCCATACCCACTTTCGGTCAAAGTAGTTTTCATGCCTCCCTAAGAATATAACTGTAAAATTTCAAGTCAATTGGTTAAAAAACAAAAAAGTTTTCCATACAACGACATTAATCTTGCTTCTCTTCCTCTTCTTCATTTTGTATGGCAGGTATCAGTTCAAGTGCCCGATCTCAATGAAACTTTCAGGCATTTAGACTACATACAACTACTATGTTTAAAATTTCAGCCCTCTATCTTACAAGACAATAAAAATTTTCATACAATGATTCAAGTTTTGTTCAGTTTAGTTCTTCTTTTTGTATGGGGACTAACAGTTCCAATGGTCCGATATGGCTGGATCCGACAAATGAGTTGATTGCACAAATAAGAAATGTCTGTGCAAAATTTCAGCTCGATATCTTAAGAACTGTGGGAGGAGATTGCATAAGTACAGGCAGACGGACGGACAGACGCGCATGGCTAAATCAACTCGTCTTGTTGTCCTGATCAAAAATATATATACTTTATATAGTCGCATCTGATTATTTCTATGAGTTACAAACTTCAGCACAAACTTATTATATTATTCACTAACGTGGAGAGTATAATGACTTTTGGTTGTGCTCGATGGGCGGGAAGGAATGGGCGTGGCAAAAATTCCTTTAAATATGATCTAGTGTTCGCCACACGAGTCTATCTTCCGAATTTCAAGTCTCTAGCTTTTATAGTTTTCGAGAACCATTGGTGAGGATGGACGGACGGACAGACAGGGCAATTCGTCTTGTTATCCTGATCAAGAATATATATACTTTATAGGGTCCCCCTCGCCTTCTTCTATGCGTTACATACAAACCGTCTCAAGCACAGTGTGTGCACAGGGTATAATGAATAAATGGGAGAAATTTAAAACATTTTTTTTTTAAATCAATAATCCATAAAAAAAATAGTTATTTTTAAAAATATCTTATGTAGTGAATGTACTCATAAACTTACTAAAAGAAACAGAAAAACCCGATTCATTTTAAAAAATACTTAATATTTATTTTTATGCTCAGCGCTGAGAAAATATAAAAATTAATATATTGGAGAATTTTTTAAAATTTAAAAAAAAAAATTCAAAAATCATCCATTGAAATGATCTTTTGTAGTGTATGTCATCATAAACTAACTAAAAGAAACAAAAAAACATGGTTCTTTTTAAAGATATTGAAAAGTGATTTTTATGCATAGATTTAAAAAAAAAAATCTAAAGTCATCAATTGAAATATTCTTTTATAGTGAATGTACTCATAAACTAACTAAAACAAACAAAAAACATTCATTTTACAAATATTCAATATTGATTTCATGCACAGATTAAAAAAAAAATCTAAAACCATCCATTAAAATATTTTTTTATATTGTGTGTAATCACAAACTAACTAAGAGAAACAAAAAAGCATGGTTCATTTTAAAAAATATTAAATATTGATTTTTATGCTCAGCGCTGAGAAAATACAAAAATTAATCTATGGGAGAAATTTTTAAAAATTAAAAAAAAAACAAAAATCAAAAATCATCCATTGAAATGTTCTTCTGTAGTGTCATAAACTAACTAAAGGAAACAAAAAAACATGGTCCCTTTTAAAAATAGTCAAATTTAATTTTTATGAACACATTTAAAAAAAAATTTTAAATCATCATAAACTAAAAACTAAAAGAAACAAAAAACATGGTTCATATTTCAAATATTCAATAATGATTTTTATTCATAGATTTTTTTTTTTTTTTTATTGTACAGAGGGAAAACATTAATCAGCCCAGAGGCTATAAAACATTGTTGTAGGGAGTTTAAAAATTACAGCTTGTGATCTTAGTAAGTTGGGGTATAGTACGTTTAGTTGTGAGTGGAAAGGTCGTTTGGGTGGAGTCTTTTTAAGCGTCTATGAAGTGATGGTGTGATAAGACCTTCCGCAAGCGGGTTTGGGTGAGTAGACAGCTTCTCATTGTATCGACTGCTGTGGAAATTAATTTCCTCGAGGACAGAAGATACGTTTAGGTCAGCGTGTAGCGTCTGGTTTCTGACAAACCACGGAGCGTTGGTGATGGTCCTGAGTGCCTTATTTTGGACAACCTGCACTTTCCTGCGATTGGTGGCACATGCTGTTCCCCATAATTGGATTCCGTATTTCCATGAAGGAGCGATCACCTGTTTGTAAATTAGCAGTTTATTTTCCAGGCTCAATTTACTTCTTTCGCCAAGAAGCCAATGAAGTTTCTTTAATTTGGCTGAGCAGGAACGGGCTGTGACTTCAAGGTGTTTCTTCCAAGTCAGGCGCTTGTCAAGATGGAAACCCAAGTACTTCACAACTGTGCAATGTGGGATCGCGACGCCGTTAAGCGTGATAGCAGGGGTTGCATCTCTCCCTAGGCTAAATGTGCACAGTTGCGATTTACTTGGGTTGATTTTAATGTTCCATCTTGTGCACCATGACTCCAGACGACACAGGTGCGACTGTAGCTGGGATGCAGCAATCGTTGGCGATTTGTTTGAACACAGAATCGCTGTGTCATCTGCATAAGTAGCAAGTAAGGAGCAGTTGGAGTCAGGGAGTGGCATGTCAGCGGTGTACAGCGTAAATAGCACTGGGGCTAGCACACTGCCTTGGGGGACGCCTGCTTCAATAGGGTGTATTGATGAATTTGAGTCTCTGTATTTAACGAAGAAGCTCCTGTTTCGCAGAAAAGAGCTTAGTATGGCGTAGAATGCAGGTGGGAGGAGGTCCTTTATTTTGTGCTGCAAACCCTGTAGCCAGACGCGATGGAAAGCTTGTTCTATATCCAGGAATGCGCCGACGCAATATTCTTTGTCTTCAAGCGCAGCTAGAATATGGTGTACAACTCGATGGACTTGTTCCGGGGTACCATGATGAGCCCTTAAGCCAAATTGGTGATTAGGTATGGCGTTTCGGCTGCCCAATACTGCCAGTACTCTACCAAGAAATATTCTTTCGAATATTTTGGAGAATGCCGGCAGCAAGCTTATCGGTCTATAGGACGCGACAAGGTTCTCCGGCTTGCCAGGTTTAGGGATCATTACGATTGCGGCACACTTCCATTGGGTGGGAAAGTGGCCGATACGTAACATCGCGTTGAAAAGAATCACTAAGAGCATCACCCCTTTGTGAGGGAGACTCTTAGCAACTCTGCCGTCAATGCCATCGTACCCCGGAGACTTTTTGGATTTGAGTCCATTTAGCTGAAGGCGCACCTCAGAGGGTGATATAGATTTGATCGGAGCTGAAGGTGGAGAGAGCTGTTGGAGACGATTCAATGTCTTGCTGACCGAGGAAGAAGCAGCCAAATTAAAAGTTTGAACCTTTGGGACAGTTCGTCCGCGAAAGCAGTAGCCTTTTCGAGGTCGCTACGACACCAAATGTTATTAGCATTCAAAAGAGGTGCGTAACGATGAGGTTGCCTTTTGACGCATTTTGTGGCTCTTCACAGATTGAAGCCCGACGTCTTGTTTGGGTCTGCGTTTCTCAAAAGATCATCGAAATAAGCGGATCTTTCCTCTTGTAGACGTGCTTTGAGCTGAAGGGCAGCTCTGCGCCAGGCAGATTTATCTAGCTCGTTTCGGGTATGCATGAATCTTCTACGTAGGCTTCGTTTGTGCCTCACCAAGTCCAGGGTCACAGCTTTTAAATGAGGCTGGATTGGACTGGAAGGAACAGGCGAGGGGCCTTTCTTACAAGCGTGGGCAACAGCAGCGTAAATGTTATGATTGAAAATTTCAACTGCATCGTCCAAATCTTCTGGAGATGAAATTTCGATGTTAA
Source organism: Phortica okadai (assembly GCA_034638295.1). Lineage (NCBI taxonomy): Eukaryota > Metazoa > Arthropoda > Insecta > Diptera > Drosophilidae > Phortica > Phortica okadai. The sequence continues at coordinate 23,671,742 of CM067851.1, read as the reverse complement.
GATTTATGCGAGTGTCCAGGATAGTTCGGAAGATGTCCAGATTTGCATGTGGTGGTAGTAGTTTTTGCGATTTGGGGTAAACTTCTGCTGCTATCCGATAGTTAACTAACAGTGGGAGGTGATCTGAGGCGAGGTCAGACAATTCAGCAATTGTAAGTCGGTCGTAAGGTATACCAGCGTAGATGGCGAAGTCGAGCACATCAGGCAGGCGTCTTGTGTCGCTTGGGAAGTGTGTAGGTGATCCCGTAGTCAGGACTTCTCTCCGCGAGTGTATAATAGCGTTGAAAAGCTGTCGTCCTCTAGGCGTTGCCAATCTGGAACCCCAAAAGCGATGCTTTGCATTCCAATCGCCACCAATCAGGAACTTTGGAGTAAGCTCGTCGAAAAGAACATTAAACTGTCTCTCCAGGATGATGCATCTAGGGGGAGAGTACACTGCGGCAATGACCAATTCGCCATGATCAGTGGCGATTTTAATAGCAGCACATTGCATCCAGGGTTCACGTATTGGTGACATGGGCGAGTTTCTTAATCCAGCGCGAATCAAAACAGCGGCACCTCTACACGCTTGGTTATCGTCCGGGTTGTTTGCCAGATGCAGTTCATAGCCAGGTATTTTAAAATGAGACCTAGATGTAAAATGGGTCTCACTTAGTAGCATGATGTCTATATTGTGTTGTTGTACAAAAAGGCGGAGCTCATTCCAAATGGCGATGCAAAGACCTATTTGGTGAATTGATTGGTAATAATCGCTGTCAATAGCTCCATCATGTTTGTTTGGCATTCGAGCATCCGCTCAATTTTAGCTAGAAGTGCATCGAAGCGGGCGTCGATGGATGGCGATGATGGCTGAGATGGCTGTTGCTGAGACCGAAGATTGATTTCAGCTACACGCTGTCTTGGATCAATTCTTGGTGCCTGTGGAGGACGGTTATTTCTTGCAGCATCTGCATAAGAAAAGTGCGCAACTCTTGTCGCTTCAGACTGCGCTGGAACAGTGGTCAGCGGTTGGCGTTTTGGTTGGCTGCTACGTTTCTTGGAAACTAGCTCTTGATAAACGAAACAACCTTTGTAGTTAGCCGTGTGTGGTTCGTCGCAGTGTGCACATTTTGGTGGTTGATCCAACGTTTTTGTGCAATTTGAAGATGGGTGACTACCACCACACTTGACGCAGCGGTAATTTTTTCGGCAGTAACGTTTGGTGTGACCAAATTTCTGGCAGCGGTGACATTGGGGGAGATCGTTGGGCCGACGAGGTGGTTCGACTGAGACAACTTGGCGGCATAATCTTTTCACTTCGAAGATGGACTTGTTTTTTGCAGCTGGAGCGAGTTCGACAAACAATATATTCAATGGACCTTTGTTGTTTCGGCTTTTTGGTCGATGAATATTGCGGACGTTATGACCAAATTCAGCGATTCCCTCTATTATGTGCGAATCAGGAGTGGAGTGATGCAATCCTCTGATGACTGCCCTGTATGAGCGTTCCTCTTTTAGTTGGTAAGAGTGAAACGGCAGACCGAGTGTGTCCAGAAGAGCAACAATTTGGCGATAAGCTGCTGCAGCGCTAAGAATATATAAAAATTAATATATGGTAGAAATTTTTAAAAATTTTAGAAAAAATTAAAAATCATCCACTGAAATGCTCTTTTTTAGTGAATGTAATCATAAGCTTACTAAAAAAACATGGTTCCTTTTTAAGATATTCAATATTGATTTTTATGCATAGATTTAAAAAAAATCTAAAATCATCCATTGAAATGTTCTTTTGTAGTGTATGTCATCATAAACTAACTAAAAGAAACAAAAAAAAAACATGGTTCTTTTTAAAGATATTCAATACTAATTTTTATGCATAGATTTAAAAAAAAAAATCTCAAATCATCCATTGAATGTTCTTTTGTAGTGTATGTAAGTATTAACTATCTAAAAGAAACAAAAAATCATGGTTCCTTTTAAAAATATTCAATATTAATTTTTATGCATAAATTTAAAAACAAATCAAAAATCATCCATTTAAATGTTCTTTTTTACAATCCGTCAATACCCTAATACACAGTGTGTGTACAAGGTATAATGAATAAATGGGAGAAATTAAAAAAAAAAATTTTTAACATTCAATAATAATCCATTGAAGTTCTCTTTTTTAGTGAATGTAATCATAAACTAACTAAAAGAAACCAAAAACATGGTTCCTTTTAAAGATACTCAATATTTATGCATCGATTAAAAAACAAAAAAGTTTTCCATACAAAGGGTCAAGTTTCAGTATAAGTGCGCGTAGCCATGCCCATTTTTGGTCAAAATAGTTTTCATTCCTCCCTAAGAATATAACTGTAAAATTTCAAGTCAATTGGTTAAAAAACAATAAAGTTTACCATACAACGGGTCAATTTTCGCTATAAGATTTAAAAAAAAATCTAAAGTCATCAATTGAAATATTCTTCCATAGTGAATGTTCTCATAAACTTACTAAAACGAACAAAAAACATTCATTTTACAAATATTCAATATTGATTTTATGCACAGATTAAAAAAAAATCTAAAATCATCCATTAAACTATTTTTTTATAGTGTATGTAATCACAAACTAAGTAAAGGAAACAAAAAAAACATGGTTCATTTTAAAAAATATTTAATATTGGTTTTTATGCTCAGCGCTGAGAAAATATAAAAATTAAAAATCATCCATTGAAATGTTCTTTTGTAGTGTATGAAATCATAAACTAACTAAAAGAAACAAAAAATCTTGGTTTCTTTTTAAATATATTCAAATTTAATTTTTATGAACAGATTTAATAAAAAATGTAAAGTCATCCATTGAAATGTACTTTTGTAGTGTATGAAATCATAAACTAACTAAAAGAAACAAAAAATCTTGGTTTCTTTTTAAATATATTCAAATTTAATTTTTATGAACAGATTTAAAAAAAAAATTTTAAATCATCATAAACTAAACTAAAAACTAAAAGAAACAAAAAAACATGGTTCTTATTTCAAATATTCAATAATGACTTTTATTCATAGATTTTAAAAAATCTAAAACCATCCATTGAAATATTCTTTTATAGTTTATAACAAAAGAAATAAACAAAAAAAACATGGTTCATTTTAAAAATATTCAATATTAATTTTTATGGATAGATTTAAAAAAAAAAATCAAAAGTCATCCCTTTAAATGCTCTTTTTTGGTGTATGTAATTATAAACTAACTAAAAGAAACAAAAAACATGGTTATTTTTAATGATATTCAATAATGATTTTTATGCTTAGATTTTAAAAAATCTAAAACCATCCATTGAAATGTTCTTTTATGGTTTATGTTATCAGAAACTTACTAAAAGAAACAAAAAAAAAAATATTGTTCATTTTAAAAATATTCAATATTGATTTTTATGCTAATCGCCAAGATAATATAAAAATGAATATATGGGAGAAATTTTTAAAAATTAAAAAAAAAAATATCAAAAATCATCCATTTAAAAAAGAGATCAGCTTGTACTAATCTTCTAGAATTTACTTGCTTAGTTAATCATGGTTTTGTGAAACACTCTCAAACCGATGTTATTTATACTGACTTAAGTAAAGCTTTTGACTCGGTTAACCGCAATCTGCTCTTTTTCAAATTGTATCTAATGGGTTTTCCTACGAGTCTTCTTCTTTGGATTAAGTCGTATTTAACAGATAGAACTCAGCGGGTCTTGTTTAAATCTTCTAGGTCCGATCTGATTCAAGTTTCTTCTGGTGTCCCCAAAGGAAGTCATATTGGTCCTCTTTTGTTCATTGTTTTCATTAATGATCTCCCCTCATCGATTTCATACTCTCGGGTACTTATGTATGTTATGGTGTTTGCTGAATTTGCTTTTGCTCAATTGTTCTAAATGTAAGTATGTATGACTTTTCATCGTAGTAAACCTCATTTGTTTACTTACTCGATTGATAACGTCCAATTAGAACGTGTCTCACTTTTTAACGACCTAGGTGTTCTTTTCGATCCTAAACTCTGTTTCATCCAACATATCTCTACTGTCGTTAATAAGGCGAAAGGTGTTTTTGGATTCATTAAACGCTGGTCTAAAGAATTCAATGACCCTTATATCACCAAACTTCTTTTCACGTCACTTGTACGTCCTATTCTCGAATACTGCTGTTGCGTATGGTCTCCACAATACAAGAAATATCAAGATCGCATTGAATCAGTTCAGAAGCAATTTCTCCTCTTTGCGCTTCGTGGCCTGAATTGGAATCGTAATGTCAGACTACCGTCATACCATGATAGGCTCGCACTTATTGACCTTCCATCTCTGTCCCAACGCAGGATTGTTTTAGGGACGGTTTTTCTTCATAAGCTTGTTGTTGGTTTAATTGACTCTTCAGACCTACTCAATCGGATTTGTTTTAGTGTACCACGACGTACTACCAGAAACTATGTCCCTTTAACTTTGCATAGATGCACAACTAACTATGCACTTCATGATGCGTTTCGTGTATTATGTACTAATTATAATAATCTTTATCACGTCCTCTCACCTGAAATTTCTCTCTCGACACTTAACACAAACATTCTGCACTACCTACATGGAACTGAGAACGTACATCGGCTTGGATAGTCGTTCTGGATGGTCGGATTGCGCTCTTCAGAATTTAAGTCTCTGACCACAAATGGCAGTGAGCAGGGGCATAGCCTGCATTATGCAAATAAATTTCCCCCACCGGGTCAGAGACTTCTTAGAATTAATTTATCATTTTGCGTTTTTTTTATCTTCTTATTAATGAAGTTTTTTTTTAAATTAATTATTTTGTATTTGTTATATTATATGTATTTTTCTTTATATTATATTATTATTTTGCTTTTTTTTCTCTTCTCCATCAATGAAGCTTTTTTTTCCAATTTTATATTTATTTTGTAATTTTTATATTATTTTTATATTTTATTGAAATATATAATTTTATTATTTTTTTGTTTTTTTTTTTATAAATTTTTTTTGTATTTTTATTAAACTATTACTTAAATAACAGATATTTGTTATTAAATAAATAAATAAATAAATGCTCTTTTTTAGTGAATCTAATCATAAACTAAGTAAAAGAAACAAAAAAAAAATGGTTCCTTTTAAAGATATTCAACATTGATTTTTATTTATAGATTTAAAAAAAAATTTAAAATCATCCATTAAAATGTTCTTTTTTAGTGTATGTACTCATAAACTAACTAAAAGAAACAAAAAACATGGTTCATTTTACAAATATTCAATACTGATTTCTATGCATAGATTTAAAAAAATTTAAACTCATCCATTGAAAAGCTCTTTTTTAATGAATGTAGCACTAGTAATGAGCACTTACTTTTACGAATTTAAGTCGAAAACGTAAAATTCTCGTGAAAGTGAAAACCGGAGCATAGCCCAAAGAAATATATTTTCCTTTTTAAAAATATTCAGGGCTAAAAATATGTAAAAATGAGTAAATGGGTGAAATTTTTCAAAATTTATAAAAAAAAATCAAAAATCATCCATTGAAAAGCTCTTTTTTAATGAATGTAATCATAAACTAACTAAAAGAAACAAAAAAACATGGTTCTTTTGAAATATATTCAATATTGATTTTCATGCATAATTTAAAAAAAAAATTTAAATCATCCATTGAAATGTTCTTTTGTAGTGTATATCATCATAAACTAACTAAAAGATAAACTAACTAAAGATATTCAATATTGATTTTTATGCTAAGGCTGAAGAATATATAAAAACCAGCAAGGGCGGCATAGTAGAGTATTCTCAACTATATAATACCCTGTACACACATACCTATGTTTATGACATGTTAAACTTTCGTCGACAGCCAAAGCAGTGTACCACGTTATGGATTGTGTATTTGGTAAGGTAAGGCAGGGCTCAGAGCGCAATGTTGGATTTTGTTACAAAGCATTGCTGCAAAATTTTAGTTTGTTGGTATGCAGTTTTAAAGAAGTATGTTAACTGAGTTAGCATACAAAATTTCAGCATTTTGGTTAAAAAACAAAAAAGTTTTCCATACAACGGGTGAAGTTTGGCTGTAAGTGGGCGTGGCCATACCCACTTTTGGTCAAAATAGTTTTCATTCCTCCCTAAGAACATAACTGTAAAGTTTCAAGTCAATTGGTTAAAAAACAAAAAAAAATGTCTTCTCTTCCTCTTCTTCATTTTGTATGGGAGCTAACAGTTCCAGTTTCTTGATCTCAATGAAACTTTCAGGCATTTAGTCGGACTATGTAAAACTACTATGTTTAAAATTTCAGCACTCTATCGTACAAAACAAAAAAGTTTTCCATACAACGATTCAAGTTTTGTTCATTTTTCTTCTTCTTTTCGTATGGGAGCTACCTGTTCCAATAATCCGATCATGCTGGTTCCGACGAATGATTCATCGTAATAAATTCTAAGACTTGTGAAGGAGTGAAATTCCGTAGTGAATTCACCCTTCACAGCAACTCAACCGATCGGTGTTTACAAAGTGTAGCGCTCACTTCGCTGTTAGTTAACAGCAGTGTAACAGACTGGATGTTAGCAACATTTCGTTAGGACGATCAGCTGATCGGGCTTACATGACAAAGTGCATTGGAAACGAACAAAATTACACCGTTGGGGTGAATGACCAGCTTCAAGGTTTTGAATAATTGGCGCCAAATAACGGGCGACAAAAGGAAGGATACCGTTGGCGGCAGGCAGCCTAAGGTTGAAGGCAACTTGAACCACCGGTGACATGGGAGTTGGTTTCGGGAGACTAAAACGGCAACACGTGCGATAGGGAAAAAGTACCTGGTCGGAAGTTGGTGTATTGAATTGTAAAGTGAAGTAAAACCGTGCTTAGGATAAGCAAAACGGTCGCCGTGCGAGACCACATAAAATCGCAAGCAGCATCGTTTACAACATGTGCGACATGAGGCAACGGAGGTGCAAAATATTGGCAGCATCGGCCCCGTCGAAGACAGTTCCTCAACGAACCCAGCAGCAGACTCCTGCAGCGTATGTAAGCAGCAGCAGGCACCGTGACAGCATATGGACATCGAGCAGCAGTCGCCACCAGGATAAAGCTAGGGCTATTTGTTAAGTTCTGCATTGTAACGTAGATTGTAACGTAGGTTAAGGTAACCAATGCAGGAGTCAGGGACTAGTCAGTAGCGTTAAGTGATATCTGTTTTTCGTTTCATATGAATTATAGCCTACACATGTTTAGCCAAAACAGTTTTCACCTTCTTTAAAGCATTCTAAGCCAAAGTTAATAGGTACAGCGCAGGTGGCAAACGTTACCAATTCACGCAGGGTCTTTTATATAAATCAATTAAATTTATGTAAAAACGGACTCTGTCGGCGAGCTATTCCCAGCCTTTGAACCGGGTAGAACCGGGAGTCCTTTACAGACTCTGTGCAAAGTTTCAGCATGATAGCTTCAAAACTGAGGGACTAGTTTGCATACATACAGACAGACCGACAGACAGACAGACGGACATGACTAAATCAACTCGTCTTGTCGTCCTGATCGCGCATAAGACGCGAAAAGGATCATGAAGGGCAAAGTTAGTTGTGCATCTCTGTAAGGCTAATGGAACGAAATTACTAGTTGTACGCCTTGGGACACAAAAACTAAGTTGACTAAGGAGGTCGGTAGAATCAATTAGGCCAACAACAAGTTTATGAAGAAAAACGGATCCTAAAACAATTCTGCGATGTGCCAATGATGGAAGGTCTATAAGAAGGAGCCTATCCTGGTATGAAGGCAACCTTCTGCTAGGATCCCAGTTTAGGTTACGGAGAGCAAATAAGAGGAACTGCTTCTGAATTGACTCAATACGATCTTGGTGGATTTTATACTGTGGGGCCCAAACACAGCAACAATATTCCAGAAGTGGGCGTACAAATGACGTGAAGAGGACTTTTGTGATGTAAGGGTCATTGAATTCCTTAGACCAACGCTTAACGAATCCAAAAACCCCTTTCGCCTTATTAACAACAGTAGAAATTTGAAGACTGAAGTTAAGTTTTGGGTCGAAAATAACACCGAGGTCATTAAAGTTGGAAACACGCTCTAATTCGACATTATCTATCGTATAAGTAAACAAGTGGGGAGTACTTCGATGATAAGTCATGAACTTGCACTTAAAACAGTTGAGATATAGTAAGTTAGACAAACACCAAGAGTGAAGTGAGTCCAGATCAGAATGCAATTGAATATGTGAAGACGAGTTATTGTATGACAAACACAATTTGACGTCATCAGCATACATTAGAACGCGAGAATACGACAACGCAAGTGGGAGATCATTAATAAAGAGATTGAATAAAAGTGGACCAAGATGACTACCTTGGGGAACACCAGATGTGACTTGAACAAGATTAGATAAAGAAGAACGAAACAAGACACGTTGAAATCTGTTCTTTAAGTAAGATTTAATCCATCTTAAAAATGACGGAGGAAGCCCCAGAAGGTATAACTTCAACAGAAGGAGATCATGATTAACCGAGTCAAAAGCTTTACTGAAATCAGTATATATGACATCGGTTTGAAATCGCTTAACGAAGCCACAATTAACAAAGCAAGTGAATTCAAGTAGGTTAGTGACCGCTGACCTTTTTTTAAGAAATCCATGTTGAGATGGTGAAATGACGGATTTGCAGAAATGTTGCATACTACCTATGACAATTTTTTCAAGTAATTTGGGTATAGCCGACAATTTGGAAATACCTCGATAATTAGCGACATCCGATTTGTTACCTTTTTTGTGAAGTGGAATGATAAAAGATTCCTTCCAAATCGGCGGAAATGAGCCACATAGAAGCGAAAGGTTAAAAAGCTTAAGTAAGGGCTTGCATAAAGAGTTTGCACACATTTTAAGCACACAACTAGGAACGTTGTCAGCACCAGGGGAATAAGAACTTTTGAGAGTCATCAAACTTTGGACAATATGCTCCTCCTCAAGTAGAGGGAGAACAAAGTTATTAATACGATGAATAGGATATGGGTATGAGGAATGGGTAAATTCTGCGGAAGAGTACGTCGTTTGGAAGAACTCTCCAAATAGATTTGCAATTCCAAGATCGTCGCTAGCCTGCTTTTCTCCAAGATGAAGCGACGACGGGTACAGCCCTGATCTACGCTTAGAATTAACAAAGCTGTAAAACCGTTTAGGATCGCGCTTGAATTGGGCTTTACATTTATTCAAATAAATTTCATAGCACACGCTATTATGTGTTAAAAATTGAGAGCGGGCAACCGAATAACTTGTAAAATCAACCGACGATCCAGACTTCTTAAATTTCTTATAAAGTCTCGATTTGACATTTTTTAACATTGCAAGGTGATGAGTGAACCATGGTGGCTTTAACGTGACAATTGGGGGGGGACACAAAGGAACACAAGATGCAAAGATAGCATTAAGGGTATCATAAAAAAAATCAGCGGCAGAAGACATATTTTCACAGCAATATAGGAATGACCAATCCGTCTCATTAATGAGGGAATTCATTTGCACAAAATTAGCTTCACGAAAGCAGAGACGACCTGGGGGAGATGTGAACGACGGTATACGAGACAAGTTAGAGATACAAAGAGCGATTTCAAAAGTAGGGTGGAAACTGTCTTCAGGTAGAGATACTGGGTGACACCTTGACACAACCATACTACTGGAGTCATTACTAAACACAAGATCAAGTGATCTGTTAAGTGCATTGACTACGAAATTAAGTTGAAACAACGGGAGTTCAAGCAGAATATCGAGAAAATCAAGTTGACCAGAAGGAAGTAAAAAATTTGACTCATTGTTGAATGACCAAGAGATGTTAGGAAGATTAAAATCACCAAGCACGATAAGAAAATCCCTATCATGGGTAAGGTCATAAATTGATTTAATCGCTACTGCATGCTTAGAATAAATTTCAAAGGTAGAACCAGGCGGAATGTATGAGCATGAAACAAAAATAGACAAGTGAGCAAGACTAATTTTTATACAGACGAATTCAATATCATCAGGCAGATTGGTATAAACAATTTCAGAGCGAAGACTACAACCAACAGCAATAAGAACTCCGCCTCCACGACGATCAGGGCGATCACGTCCATAGGAAACATATCTATTACAAAATATCTCATTATTCAGAACACTAGGATTTAACCAAGTTTCTGTGAAGACAATAATGTCGACATCTAATATAAAACTATCCTTATGCAAGTTGCAAAGTTTAGACAAAAGGCCCCTTACATTTTGGTATACAAAAGTAAGGCGTTCAGAAGACGAACTTAGTTTTTTATACTTTTCACTTATGTGAAATAGTATATTAACTTTGTCACGGAGTTTGTAACAGATCGAAATATTAATTTCCGACTATATAAAGTATATATATTCTTGATCAGGACGACAAGACGAGTTGATTTAGCCATGTCCGTCTGTCCGTCTGTCCGTCTGTCCGTCTGTCTGTCTGTCTGTCTGTCTGTCTGTATGTATGCAAACTAGTCCCTCAGTTTTGAAGCTATCGAGCTGAAACCTTGCACAGAGTCTTAGAATTTATTACGATGAATCATTCGTCGGAACCAGCATGATCGGATTATTGGAACAGGTAGCTCCCATACGAAAAGAAGAAGAAAAGTGAACAAAACTTGAATCGTTGTATGGAAAACTTTTTTGTTTTGTACAATAGAGTGCAGAAATTTTAAACATAGTTGTTTTACATGGTCCGACTACATGCCTGAAAGTTTCATTGAGATTGGACATCTGGAACTGGTAGCTCCCATACAAAATGAAGAAGAGGAAGAGAAGCCATATTCACGTCGTTGTATGGAAAACTTTTTTGTTTCTTAACCAATTGACTTGAAATTTTAAAGTTATGTTCTTAGGGAGGAATGAAAACTATTTTGACCAAAAGTGGGCGTAACCACGCGTAGCCACGCCCACTTATAGCGAAAATTTACCCGTTGTATGGAAAACTTTTTTGTTTTTTAACCAATTGACTTGAAACTTTGCAGTTATGCTCTTAGGGAGGAATGAAAACTATTTTGATCAAAAGTGGGCGTGGCCACGCCCACTTATAGCTTAACTTGACCCTTTGTATGGAAAACTTTCTTGTTTTTTAACCAATTGACTTGAAACTTTACAGTTATGTTCTTAGGGAGGAATGAAAACTATTTTGACCAAAAGTGGGCGTAACCACGCGTAGCCACGCCCACTTATAGCGAAAATTGACCCTTTGCATGGAAAACTTTTTTGTTTTTTAACCAATTGACTTGAAACTTTACAGTTATGTTCTTAGAGAGGAATGAAAACTATTTTGACCAAAAGTGGGCGTAGCCACGCCCACTTATAGCGAAAATTTACCCGTTGTAATGAAAACTTTTTTGTTTTTTAACCAATTGACTTGAAACTTTGCAGTTATGCTCTTAGGGAGGAATGAAAACTATTTTGATCAAAAGTGGGCGTGGCCACGCCCACTTATAGTTTAACTTGACCCTTTGTATGGAAAACTTTCTTGTTTTTTAACCAATTGACTTGAAACTTTACAGTTATGTTCTTAGGGAGGAATGAAAACTATTTTGACCAAAAGTGGGCGTAGCCACGCCCACTTATAGCGAAAATTGACACTTTGTATGAAAAACTTTTTTGTTTTTTAACCAATTGACTTGAAACTTTACAGTTATGTTCTTAGAGAGGAATGAAAACTATTTTGACCAAAAGTGGGCGTAGCCACGCCCACTTATAGCGAAAATTTAGCCGTTGTATGGAAACCTTTTTTGTTTTTTAACCAATTGACTTGAAACTTTGCAGTTGTGCTCTTAGGGAGGAATAAAAACTATTTTGACCAAATGTGGGCATGGCTACGCCCACTTATCGCAAAACTTGAACCGTTGTATGGAAAAATTTTTTGTTTTTTAACGAATTGACTTGAAACATTACAGTTATGTTGTTAGGGATGCATGAAAACTATTCATTTAGTTTTTTTTATAGTGACACAAAGTGAAAAGTATTATAGCTTCAGCCTTGCGTTACTGGTTGAGACTGTTTTTGGGGCAGAAGATGAAGCACCAATAACTACAGGTCGAGATCTCCTCTTTGGCTTGAATTCATGGACCACCATGTGTGCGGGCCAAAATGATGGATCGCACAGCAAATCAAATGCATCATTTGGTACACTGATTTTAAAAGATGAAATCTCTCTTGGTTGAGAGAATGAAAATTTTAAAATTTGTACATCAACATTTGCCTTACTTGCGATGTATTTTGCAATCGCCTCACAGGTGGTATCCGAAGAAAGCCGTGAGATGAAAACCTGTTTCCGAGGGGCAACGACAGAAAGGGGTTCAAGTTGAGGCGTGCCCTCAACGACCGCGGACTGTGTCACAAAGGAACACTCTGGAACAGGCTCAGAATCGACAGCTGAGATGGACTCAGCAGCTGGCAAACCAGGCAGACTCGGTGGAGGTGGAGTCATCGACAATGCAGGCTGAAGCACAGTCTTGGCCTTAGATTTTTTACGCTTTGGATGGACACCTATTGAAGATTGGGGGGAAGTGGGCTTGGGTTGATTGGCACTATTACCACCATTACTTCCTCCATCAGCTGTAGCCAGATCAGATGGTGTAGTAGGATCAGGAATAGAATGGATAGGAACAACAATAGGATGAACAGGAGATAAAGGAGCTGGAAGTACAAGCGGTGGAGGAGCAAGAAGGGAAAAGGGGGAAGGTTATAAGGACACAAGAGGCGGCTCAAAGTCGTAATTGCTGAGAAGTTCTGAACTAGCGTCAAACTCAGAAGCTAATTCAGAAGACAACTTGTGCAACTTTAAAAATTTCTCACGCACACGCCGATACATGATCGAGAAATCCGTTTGCCGCTTTAAACATGCCGGGCATGACCATTTATAGCCACCGCAGAAAGACTTTGGGTCACTATAAAGCCGGTCGTAATCACGGCCTGTAATGCCAGCGCATTTAAAATGGCAAACATTATCACAAAGCCAGCAAAGAATGGCACGCTTATTGTCCCCATCAAATGTGTTTTTGTTTTTGCACGAAATATTGCAACAACTCATGATGGACTTCGAGATAAACGACGAAAAAAAAAAAAAAAAAAAAAAAAATGATAGTGAAAATGGCACACAAAAGGCAGGAGATGTATAAACACCCTAACAAAACAATGTTGTGTAAACGGGGTTTTGGAAAGTTAGGTGAGCAATGAACACAAGAGAGCGCGAGCAGAAGGTACGCAAACAAATGCACTTGACACTGTAAGTCGCACCAACAATTTTTAAAAACAGAAAAAAAAAAAAAACAAAAACTAACGAACAGATGTTCGACTCAAAAGAAATAGACACAACGCACGGGAATAACAACAAGAAAAACCAAATGAGAAATGCTTACCGATTGCAAAAACAACAAAGAGAAGACAGCCGTCTGAGTAAACAAAAATATAAAAAATTGATACACTGACGCCACTCAAAATAATTGAATTTGTGAAATTAAAAATTAACCAAACACAGATTTAGCACAGCTAGCAAATAGCTTCACTAGGCACAGTATAATTAATATGTTAATAATCTTATATAGGGTAGAAAAAGGAAAATAATTAATTATCTAGAGCTAAGAGCAAAGACAACCGTCTCACTTGAAATCACACACGAAAATGAGCACAAACTTATAATACTATTCACTAACGAGAAGAGTATAATGACCTTTGGTTGTGCTCGATGGGCGGGAAGGAATGGGCGTGGCAAAAATTCCTTTAAACATGATCTAGTGTTCGCCACACGTCTATCTTCCGAATTTCAAGTCTCTAGCTCTTATAGTTTTCGAGAACCATTGGTGAGGATGGACGGACGGACAGACAGGGCAATTCGTCTTGTTATCCTGATCAAGAATATATATACTTTATAGGGTCCCCCTCGCCTTCTTCTATGCGTTACATACAAACCGTCTCAACCACAGTGTGTGCACAGGATACAATGAATAAATGGCAGACATTTAAAACATTTTTTTTTTTTAAATCAATAATCCATAAAAAAAATCGTTCTTTTTAAAAATATTCAATATTAATTTGTATGCATAGATTTAAAAAAAAAAATTTAAACTTATACATTGAAATATTCTTTTGTTGTGAATGTACTTATAAACATACTAAAAGAAACAGAAAAACCCGGTTCATTTTAAAAAATATTAAGTATTGATTTCTATGCTCAGCGCTGAGAAAATACAAAAATTAATATATGGGAGAAATTTTTAAAAATTTAAAAAAAAAAATTAAAAAATCATCCATTGAAATGTTCTTTTGTAGTGTATGTCATCATAAACTAACTAAAAGAAACAAAAAAACATGGTTCTTTTTAAAGATATTCAATAGTGATTTTTATGCATAGATTTAAAAAAAAAAATCTAAAGTCATCAATTGAAATATTTTTTCATAAACTAACTAAAACAAACAAAAAACATTCATTTTACAAATATTCAATATTGATTTCATGTACAGATTAAAAAAAAAATCTAAAACCATCCATTAAAATATTTTTTTATATTGTATGTAATCACAAACTAACTAAAAGAAACAAAAAAACATGGTTCATTTTAAAAAATATTAAGTATTGATTTTTATGCTCAGCGCTGAGAAAATACAAAAATTAATATATGGGAGAAATTTTTAAAAATTTAATAAAACAAAAAATCAAAAATCATCCATTGAAATGTTCTTTTGTAGTGTCAGAAACTAACTAAAGGAAACAAAAAAAAATGGTTCCTTTTAAAAATATTCAAATTTAATTTTTATGAACAGATTTAAAAAAAAAATTTTAAATCATTATAAACTAAACTAAAAACTAAAAGAAACAAAACCAGTAAGGACGCTATCTTCAGCAAGGCTGAAGCTATAATACTTTTCACTTTGTGTCACTATAAAAAAAACTAAATGAATAGTTTTCTTGCCTCCCTAACAACATAACTGTAATGTTTCAAGTCAATTCGTTAAAAAACAAAAAATTTTTCCATACAACGGTTCAAGTTTTGCGATAAGTGGGCGTAGCCATGCCCACATTTGGTCAAAATAGTTTTTATTCCTCCCTAAGAACATAACAGTAAAGTTTCAAGTCAATTGGTTAAAAAACAAAAAAGTTTTCCATACAAAGGGTCAATTTTCGCTATAAAAGGGCGTGGCCACGCCCACTTTTGATCAAAATAGTTTTCATTCCTCCCTAAGAGCATAACTGCAAAGTTTCAAGTCAATTGGTTAAAAAACAAAAAAGTTTTCCATACAACAGGTCAATTTTTGCTATAAGTAGGCGTGGCTACGCCCACTTTTGGTCAAAATAGTTTTCATTCCTCTCTAGGAACATAACTGTAAAGTTTTAAGTCAATTGGTTAAAAAACAAAAAAGTTTTCCATACAAAGGGTAAATTTTCGCTATAAAAGGGCGTGGCTACGCCTACTTTTCGTCAAAATAGTTTTCATTCCTCCCTAAGAACATAACTGTAAAGTTTCAAGTCAATTGATTAAAAAACCAAAAAGTTTTCCATACAAAGGGTCAAGTTAAGCTATAAGTGGGTGTGGCCATGCCCACTTTTGATCAAAATAATTTTCATTCCTCCCTAAGAGCATAACTGCAAAGTTTCAAGTCAATTGGTTAAAAAACAAAAAAGTTTTCCATACAACGGGTCAATTTTCGCTATAAGTAGGCGTGGCTACGCCCACTTTTGGTTAAAATAGTTTTCATTCCTCCCTAAGAACATAACTGTAAAGTTTCAAGTCAATTGGTTAAAAAACAAAAAAGTTTTCCATACAAAGGGTCAAGTTAAGCTATAAGTGGGCGTGGCCACGCCCACTTTTGATTAAAATAGTTTTCATTCCTCCCTAAGAGCATAACTGAAAAGTTTCAAGTCAATTGGTTAAAAAACAAAAAAGTTTTCCATACAATGGGTCAATTTTCGCTATAAGTGGGCGTGGCTACGCATGGCTACGCCCACTTTTGGTCAAAATAGTTTTCATTCCTCTCTAAGAACATAACTGTAAAGTTTCAAGTCAATTGGTTCAAAAAAAAAAAAATTTTCCTTACAACGGGTAAATTTTCGCTATAAGTGGGCGTGGCTACGCGTGGTTACGCCCACTTTTGGTTAAAATTGATTTCATTCCTCCTTAAGAACATAACTTTAAAATTTCAAGCCAATTGGTTAAGAAACAAAAAAGTTTTCCATACAACGACGTGAATATTCCTTCTCTTCCTCTTCTTCATTTTGTATGGGAGCTACCAGTTCCAGATGTCCAATCTCAATGAAACTTTCAGGCATGTAGTCGGACCATGTAAAACTACTATGTTTAGAATTTCAGCACTCTATTGTACAAAACAAAAAAGTTTTCCATACAACGTTTCAAGTTTTGTTCACTTTTCTTCTTCTTTTCGTATGGGAGCTACCTGTTCCAATAATCCGATCATGCTGGTTCCGACGAATGATTCATCGTAATAAATTCTAAGACTCTGTGCAAAGTTTCAGCGCGATAGCTTCAAAACTGAGGGACTAGTTTGCATACAGACAGACAGACAGACAGACGGACAGACGGACATGACTAAATCAACTCGTCTTGTCGTCCTGATCAAGAATATATATACTTTATATAGTCGGAAATTAATATTTCGATCTGTTACAAACTCCGTGACAAAGTTAATATACTATTTCACATAAGTGAAAAGTATAAAAACATGGTTCATACTTCAAATATTCAATAATGATTTTTATTCATAGATTTTAAAAAATCTAAAACCATCCATTGAAATATTCTTTTATAGTTTATGATAACAAAAGAAAGAAACAAAGAACCAGTAAGGACGCTATCTTCAGCAAGGCTGAAGCTATAATACTTTTCACTTTGTGTTACTATAAAAAAAACTAACTGAATAGTTTTCATGCATCCCTAACAACATAACTGTAATGTTTCAAGTCAATTCGTTAAAAAACAAAAAATTTTTCCATACAACGGTTCAAGTTTTGCGTTAAGTGGGCGTAGCCATGCCCACATTTGGTCAAAATAGTTTTTATTCCTCCCTAAGAACATAACTGTAAAGTTTCAAGTCAATTGGTTAAAAAACAAAAAAGTTTTCCATACAAAGGGTCAATTTTCGCTATAAGTAGGCGTGGCTACGCCCACTTTTGGTCAAAATAGTTTTCATTCCTCCCTAAGAACATAACTGTAAAGTTTCAAGTCAATTGGTTAAAAAACAAAAAAGTTTTCCATACAACGGGTCAATTTTCGCTATAAAAGGGCGTGACCACGCCTACTTTTGATCAAAATAGTTTTCATTCCTCCCTAAGAGCATAACTGCAAAGTTTCAAGTCAATTGGTTAAAAAACAAAAAAGTTTTCCATACAACGGGTCAATTTTTGCTAGAAGTAGGCGTGGCTACGCCCACTTTTGGTCAAAATAGTTTTCATTCCTCCCTAAGAGCATAACTGCAAAGTTTCAAGTCAATTGATTAAAAAACCAAAAAGTTTTCCATACAAAGGGTCAAGTTAAGCTATAAGTGGGTGTGGCCATGCCCACTTTTGATCAAAATAATTTTCATTCCTCCCTAAGAGCATAACTGCAAAGTTTCAAGTCAATTGGTTAAAAAACAAAAAAGTTTTCCATACAACGGGTCAATTTTCGCTATAAAAGGGCGTGACCACGCCTACTTTTGATCAAAATAGTTTTCATTCCTCCCTAAGAGCATAACTGCAAAGTTTCAAGTCAATTGGTTAAAAAACAAAAAAGTTTTCCATACAACGGGTCAATTTTCGCTATAAGTAGGCGTGGCTACGCCCACTTTTGGTTAAAATAGTTTTCATTCCTCCCTAAGAACATAACTGTAAAGTTTCAAGTCAATTGATTAAAAAACAAAAAAGTTTTCCATACAAAGGGTCAAGTTAAGCTATAAGAGGGCGTGGCCACGCCCACTTTTGATCAAAATAGTTTTCATTCCTCCCTAAGAGCATAACTGCAAAGTTTCAAGTCAATTGGTTAAGAAACAAAAAAGTTTTCCATACAACGGGTCAATTTTCGCTATAAGTGGGCGTGGCTACGCCTGGCTACGCCCGCTTTTGGTCAAAATAGTTTTCATTCCTCCCTAAGAGCATAACTGCAAAGTTTCAAGTCAATTGGTTAAAAAACAAAAAAGTTTTCCATACAACGGGTCAATTTTCGCTCTAAGTAGGCATGGCTACGCCCACTTTTGGTTAAAATAATTTTCATTCCTCCCTAAGAACATAACTGTAAAGTTTCAAGTCAATTGGTTAAAAAACAAAAAAGCTTTCCATACAAAGGGTCAAGTTAAGCTATAAGTGGGCGTGGCTACGCCTGGCTACGCCCACTTTTGGTCAAAATAGTTTTCATTCCTCTCTAAGAACATAACTGTAAAATTTCAATTCAATTGGTTAAAAAACAAAAAAGTTTTCCATACAACGGGTAAATTTTCGCTATAAGTGGGCGTGGCTATGCGTGGTTACGCCCACATTTGGTCAAAATAGATTTCATTCCTCCCTAAGAACATAACTTTAAAATTTCAAGTCAATTAGTTAAGAAACAAAAAAGTTTTCCATACAACGATATGAATCTTGCTACTCTTCCTCTTCTTCATTTTTGCAGGTATCAGTTCAAGTGCCCGATCTCAACGAAACTTTCAGGCATTTAGACTACATAAAACTACTATGTTTAAAATTTCAGCCCTCTATCTTACAAGACAATAAAAATTTTCATACAATGATTCAACTTTTGTTCAGTTTAGTTCTTCTTTTTGTATGGGGACTAACAGTTCCAATGGTCCGATATGGCTGGATCCGACAAATGAGTTGATTGCACAAATAAGAAGTGTCTGTACAAAATTTCAGGTCGATATCTTAAAAACTGTGGGAGGAGATTGCATAAATACAGGCAGACGGACGGACAGAAGCACATGGCTAAATCAACTCGTCTTGTTGTCCTGATCAAAAATATATATACTTTATATAGTCGCATGTGATTATTTCTATGAGTTACAAACTTCAGCACAAACTTATAATACTATTCACTAACGAGAAGAGTATAATGACCTTTGGTTGTGCTCGATGGGCGGGAAGGAATGGGCGTGGCAAAAATTCCTTTAAACATGATCTAGTGTTCGCCACACGTCTATCTTCCGAATTTCAAGTCTCTAGCTCTTATAGTTTTCGAGAAACATTGGTGAGGATGGACGGACGGACAGACAGGGCAATTCGTCTTGTTATCCTGATCAAGAATATATATACTTTATAGGGTCCCCCTATTAAATCAATAATCCATAAAAAAAATCGTTCTTTTTAAAAATATTCAATATTAATTTGTATGCATAGATTTAAAAAAAAAATTTAAACTTATACATTGAAATATTCTTTTGTAGTGAATGTACTCATAAACATACTAAAAGATACAGAAAATCCCGGTTCATTTTAAAAAATATTTGATATTTATTTTTATGCTCAGCGCTGAGAAAATATAAAAATTAATATATGGGAGAAATTTTTAAAAATTTAAAAAAAAAAAAATTAAAAAATCATCCATTGAAATGTTCTTTTAGTTAGTGTATGTCATCATAAACTAACTAAAAGAAACAAAAAAACATGGTTCTTTTTAAAGATATTCAAAAGTGATTTTTATGCATAGATTTAAAAAAAAAAATCTAAAGTCATCAATTGAAATATTCTTTTATAGTGAATATACTCATAAACTAACTAAAACAAACAAAAAACATTCATTTTACAAATATTCAATATTGATTTCATGTACAGATTAAAAAAAAAATCTAAAACCATCCATTAAAATATTTTTTTATATTGTATGTAATCACAAACTAACTAAAAGAAACAAAAAAACATGGTTCATTTTAAAAAATATTAAGTATTGATTTTTATGCTCAGCGCTGAGAAAATACAAAAATTAATATATGGGAGAAATTTTTAAAAATTTAAAAACAAAAAATCAAAAATCAGCCATTGAAATGTTCTTTTGTAGTGTCAGAAACTAACCAAAGGAAACAAAAAAAAATGGTTCCTTTTAAAAATATTCAAATTTAATTTTTATGAACAGATTTAAAAAAAAAATTTTAAATCATTATAAACTAAACTAAAAACTAAAAGAAACAAAAAAACATGGTTCATACTTCAAATATTCAATAATGATTTTTATTCATAGATTTTAAAAAATCTAAAACCATCCATTGAAATATTCTTTTATAGTTTATGATAACAAAAGAAAGAAACAAAAAAACATGGTTCATTTTAAAAATATTCAATACTGATTTTTATGCATCGATTTAAAAAAAATCTAAAATCATCTATTGAAATGTTCTTTTGTAGTGTATGTTATCATAAACCAACTAAAAGAAACAAAAGAATATGGTTCATTTTAAAAATATTCAATACTGATTTTTATGCTCAGCGCTAAGAAGATATAAAAATTAATATATGGGAGAAATTTTTAAAAATTTTAGAAAAAATTAAAAAACATCCACTGAAATACTCTTTTTTAGTGAATGTTATCATAAGCAAACTTATTAAAGGAAAAAAAAAACATGGTTCCTTTTTAAGATACTCAATATTGATTTTTATGCATAGATTTAAAAAAAATCTAAAATCATCCATTGAAATGTTCTTTTTTACAATCCGTCAATACTCTAATACACAGTGTGTGTACAAGGTATAATGAATAAATGGGAGAAATTTAAAAAAAAAATTTGTAACATTCAATAATCATCCATTGAAGTTCTCTTTTTTAGTGAATGTACTCATAAACTAACTAAAAGAAACAAAAAACATGGTTCCTTTTAAAGATATTCAATATTGATATTTATGCATCGGTTTAAAAAAAATCTAAAGTTTCAAGTCAATTGGTTAAAAAACAAAAAAGTTTTACATACAACGGGTCAATTTTAGCTATAAAAGGACGTGGCCATGCCCACTTTTGGTCAAAATAGTTTTCATTCCTCCCTAAGAATATAACTGTAAAATTTCAAGTCAGTTGGTTAAAAAACAAAAAAGTTTTCCATACAACGATATGAATCTTGCTACTCTTCCTCTTCTTCATTTTTGCAGGTATCAGTTCAAGTGCCCGATCTCAACGAAACTTTCAGGCATTTAGACTACATAAAACTACTATGTTTAAAATTTCAGCCCTCTATCTTACAAGACAATAAAAATTTTCATACAATGATTCAACTTTTGTTCAGTTTAGTTCTTCTTTTTGTATGGGGACTAACAGTTCCAATGGTCCGATATGGCTGGATCCGACAAATGAGTTGATTGCACAAATAAGAAGTGTCTGTACAAAATTTCAGGTCGATATCTTAAAAACTGTGGGAGGAGATTGCATAAATACAGGCAGACGGACGGACAGAAGCACATGGCTAAATCAACTCGTCTTGTTGTCCTGATCAAAAATATATATACTTTATATAGTCGCATGTGATAATTTCTATGAATTACGAACTTCAGCACAAACTTATAATACTATTCACTGACGAGAAGAGTATAATGACCTTTGGTTGTGCTCGATGGGCGGGAAGGAATGGGCGTGGCAAAAATTCCTTTAAACATGATCTAGTGTTCGCCACACGTCTATCTTCCGAATTTCAAGTCTCTAGCTCTTATAGTTTTCGAGAACCATTGGTGAGGATGGACGGACAGACAGGGCAATTCGTCTTGTTATCCTGATCAAGAATATATATACTTTATAGGGTCCTCCTCGCCTTCTTCTATGCGTTACATACAAACCGTCTGAACCACAGTGTGTGCACAGGGTACAATGAATAAATGGGAGACATTTAAAACATTTTTTTTTTTAAATCAATAAACCATAAAAAAAATCGTTCTTTTTAAAAATATTCAATATTAATTTGTATGCATAGATTTAAAAAAAAAAATCTAAACTTATACATTGAAATATTCTTTTGTAGTGAATGTACTCATAAACATACTAAAAGAAACAGAAAAACCCGGTTCATTTTAAAAAATATTTGATATTTATTTTTATGCTCAGCGCTGAGAAAATATAAAAATTAATATATCGGAGAAATTTTTAAAAATTAAAAAAAAAAAAATTAAAAAATCATCCATTGAAATGTTCTTTTGTAGTGTATGTCATCATAAACTTACTAAAAAAAAAAAACAAAAAAACATGGTTCTTTTTAAAGATATTCAATAGTGATTTTTATGCATAGATTTAAAAAAAAAAATTTAAAGTCATCAATTGAAATATTCTTTTATAGTGAATGTACTCATAAACTAACTAAAACAAACAAAAAACATTCATTTTACAAATATTCAATATTGATTTCATGCACAGATTAAAAAAAAATCTAAAACCATCCATTAAAATATTTTTTTATATTGTATGTAATCACAAACTAACTAAAAGAAACATAAAACATGGTTCATTTTAAAAAATATTCAAATATAATTTTTATGAACAGATTTAAAAAAATATTTTAAATCATCATAAACTAAACTAATAACTAAAAGAAACAAAAAAAATGGTTCATATTTCAAATATTCCATAATGATTTTTATTCATAGATATTAAAAAATCTAAAACCATCCATTGAAATATTATTTTGTAGTGTCATAAACTAACTAAAGGAAACAAAAAAAAAAATGGTTCCTTTTAAAAATATTCAAATTTAATTTTTATGAACAGATTTAAAAAAATATTTTAAATCATCATAAACTAAACTAAAAACTAAAAGAAACAAAAAAACATGGTTCATATTTTAAATATTCCATAATGATTTTTATTCATAGATTTTAAAAAATCTAAAACCATCCATTGAAATATTCTTTTATAGTTTATGATAACAAAAGAAAGAAACAAAAAAACATGGTTCATTTTAAAAATATTCAATACTGATTTTTATGCATCGATTTAAAAAAAATCTAAAATCATCTATTGAAATGTTCTTTTGTAGTGTATGTTATCATAAACCAACTAAAAGAAACAAAAGAATATGGTTCATTTTAAAAATATTCAATACTGACTTTTATGCTCAGCGCTAAGAAGATATAAAAATTAATATATGGGTGAAATTTTTAAAAATTTTAGAAAAAATGAAAAAACATCCACTGAAATGCTCTTTTTTAGTGAATGTAATCATAAGCTAACTAAAAAAACATGGTTCCTGTTTAAGATACTCAATATTGATTTTTATGCATAGATTTACAAAAAATCTGAAATCATCCATTGAAATGATCTTTTGTAGTGTATGTCATCATAAACTAACTAAAAGAAACAAAAAAAAAACATGGTTATTTTTAAAGATATTCAATATTAATTTTTATGCATAGATTTACAAAAAATCTAAAATCATCCATTGAATGTTCTTTTGTAGTGTATGTAAGTATTAACTAACTAAAAGAAACAAAAAATCATGGTTCCTTTTAAAAATATTCAATATTAATTTTTATGCATTAATTTAAAAACAAATCAAAAATCATCCATTGAAATGCTCGTTTTTAGTGAATGTGGGCAGAAAGTAACTTAAAGAAACAAAAAAAAAAAACATGGTTCCTTTTTAAGATATTCAATATTGATTTTTATGCATAGATTTAAAAAAAAATCTAAAATCATCCATTGAAATGTTCTTTTTTACAATCCGTCAATACCCTAATACACAGTGTGTGTACAAGGTATAATGAATAAATGGGAGAAATTAAAAAAAATTTTTTTAACATTCAATAATCATCCATTGAAGTTCTCTTTTTTAGTGAATGTCATCATAAACTAACTAAAAGAAACAAAAAACATGGTTCCTTTTAAAGATATTCAATATTGATATTTATGCATCGATTTAAAAAAAATCTAAAGTTTCAAGTCAATTGGTTAAAAAACAAAAAAGTTTTTCATACAACGGGTCAATTTTAGCTATAAAAGGACGTGGCCATGCCCACTTTTGGTCAAAATAATTTTCATTCCTCCGTAAGAACATAACTGTAAGGTTTCAAGTCAATTGGTTAAAAAACAAAAAAGTTTTCCATACAACGGGTCAAGTTTCAGTATAAGTGGGCGTAGCCGTGCCCACTTTTGGTCAAAATAGTTTTCATTCCTCCCTAAGAATATAACTGTAAAATTTCAAGTCAATTCGTTAAAAAACAAAAAAGTTTTCCATACAACGATATGAATCTTGCTTCTCTTCCTCTTCTTCATTTTTGCAGGTATCAGTTCAAGTGCCCGATCTCAATCAAACTTTCAGGCATTAAGACTACATAAAACTACTATGTTTAAAATTTCAGCCCTCTATCTTACAAGACAATAAAAATTTTCATACAATGATTCAACCTTTGTTCAGTTTAGTTCTTCTTTTTGTATGGGGACTAACAGTTCCAATGGTCCGATATGGCTGGATCCGACAAATGAGTTGATTGCACAAATAAGAAGTGTCTGTACAAAATTTCAGGTCGATATCTTAAAAACTGTGGGACGAGATTGCATAAATACAGGCAGACGGACGGACAGACGCACATGGCTAAATCAACTCGTCTTGTTGTCCTGATCAAAAATATATATACTTTATATAGTCGCATGTGATTATTTCTATAAGTTACAAACTTCAGCACAAACTTATAATACTATTCACTAACGAGAAGAGTATAATGACCTTTGGTTGTGCTCGATGGGCGGGAAGGAATGGGCGTGGCAAAAATTCCTTTAAACATGATCGAGTGTTCGCCACACGTCTATCTTCCGAATTTCAAGTCTCTAGCTCTTATAGTTTTCGAGAACCATTGGTGAGGATGGACGGACGGACACACAGGGCAATTCATCTTGTTATCCTGATCAAGAATATATATACTTTATAGGGTCCTCCTCGCCTTCTTCTATGCGTTACATACAAACCGTCTCAACCACAGTGTGTGCACAGGGTTCAATGAATAAATGGGAGACATTTAAAACATTTTTTTTTTTAAATCAATAATCCATAAAAAAAATCGTTCTTTTTAAAAATATTCAATATTAATTTGTAAACATAGATTTAAAAAAAAAATCTAAACTTATACATTGAAATATTCTTTTGTTGTGAATGTACTCATAAACATACTAAAAGAAACAGAAAAACCCGGTTCATTTTAAAAAAAACATATAATATTTATTTTTATGCTCAGCGCTGAAAAAATATAAAAATTAATATATGGGAGAAATTTTTAAAAATTTAAAAAAAAAAAATTAAAAAATCATCCATTGAAATGTTCTTTTGTAGTGTATGTCATCATAAACTAACTAAAAGAAACAAAAAAAAAAACATGGTTCTTTTTAAAGATATTCAATGTTAATTTTTATGCATAGATTTAAAAAAAAAATCTCAAATCATCCATTGAATGTTCTTTTGTAGTGTATGTAAATATTAACTAACTAAAAGAAACAAAAAAATCAAGGTTCCTTTTAAAAATATTCAATATTAATTTTTATGCATAAATTTAAAAACAAATCAAAAATCATCCATTGAAATGCTCGTTTTTAGTGAATGTGGGCAGAAAGTAACTTAAAGAAACAAAAAAAAAACATGGTTTCTTATTAAGATATTCAATATTGATTTTTATGCATAGATTTAAAAAAAAATCTAAAATCATTCATTGAAATGTTCTTTTTTACAATCCGTCAATACCCTAATACACAGTGTGTGTACAAGGTATAATGAATAAATGGGAGAAATTTAAAAAATTTTTTTTTAACATTCAATAATCATCCATTGAAGTTCTCTTTTTTAGTGAATGTAATCATAAACTAACTAAAAGAAACAAAAAACATGGTTCCTTTTAAAGATATTCAATATTTATATTTATGCATCGATTTAAAAAAAATCTAAAGTTTCAAGTCAATTGGTTAAAAAACAAAAAAGTTTTTCATACAACGGGTCAATTTTAGCTATAAAAGGACGTGGCCATGTCCACTTTTGGTCAAAATAGTTTTCATTCCTCCATAAGAACATAACTGTAAGGTTGCAAGTCAATTTAAAAAACAAAAAAGTTTTCCATACAACGGGTCAAGTTTCAGTATAAGTGGGCGTAGCCATGCCCACTTTTGGTCAAAATAGATTTCTTTCCTCCCTAAGAATATAACTGTAAAATTTCAAGTCAATTGGTTAAAAAACAAAAAAGTTTTCCATACAACGGGTCAATTTTCGCTATAAGATTTAAAAAAAAATCTAAAGTCATCAATTGAAATATTCTTCTATAGTGAATGTACTCATAAACTAACTGAAACAAACAAAAAACATTCATTTTACAAACATTCAATATTGATTTTATGCATAGATTTAATAAAAAATGTAAAGTCATCCATTGAAATGTACTTTTGTAGTGTATGAAATCATAAACTAACTAAAAGAAACAAAAAATCTTGGTTTCTTTTTAAATATATTCAAATTTAATTTTTATCAACAGATTTAAAAAAAAAATTTAAATCATCATAAACTAAACTAAAAACTAAAAGAAACAAAAAAACATGGTTCTTATTTCAAATATTCAATAATGATTTTTATTCATAGATTTTAAAAAATCTAAAACTATCCATTGAAATATTCTTTTATAGTTTATAACAAAAGAAATAAACAAAAAAACATGGTTAATTTTAAAAATATTCAATACTGATTTTTATGCATCAATTTAAAAAAAAATCTAAAATTTAATGTTCTTTTGTAGTGTATGTAAATATTAACTAACTAAAAGAAACAAAAAATCAAGGTTCCTTTTAAAAATATTCAATATTAATTTTTATGCATAAATTTAAAAACAAATCAAAAATCATCCATTGAAATGCTCGTTTTTAGGAAATGTGGTCACAAAGTAACTTAAAGAAACAAAAAAAAAAACATGGTTTCTTTTTAAGATATTCAAAATTGATTTTTATGCATAGATTTAAAAAAAAATCTAAAATCATCCATTGAAATGTTCTTTTTTACAATCCGTCAATACCCTAATACACAGTGTGTGTATAAGGTATAATGAATAAATGGGAGAAATTTAAAAAAATTTTTTTTAACATTCAATAATCATCCATTGAAGTTCTCTTTTTTAGTGTATGTAACCATAAACTAAGTAAAAAACCAGTAAGGGCGGTATAGTTGAGTATTCTCAACTATATAATACCCTGTACACACCTATGTTGATAACACGTTAAACATTCGCCGACAGCAAAAGCAGTGTACCACGATGTGGTTTGTGTATTTGCTAATAGTGAGGCAGGGCACACAGTGCAATGTTGCCATTAGATGGCGCTGTAGTACGGATTTTGTTACAAGCATTGCTGCAAAATTTTAGTGTGTTGGTCTTTGCGGGGAAAGTGGTAGTTTGTTGTATGCAGTTTTAAAAAGGTATGTTATCTTAGTTTGCATACAAAATTTCAGCATTGTATTATTTATACTTTAGGAGATACAGCAATTTTAAGAAAAAAATGACCTTTTGTTGTGCTCGATGGGCGGGAAGGAATGGGCGTGGCAAAAATTCCTTCAAACTTCATCTAGTGTTCGACCACATGAGACTATCTTCCAAATTTCAAGTCTCTAGCTCTTATAGTTTTCGAGAACCATTGGTGAGGACGGACGGACGGACGGACAGACAGGGCTATATCAATTCGTCTTGTCACCCTGATTAAGAATATATATACTTTATAGGGTCCCCCTCCCCTCCTTCTATGCGTTACATACAAACCGTCTCAAACAAACTTAATATACCCTGATACACAGTGTGTGTACAGGGTATAAAAAGAAAACATGGTTCGTTTTAAAAAAATATTCAATTTTAATTTTTATGCATACATTAAAAAAAAAAAATCAAAAACCATCCATTGAAATGTTATTTTGTAAGGTATGTAATCATAAACTAACTAAAAGAAACAAAAAAACATGGTTCCTTTTACAAATATTCAATATTTATTTGTATGCAAAGATTTAAAAAAAATCTAAAATCATCCATTAAAATATTCTTTTATAGTGAATGTACTCATAAACTAACTAAAAGAAACAAAAAACATGGTTCATTTTACAAATATTGAATATTGATTTTTATGCGTAGATTTAAAAAAAAAACCGAAATCATCTATTGAAATGTTATTTTGTAGTGTATGTCGTCATAAACTAACTAAATGAAACAAAAAACCAGTAAGGACGCTATCTTCAGCAAGGCTGAAGCTATAATACTTTTCACGTTGTGTCACTAAAAAACTAAATGAATAGTTTTCATGCCTCCCTAACAACATAACTGTAAGGTTTCAAGTCAATTGGTTAAAAAACAAAAAAGTTTTCCATACAGCGGTTCAAGTTTTGCGATAAGTGGGCGTGGCTACGCTCACTTTGGGTCAAAATAGTTTTCATGCCTCCCTAAGAACATAACTGTAAAGTTTCAAGTCAATTGGTTAAAAAACAAAAAAGTTTTCCATACAACGGGTCAATTTTCACTAAAAAAGAGCGTGGCCACGCCCACTTTTGGTCAAAATAGTTTTCATTCCTCCCTAAGAACATAACTGCAAAGTTTCAAGTCAATTGGTTGAAAAACAAAAAAGTTGTGTATACAACGGGTCCAATTTCGCTAGAAGTGGGCGTGGCTACGCTCACTTTGGGTCAAAATAGTTTTCATGCCTCCCTAAGAACATAACTGTAAAGTTTCAAGTCAATTGGTTAAAAAACAAAAAAGTTTTCCATACAACGAGTCAAATTTCGCTATACAAGGGCGTGCCCGCGCCCACTTTTGGTCAAAATTGTTTTCATTCCTCCCTAAGAACATAACTGTAAAGTTTCAAGTCAATTGGTTAAAAAACACAAAAGTTTTCCATACAACGGGTCAAATTTCGCTATAAAAGGGCGTGGCCACGCCCACTTTTGGTCAAAATAGTTTTCATTCCTCCCTAAGAACATAACTGTAAAGTTTCAAGTCAATTGGTTAAAAAACAAAAAAGTTTTCCATACAACGGGTCAAATTTCGCTATAAAAGGGCGTGGCCGCGCCCACTTTTGGTCAAAATTGTTTTCATTCCTCCCTAAGAACATAACCGTAAAGTTTCAAGTCAATTGGTTAAAAAACACAAAAGTTTTCCATACATCGGGTCAAATTTCGCTATAAAAGGGCGTGGCCACGCCCACTTTTGGTCAAAATAGTTTTCATTCCTCCCTAAGAACATAACTGTAAAGTTTCAAGTCAATTCGTTGAAAAACAAAAAAGTGTTCCATACAACGGGTCAATTTTTGCTATAAGTGGGCGTGGCTACGCCCACTTTTGGTCAAAATAGTTTTCATTCCTCTCTAAGAACATAACTGTAAAGTTTCAAGTCAATTGGTTAAAAAACAAAAAAGTTTTCCATACAACGGGTCAATTTTCGCTATAAGTGGGCGTGGCTACCCCTGGCTACGCCCACTTTTGGTCAAAATAGTTTTCATTCCTTCCTAAGAACATAACTTTAAAATTTCAAGTCAATTGGTTAAAAAACAAAAAAGTTTTCCATACAACGGGTCAATTTTCGCTATAAGTGGGCGTGGCTACCCCTGGCTACGCCCACTTTTAGTCAAAATAGATTTCATTCCTCCCTAAGAACATAACTTTAAAATTTCAAGTCAATTGGTTAAGAAACAAAAAAGTTTTCCATACAACGACGTGAATATGGCTTCTCTTCCTCTTCTTCATTTTGTATGGGAGCTACCAGTTCCAGATGTCCAATCTCATTGAAACTTTCAGGCATGTAGTCGGACTATGTAGAACTACTATGTTTAAAATTTCAGCACTCTATCATACAAAACAAAAAAGTTTTCCATACAACGATTCAAGTTTTGTTCATTTTTCTTCTTCTTTTCGTATGGGGGCTACCAGTTCCAGTGATCCGATATGGCCGGTTCCGACCAATGATTTGACTGCACGAATAAGAAGTCTCTGTGCAAAATTTCAGCTCGATATCTTCAAAACTGTGGGAGGAGATTGTATATATACAGACAGACGGACAGACGGACAGACGGACATGGCTAAATCAACTCGTCTTGTCGTCCTGATCAAGAATATATATACTTTATATAGTCGGAAATTAATATTTCGATCTGTTACAAACTTCAGCACAAAGTTATTATACTATTTCACATACGTGAAAAGTATAAAAACATGGTTCTTTTTAAAAATATTCAATACTGATTTTTATGCATCAATTTAAAAAAAATCTAAAATCATTCATTGAAATGTTCTTTTGTAGTGATTGTAATCATAAACTAATTAACCGAAACAAAAAAAAACATGGTTCCTTTTAAAATATTCAGTTTTAGTTTTTGTGCATATATTGTACTTTTGTAGTGTATGTAATCATAAACTAACTAAAAGGAACAAAAAATCATGGTTCCTTTTTAAATATATTCAATTTATTTTTAATGCATAGATTTTAAAAAAATCTAAAATCATCCACTGAAATGTTATTTTGTAATGTTTGTAATCATAAACAAACTAACAGAATAAAAAACAGTAAGGGCGGTATAGTCGAGTATACTCGACAATATAAACCCTGCACAAATGGTAGGCGGTGCCACTCCCTCAATCTACAAAAACATATTGATCTGACGTTGCCTATTTAAATAGTGTTGAAAATATCAAGAAAATCGGTCAAAAAATTTAATTTTGTTGGTCTCTGAGGGGTAGCCATCAAAGAGAGGGGAAATTTGTGGTAGGCAGTTTTTAAGATGTATTATTTGTTAGCTTTTTTTAAGAAAGAATACTAGGGGTGGAGAAATTAAGGGGAGGGGGTAAAATTGTGGTTTGCTGTTTTGTAGAGTTACTCATTCTGAGTCTACATACCGACTTTCATTTTTCTAACTCTTTGGATGTTTGAGTAATAGCATTTTCAAAAAGAGGGTGGTGCTGAATGGGCGGCAAGGAGTGGGCGTGGAACAAAACCATTCAAACTTGATCTGCTGCCGAGCATCACGATTCTACCCACCAAATTTCAAGTCGCTAGCTCTTATAGTTTCCGAGAACCATTAGTTAGGACGGACGGACGGACAGACGGAGAGATGGACAGTCACTCGGATGTGGCTTAATCAATTTCTCTTGTCGTCCCGATCAAGAATATATATACTTTATGGGGTCTCCCTCCCCTCCTTCACAGCTTTACATACATTTGGCTTTTGCACAAACAGCCTATGATAACCCAGTATGTGTACAGGGTATAAACATGGTTCCTTTTAAATGTATTCAATATTACATTTTTTGCATAGATTTAAAAAGAAAAACAAAAACCATCCATTGAAATGCACTTTTGTAGTGTTTGTAATCATAAACTTACTAAATGAGACAAAAAACATGGTTCCTTTTAAAATATTCAATATTATATTTTATGCATAGATTTAAAAAAAAAATAAAAAAACATCGATTGAAATGCTCTTTTAGAGTGAATATAATAATAAACTAACTAAAAGAAACAAAAAACCATAGTTTCTTTTAAAAATATTCAATATTAATTTTTATGCATCGATTTTAAAAAATCTAAAGTCATCCATTGAAATGTACTTTTGTAGTGTATGTAATCATAAACTAAGTAAAAGAAACAAAAAATCATGGTTCCTTTTAAAAAATATTCAATTTTAATTTTTATGCATAAATTTAAAAAAAATATAAAATAATCCATTGAAATGTTCTTTTGAAGTGTATGTAATCATAAACTAACTAAAGGAAACAAAACCAGTAATGACGCTAACCGTACCGGAGATATGCAATTTATTGATTTTTGGTCAAAGTGGTCGTAACCATTCCCATTTTTTTCAAAATAGTTTTAATGCCTCCCCAAGAACATAACTGTGAAGTTTCATGTCAATTGGTTAAGAAACAAAAAATTTTTCCATACAACGACATGAATATTGCTTCTCTTCCTCTTCTTCATTTTGTATGGCAGGTACCAGTTCCAGTTGCCCGATCTCAATGAAACTTTCAGGCATTTAATCGAACCATATAAAACTACTAAGTTTAAAATTTCAGCCGCCTATCATACAAAACAAAAAAGTTTTCCATACAACGACGTTAAATCTTAAATTCTCTTCCTCTTCTTCATTTTGTATGGCAGCTACCAGTTCTATTGGCCGGATCTCAATGAAACTTTCAGGCATTATGTCGGACTATTTTAAACTACTATGTTTGAAATTTCAGCCCTCTATCTTCCAAAACAAAAAAGTGTTCCATATAACGATTCAAATTTGTTTTTCTTCTTCATTTCTTATGGGGGCTACCAGTTCCAATAATCCGATATGGCCGGTTCTGACCAACGATTTGACCACACATTAGAGAAGACTCTGTGCAAAATTTCAGCTCGATATCTTCAAAACTGTGGGAGGAGATAGCGTATTCACAGACAGACGGACAGATGGACATGGCTATATGAACTCGTCTTGTCGAGCTGATCAACAATATTTATACCCCCCTCCCCTCCTTCTTGCTGTTACAAAATTCAGGACAAAGTTATAATACTATTCACTTGCGTAAAGAGTATAAAAACATGGTTCCATTTAAAAATATTCAATATTAATTTTTATGCATAGATTTTAACAACAAAATCTAAAATCATCCATTGAAATCTTCTTTTGTAGTGTATGTAACAAAATAAAAAATGGTTCCTTTTAAAAATATTCAATATTAATTTTTTATGCATAGATTTTTAAAAAATCTTAAATCATCCATTAAAGGTTCTTTTGTAGTTATTGTAATCATAAACTAACTAACCGAAACAAAAACCAGTAAGGACGCTATCTTCAGCAAGGCTGAAGCTATAATACTTTTCACTTTGTGTCACTATAGAAAAAACTAAATGAATAGTTTTCATGCCTCCCTAACAACATAACTGTAATGTTTCAAGTCAATTCGTTAAAAAACAAAAAATTTTTCCATACAACGGTTCAAGTTTTGCGATAAGTGGGCATTTGGTCAAAATAGTTTTTGTTCCTGCCTAAGAACATAACTGTAAGGTTTCAAGTCAATTGGTTGAAAAACATAAAAGTTTTCCATACAACGGCTCAATTTTCATTATAAGTGTGCGTGGCTACGCCCACTTTTGGTCAAAATAGTTTTCATTCCTCCCTAAGAACATAACTGTAAAGTTTGAAGTCAATTGGTTAAAAAATAAAAAAAGTTGTCCATACAACGACGTGAATATTGCTTCTCTTCCTCTTCTTTATTTTTTATGGGAGCTACCAGTTCCAGTTTCCCGATCTCAATGGCATTTAGTCGGACTATGTAAAACTACTATGTTTAAAATTTCAGCACTCTATCGTACAAAACAAAAAAGTTTTCCATACAACGATTCAAGTTTTGTTCACTTTTCTTCTTCTTTTCGTATGGGAGCTACCTGTTCCAATAATCCGATCATGCTGGTTCCGACGAATGATTCATCTTAATAAATTCTAAGTCTCTGTGCAAAGTTTCAGCTCGATAGCTTCAAAACTGAGGGACTAGTTTGCATACATACAGACAGACCGACAGACAGACAGACAGACGGACAGACGGACATGGCTAAATCAACTCGTCTTGTCGTCCTGATCAAGAATATATATACTTTATATAGTCGGAAATTAATATTTCGATCTGTTACAAACTCCGTGACAAAGTTATTATACTATTTCACATAAGTGAAAAGTATAAAAACATGGTTCCTTTTAAAATATTCAGTTTTAATTTTTGTGCATATATTGTACTTTTGTAATGTATGTAATCATAAACTTAGTAAAAGAAACAAAAAATCATGGTTCCTTTTAAAAAATATTCAATTTTAATTTTTATGCATAAATTTAAAAAAAAACCAGTAAGGACGCTATCTTCAGCAAGGCTGAAGCTGTAATACTTTTCACTTTGTGTCACTATAAAAAAAACTAACTGAATAGTTTTCATGCCTCCCTAACAACATAACTGTAATGTTTCAAGTCAATTCGTTAAAAAACAAAAAATTTTTCCATACAACGGTTCAAGTTTTGCGATAAGTGGGCGTAGCCATGCCCAAATTCGGTCAAAATAGTTTTCATTCCTCCCTAAGAACATAACTGTAAAGTTTCAAGTCAATTGGTTAAAAAACAAAAATGTTTTCCATACAACGGGTCAATTTTTGCTATAAGTAGGCGTGACTACGCCCACTTTTGGTCAAAATAGTTTTCATTCCTCCCTAAGAACATAACTGCAAAGTTTCAAGTCAATTGGTTAAGAAACAAAAAAGTTTTCCATACAACGGGTCAATTTTCGCTATAAGTGGGCTTGGCTACGCCCACTTTTGGTCAAAATAGTTTTCATTCCTCCCTAAGAGCATAACTGCAAAGTTTCAAGTCAACTGGTTAAAAAACAAAAAAGTTTTCCATACAACGGGTAAATTTTCGCTATAAGTAGGCGTGGTTACGCCCACTTTTGATCAAAATAGTTTTCATTCCTCCCTAAGAGCATAACTGCAAAATTTCAAGTCAATTGGTTAAGAAACAAAAAAGTTTTCCATACAATGGGTCAATTTTCGCTATAAGTGGGCGTGGCTACGCCTGGCTACGCCCACTTTTGGTCAAAATAGTTTTCATTCCTCTCTAAGAACATAACTGTAGAGTTTCAAGTCAATTGGTTAAAAAACAAAAAAGTTTTCCATACAACGGGTAAATTTTCGCTATAAGTGGGGGTGGCTACGCGTGGTTACGCCCACATTTGGTCAAAATAGATTTCATTCCTCCCTAAGAACATAACTTTAAAATTTCAAGTCAATTGGTTAAGAAACAAAAAAGTTTTCCATACAACGACGTGAATATTCCTTCTCTTCCTCTTCTTCATTTTGTATGGGAGCTACCAGTTCCAGATGTCCAATCTCAATGAAACTTTCAGGCATGTAGTCGGACCATGTAAAACAACTATGTTTAAATTTTCAGCACTCTATTGTACAAAACAAAAAAGTTTTCCATACAACGATTCAAGTTTTGTTCACTTTTCTTCTTCTTTTCGTATGGGAGCTACCTGTTCCAATAATCCGATCATGCTGGTTCCGACGAATGATTCATCGTAATAAATTCTAAGACTCTGTGCAAAGTTTCAGCTCGATAGCTTCAAAACTGAGGGACTAGTTTGCATACATACAGACAGACAGACCGACAGACAGACAGACAGACAGACAGACGGACAGACGGACATGGCTAAATCAACTCGTCTTGTCGTCCTGATCAAGAATATATATACTTTATATAGTCGGAAATTAATATTTCGATCTGTTACACACTCCGTGACAAAGTTAATATACTATTTCACATAAGTGAAGAGTATAAATATAAAATAATCCATTGAAATGTTCTTTTGAAGTGTATGTAATCATAAACTAACTAAAGGAAACAAAACCAGTAATGACGCTAACCGTACCGGAGATATGCAATTTATTGATTTTTGGTAAAAGTGGTCGTAACCATTCCCATTTTTTTCAAAATAGTTTTAATGCCTCCCCAAGAAAAAACTGTGAAGTTTCATGTCAATTGGTTAAGAAACAAAAAATTTTTCCATACAACGACATGAATATTGCTTCTCTTCCTCTTCTTCATTTTGTATGGCAGGTACCAGTTCCAGTTGCCCGATCTCAATGAAACTTTCAGGCATTTAATCGAACCATATAAAACTAATAAGTTTAAAATTTCAGCTTCCTATCATACAAAACAAAAAAGTTTTCCATACAACGACGTTAAATCTTAAATTCTCTTCCTCTTCTTCATTTTGTATGGCAGCTACCAGTTCTAGTGGCCCGATATCAATGAAACTTTCAGGCATTATGTCGGACTATGTTAAACTACTATGTTTGAAATTTCAGCCCTCTATCTTCCAAAACAAAAAATTTTTCCATATATCGATTCAAATTTGTTTTTCTTCTTCATTTCGTATGGGGGCTACCAGTTCCAATAATCCGATATGGCCGGTTCCGACCAATGATTTGACCACACTTTAGAGAAGACTCTGTGCAAAATTTCAGCTCGATATCTTTAAAACTGTGGGAGGAGATAGCATATTCACAGACAGACGGACAGACGGACATGGCTATATCAACTCGTCTTGTCGAGCTGATCAACAATATATATACTTTATGGGGCCCCCCTCCCCTCCTTCTTGCTGTTATAAACTTTATGACAAAGTTATAATACTATTCACTTGCGTGAAGAGTATAAACATGGTGCCTTTTAAAACTATTCAATATTAATGTTTATGCATAAATTAAAAAAAAACCAGTAAGGACGCTATCTTCAGCAAGGCTGAAGCTATAATACTTTTCACGTTGTGTCACTAAAAAACTAAATGAATAGTTTTCATGCCTCCCTAACAACATAACTGTACGGTTTCAAGTCAATTGGTTAAAAAACAAAAAAGTTTTCCATACAACAAAATAATTTTCATTCCTCCCTAAGAACATAACTGTAAAGTTTCAAGTCAATTGGTTAAAAAACAAAAAAGCTTTCCATACAACGGTTCAAGTTTCGGTATAAGTGGGCGTAGCCATGCCCACTTTTGGTCTAAATAGTTTTCATTCCTCCCTAAGAACATAACTGTGAAGTTTCAAGTGAATTGGTTAAAAAACAAAAATGTTTTCTATACAATGGGTCAAGTTTCGGTATAAGTGGGCGTAGCCATGCCCACTTTTGGTCTAAATAGTTTTCATTCCTCCCTAAAGCTCTGTTTACACTAGAGATTTTTTGTGTAGATTTAGACAAAAATCTCATGTCTACAAGTGTAAACACTCTGTAGATTTATCTACACTGTCTCTACAACAAATTTTTATCTACACAATGAGTAGTGTGTGTAAACAACTTTCAGAGTAGATAAAACAGCCTCGATTTGTGTCTACAAGTTTGTTAAGCAACAGAACAAATTTTTTTCTCTACATTGTTATTTTCACATAAAAATAATATCGATGATTCATTTGTCACGTTTGACACTTCCAAAAATTCGTCGCAATTTGGGAAAAAGAATCAAAGGAAGAACAAAAACAAAGAATAAAATGGCCACCAAAAAAAAATGCGTGGGAAATGCGATTATGTGTATATATAAATATTATATGAATATTATTATATCAAATGACGGATGCGAGTGTACTGTTTTTGAATGTATGGTGTACCCATACTCAATAATATCAATAATTTGATAATGCCATTCTTCAAAAAATGTTGGCACACAGCTGCGACTCCTTCCTTCAACTCCTACAATAACTGCTGGTGAAATCCATCGTTCCCAGCATTACTAGCATTTATTTTTGTGATCTATGATTTCTTCCACAATCGATTTTTTTGATGCATATTGTTTCTGGCGCATTTCCAACTTTTCTAATTTTTTTTGTTAATTTATTTTTGGGAATAATTTTTTAATGTCAAAAATTAGTTATGTCAAAAGCGGAACATTAGCGCCCTCTATCATTATCTACATTCTGCTCGAAAGAGTAGTCAGTGTAAGCACCTTGTAGATAGCAATGTAGATATTTTCCAAATTTATCTACTCGAAAGAAAAATTTCGTAGATTTTCAATTCAGTGTAAACATAAAACGTAATTTATCTATACTTTGTGTTGAGATATCTACACAAAAAATCTCTAATGTAAACAGAGCTTAAAAGAGCTCCCTAAAAACATAACTGTAGGGTTTGAAGTCAATTGGTTAAAAAACAAAAAAGTTTTCCATACAACGGGTCAATTTTCGCTATAAGTGGTCGTGGCTACGCCTACTTTTCGTCAAAATAGTTTTCATTCCTCCCAAAGAACATAACTGTAAAGTTTCAAGTCAATTGGTTCAAAAACAAAAAAGTTTTCCATACAACGTGTCAATTTTCTATAAGTGGGCTACGCCCACTTTTGGTCAAAATAGTTTTAATGCCTCCCCAAGAACATAACTACGAAGTTTCAAGTCAATTGATTGAAAAACAAAAAAGTTGTCCATACAACGACGTGAATATTGCTTCTCTTCCTCTTCTTCATTTTGTATGGGAGCTACCAGTTCCAGATGTCCAATCTCAATGAAACTTTTAGGTATGTAGTCGGACTATGTAGAACTACTATGTTTAAAATTTCAGTACTCTATCATACAAAACAAAAAAGTTTTCCATACAACGATTCAAGTTTTGTTCATTTTTCTTCTTCTTTTCGTATGGGGGCGACAAGTTCCAGTGGTCCGATATGGCTGGATCCGACAAATGAGTTGACTGCACGGATAAGAAGTCTATGTGCAAAATTTCAGCTCGATATCTTCAAGACTGTGGGAGGAGATTGTATATATACAGACAGACGGACAGACGGACACGGCTAAATCAACTCGTCTTGTCGTCCTGATCAAGAATATATATACTTTATATAGTCGCAAGTGAATATTTCTGTGTGTTACAAACTTCAGCACAAAGTTATTATACTATTTCACATACGTGAAAAGTATAAAAAATCAAAAATCATCTATTGTAATGCTCTTTTTTAGTGATTGTAATCATAAACTAACTAAACGAAACAAAAAAACATGCTTCCTTTTAAAACTATTCATTATTAATTTTTATGCAAAGATTTAAAAAAAAAAAACAAAAATCATCTTTTGAAATGCTCTTTTTTTGTGAAAAACTAACATAAACTAACTAAAAGAAACAAAAAATCATGGTTTCTTTTTAAAAAGATTCAATTTTAATTTTTATTCATAGATTTTAAAAATATTTAAAGTCATCCATTGAAATGTACTTTTGTAGTGTATGTAATCGTAAACTAACTAAAAGAAACAAAAAGTCATGGTTCCTTTTAAAAGTATTCAATCTTAAATTTAATGCACAGATTTAAAAAAAAAAAAATATAAAATCATCCATTGAAATTTTCTTTTTTACTGATTGTTATCATAAACTAACTAAAAAAAAACAAAAAAAACATGGTTCGTTTTAAAAAATATTCAATTTTAATTTTTATGCATACATTTAAAAAAAATCAAAAACCATCCATTGAAATGTTATTTTGTAAGGTATGTAATCATAAACTAACTAAAAGAAACAAAAAAAACATGGTTCCTTTTACAAATATTCAATATTGATTTGTATGCAAAGATTTAAAAAAAATCTAAAATCATCCATTAAAATATTCTTTTATAGTGAATGTACTCATAAACTAACTAAAAGAAACAAAAAACATGGTTCATTTTACAAATATTGAATATTGATTTTTATGCATAGATTTCAAAAAAATCTGAAATCATCTATTGAAATGTTATTTTGTAGTGTATGTCATCATAAACTAACTAAAGGAAACAAAACCAGTAAGGACGCTAACTTCAGCAAGGCTGAAGCTTAAATACTCTTCACGCTTATTTCTTATGCCACACTTATTTTATTGACTGAATATATTTTCACTTCATCTAATTAGCCTATATACAAATTTTCATTGTTTTTGCTCATTGGGTACCGGAGATATGCAATTTATTGAATTTTGGTGAAAGTGGGCGTAACCATGCCCATTTTTTTCAAAATAGTTTTAATGCCTCCCCAAAAACATAACTGTGAAGTTTCATGTCAATTGGTTAAGAAACAAAAAAATTTTCCATACAACGACATGAATATTGCTTCTCTTCCTCTTCTTCATTTTGTATGGCAGGTACCAGTTCCAGTTGCCCAATCTCAATGAAACTTTCAGGCATTTAATCGAACCATATAAAACTACTAAGTTTAAAATTTCAGCCTCCTATCATACAAAACAAAAAAGTTTTCCATACAACGACGTTAAATCTTAATTTCTCTTCCTCTTCTTCATTTTGTGTGGCAGCTACCAGTTCTAGTGCCCCGATCTCAATGAAACTTTCAGGCATTATGACGAACTATGTTAAACTACTATGTTTGAAATTTCAGCCCTCTATCTTCCAAAACAAAAAAGTTTTCCATATATCGATTCAAATTTATTTTTCTTCTTTATTTCGTATGGGGGCTACCAGTTCCAATAATCCGATATGGCCAGTTCCGACCAATAATTTGACCACACATTAGAGAAGACTCTGTGCAAAATTTCAGCTCGATATCTTCAAAACTGTGGGAGGAGATAGCATATTCTCAGACAGACGGACAGATGGACATGGCTATATGAACTCGTCTTGTCGAGCTGATCAAGAATATATATACTTTATGGGGTCCCCCTCCCCTCCTTCTTTCTGTTACAAACTTCAGGACAAAGTTATAATACTATTCACTTGCGTGAAGAGTATAAACATAGTGCCTTTTAAAACTATTCAATATTAATGTTTATGCATAAATTAAAAAAAAAACCAGTAAGGACGCTATCTTCAGCAAGGCTGAAGCTATAATACTTTTCACTTTGTGTCACTATAAAAAAAACTAAATGAATAGTTTTCATGCCTCCCTAACAACATAACTGTAATGTTTCAAGTCAATTCGTTAAAAACCCAAAAATTTTTCCATACAACGGTTCAAGTTTTGCGATAAGTGGGCGTAGCCATGCCCACATTTGGTAAAAATAGTTTTTATTCCTCCCTAAGAACATAACAGTAAAGTTTCAAGTCAATTGGTTAAAAAACAAAAAAGTTTTCCATACAAAGGGTCAATTTTCAATATAAGTAGGCGTGGCTACGCCCACTTTTGGTCAAAACAGTTTTCATTCCTCTCTAGGAACATAACTGTAAAGTTTTAAGTCAATTGGTTAAAAAACAAAAAAGTTTTCCATACAACGGGTCAATTTTCGCTATAAGTGGGCGTGGCTATGCCTGGCTACGCCCACTTTTGGTCAAAACAGTTTTCATTCCTCTCTAAGAACATAACTGTAAAGTTTCAAGTCAATTGGTTAAAAAACAAAAAAGTTTTCCATACAACGGGTAAATTTTCGCTATAAGTGGGCGTGGCTACGCGTGGTTTCGCCCACTTTTGGTCAAAATAGATTTCATTCCTCCCTAAGAACATAACTTTAAAATTTCAAGTCAATTGGTTAAGAAACAAAAAAGTTTTCCATACAATGGGTCAATTTTCGCTATAAGTGGGCGTAGCCATGCCCACTTTTGGTCTCAATAGTTTTCATTCCTCCCTAAAGCTCTGTTTACACTAGAGACTTTTTGTGTAGATTTAGACAAAAATCTCATGTCTACAAGTGTAAACACCCTGTAGATTTATCTACACTGTCTCTACAACAAACTTTTATCTACACAATGAGTAGTGTGTGTAAACAACTTTCAGAGTAGATAAAACAGCCTCGATTTGTGTCTACAAGTTTGTTAAGCAACAGAACAAATTTTTTTCTCTACATTGTTATTTTCACATAAAAATAATATCGATGATTCATTTGAAAAAGAATCAAAGGAAGAACAAAAACAAAGAATAAAATGGCCCCTTCATGTTGGCACACAGCTACGACTCCTTCCTTCAACTCCTACAATAACTGCTGGTGAAATCCAACGTTCTCAGCATTACTAGCATTTATTTTTGTGATCTATGATTTCTTCCACAATCGATTTTGTTGATGCATATTGTTTCTGGCGCATTTCCAACTTTTCTAATTTTTTTTGTTAATTTATTTTTGGGAATAATTTTTTAATGTCAAAAATTAGTTATGTCAAAAGCGGAACATTAGCGCCCTCTATCATTATCTACATTCTGCTCGAAAGAGTAGTCAGTGTAAGTACCTTGTAGATAGCAATGTAGATATTTTCCAAATTTATCTACTCGAAAGAAAAATTTCGTAGATTTTCAATTCAGTGTAAACATAAAACGTAATTTATCTATACTTTGTGTTGAGATATCTACACAAAAAATCTCTAATGTAAACAGAGCTTAAAAGAGCTCCCTAAAAACATAACTGTAGGGTTTGAAGTCAATTGGTTAAAAAACAAAAAAGTTTTCCATACAACGGGTCAATTTTCGCTATAAGTGGTCGTGGCTACGCCTACTTTTCGTCAAAATAGTTTTCATTCCTCCCAAAGAACATAACTGTAAAGTTT
This sequence comes from Phortica okadai, assembly GCA_034638295.1. Classification (NCBI taxonomy): domain Eukaryota; kingdom Metazoa; phylum Arthropoda; class Insecta; order Diptera; family Drosophilidae; genus Phortica; species Phortica okadai. The sequence goes on along the minus strand of CM067851.1, from coordinate 23,629,827 downwards.
CAAGTCAATTGGTTCAAAAACCAAAAAGTTTTCCATACAACGACGTGAATATTGCTTCTCTTCCTCTTCTTCATTTTGTATGGGAGCTACCAGTTCCAGATGTCCAATCTCAATGAAACTTTCAGGCATGTAGTCGGACTATGTAGAACTACTATGTTTAAAATTTCAGGACTCTATCATACAAAACAAAAAAGTTTTCCATACAACGATTCAAGTTTTGTTCATTTTTCTTCTTCTTTTCGTGTGGAGGCTACCAGTTCCAGTGGTCCGATATGGCTGGATCCGACAAATGAGTTGACTGCACGGATAAGAAGTCTATGTGCAAAATTTCAGCTCGATATCTTCAAGACTGTGGGAGGAGATTGTATAGATACAGACAGACGGACAGACGGACACGGCTAAATCAACTCGTCTTGTCGTCCTGATCAAGAATATATATACTTTATATAGTCGCAAGTGAATATTTCTGTGTGTTACAAACTTCAGCACAAAGTTATTATACTATTTCACATACGTGAAAAGTATAAAAAATCAAAAATCATCTATTGTAATGCTCTTTTTTAGTGATTGTAATCATAAACTAACTAAACGAAACAAAAAAACATGCTTCCTTTTAAAACTATTCATTATTAATTTTTATGCAAAGATTTAAAAAAAAAAAACAAAAATCATCTTTTGAAATGCTCTTTTTTTGTGAAAAACCAACATAAACTAACTAAAAGAAACAAAAAATCATGGTTTCTTTTTAAAAAAATTAAATTTTAATTTTTATTCATAGATTTTAAAAATATTTAAAGTCATCCATTGAAATGTACTTTTGTAGTGTATGTAATCGTAAACTAACTAAAAGAAACAAAAAGTCATGGTTCCTTTTAAAAGTATTCAATCTTAAATTTAATGCACAGATTTAAAAAAAAAAAAAATATAAAATCATCCATTGAAATCCTCTTTTTTACTGATTGTTATCATAAACTAACTAAAAAAAAACAAAAAAAACATGGTTCGTTTTAAAAAATATTCAATTTTAATTTTTATGCATACATTTAAAAAAAATCAAAAACCATCCATTGAAATGTTATTTTGTAAGGTATGTAATCATAAACTAACTAAAAGAAACAAAAAAAACATGGTTCCTTTTACAAATATTCAATATTGATTTGTATGCAAAGATTTAAAAAAAATCTAAAATCATCCATTAAAATATTCTTTTATAGTGAATGTACTCATAAACTAACTAAAAGAAACAAAAAACATGGTTCATTTTTCAAATATTGAATATTGATTTTTATGCATAGATTTCAAAAAAATCTGAAATCATCTATTGAAATGTTATTTTGTAGTGTATGTCATCATAAACTAACTAAAGGAAACAAAACCAGTAAGGACGCTAACTTCAGCAAGGCTGAAGCTTAAATACTCTTCACGCTTATTTCTTATGCCACACTTATTTTATTGACTGAATATATTTTCACTTCATCTAATTAGCCTATATACAAATTTTCATTGTTTTTGCTCATTGGGTACCGGAGATATGCAATTTATTGAATTTTGGTGAAAGTGGGCGTAACCATGCCCATTTTTTTCAAAATAGTTTTAATGCCTCCCCAAAAACATAACTGTGAAGTTTCATGTCAATTGGTTAAGAAACAAAAAAATTTTCCATACAACGACATGAATATTGCTTCTCTTCCTCTTCTTCATTTTGTATGGCAGGTACCAGTTCCAGTTGCCCAATCTCAATGAAACTTTCAGGCATTTAATCGAACCATATAAAACTACTAAGTTTAAAATTTCAGCCTCCTATCATACAAAACAAAAAAGTTTTCCATACAACGACGTTAAATCTTAATTTCTCTTCCTCTTCTTCATTTTGTGTGGCAGCTACCAGTTCTAGTGCCCCGATCTCAATGAAACTTTCAGGCATTATGACGAACTATGTTAAACTACTATGTTTGAAATTTCAGCCCTCTATCTTCCAAAACAAAAAAGTTTTCCATATATCGATTCAAATTTGTTTTTCTTCTTTATTTCGTATGGGGGCTACCAGTTCCAATAATCCGATATGGCCAGTTCCGACCAATAATTTGACCACACATTAGAGAAGACTCTGTGCAAAATTTCAGCTCGATATCTTCAAAACTGTGGGAGGAGATAGCATATTCTCAGACAGACGGACAGATGGACATGGCTATATGAACTCGTCTTGTCGAGCTGATCAAGAATATATATACTTTATGGGGTCCCCTCCCCTCCTTCTTTCTGTTACAAACTTCAGGACAAAGTTATAATATTATTCACTTGCGTGAAGAGTATAAACATAGTGCCTTTTAAAACTATTCAATATTAATGTTTATGCATAAATTAAAAAAAAAACCAGTAAGGACGCTATCTTCAGCAAGGCTGAAGCTATAATACTTTTCACTTTGTGTCACTATAAAAAAAACTAAATGAATAGTTTTCATGCCTCCCTAACAACATAACTGTAATGTTTCAAGTCAATTCGTTAAAAAACCAAAAATTTTTCCATACAACGGTTCAAGTTTTGCGATAAGTGGGCGTAGCCATGCCCACATTTGGTAAAAATAGTTTTTATTCCTCCCTAAGAACATAACAGTAAAGTTTCAAGTCAATTGGTTAAAAAACAAAAAAGTTTTCCATACAAAGGGTCAATTTTCAATATAAGTAGGCGTGGCTACGCCCACTTTTGGTCAAAACAGTTTTCATTCCTCTCTAGGAACATAACTGTAAAGTTTTAAGTCAATTGGTTAAAAAACAAAAAAGTTTTCCATACAACGGGTCAATTTTCGCTATAAGTGGGCGTGGCTATGCCTGGCTACGCCCACTTTTGGTCAAAACAGTTTTCATTCCTCTCTAAGAACATAACTGTAAAGTTTCAAGTCAATTGGTTAAAAAACAAAAAAGTTTTCCATACAACGGGTAAATTTTCGCTATAAGTGGGCGTGGCTACGCGTGGTTTCGCCCACTTTTGGTCAAAATAGATTTCATTCCTCCCTAAGAACATAACTTTAAAATTTCAAGTCAATTGGTTAAGAAACAAAAAAGTTTTCCATACAATGGGTCAATTTTCGCTATAAGTGGGCGTAGCCATGCCCACTTTTGGTCTCAATAGTTTTCATTCCTCCCTAAAGCTCTGTTTACACTAGAGACTTTTTGTGTAGATTTAGACAAAAATCTCATGTCTACAAGTGTAAACACCCTGTAGATTTATCTACACTGTCTCTACAACAAACTTTTATCTACACAATGAGTAGTGTGTGTAAACAACTTTCAGAGTAGATAAAACAGCCTCGATTTGTGTCTACAAGTTTGTTAAGCAACAGAACAAATTTTTTTCTCTACATTGTTATTTTCACATAAAAATAATATCGATGATTCATTTGAAAAAGAATCAAAGGAAGAACAAAAACAAAGAATAAAATGGCCCCTTCATGTTGGCACACAGCTACGACTCCTTCCTTCAACTCCTACAATAACTGCTGGTGAAATCCAACGTTCTCAGCATTACTAGCATTTATTTTTGTGATCTATGATTTCTTCCACAATCGATTTTGTTGATGCATATTGTTTCTGGCGCATTTCCAACTTTTCTAATTTTTTTTGTTAATTTATTTTTGGGAATAATTTTTTAATGTCAAAAATTAGTTATGTCAAAAGCGGAACATTAGCGCCCTCTATCATTATCTACATTCTGCTCGAAAGAGTAGTCAGTGTAAGTACCTTGTAGATAGCAATGTAGATATTTTCCAAATTTATCTACTCGAAAGAAAAATTTCGTAGATTTTCAATTCAGTGTAAACATAAAACGTAATTTATCTATACTTTGTGTTGAGATATTTACACAAAAAATCTCTAATGTAAACAGAGCTTAAAAGAGCTCCCTAAAAACATAACTGTAGGGTTTGAAGTCAATTGGTTAAAAAACAAAAAAGTTTTCCATACAACGGGTCAATTTTCGCTATAAGTGGTCGTGGCTACGCCTACTTTTCGTCAAAATAGTTTTCATTCCTCCCAAAGAACATAACTGTAAAGTTTCAAGTCAATTGGTTCAAAAACCAAAAAGTTTTCCATACAACGACGTGAATATTGCTTCTCTTCCTCTTCTTCATTTTGTATGGGAGCTACCAGTTCCAGATGTCCAATCTCAATGAAACTTTCAGGCATGTAGTCGGACTATGTAGAACTACTATGTTTAAAATTTCAGGACTCTATCATACAAAACAAAAAAGTTTTCCATACAACGATTCAAGTTTTGTTCATTTTTCTTCTTCTTTTCGTATGGAGGCTACCAGTTCCAGTGGTCCGATATGGCTGGATCCGACAAATGAGTTGACTGCACGGATAAGAAGTCTATGTGCAAAATTTCAGCTCGATATCTTCAAGACTGTGGGAGGAGATTGTATATATACAGACAGACGGACAGACGGACAGACGGACATGGCTAAATCAACTCGACTTGTCGTCCTGATCAAGAATATATATACTTTATATAGTCGCAAGTGAATATTTCTGTGTATTACAAACTTCAGCACAAAGTTATTATACTATTTCACATACGTGAAAAGTATAAAAAATCAAAAATCATCTATTGTAATGCTCTTTTTTAGTGATTGTAATCATAAACTAACTAAACGAAACAAAAAAACATGCTTCCTTTTAAAACTATTCATTATTAATTTTTATGCAAAGATTAAAAATAAACAAAAATAATCTTTTGAAATGCTCTTTTTTGTGAAAAACTAACATAAACTAACTAAAAGAAACAAAAAATCATGGTTCCTTTCAAAAAGATTCAAATTTAATTTTTATTCATAGATTTTAAAAATATTTAAAGTCATCCATTGAAATGTACTTTTGTAGTGTATGTAATCGTAAACTAACTAAAAGAAACAAAAAGTCATGGTTCCTTTTAAAAATATTCAATATTAAATATAATGCACAGATTTAAAAAAAAATATATAAAATCATCCATTGAAATCCTCTTTTTTACTGATTGTTATCATAAACTAACTAAAAAAAAACAAAAAAAACATGGTTCGTTTTAAAAAATATTCAATTTTAATTTTTATGCATACATTTAAAAAAAATCAAAAACCATCCATTGAAATGTTATTTTGTAAGGTATGTAATCATAAACTAACTAAAAGAAACAAAAAAAACATGGTTCCTTTTACAAATATTCAATATTGATTTGTATGCAAAGATTTAAAAAAAATCTAAAATCATCCATTAAAATATTCTTTTATAGTGAATGTACTCATAAACTAACTAAAAGAAACAAAAAACATGGTTCATTTTACAAATATTGAATATTGATTTTTATGCATAGATTTCAAAAAATCTGAAATCATCTATTGAAATGTTATTTTGTAGTGTATGTCATCATAAACTAACTAAAGGAAACAAAACCAGTAAGGACGCTAACTTCAGCAAGGCTGAAGCTTAAATACTCTTCACGCTTATTTCTTATGCCACACTTATTTTATTGACTGAATATATTTTCACTTCATCTAATTAGCCTATATACAAATTTTCATTGTTTTTGCTCATTGGGTACCGGAGATATGCAATTTATTGAATTTTGGTAAAAGTGGGCGTAACCATGCCCATTTTTTTCAAAATAGTTTTAATGCCTCCCCAAAAACATAACTGTGAAGTTTCATGTCAATTGGTTAAGAAACAAAAAAATTTTCCATACAACGACATGAGTATTGCTTCTCTTCCTCTTCTTCATTTTGTATGGCAGGTACCAGTTCCAGTTGCCCAATCTCAATGAAACTTTCAGGCATTATGACGAACTATGTTAAACTACTATGTTTGAAATTTCAGCCCTCTATCTTCCAAAACAAAAAAGTTTTCCATATATCGATTCAAATTTGTTTTTCTTCTTCATTTCGTATGGGGGCTACCAGTTCCAATAATCCGATATGGCCGGTTCCGACCAATAATTTGACCACACATTAGAGAAGACTCTGTGCAAAATTTCAGGTCGATATCTTCAAAACTGTGGGAGGAGATAGCATGTTCTCAGACAGACGGACAGATGGACATAGCTATATCAACTCGTCTTGTCGAGCTGATCAAGAATATATATACTTTATGGGGTCCCCCTCCCCTCCTTCTTTCTGTTACAAACTTCAGGACAAAGTTATAATACTATTCACTTGCGTGAAGAGTATAAACATGGTGCCTTTTAAAACTATTCAATATTAATGTTTATGCATAAATTAAAAAAAAACCAGTAAGGACGCTATCTTCAGCAAGGCTGAAGCTATAATACTTTTCACGTTGTATCACTAAAAAACTAAATGAATAGTTTTCATGCCTCCCTAACAACATAACTGTAAGGTTTCAAGTCAATTGGTTAAAAAACAAAAAAGTTTTCCATACAACAAAATAATTTTCATTCCTCCCTAAGAACATAACTGTAAAGTTTCAAGTCAATTGGTTAAAAAACAAAAAAGCTTTCCATACAACGGTTCAAGTTTCGGTATAAGTGGGCGTAGCCATGCCCACTTTTGGTCTAAATAGTTTTCATTTCTCCCTAAGAACATAACTGTAAAGTTTCAAGTGAATTGGTTAAAAAACAAAAATGTTTTCTATACAATGGGTCAATTTTCGCTATAAGTGGGTAAAAATAGTTTTCATTCCCCCCTAAGAACATAACTGTAATGTTTCAAGTCAATTGGTTAAAAAACAAAAAAGTTTTCCATACAACGGTTCATGTTTCGGTATAAGTGGGCGTAGCCATGCCCACTTTTGGTCTCAATAGTTTTCATTCCTCCCTAAAGCTCTGTTTTCACTAGAGACTTTTTGTGTAGATTTAGACAAAAATCTCATGTCTACAAGTGTAAACACCCTGTAGATTTATCTACACTTTATTTTTGGGAATAATTTTTTAATGTCAAAAATTAGTTATGTCAAAAGCGGAACATTAGCGCCCTCTATCATTATCTACATTCTGCTTGAAAGAGTAGTCAGTGTAAGTACCTTGTAGATAGCAATGTAGATATTTTCCAAATTTATCTATTCGAAAGAAAAATTTCGTAGATTTTCAATTCAGTGTAAACATAAAACGTAATTTATCTATACTTTGTGTTGAGATATCTACACAAAAAATCTCTAATGTAAACAGAGCTTAAAAGAGCTCCCTAAAAACATAACTGTAGGGTTTGAAGTCAATTGGTTAAAAAACAAAAAAGTTTTCCATACAACGGGTCAATTTTCGCTATAAGTGGTCGTGGCTACGCCTACTTTTCGTCAAAATAGTTTTCATTCCTCCCAAAGAACATAACTGTAAAGTTTCAAGTCAATTGGTTCAAAAACAAAAAAGTTTTCCATACAACGTGTCAATTTTCTATAAGTGGGCTACGCCCACTTTTGGTCAAAATAGTTTTAATGCCTCCCCAAGAACATAACTACGAAGTTTCAAGTCAATTGATTGAAAAACAAAAAAGTTGTCCATACAACGACGTGAATATTGCTTCTCTTCCTCTTCTTCATTTTGTATGGGAGCTACCAGTTCCAGATGTCCAATCTCAATGAAACTTTCAGGCATGTAGTCGGACTATGTAGAACTACTATGTTTAAAATTTCAGTACTCTATCATACAAAACAAAAAAGTTTTCCATACAACGATTCAAGTTTTGTTCATTTTTCTTCTTCTTTTCGTATGGGGGCGACAAGTTCCAGTGGTCCGATATGGCTGGATCCGACAAATGAGTTGACTGCACGGATAAGAAGTCTATGTGCAAAATTTCAGCTCGATATCTTCAAGACTGTGGGAGGAGATTGTATATATACAGACAGACGGACAGACGGACACGGCTAAATCAACTCGTCTTGTCGTCCTGATCAAGAATATATATACTTTATATAGTCGCAAGTGAATATTTCTGTGTGTTACAAACTTCAGCACAAAGTTATTATACTATTTCACATACGTGAAAAGTATAAAAAATCAAAAATCATCTATTGTAATGCTCTTTTTTAGTGATTGTAATCATAAACTAACTAAACGAAACAAAAAAACATGCTTCCTTTTAAAACTATTCATTATTAATTTTTATGCAAAGATTAAAAAAAAACAAAAATCATCTTTTGAAATGCTCTTTTTTTGTGAAAAACTAACATAAACTAACTAAAAGAAACAAAAAATCATGGTTCCTTTCAAAAAGATTCAATTTTAATTTTTATTCATAGATTTAAAAAATATTTAAAGTCATCCATTGAAATGTACTTTTGTAGTGTATGTAATCGTAAACTAACTAAAAGAAACAAAAAGTCATGGTTCCTTTTAAAAATATTCAATATTAAATTTAATGCACAGACTTAAAAAAAAAATATAAAATCATCCATTGAAATCCTCTTTTTTAGTGATTGTTATCATAAACTAACTAAAAAAAACAAAAAAACATGGTTCTTATTAAAAATATTCAATATTAATTTTAATGCATAAATTAAAAAAAAAATTAAAAATCATCTATTCAAATGATCTTTTTTAGTGAACGTTATCATAAATTAACTAAAAGAAACAAAAAACAGGGGTGCTTTTAAAACACTAATATTAATGTTTTTGCATAGATTTAAAAAAAATCTAAAATCATCCATTAGAATGCTCTTTTGTAGTGTATGTTATTATAAACTAACTAAAAAAACATGATTCCTCTTAAAAATATTCATTATTAATTTTTATGCATAGATTTTAATAAATTTAAAATCATCCATTGAAATGTTCTTTCATAGTGTATGTAATCATAAACTAACTAAAAGAAACAAAAAAACATGGTTCCTTTTTATTATATTCAATATTAATTTTTATGGATAGATTTAAAAAAAAAATCAAAAATCATCCATTGAAATGCTCTTTTTTGGTGTATGTAATTATAAACTAACTAAAAGAAACAAAGAAAAACATGGTTGTTTTCATAAATATTCAATATTAATTTTTAAACATAGATTTAAAAAAAATCTAGAGTCATCTATTGAAATGTTCTTTTCAAGTGTATGTAATCATAAACTAATTAAAAGAAACAAAAACCAGTAAGGGCGGTATAGTTGAGTATTCTCAACTATATAATACCCTGTACACACACCTATGTTGATAACACGTTAAACATTCGCCGACAGCAAAAGCAGTGTACCACGATATGGTTTGTGTATTTGCTAATAGTGAGGCAGGGCTCACAGTGCAATGTTGCCATTAGATGGCGCTTTAGTACGGGTTTTGTTACAAAGCATTGCTGCAAAATTTTAGTGTGTTGGTCTTTGCGGGGAAAGTGGTAGTTTGTTGTATGCAGTTTTAAAAAGGTATGCTATCTGAGTTTGCATACAAAATTTCAGCATTGTATTATTTATACTTTAGGAGATACAGCAATTTTAAGAAAAAAATTACCTTTTGTTGTGCTCGATGGGCGGGAAGGAATGGGCGTGGCAAAAATTCCTTCAAACTTGATCTAGTGTTCGACCACACGAGTCTATCTTCCAAATTTCAAGTCTCTAGCTTTAATAGTTTTCGCAGTGTTAAGTACGGTTTTTGTTACAAATAGGATAAAGCAGTGTTCAAAGCGCAATTTATGCCAAATTTCAACTTGTTTGTCTTTGCGTTGTCACACAGCGTTAAAAATGAAAGTTTGTGGTATGCAGTTTTAAAAAGGTATGTTTACTGAGTTTGCATACAAAATTTCAGCATTGTATCTATTATAGTTTAGGAGATACAGCAATTTTAAGAAAACAACTTTTTGAGGGGAAACGAAGGGGAGGGGGAAAAAATGTGGTATGCAGTTTTGTAGAGCTATACATACTGAGTCTACATACTCATTTTCATGTTTCTAACTCATCAGGTTTTCGAGCTACAGCCTTTTGAAAAAATGGGTGGTGCTCGATGGGCGGGAAGGAGTGGGCGTGGCAAAAAATCTTTCAAACTTGATCTAGCGTTTGACCTCACGAATCTATCCACCAAATTTCAAGTCTCTAGCTCTTATAGTTTTCGAGAACCATTGGTGAGGACGGACGGACGGACGGACAGACAGGGCTATATCAATTCGTCTTGTCATCCTGATCAAGAGTATATATACTTTATAGGGTCCCCCTCCCCTCCTTCTATGCGTTACATACAAACCGTCTCAAACAAACTTAATATACCCTGATACACAGTGTGTGTACAGGGTATAAACATGGTTATTTTTAATGATATTCAATAATGATTTTTATGCATAGATTTAAAAAAAAAACCTAAAACCATCCATTGAAATGTTCTTTTATGGTTTATATTATCAGAAACTTACTAAAAGAAGCAAAAAAAAAACATTGTTCATTTTAAAAATATTCAATATTGATTTTTATGCTTATCGCTAAGATTATATAAAAATGAATATATGGGATAAATTTTTAAAAATTTAAAAAAAAATATCAAAAATCATCTATTTAAAAAAGAGATCAGCTTGTACTAATCTTCTAGAATTTACTTGCTTAGTTAATCATGATTTTGTGAACCACTCTCAAACCGATGTCATTTATACTGACTTTAGTAAAGCTTTTTACTCGGTTAACCACAATCTGCTCTTGTTCAAATTGTATCTAATGGGTTTTCCTACGAGTCTTCTTCTTTGGATTAAGTCGTATTTAACAGAAAGAACTCAGCGGGTCTTGTTTAAATCTTCTAGGTCCGATCTTATTCAAGTTTCTTCTGGTGTCCCCCAAGGCAGTCATATTGGTCCTCTTTTGTTCATTCTTTTCATTAATAATCTCCCCTCATCGATTTCATACTCTCGGGTACTTATGTACGCCGATGATGTTAAATTGTGTCTTTCTTATAATGAGCCTACCTGTCATGACCTATTACAGGCTGATATGAACTCACTACAGTCTTGGTGTTTGCTGAATTTGCTTTTGCTCAATTGTTCTAAATGTAAGTATGTATGACTTTTCATCGTAGTAAACCTCATTTGTTTACTTACTCGATTGATAACGTCCAATTAGAACGAGTCTCACTTTTTAACGACCTAGGTGTTCTTTTCGATCCTAAACTCTGTTTCATCCAACATATCTCTACTGTCGTTAATAAGGCGAAAGGTGTTTTTGGATTCATTAAACGCTGGTCTAAAGAATTCAATGACCCTTATATCACCAAACTTCTTTTCACGTCACTTGTACGTCCTATTCTCGAATACTGCTGTTGCGTATGGTCTCCACAATACAAGAAATATCAAGATCGCATTGAATCAGTTCAGAAGCAATTTCTCCTCTTTGCGCTTCGTGGCCTGAATTGGAATCGTAATGTCAGACTACCGTCATACCATGATAGGCTCGCACTTATTGACCTTCCATCTCTGTCCCAACGCAGGATTGTTTTAGGGACGGTTTTCATAAGCTTGTTGTTGGTTTAATTGACTCTTCAGACCTACTCAATCGGATTTGTTTTAGTGTACCACGACGTACTACCAGAAACTATGTCCCTTTAACTTTGCATAGATGCACAACTAACTATGCACTTCATGATGCGTTTCGTGTATTATGTACTAATTATAATAATCTTTATTACGTCCTCTCACCTGAAATTTCTCTCTCGACACTTAACTCAAACATTCTGCACTACCTACATGGAACTGAGAACGTACATCGGCTTGGATAGTCGTTCTGGATGGTCGGATTGCGCTCTTCAGAATTTAAGTCTCTGACCACAAATGGCAGTGAGCAGGGGCATAGCCTGCATTATGCAAATAAATTTCCCCAACCGGGTTAGAGACTTCTTAGAATTAATTTATCATTTTGCTTTTTTTTTATCTTCTTATTAATGAAGTTTTTTTAAATTAATTATTTTGTATTTGTTATATTATATGTATTTTTCTTTATATTATATTATTATTTTGCTTTTTTTTCTCTTCTCCATTAATGAAGTTTTTTTTCGAATTTTATATTTATTTTGTAATTTTTATATTATTTTTATATTTTATTGAAATATATAATTTAATTATGTTTTTGTTTTTTTTTTTATAATTTTTTTTTGTATTTTTATCTAACTATTACTTAAATAACAGATATTTGTTATTAAATAAATAAATAAATAAATGCTCTTTTTTAGTGAATCTAATCATAAACTAAGTAAAAGAAACGAAAAACCAGTAAGGACGCTATCTTCAGCAAGGCTGAAGCTATAATACTTTTCACTTTGTGTCACTATAAAAAAAACTAACTGAATAGTTTTCATGCATCCCTAACAACATACCTGTAATGTTTCAAGTCAATTCGTTAAAAAACAAAAAATTTTTCCATACAACGGTTCAAGTTTTGCGATAAGTGGGCGTAGCCATGCCCACTTTTGGTCAAAATAGTTTTCATTCCTCCCTAAGAACATAACTGTAAAGTTTCAAGTCAATTGGTTAAAAAACAAAAAAGTTTTCCATACAACGGGTCAATTTTCGCTATAAAAGGGCGTGACCACGCCTACTTTTGATCAAAATAGTTTTCATTCCTCCCTAAGAGCATAACTGCAAAGTTTCAAGTCAATTGGTAAAAAAACAAAAAAGTTTTCCATACAACGGGTCAATTTTTGCTATAAGTAGGCGTGGCTACGCCCACTTTTGGTCAAAATAGTTTTCATTCCTCCCTAAGAGCATAACTGCAAAGTTTCAAGTCAATTGGTTAAAAAACAAAAAAGTTTTCCATACAACGGGTCAATTTTCGCTATAAAAGGGCGTGACCACGCCTACTTTTGATCAAAATAGTTTTCATTACTCCCTAAGAGCATAACTGCAAAGTTTCAAGTCAATTGGTTAAAAAACAAAAAAGTTTTCCATACAACGGGACAATTTTCGCTATAAGTAGGCGTGGCTACGCCCACTTTTGGTTAAAATAGTTTTCATTCCTCCCTAAGAACATAACTGTAAAGTTTCAAGTCAATTGGTTAAAAAACAAAAAAGTTTTCCATACAAAGGGTCAAGTTAAGCTATAAGTGGGCGTGGCCACGCCCACTTTTGATCAAAATAGTTTTCATTCCTCCCTAAGAGCATAACTGCAAAGTTTCAAGTCAATTGGTTAAGAAACAAAAAAGTTTTCCATACAACGGGTCAATTTTCGCTATAAGTGGGCGTGGCTACGCCTGGCTACGCCCACTGTTGGTCAAAATAGTTTTCATTCCTCCCTAAGAGCATAACTGCAAAGTTTCAAGTCAATTGGTTAAAAAACAAAAAAGTTTTCCATACAACGGGTCAATTTTTGCTATAAGTAGGCGTGGCTACGCCCACTTTTGGTCAAAATAGTTTTCATTCCTCCCTAAGAGCATAACTGCAAAGTTTCAAGTCAATTGGTTAAAAAACAAAAAAGTTTTCCATACAACGGGTCAATTTTCGCTATAAAAGGGCGTGGCCACGCCCACTTTTGATCAAAATAGTTTTCATTCCTCCCTAAGAGCATAACTGCAAAGTTTCAAGTCAATTGGTTAAAAAACAAAAAAGTTTTCCATACAACGGGTAAATTTTCGCTATAAGTGGGCGTGGCTATGCGTGGTTACGCCCACATTTGGTCAAAATAGATTTCATTCCTCCCTAAGAACATAACTTTAAAATTTCAAGTCAATTGGTTAAGAAACAAAAAAGTTTTCCATACAACGACGTGAATATGGCTTCTCTTCCTCTTCTTCATTTTGTATGGGAGCTACCAGTTCCAGATGTCCAATCTCAATGAAACTTTTAGGCATGTAGTCGGACCATGTAAAACTACTATGTTTAAAATTTCAGCACTCTATTGTACAAAACAAAAAAGTTTTCCATACAACGATTCAAGTTTTGTTCACTTTTCTTCTTCTTTTCGTATGGGAGCTACCTGTTCCAATAATCCGATCATGCTGGTTCCGACGAATGATTCATCGTAATAAATTCTAAGATTCTGTGCAAAGTTTCAGCTCGATAGCTTCAAAACTGAGGGACTAGTTTGCATACATACAGACAGACAGACAGACAGACAGACAGACAGACAGACAGACAGACAGACGGACAGACGGACAGACGGACATGGCTAAATCAACTCGTCTTGTCGTCCTGATCAAGAATATATATACTTTATATAGTCGGAAATTAATATTTCGATCTGTTACAAACTCCGTGACAAAGTTATTATACTATTTCACATAAGTGAAAAGTATAAAAAAAAAATGGTTCCTTTTAAAGATATTCAATATTGATTTTTATGCATAGATTTAAAAAAAGAATTTAAAATCATCCATTGAATATTCTTTTATAGAGAATGTTATCACAAACTAACTAAAAGAAACAAAAAAACATGGTTCATTTTAAAAAATATTAAGTATTTATTTTTATGCTCAGCGCTGAGAAAATACAAAAATTAATATATGGGAGAAATTTTTAAAAGTTTAAAAAAACAAAAAATCAAAAATCATCCATTGAAATGTTTTTTTGTAGTGTCATAAACTAACTAAAGGAAACAAAAAAACATGGTTCCTTTTAAAAATATTCAAATTTAATTTTTATGAACAGATTTAAAAAAAAATTTTTAAATCATCATAAACTAAACTAAAAACTAAAAGAAACAAAAAAACATGGTTCATATTTCAAATATTCAATAGTGATTTTTATTCATAGATTTTAAAAAATCTAAAACCATCCATTGAAATATTCTTTTATAGTTTATGATAACAAAAGAAAGAAACAAAAAAACATGGTTCATTTTAAAAAAATTCAATACTGATTTTTATGCATCGATTTAAAAAAAATCTAAAATCATCTATTGAAATGTTCTTTTGTAGTGTATGTTATCATAAACCAACTAAAAGAAACAAAAAAAATATGGTTCATTTTAAAAATATTCAATACCGATTTTTATGCTCAGTGCTAAGAATATATAAAAATTAATATATGGGAGAAATTTTTAAGAATTTTATAAAAAATTAGAAAAAATTAAAAATCATCCACTGAAATGCTCTTTTTTAGTGAATGTAATCATAAGCTAACTAAAAAAACATGGTTCCTTTTTAAGATATTCAAAATTGATTTTTATGCATAGATTTAAAAAAAATCTAAAATCATCTACTGAAATGTTATTTTGTAATGTTTGTTATCATAAACAAACTAACAGAATAAAAAACAGTAAGGGTATACCGCCCTACTCGAGTAGGGTAGAGTATACTCGACAATATAATCCCTGCACAAATGGTAGGTGGTGCCACTCCCTCAATCTACGAAAACATATTAATCGGACGTTGCCTATTTAAATAGTGTTGAAAATATCAAGAAAATCGGTCAAAAAATTTAATTTTGTAGGTCTCTGAGGGGTAGCCATCAAAGAGAGGGGAAATTTGTGGTATGCAGTTTTTAAGATGTATTATTTGTTAGCTTTTTTTAAGAAAGAATACTAGGAGTGGAGAAATTAAGGGGAGGGGGTAAAATTGTGGTTTGCTGTTTTGTAGAGTTACTTATTCTGAGTCTACATACCGAATTTCATTTTTCTAACTCTTTGGATGTTTAAGTTATAGCATTTTCAAAAAGAAGGTGGTGCTGGATGGGCGGCAAGGAGTGGGCGTGGAACAAAACCATTCAAACTTGATCTGCTGCCGAGCATCACGATTCTACCCACCAAATTTCAAGTCGCTAGCTCTTATAGTTTCCGAGAACCATTAGTGAGGACGGACGGACGGACAGACGGAGAGATGGACAGTCAGACGGACGTGGCTTAATCAATATCTCTTGTCGTCCCGATCAAGAATATATATACTTTATGGGGTCCCCCTCCCCTCCTTCACAGCGTTACATACATTTGGATTTTGCACAAACAGCCTATGATAACCCAGTATGTGTACAGGGTATAAACATGGTTCCTTTTAAATGTATTCAATATTACATTTTTTGCATAGATTTAAAAAGAAAAACAAAAACCATCCATTGAAATGCACTTTTGTAGTGTTTGTAATCATAAACTTACTAAATGAAACAAAAAACATGGTTCCTTTTAAAATATTCAATATTATATTTTATGCATAGATTTAAAAAAAAATAAAAAAAACATCGATTGAAATGCTCTTTTAGAGTGAATGTAATCATAAACTAACTAAAAGAAACAAAAAACCATAGTTCCTTTTAAAAATATTCAATATTAATTTTTATGCATCGATTTTAAAAAATCTAAAGTCATCCATTGAAATGTACTTTTGTAGTGTATGTAATCACAAACTAAGTAAAAGAAACTAAAAATCATGGTTGCTTTTAAAAAATATTCAATTTTAATTTTTATGCATAAATTTAAAAAAAATATAAAATAATCCATTGACATGTTCTTTTGAAGTGTATGTTATCATAAACTAACTAAAGGAAACAAAACCAGTAATGACGCTAACCGTACCGGAGATAAGCAAATTTATTGATTTTTGGTAAAAGTGGTCGTAACCATTCCCATTTTTTTCAAAATAGTTTTAATGCCTCCCCAAGAACATAACTGTGAAGTTTCATGTCAATTGGTTAAGAAACAAAAAAGTTTTCCATACAACGACATGAATATTGCTTCTCTTCCTCTTCTTCATTTTGAATGGCAGGTACCAGTTCCAGTTGCCCGATCTCAATGAAACTTTCAGGCACTTAATCGAACCATATAAAACTACTAAGTTTAAAATTTCAGCCTCCTATCATACAAAACAAAAAAGTTTTCATACAACGACGTTAAATCTTAAATTCTCTTCCTCTTCTTCATTTTGTATGGCAGCTACCAGTTCTAGTGGCCCGATATCAATGAAACTTTCAGGCGTTATGTCGGACTATGTTAAACTACTATGTTTGAAATTTCAGCCCTCTATCTTCCAAAACAAAAAAGTTTTCCAAAGTTTCATTGAGATTGGACATCTGGAACTGGTACCTGCCATACAAAATGAAGAAGAGGAAGAGAAGGAATATTCTCGTCGTTGTATGGAAAACTTTTTTGTTTCTTAACCAATTGACTTGAAATTTTAAAGTTGTGTTCTTAGGGAGGAATGAAAACTATTTTGACCAAAAGTGGGCGTAGCCACGCGTAGCCACGCCCACTCATAGCAAAAATTTACCCGTTGTATGGAAAACTTTTTTGTTTTTTAACCAATTGACTTGAAACTTTACAGTTATGTTCTTAGAGAGGAATTAAAACTATTTTGACCAAAAGTGGGCGTAGCCAGGCGTAGCCACGCCCACTTATAGCGAAAATTGACCCGTTGCATGGAAAACTTTTTTGTTTTTTAACCAATTGACTTGAAACCTTACAGTTATGTTCTTATGGAGGAATGAAAACCATTTTGACCAAAAGTAGGCATGGCTACGCCCACTTATATCGAAACTTGACCAGTTGTATGGAAAACTTTTTTGTTTTTTAACCAGTTGACTTGAAACTTTACAGTTATGTTCGTAGGAAGGAATGAAAACTATTTTGATCAAAAGTGGGAGTGGCCACGCCCTTTTATAGCGAAAATTGACACGTTGCATGGAAAACTTGTTTGTTTTTTAACCAATTGACTTGAAACTTTGCAGTTATGTTCTTAGGGAGGAATGAAAACTATTTTGATCAAAAGTGGGCGTGGCCACGCCCTTTTATAGCGAAAATTTACCCGTTGTATGGAAAACTTTTTTGTTTTTTAACCACTTAACTAGAAACTTTACAGTTGTGTTCTTAGGGAGGAATGAAAACTATTTTGACCAAAAGTGGGCGTAGCCACGAGTAGCCACGCCCACTTATAGCTTAACTTGACGCTTTGTATGAAAAACGTTTTTGTTTTTTAACCAATTGACTTAAAACTTTACAGTTATGTTCTTAGGGAGGAAAGAAAACTATTTTGACCAAAAGTGGGCGTAGCCACGCCTACTTATAGCGAAAATTGACCCGTTGTATGGAAAACTTTTTTGTTTTCTAACCAATTGACTTGAAACTTTGCAGTTATGCTCTTAGGGAGGAATGAAAACTATTTTGATCAAAAGTGGGCGTGGCCACGCCCTTTTATAGCGAAAATTGTTCCCTTGTATGGGAAACTTTTTTGTTTTTTAACCAATTGACTTGAAATTTTACAGTTATGTTCTTAGGGAGGAATAAAAACTATTTTGACCAAATGTGGGCATGGCTACGCCCACTTATCGCAAAACTTGAACCGTTGTATGGAAAAATTTTTTGTTTTTTTAACGAATTGACTTGAAACATTACAGTTATGTTCTTAGGGAGGCATGAAAACTATTCATTTAGTTTTTTTTATAGTGACACAAAGTGAAAAGTATTATAGCTTCAGCCTTGCTGAAGATAGCGTCCTTACTGGTTCTTCTTCATTTCGTATGGGGGCTACCAAATCCAATAATCCGATATGGCCGGTTCCGACCAATGATTTGACCAGACATTAGAGAATACTCTGTGCAAAATTTCAGCTCGATATCTTAAAAACTGTGGGAGGAGATAGCATATTCACAGACAGACGGACAGACGGACATGGCTATATCAACTCGTCTTGACGAGCTGATCAAAAATATATATATTCTTTATGGGGTCCCCCTCCCCTCCTTCTTGCTGTTACAAACTTCATGACAAAGTTATAATACTATTCACTTGCGTGAAGAGTATAAAAACATGGTTCCTTTTAAAAATATTGAATATTAATTTTTATGCATAGATTTAAAAAAAATCAAAAATTATCCATTAAAATGCTCATTTTAAGTGATTGTAATCATAAACTAACTAAAAAAAACAACAAAACATAGTTCTTTTTGAAAATATTAAATACTAATTTTTATGCATAGATTTTAAAAAAATCTAAAGTCATCCATTGAAATGTATTTTTGTAGTGTATGTTATCATAAACTAACTAAAAGAAACAAAAAAAAATGGTTCCTTTTAAAAATATTCATTATTAATTTTTATGCATAGATTTAAAAAAAAATCTAAAATCATCCATTGAAATGCTCATTTTAAGTGATTGTATTCATAAACTAACTAACCGAAACAAAAAAAAAAATGGTTCCTTTTTAAATATTCAATTTTAATTTTTGTGCATAGATTGTACTTTTGTAGTGTATACTCGACTATAGCGTCCTTACTGGTTATGCATAGATTTAAAAAAAATCTAAAATCATCCATTGAAATGTTCTTTTTTACAATCCGTCTCAAACAAACTTCATATACCCTAATACACAGTGTGTGTACAAGGTATAATGAATGAAAGGGAGAAATTAAAAAAAAAACTTTTTTTTAACATTCAATAATCATCCAAAAACATGGTTCGTTTTAAAAATATTCAATATTAATTTTTATGCATAGATTAAAAAAAATATGTAAAGTCATCCATTGAAATGTACTTTTGTAGTGTATGTAATCATAAACTAACTAAAAGAAACAAAAAATCTTGGATTCTTTTTAAATATATTCAAATTTAATTTTTATGAACAGATTTAAAAAAAAAAATTTAAATCATCATAAACTAAACTAAAAACTAAAAGAAACAAAAAAAGATAGTTCTTATTTCAAATATTCAATAATGATTTTTATTCATAGATTTTAAAAAATCTAAAACCATCCATTGAAATATTCTTTTATAGTTTATGATAACAAAAGAAAGAAACAAAAAAACATGGTTCATTTTAAAAATATTCAATACTGATTTTTATGCATCGATTTAAAAAAAATCCAAAATCATCTATTGAAATGTTCTTTTGTAGTGTATGTTATCATAAACCAACTAAAAAAAAACAAAACCAGTAAGGACGCTATAGTCGAGTATACTCGACAATATAATACCCTGCACACACAGTGGTGGTGCAAAACACTAAATCTACAAAAAAATGTTTATTTGACATCGCCCGATCGAATAGTGTTCAAAATATCAAGTAAATTGGTCAAAACCAGTAAGTGAGCTATTTTCAGCTTTGCTGAAACTTATATACTCTTGCAAGCATTTGAAAAATACGTTTTATAGTTTTGACAATAAGAATCTTATAAGTTTATAAAGATAAAGGGGCGTAACCCCGCCCATTTTCTAAATTTTTTAAAGAATACAATGCAATCATTCTACACTTCATTTTACGATTTTCTATTTCGTCTGCTTATAGATAAATCACATTTTTAAGTTTTTCTCTATATGGGCGGTGCCACGCCCTTATGTCCGATTCTTATGAAACTTTGTAATATGGTCCAGGATTCCTAAAAACGCGCAACTGCAAGGTTTCATTTGTTTATAGTTGAAAACAAAAAAGTTTTTCTAACAAAAACCGAATTTTTAACCGATTGTTCCTATGGGAGCTATATGTTATATTTGTCCGATCTTCACCAATTTTGCAGTGAGTCTTAATTTACGTCCGAGATGTTCTTCTTCAAAAAATTGGGGCGATAACTTGAAAAACAAAGAGTTTACTGAGCAAAAACCTCAATTATGACCGATCGTTCCTATGGCAGCGATATGCTATAGTATTCCGATCAGGCTGGTTTCTATATATTAACTGCCTGCAATGAAAAGAAAATTTTCTGCGTTTAAATTTTTTTGCTAACTTCAAAACTCTGGGAGGAAATCGCATTGAAACAGACAGAAGGACAGACGGACAGACAGACAGACAGACAGACGGACATGGCTATCTGAACTCGTCTCGTCGAGCTGATCAAGAATATATATACTTTATATAGTCGGAGATGTCTCCTTCTCTGCGTTGCAAACTTCACGACAAAGTTAATATACTCTTGCAAGAGTATAAAAAGTGGAATTTACGAAAAATTTGAATTTGTTGGTCATTGAGGGGTAACTTTCGAACAGAGAGTATGCAGTTTTAAAAATATGTATTTGCTGAGTTTGTATACAAAATTTCATGTTCATACCTTTATTAGTTTTGGAGATATTGCTTTTTATAGAAAACAACTTGGGGAGGGGAAATGAAGGGGAGGGGGGAAAATTGTGAAAAATTGTGGTATGCAGTTTTGTAGAGCTATACATACTGAGTCTACATACCGACTTTCATGTTTCTATCTCTTCGGGTGTTCGAGTTATAATGATTTAAAAAGGTGGGTGGTGCTTGATGGGCGGGAAGGAGTGGGCGTGGCACAAAATCGTTCAAACTTGATGTAGTGCCAAGCATCACGAGTCTACCCTCCAAATTTCAAGTCTCTAGCTTTTACAGTTTCCGAGAACCATTGGTGAATACAGACGGACGGACGGACAGACGGACAGGGCTCAATCGATTCCTCTTGTCATCCTGATCAAGAATATATATACTTTATGGGGTCCCCTCCCCTCCTTCTATGCGTTACATACATTTCGTTCAAACAAAATTAATATACCCTGACACACTGTATGTGCAGGGTATAAAAATATGGTTCATTTTAAAAATATTCAATACTGATTTTTATGCTCAGCGCTAAGAATATATAAAAATTAATATATGGGAGAAATTTTTAAAAATTTTAGAAAAAATTAAAAATCATCCACTGAAATGCTCTTTTTTAGTGAATGTAATCATAAGCTAACTAATTAAAGGAAAAAAACATGGTTCCTTTTTAAGATATTCAATATTGATTTTTATGCATAGATTTAAAAAAAAAATCTCAAAACATCCACTGAATGTTCTTTTGTAGTGTATGTAATCATTAACTAACTAAAAGAAACAAAAAATCATGGTTCCTTTTAAAAATATTCAATATTAATTTTTATGCATTAATTTAAAAACAAATCAAAAATCATCCATTGAAATGCTCGTTTTTAGGGAATGTGGTCACAAAGTAACTTAAAGAAACAAAAAAAAAAACATGGTTCCTTTTTAAGATATTCAATATTGATTTTTATGCATAGATTTTCAAAAAATCTAAAAACATCCATTGAAATGTTCTTTTTTACAATCCGGCTCAAACAAACTTCATATACCCTAATAAACAGTGTGTGTACAAGGTATAATGAATAAATGGGAGAAATTTAAAAAAAAGTTTTTTATCATTCAATAATCCTCCATTGAAATTCTCTTTTTTAGTGAATGTAATCATAAACTAACTAAAAGAAACAAAAACCAGTAAGGACGCTATCTTCAGCAAGGCTGAAGCTATAATACTTTTCACGTTGTGTCACTATAAAAAAACTAAATGAATAGTTTTCATGCCTCCCTAACAACATAACTGTAAGGTTTCAAGTCAATTGGTTAAAAAACAAAAAAGTTTTCAATACAACGGGTGAAGTTTGGCTATAAGTGGGCGTGGCCATACCCACTTTCGGTCAAAGTAGTTTTCATGCCTCCCTAACAACATAACTGTAAGGTTTCAAGTCAATTGGTTAAAAAACAATAAAGTTTTCCATACAACGGGTCAATTTTCATTATAAGTGGGCGTGGCTACGCATACTTTTGGTCAAAATAGTTTTCATTCCTCCCTAAGAACATAACTGTAAAGTTTCAAGTCAATTGGTTAAAAAATAAAAAAAGTTGTCCATACAACGACGTGAATATTGCTTCTCTTCCTCTTCTTTATTTTGTATGGGAGCTACCAGTTCCAGTTTCCCAATCTCAATGGCATTTAGTCGGACTATGTAAAACTACTATGTTTAAAATTTCAGCACTCTATCGTACAAAACAAAAAAGTTTTCCATACAACGATTCAAGTTTTGTTCACTTTTCTTCTTCTTTTCGTATGGGAGCTACCTGTTCCAATAATCCGATCATGCTGGTTCCGACGAATGATTCATCGTAATAAATTCTAAGACTGTGTGCAAAGTTTCAGCCTGATAGCTTCAAAACTGAGAGACTAGTTTGCATACATACAGACAGACAGACGGACATGACTAAATCAACTCGTCTTGTCGTCCTGATCAAGAATATATATACTTTATATAGTCGGAAATTAATATTTCGATCTGTTACAAACTCCGTGACAAAGTTAATATACTATTTCACATACGTGAAAAGTATAAAAAACAATAAAGTTTTCCATACAACGTGTCCATTTTTGCTATAAGTGGGCGTGGCTACGCCCAATTTTGGTCAAAATAGTTTTCATTCCTCCCTAACAACATAAATGTAAAGTTTCAAGTCAATTGGTTAAAAAAAAAAAAAGTTGTCCATACAACGACGTGAATATTGCTTCTCTTCCTCTTCTTTATTTTTTATGGGAGCTATTAGTTCCAGTTTTCCGATCTCAATGGCATTAAGTCGGACTATGCAAAACTACTATGTTTAAAATTTCAGCACTCTATCGTACAAAACAAAAAAGTTTTCCATACAACGATTCAAGTTTTGTTCACTTTTCTTCTTCTTTTCGTATGGGAGCTACCTGTTCCAATAATCCGATCATGCTGGTTCCGACGAATGATTCATCGTAATAAATTCTAAGACTCTGTGCAAAGTTTCAGCTCGATAGCTTCAAAACTGAGGGACTAGTTTGCATACATACAGACAGACAGACAGACAGACAGACGGACATGGCTAAATCAACTCGTCTTGTCGTCCTGATCAAGAATATATATACTTTATATAGTCGCAAATGAATATTTCTGTATGTTACAAACTTCAGCACAAACTTATTAAACTATTCACTAACGTGAAGAGTATAAAAAACATGGTTCTTTTTAAAGATAATCTAAATCTAAAATCATCCATTGAAATGTTCTTTTTTACAATCCGTCTCAAACAAACTTCATATACCCTAATACACAGTGTGTTTACAAGGTATAATGAATGAAAGGGAGAAATTTAAAAAAATTTTTTTAACATTCAATAATCATCCAAAAACATGGTTCGTTTTAAAAATATTCAATATTAATTTTTATGCATACATTAAAAAAAAATATGTAAAGTCATCCATTGAAATGTACTTTTGTAGTGTATGTAATCATAAACTAACTAAAAGAAACAAAAAATCTTGGTTTCTTTTTAAATATATTCAAATTTAATTTTTATCAACAGATTTAAAAAAAAAAAATTTTAAATCATCATAAACTAAACTAAAAACTAAAAGAAACAATAAAAGATAGTTCTTATTTCAAATATTCAATAATGATTTTTATTCATAGATTTTAAAAAATCTAAAACCATCCATTGAAATATTCTTTTATAGTTTATGATAACAAAAGAAAGAAACAAAAAAACATGGTTCATTTTAAAAATATTCAATACTGATTTTTATGCATCGATTTAAAAAAAAAACAAATCACGTACAACACAGTACACGTGTTCGAAGTGAAACTTTCTTTAAAAGACCCAAAAAACCAGTAAGGACGCTATCTTCAGCCTTGCCACTCCCATTTTCTGGATTGAATTTCTCTTTATCTTAATATCCTATACACTAATTTTCATTATTTTAGCTCATTGCGTACCTGAGATAAGCAAATTATCAATTTTTGCTATAAGTGGGCGTTGCCATGCCCAATTTTTTATGAAAATATTTTTTATGCCTCTCTAACTGTGAAGTTTCTAGTCAATTGATTAAGAAACAAAAACATTAATCTGTATTAAAACAATTCAATATTTTACATGTTTTCATTAATAAATCTGCATTAAAAAAAAAACCCTTACCCTTCCCAAATCAACCCAATTTTTTGAGCTGGAAAACAATCAATCTGCTGTTATCTATTTTCGAAGATTGAGAAGTACATTCGAATTAAATTCTTGAAATAATTTTAAATAAAATTCTAAAGTTATATTTGAAATGGTTAAAAAAAACTCGTAAAAATAGTAAATTTTACAAAAATATGTGTGTACCAACCATGATATTTGGGCAAGTTGGAATGTGTACAGTTTTGAATGCATAAGTGCGAAAAAGGAGAATTAATTCAAATGTGCAGAGGGTCTCCCGAAGAACAGAGGAAAATTAACTACGAACGCTCCAATGTGTAGAATCTACAGTGAACCAAAAAAAAACTGGGACACCCAATGAAATTTAGCATTTTTATACTTTTCACTTATGTGAAATAGTATATTAACTTTGTCACGGAGTTTGTAACAGATCGAAATATTAATTTCCGACTATATAAAGTATATATATTCTTGATCAGGACGACAAGACGAGTTGATTTAGCCATGTCCGTCTGTCTGTCTGTCTGTCTGTCTGTATGTCGGTCTGTCTGTCTCTCTGTCTGTCTGTCTGTCTGTATGTATGCAAACTAGTCCCTCAGTTTTGAAGCTATCGAGCTGAAACTTTGCACAGAGTCTTAGAATTTATTACGATGAATCATTCGTCGGAACCAGCATGATCGGATTATTGGAACAGGTAGCTCCCATACGAAAAGAAGAAGAAAAGTGAACAAAACTTGAATCGTTGTATGGAAAACTTTTTTGTTTTGTACAATAGAGAGCTGAAATTTTAAACATAGTTGTTTTACATGGTTCGACTACATGCCTGAAAGTTTCATTGAGATTCGACATCTGGAACTGGTAGCTCCCATACAAAATGAAGAAGAGGAAGAGAAGCCATATTCATGTCGTTGTATGGAAAACTTTTTTGTTTCTTAACCAATTGACTTGAAATTTTAAAGTTATGTTCTTTGGGAGGAATGAAAACTATTTTGACCAAAAGTGGGCGTAACCACGCGTAGCCACGCCCACTTATAGCGAAAATTTACCCGTTGTATGGAAAACTTTTTTGTTTTTTAACCAATTGACTTGAAACTTTGCAGTTATGCTCTTAGGGAGGAATGAAAACTATTTTGATCAAAAGTGGGCGTGGCCACGCCCACTTATAGTTTAACTTGACCCTTTGTATGGAAAACTTTTTTGTTTTTTAACCAATTGACTTGAAACTTTACAGTTATGTTCTTAGAGAGGAATGAAAGCTATTTTGACCAAAAGTGGGCGTAGCCACGCCCACTTATAGCGAAAATTTACCCGTTGTATGGAAAACTTTTTTATTTTTTAACCAATTGACTTGAAACTTTGCAGTTATGCTCTTAGGGAGGAATGAAAACTATTTTGATCAAAAGTGGGCGTGGCCACGCCCACTTATAGCTTAACTTGACCCTTTGTATGGAAAACTTTCTTGTTTTTTAACCAATTGCCTTGAAACTTTACAGTTATGTTCTTAGGGAGGAATGAAAACTATTTTGACCAAAAGTGGGCGTAGCCACGCCCACTTATAGCGAAAATTTACCCGTTGTATGGAAAACTTTTTTGGTTTTTAACCAATTGACTTGAAACTTTACAGTTGTGCTCTTAGGGAGGAATAAAAACTATTTTGACCAAATGTGGGCATGGCTACGCCCACTTATCGCAAAACTTGAACCGTTGTATGGAAAAATTTTTTGTTTTTTAACGAATTGACTTGAAACATTACAGTTATGTTGTTAGGGATGCATGAAAACTATTCATTTAGTTTTTTTTATAGTGACACAAAGTGAAAAGTATTATAGCTTCAGCCTTGCTGAAGATAGCGTCCTTACTGGTTTGATATATCTTCGAAACGAAGTATAGGAATACAATAACCTGCATACCAAATAAAAGAGCTAAGTTTATAGAATAAAAAAATTCTGTACCCTTTAAATCTTTTAATCAATATGATGGATTATGAGCGAGAACAAAAATGTACTTAATTTTTCATGCCCAAAAAAAAAGTGGGACACTTTCAGTTTTTTGATATTATTGCAAACATTTTTACAAAATGTTTATTGTTAACGTTTTGTTTGTTAACCTGTAGCTTCGACAAAGCCTTGGACTCAAATGTTCATGGAGATTATAAAATTATTTGTGAGTTTTTTAGTGATATTTGACCAAATGTCTTAAATCGATGTTTTTAAGTCACATTTGCTATGAATGGATATTTTTCTCAATTCTGTTGCAATATGAGCCCACAAACGTTTAACAGCAATAATATCCAGGCATAGGGCAACACATTTTCAACGTTATTTAGTAGCCACTCCTTGACAAACTTAGCGGAGTGTATAGTAGTGTTTTCGCTTACCAAAAAAAAAAAAATAATTGGAAGGTACAATTTTACAAATCCATTTGTGCTTAATGTTAGGTATAATGTTATACTAACTGTCCATAATCAAATAAAACGCCGACTAAAAGCCTTATCAGGTTCAAAAGGCCATACACAAATTTTTTGCTCAAAAACGAGACTTTTCCATACAAAATTGCTTGAGCGACAATACTACAGGCTTTTTATACTTTTCACTTATGTGAAATAGTATATTAACTTTGTCACGGAGTTTGTAACAGATCGAAATATTAATTTCCGACTATATAAAGTATATATATTCTTGATCAGGACGACAAGACGAGTTGATTTAGCCATGTCCGTCTGTCTGTCTGTCTGTCTGTCGGTCTGTCTGTCTGTCTGTCTGTATGTATGCAAACTAGTCCCTCAGTTTTGAAGCTATCGAGCTGAAACTTTGCACAGAGTCTTAGAATTTATTACGATGAATCATTCGTCGGAACCAGCATGATCGGATTATTGGAACAGGTAGCTCCCATACGAAAAGAAGAAGAAAAGTGAACAAAACTTGAATCGTTGTATGGAAAACTTTTTTGTTTTGTACAATAGAGTGCTGAAATTTTAAACATAGTTGTTTTACATGGTCCGACTACATGCCTGAAAGTTTCATTGAGATTGGACATCTGGAACTGGTAGCTCCCATACAAAATGAAGAAGAGGAAGAGAAGCCATATTCACGTCGTTGTATGGAAAACTTTTTTGTTTCTTAACCAATTGACTTGAAATTTTAAAGTTATGTTCTTAGGGAGGAATGAAAACTATTTTGACCAAAAGTGGGCGTAACCACGCGTAGCCACGCCCACTTATAGCGAAAATTTACCCGTTGTATGGAAAACTTTTTTGTTTTTTAACCAATTGACTTGAAACTTTGCAGTTATGCTCTTAGGGAGGAATGAAAACTATTTTGATCAAAAGTGGGCGTGGCCACGCCCACTTATAGCTTAACTTGACCCTTTGTATGGAAAACTTTCTTGTTTTTTAACCAATTGACTTGAAACTTTACAGTTATGTTCTTAGGGAGGAATGAAAACTATTTTGACCAAAAGTGGGCGTAACCACGCGTAGCCACGCCCACTTATAGCGAAAATTGACCCTTTGTATGGAAAACTTTTTTGTTTTTTAACCAATTGACTTGAAATTTTACAGTTATGTTCTTAGAGAGGAATGAAAACTATTTTGACCAAAAGTGGGCGTAGCCACGCCCACTTATAGCGAAAATTTACCCGTTGTATGGAAAACTTTTCTGTTTTTTAACCAATTGACTTGAAACTTTGCAGTTATGCTCTTAGGGAGGAATGAAAACTATTTTGATCAAAAGTGGGCGTGGCCACGCCCACTTATAGCTTAACTTGACCCTTTGTATGGAAAACTTTCTTGTTTTTTAACCAATTGACTTGAAACTTTACAGTTATGTTCTTAGGGAGGAATGAAAACTATTTTGACTAAAAGTGGGCGTAGCCACGCCCACTTATAGCGAAAATTGACACTTTGTATGGAAAACTTTTTTGTTTTTTAACCAATTGACTTGAAACTTTACAGTTATGTTCTTAGGGAGGAATGAAAACTATTTTGACCAAAAGTGGGCGTAACCACGCGTAGCCACGCCCACTTATAGCGAAAATTGACCCTTTGTATGGAAAACTTTTTTGTTTTTTAACCAATTGACTTGAAACTTTACAGTTATGTTCTTAGAGAGGAATGAAAACTATTTTGACCAAAAGTGGGCGTAGCCACGCCCACTTATAGCGAAAATTTATCCGTTGTATGGAAAACTTTTTTGTTTTTTAACCAATTGACTTGAAACTTTGCAGTTGTGCTCTTAGGGAGGAATAAAAACTATTTTGACCAAATGTGGGCATGGCTACGCCCACTTATCGCAAAACTTGAACCGTTGTATGGAAAACTTTTTTGTTTTTAACCAATTGACTTGAAACATTACAGTTATGTTCTTAGGAAGGAATCAAAACTATTTTGACCAAAAGTGGGCGTGGCCACGCCCTTTTATAGCACAAATTGACCCGTTGTATGGAAAACTTTTTTGCTTTTTAACCAACTGACTTGAAACTTTACAGTTATGTTCTTAGGAAGGAATCAAAACTATTTTGACCAAAAGTGGGCGTGGCCACGCCCTTTTATAGCGAAAATTGACCCGTTGTATGGAAAACTTTTTTGCTTTTTAACCAACTGACTTGAAACTTTACAGGATTGTTGTTAGGGTGGAATGAAAACAGTTTTGACCAAAAGTGGGCGTGGCCACGCCCTTTAATAGCGAAAATTGACCCGTTGTATGGAAAACTTTTTTGTTTTTTAACCAATTGACTTGAAACTTTGCAGTTATGCTCTTAGGGAGGAATGAAAACTATTTTGATCAAAAGTGGGCATGGCCACACCCACTTATAGCTTAACTTGACCCTTTGTATGGAAAACTTTTTGGTTTTTTAATCAATTGACTTGAAACTTTACAGTTATGTTCTTAGGGAGGAATGAAAACTATTTTAACCAAAAGTGGGCGTAGCCACGCCTACTTATAGCGAAAATTGACACGTTGTATGGAAAACTTTTTTGTTTTTTAACCAGTTGACTTGAATCTTTGCAGTTATGCTCTTAGGGAGGAATGAAATCTATTTTGATCAAAAGTGGGCATGGCCACGCCCACTTATAGCTTAACTTGACCCTTTGAATGGAAAACTTTTTTGTTTTTTAACCAATTGACTTGAAACTTTACAGTTATGTTCTTAGGGAGGAATGAAAACTATTTTAACCAAAAGTGGGCGTAGCCACGCCTACTTATAGCGAAAATTGACCCGTTGTTTGGAAAACTTTTTTGTTTTTTAACCAATTGACTTGAAACTTTGCAGTTATGCTCTTAGGGAGGCAAGAAAACTATTTTGTTCAAAAGTGGGCATGGCCACGCTCACTTATAGCTTAACTTGACCCTTTGTATGGAAAAATTTTTGTTTTTTAACCAATTGACTTGAAACTTTACAGTTATGTTCTTAGGGAGGAATGAAAACTATTTTGACCAAATGTGGGCATGGCTACGCCCACTTATCGCAAAACTTGAACCGTTGTATGGAAAAATTTTTTGTTTTTTAACGAATTGACTTGAAACATTACAGTTGTGTTGTTAAGGAGGCATGAAAACTATTCATTTAGTTTTTTTTATAGTGACACAAAGTGAAAAGTATTATAGCTTCAGCCTTGCTGAAGATAGCGTCCTTACTGGTTTAACTTTTAATCGTTCACCCCGTGTTTTGTTCTTATTAGGGACAGTTAGTATAACATTATACCTAACATTAAGCACAAATGGATTTGTAAAATTGTACCTTCCAATTATTTTTTTTTTTGGTAAGCGAAAACACTACTATACACTCCGCTAAGTTTGTCAAGGAGTGGCTACTAAATAACGTTGAAAATGTGTTGCCCGATGCCTGGATATTATTGCTGTTAAACGTTTGTGGGCTCATATTGCAACAGAATTGAGAAAAATATCCATTCATAGCAAATGTGACTTAAAAACATCGATTTAAGACATTTGGTCAAATATCACTAAAAAACTCACAAATAATTTTATAATCTCCATGAACATTTGAGTCCAAGGCTTTGTCGAAGCTACAGGTTAACAAACAAAACGTTAACAATAAACATTTTGTAAAAATGTTTGCAATAATATCAAAAAACTGAAAGTGTCCCACTTTTTTTTTGGGCATGAAAAATTAAGTACATTTTTGTTCTCGCTCATAATCCATCATATTGATTAAAAGATTTAAAGGGTACAGAATTTTTTTATTCTATAAACTTAGCTCTTTCATTTGGTATGCAGGTTATTGTATTCCTATACTTCGTTTCGAAGATATATCAAAAAATGCTAAATTTCATTGGGTGTCCCAGTTTTTTTTTGGTTCACTGTACTTGACTTTATTTATTCCACATATAATTTATTATTAGTGTTCACTTTTGGAGTATTTTGAATTTGTAAGTTAATTGTTTTCATTTGCTAAGCACAGCAAAGGAAAGGGTAATTGTCAATTGCAAAATTGAACGGGCTTCAACATAATAGCGAATTGGAGATGAACTCGCGGCTCACATACATATTATGAAGTTGATTAGTGACGTTGACGCTAAGTAGCGGGCAACAACAAACACAATGTATACGCTCAGTGTCATAGGTAGCAACAACCACACTGTCCGACCTAACGGTGCATGCTTATGCCGAAAATAACAACAACAAGAGTTGTTGTAATATTTGGAGTAAACAAGCCAGGTTAGTTGTTGTTGCATATACGCCAGATGGCGAAAATGACGATTGAAGAAAAATGCGAAAATTACAACTAAGCATGATGTTGTTGTTAGTTTTTTTTATGACTACCCAGTTTATGACTACAAACTGTCATTCAATATTTTATTTCATTTTCTCGCAGGCTAAATCATATAAATATATAGTTTGTCTCTTTCTCATATCGTTTCATCAAGTTTCAAATCACACCCATGCTAAAGAAGTTTCACTTAAAAAATCTAAAATCATCTATTAAAATGTTCTTTTGTAGTGTATGTTATCATAAACCAATTAAAAAAAACAAAACCAGTAAGGACGCTATAGTCGAGTATGCTCGACAATATAATACCCTGCATACACAGTAGGTGGTGCAACACCCTAAATCTACAAAAAAAATGTTGATTTGACATCGCCCGATCGAATAGTGTTCAAAATATCAAGTAAATTGGTCAAAAAATCAATCCGGCTCAAACAAACTTCATATACCCTAATAAACAGTGTGTGTACAAGGTATAATGAATAAATGGGAGAAATTTAAAAAAATGTTTTTTAACATTCAATAATCATCCATTGAAATTCTCTTTTTTAGTGAATGTAATCATAAACTAACTAAAAGAAACAACAACCAGTAAGGACGCTATCTTCAGCAAGGCTGAAGCTATAATACTTTTCACGTTGTGTCACTATAAAAAAACTAAATGAATAGTTTTCATGCCTCCCTAACAACATAACTGTAAGGTTTCAAGTCAATTGGTTAAAAAACAAAAAAGTTTTCAATACAACGGGTGAAGTTTGGCTATAAGTGGGCGTGGCCATACCCACTTTCGGTCAAAGTAGTTTTCATGCCTCCCTAACAACATAACTGTAAGGTTTCAAGTCAATTGGTTAAAAAACAAAAAAGTTTTCCATACAACGGTTCAAGTTTCGCTATAAGTGGGCATGGCTACGCACTTTTTTGGTCAAAATAGTTTTCATTCCTCCCTAAGAACATAACTGTAAAGTTTCAAGTCAACTGGTTAAAAAACAAAAAAGTTTTCCATACAACGGGTCAATTTTCATTATAAGTGGGCGTGGCTACGCATACTTTTGGTCAAAATAGTTTTCATTCCTGCCTAAGAACATAACTGTAAAGTTTCAAGTCAACTGGTTAAAAAACAAAAAAGTTTTCCATACAACGGGTCAATTTTCATTATAAGTGGGCGTGGCTACGCATAGTTTTGGTCAAAATAGTTTTCATTCCTCCCTAAGAACATAACTGTAAAGTTTAAAGTCAATTGGTTAAAAAATAAAAAAAGTTGTCCATACAACGACGTGAATATTGCTTCTCTTCCTCTTCTTTATTTTTTATGGGAGCTATTAGTTCCAGTTTTCTGATCTCAATGGCATTTAGTCGGACTATGTAAAACTACTATGTTTAAAATTTCAGCACTCTATCGTAGAAAAAAAAAAAGTTTTCCATACAACGATTCAAGTTTTGTTCACTTTTATTCTTCTTTTCGTATGGGAGCTACCTGTTCCAATAATCCGATCATGCTGGTTCCGACGAATGATTCTAAGACTCTGTGCAAAGTTTCAGCTCGATAGCTTCAAAACTGAGGCACTAGTTTGCATACAGACAGACAGACAGACAGACAGACGGACAGACGGACATGGCTAAATCAACTCGTCTTGTCGTCCTGATCAAGAATATATATACTTTATATAGTCGCAAATGAATATTTCTGTATGTTACAAACTTCAGCACAAACTTATTAAACTATTCACTAACGTGAAGAGTATAAAAAACATGGTTCTTTTTAAAGATAATCTAAATCTAAAATCATCCATTGAAATGTTCTTTTTTACAATCCGTCTCAAACAAACTTCATATACCCTAATACACAGTGTGTGTACAAGGTATAATGAATGAAAGGGAGAAATTTAAAAAAATTTTTTTAACATTCAATAATCATCCAAAAACATGGGTCGTTTTAAAAATATTCAATATTAATTTTTATGCATAGATTAAAAAAAAATACGTAAAGTCATCCATTGAAATGTACTTTTGTAGTGTATGTAATCATAAACTAACTAAAAGAAACAAAAAATCTTGGTTTCTTTTTAAATATATTCAAATTTAATTTTTATGAACAGATTTAAAAAAAAAAATTTAAATCATCATAAACTAAACTAAAAACTAAAAGAAACAAAAAAAGATAGTTCTTATTTCAAATATTCAATAATGATTTTTATTCATAGATTTTAAAAAATCTAAAACCATCCATTGAAATATTCTTTTATAGTTTATGATAACAAAAGAAAGAAACAAAAAAACATGGTTCATTTTAAAAATATTCAATACTGATTTTTATGCATCGATTTAAAAAAAATCTAAAATCATCTATTGAAATGTTCTTTTGTAGTGTATGTTATCATAAACCAATTAAAAACCAGTAAGGACGCTATCTTCAGCAAGGCTGAAGCTATAATACTTTTCACTTTGTGTCACTATAAAAAAAACTAAATGAATAGTTTTCATGCATCCCTAACAACATAACTGTAATGTTTCAAGTCAATTCGTTAAAAAACAAAAAATTTTTCCATACAACGGTTCAAGTTTTGCGATAAGTGGGCGTAGCCATGCCCACATTTGGTCAAAATAGTTTTTATTCCTCCCTAAGAACATAACTGTAAAGTTTCAAGTCAATTGGTTAAAAAACAAAAAAGTTTTCCATACAAAGGGTCAATTTTCGCTATAAAACGGCGTGGCCACGCCCACTTTTGATCAAAATAGTTTTCATTCCTCCCTAAGAGCATAACTGCAAAGTTTCAAGTCAATTGGTTAAAAAACAAAAAAGTTTTCCATACAACGGGTCAATTTTCGCTATAAGTAGGCGTGGCTACGCCCACTTTTGGTCAAAATAGTTTTCATTCCTCCCTAGGAACATAACTGTAAAGTTTTACGTCAATTGGTTAAAAAACAAAAAAGTTTTCCATACAAAGCGTCAAGTTAAGCTATAAGTGGGCGTGGCCATGCCCACTTTTAATCAAAATAGTTTTCATTCCTCCTTAAGAGCACAACTGCAAAGTTTCAAGTCAATTGGTTAAAAAACAAAAAAGTTTTCCATACAACGGATAAATTTTCGCTATAAGTGGGCGTGGCTACGCCCACTTTTGGTCAAAATAGTTTTCATTCCTCTCTAAGAACATAAATGTAAAGTTTCAAGTCAATTGGTTAAAAAACAAAAAAGTTTTCCATACAAAGTGTCAATTTTCGCTATAAGTAGGCGTGGCTACGCCCACTTTTGGTTAAAGTAGTTTTCATTCCTCCCTAAGAACATAACTGTAAAGTTTCAAGTCAATTGGTTAAGAAACAAGAAAGTTTTCCATACAAAGGGTCAAGTTAAGCTATAAGTGGACGTGGCCACGCCCACTTTTGATCAAAATAGTTTTCATTCCTCCCTAAGAGCATAGCTGCAAAGTTTCAAGTCAATTGGTTAAAAAACAAAAAAGTTTTCCATACAACGGGTAAATTTTCGCTATAAGTAGGCGTGGCTACGCGTGGTTACGCCCACTTTTGGTCAAAATAGTTTTCATTCCTCCCTAAAAGCATAACTGCAAAGTTTCAAGTCAATTGGTTAAGAAACAAAAAAGTTTTCCATACAACGGGTCAATTTTCGTTATAAGTAGGCGTGGCTACGCCCACTTTTGGTTAAAATAGTTTTCATTCCTCCCTAAGAACATAACTGTAAAGTTTCAAGTCAATTGGTTAAAAAACAAAAAAGTTTTCCATACAAAGGGTCAAGTTAAGCTATAAGTGGGCGTGGCCACGCCCACTTTTGAATAAAATAGTTTTCATTCCTCCCTAAGAGCATAACTGTAAAGTTTCAAGTCAATTGGTTAAAAAACAAAAAAGTTTTCCATACAACGGGTAAATTTTCGCTATAAGTGGGCGTGGCTACGCGTGGTTACGCCCACTTTTGGTCAAAATAGTTTTCATTCCTCCCTAAGAAATTAACTTTAAAATTTCAAGTCAATTGGTTAAGAAACAAAAAAGTTTTCCATACAACGACGTGAATATGGCTTCTCTTCCTCTTCTTCATTTTGTATGGGAGCTACCAGTTCCAGATGTCCAATCTCCGCATGTAGTCGGACTATGTAAAACTACTATGTTTAAAATTTCAGCACTCTATCGTTCAAAACAAAAAAGTTTTCCATACAACGATTCAAGTTTTGTTCACTTTTCTTCTTCTTTTCGTATGGGAGCTACCTGTTCCAATAATCCGATCATGCTGGTTCCGACGAATGATTCATCGTAATAAATTCTAAGACTCTGTGCAAAGTTTCAGCTCGATAGCTTCAAAACTGAGGGACTAGTTTGCATACATACAGACAGACAGACAGACGGACAGACGGACATGGCTAAATCAACTCGTCTTGTCGTCCTGATCAAGAATATATATACTTTATATAGTCGGAAATTAATATTTCGATCTGTTACAAACTCCGTGACAAAGTTAATATACTATTTCACATAAGTGAAAAGTATAAAAACAAAACCAGTAAGGACGCTATAGTCGAGTATGCTCGACAATATAATACCCTGCATACACAGTAGGTGGTGCAACACCCTAAATCTACAAAAAAATGTTGATTTGACATCGCCCGATCGAATAGTGTTCAAAATATCAAGTAAATTGGTCAAAAAATCAATCCGGCTCAAACAAACTTCATATACCCTAATAAACAGTGTGTGTACAAGGTATAATGAATAAATGGGAGAAATTTAAAAAAATGTTTTTTAACATTCAATAATCATCCATTGAAATTCTCTTTTTTAGTGAATGTAATCATAAACTAACTAAAAGAAACAACAACCAGTAAGGACGCTATCTTCAGCAAGGCTGAAGCTATAATACTTTTCACGTTGTGTCACTATAAAAAAAACTAAATGAATAGTTTTCATGCCTCCCTAACAACATAACTGTAAGGTTTCAAGTCAATTGGTTAAAAAACAAAAAAGTTTTCAATACAACGGGTGAAGTTTGGCTATAAGTGGGCGTGGCCATACCCACTTTCGGTCAAAGTAGTTTTCATGCCTCCCTAACAACATAACTGTAAGGTTTCAAGTCAATTGGTTAAAAAACAAAAAAGTTTTCCATACAACGGTTCAAGTTTCGCTATAAGTGGGCATGGCTACGCACTTTTTTGGTCAAAATAGTTTTCATTCCTCCCTAAGAACATAACTGTAAAGTTTCAAGTCAACTGGTTAAAAAACAAAAAAGTTTTCCATATAACGGCTCAATTTTCATTATAAGTGGGCGTGGCTACGCCCACTTTTGGTCAAAATAGTTTTCATTCCTGCCTAAGAACATAACTGTAAAGTTTCAAGTCAACTGGTTAAAAAACAAAAAAGTTTTCCATACAACGGGTCAATTTTCACTATAAGTGGGCGTGGCTACGCCCACTTTTGGTCAAAATAGTTTTCATTCCTCCCTAAGAACATAACTGTAAAGTTTAAAGTCAATTGGTTAAAAAATAAAAAAAGTTGTCCAGACAACGACGTGAATATTGCTTCTCTTCCTCTTCTTTATTTTTTATGGGAGCTATTAGTTCCAGTTTTCCGATCTCAATGGCATTTAGTCGGACTATGTAAAACTACTATGTTTAAAATTTCAGCACTCTATCGTACAAAACAAAAAAGTTTTCCATACAACGATTCAAGTTTTTTTCACTTTTCTTCTTCTTTTCGTATGGGAGCTACCTGTTCCAATAATCCGATCATGCTGGTTCCGACGAATGATTCATCGTAATAAATTCTTAGACTCTGTGCAAAGTTTCAGCTCGATAGCTTCAAAACTGAGGGACTAGTTTGCATACATACAGACAGACAGACAGACAGACATGGCTAAATCAACTCGTCTTGTCGTCCTGATCAAGAATATATATACTTTATATAGTCGCAAATGAATATTTCTGTATGTTACAAACTTCAGCACAAACTTATTAAACTATTCACTAACGTGAAGAGTATAAAAAACATGGTTCTTTTTAAAGATAATCTAAATCTAAAATCATCCATTGAAATGTTCTTTTTTACAATCCGTCTCAAACAAACTTCATATACCCTAATACACAGTGTGTGTACAAGGTATAATGAATGAAAGGGAGAAATTTAAAAAAAATTTTTTTAACATTCAATAACCATCCAAAAACATGGTTCGTTTTAAAAATATTCAATATTAATTTTTATGCATAGATTAAAAAAAATATGTAAAGTCATCCATTGAAATGTACTTTTGTAGTGTATGTAATCATAAACTAACTAAAAGAAACAAAAAATCTTGGTTTCTTTTTAAATATATTCAAATTTAATTTTTATGAACAGATTTAAAAAAAAAAATTTTAAATCATCATAAACTAAACTAAAAACTAAAAGAAACAAAAAAAGATAGTTCTTATTTCAAATATTCAATAATGATTTTTATTCATAGATTTTAAAAAATCTAAAACCATCCATTGAAATATTCTTTTATAGTTTATGATAACAAAAGAAAGAAACAAAAAAACATGGTTCATTTTAAAAATATTCAATACTGATTTTTATGCATCGATTTAAAAAAAATCTAAAATCATCTATTGAAATGTTCTTTTGTAGTGTATGTTATCATAAACCAACTAAAAAAAACAAAACCAGTAAGGACGCTATAGTCGAGTATACTCGACAATATAATACCCTGCACACACAGTGGTGGTGCAACACACTAAATCTACAAAAAAATGTTTATTTGACATCGCCCGATCGAATAGTGTTCAAAATATCAAGTAAATTGGTCAAAAAAAGTGGAATTTACGAAAAATTTGAATTTGTTGGTCATTGAGGGGTAACTTTCGAACAGAGAGTATGCAGTTTTAAAGATATGTATTTGCTGAGTTTGTTTACAAAATTTCGTGTTCATACCTTTATTAGTTTTGAAGATATTGCTTTTTATAGAAAACAACTGGGGGAGGGGAAATGAAGGGGAGGGGGGAAAATTGTGAAAAATTGTGGTATGCAGTTTTGTAGAGCTATACATACTGAGTCTACATACCGACTTTCATGTTTCTATCTCTTCGGGTGTTCGAGTTATAATGATTTAAAAAAGTGGGTGGTGCTTGATGGGCGGGAAGGAGTGGGCGTGGCACAAAATCGTTCAAACTTGATGTAGTGCCAAGCATCACGAGTCTACCCTCCAAATTTCAAGTCTCTAGCTTTTAGAGTTTCCGAGAACTATTGGTGAATACAGACGGATGGACGGACAGACGGACTCAATCGATTCCTCTTGTCATCCTGATCAAGAATATATATACTTTATGGGGTCCACTCCCCTCCTTCTATGCGTTACATACATTTCGTTCAAACAAACTTAATATACCCTGACACACTGTGTGAGCAGTGTATAAAAATATGGTTCATTTTAAAAATATTCAATACTGATTTTTATGCTCATCGCTAAGAATATATAAAAATTAATATATGGGAGAAATTTTTAAAAATTTTAGAAAAAATTAAAAATCATCCACTGAAATGCTCTTTTTTAGTGAATGTAATCAT
The DNA here is from genome assembly GCA_034638295.1 of Phortica okadai. Lineage (NCBI taxonomy): Eukaryota > Metazoa > Arthropoda > Insecta > Diptera > Drosophilidae > Phortica > Phortica okadai. The sequence goes on along the minus strand of CM067851.1, from coordinate 23,591,068 downwards.
AAGCTAACTAATTAAAGGAAAAAAACATGGTTCCTTTTTAAGATATTCAATATTGATTTTTATGCATAGATTTAAAAAAAAAATCTCAAAACATCCACTGAATGTTCTTTTGTAGTGTATGTAATCATTAACTAACTAAAAGAAACAAAAAATCATGGTTCCTTTTAAAAATATTCAATATTAATTTTTATGCATTAATTTAAAAACAAATCAAAAATCATCCATTGAAATGCTCGTTTTTAGGGAATGTGGTCACAAAGTAACTTAAAGAAACAAAAAAAAAAACATGGTTCCTTTTTAAGATATTCAATATTGATTTTTATGCATAGATTTTCAAAAAATCTAAAAACATCCATTGAAATGTTCTTTTTTACAATCCGGCTCAAACAAACTTCATATACCCTAATAAACAGTGTGTGTACAAGGTATAATGAATAAATGGGAGAAATTTAAAAAAAAGTTTTTTATCATTCAATAATCCTCCATTGAAATTCTCTTTTTTAGTGAATGTAATCATAAACTAACTAAAAGAAACAAAAACCAGTAAGGACGCTATCTTCAGCAAGGCTGAAGCTATAATACTTTTCACGTTGTGTCACTATAAAAAAACTAAATGAATAGTTTTCATGCCTCCCTAACAACATAACTGTAAGGTTTCAAGTCAATTGGTTAAAAAACAAAAAAATTTTCCATACAACGGTTCAAGTTTCGCTATAAGTGGGCATGGCTACGCACTTTTTTGGTCAAAATAGTTTTCATTCCTCCCTAAGAACATAACTGTAAAGTTTCAAGTCAACTGGTTAAAAAACAAAAAAGTTTTCCATACAACGGCTCAATTTTCATTATAAGTGGGCGTGCCTACGCCCACTTTTGGTCAAAATAGTTTTCATTCCTGCCTAAGAACATAACTGTAAAGTTTCAAGTCAACTGGTTAAAAAACAAAAAAGTTTTCCATACAACGGGTCAATTTTCACTATAAGTGGGCGTGGCTACGCCCACTTTTGGTCAAAATAGTTTTCATTCCTCCCTAAGAACATAACTGTAAAGTTTAAAGTCAATTGGTTAAAAAATAAAAAAAGTTGTCCATACAACGACGTGAATATTGCTTCTCCTCCTCTTCTTTATTTTTTATGGGAGCTATTAGTTCCAGTTTTCCGATCTCAATGGCATTTAGTCGGACTATGTAAAACTACTATGTTTAAAATTTCAGCACTCTATCGTACAAAACAAAAAAGTTTTCCATACAACGATTCAAGTTTTGTTCACTTTTCTTCTTCTTTTCGTATGGGAGCTACCTGTTCCAATAATCCGATCATGCTGGTTCCGACGAATGATTCATCGTAATAAATTCTAAGACTCTGTGCAAAGTTTCAGCTCGATAGCTTCAAAACTGAGGGACTAGTTTGCATACATACAGACAGACAGACAGACAGACAGACAGACGGACATGGCTAAATCAACTCGTCTTGTCGTCCTGATCAAGAATATATATACTTTATATAGTCGCAAATGAATATTTCTGTATGTTACAAACTTCAGCACAAACTTATTAAACTATTCACTAACGTGAAGAGTATAAAAAACATGGTTCTTTTTAAAGATAATCTAAATCTAAAACCAGTAAGGACGGTATAGTCGAGTATACTCGACAATATAATACCCTGCACACATGGTAGGCGGCGCCACACCCTCAATCTACAAAAACATATTGATCTGACGTCGCCTTTTCAAATAGTGTTCAAAATACAAAGAAAATCGGTCAAAAAATGTGGATTTTACGAAAAATTTAAGTTTGTAGGTCTCTGAGGGGTAGCCATCAAAGAGAGGGGAAATTTGTGGTATGCAGTTTTTAAGATGTATTATCACTGAGCTTGTATACAAAATTTAAGGTTCATACCGTTGTTAGTTTTGGAGATATAGCAATTTAGAGAAAATTACTGGGGGAGGGGAAATGTATATGAGGGGGGGATTTTGTGGTATGCAGTTTTGTAGAGCCACTCATACTGAGTCTACATACTGACTTTCATGTTTCTATCTCTTTGGATGTTTGAGTTATAGCGATTTAAAAAAGTGGGTGTGGCTGGATGGGCGGGAAGGAGTGGGCGTGGCACAAAAAAAAAATAAACTTGATCTGCTGCCAAGCATCACGAGTCTACCCACCAAATTTCAAGTCTCTAGCTCTTACAGTTTCCGAGATCCATTGGTGAATACAGACGGACGGACGGACAGACGGACGGACATGGCTCAATCAATTTCTCTTGTCGTCCTGATCAAGAATATATATACTTTATGGGGTCCCCCTCCCTTCCTTCTGTGCGTTACATACATTTCGTTCAAACAAACTTAATATACCCTGACACACTGTATGTGCAGGGTATAATCATCCATTGAAATGTTCTTTTTTACAATCCGTCTCAAACAAACTTCATATACCCTAATACACAGTGTGTGTACAAGGTATAATGAATGAAAGGGAGAAATTTAAAAAAATTTTTTTTAACATTCAATAATCATCCAAAAACATGGTTCGTTTTAAAAATATTCAATATTAATTTTTATGCATAGATTAAAAAATATATGTAAAGTCATCCATTGAAATGTACTTTTGTAGTGTATGTAATCATAAACTAACTAAAAGAAACAAAAAATCTTGGTTTCTTTTTAAATATATTCAAATTTAATTTTTATGAACAGATTTAAAAAAAAAAATTTTAAATCATCATAAACTAAACTAAAAACTAAAAGAAACAAAAAAAGATAGTTCTTATTTCAAATATTCAATAATGATTTTTATTCATAGATTTTAAAAAATCTAAAACCATCCATTGAAATATTCTTTTATAGTTTATGATAACAAAAGAAAGAAACAAAAAAACATGGTTCATTTTAAAAATATTCAATACTGATTTTTATGCATCGATTTAAAAAAAATCTAAAATCATCTATTGAAATGTTCTTTTGTAGTGTATGTTATCATAAACCAACTAAAAAAAACAAAACCAGTAAGGACGCTATAGTCGAGTATACTCGACAATATAATACCCTGCACACACAGTGGTGGTGCAACACACTAAATCTACAAAAAAATGTTTATTTGACATCGCCCGATCGAATAGTGTTCAAAATATCAAGTAAATTGGTCAAAAAAGTGGAATTTACGAAAAATTTGAATTTGTTGGTCATTGAGGGGTAACTGGGGGAGGGGAAATGAAGGGGAGGGGGGAAAATTGTGAAAAATTGTGGTATGCAGTTTTGTAGAGCTATACATACTGAGTCTACATACCGACTTTCATGTTTCTATCTCTTCGGGTGTTCGAGTTATAATGATTTAAAAAAGTGGGTGGTGCTTGATGGGCGGGAAGGAGTGGGCGTGGCACAAAACCGTTCAAACTTGATGTAGTGCCAAGCATCACGAGTCTACCCTCCAAATTTCAAGTCTCTAGCTTTTACAGATTCCGAGAACCATTGGTGAATACAGACGGACGGACGGACAGACGGACAGGGCTCAATCGATTCCTCTTGTCATCCTGATCAAGAATATATATACTTTATGGGGTCCCCTCCCCTCCTTCTATGCGTTACATACATTTCGTTCAAACAAACTTAATATACCCTGACACGCTGTATGTGCAGGGTATGAAAATATGGTTCATTTTAAAAATATTCAATACTGATTTTTATGCTCAGCGCTAAGAATATATAAAAATTAATATATGGGAGAAATTTTTAAAAATTTTAGAAAAAATTAAAAATCATCCACTGAAATGCTCTTTTTTAGTGAATGTAATCATAAGCTAACTAATTAAAGGAAAAAAAAAAAACATGGTTCCTTTTTAAGATATTAAATATTGATTTTTATGCATAGATTTAAAAAAAAAAATCTCAAATCATCCACTGAATGTTCTTTTGTAGTGTATGTAATCATTAACTAACTAAAAGAAACAAAAAATCATGGTTCCTTTTAAAAATATTCAATATTAATTTTTATGCATTAATTTAAAAACAAATCAAAAATCATCCATTGAAATGCTCGTTTTTAGGGAATGTGGTCAGAAAGTAACTTAAAGAAACAAAAAAAAAAACATGGTTCCTTTTTAAGATATTCAATATTGATTTTTATGCATAAAATCATCCATTGAAATGTTCTTTTTTACAATCCGGCTCAAACAAACTTCATATACCCTAATAAACAGTGTGTGTACAAGGTATAATGAATAAATGGGAGAAATTTAAAAAAATGTTTTTTAACATTCAATAATCATCCATTGAAATTCTCTTTTTTAGTGAATGTAATCATAAACTAACTAAAAGAAACAAAAACCAGTAAGGACGCTATCTTCAGCAAGGCTGAAGCTATAATACTTTTCACGTTGTGTCACTATAAAAAAACTAAATGAATAGTTTTCATGCCTCCCTAACAACATAACTGTAAGGTTTCAAGTCAATTGGTTAAAAAACAAAAAAGTTTTCAATACAACGGGTGAAGTTTGGCTATAAGTGGGCGCGGCCATACCCACTTTCGGTCAAAGTAGTTTTCATGCCTCCCTAACAACATAACTGTAAGGTTTCAAGTCAATTGGTTAAAAAACAAAAAAGTTTTCCATACAACGGGTCAATTTTCATTATAAGTGGGCGTGGCTACGCATAGTTTTGGTCAAAATAGTTTTCATTCCTCCCTAAGAACATAACTGTAAAGTTTCAAGTCAATTGGTTAAAAAATAAAAAAAGTTGTCCATACAACGACGTGAATATTGCTTCTCTTCCTCTTCTTTATTTTGTATGGGAGCTACCAGTTCCAGTTTCCCAATCTCAATGGCATTTAGTCGGACTATGTAAAACTACTATGTTTAAAATTTCAGCACTCTATCGTACAAAACAAAAAAGTTTTCCATACAACGATTCAAGTTTTGTTCACTTTTCTTCTTCTTTTCGTATGGGAGCTACCTGTTCCAATAATCCGATCATGCTGGTTCCGACGAATGATTCATCGTAATAAATTCTAAGACTCTGTGCAAAGTTTCAGCCTGATAGCTTCAAAACTGAGAGACTAGTTTGCATACATACAGACAGACAGACGGACATGACTAAATCAACTCGTCTTGTCGTCCTGATCAAGAATATATATACTTTATATAGTCGGAAATTAATATTTCGATTTGTTACAAACTCCCTGATAAAGTTAATATACTATTTCACATACGTGAAAAGTATAAAAAACAAAAAAGTTTTCCATACAACGTGTCCATTTTTGCTATAAGTGGGCGTGGCTACGCCCAATTTTGGTCAAAATAGTTTTCATTCCTCCCTAACAACATAAATGTAAAGTTTCAAGTCAATTGGTTAAAAAATAAAAAAAGTTGTCCATACAACGACGTGAATATTGCTTCTCTTCCTCTTCTTTATTTTTTATGGGAGCTATTAGTTCCAGTTTTCCGATCTCAATGGCATTAAGTCGGACTATGCAAAACTACTATGTTTAAAATTTCAGCACTCTATCGTACAAAACAAAAAAGTTTTCCATACAACGATTCAAGTTTTGTTCACTTTTCTTCTTCTTTTCGTATGGGAGCTACCTGTTCCAATAATCCGATCATGCTGGTTCCGACGAATGATTCATCGTAATAAATTCTAAGACTCTGTGCAAAGTTTCAGCTCGATAGCTTCAAAACTGAGGGACTAGTTTGCATACATACAGACAGACAGACAGACAGACAGACAGACAGACGGACATGGCTAAATCAACTCGTCTTGTCGTCCTAATCAAGAATATATATACTTTATATAGTCGCAAATGAATATTTCTGTATGTTACAAACTTCAGCACAAACTTATTAAACTATTCACTAACGTGAAGAGTATAAAAAACATGGTTCTTTTTAAAGATAATCTAAATCTAAAATCATCCATTGAAATGTTCTTTTTTACAATCCGTCTCAAACAAACTTCATATACCCTAATACACAGTGTGTGTACAAGGTATAATGAATGAAAGGGAGAAATTTAAAAAAATTTTTTTTAACATTCAATAATCATCCAAAAACATGGTTCGTTTTAAAAATATTCAATATTAATTTTTATGCATAGATTAAAAAAAAATATGTAAAGTCATCCATTGAAATGTACTTTTGTAGTGTATGTAATCATAAACTAACTAAAAGAAACAAAAAATCTTGGTTTCTTTTTAAATATATTCAAATTTAATTTTTATGAACAGATTTAAAAAAAAAATTTTAAATCATCATAAACTAAACTAAAAACTAAAAGAAACAATAAAAGATAGTTCTTATTTCAAATATTCAATAATGATTTTTATTCATAGATTTTAAAAAATCTAAAACCATCCATTGAAATATTCTTTTATAGTTTATGATAACAAAAGAAAGAAACAAAAAAACATGGTTCATTTTAAAAATATTCAATACTGATTTTTATGCATCGATTTAAAAAAAAACAAATCACGTACAACACAGTACACGTGTTCGAAGTGAAACTTTCTTTAAAAGACCCAAAAAACCAGTAAGGACGCTATCTTCAGCCTTGCCACTCCCATTTTCTGGATTGAATTTCTCTTTATCTTAATATCCTATACACTAATTTTCATTATTTTAGCTCATTGCGTACCTGAGATAAGCAAATTATCAATTTTTGCTATAAGTGGGCGTTGCCATGCCCAATTTTTTATGAAAATATTTTTTATGCATCTCTAACTGTGAAGTTTCTAGTCAATTGATTAAGAAACAAAAACATTAATCTGCATTAAAACAATTCAATATTTTACATGTTTTCATTAATAAATCTGCATTAAAAAAAAAACCCTTACCCTTCCCAAATCAACCCAATTTTTTGAGCTGGAAAACAATCAATCTGCTGTTATCTATTTTCGAAGATTGAGAAGTACATTCGAATTAAATTCTTGAAATAATTTTAAATAAAATTCTAAAGTTATATTTGAAATGGTTAAAAAAAACTCGTAAAAATAGTAAATATTACAAAAATATGTGTGTACCAACCATGATATTTGGGCAAGTTGGAATGTGTACAGTTTTGAATGCATAAGTGCGAAAAAGGAGAATTAATTCAAATGTGCAGAGGGTCTCCCGAAGAACAGAGGAAAATTAACTACGAACGCTCCAATGTGTAGAATCTACTTGACTTTATTTATTCCACATATAATTTATTATTAGTGTTCACTTTTGGAGTATTTTGAATTTGTAAGTTAATTGTTATACCCTGTACACACACTGTGTATCAGGGTATATTAAGTTTGTTTGAGACGGTTTGTATGTAACGCATAGAAGGAGGGGAGGGGGACCCTATAAAGTATATATATTCTTGATCAGGATGACAAGACGAATTGATATAGCCCTGTCTGTCCGTCCGTCCGTCCGTCCTCACCAATGGTTCTCGAAAACTATAAGAGCTAGAGACTTGAAATTTGGTGGATAGACTCGTGATCAAGTTTGAAGGATTTTTTGCAACGCCCACTCCTTCCCGCCCATCGAGCACCACCCATTTTTTCAAAAGGCTGTAGCTCAAAAACCTGATGAGTTAGAAACATGAAAATGAGTATGTAGACTCAGTATGTATAGCTCTACAAAACTGCATACCACATTTTTTCCCCCTCCCCTTCGTTTCCTCTCAAAAAGTTGTTTTCTTAAAATTGCTGTATCTCCTAAACTATAATAGATACAATGCTGAAATTTTGTATGCAAACTCAGTAAACATACCTTTTTAAAACTGCATACCACAAACTTTCATTTTTAACGCTGTGTGACAACGCAAAGACAAACAAGTTGAAATTAGGCATAAATTGCGCTTTGAACACTGCTTTATCCTATTTGTAACAAAAACCGTACTTAACACTGCGAAAACTATTAAAGCTAGAGACTTGAAATTTGGAAGATAGTCTCGTGTGGTCGAACACTAGATGAAGTTTGAAGGAATTTTTGCCACGCCCATTCCTTCCCGCCCATCGAGCACAACAAAAGGTCATTTTTTTCTTAAAATTGCTGTATCTCCTAAAGTATAAAGAATACAATGCTGAAATTTTGTATGCAAACTCAGATAACATACCTTTTTAAAACTGCATACAACAAACTACCACTTGCCCTGCAAAGACCAACACACTAAAATTTTGCAGCAATGCTTTGTAACAAAACCCGTACTAATCCGTACCATCTAATGGCAACATTGCACTGTAGCCCTGCCTCACTATTAGCAAATACACAAACCATATCGTGGTACACTGCTTTTGCTGTCGGCGTGTGTGTACAGGGTATTATATAGTTGAGAATACTCAACTATACCGCCCTTACTGGTTTTCATTTGCTAAGCACAGCAAAGGAAAGGGTAATTGTCAATTGCAAAATTGAACGGGCTTCAACATAATAGCGAATTGGAGATGAACTCGCGGCTCACATACATATTATGAAGTTGATTAGTGACGTTGACGCTAAGTAGCGGGCAACAACAAACACAATGTATACGCTCAGTGTCATAGGTAGCAACAACCACACTGTCCGACCTAACGGTGCATGCTTATGCCGAAAATAACAACAACAAGAGTTGTTGTAATATTTGGAGTAAACAAGCCAGGTTAGTTGTTGTTGCATATACGCCAGATGGCGAAAATGACGATTGAAGAAAAATGCGAAAATTACAACTAAGCATGATGTTGTTGTTAGTTTTTTTTATGACTACCCAGTTTATGACTACAAACTGTCATTCAATATTTTATTTCATTTTCTCGCAGGCTAAATCATATAAATATATAGTTTGTCTCTTTCTCATATCGTTTCATCAAGTTTCAAATCACACCCATGCTAAAGAAGTTTCACTTAAAAAATCTAAAATCATCTATTGAAATGTTCTTTTGTAGTGTATGTTATCATAAACCAATTAAGAAAAACAAAACCAGTAAGGACGCTATACTCGACAATATAATACCCTGCATACACAGTAGGTGATGCAACACCCTAAATCTACAAAAAAATGTTGATTTCACATCGCCCGATCGAATAGTGTTCAAAATATCAAGTAAATTGGTCAAAAATTCAATCCGGCTCAAACAAACTTCATATACCCTAATAAACAGTGTGTGTACAAGGTATAATGAATAAATGGGAGAAATTTAAAAAAATGTTTTTTAACATTCAATAATCATCCATTGAAATTCTCTTTTTTAGTGAATGTAATCATAAACTAACTAAAAGAAACAAAAACCAGTAAGGACGCTATCTTCAGCAAGGCTGAAGCTATAATACTTTTCACGTTGTGTCACTATAAAAAAACTAAATGAATAGTTTTCATGCCTCCCTAACAACATAACTGTAAGGTTTCAAGTCAATTGGTTAAAAAACAAAAAAGTTTTCAATACAACGGGTGAAGTTTGGCTATAAGTGGGCGTGGCCATTACCCACTTTCGGTCAAAGTAGTTTTCATGCCTCCCTAACAACATAACTGTAAGTTTTCAAGTCAATTGGTTAAAAAACAAAAAAGTTTTCCATACAACGGTTCAAGTTTCGCTATAAGTGGGCATGGCTACGCACTTTTTTGGTCAAAATAGTTTTCATTCCTCCCTAAGAACATAACTGTAAAGTTTCAAGTCAACTGGTTAAAAAACAAAAAAGTTTTCCATACAACGGGTCAATTTTCATTATAAGTGGGCGTGGCTACGCATACTTTTGGTCAAAATAGTTTTCATTCCTGCCTAAGAACATAACTGTAAAGTTTCAAGTCAACTGGTTAAAAAACAAAAAAGTTTTCCATACAACGGGTCAATTTTCATTATAAGTGGGCGTGGCTACGCCCACTTTTGGTTAAAATAGTTTTCATTCCTCCCTAAGAACATAACTGTAAAGTTTAAAGTCAATTGGTTAAAAAATAAAAAAAGTTGTCCATACAACGACGTGAATATTGCTTCTCTTCCTCTTCTTTATTTTTTATGGGAGCTATTAGTTCCAGTTTTCTGATCTCAATGGCATTTAGTCGGACTATGTAAAACTACTATGTTTAAAATTTCAGCACTCTATCGTAGAAAAAAAAAAGTTTTCCATACAACGATTCAAGTTTTGTTCACTTTTATTCTTCTTTTCGTATGGGAGCTACCTGTTCCAATAATCCGATCATGCTGGTTCCGACGAATGATTCATCGTAATAAATTCTAAGACTCTGTGCAAAGTTTCAGCTCGATAGCTTCAAAACTGAGGCACTAGTTTGCATACATACAGACAGACAGACAGACGGACAGACGGACATGGCTAAATAAACTCGTCTTGTCGTCCTGATCAAGAATATATATACTTTATATAGTCGCAAATGAATATTTCTGTATGTTACAAACTTCAGCACAAACTTATTAAACTATTCACTAATGTGAACAGTATAAAAAACATGGTTCTTTTTAAAGATAATCTAAATCTAAAATCATCCATTGAAATGTTCTTTTTTACAATCCGTCTCAAACAAACTTCATATACCCTAATACACAGTGTGTGTACAAGGTATAATGAATGAAAGGGAGAAATTTAAAAAAATTTTTTTAACATTCAATAATCATCCAAAAACATGGTTCGTTTTAAAAATATTCAATATTAATTTGTATGCATAGATTAAAAAAAAATACGTAAAGTCATCCATTGAAATGTACTTTTGTAGTGTATGTAATCATAAACTAACTAAAAGAAACAAAAAATCTTGGTTTCTTTTTAAATATATTCAAATTTAATTTTTATGAACATATTTAAAAAAAAAAATTTAAATCATCATAAACTAAACTAAAAACTAAAAGAAACAAAAAAAGATAGTTCTTATTTCAAATATTCAATAATGATTTTTATTCATAGATTTTAAAAAATCTAAAACCATCCATTGAAATATTCTTTTATAGTTTATGATAACAAAAGAAAGAAACAAAAAAACATGGTTCATTTTAAAAATATTCAATACTGATTTTTATGCATCGATTTAAAAAAAATCTAAAATCATCTATTGAAATGTTCTTTTGTAGTGTATGTTATCATAAACCAATTAAAAACCAGTAAGGACGCTATCTTCAGCAAGGCTGAAGCTATAATACTTTTCACTTTGTGTCACTATAAAAAAAACTAAATGAATAGTTTTCATGCATCCCTAACAACATAACTGTAATGTTTCAAGTCAATTCGTTAAAAAACAAAAAATTTTTCCATACAACGGTTCAAGTTTTGCGATAAGTGGGCGTAGCCATGCCCACATTTGGTCAAAATAGTTTTTATTCCTCCCTAAGAACATAACTGTAAAGTTTCAAGTCAATTGGTTAAAAAACAAAAAAGTTTTCCATACAAAGGGTCAATTTTCGCTATAAAAGGGCGTGGCCACGCCCACTTTTGATCAAAATAGTTTTCATTCCTCCCTAAGAGCATAACTGCAAAGTTTCAAGTCAATTGGTTAAAAAACAAAAAAGTTTTCCATACAACGGTTCAAGTTTTGCGATAAGTGGGCGTAGCCATGCCCACATTTGGTCAAAATAGTTTTTATTCCTCCCTAAGAACATAACTGTAAAGTTTCAAGTCAATTGGTTAAAAAACAAAAAAGTTTTCCATACAAAGGGTCAATTTTCGCTATAAAAGGGCGTGGCCACGCCCACTTTTGATCAAAATAGTTTTCATTCCTCCCTAAGAGCATAACTGAAAAGTTTCAAGTCAATTGGTTAAAAAACAAAAAATTTTTCCATACAACGGTTCAAGTTTTGCGATAAGTGGGCGTAGCCATGCCCACATTTGGTCAAAATAGTTTTTATTCCTCCCTAAGAACATAACTGTAAAGTTTCAAGTCAATTGGTTAAAAAACAAAAAAGTTTTCCATACAAAGGGTCAATTTTCGCTATAAAAGGGCGTGGCCACGCCCACTTTTGATCAAAATAGTTTTCATTCCTCCCTAAGAGCATAACTGCAAAGTTTCAAGTCAATTGGTTAAAAAACAAAAAAGTTTTCCATACAAAGGGTCAATTTTCGCTATAAAAGGGCGTGGCTACGCCCACTTTTGGTCAAAATAGTTTTCATTCCTCTCTAAGAACATAAATGTAAAGTTTCAAGTCAATTGGTTAAAAAACAAAAAAGTTTTCCATACAAAGTGTCAATTTTCGCTATAAGTAGGCGTGGCTACGCCCACTTTTGGTTAAAGTAGTTTCATTCCTCCCTAAGAACATAACTGTAAAGTTTCAAGTCAATTGGTTAAAAAACAAGAAAGTTTTCCATACAAAGGGTCAAGTTAAGCTATAAGTGGGCGTGGCCACGCCCACTTTTGATCAAAATAGTTTTCATTCCTCCCTAAGAGCATAACTGCAAAGTTTCAAGTCAATTGGTTAAAAAACAAAAAAGTTTTCCATACAAAGGGTAAATTTTCGCTATAAGTAGGCGTGGCTACGCCCACTTTTGGTCAAAATAGTTTTCATTCCTCTCTAAGAACATAACTGTAAAGATTCAAGTCAATTGGTTAAAAAACAAAAAAAGTTTTCCATACAAAGGGTCAATTTTGGCTATTAAAGGGCGTGGCTACGCCCACTTTTGGTCAATACAACGGGTGAAGTTTGGCTATAAGTGGGCGTGGCCATTACCCACTTTCGGTCAAAGTAGTTTTCATGCCTCCCTAACAACATAACTGTAAGTTTTCAAGTCAATTGGTTGAAAAACAAAAAAGTTTTCCATACAACGGTTCAAGTTTCGCTATAAGTGGGCATGGCTACGCACTTTTTTGGTCAAAATAGTTTTCATTCCTCCCTAAGAACATAACTGTAAAGTTTCAAGTCAACTGGTTAAAAAACAAAAAAGTTTTCCATACAACGGGTCAATTTTCATTATAAGTGGGCGTGGCTACGCATACTTTTGGTCAAAATAGTTTTCATTCCTGCCTAAGAACATAACTGTAAAGTTTCAAGTCAACTGGTTAAAAAACAAAAAAGTTTTCCATACAACGGGTCAATTTTCATTATAAGTGGGCGTGGCTACGCCCACTTTTGGTCAAAATAGTTTTCATTCCTCCCTAAGAACATAACTGTAAAGTTTAAAGTCAATTGGTTAAAAAATAAAAAAAGTTGTCCATACAACGACGTGAATATTGCTTCTCTTCCTCTTCTTTATTTTTTATGGGAGCTATTAGTTCCAGTTTTCTGATCTCAATGGCATTTAGTCGGACTATGTAAAACTACTATGTTTAAAATTTCAGCACTCTATCGTAGAAAAAAAAAAAGTTTTCCATACAACGATTCAAGTTTTGTTCACTTTTATTCTTCTTTTCGTATGGGAGCTACCTGTTCCAATAATCCGATCATGCTGGTTCCGACGAATGATTCATCGTAATAAATTCTAAGACTCTGTGCAAAGTTTCAGCTCGATAGCTTCAAAACTGAGGGACTAGTTTGCATACATACAGACAGACAGACAGACAGACAGACGGACATGGCTAAATCAACTCGTCTTGTCGTCCTGATCAAGAATATATATACTTTATATAGTCGCAAATGAATATTTCTGTATGTTACAAACTTCAGCACAAACTTATTAAACTATTCACTAACGTGAAGAGTATAAAAAACATGGTTCTTTTTAAAGATAATCTAAATCTAAAATCATCCATTGAAATGTTCTTTTTTACAATCCGTCTCAAACAAACTTCATATACCCTAATACACAGTGTGTGTACAAGGTATAATGAATGAAAGGGAGAAATTAAAAAAAATTTTTTTAACATTCAATAATCATCCAAAAACATGGTTCGTTTTAAAAATATTCAATATTAATTTTTATGCATAGATTAAAAAAAAATACGTAAAGTCATCCATTGAAATGTACTTTTGTAGTGTATGTAATCATAAACTAACTAAAAGAAACAAAAAATCTTGGTTTCTTTTTAAATATATTCAAATTTAATTTTTATGAACAGATTTAAAAAAAAAAATTTAAATCATCATAAACTAAACTAAAAACTAAAAGAAACAAAAAAAGATAGTTCTTATTTCAAATATTCAATAATGATTTTTATTCATAGATTTAAAAAAAATCTAAACCCATCTATTGAAATATTCTTTTATAGTTTATGATAACAAAAGAAAGAAACAAAAAAACATGGTTCATTTTAAAAATATTCAATACTGATTTTTATGCATCGATTTAAAAAAAATCTAAAATCATCTATTGAAATGTTCTTTTATAGTGTATGTTATCATAAACCAATTAAAAACCAGTAAGGACGCTATCTTCAGCAAGGCTGAAGCTATAATACTTTTCACTTTGTGTCACTATAAAAAAAACTAAATGAATAGTTTTCATGCATCCCTAACAACATAACTGTAATGTTTCAAGTCAATTCGTTAAAAAACAAAAAAATTTTCCATACAACGGTTCAAGTTTTGCGATAAGTGGGCGTAGCCACGCCCACTTTTGATCAAAATAGTTTTCATTCCTCCCTAAGAGCATAACTGCAAAGTTTCAAGTCAATTGGTTAAAAAACAAAAAAGTTTTCCATACAACGGGTCAATTTTCGCTATAAGTAGGCGTGGCTACGCCCACTTTTGGTCAAAATAGTTTTCATTCCTCCCTAGGAACATAACTGTAAAGTTTTAAGTCAATTGGTTAAAAAACAAAAAAGTTTTCCATACAAAGCGTCAAGTTAAGCTATAAGTGGGCGTGGCCATGCCCACTTTTAATCAAAATAGTTTTCATTCCTCCCTAAGAGCACAACTGCAAAGTTTCAAGTCAATTGGTTAAAAAACAAAAAAGTTTTCCATACAACGGATAAATTTTCGCTATAAGTGGGCGTGGCTACGCCCACTTTTGGTCAAAATAGTTTTCATTCCTCCCTAAGAACATAACTGTAAAGTTTCAAGTCAATTGGTTAAAAAACAAGAAAGTTTTCCATACAAAGGGTCAAGTTAAGCTATAAGTATGCGTGGCCACGCCCACTTTTGATCAAAATAGTTTTCATTCCTCCCTAAGAGCATAACTGCAAAGTTTCAAGTCAATTGGTTAAAAAACAAAAAAGTTTTCCATACAACGGGTAAATTTTCGCTATAAGTAGGCGTGGCTACGCGTGGTTACGCCCACTTTTGGTCAAAATAGTTTTCATTCCTCTCTAAGAGCATAACTGCAAAGTTTCAAGTCAATTGGTTAAAAAACAAAAAAGTTTTCCATACAACGACGTGAATATGGCTTCTCTTCCTCTTCTTCATTTTGTATGGGAGCTACCAGTTCCAGATGTCCAATCTCAATGAAACTTTCAGGCATGTAGTCGGACCATGTAAAACTACTATGTTTAAAATTTCAGCACTCTATTGTACAAAACAAAAAAGTTTTCCATACAACGATTCAAGTTTTGTTCACTTTTCTTCTTCTTTTCGTATGGGAGCTACCTGTTCCAATAATCCGATCATGCTGGTTCCGACGAATGATTCATCGTAATAAATTCTAAGACTCTGTGCAAAGTTTCAGCTCGATAGCTTCAAAACTGAGGAACTAGTTTGCATACATACAGACAGACAGACAGACGGACAGACGGACATGGCTAAACCAACTCGTCTTGTCGTCCTGATCAATAATATATATACTTTATATAGTCGGAAATTAATATTTCGATCTGTTACAAACTCCGTGACAAAGTTAATATACTATTTCACATAAGTGAAAAGTATAAAAACAAAACCAGTAAGGACGCTATAGTCGAGTATACTCGACAATATAATACCCTGCATACACAGTAGGTGGTGCAACACCCTAAATCTACAAAAAAATGTTGATTTGACATCGCCCGATCGAATAGTGTTCAAAATATCAAGTAAATTGGTCAAAAAATCAATCCGGCTCAAACAAACTTCATATACCCTAATAAACAGTGTGTGTACAAGGTATAATGAATAAATGGGAGAAATTTAAAAAAATGTTTTTTAACATTCAATAATCATCCATTGAAATTCTCTTTTTTAGTGAATGTAATAAACTAACTTAAAGAAACAAAAACCAGTAAGGATGCTGTCTTCAGCAAGGCTGAAGCTATAATACTTTTCACGTTGTGTCACTATAAAAAAACTAAATGAATAGTTTTCATGCCTCCCTAACAACATAACTGTAAGGTTTCAAGTCAATTGGTTAAAAAACAAAAAAGTTTTCAATACAACGGGTGAAGTTTGGCTATAAGTGGGCGTGGCCATACCCACTTTCGGTCAAAGTAGTTTTCATGCCTCCCTAACAACATAACTGTAAGGTTTCAAGTCAATTGGTTAAAAAACAAAAAAGTTTTCCATACAACGGTTCAAGTTTCGCTATAAGTGGGCATGGCTACGCACTTTTTTGGTCAAAATAGTTTTCATTCCTCCCTAAGAACATAACTGTAAAGTTTCAAGTCAACTGGTTAAAAAACAAAAAAGTTTTCCATACAACGGCTCAATTTTCATTATAAGTGGGCGTGGCTACGCCCACTTTTGGTCAAAATAGTTTTCATTCCTGCCTAAGAACATAACTGTAAAGTTTCAAGTCAACTGGTTAAAAAACAAAAAAGTTTTCCATACAACGGGTCAATTTTCACTATAAGTGGGCGTGGCTACGCCCACTTTTGGTCAAAATAGTTTTCATTCCTCCCTAAGAACATAACTGTAAAGTTTAAAGTCAATTGGTTAAAAAATAAAAAAAGTTGTCCAGACAACGACGTGAATATTGCTTCTCTTCCTCTTCTTTATTTTTTATGGGAGCTATTAGTTCCAGTTTTCCGATCTCAATGGCATTTAGTCGGACTATGTAAAACTACTATGTTTGAGATTTCAGCACTCTATCGTTCAAAACAAAAAAGTTTTCCATACAACGATTCAAGTTTTGTTCACTTTTCTTCTTCTTTTCGTATGGGAGCTACCTGTTCCAATAATCCGATCATGCTGGTTCCGACGAATGATTCATCGTAATAAATTCTAAGACTCTGTGCAAAGTTTCAGCTCGATAGCTTCAAAACTGAGGGACTAGTTTGCATACATACAGACAGACAGACAGACGGACATGGCTAAATCAACTCGTCTTGTCGTCCTGATCAAGAATATATATACTTTATATAGTCGCAAATGAATATTTCTGTATGTTACAAACTTCAGCACAAACTTATTAAACTATTCACTAACGTGAAGAGTATAAAAAACATGGTTCTTTTTAAAGATAATCTAAATCTAAAATCATCCATTGAAATGTTCTGTTTTACAATCCGTCTCAAACAAACTTCATATACCCTAATACACAGTGTGTGTACAAGGTATAATGAATGAAAGGGAGAAATTTAAAAAAAATTTTTTAACATTCAATAATCATCCAAAAACATGGTTCGTTTTAAAAATATTCAATATTAATTTTTATGCATAGATTAAAAAAAATATGTAAAGTCATCCATTGAAATGTACTTTTGTAGTGTATGTAATCATAAACTAACTAAAAGAAACAAAAAATCTTGGTTTCTTTTTAAATATATTCAAATTTAATTTTTATGAACAGATTTAAAAAAAAAAATTTTAAATCATCATAAACTAAACTAAAAACTAAAAGAAACAAAAAAAGATAGTTCTTATTTCAAATATTCAATAATGATTTTTATTCATAGATTTTAAAAAATCTAAAACCATCCATTGAAATATTCTTTTATAGTTTATGATAACAAAAGAAAGAAACAAAAAAACATGGTTCATTTTAAAAATATTCAATACTGATTTTTATGCATCGATTTAAAAAAAATCTAAAATCATCTATTGAAATGTTCTTTTGTAGTGTATGTTATCATAAACCAACTAAAAAAAACAAAACCAGTAAGGACGCTATAGTCGAGTATACTCGACAATATAATACCCTGCATACACAGTGGTGGTGCAACACACTAAATCTACAAAAAAATGTTTATTTGACATCGCCCGATCGAATAGTGTTCAAAATATCAAGTAAATTGGTCAAAAAAAGTGGAATTTACGAAAAATTTGAATTTGTTGGTCATTGAGGGGTAACTTTCGAACAGAGAGTATGCAGTTTTAAAGATATGTATTTGCTGAGTTTGTTTACAAAATTTCATGTTCATACCTTTATTAGTTTTGAAGATATTGCTTTTTATAGAAAACAACTGGGGGAGGGGAAATGAAGGGGAGGGGGGAAAATTGTGAAAAATTGTGGTATGCAGTTTTGTAGAGCTATACATACTGAGTCTACATACCGACTTTCATGTTTCTATCTCTTCGGGTGTTCGAGTTATAATGATTTAAAAAAGTGGGTGGTGCTTGATGGGCGGGAAGGAGTGGGCGTGGCACAAAATCGTTCAAACTTGATGTAGTGCCAAGCATCACGAGTCTACCCTCCAAATTTCAAGTCTCTATCTTTTACAGTTTCCGAGAACTATTGGTGAATACAGACGGACGGACGGACAGACGGGCTCAATCGATTCCTCTTGTCATCCTGATCAAGAATATATATACTTTATGGGGTCCACTCCCCTCCTTCTATGCGTTACATACATTTCGTTCAAACAAACTTAATATACCCTGACACACTGTGTGAGCAGGGTATAAAAATATGGTTCATTTTAAAAATATTCAATACTGATTTTTATGCTCATCGCTAAGAATATATAAAAATTAATATATGGGAGAAATTTTTAAAAATTTTAGAAAAAATTAAAAATCATCCACTGAAATGCTCTTTTTTAGTGAATGTAATCATAAGCTAACTAATTAAAGGAAAAAAACATGGTTCCTTTTTAAGATATTCAATATTGATTTTTATGCATAGATTTAAAAGAAAAATCTCAAAACATCCACTGAATGTTCTTTTGTAGTGTATGTAATCATTAACTAACTAAAAGAAACAAAAAATCATGGTTCCTTTTAAAAATATTCAATATTAATTTTTATGCATTAATTTAAAAACAAATCAAAAATCATCCATTGAAATGCTCGTTTTTAGGGAATGTGGTCACAAAGTAACTTAAAGAAACAAAAAAAAAAACATGGTTCCTTTTTAAGATATTCAATATTGATTTTTATGCATAGATTTTCAAAAAATCTAAAAACATCCATTGAAATGTTCTTTTTTACAATCCGGCTCAAACAAACTTCATATACCCTAATAAACAGTGTGTGTAAAAGGTATAATGAATAAATGGGAGAAATTTAAAAAAATGTTTTTTAACACTCAATAATCCTCCATTGAAATTCTCTTTTTTAGTGAATGTAATCATAAACTAACTAAAAGAAACAAAAACCAGTAAGGACGCTATCTTCAGCAAGGCTGAAGCTATAATACTTTTCACGTTGTGTCACTATAAAAAAACTAAATGAATAGTTTTCATGCCTCCCTAACAACATAACTGTAAGGTCTCAAGTCAATTGGTTAAAAAACAAAAAAGTTTTCCATACAACGGTTCAAGTTTCGCTATAAGTGGGCATGGCTACGCACTTTTTTGGTCAAAATAGTTTTCATTCCTCCCCAAGAACATAACTGTAAAGTTTCAAGTCAACTGGTTAAAAAACAAAAAAAGTTTTCCATACAGCGGCTCAATTTTCATTATAAGTGGGCGTGCCTACGCCCACTTTTGGTCAAAATAGTTTTCATTCCTGCCTAAGAACATAACTGTAAAGTTTCAAGTCAACTGGTTAAAAAACAAAAAAGTTTTCCATACAACGGGTCAATTTTCACTATAAGTGGGCGTGGCTACGCCCACTTTTGGTCAAAATAGTTTTCATTCCTCCCTAAGAACATAACTGTAAAGTTTAAAGTCAATTGGTTAAAAAATAAAAAAAGTTGTCCATACAACGACGTGAATATTGCTTCTCTTCCTCTTCTTTATTTTTTATGGGAGCTATTAGTTCCAGTTTTCCGATCTCAATGGCATTTAGTCGGACTATGTAAAACTACTATGTTTAAAATTTCAGCACTCTATCGTACAAAACAAAAAAGTTTTCCATACAACGATTCAAGTTTTGTTCACTTTTCTTCTTCTTTTCGTATGGGAGCTACCTGTTCCAATAATCCGATCATGCTGGTTCCGACGAATGATTCATCGTAATAAATTCTAAGACTCTGTGCAAAGTTTCAGCTCGATAGCTTCAAAACTGAGGGACTAGTTTGCATACATACAGACAGACAGACAGACAGACGGACATGGCTAAATCAACTCGTCTTGTCGTCCTGATCAAGAATATATATACTTTATATAGTCGCAAATGAATATTTCTGTATGTTACAAACTTCAGCACAAACTTATTAAACTATTCACTAACGTGAAGAGTATAAAAAACATGGTTCTTTTTAAAGATAATCTAAATCTAAAATCATCCATTGAAATGTTCTTTTTTACAATCCGTCTCAAACAAACTTCATATACCCTAATACACAGTGTGTGTACAAGGTATAATGAATGAAAGGGAGAAATTTAAAAACATTTTTTTTAACATTTAATAATCATCCAAAAACATGGTTCGTTTTAAAAATATTCAATATTAATTTTTATGCATAGATTAAAAAAAATATGTAAAGTCATCCATTGAAATGTACTTTTGTAGTGTATGTAATCATAAACTAACTAAAAGAAACAAAAAATCTTGGTTTCTTTTTAAATATATTCAAATTTAATTTTTATGAACAGATTTAAAAAAAAAAAATTTAAATCATCATAAACTAAACTAAAAACTAAAAGAAACAAAAAAAGATAGTTCTTATTTCAAATATTCAATAATGATTTTTATTCATAGATTTTAAAAAATCTAAAACCATCCATTGAAATATTCTTTTATAGTTTATGATAACAAAAGAAAGAAACAAAAAAACATGGTTCATTTTAAAAATATTCAATACTGATTTTTATGCATCGATTTAAAAAAAATCTAAAATCATCTATTGAAATGTTCTTTTGTAGTGTATGTTATCATAAACCAACTAAAAAAAACAAAACCAGTAAGGACGCTATAGTCGAGTATACTCGACAATATAATACCCTGCACACACAGTGGTGGTGCAACACACTAAATCTACAAAAAAATGTTTATTTGACATCGCCCGATCGAATAGTGTTCAAAATATCAAGTAAATTGGTCAAAAAAGTGGAATTTACGAAAAATTTGAATTTGTTGGTCATTGAGGGGTAACTGGGGGAGGGGAAATGAAGGGGAGGGGGGAAAATTGTGGTATGCAGTTTTGTAGAGCTATACATACTGAGTCTACATACCGACTTTCATGTTTCTATCTCTTCGGGTGTTCGAGTTATAATGATTTAAAAAAGTGGGTGGTGCTTGATGGGCGGGAAGGAGTGGGCGTGGCACAAAACCGTTCAAACTTGATGTAGTGCCAAGCATCACGAGTCTACCCTCCAAATTTCAAGTCTCTAGCTTTTACAGATTCCGAGAACCATTGGTGAATACAGACGGACGGACGGACAGACGGACAGGGCTCAATCGATTCCTCTTGTCATCCTGATCAAGAATATATATACTTTATGGGGTCCCCTCCCCTCCTTCTATGCGTTACATACATTTCGTTCAAACAAACTTAATATACCCTGACACGCTGTATGTACAGGGTATGAAAATATGGTTCATTTTAAAAATATTCAATACTGATTTTTATGCTCAGCGCTAAGAATAAATAAAAATTAATATATGGGAGAAATTTTTAAAAATTTTAGAAAAAATTAAAAATCATCCACTGAAATGCTCTTTTTTAGTGAATGTAATCATAAGCTAACTAATTAAAGGAAAAAAAAAACATGGTTCCTTTTTAAGATATTAAATATTGATTTTTATGCATAGATTTAAAAAAAAAAATCTCAAATCATCCACTGAATGTTCTTTTGTAGTGTATGTAATCATTAACTAACTAAAAGAAACAAAAAATCATGGTTCCTTTTAAAAATATTCAATATTAATTTTTATGCATTCATTTAAAAACAAATCAAAAATCATCCATTGAAATGCTCGTTTTTAGGGAATGTGGTCAGAAAGTAACTTAAAGAAACAAAAAAAAAAACATGGTTCCTTTTTAAGATATTCAATATTGATTTTTATGCATAAAATCATCCATTGAAATGTTCTTTTTTACAATCCGGCTCAAACAAACTTCATATACCCTAATAAACAGTGTGTGTACAAGGTATAATGAATAAATGGGAGAAATTTAAAAAAATGTTTTTAAACATTCAATAATCATCCATTGAAATTCTCTTTTTTAGTGAATGTAATCATAAACTAACTAAAAGAAACAAAAACCAGTAAGGACGCTATCTTCAGCAAGGCTGAAGCTATAATACTTTTCACGTTGTGTCACTATAAAAAAACTAAATGAATAGTTTTCATGCCTCCCTAACAACATAACTGTAAGGTTTCAAGTCAATTGGTTAAAAAACAAAAAAGTTTTCAATACAACGGGTGAAGTTTGGCTATAAGTGGGCGCGGCCATACCCACTTTCGGTCAAAGTAGTTTTCGTGCCTCCCTAACAACATAACTGTAAGGTTTCAAGTCAATTGGTTAAAAAACAAAAAAGTTTTCCATACAACGGGTCAATTTTCATTATAAGTGGGCGTGGCTACGCATAGTTTTGGTCAAAATAGTTTTCATTCCTCCCTAAGAACATAACTGTAAAGTTTGAAGTCAATTGGTTAAAAATAAAAAAAGTTGTCCATACTACGACGTGAATATTGCCTCTCTTCCTCTTCTTTATTTTGTATGGGAGCTACCAGTTCCAGTTTCCCGATCTCAATGGTATTTAGTCGGACTATGTAAAACTACTATGTTTAAAATTTCAGCACTCTATCATACAAAACAAAAAAGTTTTCCATACAACGATTCAAGTTTTTTTCACTTTTCTTCTTCTTTTCGTATGGCAGCTACCTGTTCCAATAATCCGATCATGCTGGTTCCGACGAATGATTCATCGTAATAAATTCTAAGACTCTGTGCAAAGTTTCAGCATGATAGCTTCAAAACTGAGGGACTAGTTTGCATACATACAGACAGACAGACCGACATACAGACAGACGGACATGACTAAATCAACTAGTCTTGTCGTCCTAACCAAGAATATATATACTTTATATAGTCGGAAATTAATATTTCGATCTGTTACAAACTCCGTGACAAAGTTAATATACTATATCACATACGTGAAAAGTATAAAAAACAAAAAAGTTTTCCATACAACGGGTCCATTTTCGCTATAAATGGGCGTGGCTACGCCCACTTTTGGTCAAAATAGTTTTCATTCCTCCCTAAGAACATAAATGTAAAGTTTCAAGTCAATTGGTTTAAAAACAAAAAAGTTTTCCATACAACGGGTCAATTTTTGCTATAAGTGGGCGTGGCTACGCCCACTTTTGATCAAAATAGTTTTCATTCCTCCCTAAGAACATAACTGTAAAGTTTCAAGTCAACTGGTTAAAAAACAAAAAAGTTTTCCATACAACGGGTCAATTTTCATTATAAGTGGGCGTGGCTACGCATAGTTTTGGTCAAAATAGTTTTCATTCCTCCCTAAGAACATAACTGTAAAGTTTGAAGTCAATTGGTTAAAAAATAAAAAAAGTTGTCCATACAACGACGTGAATATTGCTTCTCCTCCTCTTCTTTATTTTTTATGGGAGCTACCAGTTCCAGATGTCCAATCTCAATGAAACTTTCAGGCATATAGTTGGACTATGTAGAACTACTACGTTTAAAATTTCAGCACCTTATCGTACAAAACAAAAAATTTTCCATACAACGATTCAAGTTTTGTTCACTTTTCTTCTTCTTTTCGTATGGGAGCTACCTGTTCCAATAATCCGATCATGCTGGTTCCGACGAATGATTCATCGTAATAAATTCTAAGACTCTGTGCAAAGTTTCAGCTCGATAGCTTCAAAACTGAGGGACTAGTTTGCATACATACAGACAGACAGATAGACCGACAGACGGACGGACAGACGGACATGGCTAAATCAACTCGTCTTGTCGTCCTGATCAAGAATATATATACTTTGTATAGTCGGAAATTAATATTTCGATCTGTTGCAAACTCCGTGACAAAGTTAATATACTATTTCACATACGTGAAAAGTATAAAAACAAAAAAGTTTTCCATACAACGGGTCAATTTTTGCTATAAGTGAGCGTGGCTACGCCTACTTTGGTCGAAATAGTTTTCATTCCTCCCTAAGAACATAACTGTAAGGTTTCAAGTCAATTGGTTAAAAAACAAAAAAGTTTTCCATACAATGGGTCAATTTTCGCCATAAGTGAGCGTGGCTACGCCTACTTTGGTCGAAATAGTTTTCATTCCTCCCTAAGAACATAACTGTAAGGTTTCAAGTCAATTGGTTAAAAAACAAAAAAGTTTTCCATAAACGGTTCAATTTTTGCTATAAGTGGGCTTGGCTACGCCCACTTTTGGTCAAAATAGTTTTCATGCCTTCCTAACAACATAACTGTAAAGTTTCAAGTCAATTGGTTAAAAAAACAAAAAAGTTTTCTATACAACGGTTCAAGTTTCGCTATAAGTGGGCATGGCTACGCCCACTTTTTGTCAAAATAGTTTTCATTCCTCCCTAAGAACATAACTGTAAAGCTTCAAGTCAATTGGTTGAAAAACAAAAAACTTGTCTTCTTCATTTTTTATGGGAGCTACCAGTTCCAGATGCCCAATCTCAATGAAACTTTCAGGCATGTAGTCGGACTATGTAGAACTACTACGTTTAAAATTTCAGCACTCTATCATACAAAACAAAAAAGTTTTACTTACAACGATTCAAGTTTTCTTCACTTTTCTTCTTCTTTTCGTATGGGGGCTACCAGTTCCAGTGGTCCGATATGGCTGGATCCGACAAATGAGATGACTTCACGAATAAAAACTCTTTGTGCAAAATTTCAGCTCGATATCTTCAAAACTGTGGGAGGAGATTGTATATATACTGACAGACGGTCATACGGACAGACGGACATTGCTAAATCAACTCGTCTTGTCGTCCTGATCAAGAATATATATACTTTATATAGTCGCAAGTGAAGTGTTACAGACTTCAGCACATACGTGAAAAGTATAAAAACATGGTTCCGTTTTAAGATATTCAATATTGATTTTTATGCATAGATTTAAAAAAAAATATAAAGTCATCAATTGAAATATTCTTTTATAGTGAATGAACTCATAAACTAACTAAAAGAAACAAAAAACATTCATTTCACAAATATTCAATATTGATTTTATGCACAGATTAAAAAAAAATCTAAAATCATCCATTAAAATATTTTTTTATAGTGAATGTATTCATAAACTAACTAAAAAAAACATGGTTAATTTTAACCAGTAAGGACGCTATCTTCAGCAAGGCTGAAGCTATAATACTTTTCACTTTGTGTCACTTTTGGTCAAAATAGTTTTCATTCCTCTCTAAGAACATAACTGCAAAGTATCAAGTCAATTGGTTAAAAAACAAAAAAGTTTTCCATACAACGGGTAAATTTTCGCTATAAGTGGGCGTGGCTACGCCCACTTTTGGTCAAAATAGTTTTCATTCCTCTCTGAGAACATAACTGTAAAGTTTCAAGTCAATTGGTTAAAAAACAAAAAAGTTTTCCATACAAAGGGTCAATTTTCGCTATAAGTGGGCGTGGCTACGCCCACTTTTGGTCAAAATAGTTTTCATTCCTCTCTAAGAACATAACTGTAAAGTTTCAAGTCAATTGGT
Organism: Phortica okadai; assembly: GCA_034638295.1. NCBI lineage: Eukaryota > Metazoa > Arthropoda > Insecta > Diptera > Drosophilidae > Phortica > Phortica okadai. The sequence goes on along the minus strand of CM067851.1, from coordinate 23,565,372 downwards.
TAAAAAACAAAAAAGTTTTCCATACAACGGGTAAATTTTCGCTATAAGTGGGCGTGGCTACGCCCACTTTTGGTCAAAATAGTTTTCATTCCTCTCTAAGAACATAACTGTAAAGTTTCAAGTCAATTGGTTAAAAAACAAAAAAGTTTTCCATACAAAGGGTCAATTTTCGCTATAAGTGGGCGTGGCTACGCCCACTTTTGGTCAAAATAGTTTTCATTCCTCTCTAAGAACATAACTGTAAAGTTTCAAGTCAATTGGTTAAAAAACAAAAAAGTTTTCCATACAACGGGTAAATTTTCGCTATAAGTGGGCGTGGCTACGCCCACTTTTGGTCAAAATAGTTTTCATTCCTCCCTAAGAACATAACTGTAAAGTTTCAAGTCAATTGGTTAAAAAACAAAAAAGTTTTCCATACAAAGGGTCAATTGTCGCTATAAGTGGGCGTGGCTACGCCCACTTTTGGTCAAAATAGTTTTCATTCCTCTCTAAGAACATAACTGCAAAGTTTCAAGTCAATTGGTTAAAAAACAAAAAAGTTTTCCATACAACGGGTAAATTTTCGCTATAAGTGGGCGTGGCTACGCCCACTTTTGGTCAAAATAGTTTTCATTCCTCCCTAAGAACATAACTGTAAAGTTTCAAGTCAATTGGTTAAAAAACAAAAAAGTTTTCCATACAAAGGGTCAATTTTCGCTATAAGTGGGCGTGGCTACGCCCACTTTTGGTCAAAATAGTTTTCATTCCTCCCTAAGAACATAACTGTAAAGTTTCAAGTCAATTGGTTAAAAAACAAAAAAGTATTCCATTCAACGGGTCAATTTTCGCTATAAAAGGGCGTGACCACGCCTACTTTTGATCAAAATAGTTTTCATTCCTCCCTAAGAGCATAACTGCAAAGTTTCAAGTCAATTGGTTAAAAAACAAAAAAGTTTTCCATACAACGGGTCAATTTTTGCTATAAGTAGGCGTGGCTACGCCCATTTTTGGTCAAAATAGTTTTCATTCCTCCCTAAGAGCATAACTGCAAAGTTTCAAGTCAATTGGTTAAAAAACAAAAAAGTTTTCCATACAACGGGTCAATTTTCGCTATAAAAGGGCGTGACCACGCCTACTTTTGATCAAAATAGTTTTCATTCCTCCCTAAGAGCATAACTGCAAAGTTTCAAGTCAATTGGTTAAAAAACAAAAAAGTTTTCCATACAACGGGTCAATTTTCGCTATAAGTAGGCGTGGCTACGCCCATTTTTGGTCAAAATAGTTTTCATTCCTCCCTAAGAACATAACTGTAAAGTTTCAAGTCAATTGGTTAAAAAACAAAAAAGTTTTCCATACAAAGGGTCAAGTTAAGCTATAAGTGGGCGTGACCACGCCTACTTTTGATCAAAATAGTTTTCATTCCTCCCTAAGAGCATAACTGCAAAGTTTCAAGTCAATTGGTTAAAAAACAAAAAAGTTTTCCATACAACGGGTCAATTTTTGCTATAAGTAGGCGTGGCTACGCCCATTTTTGGTCAAAATAGTTTTCATTCCTCCCTAAGAGCATAACTGCAAAGTTTCAAGTCAATTGGTTAAAAAACAAAAAAGTTTTCCATACAACGGGTCAATTTTCGCTATAAAAGGGCGTGACCACGCCTACTTTTGATCAAAATAGTTTTCATTCCTCCCTAAGAGCATAACTGCAAAGTTTCAAGTCAATTGGTTAAAAAACAAAAAAGTTTTCCATACAACGGGTCAATTTTCGCTATAAGTAGGCGTGGCTACGCCTGGCTACGCCCACTTTTGGTCAAAATAGTTTTCATTCCTCCCTAAGAGCATAACTGCAAAGTTTCAAGTCAATTGGTTAAAAAACAAAAAAGTTTTCCATACAAAGGGTCAAGTTAAGCTATAAGTGGGCGTGGCCACGCCCACTTTTGATCAAAATAGTTTTCATTCCTCCCTAAGAGCATAACTGCAAAGTTTCAAGTCAATTGGTTAAGAAACAAAAAAGTTTTCCATACAACGGGTCAATTTTCGCTATAAGTGGGCGTGGCTACGCCTGGCTACGCCCACTTTTGGTCAAAATAGTTTTCATTCCTCCCTAAGAGCATAACTGCAAAGTTTCAAGTCAATTGGTTAAAAAACAAAAAAGTTTTCCATACAACGGGTCAATTTTCGCTATAAGTAGGCGTGGCTACGCCCACTTTTGGTTAAAATAGTTTTCATTCCTCCCTAAGAACATAACTGTAAAGTTTCAAGTCAATTGGTTAAAAAACAAAAAAGTTTTCCATACAAAGGGTCAATTTTCGCTATAAGTGGGCGTGGCTACGCCCACTTTTGGTCAAAATAGTTTTCATTCCTCCCTAAGAACATAACTGTAAAGTTTCAAGTCAATTGGTTAAAAAACAAAAAAGTTTTCCATACAAAGGGTCAATTTTCGCTATAAGTGGGCGTGGCTACGCCCACTTTTGGTCAAAATAGTTTTCATTCCTCCCTAAGAACATAACTGTAAAGCTTCAAGTCAATTGGTTGAAAAACAAAAAACCTGTCTTCTTCATTTTTTATGGGAGCTACCAGTTCCAGATGCCCAATCTCAATGAAACTTTCAGGCATGTAGTCGGACTATGTAGAACTACTACGTTTAAAATTTCAGCACTCTATCATACAAAACAAAAAAGTTTTACTTACAACGATTCAAGTTTTCTTCACTTTTCTTCTTCTTTTCGTATGGGGGCTACCAGTTCCAGTGGTCCGATATGGCTGGATCCGACAAATGAGATGACTTCACGAATAAAAACTCTTTGTGCAAAATTTCAGCTCGATATCTTCAAAACTGTGGGAGGAGATTGTATATATACTGACAGACGGTCATACGGACAGACGGACATTGCTAAATCAACTCGTCTTGTCGTCCTGATCAAGAATATATATACTTTATATAGTCGCAAGTGAAGTGTTACAGACTTCAGCACATACGTGAAAAGTATAAAAACATGGTTCCGTTTTAAGATATTCAATATTGATTTTTATGCATAGATTTAAAAAAAAATATAAAGTCATCAATTGAAATATTCTTTTATAGTGAATGAACTCATAAACTAACTAAAAGAAACAAAAAACATTCATTTCACAAATATTCAATATTGATTTTATGCACAGATTAAAAAAAAATCTAAAATCATCCATTAAAATATTTTTTTATAGTGAATGTATTCATAAACTAACTAAAAAAAACATGGTTAATTTTAACCAGTAAGGACGCTATCTTCAGCAAGGCTGAAGCTATAATACTTTTCACTTTGTGTCACTTTTGGTCAAAATAGTTTTCATTCCTCTCTAAGAACATAACTGCAAAGTTTCAAGTCAATTGGTTAAAAAACAAAAAAGTTTTCCATACAACGGGTAAATTTTCGCTATAAGTGGGCGTGGCTACGCCCACTTTTGGTCAAAATAGTTTTCATTCCTCTCTGAGAACATAACTGTAAAGTTTCAAGTCAATTGGTTAAAAAACAAAAAAGTTTTCCATACAAAGGGTCAATTTTCGCTATAAGTGGGCGTGGCTACGCCCACTTTTGGTCAAAATAGTTTTCATTCCTCTCTAAGAACATAACTGTAAAGTTTCAAGTCAATTGGTTAAAAAACAAAAAAGTTTTCCATACAACGGGTAAATTTTCGCTATAAGTAGGCGTGGCTACGCCCACTTTTGGTCAAAATAGTTTTCATTCCTCTCTAAGAACATAACTGTAAAGTTTCAAGTCAATTGGTTAAAAAACAAAAAAGTTTTCCATACAAAGGGTCAATTTTCGCTATAAGTGGGCGTGGCTACGCCCACTTTTGGTCAAAATAGTTTTCATTCCTCTCTAAGAACATAACTGTAAAGTTTCAAGTCAATTGGTTAAAAAACAAAAAAGTTTTCCATACAACGGGTAAATTTTCGCTATAAGTGGGCGTGGCTACGCCCACTTTTGGTCAAAATAGTTTTCATTCCTCCCTAAGAACATAACTGTAAAGTTTCAAGTCAATTGGTTAAAAAACAAAAAAGTTTTCCATACAAAGGGTCAATTTTCGCTATAAGTGGGCGTGGCTACGCCCACTTTTGGTCAAAATAGTTTTCATTCCTCTCTAAGAACATAACTGCAAAGTTTCAAGTCAATTGGTTAAAAAACAAAAAAGTTTTCCATACAACGGGTAAATTTTCGCTATAAGTGGGCGTGGCTACGCCCACTTTTGGTCAAAATAGTTTTCATTCCTCCCTAAGAACATAACTGTAAAGTTTCAAGTCAATTGGTTAAAAAACAAAAAAGTTTTCCATACAAAGGGTCAATTGTCGCTATAAGTGGGCGTGGCTACGCCCACTTTTGGTCAAAATAGTTTTCATTCCTCTCTAAGAACATAACTGCAAAGTTTCAAGTCAATTGGTTAAAAAACAAAAAAGTTTTCCATACAACGGGTAAATTTTCGCTATAAGTGGGCGTGGCTACGCCCACTTTTGGTCAAAATAGTTTTCATTCCTCCCTAAGAACATAACTGTAAAGTTTCAAGTCAATTGGTTAAAAAACAAAAAAGTTTTCCATACAAAGGGTCAATTTTCGCTATAAGTGGGCGTGGCTACGCCCACTTTTGGTCAAAATAGTTTTCATTCCTCCCTAAGAACATAACTGTAAAGTTTCAAGTCAATTGGTTAAAAAAAAAAAAAGTATTCCATTCAACGGGTCAATTTTCGCTATAAAAGGGCGTGACCACGCCTACTTTTGATCAAAATAGTTTTCATTCCTCCCTAAGAGCATAACTGCAAAGTTTCAAGTCAATTGGTTAAAAAACAAAAAAGTTTTCCATACAACGGGTCAATTTTTGCTATAAGTAGGCGTGGCTACGCCCATTTTTGGTCAAAATAGTTTTCATTCCTCCCTAAGAGCATAACTGCAAAGTTTCAAGTCAATTGGTTAAAAAACAAAAAAGTTTTCCATACAACGGGTCAATTTTCGCTATAAAAGGGCGTGACCACGCCTACTTTTGATCAAAATAGTTTTCATTCCTCCCTAAGAGCATAACTGCAAAGTTTCAAGTCAATTGGTTAAAAAACAAAAAAGTTTTCCATACAACGGGTCAATTTTCGCTATAAGTAGGCGTGGCTACGCCCATTTTTGGTCAAAATAGTTTTCATTCCTCCCTAAGAACATAACTGTAAAGTTTCAAGTCAATTGGTTAAAAAACAAAAAAGTTTTCCATACAAAGGGTCAAGTTAAGCTATAAGTGGGCGTGACCACGCCTACTTTTGATCAAAATAGTTTTCATTCCTCCCTAAGAGCATAACTGCAAAGTTTCAAGTCAATTGGTTAAAAAACAAAAAAGTTTTCCATACAACGGGTCAATTTTTGCTATAAGTAGGCGTGGCTACGCCCATTTTTGGTCAAAATAGTTTTCATTCCTCCCTAAGAGCATAACTGCAAAGTTTCAAGTCAATTGGTTAAAAAACAAAAAAGTTTTCCATACAACGGGTCAATTTTCGCTATAAAAGGGCGTGACCACGCCTACTTTTGATCAAAATAGTTTTCATTCCTCCCTAAGAGCATAACTGCAAAGTTTCAAGTCAATTGGTTAAAAAACAAAAAAGTTTTCCATACAACGGGTCAATTTTCGCTATAAGTAGGCGTGGCTACGCCTGGCTACGCCCACTTTTGGTCAAAATAGTTTTCATTCCTCCCTAAGAGCATAACTGCAAAGTTTCAAGTCAATTGGTTAAAAAACAAAAAAGTTTTCCATACAAAGGGTCAAGTTAAGCTATAAGTGGGCGTGGCCACGCCCACTTTTGATCAAAATAGTTTTCATTCCTCCCTAAGAGCATAACTGCAAAGTTTCAAGTCAATTGGTTAAGAAACAAAAAAGTTTTCCATACAACGGGTCAATTTTCGCTATAAGTGGGCGTGGCTACGCCTGGCTACGCCCACTTTTGGTCAAAATAGTTTTCATTCCTCCCTAAGAGCATAACTGCAAAGTTTCAAGTCAATTGGTTAAAAAACAAAAAAGTTTTCCATACAACGGGTCAATTTTCGCTATAAGTAGGCGTGGCTACGCCCACTTTTGGTTAAAATAGTTTTCATTCCTCCCTAAGAACATAACTGTAAAGTTTCAAGTCAATTGGTTAAAAAACAAAAAAGTTTTCCATACAAAGGGTCAATTTTCGCTATAAGTGGGCGTGGCTACGCCCACTTTTGGTCAAAATAGTTTTCATTCCTCCCTAAGAACATAACTGTAAAGTTTCAAGTCAATTGGTTAAAAAACAAAAAAGTTTTCCATACAAAGGGTCAATTTTCGCTATAAGTGGGCGTGGCTACGCCCACTTTTGGTCAAAATAGTTTTCATTCCTCCCTAAGAACATAACTGTAAAGCTTCAAGTCAATTGGTTGAAAAACAAAAAACCTGTCTTCTTCATTTTTTATGGGAGCTACCAGTTCCAGATGCCCAATCTCAATGAAACTTTCAGGCATGTAGTCGGACTATGTAGAACTACTACGTTTAAAATTTCAGCACTCTATCATACAAAACAAAAAAGTTTTACTTACAACGATTCAAGTTTTCTTCACTTTTCTTCTTCTTTTCGTATGGGGGCTACCAGTTCCAGTGGTCCGATATGGCTGGATCCGACAAATGAGATGACTTCACGAATAAAAACTCTTTGTGCAAAATTTCAGCTCGATATCTTCAAAACTGTGGGAGGAGATTGTATATATACTGACAGACGGTCATACGGACAGACGGACATTGCTAAATCAACTCGTCTTGTCGTCCTGATCAAGAATATATATACTTTATATAGTCGCAAGTGAAGTGTTACAGACTTCAGCACATACGTGAAAAGTATAAAAACATGGTTCCGTTTTAAGATATTCAATATTGATTTTTATGCATAGATTTAAAAAAAAATATAAAGTCATCAATTGAAATATTCTTTTATAGTGAATGAACTCATAAACTAACTAAAAGAAACAAAAAACATTCATTTCACAAATATTCAATATTGATTTTATGCACAGATTAAAAAAAAATCTAAAATCATCCATTAAAATATTTTTTTATAGTGAATGTATTCATAAACTAACTAAAAAAAACATGGTTAATTTTAACCAGTAAGGACGCTATCTTCAGCAAGGCTGAAGCTATAATACTTTTCACTTTGTGTCACTTTTGGTCAAAATAGTTTTCATTCCTCTCTAAGAACATAACTGCAAAGTTTCAAGTCAATTGGTTAAAAAACAAAAAAGTTTTCCATACAACGGGTAAATTTTCGCTATAAGTGGGCGTGGCTACGCCCACTTTTGGTCAAAATAGTTTTCATTCCTCTCTGAGAACATAACTGTAAAGTTTCAAGTCAATTGGTTAAAAAACAAAAAAGTTTTCCATACAAAGGGTCAATTTTCGCTATAAGTGGGCGTGGCTACGCCCACTTTTGGTCAAAATAGTTTTCATTCCTCTCTAAGAACATAACTGTAAAGTTTCAAGTCAATTGGTTAAAAAACAAAAAAGTTTTCCATACAACGGGTAAATTTTCGCTATAAGTAGGCGTGGCTACGCCCACTTTTGGTCAAAATAGTTTTCATTCCTCTCTAAGAACATAACTGTAAAGTTTCAAGTCAATTGGTTAAAAAACAAAAAAGTTTTCCATACAAAGGGTCAATTTTCGCTATAAGTGGGCGTGGCTACGCCCACTTTTGGTCAAAATAGTTTTCATTCCTCTCTAAGAACATAACTGTAAAGTTTCAAGTCAATTGGTTAAAAAACAAAAAAGTTTTCCATACAACGGGTAAATTTTCGCTATAAGTGGGCGTGGCTACGCCCACTTTTGGTCAAAATAGTTTTCATTCCTCCCTAAGAACATAACTGTAAAGTTTCAAGTCAATTGGTTAAAAAACAAAAAAGTTTTCCATACAAAGGGTCAATTTTCGCTATAAGTGGGCGTGGCTACGCCCACTTTTGGTCAAAATAGTTTTCATTCCTCTCTAAGAACATAACTGCAAAGTTTCAAGTCAATTGGTTAAAAAACAAAAAAGTTTTCCATACAACGGGTAAATTTTCGCTATAAGTGGGCGTGGCTACGCCCACTTTTGGTCAAAATAGTTTTCATTCCTCCCTAAGAACATAACTGTAAAGTTTCAAGTCAATTGGTTAAAAAACAAAAAAGTTTTCCATACAAAGGGTCAATTTTCGCTATAAGTGGGCGTGGCTACGCCCACTTTTGGTCAAAATAGTTTTCATTCCTCCCTAAGAACATAACTGTAAAGTTTCAAGTCAATTGGTTAAAAAACAAAAAAGTATTCCATTCAACGGGTCAATTTTCGCTATAAAAGGGCGTGACCACGCCTACTTTTGATCAAAATAGTTTTCATTCCTCCCTAAGAGCATAACTGCAAAGTTTCAAGTCAATTGGTTAAAAAACAAAAAAGTTTTCCATACAACGGGTCAATTTTTGCTATAAGTAGGCGTGGCTACGCCCATTTTTGGTCAAAATAGTTTTCATTCCTCCCTAAGAGCATAACTGCAAAGTTTCAAGTCAATTGGTTAAAAAACAAAAAAGTTTTCCATACAACGGGTCAATTTTCGCTATAAAAGGGCGTGACCACGCCTACTTTTGATCAAAATAGTTTTCATTCCTCCCTAAGAGCATAACTGCAAAGTTTCAAGTCAATTGGTTAAAAAACAAAAAAGTTTTCCATACAACGGGTCAATTTTCGCTATAAGTAGGCGTGGCTACGCCCATTTTTGGTCAAAATAGTTTTCATTCCTCCCTAAGAACATAACTGTAAAGTTTCAAGTCAATTGGTTAAAAAACAAAAAAGTTTTCCATACAAAGGGTCAAGTTAAGCTATAAGTGGGCGTGACCACGCCTACTTTTGATCAAAATAGTTTTCATTCCTCCCTAAGAGCATAACTGCAAAGTTTCAAGTCAATTGGTTAAAAAACAAAAAAGTTTTCCATACAACGGGTCAATTTTTGCTATAAGTAGGCGTGGCTACGCCCATTTTTGGTCAAAATAGTTTTCATTCCTCCCTAAGAGCATAACTGCAAAGTTTCAAGTCAATTGGTTAAAAAACAAAAAAGTTTTCCATACAACGGGTCAATTTTCGCTATAAAAGGGCGTGACCACGCCTACTTTTGATCAAAATAGTTTTCATTCCTCCCAAAGAGCATAACTGCAAAGTTTCAAGTCAATTGGTTAAAAAACAAAAAAGTTTTCCATACAACGGGTCAATTTTCGCTATAAGTAGGCGTGGCTACGCCTGGCTACGCCCACTTTTGGTCAAAATAGTTTTCATTCCTCCCTAAGAGCATAACTGCAAAGTTTCAAGTCAATTGGTTAAAAAACAAAAAAGTTTTCCATACAAAGGGTCAAGTTAAGCTATAAGTGGGCGTGGCCACGCCCACTTTTGATCAAAATAGTTTTCATTCCTCCCTAAGAGCATAACTGCAAAGTTTCAAGTCAATTGGTTAAGAAACAAAAAAGTTTTCCATACAACGGGTCAATTTTCGCTATAAGTGGGCGTGGCTACGCCTGGCTACGCCCACTTTTGGTCAAAATAGTTTTCATTCCTCCCTAAGAGCATAACTGCAAAGTTTCAAGTCAATTGGTTAAAAAACAAAAAAGTTTTCCATACAACGGGTCAATTTTCGCTATAAGTAGGCGTGGCTACGCCCACTTTTGGTTAAAATAGTTTTCATTCCTCCCTAAGAACATAACTGTAAAGTTTCAAGTCAATTGGTTAAAAAACAAAAAAGTTTTCCATACAAAGGGTCAAGTTAAGCTATAAGTGGGCGTGGCCACGCCCACTTTTGATCAAAATAGTTTTCATTCCTCCCTAAGAGCATAACTGCAAAGTTTCAAGTCAATTGATTAAAAAACAAAAAAGTTTTCCATACAAAGGGTCAAGTTAAGCTATAAGTGGGCGTGGCCACGCCCACTTTTGATCAAAATAGTTTTCATTCCTCCCTAAGAGCATAACTGCAAAGTTTCAAGTCAATTGGTTAAAAAACAAAAAAGTTTTCCATACAACGGGTAAATTTTCGCTATAAGTGGGCGTGGCTATGCGTGGTTACGCCCACATTTGGTCAAAATAGATTTCATTCCTCCCTAAGAACATAACTTTAAAATTTCAAGTCAATTGGTTAAGAAACAAAAAAGTTTTCCATACAACGACGTGAATATGGCTTCTCTTCCTCTTCTTCATTTTGTATGGGAGCTACCAGTTCCAGATGTCCAATCTCAATGAAACTTTCAGGCATGTAGTCGGACCATGTAAAACTACTATGTTTAAAATTTCAGCACTCTATTGTACAAAACAAAAAAGTTTTCCATACAACGATTCAAGTTTTGTTCACTTTTCTTCTTCTTTTCGTATGGGAGCTACCTGTTCCAATAATCCGATCATGCTGGTTCCGACGAATGATTCATCGTAATAAATTCTAAGACTCTGTGCAAAGTTTCAGCTCGATAGCTTCAAAACTGAGGGACTAGTTTGCATACATACAGACAGACAGACAGACAGACAGACAGACGGACAGACGGACAGACGGACAGACGGACATGGCTAAATCAACTCGTCTTGTCGTCCTGATCAAGAATATATATACTTTATATAGTCGGAAATTAATATTTCGATCTGTTACAAACTCCGTGACAAAGTTAATATACTATTTCACATAAGTGAAAAGTATAAAAATATTTAATATTGATTTTTATGCTCAGCGCTGAGAAAATATAAAAATTAAAAATCATCCATTGAAATGTTCTTTTGTAGTGAATGTAATCATAAACTAACTAAAGGTAACAAAAAACATGGTTCGTTTTAAAAATATTCAATATTAATTTTTATGCATAGATTTAATAGAAAATGTAAAGTCATCCATTGAAATGTACTTTTGCAGTGTATGAAATCATAAACTAACTAAAAGAAACAAAAAATCTTGGTTTCAAATATATTCAAATTTAATTTTTATGAACAGATTTAAAAAAATTTTAAATCATCATAAACTGAACTAAAAACTAAAAGACACAAAAAAACATGGTTCATTTTAAGAAATATTTAATATTGATTTTTATGCTCAGCGCTGAGAAAATATAAAAATTAAAAATCATCCATTGAAATGTTCTTTTGTAGTGAATGTTATCATAAACTTACTAAAGGAAACAAAACAAAGTTAATATACTATTTCACATAAGTGAAAAGTATAAAAACATGGTTCGTTTTAAAAATATTCAATATTAATTTTTATGCATAGATTTAATAAACAATGTAAAGTCATCTATTGAAATGTACTTTTGTAGTGTATGAAATCATAAACTAACAAAAAGAAACAAAAAATCTTGGTTTCTTTTTAAATATATTCAAATTTAATTTTTATGAACAGATTTAAAAAAATTTTAAATCATCATAAACTGAACTAAAAACTAAAAGAAACAAAAAAACATGGTTCATTTTAAGAAATATTTAATATTGATTTTTATGCTCAGCGCTTAGAAAATATAAAAATTAAAAATCATTTACTGAAATGTTCTTTTGTAGTGTAGTGTAATCATAAACTAACTAAAGGAAACAAAAAAACATTGTTCGTTTTAAAAATGTTCAATATTAATTTTTATGCATAGATTTAATAAGAAATGTAAAGTCATCTATTGAAATGTACTTTTGTAGTGTATGAAATCATAAACTAACAAAAAGAAACAAAAAATCTTGGTTTCTTTTTAAATATATTCAAATTTAATTTTTATGAACAGATTTAAAAAAAAAATTTTAAATCATCATAAACTGAACTAAAAACTAAAAGAAACAAAAAAACATGGTTCTTATTTCAAATATTCAATAATGATTTTTATTCATAGATTTTAAAAAATCTAAAACCATTGAAATATTCTTTTATAGTTTATAACAAAAGAAATAAACAAAAAAACATGGTTCATTTTAAAAATATTCAATACTGATTTTTATGCATCGATTTAAAAAAAAAATCTAAAATCATCTATTGAAATGTTCTTTTGTAATGTATGTTATCATAAACCAACTAAAAGAAACAAAAAAACATGGTTCATTTTAAAAATATTCAATACTGATTTTTAAGCTCAGCGCTAAGAATTTATAAAAATTAATATATGGGAGAAATTTTTAAAAATTTAAAAAAAAAATTAAAAAAAAATTAAAAATCATCTACTGAAATGCTCTTATTTAGTGAATGTTATCATAAGCTTGTAATGGTCGTTTTTTTTTTTTTTTTTCTGCAAAAGTTATTTTCATGCCAACTTTAGTAGGCAGTGAAAATTTTAAAAATTCGAAAATAACTATCATTTACTAGCGCCATCTATGATAAGTGGCAAGGTCCAAATTGTTGCCATTAGGGGGACCCGAACTATCATATATGCAGTAGTGGCAAGGTCCTAATTGTTGCCATTAGGGGGGACTCATACTATCTTAAAGTCTTTGATGGCAATGCGAATTTGCCTGGGGGTTGCCAATATGTGGACAGACACTTGCAAAGGACGGAAATAGCGAAATATGCCAAGCTAAGCTAAGTATCGAGCTTCTAAGCAAAGTAAATATCTATCTTTTCGTTTTGAGCCGCTGAGGAAGCAAGTCATCTTTTGGAGCAGAACTCGTATTTTGAAAAAAAGTAAAATTAATAATAGCGCAACACGTGCTAATTAATAATTTTATTTAAACCATCGTCTTTCTTGTTTGTTTTTACAAACACTCGAGGTAATTATAATCAGCGATAGCAATCGTTGAATAATAAAATAAAAAAAAAAAAAAAGTAAAATTCACGAATCGTAATTCGTCAAAAACAAAAAAAAAAACCTCATTGCAGTGCAGATTATAAATATAATCCACCAAAATCTGGAGCATCGTTTGGTCAGCTTCGGCGCAAGCACCGTTTTCATCACAAGCTGCTTGCCACCGACTGGCGTACGCTGTCCGCTTCTTTTTTTTTGGCCATTTTGGATAATTCCAATTTGCAAGAGCGTAGCTCGATAGGCATTGGCGGACGATCGCCACCACAACAACTTAGGCCTTCCGAGTCCATCTCGACTGCAGGCCGTTTAAACAACCCATGCGATGGCGAGAAGGGTGTTTTAGACACTTGCGTTGGACTCCATGCTAGCAGACAGACGGAAAAAACCCGACAAATAAAAATAAGTGTAGCAAGTGCGCATAAAATAAAGTGAAGTTCGCATATCTGGCATGTGTGTTTAGTTAAAATTTATTATGTTTTAAAAGAAACCCAAATTACGAACGAAATGAGTGAAGCGCTCAAATAAAAAAATTTTTAGTGTTAAAATGTATCAATAATAATTAAAAGTAAAAGTTAAGTATTAAATACAGCAAGAGTCAAGTGTAGGGTGCATATTCGGCTGTATCTTAAAAATTATTGTTGACAAAGCAAAAGAAAGGAATTACTGTGACAAAATGCGAACAAAAATGCGAAAAATCTAACTAAAATAACACAAAATAAAAACGCAAAGAAAAAGCAACAAGACAGCATTATAAACGAACGTAATGATAATTATACATATGTATATATTAATGCTCCGATAATCTTAATAATCTCTTTCAACACTCAAGGAATCATCATGAGGACGGCGAAAGATCTTTCATCGTATGTTTGGTGAGTTTGTTCCTTCTCTATTATACCATATATTGTTTTGATTATTAAAATGCGTTTGAGTGAAATGTGCAAGCAAAGACAAAAGTAAAAAAAAAACAAAAAAAAAAAAAAAAAAATCGAAACCAAAAAGATTTGAGACAAAATTAAAGTAAATGAAATCATAGTGTACAGACTGTATTTGATACAGTTGCGTTTGACACGAAACAAATTTGCTCTGCTGGTCACTCACACGCATGCACCAGGAGCATTGATTTTTTCCTTGTTTCTTTTATTTCTGATAATTCGTATGCTTGCTTACGCGCGCGTTAACACTCATAATGAGTGACAATAATTCGGAGTAATTCGTTTGTCTTTTTAATTTCTCTTTGCTTAAAAACAGAAAAAAAAAGAAGCAACTCTTTGATTGCCTATGAGTTTGTGTTTGTTTCGCATTTTGTAACTCTCATTTTTTTTTGATTTCGCGCACAAGTACTAAAATCAAGATCAAGATCAATGGCAAAGAATTAAAATTTTGCTTCTCAACGATCATATGGGAACATACCCTACATTAATTGCCGTGGTCGTATATGCACTTTATAAAAGTTTTTTTTTTGCTATGAAATTGTTTGTTAATTTAACGTTCACTAAAAAAATTAATTGACAATAATGAAGTTTAGATAGGATTGTTTATATTAAAATATATAAAACCTTTAAAATACTTTTTATAAATAAATTTGTACAATGAATTTAAATCAAACTGTTTTAAATTTACTTGATTGTTTTGCTAACATGAGCTGCTAAAGCCCAGTTCATTTTCCTGGTGACATGGTGAAGTAGCGTGTGGTAGCGACATTTCACGAGGGATTCTCAACTAAAATTAACTGAGAATTATTGGTAGGGTAGGGTGAAGAATGTGTGGGTCGAATTCTATCGCTGACCCCGCACTAAAGACACAGTTCTTAACAAACTCTTGCTATTTCTTTTGATCGCAGTGTCTCACTTTATCCGTGATGTCTACTATTTTTTTTTTTGTTGTTCTTCGAAGAGCGAAGCCTCTTTTGTTTGTAGTTTCAGTAGGGATCCTTAAATAAGATTATGTTCGCGAGTGACCGGAAAATACGCCCTAAAGAAACCCACCCCATCCCGAAAGAGCTAGGGAATCCAGAGGGTCCCATACTGCGTTGCTTTCTCACTCAAAGGGAGATCATTCGTTTGAATGTTGTCAGCTATTCTCCTTATCGCAAGTTTGAAAGAAATATACTAAAATGCTCATTGCGTTTTCATTTATTCATTCTTGCAAATTCTCACACAATTAAAGCGTTGGTTACGTACTTTCTGTCAACTAACGTGGAGCAGATACCTTGTTCCATAATTTTTCTTTGAGAGAGTTTTATAGATACACACACATAACGGCATTATATAATTTTTGGCGCCCAACGTGGGGCAGCTATAGTCCAATCGTTTTAATAATTTAATGACAAGTTGTCACAAGGTTGAAGTTTTGTGTTCGGTGTATTTGGTCGCATGCAAAATTGCTCTGTCTATTAACCTAATTTTCTCGTTAATTTTTGTTTAGAAAAACTTAAAATTTGATCTAAATTGTAGTATAGTATTCCGACACTATATTAATATTTTTTGCGTTTGTGCTTGAATAAAATTAACAACGTTTTGTGCATTTTAAATAATTCTCGTGTGTTTTGTTTGTGTAATTTTATGTGAACAAATAAACATCTGGTGAGAGATTTTTGATTATTTTGTCAATCCACTGTGTTTCTTTCCTGCTTGTGCGCTAATTTTGTTTTTGTAAACACTTGTGATCTTTCTTTCAAGAGAATTCAGTTTAACGAGTTGAGTTTAATTTTTGCTCTTTATTTACTCTTTCTATTTTAACACTTTTGGTGCGCTTCTCAAAATCTGTTGTGCATATTAGTTTTCAGTATGGTCTGCTGTTTACCAAACTGTTCTATAAAGGGTGATACCGCCCAGTCAGTTGCATGTTGGCTATGCCAAGACATTGCCCACCTTAAATGTGCTGAGCTTACTGGTCGCGTTGGCGACTTCTTACAAAAAAATAATGGTCTTCATTGGTGCTGTCCAAAATGTCGACTAAATGAGATCGAGCTAAGGAAGTGGATATCTCAAATGAAAGATGCATATTCTGATCTTTCAAAAGATTTTCAGCGTCTCAACAGTAAATTTCATTCCTTTGATGACACCTTTTCTGTATTTAAACCTGTTGAACCATCACCTAAACGGAAAAAATTCCTTCCTGCTTTAAATATTCCAAGTATTTCAACACTGGCTCCTCCAGATGAGAATACAGACTTCTTCTCTCCGCTTCCATCACCGAATTTTCCAGTTATCGATCTAACGCCTCAGATTTCTTACGCTACCGTTGCCAAATCTGCTACCGTTGTCAATACAATTTCCGAAACAGACTCTCCTGACCATGTTTTGGAAAATGTACCAGCGCAACCTGAGCAACCGAAGCAACTTGTTGTAGTCCCTCCTACGACCAATAAAAAATTTGTTTTTGTTTCAAGACTAGCTGTCGATACTTCTGAAACAGACATTAAGCATTTTATTACCTCAAAAATGCCATCAGTAAAAAATTTGTTCGTATCAAAATTTAAATTTAGACAAGCTAGGTCTATTTCATCCTTTAAGATCTCTGTTCCCGATGTTCATTTCAACGAATTGGTTAACACCAAATTTTGGCCTGATGGGTGTATTGTGCACGAATTTAAGTTTAAGCCTCGTGCCAATAAAGAAGCTGTTAATGAACCGTCTGGTTCAAAAAACTAATTACTTCACCCACTCTTTCATCATCGTTTGTTTTAAACTTCCAAAACGTTAGAGGCTTGAATTCGAAGCTTACTTCCCTATATTTAAATAGCTTTTCAATTACCTCTGACGTTGTAATATTCGTCGAAACATGGCTTCGTCCTGAGATCTCGAACTCGGAATTGTTTTCTGATAACTTTCAGACTTTTCGTAAAGACCGCATCAGCAGAATTGGTGGTGGTGTTTTAATCGCTGTCGCTAGTCGACATACTTCGGAACAAATTATGGTGGATGGTATCGATGACATTGAACTGATTTGCGTGAAAGTTTCGTTGATAAAGCATAACGTCTATCTTACTTGTTCCTATATTCCACCTCACTCTGACTCATCAGTTTATTTAGCTCATTTAAATGCATTTCAAATCATCTCATCTTTTGTGAAAGACACAGATACTTTAATGATTTTTGGAGACTTTAATCTTCCCCATATTACTTGGATTCCATCAAATCACACAAATGCTGTACTTCCGGCATCAAATAATGATTTTCTCGATTCTCTCCTCAGCTTACCTTCATACCAACTCAACAGCATAATTAACTCTAAAGATCGACTATTAGATCTTATTTTTGTAAACAATTTTGAGAACGCATCGATCTGTAGGGTACCTCCAATAACTCACCCCGAAGATCCCTACCATCCTACTCTGGAACTAACATTCATATTAACCAAATTACCATCCCCCCGTTTGTGTGTTCCTGGTGCAAAGACTAACAGTGTTTTCTGCTTTAAAAAAACTGATTTTGAACGACTTGGTTTCTTGCTTTCCAACACTGACTGGTCAGTCATTCGTAACTCGACAGACATCGAACACGCAGTACACTTTTTTAATGCAACCATGTACAATTTGTTTAAATCTTGCGTGCCAAAAATTAATGTCGTTTATGATTTAAGTAAGCCGCCTTGGTTTTCGAAAGAACTGAGTCACTTAAAAAATTTAAAAACTCGATTTTTCAAAAAATACAAGAGAACCGGTTCTCTTATTGACTATGCGAATTACACAAAAATTCGCTATAAATTTAATTTTACAAATAAAAAAAATTATAAAACCTATATCAATAAACTTAAATTAAATATTCACCGCGATCCTAAAAACTTTTTCAACTTAATAAAATCTAAATTAAATTCTAAAACCTTCCCCTCTTGTATGAAATTAAATGGTGTGGAGGGAAGTAATGACGCTGAGATATCCCATCTGTTTGCCGATTTCTTCCAAAGCACCTACAATAATTTTTCATATAATGATGTTGAATATCCATTTTATATTGGGGACAGAACTCATATAAATATGCCTGTTATCGACAATGACATTGTTTTAAAGTATTTAAAGTTAATAAAACCCACGTTTACCGCTGGTCCCGATAATATACCTGGTTGCGTTTTAAAACACTGTGCAGAGATGTTATATATTCCATTATGCACGCTGTTCAACATGTCTCTTAAATACGCCATAGTCCCAGCAGTTTGGAAGGAGTCATTTATTATACCACTTCATAAAAAAAGCAGTAAAGTAGAAATATCTAACTACAGAGGTATTGCCAAATTATGTGCCATCCCAAAGCTACTTGAGCAGATCATTACTGATCAATTACAGCATTTTGTGCCTTCACTTTTAAACTTGGCTCAACATGGTTTCCTTAAGAAGCGTTCAACGGTGACAAATTTATTGGAGTTTACCTCAATTGTTAACCAAAATTTTTCTATCGGTTGCCAAACTGAAGTTGTATATACCGACTTCAGTAAAGCATTTGACAGTGTCTGTCATTCCTTGTTAATATACAAACTGGAGGCTTATGGCTTTCCACCATTGCTTGTCCGTTGGCTCTCTTCTTATCTTGATTCGCGAACTCAAAAAGTTCGTTTTAAAACGTCAGTTTCCAGAAGCATTCTTGTATCGTCTGGTGTTCCCCAAGGTAGCCATCTGGGGCCCATACTCTTTAACTTATTCATTAATGACTTGCCTACAGTGATCAAATACTGCAATGTCTTGATGTACGCTGATGACGTAAAACTATGTCTAACTCTAAATTCTATAATCCAGCAGAGTTTACTTCAGTCTGATCTTGACTCACTCGCACAATGGTGCTCTGTGAATAATCTACTTTTAAACTGCAATAAGTGCAAGACTATGTCTTTTTATAGGAATAAAATGCTTACTTGCATATACAGGATTGATAATTCTATTCTTGAGCGTGTAAATCAATTCAATGACCTTGGTGTTTTGATGGACCCAAAACTTAATTTTGCTTCTCACATTTCCCTTTCGGTAAACAAATCCAAAGGCGTACTTGGTTTTATTAAACGATGGTCCAAGGAATTCGATGACCCCTACACTACCAAATTGCTTTTCACTTCGCTTGTGCGGCCCATTCTGGAATATGCGTCGTGTGTTTGGGACCCTCAGTTTGAAAAGTATAAGGCCCAAGTAGAATCCGTTCAGAAGCAGTTCCTTCTTTTTGCTCTTCGTAAGTTACATTGGGACCCTAGTATTCATTTACCCCCCTATCATAGTCGACTGAAACTAATCAATTTACCATCTCTATCAAGTCGTAGAACTATGCTCGGTGTGTTATTTTTGCACAACCTAATTAATGGTATCATAATCTCCCCCACTTTGTTAGAGTGCATAAAGTTTAATGTTCCAACTAGATACACGAGAAACTTTCGACCAATTCATCTTAGTATCTGTAGAGCTACATATCTTGAGCATGATTCCTTTCGAATTTTGTGTGTAAACTATAATATTTATTGTAACCTAATCGATAATTGTAGATCTTCAAATCTCATCAAATGTAGCTTACTAACACATCTTAATAATTTGTAATTTTATGTATTTTTGTAGTGTTAAAATTTTAGTGTTAATATTAGTGCATGCTTATTTATTTGTGTAGAGCTAAGTAGTAAAGCGACTGTTGACTCTTTGTCTATAGTCGCGGAACAGGCTGACCTGGTGTCGCAATGACCACTTGAGGGTAGTGTGCTACCACAACGTCTTGCGCCTGTAGTTAGAAAAAAAAAAAAAAAAAAAAAAAAAACTGAGGTAGCTTTAATTAGAGTGTTTTAATGTTTTGGTAATTAGCTGCTACACACCTCGAGTTGCAGTGTATGTTTCAACTGTAGTCTGATTTTTTATATAGTATTCCTGTTGACAGCTATGGGTTTTATGACCTATATGCCAGGAGTTCTGTATAGAGCGAATTTTGCTGGATGTGACTTTAGGAACTGATTACTCGACTGAGATCAGGTAATTTGCCTAAAGCGCATATAGTAATGGCCGAATTTAAAAAAAAAAAAAAAATAAATTTTAGAAACAGAAAAACAAATAGGGTTTGAGCTTGGTGGCATCCCTTTATGTTATTCAAGTAAACATACTAGCAATTTATGCTCGTTTGCTTTCATGTTATACTCTGTCAACTGTGGTCGGACTTGTAAGATTTTGTGAAATACTTGTATATCCAGTCTGGAATCTTGTTTATTGGGCTTAGATCCGATAACCTGCCGATTGTTCTTATGCAAGCTTTTTCTGAGATTTACGTTTTCGGTTAACAGCTTTGAGGTGTATGAACATAAGTTTACAGCTCAAAGGAATTGTGGGTGACTGGTGACTGACAGTTTTAGTTATGATCGGAAATGACTGATTATGCTGCTTTGGCGTATCAGTACCACTTAGCTATAACTGGAAAGGAAAAGTACCTCACAATTATATCAACCTTTAGCTGACGTAGTTACAATAGCCCAATAATTTTTTTATCCAATTTGTTAAGGAAATTTGTCTTTGTCCTACTACTGCACGTTATTATACCATGTCACATACCAGGAAAGTTTTTTTTTATGAATTAATTATGCCTACATTGCATAGTCCAACCGAAATACCGCCACCAAATCCCTTGACTCTTTCTGCTGATCAGAATTGCTTAGTCTGCTGCGAACAATTAACTGACGCGCAGTTATGCGTAGTAACCACTTGCAATCATGCGTTTCATAAAACTTGTTTAGAGAATTGGTTAAAAGCCCACACGGAATGTCCCAACTGTGTCCAATTACTGGACAGGAATCAGATACAATCGATGGTTGTACACTCTACTCCCGGTGTTCAACCACCATCAGAAGATGTTGAAAGAGCTAATTTTGCTCACAATTTTGAACGTCCTGTGACGCGTAATTACGCTAGAATGGAAAATGCTCCACCAACATTAAATGACGATGTCAATTCCCCACGATTGGAGAATACTCTTATTCACAATCCACCCAGAAATGCCCCTAAAACAGGTAGAGGTCGTCCGAATAATAAAAATGCTAATGCACAAAGCGCCGCTGCTCCTGATTATGTAGCAATACAAGAAATGATTGAACAAACGGTTCAACGCGTTTTGTCTAATTTAAATTTGAATAATGCGCGAGGAAATCAAGTACAAAGTAATTCCGAAGCACCAGTCGCAATGTCCGCAAATAGAGGTGATCCTCAACGCAATCAAATAGAATTTGAACAAGTACAGCTACATGCCCCTGCACCAGCTAGTTTTTCATCCATACCTGCCAATAAAGTTGCAAACATTATGCAGAAATGGAATGTTAGCTTTGATGGATCGGAACAAGGGTTGAGCGTCGAAGAGTTCATTTATCGTGTTAGGTCGTTGACAGACGAAACGTTAGATAGCGACTTTAGATCGGTGTGTAAGCATATGCATGTTTTGTTTGCTGGTAAAGCCAGAGATTGGTACTGGAGATACCACAAGAGCGTAGACCACATCGCATGGTCTAAATTATACAAAGCGTTGCGAGAGCAATACAAAATTTATACGTCCGAATTTCTTAGTAAAGAAAGAATTCGCGCTCGCAAGCAAAAATCTGGTGAAACTTTTTCTGTCTTTTATGACACCTTGTCGTCTTTGATAGACAGCTTTGCTATTAAGATAGATGACCAAGAACTGCTTGAGATAATGAAGAATAATCTTTTGCCTGAGATACGGCAACAGCTTTTATATCAACCGATTAATTCGGTGAGTGAGTTGCGTAGATTAGTTCAGACACAAGAAAATTTTGCGAGAGAGGTCAGCTGTCGTGCTGATGTCAAGTCCACACATAAACCGACTGCATATCGTCGTCAAGTATGTGCAGTAGAAAAGTCTGATTCAGAAAATGAAATTGAATCAGTCGTAGAGCCCGAAGGTGCAATTGCCGCAGTGCAAAAATCACATTCCCAGCTAATTTGCTGGAATTGCGAGTGTCCAGGCCATGTCTGGCAAGACTGCCTCGGAGAGCGTCGTATCTTTTGTTACGGTTGTGGTGCGATAAACGATTCGTCAACATCTTTGCAACGAAACTCAACTCAAAGTAGAATAGTACCAAAATTCAAATCGTACGAAGAACGTTTGAAAAATTATAATGAAGTAAAAAAGCGAATTTTTAGGGAAGAACCCGTTACAATTAAGCGAAATACTGTCCGAATAAGAAAATATTTTAATAATATCACACGAAGTCGAAAGCTGTTAGTTTCAGCTATTTTCAATATTAAAAAAGATATGCGCAGCTATGCTGAAGTGTCCTTTTTAAGCTATGTAGAATTAGGTCTGTTGGATACAGGAGCGAATGTAAGCTGCATAGGAGGTAAATTGGCTACGGAAGATTTTACAAATTGTTCTGAATTCAAACCCATAAAATCGCATGTAAAGACTGCTGATGGTAATGCTCACGATGTAAAAGGCATTTTGAACATAAACCTGACGTATAAAAATACGGTAAAAGCCATGAAATTGTATATTATACCCTCCATTAGTCAACGGTTGATTCTAGGAATAGATTTTTGGAGAGCATTTGAGTTAGCGCCGAACATTATAAATTCAATCGAGGCTGAGTTGCCAACTGATAGTCCGAGTGAATCTAATACATATCCCTTGTCGGGTGTAGAAAAACAGCAACTGGAAGTGGTAAAAACACTTTTTCCAAATTGCAATAAAGGATTAGGACGCACGAGTTTGATCGAACATCATATAGATGTCGGTGAGGCTCGAGCGGTAAAGCAACGTTTCTATCCGGTTAGCCCTGCTGTAGAGAAGTTGGTATACACGGAAATAGATCGTATGCTGTCTCTAGACGTTATAGAACCATCCACAAGCGCTTGGAGTTCGCCAATGCGACTTGTAATAAAACCAAACAAAGTCAGACTTTGTTTAGACGCACGTAGGTTGAATGCGGTCACTAAAAAAGACGCATATCCACTCCCCAGTATTGACGGAATTTTCTCTCGCTTACCTAAAGCCAACATCATTTCGAAGCTCGATCTAAAAGACGCTTATTGGCAGATTGGTTTGAGTGAAGACTCAAAACCGTTAACAGCTTTCACTGTGTCTGGTAGACCTTTATACCAGTTTAAAGTTATGCCTTTCGGCCTTTGCAACGCTCCATCAACAATGTGCCGTTTAATGGACGAAATTATCCCATCAGATTTAAGGTATTGCGTGTTTGGCTATTTAGACGACTTATGCATAGTGTCAGAAGATTTTTCGTCACATTTAGCGATTTTGATTCGATTGGCGGATCAATTTAAAAAAGCTAATTTAACCCTCAACATTGAAAAGAGTCATTTTTGTGTCACAAAAGTGAACTATTTGGGTTATGTTATTGGTAGTGGTGGAATATGCACAGATCCTGACAAGATTTCTTGTATAATAAATTGGCCTTCCCCAAAGAACTTAAAGCAAGTTCGAGGCTTTTTAGGTGTGTGTTACTGAGACTGTTTCCAGTAAAAAGAAGTTTGTTTGGACTGATGAAGCCCAGAAATCAATGGAGAAGTTAAAGCTTATTTTAACCTCAGCTCCAGTCTTGCAAAATCCAGACTTTTCGAAAAAATTCTATATTCACTGCGATGCAAGTGACTTTGGAGTCGGTGCTGTTTTAGTTCAACTTTCAGACGAGCAGCAAGAAAAGCCGATTGCGTATATGTCGAAAAAGTTAAGTCGTGCTCAGAGAAATTACAGCGTAACTGAACGAGAATGTTTAGCCGTTATTTTGGCAATAGAAAAGTTTCGTTGTTATGTTGAACTACAAGAGTTCGAAGTAGTAACAGATCATTCAAGTTTAGTTTGGCTTATGCGCCAACAAAATGTAACTGGGAGACTAGCTCGTTGGATTTTTCGGTTACAACAATTCAAGTTTACGATTTCACATCGTAAAGGTAGAGACCATGTAGTACCAGATGCCCTGTCACGATTGTGTGATGAGAAAGTAGCGTCGTTGGAAGTAGGTCCAATAATCGATTTAGATTCTGACGCATTTCTCGATCAAGAATATCAAACACTCATAGCAAAGTTTCAAGCCAATTTGCCAAAATTTCCCGATGTGAAAATTAACGACAAATTTCTTTATATGAGAACCGAACATGCCACCGGTTTAGAAGACCAGGAGAAACATTCTTGGAAACTTTGGGTTCCCGAACGTCTTCGAACCGCAGTTATCGCTCAAGCGCATGATAGCCTGATTTCCTCTCACGGAGGCATGCAAAAAACAATAGCGAGACTACGTCAAAGTTTATTTTGGCCAGGCTTGGCAAAAGACGTTCGAGAATACATCCGTGCGTGTGCAACTTGCAAAGAAACCAAAGCGCCGAATTATTCTCTTCGCCCTCCAATGGGAGCACAAAGTCC
The DNA here is from genome assembly GCA_034638295.1 of Phortica okadai. Classification (NCBI taxonomy): domain Eukaryota; kingdom Metazoa; phylum Arthropoda; class Insecta; order Diptera; family Drosophilidae; genus Phortica; species Phortica okadai. The sequence continues at coordinate 23,541,282 of CM067851.1, read as the reverse complement.
CACTTGTAGACCGTTTCAGCGACTATACATAGATCTGCTTGGTCCTTATCCCCGTAGTAAGAAAGGGCATATAGGACTTTTGATAGTTTTAGATCATTTCAGCAAATACCATTGGCTACACCCGTTGAAAAAATTCAGTTCTGGCGCGATTCAAGAATTTCTATTAAATTCAATTTTTCATGCGTTTGGAGTCCCCGAAACAATTGTCAGTGACAATGGGACACAATTCAAAGCGAATGAGTTTAACGCTCTTTACTCGCCGCAAAGTAATGCAGCTGAGCGTGTAAACCGCTCTTTATTATCTGCCGTTAGAGCTTATTTAAAACAAGACCAAACTGATTGGGATAAGCATCTGACTAGTATATCTTGCGCATTAAGAAGTTCGCTGCATCAGTCATTAGGTTGTTCACCATACAAAACCTTGTTTGGAGTAGACATGATAACGCATGGATCCGATTATCGACTTTTGAAAGACTTGCAGTTGCTAGAAGAATCCGTGGTCCCGATAGATAGAACCGATAATTTGGCGTTGCTTAGAAAAGACATACAAGCAAACATTCGTCATGCATATGAACGCAATGTTGCCCAATATAATTTGCGATCCAAGCCAGTATCGTTTAGAGAAGGTCAGGAAGTATTTCGTCGAAACTTTGCACTTAGCAAATTTGCGCAAAACTTTAATGCAAAGTTAGCACCCCAATTTATTAAGTGCCGCGTACGAAAAAAGTTAGGAAATTGCTTCTATGTATTAGAAAATTTACAGGGAAAAGAAATTGGAACATTTCATGCCAAAGATATTCGGCAATAATTCCAGCTAATCTTCCGTCTATCGGTGTCAGATTATCTGTGGTTGTAATGGTCGTTTTTTTTTTTTTTTTTCTGCAAAAGTTATTTTCATGCCAACTTTAGTAGGCAGTGAAAATTTTAAAAATTCGAAAATAACTATCATTTACTAGCGCCATCTATGATAAGAGGCAAAGTCCAAATTGTTGTCATTAGGGGGACCCGAACTATCATATATGCAGTAGTGGCAAGGTCCTAATTGTTGCCATTAGGGGGGACTCATACTATCTTAAAGTCTTTGATGGCAATGCGAATTTGCCTGGGGGTTGCCAATATGTGGACAGACACTTGCAAAGGACGGAAATAGCGAAATATGCCAAGCTAAGCTAAGTATCGAGCTTCTAAGCAAAGTAAATATCTATCTTTTCGTTTTGAGCCGCTGAGGAAGCAAGTCATCTTTTGGAGCAGAACTCGTATTTTGAAAAAAAGTAAAATTAATAATAGCGCAACACGTGCTAATTAATAATTTTGTTTAAACCATCGTCTTTCTTGTTTGTTTTTACAAACACTCGAGGTAATTATAATCAGCGATAGCAATCGTTGAATAATAAAATAAAAAAAAAAAAAAAAGTAAAATTCACGAATCGTAATTCGTCAAAAACAAAAAAAAAAAACCTCATTGCAGTGCAGATTATAAATATAATCCACCAAAATCTGGAGCATCGTTTGGTTAGCTTCGGCGCAAGCACCGTTTTCATCACAAGCTGCTTGCCACCGACTGGCGTACGCTGTCCGTTTCTTTTTTTTTGGCCATTTTGGATAATTCCAATTTGCAAGAGCGTAGCTCGATAGGCATTGGCGGATGATCGCCACCACAACAACTTAGGCCTTCCGAGTCCATCTCGACTGCAGGCCGTTTAAACAACCCATGCGATGGCGAGAAGGGTGTTTTAGACACTTGCGTTGGACTCCATGCTAGCAGACAGACGGAAAAAACCCGACAAATAAAAATAAGTGTAGCAAGTGCGCATAAAATAAAGTGAAGTTCGCATATCTGGCATGTGTGTTTAGTTAAAATTGATTATGTTACAAAAGAAACCCAAATTACGAACGAAATGAGTGAAGCGCTCAAATAAAAAAATTTTTAGTGTTAAAATGTATCAATAATAATTAAAAGTAAAAGTTAAGCATTAAATACAGCAAGAGTCAAGTGTAGGGTGCATATTCGGCTGTATCTTAAAAATTATTGTTGACAAAGCAAAAGAAAGGAATTACTGTGACAAAATGCGAACAAAAATGCGAAAAATCTAACTAAAATAACACAAAATAAAAACGCAAAGAAAAAGCAACAAGACAGCATTATAAACGAACGTAATGATAATTATACATATGTATATATTAATGCTCCGATAATCTTAATAATCTCTTTCAACACTCAAGGAATCATCATGAGGACGGCGAAAGATCTTTCATCGTATGTTTGGTGAGTTTGTTCCTTTTCTATTATACCATATATTGTTTTGATTATTAAAATGCGTTTGAGTGAAATGTGCAAGCAAAGACAAAAGTAAAAAAAAAAAAAAAAAAAAAAAAAAAATTCGAAACCAAAAAGATTTGAGACAAAATTAAAGTAAATGAAATCATAGTGTACAGACTGTATTTGATACAGTTGCGTTTGACACGAAACAAATTTGCTCTGCTGATCACTCACACGCTTGCACCAGGAGCATTGATTTTTTCCTTGTTTCTTTTATTTCTGATAATTCGTATGCTTGCTTACGCGCGCGTTAACACTCATAATGAGTGACAATAATTCGGAGTAATTCGTTTGTCTTTTAAATTTCTCTTTGCTTAAAAACAGAAAAAAAAAGAAGCAACTCTTTGATTGCCTATGAGTTTGTGTTTGTTTCGCATTTTGTAACTCTCATTTTTTTTTGATTTCGCGCACAAGTACTAAAATCAAGATCAAGATCAATGGCAAAGAATTAAAATTTTGCTTCTCAACGATCATATGGGAACATACTCTACATTAATTGCCGTGGTCGTATATGCACTTTATAAAAGTTTTTTTTTGCTATGAAATTGTTTGTTAATTTAACGTTCACTAAAAAAATTAATTGACAATAATGAAGTTTAGATAGGATTGTTTATATTAAAATATATAAAACCTTTAAAATACTTTTTATAAATAAATTTGTACAATGAATTTAAATCAAACTGTTTTAAATTTACTTGATTGTTTTGCTAACATGAGCTGCTAAAGCCCAGTTCATTTTCCTGGTGACATGGTGAAGTAGCGTGTGGTAGCGACATTTCACGAGGGATTCTCAACTAAAATTAACTGAGAATTATTGGTAGGGTAGGGTGAAGAATGTGTGGGTCGAATTCTATCGCTGACCCCGCACTAAAGACACAGTTCTTAACAAACTCTTGCTATTTCTTTTGATCGCAGTGTCTCACTTTATCCGTGATGTCTACTATTTTTTTTTGTTGTTCTTCGAAGAGCGAAGCCTCTTTTGTTTGTAGTTTCAGTAGGGATCCTTAAATAAGATTATGTTCGCGAGTGACCGGAAAATACGCCCTAAAGAAACCCACCCCATCCCGAAAGAGCTAGGGAATCCAGAGGGTCCCATACTGCGTTGCTTTCTCACTCAAAGGGAGATCATTCGTTTGAATGTTGTCAGCTATTCTCCTTATCGCAAGTTTGAAAGAAATATACTAAAATGCTCATTGCGTTTTCATTTATTCATTCTTGCAAATTCTCACACAATTAAAGCGTTGGTTACGTACTTTCTGTCAACTAACGTGGAGCAGATACCTTGTTCCATAATTTTTCTTTAAGAGAGTTTTATAGATACACACACATAACGGCATTATAAGCTAACTAATTAAAGGAAAAAAAACATGGTTCCTTTTTAAGATATTCAATATTGATTTTTATACTCTTGCAAGAGTATATTAACTTTGTCGTGAAGTTTGCAACGCAGAGAAGGAGACATCTCCGACTATATAAAGTATATATATTCTTGATCAGCTCGACGAGACGAGTTCAGATAGCCATGTCCGTCTGTCTGTCTGTCCGTCTGTCTGTTTCAATGCGAACTCCTCCCACAGTTTTGAAGTTAGCAAAAAAATTTAAATGCAGAAAATTTTCTTTTCCTTGCAGGCAGTTTATATGTAGAAACCAGCCTGATCGGAATACTATAGCATATAGCTGCCATAGGAACGATCTGTCAAAAACGAGGTTTTTTCTCAATAAACTCTTTGTTTTTCAAGATATCGCCTCAATTTTTTGGACAAGAACATCGAAAATTCGGTTTATATTAGAAAAACTATTTTGTTCTTAAAAATAAACGGATAAAACTTTGCAGTTACGCATTTTTATGAATCTTTGACCATATTCCAAAGTTTCGTAAAAATCGGACATAAGGGCGTGGCACCGCCCATAGAGAGAAAAACTTAAAAATGTGATTTATCTATAAGCAGACGAGATAGAAAATCGTAAAATGAAGTGCAGAATGATTGCATTGTATTCTTTAAAAAAAGTAGAAAATGGGCGGGGTTACGCCCCTTTATCTTTATAAACTTATAAGATTCTTATTGGCAAAACTATAAAACGTATTTTCCAACTGCTTGCAAGAGTTAATAAGTTTCAGCAAAGCTGAAAATAGCTCCCTTACTGGTTATGCATAGATTTAAAAAAAAATCTCAAATCATCCACTGAATGTTCTTTTGTAGTGTATGTAATCATAAGCTAACTAAAAGAAACAAAAACCAGTAAGGATGCTGTCTTCAGCAAGGCTGAAGCTATAATACTTTTCACGTTGTGTCACTATAAAAAAACTAAATGAATAGTTTTCATGTCTGCCTAACAACATAACTGTAAGGTTTCAAGTCAATTGGTTGAAAAACATAAAAGTTTTCCATACAACGGCTCAATTTTCATTATAAGTGTGCGTGGCTACGCCCACTTTTGGTCAAAATAGTTTTCATTCCTCCCTAAGAACATAACTGTAAAGTTTGAAGTCAATTGGTTAAAAAATAAAAAAAGTTGTCCATACAACGACGTGAATATTGCTTCTCTTCCTCTTCTTTATTTTTTATGGGAGCTACCAGTTCCAGTTTCCCGATCTCAATGGCATTTAGTCGGACTATGTAAAACTACTATGTTTAAAATTTCAGCACTCTATCGTACAAAACAAAAAAGTTTTCCATACAACGATTCAAGTTTTGTTCACTTTTCTTCTTCTTTTCGTATGGCAGCTACCTGTTCCAATAATCCGATCATGCTGGTTCCGACGAATGATTCATCGTAATAAATTCTAAGACTCTGTGCAAAGTTTCAGCTCGATAGCTTCAAAACTGAGGTACTAGTTTGCATACATACAGACAGACAGACAGACAGACGGACATGGCTAAATCAACTCGTCTTGTCGTCCTGATCAAGAATATATATACTTTATATAGTCGGAAATTAATATTTCGATCTGTTACAAACTCCGTGACAAAGTTAATATACTATTTCACATACGTGAAAAGTATAAAAAACAGAAAAGTTTTCCATAAAACGGGTCAATTTTTGCTATAAGTGGGCGTGGCTACGCCCACTTTTGGTCAAAATAGTTTTCATTCCTCCCTAAGAACATAACTCAAGTCAATTGGTTGAAAAACAAAAAACTTGTCCGTACAACGACGTAAATATTGCTTCGCTTCGTCTTCTTCATTTTTTATGGGAGCTATCAGTTCCAGATGTCCAATCTCAATGAAGCCTTCAGGCTTGTAGTCGGACTATGTAGAACTACTATGTTTAAAATTTCAGCACTCTATCATACAAAACAAAAAAGTTTTACATACAACGATTCAAGTTTTCTTCACTTTTCTTCTTCTTTTCGTATGGGGGCTACCAGTTCCAGTGGTCCGATATGGCTGGATCCGACAAATGAGATGACTGCACGAATAAAAAGTCTTTGTGCAAAATTTCAGCTCGATATCTTCAAAACTGTGGGAGGAGATTGTATATTTGCAGACAGACGGACAGACGGTCATACGGACAGACGGACATGGCTAAATCAATTCGTCTTGTCGTCCTGATCAAGAATATATATACTTTATATAGTCGCAAGTGAATATTTCTGTGTGTTACAGACTTCAGCACATACGTGAAAAGTATAAAAACATGGTTCCGTTTTAAGATATTCAATATTGATTTTTATGCATAGATTTAAAAAAAAATCTAAAGTCATCAATTGAAATATTCTTTTATAGTGAATGAACTCATAAACTAACTAAAAGAAACAAAAAACATTCATTTCACAAATATTCAATATTGATTTTATGCACAGATTAAAAAAAAATCTAAAGTCATCCATTAAAATATTTTTTTATAGTGAATGTACTCATAAACTAACTAAAAGAAACAAAAAAACATGGTTCATTTTAAAAAATATTTAATATTGATTTTTATGCTCAGCGTTGAGAAAATATAAAAATTAAAAATCATCCATTGAAATGTTCTTTTGTAGTGAATGTAATCATAAACTAACTAAAGGAAACAAAAAAACATGGTTCGTTTTAAAAATATTCAATATTAATTATTATGCATAGATTTAATAAAAAATGTAAAGTCATCCATTGAAACTAACTAAAAGAAACAAAAAATCTTGGTTTCTTTTTAAATATATTCAAATTTAATTTTTATGAACAGATTTAAAAAAAAAATTTTAAATCATCATAAACTGAACTAAAAACTAAAAGAAACAAAAAAACATGGTTCATTTTCAGAAATATTTAATATTGATTTTTATGCTCAGCGCTGAGAAAATATAAAAATTAAAAATCATTTACTGAAATGTTCTTTTGTAGTGTAGTGTAATCATAAACTAACTAAAGGAAACAAAAAAACATTGTTCGTTTTAAAAATGTTCAATATTAATTTTTATGCATAGATTTAATAAGAAATGTAAAGTCATCCATTGAAATGTACTTTTGTAGTGTATGAAATCATAAACTAACTAAAAGAAACAAAAAATCTTGGTTTCTTTTTAAATATATTCAAATTTAATTTTTATGAACAGATTTAAAAAAACAATTTTAAATCATCATAAACTGAACTAAAAACTAAAAGAAACAAAAAAACATGGTTCTTATTTCAAATATTCAATAATGATTTTTATTCATAGATTTTAAAAAATCTAAAACCATTGAAATATTCTTTTATAGTTTATAACAAAAGAAATAAACAAAAAAACATGGTTCATTTTAAAAATATTCAATACTGATTTTTATGCATCGATTTAAAAAAAAAAATCTAAAATCATCTATTGAAATGTTATTTTGTAGTGTATGTTATCATAAACCAACTAAAAGAAACAAAAAAACATGGTTCATTTTAAAAATATTCAATACTGATTTTTATGCTCAGCGCTAAGAATTTATAAAAATTAATATATGGGAGAAATTTTTAAAAATTTAAAAAAAAAAAATTAAAAATTATCCACTGAAATGCTCTTATTTAGTGAATGTTATCATATGCTAACTAATTAAATAAAAAAAAAAACATGGTTCCTTTTTAAGATATTCAATATTGATTTTTATGCATAGATTTAAAAAAAAATCTCAAATCATCCACTGAATGTTCTTTTGTAGTGTATGTAATCATAAGCTAACTAAAAGAAACAAAAAATCATGGTTCCTTTTAAAAAATATTCAATTTATTTTTAATGCATAGATTTTAAAAAAATCTAAAATCATCCACTGAAATGTTATTTTGTAATGTTTGTAATCATAAACAAACTTTTAAAAAAAAAAAATCAGTAAACAGCGGTATAGTATACAATATAAACCCTGCACAAATGGTAGGCGGTGCCACTCCCTCAATCTACAAAAACATATTGATCTGAAGTTGCCTATTTAAATAGTGTTGAAAATATCAAGAAAATCGGACAAAAAATGTGGATTCTGCTAAAAATTTAATTTTGTCGGCCTCTGAGGGATAGCCATCAAAGAGAGGGGAAATTTGTGGCATCCATTTTTTAAATCATGGTTCCTTTTTAAGATATTCAATATTGATTTTTATGCATAGATTTTAAAAAAATCTAAAATTATCCATTGAAATGTTCTTTTTTACAATCCGGCTCAAACAAACTTCATATACCCTAATACACAGTGTGTGTACAAGGTATAATGAATAAATGGGAGAAATTTAAAAAAATTTTTTTTAACATTCAATAATCATCCATTGAAATTCTCTTTTTTAGTGAATGTAATAAACTAACTTAAAGAAACAAAAACCAGTAAGGATGCTGTCTTCAGCAAGGCTGAAGCTATAATACTTTTCAAGTTGTGTCACTATAAAAAAACTAAATGAATAGTTTTCATGCCTCCCTCCCTTCGTGGCTACGCCCACTTTTGGTCAAAATAGTTTTCATTCCTCCCTAAGAACATAACTCAAGTCAATTGGTTGAAAAACAAAAAACTTGTCCGTACAACGACGTAAATATTGCTTCGCTTCGTCTTCTTCATTTTTTATGGGAGCTATCAGTTCCAGATGTCCAATCTCAATGAAACCTTCAGGCTTGTAGTCGGACTATGTAGAACTACTATGTTTAAAATTTCAGCACTCTATCATACAAAACAAAAAAGTTTTACATACAACGATTCAAGTTTTCTTCACTTTTCTTCTTCTTTTCGTATGGGGGCTACCAGTTCCAGTGGTCCGATATGGCTGGATCCGACAAATGAGATGACTGCACGAATAAAAAGTCTTTGTGCAAAATTTCAGCTCGATATCTTCAAAACTGTGGGAGGAGATTGTATATTTACAGACAGACGGACAGACGGACAGACGGTCATACGGACAGACGGACATGGCTAAATCAATTCGTCTTGTCGTCCTGATCAAGAATATATATACTTTATATAGTCGCAAGTGAATATTTCTGTGTGTTACAGACTTCAGCACATACGTGAAAAGTATAAAAACATGGTTCCGTTTTAAGATATTCAATATTGATTTTTATGCATAGATTTAAAAAAAAATCTAAAGTCATCAATTGAAATATTCTTTTATAGTGAATGAACTCATAAACTAACTAAAAGAAACAAAAAACATTCATTTCACAAATATTCAATATTGATTTTATGCACAGATTAAAAAAAAATCTAAAATCATCCATTAACATATTTTTTTATAGTGAATGTACTCATAAACTAACTAAAAGAAACAAAAAAACATGGTTCATTTTAAAAATATTTAATATTGATTTTTATGCTCAGCGCTGAGAAAATATAAAAATTAAAAATCATCCATTGAAATGTTCTTTTGTAGTGAATGTAATCATAAACTAACTAAAGGAAACAAAAAAACATGGTTCGTTTTAAAAATATTCAATATTAATTTTTATGCATAGATTTAATAAAAAATGTAAAGTCATCCATTGAAATGTACTTTTGTAGTGTATGAAATCATAAACTAACTAAAAGAAACAAAAAATCTTGGTTTCTTTTTAAATATATTCAAATTTAATTTTTATGAACAGATTTAAAAAAAAAATTTTAAATCATCATAAACTGAACTAAAAACTAAAAGAAACAAAAAAACATGGTTCATTTTCAGAAATATTTAATATTGATTTTTATGCTCAGCGCTGAGAAAATATAAAAATTAAAAATCATTTACTAAAATGTTCTTTTGTAGTGTAGTGTAATCATAAACTAACTAAAGGAAACAAAATAACATGATTCGTTTTACAAATGTTCAATATTAATTTTTATGCATAGATTTAAAAAAAAAAAAACATCCATTGAAATGCTCTTTTAGAGTGAATGTAATCATAAACTAACTAAAAGAAACAAGAAACCATAGTTCCTTTTAAAAATATTCAATATTAATTTTTATGCATAGATTTAAAAAAATCTTAAGTCATCCATTGAAATGTACTTTTGTAGTGTATGTAATCATAAACTAACTAAAAGAAACCAAAAATCATGATTTCTTTTAAAAAATATTCAATTTTAATTTTTATGCATAAATTTAAAAAAAAACCAGTAAGGGCGGTATAGTTGAGTATTCTCAACTATATAATACCCTGTACACATAGTAGGCGGTGCCACACCCTCAATCTACAATCACGTATTAATTTGGCAGCCCAGATCAAATATCGTTCAAAATATCAAGAAAAACGGTCAAAAAATGTGGAATTTACAAAAGTTTTGAGTTTGTGGAAGATTGATGGGTAACCATCAAAAGAGGGGGATTTTGTGGTATGCAGTCTTAAAGATATATATTTACTGAGCTTGTATACGAAATATCAGGCTTGTACTTTCAATAGTTTCGGAGATATAGCATTTCTAAGAAAACAACTGGGGGAGGGGAAATGATGGGGAGGGGTAAAAATTGGGAAATGCAGTTTTGTAGATCTATATATACTGAGTCTACGTACCGACTTTCATGTTTGTACCTATTATAGTTTGAAAGATGTAGTAATTTTAAGTAAAATAAAGGGGAATATATTAAAAATTTCAATTTGTTGGTCTCTGAGGGGTAACAATCAAAGAGAGGGGATATTTGTTGTATGCAGTTTTTAAGATGTATTATCACTGAGCTTGTATACAAATTTTCAGGGTCGTACCTTTGTTAATTTTGGAGATATAGCAAAATACAGAAAATAACTGGGGGAGGGGAAATGAAGATGAGGGGGGGGGATTTTTTGGTATGCAGTTTTGTAGGGCTATACATACTGAGTCTACATACCGACTTTCATGTTTCTATCTCTTTGGGTGTTTGAGTTATAACGATTTAAAAAAGTGGTTGGGGCTGGATGGGCGGGAAGGAGGGGGCGTGGCAAAAAAAAAAAATAAACTTGATCTGCTGCCGAGCATCACGAGTCTACCCACCAAATTTCAAGTCTCTAGCTCTTATAGTTTTCGAGAACCGTTGGTGAGGACGGACGGACAGACGGACAGACAGACAGACGGACAGACGGACGGACATGGCTCAATCAATTTCTCTTGTCGTCCTGATCAAGAATATATATACTTTTTGGGGTCCCCCTCCCCTCCTTCTGTGCGTTACATACATTTCGTTCAAACAAACCCAATATACCCTGATACACAGTGTGTGTACAGGGTATAAATATAAAATAATCTATTGAAATGTTCTTTTGAAGTGTATGTAATCATAAACTTCTTCTTTATTTCTTCTTCTCTTTATTTCTTATGCCACACTTATTTTTTTGACTGAATATATTTTCACTTCATCTAATTAGCCTATATACAAATTTTCATTGTTTTTGCTCATTGGGTACCGGAGATATGCAATTTATTGAATTTTGGTAAAAGTGGGCGTAACCATGGCCATTTTTTTCAAATTAGTTTTAATGCCTCCCCAAGAACATAACTGTTAAGTTTCATGTCAATTGGTTGAGAAACAAAAAAGTTTTCCATACAACGACATCAATATTGCTTCTCTTCCTCTTCTTCATTTTGTATGGCAGGTACCAGTTCCAGTTGCCCTCAATCTCAATGAAACTTTCAGGCATTTAATCGAACCATATAAAACTACTAAGTTTAAAATTTCAGCCTCCTATCATACAAAACAAAAAAGTTTTCCATACAACGACGTTAAATCTTAATTTCTCTTCCTCTTCTTCATTTTGTATGGCAGCTACCAGTTCTAGTGGTCGGCGAAAACTCCTCTGACTGAACCCTCCCCGAGGGTGCCGGCTGGGCAATGGATACTGCATTGTCTCGGGCAACCGAGGGATGCTAGCATCTCTTGCCTGTCCGCAGGACCTTGCAGTGTCTAGCAAAGGTGTCGGACCCAAGTCTCTCAGACCTAGTCTGAGGGGCTTGGGCACGAAGCCATGGTCAGAGGTACTTGGCAGCAAGTATAAACTGCACTACCCGAATGATGGGACGGAAGAACAGAGCAGTAACACGGGCTGGAATGTCAGCCCAAACGTCGGTGGGAGGTGTGACCGCTACCACCGGCGGGCACGGGGAGGAGCAATCCTCTCTGCGTGTCGCCAGTGGTCACAGTGACGGAACGCGCGCGAGTGCGCTCCGTCGCCAGGAGGGTACAGAGCTGGAACCAACTGCCACAGAGTCGGAGTTTGTGTTCACAGGCCCATCGACAAAAGAAATAAACAAAAAAACATGGTTCATTTTAAAAATATTCAATACTGATTTTTATGCATCGATTTAAAAAAAAATCTAAAATCATCTATTGAAATGTTCTCTTGTAGTGTATGTTATCATAAACCAACTAAAAGAAACAAAAAACATGGTTCATTTTACAAATATTGAATATTGATTTTTATGCATAGATTTCAAAAAAATCTGAAATCATCTATTGAAATGTTATTTTGTAGTGTATGTCATCATAAACTAACTAAAAGACACAAAAAACATGGTTCTTTTTAAAGATATTCAATATGCATAGATTTAAAAAAAAAATCTAAAATCATTCATTGAAATGTTCTTTTGTAGTGTATGTTATCATAAACCAACTAAAAGAAACAAAAAAACATGGTTCATTTTAAAAGTATTCAATACTCATTTTTATGCTCAGCGCTAAGAATATATAAAAATTAATATATGGGAGAAATTTTTAAAACTTTAAAAAAAAAATTAAAAATCATCCACTGAAATGCTCTTTTTTAGTGAATGTTATCATAAACTAACTAAAAGAAACAAAAAAAAACATGGTTCCTTTTAAAAAATATTCAATTTATTTTTAAAATCTAAAATCATCCACTGAAATGTTATTTTGTAATGTTTGTAATCATAAACAAAATTTAAAAAAAAAAATCAGTAAACAGCGGTATAGTATACAATATAAACCCTGCACAAATGGTAGGCGGTGCCACTCCCTCAATCTACAAAAACATATTGATCTGACGTCGCCTATTTAAATAGTGTTGAAAATATCAAGAAAATCGGTCAAAAAATGTGGATTCTACTAAAAATTTAATTTTGTCGGCCTCTGAGGGGTAGCCATCAAAGAGAGGGGAAATTTGTGGTATGCAGTTTTTAAGATGTATTATTTGTTGTGGAGATATAGCTGTTTTAAGAAAAATACGAGGGGTGGAGAAATTAAGGGGAGAGGATAAAATTGTGGTTTGCAGTTTTGTAGAGTTACTCATTCTGAGTCTACATACCGACTTTCATTTTTCTTACTCTTTGGATGTTTGAGTTATAGCATTTTCAAAAAGAGGGTGGTGCTGAATGGTCGGCAAGGAGTGGGCGAGGAACAGAGCCATTCAAACTTGATCTGCTGCCGAACATCACGATTCTACCCACCAAATTTCAAATCGCTAGCTCTTATAGTTTCCGAGAACCATTAGTGAGGATGGACGGACGGAGAGACGGACAGTCGGACGTACGTGGCTTTATCAAATTCTCTTGTCGTCCCGATCAAGAATATATACACTTTATGGGGTCCCCCTCCCCTCCTTCACAGCGTTACATACATTTGGCTTTTGCACAAACACAATATACCCTGATACACAGTATGTGTACAGGGTATAAACATGGTTCCTTTTAAATGTATTCAATATTAAATTTTTTGCATAGATTTAGAAAAAATAAAAAACCATCCATTTAAATGCTCTTTTAGAGTGAATGTAATCATAAACTAACTAAAATCAACAAAAAAAAATGGTTCCTTTTAAAAATGTACAATATTAATTTTTATGCATAGATTTAAAAAAAAAAAAAAAACAAAAACCATCCATTGAAATGCACTTTTGTAGTGTTTGTAATCATAAACTTACTAAATGAAACAAAAAAACATGGTTCCTTTTAAAATATTCAATATTATATTTTATGCATAGATTTAAAAAAAAAAAAAAACATCCATTGAAATGCTCTTTTAGAGTGAATGTAATCATAAACTAACTAAAATCAACAAAAACCAGTAAGGACGCTATCTTCAGCAAGGCTGAAGCTATAATACTTTTCACTTTGTGTCGCTATAAAAAAAACTCAATGAATAGTTTTCATGCATCCCTTACAACATAACTGTAATGTTTCAAGTCAATTCGTTAAAAAACAAAAAAGTTTTCCATACAACGGGTCAATTTTTGCTATAAGTAGGCGTGGCTACGCCCACTTTTGGTCAAAATAGTTCTCATTCCTCTCTAGGAACATAACTGTAAAGTTTTAAGTCAATTGGTTAAAAAACAAAAAAGTTTTCCATACAAAGGGTCAATTTTCGCTATAAAAGGGCGTGGCTACGCCCACTTTTCGTCAAAATAGTTTTCATTCCTCCCTAAGAACATAACTGTAAAGTTTCAAGTCAATTGATTAAAAAACCAAAAAGTTTTCCATACAAAGGGTCAAGTTAAGCTATAAGTGGGCGTGGCCATGCCCACTTTTGATCAAAATAGGTTTGATTCCTCCCTAAGAGCATAACTGCAAAGTTTCAAGTCAATTGGTTAAAAAACAAAAAAGTTTTCCATACAACGGGTCAATTTTCGCTATAAGTAGGTGTAGCTACGCCCAGTTTTGGTTAAAATAGTTTTCATTCCTCCCTAAGAACATAACTGAAAAGTTTCAAGTCAATTGGTTAAAAAACAAAAAAGTTTTCCATACAAAGGGTCAAGTTAAGCTATAGGTGGGCGTGGCCACGCCCACTTTTTATCAAAATAGTTTTCATTCCTCCCTAAGAGCATAACTGCAAAGTTTCAAGTCAATTGGTTAAGAAACAAAAAAGTTTTCCATACAACGGGTCAATTTTCGCTATAAGTGGGCGTGGCTACGCCCACTTTTGGTCAAAATAGTTTTCATTCCTCTCTAAGAACATAACTGTAAAGTTTCAAGTCAATTGGTTAAAAAACAAAAAAGTTTTCCATACAACGGGTAAATTTTCTATAAGTGGGCGTGGCTATGCGTGGTTACGCCCACATTTGATCAAAATAGATTTCATTCCTCCCTAAGAACATAACTTTAAAATTTCAAGTCAATTGGTTAAGAAACAAAAAAGTTTTCCATACAACGACGTGAATATGGCTTCTCTTCCTCTTCTTCATTTTGTATGGGAGCTACCAGTTCCAGATGTCCAATCTCAATGAAACTTTCAGGCATGTAGTCGGACCATGTAAAACTACTATGTTTAAAATTTCAGCACTCTATTGTACAAAACAAAAAAGTTTTCCATACAACGATTCAAGTTTTGTTCACTTTTCTTCTTCTTTTCGTATGGGAGCTACCTGTTCCAATAATCCGATCATGCTGGTTCCGACGAATGATTCATCGTAATAAATTCTAAGACTCTGTGCAAAGTTTCAGCTCGATAGCTTGAAAACTGAGGGACTAGTTTGCATACATACAGACAGACAGACAGACCGACAGACAGACGGACAGACGGACATGGCTAAATCAACTCGTCTTGTCGTCCTGATCAAGAATATATATACTTTATATAGTCGGAAATTAATATTTCGATCTGTTACAAACTCCGTGACAAAGTTAATATACTATTTCACATAAGTGAAAAGTATAAAAATGGTTCCTTTTAAAAATGTACAATAATAATTTTTATGCATAGATTTAAAAAAAAAAAAAAAACAAAAACCATCCATTGAAATGCACTTTTGTAGTGTTTGTAATCATAAACTTACTAAAAGAAACAAAAAACCATGGTTTCTTTTAAAAAATATTCAATTTTAATTTTTATGCATAAATTTAAAAAAAAATATAAAATAATCCATTGAAATGTTCTTTTGAAGTGTATGTAATCATAAACTAACTAAAGGAAACGAAACCAGTAAGGACGCTAACTTCAGCAAGGCTGAAGCTTAAATACTCTTCACGCTTATTTCTTATGCCACACTTATTTTTTTGACTGAATATATTTTCACTTCATCTAATTAGCCTATATACAAATTTTCATTGTTTTTGCTCATTGGGTACCGGAGATATGCAATTTATTGAATTTTGGTAAAAGTGGGCGTAACCATGGCCATTTTTTTCAAATTAGTTTTAATGCCTCCCCAAGAATATAACTGTTAAGTTTCATGTCAATTGGTTGAGAAACAAAAAAGTTTTCCATACAACGACATCAATATTGCTTCTCTTCCTCTTCTTCATTTTGTATGGCAGGTACCAGTTCCAGTTGCCCTCAATCTCAATGAAACTTTCAGGCATTTAATCGAACCATATAAAACTACTAAGTTTAAAATTTCAGCCTCCTATCATACAAAACAAAAAAGTTTTCCATACAACGACGTTAAATCTTAATTTCTCTTCCTCTTCTTCATTTTGTATGGCAGCTACCAGTTCTAGTGGTCGGCGAAAACTCCTCTGACTGAACCCTCCCCGAGGGTGCCGGCTGGGCAATGGATACTGCATTGTCTCGGGCAACCGAGGGATGCTAGCATCTCTTGCCTGTCCGCAGGACCTTGCAGTGTCTAGCAAAGGTGTCGGACCCAAGTCTCTCAGACCTAGTCTGAGGGGCTTGGGCACGAAGCCATGGTCAGAGGTACTTGGCAGCAAGTATAAACTGCACTACCCGAATGATGGGACGGAAGAACAGAGCAGTAACACGGGCTGGAATGTCAGCCCAAACGTCGGTGGGAGGTGTGACCGCTACCACCGGCGGGCACGGGGAGGAGCAATCCTCTCTGCGTGTCGCCAGTGGTCACAGTGACGGAACGCGCGCGAGTGCGCTCCGTCGCCAGGAGGGTACAGAGCTGGAACCAACTGCCACAGAGTCGGAGTTTGTGTTCACAGGCCCATCGACAAAAGAAATAAACAAAAAAACATGGTTCATTTTAAAAATATTCAATACTGATTTTTATGCATCGATTTAAAAAAAAATCTAAAATCATCTATTGAAATGTTCTCTTGTAGTGTATGTTATCATAAACCAACTAAAAGAAACAAAAAACATGGTTCATTTTACAAATATTGAATATTGATTTTTATGCATAGATTTCAAAAAAATCTGAAATCATCTATTGAAATGTTATTTTGTAGTGTATGTCATCATAAACTAACTAAAAGACACAAAAAACATGGTTCTTTTTAAAGATATTCAATATGCATAGATTTAAAAAAAAAATCTAAAATCATTCATTGAAATGTTCTTTTGTAGTGTATGTTATCATAAACCAACTAAAAGAAACAAAAAAACATGGTTCATTTTAAAAGTATTCAATACTCATTTTTATGCTCAGCGCTAAGAATATATAAAAATTAATATATGGGAGAAATTTTTAAAACTTTAAAAAAAAAATTAAAAATCATCCACTGAAATGCTCTTTTTTAGTGAATGTTATCATAAACTAACTAAAAGAAACAAAAAAAAACATGGTTCCTTTTAAAAAATATTCAATTTATTTTTAAAATCTAAAATCATCCACTGAAATGTTATTTTGTAATGTTTGTAATCATAAACAAAATTTAAAAAAAAAAATCAGTAAACAGCGGTATAGTATACAATATAAACCCTGCACAAATGGTAGGCGGTGCCACTCCCTCAATCTACAAAAACATATTGATCTGACGTTGCCTATTTAAATAGTGTTGAAAATATCAAGAAAATCGGTCAAAAAATGTGGATTCTACTAAAAATTTAATTTTGTCGGCCTCTGAGGGGTAGCCATCAAAGAGAGGGGAAATTTGTGGTATGCAGTTTTTAAGATGTATTATTTGTTGTGGAGATATAGCTGTTTTAAGAAAAATACGAGGGGTGGAGAAATTAAGGGGAGAGGATAAAATTGTGGTTTGCAGTTTTGTAGAGTTACTCATTCTGAGTCTACATACCGACTTTCATTTTTCTTACTCTTTGGATGTTTGAGTTATAGCATTTTCAAAAAGAGGGTGGTGCTGAATGGTCGGCAAGGAGTGGGCGAGGAACAGAGCCATTCAAACTTGATCTGCTGCCGAACATCACGATTCTACCCACCAAATTTCAAATCGCTAGCTCTTATAGTTTCCGAGAACCATTAGTGAGGATGGACGGACGGAGAGACGGACAGTCGGACGTACGTGGCTTTATCAAATTCTCTTGTCGTCCCGATCAAGAATATATACACTTTATGGGGTCCCCCTCCCCTCCTTCACAGCGTTACATACATTTGGCTTTTGCACAAACACAATATACCCTGATACACAGTATGTGTACAGGGTATAAACATGGTTCCTTTTAAATGTATTCAATATTAAATTTTTTGCATAGATTTAGAAAAAATAAAAAACCATCCATTTAAATGCTCTTTTAGAGTGAATGTAATCATAAACTAACTAAAATCAACAAAAAAAAATGGTTCCTTTTAAAAATGTACAATATTAATTTTTATGCATAGATTTAAAAAAAAAAAAAAAAACAAAAACCATCCATTGAAATGCACTTTTGTAGTGTTTGTAATCATAAACTTACTAAATGAAACAAAAAAACATGGTTCCTTTTAAAATATTCAATATTATATTTTATGCATAGATTTAAAAAAAAAAAAAAACATCCATTGAAATGCTCTTTTAGAGTGAATGTAATCATAAACTAACTAAAATCAACAAAAACCAGTAAGGACGCTATCTTCAGCAAGGCTGAAGCTATAATACTTTTCACTTTGTGTCGCTATAAAAAAAACTCAATGAATAGTTTTCATGCATCCCTTACAACATAACTGTAATGTTTCAAGTCAATTCGTTAAAAAACAAAAAAGTTTTCCATACAACGGGTCAATTTTTGCTATAAGTAGGCGTGGCTACGCCCACTTTTGGTCAAAATAGTTCTCATTCCTCTCTAGGAACATAACTGTAAAGTTTTAAGTCAATTGGTTAAAAAACAAAAAAGTTTTCCATACAAAGGGTCAATTTTCGCTATAAAAGGGCGTGGCTACGCCCACTTTTCGTCAAAATAGTTTTCATTCCTCCCTAAGAACATAACTGTAAAGTTTCAAGTCAATTGATTAAAAAACCAAAAAGTTTTCCATACAAAGGGTCAAGTTAAGCTATAAGTGGGCGTGGCCATGCCCACTTTTGATCAAAATAGGTTTCATTCCTCCCTAAGAGCATAACTGCAAAGTTTCAAGTCAATTGGTTAAAAAACAAAAAAGTTTTCCATACAACGGGTCAATTTTCGCTATAAGTAGGTGTAGCTACGCCCAGTTTTGGTTAAAATAGTTTTCATTCCTCCCTAAGAACATAACTGAAAAGTTTCAAGTCAATTGGTTAAAAAACAAAAAAGTTTTCCATACAAAGGGTCAAGTTAAGCTATAGGTGGGCGTGGCCACGCCCACTTTTTATCAAAATAGTTTTCATTCCTCCCTAAGAGCATAACTGCAAAGTTTCAAGTCAATTGGTTAAGAAACAAAAAAGTTTTCCATACAACGGGTCAATTTTCGCTATAAGTGGGCGTGGCTACGCCCACTTTTGGTCAAAATAGTTTTCATTCCTCTCTAAGAACATAACTGTAAAGTTTCAAGTCAATTGGTTAAAAAACAAAAAAGTTTTCCATACAACGGGTAAATTTTCTATAAGTGGGCGTGGCTATGCGTGGTTACGCCCACATTTGATCAAAATAGATTTCATTCCTCCCTAAGAGCATAACTTTAAAATTTCAAGTCAATTGGTTAAGAAACAAAAAAGTTTTCCATACAACGACGTGAATATGGCTTCTCTTCCTCTTCTTCATTTTGTATGGGAGCTACCAGTTCCAGATGTCCAATCTCAATGAAACTTTCAGGCATGTAGTCGGACCATGTAAAACTACTATGTTTAAAATTTCAGCACTCTATTGTACAAAACAAAAAAGTTTTCCATACAACGATTCAAGTTTTGTTCACTTTTCTTCTTCTTTTCGTATGGGAGCTACCTGTTCCAATAATCCGATCATGCTGGTTCCGACGAATGATTCATCGTAATAAATTCTAAGACTCTGTGCAAAGTTTCAGCTCGATAGCTTGAAAACTGAGGGACTAGTTTGCATACATACAGACAGACAGACAGACCGACAGACAGACGGACAGACGGACATGGCTAAATCAACTCGTCTTGTCGTCCTGATCAAGAATATATATACTTTATATAGTCGGAAATTAATATTTCGATCTGTTACAAACTCCGTGACAAAGTTAATATACTATTTCACATAAGTGAAAAGTATAAAAATGGTTCCTTTTAAAAATGTACAATAATAATTTTTATGCATAGATTTAAAAAAAAAAAAAAAACAAAAACCATCCATTGAAATGCACTTTTGTAGTGTTTGTAATCATAAACTTACTAAAAGAAACAAAAAACCATGGTTTCTTTTAAAAAATATTCAATTTTAATTTTTATGCATAAATTTAAAAAAAAATATAAAATAATCCATTGAAATGTTCTTTTGAAGTGTATGTAATCATAAACTAACTAAAGGAAACGAAACCAGTAAGGACGCTAACTTCAGCAAGGCTGAAGCTTAAATACTCTTCACGCTTATTTCTTATGCCACACTTATTTTTTTGACTGAATATATTTTCACTTCATCTAATTAGCCTATATACAAATTTTCATTGTTTTTGCTCATTGGGTACCGGAGATATGCAATTTATTGAATTTTGGTAAAAGTGGGCGTAACCATCGCCATTTTTTTCAAATTAGTTTTTATGCCTCCCCAAGAACATAACTGTTAAGTTTCATGTCAATTGGTTGAGAAACAAAAAAGTTTTCCATACAACGACATCAATATTGCTTCTCTTCCTCTTCTTCATTTTGTATGGCAGGTACCAGTTCCAGTTGCCCTCAATATCAATGAAACTTTCAGGCATTTAATCGAACCATATAAAACTACTAAGTTTAAAATTTCAGCCTCCTATCATACAAAACAAAAAAGTTTTCCATACAACGACGTTAAATCTTAATTTCTCTTCCTCTTCTTCATTTTGTATGGCAGCTACCAGTTCTAGTGGTCGGCGAAAACTCCTCTGACTGAACCCTCCCCGAGGGTGCCGGCTGGGCAATGGATACTGCATTGTCTCGGGCAACCGAGGGATGCTAGCATCTCTTGCCTGTCCGCAGGACCTTGCAGTGTCTAGCAAAGGTGACGGACCCAAGTCTCTCAGACCTAGTCTGAGGGGCTTGGGCACGAAGCCATGGTCAGAGGTACTTGGCAGCAAGTATAAACTGCACTACCCGAATGATGGGACGGAAGAACAGAGGAGTAACACGGGCTGGAATGTCAGCCCAAACGTCGGTGGGAGGTGTGACCGCTACCACCGGCGGGCACGGGGAGGAGCAATCCTCTCTGCGTGTCGCCAGTGGTCACAGTGACGGAACGCGCGCGAGTGCGCTCCGTCGCCAGGAGGGTACAGAGCTGGAACCAACTGCCACAGAGTTGGAGTTTGTGTTCACAGGCCCATCGATGCCGGCTGCCGAGCTAGCGCCTGCGCTAGTGGAGCCGCCGCTAGACAATGAGTCATCGAGCACAGATGAAGGTGAAGTGACGGTTGTCCAGGGACAACCCAAAAAGATCATAGCAGACGATGATCTCAAACGCAAACGGCTGTCTGGGTACAAGACCTCTCTTAAGTTCCTGAAGAGACTGGAGGGTCGTGACCCGGGTTCGCTGAGCGGCCTAGAAAAGAGACTGCGCAAAAAGCGTGAGTACAACGTGCGACTGTATCTGAGACTTGCTGGCTCGCCTGGCAACACTCAGACCGCCGCACAAAGTACGAGTGCTCAGTGCCGAGGGAAACCTGCCGCAGCCACACCCCCCGTAAAGGAGGGAACGGCTAGCAAGAGTACCGCACCGGCCAATAAGAGACAAAGGTCTGATGACTCGGTGAAGGCTTCGGAGAGCAAGCGGAAACGTCCAGGGGAATTTCTGGCAAGCTTAAGCTCGAAGCCGGAGCTGCAGGTGGCCATTATCGATAGGAGGGTCCCGGAAGGGATACTCACTACCGAGAACTGGCTCATCCTTGAAGAGTCCATCAACCGGGCGATAGCAGATGCCATCACTCGGCCAGAAAATCCCTTCGTGGCAGAGTTTGACGGTATCAACTGGTACAAGGGTATCAAGGTTGTGGCATGTGCCAATGAGGAGTCCCTGCGGCTCCTCAAGGACACATTGCTGGAACTAGACGCCCCCTGGCCGGGTACTAAGATTGATGTCGTCCCCGTGGACCAAATTCCGGCTCGAACGATTATTAAGGTCTGGATCCCACCTCCAATTATGGAGGATCGAACCACCCTCTTATTGATCAGGAGCCAGAACGTGGACTGCGACACCGGGGACTGGACAATCAAGAGAGGGCTGGCCCGCGACAAGTGAAACGGCAAGGACCTCTGGATCAGTATTGGTCCGGAGTCCAGACGCCAACTCCTGAGCAGGCAGGGCCGTCTGAAGATGGGAATGGGTTGCCTTCGGGCAATCATTCCTGGAGGCGCCGGGCGCGAAGGTGATAGGTCAACCGGAGAGACTTAAGGTGGTGCAGATTAATCTGCATCATTGAAGGGTCCCCTCGATCGACCTACTACGGTGGATGGACAGGGAGAGGGTAGACGTGGCTCTTATCTAGGAGCCCTGGATCGTGAGTGAAAGGGTTTGTCCCTACAACTGTAGGTAAGTTCAGAACCTATATCGTGGTAAGAACCGGACTTAATGTTCTTTTCTCTTCCCGTTACAGCAACAACGACCTGACGGTAGTGTTATGGGAGCGAAGGAACGGTCCCAAACTATACCTGGCCTCGGCATATCTACTGTATGAAGAGAGGGAACGAACTGACTTCTCAAGGAGTTACTCCCAAACCACCCAGTGGGTAGGCTGGAGAAATCGACCAGGACCGTCACGGAAGCTCTATGTAAGGCCTTCATCAAATCCTGCCCTATCAGCCGTCCTCCAAAGTCAAACCGCAACAGGTGGTGAACACCGGAGCTCGGAAGGATACGGAAGGAAACGAGAAGACTCTACAATAGAACGAAAGACAGAAACTGCCAGGTGGACTGGGACGCCTACCACCTCAGTTTCAAAGTCTTCAAGAAAGAATGTAGGAAGGCCAAAAGAGATTCTTGGGCCGCTTTCTGCGAGGATCTGACCAGCACCACAGAAGCGGCCAGACTTCGAAGGTTGCTAGCGAAAGATCCAGCCACACCAGGCTTGCTTTGCGATCTGGATGGCAAATTCGCTAAAGACAGCCAGGAGTCTCTACAACTCCTCATGAACACACACTTTCCGGGATGCTTGGAAGCTGATGATGAACCTGGGTTTAGCATCAGCGAAGAGCCGGAACAGGCAGTGGACCTGGAGGGTGAGGCCGCAGTAAGGGAAATCCTTACCAAAGAGGAGATAATCTGGGCTATCAAGTCGTTCCATCCCAACAAATCAGCTGGACCGGATGACATCAGACCGGCCATGATGCAAGCGGTGAGTGAGCACCTGTCGCACTGGCTACTGGAAATCTTCAGGGGATGTCTCCTCACAGGATACATCCCAAGGTACTGTAGAGAAGTGAGAGTGGCTTTCATTCCCAAAGCAGGAAAGATCAACCACTGCTCACCAAAAGATTATAGCCCATTAGTCTTTCATCGTTTTTATTGAAAACATTGGAGAGACTCCTGGACCTGCATCTCAGAAGTAAGCTGACACCTCACACTTTCAGCGGATCTCAACACACCTATCTTAAGGGTAGAACAGTTGAGACCGCTTTGCACGAGGTAGTTAGCACAATTGACAAAACATTGAGGAGAAAGGAGTTTACGTTGGCGGCTTTTCTGGATATATAAGGTGCCTTCAACAATGTCAGGATCGAGTCTATTACGACTGCACTTGTCAAAATTGGCTCACACCCGACAATCACTCGATGGCTTAGCAACATGCTTTGCCACAGAGTGATAAACGCCCAACTCTGCACCTCGACAATTAGGAGAAAGGTGGTCAGGGGAACTCCGCAAGGGGATGTAGAGTGACGGCCTATGCAGACAACCTGGTGCATATGGTAACAGGCAGATTCCTGCCTACAATCAGTGAGCTCCTAAACGGCGCATTGAGCTTAACTCTTCGATGGGCAGAGCAGAACGGTCTGGGGGCCAACCCACAAAAGACCGAGCTGGTTTTGTTCACCCGGAAATATAAGATCCCAAGCTTCAAACTCCCGACACTGGGCGGAACGGAGCTTGTGCTTTCAAAGGAGGCCAAGTACCTTGGAGTAATCCTCGACTCTAAACTCTCCTGGAGGAGGAACTCGGAGGAGAGGATGAAAAACGCACTACAGGCCTTTTTTGCATGCAAAAAGACATTCGGTAAAGGATGGGGACTGCAACCGTATATCATTCATTGGTTTTACACAGCAGTCGTCAGACCTATACTTACTTATGGAGCGCTGGTTTGGTGGGAGGCGGGTCACACCAACTCTCATCTAAACAACCTTCGTAAGGTACAAAGACTCGCTTGCCTGGGAGTAACAGGATGCATTCGTTCTACCCCCCAGGCAGCGCTTGATGTGATGTTGAATCTGGAACCAATTGGAGTCTCCCTCAAGCACGTGGCAGCAAGAAGTGCAGTCAGGCTGCTAGCCCAGGGACTTCTTAAGCCTTGTGTTGCGGGCCACAGTACCATCCTACGCTCAGTAGGAACCTCTGTGGCAGATGAGAACGACTACTGGGTTTCAGATCTCAAATGGGAAGACGAATTTACTGTCAAATTTCCTAATAGAGCAGATTGGCAACTCGAAACTCCCGTGAGGCAGAACGAGCTGTCAATCTATACAGACGGCTCGAAGACGAAGGAAGGAACTGGATCGGGGGTCTACTCTGATGACCCATCGGTTCAACTCTCCTTTCGTCTTCCTGACTATTGTAGCGTGTTCCAAGCGGAGATCTACGCCGTTTGGTAGGCGGCTAAATTGATACACGCCTTGAGTGAGAGCCCGAGGAACGTATCGATCTACGTTGATAGCCAAGCAGCGCTTAAAGCTCTCTCGTCGAACACGGTAAAGAGTAAACTCATCCGGGACACGGTTTTGGCACTGAACCGGTGTCAACCGAACTCAATCAGATTGGTCTGGGTACCGGGCCACATGGGTGTGCCTGGTAACGAGGCGGCTGACGAGTGCGCTATATCCGGTTCGGCGTTAGCAACAAGTCTCGTGGTGAAAGATATTAAAAGGCCAATCCAGTACATCCTATCGGAACTTGACAGTTCCATGAGGACTGTGGCTGCCGAACACTGGACAGCAGTACTGGGCTGCGAGGTCTCCAAAGCATTATGGCCAAGATACAATTCGAAGCGCACTTCCGAGCTCCTACACTTAACAAAGAACAGGATAAGGATGTTGACAGGAGTCTTAACGGGACACTGCTACATTGGGCGTATGGCCCAACGGTACGGCGTATCCCAGCAAGACTACTGTCGTAGCTGCGAAAACGAAGAAGAGATTGAGAGTGTCCAACACCTTCTCTGGGACTGCCCTGCACTTCTGAGGAGGAGAACCCAATTTTTGGGAAGACCCTTCTTTGACGAACTGGGCAGTCTAGCGAACGCGCACCTGGAGGACCTGGCACTCTTCCTGGATTCCACTGGGTGGTTCCGCGGGCTGCCGAAGCCCAATGGGACTGGCCATTAGAACCAGGAGAAAACGGTATCCATCCATTATCCCAGCAACCCTACCCAATCCCATCTATCCTTCCAGTTTATAAATCAGGCAACACAATGGACCTAATGGTCACTGGGTGCTCTCGACTTCTGTTGAGCTGCCTGTACAACCTAACCTACAAGTTCTAGTGGCCCGATCTCAATGAAACTTTCAGGCATTATGTCGGACTATGTTAAACTACTATGTTTGAAATTTCAGCCCTCTATCTTCCAAAACAAAAAAGTTTTCCATATATCGATTCAAATTTGTTTTTCTTCTTCATTTCGTATGGGGGCTACCAGTTCCAATAATCCGATATGGCCGGTTCCGACCAATGATTTGACCACACATTAGAGAAGACTCCCTGCAAAATTTCAGCTCGATATCGAGGAGATAGCATATTCTCAGACAGACGGACAGACGGACTGACGGACATGGCTATATCAACTCGTCTTGTCGAGCTGATCAAGAATATATATACTTTATGGGGTCCCCCTCCCCTCCTTCTTGCTGTTACAAACTTCAGGACAAAGTTATAAGACTATTCACCTGCGTGAAGAGTATATTAATATTAATGTGTATGCATAGATTAAAAAAAAAAAAAATCAAAAATCATCTATTGTAATGCTCTTTTTTAGTGATTGTAATCATAAACTAACTAAACGAAACAAAAAAACATGCTTCCTTTTAAAACTATTCATTATTAATTAAAATCATGGTTCCTTTTAAAAGGATTCAATTTTAATTTTTATTCATAGATTTTAAAAATATTTAAAGTCACCCATTGAAATGTACTTTTGTAGTGTATGTAATCGTATACTAACTAAAAGAAACAAAAAGTCATGGTTCGTTTTAAAAATATTCAATATTAAATTTAATGCACAGATTTAAAAAAAATATATAAAATCATCCATTGAAATCCTCTTTTTTACTGATTGTTATCATAAACTAACTAAAAGAAACAAAAAAACATGGTTCTTATTAAAAATATTTAATATTAATTTTAATGCATTATTTTTATGAAAAAAAAAAAAACATGGTTCCTGTTGGGACCTACGCCAAAGCGGGACATAAAGCTGGACGCTGCTGCAATTTGTAGTTAGTTAAGAGAGTGCGAGAACAGCGCTCTAAGTTACTCGTTGAATTTATTGCTCTTTAATTGCTCTTTTTCTGTATGTTCTTCTCATTTATTCCCTTTGATCACTCTGTACAACTAGACCTAAGAATTGAAGTTTGTCATAAAAACTAGTGCATATCGAAACGTACGACAGACAAGTCGCCTACTTTCTCATAGACAATTTCAGACCCCCGATCACAATTCGTCCAAGAAAACGCTCTTGGTCTAAACATTTTTGGCGCCCAACATGGGGCAGTGTGAAATTGTAAATTTCTTCGAATATCGTTTCCTTCGTTAAATATCATTAATTTCGCTTAAAATCGCTAAATGGATAAATTTGTAAGCAATTCTAGTTACTTCAAATTCAACCGTTTGTCGTCTATTTCGGTGCTTAAACTCTTGCACATAAGAATTCACATAAGTACATATATACGTGCCGTTATCTCGCTGCCTGCAATCGTTGTAGTTGCGTCTTTGCTTGCACATCTGGACGTAACGGTTTCATTTAAATCATCGCAACTTATTATTGTTGTTGCTTTTCGTTTGCTTTCGGGACTTTTCCACGATAAGCAGGTTACGCGTTTGGTGTATCGCGTGGTACAGTTCTTTTTATATCGTGAAGAAGTGCTGTGGCTTCAATTATTTCGGTTGCTCTAAGTCGAGAATTTGTCAAATATAGTTTTGAAAATGCCAACGCTTGCACAGACCAGGCGCCAGCGGTCTAATGTAATGAAGTCCGTACGTCGAGTTCATACGGCCGTCGAAGCGTCTGCGACGGGTGATCGACCTATGTCAAATTTAGAACTCAAGCTTCGCCTCGATTTGTTGGAGAAGCACTTCAATCACTGGCTCTCGTTACAATCGGACCACACTGCACTTGACGACGTTGACGAAAATGTAGCTGTCGAACTTGAGGATTTATACCTACAAACCAAGGTTTTGATTAATGAGCAGTTAGGCGAAAATCTAATGGATTCAACCAGTGTGGAGCATTCAACGACAATCATTGCACATCAGTCAAAGTTGCCAACTTTACCGTTACCATCATTCGACGGGAAGTATTGCCAATTTAAAAACTTTATAACGTCGTTCACTCAAATTATAGATCGCGAGCATGGTTATACCAACATCGATAAGTTCAACCAACTGATCAAATGTCTTCGTGGGCCTGCTTTGGAATGTGTGCAAGCCTTTACTGTGACTCATGCGAACTATCCACATGCGTTGCAACGTCTAAAAGATCGCTATGACAATCCCACACTGATCTTTATGGAGAACATAAACTCCTTGTTCGCGTTGAAACCAATGAACAAAGGCAGCTGCGCTCAATTGCGGTCTTTGGTTGACACTGCATCAGCATTGTACGGGTCTCTGAAATCACTTGGAGAAGGTGAAAAGATAGCAGATTCTATGCTCATACACTTGCTAATAGAAAAGGTAGACGTCCGATCAAAACAGAAGTGGAACGAATCGTTGTCCTTCAAGACGTTGCCAACATGGAATGAGTGTGTGACGGTGCTGGAACGTCATTGTCAACAACTGGAAGCTCAATCGGACGCAATAAAACTAGATCGACATCGACTAGCCAATAATAGCAATAAGAATCGGCATCATGTCACTCAGCCAAATTACAGTTTCAGTTGCACCAACGCACTGTGCGCGATTTGTTCTAGCTCAGACCATCGAATCACTAATTGCCTTCAATTTAAAGATTTTTCACATACCAAACGGTTTGAACACGTGAAAAAATTGAACTTATGCCTCAACTGCCTATCAAAGGGTCATCGTATGCAACAATGTCCGTCGTCAAATAGATGTCGTACTTGCGGTCAGAGTCATCACACATTGCTGCATCGTGAACGCACAACTGATCATTCGGCGCTAGCATTAGCCCAATCGTCTTCGTTTCCCAATTCAATTGAATCGTCTGTCCCGAATGGAATCGCCGTATCGCACACACATTCAAGCGCTGTTGGTCAGGGTGTACTATTAGCTACTGCCATGGTTCGAGTTCGCGGTGCTGATGGACATTATCGACTTGGTCGCGCACTGCTTGATTCCTGCTCTCAGGTAAATTTCGTTGCTGAAGAGTTTGCACAAGCATTGCGGTTGCCAAAAAAGACACAAGGCACTGAGATTTTGAGTATTGGTGATTCACATTCGCACATCAAACACTGCACGTCTACCACTGTCAGATCTCGCGTCTCGTCATGCGAGTTACCACTAGAATGCTGCATCACTTCGTACATTCCATATCAACCTGATCCAGCTATTGACACTTCTGACTGGAACATTCCTAAAAACATCCCATTGGCGGATGAACGCTTTTTCGAATCTCGTTGCATTGACTTGCTCCTAGGAGCAGAAACTTTTTTGAAGTATTAAGTGTTGGTCAAATCAAGCTTGGACCACAAAAACCAACACTCCAGAAGACTACACTTGGATGGGTTGTTACCGGACGCTATGGATTGCGTCAGGGTACGCCAGCACTCACATGTATGTTATCTTGGGAGGCCACTATCAACTCCAATATGGAACACTTATGGAAATCCATCAGATAAAATTCAATTCACACCTGAGCAGGCCACCTGTGAAGAATGCTTTTTAAATCAAGTTCGTCGTGACGACAACGGTCGCGTTTTGGTTCAGTTGCCTTTTAAAGATGATCCACGCACTCTAGGAGACTCGTATGAGATCGCTCGAAGAAGATTCCTGTCTCTGGAGAGGCGTCTGTCTCATTCAACTGAGTTGAAAGCTAAATACGTTTCCTTCATGACTGAATACGAAGAGTTAGGACACATGACTCTTGACTCAGCGCCTTGTATTAAGTCACCCCATTATTACATACCGCACCATTGCGTGCATAAACCTACCAGTACAACCACAAAACTTAGAGTTGTCTTCGATGTGTCGTGTCCAACCACGTCGTCCAAATCGCTTAATGATTTATTAATGGTTGGCCCGACCTTACAGCCTGAATTATATTTACTACTGCTACGTTTTCGTCTTCATCGCTTTGCCATCACAGCGGACATCGTCAAGATGTATCGCCAAATACTCATTGATCCAAACCAACGTCAGTTTCAGTACATATTATGGCGCGCTGATCAAAATCGTGAACTACACACTTATCGATTGAACACGGTCACTTATGGCACCTCATCCGCACCGTATCTGGCAGTGAGAAGTCTCATATCTCTCGCTGATCAATATGCTGCTGAGTTTCCTATCGGTGCCTCTGCCATCAAGTCATCGTTCTACGTAGATGATTTTTTGTGTGGTTCTGATGACGTCACGCATCTTCACACATTAAAATTTGAATTAAACGAAATATTGAGGCGCGGTCAACTAACTTTGTCCAAGTGGCATTCAAATCATCCAGATTTCAGGGATGACTTCACCATAAAGGACTTGAATATGGGATCAGACCTTACAACTAGCACGCTTGGTGTGCAGTGGGATCAACAACGAGATTTAATTCTGTTCTCATTTGTTCCAAGGTATGTTGGTAGGGAAATCACTAAACGGACAATACTCTCGATTTCAGCATCATTATTCGACCCACTTGGACTACTAGCACCATTAGTCATCGTTGTCAAGATCCTTATTCAAGAGTTGTGGATTATAAAGCTCGCATGGAACGAGTCCGTTCCACAACATACACACCGCGGTTGGAGTGATGTATTATTGTCGTTATCGTCGCTCAAGGAAGTTGTAGTCCCCCGTTATTGTATGCAACCGTCACTTATCGATATCCAGTTGCATGGGTTCTGCGACGCTTCAATTCGAGCGTATGGTTGCTGCCTATATGTTCGCAGCGTTGACAGCCATGGAAGCGTTCATGTCAGGTTACTCACCGCGAAGTCTAGAGTGGCTCCAGTGAAAAAGAAATCGTTGCCCAATCTAGAGCTGTGTGGCGCTCATCTCCTGTCAAAACTCTACATCAAGGTGAAGGGCATATTCGAAGAGCAACATTTCACATCATTTTTTTGGACGGACTCACAACTCGTCCTGTACTGGCTCAAACAGCATTCTGTGACGCTTTCAACATTTGTTGGTAATCGGGTATCGGAAATTCAGGATCATACTTCTGACGGTGTCTGGAGATATGTACCGACGAAGTTCAACCCGGCAGACATCGTCTCTCGTGGATCTAGCGTCGACGAGTTGATGAACTCGTATTGGTTTTCTGGACCACCATTTCTTCAATGAAAAGCGATTATGTGGCCAGTTGCTGAGGACCATAACGTCGACATGAGAGTGGTCGATCAAGAAAGAGGCAAGATGATTTTCGTTGCTACTGAAAGGTCCAGTTTTATTTTGGAAGCAATTAATAAAATGAGCTCATATGCAAAATGTATCGCTGTTTTCGCAATGGTGAATCGATTTTATGTCAGGACATTGAGACGACAGACGTTTGACACTATTTCGCCATCACCTCAGGAGTTACGTCGAGCACTGCATTGTATCGTTTGGGTTATTCAACAACAACGCTTCGACTGTGAACTTCGCTCCCTTCGAAAGGGTTTGCCATTTGTTGGTCAGTTAAAGTTTCTGAACCCATTTTTGGAAGTTGTTGATGGGTTTTCACTGCTTAAAGTTGGTGGACGCTTGAAACTAGCTGACATTCCAGAGGGTCAACGACATCCCATAATATTGCCGTCTAAAGAAAAATTCGTCGTCCATTATGTAACCCATCTGCATCGTAAAAACTATCATGCTGGTCCTAAACATTAGTTGAATTACTACGAAAAACTTTCTGGATCATCAACGCTCGAAATCTGGCTCGTCGTGTGGTACGGTCTTGCGTGCATTGTGTGCATTATCGACCGAAACTGCAGCAACAAGTGATGGGTGATCTTCCCTTAGAAAGGATTTCGCCGGCCAGACCGTTCGCGAGATGTGGTGTGGACTTTTGTGGCCCAGTCAGTACCTACATGCGCATTCGTGGCAAGCAACCCTATAAGACATACATTGCCGTCTTTGTTTGCTTTGCGGTCAAGGCTGTACACATTGAAGTAGTGTCAGACCTATCCAGTGATGCCTTCTTGGCAGCTCTTAAGCGAATGATAGCTCGGCGTGGGCTTCCATCACATATCTTCTGCGATAACGCCACAAACTTCGTTGGAGCTTGCAACAAGTTGAATGAATTCAAGGCGTTCTTGTTCGACCAGAGCAACCAACAGACTATACTTAAATATTGCTCATCTGAATTTATTAACTTTCGGTTTATTCCACCCAGAGCACCACATTTCGGAGGGTTGTGGGAGGCAGCCGTCAAGAGTGCGAAGAGTCTGATGAACCGGAGTTTAATGAATACACGTCTTACTTTCGAAGAGCTCAACACAGTTGTCGCAGAGGTGGAAGCCATCTTAAACTCACGACCAATCTCATCCGTTTCTTCAGATCCAAATGATTTGACTGCATTGACGCCAGGCCATTTCATAATTGGACAACCCCTAAGGGCGTTACCAGAGCCTTGTCATTTTAGTTCTGATCAGGTTCCAACTTACTCAGAAGCTTGGAATCGCATTGTCACGATCAAACAGCAATTTTGGTTGCGTTGGCGAAGCGAATACATCGATGAACTTCAAACTCGCGTTAAATGGACTACACAGTCACCTAACGTACAGGAGAATACGATGGTTATAGTTCATGAAGACCACATTCCACCACAGCGTTGGGTACTTGGTCGCATAGTGTCTATTATGGCTGGCAATGACGGGAAGGTGCGCGTTGTCAATGTACGGACGAAAAATTGTGTTATTCGAAGACCAGTTCATAAGCTTGCCATTCTGCCAGTTGGTTGAAAGCAGACTTTCAACGGGGCCGGGATGTTGGGACCTACGCCAAAGCGGGACCATAAAGCTGGACGCTGCTGTAATTTGTTTTGTTTTTTTGTAATTTCGTTGAATTTATTGCTCTTTAATTGCTCTTTTTCTGTATGTTCTTCTTCATTTATTCCCTTTGATCACTCTGTACAACTAGACCTAAGAATTGAAGTTTGTAATAAAAACTAGTGCATATCGAAACGTACGACAGACAAGTCGCCTACTTTCTCATAGACAATTTCACACCCCCGATCACAATTCGTCCAAGAAAACGCTCTTGGTCTAAACAGTTCCTTTTAAAAATATTCAATGTTAAATTTATGCATAAATTAAAAAAAAGTGAAAAATCATCTATTCAAATGAACTTTTTTTGTGAACGTTATCATAAACTAACTAAAAGAAACAAAAAACATGGGTGCTTTTAAAACACTAATATTAATGTTTTTGCATAGATTTAAAAAAAATCTAAAATCATCCATTGGAATGCTCTTTTGTAGTGTATGTTATTATAAACTAACTAAAAAAAACATGATTCGTTTTAAAAATATTCATTATTAATTTTTATGCATAGATTTTAATAAATTTAAAATCATCCATTGAAATGTTCTTTCATAGTGTATGTAATCATAAACTAACTAAAAGAAACAAAAAAAACATGGTTCCTTTTTAATATATTCAATATTAATTTTTATGGATAGATTTAAAAAAAAATCAAAAATCATCCATTGAAATGCTCTTTTTTGGTGTATGTAATTATAAACTAACTAAAAGAAACAAAAAAAAAATGGTTGTTTTCATAAATATTCAATATTAATTTTTATGCATAGATTTAAAAAAAATCTAGAGTCATCCATTGAAATGTTCTTTTCAAGTGTATGTAATCATAAACTAACTAAAAGAAACAAAAACCAGTAAGGGCGGTATAGTTGAGTATTCTCAACTATATAATACCCTGTACATACACCTATGTTGATAACACGTTAAACATTCACCGACAGCAAAAGCAGTGTACCACGATATGGTTTGTGTATTTGCTAATAGTGAGGCAGGGCTCACAGTGCAATTTTGCCATTAGATGGCGCTTTAGTACGGGGTTTGTTACAAAGCATTGCTGCAAAATTTTAGTGTGTTGGTCTTTGCGGGGAAAGTGGTAGTTTGTTGTATGCAGTTTTAAAAAGGTATGTTATCTGAGTTCGCATATAAAATTTCAGCATTGTATTCTTTATACTTTAGGAGATACAGCAATTTTAAAAAAAAAATGACCTTTTGTTGTGCTCGATGGGCGGGAAGGAATGGGCGTGGCAAAAATTCCTTCAAACTTCATCTAGTGTTCGACCACACGAGACTATCTTCCAAATTTCAAGTCTCTAGCTTTAATAGTTTTCGCAGTGTTAAGTACGGTTTTTGTTACAAATAGGATAAAGCAGTGTTCAAAGCGCAATTTATGCCAAATTTCAACATGTTTGTCTTTGCGTTGTCACACAGCGTTAAAAATGAAAGTTTGTGGTATGCAGTTTTAAAAAGGTATGTTTACTGAGTTTGCATACAAAATTTCAGCATTGTATCTATTATTGTTTAGGAGATACAGCAATTTTAAGAAAACAACTTTTTGAGGGGAAACGAAGGGGAGGGGGAAAAAATGTGGTATGCAGTTTTGTAGAGCTATACATACTGAGTCTACATACTCATTTTCATGTTTCTAACTCATCAGGCTTTCGAGCTACAGCCTTTTGAAAAAATGGGTGGTGCTCGATGGGCGGGAAGGAGTGGGCGTGGCAAAAAATCCTTCAAACTTGATCTAGCGTTTGACCTCACGAGTCTATCCACCAAATTTCAAGTCTCTAGCTCTTATAGTTTTCGAGAACCATTGGTGAGGACGGACGGACGGACGGACGGACGGACAGACAGGGCTATATCAATTCGTCTTGTCATCCTGATCAAGAATATATATACTTTATAGGGTCCCCCTCCCCTCCTTCTATGCGTTACATACAAACCGTCTCAAACAAACTTAATATACCCTGATACACAGTGTGTGTACAGGGTATAAACATGGTTATTTTTAATGATATTCAATAATGATTTTTATGCTTAGATTTTAAAAAATCTAAAACCATCCATTGAAATGTTCTTTTATGGCTTATGTTATCAGAAACTTACTAAAAGAAACAAAAAAAAAACATTGTTCATTTTAAAAATATTCAATATTGATTTTTATGCTAATCGCTATGATTATATAAAAATGAATATATGGGAGAAATTTTTAAAAATTTAAAAAAAAATATCAAAAATCATCCATTTAAAAAAGAGATCAGCTTGTACTAATCTTCTAGAATTTACTTGCTTAGTTAATCATGGTTTTGTGAAACACTGTCAAACCGATGTCATTTATACTGACTTTAGTAAAGCTTTTGACTCGGTTAACCACAATCTGCTCTTGTTCAAATTGTATCTAATGGGTTTTCCTACTAGTCTTCTTCTTTGGATTAAGTCGTATTTAACAGATAGAACTCAGCGGGTCTTATTTAAATCTTCTAGGTCCGATCTTAGTCAAGTTTCCCCCAAGGCAGTCATATTGGTCCTCTTTTGTTCATTCTTTTCATTAATGATCTCCCCTCATCGATTTCATACGCTCGGGTACATATGTACGCCGATGATGTTAAATTGTGTCTTTCTTATAATGAGCCTACCTGTCATGACCTATTACAGGCTGATCTGAACTCACTACAGTCTTGGTGTTTGCTGAATTTGCTTTTGCTCAATTGTTCTAAATGTAAGTATGTATGACTTTTCATCGTAGTAAACCTCATTTGTTTACTTACTCGATTGATAACGTCCAATTAGAACGTGTCTCACTTTTTAACGACCTAGGTGTTCTTTTCGATCCTAAACTCTGTTTCATCCAACATATCTCTACTGTCGTTAATAAGGCGAAAGGTGTTTTTGGATTCATTAAACGCTGGTCTAAGGAATTCAATGACCCTTATATCACCAAACTTCTTTTCACGTCACTTGTACGTCCTATTCTCGAATACTGCTGTTGCGTATGGTCTCCACAATACAAGAAATATCAAGATCGCATTGAATCAGTTCAGAAGCAATTTCTCCTCTTTGCGCTTCGTGGCCTGAATTGGAATCGTAATGTCAGACTACCGTCATACCATGATAGGCTCGCACTTATTGACCTTCCATCTCTGTCCCAACGCAGGATTGTTTTAGGGACGGTTTTTCTTCATAAGCTTGTTGTTGGTTTAATTGACTCTTCAGACCTACTCAATCGGATTTGTTTTAGTGTACCACGACGTACTACCAGAAACTATGTCCCTTTAACTTTGCATAACAACTAACTATGCACTTCATGATGCGTTTCGTGTATTATGTACTAATTATAATAATCTTTATCATGTCCTCTCACCTGAAATTTCTCTCTCGACACTTAACTCAAACATTCTGCACAACCTACATGGAACTGAGAACGTACATCGGCTTGGATAGTCGTTCTGGATGGTCGGATTGCGCTCTTCAGAATTTAAGTCTCTGACCACAAATGGCAGTGAGCAGGGCATAGCCTGTATTATGCAAATAAATTTCCCCCCACCGGGTCAGAGACTTCTTAGAATTAATTTATCATTTTGCTTTTTTTTATCTTCTTATTAATGAAGTTTTTTTTAAATTAATTATTTTGTATTTGTTATATTATATGTATTTTTCTTTATATTATATTATTATTTTGCTTTTTTTTTCTCTTCTCCATAAATGAAGTTTTTTTTTCCAATTTTATATTTATTTTGTAATTTTTATATTATTTTTATATTTTATTGATATATATAATTTTATTATTTTTTTGTTTTTTTATACATTTTTTTTGTATTTTTATCTAACTATTACTTAAATAACAGACGTTTGTTATTAAATAAATAAATGCTCTTTTTTAGTGAATCTAATCATAAACTAAGTAAAAGAAACGAAAAAAAAATGGTTCCTTTTAAAGATATTCAACTTTGATTTTTATTTATGGATTTAAAAAAGAATTTAAAATCATCCATTGAAATGTTCTTTTTTAGTGTATGTACTCATAAACTAACTAAAAGAAACAAAAAACATGGTTCATTTTACAAATATTCAATATTGATTTCTATGCATAGATTTAAAAAAATCTAAATTCATCCTTTGAATATTGTTTTATAGTGAATGTAATCATAAACTAAATAAAAGAAACAAAAAATATGGTTGTTTTTAAAAATATTCAATATTGATTTTCATGCAAAGATTTATAAAAAAACCAAAAATCATCCATTGAAATGTTCTTTTGTAGTGTATGTAATTATAAACTAACTAAAAGAAAGAAATATATTTTCCTTTTTAAAAATATTCAGGGCTAAAATTATATAAAGATGAGTAAATGGTTGAAATTTTTCAAAATTTATAAAAAAAATCAAAAATCATCCATTTAAAAGCTCTTTTTTAATGAATGTAATCATAAACTAACTAAAAGAAACAAAAAAACATGGTCCTTTTGAAATATATTCAATATTGATTTTCATGCATAATTTAAAAAAAAATTGTAATCATCCATTGAAATGTTCTTTTGTAGTGTAAATCACCATAAACTAACTAAAAGATAAACTAACTGAAGATATTCAATATTGATTTTTATGCTAAGGCTGAAGAATATATAAAAACCAGCAAGGGCGGCATAGTAGAGTATTCTCAACTATATAATACCCTGTGCACACACACCTATGTTTATGACATGTTAAACTTTCGCCGACAGCCAAAGCAGTGTACCACGATATGGATTGTGTATTTGGTAAGGTAAGGCAGGGCTCAGAGCGCAATGTTGCCATTAGATGGCGCTTTAGTACGGATTTTGTTACAAAGCATTGCTGCAAAATTTTAGTTTGTTGGTATGCAGTTTTAAAGAGGTATGTTAACTGAGTTAGCATACAAAATTTCAGCATTGTATTTTTTATACATTAGGAGATACAGCAATTTTAAGAAAATCCAGTAAGGACGCTATCTTCAGCAAGGCTGAAGCTATAATACTTTTCACATTGTGTCACTATAATAAAACATATAGTTTTCATGCCTCCCTAACAACATAACTGTAAGGTTTCAAGTCAACTAAAACAAAAACAAAAAAGTTTTCCATACAACGGGTCAAGTTTGGCTATAAGTGGGCGTGGCCATACCCACTTTTGGTCAAAGTAGTGTTCATGCCTCCCTAACAACATAACTGTAAGGTTTCAAGTCAATTGGTTAAAAAACAAAAAAGTTTTCCATACAACGGTTCAAGTTTCGCTATAAGTGGGCATGGCTACGCCCACTTTTGGTCAAAATTGTTTTCATTCCTCCCTAAGAACATAACTGTAAAGTTTCAAGTCAATTGGTTAAAAAACAAAAAAGTTTTCCATACAACGACATGAATCTTGCTTCTCTTCCTCTTCTTCATTTTGTATGGCAGGTATCAGATCAAGTGCCCGATCTCAATGAAACTTTCAGGCATTTAGACTACATAAAACTACTATGTTTAAAATTTCAGCCCTCTATCTTACAAGACAATAAAAATTTTCATACAATGAATCAAGTTTTGTTTAGTTTAGTTCTTCTTTTTGTATGGGGACTAACAGTTCCAATGGTCCGATATGGCTGGATCCGACAAATGAGTTGATTGCACAAATAAGAAGTGTCTGTGCAAAATTTCAGCTCGATATCTTAAGAACTGTGGGAGGAGATTGCATAAATACAGGCAGACGGACGGACAGACGCACATGGCTAAATCAACTCGTCTTGTTGTCCTGATCAAAAATATATATACTTTATATAGTCGCATGTGATTATTTCTATGAGTTACAAACTTCAGCACAAACTTATAATACTATTCACTAACGTGAAGAGTATAATGACCTTTGGTTGTGCTCGATGGGCGGGAAGGAATGGGCGTGGCAAAAATTCGTTTAAACATGATCTAGTGTTCGCCACACGAGTCTATCTTCCGAATTTCAAGTCTCTAGCTCTTATAGTTTTCGAGAACCATTGGTGAGGATGGACGGACGGACAGACAGGGCTATATCAATTCGTCTTGTTATCCTGATCAAGAATATATATACTTTATAGGGTCCCCCTCGCCTTCTTCTATGCGTTACATACAAACCGTCTCAAACACAGTGTGTGCACAGGGTATAATGAATAAATGGGAGAAATTTAAAACATTTTTTTTTTAAATCAATAATCCATAAAAAAAATCGTTCTTTTTAAAAATATTCAATATTAATTTGTATGCATAGATTTAAAAAAAAATCTAAACATATACATTGAAATATTCTTTTGTAGTGTATGTACTCATAAACTTACTAAAAGAAACAGAAAAACCCGGTTCATTTTAAAAAATATTTAATATTTATTCTTATGCTCAGCGCTGAAAAAATACAAAAATTAATATATGGGAGAAATTTTTAAAAATTTAAAAAAAAAAATTAAAAAATCATCCATTGAAATGTTCTTTTGTAGTGTATGTCATCATAAACTAACTAAAAGAAACAAAATAACATGGTTGTTTTTAAAGATATTCAATAGTGATTTTTATGCATAGATTTAAAAAAAAAAAAATCTAAAGTCATCAATTGAAATATTCTTTTATAGTGAATGTACTCACAAACTAACTAAAACAAACAAAAAACACTCATTTTACAAATATTCAATATTGATTTCATGCACAGATTAAAAAAAAATCTAAAACCATCCATTAAAATATTTTTTTATATTGTATATAATCACAAACTAACTAAAAGAAACAAAAAAACATGGTTCATTTTAAAAAATATTAAGTATTGATTTTTATGCTCAGCGCTGAGAAAATACAAAAATTAATATATGGGAGAAATTTTTAAAAATTTTAGAAAAAATTAAAAATCATCCACTGAAATGCTCTTCTTTAGTGAATGTAATCATAAGCTAATTAAAAAAACATGTTTCCTTTTTAAGATATTCAATATTGATTTTTATGCATAGATTTAAAAAAAATCTAAAATCATCTATTGAAATGTTCTTTTGTAGTGTATGTCATTATAAACTAACTAAAAGAAACAAAAAAAAAAACATGGTTCTTTTTAAAGATATTCAATATTAATTTTTATGCATAGATTTAAAAAAAAAAATCTCAAATCATCCATTGAATGTTCTTTTGTAGTGTATGTAAGTATTAACTAACTAAAAGAAACAAAAAAATCATGGTTCCTTTTAAAAATATTCAATATTAATTTTTATGCATACATTTAAAATCAAATCAAAAATCATTCATTTAAATGCTCGTTTTTAGTGAATGTGGTCAGAAAGTAATTTAAAGAAACAAAAAAAAAAACATGGTTCCTTTTTAAGATATTCAATATTGATTTTTACGCATAGATTTAAAAAAAATCTAAAATCATCCGTTGAAATGTTCTTTTTTACATCCGTCTCAAACAAACTTCATATACCCTAATACACAGTGTGTGTACAAGGTATAATGAATAAATGGGAGAAATTTAAAAAAAAATTTTTTAACATTCAATAATCATCCATTGAAGTTCTTTTTTTTAGTGAATGTAATCATAAACTAATTAAAAGAAACAAAAAACATGGTTCCTTTTAAAGCTATTCAATATTGATATTTATGCATCGATTTAAAAAAAAATCTAAAGTTTCAAGTCAATTGGTTAAAAAACAAAAAGGTTTTTCATACAACGGGTCAATTTTAGCTATCAGTGGACGTGGCCATGCCCACTTTTGGTCAAAATAGTTTTCATTCCTCCATAAGAACATAACTGTAAGGTTTCAAGTCAATTTGTTAAAAAACAAAAAAGTTTTCCATACAACGGGTCAAGTTTCAGTATAAGTGGGCGTAGCCATGCCCACTTTTGGTCAAAATAGTTTTCATTCCTCCCTAAGAATATAACTGTAAAATTTCAAGTCAATTGGTTAAAAAACAAAAAAGTTTTCCATACAACGGGTCAATTTTCGCTATATGATTTAAAAAAAATTTCATACTCTCGGGTACTTATGTACGCCGATGATGTTAAATTGTGTCTTTCTTATAATGAGCCTACCTGTCATGACCTATTACAGGCTGATCTGAACTCACTACAGTCTTGGTGTTTGCTGAATTTGCTTTTGCTCAATTGTTCTAAATGTAAGTATGTATGACTTTTCATCGTAGTAAACCTCATTTGTTTACTTACTCGATTGATAACGTCCAATTAGAACGTGTCTCACTTTTTAACGACCTAGGTGTTCTTTTCGATCCTAAACTCTGTTTCATCCAACATATCTCTACTGTCGTTAATAAGGCGAAACGTGTTTTTGGATTCATTAAACGCTGGTCTAAAGAATTCAATGACCCTTATATCACCAAACTTCTTTTCACGTCACTTGTACGTCCTATTCTCGAATACTGCTGTTGCGTATGGTCTCCACAATACAAGAAATATCAAGATCGCATTGAATCAGTTCAGAAGCAATTTCTCCTCTTTGCGCTTCGTGGCCTGAATTGGAATCGTAATGTCAGACTACCGTCATACCATGATAGGCTCGCACTTATTGACCTTCCATCTCTGTCCCAACGCAGGATTGTTTTAGGGACGGTTTTTCTTCATAAGCTTGTTGTTGGTTTAATTGACTCTTCAGACCTACTCAATCGGATTTGTTTTAGTGTACCACGACGTACTACCAGAAACTATGTCCCTTTAACTTTGCATAGATGCACAACTAACTATGCACTTCATGATGCGTTTCGTGTATTATGTACTAATTATAATAATCTTTATCATGTCCTCTCACCTGAAATTTCTCTCTCGACACTTAACTCAAACATTCTGCACAACCTACATGGAACTGAGAACGTACATCGGCTTGGATAGTCGTTCTGGATGGTCGGATTGCGCTCTTCAGAATTTAAGTCTCTGACCACAAATGGCAGTGAGCAGGGCATAGCCTGTATTATGCAAATAAATTTCCCCCCACCGGGTCAGAGACTTCTTAGAATTAATTTATCATTTTGCTTTTTTTTATCTTCTTATTAATGAAGTTTTTTTTAAATTAATTATTTTGTATTTGTTATATTATATGTATTTTTCTTTATATTATATTATTATTTTGCTTTTTTTTTCTCTTCTCCATAAATGAAGTTTTTTTTTCCAATTTTATATTTATTTTGTAATTTTTATATTATTTTTATATTTTATTGATATATATAATTTTATTATTTTTTTGTTTTTTTATACATTTTTTTTGTATTTTTATCTAACTATTACTTAAATAACAGACATTTGTTATTAAATAAATAAATGCTCTTTTTTAGTGAATCTAATCATAAACTAAGTAAAAGAAACGAAAAAAAAATGGTTCCTTTTAAAGATATTCAACTTTGATTTTTATTTATGGATTTAAAAAAGAATTTAAAATCATCCATTGAAATGTTCTTTTTTAGTGTATGTACTCATAAACTAACTAAAAGAAACAAAAAACATGGTTCATTTTACAAATATTCAATATTGATTTCTATGCATAGATTTAAAAAAATCTAAATTCATCCATTGAATATTGTTTTATAGTGAATGTAATCATAAACTAAATAAAAGAAACAAAAAATATGGTTGTTTTTAAAAATATTCAATATTGATTTTCATGCAAAGATTTATAAAAAAACCAAAAATCATCCATTGAAATGTTCTTTTGTAGTGTATGTAATTATAAACTAACTAAAAGAAAGAAATATATTTTCCTTTTTAAAAATATTCAGGGCTAAAATTATATAAAGATGAGTAAATGGTTGAAATTTTTCAAAATTTATAAAAAAAAATCAAAAATCATCCATTTAAAAGCTCTTTTTTAATGAATGTAATCATAAACTAACTAAAAGAAACAAAAAAACATGGTCCTTTTGAAATATATTCAATATTGATTTTCATGCATAATTTAAAAAAAAATTGTAATCATCCATTGAAATGTTCTTTTGTATTGTAAATCACCATAAACTAACTAAAATATAAACTAACTAAAGATATTCAATATTGATTTTTATGCTAAGGCTGAAGAATATATAAAAACCAGCAAGGGCGGCATAGTAGAGTATTCTCAACTATATAATACCCTGTGCACACACACCTATGTTAATGACATGTTAAACTTTCGCCGACAGCCAAAGCAGTGTACCACGATATGGATTGTGTATTTGGTAAGGTAAGGCAGGGCTCAGAGCGCAATGTTGCCATTAGATGGCGCTTTAGTACGGATTTTGTTACAAAGCATTGCTGCAAAATTTTAGTTTGTTGGTATGCAGTTTTAAAGAGGTATGTTAACTGAGTTAGCATACAAAATTTCAGCATTGTATTTTTTATACATTAGGAGATACAGCAATTTTAAGAAAATCCAGTAAGGACGCTATCTTCAGCAAGGCTGAAGCTATAATACTTTTCACATTGTGTCACTATAATAAAACATATAGTTTTCATGCCTCCCTAACAACATAACTGTAAGGTTTCAAGTCAACTAAAACAAAAACAAAAAAGTTTTCCATACAACGGGTCAAGTTTGGCTATAAGTGGGCGTGGCCATACCCACTTTTGGTCAAAGTAGTGTTCATGCCTCCCTAACAACATAACTGTAAGGTTTCAAGTCAATTGGTTAAAAAACAAAAAAGTTTTCCATACAACGGTTCAAGTTTCGCTATAAGTGGGCATGGCTACGCCCACTTTTGGTCAAAATTGTTTTCATTCCTCCCTAAGAACATAACTGTAAAGTTTCAAGTCAATTGGTTAAAAAACAAAAAAGTTTTCCATACAACGACATGAATCTTGCTTCTCTTCCTCTTCTTCATTTTGTATGGCAGGTATCAGATCAAGTGCCCGATCTCAATGAAACTTTCAGGCATTTAGACTACATAAAACTACTATGTTTAAAATTTCAGCCCTCTATCTTACAAGACAATAAAAATTTTCATACAATGAATCAAGTTTTGTTTAGTTTAGTTCTTCTTTTTGTATGGGGACTAACAGTTCCAATGGTCCGATATGGCTGGATCCGACAAATGAGTTGATTGCACAAATAAGAAGTGTCTGTGCAAAATTTCAGCTCGATATCTTAAGAACTGTGGGAGGAGATTGCATAAATACATGCAGACGGACGGACAGACGCACATGGCTAAATCAACTCGTCTTGTTGTCCTGATCAAAAATATATATACTTTATATAGTCGCATGTGATTATTTCTATGAGTTACAAACTTCAGCACAAACTTATAATACTATTCACTAACGTGAAGAGTATAATGACCTTTGGTTGTGCTCGATAGGCGGGAAGGAATGGGCGTGGCAAAAATTCGTTTAAACATGATCTAGTGTTCGCCACACGAGTCTATCTTCCGAATTTCAAGTCTCTAGCTCTTATAGTTTTCGAGAACCATTGGTGAGGATGGACGGACGGACAGACAGGGCTATATCAATTCGTCTTGTTATCCTGATCAAGAATATATATACTTTATAGGGTCCCCCTCGCCTTCTTCTATGCGTTACATACAAACCGTCTCAAACACAGTGTGTGCACAGGGTATAATGAATAAATGGGAGAAATTTAAAACATTTTTTTTTTAAATCAATAATCCATAAAAAAAATCGTTCTTTTTAAAAATATTCAATATTAATTTGTATGCATAGATTTAAAAAAAAATCTAAACATATACATTGAAATATTCTTTTGTAGTGTATGTACTCATAAACTTACTAAAAGAAACAGAAAAACCCGGATCATTTTAAAAAATATTTAATATTTATTCTTATGCTCAGCGCTGAAAAAATATAA
The DNA here is from genome assembly GCA_034638295.1 of Phortica okadai. Taxonomy (NCBI): domain Eukaryota; kingdom Metazoa; phylum Arthropoda; class Insecta; order Diptera; family Drosophilidae; genus Phortica; species Phortica okadai. The sequence goes on along the minus strand of CM067851.1, from coordinate 23,497,161 downwards.
AAATTAATATATGGGAGAAATTTTTAAAAATTTAAAAAAAAAAATTAAAAAATCATCCATTGAAATGTTCTTTTGTAGTGTATGTCATCATAAACTAACTAAAAGAAACAAAAAAACATGGTTCTTTTTAAAGATATTCAATAGTGATTTTTATGCATAGATTTAAAAAAAAAAAATCTAAAGTCATCAATTGAAATATTCTTTTATAGTGAATGTACTCACAAACTAACTAAAACAAACAAAAAACACTCATTTTACAAATATTCAATATTGATTTCATGCACAGATTATAAAAAAATCTAAAACCATCCATTAAAATATTTTTTTATATTGTATATAATCACAAACTAACTAAAAGAAACAAAAAAACATGGTTCATTTTAAAAAATATTAAGTATTGATTTTTATGCTCAGCGCTGAGAAAATACAAAAATTAATATATGGGAGAAATTTTTAAAAATTTTAGAAAAAATTAAAAATCATCCACTGAAATGCTCTTCTTTAGTGAATGTAATCATAAGCTAATTAAAAAAACATGTTTCCTTTTTAAGATATTCAATATTGATTTTTATGCATAGATTTAAAAAAAATCTAAAATCATCTATTGAAATGTTCTTTTGTAGTGTATGTCATTATAAACTAACTAAAAGAAACAAAAAAAAAAACATGGTTCTTTTTAAAGATATTCAATATTAATTTTTATGCATAGATTTAAAAAAAAAAATCTCAAATCATCCATTGAATGTTCTTTTGTAGTGTATGTAAGTATTAACTAACTAAAAGAAACAAAAAAATCATGGTTCCTTTTAAAAATATTCAATATTAATTTTTATGCATACATTTAAAATCAAATCAAAAATCATTCATTTAAATGCTCGTTTTTAGTGAATGTGGTCAGAAAGTAATTTAAAGAAACAAAAAAAAACCAGTAAGTGAGCTATTTTCAGCTTTGCTGAAACTTATATACTCTTGCAAGCATTTGAAAAATACGTTTTATAGTTTTGACAATAAGAATCTTATAAGTTTATAAAGATAAAGGGGCGTAACCCCGCCCATTTTCTAAATTTTTTAAAGAATACAATGCAATCATTCTACACTTCATTTTACGATTTTCTATTTCGTCTGCTTATAGATAAATCACATTTTTAAGTTTTTCTCTATATGGGCGGTGCCACGCCCTTATGTCCGATTCTTATGAAACTTTGTAATATGGTCCAGGATTCCTAAAAACGCGCAACTGCAAGGTTTCATTTGTTTATAGTTGAAAACAAAAAAGTTTTTCTAACAAAAACCGAATTTTTAACCGATTGTTCCTATGGGAGCTATATGTTATATTTGTCCGATCTTCACCAATTTTGCAGTGAGTCTTAATTTACGTCCGAGATGTTCTTCTTCAAAAAATTGGGGCGATAACTTGAAAAACAAAGAGTTTACTGAGCAAAAACCTCAATTATGACCGATCGTTCCTATGGCAGCGATATGCTATAGTATTCCGATCAGGCTGGTTTCTATATATTAACTGCCTGCAATGAAAAGAAAATTTTCTGCGTTTAAATTTTTTTGCTAACTTCAAAACTCTGGGAGGAAATCGCATTGAAACAGACAGAAGGACAGACGGACAGACAGACAGACAGACAGACGGACATGGCTATCTGAACTCGTCTCGTCGAGCTGATCAAGAATATATATACTTTATATAGTCGGAGATGTCTCCTTCTCTGCGTTGCAAACTTCACGACAAAGTTAATATACTCTTGCAAGAGTATAAAAACATGGTTCCTTTTTAAGATATTCAATATTGACTTTTACGCATAGATTTAAAAAAAATCTAAAATCATCCGTTGAAATGTTCTTTTTTACATCCGTCTCAAACAAACTTCATATACCCTAATACACAGTGTGTGTACAAGGTATAATGAATAAATGGGAGAAATTTAAAAAAAAATTTTTTAACATTCAATAATCATCCATTGAAGTTCTTTTTTTTAGTGAATGTAATCATAAACTAATTAAAAGAAACAAAAAACATGGTTCCTTTTAAAGCTATTCAATATTGATATTTATGCATCGATTTAAAAAAAAATCTAAAGTTTCTAGTCAATTGGTTAAAAAACAAAAAGGTTTTTCATACAACGGGTCAATTTTAGCTATCAGTGGACGTGGCCATGCCCACTTTTGGTCAAAATAGTTTTCATTCCTCCATAAGAACATAACTGTAAGGTTTCAAGTCAATTGGTTAAAAAACAAAAAAGTTTTCCATACAACGGGTCAAGTTTCAGTATAAGTGGGCGTAGCCATGCCCACTTTTGGTCAAAATAGTTTTCATTCCTCCCTAAGAATATAACTGTAAAATTTCAAGTCAATTGGTTAAAAAACAAAAAAGTTTTCCATACAACGGGACAATTTTCGCTATATGATTTAAAAAAAATTTCATACTCTCGGGTACTTATGTACGCCGATGATGTTAAATTATGTCTTTCTTATAATGAGCCTACCTGTCATGACCTATTACAGGCTGATCTGAACTCACTACAGTCTTGGTGTTTGCTGAATTTGCTTTTGCTCAATTGTTCTAAATGTAAGTATGTATGACTTTTCATCGTAGTAAACCTCATTTGTTTACTTACTCGATTGATAACGTCCAATTAGAACGTGTCTCACTTTTTAACGACCTAGGTGTTCTTTTCGATCCTAAACTCTGTTTCATCCAACATATCTCTACTGTCGTTAATAAGGCGAAACGTGTTTTTGGATTCATTAAACGCTGGTCTAAAGAATTCAATGACCCTTATATCACCAAACTTCTTTTCACGTCACTTGTACGTCCTATTCTCGAATACTGCTGTTGCGTATGGTCTCCACAATACAAGAAATATCAAGATCGCATTGAATCAGTACAGAAGCAATTTCTCCTCTTTGCGCTTCGTGGCCTGAATTGGAATCGTAATGTCAGACTACCGTCATACCATGATAGGCTCGCACTTATTGACCTTCCATCTCTGTCCCAACGCAGGATTGTTTTAGGGACGGTTTTTCTTCATAAGCTTGTTGTTGGTTTAATTGACTCTTCAGACCTACTCAATCGGATTTGTTTTAGTGTACCACGACGTACTACCAGAAACTATGTCCCTTTAACTTTGCATAGATGCACAACTAACTATGCACTTCATGATGCGTTTCGTGTATTATGTACTAATTATAATAATCTTTATCACGTCCTCTCACCTGAAATTTCTATCTCGACACTTAACTCAAAAATTCTGCACTACCTACATGGAACTGAGAACGTCAGTTTGCTTTTTTTTTTTATCTTCTTATTAATGAAGTTTTTTTAAATTAATTATTTTGTATTTGTTATATTATATGTATTTTTTTTTATATTATATTATTATTTTGCTTTTTTTTCTCTTCTCCATGAATGAAGTTTTTTTTTTCCAATTTTATAATTATTTTGTTATTTTTATATTATTTTTATATTTTATTGATATATATAATTTTATTATTTTTTTGTTTTTATTTTATAAATTTTTCTTGTATTTTTATCTACCTATTACTTAAATAACAGATATTTGTTATTAAATAAATGAATAAATAAATGCTCTTTTTTAGTGAATCTAATCATAAACTAAGTAAAAGAAACGAAAAAAAAAATGGTTCCTTTCAAAAATATTCAATATTGATTTCTATGCATAGATTTAAAAAAGAATTTAAAATCATCCATTGAAATGTTCTTTTTTAGTGTATGTACTCATAAAGTAACTAAAAGAAACAAAAAACATGGTTCATTTTACAAATATTCAATATTGATTTCTATGCATAGATTTAAAAAAAATCTAAAATCATCCATTGAATATTCTTTTATAGTGAATGTAATCATAAACTAAATAAAAGAAACAAAAAATATGGTTGTTTTTAAAAATATTCAATATTGATTTTCATGCAAAGATTTATAAAAAAACAAAAATCATCCATTGAAATGTTCTTTTGTAGTGTATGTTATTATAAACTAACTAAAAGAAAGAAATATATTTTCCTTTTTAAAAATATTCAGGGCTAAAAATATATAAAGATGAGTAAATGGGTGAAATTTTTCAAAATTTATAAAAAAAAATCAAAAATCATCCATTGAAAAGCTCTTTTTTAATGAATGTAATCATAAACTAACTAAAAGAAACAAAAAAACATGGTTCTTTTGAAATATATTCAATATTGATTTTCATGCATAATTTAAAAAAAAAATTTTAATCATCCATTGAAATGTTCTTTTGTATTGTAAATCACCATAAACTAACTAAAAGATAAACTAACTAAAGATATTCAATATTGATTTTTATGCTAAGGCTGAAGAATATATAAAAACAGGCAAGGGCGGCATAGTAGAGTATTCTCAACTATATAATACCCTGTACACACATACCTATGTTTATGACATGTTAAACTTTCGCCGACAGCCAAAGCAGTGTACCACGTTATGGATTGTATATTTGGTAAGGTAAGGCAGGGCTCAATGTTGGATTTTGTTACAAAGCATTGCTGCAAAATTTTAGTTTGTTGGTATGCAGTTTTAAAGAGGTATGTTAACAGAGTAAGCATACAAAATTTCAGCATTTTGGTTAAAAAACAAAAAAGTTTTCCAAACAACGGGTCAAGTTTGGCTATAAAAGGGCGTGGCCATACCCACTTTTAGTCAAAGTAGTTTTCGTGCGTCCCTAACAACATAACTGTAAGGTTTCAAGTCAATTGGTTAAAAAACAAAACAATTTTCCATACAACGGTTCAAGTTTCGCTATAAGTGGGCATGGCTACGCCCACTTTTGGTCAAAATAGTTTTCATTCCTCCCTAAGAACATAACTGTAAAGTTTCAAGTCAATTGGTTAAAAACAAAAAAAATGTCTTCTCGTCCTCTTCTTCATTTTGTATGGGAGCTACCAGTTCCAGTTTCCTTTCAATGAAACTTTCAGGCATTTAGTCGGACTATGTAAAACTACTATGTTTAAAATTTCAGCACTCTGTCGTACAAAACAAAAAAGTTTTCCATACAACGATTCAAGTTTTGTTCACTTTTCTTCTTCTTTTCGTATGGGATCTACCTGTTCCAATAATCCGATCATGCTGGTTCCGACGAATGATTCATCGTAATAAATTCTAAGACTCTGTGCAAAGTTTCAGCATGATAGCTTCAAAACTGAGGGATTAGTTTGCATTAATACAGACAGACCGACAGACAGACGGACATGACTAAATCAACTCGTCTTGTCGTCCTGATCAAGAATATATATACTTTATATAGTCGGAAATTAATATTTCGATCTGTTACAAGATTGCACAAATAAGAAGTGTCTGTGCAAAATTTCAGGTCGATATCTTAAAAACTGTGGGAGGAGATTGCATAAATACAGGCAGACGGACGGACAGACTCACATGGCTAAATCAACTCGTCTTATTGTCCTGATCAAAAATATATATACTTTATATAGTCGCATGTGATTATTTCTATGAGTTACAAACTTCAGCACAAACTTATAATACTATTCACTAACGTGAAGAGTATAATGACCTTTGGTTGTACTCGATGGGCGGGAAGGAATGAGCGTGGCAAAAATTCCTTTAAACATGATCTAGTGTTCGCCACACGTTTATCGTCCGAATTTCAAGTCTTTAGCTCTTATAGTTTTCGAGAACCATTGGTGAGGATGGACGAACGGACAGACAGGGCTATATCAATTCGTCTTGTTATCCTGATCAAGAATATATATACTTTATAGGGTCCCCCTCGCCTTCTTCTATGAGTTACCTACAAACCGTCTCAAACACCGTGTGTGCACAGGGTATAATGAATAAATGGAAGAAATTTAAAACATTTTTTTTTAAATCAATAATCCATAAAAAAAAATCGTTCTTTTTAAAAATATTCAATATTAATTTGTATGCATAGATTTAAAAAAAAAAAATCTAAACTTATACATTAATATATTCTTTTTTAATAAACAGAAAAACCCGGTTCATTTTAAAAAATATTTAATATTTATTTTTATGCTCAGCGCTGAAAAAATATAAAAATTAATATATGGGAGAAATTTTTAAAAATTTAAAAAAAAAAAAATTAAAAAATCATCCATTGAAATGTTCTTTTGTAGTGTATGTCATCATAAACTAACTAAAAGAAACAAAAAAACATGGTTCTTTTTAAAGATATTCAATAGTGATTTTTATGCATAGATTTAAAAAAAAAAATCTAAAGTCATCAATTGAAATATTCTTTTATACTGAATGTTATCATAAACCAACTAAAAGAAACAAAAAAACATGGTTCATTTCAAAAATATTCAATACTGATTTTTCTGCTCAGCGCTAAGAATATATAAAAATTAATATATGGGAGAAATTTTTAAAAATTAAAAAAAAATTAAAAATCATCCACTGAAATGTTGTTTTGTAGTGTCATAAACTAACTAAAGAAAACAAAAAAAACATGGTTCCTTTTAAAAATATTCAAATTTAATTTTTATGAACAGATTTAAAAAAAAATTTTAAATCATCATAAACTAAACTAAAAACTAAAAGAAACAAAAAAACATGGTTCGTATTTCAAATATTCAATAATGATTTTTATTCATAGATTTTAAAAAATCTAAAACCATCCATTGAAATATTCTTTTATAGTTTATAACAAAGGAAATAAACAAAAAAACATGGTTCGTTTTAAAAATATTCAATATTAATTTTTATGCATAGATTTAAAAAATATCAAATCATCCATTGAAATGTTATTTTGTAAGGTATGTAATCATAAACTAACTAAAAGAAACAAAAAAACATGGTTCCTTTTACAAATATTCAATATTGATTTGTATGCAAAGATTTAAAAAAAAACTAAAATCATCCATTAAAATATTCTTTTATAGTGAATGTACTCATAAACTAACTAAAAGAAACAAAAAACATGGTTCATCTTACAAATATTGAATATTGATTTTTATGCATAGATTTAAAAAAAAACCGAAATCATCTATTGAAATGTTATTTTGTAGTGTATGTCGTCATAAACTAACTAAATGAAACAAAAAAACATGGTTCTTTTTAAAGATATTCAATATGCATAGATTTAAAAAAAAATCTAAAATCATTCATTAAAATGTTCTTTTCTAGTGATTGTAATCATAAACTAACTAACCGAAACAAAAAAAACATGGTTCCTTTTAAAATATTCAATTTTAATTTTTGTGCATATATTGTACTTTTGTAGTGTATGTTATCATAAACTAACTAAAAGAAACAAAAAATCATGGTTCCTTTTTAAAAATATTCAATTTATTTTTAATGCATAGATTTAAAAAAAATCTAAAATCATCCACTGAAATGTTATTTTGTAATGTTTGTAATCATAAACAAACTAACAGAATAAAAAACAGTAAGGGCGGTATAGTCGAGTATACTCGACAAAATAAACCCTGCACGAATGGTAGGCGGTGCCACTCCCTTAATCTACAAAAACAAATTGATCTGACGTTGCCTATTTAAATAGTGTTGAAAATATCAAGAAAATCGGTCAAAAAATTTAATTTTGTTGGCCTCTGAGGGGTAGCCACCAAAGAGAGGGGAAATTTGTGGTAGGCAGTTTTTAAGATGTATTATTTGTTAGCTTTTTTTAAGAAAGAATACTAGGAGTGGAGAAATTAAGGGGAGGGGGTAAAATTGTGGTTTGCTGTTTTGTAGAGTTACTCATTCTGAGTCTACATACCGACTTTCATTTTTCTAACTCTTTGGATGTTTGAGTTATAGCATTTTCAAAAAGAGGGTGGTGCTGAATGGTCGGCAAGGAGTGGGCGTGGAACAAAACCATTCAAACTTGATCTGCTGCCGAGCATCACGAGTCTACCCTCCAAATTCAAGTCTCTAGCTATTATAGTTTCTGAGAACCATTAGTTAGGACAGAGGACGAACGGACAGACGGAGAGACGGACAGTCACTCGGACGTGGCTTAATCAATTTCTCTTGTCGTCCCGATCAAGAATATATATACTTTATGGGGTCCCCCTCCCCTCCTTAAAAGCGTTACACACATTTGGCTTTTGCACAAACACCCTATGATAACCCAGTATGTGTACAGGGTATAAACATGGTTCCTTTTAAATGTATTCAATATTAAATTTTTTTGCATAGATTTAAAAAGAAAAACAAAAACCATCCATTGAAATGCACTTTTGTAGTGTTTGTAATCATAAACTTATTAAATGAAACAAAAAACATGGTTCCTTTTAAAATATTCAATATTATATTTTATGCATAGATTTAAAAAAAAATAAAATACATCGATTGAAATGCTCTTTTAGAGTGAATATAATAATAAACTAACTAAAAGAAACAAAAAACCATAGTTCCTTTTAAAAATATTCAATATTAATTTTTATGCATCGATTTTAAAAAATCTAAAGTCATCCATTAAAATGTGCTTTTGTAGTGTATGTAATCATAAACTAAGTAAAAGAAACAAAAAATCATGGTTCCTTTTAAAAAATATTCAATTTTAATTTTTATGCATAAATTTAAAAAAAATATAAAATAGTCCTTTGAAATGTTCTTTTGAAGTGTATGTAATCATAAACTAACTAAAGGAAACAAAACCAGTAATGACGCTAACCGTACCGGAGATATGCAATTTATTGAGTTTTGGTAAAAGTGGTCGTAACCATTCCCATTTTTTTCAAAATAGTTTTAATGCCTCCCCAAGAACATAACTGTGAAGTTTCATGTCAATTGGTTAAGAAACAAAAAAGTTTTCCATACAACGACATGAATATTGCTTTTCTTCCTCTTCTTCATTTTGTATGGCAGGTACCAGTTCCAGTTGCCCGATCTCAATGAAACTTTCAGGCATTATGTCGGACTATGTTAAACTACTATGTTTGAAATTTCAGCCCTCTATGTTCCAAAACAAAAAAGTTTTCCATATATCGATTCAAATTTGTTTTTCTTCTTCATTTCGTATGGGGGCCTGGTAGCCCTGGTAGCCAATAATCCGATATGGCCGGTTCCGACCAATGATTTGACCACACTTTAGAGAAGACTCTGTGCAAAATTTCAGCTCGATATCTTCAAAACTGTGGGAGGAGATAGCATATTCACAGACAGACGCACAGACGGACATGGCTACATCAACTCGTCTTGTCGAGCTGATCAACAATATATATACTTTATGGGGCCCCCCTCCCCTCCTTCTTGCTGTTACAAACTTCATGACAAAGTTATAATACTATTCACTTGCATGAAGAGTATAACGAAAAATCATCTATTCAAATGAACTTTTTTAGTGAACTTTATCATAAACTTACTAAAAGAAACAAAAAAACATGGGTGCTTTTAAAACACTAATATTAATGTTTTTGCATAGATTTAAAAAAAATCTAAAATCATCAATTGGAATGCTCTTTTTTGGTGTATGTAATTATAAACTAACTAAAAGAAACAAAAAAAAAAAAAAGTGGTTGTTTTCATAAATATTCAATATTAATTTTTATGCATAAATTTAAAAAAAAATCTAGAAACTAACTAAAAGAAACAAAAAACATGGTTCATTTTACAAATATTGAATATTGATTTTTATGCATAAATTTAAAAAAAAATCTGAAATCATCTATTGAAATTTTCTTTTGTAGTGTATGTCATCATAAACTAACTAAAAGAAACAAAAAAACATGGTTCTTTTTAAAGATATTCAATATGCATAGATTCAAAAAAAAATCTAAAATCATCCATTGAAATGCTCTTTTTTGGTGTATGTAAATATAAACTAACTAAAAGAAACAAAAAAAAACATGGTTGTTTTCATAAATATTCAATATTAATTTTTATGCATAGATTTAAAAAAAATCTAGGAACTAACTAAAAGAAACAAAAAACAAAAAAACATGGTTAATTTTAAAAATATTCAATACTGATTTTTATGCAACGATTTAAAAAAAATCTAAAATCATCTATTGAAATGTTCTTTTGTAGTGTATGTTATCATAAACCAACTAAAAGAAACAAAAAAACATGGTTCATTTTAAAAATATTCAATACTGATTTTTATGCTCAGCGCTAAGAATATATAAAAATTAATATATGGGAGAAATTTTTAAAAATTTTAGAAAAAAATAAAAATCATCCACTGAAATGCTCGTTTTTAGTGAATGTAATCATAAGCTAACTTATTAAAGGAAAAAACAAACATGGTTCCTTTTTAAGATATTCAATATTGATTTTTATGCATGATTTAAAAAAAAATCTCAAATCATCCATTGGATGTTCTTTTGTAGTGTATGTAACCATAAACTAAGTAAAAAAAAAAAAACATGGTTCGTTTTACAAATATTCAATATAGATTTTTATGCATAGATTTAAAAAAAAATCTCAAATCATCCATTGAAATGTTATTTTGTAAGGTATGTAATCATAAACTAACTAAAAGAAACAAAAAAACATGGTTGCTTTTATAAATATTCAATATTGATTTGTATGCAAAGATTTAAAAAAAAACTAAATTCATCCATTAAAATATTCTTTTATAGTGAAAGTACTCATAAACTAACTGAAAGAAACAAAAAAGCATGGTTCATTTTACAAATATTGAATATTAATTTTAATGCATAGATTTAAAAAAAAACCGAAATCATCTATTGAAATGTTATTTTGTAGTGTATGTCGTCATAAACTAACTAAATGAAACAAAAAAACATGGTTCTTTTTAAAGATATTCAATATGCATAGATTTAAAAAAAAAATCTAAAATCATTCATTGAAGTGTTCTTTTCTAGTGATTGTAATCATAAACTAACTAACCGAAACAAAAAAAACATGGTTCCTTTTAAAATATTCAATTTTAATTTTTGTGCATATATTGTACTTTTGTAGTGTATGTAATCATAAACTAACTAAAAGAAACAAAAAATCAAGGTTCCTTTTTAAAAATATTCAATTTATTTTTAATGAATAGATTTTAAAACCAGTAAGGGCGGTATAGTCGAGTATACTCGACAATATAATACCCTGCACACATGGTAGGCGTTGCCACACCCTCAATCTACAAAAACATATTGATCTGACGTCGCCTATTCAAATAGTGTTCAAAATATCAAGAAAATCGGTCAAAAAATGTGGATTTTACGAAAAATTTAAGTTTGTCGGCCTCTGAGGGGTAGCCATCAATGAGGGGGGAAGTTTGTGGTAAGCAGTTTTTAAGATGTGTTATCACTGAGCTTGTATACAAATTTTCAGGGTCGTACCTTTGTTAGTTTTGGAGATACAGCAAATTTAAGAAAAGAACTGGGGGAGGGGAAATGAAGAGGAGGGGGAAAAATTGTGGTATGCAGTTTTGTAGAGCTACTTATACTGAGACTACATACCGACTTTCATTTTTCTATCTCTTTGAATGTTCGAGTTATAGCATTTTAAAAAAGTGGGTGGTGCTGGATGGGCGGGAAGGAGTGGGCGTGGCACAAAACCGTTCAAACTTGATCTGCTGCCGAGCATCACGAGTCTACCCACCAAATTTCAAGTCTCTAGCTATTATAGTTTCTGAGAACCATTGGTGAATACGGACGGACAGACGGACGGACATGGCTTAATCAATTTCTCTTGTCGTCCTGATCAAGAATATATATACTTTATAGGGTCCCCCTGCCCTCCTTCTGTGCGTTACATACATTTCGCTCAAACAAACACAATATACCCTGATACACAGTATGTGTACAGGGTATAAAAATCTAAAATCATCCACTGAAATGTTATTTCGTAATGTTTGTAATCATAAACAAACTAACAGAATAAAAAACAGTAAGGGCGGTATAGTCGAGTATACTCGACAATATAAACCCTGCACGAATGGTAGACGGTGCCACTCCCTCAATCTACAAAAACAAATTGATCTGACGTTGCCTATTTAAATAGTGTTGAAAATATCAAGAAAATCGGTCAAAAAATTTAATTTTGTTGGCCTCTGAGGGGTAGCCATCAAAGAGAGGGGAAATTTGTGGTATGCAGTTTTTAAGATGTATTATTTGTTAGCTTTTTTTAAGAAAGAATACTAGGAGTGGAGAAATTAAGGGGAGGGGGTAAAATTGTGGTTTGCTGTTTTGTAGAGTCTACATACCGACTTTCATTTTTCTAACTATTGGATTTGTGAGTTATAGCATATTCAAAAAGAGGGTGGTGCTGAATGGGCGGCAAGGAGTGGGCGTGGAACAAAACCATTCAAACTTGATCTGCTGCCGAGCATCACGAGTCTACCCTCCAAATTCAAGTCTCTAGCTATTATAGTTTCTGAGAAGCATTAGTTAGGACGGACGGACAGACGGAGAGATGGACAGTCACTCGGACGTGGCTTAATCAATTTCTCTTGTCGTCCCGATCAAGAATATATATACTTTATGGGGTCCCCCTCCCCTCCTTAAAAGCGTTACACACATTTGGCTTTTGCACAAACACCCTATGATAACCCAGTATGTGTACAGGGTATAAACATGGTTCCTTTTAAATGTATTCAATATTAAATTTTTTGCATAGATTTAAAAAGAAAAACAAAAACCATCCATTGAAATGCACTTTTGTAGTGTTTGTAATCATAAACTTATTAAATGAAACAAAAAACATGGTTCCTTTTAAAATATTCAATATTATATTTTATGCATAGATTTAAAAAAAAATAAAATACATCGATTGAAATGCTCTTTTAGAGTGAATATAATAATAAACTAACTAAAAGAAACAAAAAACCATAGTTCCTTTTAAAAATATTCAATATTAATTTTTATGCATCGATTTTAAAAAATCTAAAGTCATCCATTAAAATGTGCTTTTGTAGTGTATGTAATCATAAACTAAGTAAAAGAAACAAAAAATCATGGTTCCTTTTAAAAAATATTCAATTTTAATTTTTATGCATAAATTTAAAAAATATATAAAATAGTCCTTTGAAATGTTCTTTTGAAGTGTATGTAATCATAAACTAACTAAAGGAAACAAAACCAGTAATGACGCTAACCGTACCGGAGATATGCAATTTATTGAGTTTTGGTAAAAGTGGTCGTAACCATTCCCATTTTTTTCAAAATAGTTTTAATGCCTCCCCAAGAACATAACTGTGAAGTTTCATGTCAATTGGTTAAGAAACAAAAAAGTTTTCCATACAACGACGTGAATATTGCTTCTCTTCCTCTTCTTCATTTTGTATGGCAGGTACCAGTTCCAGTTGCCCGATCTCAATGAAACTTTCAGGCATTTAATCGAACCATATAAAACTACTAAGTTTAAAATTTCAGCCTCCTATCATACAAAACAAAAAAGTTTTCCATACAACGACGTTAAATCTTAAATTCTCTTCCTCTTCTTCATTTTGTATGGCAGCTACCAGTTCTAGTGGCCCGATATCAATGAAACTTTCAGGCATTATGTCGGACTATGTTAAACTACTATGTTTGAAATTTCAGCCCTCTATGTTCCAAAACAAAAAAGTTTTCCATATATCGATTCAAATTTGTTTTTCTTCTTCATTTCGTATGGGGGCTACCAGTTCCAATAATCCGATATGGCCGGTTCCGACCAATGATTTGACCACACTTTAGAGAAGACTCTGTGCAAAATTTCAGCTCGATATCTTCAAAACTGTGGGAGGAGATAGCATATTCACAGACAGACGGACAGACGAACATGGTTATATCAACTCGTCTTGTCGAGCTGATCAACAATATATATACTTTATGGGGCCCCCCTCCCCTCCTTCTTGCTGTTACAAACTTCATGACAAAGTTATAATACTATTAACTTGCGTAAAGAGTATAATGAAAAATCATCTATTCAAATGAACTTTTTTAGTGAACTTTATCATAAACTTACTAAAAGAAACAAAAAAACATGGGTGCTTTTAAAACACTAATATTAATGTTTTTGCATAGATTTAAAAAAAATCTAAAATCATCCATTGGACTGCTCTTTTTTGGTGTATGTAATTATAAACTAACTAAATTAAAGGAAACAAAAAAAACATGGTTGATTTCATAAATATTCAATATTAATTTTTATGCATAGATTTAAAAAAAAATCTAGAAACTAACTAAAAGAAACAAAAAACATGGTTCATTTTACAAATATTGAATATTGATTTTTATGCATAGATTTCAAAAAAATCTGAAATCATCTATTGAAATGTTCTTTTGTAGTGTATGTCATCATAAACTAACTAAAAGAGACAAAAAAACATGGTTCTTTTTAAAGATATTCAATATGCATAGATTTAAAAAAAAATCTAAAATCATCCATTGAAATGCTCTTTTTTGGTGTATGTAAATATAAACTAACTAAAAGAAACAAAAAAAACATGGTTGTTTTCATAAATATTCAATATTAATTTTTATGCATAGATTTAAAAAAAATCTAGAAACTAACTAAAAGAAACAAAAAACATGGTTAATTTTACAAATATTGAATATTGATTTTTATGCATAGATTTCAAAAAAATCTGAAATCATCTATTGAAATGTTCTTTTGTAGTGTATGTCATCATAAACTTACTAAAAGAGACAAAAAAACATGGTTCTTTTTAAAGATATTCAATATGCATAGATTCAAAAAAAAAATCTGAAATCATCTATTGAAATGTTCTTTTGTAGTGTATGTCATCATAAACTAACTAAAAGAGACAAAAAAAACATGGTTCTTTTTAAAGATATTCAATATGCATAGATTTAAAAAAAAATCTAAAATCATCCATTGAAATGCTCTTTTTTGGTGTATGTAAATATAAACTAACTAAAAGAAACAAAAAAAACATGGTTGTTTTCATAAATATTCAATATTAATTTTTATGCATAGATTTAAAAAAAATCTAGAAACTAACTAAAAGAAACAAAAAACATGGTTAATTTTACAAATATTGAATATTGATTTTTATGCATAGATTTCAAAAAAATCTGAAATCATCTATTGAAATGTTATTTTGTAGTGTATGTCACCATAAACTAACTAAAAGAGACAAAAAAACATGTTTCGTTTTAAAGATATTCAATATGCATAGATTTAAAAAAAAATCTAAAATCATTCATTGAAATGTTCTTTTCTAGTGATTGTAATCATAAACTAACTAACCGAAACAAAAAAAAAACATGGTTCCTTTTAAAATATTCAATTTTAATTTTTGTGCATATATTGTACTTTTGTAGTGTATGTAATCATAAACTAACTAAAAAAAACAAAAAAATCATGGTTCCTTTTAAAAAATATTCAATTTATTTTTAATGCATAGATTTTAAAAAAATCTAAAATCATCCACTGAAATGTTATTTTGTAATGTTTGTAATCATAAACAAACTTAAAAAAAAAAAAAATCAGTAAACAGCGGTATAGTCGAGTATACTCGACAATACAAACCCTTCACAAATGGTAGGCGGTGCCACTCCCTCAATCTACAAAAACATATTGATCTGACGTTGCTTATTTAAATAGTGTTGAAAATATCAAGAAAATCGGTCAAAAAATGTGGATTCTACTAAAAATTTAATTTTGTCGGCCTTTGAGGGGTAGCCATCAAAGAGAGGGGAAATTTGTGGTATGCAGTTTTTAAGATGTATTATTTGCTGTGGGGATATAGCTTTTTTAAGAAAAATACTAGGGGTGGAGAAATTAAGGGGAGTGGGTAAAATTGTGGTTTGCAGTTTTGTAGAGTTACTCATTCTGAGTCTACATACCTACTTTCATTTTTCTAACTCTTTGGGTGTTTGAGTTATAGCATTTTCAAAAAGAGGGTGGTGCTGAATGGGCGGCAAGGAGTGGACGTGGAACAAAACCATTCAAACTTGATCTGCTGCCGAGCATCACGATTCTACCCACCAAATTTCAAATCGCTAGCTCTTATAGTTTCCGAGAACCATTAGAGAGGACGGACGGACGGAGAGACGGACAGACGGACAGTCGGACGTACGTGGATTAATCAATTTCTCTTGTCGTCCCGATCAAGAATATATATACTTTATGGGGTCCCCCTCCCCTCCTTCACAGCGTTACATACATTTGGCTTTTGCGCAAACACAATATACACAGTATGTGTACAGGGTATAAACATTGTTCCTTTTAAATGTATTCAATATTAAATTTTTTGCATAGATTCAAAAAAATAAAAAACCATCCATTAAAATGCTCTTTTGGAGTGAATGTAATCATAAACTAACTAAAAGAAACAAAGAAAGGAAACAAAACCAGTAAGGACGCTAACTTCAGCAAGGCTGAAGCTTAAATACTCTTCACGCTTATTTCTTATGCCACACTTATTTTTTTGACTGAATATATTTTCACTTCATCTAATTAGCCTATATACAAATTTTCAGTGTTTTTGCTTATTGGGTACCGGAGATATGCAATTTATTGAATTTTGGTAAAAGTGGGCGTAACCATGCCCATTTTTTCAAATTCGATTTAATGCCTCCCCAAGAACATAACTGTGAAGTTTCATGTCAATTGGTTAAGAAACAAAAAAGTTTTCCATACAACGACATCAATATTGCTTCTCTTCCTCTTCGTCATTTTGTATGGCAGGTACCAGTTCCAGTTGCCCGATCTCAATGAAACTTTCAGGCATTTAATCGAACCATATAAAACTACTAAGTTTAAAATTTCAGCCTCCTATCATACAAAACAAAAAAGTTTTCCATACAACGACGTTAAATCTTAAATTCTCTTCCTCTTCTTCATTTTGTATGGCAGCTACCAGTTCTAGTGGCCCGATATCAATGAAACTTTCAGGCATTATGTCGGACTATGTTAAACTACTATGTTTGAAATTTCAGCCCTCTATGTTCCAAAACAAAAAAGTTTTCCATATATCGATTCAAATTTGTTTTTCTTCTTCATTTCGTATGGGGGCTACCAGTTCCAATAATCCGATATGGCCGGTTCCGACCAATGATTTGACCACACTTTAGAGAAGACTCTGTGCAAAATTTCAGCTCGATATCTTCAAAACTGTGGGAGGAGATAGCATATTCACAGACAGACGGACAGACGAACATGGCTATATCACTTTATGGGGCCCCCCTCCCCTCCTTCTTGCTGTTACAAACTTCATGACAAAGTTATAATACTATTAACTTGCGTAAAGAGTATAATGAAAAATCATCTATTCAAATGAACTTTTTTAGTGAACTTTATCATAAACTTACTAAAAGAAACAAAAAAACATGGGTGCTTTTAAAACACTAATATTAATGTTTTTGCATAGATTTAAAAAAAATCTAAAATCATCCATTGGACTGCTCTTTTTTGGTGTATGTAATTATAAACTAACTAAATTAAAGGAAACAAAAAAAACATGGTTGATTTCATAAATATTCAATATTAATTTTTATGCATAGATTTAAAAAAAAATCTAGAAACTAACTAAAAGAAACAAAAACCAGTAAGGACGCTAACTTCAGCAAGGCTGAAGCTTAAATACTCTTCACGCTTATTTCTTGAATATAGTTTTTCTTCATCTAATTAGCCTATATACAAATTTTCATTGTTTTTGCTCATTGGGTGCCGGAGATATGCAAATTATTGATTTTTGGTAAAAGTGGGCGTAACCATGCCCATTTTTGTCAAAATAGTTTTAATGCCTCCCCAAGAACATAACTGTGAAGTTTCATGTCAATTGGTTAAGAAACAAAAAAGTTTTCCATACAACGACGTGAGTATTGCTTCTCTTCCTCTTCTTCATTTTGTATGGCAGCTACCAGTTCCAGTTGCCCGATCTCAATGAAACTTTCAGGCATTATGTCGGACTATGTTAAACTACTATGTTTGAAATTTCAGCCCTCTATCTAACAAAACAAAAAAGTTTTCCATATAACGATTAAAATTTGTTTTTCTTCTTCATTTCGTATGGGGGCTACCAGTTCCAATAATCCGATATGGCCGGTTCCGACCAATGATTTGACCACACATTAGAGAAGACTCCCTGCAAAATTTCAGCTCGATATCTTCAAAACTGTGGGAGGAGATAGCATATTCACAGACAGACGGACGGACGGACGGACGGACGGACGGACAGACGGACATGGCTATATCAACTCGTCTTGTTGAGCTGATCAAGAATATATATACTTTATGGGGTCCCCCTCCCCTCCTTCTTGCTGTTACAAACTTCAGGACAAAGTTATAATACTATTCACTTGCGTGAAGAGTATAAACATGGTTCATTTTACAAATATTGAATATTGATTTTTATGCATAGATTTCAAAAAAATATGAAATCATCTATTGAAATGTTCTTTTGTAGTGTATGTCATCATAAACTAACTAAAAGAGACAAAAAAACATGGTTCTTTTTAAAGATATTCAATATGCATAGATTTAAAAAAAAATCTAAAATCATCCATTGAAATGCTCTTTTTTGGTGTATGTAAATATAAACTAACTAAAAGAAACAAAAAAAACATGGTTGTTTTCATAAATATTCAATATTAATTTTTATGCATAGATTTAAAAAAAATCTAGAAACTAACTAAAAGAAACAAAAAACATGGTTAATTTTACAAATATTGAATATTGATTTTTATGCATAGATTTCAAAAAAATCTGAAATCATCTATTGAAATGTTATTTTGTAGTGTATGTCACCATAAACTAACTAAAAGAGACAAAAAAACATGTTTCGTTTTAAAGATATTCAATATGCATAGATTTAAAAAAAAATCTAAAATCATTCATTGAAATGTTCTTTTCTAGTGATTGTAATCATAAACTAACTAACCGAAACAAAAAAAAAACATGGTTCCTTTTAAAATATTCAATTTTAATTTTTGTGCATATATTGTACTTTTGTAGTGTATGTAATCGTAAACTAACTAAAAAAAAACAAAAAAATCATGGTTCCTTTTAAAAAATATTCAATTTATTTTTAATGCATAGATTTTAAAAAAATCTAAAATCATCCACTGAAATGTTATTTTGTAATGTTTGTAATCATAAACAAACTTAAAAAAAAAAAAAATCAGTAAACAGCGGTATAGTCGAGTATACTCGACAATACAAACCCTTCACAAATGGTAGGCGGTGCCACTCCCTCAATCTACAAAAACATATTGATCTGACGTTGCTTATTTAAATAGTGTTGAAAATATCAAGAAAATCGGTCAAAAAATGTGGATTCTACTAAAAATTTAATTTTGTCGGCCTTTGAGGGGTGGCCATCAAAGAGAGGGGAAATTTGTGGTATGCAGTTTTTAAGATGTATTATTTGCTGTGGGGATATAGCTTTTTTAAGAAAAATACTAGGGGTGGAGAAATTAAGGGGAGTGGGTAAAATTGTGGTTTGCAGTTTTGTAGAGTTACTCATTCTGAGTCTACATACCTACTTTCATTTTTCTAACTCTTTGGATGTTTGAGTTATAGCATTTTCAAAACGAGGGTGGTGCTGAATGGTCGGCAAGGAGTGGACGTGGAACAAAACCATTCAAACTTGATCTGCTGCCGAGCATCACGATTCTACCCACCAAATTTCAAGTCTCTAGCTCTTATAGTTTCCGAGAACCGTTGGTGAGGACGGACGGACGGACAGTCGGACGTACGTGGCTTAATCAATTTCTCTTGTCGTCCCGATCAAGAATATATATACTTTATGGGGTCCCCCTCCCCTCCTTCACAGCGTTACATACATTTGGCTTTTGCGCAAACACAATATACACAGTATGTGTACAGGGTATAAACATTGTTCCTTTTAAATGTATTCAATATTAAATTTTTTGCATAGATTCAAAAAAATAAAAAACCATCCATTAAAATGCTCTTTTGGAGTGAATGTAATCATAAACTAACTAAAAGAAACAAAGAAAGGAAACAAAACCAGTAAGGACGCTAACTTCAGCAAGGCTGAAGCTTAAATACTCTTCACGCTTATTTCTTATGCCACACTTATTTTTTTGACTGAATATATTTTCACTTCATCTAATTAGCCTATACACAAATTTTCAGTGTTTTTGCTTATTGGGTACCGGAGATATGCAATTTATTGAATTTTGGTAAAAGTGGGCGTAACCATGCCCATTTTTTCAAATTCGTTTTAATGCCTCCCCAAGAACATAACTGTGAAGTTTCATGTCAATTGGTTGAGAAACAAAAAAGATTTCCATACAACGACATGAATATTGTTTCTCTTCCTCTTCTTCATTTTGCATGGCAGGTACCAGTTCCAGTTGCCCGATCTCAATGAAACTTTCAGGCATTTAATCGAACTATATAAAACTACTAAGTTTAAAATTTCAGCCTCCTATCATACAAAACAAAAAATTTTTCCATACAACGACGTTAAATCTTAATTTCTCTTCCTCTTCTTCATTTTGTATGGCAGCTACCAGTTCTAGTGGCCCGATCTCAATGAAGGCATTTCAGGCATTATGTCGGACTATGTTAAACTACTATGTTTGAAATTTCAGCCCTCCATCTTCCAAAACAAAAAAGTTTTCCATATATCGATTCAAATTTGTTTTTCTTCTCCATTTCGTATGGGGGCTACCAGTTCCAATAATCCGATATGGCCGGTTCCGACCAATGATTTGACCACACATTAGAGAAGACTCCCTGCAAAATTTCAGCTCGATATCTTCAAAACTGTGGGAGGAGATAACATATTCTCTGACAGACGGACAGACGGACTGACGGACATGGCTATATCAACTCGTCTTGTCGAGCTGATCAAGAATATATATACTTTATGGGGTCCCCCTCCCCTCCTTCTTGCTGTTACAAACTTCAGGACAAAGTTATAATACTATTCATTTGCGTGAAGAGTATAAACATGGTGCCTTTTAAAACTATTCAATATTAATGTTTATGCATAGATTAAAACAAAAAAAAAATCAAAAATCATCTATTGTAATGCTCTTTTTTAGTGATTGTAATCATAAACTAACTAAACGAAACAAAAAGACATGCTTCCTTCTAAAACTATTCATTATTAATTTTTATGCAAAGATATAAAAAAAAACAAAAATCATCCATTGAAATGCTCTTTTTTAGTGAAAAAGTAACATAAACTAACTAAAAGAAACAAAAAATCATGGTTCCTTTTAAAAAGATTCAATTTTAATTTTTATTCATAGATTTTAAAAAAATATATAAAATCATCCATTGAAATCCCCTTTTTTAGTGATTGTTATCATAAACTAACTTAAAGAAACAAAAAAACATGGTTCTTATTAAAAATATTCAATATTAATTTTAATGCATTATTTTTATGAAAAAAAAAACATGGTTCCTTTTAAAAATATTCAATATTAAATTTATGCATAAATTAAAAAAAAAATTAAAAATTATCTATTGAAATGAACTTTTTTAGTGAACGTTATCATAAACTAACTAAAAGAAACAAAAAACATGGGTGCTATTAAAACACTAATATTTATGTTTTTGCATAGATTTAAAAAAAATCTAAAATCATCCATTGGAATGCTCTTTTTTGGTGTATGTAATTATAAACTAACTAAAAGAAACAAAAAAAACATGGTTCTTTTCATAAATATTCAATATTAATTTTTATGCATAGATTTAAAAAAAATCTAGAGTCATCTATTGAAATGTTCTTTTCAAGTGTATGTAATCATAAACTAACTAAAAGAAACAAAAAACATGGTTATTTTTAATGATATTCAATAATGATTTTTATGCTTAGATTTTAAAAAATCTAAAACCATCCATTGAAATGTTCTTTCATAGTGTATGTAATCATAAACTAACTAAAAAAAACATGATTCCTCTTAAAAATATTCATTATTAATTTTTATGCATAGATTTTAATAAATTTAAAATCATCCATTGAAATGTTCTTTCATAGTGTATGTAATCATAAACTAACTAAAAGAAACAAAAAAACATGGTTCCTTTTTAATATATTCAATATTAATTTTTATGGATAGATTTAAAAAAAAAATCAAAAATCATCCATTGAAATGCTCTTTTTTGGTGTATGTAATTATAAACTAACTAAAAGAAACAAAAAAAACATAGTTGTTTTCATAAATATTCAATATTAATTTTTATGCATATATTTAAAAAAAATCTAGAGTCATCTATTGAAATGTTCTTTTCAAGTGTATGTAATCATAAACTAACTTAAAGAAACAAAAAACATGGTTATTTTTAATGATATTCAATAATGATTTTTATGCTTAGATTTTAAAAAATCTAAAACCATCCATTGAAATGTTCTTTTATGGTTTATGTTATCAGAAACTTACTAAAAGAAACAAAAAAAAACATTGTTCATTTTAAAAATATTCAATATTGATTTTTATGCTAATCGCTAAGATTATATAAAAATGAATATATGGGAGAAATTTTTAAAAATTTAAAAAAAAATATCAAAAATCATCCATTTAAAAAAGAGATCAGCTTGTACTAATCTTCTAGAATTTACTTGCTTAGTTAATCATGGTTTTGTGAAACACTCTCAAACCGATGTCATTTATACTGACTTTAGTAAAGCTTTTGACTCGGTTAACCACAATCTGCTCTTGTTCAAATTGTGTCTAATGGGTTTTCCTACGAGTCTTCTTCTTTTTTGGATTAAGTCGTATTTAACAGATAGAACTCAGCGGGTCTTGTTTAAATCTTCTAGGTCCGATCTTAGTCAAGTTTCCCCCAAGGCAGTCATATTGGTCCTCTTTTGTTCATTCTTTTCATTAATGATCTCCCCTCATCGATTTCATACTCTCGGGTACATATGTACGCCGATGATGTTAAATTGTGTCTTTCTTATAATGAGCCTACCTGTCATGACCTATTACAGGCTGATATGAACTCACTACAGTCTTGGTGTTTGCTGAATCTGCTTTTGCTCAATTATTCTTAATGTAAGTATGTATGACTTTTCATCGTAGTAAACCTCATTTGTTTACTTACTCGATTGATAACGTCCAATTAGCACGTGTCTCACTTTTTAACGACCTAGGTGTTCTTTTCGATCCTAAACTCTGTTTCATCCAACATATCTCTACTGTCGTTAATAAGGCGAAAGGTGTTTTTGGATTCATTAAACGCTGGTCTGGTGTATTATGTACTAATTATAATAATCTTTATCACGTCCTCTCACCTGAAATTTCTCTCTCGACACTTAACTCAAACATTCTGCACAACCTACATGGAACTGAGAACGTACATCGGCTTGGATAGTCGTTCTGGATGGTCGGATTGCGCTCTTCAGAATTAAAGTCTCTGACCACAAATGGCAGTGAGCAGGGGCATAGCCTGCATTATGCAAATAAATTTCCCCCCACCGTGTCAGAGACTTCTTAGAATTAATTTATCATTTTGCTTTTTTTTTATCTTCTTATTAATGAAGTTTTTTTTAAATTAATTATTTTGTATTTGTTATATTATATGTATTTTTCTTTATATTATATTATTATTTTGCTTTTTTTTTCTCTTCTCCATTAATGAAGTTTTTTTTTCCAATTTTATATTTTTTTTGAAATTTTTATATTATTTTTATATTTTATTGATATATATAATTTTATTATTTTTTTTTTATGAATTTTTTTTGTATTTTTATCTAACTATTACTTAAATAACAGATATTTGTTATTAAATAAATAAATAAATAAATGCTCTTTTTTAGTGAATCTAATCATAAACTAAGTAAAAGAAACGAAAAAAAAAAAAAAATGGTTCCTTTTAAAGATATTCAATATTGATTTTTATGCATAGATTTAAAAAAGAATTTAAAATCATCCATTGAAATGTTCTTTTTTAGTGTATGTACTCATGGTTCATTTTACAAATATTCAATATTGATTTCTATGCATAGATTTAAAAAAAATCTAGAAACTAACTAAAAGAAACAAAAAACATGGTTAATTTTACAAATATTGAATATTAATTTTTATGCATAGATTTCAAAAAAATCTGAAATCATCTATTGAAATGTTCTTTTGTAGTGTATGTCATCATAAACTAACTAAAAGAGACAAAAAAACATGGTTTTTTTTAAAGATATTCAATATGCATAGATTTAAAAAAAAAATCTAAAATCATCCATTGAAATGCTCTTTTTTTTGTGTATGTAAATATAAACTAACTAAAAGAAACAAAAAAAACATAATTGTTTTCATAAATATTCAATATTAATTTTTATGCATAGATTTAAAAAAAATCTAGAAACTAACTAAAAGAAACAAAAAACATGGTTAATTTTACAAATATTGAATATTGATTTTTATGCATAGATTTCAAAAAAATCTGAAATCATCTATTGAAATGTTATTTTGTAGTGTATGTCATCATAAACTAACTAAAAGAGACAAAAAAACATGGTTCTTTTTAAAGATATTCAATATGCATAGATTTAAAAAAAATCTAAAATCATCCATTGAAATGCTCTTTTTTGGTGTATGTAAATATAAACTAACTAAAAGAAACAAAAAAAACATGGTTGTTTTCATAAATATTCAATATTAATTTTTATGCATAGATTTAAAAAAAATCTAGAAACTAACTAAAAGAAACAAAAAACATGGTTAATTTTACAAATATTGAATATTGATTTTTATGCATAGATTTC
This sequence comes from Phortica okadai, assembly GCA_034638295.1. Taxonomy (NCBI): domain Eukaryota; kingdom Metazoa; phylum Arthropoda; class Insecta; order Diptera; family Drosophilidae; genus Phortica; species Phortica okadai. The sequence goes on along the minus strand of CM067851.1, from coordinate 23,472,601 downwards.
AAAAAAATCTGAAATCATCTATTGAAATGTTATTTTGTAGTATATGTCATCATAAACTAACTAAAAGAGACAAAAAAACATGCTTCTTTTTAAAGATATTCAATATGCAAAGATTTAAAAAAAAATCTGAAATCATTCATTGAAATGTTCTTTTGTAGTGCTTGTAATCATAAACTAACTAACCGAAACAAAAAAAACATGGTTCCTTTTAAAATATTCAATTTTAATTTTTGTGCATATATTGTACTTTTGTAGTGTATGTCATCATAAACTAACTAAAAGAAACAAAAAAATCATGGTTCCTTTTAAAAAATATTCAATTTATTTTTAATGTATAGATTTTAAAAAAATCTAAAATCATCCACTGAAATGTTATTTTGTAATGTTTGTAATCATAAACAAACTTAAAAAAAAAAAAATCAGTAAACAGCGGTATAGTCGAGTATACTCGACAATACAAACCCTGCACAAATGGTAGGCGGTGCCACTCCCTCAATCTACAAAAACATATTGATCTGACGTTGCTTATTTAAATAGTGTTGAAAATATCAAGAAAATCGGTCAAAAAATGTGGATTCTACTAAAAATTTAATTTTGTCGGCCTCTGAGGGGTAGCCATCAAAGAGAGGGGAAATTTGTGGTATGCAGTTTTTAAGATGTATTATTTGCTGTGGGGATATAGCTTTTTTAAGAAAAATACTAGGGGTGGAGAAATTAAGGGGAGTCGGTAAAATTGTGGTTTGCAGTTTTGTAGAGTTACTCATTCTGAGTCTACATACCTACTTTTATTTTTCTAACTCTTTGGATGTTTGAGTTATAGCATTTTCAAAAAGAGGGTGGTGCTGAATGGTCGGCAAGGAGTGGGCGTGGAACCAAACAAAGCCTTTTCAGCAACTTTTATTCAATAAAGGACGTTTTCGCGGACATAAAAACCTACCAGCTGTCTTTTAAATCGGGCCGTGCTGGACACGGCACTGAAAGTTCAGCGAACACTTGGATAGCCACGCGCATCACTAGCTGTATTTTTGCTAACCTGGCACTATAAGCTAGTACACTAGCTTGCCAACCGTCAGCTTTCGCATGCTGAAAATTAAAGGAAAATAAAACAATTTGTTCATAACAATGCCGTTAACATTTGCAATTTTCTTGTTATGAAGAAAAATGATGATGGAAAATCCGCAAAATTTGGCCTTTGACATTTATGGAAATATGTATATATCTTTATTATACTATTTTGACGCAATACCTAACGTTGGATAACATGACAAACATATCCTATGCATTGCAGGGAGTTAAGTTGGCCAATAGACCTTAAGGTTTTGTTAACAATCTAACTTGTAGAAATGTCTTCAAGCTTATGTACATTTGTTTATTTAAATGGCTAAATGTCTTTGTCATCCTTACATGCATGTGTTTTTTGAATGTCAACCTCTTGTATTCATCCCGATTTTCCTGGCTGATTTTTATATGTAACAGCCATATTTTTCTCGGAAATCTCTTTTGGTTGATGATATGTCAAGCAATCTGGATTGAAGAGTCCACCTTCTATGAGGCATCCGCACTTGAAACAAAACAAAGCTCTACTAAAATTTGAAGTGCTGTTAAGCATATCATCGTTAACTTTATTGGAATACAATTTGTTTCTCTTGAACTACTCTAGCTTCAGTGCGTTGCATAAACTTCATTTAGAATGGCTTTAGACGAAAGTGGTCTCGTTTGATTGTTTTGAAGGCAATTGTTTGACAACTGCTTCCAATAATTATTTGCAATCATTGACAAAATAATTTTAAATGACAGTTAACTACTGGGTTGTTTGCATACATATCGATGGAATTTTACTTTTCAATCCACAAAATCAAAAGATGCCGTTTTTAAATCGTAAAAAAATGTCGTTTTACGAATTTCGGAGCACTGACTTTTACGAATTTGAATCAAATTTGTGAAATTCTTACAAAATTGTGAACCGAAGCATGCCATATTATTTCGAAATCGTAAAAAAAAGTTCGTTTTACGAATTTCGCAGCACTTACTTTTACGAATTTCAGTCGAAAACGTAAAATCCTCGTGGAAGTGAAAACCGGAGCATAGCCCAAAGAAATATATTTTCCTTTTTAAAAATATTCAGGGCTAAAAATATGTAAAAATGAGTAAATGGGTGAAATTTTTCAAAATTTATAAAAAAAAATCAAAAATCATCCATTGAAAAGCTCTTTTTTAATGAATGTAATCATAAACTAACTAAAAGAAACAAAAAAACATGGTTCTTTTTAAATATATTAAATATTGATTTTCATGCATAATTTAAAAAAAAATTTAAATCATCCATTGAAATGTTCTTTTGTAGTGTATATCATCATAAACTAACTAAAAGATAAACTAACTAAAGATATTCAATATTGATTTTTATGCTAAGGCTGAAGAATATATAAAAACCAGCAAGGGCGGCATAGTAGAGTATTCTCAACTATATAATACCCTGTACACACATACCTATGTTTATGACATGTTAAACTTTCGCCGACAGCCAAAGCAGTGTACTGCGTTATGGATTGTGTATTTGGTAAGGTAAGGCTCAGAGCGCAATGTTGGATTTTGTTACAAAGCATTGCTGCAAAATTTTAGTTTGTTGGTATGCAGTTTTAAAGAGGTATGTTAACTGAGTTAGCATACAAAATTTCAGCATTGTATTTTTTATACATTAGGACATACAGCACCTTTAAGAAAAACCAGTAAGGACGCTATCTTCAGCAAGGCTGAAGCTATAATACTTTTCACGTTGTGTCACTATAAAAGAAACTAAATGAATAGCTTTCATGCCTCCCTAACAACATAACTGTAAGGTTTCAAGTCAACTGGTTAAAAAACAAAAAAGTTTTCCATACAACGGGTCAAGTTTGGCTATAAGTGGGCGTGGCCATACCCACTTTCGGTCAAAGTAGTTTTCATGCCTCCCTAAGAATATAACTGTAAAATTTCAAGTCAATTGGTTAAAAAACAAAAAAGTTTTCCATACAACGACATTAATCTTGCTTCTCTTCCTCTTCTTCATTTTGTATGGCAGGTATCAGTTCAAGTGCCCGATCTCAATGAAACTTTCAGGCATTTAGACTACATACAACTACTATGTTTAAAATTTCAGCCCTCTATCTTACAAGACAATAAAAATTTTCATACAATGATTCAAGTTTTGTTCAGTTTAGTTCTTCTTTTTGTATGGGGACTAACAGTTCCAATGGTCCGATATGGCTGGATCCGACAAATGAGTTGATTGCACAAATAAGAAGTGTCTGTGCAAAATTTCAGCTCGATATCTTAAGAACTGTGGGAGGAGATTGCATAAGTACAGGCAGACGGACGGACAGACGCACATGGCTAAATCAACTCGTCTTGTTGTCCTGATCAAAAATATATATACTTTATATAGTCGCATCTGATTATTTCTATGAGTTACAAACTTCAGCACAAACTTATAATATTATTCACTAACGTGGAGAGTATAATGACTTTTGGTTGTGCTCGATGGGCGGGAAGGAATGGGCGTGGCAAAAATTCCTTTAAATATGATCTAGTGTTCGCCACACGAGTCTATCTTCCGAATTTCAAGTCTCTAGCTTTTATAGTTTTCGAGAACCATTGGTGAGGATGGACGGACGGACAGACAGGGCAATTCGTCTTGTTATCCTGATCAAGAATATATATACTTTATAGGGTCCCCCTCGCCTTCTTCTATGCGTTACATACAAACCGTCTCAAGCACAGTGTGTGCACAGGGTATAATGAATAAATGGGAGAAATTTAAAACATTTTTTTTTTAAATCAATAATCCATAAAAAAAATAGTTATTTTTAAAAATATCTTATGTAGTGAATGTACTCATAAACTTACTAAAAGAAACAGAAAAACCCGATTCATTTTAAAAAATACTTAATATTTATTTTTATGCTCAGCGCTGAGAAAATATAAAAATTAATATATTGGAGAATTTTTTAAAATTTAAAAAAAAAAAATTCAAAAATCATCCATTGAAATGATCTTTTGTAGTGTATGTCATCATAAACTAACTAAAAGAAACAAAAAAACATGGTTCTTTTTAAAGATATTGAAAAGTGATTTTTATGCATAGATTTAAAAAAAAAAATCTAAAGTCATCAATTGAAATATTCTTTTATAGTGAATGTACTCATAAACTAACTAAAACAAACAAAAAACATTCATTTTACAAATATTCAATATTGATTTCATGCACAGATTAAAAAAAAAATCTAAAACCATCCATTAAAATATTTTTTTATATTGTGTGTAATCACAAACTAACTAAGAGAAACAAAAAAGCATGGTTCATTTTAAAAAATATTAAATATTGATTTTTATGCTCAGCGCTGAGAAAATACAAAAATTAATCTATGGGAGAAATTTTTAAAAATTAAAAAAAAAAACAAAAATCAAAAATCATCCATTGAAATGTTCTTCTGTAGTGTCATAAACTAACTAAAGGAAACAAAAAAACATGGTCCCTTTTAAAAATAGTCAAATTTAATTTTTATGAACACATTTAAAAAAAAATTTTAAATCATCATAAACTAAAAACTAAAAGAAACAAAAAACATGGTTCATATTTCAAATATTCAATAATGATTTTTATTCATAGATTTTTTTTTTTTTTTTATTGTACAGAGGGAAAACATTAATCAGCCCAGAGGCTATAAAACATTGTTGTAGGGAGTTTAAAAATTACAGCTTGTGATCTTAGTAAGTTGGGGTATAGTACGTTTAGTTGTGAGTGGAAAGGTCGTTTGGGTGGAGTCTTTTTAAGCGTCTATGAAGTGATGGTGTGATAAGACCTTCCGCAAGCGGGTTTGGGTGAGTAGACAGCTTCTCATTGTATCGACTGCTGTGGAAATTAATTTCCTCGAGGACAGAAGATACGTTTAGGTCAGCGTGTAGCGTCTGGTTTCTGACAAACCACGGAGCGTTGGTGATGGTCCTGAGTGCCTTATTTTGGACAACCTGCACTTTCCTGCGATTGGTGGCACATGCTGTTCCCCATAATTGGATTCCGTATTTCCATGAAGGAGCGATCACCTGTTTGTAAATTAGCAGTTTATTTTCCAGGCTCAATTTACTTCTTTCGCCAAGAAGCCAATGAAGTTTCTTTAATTTGGCTGAGCAGGAACGGGCTGTGACTTCAAGGTGTTTCTTCCAAGTCAGGCGCTTGTCAAGATGGAAACCCAAGTACTTCACAACTGTGCAATGTGGGATCGCGACGCCGTTAAGCGTGATAGCAGGGGTTGCATCTCTCCCTAGGCTAAATGTGCACAGTTGCGATTTACTTGGGTTGATTTTAATGTTCCATCTTGTGCACCATGACTCCAGACGACACAGGTGCGACTGTAGCTGGGATGCAGCAATCGTTGGCGATTTGTTTGAACACAGAATCGCTGTGTCATCTGCATAAGTAGCAAGTAAGGAGCAGTTGGAGTCAGGGAGTGGCATGTCAGCGGTGTACAGCGTAAATAGCACTGGGGCTAGCACACTGCCTTGGGGGACGCCTGCTTCAATAGGGTGTATTGATGAATTTGAGTCTCTGTATTTAACGAAGAAGCTCCTGTTTCGCAGAAAAGAGCTTAGTATGGCGTAGAATGCAGGTGGGAGGAGGTCCTTTATTTTGTGCTGCAAACCCTGTAGCCAGACGCGATGGAAAGCTTGTTCTATATCCAGGAATGCGCCGACGCAATATTCTTTGTCTTCAAGCGCAGCTAGAATATGGTGTACAACTCGATGGACTTGTTCCGGGGTACCATGATGAGCCCTTAAGCCAAATTGGTGATTAGGTATGGCGTTTCGGCTGCCCAATACTGCCAGTACTCTACCAAGAAATATTCTTTCGAATATTTTGGAGAATGCCGGCAGCAAGCTTATCGGTCTATAGGACGCGACAAGGTTCTCCGGCTTGCCAGGTTTAGGGATCATTACGATTGCGGCACACTTCCATTGGGTGGGAAAGTGGCCGATACGTAACATCGCGTTGAAAAGAATCACTAAGAGCATCACCCCTTTGTGAGGGAGACTCTTAGCAACTCTGCCGTCAATGCCATCGTACCCCGGAGACTTTTTGGATTTGAGTCCATTTAGCTGAAGGCGCACCTCAGAGGGTGATATAGATTTGATCGGAGCTGAAGGTGGAGAGAGCTGTTGGAGACGATTCAATGTCTTGCTGACCGAGGAAGAAGCAGCCAAATTAAAAGTTTGAACCTTTGGGACAGTTCGTCCGCGAAAGCAGTAGCCTTTTCGAGGTCGCTACGACACCAAATGTTATTAGCATTCAAAAGAGGTGCGTAACGATGAGGTTGCCTTTTGACGCATTTTGTGGCTCTTCACAGATTGAAGCCCGACGTCTTGTTTGGGTCTGCGTTTCTCAAAAGATCATCGAAATAAGCGGATCTTTCCTCTTGTAGACGTGCTTTGAGCTGAAGGGCAGCTCTGCGCCAGGCAGATTTATCTAGCTCGTTTCGGGTATGCATGAATCTTCTACGTAGGCTTCGTTTGTGCCTCACCAAGTCCAGGGTCACAGCTTTTAAATGAGGCTGGATTGGACTGGAAGGAACAGGCGAGGGGCCTTTCTTACAAGCGTGGGCAACAGCAGCGTAAATGTTATGATTGAAAATTTCAACTGCATCGTCCAAATCTTCTGGAGATGAAATTTCGATGTTAAGATTTATGCGAGTGTCCAGGATAGTTCGGAAGATGTCCAGATTTGCATGTGGTGGTAGTAGTTTTTGCGATTTGGGGTAAACTTCTGCTGCTATCCGATAGTTAACTAACAGTGGGAGGTGATCTGAGGCGAGGTCAGACAATTCAGCAATTGTAAGTCGGTCGTAAGGTATACCAGCGTAGATGGCGAAGTCGAGCACATCAGGCAGGCGTCTTGTGTCGCTTGGGAAGTGTGTAGGTGATCCCGTAGTCAGGACTTCTCTCCGCGAGTGTATAATAGCGTTGAAAAGCTGTCGTCCTCTAGGCGTTGCCAATCTGGAACCCCAAAAGCGATGCTTTGCATTCCAATCGCCACCAATCAGGAACTTTGGAGTAAGCTCGTCGAAAAGAACATTAAACTGTCTCTCCAGGATGATGCATCTAGGGGGAGAGTACACTGCGGCAATGACCAATTCGCCATGATCAGTGGCGATTTTAATAGCAGCACATTGCATCCAGGGTTCACGTATTGGTGACATGGGCGAGTTTCTTAATCCAGCGCGAATCAAAACAGCGGCACCTCTACACGCTTGGTTATCGTCCGGGTTGTTTGCCAGATGCAGTTCATAGCCAGGTATTTTAAAATGAGACCTAGATGTAAAATGGGTCTCACTTAGTAGCATGATGTCTATATTGTGTTGTTGTACAAAAAGGCGGAGCTCATTTATGTGGTTGCTCACGCCGTTGGCATTCCAAATGGCGATGCGAAGACCTATTTGGTGAATTGATTGGTAATAATCGCTGTCAATAGCTCCATCATGTTTGTTTGGCATTCGAGCATCCGCTCAATTTTAGCTAGAAGTGCATCGAAGCGGGCGTCGATGGATGGCGATGATGGCTGAGATGGCTGTTGCTGAGACCGAAGATTGATTTCAGCTACACGCTGTCTTGGATCAATTCTTGGTGCCTGTGCAGGACGGTTATTTCTTGCAGCATCTGCATAAGAAAAGTGCGCAACTCTTGTCGCTTCAGACTGCGCTGGAACAGTGGTCAGCGGTTGGCGTTTTGGTTGGCTGCTACGTTTCTTGGAAACTAGCTCTTGATAAACGAAACAACCTTTGTAGTTAGCCGTGTGTGGTTCGTCGCAGTGTGCACATTTTGGTGGTTGATCCAACGTTTTTGTGCAATTTGAAGATGGGTGACTACCACCACACTTGACGCAGCGGTAATTTTTTCGGCAGTAACGTTTGGTGTGACCAAATTTCTGGCAGCGGTGACATTGGGGGAGATCGTTGGGCCGACGAGGTGGTTCGACTGAGACAACTTGGCGGCATAATCTTTTCACTTCGAAGATGGACTTGTTTTTTGCAGCTGGAGCGAGTTCGACAAACAATATATTCAATGGACCTTTGTTGTTTCGGCTTTTTGGTCGATGAATATTGCGGACGTTATGACCAAATTCAGCGATTCCCTCTATTATGTGCGAATCAGGAGTGGAGTGATGCAATCCTCTGATGACTGCCCTGTATGAGCGTTCCTCTTTTAGTTGGTAAGAGTGAAACGGCAGACCGAGTGTGTCCAGAAGAGCAACAATTTGGCGATAAGCTGCTGCAGCGCTAAGAATATATAAAAATTAATATATGGTAGAAATTTTTAAAAATTTTAGAAAAAATTAAAAATCATCCACTGAAATGCTCTTTTTTAGTGAATGTAATCATAAGCTTACTAAAAAAACATGGTTCCTTTTTAAGATATTCAATATTGATTTTTATGCATAGATTTAAAAAAAATCTAAAATCATCCATTGAAATGTTCTTTTGTAGTGTATGTCATCATAAACTAACTAAAAGAAACAAAAAAAAAACATGGTTCTTTTTAAAGATATTCAATATTAATTTTTATGCATAGATTTAAAAAAAAAAATCTCAAATCATCCATTGAATGTTCTTTTGTAGTGTATGTAAGTATTAACTATCTAAAAGAAACAAAAAATCATGGTTCCTTTTAAAAATATTCAATATTAATTTTTATGCATAAATTTAAAAACAAATCAAAAATCATCCATTTAAATGTTCTTTTTAACAATCCGTCAATACCCTAATACACAGTGTGTGTACAAGGTATAATGAATAAATGGGAGAAATTAAAAAAAAAAATTTTTAACATTCAATAATCATCCATTGAAGTTCTCTTTTTTAGTGAATGTAATCATAAACTAACTAAAAGAAACAAAAAACATGGTTCCTTTTAAAGATACTCAATATTTATGCATCGATTAAAAAACAAAAAAGTTTTCCATACAAAGGGTCAAGTTTCAGTATAAGTGCGCGTAGCCATGCCCATTTTTGGTCAAAATAGTTTTCATTCCTCCCTAAGAATATAACTGTAAAATTTCAAGTCAATTGGTTAAAAAACAATAAAGTTTACCATACAACGGGTCAATTTTCGCTATAAGATTTAAAAAAAAATCTAAAGTCATCAATTGAAATATTCTTCCATAGTGAATGTTCTCATAAACTTACTAAAACGAACAAAAAACATTCATTTTACAAATATTCAATATTGATTTTATGCACAGATTAAAAAAAAATCTAAAATCATCCATTAAACTATTTTTTTATAGTGTATGTAATCACAAACTAAGTAAAGGAAACAAAAAAAACATGGTTCATTTTAAAAAATATTTAATATTGGTTTTTATGCTCAGCGCTGAGAAAATATAAAAATTAAAAATCATCCATTGAAATGTTCTTTTGTAGTGTATGAAATCATAAACTAACTAAAAGAAACAAAAAATCTTGGTTTCTTTTTAAATATATTCAAATTTAATTTTTATGAACAGATTTAATAAAAAATGTAAAGTCATCCATTGAAATGTACTTTTGTAGTGTATGAAATCATAAACTAACTAAAAGAAACAAAAAATCTTGGTTTCTTTTTAAATATATTCAAATTTAATTTTTATGAACAGATTTAAAAAAAAAATTTTAAATCATCATAAACTAAACTAAAAACTAAAAGAAACAAAAAAACATGGTTCTTATTTCAAATATTCAATAATGGTTTTTATTCATAGATTTTAAAAAATCTAAAACCATCCATTGAAATATTCTTTTATAGTTTATAACAAAAGAAATAAACAAAAAAAAACATGGTTCTTTTTAAAAATATTCAATATTAATTTTTATGGATAGATTTAAAAAAAAAAATCAAAAGTCATCCCTTTAAATGCTCTTTTTTGGTGTATGTAATTATAAACTAACTAAAAGAAACAAAAAACATGGTTATTTTTAATGATATTCAATAATGATTTTTATGCTTAGATTTTAAAAAATCTAAAACTATCCATTGAAATGTTCTTTTATGGTTTATGTTATCAGAAACTTACTAAAAGAAACAAAAAAAAAAATATTGTTCATTTTAAAAATATTCAATATTGATTTTTATGCTAATCGCCAAGATTATATAAAAATGAATATATGGGAGAAATTTTTAAAAATTAAAAAAAAAAATATCAAAAATCATCCATTTAAAAAAGAGATCAGCTTGTACTAATCTTCTAGAATTTACTTGCTTAGTTAATCATGGTTTTGTGAAACACTCTCAAACCGATGTCATTTATACTGACTTAAGTAAAGCTTTTGACTCGGTTAACCGCAATCTGCTCTTTTTCAAATTGTATCTAATGGGTTTTCCTACGAGTCTTCTTCTTTGGATTAAGTCGTATTTAACAGATAGAACTCAGCGGGTCTTGTTTAAATCTTCTAGGTCCGATCTTATTCAAGTTTCTTCTGGTGTCCTCAAAGGAAGTCATATTGGTCCTCTTTTGTTCATTGTTTTCATTAATGATCTCCCCTCATCGATTTCATACTCTCGGGTACTTATGTATGTTATGGTGTTTGCTGAATTTGCTTTTGCTCAATTGTTCTAAATGTAAGTATGTATGACTTTTCATCGTAGTAAACCTCATTTGTTTACTTACTCGATTGATAACGTCCAATTAGAACGTGTCTCACTTTTTAACGACCTAGGTGTTCTTTTCGATCCTAAACTCTGTTTCATCCAACATATCTCTACTGTCGTTAATAAGGCGAAAGGTGTTTTTGGATTCATTAAACGCTGGTCTAAAGAATTCAATGACCCTTATATCACCAAACTTCTTTTCACGTCACTTGTACGTCCTATTCTCGAATACTGCTGTTGCGTATGGTCTCCACAATACAAGAAATATCAAGATCGCATTGAATCAGTTCAGAAGCAATTTCTCCTCTTTGCGCTTCGTGCCCTGAATTGGAATCGTAATGTCAGACTACCGTCATACCATGATAGGCTCGCACTTATTGACCTTCCATCTCTGTCCCAACGCAGGATTGTTTTAGGGACGGTTTTTCTTCATAAGCTTGTTGATGGTTTAATTGACTCTTCAGACCTACTCAATCGGATTTGTTTTAGTGTACCACGACGTACTACCAGAAACTATGTCCCTTTAACTTTGCATAGATGCACAACTAACTATGCACTTCATGATGCGTTTCGTGTATTATGTACTAATTATAATAATCTTTATCACGTCCTCTCACCTGAAATTTCTCTCTCGACACTTAACACAAACATTCTGCACTACCTACATGGAACTGAGAACGTACATCGGCTTGGATAGTCGTTCTGGATGGTCGGATTGCGCTCTTCAGAATTTAAGTCTCTGACCACAAATGGCAGTGAGCAGGGGCATAGCCTGCATTATGCAAATAAATTTCCCCCACCGGGTCAGAGACTTCTTAGAATTAATTTATCATTTTGCGTTTTTTTTTATCTTCTTATTAATGAAGTTTTTTTTTAAATTAATTATTTTGTATTTGCTATATTATATGTATTTTTCTTTATATTATATTATTATTTTGCTTTTTTTTTCTCTTCTCCATCAATGAAGCTTTTTTTTCCAATTTTATATTTATTTTGTAATTTTTATATTATTTTTATGTTTTATTGAAATATATAATTTTATTATTTTTTTGTTTTTTTTTTTATAAATTTTTTTTGTATTTTTATTAAACTATTACTTAAATAACAGACATTTGTTATTAAATAAATAAATAAATAAATGCTCTTTTTTAGTGAATCCAATCATAAACTAAGTAAAAGAAACGAAAAAAAATGGTTCCTTTTAAAGATATTCAACATTGATTTTTATTTATAGATTTAAAAAAAAATTTAAAATCATCCATTAAAATGTTCTTTTTTAGTGTATGTACTCATAAACTAACTAAAAGAAACAAAAAACATGGTTCATTTTACAAATATTCAATACTGATTTCTATGCATAGATTTAAAAAAATTTAAACTCATCCATTGAAAAGCTCTTTTTTAATGAATGTAGCACTAGTAATGAGCACTTACTTTTACGAATTTAAGTCGAAAACGTAAAATTCTCGTGAAAGTGAAAACCGGAGCATAGCCCAAAGAAATATATTTTCCTTTTTAAAAATATTCAGGGCTAAAAATATGTAAAAATGAGTAAATGGGTGAAATTTTTCAAAATTTATAAAAAAAAATCAAAAATCATCCATTGAAAAGCTCTTTTTTAATGAATGTAATCATAAACTAACTAAAAGAAACAAAAAAACATGGTTCTTTTGAAATATATTCAATATTGATTTTCATGCATAATTTAAAAAAAAAATTTAAATCATCCATTGAAATGTTCTTTTGTAGTGTATATCATCATAAACTAACTAAAAGATAAACTAACTAAAGATATTCAATATTGATTTTTATGCTAAGGCTGAAGAATATATAAAAACCAGCAAGGGCGGCATAGTAGAGTATTCTCAACTATATAATACCCTGTACACACATACCTATGTTTATGACATGTTAAACTTTCGTCGACAGCCAAAGCAGTGTACCACGTTATGGATTGTGTATTTGGTAAGGTAAGGCAGGGCTCAGAGCGCAATGTTGGATTTTGTTACAAAGCATTGCTGCAAAATTTTAGTTTGTTGGTATGCAGTTTTAAAGAAGTATGTTAACTGAGTTAGCATACAAAATTTCAGCATTTTGGTTAAAAAACAAAAAAGTTTTCCATACAACGGGTGAAGTTTGGCTGTAAGTGGGCGTGGCCATACCCACTTTTGGTCAAAATAGTTTTCATTCCTCCCTAAGAACATAACTGTAAAGTTTCAAGTCAATTGGTTAAAAAACAAAAAAAATGTCTTCTCTTCCTCTTCTTCATTTTGTATGGGAGCTAACAGTTCCAGTTTCTTGATCTCAATGAAACTTTCAGGCATTTAGTCGGACTATGTAAAACTACTATGTTTAAAATTTCAGCACTCTATCGTACAAAACAAAAAAGTTTTCCATACAACGATTCAAGTTTTGTTCATTTTTCTTCTTCTTTTCGTATGGGAGCTACCTGTTCCAATAATCCGATCATGCTGGTTCCGACGAATGATTCATCGTAATAAATTCTAAGACTTGTGAAGGAGTGAAATTCCGTAGTGAATTCACCCTTCACAGCAACTCAACCGATCGGTGTTTACAAAGTGTAGCGCTCACTTCGCTGTTAGTTAACAGCAGTGTAACAGACTGGATGTTAGCAACATTTCGTTAGGACGATCAGCTGATCGGGCTTACATGATAAAGTGCATTGGAAACGAACAAAATTACACCGTTGGGGTGAATGACCAGCTTCAAGGTTTTGAATAATTGGCGCCAAATAACGGGCGACAAAAGGAAGGATACCGTTGGCGGCAGGCAGCCTAAGGTTGAAGGCAACTTGAACAACCGGTGACATGGGAGTTGGTTTCGGGAGACTAAAACGGCAACACGTGCGATAGGGAAAAAGTACCTGGTCGGAAGTTGGTGTATTGAATTGTAAAGTGAAGTAAAACCGTGCTTAGGATAAGCAAAACGGTCGCCGTGCGAGACCACATAAAATCGCAAGCAGCATCGTTTACAACATGTGCGACATGAGGCAACGGAGGTGCAAAATATTGGCAGCATCGGCCCCGTCGAAGACAGTTCCTCAACGAACCCAGCAGCAGACTCCTGCAGCGTATGTAAGCAGCAGCAGGCACCGTGACAGCATATGGACATCGAGCAGCAGTCGCCACCAGGATAAAGCTAGGGCTATTTGTTAAGTTCTGCATTGTAACGTAGATTGTAACGTAGGTTAAGGTAACCAATGCAGGAGTCAGGGACTAGTCAGTAGCGTTAAGTGATATCTGTTTTTCGTTTCATATGAATTATAGCCTACACATGTTTAGCCAAAACAGTTTTCACCTTCTTTAAAGCATTCTAAGCCAAAGTTAATAGGTACAGCGCAGGTGGCAAACGTTACCAATTCACGCAGGGTCTTTTATATAAATCAATTAAATTTATGTAAAAACGGACTCTGTCGGCGAGCTATTCCCAGCCTTTAAACCGGGTAGAACCGGGAGTCCTTTACAGACTCTGTGCAAAGTTTCAGCATGATAGCTTCAAAACTGAGGGACTAGTTTGCATACATACAGACAGACCGACAGACAGACAGACGGACATGACTAAATCAACTCGTCTTGTCGTCCTGATCGCGCATAAGACGCGAAAAGGATCATGAAGGGCAAAGTTAGTTGTGCATCTCTGTAAGGCTAATGGAACGAAATTACTAGTTGTACGCCTTGGGACACAAAAACTAAGTTGACTAAGGAGGTCGGTAGAATCAATTAGGCCAACAACAAGTTTATGAAGAAAAACGGATCCTAAAACAATTCTGCGATGTGCCAATGATGGAAGGTCTATAAGAAGGAGCCTATCCTGGTATGAAGGCAACCTTCTGCTAGGATCCCAGTTTAAGTTACGGAGAGCAAATAAGAGGAACTGCTTCTGAATTGACTCAATACGATCTTGGTGGATTTTATACTGTGGGGCCCAAACACAGCAACAATATTCCAGAAGTGGGCGTACAAGTGACGTGAAGAGGACTTTTGTGATGTAAGGGTCATTGAATTCCTTAGACCAACGCTTAACGAATCCAAAAACCCCTTTCGCCTTATTAACAACAGTAGAAATTTGAAGACTGAAGTTAAGTTTTGGGTCGAAAATAACACCGAGGTCATTAAAGTTGGAAACACGCTCTAATTCGACATTATCTATCGTATAAGTAAACAAGTGGGGAGTACTTCGATGATAAGTCATGAACTTGCACTTAGAACAGTTGAGATATAGTAAGTTAGACAAACACCAAGAGTGAAGTGAGTCCAGATCAGATTGCAATTGAATATGTGAAGACGAGTTATTGTATGACAAACACAATTTGACGTCATCAGCATACATTAGAACGCGAGAATACGACAACGCAAGTGGGAGATCATTAATAAAGAGATTGAATAAAAGTGGACCAAGATGACTACCTTGGGGAACACCAGATGTGACTTGAACAAGATTAGATAAAGAAGAACGAAACAAGACACGTTGAAATCTGTTCTTTAAGTAAGATTTAATCCATCTTAAAAATGACGGAGGAAGCCCCAGAAGGTATAACTTCAACAGAAGGAGATCATGATTAACCGAGTCAAAAGCTTTACTGAAATCAGTATATATGACATCGGTTTGAAATCGCTTAACGAAGCCACAATTAACAAAGCAAGTGAATTCAAGTAGGTTAGTGACCGCTGACCTTTTTTTAAGAAATCCATGTTGAGATGGTGAAATGACGGATTTGCAGAAATGTTGCATACTACCTATGACAATTTTTTCAAGTAATTTGGGTATAGCCGACAATTTGGAAATACCTCGATAATTAGCGACATCCGATTTGTTACCTTTTTTGTGAAGTGGAATGATAAAAGATTCCTTCCAAATCGGCGGAAATGAGCCACATAGAAGCGAAAGGTTAAAAAGCTTAAGTAAGGGCTTGCATAAAGAGTTTGCACACATTTTAAGCACACAACTAGGAACGTTGTCAGCACCAGGGGAATAAGAACTTTTGAGAGTCATCAAACTTTGGACAATATGCTCCTCCTCAAGTAGAGGGAGAACAAAGTTATTAATACGATGAATAGGATATGGGTATGAGGAATGGGTAAATTCTGCGGAAGAGTACGTCGTTTGGAAGAACTCTCCAAATAGATTTGCAATTCCAAGATCGTCGCTAGCCTGCTTTTCTCCAAGATGAAGCGACGACGGGTACAGCCCTGATCTACGCTTAGAATTAACAAAGCTGTAAAACCGTTTAGGATCGCGCTTGAATTGGGCTTTACATTTATTCAAATAAATTTCATAGCACACGCTATTATGTGTTAAAAATTGAGAGCGGGCAACCGAATAACTTGTAAAATCAACCGACGATCCAGACTTCTTAAATTTCTTATAAAGTCTCGATTTGACATTTTTTAACATTGCAAGGTGATGAGTGAACCATGGTGGCTTTAACGTGACAATTGGGGGGGGACACAAAGGAACACAAGATGCAAAGATAGCATTAAGGGTATCATAAAAAAAATCAGCGGCAGAAGACATATTTTCACAGCAATATAGGAATGACCAATCCGTCTCATTAATGAGGGAATTCATTTGCACAAAATTAGCTTTACGAAAGCAGAGACGACCTGGGGGAGATGTGAACGACGGTATACGAGACAAGTTAGAGATGCAAAGAGCGATTTCAAAAGTAGGGTGGAAACTGTCTTCAGGTAGAGATACTGGGTGACACCTTGACACAACCATACTACTGGAGTCATTACTAAACACAAGATCAAGTGATCTGTTAAGTGCATTGACTACGAAATTAAGTTGAAACAACGGGAGTTCAAGCAGAATATCGAGGAAATCAAGTTGACCAGAAGGAAGTAAAAAATTTGACTCATTGTTGAATGACCAAGAGATGTTAGGAAGATTAAAATCACCAAGCACGATAAGAAAATCCCTATCATGGGTAAGGTCATAAATTGATTTAATCGCTACTGCATGTTTAGAATAAATTTCAAAGGTAGAACCAGGCGGAATGTATGAGCATGAAACAAAAATAGACAAGTGAGCAAGACTAATTTTTATACAGACGAATTCAATATCATCAGGCAGATTGGTATAAACAATTTCAGAGCGAAGACTACAACCAACAGCAATAAGAACTCCGCCTCCACGACGATCAGGGCGATCACGTCCATAGGAAACATATCTATTACAAAATATCTCATTATTCAGAACACTAGGATTTAACCAAGTTTCTGTGAAGACAATAATGTCGACATCTAATATAAAACTATCCTTATGCAAGTTGCAAAGTTTAGACAAAAGGCCCCTTACATTTTGGTATACAAAAGTAAGGCGTTCAGAAGACGAACTTAGTTTTTTATACTTTTCACTTATGTGAAATAGTATATTAACTTTGTCACGGAGTTTGTAACAGATCGAAATATTAATTTCCGACTATATAAAGTATATATATTCTTGATCAGGACGACAAGACGAGTTGATTTAGCCATGTCCGTCTGTCTGTCTGTCGGTCTGTCGGTCTGTCTGTCTGTCTGTCTGTATGTATGCAAACTAGTCCCTCAGTTTTGAAGCTATCGAGCTGAAACCTTGCACAGAGTCTTAGAATTTATTACGATGAATCATTCGTCGGAACCAGCATGATCGGATTATTGGAACAGGTAGCTCCCATACGAAAAGAAGAAGAAAAGTGAACAAAACTTGAATCGTTGTATGGAAAACTTTTTTGTTTTGTACAATAGAGTGCTGAAATTTTAAACATAGTTGTTTTACATGGTCCGACTACATGCCTGAAAGTTTCATTGAGATTGGACATCTGGAACTGGTAGCTCCCATACAAAATGAAGAAGAGGAAGAGAAGCCATATTCACGTCGTTGTATGGAAAACTTTTTTGTTTCTTAACCAATTGACTTGAAATTTTAAAGTTATGTTCTTAGGGAGGAATGAAAACTATTTTGACCAAAAGTGGGCGTAACCACGCGTAGCCACGCCCACTTATAGCGAAAATTTACCCGTTGTATGGAAAACTTTTTTGTTTTTTAACCAATTGACTTGAAACTTTGCAGTTATGCTCTTAGGGAGGAATGAAAACTATTTTGATCAAAAGTGGGCGTGGCCACGCCCACTTATAGCTTAACTTGACCCTTTGTATGGAAAACTTTCTTGTTTTTTAACCAATTGACTTGAAACTTTACAGTTATGTTCTTAGGGAGGAATGAAAACTATTTTGACCAAAAGTGGGCGTAACCACGAGTAGCCACGCCCACTTACAGCGAAAATTGACCCTTTGCATGGAAAACTTTTTTGTTTTTTAACCAATTGACTTGAAACTTTACAGTTATGTTCTTAGAGAGGAATGAAAACTATTTTGACCAAAAGTGGGCGTAGCCACGCCCACTTATAGCGAAAATTTACCCGTTGTATGGAAAACTTTTTTGTTTTTTAACCAATTGACTTGAAACTTTGCAGTTATGCTCTTAGGGAGGAATGAAAACTATTTTGATCAAAAGTGGGCGTGGCCACGCCCACTTATAGTTTAACTTGACCCTTTGTATGGAAAGCTTTCTTGTTTTTTAACCAATTGACTTGAAACTTTACAGTTATGTTCTTAGGGAGGAATGAAAACTATTTTGACCAAAAGTGGGCGTAGCCACGCCACTTATAGCGAAAATTTAGCCGTTGTATGGAAAACTTTTTTGTTTTTTAACCAATTGACTTGAAACTTTGCAGTTGTGCTCTTAGGGAGGAATAAAAACTATTTTGACCAAATGTGGGCATGGCTACGCCCACTTATCGCAAAACTTGAACCGTTGTATGGAAAAATTTTTTGTTTTTTAACGAATTGACTTGAAACATTACAGTTATGTTGTTAGGGATGCATGAAAACTATTCATTTAGTTTTTTTTATAGTAACACAAAGTGAAAAGTATTATAGCTTTAGCCTTGCGTTACTGGTTGAGACTGTTTTTGGGGCAGAAGATGAAGCACCAATAACTACAGGTCGAGATCTCCTCTTTGGCTTGAATTCATGGACCACCATGTGTGCGGGCCAAAATGATGGATCGCACAGCAAATCAAATGCATCATTTGGTACACTGATTTTAAAAGATGAAATCTCTCTTGGTTGAGAGAATGAAAATTTTAAAATTTGTACATCAACATTTGCCTTACTTGCGATGTATTTTGCAATCGCCTCACAGGTGGTATCCGAAGAAAGCCGTGAGATGAAAACCTGTTTCCGAGGGGCAACGACAGAAAGGGGTTCAAGTTGAGGCGTGCCCTCATCGACCGCGGACTGTGTCACAAAGGAACACTCTGGAACAGGCTCAGAATCGACAGCTGAGATGGACTCAGCAGCTGGCAAACCAGGCAGACTCGGTGGAGGTGGAGTCATCGACAATGCAGGCTGAAGCACAGTCTTGGCCTTAGATTTTTTACGCTTTGGATGGACACCTATTGAAGATTGGGGGGAAGTGGGCTTGGGTTGATTGGCACTATTACCACCATTACTTCCTCCATCAGCTGTAGCCAGATCAGATGGTGTAGTAGGATCAGGAATAGAATGGATAGGAACAACAATAGGATGAACAGGAGATAAAGGAGCTGGAAGTACAAGCGGTGGAGGAGCAAGAAGGGAAAAGGGGGAAGGTTATAAGGACACAAGAGGCGGCTCAAAGTCGTAATTGCTGAGAAGTTCTGAACTAGCGTCAAACTCAGAAGCTAATTCAGAAGACAACTTGTGCAACTTTAAAAATTTCTCACGCACACGCCGATACATGATCGAGAAATCCGTTTGCCGCTTTAAACATGCCGGGCATGACCATTTATAGCCACCGCAGAAAGACTTTGGGTCACTATAAAGCCGGTCGTAATCACGGCCTGTAATGCCAGCGCATTTAAAATGGCAAACATTATCACAAAGCCAGCAAAGAATGGCACGCTTATTGTCCCCATCAAATGTGTTTTTGTTTTTGCACGAAATATTGCAACAACTCATGATGGACTTCGAGATAAACGACGAAAAAAAAAAAAAAAAAAAATGATAGTGAAAATGGCACACAAAAGGCAGGAGATGTATAAACACCCTAACAAAACAATGTTGTGTAAACGGGGTTTTGGAAAGTTAGGTGAGCAATGAACACAAGAGAGCGCGAGCAGAAGGTACGCAAACAAATGCACTTGACACTGTAAGTCGCACCAACAATTTTTAAAAACAGAAAAAAAAAAAAACAAAAACTAACGAACAGATGTTCGACTCAAAAGAAATAGACACAACGCACGGGAATAACAACAAGAAAAACCAAATGAGAAATGCTTACCGATTGCAAAAACAACAAAGAGAAGACAGCCGTCTGAGTAAACAAAAATATAAAAAATTGATACACTGACGCCACTCAAAATAATTGAATTTGTGAAATTAAAAATTAACCAAACACAGATTTAGCACAGCTAGCAAATAGCTTCACTAGGCACAGTATAATTATCATGTTAATAATTTTATATAGGGTAGAAAAAGGAAAATAATTAATTATCTAGAGCTAAGAGCAAAGACAACCGTCTCACTTGAAATCACACACGAAAATGAGCACAAACTTATAATACTATTCACTAACGAGAAGAGTATAATGACCTTTGGTTGTGCTCGATGGGCGGGAAGGAATGGGCGTGGCAAAAATTCCTTTAAACATGATCTAGTGTTCGCCACACGTCTATCTTCCGAATTTCAAGTCTCTAGCTCTTATAGTTTTCGAGAACCATTGGTGAGGATGGACGGACGGACAGACAGGGCAATTCGTCTTGTTATCCTGATCAAGAATATATATACTTTATAGGGTCCCCCTCGCCTTCTTCTATGCGTTACATACAAACCGTCTCAAGCACAGTGTGTGCACAGGATACAATGAATAAATGGCAGACATTTAAAACATTTTTTTTTTTTAAATCAATAATCCATAAAAAAAATCGTTCTTTTTAAAAATATTCAATATTAATTTGTATGCATAGATTTAAAAAAAAAAATTTAAACTTATACATTGAAATATTCTTTTGTTGTGAATGTACTTATAAACATACTAAAAGAAACAGAAAAACCCGGTTCATTTTAAAAAATATTAAGTATTGATTTCTATGCTCAGCGCTGAGAAAATACAAAAATTAATATATGGGAGAAATTTTTAAAAATTTAAAAAAAAAAATTAAAAAATCATCCATTGAAATGTTCTTTTGTAGTGTATGTCATCATAAACTAACTAAAAGAAACAAAAAAACATGGTTCTTTTTAAAGATATTCAATAGTGATTTTTATGCATAGATTTAAAAAAAAAAATCTAAAGTCATCAATTGAAATATTTTTTCATAAACTAACTAAAACAAACAAAAAACATTCATTTTACAAATATTCAATATTGATTTCATGTACAGATTAAAAAAAAAAATCTAAAACCATCCATTAAAATATTTTTTTATATTGTATGTAATCACAAACTAACTAAAAGAAACAAAAAAACATGGTTCATTTTAAAAAATATTAAGTATTGATTTTTATGCTCAGCGCTGAGAAAATACAAAAATTAATATATGGGAGAAATTTTTAAAAATTTAATAAAACAAAAAATCAAAAATCATCCATTGGAATGTTCTTTTGTAGTGTCAGAAACTAACTAAAGGAAACAAAAAAAAAATGGTTCCTTTTAAAAATATTCAAATTTAATTTTTATGAACAGATTTAAAAAAAAAATTTTAAATCATTATAAACTAAACTAAAAACTAAAAGAAGCAAAACCAGTAAGGACGCTATCTTCAGCAAGGCTGAAGCTATAATACTTTTCACTTTGTGACACTATAAAAAAAACTAAATGAATAGTTTTCTTGCCTCCCTAACAACATAACTGTAATGTTTCAAGTCAATTCGTTAAAAAACAAAAAATTTTTCCATACAACGGTTCAAGTTTTGCGATAAGTGGGCGTAGCCATGCCCACATTTGGTCAAAATAGTTTTTATTCCTCCCTAAGAACATAACAGTAAAGTTTCAAGTCAATTGGTTAAAAAACAAAAAAGTTTTCCATACAAAGGGTCAATTTTCGCTATAAAAGGGCGTGGCCACGCCCACTTTTGATCAAAATAGTTTTCATTCCTCTCTAGGAACATAACTGTAAAGTTTTAAGTCAATTGGTTAAAAAACAAAAAAGTTTTCCATACAAAGGGTCAAGTTAAGCTATAAGTGGGTGTGGCCAAGCCCACTTTTGATCAAAATAATTTTCATTCCTCCCTAAGAGCATAACTGCAAAGTTTCAAGTCAATTGGTTAAAAAACAAAAAAGTTTTCCATACAACAGGTCAATTTTTGCTATAAGTAGGCGTGGCTACGCCCACTTTTGGTCAAAATAGTTTTCATTCCTCTCTAGGAACATAACTGTAAAGTTTTAAGTCAATTGGTTAAAAAACAAAAAAGTTTTCCATACAAAGGGTCAATTTTCGCTATAAAAGGGCGTGGCTACGCCTACTTTTCGTCAAAATAGTTTTCATTCCTCCCTAAGAACATAACTGTAAAGTTTCAAGTCAATTGATTAAAAAACCAAAAAGTTTTCCATACAAAGGGTCAAGTTAAGCTATAAGTGGGTGTGGCCAAGCCCACTTTTGATCAAAATAATTTTCATTCCTCCCTAAGAGCATAACTGCAAAGTTTCAAGTCAATTGGTTAAAAAACAAAAAAGTTTTCCATACAACGGGTCAATTTTCGCTATAAGTAGGCGTGGCTACGCCCACTTTTGGTTAAAATAGTTTTCATTCCTCCCTAAAAACATAACTGTAAAGTTTCAAGTCAATTGGTTAAAAAACAAAAAAGTTTTCCATACAAAGGGTCAAGTTAAGCTATAAGTGGGCGTGGCCACGCCCACTTTTGATTAAAATAGTTTTCATTCCTCCCTAAGAGCATAACTGAAAAGTTTCAAGTCAATTGGTTAAAAAACAAAAAAGTTTTCCATACAATGGGTCAATTTTCGCTATAAGTGGGCGTGGCTACGCATGGCTACGCCCACTTTTGGTCAAAATAGTTTTCATTCCTCTCTAAGAACATAACTGTAAAGTTTCAAGTCAATTGGTACAAAAACAAAAAAGTTTTCCTTACAACGGGTAAATTTTCGCTATAAGTGGGCGTGGCTACGCGTGGTTACGCCCACTTTTGGTCAAAATAGATTTCATTCCTCCTTAAGAACATAACTTTAAAATTTCAAGCCAATTGGTTAAGAAACAAAAAAGTTTTCCATACAACGACGTGAATATTCCTTCTCTTCCTCTTCTTCATTTTGTATGGGAGCTACCAGTTCCAGATGTCCAATCTCAATGAAACTTTCAGGCATGTAGTCGGACCATGTAAAACTACTATGTTTAGAATTTCAGCACTCTATTGTACAAAACAAAAAAGTTTTCCATACAACGTTTCAAGTTTTGTTCACTTTTCTTCTTCTTTTCGTATGGGAGCTACCTGTTCCAATAATCCGATCATGCTGGTTCCGACGAACGATTCATCGTAATAAATTCTAAGACTCTGTGCAAAGTTTCAGCTCGATAGCTTCAAAACTGAGGGACTAGTTTGCATACAGACAGACAGACAGACAGACAGACGGACAGACGGACATGACTAAATCAACTCGTCTTGTCGTCCTGATCAAGAATATATATACTTTATATAGTCGGAAATTAATATTTCGATCTGTTACAAACTCCGTGACAAAGTTAATATACTATTTCACATAAGTGAAAAGTATAAAAACATGGTTCATACTTCAAATATTCAATAATGATTTTTATTCATAGATTTTAAAAAATCTAAAACCATCCATTGAAATATTCTTTTATAGTTTATGATAACAAAAGAAAGAAACAAAAAACCAGTAAGGACGCTATCTTCAGTAAGGCTGAAGCTATAATACTTTTCACTTTGTGTTACTATAAAAAAAACTAACTGAATAGTTTTCATGCATCCCTAACAACATAACTGTAATGTTTCAAGTCAATTCGTTAAAAAACAAAAAATTTTTCCATACAACGGTTCAAGTTTTGCGTTAAGTGGGCGTAGCCATGCCCACATTTGGTCAAAATAGTTTTTATTCCTCCCTAAGAACATAACTGTAAAGTTTCAAGTCAATTGGTTAAAAAACAAAAAAGTTTTCCATACAAAGGGTCAATTTTCGCTATAAGTAGGCGTGGCTACGCCCACTTTTGGTCAAAATAGTTTTCATTCCTCCCTAAGAACATAACTGTAAAGTTTCAAGTCAATTGGTTAAAAAACAAAAAAGTTTTCCATACAACGGGTCAATTTTCGCTATAAAAGGGCGTGACCACGCCTACTTTTGATCAAAATAGTTTTCATTCCTCCCTAAGAGCATAACTGCAAAGTTTCAAGTCAATTGGTTAAAAAACAAAAAAGTTTTCCATACAACGGGTCAATTTTTGCTATAAGTAGGCGTGGCTACGCCCACTTTTGGTCAAAATAGTTTTCATTCCTCCCTAAGAGCATAACTGCAAAGTTTCAAGTCAATTGGTTAAAAAACAAAAAAGTTTTCCATACAACGGGTCAATTTTCGCTATAAAAGGGCGTGACCACGCCTACTTTTGATCAAAATAGTTTTCATTCCTCCCTAAGAGCATAACTGCAAAGTTTCAAGTCAATTGGTTAAAAAACAAAAAAGTTTTCCATACAACGGGTCAATTTTCGCTATAAGTAGGCGTGGCTACGCCCACTTTTGGTTAAAATAGTTTTCATTCCTCCCTAAGAACATAACTGTAAAGTTTCAAGTCAATTGGTTAAAAAACAAAAAAGTTTTCCATACAAAGGGTCAAGTTAAGCTATAAGTGGGCGTGGCCACGCCCACTTTTGATCAAAATAGTTTTCATTCCTCCCTAAGAGCATAACTGCAAAGTTTCAAGTCAATTGGTTAAGAAACAAAAAAGTTTTCCATACAACGGGTCAATTTTCGCTATAAGTGGGCGTGGCTACGCCTGGCTACGCCTGGCTACGCCCACTTTTGGTCAAAATAGTTTTCATTCCTCCCTAAGAGCATAACTGCAAAGTTTCAAGTCAATTGGTTAAAAAACAAAAAAGTTTTCCATACAACGGGTCAATTTTTGCTATAAGTAGGCGTGGCTACGCCCACTTTTGGTCAAAATAGTTTTCATTCCTCCCTAAGAGCATAACTGCAAAGTTTCAAGTCAATTGGTTAAAAAACAAAAAAGTTTTCCATACAACGGGTCAATTTTCGCTATAAAAGGGCGTGACCACGCCTACTTTTGATCAAAATAGTTTTCATTCCTCCCTAAGAGCATAACTGCAAAGTTTCAAGTCAATTGGTTAAAAAACAAAAAAGTTTTCCATACAACGGGTCAATTTTCGCTATAAGTAGGCGTGGCTACGCCCACTTTTGGTTAAAATAGTTTTCATTCCTCCCTAAGAACATAACTGTAAAGTTTCAAGTCAATTGGTTAAAAAACAAAAAAGTTTTCCATACAAAGGGTCAAGTTAAGCTATAAGAGGGCGTGACCACGCCCACTTTTGATCAAAATAGTTTTCATTCCTCCCTAAGAGCATAACTGCAAAGTTTCAAGTCAATTGGTTAAGAAACAAAAAAGTTTTCCATACAACGGGTCAATTTTTGCTATAAGTGGGCGTGGCTACGCCTGGCTACGCCCGCTTTTGGTCAAAATAGTTTTCATTCCTCCCTAAGAGCATAACTGCAAAGTTTCAAGTCAATTGGTTAAAAAACAAAAAAGTTTTCCATACAACGGGTCAATTTTCGCTCTAAGTAGGCGTGGCTACGCCCACTTTTGGTTAAAATAGTTTTCATTCCTCCCTAAGAACATAACTGTAAAGTTTCAAGTCAATTGGTTAAAAAACAAAAAAGTTTTCCATACAAAGGGTCAAGTTAAGCTATAAGAGGGCGTGGCCACGCCCACTTTTGATCAAAATAGTTTTCATTCCTCCCTAAGAGCATAACTGCAAAGTTTCAAGTCAATTGGTTAAGAAACAAAAAAGTTTTCCATACAACGGGTCAATTTTCGCTATAAGTGGGCGTGGCTACGCCTGGCTACGCCCGCTTTTGGTCAAAATAGTTTTCATTCCTCCCTAAGAGCATAACTGCAAAGTTTCAAGTCAATTGGTTAAAAAACAAAAAAGTTTTCCATACAACGGGTCAATTTTCGCTATAAGTAGGCGTGGCTACGCCCACTTTTGGTTAAAATAGTTTTCATTCCTCCCTAAGAACATAACTGTAAAGTTTCAAGTCAATTGGTTAAAAAACAAAAAAGTTTTCCATACAAAGGGTCAAGTTAAGCTATAAGTGGGCGTGGCCACGCCCACTTTTGATCAAAATAGTTTTCATTCCTCCCTAAGAGCATAACTGCAAAGTTTCAAGTCAATTGGTTAAGAAACAAAAAAGTTTTCCATACAACGGGTCAATTTTCGCTATAAGTGGGCGTGGCTACGCCTGGCTACGCCCACTTTTGGTCAAAATAGTTTTCATTCCTCCCTAAGAGCATAACTGCAAAGTTTCAAGTCAATTGGTTAAAAAACAAAAAAGTTTTCCATACAACGGGTCAATTTTTGCTATAAGTAGGCGTGGCTACGCCCACTTTTGGTCAAAATAGATTTCATTCCTCCCTAAGAGCATAACTGCAAAGTTTCAAGTCAATTGGTTAAAAAACAAAAAAGTTTTCCATACAACGGGTCAATTTTCGCTATAAAAGGGCGTGACCACGCCTACTTTTGATCAAAATAGTTTTCATTCCTCCCTAAGAGCATAACTGCAAAGTTTCAAGTCAATTGGTTAAAAAACAAAAAAGTTTTCCATACAACGGGTCAATTTTCGCTATAAGTAGGCGTGGCTACGCCCACTTTTGGTTAAAATAGTTTTCATTCCTCCCTAAGAACATAACTGTAAAGTTTCAAGTCAATTGGTTAAAAAACAAAAAAGTTTTCCATACAAAGGGTCAAGTTAAGCTATAAGAGGGCGTGGCCACGCCCACTTTTGATCAAAATAGTTTTCATTCCTCCCTAAGAGCATAACTGCAAAGTTTCAAGTCAATTGGTTAAGAAACAAAAAAGTTTTCCATACAACGGGTCAATTTTCGCTATAAGTGGGCGTGGCTACGCCTGGCTACGCCCGCTTTTGGTCAAAATAGTTTTCATTCCTCCCTAAGAGCATAACTGCAAAGTTTCAAGTCAATTGGTTAAAAAACAAAAAAGTTTTCCTTACAACGGGTCAATTTTCGCTCTAAGTAGGCGTGGCTACGCCCACTTTTGGTTGAAATAGTTTTCATTCCTCCCTAAGAACATAACTGTAAAGTTTCAAGTCAATTGGTTAAAAAACAAAAAAGTTTTCCATACAAAGGGTCAAGTTAAGCTATAAGTGGGCGTGGCTACGCCTGGCTACGCCCACTTTTGGTCAAAATAGTTTTCATTCCTCTCTAAGAACATAACTGTAAAATTTCAATTCAATTGGTTAAAAAACAAAAAAGTTTTCCATACAACGGGTAAATTTTCGCTATAAGTGGGCGTGGCTATGCGTGGTTACGCCCACATTTGGTCAAAATAGATTTCATTCCTCCCTAAGAACATAACTTTAAAATTTCAAGTCAATTAGTTAAGAAACAAAAAAGTTTTCCATACAACGACGTGAATATGGCTTCTCTTCCTCTTCTTCATTTTGTATGGGAGCTACCAGTTCCAGATGTCCAATCTCAATGAAACTTTCAGGCATGTAGTCGGACCATGTAAAACTACTATGTTTAAAATTTCAGCACTCTATTGTACAAAACAAAAAAGTTTTCCATACAACGATTCAAGTTTTGTTCACTTTTCTTCTTCTTTTCGTATGGGAGCTACCTGTTCCAATAATCCGATCATGCTGGTTCCGACGAATGATTCATCGTAATAAATTCTAAGACTCTGTGCAAAGTTTCAGCTCGATAGCTTCAAAACTGAGGGACTAGTTTGCATACATACAGACAGACAGACAGACCGACAGACAGACAGACAGACAGACAGACAGACAAACGGACAGACGGACATGGCTAAATCAACTCGTCTTGTCGTCCTGATCAAGAATATATATACTTTATATAGTCGGAAATTAATATTTCGATCTGTTACAAACTCCGTGACAAAGTTAATATACTATTTCACATAAGTGAAAAGTATAAACATGGTTCATTTTAAAAATATTCAATACTGATTTTTATGCATCGATTTAAAAAAAATCTAAAATCATCTATTGAAATGTTCTTTTGTAGTGTATGTTATCATAAACCAACTAAAAGAAACAAAAGAATATGGTTCATTTTAAAAATATTCAATACTGATTTTTATGCTCAGCGCTAAGAATATATAAAAATTAATATATGGGAGAAATTTTTAAAAATTTTAGAAAAAATTAAAAAACATCCACTGAAATGCTCTTTTTTAGTGAATGTTATCATAAGCGAACTTATTAAAGGAAAAAAAAACATGGTTCCTTTTTAAGATACTCGATATTGATTTTTATGCATAGATTTAAAAAAAATCTAAAATCATCCATTGAAATGTTCTTTTGTAGTGTAAACTAACTAAAAGAAACAAAAAAAAAAATCATGGTTCTTTTAAAAACATTCAATATTAATTTTTATGCATAAATTTAAAAACAAATCAAAAATCGTCCATTGAAATGCTCGTTTTTAGTGAATGTGGGCAGAAAGTAACTTAAAGAAACAAAAAAAAACATGGTTCCTTTTCAAGATATTCAATATTGATTTTTATGCATAGATTTAAAAAAAAAAAACTGGTGCGTGGAGTCCCTCCGCGCGGATGAAGTAAAACTCCCACTTTAAAAGTAAAAGCGAAGGTTGTTTCGATTTTTTATAGTAATACTATGACCCTGAATCTGCAGCGTTTTCTTTAAGACCATTGTCACTCATTTTGATCTTTCATTCTAGTCCAGAAACGATTAAAATGTTCTTAAAAATAATTAAAAACACACAAAATAACAAAAATATTATACAATAAATTAAAAAAATATAATTAAAAACCAAAAAACATTGCCTTGCATGGGAGTCGAACCTGGGGCAATACGATCGGCAGCCTACCATTCACCCACACAACCAATACGGTATCTGACTTTTAGTGCTCTAATATCGAATAAAAAATAGTGTTCAATTTGAAATATCCTCATAGTCAATTTAGAATTCTTATTTTAAAAATTTATAGATCAGAAACTATTACAATATTCTTAAAAATAATTAAAAACATACAAAATAATAAAAATATTATCAAAATCATAAATTAAAATATAAAAATAATCATTGTCTCCACCGGTCATCGAACCCAGGACCTTCCGATTGCCGGCCGTCTACTTTACCACTGCACCATTGACTTGATAATTTTTCTTGAACAATATTGAAGTTTTGATTGTCATTCTATAATTGACAAAAAAACTATAAAAACCAAAAAAGTCTTTTTGCATCGATCGGGAGTCGAACTCGCAACATCTGGATTAGCAGCTTAGTCAGCTACCACTAAGCCACCGGTTTGGTTATTTTTTGAATGTCAATATTGATCTTTTAATTGTCACATTACAAAAATAGCGTTAAATATTTAACGTTTAACGCTTTGGAAGTCGAATAAGAAGTTTTACTTCAAAAAAAAAAATTTAAAATCATCCATTGAAATGTTCTTTTTTACAAGCCATCAATACCCTAATACACAGTGTGGGTACAAGGTATAATGAATAAATGGGAGAAATTTAAAAAAAAAATTTGTAACATTCAATAATCATCCATTGAAGTTCTCTTTTTTAGTGAATGTACTCTTAAACTAACTAAAAGAAACAAAAAACATGGTTCCTTTTAAAGATATTCAATATTGATATTTATGCATCGATTTAAAAAAAATCTAAAGTTTCAAGTCAATTGGTTAAAAAACAAAAAAGTTTTCCATACAACGGGTCAAGTTTGGCTATAAGTGGGCGTGGCCATACCCACTTTCGGTCAAAGTAGTTTTCATGCCTCCCTAAGAATATAACTGTAAAATTTCAAGTCAATTGGTTAAAAAACAAAAAAGTTTTCCATACAACGACATTAATCTTGCTTCTCTTCCTCTTCTTCATTTTGTATGGCAGGTATCAGTTCAAGTGCCCGATCTCAATGAAACTTTCAGGAATTTAGACTACATAAAACTACTATGTTTAAAATTTTAGCCCTCTATCTTACAAGACAATAAAAATTTTCATTCAATGATTCAAGTTTTGTTCAGTTTAGTTCTTCTTTTTGTATAGGGACTAACAGTTCCAATGGTCCGATATGGCTGGGTCCGACAAATGAGTTGATTGCACAAATAATAAGTGTCTGTACAAAATTTCAGGTCGATATCTTAAAAACTGTGGGAGGAGATTGCATAAATACAGGCAGACGGACGGATAGACGCACATGGCTAAATCAACTCGTCTTGTTGTCCTGATCAAAAATATATATACTTTATATAGTCGCATGTGATTATTTCTATGAGTTACAAACTTCAGCACAAACTTATAATACTATTCACTAACGAGAAGAGTATAATGACCTTTGGTTGTGCTCGATGGGCGGGAAGGAATGGGCGTGGCAAAAATTCCTTTAAACATGATCTAGTGTTCGCCACACGTCTATCTTCCGAATTTCAAGTCTCTAGCTCTTATAGTTTTCGAGAACCATTGGTGAGGATGGACGGACGGACAGACAGGGCAATTCGTCTTGTTATCCTGATCAAGAATATATATACTTTATAGGGTCCCCCTATTAAATCAATAATCCATAAAAAAAATCGTTCTTTTTAAAAATATTCAATATTAATTTGTATGCATAGATTTAAAAAAAAAATTTAAACTTATACATTGAAATATTCTTTTGTAGTGAATGTACTCATAAACATACTAAAAGAAACAGAAAAACCCGGTTCATTTTAAAAAATATTTGATATTTATTTTTATGCTCAGCGCTAAGAAAATATAAAAATTAATATATCGGAGAAATTTTTAAAAATTTAAAAAAAAAAAAAATTAAAAAATCATCCATTGAAATGTTCTTTTGTAGTGTATGTTATCATAAACTAACTAAAAGAAACAAAAAAACATGGTTCTTTTTAAAGATATTCAAAAGTGATTTTTATGCATAGATTTAAAAAAAAAAATTTAAAGTCATCAATTGAAATATTCTTTTATAGTGAATGTACTCATAAACTAACTAAAACAAACAAAAAACATTCATTTTACAAATATTCAATATTGATTTCATGTACAGATTAAAAAAAAAATCTAAAACCATCCATTAAAATATTTTTTTATATTGTATGTAATCACAAACTAACTAAAACAAACAAAAAACATTCATTTTACAAATATTCAATATTGATTTCATGCACAGATTAAAAAAAAATCTAAAACCATCCATTAAAATATTTTTTTATATTGTATGTAATCACAAACTAACTAAAAGAAACATAAAACATGGTTCATTTTAAAAAATATTCAAATTTAATTTTTATGAACAGATTTAAAAAAATATTTTAAATCATCATAAACTAAACTAATAACTAAAAGAAACAAAAAAAATGGTTCATATTTCAAATATTCCATAATGATTTTTATTCATAGATATTAAAAAATCTAAAACCATCCATTGAAATATTATTTTGTAGTGTCATAAACTAACTAAAGGAAACAAAAAAAAAAAAATGGTTCCTTTTAAAAATATTCAAATTTAATTTTTATGAACAGATTTAAAAAAATATTTTAAATCATCATAAACTAAACTAAAAACTGAAAGAAACAAAAAAACATGGTTCATATTTTAAATATTCCATAATGATTTTTATTCATAGATTTTAAAAAATCTAAAACCATCCATTGAAATATTCTTTTATAGTTTATGATAACAAAAGAAAGAAACAAAAAAACATGGTTCATTTTAAAAATATTCAATACTGATTTTTATGCATCGATTTAAAAAAAATCTAAAATCATCTATTGAAATGTTCTTTTGTAGTGTATGTTATCATAAACCAACTAAAAGAAACAAAAGAATATGGTTCATTTCAAAAATATTCAATACTGACTTTTATGCTCAGCGCTAAGAAGATATAAAAATTAATATATGGGTGAAATTTTTAAAAATTTTAGAAAAAATGAAAAAACATCCACTGAAATGCTCTTTTTTAGTGAATGTAATCATAAGCTAACTAAAAAAACATGGTTCCTTTTTAAGATACTCAATATTGATTTTTATGCATAGATTTACAAAAAATCTGAAATCATCCATTGAAATGATCTTTTGTAGTGTATGTCATCATAAACTAACTAAAAGAAACAAAAAAAAAACATGGTTATTTTTAAAGATATTCAATATTAATTTTTATGCATAGATTTACAAAAAATCTAAAATCATCCATTGAATGTTCTTTTGTAGTGTATGTAAGTATTAACTAACTAAAAGAAACAAAAAATCATGGTTCCTTTTAAAAATATTCAATATTAATTTTTATGCATTAATTTAAAAACAAATCAAAAATCATCCATTGAAATGCTCGTTTTTAGTGAATGTGGGCAGAAAGTAACTTAAAGAAACAAAAAAAAAAAACATGGTTCCTTTTTAAGATATTCAATATTGATTTTTATGCATAGATTTAAAAAAAAATCTAAAATCATCCATTGAAATGTTCTTTTTTACAATCCGTCAATACCCTAATACACAGTGTGTGTACAAGGTATAATGAATAAATGGGAGAAATTAAAAAAAATTTTTTTAACATTCAATAATCATCCATTGAAGTTCTCTTTTTTAGTGAATGTCATCATAAACTAACTAAAAGAAACAAAAAACATGGTTCCTTTTAAAGATATTCAATATTGATATTTATGCATCGATTTAAAAAAAATCTAAAGTTTCAAGTCAATTGGTTAAAAAACAAAAAAGTTTTTCATACAACGGGTCAATTTTAGCTATAAAAGGACGTGGCCATGCCCACTTTTGGTCAAAATAGTTTTCATTCCTCCGTAAGAACATAACTGTAAGGTTTCAAGTCAATTGGTTAAAAAACAAAAAAGTTTTCCATACAACGGGTCAAGTTTCAGTATAAGTGGGCGTAGCCGTGCCCACTTTTGGTCAAAATAGTTTTCATTCCTCCCTAAGAATATAACTGTAAAATTTCAAGTCAATTGGTTAAAAAACAAAAAAGTTTTCCATACAACGATATGAATCTTGCTTCTCTTCCTCTTCTTCATTTTTGCAGGTATCAGTTCAAGTGCCCGATCTCAATCAAACTTTCAGGCATTAAGACTACATAAAACTACTATGTTTAAAATTTCAGCCCTCTATCTTACAAGACAATAAAAATTTTCATACAATGATTCAACCTTTGTTCAGTTTAGTTCTTCTTTTTGTATGGGGACTAACAGTTCCAATGGTCCGATATGGCTGGATCCGACAAATGAGTTGATTGCACAAATAAGAAGTGTCTGTGCAAAATTTCAGGTCGATATCTTAAAAACTGTGGGACGAGATTGCATAAATACAGGCAGACGGACGGACAGACGCACATGGCTAAATCAACTCGTCTTGTTGTCCTGATCAAAAATATATATACTTTATATAGTATATTATGAGTTACAAACTTCAGCACAAACTTATAATACTATTCACTAACGAGAAGAGTATAATGACCTTTGGTTGTGCTCGATGGGCGGGAAGGAATGGGCGTGGCAAAAATTCCTTTAAACATGATCTAGTGTTCGCCACACGTCTATCTTCCGAATTTCAAGTCTCTAGCTCTTATAGTTTTCGAGAACCATTGGTGAGGATGGACGGACAGACAGGGCAATTCGTCTTGTTATCCTGATCAAGAATATATATACTTTATAGGGTCCTCCTCGCCTTCTTCTATGCGTTACATACAAACCGTCTCAACCACAGTGTGTGCACAGGGTACAATGAATAAATGGGAGACATTTAAAACATTTTTTTTTTTTAATCAATAATCCATAAAAAAAATCGTTCTTTTTAAAAATATTCAATATTAATTTGTATGCATAGATTTAAAAAAAAAATCTAAACTTATACATTGAAATATTCTTTTGTTGTGAATGTACTCATAAACATACTAAAAGAAACAGAAAAACCCGGTTCATTTTAAAAAATATTTAATATTTATTTTTATGCTCAGCGCTGAGAAAATATAAAAATTAATATATGGGAGAAATTTTTAAAAATTTAAAAAAAAAAAAATTTAAAAATCATCCATTGAAATGTTCTTTTGTAGTGTATGTCATCATAAACTAACTAAAAGAAACAAAAAACATGGTTCTTTTTAAAGATATTCAAAAGTGATTTTTATGCATAGATTTAAAAAAAAAATCTAAAGTCATCAATTGAAATATTCTTTTACAGTGAATGTACTCATAAACTAACTAAAACAAACAAAAAACATTCATTTTACAAATATTCAATATTGATTTCATGCACAGATTAAAAAAAAATCTAAAACCATCCATTAAAATATTTTTTTATATTGTATGTAATCACAAACTAACTAAAAAAAACAAAAAAACATGGTTCATTTTAAAAAATATTAAGTATTGATTTTTATGCTCTGCGCTGAGAAAATACAAAAACTAATATATGGGAGAAATTTTTAAAAATTTAAAAAAAAACAAAAAATCAAAAATCATCCATTGAAATGTTCTTTTGTAGTGTCATAAACTAACTAAAGGAAACAAAAAAAAAATGGTTCCTTTTAAAAATATTCAAATTTAATTTTTATGAACAGATTTAAAAAAAAATTTTAAATCATCATAAACTAAACTAAAAACTAAAAGAAACAAAAAAACATGGTTCATATTTCAAATAATCAATAATGATTTTTATTCATAGATTTTAAAAAATCTAAAACCATCCATTGAAATATTCTTTTATAGTTTATGATAACAAAAGAAAGAAACAAAAAAACATGGTTCAGTTTAAAAATATTCAATAATGATTTTTATGCATCGATTTAAAAAAACTCTAAAATCATCTATTGAAATGTTCTTTTGTAGTGTATGTTATAATAAACCAACTAAAAGAAACAAAAGAATATGGTTCATTTTAAAAATATTCAATACTGATTTTTATGCTCAGCGCTAAGAATATATAAAAATTAATATATGGGTGAAATTTTTAAAAATTTTAGAAAAAATTAAAAAACATCCACTGAAATGCTCTTTTTTAGTGAATGTAATCATAAGCTAACTAAAAAAACATGGTTCCTTTTTAAGATACTCAATATTGATTTTTATGCATAGATTTAAAAAAAATCTAAAATCATCCATTGAAATGTTCGTTTGTAGTGTATGTCATCATAAACTAACTAAAAGAAACAAAAAAAAAACATGGTTCTTTTTAAAGATATTCAATATTAATTTTATGCATAAATTTAAAAACAAATCAAAAATCATCCATTGAAATGCTCGTTTTTAGTGAATGTGGGCAGAAAGTAACTTAAAGAAACAAAAAAAAATCATGGTTCCTTTTTAAGATATTCAATATTGATTTTTATGCATAGATTTAAAAAAAAATCTAAAATCATCCATTGAAATGTTCTTTTTTACAATCCGTCAATACCCTAATACACAGTGTGTGTACAAGGTATAATGAATAAATGGGAGAAATTAAAAAAATTTTTTTTTAACGTTCAATAATCATCCATTGAAGTTCTCTTTTTTAGTGAATGTACTCATAAACTAACTAAAAGAAACAAAAAACATGGTTCCTTTTAAAGATATTCAATATTGATATTTATGCATCGATTTAAAAAAAATCTAAAGTTTCAAGTCAATTGGTTAAAAAACAAAAAAGTTTTTCATACAACGGGTCAATTTTAGCTATAAAAGGACGTGGCCATGCCCACTGTTGGTCAAAATAGTTTTCATTCCTCCATAAGAACATAACTGTAAGGTTTCAAGTCAATTGGTTAAAAAACAAAAAAGTTTTCCATACAACGGGTCAAGTTTCAGTATAAGTGGGCGTAGCCATGCCCACTTTTGGTTAAAATAGTTTTCATTCCTCCCTAAGAATATAACTGTAAAATTTCAAGTCAATTGGTTAAAAAACAAAAAAGTTTTCCATACAACGACATGAATCTTGCTTCTCTTCCTCTTCTTCATTTTGTATGGCAGGTATGAGTCCAAATGCCCGATCTCAATGAAACTTTCAGGCATTTAGACTACATAAAACTACTATGTTTAGAATTTCAGCCCTCTATCTTACAAGACAATAAAAATTTTCATACAACGATTCAACTTTTGTTCAGTTTAGTTCTTCTTTTTGTATGGGGACTAACAGTTCCAATGGTCCGATATGGCTGGATCCGACAAATGAGTTGATTGCACAAATAAGAAGTGTCTGTACAAAATTTCAGGTCGATATCTTAAAAACTGTGGGACGAGATTGCATAAATACAGGCAGACGGACGGACAGACGCACATGGCTAAATCAACTCGTCTTGTTGTCCTGATCAAAAATATATATACTTTATATAGTCGCATGTGATTATTTCTATAAGTTACAAACTTCAGCACAAACTTATAATACTATTCACTAACGAGAAGAGTATAATGACCTTTGGTTGTGCTCGATGGGCGGGAAGGAATGGGCGTGGCAAAAATTCCTTTAAACATGATCGAGTGTTCGCCACACGTCTATCTTCCGAATTTCAAGTCTCTAGCTCTTATAGTTTTCGAGAACCATTGGTGAGGATGGACGGACGGACAGACAGGGCAATTCATCTTGTTATCCTGATCAAGAATATATATACTTTATAGGGTCCTCCTCGCCTTCTTCTATGCGTTACATACAAACCGTCTCAACCACAGTGTGTGCACAGGGTTCAATGAATAAATGGGAGACATTTAAAACATTTTTTTTTTAAATCAATAATCCATAAAAAAAATCGTTCTTTTTAAAAATATTCAATATTAATTTGTAAACATAGATTTAAAAAAAAAATCTAAACTTATACATTGAAATATTCTTTTGTTGTGAATGTACTCATAAACATACTAAAAGAAACAGAAAAACCCGGTTCATTTTAAAAAAACATTTAATATTTATTTTTATGCTCAGCGCTGAAAAAATATAAAAATTAATATATGGGAGAAATTTTTAAAAATTTAAAAAAAAAAAAATTAAAAAATCATCCATTGAAATGTTCTTTTGTAGTGTATGTCATCATAAACTAACTAAAAGAAACAAAAAAAAAACATGGTTCTTTTTAAAGATATTCAATATTAATTTTTATGCATAGATTTAAAAAAAAAATCTCAAATCATCCATTGAATGTTCTTTTGTAGTGTATGTAAATATTAACTAACTAAAAGAAACAAAAAAATCAAGGTTCCTTTTAAAAATATTCAATATTAATTTTTATGCATAAATTTAAAAACAAATCAAAAATCATCCATTGAAATGCTCGTTTTTAGTGAATGTGGGCAGAAAGTAACTTAAAGAAACAAAAAAAAAACATGGTTTCTTATTAAGATATTCAATATTGATTTTTATGCATAGATTTAAAAAAAAATCTAAAATCATTCATTGAAATGTTCTTTTTTACAATCCGTCAATACCCTAATACACAGTGTGTGTACAAGGTATAATGAATAAATGGGAGAAATTTAAAAAATTTTTTTTTAACATTCAATAATCATCCATTGAAGTTCTCTTTTTTAGTGAATGTAATCATAAACTAACTAAAAGAAACAAAAAACATGGTTCCTTTTAAAGATATTCAATATTTATATTTATGCATCGATTTAAAAAAAATCTAAAGTTTCAAGTCAATTGGTTAAAAAACAAAAAAGTTTTTCATACAACGGGTCAATTTTAGCTATAAAAGGACGTGGCCATGTCCACTTTTGGTCAAAATAGTTTTCATTCCTCCATAAGAACATAACTGTAAGGTTGCAAGTCAATTTAAAAAACAAAAAAGTTTTCCATACAACGGGTCAAGTTTCAGTATAAGTGGGCGTAGCCATGCCCACTTTTGGTCAAAATAGATTTCTTTCCTCCCTAAGAATATAACTGTAAAATTTCAAGTCAATTGGTTAAAAAACAAAAAAGTTTTCCATACAACGGGTCAATTTTCGCTATAAGATTTAAAAAAAAATCTAAAGTCATCAATTGAAATATTCTTCTATAGTGAATGTACTCATAAACTAACTAAAACAAACAAAAAACATTCATTTTACAAACATTCAATATTGATTTTATGCATAGATTTAATAAAAAATGTAAAGTCATCCATTGAAATGTACTTTTGTAGTGTATGAAATCATAAACTAACTAAAAGAAACAAAAAATCTTGGTTTCTTTTTAAATATATTCAAATTTAATTTTTATCAACAGATTTAAAAAAAAAATTTAAATCATCATAAACTAAACTAAAAACTAAAAGAAACAAAAAAACATGGTTCTTATTTCAAATATTCAATAATGATTTTTATTCATAGATTTTAAAAAATCTAAAACTATCCATTGAAATATTCTTTTATAGTTTATAACAAAAGAAATAAACAAAAAAACATGGTTAATTTTAAAAATATTCAATACTGATTTTTATGCATCAATTTAAAAAAAAATCTAAAATTGAATGTTCTTTTGTAGTGTATGTAAATATTAACTAACTAAAAGAAACAAAAAATCAAGGTTCCTTTTAAAAATATTCAATATTAATTTTTATGCATAAATTTAAAAACAAATCAAAAATCATCCATTGAAATGCTCGTTTTTAGGAAATGTGGTCACAAAGTAACTTAAAGAAACAAAAAAAAAACATGGTTTCTTTTTAAGATATTCAATATTGATTTTTATGCATAGATTTAAAAAAAAATCTAAAATCACCCATTGAAATGTTCTTTTTTACAATCCGTCAATACCCTAATACTTTTTTAACATTCAATAATCATCCATTGAAGTTCTCTTTTTTAGTGTATGTAACCATAAACTAAGTAAAAAACCAGTAAGGGCGGTATAGTTGAGTATTCTCAACTATATAATACCCTGTACACACCTATGTTGATAACACGTTAAACATTCGCCGACAGCAAAAGCAGTGTACCACGATGTGGTTTGTGTATTTGCTAATAGTGAGGCAGGGCACACAGTGCAATGTTGCCATTAGATGGCGCTGTAGTACGGATTTTGTTACAAGCATTGCTGCAAAATTTTAGTGTGTTGGTCTTTGCGGGGAAAGTGGTAGTTTGTTGTATGCAGTTTTAAAAAGGTATGTTATCTTAGTTTGCATACAAAATTTCAGCATTGTATTATTTATACTTTAGGAGATACAGCAATTTTAAGAAAAAAATGACCTTTTGTTGTGCTCGATGGGCGGGAAGGAATGGGCGTGGCAAAAATTCCTTCAAACTTCATCTAGTGTTCGACCACATGAGACTATCTTCCAAATTTCAAGTCTCTAGCTCTTATAGTTTTCGAGAACCATTGGTGAGGACGGACGGACGGACGGACAGACAGGGCTATATCAATTCGTCTTGTCATCCTGATTAAGAATATATATACTTTATAGGGTCCCCCTCCCCTCCTTCTATGCGTTACATACAAACCGTCTCAAACAAACTTAATATACCCTGATACACAGTGTGTGTACAGGGTATAAAAAGAAAACATGGTTCGTTTTAAAAAAATATTCAATTTTAATTTTTATGCATACATTAAAAAAAAAAAATCAAAAACCATCCATTGAAATGTTATTTTGTAAGGTATGTAATCATAAACTAACTAAAAGAAACAAAAAAACATGGTTCCTTTTACAAATATTCAATATTTATTTGTATGCAAAGATTTAAAAAAAATCTAAAATCATCCATTAAAATATTCTTTTATAGTGAATGTACTCATAAACTAACTAAAAGAAACAAAAAACATGGTTCATTTTACAAATATTGAATATTGATTTTTATGCGTAGATTTAAAAAAAAAACCGAAATCATCTATTGAAATGTTATTTTGTAGTGTATGTCGTCATAAACTAACTAAATGAAACAAAAAACCAGTAAGGACGCTATCTTCAGCAAGGCTGAAGCTATAATACTTTTCACGTTGTGTCACTAAAAAACTAAATGAATAGTTTTCATGCCTCCCTAACAACATAACTGTAAGGTTTCAAGTCAATTGGTTAAAAAACAAAAAAGTTTTCCATACAGCGGTTCAAGTTTTGCGATAAGTGGGCGTGGCTACGCTCACTTTGGGTCAAAATAGTTTTCATGCCTCCCTAAGAACATAACTGTAAAGTTTCAAGTCAATTGGTTAAAAAACATACAACGGGTCAATTTTCACTAAAAAAGAGCGTGGCCACGCCCACTTTTGGTCAACATTGTTTTCATTCCTCCCTAAGAACATAACTGTAAAGTTTCAAGTCAATTGGTTAAAAAACAAAAAAGTTTTCCATACAACGGGTCAAATTTCGCTATAAAAGGGCGTGGCCGCGCCCACTTTTAGGCAAAATCGTTTTCATTCCTCCCTAAGAAGATAACTGTAAGGTTTCAAGTCAATTGGTCAATTTTCGCTAAAAAAAGGCGTGGGCACGCCCACTTTTGGTCAAAATAGTTTTCATTCCTCCCTAAGAACATAACTGCAAAGTTTCAAGTCAATTGGTTGAAAAACAAAAAAGTTGTGTATACAACGGGTCCAATTTCGCTAGAAGTGGGCGTGGCTACGCCCACTTTTGGTCAAAATAGTTTTCATTCCTCCCTAAGAACATAACTGTAAAGTTTCAAGTCAATTGGTTAAAAAACAAAAAAGTTTTCCATACAACGGGTCAAATTTCGCTATAAAAGGGCGTGGCCGCGCCCACTTTTGGTCAAAATTGTTTTCATTCCTCCCTAAGAACATAACTGTAAAGTTTCAAGTCAATTGGTTAAAAAACACAAAAGTTTTCCATACATCGGGTCAAATTTCGCTATAAAAGGGCGTGGCCACGCCCACTTTTGGTCAAAATAGTTTTCATTCCTCCCTAAGAACATAACTGTAAAGTTTCAAGTCAATTCGTTGAAAAACAAAAAAGTGTTCCATACAACGGGTCAATTTTTGCTATAAGTGGGCGTGGCTACGCCCACTTTTGGTCAAAATAGTTTTCATTCCTCTCTAAGAACATAACTGTAAAGTTTCAAGTCAATTGGTTAAAAAACAAAAAAGTTTTCCATACAACGGGTCAATTTTCGCTATAAGTGGGCGTGGCTACCCCTGGCTACGCCGACTTTTGGTCAAAATAGTTTTCATTCCTTCCTAAGAACATAACTTTAAAATTTCAAGTCAATTGGTTAAAAAACAAAAAAGTTTTCCATACAACGGGTCAATTTTCGCTATAAGTGGGCGTGGCTACCCCTGGCTACGCCCACTTTTGGTCAAAATAGATTTCATTCCTCCCTAAGAATATAACTTTAAAATTTCAAGTCAATTGGTTAAGAAACAAAAAAGTTTTCCATACAACGACGTGAATATGGCTTCTCTTCCTCTTCTTCATTTTGTATGGGAGCTACCAGTTCCAGATGTCCAATCTCATTGAAACTTTCAGGCATGTAGTCGGACTATGTAGAACTACTATGTTTAAAATTTCAGCACTCTATCATACAAAACAAAAAAGTTTTCCATACAATGATTCAAGTTTTGTTCATTTTTCTTCTTCTTTTCGTATGGGGGCTACTAGTTCCAGTGATCCGATATGGCCGGTTCCGACCAATGATTTGACTGCACGAATAAGAAGTCTCTGTGCAAAATTTCAGCTCGATATCTTCAAAACTGTGGGAGGAGATTGTATATATACAGACAGACGGACAGACGGACATGGCTAAATCAACTCGTCTTGTCGTCCTGATCAAGAATATATATACTTTATATAGTCGGAAATTAATATTTCGATCTGTTACAAACTTCAGCACAAAGTTATTATACTATTTCACATACGTGAAAAGTATAAAAACATGGTTCTTTTTAAAAATATTCAATACTGATTTTTATGCATCAATTTAAAAAAAATCTAAAATCATTCATTGAAATGTTCTTTTGTAGTGATTGTAATCATAAACTAATTAACCGAAAAAAAAAAAAACATGGTTCCTTTTAAAATATTCAGTTTTAGTTTTTGTGCATATATTGTACTTTTGTAGTGTATGTAATCATAAACTAACTAAAAGGAACAAAAAATCATGGTTCCTTTTTAAATATATTCAATTTATTTTTAATGCATAGATTTTAAAAAAATCTAAAATCATCCACTGAAATGTTATTTTGTAATGTTTGTAATCATAAACAAACTAACAGAATAAAAAACAGTAAGGGCGGTATAGTCGAGTATACTCGACAATATAAACCCTGCACAAATGGTAGGCGGTGCCACTCCCTCAATCTACAAAAACATATTGATCTGACGTTGCCTATTTAAATAGTGTTGAAAATATCAAGAAAATCGGTCAAAAAATTTAATTTTGTTGGTCTCTGAGGGGTAGCCATCAAAGAGAGGGGAAATTTGTGGTAGGCAGTTTTTAAGATGTATTATTTGTTAGCTTTTTTTAAGAAAGAATACTAGGGGTGGAGAAATTAAGGGGAGGGGGTAAAATTGTGGTTTGCTGTTTTGTAGAGTTACTCATTCTGAGTCTACATACCGACTTTCATTTTTCTAACTCTTTGGATGTTTGAGTAATAGCATTTTCAAAAAGAGGGTGGTGCTGAATGGGCGGCAAGGAGTGGGCGTGGAACAAAACCATTCAAACTTGATCTGCTGCCGAGCATCACGATTCTACCCACCAAATTTCAAGTCGCTAGCTCTTATAGTTTCCGAGAACCATTAGTTAGGACGGACGGACGGACAGACGGAGAGATGGACAGTCACTCGGATGTGGCTTAATCAATTTCTCTTGTCGTCCCGATCAAGAATATATATACTTTATGGGGTCTCCCTCCCCTCCTTCACAGCTTTACATACATTTGGCTTTTGCACAAACAGCCTATGATAACCCAGTATGTGTACAGGGTATAAACATGGTTCCTTTTAAATGTATTCAATATTACATTTTTTGCATAGATTTAAAAAGAAAAACAAAAACCATCCATTGAAATGCACTTTTGTAGTGTTTGTAATCATAAACTTACTAAATGAGACAAAAAACATGGTTCCTTTTAAAATATTCAATATTATATTTTATGCATAGATTTAAAAAAAAAATAAAAAAACATCGATTGAAATGCTCTTTTAGAGTGAATATAATAATAAACTAACTAAAAGAAACAAAAAACCATAGTTTCTTTTAAAAATATTCAATATTAATTTTTATGCATCGATTTTAAAAAATCTAAAGTCATCCATTGAAATGTACTTTTGTAGTGTATGTAATCATAAACTAAGTAAAAGAAACAAAAAATCATGGTTCCTTTTAAAAAATATTCAATTTTAATTTTTATGCATAAATTTAAAAAAAATATAAAATAATCCATTGAAATGTTCTTTTGAAGTGTATGTAATCATAAACTAACTAAAGGAAACAAAACCAGTAATGACGCTAACCGTACCGGAGATATGCAATTTATTGATTTTTGGTCAAAGTGGTCGTATCCATTCCCATTTTTTTCAAAATAGTTTTAATGCCTCCCCAAGAACATAACTGTGAAGTTTCATGTCAATTGGTTAAGAAACAAAAAATTTTTCCATACAACGACATGAATATTGCTTCTCTTCCTCTTCTTCATTTTGTATGGCAGGTACCAGTTCCAGTTGCCCGATCTCAATGAAACTTTCAGGCATTTAATCGAACCATATAAAACTACTAAGTTTAAAATTTCAGCCGCCTATCATACAAAACAAAAAAGTTTTCCATACAACGACGTTAAATCTTAAATTCTCTTCCTCTTCTTCATTTTGTATGGCAGCTACCAGTTCTATTGGCCGGATCTCAATGAAACTTTCAGGCATTATGTCGGACTATTTTAAACTACTATGTTTGAAATTTCAGCCCTCTATCTTCCAAAACAAAAAAGTGTTCCATATAACGATTCAAATTTGTTTTTCTTCTTCATTTCTTATGGGGGCTACCAGTTCCAATAATCCGATATGGC
Organism: Phortica okadai; assembly: GCA_034638295.1. Lineage (NCBI taxonomy): Eukaryota > Metazoa > Arthropoda > Insecta > Diptera > Drosophilidae > Phortica > Phortica okadai. The sequence continues at coordinate 23,428,791 of CM067851.1, read as the reverse complement.
CGGTTCTGACCAACGATTTGACCACACATTAGAGAAGACTCTGTGCAAAATTTCAGCTCGATATCTTCAAAACTGTGGGAGGAGATAGCGTATTCACAGACAGACGGACAGATGGACATGGCTATATGAACTCGTCTTGTCGAGCTGATCAACAATATTTATACTTTATGTGGTCCCCCTCCCCTCCTTCTTGCTGTTACAAAATTCAGGACAAAGTTATAATACTATTCATTTGCGTAAAGAGTATAAAAACATGGTTCCATTTAAAAATATTCAATATTAATTTTTATGCATAGATTTTAACAACAAAATCTAAAATCATCCATTGAAATCTTCTTTTGTAGTGTATGTAACAAAATAAAAAATGGTTCCTTTTAAAAATATTCAATATTAATTTTTTATGCATAGATTTTTAAAAAATCTTAAATCATCCATTAAAGGTTCTTTTGTAGTTATTGTAATCATAAACTAACTAACCGAAACAAAAACCAGTAAGGACGCTATCTTCAGCAAGGCTGAAGCTATAATACTTTTCACTTTGTGTCACTATAAAAAAAACTAAATGAATAGTTTTCATGCCTCCCTAACAACATAACTGTAATGTTTCAAGTCAATTCGTTAAAAAACAAAAAATTTTTCCATACAACGGTTCAAGTTTTGCGATAAGTGGGCATTTGGTCAAAATAGTTTTTGTTCCTGCCTAAGAACATAACTGTAAGGTTTCAAGTCAATTGGTTGAAAAACATAAAAGTTTTCCATACAACGGCTCAATTTTCATTATAAGTGTGCGTGGCTACGCCCACTTTTGGTCAAAATAGTTTTCATTCCTCCCTAAGAACATAACTGTAAAGTTTGAAGTCAATTGGTTAAAAAATAAAAAAAGTTGTACATACAACGACGTGAATATTGCTTCTCTTCCTCTTCTTTATTTTTTATGGGAGCTACCAGTTCCAGTTTCCCGATCTCAATGGCATTTAGTCGGACTATGTAAAACTACTATGTTTAAAATTTCAGCACTCTATCGTACAAAACAAAAAAGTTTTCCATACAACGATTCAAGTTTTGTTCACTTTTCTTCTTCTTTTCGTATGGGAGCTACCTGTTCCAATAATCCGATCATGCTGGTTCCGACGAATGATTCATCTTAATAAATTCTAAGTCTCTGTGCAAAGTTTCAGCTCGATAGCTTCAAAACTGAGGGACTAGTTTGCATACATACAGACAGACAGACCGACAGACAGACAGACAGACGGACAGACGGACATGGCTAAATCAACTCGTCTTGTCGTCCTGATCAAGAATATATATACTTTATATAGTCGGAAATTAATATTTCGATCTGTTACAAACTCCGTGACAAAGTTAATATACTATTTCACATAAGTGAAGAGTATAAATATAAAATAATCCATTGAAATGTTCTTTTGAAGTGTATGTAATCATAAACTAACTAAAGGAAACAAAACCAGTAATGACGCTAACCGTACCGGAGATATGCAATTTATTGATTTTTGGTAAAAGTGGTCGTAACCATTCCCATTTTTTTCAAAATAGTTTTAATGCCTCCCCAAGAAAAAACTGTGAAGTTTCATGTCAATTGGTTAAGAAACAAAAAATTTTTCCATACAACGACATGAATATTGCTTCTCTTCCTCTTCTTCATTTTGTATGGCAGGTACCAGTTCCAGTTGCCCGATCTCAATGAAACTTTCAGGCATTTAATCGAACCATATAAAACTAATAAGTTTAAAATTTCAGCTTCCTATCATACAAAACAAAAAAGTTTTCCATACAACGACGTTAAATCTTAAATTCTCTTCCTCTTCTTCATTTTGTATGGCAGCTACCAGTTCTAGTGGCCCGATATCAATGAAACTTTCAGGCATTATGTCGGACTATGTTAAACTACTATGTTTGAAATTTCAGCCCTCTATCTTCCAAAACAAAAAATTTTTCCATATATCGATTCAAATTTGTTTTTCTTCTTCATTTCGTATGGGGGCTACCAGTTCCAATAATCTGATATGGCCGGTTCCGACCAATGATTTGACCACACTTTAGAGAAGACTCTGTGCAAAATTTCAGCTCGATATCTTTAAAACTGTGGGAGGAGATAGCATATTCACAGACAGACGGACAGACGGACATGGCTATATCAACTCGTCTTGTCGAGCTGATCAACAATATATATACTTTATGGGGCCCCCCTCCCCTCCTTCTTGCTGTTACAAACTTTATGACAAAGTTATAATACTATTCACTTGCGTGAAGAGTATAAACATGGTGCCTTTTAAAACTATTCAATATTAATGTTTATGCATAAATTAAAAAAAAACCAGTAAGGACGCTATCTTCAGCAAGGCTGAAGCTATAATACTTTTCACGTTGTGTCACTAAAAAACTAAATGAATAGTTTTCATGCCTCCCTAACAACATAACTGTACGGTTTCAAGTCAATTGGTTAAAAAACAAAAAAGTTTTCCATACAACAAAATAATTTTCATTCCTCCCTAAGAACATAACTGTAAAGTTTCAAGTCAATTGGTTAAAAAACAAAAAAGCTTTCCATACAACGGTTCAAGTTTCGGTATAAGTGGGCGTAGCCATGCCCACTTTTGGTCTAAATAGTTTTCATTCCTCCCTAAGAACATAACTGTGAAGTTTCAAGTGAATTGGTTAAAAAACAAAAATGTTTTCTATACAATGGGTCAAGTTTCGGTATAAGTGGGCGTAGCCATGCCCACTTTTGGTCTAAATAGTTTTCATTCCTCCCTAAAGCTCTGTTTACACTAGAGATTTTTTGTGTAGATTTAGACAAAAATCTCATGTCTACAAGTGTAAACACTCTGTAGATTTATCTACACTGTCTCTACAACAAATTTTTATCTACACAATGAGTAGTGTGTGTAAACAACTTTCAGAGTAGATAAAACAGCCTCGATTTGTGTCTACAAGTTTGTTAAGCAACAGAACAAATTTTTTTCTCTACATTGTTATTTTCACATACAAATAATATCGATGATTCATTTGTCACGTTTGACACTTCCAAAAATTCGTCGCAATTTGGGAAAAAGAATCAAAGGAAGAACAAAAACAAAGAATAAAATGGCCACCAAAAAAAAATGCGTGGGAAATGCGATTATGTGTATATATAAATATTATATGAATATTATTATATCAAATGACGGATGCGAGTGTACTGTTTTTGAATGTATGGTGTACCCATACTCAATAATATCAATAATTTGATAATGCCATTCTTCAAAAAATGTTGGCACACAGCTGCGACTCCTTCCTTCAACTCCTACAATAACTGCTGGTGAAATCCATCGTTCTCAGCATTACTAGCATTTATTTTTGTGATCTATGATTTCTTCCACAATCGATTTTTTTGATGCATATTGTTTCTGGCGCATTTCCAACTTTTCTAATTTTTTTTGTTAATTTATTTTTGGGAATAATTTTTTAATGTCAAAAATTAGTTATGTCAAAAGCGGAACATTAGCGCCCTCTATCATTATCTACATTCTGCTCGAAAGAGTAGTCAGTGTAAGCACCTTGTAGATAGCAATGTAGATATTTTCCAAATTTATCTACTCGAAAGAAAAATTTCGTAGATTTTCAATTCAGTGTAAACATAAAACGTAATTTATCTATACTTTGTGTTGAGATATCTACACAAAAAATCTCTAATGTAAACAGAGCTTAAAAGAGCTCCCTAAAAACATAACTGTAGGGTTTGAAGTCAATTGGTTAAAAAACAAAAAAGTTTTCCATACAACGGGTCAATTTTCGCTATAAGTGGTCGTGGCTACGCCTACTTTTCGTCAAAATAGTTTTCATTCCTCCCAAAGAACATAACTGTAAAGTTTCAAGTCAATTGGTTCAAAAACAAAAAAGTTTTCCATACAACGTGTCAATTTTCTATAAGTGGGCTACGCCCACTTTTGGTCAAAATAGTTTTAATGCCTCCCCAAGAACATAACTACGAAGTTTCAAGTCAATTGATTGAAAAACAAAAAAGTTGTCCATACAACGACGTGAATATTGCTTCTCTTCCTCTTCTTCATTTTGTATGGGAGCTACCAGTTCCAGATGTCCAATCTCAATGAAACTTTTAGGTATGTAGTCGGACTATGTAGAACTACTATGTTTAAAATTTCAGTACTCTATCATACAAAACAAAAAAGTTTTCCATACAACGATTCAAGTTTTGTTCATTTTTCTTCTTCTTTTCGTATGGGGGCGACAAGTTCCAGTGGTCCGATATGGCTGGATCCGACAAATGAGTTGACTGCACGGATAAGAAGTCTATGTGCAAAATTTCAGCTCGATATCTTCAAGACTGTGGGAGGAGATTGTATATATACAGACAGACGGACAGACGGACACGGCTAAATCAACTCGTCTTGTCGTCCTGATCAAGAATATATATACTTTATATAGTCGCAAGTGAATATTTCTGTGTGTTACAAACTTCAGCACAAAGTTATTATACTATTTCACATACGTGAAAAGTATAAAAAATCAAAAATCATCTATTGTAATGCTCTTTTTTAGTGATTGTAATCATAAACTAACTAAACGAAACAAAAAAACATGCTTCCTTTTAAAACTATTCATTATTAATTTTTATGCAAAGATTTAAAAAAAAAAAACAAAAATCATCTTTTGAAATGCTCTTTTTTTGTGAAAAACTAACATAAACTAACTAAAAGAAACAAAAAATCATGGTTTCTTTTTAAAAAGATTCAATTTTAATTTTTATTCATAGATTTTAAAAATATTTAAAGTCATCCATTGAAATGTACTTTTGTAGTGTATGTAATCGTAAACTAACTAAAAAAAACAAAAAGTCATGGTTCCTTTTAAAAGTATTCAATCTTAAATTTAATGCACAGATTTAAAAAAAAAAAAATATAAAATCATCCATTGAAATCCTCTTTTTTACTGATTGTTATCATAAACTAACTAAAAAAAAACAAAAAAAACATGGTTCGTTTTAAAAAATATTCAATTTTAATTTTTATGCATACATTTAAAAAAAATCAAAAACCATCCATTGAAATGTTATTTTGTAAGGTATGTAATCATAAACTAACTAAAAGAAACAAAAAAAACATGGTTCCTTTTACAAATATTCAATATTGATTTGTATGCAAAGATTTAAAAAAAATCTAAAATCATCCATTAAAATATTCTTTTATAGTGAATGTACTCATAAACTAACTAAAAGAAACAAAAAACATGGTTCATTTTACAAATATTGAATATTGATTTTTATGCATAGATTTCAAAAAAATCTGAAATCATCTATTGAAATGTTATTTTGTAGTGTATGTCATCATAAACTAACTAAAGGAAACAAAACCAGTAAGGACGCTAACTTCAGCAAGGCTGAAGCTTAAATACTCCTCACGCTTATTTCTTATGCCACACTTATTTTATTGACTGAATATATTTTCACTTCATCTAATTAGCCTATATACAAATTTTCATTGTTTTTGCTCATTGGGTACCGGAGATATGCAATTTATTGAATTTTGGTGAAAGTGGGCGTAACCATGCCCATTTTTTTCAAAATAGTTTTAATGCCTCCCCAAAAACATAACTGTGAAGTTTCATGTCAATTGGTTAAGAAACAAAAAAATTTTCCATACAACGACATGAATATTGCTTCTCTTCCTCTTCTTCATTTTGTATGGCAGGTACCAGTTCCAGTTGCCCAATCTCAATGAAACTTTCAGGCATTTAATCGAACCATATAAAACTACTAAGTTTAAAATTTCAGCCTTCTATCATACAAAACAAAAAAGTTTTCCATACAACGACGTTAAATCTTAATTTCTCTTCCTCTTCTTCATTTTGTGTGGCAGCTACCAGTTCTAGTGCCCCGATCTCAATGAAACTTTCAGGCATTATGACGAACTATGTTAAACTACTATGTTTGAAATTTCAGCCCTCTATCTTCCAAAACAAAAAAGTTTTCCATATATCGATTCAAATTTGTTTTTCTTCTTTATTTCGTATGGGGGCTACCAGTTCCAATAATCCGATATGGCCAGTTCCGACCAATAATTTGACCACACATTAGAGAAGACTCTGTGCAAAATTTCAGCTCGATATCTTCAAAACTGTGGGAGGAGATAGCATATTCTCAGACAGACGGACAGATGGACATGGCTATATGAACTCGTCTTGTCGAGCTGATCAAGAATATATATACTTTATGGGGTCCCCCTCCCCTCCTTCTTTCTGTTACAAACTTCAGGACAAAGTTATAATACTATTCACTTGCGTGAAGATTCAAATTTGTTTTTCTTCTTTATTTCGTATGGGGGCTACCAGTTCCAATAATCCGATATGGCCAGTTCCGACCAATAATTTGACCACACATTAGAGAAGACTCTGTGCAAAATTTCAGCTCGATATCTTCAAAACTGTGGGAGGAGATAGCATATTCTCAGACAGACGGACAGATGGACATGGCTATATGAACTCGTCTTGTCGAGCTGATCAAGAATATATATACTTTATGGGGTCCCCCTCCTTCTTTCTGTTACAAACTTCAGGACAAAGTTATAATACTATTCACTTGCGTGAAGAGTATAAACATAGTGCCTTTTAAAACTATTCAATATTAATGTTTATGCATAAATTAAAAAAAAAACCAGTAAGGACGCTATCTTCAGCAAGGCTGAAGCTATAATACTTTTCACTTTGTGTCACTATAAAAAAAACTAAATGAATAGTTTTCATGCCTCCCTAACAACATAACTGTAATGTTTCAAGTCAATTCGTTAAAAAACCAAAAATTTTTCCATACAACGGTTCAAGTTTTGCGATAAGTGGGTGTAGCCATGCCCACATTTGGTAAAAATAGTTTTTATTCCTCCCTAAGAACATAACAGTAAAGTTTCAAGTCAATTGGTTAAAAAACAAAAAAGTTTTCCATACAAAGGGTCAATTTTCAATATAAGTAGGCGTGGCTACGCCCACTTTTGGTCAAAACAGTTTTCATTCCTCTCTAGGAACATAACTGTAAAGTTTTAAGTCAATTGGTTAAAAAACAAAAAAAATTTCCATACAACGGGTCAATTTTCGCTATAAGTGGGCGTGGCTATGCCTGGCTACGCCCACTTTTGGTCAAAACAGTTTTCATTCCTCTCTAAGAACATAACTGTAAAGTTTCAAGTCAATTGGTTAAGAAACAAAAAAGTTTTCAATACAATGGGTCAATTTTCGCTATAAGTGGGCGTAGCCATGCCCACTTTTGGTCTCAATAGTTTTCATTCCTCCCTAAAGCTCTGTTTACACTAGAGACTTTTTGTGTAGATTTAGACAAAAATCTCATGTCTACAAGTGTAAACACCCTGTAGATTTATCTACACTGTCTCTACAACAAACTTTTATCTACACAATGAGTAGTGTGTGTAAACAACTTTCAGAGTAGATAAAACAGCCTCGATTTGTGTCTACAAGTTTGTTAAGCAACAGAACAAATTTTTTTCTCTACATTGTTATTTTCACATAAAAATAATATCGATGATTCATTTGAAAAAGAATCAAAGGAAGAACAAAAACAAAGAATAAAATGGCCCCTTCATGTTGGCACACAGCTACGACTCCTTCCTTCAACTCCTACAATAACTGCTGGTGAAATCCAACGTTCTCAGCATTACTAGCATTTATTTTTGTGATCTATGATTTCTTCCACAATCGATTTTGTTGATGCATATTGTTTCTGGCGCATTTCCAACTTTTCTAATTTTTTTTGTTAATTTATTTTTGGGAATAATTTTTTAATGTCAAAAATTAGTTATGTCAAAAGCGGAACATTAGCGCCCTCTATCATTATCTACATTCTGCTCGAAAGAGTAGTCAGTGTAAGTACCTTGTAGATAGCAATGTAGATATTTTCCAAATTTATCTACTCGAAAGAAAAATTTCGTAGATTTTCAATTCAGTGTAAACATAAAACGTAATTTATCTATACTTTGTGTTGAGATATCTACACAAAAAATCTCTAATGTAAACAGAGCTTAAAAGAGCTCCCTAAAAACATAACTGTAGGGTTTGAAGTCAATTGGTTAAAAAACAAAAAAGTTTTCCATACAACGGGTCAATTTTCGCTATAAGTGGTCGTGGCTACGCCTACTTTTCGTCAAAATAGTTTTCATTCCTCCCGAAGAACATAACTGTAAAGTTTCAAGTCAATTGGTTCAAAAACCAAAAAGTTTTCCATACAACGACGTGAATATTGCTTCTCTTCCTCTTCTTCATTTTGTATGGGAGCTACCAGTTCCAGATGTCCAATCTCAATGAAACTTTCAGGCATGTAGTCGGACTATGTAGAACTACTATGTTTAAAATTTCAGGACTCTATCATACAAAACAAAAAAGTTTTCCATACAACGATTCAAGTTTTGTTCATTTTTCTTCTTCTTTTCGTATGGAGGCTACCAGTTCCAGTGGTCCGATATGGCTGGATCCGACAAATGAGTTGACTGCACGGATAAGAAGTCTATGTGCAAAATTTCAGCTCGATATCTTCAAGACTGTGGGAGGAGATTGTATATATACAGACAGACGGACAGACGGACAGACGGACATGGCTAAATCAACTCGTCTTGTCGTCCTGATCAAGAATATATATACTTTATATAGTCGCAAGTGAATATTTCTGTGTATTACAAACTTCAGCACAAAGTTATTATACTATTTCACATACGTGAAAAGTATAAAAAATCAAAAATCATCTATTGTAATGCTCTTTTTTAGTGATTGTAATCATAAACTAACTAAACGAAACAAAAAAACATGCTTCCTTTTAAAACTATTCATTATTAATTTTTATGCAAAGATTAAAAAAAAACAAAAATAATCTTTTGAAATGCTCTTTTTTGTGAAAAACTAACATAAACTAACTAAAAGAAACAAAAAATCATGGTTCCTTTCAAAAAGATTCAAATTTAATTTTTATTCATAGATTTTAAAAATATTTAAAGTCATCCATTGAAATGTACTTTTGTAGTGTATGTAATCGTAAACTAACTAAAAGAAACAAAAAGTCATGGTTCCTTTTAAAAATATTCAATATTAAATTTAATGCACAGATTTAAAAAAAAATATATAAAATCATCCATTGAAATCCTCTTTTTTACTGATTGTTATCATAAACTAACTAAAAAAAAACAAAAAAAACATGGTTCGTTTTAAAAAATATTCAATTTTAATTTTTATGCATACATTTAAAAAAAATCAAAAACCATCCATTGAAATGTTATTTTGTAAGGTATGTAATCATAAACTAACTAAAAGAAACAAAAAAAACATGGTTCCTTTTACAAATATTCAATATTGATTTGTATGCAAAGATTTAAAAAAAATCTAAAATCATCCATTAAAATATTCTTTTATAGTGAATGTACTCATAAACTAACTAAAAGAAACAAAAAACATGGTTCATTTTACAAATATTGAATATTGATTTTTATGCATAGATTTCAAAAAATCTGAAATCATCTATTGAAATGTTATTTTGTAGTGTATGTCATCATAAACTAACTAAAGGAAACAAAACCAGTAAGGACGCTAACTTCAGCAAGGCTGAAGCTTAAATACTCTTCACGCTTATTTCTTATGCCACACTTATTTTATTGACTGAATATATTTTCACTTCATCTAATTAGCCTATATACAAATTTTCATTGTTTTTGCTCATTGGGTACCGGAGATATGCAATTTATTGAATTTTGGTAAAAGTGGGCGTAACCATGCCCATTTTTTTCAAAATAGTTTTAATGCCTCCCCAAAAACATAACTGTGAAGTTTCATGTCAATTGGTTAAGAAACAAAAAAATTTTCCATACAACGACATGAGTATTGCTTCTCTTCCTCTTCTTCATTTTGTATGGCAGGTACCAGTTCCAGTTGCCCAATCTCAATGAAACTTTCAGGCATTATGACGAACTATGTTAAACTACTATGTTTGAAATTTCAGCCCTCTATCTTCCAAAACAAAAAAGTTTTCCATATATCGATTCAAATTTGTTTTTCTTCTTCATTTCGTATGGGGGCTACCAGTTCCAATAATCCGATATGGCCGGTTCCGACCAATAATTTGACCACACATTAGAGAAGACTCTGTGCAAAATTTCAGGTCGATATCTTCAAAACTGTGGGAGGAGATAGCATGTTCTCAGACAGACGGACAGATGGACATAGCTATATCAACTCGTCTTGTCGAGCTGATCAAGAATATATATACTTTATGGGGTCCCCCTCCCCTCCTTCTTTCTGTTACAAACTTCAGGACAAAGTTATAATACTATTCACTTGCGTGAAGAGTATAAACATGGTGCCTTTTAAAACTATTCAATATTAATGTTTATGCATAAATTAAAAAAAAACCAGTAAGGACGCTATCTTCAGCAAGGCTGAAGCTATAATACTTTTCACGTTGTATCACTAAAAAACTAAATGAATAGTTTTCATGCCTCCCTAACAACATAACTGTAAGGTTTCAAGTCAATTGGTTAAAAAACAAAAAAGTTTTCCATACAACAAAATAATTTTCATTCCTCCCTAAGAACATAACTGTAAAGTTTCAAGTCAATTGGTTAAAAAACAAAAAAAGCTTTCCATACAACGGTTCAAGTTTCGGTATAAGTGGGCGTAGCCATGCCCACTTTTGGTCTCAATAGTTTTCATTCCTCCCTAAAGCTCTGTTTACACTAGAGATTTTTTGTGTAGATTTAGACAAAAATCTCATGTCTACAAGTGTAAACACCCTGTAGATTTATCTACACTGTCTCTACAACAAATTTTTATCTACACAATGAGTAGTGTGTGTAAACAACTTTCAGAGTAGATAAAACAGCCTCGATTTGTGTCTACAAGTTTGTTAAGCAACAGAACAAATTTTTTTCTCTACATTGTTATTTTCACATAAAAATAATATCGATGATTCATTTGAAAAAGAATCAAAGGAAGAACAAAAACAAAGAATAAAATGACCCCTTCATGTTGGCACACAGCTACGACTCCTTCCTTCAACTCCTACAATAACTGCTGGTGAAATCCAACGTTCTCAGCATTATTAGCATTTATTTTTGTGATCTATGATTTCTTCCACAATCGATTTTGTTGATGCATATTGTTTCTGGCGCATTTCCAACTTTTCTAATTTTTTTTTGTTCATTTATTTTTGGGAATAATTTTTTAATGTCAAAAATTAGTTATGTCAAAAGCGGAACATTAGCGCCCTCTATCATTATCTACATTCTGCTTGAAAGAGTAGTCAGTGTAAGTACCTTGTAGATAGCAATGTAGATATTTTCCAAATTTATCTATTCGAAAGAAAAATTTCGTAGATTTTCAATTCAGTGTAAACATAAAACGTAATTTATCTATACTTTGTGTTGAGATATCTACACAAAAAATCTCTAATGTAAACAGAGCTTAAAAGAGCTCCCTAAAAACATAACTGTAGGGTTTGAAGTCAATTGGTTAAAAAACAAAAAACTTTTCCATACAACGGGTCAATTTTCGCTATAAGTGGTCGTGGCTACGCCTACTTTTCGTCAAAATAGTTTTCATTCCTCCCAAAGAACATAACTGTAAAGTTTCAAGTCAATTGGTTCAAAAACAAAAAAGTTTTCCATACAACGTGTCAATTTTCTATAAGTGGGCTACGCCCACTTTTGGTCAAAATAGTTTTAATGCCTCCCCAAGAACATAACTACGAAGTTTCAAGTCAATTGATTGAAAAACAAAAAAGTTGTCCATACAACGACGTGAATATTGCTTCTCTTCCTCTTCTTCATTTTGTATGGGAGCTACCAGTTCCAGATGTCCAATCTCAATGAAACTTTCAGGCATGTAGTCGGACTATGTAGAACTACTATGTTTAAAATTTCAGTACTCTATCATACAAAACAAAAAAGTTTTCCATACAACGATTCAAGTTTTGTTCATTTTTCTTCTTCTTTTCGTATGGGGGCGACAAGTTCCAGTGGTCCGATATGGCTGGATCCGACAAATGAGTTGACTGCACGGATAAGAAGTCTATGTGCAAAATTTCAGCTCGATATCTTCAAGACTGTGGGAGGAGATTGTATATATACAGACAGACGGACAGACGGACACGGCTAAATCAACTCGTCTTGTCGTCCTGATCAAGAATATATATACTTTGTATAGTCGCAAGTGAATATTTCTGTGTGTTACAAACTTCAGCACAAAGTTATTATACTATTTCACATACGTGAAAAGTATAAAAAATCAAAAATCATCTATTGTAATGCTCTTTTTTAGTGATTGTAATCATAAACTAACTAAACGAAACAAAAAAACATGCTTCCTTTTAAAACTATTCATTATTAATTTTTATGCAAAGATTAAAAAAAAACAAAAATCATCTTTTGAAATGCTCTTTTTTTGTGAAAAACTAACATAAACTAACTAAAAGAAACAAAAAATCATGGTTCCTTTCAAAAAGATTCAATTTTAATTTTTATTCATAGATTTAAAAAATATTTAAAGTCATCCATTGAAATGTACTTTTGTAGTGTATGTAATCGTAAACTAACTAAAAGAAACAAAAAGTCATGGTTCCTTTTAAAAATATTCAATATTAAATTTAATGCACAGACTTAAAAAAAAAATATAAAATCATCCATTGAAATCCTCTTTTTTAGTGATTGTTATCATAAACTAACTAAAAAAAACAAAAAAACATGGTTCTTATTAAAAATATTCAATATTAATTTTAATGCATAAATTAAAAAAAAAATTAAAAATCATCTATTCAAATGATCTTTTTTAGTGAACGTTATCATAAATTAACTAAAAGAAACAAAAAACAGGGGTGCTTTTAAAACACTAATATTAATGTTTTTGCATAGATTTAAAAAAAATCTAAAATCATCCATTAGAATGCTCTTTTGTAGTGTATGTTATTATAAACTAACTAAAAAAACATGATTCCTCTTAAAAATATTCATTATTAATTTTTATGCATAGATTTTAATAAATTTAAAATCATCCATTGAAATGTTCTTTCATAGTGTATGTAATCATAAACTAACTAAAAGAAACAAAAAAACATGGTTCCTTTTTAATATATTCAATATTAATTTTTATGGATAGATTTAAAAAAAAAATCAAAAATCATCCATTGAAATGCTCTTTTTTGGTGTATGTAATTATAAACTAACTAAAAGAAACAAAAAAAAACATGGTTGTTTTCATAAATATTCAATATTAATTTTTAAACATAGATTTAAAAAAAATCTAGAGTCATCTATTGAAATGTTCTTTTCAAGTGTATGTAATCATAAACTAATTAAAAGAAACAAAAACCAGTAAGGGCGGTATAGTTGAGTATTCTCAACTATATAATACCCTGTACACACACCTATGTTGATAACACGTTAAACATTCGCCGACAGCAAAAGCAGTGTACCACGATATGGTTTGTGTATTTGCTAATAGTGAGGCAGGGCTCACAGTGCAATGTTGCCATTAGATGGCGCTTTAGTACGGGTTTTGTTACAAAGCATTGCTGCAAAATTTTAGTGTGTTGGTCTTTGCGGGGAAAGTGGTAGTGTTGTATGCAGTTTTAAAAAGGTATGCTATCTGAGTTTGCATACAAAATTTCAGCATTGTATTATTTATACTTTAGGAGATACAACAATTTTAAGAAAAAAATGACCTTTTGTTGTGCTCGATGGGCGGGAAGGAATGGGCGTGGCAAAAATTCCTTCAAACTTGATCTAGTGTTCGACCACACGAGTCTATCTTCCAAATTTCAAGTCTCTAGCTTTAATAGTTTTCGCAGTGTTAAGTACGGTTTTTGTTACAAATAGGATAAAGCAGTGTTCAAAGCGCAATTTATGCCAAATTTCAACTTGTTTGTCTTTGCGTTGTCACACAGCGTTAAAAATGAAAGTTTGTGGTATGCAGTTTTAAAAAGGTATGTTTACTGAGTTTGCATACAAAATTTCAGCATTGTATCTATTATAGCTTAGGAGATACAGCAATTTTAAGAAAACAACTTTTTGAGGGGAAACGAAGGGGAGGGGGAAAAAATGTGGTATGCAGTTTTGTAGAGCTATACATACTGAGTCTACATACTCATTTTCATGTTTCTAACTCATCAGGTTTTCGAGCTACAGCCTTTTGAAAAAATGGGTGGTGCTCGATGGGCGGGAAAGAGTGGGCGTGGCAAAAAATCTTTCAAACTTGATCTAGCGTTTGACCTCACGAATCTATCCACCAAATTTCAAGTCTCTAGCTCTTATAGTTTTCGAGAACCATTGGTGAGGACGGACGGACGGACGGACAGACAGGGCTATATCAATTCGTCTTGTCATCCTGATCAAGAGTATATATACTTTATAGGGTCCCCCTCCCCTCCTTCTATGCGTTACATACAAACCGTCTCAAACAAACTTAATATACCCTGATACACAGTGTGTGTACAGGGTATAAACATGGTTATTTTTAATGATATTCAATAATGATTTTTATGCATAGATTTAAAAAAAAAATCTAAAACCATCCATTGAAATGTTCTTTTATGGTTTATATTATCAGAAACTTACTAAAAGAAGCAAAAAAAAAACATTGTTCATTTTAAAAATATTCAATATTGATTTTTATGCTTATCGCTAAGATTATATAAAAATGAATATATGGGAGAAATTTTTAAAAATTTTAAAAAAAATATCAAAAATCATCTATTTAAAAAAGAGATCAGCTTGTACTAATCTTCTAGAATTTACTTGCTTAGTTAATCATGATTTTGTGAACCACTCTCAAACCGATGTCATTTATACTGACTTTAGTAAAGCTTTTTACTCGGTTAACCACAATCTGCTCTTGTTCAAATTGTATCTAATGGGTTTTCCTACGAGTCTTCTTCTTTGGATTAAGTCGTATTTAACAGAAAGAACTCAGCGGGTCTTGTTTAAATCTTCTAGGTCCGATCTTATTCAAGTTTCTTCTGGTGTCCCCCAAGGCAGTCATATTGGTCCTCTTTTGTTCATTCTTTTCATTAATAATCTCCCCTCATCGATTTCATACTCTCGGGTACTTATGTACGCCGATGATGTTAAATTGTGTCTTTCTTATAATGAGCCTACCTGTCATGACCTATTACAGGCTGATATGAACTCACTACAGTCTTGGTGTTTGCTGAATTTGCTTTTGCTCAATTGTTCTAAATGTAAGTATGTATGACTTTTCATCGTAGTAAACCTCATTTGTTTACTTACTCGATTGATAACGTCCAATTAGAACGAGTCTCACTTTTTAACGACCTAGGTGTTCTTTTCGATCCTAAACTCTGTTTCATCCAACATATCTCTACTGTCGTTAATAAGGCGAAAGGTGTTTTTGGATTCATTAAACGCTGGTCTAAAGAATTCAATGACCCTTATATCACCAAACTTCTTTTCACGTGACTTGTACGTCCTATTCTCGAATACTGCTGTTGCGTATGGTCTCCACAATACAAGAAATATCAAGATCGCATTGAATCAGTTCAGAAGCAATTTCTCCTCTTTGCGCTTCGTGGCCTGAATTGGAATCGTAATGTCAGACTACCGTCATACCATGATAGGCTCGCACTTATTGACCTTCCATCTCTGTCCCAACGCAGGATTGTTTTAGGGACGGTTTTCATAAGCTTGTTGTTGGTTTAATTGACTCTTCAGACCTACTCAATCGGATTTGTTTTAGTGTACCACGACGTACTACCAGAAACTATGTCCCTTTAACTTTGCATAGATGCACAACTAACTATGCACTTCATGATGCGTTTCGTGTATTATGTACTAATTATAATAATCTTTATTACGTCCTCTCACCTGAAATTTCTCTCTCGACACTTAACTCAAACATTCTGCACTACCTACATGGAACTGAGAACGTACATCGGCTTGGATAGTCGTTCTGGATGGTCGGATTGCGCTCTTCAGAATTTAAGTCTCTGACCACAAATGGCAGTGAGCAGGGGCATAGCCTGCATTATGCAAATAAATTTCCCCAACCGGGTTAGAGACTTCTTAGAATTAATTTATCATTTTGCTTTTTTTTTATCTTCTTATTAATGAAGTTTTTTTAAATTAATTATTTTGTATTTGTTATATTATATGTATTTTTCTTTATATTATATTATTATTTTGCTTTTTTTTCTCTTCTCCATTAATGAAGTTTTTTTTCGAATTTTATATTTATTTTGTAATTTTTATATTATTTTTATATTTTATTGAAATATATAATTTAATTATGTTTTTGTTTTTTTTTTTATAATTTTTTTTTGTATTTTTATCTAACTATTACTTAAATAACAGATATTTGTTATTAAATAAATAAATAAATAAATGCTCTTTTTTAGTGAATCTAATCATAAACTAAGTAAAAGAAACGAAAAAAAAAAAAAATGGTTCCTTTTAAAGATATTCAATATTGATTTTTATGCATAGATTTAAAAAAAGAATTTAAAATCATCCATTGAATATTCTTTTATAGAGAATGTTATCACAAACTAACTAAAAGAAACAAAAAAACATGGTTCATTTTAAAAAATATTAAGTATTTATTTTTATGCTCAGCGCTGAGAAAATACAAAAATTAATATATGGGAGAAATTTTTAAAAGTTTAAAAAAACAAAAAATCAAAAATCATCCATTGAAATGTTTTTTTGTAGTGTCATAAACTAACTAAAGGAAACAAAAAAACATGGTTCCTTTTAAAAATATTCAAATTTAATTTTTATGAACAGATTTAAAAAAAAATTTTTAAATCATCATAAACTAAACTAAAAACTAAAAGAAACAAAAAAACATGGTTCATATTTCAAATATTCAATAGTGATTTTTATTCATAGATTTTAAAAAATCTAAAACCATCCATTGAAATATTCTTTTATAGTTTATGATAACAAAAGAAAGAAACAAAAAAACATGGTTCATTTTAAAAAAATTCAATACTGATTTTTATGCATCGATTTAAAAAAAATCTAAAATCATCTATTGAAATGTTCTTTTGTAGTGTATGTTATCATAAACCAACTAAAAGAAACAAAAAAAATATGGTTCATTTTAAAAATATTCAATACCGATTTTTATGCTCAGTGCTAAGAATATATAAAAATTAATATATGGGAGAAATTTTTAAGAATTTTATAAAAAATTAGAAAAAATTAAAAATCATCCACTGAAATGCTCTTTTTTAGTGAATGTAATCATAAGCTAACTAAAAAAACATGGTTCCTTTTTAAGATATTCAAAATTGATTTTTATTTTATCATCTACTGAAATGTTATTTTGTAATGTTTGTTATCATAAACAAACTAACAGAATAAAAAACAGTAAGGGTATACCGCCCTACTCGAGTAGGGTAGAGTATACTCGACAATATAATCCCTGCACAAATGGTAGGTGGTGCCACTTCCTCAATCTACGAAAACATATTAATCGGACGTTGCCTATTTAAATAGTGTTGAAAATATCAAGAAAATCGGTCAAAAAATTTAATTTTGTTGGCCTCTGAGGGGTAGCCATCAAAGAGAGGGGAAATTTGTGGTATGCAGTTTTTAAGATGTATTATTTGTTAGCTTTTTTTAAGAAAGAATACTAGGAGTGGAGAAATTAAGGGGAGGGGGTAAAATTGTGGTTTGCTGTTTTGTAGAGTTACTTATTCTGAGTCTACATACCGAATTTCATTTTTCTAACTCTTTGGATGTTTAAGTTATAGCATTTTCAAAAAGAGGGTGGTGCTGGATGGGCGGCAAGGAGTGGGCGTGGAACAAAACCATTCAAACTTGATCTGCTGCCGAGCATCACGATTCTACCCACCAAATTTCAAGTCGCTAGCTCTTATAGTTTCCGAGAACCATTAGTGAGGACGGACGGACGGACAGACGGAGAGATGGACAGTCAGACGGACGTGGCTTAATCAATATCTCTTGTCGTCCCGATCAAGAATATATATACTTTATGGGGTCCCCCTCCCCTCCTTCACAGCGTTACATACATTTGGATTTTGCACAAACAGCCTATGATAACCCAGTATGTGTACAGGGTATAAACATGGTTCCTTTTAAATGTATTCAATATTACATTTTTTGCATAGATTTAAAAAGAAAAACAAAAACCATCCATTGAAATGCACTTTTGTAGTGTTTGTAATCATAAACTTACTAAATGAAACAAAAAACATGGTTCCTTTTAAAATATTCAATATTATATTTTATGCATAGATTTAAAAAAAAATAAAAAAAACATCGATTGAAATGCTCTTTTAGAGTGAATGTAATCATAAACTAACTAAAAGAAACAAAAAACCATAGTTCCTTTTAAAAATATTCAATATTAATTTTTATGCATCGATTTTAAAAAATCTAAAGTCATTCATTGAAATGTACTTTTGTAGTGTATGTAATCATAAACTAAGTAAAAGAAACTAAAAATCATGGTTGCTTTTAAAAAATATTCAATTTTAATTTTTATGCATAAATTTAAAAAAAATATAAAATAATCCATTGACATGTTCTTTTGAAGTGTATGTTATCATAAACTAACTAAAGGAAACAAAACCAGTAATGACGCTAACCGTACCGGAGATAAGCAAATTTATTGATTTTTGGTAAAAGTGGTCGTAACCATTCCCATTTTTTTCAAAATAGTTTTAATGCCTCCCCAAGAACATAACTGTGAAGTTTCATGTCAATTGGTTAAGAAACAAAAAAGTTTTCCATACAACGACATGAATATTGCTTCTCTTCCTCTTCTTCATTTTGAATGGCAGGTACCAGTTCCAGTTGCCCGATCTCAATGAAACTTTCAGGCACTTAATCGAACCATATAAAACTACTAAGTTTAAAATTTCAGCCTCCTATCATACAAAACAAAAAAGTTTTCATACAACGACGTTAAATCTTAAATTCTCTTCCTCTTCTTCATTTTGTATGGCAGCTACCAGTTCTAGTGGCCCGATATCAATGAAACTTTCAGGCGTTACTATGTTAAACTACTATGTTTGAAATTTCAGCCCTCTATCTTCCAAAACAAAAAAGTTTTCCAAAGTTTCATTGAGATTGGACATCTGGAACTGGTAGCTCCCATACAAAATGAAGAAGAGGAAGAGAAGGAATATTCTCGTCGTTGTATGGAAAACTTTTTTGTTTCTTAACCAATTGACTTGAAATTTTAAAGTTGTGTTCTTAGGGAGGAATGAAAACTATTTTGACCAAAAGTGGGCGTAGCCACGCGTAGCCACGCCCACTCATAGCAAAAATTTACCCGTTGTATGGAAAACTTTTTTGTTTTTTAACCAATTGACTTGAAACTTTACAGTTATGTTCTTAGAGAGGAATTAAAACTATTTTGACCAAAAGTGGGCGTAGCCAGGCGTAGCCACGCCCACTTATAGCGAAAATTGACCCGTTGCATGGAAAACTTTTTTGTTTTTTAACCAATTGACTTGAAACCTAACAGTTATGTTCTTATGGAGGAATGAAAACCATTTTGACCAAAAGTAGGCATGGCTACGCCCACTTATATCGAAACTTGACCAGTTGTATGGAAAACTTTTTTGTTTTTTAACCAGTTGACTTGAAACTTTACAGTTATGTTCGTAGGAAGGAATGAAAACTATTTTGATCAAAAGTGGGCGTGGCCACGCCCTTTTATAGCGAAAATTGACCCGTTGCATGGAAAACTTGTTTGTTTTTTAACCAATTGACTTGAAACTTTGCAGTTATGTTCTTAGGGAGGAATGAAAACTATTTTGATCAAAAGTGGGCGTGGCCACGCCCTTTTATAGCGAAAATTTACCCGTTGTATGGAAAACTTTTTTGTTTTTTAACCACTTGACTAGAAACTTTACAGTTGTGTTCTTAGGGAGGAATGAAAACTATTTTGACCAAAAGTGGGCGTAGCCACGAGTAGCCACGCCCACTTATAGCTTAACTTGACGCTTTGTATGAAAAACGTTTTTGTTTTTTAACCAATTGACTTAAAACTTTACAGTTATGTTCTTAGGGAGGAAAGAAAACTATTTTGACCAAAAGTGGGCGTAGCCACGCCTACTTATAGCGAAAATTGACCCGTTGTATGGAAAACTTTTTTGTTTTCTAACCAATTGACTTGAAACTTTGCAGTTATGCTCTTAGGGAGGAATGAAAACTATTTTGATCAAAAGTGGGCGTGGCCACGCCCTTTTATAGCGAAAATTGTTCCCTTGTATGGGAAACTTTTTTGTTTTTTAACCAATTGACTTGAAATTTTACAGTTATGTTCTTAGGGAGGAATAAAAACTATTTTTACCAAATGTGGGCATGGCTACGCCCACTTATCGCAAAACTTGAACCGTTGTATGGAAAAATTTTTTGTTTTTTTAACGAATTGACTTGAAACATTACAGTTATGTTCTTAGGGAGGCATGAAAACTATTCATTTAGTTTTTTTTATAGTGACACAAAGTGAAAAGTATTATAGCTTCAGCCTTGCTGAAGATAGCGTCCTTACTGGTTCTTCTTCATTTCGTATGGGGGCTACCAAATCCAATAATCCGATATGGCCGGTTCCGACCAATGATTTGACCAGACATTAGAGAAGACTCTGTGCAAAATTTCAGCTCGATATCTTAAAAACTGTGGGAGGAGATAGCATATTCACAGACAGACGGACAGACGGACATGGCTATATCAACTCGTCTTGACGAGCTGATCAAAAATATATATATTCTTTATGGGGTCCCCCTCCCCTCCTTCTTGCTGTTACAAACTTCATGACAAAGTTATAATACTATTCACTTGCGTGAAGAGTATAAAAACATGGTTCCTTTTAAAAATATTGAATATTAATTTTTATGCATAGATTTAAAAAAAATCAAAAATTATCCATTAAAATGCTCATTTTAAGTGATTGTAATCATAAACTAACTAAAAAAAACAACAAAACATAGTTCTTTTTGAAAATATTAAATACTAATTTTTATGCATAGATTTTAAAAAAATCTAAAGTCATCCATTGAAATGTATTTTTGTAGTGTATGTTATCATAAACTAACTAAAAGAAACAAAAAAAAATGGTTCCTTTTAAAAATATTCATTATTAATTTTTATGCATAGATTTAAAAAAAAATCTAAAATCATCCATTGAAATGCTCATTTTAAGTGATTGTATTCATAAACTAACTAACCGAAACAAAAAAAAAATGGTTCCTTTTTAAATATTCAATTTTAATTTTTGTGCATAGAATGTACTTTTGTAGTGTATGTAATCTTAAACTAACTAAAACAACCAAATAATCATGGTTCCTTTTAAAAAATACTGAATTTATTTTTAAAGCAAAGATTTAAAAAAAATCTAAAATCATCCACTGAAATGTTATAATGTAATGTTTGTAATCATAAACAAACTAACAGAAAAAAAAACAGTAAGGGCGGTATAGTCGAGTATACTCGACAATATAAACTCTGCACAAATGGTAGGTGGTGCCACTCCCTCAATCTACAAAAACATATTGATCTGACGTTGCCTATTTAAATAGTATTGAAAATATCAAGAAAATCGGTCAAATAATGTTGATTCTACTAAAAATTTAATTTTGTTGGCCTCTGAGGGGTAGCCATAAAAGAGAGGGGAAATTTGTGGTATGCAGTTTTTAAGATGTATTATTTGTTGTGGAGATAAAGCTTTTTTAAGAAAAATACTAGGGGCGGAGAAATTAACGGGAGGGGTAAAATTGTGGTTTGAAGTTTTGTAGAGTTACTCGTTCTGAGTCTACATACCGACTTTCATGTTTCTAACTCATTGGATGTTTGAGTTATAGCATTTTCAAAAAGAGGGTGGTGCTGGATGGACGGCAAAGAGTGGGCGTGGAACAAAACCATTCAAACTTGATCTGCTGCCGAGCATCACGCTTCTACCCACCAAATTTCAAGTCGCTAGCTCTTATAGTTTCCGAGAACCATTGGTGTGGACGGACGGACGGATAGACGGAGAGACGGACGTGGCTTAATCAATTTCTCTTGTCGTCCCGATCAAGAATATATATACTTTATGGGGTCCCCCTCCCCTCCTTCACAGCGTTACATATATTTGGCTTTTGCACAAACCCTGATACACAATATGTGTACAGGGTATAAACATGGTTCCTTTTAAATGTATTCAATATTAAATTTTTTGCATAAATTTAAAAAAAATACAAAACCATCCATTGAAATGCTGTTTTAGAGTGAATGTAATCACAAACTAACTAAAAGCAACAAAAAAAACATGGTTCCTTTTAAAAATATTCAATATTAATTTTTATTCATAGATTTCAAAAAAAAACAAAAACCATCCATTGAAATGCACTTTTGTAGTGTTTGTAATCATAAACTTACTAAATGATACAAAAAACATGGTTCCTTTTAAAACATTCAATATTATATTTTATGCATAGATTTAAAAAGAAAAAAAATCCATTGAAATGCTCTTTTAGAGTGAATGTAAACAAAAAACCATAGTTCCTTTTAAAAATATTCAATATTAATTTTTATGCATAGATTTGGAAAAATCTAAAGTCCTCCATTGAAATGTACTTTTGTAGTGTATGTAATAATAAACTAACTAAAAGAAACAAAACCAGTAAGGACGTTATCTTCAGCAAGGCTGAAGCTATAATACTTATCACGTTGTGTCACTATAAAAAAACTAAATGAATAGTTTTCATGCCTCCCTAACAACATAACTGTAATGTTTCAAGTCAATTGATTAAAAACCAAAAAGTTTTCCATACAACGGTTCAAGTTTCGGTGTAAGTGGGCGTAGCCATGCCCACTTTTGGTCTAAATAGTTTTCATTCCTCCCTAAGAACATAACTGCAAAGTTTCAAGTGAATTGGTGAAAAAACAAAAAAGTTTTCCATACAACGGGTCAATTTTCGCTATAAAGGGGCGTTGCTACGAACACTTTTGGTCAAAATACATATATGAATATTGCTTCTCTTTCTCTTCTTCATTTTGTATGGGAGCTACCAGTTCCAGTTTCCCGATCTCAATGAAACTTTCAGTCATTTAGTCGGACTATGTAAAACAACTATGTTTAAAATTTCAGCACTCTATCGTACAAAACAAATAAGTTTTCCATACAACGATTCAAGTTTTGTTCACGTTTCTTCTTCTTTTCGTATGGGAGCTACCTGTTCCAATAATCCGATCATGCTGGTTCCGACGAATGATTCATCGTAATAAATTCTAAGACTCTGTGTAAAGTTTCAGCTCGATAGCTTCAAAACTGAGGGACTAGTTTGCATACATACAGACAGACAGACCGACCGATAGACAGACGGACAGACGGACATGGCTAAATCAACTCGACTTGTCGTCCTGATCAAGAATATATATACTTTATATAGTCGGAAATTAATATTTCGATCTGTTACAAACTCCGTGACAAAGTTAATATACTATTTCACATACGTGAAAAGTATAAAAACAAGGTTCCTTTTAAAAATATACAAGTGAATGTAACCATAAAGTAACTAAAAGAAACAAAAACAAATGGTTCCTTTTAAAAATATCCAATTTTAATTTTTATGCATACATTTTAAAAAAATCTAAAATCATCCATTGAAATGTTATTTTGTAGTGTATGTATTCATAAAGTAACTAAAAGGAAAAAAAAATTCTTCTAAAAATATTTAATATTAATTTTTATGCATAGATTTTTAAAAAATCTCAAATCATCCTTTAAAGGTTCTTTTGTAGTGTATGTAATCATAAACTAACTAAAAGAAACAAAACATCATTGTTCCTTTTGAAAATATTCAATATTAATTTTTATGCATAGATTTAAAAAAAAAAGAAAAATCATCTTTAGTACAGTAAGGAAGTCGTAAAAAAGGGGGTTACCTGGAAAGTTTTGCGGGAGTTTTGAAAATTGGCATCTATATGGATTTTGGGCTGCTCTTTCCGAATTTCTACTTTGCGACCTTCTACGACCGCCGCTCGAGCCGCCATTATGAAAAAATGGCGTCCAAAATCACTTTTTCGACCATATCTCCATTTTGGCTCATTTTACGGCAAAAACATTTTTAAACTAAATTTAACAAGAGGAAATTTCCAACAAATTATGTTCTCACCTTTTTTTTCGTTAGATTTACAGTTTGTATGGGATTTTGATTAATCCAAATTTTAAAAATTTGCTTTATTTGTTGTGTTTGACGCTAATATTTAATATTGTACTTGTCTTATATTCAAGTAAACACAACGTTCCCAACCCGTCAACAGACTTACAGACCCAGAACCATGCAAGGTTTACTTGCCTCTTTCATAAGAAAACGGCAATTTTTGATGAAAAAAAGGTTGGTTTGGATTTGTTAATTTGCACTCGAATTTGGAACGTTTTATTATAATTGACGATTAATATAACATTAAATCTCAACACCAAATACAATAAAAGATAGTGAAATCTAAATCACTTGGACTGAGAGTAAGATTATCATTCAAAACAATACCAAATTCCATACAAAATGTATGAAAACCATAGTACCAAAGTTGTACACTTTGCGGCGCTCGTTCGCCTAAACTATTAGTCTTACGAAAAAAAGCTTAGAATAGAAAATTTCCTCTAGTTTTATTTAGTATAGAGGTGTTTTTGCCGTAAAATGAGCCAAAACTGAGATATGGTCAAAAAAGTGATTTTGGACGCCATTTTTTCATAATGGCGGCTCGAGCGGCGGTCGTAATAGAAATTCGGAAAGAGCAGCCCAAAATCCATATAGATGCCAATTTTCAAGACTCCCGCAAAACTTTCCAGGTAAAACTACGTCCTTACTGAACTTCTTTTGAAATGCTCTTTTTTAGTGAACGTAATCATAAACTAATTAAAAGAATAAAAATCAACATGGTTCCTTTTAAAAATATTCAATATTAATTTTTATGCATAGATTTAAAAAAATCTAAAGTCATCCATTGAAATGTTCTTTTGTACTGTATGTAATCATAAACTTTTTAAAAGCAACAAAAAGCATGGTTCGTTTTAAAAATACTCAAATTTAATTCTTATTCATAGATTTGAACAAAAACAAAAACCATCCATTGAAATGCACTTTGGTAGTGTTTGTAATCATAAACTTACTAAATGATACAAAAAACATGGTTCCTTTTAAAATATTCGATATTATATTTTATGCATAAATTTAAAAAAAAATAAAAAAACATCCATTGAAATGCTCTTTTAGAGTGAATGTAAACAAAAAACCATAGTTCCTTTTAAAAATATTCAATATTAATTTTTATGCATAGATTTTAAAAAATCTAAAGTAAATAAACTAACAAAAGCAACAAAAAAACATGGTTCCTTTTAAAAATATTCAATATTAATTTTTATGCATAGATTTAAAAAAAAAAAATAAAAAAACATCCATTGAAATGCTTTTTTAGAGTGAATGTAATCATAAACTAACTAAAAGAAACAAAAAACCATAGTTCCTTTTAAAAATATTCAATATTAATTTTTATGCATAGATTTTGAAAAATCTAAAGTCCTCCATTGAAATGTACATTTGTAGTGTATGTAATCATAAACTAACTAAAAGAAACAAAACCACTAAGGCCGTTATCTTCAGCAAGGCTGAAGCTATAATACTTTTCAGGTTGTGTCACTATAAAAAAACTAAATGAATAGTTTTCATGCCTCCCCAACAACATAACTGTAATGTTTCAAGTCAATTGATTAAAAACCAAAAAGTTTTCCATACAACGGTTCAAGTTTCGGTATAAGTGGGCGTAGCCATGCCCACTTTTGGTCTAAATAGTTTTCATTCCTCTCTGTAACTGTAACTGTAAAGTTTCAAGGCAATTGGTTAAAAATCAAAAAGTTGTCCATACAACGACGTGAATATTGCTTCTCTTCCTCTTCTTCATTTTGTATGGGAGCTACCAGTTCCAGTTTCCCGATCTCAATGAAACTTTCAGGCATTAAGTCGGACTATGTAAACTACTATGTTTAAAATTTCAGCACTCTATTGTACAAAACAAAAAAGTTTTCCATACAACGATTCAAGTTTTGTTCACTTTTCTTCTTCTTTTCGTATGGGAGCTAACTGTTTCAATAATCCGATCATGCTGGTTCCGACGAATGATTCATCCTAATAAATTCTAAGACTCTGTGTAAAGTTTCAGCTCGATAGCTTCAAAACTGAGTGACTAGTTTGCATACATACAGACAGACAGACAGACCGACAGACAGACGGACATGGCTAAATCAACTCGTGTTGTCGTCCTGATCAAGAATATATATACTTTATATAGTCGGAAATTAATATTTCGATCTGTTACAAACTCCGTGACAAAATTAATATACTATTTCACATACGTGAAAAGTATAAAAATTTAAATGTCTCTTATTGGATAAGGCATATTTTCGTCTGATAATGTACTTCTTCTTCAATGATTTCGAAGAAGTCGGTCGAAGGATGCAAGATTTATCAACAAAAAACTAATCGGTAGTCAACACGATTCCGTCCTACTGCCGATTCTTTTCGCAAAGTACTTTTCTATAATTCTAGAATTTTATGCGAAAAAATTAAACGAATATTTTTTCCATGTAAAAAACTTTTAATTCTGAATAAAATGCCGCCCATTTATGCAATTAAAAAAATTTAAATGTCTCTTATTAGATAAGGCATATTTTCGTCTGATAAGGAACTACTTCTTCAATGATTTCGATGATATTTTAGTTTTGATCAAAAAAATTTTATTTCTTATGACTTTTCGTAAAATATATTAATACCATCTGAAAGAGGAACAGATAAGCTTTCCATCGAGCTCTTAGTCGAAGAAGTCGGTCGAAGGATGCAAGAGTTATTAGCAAAAACTAATCGGTGTTCAACACCATTCCGTTCCACTGCTGATTCTTTTCGCAAAGCACTTTTCTGTAATTCTAGTATTTAATGGGACTAATTAAACCAATTTTTTGTCCATGTAAAAAACTATTAATTCTGAATAAAATGCCGCTTATTGCAATTAAAATGCAATTCAAAAAATTTATATGTCTCTTATTAGATAAGGCATATTTTCGTCTGATAAGGTACTTTTTCTTCAATTATTTCGAAGAAGTCGGTCGAAGGATGCCAGAGAAATTAGCAAAAAACTAATCGGTGGTCAACACGATTCCGTCCTATTGCCGATTCTTTTCGCAAAGTACTTTTCTGTAATTCTAGTATTTAATGAGACAAATTAAACGAATTTTTTGTCCATGTAAAAAACTATTAATTTTGAAGAAAATGCCGCCCATTGCAATTAAAATGCAATTAAAACCAGTAAGGACGTCATCTTCAGCAAAGCTGAAGCTATAATACTTTTCACGTTGTGTCACTATAAAAAAAACTAAATGAATAGTTTTCATGGTTCCCCAACAACATAACTGTAAGGTTTCAAGTCAATTGGTTAAAAAACAAAAAAGTTTTCCATACAACAGTTCAAGTTTTGCGATATGTGGGCGTGGCTACGCCCTGTAAAGTTTCAAGTAAATTCGTTAAAAAACAAAAAAGTTCTCCATACAACGACGTGAATATTGCTTCTCTTCCTCTTCTTCATTTTGTATGGCAGGTACCAGTTCCAGTTGCCCGATTTCAATAAAACTTTCAGGCATTTAATCGAACCATCTAAAACTGCTATGTTTAAAATTTCAGCTCTCTATCATACAAAACAAAAATGTTTTCTATACAACGACGTTAAATCTTAATTTCTCTTCCTCTTCTTCATTTTGTATGGCAGCTATAAGTTCTAGTTGCCCGACCTCAATGAAACTTTCAGGCATTATGTCGGACTATGTTAAACTACTATGTTTGAAATTTCAGCCCTCTATCTTCCAAAACAAAAAATTTTTCCATATATCGATTCAAATTTGTTTTTCTTCTTCATTTCGTATGGGGGCTACCAGTTCCAATAATCTGATATGGCCGGTTCCGACCAATGATTTGACCACACTTTAGAGAAGACTCTGTGCAAAATTTCAGCTCGATATCTTCAAAACTGTGAGAGGAGATGGCGTATTCACAGACAGACGGACAGACGGACATGGCTATATGAACTCGTCTTGTCGAGCTGATCAACAATATTTATACTTTATCTGGTCCCCCTCCCCTCCTTCTTGCTGTTACAAACTTCAGGACAAAGTTATAATACTATTCACTTGCGTGAAGAGTATAAAAACATGGTTCCTTTTAAAAATATTCAATATTAATTTTTATGCATAGATTTTAAGAACAAAATCTAAAATCATCCAATAAAGGTTCTTTTGTAGTGTATGTTATCATAAACTAACTAAAAGAAACAAAAAAACATGGTTCCTTTTAAAAATGTTCAATATTAATTTTTATGCATAGATTTAAAAAAAAAAAACAAAAACCATCCATTAAAATGCTCTTTTTTAGTGAATGTAACCATAAAGTAACTAAAAGAAACAAAAACCAGTAAGGACGCTAACTTCAGCAAGGCTGAAGCTCAAATACTCTTCACGCTTATTTCTTGTGCCACGCCTATTTTTTTGACTGAATATATTTTCTCTTCATCTAATTAGCCTATATACAAATTATCATTGTTTTTGCTCATTGGGTACCGGAGATATGCAAATTATTGATTTTTGGTAAAAGTGGGCGTAACCATGCCCATTTTTTTCAAAATAGTTTTAATGCCTCCCCAAGAACATAACTGCGAAGTTTCATGTCAATTGGTTAAGAAACAAAAAAGTTTTCTATACAACGACGTGAATATTGCTTCTCTTCTTCTTCTTCTTCATTTTGTATGGCAGGTACCAGTTCCTGTTGCCCGATTTCAATAAAACTTTCAGGCATTTAATCGAACCATCTAAAACTGCTATGTTTAAAATTTCAGCTCTCTATTATACAAAACAAAAATGTTTTCTATACAACGACGTTAAATGTTAATTTCTCTTCCTCTTCTTCATTTTGTATGGCAGCTACAAGTTCTAGTTGCCAAAACTCAATGAAACTTTCAGGCATTATGTCGGACTATGTAAAACTACTATGTTTGAAATTACAGCCCTCTATTTTCCAAAACAAAGAAGTTTTCCATATAACGATTCAAATTTGTTTTTGTTCTTTATTTCGTATGGGGGCTACCAGTTCCAATAATCCGAAATGGCCGGTTCCGACCACTGATTTGACCACACATTAGAGAAGTCTCCCTGCAAAATTTCAGCTCGATATCTTCAAAACTGTAGGAGGAGATAGCATATACACAGACAGACGGACGGACGGACAGACGGACATGGCTATATCAACTCGTCTTGTCGAGCTGATCAAGAATATATATACTTTATGGGGTCCCCCTCCCCTCCTTCTTGCTGTTACAAACTTCAGGACAAAGATATAATACTATTCACTTGCGTGAAGAGTATAAAAAAATGGTTCCTTTAAAAAATATCCAATTTTAATTTTTATGCATAGATCTTAAAAAAATCTAAAATCATCCATTGAAATGTTATTTTGTAGTGTATGTATTCATAAAGTAACTAAAAGGAAAAAAAAATTTCTTCTAAAAATATTTAATATTAATTTTTATGCATAGATTTTTAAAAAATCGTAAATCATCCTTTAAAGGTTCTTTTGTAGTGTATGTAATCATAAACTAACTAAAAGAAACAAAACATCATTGTTCCTTTTGAAAATATTCAATATTAATTTTTATGCATAGATTTAAAAAAAAAAGAAAAATCATCTTTAGTACAGTAAGGAAGTCGTAAAAAAGGGGGTTACCTGGAAAGTTTTGCGGGAGTTTTGAAAATTGGCATCTATATGGATTTTGGGCTGCTTTTTCCGAATTTCTACTTTGCGACCTTCTACGACCGCCGCTCGAGCCGCCATTATGAAAAAATGGCGTCCAAAATCACTTTTTCGACCATATCTCCATTTTGGCTCATTTTACGGCAAAAACATTTTTAAACTAAATTTAACAAGAGGAAATTTCCAACAAATTATGTTCTCACCTTTTTTTTCGTTAGATTTACAGTTTGTATGGGATTTTGATTAATCCAAATTTTAAAAATTTGCTTTATTTGTTGTGTTTGACGCTAATATTTAATATTGTACTTGTCTTATATTCAAGTAAACACAACGTTCCCAACCCGTCAACAGACTTACAGACCCAGAACCATGCAAGGTTTACTTGCCTCTTTCATAAGAAAACGGCAATTTTTGATGAAAAAAAGGTTGGTTTGGATTTGTTAATTTGCACTCGAATTTGGAACGTTTTATTATAATTGACGATTAATATAACATTAAATCTCAACACCAAATACAATAAAAGATAGTGAAATCTAAATCACTTGGACTGAGAGTAAGATTATCATTCAAAACAATACCAAATTCCATACAAGATGAATGAAAACCATAGTACCAAAGTTGTACACTTTGCGGCGCTCGTTCGCCTAAACTATTAGTCTTACGAAGAAAAGCTTAGGATATAATTTGTAGGAAATTTCCTATAGTTTAATTTAGTATAGAGGTGTTTTTGCCGTAAAATGAGCCAAAACTGAGATATGGTCAAAAAAGTGATTTTGGACGCCAGTTTTTCATAATGGCGGCTCGAGCGGCGGTCGTAGTAAAAATTCGGAAAGAGCAGCCCAAAATCCATATAGATGCCAATTTTCAAGACTCCCGCAAAACTTTCCAGGTAAAACTACTTCCTTACTGAACTACTTTTGAAATGCTCTTTTTAAGTGAACGTAATCATAAACTAAGTAAAAGAATAACCAGTAAGGACGCTATCTTCAGGAAGGCTGAAGCTATAATACTTTTCACGTTGTGTCACTATAAAAATACTATATGAATAGTTTTCATGCCTCCCTAACAACATAACTGTAAGGTTTCAAGTCAATTGGTTAAAAAACGAAAAAGTTTTCCATACAACGGTTCAAGTTTTGCGATAAGTGGGCGTAGCCATGCCCATTTTGATCAAAATAGTTTTCATTCCTCCCTAAGAACATAACTGTAAGGTTTCAAGTCAATTGGTTAAAAAACGAAAAAGTTTTCCATACAACGGTTCAAGTTTTGCGATAAGTCCATGCCCATTTTTGATCAAAATAGTTTTCATTCCTCCCTAAGAACATAACTGCAAAGTTTCAAGTCAATTGGTTAAAAACAAGAAAGTTTTCCATACAATGGGTCAATTTTCACTAAAAAAAGGGCGTGGGCACGCCCACTTTTGGTCAAAATAGTTTTCATTCCTCCCTAAGAACATAACTGCAAAGTTTCAAGTCAATTGGTTAAAAAACAAAAAAGTTTTCCATACAACGGGTCAATTTTCGCTATAAGTGGGCGTGGCTACGCCCATTTTTGGTCAAAAAAATTTCATTCCTCCCTAAGAACATAACTGTAAAGTTTCAAGTCAATTGGTTAAAAAACAAAAAAGTTTTCCATACAACGGGTCAATTTTCGCTACAAAAGGGCGTGGCTACGCCCACTTTTGGTCAAAATAGTTTTCATTCTTCCCTAAGGACATAACTGTAAGGTTTCAAGTCAATTGGTTAAAAAACAAAAAAGTGTTCCATACAACGGTCAATTTCGCTAGAAGTGGGCGTGGCTACGCCCACTTTTGGTCAAAATAGTTTTCATTCCTCCCTAAGAACATAATTTTAAAATTTCAAGTCAATTGGTTAAAAAACAAAAAAGTTTTCCATACAACGGGTCAATTTTCGCTAGAAGTGGGCCTGGCTACGCATGGCGACTAGAGCTGCGAAAAAATCGATGTCAACATCGATTTAATCGATTTTTTTTTTTCGAGCGATCATCGATTTTTTTTTTAGGAATCGATTTATCGTCTACCTCTTTTAGTAAAAAATCCATCACTACGAAAATAGCATCGAGGGAAAAAGGTAAATTAACTTAAAGTCTTAGTGTTTTTATACCCTGTACCTTATGGTACAAGGGTATATTACACCTTAAAGGAGACATTTCCGACTATACAAAGTATATATATTCTTGATCAGTATCGAAAGAGAAGTCGATTTAGCCATGTCCGTCTGTCCGTCCGTCCGTCCGTCCGTCCGTCTGTCTGTCCGTCTGTATGAACGCGTCGATCTCGGAAACTATAATAGATAGGACCAAA
The DNA here is from genome assembly GCA_034638295.1 of Phortica okadai. Taxonomy (NCBI): domain Eukaryota; kingdom Metazoa; phylum Arthropoda; class Insecta; order Diptera; family Drosophilidae; genus Phortica; species Phortica okadai. Next base: position 23,396,653 of record CM067851.1, on the reverse strand, counting down.
AGCTCTTCGCAGTTCGATTCTGTTATTCCTTCAGCAGATCAAGTTTATTTCGTTTCCCCCTTTTTTGACTTATTTTAGGGGTGAGGGGCAAATGACTGGAGCAACCTCTGGAAAAAACTTACAAAAGTCCTTTTATCTCGGTTGTCTTTAGAGATAGGCACACCAAATTTGGAGTGTATATAGCTGACTCAAGCCCCAAGAAGATACATTAAAGAAATGGGCGTAGCCATGCCCATATATAGTAAAAATTTGAAACGCTTATATCTCAAGAACCATAAAACCTACAAGAATTAAACTTTGCATATATGATATTGGGATGGAGTATAACAAGATTCAATTGTGAAATGGGCGTGACCACGCCCACATATAGCCATGGTAGAATGCCGTTATATCTCTTGAACGAATTGGTCTCAAAGAGTAAAAATTGGTATATATGGAATTGAATGAAAATGAAATCTGTTTCGATTAAAAAGTGGGCGGGGCAACGCCTTCAAACAGTTGGTACAAATTGAAGGTACAGGGTATGTCGGAGTCGAGTACTGTCGACTCCAATCCTTACTGGTTTTATTCTAAACTAGCTGACCCGGCGCGCTTTGCTACGCCCTCAAAGTATGATGAACTGTTGCATATAGCCCAGGATTGAATCTTTTAACACTCTATCACAATTAGTTCCTTAGTTTTCTTCTTGTCAGACTTATAGATACAGGTACATAGGCGTTTAAAATTTTTATTATATGTTGCAGCAGCCACGTTCATTTATCAATTCTTGTTGGGTTCGAAGTCATCAATATTATTTCCAGATTTTGTTTTCGTAGATTAATTAAATTTAAAAAAAAAAATATTCCAGCGTTTTGAAACTCTAATTACCGTTAATGCGTTTCAGAATTCTTAATGCCTTGTAATTATGGCAAATTTCTTACTTTGCAGTGATATATAATTACCTTTACAAACATGTGAGTGCAAAATTCCATCTGTTTATATTGAAGAACAACAAAACCATATTTTTGACTAATTGTTCCTTTGTTCCATTTTAGCAAAATGAAAAATACTCTCCACTTTACAGCCTTCTGGCGATTTTGCTTACAGCAAAATATAATTTTTAAGATGTTTCTCTATATGGTCGGGGCCACGCCTTTATGTTCGATTCTAATAAAATTTTGGAAAATAGTTAAAAATTAATAAAACATTTTTCTAACAAAAATCTTGTTTTGACCGATTGTTTCTTTCGCAAAGTGCCTTTTTTGACGTCTAAAATGTTTTTGTACAAAAAACTAAGGTGGTAGTTTTAAAAAACCTAATTTTTAACCGGCAGCTAAATGTAATAGCAATCCAATCATGCAGATTTTTTACATACAAACTGCCTGAAAGGATAAGATAATTTTCTGCGTTTTATTTTTTTTGAAATCGTTAAAACTGAGCTCGCAGTTGGTATTGAAGCAGACATATGGACATGACTGTGTTAACTCGTCTTGTGAAGATAATATATGCTTTATGTGGTCGGCGATATCTCCTTCTCTGCGTAGCGAACTTCATGGCATCGCAAATATATATTATTTTTGCAGGAGTATAAAAAACGCTATTCAGCCTTGCTGAAGACTATTTACTTTTCACGCTCTTTTTATGCCACGCCAATTTTTTGGATTGAATCTGCTTTCTCTTTACTTTAATAGCCTATATACCAATTTTCATTGTTTAAGCTAATATGGAAACTTGCAATTTATTGATATTAGCTTGTGAAGTTGTAAGTCAATTAATTAAGAAAAAAAAAGTTTTCCTTTCAACGCCGTAAATTTTCTGTCTTTTCCTCTTCTTCACTTTGTTTGATAAGTACCAGTTTCAGTGGTCCGATCTTAATGACAATTCCAGAAATTTAGTCTGCGTACGTAAAGTTACTATGTTTGTTTATGTTTTTTTCATCCCTCTATCTTCCAAAACGAAAAAGTTTTCCATTCAACGACTTAAGTTCTGTTCATTTTTCTTCTTCATTCTGTATGGGTGCTACCAGTTCTAATGGTCTGATCATTGCAGTTCCGACAAATGATTTATGGTAGTAAAGCTGTAAAATTTCAGGTCAATAGTCGGAGATTTCTCCTTCTGGGGGTTACAAACTCCGTGACAAAGTCATAATAATATTTACATACGTGAAGAGTATAAAAACACTAATATGTGTTCTCTTGTTCTCTTTGCAAACAACACACTCATACCAATACAAAAGTGTAAGAAGAAGCAAAGAATGGTACGTGCTTGCGTCCACAAAATCTTAATATTGTTTATTTGTCTTCTTCTTTCCGTATGGAGGCTACCAGTTAAAATGGTCGGATTGATACCAAAACATTATAACAACCTTCAGGAGGTCCATCTAAAGATTAACTGAAAATTTCATTGAATCGGAAGCTGTTTTTGAGTTATGCGCTTATCAACATATTTTTCGATTCATTTTTATTATACTATAGATTGTTGTCTCACATTCAATAATAAGTGATCACGATATATATAGCTACAGTTTGTTTCGTGTATCAGTTGACAAAAGCAAACTCAGTAGTGAAAATCCAAGAAAAACAACACTGACATTGACAGTTTATTGTTGTTTCAACTTTTTTTTAATTTGACATTATTTGGAGTCAAATCCTTCAAGCCGTACATACCTGCATTGTTTACACATTAGTGCGTGTAATTTGCAAAGAGTATTAATTAATTTTAATACTCTCTGGCTTGTACGTTCTCTCAAAGTTTTCTTGTTCTCTTTCAATCAACAAACACATAACAATACTGACGTATAAGAAGAAGCATAGCATGTTACGTTTAATGCTTGCGACGTCGCAAGTTTGTATGGAAAAAGAAAAGGTCTGTTTTTAGGGTTTTTCCGGCAACTATTTGAATTTTTCTCGCCGTAAAAACCATCTTTGAACTTTAACGAACATTTAAAAAAAAGAATTGGCCAAATTGGTCCAGGCGTTGTTGAGTTATGCGCTTACCAACACATTTTGCGATTCATTTTTATATTATAGATAATAGCTTTTATTCTCATAGAATTAGTGAGCGAGTGTGTTGGTGGATCTAAATGGATAATTTTTTGGAAGGACAAGGTAATTAAACCAACACACGGTTCACAAACTCATGATTGCGGAGGAGAAACTCTTTTTTTTCCGAACACAAAAATTGCAACGAAAATAAAAACCCCTAAATCGGACGCAATAATTGCTCTCCGGCAATATTTGGAGAAGCCCCACGCGAGTCCAACTATAAGTCCCCTGGATTATTGGAAGGTTTGATTGTTTATTGCATCTCATTTTATTGATCATTTATTAATTACGTTTTCTTTTTCGTCAGACTCACGCCTCTGATATGGAGCTTTTGAAGGACAGTGCGCTGAGGTATTTATGCGTCCCAGCTTGCTCTACGGAGTCAGAGCGAGTGTTTAGTAGGACTGGATGCATAATATCAGATAGACGCGCCGCTCTGAAGCCGAAAACGGTTGATAAATTGATTTTTCCTGGCAAAAATCATTGGATTTTAGAATGATCTCAACTCTGTATACATGTATATATGTAAAGTACTGAAAAACCAGTAAGGGCGGTATAGTTGAGTATTCTCAACTATATAATACCCTGTACACACACCTATGTTGATAACACGTTAAACATTCGCCGACAGCAAAAGCAGTGTACCACGATATGGTTTGTGTATTTGCTAACAGTGAGGCAGGGCTCACAGTGCAATGTTGCCATTAGATGGCGCTTTAGTACGGGTTTTGTTGCAAAGCATTGCTGCAAAATTTTAGTGTGTTGGTCTTTGCGAGGAAAGTGGTAGTTTGTTGTATGTAGTTTTAAAAAGGTATGTTATCTGAGTTTGCATACAAAATTTCAGCATTGTATTCTTTATACTTTAGGAGATACAACAATTTTAAGAAAAAAATGACCTTTTGTTGTGCTCGATGGGCGGGAAGGAATGGGCGTGGCAAAAATTCCTTCAAACTTCATCTAGTGTTCGACCACACGAGACTATCTTCCAAATTTCAAGTCTCTAGCTTTAATAGTTTTCGCAGTGTTAAGTACGGTTTTTGTTACAAATAGGATAAAGCAGTGTTCAAAGCGCAATTTATGCCAAATTTCAACTTGTATGTCTTTGCGTTGTCACACAGCGTTAAAAATGAAAGTTTGTGGTATGCAGTTTTAAAAAGGTATGTTTACTGAGTTTGCATACAAAATTTCAGCATTGTATCTATTATAGTTTAGGAGATACAGCAATTTTAAGAAAACAACTTTTTGAGGGGAAACGAAGGGGAGGGGGAAAAAATGTGGTATGCAGTTTTGTAGAGCTATACATACTGAGTCTACATACTCATTTTCATGTTTCTAACTCATCAGGTTTTCGAGCTACAGCCTTTTGAAAAAATGGGTGGTGCTCGATGGGCGGGAAGGAGTGGGCGTGGCAAAAAATCCTTCAAACTTGATCTAGCGTTTGACCTCACGAGTCTATCCACCAAATTTCAAGTCTCTAGCTCTTATAGTTTTCGAGAACCATTGGTGAGGACGGACGGACGGACGGACAGACAGGGCTATATCAATTCGTCTTGTCATCCTGATCAAGAATATATATACTTTATAGGGTCCCCCTCCCCTCCTTCTATGCGTTACATACAAACCGTCTCAAACAAACTTAATATACCCTGATACACAGTGTGTGTACAGGGTATAAAAAGGTCTCAACAAAATAAAAAAAAAAAAAAATAAAAGAAAAACAAATTTTTATTTCGATTAAATCGATTTAATCGATGTTTTTTCTAAAAAGATCGAAAAGAATCGATGCACTGAGAATCGATTTTTTCGCAGCTCTAATGGCGACGCCCACTTTTGGTCAAAATAGTTTTCATTCCTCCCTAAGAACATAACTATAAAATTTCAAGTCAATTGGTTAAAAAACAAAAAAGTTTTCCATACAACGACGTGAATATTGCTTCTCTTCCTCTTCTTCATTTTGTATGGGAGCTACCAGTTCCAGATGTCTAATCTCAATGAAAATTTCAGGCATGTAGTCGGACTATGTAAAACTACTATGTTTAAAATTTCAGCACTCTATCGTACAAAACAAAAAAGTTTTCCATACAACGATTCAAGTTTTGTTCATTTTTCTTCTTCTTTTCGTATGGGGGCTACCGGTTCCAGTGGTCCGATATGGCTGGATCCGACAAATGAGTTGACTGCACGAATAAGAAGTCTCTGTGCAAAATTTCAGCTCGATATCTTCAAAACTGTGGGAGGAGATTGTATATATACAGACAGACGGACAGACGGACGGACATGGCTAAATCAACTCGTCTTGTCGTCCTGATCAAGAATATATATACTTTATGTAGTCGCAAGTGAATATTTCTGTGTGTTACAAACTTCAGCACAAAGTTATTATACTATTTCTTATACGTGAAAAGTATAAAAATCAACATGGTTCCTTTTAAAAATATTCAATATTAATTTTTATGCATAGATTTAAAAAAATCTAAAGTCACCCATTGAAATGTTCTTTTGTACTGTATGTAATCATAAACTTTTTAAAAGCAACAAAAAGCATGGTTCCTTTTAAAAATATTCAAATTTAATTTTTATGCATAGATTTAAAAAAAATCTTAAATCATCAATTGAAGGTTCTTTTGTAGTGTATGTTATCATAAACTACCTAAAAGAAACAAAACCAGTAAGGACGCTTTCTTAAGCAAGGATCAAGCTAAAATACTTTTCACGTTGTTCACTATAAAAAAAACTAAATGAATAGTTTTCATGCCTCCCTAACAACATAACTGTAAGGTTTCAAGTCAATTGGTTAAAAAAAAAAAAATCGCGTGCAACACAGTGCACGTGTATGAAGTGAAACTTTCTTTAAAAGAAACAAAAAACCAGTGAGGACGCTCTCTTCGGTCTTGCCATGCCCATTTTCTGGATTGAATTTCTCATTATCTTAATATCCTATACACTAATTTTCATTGTTTTAGCTCATTGCATCCTGAAATATGCAAATTATCAATTTTTGCTATAAGTAGGCGTAGCAATGCCCAATTTTTGATCAAAATAGTTTTTATGTCTCTGTAAGACAAAAAGTGTGAAGTTTCAAGTCAATTGATTAAAAAACAAAATCGTTTTACATATAATGACGTAAATTTGCTCTTTTTCCTCTAATCAATGATTTATGGTAATAAAATTGGAGGACCTGTGCAACATTTCAGGTCGATGATATCAAAACAAAAACAAGGAAAATTTAGGTGTCTGAGAAATACATATATTACCAACCAAATTTTTTGAGCTGGAGAACAATCAATCTACTTGTATCTATTTTCGAAGATTGAATACATTCATTCGAATTAAATTGTTGAAATAATCTTCAAATTATAATTAATGAGAAATTACTTTTGAAATAATTAAAAAAACTCGTAAAAATGGTAAATTTTATGAAAATATGTACATATGTACCAACCATGTTATTTGGGCAAGTTGGAATGCGTACATTTTCGAATGCATAAATGCGAAGAAGAAGAATTAATTCAAATGTGCAGAGTGTCTCCCGAAGAACAGAGTCAAGTTAACTACCAATGCTCCAATGTGTGGAATCTACTTGACTTTATTTATTGCATATATAATTTATTATAAGTGGTCACTTTTGGAATATTTTGAATTTGTAAATTAATTGTTTTCATTTGCTTATCACAGCAATGGAAAGGGTATTATTGTCAATTGCAAATTGAACGGCCTTCAACATAATTGGGAGGACGTGAATTGCTGATGAATTCACAGCTCATATATTATGAAGCTGATTAGCGACGCCAAGTAGCGGGCAACAACAAATACAATGCATACGCTCAGACAGTGTCATAGGTAGCAACAACCACACTGTCCGTATTAAAAGTGCTTGTTTACGCCGAAAATAACAACAACAAGAGTTTTTATAATATTTGGAGTAAACATGCCAGGTAAGTTGTTGTTGCATATGCGCCAGATGGCGAAAGTGACGGTTGAAGAGGAATGCCAAAATTACAACTAAGCATGTTGTTGTTGTTACTTTTTTTTATGACTTCTCAGTTTATGAATACAGACTGTCATTCTATATTCTATTTCATTCTTTCGCAGACTAAATCATATAAATGTATAGTCTGTCTCTTTTCATGTCGTTTCATCGAGTTTCAAATCGCACCCATGCTAAAGAAGTTTCACTTCAATAAAAAAGTTTTCCATACAACGGTTGAAGTTTTGCGATAAGTGGGCGAAGCCATGCCCATTTGTGATCAAAATAGTTTTTATTCATTTCTAAGAACATAACTGTAAGGTTTCAAGTCAATTGGTTAAAAAACAAAAAGTTTTCCATACAACGGGTCAAGTTTAGCTATAAGTGGGCGTAGCCATGCCCACTTTTGGTCAAAATAGTTTTCATTCCTCCCTGAGAACATAGCTGTAAAGTTTCAAGTCAATTGGTTAAAAAACAAAAATGTTTTCCAATCAACGGGTCAAGTTTAGCTATAAGTGGGCGCGGCCTTGCCGACTTTTGGACAAAATAGTTTTCATTCCTCCCTGAGAACAAAGCTGGAAAGTTTCAAATCAATTTATTAAAAAACAAAAAAGTTTTCCATACAACGGGTCAAGTTTAGCTATAAGTGGGCGTGGCCTTGCCGACTTTTGGTCAAAATAGTTTTCATTCCTCCCTGAGAACAGAGCTGTAAAGTTTCAAGTCAATTGGTTAAAAAACAAAAAAGTTCTGCATACAACGACGTGAATATGGCTTCTCTTCCTCTTCTTCATTTTGTATGGGAGCTACCAGTTCCAGTAGTCCAATCTCAATGAAACTTTCCGGCATGTAGTCGGACTATGTAGAACTACTATGTTTAAAATTTCAGCACTCTATCACACAAAACAAAAAAGTTTTCCATACAACGATTCAAGTTTTGTTCAGTTTTCTTCTTCTTTTCGTATGGGGGCTACCAGTTGCAGTGGTCCGATATGGCTGGATCCTACAAATGAGTTGGTCGCTTAAATAAAAAGTCTCTGTGCAAAATTTCAACTCGATATCTTCAAAACTGTGGGAGGAGATTGTAAATATATAGAGTGACACACGGGCATGGCTAAATCAACTCGTCTTGTCGTCCTGATCTAGAATATATATACTTTATATTGTCGCAAGTGAATATTTCTGTGTGTTACAAATTTCAGCACAAAGTTAACTTTTCACGTTGTGTCACTATAAAAAACCTAAATGAATAGTTTTCATGCCTCCCTAACAACATAACTGTAAGGTTTCAAGTCAATTGGTTAAAAAACGAAAAAATTTTCCATACAACGGTTCAAGTTTTGCAATAAGTGGGCGTAGCCATGCTCATTTTTGGTCAAAATAGTTTTCATTCCTCCCTAAGAACATAACTGTAAAGTTTCAAGTCAATTGGTTAAAAAACAAAAAATTTTCCATATAATGGGTCAATTTTTGCTATAAATGGGCGTGGCTACGCCAACTTTTGGTCAAAATGGTTTTTATCCTCCCTAAGAACATAAATGTAAAGTTTCAAGTCAATTGGTTAAAAAACAAAAAAGTTTTCCATACAACGACGTGAATATTGCTTCTTTTCCTCTTCTTCTTTTCGTATGGGGGCTACCAGTTCCAGTGGTCCGATATGGCTGGATCCGACAAATGAGTTGATCGCACAAATAAGAAGTCTCTGTGCAAAATTTCAGCTCGATATCTTCAAAACTGTGGGAAGAGATTGTATATATACAGACAGACGGACGGACAGACGGACATGACTAAATCAACTCGTCTTGTCGTCCTGATCAAGAATATATATACTTTATATAGTCGGAAATTAATATTTCGATCTGTTACAAACTTCAGCACAAAGTTATTATACTATTTCACATACGTGAAAAGAAGAAAAATATGGTTCCTTTTAAAAATATTCAATATTAATTTTTATGATTAGATTTAACAAAAATCTAAAATCATCCATGAAATGTTCTTTTGTAGTGAATGTAATCAGAAAGTAACTAAAAGAAACAAATAAACAAGGTGCCTTTTAAAAAAATTCAAAATTAATTCTTATGCATATATTTTAAAAAAATCAATAAATCATTCATTGAAATGCTTTTTTTTAGTGAACGTTACCATAAACTAACTAAAAGAAACAAAAAACACGATTCCTTTTAATAATATTCAATACTAATTTTTATGCATAGATTTAAAAAAATTAAAAATTATCCACTGAATGCTCTTTTTTAATAATTCTTATCATAAACTAACTAAACGAAAAAAAAAAAACATGGTTCCATTTAAAAAAAAATAAAATCATCCATTGATATGGTCTTTTTTAGTGAAAGTCATCATAAACTAACTAAAAGAAAAACCAGAAAGGACGCTATCTTCAGCAAGGCTGAAGCTATAATACTTTTCCCGTTGTGTCACTAAAAAACTAAATGAATAGTTTTCATGCCTCCCTAACAACATAACTGTAAGGTTTCAAGTCAATTAAAAAACAAAAAAGTTTTCCATACAGCGGTTCAAGTTTTGCGATAAGTGGGCGTAGCCATGCCCACTTTTGGTCAAAATAGTTTTCATTCCTCCCAAAGAAGATAACTGTAAGGTTTCAAGTCAATTGGTCAATTTTCGCTAAAAAAACGCGTGGGCACGCCCACTTTTGGTCAAAATAGTTTTCATTCCTCCCTAAGAACATAACTATAAAGTTTCAAGACAATTCGTTGAAAAACAAAAAAGTTTTCTATACAACGGGTCAATTTTTGCTATAAGTGGGCGTGGCTACGCCCACTTTTGGTCAACATTGTTTTCATTCCTCCCTAAGAACATAACTGTAAAGTTTCAAGTCAATTGGTTAAAAAACAAAAAAGTTTTCCATACAACGGGTCAAATTTCGCTATAAAAGGGCGTGGCCACGCCCACTTTTGGTCAAAATAGTTTTCATTCCTCCCTAAGAACATAACTGTAAAGTTTCAAGTCAATTGGTTAAAAAACACAAAAGTTTTCCATACAACGGGTCAAATTTCGCTATAAAAGGGCGTGGCCACGCCCACTTTTGGTCAAAATAGTTTTCATTCCTCCCTAAGAACATAACTGTAAAGTTTCAAGTCAATTCGTTGAAAAACAAAAAAGTTTTCCATACAACGGGTCAATTTTTGCTATAAGTGGGCGTGGCTACGCCCACTTTTGGTCAACATTGTTTTCATTCCTCCCTAAGAACATAACTGTAAAGTTTCAAGTCAATTGGTTAAAAAACAAAAAAGTTTTCCATACAACGGGTCAAATTTCGCTATAAAAGGGCGTGGCCACGCCCACTTTTGGTCAAAATAGTTTTCATTCCTCCCTAAGAACATAACTGTTAAGTTTCAAGTTAATTGGTTAGAAAACAAAAAAGTTTTCCATACAACGGGTCAAATTTCGCTATAAGAGGGCGTGGCAACGCCCACTTTTGGTAAAAATAGTTTTCATTCCTTCCTAAGAACATAACTTTAAAATTTCAAGTCAATTGGTTAAAAAACAAAAAAGTTTTCCATACAACGGGTCAATTTTTGCTATAAGTGGGCGTGGCTGCGCCCACTTTTGGTCAAAATAGTTTTCATTCCTTCCTAAGAACATAACTTTAAAATTTCAAGTCAATTGGTTAAAAAACAAAAAAGTTTTTCATACAACGGGTCAATTTTCGCTAGAAGTGGGCGTGGCTACGCCCATTTTTGGTCAAAATAGTTTTCATTCCTCCCCAAGAACATAACTTTAAAATTTCAAGTCAATTGGTTGAAAAACAAAAAAGTTGTCCATACAACGACGTGAATATTGCTTCTCTTACTCTTCTTCATTTTGTATGGGAGCTACCAGTTCCAGTAGTCCAATCTCAATGAAACTTTCCGGCTTGTAGTCGGACTATGTAGAACTACTATGTTTAAAATTTCAGCACTCTATCACACAAAACAAAAAAGTTTTCCATACAACGATTCAAGTTTTGTTCAGTTTTCTTCTTCTTTTCGTATGGGGGCTACCAGTTGCAGTGGTCCGATATGGCTGGATCCTACAAATGAGTTGGTCGCACAAATAAAAAGTCTCTGTGCAAAATTTCAACTCGATATCTTCAAAACTGTGGGAGGAGATTGTAAATATATAGAGTGACACACGGGCATGGCTAAATCAACTCGTCTTGTCGTCCTGATCTAGAATATATATACTTTATATTGTCGCAAGTGAATATTTCTGTGTGTTACAAATTTCAGCACAAAGTTAACTTTTCACGTTGTGTCACTATAAAAAACCTAAATGAATAGTTTTCATGCCTCCCTAACAACATAACTGTAAGGTTTCAAGTCAATTGGTTAAAAAACGAAAAAATTTTCCATACAACGGTTCAAGTTTTGCAATAAGTGGGCGTAGCCATGCTCATTTTTGGTCAAAATAGTTTTCATTCCTCCCTAAGAACATAACTGTAAAGTTTCAAGTCAATTGGTTAAAAAACAAAAAAGTTTTCCATATAATGGGTCAATTTTTGCTATAAATGGGCGTGGCTACGCCAACTTTTGGTCAAAATGGTTTTTATCCTCCCTAAGAACATAAATGTAAAGTTTCAAGTCAATTGGTTAAAAAACAAAAAAGTTTTCCATAAAACGACGTGAATATTGCTTCTTTTCCTCTTCTTCTTTTCGTATGGGGGCTACCAGTTCCAGTGGTCCGATATGGCTGGATCCGAAAAATGAGTTGATCGCACAAATAAGAAGTCTCTGTGCAAAATTTCAGCTCGATATCTTCAAAACTGTGGGAAGAGATTGTATATATACAGACAGACGGACGGACAGACGGACATGACTAAATCAACTCGTCTTGTCGTCCTGATCAAGAATATATATACTTTATATAGTCGGAAATTAATATTTCGATCTGTTACAAACTTCAGCACAAAGTTATTATACTATTTCACATACGTGAAAAGAAGAAAAATATGGTTCCTTTTAAAAATATTCAATATTAATTTTTATGATTAGATTTAACAAAAATCTAAAATCATCCATGAAATGTTCTTTTGTAGTGAATGTAATCAGAAAGTAACTAAAAGAAACAAATAAACAAGGTGCCTTTTAAAAAAATTCAAAATTAATTCTTATGCATATATTTTAAAAAAATCAATAAATCATTCATTGAAATGCTTTTTTTTAGTGAACGTTACCATAAACTAACTAAAAGAAACAAAAAACACGATTCCTTTTAATAATATTCAATACTAATTTTTATGCATAGATTTAAAAAAATTAAAAATTATCCACTGAATGCTCTTTTTTAATAATTCTTATCATAAACTAACTAAACGAAAAAAAAAAACATGGTTCCATTTAAAAAAAAATTAAATCATCCATTGATATGGTCTTTTTTAGTGAAAGTCATCATAAACTAACTAAAAGAAAAACCAGTAAGGACGCTATCTTCAGCAAGGCTGAAGCTATAATACTTTTCCCGTTGTGTCACTAAAAAACTAAATGAATAGTTTTCATGCCTCCCTAACAACATAACTGTAAGGTTTCAAGTCAATTAAAAAACAAAAAAGTTTTCCATACAGCGGTTCAAGTTTTGCGATAAGTGGGCGTAGCCATGCCCACTTTTGGTCAAAATAGTTTTCATTCCTCCCAAAGAAGATAACTGTAAGGTTTCAAGTCAATTGGTCAATTTTCGCTAAAAAAACGCGTGGGCACGCCCACTTTTGGTCAAAATAGTTTTCATTCCTCCCTAAGAACATAACTATAAAGTTTCAAGACAATTCGTTGAAAAACAAAAAAGTTTTCTATACAACGGGTCAATTTTTGCTATAAGTGGGCGTGGCTACGCCCACTTTTGGTCAACATTGTTTTCATTCCTCCCTAAGAACATAACTGTAAAGTTTCAAGTCAATTGGTTAAAAAACAAAAAAGTTTTCCATACAACGGGCCAAATTTCGCTATAAAAGGGCGTGGCCACGCCCACTTTTGGTCAAAATAGTTTTCATTCCTCCCTAAGAACATAACTGTAAAGTTTCAAGTCAATTGGTTAAAAAACACAAAAGTTTTCCATACAACGGGTCAAATTTCGCTATAAAAGGGCGTGGCCACGCCCACTTTTGGTCAAAATAGTTTTCATTCCTCCCTAAGAACATAACTGTAAAGTTTCAAGTCAATTCGTTGAAAAACAAAAAAGTTTTCCATACAACGGGTCAATTTTTGCTATAAGTGGGCGTGGCTACGCCCACTTTTGGTCAAAATAGTTTTCATTCCTCCCTAAGAACATAACTGTTAAGTTTCAAGTTAATTGGTTAGAAAACAAAAAAGTTTTCCATACAACGGGTCAAATTTCGCTATAAAAGGGCGTGGCTACGCCCACTTTTGGTCAAAATAGTTTTCATTCCTCCCTAAGAACATAACTGTTAAGTTTCAAGTTAATTGGTTAGAAAACAAAAAAGTTTTCCATACAACGGGTCAAATTTCGCTATAAAAGGGCGTGGCAACGCCCACTTTTGGTCAAAATAGTTTTCATTCCTCCCTAAGAACATAACTGTAAAGTTTCAAGTCAATTGGTTAAAAAACAAAAAAGTTTTCCATACAACGGGTCAATTTTCGCTACGCCCACTTTTGGTCAAAATAGTTTTCATTCCTTCCTAAGAACATAACTTTAAAATTTCAAGTCAATTGGTTAAAAAACAAAAAAGTTTTTCATACAACGGGTCAATTTTCGCTAGAAGTGGGCGTGGCTACGCCCATTTTTGGTCAAAATAGTTTTCATTCCTCCCCAAGAACATAACTTTAAAATTTCAAGTCAATTGGTTGAAAAACAAAAAAGTTGTCCATACAACGACGTGAATATTGCTTCTCTTCCTCTTCTTCATTTTGTATGGGAGCTACCAGTTCCAGATGTCCAATCTCATTGAAACTTTCAGGCATGTAGTCGGACTATGTAGAACTATTATGTTTAAAATTTCAGCACTCTATCATACAAAACAAAAAACTTTTCCATACAACGACTCAAGTTTTGTTCATTTTTGTTCTTCTTTTCGTATGGGGGCTACCAGTTCCAGTGGTCCGATATGGCTGGATCCGACAAATGAGTTGATCGCACAAATAAGCAGTCTCTGTGCAAAATTTCAGCTCAATATCTTCAAAACTGTGGGAGGAGATTGTATATATACAGACAGACGGACGAACAGACGGACATGGCTAAATCAACTCGTCTTGTCGTCCTGATCAAGAATATATATACTTTATATAGTCGGAAATGAATATTTCGATCTGTTACAAACTTCAGCACAAAGTTATTATACTATTTCACATACGTGAAAAGTATAAAAAACATGTTTCCTTTTAAAATTGTTCAATATTAATTTTTATGCATAGATTTGCAAAAAAATAAAAAATCGTCCTTTGAAATGCTCTTTTTTAGTGAACGTTATCATAAACTAACTAAAAGAAACCAAACCAGTAAGGACGCTATCTTCAGCAAGGCTGAAGCTCTAATACTTTCCACGTTGTGTCACTATAAAAGAAAAGTAAATGAATAGTTTTCATGCCTCCCTAACAACATAACTGTAAGGTTTCACGTCAATTGGTTAAAAAAAAAAAAAAAGTTTTCCATACAACGGTTCAAGTTTTGCGATAAGTGGGCGTAGCCCATTTTTGATCAAAATAGTTTTCATTTCTCCCTAAGAACATAACTGTAAAGTTTCAAGTCAATTGGTTAAAGAACAAAAAGGTTTTCCATGCAACCGTTAAAGTTTCGCTATAAGTGGGTGTGGCCACGCCCACTTTTGGTCACAGTAGTTTCCATTCCTCCCTAAGAACATAACTGTAAAGTTTCAAGCCAATTGGTTAAAAAACATAAAAGTTTTCCATACAACGGGTCAAGTTTCGCTATAAGTGGGCGTAGCCATGCCCACGTTTGGTCAAAATAGTTTTCATTCCTCCCTAAGAACATAACTGTAAAGTTTCAAGTCAATTGGTCAAAAAACAAAAAGGTTTTCCATGCAACCGTTAAAGTTTCGCTATAAGTGGGTGTGGCCACGCCCACTTTTGGTCACAGTAGTTTCCATTCCTCCCTAAGAACATAACTGTAAAGTTTCAAGCCAATTGGTTAAAAAACATAAAAGTTTTCCATACAACGGGTCAAATTTCGCTATAAATGGCCGTAGCCATGCCCACGTTTGGTCAAAATAGTTTTCATTCCTCCCTAAGAACATAACTGTAAAGTTTCAAGTCAATCGGTTAAAGAACAAAAAGGTTTTCCATGCAACCGTTAAAGTTTCGCTATAAGTGGGTGTGGCCACGCCCACTTTTAGTCACAGTAGTTTCCATTCCTCCCTAAGAACATAACTGTAAAGTTTCAAGCCAATTGGTTAAAAAACATAAAAGTTTTCCATACAACGGGTCAAGTTTCGCTATAAGTGGGCGTAGCCATGCCCACGTTTGGTCAAAATAGTTTTCATTCCTCCCTAAGAACATAACTGTAAAGTTTCAAGTCAATTGGTTAAAAAACAAAAAGGTTTTCCATGCAACCGTTAAAGTTTCGCTATAAGTGGGTGTGGCCACGCCCACTTTTGGTCACAGTTGTTTCCATTCCTCCCTAAGAACATAACTGTAAAGTTTCAAGCCAATTGGTTAAAAAACATAAAAGTTTTCCATACAACGGGTCAATTTTCGCTATAAGTGGGCGTGGCTACGCCCACGTTTGGTCAAAATAGTTTTCATTCCTCCCTAAGAACATAACTGTAAAGTTTCAAGTCAATTGGTTAAAAAACAAAAAAGTTTTCCATACAACGACGTGAATATTGCTTCTTTTCCTCTTCTTCTTTTCGTATGGGGGCTACCAGTTCCAGTGGTCCGATATGGCTGGATCCGACAAATGAGTTGATCGCACAAATAAGAAGTCTCTGTGCAAAATTTCAGCTCGATATCTTCAAAACTGCTGGAAGAGATTGTATATATACAGACAGACGGACGGACAGACGGACGTGACTAAATCAACTCGTCTTGTCGTCCTGATCAAGAATATATATACTTTATATAGTCGGAAATTAATATTTCGATCTGTTACAAACTTCAGCACAAAGTTATTATACTATTTCACATACGTGAAAAGAAGAAAAATATGGTTCCTTTTAAAAATATTCAATATTAATTTTTATACTTTTCACGTATGTGAAACAGTATAATAACTTTGTGCTGAAGTTTGTAACACACAGAAATATTCACTTGCGACTATATAAAGTATATATATTCTTGATCAGGACGACAAGACGAGTTTATTTAGCCATGTCCGTCTGTCCGTCTGTCTGTATATATACAATCTCCTCCCACAGTTTTGAAGATATCGAGCTGAAATGTTGCACAGAGACTTCTTATTCGTGCAGTCAAATCATTGGTCGGAACCGGCCATATCGGACCACTGGCACTGGTAGCCCCCATACGAAAAGAAGAAGAAAAATGAACAAAACTTGAATCGTTGTATGGAAAACTTTTTTGTTTTCTATGATAGAGTGCTGAAATTTTAAACATAGTAGTTCTACATAGTCCGACTACATGTCTGAAAGTTTCATTGAGATCGGCAAACTGGAACTGGTAGCCCCCATACAAAATGAAGAAGAGGAAGAGAAGCAATATTCACGTCGTTGTATGGACATTTTTTTTGTTTTTTAACCAATTGACTTGAAACTTTACAGTTATGTTTTTAGGGAGGAATGAAAACTATTTTGACCAAAAGTGGGCGTAGCCACGCCCACTTATAGCGAAAATTGACCCGTTGTATGGAAAACTTTTTTGTTTTTTAACCAATTGACTTGAAACTTTACAGTTATGTTCTTAGGGAGGAATGAAAACTATTTTGACAAAAAGTGGGCGTAGCTACGCCCACTTATAGCAAAAATTGACCCGTTGTATGGAAAACTTTTGTGTTTTTTAACCAATTGACTTGAAACTTTACAGTTATGTTCTTAGGGAGGACTGAAAACAATTTTGACCAAAAGTGGGCGCGGCCACGCCCTTTTATAGCGAAATTTGACCCGTTGTATGGAAAACGTTTTTGTTTTTTAACCAATTGACTTGAAACCTTACAGTTATGTTGTTAGGGAGGCATGAAAACTATTCATTTAGTTTTTTAGTGACACAACGTGAAAAGTATTATAGCTTCAGGCTTGCTGAATATAGCGTCCTTACTGGTTATGCATAGATTTAACAAAAATCTAAAATCATCCATGAAATGTTCTTTTGTAGTGAATGTAATCAGAAAGTAACTAAAAGAAACAAAAAAACAAGGTGCCTTTTAAAAAAATTCAAAATTAATTCTTATGCATATATTTTAAAAAATCAATAAATCATTCATTGAAATGCTTTTTTTTAGTGAACGTTACCATAAACTAATTAAAAGAAACAAAAAAACACAGTTCCTTTTAAAAATATTCAATACTAATTTTTGTGCATATATTTAAAACCAGTAAGGGCGGTATAGTCGAGTATACTCGACAATATAATACCCTGCACACATGGTAGGCGGTGCCACACCCTCAATCTACAAAAACATATTGATCTGACGTCGCCTATTCAAATAGTGTTCAAAATATCAAGAAAATCAGGCAAAAAATGTGGATTTTACGAAAAATTTAAGTTTGTGAGCCTCTGAGGGGTAGCCATCAAAGGGAGGGGAAATTTGTGGAATGCAGTTTTAAAGATGTATTATCACTGAGCTTGTATACAAAACTTCAGGTTCATACCTTTGTTAATTTTGGAGATATAGCAATTTAGAGAAAATTACTGGGGGAGGGGAAATGAAAATGAGGGGGGGATTTTGTGGTATGCAGTTTTCTAGAGCCACTCATACTGAGTCTACATACCGACTTTTATGTTTCTATCTCTTTGGATGTTAGAGTTATAGCGATTTAAAAAAGTGGGTAGGGCTGGATGGGCGGGAAGGAGTGGGCGTGGCACAAAAAAAAAATAAACTTGATCTGCTGCCAAGCATCACGAGTCTACCCTCCAAATTTCAAGTCTCTAGCTCTTACAGTTTCCGAGATCCATTGGTGAATACAGACGGACGGACGGACAGACGGACGGAAGGACGGACGGACAGACGGACGGACATGGCTCAATCAATTTCTCTTGTCGTCCTGATCAAGAATATATATACTTTATGGGGTCCCCCTCCCTTCTTTCTGTGCGTTACATACATTTCGTTCAAACAAACTTAATATACCCTGACACACTATATGTGCAGGGTATAAAAAATCTTTAGTCATCCATTGAACTGTGCTATTGTAGTGTATGTAATCATAAACTAACATGGTTCCTTTTAAAAATATTCATTATTAATTTTTATGCATAGATTTAAAAAAAAATCAAAAATCATCCATTGAAATGCTCTTTTTAGGTGATTGTAATCATAAACTAACTAAACGAAACAAAACCAGTAAGGACGCTATCTTCAGCAAGGCTGAAGCTATAATACTTTTCACGTTGTGTCACTATAAAAACACTAAATGAATAGTTTTCATGCCTCCCTAACAACATAACAACGTAAGGTTAAAAAACGAAAAAGTTTTCCATACAACAGTTAAAGTTTTGCGATATGTGGGCGTAGCCATGCCCACTTTTAGTCTAAATAGTTTTCATTCCTCCCTTAGAACATAACTGTAAAGTTTTAAGTCAATTGGTTAAAAAACAAAAAAGTTTTCCATACAACGGTTCAAGTTTCGGTATAAGTGGGCGTAGCCATTCCCACTTTTGGTCTAAATAGTTTTCATTCCTCCCTAAGAGCATAACTGTAAAGTTTCAAGTCCAATTCGTTAAAAAACAAAAAAGTTTTCCATACAACTGTTCAAGTTTCACTATAAGTGGGCGTGGCCCAGCCCACTTTTAGTCCAAATAGTTTTCATTCCTCCCTAAGTACATAACTGTAAAGTTTCAAGCCAATTGGTTAAAAAACATAAAAGTTTTCCATACAACGGGTCAAGTTTCACTATAGGTGGGCGTGGCTACGCCCACTTTTGGTTTATATTGTTTTCATTCCTCCCTAAGAACATAACTGTAAAGTTTCAAGTCAATTGGTTAAAAAACAAAAAAGTTTTTCATACAACCGTTCCAGTTTCACTATAAGTGGGCGTGGCCACGCCCAAATTTGGTCAAAATAGTTTTCATTCCTCCCTAAGAACATAACTGTAAAGTTTCAAGTCAATTGGTTTAAAAACAAAAAAGTTTTCCATACAACGGGTCAAGTTCCACTATAAGTGGGCGTCCATTGAAATGCTCTTTTTTAGTGAACGTCATCATAAACTAACTAAATGAAAAAATAAACATGGTTCCTTTTAAAAATATTCAATATTAATTTTTATTCATAGATTTGAAAAAAAATAAAAAATCATCCTTTGAAATGCTCATTTTTAGTGAACGTTACCATAAACTAACTAAAAGAAACCAAACCAGTAAGGACGCTATCTTCAGCAAGGCTGAAGCTATAATACTTTTCACGTTGTGTCACTATGAAAAAAAAGTAAATGAATACTTTTCATGCCTCCCTAACAACATAAATGTAAGGTTTCAAGTCAATTGGTTAAAAAACAAAAAAGTTTTCCATACAACGGGTCAAGTTTCGCTATAAGTGGGTGTAGCCATGCCCACGTTTGGTCAAAATAGTTTTCATTCCTCCCTGAGAACATAGCTGTAAAGTTTCAAGTCAATTGGTTAAAAAATAAAAAAGTTTTCCATACAACGGTTGAAGTTTTGCGATAAGTGGGCGAAGCCATGCCCATTTGTGATCAAAATAGTTTTTATTCATTTCTAAGAACATAACTGTAAGGTTTCAAGTCAATTGGTTAAAAAAACAAAAAGTTTTCCATACAACGGGTCAAGTTTAGCTATAAGTGGGCGTAGCCATGCCCACTTTTGGTCAAAATAGTTTTCATTCCTCCCTGAGAACATAGCTGTAAAGTTTCAAGTCAATTGGTTAAAAAACAAAAATGTTTTCCAATCAACGGGTCAAGTTTAGCTATAAGTGGGCGCGGCCTTGCCGACTTTTGGACAAAATAGTTTTCATTCCTCCCTGAGAACAAAGCTGGAAAGTTTCAAATCAATTTATTAAAAAACAAAAAAGTTTTCCATACAACGGGTCAAGTTTAGCTATAAGTGGGCGTGGCCTTGCCGACTTTTGGTCAAAATAGTTTTCATTCCTCCCTGAGAACAGAGCTGTAAAGTTTCAAGTCAATTGGTTAAAAAACAAAAAAGTTCTGCATACAACGACGTGAATATGGCTTCTCTTCCTCTTCTTCATTTTGTATGGGAGCTACCAGTTCCAGTAGTCCAATCTCAATGAAACTTTCCGGCATGTAGTCGGACTATGTAGAACTACTATGTTTAAAATTTCAGCACTCTATCACACAAAACAAAAAAGTTTTCCATACAACGATTCAAGTTTTGTTCAGTTTTCTTCTTCTTTTCGTATGGGGGCTACCAGTTGCAGTGGTCCGATATGGCTGGATCCTACAAATGTGTTGGTCGCACAAATAAAAAGTCTCTGTGCAAAATTTCAACTCGATATCTTCAAAACTGTGGGAGGAGATTGTAAATATATAGAGTGACACACGGGCATGGCTAAATCAACTCGTCTTGTCGTCCTGATCTAGAATATATATACTTTATATTGTCGCAAGTGAATATTTCTGTGTGTTACAAATTTCAGCACAAAGTTAACTTTTCACGTTGTGTCACTATAAAAAACCTAAATGAATAGTTTTCATGCCTCCCTAACAACATAACTGTAAGGTTTCAAGTCAATTGGTTAAAAAACGAAAAAATTTTCCATACAACGGTTCAAGTTTTGCGATAAGTGGGCGTAGCCATGCTCATTTTTGGTCAAAATAGTTTTCATTCCTCCCTAAGAACATAACTGTAAAGTTTCAAGTCAATTGGTTAAAAAACAAAAAAGTTTTCCATATAATGGGTCAATTTTTGCTATAAATGGGCGTGGCTACGCCAACTTTTGGTCAAAATGGTTTTTATCCTCCCTAAGAACATAAACGTAAAGTTTCAAGTCAATTGGTTAAAAAACAAAAAAGTTTTCCATACAACGACGTGAATATTGCTTCTTTTCCTCTTCTTCTTTTCGTATGGGGGCTACCAGTTCCAGTGGTCCGATATGGCTGGATCCGACAAATGAGTTGATCGCACAAATAAGAAGTCTCTGTGCAAAATTTCAGCTCGATATCTTCAAAACTGTGGGAAGAGATTGTATATATACAGACAGACGGACGGACAGACGGACATGACTAAATCAACTCGTCTTGTCGTCCTGATCAAGAATATATATACATTATATAGTCGGAAATTAATATTTCCATCTGTTACAAACTTCAGCACAAAGTTATTATACTATTTCACATACGTGAAAAGAAGAAAAATATGGTTCCTTTTAAAAATATTCAATATTAATTTTTATGATTGGATTTAACAAAAATCTAAAATCATCCATGAAATGTTCTTTTGTAGTGAATGTAATCAGAAAGTAACTAAAAGAAACAAATAAACAAGGTGCCTTTTAAAAAAATTCAAAATTAATTCTTATGCATATATTTTAAAAAAATCAATAAATCATTCATTGAAATGCTTTTTTTTAGTGAACGTTACCATAAACTAACTAAAAGAAACAAAAAACACGATTCCTTTTAATAATATTCAATACTAATTTTTATGCATAGATTTAAAAAAATTAAAAATTATCCACTGAATGCTCTTTTTTAATAATTCTTATCATAAACTAACTAAACGAAAAAAAAAAACATGGTACCATTTAAAAAAAAATAAAATCATCCATTGATATGGTCTTTTTTAGTGAAAGTCATCATAAACTAACTAAAAGAAAAACCAGTAAGGACGCTATCTTCAGCAAGGCTGAAGCTATAATACTTTTCCCGTTGTGTCACTAAAAAACTAAATGAATAGTTTTCATGCCTCCCTAACAACATAACTGTAAGGTTTCAAGTCAATTAAAAAACAAAAAAGTTTTCCATACAGCGGTTCAAGTTTTGCGATAAGTGGGCGTAGCCATGCCCACTTTTGGTCAAAATAGTTTTCATTCCTCCCAAAGAAGATAACTGTAAGGTTTCAAGTCAATTGGTCAATTTTCGCTAAAAAAACGCGTGGGCACGCCCACTTTTGGTCAAAATAGTTTTCATTCCTCCCTAAGAACATAACTATAAAGTTTCAAGACAATTCGTTGAAAAACAAAAAAGTTTTCTATACAACGGGTCAATTTTTGCTATAAGTGGGCGTGGCTACGCCCACTTTTGGTCAACATTGTTTTCATTCCTCCCTAAGAACATAACTGTAAAGTTTCAAGTCAATTGGTTAAAAAACAAAAAAGTTTTCCATACAACGGGTCAAATTTCGCTATAAAAGGGCGTGGCCACGCCCACTTTTGGTCAAAATAGTTTTCATTCCTCCCTAAGAACATAACTGTAAAGTTTCAAGTCAATTGGTTAAAAAACACAAAAGTTTTCCATACAACGGGTCAAATTTCGCTATAAAAGGGCGTGGCCACGCCCACTTTTGGTCAAAATAGTTTTCATTCCTCCCTAAGAACATAACTGTAAAGTTTCAAGTCAATTCGTTGAAAAACAAAAAAGTTTTCCATACAACGGGTCAATTTTTGCTATAAGTGGGCGTGGCTACGCCCACTTTTGGTCAAAATAGTTTTCATTCCTCCCTAAGAACATAACTGTAAAGTTTCAAGTCAATTGGTTAAAAAACAAAAAAGTTTTCCATACAACGGGTCAAATTTCGCTATAAAAGGGCGTGGCCACGCCCACTTTTGGTCAAAATAGTTTTCATTCCTCCCTAAGAACATAACTGTAAAGTTTCAAGTCAATTGGTTAAAAAACACAAAAGTTTTCCATACAACGGGTCAAATTTCGCTATAAAAGGGCGTGGCCACGCCCACTTTTGGTCAAAATAGTTTTCATTCCTCCCTAAGAACATAACTATAAAGTTTCAAGACAATTCGTTGAAAAACAAAAAAGTTTTCTATACAACGGGTCAATTTTTGCTATAAGTGGGCGTGGCTACGCCCACTTTTGGTCAACATTGTTTTCATTCCTCCCTAAGAACATAACTGTAAAGTTTCAAGTCAATTGGTTAAAAAACAAAAAAGTTTTCCATACAACGGGTCAAATTTCGCTATAAAAGGGCGTGGCCACGCCCACTTTTGGTCAAAATAGTTTTCATTCCTCCCTAAGAACATAACTGTAAAGTTTCAAGTCAATTGGTTAAAAAACACAAAAGTTTTCCATACAACGGGTCAAATTTCGCTATAAAAGGGCGTGGCCACGCCCACTTTTGGTCAAAATAGTTTTCATTCCTCCCTAAGAACATAACTGTAAAGTTTCAAGTCAATTCGTTGAAAAACAAAAAAGTTTTCCATACAACGGGTCAATTTTTGCTATAAGTGGGCGTGGCTACGCCCACTTTTGGTCAAAATAGTTTTCATTCCTCCCTAAGAACATAACTGTTAAGTTTCAAGTTAATTGGTTAGAAAACAAAAAAGTTTTCCATACAGCGGGTCAAATTTCGCTATAAAAGGGCGTGGCAACGCCCACTTTTGGTAAAAATAGTTTTCATTCCTTCCTAAGAACATAACTTTAAAATTTCAAGTCAATTGGTTAAAAAACAAAAAAGTTTTCCATACAACGGGTCAATTTTTGCTATAAGTGGGCGTGGCTACGCCCACTTTTGGTCAAAATAGTTTTCATTCCTCCCTAAGAACATAACTGTAAAGTTTCAAGTCAATTGGTTAAAAAACAAAAAAGTTTTCCATACAACGGGTCAATTTTCGCTATAAGTGGGCGTGGCTACGCCCACTTTTGGTCAAAATAGTTTTCATTCCTTCCTAAGAACATAACTTTAAAATTTCAAGTCAATTGGTTAAAAAACAAAAAAGTTTTTCATACAACGGGTCAATTTTCGCTAGAAGTGGGCGTGGCTACGCCTATTTTTGGTCAAAATAGTTTTCATTCCTCCCCAAGAACATAACTTTAAAATTTCAAGTCAATTGGTTGAAAAACAAAAAAGTTTTCCATACAACGACGTGAATATTGCTTCTCTTCCTCTTCTTCATTTTGTATGGGAGCTACCAGTTCCAGATGTCCAATCTCATTGAAACTTTCAGGCATGTAGTCGGACTATGTAGAACTATTATGTTTAAAATTTCAGCACTCTATCATACAAAACAAAAAACTTTTCCATACAACGACTCAAGTTTTGTTCATTTTTGTTCTTCTTTTCGTATGGGGGCTACCAGTTCCAGTGGTCCGATATGGCTGGATCCGACAAATGAGTTGATCGCACAAATAAGCAGTCTCTGTGCAAAATTTCAGCTCAATATCTTCAAAACTGTGGGAGGAGATTGTATATATACAGACAGACGGACGGACAGACGGACAGACGGACATGGCTAAATCAACTCGTCTTGTCGTCCTGATCAAGAATATATATACTTTATATAGTCGGAAATGAATATTTCGATCTGTTACAAACTTCAGCACAAAGTTATTATACTATTTCACATACGTGAAAAGTATAAAAAACATGTTTCCTTTTAAAATTGTTCAATATTAATTTTTATGCATAGATTTGCAAAAAAATAAAAAATCGGCCTTTGAAATGCTCTTTTTTAGTGAACGTTATCATAAACTAACTAAAAGAAACCAAACCAGTAAGGACGCTATCTTCAGCAAGGCTGAAGCTCTAATACTTTCCACGTTGTGTCACTATAAAAGAAAAGTAAATGAATAGTTTTCATGCCTCCCTAACAACATAACTGTAAGGTTTCACGTCAATTGGTTAAAAAAAAAAAAAAAGTTTTCCATACAACGGTTCAAGTTTTGCGATAAGTGGGCGTAGCCCATTTTTGATCAAAATAGTTTTCATTTCTCCCTAAGAACATAACTGTAAAGTTTCAAGTCAATTGGTTAAAGAACAAAAAGGTTTTCCATGCAACCGTTAAAGTTTCGCTATAAGTGGGTGTGGCCACGCCCACTTTTGGTCACAGTAGTTTCCATTCCTCCCTAAGAACATAACTGTAAAGTTTCAAGCCAATTGGTTAAAAAACATAAAAGTTTTCCATACAACGGGTCAAGTTTCGCTATAAGTGGGCGTAGCCATGCCCACGTTTGGTCAAAATAGTTTTCATTCCTCCCTAAGAACATAACTGTAAAGTTTCAAGTCAATTGGTCAAAAAACAAAAAGGTTTTCCATGCAACCGTTAAAGTTTCGCTATAAGTGGGTGTGGCCACGCCCACTTTTGGTCACAGTAGTTTCCATTCCTCCCTAAGAACATAACTGTAAAGTTTCAAGCCAATTGGTTAAAAAACATAAAAGTTTTCCATACAACGGGTCAAATTTCGCTATAAATGGCCGTAGCCATGCCCACGTTTGGTCAAAATAGTTTTCATTCCTCCCTAAGAACATAACTGTAAAGTTTCAAGTCAATCGGTTAAAGAACAAAAAGGTTTTCCATGCAACCGTTAAAGTTTCGCTATAAGTGGGTGTGGCCACGCCCACTTTTAGTCACAGTAGTTTCCATTCCTCCCTAAGAACATAACTGTAAAGTTTCAAGCCAATTGGTTAAAAAACATAAAAGTTTTCCATACAACGGGTCAAGTTTCGCTATAAGTGGGCGTAGCCATGCCCACGTTTGGTCAAAATAGTTTTCATTCCTCCCTAAGAACATAACTGTAAAGTTTCAAGTCAATTGGTTAAAAAACAAAAAGGTTTTCCATGCAACCGTTAAAGTTTCGCTATAAGTGGGTGTGGCCACGCCCACTTTTGGTCACAGTTGTTTCCATTCCTCCCTAAGAACATAACTGTAAAGTTTCAAGCCAATTGGTTAAAAAACATAAAAGTTTTCCATACAACGGGTCAATTTTCGCTATAAGTGGGCGTGGCTACGCCCACGTTTGGTCAAAATAGTTTTCATTCCTCCCTAAGAACATAACTGTAAAGTTTCAAGTCAATTGGTTAAAAAACAAAAAAGTTTTTCATACAACGGGTCAATTTTCGCTAGAAGTGGGCGTGGCTACGCCCATTTTTGGTCAAAATAGTTTTCATTCCTCCCCAAGAACATAACTTTAAAATTTCAAGTCAATTGGTTGAAAAACAAAAAAGTTTTCCATACAACGACGTGAATATTGCTTCTTTTCCTCTTCTTCTTTTCGTATGGGGGCTACCAGTTCCAGTGGTCCGATATGGCTGGATCCGACAAATGAGTTGATCGCACAAATAAGAAGTCTCTGTGCAAAATTTCAGCTCGATATCTTCAAAACTGCTGGAAGAGATTGTATATATACAGACAGACGGACGGACAGACGGACGTGACTAAATCAACTCGTCTTGTCGTCCTGATCAAGAATATATATACTTTATATAGTCGGAAATTAATATTTCGATCTGTTACAAACTTCAGCACAAAGTTATTATACTATTTCACATACGTGAAAAGAAGAAAAATATGGTTCCTTTTAAAAATATTCAATATTAATTTTTATACTTTTCACGTATGTGAAACAGTATAATAACTTTGTGCTGAAGTTTGTAACACACAGAAATATTCACTTGCGACTATATAAAGTATATATATTCTTGATCAGGACGACAAGACGAGTTTATTTAGCCATGTCCGTCTGTCCGTCTGTCTGTATATATACAATCTCCTCCCACAGTTTTGAAGATATCGAGCTGAAATTTTGCACAGAGACTTCTTATTCGTGCAGTCAAATCATTGGTCGGAACCGGCCATATCGGACCACTGGCACTGGTAGCCCCCATACGAAAAGAAGAAGAAAAATGAACAAAACTTGAATCGTTGTATGGAAAACTTTTTTGTTTTCTATGATAGAGTGCTGAAATTTTAAACATAGTAGTTCTACATAGTCCGACTACATGTCTGAAAGTTTCATTGAGATCGGCAAACTGGAACTGGTAGCCCCCATACAAAATGAAGAAGAGGAAGAGAAGCAATATTCACGTCGTTGTATGGACATTTTTTTTGTTTTTTAACCACTTGACTTGAAACTTTACAGTTATGTTTTTAGGGAGGAATGAAAACTATTTTGACCAAAAGTGGGCGTAGCTACGCCCACTTATAGCGAAAATTGACCCGTTGTATGGAAAACTTTTTTGTTTTTTAACCAATTGACTTGAAACTTTACAGTTATGTTCTTAGGGAGGAATGAAAACTATTTTGACAAAAAGTGGGCGTAGCTACGCCCACTTATAGCAAAAATTGACCCGTTGTATGGAAAACTTTTTTGTTTTTCAACGAATTGACTTGAAACTTTACAGTTATGTTCTTAGGGAGGAATGAAAACTATTTTGACCAAAAGTGGGCGTGGCCACGCCCTTTTATAGCGAAATTTGACCCGTTGTATGGAAAACTTTTGTGTTTTTTAACCAATTGACTTGAAACTTTACAGTTATGTTCTTAGGGAGGACTGAAAACAATTTTGACCAAAAGTGGGCGCGGCCACGCCCTTTTATAGCGAAATTTGACCCGTTGTATGGAAAACTTTTTTGTTTTTTAACCAATTGACTTGAAACTTTACAGTTATGTTCTTAGGGAGGAATGAAAACAATGTTGACCAAAAGTGGGCGTAGCCACGCCCACTTATAGCATTAATTGACCCGTTGTATGGAAAACTTTTTTGTTTTTCAACGAATTGACTTGAAATTTTACAGTTATGTTCTTAGGGAGGAATGAAAACTATTTTGACCAAAAGTGGGCGTGGCCACGCCCTTTTATAGCGAAATTTGACCCGTTTTATGGAAAACTTTTGTGTTTTTTAACCAATTGACTTGAAACTTTACAGTTATGTTCTTAGGGAGGAATGAAAACAATTTTGACCAAAAGTGGGCGTCCCCACGCCTTTTTTTAGCGAAAATTGACCAATTGACTTGAAACCTTACAGTTGTCTTCTCAGGGAGGAATGAAAACTATTTTGGCCAAAAGTGGGCATGGCTACGCCCACTTATCGCAAAACTTGAACCGCTGTATGGAAAACGTTTTTGTTTTTTAACCAATTGACTTGAAACCTTACAGTTATGTTGTTAGGGAGGCATGAAAACTATTCATTTAGTGTTTTTATAGTGACTTAACGTGAAAAGTATTATAGCTTCAGGCTTGCTGAATATAGCGTCCTTACTGGTTATGCATAGATTTAACAAAAATCTAAAATCATCCATGAAATGTTCTTTTGTAGTGAATGTTATCAGAAAGTAATTAAAAGAAACAAAAAAACAAGGTGCCTTTTAAAAAAATTCAAAATTAATTCTTATGCATATATTTTAAAAAATCAATAAATCATTCATTGAAATGCTTTTTTTTAGTGAACGTTACCATAAACTAATTAAAAGAAACAAAAAAACACAGTTCCTTTTAAAAATATTCAATACTAATTTTTGTGCATATATTTAAATCCAGTAAGGGCGGTATAGTCGAGTATACTCGACAATACAATACCCTGCACACATGGTAGGCGGTGCCACACCCTCAATCTATAAAAACATATTGATCTGACGTCGCCTATTCAAATAGTGTTCAAAATATCAAGAAAATCAGGCAAAAAATGTGGATTTTACGAAAAATTTAAGTTTGTGGGCCTCTGAGGGGTAGCCATCAAAGGGAGGGGAAATTTGTGGAATGCAGTTTTTAAGATGTATTATCACTGAGCTTGTATACAAAATTTCAGGTTGATACCTTTGTTTATTTTGGAGATATAGCAATTTAGAGAAAATTACTGGGGGAGGGGAAATGAAAATGAGGGGGGGATTTTGTGGTATGCAGTTTTCTAGAGCCACTCATACTGAGTCTACATACCGACTTTTATGTTTCTATCTCTTTGGATGTTAGAGTTATAGCGATTTAAAAAAGTGGGTAGGGCTGGATGGGCGGGAAGGAGTAGGCGTGGCACAAAAAAAAATAAACTTGATCTGCTGCCAAGCATCACGAGCTCTTACAGTTTCCGAGATCCATTGGTGAATACAGACGGACGGACGGACAGACGGACGGACATGGCTCAATCAATTTCTCTTGTCGTCCTGATCAAGAATATATGTACTTTATGGGGTCCCCCTCCCTTCTTTCTGTGCGTTACATACATTTCGTTCAAACAAACTTAATATACCCTGACACACTATATGTGCAGGGTATAAAAAATCTTTAGTCATCCATTGAACTGTACTATTGTAGTGTATGTAATCATAAACTAACATGGTTCCTTTTAAAAATATTCATTATTAATTTTTATGCATAGATTTAAAAAAAAATCAAAAATCATCCATTGAAATGCTCTTTTTAGGTGATTGTAATCATAAACTAACTAAACGAAACAAAACCAGTAAGGACGCTATCTTCAGCAAGGCTGAAGCTATAATACTTTTCACGTTGTGTCACTATAAAAACACTAAATGAATAGTTTTCATGCCTCCCTAACAACATAACAACGTAAGGTTAAAAAACGAAAAAGTTTTCCATACAACAGTTAAAGTTTTGCGATATGTGGGCGTAGCCATGCCCACTTTTAGTCTAAATAGTTTTCATTCTTCCCTTAGAACATAACTGTAAAGTTTTAAGTCAATTGGTTAAAAAACAAAA
This sequence comes from Phortica okadai, assembly GCA_034638295.1. NCBI lineage: Eukaryota > Metazoa > Arthropoda > Insecta > Diptera > Drosophilidae > Phortica > Phortica okadai. The sequence continues at coordinate 23,366,998 of CM067851.1, read as the reverse complement.
AAGTTTTCCATACAACGGTTCAAGTTTCGGTATAAGTGGGCGTAGCCATTCCCACTTTTGGTCTAAATAGTTTTCATTCCTCCCTAAGAGCATAACTGTAAAGTTTCAAGTCCAGTTCGTTAAAAAACAAAAAAGTTTTCCATACAACTGTTCAAGTTTCACTATAAGTGGGCGTGGCCCAGCCCACTTTTGGTCCAAATAGTTTTCATTCCTCCCTAAGTACATAACTGTAAAGTTTCAAGCCAATTGGTTAAAAAACATAAAAGTTTTCCATACAACGGGTCAAGTTTCACTATAGGTGGGCGTGGCTACGCCCACTTTTGGTTTATATTGTTTTCATTCCTCCCTAAGAACATAACTGTAAAGTTTCAAGTCAATTGGTTAAAAAACAAAAAAGTTTTTCATACAACCGTTCCAGTTTCACTATAAGTGGGCGTGGCCACGCCCACATTTGGTCAAAATAGTTTTCATTCCTCCCTAAGAACATAACTGTAAAGTTTCAAGTCAATTGGTTTAAAAACAAAAAAGTTTTCCATACAACGGGTCAAGTTCCACTATAAGTGGGCGTCCATTGTAATGCTCTTTTTTAGTGAACGTCATCATAAACTAACTAAATGAAAAAATAAACATGGTTCCTTTTAAAAATATTCAATATTAATTTTTATTCATAGATTTGAAAAAAAATAAAAAATCATCCTTTGAAATGCTCATTTTTAGTGAACGTTACCATAAACTAACTAAAAGAAACCAAACCAGTAAGGACGCTCTCTTCAGCAAGGCTGAAGCTATAATACTTTTCACGTTGTGTCACTATGAAAAAAAAGTAAATGAATAGTTTTCATGCCTCCCTAACAACATAAATGTAAGGTTTCAAGTCAATTGGTTAAAAAACAAAAAAGTTTTCCATACAACGGGTCAAGTTTCGCTATAAGTGGGTGTAGCCATGCCCACGTTTGGTCAAAATAGTTTTCATTCCTCCCTGAGAACATAACTGTAAAGTTTCAAGTCAATTGGTTAAAAAACAAAAAAGTTTTCCATTCAACGGGTCAAGTTTCGCTATAAGTGGGCGTAGCCATGCCCACGTTTGGTCAAAATTGTTTTCATTCCTCCCTAAGAACATAACTGTAAAGTTTCAAGTCAATTGGTTAAAAACAAAAAAGTTTTCCATACAACGGGTTAAGTTTCGCTTTAAGTGGGCGTGGCTACGCGCACTTTTGGACAAAAAAGTTTTCATTCCTCCCTAAGAACATAATTGTAAAGTTTCAAGTCAATTGGTTAAAAAACAAAAAAGTTTTCCATACAACGATGTGAATATTGCTTCTCTTCCTCTTCTTCATTTTGTATGGGAGCTACCAGTTCCAGTAGCCAATCTCAATGAAACTTGCAGCCATGTAGTCGGATTATGTTGAACTACTATAATTAAAATTTCAGCCTCTATCCTACAAAACAAAAATGTTTTCCATACAACGATTTAAGGTTTGTTCAATTTGCTTCTTCTTTTCGTATGGGGGCTACCAGTTGCAGTGGTCCGATATGGCTGGATCCGACAAATGAGTTGGTCGCACAAATAAGAAGTCTCTGTGCAAAATTTCAGCTCGATATCTTCAAAACTGTGGGAGGAGATTGTATATATACAGACAGACAGGCCGACATGGCTAAATCAACTCGTCTTGGCGTCCTGATCAAGAATATATATACTTTATATAGTCGCAAGTGAATATTTCTGTGTGTTACAAAGTTCAGCACAAAGTTAATATACTATTTCACATATGGAAAAGTATAAACACATGGTTCTTTGTAAAGATATTCAATATTGATTTTTATGTACAGATTTAAAAAAATTTTAAATCATCCATTGAAATGTTTTTTTGTAGTGAATGTTATCATAAACTAATTTAAAGAAACAAAAAAAAACATTGTTCTTTTTGAAAATATTCAATATGGATTTTTATGCTCCATTGAAATGTTCTTTTGTAGTGTATGTGATCATAAACTAACTAAAAGCATCAAAAAAAACATGGTTCCTTTTAAAAATATTCAATATTAATTTTTATGCATAGATTTAACAAAAATCTAAAATCATCCATGAAATGTTCTTTTGTAGTGAATGTAATCAGAAAGTATGCTATTTTTTAGTGAACGTTACCATAAACTAATTAAAAGAAACAAAAAAAAAACAGTTCCTTTTAAAAATATTCAATACTAATTTTTGTGCATAGATTTAAAAAAAATCTTTAGTCATCCATTGAACTGTACTTTTGTAGTGTATGTAATCATAAACTAACATGGTTCCTTTTAAAAATTATCATTATTAATTTTTATGCATAGATTTAAAAAAAAATCAAAAATCATCCATTGAAATGCTCTTTTTAGGTGATTGTAATCATAAACTAACTAAACGAAACAAAATCAGTAAGGACGCTATCTTCAGCAAGGCTGAAGCTATAATACTTTTCACGTTGTGTCACTATAAAAATACTAAATGAATAGTTTTCATGCCTCCCTAACAACATAACTGTAAGGTTAAAAAACGAAAAAGTTTTCCATACAACAGTTAAAGTTTTGCGATATGTGGGCGTAGCCATGCCCACTTTTAGTCTAAATAGTTTTCATTCCTCCCTAAGAACATAACTGTAAAGTTTTAAGTCAATTGGTTAAAATACAAAAAAGTTTTCCATACAACGGTTCAAGTTTCGGTACAAGTGGGCGTAGCCATGCCCACTTTTGGTCTAAATAGTTTTCATTCCTCCCTAAGAGCATAACTGTAAACTTTCAAGTCTAATTCGTTAAAAAACAAAAAAGTTTTCCATACAACTGTTCAAGTTTCACTATAAGTGGGCGTGGCCCAGCCCACTTTTGGTCCAAATAGTTTTCATTCCTCCCTAAGTACATAACTGTAAAGTTTCAAGCCAATTGGTTAGAAAACATAAAAGTTTTCCATACAACGGGTCAAGTTTCACTATAGGTGGGCGTGGCTACGACCACTTTTGGTTAATATTGTTTTCATTCCTCCCTAAGAGCATAACTGTAAAGTTTCAAGTCAATTGGTTAAAAAACAAAAAAGTTTTTCATACAACCTTTCAAGTTTCACTATAAGTGGGCGTGGCCACGCCCACATTTGGTCAAAATAGTTTTCATTCCTCCCTAAGAACATAACTGTTAAGTTTCAAGTCAATTGGTTTAAAAACAAAAAAGTTTTCCATACAACGGGTCAAGTTCCACTATAAGTGGGCGTCCATTGTAATGCTCTTTTTTAGTGAACGTCATCATAAACTAACTAAAAGAAAAAATAAACATGGTTCCTTTTAAAAATATTCAATATTAATTTTTATTCATAGATTTGAAAAAAAATAAAAAATCATCCTTTGAAATGCTCTTTTTTAGTGAACGTTACCATAAACTAACTAAAAGAAACCAAACCAGTAAGGACGCTATCTTCAGCAAGGCTGAAGCTATAATACTTTTCACGTTGTGTCACTATGAAAAAAAAGTAAATGAATAGTTTTCATGCCTCCCTAACAACATAAATGTAAGGTTTCAAGTCAATTGGTTAAAAAACAAAAAAAGTTTTCCATATAACGGTTCAAGTTTGCGATAAGTGGGCGTAGCCCATTTTTGATCAAAATAGTTTTCATTTCTCTCTAAGAACATAACTGTTAAGTTTCCAGTCAATTGGTTAAAAAACAAAAAAAGTTTTCCATACAACGGGTCAAGTTTCGCTATAAGTGGGCGTGGCCATGGCCACGTTTGGTCAAAATTGTTTTCATTCCTCCCTAAGAACATAACTGTAAAAAATAGTTTTCATTCCTCCCTAAGAACATAACTGTAAAGTTTCAAGTCAATTGGTTCAAAAACAAAAACGTTTTCCATACAACGGGTCAAGTTTCGCTATAAGTGGGTGTAGCCATGCCCACGTTTGGTCAAAATAGTTTTCATTCCTCCCTGAGAACATAACTGTAAAGTTTCAAGTCAATTGGTTCAAAAACAAAAACGTTTTCCATACAACGGGTCAAGTTTCGCTATAAGTGGGCGTGACTACGTGGCTACACCCACTTTTGGTCAAAATAGTTTTCATTCCTCCCTTACAACGTTACTGTAAAGTTTCAAGTCAATTGGTTAAAAAAAAAAAAAGTTTTCCATACAACGGGTCAATTTTCGCTATAAAAGGGCATGGCCACGCCCACTTTTGGTCAAAATAGTTTTCATTCCTCCCTAAGAACATAACTGTAAAGTTTCAAGTCAATCGGTTAAAGAACAAAAAAGTTTTCCATACAACCGTTAAAGTTTCGCTATAAGGGGGTGTGGCCACGCCCACTTTTGGTCACAATAGTTTTCATTCCTCCATAAGAACATAACTGTAAAGTTTCAAGTATATTGGTTAAAAAACAAAAAAGTTTTCCATACAACGGGTGAAGTTTCGCTATAAGTGGGTGTAGCCATGCCCACGTTTGGTCAAAATAGTTTTCATTCCTCCCTGAGAACATAACTGTAAAGTTTCAAGTCAATTGGTTAAAATACAAAAAAGTTTGCCATTCAACGGGTCAAGTTTCGCTATAAGTGGGCGTAGCCATGCCCACGTTTGGTCAAAATTGTTTTCATTCCTCCCTAAGAACATAACTGTAAAAAATAGTTTTCATTCCTCTCTAAGAACATAACTGTAAAGTTTCAAGTCAATTGGTTCAAAAACAAAAACGTTTTCCATACAACGGGTCAAGTTTCGTTATAAGTGGGCGTGACTACGTGGCTACACCCACTTTTGGTCAAAATAGTTTTCATTCCTCCCTTACAACGTTACTGTAAAGTTTCAAGTCAATTGGTTAAAAAACAAAAAAGTTTTCCATACAACGATGTGAATATTGCTTCTCTTCGTCTTCTTCATTTTGTATGGGAGCTACCAGTTCCAGTAGTCCAATCTCAATGAAACTTGCAGCCATGTAGTCGGATTATGTTGAACTACTATAATTAAAATTTCAGCACTCTATCCTACAAAACAAAAATGTTTTCCATACAACGATTTAAGTTTTGTTCAATTTGCTTCTTCTTTTCGTATGGGGGCTACCAGTTGCAGTGGTCCGATATGGCTGGATCCGAAAAATGAGTTGATCGCACAAATAAGAAGTCTCTGTGCAAAATTTCAGCTCGATATCTTCAAAACTGTGGGAGGAGATTTTATATATATAGACAGACAGGCGGACATGGTTAAATCAACTCGTCTTGTCGTCCTGATCAAGAATATATATACTTTATATAACCGCAAGTGAATATTTCGGTGTGTTACAAAGTTCAGCACAAAGTTAATATACTATTTCACATATGGAAAAGTATAAAAACATGGTTCTTTGTAAAGATATTCAATATTGATTTTTATGTACAGATTTTAAAAAATTTAAAATCATCCATTGAAATGTTTTTTTGTAGGGAATGTAATCATAAACTAATTTAAAGAAACAAAAAAACATTGTTCTTTTTGAAAATATTTAATATGGATTTTTATGCTATATTGAAATGTTCTTTTGTAGTGTATGTGATCATAAACTAACTAAAAGAAACAAAAAAAAACATGGTTCTTTTTAAAAATATTCAATATTAATTTTTATGCATAGATTTAAAAAAAATCCAAAATCATCCATGAAATGTTCTTTTGTAGTGAATGTAATCGGAAAGTAACTAAAAGAAACAAAAAAACCAGTAAGGACGCTATCTTCAGCAAGGCTGAAGCTATAATACTTTTCACGTTGTGTCACTAAAAAACTAAATGAATAGTTTTCATGCCTCTCTTACAACATAACTGTAAGGTTTCAAGTCAATTGGTTAAAAAACAAAAAAGTTTTCCACACAACGGGTCAATTTTCACTAAAAAAGGGCGTGGCCACGCCCACTTTTTGTCAACATTGTTTTCATTCCTCCCTAAGAACATAACTGTAAAGTTTCAAGTCAATTGGTTAAAAAACAAAAAAGTTTTCCATACAACGGGTCAAATTTCGCTATAAAAGGGCGTGGCCACGCCCACTTTTGGTCAAAATAGTTTTCATTCCTCCCTAAGAACATAACTGTAAAGTTTCAAGTCAACGGGTCAAATTTCGCTATAAAAGGGCGTGGCCACGCCCACTTTTGGTCAAAATAGTTTTCATTCCTCCCTAAGAACATAACTGTAAAGTTTCAAGTCAATTGGTTAAAAAACAAAAAAGTTTTCCATACAAAGGGTCAAGTTAAGCTATAAGTGGGCGTGGGCACGCCCACTTTTGGTCAACATTGTTTTCATTTCTCCCTAAGAACATAACTGTAAAGTTTCAAGTCAATTCGTTGGAAAACAAAAAAGTTTTCCATACAACGGGTCAATTTTTGCTATAAGTGGGCGTGGGCACGCCCACTTTTGGTCAACATTGTTTTCATTCCTCCCTAAGAACATAACTGTAAAGTTTCAAGTCAATTGGTTAAAAAACACAAAAGTTTTCCATACAATAGGTCAAATTTCGCTATAAAAGGGCGTGGCCACGCCCACTTTTGGTCAAAATAGTTTTCATTCCTCCCTAAGAACATAACTGTAAAGTTTCAAGTCAACGGGTCAAATTTCGCTATAAAAGGGCGTGGCCGCGCCCACTTTTGGTCAACATTGTTTTCATTCCTCCCTCAGAACATAACTGTAAAGTTTCAAGTCAATTGGTTAAAAAACCCAAAAGTTTTCCATATAACGGGTCAAATTTCGCTATAAAAGGGCGTGGCCACGCCCACTTTTGGTCAAAATAGTTTTCATTCCTCCCTAAGAACATAACTGTAAAGTTTCAAGTCAACGGGTCAAATTTCGCTATAAAAGGGCGTGGCCACGCCCACTTTTGGTCAAAATAGTTTTCATTCCTCCCTAAGAACATAACTGCAACGTTTCAAGTCAATTGGTTAAAAAACAAAAAAGTTTTCCATACAAAGGGTCAAGTTAAGCTATAAGTGGGCGTGGGCACGCCCACTTTTGGTCAAAATAGTTTTCATTCCTCCATAAGAACATAACTGTAAAGTTTCAAGTCAATTGGTTAAAAAACAAAAAAGTTTTCCATACAACGGGTCAATTTTCACTAAAAAAGGGCGTGGCCACGCCCACTTTTGGTCAACATTGTTTTCATTCCTCCCTAAGAACATAACTGTAAAGTTTCAAGTCAATTGGTTAAAAAACAAAAAAGTTTTCCATACAACGGGTCAAATTTCGCTATAAAAGGGCGTGGCCACGCCCACTTTTGGTCCAAATAGTTTTCATTCCTCCCTAAGTACATAACTGTAAAGTTTCAAGTCAATTCGTTGAAAAACAAAAAAGTTTTCCATACAACGGGTCAATTTTTGCTATAAGTGGGCGTGGGCACGCCCACTTTTGGTCAAAATAGTTTTCATTCCTCCCTAAGAACATAACTGTAAAGTTTCAAGTCAATTGGTTAAAAAACAAAAAAGTTTTCCATACAACGGGTCAATTTTCACTAAAAAAGGGCGTGGCCACGCCCACTTTTGGTCAACATTGTTTTCATTTCTCCTTAAGAACATAACTGTAAAGTTTCAAGTCAATTCGTTGGAAAACAAAAAAGTTTTCCATACAACGGGTCAATTTTTGCTATAAGTGGGCGTGGCTACGCCCACTTTTGGTCAAAATAGTTTTCATTCCTCCCTAAGAACATAACTTTAAAGTTTCAAGTCAATTGGTTAAAAAACAAAAAAGTTTTCCATACAACGGGTCAATTTTCGCTATAAGTGGGCGTGGCTACGCGTGGCTACGCCCACTTTTGGTCAAAATAGTTTTCATTCCTCCCTAAGAACATAACTTTAAAATTTCAAGTCAATTGGTTAAAAAACAAAAAAGTTTTTCATACAACGGGTCAATTTTCGCTAGAAGTGGGCGTGGCTACGCGAATTACGTTTGAAATAAAACAAAAGGATTTTAAAATCGGATTTATTTTATTTATTTAGTTATTATTAACCATTCGGTTTGTAGTGAATCTTGAGACTAAACTTAATCTACTTGGCATATGCAAATGCCAACTTCGTTTTTTGATTTTGTTCTACTTTAATTTGTTTATCTAAGCATAAGCAACGGAAGCGACGGCGACGCTGAAGTTGCTTTTGTTTTTATAAATGCAATTTTATATTTGGCACTTATGCAAGTGCATAAGTATTGGGAACGCTGACGTTGCTTTTGGTTGCAAAAGCAACGTCTTCGTTAAGCAAGTTTATTGACACTTATTTAAGTGCAAAGGTATCTTGTTTCAAATACCTCTGGACAATTATGCTGATGTCGTCGTTCGCAGCATAATTGTTCAGAGTGTGGTTAGGGTACGTAACTCCTCCCCCTCTTGTCAATGGATTCTCCTGAATCCCTGTATTCTTTGTCTTGTAGTTGTTATAAGCTAATATTATTAGTAAAGCTACTAGTATAGTTATTATTGCTATGTTTGACATTGTATTACGGATTTTAATTTCTTTTATTTCTTTAGTGTTACCTATTTCTTTTGTTATTATTTCCTTAAATGATGGTTTACTTGTAAAATTGAATTGCATATCTACTTCTTCTTTATTGAATTCTTGAAAGTACATTTCCTGATTGTTTGAATACACCTTGTCTTCTATTACTATGGTACAATTGCTGAATTCTATAAGGTTATTTCCTATAATCGTTACATTTGATACATTTTTATTACAATTTATATTTATTAGCAAATTATCAACGTTTTGAGTTAACAAAGTACCATTATTTATTATTTCAATTTTTTGTTTCTTGTCTTTAATTAATTTGCAGTTTCTGTTAGTTATACAATTATTGCTTAGTTTAAGTTCTTTCAATGTTTTGTCTTTTTCGTAAGTATATGTATTGTCATTAATTCGTACCGTCTCTTCAATGTCCATGTCAATTTTTTGTTTTTTACTATTAGTGATGGGTATGATGCGGATGATTTTTGTTAGGACGATGTCTGTAGGGATTTTAATAGCGATTATTAAATTTTCTTCGTGGAGCATTACTCCCATTCGTATTAATTTTATTCTATAAAAATCTATGTTGTATTTTGTTAGTTCTTCTTCTGTTAGTATTGACGGATGAAATAGGTTATATCTTGCAGATGCAATTGAGTCTAGTATAGTGTCTATTTTATCTTTAAGAAATTTAAGTTTTATTAGTTGGTCATGATATAGAATTTCGTTCTTTATGACATTGTTGTATGTGTTAATGTTGTGAAATGTGTTCGTTATCGTTTCACGATCGTCAGTTATGGTATCTTTTAGATTGTTGATTGATTTCTGTATGTTGTCATTAATGTTAATTTGTTGGTTTATAGTGTTTATAATTTGATGATTATTGTCTTGGTTAGTTAGAAGGTGTTGTATTATTTGTTCTCTGTCTGAGTCGTCCATAACACCGAACAGCCATTTTTGAGCTGTTTCAATTGCGTTAATCAGTCCTCTTTTTCGTCGGTTTTGTGTACTGGGTGTTATTAACCTGACTTTTGTCTTTAGTGTCTGTATTTCTGTGTCTAGTTGGTGTTTGTTTTTGCCAGTTAATGGCATTATGTTCTGTTCCATTTGTTGTATTACACTAAGGATTTCTATTGGATTAATTATATGAAGAACAATGTTGGTGTTGTTAACTATCTCGACCGGTGTTGTCTCGATTGTAATGAATCCCGATTCGGTTTGGATGGGGGTTACTCTCATCATTGCTGATGTCGGGGTCAGGCAGATGGTTAGTATCAATATTATTATCTGAAACTTTGTTAGGCCGCTTTATGTTAGTTAAATGAACATTTTTTAAGTTTGTCTTCCTAAATTTTGGTTCTTCTTTATGCCTGACATTTTTATAATTTTTTATAAAGCCTTCCTTTCTTTTTTCTGTGTAACTTTCTCGCTTTTTGTTTTGTTTCAGTATTTTGGTGTTTTTTATTTTGTGTAAAATTTCGTGTATTTTTTTGTGATCGACCTCATGATTTTGTACATTAAACGGTGTACACCTGATCGCACTATGATAGGTATTATTGTAGAACATAACTGCTCTGCTCATTTGCTGTATGATTGGAAGCTTTTCGTCGAGGTTAAGGGTTCTAATCTTTTCTGTTATTGTGTTGTTTAGACGTTCTACATCTGAGTTGCCTGTATGGCTGTTTGGTTTCGAGATGTGGAACGCAATATTTTCGCTTTCTAGAAATTCTTGTACGTTTGAAGATTTAAACTCATTGTCGAAGACAAATTTTTTTACACGCCCTTTTATTGGGAGAAAATCGGTTAATTTTTGGACAATTGTTTGGCTATTACGATCTGGTAATGGAAAGCAAGTTGCGACTTTGGAAAATTTATCAATAAATATAATGAAACTTTGTTTACTATTAATGTAGGTGTCCACATGGACGATTTCATTTATTGATTTTGGTGTTTCAGTCAGACAGAATTTAGGTTTTATTGGGTTACGATCGTATTTCCCACAGTTGCATACATCGCAATTGTTTATAACCTTGTAAATTTGTGTTCTAAGTTCGGGGTTGTATAATATTGACTTGAGTTTTTCGTACGTTGCTGTAATGCCGCAATGGCCACTCTCGTTTTTATGAAATAAAGCGATTTGTGTTTTTAATTCGGACTCTGATTCAATATCTCTGGCATATTTCGTACATTTTACGAATTTTATGTTAGGGTCATTTGAATATTCACTTTCAATCATTTTTTGAAATTTGTAATATTCATGATCAGGGAGGTATGAGTATATTCCCACCCTGCCTTTTCCTAATTCTGTTCGTAAAATATTGATGGCCAGATTGTTGTCTATATCTTTTTTCTCTATAAAAATTCTTTTATTGCCCAAAGTTATTGTTGTAGTGTTTTGCTTGTTTTCTACAACAATAATTTGAGTTTTAAATCTATTCACGACTGTTTCTAGGATTGGTATGGTGTATCCCAGATCTTCTTCTTGCGAGTGAACTGTTTGTACCTCTATTGAGGCGAACACATTTTCTTCGAGATTTAGGGCTTCGCTATCTCTTTGGGCTTCGAGAGCTTCAGCTGTGTCTAAATCATCTTCCCAGTGATTAATTTCGTCTTCTTTTATTCTACTCAAGAAGTCCGCAATATTATTATTTTTACCTTTAATGTACTCGAGGGAAAAGTTATATTCTCCTAAGCTAATGAGCCATCTTTGGAGTCTTGGACTTATGTCCTTACCAGAATATTTGGTCATTAGCCACTTAAGTGGTTGGTGATCGCTTTCGAGATCAAATTCCCTGCCGAATACGTATGGTCGAAAATATTTGACTGCCCAAACTATGGCTAGCAATTCTTTCTCTATCGTTGCATAATTGCATTCGTGTTTGTTAAGGGTGCGAGATGCATATGCAATTGGATGTCCCTCTTGAGAGAGTACCGCCCCTATCGCAAAATTACTTGCGTCGGTTGTTATCTTAAATTTTTTTGAAAAATTGGGATACCTAAGTATAGGTGTTTTGGTTACGAGGTCTTTGAGTTTTTCGAATGCTACTAGAAAGTTGGGGTCATTAGTATTTATTTTTTGGTCCTTCTTCAGGCATTTTGACATTGGGAATGCAATTTTTGCATAATCTTTTACAAATTTTCTGTAAAACCCCGTCATACCTAGAAAAGACTTAATCTGTTTTGAATTAGTTGGTGTTTTCAACCTCTGAATAATCGATGTTTTATCAGGGTTTGGTTTTATACCCTGAGTTGTCAAAATGTGTCCCAGAAATTGGGTTTCTTTCTTGAGAAAGTCACATTTGTCAACTTGTATCTTTAGTCTAGCCTTTCGTAAGGCTTTAAATATCGCTTTAAGGTTGGTGATGTGTTCTTGTAATGATGTACTGAAGACTAAAATGTCGTCCATGTACACTACACAAGATTTATTTATATAGTCTTTTAAGACTGAATTCATCAACCTTTGAAACGTTGAGGGTGCATTTTTCAACCCAAAAGGCATTCTTATAAATTCATAATGCCCAGATGGTGTAGAAAATGCCGTCTTTTTCCTATCTTCTTCCCTAACTAGGATTTGATGAAATCCCTTGGCTAAGTCCAGTGTTGTAAAGTACTGGGCTCTGCCAAGTTTGTCAAGTATTGACGTTAGGTTTGGTATAGAAAATTTATCGCTAACCGTAAATTCGTTTAGTTTACGATAGTCGATGACTATCCTATATTTTCTTTTACCCGAATTGTCCATTTTTTTGTCGACAATCCATAAAGGGCTGTTATAAGGAGAGTTACTTTCCTTTATTATATTTTGCTTTAGCATTTCACTAATTTGGCGATTTATTTCCGCCTCGTGAATTTGGGGATTGTTTGTCGATTGTTGTATCTATTACATGACAAACTCTATCTGTTGCGGAGAGGGTATCTCCTTCTTTGAAAAAAAGATCTGTAAATTCTGTTAGCAATCTGAGGATTGCTTCTTTTTCCTCGGTGTTGAGGTAATTAAAACTGAAGTTTTCTGCTATTACGTCTTTCTTTACTTGTTGTATTGTGCAGATATTTTCGATTTCGGATGGGTAGTTGTACTCTTCGAAGTACAGTTTATTACCCATTATTTTTATGTATTTTTCGTCTAAGTCGATTTTCGCTTTTAGCGGTTTTAAAAAATTTTGGCCTAGTATAGCGGAGAAATTATTATTTGGAAAGTCTATTACTTTCCACTGGAGAGTCCCTAAGCAGTTAAACTCTCTCGGGAAAGGTGTTGTTACACAGTATTTTACTTCGTTCATACCGTTAAGTGTTTTATAGAAGTGGGGTGTTTCTAATGTGGTTTTTAGAAACGGTTCTTTTAATGTTTTTGGTTTTAGTATGCTGGTTGTAGAGCCTGTATCTATAAGGCATCTAATTTTTTGTTTGCCTATCGTTATGGTTATTATGGGTAATCTTGATCTTGAGGCAACCCTAAAAAATTTATTTCCTCCTGCGAATTTGGCTCTGTTTCTTGAATCGTATCGATTTCCATGAATGAAGCACTATTCGGTTGGGCCGAATATTGGGTATCAACACTCATGTGGGACATTCTTGTTTGTCCTGAGTTATTTGGGTTGCTTTGTTTAAAAGTGTTAGTACCCCTATATTGTTTGTTAGGTATGAATGTGTTTTGATTATTATGATATGGTTGTTGGGGTTTGTTAAGAGACTGGAATTGTGGTTTCTGGTGTGGTCTGTTATTGTATTGTTGTGTCTGTTGTGGTTTTTTTTGTCTGTGGTTGAAATGTATTGTCCTTGGATCGTCAAGAGCTTTTATTTGTGTATATTTTGTTATAACTTCATTAAGTGTATTTGTTTGGTCGATGTGTGACCTTAGAGGTATATCTATTTTATCTATTAGAATATTTACTAAGTCCCTATCTACACTGCTAGGTTTGTATATCTCAGGCTTTGCTTGGTCGAACATATAAATCTTATTTAATTCTGACTTAGCTTTTTCAAAATATGTAAATAATTCTCTGAGGTTACTCACTTTTACATTTCTACATTTATTGAAGACGTCCCCATATGTTGTCCGTGGTTTGTAGAAGTCCATTAGCTTCGTCTTGATTTGGTCCCACGTTGAGTCGGCTCCAAGTTCTCTGACGTAGATTCCAGCATCCCCTAGTATCTTTTCGTTGGTAATTATGGACATTGCTAAGTTCACCAGTTGTTTATTGTTAGACGGACACAGTGCTATGACTGCCTCCACAGATGCAACGAATGCTGAAGCATCGTGTTCTTTATCCAAGGGTCTCAATTGTCTAAATTGTGACAATATGTCCTTGGGTGTTAGAAGGAATTCATCGTGTTGTCGTTGTGCTTGTTGCAATACCTCTTGTTGTTGTTGTTGTTGCACTAGCTGTTGTTGTTGCTGTTGCAATAACTGTTGTTGTTGTTGTTCATGGAGTTGCAGTTTTCTCTGCAACTGGTTGATTGTTTCTTCCTGCCTCCTGATTACTTCCGCAAGTTGGCTTTGTTCGGGTTCTGTAGACATCGTAAGGTTGCGGTTACTGTCGAAAATGTTCTGTCTTTTCATTGAATTTTAGCTTTTTATTTATTTTTAGTTTAATTCACTTAAATATTTTGGGTGTTCGAGTTCGAAACACTATATGTTGAAGTTCAAAGCACAATGTTATATTAAAGCACCAAAACTTTTTTTTTTTTTTTTTTTTTTTTTATAATTTGATGATGTTAGGCACAATTTGTTTTTATTTATTTATTTTCTGTATAAAATAATTTTCACAATTTTTTTTAGATTTTTTAGTTCCTTATTTTCTTTAGAAAATAAGTTCCGCGGCTGCGCAAATTACGTTTGAAATAAAACAAAAGGATTTTAAAATCGGATTTATTTTACTTATTTAGTTATTATTAACCGTTCGGTTTGTAGTGAATCTTAAGACTAAACTTAATCTACTTGGCATATGCAAATGCCAACTTCGTTTTTTGATTTTGTTCTACTTTAATTTGTTTATCTAAGCATAAGCAACGGAAGCGACGGCGACGCTGAAGTTGCTTATGTTTTTATAAATGCAATTTTATATTTGGCACTTATGCAAGTGCATAAGTATTGGGAACGCTGACGTTGCTTTTGGTTGCAAAAGCAACGTCTTCGTTAAGCAAGTTTATTGACACTTATTTAAGTGCAAAGGTATCTTGTTTCAAATACCTCTGGACAATTACGCTGATGTCGTCGTTCGCAGCATAATTGTTCAGAGTGGGGTTAGGGTACGTAACTCGCGTGGCTACGCCCACTTTTGGTCAAAATAGTTTTCATTCCTCCCCAAGAACATAACTTTAAAATTTCAAGTCAATTGGTTGAAAAACAAAAAAGTTGTCCATACAACGACGTGAATATTGCTTCTCTTCCTCTTCTTCATTTTGTATGGGAGCTACCAGTTCCAGATGTCCAATCTCAATGAAACTTTCAGGCATGTAGTCGGACTATGTAGAACTACTATGTTTAAAATTTCAGCACTCTATCATAAAAAACAAAAAAGTTTTCCATACAATGTTTCAAGTTTTGTTCATTTTTCTTCTTCTTTTCGTATGGGGGCTACCAGTTCCAGTGGTCCGATATGGCTGGATCCGACAAATGAGTTGACTGCACGAATAAGAAGTCTCTGTGCAAAATTTCAGCTCGATATCTTAAAAACTGTGGGAGGAGATTGTATATATACAGACAGACGGACAGACGGACATGGCTAAATCAACTCGTCTTGTCGTCCTGATCAAGAATATATATACTTTATATAGTCGGAAATGAATATTTCGATCTGTTACAAACTTCAGCACAAAGTTATTATACTATTTCACATACGTGAAAAGTATAACAAGGTGCCTTTTAAAAAAATTCAAAATTAATTTTTATGCATATATTTTAAAAAAATCAATAAATCATTCATTGAAATGCTTTTTTTTAGTGAACGTTACCATAAACTAATTAAAAGAAACAAAAAAACACAGTTCCTTTTAAAAATATTCAATACTAATTTTTATGCATAGATTTAAAAAAAATCTTAAGTCATACATTGAACTGTACTTTTGTAGTGTATGTAATCATAAACTAACATGGTTCCTTTTAAAAATATTCATTATTAATTTTTATGCATAGTTTTAAAAAAAAATCAAAAATCATCCTTTGAAATGCTCTTTTTTAGTGAACGTTACCATAAACTAACTAAAAGAAACCAAACCAGTAAGGACGCTATCTTCAGCAAGACTGAAGCTTTAATACTTTTCACGTTGTGTCGCTATAAAAACACTAAATGAATAGTTTTCATGCCTCCCTAACAACATAACTGTAAGGTTTCAAGTCAATTGGTTAAAAAACAAAAAAGTTTTCCATACAACAGTTCAAGTTTCGGTATAAGTGGGCGTAGCCATGCCCACTTTTGGTCTAAATAGTTTTCATTCCTCCCTAAGAGCATAACTGTAAAGTTTCAAGTCCAATTCGTTAAAATACAAAAAAGTTTTCCATACAACTGTTCAAGTTTCACTACAAGTGGGCGTAGCCCCGCCCACTTTTGGTCACAATAGTTTTCATTCCTCCCTAAGAACATAACTGTAAAGTTTCAAGTCAATTGGTTAAAAAACAAAAAAGTTTTCCATACAACGGGTCAAGTTTCGCTATAAGTGGGTGTAGCCATGCTCCCGTTTGGTCCAAATAGTTTTCATTCCTCCCTAAGAACATAACTGTAAAGTTTCAAGTCAATTGGTAAAAAACAAAAAAGTTTTCCATACAACGGTTTAAGTTTCGCTATAAGTGGGTGTAGCCATGCCCACGTTTGGTCAAAATAGTTTTTATTCCTCCCTAAGAAGTAAAGTTTTAAGTCAATTGGTTAAAAAACAAAAAAGTTTTCCATACAACGGTTCAAGTTTCGGTATAAGTGGGCGTAGCCATGCCCACTTTTGGTCTAAATAGATTTCATTCCTCCCTAAGAGCATAACTGTAAAGTTTCAAGTCCAATTCGTTAAAAAACAAAAAAGTTTTTCATACAACTGTTCAAGTTTCACTATAAGTGGGCGTGGCCTAGCCCACTTTTGGTCCAAATAGTTTTCATTCCTCCCTAAGTACATAACTGTAAAGTTTCAAGTCAATTGGTTAAAAAACATAAAAGTTTTCCATACAACGGGTCAAGTTTCACTATAGGTGGGCGTGGCTACGCCCACTTTTGGTTTATATTGTTTTCATTCCTCCCTAAGAACATAACTGTAAAGTTTCAAGTCAATTGGTTAAAAAACAAAAAAGTTTTTCATACAACCGTTCCAGTTTCACTATAAGTGGGCGTGGCCACGCCCACATTTGGTCAAAATAGTTTTCATTCCTCCCTAAGAACATAACTGTAAAGTTTCAAGTCAATTGGTTTAAAAACAAAAAAGTTTTCCATACAACGGTTTAAGTTTCGCTATAAGTGGGTGTAGCCATGCCCACGTTTGGTCAAAATAGTTTTCATTCCTCCCTAAGAAGTAAAGTTTTAAGTCAATTGGTTAAAAAACAAAAAAGTTTTCCATACAACGGTTCAAGTTTCGGTATAAGTGGGCGTAGCCATGCCCACTTTTGGTCTAAATAGTTTTCATTCCTCCCTAAGAGCATAACTGTAAAGTTTCAAGTCCAATTCGTTAAAAAACAAAAAAGTTTTCCATACAACTGTTCAAGTTCCACTATAAGTGGGCGTCCATTGTAATGCTCTTTTTTAGTGAACGTCATCATAAACTAACTAAATGAAAAAATAAACATGGTTCCTTTTAAAAATATTCAATATTAATTTTTATTCATAGATTTGAAAAAAAATAAAAAATCATCCTTTGAAATGCTCATTTTTAGTGAACGTTACCATAAACTAACTAAAAGAAACCAAACCAGTAAGGACGCTATCTTCAGCAAGGCTGAAGCTATAATACTTTTCACGTTGTGTCACTATGAAAAAAAAGTAAATGAATAGTTTTCATGCCTCTCTAACAACATAAATGTAAGGTTTCAAGTCAATTGGTTAAAAAACAAAAAAGTTTTCCATACAACGGGTCAAGTTTCGCTATAAGTGGGCGTAGCCATGCCCACGTTTGGTCAAAATTGTTTTCATTCCTCCCTAAGAACATAATTGTAAAGTTTCAAGTCAATTGGTTAAAAAACAAAAAAGTTTTCCATACAACGATGTGAATATTGCTTCTCTTCCTCTTCTTCATTTTGTATGGGAGCTACCAGTTCCAGTAGCCAATCTCAATGAAACTTGCAGCCATGTAGTCGGATTATGTTGAACTACTATAATTAAAATTTCAGCCTCTATCCTACAAAACAAAAATGTTTTCCATACAACGATTTAAGTTTTGTTCAATTTGCTTCTTCTTTTCGTATGGGGGCTACCAGTTGCAGTGGTCCGATATGGCTGGATCCGACAAATGAGTTGAAAGCACAAATAAGAAGTCTCTGTGCAAAATTTCAGCTCGATATCTTCAAAACTGTGGGAGGAGATTGTATATATACAGACAGACAGGCGGACATGGCTAAATCAACTCGTCTTGGCGTCCTGATCAAGAATATATATACTTTATATAGTCGCAAGTGAATATTTCTGTGTGTTACAAAGTTCAGCACAAAGTTAATATACTATTTCACATATGGAAAAGTATAAACACATGGTTCTTTGTAAAGATATTCAATATTGATTTTTATGTACAGATTTAAAAAAATTTTAAATCATCCATTGAAATGTTTTTTTGTAGTGAATGTTATCATAAACTAATTTAAAGAAACAAAAAAAACATTGTTCTTTTTGAAAATATTCAATATGGATTTTTATGCTCCATTGAAATGTTCTTTTGTAGTGTATGTGATCATAAACTAACTAAAAGCATCAAAAAAAACATGGTTCCTTTTAAAAATATTCAATATTAATTTTTATGCATAGATTTAACAAAAATCTAAAATCATCCATGAAATGTTCTTTTGTAGTGAA
Source organism: Phortica okadai (assembly GCA_034638295.1). Classification (NCBI taxonomy): domain Eukaryota; kingdom Metazoa; phylum Arthropoda; class Insecta; order Diptera; family Drosophilidae; genus Phortica; species Phortica okadai. The sequence continues at coordinate 23,348,582 of CM067851.1, read as the reverse complement.
TGTAATCAGAAAGTAACTAAAAGAAACAAAAAAACAAGGTGCCTTATAAAAAAATTCAAAATTAATTCTTATGCATATATTTTAAAAAATCAATAAATCATTCATTGAAATGCTTTTTTTTAGTGAACGTTACCATAAACTAATTAAAAGAAACAAAAAAACACAATTCCTTTTAAAAATATTCAATACTAATTTTTGTGCATAGATTTAAAAAAAATCTTTAGTCATCCATTGAACTGTACTTTTGTAGTGTATGTAATCATAAACTAACATGGTTCCTTTTAAAAATTATCATTATTAATTTTTATGCATAGATTTAAAAAAAAATCAAAAATCATCCATTGAAATGCTCTTTTTAGGTGATTGTAATCATAAACTAACTAAACGAAACAAAACCAGTAAGGACGCTATCTTCAGCAAGGCTGAAGCTATAATACTTTTCACGTTGTGTCACTATAAAAACACTAAATGAATAGTTTTCATGCCTCCCTAACAACATAACTGTAAGGTTAAAAAACGAAAAAGTTTTCCATACAACAGTTAAAGTTTTGCGATATGTGGGCGTAGCCATGCCCACTTTTAGTCTAAATAGTTTTCATTCCTCCCTAAGAACATAACTGTAAAGTTTTAAGTCAATTGGTTAAAAAACAAAAAAGTTTTCCATACAACGGTTCAAGTTTCGGTACAAGTGGGCGTAGCCATGCCCACTTTTGGTCTAAATAGTTTTCATTCCTCCCTAAGAGCATAACTGTAAAGTTTCAAGTCTAATTCGTTAAAAAACAAAAAAGTTTTCCATACAACTGTTCAAGTTTCACTATAAGTGGGCGTGGCCCCGCCCACTTTTGGTCCAAATAGTTTTCATTCCTCCCTAAGTACATAACTGTAAAGTTTCAAGCCAATTGGTTAAAAAACATAAAAGTTTTCCATACAACGGGTCAAGTTTCACTATAGGTGGGCGTGGCTACGACCACTTTTGGTTAATATTGTTTTCATTCCTCCCTAAGAACATAACTGTAAAGTTTCAAGTCAATTGGTTAAAAAACAAAAAAGTTTTTCATACAACCTTTCAAGTTTCACTATAAGTGGGCGTGGCCACGCCCACATTTGGTCAAAATAGTTTTCATTCCTCCCTAAGAACATAACTGTTAAGTTTCAAGTCAATTGGTTTAAAAACAAAAAAGTTTTCCATACAACGGGTCAAGTTCCACTATAAGTGGGCGTCCATTGTAATGCTCTTTTTTAGTGAACGTCATCATAAACTAACTAAAAGAAAAAATAAACATGGTTCCTTTTAAAAATATTCAATATTAATTTTTATTCATAGATTTGAAAAAAAAATAAAAAATCATCCTTTGAAATGCTCTTTTTTAGTGAACGTTACCATAAACTAACTAAAAGAAACCAAACCAGTAAGGACGCTATCTTCAGCAAGGCTGAAGCTATAATACTTTTCACGTTGTGTCACTATGAAAAAAAAGTAAATGAATAGTTTTCATGCCTCCCTAACAACATAAATGTAAGGTTTCAAGTCAATTGGTTAAAAAACAAAAAAAGTTTTCCATATAACGGTTCAAGTTTGCGATAAGTGGGCGTAGCCCATTTTTGATCAAAATAGTTTTCATTTCTCTCTAAGAACATAACTGTTAAGTTTCCAGTCAATTGGTTAAAAAACAAAAAAGTTTTCCATACAACGGGTCAAGTTTCGCTATAAGTGGGCGTGGCCATGCCCACGTTTGGTCAAAATTGTTTTCATTCCTCCCTAAGAACATAACTGTAAAAAATAGTTTTCATTCCTCCCTAAGAACATAACTGTAAAGTTTCAAGTCAATTGGTTCAAAAACAAAAACGTTTTCCATACAACGGGTCAAGTTTCGCTATAAGTGGGCGTGACTACGTGGCTACACCCACTTTTGGTCAAAATAGTTTTCATTCCTCCCTTACAACGTTACTGTAAAGTTTCAAGTCAATTGGTTAAAAAACAAAAAAGTTTTCCATACAACGGGTCAATTTTCGCTATAAAAGGGCATGGCCACGCCCACTTTTGGTCAAAATAGTTTTCATTCCTCCCTAAGAACATAACTGTAAAGTTTCAAGTCAATCGGTTAAAGAACAAAAAAGTTTTCCATACAACCGTTAAAGTTTCGCTATAAGGGGGTGTGGGCACGCCCACTTTTGGTCACAATAGTTTTCATTCCTCCCTAAAAACATAACTGTAAAGTTTCAAGTATATTGGTTAAAAAACAAAAAAGTTTTCCATACAACGGGTGAAGTTTCGCTATAAGTGGGTGTAGCCATGCCCACGTTTGGTCAAAATAGTTTTCATTCCTCCCTGAGAACATAACTGTAAAGTTTCAAGTCAATTGGTTAAAAAACAAAAAAGTTTTCCATTCAACGGGTCAAGTTTCGCTATAAGTGGGCGTAGCCATGCCCACGTTTGGTCAAAATTGTTTTCATTCCTCCCTAAGAACATAACTGTAAAAAATAGTTTTCATTCCTCTCTAAGAACATAACTGTAAAGTTTCAAGTCAATTGGTTCAAAAACAAAAACGTTTTCCATGCAACGGGTCAAGTTTCGTTATAAGTGGGCGTGACTACGTGGCTACACCCACTTTTGGTCAAAATAGTTTTCATTCCTCCCTTACAACGTTACTGTAAAGTTTCAAGTCAATTGGTTAAAAAACAAAAAAGTTTTCCATACAACGATGTGAATATTGCTTCTCTTCGTCTTCTTCATTTTGTATGGGAGCTACCAGTTCCAGTAGTCCAATCTCAATGAAACTTGCAGCCATGTAGTCGGATTATGTTGAACTACTATAATTAAAATTTCAGCACTCTATCCTACAAAACAAAAATGTTTTCCATACAGCGATTTAAGTTTTGTTCAATTTGCTTCTTCTTTTCGTATGGGGGCTACCAGTTGCAGTGGTCCGATATGGCTGGATCCGAAAAATGAGTTGATCGCACAAATAAGAAGTCTCTGTGCAAAGTTTCAGCTCGATAGCTTCAAAATTGAGGGACTAGTTTGCATACATACAGACAGACAGACAGACAGACAGACAGACAGACCGACAGACGGACAGACGGACATGGCTAAATCAACTCGTCTTGTCGTCCTGATCAAGAATATATATACTTTATATAGTCGCAAGTGAATATTTCTGTGTGTTACAAAGTTCAGCACAAAGTTAATATACTATTTCACATATGGAAAAGTATAAAAACATGGTTCTTTGTAAAGATATTCAATATTGATTTTTATGTACAGATTTTAAAAAATTTAAAATCATCCATTGAAATGTTTTTTTGTAGGGAATGTAATCATAAACTAACTTAAAGAAACAAAAAAACATTGTTCTTTTTGAAAATATTTAATATGGATTTTTATGCTATATTGAAATGTTCTTTTGTAGTGTATGTGATCATAAACTAACTAAAAGAAACAAAAAAAAACATGGTTCTTTTTAAAAATATTCAATATTAATTTTTATGCATAGATTTAAAAAAAAACCAAAATCATCCATGAAATGTTCTTTTGTAGTGAATGTAATCGGAAAGTAACTAAAAGAAACAAAAAAAACCAGTAAGGACGCTATCTTCAGCAAGGCTGAAGCTATAATACTTTTCACGTTGTGTCACTAAAAAACTAAATGAATAGTTTTCATGCCTCTCTTACAACATAACTGTAAGGTTTCAAGTCAATTGGTTAAAAATCAAAAAAGTTTTCCATACAGCGGTTCAAGTTTTGCGATAAGTGGGCGTAGCCATGCCCACTTTTGGTCAAAATAGTTTTCATTCCTCCCTAAGAAGATAACTGTAAGGTTTCAAGTCAATTTGTCAATTTTCGCTAAAAAAAAGGCGTGGGCACGCCCACTTTTGGTCAAAATAGTTTTCATTCCTCCCTAAGAACATAACTGCAAAGTTTCAAGTCAATTGGTTGAAAAACAAAAAAGTTGTCTATACAACGGGTCAAATTTCGCTAGAAGTGGGCGTGGCTACGCTCACTTTGGGTCAAAATAGTTTTCATGCCTCCCTAAGAACATAACTGTAAAGTTTCAAGTCAATTGGTTAAAAAACAAAAAAGTTTTCCATACAACGGGTCAATTTTCACTAAAAAAGGGCGTGGCCACGCCCACTTTTTGTCAACATTGTTTTCATTCCTCCCTAAGAACCTAACTGTAAAGTTTCAAGTCAATTGGTTAAAAAACAAAAAAGTTTTCCATACAACGGGTCAAATTTCGCAATAAAAGGGCGTGGCCGCGCCCACTTTTGGTCAAAATTGTTTTCATTCCTCCCTAAGAACATAACTGTAAAGTTTAAAGTCAATTGGTTAAAAAACAAAAAAGTTTTCCATACAACGGGTCAATTTTCACTAAAAAAGGGCGTGGCCACGCCCACTTTTGGTCAACATTGTTTTCATTTCTCCCTAAGAACATAACTGTAAAGTTTCAAGTCAATTCGTTGGAAAACAAAAAAGTTTTCCATACAACGGGTCAATTTTTGCTATAAGTGGGCGTGGCTACGCCCACTTTTGGTCAAAATAGTTTTCATTCCTCCCTAAGAACATAACTGTAAAGTTTCAAGTCAATTGGTTAAAAAACAAAAAAGTTTTCCATACAACGGGTCAATTTTCGCTATAAGTGGGCGTGGCTACGCGTGGCTACGCCCACTTTTGGTCAAAATAGTTTTCATTCCTCCCTAAGAACATAACTTTAAAATTTCAAGTCAATTGGTTAAAAAACAAAAAAGTTTTTCATACAACGGGTCAATTTTCGCTAGAAGTGGGCGTGGCTACGCGAATTACGTTTGAAATAAAACAAAAGGATTTTAAAATCGGATTTATTTTATTTATTTAGTTATTATTAACCGTTCGGTTTGTAGTGAATCTTAAGACTAAACTTAATCTACTTGGCATATGCAAATGCCAACTTCGTTTTTTGATTTTGTTCTACTTTAATTTGTTTATCTAAGCATAAGCAACGGAAGCGACGGCGACGCTGAAGTTGCTTATGTTTTTATAAATGCAATTTTATATTTGGCACTTATGCAAGTGCATAAGTATTGGGAACGCTGACGTTGCTTTTCTTCGTTAAGCAAGTTTATTGACACTTATTTAAGTCCAAAGGTATCTTGTTTCAAATACCTCTGGACAATTATGCTGATGTCGTCGTTCGCAGCATAATTGTTCGGAGTGGGGTTAGGGTACGTAACTCCTCCCCCTCTTGTCAATGGATTCTCCTGAATCCCTGTATTCTTTGTCTTGTAGTTGTTATAAGCTAATATTATTAGTAAAGCTACTAGTATAGTTATTATTGCTATGTTTGACATTGTATTACGGATTTTAATTTCTTTTATTTCTTTAGTGTTACCTATTTCTTTTGTTATTATTTCCTTTAATGATGGTTTACTTGTAAAATTGAATTGCATATCTACTTCTTCTTTATTGAATTCTTGAAAGTACATTTCCTGATTGTTTGAATATACCTTATCTTCTATTACTATGGTACAATTGCTGAATTCTATAAGGTTATTTCCTATAATCGTTACATTTGATACATTTTTATTACAATTTATATTTATTAGCAAATTATCAACGTTTTGAGTTAACAAAGTACCATTATTTATTATTTCAATTTTTTGTTTCTTGTCTTTAATTAATTTGCAGTTTCTGTTAGTTATACAATTATTGCTTAGTTTAAGTTCTTTCAATGTTTTGTCTTTTTCGTAAGTATATGTATTGTCATTAATTCGTACCGTCTCTTCAATGTCCATGTCAATTTTTTGTTTTTTACTATTAGTGATGGGTATGATGCGGATGATTTTTGTTAGGACGATGTCTGTAGGGATTTTAATAGCGATTATTAAATTTTCTTCGTGGAGCATTACTCCCATTCGTATTAATTTTATTCTATAAAAATCTATGTTGTATTTTGTTAGTTCTTCTTCTGTTAGTATTGACGGATGAAATAGGTTATATCTTGCAGATGCAATTGAGTCTAGTATAGTGTCTATTTTATCTTTAAGAAATTTAAGTTTTATTAGTTGGTCATGATATAGAATTTCGTTCTTTATGACATTGTTGTATGTGTTAATGTTGTGAAATGTGTTCGTTATCGTTTCACGATCGTCAGTTATGGTATCTTTTAGATTGTTGATTGATTTCTGTATGTTGTCATTAATGTTAATTTGTTGGTTTATAGTGTTTATAATTTGATGATTATTGTCTTGGTTAGTTAGAAGGTGTTGTATTATTTGTTCTCTGTCTGAGTCGTCCATAACACCGAACAGCCATTTTTGAGCTGTTTCAATTGCGTTAATCAGTCCTCTTTTTCGTCGGTTTTGTGTACTGGGTGTTATTAACCTGACTTTTGTCTTTAGTGTCTGTATTTCTGTGTCTAGTTGGTGTTTGTTTTTGCCAGTTAATGGCATTATGTTCTGTTCCATTTGTTGTATTACACTAAGGTTTTTTATTGGATTAATTATATGAAGAACAATGTTGGTGTTGTTAACTATCTCGACCGGTGTTGTCTCGATTGTAATGAATCCCGATTCGGTTTGGATGGGGGTTACTCTCATCATTGCTGATGTCGGGGTCAGGCAGATGGTTAGTATCAATATTATTATCTGAAACTTTGTTAGGCCGCTTTATGTTAGTTAAATGAACATTTTTTAAGTTTGTCTTCCTAAATTTTGGTTCTTCTTTATGCCTGACATTTTTATAATTTTTTATAAAGCCTTCCTTTCTTTTTTCTGTGTAACTTTCTCGCTTTTTGTTTTGTTTCAGTATTTTGGTGTTTTTTATTTTGTGTAAAATTTCGTGTATTTTTTTGTGATCGACCTCATGATTTTGTACATTAAACGGTGTACACCTGATCGCACTATGATAGGTATTATTGTAGAACATAACTGCTCTGCTCATTTGCTGTATGATTGGAAGCTTTTCGTCGAGGTTAAGGGTTCTAATCTTTTCTGTTATTGTGTTGTTTAGACGTTCTACATCTGAGTTGCCTGTATGGCTGTTTGGTTTCGAGATGTGGAACGCAATATTTTCGCTTTCTAGAAATTCTTGTACGTTTGAAGATTTAAACTCATTGTCGAAGACAAATTTTTTTACACGCCCTTTTATTGGGAGAAAATCGGTTAATTTTTGGACAATTGTTTGGCTATTACGATCTGGTAATGGAAAGCAAGTTGCGACTTTGGAAAATTTATCAATAAATATAATGAAACTTTGTTTACTATTAATGTAGGTGTCCACATGGACGATTTCATTTATTGATTTTGGTGTTTCAGTCAGACAGAATTTAGGTTTTATTGGGTTACGATCGTATTTCCCACAGTTGCATACATCGCAATTGTTTATAACCTTGTAAATTTGTGTTCTAAGTTCGGGGTTGTATAATATTGACTTGAGTTTTTCGTACGTGGCTGTAATGCCGCAATGGCCACTCTCGTTTTTATGAAATAAAGCGATTTGTGTTTTTAATTCGGACTCTGATTCAATATCTCTGGCATATTTCGTACATTTTACGAATTTTATGTTAGGGTCATTTGAATATTCACTTTCAATCATTTTTTGAAATTTGTAATATTCATGATCAGGGAGGTATGAGTATATTCCCACCCTGCCTTTTCCTAATTCTGTTCGTAAAATATTGATGGCCAGATTGTTGTCTATATCTTTTTTCTCTATAAAAATTCTTTTATTGCCCAAAGTTATTGTTGTAGTGTTTTGCTTGTTTTCTACAACAATAATTTGAGTTTTAAATCTATTCGCGACTGTTTCTAGGATTGGTATGGTGTATCCCAGATCTTCTTCTTGCGAGTGAACTGTTTGTACCTCTATTGAGGCGAACTCATTTTCTTCGAGATTTAGGGCTTCGCTATCTCTTTGGGCTTCGAGAGCTTCAGCTGTGTCTAAATCATCTTCCCAGTGATTAATTTCGTCTTCTTTTATTCTACTCAAGAAGTCCGCAATATTATTATTTTTACCTTTAATGTACTCGAGGGAAAAGTTATATTCTCCTAAGCTAATGAGCCATCTTTGGAGTCTTGGACTTATGTCCTTACCAGAATATTTGGTCATTAGCCACTTAAGTGGTTGGTGATCGCTTTCGAGATCAAATTCCCTGCCGAATACGTATGGTCGAAAATATTTGACTGCCCAAACTATGGCTAGCAATTCTTTCTCTATCGTTGCATAATTGCATTCGTGTTTGTTAAGGGTGCGAGATGCATATGCAATTGGATGTCCCTCTTGAGAGAGTACCGCCCCTATCGCAAAATTACTTGCGTCGGTTGTTATCTTAAATTTTTTTGAAAAATTGGGATACCTAAGTATAGGTGTTTTGGTTACGAGGTCTTTGAGTTTTTCGAATGCTACTAGAAAGTTGGGGTCATTAGTATTTATTTTTTGGTCCTTCTTCAGGCATTTTGACATTGGGAATGCAATTTTTGCATAATCTTTTACAAATTTTCTGTAAAACCCCGTCATACCTAGAAAAGACTTAATCTGTTTTGAATTAGTTGGTGTTTTCAACCTCTGAATAATCGATGTTTTATCAGGGTTTGGTTTTATACCCTGAGTTGTCAAAATGTGTCCCAGAAATTGGGTTTCTTTCTTGAGAAAGTCACATTTGTCAACTTGTATCTTTAGTCTAGCCTTTCGTAAGGCTTTAAATATCGCTTTAAGGTTGGTGATGTGTTCTTGTAATGATGTACTGAAGACTAAAATGTCGTCCATGTACACTACACAAGATTTATTTATATAGTCTTTTAAGACTGAATTCATCAACCTTTGAAACGTTGAGGGTGCATTTTTCAACCCAAAAGGCATTCTTATAAATTCATAATGCCCAGATGGTGTAGAAAATGCCGTCTTTTTCCTATCTTCTTCCCTAACTAGGATTTGATGAAATCCCTTGGCTAAGTCCAGTGTTGTAAAGTACTGGGCTCTGCCAAGTTTGTCAAGTATTGACGTTAGGTTTGGTATAGGAAATTTATCGCTAACCGTAAATTCGTTTAGTTTACGATAGTCGATGACTATCCTATATTTTCTTTTACCCGAATTGTCCATTTTTTTGTCGACAATCCATAAAGGGCTGTTATAAGGAGAGTTACTTTCCTTTATTATATTTTGCTTTAGCATTTCACTAATTTGGCGATTTATTTCCGCCTCGTGAATTTGGGGATTGTTTGTCGATTGTTGTATCTATTACATGACAAACTCTATCTGTTGCGGAGAGGGTATCTCCTTCTTTGAAAAAAAGATCTGTAAATTCTGTTAGCAATCTGAGGATTGCTTCTTTTTCCTCGGTGTTGAGGTAATTAAAACTGAAGTTTTCTGCTATTACGTCTTTCTTTACTTGTTGTATTGTGCAGATATTTTCGATTTCGGATGGGTAGTTGTACTCTTCGAAGTACAGTTTATTACCCATTATTTTTATGTATTTTTCGTCTAAGTCGATTTTCGCTTTTAGCGGTTTTAAAAAATTTTGGCCTAGTATAGCGGAGAAATTATTATTTGGAAAGTCTATTACTTTCCACTGGAGAGTCCCTAAGCAGTTAAACTCTCTCGGGAAAGGTGTTGTTACACAGTATTTTACTTCGTTCATACCGTTAAGTGTTTTATAGAAGTGGGGTGTTTCTAATGTGGTTTTTAGAAACGGTTCTTTTAATGTTTTTGGTTTTAGTATGCTGGTTGTAGAGCCTGTATCTATAAGGCATCTAATTTTTTGTTTGCCTATCGTTATGGTTATTATGGGTAATCTTGATCTTGAGGCAACCCTAAAAAATTTATTTCCTCCTGCGAATTTGGCTCTGTTTCTTGAATCGTATCGATTTCCATGAATGAAGCACTATTCGGTTGGGCCGAATATTGGGTATCAACACTCATGTGGGACATTCTTGTTTGTCCTGAGTTATTTGGGTTGCTTTGTTTAAAAGTGTTAGTACCCCTATATTGTTTGTTAGGTATGAATGTGTTTTGATTATTATGATATGGTTGTTGGGGTTTGTTAAGAGACTGGAATTGTGGTTTCTGGTGTGGTCTGTTATTGTATTGTTGTGTCTGTTGTGGTTTTTTTTGTCTGTGGTTGAAATGTATTGTCCTTGGATCGTCAAGAGCTTTTATTTGTGTATATTTTGTTATAACTTCATTAAGTGTATTTGTTTGGTCGATGTGTGACCTTAGAGGTATATCTATTTTATCTATTAGAATATTTACTAAGTCCCTATCTACACTGCTAGGTTTGTATATCTCAGGCTTTGCTTGGTCGAACATATAAATCTTATTTAATTCTGACTTAGCTTTTTCAAAATATGTAAATAATTCTCTGAGGTTACTCACTTTTACATTTCTACATTTATTGAAGACGTCCCCATATGTTGTCCGTGGTTTGTAGAAGTCCATTAGCTTCGTCTTGATTTGGTCCCACGTTGAGTCGGCTCCAAGTTCTCTGACGTAGATTCCAGCATCCCCTAGTATCTTTTCGTTGGTAATTATGGACATTGCTAAGTTCACCAGTTGTTTATTGTTAGACGGACACAGTGCTATGACTGCCTCCACAGATGCAACGAATGCTGAAGCATCGTGTTCTTTATCCAAGGGTCTCAATTGTCTAAATTGTGACAATATGTCCTTGGGTGTTAGAAGGAATTCATCGTGTTGTCGTTGTGCTTGTTGCAATACCTCTTGTTGTTGTTGTTGTTGCACTAGCTGTTGTTGTTGCTGTTGCAATAACTGTTGTTGTTGTTGTTCATGGAGTTGCAGTTTTCTCTGCAACTGGTTGATTGTTTCTTCCTGCCTCCTGATTACTTCCGCAAGTTGGCTTTGTTCGGGTTCTGTAGACATCGTAAGGTTGCGGTTACTGTCGAAAATGTTCTGTCTTTTCATTGAATTTTAGCTTTTTATTTATTTTTAGTTTAATTCACTTAAATATTTTGGGTGTTCGAGTTCGAAACACTATATGTTGAAGTTCAAAGCACAATGTTATATTAAAGCACCAAAACTTTTTTTTTTTTTTTTTTTTTTTTTATAATTTGATGATGTTAGGCACAATTTGTTTTTATTTATTTATTTTCTGTATAAAATAATTTTCACAATTTTTTTTAGATTTTTTAGTTCCTTATTTTCTTTAGAAAATAAGTTCCGCGGCTGCGCAAATTACGTTTGAAATAAAACAAAAGGATTTTAAAATCGGATTTATTTTACTTATTTAGTTATTATTAACCGTTCGGTTTGTAGTGAATCTTAAGACTAAACTTAATCTACTTGGCATATGCAAATGCCAACTTCGTTTTTTGATTTTGTTCTACTTTAATTTGTTTATCTAAGCATAAGCAACGGAAGCGACGGCGACGCTGAAGTTGCTTATGTTTTTATAAATGCAATTTTATATTTGGCACTTATGCAAGTGCATAAGTATTGGGAACGCTGACGTTGCTTTTGGTTGCAAAAGCAACGTCTTCGTTAAGCAAGTTTATTGACACTTATTTAAGTGCAAAGGTATCTTGTTTCAAATACCTCTGGACAATTACGCTGATGTCGTCGTTCGCAGCATAATTGTTCAGAGTGGGGTTAGGGTACGTAACTCGCGTGGCTACGCCCACTTTTGGTCAAAATAGTTTTCATTCCTCCCCAAGAACATAACTTTAAAATTTCAAGTCAATTGGTTGAAAAACAAAAAAGTTGTCCATACAACGACGTGAATATTGCTTCTCTTCCTCTTCTTCATTTTGTATGGGAGCTACCAGTTCCAGATGTCCAATCTCAATGAAACTTTCAGGCATGTAGTCGGACTATGTAGAACTACTATGTTTAAAATTTCAGCACTCTATCATACAAAACAAAAAAGTTTTCCATACAATGTTTCAAGTTTTGTTCATTTTTCTTCTTCTTTTCGTATGGGGGCTACCAGTTCCAGTGGTCCGATATGGCTGGATCCGACAAATGAGTTGACTGCACGAATAAGAAGTCTCTGTGCAAAATTTCAGCTCGATATCTTAAAAACTGTGGGAGGAGATTGTATATATACAGACAGACGGACAGACGGACATGGCTAAATCAACTCGTCTTGTCGTCCTGATCAAGAATATATGTACTTTATATAGTCGGAAATGAATATTTCGATCTGTTACAAACTTCAGCACAAAGTTATTATACTATTTCACATACGTGAAAAGTATAACAAGGTGCCTTTTAAAAAAATTCAAAATTAATTTTTATGCATATATTTTAAAAAAATCAATAAATCATTCATTGAAATGCTTTTTTTTAGTGAACGTTACCATAAACTAATTAAAAGAAACAAAAAAACACAGTTCCTTTTAAAAATATTCAATACTAATTTTTATGCATAGATTTAAAAAAAATCTTAAGTCATACATTGAACTGTACTTTTATAGTGTATGTAATCATAAACTAACATGGTTCCTTTTAAAAATATTCATTATTAATTTTTATGCATAGTTTAAAAAAAAAATCAAAAATCATCGATTGAAATGCTCCTTTTCAGTGATTGTAATCATAAACTAACTAAACGAAACAAAACCAGTAAGGACGCTATCTTCAGCAAGCCTTAAGCTTTAATACTTTTCACGTTGTGTCGCTATAAAAACACTAAATGAATAGTTTTCATGCCTCCCTAACAACATAACTGTAAGGTTTCAAGTCAATTGGTTAAAAAACAAAAAAGTTTTCCATACAACGGGTCAAGTTTTAGCTATAAGTGGGCGTGGCTCCTTTTAAAAATATTCATTATTAATTTTTATGCATAGATTTAAAAAAAATCAAAAATCATCCATTGAAATGCTCTTTTTAAGTGATTGTAATCATAAACTAACTAAACGAAACAAATCCAGTAAGGACGCTATCTTCAGCAAGGCTGAAGCTATAATACTTTTCACGTTGTGTCACTATAAAAACACTAAATGAATAGTTTTCATGCCTCCCTAACAACTTAACTGAAGGTTTCAAGTCAATTGGTTAAAAAACGAAAAATTTTTCCATACAACAGTTCAAGTTTTGCGATATGTGGGCGTAGCCATGCCCACTTTTGGTCTAAATAGTTTTCATTCCTCCCTAAGAACATAACTGTAAAGTTTCAAGTCAATTGGTTAAAAAACAAAAAAGTTTCCATACAACGGTTCAAGTTTCGGTATAAGTGGGCGTAGCCACGCCCACTTTTGGTCACAATAGCTTTCATTCCTCCCTAAGAACATAACTGTACAGTTTCAAGTCAATCGGTTAAAGAACAAAAAAGTTTTCCACACAACGGGTCAAGTTCCACTATAAGTGGGCGTCCATTGTAATGCTCTTTTTTAGTGAACGTAATCATAAACTAACTAAAAGAAAAAATAGACCTGGTTCCTTTTCAAAATATTCAATATTAATTTTTATGCATAGAGTTGAAAAAAATAAAAAATCATCCTTTGAAATGCTCTTTTTTAGTGAACGTTACCATAAACTAACTAAAAGAAACAAATCCAGTAAGGACGCTATCTTCAGCAAGGCTGAAGCTATAATACTTTTCACGTTGTGTCACTATAAAAACACTAAATGAATAGTTTTCAAGCCTCCCTAACAACTTAACTGAAGGTTTCAAGTCAATTGGTTAAAAAACGAAAAATTTTTCCATACAACAGTTCAAGTTTTGCGATATGTGGGCGTAGCCATGCCCACTTTTGGTCTAAATAGTTTTCATTCCTCCCTAAGAACATAAATGTAAAGTTTCAAGTCAATTGGTTAAAAAACAAAAAAGTTTCCATACAACGGTTCAAGTTTCGGTATAAGTGGGCGTAGCCATGCCCACTTTTGGTCTTAATAGTTTTCATTCCTCCCTAAGAACATAACTGTAAAGTTTCAAGTCCAATTTGTTAAAAAACAAAAAAAGTTTTCCATACAACTGTTCACGTTTCACTATAAGTGGGCGTGGCCCAGCCCACTTTTGGTCCAAATAGTTTTCATTCCTCCCTAAGAACATAACTGTAAAGTTTGAAGCCAATTGGTTAAAAAATATAAAAGTTTTCCATAAAACGGGTCAAGTTTCGCTATAGTTGTAAACTGTAAAGTTTTAAGTCAATTGGTTAAAAAACAAAAAAGTTTTCCATGCAACGGTTCAAGTTTCGCTATAAGTGGGCATGGATACGCCCTTTTTTGGTCAAAATAGTTTTCATTCCTCCCTAAGAACATAACTGTAAAGTTTCAAGTCAATTGGTTAAAAAACAGAAAAGTTTTCCATACAACCGTTCAAGTTTCACTATAAGTGTGCGTAGCCAAGCCATTGGGCAGCCATTGGTCAAAATAGTTTTCATTCCTCCCTAAGAAAATAACTGTAAAGTTTCAAGTCAAGTCAAAAAAACAAAAAAGTTTTCCATACAACGACGTGAATATTGCTTCTCTTCCTCTTCTTCACTTTGTATGGGAGCTACCAGTTCCAGTAGTCGAATCTCAATGAAACTTTCAGTCATGTAGTCGGACTATGTAGAACTACTGTGTTTAAAATTTCAGCACTCTATCGTACAAAACAAAATAGTTTTCCTTACAACGATTCAAGTTTTTTTCACTTTTCTTCTTCTTTTCGTATGGGGGCTACCAGTTCCAGTGGTTCGATATGACTGTATCCGACAAATGAGTTAATCGCACAAATAAAAAGTCTCTGTGCGAAATTTCAGCTCGATATCTTCAAAACTGTGGGAGGAGATTGTATATATACAGGCAGACGGATAGACGGACAGACGGACATCGCTAACTCAACTCGTCTTGTCGACCTGATCAAGAATATATATACTTTATTTAGTCGCAAGAGAATATTTCTGTGTGTTACAAACTTCAGCACAAAGTTAATATACTATTTCACATACGTGAAAAGTATAAAAACATGGTTCCTTTTAAAAATGTTACTAATTTTTATGCATAGATTTTAAAAAAATCAAAAATCATCCATTGAAATGCTCTTTTTTAGTGAACGTTACCATTAACTAACTAAAAGAAACCAAAAAAAGAAACCAAACCAGTAAGGACGCTATCTTCAGCAAGGCTGAAGCTATAATACTTTTCACCTTGTGTCACTATAAAAAAAATGTAAATGAATAGTTTTTATTCCTCCCTAAGAACATAACTGTAAAGTTTCAAATCAATCGGTTAAAAAACAAAAAAGTTTTCCATACAACGGGTCAAGTTCTGCTATAAGTGGGCGTGGCTACGCCCACTTTTGGTCAAAATAGTTTTCATTCCTCCCTAAGAACATAACTGTAAAGTTTCAAGTCAATTGGTTAAAAAACAAAAAAGTTGTCCATACAACGACGTGAATATTGCTTCTCTTCCTCTTCCTCATTTTGTATGGGAGCTACCAGTTCCAGTTTTCAAATCTCAATGAAACTTTCAGCCATGTAGTCAGATTAAGTTGAACTTCTATGTTTAAAATTTCAGCACTCTATCCTACAAAACTAAAATGTTTTCCATACAACGATTCAAGTTTTGTTCACTTTTCTTCTTCATTCTGTATGGGTGCTACCAGTTCTAATGGTCTGATCATTGCAGTTCCGACAAATGATTTATGGTGGTAAAGCTGTAAAATTTCAGGTCAATAGTCGGAGATTTCTCCTTCTGGGGGTTACAAACTCCGTGACAAAGTCATAATAATATTTACATACGTGAAGAGTATAAAAACACTAATATGTGTGCATATGTGGCTGTATGTAAAAGATGAAGAAGAAGTGAAGCACAATTTCGAAAGTAATGCTCCTCCGTTTTCGTTTTGGAAGATAGAGGGATGAAAAAAACATAAACAAACATAGTAACTTTACGTACGCAGACTAAATTTCTGGAATTGTCATTAAGATCGGACCACTGAAACTGGTACTTATCATACAAAGTGAAGAAGAGGGAAAGAAAAAAAATTTACGGCGTTGAAAGGAAAACTTTTTTTTTCTTAATTAATTGACTTACAACTTCACAAGCTAATATCAATAAATTGCAAGTTTCCATATTAGCTTAAACAATGAAAATTGGTATATAGGCTATTAAAGTAAAGAGAAAGCAGATTCAATCCAAAAAATTGGCGTGGCATAAAAAGAGCGTGAAAAGTAAATAGTCTTCAGCAAGGCTGAATAGCGTTTTTTATACTCCTGCAAAAATAATATATATTTGCGATGCCATGAAGTTCGCTACGCAGAGAAGGAGATATCGCCGACCACATAAAGCATATATTATCTTCACAAGATGAGTTAACACAGTCATGTCCATATGTCTGCTTCAATACCAACTGCGAGCTCAGCTTTAACGATTTCAAAAAAAATAAAACGCAGAAAATTATCTTATCCTTTCAGGCAGTTTGTATGTAAAAAATCTGCATGATTGGATTGCTATTACATTTAGCTGCCGGTTAAAAATTAGGATTTTTAAAACTACCACCTTAGTTTTTTGTACAAAAACGTTTAAGACGTCAAAAAAGGCACTTTGCGAAAGAAACAATCGGTCAAAACAAGATTTTTGTTAGAAAAATGTTTTATTAATTTTTAACTATTTTCCAAAATTTTATTAGAATCGAACATAAAGGCGTGGCCCCGACCATATAGAGAAACATCTTCAAAATAACATTTTGCTGTAAGCATAATCGCCAGAAGGCTGTAAAGTGGAGAGTATTTTTCATTTTGCTAAAATGGAACAAAGGAACAATTAGTCAAAAATATGGTTTTGTTGTTCTTAAATATAAACAGATGGAATTTTGCAATCACATGTTTGTAAAGGTAATTATATATCACTGCAAAGTAACAAATTTGCCATAATTACAAGGCATTAAGAATTCTGAAACGCATTAACGGTAATTAGAGTTTCAAAACGCTGGAATATTTTTTTTTTTTTAATTTAATTAAACTTCGAAAACAAAATCTGGAAATAATATTGATGACTTCGAACCCAACAAGAATTGATAAATGAACGTGGCTGCTGCAACATATAATAAAAATTTAAAACGCCTATGTACCTGTATCTATAAGTCTGACAAGAAGAAAATTTAGGAACTAATTGTGATAGAGTGTTAAAAGATTCAATCCTGGGCTATATGCAACAGTTCATCATACTTTGAGGGCGTAGCAAAGCGCGCCGGGTCAGCTAGTACTTTATATAGTCGCAAGTGAATATTTCTGTGTGTTACAAACTTCAGCACAAAGTTAATATACTATTTCACATACGTGAAAAGTATAATAACATGGATCCTTTAAAAATATTCATTATTAATTTTTATGCATAGATTTAAAAAAAAAAATCAAAAATCATCCATTGAAATGCTCTTTTTAAGTGATTGTAATCATAAACTAACTAAACGAAATAAAACTCGTAAGGACGCTATCTTCAGCAAGGCTGAAGCTATAATACTTTTCACGTTGTGTCACTATAAAAAAAACTAAATGAATAGTTTTCATGCCTCCCTAACAACATTACTGTAAGGTTTCAAGTCAATTGGTTAAAAAACGAAAAAGTTTTCCATACAACAGTTCAAGTTTTTCGATTTTTGGTCTAAATAGTTTTCATTCCTCCCTAAGAAAATAACTGTAATTTTTCAAGTCAATTGGTTAAAAAACAAAAAAGTTTTCCATACAACGGTTCAAGTTTCGGTATAAGTGGGCGTAGCCATGCCCACTTTTGGTCCAAATAGTTTTCATTCCTCCCTAAGAACATAACTGTAAAGTTTCAAGTCCAATTGGTTAAAAAACAAAAAAAGTTTTCCATACAACGGGTCAAGTTTCGCTATAAGTGGGCGTGGCTACGCCCAGTTTTGGTTAATATTGTTTTCATTCCTCCCTAAGAACATAACTGTAAAGTTTCAAGTCAATCGGTTAAAAAACAAAAAAGTTTTCCATACAACCGATTAAGTTTCAATATAAGTGGGCGTGGCCACGCCCACTTTTGGTCAAAATAGTTTTCATTCCTCCCTAAGAACATAACTGTAAAGTTTCAAGTCAATTGGTTAAAAAACAAAAAAGTTTTCCATACAACGGGTCAAGTTCCACTATAAGTGGGCGTGGCTACGCCCACTTTTGGTCAAAATAACAAAAAAAACCAGTAAGGACGCTATCTTCAGCAAGGCTGAAGCTATAATACTTTTCACTTTGTGTCACTATAAAAAAAACTAAATGAATAGTTTTCATGCATCCCTAACAACATAACTGTAATGTTTCAAGTCAATTCGTTAAAAAACAAAAAATTTTTCCATACAACGGTTCAAGTTTTGCGATAAGTGGGCGTAGCCATGCCCACATTTGGTCAAAATAGTTTTTATTCCTCCCTAAGAGCACAACTGCAAAGTTTCAAGTCAATTGGTTAAAAAACAAAAAAGTTTTCCATACAACGGATAAATTTTCGCTATAAGTGGGCGTGGCTACGCCCACTTTTGGTCAAAATAGTTTTCATTCCTCTCTAAGAACATAACTGTAAAGTTTCAAGTCAATTGGTTAAAAAACAAAAAAGTTTTCCATACAAAGTGTCAATTTTCGCTATAAGTGGGCGTGGCTACGCGTGGTTACGCCCACTTTTAGTCAAAATAGTTTTCATTCCTCCCTAAGAACATAACTGTAAAGTTTCAAGTCAATTGGTTAAAAAACAAGAAAGTTTTCCATACAAAGGGTCAAGTTAAGCTATAAGTGGGCGTGGCCACGCCCACTTTTGATCAAAATAGTTTTCATTCCTCCCTAAGAGCATAACTGCAAAGTTTCAAGTCAATTGGTTAAAAAACAAAAAAGTTTTCCATACAACGGGTAAATTTTCGCTATAAGTGGGCGTGGCTACGCGTGGTTACGCCCACTTTTGGTCAAAATAGTTTTCATTCCTCCCTAAGAACATAACTTTAAAATTTCAAGTCAATTGGTTAAGAAACAAAAAAGTTTTCCATACAACGACGTGAATATGGCTTCTCTTCCTCTTCTTCATTTTGTATGGGAGCTACCAGTTCCAGATGTCCAATCTCAATGAAACTTTCAGGCATGTAGTCGGACCATGTAAAACAACTATGTTTAAAATTTCAGCACTCTATTGTACAAAACAAAAAAGTTTTCCATACAACGATTCAAGTTTTGTTCACTTTTCTTCTTCTTTTCGTATGGGAGCTACCTGTTCCAATAATCCGATCATGCTGGTTCCGACGAATGATTCATCGTAATAAATTCTAAGACTGTGTGCAAAGTTTCAGCTCGATAGCTTCAAAACTGAGGGACTAGTTTGCATACATACAGACAGACAGACAGACAGACAGACCGACAGACAGACAGACAGACGGACAGACGGACATGGCTAAATCAACTCGTCTTGTCGTCCTGATCAAGAATATATATACTTTATATAGTCGGAAATTAATATTTCGATCTGTTACAAACTCCGTGACAAAGTTAATATACTATTTCACATAAGTGAAAAGTATAAAAACATTGTTCCTTTTAAAAATATTCAATGCATAGATTTAAAAAAATAAAAATTTAAAGTCATCCATTGAAATGTACGTTTGTAGTTTATGTAATCATAAACTACCTAAAAGAAACAAGACCAGTAAGGACGCTATCTTCAGCAAGGCTGAAGCTATAATACTTTTCACGTTGTGTCACTATAAAAAAAACTAAATGAATAGTTTTCATGCCTCCCTAACAACATAAATGTGAGGTTTCAAGTCAATTGGTTAAAAAACAAAACAAGCTTTCCATACAACGGTTCAAGTTTTGCGATAAGTGGGCGTAGCCCATTTTTGGTCAAAATAGTTTTCATTCCTCCCTAAGAACATAACTCTAATGTTTCAAGTCAATTGATTAAAAGCCAAAAAGTTTTCTATTCAACGTTTCAAGTTTCGCTATAAGTGGGTGTAGCCATGCCCACGATTGGTCCAAATAGTTTTCATTCCTCCCTAAGAACATAACTGTAAGGTTTCAAGTCAATTGGTTAAAGAACAAAAAAGTTTTCCATACAACGGTTCAAGTTTCGGTATAAGTGGGCGTAGCCTTGCCCACTTTTGGTCAAAACAGTCTTCATTCCTCCCTGAGAACATAGCTGTAAAGTTTCAAGTCAATTGGTTAAAAAAATTCGCGTGCAACACAGTACACGTGTTTGAAGTGAAACTTTCTTTAAAAGAAGGTCTTGCCATGCCCATTTTCTGGATTGAATTTCTCTTTATCTTAATATCTTATATACTAAGTCTCATTGTTTTAGCTCATTGCATCCTGAGATAAGCAAATTATCAATTTTTACTATAAGTAGGCGTTGCCATTCCCAATTTTTGATCAAGATAGTTTTTATGTAGTAAAATTGGAGGATCTGTGCAAAATTTCTGGTTGATGATTTCAAAACAATAAAAAGGAAAATTTACGTGTCTGAGAAATATATATTATAGATATTTCCACACTCTTGCAAAATCTCTGACAATTTTCTCAGGGATTTTATTATATTCAGCCTTCTTTTAAGTTGTTAGAAATAACTATTTACCAAGAAATAAATTTTATGGTTTCCCCATTAATATGCATTAAAACAATTCAATATTTTACATGTTTTCATTAATAAATCAAATTTTTTGTGCTGAAAAACAATTAGCGTAAGCCACGCCAATCTGCTTGTATCAAGTTTCCAAGATTGAGAAGTACATTCGAATTAAATTGTTGAAATAATTCAAAACTTATAATAATTGTGAAGTTGTATTTGAAATGGTTAAAAAAACTCGTAAAAATAGTATTTTATGAAAAAAGGTTTGTACCAACCATGTTATTTGGGCAAGTTGGAATGTGTACATTTTTGAATGCATAAATGCGAAGAAGAAGAATTAATTCAAATGTCTCCCTAAGAACAGAGTCAAGTTAACTAACAATGCTCCAATGTGTGGAATCTACTTGACTTTATTCATTGCATATATAATTTATTATTAGTGTTCACTTTTGGAATATTTTGAATTTGTAAATTAATTGTTTTCATTTGCTAATCACAGCAATGGAAAGAGTATGATTGTCAATTGCAAAATTTAACATTATTATGATGACGCGAATTGCAGATGAATTTGCGGCTCATATGTACATATATTATGAAGCCGATTAGCGATGTTGATTATCCACGCTAACACAATGTATAAGTTCAGACAGTGTCATAAGTAGCAACAACCACACTGTCCTTGCTTACGCCGAAAACAGCAACAACAAGAGTTGTTATAATATTTGGAGTAAACATGCCAGGTTAGTTGTTGTTGCATATGCGCCAGATGGCGAAGGTGACGGTTGAAGAGGAATGCTAAAATTACAACTAAGCAAGTTGATGTTGTTATTTCTTTTTTATGACTACATACTGTCATTCTATATTCTATTTCATTCTCTCGCAGACTAAGTCATATAAATGTATAGTCTGTCTCTTTTTCATGTCGTTTCATCGAGTTTCAAATCGCACCCATGCTAAAGAAGTTTCTTCCCAAAGAACATAACTGTATGGTTTCAAGTCAATTGGTTAAAAACCAAAAAAGTTTTCCATACAACGGTTCAAGTTTCGGTATAAGTGGGCGTAGCCATGCCCACTTTTGGTCAGAATAGTTTTCATTCCTCCCTAAGAACAATTGGTTAAAAAACAAAAAAGTTTTCCATCAAACGGGTCAAGTTTTAGCCATAAGTGGGCGTGGCTACGCTGGCTACGCCCACTTTTGGTCAAAATAGTTTTCATTCCTTCCTAAGAACATAACTGTAAAGTTTCAAGTCAATTGGTTAAAAAACAAAAAAGTTTTCCATACATCGGGTCAAGTTTAGTTATAAGTGGGCGTGGCTACGCTGGCTACGCCCACTTTTGGTCCAAATAGTTTTCATTCCTTCCTAAGAACATAACTGTAAAGTTTCAAGTCAATTGGTTAAAAAAAACAAAAAAGTTCTCCATACAACCACGTGAATATTGCTTTTCTTCCTCTTCTTCATTTCGTATGGGCTACCAGTTCCAGTGGTCCGATATGGCTGGATCCGACAAATGAGTTGATCGCACAAATAAGAAGTCTCTCTGCAAACTTTCGGCTCGATATCTTTAAAACTGTGGGAGGAGATTGTATATATAAATACAGACGGACGGACAGACGGACATGGCTAAATCAACTCGTCTTGTCGTCCTGATCAAGAATATATATACTTTATATAGTCGCAAGTGAATATTTCTGTGTGTTACAAACTTCAGCACAAAGTTAATATACTATTTCACATACGTAAAAAGTATAAAAACATGGGTCCTTTAAAAATATTCAATATTAATTTTTATGCATAGATTTAAAAAAAATCAAAATCATCCATTGAAATGCTCCTTTTTAGTGATTGTAATCATAAACTAACTAAAAGAAACAAAAAAACATGGTTCCTTTTAAAAATATTCAATACTAATTTTTATGCATAGATTTTTAAAAAAATCTAAAGTCATCTATTGAAATGTACTTTTGTAGTGTATGTAATCATAAACTAACTAAAAGAAAAAACCAGTAAGGACGCTATAGTCGAGTATACTTGACAATATAATACCCTGCAGACACAGTAGGTGGTGCAACACTTAAATCTACAAAAAAATGTTGATTTGACATCGCCCGATCGAATAGTGTTCAAGATATCAAGTAAATTGGTGAAAAAAAGTGGAATTTACGAAAAATTTGAGTTTGGCGGTCATTGAGGGGTAACTTTCGAACAGGGGGGAATTTTGTGGTATGCAGTTTTAAAGATATATATTTACTGAGCTTGTATACAAAATTTCATGTTCATACCTTTATTAGTTTTGGAGATATTGCTTTTTATAGAAAACAACAGGGGGAGGGGAAATCAAGGGGAGGGGGAAAAATTGTGGTATGCAGTTTTGTAGAGCTCCTCATGCTGAGCCTACATACCGACTTTCATGTTTCTATCTCTTCGGGTGTTGGAGTAATAACGTTTTAAAAAAGTGGGTGGTGCTGGTTGGGCGGGAAGGAGTGGGCGTGGCACCAAACCGTTCAAACTTGATGTAGTGCCAAGCATCACGAGTCTACCCTCCAAATTTCAAGTCTCTAGCTTTCACAGTTTCCGAGAACCATTGGTGAATACAGACGGACGGACGGACGGACAGACGGACAGGGCTCAATCGATTTCTCTTGTCATCCTGATCAAGAATATATATACTTTATGGGGTCCCCCTCCCCACCTTCTATGCGTTACATACATTTCGTTCAAACAAACTTAATATACCCTGGCACACTGTACGTGCAGGGTATAACCAGTAAGGACGCTATCTTCAGCAAGACTGAAGCTATAATACTTTTCACGTTGTGTCACTATAAAAAAAAAGTAAATGAATAGTTTTCAAGCCTCCCTAACAACATAACTGTAAGGTTTCAACTCAATTGGTTAAAAAACAAAAAAGTTTTCCATACAAAGGGTCTAGTTTCAGTATAAGTGCGCGTGGCCATGCCCACTTTTGATCAAAATAGTTTTCATTCCTCCCTAAGAGCATAACTGCAAAGTTTCAAGTCAATTGGTTAAAAAACAAAAAAGTTTTCCATACAACGGGTCAATTTTCGCTATAAGTAGGCGTGGCTACGCCCACTTTTGGTTAAAATAGTTTTCATTCCTCCCTAAGAACATAACTGTAAAGTTTCAAGTCATTTGGTCAAAAAACAAAAAAGTTTTCCATACAACGGGTCAAGTTTAGCTATAAGTGGGCGTGGCCTTGCCCACTTTTGGTCAAAACAGTCTTCATTCCTCCCTGAGAACATAGCTGTAAAGTTTCAAGTCAATTGGTTAAAAAAATTCGCGTGCAACACAGTACACGTGTTTTAAGTGAAACTTTCTTTAAAAGAATGTCTTGCCATGCCCATTTTCTGGATTGATTTTGTCTTTATCTTAATATCTTATATACTAAGTCTCATTGTTTTAGCTCATTGCATCCTGAGATAAGCAAATTATCAAATTTTACTATAAGTAGACGTTGCCATTCCCAATTTTTGATCAAGATAGTTTTAATGTAGTAAAATTGGAGGATCTGTGCAAAATTTCTGGTTGATGATTTCAAAACAATAAAAAGGAAAATTTACGTGTCTGAGAAATATATATTATAGATATTTCCACACTCTTGCAAAATCTCTGACAATTTTCTCAGGGATTTTATTATATTCAGCCTTCTTTTAAGTTGTTAGAAATAACTATTTACCAAGAAATAAATTTTATGGTTTCCCCATTAATATGCATTAAAACAATTCAATATTTTACATGTTTTCATTAATAAATCTGCGTTTAAAAAATCCTTCCAAAATCAACCAAATTTTTTGTGCTGAAAAACAATTAGCGTAAGCCTCGCCAATCTGCTTGTATCAAGTTTCCAAGATTGAGAAGTACATTCGAATTAAATTGTTGCGATAATTCAAAACTTATAATTAATGTGAAGTTGTATTTGAAATGGTTAAAAAAAACTCGTAAAAATAGTATTTTATGAAAAAAGGTTTGTACCAACCATGTTATTTGGGCAAGTTGGAATGTGTACATTTTTGAATGGATAAATGCGAAGAAGAAGAATTAATTCAAATGTCTCCCTAAGAACAGAGTCAAGTTAACTACCAATGCTCCAATGTGTGGAATCTACTTGACTTTATTCATTGCATATATAATTTATTATTAGTGTTCACTTTTGGAATATTTTGAATTTGTAAATTAATTGTTTTCATTTGCTAATCACAGCAATGGAAAGAGTATGATTGTCAATTGCAAAATTTAACATTATTATGATGACGCGAATTGCAGATGAATTTGCGGCTCATATGTACATATATTATGAAGCCGATTAGCGATGTTGATTATCCACGCTAACACAATGTATAAGTTCAGACAGTGTCATAAGTAGCAACAACCACACTGTCCTTGCCTACGCCGAAAACAGCAATAACAAGATTTGTTATAATATTTGGAGTAAACATGCCAGGTTAGTTGTTGTTGCATATGCGCCAGATGGCGAAAGTGACGGTTGAAGAGGAATGCCACAATTACAACTAAGCAAGTTGTTGTTGTTATTTCTTTTTTATGACTACATACTGTCATTCTATATTCTATTTCATTCTCTCGCAGACTAAGTCATATAAATGTATAGTCTGTCTCTTTTTCATGTCGTTTCATCGAGTTTCAAATCGCACCCATGCTAAAGAAGTTTCTTCCCAAAGAACATAACTGTAAGGTTTCAAGTCAATTGATTAAAAACCAAAAAAGTTTTCCATACAACGGTTCAAGTTTCGGTATAAGTGGGCGTAGCCATGCCCACTTTTGGTCAGAATAGTTTTCATTCATCCCTAAGAACATAACTGTAAAGTTTCAAGTCAATTGGTAAAAAACAAAAAAGTTTTCCATACAACGGGTCAAGTTTAGCTTTAAGTGGGCGTAGCCATGCCCACTTTTGGTCAAAATAGTTTTCATTACTCCCTAAGAACATAAATGTAAGGTTTCAAGTCAATTGGTTGAAAAACAAAAAAGTTTTCCATACAACGGGTCGAGTTTAGCTATAAGTGGGCGTTGGCATGCCCACTTTTGGTCAAAATAGTTCTCATTCCTCGCTGAGAACATAGCTGTAAAGTTTCAAATCAATTGGTTTAAGAACAAAAAAAGTTTTCCATACAACGGGTCATGGTTAGCTATAAGTGGGCGAGCCATGCCCACTTTTGGTCAAAATAGTTTTCATTCCTCCCTAAGAACATAACTGTAAAGTTTCAAGTCAATTGGTTAAAACAATTCGCGTGCAACACAGTACACGTGTTTGAAGTGTAACTTTCTTTAAAAGAAGGTCTTGCCATGCCCATTTTCTGGATTGAATTTCTCTTTATCTTAATATCTTATATACTAAGTCTCATTGTTTTAGCTCATTGCATCCTGAGATAAGCAAATTATCAATTTTTACTATAAGTAGGCGTTGCCATTCCCAATTTTTGATCAAGATAGTTTTTATGTAGTAAAATTGGAGGATCTGTGCAAAATTTCTGGTTGATGATTTCAAAACAATAAAAAGGAAAATTTACGTGTCTGAGAAATATATATTATAGATATTTCCACACTCTTGCAAAATCTCTGACAATTTTCTCAGGGAATTTATTATATTCAGCCTTCTTTTAAGTTGTTAGAAATAACTATTTACCAAGAAATAAATTTTATGGTTTCCCCATTAATATGCATTAAAACAATTCAATATTTTACATGTTTTCATTAATAAATCTGCGTTTAAAAAATCCTTCCAAGATCAACCAAATTTTTTGTGCTGAAAAACAATTAGTGTTAGCCTCGCCAATCTGCTTGTATCAAGTTTCGAAGATTGAGAAGTACATTCGAATTAAATTGTTGAAATAATTCTAAACTTATAATTAATTTGAAGTTGTATTTGAAATGGTTAAAAAAACTCGTAAAAATAGTATTTTATGAAAAAAGGTTTGTACCAACCATGTTATTTGGGCAAGTTGGAATGTGTACATTTTTGAATACATAAATGCGAAGAAGAAGAATTAATTCAAATGTCTCCCTAAGAACAGAGTCAAGTTAACTACCAATGCTCCAATGTGTGGAATCTACTTGACTTTATTCATTGCATATATAATTTATTATTAGTGTTCACTTTTGGAATATTTTGAATTTGTAAATAAATTGTTTTCATTTGCTAATCACAGCAATGGAAAGAGTATGATTGTCAATTGCAAAATTTAACATTATTATGATGACGCGAATTGCAGATGAATTTGCGGCTCATATGTACATATATTATGAAGCCGATTAGCGATGTTGATTATCCACGCTAACACAATGTATAAGTTCAGACAGTGTCATAAGTAGCAACAACCACACTGTCCTTGCCTACGCCGAAAACAGCAACAACAAGATTTGTTATAATATTTGGAGTAAACATGCCAGGTTAGTTGTTGTTGCATATGCGCCAGATGGCGAAAGTGACGGTTGAAGAGGAATGCCAAAATTACAACTAAGCAAGTTGTTGTTGTTATTTCTTTCTTATGACTACATACTGTCATTCTATATTCTATTTCATTCTCTCGCAGGCTAAGTCATATAAATGTATAGTCTGTCTCTTTTTCATGTCGTTTCATCGAGTTTCAAATCGCACCCATGCTAAAGAAGTTTCACTTCAAAAACAAAAAAAGTTTTCCATACAACGGTTCAAGTTTGGCGATAAGTGGGCGTAGCGTATTTTTGATCAAAATAGTTTTCATTCATCCCTAAGAACATAACTGTAAAGTTTCAGGTCAATTGGTTAAAAAACTAGCCCATTTTTTGATCAAAATAGTTTTCATTCCTCCCTAAGAACATAACTGTAATGTTTCAAGTCAATTGGTTAAAAAAATAAAAAAGTTTTCCATACAACGGGTCAAGTTTTGTTATAAGTGGGCGTGGCTACGCTGGCTACGCCCACTTTTGGTCAAAATAGTTTTCATTCCTTCCTAAGAACATAACTGTAAGGTCTCAAGTCAATTGGTTAAAAAACAAAAAAGTTCTCCATACAACGACGTGAATATTGCTTCTCTTCCTCTTCTTCATTTCGTATGGGAGCTACCAGTTCCAGTGGTCCGATATGGCTGGATCCGACAAATGAGTTGATCGCACAAATAAGAAGTCTCTCTGCAAAACTTCGGCTCGATATCTTTAAAACTGTGGGAGGAGATTGTATATATACAGACAGACGGACGGACAGACGGACATGGCTAAATCAACTCGTCTTGTCGTCCTGATCAAGAATATATATACTTTATATAGTCGCAAGTGAATATTTCTGTGCGTTACAAACTTCAGCACAAAGTTAATATACTATTTCACTTACGTAAAAAGTATAAAAACATGGGTCCTTTAAAAATATTCAATATTAAGTGAGATTTCAAGTGTGTGCTTTTATTTTCTCCGCTATTTATTGAATTTCAATTTAATTTTAAACTTTTTAACTAAGAGAATCGTTACAATAATATTGATATTGCGCATAACAGTGAAGTGCTTTATTAGTTGTGCATAATTAGCTTCGTTATTTATTCATTTATTGAATTTTTTGATTGGCGTCAGAGGTTCAAAATTTTATTGTTTGTTGTTGCTGAGTGCTACTCTTATTCTCTTTAGTTACTTTCTTTTGTTTTTGGAAAGGTAAGCATTGCCCGTTGCACTCTCACTTGTTGTTGTACCTACACATTTGCCCTTTGATTTGTTTTTATTTCTTCGAAGCGAAATCTATTTTTAGACTTCAACATCTGTTGCGTTTTTTTCCCCACTGAGGTGTTGTTGCTTAACTTGCTTCAGTGCACAAGTGCGTTTGTTGTTATTTGATCTTATTCGCGCTTATTTATCTCTTTACATTACTTTCTGTGTTGCAGCTTTAAACCCTGTTTACACATTAATAATTTTGATAGGGTGTTTACACTGCATTTGTTTTCGCATATTTTTTTTTTTATTTTAGTTTTGTTCGTATTTTTTACTCACAATTTAACATGAGCTGTTGTAACAAGTCGTGCAAAGAAAAAAGCTCGTTCGATTGCAATAAAAAACGTGCCATACATTGCTGGCTTTGCGAGAACATTTGCCATTTTACATGTGCTGGTATCACCGGCCGGGACTATGACCGACTTTATGATATGTCTAGGCCTGCCTGTGGTGGCTATAAGTGGTCTTGCCCGGTCTGCTTTAAACGGCAAACTAATTTTGCGGCAATGTACCGGCGGGTACGTGACAAATTCCTGAAACTTAGCAAATTGTCGAAGGAACTTGCGTCGGAGTTCGAGTCGAGTTCTGACATACTTGGAAACTTCGATTTTGAACCTCCACTTGTTTCTTTATCGCCCTCTCCATTTGCCCATCTTTCTCTTCCCCAGCTGGCACTCCCTGTACCACTGCCCCTATAAGCTCTGGTATCTCCCCCCCTGAACCTGTTCCCGATCCTAGTACCTCTGCGCCATCGGAACCGGTTGCAATTGGAGAAGTTAGTCAACCTTAAGTTACCAAGCGAACTAGGGCTGCTTCTTCTCCAGGTTCCAATGGTGCTCAATCTAAACGTAAGAAACCTAAAGCTAAAACCGCCTCCCACCCAGAGTCGTCCCCGGCTCCGCTCCTTTCACCTCCTTCATCTTCCAATATCGTTCCGCCGAATTTAACTGGTGGTCCAGCAGCGCCAGCTTCTCCGAGCTCTGTTGAGACGCAGCCTATTGCTGTTGATGTTTCGCCACCTCTTGAACTCCTTTCTGTTATTGCCCCACGCAAACAGGTCTTCATATCCCGTCTATCCTCGGATACCACCTGTGAGGCTATAGCCCGATATATAGCAGCTAAGACTGATGTCGAGGTTCAAATTCAAAAATTCAATTTCTCTCAACCGAGAGAAATCTCATCATTCAAAATTAGTGTACCAAATGATGCATTTGCTTTATTGTGTAGTCCATCATTTTGACCGGCTAACATGGTGGTCCATGAATTTAAACCCAAAACAAGGCCCCGTCCTGTAACACCAGTTCTTAGTTCTTCCTCGTCTGTTTCAAACACGGCTTCAAAAAACTAGGCTTGTCTTCTGAGCACCTCACTTTTGTCTATCAAAATGTAAGAGCTCTCCTTTCTAAGCTCAGTAACTTGTATAGGGATAGTTTTTTTTTTCGATTTTGATTTAATTGCCTTTTCGGAAACGTGGCTCAATCCCACGATTCTGAGCAACGAAATCTTTTGCAGTAAATTCGTTTCCAATAGACGTGACCGTCCTGCTCACCGTGGTGGAGGAGTTCTTATTGCTGTGAACTCATCCATCAATTCTGAACGGATACAAATTGATTTGGTTGATGATATTGAATTTATTGGAGTTAAGATCAGTGTAGCTCAACTTAACGTCTTCGTTACATCCTCATATATTCCACCAGGCTCTGGGTTGGAGGTCTATATGAAACATGCCGAAGCGATAAAACTGATATATGACCTTACAGATGAAAAAGACTATTTAATTATGCTAGGGGATTTCAATCTACCCTATATTTCTTGGTCATACTTCAATGATTCCAATTTTCTCATTCCGTCTGGATAACATGAGTTTCTAGATATTCTATTAGATATTCCTCTGTTTCAGATAAACTGGGTCGTCAATTCAATTAACAGATCCCTTGATCTGCTTCTAACCAATGACACTAACAGTGTAACTGTGTCAAGATGTAACCCTTTGTCTCTGCCTGAAGACTCCTTTCATCCTACGCTAGAAGTCACCCTCGGTCTAATTTCTTCTTCAGCTGCTTTGTCAAATGCTCCTCGTCAGCGTCGACTTTCTTTCCGGAAAACGGATTTCGATCTTCTAAATTCCTTAATTGCTCAAACCGATTGGTCCAATTTGTATCGATGTGATGACATAATACTGGCTACAAAGTTTTTTTATGAGACTCTAAATGGCATTTTCAATACTTGTGTCCCAATTCTTCCGTCACCTAAGCTGACTGCAAGACCACCATGGTTTTCCCGCCAATTGTCTAACCTAAAAAATGTCAAATCTAGACTTTATAAGAAATTTAGACTATCTGGTTCGCTGTCTGATTTTTCTATATATTCTGTTGCTCGGTCCCAATTTGTTACTCTCAACAGCATCTGTTATAAAAACTACCTTAGCAGATGCAAAAGTCAATTTTTTCGAGACCCTAAGTCATTTTATAGCTTTGTCAATTCTAAGCGTAGATCTGGGTCTTACTCACCTTCGTTCTGTCTTGACCTAAAGCTGGCAGATGATGACCAGGATATTGCAAATTTGTTCGCTGAATTTTTTCAGACGACCTATTCAACTACTTGTTTTTCCGGAACCTCATATCCATATCCAATTAACACTGTCAATGTTTATTGTTCCCCGGAACTCAATGAAGATCATATTCATAAAAATTTAATCGCGGTGAAGGATTCGTATTCCCCCGGTCCTGACAACGTGCCTGGTTGTGTGCTCAAAAGGTGCGCGAAGTCGTTGTGTAAACCTTTACTTAAGCTTTTCAATCTTTCGCTTCATAACGCTTCGTTCCCTCCTGTTTAGAAGGAATCTTTTATAATTCCTCTCCACAAAAAAGGCATCAGGTCGGATATTACAAACTATAGGGGCATCGCTAAATTATCTGCAATTCCCAAATTATTCCAGAAAATTATTATTGGAAGCATACAGCATTTTTTGCAAGTCCATGATGTCACCCTCTCAACATGGATTCATAAAAGGTCAGCGAATACTAATCTTCTTGAATTCACAAGTTTTGTGAACAGTGGTTTTGCACAGCAGTCTCAGGCCGATGTCATTTATACTGATTTTAGTAAGGCTTTTGATTCGGTTAATCATGAGTTGTTTTTATTATAATTAGATCTTTTAGGCTTCCCATCGAATCTTCTAAATTGGATCAAATCCTATTTAACTAATAGATCTCAAAGAGTGTTGTTTAGATCATCTTTGTCTGACTTAGTTCGAGTAACTTCTGGTGTTCCCCAGGGCAGTCATCTTGGCCCACTTTTCTTAATCTTTTTATTAATGATCTCCCTTCATCTATAACAAACTCTAAAGTACTTATGTATGTCGATGATGTAAAACTATGTCTTTCTTACAAGGAACCAACTTGCCATGGTTTATTGAAGGCTGATCTGAACGCTCTGCACTCTTGGTGCTCATATAATTTGCTAAAGCTTAATTGTTCTAAATGCAAATTTTTGACTTATCATCGTAGAAAACCTCATTTGTTTACTTACTCGATTGATAACATTCAATTAGAACGTGTCTCTATTTTTAACGATCTAGGGGTTCTCTTCGATAAAAACTCTGCTTCGTCCAACAAGTCTCAACTGTCGTTAATAAGGCAAAAGGTGTTTTTGGATTCATTAAACGCTGGTCTAAAGAATTCAACGACCCTTTTATCACAAAACTTCATTTTACGTCACTTGTGCGTCCTATTCTTGAATATTGTTGTTGCGTATGGTCTCCTCAATACAAAAAACATCAAGATCGCATTGAGTCAATTCAGAAACAATGTCTCCTTTTTGCACTTCGTGGCCTGAATTGGAATCCTAATACCAGATTACCATCATACCATGACAGGCTCCTTCTCATTGACCTTCCGTCTCTAGCAAATCGCAGGATTGTTTTAGGGGCTGTTTTTCTCCATAAATTGGTATTGGTTTAGTTGATTCCTCAGACCTACTCAGTCGGATTACTTTTAGCGTCCCGCGGCGCACATCCAGAAACTTTGTGCCTATATTCTTGCACAGATGTACAACTAACTTTGCTCTTCATGATCCGTTTCGCGTATTATGCTTTAATTTTAATAATATATACCACGTCCTGTCACCTGAAATCTCTCTCATGACAATTAATGCAACCATTCTACGTTACCTACGCGAAGCTGATCGCTTACAGCGGCTTGGATAATAGTTTTTTGGATGGACTGGCGGCGCTTTTTGCATTTTAAGTCTCTGACCACACATGGCCGTGAGTTGGGGCATAGCTGGCATAGCGCAAATAAATTTCCTCCACCGGGTCAGAGACTTCTTAGAATTTATTTAAACATTATTTTTGTTGTATTTTTCAACGTAGTTTTAATATTATTTTTTGTTTTTCTTACTATATTTCATAATTTTAATGATTATTAAATTGTATTATTGAATTGTATTATAAATTATAGTTACTTAATATGACAGTCAATTGTTATAAATAAATAAATAAATAATTTTTATGCATAGATTTAAAAAAAATCAAAAATCATCCATTGAAATGCTCCTTTTTAGTGATTATAATCATAAACTAACTAAAAGAAACAAAAAAACATGGTTCCTTTTAAAAATATTCAATACTAATTTTTATGCATAGATTTTTAAAAAAATCTAAAGTCATCCATTGAAATGTACTTTTGTAGTGTATGTAATCATAACCTAACTAAAAGAAACCAGTAAGGATTGGAGTCGACAGTACTCGACTTCGACATACCCTGTACCCTCAATCAGTAACGTCTGTTGTAGGGCTTTGCGCCGCCCTCTTTTTAATCGAAACATATTTCCTTTCCATTCAATATCATACATAATAATTTTTGCTCTTCTAGACCAATTCCTTACAGAGATATAACGGTTTTCTATTTTGGCTATATGTAGGCGTGGTTACGCCCATTTTATATTTGAGTCTTACTATACTCCATCCCGATAGCATACATGCAAAGTTTTATTCTTCTAGGTTGTATGGTTCTTGAGACATGAGCGTTTGAAATTTTCACTATATAGGGGCGTGGTCACGCCCATTTTTTTGTTTTTTCTTCTTGAGGCTTGAGTCAGCTATATACACACCAAATTTGGTGTTCCTATCACAATAAACAACGCAGAAAATACGACTTTTGTACTATTTTACCCGAAGTAGCTTCAGTTATTTGCCCCTAAACCAATTCAAAAAGGGGGAAAACAAAATAAACTTGATCTGCGTAATGAATCACAGAATCGAACTGCGAAGAGCTTTTGGTCCTATCTATTATAGTTTCCGAGATCGACGCGTTCATACAGACAGACGGACAGACGGAGGGACAGACGGACGGACAGACGGACATGGCTAAATCGACTTCTCTTTCGATACTGATCAAGAATATATGTACTTTGTATAGTCGGAGATGTCTCCTTTAAGGTGTTACATACATTGTCGACGTGCACAAAACTAATATATCCTTGTACCATAAGGTACAGGGTGTAAAAACCAGTAAGGACGCTATCTTCAGCAAGGCTGAACCTATAATACTTTTCACGTTGTGTCACTATAAAAAAAAAGTAAATGAATAGTTTTCAAGCCTCCCTAACAATATAACTGTAAAGTTTCAAGTCAATTGGTTAAAAAACAAGAAAGTTTTCCATACAACGGGTCAAGTTTAGCTATAAGTGGGCGTGGCCTTGCCCACTTTTGGTCAAAACAGTCTTCATTCCTCCCTGAGAACATAGCTGTAAAGTTTCAAGTCAATTGGTTAAAAAACAAAAAAGTTTTCCATACAACGGGTCAAATTTTAGCTATAAGTGGGCGTGGCTACGCTCTGTAAACTTTCAAGTCAATTGGTTAAAAAACAAAAAAAGTTTTCCATACAACGGTTCAAGTTTGGCGATAAGTGGACGTTCCCCATTTTTGATCAAAATAGTTTTCATTCCTCCCTAAGAACATAACTGTAGTGTTTCAAGTCAATTGATTAAAAGACAAAAAAGTTTTCTATTCAACGTTTCAAGTTTCGCTATAAGTGCGTGTAGCCATGCCCACGTTTGGTCAAAATAGTTTTCATTCCTCCCTAAGAACATAACTGTAAAGTTTCAAGTCAATTGGTTAAAAAACAAAACAGTTTTCCATACAACGGTTCAAGTTTCGGTATAAGTGTGCGTAGCCATGCCCACGTTTGGTCAAAATAGTTTTCATTCCTCCCTAAGAACATAACTGTAAAGTTTCAAGTCAATCGGTAAAAAAACAAAAAAAGTTTTCCATACAACCGTTAAAGTTTCGCTATAAGTGGGCGTGGCTACGCCCACTTTTGGTCAAAATAGTTTTCATTCCTCCGTTAGAACATAACTATAAAATTTCAAGTCAAGTCAAAACCAGTAAGGACGCTATCTTCAGCAAGGCTGAAGCTATTATACTTTTCACGTTGTGTCACTAAAAAACTAAATGAATTGTTTTTATGCCTCCCTAACAACATAACTGTAAGGTTTCAAGTCAATTGGTTAAAAAACAAAAAAGTTTTCCATACAACGGTTCAAGTTTTGCGATAAGTGGGCGTAGCCATGCCCACTTTTGGTCTAAATAGTTTTCATTCCTCCCTAAGAACATAACTGTAAAGTTTCAAGTGAATTGGTTAAAAAACAAAAAAGTTTTCCATACAACGGGTCAACTTTCGCTATAAATGGGCGTGGCTACGCCTACTTTTGGTCAAAATAGTTTTCATTCCTCCCTAAGAACATAACTGAAAGGTTTCAGGTCAATTGGTTAAAAAACAAAAAAGATTTCCATACAACGGGTCAATTTTCACTATAAAGGGCGTGGCCACGCCCAGTTTTGGTCAACATAGTTTTCATTCCTCCCTAAGAACATAACTGTAAAGTTTCAAGTCAATTGGTTAAAAAACAAAAAAGTTTTTCATACAACAAGTAAATTTTCGCTATAAGTGGGCGTGGCTTCGCCCACTTTTGGTCAAAATAGTGTTCATTCCTCCCTAAGAACATAACTGTAAAGTTTCGAGTCAATTGATTAAAAAACAAAAAAGTTTTCCATACAAAGGGTAAATTTTCGCAATAAAAAAGGCGTGGCCACGCCCACTTTTGGTCAAAATAGTTTTCATTCCTCCCTAAGAACATAACTTTAAAATTTCAAGTCAATTGGTTAAAAAACAAAAAAGTTTTCCATACAACGGGTCAATTTTCTATAAGTGGGCGTGGTTACGCCCACTTTTGGTCGAAATAGTTTTAATGCCTCCCTAAGAACATAACTACGAAGTTTCAAGTCAATTGGTTGAAAAACAAAAAAGTTGTCCATACAACGACGTGAATCTTGCTTCTCTTCCTCTTCTTCATTTTGTATGGGAGCTACCAGTTCCAGTAGTCTGATCTCAATGAAACTTTCAGGCATGTAGTCGGACTATGTAGAACAACTACTGTTAAAATTTCAGCACTCTATCATACAAAACAAAAAAGTTTTCCATACAACGATTCAAGTTTTGTTCATTTTTATACTTTTCACGTGTGTGAAATAGTATAAGAACTTTGTGCTGAAGTTTGTAACACACAGAAATATTCACTTGCGACTATATAAAGTATATATATTCTTGATCAGGACGACAAGACGAGTTGATTTAGCCATGTCCGTCTGTCCGTCTGACCGTCTGTCTGTCTGTCTGTATATATACAATCTCCGCCCACAGTTTTCAAGATATCAAGCTGAAATTTCGCACAGAGACTTTTTATTTGTGCGATCAACTCATTTGTCGGATCCAGCCATATCGGATCACTGGAACTGGTAGCCCTAATACGAAAAGAAGAAGAAAAGTGAACAAAACTTGAATCGTTGTATGGAAAACTTTTTTGTTTTGTATGATAGAGTGCTGAAATTTTAAACATAGTAGTTCTACATAGTCCGACTACATGCCTGAAAGTTTCATTGAGATTGGACATCTGGAACTGGTAGCTCCCATACAAAATGAAGTAGAGGAAGAGAAGCAATATTCACGTCGTTGTATGGACAACTTTTTTGTTTTTCAACCAATTGACTTGAAACTTCGTAGTTATGTTCTTGGGGAGGCATAAGAACTATTTTGACCAAAATTGGGCGTAGCCACGCCCACTTATAGAAAATTGACACGTTGTATGGAAAACTTTTTTGTTTTTGAACCAATTGACTTGAAACTTTACAGTTATGTTCTTTGGGAGGAATGAAAACTATTTTGACCAAAAGTAGGCGTAGCCACGCCCACTTATAGCGAAAATTGACCCGTTGTATGGAAAACTTTTTTGTTTTTTAACCAATTGACTTGAAATTTTAAAGTTATGTTTTTAGGGAGGAATGAAAACTATTTTGACCAAAAGTGGGCGTGGCCACGCCTTTTTTATAGCGAAAATTTACCCTTTGTATGGAAAAGTTCTTTGTTTTTTAACCAATTGACTGGAAACTTTACAGTTATGTTCTTAGGGAGGACCAAAAGTAGGCGAAGCCACGCTCTTTTATAGCGAAAATTTACCTGTTGTATGAAAAACTTTTTTGTTTTTTTACCAATTGACTTGAAACTTTACAGTTATGTTCTTCGGGAGGAATGAAAACTATTTTGACCAAAACTGGGCGTGGCCACGCCCTTTTCTAGTGAAAATTGACCCGTTGTATGCAAACCTTTTTTGTTTTTAAACCAATTCACTTGAAACTTTACAGTTATGATCTTAGGGAGGATTGAAAACCAATTCGACCAAAAGTGGGCATGGCTACGCCCACTTATACCGAAACTTGAACCGTTGTATGGAAAACTGTTTTGTTTTTTAACCAATTGACTTGAAACATTACAGTTATGTTCTTAGGGGGGAATGAAAACTATTTTGACCAAAAGTAGGCGTAGCCACGCCCATTTATAGCGAAAATTGACCCGTTGTATGGAAAACATTATTGTTTTTTAACCAATTCACTTGAAACTTTACAGTTATGTTCTTAGGGAGGAATGAAAACTATTTAGACCAAAAGTAGGCATAGCTACGCCCACTTATACCGAAACTTGAACCGTTGTATGGAAAACTGTTTTGTTTTTTAACCAATTGACTTGAAACCTTACAATTATGTTGTTAGGGAGGCATGGAAACTATTCATTTAGTTTTTTAGTGACACAACGTAAAAAGTATTATAGCTTCAGCCTTGCTGAAGATAGCGTCCTAGCGTTAGGGAGGAATGAAAACTATTTTGACCAAAAGTAGGCGAAGCCACCCCCTTTTATAGCGAAAATTTACCTGTTGTATGAAAAACTTTTTTGTTTTTTAACCAATTGACTTGAAACTTTACAGTTATGTTCTTAGGGAGGAATGAAAACTATTTTGACCAAAACTGGGCGTGGCCACGCCCTTTTACAGTGAAAATTGACCTGTTGTATGGAAACCTTTTTTGGTTTTTAGCCAATTGACTTGAAACTTTACAGTTATGTTCTTAGGGAGGAATGAAAACTATTTCGACCAAAAGTGGGCATGGCTGCGCCCACTTATACCGAAACTTGAACCGTTGTATGGAAAACTGTTTTGTTTTTTAACCAATTGACTTGAAACATTACAGTTATGTTCTTAGGGGGGAATGAAAACTATTTTGACCAAAAGTAGGCGTAGCCACGCCCACTTATACCGAAACTTGAACCGTTGTATGGAAAGCTTTTTTGTTTTTTAACCAATTGACTTGAAACTTTACAGTTATGTTCTTAGGGAGGAATGAAAACTATTTAGACCAAAAGTAGGCATAGCTACGCCCACTTATACCGAAACTTGAACCGTTGTATGGTAAACTTTTTGGTTTTTAGCCAATTGACTTGAAACTTTACAGTTATGTTCTTAGGGAGGAATGAAAATTATTTTGACCAAAAATGGGCATGGCTACGCCCACTTATCGCAAAACTTGAA
Source organism: Phortica okadai (assembly GCA_034638295.1). Taxonomy (NCBI): domain Eukaryota; kingdom Metazoa; phylum Arthropoda; class Insecta; order Diptera; family Drosophilidae; genus Phortica; species Phortica okadai. The sequence goes on along the minus strand of CM067851.1, from coordinate 23,310,503 downwards.
CCGTTGTATGGAAAACTTTTTTGTTTTTTAACCAATTGACTTGAAACCTTACAGTTATGTTGTTAGGGAGGCATGAAAACTGTTCATTTAGTTTTTTAGTGACACAACGTGAAAAGTATTATAGCTTCAGCCTTGCTGAAGATAGCGTCCGTACTGGTTCTTCTTCTTTTCGTATGGGGGCTACCAGTTCCAGTGGTCCGATATGGCTGGATCCGACAAATGAGTTGTCTGCACGAATAAGAAGTCTCTGTGCAAAATTTCAGCTCGATATCTTTAAAACTGTGGGAGGAGATTGTATACACAGTACCTCACAGCTTAAATGGAACACCCATCATCAAAAATGTCACTTTTTCATACAAAACAGGCAAGTATAAAGTTACACCTTTTGGGTTGGGTGTGTAAGTCTCCACACGATGTTTGAATCGATTTCTTTTCATAATAGATGGTTAATACAATATTTAAACTTAATATTAAACACAAAATATGAGGTAAAATTTTTAAAATTTGTGTCACAGAGAAGGATTTTCATGATAAACAACGAAAATCCCATACAAAATGTATGAAACTGCTTTCTTTGGCGTTTGGTAACAAAATCACCCAAAAAAAAAAAAAAAATGCGGATCGGAATCAATGGTAACATGAATAAGGATAGTTGTTAAGTACAAGAATTACCAGTCGGAGTATTAAATTTGAAAAAAACGATCAAAAACATAGTTTTTTTGTAAAGTGTTCCAAATAAGGTGTGACTCCTTTTTTTTTTTTGACTATTTGTGGTTTTCATGTCATAACTCGGTTAAAAATTCACTTTTCAAATAAACTGTGACACTATTTATAAGCTAAAACATCAATCTAAAAAACTGCGTTTATACTTTTTCGATAACTTTTTTCATTTAGAAGTTACAGTCACTTAAATTTCAAACCTATGGGTGTTCCATTTAAGCTGTGAGGTATTGTATATAGACAGACGGACAGACGGACATGGCTAAATCAACTCGTCTTGTCGTCCTGATCAAGAATATATATACTTTATATAGTCGCAAGTGAATATTTCTGTGTGTTACAAACTTCAGCACAAAGTTATTATACTATTTCACATACGTGAAAAGTATAAAAACATGGTTCCTTTTCAAAATGTTCAATACTAATTTTTATGCATAGATTTAAAAAAAATCAAAAATAATCCATTGAAACGCTCTTTTTTAGTGAACGTTACCATAAACTAACTAAAAGAAACCAAACCAGTAAGGACGCTATCTTCAGCAAGGCTGAAGCTATAATACTTTTCACGTTGTGTCACTATAAAAAACCAGTAAGGACGCTAGCTTCAGCAAGGCTGAAGCTATAATACTATTCACGTTGTGTCACTAAAAATAAACCAGTAAGGATTGGAGACGACAGAAAATCGACTCCGACATACCCTGTACCTTCAATTAGTAACGACTGTTTGAAGGCGTGGCCCCGCCCACTTTTTCATCAAAATAGATTTCATTTCCATTTAATATCACACATACCATTTTTTACACTTTTAGACCAATTGGTTCCAGAGATACAACGTTTTTGTATTTGTGGGCGTGGCAACGCCCATTTTGTAATTGAATCATGTTATATTCAATTCCAATAGCATATATGCAAAATTTCATTCTTGTAGGTTTTATAGTTCTTGAGATATAAGCGTTTCAAGTTTTTACTATATGGGGGGCGTGGCCACGCCCATTTTTTTATTCTATCCTCTTGGGGTTTGAGTCAGCTATATACACACCAAATTTGGTGTATCTCAAAAGACAACCCAGAAAATACGACTTTTGTAAGTTTTTACCCGAGGTTACTCCAGTCATTTGCCCCTCACCCCTAAACGAAGTTAAAAAGGGGGAAAACAAAATAAACTTGATCTGCTTAAGAAATGACAGAATCGAAGTGCGAAGAGCTTTTGGTTCTATTTATTATAGTTTCCGAGATCTAGGCGTTCATACAGACGGACAGACGGACATGGCTATATCAACTCGTCTCATCGAGCTGATCAAGAAAGTATATATTTGCATAGTCGGAGATGTCTCCTTCTGGGTGTTACATACATTGTCGATGCGCACAAAACTAATATACCCTTGTACCATAAGGTACAGGGTATAAAAAAAACAAAGTTAATATACTATTTCACATACGTGAAAAGTATATAATGTAAATGGGTTTTACTATGTTCTATATACCTATATATATCTATATATATATATGACTCATTTCCACACCACCTATGAGGTAGAGTCTATGGCGCGTTTTTTTTATCGTGGTTCCCCTGTAGGCCTAATCCACATGCATAATAATAATAGAAATAACATTTGGTTTATATAACTTAAACGGATCACATTGGTCAATCAAATTGAATAAATAATAAAGTTATAATACTGTATTTATACGTGAAGAGTATAATAAAAGCTGTCATGAAGAACAGCCGATCGCCTTAACGTCTCAGTTGTTTTATTTGATTGAATCATTCGATATAAAGGATAAATACAATTAATGGTATCAACATTAAAATTGACAGCATTTCTTTTTTGTACATTTCTGTACACATTCATCATTAAATTTATTTTGTTTTTCACAAAATTACGCTCAACTATTCAGTTATTTTTTTTTTTTTTGTGGACTGAACGGAGCTTGTGCTTTCAATGGAGGCCAAGTACCTTGGAGTAATCCTCGACTCTAAACTCTCCTGGAGGAGGAACTCGGAGGAGAGGATGAAAAAGGCACTACAGGCCTTTTTTGTATGCAAAAAGACTTTCGGTAAAGGATGGGGACTGCAACCGTATATCATTCATTAGTTTTACACAGCAGTCGTCAGACCTGTACTTACTTATGGAGCGCTGGTTTGGTGGGAGGCGGGTCACACCAACTCCCATCTAAACAACCTCCGTAAGGTACAAAGACTCGCTTGCCTGGGAGTAACAGGATGCATTCGTTCTACCCCCCTGGCAGCGCTTGATGTGATGTTGAATCTGGAACCAATTTGAGTCTCCCTCAAACACGTGGCAGCAAGAAGTGCAGTCAGGCTGCTAGCCCAGGGCATTCTTAAGCCTTGTGTTGCGGGCCACAGTACCATCCTACGCTCAGTAGGAACCTCTGTGGCAGATGAGAACGACTACTGGGTTTCAGATCTCAAATGGGAAGACGAATTTACTGTCGAATTTCCTAATAGAGCAGATTGGCAACTCGAAACTCCCGTGAGGCAGAACGAGCTGTCAATCTATACAGACGGCTCGAAGACGAAGGAAGGAACTGGATCGGGGGTCTACTCTGATGACCCTTCGGTTCAACTCTCCTTTCGTCTTCCTGGCTATTGTAGCGTGTTCCAAGCGGAGATCTACGCCGTTTGGCAGGCGGCTAAATTGATACACACCTTGAGTGAGAGACCGAGGAACGTATCGATCTACGTCGACAGCCAAGCAGCGCTTAAAGCTCTCTCGTCGAATACGGTAAAGAGTAAACTCATCCGGGACACGGTTTTGGCACTGAACCGGTGTCAACCGCACTCAATCAGACTGGTCTGGGTACCGGGTCACATGGGTGTCCCTGGTAACGAGGCGGCTGACGAGTGCGCTAGATCCGGTTCGACGTTAGCAACAAGTCTCGTGGTGAAAGATATTAAAAGGCCAATCCAGTACGTCCTATCGAAACTTAACAGTACCATGAGGACTGTGGCTGCCGAACACTGGACAGCAGTACTGGGCTGCGAGGTTTCCAAGGCATTATGGCCAAGATACAATTCGAAGCGCACTTCCGAGCTCCTACACTTAACAAAGAACAGGATAAGGATGTTGACAGGAGTCTTAACGGGACACTGCTACATTGGGCGTATGGCCCAACGGTACGGCGTATCCCAGCAAGACTACTGTCGTAGCTGCGAAAACGAAGAAGAGATTGAGAGTGTCCAACACCTTCTCTGCGACTGCCCTGCACTTCTGAGGAGGAGAACCCAATTTTTGGGAAGACCCTTCCTTGACGAACTGGGCAGTCAGCGAACGCGCACCTGGAGGACCTGGCACTCTTCCTGGATTCCACTGGGTGGTTCCGCGGGCTGACGAAGCCCAATGGGACTGGCCATTAGAACCAGGAAAAACGGTATGACCCTTCTCCCATCCATTATCCCAGCAACCCTACCCAATCCCATCTATCCCTCCAGTATATAAATCAGGCAACACAATGGACCTAATGGTCACTGGGTGCTCTCGACTTCTGTTGAGCTGCCTGTTCAACCTAACCTAACCTATTCAGTTATTTTGATTTGATTGAATCATTCGATATAAAGAATAAATATGATTATTGTTATGAACATTAAAATTGGCAACATCTCTTTTTTGTACATTTCTGTACATATTCATTTAATTCATTTTGTTTTTCACAAAATTACGCTCCTCTATTCAGTTATTTTGAATCATTCGATATAAAGGTTAAATAAAATTAATGTTGTGAACATTAAAAGTGGCAGCATCTCTTATTGTACATTTCGGTACACATTCATCATTATCATTAAATTTATTTTGTTTTTCACAAAATTACGCTGAACTATCTAGTTGTTTTGATGTGATTGAATCATTCGATATAAAGAATAAATACGATTAATGTTATGAAAATCTTAATAGATAGCACCTCTTTTTGAACATTTCTGTACATTTTCATCAAATTTATTTTGTTTTTCACAAAATTACTCATGTGCTTGTTCTCTCTGGCATAAACGATGTAAATTTCTTAATTTTTAAAATTAAAATAATCGACGGAATTTTTAATTTGTAAAATAAACAACAAAATAAATAATAACTGTAATAATAATAATACTTTATTTTGAACTTACAAACGAATTCTTAGCACTATGCCATCATGATCGCTGTAGGCAGTCTCATAAGTCAACGCTAATGTCCGTTGCTGATCCAAATTTGAGAAAACCCAATCAATTGCTGTATTTTGTTTTGTGGTAGCAGTATTGTCCAGCATTGAAACAATACCTGTTTGGCGAAATTGAGTTTCCAAATCATCCAATCTTGTTGCTCTACAAATGTTGAAATCTCCAATTAAAATAATGTGTGCCGCATCAGTTCTGCCAAGTCCTGTTCTATTATTGCTCTGAAATCCGCCAGAGGATATGAGGGATTTCTGTACAACACCACTAGTGTAATACCTAATCTTTGAATGGCTAATAGCTGATACACATGACCGGGCTCATTTATACTCCTCCTGATTGATTCAGAAAAACTTCCCGTTAAATATTGTTTACAATTAACAATAAGCCCATTTGGTCGACATCGAGTCATTGAGACTGCTGCATCTATTCGTCCAACAATGTCAAAACCTTCAATAGGAAATTGTTCATTTTCAAAGGACCATGTTTCGACAATGCATATTATATCCGCCGAACATATTATTTGATCCTTTCTGATGTTGTCAATGTGCCTGTGCAAACTTCGAACGTTTTGATAATATATTTTAAGGCAGTTTGTTGATTCGTGGAACATAAATCCAAAATGTATGTCTAATAATTTTCTGGTTCTTAATTTAAATAGTTGGTTCCTTACCAAGTCTCTATCGCTGAATGGTTTTGGAGGTGTGAATTTTCCAATTATGTAGAGTCCGGACGCATTTGTGGCTCTGCTACATGCGACATATATAGCTGCTCTGCTCATTCCTTTTTTTAGGTGGACTGCTACCTGATTGTATGTTCCACCTTGACTTTTGTGTATGGTGATAGCTTCAGCAGGAACAACAGGAAACTGCTTTCGCTCAACCGACATTTGATCATTTCTTTTATACTGAAAAGAACGGATTGCTTTTGTAACTGGAGTCCAAGTTTCCTCATTTGGATGCGGCTTCTTAGAGCGCTCTATTGTTCCAACGATATTTCAGCGAATTTGATCCAGAGCGTTGTCACAATTCTTTGTGATCCAATTTCTTGATGGTCAATTTGCATAAGCTGTCCCGTTGCTCCATTGACCAAACCATCACTGGTATTAATATTATCTGCAAGCATATATTTGGCTGTCGTTTTCAATAACAATTTATAACACATTCCCTGTGTTTCGGTACTTTTAAAACTTTTTACTGATTCCAAAATGTTTGCCTTACTAGTTCCACTCAAAGTATTTGCTTTAATGGAATCGTGTGCTGTCGAAATATATTCCTCAGTGCGTATCTGAGCTAGCTTGATGCTATTATAATTGCTGACATCCTCACCCGAGAAAAAGAGGTGAATTGCTGAGCTTGGAACCTCATTTACACGCACTTGTCTGCCTTTTATAAGATTAATATCTTCCGTAGTCATAATCCCTTCTGGCAGCAAATGAATGATCATCCCGTTGACGCATTATCTCCGTAAGCTCATAAAATTTGAACAAGTCCCAGAGCGGTGTGCCTGTTATAGCACTATATTGTTCATTGGGGTTAGCAGCAAATACCCATCTATCGCGTACCGGTGATAGTTGTTTTAAATCTCCGAATAATATAATTGAAATTCCTCCGAAAAATTGCTGAGTTCTGAATATTTGTTTTAAGCGGGCATCCAAAAATCCAAAAATTTTTGCTCCAACCATAGATATTTCATCAATTATAATCAATTGAAGATCAATAAGCTTTGTATGAATTGTATTTACAACGTCGCTACTCAGTGAGCGCAGTTCACTAGCCGACTGGTTCATTGGCAGAGAAAAGATTAAATGTAAGGTAAGGCCGCCAATTCCAAAAGCAGCTTTTCCGGTGGGCGCACATAGCAGCACTTTTGCTGTTTCCGGATTACTTCCTGCTACAGAGTTTGCACGCAAGGTTAACGTTTGGTAAATTGTTGAGATCAAACGGCTTTTTCCAACCCTAGCGCCGCCACCAACATACTCATAGAATCTCTCTTTTTTTTATACTTTTCACGTATGTGAAATAGTATAATAACTTTGTGCTAAAGTTTGTAACAGATCGAAATATTCATTTCCGACTATATAAAGTATATATATGTAAAGTAGAGTACGACTGGTGTGAAAGGGTCACACTGGCGCTAACAGCTGGAGTAGAAGAAGAAGAGTAAGTCTAGAAGCTGATCGAAGAAGTAGAGTTGATTCAAAAAGCAGTCGCAGTTAAGTCGTGAAAAAGAGCAGTCGAGAAAAAGAAGAGTCGTCGTCAAGTTGAAAGTCGTGGTTAAACTGAAAGTTTCAATCAAAACCGAGAAGAACTATTTATATATTAAGCGGAAAAGAACTATTTTTGTAATCAAACCAACTTATAATATCTACCTATTTCATTATATTACTCAATAAATATAATCACATTTTACATTTGGGGGCTCAACCGTTTGCCTGAGAAATATCAATTTCATAACTTGTGAAATAGAGCGAAAGTAGAAAGAAAGAAGAAAGACAGTGAACAATGAAACCCATGTCTGGTTCGGCAGAGAAAAAAGGACAAAGGTATGATACAAGAGTGCAAACAGCAAAAAGTGCAGAGAAGAAAGCGAATATAAAAACTGGTGAGGCCGTTGTGACTAAGAGCAGTGAAGAAATTGATTTCGTGAAGATGGAACAAAGAATTGAAGAAACCGCTTCAACTTTAAAAAGCATAGTTGACTTATTAACATTACAACATGAAACAAACAATATAAGAAATGCTCAACCAAAAATAGCGGTGGAAAATTTTGCGAAGATTATATGCGACTTTGATGGGGAAACCGTACCGGTCGAAAATTGGTTCTCCAACTTCGAGCAAAATGCGAGCGCGTATGAACTGAACGAGAAACAAAAATATGTACAAGCACGTGGTAAAATGACAAAGACGGCACAACTTTTCCTGGAATCTGTGTCTGTAAGCACATATGCAGAATTAAAAGAAATCCTAGTTGAGGAATTTCAATCGGTGCTAGAAAGTGCACAGGTACATAAAATGTTGCGCGATAGAAAGAAGAAAGAGGATGAAAGCTTTCATGAATATATTTTGCACATGAGGAAGATTGCTGCGCTGGGCAATGTTGAAGAAAAATCAGTGATTCGATACATAGTGGATGGATTAAATATTAAGATTGTCTATAAATATAATATGTATCATTGCAAAACATATAAAGAGCTTCACGAGCAGAATAAGATGTACGAACGAGTAAGTGAAACCGAACAACAAAGTAACGAGTACAATGCCGCCAAAAATAATGTGCCCAGTGGAAAAATTATTCGTTGTTTTAATTGTGGATCAGCTGATCACCGACGAGAAAATTGCAAGTCTGAAACAAAGTGTTTCAAATGCAATGGCAACGGGCACATATCAAAACACTGCCCAAAGAATGCTGCAAAAGTAGAAATCGTTAAAAATATAACACGATTTAAAGCGATCGTCGTGAATAATAAAGAAGTTTCGTGTTTAGTGGACACTGGTTCAGATGTGACAATTATGAAAGAGGCAATCTATAAAAAGCTGAAGATAGATGATTTGCAAAAGTGTCACTCTGTGCTGTCTGGTCTAGGCAATTTGAAAACGTTCCCGATAGGCGCTTTCATTGGGACTGTTCGAGTAGACAATGTGGAGACGGAGCAAAAGTTCATCGTAGTAGCTGACGACAAGATTCATCATGATGCATTGCTCGGATTTGACTTCGCTTCAAAGTTTTGCCTTACATTAGATGAAAGTGGGTATAAATTTTCTAAGTTGACGACGCAGACAAGTTGCCCTGAGATAAATCAGCTAAGTATATACAATATTATTGAAGACAAAACTGATATTCACGTACCTCAGCAGTGGAAACCAGTAATCGAAACGTTGATGAAGAGTTATAAGCCGACTAAAGCCGCCATAGAGAGTCCGGTAATGCTGAAAATCATTCCTGATGGTCAAATTAAGCCATTTCATCAGCAACCAAGTCGCCACCCCCCAGTAGAACTTGCAGCTGTAAAAGATCAAGTCGACGAATGGCTTAAGGATAATGTCGTTCGCAAATCTACATCGAACTTTGCCAGTAGAGTGGTTGTAGTTAAAAAGAAAAGTGGCGCCTACAGAATATGTGTTGATTTTAGACAGCTTAACAAAATGGTGCTGAAAGACTGCTTCCCAGTGCCAATGATGGAAGATGTGTTGGAAAAACTCCAAGCAGCAAAGGTGTTTGTAGTGATGGATTTGGAAAATAGTTTCTTTCACGTGCCGATTGAAGAATCCAGCCGAAAATACACCGCGTTTATAACTAAAGAGGGACTGTATGAGTTTAACAAAGCACCATTTGGATTCTGCAACTCTCCAGCTGCCTTTATTCGTTTTGTTAACTGCGTGTTTCAAAAGTTGATAGTGCAAGATGTTATGCAGCTTTATATGGACGATATTATAATTTACGCACAAACAACTGACGAATGCATACAGAAATTGAAGATGGTTCTAACAGAAGCTGAGAAATACAATTTACGCATCAATTGGAAAAAGTGTTACTTCCTGGAAAAGAAAATTAATTTCTTAGGGCACACTATTGAAGACGGAAAAATCTGGCCAGGTCAAGAGAAAACCAATGCAGTAAGACAGTTTGCATCACCAAAAAATATTAAAGCAGTTCAGTCGTTTCTGGGCTTAACAGGATTTTTCAGAAAGTTTATTAAAGAATATGCACATATCGCTCGCCCGTTAACAAATTTATTAAAAAAAGATGTTGATTTTAAATTCGAAGCTACAGAACTGAACGCGATGAACATTTTAAAGAAGATGTTAACACAAGAACCAGTGCTACGAATTTATTGCAGAGACGCACCTACTGAGTTACATACAGATGCTTCAAAAGAAGGTTTCGGCGCTACACTGCTCCAAAAGTTCGATAGTCAGTATTATCCTGTGTTTTTTTGGAGCAAGAAGACATCATCGAGTGATGCCAAACGCCACAGCTACATTTTAGAGGTTAAAGCTGCTTACCTCGCAGTTGAAAAGTTTCGACATTACTTGCTCGGAGTGAAATTTAAGTTGGTAACAGATTGCATAGCGTTTTCGCAGACTATGAAGAAGAAAGATGTCCCACGTGAGGTAGCGCAATGGATTTTGCATCTTCAAGATTTTGACTTTGAAATTGAACATCGAGCAGGAAACAGAATGAAACATGTCGATTGCCTTAGCCGATACCCTGTGGACGTACTTTTTGTAACAACAGATATATCAGCACGACTTAAGATTGCCCAACAGAAAGATAGCTACATTGAAGCCATAAAGGAAATTCTCAAGAGTCACCCATACGAAGATTTTAAACTAAAAGGGAGCATTGTTTACAAAAACGTCAATGGTAATGATTTGATAGTTGTCCCAAAGTCGATGGAGCGCGAGATAATAAGCGAAACGCATCGAGTTGGGCATTATGCTGCGCAAAAAACAGTACACGCTTTACAACAACAGTTTTGGATCCCGCATGTAGAAAGTAAAGTCACGCAAGTCATTAATGCATGTATCAGCTGTATTATCCACAACAAGAAGTTGGGAAAACAAGAGAGAGGGTCAACTATATTGCATTGAAAAAGGAGACAAGCCGCTTCATACGCTGCACATAGACCATTTGGGGCCTATGGATTGTACTGCCAAGCAATATAAGTACATATTTGCGATGGTCGATGCCTTTTCAAAGTTCGTGTGGCTGTTCACTACAAAAACTACAGGAAGCGACGAAGTCATAAAAAAGCTGGAAGAATGGTCAAACGTTTTTGGACACCCAACCCGCATTGTAAGCGATAGAGGAGCTGCGTTTACATCTACATCGTTTCAAGAATACGTCAAGTCGAACGCTATAGATCATATATGGACAACAACCGGTGTTGCAAGAGGCAACGGTCAGATAGAACGCGTGAATAGATCAATCTTATCGATTATATGCAAGCTGTCAGATGACGACTCGTCGAAATGGTACAGATTCGTACCGCAAGTTCAAAGAGCGATAAACTCTCACATTCATTGCTCCACGAAGAGGTCGCCGTTCGAGTTGATGTTTGGAGTTAAAATGCAGAACAAAACCAGCGATAAAATCATAAATTTGTTGGAAGAAGAAATAATTACAGATTTTGACAAAGAAAGACAGAATATGCGCGAAGAAGCCAAGAATCGCATTATCGATGCACAAAAAGTGTACAAAGCAAGTTACGATAGAAAACGCAAAAGCAGCCTAGGGTATAAAGAAGGTGACTTGGTAGCCATCAAGCGCACACAATTCGTCGCGGGAAAAAAATTAGCAAGCCCTTATTATGGTCCGTACGAGGTCGTGAAAGTTAAGCGGAACAGCAGGTATGACGTCAGAAAGGCAGCCGAAGGAGAAGGACCAGCAATTACGTCTACGAGTGCCGACTTTATGAAGCTGTGGAAATACGTCGAATCAAATGAAGACTTGTTATCGTCTGGGTCAGACTCAGATGATCAGGATGGCCGAATGTAAAGTAGAGTACGACTGGTGTGAAAGGGTCACACTGGCGCTAACAGCTGGAGTAGAAGAAGAAGAGTAAGTCTAGAAGCTGATCGAAGAAGTAGAGTTGATTCAAAAAGCAGTCGCAGTTAAGTCGTGAAAAAGAGCAGTCGAGAAAAAGAAGAGTCGTCGTCAAGTTGAAAGTCGTGGTTAAACTGAAAGTTTCAATCAAAACCGAGAAGAACTATTTATATATTAAGCGGAAAAGAACTATTTTTGTAATCAAACCAACTTATAATATCTACCTATTTCATTATATTACTCAATAAATATAATCACATTTTACATATATTCTTGATCAGGACGACAAGACGAGTTGATTTAGCCATGTCCGTCTGTCCGTCCGTCTGTCTGTATATATACAATCTCCTCCCACAGTTTTGAAGATATCGAGCTGAAATTTTGCACAGAGACTTCTTATTTGTGCGATCAACTCATTTGTCGGATCCAGCCATATCGGACCACTGGAATTGGTAGCCCCCATACGAAAAGAAGAAGAAAAGTGAACAAAACTTGAATTGTTGTATGGAAAACTTTTTTATTTTGTATGATAGAGTGCTAAACTTTTAAACATAGTAGTTCTACATAGTCCGACTACATGCCTGAAAGTTTCATTGAGATTGGACAACTGGAACTGGTAGCTCCCATACAAAATGAAGAAGAGGAAGAGAAGCAATATTCACGGCGTTGTATGGAAAATTTTTTGTTTTTTAACCAATTGACTTAAAACCTTACAGTTATGTTCTTAGGGACGAATGAAAACTATTTTGATCAAAAGTGGGCATGCCTACGGCCACCTATTGCTAAACTTGACCCGTTGTATGGAAAACTTTTTTGTTTTTTAACCAATTGACTTGAAACTTTACAGTTATGTTCTCAGTGAGGAATGAAAACTATTTTGATCAAAAGTGGGCATGCCTACGGCCACCTATTGCTAAACTTGACCCGTTGTATGGAAAACTTTTTTGTTTTTTAACCAATTGACTTGAAACCTTACAGTTATGTTCTTAAAGGAATGAAAACTGTTTTGATCAAAAGTGGGCATGCCTACGGCCACTTATAGCTAAACTTGACCCGTTGTATGGAAAACTTTTTTGTTTTTTAACCAATTGACTTTAAACCTTACAATTATGTTCTTAGGGAAGAATGAAAACTATTTTCATCAAAAATGGGCATGGCTACGCCCAATTATCGCAAAACTGGAACCGTTGCATGGAAAACTTTTTTGTTTTTTAACCAATTGACTTGAAACCGTACAGTTATGTTGTTAGGGAGGCATGAAAAATATTCATTTAGTTTTTTAGTGACACAACGTGAAAAGTATTAAAGCTTCAGCCTTGCTGAATATAGCGTCGTTACTGGTTTTTCTTTATGTTATGTTGAACATGTGCAAAATATTCTCGTTGTTTTTTGTTTAATGATCGAACCATATTTAAAAGTTCGTCTTCGTCAACTAACGGTGGCAGTTTAATAAGCCGCACTTCTTCACCAGTTGTTTCCTGAATGTTTTCATCATTATTTACATCCTGGAAAATGTTTATATTATCTTCAATTTCTGGCACTGCAAGAGCTCTAAATTCCTCATCCAATAATTGAGATGCTGTGGTATCATCAAGTTGTCTATCCGCATTGCTTTCGTTTTGAATATTTTCCATAACTTGCTCCAGTTCACGATCTGCAAAAACATTGTATTTTTTCCAATTTTCCTCTATTTCATCTTTGTGCAAGATGCAAAGTTGTTCAACATTACTGTCTATTAACTCCGATTGTTCATTACTCCAGTGATAAAATAGCATTAACATTTCTCTAAGATAATCCATGCGAGATGTTTCTGAACGGAATCTTCTCCATCTTAAAATTAGTGGTTGCTTCCTTTTTTGCAAAAATTCACTATTATCTTTCAATTGTAATAAACGCTCATTGTTGCTTACATCTTCATTCTCATTTTCTGTTTCTTGATAATCCTCATTTGTTTGCACATTTGTTTTCTTTTTTAAAAACTTAAATAGGGCTGCAAAATCTGCTAGACAAAGTTCTTCCAATTCATCAGGTCTTTGCACGTAGTGGTCGAGCAAATTGGCAACAAAGATATCTGTGGAATTTTTAGGTAAAGCTGCCAAATAGTTTTTCGATTTAACCATTCTCACTCTTTGTTCAGGATGGGCTGTGTTAACAAAAATCTCTCCATGACTAGCTTCCGACAGATGCAATCCTAAAATATTATAAACAGCCTCTTGAGCTGAAATTTCGTTGCCTATATGCTGCAACTTCTGTTGCCTATATGCTGCAACTTCTGTTTGACTGTAACGTTGTCTCTGTTTATTTCTTCCATTGCTTCTCTTAAAAGTCGAGAAACTCCTCTATTTGACTTGTTGATGTAGTTGATTATATAACTACAGCAGGCATATGCATCTAAAATGAATTAAATATCCATATTAGCTCGGTGATGACCTAAAATATCCTTATTGTATGCATTCAACATTCGGTCTGATAGTTTTCGCTTTAAAAATATTTGTGGTTTCTTTAAATTTGAACGCAGTGCCAGTTTATATTTTTCGTAATCCGTATTAATGCTTTCATGAGCCAAAAAATTTTAAAAGAATTTATATTATTTATTAAATTCGTATTCTCGGGGCGAAGAAACTGTTGTATTCTTTTGAAAAGCTCTTTATGTTCGGCAACGTTTTCTTCATCTCCAAGGCGAAAAAGCACTTCGGTTCTTGGCATTGGTGGATGCGGCATGTTAAATCGGCAAAACATGTTTCCTCGAAGCTCCCTTTGGCAGCTTCTTCCGTGTCTATGCTGTTGATATGGTATGAACTCCGCAACATCGGGATTATCTCCATCAGTTGTTATAAACTGATCTATGTAGTCTACAACCGCTTCAACATTTTCCATCGTTTCTAGCTTATGTGCATTACTTATCCAGTACATGCCATGTGAGTGTGGGGATCCTCTATGCTGAAACTCAATTCTCCAATAATAATGAGTCACCGTATTATTTCCAAAAATTCCATTTTTAAATAGTTTTAACAGCTGTTGGAATCTATGGTCAAAATACCTAGAACATGTAACTGGATCAGTCCTTATCAAAAACGGTTTCTGCGGCTGATAAGGTGATAAAAAAAAGTGGGAAGTCCGAATTGACGTATCATTGCCAAAACCTTCTTCTTTTCTGCTTCCCAGTGGGCAGGTGATGAACGTAAACCTTTAAGAACATGAAATCTTTCGTCATGTTGTACTAAGTTGGTTACGAAACTTTCATCCATTAGGTTTCTAGCGTTAACATTGCTTGAAAGTGTTTTCTTACGTAGACATATTGATATTGCGCTTTTCAACTTTTGCAGTTCATAATATCTATAAGTAAAAAATAATTTATCCACACGATTACCACACGGCGTAATTCCGAACGTGCAATGCGACTGTATGTAGTATCACAAGCTCTTTTCTTTCCAGAGTATATCGTAGGGTATGAGAGCTCTTCTGCATCGGTATCCATAGTGACATCTACTGGTCTTCCTTTACCAGGAGCTATGCACACACGTTCAATCGACCGATTTTCAATTGGCTCATTTTCTAAAAGCGTCTCCTGTCCTCCTGGATTTAAAATATCATTTTCCTCAGGATCTGTTTCCTGTCTTTCTTCGTTTGGTTCTCCGTTACGTTGATTATTTAAAATTTCCTAAATAATAGTGTCATCTCTCCTATCGGCTACAAATTGCACATGATCCGCATTTCGTGCATCGGCCAACCAATTGTCCGATATTTGAATACCGTGTTTCACATATAGTTCTGTTGTGATTAAATATTGTAGAGCTTCTAATATTTTGGTTGGTCGAATCGTTTCCGTCATAAAACTATGGTCATATTGCAATCTTCTTTTCAAATGCACTTGAATGACGTGACTATCTTCAAATCTACGTGGGAGACTTGTTACTGTTTCAACAACAGATATGAGTATGTTGACAACCGCTCCTCTGATCGAGCACTGCCGTTCATATCCATGCGACGTTATGCGCATGAAAGGGATCCTAGGCGCAATTAAACGCTCTTCTAAGCATGTTAATCCCTTTAAGCACTCAGGAATCTCTGGAAAGTCTAATCCTTCTGAAAGGCAAATTTTCGACAAACGGCCAGCTGATATCGTTCTTTGACATGTTGCGCAAAAGTTATATTTTCTATCCTAACTTGGAAATTTTTCTGCCAAATAAAATGCATTGTTTATCGGTAGGTTTCGGGATTTGAACCGCTGACTTCCAGTTCGCCTGTCATTTGTTCTTCGACTAGACCATCGTCTTGCTTAAATTTATGTGACAACATTGAAGCTTTGATTGTCATAACATAAATTTGGCGTTAAATATTTAACGTTTAGGAAGTTCAATAATTTTAATTTTTTTAATTTTTAATAATTAATGAATATATTTAGTATTAAACAAAAACAATCAAACAAAGACTAGTGATATTCATTTTACTTTGTTTTAAAACAAAAAAGTTTTCCATGCAACGATTCAAGTTTTGTTCACTTTTCTTCATTTTTTAATATGGAAGCTACCAGTTCCAGTTGTCCAATCAAAATGAAACTTTGAGCCATTTAGTGTGACTACTTAAAACAATTATGTTTCAAATTTCAGGTTTCTATCTTACAAAACAAAAAAGTTTTCCATATAATGATTCAATTTTTCGTCTTCTTTTCGTATGGGGGCTACCAATTCCAGTTTTCCACTCTCAATGAAACCTTGCAGCATTAAGTGGGACAACTTAAAACTACTATGTTTGAAATTTCAGCCCTCTATCTTATAAAACAAAAAAGTTTTCCATACAACGATTCAAGTTTTCTTCTTCTTTTCGTATGGGGGCTACCAGTTCCAGTGGTCCGATATGGCTGGATCCGACAAATGAGTTGACTGCACAAATAAAAAGTCTCTGTGCAAAATTTCAGCTCGATATCTTCAAAACTGTGGGAGGAGATTGTATATATACAGACAGACGGACAGACGGACATGGCTAAATCAACTCGTCTTGTCGTCCTGATCAAGAATATATATACTTTATATAGTCGCAAATAAATATTTCTGTATGTTACACACTTCAGCACAAACTTATAATACTATTCACTAACGTGAAGAGTATAAAAAGTAAATGAATAGTTTTCATTCCTCCTTAAGAACGAAAAAGAAGAAAGAAAAAGTTTTAAGTCAATTGGTTAAAAAAAAAAAAAGTTTTCCATACAACGGGTAAAATTTCGCTATAAAAGGGCGTGGCTACGCGCACTTTTGGCCAAAAAAGTTTTCATTCCTCCCTAAGAACATAACTGTAAAGTTCCATATCAATCGGTTAAAAAAACAAAAAAGTTTTCCATACAACGACGTGAATATTGCTTCTCTTCCTCTTCTTCATTTTGTATAAGAGCTACCAGTTCCAGTTGTCCGATCTCAATGAAACTTTCAGCCATGTAGTCAGATTATGTTGAACTACTATGTTTAAAGTTTCAGCACTCTATCCAACAAAACTAAAATGTTTTCCATACAACGATTCAAGTTCTGTTCACTTTTCTTCTTCTTTTCGTATGGGGTCTACCAGTTCCAGTGGTCCGATATGGCTGAATCCGACAAATGAGTTGATCGCACAAATAAAAAGTCTCTGTGCGAAATTACAGCTTGATATCTTGAAAATTGTGGGAGGAGATTGAATATATACAGGCAGACGGACGGACAGACGCCCATGGCTAAATCAACTCGTCTTGTTGCCCTGATCAAAAATATATATACTTTATATAGTCGCAAGTGAATATTTCTGTGTGTTACAAACTTCAGCACAACGTTAATATATTATTTCACATACGTGAAAAGTATAAAAACATGGGTCCTTTAAAAATATTCAATATTAATTTTTATGCATAGATTTAAAAAAAATCAAAAATTATCCATTGAAATGCTCCTTTTTAGTGATTGTAATCATAAACTAACTAAAAGAAACAAAAAAACATGATTCCCTTTAAAAATATTCAATACTAATTTGTATGCATAGATTTAAAAAAAAATCTAAAGTCATCCATTGATATGTACTTTTGTAGTGTATGTAATCATAAACTAACTAAAAGAAAAAACAACCAGTAAGGACGCTATCTTCAGCAAGGCTGAAACTATAATACTTTTCACTTTGTGTCACTATAAAAAAAACTAAATGAATAGTTTTCATGCCTCCCTAACAACATAACTGTAATGTTTCAAGTCAATTCGTTAAAAAACAAAAAAGTTTTCCATACAACGGTTCAAGTTTTGCGATAAGTGGGCGTAGCCATGCCCAATTTTGGTCAAAATAGTTTTCATTCCTCTCTAAGAACATAACTGTAAAGTTTCAAGTCAATTGGTTAAAAAACAAAAAAGTTTTCCGTACAAAGGGTCAAGTTAAGCTATAAGTGGGCGTGGCCATGCCCACTTTTTATCAAAATAGTTTTCATTTCTCGCTAAGAGCATAACTGCAAAGTTTCAAGTCAATTGGTCAAAAAACAAAGAAGTTTTCCATACAACGGGTCAATTTTCGCTATAAGTAGGCGTGGCTACGCCCACTTTTGGTTAAAATAGTTTTCATTCCTCCCTGAGAACATAACTGTAAAGTCTCAAGTCAATTGGTTAAAAAACAAAAAAGTGTTCCATACAAAGGGTCAAGTTAAGCTATAAGTGGGCGTGGCCATGCCCACTTTTGATCAAAATAGTTTTCATTTCTCCCTAAGAGCATAACTGCAAAGTTTCAAGTCAATTGGTTAAAAAACAAAAAAGTTTTCCATACAACGGGTCAATTTTCGCTATAAAAGGGCGTGGCCACGCCCACTTTTTGTCAAAACTGTTTTCATTCCACCCTAAGAACATAACTCTAAAGTTTCAAGTCAATTGGTTAAAAAGCAAAAAAGTTTTCCATACAACGGGTCAATTTTCGCTATAAAAGGGCGTGGCCTCGCCCACTTTTGGTTAAAATAGTTTTCATTCTTCCCTAAGAACATAACTGTAAGGTTTCAAGTCAATTGGTTAAAAAACAAAAAAGTTTTCCATTCAAAGGGTCAAGTTAAGCTATAAGTGGGCGTAGCCATGCCCACTTTTCATCAAAATAGTTTTCATTCCTCCCTTAGAGCATAACTGCAAAGTTTCAAGTCAATTGGTTAAAAACAAAAAAGTTTTCCATACAACGGGTCAATTTTCGCTATAAAAGAGCATGGCCACGCCCACTTTTGGTCAAAATAGTTTTCATTCGTTCCTAAGAACATAACTGTAAGGTTTCAAGTCAATTGGTTAAAAAACAAAAAAGTTTTCCATACAACGGGTAAATTTTCGCTATAAGTGGGCGTGGCTACGCATGGCTACGCCCACTTTTGGTCAAAATAGTTTTCATTCCTCCCTAAGAACATAACTTTAAAATTTCAAGTCAATTGGTTAAGAAACAAAAAAGTTTTCCATACAACGACGTGAATATTCCTTCTCTTCCTCTTCTTCATTTTGTATGGGAGCTACCAGTTCCAGATGTCCAATCTCAATGAAACTTTTAGGCATGTAGTCGGACTATGTAAAATTTCTATGTTTAAAATTTCAGCACTCTATTGTACAAAACAAAAAAGTTTTCCATACAACGATTCAAGTTTTGTTCACTTTTCTTCTTCTTTTCGTATGGGAGCTACCTGTTCCAATAATCCGATCATGCTGGTTTCGACGAATGATTCATCGTTATAAATGCTAACACTCTGTGCAAAGTGTCAGCTCGATAGCTTCAAAACTGAGGGACTAGTTTGCATACATACAGACAGACAGACAGACAGACAGACGGACATGGCTAAATCAACTCGTCTTGTCGTCCTGATCAAGAATATATATACTTTATATAGTCGGAAATTAATATTTCGATCTGTTACAAACTCCGTAACAAAGTTATTATACTATTTCACATAAGTGAAAAGTATAAAAAACATGGTTCCTTTTAAAAATATTCAATCATATTTTTTATGCATTCATTTAAAAAAAAAAAAAATTTTAAGTCATCCATTGAAATGTGCGCTTGTAGTTTAAGTAATCATAAACTACCTAAAAGAAACAAGACCAGTAAGGACGCTATATTCAGCAAGGCTGAAGCTATAATACTTTTCACGTTGTGTCACTATAAAAAAACTAAATGAATAGTTTTCATGCCTCTCTAACAACATAACTGTAAGGTTTCAAGTCAATTGGTTAAAAAACAAAAAAAGTTTTCCTTACAGCGGTTCAAGTTCAACTGCCGTCGCATGCAGACGTGTTTATTTTTTGTGCTTCAAAAATAAATTCTAAATCTCATCAGTGCAGTGAAAGACCTAATAAACAGTAAAGAACGCGAAAAGACGCTTAGTGCGATAAAAATCGCCAAAACCGATTATCTAATTAATTAATAAATTAATTAGTATTAATTCTTATTAAAAACAATTAAACCAATTTCGGTCGTGACAATGAGTGGCAAAGACAAACAAAACGAATTTCGCAAACAAATGCAGCGCGAGCAAGGCTCTCTCAGCAACGGAACAACGCGTACTTTACATTCGTCGCCGCGCGTACCGAAAACACCGCAGCCTTAGAACGAGCGCGACCTGCAACGATCGAGCTCTTGCACACAGCAAACGAGAGAGCGCGTTCTTGCTCTCCGTCGCTACCGTCCACGCATCGAAAGCAACAGAGCGCCGTAAGCGCTTCTACGCAGGTATGCACTGGCCAGAGAGACCTGTCCTTATCAACTGCGACCAGCACAACAATCTCTCTAACTACTGCAACAGTAAACACAACAACAACTTCAACTGTGTCAACTGCCTGCTCGATAATAACTCCCGTTATCCAAGAGCCATCAAGTAATGCTTCCTTAAGCAAACATGACACAACGAACGGCGCGCTCTCAGAAAAACAGAACGCGAAGAAAGTAAACGTTAGGCCGGCCGTGCAGACTGGAATAGATCGCTACTTCCAAATACTTCCTAATAAACGAAAGTCGAGCCCCCTAAACTCGAAGCCAAAAATTGTCCGTGGCAATTCCAGCCCAGCAAAGATTGAAATGCTTGATAATAGCAACAGTTTTGAAATTCTGGCTGACAATTCTGATGATCTGGCTCCCGAAGCAGAAGGTGATAGAAGGAAGCCAAAGCCACCCCCAATATACATCCGAGAAAAAAGCTGCAATGCTCTCGTTAGCAAATTTGTCGAGCTCATTGGGAAAGACAATTTCCATATAATTCCCCTTATAAAGGGAAACATTCACGAAACAAAAGTGCAAACTAAAACTGAAGAAAGTTACAGGGTATTGTCGAAGCATCTAAGTGACAACAAAAAAAAAACTTTTACACATACCAATTGAAAAGCAGCAAAGGCCTGCAAGTCGTACTAAAGGGCATAGAGCCTGAAGTATCTCCTACAGAAATAGTCAATGCGCTAAACGAGAAAGGATTCAGTGTTAAAACTGTTTTCAACATCTTAAATAAGGATAGGAAGCCGCAACCACTCTTCAAGGTAGAACTTGAACCAGGAAGCAAGCCCCTTAAGAAAAACGAAGTGCACCCGATTTACAAACTACAGTTTCTACTGCACCGCAGAATCACTGTAGAAGAGCCACACAAACGCAACGGTCCGGTACAATGTACGAACTGCCAAGAATATGGCCTTACAAGGTCATACTGTACCCTACGTCCGGTATGTGTAGCTTGTGGTGAGCTACATGATACCACAAACTGCCCAGCGAGCAAACACGACGCAAGCACAAAAAAGTGCGTCAACTGCGGTGGTAACCACACTGCTAATTACAAAGGCTGTCCAATATATAAAGAACTGAAAAGCCGAATTCAGCAGCGAGTGACCACTACACGCTCCCGAAACGTACCGACTAACATCACACCAACCAAATCCAATCCAGATGTGTACTTCTCGACTGCAGCCAGATCTTCACTTGGCCCTGTAATCTCATCCAAAAGCGTATCATTTGCGAGCGCTCTTAAATCAGGATTGGCCCCCCCTACCTCAAACACGCTTCACTCACAACCAACACATGTAGAGCTGAACGCGGCCCAACAGTACCAACCATCGGTGCAGCAACAAAGCAGCTTCGAAGTAATGTTATCAACTATGCAGCAAAGCTTTATGGAGTTTATGTCATTTATGCCTACAACAATGCAGGATCTAATGCGAAACCAAAATCTGCTTATCCAAATGCTGATATCTCAGCAGTCCAAATAATCAATGGCTTCCCTACGCATATCTACGTGGAATGCTAATGGCGTTTCACAGCACAAACTTGAGCTAGCTAAATTTCTCCTCGACAAACATATTGACGTAATGCTACTCTCAGAAACACACCTTACCAACAAATATAACTTCAACATACGAGGTTACTTATTCTATGGAACAAATCATCCTGATGGTAAAGCACATGGTGGGACTGGTATTCTAATAAGAAACCGCCTTAAACACCACTGCCATAAACTATTTGCTCAAAATTATTTACAGGCCACATCGATAAACATTCAGCTAGCTAGTGGTAACCAACTAACTCTAGCTGCCGTATACCGCCCCCCTCTCTTCAACATATCTGAAGCTGAGTTCATGCAGTTCTTTAACTCACTCGGAGAACATTTTATAGCAGCAGGAGACTACAATGCTAAGCACACTCACTGGGGATCTCGTCTCGTGACCCCAAAAGGAAAGCAGCTGTACAATGCAATTACAAAAGCCAGCAATAAGCTCGACCATCTCTCTCCCGGCAGACCAACATACTGGCCGGCTGACCCCAATAAACTTCCCGACCTAATTGACTTTGCAATAACAAAAAATATTCCCCGAACCCTGCTAAGCGCCGAAAGTCTTTCAGATCTCTCGTCTGATCACTCGCCTGTATTAATTAACCTACTTCGACATCCAAAAACCGTAGACCAACCGTGTAGATTGACTTCGCATAAAACCAACTGGGTCAGATACAAAAAATACATTAGCTCACACATTGAGCTAGATCCTGCCCTAACCGATGAAACTGAGATCGACAGCTTTGTAAACAAACTGGAACCCGTCTTCGTCACCGCAGCTCGTATCTCAACACCTCAACCTGCTCAAATACCACGCAATCAAAAGAGGACAAATCTACAAATCGAGCAGCTCGTTATCGAAAAGCGACGTTTACGTCGAGAATGGCAATCAAGCAGATCGCAATCTGCACAACATAGGCTAAAGAGCGCCACACGTAAGCTTACCACAGCTTTAAAGCAAGATGAAGCATATACCCAACGCCGTTACATAGAACAATTATCAACATCCTGTACAAAAAATTCGCTGTGGAGAGCTCACCCAACCCTAAGCTCACCGACAGAAACCGTGATGCCTATAAGAAATTCTGCAGGCGGTTGGGCCCGCAGCGATGAAGATAGAGCAAAAACATTTGCCGCCCACCTTGAAAAGGTGTTTCAACGAAATCCTTCCACAAATGCGACTACACTACCAGCATTAACAAATGACGGTGAGCTTCAAAGTGATCCAATCGAGTTTCGCCTAAACGAAATCGCTAATATCATAGAAAAGGAACTGAACCCAAAAAAATCACCGGGCTGCGATCTAATAACTCCGAAAATGATCATTGAGCTCCCATACTGTGCTGTTTGCACTATCGCCCAGCTCTTCAATGCCATCACTAAGCTCGGCTATTTTCCTGAGAGGTGGAAAAAGTCTATCATTATAATGATACCAAAGCCAGGAAAAGATCACTCGATTCCCTCGTCGTACAGACCTATAAGTTTGTTGTCGTGTCTATCAAAACTCTTCGAAAAATGCGTGCTAACTCGGATAAACTCATTCCTAAGAGCACACAACAAAATCCCTTCACACCAGTTCGGCTTTCGTGAAAAACACGGAACTATTGAGCAGGTTAATCGCATAACATCAGAAATACGTAGTGCGTTCGAACATCGAGAATACTGCACAGCAATATTTTTGGATGTCTCACAAGCATTCGATAGAGTTTGGTTGGACGGTTTAATGCACAAGATTAAAACAATACTTCCAAATAATACCCACAAACTACTAAAGTCATACCTCTACGACAGAAGATTTACAGTGAGATGTAACAGTGATATGTCCGACGACCACAACATTAGAGCTGGAGACCCTCAAGGTAGCGTACTCGGTCCAACATTATACGTTCTCTACACATCAGACATTCCAACAAGCAGACGACTAACAACATCCACCTTTGCTGACGATACAGCTATTCTCAGCCGTTCCAGATGCCCAAGACAAGCAACAGCACAGCTAGCACTTCACATGGTCGACATAGAAAAATGGCTAGCTGATTGGCGAATAAAAGTCAATGAACAAAAATGCAAACACGTTACGTTCACTCTAAACAGGCAAGATTGCCCACCACTCATGTTAAACAACACTACGCTCCCGCAAGCAAACCAAGTGACATACTTAGGAGTACACCTCGATAGAAGACACACATGGCGTAGGCACATCGAGGCCAAGAGAACGCATTTAAAACTAAAAGCAAATAGCCTCCATTGGCTTATCAACGCTCGCTCTACCCTTAGTCTTGACTACAAAGTCCTGCTCTACAATTCTGTTCTCAAACCTATCTGGACCTACGGCTCCCAGTTATGGGGAAATGCTAGCAGTAGCAACATTGAAATTATCCAAAGAACCCAGTCAAAGATATTGAGAACCATCACCGGGGCACCGTGGTATGTTCGAACCGAAAACATACAAAAAGATTTAAATGTTCAACCAGTCAGAGATGTAATAGCAGAACTAAAGGAACAATACTACAGCAAGCTTTCTACGCACCCTAACCACCTCGCCAGAGGTTTAACAAGGTTGTGCTCCCGATCCCGCCTTCGTCGAAATGACCTTCCAGCCCAGTGATAGACCCTAGGGCCCCGCAACCCTACTGCAGTCCAAAACAACTGCTAGTCAATGTATAGGCGTAAGATCTGCAAACTTATTGTTAGTCTCATACTAAAGAGAAGATTCAATAAATAAAAGCAAAGTTAAAAAAAAAAAAAAAAAAAACAGTAAGGACGCTATCTTCAGCAAGGCTGAAGCTATAATACTTTTCACTTTGTGTCACTATAAAAAAAACTAAATGAATAGTTTTCATGCCTCCTTAACAACATAACTGTAATGTTTCAAGTCAATTTGTTAAAAAACAAAAAAGTTTTCCATACAATGGTTCAAGTTTTGCGATAAGTGGGCGTAGCCATGCCCACTTAATATCAAAATAGTTTTCATTCCTCCCTAAGAGCATAACTGCAAAGTTTCAAGTCAATTGGTTAAAAAACCAAAAAGTTTTCCATACAACGGGTCAATTTTCGCTATAAGTAGGCGTGGCTACGCCCACTTTTGGTTAAAATAGTTTTCGTTCCTCCCTAAGAACATAACTGTAAAGTTTCAAGTCAATTGGTTAAAAAACAAAAAAGTTTTCCATACAAAGGGTCAAGTTAAGCTATAAGTGGGCGTGGCCATGCCCACTTTTGATCAAAATAGTTTTCATTCCTCCCTAGGAGCATAACTGCAAAGTTTCAAGTCAATTGAAAAAAAAACAAAAAAGTTTTCCATACAACGGGTCAATTTTAGCTATAAAAGGGCGTGGCTACGCCTGGCTACGCCCACTTTTTGTCAAAATAGTTTTCATTCCTCACTAAGAATATAACTTTAAAATTTCAAGTCAATTGGTTAAGAAACAAAAAAGTTTTCCATACAAATGGTCAAGTTAAGCTATAAGTGGGCGTGGCCATGCCCACTTTTGAGCAAAATAGTTTTCATTCCTCCCTAAGAGCATAACTGCAAAGTTTTAAGTCAATTGGTTAAAAAACAAAAAAGTTTTCCATACAAAGGGTCAAGTTAAGCTATAAGTGGGCGTGGCCATGCCCACTTTTGATCAAAATAGTTTTCAATCCTCCCTAGGAGCATAACTGCAAAGTTTCAAGTCAATTGGTTAAAAAACAAAAAAGTTTTCCATACAACGGGTAAATTTTCGCTATAAGTGGGCGTGACTACGCCCACTTTTGGCCAAAATAGTTTTCATTCCTCCCTAAGAACATAACTTTAAAATTTCAAGTCAATTGGTTAAGAAACAAAAAAGTTTTCCATACAACGACGTGAATATTCCTTCTCTTCCTCTTCTTCATTTTGTATGGGAGCTACCAGTTCCAGATGTTCAATCTCAATGAAACTTTCAGGCATGTAGTCGGACTATGTAAAACTACTATGTTTTCCATAGTTCGGTGGTCAACACGTTTCCGTCCTACTGCCGATTCTTTTCGCAAAGTACTTTTCTATAATTCTAGTATTTAATGGGAAAAAATTAAACGAATTTTTGTCCATGTAAAAAACTATTAATTCTGAATAAAATGCCGCCCCTTTAGGCAATTAAAAAAATGTAAATGTCTCTTATTAGATAAGACATATTTTCTTCTTACTTACGATTCCGTCCTACTGCCGATTCTTTTCGCAAAGTACTTTTCTATAATTCTAGAATTAATTGGGAAAAAATTAAACGAATTTTTTGTCCATGTAAAAAACTATTAATTCTGAATAAAATGCCGCCCATTTATGCAATTAAAAAAAATTATATGTCTCTTATTAAATAAGGCATATTTTCGTCTCATACGGTACTTCTTTTTCAGTGATTTCGACGATATTTTAATTTTGATCAAAAAATTTTTATTTCTTACCACTTTTCGTAAAATATGTTAATGCCATCTGAAAGAGGAACAGATTAGCTTTCCATGCTAAAATATGTTAATGCCATCTGAAAGAGGAACAGATAAGCTTTCCATCGAGCTCTTAAACGAAGAAGTCGGTCGAAGGATGCATGAGTTGTTACCAAAAAACTAATTGGTGGTCAACACGATTCCGTCCTACTGCCCATTCTGTTCGCAAAGTACTTTTCTATACCTCAAGTATTTAATGGACAATAATTAAACGAGTTTCTTGTCCATGTAAAAAACTATTAATTCTGAATAAAATGCCGCTCATTTATGCAATTAAAAAAATTTAAATATCTCTTATTAGATAAGGCATATTTTCGTCTGATAAGGTACTTCTTCTTCAATGATTTCGAGGATATTTTAGTTTTGATCAAAAACATTTTTTTTCTTATAACTTTTCGTAACATAGTTTATGCCATCTGAAAGAGGAACAGATAAACTTTTCATCGAGCTCTTAGTCGAAGAAGTCGGTCGAAGGATAAAAGAGTTATTAGCAAAAAACTAGTCGGTGGTCAACACGTTTCCGTCCTACTGCCGATTCCATTCGCAAAGTACTTTTCTATAATTCTAGTATTTAATGGGAAAAAATTAAACGAATTTTTTGTCCATGTAAAAAACTATTAATTCTGAATAAAATGCTGCCCATTTTTGCAATTAAAACCAGTAAGGACGCTATTTTCAGCAACGCTGAAGCTGTAATATTTTTCACTTTGTGTCACTATAAAAAAAACTAAATGAATAGTTTTCATGCCTCCCTAACAACATAACTGTAATGCTTCAAGTCAATTTGTTAAAAAACAAAAAAGTTTTCCATACAACGGTTCAAAATTTGCGGCCATGCCCACTTTTGATCAAAATAGTTTTCATTCCTCCCTAAGAGCATAACTGCAAAGTTTCAAGTCAATTGGTTAAAAAACAAAAAAGTTTTCCATACAACGGTTCAAGTTTTGCGATAAGTGGGCGTAGCCACGCCCACTTTTGGTCAAAATAGTTTTCATTCCTCCCTAAGAATATAACTGTAAAGTTTCAAGTCAATTGGTTAAAAAACAAAAAAGTTTTCCATACAACAGTTCAAGTTTTGCGATAAGTGGGCGTAGCCATGCCCACTTTTGATCAAAATAGTTTTCATTCCTCCCTAAGAGCATAACTGCAAAGTTTCAAGTCAATTTGTTAAAAAACAAAAAAGTTTTCCATACAACGGTTCAAGTTTTGCGATAAGTGGGCGTAGCCATGCCCACTTTTGATCAAAATAGTTTTCATTCCTCCCTAAGAGCATAACTGCAAAGTTTCAAGTCAATTGGTTAAAAAACAAAAAAGTTTTCCATACAACGGTTCAAGTTTTGCGATAAGTGGGCGTAGCCACGCCCACTTTTGGTCAAAATAGTTTTTATTCCTCCCTAAGAATATAACTGAAAAGTTTCAAGTCAATTGGTTAAAAAACAAAA
Organism: Phortica okadai; assembly: GCA_034638295.1. NCBI lineage: Eukaryota > Metazoa > Arthropoda > Insecta > Diptera > Drosophilidae > Phortica > Phortica okadai. Next base: position 23,282,896 of record CM067851.1, on the reverse strand, counting down.
AAGTTTTCCATACAACGGGTCAATTTTCGCTATAAGTGGGCGTGGCCACGCCCACTTTTGGTCAAAATAGTTTTCATTCCACCCTAAGAACAATCCTGTAAAGTTTCAAGTCAGTTGGTTAAAAAGCAAAAAAGTTTTCCATACAACGGGTCAATTTTCGCTATAAAAGGGCGTGGCTACGCCTGGCTACGCCTACTTTTGGTCAAAATACTTTTCATTCCTCCCTAAGAACATAACTTTAAAATTTCAAGTCAATTGGTTAAGAAACAAAAAAGTTTTCCATACAAAGGGTCAAGTTAAGCTATAAGTGGGCGTAGCCATGCCCACTTTTGGTCAAAATAGTTTTCATTCCTCCCTAAGAACATAACTGTAATGCTTCAAGTCAATTTGTTAAAAAACAAAAAAGTTTTCCATACAACGGTTCAAGTTTTGCGATAAGTGGGCGTAGCCATGCCCACTTTTGATCAAAATAGTTTTCATTCCTCCCTAAGAGCATAACTGCAAAGTTTCAAGTCAATTGGTTAAAAAACAAAAAAGTTTTCCATACAACGGTTCAAGTTTTGCGATAAGTGGGCGTAGCCACGCCCACTTTTGGTCAAAATAGTTTTCATTCCTCCCTAAGAAAATAACTGTAAAGTTTCAAGTCAATTGGTTAAAAAACAAAAAAGTTTTCCATACAACGTGTCAATTTTCGCTATAAGTAGGCGTGGCTACGCCCACTTTTGGTTAAAATAGTTGTCATTCCTCCCTAAGAACATAACTGTAAAGTTTCAAGTCAATTGGATAAAAAACAAAAAAGTTTTCCATACAACGAGTGAATTTTCGCTATAAGTAGGCGTGGCTACGCCCACTTTTGGTTAAAATAGTTTTCATTCCTCCTAAGAACATAACTGTAAAGTTTCAAGTCAATTGGTTAAAAAACAAAAAAGTTTTCCATACAAAGGGTCAAGGTCAGATATAAGTGGGCGTGGCAATGCCCACTTTTGATCAAAATAGTTTTCATTCCTCCCTAAGAGCATAACTGCAAAGTTTCAAGTCAATTGGTTAAAAAACAAAAAAGTTTTCCATACAACGGGTCAATTTCCGCTATAAGTAGGCGTGGCTAGGCCCACTTTTGGTTAAAATAGTTTTCATTCCTCCCTAAGAGCATAACTGCAAAGTTTCAAGTCAATTGGTTAAAAAACAAAAAAGTTTTCCATACAACGGGTCAATTTTCGCTATAAGTGGGCGTGGCCACGCCCACTTTTGGTCAAAATAGTTTTCATTCCACCCTAAGAACAATCCTGTAAAGTTTCAAGTCAGTTGGTTAAAAAGCAAAAAAGTTTTCCATACAACGGGTCAATTTTCGCTATAAAAGGGCGTGGCTACGCCTGGCTACGCCTACTTTTGGTCAAAATAGTTTTCATTCCTCCCTAAGAACATAACTTTAAAATTTCAAGTCAATTGGTTAAGAAACAAAAAAGTTTTCCATACAAAGGGTCAAGTTAAGCTATAAGTAAGCGTGGCCATGCCCACTTTTGGTTAAAATAGTTTTCATTCCTCCCTAAGAACATAACTGTAAAGTTTCAAGTCAATTGGTTAAAAAATAAAAAAGTTTTCCATACAAAGGGTCAAGTTCAGCTATAAGTGGGCGTGGCCATGCCCACTTTTGATCAAAATAGTTTTCATTCCTCCCTAAGAGCATAACTGCAAAGTAATAAGTCAATTGGTTAAAAAACAAAAAAGTTTTCCATACAACGGGTCAATTTCCGCTATAAGTAGGCGTCGCTACGCCCACTTTTGGTAAAAATAGTTTTCATTCCTCCCTAAGAGCATAACTGCAAAGTTTCAAGTCAATTAGATAAAAAACAAAAAAGTTTTCCATACAAAGGGTCAAGTTTAGCTATAAGTGGGCGTAGCCATGCCCACTTTTGGTCAAAATAGTTTTCATTCCTCCCTAAGAACATAACTGTAAAGTTTCAAGTCAATTGGTCAAAAAACAAAAAAGTTTTCCATACAACGGGTCAAGTTTAGCTATAAGTGGGGGTGGCCTTGCCCACTTTTGGTCAAAACAGTCTTCATTCCTCCTTAAGTCTCATTGTTTTAGCTCATTGCATCCTGAGATAAGCAAATTATCAATTTGTACTATAAGTAGGCGTTGCCATTCCCAATTTTTGATCAAGATAGTTTTTATGTAGTAAAATTGGAGGATCTGTGCAAAATTTCTGGTCGATGATTTCAAAACAATAAAAAGGAAAATTTACGTGTCTGAGAAATATATATTATAGATATTTCCACACTCTTGCAAAATCTCTGACAATTTTCTCAGGGATTTTATTTTATTCAGCCTTCTTTTAAGTTGTTAGAAATAACTATTTACCAAGAAATAAATTTTATGGTTTCCCCATTAATATGCATTAAAACAATTCAATATTTTACATGTTTTCATTAATAAATCTGCGTTTAAAAAACCCTTCCAAAATCAACCAAATTTTTTGTGCTGAAAAACAATTAGCGTAAGCCTCGCCAATCTGCTTGTATCAAGTTTCCAAGATTGAGAAGTACATTCGAATTAAATTGTTGAAATAATTCAAAACTTATAATTAATGTGAAGTTGTATTTGAAATGGTTAAAAAAACTCGTAAAAATAGTATTTTATGAAAAAAGGTTTGTACCAACCATGTTATTTGGGCAAGTTGGAATGTGTACATTTTTGAATGCATAAATGCGAAAAAGAAGAATTAATTCAAATGTCTCCCTAAGAACAGAATCAAGTTAACTACCAATGCTCCAATGTGTGGAATCTACTTGACTTTATTCATTGCATATATAATTTATTATTAGTGTTCACTTTTGGAATATTTTGAATTTGTAAATTAATTGTTTTCATTTGCTAATCACAGCAATAGAAAGAGTATGATTGTCAATTGCAAAATTTAACATTATTATGATGACGCGAATTGCAGATGAATTTGCGGCTCATATGTACATATATTATGAAGCCGATTAGCGATGTTGATTATCCACGCTAACACAATGTATAAGTTCAGACAGTGTCATAAGTAGCAACAACCACACTGTCCTTGCCTACGCCGAAAACAGCAACAACAAGATTTGTTATAATATTTGGAGTAAACATGCCAGGTTAGTTGTTGTTGCATATGCGCCAAATGGCGAAAGTGACGGTTGAAGAAGAATGCCAAAATTACAACTAAGCAAGTTGTTGTTGTTATTTCTTTTTTGTGACTACATACTGTCATTCTATATTCTATTTCATTCTCTCGCAGACTAAGTCATATAAATGTATAGTCTGTCTCTTTTTCATGTCGTTTCATCGAGTTTCAAATCGCACCCATGCTAAAGAAGTTTCACTTCAAAAACAAAAAAAGTTTTCCATACAACGGTTCAAGTTTGGCGATAAGTGGGCGTAGCCCATTTTTGATCAAAATAGTTTTCATTCCTCCCTAAGAACATAACTGTAAAGTTTCAAGTCAATTGATTAAAAGACAAAAAAGTTTTCTATTCAACGGTTCAAGTTTCGGTATAAGTGGGCGTAGCCATGCCCACTTTTGGTCAGAATAAATTTCATTCATTCCTAAGAACATAATTGTAAGGTTTCAAGTCAATTGGTTAAAAAACAAAAAAAGTTTTCCATACAACGGTTCAAGTTTTGCGATAAGTGGGCGTAGCCATGCCCCCTTTTGGTGGAAATAGTTTTCATTCCTCACTAAGAACATAACTGTAAAGTTTCAAGTCAATTGGTTAAAAAACAAAAAAGTTTTCCATACAAAGGGTCAATTTTCTCTATAAAAGGGCGTAGCCACGCCCACTTTTGGTCACAATAGTTTTCATTCCTCCCTTAGAACATAACTGTAGGGTTTCAAGTCATTTGGTTAAAAAACAAAAAAGTTTTACATACAACGACGTGAATATTCCTTCTCTTCTTCTTCTTCATTTTGTATGGGAGCTACCAGTTCCAGATGTCCAATCTCAATGAAACTTTCAGGCATGTAGTCGGACCATGTAAAACTACTATGTTTAAAATTTCAGCACTCTATTGTACAAAACAAAAAAGTTTTCCATACAACGATTCAAGTTTTGTTCACTTTTCTTCTTCTTTTCGTATGGGAGCTACCTGTTCCAATAATCCGATCATGCTGGTTCCGACGGATGATTCATCGTAATAAATTCTAAGACTCTGTGCAAAGTTTCAGCTCGAGAGCTTCAAAACTGAGGGACAAGTTTGCATACAAACAAACAGACAGACAGACGGACAGACGGACATGGCTAAATCAACTCGTCTCGTCGTCCTGATCAAGAATATATATACTTTATATAGTCGGAAATTAATATTTCGATCTGTTACAAACTCCGTGACAAAGTTATTATACTATTTCACATATGTGAAAAGTATAAAAAACATGGTCCCTTTTAAAAATATTCAGTATTAATTTTTATGCATAGATTAAAAAAAAATCAAAAGTCATCCTCCGTTTTAGTGATTGTAATCATAAACTAACTTAAGGAAAAAAAAAAAACATTGTTCCTTTTAAAAATATTCAATCATAATTTTTATGCATTGATTTAAAAAACAAAAAAAAAAATTAAAGTCATCCAGTGAAATGTACGTTTGTAGTTTATGTAATCATAAACTACCTAAAAGAAACAAGACCAGTAAGGACGCTATATTCAGCAAGGCTGAAGCTATAATACTTTTCACGTTGTGTCACTATAAAAAAAACTAAATGAATAGTTTTCATGCCTCTCTAACAACATAACTGTAAGGTTTCAAGTCAATTGGTTAAAAAACAAAAAAAGTTTTCCTTACAGCGGTTCAAGTTCAACTGCCATCGCATGCAGACGTGTTTATTTTTTGTGCTTCAAAAATAAAATCTAAATCTCATCAGTGCAGTGAAAGACCTAATAAACAGTAAAGAACGCGAAGAGACGCTTAGTGCGATAAAAATCGCCAAAACCGATTAACTAATTAATTTATTAATTAATTTATTAATTAATTAGTTAATTAGTATTAATTCTTATTAAAAACAATTAAACCAATTTCGGTCGTGACAATTAGTGGCAAAGACAAACAAAACGAATTTCGCAAACAAATGCAGCGCGAGCAAGGCTCTCTCAGCAACGGAACAACGCGTACTTTACATTCGTCGCCGCGCGTACCGAAAACACCGCAGCCTTAGAACGAGCGCGACCTGCAACGATCGAGCTCTTGCACACAGCAAACGAGAGAGCGCGTTCTTGCTCTCCGTCGCTACCGTCCACGCATCGAAAGCAACAGAGCGCCGTAAGCACTTCTACGCAGGTATGCACTGGCCAGAGAGACCTGTGCTTATCAACTGCGACCAGCACAACAATCTCTCTAACTACTGAAACAGTAAACACAACAACAACTTCAACTGTGTCAACTGCCTGCTCGATAATAACTCCCGTTATCCAAGAGCCATCAAGTAATGCTTCCTTAAGCAAACATGACACAACGAACGGCGCGCTCTCAGAAAAACAGAACGCGAAGAAAGTAAACGTTAGGCCGGCCGTGCAGACTGGAATAGATCGCTACTTCCAAAAACTTCCTAATAAACGAAAGTCGAGCCCCCTAAACTCGAAGCCAAAAATTGTCCGTGGCAATTCCAGCCCAGCAAAGATTGAAATGCTTGATAATAGCAACAGTTTTGAAATTCTGGCTGACAATTCTGATGATCTGGCTCCCGAAGCAGAAGGTGATAGAAGGAAGCCAAAGCCACCCCCAATATACATCCGAGAAAAAAGCTGCAATGCTCTCGTTAGCAAATTTGTCGAGCTCATTGGGAAAGACAATTTCCATATAATTCCCCTTATAAAGGGAAACATTCACGAAACAAAAGTGCAAACTAAAACTGAAGAAAGTTACAGGGTATTGTCGAAGCATCTAAGTGACAACAAAAAAAAACTTTTACACATACCAATTGAAAAGCAGCAAAGGCCTGCAAGTCGTACTAAAGGGCATAGAGCCTGAAGTATCTCCTACAGAAATAGTCAATGCGCTAAACGAGAAAGGATTCAGTGTTAAAACTGTTTTCAACATCTTAAATAAGGATAGGAAGCCGCAACCACTCTTCAAGGTAGAACTTGAACCAGAAAGCAAGCCCCTTAAGAAAAACGAAGTGCACCCGATTTACAAACTTCAGTTTCTACTGCACCGCAGAATCACTGTAGAAGAGCCACACAAACGCAACGGTCCGGTACAATGTACGAACTGCCAAGAATATGGCCTTACAAGGTCATACTGTACCCTACGTCCGGTATGTGTAGCTTGTGGTGAGCTACATGATACCACAAACTGCCCAGCGAGCAAACACGACGCAAGCACAAAAAAGTGCGTCAACTGCGGTGGTAACCACACTGCTAATTACAAAGGCTGTCCAATATATAAGGAACTGAAAAGCCGAATTCAGCAGCGAGTGACCACTGCACGCTCCCGAAACGTACCGACTAACATCACACCAACCAAATCCAATCCAGATGTGTACTTCTCGACTGCAGCCAGATCTTCACTTGGCCCTGAAATCTCATCCAAAAGCGTATTATTTGCGAGCGCTCTTAAATCAGGATTGGCCCCCCCTACCTCAAACACGCTTCACTCACAACCAACACATGTAGAGCTGAACGCGGCCCAACAGTACCAACCATCGGTGCAGCAACAAAGCAGCTTCGAAGTAATGTTATCAACTATGCAGCAAAGCTTTATGGAGTTTATGTCATTTATGCGGACAACAATGCAGGATCTATAACGCATATCTACGTGGAATGCTAATGGCGTTTCACAGCACAAACTTGAGCTAGCTAAATTTCTCCTCGACAAACATATTGACGTAATGCTACTCTCAGAAACACACCTTACCAACAAATATAACTTCAACATACGAGGTTACTTATTCTATGGAACAAATCATCCTGATGGTAAAGCACATGGTGGGACTGGTATTCTAATAAGAAACCGCCTTAAACACCACTGCCATAAACTATTTGCTCAAAATTATTTACAGGCCACATCGATAAACATTCAGCTAGCTAGTGGTAACCAACTAACTCTAGCTGCCGTATACTGCCCCCCTCGCTTCAACATATCTGAAGCTGAGTTCACGCAGTTCTTTAATTCACTCGGAGAACATTTTATAGCAGCAGGAGGCTACAATGCTAAGCACACTCACTGGGGATCTCGTCTCGTGACCCCAAAAGGAAAGCAGCTGTACAATGCAATTACAAAAGCCAGCAATAAGCTCGACCATCTCTCTCCCGGCAGACCAACATACTGGCCGGCTGACCCCAATAAACTTCCCGACCTAATTGACTTTGCAATAACAAAAAATATTCCCCGAACCTTCTCGTCTGATCACTCGCCTGTATTAATTAACCTACTTCGACATCCAAAAACCGTAGACCAACCGTGTAGATTGACTTCGCATAAAACCAACTGGGTCAGATACAAAAAATACATTAGCTCACACATTGAGCTAGATCCTGCCCTAACCGATGAAACTGAGATCGACAGCTTTGTAAACAAACTGGAATCCGTCTTCGTCACCGCAGCTCGTATCTCAACACCTCAACCTGCTCAAATACCACGCAATCAAAAGAGGACAAATCTACAAATCGAGCAGCTCGTTATCGAAAAGCGACGTTTACGTCGAGAATGGCAATCAAGCAGATCGCAATCTGCACAACATAGGCTAAAGAGCGCCACACGTAAGCTTACCACAGCTTTAAAGCAAGATGAAGCATATACCCAACGCCGTTACATAGAACAATTATCAACATCCTGTACAAAAAATTCGCTGTGGAGAGCTCACCCAACCCTAAGCTCACCGACAGAAACCGTGATGCCTATAAGAAATTCTGCAGGCGGTTGGGCCCGCAGCGATGAAGATAGAGCAAAAACATTTGCCGCCCACCTTGAAAAGGTGTTTCAACCAAATCCTTCCACAAATGCGACTACACTACCAGCATTAACAAATGACGGTGAGCTTCAAAGTGATCCAATCGAGTTTCGCCTAAACGAAATCGCTAATATCATAGAAAAGGAACTGAACCCAAAAAAATCACCGGGCTGCGATCTAATAACTCCAAAAATGATCATTGAGCTCCCATACTGTGCTGTTTGCACTATCGCCCAGCTCTTCAATGCCATCACTAAGCTCGGCTATTTTCCTGAGAGGTGGAAAAAGTCTATCATTATAATGATACCAAAGCCAGGAAAAGATCACTCGATTCCCTCGTCGTACAGACCTATAAGTTTGTTGTCGTGTCTATCAAAACTCTTCGAAAAATGCGTGCTAACTCGGATAAACTCATTCCTAAGAGCACACAACAAAATCCCTTCACACCAGTTCGGCTTTCGTGAAAAACACGGAACTATTGAGCAGGTTAATCGCATAACATCAGAAATACGTAGTGCGTTCGAACATCGAGAATACTGCACAGCAATATTTTTGCATGTCTCACAAGCATACGATGGGGTGTTTGTTGGACGGTTTAATGCACAAGATTAAAACAATACTTCCAAATAATACCCACAAACTACTAAAGTCATACCTCTACGACAGAAGATTTACAGTGAGATGTAACAGTGATATGTCCGACGACATTAACATTAGTTAAAATAGTTGTCATTCCTCCCTAAGAACATAACTGTAAAGTTTCAAGTCAATTGGATAAAAAACAAAAAAGTTTTCCATACAACGAGTGAATTTTCGCTATAAGTAGGCGTGGCTACGCCCACTTTTAGTTAAAAGAGTTTTCATTCCTTCTAAGAACATAACTGTAAAGTTTCAAGTCAATTGGTTAAAAACAAAAAAGTTTTCCATACAAAGGGTCAAGTTCAGCTATAAGTGGGCGTGGCCATGCCCACTTTTGATCAAAATAGTTTTCATTCCTCCCTAAGAGCATAACTGCAAAGTTTCAAGTCAATTGGTTAAAAAACAAAAAAGTTTTCCATACAACGGGTCAATTTCCGCTATAAGTAGGCGTGGCTAGGCCCACTTTTGGTCAAAATAGTTTTCATTCCACCCTAAGAACAATCCTGTAAAGTTTCAAGTCAGTTGGTTAAAAAGCAAAAAAGTTTTCCACACAATGGGTCAATTTTCGCTATAAAAGGGCGTGGCTACGCCTGGCTACGCCTACTTTTTGTCAAAATAGTTTTCATTCCTCCTTAAGAACATAACTTTAAAATTTCAAGTCAATTGGTTAAGAAACAAAAAAGTTTTCCATACAAAGGGTCAAGTTAAGCTATAAGTAAGCGTGGCCATGCCCACTTTTGGCTAAAATAGTTTTCATTCCTCCCTAATAACATAACTGTAAAGTTTCAAGTCAATTGGTTAAAAAATAAAATAGTTTTCCATACAAAGGGTCAAGTTCAGCTATAAGTGGGCGTGGCCATGCCCACTTTTGATCAAAATAGTTTTCATTCCTCCCTAAGAGCATAACTGTAAAGTTTCAAGTCAATTGGTTAAAAAACAAAAAAATTTTCCATACAACGGGTCAATTTTCGCTATAAGTGGGCGTGGCCACGCCCACTTTTGGTCAAAATAGTTTTTATTCCACCCTAAGAACAATCCTGTAAAGTTTCAAGTCAGTTGGTTAAAAAGCAAAAAAGTTTTCCATACAACGGGTCAATTTTCGCTATAAAAGGGCGTGGCTATGCCTGGCTACGCCTACTTTTGGTCAAAATAGTTTTCATTCCTCCCTAAGAACATAACTTTAAAATTTCAAGTCAATTGGTTAAGAAACAAAAAAGTTTTCCATACAAAGGGTCAAGTTAAGCTATAAGTAAGCGTGGCCATGCCCACTTTTGGTTAAAATAGTTTTCATTCCTCCCTAATAACATAACTGTAAAGTTTCAAGTCAATTGGTTAAAAAATAAAAAAGTTTTCCATACAAAGGGTCAAGTTCAGCTATAAGTGGGCGTGGCCATGCCCACTTTTGATCAAAATAGTTTTCATTCCTCCCTAAGAGCATAACTGCAAAGTTTCAAGTCAATTGGTTAAAAAACAAAAAAGTTTTCCATACAAAGGGTCAAGTGAAGCTATAAGTGGGCGTGGCCATGCCCAGTTTTGATCAAAATAGTTTTCATTCCACCCTAAGAGCATAACTGCAAAGTTTCAAGTCAATTGGTTAAAAAAAAAAAAAGTTTTCCATGCAACGGGTCAATTTTCGCTATAAGTGGGCGTGGCTACGCCTCGCTACGCCCACTGTTGGTCAAAATAGTTTTCATTCCACTCTAAGAACATAACTGTAAAGTTTCAAGTCAATTGGTTAAAAAAGAAAAAAGTTTTCCATACAACGGGTAAATTTTCGCTATGAGTGGGCGTGGCTACGCGTGGTTACGCCCACTTTTGGTCAAAATAGTTTTCATTCCTCCCTAAGAACATAACTTTAAAATTTCAAGTCAATTGGTTAAGAAACAAAAAAGTTTTCCATACAACGACGAGAATATTCCTTCTCTTCCTCTTCTTCATTTTGTATGGGAGCTACCAGTTACAGATGTCCAATCTCAATGAAACTTTCAGGCATGTAGTCGGACTGTGTAAAACTACTATGTTTAAAATTTCAGCACTCTATTGTACAAAACAAAAAAGTTTTCAATACAACGATTCAAATTTTGTTCACTTTTCTTCTTCTTTTCGTATGGGAGCTACCTGTTCCAATAATCCGATCATGCTGGTTCCGACGAATGTTTCATCGTAATAAATTCTAAGACTCTGTGCGAAGTTTCAGCTCGATAGCTTCAAAACTGAGGCACTAGTTTGCATACATACAGACAGACAGACAGACAGACAGACGGACAGACGGACATGGCTAAATCAACTCGTCTTGTCGTCCTGATCAAGAATATATATACTTTATATAGTCCGAAATTAATGTTTCGATCTGTTACAAACTGCGTGACAAAGTTATTGTACTATTTCACATGAGTGAAAAGTATAAAAAAAACGGTTCAAGTTTCGCTATAAGTGGGTGAAGCCATGCCCACGTTTGGTCAAAATAGTTTTCATTCTTCCCAAAGAACATAACTGTAAGGTTTCAAGTCAATTGGTTAAAGAACAAAAAAGTTTTCCATACAACGGTTCAAGTTTTGCGATAAGTGGGCGTAGCCATGCCCATTTTTGATCAAAATAGTTTTTATTCTTCCCAAACAACATAACTGTAAGGTTTCAAGTCAATTGGTTTAAAAACAAAAAAAGTTTTCCATACAACGGGTCATGGTTAGCTATAAGTGGGCGTAGCCATGCCCACTTTTGGTCAAAATAGTTTTCATTCCTCCCTAAGAACATAACTGTAAAGTTTCAAGTCAATTGGTCAAAAAACAAAAAAGTTTTCCATACAACGGGTCAAGTTTAGCTATAAGTGGGGGTGGCCTTGCCCACTTTTGGTCAAAATAGTTCTCATTCCTCTCTAGGAACATAACTTTAAAATTTCAAGTCAATTGGTTAAGAAACAAAAAAGTTTTCCATACAAAGGGTCAAGTTAAGCTATAAGTAAGCGTGGCCATGCCCACTTTTGGTTAAAATAGTTTTCATTCCTCCCTAATAACATAACTGTAAAGTTTCAAGTCAATTGGTTAAAAAATAAAAAAGTTTTCCATACAAAGGGTCAAGTTCAGCTATAAGTGGGCGTGGCCATGCCCACTTTTGATCAAAATAGTTTTCATTCCTCCCTAAGAGCATAACTGCAAAGTTTCAAGTCAATTGGTTAAAAAACAAAAAAGTTTTCCATACAACGGGTCAATTTCCGCTTTAAGTAGGCGTCGCTACGCCCACTTTTGGTAAAAATAGTTTTCATTCCTCCCTAAGAACATAACTGCAAAGTTTCAAGTCAATTAGATAAAAAACAAAAAAGTTTTCCATACAAAGGGTCAAGTTAAGCTATAAGTGGGCGTGGCCATGCCCACTTTTGATCAAAATAGTTTTCATTCCACCCTAAGAGCATAACTGCAAAGTTTCAAGTCAATTGGTTAAAAAACAAAAAAGTTTTCCATACAAAGGGTCAAGTTAAGCTATAAGTGGGCGTGGCCATGCCCACTTTTGATCAAAATAGTTTTCATTCCTCCCTAAGAGCATAACTGAAAAGTTTCAAGTCAATTGGTTAAAAAACAAAAAAGTTTTCCGTACAACGGCTCAATTTTCGCCATAAAAGGGCGTGGCCACGCCCACTTTTGTTCAAAATAGTTTTCATTCCTTCCTAAGAACATAACTGTAAAGTTTCAAGTCAATTGGTTAAAAAACAAAAAAGTTTTCCATGCAACGGGTCAATTTTCGCTATAAGTGGGCGTGGCTACGCCCACTGTTGGTCAAAATAGTTTTCATTCCACTCTAAGAACATAACTGTAAAGTTTCAAGTCAATTGGTTAAAAAAGAAAAAAGTTTTCCATACAACGGGTAAATTTTCGCTATAAGTGGGCGTGGCTACGCCCACTTTTGGTCAAAATAGTTTTCTTTCCTCCCTAAGAACATAACTTTAAAATTTCAAGTCAATTGGTTAAGAAACAAAAAAGTTTTCCATACAACGACGAGAATATTCCTTCTCTTCCTCTTCTTCATTTTGTATGGGAGCTACCAGTTACAGATGTCCAATCTCAATGAAACTTTCAGGCATGTAGTCGGACTGTGTAAAACTACTATGTTTAAAATTTCAGCACTCTATTGTACAAAACAAAAAAGTTTTCAATACAACGATTCAAATTTTGTTCACTTTTCTTCTTCTTTTCGTATGGGAGCTACCTGTTCCAATAATCCGATCATTCTGGTTCCGACGAATGATTCATCGTAATAAATTCTAAGACTCTGTGCAAAGTTTCAGCTCGATAGCTTCAAAACTGAGGCACTAGTTTGCATACATACAGACAGACAGACAGGCAGACAGACGGACAGACGTACATGGCTAAATCAACTCGTCTTGTCGTCCTGATCAAGAATATATATACTTTATATAGTCGGAAATTAATATTTCGATCTGTTACAAACTCCGTGACAAAGTTATTGTACTATTTCACATAAGTGAAAAGTATAAAAAAACGGTTCAAGTTTCGCTATAAGTGGGTGTAGCCATGCCCACGTTTGGTCAAAATAGTTTTCATTCTTCCCAAAGAACATAACTGTAAGGTTTCAAGTCAATTGGTTAAAGAACAAAAAAGTTTTCCATACAACGGTTCAAGTTTTGCGATAAGTGGGCGTAGCCATGCCCATTTTTGATCAAAATAGTTTTCATTCTTCCCAAACAACATAACTGTAAGGTTTCAAGTCAATTGGTTTAAAAACAAAAAAAGTTTTCCATTCAACGGGTCATGGTTAGCTATAAGTGGGCATAGCCATGCCCACTTTTGGTCAAAATAGTTTTCATTCCTCCCTAAGAACATAACTGTAAAGTTTCAAGTCAATTGGTCAAAAAACAAAAAAGTTTTCCATACAACGGGTCAAGTTTAGCTATAAGTGGGGGTGGCCTTGCCCACTTTTGGTCAAAACAGTCTTCATTCCTCCCTGAGAACATAGCTGTAAAGTTTCAAATCAATTGGTTAAAAAAATTCGCGTGCAACACAGTACACATGTTTGAAGTGAAACTTTCTTTAAAAGAAGATCTTGCCATGCCCATTTTCTGGATTGAATTTAAATTTATCTTAATATCTTTTATACTAAGTCTCATTGTTTTAGCTCATTGCATCCTGAGATAAGCAAATTATCAATTTTTACTATAAGTAGGCGTTGCCATTCCCAATTTTTGATCAAGATAGTTTTTATGTAGTAAAATTGGAGGATCTGTGCAAAATTTCTGGTCGATGATTTCAAAACAATAAAAAGGAAAATTTACGTGTCTGAGAAATATATATTATAGATATTTCCACACTCTTGCAAAATCTCTGACAATTTTCTCAGGGATTTTATTATATTCAGCCTTCTTTTAAGTTGTTAGAAATAACTATTTACCAAGAAATAAATTTTATGGTTTCCCCATTAATATGCATTAAAACAATTCAATATTTTACATGTTTTCATTAATAAATCTGCGTTTAAAAAACCCTTCCAAAATCAACCAAATTTTTTGTGCTGAAAAACAGTTAGTGTAAGCCTCGCCAATCTGCTTGTATCAAGTTTCGAAGATTGAGAAGTACATTCGAATTAAATTGTTGAAATAATTCTAAACTTATAATTAATGTGAAGTTGTATTTGAAATGGTTAAAAAAACTCGTAAAAATAGTATTTTATGAAAAAAGGTTTGTACCAACCATGTTATTTGGGCAAGTTGGAATGTGTACATTTTTGAATGCATAAATGCGAAGAAGAAGAATTAATTCAAATGTCTCCCTAAGATCAGAATCAAGTTAACTACCAATGCTCCAATGTGTGGAATCTACTTGACTTTATTCATTGCATATATAATTTATAATTATTGTTCACTTTTGGAATATTTTGAATTTGTAAATTAATTGTTTTCATTTGCTAATCACAGCAATGGAAAGAGTATGATTGTCAATTGCAAAATTTAACATTATTATGATGACGCGAATTGCAGATGAATTTGCGGCTCATATGTACATATATTATGAAGCCGATTAGCGATTTTGATTATCCACGCTAACACAATGTATAAGTTCAGACAGTGTCATAAGTAGCAACAACCACACTGTCCTTGCCTACGCCGAAAACAGCAACAACAAGATTTGTTATAATATTTGGAGTAAACATGCCAGGTTAGTTGTTGTTGCATATGCGCCAGATGGCGAAGGTGACGGTTGAAGAGGAATGCTAAAATTACAACTAAGCAAGTTGATGTTGTTATTTCTTTTTTATGACTACATACTGTCATTCTATATTCTATTTCATTCTCTCGCAGACTAAGTCATATAAATGTATAGTCTGTCTCTTTTTCATGTCGTTTCATCGAGTTTCAAATCGCACCCATGCTAAAGAAGTTTCACTTCAAAAACAAAAAAAGTTTTCCATACAACGGTTCAAATTTGGCGATAAGTGGGCGTAGCCCATTTTTGATCAAAATAGTTTTCATTCCTCCCTAAGAACATAACTGTAAAGTTTCAAGTCAATTGATTAAAAGACAAAAAAGTTTTCTATTCAACGGTTCAAGTTTCGGTATAAGTGGGCGTAGCCATGCCCACTTTTGATCAGAATAAATTTCATTCATCCCTAAGAACATAACTGTAAGGTTTCAAGTCAATTGGTTAAAAAACAAAAAAAGTTTTCCATACAACGGTTCAAGTTTTGCGATAAGTGGGCGTAGCCATGCCCACTTTTGGTGGAAATAGTTTTCATGCCTCCCTAACAACATAACTGTAAGGTTTCAAGTCAATTGGTTAAGAAACAAAAAAAATTTCCTTACAGCGGTTCAAGTTCAACTGCCGTCGCATGCAGACCTGTTTATTTTTTGTGCTTCAAAAATAAAATCTAAATCTCATCAGTGCAGTGAAAGACCTAATAAACAGTAAAGAACGCGAAGAGACGCTTAGTGCGATAAAAATCGCCAAAACCGATTAACTAATTAATTTATTAATTAATTTATTAATTTATTAATTAATTTATTAATTAATTAGTTAATTAGTATTAATTCTTATTAAAAACAATTAAACCAATTTCGGTCGTGACAATGAGTGGCAAAGACAAACAAAACGAATTTCGCAAACAAATGCAGCGCGAGCAAGGCTCTCTCAGCAACGGAACAACGCGTACTTTACATTCGTCGCCGCGCGTACCGAAAACACCGCAGCCTTAGAACGAGCGCGACCTGCAACGATCGAGCTCTTGCACACAGCAAACGAGAGAGCGCGTTCTTGCTCTCCGTCGCTACCGTCCACGCATCGAAAGCAACAGAGCGCCGTAAGCGCTTCTACGCAGGTATGCACTGGCCAGAGAGACCTGTCCTTATCAACTGCGACCAGCACAACAATCTCTCTAACTACTGCAACAGTAAACACAACAACAACTTCAACTGTGTCAACTGCCTGCTCGATAATAACTCCCGTTATCCAAGAGCCATCAAGTAATGCTTCCTTAAGCAAACATGACACAACGAACGGCGCGCTCTCAGAAAAACAGAACGCGAAGAAAGTAAACGTTAGGCCGGCCGTGCAGACTGGAATAGATCGCTACTTCCAAATACTTCCTAATAAACGAAAGTCGAGCCCCCTAAACTCGAAGCCAAAAATTGTCCGTGGCAATTCCAGCCCAGCAAAGATTGAAATGCTTGATAATAGCAACAGTTTTGAAATTCTGGCTGACAATTCTGATGATCTGGCTCCCGAAGCAGAAGGTGATAGAAGGAAGCCAAAGCCACCCCCAATATACATCCGAGAAAAAAGCTGCAATGCTCTCGTTAGCAAATTTGTCGAGCTCATTGGGAAAGACAATTTCCATATAATTCCCCTTATAAAGGGAAACATTCACGAAACAAAAGTTCAAACTAAAACTGAAGAAAGTTACAGGGTATTGTCGAAGCATCTAAGTGACAACAAAAAAAAACTTTTACACATACCAATTGAAAAGCAGCAAAGGCCTGCAAGTCGTACTAAAGGGCATAGAGCCTGAAGTATCTCCTACAGAAATAGTCAATGCGCTAAACGAGAAAGGATTCAGTGTTAAAACTGTTTTCAACATCTTAAATAAGGATAGGAAGCCGCAACCACTCTTCAAGGTAGAACTTGAACCAGAAAGCAAGCCCCTTAAGAAAAACGAAGTGCACCCGATTTACAAACTACAGTTTCTACTGCACCGCAGAATCACTGTAGAAGAGCCACACAAACGCAACGGTCCGGTACAATGTACGAACTGCCAAGAATATGGCCTTACAAGGTCATACTGTACCCTACGTCCGGTATGTGTAGCTTGTGGTGAGCTACATGATACCACAAACTGCCCAGCGAGCAAACACGACGCAAGCACAAAAAAGTGCGTCAACTGCGGTGGTAACCACACTGCTAATTACAAAGGCTGTCCAATATATAAGGAACTGAAAAGCCGAATTCAGCAGCGAGTGACCACTGCACGCTCCCGAAACGTACCGACTAACATCACACCAACCAAATCCAATCCAGATGTGTACTTCTCGACTGCAGCCAGATCTTCACTTGGCCCTGAAATCTCATCCAAAAGCGTATTATTTGCGAGCGCTCTTAAATCAGGATTGGCCCCCCCTACCTCAAACACGCTTCACTCACAACCAACACATGTAGAGCTGAACGCGGCCCAACAGTACCAACCATCGGTGCAGCAACAAAGCAGCTTCGAAGTAATGTTATCAACTATGCAGCAAAGCTTTATGGAGTTTATGTCATTTATGCGGACAACAATGCAGGATCTAATGCGAAACCAAAATCTGCTTATCCAAATGCTGATATCTCAGCAGTCCAAAAATTCAATGGCTTCCCTACGCATATCTACGTGGAATGCTAATGGCGTTTCACAGCACAAACTTGAGCTAGCTAAATTTCTCCTCGACAAACATATTGACGTAATGCTACTCTCAGAAACACACCTTACCAACAAATATAACTTCAACATACGAGGTTACTTATTCTATGGAACAAATCATCCTGATGGTAAAGCACATGGTGGGACTGGTATTCTAATAAGAAACCGCCTTAAACACCACTGCCATAAACTATTTGCTCAAAATTATTTACAGGCCACATCGATAAACATTCAGCTAGCTAGTGGTAACCAACTAACTCTAGCTGCCGTATACTGCCCCCCTCGCTTCAACATATCTGAAGCTGAGTTCACGCAGTTCTTTAACTCACTCGGAGAACATTTTATAGCAGCAGGAGGCTACAATGCTAAGCACACTCACTGGGGATCTCGTCTCGTGACCCCAAAAGGAAAGCAGCTGTACAATGCAATTACAAAAGCCAGCAATAAGCTCGACCATCTCTCTCCCGGCAGACCAACATACTGGCCGGCTGACCCCAATAAACTTCCCGACCTAATTGACTTTGCAATAACAAAAAATATTCCCCGAACCTTCTCGTCTGATCACTCGCCTGTATTAATTAACCTACTTCGACATCCAAAAACCGTAGACCAACCGTGTAGATTGACTTCGCATAAAACCAACTGGGTCAGATACAAAAAATACATTAGCTCACACATTGAGCTAGATCCTGCCCTAACCGATGAAACTGAGATCGACAACTTTGTAAACAAACTGGAATCCGTCTTCGTCACCGCAGCTCGTATCTCAACACCTCAACCTGCTCAAATACCACGCAATCAAAAGAGGACAAATCTACAAATCGAGCAGCTCGTTATCGAAAAGCGACGTTTACGTCGAGAATGGCAATCAAGCAGATCGCAATCTGCACAACATAGGCTAAAGAGCGCCACACGTAAGCTTACCACAGCTTTAAAGCAAGATGAAGCATATACCCAACGCCGTTACATAGAACAATTATCAACATCCTGTACAAAAAATTCGCTGTGGAGAGCTCACCCAACCCTAAGCTCACCGACAGAAACCGTGATGCCTATAAGAAATTCTGCAGGCGGTTGGGCCCGCAGCGATGAAGATAGAGCAAAAACATTTGCCGCCCACCTTGAAAAGGTGTTTCAACCAAATCCTTCCACAAATGCGACTACACTACCAGGATTAACAAATGACGGTGAGCTTCAAAGTGATCCAATCGAGTTTCGCCTAAACGAAATCGCTAATATCATAGAAAAGGAACTGAACCCAAAAAAATCACCGGGCTGCGATCTAATAACTCCAAAAATGATCATTGAGCTCCCATACTGTGCTGTTTGCACTATCGCCCAGCTCTTCAATGCCATCACTAAGCTCGGCTATTTTCCTGAGAGGTGGAAAAAGTCTATCATTATAATGATACCAAAGCCAGGAAAAGATCACTCGATTCCCTCGTCGTACAGACCTATAAGTTTGTTGTCGTGTCTATCAAAACTCTTCGAAAAATGCGTGCTAACTCGGATAAACTCATTCCTAAGAGCACACAACAAAATCCCTTCACACCAGTTCGGCTTTCGTGAAAAACACGGAACTATTGAGCAGGTTAATCGCATAACATCAGAAATACGTAGTGCGTTCGAACATCGAGAATACTGCACAGCAATATTTTTGCATGTCTCACAAGCATTCGATAGGGTGTTTGTTGGACGGTTTAATGCACAAGATTAAAACAATACTTCCAAATAATACCCACAAACTACTAAAGTCATACCTCTACGACAGAAGATTTACAGTGAGATGTAACAGTGATATGTCCGACGACATTAACATTAGTTAAAATAGTTGTCATTCCTCCCTAAGAACATAACTGTAAAGTTTCAAGTCAATTGGATAAAAAACAAAAAAGTTTTCCATACAACGAGTGAATTTTCGCTATAAGTAGGCGTGGCTACGCCCACTTTTGGTTAAAATAGTTTTCATTCCTCCTAAGAACATAACTGTAAAGTTTCAAGTCAATTGGTTAAAAACAAAAAAGTTTCCCATACAAAGGGTCAAGTTCAGCTATAAGTGGGCGTGGCCATGCCCACTTTTGATCAAAATAGTTTTCATTCCTCCCTAAGAGCATAACTGCAAAGTTTCAAGTCAATTGGTTAAAAAACAAAAAAGTTTTCCATACAACGGGTCAATTTCCGCTATAAGTAGGCGTGGCTAGGCCCACTTTTGGTTAAAATAGTTTTCATTCCTCCCTAAGAACATAACTGTAAAGTTTCAAGTCAATTGGTTAAAAAACAAAAAAGTTTTCCATACAACGGGTCAATTTTCGCTATAAGTGGGCGTGGTCACGCCCACTTTTGGTCAAAATAGTTTTCATTCCACCCTAAGAACAATCCTGTAAAGTTTCAAGTCAGTTGGTTAAAAAGCAAAAAAGTTTTCCATACAAAGGGTCAAGTTAAGCTATAAGTAAGCGTGGCCATGCCCACTTTTGGTCAAAATAGTTTTCATTCCACCCTAAGAACAATCCTGTAAAGTTTCAAGTCAGTTGGTTAAAAAGCAAAAAAGTTTTCCATACAAAGGGTCAAGTTAAGCTATAAGTAAGCGTGGCCATGCCCACTTTTGGTTAAAATAGTTTTCATTCCTCCCTAATAACATAA
Source organism: Phortica okadai (assembly GCA_034638295.1). Lineage (NCBI taxonomy): Eukaryota > Metazoa > Arthropoda > Insecta > Diptera > Drosophilidae > Phortica > Phortica okadai. The sequence continues at coordinate 23,262,815 of CM067851.1, read as the reverse complement.
CTGTAAAGTTTCAAGTCAATTGGTTAAAAAATAAAAAAGTTTTCCATACAAAGAGTCAAGTTCAGCTATAAGTGGGCGTGGCCATGCCCACTTTTGATCAAAATAGTTTTCATTCCTCCCCAAGAGCATAACTGCAAAGTTTCAAGTCAATTGGTTAAAAAACAAAAAAGTTTTCCATACAACGGGTCAATTTCCGCTTTAAGTAGGCGTCGCTACGCCCACTTTTGGTAAAAATAGTTTTCATTCCTCCCTAAGAGCATAACTGCAAAGTTTCAAGTCAATTAGATAAAAAACAAAAAAGTTTTCCATACAAAGGGTCAAGTTAAGCTGTAAGTGGGCGTGGCCATGCCCACTTTTGATCAAAATAGATTTCATTCCACCCTAAGAGCATAACTGCAAAGTTTCAAGTCAATTGGTTAAAAAACAAAAAAGTTTTCCATACAAAGGGTCAAGTTAAGCTATAAGTGGGCGTGGCCATGCCCACTTTTGATCAAAATAGTTTTCATTCCTCCCTAAGAGCATAACTGAAAAGTTTCAAGTCAATTGGTTAAAAAACAAAAAAGTTTTCCGTACAACGGCTCAATTTTCGCCATAAAAGGGCGTGGCCACGCCCACTTTTGTTCAAAATAGTTTTCATTCCTTCCTAAGAACATAACTGTAAAGTTTCAAGTCAATTGGTTAAAAAACAAAAAAAGTTTTCCATGCAACGGGTCAATTTTCGCTATAAGTGGGCGTGGCTACGCCTCGCTACGCCCACTTTTGGTCAAAATAGTTTTCATTCCAGTTACAGATGTCCAATCTCAATGAAACTTTCAGGCATGTAGTCGGACTGTGTAAAACTACTATGTTTAAAATTTCAGCACTCTATTGTACAAAACAAAAAAGTTTTCAATACAACGATTCAAATTTTGTTCACTTTTCTTCTTCTTTTCGTATGGGAGCTACCTGTTCCAATAATCCGATCATTCTGGTTCCGACGAATGATTCATCGTAATAAATTCTAAGACTCTGTGCAAAGTTTCAGCTCGAAAGCTTCAAAACTGAGGCACTAGTTTGCATACATACAGACAGACAGACAGACAGACGGACAGACGGACATGGCTAAATCAACTCGTCTTGTCGTCCTGATCAAGAATATATATACTTTATATAGTCGGAAATTAATATTTCGATCTGTTACAAACTCCGTGACAAAGTTATTGTACTATTTCACATAAGTGAAAAGTATAAAAAAACGGTTCAAGTTTCGCTATAAGTGGGTGTAGCCATGCCCACGTTTGGTCAAAATAGTTTTCATTCTTCCCAAAGAACATAACTGTAAGGTTTCAAGTCAATTGGTTAAAGAACAAAAAAGTTTTCCATACAACGGTTCAAGTTTTGCGATAAGTGGGCGTAGCCATGCCCATTTTTGATCAAAATAGTTTTCATTCTTCCCAAACAACATAACTGTAAGGTTTCAAGTCAATTGGTTTAAAAACAAAAAAAGTTTTCCATACAACGGGTCATGGTTAGCTATAAGTGGGCGTAGGCATGCCCACTTTTGGTCAAAATAGTTTTCATTCCTCCCTAAGAACATAACTGTAAAGTTTCAAGTCAATTGGTCAAAAAACAAAAAAGTTTTCCATACAACGGGTCAAGTTTAGTTATAAGTGGGGGTGGCCTTGCCCACTTTTGGTCAAAACAGTCTTCATTCCTCCCTGAGAACATAGCTGTAAAGTTTCAAATCAATTGGTTAAAAAAATTCGCGTGCAACACAGTACACGTGTTTGAAGTGAAACTTTCTTTAAAAGAAGATCTTGCCATGCCCATTTTCTGGATTGAATTTAAATTTATCTTAATATCTTTTATACTAAGTCTCATTGTTTTAGCTCATTGCATCCTGAGATAAGCAAATTATCAATTTTTACTATAAGTAGGCGTTGCCATTCCCAATTTTTGATCAAGATAGTTTTTATGTAGTAAAATTGGAGGATCTGTGCAAAATTTCTGGTCGATGATTTCAAAACAATAAAAAGGAAAATTTACGTGTCTGAGAAATATATATTATAGATATTTCCACACTCTTGCAAAATCTCTGACAATTTTCTCAGGGATTTTATTATATTCAGCCTTCTTTTAAGTTGTTAGAAATAACTATTTACCAAGAAATAAATTTTATGGTTTCCCCATTAATATGCATTCAAACAATTCAATATTTTACATGTTTTCATTAATAAATCTGCGTTTAAAAAACCCTTCCAAAATCAACCAAATTTTTTGTGCTGAAAAACAGTTAGTGTAAGCCTCGCCAATCTGCTTGTATCAAGTTTCGAAGATTGAGAAGTACATTCGAATTAAATTGTTGAAATAATTCTAAACTTATAATTAATGTGAAGTTGTATTTGAAATGGTTAAAAAAACTCGTAAAAATAGTATTTTATGAAAAAAGGTTTGTACCAACCATGTTATTTGGGCAAGTTGGAATGTGTACATTTTTGAATGCATAAATGCGAAGAAGAAGAATTAATTCAAATGTCTCCCTAAGAACAGAATCAAGTTAACTACCAATGCTCCAATGTGTGGAATCTACTTGACTTTATTCATTGCATATATAATTTATTATTAGTGTTCACTTTTGGAATATTTTGAATTTGTAAATTAATTGTTTTCATTTGCTAATCACAGCAATGGAAAGAGTATGATTGTCAATTGCAAAATTTAACATTATTATGATGACGCGAATTGCAGATGAATTTGCGGCTCATATGTACATATATTAAGAAGCCGATTAGCGATGTTGATTATCCACGCTAACACAATGTATAAGTTCAGACAGTGTCATAAGTAGCAACAACCACACTGTCCTTGCCTACGCCGAAAACAGCAACAACAAGATTTGTTATAATATTTGGAGTAAACATGCCAGGTTAGTTGTTGTTGCATATGCGCCAGATGGCGAAGGTGACGGTTGAAGAGGAATGCTAAAATTACAACTAAGCAAGTTGATGTTGTTATTTCTTTTTTATGACTACATACTGTCATTCTATATTCTATTTCATTCTCTCGCAGACTAAGTCATATAAATGTATAGTCTGTCTCTTTTTCATGTCGTTTCATAGAGTTTCAAATCGCACCCATGCTAAAGAAGTTTCACTTCAAAAACAAAAAAAGTTTTCCATACAACGGTTCAAGTTTGGCGATAAGTGGGCGTAGCCCATTTTTGATCAAAATAGTTTTCATTCCTCCCTAAGAACATAACTGTAAAGTTTCAAGTCAATTGATTAAAAGACAAAAAAGTTTTCTATTCAACGGTTCAAGTTTCGGAATAAGTGGGCGTAGCCACGCCCACTTTTGGTCACAATAGTTTTCATTCCTCCCTTAGAACATAACTGTAGGGTTTCAAGTCATTTGGTTAAAAAACAAAAAAGTTTTACATACAACGACGTGAATATTCCTTCTCTTCCTCTTCTTCATTTTGTATGGGAGCTACCAGTTCCAGATGTCCAATCTCAATGAAACTTTCAGGCATGTAGTCGGACTATGTAAAACTACTATGTTTAAAATTTCAGCACTCTATTGTACAAAACAAAAAAGTTTTCCATACAACGATTCAAGTTTTGTTGACTTTTCTTCTTCTTTTCGTATGGGAGCTACCTGTTCCAATAATCCGATCATGCTGGTTCCGACGGATGATTCATCGTAATAAATTCTAAGACTCTGTGCAAAGTTTCAGCTCGATAGCTTCAAAACTGAGGGACTAGTTTGCATACAAACAGACAGACAGACGGACAGACGGACATGGCTAAATCAACTCGTCTCGTCGTCCTGATCAAGAATATATATACTTTATATAGTCGGAAATAAATATTTCGATCTGTTACAAACTCCGTGACAAAGTTATTATACTATTTCACATATGTGAAAAGTATAAAAAACATGGTTCCTTTTAAAAATATTCAGTATTAATTTTTATGCATAGATTAAAAAAAAATCAAAAGTCATCCTCCGTTTTAGTGATTGTAATCATAAACTAACTTAAGGAAAAAAAAACCAGTAAGGACGCTAACTTCAGCAGGGCTGAAGCTTAAATACTCTTCACGCTTATTTCTTGTGCCACGCCTATTTTTTTTACTGAATATATTTTTTCTTCATCTAATTAGTCTATATACAAATTTTCATTGTTTTTGCTCATTGGGTGCCGGAGATATGCAAATTATTGATTTTTGGTAAAAGTGGGCGTAACCATGCCCATTTTTGTCAAAATAGTTTTAATGCCTCCCCAAGAACATAACTGTCAAGTTTCATGTCAATTGGTTAAGAAACAAAAAAGTTTTCCATACAACGACGTGAATATTGCTTCTCTTCCTCTTCTTCATTTTGTATGGGAGCTACCAGTTGCAGATGTCCCATCTCAATGAAACTTTCAGGCATGTAGTCGGACTATGTAGAACTACTAAGTTTAAAATTTCAGCCATCTATCATACAAAACAAAAAAGTTTTCCATACAACGACGTTAAATCTTAATTTCTCTTCCTCTTCTTCATTTTGTATGGCAGCTACCAGTTCTAGTTGCCCGATCTCAATGAAACTTTCAGGCATTATGTCGGACTATGTATAACTACTATGTTTGCAATTTCAGCTCTCTATCTTTCAAAACAAAATAGTTTTCCATATAACGATTAAAATTTGATTTTCTTCTTCATTTCGTATGGGGGCTACCAGTTCCAATAATCCGATATGGCCGGTTCCGACCAATGATTTGACCACACATTAGAGAAGACTCCCTGCAAAATTTCAGCTCGATATCTTCAAAACTGTGGGAGGAGATAGCATATTCACAGACAGACGGACAGACGGACATGGCTATATCAACTCGTCTTGTCGAGCTGATCAAGAATATATATACTTTATGGGGTCCCCCTCCCCTCCTTCTTGCTGTTACAAACTTCAGGACAAAGTTATAATACTATTCACTTGCGTGAAGAGTATAAAAACATTGTTCCTTTTAAAAATATTCAATCACAATTTTTATGTTTTGATTTAAAAAAAAAAAAAAAAATTAAAGTCATCCAGTGAAATGTACGTTTGTAGTTTATGTAATCATAAACTACCTAAAAGAAATAAGACCAGTAAGGACGCTATATTCAGCAAGGCTTAAGCTATAATACTTTTCACGTTGTGTCACTATAAAAAAAACTAAATGAATAATTTTCATGCCTCCCTAACAACATAACTGTAAGGTTTCAAGTCAATTGGTTAAAAAACAAAAAAAATTTCCTTACAGCGGTTCAAGTTCAACTGCCGTCGCATGCAGACCTGTTTATTTTTTGTGCTTCAAAAATAAAATCTAAATCTCATCAGTGCAGTGAAAGACCTAATAAACAGTAAAGAACGCGAAGAGACGCTTAGTGCGATAAAAATCGCCAAAACCGATTAACTAATTAATTTATTAATTAATTTATTAATTAATTAGTTAATAAGTATTAATTCTTATTAAAAACAATTAAACCAATTTCGGTCGTGACAATGAGTGGCAAAGACAAACAAAACGAATTTCGCAAACAAATGCAGCGCGAGCAAGGCTCTCTCAGCAACAGAACAACGCGTACTTTACATTCGTCGCCTTAGAACAAGCGCGACCTGCAACGATCGAGCTCTTGCACACAGCAAACGAGAGAGCGCGTTCTTGCTCTCCGTCGCTACCGTCCACGCATCGAAAGCAACAGAGCGCCGTAAGCGCTTCTACGCAGGTATGCACTGGCCAGAGAGACCTGTGCTTATCAACTGCGACCAGCACAACAATCTCTCTAACTACTGCAACAGTAAACACAATAACAACTTCAACTGTGTCAACTGCCTGCTCGATAATAACTCCCGTTATCCAAGAGCCATCAAGTAATGCTTCCTTAAGCAAACATGACACAACGAACGGCGCGCTCTCAGAAAAACAGAACGCGAATAAAGTAAACGTTAGGCCGGCCGTGCAGACTGGAATAGATCGCTACTTCCAAATACTTCCTAATAAACGAAAGTCGAGCCCCCTAAACTCGAAGCCAAAAATTGTCCGTGGCAATTCCAGCCCAGCAAAGATTGAAATGCTTGATAATAGCAACAGTTTTGAAATTCTTGCTGACAATTCTGATGATCTGGCTCCCGAAGCAGAAGGTGATAGAAGGAAGCCAAAGCCACCCCCAATATACATCCGAGAAAAAAGCTGCAATGCTCTCGTTAGCAAATTTGTCGAGCTCATTGGGAAAGACAATTTCCATATAATTCCCCTTATAAAGGGAAACATTCACGAAACAAAAGTGCAAACTAAAACTGAAGAAAGTTACAGGGTATTGTCGAAGCATCTAAGTGACAAAAAAAAAAAACTTTTACACATACCAATTGAAAAGCAGCAAAGGCCTGCAAGTCGTACTAAAGGGCATAGAGCCTGAAGTATCTCCTACAGAAATAGTCAATGCGCTAAACGAGAAAGGATTCAGTGTTAAAACTGTTTTCAACATCTTAAATAAGGATAGGAAGCCGCAACCACTCTTCAAGGTAGAACTTGAACCAGGAAGCAAGCCCCTTAAGAAAAACGAAGTGCACCCGATTTACAAACTACAGTTTCTACTGCACCGCAGAATCACTGTAGAAGAGCCACACAAACGCAACGGTCCGGTACAATGTACGAACTGCCAAGAATATGGCCTTACAAGGTCATACTGTACCCTACGTTCGGTATGTGTAGCTTGTGGTGAGCTACATGATACCACAAACTGCCCAGCGAGCAAACACGACGCAAGCACAAAAAAGTGCGTCAACTGCGGTGGTAACCACACTGCTAATTACAAAGGCTGTCCAATATATAAGGAACTGAAAAGCCGAATTCAGCAGCGAGTGACCACTGCACGCTCCCGAAACGTACCGACTAACATCACACCAACCAAATCCAATCCAGATGTGTACTTCTCGACTGCAGCCAGATCTTCACTTGGCCCTGAAATCTCATCCAAAAGCGTATCATTTGCGAGCGCTTTTAAATCAGGATTGGCCCCCTCTACCTCAAACACGCTTCACTCACAACCAACACATGTAGAGCTGAACGCGGCCCAACAGTACCAACCATCGGTGCAGCAACAAAGCAGCTTCGAAGTAATGTTATCAACTATGCAGCAAAGCTTTATGGAGTTTATGTCATTTATGCCTACAACAATGCAGGATCTAATGCGAAACCAAAATCTGCTTATCCAAATGCTGATATCTCAGCAGTCCAAATAATCAATGGTTTCCCTACGCATATCTACGTGGAATGCTAATGGCGTTTCACAGCACAAACTTGAGCTAGCTAAATTTCTCCTCGACAAACATATTGACGTAATGCTACTCTCAGAAACACACCTTACCAACAAATATAACTTCAACATACGAGGTTACTTATTCTATGGAACAAATCATCCTGATGGTAAAGCACATGGTGGGACTGGTATTCTAATAAGAAACCGCCTTAAACACCACTGCCATAAACTATTTGCTCAAAATTATTTACAGGCCACATCAATAAACATTCAGCTAGCTAGTGGTAACCAACTAACTCTAGCTGCCGTATACTGCCCCCCTCGCTTCAACATATCTGAAGCTGAGTTCACGCAGTTCTTTTACTCACTCGGGGAACATTTTATAGCAGTAGGAGACTACAATGCTAAGCACACTCACTGGGGATCTCGTCTCGTGACCCCAAAAGGAAAGCAGCTGTACAATGCAATTACAAAAGCCAGCAATAAGCTCGACCATCTCTCTCCCGGCAGACCAACATACTGGCCGGCTGACCCCAATAAACTTCCCGACCTAATTGACTTTGCAATAACAAAAAATATTCCCCGAACCCTGCTAAGCGCCGAAAGTCTTTCAGATCTATCGTCTGATCACTCGCCTGTATTAATTAACCTACTTCGACATCCAAAAACCGTAGACCAACCGTGTAGATTGACTTCGCATAAAACCAACTGGGTCAGATACAAAAAATACATTAGCTCACACATTGAGCTAGATCCTGCCCTAACCGATGAAACTGAGATCGACAGCTTTGTAAACAAACTGGAATCCGTCTTCGTCACCGCAGCTCGTATCTCAACACCTCAACCTGCTCAAATACCACGCAATCAAAAGAGGACAAATCTACAAATCGAGCAGCTCGTTATCGAAAAGCGACGTTTACGTCGAGAATGGCAATCAAGCAGATCGCAATCTGCACAACATAGGCTAAAGAGCGCCACACGTAAGCTTACCACAGCTTTAAAACAAGATGAAGCATATACCCAACGCCGTTACATAGAACAATTATCAACATCCTGTACAAAAAATTCGCTGTGGAGAGCTCACCCAACCCTAAGCTCACCGACAGAAACCGTGATGCCTATAAGAAATTCTGCAGGCGGTTGGGCCCGCAGCGATGAAGATAGAGCAAAAACATTTGCCGCCCACCTTGAAAAGGTGTTTCAACCAAATCCTTCCACAAATGCGACTACACTACCAGCATTAACAAATGACGGTGAGCTTCAAAGTGATCCAATCGAGTTTCGCCTAAACGAAATCGCTAATATCATAGAAAAGGAACTGAACCCAAAAAAATCACCGGGCTGCGATCTAATAACTCCAAAAATGATCATTGAGCTCCCATACTGTGCTGTTTGCACTATCGCCCAGCTCTTCAATGCCATCACTAAGCTCGGCTATTTTCCTGAGAGGTGGAAAAAGTCTATCATTATAATGATACCAAAGCCAGGAAAAGATCACTCGATTCCCTCGTCGTACAGACCTATAAGTTTGTTGTCGTGTCTATCAAAACTCTTCGAAAAATGCGTGCTAACTCGGATAAACTCATTCCTAAGAGCACACAACAAAATCCCTTCACACCAGTTCGGCTTTCGTGAAAAACACGGAACTATTGAGCAGGTTAATCGCATAACATCAGAAATACGTAGTGCGTTCGAACATCGAGAATACTGCACAGCAATATTTTTGCATGTCTCACAAGCATTCGATAGGGTTTTTGTTGGACGGTTTAATGCACAAGATTAAAACAATACTTCCAAATAATACCCACAAACTACTAAAGTCATACCTCTACGACAGAAGATTTACAGTGAGATGTAACAGTGATATGTCCGACGACCACAACATTAGAGCTGGAGTTCCTCAAGGTAGCGTACTCGGTCCAACATTATACGTTCTCTACACATCAGACATTCCAACAAGCAGACGACTAACAACATCCACCTTTGCTGACGATACAGCTATTCTCAGCCGTTCCAGATGCCCAAGACAAGCAACAGCACAGCTAGCACTTCACATGGTCGACATAGAAAAATGGCTAGCTGATTGGCGAATAAAAGTCAATGAACAAAAATGCAAACACGTTACGTTCACTCTAAACAGGCAAGATTGCCCACCACTCATGTTAAACAACACTACGCTCCCGCAAGCAAACCAAGTGACATACTTAGGAGTACACCTCGATAGAAGACTCACATGGCATAGGCACATCGAGGCCAAAAGAACGCATTTAGAACTAAAAGCAAATAGCCTCCATTGGCTTATCAACGCTCGCTCTACCCTTAGTCTTGACTACAAAGTCCTGCTCTACAATTCTGTTCTCAAACCTATCTGGACCTACGGCTCCCAGTTATGGGAAATGCTAGCAGTAGCAACATTGAAATTATCCAAAGAACCCAGTCAAAGATATTGAGAACCATCACCGGGGCACCGTGGTATGTTCGAACTGAAAACATACAAAAAGATTTAAATGTTCAACCAGTCAGAGATGTAATAGCAGAACTAAAGGAACAATACTACAGCAAGCTTTCTACGCACCCTAACCACCTCGCCAGAGGTTTAACAAGGTTGTGCTCCCGATCCCGCCTTCGTCGAAATGACCTTCCAGCCCAGTGATAGACCCTAGGGCCCCGCAACCCTACTGCAGTCCAAAACAACTGCTAGTCAATGTATAGGCGTAAGATCTGCAAACTTATTGTTAGTCTCATACTAAAGAGAAGATTCAATAAATAAAAGCAAAGTTAAAAAAAAAAAAAACGGTTCAAGTTTCGCTATAAGTGGGTGTAGCCATGCCCACGTTTGGTCAAAATAGTTTTCATTCTTCCAAAAGAACATAACTGTAAGGTTTCAAGTCAATTGGTTAAAGAACAAAAAAGTTTTCCATACAACGGTTCAAGTTTTGCGATTAGTGGGCGTAGCAATGCCCATTTTTGATCAAAATAGTTTTCATTCTTCCCAAAGAACATAACTGTGAGGTTTCAAGTCAATTGGTTAAAAACCAAAAAAGTTTTCCCTACAACGGGTCAAGTTTAGCTATAAGTGGGCGTTGCCATGCCCACTTTTGGCCAAAATAGTTTTCATTCATCCCTGAGAACATAGCTGTAAAGTTTCAAGTCAATTGGTTTAAAAACAAAAAAATTTTCCATACAACGGGTCATGGTTAGCTATAAGTGGGCGTAGCCATGCCCACTTTTGGTCAAAATAGTTTTCATTCCTCCCTAAGAACATAACTGTAAAGTTTCAAGTCAATTGGTCAAAAAAATTCGCGTGCAACACAGTACACGTGTTTGAAGTGAAACTTTCTTTAAAAGAAGATCTTGCCATGCCCATGTTCTGGATTGAATTTAAATTTATCTTAATATCTTATATACTAGGTCTCATTGTTTTAGCTCATTGCATCCTGAGATAAGCAAATTATCAATTTTTACTATAAGTAGGCGTTGCCATTCCCAATTTTTGATCAAGATAGTTTTTATGTAGTAAAATTGGAGGATCTGTGCAAAATTTCTGGTCGATGATTTCAAAACAATAAAAAGGAAAATTTACGTGTCTGAGAAATATATATTATAGATATTTCCACACTCGTGCAAAACCTCTGACAATTTTCTAAGGGATTTTATTATATTCAGCCTTCTTTTAAGTTGTTAGAAATAACTATTTTCCAAAAAATAAATTTTATGGTTTCCCCATTAATATGCATTCAAACAATTCAAAATTTTACATGTTTTCATTAATAAATCTGCGTTTAAAAAACCCTTCCAAAATCAACCAAATTTTTTGTGCTGAAAAACAGTTAGTGTAAGCCTCGCCAATCTGCTTGTATCAAGTTTCGAAGATTGAGAAGTACATTCGAATTAAATTGTTGAAATAATTCTAAACTTATAATTAATGTGAAGTTGTATTTGAAATGGTTAAAAAAACTCGTAAAAATAGTATTTTATGAAAAAAGGTTTGTACCAACCATGTTATTTGGGCAAGTTGGAATGTGTACATTTTTGAATGCATAAATGCGAAGAAGAAGAATTAATTCAAATGTCTCCCTAAGAACAGAGTCAAGTTAACTACCAATGCTCCAATGTGTGGAATCTACTTGACTTTATTCATTGCATATATAATTTATTATTAGTGTTCACTTTTGGAATATTTTGAATTTGTAAATAAATTGTTTTCATTTGCTAATCACAGCAATGGAAAGAGTATGATTGTCAATTGCAAAATTTAACATTATTATGATGACGCGAATTGCAGATGAATTTGCGGCTCATATGTACATATATTATGAAGCCGATTAGCGATGTTGATTATCCACGCTAACACAATGTATAAGTTCAGACAGTGTCATAAGTAGCAAGAACCACACTGTCCTTGCTTACGCCGAAAACAGCAACAACAAGAGTTGTTATAATATTTGGAGTAAACATGCCAGATTAGTTGTTGTTGCATATGCGCCAGATGGCGAAAGTGACGGTTGAAGAGGAATGCCAAAATTACAACTAAGCAAGTTGTTGTTGTTATTTCTTTTTTATGACTACATACTGTCATTCTATATTCTATTTCATTCTCTCGCAGACTAAGTCATATAAATGTATAGTCTGTCTCTTTTTCATGTCGTTTCATCGAGTTTCAAATCGCACCCATGCTAAAGAAGTTTCACTTCAAAAACAAAAAAAGTTTTCCATACAACGGTTCAAGTTTGGCGATAAGTGGGCGTAGCCCATTTTTGATCAAAATAGTTTTCATTCCTCCCTAAGAACATAACTGTAAAGTTTCAAGTCAATTGATTAAAAGACAAAAAAGGTTTCTATTCAACGGTTCAAGTTTCGGTAGAAGTGCGCGTAGCCATGCCCTCTTTTGGTCAGAATAGTTTTCATTCATCCCTAAGAACATAACTGTAAAGTTTCAGGTCAATTGGTTAAAAAACTAGCCCATTTTTTGATCAAAATAGTTTTCATTCCTCCCTAAGAACATAACTGTAAAGTTTCAAGTCAATTGATTAAAAGACAAAAAAGTTTTCTATTCAACGGTTCAAGTTTCGGTATAAGTGGGCGTAGCCATGCCCACTTTTGGTCAGAATAAATTTCATTCATCCCTAAGAACATAACTGTAAGGTTTCAAGTCAATTGGTTAAAAAACAAAAAAAGTTTTCCATACAACGGTTCAAGTTTTGCGATAAGTTGGCAAAATAGTTTAAATTCCTCCGTTAGAACATAACTATAAAGTTTTAAGTCAAGTCAAAAAAACAAAAAAGTTTTCCATACAACGACGTGAATATTGCTTCTTTTCCTCTTCTTCATTTTGTATGGGAGCTATCAGTTCCAGTAGTCCAATCTTAATGAAACTTTTAGTCATGTAGTCGGACTATGTAGAACTACTATGTTTTAAATTTCATCACTCTATCATACAAAACAAAAAAGTTTTCCAAACAACGATTCAAGTTTTGTTCACTTTTATTCTTCTTTTCGTATGGGGGCTACCAGTTCCAGTGGTCCGATATGACTGGATCCGACAAATGAGTTGATTGCACAAAAAAAAAGTCTCTGTGCGAAATTTCAGCTCGATATCTTCAAAACTGTGGGAGGAGATTGTATATATACAGACAGACGGATAGACGGACAGACGGACATAGCTAAATCAACTCGTCTTGTCAAGAATATATATATTTTATATAGTCGGAAATTAATATTTCGATCTGTTACAAACTTCAGCACAAAGTTATTATACTATTTCACATACGTGAAAAGTATAAAAATATGGTTCCTTTTAAAAATATTCAATATTAATTTTTATGCATAGATTTAACAAAAAACTTAAATCATCCATGAAATGTTCTTTTGTAGTGAATGTAATAAGAAACTAAATAAAAGAAACAAAAAAACCAGTAAGGGCGGTATAGTTGAGTATTCTCAACTATATAATACCCTGTACACACACCCATGTTGATAACACGTTAAACATTCGCCGACAGCAAAAGCAGTGTACCACGATATGGTTTGTGTATTTGCTAATAGTGAGGCAGGGCTCACAGTGCAATGTTGCCATTAGATGGCGCTTTAGTACGGGTTTTGTTACAAAGCATTGCTGCAAAATTTTAGTGTGTTGGTCTTTGCGGGGAAAGTGGTAGTTTGTTGTATGCAGTTTTAAAAAGGTATGTTATCTGAGTTTGCATACAAAATTTCAGCATTGTATTCTTTATACTTTAGGAGATACAGCATTTTTAAGAAAAAAATGACCTTTTGTTGTGCTTGATGGGCGGGAAGGAATGGGCGTGGCAAAAAATCCTTCAAACTTGATCTAGCGTTTGACCTCACGAGTCTATCCACCAAATTTCAAGTCTCAAGAATATATATACTTTATAGGGTCCCCCTCCCCTCCTTCTATGCGTTACATACAAACCGTCTCAAACAAACTTAATATACCCTGATACACAGTGTGTGTACAGGGTATAACAAGGTGGCTTTTAAAAAAATTCAAAATTAATTTTTATGCATATATTTTAAAAAAATCAATAAGTCATTCATTGATATGCCTTTTTTTAGTGAACGTTACCATTAACTAACTAAAAGAAACAAAAACACGATTCCTTTTAAAAATATTCAATATTTATTTTTATGCATAGATTAAAAAAAAATCAATAATCATCCATTGAAATGCTCTTTTTTAGTGATTGTAATCATAAACTAACTAAACAAAACAAAACCAGTAAGGACACTATCTTCAGCAAGGCTGAAGCTATAATACTTTTCACGTTGTGTCACTAAATAACTAAATGAATAGTTTTCATGCTTCTAACAACATAACTGTAATGTTTCAAGTCAATTGGTTAAAAAACAAAAAAGTTTTCCATACAAAGGGTCGTTATACTTTTCACGTATGTGAAATAGTATTTTAACTTTGTCACGGAGTTTGTAACAGATCGAAATATTAATTTCCGACTACATAAAGTATATATATTCTTGATCAGGACGACAAGACGAGTTGATTTAGCCATGTCCGTCTGTCCGTCTGTCTGTCTGTCGGTCTGTCTGTCTGTCTGTCTGTATGTATGCAAACTAGTCCCTCAGTTTAGAAGCTATCGAGCTGAAACTTTGCACAGAGTCTTAGAATTTATTACGATGAATCATTCGTCGGAACCAGCATGATCGGATTATTGGAACAGGTAGCTCCCATACAAAATGAAGAAGAGGAAGAGAAGGAATATTCACGTCGTTGTATGGAAAACTTTTTTGTTTCTTAACCAATTGACTTGAAATTTTAAAGTTATATTCTTAGGGAGGAATGAAAACTATTTTGACCAAAAGTGGGCGTAGCCAGGCGTAGCCACGCCCACTTATAGCGAAAATTGACCCGTTGTATGGAAAACTTTTTTGTTTTTTAATTAATTGACTTGAACCTTTGCAGTTATGCTCTTAGGGAGGAATGAAAACTATTTTGATCAAAAGTGGGCGTAGCCACGCCCACTTATAGCTTAACTTGACCCTTTGTATGGAAAACTCTTTTGTTTTTAAGCCAATTGACTTGAAACTTTACAGTTATGTTCTTAGGAAGGAATGAAAACTATTTTGACGAAAAGTGGGCGTAGCCACGCCCTTTTATAGCGAAAATTGACCCTTTGTATGGAAAACTTTTTTGTTTTTTAACCAATTGACTTAAAACTTTTCAGTTATGTTCCTAGGGAGGAATGAAAACTATTTTGACCAAAAGTGGGCGTAGCCACGCCTACTTATAGCAAAAATTGACCCGTTGTATGGAAAACTTTTTTGTTTTTTAACCAATTGACTTGAAACTTTGCAGTTATGCTCTTAGGAATGAAAACTATTTTGATCAAAAGTGGGCGTGGCCACGCCCTTTTATAGCGAAAATTGACCCTTTGTATGGAAAACTTTTTTATTTTTTAACCAATTGACTTGAAACCTTACAGTTATGTTCTTAGGGAGAAATCAAAACTATTTTGACCAAATATGGGCATGGCTACGCCCACTTATAGCGAAAATTGACCCGTTGTATGGAAAACTTTTTTGTTTTTTAACCAATTGACTTGAAACTTTACAGTTATGTTCTTAGGGAGGAATGAAAACTATTTTAACCAAAAGTGGGCGTAGCCACGCCAACTTATAGCGAAAATTGACCCGTTGTATGGAAAACTTTTTTGTTTTTTAACCAATTGACTTAAAACTTTGCAGTTATGCTCTTAGGGAGGAATGAAAACTATTTTATAGCGAAAATTGACCCTTTGTATGGAAAACTTTTTTGTTTTTTAACCAATTGACTTGAAACTTTACAGTTATGTTCTTAGGGAGGAATGAAAACTATTTTGATCAAAAGTGGGCATGGCCACGCCCACTTATAGCTTAACTTGACCCTTTGTATGGAAAACTTTTTTGTTTTTTAACCAATTGACTTGAAACTTTACAGTTATGTTCTTAGGGAGGAATGAAAACTATTTTAACCAAAAGTGGGCGTAGCCACGCCTACTTATAACGAAAATTGACCCGATGTATGGAAAATTTTTTTGTTTTTTAACCAATTGACTTGAAACTTTGCAGTTATGCCCTTAGGGAGGAATGAAAACTATTTTGATCAAAAGTGGGCATGGCCACGCCCACTTATAGCTTAACTTGACCCTTTGTATGGAAAACTTTTTGGTTTTTTAATCAAATTACTTGAAACTTTACAGTTATGTTCTTAGGGAGGAATGAAAACTAATTTGACCAAAAGTGGGCGTAGCCACGCTCTTTTATAGCGAAAATTGACCGTTTGTATGGAAAACTTTTTTGTTTTTTAACCAATTGACTTAAAACTTTACAGTTATGTTCCTAGAGAGGAATGAAAACTATTTTGACCAAAAGTGGGCGTAGCCACGCCTACTTATAGCAAAAATTGACCCGTTGTATGGACAACTTTTTTGTTTTTTAACCAATTGACTTGAAACTTTGCAGTTATGCTCTTAGGTAGGAATGAAAACTATTTTATAGCTAAAATTGACCCTTTGTATGGAAAACTTTTTTGTTTTTTAACCAATTGACTTGAAACTTTACAGTTATGTTGTTAGGGAGGCATGAAAACTATACATTTAGTTTTTTTTATAGTGACACAAAGTGAAAAGTATTATAGCTTCAGCCTTGCTGAAGATAGCGTCCTTACTGGTTTTTCTCTATAAAAAGGCGTGACCACGGCCACTTTTGGTCAAAATAGTTTTCATTCCTCCCTTAGAACATAACTGTCGGGTTTCAAGTCATTTGGTTAAAAAACAAAAAAGTTTTCCATACAAATGGTCAATTTTCTCTATAAAAGGGCGTGGCCACGCCCACTTTTGGTCAAAATAGTTTTCATTCCTCCCTTAGAACATAACTGTAGGGTTTCAAGTCATTTGGTTAAAAAACAAAAAAGTTTTACATACAATGGGTCAAATTTCGCTATAAGTGGGCGTGGCTACGCCAACTTTTGGACAAAATAGTTTTCATTCCTCCCTAAGAACATAACTGTAAGGTTTCAAGTCAATTGGTTAAAAAACAAAAAAGTTTTCCATACAAAGATCAATTTTCTCTATAAAAGGGCGTGGCCACGCCCACTTTTGGTCAAAATAGTTTTCATTCCTCCCTTAGAACATAACTGTAGGGTTTCAAGTCATTTGGTTAAAAAACAAAAAAGTTTTCCATACAAAGGGTCAATTTTCTCTATAAAAGAGCGTGGCCACGCCCACTTTTGGTCAAAATAGTTTTCATTCCTCCCTTAGAACATAACTGTAGGGTTTCAAGTCATTTGGTTAAAAAACAAAAAAGTATTACATACAACGGGTATATATACTTTATAGGGTCCCCCTCCCCTCCTTCTATGCGTTACATACAAACCGTCTCAAACAAACTTAATATACCCTGATACACAGTGTGTGTACAGGGTATAACAAGGTGGCTTTTAAAAAAATTCAAAATTAATTTTTATGCATATATTTTAAAAAAATCAATAAATCATTCATTGATATGCCTTTTTTTAGTGAACGTTACCATTAACTAACTAAAAGAAACAAAAAACACGATTCCTTTTAAAATATTCAATATTTATTTTTATGCATAGATTAAAAAAAAATCAATAATCATCCATTGAAATGCTCTTTTTTAGTGATTGTAATCATAAACTAACTAAACAAAACAAAACCAGTAAGGACACTATCTTCAGCAAGGCTGAAGCTATAATACTTTTCACGTTGTGTCACTAAATAACTAAATGAATAGTTTTCATGCTTCTAACAACATAACTGTAATGTTTCAAGTCAATTGGTTAAAAAACAAAAAAGTTTTCCATACAAAGGGTCATTATACTTTTCACGTATGTGAAATAGTATATTAACTTTGTCACGGAGTTTGTAACAGATCGAAATATTAATTTCCGACTATATAAAGTATATATATTCTTGATCAGGACGACAAGACGAGTTGATTTAGCCATGTCCGTCTGTCCGTCTGTCGGTCTTTCGGTCTGTCTGTCTGTCTGTCTGTCTGTCTGTCTGTCTGTCTGTATGTATGCAAACTAGTCCCTCAATTTTGAAGCTATCGAGCTGAAACTTTGCACAGAGTCTTAGAATTTATTACGATGAATCATTCGTTGGAACCAGCATGATCGGATTATTGGAACAGGTAGCTCCCATACGAAAAGAAGAAGAAAAGTGAACAAAACTTGAATTGTTGTATGGAAAACTTTTTTGTTTTGTACAATAGAGTGCTGAAATTCTGAACATAGTAGTTTTACATGGTCCGACTACATGCCTGAAAGTTTCATTGAGATTGGACATCTGGAACTGGTAGCTCCCATACAAAATGAAGAAGAGGAAGAGAAGCCATATTCACGTCGTTGTATGGAAAACTTTTTTGTTTCTTAACGAATTGACTTGAAATTTTAAAGTTATATTCTTAGAGAGGAATGAAAACTATTTTGATCAAAAGTGGGCGTAGCCAGGCGTAGCCACGCCCACTTATAGCGAAAATTGACCCGTTGTATGGAAAACTTTTTTGTTTTTTAATTAATTGACTTGAAACTTTGCAGTTATGCTCTTAGGTTAGGTTAGGTTAGGTTGAACAGGCAGCTCAACCGAAGTCGAGAGCACCCAGTGACCATTAGGTCCATTGTGTTGCCTGATTTATATACTGGAGGGATAGATGGGATCGGGTAGGGTTGCTGGGATAATGGATGGGAGAAGGGTCATTCCGTTTTTCCTGGTTCTAATGGCCAGTCCCACTGGGCTTCGGCAGCCCACGGAACCACCCAGTGGAATCCAGGAAGAGTGCCAGGTCCTCCAGGTGCGCGTTCGCTAGACTGCCCAGTTCGTCAAAGAAGGGTCTTCCCAAAAATTGGGTTCTCCTCCTCAGAAGTGCAGGGCAGTCGCAGAGAAGGTGTTGGACACTCTCAATCTCATCTTCGTTTTCACAGCTACGACAGTAGTCTTGTTGGGATACGCCGTACCGTTGGGCCATACGCCCAATGTAGCAGTGTCCCGTTAAGACTCCTGTCAACATCCTTATCCTGTTCTTTGTTAAGTGTAGGAGCTCGGAAGTGCGCTTCGAATTGTATCTTGGCCATAATGCCTTGGACACCTCGCAGCCCAGTACTGCTATCCAGTGTTCGGCAGCCACAGTCCTCATGGTACTGTCAAGTTCCGATAGGACGTACTGGATTGGCCTTTTAATGTCTTTCACCACGAGACTTGTTTCTAACGCTGAACCGGATCTAGCGCACTCGTCAGCCGCCTCGTTACCAGGCACACCCATGTGGCCCGGCACCCAGACCAGTCTGATTGAGTGCGGTTGACACCGGTTCAGTGCCAAAACCGTGTCCCGGATGAGTTTACTCTTTACCGTGTTCGACGAGAGAGCTTTAAGCGCTGCTTGGCTATCAACGTAGATCGATACGTTCCTCGGGCTCTCACTCAAGGTGTGTATCAATTTAGCCGCCTGCCAAACGGCGTAGATCTCCGCTTGGAACACGCTGCAATAGTCAGGAAGACGAAAGGAGAGTTGAACCGAAGGGTCATCAGAGTAGACCCCCGATCCAGTTCCTTCCTTCGTCTTCGAGCCGTCTGTATAGATTGACAACTCGTTCTGCCTCACGGGAGTTTCGAGTTGCCAATCTGCTCTATTAGGAAATTCGACAGTAAATTTGTCTTCCCATTTGAGATCTGAAACCCAGTAGTCGTTCTCATCTGCCACAGAGGTTCCTACTGAGCGTAGGATGGTACTGTGGCCCGCAACACAAGGCTTAAGAAGGCCCTGGGCTAGCAGCCTGACTGCACTTCTTGCTGCCACGTGCTTGAGGGAGACTCCAATTGGTTCCAGATTCAACATCACGTCATGCGCTGCCTGGGGGGTAGAACGAATGCATCCTGTCACTCCCAGGCAAGCGAGTCTTTGTACCTTGCGGAGGTTGTTTAGATGGGAGTTGGTGTGACCCGCCTCCCACCAAACCAGCGCTCCATAAGTAAGTATAGGTCTGACGACTGCTGTGTAAAACCAATGAATGATATACGGTTGCAGTCCCCATCCTTTACCGAAAGTCTTTTTGCATACAAAAAAGGCCTGTAGTGCCTTTTTCATCCTCTCCTCCGAGTTCCTCCTCCAGGAGAGTTTAGAGTCGAGGATTACTCCAAGGTACTTGGCCTCCTTTGAAAGCACAAGCTCCGTTCCGCCCAGTGTCGGGAGTTTGAAGCTTGGGATCTTATATTTCCGGGTGAACAGAACCAGCTCGGTCTTTTGTGGGTTGGCCCCCAGACCGTTCTGCTCTGCCCATCGAAGAGTTAGGCCCAATGCGCCGTTTAGGATCTCACTGATTGTAGGCAGGAATCTGCCTGTTACCATAAGCACCAGGTCGTCTGCATAGGCCGTCACTCTACATCCCCTATTTTCCAGTTTTAGGAGAAGATCATTAAGGACAAGGTTCCACAGCAAGGGAGATATGACACCCCCTTGCGGAGTTCCCCTGACCACCTTTCTCCTAATTGTCGAGGCGCAGAGTTGGGCGTTTATCACTCTGTGGCTGAGCATGTTGCTAAGCCATCGAGTGATTGTCGGGTGTGAGCCAATTTTGACAAGTGCAGTCGTAATAGACTCGATCCTGACATTGTTGAAGGCACCTTCTATGTCCAGAAAAGCCGCCAACGTAAACTCCTTTCTCCGCAATGTTTTTTCAATTGTGCTAACTACCTCGTGCAAAGCGGTCTCAACTGATCTACCCTTAAGATAGGCGTGTTGAGATCCGCTGAAAGTGTGAGGTGTCAGCTTACTTCTGAGATGCAGGTCCAGGAGTCTCTCCAATGTTTTCAATAAAAACGATGAAAGACTAATGGGCCTATAATCTTTTGGTGAGCAATGGTTGATCTTTCCTGCTTTGGGAATGAAAGCCACCCTCACTTCTCTCCAGTACCTTGGGATGTATCCTGTGAGGAGACATCCCCTGAAGATTTCCAGTAGCCATTGCGACAGGTGCTCACTCACCGCTTGCATCATGGCCGGTCTGATGTCATCCGGTCCAGCTGATTTGTTGGGATGGAACGACTTGATAGCCCAGATTATCTTTTCTTTGGTAAGGATTTCCCTTACTACGGCCTCACCCCCCAGGTCCACTGCCTGTTCCGGCTCTTCGCTGATGCTAAACCCAGGTTCATCGTCAGCTTCCAAGCATCCCGGAAAGTGTGTGTTCATGAGGAGTTGTAGAGACTCCTGGCTGTCTTTAGCGAATTTGCCATCCAGATCGCAAAGCAAGCCTGGTGTGGCTGGATCTTTCGCTAGCAACCTTCGAAGTCTGGACGCTTCTGTGGTGCTGGTCAGATCCTCGCAGAAAGCGGCCCAAGAATCTCTTTTGGCCTTCCTACATTCTTTCTTGAAGACTTTGAAACTGAGGTGGTAGGCGTCCCAGTCCACCTGGCAGTTTCTGTCTTTCGCTCTGTTGTAGAGTCTTCTCGTTTCCTTCCGTATCCTTCCGAGCTCCGGTGTCCACCACCTGTTGCGGTTTGACTTTGGAGGACGGCTGATAGGACAGGATTTGATGAAGGCCTTACACAGAGCTTCCGTGACGGTCCTGGTCGATTTCTCCAGTTTGTCCGGGTTGTCCAGCCTACCCACTGGGTGGTTTGGGAGTAACTCCTTGACAAGTTGAGAGAACTTGACCCAGTCAGTTCGTTTTGGGTTCCTGAAGGGGCGTTTGGCCTCTCTGAACCATTCTACTTCGAACACTATCCTGTAATGGTCCGAGAAGGAACATTCCGTGGATACGTGCCAGTCTACAACAGAGAGAGAGTCACTGTTGGTCGCTAGGGTTATGTCAATAACCTCAGCACGGTTCTTATTGCGGAATGTGGGGTGGTCACCCCGGTTACACACATTAAGATTTGTGCACGACATGAATTCACACAGCGATTCTCCTCTCGCGTTAATATCCTTGCTTCCCCACATAGTATGGTGAGCATTGGCATCACACCCCAGGATTAAGTCCGTGCCCTCCTCCTGCGCATGCCGAATAAGGGCTCGGACGCTCTCTGATGGTGGATCCCTCTCTTCATACGGTAGATATGCCGAGGCCAGGTATAGTTTGGGACCGTTCCTTCGCTCGCATAACACTACCGTCAGGTCGTTGTTGCTGTAACGGGAAGAGAAAAGAACATTAAGTCCGGTTCTTACCACGATACAGGTTCTGGACTTACCTACAGTTGTAGGGACAAGGAGATTGTAGCCGCGGGCACCTAAACCGCAAACCCTTTCACTCACGATCCAGGGCTCCTGGATAAGAGCCACGTCTACCCTCTCCCTGTCCATCCACCGTAGTAGGTCGATCGAGGGGACCCTTGAATGATGCAGATTAATCTGCACCACCTTAAGTCTCTCCGGTTGACCTATCATCTTCGCGCCCGGCGCCTCCTGGAATGATTGCCCGAAGGCAACCCATTCCCATCTTCAGACGGCCCTGCCTGCTCAGGAGTTGGCGTCTGGACTCCGGACCAATACTGATCCAGAGGTCCTTGCCGTTTCCCTTGTCGCGGGCCAGCCCTCTCTTGATTGTCCAATCCCCGGTGTCGCAGTCCGCGTTCTGGCTCTTGATCAATAAGAGGGTGGTTCGATCCTCCATAATTGGAGGTGGGATCCAGACCTTAATAATCGTTCGAGCCGGAATTTGGTCCACGGGGACGACATCAATCTTAGCACCCGGCCAGGGGGCGTCTAGTTCCAGCAATGTGTCCTTGAGGAGCCGCAGGGACTCCTCATTGGCACATGCCACAACCTTGACACCCTTGTACCAGTTGATACCGTCAAACTCTGCCACGAAGGGATTTTCTGGCCGAGTGATGGCATCTGCTATCGCCCGGTTGATTGACCCTTCAAGGATGAGCCAGTTCTCGGTAGGGAGTTTCCCTTCCGGGTCCCTCCTATCGATAATGGCCACCTGCAGCTCCGGTTTCGAGCTTAAGCTTGCCAGAAATTCCCCTGGACGTTTCCGCTTGCTCTCCGAAGCCTTCCCCGAGTCATCAGACCTTTGTCTCTTATTGGCCGGTGCGGTACTCTTGCTAGCCGTTCCCTCCTTTACGGGGGGTGTGGCTGCGGCAGGTTTCCCTCGGCACAGAGCACTCGTACTTTGTGCGGCGGTCTGAGTGTTACCAGGCGGGCCAGCAATTCTCAGATACAGTCGCACGTTGTACTCATGCTTTTTGCGCAGTCTCTTTTCTCGGCCGCTCAGCGAACCCGGGTCGCGACCCTCCAGTCCCTTAAGGAACTTTAGAGAGGTCTTGTACCCAGACAGCCGTTTGCGTTTGAGATCATCGTCTGCTATGGTCTTTTTGGGTTGTCCCTGGACAACCGTCACTTCACCTTCATCTGTGCTCGATGACTCATCGTCTAGCGGCGGCTCCGCTAGCGCAAGCGCTAGCTCGGCAGCCGGCATCGATGGGCCTGTGAACACAAACTCCGACTCTGTGGCAGTTGGTTCCAGCTCTGTACCCTCCTGGCGACGGAGCGCACTCGCGCGCGTTCCGTCACTGTGACCACTGGCGACACGCAGAGAGGATTGCTCCTCCCCGTGCCCGCCGGTGGTAGCGGTCACACCTCCCACCGACGTTTGGGCTGACATCACAGCCCGTGCTTCTCTACTGTTCTTCCGTCCCATCATAAGGGTGATGCAGTTTATACTTGCTGCCAAGTACCTCTGACCATGGCTTCGGGCCCAAGCCTCTCAGACTAGGTCTGAGAGACTTGGGTCCGTCACCTTTGCTAGACACTGCAAGGTCCTGCGGACAGGCAAGAGATGCTAGCATCCCTCGGTTGCCCGAGACAATGCAGTATCCATTGCCCAGCCGGCACCCTCGGGGAGGGTTCAGTCAGAGGAGTTTTTCGCCGACCAGTTATGCTCTTAGGGAGGAATGAAAACTATTTTGATCAAAAGTGGGCGTAGCCACGCCCACTTATAGCTTAACTTGACCCTTTGTATGAAAAACTTTTTTGTTTTTAAGCCAATTGACTTGAAACTTTACAGTTATGTTGTTAGGGAGGAATGAAAACTATTTTTACCAAAAGTGGGCGTGGCCACGCCTACTTATAGCGAAAATTGACCCGTTGTATGGAAAACTTTTTTGTTTTTTAACCAATTGACTTGAAACTTTGCAGTTATGCTCTTAGGGAGGAATGAAAACTATTTTGATCAAAAGTGGGCATGGCCACGCCCACTTATAGCTTAACTTGACCCTTTGTATGGGAAACTTTTTGGTTTTTTAATCAATTGACTTGAAACTTTACAGTTATGTTCTTAGGGAGGAATGAAAACTATTTTGACCAAAAGTGGGCGTAGCCACGCCTACTTATAGCAAAAATTGACCGTTTGTATGGAAAACTTTTTTGTTTTTTAACCAATTGACTTAAAACTTTTCAGTTATGTTCCTAGGGAGGAATGAAAACTATTTTGACCAAAAGTGGGCGTAGCCACGCCTACTTGTAGCAAAAATTGACCCGTTGTATGGAAAACTTTTTTGTTTTTTTAACCAATTGACTTGAAACTTTGCAGTTATGCTCTTAGGAATGAAAACTATTTTGATCAAAAGTGGGCGTGGCCACGCCCTTTTATAGCGAAAATTGACCCTTTGTATGGAAAACTTTTTTGTTTTTTTAACCAATTGACTTGAAACTTTACAGTTATGTTCTTAGGGAGAAATAAAAACTATTTTGACCAAATGTGGGCATGGCTACGCCCACTTATAGCGAAAATTGACCCGTTGTATGGAAAACTTTTTTGTTTTTTAACCAATTGACTTGAAACTTTACAGTTATGCTCTTAGGGAGGAATGAAAACTATTTTGATCAAAAGTGGGCATGGCCACGCCCACTTATAGCTTAACTTGACCCTTTGTATGGAAAACTTTTTGGTTTTTTAATCAATTGACTTGAAACTTTACAGTTATGTTCTTAGGGAGGAATGAAAACTATTTTGACGAAAAGTGGGCGTAGCCACGCCCTTTTATAGCGAAAATTGACCCTTTGTATGGAAAACTTTTTTGTTTTTTAACCAATTGACTTAAAACTTTTCAGTTATGTTCCTAGGGAGGAATGAAAACTATTTTGACCAAAAGTGGGCGTAGCCACGCCTACTTATAGCAAAAATTGACCCGTTGTATGGAAAACTTTTTTGTTTTTTAACCAATTGACTTGAAACTTTGCAGTTATGCTCTTAGGAATGAAAACTATTTTGATCAAAAGTGGGCGTGGCCACGCCCTTTTATAGCGAAAATTGACCCTTTGTATGGAAACCTTTTTTATTTTTTAACCAATTGACTTGAAACCTTACAGTTATGTTCTTAGGGAGAAATAAAAACTATTTTGACCAAATGTGGGCATGGCTACGCCCACTTATAGCGAAAATTGACCCGTTGTATGGAAAACTTTTTTGTTTTTTAACCAATTGACTTGAAACTTTACAGTTATGTTCTTAGGGAGGAATGAAAACTATTTTAACCAAAAGTGGGCGTAGCCACGCCAACTTATAGCGAAAATTGACCCGTTGTATGGAAAACTTTTTTGTTTTTTAACCAATTGACTTAAAACTTTGCAGTTATGCTCTTAGGGAGGAATGAAAACTATTTTATAGCGAAAATTGACCCTTTGTATGGAAAACTTTTTTGTTTTTTAACCAATTGACTTGAAACTTTACAGTTATGTTCTTAGGGAGGAATGAAAACTATTTTGATCAAAAGTGGGCGTGGCCACGCCCACTTATAGCTTAACTTGACCCTTTGTATGGAAAACTTTTTTGTTTTTTAACCAATTGACTTGAAACTTTACAGTTATGTTCTTAGGGAGGAATGAAAACTATTTTAACCAAAAGTGGGCGTAGCCACGCCTACTTATAACGAAAATTGACCCGATGTATGGAAAACTTTTTTGTTTTTTAACCAATTGACTTGAAACTTTGCAGTTAGGCTCTTAGGGAGGAATGAAAACTATTTTGATCAAAAGTGGGCATGGCCACGCCCACTTATAGCTTAACTTGACCCTTTGTATGGAAAACTTTTTGGTTTTTTAATCAAATTACTTGAAACTTTAAAGTTATGTTCTTAGGGAGGAATGAAAACTATTTCGACCAAAAGTGGGCGTAGCCACGCTCTTTTATAGCGAAAATTGACCCTTTGTATGGAAAACTTTTTTGTTTTTTAACCAATTGACTTAAAACTTTACAGTTATGTTCCTAGAGAGGAATGAAAACTATTTTGACCAAAAGTGGGCGTAGCCACGCCTACTTATAGCAAAAATTGACCCGTTGTATGGAAAACTTTTTTGTTTTTTAACCAATTGACTTGAAACTTTGCAGTTATGCTCTTAGGTAGGAATGAAAACTATTTTATAGCGAAAATTGACCCTTTGTATGGAAAACTTTTTTGTTTTTTTACCAATTGACTTGAAACTTTACAGTTATGTTCTTAGGGAGGAATGAAAACTATTTTGACCAAATGTGGGCATGGCTACGCCCACTTATCGCAAAACTTGAACCGTTGTATGGAAAAATTTCTTGTCTTTTTACGAATTGACTTGAAACATTACAGTTATGTTGTTAGGGAGGCATGAAAACTATACATTTAGTTTTTTTTATAGTGACACAAAGTGAAAAGTATTATAGCTTCAGCCTTGCTGAAGATAGCGTCCTTACTGGTTTTTCTCTATAAAAGGGCGTAACCACGCCCACTTTTGGTCAAAATAGTTTTCATTCCTCCCGTAGAACATAACTGTAGGGTTTCAAGTCATTTGGTTAAAAAACAAAAAAGTTTTACATACAATGGGTCAAATTTCGCTATAAGTGGGCGTGGCTACGCCAACTTTTGGACAAAATTGTTTTCATTCCTCCCTAAGAACATAACTGTAAGGTTTCAAGTCAATTGGTTAAAAAACAAAAAAGTTTTCCATACAAAGATCAATTTTCTCTATAAAAGGGCGTGGCCACGCCCACTTTTGGTCAAAATAGTTTTCATTCCTCCCTTAGAACATAACTGTAGGGTTTCAAGTCATTTGGTTAAAAAACAAAAAAGTTTTCCATACAAAGGGTCAATTTTCTCTATAAAAGAGCGTGGCCACGCCCACTTTTGGTCAAAATATTTTTCATTCCTCCCTTAGAACATAACTGTAGGGTTTCAAGTCATTTGGTTAAAAAACAAAAAAGTTTTACATACAAAGCGTCAATTTTCTCTATAAAAGAGCGTGGCCACGCCCACTTTTGGTCAAAATAGTTTTCATTCCTCCCTTAGAACATAACTGTAGGGTTTCAAGTCATTTGGTTAAAAAACAAAAAAGTATTACATACAACGGGTATATATACTTTATAGGGTCCCCCTCCCCTCCTTCTATGCGTTACATACAAACCGTCTCAAACAAACTTAATATACCCTGATACACAGTGTGTGTACAGGGTATAACAAGGTGGCTTTTAAAAAAATTCAAAATTAATTTTTATTCATATATTTTAAAAAAATCAATAAATCATTCATTGATATGCCTTTTTTTAGTGAACGTTACCATTAACTAACTAAAAGAAACAAAAACACGATTCCTTTTAAAAATATTCAATATTTATTTTTATGCATAGATTAAAAAAAAATCAATAATCATCCATTGAAATGCTCTTTTTTAGTGATTGTAATCATAAACTAACTAAACAAAACAAAACCAGTAAGGACACTATCTTCAGCAAGGCTGAAGCTATAATACTTTTCACGTTGTGTCACTAAATAACTAAATGAATAGTTTTCATGCTTCTAACAACATAACTGTAATGTTTCAAGTCAATTGGTTAAAAAACAAAAAAGTTTTCCATACAAAGGGTCATTATACTTTTCACGTATGTGAAATAGTATATTAACTTTGTCACGGAGTTTGTAACAGATCGAAATATTAATTTCCGACTATATAAAGTATATATATTCTTGATCAGGACGACAAGACGAGTTGATTTAGCCATGTCCGTCTGTCCGTCTGTCGGTCTTTCGGTCTGTCTGTCTGTCTGTCTGTATGTATGCAAACTAGTCCCTCAATTTTGAAGCTATCGAGCTGAAACTTTGCACAGAGTCTTAGAATTTATTACGATGAATCATTCGTCGGAACCAGCATGATCGGATTATTGGAACAGGTAGCTCCCATACGAAAAGAAGAAGAAAAGTGAACAAAACTTGAATTGTTGTATGGAAAACTTTTTTGTTTTCTACAATAGAGTGCTGAAATTCTAAACATAGTAGTTTTACATGGTCCGACTACATGCCTGAAAGTTTCATTGAGATTGGACATCTGGAACTGGTAGCTCCCATACAAAATGAAGAAGAGGAAGAGAAGCCATATTCACGTCGTTGTATGGAAAACTTTTTTGTTTCTTAACGAATTGACTTGAAATTTTAAAGTTATATTCTTAGGGAGGAATGAAAACTATTTTGACCAAAAGTGGGCGTAGCCAGGCGTAGCCACGCCCACTTATAGCGAAAATTGACCCGTTGTATGGAAAACTTTTTATACCCTGTACACACACTGTGTATCAGGGTATATTAAGTTTGTTTGAGACGGTTTGTATGTAACGCATAGAAGGAGGGGAGGGGGACCCTATAAAGTATATATATTCTTGATCAGGATGACAAGACGAATTGATATAGCCCTGTCTGTCCGTCCGTCCGTCCTCACCAATGGTTCTCGAAAACTATAAGAGCTAGAGACTTGAAATTTGGTGGATAGACTCGTGAGGTCAAACGCTAGATCAAGTTTGAAGGATTTTTTGCCACGCCCACTCCTTCCCGCCCATCGAGCACCACCCATTTTTTCAAAAGGCTGTAGCTCGAAAACCTAATGAGTTAGAAACATGAAAATGAGTATGTAGACTCAGTATGTATAGCTCTACAAAACTGCATACCACATTTTTTCCCCCTCCCCTTCGTTTCCCCTCAAAAAGTTGTTTTCTTAAAATTGCTGTATCTCCTAAACTATAATAGATACAATGCTGAAATTTTGTATGCAAACTCAGTAAACATACCTTTTTAAAACTGCATACCACAAACTTTCATTTTCAACGCTGTGTGACAACGCAAAGACAAACAAGTTGAAATTTGGCATAAATTGCGCTTTGAACACTGCTTTATCCTATTTGTAAGAAAAACCGTACTTAACACTGCGAAAACTATTAAAGCTAGAGACTTGAAATTTGGAAGATAGTCTCGTGTGGTCGAACACTAGATGAAGTTTGAAGGAATTTTTGCCACGCCCATTCCTTCCCGCCCATCAAGCACAACAAAAGGTCATTTTTTTCTTAAAAATGCTGTATCTCCTAAAGTATAAAGAATACAATGCTGAAATTTTGTATGCAAACTCAGATAACATACCTTTTTAAAACTGCATACAACAAACTACCACTTTCCCCGCAAAGACCAACACACTAAAATTTTGCAGCAATGCTTTGTAACAAACCCCGTACTAAAGCGCCATCTAATGGCAACATTGCACTGTGAGCCCTGCCTCACTATTAGCAAATACACAAACCATATCGTGGTACACTGCTTTTGCTGTCGGCGAATGTTTAACGTGTTATCAACATAGGTGTGTGTACAGGGTATTATATAGTTGAGAATACTCAACTATACCGCCCTTACTGGTTTGTTTTTTAATTAATTGACTTGAAACTTTGCAGTTATGCTCTTAGGGAGGAATGAAAACTATTTTGATCAAAAGTGGGCGTAGCCACGCCCACTTATAGCTTAACTTGACCCTTTGTATGGAAAACTTTTTTGTTTTTAAGCCAATTGACTTGAAACTTTACAGTTATGTTGTTAGGGAGGAACGAAAACTATTTTAACCAAAAGTGGGCATGGCCACGCCCACTTATAGCTTAACTTGACCCTTTGTATGGAAAACTTTTTGGTTTTTTAATCAATTGACTTGAAACTTTACAGTTATGTTCTTAGGGAGGAATGAAAACTATTTTGACGAAAAGTGGGCGTAGCCACGCCCTTTTATAGCGAAAATTGACCGTTTGTATGGAAAACTTTTTTGTTTTTTAACCAATTGACTTAAAACTTTTCAGTTATGTTCCTAGGGAGGAATGAAAACTATTTTGACCAAAAGTGGGCGTAGCCACGCCTACTTATAGCAAAAATTGACCCGTTGTATGGAAAACTTTTTTGTTTTTTAACCAATTGACTTGAAACTTTGCAGTTATGCTCTTAGGAATGAAAACTATTTTGATCAAAAGTGGGCGTGGCCACGCCCTTTTATAGCGAAAATTGACCCTTTGTATGGAAAACTTTTTTGTTTTTTAACCAATTGACTTGAAACTTTACAGTTATGTTTTTAGGGAGAAATAAAAACTATTTTGACCAAATGTGGCATGGCTACGCCCACTTATCGCAAAACTTGAACCGTTGTATGGAAAAATTTTTTGTTTTTAAACCAATTGACTTGAAACTTTACAGTTATGTTCTTAGGGAGAAATAAAAACTATTTTGACCAAATGTGGGCATGGCTACGCCCACTTATAGCGAAAATTGACCCGTTGTATGGAAAACTTTTTTGTTTTTTAACCAATTGACTTAAAACTTTTCAGTTATGTTCCTAGGGAGGAATGAAAACTATTTTGACCAAAAGTGGGCGTAGCCACGCCTACTTATAGCAAAAATTGACCCGTTGTATGGAAAACTTTTTTGTTTTTTAACCAATTGACTTGAAACTTTGCAGTTATGCTCTTAGGAATGAAAACTATTTTGATCAAAAGTGGGCGTGGCCACGCCCTTTTATAGCGAAAATTGACCCTTTGTATGGAAAACTTTTTTGTTTTTTAACCAATTGACTTGAAACTTTACAGTTATGTTTTTAGGGAGAAATAAAAACTATTTTGACCAAATGTGGCATGGCTACGCCCACTTATCGCAAAACTTGAACCGTTGTATGGAAAAATTTTTTGTTTTTAAACCAATTGACTTGAAACTTTACAGTTATGTTCTTAGGGAGAAATAAAAACTATTTTGACCAAATGTGGGCATGGCTACGCCCACTTATAGCGAAAATTGACCCGTTGTATGGAAAACTTTTTTGTTTTTTAACCAATTGACTTGAAACTTTACAGTTACGTTCTTAGGGAGGAATGAAAACTATTTTAACCAAAAGTGGGCGTAGCCACGCCTACTTATAGCGACAATTGACCCGTTGTATGGAAAACTTTTTTGTTTTTTAACCAATTGACTTGAAACTTTGCAGTTATGCTCTTAGGGAGGAATGAAAACTATTTTATAGCGAAAATTGACCCTTTGTATGGAAAACTTTTTTGTTTTTTAACCAATTGACTTGAAACTTTGCAGTTATGCTCTTAGGAATGAAAACTATTTTGATCAAAAGTGGGCGTGGCCACGCCCTTTTATAGCGAAAATTGACCCTTTGTATGGAAAACTTTTTTGTTTTTTAACCAATTGACTTGAAACTTTACAGTTATGTTCTTAGGGAGAAATAAAAACTATTTTGACCAAATGTGGCATGGCTACGCCCACTTATCGCAAAACTTGAACCGTTGTATGGAAAAATTTTTTGTTTTTAAACCAATTGACTTGAAACTTTACAGTTATGTTCTTAGGGAGAAATAAAAACTATTTTGACCAAATGTGGGCATGGCTACGCCCACTTATCGCAAAACTTGAACCGTTGTATGGAAAAATTTTTTGTTTTTAAACCAATTGACTTGAAACTTTACAGTTATGTTCTTAGGGAGAAATAAAAACTATTTTGACCAAATGTGGGCATGGCTACGCCCACTTATAGCGAAAATTGACCCGTTGTATGGAAAACTTTTTTGTTTTTTAACCAATTGACTTGAAACTTTACAGTTACGTTCTTAGGGAGGAATGAAAACTATTTTAACCAAAAGTGGGCGTAGCCACGCCTACTTATAGCGAAAATTGACCCGTTGTATGGAAAACTTTTTTGTTTTTTAACCAATTGACTTGAAACTTTGCAGTTATGCTCTTAGGGAGGAATGAAAACTATTTTATAGCGAAAATTGACCCGTTGTATGGAAAAATTTTTTGGTTTTTAACGAATTGACTTGAAACATTACAGTTATGTTGTTAGGGAGGCATGAAAACTATTCATTTAGTTTTTTTTATAGTGACACAAAGTGAAAAGTATTATAGCTTCAGCCTTGCTGAAGATAGCGTCCTTACTGGTTTTTCTCTATAAAAGGGCGTGACCACGCCCACTTTTGATAAAAATAGTTTTCATTCCTCCCTTAGAACATAACTGTAGGGTTTCAAGTCATTTGGTTAAAAAACAAAAAAGTTTTCCATACAAAGGGTCAATATTCGCTATAAGTGGGCGTGGCTACGCCAACTTTTGGCCAAAATAGTTTTCATTCCTCCCTTAGAACATAACTTTAGGGTTTCAAGTCATTTGGTTAAAAAACAAAAAAGTTTTTCATACAAAGGGTCAATTTTCTCTATAAAAGAGCGTGGCCACGCCCACTTTTGGTCAAAATATTTTTCATTCCTCCCTTACAACATAACTGTAGGGTTTCAAGTCATTTGGTTAAAAAACAAAAAAGTTTTACATACAAAGCGTCAATTTTCTCTATAAAAGAGCGTGGCCACGCCCACTTTTGGTCAAAATAGTTTTCATTCCTCCCTTAGAACATAACTGTAGGGTTTCAAGTCATTTGGTTAAAAAACAAAAAAGTATTACATACAACGGGTCAATTTTCGCTATAACAGGGCGTGACTACGCCCACTTTTGGTCAACATAGTTTTCATTCCTCTCTTAGAACATAACTGTAGGGTTTCAAGTCATTTGGTTAAAAAAACAAAAAAGTTTTACATACAAAGCGTCAATTTTCTCTATAAAAGGGCGCCCACTTTTGGTCAAAATAGTTTTCATTCCTCCCTTAGAACATAACTGTAGGGTTTCAAGTCATTTGGTTAAAAAACAAAAAAGTTTTCCATACAAAGGGTCAATTTTCGCCATAAGTGGGCGTGGCTACGCCAACTTTTGGTCAAAATAGTTTTCATTCCTCCCTTAGAACATAACTGTGGGGTTTCAAGTCATTTGGTTAAAAAACAAAAAAGTTTTACATACAAAGCGTCAATTTTCTCTACAAAAGAGCGTGGCCACGCCCACATTTGGTCAAAATAGTTTTCATTCCTCCCTTAGAACATAACTGTAGGGTTTCAAGTCATTTGGTTAAAAAACAAAAAAGTATTACATACAACGGGTCAATTTTGGCTATAAGTGGGCGTGGCTACGCCCACTTTTGGTCAAAATAGTTTTCATTCCTCCCTAAGAACATAACTGTAAAGTTTCAAGTCAATTGGTTCAAAAACAAAAAAGTTTTCCATACAACGGGTCAATTTTCTATAAGTGATCGTGGCTACGTCCACTTTTGGTCAAAATATTTTTAATGCCTCCCCAAGAACATAACTACGAAGTTTCAAGTCAATTGGTTCAAAAGCAAAATAGTTGTCCATACAACGACGTGAATATTGCTTCTATTCCTCTTCTTCATTTTGTATGGGAGCTACCAATTCCAGATGTCCAATCTCAATGAAACTTTCAGGCATGTAGTCGGACTATGTAGAACTACTATATTTAAAATTTCAGCACTCTATCATACAAAACAAAAAAGTTTTCCATACAACGATTCAAGTTTTGTTAATTTTTCTTCTTCTTTTCGTATGGGGGTTACCAGTTCCAGTGGTCCGATATGGCTGGATCCGACAAATGAGTTGACTGCACGAATAAGAAGTCTCTGTGCAAAATTTTAGCTCGATATCTTAAAAACCGTGGGAGGAGATTGTATATATACTGACAGACGGACAGACGGTCAGACGGACATGGCTAAATCAACTCGTCTCGTCGTCCTGATCAAGAATATATACACTTAATATAGTCGCAAGTGAATATTTCTGTGTGTTACAAACTTCAGCACATAGTTATTATATTATTTCACATAAGTGAAAAGTATAAAAACATGGTTCCTTTTAAAATATTCAATACTAATTTTTATGCATAGATTTTAAAAAAAATTTTAAGTCATCCATTCAAATGTACTTTTGTAGTGTATGTAATCATAAACTAACTAAAAGAAACAAAAAATCATGGTTACTTTTAAACCAGTAAGGGAACTATTTTCAGCTTTGCTGAAACTTATATACTCTTGCAAGCATTTGGAAAATATGTTTTATAGTTTTGCCAATAAGAATCCTATAAGTTTATAAAGATAAAGGGGCGTAACCCTGCCCATTTTCTACTTTTTTTAAAGAATACAATGCAAGCATTCTACACTTCATTTTACGATTTTCTATCTCGTCTGCTTATAGATAAATCACATTTTTAAGTTTTTCTCTATATGAGCGGTGCCACGCCCTTATGTCCGATTCTTATGAAACTTTGTAATATGGTCAAGGATTCCTAAGAACGCGCAACTGCAAGGTTTCATCTGTTTACAGTTTAAAACAAAAAAGTTTTTCTAACAAAAACCGATTGTTCCTATGGGAGCTATATGCTATATTTATCCGATCTTCACCAATTTTGCAGTGAGCCTTAATTTACGTCCGAGATGTTCTTGCAAAAAAAATTGGGACTATAACTTGCAAAGCAAAGAGTTTATAGAGCAAAAACCTAATTTTTGACCGATCGTTTCTATGGCAGTTATATGCTATAGTATTCCGATCAGGCTGGAGGAGTTCGCATCGCAACAGACAGACAAACGGACGGACAGTCGGACGGACAGACGGACATGGCTATCTGAACTCGTCTGGTCGAGCTGATCAAGCATATATATACTTTATATAGTTGGAGATATCTCCTTCTCTGCATTGCAAACTTCACGACAAAGTTAATAAACTCTTGCAACAGTATAAAAATATTCAATTTTATGTTAATGCATAGATTTTGAAAAAATCTAAAATCGTCCACTGAAATGTTCTTTTGTAATGTAAACTAACTAATAACCGGTAAAGACGCTATCTTCAGAAAGGCTGAAGCTATAATACTTTTCACGTTGTGTCACTAAAAAACCAAATGAATAGTTTTCATGCCTCCCTAACAACATAACTGTAAGGTTTCAAGTCAATTGGTTAAAAAACAAAAAAGTTTTCCATACAAAGGTTCAAGTTTTGCGACAAATGGGCGTAGCAATGCCCATTTTTGGTCAAAATAGTTTTTATTCCTCCCTAAGAACATAACTGTAAAGTTTCAAGTTAATTGGTTAAAAACCAAAAAGTTTTCCATACAACGGTTCAAGTTTCGGTATAAGTGGGCGTAGCCATGCCCACTTTTGGTCTAAACGCTAGCTAAAACGCTATCTTCAGAAAGACTGAAGCTATAATACTTTTCACGTTGTGTCACTAAAAAACCAAATGAATAGTTTTCATGCCTCCCTAACAACATAACTGTAAGGTTTCAAGTCAATTGGTTAAAAAACAAAAAAGTTTTCCATACAAAGGTTCAAGTTTTGCGATAAATGGGCGTAGCAATGCCCATTTTTGGTCAAAATAGTTTTTATTCCTCCCTAAGAACATAACTGTAATGTTTCAAGTCAATTCGTTAAAAAACAAAAAAAATTTCCATACAACGGTTCAAGTTTCGGTATAAGTGGGCGTAGCCATGCCCACTTTTGGTCAAAATAGTTTTCATTCCTCCCTAAGAACATAACTGTAAAGTTTCAAGTCAATTGGTTAAAAAACAAAAAAGTTTTCCATACAACGGGTCAATTTTAGCTATAATTGGGCGTTGCCATGCCCACTTTTGGTCAAAATAGTTTTCTATCCACCCTAAGATCATAACTGTAAAGTTTGAAGTCAATTGGTTAAAAAATAAAAAAGTTTTCCATACAACGGTTCAAGTTTCGGTAAAAGTGGGCGTAGCCATGCCCACTTTTGGTCAAAATAGTTTTCATTCCTTCCTAAGAACATAACTGTAAAGTTTTAAGTCAATTGGTTAAAAAACAAAAAAGTTTTCAATACAACGGTTCAATTTTCGCTATAAGTGGGCGTGGCTACGCCCACTTTTGGTCTAAATAGTTTTCATTCCTCCCTAAGAACAGAACTGTAAAGTTTCAAGTCAATTGGTTAAAAAACAAAAAAGTTTGCCATACAACGGGTCAATTTTCTATAAGTGGGCGTGGCTACGCCCACTCTTGGTCAAAATAGTTTTCATTCCACCCTAAGAACATAACTGTAAAATTTCAAGTCAATTGGTTAAAAAACAAAAAAGTTGTCCATACAACGGTTCAAGTTTCGGTAAAAGTGGGCATGGCCATGCCCACTTTTGGTCAAAATAGTTTTCATTCCTTCCTAAGAACATAACTGTAAAGTTTTAAGTCAATTGGTTAAAAAACAAAAAAGTTTTCAATACAACGGGTCAATTTTCGCTATAAGTGGGCGTGGCTACGCCCACTTTTGGTCTAAATAGTTTTCATTCCTCCCTAAGAACAGAACTGTAAAGTTTCAAGTCAATTGGTTAAAAAACAAAAAAGTTTGCCATACAACGGGTCAATTTTCTATAAGTGGGCGTGGCTACGCCCACTTTTGGTCAAAATAGTTTTCATTCCACCCTAAGAACATAACTGTAAAATTTCAAGTCAATTGGTTAAAAAACAAAAAAGTTGTCCATACAACGGTTCAAGTTTCGGTAAAGGTGGGCGTAGCCATGCCCACTTTTGGTCAAAATAGTTTTCATTCCTTCCTAAGAAGATAACTGCAAAGTTTTAAGTCAATTGGTTAAAAAACAAAAAAGTTTTCAATACAACTGGTCAATTTTCGCTATAAGTGGGCGTGGCTACGCCCACTTTTGGTCTAAATAGTTTTCATTCCTCCCTAAGAACATAACTGTAAAGTTTCAAGTCAATTGGTTAAAAAACAAAAAAGTTTGCCATACAACGGGTCAATTTTCTATAAGTGGTCGTGGCTACGCCCACTTTTGGTCAAAATAGTTTTCATTCCTCCCTAAGAACATAACTGTAAAATTTCAAGTCAATTGGTTAAAAAACAAAAAAGTTGTCCATACAACGACGTGAATATTGCTTCTCTTCCTCTTCTTCATTTTGTATGGGAGCTACCAGTTCCAGACGTCCAATCTCCATGAAACTTTCAGGCATGTAGTCGGACTATGTAGAACTACTACTATGTTTAAAATTTCAGCACTCTATCGTACAAAACAAAAAAGTTTTCCATACAACGATTCAAGTTTTGTTCATTTTTCTTCTTCTTTTCGTATGGGGGCTACCAGTTCCAGTGGTCCGATATGGCTGGATACGACGAATGAATTGACTGCACTTATAAGAAGTCTCTGTGTGTTACAAACTTCAGCACAAAGTTATTATACTATTTCACATACGTGAAAAGTATAAAAAAACAAAAACTCATCCATAGTAATGCTCTTTTTTAGTGAACGTCATCATAAACTAACTAAAAGAAAAACCAGTAAGGACGCTATCTTCAGCAAGGCTGAAGCTATAATACTTTTCACTTTGTGTCACTATAAAAAAAACTAAATGAATAGTTTTCATGCCTCCCTAACAACATAACTGTAATGTTTCAAGTCAATTCGTTAAAAAACAAAAAATTTTTCCATACAACGGTTCAAGTTTTGCGATAATTGGGCGTAGCCATGCCCACATTTGGTCAAAATAGTTTTCATTCCTCCCTAAGAACATAACTGTAAAGTTTCAAGTCAATTGGTTAAAAAACAAAAAAGTTTTCCATACAAAGGGTCAATTTTCGCTGTAAAATAGTTTTCATTCCTCCCTAAGAGCATAACTGCAAAGTTTCAAGTCAATTGGTTAAAAAACAAAAAAGTTTTCCATACAACAGGTCAATTTTTGCTATAAGTAGGCGTGGCTACGCCCACTTTTGGTCAAAATAGTTTTCATTCCTCTCTAGGAACATAACTGTAAAGTTTTAAGTCAATTGGTTAAAAAACAAAAATGTTTTCCATACAAAGGGTCAGCTTTCGCTATAAAAGGGCGTGGCAACGCCCACTTTTGGTCAAAATAGTTTTCATTCCTCCCTAAGAACATAACTGTAAAGTTTCAAGTCAATTGATTAAAAAACCAAAAAGTTTTCCATACAAAGGGTCAAGTTAAGCTATAAGTAGGCGTGGCTATGCCCACTTTTGATCAAAATAGTTTTCATTCCTCCCTGAGAGCATAACTGCGAAGTTTCAAGTCAATTGGTTGAAAAACAAAAAAGTTTTCCATACAACGGGTCAATTTTTGCTATAAGTAGGCGTGGCTACGCCCACTTTTGGTCAAAATAGTTTTCATTCCTCTCTAGGAACATAACTGTAAAGTTTTAAGTCAATTGGTTAAAAAACAAAAATGTTTTCCATACAAAGGGTCAAGTTAAGCTATAAGTGGGCGTGGCCACGCCCACTTTTGATCAAAATAGTTTTCATTCCTCCCTGAGAGCATAACTGCGAAGTTTCAAGTCAATTGGTTAAAAAACAAAAAAGTTTTCCATACAACGGGTCAATTTTCGCTATAAGTAGGCGTGGCTACGCCCACTTTTGGTTAAAATAGTTTTCATTCCTCCCTAAGAACATAACTGTAAAGTTTCAAGTCAATTGGTTAAAAAACAAAAAAGTTTTCCATACAAAGGGTCAAGTTAAGCTATAAGTGGGCGTGGCCACGCCCACTTTTGATCAAAATAGTTTTCATTCCTCCCTAACAACATAACTGTAATGTTTCAAGTCAATTCGTTAAAAAACAAAAAATTTTTCCATACAACGGTTCAAGTTTTGCGATAAGTGGGCGTAGCCATGCCCACTTTTGGTCAAAATAGTTTTCATTCGTCCCTAAGAACATAACTGTAAAGTTTCAAGTCAATTGGTTAAAAAACAAAAAAGTTGTCCATACAACGACGTGAATATTTCTTCTCTTCCTCTTCTTCGTTTTGTATGGGAGCTACCAGTTCCAGATGTCCAATCTCAATGAAACTTTCAGGCATGTAGTCGGACTATGTAGAACTACTACTATGTTTAAAATTTCAGCACTCTATCGTACAAAACAAAAAAGTTTTCCATACAACGATTCAAGTTTTGTTCATTTTTCTTCTTCTTTTCGTATGGGGGCTACCAGTTCCAGTGGTCCGATATGGCTGGATACGACGAATGAATTGACTGCACTTATAAGAAGTCTCTGTGTGTTACAAACTTCAGCACAAAGTTATTATACTATTTCACATACGTGAAAAGTATAAAACCAGTAAGGACGCTATCTTCAGCAAGGCTGAAGCTATAATACTTTTCACTTTGTGTCACTATAAAAAAAACTAAATGAATAGTTTTCATGCCTCCTTAACAACACAACTGTAATGTTTCAAGTCAATTCGTTAAAAAACAAAAAATTTTTCCATACAACGGTTCAAGTTTTGCGATAAGTGGGCGTAGCCATGCCCACATTTGGTCAAAATAGTTTTCATTCCTCCCTAAGAACATAACTGTAAAGTTTCAAGTCAATTGGTTAAAAAACAAAAATTTTTCCATACAAAGGGTCAAGTTAAGCTATAAGTGAGCGTGGCCATGCCCACTTTTGATCAAAATAGTTTTCTTGCCTCCCTAAGAGCATAACTGCAAAGTTTCAAGTCAATTGGTTAAAAAACAAAAAAGTTTTCCAAACAACGGGTCAATTTTCGCTATAAGTAGGCGTGGCTACGCCCACTTTTGGTTAAAATAGTTTTCATTCCTCCCTAAGAACATAACTGTAAAGTTTCAAGTCAATTGGTTAAAAAACAAAAAAGTTTTCCATACAAAGGGTCAAGTTAAGCTATAAGTGGGCGTGGCCATGCCCACTTTTGATCAAAATAGATTTCATTCCTCCCTAAGAGCATAACTGCAAAGATTCAAGTCAACTGGTTAAAAAACAAAAAAGTTTTCCATACAACGTGTCAATTTTCGCTATAAGTAGGCGTGGCTACGCCCACTTTTGGTTAAAATAGTTTTCATTCCTCCCTAAGAACATAACTGTAAAGTTTCAAGTCAATTGATTAAAAAACCAAAAAGTTTTCCATACAAAGGGTCAAGTTAAGCTATAAGTGGGTGTGGCCATGCCCACTTTTGATCAAAATAGTTTTCATTCCTCCCTAAGAGCATAACTGCAAAGTTTCAAGTCAATTGGTTAAAAAACAAAAAAGTTTTCCATACAACGGGTCAATTTTCGCTATTAAAGGGCGTGGCCACGCCCACTTTTGGTCAAAACTGTTTTCATTCCACCCTAACAACAATCCTGTAAAGTTTCAAGTCAGTTGGTTAAAAAGCAAAAAAGTTTTCCATACAACGGGTCAATTTTCGCTATAAAAGGGCGTGGCCACGCCCACTTTTGGTCAAAATAGTTTTGATTCCTTCCTAAGAACATAACTGTAAAGTTTCAAGTCAGTTGGTTAAAAAGCAAAAAAGTTTTCCATACAACGGGTCAATTTTTGCTATAAAAGGGAGTGGCCACGCCCACTTTTGGTCAAAATAGTTTTGATTCCTTCCTAAGAACATAACTGTAATGTTTCAAGTCAATTGGTTAAAAACAAAAAAGTTTTCCATACAACGGTTCAAGTTTT
The DNA here is from genome assembly GCA_034638295.1 of Phortica okadai. Lineage (NCBI taxonomy): Eukaryota > Metazoa > Arthropoda > Insecta > Diptera > Drosophilidae > Phortica > Phortica okadai. The sequence goes on along the minus strand of CM067851.1, from coordinate 23,222,455 downwards.
GCGATAAGTGGGCGTAGCCATGCCCACATTTGGTCAAAATAGTTTTTATTCCTCCCTAAGAGCACAACTGCAAAGTTTCAAGTCAATTGGTTAAAAAACAAAAAAGTTTTCCATACAACGGATAAATTTTCGCTATAAGTGGGCGTGGCTACGCCCACTTTTGGTCAAAATAGTTTTCATTCCTCTCTAAGAACATAACTGTAAAGTTTCAAGTCAATTGGTTAAAAAACAAAAAAGTTTTCCATACAAAGGGTCAATTTTCGCTATAAGTGGGCGTGGCTACGCGTGGTTACGCCCACTTTTGGTCAAAATAGTTTTCATTCCTCCCTAAGAACATAACTGTAAAGTTTCAAGTCAATTGGTTAAAAAACAAAAAAGTTTTCCATACAAAGTGTCAATTTTCGCTATAAGTGGGCGTGGCTACGCCCACTTTTAGTCAAAATAGTTTTCATTCCTCCCTAAGAAGATAACTGTAAAGTTTCAAGTCAATTGGTTAAAAAACAAGAAAGTTTTCCATACAAAGGGTCAAGTTAAGCTATAAGTGGGCGTGGCCACGCCCACTTTTGATCAAAATAGTTTTCATTCCTCCCTAAGAGCATAACTGCAAAGTTTCAAGTCAATTGGTTAAAGAACAGAAAAGTTTTCCATACAACGGGTAAATTTTCGCTATAAGTGGGCGTGGCTACGCCCACTTTTGGTCAAAATAGTTTTCATTCCTCTCTAAGAACATAACTGTAAAATTTCAAGTCAATTGGTTAAAAAACAAAAAAGTTTTCCATACAAAGGGTCAATTTTCGCTATAAGTGGGCGTGGCTACGCGTGGTTACGCCCACTTTTGGTCAAAATAGTTTTCATTCCTCCCTAAGAACATAACTGTAAAGTTTCAAGTCAATTGGTTAAAAAACAAGAAAGTTTTCCATACAAATGGTCAAGTTAAGCTGTAAGTGGGCGTGGCCACGCCCACTTTTGATCAAAATAGTTTTCATTCCTCCCTAAGAGCATAACTGCAAAGTTTCAAGTCAATTGGTTAAAAAACAAAAAAGTTTTCCATACAACGGGTAAATTTTCGCTATAAGTGGGCGTGGCTACGCGTGGTTACGCCCACTTTTGGTCAAAATAGTTTTCATTCCTCCCTAAGAACATAACTTTAAAATTTCAAGTCAATTGGTTAAGAAACAAAAAAGTTTTCCATACAACGACGTGAATATGGCTTCTCTTCCTCTTCTTCATTTTGTATGGGAGCTACCAGTTCCAGATGTCCAATCTCAATGAAACTTTCAGGCATGTAGTCGGACCATGTAAAACAACTATGTTTAAAATTTCAGCACTCTATTGTACAAAACAAAAAAGTTTTCCATACAACGATTCAAGTTTTGTTCACTTTTCTTCTTCTTTTCGTATGGGAGCTACCTGTTCCAATAATCCGATCATGCTGGTTCCGACGAATGATTCATCGTAATAAATTCTAAGACTCTGTGCAAAGTTTCAGCTCGATAGCTTCAAAACTGAGGGACTAGTTTGCATACATACAGACAGACAGACAGACCGACAGACAGACAGACAGACAGACGGACAGACGGACATGGCTAAATCAACTCGTCTTGTCGTCCTGATCAAGAATATATATACTTTATACAGTCGGAAATTAATATTTCGATCTGTTACAAACTCCGTGACAAAGTTAATATACTATTTCACATAAGTGAAAAGTATAAAAACAAAAACTCATCCATAGTAATGCTCTTTTTTAGTGAACGTCATCATAAACTAACTAAAAGAAAAACCAGTAAGGACGCTATCTTCAGCAAGGCTGAAGCTATAATACTTTTCACTTTGTGTCACTATAAAAAAAACTAAATGAATAGTTTTCATGCCTCCCTAACAACATAACTGTAATGTTTCAAGTCAATTCGTTAAAAAACAAAAAATTTTTCCATACAACGGTTCAAGTTTTGCGATAATTGGGCGTAGCCATGCCCACATTTGGTCAAAATAGTTTTCATTCCTCCCTAAGAACATAACTGTAAAGTTTCAAGTCAATTGGTTAAAAAACAAAAAAGTTTTCCATACAAAGGGTCAATTTTCGCTGTAAAATAGTTTTCATTCCTCCCTAAGAGCATAACTGCAAAGTTTCAAGTCAATTGGTTAAAAAACAAAAAAGTTTTCCATACAACGGGTCAATTTTTGCTATAAGTAGGCGTGGCTACGCCCACTTTTGGTCAAAATAGTTTTCATTCCTCTCTAGGAACATAACTGTAAAGTTTTAAGTCAATTGGTTAAAAAACAAAAATGTTTTCCATACAAAGGGTCAGCTTTCGCTATAAAAGGGCGTGGCAACGCCCACTTTTGGTCAAAATAGTTTTCATTCCTCCCTAAGAACATAACTGTAAAGTTTCAAGTCAATTGATTAAAAAACCAAAAAGTTTTCCATACAAAGGGTCAAGTTAAGCTATAAGTAGGCGTGGCTATGCCCACTTTTGATCAAAATAGTTTTCATTCCTCCCTGAGAGCATAACTGCGAAGTTTCAAGTCAATTGGTTGAAAAACAAAAAAGTTTTCCATACAACGGGTCAATTTTTGCTATAAGTAGGCGTGGCTACGCCCACTTTTGGTCAAAATAGTTTTCATTCCTCTCTAGGAACATAACTGTAAAGTTTTAAGTCAATTGGTTAAAAAACAAAAATGTTTTCCATACAAAGGGTCAAGTTAAGCTATAAGTGGGCGTGGCCACGCCCACTTTTGATCAAAATAGTTTTCATTCCTCCCTGAGAGCATAACTGCGAAGTTTCAAGTCAATTGGTTAAAAAACAAAAAAGTTTTCCATACAACGGGTCAATTTTCGCTATAAGTAGGCGTGGCTACGCCCACTTTTGGTTAAAATAGTTTTCATTCCTCCCTAAGAACATAACTGTAAAGTTTCAAGTCAATTGGTTAAAAAACAAAAAAGTTTTCCATACAAAGGGTCAAGTTAAGCTATAAGTGGGCGTGGCCACGCCCACTTTTGATCAAAATAGTTTTCATTCCTCCCTAACAACATAACTGTAATGTTTCAAGTCAATTCGTTAAAAAACAAAAAATTTTTCCATACAACGGTTCAAGTTTTGCGATAAGTGGGCGTAGCCATGCCCACTTTTGGTCAAAATAGTTTTCATTCGTCCCTAAGAACATAACTGTAAAGTTTCAAGTCAATTGGTTAAAAAACAAAAAAGTTGTCCATACAACGACGTGAATATTTCTTCTCTTCCTCTTCTTCGTTTTGTATGGGAGCTACCAGTTCCAGATGTCCAATCTCAATGAAACTTTCAGGCATGTAGTCGGACTATGTAGAACTACTACTATGTTTAAAATTTCAGCACTCTATCGTACAAAACAAAAAAGTTTTCCATACAACGATTCAAGTTTTGTTCATTTTTCTTCTTCTTTTCGTATGGGGGCTACCAGTTCCAGTGGTCCGATATGGCTGGATACGACGAATGAATTGACTGCACTTATAAGAAGTCTCTGTGTGTTACAAACTTCAGCACAAAGTTATTATACTATTTCACATACGTGAAAAGTATAAAACCAGTAAGGACGCTATCTTCAGCAAGGCTGAAGCTATAATACTTTTCACTTTGTGTCACTATAAAAAAAACTAAATGAATAGTTTTCATGCCTCCTTAACAACACAACTGTAATGTTTCAAGTCAATTCGTTAAAAAACAAAAAATTTTTCCATACAACGGTTCAAGTTTTGCGATAAGTGGGCGTAGCCATGCCCACATTTGGTCAAAATAGTTTTCATTCCTCCCTAAGAACATAACTGTAAAGTTTCAAGTCAATTGGTTAAAAAACAAAAATTTTTCCATACAAAGGGTCAAGTTAAGCTATAAGTGAGCGTGGCCATGCCCACTTTTGATCAAAATAGTTTTCTTGCCTCCCTAAGAGCATAACTGCAAAGTTTCAAGTCAATTGGTTAAAAAACAAAAAAGTTTTCCAAACAACGGGTCAATTTTCGCTATAAGTAGGCGTGGCTACGCCCACTTTTGGTTAAAATAGTTTTCATTCCTCCCTAAGAACATAACTGTAAAGTTTCAAGTCAATTGGTTAAAAAACAAAAAAGTTTTCCATACAAAGGGTCAAGTTAAGCTATAAGTGGGCGTGGCCATGCCCACTTTTGATCAAAATAGATTTCATTCCTCCCTAAGAGCATAACTGCAAAGATTCAAGTCAACTGGTTAAAAAACAAAAAAGTTTTCCATACAACGTGTCAATTTTCGCTATAAGTAGGCGTGGCTACGCCCACTTTTGGTTAAAATAGTTTTCATTCCTCCCTAAGAACATAACTGTAAAGTTTCAAGTCAATTGATTAAAAAACCAAAAAGTTTTCCATACAAAGGGTCAAGTTAAGCTATAAGTGGGTGTGGCCATGCCCACTTTTGATCAAAATAGTTTTCATTCCTCCCTAAGAGCATAACTGCAAAGTTTCAAGTCAATTGGTTAAAAAACAAAAAAGTTTTCCATACAACGGGTCAATTTTCGCTATTAAAGGGCGTGGCCACGCCCACTTTTGGTCAAAACTGTTTTCATTCCACCCTAACAACAATCCTGTAAAGTTTCAAGTCAGTTGGTTAAAAAGCAAAAAAGTTTTCCATACAACGGGTCAATTTTCGCTATAAAAGGGCGTGGCCACGCCCACTTTTGGTCAAAATAGTTTTGATTCCTTCCTAAGAACATAACTGTAAAGTTTCAAGTCAGTTGGTTAAAAAGCAAAAAAGTTTTCCATACAACGGGTCAATTTTTGCTATAAAAGGGAGTGGCCACGCCCACTTTTGGTCAAAATAGTTTTGATTCCTTCCTAAGAACATAACTGTAATGTTTCAAGTCAATTGGTTAAAAACAAAAAAGTTTTCCATACAACGGTTCAAGTTTTGCGATAAGTGGGCGTAGCCATGCCCACATTTGGTCAAAATAGTTTTTATTCCTCCCTAAGAGCACAACTGCAAAGTTTCAAGTCAATTGGTTAAAAAACAAAAAAGTTTTCCATACAACGGATAAATTTTCGCTATAAGTGGGCGTGGCTACGCCCACTTTTGGTCAAAATAGTTTTCATTCCTCTCTAAGAACATAACTGTAAAGTTTCAAGTCAATTGGTTAAAAAACAAAAAAGTTTTCCATACAAAGGGTCAATTTTCGCTATAAGTGGGCGTGGCTACGCGTGGTTACGCCCACTTTTGGTCAAAATAGTTTTCATTCCTCCCTAAGAACATAACTGTAAAGTTTCAAGTCAATTGGTTAAAAAACAAAAAAGTTTTCCATACAAAGTGTCAATTTTCGCTATAAGTGGGCGTGGCTACGCCCACTTTTAGTCAAAATAGTTTTCATTCCTCCCTAAGAAGATAACTGTAAAGTTTCAAGTCAATTGGTTAAAAAACAAGAAAGTTTTCCATACAAAGGGTCAAGTTAAGCTATAAGTGGGCGTGGCCACGCCCACTTTTGATCAAAATAGTTTTCATTCCTCCCTAAGAGCATAACTGCAAAGTTTCAAGTCAATTGGTTAAAAAACAGAAAAGTTTTCCATACAACGGGTAAATTTTCGCTATAAGTGGGCGTGGCTACGCCCACTTTTGGTCAAAATAGTTTTCATTCCTCTCTAAGAACATAACTGTAAAATTTCAAGTCAATTGGTTAAAAAACAAAAAAGTTTTCCATACAAAGGGTCAATTTTCGCTATAAGTGGGCGTGGCTACGCGTGGTTACGCCCACTTTTGGTCAAAATAGTTTTCATTCCTCCCTAAGAACATAACTGTAAAGTTTCAAGTCAATTGGTTAAAAAACAAGAAAGTTTTCCATACAAATGGTCAAGTTAAGCTGTAAGTGGGCGTGGCCACGCCCACTTTTGATCAAAATAGTTTTCATTCCTCCCTAAGAGCATAACTGCAAAGTTTCAAGTCAATTGGTTAAAAAACAAAAAAGTTTTCCATACAACGGGTAAATTTTCGCTATAAGTGGGCGTGGCTACGCGTGGTTACGCCCACTTTTGGTCAAAATAGTTTTCATTCCTCCCTAAGAACATAACTTTAAAATTTCAAGTCAATTGGTTAAGAAACAAAAAAGTTTTCCATACAACGACGTGAATATGGCTTCTCTTCCTCTTCTTCATTTTGTATGGGAGCTACCAGTTCCAGATGTCCAATCTCAATGAAACTTTCAGGCATGTAGTCGGACCATGTAAAACAACTATGTTTAAAATTTCAGCACTCTATTGTACAAAACAAAAAAGTTTTCCATACAACGATTCAAGTTTTGTTCACTTTTCTTCTTCTTTTCGTATGGGAGCTACCTGTTCCAATAATCCGATCATGCTGGTTCCGACGAATGATTCATCGTAATAAATTCTAAGACTCTGTGCAAAGTTTCAGCTCGATAGCTTCAAAACTGAGGGACTAGTTTGCATACATACAGACAGACAGACAGACCGACAGACAGACAGACAGACAGACGGACAGACGGACATGGCTAAATCAACTCGTCTTGTCGTCCTGATCAAGAATATATATACTTTATACAGTCGGAAATTAATATTTCGATCTGTTACAAACTCCGTGACAAAGTTAATATACTATTTCACATAAGTGAAAAGTATAAAAACAAAAACTCATCCATAGTAATGCTCTTTTTTAGTGAACGTCATCATAAACTAACTAAAAGAAAAACCAGTAAGGACGCTATCTTCAGCAAGGCTGAAGCTATAATACTTTTCACTTTGTGTCACTATAAAAAAAACTAAATGAATAGTTTTCATGCCTCCCTAACAACATAACTGTAATGTTTCAAGTCAATTCGTTAAAAAACAAAAAATTTTTCCATACAACGGTTCAAGTTTTGCGATAATTGGGCGTAGCCATGCCCACATTTGGTCAAAATAGTTTTCATTCCTCCCTAAGAACATAACTGTAAAGTTTCAAGTCAATTGGTTAAAAAACAAAAAATTTTTCCATACAAAGGGTCAATTTTCGCTATAAAATAGTTTTCATTCCTCCCTAAGAGCATAACTGCAAAGTTTCAAGTCAATTGGTTAAAAAACAAAAAAGTTTTCCATACAACGGGTCAATTTTTGCTATAAGTAGGCGTGGCTACGCCCACTTTTGGTCAAAATAGTTTTCATTCCTCTCTAGGAACATAACTGTAAAGTTTTAAGTCAATTGGTTAAAAAACAAAAATGTTTTCCATACAAAGGGTCAAGTTAAGCTATAAGTGGGCGTGGCCACGCCCACTTTTGATCAAAATAGTTTTCATTCCTCCCTGAGAGCATAACTGCGAAGTTTCAAGTCAATTGGTTAAAAAACAAAAAAGTTTTCCATACAACGGGTCAATTTTCGCTATAAGTAGGCGTGGCTACGCCCACTTTTGGTTAAAATAGTTTTCATTCCTCCCTAAGAACATAACTGTAAAGTTTCAAGTCAATTGGTTAAAAAACAAAAAAGTTTTCCATACAAAGGGTCAAGTTAAGCTATAAGTGGGCGTGGCCACGCCCACTTTTGATCAAAATAGTTTTCATTCCTCCCTAACAACATAACTGTAATGTTTCAAGTCAATTCGTTAAAAAACAAAAAATTTTTCCATACAACGGTTCAAGTTTTGCGATAAGTGGGCGTAGCCATGCCCACTTTTGGTCAAAATAGTTTTCATTCGTCCCTAAGAACATAACTGTAAAGTTTCAAGTCAATTGGTTAAAAAACAAAAAAGTTGTCCATACAACGACGTGAATATTGCTTCTCTTCCTCTTCTTCATTTTGTATGGGAGCTACCAGTTCCAGATGTCCAATCTCAATGAAACTTTCAGGCATGTAGTCGGACTATGTAGAACTACTACTATGTTTAAAATTTCAGCACTCTATCGTACAAAACAAAAAAGTTTTCCATACAACGATTCAAGTTTTGTTCATTTTTCTTCTTCTTTTCGTATGGGGGCTACCAGTTCCAGTGGTCCGATATGGCTGGATACGACGAATGAATTGACTGCACTTATAAGAAGTCTCTGTGTGTTACAAACTTCAGCACAAAGTTATTATACTATGTCACATACGTGAAAAGTATAAAAAAAACAAAAACTCATCCATAGTAATGCTCTTTTTTAGTGAACGTCATCATAAACTAACTAAAAGAAAAACCAGTAAGGACGCTATCTTCAGCAAGGCTGAAGCTATAATACTTTTCACTTTGTGTCACTATAAAAAAAACTAAATGAATAGTTTTCATGCCTCCCTAACAACATAACTGTAATGTTTCAGGTCAATTCGTTAAAAAACAAAAAATTTTTCCATACAACGGTTCAAGTTTTGCGATAATTGGGCGTAGCCATGCCCACATTTGGTCAAAATAGTTTTCATTCCTCCCTAAGAACATAACTGTAAAGTTTCAAGTCAATTGGTTAAAAAACAAAAAAGTTTTCCATACAAAGGGTCAATTTTCGCTATAAAATAGTTTTCATTCCTCCCTAAGAGCATAACTGCAAAGTTTCAAGTCAATTGGTTAAAAAACAAAAAAGTTTTCAATACAACGGGTCAATTTTCGCTATAAGTGGGCATGGCTACGCCCACTTTTGGTCTAAATAGTTTTCATTCCTCCCTAAGAACAGAACTGTAAAGTTTCAAGTCAATTGGTTAAAAAACAAAAAAGTTTGCCATACAACGGGTCAATTTTCTATAAGTGGGCGTGGCTACGCCCACTTTTGGTCAAAATAGTTTTCATTCCACCCTAAGAACATAACTGTAAAATTTCAAGTCAATTGGTTAAAAAACAAAAAAGTTGTCCATACAACGGTTCAAGTTTCGGTAAAGGTGGGCGTAGCCATGCCCACTTTTGGTCAAAATAGTTTTCATTCCTTCCTAAGAAGATAACTGCAAAGTTTTAAGTCAATTGGTTAAAAAACAAAAAAGTTTTCAATACAACTGGTCAATTTTCGCTATAAGTGGGCGTGGCTACGCCCACTTTTGGTCTAAATAGTTTTCATTCCTCCCTAAGAACATAACTGTAAAGTTTCAAGTCAATTGGTTAAAAAACAAAAAAGTTTGCCATACAACGGGTCAATTTTCTATAAGTGGTCGTGGCTACGCCCACTTTTGGTCAAAATAGTTTTCATTCCTCCCTAAGAACATAACTGTAAAATTTCAAGTCAATTGGTTAAAAAACAAAAAAGTTGTCCATACAACGACGTGAATATTGCTTCTCTTCCTCTTCTTCATTTTGTATGGGAGCTACCAGTTCCAGATGTCCAATCTCAATGAAACTTTCAGGCATGTAGTCGGACTATGTAGAACTACTACTATGTTTAAAATTTCAGCACTCTATCGTACAAAACAAAAAAGTTTTCCATACAACGATTCAAGTTTTGTTCATTTTTCTTCTTCTTTTCGTATGGGGGCTACCAGTTCCAGTGGTCCGATATGGCTGGATACGACGAATGAATTGACTGCACTTATAAGAAGTCTCTGTGTGTTACAAACTTCAGCACAAAGTTATTATACTATTTCACATACGTGAAAAGTATAAAAAAACAAAAACTCATCCATAGTAATGCTCTTTTTTAGTGAACGTCATCATAAACTAACTAAAAGAAAAACCAGTAAGGACGCTATCTTCAGCAAGGCTGAAGCTATAATACTTTTCACTTTGTGTCACTATAAAAAAAACTAAATGAATAGTTTTCATGCCTCCCTAACAACATAACTGTAATGTTTCAAGTCAATTCGTTAAAAAACAAAAAATTTTTCCATACAACGGTTCAAGTTTTGCGATAATTGGGCGTAGCCACATTTGGTCAAAATAGTTTTCATTCCTCCCTAAGAACATAACTGTAAAGTTTCAAGTCAATTGGTTAAAAAACAAAAAAGTTTTCCATACAAAGGGTCAATTTTCGCTGTAAAATAGTTTTCATTCCTCCCTAAGAGCATAACTGCAAAGTTTCAAGTCAATTGGTTAAAAAACAAAAAAGTTTTCCATACAACGGGTCAATTTTTGCTATAAGTAGGCGTGGCTACGCCCACTTTTGGTCAAAATAGTTTTCATTCCTCTCTAGGAACATAACTGTAAAGTTTTAAGTCAATTGGTTAAAAAACAAAAATGTTTTCCATACAAAGGGTCAGCTTTCGCTATAAAAGGGCGTGGCAACGCCCACTTTTGGTCAAAATAGTTTTCATTCCTCCCTAAGAACATAACTGTAAAGTTTCAAGTCAATTGATTAAAAAACCAAAAAGTTTTCCATACAAAGGGTCAAGTTAAGCTATAAGTGGGCGTGGCTATGCCCACTTTTGATCAAAATAGTTTTCATTCCTCCCTGAGAGCATAACTGCGAAGTTTCAAGTCAATTGGTTGAAAAACAAAAAAGTTTTCCATACAACGGGTCAATTTTCGCTATAAGTAGGCGTGGCTACGCCCACTTTTGGTTAAAATAGTTTTCATTCCTCCCTAAGAACATAACTTTAAAATTTCAAGTCAATTGGTTAAGAAACAAAAAAGTTTTCCATACAATGGGTCAATTTTCGCTATAAGTGGGCGTAGCCATGCCCACTTTTGGTCTCAATAGTTTTCATTCCTCCCTAAAGCTCGGTTTACACTAGAGATTTTTTGTGTAGATTTAGACAAAAATCTCAAGTCTACAAGTGTAAACACCCTGTAGATTTATCTACACAGTCTCTACAACAAATTTAAATCTACACTATGAGTAGTGTGTGTAAACAACTTTCAGAGTAGATAAAACAGCCTCGATTTGTGTCTACAAGTTTGTTAAGCAACAGAACAAATTTTTTTCTCTACATTGATATTTTCACATAAAAATATATCAATGATTCATATGTCACGTTTGACACTTCCAGAAAATTCGTCCCAATTTGGGAATAAGAATCAAAGGAAGAACAAAAACAAAGAGTAAAATGGCGCCTTCACCAAAAAAAAATGCGTGGGAAATGCGATTATGCGTATATATAGATATTATATGAATATTATTATATCAAATGACGGATGCGAGTGTACTGTTTTTGAATGTACGGTGTACCCATACTCAATAATATCAATAATTTGACAATGCCATTCTTCACAAAATGTTGGCACATAGCTGCGATTCCTCCTTCAACTCCTTCAATAACTGCTGGTAAAATCCAACGTTCTCAGCATTCCTAGCATTTATTTTTGCGATCTATGGTTTCTTCCACAATCGATTTTGATGATGCATATTGTTTCTGGCGCATTTCCAACTTTTCTAATTTTTTTGTTAATTTATTTTTGGGAATAATTTTTTAATGTCAAAAATCAGTATGTCAAAAGCGAAACGGTAGCGCCCTCTATCATTATCTACATTCTGCTCGAAAGTGTAGTCAGTGTAAACACCTTGTAGATAGCAATGTAGATATTTTCCAAATTTATCTACTCGAAAGAAAACTTTCGTAGATTTTCAGTTCTGTGTAAACACAAAACGTAATTTATCTACACTTTTTGTTGAGATATCTACACAAAAAATCTCTAATGTAAACGGAGCTTAAAATTTCAAGTCAATTGGTTAAAAAATAAAAAAGTTTGGCATACAACAGGTCAATTTTTTATAAGTGGGCGTGGCTACGCCGACTTTTGGTCAAAATAGTTTTCATTCCTTCCTAAGAACATAACTGTAAAGTTTTAAGTCAATTGGTTAAAAAATAAAAACGTTTTCAATACAACGGGTCAATTTTCGCTATAAGTGGGCGTGGCTACGCCCACTTTTGTTCAAAATAGTTTTAATTCCTCTCTAAGAACATAACTGTAAAATTTCAAGTCAATTGGTTAAAAAACAAAAAAGTTGTCCATACAACGGTTCAAGTTTCGGTAAAAGTGGGCGTAGCTATGCCCACTTTTGGTCAAAATAGTTTTCATTCCTTCCTAAGAACATAACTGTAAAGTTTTAAGTCAATTGGTTAAAAAATAAAAACGTTTTCAATACAACGGGTCAATTTTCGCTATAAGTGGGCGTGGCTACGCCCACTTTTGTTCAAAATGGTTTTAATTCCTCTCTAAGAACATAACTGTAAAATTTCAAGTCAATTGGTTAAAAAACAAAAAATTTGTCCATACAACGGTTCAAGTTTCGGTAAAAGTGGGCGTAGCTATGCCCACTTTTGGTCAAAATAGTTTTCATTCCTTCCTAGAAACATAACTGTAAAGTTTTAAGTCAATTGGTTAAAAAATAAAAACGTTTTCAATACAACGGGTCAATTTTCGCTATAAGTGGGCGTGGCTACGCCCACTTTTGGTCAAAATAGTTTTCATTCCTTCCTAAGAACATAACTGTAAAGTTTTAAGTCAATTGGTTAAAAAATAAAAACGTTTTCAATACAACTGGTCAATTTTCGCTATAAGTGGGTGTGGCTACGCCCACTTTTGGTAAAAATAGTTTTCATTCCTCCCTAAGAACATAACTGTAAAATTTCAAGTCAATTGGTTAAAAAACAAAAAATTTGTCAATACAACGGTTCAAGTTTCGGTAAAAGTGGGCGTAGCTATGCCCACTTTTGGTCAAAATAGTTTTCATTCCTTCCTAAGAACATAACTGTAAAATTTCAAGTCAATTGGTTAAAAAATAAAAAATTTGTCCACACAACGGTTCAAGTTTCGGTAAAAGTGGGCGTAGCCATGCCCACTTTTGGTCAAAATAGTTTTCATTCCTCCCTAAGAACATAACTGTAAAGTTTCAAGTCAATTGGTTAAAAAACAAAAAAGTTTGCCATACAACGACGTGAATATTGCTTCTCTTCCTCTTCTTCATTTTGTGTGGGAGGTACCAGTTCCAGATGTCCAATCTCAATGAAACTTTCAGGCATGTAGTCGGACTATGTGAAACTACTATGTTTAAAATTTCAGCACTCTATCGTACAAAACAAAATAGTTTTCCATACAACGATTCAAGTTTTGTTCATTTTTCTTCTTCTTTTCGTATGGGGGCTACCAGTTCCAGTGGTCCGATATGGCTGGATACGACGAATGAATTGACTGCACGAATAAGAAGTGTCTGTGTGTTACAAACTTCAGCACAAAGTTATTATACTATTTCACATACGTGAAAAGTATAAAAAAACAAAAACTCATCCATAGTAATGCTCTTTTTTAGTGAACATCATCATAAACTAACTAAAAGAAAAAAAAACATGGTTCCTTTTAAAAATGTTCAATATTAATTTTTATGCATAGATTTGAAAAAAAAATGAAAAATCATCCTTTGAAATGCTCTTTTTTGGTGAACGTTACCATAAACTAACTTAAAGAAACCAAACCAGTAAGGACGCTATCTTCAGCAAGGCTGAACCTTTAATACTTTTCACGTTGTGTCACTATAAAAAAAAGTAAATGAATAGTTTTCATGCCTCCCTAACAACATAAATGTGAGGTTTCAAGTCAATTGGTTAAAAAACAAAAAAAGCTTTCCATACAACCGTTCAAGTTTTGCGATAAGTGGGCGTAGCAATGCCCATTTTTGATCAAAATAGTTTTCATTCCTCCCTAAGAACATAACTGTAATGTTTCAAGTCAATTGATTAAAAGACAAAAAAGTTTTCTATTCAACGTTTCAAGTTTCGCTATAAGTGGGTGTAGCCATGCTCACGCTTGGTAAAAATAGTTTTCATTCCTCCCTAAGAACATAACTGTAAAGTTTCAAGTCAATTGGTTAAAAAACTAAAAAGTTTTCCATACAACGGGTCAATTTTTGCTATAATTGGGCGTTTCCATGCCCACTTTCGGTCCAAATAGTTTTCACTCCACCCTAAGAACATAACTGTAAAGTTTCAAGTCAATTGGTTAAAAAACAAAAAAAAGTTTTCCATAGAACGGTTCAAGTTTCGGTAAAAGTGGGCGTAGCCATGCCCACTTTTGGTCAAAATAGTTTTCATTCCTTTCTAAGAACACAACTGTAAAGTTTTAAGTCAATTGGTTAAAAAACAAAAAAGTTTTCAATACAACGGGTCAATTTTCGCTATAAGTGGGCGTGGCTACGCCCACTTTTGGTCTAAATAGTTTTCATTCCTCCCTAAGAACATAACTGTAAAGTTTCAAGTCAATTGGTTAAAAAACAAAAAAGTTTGCCATACAACGGGTCAATTTTCTATAAGTGGGCGTGGCTACGCCCACTTTTGGTCCAAATAGTTTTCACTCCACCCTAAGAACATAACTGTAAAGTTTCAAGTCAATTGGCTAAAAAACAAAAAAGTTTTCCATAGAACGGTTCAAGTTTCGGTAAAAGTGGGCGTAGCCATGCCCACTTTTGGTCAAAATAGTTTTCATTCCTTTCTAAGAACATAACTGTAAAGTTTCAAGACAATTGGTTAAAAAACAAAAAAGTTTGCCATACAACGGGTCAATTTTCTATAAGTGGGCGTGGCTACGCCCAGTTTTGGTCAAAATGGTTTTCATTCCTCCCTAAGAATATAACTGTAAAATTTCAAGTCAATTGGTAAATAAACAAAAAAGTTGTCCATACAACGGTTCAAATTTTGCGATAAGTGGGCGTAGCAATGCCCATTTTTGATCAAAATAGTTTTCATTCCTCCCTAAGAACATAACTGTAATGTTTCAAGTCAATTGATTAAAAGACAAAAAAGTTTGCCATACAACGGGTCAATTTTTGCTATAATTGGGCGTTTCCATGCCCACTTTCGGTCCAAATAGTTTTCACTCCACCCTAAGAACATAACTGTAAAGTTTCAAGTCAATTGGTTAAAAAACAAAAAAGTTTTCCATAGAACGGTTCAAGTTTCGGTAAAAGTGGGCGTAGCCATGCCCACTTTTGGTCAAAATAGTTTTCATTCCTTTCTAAGAACACAACTGTAAAGTTTTAAGTCAATTGGTTAAAAAACAAAAAAGTTTTCAATACAACGGGTCAATTTTCGCTGTAAGTGGGTGTAGCCATGCCCACGCTTGGTAAAAATAGTTTTCATTCCTTCCTAAGAACATAACTGTAAAGTTTCAAGTCAATTGGTTAAAAAACTAAAAAGTTTTCCAAACAACGGGTCAATTTTAGCTATAAGTGGGCGTGGCTACGCCCACTTTTGGTCTAAATAGTTTTCATTCCTCCCTAAGAACAAAACTGTAAAGTTTCAAGTCAATTGGTTAAAAAACAAAAAAGTTTGCCATACAAGTCAATTCGTTAAAAAACAAAAAAAAATTCCATACAACGGTTCAAGTTTCGGTATAAGTGGGCGTAGCCATGCCCTTTTGCACTTTTGGTCAAAATAGTTTTCATTCCTCCCTAAGAACATAACTGTAAAGTTTCAAGTCAATTGGTTAAAAAACTAAAAAGTTTTCCATACAACGGGTCAATTTTAGCTATAATTGGGCGTTGCCATGCCCACTTTTGGTCAAAATAGTTTTCATTCCACCCTAAGAACATAACTGTAAAGTTTCAAGTCAATTGGTTAAAAAACAAAAAAGTTTTCCATACAACCGTTCAAGTTTTGCGATAAGTGGGCGTAGCAATGCCCATTTTTGATCAAAATAGTTTTCATTCCTCCCTAAGAACATAACTGTAAGGTTTCAAGTCAATTGGTTAAAAAACTAAAAAGTTTTCCATACAACGGGTCAATTTTAGCTATAATTGGGCGTTGCCATGCCCACTTTTGGTCAAAATAGTTTTCATTCCACCCTAAGAACATAACTGTAAAGTTTCAAGTCAATTGGTTAAAAAAAAAAAAAAGTTTTCCATACAACCGTTCAAGTTTTGCGATAAGTGGGCGTAGCAATGCCCATTTTTGATCAAAATAGTTTTCATTCCTCCCTAAGAACATAACTGTAAGGTTTCAAGTCAATTGGTTAAAAAAATAAAAAGTTTTCCTTACAACGGGTCAATTTTAGCTATAATTGGGCGTTGCCATGCCCACTTTTGGTCAAAATAGTTTTCATTCCACCCTAAGAACATAACTGTAAAGTTTCAAGTCAATTGGTTAAAAAAAAAAAAAGTTTTCCATAGAACGGTTCAAGTTTCGGTAAAAGTGGGCGTAGCCATGCCCACTTTTGGTCAAAATAGTTTTCATTCCTTCCTAAGAACATAACTGTAAAGTTTTAAGTCAATTGGTTAAAAAACAAAAAAATTTTCAATACAACGGGTCAATTTTCGCTATAAGTGGGCGTAGCTACGCCCACTTTTGGTCAAAATAGTTTTAATTGCTCCCTACGAACATAACTGTAAAATTTCAAGTCAATTGGTTAAAAAACAAAAAAGTTTTCCATACAACGGGTCAATTTTCACTATAAGTGGGCATGGCTACGCCCACTTTTGGTCAAAATAGTTTTCATTCCTCCCAAAGAACATAACTGTAAAGTTTCAAGTCAGTTGGTTAAAAAACAAAAAAGTTTTCAATACAACGGGTAAATTTTAGCTATAATTGGGCGTTGCCATGCCCACCTTTGGTCAAAATAGTTTCATTCCACCCTAAGAACATAACTGTAAAGTTTCAAGTCAATTGGTTAAAAAACAAAAAAGTTTTCCATAGAACGGTTCAAGTTTCGGTAAAAGTGGGCGTAGCCATGCCCACTTTTGGTCAAAATAGTTTTTATTCCTCCCTAAGAACATAACTGTAATGTTTCAAGTCAATTCGTTAAAAAACAAAAAAGTTTTCAATAACACGGGTAAATTTTGGCTATAATTGTGCGTTGCCATGCCCACTTTTGGTCAAAATAGTTTTCATTCCTCCCTAAGAACATAACTGTAAAGTTTCAAGTCAGTTGGTTAAAAAACAAAAAAGTTTTCAATACAACGGGTAAATTTTAGCTATAATTGGGCGTTGCCATGCCCACCTTTGGTCAAAATAGTTTTCATTCCTTTCTAAGAACACAACTGTAAAGTTTTAAGTCAATTGGTTAAAAAACAAAAAAGTTTTCAATACAACGGGTCAATTTTCGCTATAAGTGGGCGTGGCTACGCCCACTTTTGGTCTAAATAGTTTTCATTCCTCCCTAAGAACATAACTGTAAAGTTTCAAGTCAATTGGTTAAAAAACAAAAAAGTTTGCCATACAACGGGTCAATTTTCTATAAGTGGGCGTGGCTACGCCCACTTTTGGTCCAAATAGTTTTCACTCCACCCTAAGAACATAACTGTAAAGTTTCAAGTCAATTGGCTAAAAAACAAAAAAGTTTTCCATAGAACGGTTCAAGTTTCGGTAAAAGTGGGCGTAGCCATGCCCACTTTTGGTCAAAATAGTTTTCATTCCTTTCTAAGAACATAACTGTAAAGTTTCAAGACAATTGGTTAAAAAACAAAAAAGTTTGCCATACAACGGGTCAATTTTCTATAAGTGGGCGTGGCTACGCCCAGTTTTGGTCAAAATGGTTTTCATTCCTCCCTAAGAATATAACTGTAAAATTTCAAGTCAATTGGTTAATAAACAAAAAAGTTGTCCATACAACGGTTCAAGTTTTGCGATAAGTGGGCGTAGCAATGCCCATTTTTGATCAAAATAGTTTTCATTCCTCCCTAAGAACATAACTGTAATGTTTCAAGTCAATTGATTAAAAGACAAAAAAGTTTGCCATACAACGGGTCAATTTTTGCTATAATTGGGCGTTTCCATGCCCACTTTCGGTCCAAATAGTTTTCACTCCACCCTAAGAACATAACTGTAAAGTTTCAAGTCAATTGGTTAAAAAACAAAAAAGTTTTCCATAGAACGGTTCAAGTTTCGGTAAAAGTGGGCGTAGCCATGCCCACTTTTGTCAAAATAGTTTTCATTCCTTTCTAAGAACACAACTGTAAAGTTTTAAGTCAATTGGTTAAAAAACAAAAAAGTTTTCAATACAACGGGTCAATTTTCGCTGTAAGTGGGTGTAGCCATGCCCACGCTTGGTAAAAATAGTTTTCATTCCTTCCTAAGAACATAACTGTAAAGTTTCAAGTCAATTGGTTAAAAAACTAAAAAGTTTTCCAAACAACGGGTCAATTTTAGCTATAAGTGGGCGTGGCTACGCCCACTTTTGGTCTAAATAGTTTTCATTCCTCCCTAAGAACAAAACTGTAAAGTTTCAAGTCAATTGGTTAAAAAACAAAAAAGTTTGCCATACAAGTCAATTCGTTAAAAAACAAAAAAAAATTCCATACAACGGTTCAAGTTTCGGTATAAGTGGGCGTAGCCATGCCCACTTTTGGTCAAAATAGTTTTCATTCCTCCCTAAGAACATAACTGTAAAGTTTCAAGTCAATTGGTTAAAAAACTAAAAAGTTTTCCATACAACGGGTCAATTTTAGCTATAATTGGGCGTTGCCATGCCCACTTTTGGTCAAAATAGTTTTCATTCCACCCTAAGAACATAACTGTAAAGTTTCAAGTCAATTGGTTAAAAAACAAAAAAGTTTTCCATACAACCGTTCAAGTTTTGCGATAAGTGGGCGTAGCAATGCCCATTTTTGATCAAAATAGTTTTCATTCCTCCCTAAGAACATAACTGTAAGGTTTCAAGTCAATTGGTTAAAAAACTAAAAAGTTTTCCATACAACGGGTCAATTTTAGCTATAATTGGGCGTTGCCATGCCCACTTTTGGTCAAAATAGTTTTCATTCCACCCTAAGAACATAACTGTAAAGTTTCAAGTCAATTGGTTAAAAAAAAAAAAAGTATTCCATACAACCGTTCAAGTTTTGCGATAAGTGGGCGTAGCAATGCCCATTTTTGATCAAAATAGTTTTCATTCCTCCCTAAGAACATAACTGTAAGGTTTCAAGTCAATTGGTTAAAAAAATAAAAAGTTTTCCTTACAACGGGTCAATTTTAGCTATAATTGGGCGTTGCCATGCCCACTTTTGGTCAAAATAGTTTTCATTCCACCCTAAGAACATAACTGTAAAGTTTCAAGTCAATTGGTTAAAAAAAAAAAAAAGTTTTCCATAGAACGGTTCAAGTTTCGGTAAAAGTGGGCGTAGCCATGCCCACTTTTGGTCAAAATAGTTTTCATTCCTTCCTAAGAACATAACTGTAAAGTTTTAAGTCAATTGGTTAAAAAACAAAAAAATTTTCAATACAACGGGTCAATTTTCGCTATAAGTGGGCGTAGCTACGCCCACTTTTGGTCAAAATAGTTTTAATTGCTCCCTACGAACATAACTGTAAAATTTCAAGTCAATTGGTTAAAAAACAAAAAAGTTTTCCATACAACGGGTCAATTTTCACTATAAGTGGGCATGGCTACGCCCACTTTTGGTCAAAATAGTTTTCATTCCTCCCTAAGAACATAACTGTAAAGTTTCAAGTCAGTTGGTTAAAAAACAAAAAAGTTTTCAATACAACGGGTAAATTTTAGCTATAATTGGGCGTTGCCATGCCCACCTTTGGTCAAAATAGTTTCATTCCACCCTAAGAACATAACTGTAAAGTTTCAAGTCAATTGGTTAAAAAACAAAAAAGTTTTCCATAGAACGGTTCAAGTTTCGGTAAAAGTGGGCGTAGCCATGCCCACTTTTGGTCAAAATAGTTTTTATTCCTCCCTAAGAACATAACTGTAATGTTTCAAGTCAATTCGTTAAAAAACAAAAAAGTTTTCAATAACACGGGTAAATTTTGGCTATAATTGTGCGTTGCCATGCCCACTTTTGGTCAAAATAGTTTTCATTCCTCCCTAAGAACATAACTGCAAAGTTTCAAGTCAATTTATTAAAAAACAAAAAAGTTTGCCATACAACTGGTCAATTTTCTATAAGTGGGCTTGGCTACGCCCACTTTTGGTCAAAATTGTTTTCATTCCTCCCTAAGAACATAACTGTAAAATTTCAAGTCAATTGGTTAAAAAACAAAAAAGGTGTCCATACAACGGTTCAAGTTTCGGTAAAAGTGGGCGTCAATTTTCTATAAGTGGGCTTGGCTACGCCCACTTTTGGTCAAAATTCAATTTTTCAATTCAATTTTTATTCGCATGATGATGGTATTACAGTGTTTAAGCTATGGTATTCGATATAGAGAGTTCAGGTATTGTCCTTTACAACTAAGTTATGGATCAGGGGGTTAGAATATTTATAATTTTACATATGTTATATACAGAAATGGAGGCAAAAATATACAAAACCGCCGACTTTTTTTTTTTTTTTTTAACTTAAAAACTAGGACTTAATCTATAAACTACCAACTAATTCGTTAATATGTGCAAATTCAGAGTGTCTACATCTATCATTGAAGTTTTCAGCAAGACGATTTAGTCTGTCCTTGACTAGCTCGACGCTAGCTAATGTGTGTAAGCCAATGGTAGAATGATGCCATGGAAGATTAAAAATTAATTTAAGCAGTTTGTTTTGTGAAACTTGTAGTCTTTTCACATGGCAGCAAGCAATGTCTGACCACACAGGGGCCCCATAAAAAATAATTGCTTGAAAGATTGATCTAAACAGGTACATTTTGTTTTCAATATTCAGGCGGGAATTTCTGTTGATAAGTGGGTATAAAATTCTTATATGGGTATTAACCTTATTAATGACGTAATCGATGTGGTCCTTGAAAGTGACTTTTGGGTCTAATATAACTCCTAGGTATCTGACAGACTTTTCCCAGTGGACATTAGTATTATGTAAGCTTAAGTGGCCGGACGGCTTGTAAATGGTTTTTCGCTTTCTCGTGAAGTAGATAGCTTGAGTTTTTAAAAGCGGATTGTAAATTGGTGGTGATGTCAGATGCAATGTTGCCTGAGCAAATAATGGCCGTATCATCTGCGAATATAGATGAGGTGCAACCGTAGAGGGGTGGGAAGTCTGATGTGTATATATTATACAATAACGGAGACAAGCATGAGCCCTGGGGGCAGCCGGCCTCAATGTTGAATGGGTGGGAGCGCGCACGACCTATGTGAACCGCAAACTTTCGGTCGCTTAAATAGCTTTGGACTATTTTAACCAGCTCGATGGGAAAGTTTAACTGGTACAACTTGAAGATAAGGCCATTGTGTCATACTGAGTCAAAGGCAGCTTTGATATCGAGCAAAACCTTGCCTGTAGACTTGGCATTTTGAAAATTGCTCTTTGCAATATTCTTGACACGAACTAGAGGATGCATAGTGTTGTGGTCTCTACGAAACCCGAATTGCTGATTTGGGAGAACATCATTGTTATTAACAAACGTGGTGAGTTTGTCCTTAACGACTTTTTCTAAGACTTTACTCACTGAGGACAACAAGCTAATTGGCCGATACGATGTTGGCGATTGAGAAGGTTTGTGGGGCTTTTTTATAGGTATCACTTTGGAAGTTTTCCAAACCAGTGGAAAATAGCCAAAGCGAAGGCAAGCGTTAATTATGGTAGTTAGTACGTGTATACCACGTCGTGGAAGTGCTTTTAGACAACGGTTGTCGATCTCGTCTAAGCCAGGAGACTTTTTTCGCTTTAGATTTTTAATTATTTTAGAGACTGTGGCGGTATTTATAAAATAACTATCGTTCGGGCTAATGTTGGCCGAATTTAACGTATTAACGCAAGTTCTAATATCTAGCTCAGTATTTGGGTCACTCAGAAAGTTAGAGCTAGCATGATTACGATGGAAGGACTGGGCCAATGCGTTGCATTTTTGCTCAGGTGTGGTGCAGTGAGTTGTCCCATCAACCAGTGTGGGGATGTTTGAAGTTTTCTTCTTAATTACTTTTGTTAAATTCCAAAAGGGAGAAGAACCTTTATCGAGGGAGGCTAAGAGAGTATTCCATGAGTTGTTACGAAACTTAGTGACTTCGTTCCTAATGCAGCTGTTTAACCATATGACTGCATCTAAATCAGCACGGTTTCTAAGACGTTGCCAAGATCGACGGTAACAATTTCTACGTCGAATTAATAGCAATATGCTTTGGGGCAGGCGGTTATGTTTAGGTTGCGACCTAATCATCGGAATGCTTACTGCCTTAGCCTCCAATAGTACCATATTAAACTGTAAAATCATATTATCTATTTGGCTTATATTTGTAATGGATGTTAGAGGAACTAATTGTAGATGTTGTCTGAGGTGCCACGCAAATCGAAGCCAATTTGCCCTGCTAATGTCAAATCGATAGTGTTCTACATACAAGGGACATTTGTGTAGGGTGACTTCCACAGGTAAGTGGTCAGAGCTTAAGTCGTTTAAAACGCTTGCATGTGAAAGATACTGAGCGCAATTGGAAAGGAATACATCGAGATTAGACCCTTGACCCCTACTAGTAGCTGGGACATACGTGTGGTTAGCTGGAAAGATTATATTGAAATAGTTAGAAGCCAGCTTTTCATGAAGGAGATTTCCCCAACAGTTGGAGAGTAAGCAACCCCAATCTGGATGTCTGGAATTAAAATCACCACCTAGGATGTAATTTTCGTTTATATTTGTGAGAATACGAATGTCATTAGTGAATTGTTGTTTCTTCGAGTGCTCAGCTCTTCCGCCAGGGAAGTAACAAGCGTAAATATTGGTTGAAGGTCCGTCGCTTAAGATTTTAACGCCTATGACTTCAACGATAGATGTAAGTGGAAGGGGTAGCAGTACATGGCGGATAGATTTTTTTAATAGTACGGCCACCCCTCCCCCTCTGCAATTTGATCGGTCTAACCGGTAGCAATTATAATTACGGTGCTTAATGGAGATCGTGCTATTTAACCACGTTTCTGTAATTAAGCAAATATCAACATTATTCATGTGTAAGAAATTGAAAAGTTCTTCTTTTTTGTTTCTAACGCCTCTGGCGTTCCAAGTAACAATTTTAAAGGAATTGGTCATTATGAAAGGAATTTGCAAGCTAGTGTTGTTATGACTTCAAATTGCTCTGCTGTAGACTTACAATTTTTGAGGTTCCTTATTAATTCTAAGGTTAAATTTTTAATTTCATCAATAGAAAAAAGAGCATCATTTTGACTTTCTATGTTGGAGGTAGGTGCTCGTCTAGGCGTCTCCATATGGTTTGTCCGTCTTGCGATACTTGGGAATTCTGCCCGGTCATTTAATAGCGGCATTCTTGGAGATCCTTTTGGATTCACAACTCGATTTGATGGGTTACGGGCCCTGAGGTTTGCATAGCTTAATCTGCTAGGACAGTCAGGTGAGAAGGCTTTATGGGGACCATTACAATTCGCACATTTGATTGTCAGTTCAGTGCATGTGGCAGTCTTATGATGTCCCGCACAGTTGGCACAGTAAGTTTTGACAGCACAACGACTGGAGCCATGTCCGAACATTTGGCAATTGTAACATTGCGTGATTTTGTTGCTGTTTTGTTTTTGATTGTCCCACTTGACTTTGACATAGTCAATGACAGAAAAATTTTTCTTGAGATCGCTTCATGTGATCGATTTGTTATCAAAGTACACCACATAAAGGATGAATACGCTGTTTTTGGGTCTTTTTTTCTCGATGAGCTTAACATCTTGGCATTTCAGGCCCATTTGAATGAGCGCGGTCTTGATTTGGACTGGGTCCATCTTATCTAAGCCCATGAGCAAGGCTTTGTATGGTTTCTCCGACTTGGAAGCGTATGTGAAATATTGGTGCTTGTTAAATAAGTAAGCACATGCATCATCGAAGTCTTCTTTATGGACACAGTGGAGCTTTAGACCGATTGATATTTTACTGATTGAATATTCAGTGATTTTCAAAAAATTGCACATGTTATGTAGAGTCTCAATAGAGCACTTGATAACTGTTATTGGCGGTATGTATACTTTTTTCTTTTTTTCAGCAATTAGCTCACTAGCACTGTCGCTGTTATCAGTTTCAGCATCGTTGCTTAAGGTTTGTAGAGGCGAGAAGTAGTTTCGGTGAGAGGTAGGACTTTGCCCAGAGTCCAATTTTGCTTTCTTTTTCTTCACTCGCGGCCACGGCATTGCTTCGGCTGCTCTTGATCGCTTGATGTTGTTGTGAAGTAACTGTATACTCAGAGAGAATTATAACTATTTTTATATTGACTTTCCTAAGCTGCGTTCGCACATGCGTTCGCTTCAAACTCTCACACCAGACTGATTGGTCAAAATTGTTTTCATTCCTCCCTAAGAACATGACTGTAAAATTTCAAGTCAATTGGTTAAAAAACAAAAAAGTTGTCCATACAACGGTTCAAGATTCGGTAAAAGTGGGCGTCAATTTTCTATAAGTGGGCTCGGCTACGCCCACTTTTGGTCAAAATTGTTTTCATTCCTCCCTAAGAACATAACATAAGCCATCCCCACTTTTGGTCAAAATAGTTTTCATTCCTTCCTAAGAACATAACTGTAAAGTTTTAAGTCAATTGGTTAAAAAACAAAAAAATTTTCCAAACAACGGGTCAATTTTCGCTATAAATAGGCGTGGCTACGCCCACTTTTGGTTAAAATAGTTTTCATTCCTCCCTAAGAACATTACTGTAAAGTTTCAAGTCAATTGGTTAAAAAACAAAAAAGTTGTCCATACAACGGTTCAAGTTTCGGTAAAAGTGGGCGTAGCCATGCCCACTTTTGGTCAAAATAGTTTTCATTCCTTCCTAAGAACATAACATAAGCCATGCCCACTTTTGGTCAAAATAGTTTTCATTCCTTCCTAAGAACATAACTGTAAAGTTTTAAGTCAATTGGTTAAAAACCAAAAAATTTTTCCATACAACGGTTCAAGTTTTGCGATAAGTGGGCGTAGCCATGCCCACATTTGGTCAAAATAGTTTTTATTCCTCCCTAGGAACATAACTGTAAAATTTTAAGTCAATTGCTTTAAAAACAAAAAAGTTTGGCATACAACGGGTTAATTTTCTATAAGTGGGCGTGGCTACGCCCTCTTTTGGTCAAAATTGTTTTCATTCCTCCCTAAGAACATAACTGTAAAATTTCAAGTCAATTGGTTAAAAAACAAAAAAGTTGTCCATACAACGGTTCAAGTTTCGGTAAAAGTGGGCGTAGCCATGCCCACTTTTGGTCAAAATAGTTTTCATTCCTTCCTAAGAACATAACTGTAAAGTTTCAAGTCAATTGGTTAAAAAACAAAAAAGTTTTCCATACAAAGGGTCAATTTTCGCTATAAAAGGGCGTGGCTACGCCCACTTTTTGTCAAAATGGTTTTCATTCCTCCCTAAGAACATAACTGTAAAGTTTCAAGTCAGTTGATTAAAAAACCAAAAAGTTTTCCATACAAAGGGTCAAGTTAAGCTATAAGTGGGCGTGGCTATGCCCACTTTTGATCAAAATAGTTTTCATTCCTCCCTAAGAGCATAACTGCAAAGTTTCAAGTCAATTGGTTAAAAAACAAAAAAGTTTTCCATACAACGGGTCAATTTTCGCTAAAAGTAGGCGTGGCTACGCCCACTTTTGGTTAAAATAGTTTTCATTCCTCCCTAAGAACATTACTGTAAAGTTTCAAGTCAATTGGTTAAAAAACAAAAAAGTTTTCCATACAAAGGGTCAAGTTAAGCTATAAGTGGGCGTGGCCACGCCCACTTTTGATCAAAATAGTTTTCATTCCTCCCTAAGAGCATAACTGCAAAGTTTCAAGTCAATTGGTCAAAAAACAAAAAAGTTTTCCATACAATGGGTCAATTTTCGCTATAAGTGGGCGTGGCTACGCCTGGCTACGCCCACTTTTGGTCAAAATAGTTTTCATTCCTCTCTAAGAACATAACTGTAAAGTTTCAAGTCAATTGGTTAAAAAACAAAAAAGTTTTCCATACAACGGGTAAATTTTCGCTATAAGTGGGCGTGGCTACACGTGGTTACGCCCACTTTTGGTCAAAATATATTTCATTCCTCCCTAAGAACATAACTTTAAAATTTCAAGTCAATTGGTTAAGAAACAAAAAAGTTTTCCATACAACGACGTGAATATGGCTTCTCTTCCTCTTCTTCATTTTGTATGGGAGCTACCAGTTCCAGATGTCCAATCTCAATGAAACTTTCAGGCATGTAGTCGGACTATGTAAAACTACTATGTTTAAAATTTCAGCACTCTATCGTACAAAACAAAAAAGTTTTCCATACAACGATTCAAGTTTTGCTCATTTTTCTTCTTCTTTTCGTATGGGGGCTACCAGTTCCAGTGGTCCGGTATGGCTGGATACGACGAATGAATTGACTGCACGAATAAGAAGTCTCTGTGTGTTACAAACTTCAGCACAAAGTTATTATACTATATCACATACGTGAAAAGTATAAAAAAACAAAAACTCCTCCATAGTAATGCTCTTTTTTAGTGAACGTCATCATAAACTAACTAAAAGAAAAACCAGTGAGGACGCTATCTTCAGCAAGGCTGAAGCTATAATACTTTTCACTTTGTGTCACTATAAAAAAAACTAAATGAATAGTTTTCATGCATCCCTAACAACATAACTGTAATGTTTCAAGTCAATTCGTTAAAAAACAAAAAATTTTTCCATACAACGGTTCAAGTTTTGCGATAAGTGGGCGTAGCCATGCCTACTTTTGATCAAAATAGTTTTCATTCCTCCCTAAGAGCATAACTGCAAAGTTTCAAGTCAATTGGTTAAAAAACAAAAAAGTTTTCCATAAAACGGGTCAATTTTCGCGAGAAGTAGGCGTGGCTACGCCCACTTTTGGTGAAAATAGTTTTCATTCCTCCCTAGGAACATAACAGTAAAGTTTTAAGACAATTGGTTAAAAAACAAAAAAGTTTTCCATACAAAGCATCAAGTTAAGCTATAAGTGGGCGTGGCCATGCCCACTTTTGATCAAAATAGTTTTCATTCCTCCCTAAGAGCACAACTGCAAAGTTTCAAGTCAATTGGGTAAAAAACAAAAAAGTTTTCCATACAACGGATAAATTTTCGCTATAAGTGGGCGTCGCTACGCCCACTTTTGGTCAAATTAGTTTTCATTCCTCTCTAAGAACATAACTGTAATGTTTCAAGTCAATTGGTTAAAAAACAAAAAAGTTTTCCATACAAAGTGTCAATTTTCGCTATAAGTAGGCGTGGCTACGCCCACTTTTGGTTAAAGTAGTTTTCATTCCTCCCTAAGAACATAACTGTAAAGTTTCAAGTCAATTGGTTAAAAAACAAGAAAGTTTTCCATACAACGGTTCAAGTTTTGCGATAAGTGGGCGTAGCAATGCCCATTTTTGATCAAAATAGTTTTCATTCCTCCCTCAGAACATAACTGTAATGTTTCAAGTCAATTGATTAAAAGACAAAAAAGTTTTCTATTCAACGTTTCAAGTTTCGCTATAAGTGGGTGTAGCCATGCCCACGTTTGGTAAAAATAGTTTTCATTCCTCCCTAAGAACATAACTGTAAAGTTTCAAGTCAATTAGTTAAAAACCAAAAAGTTTTCCATACAACGGGTCAATATTAGCTGTAATTGGGCGTTGCCATGCCCACTTTTGGTCAAAATAGTTTTCATTCCACCCTAAGAACATAACTGTAAAGTTTCAAGTCAATTGGTTAAAAAAACAAAAAAGTTTTCCATTCAAAAGTTCAAGTTTTGCGATAAGTGGGCGTAGCAATGCCCATTTTTGATCAAAATAGTTTTCATTCCTCCCTAAGAGCATAACTGCAAAGTTTCAAGTCAATTGGTTAAAAAACAAAAAAGTTTTCCATACAACGGGTAAATTTTCGCTTTAAGTGGGCGTGGCTACGCGTGGTTACGCCCACTTTTGGTCAAAATAGTTTTCATTCCTCCCTAAGAACATAACTTTAAAATTTCAAGTTAAGAAACAAAAAAGTTTTCCATACAACGACGTGAATATGGCTTCTCTTCCTCTTCTTCATTTTGTATGGGAGCTACCAGTTCCAGATGTCCAATCTCAATGAAACTTTCAGGCATGTAGTCGGACCATGTAAAACTACTATGTTTAAAATTTCAGCACTCTATTGTACAAAACAAAAAAGTTTTCCATACAACGATTCAAGTTTTGTTCATTTTTCTTCTTCTTTTCGTATGGGAGCTACCTGTTCCAATAATCCGATCATGCTGGTTCCGACGAATGATTCATCGTAATAAATTCTAAGACTCTGTGCAAAGTTTCAGCTCGATAGCTTCAAAACTGAGGGACTAGTTTGCATACATACAGACAGACAGACAGACGGACAGACGGACATGGCTAAGTCAACTCGTCTTGTCGTCCTGATCAAGAATATATATACTTTATATAGTCGGAAATCAATATTTCGATCTGTTACAAACTCCGTGACAAAGTTAATATACTATTTCACATAAGTGAAAAGTATAAAAAAACATGGTTCCTTTTAAAAATGTTCAATATTAATTTTTATGCATAGATTTGAAAAAAAAATAAAAAATCATCCTTTGAAATGCTCTTTTTTGGTAAACGTTACCATAAACTAACTAAAAGAAACCAAACCAGTAAGGACGCTATCTTCAGCAAGGCTGAAGCTTTAATACTTTTCACGTTGTGTCACTATAAAAAAAAAGTAAATGAATAGTTTTCATGCCTCCCTAACAACATAAATGAGAGGTTTCAAGGCAATTGGTTAAAAAACAAAAAAAGCTTTCCATACAACGGTTCAAGTTTTGCGATAAGTGGGCGTAGCAATGCCCATTTTTGATCAAAATAGTTTTCATTCCTCCCTAAGAACATAACTGTAATGTTTCAAGTCAATTGATTAAAAGACAAAAAAGTTTTCTATTCAACGTTTCAAGTTTCGCTATAAGTGGGTGTAGCCATGCCCACGTTTGGTAAAAATAGTTTTCATTCCTCCCTAAGAACATAACTGTAAAGTTTCAAGTCAATTAGTTAAAAACCAAAAAGTTTTCCATACAACGGGTCAATATTAGCTGTAATTGGGCGTTGCCATGCCCACTTTTGGTCAAAATAGTTTTCATTCCACCCTAAGAACATAACTGTAAAGTTTCAAGTCAATTGGTTAAAAAAACAAAAAAGTTTTCCATTCAAAAGTTCAAGTTTTGCGATAAGTGGGCGTAGCAATGCCCATTTTTGATCAAAATAGTTTTCATTCCTTCCTAAGAACATAACTGTCAAGTTTTAAGTCAATTGGTTAAAAGACAAAAAAGTTTTCAATACAACGGGTCAATTTTCGCTATAATTGGGCGTGGCTACGCCCACTTTTGGTCTAAATAGTTTTCATTCCTCCCTAAGAACATAACTGTAAAGTTTCAAGTCAATTGGTTAAAAAACAAAAAAGTTTGCTATACAACGGGTCAATTTTCTATAAGTGGGCGTTGCCATGCCCACTTTTGGTCAAAATAGTTTTCATTCCTCCCTAAGAACATAACTGCAAAATTTCAAGTCAATTGGTTAAAAAACAAAAAAGTTGTCCATACAACGACGTGAATATTGCTTCTCTTCCTCTTCTTCATTTTGTATGGGAGCTACCAGTTCCAGATGTCCAATCTCAATGAAACTTTCAGGCATGTAGTCGGACTATGTAAAACTACTATGTTTAAAATTTCAGCACTCTATCGTACAAAACAAAAAAGTTTTCCATACAACGATTCAAGTTTTGTTCATGTTTCTTCTTCTTTTCGTATGGGGGCTACCAGTTCCAGTGGTCCGATATGCCTGGATACGACGAATGAATTGACTGCACGAATAAGAAGTCTCTGTGTGTTACAAACTTCAGCACAAAGTTATTATACTATTTCACATACGTGAAAAGTATAAAAAAACAAAAACTCATCCATAGTAATGCTCTTTTTTTAGTGAACGTCATCATAAACTAACTAAAAGAAAAAAAAAACATGGTTCCTTTTCAAAATGTTCAATATTAATTTTTATGCATAGATTTGAAAAAAAAGAAGAAAAATCATCCTTTGAAATGCTCTTTTTTGGTGAACGTTACCCTAAACTAACTAAAAGAAACCAAACCAGTTAGGACGCTATATTCAGCAAGGCTGAAGCTTTAATACTTTTCACGTTGTGTCACTATAAAAAAAAGTAAATGAATAGTTTTCATGCCTCCCTAACAACATAAATGTGAGGTTTCAAGTCAATTGGTTAAAAAACAAAAAAAGCTTTCCATACAACGGTTCAAGTTTTGCGATAAGTGGGCGTAGCAATGCCCAAAACCAGTAAGGACGCTATATTCAGCAAGGCTGAAGCTTTAATACTTTTCACGTTGTGTCACTATAAAAAAAAAGTAAATGAATAGTTTTCATGCCTCCCTAACAACATAAATGTGAGGTTTCAAGTCAATTGGTTAAAAAACAAAAAAAGCTTTCCATACAACGGTTCAAGTTTTGCGATAAGTGGGCGTAGCAATGCTCATTTTTGATCAAAATAGTTTTCATTCCTCCCTAAGAACATAACTGTAATGTTTCAAGTCAATTGATTAAAAGACAAAAAAGTTTTCTATTTAACGTTTCAAGTTTCGCTATAAGTGGGTACAGCCATGCCCATGTTTGGTAAAAATAGTTTTCATTCCTCCCTAAGAACATAACTGTAAGGTTTCAAGTCAATTAGTTAAAAACCAAAAAGTTTTCCATAAAACGGGTCAATTTTAGCTGTAATTGAACGTTGCATTGCCCACTTTTGGTCAAAATAGTTTTCATTCCACCCTAAGAACATAACTGTAAAGTTTCAAGTCAATTGGTTAAAAAAACAAAAAAGTTTTCCATACAAAAGTTCAAGTTTTGCGATAAGTGGGCGTAGCAATGCCCATTTTTGATCAAAATAGTTTTCATTCCTCCCTAAGAACATAACTGTAATGTTTCAAGTCAATTCGTTAAAAAACAAAAAAGTTTTCCATAGAACGGTTCAAGTTTCGGTAAAAGTGGGCGTTGCCATGCCCACTTTTGGTCAAAATAGTTTTCATTCCTCCCTAAGAACATAACTGTAAAGTTTCAAGTCAGTTGGTTAACAAACAAAAAAGATTTCAATACAACGGGTAAATTTTAGCTATAATTGGGCGTTGCCATGCCCACCTTTGGTCAAAATAGTTTTCATTCCACCCTAAGAACATAACTGTAAAGTTTCAAGTCAATTGGTTAAAAAACAAAAAAGTTTTCCATAGAACGGTTCAAGTTTCGGTAAAAGTGGGCGTAGCCATGCCCATTTTTGATCAAAATAGTTTTCATTCCTCCCTAAGAACATAACTGTAATGTTTCAAGTCAATTCGTTAAAAAACAAAAAAGTTTTCCATAGAACGGTTCAAGTTTCGGTAAAAGTGGGCGTTGCCATGCCCACTTTTGGTCAAAATAGTTTTCATTCCTCCCTAAGAACATAACTGTAAAGTTTCAAGTCAGTTGGTTAACAAACAAAAAAGATTTCAATACAACGGGTAAATTTTAGCTATAATTGGGCGTTGCCATGCCCACCTTTGGTCAAAATAGTTTTCATTCCACCCTAAGAACATAACTGTAAAGTTTCAAGTCAATTGGTTAAAAAACAAAAAAGTTTTCCATAGAACGGTTCAAGTTTCGGTAAAAGTGGGCGTAGCCATGCCCACTTTTGGTCAAAATAGTTTTCATTCCTCCCTAAGAACATAACTGTAAAGTTTCAAGTCAGTTGGTTAAAAAACAAAAAAGTTTTCAATAACACGGGTAAATTTTGGCTATAATTGGGCGTTGCCATGCCCACTTTTGGTCAAAATAGTTTTCATTCCTCCCTAAGAACATAACTGCAAAGTTTCAAGTCAATTTATTAAAAAACAAAAAAGTTTGCCATACAACTGGTCAATTTTCTATAAGTGGGCTTGGCTACGCCCACTTTTGGTCAAAATTGTTTTCATTCCTCCCTAAGAACATAACTGTAAAATTTCAAGTCAATTGGTTAAAAAACAAAAAAGTTTGCCATACAACGGGTCAATTTTCTATAAGTGGGCGTGGCTACGCCCACTTTTGGTCAAAATAGTTTTCATTTCTTCCTAAGAACATAACTTTAAAGTTTTAAGTCAATTGGTTAAAAAACAAATAAAGTTTTCAATACAACGGGTCAATTTTCGCTATAAGTGGGCGTGGCTACGCCCACTTTTGGTCAAAATAGTTTTCATTCCTCCCTAAGAACATAACTGTAAAGTTTAAAGTCAATTGGTTTAAAAACAAAAAAGTTTGGCATACAAAAGGTTAATTTTCTATAAGTGGGCGTGGCTACACCCACTTTTGGTCAAAATAGTTTTCATTCCTCCCTAAGAACATAACTGTAAAATTTCAAGTCAATTGGTTAAAAAACAAAAAAGTTTTCCATACAAAAGGTCAATTTTCGCTATAAAAGGGCGTGGCTACGCCCACTTTTCGTCAAAATAGTTTTCATTCCTCCCTAAGAACATAACTGTAAAATTTCAAGTCAATTGGTTAAAAAACAAAAAAGTTGTCCATACAACGGTTCAAGTTTCGGTAAAAGTGGGCGTCAATTTTCTATAAGTGGGCTTGGCTACGCCCACTTTTGGTCAAAATTGTTTTCATTCCTCCCTAAGAACATTACTGTAAAGTTTCAAGTCAATTGGTTAAAAAACAAAAAAGTTTTCCATACAACGGGTCAATTTTCGCTATAAGTAGGCGTGGCTACGCCCACTTTTGGTTAAAATAGTTTTCATTCCTCCCTAAGAACATTACTGTAAAGTTTCAAGTCAATTGGTTAAAAAACAAAAAAGTTTTCCATACAAAGGGTCAAGTTAAGCTATAAGTGGGCGTGGCCACGCCCACTTTTGATCAAAATAGTTTTCATTCCTCCCTAAGAGCATAACTGCAAAGTTTCAAGTCAATTGGTTAAAAAACAAAAAAGTTTTCCATACAACGGGTCAATTTTCGCTATAAGTGGGCGTGGCAACGCCTGGCTACGCCTGGCTACGCCCACTTTTGGTCAAAATAGTTTTCATTCCTCCCTAAGAACATAACTTTAAAATTTCAAGTCAATTGGTTAAGAAACAAAAAAGTTTTCCATACAACGACGTGAATATGGCTTCTCTTCCTCTTCTTCATTTTGTATGGGAGCTACCAGTTCCAGATGTCCAATCTCAATGAAACTTTCAGGCATGTAGTCGGACCATGTAAAACTACTATGTTTAAAATTTCAGCACTCTATTGTACAAAACAAAAAAGTTTTCCATACAACGATTCAAGTTTTGTTCACTTTTCTTCTTCTTTTCGTATGGGAGCTAGCTGTTCCAATAATCCGATCATGCTGGTTCCGACGAATGATTCATCTTAATAAATTCTAAGACTCTGTGCAAAGTTTCAGCTCGATAGCTTCAAAACTGAGGGACTAGTTTGCATACATACAGACAGACAGACAGACAGACGGACAGACGGACATGGCTAAGTCAACTCGTCTTGTCGTCCTGATCAAGAATATATATACTTTATATAGTCGGAAATTAATATTTCGATCTGTTACAAACTCCGTGACAAAGTTAATATACTATTTCACATAAGTGAAAAGTATAAAAAAACATGGTTCCTTTTAAAAATGTTCAATATTAATTTGTATACCCTGTACACACACTGTGTATCAGGGTATATTAAGTTTGTTTGAGACGGTTTGTATGTAACGCATAGAAGGAGGGGAGGGGGACCCTATAAAGTATATATATTCTTGATCAGGATGACAAGACGAATTGATATAGCCCTGTCTGTCCGTCCGTCCGTCCGTCCTCACCAATGGTTCTCGAAAACTATAAGAGCTAGAGACTTGAAATTTGGTGGATAGACTCGTGAGGTCAAACGCTAGATCAAGTTTGAAGGATTTTTTGCCACGCCCACTCCTTCCCGCCCATCGAGCACCACCCATTTTCTCAAAAGGCTGTAGCTCGAAAACCTGATGAGTTAGAAACATGAAAATGAGTATGTAGACTCACTATGTATAGCTCTACAAAACTGCATACCACATTTTTCCCCCTCCCCTTCGTTTCCCCTTAAAAAGTTGTTTTCTTAAAATTGCTGTATCTCCTAAACTAAAATAGATACAATGCTGAAATTTTGTATGCAAACTCAGTAAACATACCTTTTTAAAACTGCATACCACAAACTTTCATTTTTAACGCTGTGTGACAAAGCAAAGACAAACAAGTTGAAATTTGGCATAAATTGCGCTTTGAACACTGCTTAATCCTATTTGTACCAAAAACCGTACTTAACACTGCGAAAACTATTAAAGCTAGAGACTTGAAATTTGGAAGATAGACTCGTGTGGTCGAACACTAGATCAAGTTTAAAGGAATTTTTGCCACGCCCATTCCTTCCCGCCCATCGAGCACAACAAAAGGTCATTTTTTCTTAAAATTGCTGTATATCCTAAAGTATAAAGAATACAATGCTGAGATTTTGTATGCAAACTCAGATAACATACCTTTTTAAAACTGCATACAACAAACTACCACTTTCCCCGCAAAGACCAACACACTAAAATTTTGCAGCAATGCTTTGTAACAAAACACGTACTAAAGCGCCATCTAATGGCAACATTGCACTGTGAGCCCTGCCTCACTATTAACAAATACTCAAACCATATCGTGGTACACTGCTTTTGCTGTCGGCGAATGTTTAACGTGTTATCAAAATAGGTGTGTGTACAGGGTATTATATAGTTGAGAATACTCAACTATACCGCCCTTACTGGTTATGCATAGATTTGAAAAAAAAAATGGAAAATCATCGTTTGAAATGCTCTTTTTTGGTGAACTTTACCATAAACTTACTAAAAGAAACCAAACCAGTAAGGACGCTATCTTCAGCAAGGCTGAAGCTTTAATACTTTTCACGTTGTGTCACTATAAAAAAAAAGTAAATGAATAGTTTTCATGCCTCCCTAACAACATAAATGAGAGGTTTCAAGGCAATTGGTTAAAAAACAAAAAAAGCTTTCCATACAACGGTTCAAGTTTTGCGATAAGTGGGCGTAGCAATGCCCATTTTTGATCAAAATAGTTTTCATTCCTCCCTAAGAACATAACTGTAATGTTTCAAGTCAATTGATTAAAAGACAAAAAAGTTTTCTATTCAACGTTTCAAGTTTCGCTATAAGTGGGTGTAGCCATGCCCACGTTTGGTAAAAATAGTTTTCATTCCTCCCTAAGAACATAACTGTAAAGTTTCAAGTCAATTAGTTAAAAACCAAAAAGTTTTCCATACAACGGGTCAATATTAGCTGTAATTGGGCGTTGCCATGCCCACTTTTGGTCAAAATAGTTTTCATTCCACCCTAAGAACATAACTGTAAAGTTTCAAGTCAATTGGTTAAAAAAACAAAAAAGTTTTCCATTCAAAAGTTCAAGTTTTGCGATAAGTGGGCGTAGCAATGCCCATTTTTGATCAAAATAGTTTTCATTCCTTCCTAAGAACATAACTGTCAAGTTTTAAGTCAATTGGTTAAAAGACAAAAAAGTTTTCAATACAACGGGTCAATTTTCGCTATAATTGGGCGTGGCTACGCCCACTTTTGGTCTAAATAGTTTTCATTCCTCCCTAAGAACATAACTGTAAAGTTTCAAGTCAATTGGTTAAAAAACAAAAAAGTTTGCTATACAACGGGTCAATTTTCTATAAGTGGGCGTTGCCATGCCCACTTTTGGTAAAAATAGTTTTCATTCCTCCCTAAGAACATAACTGTAAAGTTTCAAGTCAATTAGTTAAAAACCAAAAAGTTTTCCATACAACGGGTCAATATTAGCTGTAATTGGGCGTTGCCATGCCCACTTTTGGTCAAAATAGTTTTCATTCCACCCTAAGAACATAACTGTAAAGTTTCAAGTCAATTGGTTAAAAAAACAAAAAAGTTTTCCATTCAAAAGTTCAAGTTTTGCGATAAGTGGGCGTAGCAATGCCCATTTTTGATCAAAATAGTTTTCATTCCTTCCTAAGAACATAACTGTCAAGTTTTAAGTCAATTGGTTAAAAAACAAAAAAGTTTTCAATAAAACGGGTCAATTTTCGCTATAATTGGGCGTGGCTACGCCCACTTTTGGTCAAAATAGTTTTCATTCCTCTCTAAGAACATAACTGTAAAGTTTCAAGTCAATTGGTTAAAAAACAAAAAAGTTTTCCATACAACGGGTAAATTTTCGCTATAAGCGGGCGTGGTTACGCGTGGTTACGCCCACTTTTGGTCAAAATAGATTTCATTCCTCCCTAAGAACATAACTTTAAAATTTCAAGCCAATTGGTTAAGAAACAAAAAAGTTTTCCATACAACGACGTGAATATGGCTTCTCTTCCTCTTCTTCATTTTGTATGGGAGCTACCAGTTCCAGATGTCCAATCTCAATGAAACTTTCAGGCATGTAGTCGGACTATGTAAAACTACTATGTTTAAAATTTCAGCACTCTATCGTACAAAACAAAAAAGTTTTCCATACAACGATTCAAGTTTTGTTCATGTTTCTTCTTCTTTTCGTATGGGGGCTACCAGTTCCAGTGGTCCGATATGCCTGGATACGACGAATGAATTGACTGCACGAATAAGAGGTCTCTGTCTGTTACAAACTTCAGCACAAAGTTATTATACTATTTCACATACGTGAAAAGTATAAAAAAACAAAAACTCATCCATAGTAATGCTCTTTTTTAGTGAACGTCATCATAAACTAACTAAAAGAAAAAAAAAACATGGTTCCTTTTCAAAATGTTCAATATTAATTTTTATGCATAGATTTGAAAAAAAAAATGAAAAATTATCCTTTGAAATGCTCTTTTTTGGTGAACGTTACCCTAAACTAACTAAAGGAAACCAAACCAGTTAGGACGCTATATTCAGCAAGGCTGAAGCTTTAATACTTTTTACGTTGTGTCACTATAAAAAAAAAGTAAATGAATAGTTTTCATGCCTCCCTAACAACATAAATGTGAGGTTTCAAGTCAATTGGTTAAAAAACAAAAAAAGCTTTCCATACACCGGTTCAAGTTTTGCGATAAGTGGGCGTAGCAATGCCCAAAACCAGTAAGG
Organism: Phortica okadai; assembly: GCA_034638295.1. Taxonomy (NCBI): domain Eukaryota; kingdom Metazoa; phylum Arthropoda; class Insecta; order Diptera; family Drosophilidae; genus Phortica; species Phortica okadai. Next base: position 23,185,706 of record CM067851.1, on the reverse strand, counting down.
ACGCTATATTCAGCAAGGCTGAAGCTTTAATACTTTTCACGTTGTGTCACTATAAAAAAAAGTAAATGAATAGTTTTCATGCCTCCCTAACAACATAAATGTGAGGTTTCAAGTCAATTGGTTAAAAAACAAAAAAAGCTTTCCATACAACCGTTCAAGTTTTGCGATAAGTGGGCGTAGCAATGCCCATTTTTGATCAAAATAGTTTTCATTCCTCCCTAAGAACATAACTGTAATGTTTCAAGTCAATTGATTAAAAGACAAAAAAGTTTTCTATTTAACGTTTCAAGTTTCGCTATAAGTGGGTACAGCCATACCCACGTTTGGTAAAAATAGTTTTCATTCCTCCCTAAGAACATAACTGTAAAGTTTCAAGTCAATTAGTTAAAAACCAAAAAGTTTTCCATAGAACGGGTCACTTTTAGCTGTAATTGGGCGTTGCCATGCCCACTTTTGGTCAAAATAGTTTTCATTCCACCCTAAGAACATAACTGTAAAGTTTCAAGTCAATTGGTTAAAAAAACAAAAAAGTTTTCTATACAAAAGTTCAAGTTTTGCGATAAGTGGGCGTAGCAATGCCCGTTTTTGATCAAAATAGTTTTCATTCCTCCCTAAGAACATAACTGTAATGTTTCAAGTCAATTCGTTAAAAAACCAAAAAAATTTCCATACAACGGTTCAAGTTTCGGTATAAGTGGGCGTAGCCATGCCCACTTTTGGTCAAAATAGTTTTCATTCCTCCCTAAGAACATAACTGTAAAGTTTCAAGTCAATTGGTTAAAAAACAAAAAAGTTTTCCATAGAACGGTTAGAGTTTCGGTAAAAGTGGGCGTAGCCATGCCCACTTTTGATCAAAATAGTTTTCATTCCTTCCTAAGAACATAACTGTAAGGTTTTAAGTCAATTGGTTAAAAAACAAAAAAGTTTTCAATACAACGGTTCAATTTTCGCTATAAGTGGCCGTGGATACGCCCACTTTTGGTCAAAATAGTTTTCATTCCTCCCTAAGAACATAACTGTAATGTTTCAAGTCAATTCGTTAAAAAACCAAAAAAAATTTCCATACAACGGTTCAAGTTTCGGTATAAGTGGGCGTAGCCATGCCCACTTTTGGTCAAAATAGTTTTCATTCCTCCCTAAGAACATAACTGTAAGGTTTCAAGTCAATTGGTTAAAAAACTAAAAAGTTTTCCATACAACGGGTCAATTTTAGCTATAATTGGGCGTTGCCATGCCCACTTTTGGTCAAAATAGTTTTCATTCCACCCTAAGAACATAACTGTAAAGTTTCAAGTCAATTGGTTAAAAAACAAAAAAGTTTTCCATACAAAGGTTCAAGTTTTGCGATAAGTGGGCGTAGCAATGCCCATTTTTGATCAAAATAGTTTTCTTTCCTCCCTAAGAACATAACTGTAATGTTTCAAGTCAATTCGTTAAAAAACAAAAAAGTTTGGGCGTAAAACTACTATGTTTAAAATTTCAGCACTCTATCGTACAAAACAAAAAAGTTTTCCATACAACGATTCAAGTTTTGTTCATGTTTCTTCTTCTTTTCGTATGGGGGCTACCAGTTCCAGTGGTCCGATATGGCTGTATACGACGAATGAATTGACTGCACGAATAAGAAGTCTCTGTGTGTTACAAACTTCAGCACAAAGTTATTATACGATTTCACATACGTGAAAAGTATAAAAAAACAAAAACTCATCCATAGTAATGCTCTTTTTTAGTGAACGTCATCATAAACTAACTAAAAGAAAAAAAAACCAGTAAGGACGCTAACTGTAGCAAGGCTGAAGCTTTAATACTCTTCACGCTTATTTCTTGTGCCACGCCTATTTTTTTTACTGAATATATTTTTTCTTCATCTATTTAGCCTATATACAAATTTTCATTGTTTTTGCTCATTGGGTGCCGGAGATATGCAAATTATTGATTTTTGGTAAAAGTGGGCGTAACCATGCCCATTTTTGTCAAAATAGTTTTAATGCCTCCCCAAGAGCATAACTGTGAAGTTTCACGTCAATTGGTTAAGAAACAAAAAAGTTTTCCACACAACGACGTGAATATTGCTTCTCTTCCTCTTCTTCATTTTGTATGGCAGGTATCAGTTCCAGTTGCCCGATATCAATGAAACTTTCAGGCATTTAATCGAACCATGTAAAACTACTAAGTTTAAAATTTCAGCCCTCTATCATACAAAACAAAAAAGTTTTCCTTACAACGACGTTAAATCTTAATTTCTCTTCCTCTTCTTCATTTTGTATGGCAGCTACCAGTTCTAGTTGCCCGATCTCACTGAAACTTTTAGGCATTATGTAGGACTATGTTAAACTACTATGTTTGAAATTTCAGCTCTCTATCTTTCAAAACAAAAAAGTTTTCCATATAACGATTAAAATTTGATTTTCTTCTTCATTTCGTATGGGGGCTACCAGTTCCAATAATCCGATATGGCCGGTTCCGACGAATGATTTGACCACACATTAGAGAAGACTCCCTGCAAAATTTCAGCTCGATATTTTTAAAACTGTGGGAGGAGATAGCATATTCACAGACAGACGGACAGACGGACCGACGGACATGGCTATATCAACTCGTCTTGTCGAGCTGATCAAGAATATATATACTTTATGGGGTCCCCCTCCCCTCCTTCTTGCTGTTACAAACTTCAGGATAAAGTTATAATACTATTCACTTGCGTGAAGAGTATAAACATGGTTCCTTTTAAAAATGTTCAATATAAATTTTTATGCATAGATTTGAAAAAAAAATGAAAAACCATCGTTTGAAATGCTCTTTTTTGGTGAACGTTACCATAAACTTACTAATAGAAACCAAACCAGTAAGGACGCTATCTTCAGCAAGGCTGAAGCTTTAATACTTTTCACGTTGTGTCACTATAAAAAAAAAGTAAATGAATAGTTTTCATGCCTCCCTAACAATATAAATGTGAGGTTTCAAGTCAATTGGTTAAAAAACAAAAAAAGCTTTCCATACAACCGTTCAAGTTTTGCGATAAATGGGCGTAGCAATGCCCATTTTTGATCAAAATAGTTTTCATTCCTCCCTAAGAACATAACTGTAATGTTTCAAGTCAATTGATTAAAAGACAAAAAAGTTTTCTATTCAACGTTTCAAGTTTCGCTATAAGTGGGTGTAGCCATGCCTACGCTTGGTAAAAATAGTTTTCATTCCTCCCTAAGAACATAACTGTAAAGTTTCAAGTCAATTGGTTAAAAAACTAAAAAGTTTTCCATACAACGGGTCAATTTTAGCTATAATTGGGCGTTGCCATGCCCACTTTTGGTCAAAATAGTTTTCATTCCACCCTAAGAACATAACTGTAAAGTTTCAAGTCAATTGGTTAAAAAACAAAAAAGTTTTCCATAGAACGGTTCAAGTTTCGGTAAAAGTGGGCGTAGCCATGCCCACTTTTGGTCAAAATAGTTTTCATTCCTTCCTAAGAACATAACTGTAAAGTTTTAAGTCAATTGGTTAAAAAACAAAAAAGTTTTCAATACAACGGGTCAATTTTCGCTATAAGTGGGCGTGACTACACCCACTTTTGGTCAAAATAGTTTTCATTCCTCCCTAAGAACATATCTGTAATGTTTCAAGTCAATTCGTTAAAAAACAAAAAAAATTTCCATACAACGGTTCAAGTTTCGGTATAAGTGGGCGTAGCCATGCCCACTTTTGGTCAAAATAGTTTTAATTCCTCCCTACGAACATAACTGCAAAATTTCAAGTCAATTGGTTAAAAAACAAAAAAGTTCTCCATACTACGACGTGAATATTGCTTCTCTTCCTCTTCTTCATTTTGTATGGGAGCTACCAGTTCCAGATGTCCAATCTCAATGAAACTTTCGGGCATGAAGTCGGACTATGTAAAACTACTATGTTTAAAATTTCAGCACTCTATCGTACAAAAAAAAAAAGTTTTCCATACAACGATTCAAGTTTTGTTCATTTTTCTTCTTCTTTTCGTATGGGGGCTACCAGTTCCATTGATTAAAAAACTAAAAAGTTTTCCATACAACGGGTCAATTTTAGTTATAATTGGGCGTTGCCATGCCCACTTTTGGTCAAAATAGTTTTCATTCCTCCCTAAGAACATAACTGTAATGTTTCAAGTCAATTCGTTAAAAAACAAAAAAAATTTCCATACAACGGTTCAAGTTTCGGTAAAAGTGGGCGTAGCCTTGCCCACTTTTGTTCAAAATAGTTTTCATTCCACCCTAAGAACATAACTGTAAAGTTTCAAGTCAATTGGTTAAAAAACTAAAAAGTTTTCCATACAACGGGTCGATTTTAGTTATAATTGGGCGTTGCCATGCCCACTTTTGGTCAAAATAGTTTTCATTCCACCCTAAGAACATAACTGTAAAGTTTCAAGTCAATTGGTTAAAAAACAAAAAAGTTTTCCATAGAACGGTTCAAGTTTCGGTAAAAGTGGGCGTAGCCATGCCCACTTTTGGTCAAAATAGTTTTCATTCCTTCCTAAGAACATAACTGTAAAGTTTTAAGTCAATTGGTTAAAAAACAAAAAAGGTTTCCATACAACGGGTCAATTTTCGCTATAAGTGGGCATGGCTACGCCCACTTTTGGTCAAAATAGTTTTCATTCCTCCCTAAGAACATAACTGTAAAGTTTCAAGTCAATTGGTTGAAAAACAAAAAAGTTTGCCATACAACGGGTCAATTTTCTATAAGTGGGCTTGGCTACGCCCACTTTGGTCAAAATAGTTTTCATTCCTCCCTAAGAACATAACTGTAAAATTTCAAGTCAATTGGTTAAAAAACAAAAAAGTACTCCATACTACGACGTGAATATTGCTTCTCTTCCTCTTCTTCATTTTGTATGGGAGCTACCAGTTCCAGATGTCCAATCTCAATGAAACTTTCAGGCATGTAGTCGGACTATGTTTAAAATTTCAGCACTCTATCGTACAAAAAAAAAAAGTTTTCCATACAACGATTCAAGTTTTGTTCATTTTTCTTCTTCTTTTCGTATGGGGGCTACCAGTTCCAGTGGTCCGATATGGCTAGATACGACGAATGAATTGACGAATGATAAGAAGTGTCTGTGTGTTACAAACTTGAGCACAAAGTTATTATACTATTTCACATACGTGAAAAGTATAAAAAAACAAAAATTCATCCAGAGTAATGCACTTTTTAGTGAACGTCATCATAAACTAACTAAAAGAAAAAAAAAACATGGTTCCTTTTAAAAATGTTCAATATTAATTTTTATGCATAGATTTGAAAAAAAATAAAAAATCATCCTTTGAAATGCTCTTTTTTGGTGAACGTTACCATAAACTAACTAAAAGAAACCAAACCAGTAAGGACGCTATCTTCAGCAAGGCTGAAGTTTTAATACTTTTCACGTTGTGTCACTATAAAAAAAAAATAAATGAATAGTTTTCATGCCTCCCTAACAACATAAATGTGAGGTTTCAAGTCAATTGGTTAAAAAACAAAAAAAGCTTTCCATACAACGGTTCAAGTTTTGCGATAAGTGGGCGTAGCAGTGCCCATTTTTGATCAAAATAGTTTTCATTCCTTCCTAAGAACATAACTGTAAAGTTTTAAGTCAATTGGTTAAAAAACAAAAAAGTTTTCAATACAACGGGTCAATTTTCGCTATAAGTGGGCGTGGCTAGGCCCACTTTTGGTCAAAATAGTTTTCATTCCTCCCTAAGAACATAACTGTAAAGTTTCAAGTCAATTGGTTTAAAAACAAAAAAGTTTGGCATACAACGGGTCAATTTTCACTATAAGTGGGCATGGCCACGCCCACTTTTGGTCAAAATAGTTTTCATTCCTCCCTAAGAACATAACTGTAAAGTTTCAAGTCAATTGGTTAAAAAACAAAAAAGTTTTCAATACAACGGGTAAATTTTAGTTATAATTGGGCGTTGCCATGCCCACTTTTGTTCAAAATAGTTTTCATTCCACCTTAAGAACATAACTGTAAAATTTCAAGTCAATTGGTTAAAAAACAAAAAAAAATTCCATACAACGGTTCAAGTTTCGGTATAAGTGGGCGTAGCCATGCCCACTTTTGGTCAAAATAGTTTTAATTCCTCCCTACGAACATAACTGTAAAATTTCAAGTCAATTGGTTAAAAAACAAAAAAGGTTTCCATACAACGGGTCAATTTTCGCTATAAGTGGGCATGGCTACGCCCACTTTTGGTCAAAATAGTTTTTATTCCTCCCTAAGAACATAACTGTAAAGTTTCAAGTCAATTGGTTTAAAAACAAAAAAGTTTGCCATACAACGGGTCAATTTTCTATAAGTGGGCTTGGCTACGCCCACTTTTGGTCAAAATAGTTTTCATTCCTCCCTAAGAACATAACTGTAAAATTTCAAGTCAATTGGTTAAAAAACAAAAAAGTTCTCCATACTACGACGTGAATATTGCTTCTCTTCCACTTCTTCATTTTGTATGGGAGCTACCAGTTCCAGATGTCCAATCTCAATGAAACTTTCAGGCATGTAGTCGGACTATGTAAAACTACTATGTTTAAAATTTCAGCACTCTATCGTACAAAAAAAAAAGTTTTCCATACAACGATTCAAGTTTTGTTAATTTTTCTTCTTCTTTTCGTATGGGGGCTACCAGTTCCAGTGGTCCGATATGGCTGGATACGACGAATGAATTGACTGCACAAATAAGAAGTCTCTGTGTGTTAGAAACTTCAGTACAAAGTTATTATACTATTTCACATACGTGAAAAGTATAAAAAAACAAAAATTCATCCAGACTAATGCACTTTTTTAGTGAACGTCATCATAAACTAACTAAAAGAAAAAAAAAAAAACTTGGTTCCTTTTAAAAATGTTCAATATTAATTTTTATGCATAGATTTGAAAAAAAATAAAAAATCATCCTTTGAAATGCTCTTTTTTGGTGAACGTTACCATAAACTAACTAAAAGAAACCAAACCAGTAAGGACGCTATCTTCAGCAAGGCTGAAGCTTTAATACTTTTCACGTTGTGTCACTATAAAAAAAAAGTAAATGAATAGTTTTCATGCCTCCCTAACAACATAAATGTGAGGTTTCAAGTCAATTGGTTAAAAAACAAAAAAAGCTTTCCATACAACGGTTCAAGTTTTGCGATAAGTGGGCGTAGCAATGCCCATTTTTGATCAAAATAGTTTTCATTCCTCCCTAAGAACATAACTATAATGTTTCAAGTCAATTGATTAAAAGACAAAAAAGTTTTCTATTCAACATTTCAAGTTTCGCTATAAGTGGGTGTGGCCATGCCCACATTTGGTAAAAATAGTTTTCATTCCACCCTAAGAACATAACTGTAAAGTTTAAAGTCAATTGGTTAAAAACCAAAAAGTTTTCCATACAACGGTTTAAGTTTCGGTATAAGTGGGCGTAGCCATGCCCACTTTTGGTCTAAACGCTAGCTAAAACGCTATCTTCAGCAAGGCTGAAGCTATAATACTTTTCACGTTGTGTCACTAAAAAACTAAATGAATAGTTTTCATGCCTCCCTAACAACATAACTGTAAGGTTTCAAGTCAATTGGTTAAAAAACAAAAAAGTTATCCATACAAAGGTTCAAGTTTTGCGATAAGTGGGCGTAGCAATGCCCATTTTTGATCAAAATAGTTTTCATTCCTCCCTAAGAATATAACTGTAATGTTTCAAATCAATTCGTTAAAAAACAAAAAAAATTTCCATACAACGGGTCAATTTTAGCTATAATTGGGCGTTGCCATGCCCACTTTTGGTCAAAATAGTTTTCATTCCACCCTAAGAACATAACTGTAAAGTTTCAAGTCAATTGGTTAATAAACCAAAAAGTTTTCCATAGAACGGTTCAAATTTCGGTAAAAGTGGGCGTAGCCATGCCCACTTTTGGTCAAAATAGTTTTCATTCCTTCCTAAGAACATAACTGTAAAGTTTTAAGTCAATTAGTTAAAAAACAAAAAAGTTTTCAATACAACGGGTCAATTTTCGCTATAAGTGGGCGTGGCTACGCCCACTTTTGGTCAAAATAGTTTTCATTCCTCCCTAAGAACATAACTGTGAAGTTTCAAGTCAATTGGTTAAAAAACAAAAAAGTTTTCAATACAACGGGTAAATTTTAGCTATAATTGGGCGTTGCCATGCCCACTTTTGTTCAAAATAGTTTTCATTCCACCCTAAGAACATAACTGTAAAGTTTCAAGTCAATTGGTTAAAAAACAAAAAAGTTTTCCATACAAAGGTTCAAGTTTTGCGATAAGTGGCCGTAGCAATGCCCATTTTTGATCAAAATAGTTTTCATTCCTCCCTAAGAACATAACTGTAATGTTTCAAGTCAATTCGTTAAAAAACAAAAAAAATTTCCATACAACGGTTCAAGTTTCGGTATAAGTGGGCGTAGCCATGCCCACTTTTGGTCAAAATAGTTTTAATTCCTCCCTACGAACATAACTGTAAAATTTCAAGTCAATTGGTTAAAAAACAAAAAAGGTTTCCATACAACGGGTCAATTTTCGCTATAAGTGGGCATGGCTACGCCCACTTTTGGTCAAAATAGTTTTCATTCCTCCCTAAGAACATAACTGTAAAGTTTCAAGTCAATTGGTTGAAAAACAAAAAAGTTTGCCATACAACGGGTCAATTTTCTATAAGTGGGCTTGGCTACGCCCACTTTGGTCAAAATAGTTTTCATTCCTCCCTAAGAACATAACTGTAAAATTTCAAGTCAATTGGTTAAAAAACAAAAAAGTTCTCCATACTACGACGTGAATATTGCTTCTCTTCCACTTCTTCATTTTGTATGGGAGCTACCAGTTCCAGATGTCCAATCTCAATGAAACTTTCAGGCATGTAGTCGGACTATGTAAAACTACTATGTTTAAAATTTCAGCACTCTATCGTACAAAAAAAAAAGTTTTCCATACAACGATTCAAGTTTTGTTAATTTTTCTTCTTCTTTTCGTATGGGGGCTACCAGTTCCAGTGGTCCGATATGGCTGGATACGACGAATGAATTGACGAATGATGAGAAGTCTCTGTGTGTTACAAACTTGAGCACAAAGTTATTATACTATTTCACATACGTGAAAAGTATAAAAAAACAAAAATTCATCCAGAGTAATGCACTTTTTTAGTGAACGTCATCATAAACTAACTAAAAGAAAAAAAAAAAACATGGTTCCTTTTAAAAATATTCAATATTAATTTTTATGCATAGATTTGAAAAAAAATAAAAAATCATCCTTTGAAGTGCTCTTTTTTGGTAAACGTTACCATAAACTAACTAAAAGAAACCAAACCAGTAAGGACGCTATCTTCAGCAAGGCTGAAGCTTTAATACTTTTCACGTTGTGTCACTATAAAAAAAAAAATAAATGAATAGTTTTCATGCCTCCCTAACAACATAAATGTGAGGTTTCAAGTCAATTGGTTAGAAAACAAAAAAAACTTTCCATACAACGGTTCAAGTTTTGCGATAAGTGGGCGTAGCAGTGCCCATTTTTGATCAAAATAGTTTTCATTCCTCCCTAAGAACATAACTGTAATGTTTCAAGTCAATTGATTAAAAGACAAAAAAGTTTTCTATTCAACATTTCAAGTTTCGCTATAAGTGGGTGTAGCCATGCCCACATTTGGTAAAAATAGTTTTCATTCCACCCTAAGAACATAACTGTAAAGTTTCAAGTCAATTGGTTAAAAACCAAAAAGTTTTCCATACAACGGTTGAAGTTTCGGTATAAGTGGGCGTAGCCATACCCACTTTTGGTCTAAACGCTATCTAAAACGCTATCTTCAGCAAGGCTGAAGCTATAATACTTTTCACGTTGTGTCACTAAAAAACTAAATGAATAGTTTTCATGCCTCCCTAACAACATAACTGTAAGGTTTCAAGTCAATTGGTTAAAAAACAAAAAAGTTTTCCATACAAAGGTTCAAGTTTTGCGATAAGTGGGCGTAGCAATGCCCATTTTTGATCAAAATAGTTTTCATTCCTCCCTAAGAATATAACTGTAATGTTTCAAGTCAATTCGTTAAAAAACAAAAAAAATTTCCATACAACGGGTCAATTTTAGCTATAATTGGGCGTTGCCATGCCCACTTTTGGTCCAAATAGTTTTCATTCCACCCTAAGAACATAACTGTAAAGTTTCAAGTCAATTGGTTAATAAACCAAAAAGTTTTCCATAGAACGGTTCAAGTTTCGGTAAAAGTGGGCGTAGCCATGCCCACTTTTGGTCAAAATAGTTTTCATTCCTTCATAAGAACATAACTGTAAAGTTTTAAGTCAATTGGTTAATAAACCAAAAAGTTCCCCATAGAACGGTTCAAGTTTCGGTAAAAGTGGGCGTAGCCTTGCCCACTTTTGGTCAAAATAGTTTTCATTCCTTCCTAAGAACATAACTGTAAAGTTTTAAGTCAATTGATTAAAAAACAAAAAAGTTTTCAATACAACGGGTCAATTTTCGCTATAAGTGGGCGTGGCTAGGCCCACTTTTGGTCAAAATAGTTTTAATTCTTCCCTACGAACATAATTGTAAAATTTCAAGTCAATTGGTTAAAAAACAAAAAAGTTTTCCATACTACGACGTGAATATTGCTTCTCTTCCTCTTCTTCATTTTGTATGGGAGCTACCAGTTCCAGATGTCCAATCTCAATGAAACTTTCAGGCATGCAGTCGGACTATGTAAAACTACTATGTTTAAAATTTCAGCACTCTATCGTACAAAAAAAAAAGTTTTCCATACAACGATTCAAGTTTTGTTCATTTTTCTTCTTCTTTTCGTATGGGGGCTACCAGTTCCAGTGGTCCGATATGGCTGGATACGACGAATGAATTGACTGCACGAATAAGAAGTCTCTGTGTGTTACAAACATCAGCACAAAGTTATTATACTATTTCACATACGTGAAAAGTATAAAAAAACAAAAATTCATCCAGAGTAATGCACTTTTTTAGTGAACGTCATCATAAACTAACTAAAAAAAAAAAAAAAACATGGTTCCTTTTAAAAATGTTCAATATTAATTTTTATGCATAGATTTGAAAAAAAAATAAAAAATCATCCTTTGAAATGCTCTTTTTTGGTAAACGTTACCATAAACTAACTAAAAGAAACCAAACCAGTAAGGACGCTATCTTCAGCAAGGCTGAAGCTTTAATACTTTTCACGTTGTGTCACTATAAAAAAAAAGTAAATGAATAGTTTTCACGCCTCCCTAACAACATAAATGTGAGGTTTCAAGTCAATTGGTTAAAAAAAAAAAAAAGCTTTCCATACAACGGTTCAAGTTTTGCGATAAGTGGGCGTAGCAATGCCCATTTTTGATCAAAATAGTTTTCATTCCTCCCTAAGAACATAACTGTAATGTTTCAAGTCAATTGATTAAAAGACAAAAAAGTTTCTATTCAACGTTTCAAGTTTCGCTATAAGTGGGTGTAGCCATGCCCACATTTGGTAAAAATAGTTTTCATTCCACCCTAAGAACATAACTGTAAAGTTTCAAGTCAATTGGTTAAAAACCAAATAGTTTTCCATACAACGGTTGAAGTTTCGGTATAAGTGGGCGTAGCCATGCCCACTTTTGGTCTAAACGCTAGCTAAAACGCTATCTTCAGCAAGGCTGAAGCTATAATACTTTTCACGTTGTGTCACTAAAAAACTAAATGAATAGTTTTCATGCCTCCCTAACAACATAACTGTAAGGTTTCAAGTCAATTGGTTAAAAAACAAAAAAGTTTTCCATACAAAGGTTCAAGTTTTGCGATAAGTGGGCGTAGCAATGCCCATTTTTGATCAAAATAGTTTTCATTCCTCCCTAAGAATATAACTGTAATGTTTCAAGTCAATTCGTTAAAAAACAAAAAACATTTCCATACAACGGGTCAATTTTAGCTATAATTGGGCGTTGCCATGCCCACTTTTGGTCAAAATAGTTTTCATTCCACCCTAAGAACATAACTGTAAAGTTTCAAGTCAATTGGATAATAAACCAAAAAGTTTTCCATAGAACGGTTCAAGTTTCGGTAAAAGTGGGCGTAGCCATGCCCACTTTTGGTCAAAATAGTTTTCATTCCTTCCTAAGAACATAACTGTAAAGTTTTAAGTCAATTGGTTAAAAAACTAAAAAGTTTTCCATACAACGGGTCACATTTGGTAAAAATAGTTTTCATTCCACCCTAAGAACATAACTGTAAAGTTTCAAGTCAATTGGTTAAAAACCAAATAGTTTTCCATACAACGGTTGAAGTTTCGGTATAAGTGGGCGTAGCCATGCCCACTTTTGGTCTAAACGCTAGCTAAAACGCTATCTTCAGCAAGGCTGAAGCTATAATACTTTTCACGTTGTGTCACTAAAAAACTAAATGAATAGTTTTCATGCCTCCCTAACAACATAACTGTAAGGTTTCAAGTCAATTGGTTAAAAAACAAAAAAGTTTTCCATACAAAGGTTCAAGTTTTGCGATAAGTGGGCGTAGCAATGCCCATTTTTGATCAAAATAGTTTTCATTCCACCCTAAGAACATAACTGTAATGTTTCAAGTCAATTGATTAAAAGACAAAAAAGTTTTCTATTCAACGTTTCAAGTTTCGCTATAATTGGGCGTTGCCATGCCCACTTTTGGTCAAAATAGTTTTCATTCCACCCTAAGAACATAACTGTAAAGTTTCAAGTCAATTGGATAATAAACCAAAAAGTTTTCCATACAACGGTTCAAGTTTCGGTAAAAGTGGGCGTAGCCATGCCCACTTTTGGTCAAAATAGTTTTCATTCCTTCCTAAGAACATAACTGTAAAGTTTTAAGTCAATTGGTTAAAAAACTAAAAAGTTTTCCATACAACGGGTCACTTTTGGTCAAAATAGTTTTCATTCCACCCTAAGAACATAACTGTAAAGTTTCAAGTCAATTGGTAAAAAACAAAAAAGTTGTCCATACAAAGGTTCAAGTTTTGCGATAAGTGGGCGTAGCAATGCCCATTTTTGATCAAAATAGTTTTCATTCCTCCCTAAGAACATAACTGTAATGTTTCAAGTCAGTTCGTTAAAAACAAAAAAAATTTCCATACAACGGTTCAAGTTTCGGAATAAGTGGGCGTAGCCATGCCCACTTTTGGTCTAAATAGTTTTTATTCCTACCTAAGAACATAACTGTAAAGTTTCAAGTCAATTGGTTAAAAAACAAAAAAGTTTGCCATACAACAAGTCAATTTTCTATAAGTGGGCGTGGCTACGCCCACTTTTGGTCAAAATAGTTTTCATTCCTCCCTAAGAACATAACTGTAAAATTTCAAGTCAATTGGTTAAAAAACAAAAAAGTTGTCCACACAACGACGTGAATATTGCTTCTCTTCCTCTTCTTCATTTTGTATGGGAGCTACCAGTTCCAGATACCCAATCTCAATGAAACTTTCAGGCATGTAGTCGGACTATGTAAAACTACTATGTTTAAAATTTCAGCACTCTATCGTACAAAACAAAAAAGTTTTCCATACAACGATTCAAGTTTTGTTCATTTTTATACTTTTCACGTATGTGAAATAGTATAATAACTTTGTGCTGAAGTTTGTAACACACAGAAATATTCACTTGCGACTATATAAAGTATATATATTCTTGATCAGGACGACAAGACGAGTTGATTTAGCCATGTCCGTCTGACCGTCTGTCTGTATATATACAATCTCCTCCCACAGTTTTTAAGATATCGAGCTAAAATTTTGCACAGAGACTTCTTATTCGTGCAGTCAGCTCATTTGCCGGATCCAGCTATATCGGACAACTGGAACTGGTAGCCCCCATACGAAAAGAAGAAGAAAAATGAACAAAACTTGAATCGTTGTATGGAAAACTTTTTTGTTTTGTATGATAGAGTGCTGAAGTTTTAATTATAGTAGTTCTACATAGTCCGACTACATGCCTGAAAGTTTCATTGAGATTGGACATCTGGAACTGGTAGCTCCCATACAAAATGAAGAAGAGGAAGAGAAGCAATATTCATGTCGTTGTATGGACAACTCTTTTGTTTTTCAACCAATTGACTTGAAACTTCGTAGTTATGTTCTTGGAGAGGCATTAAAAATATTTTGACCAAAAGTGGGCGTAGCCACGCCCACTTATAGAAAATTGACCCGTTGTGTGGAAAACTTTTTTGTTATTGAACCAATTGACTTGAAACTTTACAGTTATGTTCTTAGGGAGGAATGAAAACTATTTTGACCACAAGTCGGCGTAGCCACGCCCATTTATAGCGACACTTGAACCGTTGCATGGAAAACTTTTTGTTTTTAACCAATTGACTTGAAACTTTACAGTGGGCGTAGCAATGCCCATTTTTGATCAAAATAGTTTTCATTCCTCCCTAAGAACATAACTGTAATGTTTCAAGTCAATTGATTAAAAGACAAAAAAGTTTTCTATTCAACGTTTCAAGTTTCGCTATAAGTGGGTGTAGCCATGCCCACTTTTGGTCAAAATAGTTTTCATTCCTCCCTAAGAACATAACTGTAAAGTTTCAAGTCAATTGGTTAAAAAACTAAAAAGTTTTCCATACAACGGGTCAATTTTAGCTATAATTGGGCGTTGCCATTCCCACTTTTGGTCAAAATAGTTTTCATTCCACCCTAAGAACATAACTGTAAAGTTTCAAGTCAATTGGTTAATAAACCAAAAAGTTTTCCATAGAACGGTTCAAGTTTCGGTAAAAGTGGGCGTAGCCATGCCCACTTTTGGTCAAAATAGTTTTCATTCCTTCCTAAGAACATAACTGTAAAGTTTAAAGTCAATTGGTTAAAAACACAAAAAAGGTTTCCATACAACGGGTCAATTTTCGCTATAAATGGGCATGGCTACGCCCACTTTTGGTCAAAATAGTTTTCATTCCTCCCTAAGAACATAACTGTAAAGTTTCAAGTCCATTGGTTGAAAAACAAAAAAAGTTTGCCATACAACGGGTCAATTTTCTATAAATGGGCTTGGCTACGCCCACTTTTGGTCAAAATAGTTTTCATTCCTCCCTAAGAACATAACTGTAAAATTTCAAGTCAATTGGTTAAAAAACAAAAAAGTTCTCCATACTACGACGTGAATATTGCTTCTGTTCCTCTTCTTCATTTTGTATGGGAGCTACCAGTTCCAGATGTCCAATCTCAATGAAACTTTCAGGCATGTAGTCGGACTATGTAAAACTACTATGTTTAAAATTTCAGCACTCTATCGTACAAAAAAAAAAAGTTTTCCATACAACGATTCGAAAACAACTCGGGGAGGGGGAAAAATTGTGGTATGCAGTTTTGTAGAACTCTTCATGCTGAGTCTACATTCATGTTTCTATCTCTTCGGGTGTTCGAGTTACAACGTTTTAAAAAAGTGGGCGGTGCTGGATGGGCGGGAAGGAGTGGGCGTGGCACTAAACCGTTTAAACTTGATGTAGTGCCAAGCATCACGAGTCTACCCTCCAAATTTCAAGTCTCTAGCTTTTACAGTTTCCGAGAACCATTGGTGAATACAGAAGGACGGACGGACGGACGGACGGACGGACAGACGGACAGGGCTTAATCGATTTCTCTTGTCATCCTGATCAAGAATATATATACTTTATGGGGTCCCCCTCCCCTCC
This sequence comes from Phortica okadai, assembly GCA_034638295.1. Lineage (NCBI taxonomy): Eukaryota > Metazoa > Arthropoda > Insecta > Diptera > Drosophilidae > Phortica > Phortica okadai. Next base: position 23,170,083 of record CM067851.1, on the reverse strand, counting down.
TTCTGTGCGTTACATACATTTCGTTCAAACAAACTTAATATACCCTGACACACTGTATGTGCAGGGTATAAAAAAAACATGGTTCCTTTTAAAAATGTTCAATATTAATTTTTATGCATAGATTTGAAAAAAAATAAAAAATCATCCTTTGAAATGCTCTTTTTTGGTGAACGTTACCATAAACTAACTAAAAGAAACCAAACCAGTAAGGACGCTATCTTCAGCAAGGCTGAAGCTTTAATACTTTTCACGTTGTGTCACTATAAAAAAAAAGTAAATGAATAGTTTTCATGCCTCCCTAACAACATAAATGTGAGTTTTCAAATCAATTGGCTAAAAAACAAAAAAAGCTTTCCATACAACGGTTCAAGTTTTGCGATAAGTGGGCGTAGCAATGCCCATTTTTGATCAAAATAGTTTTCATTCCTCCCTAAGAACATAACTGTAATGTTTCAAGTCAATTGATTAAAAGACAAAAAAGTTTTCTATTCAACGTTTCAAGTTTCGCTATAAGTGGGTGTAGCCATGCCCACATTTGGTAAAAATAGTTTTCATTCCACCCTAAGAACATAACTGTAAAGTTTCAAGTCAATTGGTTAAAAACCAAAAAGTTTTCCATACAACGGTTGAAGTTTCGGTATAAGTGGGCGTAGCCATGCCCACTTTTGGTCTAAACGCTAGCTAAAACGCTATCTTCAGCAAGGCTGAAGCTATAATACTTTTCACGTTGTGTCACTAAAAAACTAAATGAATAGTTTTCATGCCTCCCTAACAACATAACTGTAAGGTTTCAAGTCAATTGGTTAAAAAACAAAGAAGTTTTCCATACAAAGGTTCAAGTTTTGCGATAAGTGGGCGTAGCAATGCCCATTTTTGATCAAAATAGTTTTCATTCCTCCCTAAGAATATAACTGTAATGTTTCAAGTCAATTCGTTAACAAACAAAAAAAATTTCCATACAATGGTTCAAGTTTCGGTATAAGTGGGCGTAGCCATGCCCACTTTTGGTCAAAATAGTTTTCATTCCTCCCTAAGAACATAACTGTAAAGTTTCAAGTCAATTGGTTAAAAAACTAAAAAATTTTCCATACAAGGGGTCAATTTTAGCTAAAATTGGGCGATACCATGCCCACTTTTGGTCAAAATAGTTTTCATTCCACCCTAAGAACATAACTGTAAGGTTTCAAGTCAATTAGTTAAAAAACAAAAAAGTTTTCCATACAAAGGTTCAAGTTTTGCGATAAGTGGGCGTAGCAATGCCCATTTTTGATCAAAATAGTTTTCATTCCTCCCTAAGAACATAACTGTAATGTGGCAAGTCAATTCGTTAAAAAACAAAAAAAATTCCCATACAACGGTTCAAGTTTCGGTATAAGTGGGCGTAGCCATGCCCACTTTTGGTCAAAATAGTTTTCATTCCTCCCTAAGAACATAACTGTAAAGTTTCAAGTCAATTGGTTGAAAAACAAAAAAGTTTGCCATACAACGGGTCAATTTTCTATAAATGGGCTTGGCTACGCCCACTTTTGGTCAAAATAGTTTTCATTCCTCCCTAAGAACATAACTGTAAAATTTCAAGTCAATTGGTTAAAAAACAAAAAAGTTCTCCATACTACGACGTGAATATTGCTTCTCTTCCTCTTCTTCATTTTGTATGGGAGCTACCAGTTCCAGATGTCCAATCTCAATGAAACTTTCAGGCATGTAGTCGGACTATGTAAAACTACTATGTTTAAAATTTCAGCACTCTATCGTACAAAAAAAAAAAGTTTTCCATACAACGATTCAAGTTTTGTTCATTTTTCTTCTTCTTTTCGTATGGGGGCTACCAGTTCCAGTGGTCCGATATGGCTGGATACGACGAATGAATTGACTGCACGAATAAGAAGTCTCTGTGTGTTACAAACTTCAGCACAAAGTTATTATACTATTTCACATACGTGAAAAGTATAAAAAAACAAATATTGATCCAGAGTAATGCACTTTTTTAGTGAACGTCATCATAAACTAACTAAAAGAAAAACCAGTAAGGGCGGTATAGTCGAGTATACTCGACAATATAATACCCTGCACACTTGGTAGGCGGTGCCACACCCTCAATCTACAAAAACATATTGATTTGACATCGCCCGATCAAATAGTGATCAAAATATCAAGTAAATTGGTCAAAAAAAGTGGAATTTACGAAAAATTTGAGTTTGTTGGTCATTGAGGGGTAACTTTCGAACAGAGGGGAATTTTGTGGTATGCAGTTTTAAAGATATATATTTACTGAGCTTGTATACAAAATTTCATGTTCATATCTTTATTAGTTTTGGGGATATAGCTTTTTAGGGAAAACAACTCGGGGAGGGGGAAAAATTGTGGTATGCAGTTTTGTAGAACTCTTCATGCTGAGTCTACATTCATGTTTCTATCTCTTCGGGTGTTCGAGTTACAACGTTTTAAAAATGTGGGCGGTGCTGGATGGGCAGGAAGGAGTGGGCGTGGCACAAAACCGTTTAAACTTGATGTAGTGCCAAGCATCACGAGTCTACCCTCCAAATTTCAAGTCTCTAGCTTTTACAGTTTCCGAGAACCATTGGTGAATACAGACGAACGGACGGACAGGCGGACAGGGCTTAATCGATTTCTCTTGTCATCCTGATCAAGAATATATATACTTTATGGGGTCCCCTTCCCCTCCTTCTGTGCGTTACATACATTTCGTTCAAACAAACTTAATATACCCTGACACACTGTATGTGCAGGGTATAAAAAAAACATGGTTCCTTTTAAAAATGTTCAATATTAATTTTTATGCATAGATTTGAAAAAAAAATGAAAAATCATCGTTTGAAATGCTCTTTTTTGGTGAACGTTACCATAAACTAACTAAAAGAAACCAAACCAGTAAGGACGCTATCTTCAGCAAGGCTGAAGCTTTAATACTTTTCACGTTGTGTCACTATAAAAAAAAAGTAAATGAATAGTTTTCATGCCTCCCTAACAACATAAATGTGAGGTTTCAAATCAATTGGTTAAAAAACAAAAAAAGCTTTCCATACAACGGTTCAAGTTTTGCGATAAGTGGGCGTAGCAATGCCCATTTTTGATCAAAATAGTTTTCATTCCTCCCTAAGAACATAACTGTAATGTTTCAAGTCAATTGATTAAAAGACAAAAAAGTTTTCTATTCAACGTTTCAAGTTTCGCTATAAGTGGGTGTAGCCATGCCCACTTTTGGTCAAAATAGTTTTCATTCCTCCCTAAGAACATAACTGTACAGTTTCAAGTCAATTGGTTAAAAAACAAAAAAAGTTTTCCATACAACGGGTCAAGTTTCAGTATAAGTGGGCGTAGCCATGCCCACTTTTGGTCAAAATAGTTTTCATTCCTCCCTAAGAACATAACTGTAAAGTTTCAAGTCAATTGGTTAAAAAAAAAAAAGTTTTCCATACAACGGGTCAAGTTTCAGAATAAGTGAGCGTAGCCATGCCCACTTTTGGTCAAAATAGTTTTCATTCCTCCCTAAGAATATAACTGTAAAATTTCAAGTCAATTGGTTAAAAATCAAAAAAGTTCTCCATACTACGACGTGAATATTGCTTCTGTTCCTCTTCTTCATTTTGTATGGGAGCTACCAGTTCCAGATGTCCAATCTCAATGAAACTTTCAGGCATGTAGTCGGACTATGTAAAACTACTATGTTTAAAATTTCAGCACTCTATCGTACAAAAAAAAAAAGTTTTCCATACAACGATTCAAGTTTTGTTCATTTTTCTTCTTCTTTTCGTATGGGGGCTACCACTTCCAGTGGTCCGATATGGCTGGATACGACGAATGAATTGACTGCACGAATAAGAAGTCTCTGTGTGTTACAAACTTCAGCACAAAGTTATTATACTATTTCACATACGTGAAAAGTATAAAAAAACAAAAATTGATCCAGAGTAATGCACTTTTTTAGTGAACGTCATCATAAACTAACTAAAAGAAAAACCAGTAAGGGCGGTATAGTCGAGTATACTCGACAATATAATACCCTGCACACATGGTAGGCGGTGCCACACCCTCAATCTACAAAAACATATTGATTTGACATCGCCCGATCAAATAGTGATCAAAATATCAAGTAAATTGGTCAAAAAAAGTGGAATTTACGAAAAATTTGAGTTTGTTGGTCATTGAGGGGTAACTTTCGAACAGAGGGGAATTTTGTGGTATGCAGTTTTAAAGATATATATTTACTGAGCTTGTATACAAAATTTCATGTTCATATCTTTATTAGTTTTGGGGATATAGCTTTTTAGGGAAAACAACTCGCGGAGGGGGAAAAATTGTGGTATGCAGTTTTGTAGAACTCTTCATGCTGAGTCTACATTCATGTTTCTATCTCTTCGGGTGTTCGAGTTACAACGTTTGAAAAAAGTGGGCGGTGCTGGATGGGCGGGAAGGAGTGGGCGTGGCACAAAACCGTTTAAACTTGATGTAGTGCCAAGCATCACGAGTCTACCCTCCAAATTTCAAGTCTCTAGCTTTTACAGTTTCCGAGATCCATTGGTGAATACAGACGGACGGACGGACGGACAGACGGACAGGGCTTAATCGATTTCTCTTGTCATCCTGATCAAGAATATATATACTTTATGGGGTCCCCCTCCCCTCCTTCTGTGCGTTACATACATTTCGTTCAAACAAACTTAATATACCCTGACACACTGTATGTGCAGGGTATAAAAAAAACATGGTTCCTTTTAAAAATGTTCAATATTAATTTTTATGCATAGATTTGAAAAAAAATAAAAAATCATCCTTTGAAATGCTCTTTTTTGGTGAACGTTACCATAAACTAACTAAAAGAAACCAAACCAGTAAGGACGCTATCTTCAGCAAGGCTGAAGCTTTAATACTTTTCACGTTGTGTCACTATAAAAAAAAAGTAAATGAATAGTTTTCATGCCTCTCTAACAACATAAATGTGAGGTTTCAAATCAATTGGTTAAAAAACAAAAAAAGCTTTCCATACAACGGTTCAAGTTTTGCGATAAGTGGGCGTAGCAATGCCCATTTTTGATCAAAATAGTTTTCATTCCTCCCTAAGAACATAACTGTAATGTTTCAAGTCAATTGACTAAAAGACAAAAAAGTTTTCTATTCAACGATTCAAGTTTCGCTATAAGTGGGTGTAGCCATGCCCACATTTGGTAAAAATAGTTTTCATTCCACCCTAAGAACATAACTGTAAAGTTTCAAGTCAATTGGTTAAAAACCAAAAAGTTTTCCATACAACGGTTGAAGCTTCGGTATAAGTGGGCGTAGCCATGCCCACTTTTGGTCTAAACGCTAGCTAAAACGCTATCTTCAGCAAGGCTGAAGCTATAATACTTTTCACGTTGTGTCACTAAAAAACTAAATGAATAGTTTTCATGCCTTCCTAACAACATAACTGTAAGGTTTCAAGTCAATTGGTTAAAAAACAAAGAAGTTTTCCATACAAAGGTTCAAGTTTTGCGATAAGTGGGCGTAGCAATGCCCATTTTTGATCAAAATAGTTTTCATTCCTCCCTAAGAATATAACTGTAATGTTTCAAGTCAATTCGTTAAAAAACAAAAAAAAATTCCATACAACGGTTCAAGTTTCGGTATAAGTGGGCGTAGCCATGCCCACTTTTGGTCAAAATAGTTTTCATTCCTCCCTAAGAACATAACTGTAAAGTTTCAAGTCAATTGGTTAAAAAACTAAAAAATTTTCCATACAAGGGGTCAATTTTAGCTAAAATTGGGCGTTACCATGCCCACTTTTGGTCAAAATAGTTTTCATTCCACCCTAACAACATAAATGTGAGGTTTCAAATCAATTGGTTAAAAAACAAAAAAAGCTTTCCATACAACGGTTCAAGTTTTGCGATAAGTGGGCGTAGCAATGCCCATTTTTGATCAAAATAGTTTTCATTCCTCCCTAAGAACATAACTGTAATGTTTCAAGTCAATTGATTAAAAGACAAAAAAGTTTTCTATTCAACGTTTCAAGTTTCGCTATAAGTGGGTGTAGCCATGCCCACATTTGGTAAAAATAGTTTTCATTCCACCCTAAGAACATAACTGTAAAGTTTCAAGTCAATTGGTTAAAAACCAAAAAGTTTTCCATACAACGGTTGAAGTTTCGGTATAAGTGGGCGTAGCCATGCCCACTTTTGGTCTAAACGCTAGCTAAAACGCTATCTTCAGCAAGGCTGAAGCTATAATACTTTTCACGTTGTGTCACTAAAAAACTAAATGAATAGTTTTCATGCCTCCCTAACAACATAACTGTAAGGTTTCAAGTCAATTGGTTAAAAAACAAAGAAGTTTTCCATACAAAGGTTCAAGTTTTGCGATAAGTGGGCGTAGCAATGCCCATTTTTGATCAAAATAGTTTTCATTCCTCCCTAAGAATATAACTGTAATGTTTCAAGTCAATTCGTTAAAAAACAAAAAAAATTTCCATACAACGGTTCAAGTTTCGGTATAAGTGGGCGTAGCCATGCCCACTTTTGGTCAAAATAGTTTTCATTCCTCCCTAAGAACATAACTGTAAAGTTTCAAGTCAATTGGTTAAAAAACTAAAAAATTTTCCATACAATGGGTCAATTTTAGCTAAAATTGGGCGTTACCATGCCCACTTTTGGTCAAAATAGTTTTCATTCCACCCTAAGAACATAACTGTAAGGTTTCAAGTCAATTGGTTAAAAAACAAAAAAGTTTTCCATACAAAGGTTCAAGTTTTGCGATAAGTGGGCGTAGCAATGCCCATTTTTGATCAAAATAGTTTTCATTCCTCCCTAAGAACATAACTGTAATGTTTCAAGTCAATTGATTAAAAGACAAAAAAGTTTTCTATTCAACGTTTCAAGTTTCGCTATAAGTGGGTGTAGCCATGCCCACATTTGGTAAAAATAGTTTTCATTCCACCCTAAGAACATAACTGTAAAGTTTCAAGTCAATTGGTTAAAAACCAAAAAGTTTTCCATACAACGGTTGAAGTTTCGGTATAAGTGGGCGTAGCCATGCCCACTTTTGGTCTAAACGCTAGCTAAAACGCTATCTTCAGCAAGGCTGAAGCTATAATACTTTTCACGTTGTGTCACTAAAAAACTAAATGAATAGTTTTCATGCCTCCCTAACAACATAACTGTAAGGTTTCAAGTCAATTGGTTAAAAAACAAAGAAGTTTTCCATACAAAGGTTCAAGTTTTGCGATAAGTGGGCGTAGCAATGCCCATTTTTGATCAAAATAGTTTTCATTCCTCCCTAAGAACATAACTGTAATGTTTCAAGTCAATTCGTTAAAAAACAAAAAAAAATCCCATACAACGGTTCAAGTTTCGGTATAAGTGGGCGTAGCCATGCCCACTTTTGGTCAAAATAGTTTTCATTCCTCCCTAAGAACATAACTGTAATGTTTCAAGTCAATTGGTTAAAAAACTAAAAAGTTTTCCATACAACGGGTCAATTTTAGCTATAATTGGGCGTTGTCATGACCACTTTTGGTCAAAATAGTTTTCATTCCACCCTAAGAACATAACTGTAAAGTTTCAAGTCAATTGGTTAATAAACCAAAAAGTTTTCCATAAAACGGTTCATGTTTCGGTAAAAGTGGGCGCAGCAATGCCCACTTTTGGTCAAAATAGTTTTCATTCCTTCCTAAGAACAGAACTGTAAAGTTTTAAGTCAATTGGTTAAAAAACAAAAAAGTTTTCAATACAACGGGTCAATTTTCGCTATAAGTGGGCGTGGCTACGCCCACTTTTGGTCAAAATAGTTTTCATTCCTCCCTAGGAACATAACTGTAATGTTTCAAGTCAATTCGTTAAAAAACAAAAAAAATTTCCATACAACGGTTCAAGTTTCGGTATAAGTGGGCGCAGCAATGCCCATTTTTGATCAAAATAGTTTTCATTCCTCCTTAAGAACATAACTTTAAAGTTTTAAGTCAATTGGTTAAAAAACAAAAAAGTTTTCAATACAACGGGTCAATTTTCGCTAGTCAAAATAGTTTTCATTCCTCCCTAAGAACATAACTGTAAAGTTTCAAGTCAATTGGTTGAAAAACAAAAAAGTTTGCCATATAACGGGTCAATTTTCTATAAGTGGGCTTGGCTACGCCCACTTTTGGTCAAAATAGTTTTCATTCCTCCCTAAGAACATAACTGTAAAATTTCAAGTCAATTGGTTAAAAAACAAAAAAGTTCTCCATACTACGACGTGAATATTGCTTCTGTTCCTCTTCTTCATTTTGTATGGGAGCTACCAGTTCCAGATGTCCAATCTCAATGAAACTTTCAGTCATGTAGTCGGACTATGTAAAACTACTATGTTTAAAATTTCAGCACTCTATCGTACAAAAAAAAAAAGTTTTCCATACAACGATTTAAGTTTTGTTAATTTTTCTTCTTCTTTTCGTATGGGGGCTACCAGTTCCAGTGGTCCGATATGGCTGGATACGACGAATGAATTGACTGCTCGAATAAGAAGTCTCTGTGTGTTACAAACTTCAGCACAAAGTTATTATACTATTTCACATACGTGAAAAGTATAAAAAAACAAAAATTCATCCAGAGTAATGCACTTTTTTAGTGAACGTCATCATAAACTAACTAAAAGAAAAACCAGTAAGGGCGGTATAGTCGAGTATACTCGACAATATAATACCCTGCACACATGGTAGGCGGTGCCACACCCTCAATCTACAAAAACATATTGATTTGACATCGCCCGATCAAATAGTGATCAAAATATCAAGTAAATTGGTAAAAAAAAGTGGAATTTACGAAAAATTTGAGTTTGTTGGTCATTGAGGGGTAACTTTCGAACAGAGGGGAATTTTGTGGTATGCAGTTTTAAAGATATATATTTACTGAGCTTGTATACAAAATTTCATGTTCATATCTTTATTAGTTTTGGGGATATAGCTTTTTAGGGAAAACAACTCGGGGAGAGGGAAAAATTGTGGTATGCAGTTTTGTAGAACTCTTCATGCTGAGTCTACATTCATGTTTCTATCTCTTCGGGTGTTCGAGTTACAACGTTTTAAAAAAGTGGGCGGTGCTGGATGGGCGGGAAGGAGTGGGCGTGGCACAAAACCGTTTAAACTTGATGTAGTGCCAAGCATCACGAGTCTACCCTCCAAATTTCAAGTCTCTAGCTTTTACAGTTTCCGAGAACCATTGGTGAATACAGACGGACGGACGGACAGGCGGACAGGGCTTAATCGATTTCTCTTGTCATCCTGATCAAGAATATATATACTTTATGGGGTCCCCCTCCCCTCCTTCTGTGCGTTACATACATTTCGTTCAAACAAACTTAATATACCCTGACACACTGTATGTGCAGGGTATAAAAAAAACATGGTTCCTTTTAAAAATGTTCAATATTAATTTTTATGCATAGATTTGAAAAAAAATAAAAAATCATCCTTTGAATTGCTCTTTTTCGGTGAACGTTACCATAAACTAACTAAAAGAAACCAAACCAGTAAGGACGCTATCTTCAGCAAGGCTGAAGCTTTAATACTTTTCATGTTGTGTCACTATAAAAAAAAAGTAAATGAATAGTTTTCATGCCTCCCTAACAACATAAATGTGAGGTTTCAAATCAATTGGTTAAAAAACAAAAAAAGCTTTCCATACAACGGTTCAAGTTTCGCTATAAGTGGGTGTAGCCATGCCCACTTTGGTCAAAATAGTTTTCATTCCTCCCTAAGAACATAACTGTAATGTTTCAAGTCAATTGGTTAAAAAACTAAAAAGTTTTCCATACAACGGGTCAATTTTAGCTATAATTGGGCGTAGCAATGCCCATTTTTGATCAAAATAGTTTTCATTCCACCCTAAGAACATAACTGTAAGGTTTCAAGTCAATTGGTTAAAAACCAAAAAGTTTTCCATACAACGGTTGAAGTTTCGGTATAAGTGGGCGTAGCCATGCCCACTTTTGGTCTAAACGCTAGCTAAAACGCTATCTTCAGCAAGGCTGAAGCTATAATACTTTTCACGTTGTGTCACTAAAAAACTAAATGAATAGTTTTCATGCCTCCCTAACAACATAACTGTAAGGTTTCAAGTCAATTGGTTAAAAAACAAAGAAGTTTTCCATACAAAGGTTCAAGTTTTGCGATAAGTGGGCGTAGCAATGCCCATTTTTGATCAAAATAGTTTTCATTCCTCCCTAAGAATATAACCGTAATGTTTCAAGTCAATTCGTTGAAAAACAAAAATAATTTCCATACAACGGTTCAAGTTTCGGTATAAGTGGGCGTAGCCATGCCCACTTTTGGTCAAAATAGTTTTCATTCCTCCCTAAGAACATAACTGTAAAGTTTCAAGTCAATTGGTTAAAAAACTAAAAAATTTTCCATACAAGGGGTCAATTTTAGCTAAAATTGGGCGTTACCATGCCCACTTTTGGTCAAAATAGTTTTCATTCCACCCTAAGAACATAACTGTAAGGTTTCAAGTCAATTGGTTAAAAAACAAAAAAGTTTTCCATACAAAGGTTCAAGTTTTGCGATAAGTGGGCGTAGCAATGCCCATTTTTGATCAAAATAGTTTTCATTCCTCCCTAAGAACATAACTGTAATGTTTCAAGTCAATTCGTTAAAAAACAAAAAAAATTCCCATACAACGGTTCAAGTTTCGGTATAAGTGGGCGTAGCCATGCCCACTTTTGGTCAAAATAGTTTTCATTCCTCCCTAAGAACATAACTGTAAAGTTTCAAGTCAATTGGTTAAAAAACTAAAAAGTTTTCCATACAACGGGTCAATTTTAGCTATAATTGGGGGTTGCCATGCCCACTTTTGGTCAAAATAGTTTTCATTCCACCCTAAGAACATAACTGTAAAGTTTCAAGTCAATTGGTTAATAAACCAAAAAGTTTTCCATAGAACGGTTCAAGTTTCGGTAAAAGTGGGCGTAGCCATGCCCACTTTTGGTCAAAATAGTTTTCATTCCTTCCTAAGAACATAACTGTAAAGTTTTAAGTCAATTGGTTAAAAAAACAAAAAAGGTTTCCATACAACGGGTCAATTTTCGCTATAAGTGGGCATGGCTACGCCCACTTTTGGTCAAAATAGTTTTCATTCCTCCCTAAGAACATAACTGTAAAGTTTCAAGTCAATTGGTTGAAAAACAAAAAAGTTTGCCATACAACGGGTCAATTTTCTATAAGTGGGCTTGGCTACGCCCACTTTTGGTCAAAATAGTTTTCATTCCTCCCTAAGAACATAACTGTAAAATTTCAAGTCAATTGGTTAAAAAACAAAAAAGTTCTCCATACTACGACGTGAATATTGCTTCTGTTCCTCTTCTTCATTTTGTATGGGAGCTACCAGTTCCAGATGTCCAATCTCAATGAAACTTTCAGGCATGTAGTCGGACTATGTAAAACTACTATGTTTAAAATTTCAGCACTCTATCCTACAAAAAAAAAAAGTTTTCCATACAACGATTCAAGTTTTGTTAATTTTTCTTCTTCTTTTCGTATGGGGGCTACCAGTTCCAGTGGTCCGATATGGCTGGATACGACGAATGAATTGACTGCACGAATAAGAAGTCTCTGTGTGTTACAAACTTCAGCACAAAGTTATTATACTATTTCACATACGTGAAAAGTATAAAAAAACAAAAATTGATCCAGAGTAATGCACTTTTTTAGTGAACGTCATCATAAACTAACTAAAAGAAAAACCAGTAAGGGCGGTATAGTCGAGTATACTCGACAATATAATACCCTGCACACATGGTAGGCGGTGCCACACCCTCAATCTACAAAAACATATTGATTTGACATCGCCCGATCAAATAGTGATCAAAATATCAAGTAAATTGGTCAAAAAAAGTGGAATTTACGAAAAATTTGAGTTTGTTGGTCATTGAGGGGTAACTTTCGAACAGAGGGGAATTTTGTGGTATGCAGTTTTAAAGATATATATTTACTGAGCTTGTATACAAAATTTCATGTTCATATCTTTATTAGTTTTGGGGATATAGCTTTTTAGGGAAAACAACTCGGGGAGGGGGAAAAATTGTGGTATGCAGTTTTGTAGAACTCTTCATGCTGAGTCTACATTCATGTTTCTATCTCTTCGGGTGTTCGAGTTACAACGTTTTAAAAAAGTGGGCGGTGCTGGATGGGCGGGAAGGAGTGGGCGTGGCACAAAACCGTTTAAACTTGATGTAGTGCCAAGCATCACGAGTCTACCCTCCAAATTTCAAGTCTCTAGCTTTTACAGTTTCCGAGAACCATTGGTGAATACAGACGGACGGACGGACGGACGGACGGACGGACAGGCGGACAGGGCTTAATCGATTTCTCTTGTCATCCTGATCAAGAATATATATACTTTATGGGGTCCCCCTCCCCTCCTTCTGTGCGTTACATACATTTCGTTCAAACAAACTTAATATACCCTGACACACTGTATGTGCAGGGTATAAAAAAAACATGGTTCCTTTTAAAAATGTTCAATATTAATTTTTATGCATAGATTTGAAAAAAAATAAAAAATCATCCTTTGAATTGCTCTTTTTCGGTGAACGTTACCATAAACTAACTAAAAGAAACCAAACCAGTAAGGACGCTATCTTCAGCAAGGCTGAAGCTTTAATACTTTTCATGTTGTGTCACAATAAAAAAAAAGTAAATGAATAGTTTTCATGCCTCCCTAACAACATAAATGTGAGGTTTCAAATCAATTGGTTAAAAAACAAAAAAAGCTTTCCATACAACGGTTCAAGTTTCGCTATAAGTGGGTGTAGCCATGCCCACTTTGGTCAAAATAGTTTTCATTCCTCCCTAAGAACATAACTGTAATGTTTCAAGTCAATTGGTTAAAAAACTAAAAAGTTTTCCATACAACGGGTCAATTTTAGCTATAATTGGGCGTAGCAATGCCCATTTTTGATCAAAATAGTTTTCATTCCACCCTAAGAACATAACTGTAAGGTTTCAAGTCAATTGGTTAAAAACCAAAAAGTTTTCCATACAACGGTTGAAGTTTCGGTATAAGTGGGCGTAGCCATGCCCACTTTTGGTCTAAACGCTAGCTAAAACGCTATCTTCAGCAAGGCTGAAGCTATAATACTTTTCACGTTGTGTCACTAAAAAACTAAATGAATAGTTTTCATGCCTCCCTAACAACATAACTGTAAGGTTTCAAGTCAATTGGTTAAAAAACAAAGAAGTTTTCCATACAAAGGTTCAAGTTTTGCGATAAGTGGGCGTAGCAATGCCCATTTTTGATCAAAATAGTTTTCATTCCTCCCTAAGAATATAACCGTAATGTTTCAAGTCAATTCGTTGAAAAACAAAAATAATTTCCATACAACGGTTCAAGTTTCGGTATAAGTGGGCGTAGCCATGCCCACTTTTGGTCAAAATAGTTTTCATTCCTCCCTAAGAACATAACTGTAAAGTTTCAAGTCAATTGGTTAAAAAACTAAAAAATTTTCCATACAAGGGGTCAATTTTAGCTAAAATTGGGCGTTACCATGCCCACTTTTGGTCAAAATAGTTTTCATTCCACCCTAAGAACATAACTGTAAGGTTTCAAGTCAATTGGTTAAAAAACAAAAAAGTTTTCCATACAAAGGTTCAAGTTTTGCGATAAGTGGGCGTAGCAATGCCCATTTTTGATCAAAATAGTTTTCATTCCTCCCTAAGTACATAACTGTAATGTTTCAAGTCAATTCGTTAAAAAACAAAAAAAATTCCCATACAACGGTTCAAGTTTCGGTATAAGTGGGCGTAGCCATGCCCACTTTTGGTCAAAATAGTTTTCATTCCTCCCTAAGAACATAACTGTAAAGTTTCAAGTCAATTGGTTAAAAAACTAAAAAGTTTTCCATACAACGGGTCAATTTTAGCTATAATTGGGGGTTGCCATGCCCACTTTTGGTCAAAATAGTTTTCATTCCACCCTAAGAACATAACTGTAAAGTTTCAAGTCAATTGGTTAATAAACCAAAAAGTTTTCCATAGAACGGTTCAAGTTTCGGTAAAAGTGGGCGTAGCCATGCCCACTTTTGGTCAAAATAGTTTTCATTCCTTCCTAAGAACATAACTGTAAAGTTTTAAGTCAATTGGTTAAAAAAACAAAAAAGGTTTCCATACAACGGGTCAATTTTCGCTATAAGTGGGCATGGCTACGCCCACTTTTGGTCAAAATAGTTTTCATTCCTCCCTAAGAACATAACTGTAAAGTTTCAAGTCAATTGGTTGAAAAACAAAAAAGTTTGCCATACAACGGGTCAATTTTCTATAAGTGGGCTTGGCTACGCCCACTTTTGGTCAAAATAGTTTTCATTCCTCCCTAAGAACATAACTGTAAAATTTCAAGTCAATTGGTTAAAAAACAAAAAAGTTCTCCATACTACGACGTGAATATTGCTTCTGTTCCTCTTCTTCATTTTGTATGGGAGCTACCAGTTCCAGATGTCCAATCTCAATGAAACTTTCAGGCATGTAGTCGGACTATGTAAAACTACTATGTTTAAAATTTCAGCACTCTATCCTACAAAAAAAAAAAGTTTTCCATACAACGATTCAAGTTTTGTTAATTTTTCTTCTTCTTTTCGTATGGGGGCTACCAGTTCCAGTGGTCCGATATGGCTGGATACGACGAATGAATTGACTGCACGAATAAGAAGTCTCTGTGTGTTACAAACTTCAGCACAAAGTTATTATACTATTTCACATACGTGAAAAGTATAAAAAAACAAAAATTGATCCAGAGTAATGCACTTTTTTAGTGAACGTCATCATAAACTAACTAAAAGAAAAACCAGTAAGGGCGGTATAGTCGAGTATACTCGACAATATAATACCCTGCACACTTGGTAGGCGGTGCCACACCCTCAATCTACAAAAACATATTGATTTGACATCGCCCGATCAAATAGTGATCAAAATATCAAGTAAATTGGTCAAAAAAAGTGGAATTTACGAAAAATTTGAGTTTGTTGGTCATTGAGGGGTAACTTTCGAACAGAGGGGAATTTTGTGGTATGCAGTTTTAAAGATATATATTTACTGAGCTTGTATACAAAATTTCATGTTCATATCTTTATTAGTTTTGGGGATATAGCTTTTTAGGGAAAACAACTCGGGGAGGGGGAAAAATTGTGGTATGCAGTTTTGTAGAACTCTTCATGCTGAGTCTACATTCATGTTTCTATCTCTTCGGGTGTTCGAGTTACAACGTTTTAAAAAAGTGGGCGGTGCTGGATGGGCGGGAAAGAGTGGGCGTGGCACAAAACCGTTTAAACTTGATGTAGTGCCAAGCATCACGAGTCTACCCTCCAAATTTCAAGTCTCTAGCTTTTACAGTTTCCGAGAACCATTGGTGAATACAGACGGACGGACGGACGGACGGACGGACAGGCGGACAGGGCTTAATCGATTTCTCTTGTCATCCTGATCAAGAATATATATACTTTATGGGGTCCCCCTCCCCTCCTTCTGTGCGTTACATACATTTCGTTCAAACAAACTTAATATACCCTGACACACTGTATGTGCAGGGTATAAAAAAAACATGGTTCCTTTTAAAAATGTTCAATATTAATTTTTATACTTTTCACTTATGTGAAATAGTATATTAACTTTGTCACGGAGTTTGTAACAGATCGAAATATTAATTTCCGACTATATAAAGTACATATATTCTTGATCAGGACGACAAGACGAGTTGATTTAGCCATGTCCGTCTGTCCGTCTGTCTGTCTGTCTGTTTGTCTGTCTGTATGTATGCAAACTAGTCCCTCAGTTTTGAAGCTATCGAGCTGAAACTTTGCACAGAGTCTTAGAATTTATTACGATGAATCATTCGTCGGAACCAGCATGATCGGATTATTGAAACAGGTAGCTCCCATACGAAAAGAAGAAGAAAAGTGAACAAAACTTGAACCGTTGTATGGAAAACTTTTTTGTTTTGTACAATAGAGTGCTGAAATTTTAAACATAGTAGTTTTACATGGTCCGACTACATGCCTGAAAGTTTCATTGAGATTGGACATCTGGAACTAGTAGCTCCCATACAAAATGAAGAAGAGGAAGAGAAGCAATGTTCACGTCGTTGTATGGAAAACTTTTTTGTTTCTTAACCAATTGACTTGAAATTTTAAAGTTATGTTCTTAGGGAGGAATAAAAACTATTTTGACCAAAAGTGGGCGTAACCACGCGTAGCCACGCCCACTTATAGCGAAAATTTACCCGTTGTATGGAAAACTTTTTTGTTTTTTAACCAATTGACTTGAAACTTTACAGTTATGTTCTTAGAGAGGAATGAAAACTATTTTGACCAAAAGTGGGCGTAGCCAGGCGTAGCCACGCCCACTTATAGCGAAAATTGACCCGTTGTATGGAAAACTTTTTTGTTTTTTAACCAATTGACTTGAAACTTTGCAGTTATGCTCTTAGGGAGGAATGAAAACTATTTTGATCAAAAGTGGGCGTGGCCACGCCCACTTATAGCTTAACTTGACCTTTTGCATGGAAAACTTTTTTGTTTTTTAATCAATTGACTTGAAACTTTACAGTTATGTTCTTAGGGAGGAATGAAAACTATTTTGATCAAAAGTGGGCGTAGCCACGCCCTTTTATAGCGAAAATTGACCCTTTGTATGGAAAACTTTTTTGTTTTTTAACCAATTGACTTGAAACCTTACAGTTATGTTCTTAGAGAAGAATGAAAACTATTTTGACCAAAAGTGGGCGTAGCCACGCCCACTTATAGCGAAAAATTACCCGTTGTATGGAAAACTTTTTTGTTTTTTAACCAATTGACTTGAAACTTTACAGTTATGTTCTTAGGAAGGAATGAAAACTATTTTGACCAAAAGTGGTCATGGCAACGCCCAATTATAGCTAAAATTGACCCGTTGTATGGAAAACTTTTTTGTTTTTTAACCAATTGACTTGAAACTTTAGAGTTATGTTCTTAGGGAGGAATAAAAACTATTTTGACCAAATGTGGGCATGGCTACGCCCACTTATCGCAAAACTTGAACCGTTGTATGGAAAAATTTTTTGTTTTTTAACGAATTGACTTGAAACATGCCCACTTATAGTGAAAATTGGCCCGTTGTATGGAAAACTTTTTTGTTTTTTAACCAATTGACTTGAAATTTTACAATTATGTTCGTAGGGAGGAATTAAAACTATTTTGACTAGCGAAAATTGACCCGTTGTATGGATAAGTGGGCGTAGCAATGCCCACATTTGATCAAAATAGTTTTCATTCCTCCCTAAGAACATAACTGTAATGTTTCAAGTCAATTCGTTAAAAAACAAAAAAAATTTCCATACAACGGTTCAAGTTTCGTCCATACAAAGGTTCAAGTTTTGCGATAAGTGGGCGTAGCAATGCCCATTTTTGATCAAAATAGTTTTCATTCCTCCCTAAGAACATAACTTTAAAGTTTTAAGTCAATTGGTTAAAAAACAAAAAAGTTTTCAATACAACGGGTCAATTTTCGCTAGTCAAAATAGTTTTAATTCCTCCCTACAAACATAATTGTAAAATTTCAAGTCAATTGGTTAAAAAACAAAAAAGTTTTCCATACAACGGGCCAATTTTCACTATAAGTGGGCACGGCTACGCCCACTTTTTGTCAAAATAGTTTTCATTCCACCCTAAGAACATAACTGTAAAGTTTCAAGTCAATTGGTTAAAAAACAAAAAAGTTTTCCATACAAAGGTTCAAGTTTTGCGATAAGTGGGCGTAGCAATGCCCACATTTGATCAAAATAGTTTTCATTCCTCCCTAAGAACATAACTGTAATGTTTCAAGTCAATTCGTTAAAAAACAAAAAAAATTTCCATACAACGGTTCAAGTTTCGGTATAAGTGGGCGTAGCCATGCCCACTTTTGGTCAAAATAGTTTTAATTCCTCCCTACGAACATAACTGTAAAGTTTTAAGTCAATTGGTTAAAAAACAAAAAAGTTTTCCATACAACGGGTCAATTTTCGCTAGTCAAAATAGTTTTAATTCCTCCCTACGACCATAATTGTAAAATTTCAAGTCAATTGGTTAAAAAACAAAAAAGTTTTCCATACAACGGGCCAATTTTCACTATAAGTGGGCATGGCTACGCCCACTTTTTGTCAAAATAGTTTTCATTCCACCCTAAGAACATAACTGTAAAGTTTCAAGTCAATTGGTTAAAAAACAAAAAAGTTTTCCATACAAAGGTTCAAGTTTTGCGATAAGTGGGCGTAGCAATGCCCATTTTTGATCAAAATAGTTTTCATTCCTCCCTAAGAACATAACTGTAATGTTTCAAGTCAATTCGTTAAAAAACAAAAAAAATTTCCATACAACGGTTCAAATTTCGGTATAAGTGGGCGTAGCCATGCCCACTTTTGGTCAAAATAGTTTTCATTCCTCCCTAAGAACATAACTGTAAAGTTTCAAGTCAATTGGTTAAAAAACTAAAAAATTTTCCATACAAGGGGTTAATTTTAGCTAAAATTGGGCGTTACCATGCCCACTTTTGGTCAAAATAGTTTTCATTCCACCCTAAGAACATAACTGTAAAGTTTCAAGTCAATTGGTTAAAAAACAAAAAAGTTTTCCATACAAAGGTTCAAGTTTTGCGATAAGTGGGCGTAGCAATGCCCATTTTTGATCAAAATAGTTTTCATTCCTCCCTAAGAACATAACTGTAATGTTTCAAGTCAATTCGTTAAAAAACAAAAAAAATTCCCATACAACGGTTCAAGTTTCGGTATAAGTGGGCGTAGCCATGCCCACTTTTGGTCAAAATAGTTTTCATTCCTCCCTAAGAACATAACTGTAATGTTTCAAGTCAATTGGTTAAAAAACTAAAAAGTTTTCCATACAACGGGCCAATTTTAGCTATAATTGGGTGTTGCCATGCCCACTTTTAGTCAAAATAGTTTTCATTCCACCCTAAGAACATAACTGTAAAGTTTCAAGTCAATTGGTTAATAAACCAAAAAGTTTTCTATAGAACGGTTCACGTTTCGGTAAAAGTGGGCGTAGCCATGCCCACTTTTGGTCAAAATAGTTTTCATTCCTTCCTAAGAACATAACTGTAAAGTTTTAAGTCAATTGGTTAAAAAAACAAAAAAGGTTTCCATACAACGGGTGAATTTTCGCTATAAGTGGGCATGGCTACGCCCACTTTTGGTCAAAATAGTTTTCATTCCTCCCTAAGAACATAACTGTAAAGTTTCAAGTCAATTGGTTAAAAAACTAAAAAGTTTTCCATACAACGGGTCACTTTTGGTCAAAATAGTTTTCATTCCACCCTAAGAACATAACTGTAAAGTTTCAAGTCAATTGGTTAAAAAACAAAAAAGTCGTCCATACAAAGGTTCAAGTTTTGCGATAAGTGGGCGTAGCAATGCCCATTTTTGATCAAAATAGTTTTCATTCCTCCCTAAGAACATAACTTTAAAGTTTTAAGTCAATTGGTTAAAAAACAAAAAAGTTTTCAATACAACGGGTCAATTTTCGGTATAAGTGGGCCTAGCCATGCCCACTTTTGGTCAAAATAGTTTTCATTCCTCCCTAAGAACATAACTGTAAAGTTTCAAGTCAATTGGTTAAAAAACTAAAAAGTTTTCCATACAACGGGTCAATTTTAGCTATAATTGGGCGTTGCCATGCCCACTTTTGGTCAAAATAGTTTTCATTCCACCCTAAGAACATAACTGTAAAGTTTCAAGTCAATTGGTTAATAAACCAAAAAGTTTTCCATAGAACGGTTCAAGTTTCGGTAAAAGTGGGCGTAGCCATGCCCACTTTTGGTCAAAATAGTTTTCATTCCTTCCTAAGAACATAACTGTAAAGTTTTAAGTCAATTGGTTAAAAAAACAAAAAAGGTTTCCATACAACGGGTCAATTTTCGCTATAAGTGGGCATGGTTACGCCCACTTTTGGTCAAAATAGTTTTCATTCCTCCCTAAGAACATAACTGTAAAGTTTCAAGTCAATTGGTTGAAAAACAAAAAAGTTTGCCATACAACGGGTCAATTTTCTATAAGTGGGCTTGGCTACGCCCACTTTTGGTCAAAATAGTTTTCATTCCTCCCTAAGAACATAACTGTAAAATTTCAAGTCAATTGGTTAAAAAACAAAAAAGTTCTCCATACTACGACGTGAATATTGCTTCTGTTCCTCTTCTTCATTTTGTATGGGAGCTACCAGTTCCAGATGTCCAATATCAATGAAACTTTCAGGCATGTAGTCGGACTATGTAAAACTACTATGTTTAAAATTTCAGCACTCTATCGTACAAAAAAAAAAAGTTTTCCATACAACGATTCAAGTTTTGTTCATTTTTCTTCTTCTTTTCGTATGGGGGCTACCAGTTCCAGTGGTCCGATATGGCTGGATACGACGAATGAATTGACTGCACGACTAAGAAGTCTCTGTGTGTTACAAACTTCAGCACAAAGTTATTATACTATTTCACATACGTGAAAAGTATAAAAAAAAACAAAAATTGATCCAGAGTAATGCACTTTTTTAGTGAACGTCATCATAAACTAACTAAAAGAAAAACCAGTAAGGGCGGTATAGTCGAGTATACTCGACAATATAATACCCTGCACACTTGGTAGGCGGTGCCACACCCTCAATCTACAAAAACATATTGATTTGACATCGCCCGATCAAATAGTGATCAAAATATCAAGTAAATTGGTCAAAAAAAGTGGAATTTACGAAAAATTTGAGTTTGTTGGTCATTGAGGGGTAACTTTCGAACAGAGGGGAATTTTGTGATATGCAGTTTTAAAGATATATATTTACTGAGCTTGTATACAAAATTTCATGTTCATATCTTTATTAGTTTTGGGGATATAGCTTTTTAGGGAAAACAACTCGGGGAGGGGGAAAAATTGTGGTATGCAGTTTTGTAGAACTCTTCATGCTGAGTCTACATTCATGTTTCTATCTCTTCGGGTGTTCGAGTTACAACGTTTTAAAAAAGTGGGCGGTGCTGGATGGGCGGGAAGGAGTGGGCGTGGCACAAAACCGTTTAAACTTGATGTACTGCCAAGCATCACGAGTCTACCCTCCAAATTTCAAGTCTCTAGCTTTTACAGTTTCCGAGAACCATTGGTGAATACAGACGGACGGACGGACGGACGGACAGGCGGACAGGGCTTAATCGATTTCTCTTGTCATCCTGATCAAGAATATATATACTTTATGGGGTCCCCCTCCCCTCCTTCTGAGCGTTACATACATTTCGTTCAAACAAACTTAATATACCCTGACACACTGTATGTGCAGGGTGTAAAAAAAACATGGTTCCTTTTAAAAATGTTCAATATTAATTTTTATGCATAGATTTGAAAAAAACTAAAAAATCATCCTTTGAAATGCTCTTTTTTGGTGAACGTTACCATAAACTAACTAAAAGAAACCAAACCAGTAAGGACGCTATCTTCAGCAAGGCTGAAGCTTTAATACTTTTCATGTTGTGTCACTATAAAAAGAAGTAAATGAATAGTTTTCATGCCTCCCTAACAACATAAATGTGAGGTTTCAAATCAATTGGTTAAAAAACAAAAAAAGCTTTCCATACAACGGTTCAAGTTTTGCGATAAGTGGGCGTAGCAATGCCCATTTTTGATCAAAATAGTTTTCATTCCTCCCTAAGAACATAACTGTAATGTTTCAAGTCAATTCGTTAAAAAACAAAAAAAATTCCCATACAACGGTTCAAGTTTCGGTATAAGTGGGCGTAGCCATGCCCACTTTGGTCAAAATAGTTTTCATTCCTCCCTAAGAACATAACTGTAATGTTTCAAGTCAATTGGTTAAAAAACAAAAAAGTTTTCCATACAACGGGCCAATTTTCACTATAAGTGGGCATGGCTACGCCCACTTTTTGTCAAAATAGTTTTCATTCCACCCTAAGAACATAACTGTAAAGTTTCAAGTCAATTGGTTAAAAAACAAAAAAGTTTTCCATACAAAGGTTCAAGTTTTGCGATAAGTGGGCGTAGCAATGCCCATTTTTGATCAAAATAGTTTTCATTCCTCCCTAAGAACATAACTGTAATGTTTCAAGTCAATTCGTTAAAAAACAAAAAAAATTTCCATACAACGGTTCAAATTTCGGTATAAGTGGGCGTAGCCATGCCCACTTTTGGTCAA
This sequence comes from Phortica okadai, assembly GCA_034638295.1. Classification (NCBI taxonomy): domain Eukaryota; kingdom Metazoa; phylum Arthropoda; class Insecta; order Diptera; family Drosophilidae; genus Phortica; species Phortica okadai. The sequence goes on along the minus strand of CM067851.1, from coordinate 23,147,919 downwards.
AATAGTTTTCATTCCTCCCTAAGAACATAACTGTAAAGTTTCAAGTCAATTGGTTAAAAAACTAAAAAGTTTTCCATACAACGGGTCAATTTTAGCTATAATTGGGCGTTGCCATGCCCACTTTTGGTCAAAATAGTTTTCATTCCTCCCTAAGAACATAACTGTAAAGTTTCAAGTCAATTGGTTAAAAAACTAAAAAGTTTTCCATAAAACGGGTCACTTTTGGTCAAAATAGTTTTCATTCCACCCTAAGAACATAACTGTAAAGTTTCAAGTCAATTGGTTAAAAAACAAAAAAGTCGTCCATACAAAGGTTCAAGTTTTGCGATAAGTGGGCGTAGCAATGCCCATTTTTGATCAAAATAGTTTTCATTCCTCCCTAAGAACATAACTGTAATGTTTCAAGTCAATTGGTTAAAAAACTAAAAAGTTTGCCATACAACGGGTCAATTTTCTATAAGTGGGCATGGCTACGCCCACTTTTTGTCAAAATAGTTTTCATTCCACCCTAAGAACATAACTGTAAAGTTTCAAGTCAATTGGTTAAAAAACAAAAAAGTTTTCCATACAAGGGGTCAAGTTTTGCGATAAGTGGGCGTAGCAATGCCCATTTTTGATCAAAATAGTTTTCATTCCTCCCTAAGAACATAACTGTAATGTTTCAAGTCAATTCGTTAAAAAACAAAAAAAATTTCCATACAACGGTTCAAATTTCGGTATAAGTGGGCGTAGCCATGCCCACTTTTGGTCAAAATAGTTTTCATTCCTCCCTAAGAACATAACTGTAAAGTTTCAAGTCAATTGGTTAAAAAACTAAAAAATTTTCCATACAAGGGGTTGATTTTAGCTAAAATTGGGCGTTACCATGCCCACTTTTGGTCAAAATAGTTTTCATTCCACCCTAAGAACATAACTGTAAAGTTTCAAGTCAATTGGTTAAAAAACAAAAAAGTTTTCCATACAAAGGTTCAAGTTTTGCGATAAGTGGGCGTAGCAATGCCCATTTTTGATCAAAATAGTTTTCATTCCTCCCTAAGAACATAACTGTAATGTTTCAAGTCAATTCGTTAAAAAACAAAAAAAATTCCCATACAACGGTTCAAGTTTCGGTATAAGTGGGCGTAGCCATGCCCACTTTTGGTCAAAATAGTTTTCATTCCTCCCTAAGAACATAACTGTAATGTTTCAAGTCAATTGGTTAAAAAACTAAAAAGTTTTCCATACAACGGGCCAATTTTAGCTATAATTGGGGGTTGCCATGCCCACTTTTGGTCAAAATAGTTTTCATTCCACCCTAAGAACATAACTGTAAAGTTTCAAGTCAATTGGTTAATAAACCAAAAAGTTTTCCATAGAACGGTTCAAGTTTCGGTAAAAGTGGGCGTAGCCATGCCCACTTTTGGTCAAAATAGTTTTCATTCCTTCCTAAGAACATAACTGTAAAGTTTTAAGTCAATTGGTTAAAAAAACAAAAAAGGTTTCCATACAACGGGTGAATTTTCGCTATAAGTGGGCATGGCTACGCCCACTTTTGGTCAAAATAGTTTTCATTCCTCCCTAAGAACATAACTGTAAAGTTTCAAGTCAATTGGTTAAAAAACTAAAAAGTTTTCCATACAACGGGTCACTTTTGGTCAAAATAGTTTTCATTCCACCCTAAGAACATAACTGTAAAGTTTCAAGTCAATTGGTTAAAAAACAAAAAAGTCGTCCATACAAAGGTTCAAGTTTTGCGATAAGTGGGCGTAGCAATGCCCATTTTTGATCAAAATAGTTTTCATTCCTCCCTAAGAACATAACTTTAAAGTTTTAAGTCAATTGGTTAAAAAACAAAAAAGTTTTCAATACAACGGGTCAATTTTCGGTATAAGTGGGCGTAGCCATGCCCACTTTTGGTCAAAATAGTTTTCATTCCTCCCTAAGAACATAACTGTAAAGTTTCAAGTCAATTGGTTAAAAAACTAAAAAGTTTTCCATACAACGGGTCAATTTTAGCTATAATTGGGCGTTGCCATGCCCACTTTTGGTCAAAATAGTTTTCATTCCACCCTAAGAACATAACTGTAAAGTTTCAAGTCAATTGGTTAATAAACCAAAAAGTTTTCCATAGAACGGTTCAAGTTTCGGTAAAAGTGGGCGTAGCCATGCCCACTTTTGGTCAAAATAGTTTTCATTCCTTCCTAAGAACATAACTGTAAAGTTTTAAGTCAATTGGTTAAAAAAACAAAAAAGGTTTCCATACAACGGGTCAATTTTCGCTATAAGTGGGCATGGTTACGCCCACTTTTGGTCAAAATAGTTTTCATTCCTCCCTAAGAACATAACTGTAAAGTTTCAAGTCAATTGGTTGAAAAACAAAAAAGTTTGCCATACAACGGGTCAATTTTCTATAAGTGGGCTTGGCTACGCCCACTTTTGGTCAAAATAGTTTTCATTCCTCCCTAAGAACATAACTGTAAAATTTCAAGTCAATTGGTTAAAAAACAAAAAAGTTCTCCATACTACGACGTGAATATTGCTTCTGTTCCTGTTCTTCATTTTGTATGGGAGCTACCAGTTCCAGATGTCCAATCTCAATGAAACTTTCAGGCATGTAGTCGGACTATGTAAAACTACTATGTTTAAAATTTCAGCACTCTATCGTACAAAAAAAAAAAGTTTTCCATACAACGATTCAAGTTTTGTTCATTTTTCTTCTTCTTTTCGTATGGGGGCTACCAGTTCCAGTGGTCCGATATGGCTGGATACGACGAATGAATTGACTGCACGACTAAGAAGTCTCTGTGTGTTACAAACTTCAGCACAAAGTTATTATACTATTTCACATACGTGAAAAGTATAAAAAAAAACAAAAATTGATCCAGAGTAATGCACTTTTTTAGTGAACGTCATCATAAACTAACTAAAAGAAAAACCAGTAAGGGCGGTATAGTCGAGTATACTCGACAATATAATACCCTGCACACTTGGTAGGCGGTGCCACACCCTCAATCTACAAAAACATATTGATTTGACATCGCCCGATCAAATAGTGATCAAAATATCAAGTAAATTGGTCAAAAAAAGTGGAATTTACGAAAAATTTGAGTTTGTTGGTCATTGAGGGGTAACTTTCGAACAGAGGGGAATTTTGTGGTATGCAGTTTTAAAGATATATATTTACTGAGCTTGTATACAAAATTTCATGTTCATATCTTTATTAGTTTTGGGGATATAGCTTTTTAGGGAAAACAACTCGGGGAGGGGGAAAAATTGTGGTATGCAGTTTTGTAGAACTCTTCATGCTGAGTCTACATTCATGTTTCTATCTCTTCGGGTGTTCGAGTTACAACGTTTTAAAAAAGTGGGCGGTGCTGGATGGGCGGGAAGGAGTGGGCGTGGCACAAAACCGTTTAAACTTGATGTAGTGCCAAGCATCACGAGTCTACCCTCCAAATTTCAAGTCTCTAGCTTTTACAGTTTCCGAGAACCATTGGTGAATACAGACGGACGGACGGACGGACGGACGGACAGGCGGACAGGGCTTAATCGATTTCTCTTGTCATCCTGATCAAGAATATATATACTTTATGGGGTCCCCCTCCCCTCCTTCTGAGCGTTACATACATTTCGTTCAAACAAACTTAATATACCCTGACACACTGTATGTGCAGGGTATAAAAAAAACATGGTTCCTTTTAAAAATGTTCAATATTAATTTTTATGCATAGATTTGAAAAAAACTAAAAAATCATCCTTTGAAATGCTCTTTTTTGGTGAACGTTACCATAAACTAACTAAAAGAAACCAAACCAGTAAGGACGCTATCTTCAGCAAGGCTGAAGCTTTAATACTTTTCATGTTGTGTCACTATAAAAAAAAAGTAAATGAATAGTTTTCATGCCTCCCTAACAACATAAATGTGAGGTTTCAAATCAATTGGTTAAAAAACAAAAAAAGCTTTCCATACAACGGTTCAAGTTTTGCGATAAGTGGGCGTAGCAATGCCCATTTTTGCTCAAAATAGTTTTCATTCCTCCCTAAGAACATAACTGTAATGTTTCAAGTCAATTCGTTAAAAAACAAAAAAAATTCCCATACAACGGTTCAAGTTTCAGTATAAGTGGGCGTAGCCATGCCCACTTTGGTCAAAATAGTTTTAATTCCACCCTAAGAACATAACTGTAAGGTTTCAAGTCAATTGGTTAATAAACCAAAAAGTTTTCCATAGAACGGTTCAAGTTTCGGTAAAAGTGGGCGTAGCCATGCCCACTTTTGGTCAAAATAGTTTTCATTCCTTCCTAAGAACATAACTGTAAAGTTTTAAGTCAATTGGTTAAAAAAACAAAAAAGGTTTCCATACAACGGGTCAATTTTCGCTATAAGTGGGCATGGCTACGCCCACTTTTGGTCAAAATAGTTTTCATTCCTCCCTAAGAACATAACTGTAAAGTTTCAAGTCAATTGGTTGAAAAACAAAAAAGTTTGCCATACAACGGGTCAATTTTCTATAAGTGGGCTTGGCTACGCCCACTTTTGGTCAAAATAGTTTTCATTCCTCCCTAAGAACATAACTGCAAAATTTCAAGTCAATTGGTTAAAAAACAAAAAAGTTCTCCATACTACGACGTGAATATTGCTTCTGTTCCTCTTCTTCATTTTGTATGGGAGCTACCAGTTCCAGATGTCCAATCTCAATGAAACTTTCAGGCATGCAGTCGGACTATGTAAAACTACTATGTTTAAAATTTCAGCACTCTATCGTACAAAAAAAAAAGTTTTCCATACAACGATTCAAGTTTTGTTCATTTTTCTTCTTCTTTTCGTATGGGGGCTACCAGTTCCAGTGGTCCGATATGGCTGGATACGACGAATGAATTGACTGCACGAATAAGAAGTCTCTGTGTGTTACAAACTTCAGCACAAAGTTATTATACTATTTCACATACGTGAAAAGTATAAAAAAACAAAAATTCATCCAGAGTAATGCACTTTTTTAGTGAACGTCATCATAAACTAACTAAAAGAAAAACCAGTAAGGGCGGTATAGTCGAGTATACTCGACAATATAATACCCTGCACACATGGTAGGCGGTGCCACACCCTCAATCTACAAAAACATATTGATTTGACATCGCCCGATCAAATAGTGATCAAAATATCAAGTAAATTGGTAAAAAAAAGTGGAATTTACGAAAAATTTGAGTTTGTTGGTCATTGAGGGGTAACTTTCGAACAGAGGGGAATTTTGTGGTATGCAGTTTTAAAGATATATATTTACTGAGCTTGTATACAAAATTTCATGTTCATATCTTTATTAGTTTTGGGGATATAGCTTTTTAGGGAAAACAACTCGGGGTGGGGGAAAAATTGTGGTATGCAGTTTTGTAGAACTCTTCATGCTGAGTCTACATTCATGTTTCTATCTCTTCGGGTGTTCGAGTTACAACGTTTTAAAAAAGTGGGCGGTGCTGGATGGGCGGGAAGGAGTGGGCGTGGCACAAAACCGTTTAAACTTGATGTAGTGCCAAGCATCACGAGTCTACCCTCCAAAGTTCAAGTCTCTAGCTTTTACAGTTTCCGAGAACCATTTGTGAATACAGACGGACAGACGGACGGACGGACGGACAGACGGACAGGGCTTAATCGATTTCTCTTGTCATCCTGATCAAGAATATATATACTTTATGGGGTCCCCCTCCCCTCCTTCTGTGCGTTACATACATTTCGTTCAAACAAACTTAATATACCCTGACACACTGTATGTGCAGGGTATAAAAAAAACATGGTTCCTTTTAAAAATGTTCAATATTAATTTTTATACCCTGTACACATACTGTGTGTCGGGGTATATTGTGTTTGTTTGAGCGAAATGTATGTAACGCACAGAAATATTCACTTGCGACTATATAAAGTATATATATTCTTGATCAGGACGTCAAGAGAAATTGATGAAGCTATGTCCGTCCGTCTGTCCGTCTGTCCGTCTGTCCGTCCGTCCGTCCGTCCGTCCGTATTCACCAATGGTTCTCAGAAACTATAATAGCTAGAGACTTGAAATTTGGAGGGTAGACTCGTGATGTTCGGCAGCAGATCAAGTTTGAACGGTTTTGTGCCACGCCCACTCCTTCCCGCCCATCCAGCACCACCCACTTTTTTAAAACGCTATAACTCGAACATCGAAAGAGATAGAAATATGAAAGTCGGTATGTAGACTTAGTATAAGTAGCTTTACAAAACTGCATACCACAATTTTTCCCGCTCCCCTTCATTTCCCCTCCCGCGGGTGTTTTCTTAAATTTCCTGTATCTTCAAAACTATTAAAGATACGAATCTGAAATTTTGTGTACAAGCTCAGTAAATATTTATCTTTAAAACTGCATACCACAAAATTCCCCTCTTTTTGATGGTTACCCCTCAATGACCTACAAACTCAAATTTTTCGTGAATTCCACATTTTTTGACCGATTTGCTTGATATTTTGAACACTATTTGATCGGGTGATGTCAAATCAACATTTTTTTTGTAGATTTGGGGTGTTGCACTGCCTACTGTGTGTGCAGGGTATTATATTGTCGAGTATACTCGACTATAGCGTCCTTACTGGTTATGCATAGATTTGAAAAAAAAATGAAAAATCATCGTTTGAAATGCTCTTTTTTGGTGAACGTTACCATAAACTAACTAAAAGAAACCAAACCAGTAAGGACGCTATCTTCAGCAAGGCTGAAGCTTTAATACTTTTCATGTTGTGTCACTATAAAAAAAAAGTAAATGAATAGTTTTCATGCCTCCCTAACAACATAAATGTGAGGTTTCAAATCAATTGGTTAAAAAACAAAAAAAGCTTTCCATACAACGGTTCAAGTTTTGCGATAAGTGGGCGTAGCAATGCCCATTTTTGATCAAAATAGTTTTCATTCCTCCCTAAGAACATAACTGTAATGTTTCAAGTCAATTCGTTAAAAAACAAAAAAAATTCCTATACAACGGTTCAAGTTTCGGTATAAGTGGGCGTAGCCATGCCCACTTTGGTCAAAATAGTTTTCATTCCTCCCTAAGAACATAACTGTAATGTTTCAAGTCAATTGGTTAAAAAACTAAAAAGTTTTCCATACAACGGGTCAATTTTAGCTATAATTGGGCGTTGCCATGACCACTTTTGGTCAAAATAGTTTTCATTCCACCCTAAGAACATAACTGTAAAGTTTCAAGTCAATTGGTTAATAGACCAAAAAGTTTTCCATAGAACGGTTCAAGTTTCGGTAAAAGTGGGCGCAGCCATGCCCACTTTTGGTCAAAATAGTTTTCATTCCTTCCTAAGAACATAACTGTAAAGTTTTAAGTCAATTGGTTAAAAAACAAAAAAGTTTTCAATACAACGGGTCAATTTTCGCTATAAGTGGGCGTGGCTACGCCCACTTTTGGTCAAAATAGTTTTCATTCCTCCCTAAGAACATAACTGTAATGTTTCAAGTCAATTCGTTAAAAAACAAAAAAAAATTCCATACAACGGTTCAAGTTTCGGTATAAGTGGGCGTAGCCATGCCCACTTTTGGTAAAAATAGTTTTCATTCCTCCCTAAGAACATAACTGTAAAGTTTCAAGTCAATTGGTTAAAAAACTAAAAAGTTTTCCATACAACGGGTCACTTTTGGTCAAAATAGTTTTCATTCCACCCTAAGAACATAACTGTAAAGTTTCAAGTCAATTGGTTAAAAAACTAAAAAGTTTTCCATACAACGGGTCAATTTTAGCTATAATTGGGCGTTGCCATGCCCACTTTTGGTCAAAATAGTTTTCATTCCACCCTAAGAACATAACTGTAAAGTTTCAAGTCAATTGGTTAATAAACCAAAAAGTTTTCCATAGAACGGTTCAAGTTTCGGTAAAAGTGGGCGTAGCCATGCCCACTTTTGGTCAAAATAGTTTTCATTCCTTCCTAAGAACATAACTGTAAAGTTTTAAGTCAATTGGTTAAAAAAACAAAAAAGGTTTCCATACAACGGGTCAATTTTCTCTATAAGTGGGCATGGCTACGCCCACTTTTGGTCAAAATAGTTTTCATTCCTCCCTAAGAACATAACTGTAAAGTTTCAAGTCAATTGGTTAAAAAACTAAAAAGTTTTCCATACAACGGGTCAATTTTAGCTATAATTGGGCGTTGCCATGCCCACTTTTGGTCAAAATAGTTTTCATTCCACCCTAAGAACATAACTGTAAAGTTTCAAGTCAATTGGTTAATAAACCAAAAAGTTTTCCATAGAACGGTTCAAGTTTCGGTAAAAGTGGGCGTAGCCATGCCCACTTTTGGTCAAAATAGTTTTCATTCCTTCCTAAGAACATAACTGTAAAGTTTTAAGTCAATTGGTTAAAAAAACAAAAAAGGTTTCCATACAACGGGTCAATTTTCTCTATAAGTGGGCATGGCTACGCCCACTTTTGGTCAAAATAGTTTTCATTCCTCCCTAAGAACATAACTGTAAAGTTTCAAGTCAATTGGTTAAAAAACTAAAAAGTTTTCCATACAACGGGTCACTTTTGGTCAAAATAGTTTTCATTCCACCCTAAGAACATAACTGTAAAGTTTCAAGTCAATTGGTTAAAAAACTAAAAAGTTTTCCATACAACGGGTCAATTTTCTCTATAAGTGGGCATGGCTACGCCCACTTTTGGTCAAAATAGTTTTCATTCCTCCCTAAGAACATAACTGTAAAGTTTCAAGTCAATTGGTTAAAAAAACAAAAAAGGTTTCCATACAACGGGTCAATTTTCTCTATAAGTGGGCATGGCTACGCCCACTTTTGGTCAAAATAGTTTTCATTCCTCCCTAAGAACATAACTGTAAAGTTTCAAGTCAATTGGTTAAAAAAACAAAAAAGGTTTCCATACAACGGGTCAATTTTCTCTATAAGTGGGCATGGCTACGCCCACTTTTGGTCAAAATAGTTTTCATTCCTTCCTAAGAACATAACTGTAAAGTTTTAAGTCAATTGGTTAAAAAAACAAAAAAGGTTTCCATACAACGGGTCAATTTTCTCTATAAGTGGGCATGGCTACGCCCACTTTTGGTCAAAATAGTTTTCATTCCTCCCTAAGAACATAACTGTAAAGTTTCAAGTCAATTGGTTAACAAACTAAAAAGTTTTCCATACAACGGGTCAATTTTAGCTATAATTGGGCGTTGCCATGCCCACTTTTGGTCAAAATAGTTTTCATTCCACCCTAAGAACATAACTGTAAAGTTTCAAGTCAATTGGTTAATAAACCAAAAAGTTTTCCATAGAACGGTTCAAGTTTCGGTAAAAGTGGGCGTAGCCATGCCCACTTTTGGTCAAAATAGTTTTCATTCCTCCCTAAGAACATAACTGTAATGTTTCAAGTCAATTCGTTAAAAAACAAAAAAAAATTCCATACAACGGTTCAAGTTTCGGTAAAAGTGGGCGTAGCCATGCCCACTTTTGGTCAAAATAGTTTTCATTCCTCCCTAAGAACATAACTGTAAAGTTTCAAGTCAATTGGTTAAAAAACTAAAAAGTTTTCCATACAACGGGTCACTTTTGGTCAAAATAGTTTTCATTCCACCCTAAGAACATAACTGTAAAGTTTCAAGTCAATTGGTTAAAAAACTAAAAAGTTTTCCATACAACGGGTCAATTTTAGCTATAATTGGGCGTTGCCATGCCCACTTTTGGTCAAAATAGTTTTCATTCCACCCTAAGAACATAACTGTAAAGTTTCAAGTCAATTGGTTAATAAACCAAAAAGTTTTCCATAGAACGGTTCAAGTTTCGGTAAAAGTGGGCGTAGCCATGCCCACTTTTGGTCAAAATAGTTTTCATTCCTTCCTAAGAACATAACTGTAAAGTTTTAAGTCAATTGGTTAAAAAAACAAAAAAGGTTTCCATACAACGGGTCAATTTTCTCTATAAGTGGGCGTTGCCATGCCCACTTTTGGTCAAAATAGTTTTCATTCCTCCCTAAGAACATAACTGTAAAGTTTCAAGTCAATTGGTTAAAAAACTAAAAAGTTTTCCATACAACGGGTCAATTTTAGCTATAATTGGGCGTTGCCATGCCCACTTTTGGTCAAAATAGTTTTCATTCCACCCTAAGAACATAACTGTAAAGTTTCAAGTCAATTGGTTAAAAAACTAAAAAGTTTTCCATACAACGGGTCAATTTTAGCTATAATTGGGCGTTGCCATGCCCACTTTTGGTCAAAATAGTTTTCATTCCTCCCTAAGAACATAACTGTAAAGTTTCAAGTCAATTGGTTAAAAAACTAAAAAGTTTTCCATACAACGGGTCAATTTTAGCTATAATTGGGCGTTGCCATGCCCACTTTTGGTCAAAATAGTTTTCATTCCACCCTAAGAACATAACTGTAAAGTTTCAAGTCAATTGGTTAATAAACCAAAAAGTTTTCCATAGAACGGTTCAAGTTTCGGTAAAAGTGGGCGTAGCCATGCCCACTTTTGGTCAAAATAGTTTTCATTCCTTCGTAAGAACATAACTGTAAAGTTTTAAGTCAATTGGTTAAAAAACTAAAAAGTTTTCCATACAACGGGTCAATTTTAGCTATAATTGGGCGTTGCCATGCCCACTTTTGGTCAAAATAGTTTTCATTCCTCCCTAAGAACATAACTGTAAAGTTTCAAGTCAATTGGTTAAAAAACTAAAAAGTTTTCCATACAACGGGTCAATTTTAGCTATAATTGGGCGTTGCCATGCCCACTTTTGGTCAAAATAGTTTTCATTCCACCCTAAGAACATAACTGTAAAGTTTCAAGTCAATTGGTTAATAAACCAAAAAGTTTTCCATAGAACGGTTCAAGTTTCGGTAAAAGTGGGCGTAGCCATGCCCACTTTTGGTCAAAATAGTTTTCATTCCTTCCTAAGAACATAACTGTAAAGTTTTAAGTCAATTGGTTAAAAAAACAAAAAAGGTTTCCATACAACGGGTCAATTTTCTCTATAAGTGGGCATGGCTACGCCCACTTTTGGTCAAAATAGTTTTCATTCCTCCCTAAGAACATAACTGTAAAGTTTCAAGTCAATTGGTTGAAAAACAAAAAAGTTTGCCATACAACGGGTCAATTTTCTATAAGTGGGCTTGGCTACGCCCACTTTTGGTCAAAATAGTTTTCATTCCTCCCTAAGAACATAACTGTAAAATTTCAAGTCAATTGGTTAAAAAACAAAAAAGTTCTCCATACTACGGCGTGAATATTGCTTCTGTTCCTCTTCTTCATTTTGTATGGGAGCTACCAGTTCCAGATGTCCAATCTCAATGAAACTTTCAGGCATGTAGTTGGACTATGTAAAACTACTATGTTTAAAATTTCAGCACTCTATCGTACAAAAAAAAAAAGTTTTCCATACAACGATTCAAGTTTTGTTCATTTTTCTTCTTCTTTTCGTATGGGGGCTACCAGTTCCAGTGGTCCGATATGGCTGGATACGACGAATGAATTGACTGCACGAATAAGAAGTCTCTGTGTGTTACAAACTTCAGCACAAAGTTATTATACTATTTCACATACGTGAAAAGTATAAAAAAAAACAAAAATTGATCCAGAGTAATGCACTTTTTTAGTGAACGTCATCATAAACTAACTAAAAGAAAAACCAGTAAGGGCGGTATAGTCGAGTATACTCGACAATATAATACCCTGCACACTTGGTAGGCGGTGCCACACCCTCAATCTACAAAAACATATTGATTTGACATCGCCCGATCAAATAGTGATCAAAATATCAAGTAAATTGGTCAAAAAAAGTGGAATTTACGAAAAATTTGAGTTTGTTGGTCATTGAGGGGTAACTTTCGAACAGAGGGGAATTTTGTGGTATGCAGTTTTAAAGATATATATTTACTGAGCTTGTATACAAAATTTCATGTTCATATCTTTATTAGTTTTGGGGATATAGCTTTTTAGGGAAAACAACTCGGGGAGGGGGAAAAATTGTGGTATGCAGTTTTGTAGAACTCTTCATGCTGAGTCTACATTCATGTTTCTATCTCTTCGGGTGTTCGAGTTACAACGTTTTAAAAAAGTGGGCGGTGCTGGATGGGCGGGAAGGAGTGGGCGTGGCACAAAACCGTTTAAACTTGATGTAGTGCCAAGCATCACGAGTCTACCCTCCAAATTTCAAGTCTCTAGCTTTTACAGTTTCCGAGAACCATTGGTGAATACAGACGGACGGACGGACGGACAGGCGGACAGGGCTTAATCGATTTATCTTGTCATCCTGATCAAGAATATATATACTTTATGGGGTCCCCCTCCCCTCCTTCTGTGCGTTACATACATTTCGTTCAAACAAACTTAATATACCCTGACACACTGTATGTGCAGGGTATAAAAAAAACATGGTTCCTTTTAAAAATGTTCAATATTAATTTTTATGCATAGATTTGAAAAAAACTAAAAAATCATCCTTTGAAATGCTCTTTTTTGGTGAACGTTACCATAAACTAACTAAAAGAAACCAAACCAGTAAGGACGCTATCTTCAGCAAGGCTGAAGCTTTAATACTTTTCATGTTGTGTCACTATAAAAAAAAAGTAAATGAATAGTTTTCATGCCTCCCTAACAACATAAATGTGAGGTTTCAAATCAATTGGTTAAAAAACAAAAAAAGCTTTCCATACAACGGTTCAAGTTTTGCGATAAGTGGGCGTAGCAATGCCCATTTTTGATCAAAATAGTTTTCATTCCTCCCTAAGAACATAACTGTAATGTTTCAAGTCAATTCGTTAAAAAACAAAAAAAAATTCCCATACAACGGTTCAAGTTTCGGTATAAGTGGGCGTAGCCATGCCCACTTTGGTCAAAATAGTTTTCATTCCTCCCTAAGAACATAACTGTAATGTTTCAAGTCAATTGGTTAAAAAACTAAAAAGTTTTCCATACAACGGGTCAATTTTAGCTATAATTGGGCGTTGCCATGACCACTTTTGGTCAAAATAGTTTTCATTCCACCCTAAGAACATAACTGTAAAGTTTCAAGTCAATTGGTTAATAGACCAAAAAGTTTTCCATAGAACGGTTCAAGTTTCGGTAAAAGTGGGCGCAGCCATGCCCACTTTTGGTCAAAATAGTTTTCATTCCTTCCTAAGAACATAACTGTAAAGTTTTAAGTCAATTGGTTAAAAAACAAAAAAGTTTTCAATACAACGGGTCAATTTTCGCTATAAGTGGGCGTGGCTACGCCCACTTTTGGTCAAAATAGTTTTCATTCCTCCCTAAGAACATAACTGTAATGTTTCAAGTCAATTCGTTAAAAAACAAAAAAAAATTCCATACAACGGTTCAAGTTTCGGTATAAGTGGGCGTAGCCATGCCCACTTTTGGTCAAAATAGTTTTCATTCCTCCCTAAGAACATAACTGTAAAGTTGCAAGTCAATTGGTTAAAAAACTAAAAAGTTTTCCATACAACGGGTCACTTTTGGTCAAAATAGTTTTCATTCCACCCTAAGAACATAACTGTAAAGTTTCAAGTCAATTGGTTAAAAAACAAAAAAGTCGTCCATACAAAGGTTCAAGTTTTGCGATAAGTGGGCGTAGCAATGCCCATTTTTGATCAAAATAGTTTTCATTCCTCCCTAAGAACATAACTTTAAAGTTTTAAGTCAATTGGTTAAAAAACAAAAAAGTTTTCAATACAACGGGTCAATTTTCGCTAATCAAAATAGTTTTAATTCCTCCCTACAAACATAATTGTAAAATTTCAAGTCAATTGGTTAAAAAACAAAAAAGTTTTCCATACAACGGGCCAATTTTCACTATAAGTGGGCACGGCTACGCCCACTTTTTGTCAAAATAGTTTTCATTCCACCCTAAGAACATAACTGTAAAGTTTCAAGTCAATTGGTTAAAAAACAAAAAAGTTTTCCATACAAAGGTTCAAGTTTTGCGATAAGTGGGCGTAGCAATGCCCATTTTTGATCAAAATAGTTTTCATTCCTCCCTAAGAACATAACTGTAATGTTTCAAGTCAATTCTTTAAAAAACAAAAAAAATTTCCATACAACGGTTCAAGTTTCGGTATAAGTTTGCGTAGCCATGCCCACTTTTGGTCAAAATAGTTTTAATTCCTCCCTACGAACATAACTGTAAAGTTTCAAGTCAATTGGTTAAAAAACAAAAAAGTTTTCCATACAAAGGTTCAAGTTTTGCGATAAGTGGGCGTAGCAATGCCCATTTTTGATCAAAATAGTTTTCATTCCTCCCTAAGAACATAACTGTAATGTTTCAAGTCAATTCGTTAAAAAACAAAAAAAATTTCCATACAACGGTTCAAGTTTCGGTATAAGTGGGCGTAGCCATGCCCACTTTTGGTCAAAATAGTTTTCATTCCTCCCTAAGAACATAACTGTAAAGTTTCAAGTCAATTGGTTAAAAAACTAAAAAATTTTCCATACAAGGGGTCAATTTTAGCTAAAATTGGGCGTTACCATGCCCACTTTTGGTCAAAATAGTTTTAATTCCACCCTAAGAACATAACTGTAAGGTTTCAAGTCAATTGGTTAATAAACCAAAAAGTTTTCCATAGAACGGTTCAAGTTTCGGTATAAGTGGGCGTAGCCATGCCCACTTTTGGTCAAAATAGTTTTCATTCCTCCCTAAGAACATAACTGTAAAGTTTCAAGTCAATTGGTTAAAAAACTAAAAAGTTTTCCATACAACGGGTCAATTTTAGCTATAATTGGGCGTTGCCATGCCCACTTTTGGTCAAAATAGTTTTCATTCCACCCTAAGAACATAACTGTAAAGTTTCAAGTCAATTGGTTAATAAACCAAAAAGTTTTCCATAGAACGGTTCAAGTTTCGGTAAAAGTGGGCGTAGCCATGCCCACTTTTGGTCAAAATAGTTTTCATTCCTTCCTAAGAACATAACTGTAAAGTTTTAAGTCAATTGGTTAAAAAAACAAAAAAGGTTTCCATACAACGGGTCAATTTTTTCTATAAGTGGGCATGGCTACGCCCACTTTTGGTCAAAATAGTTTTCATTCCTCCCTAAGAACATAACTGTAAAGTTTCAAGTCAATTGGTTGAAAAACAAAAAAGTTTGCCATACAACGGGTCAATTTTCTATAAGTGGGCTTGGCTACGCCCACTTTTGGTCAAAATAGTTTTCATTCCTCCCTAAGAACATAACTGCAAAATTTCAAGTCAATTGGTTAAAAAACAAAAAAGTTCTCCATACTACGACGTGAATATTGCTTCTGTTCCTCTTCTTCATTTTGTATGGGAGCTACCAGTTCCAGATGTCCAATCTCAATGAAACTTTCAGGCATGCAGTCGGACTATGTAAAACTACTATGTTTAAAATTTCAGCACTCTATCGTACAAAAAAAAAAGTTTTCCATACAACGATTCAAGTTTTGTTCAATTTTCTTCTTCTTTTCGTATGGGGGCTACCAGTTCCAGTGGTCCGATATGGCTGGATACGACGAATGAATTGACTGCACGAATAAGAAGTCTCTGTGTGTTACAAACTTCAGCACAAAGTTATTCTACTATTTCACATACGTGAAAAGTATAAAAAAACAAAAATTCATCCAGAGTAATGCACTTTTTTAGTGAACGTCATCATAAACTAACTAAAAGAAAAACCAGTAAGGGCGGTATAGTCGAGTATACTCGACAATATAATACCCTGCACACATGGTAGGCGGTGCCACACCCTCAATCTACAAAAACATATTGATTTGACATCGCCCGATCAAATAGTGATCAAAATATCAAGTAAATTGGTAAAAAAAAGTGGAATTTACGAAAAATTTGAGTTTGTTGGTCATTGAGGGGTAACTTTCGAACAGAGGGGAATTTTGTGGTATGCAGTTTTAAAGATATATATTTACTGAGCTTGTATACAAAATTTCATGTTCATATCTTTATTAGTTTTGGGGATATAGCTTTTTAGGGAAAACAACTCGGGGAGGGGGAAAAATTGTGGTATGCAGTTTTGTAGAACTCTTCATGCTGAGTCTACATTCATGTTTCTATCTCTTCGGGTGTTCGAGTTACAACGTTTTAAAAAAGTGGGCGGTGCTGGATGGGCGGGAAGGAGTGGGCGTGGCACAAAACCGTTTAAACTTGATGTAGTGCCAAGCATCACGAGTCTACCCTCCAAAGTTCAAGTCTCTAGCTTTTACAGTTTCCGAGAACCATTTGTGAATACAGACGGACAGACGGACGGACGGACGGACGGACAGACGGACAGGGCTTAATCGATTTCTCTTGTCATCCTGATCAAGAATATATATACTTTATGGGGTCCCCCTCCCCTCCTTCTGTGCGTTACATACATTTCGTTCAAACAAACTTAATATACCCTGACACACTGTATGTGCAGGGTATAAAAAAACATGGTGCCTTTTAAAAATGTTCAATATTAATTTTTATGCATAGATTTGAAAAAAAAATGAAAAATCATCGTTTGAAATGCTCTTTTTTGGTGAACGTTACCATAAACTAACTAAAAGAAACCAAACCAGTAAGGACGCTATCTTCAGCAAGGCTGAAGCTTTAATACTTTTCACGTTGTGTCACTATAAAAAAAAAGTAAATGAATAGTTTTCATGCCTCCCTAACAACATAAATGTGAGGTTTCAAATCAATTGGTTAAAAAACAAAAAAGTTTTCCATACAAAGGTTCAAGTTTTGCGATAAGTGGGCGTAGCCATGCCCACTTTTGGTCAAAATAGTTTTAATTCCGCCCTACGAACATAACTGTAAAATTTCAAGTCTATTGGTTAAAAAACAAAAAAGGTTTCCATACAACGGGTCAATTTTCGCTATAAGTGGGCATAGCTACGCCCACTTTTGGTCAAAATAGTTTTCATTCCTCCCTAAGAACATAACTGTAATGTTTCAAGTCAATTCGTTAAAAAACAAAAAAAATTCCCATACAAAGGTTCAAGTTTTGCGATAAGTGGGCGTAGCCATGCCCACTTTTGGTCAAAATAGTTTTAATTCCGCCCTACGAACATAACTGTAAAATTTCAAGTCAATTGGTTAAAAAACAAAAAAGTTTTCAATACAACGGGTCAATTTTCGCTATAAGTGGGCGTGGCTACGCCCACTTTTGGTCAAAATAGTTTTCATTCCTCCCTAAGAACATAACTGTAATGTTTCAAGTCAATTCGTTAAAAAACAAAAAAAATTCCCATACAAAGGTTCAAGTTTTGCGATAAGTGGGCGTAGCCATGCCCACTTTTGGTCAAAATAGTTTTCATTCCTCCCTAAGAACATAACTGTAAAGTTTCAAGTCAATTGGTTAAAAAACTAAAAAGTTTTCC
Source organism: Phortica okadai (assembly GCA_034638295.1). Classification (NCBI taxonomy): domain Eukaryota; kingdom Metazoa; phylum Arthropoda; class Insecta; order Diptera; family Drosophilidae; genus Phortica; species Phortica okadai. Next base: position 23,130,625 of record CM067851.1, on the reverse strand, counting down.
ATACAACGGGTCACTTTTGGTCAAAATAGTTTTCATTCCACCCTAAGAACATAACTGTAAAGTTTCAAGTCAATTGGTTAAAAAACAAAAAAGTTGTCCATACAACGGGCCAATTTTCACTATACGCCCACTTTTGGTCAAAATAGTTTTCATTCCACCCTAAGAACATAACTGTAAAGTTTCAAGTCAATTGGTTAAAAAACAAAAAAGTTTTCCATACAAAGGTTCAAGTTTTGCGATAAGTGGGCGTAGCCATGCCCACTTTTGGTCAAAATAGTTTTAATTCCGCCCTACGAACATAACTGTAAAATTTCAAGTCAATTGGTTAAAAAAACAAAAAAGGTTTCCATACAACGGGTCAATTTTCGCTATAAGTGGGCATGGCTACGCCCACTTTTGGTCAAAATAGTTTTCATTCCTCCCTAAGAACATAACTGTAAAGTTTCAAGTCAATTGGTTGAAAAACAAAAAAGTTTGCCATACAACGGGTCAATTTTCTATAAGTGGGCTTGGCTACGCCCACTTTTGGTCAAAATAGTTTTCATTCCTCCCTAAGAACATAACTGTAAAATTTCAAGTCAATTGGTTAAAAAACAAAAAAGTTCTCCATACTACGTCGTGAATATTGCTTCTGTTCCTCTTCTTCATTTTGTATGGGAGCTACCAGTTCCAGATGTCCAATCTCAATGAAACTTTCAGGCATGTAGTCGGACTATGTAAAACTACTATGTTTACAATTTCAGCACTCTATCGTACAAAAAAAAAGTTTTCCATACAACGATTCAAGTTTTGTTCATTTTTCTTCTTCTTTTCGTATGGGGGCTACCAGTTCCAGTGGTCCGATATGGCTGGATACGACGAATGAATTGACTGCACGAATAAGAAGTCTCTGTGTGTTACAAACTTCAGCACAAAGTTATTATACTATTTCACATACGTGAAAAGTATAAAAAAACAAAAATTCATCCAGAGTAATGCACTTTTTTAGTGAACGTCATCATAAACTAACTAAAAGAAAAACCAGTAAGGGCGGTATAGTCGAGTATACTCGACAATATAATACCCTGCACACATGGTAGGCGGTGCCACACCCTCAATCTACAAAAACATATTGATTTGACATCGCCCGATCAAATAGTGATCAAAATATCAAGTAAATTGGTCAAAAACAGTGGAATTTACGAAAAATTTGAGTTTGTTGGTCATTGAGGGGTAACTTTCGAACAGAGGGGAATTTTGTGGTATGCAGTTTTAAAGATATATATTTACTGAGCTTGTATACAAAATTTCATGTTCATATCTTTATTAGTTTTGGGGATATTGCTTTTTAGAGAAAACAACTCGGGGAGGGGGAAAAATTGTGGTATGCAGTTTTGTAGAACTCTTCATGCTGAGTCTACATTCATGTTTCTATCTCTTCGGGTGTTCGAGTTGCAACGTTTTAAAAAAGTGGGCGGTGCTGGATGGGCGGGAAGGAGTGGGCGTGGCACAAAACCGTTTAAACTTGATGTAGTGCCAAGCATCACGAGTCTACCCTCCAAATTTCAAGTCTCTAGCTTTTACAGTTTCCGAGAACCATTTGTGAATACAGACGGACGGACGGACGGACGGACAGGGCTTAATCGATTTCTCTTGTCATCCTGATCAAGAATATATATACTTTATGGGGTCCCCCTCCCCTCCTTCTGTGCGTTACATACATTTCGTTCAAACAAACTTAATATACTCTGACACACTGTATGTGCAGGGTATAAAAAAAACATGGTTCCTTTTAAAAATGTTCAATATTAATTTTTATGCATAGATTTGAAAAAAAATAAAAAATCATCGTTTGAAATGCTCTTTTTTGGTGAACGTTACCATAAACTAACTAAAAGAAACCAAACCAGTAAGGACGCTATCTTCAGCAAGGCTGAAGCTTTAATACTTTTCACGTTGTGTCACTATAAAAAAAAGTAAATGAATAGTTTTCATGCCTCCCTAACAACATAAATGTGAGGTTTCAAATCAATTGGTTAAAAAACAAAAAAAACTTTCCATACAACGGTTCAAGTTTTGCGATAAGTGGGCGTAGCAATGCCCATTTTTGATCAAAATAGTTTTCATTCCTCCCTAAGAACATAACTGTAATGTTTCAAGTCAATTGATTAAAAGACAAAAAAGTTTTCTATTCAACGTTTCAAGTTTCGCTATAAGTGGGTGTAGCCATGCCCACATTTGGTAAAAATAGTTTTCATTCCACCCTAAGAACATAACTGTAAATTTTCAAGTCAATTGGTTAAAAACCAAAAAGTTTTCCATACAACTGTTGAAGTTTCGGTATAAGTGGGCGTAGCCATGCCCACTTTTCGTCTAAACACTAGCTAAAACGCTATCTTCAGCAAGGCTGAAGCTATAATACTTTTCACGTTGTGTCACTAAAAAACTAAATGAATAGTTTTCATGCCTCCCTAACAACATAACTGTAAGGTTTCAAGTCAATTGGTTAAAAAACAAAAAAGTTTTCCATACAAAGGTTCAAGTTTTGCGATAAGTGGGCGTAGCAATGCCCATTTTTGATCAAAATAGTTTTCATTCCTCCCTAAGAATATAACTGTAATGTTTCAAGTCAATTCGTTAAAAAACAAAAAAAATTTCCATACAACGGTTCAAGTTTCGGTATAAGTGGGCGTAGCCATGCCCACTTTTGGTCAAAATAGTTTTCATTCCTCCCTAAGAACATAACTGTAAAGTTTCAAGTCAATTGGTTAAAAAACTAAAAAGTTTTCCATACAACGGGTCAATTTTAGCTATAATTGGGCGTTGCCATGCCCACTTTTGGTCAAAATAGTTTTCATTCCACCCTAAGAACATAACTGTAAAGTTTCAAGTCAATTGGTTAATAAACCAAAAAGTTTTCCATAGAACGGTTCAAGTTTCGGTAAAAGTGGGCGTAGCCATGCCCACTTTTGGTCAAAATAGTTTTCATTCCTTCCTAAGAACATAACTGTAAAGTTTTAAGTCAATTGGTTAAAAAAACAAAAAAGGTTTCCATACAACGGGTCAATTTTCTCTATAAGTGGGCATGGCTACGCCCACTTTTGGTCAAAATAGTTTTCATTCCTCCCTAAGAACATAACTGTAAAGTTTCAAGTCAATTGGTTGAAAAACAAAAAAGTTTGCCATACAACGGGTCAATTTTCTATAAGTGGGCTTGGCTACGCCCACTTTTGGTCAAAATAGTTTTCATTCCTCCCTAAGAACATAACTGCAAAATTTCAAGTCAATTGGTTAAAATACAAAAAAGTTCTCCATACTACGACGCGAATATTGCTTCTGTTCCTCTTCTTCATTTTGTATGGGAGCTACCAGTTCCAGATGTCCAATCTCAATGAAACTTTCAGGCATGTAGTCGGACTATGTAAAACTACTATGTTTACAATTTCAGCACTCTATCGTACAAAAAAAAAGTTTTCCATACAACGATTCAAGTTTTGTTCATTTTTCTTCTTCTTTTCGTATGGGGGCTACCAGTTCCAGTGGTCCGATATGGCTGGATACGACGAATGAATTGACTGCACGAATAAGAAGTCTCTGTGTGTTACAAACTTCAGCACAAAGTTATTATACTATTTCACATACGTGAAAAGTATAAAAAAAAACAAAAATTGATCCAGAGTAATGCACTTTTTTAGTGAACGTCATCATAAACTAACTAAAAGAAAAACCAGTAAGGGCGGTATAGTCGAGTATACTCGACAATATAATACCCTGCACACTTGGTAGGCGCTGCCACACCCTCAATCTACAAAAACATATTGATTTGACATCGCCCGATCAAATAGTGATCAAAATATCAAGTAAATTGGTCAAAAAAAGTGGAATTTACGAAAAATTTGAGTTTGTTGGTCATTGAGGGGTAACTTTCGAACAGAGGGGAATTTTGTGGTATGCAGTTTTAAAGATATATATTTACTGAGCTTGTATACAAAATTTCATGTTCATATCTTTATTAGTTTTGGGGATATAGCTTTTTAGGGAAAACAACTCGGGGAGGGGGAAAAATTGTGGTATGCAGTTTTGTAGAACTCTTCATGCTGAGTCTACATTCATGTTTCTATCTCTTCGGGTGTTCGAGTTGCAACGTTTTAAAAAAGTGGGCGGTGCTGGATGGGCGGGAAGGAGTGGGCGTGGCACAAAACCGTTTAAACTTGATGTAGTGCCAAGCATCACGAGTCTACCCTCCAAATTTCAAGTCTCTAGCTTTTACAGTTTCCGAGAACCATTTGTGAATACAGACGGACGGACGGACGGACAGGGCTTAATCGATTTCTCTTGTCATCCTGATCAAGAATATATACACTTTATGGGGTCCCCCTCCCCTCCTTCTGTGCGTTACATACATTTCGTTCAAACAAACTTAATATACCCTGACACACTGTATGTGCAGGGTATAAAAAAAACATGGTTCCTTTTAAAAATGTTCAATATTAATTTTTATGCATAGATTTGAAAAAAAATAAAAAATCATCGTTTGAAATGCTCTTTTTTGGTGAACGTTACCATAAACTAACTAAAAGAAACCAAACCAGTAAGGACGCTATCTTCAGCAAGGCTGAAGCTTTAATCCTTTTCACGTTGTGTCACTATAAAAAAAAAGTAAATGAATAGTTTTCATGCCTCCCTAACAACATAAATGTGAGGTTTCAAATCAATTGGTTAAAAAACAAAAAAAGCTTTCCATACAACGGTTCAAGTTTTGCGATAAGTGGGCGTAGCAATGCCCATTTTTGATCAAAATAGTTTTCATTCCTCCCTAAGAACATAACTGTAATGTTTCAAGTCAATTGATTAAAAGACAAAAAAGTTTTCTATTCAACGTTTCAAGTTTCGCTATAAGTGGGTGTAGCCAAGCCCACATTTGGTAAAAATAGTTTTCATTCCACCCTAAGAACATAACTGTAAAGTTTCAAGTCAATTGGTTAAAAACCAAAAAGTTTTCCATACAACGGTTGAAGTTTCGGTATAAGTGGGTGTAGCCATGCCCACTTTTGGTCTAAACGCTAGCTAAAACGCTATCTTCAGCAAGGCTGAAGCTATAATACTTTTCACGTTGTGTCACTAAAAAACTAAATGAATAGTTTTCATGCCTCCCTAACAACATAACTGTAAGGTTTCAAGTCAATTGGTTAAAAAACAAAGAAGTTTTCCATACAAAGGTTCAAGTTTTGCGATAAGTGGGCGTAGCAATGCCCATTTTTGATCAAAATAGTTTTCATTCCTCCCTAAGAATATAACTGTAATGTTTCAAGTCAATTCGTTAAAAAACAAAAAAAATTTCCATACAACGGTTCAAGTTTCGGTATAAGTGGGCGTAGCTATGCCCACTTTTGGTCAAAATAGTTTTCATTCCTCCCTAAGAACATAACTGTAAAGTTTCAAGTCAATTGGTTAAAAAACTAAAAAAATTTCCATACAAGGGGTCAATTTTAGCTATAATTGGGCGTTACCATGCCCACTTTTGGTCAAAATAGTTTTCATTCCACCCTAAGAACATAACTGTAAGGTTTCAAGTCAATTGGTTAAAAAACAAAAAAGTTTTCCATACAAAGGTTCAAGTTTTGCGATAAGTGGGCGTAGCAATGCCCATTTTTGATCAAAATAGTTTTCATTCCTCCCTAAGAACATAACTGTAATGTTTCAAGTCAATTCGTTAAAAAACAAAAAAAATTCCCATACAACGGTTCAAGTTTCGGTATAAGTGGACGTAGCCATGCCCACTTTTGGTCAAAATAGTTTTCATTCCTCCCTAAGAACATAACTGTAAAGTTTCAAGTCAATTGGTTAAAAAACTAAAAAGTTTTCCATACGACGGGTCAATTTTAGCTATAATTGGGCGTTGCCATGCCCACTTTTGGTCAAAATAGTTTTCATTCCACCCTAAGATCATAACTGTAAAGTTTCAAGTCAATTGGTTAATAAACCAAAAAGTTTTCCATTGAACGGTTCAAGTTTCGGTATAAGTGGGCGTAGCCATGCCCACTTTTGGTCAAAATAGTTTTCATTCCTCCCTAAGAACATAACTGTAAAGTTTCAAGTCAATTGGTTAAAAAACTAAAAAGTTTTCCATACAACGGGTCAATTTTAGCTATAATTGGGCGTTGCCATGCCCACTTTTGGTCAAAATAGTTTTCATTCCTCCCTAAGAACATAACTGTAATGTTTCAAGTCAATTCGTTAAAAAACAAAAAAAATTTCCATACAACGGTTCAAGTTTCGGTATAAGTGGGCGTAGCCATGCCCACTTTTGGTCAAAATAGTTTTCATTCCTCCCTAAGAACATAACTGTAAAGTTTTAAGTCAATTGGTTAAAAAACAAAAAAGTTCTCAATACAACGGGTCAATTTTCGCTAGTCAAAATAGTTTTAATTCCTCCCTACGAACATAACTGTAAAATTTCAAGTCAATTGGTTAAAAAACAAAAAAGTTTTCCATTAAAAATTAAAAATATTTTGACCAAAAGTGGGCGTAGCCACGCCCACTTATAGAAAATTGACCCGTTGTGTGGAAAACTTTTTTGTTATTGAACCAATTGACTTGAAACTTTACAGTTATGTTCTTAGGGAGGAATGAAAACTGTTTTGACCAAAAGTGGGCGTAGCCACTCCCACTTATAGCGAAAATTGACCCGTTGTATGTAAAACTTTTTTGTTTTTTAACCAAATGACTTGAAACCCTACAGTTATGTTCTTAGGGAGGAATGAAAACTATTTTGACCAAAAGTGGGCGTGGCCACGCCCTTTTATAGTGAAAATTGAACCGTTGTATGGAAATCTTTTTTGTTTTTTAACCAATTGACCTGAAACATTACAGTTATGTTCTTAGGGAGGAATGAAAACTATTTTGACCAAAAGTAGGCGTATCCACGCCCATTTATAGCGAAAATTGACCCGTTGTATGGAAAACTTTTTTGTTTTTTCACCAATTCACTTGAAACTTTGCAGTTATGTTCTTAGGGAGGAATGAAAACTATTTAGACCAAAAGTGGGCATGGCTACGCCCACTTACACCGAAACTTGAACCGTTGTATGGAAAACCTTTTTGTTTTTTAACCAATTGACTTGAAACTTTACAGTTATGTTATTAGGGAGGAATGAAAACTATTTAGACCAAAAGTAGGCATAGCTACGCCCACTTATACCGAAACTTGAACCGTTGCATAGAAAACTTTTTGTTTTTAACCAATTGACTTGAAACTTTACAGTTATGTTCTTAGGGAGGAATGAAAACTATTTTGACCAAAAATGGGCATGGCTACGCCCACTTATCGCAAGACTTGAACAATTGTATGGAAAACTTTCTTGTTTTTTAACCAATTGACTTGAAACTTTACAGTTATGTTGCTAGGGAGGCATGAAAACTATTCATTTAGTTTTTTAGTGACACAACGTGACCAGTATTATAGCTTCAGCCTTGCTGAAGATAGCGTCCTTACTGGTTCTTCTTCTTTTCGTATGGGGCTACCAGTTCCAGTTGTCCGATATGGCTGGATACGACAAATGAATTGACTCCACGAATAAGAAGTCTCTGTGTTTTACAAACTTCAGCACAAAGTTATTATACTATTTCACATACGTGAAAAGTATAAAAAAACTAAAACTCATCCATAGTAATGCTCTTTTTTAGTGAACGTCATCATAAACTAACTAAAAGAAAAAAAAAACATGGTTCCTTTTAAAAATGTTCAATATTAATTTTTATGCATAGATTTGAAAAAAAAATAAAAAATCATCCTTTGAAATGCTTTTTTTTGGTGAACGTTACCATAAACTAACTAAAAGAAACCAAACCAGTAAGGACGCTATCTTCAGCAAGGCTGAAGCTTTAATACTTTTCACGTTGTGTCACTATAAAAAAAAAGTAAATGAATAGTTTTCATGCCTCCCTAACAATATAAATGTGAGGTTTCAAGTCAATTGTTTAAAAAACAAAAAAAGCTTTCCATGCAACGGTTCAAGTTTTGCGATAAGTGGGCGTAGCAATGCCCATTGTTGATCAAAATAGTTTTCATTCCTCCCTAAGAACATAACTGTAATGTTTCAAGTCAATTGATTAAAAGACAAAAAAGTTTTCTATTCAACGTTTCAAGTTTCGCTATAAGTGGGTGTAGTCATGCCCACGTTTGGTCAAAATAGTTCTCATTCCTCCCTAAGAACATAACTGTAAAGTTTCAAGTCAATTGATTATAAGACAAAAAAGTTATCTATTTAACGATTCAAGTTTCGCTATAAGTAGGTGTAGCCATGCCCACGTTTGGTAAAAATAGTTTTCATTCCTCCCTAAGAACATAACTGTAAAGTTGCAAGTCAATTGGTTAAAAAACAAAAAAGTTTTCCATACAACGGTTCAAGTTTCGGTATAAGTGTGCGTAGCCATGCCCACTTTTGGTCAAAATAGTTTTCATTCCTTCTTAAGAACATAACTGTAAAGTTTTAAGTCAATTGGTTAAAAATCAAAAAAGTTTTCAATACAACGGGTCAATTTTCGCTATAAGTGGGTGTGGCTATGCCCACTTTTGGTCTAAATAGTTTTCATTCCTACCTAAGAACATAACTGTAAAGTTTCAAGTCAATTGGTTAAAAAACAAAAAAGTTTGCCATACAACGGGTCAATTTTCTATAAGTGGGCGTGGCTACGCCCACTTTTTGTCAAAATAGTTTTCATTCCTCCCTAAGAACATAACTGTAAAATTTCAAGTCAATTGGTTAAAAAACAAAAAAGTTGTCCATACAACGACGTGAATATTGCTTCTCTTCCTCTTCTTCATTTTGTATGGGAGCTACCAGTTCCAGATCCCCAATCTCAATGAAACTTTCAGGCATGTAGTCGGACTATGTAAAACTACTATGTTTAAAATTTCAGCACTCTATCGTACAAAACAAAAACAGTTTTCCATACAACGATTCAAGTTTGGTTCATTTTTATACTTTTCACGTATGTGAAATAGTAAGGGTTTTCACGTAAGACTCGGTAACGCGTCAATGTGATAATTGATGAAAGTCCAACAACAAAATACATTGTCAAAGTTTCATCAACTTTCATCAACCCCGACCCATGACATTCGTTAACCCGTCAAAGTTATAAAGTTAGGGCCAACTTGCTTCAAAAAACAAAAGGCTATTTTCAGTTATTTTCAAAGAAAAAGTGGCTGTTTTCACACTTGTCATTTTCAAAATTCATTTTCAATTGACGTATGTTATTGAAAAACCTTAGTCCACATTGACTATTTTATTACGAAAATCGTTGTGTTATCAATAACAATAACAACAAGTCCTATGTTACAAAGAATATTACAACACATACAACATTTATACAAATTGCACCTGTTTGAAAAGTAAGTTCAAAGAATTTAATTTTCAAGGCCAAATTTCAAATTTTGAATAATTTCAGTGGCTGATCAACCAAAATTGAAGCGCAGGAGAGAAAGCGAGACTAAGAGGTGGACGGAACAAGAAACGTTAATGATTTTATCATATATGGAAGATCATCCACGAATAGAGGTAAAAATTGTTTTTGTTTTTCAAAAATATTTTGAAACATTTTATATTTTTATTATTACAGAAACCGACGGCGCAAGTTTATTACAAAAAATTAATGGAAGATCTTGGTATTGAATGTACTTGGAACATCTTGAGGTGCAAGGTGCGATACCTCAAAAGCACCTGGCAAAAAGCAACAACTTTTATCAACGCGACTGGCGCAGGTGTCGATGAAGGTGAAATTGAAAGTGAACTTTGCTCACACGCATCATTAATAAAAAGCGGCCGTCGTCAAACGCACATAGAACATTGGTCCTCCACTGAAGTGATTTGGGCACTTTAACTTCGTCCCCTCGACGACATGACTCTATAGCCAAAATGTCCTCCATGAAGTCATCCAATGCTTCCTCAATTTCTTCATCACAACCCACATCTGTGCACAATGTAAACACATTTAGTTGCATATTCACATATTCATGCATTAATAAATATACTTACCTTCCAAAAGCTCAATTTCGCGAATTACTTGATTAATTCTATAATCAATTAATTGACTTTTTATGTTACTGCGCGGCATTTTAATTTTATTTGATTTATTTCGCACAATTCAGCTGATTTTCAATTTTTCGTTTGTTTATATAAGAAGAAGAAAAATTACCGAGTTTACGCAGCCCTGCTTATTTGAGTGCTCACGTAAACTTTCATCAATTATTACTTTGACGCGTTACCGAGTCTTACGTGAAAACCCTTAGTATAATAACTTTGTGCTGAAGTTTGTAATACACAGAAATATTCACTTGCGACTATATAAAGTATATATATTCTTGATCAGGACGACAAGACGAGTTGATTTTGCCATGTCCGTCTGACCGTCTGTCCATCTGTCTGTATATATACAATCTCGTAGTTATGTTCTTGGAGAGGCATTAAAAATATTTTGACCAAAAGTGGGCGTAGCCACGCCCACTTATCGAAAATTGACCCGTTGTGTGGAAAACTTTTTTGTTATTGATCCAATTGACTTGAAACTTTACAGTTATGTTCTTAGGGAGGAATGAAAACTGTTTTGACCAAAAGTGGGCGTAGCCACTCCCACTTATAGCGAAAATTGACCCGTTGTATGTAAAACTTTTTTGTTTTTTAACCAAATGACTTGAAACCCTACAGTTATGTTCTTAGGGAGGAATGAAAACTATTTTGACCAAAAGTGGGCGTGGCCACGCCCTTTTATAGTGAAAATTGACCCGTTGTATGGAAATCTTTTTTTGGTTTTTAACCAATTGACCTGAAACATTACAGTTATGTTCTTAGGGAGGAATGAAAACTATTTAGACCAAAAGTGGGCATGGCTACGCCCACTTATACCGAAACTTGAACCGTTGTATGGAAAACTTTTTTGTTTTTTAACCAATTGACTTGAAACTTTACAGTTATGTTATTAGGGAGGAAGAAAACTATTTAGACCAAAAGTAGGCATAGCTACGCCCACTTATACCAAAACTTGAACCGTTGCATGGAAAACTTTTTGTTTTTAACCAATTGACTTGAAACTTTACAGTTATGTTCTTAGGGAGGAATGAAAACTATTTTGACCAAAAATGGGCATGGCTACGCCCACTTATCGCAAGACTTGAACAATTGTATGGAAAACTTTCTTGTTTTTTAACCAATTGACTTAAAACTTTACAGTTATGTTGCTAGGGAGGCATGAAAACTATTCATTTAGTTTTTTAGTGACACAACGTGACCAGTATTATAGCTTCAGCCTTGCTGAAGATAGCGTCCTTACTGGTTCTTCTTCTTTTCGTATGGGGGCTACCAGTTCCAGTTGTCCGATATGGCTGGATACGACAAATGAATTGACTCCACGAATAAGAAGTCTCTGTGTTTTACAAACTTCAGCACAAAGTTATTATACTATTTCACATACGTGAAAAGTATAAAAAAACTAAAACTCATCCATAGTAATGCTCTTTTTTAGTGAACGTCATCATAAACTAACTAAAAGAAAAAAAAACATGGTTCCTTTTAAAAATGTTCAATATTAATTTTTATGCATAGATTTGAAAAAAAAAAAATAAAAAATCATCCTTTGAAATGCTTTTTTTTGGTGAACGTTACCATAAACTAACTAAAAGAAACCAAACCAGTAAGGACGCTATCTTCAGCAAGGCTGAAGTTTTAATACTTTTCACGTTGTGTCACTATAAAAAAAAAGTAAATGAATAGTTTTCATGCCTCCCTAACAATATAAATGTGAGGTTTCAAGTCAATTGGTTAAAAATAAAATAAAAAAGCTTTCCATGCAACGGTTCAAGTTTTGCGATAAGTGGGCGTAGCAATGCCCATTGTTGATCAAAATAGTTTTCATTCCTCCCTAAGAACATAACTGTAATGTTTCAAGTCAATTGATTAAAAGACAAAAAAGTTTTCTATTCAACGTTTCAAGTTTCGCTATAAGTGGGTGTAGTCATGCCCACGTTTGGTCAAAATAGTTCTCATTCCTCCCTAAGAACATAACTGTAAAGTTTCAAGTCAATTGATTATAAGACAAAAAAGTTATCTATTTAACGATTCAAGTTTCGCTATAAGTAGGTGTAGCCATGCCCACGTTTGGTAAAAATAGTTTTCATTCCTCCCTAAGAACATAACTGTAAAGTTTCAAGTCAATTGGTTAAAAAACAAAAAAGTTTTCCATACAACGGTTCAAGTTTCGGTATAAGTGTGCGTAGCCATGCCCACTTTTGGTCAAAATAGTTTTCATTCCTCCCTAGGAAGATAACTGTAAAGTTTCATGTCAATTGGTTAAAAAAAAAAAGTTTTCCATACAACGGGTCAATTTTAGCTGTAATTGGGCGTTGCCATGCCCACTTTTGGTCAAAATAGTTTTCATTCCACCCTAAGAACATAACTGTAAAGTTTCATGTCAATCGGTTAAAAAACAAAAAAGTTTTCCATACAACCGTTAAAAATTCGCTATAAGTGGAGGTGGCCGCGCCCACTTTTGGTCACAATACTTTTCATTCGTTCCTAAGAACATAACTGTAAAGTTTCAAGTCAATTGGTTTAAAAACAAAAAAGTTTTCCATAGAACGGGTTTCGCTATAAGTAAATGAAAGCGACGTGAATATTGCTTCTCTTCCTCTTCTTCATTTTGTATGGAAGCTAGCAGTTCCAGTTGTCCAATCTCAATGAAACTACTATGTTTAAAATTTCAGCACTCTATCCTACAAAACAAAAATGTTTTCCATACAACGATTCAAGTTTTGTTCACTTTTCTTCTTCTTTTCGTATGGGGGCTACCAGTTCCAGTGGTCCGATATGGCTGGATCCGACAAATGAGTTGATCGCACAAATAAAAAGTCTCTGTGCGAAATTTCAACTCGATATCTTCAAAACTGTGGGATGAGATTGTTTATATACAGACAGACTGACAGACGGACATGGCTAAATCAACTCGTCTTGTCGTCCTGATCAAGAATATATATACTTTATATAGTCGCAAGTGAATATTTCTATGTGTTACAAACTTCAGCACAAAATTAATATTCTATTTCACATACGTGAAAAGTATAAAAACATGGGTCCTTTAAAAGTATTCAATATTAATTTTTATGCATAGATTTAAAAAAAATCAAAAATCATCCATTGAAATGCTTCTATTTAGTGATTGTTATCATAAACCAACTCAAAAAAAAAAAAAAAAAAACATGGTTCCTTTTAACAATATTCATTATTATTTTTTATGCATAGATTAAAAAAAAATCAATAAGCATCCATTGAAATGCTCTTTTTAGTGATTGTAATCATAAACTAACTAAACGAAACAAAAAAACATGGTTCCATTTAAAAAAATTCAAAAAATCATCCATTGTAATGCTCTTTTTTAGTGAACGTAATCATAAACTAACTAAGAGAAAAAAAAAACCAGTAAGGGTGGTATAGTCGAGTATACTCGACCATATAATACCCTGCACACATGGTGGGCGGCGCCACACCCTCAATCTACAAAAACGTATTGATCTGACGTCGCCTATTCAAATAGTGTTCAAAATATCAAGAAAATTGGTCAAAAAATGTGGATTTAACGAAAAATTGAAGTTTGTTGGTCTCTGAGGGGTAGCCATTGAAGAGAGGGGAAATTTGTGGTATGCAGTTTTTAAGATATATTATCACTGAGCTTGTATACAAAATTTCAGGTTCATACCTTTGTTAGTTTAAGGGATATAGCATTTTTCAAAAAAATACTAGGGGAGGGGAAATTAAGGGGAGGGGGAAAAATTGTGGTATGCAGTTTTGTAGAGTTACTTATACTGAGTACACACCGACTTTCATGTTTCTCTCTCTTTGGATGTTCGAGTTATAGCGTTTTCAAAAAGTGGGCGGTGCTGGATGGGCGGGAAGGAGTGGGCGTGGCACAAAACTATTCAAACTTGATCTGCTGCCGAGCATCACGAGTCTACCTACCAAATTTCAAGTCTCTAGCTCTTATAGTTTCCGAGAACCATTGGTGAGGACGGACGGACGGACGGACAGACGGACGGAAATGGCTTAATCAACTTCTCTTGTCGTCCCGATCAAGAATAATTTGTAAATCACTATCAAACGGATGTCATTTATACCGACTTTAGTAAGGCTTTTGACTCAGTTAACCATGACTTGCTACTGCTTAAATTGAATTTATTGGGTTTTCCACCGAATCTTCTAATTGGATCTATCTAACTAACAGATCTCAACGTGTCTTATTTAGATCCACCAAGTCTGAAATTGTTCATGTTACTTCCGGTGTCCCCCAAGGCAGTCATATTGGTCCTCTTTTGTTTAATCTTTTCATTAATGATCTTCCCTTGTCTATATCACATTCTCGGGTACTCATGTTTGCCGATGATGTTAAATTGTGTCTTTCTTTTAGGGAGCCTGACTCTCATGACCTGTTACAGGCTGATCTGAACTCACTACATTTTTGGTGTACACTTAATCTGCTTTTGCTAAATTGTTCTAAATGTAAGTTTATGACTTATCACCGTAGTAAACCTCACTTGTTTACTTACACGATTGATAACGTTGCATTAGAACGAGTCTCTATTTTTAACGACCTAGGTGTTCTTTTTGATCCCAAACTCAGCTTCATTCAACAAGTCTCAACTGTCGTTAATAAGGCGAAGGGGGTTTTTGGTTTCATTAAACGCTGGTCTAAAGAGTTCAATGACCCCTTTATCACCAAACTTCTTTTTACGTCACTTGTACGTCCTCTTCTCGAGTACTGTTGTTGCGTATGGTCACCTTAATACAAAAAACATCAAGATCGCATCGAGTCAGTTCAAAAGCAATTTCTCCTCTTTGCGCTTCGTGGCCTCAACTGGAATCCTAATTCTAGATTACCATCTTACCATGACAGGCTCCTTCTCATCGACCTTCCTGCTCTAGCCCATTGCACTACAAGAAATTTTGTCCCTATATTCTTGCCTAGATGCACAACTAACTTTGCCCTTCACGATCTGTTTCGTGTATTATGTACGAATTATAATCAGTTATATCACGTCCTCTCACCTGAAATCTCCCTCACTACACTAAACTCTACATTACTACGCCACCTACGTGACTCTGGAAGGGAGTAGCGATATGATGTACCATATTCTGGATGGATTTTGGCACACTTCGTAATTTAAGTCTCTGACCACCCATTGCTGTGAGTAGGGGCATAGCTGGCATAGTGCAAATAAATTTCCCCCACCGGGTCAGAGACTTCTTCGATTTAATTAATAATTTTTTTTTATCTTCTTTATCGATGAAGTTTTTTTTTCCAATTTATATTATTTTGTATTTTTTATATTATATATTTTTAAATTATTATTTTGCTATTTTTTCTTCTCTATTAACGAAGTTTTTTTAATATTATGTTGTATTTTTATATTATTTTTTACTTTTGATGTATCTTTCTATTATTTTACAATTTTTGTTTTTTATCTTTTTTTTATTTTTTACTATTGTTATACTATTACGTTATATTTATCGCTAAATAACAGACAATTGTTATTATTAATTAAGTAAACAAATAAATATATACTTTATGGGGTCCCCCGACCCTCCTTCTGAGCGTTACATACACTTGGATTTTGCACAAACACAATATACCCTGATACACAGTATGTGTACAGGGTATAATGGTTCCTTTTAAAAATATTCAATCATAATTTTTATGCATAGATTTAAAAAAAAAAAAAAAAATCGCGTGCAACACAGTACACGTGTTCGAAGTGAAACTTTCTTTAAAAGAACCAAAAAACCAGTAAGGACGCTATCTTCAGCCTTGCCACGCCCATTTTCTGGATTGAATTTCTTTTTATCTTAATATCCTATACACTAATTTTCATTATTTTAGCTCATTGCCTACCTGAGATATGCAAATTTTCAATTTTTTGCTATAAGTGGGCGTTGCCGTTACAAAATCTCTGACAATTTTCTCAGAGATTTTATTGAATTCAGCTTCATTTTAAGTTATTATAAACAATTATGTACCAAGAAATAAACTTTATGGTTTCTGCATCAAAACTATTCAATATTTTATATATTTTCATTAATAAAAAACGCTTCCCAAATCAACCCAATGTTTTGAGCTGGAAAAAAATCAGTAAAATGCCTTACCATCCTGCTTGTGTCTATTTTCGAAGATTGAGAAGTTCATTCGAATTAAATTGTTGAAATAATTTTAAAATTATAAAGTTGTATTTGAAATGGTTAAAAAAACTTGTAAAAATAGTAAATTTTATGAAAAAATGTATGTATAAACTATGATATTTCGGCAAATTGGAATGTGTTCAATTTTAAATGCATAAGTGCGAAAAAGAAGAATTAATTTAAATGTGCAGAGGGTCCCCCGAACAACAAAGGCAAGTTAACTACCAAAGCTCCAATGTGTAGAATCTACCTGACTTTATTTATTGCATACATATGTATATAATTTATTATTAGTGTTCACTTTTGGATTAATTTGAATTTGTAAGTTAATTGTTTTCATTTGCTAAGCACAGCAAAGGAAAGGTTCATTGGCAATTGCAAAATTAAACGGGCTTCAACATAATTATGAGGACGCGAATTGGAGATGAATTCGCGGCTCGTATATTATGAAGCTGATTAGTGAAGTTGATTAGCAATGTTAAGTAGCAGGCAACAACAAACACAATGTATACGCCCAGACAGTGTCATAGGTAGCAACAACCACACTGACCGACCTAACGGTTCATGTTTATGCCGAAAATAACAACAACAAGAATTGTTGTAATATTTGGAGTAAACAAGCCAGGTTAGTTGTTGTTGCATATTCGCCAGATGGCGAAAGTGACGATTGAAGAGGAATGCGAAAATTACAAATAAGCATGTTGTTGTTGTTGGTTTCTTTATGACTACTCAGTTTATGACTACAGACTGTCATTCTATGTTCTATTTCATTCTCTCGCAGGCTACATCATATAAATGTATAGTCTGTCTCTTTCTCATGTCGTTTCATCAAGTTTCAAATCGCACCCATGCTAAAGAAGTTTCACTTCAAAAATCAAAAATTATCCATTGAAATGCTCTTTTTTAGTGATTGTAATCATCCACTAACTAAATCAAACAAAACCAGTAAGGACGCTATCTTCAGCAAGGCTGAAGCTATAATACTTTTCACTTTGTGTCACTATAAAAAAAACTAAATGAATAGTTTTCATGCATCCCTAACAACATAACTGTAATGTTTCAAGTCAATTCGTTAAAAAACAAAAAATTTTTCCATACAACGGTTCAAGTTTTTCGATAAGTGGGCGTAGCCATGCCCACATTTGGTCAAAATAGTTTTTATTCCTCCCTAAGAACATAACTGTAAAGTTTCAAGTCAATTGGTTAAAAAACAAAAAAGTTTTCCATACAAAGGGTCAATTTTCGCTATAAAAGGGCGTGGCCACGCCCACTTTTGATCAAAATAGTTTTCATTCCTCCCTAAGAGCATAACTGCAAAGTTTCAAATCAATTGGTTAAAAAACAAAAAAGTTTTCCATACAACGGGTCAATTTTCGCTATAAGTAGGCGTGGCTACGCCCACTCTTGGTCAAAATAGTTTTCATTCCTCCCTAGGAACATAACTGTAAAGTTTTAAGTCAATTGGTTAAAAAACAAAAAAGTTTTCCATACAAAGGGTCAAGTTAAGCTATAAGTGGGCGTGGCCATGCCCACTTTTGATCAAAATAGTTTTCATTCCTCCCTAAGAGCACAACTGCAAAGTTTCAAGTCAATTGGTTAAAAAACAAAAAATTTTTCCATACAACGGATAAATTTTCGCTATAAGTGGGCGTGGCTACGCTCACTTTTGGTCAAAATAGTTTTCATTCCTCCCTAAGAGCATAACTGCAAAGTTTCAAATCAATTGGTTAAAAAACAAAAAAGTTTTCCATACAACGGGTCAATTTTCGCTATAAGTAGGCGTGGCTACGCCCACTTTTGGTCAAAATAGTTTTCATTCCTCCCTAGGAACATAACTGTAAAGTTTTAAGTCAATTGGTTAAAAAACAAAAAAGTTTTCCATACAAAGCGTCAAGTTAAGCTATAAGTGGGCGTGGCCATGCCCACTTTTGGTCAAAATAGTTTTCATTCCTCCCTAAGAGCACAACTGCAAAGTTTCAAGTCAATTGGTTAAAAAACAAAAAAGTTTTCCATACAACGGATAAATTTTCGCTATAAGTGGGCGTGGCTACGCCCACTTTTGGTCAAAATAGTTTTCATTCCTCTCTAAGAACATAACTGTAAAGTTTCAAGTCAATTGGTTAATAAACAAAAAAGTTTTCCATACAAATTGTCAATTTTCGCTATAAGTGGGCGTGGCTACGCCCACTTTTGGTCAAAATAGTTTTCATTCCTCCCTAAGAACATAACTGTAAAGTTTCAAGTCAATTGGTTAAAAAACAAGAAAGTTTTCCATACAAAGGGTCAAGTTAAGCTATAAGTGGGCGTGGCCACGCCCACTTTTGATCAAAGTAGTTTTCATTCCTCCCTAAGAGCATAACTGCAAAGTTTCAAGTCAATTGGTTAAAAAACAAAAAAGTTTTCCATACAACGGATAAATTTTCGCTATAAGTGGGCGTGGCTACGCGTGGTTACGCCCACTTTTGGTCAAAATAGTTTTCATTCCTCCCTAAGAACATAACTTTAAAATTTCAAGTCAATTGGTTAAGAAACAAAAAAGTTTTCCATACAACGACGTGAATATGGCTTCTCTTCCTCTTCTTCATTTTGTATGGGAGCTACCAGTTCCAGATGTCCAATCTCAATGAAACTTTCAGGCATGTAGTCGGACCATGTAAAACTACTATGTTTAAAATTTCAGCACTCTATTGTACAAAACAAAAAAGTTTTCCATACAACGATTCAAGTTTTGTTCACTTTTCTTCTTCTTTTCGTATGGGAGCTACCTGTTCCAATAATCCGATCATGCTGGTTCCGACGAATGATTCATCGTAATAAATTCTAAGACTCTGTGCAAAGTTTCAGCTCGATAGCTTCAAAACTGAGGGACTAGTTTGCATACATACAGACAGACAGACAGACAGACAGACAGACAGACAGACAGACGGACAGACGGACAGACGGACATGGCTAAATCAACTCGTCTTGTCGTCCTGATCAAGAATATATATACTTTATATAGTCGGAAATTAATATTTCGATCTGTTACAAACTCCGTGACAAAGTTATTATACTATTTCACATAAGTGAAAAGTATAAAAACATGGTACCTTTTAAAAATATTCCATACTAATTTTTATGCATAGATTTGAAAAAAATCTAAAGTCATCCATTGAAATATACTTTTGTAGTGTATGTAATCATAAACTAACTAAAAAAAAAAAAAAAACATGGTTCCTTTTAGAAATATTCATTATTAATTTTTATGCATAGATTAAAAAAAAATCAATAAGCATCCATTGAAATGCTCTTTTTTAGTGAACGTAATCATAAACTAACTAAAAGAAAAAAAAAAAAACATGGTTCCTTTTAAAAATATTCAATCATAATTTTTATGCATAAATATAAAAAAAAAAATCAAAAATTATCCATTGAAATGCTCTTTTTTAGTGATTGTAATCATCAACTAACTAAATAAAACCAAAAAACATGGTTTCATTTAAAAAAAAATCAAAAAATCATCCATTGTAATGCTCTTTTTTAGTGAACGTAATCATAAACTAACTAAAAACCAGTAAGGACGCTATCTTCAGCAACGCTGAAGCTATAATACTTTTCACTTTGTGTCACTACAAAAAAAACCAAGTGAATAGTTTTCATGCCTCCCTAACAACATAACTGTAATGTTTCAAGTCAATTCGTTAAAAAACAAAAAAGTTTTCCATACAACGGTTCAAGTTTTGCGATAAGTGTGCGTAGCCATGCCCACTTTTGATCAAAATAGTTTTCATTCCTCCTTAAGAACATAATTCTAAAGTTTCAAGTCAATTGGTTAAAAAGCAAAAAAGTTTTCCATACAACGGGTCAATTTTTGCTATAAAAGGGCGTGGCCTCGCCCACTTATGGTCAAAACTGTTTTGATTCCTTCCTAAGAACATAACTGTAAAGTTTCAAGTCAATTGGTTAAAAAACAAAGAAGTTTTCCATGCAACGGGTCAACTTCCGCTATAAGTGGGCGTGGCTACGCCTGGGTACGCCCACTTTTGATCAAAATAGTTTTCATTCCTTCCTAAGAACATAACTGAAAAGTTTCAAGTCAATTGGTTAAAAAAACAAAAAAGTTTTCCATACAGAGGGTCAACCTAAGCTATAAAAGGGCGTGGCCACGCCCACTTTTGGTCAAAACTGTTTTCATTCCACTCTAAAACAATCCTGTAAAGTTTCAAGTCAGTTGGTTAAAAAAAAAAAAAGTTTTCCATGCAACGGGTCAATTTTCGCTATAAGTGGGCGTAGCTACGCCTGGCTACGCCCACTTTTGGTCAAAATAGTTTTCATTCCTCTCTAAGAACATAACTGTAAAGTTTCAAGTCAATTGGTTAAAAAACAAAAAAGTTTTCCATACAACGGGTAAATTTTCGCTATAAGTGGGCGTGGCTACGCCTGGCTACGCCCACTTTTGGTCAAAATAGTTTTCATTCCTCTCTAAGAACATAACTGCAAAGTTTCAAGTCAATTGGTTAAGCAACAAAAAAGTTTTCCATACAACGGGTCAATTTTCGCTATAAAAGGACTTGGCCACGCCCACTTTTGGTCAAAACTGTTTTCATTCCACCCTAAGAACAATCCTGTAAAGTTTCAAGTCAGTTGGTTAAAAAAAAAAAGTTTTCCATGCAACGGGTCAATTTTCGCTATAAGTGGGAGTGGCTACGCCCACTTTTGGTCAAAATAGTTTTCATTCCTCTCTAAGAACATAACTGTAAAGTTTCAAGTCAATTGGTTAAAAAACAAAAAAGTTTTCCATACAACGACGTGAATATGGCTTCTCTTCCTCTTCTTCATTTTGTATGGGAGCTTCCAGTTCCAGATGTCCAATCTCAATGAAACTTTCAGGCATGTAGTCGGACCATGTAAAACTACTATGTTTAAAATTTCAGCACTCTATTGTACAAAACACAAAAGTTTTGTATACAACGATTCAAGTTTAGTTCACTTTTCTTCTTCTTTTCGTATGGGAGCTACCTGTTCCAATAATCCGATCATGCTGGTTCTGACGAATGATTCATCGTAATATATTCTAAGACTCTGTGCAAAGTTTCAGCTCGATAGCTTCAAAACTGAGGGACTAGTTTGCATACATACAGACAGACAGACCGACAGACAGACGGACAGACGGACATGGCTAAATCAGCTCGTCTTGTCGTCCTGATCAAGAATAGATATACTTTATATAGTCGGAAATTAATATTTCGATCTGTTACAAACTCCGTGACAAAGTTAATATACTATTTCACATAAGTGAAAAGTATAAAAAAAAAATATATATAATATCATATATTGAACTGCTCTGTTTTAGTGAACGTTACCATAAACTAATAATACAGTAAGGAAGTAGTTTAACTGGAAAGTTTTACGGGAGTTTTGAAAGTTGGCATCCATATGGATTTTGCCTGCTATTTCCCAATTTTCACTTTGCGACCTTCTATGACCGCCGCTCGAGCCGCCATTTTGAAAAAATGGCGTTCAAAATCACTTTTTTTACCATATCTCCATTTTGGCTCATTTTACGGCAAAAACATCTCTATACTAAATTAAACTAGATTAAATTTCCAACAAATTATATTTAAGCATTTTTTTTTTAAATTATCGGTTAACGCGTACGAGCGCCGCAAAGTGTACAACTTTGGTACTGTGGTTTTCATACATTTTGTATGGGATTTCGATTTGTTTTTGATTAATCCAAATTTTTAAAATTTGCTTAATTTGTTGTGTTTAATGCTAATATTAAATATTGTACTTGTCTTATATTCAAGTAAATACAACGTTCCCAACCCGTCCACAGACTTACAGGCCAAGAATAATGCAAGTGTTACTTGCCTCTTTCATAAGGAAACGTCAATTTGTGTGTGAAATCTAAATAACTTGGACTAAGAGTAAGATTATCATTCAAAAGACTACCAAATTCCATACAAAATGTATGAAAACCATAGTACCAAAGGTGTACTCGTACGACTAAACTATTAGTCTTACGAAAAAAGAGCTTAGAGTATAATTTGTTGGAAATTTCATCTAGTTTTATTTAGTATAGAGATGTTTTTGCCGTAAAATGAGCCAAAATGGAAATATGGTAAAAAAAAGTGATTTTGGACGGCTCGAGCGGCGGTCATAGAAGGTCGCAAAGTGAAAATTCGGAAAGAGCAGCCCAAAATCCATATCGATGTCAATTTTCAAAACTCTTGCAAAACTTTCCAGGTAACCCTCTTTTTACGACTTCCTTACTGTATTATAACTAAAAGAAACAAAACCAGTAAGGACGTTAACTTCAATCAATTTTCGCTATAAAAGGGCGTGGCTACGCCTACTTTTGGTCAAAATAGTTTTCATTCCTCCCTAAAAACATAACTGTAAGGTTTCAAGGCATGTAGTCGGACTATGTAAAACTTTTATTTTTAAAGTTTAAGCACTCTATCGTACAAAAAAAAAAAGTTTTCCATACAACGATTCAAGTTTTGTTCACTTTTCTTCTTCTTTTCGTGTGAGGGCTACCAGTTCTAGTGGTCCGATATGGCTGGATCCGACAAATGAGTTGACTGCACGAATAAGAAGTCTCTGTGCAAAATTTCAGCTCGATATCTTAAAAACTGTGGGACAGAATACGAGGGAGACTTCAAGTGAGACAGACGCGTTTTTATTCGGTCCGTGTTTAAATTATAAATTCTAGTAATTAATTGTGGAATTGTTTTTATACATTCATTTAATTTGTGTTTAGTTGCTTTTCTAACTTGTGGTATGTTAGTTGTGCTTAACTGTGCCCATTTTATTGTTTATTTTTTGCATTTCTATTCAATTTAAAATATTTCGGTGTTTGAATTTTGTTTTTGCTTCTGAGTGTACTCTTTACTTTTGTTTTGCATAATTTCGTTGTTGTAGTACTCAAACAACATCTGTTTTCTGAGCGCGACTCTATTTTAGTTTTGCGTTGAAACTTTCTTGTGTTGATTTTGTCTGGCTGATGCATTGTTTTTGCTCATCCAAATCGAAAGTCCACTGATACCTTTGTAGTTGTTCTTTTTGCTGCTGTTTCTCTTCTCTCTCTCACAGCACAACTCTTGACAAATCATTACCCCGTTTGTGCGTCATAGTTGAATAGGTTGTTTACACAAACTTCTTATTTTTTTTTATTCAATTTCGCTTAGTGTGTTATTTGTATCACACATTTTATTTTTTTGTTTTTTTTTGTTTTTGTTATTTTTAACAAATAATTTATTTACTATGAGTTGCTGTAATAAATCATGCAAAAGCAAGGATTCCTTCGATTGCGACAATAAACGCGCAATGAGTTGCTGGATGTGTGAAAACGTTTGTCACATGAAATGCGCCGGGATCACTGGCCCTGACCACGATAGGCTCCGCGACAATAACACAAAAAATGTCTGTGGTGGCTATAGATGGTCCTGTCCTGCGTATTATAAAAGGCAAACGGATTTCGCATCCATGTATCGCCAGGTTCGTGAGAAATTTTTAAAATTTAATAAAGTGGTTAAAGACCTTTCGGCTGAGTGTAACACGGTAGTTGACTTGCTTGGCAATTACGATTTCGAGCCGCCACTGTTGTCTTTATCACCCTCTCCTCTGACTCACCTAACTTTGCCAAATCCTATTGCTCCTATTCGCGTCTCTTCCCCTCCCTCTAAATCCACCACTGTCCCCACCCCTATTCCCTCCCCTGCCATTACTACAGTCCCTTCTCCGATGCCCTCCACTGCTCCATCACCTGTCTCCATCCCTGTCCAAATTCCTTCACCTCTCTTCTTCCCTACTTCTGTGCCGCCTCCCGTATCATTACCCACTGAAGTGCAGGCAGTAAATGATACTGCCTCTACTTCTAAACGTGGCAGGAAAGCTTCTCCAAAAGAAGCTAAATCTAAGGCTAAGAAGTCAAAAAAGGCATCACAACTGCCTCCTCCTCCGGCGTCCTCTCTACCCTTATCGGCTAACCCAGATATTTCATCTGCTGAACCCCCTACTGTTGTGATTGTTTCACCACCAGTAGTTTCACTCAACGTGGTTGCACCAAGAAAGCAGATATTCCTTTCTCGATTGTCTGCAGATACCAGTTGTGAAGCTATTTCTGAGTTTATTGCTTGCAAGATCAACGCTGATGTGAAAATTCAAAAATTTTCATTTTCTTCACCTAGGGAGATAGCATCATTTCAACTTAGTGTTCCAAATGATGCTTTCAAAACTTTATGTGACCCAGCGTTTTGGTCTGCGCATATGGTGGTGCACGAGTTCAAGCCCAATAAAAGGTCTCGTCCCACTTCATCCACTTCGTCCATTCCAAAAAACTAATTGTGTCTCCTGACCATCTTTCGATTACCTATCAAAACGTAAGGGGTCTACTGACCAAACTTAGCAACCTCTACAGAAATAGTGTTTCATTTGATGTTGACATCGTTGCCTTTTCTGAAACTTGGCTTCACCAAGGCATATTTTGCAACGAGATTTTTTGCGATAAGTTCGTCACCTACAGACGTGATCGTCTTTCGCGTCGTGGGGGTGGTGTTCTTATAGCTGTAAACTCACGTCTCCACTCTGAACCTATTCAACTCGACGAGGTTACTGATATAGAATTTATTGGAGTGAAGATCTGTTTGGCTCAGCTAGCTGTCTTCGTTACGTGTTCATATATTCCTCCCGGTTCTGGTATGGAGGTGTATTTGAACATGTAGAGTCGATAAAGTCGATATATGACCTTGTAGAGGACAGAGATTTTCTCATTGTACTCGGCGACTTTAACCTTCCTCACATTTCTTGGTCCTACTCCAGTAATTCAAATTTCTTAATACCTTCTGGGCAGTATGACTTTGTAGATAATCTCCTAGATGTACCTCTTTTTCAGATGAACGGAGTCGTGAATTCAATGAATAGATCTCTCGATCTTGTATTGACTAACGACTCAAATGGTATTGTTGTGTCTAGATGTGACCCATTGTCTCTGCCGGAAGATTCTTTTCACCCGACGTTAGGTATAATCCTCGGTCTACCTTGTCTCCCTTCCATTTCGACTAATGCCCCACTTCAGAGGCACCTTTGTTTTCGTAAGACTAATTTCGATCTTTTAATTTCTTTAATCGATCAGACAGATTGGTCTATATTAAATAGTTGCAATGATATTACTTTGGGAACTAAGTTCTTTTACGATACTCTATATGGCCTTCTCAATGTCTGTGTTCCAATTAACTCTTCTCCAACGATATCTTCTCGTCCACCTTGGTTTTCCCGTCAATTATCATATCTTAAAAATGTCAAATCCAGACTCTATAAAAAATTTAAATTGTCTGGATCTTTGTCTGACTTTTCTAGATACTCTGTTGTTCGTTCTCAGTTTTTCTCGCTTAATAACAGCTGCTATAATAAATACTTGTCACGTTGTAAAAGTCAATTTTCACGCGATCCCAAAACATTTTATAAATTTGTTAACTCAAAGCGTAGAACTGCGTTATACCCGTCGTCATTCTCCCTTGATGACAAATCGGCTTCCGATGATCGTGGAATTTCAAACTTGTTTGCCGAGTTCTTCCAAACAACTTACTCGTCGTCAATTTTTTTGGGTACCTCATATCCATACCCAATAACATCCATCAATAGTTTTGTTCCACCTTTTTTTAATTATGATTGTGTCTTGAAAAACTTATTGGCAGTAAAAAATTCTTTTTCCCCCGGCCCTGATAATGTGCCAGGGTGCGTGCTTAAAAGATGTGCGAAATCGTTGTGTAAGCCGTTATTGAAACTCTTCAACTTGTCACTTCGTATTGCTTCGTTCCCCTCTATTTGGAAGGAATCGTTTATTATTCCTCTTCATAAGAAGGGTAGTAAGTCGGATATAACCAATTATAGAGGTATATCCAAGTTATCGGCGATTCCCAAAGTTTTTGAAAAAATTATTATTGAAAGCTTGCAACATAGTTGTAAATCAGTGATGTCACCTTTTCAACTTTGGTTTTTAAAAAGAAGATCAGCATGTACCAATCTCCTTGAATTCACATGTTTGGTAAACCGCGGCTTTGTTGATCATTTTCAAACCGATGTCATATATACTGACTTCAGTAAAGCTTTTGACTCGGTTAACCACCACTTGCTTTTATTGAAATTGAATCTTTTGGGCTTCCCATTGCCTCTTCTTAATTTGATTAAATCCTATTTAACAAATAGATCTCAACGTGTGTTGTTTAATTCTGCTACATCTGACCTTGTGCAAGTAACTTCTGGTGTCCCCCAAGGCAGTCATCTTGGTCCTCTTTTGTTTAATGTCTTCATTAATGACCTTCCCTTATCGATATCACATTCTCGGGTACTTATGTATGCCGATGATGTTAAATTGTATCTTTCGTACAAGGAGTCTGATTCGCATGTGCAATTAAAAGCTGATCTAAACTCATTGTATTCTTGGTGTTCACAGAATTTGCTTTTACTGAATTGTTCTAAATGTAAGTTTATGACTTATCATCGTAGTAAACCTCACTTGTTTATTTATTCGATAGATAATGTCCAACTAGAACGTGTCTCTATGTTTAACGACCTAGGTGTTCTCTTTGACCCCAAGCTTTGCTTCATCCAACAAGTCTCAACTGTCGTTAATAAGGCGAGAGGTGTTTTTGAATTTATTAAACTTTGGTCTAAAGAATTCAATGACCCTTATATCACCAAACTTCTTTTCACGTCACTTGCACGTCCTCTTCTTGAATACTGTTGTTGCGTATGGTCTCCACAGTACATAAAACACCAAGACCGCATTGAGTCGATTCAGAAGCAATTTCTCCTATTTGCGCTTCGTGGTCTCAATTGGAATCCCAACACTAGGTTACCGTCTTACCATGAAAGGCTCCTTTTGATTGACCTTCCATCTTTAGCTCATCGCAGGACTGTTTTAGGGACTGTTTTTCTTCATAAACTTATTAATGGTTTAATTGATTCGTCATACTTACTTAGACGCATTAGTTTCAGCGTCCCACGACGCACTACCAGAAACTTTGTCCCTTTAGCTTTGCATAGATGCACAACTAACTATGCCCTTCACGATCCTTTTCGCGTATTATGTATGAATTATAATAATCTTTACCACGTCCTCTCACCTGAAGTCTCTCTCACGACACTTAATTCAACAATTCTGCGCTAGCCAAGAGAAGCAAATGGTGTACAACGGACTGGATAATCACTTCCTGGATTGATGAGCGGACGGAAGAGTTCGCCCACTCTTTGGAACAGAAGTCTCTGACCACATGTGGCTGTGAGTTGGGGCATAGCTAGCATAGTGCAAATAAATTTCCCCCACCGGGTCAGAGACTTCTTAGAACTTAATTTCCTTATTTTTGCTAACCAAAAAAATTTTTTTTTTTTTTCACCTTGTGTTTTTTTTTTTCTATTTTTTTATATTTTATGCTGGCTGACCCAGCGCGCTTTGCTACGCCCTCAAAGTATGATGAACTGTTGCATATAGCCCAGGATTGAATCTTTTAACACTCTATCACAATTAGTTCCTAAATTTTCTTCTTGTCAGACTTATAGATACAGGTACATAGGCGTTTAAAATTTTTATAATATGTTGCAGCAGCCACGTTCATTTATCAATTCTTGTTGGGTTCGAAGTCATCAATATTATTTCCAGATTTTGTTTTCGTAGATTAATTAAATTTAAAAAAAAATATATTCCAGCGTTTTGAAACTCTAATTACCGTTAATGCGTTTCAGAATTCTTAATGCCTTGTAATTATGGCAAATTTCTTACTTTGCAGTGATATATAATTACCTTTACAAACATGTGATTGCAAAATTCCATCTGTTTATATTTAAGAACAACAAAACCATATTTTTGACTAATTGTTCCTTTGTTCCATTTTAGCAAAATGAAAAATACTCTCCACTTTACAGCCTTCTGGCGATTTTGCTTACAGCAAAATGTTATTTTGAAGATGTTTCCTTATATGGTCGGGGCCACGCCTTTATGTTCGATTCTAATAAAATTTTGGAAAATAGTTAAAAATTAATAAAACATTTTTCTAACAAAGATCTTGTTTTGACCGATTGTTTCTTTCGCAAAGTGCCTTTTTTGACGTCTAAAATGTTTTTGTACAAAAAACTAAGGTGATAGTTTTAAAAAACCTAATTTTTAACCGGCAGCTAAATGTAATAGCAATCCAATCATGCAGATTTTTAACATACAAACTGCCTGAAAGGATAAGATAATTTTCTGCGTTTTATTTTTTTTGAAATCGTTAAAGCTGAGCTCGCAGTTGGTATTGAAGCAGACATATGGACATGACTGTGTTAACTCGTCTTGTGAAGATAATATATGCTTTATGTGGTCGGCGATATCTCCTTCTCTGCGTAGCGAACTTCATGGCATCGCAAATTATTTTATTTTTGCAGGAGTATAAAAAACGCTATTCAGCCTTGCTGAAGACTATTTACTTTTCACGCTCTTTTTATGCCACGCCAATTTTTTGGATTGAATCTGCTTTCTCTTTACTTTAATAGCCTATATACCAATTTTCATCGTTTAAGCTAACATGGAAACTTGCAATTTATTGATATTAGTTTGTGAAGTTGTAAGTCAATTAATTAAGCAAAAAAAAGTTTTCCTTTCAACGCCGTAAATTTTCTGTCTTTTCCTCTTCTTCACTTTGTATGATAAGTACCAGTTTCAGTGGTCCGATCTTAATGACAATTCCAGAAATTTAGTCTGCGTACGTAAAGTTACTATGTTTGTTTATGTTTTTTTCATCCCTCTATCTTCCAAAACGAAAAAGTTTTCCATTCAACGACTTAAGTTCTGTTCATTTTTATACTTTTCACTTATGTGAAATAGTATATTAACTTTGTCACGGAGTTTGTAACAGATCGAAATATTAATTTCCGACTATATAAAGTATATATATTCTTGATCGGGACGACAAGACGAGTTGATTTAGCCATGTCCGTCTGTCCGTCTGTCTGTCTGTCGGTCTGTCTGTCTGTATGTATGCAAACTAGTCCCTCAGTTTTGAAGCTATCGAGCTGAAACTTTGCACAGAGTCTTAGAATTTATTACGATCAATCATTCGTCGGAACCAGCATGATCGGATTATTGGAACAGGTAGCTCCCATACGAAAAGAAGAAGAAAAGTGAACAAAACTTCAATCGTTGTATGGAAAACTTTTTTGTTTTGTACAATAGAGTGCTGAAATTTTAAACATAGTTGTTTTACATGGTCTTACTACATGCCTGAAAGTTTCATTGAGATTGGACATCTGGAACTGGTAGCTCCCATACAAAATGAAGAAGAGGAAGAGAAGGAATATTCACGTCGTTGTATGGAAAACTTTTTTGTTTCTTAACCAATTGACTTGAAATTTTAAAGTTATGTTCTTAGGAAGGAATGAAATCTATTTTGACCAAAAGTGGGCGTAGCCAGGGGTAGCCACGCCCACTTATAGCGAAAATTGACCCGTTGTATGGAAAACTTTTTTGTTTTTTAACCAATTGACTTGAAATTTTAAAGTTATGTTCTTAGGAAGGAATGAAAACTATTTTGACCAAAAGTGGGCGTAGCCAGGGGTAGCCACGCCCACTTATAGCGAAAATTGACCCGTTGTATGGAAAACTTTTTTGTTTTTTAACCAATTGACTTGAAACTTTACAGTTATGTTCTTAGAGAGGAATGAAAACTATTTTGACCAAAAGTGGGCGTAGCCACGCCCACTTATAGCAAAAATTGTTTTTGTTTTTTAACCAATTGACTTGAAACTTTACAGTTATGTTCTTAGGGAGGAATGAAAACTATTTTGACCAAAAGTGGGCGTGGCCACGCCCTTTTATAGCGAAATTTGACCCGTTGTATGGAAAACTTTTGTGTTTTTTAACCAATTGACTTCAAACTTTACAGTTATGTTCTTAGGGAGGAATGAAAACAATTTTGACCAAAAGTGGGCGCGGGCACGCCCTTTTATAGCGAAATTTGACTCGTTGTATGGAAAACTTTTTTGTTTTTTAACCAATTGACTTGAAACTTTACAGTTATGTTCTTAGGGAGGCATGAAAACTATTTTGACCCAAAGTGAGCGTAGCCACGCCCACTTCTAGCGAAATTGGACCCGTTGTATACACAACTTTTTTGTTTTTCAACCAATTGACTTGAAACTTTGCAGTTATGTTCTTAGGGAGGAATGAAAACTATTTTGACCAAAAGTGGGCGTGCCCACGCCTTTTTTTAGCGAAAATTGACCAATTGACTTGAAACCTTACAGTTATCTTCTTAGGGAGGAATGAAAACGATTTTGCCTAAAAGTGGGCGCGGCCACGCCCTTTTATAGCGAAATTTGACCCGTTGTATGGAAAACTTTTTTGTTTTTTAACCAATTGACTTGAAACTTTACAGTTATGTTCTTAGGGAGGAATGAAAACAATGTTGACCAAAAGTGGGCGTGGCCACGCTCTTTTTTAGTGAAAATTGACCCGTTGTATGGAAAACTTTTTTGTTTTTTAACCAATTGACTTGAAACTTTACAGTTATGTTCTTAGGGAGGCATGAAAACTATTTTGACCCAAAGTGAGCGTAGCCACGCCCACTTATCGCGAAACTTGAACCGCTGTATGGAAAACTTTTTTGTTTTTTAACCAATTGACTTGAAACCTTACAGTTATGTTGTTAGGGAGGCATGAAAACTATTCATTTAGTTTTTTAGTGACACAACGTGAAAAGTATTATAGCTTCAGCCTTGCTGAAGATAGCGTCCTTACTGGTTTTAATTTGACATGACTTGGAGTCAAATCCTTCAAGCCGTACATACCTGCATTGTTTACACATTAGTGCGTGTAATTTGCAAAGAGTATTAATTAATTTTAATACTCTCTGGCTTGTACGTTCTCTCAAAGTTTTCTTGTTCTCTTTCAATCAACAAACACATAACAATACTGACGTATAAGAAGAAGCATAGCATGTTACGTTTAATGCTTGCGACGTCGCAAGTTTGTATGGGAAAAAGAAAAGGTCTGTTTTTAGGGTTTTTCCGGCAATTATTTGAATTTTTCTCGCCGTAAAAACCATCTTTGAACTTTAACGAACATTTAAAAAAAAAATTGGCCAAATTGGTCCAGGCGTTGTTGAGTTGCCATTTTGCGATTCATTTTTATATTATAGACTAACTGACCCAGCGCGCTTCGCTACGCCCTCAAAGTATGATGAACTGTTGCATATAGCCCAGGATTGAATCTTTTAACACTCTATCACAATTAGTTCCTAAATTTTCTTCTTGTCAGACTTATAGATACAGGTACATAGGCGTTTAAAATTTTTATAATATGTTGCAGCAGCCACGTTCATTTATCAATTCTTGTTGGGTTCGAAGTCATCAATATCATTTCCAGATTTTGTTTTCGTAGATTAATTAAATTTAAAAAAAAAAATATTCCAGCGTTTTGAAACTCTAATTACCGTTAATGCGTTTCAGAATTCTTAATGCCTTGTAATTATGGCAAATTTCTTACTTTGCAGTGATATATAATTATCTTTACAAACATGTGATTGCAAAATTCCATCTGTTTATATTTAAGAACAACAAAACCATATTTTTGACTAATTGTTCCTTTGTTCCACTTTAGCAAAATGAAAAATACTCTCCACTTTACAGCCTTCTGGCGATTTTGCTTACAGCAAAATATAATTTTGAAGATGTTTCTCTATATGGTCGGGGCCACGCCTTTATGTTCGATTCTAATAAAATTTTGGAAAATAGTTAAAAATTAATAAAACATTTTTCTAACAAAGATCTTGTTTTGACCGATTGTTTCTTTCGCAAAGTGCCTTTTTTGACGTCTAAAATGTTTTTGTACAAAAAACTAAGGTGATAGTTTTAAAAAACCTAATTTTTAACCGGCAGCTAAATGTAATAGCAATCCAATCATGCAGATTTTTTACATACAAACTGCCTGAAAGGATAAGATAATTTTCTGCGTTTTATTTTTTTTTAAATCGTTAAAGCTGAGCTCGCAGTTGGTATTGAAGCAGACATATGGACATGACTGTGTTAACTCGTCTTGTGAAGATAATATATGCTTTATGTGGTCGGCGATATCTCCTTCTCTGCGTAGCGAACTTCATGGCATCACAAATATATATTATTTTTGCAGGAGTATAAAAAACGCTATTCAGCCTTGCTGAAGACTATTTACTTTTCACGCTCTTTTTATGCCACGCCAATTTTTTGGATTGAATCTGCTTTCTCTTTACTTTAATAGCCTATATACCAATTTTCATCGTTTAAGCTAACATGGAAACTTGCAATTTATTGATATTAGTTTGTGAAGTTGTAAGTCAATTAATTAAGCAAAAAAAAGTTTTCCTTTCAACGCCGCAAATTTTCTGTCTTTTCCTCTTCTTCACTTTGTATGATAAGTACCAGTTTCAGTGGTCCGATCTTAATGACAATTCCAGAAATTTAGTCTGCGTACGTAAAGTTACTATGTTTGTTTATGTTTTTTTCATCCCTCTATCTTCCAAAACGAAAAAGTTTTCCATTCAACGACTTAAGTTCTGTTCATTTTTCTTCTTCATTCTGTATGGGTGCTACCAGTTCTAATGGTCTGATCATTGCAGTTCCGACAAATGATTTATGGTAGTAAAACTGTAAAATTTCAGGTCAATAGTCGGAGATTTCTCCTTCTGGGGGTTACAAACTCCGTGACAAAGTCATAATAATATTTACATACGTGAAGAGTATAAAAACACTAATATGTGTACATATGTGGCTGTATGTAAAAGATGAAGAAGAAGTGAAGCACAATTTCGAAAGTAATGCTCCTCCGTTTTCTCACCGTTCTCTTGTTCTCTTTGCAAACAACACACTCATACCAATACAAAAGTGTAAGAAGAAGCAAAGAATGGTACGTGCTTGCGTCCACAAAATCTAAATATTGTTTATTTTTCTTCTTCTTTCCGTATGGAGGCTACCAGTTAAAATGGTCGGATTGATACCAAAACATTATAACAACCTTCAGGAGGTCCATCTAAAGATTAACTCAAAATTTCATTGAATCGGAAGCTGTTTTTGAGTTATGCGCTTATCAACATATTTTTCGATTCATTTTTATTATACTATAGATTATTGTCTCACATTCAATAAGTGATCATAGGTAACTAAACACTGCACTAAACACGATATACATAGCTACGGTTTGTTTCGTGTATCAGTTGACAAAAGCAAACTCAGTAGTGAAAATCCAAGAAAAACAACACTGACATTGACAGTTTGTTGTTGTTTCAACTTTTTTTTAATTTGACATGACTCGGAGTCAATTCCTTCAAGCCGTACATACCTGCATTGTTTACACATTAGTGCGTGTAATTTGCAAAGAGTATTAATTAATTTTAATACTCTCTGGCTTGTACGTTCTCTCAAAGTTTTCTTGTTCTCTTTCAATCAACAAACACATAACAATACTGACGTATAAGAAGAAGCATAGCATGTTACGTTTAATGCTTGCGACGTCGCAAGTTTGTATGCGAAAAAGGAAAGTTCTGTTTTTAGGGTTTTTCCGGCAATTATTTGAATTTTTCTCGCCGTAAAAACCATATTTGAACTTTAACGAAAATTTAAAAAAAAGAATTGGCCAAATTGGTCCAGGCGTTGTTGAGTTATGCGCTTACCAACACATTTTGCAATTCATTTTTATATTATAGATAGATTATTGTCTCACATTCAATAATAAGTGATCATAGGTAACTAAACACTGCACTAAACACGATATACATAGCTACGGTTTGTTTCGTGTATCAGTTGACAAAAGCAAACTCAGTAGTGAAAATCCAAGAAAAACAACACTGACATTGACAGTTTGTTGTTGTTTCAACTTTTTTTTAATTTGACATGACTTGGAGTCAAATCCTTCAAGCCGTACATACCTGCATTGTTTACACATTAGTGCGTGTAATTTGCAAAGAGTATTAATTAATTTTAATACTCTCTGGCTTGTACGTTCTCTCAAAGTTTTCTTGTTCTTTTTCAATCAACAAACACATAACAATACTGACGTATAAGAAGAAGC
Source organism: Phortica okadai (assembly GCA_034638295.1). Lineage (NCBI taxonomy): Eukaryota > Metazoa > Arthropoda > Insecta > Diptera > Drosophilidae > Phortica > Phortica okadai. Next base: position 23,096,371 of record CM067851.1, on the reverse strand, counting down.
ATAGCATGTTACGTTTAATGCTTGCGACGTCGCATGTTTGTATGGGAAAAAGAAAAGGTCTGTTTTTAGGGTTTTTCCGGCAATTATTTGAATTTTTCCCGCCGTAAAAACCATCTTTGAACTTTAACGAACATTTAAAAAAAGAATTGGCCAAATTGGTCCAGGCGTTGTTGAGTTATGCGCTTACCAACACATTTTGCGATTCATTTTAATACCCTGTACACATACTGTGTATCAGGGTATATTGTGTTTGTGCAAAAGCCAAATGTATTTAAGCACAGAAGGAGGGTCGGGGGACCCCATAAAGTATATATATTCTTGATCGGGACGACAAGAGAAGTTGATTAAGCCATGTCCGTCCGTCTGTCCGTCCGTCCGTCCGTCCTCACCAATGGTTCTCGGAAACTGTAAGAGCTAGAGACTTGAAATTTGGTGGGTAGACTCGTGATGCTCGGCAGCAGATCAAGTTTGAATGGTTTTGTGCCACGCCCACTCCTTCCCGCCCATCCAGCACCGCCCACTTTTTGAAAACGCTATAAGTCGAGCATCCAAAGAGATAGAAACATGAAAGTCGGTATGTAGACTCAGTATGAGTAACTCTACAAAACTGCATACCACAATTTTACCCCCTCCCCTTAACTTCCCCACCCCTAGTGTTGTTCTTAAAAAAGCTATATTTCCGAAACTAACAAAGGTATGAACCTGAAATTTTGTATACAAGCTCAGTGATAATACATCTTAAAAACTGCATACCACAAAATTCCCCTCTCTTTGATGGCTTCCCCTCAGAGACCCACAAACGTAAATTTTTCGTAAAATCCACATTCTTTGACCGATTTTCTTGATATTTTGAACACTATTTGAATAGGCGACGTCAGATCAATACGTTTTTGTAGATTGAGGGTGTGACACCGCCCACCATGTGTGCAGGGTATTATATTGTCGAGTATATTCGACTATACCGCCCTTACTGGTTATATTATAGATAGATTATTGTCTCACATTCAATAATAAGTGATCATAGGTAACTAAACACTGCACTAAACACGATATACATAGCTACGGTTTGTTTCGTGTATCAGTTGACAAAAGCAAACTCAGTAGTGAAAATCCAAGAAAAACAACACTGACATTGACAGTTTGTTGTTGTTTCAACTTTTTTTTAATTTGACATGACTTGGAGTCAAATCCTTCAAGCCGTACATACCTGCATTGTTTACACATTAGTGCGTGTAATTTGCAAAGAGTATTAATTAATTTTAATACTCTCTGGCTTGTACGTTCTCTCAAAGTTTTCTTGTTCTCTTTCAATCAACAAACACATAACAATACTGACGTATAAGAAGAAGCATAGCATGTTACGTTTAATGCTTGCGACGTCGCAAGTTTGTATGCGAAAAAGGAAAGTTCTGTTTTTAGGGTTTTTCCGGCAATTATTTGAATTTTTCTCGCCGTAAAAACCATATTTGAACTTTAACGAAAATTTAAAAAAAAGAATTGGCCAAATTGGTCCAGGCGTTGTTGAGTTATGCGCTTACCAACACATTTTGCAATTCATTTTTATATTATAGATAGATTATTGTCTCACATTCAATAATAAGTGATCATAGGTAACTAAACACTGCACTAAACACGATATACATAGCTACGGTTTGTTTCGTGTATCAGTTGACAAAAGCAAACTCAGTAGTGAAAATCCAAGAAAAACAACACTGACATTGACAGTTTGTTGTTGTTTCAACTTTTTTTTAATTTGACATGACTTGGAGTCAAATCCTTCAAGCCGTACATACCTGCATTGTTTACACATTAGTGCGTGTAATTTGCAAAGAGTATTAATTAATTTTAATACTCTCTGGCTTGTACGTTCTCTCAAAGTTTTCTTGTCCTTTTTCAATCAACAAACACATAACAATACTGACGTATAAGAAGAAGCATAGCATGTTACGTTTAATGCTTGCGACGTCGCATGTTTGTATGGGAAAAAGAAAAGGTCTGTTTTTAGGGTTTTTCCGGAAATTATTTGAATTTTTCCCGCCGTAAAAACCATCTTTGAACTTTAACGAACATTTAAAAAAAGAATTGGCCAAATTGGTCCAGGCGTTGTTGAGTTATGCGCTTACCAACACATTTTGCGATTCATTTTTATACCCTGTACACATACTGTGTATCAGGGTATATTGTGTTTGTGCAAAAGCCAAATGTATGTAAGGCACAGATTATTGTCTCACATTCAATAAGTGATCATAGGTAACTAAACACTGCACTAAACACGATATACATAGCTACGGTTTGTTTCGTGTATCAGTTGACAAAAGCAAACTCAGTAGTGAAAATCCAAGAAAAACAACACTGACATTGACAGTTTGTTGTTGTTTCAACTTTTTTTTAATTTGACATGACTCGGAGTCAATTCCTTCAAGCCGTACATACCTGCATTGTTTACACATTAGTGCGTGTAATTTGCAAAGAGTATTAATTAATTTTAATACTCTCTGGCTTGTACGTTCTCTCAAAGTTTTCTTGTTCTCTTTCAATCAACAAACACATAACAATACTGACGTATAAGAAGAAGCATAGCATGTTACGTTTAATGCTTGCGACGTCGCAAGTTTGTATGCGAAAAAGGAAAGTTCTGTTTTTAGGGTTTTTCCGGCAATTATTTGAATTTTTCTCGCCGTAAAAACCATATTTGAACTTTAACGAAAATTTAAAAAAAAGAATTGGCCAAATTGGTCCAGGCGTTGTTGAGTTATGCGCTTACCAACACATTTTGCAATTCATTTTTATATTATAGATAGATTATTGTCTCACATTCAATAATAAGTGATCATAGGTAACTAAACACTGCACTAAACACGATATACATAGCTACGGTTTGTTTCGTGTATCAGTTGACAAAAGCAAACTCAGTAGTGAAAATCCAAGAAAAACAACACTGACATTGACAGTTTGTTGTTGTTTCAACTTTTTTTTAATTTGACATGACTTGGAGTCAAATCCTTCAAGCCGTACATACCTGCATTGTTTACACATTAGTGCGTGTAATTTGCAAAGAGTATTAATTAATTTTAATACTCTCTGGCTTGTACGTTCTCTCAAAGTTTTCTTGTTCTTTTTCAATCAACAAACACATAACAATACTGACGTATAAGAAGAAGCATAGCATGTTACGTTTAATGCTTGCGACGTCGCATGTTTGTATGGGAAAAAGAAAAGGTCTGTTTTTAGGGTTTTTCCGGCAATTATTTGAATTTTTCCCGCCGTAAAAACCATCTTTGAACTTTAACGAACATTTAAAAAAAGAATTGGCCAAATTGGTCCAGGCGTTGTTGAGTTATGCGCTTACCAACACATTTTGCGATTCATTTTAATACCCTGTACACATACTGTGTATCAGGGTATATTGTGTTTGTGCAAAAGCCAAATGTATGTAAGGCACAGAAGGAGGGTCGGGGGACCCCATAAAGTATATATATTCTTGATCGGGACGACAAGAGAAGTTGATTAAGCCATGTCCGTCCGTCTGTCCGTCCGTCCGTCCGTCCTCACCAATGGTTCTCGGAAACTGTAAGAGCTAGAGACTTGAAATTTGGTGGGTAGACTCGTGATGCTCGGCAGCAGATCAAGTTTGAATGGTTTTGTGCCACGCCCACTCCTTCCCGCCCATCCAGCACCGCCCACTTTTTGAAAACGCTATAAGTCGAGCATCCAAAGAGATAGAAACATGAAAGTCGGTATGTAGACTCAGTATGAGTAACTCTACAAAACTGCATACCACAATTTTACCCCCTCCCCTTAACTTCCCCACCCCTAGTGTTGTTCTTAAAAAAGCTATATTTCCGAAACTAACAAAGGTATGAACCTGAAATTTTGTATACAAGCTCAGTGATAATACATCTTAAAAACTGCATACCACAAAATTCCCCTCTCTTTGATGGCTTCCCCTCAGAGACCCACAAACGTAAATTTTTCGTAAAATCCACATTCTTTGACCGATTTTCTTGATATTTTGAACACTATTTGAATAGGCGACGTCAGATCAATACGTTTTTGTAGATTGAGGGTGTGACACCGCCCACCATGTGTGCAGGGTATTATATTGTCGAGTATATTCGACTATACCGCCCTTACTGGTTATATTATAGATAGATTATTGTCTCACATTCAATAATAAGTGATCATAGGTAACTAAACACTGCACTAAACACGATATACATAGCTACGGTTTGTTTCGTGTATCAGTTGACAAAAGCAAACTCAGTAGTGAAAATCCAAGAAAAACAACACTGACATTGACAGTTTGTTGTTGTTTCAACTTTTTTTTAATTTGACATGACTTGGAGTCAAATCCTTCAAGCCGTACATACCTGCATTGTTTACACATTAGTGCGTGTAATTTGCAAAGAGTATTAATTAATTTTAATACTCTCTGGCTTGTACGTTCTCTCAAAGTTTTCTTGTTCTCTTTCAATCAACAAACACATAACAATACTGACGTATAAGAAGAAGCATAGCATGTTACGTTTAATGCTTGCGACGTCGCAAGTTTGTATGCGAAAAAGGAAAGTTCTGTTTTTAGGGTTTTTCCGGCAATTATTTGAATTTTTCTCGCCGTAAAAACCATATTTGAACTTTAACGAAAATTTAAAAAAAAGAATTGGCCAAATTGGTCCAGGCGTTGTTGAGTTATGCGCTTACCAACACATTTTGCAATTCATTTTTATATTATAGATAGATTATTGTCTCACATTCAATAATAAGTGATCATAGGTAACTAAACACTGCACTAAACACGATATACATAGCTACGGTTTGTTTCGTGTATCAGTTGACAAAAGCAAACTCAGTAGTGAAAATCCAAGAAAAACAACACTGACATTGACAGTTTGTTGTTGTTTCAACTTTTTTTTAATTTGACATGACTTGGAGTCAAATCCTTCAAGCCGTACATACCTGCATTGTTTACACATTAGTGCGTGTAATTTGCAAAGAGTATTAATTAATTTTAATACTCTCTGGCTTGTACGTTCTCTCAAAGTTTTCTTGTCCTTTTTCAATCAACAAACACATAACAATACTGACGTATAAGAAGAAGCATAGCATGTTACGTTTAATGCTTGCGACGTCGCATGTTTGTATGGGAAAAAGAAAAGGTCTGTTTTTAGGGTTTTTCCGGAAATTATTTGAATTTTTCCCGCCGTAAAAACCATCTTTGAACTTTAACGAACATTTAAAAAAAGAATTGGCCAAATTGGTCCAGGCGTTGTTGAGTTATGCGCTTACCAACACATTTTGCGATTCATTTTTATACCCTGTACACATACTGTGTATCAGGGTATATTGTGTTTGTGCAAAAGCCAAATGTATGTAAGGCACAGAAGGAGGGTCGGGGGACCCCATAAAGTATATATATTCTTGATCGGGACGACAAGAGAAGTTGATTAAGCCATGTCCGTCCGTCTGTCCGTCCGTCCGTCCGTCCTCACCAATGGTTCTCGGAAACTGTAAGAGCTAGAGACTTGAAATTTGGTGGGTAGACTCGTGATGCTCGGCAGCAGATCAAGTTTGAATGGTTTTGTGCCACGCCCACTCCTTCCCGCCCATCCAGCACCGCCCACTTTTTGAAAACGCTATAAGTCGAGCATCCAAAGAGATAGAAACATGAAAGTCGGTATGTAGACTCAGTATGAGTAACTCTACAAAACTGCATACCACAATTTTACCCCCTCCCCTTAACTTCCCCACCCCTAGTGTTGTTCTTAAAAAAGCTATATTTCCGAAACTAACAAAGGTATGAACCTGAAATTTTGTATACAAGCTCAGTGATAATACATCTTAAAAACTGCATACCACAAAATTCCCCTCTCTTTGATGGCTTCCCCTCAGAGACCCACAAACGTAAATTTTTCGTAAAATCCACATTCTTTGACCGATTTTCTTGATATTTTGAACACTATTTGAATAGGCGACGTCAGATCAATACGTTTTTGTAGATTGAGGGTGTGACACCGCCCACCATGTGTGCAGGGTATTATATTGTCGAGTATATTCGACTATACCGCCCTTACTGGTTATATTATAGATAGATTATTGTCTCACATTCAATAATAAGTGATCATAGGTAACTAAACACTGCACTAAACACGATATACATAGCTACGGTTTGTTTCGTGTATCAGTTGACAAAAGCAAACTCAGTAGTGAAAATCCAAGAAAAACAACACTGACATTGACAGTTTGTTGTTGTTTCAACTTTTTTTTAATTTGACATGACTTGGAGTCAAATCCTTCAAGCCGTACATACCTGCATTGTTTACACATTAGTGCGTGTAATTTGCAAAGAGTATTAATTAATTTTAATACTCTCTGGCTTGTACGTTCTCTCAAAGTTTTCTTGTTCTCTTTCAATCAACAAACACATAACAATACTGACGTATAAGAAGAAGCATAGCAAGTTACGTTTAATGCTTGCGACGTCGCAAGTTTGTATGGGAAAAAGAAAAGGTCTGTTTTTAGGGTTTTTCCGGCAATTATTTGAATTTTTCTCGCCGTAAAAACCATCTTTGAACTTCAACGAACATTTAAAAAAAAGAATTGGCCAAATTGGTCCAGGCGTTGTTGAGTTATGCGCTTACCAACACATTTTGCAATTCATTTTTATATTATAGATAGATTATTGTCTCACATTCAATAATAAGTGATCATAGGTAACTAAACACTGCACTTAACACGATATACATAGCTACGGTTTGTTTCGTGTATCAGTTGACAAAAGCAAACTCAGTAGTGAAAATCCAAGAAAAACAACACTGACATTGACAGTTTGTTGTTGTTTCAACTTTTTTTTAATTAGACATGACTTGGAGTCAAATCCTTCAAGCCGTACATACCTGCATTGTTTACACATTAGTGCGTGTAATTTGCAAAGAGTATTAATTAATTTTAATACTCTCTGGCTTGTACGTTCTCTCAAAGTTTTCTTGTTCTCTTTCAATCAACAAACACATAACAATACTGACGTATAAGAAGAAGCATAGCATGTTACGTTTAATGCTTGCGACGTCGCAAGTTTGTATGGGAAAAAGAAAAGGTCTGTTTTTAGGGTTTTTCCGGCAATTATTTGAATTTTTCTCGCCGTAAAAACCATCTTTGAACTTTAACGAAAATTTAAAAAAAAGAATTGGCCAAATTGGTCCAGGCGTTGTTGAGTTATGCGCTTACCAACACATTTTGCAATTCATTTTTATATTATAGATAGATTATTGTCTCACATTCAATAATAAGTGATCATAGGTAACTAAACACTGCACTAAACACGATATACATAGCTACGGTTTGTTTCGTGTATCAGTTGACAAAAGCAAACTCAGTAGTGAAAATCCAAGAAAAACAACACTGACATTGACAGTTTGTTGTTGTTTCAACTTTTTTTTAATTTGACATGACTTGGAGTCAAATCCTTCAAGCCGTACATACCTGCATTGTTTACACATTAGTGCGTGTAATTTGCAAAGAGTATTAATTAATTTTAATACTCTCTGGCTTGTACGTTCTCTCAAAGTTTTCTTGTTCTCTTTCAATCAACAAACACATAACAATACTGACGTATAAGAAGAAGCATAGCATGTTACGTTTAATGCTTGCGACGTCGCAAGTTTGTATGGGAAAAAGAAAAGGTCTGTTTTTAGGGTTTTTCCGGCAATTATTTGAATTTTTCTCGCCGTAAAAACCATCTTTGAACTCCAACGAACATTTAAAAAAAAGAATTAGCCAAATTGGTCCAGGCGTTGTTGAGTTATGCACTTACCAACACATTTTGCGATTCATTTTTATATTATAGATAGATTATTGTCTCACATTCAATAATAAGTGATCATAGGTAACTAAACACTGCACTAAACACGATATACATAGCTACGGTTTGTTTCGTGGATCAGTTGACAAAAGCAAACTCAGTAGTGAAAATCCAAGAAAAACAACACTGACATTGACAGTTTGTTGTTGTTTCAACTTTTTTTTAATTTGACATGACTTGGAGTCAAATCATTCAAGCCGTACATACCTGCATTGTTTACACATTAGTGCGTGTAATTTGCAAAGAGTATTAATTAATTTTAATACTCTCTGGCTTGTACGTTCTCTCAAAGTTTTCTTGTTCTCTTTCAATCAACAAACACATAACAATACTGACTTATAAGAAGAAGCATAGCATGTTACGTTTAATGCTTGCGACGTCGCAAGTTTGTATGGGAAAAAGAAAAGGTCTGTTTTTAGGGTTTTTCCGGCAATTATTTGAATTTTTCTCGCCGTAAAAACCATATTTGAACTTTAACGAAAATTTAAAAAAAAGAATTGGCCAAATTGGTCCAGGCGTTGTTGAGTTATGCACTTACCAACACATTTTGCGATTCATTTTTATATTATAGATTACATTATTTTTATATTCACTATTACTTTTAACTATTAGTTTTATTATATTATTATACTTTTTTATGGTGTATTATATTATATAATAAGTCTTTTATCAATTCTAAAATAACAGTTAATTGTTATAAATTATATAAATAAATAAATATACAGACAGACGGACAGACGGTCACACGGACAGATGGACAATTTGAAATGAGAGAGACTTCAAGTGAGACAGACGCGTTTTTATTCGGTCCGTGTTTAAATTATAAATTCTAGTAATTAATTGTGGAATTGTTTTTATACATTCATTTAATTTGTGTTTAGTTGCTTTTCTAACTTGTGGTAAGTTAGTTGTGCTTAACTGTGCCCATTTTATTGTTATACCCTGTACCTTATGGTACAAGGGTATATTAGTTTTGTGCGTATCGACAATGTATGTAACACCTTAAAGCAGACATTTCCGACTATACAAAGTATATATATTCTTGATCAGTATCGAAAGAGAAGTCGATTTAGCCATGTCCGTCTGTCCGTCCGTCTGTCCGTCCGTCTGTATGAACGCGTCGATCTCGGAAACTATAATAGATAGGACCAAAACCTCTTCGCAGTTCGATTCTGTTATTCCTTCAGCAGATCAAGTTTATTTTGTTTCCCCCTTTTTTGACTTAGTTTAGGGGTGAGGGGCAAATGATTGGAGCAACCTCGGGAAAAAACTTACAAAAGTCGTTTTATCTCGGTTGTCTTTAGAGATAGGCACACCAAATTTGGAGTGTATATAGCTGAGTCAAGCCCCAAGAAGATACATTAAAGAAATGGGCGTAGCCACGCCCATACATAGTAATAATTTGAAACGCTTATATCTCAAGAACCATAAAACCTACAAGAATGAAACTTTGCATATATGATATTGGGATGGAGTATAACAAGATTCAATTGTGAAATGGGCGTGACCATTCCCACATATAGCCATGGTAGAATGCCGTTATATCTCTTGAACGAATTGGTCTCAAAGAGTAAAAATTGGTATATATGGAATTGAATGAAAATGAAATCTGTTTCGATTAAAAAGTGGGCGGGGCAACGCCTTCAAACAGTTGGTACAAATTGAAGGTACAGGGTATGTCGGAGTCGAGTACTGTCGACTCCAATCCTTACTGGTTTATTTTTTGCATTTTCTATTCAATTTAAAATATTTCGGTGTTTGAATTTTGTTATACTCTTGCAAGAGTATATTAACTTTGTCGTGAAGTTTGCAACGCAGAGAAGGAGACATCTTCGACTATATAAAGTATATATATTTTTGATCAGCACGATCTGACGAGTTGATATAGCCATGTCCGTCTGTCTGTCTGTTTCAATGCGAACTCCTCCCAGAGTTTTGAAGTTAGCAAAAAAATTTCAACGCAGAAAATTTTCTTTTCATTGCAGGCAGTTTATATGTAGAAACCAGCCTGATCGGAATACTATAGCATATAGCTGCCATAGGAACGATCGGTAAAAAATGAGGTTTTTGCTCAATAAATTCGTTGTTTTTCAAGTTATCGCCCCAATTTTTTGCACAAGAACATCCTGGACGTAAATTAAGACACACTACAAAATTGGTGAAGATCGGGTAAATATAGCATATAGCTCCCATAGGAACAATCGGTTAAAAATTCGGTTTTTGTTAGAAAAACTTTTTTGTTCTTAAATATAATCAGATAAAACTTTGCAGTTACGCGTTTTTATAAATCCTTGACCATATTACAAAGTTTCAAAAGAATCGGACATAAGGGTGTGGCACCGCCCATATAGAGAAAAACTTAAAAATGTGATTTACCTATAAGCAGACGAGATAGAAAATCGTAAAATGAAGTGTAGAATGATTGCATTGTATTCTTTAAAAAAAGTAGAAAATGGGCGGGGTTACGCCCCTTTATCTTTGTACACTTATAAGATTCTTATTTGCAAAACTATAAAACGGATTTTCCAAATGCTTGCAAGAGTATATAAGTTTCAGCAAAGCTGAAAATAGCTCCCTTACTGGTTTTTGCTTCTGAGTGTACTCTTTACTTTTGTTTTTGTTGAGAGTTGCATAATTTCGTTGTTGCAGTACTCAAACAACATCTGTTTTCTGAGCGCGACTCTATTTTAGTTTTGCGTTGAAACTTTCTTGTGTTGATTTTGTCTGGCTGATGCATTGTTTTTGCTCATCCAAATCGAAAGTCCACTGATACCTTTGTAGTTGTTCTTTTTGCTGCTGTTTCTCTTCTCTCTCTCACAGCACAACTGTTGATAATTCATTACCCCGTAAGTGCGTCATAGTTGAATAGGTTGTTTACACAAATTTCTTATTTTTATACTTTTCACGTATGTGAAATAGTATAATAACTTTGTGCTGAAGTTTGTAACACACAGAAATATTCACTTGCGACTATATAAAGTATATATATTCTTGATCAGGACGACAAGACGAGTTGATTTAGCCATGTCCGTCTGTCCGTCTGACCGTCTGTCCGTCTGTCTGTATATATACAATCTCCTCCCACGGTTTTTAAGATATCGAGCTAAAATTTTGCACAGAGACTTCTTATTCGTGCAGTCAACTCATTTGTCGGATCCAGCCATATCGGACCACTGGAACTGGTAGCCCCCATACGAAAAGAAGAAGAAAAATTAACAAAACTTGAATCGTTGTATGGAAAACTTTTTTGTTATGTATGATGGAGTGCTGAAATTTTAAATATAATAGTTCTACATAGTCCGACTATATGCCTGAAAGTTTCATTGAGATTGGACATCTGGAACTGGTAGCTCCCATACAAAATGAAAAAGAGGAAGAGAAGCAATATTCACGTCGTTGTATGGACAACTTTTTTGTTTTTCAACCAATTGACTTGAAACTTCGTAGTTATGTTCTTGGGGAGGCATTAAAAATATTTTGACCAAAAGTGGGCGTAGCCACGCCCACTTATAGAAAATTGACCCGTTGTATGGAAAACTTTTATGTTTTTGAACCAATTGACTTGAAACTTTACAGTTATGTTCTTAGGGAGGAATAAAAACTATTTTGACCAAAAGTGGGCGTAGCCACGCCCACTTATAAAGAAAATTGACCCGTTGTATGTAAAACTTTTTTGTTTTTTAACCAAATGACTTGAAACCCTACAGTTATGTTCTTAGGGAGGAATGAAAACAATTTTGACCAAAACTGGGCGTGGCCACGCCCTTTTATAGTGAAAATTGACCCGTTGTATGGAAATCTTTTTTGTTTTTTAACCAATTGACCTGAAACATTACAGTTAAGTTCTTAGGGAGGAACGAAAACTATTTTGACCAAAAATGGGCATGGCTACGCCCACTTATCGCAAAACTTGAACAATTGTATGGAAAACTTTTTTGTTTTTTAACCAATTGACTTGAAACCTTACAGTTATGTTGCTAGGGAGGCATGAAAACTATTCATTTAGTTTTTTAGTGACACAACGTGAAAAGTATTATAGCTTAAGCCTTGCTGAAGATAGCGTCCTTACTGGTTTTTATTCGATTTCGCTTAGTGTGTTATTTGTGTCACACATTTTAATCTATTTTTTTATTTTTTTTTATTTTTGTTATTTTAAATAAATAATCTATTTACTATGAGTTGCTGTAGTAACTCTTGCAAAAGCAAGGATTGTTTCGATTGCGATAATAAACGCGCAATGAATTGCTGGATGTGTGAAAACGTTTGTCACATGAAATGCGCCGGGATCACTGGCCGTGACCACGATAGGCTCCGCGACAATAACACAAAAAATGTCTGTGGTGGCTATAGATGGTCCTGTCCTGCGTGTTATAAAAGGCAAACGGATTTCGCATCCATGTATCGCTAGGTTCGTGAGAAATTTTTAAAATTTAATAAAGTGGTTAAAGACCTTTCGGCTGAGTGTGACACGGTAGTTGACTTGCTTGGCAATTACGATTTCGAGCCGCCACTGTTGTCTTTATCACCCTCTCCTCTGACTCACCTAACTTTGCCAAATCCTATTGCTCCTATTCGCGTCACTTCCCCTCCCTCTAAATCCACCACTGTCCCCACCCCTATTCCCTCCCCTGCCATTACTACAGTCCCTTCTCCGATGCCCTCCACTGCTCCATCACCTGTCTCCATCCCTGTCCAAATTCCTTCACCTCTCTTCTTCCCTACTTCTGTGCCGCCTCCCGTATCATTACCCACTGAAGTGCAGGCAGTAAATGATACTGCCTCTACTTCTAAACGTGGCAGGAAAGCTTCTCCAAAAGAAGCTAAATCTAAGGCTAAGAAGTCAAAAAAGGCATCACAACTGCCTCCTCCTCCGGCGTCCTCTCTACCCTTATCGGCTAACCCAGATATTTCATCTGCTGAACCCCCTACTGTTGTGATTGTTTCACCACCAGTAGTTTCACTCAACGTGGTTGCACCAAGAAAGCAGATATTCCTTTCTCGATTGTCTGCAGATACCAGTTGTGAAACTATTTCTGAGTTTATTGATTGCAAGATCAACGCTGATGTGAAAATTCAAAAATTTTCATTTTCTTCACCTAGGGAGATAGCATCATTTAAACTTAGTGTTCCAAATGATGCTTTCAAAACTTTATGTGACCCAGCGTTTTGGCCTGCGCATATGGTGGTGCACGAGTTCAAGCCCAATAAAAGGTCTCGTCCCACTTCATCCACTTCGTCCATTCCAAAAAACTAATTGTGTCTCCTGACCATCTTTCGATTACCTGTCAAAACGTAAGGGGTCTACTGTCCAAACTTAGCAACCTCTACAGAAATAGTGTTTCATTTGATGTTGACATCGTTGCCTTTTCTGAAACTTGGCTTCACCAAGGCATATTTTGCAACGAGATTTTTTGCGATAAGTTCGTCACCTACAGACGTGATCGTCTTTCGCGTCGTGGGGGTGGTGTTCTTATAGCTGTAAACTCACGTCTCCACTCTGAACCTATTCAACTCGACGAGGTTACTGATATAGAATTTATTGGAGTGAAGATCTGTTTGGCTCAGCTAGCTGTCTTCGTTACGTGTTCATATATTCCTCCCGGTTCTGGTATGGAGGTGTATTTGAATCACGTAGAGTCGATAAAGTCGATATATGACTTTGTAGAGGACAGAGATTTTCTCATTGTACTCGGCGACTTTAACCTTCCTCACATTTCTTGGTCCTACTCCAGTAATTCAAATTTCTTAATACCTTCTGGGCAGTATGACTTTGTAGATAATCTCCTAGATGTACCTCTTTTTCAGATGAACGGAGTCGTGAATTCAATGAATAGATCTCTCGATCTTGTATTGACTAACGACTCAAATGGTATTGTTGTGTCTAGATGTGACCCATTGTCTCTGCCGGAAGATTCATTTCACCCGACGTTAGGTATAATCCTCGGTCTACCTTGTCTCCCTTCCATTTCGACTAATGCCCCAGTTCAGAGGCAGCTTTGTTTTCGTAAGACTAATTTCGATCTTTTAATTTCTTTAATCGATCAGACAGATTGGTCTATATTAAATAGTTGCAATGATATTACTTTGGGAACTAAGTGCTTTTACGATACTCTATATAGCCTTCTTAATGTCTGTGTTCCAATTAACTCTTCTCCAACGACGTCTTCTCGTCCACCTTGGTTTTCCCGTCAATTATCATATCTTAAAAATGTCAAAACCAGACTCTATAAAAAATTTAAATTGTCTGGATCGTTGTCTGACTTTTCTAGATACTCTGTTGTTCGATCTCAGTTTTTCTCGCTTAATAACAGCTGCTATAATAAATACTTGTCACGTTGTAAAAGTCAATTTTCACGCGACCCCAAAACATTTTATAAATTTGCAAACTCAAAGCGTAGAACTGCGTTATACCCATCGTCATTCTCCCGTGATGACAAATCGGCTTCTGATGATTGTGGAATTTCAAACTTGTTTGCCGAGTTCTTCCAAACAACTTACTCGTCATCAATTTTTTCGGGTACCTCATATCCATACCCAATAACATCCATCAATAGTTTTGTTCCACCTTTTTATACTTTTCACTTATGTGAAATAGTATCTTAACTTTGTCACGGAGTTTGTAACAGATCGAAAAATTGATTTCCGACTATATAAAGTATATATATTCTTGATCAGGACGACAAGACGAGTTGATTTAGCCATGTCCGTCTGTCTGTCCGTCTGTCTGTCTGTCTGTCTGTATGTATGCGAACTAGTCCCTCAGTTTTGAAGCTATCGAGCTGAAACTTTGCACAAAGTCTTAGAATTTATTACGATGAATCATTCGTCGGAACCAGCATGATCGGATTATTGGAACAGGTAGCTCCCATACGAAAAGAAGAAGAAAAGTGAACAAAACTTGAATCGTTGTATGGAAAACTTTCTTGTTTTGTACACTAGAGTGCTGAAATTTTAAACATAGTAGTTTTACATGGTCCGACTACATGCCTGAAAGTTTCATTGAGATTGGACATCTGGAACTGGTAGGTCCCATACAAAATGAAGAAGAGGAAGAGAAGCCATATTCACGTCGTTGTATGGAAAACTTTTTTGTTTCTTAACCAATTGACTTGAAATTTTAAAGTTATGTTCTTAGGGAGGAATGAAAACTATTTTGACCAAAAGTGGGCGTAACCACGCGTAGCCACGCCCACTTATAGCGAAAATTGACCCGTTGCATGGAAAACTTTTTTGTTTTTTAACCAACTGACTTGAAACTTTACAGGATTGTTCTTAGGGTGGAATGAAAACAGTTTTCACCAAAAGTGGGCGTGGCCACGCCCTTTTATTGCGAAAATTGACCCGTTGTATGGAAAACTTTTTTGTTTTTTAACCAATTGACTTGAAACTTTGCAGTTATGCTCTTAGGGAGGAATGAAAACTATTTTGATCAAAAGTGGGCATGGCCACGCCCATTTATAGCTTAACTTGACCCTTTGTATGGAAAACTTTTTTGTTTTTTAACCAATTGTCTTAAAACTTTACAGTTATGTTCTTAGGGAGGAATGAAAACTATTCTGGACATCAGAAACAGATTGGACATCTGGAACTGGTAGGTCCCATACAAAATGAAGAAGAGGAAGAGAAGCCATATTCACGTCGTTGTATGGAAAACTTTTTTGTTTCTTAACCAATTGACTTGAAATTTTAAAGTTATGTTCTTAGGGAGGAATGAAAACTATTTTGACCAAAAGTGGGCGTAACCACGCGTAGCCACGCCCACTTATAGCGAAAATTGACCCGTTGCATGGAAAACTTTTTTGTTTTTTAACCAACTGACTTGAAACTTTACAGGATTGTTCTAAGGGTGGAACGAAAACAGTTTTGACCAAAAGTGGGCGTGGCCACGCCCTTTTATAGTGAAAATTGACCCGTTGTATGGAAAACTTTTTTGTTTTTTAACCAATTGACTTGAAACTTTGCAGTTATGCTCTTAGGGAGGAATGAAAACTATTTTGATCAAAAGTGGGCATGGCCACGCCCATTTATAGTTTAACTTGACCCTTTGTATGGAAAACTTTTTTGTTTTTTAACCAATTGTCTTAAAACTTTACAGTTATGTTCTTAGGGAGGAATGAAAACTATTTTGACCAAAAGTGGGCATGGCTACGCCCACTTATTGCAAAACTTGAACCATTGTATGGAAAACTTTTTTGTTTTTGAACGAATTGACTTGAAACATTACAGTTATGTTGTTAGGGAGGCATGAAAACTATTCATTTAGTTTTTTTTATAGTGACACAAAGTGAAAAGTATTATAGCTTTAGCCTTGCTGAAGATAGCGTCCTTACTGGTTTTAACTATGATTGTGTCTTAAAAAACTTATTGGCGGTAAAAAATTCTTTTTCCCCCGGCCCTGATAATGTGCCAGGGTGAGTGCTTAAAAGGTGTGCGAAATCGTTGTGCAAGCCGTTATTGAAACTCTTCAAATTGTCACTTCTTAATGCTTCGTTCCCCTCTATTTGGAAGGAATCGTTTATTATTCCTCTTCATAAGAATGGTAGTAAGTCGGATATAACCAATTATAGAGGTATATCCAAGTTATCGGCGATTCCCAAAGTTTTTGAAGAAATTATTATTGAAAGCTTGCAACATAGTTGTAAATCGATGATGTTCAGTTTTTAAAAAGGAGGTCATGTATGACCAATCTTCTTGAATTCACATGTTTGGTAAACCGCGGCTTTGTTGATCATTTTCAAACCGATGTCATATATACTGACTTCAGTAAAGCTTTTGACTCGGTTAACCACCACTTGCTTTTATTGAAATTGATTCTTTTGGGCTTCCCATAGGCTCTTGTAAATTGGATTAAATCCTATTTAACAAATAGACATCAACGTGTGTTGTTTAAATCTGCTACATCTGACCTTGTGCAAGTAACTTCTGGTGTCCCCCAAGGCAGTCATCTTGGTCCTCTTTTGTTTAATCTCTTCATTAATGACCTTCCCTTATCGATATCACATTCTCGGGTACTTATGTATGCCGATGATGTTAAATTGTATCTTTCGTACAAGGAGTCTGATTCGCATGTGCAATTAAAAGCTGATCTAAACTCATTGTATTCTTGGTGTTCACAGAATTTGCTTTTACTGAATTGTTCTAAATGTAAGTTTATGACTTATCATCGTAGTAAACCTCACTTGTTTATTTATTCGATAGATAATGTCCAACTAGAACGTGTCTCTATGTTTAACGACCTAGGTGTTCTCTTTGACCCCAAGCTTTGCTTCATCCAACAAGTCTCAACTGTCGTAAACAAGGCGAGAGGTGTTTTTGCATTTATTAAACGTTGGTCTAAAGAATTCAACGACCCTTATATCACCAAACTTCTTTTCACGTCACTTGTTCATCCTCTTCTTGAATACTGTTGTTGCGTATGGTCTCCACAGTACATAAAACACCAAGACCGCATTGAGTCGATTCAGAAGCAATTTCTCCTATTTGCGCTTCGTGGTCTCAATTGGAATCCCAACACTAGGTTACCGTCATACCATGAAAGGCTCCTTCTGATTGACCTTCCATCTTTATCTCATCGCAGGACTGTATTAGGGACTGTTTTTCTTCATAAACTTATTAATGGTTTAATTGATTCGTCAGACTTACTCAGACGCATTAGTTTCAGCGTCCCACGACGCACTACCAGAAACTTTGTCCCTTTAGCTTGGCATAGATGCACAACTAACTATGCCCTTCACGATCCGTTTCGCGTATTATGTATGAATTATAATAATCTTTATCACGTCCTCTCACCTGAAGTCTCTCTCACGACACTTAATTCAACTTTTCTGCGCTAAGAGAAGCAAACGGTGTACAACGGATTGGATAATCGCTTCTTGGATTGATGAACGGACGGAAGAGTTCGCCCACTCTTTGGAACCGAAGTCTCCGACCACATGTGGCTGTGAGTTGGGGCATAGTTAGCATAATAAATTTCCCCCACCGGGTCAGAGACTTCTTAAAACTTAATTTATTTCTTTTTGCTTACCAAAAATTTGTTTTTTCTCACCTTGTGTTTCTTTTTTTTTTATATTTTATATTATATTATTTTTATATTTACTATTACTTTTAACTATTAGTTTTATTATATTATTATACTTTTTATGTTAAATTATATTATATAATCGGGTGTGTCACAGAAATCCGTCTTCGAAATTCTGTTTTTTCGAAGACTGTTTTTTCAATTTCTCTATTTGGTTTCACAGAAAATCTCTGGGATATTGTTTTTCGACCATTTGTCTTCGAAAATTCGGCATCCCGCAGCAGAGTTGTCTACATACAAAATAAGAATAATGTAATTTGTTTATGCTTATTTCATTGTTTTTCTCATCAAATTAAAACAATTGTGTATTTACATCTAATAATATACAAAATTAGAATGCTATAAAAGTATTAATTGCAAATTTAAACACAATTATAATGCAGCTTGCTAAATTTTACAATTGTTTTGACAATCCTAATCTTTCTTTTCCGGTGATTGCCAAATGTAATCAAATACGTTACAAATTCAATATACTAAAGGTACGGAGATTGTTTCACACGTTAGATTTGCTAACTAACTAGTTTCTGTTCTACGGGACATACGCTGCACTTTTGAATTAACTCTTCTTCTTCGCATTTGTTCATTCAAAAATGTTTACATGCCAACTTGTCCGAACAACACTGTCGGTACCTATTTTAATTAAATTTGCTATTTTTACGAGTTTGCTTAAACATTTCAAATGCAACAGCATATTAATTATGATTTTTAGATTATTTTAACAGTTTGTTTAGTTCAATTCGAATATACTTTTCAATTTTCAAAAATGAATGCAAGCAGATTGGCGAGGTATGAAACTGATTGTTTTTGCTGCTCAAAAAAAATTAGTTGATTTGAGGAAGCTTTTTCTAAAATGCAAATTTCTTAATGAAAACATGTAAAATAACGAATTGTTTGAATGCAGATTTATGAGGAAAACCATAAAGTTAATTTCTTCATTCATAATTTTTTATTATAACTTAAAATAAGGCTGAATTTAAGCAAATCCCTGAGGGTATAGTCAGAGATTTTGTTAGAGAAAAAATTTCCCTGATAGAGATTTTCTGTGACACCAAAATTTCCCTTTTGGTTGTTTTTGGCATCAAATCTCTAGTAAGCGATTTCTGTGACACTCCCGAATAAGTCTTTTATCAATTCTACTAAAATAAAAGTTAATTGTTATAAATTATATAAATAAATAAATAATTAAAAATGAAATTAAAAACATGGCTAAATCAACTCGTTTTGTCGTCCTGATCAAGAATATATATACTTTATATAGTCGGAAATGAATATTTCGATCTGTTACAAACTTCAGCACAAAGTAAATCTACTATTTCACATACGTGAAAAGTATAATAAGTACCTTATCAGACGAAAATATCCCTTATCTAATAAAAGACATTTAAATTTTTTTAATTGCATAAATGGGCGGCATTTTATTCAGAATTAATAGTTTTCTACATGGACAAAAAATTCGTTTAATTTTTTCCCATTAAATACTAGAACTATAGAAAAGTACTTTGCGAAAGAATCGGCAGTAGGACTGAATCGTGTTGACCACCGATTTGTTTTTTGCTAATAACTCTTGCATGTATCCACCGATTTTTTCGACTAAGAGCTCAATGGAAAACTTATCTGTTTCGCTTTCAGATGGCATTAACATATTTTACGAAAAGTCATAAGAAATAACATCGTTTTTATAAAAACTAATATATCCTCGAAATCATTGAAGAAGAAGTACCTTATAAGACGAAAATATCCATTATCTAATAAGAGACATTTAAATTTTTTTAATTGCATAAATGGGTGGCATTTTATTCAGAATTAATAGTTTTTTACATGGACAAAAAATTCGTTTAATTTTTTACCATTAAATACTAGAATTATAGAAAAGTACTTTGCGAAAGAATCGGCAGTAGGACGGAAACGTGTTGACCACCGATAAGTTTTTTGCTAATAACTCTTGCATCCTTCGACCGACTTCTTCGACTAAGAGCTCGATGGAAAGCTTATCTGTTCCTCTTATAGATGGCATTAACATATTTTACGAAAAGTCGTAAGAAATAAAATTTTTTTTGATCAAAACTAAAATATCCTCGAAATCATTGAAGAAGAAGTACCTTATAAGACGAAAATATGCCTTATCTAATAAGAGGCATTTAAATTTTTTTAATTGCATAAATGGGCGGCATTTTATTCAGAATTAAAAGTTTTTTACATGGAAAAAAAAGTCTTTTAATTTTTTTCTATTAAATACTGGAATTATAGAAAAGTACTTTGCGAAAAGAATCGGCAGTAGGACGGAATTGTGTTGACCACCGATTAGTTTTTTGATAATAACTCTTGCATGTATCCACCGACTTCTTTGACTAAGAGCTCGATGGAAAGCTTATCTATTCCTCTTTCAGATGGCATAAATATATTTCACGAAAAGTCATAAGAAATAAAATTTTTTTGATCAAAACTAAAATATCCTAGAAATCATTGAAGAAGAAGTACCTTATCAGACGAAAATATGCTTTATCTAATAAGAGACATTTAAATTTTTTTAATTGCATAAATGGGCGGCATTTTATTCAGAATTAAAAGTTTTTTACATGGAAGAAAAATTCGTTTAATTTTTTCGCATTCAATACTAGAATCATAGAAAAGTTCTTTGCGAAAAGAATCGGCAGTAGGACGGAATCGTTTTGACCACCGATTAGTTTTTTGCTAATAACTCATGCATCCTTCGACCGACTTCTTCGACTTAGAGCTCGATGGAAAGCTTATCTGTTCCTCTTTCAGATGGCATTAACATATTTTACGAAAAGTCGTAAGAAATAAAATTTTTTTGATCAAAACTAAAATATCCTCGAAATCATTGAAGAAGAAGTACCTTATCACACGAAAATATGCCTTATCTAATAAGAGACATTTAAATTTTTTTAATTGCATAAATGGGCGGCATTTTATTCAGAATTAAAAGTTTTTTACATGGAAGAAAAATTCGTTTAATTTTTTCCCATTCAATACTAGAATCATAGAAAAGTTCTTTGCGAAAAGAATCGGCAGTAGGACGGAATCGTTTTGACCACCGATTAGTTTTTTGCTAATAACTCATGCATCCTTCGACCGACTTCTTCGACTTAGAGCTCGATGGAAAGCTTATCTGTTCCTCTTTCAGATGGCATTAACATATTTTACGAAAAGTCGTAAGAAATAAAATTTTTTTGATCAAAACTAAAATATCCTCGAAATCATTGAAGAAGAAGTACCTTATCACACGAAAATATGCCTTATCTAATAAGAGACATTTAAATTTTTTTAATTGCATTTTATTCAGAATTAAAAGTTTTTTACATGGAAAAAAAATTCGTTTAATTTTCTCCCATTAAATACTAGAACTAAAGAAAAGTACTTTGGGAAAAGAATTGGCAGTAGGACTGAATCGTGTTGACCACCGATTTGTTTTTTGCTAATAACTCTTGCATCCTTCGACCGACTTCTTCGACTTAGAGCTCGATGGAAAGCTTATCTGTTCCTCTTTCAGATGGCATTAACATATTTTACGAAAAGTCGTAAGAAATAAAATTTTTTTGATCAAAACTAAAATATCCTCGAAATCATTGAAGAAGAAGTACCTTATCACACGAAAATATGCCTTATCTAATAAGAGACATTTAAATTTTTTTAATTGCATAAATGGGCGGCATTTTATTCAGAATTAAAAGTTTTTTACATGGAAGAAAAATTCGTTTAATTTTTTCGCATTCAATACTAGAATCATAGAAAAGTTCTTTGCGAAAAGAATCGGCAGTAGGACGGAATCGTTTTGACCACCGATTAGTTTTTTGCTAATAACTCATGCATCCTTCGACCGACTTCTTCGACTTAGAGCTCGATGGAAAGCTTATCTGTTCCTCTTTCAGATGGCATTAACATATTTTACGAAAAGTCGTAAGAAATAAAATTTTTTTGATCAAAACTAAAATATCCTCGAAATCATTGAAGAAGAAGTACCTTATCACACGAAAATATGCCTTATCTAATAAGAGACATTTAAATTTTTTTAATTGCATAAATGGGCGGCATTTTATTCAGAATTAAAAGTTTTTTACATGGAAGAAAAATTCGTTTAATTTTTTCCCATTCAATACTAGAATCATAGAAAAGTTCTTTGCGAAAAGAATCGGCAGTAGGACGGAATCGTTTTGACCACCGATTAGTTTTTTGCTAATAACTCATGCATCCTTCGACCGACTTCTTCGACTTAGAGCTCGATGGAAAGCTTATCTGTTCCTCTTTCAGATGGCATTAACATATTTTACGAAAAGTCGTAAGAAATAAAATTTTTTTGATCAAAACTAAAATATCCTCGAAATCATTGAAGAAGAAGTACCTTATCACACGAAAATATGCCTTATCTAATAAGAGACATTTAAATTTTTTTAATTGCATTTTATTCAGAATTAAAAGTTTTTTACATGGAAAAAAAATTCGTTTAATTTTCTCCCATTAAATACTAGAACTAAAGAAAAGTACTTTGGGAAAAGAATTGGCAGTAGGACTGAATCGTGTTGACCACCGATTTGTTTTTTGCTAATAACTCTTGCATGTATCCACCGATTTTTTCGACTAAGAGCTCAATGGAAAACTTATCTGTTTCGCTTTCAGATGGCATTAACATATTTTACGAAAAGTCATAAGAAATAACATCTTTTTTTTAAAATAATATATCCTCGAAATCATTGAAGAAGAAGTACCTTATAAGACGAAAATATCCCTTATCTAATAAAAGACATTTAAATTTTTTTAATTGCATAAATGGGTGGCATTTTATTCAGAATTAATAGTTTTTTAAATGGACAAAAAATTCGTTTAATTTTTTCCCATTAAATACTAGAATTATAGAAAAGTACTTTGCGAAAGAATCGGCAGTAGGACGGAAACGTGTTGACCACCGATAAGTTTTTTGCTAATAACTCTTGCATCCTTCGACCGACTTCTTCGACTAAGAGCTCGATGGAAAGCTTATCTGTTCCTCTTATAGATGGCATTAACATATTTTACGAAAAGTCATAAGAAACAACATTTTTTTGATCAAAACTAAAATATCCTCGAAATCATTGAAGAAGAAGTACCTTATCAGACGAAAATATGCCTTATCTAATAAGAGGCATTTAAATTTTTTTAATTGCATAAATGGGCGGCATTTTATTCAGAATTAAAAGTTTTTTACATGGAAAAAAAAGTCTTTTAATTTTTTTCTATTAAATACTGGAATTATAGAAAAGTACTTTGCGAAAAGAATCGGCAGTAGGACGGAATTGTGTTGACCACCGATTAGTTTTTTGATAATAACTCTTGCATGTATCCACCGACTTCTTTGACTAAGAGCTCGATGGAAAGCTTATCTATTCCTCTTTCAGATGGCATAAACATATTTCACGAAAAGTCATAAGAAATAAAATTTTTTTGAACAAAACTAAAATAACCTAGAAATCATTGAAGAAGAAGTACCTTATCAGACGAAAATATGCCTTATCTAATAAGAGACATTTAAATTTTTTTAATTGCATAAATGGGCGGCATTTTATTTAGAATTAAAAGTTTTTTACATGGACGAAAAATTCGCTTAATTTTTTCCCATTAAATACTAGAATCATAGAAAAGTTCTTTGCGAAAAGAATCGGCAGTAGGACGGAATCGTTTTGACCACCGATTAGTTTCTTGCTAATAACTCATGCATCCTTCGACCGACTTCTTCGACTTAGAGCTCGGAGTTTGTAACAGATCGAAATATTAATTTCCGACTATATAAAGTATATATATTCTTGATCAGGACGACAAGACGCGTTGATTTAGCCATGTCCGTCTGTCCGTCTGTCTGTCTGTCTGTCTGTCTGTCTGTCTGTATGTATGCAAACTAGTCCCTCAGTTTTGAAGCTATCGAGCTGAAACTTTGCACAGAGTCTTAGAATTTATTACGATGAATCATTCGTCGGAACCAGCATGATCGGATTATTGGAACAGGTAGCTCCCATACGAAAAGAAGAAGAAAAGTGAACAAAACTTGAATCGTTGTATGGAAAACTTTTTTGTTTTGTACAATAGAGTGCTGAAATTTTACACATAGTAGTTTTACATGGTCCGACTACATGCCTGAAAGTTTCATTGAGATTGGACATCTGGAACTGGTAGCTCCCATACAAAATGAAGAAGAGGAAGAGAAGCCATATTCACGTCGTTGTATGGAAAACTTTTTTGTTTCTTAACCAATTGACTTGAAATTTTAAAGTTATGTTCTTAGGGAGGAATGAAATCTATTTTGACCAAAAGTGGGCGTAACCACGCGTAGCCACGCCCACTTATAGCGAAAATTGACCCGTTGTATGGAAAACTTTTTTGTTTTTTAACCAATTGACTTGAAACTTTACAGTTATGTTCTTAAAGAGGAATGAAAACTATTTTGACCAAAAGTG
Source organism: Phortica okadai (assembly GCA_034638295.1). NCBI lineage: Eukaryota > Metazoa > Arthropoda > Insecta > Diptera > Drosophilidae > Phortica > Phortica okadai. The sequence continues at coordinate 23,071,992 of CM067851.1, read as the reverse complement.
GGCGTAGCCAGGCGTAGCCACGCCTACTTATAGCGAAAATTGACCCATTGTATATAAAACTTTTTTGTTTTTTAACCAATTGATTTGAAACTTTGCAGTTATGCTCTTAGGGAGGAATGAAAACTATTTTGATCAAAAGTGGGCGTGGCCACGCCCACTTATAGCTTAACTTGACCCTTTGTATGGAAAACTTTTTTGTTTTTTAACCAATTGACTTGAAACTTTGCAGTTATGCTCTTAGGGAGGAATGAAAACTATTTTGATCAAAAGTGGGCGTGGCCACGCCCACTTATAGCTTAACTTGACCCTTTGTATGGAAAACTTTTTTGTTTTTTAACCAATTGACTTGAAACTTTACACTTATGTTCTTAGGGAGGAATGAAAACTATTTTAACCAAAAGTGGGCGTAGCCACGCCTACTTATAGCGAAAATTGACCCGTTGTATGGAAAACTTTTTTGTTTTTTAACCAATTGACTTAAAACTTTACAGTTATGTTCCTAGAGAGGAATGAAAACTATTTTGACCAAAAGTGGGCGTAGCCACGCCTACTTATAGCAAAAATTGACCCGTTGTATGGAAAACTTTTTTGTTTTTTAACCAATTGACTTGAAACTTTACAGTTACGTTCTTAGGGAGGAATGAAAACTATTTTGATCAAAAGCGGGCGTAGCCACGCCCACTTATAGCGAAAATTGACCCGTTGTATGGAAAACTTTTTTGTTTCTTAACCAATTGACTTGAAACTTTGCAGTTATGCTCCTAGGGAGGAATGAAAACTATTTTGATCAAAAGTGGGCGTGGCCACGCCCACTTATAGCTTAACTTGACCCTTTGTATGGAAAACTTTTTTGTTTTTTAACCAATTGACTTGAAACTTTACAGTTATGTTCTTAGGGAGGAATGAAAACTATTTTAACCAAAAGTGGGCGTAGCCACGCCTACTTATAGCGAAAATTGACCCGTTGTATGGAAAACTTTTTTGTTTTTTAACCAGTTGCCTTGAAACTTTGCAGTTATGCTCTTAGGGAGGAATGAAAACTATTTTGATCAAAAGTAGGCGTGGTCACGCCCTTTTATAGCGAAAATTGACCCGTTGTATGGAAAACTTTTTTGTTTTTTAACCAATTGACTTGAAACTTTGCAGTTATGCTCTTAGGGAGGACTGAAAACTATTTTGAACAAAAGTGGGCGTAGCCACGCCCACTTATAGCAAAAATTGACCCGTTGTATGGAAAACTTTTTTGTTTTTTAACCAATTGACTTGAAACTTTGCAGTTATGCTCTTAGGGAGGAATGAAAACTATTTTGACCAAAAGTGGGCGTAGCCAGGCGTAGCCACGCCCACTTATAGCGAAAATTGACCCGTTGTATGGAAAACTTTTTTGTTTCTTAACCAATTGACTTGAAACTTTGCAGTTATGCTCTTAGGGAGGAATGAAAACTATTTTGATCAAAAGTGGGCGTAGCCACGCCCACTTATAGCAAAAATTAACCCGTTGTATGGAAAACTTTTCTGTTTTTTTAACCAATTGACTTGAAACTTTACAGTTATGTTCTTAGGGAGGAATGAAAACTATTTTGACCAAAAGTGGGCGTAGCCACGCCCACTTATAGCAAAAATTGACCCGTTGTATGGAAAACTTTTTTGTTTTTTAACCAATTGACTTGAAACTTTACAGTTATGTTCTTAGGGAGGCATGAAAACTATTTTGACCCAAAGTGAGCGTAGCCACGCCCACTTCTAGCGAAATTTGACCCGTTGTATGGACAACTTTTTTGTTTTTCAACCAATTGACTTGAAACTTTGCAGTTATGTTCTTAGGGAGGAATGAAAACTATTTTGACCAAAAGTGGGCGTGCCCACGCCCTTTTATAGCGAAATTTGACCCGTTGTATGGAAAACTTTTTTGTTTTTTAACCAATTGACTTGAAACTTTACAGTTATGTTCTTAGGGAGGAAAGAAAACAATGTTGACCAAAAGTGGGTGTGGCCACGCTCTTTTTTAGTGAAAATTGACCCGTTGTATGGAAAACTTTTTTGTTTTTTAACCAATTGACTTGAAACTTTACAGTTAAGTTCTTAGGGAGGCATGAAAACTATTTTGACCCAAAGTGAGCGTAGCCACGCCCACTTATCGCAAAACTTGAACCGCTGTATGGAAAACTTTTTTGTTTTTTAACCAATTGACTTGAAACCTTACAGTTATGTTGTTAGGGAGGCATGAAAACTATTTTGATCAAAAGTAGGCGTGGTCACGCCCTTTTATAGCGAAAATTGACCCGTTGTATGGAAAACTTTTTTGTTTTTTAACCAATTGACTTGAAACTTTACAGTTATGTTCTTAGGGAGGAATGAAAACTATTTTGACCAAAAGTGGGCGTAGCCACGCCTACTTATAGCAAAAATTGACCCGTTGTATGGAAAACTTTTTTGTTTTTTAACCAATTGACTTGAAACTTTACAGTTATGTTCTTAGGGAGGCATGAAAACTATTTTGACCCAAAGTGAGCGTAGCCACGCCCACTTATCGCAAAACTTGAACCGCTGTATGGAAAACTTTTTTGTTTTTTAACCAATTGACTTGAAACTTTGCAGTTATGTTCTTAGGGAGGAATGAAAACTATTTTGACCAAAAGTGGGCGTGCCCACGCCCTTTTATAGCGAAATTTGACCCGTTGTATGGAAAACTTTTTTGTTTTTTAACCAATTGACTTGAAACTTTACAGTTATGTTCTTAGGGAGGAATAAAAACTATTTTGACCAAATGTGGGCATGGCTACGCCCACTTAACGCAAAACTTGAACCGTTGTATGGAAAAATTTTTTGTTTTTTAACGAATTGACTTGAAACATTACAGTTATGTTGTTAGGGATGCATGAAAACTATTCAGTTAGTTTTTTTTATAGTGACACAAAGTGAAAAGTATTATAGCTTCAGCCTTGCTGAAGATAGCGTCCTTACTGGTTTTAATTGCATTTTATTCAGAATTAAAAGTTTTTTACATGGAAAAAAAATTCGTTTAATTTTCTCCTATTAAATACTAGAACTAAAGAAAAGTACTTTGGGAAAAGAATTGGCAGTAGGACGGAATCGTTTTGACCACCGATTTGTTTTTTGCTAATAACTCTTGCATGTATCCACCGATTTTTTCGACTAAGAGCTCAATGGAAAACTTATCTGTTTCGCTTTCAGATGGCATTAACATATTTTACGAAAAGTCATAAGAAATAACATCTTTTTTATAAAAACTAATATATCCTCGAAATCATTGAAGAAGAAGTACCTTATCACACGAAAATACGCCTTATCTAATAAGATACATTTAAATTTTTTTAATTGCATAAATGGGTGGCATTTTATTCAGAATTAATAGTTTTTTACATGGACAAAAAATTCGTTTAATTTTTTCCCATTAAATACTAGAATTATAGAAAAGTACTTTGCGAAAGAATCGGCAGTAGAACGGAAACGTGTTGACCACCGATAAGTTTTTTGCTAATAACTCTTGCATCCTTCGACCGACTTCTTCGACTAAGAGCTCGATGGAAAGCTTATCTGTTCCTCTTATAGATGGCATTAACATATTTTACGAAAAGTCGTAAGAAATAAAATTTTTTTGATCAAAACTAAAATATCCTCGAAATCATTGAAGAAGAAGTACCTTATCAGACGAAAATATGCCTTATCTAATAAGAGGCATTTAAATTTTTTTAATTGCATAAATGGGCGGCATTTTATTCAGAATTAAATGTTTTTTATATGGAAAAAAAAGTCTTTTAATTTTTTTCTATTAAATACTGGAATTATAGAAAAGTACTTTGCGAAAAGAATCGGCAGTAGGACGGAATTGTGTTGACCACCGATTAGTTTTTTGATAATAACTCTTGCATGTATCCACCGACTTCTTTGACTAAGAGCTCGATGGAAAGCTTATCTATTCCTCTTTCAGATGGCATAAACATATTTCACGAAAAGTCATAAGAAATAAAATTTTTTTGATCAAAACTAAAATATCCTAGAAATCATTGAAGAAGAAGTACCTTATCAGACGAAAATATGCCTTATCTAATAAGAGACATTTAAATTTTTTTAATTGCATAAATGGGCGGCATTTTATTCAGAATTAAAAGTTTTTTACATGGAAAAAAAATTCGTTTAATTTTTTCCCATTAAATACTAGAATTATAGAAAAGTACTTTGCGAAAAGAATCGGCAGTAGGACGGAATCGTTTTGACCACCGATTTGTTTTTTCTAATAACTCTTGCATGTATCCACCGATTTTTTCGACTAAGAGCTCAATGGAAAACTTATCTGTTTCGCTTTCAGATGGCATTAACATATTTTACGAAAAGTCATAAGAAATAACATCTTTTTTATAAAAACTAATATATCCTCGAAATCATTGAAGAAGAAGTACCTTATCACACGAAAATACGCCTTATCTCATAAGATACATTTAAATTTTTTTAATTGCATTTTATTCAGAATTAAAAGTTATTTACATGGAAAAAAAATTCGTTTAATTTTCTCCTATTAAATACTAGAACTAAAGAAAAGTACTTTGGGAAAAGAATTGGCAGTAGGACGGAATCGTGTTGACCACCGATCTGTTTTTGGCTAATAACTCTTGCATGTATCCAACGATTTTTTGGACTAAGAAATCAATGGAAAGCTTATCTGTTTCTCTTTCAGATGGCAATAACATATTTTACGAAAAGCCGTAAGAAATAAAATATTTTTGATCAAAACTAAAATATCCTCGAAATCATTGAAGAAGAAGTACCTTATAAGACGAAAATATCCTTATCTAATAAGAGACATTTACATTTTTTTAATTGCATTTTATTCAGAATTAAGAGTTTTTTACATGGAAAAAAAATTCGTTTAATTTTCTCCCATTAAATACTAGAACTAAAGAAAAGTACTTTGGGAAAAGAATTGGCAGTAGGACTGAATCGTGTTGACCACCGATTTGTTTTTTGCTAATAACTCTTGTATGTATCCACCGATTTTTTCGACTAAGAGCTCAATGGAAAATTTATCTGTTTCGCTTTCAGATGGCATTAACATATTTTACGAAAAGTCGTAAGAAATAACATCTTTTTTATAAAAACTAATATATCCTCGAAATCACTGAAGAAGAAGTACCTTATAAGACGAAAATATCCTTATCTAATAAGAGACATTTACATTTTTTTAATAGCATAATGGATGGCATTTAATTTGGAATTTATATTTATTTACGTGGACAAAAAATTCGTTTTTTTTTTTTCTATTAAATACTAAATTTATAGAAAAGTAAAGAAAAAAAATTCGTTTAATTTTTTCCCATTAAATACTAGAATTATAGAAAAGTACTTTGGGAAAAGAATCGGCAGTAGGACGGAATCGTCTTGACCACCGATTACTTTTTGCTAATAACTCTTGCTTCCTTCGAACGACTTTATCGACTAAGAGCTCGATGGAAAGCTTATCTGTTCCTCTTTCAGATGGCATAAACATATTTTACGAAAAGTCGTAAGAAATAACATCTTTTTTATAAAAACTAATATATCCTCGAAATCACTGAAGAAGAAGTACCTTATAAGACGAAAATATCCTTATCTAATAAGAGACATTTACATTTTTTTAATAGCATAATGGATGGCATTTAATTTGGAATTTATATTTATTTACGTGGACAAAAAATTCGTTTTTTTTTTTTCTATTAAATACTAAATTTATAGAAAAGTAAAGAAAAAAAATTCGTTTAATTTTTTCCCATTAAATACTAGAATTATAGAAAAGTACTTTACGAAAAGAATCGGCAATACCACGGAATCCTGTTGACCACCGATTTGTTTTTTGCTAATAACTCTTGCTTCCTTCGAACGACTTTATCGACTAAGAGCTCGATGGAAAGCTTATCTGTTCCTCTTTCAGATGGCATAAACATATTTTACGAAAAGTCAAGAGAAATAAAATTTGTTTGATCAAAACTAAAATATCCTCGAAATCATTGAAAAAGAAGTACCTTATGAGACGAAAATATGCCTTATCTAATAAGAGACATTTAAATTTTTTTAATTGCTTAAATGAGCGGCATTTTATTCAGAATTGATAGTTTTTTAAATGGACAAAAAATTCGTAAAATTTTTTTCTATTAAATACTAGATTTATAGAAAAGTACTTTGCGAAAAGAATCGGCAATAGGACGGAATCGTGTTGACCACCGATTTGTTTTTTGCTAATAACTCTTGCATGTATCCACCGATTTTTTCGACTAAGAGCTCAATGGAAAGCTTATCTGTTTCGCTTTCAGATGGCATTAACATATTTTACGAAAAGTCTTAAGAAATAAAATCTTTTTTATAAAAACTAAAATATCCTCGAAATCATTGAAGAAGAAGTACCTTATCAGACGAAAATATGCCTTACCTAATAAGAGACATTTAAATTTTTTTAATTGCATAATGGATGGCATTTAATTCGGAATTTATATTTATTTACGTGGACAAAAAATTCGTTTATTTTTTTTCTATTAAATACTTGATTTATAGAAAAGTAAGGAAAAAAAATTCGTTTAATTTTTTCCCATTAAATACTAGAATTATACAAAAGTACTTTGCGAAAAGAATCGGCAGTAGGACGGAGTCGTCTTGACCACCGATTAGTTTTTGTTAATAACACTTGCTTCCTTCGAACGACCTTTTCGACTAAGAGCTCGATGGAAAGCTTATCTGTTCCTCTTTCAGATGGCATTAACATATTTTACGAAAAGTCGTAAGAAATAAAATTTTTTTGATCAAAACTAAAATATCCTCGAAATCATTGCAGAAGAAGTACCTTATCAGACGAAAATATGCATTATCTAATAAGAGACATTTAAATTTTTATACTTTTCACTTATGTGAAATAGTATATTAACTTTGTCACGGAGTTTGTAACAGATCGAAATATTAATTTCCGACTATATAAAGTATATATATTCTTGATCAGGACGACAAGACGAGTTGATTTAGCCATGTCCGTCTGTCCGTCTGTCTGTCTGTCTGTCGGTCTGTCTGTCTGTCTGTCTGTCTGTATGTATGCAAACTAGTCCCTCAGTTTTGAAGCTATCGAGCTGAAACTTTGCACAGAGTCTTAGAATTTATTACGATGAATCATTCGTCGGAACCAGCATGATCGGATTATTGGAACAGGTAGCTCCCATACGAAAAGAAGAAGAAAAGTGAACAAAACTTGAATCGTTGTATGGAAAACTTTTTTGTTTTGTACAATAGAGTGCTGAAATTTTAAACATAGTTGTTTTACATGGTCCGACTACATGCCTGAAAGTTTCATTGAGATTGGACATCTGGAACTGGTAGCTCCCATACAAAATGAAGAAGAGGAAGAGAAGCCATATTCACGTCGTTGTATGGAAAACTTTTTTGTTTCTTAACCAATTGACTTGAAATTTTAAAGTTATGTTCTTAGGGAGGAATGAAAACTATTTTGACCAAAAGTGGGCGTAACCACGCGTAGCCACGCCCACTTATAGCGAAAATTTACCCGTTGTATGGAAAACTTTTTTGTTTTTTAACCAATTGACTTGAAACTTTGCAGTTATGCTCTTAGGGAGGAATGAAAACTATTTTGATCAAAAGTGGGCGTGGCCACGCCCACTTACAGCTTAACTTGACCATTTGTATGGAAAACTTTCTTGTTTTTTAACCAATTGACTTGAAACTTTACAGTTATGTTCTTAGGGAGGAATGAAAACTATTTTGACCAAAAGTGGGCGTAACCACGCGTAGCCACGCCCACTTATAGCGAAAATTGACCCTTTGTATGGAAAACTTTTTTGTTTTTTAACCAATTGACTTGAAATTTTACAGTTATAATCTTAGAGAGGAATGAAAACTATTTTGACCAAAAGTGGGCGTAGCCACGCCCACTTATAGCGAAAATTTACCCGTTGTATGGAAAACTTTTCTGTTTTTTAACCAATTGACTTGAAACTTTGCAGTTATGCTCTTAGGGAGGAATGAAAACTATTTTGATCAAAAGTGGGCGTGGCCACGCCCACTTATAGCTTAACTTGACACTTTGTATGGAAAACTTTCTTGTTTTTTAACCAATTGACTTGAAACTTTACAGTTATGTTCTTAGGGAGGAATGAAAACTATTTTGACTAAAAGTGGGCGTAGCCACGCCCACTTATAGCGAAAATTGACACTTTGTATGGAAAACTTTTTTGTTTTTTAACCAATTGACTTGAAACTTTACAGTTATGTTCTTAGGGAGGAATGAAAACTATTTTGACCAAAAGTGGGCGTAACCACGCGTAGCCACGCCCACTTATAGCGAAAATTGACCCTTTGTATGGAAAACTTTTTTGTTTTTTAACCAATTGACTTGAAACTTTACAGTTATGTTCTTAGAGAGGAATGAAAACTATTTTGACCAAAAGTGGGCGTAGCCACGCCCACTTATAGCGAAAATTTATCCGTTGTATGGAAAACTTTTTTGTTTTTTAACCAATTGACTTGAAACTTTGCAGTTGTGCTCTTAGGGAGGAATAAAAACTATTTTGACCAAATGTGGGCATGGCTACGCCCACTTATCGCAAAACTTGAACCGTTGTATGGAAAACTTTTTTGTTTTTAACCAATTGACTTGAAACATTACAGTTATGTTCTTAGGAAGGAATCAAAACTATTTTGACCAAAAGTGGGCGTGGCCACGCCCTTTTATAGCAAAAATTGACCCGTTGTATGGAAAACTTTTTTGCTTTTTAACCAACTGACTTGAAACTTTACAGTTATGTTCTTAGGAAGGAATCAAAACTATTTTGACCAAAAGTGGGCGTGGCCACGCCCTTTTATAGCGAAAATTGACCCGTTGTATGGAAAACTTTTTTGCTTTTTAACCAACTGACTTGAAACTTTACAGGATTGTTGTTAGGGTGGAATGAAAACAGTTTTGACCAAAAGTGGGCGTGGCCACGCCCTTTAATAGCGAAAATTGACCCGTTGTATGGAAAACTTTTTTGTTTTTTAACCAATTGACTTGAAACTTTGCAGTTATGCTCTTAGGGAGGAATGAAAACTATTTTGATCAAAAGTGGGCATGGCCACACCCACTTATAGCTTAACTTGACCCTTTGTATGGAAAACTTTTTGGTTTTTTAATCAATTGACTTGAAACTTTACAGTTATGTTCTTAGGGAGGAATGAAAACTATTTTAACCAAAAGTGGGCGTAGCCACGCCTACTTATAGCGAAAATTGACACGTTGTATGGAAAACTTTTTTGTTTTTTAACCAGTTGACTTGAATCTTTGCAGTTATGCTCTTAGGGAGGAATGAAATCTATTTTGATCAAAAGTGGGCATGGCCACGCCCACTTATAGCTTAACTTGACCCTTTGTATGGAAAACTTTTTTGTTTTTTAACCAATTGACTTGAAACTTTACAGTTATGTTCTTAGGGAGGAATGAAAACTATTTTAACCAAAAGTGGGCGTAGCCACGCCTACTTATAGCGAAAATTGACCCGTTGTTTGGAAAACTTTTTTGTTTTTTAACCAATTGACTTGAAACTTTGCAGTTATGCTCTTAGGGAGGCAAGAAAACTATTTTGATCAAAAGTGGGCATGGCCACGCTCACTTATAGCTTAACTTGACCCTTTGTATGGAAAAATTTTTGTTTTTTAACCAATTGACTTGAAACTTTACAGTTATGTTCTTAGGGAGGAATGAAAACTATTTTGACCAAATGTGGGCATGGCTACGCCCACTTATCGCAAAACTTGAACCGTTGTATGGAAAAATTTTTTGTTTTTTAACGAATTGACTTGAAACATTACAGTTGTGTTGTTAAGGAGGCATGAAAACTATTCATTTAGTTTTTTTTATAGTGACACAAAGTGAAAAGTATTATAGCTTCAGCCTTGCTGAAGATAGCGTCCTTACTGGTTTTAATTGCATTTCATTTAGAATTAACAGTTTTTTACATGGAAAAAAAATTCGTTTAATTTTTTCCCATTAAATACTAGAATTATAGAAAAGTACTTTGCGAAAAGAATCGGCAGTAGGACGGAGTCGTCTTGACCACCGATTGGTTTTTTGCTAATAACTCTTGCATGTATCCACCGATTTTTTCGACTAAGAGCTCGATGGAAAGCTTATCTGTTCCTCTTTCAGATGGCATAAACTTATTTTACGAAAAGTCGTAAGAAATAAAATTTTTTTGATCAAAACTAAAATATCCTCGAAATCATTGCAGAAGAAGTACCTTATCAGACGAAAATATGCATTATCTAATAAGAGACATTTAAATTTTTTTAATTGCATTTCATTCAGAATTAAAAGTTTTTTACATGGAAAAAAAAATTCGTTTAATTTTTTCCCATTAAATACTAGAATTATAGAAAAGTACTTTGGGAAAAGAATCGGCAGTAGGACGGATTTGTCTTGACCACCGATTAGTTTTTGCTAATAACTCTTGCTTCCTTCGAACGTTTTCTTCGACTAAGAGCTCGATGGAAAGCTTATCTGTTCCTCTTTCAGATGGCATAAACATATTTTACGAAAAGTCATAAGAAACAAAATTTTTTTGATCAAAACTAAAATATCCTCGAAATCATTGAAGAAGAAGTACCTTATCAGACGAAAATATGCCTTATCTAATAAGAGACATTTAAATTTTTTTAATTGCATTTTATTCAGAATTAAAAGTTTTTTACATGGACAAAAATTTCGTTAAATTTTTATTCTATTAAATACTAGATTTATAGAAAAGTACTTTACGAAAAGAATCGGCAATACCACGGAATCGTGTTGACCACCGATTTGTTTTTTGCTAATAACTCTTGCTTCCTTCGAACGACTTTATCGACTAAGAGCTCGATGGAAAGCTTATCTGTTCCTCTTTCAGATGGCATAAACATATTTTACGAAAAGTCAAGAGAAATAAAATTTGTTTGATCAAAACTAAAATATCCTCGAAATCATTGAAAAAGAAGTACCTTATCACACGAAAATATGCCTTATCTAATAAGAGACATTTAAATTTTTTTAATTGCTTAAATGGGCGGCATTTTATTCAGAATTGATAGTTTTTTAAATGGACAAAAAATTCGTAAAATTTTTTTCTATTAAATACTAGATTTATAGAAAAGTACTTTGCGAAAAAAATCGGCAATAGGACGGAATCGTGTTGACCACCGATTTGTTTTTTGCTAATAACTCTTGCATGTATCCACCGATTTTTTCGACTAAGAGCTCAATGGAAAGCTTATCTGTTTCGCTTCCAGATGGCATTAACATATTTTACGAAAAGTCTTAAGAAATAAAATCTTTTTTATAAAAACTAAAATATCCTCGAAATCATTGAAGAAGAAGTACCTTATCAGACGAAAATATGCCTTACCTAATAAGAGACATTTAAATTTTTTTAATTGCATAATGGATGGCATTTAATTCGGAATTTATATTTATTTACGTGGACAAAAAATTCGTTTATTTTTTTTCTATTAAATACTTGATTTATAGAAAAGTAAGGAAAAAAAATTCGTTTAATTTTTTCCCATTAAATACTAGAATTATACAAAAGTACTTTGCGAAAAGAATCGGCAGTAGGACGGAGTCGTCTTGACCACCGATTAGTTTTTGTTAATAACACTTGCTTCCTTCGAACGACCTTTTCGACTAAGAGCTCGATGGAAAGCTTATCTGTTCCTCTTTCAGATGGCATTAACATATTTTACGAAAAGTCGTAAGAAATAAAATTTTTTTGATCAAAACTAAAATATCCTCGAAATCATTGCAGAAGAAGTACCTTATCAGACGAAAATATGCCATATCTAATAAGAGACATTTAAATTTTTATACTTTTCACTTATGTGAAATAGTATATTAACTTTGTCACGGAGTTTGTAACAGATCGAAATATTAATTTCCGACTATATAAAGTATATATATTCTTGATCAGGACGACAAGACGAGTTGATTTAGCCATGTCCGTCTGTCCGTCTGTCCGTCTGTCTGTCTGTCTGTCGGTCTGTCTGTCTGTCTGTCTGTCTGTATGTATGCAAACTAGTCCCTCAGTTTTGAAGCTATCGAGCTGAAACTTTGCACAGAGTCTTAGAATTTATTACGATGAATCATTCGTCGGAACCAGCATGATCGGATTATTGGAACAGGTAGCTCCCATACGAAAAGAAGAAGAAAAGTGAACAAAACTTGAATCGTTGTATGGAAAACTTTTTTGTTTTGTACAATAGAGTGCTGAAATTTTAAACATAGTTGTTTTACATGGTCCGACTACATGCCTGAAAGTTTCATTGAGATTGGACATCTGGAACTGGTAGCTCCCATACAAAATGAAGAAGAGGAAGAGAAGCCATATTCACGTCGTTGTATGGAAAACTTTTTTGTTTCTTAACCAATTGACTTGAAATTTTAAAGTTATGTTCTTAGGGAGGAATGAAAACTATTTTGACCAAAAGTGGGCGTAACCACGCGTAGCCACGCCCACTTATAGCGAAAATTTACCCGTTGTATGGAAAACTTTTTTGTTTTTTAACCAATTGACTTGAAACTTTGCAGTTATGCTCTTAGGGAGGAATGAAAACTATTTTGATCAAAAGTGGGCGTGGCCACGCCCACTTACAGCTTAACTTGACCATTTGTATGGAAAACTTTCTTGTTTTTTAACCAATTGACTTGAAACTTTACAGTTATGTTCTTAGGGAGGAATGAAAACTATTTTGACCAAAAGTGGGCGTAACCACGCGTAGCCACGCCCACTTATAGCGAAAATTGACCCTTTGTATGGAAAACTTTTTTGTTTTTTAACCAATTGACTTGAAATTTTACAGTTATGTTCTTAGAGAGGAATGAAAACTATTTTGACCAAAAGTGGGCGTAGCCACGCCCACTTATAGCAAAAATTTACCCGTTGTATGGAAAACTTTTCTGTTTTTTAACCAATTGACTTGAAACTTTGCAGTTATGCTCTTAGGGAGGAATGAAAACTATTTTGATCAAAAGTGGGCGTGGCCACGCCCACTTATAGCTTAACTTGACCCTTTGTATGGAAAACTTTCTTGTTTTTTAACCAATTGACTTGAAACTTTACAGTTATGATCTTAGGGAGGAATGAAAACTATTTTGACTAAAAGTGGGCGTAGCCACGCCCACTTATAGCGAAAATTGACACTTTGTATGGAAAACTTTTTTGTTTTTTAACCAATTGACTTGAAACTTTACAGTTATGTTCTTAGGGAGGAATGAAAACTATTTTGACCAAAAGTGGGCGTAACCACGCGTAGCCACGCCCACTTATAGCGAAAATTGACCCTTTGTATGGAAAACTTTTTTGTTTTTTAACCAATTGACTTGAAACTTTACAGTTATGTTCTTAGAGAGGAATGAAAACTATTTTGACCAAAAGTGGGCGTAGCCACGCCCACTTATAGCGAAAATTTATCCGTTGTATGGAAAACTTTTTTGTTTTTTAACCAATTGACTTGAAACTTTGCAGTTGTGCTCTTAGGGAGGAATAAAAACTATTTTGACCAAATGTGGGCATGGCTACGCCCACTTATCGCAAAACTTGAACCGTTGTATGGAAAACTTTTTTGTTTTTAACCAATTGACTTGAAACATTACAGTTATGTTCTTAGGAAGGAATCAAAACTATTTTGACCAAAAGTGGGCGTGGCCACGCCCTTTTATAGCAAAAATTGACCCGTTGTATGGAAAACTTTTTTGCTTTTTAACCAACTGACTTGAAACTTTACAGTTATGTTCTTAGGAAGGAATCAAAACTATTTTGACCAAAAGTGGGCGTGGCCACGCCCTTTTATAGCGAAAATTGACCCGTTGTATGGAAAACTTTTTTGCTTTTTAACCAACTGACTTGAAACTTTACAGGATTGTTGTTAGGGTGGAATGAAAACAGTTTTGACCAAAAGTGGGCGTGGCCACGCCCTTTAATAGCGAAAATTGACCCGTTGTATGGAAAACTTTTTTGTTTTTTAACCAATTGACTTGAAACTTTGCAGTTATGCTCTTAGGGAGGAATGAAAACTATTTTGATCAAAAGTGGGCATGGCCACACCCACTTATAGCTTAACTTGACCCTTTGTATGGAAAACTTTTTGGTTTTTTAATCAATTGACTTGAAACTTTACAGTTATGTTCTTAGGGAGGAATGAAAACTATTTTAACCAAAAGTGGGCGTAGCCACGCCTACTTATAGCGAAAATTGACACGTTGTATGGAAAACTTTTTTGTTTTTTAACCAGTTGACTTGAATCTTTGCAGTTATGCTCTTAGGGAGGAATGAAATCTATTTTGATCAAAAGTGGGCATGGCCACGCCCACTTATAGCTTAACTTGACCCTTTGTATGGAAAACTTTTTTGTTTTTTAACCAATTGACTTGAAACTTTACAGTTATGTTCTTAGGGAGGAATGAAAACTATTTTAACCAAAAGTGGGCGTAGCCACGCCTACTTATAGCGAAAATTGACCCGTTGTTTGGAAAACTTTTTTGTTTTTTAACAAATTGACTTGAAACATTACAGTTGTGTTGTTAAGGAGGCATGAAAACTATTCATTTAGTTTTTTTTATAGTGACACAAAGTGAAAAGTATTATAGCTTCAGCCTTGCTGAAGATAGCGTCCTTACTGGTTTTAATTGCATTTCATTTAGAATTAACAGTTTTTTACATGGAAAAAAAATTCGTTTAATTTTTTCCCATTAAATACTAGAATTATAGAAAAGTACTTTGCGAAAAGAATCGGCAGTAGGACGGAGTCGTCTTGACCACCGATTGGTTTTTTGCTAATAACTCTTGCATGTATCCACCGATTTTTTCGACTAAGAGCTCGATGGAAAGCTTATCTGTTCCTCTTTCAGATGGCATAAACTTATTTTACGAAAAGTCGTAAGAAATAAAACTTTTTTGATCAAAACTAAAATATCCTCGAAATCATTGCAGAAGAAGTACCTTATCAGACGAAAATATGCATTATCTAATAAGAGACATTTAAAATTTTTTAATTGCATTTCATTCAGAATTAAAAGTTTTTTACATGGAAAAAAAAATTCGTTTAATTTTTTCCCATTAAATACTAGAATTATAGAAAAGTACTTTGGGAAAAGAATCGGCAGTAAGACGGATTTGTCTTGACCACCGATTAGTTTTTGCTAATAACTCTTGCTTCCTTCGAACGACCTTTTCGACTAAGAGCTCGATGGAAAGCTTATCTGTTCCTCTTTCAGATGGCATTAACATATTTTACGAAAAGTCGTAAAAAATAAAATTTTTTTGATCAAAACTAAAATATCCTCGAAATCATTGCAGAAGAAGTACCTTATCAGACGAAAATATGCCATATCTAATAAAAGACATTTAAATTTTATTAATTGCATAAATGGGCGGCATTTTATTCAGAATTAAAAGTTTGTTACAAAGAAAAAAAATTCGTTTAATTGTTTCCCATTAAATACTAGAATTATAGAAAAGTACTTTGCGAAAAGAATCGGCAGTAGGACGGAATCGTGTTGACCACCGATTAGTTTTTTGCTGATAACTCTTGCATCCTTCAAACGTTTTCTTCGACTAAGAGCTCGATGGAAAGCTTATCTGTTCCTCTTTCAGATGGCATAAACATATTTTACGAAAAGTCATAAGAAACAAAATTTTTTTGATCAAAACTAAAATATCCTCGAAATCATTGAAGAAGAAGAACCTTATCAGACGAAAATATGCCTTATCTAATAAGAGACAAAAATTTTTTTAATTGCACAAATGGGCGGCATTTTATTCAGAATTAAAAGTTGTTTACATGGACAAAAAATTCGTTCAATTTTTTTATTAAATACTAGATTTATAGAAACGTACTTTGCGAAAAGAATCGACAGGAATCGTGTTGACCACCGATTAGTTTTTTGCTAATAACTCTTGCATCCTTCGACCGTCTTCTTCGACTAAGAGCTCGATGGAAAGCTTATCTGTTCCTCTTTCAGATGGCATTAACATATGTTACGAAAAGTCGTAGGAAATAAAATTTTTTTGATCAAAACTAAAGTATCCTCGAAATCATTGAAGAAGAAGTACCTTATCAGACGAAAAAATGCCTTATCTAATAAGAGGCATTTAAATTCTTTTAATTGCATAAATGGGCGGCATTTTATTCAGAATTAAAAGTTTTTTACATGAAAAAAAAATTCGTTTAAATTTTTCCCATTAAATACTAAAATCATAGAACCACCGATTAGTTTTTTGCTAATAACTCATGCATCCTTCGACCGACTTCTTCGATTTAGAGCTCGATGGAAAGCTTATCTGTTCCTCTTTCAGAAAATATCCTCGAAATCATTGAAGAAGAAGTACCTTATCAGACTAAAATATGCCTTATCTAATAAGAGACATTTAAATTTTTATACTTTTCACTTATGTGAAATAGTATATTAACTTTGTCACGGAGTTTGTAACAGATCGAAATATTAATTTCCGACTGTATAAAGTATATATATTCTTGATCAGGACGACAAGACGAGTTGATTTAGCCATATCCGTCTGTCCGTCTGTCTGTCTGTCTGTCTGTCTGTATGTATGCAAACTAGTCCCTCAGTTTTGAAGCTATCGAGCTGAAACTTTGCACAGAGTCTTAGAATATATTACGATGAATCATTCGTCGGAACCAGCATGATCGGATTATTGGAACAGGTAGCTCCCATACGAAAAGAAGAAGAAAAGTGAACTAAACTTGAATCGTTGCATACAAAACTTTTTTGTTTTGTACAATAGAGTGCTGAAATTTTAAACATAGTAGTTTTACATGGTCCGACTACATGCCTGAAAGTTTCATTGAGATTGGACATCTGGAACTGGTAGCTCCCATACAAAATGAAGAAGAGGAAGAGAAGCCATATTCACGTCGTTGTATGGAAAACTTTTTTGTTTTGTAACCAATTGACTTGAAACTTTACAGGATTGTTCTTAGGGTGGAATGAAAAAGTTTTGACCAAAAGTGGGCGTGGCCACTCCCTTTTATAGCGAAAATTGACCCGTTGTATGGAAAACTTTTTTGTTGCTTAACTAATTGACTTGAAACTTTGCAGTTATGTTCTTAGAGAGGAATGAAAACTATTTTGACCAGAAGTGGGCGTAGCCAGGCGTAGCCACGCCCACTTATATCGAAAATTTACCCGTTGTATGGAAAACTTTTTTGTTTTTTAACCAATTGACTTGAAACTTTACAGTTATGTTCTTAGAGAGGAATGAAAACTATTTAGACCAAAAGTGGGCGTAGCTACGCCCACTTATAGCGAAAATTGACCCGTTGCATGGAAAACTTTTTTTTTTTTGAACCAACTGACTTGAAACTTTACAGGATTGTTCTTAGGGAGGAATGAAAACTATTTTGATCAAAAGTGGGCATAGCTACGCACACTTATCGCAAAACCTGAACCGTTGTATAGAAAACTTTTTTGTTTTTTAACGAATTGACTTGAAACATTACAGTTATGTTGTTAGGGAGGCATGAAAACTGTTCACTTAGTTTTTTTTGTAGTGACACAAAGTGAAAAGTATTATAGCTTCAGCCTTGCTGAAGATAGCGTCCTTACTGGTTTTAATTGCATTTTATTCAGAATTAAAAGTTTTTTACATGGACAAAAAATTCTTTAAATTGTTTTCTATTCAATACTAGATTTATAGAAAAGTACTTTGCGAAAAGAATCGGCAATAGGACGGAATCGTGTTGATCACCGATTTGTTTTTTGCTAATAACTCATGCATCCTTCGACCGACTTCTTCGACTTGGAGCTCGAGGGAACGCTTATCTGTTCCTCTTTCAGATGGCATTAACATATTTTACGAAAAGTCATAAGAAATAAAATTTGTTTGATCAAAACTAAAATATCCTCGAAATCATTGAAAAAAAAGTTTCTTATGAGACGAAATTATGCCTTATCTAATAAAAGACATTTAAATTTTTAACTGCTTAAAAGGGTGGAATTTTATTCAGAATTAATAGTTTTTTACATGGATAAAAAATTCGTTTAATTTTTTTCTATTAAATACTAGATTTTTAAAAAAGTACTTTGCGAAAAGAATCGGCAGTAGGACGGAATCGTGTTGACCACTGATTAGTTTTTGCTAATAACTCTTGCATGTATCCAACGATTTTTTCGACTAAGAGCTCGATGGAACGCTTATCTGTTCCTCTTTCAGATGGCATAAACATATTTTACGAAAAGTCATAAGAAATAAAATTTGTTTGCTCAAAACTAAAATATCCTCGAAATCATTGAAAAAGAAGTACCTTATCAGACGAAAATATGCCTTAACTAATAAGAGACATTTAAATTTTTTTAATTGCATTTTCTTCAGAATTAAAAGTCTTCTACATGGACAAAATTTCGTTAAATTTTTTTCCATTAAATACTAGAATTATAGAAAAGTACTTTGGGAAAAGAATCGGCAGTAGGACGGATTTGTCTTGACCACCGATCTGTTTTTTGCTAATAACTCTTGCATGTATCCAACGATTTTTTCGTTTAAGAGCTCAATGGAAACCTTATCTGTTCCTCTTTCAGATAGCATTAACATATTTTTCGAAAAGTCGTAAGAAATAAAATTTTTTTGATCAAAACTAAAATATACTCGAAATCATTGAAGAAGTAGTACCTTATAAGACGAAAATATCCTTATCTAACAAGAGACATTTACATTTTTTTAATTGCATAAATGGGCGGCATTTTATTCAGAATTAATAGTTTTTTACATGGACAAAAATTTAGTTAAATTTTTTTCTATTAAATACTAGATTTATAGAACAGTACTTTGCGAAAAGAATCGGCAATAGGACGGAATCGTGTTGACCACCAATTTGTTTTTTTGCTAATAACTCTTGCATGTATCCACCGATTTTTTCAACTAGGGGCTCAATGGAAAGCTGTTTCGCTTTCAGATGGCATTAACATATTTTACGAAAAGTCATAAGAAATAAAATCTTTTTTATAAAAACTAAAATATCCTCGAAATTATTGAAGAAGAAGTACCTTATCAGACGAAAATATGCCTTACCTAATAAGAGACATTTAAATTTTTTTAATTGCATAATGGATTGCATTTTATTCGGAATTTATATTTATTTACGTGGACAAAAAATTCGTTTATTTTTTTTCTATTAAATACTAGATTTATAGAAAAGTAAGGAAAAAAAATTCATTTAATTTTTTCCCATTAAATACTAGAATTATAGAAAGGTACTTTGGGAAAAGAATCGGCAGTAGGTCGGAATCGTGTTGACCACCGATCAGTTTTTTGCTAACAACTCTTGCATGTATCCAACGATTTTTTCGACTAAGAGCTCAATGGAAACCTTATCTGTTCCTCTTTCAGATGGCATAAACATATTTTACGAAAAGTAAGAAATAAAATTTTTTTCATCAAAACTAAAATATCCTCGAAATCGTTGAAGAAGAAGTACCTTATAAGACGAAAATATGCCTTATTTAATAAGAGACATGTAAATTTTTTTTAATTGCATTTTATTCAGAATTAAAAGTTTTTTACATGGAAAAAAATTCGTTTAATTTTTTCCCATTAAATACTAGAATTATAGAAAAGTACTTTGGGAAAAGAATTGGCAGTAGGACGGAATCGTGTTGACCACCGATCTGTTTTTTGCTAATAACTCTTGCATGTATCCAACGATTTTTTCGACTAAGAGCTCAATGGAAAGCTTATCTGTTTCTCTTTCAGATGGCATGATTATATTTTATGAAAAGTCGTAAGAAATAAAATTTTTTGGATCAAAACTAAAATATCCTCGAAATCGTTGAAGAAGAAGTACCTTATAAGACGAGTATATCCTTATCTAATAAGAGACATTTAAATTTTTTTAATTGCTTAAATGGCCGGCATTTTATTCAGAATTAATAGTTTTTTATATGGACAAAAAATTCGTTCAATTTTTTCCGATTAAATACTACAATTATAGAAAAGTACTTTGCGAAAAGAATCGGCAGTAGGTCGGAATCGTGTTGACCACCGATCAGTTTTTTGCTAACAACTCTTGCATGTATCCAACGATTTTTTCGACTAAGAGCTCAATGGAAACCTTATCTGTTCCTCTTTCAGATGGCATAAACATATTTTACGAAAAGTCATAAGAAATAAAATTTTTTTGATCAAAACTAAAATATCCTCGAAATCATTGAAGAAAAAGTACCTTGTCAGACGAAAATATGCCTTATCTAATAAGAGACATTTAAATTTTTTTAATTGTATTTTATTCAGAATTAAAAGTTTTTTACATGGAAAAAAAAATTCGTTTAATTTTCTCCCATTAATTACTAAAATCATAGAAAAGTACTTTGGGAAAAAAATTGGCAGTAGGACGGAATCGTGTTGACCACCGATCTGTTTTTTGCTAATAACTCTTGCATGTATCCAACGATTTTTTCGACTAAAAGCTCAATGGAAAGCTTATCTGTTTCTCTTTCAGATGGCATGAACATATTTTACGAAAAGTCGTAAAAAATAAAATTTTTTTGATCAAAACTAAAATATCCTCGAAATCATTGAAGAAGAAGTACCTTATAAGACGAAAATATCCTTATCTAATAAGAGACATTTAAATATTTTTAATTGCTTAGATGGGCGGCATTTTATTCAGAATTAATAGTTTTTTATATGGACAAAAAATTCGTTCAATTTTTTCCGATTAAATACTACAATTATAGAAAAGTACTTTGCGAAAAGAATCGGCAGTAGGTCGGAATCGTGTTGACCACCGATCAGTTTTTTGCTAACAACTCTTGCATGTATCCAACGATTTTTTCGACTAAGAGCTCAATGGAAACCTTATCTGTTCTTCTTTCAGATGGCATAAACATATTTTACGAAAAGTCATAAGAAATAAAATTTTTTTGATCAAAACTAAAATATCCTCGAAATCATTGAAGAAAAAGTACCTTATCAGACGAAAATATGCCTTATCTAATAAGAGACATTTAAATTTTTTTAATTGTATTTTATTCAGAATTAAAAGTTTTTTACATGGAAAAAAAAATTCGTTTAATTTTCTCCCATTAAATACTAAAATCATAGAAAAATACTTTGGGAAAAAAATTGGCAGTAGGACGGAATCGTGTTGACCACCGATCTGTTTTTTGCTAATAACTCTTGCATGTATCCAACGATTTTTTCGACTAAAAGCTCAATGGAAAGCTTATCTGTTTCTCTTTCAGATGGCATGAACATATTTTACGAAAAGTCGTAAGAAATAAAATTTTTTTGATCAAAACTAAAATATCCTCGAAATCATTGAAGAAGAAGTACCTTATAAGACGAAAATATCCTTATCTAATAAGAGACATTTAAATTTTTTTAATTGCTTAAATGGGCGGCATTTTATTCAGAATTAATAGTTTTTTACATGGACAAAAAATTCGTTCAATTTTTTCCGATTAAATACTAGAATTATAGAAAAGTACTTTGCGAAAAGAATCGGCAGTAGGTCGGAATCGTGTTGACCACCGATCAGTTTTTTGCTAACAACTCTTGCATGTATCCAACGATTTTTTTGACTAAGAGCTCAATGGAACGCTGATCTGTTCCTTTTTCAGATGGCATTAACATATTTTACGAAAAGTCGTAAAAAATAAAATTTTTTTGATCAAAACTAAAATATCCTCGAAATCATTGAAGAAGAAGTACCTTATCAGACGAAAATATGCCTTATCTAATAAGAGACATTTAAATTTTTTTAATTGCATAAATGGGCGGCATTTTATTCAGAATTAAAAGTTTTTTACATGGAAAAAAAATTCGTATAATTTTTTCCCATTAAATACTAGAAACATAGAAAAGTACTTTGCGAAAAGAATCGGCAGTAGGACGGAATCGTTTTGACCACCGATTAGTTTTTTGCTAATAACTCATGCATCCTTCGACCGACTTCTTCGACTAAGAGCTCGATGGAACGCTGATCTGTTCCTCTTTCAGATGGCATTAACATATTTTACGAAAAGTCGTAAGAAATAAAATTTTTTTGATCAAAACTAAAATATCCTCGAAATCATTGAAGAAGAAGTTCCTTATAAGACGAAAATATCCTTATCTAATAAGAGACATTTAAATATTTTTAACTGCATAAATGGGCGGCATTTTATTCAGAATTAAAAGTTTTTTACATGGAAAAAAAATTCGTTTAATTTTTTTCCATTAAATACTAGAAACATAGAAAAGTACTTTGCGAAGAGAATCGGCAGTAGGACGGAATCGTGTTGACCACCGATCAGTTTTTTGCTAACAACTCTTGCATGTATCCAACGATTTTTTCGACTAAGAGCTCAATGGAAACCTTATCTGTTCCTCTTTCAGATGGCATAAACATATTTTACGAAAAGTCATAAGAAATAAAATTTTTTTGATCAAAACTAAAATATCCTCGAAATCATTGAAGAAAAAGTACCTTATCAGACGAAAATATGCCTTATCTAATAAGAGACATTTAAATTTTTTTAATTGTATTTTATTCAGAATTAAAAGTTTTTTACATGGAAAAAAAATTCGTTTAATTTTCTCCCATTAAATACTAAAATCATAGAAAAGTACTTTGGGAAAAAAATTGGCAGTAGGACGGAATCGTGTTGACCACCAATCTGTTTTTTGCTAATAACTCTTGCATGTATTCAACGATTTTTTCGACTAAAAGCTCAATGGAAAGCTTATCTGTTTCTCTTTCAGATGGCATGAACATATTTTACGAAAAGTCGTAAGAAATAAAATTTTTTTGATCAAAACTAAAATATCCTCGAAATCATTGAAGAAGAAGTACCTTATAAGACGAAAATATCCTTATCTAATAAGAGACATTTAAATTTTTTTAATTGCTTAAATGGGCGGCATTTTATTCAGAATTAATAGTTTTTTACATGGACAAAAAATTCGTTCAATTTTTTCCGATTAAATACTAGAATTATAGAAAAGTACTTTGCGAAAAGAATCGGCAGTAGGTCGGAATCGTGTTGACCACCGATCAGTTTTTTGCTAACAACTCTTGCATGTATCCAACGATTTTTTTGACTAAGAGCTCAATGGAACGCTGATCTGTTCCTTTTTCAGATGGCATTAACATATTTTACGAAAAGTCGTAAAAAATAAAATTTTTTTGATCAAAACTAAAATATCCTCGAAATCATTGAAGAAAAAGTACCTTATCAGACGAAAATATGCCTTATCTAATAAGAGACATTTAAATTTTTTTAATTGCATAAATGGGCGGCATTTTATTCAGAATTAAAAGTTTTTTACATGGAAAAAAAATTC
Source organism: Phortica okadai (assembly GCA_034638295.1). Lineage (NCBI taxonomy): Eukaryota > Metazoa > Arthropoda > Insecta > Diptera > Drosophilidae > Phortica > Phortica okadai. Next base: position 23,048,662 of record CM067851.1, on the reverse strand, counting down.
GTTTAATTTTTTCCCATTTAATACTAGAAACACAGAAAAGTACTTTGCGAAAAGAATCGGCTGTAGGACGGAATCGTTTTGACCACCGATTAGTTTTTTGCTAATAACTTATGCATCCTTCGACCGACTTCTTCGACTAAGAGCTCGATGGAACGCTGATCTGTTCCTCTTTCAGATGGCATTAACATATTTTACGAAAAGTCGTAAGAAATAAAATTTTTTTGATCAAAACTTAAATATCTTCGAAATCATTGAAGAAGAAGTACCTTATCAGACGAAAATATGCCTTATCTAATAAAAAACATTTAAATTTTTTTAATTGCATAAATGGGCGGCATTTTATTCAGAATTAAAAGTTTTTTACATGGAAAAAAAATTCGTTTAATTTTTTTTCCATTAAATACTAAAATCATAGAAAAGTACTTTGGGAAAAAAATTGGCAGTAGGACGGAATCGTGTTGACCACCGATTAGTTTTTTGCTAATAACTCATGCATCCTTCGACCGACTTCTTCGACTAAGAGCTCGATGGAACGCTGATCTGTTTCTCTTTCAGATGGCATTAACATATTTTACGAAAAGTCGTAAGAAATAAAATTTTTTTGATCAAAACTAAAATATCCTCGAAATCATTGAAGAAGAAGTACCTTATCAGACGAAAATATGCCTTATCTAATAAGAGACATTTAAATTTTTGTAATTGCATAAATGGGCGGCATTTTATTCAGAATTAAAAGTTTTTTACATGGAAAAAAAAATTCGTTTAATTTTCTCCCATTAAATACTAAAATCATAGAAAAGTACTTTGGGAAAAAAATTGGCAGTAGGACGGAATCGTGTTGACCACCGATCTGTTTTTTGCTAATAACTCTTGCATGAATCCAACGATTTTTTCGACTAAGAGCTCAATGGAAATCTTATCTGTTTCTCTTTCAGATGGCATGATTATATTTTACGAAAAGTCGTAAGAAATAAAATTTTTTTGATCAAAACTAAAATATCCTCGAAATCATTGAAGAAGAAGTACCTTATAAGACGAATATATCCTTATCTAATAAGAGACATTTAAATTTTTTTAATTGCTTAAATGGGCGGCATTTTATTCAGAATTAATAGTTTTTTATATGGACAAAAAATTCGTTCAATTTTTTCCGATTAAATACTACAATTATAGAAAAGTACTTTGCGAAAAGAATCGGCAGTAGGTCGGAATCGTGTTGACCACCGATCAGTTTTTTGCTAACAACTCTTGCATGTATCCAACGATTTTTTCGACTAAGAGCTCAATGGAAACCTTATCTGTTCTTTTTTCAGATGGCATAAACATATTTTACGAAAAGTCATAAGAAATAAAATTTTTTTGATCAAAACTAAAATATCCTCGAAATCATTGAAGAAAAAGTAACTTATCAGACGAAAATATGCCTTATCTAATAAGAGACATTTAAATTTTTTTAATTGTATTTTATTCAGAATTAAAAGTTTTTTACATGAAAAAAAAATTCGTTTAATTTTCTCCCATTAAATACTAGAACTATAGAAAAGTACTTTGGGAAAAAAATTGGCAGTAGGACGGAATCGTGTTGACCACCGATCTGTTTTTTGCTAATAACTCTTGCATGTATCCAACGATTTTTTCGACTAAGAGCTCAATGGAAAGCTTATCTGTTTCTCTTTCAGATGGCATGAACATATTTTACGAAAAGTCGTAAGAAATAAAATTTTTTTGATCAAAACTAAAATATCCTCGAAATCATTGAAAAAGAAGTTCCTAATAAGACGAAAATATCCTTATCTAATAAGAGACATTTAAATATTTTTAACTGCATAAATGGGCGGCATTTTATTCAGAATTAAAAGTTTTTTACATGGAAAAAAAATTCGTTTAATTTTTTCCCATTAAATACTAGAAACATAGAAAAGTACTTTGCGAAAAGAATCGGCAGTAGGACGGAATCGTTTTGACCACCGTTTAGTTTTTGCTAATAACTCATGCATCCTTCGACCGACTTCTTCGACTTAGTGCTCGATGGAAAGCTTATCTGTTATTCTTTCAGATGGCATTAACACATTTTACGAAAAGTCGTAAGAAATAAAATTTTTTTGATCAAAACTGAAATATCTTCGAAATCATTGAAGAAGAATTACCTTATGAGACGAAAATATGCCTTATCTAATAAGAGACATATAACTTTTTTTAATTGCATTTTATTCAGAATTAAAAGTTTTTTACATGGAAAAAAAATTCGTTTAATTTTCTCCCATTAAATACTAGAACTACAGAAAAGTACTTTGAGAAAAGAATTGGCAGTAGGACGGAATCGTGGTGACCACCGATTTGTTTTTGGCTAATAACTCTTGCATGTATCCAACGATTTTTTCGACTAAGAGCTCAATGGAACGCTGATCTATTCCTCTTTCAGATGGCATTAACATATTTTACGAAAAGTCGTAAGAAATAAAATTTTTTTGATCAAAACTAAAATATCCTCGAAATCACTGAAGAAAAAGTACCTTATCAGACGAAAATATGCCTTATCTAATAAGAGACATTTAAATTTTTTTAATTGCATAAATGGGCGGCATTTTATTCAGAATTAAAAGTTTTTTACATGGAAAAAAAATTCGTTTAATTTTTTCCCATTAAATACTAGAAACATAGAAAAGTATTTTGCGAAAAGAATCGGCAGTAGGACGGAATCGTTTTGACCACCGATTAGTTTTTTGCTAATAACTCATGCATCCTTCGACCGACTTCTTCGACTAAGAGCTCGATGGAACGCTGATCTGTTCCTCTTTCAGATGGCATTAACATATTTTACGAAACGTCGTAAGAAATAAAATTTTTTTGATCAAAACTAAAATATCCTCGAAATCATTGAAGAAGAAGTACCTTATCAGACGAAAATATGCCTTATCTAACAAGAGACATTTAAATTTTTTTAATTGCATTTTATTCAAAATTAAAAGTTTTTTACATGGAAAAAAAATTCGTTTAATTTTTTTCCATTAAATACTAGAATTATAGAAAAGTACTTTGCGAAAAGAATCGGCAGTAGGTCGGAATCGTGCTGACCACCGATCATTTTTTTGCTAACAACTCTTGCATGTATCCAACGATTTTTTCGACTAAGAGCTCAATGGAAACCTTATCTGTTCCTCTTTCAGATGGCATAAATATATTTTACGAAAAGTCATAAAAAATAAAATTTTTTTGATCAAAACTAAAATATCCTCGAAATCATTGAAGAAGAAGTACCTTATCAGACGAAAATATTCCTTATCTAATAAGAGACATTTACATTTTTTTAGTTGCATAAATGGGCGGCAGTTTATTCAGAATTAAAAGTTTTTTACATGAAAAAAAAATTCGTTTAATTTTTTCCCATTAAATACTAGAAACATAGAAAAGTGCTTTGCGAAAAGAATCGGCAGTAGGACGGAATCGTTTTGACCACCGATTAGTTTTTTGCTAATAACTCATGCATCCTTCGACCAACTTCTTCGACTTAGAGCTCGATGGAAAGCTTATCTGTTCTTCTTTCAGATGGCATTAACATATTTTACGAAAAGTCGTAAGAAATAAAATTTTTTTCATCAAAACTAAAATATCATCGAAACCATTGAAGAAGAATTACCTTATGAGACGAAAATATGCCTTAACTAATAAGAGACATTTAAATATTTTTAACTGCATAAATGGGCGGCATTTTATTCAGAATTAAAAGTTTTTTACATGGAAAAAAAATTCGTTTAATTTTTTCCCATTAAATACTAGAAACATAGAAAAGTACTTTGCGAAAAGAATCGGCAGTAGGACGGAATCGTTTTGACCACCGTTTAGTTTTTGCTAATAACTCATGCATCCTTCGACCGACTTCTTCGACTAAGAGCTCGATGGAACGCTGATCTGTTCCTCTTTCAGATGGCATTAACATATTTTACGAAACGTCGTAAGAAATAAAATTTTTTTGATCAAAACTAAAATATCCTCGAAATCATTGAAGAAGAAGTACCTTATAAGACGAAAATATCCTTATCTAATAAGAGACATTTAAATTTTTTTAATTGCTTAAATGGGCGGCATTTTATTCAGAATTAATAGTTTTTTACATGGACAAAAAATTCGTTCAATTTTTTCCGATTAAATACTAGAATTATAGAAAAGTACTTTGCGAAAAGAATCGGCAGTAGGTCGGAATCGTGTTGACCACCGATCTGTTTTTTGCTAATAACTCTTGCATGAATCCAACGATTTTTTCGACTAAGAGCTCAATGGAAATCTTATCTGTTTCTCTTTCAGATGGCATGATTATATTTTACGAAAAGTCGTAAGAAATAAAATTTTTTTGATCAAAACTAAAATATCCTCGAAATCATTGAAGAAGAAGTACCTTATAAGACGAATATATCCTTATCTAATAAGAGACATTTAAATTTTTTTAATTGCTTAAATGGGCGGCATTTTATTCAGAATTAATAGTTTTTTATATGGACAAAAAATTCGTTCAATTTTTTCCGATTAAATACTACAATTATAGAAAAGTACTTTGCGAAAAGAATCGGCAGTAGGTCGGAATCGTGTTGACCACCGATCAGTTTTTTGCTAACAACTCTTGCATGTATCCAACGATTTTTTCGACTAAGAGCTCAATGGAAACCTTATCTGTTCTTTTTTCAGATGGCATAAACATATTTTACGAAAAGTCATAAGAAATAAAATTTTTTTGATCAAAACTAAAATATCCTCGAAATCATTGAAGAAAAAGTAACTTATCAGACGAAAATATGCCTTATCTAATAAGAGACATTTAAATTTTTTTAATTGTATTTTATTCAGAATTAAAAGTTTTTTACATGAAAAAAAAATTCGTTTAATTTTCTCCCATTAAATACTAGAACTATAGAAAAGTACTTTGGGAAAAAAATTGGCAGTAGGACGGAATCGTGTTGACCACCGATCTGTTTTTTGCTAATAACTCTTGCATGTATCCAACGATTTTTTCGACTAAGAGCTCAATGGAAAGCTTATCTGTTTCTCTTTCAGATGGCATGAACATATTTTACGAAAAGTCGTAAGAAATAAAATTTTTTTGATCAAAACTAAAATATCCTCGAAATCATTGAAAAAGAAGTTCCTAATAAGACGAAAATATCCTTATCTAATAAGAGACATTTAAATATTTTTAACTGCATAAATGGGCGGCATTTTATTCAGAATTAAAAGTTTTTTACATGGAAAAAAAATTCGTTTAATTTTTTCCCATTAAATACTAGAAACATAGAAAAGTACTTTGCGAAAAGAATCGGCAGTAGGACGGAATCGTTTTGACCACCGTTTAGTTTTTGCTAATAACTCATGCATCCTTCGACCGACTTCTTCGACTTAGTGCTCGATGGAAAGCTTATCTGTTATTCTTTCAGATGGCATTAACACATTTTACGAAAAGTCGTAAGAAATAAAATTTTTTTGATCAAAACTGAAATATCTTCGAAATCATTGAAGAAGAATTACCTTATGAGACGAAAATATGCCTTATCTAATAAGAGACATATAACTTTTTTTAATTGCATTTTATTCAGAATTAAAAGTTTTTTACATGGAAAAAAAATTCGTTTAATTTTCTCCCATTAAATACTAGAACTACAGAAAAGTACTTTGAGAAAAGAATTGGCAGTAGGACGGAATCGTGGTGACCACCGATTTGTTTTTGGCTAATAACTCTTGCATGTATCCAACGATTTTTTCGACTAAGAGCTCAATGGAACGCTGATCTATTCCTCTTTCAGATGGCATTAACATATTTTACGAAAAGTCGTAAGAAATAAAATTTTTTTGATCAAAACTAAAATATCCTCGAAATCACTGAAGAAAAAGTACCTTATCAGACGAAAATATGCCTTATCTAATAAGAGACATTTAAATTTTTTTAATTGCATAAATGGGCGGCATTTTATTCAGAATTAAAAGTTTTTTACATGGAAAAAAAATTCGTTTAATTTTTTCCCATTAAATACTAGAAACATAGAAAAGTATTTTGCGAAAAGAATCGGCAGTAGGACGGAATCGTTTTGACCACCGATTAGTTTTTTGCTAATAACTCATGCATCCTTCGACCGACTTCTTCGACTAAGAGCTCGATGGAACGCTGATCTGTTCCTCTTTCAGATGGCATTAACATATTTTACGAAACGTCGTAAGAAATAAAATTTTTTTAATCAAAACTAAAATATCCTCGAAATCATTGAAGAAGAAGTACCTTATCAGACGAAAATATGCCTTATCTAACAAGAGACATTTAAATTTTTTTAATTGCATTTTATTCAAAATTAAAAGTTTTTTACATGGAAAAAAAATTCGTTTAATTTTTTTCCATTAAATACTAGAATTATAGAAAAGTACTTTGCGAAAAGAATCGGCAGTAGGTCGGAATCGTGCTGACCACCGATCATTTTTTTGCTAACAACTCTTGCATGTATCCAACGATTTTTTCGACTAAGAGCTCAATGGAAACCTTATCTGTTCCTCTTTCAGATGGCATAAATATATTTTACGAAAAGTCATAAAAAATAAAATTTTTTTGATCAAAACTAAAATATCCTCGAAATCATTGAAGAAGAAGTACCTTATCAGACGAAAATATTCCTTATCTAATAAGAGACATTTACATTTTTTTAGTTGCATAAATGGGCGGCAGTTTATTCAGAATTAAAAGTTTTTTACATGAAAAAAAAATTCGTTTAATTTTTTCCCATTAAATACTAGAAACATAGAAAAGTGCTTTGCGAAAAGAATCGGCAGTAGGACGGAATCGTTTTGACCACCGATTAGTTTTTTGCTAATAACTCATGCATCCTTCGACCAACTTCTTCGACTTAGAGCTCGATGGAAAGCTTATCTGTTCTTCTTTCAGATGGCATTAACATATTTTACGAAAAGTCGTAAGAAATAAAATTTTTTTCATCAAAACTAAAATATCATCGAAACCATTGAAGAAGAATTACCTTATGAGACGAAAATATGCCTTAACTAATAAAAGACATATACATTTTTATACTTTTCACTTATGTGAAATAGTATATTAACTTTGTCACGGAGTTTGTAACAGATCGAAATATTAATTTCCGACTATATAAAGTATATATATTCTTGATCAGGACGACAAGACGAGTTGATTTAGCCATGTCCGTCTGTCCGTCTGTCTGTCGGTCTGTCTGTCGGTCTGTCTGTCTGTCTGTCTGTATGTATGCAAACTAGTCCCTCAGTTTTGAAGCTATCGAGCTGAAACTTTGCACAGAGTCTTAGAATTTATTTCGATGAATCATTCGTCGGAACCAGCATGATCGGATTATTGGAACAGGTAGCTCCCATACGAAAAGAAGAAGAAAAGTGAACAAAACTTGAATCGTTGTATGGAAAACTTTTTTGTTTTGTACAATAGAGTGCTAAAATTTTAAACATAGTAGTTTTACATGGTCCGACTACATGCCTGAAAGTTTCATTGAGATTGGACATCTGGAACTGGTAGCTCCCATACAAAATGAAGAAGAGGAAGAGAAGCCATATTCACGTCGTTGTAAGGAAAACTTTTTTGTTTCTTAACCAATTGACTTGAAATTTTAAAGTTATGTTCTTAGGGAGGAATGAAATCTATTTTGACCAAATGTGGGCGTAACCACGCATAGCCACGCCCACTTATAGCGAAAATTTACCCGTTGTATGGAAAACTTTTTTGTTTTTTAACCAATTGACTTGAAACTTTGCAGTTATGCTCTTAGGGAGGAATGAAAACTATTTTGATCAAAAGTGGGCGTGGCCACGCCCACTTATAGCTTAACTTGACCCCTTGTATGGAAAACTTTTTTGTTTTTTAACCAATTGACTTGAAACTTTACAGTTATGTTCTTAGGGAGGAATGAAAACTATTTTAACCAAAAGTGGGCGTAGCCAGGCGTAGCCACGCCCACTTATAGCGAAAATTGACCCGTTGTATGGAAAACTTTTTTGTTTCTTAACCAATTGACTTGAAACTTTGCAGTTATGCTCTTAGGGAGGAATGAAAACTATTTTGACCAAAAGTGGGCGTAGCCAGGCGTAGCCACGCCCACTTATAGCGAAAATTGACCCGTTGTATGGAAAACTTTTTTGTTTCTTAACCAATTGACTTGAAACTTTGCAGTTATGCTCTTAGGGAGGAATGAAAACTATTTTGATCAAAAGTGGGCGTGGCCACGCCCACTTATAGCTTAACTTGACCCTTTGTATGGAAAACTTTTTTGTTTTTTAACCAATTGACTTGAAACTTTACAGTTATGTTCTTAGGGAGGAATGAAAACTATTTTGATCAAAAGTGGGCGTGGCCACGCCCACTTATAGCTTAACTTGACCCGTTGTATGGAAAACTTTTTTGTTTTTTAACCAATTGACTTGAAACTTTGCAGTTATGCTCTTAGGGAGGAATGAAAACTATTTTGATCAAAAGTAGGCGTGGTCACGCCCTTTTATAGCGAAAATTGACCCGTTGTATGGAAAACTTTTTTGTTTTTTAACCAATTGACTTGAAACTTTGCAGTTATGCTCTTAGGGAGGAATGAAAACTATTTTGACCAAAAGTGGGCGTAGCCACGCCTACTTATAGCAAAAATTGACCCGTTGTATGGAAAACTTTTTTGTTTTTTAACCAATTGACTTGAAACTTTGCAGTTATGCTCTTAGGGAGGAATGAAAACTATTTTGACCAAAAGTGGGCGTAGCCAGGCGTAGCCACGCCCACTTATAGCGAAAATTGACCCGTTGTATGGAAAACTTTTTTGTTTCTTAACCAATTGACTTGAAACTTTGCAGTTATGCTCTTAGGGAGGAATGAAAACTATTTTGATCAAAAGTGGGCGTGGCCACGCCCACTTATAGCTTAACTTGACCCTTTGTATGGAAAACTTTTTTGTTTTTTAACCAATTGACTTGAAACTTTACAGTTATGTTCTTAGGGAGGAATGAAAACTATTTTAACCAAAAGTGGGCGTAGCCACGCCTACTTATAGCGAAAATTGACCCGTTGTATGGAAAACTTTTTTGTTTTTTAACCAATTGACTTGAAACTTTGCAGTTATGCTCTTAGGGAGGAATGAAAACTATTTTGATCAAAAGTAGGCGTGGTCACGCCCTTTTATAGCGAAAATTGACCCGTTGTATGGAAAACTTTTTTGTTTTTTAACCAATTGACTTGAAACTTTGCAGTTATGCTCTTAGGGAGGAATGAAAACTATTTTGACCAAAAGTGGGCGTAGCCACGCCTACTTATAGCAAAAATTGACCCGTTGTATGGAAAACTTTTTTGTTTTTTAACCAATTGACTTGAAACTTTGCAGTTATGCTCTTAGGGAGGAATGAAAACTATTTTGATCAAAAGTAGGCGTGGTCACGCCCTTTTATAGCGAAAATTGACCCGTTGTATGGAAAACTTTTTTGTTTTTTAACCAATTGACTTGAAACTTTACAGTTATGTTCTTAGGGAGGAATGAAAACTATTTTGACCAAAAGTGGGCGTAGCCACGCCTACTTATAGCGAAAATTGACCCTTTGTATGGAAAACTTTTTTGTTTTTTAACCAATTGACTTGAAACTTTACAGTTATGTTCTTAGGGAGGAATAAAAACTATTTTGACCAAATGTGGGCATGGCTACGCCCACTTAACGCAAAACTTGAACCGCTGTATGGAAAAATTTTTTGTTTTTTAACGAATTGACTTGAAACCTTACAGTTATGTTGTTAGGGATGCATGAAAACTATTCAGTTAGTTTTTTTTATAGTGACACAAAGTGAAAAGTATTATAGCTTCAGCCTTGCTGAAGATAGCGTCCTTACTGGTTTTAATTGCATTTTATTCAGAATTAAAAGTTTTTTACATGGAAAAAAAATTCGTTTAATTTTCTCCCATTAAATACTAGAACTATAGAACAGTACTTTGGGAAAAGAATTGGCAGTAGGACGGAATCGTGTTGTTTTTTTGCTAATAACTCTTGCATGTATCCAACGATTTTTTCGACTAAGAGCTCAATGGAAAGCTTATCTGTTTCTCTTTCAGATGGCATGAACATATTTTACGAAAAGTCGTAAGAAATAAAATTTTTTTGATCAAAACTAAAATATCTTGACCACCGATTAGTTTTTGCTAATAACTCCTGCTTCCTTCGAACGACCTTTTCGACTAAGAGCTCGATGGAAAGCTTATCTGTTCCTCTTTCAGATGGCATTAACATATTTTACGAAAAGTCGTAAGAAATAAAATTTTTTTGATCAAAACTAAAATATCCTCGAAATAATTAAAGAAGACGTACCTTATCAGACGAAAATATGCCTTATCTAATAAGAGACATTTAAATTTTTATACTTTTCACTTATGTGAAATAGTATATTAACTTTGTCACGGAGTTTGTAACAGATCGAAATATTAATTTCCGACTATATAAAGTATATATATTCTTGATCAGGACGACAAGACGAGTTGATTTGGCCATGTCCGTCTGTCCGTCTGTCTGTCTGTCTGTCGGTCTGTCTGTCTGTATGTATGCAAACTAGTCCCTCAGTTTTGAAGCTATCGAGCTGAAACTTTGCACAGAGTCTTAGAATTTATTACGATGAATCATTCGTCGGAACCAGCATGATCGGATTATTGGAACAGGTAGCTCCCATACGAAAAGAAGAAGAAAAGTGAACAAAACTTGAATCGTTGTATGGAAAACTATTTTGTTTTGTACAATAGAGTGCTGAAATTTTAAACATAGTAGTTTTACATAGTCCGACTACATGCCTAAAAGTTTCATTGAGATTGGACATCTGGAACTGGTAGCTCCCATACAAAATGAAGAAGAGGAAGAGAAGGAATATTCTCGTCGTTGTATGGAAAACTTTTTTGTTTCTTAACCAATTGACTTGAAATTTTAAAGTTATGTTCTTAGGGAGGAATGAAAACTATTTTGACCAAAAGTGGGCGTAGCCACGCCCACTTATAGCGAAAATTGACCCGTTGTATGGAAAACTTTTTTGTTTTTTAACCAATTGAATTGAAACTTTACAGTTATGTTCTTAGAGAGGAATGAAAACTATTTTGACCAAAAGTGGGCGTAGCCACGCCCACTTATAGCGAAAATTGACCCGTTGCATGGAAAACTTTTTTGTTTTTTAACCAATTGACTTGAAACTTTTTAGTTGTGTTCTTAGGAAGGAATCAAAACTATTTTGACTTATAGCGAAAATTGACCCGTTGCATGGAAAACTTTTTTGTTTTTTAACCAATTGACTTGAAACTTTTTAGTTGTGTTCTTAGGAAGGAATCAAAACTATTTTGACAAAAGTGGGCGTGGCCACGCCCTTTTATAGCGAAAATTTACCCGTTGTATGGAAAACTTTTTTGCTTTTTAACCAACTGACTTGAAACTTTACAGGATTGTTCTTAGGGTGGAATGAAAACAGTTTTGACCAAAAGTGGGCGTGGCCACGCCCTTTTATAGCGAAAATTGACCCGTTGTATGGAAAACTTTTTTGTTTTTTAACCAATTGACTTGAAACTTTGCGGTTATGCTCTTAGGGAGGAATGAAAACTATTTTGATTTTTATATTTTTGGGCATGGCCACGCCCACTTATAGCTTAACTTGACCCTTTGTATGGAAAACATTATTGTTTTTTAACCAACTGACTTGAAACTTTACAGTTATGTTCTTAGGGAGGAATGAAAACTATTTTGACCAAATTTGGGCATGGCTACGCCCACTTATCGCAAAACTTGAACCGTTGTATGGAAAAATTTTTTGTTTTTTAACGAATTGACTTGAAACATTACAGTTATGCTGTTAGGGAGGCATGAAAACTATTCATTTAGTTTTTTTTTATAGTGACACAAAGTGAAAAGTATTATAGCTTCAGCCTTGCTGAAGATAGCGTCCTTACTGGTTTTAATTGCATTTTATTCAGAATTAAAAGGAATGGAAAAAAAATTCGTTTAATTTTTTCCCATTAAATACTAGAATTATAGAAAAGTACTTTTGGAAAAGACTTGGCAGTAGGACGGAATCGTGTTGACCACCGATCTGTTTTTTGCTAATAACTGTTACAACGATTTTTTCGACTAAGAGCTCACTGGAAAGCTTATCTGTTTTTCTTTCAGATGGCATTAACATATTTTACGAAAAGTCGTAAGAAATAAAATTTTTTTGATCAAAACTAAAATATCCTCGAAATCCTTAACTAATAAGAGACATTTAAATTTTTTTAATTGCATTTTATTCAGAATTAAAAGGAATGAAAAAAAAAATTCGTTTAATTTTTTCCATTGCATAAATGGGCGGCATTTTATTCAGAATTAATAGTTTTTTACATTGACAAAAATTTCGTTAAATTTTTTTCAATTAAATACTGGATTTATAGAAAAGTTCTTTGCGAAAAAATCGGCAATAGGACGGCATCGTGTTGACCACCGATTTGTTTTTTGCTAATAACTCTTGCATGTATCCACCGATTTTTTCGACTAAGAGCTCAATGGAAAGCTTATCTGTTTCGCTTTCAGATGGCATTAACATATTTTACGAAAAGTCATAAGAAATAAAATCTTTTTTATAAAAACTAAAATATCCTCGAAATCATTGAAGAAGAAGTACCTTATAAGACGAAAATATCCTTACCTAATAAGAGACATTTAAATTTTTTTAATTGCATAATGGATGGCATTTTATTCGGAATTTATATTTATTTACGTGGACAAAAAATTCGTTTATTTTTTTTCTATTAAATACTAGATTTATAGAAAAAAAGGAAAAAAGTAAGAATTATAGAAAGTAACTTTGGGAAAAGAATCGGCAGTAGGACGGAGTCGTCTTGACCACCGATTGGTTTTTGCTAATAACTGTTACAACGACTTTTTCGACTAAGAGCTCGATGAAAGCTTATCTGTTCCTCTTTCAGATGGCATAAACATATTTTACGAAAAGTCATAAGAAATAAAATTTGTTTGATCATAACTAAAATATCCTCGAAATCTATGAAAAAGAATTACCTTATGAGACGAAAATATGCCTTATATAATAAGAGACATTTAAATTTTTTTAACTGCATAAATGGGCGGCATTTTATTCAGAATTAAAAGTTTTTTACATGGAAAAAAAATTCGTTTAATTTTTTCCCATTAAATACTAGAATTAGAGAAAAGTACTTTGCGAAAAGAATCGGCAGTAGAACGGAATCGTGTTGACCACCGATCTATTTTTTGCTAACAACTCTTGCATGTATCTTACGATTTTTTCGACTAAGAGCTCAATGGAAAGCTTATCTGTTCCTATTTCAGATGGCATAAACATATTTTAAGAAAAGTCATAAGAAATAAAATTTTTTGGATCAAAACTAAAATATCCTCGAAATCATTGAAAAAGAAGTACGTTATCAGACGAAAATATGCCTTATCTAATAAAAGACATTTAAATTTTTTTAATTGCATAAATGGGCGGCATTTTATTCAGAAATAATAATTTTTTACATGGACAAAAAATCGTTTAATTTTTTCAATTAAAAACTAGATTTATAGAAAAGTACTTTGCGAAAAGAATGGACAGAAGGACGGAATTGTGTTGACCACCGATTAGTTTTTTGCTAATAACTCTTGCATCCTTCGCCCGACTTCTTCGATTAAAAGCTCAATGTAAAGCTCATCTGTTTCTCTTTCAGATGGCATTAACATATTTAATGAAGAGTCATAAGAAATACAATTTTTTTGATCAAAACTAAAATATCCTCGAAATCACTGAAGAAGTACCTCATCAGACATCTAATAAGAGACATTTAAATTAATTTTAATTGCTTAAATGGGCGGCATTTTACTCAGAATTAATAGTTTTTTACATGGACAAAAAATTCGTTTAATTTTTTTCTATTAAATACAAGATTTTTAGGAATGTACTTTGCGAAAAGAATCGGCAGTAGGACGGAATCGTGTTGACCACCAATTAGTTTTTATTAATAACTCTTGCATCCTTCGACCGACTTCTTCGACTAAGAGCTCGATGGAAAGCTTATCTGTTCCTCTTTCAGATGGCATTAACATATTTTACGAAAAGTCTTAAGAAATAAAATTTTTTTGGTCAAAACTAAAATATCCTCGAAATCATTGAAGAAGAAGTACTTTTTCAGACGAAATTATGCCTTATCTAATAAGAGACATTTAAATTTTTTTAATTGCATAAATGGGCGGCATTTTATTCAGAATTAATAGTTTGTTACATGAACAAAAAATTCGTTTAATTTTTTTCTATTAAATACTAGATTTTTAAAAAAGTACTTTAAGAAAAGAATCGGCAGTAGGACGGAATTGTGATGACCACCGATTAGTTTTTGCTTATAACTCTTGCATCCTTCGACCGACTTCTTCGACTAAGAGCTCGATGGAAAGCTTGTCTGTTTCTCTTTCAGATGGCATTAACATATTTTACGAAAAGTCATAAGAAATAAAATCTTTTTGATAAAAACTAAAATATCCTCAAAATTATTGAAGAAGAAGTACCTTATCAGACGAAAATATGTCTTATTTACTAAGAGACACTTAAATTTTTTTAATTGCATAAATGGGCGGCATTTTATTCAGAATTAAAAGTTTTTTACATGGAAAAAAAATTCGTTTAATTTTTTCCCATTAAATACTAGAAACATAGAAAAGTACTTTGCGAAAAGAATCGGCAGTAGGACGGAATCGTTTCGATCACCGATTAGTTTTTTGCTAATAACTCATGCATCCGTCGACCGACTTCTTCGACTTAGAGCTCGATGGAAAGCTTATCTGTTCCTCTTTCAGATGGCATTAACATATTTTACGAAAAGTCGTAAGAAATAAAATTTTTTTGATCAAAACTAAAATATCCTCGAAATCATTGAAGAAGAAGTACCTTATAAGATGAAAATATCCTTATCTAATAAGAGACATTTACATTTTTTTAATTGCATTTTATTCACAATTAAAAGTTTTTACATGGAAAAAAAAATTCGTTTAATTTTTTCCCATTAAATACTAGAATTATAGAAAAGTACTTTGCGAAAAGAATCGGCAGTAGGACGGAATCGTGTTGACCACCGATCAGTTTTTTGCTAACAACTCTTGCATGTATCCAACGATTGTTTCGACTAAGCGCACAATGGAAACCTTATCTGTTCCTCTTTCAGATGGGATAAACATATTTTCGAAAAGTCATCAGAAATACAATTTTTTTGATCAAAACTAAAATATCCTCGAAATCATTGAAGAAGAAGTACCTTATCAGACGAAAATATGCCTTATCTAATAAGAGACATTTAAATTTTTTTAATTGCATAAATGGGCGGAATTTTATTCAGAATTAAAAGTTTTTTACATGGAAAAAAAATTCGTTTAATTTTTTCCCATTAAATACTAGAAACATAGAAACGTACTTTGCGAAAAGAATCGGCAGTAGGACGGAATCGTTTTGACCACCGATTAGTTTTTTGCTAATAACTCATGCATCCTTCGACCGACTTCTTCGACTTAGAGCTCGATGGAAAGCTTATCTGTTCCTCTTTCAGATGGCATTAACATATTTTACGAAAAGTCGTAAGAAATAAAATTTTTTTGATCAAAACTAAAATATCCTCGAAATCATTGAAGAAGAAGTACCTTATAAGACGAAAATATCCTTATCTAATAAGAGACATTTAAATATTTTTAACTGCATAAATGGGCGGCATTTTATTCAGAATTAAAAGTTTTTTACATGGAAAAAAAATTCGTTTAATTTTTTCCCATTAAATACTAGAAACATAGAAAAGTACTTTGCGAAAAGAATCGGCAGTAGGACGGAATCGTTTTGACCACCGATTAGTTTTTTGCTAATAACTCATGCATCATTCGACCGACTTCTTCGACTTAGAGCTCGATGGAAAGCTCATCTGTTCTTCTTTCAGATGGCATTAACATATTTTACGAAAAGTCGTAAGAAATACAATTTTTTTTATCAAAACTAAAATATCCTCGAAATCATTGAAGAAGAATTACCTTATGAGACGAAAATATGCCTTATCTAATAAGAGACATATAAATTTTTTTAATTGCATTTTATTCAGAATTAAAAGTTTTTTACATGGAAAAAAAATTCGTTTAATTTTCTCCCATTAAATACTAGAACTATAGAAAAGTACTTTGGGAAAAGAATTGGCAGTAGGACGGAATTGTGTTGACCACCGATCTGTTTTTTGCTAATAACTTTTGCATGTATCCAACGATTTTTTCGACTAAGAGCTCTATGGAAAGCTTATCTGTTTCTCTTTCAGATGGCATGAACATATCTTACGAAAAGTCGTAAGAAATAAAATTTTTTTGATCAAAACTAAAATATCCTCGAAATCATTGAAGAAGAAGTACCTTATAAGACGAAAATATCCTTATCTAATAAGAGACATTTAAATTTTTTTGATTGCATTTTATTCAGAATTAAAAGTTTTTTACATGGACAAAAAATTCGTTAAATTTTTTTCTATTAAATACTAGATTTATTGAAAAGTACTTTGCGAAAATAATCGGAAATAGGACGGAATCGTGTTGACCACCGATTTGTTTGTTGCTAATAACTCTTGCATGTATCCACCGATTTTTTCGACTAAGAGCTCAATGGAAAGCTTATCTGTTTCGCTTTCAGATGGCATTAACATATTTTACGAAAAGTCATAAGAAATAAAATCTTTTTTATAAAAACTAAAATATCCTCGAAATCATTGAAGAAGAAGTACCTTATAAGACGAAAATATCCTTATCTAATAAGAGACATTTAAATTTTTTTAATTACTTAAATGGGCGGCATTTTATTCAGAATTAATAGTTTTTTACATGGACAAAAAAATTGTTAAATTTTTTTCTATTAAATACTAGATTTATTGAAAAGTACTTTGCGAAAAGAATCGGAAATAGGACTGAATCGTGTTGACCACCGATTTGTTTTTTGCTAAAACCTCTGGCATCTTTCGACCGACTTCTTCGACTAAGAGCTCAATGGAAAGCGTATCTGTTTCCCTTTCAGATGGCATTAACATATTTTACGAAAAGTCGTAAGAAATAAAATTTTTTTGATCAAAACTAAAATATCCTCGAAATCATTGAAGAAGAAGTACCTTATCAGACGAAAATATGCCTTATCTAATTAGAGACATTTAAATTTTTTTGATTGCATTTTATTCAGAATTAAAAGTTTTTTACATGGAAAAAAAATTCGTTTAATTTTTTCCCATTAAATACTAGAATTATAGAAAAGTACTTTTGGAGAAGACTTGGCAGTAGGACGGAATCGTGTTGACCACCGATCTGTTTTTTGCTAATAACTGTTACAACGATTTTTTCGACTAAGAGCTCAATGGAAAGCTTATCTCTTTCAGATGGCATTAACATATTTTACGAAAAGTCGTAAGAAATAAAATTGTTTTGATCAAAACTAAAATATCTCCGAAATCATTGAAGAAGAAGTACCTTATAAGACGAAAATATCCTTATCTAATAAGAGACATTTAAATTTTGTTAATTGCATAAATGGGCGGCATTTTATTCAGAATTAAAAGTTTTTTACATGGACAAAAATTTCGTTAAATTTTTTTCATTAAATACTAGATTTATAGAAAAGTACTTTGCGAAAAGAATCGGCAATAGGACGGAATCGTGTTGACCACTGATTTGTTTTTTGCTAATAACTCTTGCATGTATCCACTGATTTTTTCGACTAAGAGCTCAATGAAAACCCTATCTGTTCCTCTTTCAGATGGCATTAACATATTTTACGAAAAGTCATAAGAAATAAAATCTTTTTTATAAAAACTAAAATATCCTCGAAATCATTGAAGAAGAAGAACATTATAAGACGAAAATATCCTTATCTAATAAGAGACATTTAAATTTTTTTAATTGCTTAAATGGGCGGCATTTTATTCAGAATTAATAGTTTTTTATATGGACAAAAAATTCGTTAAATTTTTTTCTATTGAATACTAGATTTATTGAAAAGTACTTTGCGAAAAGAATCGGCAATAGGACTGAATCGTGTTGACCACCGATTTGTTTTTTGCTAACAACTCTTGCATGTATCCAACGAGTCAAATCCTTCAAGCCGTACATACCTGCATTGTTTACACATTAGTGCGTGTAATTTGCAAAGAGTATTAATTAATTTTAATACTCTCTGGCTTGTACGTTCTCTCAAAGTTTTCTTGTTCTCTTTCAATCAACAAACACATAACAATACTGACGTATAAGAAGAAGCATAGCATGTTACGTTTAATGCTTGCGACGTCGCAAGTTTGTATGGGAAAAAGAAAAGGTCTGTTTTTAGGGTTTTTCCGGCAATTATTTGAATTTTTCTCGCCGTAAAAACCATCTTTGAACTTTAACGAAAATTTAAACCAGTAAGGACGCTATCTTCAGCAAGGCTGAAGCTATAATACTTTTCACTTTGTGTCACTATAAAAAAAACTAAATGAATAGTTTTCATGCATCCGTAACAACATAACTGTAATGTTTCAAGTCAATTCGTTAAAAAACAAAAAATTTTTCCATACAACGGTTCAAGTTTTGCGATAAGTGGGCGTAGCCATGCCCACATTTGGTCAAAATAGTTTTTATTCCTCCCTAAGAACATAACTCTAAAGTTTCAAGTCAATTGGTTAAAAAACAAAAAAGTTTTCCATACAACGGGTCAATTTTCGCTATAAGTAGGCGTGGCTACGCCCACTTTTGGTCAAAATAGTTTTCATTCCTCCCTAGGAACATAACTGTAAAGTTTCAAGTCAATTGGTTAAAAAACAAAAAAGTTTTCCATACAACGGGTAAATTTTCGCTATAAGTGGGCGTGGCTACGCCCACTTTTGGTCAAAATAGTTTTCATTCTTCTCTAAGAACATAACTGTAAGGTTTCAAGTCAATTGGTTAAAAAACAAAAAAGTTTTCCATACAAAGGGTCAATTTTCGCTATAAGTGGGCGTGGCTACGCCTGGCTACGCCCACTTTTGATCAAAATAGTTTTCATTCCTCCCTAAGAACATAACTGTAAAGTTTCAAGTCAATTGATTAAAAAACAAAAAAGTTTTCCATGCAAAAGGTCAAGTTAAGCTATAAGTGGGCGTGGCCACGCCCACTTTTGATCAAAATAGTTTTCATTCCTCCCTAAGAGCATAACTGCAAAGTTTCAAGTCAATTGGTTAAAAAACAAAAAAGTTTTCCATACAACGGGTCAATTTTCGCTATAAGTGGGCGTGGCTACGCCTGGCTACGCCCACTTTTGGTCAAAATAGTTTTCATTCCTCCCTAAGAGCACAACTGCAAAGTTTCAAGTCAATTGGTTAAAAAACAAAAAAGTTTTCCATACAACGGGTAAATTTTCGCTATAAGTGGGCGTGGCTACGCGTGGTTACGCCCACTTTTGGTCAAAATAGTTTTTATTCCTCCCTAAGAACATAACTTTAAAATTTCAAGTCAATTGGTTAAGAAACAAAAAAGTTTTCCATACAACGACGTGAACATTGCTTCTCTTCCTCTTCTTCATTGTGTATGGGAGCTACTAGTTCCTGATGTCCAATCTCAATGAAACTTTCAGGCATGTAGTCGGACCATGTAAAACTACTATGTTTAAAATTTCAGCACTCTATTGTACAAAACAAAAAAGTTTTCCATACAACGGTTCAAGTTTTGTTCACTTTTCTTCTTCTTTTCGTATGGGAGCTACCTGTTTCAATAATCCGATCATGCTGGTTCCGACGAATGATTCATCGTAATAAATTCTAAGAATCTGTGCAAAGTTTCAGCTCGATAGCTTCAAAACTGAGGGACTAGTTTGCATACATACAGACAGACAGACAGACAGACCGAAAGACCGACAGACGGACAGACGGACATGGCTAAATCAACTCGTCTTGTCGTCCTGATCAAGAATATATATACTTTATATAGTCGGAAATTAATATTTCGACCTGTTACAAACTCCGTGACAAAGTTAATATACTATTTCACATAAGTGAAAAGTATAAAAAAAGAATTGGCCAAATTGGTCCAGGCGTTGTTGAGTTATGCGCTTACCAACACATTTTGCAATTCATTTTTATACCCTGTACACACACTGTGTATCAGGGTATATTGGGTTTGTTTGAACGAAATGTATGTAACGCACAGAAGGAGGGGAGGGGGACCCCAAAAAGTATATATATTCTTGATCAGGACGACAAGAGAAATTGATTGAGACATGTCCGTCCGTCTGTCCGTCTGTCTGTCTGTCCGTCCGTCCGTCCGTCCTCACCAATGGTTCTCGAAAACTATAAGAGCTAGAGACTTGAAATTTGGTGGATAGACTCGTGAGGTCAAACGCTAGATCAAGTTTGAAGGATTTTTTGCCACGCCCACTCCTTCCCGCCCATCGAGCACCACCCATTTTTTCAAAAGGCTGTAGCTCGAAAACCTGATGAGTTAGAAACATGAAAATGAGTATGTAGACTCAGTATGTATAGCTCTACAAAACTGCATACCACATTTTTTCCCCCTCCCTTTCGTTTCCCCTCAAAAAGTTGTTTTCTTAAAATTACTGTATCTCCTAAACTATAATAGATACAATGCTGAAATTTTGTATGCAAACTCAGTAAACATACCTTTTTAAAACTGCATACCACAAACTTTCATTTTTAACGCTGTGTGACAACGCAAAGACAAACAAGTTGAAATTTGGCATAAATTGCGCTTTGAACACTGCTTTATCCTATTTGTAACAAAAACCGTACTTAACACTGCGAAAACTATTAAAGCTAGAGACTTGAAATTTGGAAGATAGTCTCGTGTGGTCAAACACTGAATCAAGTTTGAAGGAATTTTTGCCACGCCCATTCCTTCCCGCCCATCGAGCACAAAAAAAGGTCATTTTTTTCTTAAAATTGCTGTATCTCCTAAAGTATAAAGAATACAATGCTGAAATTTGGTATGCAAATTCAGGTAACATACCTTTTTAAAACTGCATACAACAAACTACCACTTTCCCCGCAAAGACCAACACACTAAAATTTTGCAGCAATGCTTTGTAACAAAATCCGTACTAAAGCGCCATCTAATGGCAACATTGCACTGTGAGCCCTGCCTCACTATTAGCAAATACACAAACCATATCGTGGTACACTGCTTTTGCTGTCGGCGAATGTTTAACGTGTTATCAACATAGGTGTGTGTACAGGGTATTATATAGTTGAGAATACTTAACTATACCGCCCTTACTGGTTTGACTTAGTTTAGTGGTGAGGGGCAAATGATTGGAGCAACCTCGGGAAAAAACTTACAAAAGTCGTTTTATCTCGGTTGTCTTTAGAGATAGGCACACCAAATTTGGAGTGTATATAGCTGAGTCAAGCCCCAAGAAGATACATTAAAGAAATGGGCGTAGCCACGCCCATATATAGTAATAATTTGAAACGCTTATATCTCAAGAACCATAAAACCTACAAGAATGAAACTTTGCATATATGATATTGGGATGGAGTATAACAAGATTCAATTGTGAAATGGGCGTGACCATTCCCACATATAGCCATGGTAGAATGCCGTTATATCTCTTGAACGAATTGGTCTCAAAGAGTAAAAATTGGTATATATGGAATTGAATGAAAATGAAATCTGTTTCGATTAAAAAGTGGGCGGGGCAACGCCTTCAAACAGTTGGTACAAATTGAAGGTACAGGGTATGTCGGAGTCGAGTACTGTCGACTCCAATCCTTACTGGTTTATTTTTTGCATTTTCTATTCAATTTAAAATATTTCGGTGTTTGAATTTTGTTATACTCTTGCAAGAGTATATTAACTTTGTCGTGAAGTTTGCAACGCAGAGAAGGAGACTTCTTCGACTATATAATGTATATATATTTTTGATCAGCACGACCTGACGAGTTGATATAGCCATGTCCGTCTGTCTGTCTGTTTCAATGCGAACTCCTCCCAGAGTTTTGAAGTTAGCAAAAAAATTTCAACGCAGAAAATTTTCTTTTCATTGCAGGCAGTTTATATGTAGAAACCAGCCTGATCGGAATACTATAGCATATAGCTGCCATAGGAACGATCGGTAAAAAATGAGGTTTTTGCTCAATAAATTCGTTGTTTTTCAAGTTATCGCCCCAATTTTTTGCACATGAACATCCTGGACGTAAATTAAGACACACTACAAAATTGGTGAAGATCGGATAAATATAGCATATAGCTCCCATAGGAACAATCGGTTAAAAATTCGGTTTTTGTTAGAAAAACTTTTTTGTTCTTAAATATAATCAGATAAAACTTTGCAGTTACGCATTTTTATAAATCCTTGACCATATTACAAAGTTTCAAAAGAATCGGACATAAGGGCGTGGCACCGCCCATATAGAGAAAAACTTAAAAATGTGATTTACCTATAAGCAGACGAGATAGAAAATCGTAAAATGAAGTGTAGA
Source organism: Phortica okadai (assembly GCA_034638295.1). Classification (NCBI taxonomy): domain Eukaryota; kingdom Metazoa; phylum Arthropoda; class Insecta; order Diptera; family Drosophilidae; genus Phortica; species Phortica okadai. The sequence continues at coordinate 23,026,181 of CM067851.1, read as the reverse complement.
ATGATTGCATTGTATTCTTTAAAAAAAGTAGAAAATGGGCGGGGTTACGCCTCTTTATCTTTGTACACTTATAAGATTCTTATTTGCAACACTATAAAACGCTTTTTGCTTCTGAGTGTACTCTTTACTTTTGTTTTTGTTGAGAGTTGCATAATTTCGTTGTTGCAGTACTCAAACAACATCTGTTTTCTGAGCGCGACTCTATTTTAGTTTTGCGTTGAAACTTTCTTGTGTTGATTTTGTCTGGCTGATGCATTGTTTTTGCTCATCCAAATCGAAAGTCCACTGATACCTTTGTAGTTGTTCTTTTTGCTGCTGTTTCTCTTCTCTCTCTCACAGCACAACTGTTGATAATTCATTACCCCGTAAGTGCGTCATAGTTGAATAGGTTGTTTACACAAATTTCTTATTTTTATACTTTTCACGTATGTGAAATAGTATAATAACTTTGTGCTGAAGTTTGTAACACACAGAAATATTCACTTGCGACTATATAAAGTATATATATTCTTGATCAGGACGACAAGACGAGTTGATTTAGCCATGTCTGTCTGACGGTCTGACCGTCTGTCCGTCTGTCTGTATATATACAATCTCCTACCACAGTTTTTAAGATATCGAGCTAAAATTTTGCACAGAGACTTCTTATTCGAGCAGTCAACTCATTTGACGGATCCAGCCATATCGGACCACTGGAACTGGTAGCCCCCATACGAAAAGAAGAAGAAAAATGAACAAAACTTGAATCGTTGTATGGAAAACTTTTTTGTTATGTATGATGGAGTGCTGAAATTTTAAATATAGTAGTTCTACATAGTCCGACTATATGCCTGAAAGTTTCATTGAGATTGGACATCTGGAACTGGTAGCTCCCATACAAAATGAAAAAGAGGAAGAGAAGCAATATTCACGTCGTTGTATGGACAACTTTTTTGTTTTTCAACCAATTGACTTGAAACTTCGTAGTTAAGTTCTTAGGGAGGAACGAAAACTATTTTGACCAAAAATGGGCATGGCTACGCCCACTTATCGCAAAACTTGAACAATTGTATGGAAAGCTTTTTTTGTTTTTTAACCAATTGACTTGAAACCTTACAGTTATGTTGCTAGGGAGGCATGAAAACTATTCATTTAGTTTTTTAGTGACACAACGTGAAAAGTATTATAGCTTCAGCCTTGCTGAAGATAGCGTCCTTACTGGTTTTTATTCAATTTCGCTTAGTGTGTTATTTTTGTCACACATTTTAATCTATTTTTTTATTTTTTTTTTATTTTTGTTATTTTAAATAAATAATCTATTTACTATGAGTTGCTGTAGTAACTCTTGCAAAAGCAAGGATTCCTTCGATTGCGATAATAAACGCGCAATGAGTTGCTGGATGTGTGAAAACGTTTGTCACATGAAATGCGCCGGGATCACTGGCCGTGACCACGATAGGCTCCGCGACAATAACACAAAAAATGTCTGTGGTGGCTATAGATGGTCCTGTCCTGCGTGTTATAAAAGGCAAACGGATTTCGCATCCATGTATCGCCAGGTTCGTGAGAAATTTTTAAAATTTAATAAAGTGGTTAAAGACCTTTCGGCTGAGTGTGACACGGTAGTTGACTTGCTTGGCAATTACGATTTCGAGCCGCCACTGTTTTCTTTATCACCCTCTCCTCTGACTCACCTAACTTTGCCAAATCCTATTGCTCCTATTCGCGTCACTTCCCCTCCCTCTAAATCCACCACTGTCCCCACCCCTATTCCCTCCCCTGCCATTACTAAAGTCCCTTCTCCGATGCCCTCCACTGCTCCATCACCTGTCTCCATCCCTGTCCAAATTCCTTCACCTCTCTTCTTCCCTACTTCTGTGCCGCCTCCCGTATCATTACCCACTGAAGTGCAGGCAGTAAATGATACTGCCTCTACTTCTAAACGTGGCAGGCAAGCTTCTCCAAAAGAAGCTAAATCTAAGGCTAAGAAGTCAAAAAAGGCACCACAACTGCCTCCTCCTCCGGCGTCCTCTCTACCCTTATCGGCTAACCCAGATATTTCATCTGCTGAACCCCCTACTGTTGTGATTGTTTCACCACCAGTAGTTTCACTCAACGTGGTTGCACCAAGAAAGCAGATATTCCTTTCTCGATTGTCTGCAGATACCAGTTGTGAAACTATTTCTGAGTTTATTGCTTGCAAGATCAACGCTGATGTGAAAATTCAAAAATTTTCATTTTCTTCACCTAGGGAGATAGCATCATTTAAACTTAGTGTTCCAAATGATGCTTTCAAAACTTTATGTGACCCAGCGTTTTGGCCTGCGCATATGGTGGTGCACGAGTTCAAGCCCAATAAAAGGTCTCGTCCCACTTCATCCACTTCGTCCATTCCAAAAAACTAATTGTGTCTCCTGACCATCTTTCGATTACCTGTCAAAACGTAAGGGGTCTACTGTCCAAACTTAGCAACCTCTACAGAAATAGTGTTTCATTTGATGTTGACATCGTTGCCTTTTCTGAAACTTGGCTTCACCAAGGCATATTTTGCAACGAGATTTTTTGCGATAAGTTCGTCACCTACAGACGTGATCGTCTTTCGCGTCGTGGGGGTGGTGTTCTTATAGCTGTAAACTCACGTCTCCACTCTGAACCTATTCAACTCGACGAGGTTACTGATATAGAATTTATTGGAGTGAAGATCTGTTTGGCTCAGCTAGCTGTCTTCGTTACGTGTTCATATATTCCTCCCGGTTCTGGTATGGAGGTGTATTTGAATCACGTAGAGTCGATAAAGTCGATATATGACTTTGTAGAGGACAGAGATTTTCTCATTGTACTCGGCGACTTTAACCTTCCTCACATTTCTTGGTCCTACTCCAGTAATTCAAATTTCTTAATACCTTCTGGGCAGTATGACTTTGTAGATAATCTCCTAGATGTACCTCTTTTTCAGATGAACGGAGTCGTGAATTCAATGAATAGATCTCTCGATCTTGTATTGACTAACGACTCAAATGGTATTGTTGTGTCTAGATGTGACCCATTGTCTCTGCCGGAAGATTCTTTTCACCCGACGTTAGGTATAATCCTCGGTCTACCTTGTCTCCCTTCCATTTCGACTAATGCCCCAGTTCAGAGGCAGCTTTGTTTTCGTAAGACTAATTTCGATCTTTTAATTTCTTTAATCGATCAGACAGATTGGTCTATATTAAATAGTTGCAATGATATTACTTTGGGAACTAAGTGCTTTTACGATACTCTATATAGCCTTCTTAATGTCTGTGTTCCAATTAACTCTTCTCCAACGACGTCTTCTCGTCCACCTTGGTTTTCCCGTCAATTATCATATCTTAAAAATGTCAAAACCAGACTCTATAAAAAATTTAAATTGTCTGGATCGTTGTCTGACTTTTCTAGATACTCTGTTGTTCGATCTCAGTTTTTCTCGCTTAATAACAGCTGCTATAATAAATACTTGTCACGTTGTAAAAGTCAATTTTCACGCGACCCCAAAACATTTTATAAATTTGCAAACTCAAAGCGTAGAACTGCGTTATACCCATCGTCATTCTCCCGTGATGACAAATCGGCTTCTGATGATTGTGGAATTTCAAACTTGTTTGCCGAGTTCTTCCAAACAACTTACTCGTCATCAATTTTTTCGGGTACCTCATATCCATACCCAATAACATCCATCAATAGTTTTGTTCCACCTTTTTATACTTTTCACTTATGTGAAATAGTATATTAACTTTGTCACGGAGTTTGTAACAGATCTAAAAATTAATTTCCGACTATATAAAGTATATATATTCTTGATCAGGACGACAAGACGAGTTGATTTAGCCATGTCCGTCTGTCCGTCTGTCTGTCCGTCTGTCTGTCTGTCTGTCTGTATGTATGCAAACTAGTCCCTCAGTTTTGAAGCTATCGAGCTGAAACTTTGCACAAAGTCTTAGAAGTTATTAGGATGAATCATTCGTCGGAACCAGCATGATCGGATTATTGGAACAGGTAGCTCCCATACGAAAAGAAGAAGAAAAGTGAACAAAACTTGAATCGTTGTATGGAAAACTTTCTTGTTTTGTACACTAGAGTGCTGAAATTTTAAACATAGTAGTTTTTCATGGTCCGACTACATGCCTGAAAATTTCATTGAGATTGGACATCTGGAACTGGTAGCTCCCATACAAAATGAAGAAGAGGAAGAGAAGCCATATTCACGTCGTTGTATGGAAAACTTTTTTGTTTCTTAACCAATTGACTTGAAATTTTAAAGTTATGTTCTTAGGGAGGAATGAAAACTATTTTGACCAAAAGTGGGCGTAACCACGCGTAGCCACGCCCACTTATAGCGAAAATTGACCCGTTGCATGGAAAACTTTTTTGTTTTTTAACCAACTGACTTGAAACTTTACAGGATTGTTCTTAGGGTGGAATGAAAACAGTTTTCACCAAAAGTGGGCGTGGCCACGCCCTTTTATAGCGAAAATTGACCCGTTGTATGGAAAACTTTTTTGTTTTTTAACCAATTGACTTGAAACTTTGCAGTTATGCTCTTAGGGAGGAATGAAAACTATTTTGATCAAAAGTGGGCATGGCCACGCCCATTTATAGCTTAACTTGACCCTTTGTATGGAAAACTTTTTTGTTTTTTAACCAATTGTCTTAAAACTTTACAGTTATGTTCTTAGGGAGGAATGAAAACTATTTTGACCAAAAGTGGGCATGGCTACGCCCACTTATCGCAAAACTTGAACCGTTGTATGGAAAACTTTTTTGTTTTTGAACGAATTGACTTGAAACATTACAGTTATGTTGTTAGGGAGGCATGAAAACTATTCATTTAGTTTTTTTTATAGTGACACAAAGTGAAAAGTATTATAGCTTTAGCCTTGCTGAAGATAGCGTCCTTACTGGTTTTAACTATGATTGTGTCTTAAAAAACTTATTGGCGGTAAAAAATTCTGTTTCCCCCGGCCCTGATAATGTGCCAGGGTGAGTGCTTAAAAGGTGTGCGAAATCGTTGTGCAAGCCGTTATTGAAACTCTTCAAATTGTCACTTCTTAATGCTTCGTTCCCCTCTATTTGGAAGGAGTCGTTTATTATTCCTCTTCATAAGAATGGTAGTAAGTCGGATATAACCAATTATAGAGGTATATCCAAGTTATCGGCGATTCCCAAAGTTTTTGAAAAAATTATTATTGAAAGCTTGCAACATAGTTGTAAATCGATGATGTTCAGTTTTTAAAAAGGAGGTCATGTATGACCAATCTTCTTGAATTCACATGTTTGGTAAACCGCGGCTTTGTTGATCATTTTCAAACCGATGTCATATATACTGACTTCAGTAAAGCTTTTGACTCGGTTAACCACCACTTGCTTTTATTGAAATTGATTCTTTTGGGCTTCCCATAGGCTCTTGTAAATTGGATTAAATCCTATTTAACAAATAGACATCAACGTGTGTTGTTTAAATCTGCTACATCTGACCTTGTGCAAGTACTTTCTGGTGTCCCCCAAGGCAGTCATCTTGGTCCTCTTTTGTTTAATGTCTTCATTAATGACCTTCCCTTATCGATATCACATTCTCGGGTACTTATGTATGCCGATGATGTTAAATTGTGTCTTTCGTACAAGGAGCCTGATTCGCATGTGCAATTAAAAGCTGATCTAAACTCATTGTATTCTTGGTGTTCACAGAATTTGCTTTTACTGAATTGTTCTAAATGTAAGTTTATGACTTATCATCGTAGTAAACCTCACTTGTTTATTTATTCGATAGATAATGTCCAACTAGAACGTGTCTCTATGTTTAACGACCTAGGTGTTCTCTTTGACCCCAAGCTTTGCTTCATCCAACAAGTCTCAACTGTCGTTAACAAGGCGAGAGGTGTTTTTGCATTTATTAAACGTTGGTCTAAAGAATTCAATGACCCTTATATCACCAAACTTCTTTTCACGTCACTTGTTCATCCTCTTCTTGAATACTTGCAAGAGTATATAAGTTTCAGCAAAGCTGAAAATAGCTCCCTTACTGGTTTTTGCTTCTGAGTGTACTCTTTACTTTTGTTTTGGTTGAGAGTTGCATAATTTCGTTGTTGCAGTACTCAAACAACATCTGTTTTCTGAGCGCGACTCTATTTTAGTTTTGCGTTGAAACTTTCTTGTGTTGATTTTGTCTGGCTGATGCATTGTTTTTGCTCATCCAAATCGAAAGTCCACTGATACCTTTATAGTTGTTCTTTTTGCTGCTGTTTCTCTTCTCTCTCTCACAGCACAACTGTTGATAATTCATTACCCCGTATGTGCGTCATAGTTGAATAGGTTGTTTACACAAATTTCTTATTTTTATACTTTTCACGTATGTGAAATAGTATAATAACTTTGTGCTGAAGTTTGTAACACACAGAAATATTCACTTGCGACTATATAAAGTATATATATTCTTGATCAGGACGACAAGACGAGTTGATTTAGCCATGTCCGTCTGACGGTCTGACCGTCTGTCCGTCTGTCTGTATATATACAATCTCCTACCACAGTTTTTAAGATATCGAGCTAAAATTTTGCACAGAGACTTCTTATTCGAGCAGTCAACTCATTTGACGGATCCAGCCATATCGGACCACTGGAACTGGTAGCCCCCATACGAAAAGAAGAAGAACCAGTAAGGGCGGTATAGTTGAGTATTCTCAACTATATAATACCCTGTACACACACCTATGTTGATAACACGTTAAACATTCGCCGACAGCAAAAGCAGTGTACCACGATATGGTTTGAGTATTTGCTAATAATGAGGCAGGGCTCACAGTGCAATGTTGCCATTAGATGGCGCTTTAGTACGGATTTTGTTACAAAGCATTGCTGCAAAATTTTAGTGTGTTGGTCTTTGCAGGGAAAGTGGTAGTTTTTTGTATGCAGTTTTAAAAAGGTATGTTATCTGAGTTTGCATACAAATTTTCAGCATTGTATTCTTTATACTTTAGGATATACAGCAATTTTAAGAAAAAATGACCTTTTGTTGTGCTCGATGGGCGGGAAGGAATGGGCGTGGCAAAAATTCCTTTAAACTTGATCTAGTGTTCGACCACACGAGTCTATCTTCCAAATTTCAAGTCTCTAGCTTTAATAGTTTTCGCAGTGTTAAGTACGGTTTTTGGTACAAATAGGATAAAGCAGTGTTCAAAGCGCAATTTATGCCAAATTTCAACTTGTTTGTCTTTGCGTTGTCACACAGCGTTAAAAATGAAAGTTTGTGGTATGCAGTTTTAAAAAGGTATGTTTACTGAGTTTGCACACAAAATTTCAGCATTGTATCTATTATAGTTTAGAAGATACAGCAATTTTAAGAAAACAACTTTTTGAGGGGAAACGAAGGGGAGGGGGAAAAAATGTGGTATGCAGTTTTGTAGAGCTATAAATACTGAGTCTACATACTCATTTTCATGTTTCTAACTCATCAGGTTTTCGAGCTACAGCCTTTTGAAAAAATGGGTGGTGCTCGATGGGCGGGAAGGAGTGGGCGTGGCAAAAAATCCTTCAAACTTGATCTAGCGTTTGACCTCACGAGTCTATCCACCAAATTTCAAGTCTCTACCTCTTATAGTTTTCGAGAACCATTGGTGAGGACGGACGGACGGACGGACGGACGGACAGACAGGGCTATATCAATTCGTCTTGTCATCCTGATCAAGAATATATATACTTTATAGGGTCCCCCTCCCCTCCTTCTATGCGTTACATACAAACCGTCTCAAACAAACTTAATATACCCTGATACACAGTGTGTGTACAGGGTATAAAAATGAACAAAACTTGAATCGTTGTATGGAAAACTTTTTTGTTATGTATGATGGAGTGCTGAAATTTTAAATATAGTAGTTCTACATAGTCCGACTATATGCCTGAAAGTTTCATTGAGATTGGACATCTGGAACTGGTAGCTCCCATACAAAATGAAAAAGAGGAAGAGAAGCAATATTCACGTCGTTGTATGGACAACTTTTTTGTTTTTCAACCAATTGACTTGAAACTTCGTAGTTAAGTTCTTAGGGAGGAACGAAAACTATTTTGACCAAAAATGGGCATGGCTACGCCCACTTATCGCAAAACTTGAACAATTGTATGGAAAGCTTTTTTTGTTTTTTAACCAATTGACTTGAAACCTTACAGTTATGTTGCTAGGGAGGCATGAAAACTATTCATTTAGTTTTTTAGTGACACAACGTGAAAAGTATTATAGCTTCAGCCTTGCTGAAGATAGCGTCCTTACTGGTTTTTATTCAATTTCGCTTAGTGTGTTATTTGTGTCACACATTTTAATCTATTTTTTTATTTTTTTTTATTTTTGTTATTTTAAATAAATAATCTATTTACTATGAGTTGCTGTAGTAACTCTTGCAAAAGCAAGGATTCCTTCGATTGCGATAATAAACGCGCAATGAGTTGCTGGATGTGTGAAAACGTTTGTCACATGAAATGCGCCGGGATCACTGGCCGTGACCACGATAGGCTCCGCGACAATAACACAAAAAATGTCTGTGGTGGCTATAGATGGTCCTGTCCTGCGTGTTATAAAAGGCAAACGGATTTCGCATCCATGTATCGCCAGGTTCGTGAGAAATTTTTAAAATTTAATAAAGTGGTTAAAGACCTTTCGGCTGAGTGTGACACGGTAGTTGACTTGCTTGGCAATTACGATTTCGAGCCGCCACTGTTTTCTTTATCACCCTCTCCTCTGACTCACCTAACTTTGCCAAATCCTATTGCTCCTATTCGCGTCACTTCCCCTCCCTCTAAATCCACCACTGTCCCCACCCCTATTCCCTCCCCTGCCATTACTACAGTCCCTTCTCCGATGCCCTCCACTGCTCCATCACCTGTCTCCATCCCTGTCCAAATTCCTTCACCTCTCTTCTTCCCTACTTCTGTGCCGCCTCCCGTATCATTACCCACTGAAGTGCAGGCAGTAAATGATACTGCCTCTACTTCTAAACGTGGCAGGCAAGCTTCTCCAAAAGAAGCTAAATCTAAGGCTAAGAAGTCAAAAAAGGCACCACAACTGCCTCCTCCTCCGGCGTCCTCTCTACCCTTATCGGCTAACCCAGATATTTCATCTGCTGAACCCCCTACTGTTGTGATTGTTTCACCACCAGTAGTTTCACTCAACGTGGTTGCACCAAGAAAGCAGATATTCCTTTCTCGATTGTCTGCAGATACCAGTTGTGAAACTATTTCTGAGTTTATTGCTTGCAAGATCAACGCTGATGTGAAAATTCAAAAATTTTCATTTTCTTCACCTAGGGAGATAGCATCATTTAAACTTAGTGTTCCAAATGATGCTTTCAAAACTTTATGTGACCCAGCGTTTTGGCCTGCGCATATGGTGGTGCACGAGTTCAAGCCCAATAAAAGGTCTCGTCCCACTTCATCCACTTCGTCCATTCCAAAAAACTAATTGTGTCTCCTGACCATCTTTCGATTACCTGTCAAAACGTAAGGGGTCTACTGTCCAAACTTAGCAACCTCTACAGAAATAGTGTTTCATTTGATGTTGACATCGTTGCCTTTTCTGAAACTTGGCTTCACCAAGGCATATTTTGCAACGAGATTTTTTGCGATAAGTTCGTCACCTACAGACGTGATCGTCTTTCGCGTCGTGGGGGTGGTGTTCTTATAGCTGTAAACTCACGTCTCCACTCTGAACCTATTCAATTCGACGAGGTTACTGATATAGAATTTATTGGAGTGAAGATCTGTTTGGCTCAGCTAGCTGTCTTCGTTACGTGTTCATATATTCCTCCCGGTTCTGGTATGGAGGTGTATTTGAATCACGTAGAGTCGATAAAGTCGATATATGACTTTGTAGAGGACAGAGATTTTCTCATTGTACTCGGCGACTTTAACCTTCCTCACATTTCTTGGTCCTACTCCAGTAATTCAAATTTCTTAATACCTTCTGGGCAGTATGACTTTGTAGATAATCTCTTAGATGTACCTCTTTTTCAGATGAACGGAGTCGTGAATTCAATGAATAGATCTCTCGATCTTGTATTGACTAACGACTCAAATGGTATTGTTGTGTCTAGATGTGACCCATTGTCTCTGCCGGAAAATTCTTTTCACCCGACGTTAGGTATAATCCTCGGTCTACCTTGTCTCCCTTCCATTTCGACTAATGCCCCAGTTCAGAGGCAGCTTTGTTTTCGTAAGACTAATTTCGATCTTTTAATTTCTTTAATCGATCAGACAGATTGGTCTATATTAAATAGTTGCAATGATATTACTTTGGGAACTAAGTGCTTTTACGATACTCTATATAGCCTTCTTAATGTCTGTGTTCCAATTAACTCTTCTCCAACGACGTCTTCTCGTCCACCTTGGTTTTCCCGTCAATTATCATATCTTAAAAATGTCAAAACCAGACTCTATAAAAAATTTAAATTGTCTGGATCGTTGTCTGACTTTTCTAGATACTCTGTTGTTCGATCTCAGTTTTTCTCGCTTAATAACAGCTGCTATAATAAATACTTGTCACGTTGTAAAAGTCAATTTTCACGCGACCCCAAAACATTTTATAAATTTGCAAACTCAAAGCGTAGAACTGCGTTATACCCATCGTCATTCTCCCGTGATGACAAATCGGCTTCTGATGATTGTGGAATTTCAAACTTGTTTGCCGAGTTCTTCCAAACAACTTACTCGTCATCAATTTTTTCGGGTACCTCATATCCATACCCAATAACATCCATCAATAGTTTTGTTCCACCTTTTTATACTTTTCACTTATGTGAAATAGTATATTAACTTTGTCACGGAGTTTGTAACAGATCTAAAAATTAATTTCCGACTATATAAAGTATATATATTCTTGATCAGGACGACAAGACGAGTTGATTTAGCCATGTCCGTCTGTCCGTCTGTCTGTCTGTCTGTCTGTATGTATGCAAACTAGTCCCTCAGTTTTGAAGCTATCGACCTGAAACTTTGCACAAAGTCTTAGAATTTATTACGATGAATCATTCGTCGGAACCAGCATGATCGGATTATTGGAACAGGTAGCTCCCATACGAAAAGAAGAAGAAAAGTGAACAAAACTTGAATCGTTGTATGGAAAACTTTCTTGTTTTGTACACTAGAGTGCTGAAATTTTAAACATAGTAGTTTTACATGGTCCGACTACATGCCTGAAAATTTCATTGAGATTGGACATCTGGAACTGGTAGCTCCCATACAAAATGAAGAAGAGGAAGAGAAGCCATATTCACGTCGTTGTATGGAAAACTTTTTTGTTTCTTAACCAATTGACTTGAAATTTTAAAGTTATGTTCTTAGGGAGGAATGAAAACTATTTTGACCAAAAGTGGGCGTAACCACGCGTAGCCACGCCCACTTATAGCGAAAATTGACCCGTTGCATGGAAAACTTTTTTGTTTTTTAACCAACTGACTTGAAACTTTACAGGATTGTTCTTAGGGTGGAATGAAAACAGTTTTCACCAAAAGTGGGCGTGGCCACGCCCTTTTATAGCGAAAATTGACACGTTGTATGGGCATGGCTACGCCCACTTATCGCAAAACTTGAACCGTTGTATGGAAAACTTTTTTGTTTTTGAACGAATTGACTTGAAACATTACAGTTATGTTGTTAGGGAGGCATGAAAACTATTCATTTAGTTTTTTTTATAGTGACACAAAGTGAAAAGTATTATAGCTTTAGCCTTGCTGAAGATAGCGTCCTTACTGGTTTTAACTATGATTGTGTCTTAAAAAACTTATTGGCGGTAAAAAATTCTGTTTCCCCCGGCCCTGATAATGTGCCAGGGTGAGTGCTTAAAAGGTGTGCGAAATCGTTGTGCAAGCCGTTATTGAAACTCTTCAAATTGTCACTTCTTAATGCTTCGTTCCCCTCTATTTGGAAGGAGTCGTTTATTATTCCTCTTCATAAGAATGGTAGTAAGTCGGATATAACCAATTATAGAGGTATATCCAAGTTATCGGCGATTCCCAAAGTTTTTGAAAAAATTATTATTGAAAGCTTGCAACATAGTTGTAAATCGATGATGTTCAGTTTTTAAAAAGGAGGTCATGTATGACCAATCTTCTTGAATTCACATGTTTGGTAAACCGCGGCTTTGTTGATCATTTTCAAACCGATGTCATATATACCGACTTCAGTAAAGCTTTTGACTCGGTTAACCACCACTTGCTTTTATTGAAATTGATTCTTTTGGGCTTCCCATAGGCTCTTGTAAATTGGATTAAATCCTATTTAACAAATAGACATCAACGTGTGTTGTTTAAATCTGCTACATCTGACCTTGTGCAAGTACTTTCTGGTGTCCCCCAAGGCAGTCATCTTGGTCCTCTTTTGTTTAATGTTTTCATTAATGACCTTCCCTTATCGATATCACATTCTCGGGTACTTATGTATGCCGATGATGTTAAATTGTGTCTTTCGTACAAGGAGCCTGATTCGCATGTGCAATTAAAAGCTGATCTAAACTCATTGTATTCTTGGTGTTCACAGAATTTGCTTTTACTGAATTGTTCTAAATGTAAGTTTATGACTTATCATCGTAGTAAACCTCACTTGTTTATTTATTCGATAGATAATGTCCAACTAGAACGTGTCTCTATGTTTAACGACCTAGGTGTTCTCTTTGACCCCAAGCTTTGCTTCATCCAACAAGTCTCAACTGTCGTTAACAAGGCGAGAGGTGTTTTTGCATTTATTAAACGTTGGTCTAAAGAATTCAATGACCCTTATATCACCAAACTTCTTTTCACGTCACTTGTTCATCCTCTTCTTGAATACTGTTGTTGCGTATGGTCTCCACAGTACATAAAACACCAAGACCGCATTGAGTCGATTCAGAAGCAATTTCTCCTATTTGAGCTTCGTGGTCTCAATTGGAATCCCAACACTAGGTTACCGTCATACCATGAAAGGCTCCTTCTGATTGACCTTCCATCTTTATCTCATCGCAGGATTGTTTTAGGGACTGTTTTTCTTCATAAACTTATTAATGGTTTAATTGATTCGTCAGACTTACTCAGACGCATTAGTTTCAGCGTCCCACGACGCACTACCAGAAACTTTGTCCCTTTAGCTTGGCATAGATGCACAACTAACTATGCCCTTCACGATCCGGTTCGCGTATTATGTATGAATTATAATAATCTTTATCACGTCCTCTCACCTGAAGTCTCTCTCACGACACTTAATTCAACTATTCTGCGCTACCTAAGAGAAGCAAATGGTGTACAACGGATTGGATAATCGCTTCTTGGATTGATGAACGGACGGAAGAGTTCGCCCACTCTTTGGAACCGAAGTCTCCGACCACATGTGGCTGTGAGTTGGGGCATAGCTAGCATAATAAATTTCCCCCACCGGGTCAGAGACTTCTTAGAACTTAAATTATTTCTTTTTGCTTACCAAAAATTTGTTTTTTTTTCTGTTTTTTCGAAGACTGTTTTTTCAATTTCTCTATTTGGTTTCACAGAAAATCTCTGGGATATTGTTTTTCGACCATTTGTCTTCGAAAATTCGGCATCCCGCAGCAGAGTTGTCTACATACAAAATAAGAATAATGTAATTTATTTATGCTTATTTCATTGTTTTTCTCATCAAATTAAAACAATTGTGTATTTACATCTAATAATATACAAAATTAGAATGCTATAAAAGTATTAATTGCAAATTTAAACACAATTATAATGCAGCTTGCTAAATTTTACAATTGTTTTGACAATCCTAATCTTTCTTTTCCGGTGATTGCCAAATGTAATCAAACACGTTACAAATTCAATATACTCCAAAGGTGAAATGTAATAATGAATTATATGTGCAAACTGATAAAAAAAGGTACGGAGATTGTTTCACACGTTAGATTTGCTAATTAACTAGTTTCTGTTCTACGGGACATACGCTGCACTTTTGAATTAACTCTTCTTCTTCGCATTTGTTCATTCAAAAATGTTTACATGCCAACTTGTCCGAACAACACTGTCGGTACCTATTTTAATTAAATTTGCTATTTTTACGAGTTTGCTTAAACATTTCAAATGCAACAGCATATTAATTATGATTTTTAGATTATTTTAACAGTTTGTTTAGTTCAATTCGAATATACTTTTCAATTTTCGAAAATGAATGCAAGCAGATTGGCGAGGCATGAAAATGATTGTTTTTGCTGCTCAAAAAAAATTAGATGATTTGAGGAAGCTTTTTCTAAAATGCAAATTTCTTAATGAAAACATGTAAAATAACGAATTGTTTGAATGCAGATTCATGAGGAAAACCATAAAGTTAATTTCTTCATTCATAATTTTTTATGAGAACTTAAAATAAGGCTGAATTTAAGCAAATCCGTGAGGGTATAGTCAGAGATTTTGTTAGAGAAAAAATTTCCCTGATAGAGATTTTCTGTGACACCAAAATTTCCCTTTTGGTTGTTTTTGGCATCAAATCTCTAGTAAGCGATTTAATTCTACTAAAATAACAGTTAATTGTTATAAATTATATAAATAAATAAATAAATAAATAAATAATTAAAAATGAAATTAAAAACATGGCTAAATCAACTCGTTTTGTCGCCCTGATCAAGAATATATATACTTTATATAGTCGGAAATGAATATTTCGATCTGTTACAAACTTCAGCACAAAGTAAATCTACTATTTCACATACGTGAAAAGTATAATAAGTACCTTATCAGACGAAAATATCCCTTATCTAATAAAAGACATTTAAATTTTTTTAATTGCATAAATGGGTGGCATTTTATTCAGAATTAGTAGTTTTCTACATGGACAAAAAATTCGTTTAATTTTTTCCCATTAAATACAAGAATTATAGAAAAGTACTTTGCAAAAAGAATCGGCAGTAGGACGGAAACGTGTTGACCACCGATAAGTTTTTTGCTAATAACTCTTGCATCCTTCGACCGACTTCTTCGACTAAGAGCTCGATGGAAAGCTTATCTGTTCCTCTTATAGATGGCATTAACATATTTTACGAAAAGTCGTAAGAAATAAAATTTTTTTGATCAAAACTAAAATATCCTCGAAATCATTGAAGAAGAAGTACCTTATCAGACGAAAATATGCCTTATCTAATAAGAGGCATTTAAATTTTTTTAATTGCATAAATGGGCGGCATTTTATTCAGAATTAAAAGTTTTTTACATGGAAGAAAAATTCGTTTAATTTTTTCCCATTCAATACTAGAATCATAGAAAAGTTCTTTGCGAAAAGAATCGGCAGTAGGACGGAATCGTGTTGACCACCGATTTGTTTTTTGCTAATAACTCTTGCATGTATCCACCGATTTTTTCGACTAAGAGCTCAATGGAAAACTTATCTGTTTCGCTTTCAGATGGCATTAACATATTTTACGAAAAGTCATAAGAAATAACATCTTTTTTATAAAAACTAATATATCCTCGAAATCATTGAAGAAGAAGTACCTTATAAGACGAAAATATGCCTTATCTAATAAGAGACATTTAAATTTTTTTAATTGCATAAATGGGTGGCATTTTATTCAGAATTAATAGTTTTTTACATGGAAGAAAAATTCGTTTAATTTTTTCCCATTAAATACTAGAATTATAGAAAAGTACTTTGCGAAAGAATCGGCAGTAGGACGGAAACGTGTTGACCACCGATAAGTTTTTTGCTAATAACTCTTGCATCCTTCGACCGACTTCTTCGACTAAGAGCTCGATGGAAAGCTTATCTGTTCCTCTTATAGATGGCATTAACATATTTTACGAAAAGTCGTAAGAAATAAAATTTTTTTGATCAAAACTAAAATATCCTCGAAATCATTGAAGAAGAAGTACCTTATCACACGAAAATATGCCTTATCTAATAAGAGGCATTTAAATTTGTTTAATTGCATAAATGGGCGGCATTTTATTCAGAATTAAAAGTTTTTTACATGGAATTATAGAAAAGTACTTTGCGAAAAGAATCGGCAGTAGGACGGAATTGTGTTGACCACCGATTAGTTTTTTGATAATAACTCTTGCATGTATCCACCGACTTCTTTGACTAAGAGCTCGATGGAAAGCTTATCTATTCCTCTTTCAGATGGCATAAACATAGTTCACGAAAAGTCATAAGAAATTAAATTTTTTTGATCAAAACTAAAATATCCTAGAAATCATTGAAGAAGAAGTACCTTATCACACGAAAATATGCCTTATCTAATAAGAGACATTTAAATTTTTTTAATTGCATTTTATTCAGAATTAAAAGTTTTTTACATGGAAGAAAAATTCGCTTAATTTTTTCCCATTAAATACTAGAATCATAGAAAAGTTCTTTGCGAAAAGAATCGGCAGTAGGACGGAATCGTTTTGACCACCGATTAGTTTTTTGCTAATAACTCATGCATCCTTCGACCGACTTCTTCGACTTAGAGCTCGATGGAAAGCTTATCTGTTCCTCTTTCAGATGGCATTAACATATTTTAAGAAAAGTCGTAAGAAATAAAATTTTTTTGATCAAAACTAAAATATCCTCGAAATCATTGAAGAAGAAGTACCTTATCACACGAAAATATGCCTTATCTAATAAGAGACATTTAAATTTTTTTAATTGCATTTTATTCAGAATTAAAAGTTTTTTACATGGAAAAAAAATTCGTTTAATTTTCTCCTATTAAATACTAGAACTAAAGAAAAGTACTTTGGGAAAAGAATTGGCAGTAGGACTGAATCGTGTTGACCACCGATTTGTTTTTTGCTAATAACTCTTGCATGTATCCACCGATTTTTTCGACTAAGAGCTCAATGGAAAACTTATCTGTTTCGCTTTCAGATGGCATTAACATATTTTACGAAAAGTCATAAGAAATAACATCTTTTTTATAAAAACTAATATATCCTCGAAATCATTGAAGAAGAAGTACCTTATAAGACGAAAATATCCTTATCTAATAAGAGACATTTACATTTTTATACTCTTCACTTATGTGAAATAGTATATTAACTTTGTCACGGAGTTTGTAACAGATCGAAATATTAATTTCCGACTATATAAAGTATATATATTCTTGATCAGGACGACAAGACGAGTTGATTTAGCCATGTCCGTCTGTCCGTCTGTCTGTCTGTCTGTCTGTCTGTCTGTCGGTCTGTCTGTCTGTCTGTATGTATGCAAACTAGTCCCTCAGTTTTGAAGCTATCGAGCTGAAACTTTGCACAGAGTCTTAGAATTTATTACGATGAATCATTCGTCGGAACCAGCATGATCGGATTATTGGAACAGGTAGCTCCCATACGAAAAGAAGAAGAAAAGTGAACAAAACTTGAATCGTTGTATGGAAAACTTTTTTGTTTTGTACAATAGAGTGCTGAAATTTTAAACATAGTTGTTTTACATGGTCCGACTACATGCCTGAAAGTTTCATTGAGATTGGACATCTGGAACTGGTAGCTCACATACAAAATGAAGAAGAGGAAGAGAAGCCATATTCACGTCGTTGTATGGAAAACTTTTTTGTTTCTTAACCAATTGACTTGAAATTTTAAAGTTATGTTCTTAGGGAGGAATGAAAACTATTTTGACCAAAAGTGGGCGTAACCACGCGTAGCCACGCCCACTTATAGCGAAAATTTACCCGTTGTATGGAAAACTTTTTTGTTTTTTAACCAATTGACTTGAAACTTTGCAGTTATGCTCTTAGGGAGGAATGAAAACTATTTTGATCAAAAGTGGGCGTGGCCACGCCCACTTACAGCTTAACTTGACCATTTGTATGGAAAACTTTCTTGTTTTTTAACCAATTGACTTGAAACTTTACAGTTATGTTCTTAGGGAGGAATGAAAACTATTTTGACCAAAAGTGGGCGTAACCACGCGTAGCCACGCCCACTTATAGCGAAAATTGACCCTTTGTATGGAAAACTTTTTTGTTTTTTAACCAATTGACTTGAAATTTTACAGTTATGTTCTTAGAGAGGAATGAAAACTATTTTGACCAAAAGTGGGCGTAGCCACGCCCACTTATAGCGAAAATTTACCCGTTGTATGGAAAACTTTTCTGTTTTTTAACCAATTGACTTGAAACTTTGCAGTTATGCTCTTAGGGAGGAATGAAAACTATTTTGATCAAAAGTGGGCGTGGCCACGCCCACTTATAGCTTAACTTGACCCTTTGTATGGAAAACTTTCTTGTTTTTTAACCAATTGACTTGAAACTTTACAGTTATGTTCTTAGGGAGGAATGAAAACTATTTTGACTAAAAGTGGGCGTAGCCACGCCCACTAATAGCGAAAATTGACACTTTGTATGGAAAACTTTTTTGTTTTTTAACCAATTGACTTGAAACTTTACAGTTATGTTCTTAGGGAGGAATGAAAACTATTTTGACCAAAAGTGGGCGTAACCACGCGTAGCCACGCCCACTTATAGCGAAAATTGACCCTTTGTATGGAGAACTTTTTTGTTTTTTAACCAATTGACTTGAAACTTTACAGTTATGTTCTTAGAGAGGAATGAAAACTATTTTGACCAAAAGTGGGCGTAGCCACGCCCACTTATAGCGAAAATTTATCCGTTGTATGGAAAACTTTTTTGTTTTTTAACCAATTGACTTGAAACTTTGCAGTTGTGCTCTTAGGGAGGAATAAAAACTATTTTGACCAAATGTGGGCATGGCTACGCCCACTTATCGCAAAACTTGAACCGTTGTATGGAAAACTTTTTTGTTTTTAACCAATTGACTTGAAACATTACAGTTATGTTCTTAGGAAGGAATCAAAACTATTTTGACCAAAAGTGGGCGTGGCCACGCCCTTTTATAGCAAAAATTGACCCGTTGTATGGAAAACTTTTTTGCTTTTTAACCAACTGACTTGAAACTTTACAGTTATGTTCTTAGGAAGGAATCAAAACTATTTTGACCAAAAATGGGCGTGGCCACGCCCTTTTATAGCGAAAATTGACCCGTTGTATGGAAAACTTTTTTGCTTTTTAACCAACTGACTTGAAACTTTACAGGATTGTTGTTAGGGTGGAATGAAAACAGTTTTGACCAAAAGTGGGCGTGGCCATGCCCTTTAATAGCGAAAATTGACCCGTTGTATGGAAAACTTTTTTGTTTTTTAACCAATTGACTTGAAACTTTGCAGTTATGCTCTTAGGGAGGAATGAAAACTATTTTAACCAAAAGTGGGCGTAGCCACGCCTACTTATAGCGAAAATTGACACGTTGTATGGAAAACTTTTTTGTTTTTTAACCAGTTGACTTGAATCTTTGCAGTTATGCTCTTAGGGAGGAATGAAATCTATTTTGATCAAAAGTGGGCATGGCCACGTCCACTTATAGCTTAACTTGACCCTTTGTATGGAAAACTTTTTTGTTTTTTAACCAATTGACTTGAAACTTTACAGTTATGTTCTTAGGGAGGAATGAAAACTATTTTAACCAAAAGTGGGCGTAGCCACGCCTACTTATAGCGAAAATTGACCCGTTGTTTGGAAAACTTTTTTGTTTTTTAACCAATTGACTTGAAACTTTGCAGTTATGTTCTTAGGGAGGCAAGAAAACTATTTTGATCAAAAGTGGGCATGGCCACGCTCACTTATAGCTTAACTTGACCCTTTGTATGGAAAAATTTTTGTTTTTTAACCAATTGACTTGAAACTTTACAGTTATGTTCTTAGGGAGGAATGAAAACTATTTTGACCAAATGTGGGCATGGCTACGCCCACTTATCGCAAAACTTGAACCGTTGTATGGAAAATTTTTTTGTTTTTTAACGAATTGACTTGAAACATTACAGTTGTGTTGTTAAGGAGGCATGAAAACTATTCATTTAGTTTTTTTTATAGTGACACAAAGTGAAAAGTATTATAGCTTCAGCCTTGCTGAAGATAGCGTCCTTACTGGTTTTAATTGCATAATGGATGGCATTTAATTTGGAATTTATATTTATTTATTTCATTAAATACTAGAATTATAGAAAAGTACTTTGGGAAAAGAATTGGCAGTAGGACGGAATCGTGTTGACCACCGATCTGTTTTTTGCTAATAACTCTTGCATGTATCCAACGATTTTTTCGACTTAGAAATCAATGGAAAGCTTATCTGTTTCTCTTTCAGATGGCATTAATATATTTTACGAAAAGCCGTAAGAAATAATATTTTTTTGATCAAAACTAAAATATCCTCGAAATCATTGAAGAAGAAGTACCTTATCACACGAAAATATGCCTTGTCTAATAAGAGACATTTACATTTTTATACTTTTCACTTATGTGAAATAGTATATTAACTTTGTCACGGAGTTTGTAACAGATCGAAATATTAATTTCCGACTATATAAAGTATATATATTCTTGATCAGGACGACAAGACGAGTTGATTTAGCCATGTCCGTCTGTCCGTCTGTCCGTCTGTCTGTCTGTCTGTCTGTATGTATGCAAACTAGTCCCTCAGTTTTGAAGCTATCGAGCTGAAACTTTGCACAGAGTCTTAGAATTTATTACGATGAATCATTCGTCGGAACCAGCATGATCGGATTATTGGAACAGGTAGCTCCCATACGAAAAGAAGAAGAAAAGTGAACAAAACTTGAATCGTTGTATGGAAAACTTTTTTGTTTTGTACAATAGAGTGCTGAAATTTTAAACATAGTTGTTTTACATGGTCCGACTACATGCCTGAAAGTTTCATTGAGATTGGACATCTGGAACTGGTAGCTCCCATACAAAATGAAGAAGAGGAAGAGAAGCCATATTCACGTCGTTGTATGGAAAACTTTTTTGTTTCTTAACCAATTGACTTGAAATTTTAAAGTTATGTTCTTAGGGAGGAATGAAAACTATTTTGACCAAAAGTGGGCGTAACCACGCGTAGCCACGCCCACTTATAGCGAAAATTTACCCGTTGTATGGAAAACTTTTTTGTTTTTTAACCAATTGACTTGAAACTTTGCAGTTATGCTCTTAGGGAGGAATGAAAACTATTTTGATCAAAAGTGGGCGTGGCCACGCCCACTTACAGCTTAACTTGACCATTTGTATGGAAAACTTTCTTGTTTTTTAACCAATTGACTTGAAACTTTACAGTTATGTTCTTAGGGAGGAATGAAAACTATTTTGACCAAAAGTGGGCGTAACCACGCGTAGCCACGCCCACTTATAGCGAAAATTGACCCTTTGTATGGAAAACTTTTTTGTTTTTTAACCAATTGACTTGAAATTTTACAGTTATGTTCTTAGAGAGGAATGAAAACTATTTTGACCAAAAGTGGGCGTAGCCACGCCCACTTATAGCGAAAATTTACCCGTTGTATGGAAAACTTTTCTGTTTTTTAACCAATTGACTTGAAACTTTGCAGTTATGCTCTTAGGGAGGAATGAAAACTATTTTGATCAAAAGTGGGCGTGGCCACGCCCACTTATAGCTTAACTTGACCCTTTGTATGGAAAACTTTCTTGTTTTTTAACCAATTGACTTGAAACTTTACAGTTATGTTCTTAGGGAGGAATGAAAACTATTTTGACTAAAAGTGGGCGTAGCCACGCCCACTTATAGCGAAAATTGACACTTTGTATGGAAAACTTTTTTGTTTTTTAACCAATTGACTTGAAACTTTACAGTTATGTTCTTAGGGAGGAATGAAAACTATTTTGACCAAAAGTGGGCGTAACCACGCGTAGCCACGCCCACTTATAGCGAAAATTGACCCTTTGTATGGAAAACTTTTTTGTTTTTTAACCAATTGACTTGAAACTTTACAGTTATGTTCTTAGAGAGGAATGAAAACTATTTTGACCAAAAGTGGGCGTAGCCACGCCCACTTATAGCGAAAATTTATCCGTTGTATGGAAAACTTTTTTGTTTTTTAACCAATTGACTTGAAACTTTGCAGTTGTGCTCTTAGGGAGGAATAAAAACTATTTTGACCAAATGTGGGCATGGCTACGCCCACTTATCGCAAAACTTGAACCGTTGTATGGAAAACTTTTTTGTTTTTAACCAATTGACTTGAAACATTACAGTTATGTTCTTAGGAAGGAATCAAAACTATTTTGACCAAAAGTGGGCGTGGCCACGCCCTTTTATAGCAAAAATTGACCCGTTGTATGGAAAACTTTTTTGCTTTTTAACCAACTGACTTGAAACTTTACAGTTATGTTCTTAGGGAGGAATGAAAACTATTTTGACTAAAAGTGGGCGTAGCCACGCCCACTTATAGCGAAAATTGACCCGTTGTATGGAAAACTTTTTTGCTTTTTAACCAACTGACTTGAAACTTTACAGGATTGTTGTTAGGGTGGAATGAAAACAGTTTTGACCAAAAGTGGGCGTGGCCACGCCCTTTAATAGCGAAAATTGACCCGTTGTATGGAAAACTTTTTTGTTTTTTAACCAATTGACTTGAAACTTTGCAGTTATGTTCTTAGGGAGGAATGAAAACTATTTTAACCAAAAGTGGGCGTAGCCACGCCTACTTATAGCGAAAATTGACACGTTGTATGGAAAACTTTTTTGTTTTTTAACCAGTTGACTTGAATCTTTGCAGTTATGCTCTTAGGGAGGAATGAAATCTATTTTGATCAAAAGTGGGCATGGCCACGCCCACTTATAGCTTAACTTGACCCTTTGTATGGAAAACTTTTTTGTTTTTTAACCAATTGACTTGAAATTTTACAGTTATGTTCTTAGGGAGGAATGAAAACTATTTTAACCAAAAGTGGGCGTAGCCACGCCTACTTATAGCGAAAATTGACCCGTTGTTTGGAAAACTTTTTTGTTTTTTAACCAATTGACTTGAAACTTTGCAGTTATGCTCTTAGGGAGGCAAGAAAACTATTTTGATCAAAAGTGGGCATGGCCACGCTCACTTATAGCTTAACTTGACCCTTTGTATGGAAAAATTTTTGTTTTTTAACCAATTGACTTGAAACTTTACAGTTATGTTCTTAGGGAGGAATGAAAACTTTTTTGACCAAATGTGGGCATGGCTACGCCCACTTATCGCAAAACTTGAACCGTTGTATGGAAAAATTTTTTGTTTTTTAACGAATTGACTTGAAACATTACAGTTGTCTTGTTAAGGAGGCATGAAAACTATTCATTTAGTTTTTTTTATAGTGACACAAAGTGAAAAGTATTATAGCTTCAGCCTTGCTGAAGATAGCGTCCTTACTGGTTTTAATTGCATTTTATTCAGAATTAAAAGTTTTTTACATGGAAAAAAAATTCGTTTAATTTTCTCCCATTAAATACTAGAACTAAAGAAAAGTACTTTGGGAAAAGAATTGGCAGTAGGACTGAATCGTGTTGACCACCGATTTGTTTTTTGCTAATAACTCTTGCATGTATCCACCGATTTTTTCGACTAAGAGCTCAATGGAAAACTTATATGTTTCGCTTTCAGATTCATATTTTACGAAAATTCATAAGAAAAAATATCTTTTTTATAAAAACTAATATATCCTCGAAATCATTGAAGAAGAAGTACCTTATAAAACGAAAATATCCCTTATCTAATAAAAGACATTAAGATAAGAAATAAAATTTTTTTGATCAAAACTAAAATATCCTCGAAATCATTGAAGAAGAAGTACCTTATCACACGAAAATATGCCTTATCTATTAAGAGACATTTAAATTTTTTTTAATTGCATTTTATTCAGAATTAAAAGTTTTTTACATGGAAAAAAAATTCGTTTAATTTTCTCCTATTAAATACTAGAATTATAGAAAAGTACTTTGCGAAAGGAATCGGCAGTAGGACGGAAACGTGTTGACCACCGATAAGTTTTTTGCTAATAACTCTTGCATCCTTCGACCGACTTCTTCGACTAAGAGCTCGATGGAAAGCTTATCTGTTCCTCTTATAGATGGCATTAACATATTTTACGAAAAGTCGTAAGAAATAAAATTTTTTTGATCAAAACTAAAATATCCTCGAAATCATTGAAGAAGAAGTACCTTATCACACGAAAATATGCCTTATCTAATAAGAGGCATTTAAATTTTTTTAATTGCATAAATGGGCGGCATTTTATTCAGAATTAAAAGTTTTTTACATGGAAGAAAAATTCGTTTAATTTTTTCCCATTCAATACTAGAATCATAGAAAAGTTCTTTGCGAAAAGAATCGGCAGTAGGACGGAATCGTGTTGACCACCGATTTGTTTTTTGCTAATAACTCTTGCATGTATCCACCGATTTTTTCGACTAAGAGCTTATCTGTTCCTCTTTCAGATGGCATTAACATATTTTAAGAAAAGTCGTAAGAAATAAAATTTTTTTGATCAAAACTAAAATATCCTCGAAATCATTGAAGAAGAAGTACCTTATCACACGAAAATATGCCTTATCTAATAAGAGACATTTAAATTTTTTTAATTGCATTTTATTCAGAATTAAAAGTTTTTTACATGGAAAAAAAATTCGTTTAATTTTCTCCTATTAAATACTAGAACTAAAGAAAAGTACTTTGGGAAAAGAATTGGCAGTAGGACTGAATCGTGTTGACCACCGATTTGTTTTTTGCTAATAACTCTTGCATGTATCCACCGATTTTTTCGACTAAGAGCTCAATGGAAAACTTATCTGTTTCGCTTTCAGATGGCATTAACATATTTTACGAAAAGTCATAAGAAATAACATCTTTTTTATAAAAACTAATATATCCTCGAAATCATTGAAGAAGAAGTACCTTATAAGACGAAAATATCCTTATCTAATAAGAGACATTTACATTTTTTTAATTGCATAATGGATGGCATTTAATTTGGAATTTATATTTATTTATTTCATTAAATACTAGAATTATAGAAAAGTACTTTGGGAAAAGAATTGGCAGTAGGACGGAATCGTGTTGACCACCGATCTGTTTTTTGCTAATAACTCTTGCATGTATCCAACGATTTTTTCGACTTAGAAATCAATGGAAAGCTTATCTGTTTCTCTTTCAGATGGCATTAATATATTTTACGAAAAGCCGTAAGAAATAATATTTTTTTGATCAAAACTAAAATATCCTCGAAATCATTGAAGAAGAAGTACCTTATCACACGAAAATATGCCTTGTCTAATAAGAGACATTTACATTTTTTTAATTGCATTTTATTCAGAATTAAAAGTTTTTTACATGGAAAAAAAATTCGTTTAATTTTCTCCCATTAAATACTAGAACTAAAGAAAAGTACTTTGGGAAAAGAATTGGCAGTAGGACTGAATCGTGTTGACCACCGATTTGTTTTTTGCTAATAACTCTTGCATGTATCCACCGATTTTTTCGACTAAGAGCTCAATGGAAAACTTATATGTTTCGCTTTCAGATTCATATTTTACGAAAATTCATAAGAAAAAATATCTTTTTTATAAAAACTAATATATCCTCGAAATCATTGAAGAAGAAGTACCTTATAAAACGAAAATATCCCTTATCTAATAAAAGACATTAAGATAAGAAATAAAATTTTTTTGATCAAAACTAAAATATCCTCGAAATCATTGAAGAAGAAGTACCTTATCACACGAAAATATGCCTTATCTAATAAGAGACATTTAAATTTTTTTTAATTGCATTTTATTCAGAATTAAAAGTTTTTTACATGGAAAAAAAATTCGTTTAATTTTCTCCTATTAAATACTAGAATTATAGAAAAGTACTTTGCGAAAAGAATCGGCAGTAGGACGGAATTGTGTTGACCACCGATTAGTTTTTTGATAATAACTTTTGCATGTATCCACCGACTTCTTTGACTAAGAGCTCAATAGAAAGCTTATCTATTCCTCTTTCAGATGGCATAAACATATTTCACGAAAAAACATAAGAAATAAAATTTTTTTGATCAAAACTCAAATATCCTAGAAATCATTGAAGAAGAAGTACCTTATCCGACGAAAATATGCCTTATCTAATAAGAGACATTTAAATTTTTTTAATTGCATAAATGGGCGGCATTTTATTCAGAATTAAAAGTTTTTTACATGGAAGAAAAATTCGCTTAATTTTTTCCCATTAAATACTAGAATCATAGAAAAGTTCTTTGCGAAAAGAATCGGCAGTAGGACGGAATCGTTTTGACCACCGATTAGTTTTTTGCTAATAACTCATGCATCCTTCGACCGACTTCTTCGACTTAGAGCTCGATGGAAAGCTCATCTGTTCCTCTTTAAGATGGCATTAATATATTTTACGAAAAGTCGTAAGAAATAAAATTGTTTTGATCAAAACTAAAATATCCTCGAAATCATTGAAGAAGAAGTACCTTATCACACGAAAATATGCCTTATCTAATAAGAGACATTTAAATTTTTTTAATTGCATTTTATTCAGAATTAAAAGTTTTTTACATGGAAAAAAATTCGTTTAATTTTCTCCCATTAAATACTAGAACTAAAGAAAAGTACTTTGGGAAAAGAATTGGCAGTAGGACTGAATCGTGTTGACCACCGATTTGTTTTTTGCTAATAACTCTTGCATGTATCCACCGATTTTTTCGACTAAGAGCTCAATGGAAAACTTATCTGTTTCGCTTTCAGATGGCATTAACATATTTTACGAAAAGTCATAAGAAATAACATCTTTTTTATAAAAACTAATATATCCTCGAAATCATTGAAGAAGAAGTACCTTATAAGACGAAAATATGCCTTATCTAATAAGAGACATTTAAATTTTTTTAATTGCATAAATGGGTGGCATTTTATTCAGAATTAATAGTTTTTTACATGGACAAAAAATTCGTTTAATTTTTTCCCATTAAATACTAGAATTATAGAAAAGTACTTTGCGAAAGAATCGGCAGTAGGACGGAAACGTGTTGACCACCGATAAGTTTTTTGCTAATAACTCTTGCATCCTTCGACCGACTTCTTCGACTAAGAGCTCGATGGAAAGCTTATCTGTTTCTCTTATAGATGGCATTAACATATTTTACGAAAAGTCGTAAGAAATAAAATTTTTTTGATCAAAACTAAAATATCCTCGAAATCATTGAAGAAGAAGTACCTTATCAGACGAAAATACGCCTTATCTAATAAGAGGCATTTAAATTTTTTTAATTGCATAAATGGGCGGCATTTTATTCAGAATTAAAAGTTTTTTACATGGAAAAAAAAGTCTTTTAATTTTTTTCTATTAAATACTGGAATTATAGAAAAGTACTTTGCGAAAAGAATCGGCAGTAGGACGGAATTGTGTTGACCACCGATTAGTTTTTTGATAATAACTCTTGCATGTATCCACCGACTTCTTTTACTAAGAGCTCGATGGAAAGCTTATCTATTCCTCTTTCAGATGGCATAAACATATTTCACGAAAAGTCATAAGAAATAAAATTTTTTTGATCAAAACTAAAATATCCTAGAAATCATTGAAGAAGAAGTACCTTATCAGACAAAAATATGCCTTATCTAATAAGAGACATTTAAATTTTTTTAATTGCATAAATGGGCGGCATTTTATTCAGAATTAAAAGTTTTTTACATGGAAGAAAAATTCGCTTAATTTTTTCCCATTAAATACTAGAATCATAGAAAAGTTCTTTGCGAAAAGAATCGGCAGTAGGACGGAATCGTTTTGACCACCGATTAGTTTTTTGCTAATAACTCATGCATCCTTCGACCGACTTCTTCAACTTAGAGCTCGATGGAAAGCTTATCTGTTCCTCTTTCAGATGGCATTAACATATTTTACGAAAAGTCGTAAGAAATAAAATTTTTTTGATCTAAACTAAAATATCCTCGAAATCATTGAAAAAGAAGTACCTTATCACACGAAAATATGCCTTATCTAATAAGAGACATTTAAATTTTTTTAATTGCATTTTATTCAGAATTAAAAGTTTTTTACATGGAAAAATAATTCGTTTAATTTTCTCCTATTAAATACTAGAACTAAAGAAAAGTACTTTGGGAAAAGAATTGGCAGTAGGACTGAATCGTGTTGACCACCGCTTGTTTTTTGCTAATAACTCTTGCATGTATCCACCGATTTTTTCGACTAAGAGCTCACTGGAAAACTTATCTGTTTCGCTTTCAGATGGCATTAACATATTTTACAAAAAGTCATAAGAAATAACATCTTTTTTATAAAAACTAATATATCCTCGAAATCATTGAAGAAGAAGTACCTTATAAGACGAAAATATCCTTATCTAATAAGAGACATTTACATTTTTTTAATTGCATAATGGATGGCATTTAATTTGGAATTTATATTTATTTATTTCATTAAATACTAGAATTATAGAAAAGTACTTTGGGAAAAGAATTGGCAGTAGGACTGAATCGTGTTGACCACCGATTTGTTTTTTGCTAATAACTCTTGCATGTATCCACCGATTTTTTCGACTAAGAGCTCAATGGAAAACTTATCTGTTTCGCTTTCAGATGGCATTAACATATTTTACGAAAAGTCATAAGAAAAAACATATTTTTTATAAAAACTAATATATCCTCGAAATCATTGAAGAAGAAGTACCTTATAAAACGAAAATATCCCTTATCTAATAAAAGACATTAAGATAAGAAATAAAATTTTTTTGATCAAAACTAAAATATCCTCGAAATCATTGAAGAAGAAGTACCTTATCACACGAAAATATGCCTTATCTAATAAGAGACATTTACATTTTTTTAATTGCATTTTATTCAGAATTAAAAGTTTTTTACATGGAAAAAAATTCGTTTAATTTTCTCCTATTAAATACTAGAACTAAAGAAAAGTACTTTGGGAAAAGAATTGGCAGTAGGACTGAATCGTGTTGACCACCGATTAGTTTTTTGATAATAACTCTTGCATGTATCCACCGACTTCTTTGACTAAGAGCTCGATGGAAAGCTTATCTATTCCTCTTTCAGATGGCATAAACATATTCCACGAAAAGTCATAAGAAATAACATTTTTTTGATCAAAACTAAAATATCCTAGAAATCATTGAAGAAGAAGTACCTTATCAGACGAAAATATGCCTTATCTAATAAGAGACATTTAAATTTTTTTAATTGCATAAATGGGCGGCATTTTATTCAGAATTAAAAGTTTTTTACATGGAAGAAAAATTCGCTTAATTTTTTCCCATTAAATACTAGAATCATAGAAAAGTTCTTTGCGAAAAGAATCGGCAGTAGGACGGAATCGTTTTGACCACCGATTAATTTTTTGCTAATAACTCATGCATCCTTCGACCGACTTCTTCGACTTAGAGCGCGATGGAAAGCTTATCTGTTCCTCTTTCAGATGGCATTAACATATTTTACGAAAAGTCGTAAGAAATAAAATTTTTTTGATCAAAACTAAAATATCCTCGAAATCATTGAAGAAGAAGTACCTTATCACACGAAAATATGCCTTATCTAATAAGATACATTTAAATTTTTTTAATTGCATTTTATTCAGAATTAAAAGTTTTTTACATGGAAAAAAAATTCGTTTAATTTTCTCCTATTAAATACTAGAACTAAAGAAAAGTACTTTGGGAAAAGAATTGGCAGTAGGACTGAATCGTGTTGACCACCGATTAGTTTTTTGCTAATAACTCTTGCATGTATCCACCGATTTTTTCGACTAAGAGCTCAATGGAAAACTAATCTGTTTCGCTTTCAGATGGCATTAACATATTTTACGAAAAGTCATAAGAAATAACATCTTTTTTATAAAAACTAATATATCCTCGAAATCATTGAAGAAGAAGTACCTTATAAGACGAAAATATCCTTAGCTAATAAGAGACATTTACATTTTTTTAATTGCATAATGGATGGCATTTAATTTGGAATTTATATTTATTTACGTGGACAAAAAATTCGTTTATTTTTTTTTCTATTAAATACTAGATTTATAGAAAAGTAAGGAAAAAAAATTCGTTTAATTTTTTCCCATTAAATACTAGAATTGTAGAAAAGTACTTTAGGAAAAGAATCGGCAGTAGGACGGAATCGTCTTGACCACCGATTACTTTTTGCTAATAACTCTTGTTTCCTTCGAACGACTTTATCGACTAAGAGCTCGATGGAAAGCTTATCTGTTCCTCTTTCAGATGGCATAAACATATTTTACGAAAAGTCAAGAGAAATAAAATTTGTTTGATCAAAACTAAAATATCCTCGAAATCATTGAAGAAGAAGTACCTTATCAGACGAAAATATGCCTTATCTAATAAGAGACATTTAAATTTTTTTAATTGCTTAAATGGGCGGCATTTTATTCAGAATTGATAGTTTTTTACATGGACAAAAAATTCGTCAAATTTTTTTCTATTAAATACTAGATTTATAGAAAAGTACTTTGCGAAAAGAATAGGCAATAGGACGGAATCGTGTTGACCACCGATTTGTTTTTTGCTAATAACTCTTGCATGTATCCACCGATTTTTTCGACTAAGAGCTCAATGGAAACCTTATCTGTTCCTCTTTCAGATGGCATAAACATATTTTACGAAAAGTCTTAAGAAATAAAATCTTTTTTATAAAAACTAAAATATCCTCGAAATCATTGAAGAAGAAGTACCTTATCAGACGAAAATATGCCTTACCTAATAAGAGACATTTAAATTTTTTTAATTGCATAATGGATGGCATTTAATTCGGAATTTATATTTATTTACGTGGACAAAAAATTCGTTTATTTTTTTTCTATTAAATACTTGATTTATAGAAAAGTAAGGAAAAAAAATTCGTTTAATTTTTTCCCATTAAATACTAGAATTATAGAAAAGTACTTTGGGAAAAGAATCGACAGTAGGACGGAATTGTCTTGACCACCGATTAGTTTTTGTTAATAACTCTTGCTTCCTTCGAACGACCTTTTCGACTAAGAGCTCGATGGAAAGCTTATCTGTTCCTCTTTCAGATGGCAGTAACATATTTTACGAAAAGTCATAAGAAATAAAATTTTTTTGATCAAAACTAAAATGTCCTCGAAATCATTGCAGAAGAAGTACCTTATCAGACGAAAATATGCATTATCTAATAAGAGACATTTAAATTTTTATACTTTTCACTTATGTGAAATAGTATATTAACTTTGTCACGGAGTTTGTAACAGATCGAAATATTAATTTCCGACTGTATAAAGTATATATATTCTTGATCAGGACGACAAGACGAGTTGATTTAGCCATATCCGTCTGTCCGTCTGTCTGTCTGTCTGTCTGTATGTATGCAAACTAGTCCCTCAGTTTTGAAGCTATCGAGCTGAAACTTTGCACAGAGTCTTAGAATATATTACGATGAATCATTCGTCGGAACCAGCATGATCGGATTATTGGAACAGGTAGCTCCCATACGAAAAGAAGAAGAAAAGTGAACTAAACTTGAATCGTTGCATACAAAACTTTTTTGTTTTGTACACTAGAGTGCTGAAATTTTAAACATAGTAGTTTTTCATGGTCCGACTACATGCCTGAAAATTTCATTGAGATTGGACATCTGGAACTGGTAGCTCCCATACAAAATGAAGAAGAGGAAGAGAAGCCATATTCACGTCGTTGTATGGAAAACTTTTTTGTTTTTTAACCAATTGACTTGACACTTTACAGGATTGTTCTTAGGGTGGAATGAAAAAGTTTTGACCAAAAGTGGGCGTGGCCACTCCCTTTTATAGCGAAAATTGACCCGTTGTATGGAAAACTTTTTTGTTGCTTAACTAATTGACTTGAAACTTTGCAGTTATGTTCTTAGAGAGGAATGAAAACTATTTTGACCAAAAGTGGGCGTAGCCAGGCGTAGCCACGCCCACTTATATCGAAAATTTACCCGTTGTATGGAAAATTTTTTTGTTTTTTAACCAATTGACTTGAAACTTTACAGTTATGTTCTTAGAGAGGAATGAAAACTATTTTTTTTGAACCAACTGACTTGAAACTTTACAGGATTGTTCTTAGGGAGGAATGAAAACTATTTTGATCAAAAGTGGGCATAGCTACGCACACTTATCGCAAAACCTGAACCGTTGTATAGAAAACTTTTTTGTTTTTTAACGAATTGACTTGAAACATTACAGTTATGTTGTTAGGGAGGCATGAAAACTGTTCACTTAGTTTTTTTTGTAGTGACACAAAGTGAAAAGTATTATAGCTTCAGCCTTGCTGAAGATAGCGTCCTTACTGGTTTTAATTGCATTTCATTCAGAATTAACAGTTTTTTACATGAAAAAAAATTCGTTTAATTTTTTCCCATTAAATACTAGAATCATAGAACCACGGATTAGTTTTTTGCTAATAACACATGCATCCTTCGACCGACTTCTTCGACTTAGAGCTCGATGGAAAGCTTATCTGTTCCTCTTTCAGATGGCATTAACATATTTTACGAAAAGTCATAAGAAATAAAATTTTTTTGATCAAAACTAAAATATCCTCGAAATCATTGAAGAAGAAGTACCTTATCAGACTAAAATATGCCTTATCTAATAGGAGACATTTAAATTTTTTAATTGCATTTTATTCAGAATTAAAAGTTTTTTACATAAAAAAAAAAATCGTTTAATTTTCTCCCATTAAATACTAGAACTATAGAATAGTACTTTGGGAAAAGAATTGGCAGTAGGACGAAATCGTGTTGACCACCGATCTGTTTTTTGCTAATAACTCTTGCATGTATCCACCGATTTTTTCGACTAAAAGCTCGATGGAAAGCTTATTTGTTCCTCTTTCAGATGGCATAAACATATTTTACGAAAAGTCGTAAGAAATAAAATTTTTTTGATCAAAACTAAAATATCCTCGAAAACATTGCAGAAGAAGTACCTTATCAGACGAAAATATGCATTATCTAATAAGAGACATTTAAATTTTTTTAATTGCATTTCATTCAGAATTAAAAGTTTTTTACATGGAAAAAAAATTCGTTTAATTTTTTCCCATTAAATACTAGAATTATAGAAAAGTACTTTGGGAAAAGAATCGGCAGTAGGACGGAGTCGTCTTGACCACCGATTGGTTTTTGCTAATAACTTTTGCTTCCTTCGAACGACTTTTTCGACTAAGATCTCGATGGAAAGCTTATCTGTTCCTCTTTCAGATGGCATAAACATATTTTACGAAAAGTCATAAGAAATAAAATTTGTTTGATCATAACTAAAATATCCTCGAAATCATTGAAAAAGAATTACCTTATGAGACGAAAATATGCCTTATCCAATAAGAGACATTTAAATTTTTTTAACTGCATAAATGGGCGGCATTTTATTCAGAATTAAAAGTTTGTTACAAAGAAAAAAAATTCGTTTAATTGTTTCCCATTAAATACTAGAATTATAGAAAAGTACTTTGCGAAAAGAATCGGCAGAAGGACGGAATCGTGTTGACCACCGATTAGTTTTTTGCTGATAACTCTTGCATCCTTCAAACGTTTTCTTCGACTAAGAGCTCGATGGAAAGCTTATCTGTTCCTCTTTCAGATGGCATTAACATATTTTACGAAAAGTTGTAAGAAATAAAATTTTTTTGATCAAAACTAAAATATCCTCGAAATCATTGCAGAAGAACTACCTTATCAGACGAAAATATGCCATATCTAATAAAAGACATTTAAATTTTTTTAATTGCATAAATGGGCGGCATTTTATTCAGAATTAAAAGTTTTTTACATGGAAAAAAAATTCGTTTAATTTTTTCCCATTAAATACTAGAATCATAGAACCACCGATTAGTTTTTTGCTAATAACACATGCATCCTTCGACCGACTTCTTCGACTTAGAGCTCGATGGAAAGCTTATCTGTTCCTCTTTCAGATGGCATTAACATATTTTACGAAAAGTCGTAAGAAATAAAATTTTTTTGATCAAAACTAAAATATCCTCGAAATCATTGAAGAAGAAGTACCTTATCAGACTAAAATATGCCTTATCTAATAAGAGACATTTAAATTTTTTTAATTGCATTTTATTCAGAATTAAAAGTTTTTTACATAGAAAAAAAAAATCGTTTAATTTTCTCCCATTAAATACTAGAACTATAGAATAGTATTTTGGGAAAAGAATTGGCAGTAGGACGGAATCGTGTTGACCACCGATTGGTTTTTGCTAATAACTCTTGCATGTATCCACCGATTTTTTCGACTAAAAGCTCAATGGAAAGCTTATCTGTTTCTCTTTCAGATGGCATGAACATATTTTACGAAAAGTCGTAAGAAATAAAATTTTTTTGATCAAAACTAAAATATTCTCGAAATCATTGAAGAAGAAGTACCTTATCAGACGAAAATATGCCTTATCTAATAAGAGACATTTCAATTTTTTTAATTGCATTTTATTCAGAATTAAAAGTTTTTTACATGGAAAAAAAATTGTTTAAATTTTTTTCTATGAAATACTAGATTTATAGAAAAGTACTTTGCGAAAAGAATCGGCAATAGGACGGAATCGTGTTGACCACCGATTTGTTTTTTGCTAATAACTCTTGCATGTATCCACCGATTTTTTCGACAAAGAGCTCGATGGAAAGCTTATCTGTCCCTCTTTCAGATGGCATAAACATATTTTACGAAAAGTCATAAGAAATAAAATTTGTTTGATCAAAACTAAAATATCCTCGAAATCATTGAAGAAGAAGTACCTTATCAGACGAAAATTTGCCTTATCTAATAAGAGACATTTAAATTTTTAACTGCTTAAATGGGTGGCATTTTATTCAGAATTAATAGTTTTTTACGTGGACAAAAAATTCGTTTAATTTTTTTCTATTAAATACTAGATTTTTGAAAAAGTACTTTGCGAAAAGAATCGGCAGTAGGACGGAATCGTGTTGACCACCGATTAGTTTTTGCTAATAACTCTTGCATCCTTCGACCGACTTCTTCGACTAAGAGCTCGATGGAAAGCTTATCTGTTCCTCTTTCAGATGGCATTAACATATGTTACGAAAAGTCGTAAG
The DNA here is from genome assembly GCA_034638295.1 of Phortica okadai. NCBI lineage: Eukaryota > Metazoa > Arthropoda > Insecta > Diptera > Drosophilidae > Phortica > Phortica okadai. The sequence goes on along the minus strand of CM067851.1, from coordinate 22,991,322 downwards.
AAATAAAATTTTTTTGATCAAAACTAAAGTATCCTCGAAATCATTGAAGAAGAAGTACCTTATCAGACGAAAAAATGCCTTATCTAATAAGAGGCATTTAAATTCTTTTAATTGCATAAATGGGCGGCATTTTATTCAGAATTAAAAGTTTTTTACATGAAAAAAAAATTCGTTTAATTTTTTCCCATTAAATACTAAAATCATAGAAAAGTACTTTGCGAAAAGAATCGGCAGTAGGACGGAATCGTTTTGACCACCGATTAGTTTTTTGCTAATAACTTATGCATCCTTCGACCGACTTCTTCGACTTAGAGCTCGATGGAACGCTTATCTGTTCCTCTTTCAGATGGCATTAACATATTTTACGAAAAGTCATAAGAAATAAAATTTGTTTGATCAAAACTAAAATATCCTCGAAATCATTGAAAAAGAAGTTTCTTATGAGACGAAAATATGCCTTATCTAATAAAAGACATTTAAATTTTTAACTGCTTAAAAGGGTGGCATTTTATTCAGAATTAATAGTTTGTTACATGGTTAAAAAATTCGTTTAATTTTTTTCTATTAAATACTAGATTTTTAAAAAAGTATTTTGCGAAAAGAATCGACAGTAGGATGGAATCGTGTTGACCACTGATTAGTTTTTGCTAATAACTCTTGCATGTATCCAACGATTTTTTCGACTAACAGCTCGATGGAACGCTTATCTGTTCCTCTTTCAGATGGCATAAACATATTTTACGAAAAGTCATAAGAAATATAATTTGTTTGCTCAAAACTAAAATATCCTCGAAATCATTGAAAAAGAAGTACCTTATCAGACGAAAATATGCCTTACCTAATAAGAGACATTTAAATTTTTTTAATTGCATTTTATTCAGAATTAAAAGTCTTCTACATGGACAAAATTTCGTTAAATTTTTTTCCATTAAATACTAGAATTATAGAGAAGTACTTTGGGAAAAGAATTGGCAGTAGGACGGAATCGTGTTGACCACCGATCTGTTTTTTGCTAATAACTCTTGCATGTATCCAACGATTTTTTCGTTTAAGAGCTCAATGGAAACCTTATCTGTTCCTCTTTCAGATAGCATTAACATATTTTTCGAAAAGTCGTAAGAAATAAAATTTTTTTGATCAAAACTAAAATATCCTCGAAATCATTGAAGAAGTAGTACCTTATAAGACGAAAATATCCTTATCTAATAAGAGACATTTACATTTTTTTAATTGCATAAATGGGCGGCATTTTATTCAGAATTAATAGTTTTTTACATGGACAAAAATTTAGTTAAATTTTTTTCTATTAAATACTAGATTTATAGAAAAGTACTTTGCGAAAAGAATCGGCAATAGGACGGAATCGTGTTGACCACCAATTTGTTTTTTTGCTAATAACTCTTGCATGTATCCACCGATTTTTTCAACTAACAGCTCGATGGAACGCTTATCTGTTCCTCTTTCAGTGGCATAAACATATTTTACGAAAAGTCATAAGAAATATAATTTTTTTGATCAAAACTAAAATATCCTCGAAATCATTGAAGAAGTAGTACCTTATAAGACGAAATTATCCTTATCTAATAAGAGACATTTACATTTTTTTAATTGCATAAATGGGCGGCATTTTATTCAGAATTAATAGTTTTTTACATGGACAAAAATTTAGTTAAATTTTTTTCTATTAAATACTAGATTTATAGAAAAGTACTTTGCGAAAAGAAACGGCAATAGGACGGAATCGTGTTGACCACCAATTTGTTTTTTTGCTAATAACTCTTGCATGTATCCACCGATTTTTTCACTAAGGGCTCAATGGAAAGCTTATCTGTTTCGCTTTCAGATGGCATTAACATATTTTACGAAAAGTCATAAGAAATAAAATCTTTTTTATAAAAACTAAAATATCCTCGAAATTATTGAAGAAGAAGTACCTTATCAGACGAAAATATGCCTTACCTAATAAGAGACATTTAAATTTTTTTAATTGCATAATGGGTGGCATTTTATTCGGAATTTATATTTATTTACGTGGACAAAAAATTCGTTTATTTTTTTTCTATTAAATACTAGATTTATAGAAAAGTAAGGAAAAAAAAATTCGTTTAATTTTTTCCCATTAAATACTAGAATTATAGAAAGGTACTTTGGGAAAAGAATCGGCAGTAGGACGGAGTCGTCTTGACCACCGATTGGTTTTTGCTAATAACTCTTGCATCCTTCGACCGACTTTTTCGACTAAGAGCTCGATGGAAAGCTTATCTGTTCCTCTTTCAGATGGCATAAACATATTTTACGAAAAGTCAAGAGAAATAAAATTTGTTTGATCAAAACTAAAATATCCTCGAAATCATTGAAGAAGAAGTACCTTATCAGACGAAAATATGCCTTATCTAATAAGAGACATTTAAATTTTTTTAATTGCTTAAATGGGCGGCATTTTATTCAGAATTGATAGTTTTTTACATGGACAAAAAATTCGTAAAATTTTTTTCTATTAAATACTAGATTTATAGAAAAGTACTTTGCGAAAAGAATAGGCAATAGGACGGAATCGTGTTGACCATCGATTTGTTTTTTGCTAATAACTCTTGCATGTATCCACCGATTTTTTCGACTAAGAGCTCAATGGAAAGCTTATCTGTTTCTCTTTCAGATGGCATGATTATATTTTACGAAAAGTCGTAAGAAATAAAATTTTTTTGATCAAAACTAAAATATCCTCGAAATCATTGAAGAAGAAGTACCTTATCAGACTAAAATATGCCTTATCTAATAAGAGACATTTAAATTTTTTTAATTGCATTTTATTCAGAATTAAAAGTTTTTTACATAGAAAAAAAAATCGTTTAATTTTCTCCCATTAAATACTAGAACTATAGAATAGTACTTTGGGAAAAGAATTGGCAGTAGGACGGAATCGTGTTCACCACCAATCTGTTTTTTGCTAATAACTCTTGCATGTATCCACCGATTTTTTCGACTAAAAGCTCGATGGAAAGCTTATCTGTTCCTCTTTCAGATGGCATAAACATATTTTACGAAAAGTCGTAAGAAATAAAATTTGTTTGATCAAAACTAAAATATCCTCGAAATCATTGAAGAAGAAGTACCTTATAAGACGAAAATATGCCTTATCTAATAAGAGACATATAAATTTTTTTAATTGCATTTTATTCAGAATTAAAAGTTTTTTACATGGAAAAAAAATTCGTTTAATTTTTTCCCATTAAATACTAGAATTATAGAAAAGTACTTTGGGAAAAGAATTGGCAGTAGGACGGAATCGTGTTGACCACCGATCTGTTTTTTGCTAATAACTCTTGCATGTATCCAACGATTTTTTCGACGAAGAGCTCAATGGAAAGCTTATCTGTTTCTCTTTCAGATGGCATGATTATATTTTACGAAAAGTCGTAAGAAATAAAATTTTTTTGATCAAAACTAAAATATCTTGACCACCGATTAGTTTTTGCTAATAACTCTTGCTTCTTTCGAACGACCTTTTCGACTAAGAGCTCGATGGAAAGCTTATCTGTTCCTCTTTCAGATGGCATTAACATATTTTACGAAAAGTCGTAAGAAATAAAATTTTTTTGATCAAAACTAAAATATCCTCGAAATAATTGAAGAAGAAGTACCTTATCAGACGAAAATATGCCTTATCTAATAAGAGACATTTAAATTTTTTTAATTGCATTTTATTCAGAATTAAAAGGAATGGAAAAAAAAATCGTTTAATTTTTTCCTATTAAATACTAGAATTATAGAAAAGTACTTTTGGAAAAGACTTGGCAGTAGGACGGAATCGTGTTGACCCCCGATCTGTTTTTTTGCTAATAACTGTTACAACGATTTTTTCGACTAAGAGCTCACTGGAAAGCTTATCTGTTCCTATTTCAGATGGCATAAACATATTTTACGAAAAGTCGTAAGAAATAAAATTTGTTTGATCAAAACTAAAATATCCTCGAAATCATTGAAGAAGAAGTACCTTATAAGACGAAAATATGCCTTATCTAATAAGAGACATATAAATTTTTTTAATTGCATTTTATTCAGAATTAAAAGTTTTTTACATGGAAAAAAAATTCGTTTAATTTTTTCCCATTAAATACTAGAATTATAGAAAAGTACTTTGGGAAAAGAATTGGCAGTAGGACGGAATCGTGTTGACCACCGATCTGTTTTTTGCTAATAACTCTTGCATGTATCCAACGATTTTTTCGACGAAGAGCTCAATGGAAAGCTTATCTGTTTCTCTTTCAGATGGCATGATTATATTTTACGAAAAGTCGTAAGAAATAAAATTTTTTTGATCAAAACTAAAATATCTTGACCACCGATTAGTTTTTGCTAATAACTCTTGCTTCTTTCGAACGACCTTTTCGACTAAGAGCTCGATGGAAAGCTTATCTGTTCCTCTTTCAGATGGCATTAACATATTTTACGAAAAGTCGTAAGAAATAAAATTTTTTTGATCAAAACTAAAATATCCTCGAAATCATTGAAGAAGAAGTACCTTATAAGACGAAAATATCCTTAACTAATAAGAGACATTTACATTTTTTTAATTGCATTTTATTCAGAATTAAAAGGAATGGAAAAAAAATTCGTTTAATTTTTTCCATTGCATAAATGGGCGGCATTTTATTCAGAATTAATAGTTTTTTACATTGACAAAAATTTCGTTAAATTTTTTTCAATTAAATACTAGATTTATAGAAAAGTTCTTTGCGAAAAGAATCGGCAATAGGACGGAGTCGTGTTGACCACCGATTTGTTTTTTGCTAATAACTCTTGCATGTATCCACCGATTTTTTCGACTAAGAGCTCAATGGAAAGCTAATCTGTTTCGCTTTCAGATGGCATTAACATATTTTCCGAAAAGTCATAAGAAATAAAATCTTTTTTATAAAAACTAAAATATCCTCGAAATTATTGAAGAAGAAGTACCTTATGAGACCAAAATATGCCTTACCTAATAAGAGACATTTAAATTTTTTTAATTGCATAATAGATGGCATTTTATTCGGAATTAAAAGTTTTTTACATGGAAAAAAAATTCAATTAATTTTTTCCCATTAAATACTAGAATTAGAGAAAAGTACTTTGCGAAAAGAATCGGCAGTAGGACGGAATCGTGTTGACCACCAATTTGTTTTTTTGCTAACAACTCTTGCATGTATCCAACGATTTTTTCGACTAAGAGCTCAATGGAAAGCTTATCTGTTCCTATTTCAGATGGCATAAACATATTTTAAGAAAAGTCATAAGAAATAAAATTTTTTGGATCAAAACTAAAATATCCTCGAAATCATTGAAAAAGAAGTACGTTATCAGACGAAAATATGCCTTATCTAATAAGAGACATTTAAATTTTTTTAATTGCATAAATGGGCGGCATTTTATTCAGAATTAAAAGTTTTTTACATGGAAAAAAAATTCAATTAATTTTTTCCCATTAAATACTAGAATTAGAGAAAAGTACTTTGCGAAAAGAATCGGCAGTAGGACGGAATCGTGTTGACCACCGATCTATTTTTTGCTAACAACTCTTGCATGTATCCAACGATTTTTTCGACTAAGAGCTCAATGGAAAGCTTATCTGTTCCTATTTCAGATGGCATAAACATATTTTAAGAAAAGTCATAAGAAATAAAATTTTTTGGATCAAAACTAAAATATCCTCGAAATCATTGAAAAAGAAGTACGTTATCAGACGAAAATATGCCTTATCTAATAAGAGACATTTAAATTTTTTTAATTGCATAAATGGGCGGCATTTTATTCAGAAATAATAATTTTTTACATGGACAAAAAATCGTTTAATTTTTTCAATTAAAAACTAGATTTATAGAAAAGTACTTTGCGAAAAGAATCGACAGAAGGACGGAATTGTGTTGACCACCGATTAGTTTTTGCTAACAACTCTTGCATGTATCCAACGATTTTTTCGACTAAGAGCTCGATGAAAGCTTATCTGTTCCTCTTTCAGATGGCATAAACATATTTTACGAAAAATCATAAGAAATAAAATTTGTTTGATCATAACTAAAATATCCTCGAAATCTATGAAAAAGAATTACCTTATGAGACCAAAATATGCCTTATATAATAAGAGACATTTAAATTTTTTTAACTGCATAAATGGGCGGCATTTTATTCAGAATTAAAAGTTTTTTACATGGAACAAAAATTCAATTAATTTTTTCCCATTAAATACTAGAATTAGAGAAAAGTACTTTGCGAAAAGAATCGGCAGTAGGACGGAATCGTGTTGACCACCGATCTATTTTTTGCTAACAACTCTTGCATGTATCCAACGATTTTTTCGACTAAGAGCTCAATGGAAAGCTTATCTGTTCCTATTTCAGATGGCATAAACATATTTTAAGAAAAGTCATAAGAAATAAAATTTTTTGGATCAAAACTAAAATATCCTCGAAATCATTGAAAAAGAAGTACGTTATCAGACGAAAATATGCCTTATCTAATAAGAGACATTTAAATTTTTTTAATTGCATAAATGGGCGGCATTTTATTCAGAAATAATAATTTTTTACATGGACAAAAAATCGTTTAATTTTTTCAATTAAAAACTAGATTTATAGAAAAGTACTTTGCGAAAAGAATCGACAGAAGGACGGAATTGTGTTGACCACCGATTAGTTTTTGCTAATAACTCTTGCATCCTTCGACCGACTTCTTCGACTAAGAGCTCGATGGAAAGCTTATCTGTTCCTCTTTCAGATGGCATTAACATATTTTACGAAAAGTCTTAAGAAATAAAATTTTTTTTGTCAAAACTAAAATATCCTCGAAATCATTGAAGAAGAAGTGCTTTTTCAGACGAAATTATGCCTTATCTAATAAGAGACATTTAAATTTTTTTAATTGCATAAATGGGCGGCATTTTATTCAGAATGAAAAGTTTTTTACATGGAAAAAAAAATTCGCTTAATTTTTGCCCATTAAATACTAGAATTATAGAAAAGTACTTTGGGAAAATAATTGGCAATAGGACGGAATCGTGTTGACCACCTTTCTGTTTTTTGCTAACAACTCTTGCATGGATCCAACGATTTTTTCGACTAAGAGCTCAATGGAAAGCTTATCTGTTTCTCTTTCAGATTGCATTAACATATTTTACGAAAAGTCGTAAGAAATATAATTTTTTTGATCAAAACTAAAATACTTCGAAATAATTGAAGAGGAAGTATCTTATAAGACGGAAATATCCTTATCTAATAAGAGACATTTAAATTTTTTTAATTACATAAATGGGCGGCATTTTATTCAGAATTAAAAGTTTTTTACATGGAAAAAAAATTCGTTTAATTTTTTCCCATTAAATACTAGAAACATAGAAAAGTACTTTGCGAAAAGAATCGGCAGTAGGACGGAATCGTTTTGACCACCGATTAGTTTTTTGCTAATAACTCATGCATCCTTCGACCGACTTCTTCGACTTAGAGCTCGATGGAAAGCTTATCTGTTCCTCTTTCAGATGGCATTAACATATTTTACGAAAAGTCGTAAGAAATAAAATTTTTTTGATCAAAACTAAAATATCCTCGAAATCATTGAAGAAGAAGTACCTTATCAGACGAAAATATGCCTTATCTAATAAGAGACATTTAAATTTTTTTAATTGCATAAATGGGTTGCATTTTATTCACAATTAAAAGTTTTTTACATGGAAAAAAAATTCGTTTAATTTTTTCCCATTAAATACTAGAAACATAGAAAAGTACTTTGCGAAAAGAATCGGCAGTAGGACGGAATCGTTTTGACCACCGATTAGTTTTTTGCTAATAACTCACGCATCCTTCGACCGACTTCTTCGACTTAGAGCTCGATGGAAAGCTTATCTGTTCTTCTTTCAGATGGCATTAACATATTTTACGAAAAGTCGTAAGAAATAAAATTTTTTTGATCAAAACTAAAATATCCTCGAAATCATTGAAGAAGAAGTACCTTATAAGACGAAAATATCCTTATCCAATAAGAGACATTTAAAAATTTTTAACTGCATAAATGGGCGGCATTTTATTCAGAATTAAAAGTTTTTTACATGGAAAAAAAATTCGTTTAATTTTTTTTCCATTAAATACTAGAATTATAGAAAAGTACTTTGCGAAAAGAATCGGCAGTAGGTCGGAATCGTGTTGACCACCGATCAGTTTTTTGCTAATAACTCTTGCATGTATCCAACGATTTTTTCGACTAAGAGCTGAATGGAAACCTTATCTGTTCCTCTTTCAGATGGTATAAACATATTTTACGAAAAGTCATAAGAAATAAAATTTTTTTGATCAAAACTAAAATATCCTCGAAATCATTGAAGAAGAAATACCTTATCAGACGAAAATATTCCTTATTTAATAAGAGACATTTACATTTTTTTAATTGCATAAATGGGCGGCATTTTATTCAGAATTAAAAGTTTTTTACATGGAAAAAAAATTCGTTTAATTTTTTCCCATTAAATACTAGAAACATAGAAAAGTACTTTGCGAAAAGAATCGGCAGTAGGACGGAATCGTTTTGACCACCGATTAGTTTTTTGCTAATAACTCATGCATCATTCGACCGACTTCTTCGACTTAGAGCTCGATGGAAAGCTTATCTGTTCTTCTTTCAGATGGCATTAACATATTTTACGAAAAGTCGTAAGAAATACAATTTTTTTTATCAAAAATAAAATATCCTCGAAATCATTGAAGAAGAATTACCTTATGAGACGAAAATATGCCTTATCTAATAAGAGACATATAAATTTTTTTAATTGCATTTTATTCAGAATTAAAAGTTTTTTACATGGAAAAAAAATTCGTTTAATTTTCTCCCATTAAATACTAGAACTATAGAAAAGTACTTTGGGAAAAGAATTGGCAGTAGGACGGAATCGTGTTGACCTCCGATCTGTTTTTTGCTAATAACTCTTGCATGTATCCAAAGATTTTTTCGACTAAGAGCTCTATGGAAAGCTTATCTGTTTCTCTTTCAGATGGCATGAACATATCTTACGAAAAGTCGTAAGAAATACAATTTTTTTGATCAAAACTAAAATATCCTCGAAATCATTGAAGAAGAAGTACCTTATAAGACGAAAATATCCTTATCTAATAAGAGACATTTAAATTTTTTTAATTGCTTAAATGGGCGGCATTTTATTCAGAATTAATAGTTTTATACATGGACAAAAAATTCGTTCAATTTTTTTCGATTAAATACTAGAATTATAGAAAAGTTCATGGCGAAAACAATCGGCAGTAGGACGGAAACGTGTTGACCACCGATTAGTTTTTTGCTAATAACTCTTGCATCCTTCGACCGACTTCTTCGACTAAGAGCTCGATGGAGAGCTTATCTCTTCCTCTTTTAGATGGCTTTAAATTTTTTTTTCGATAATTTGTAAGAAATAAAATTTTTTTGATCAAAACTAAAATATCCTCGAAATCATTGAAGAAGAAGTACCTTATAAGACGAAAATATCCTTATCTAATAAGAGACATTTAAATTTTTTTAATTGCTTAAATGGGCGGCATTTTATTCAGAATTAATAGTTTTATACATGGACAAAAAATTCGTTCAATTTTTTCCGATTAAATACTAGAATTATAGAAAAGTTCATTGCGAAAACAATCGGCAGTAGGACGGAAACGTGTTGACCACCGATTAGTTTTTTGCTAATAACTCTTGCATCCTTCGACCGACTTCTTCGACTAAGAGCTCGATATAGAGCTTATCTCTTCCTCTCTCAGATGGCTTTAAATTTTTTTTTCGATAATTTGTAAGAAATGAAATTTTTTTGATGAAAACTAAAATATCCTCGAAATCATTGAAGACGAATTACCTTATCAGACGAAAATATGCCTTATCTAATAAGAGACATATACATTTTTTTTAATTGCATTTTATTCAGAATTAAAAGTTTTTTACATGGAAAAAAAATTCGTTTAATTTTCTCCCATTAAATACTAGAACTATAGAAAAGTACTTTGGGAAAAGAATTGGCAGTAGGACGGAAACGTGTTGACCACCGATCTATATTTTGCTAATAACTCTTGCATGTATCCAACGATTTTTTCGACTAAGACTTCAATGGAAAGCTTATCTGTTTCTCTTTCAGATGGTATGAACATATTTTACGAAAAGTCGTAAGAAATAAAATTTTTTTGATCAAAACTAAAATATCCTCGAAATCATTGAAGAAGAAGTACCTTATAAGACGAAAATATCCTTATCTAATAAGAGACATTTAAATTTTTTTAATTGCTTAAATGGGCGGCATTTTATTCAGAATTAATAGTTTTTTACATGGACAAAAAAAACGTTAAATTTTTTTCTATTAAATACTAGATTTATTAAAAAGTACTTTGCGAAAAGAATCGGAAATAGGACGGAATCGTGTTGACCACCGATTTGTTTGTTGCTAATAACTCTTGCATGTATCCACCGATTTTTTCGACTAAGAGCTCAATGGAAAGCTTATCTGTTTCGCTTTCAGATGGCATTAACATATTTTACGAAAAGTCATAAGAAATAAAATCTTTTTTATAAAAACTAAAATATCCTCGAAATCAGTAAAGAAGAAGTACCTTATAAGACGAAAATGTCCTTATCTAATAAGAGACATTTAAATTTTTTTAATTGCTTAAATGGGCGGCATTTTATTCAGAATTAATAGTTTTTTACATGGACAAAAAAATCGTTAAATTTTTTTCTATTAAATACTAGATTTATTGAAAAGTACTTTGCGAAAAGAATCGGCAATAGGACTGAATCGTGTTGACCACCGATTTGTTTTTTGCTAAAACCTCTGGCATCTTTCGACCGACTTCTTCGACTAAGAGCTCAATGGAAAGCGTATCTGTTTCCCTTTCAGATGGCATTAACATATTTTACGAAAAGTCGTAAGAAATAAAATTTTTTTGATCAAAACTAAAATATCCTCGAAATCATTGAAGAAGAATTACCTTATCAGACGAAAATATGCCTTATCTAATAAGAGACATTTAAATTTTTTTGATTGCATTTTATTCAGAATTAAAAGTTTTTTACATGGAAAAAAAATTCGTTTAATTTTTTCCCATTAAATACTAGAATTATAGAAAAGTACTTTGGGAAAAGAATTGGCAGTAGGACGGAATCGTGTTGACCACCGATCTGTTTCTTGCTAATAACTCTTGCATGTATCCAACGATTTTTTCGACTAAGAGCTCAATGGAAAGCTTATCTGTTTCTCTTTCAGATGGCATTAACATATTTTACGAAAAGTCGTAAGAAATAAAATATTTTTGATCAAAACTAAAATATCCTCGAAAGCATTGAAGAAGAAGTACCTTATAAGACGAAAATATCCTTATCTAATAAGAGACATTTAAATTTTTTTAATTGCATAAATGGGCGGCATTTTATTCAGAATTAAAAGTTTTTTACATGGAAAAAAAATTCGTTTAATTTTTTCCCATTAAATACTAGAAACATAGAAAAGTACTTTTGAAGAAGACTTGGCAGTAGGACGGAATCGTTTTGACCACCGTTTAGTTTTTTGCTTATAACTCATGCATGGAAAAAAAATTCGTTTAATTTTTTTCCATTAAATACTAGAATTATAGAAAAGTACTTTGCGAAAAGAATCGGCAGTAGGTCGGAATCGTGTTGACCACCGATCAGTTTTTTGCTAACAACTCTTGCATGTATCCAACGATTTTTTCGACTAAGAGCTCAATGGAAACCTTACCTGTTCCTCTTTCAGATGGCATAAACATATTTTACGAAAAGTCATAAGAAATAAAATTTTTTTGATCAAAACTAAAATATCCTCGAAATCATTGAAGAAGAAGTACCTTATCAGACGAAAATATTCCTTATCTAATAAGAGACATTTACATTTTTATACCCTGTACACATACTGTGTATCAGGGTATATTGTGTTTGTATGAGCGAAATGTATGTAACGCACAGAAGGAGGGCAGGGGGACCCTATAAAGTATATATATTCTTGATCAGGACGACAAGAGAAATTGATTAAGCTATGTCCGTCCGTCTGTCCGTCTGTCCGTCTGTCCGTCCGTCCGTCCGTCCGTCCGTATTCACCAATGGTTCTCAGAAACTACAATAGCTAGAGACTTGAAATTTGGAGGGTAGACTCGTGATGCTCGGCAGCAGATCAAGTTTGAATGGTTTTGTGCCACGCCCACTCCTTCCCGCCCATCCAGCACCACCCACTTTTTTAAAACGCTATAACTCGAACACCGAATGAGATAGAAACATGAAAGTCGGTATGTAGACTCAGTATAAGTAGCTTTACAAATCTGCACACCACAATTTTTCCCCCTCCCCTTTATTTCCTTTCCACCAGTTGTTTTCTTAAAATTGCTGTATCTTCAAAACTATTAAAGATACGAACCAGAAATTTTGTAGACAAGCTCAGTAAATACGTATCTTTAAAACTGCATACCACAAAATTCCCCTCTTTTAGATAGTTACCCCTCAATGACCAACAAACTCAAATTTTGACCGATTTACTTGATATTTTGAACACTATTTGATCGGGCGATGTCAAATCAACATTTTTTTATAGATTTGGGGTGTTGCACTGCCTACTGTGTGTGCAGGGTATTATATTGTCGAGTATTATTCAGAATTAAAAGTTCTTTACATGGAAAAAAAATTCGTTTAATTTTTTCCCATTAAATACTAGAAACATAGAAAAGTACTTTGCGAAAACAATCGGCAGTAGGACGGAATCGTTTTGGCCACCGTTTAGTTTTTTGCTAATAACTCATGCATCCTTCGACCGACTTCTTCGACTAAGTGCTCGATGGAAAGCTTATCTGTTCTTCTTTCAGATGGCATTAACATATTTTACGAAAAGTCGTAAGAAATAAAATTTTTTTGATCAAAACTAAAATATCTTCGAAATCATTGAAAAAGAATTACCTTATGAGACGAAAATATGCCTTATCTAATAAGAGACATTTAAATTTTTTTAATTGCTTAAATGGGCGTAATTTTATTCAGAATTAATAGTTTTTTACATGGACAAAAAATTCGTTAAATTTTTTTCTATTAAATACTAGATTTATTGAAAAGTACTTTGCGAAAAGAATCGGAAATAGGACGGAATCGTTTTGACCACCGATTTGTTTGTTGCTAATAACTCTTGCATGCATCCACCGATTTTTTCGACTAAGAGCTCAATGGAAAGCTTATCTGTTTCGCTTTGAGATGGCATTAACATATTTTACGAAAAGTCATAAGAAATAAAATCTTTTTTATAAAAACTAAAATATCCTCGAAATCAGTGAAGAAGAAGTACCTTATAAGACGAAAATATCCTTATCTAATAAGAGACATTTAAATTTTTTTAATTGCTTAAATGGGCGGCATTTTATTCAGAATTAATAGTTTTTTACATGGACAAAAAATTCGTTAAATTGTTTTCTATTAAATACTAGATTTATTGAAAAGTACTTTGCGAAAAGAATCGGCAATAGGACTGAATCGTGTCGACCACCGATTTGTTTTTTGCTAAAACCTCTGGCATCTTTCGACCGACTTCTTCGACTAAGAGCTCAATGGAAAGCGTATCTGTTTCCCTTTCAGATGGCATTAACATATTTTACGAAAAGTCGTAAGAAATAAAATTTTTTTGATCAAAACTAAAATATCCTCGAAATCATTGAAGAAGAAGTACCTTATCAGACGAAAATATGCCTTATCTAACAAGAGACATTTAAATTTTTTTAATTGCATTTTATTCAAAATTAAAAGTTTTTTACATGGAAAAAAAATTCGTTTAATTTTTTTCCATTAAATACTAGAATTATAGAAAAGTACTTTGCGAAAAGAATCGGCAGTAGGTCGGAATCGTGCTGACCACCGATCAGTTTTTTGCTAACAACTCTTGCATGTATCCAACGATTTTTTCGACTAAGAGCTCAATGGAAACCTTATCTGTTCCTCTTTCAGATGGCATAAATATATTTTACGAAAAGTCATAAAAAATAAAATTTTTTTGATCAAAACTAAAATATCCTCGAAATCATTGAAGAAGAAGTACCTTATCAGACGAAAATATGCCTTATCTAACAAGAGACATTTAAATTTTTTTAATTGCATTTTATTCAAAATTAAAAGTTTTTTACATGGAAAAAAAATTCGTTTAATTTTTTCCCATTAAATACTAGAATTATAGAAAAGTACTTTGGGAAAAGAATTGGCAGTAGGACGGAATCGTGTTGACCACCGATCTGTTTTTTGCTAATAACTCTTGCATGTATCCAACGATTTTTTCGACTAAGAGCTCAATGGAAAGCTTATCTGTTTCTCTTTCAGATGGCATTAACATATTTTACGAAAAGTCGTGAGAAATAAAATTTTTTTGATCAAAACTAAAATATCCTCGAAATCATTGAAGAAGAAGTACCTTATAAGACGAAAATATCCTTATCTCATAAGAGACATTTAAATTTTTTTAATTGCATAAATGGGCGGCATTTTATTCAGAATTAATAGTTTTTTACATGGACAAGAATTTCGTTAAATTTTTTTCATTAAATACTAGATTTATAGAAAAGTACTTTGCGAAAAGAATCGGCAATAGGACGGAATCGTGTTGACCACCGATTTGTTTTTTGCTAATAACTCTTGCATGTATCCACCGATTTTTTCGACTAAGAGCTCAATGGAAAGCTTATCTGTTTCGCTTTCAGATGGCATTAACATATTTTACGAAAAGTCATAAGAAATAAAATCTTTTTTATAAAAACTAAAATATCCTCGAAATTATTGAAGAAGAAGTACCTTATCAGACGAAAATATTCCTTATCTAATAAGAGACATTTACATTTTTTTAATTGCATAAATGGGCGGCATTTTATTCAGAATTAAAAGTTATTTACATGGAAAAAAAATTCGTTTAATTTTTTCCCATTAAATACTAGAAACATAGAAAAGAACTTTGCGAAAAGAATCGGCAGTAGGACGGAATCGTTTTGACCACCGTTTAGTTTTTTGCTAATAACTCATGCATCCTTCGACCGACGAAAGACGAAAATATGCCTTATCTAATAAGAGGCATTTAAATTTTTTTAATTGTATTTTATTCAGAATTAAAAGTTTTTTACATGGAAAAAAAAATTGGTTTAATTTTCTCCCATTAAATACTAGAACTATAGAAAAGTACTTTGGGAAAAAAATTGGCAGTACGACGGAATCGTGTTGAACACCAATCTGTTTTTTGCTAATAACTCTTGCGTGTATCCAACGATTTTTTCGACTTAGAGCTCAATGGAAAGCATATCTGTTTCTCTTTCAGATGGCATGAACATATTTTACGAAAAGTCGTAAGAAATAAAATTTTTTTGATCAAAACTAAAATATCCTCGAAATCATTGAAGAAGAAGTACCTTATCAGACGAAAATATTTCTTATCTAATAAGAGACATTTACATTTTTTTAATTTCATAAATGGGCGGCATTTTATTCAGAATTAAAAGTTTTTTACATGGAAAAAAAATTCGTTTAATTTTTTCCAATTAAATACTAGAAACATAGAAAAGTACTTTGCGAAAAGAATCGGCAGTAGGACGGAATCGTTTTGGCCACCGTTTAGTTTTTTGCTAATAACTCATGCATCCTTCGACCGACTTCTTCGACTTAGTGCTCGATGGAAAGCTTATCTGTTCTTCTTTCAGATGGCATTAACATATTTTACGAAAAGTCGTAAGAAATAAATTTTTTTTGATCAAAACTAAAATATCTTCGAAATCATTGAAGAAGAATTATCTTATGAGACGAAAATATTTCTTATCTAATAAGAGACATTTACATTTTTTTAATTGCGTAAGTGGGCGGCATTTTATTCAGAATTAAAAGTTTTTTACATGAAAAAAAAATTCGTTTAATTTTTTTCCATTAAATACTAGAATTATAGAAAAGTACTTTGCGAAAAGTATCGGCAGTAGGTCGGAATCGTGTTGACCACTGATCAGTTTTTTGCTAACAACTCTTGCATGTATCCAACGATTTTTTCGACTAAGAGCTCAATGGAAATCTTACCTGTTCCTCTTTCAGATGGCATAAAAATATTTTACGAAAAGTCATATGAAATAAAATTTTTTTGATCAAAACTAAAATATCTTCGAAATCATTGAAGAAGAATTATCTTATGAGACGAAAATATGCCTTATCTAATAAGAGACATATAAATTTTTTTAATTGCATTTTATTCAGAATTAAAAGTTTTTTACATGGAAAAAAAATTCGTTTAATTTTCTCCCATTAAATACTAGAACTACAGAAAAGTACTTTGGGAAAAGAATCGGCAGTAGGACGGAATCGTTTTGACCACCGTTTAGTTTTTTGCTAATAACTCATGCATCCTTCGACCGACGAAAGACGAAAATATGCCTTATCTAATAAGAGACATATAAATTTTTTTAATTGCATTTTATTCAGAATTAAAAGTTTTTTACATGGAAAAAAAATTCGTTTAATTTTCTCCCATTAAATACTAGAACTACAGAAAAGTACTTTGGGAAAAGAATTGGCAGTAGGACGGAATCGTGTTGACCACCGATCTGTTTTTTGCTAATAACTCTTGCATGTATCCAACGATTTTTTCGACTAAGAGCTCTATGGAAAGCTTATATGTTTCTCTTTCAGATGGCATGAACATATCTTACGAAAAGTCATAAGAAATATAATTTTTTTTGATCAAAACTAAAATATTCTCGAAATCATTGAAGAAGAAGTACCTTATAAGACGAAAATATCCTTATCTAATAAGAGACATTAAAATTTTTTTAATTGCTTAAATGGGCGGCATTTTATTCAGAATTAATAGTTTTTTACATGGACAAAAAATTCGTTCAATTTTTTCCGATTAAATACTAGAATTATAGAAAAGTACTTTGCGAAAAGAATCGGCAGTAGGTCGGAATCGTGTTGACCACCGATCAGTTTTTTGCTAACAACTCTTGCATGTATCCAACGATTTTTTCGACTAAGAGCTCAATGGAACGCTGATCTGTTCCTCTTCCAGATGGCATTAACATATTTTACGAAAAGTCGTAAGAAATAAAATTTTTTTGATCAAAACTAAAATATCCTCGAAATCATTGAAGAAGAAGTACCTTATCAGACGAAAATATGCCTTATCTAATAAGAGACATTTAAATTTTTTTAATTGTATTTTATTCAGAATTAAAAGTTTTTTACATGGAAAAAAAAAATTCGTTTAATTTTCTCCCATTAAATACTAGAACTATAGAAAAGTACTTTGGGAAAAAAATTGGCAGTACGACGGAATCGTGTTGAACACGGATCTGTTTTTTGCTAATAACTCTTGCATATATCCAACGATTTTTTCGACTTAGAGCTCAATGGAAAGCTTATCTGTTTCTCTTTCAGATGGCATGAACATATTTTACGAAAAGTCGTAAGAAATAAAATTTTTTTGATCAAAACTAAAATATCCTCGAAATCATTGAAGAAGAAGTACCTTATAAGACGAAAATATCCTTATCTAATAAGAGACATTTAAATATTTTTAACTGCATAAATGGGCGGCATTTTATTCAGAATTAAAAGTTTTTTACATGGAAAAAAAATTCGTTTAATTTTTTTCCATTAAATACTAGAATTATAGAAAAGTACTTTGCGAAAAGAATCGGCAGTAGGTCGGAATCGTGTTAACCACCGATCAGTTTTTTGCTAACAACTCTTGCATGTATCCAACGATTTTTTCGACTAAGAGCTCAATGGAAATCTTACCTGTTCCTCTTTCAGATGGCATAAAAATATTTTACGAAAAGTCATATGAAATAAAATTTTTTTGATCAAAACTAAAATATCTTCGAAATCATTGAAGAAGAATTATCTTATGAGACGAAAATATGCCTTATCTAATTAGAGACATATAAATTTTTTTAATTGCATTTTATTCAGAATTAAAAGTTTTTTACATGGAAAAAAAATTCGTTTAATTTTCTCCCATTAAATACTAGAATTATAGAAAAGTACTTTGCGAAAAGAATCGGCAGTAGGTCGGAATCGTGTTGACCACCGATCAGTTTTTTGCTAACAACTCTTGCATGTATCCAACGATTTTTTCGACTAAGAGCTCAATGGAACGCTGATCTGTTCCTCTTTCAGATGGCATTAACATATTTTACGAAAAGTCGTAGGAAATAAAATTTTTTTGATCAAAACTAAAATATCCTCGAAATCATTGAAGAAGAAGTACCTTATCAGACGAAAATATGCCTTATCTAATAAGAGACATTTAAATTTTTTTAATTGTATTTTATTCAGAATTAAATGTTTTTTACATGGAAAAAAAAAATTCGTTTAATTTTCTCCCATTAAATACTAGAACTATAGAAAAGTACTTTGGGAAAAAAATTGGCAGTACGACGGAATCGTGTTGAACACGGATCTGTTTTTTGCTAATAACTCTTGCATGTATCCAACGATTTTTTCGACTAAGAGCTCAATGGAAAGCTTATCTGTTTCTCTTTCAGATGGCATGAACATATTTTACGAAAAGTCGTAAGAAATAAAATTTTTTTGATCAAAACTAAAATATCCTCGAAATCATTGAAGAAGAAGTACCTTATAAGACGAAAATATCCTTATCTAATAAGAGACATTTAAATATTTTTAACTGCATAAATGGGCGGCATTTTATTCAGAATTAAAAGTTTTTTACATGGAAAAAAAATTCGTTTAATTTTTTTCCATTAAATACTAGAATTATAGAAAAGTACTTTGCGAAAAGAATCGGCAGTAGGTCGGAATCGTGTTGACCACCGATCAGTTTTTTGCTAACAACTCTTGCATGTATCCAACGATTTTTTCGACTAAGAGCTCAATGGAAACCTTATCTGTTCCTCTTTCAGATGGCATAAACATATTTTACGAAAAGTCATAAGAAATAAAATTTTTTTTGGAAAAAATTCGTTTAATTTTTTCCCATTAAATACTAGAATTATAGAAAAGTACTTTGGGAAAAAAATTGGCAGTAGGACGGAATCGTGTTGGCCACCGATCTATTTTTTGCTAACAACTCTTGCATGTATCCAACGATTTTTTCGACTAAGAGCTCAATGGAAACCTTATCTGTTCCTCTTTCAGATGGCATAAACATATTTTACGAAAAGTCGTAAGAAATAAAATTTTTTTGATCAAAACTAAAATATCCTCGAAATCATTGAAGAAGAATTACCTTATGAGACGAAAATATGCCTTAACTAATAAGAGACATATACATTTTTTTAATTGCATTTTATTCAGAATTAAAAGTTTTTTACATGGAAAAAAAATTCGTTTAATTTTCTCCCATTAAATTTTAGATCTATAGAAAAGTACTTTTGGAAAAGACTTGGCAGTAGGACGGAATCGTGTTGACCACCGATCTGTTTTTTGCTAATAACTGTTACAACGATTTTTTCGACTAAGAGCTCACTGGAAAGCTTGTCTGTTTCTCTTTCAGATGGCATTAACATATTTCACGAAAAGTCATAAGAACTAAAATCTTTTTGATAAAAACTAAAATATCCTCGAAATCATTGAAGAAGAAGTACCTTATCAGACGAAAATATGTCTTATCTACTAAGAGACATTTAAATTTATTTTAATTGCTTAAATGGGCGGCATTTTACTCAGAATTAATAGTTTTTTACATGGACAAAAAATTCGTTTAATTTTTTTCTATTAAATACAAGATTTTTAGGAATGTACTTTGCGAAAAGAATCGGCAGTAGGACGGAATCGTGTTGACCACCAATTAGTTTTTGCTAATAACTCTTGCATCCTTCGACTGACTTCTTCGACTAAGAGCTCGATGGAAAGCTTATCTGTTCCTCTTTCAGATGGCATTAACATATTTTACGAAAAGTCTTAAGAAATAAAATTTTTTTGGTCAAAACTAAAATATCCTCGAAATCATTGAAGAAGAAGTACTTTATCAGACGAAATTATGCCTTATCTAATAAGAGACATTTAAATTTTTTTAATTACATAAATGGGCGGCATTTTACTCAGAATTAAAAGTTTTTTACATGGAAAAAAAAATTCGTTAAATTTTTTTCTATTAAATACTAGATTTTTAAAAAAGTACTTTGCGAAAAGAATCGGCAGTAGGACGGAATCGTGATGACCATCGATTAGTTTTTGCTTATAACTCTTGCATCCTTCGACCGACTTCTTCGACTAAGAGCTCGATGAAAAGCTTGTCTGTTTCTCTTTCAGATGGCATTAACATATTTCACGAAAAGTCATAAGAACTAAAATCTTTTTGATAAAAACTAAAATATCCTCGAAATCATTGAAGAAGAAGTACCTTATCAGACGAAAATATGTCTTATCTACTAAGAGACATTTAAATTTTTTTAATTGCATAAATGGGCGGCATTTTATTCAGAATTAAAAGTTTTTTACATGGAAAAAAAATTCGTTTAATTTTTTTCCATTAAATACTAGAATTATAGAAAAGTACTTTGCGAAAACAATCGGTAGTAGGACGGAATCATTTTGACCACCGATTAGTTTTTTGCTAATTACTCTCTCATCCTTCGACCGACTTCTTCGACTAAGAGCTCGATGGAAAGCTTGTCTGTTACTCTTTCAGATGGCATTAACATATTTCACGAAAAGTCATAAGAACTAAAATCTTTTTGATAAAAACTAAAATATCCTCGAAATCATTGAAGAAGAACTACCTTATAAGATGAAAATATCCTTATCTAATAAGCGACATTTACATTTTTTTAATTGCATTTTATTCAGAATTAAAAGTTTTTTACATGGAAAAAAAATTCGTTTAATTTTTTCCCATTAAATACTAGAAACATAGAAAAGTACTTTGCGAACAGAATCGGCAGTAGGACGGAATTGTTTTGACCACCGATTAGTTTTTTGCTAATAACTCATGCATCCTTCGACCGAATTCTTCGAATTAGAGCTCGATGGAAAGCTTATCTGTTCCTCTTTCAGATGGCATTAACATATTTTACGAAAAGTCGTAAGAAATAAAATTTTTTTGATCAAAACTAAAATATCCTCGAAATCATTGAAGAAGAAGTACCTTATCAGACGAAAATATGCCTTATCTAATAAGAGACATTTAAATATTTTTAATTGCATTTTATTTAGAATTAATAGTTTTTTACATGGAAAAAAAAATTCGTTTAATTTTCTCCCATTAAAAACTAGAACTATAGAAAAGTTCTTTGGGAAAAGAATTGGCAGTAGGACGGAATCGTGTTGAACACCGATCTGTTTTTTGCTAATAACTCTTGCATGTATCCAACGATTTTTTCGACTAAGAGCTCAATGGAAAGCTTATCTGTTCCTCTTTCAGATGGCATAAACATATTTTACGAAAAGTCATAAGAAATAAAATTTTTTTTGGAAAAAATTCGTTTAATTTTCTCCCATTAAATACTAGAACTATAGAAAAGCACTTTGGGAAAAGAATTGGCAGTAGGACGGAATCGTGTTGACCACCGATCTATTTTTTGCTAACAACTCTTGCATGTATCCAACGATTTTTTCGACTAAGAGCTCGATGGAAAGCTTATCTGTTCCTCTTTCAGATGGCATAAACATATTTTACGAAAAGTCATAACAAATAAAATTTTTTTGATCAAAACTAAAATATCCTCGAAATCATTGAAGAAGAAGTACCTTATCAGACGAAAATATTCCTTATCTAATAAGAGACATTTACATTTTGTTAATTGCATAAATGGGCGGCATTTTATTCAGAATTAAAAGTTTTTTACATGAAAAAAAAATTCGTTTAATTTTTTCCTATTAAATACTAGAAACATAGAAAAGTACTTTGCGCAAAGAATCGGCAGTAGGACGGAATCGTGTTGACCACCGATTAGTTTTTTGCTAATAACTCATGCATCCTTCGACCAACTTCTTCGAATTAGATCTCGATGGAAAGCTTATCTGTTCTTCTTTCAGATGGCATTAACATATTTTACGAAAAGTCGTAAGAAATAAAATTTTTTTGATCAAAACTAAAATATCCTCGAAATCATTGAAGAAGAATTACCTTATGAGACGAAAATATGCCTTAACTAATAAGAGACATATACATTTTTTTAATTGCATTTTATTCAGAATTAAAAGTTTTTTACATGGAAAAAAAATTCGTTTAATTTTCTCCCATTAAATACTAGATCTATAGAAAAGTACTTTTGGAAAAGACTTGGCAGTAGGACGGAATCGTGTTGACCACCGATCTGTTTTTTGCTAATAACTGTTACAACGATTTTTTCGACTAAGAGCTAACTGGAAAGCTTGTCTGTTTCTCTTTCAGATGGCATTAACATATTTCACGAAAAGTCATAAGAACTAAAATCTTTTTGATAAAAACTAAAATATCCTCGAAATCATTGAAGAAGAAGTACCTTATCAGACGAAAATATGTCTTATCTACTAAGAGACATTTAAATTTATTTTAATTGCTTAAATGGGCGGCATTTTACTCAGAATTAATAGTTTTTTACATGGACAAAAAATTCGTTTAATTTTTTTCTATTAAATACAAGATTTTTAGGAATGTACTTTGCGAAAAGAATCGGCAGTAGGACGGAATCGTGTTGACCACCAATTAGTTTTTGCTAATAACTCTTGCATCCTTCGACTGACTTCTTCGACTAAGAGCTCGATGGAAAGCTTATCTGTTCCTCTTTCAGATGGCATTAACATATTTTACGAAAAGTCTTAAGAAATAAAATTTTTTTGGTCAAAACTAAAATATCCTCGAAATCATTGAAGAAGAAGTACTTTATCAGACGAAATTATGCCTTATCTAATAAGAGACATTTAAATTTTTTTAATTACATAAATGGGCGGCATTTTACTCAGAATTAAAAGTTTTTTACATGGAAAAAAAAATTCGTTAAATTTTTTTCTATTAAATACTAGATTTTTAAAAAAGTACTTTGCGAAAAGAATCGGCAGTAGGACGGAATTTTGCTTATAACTCTTGCATCCTTCGACCGACTTCTTCGACTAAGAGCTCGATGAAAAGCTTGTCTGTTTCTCTTTCAGATGGCATTAACATATTTCACGAAAAGTCATAAGAACTAAAATCTTTTTGATAAAAACTAAAATATGCTCGAAATCATTGAAGAAGAAGTACCTTATCAGACGAAAATATGTCTTATCTACTAAGAGACATTTAAATTTTTTTAATTGCATAAATGGGCGGCATTTTATTCAGAATTAAAAGTTTTTTACATGGAAAAAAAATTCGTTTAATTTTTTTCCATTAAATACTAGAATTATAGAAAAGTACTTTGCGAAAACAATCGGTAGTAGGACGGAATCGTTTTGACCACCGATTAGTTTTTTGCTAATTACTCTCTCATCCTTCGACCGACTTCTTCGACTAAGAGCTCGATGGAAAGCTTGTCTGTTTCTCTTTCAGATGGCATTAACATATTTCACGAAAAGTCATAAGAACTAAAATCTTTTTGATAAAAACTAAAATATCCTCGAAATCATTGAAGAAGAACTACCTTATAAGATGAAAATATCCTTATCTAATAAGCGACATTTACATTTTTTTAATTGCATTTTATTCAGAATTAAAAGTTTTTTACATGGAAAAAAAATTCGTTTAATTTTTTCCCATTAAATACTAGAATTATAGAAAAGTACTTTGGGAAAAAAATTGGCAGTAGGACTGAATCGTGTTGACCACCGATTTGTTTTTTGCTAATAACTCTTGCATCTATCCAACGATTTTTTCGACTAAGAGCTCAATGGAAACTTATCTGTTTCTCTTTCAGATGGCATTAACATATTTTACGAAAAGTCGTAAGAAATAAAATTTTTTTGATCAAAACTAAAATATCCTCGAAATCATTGAAGAAGAAGTACCTTATAAGACGAAAATATCCTTATCTAATAAGAGACATTTACATTTTTTTAATTGCATAAATGGGCGGCATTTTATTCAGAATTAATAGTTTTTTACATGGACAAAAATTTCGTTAAATTTTTTTTTAATAAATACTAGAAGTATAGAAAAGTACTTTGCGAAAAGAATCGGCAATAGGACGGAATCGTGCTGACCACCGATTTGTTTTTTGCTAATAACTCTTGCATGTATCCAACGATTGTTTCGACTAAGAGCACAATGGAAACCTTATCTGTTCCTCTTTCAGATGGCATTAACATATTTTACGAAAAGTCGTAAGAAATAAAATTTTTTTGATCAAAACTAAAATATCCTCGAAATCATTGAAGAACAAGTACCTTATCAGACGAAAATATGCCTTATCTAATAAGAGACATTTACATTTTTTTAATTGCATAAATGGGCGGCATTTTATTCAGAATTAAAAGTTTTTTACATGGAAAAAAAATTCGTTTAATTTTTTCCCATTAAATACTAGAATTATAGAAAAGTACTTTGCGAAAAGAATCGGCAATAGGACGGAATCGTGCTGACCACCGATTTGTTTTTTGCTAATAACTCTTGCATGTATCCAACGATTTTTTCGACTAAGAGCTCAATGGAAAGGTTATCTGCTTCTCTTTCAGATGGCATTAACATATTTTTCGAAAAGTCATAAGAAATAAAATGTTTTTGATCAAAACTAAAATATCCTCGAAATCATTGAAGAAGAAGTACCTTATCAGACGAAAATATGCCTTATCTAATAAGAGACATTTAAATTTTTTTAATTGCATAAATGGGCGGCATTTTATTCAGAATTAAAAGTTTTTTACATGGACAAAAAATTCGTTTAATTTTTTCCCATTAAATACTAGAAACATAGAAAAGTACTTTGCGAAAAGAATCGGCAGTAGGACGGAATCGTTTTGACCACCGATTAGTTTTTTGCTAATAACTCATGCATCATTCGACCGACTTCTTCGACTTAGAGCTCGATGGAAAGCTTATCTGTTCTTCTTTCAGATGGCATTAACATATTTTACGAAAAGTCGTAAGAAATACAATTTTTTTGATCAAAACTAAAATATCCTCGAAATCATTGAAGAAGAATTACCTTATGAGACGAAAATATGCCTTATCTAATAGGAGACATATAAATTTTTTTAATTGCATTTTATTCAGAATTAAAAGTTTTTTACATGGAAAAAAAAATAGTTTAATTTTCTCCCATTAAATACTAGAACTATAGAAAAGTACTTTGGGAAAAGAATTGGCAGTAGGACGGAATCGTGTTGACCACCGATCTGTTTTTTGCTAATAACTCTTGCATGTATCCAACGATTTTTTCGACTAAGAGCTCAATGGAAAGCTTATCTGTTTCTCTTTCAGATGGCATGAACATATCTTACGAAAAGTCGCAAGAAATAAAATTTTTTTGATCAAAACTAAAATATCCTCGAAATCATTGAAGAAGAAGTACCTTATAAGACGAAAATATCCTTATCTAATAAGAGACATTTAAATTTTTTTAATTGCTTAAATGGGCGGCATTTTATTCAGAATTAATAGTTTTTTACATGGACAAAAAATTCGTTCAATTTTTTCCGATTAAATACTAGAATTATAGAAAAGTACATTGCGAAAACAATCGGCAGTAGGACGGAAACGTGTTGACCACCGATTAGTTTTTTGCTAATAACTCTTGCATCCTTCGACCGACTTCTTCGACTAAGAGCTCGATGGAGAGCTTATCTCTTCCTCTTTCAGATGGCTTTAAATTTTTTTTTCGATAATTTGTAAGAAATAAAATTTTTTTGATGAAAACTAAAATATCCTCGAAATCATTGAAGAAGAATTACCTTATGAAACGAAAATATGCCTTATCTGATAAGAGACATATACATTTTTTTTAATTGCATTTTATTCAGAATTAAAAGTTTTTTACCTGGAAAAAAAATTCGTTTAATTTTCTCCCATTAAATACTAGAACTATAGAAAAGTACTTTGGGAAAAGAATTGGCAGTAGGACGGAAACGTATTGACCACCGATCTGTTTTTTGCTAATAACTCTTGCATGTATCCAACGATTTTTTCGACTAAGATCTCAATGGAAAGCTTATCTGTTTCTCTTTCAGATGGTATGAACATATTTTACGAAAAGTCGTAAGAAATAAAATTTTTTTGATCAAAACTAAAATATCCTCGAAATCATTGAAGAAGAAGTACCTTATAAGACGAAAATATCCTTATCTAATAAGAGACATTTACATTTTTTTAATTGCATAAATGGGCGGCATTTTATTCAGAATTAAAAGTTTTTTACATGGACAAAAAATTCGTTAAATTTTTTTCTATTAAATACTAGAATTATAGAAAAGTACTTTGCGAAAAGAATCGGAAATAGGACGGAATCGTGTTGACCACCGATTTGTTTTTGCTAATAACTCTTGCATCCTTCGACCGACTTCTTCGACTTAGAGCTCGATGGAAAGCTTATCTGTTCCTCTTTCAGATGGCATTAACATATTTTACGAAAAGTCGTAAGAAATAAAATTTTTTTGATCAAAACTAAAATATCCTCGAAATCATTGAAGAAGAAGTACCTTATAAGATGAAAATATCCTTATCTAATAAGAGACATTTACATTTTTTTAATTGCATAAATGGGCGGCATTTTATTCAGAATTAAAAGTTTTTTACATGGAAAAAAAATTCGTTTAATTTTTTCCCATTAAATACTAGAATTATAGAAAAGTACATTGGGAAAAGAATTGGCAGTAAGACTGAATCGTGTTGACCACCGATTTGTTTTTTGCTAATAACTCTTGCATGTATCCAACGATTTTTTTGACTAAGAGCTCAATGGAAAGCTTATCTGTTTCTCTTTCAGATGGCATTAACATATTTTACGAAAAGTCGTGAGAAATAAAATTTTTTTGATCAAAACTAAAATATCCTCGAAATCATTGAAGAAGAAGTACCTTATAAGACGAAAATATCCTTATCTAATAAGAGACATTTACATTTTTTTAATTGCATAAATGGGCGGCATTTTATTCAGAATTAATAGTTTTTTACATGGACAAAAATTTCGTTAAATTTTTTTCTATTAAATACTAGATTTATAGAAAAGTACTTTGCGAAAAGAATCGGCAATAGGACGGAATCGTGCTGACCACCGATTTGTTTTTTGCTAATAACTCTTGCATGTATCCACCGATTTTTTCAACTAAGAGCTCAATGGAAAGCTTATCTGTTTCGCTTTCAGATGGCATTAACATATTTTACGAAAAGTCATAAGAAATAAAATCTTTTTTATAAAAACTAAAATATCCTCGAAATCATTGAAGAAGAAGTACCTTATAAGATGAAAATATCCTTATCTAATAAGAGACATTTAAATTTTTTTAATTGCATTTTATTCAGAATTAAAAGTTTTTTACATGGAAAAAAAATTCGTTTAATTTTCTCCCATTAAATACTAGAACTATAGAAAAGTAATTTGGGAAAAGAATTGGCAGAAAAACGGAATCGTGTTGACCACCGATCTGTTTTTTACTAATAACTCTTGCATGTATCCAACGATTTTTTCGACTAAGAGCTCTACGGAAAGCTTATCTGTTTCTCTTTCAGATGGTATGAACGTATTTTACGAAAAGTCGTAAGAAATAAAATTTTTTTGATCAAAACTAAAATATCCTCGAAATCATTGAAGAAGAAGTACCTTATCAGACGAAAATATGTCTTATCTACTAAGAGACATTTAAATTTTTTTAATTGCATAAATGGGCGGCATTTTATTCAGAATTAAAAGTTTTTTACATGGAAAAAAAATTCGTTTAATTTTTTTCCATTAAATACTAGAATTATAGAAAAGTACTTTGCGAAAAGAATCGGCAGTAGGACGGAATCGTTTTGACCACCGATTAGTTTTTTGCTAATAACTCATGCATCCTTCGACCGACTTCTTCGACTTAGAGCTCGATGGAAAGCTTATCTGTTCCTCTTTCAGATGGCATTAACATATTTTACGAAAAGTCGTAAGAAATAAAATTTTTTTGATCAAAACTAAAATATCCTCGAAATCATTGAAGAAGAAGTACCTTATAAGATGAAAATATCCTTATCTAATAAGAGACATTTACATTTTTTTAATTGCATAAATGGGCGGCATTTTATTCAGAATTAAAAGTTTTTTACATGGAAAAAAAATTCGTTTAATTTTTTCGCATTAAATACTAGAATTATAGAAAAGTACTTTGGGAAAAGAATTGGCAGTAAGACTGAATCGTGTTGACCACCGATTTGTTTTTTGCTAATAACTCTTGCATGTATCCAACGATTTTTTTGACTAAGAGCTCAATGGAAAGCTTATCTGTTTCGCTTTCAGATGGCATTAACATATTTTACGAAAAGTCATAAGAAATAAAATCTTTTTTATAAAAACTAAAATATCCTCGAAATCATTGAAGAAGAAGTACCTTATAAGATGAAAATATCCTTATCTAATAAGAGACATTTACATTTTTTTAATTGCATAAATGGGCGGCATTTTTTCAGAATTAATAGTTTTTTACATGGACAAAAATTTCGTTAAATTTTTTTCTATTAAATACTAGATTTATAGAAAAGTACTTTGCGAAAAGAATCGGCAATAGGACGGAATCGTGCTGACCACCGATATGTTTTTTGCTAATAACTCTTGCATGTATCAAACGATTTTTTCGACTAAGAACTGAATGGAAACCTTATCTGTTCCTCTTTCATATGGTATAAACATATTTTACGAAAAGTCATAAGAAATAAAATTTTTTTGATCAAAACTAAAATATCCTCGAAATCATTGAAGAAGAAGTACCTTATCAGACGAAAATATTCCTTATCTAATAAGAGACATTTAAATTTTTTTAATTGCATAAATGGGCGGCATTTTATTCAGAATTAAAAGTTTTTTACATGGAAAAAAAAATTCGTTTAATTTTTGTCCATTAAATACTAGAATTATAGAAAAGTACTTTGGGAAAATAATTTGCAGTAGGACGGAATCGTGTTGACCACCTTTCTGATTTTTGCTAACAACTCTGGCATGTATCCAACGATTTTTTCGACTAAGAGCTCAATGGAAAGCTTATCTGTTTCTCTTTCAGATTGCATTAACATATTTTACGAAAAGTCGTAAGAAATATAATTTTTTTGATCAAAACTAAAATACTTCGGAATAATTGAAGAAGAAGTATCTTATAAGACGAAAATATCCTTATCTAATAAGAGACATTTACATTTTTTTAATTGCATAAATGGGCGGCATTTTCTTCAGAATTTATATTTATTTACGTTGACAAAAAATTCGTCTATTTTTTTTCTATTAAATACTAGATTTATAGAAAAGTACTTTGCGAAAAGAATCGGCAGTAGGACGGAATCGTGTTGACCAACGTTAATTTTTGCTAATAACTCTTGCATCCGTAGTAGTTCTACATAGTCCGACTACATGCCTGAAAGTTTCATTGAGATTGGACTACTGGAACTGGTAGCTCCCAAACAAAATGAAGAAGAGGAAGAGAAGCAATATTCACGCCGTTGTATGGACTACTTTTTTGTTTTTTAACCAATTGACTTTAAACTTTACAGTTATGTTCTTAGGGAGGAACGAAAACTATTTTGACCAAAAGTGGGCGTACCCACGTACCCACGCCCACTTTTAGCTAAACTTGACCCGTTGTATGGAAAATTTTTTTTTTTTCAACCAATTGACATGAAACTTTACAGTTATGTTCTTAGGGAGGAATTAAAACTATTTCGACCAAAAGTGGGCATGGCTACAACAATCGGCAGTAGGACGGAATCATGTTGACCACCGACTAGTTTTTTAATAATAACTCTTGCATGTATCCACCGACTTCTTTGACTAAGAGCTCGATGGAAAGCTTATCTGTTCCTCTTTCAGATGGCATAAATATATTTTACGAAAAGTCATAAGAAATAAAATTTTTTTAATCAAAACTAAAATATCCTAGAAATCATTGAAGAAGAAGAACCTTATCAGACGAAAATATGCCTTACCTAATAACAGACATTTAAATTTTTATACTTTTCACGTATGTGAAATAGTATATTAACTTTTTTGCTGAAGTTTGTAACACACAGAAATATTCACTTGCAACTATGTAGAGTATATATATTCTTGATCAGGACGACAAGACGAGTTGATTTAGCCATGTCCATCTGTCCGTGTGACCGTGGTGTCTGTATATATACAATCTCCTCCCACAGTTTGGAAGATATCGAGCTGAAATTTTGCACATTTTTGAAGAAATGTTAACAAAACTTGATTCGTTTTTTGGAAAACTTTTTCGTTTTGTATGATAGTGTGCTGAAATTTTAAACGTAGTAGTTCTACTTAGTCCGACTACATGCCTGAACGTTTCATTGAGATCAGACTACTGGAACTGGTAGCTCCCATACAAAATGAAGAAGAGGAAGAGAAGCAATATTCACGTCGTTGTATGGACAACTTTTTTGTTTTTTAACCAATTGACTTTAAACTTTACAGTTATGTTCTTAGGGAGGAACGAAAACTATTTTGTCCAAAAGTGGGCGTAGCCACGCCGAATTATCGCAAAACTTGAACCGTTGTATGGAAAACTTATTTGTTTTTTAACCAATTGAAACTTTACAGTTATGTTGTTAGGGAGGCATGAAATAATTGCATAAATTGGCGGAATTTTATTCAGAATTAATAGTTTTTTACATGGACAAAAAATTCGTTTAATTTTTTTCATTAAATACTAGATTTATAGAAACGACCTTTGCGAAAAGAATCGACAGTAGGACGGAATCGTGTTGACCACCGATTAGTTTTTTGCTAATAGCTCTTGCATTTTCAACCGACTTCTTCGACTAAAAGCTCAATGGAAAGCTTATCTGTTCCTCTTTCAGATTGCATTAACATATTTAATGAAAAGTAATAAGAAATACAATTTTTTTTGATCAAGACTAAAATATCCTCGAAATCATTGAAGAAGTACCTTATCAAACGAAATTATGCCGTATCTAATAAGAGACATTTAAATTTTTTTAATTGCATAAATGGGCGGCATTTTATTCAGAAATAATAATTTTTTACATATACAAAAAATCGTTTAATTTTTTCAATTAAAAACTAGATTTATAGAAAAGTATTTAGCGAAAAGAATCGACAGAAGGACGGAATTGTGTTCACCACCGATTAGTTTTTTGCTAATAAATCATGCATCGTTCGACCGACTTCTTCGAATTAGAGCTCGATGGAAAGCTTATCTGCTCCTCTTTCAGATGGCATTAACATATTTTACGAAAAGTCGTAAGAAATACAATTTTTTTGATCAAAACTAAAATATCCTCGAAATCATTGAAGAAGAACCTTATCAAACAAAATTATGCCTTATCTAATAAGAGATATTTAAATTTTTTTAATTTCATTTTATTTAGAATTAAAAGTTTTTTACATGGAAAAAAAAATTCGTTTAATTTTTTCCCATTAAATACTAGAACTATAGAAATGTACTTTGGGAAAAGAATTGGCAGTAGGACGGAATCGTGTTGACCACCGCTTAGTTTTTTGCTAATAACTCTTGCATTTTCAACCGACTTCTTCGACTAAAAGCTCAATGGAAAGCTTATCTGTTCCTCTTTCAGATTGCATTAACATATTTAATGAAAAGTAATAAGAAATACAATTTTTTTTGATCAAAACTAAAATATCCTCGAAATCATTGAAGAAGTACCTTATCAAACGAAATTATGCCGTATCTAATAAGAGACATTTAAATTTTTTTAATTGCATAAATGGGCGGCATTTTATTCAGAAATAATAATTTTTTACATATACAAAAAATCGTTTAATTTTTTCAATTAAAAACTACATTTATAGAAAAGTATTTAGCGAAAAGAATCGACAGAAGGACGGAATTGCGTTCACCACCGATTAGTTTTTTGCTAATAAATCATGCATCGTTCGACCGACTTCTTCGAATTAGAGCTCGATGGAAAGCTTATCTGTTCCTCTTTCAGATGGCATTAACATATTTTACGAAAAGTCGTAAGAAATACAATTTTTTTGATCAAAACTAAAATATCCTCGAAATCATTGAAGAAGAACCTTATCAAACAAAATTATGCCTTATCTAATAAGAGATATTTAAATTTTTTTAATTTCATTTTATTTAGAATTAAAAGTTTTTTACATGGAAAAAAAAATTCGTTTAATTTTTTCCCATTAAATACTAGAACTATAGAAATGTACTTTGGGAAAAGAATTGGCAGTAGGACGGAATCGTGTTGACCACCGCTTAGTTTTTTGCTAATAACTCTTGCATTTTCAACCGACTTCTTCGACTAAAAGCTCAATGGAAAGCTTATCTGTTCCTCTTTCAGATTGCATTAACATATTTAATGAAAAGTAATAAGAAATACAATTTTTTTTGATCAAAACTAAAATATCCTCGAAATCATTGGAGAAGTACCTTATCAAATAAAATTATGCCTTATCTAATAAGAGACATTTAAATTTTTTGTAATTGCTTAAATGGGCGGGATTTTATTCAGAATTAATAGTTTTTTACATGGAAAAAAAATTCGTTTAATTTTTTTCTACGAAAAGTCATAAGAAATAAAATCTTTTTTATAAAAACTAAAATATCCTCGAAATCATTGAAGAAGAACCTTATCAAACAAAATTATGCCTTATCTAATAAGAGATATTTAAATTTTTTTAATTTCATTTTATTTAGAATTAAAAGTTTTTTACATGGAAAAAAAAATTCGTTTAATTTTTTCCCATTAAATACTAGAACTATAGAAATGTACTTTGGGAAAAGAATTGGCAGTAGGACGGAATCGTGTTGACCACCGCTTAGTTTTTTGCTAATAACTCTTGCATTTTCAACCGACTTCTTCGACTAAGAGCTCAATGGAAAGCTTATCTGTTTCGCTTTCAGATGGCATTAACATATTTTACGAAAAGTCATAAGAAATAAAGTCTTTTTTATAAAAACTAAAATATCCTCGAAATCATTGAAGAAGAAGTACCTTATCAGACGAAAATATGCCTTACCTAGTAACAGACATTAACATTTTTACACTTTTCACGTATGTGAAATAGTATATTAACTTTGTGCTGAAGTTTGTAACACACAGAAATATTCACTTGCGACTATATAGAGTATATATATTCTTGATCAGGACGACAAGACGAGTTGATTTAGCCATATCCATCTGTCCGTGTGACCATCTGTCCGTCTGTCTGTATATAAAAAATCTCCTCCTACAGTTTTGAAGATATCGAGCTGAAATTTTGCACATTTTTGAAGAAAAGTTAACAAAACTTGAATCGTTGTATGGAAAACTTTTTCGTTTTGTATGATAGAGTGCTGAAATTTTAACAGTAGTAGTTCTACATAGTCCGACTACATGCCTGAAAGTTTCATTGGGATTAGACTACTGAAACTGGTAGCTCCCATACAAAACGAAGAAGAGGAAGAGAAGCAATATTCACGTCGTTGTATGGACAACTTTTTTGTTTTTTAACCAATTGACTTTAAACTTTACAGTTATGTTCTTAGGGAGGAACGAAAACTATTTTGACTTAAAGTGGGCATGGCTACTCCCACTTATCGCAAAACTTGAACCGTTGTATGGAAAACTTTTTTGTTTTTTACCCAATTGACTTGAAACTTTACAGTTAAGTTCTTAGGCAGGAATGAAAACTTTTTTGATCAAAAATGGGCATGGCTACGCCCACTTATCGCAAAACTTGAACCGTTGTATGGAAAACTTTTTTGTTTTTTACCCAATTGACTTGAAACTTTACAGTTATGTTGTTTGTGAGGCATGAAAACTATTCATTTACTTTTTTTTTTTATAGTGACACAACGTGAAAAGTATTATAGCTTCAGCCTTGCTGAAGATAGCGTCCTTACTGGTTTTAATTGCTTAAATGGGCGGCATTTTATTCAGAATTAATTCGTTTAATTTTTCCCAATAAATACTAGAATTATAGAATAGTACTCTGCGAAAAGAATCGGCAGTAGGACGGAATCGTGTTGACCACCGATAGGTTTTTTGCTAAAACCTCTGGCATCTTTCGACCGACTTCTTCGACTAAGAGCTCGATGAAAAGCTTAGCTAATCCTCTTTCAGATGGCATTAACATATTAAATGAAAAGTAATAAGAAATACAATTTTTTTGATCAAAACTAAAATATCCTCGAAATCATTGAAGAAGTACCTTATCAAACAAAATTATGCCTTATCTAACAAGATACATTTAAATTTTTAACTGCTTAAATGGAATCGTGTTGACCACCGATTAGTTTTTTGCTAATAGGCTAATAGCTTAGGGAGGAACGAAAACTATTTTGACCAAAAGTGGGCATGGCTACTCCCACTTATTGCAAAACTTGAACCGTTGTATGGAAAACTTTTTTGTGTTTTACCCAATTGACTTGAAACTTTACAGTTATGTTGTTTGTGAGGCATGAAAACTATTCATTTACTTTTTTTTTTTATAGTGACACAACGTGAAAAGTATTATAGCTTCAGCCTTGCTGAAGATAGCGTCCTTACTGGTTTTAATTGCTTAAATGTGCGGCATTTTATTCAGAATTAATTCGTTTAATTTTTCCCAATAAATACTAGAATTATAGAATAGTACTCTGCGAAAAGAATCGGCAGTAGGACGGAATCGTGTTGACCACCGATAGGTGTTTTGCTAAAACCTCTGGCA
Source organism: Phortica okadai (assembly GCA_034638295.1). Lineage (NCBI taxonomy): Eukaryota > Metazoa > Arthropoda > Insecta > Diptera > Drosophilidae > Phortica > Phortica okadai. The sequence continues at coordinate 22,956,610 of CM067851.1, read as the reverse complement.
TCTTTCGACCGACTTCTTCGACTAAGAGGTCGATGGAAAGCTTATCTGTTCCTCATACAGATGGCATAAACATATTTTACTAAAAGTCAATAAAATTTTTTTTTCAAAACTAAAATATCCTCGAAATCATTGAAGAAGAAGAAGTACCTTATCAGACGAAAATATGCCTTATCTAATAAGAGACATTAAAATTTTTTTAAATGCATAAATGGGCGGCATTTTATTCAGAATTAATAGTTTTTTACAAGGACAAAAAATTCGTTTAATTTTTTTCATTAAATACTAGATTTTTTGAAAAGGACTTTGCGAAAAGAATCGACAGTAGGACGGAATCGTGCTGACCACCGATTAGTTTTTTTGCTAATAACTCTTGCATCCTTCAACCGACTTCTTCGACTAAGAGCTCGATGAAAAGCTTAGCTAATCCTCTTTCAGATGGCATTAACATATTAAATGAAAAGTAATAGGAAATACAATTTTTTTGATCAAAACTAAAATATCCTCGAAATCATTGAAGAAGTACCTTATCAAACAAAATTATGCCTTATCTAATAAGAGACATTTAAATTTTTAACTGCTTAAATGGAATCGTGTTGACCACCGATTAGTTTTTTGCTAATAGGCTAATAGCTTAGGGAGGAACGAAAACTATTTTGACCAAAAGTGGGCATGGCTACTCCCACTTATCGCAAAACTTGAACCGTTGTATGGAAAACTTTTTTGTTTTTTACCCAATTGACTTGAAACTTTACAGTTAAGTTCTTAGGGAGGAATGAAAACTATTTTGATCAAAAATGGGCATGGCTACGCCTACTTATCGCAAAACTTGAACCGTTGTATGGAAAACTTTTTTGGTTTTTACCCAATTGACTTGAAACTTTACAGTTAAGTTCTTAGGGAGGAATGAAAATTATTTTGATCAAAAATGGGCATGGCTACGCCCACTTATCGCAAAACTGGAACCGTTGTATGGAAAGCTGTTTTGTTTTTCAACCACTTGACTTGAAACTTTACAGTTATGTTGTTTGTGAGGCATGAAAACTATTCATTTACTTTTTTTTTTTTATAGTGACACAACGTGAAAAGTATTATAGCTTCAGCCTTGCTGAAGATAGCGTCCTTACTGGTTTTAATTGCTTAAATGGGCGGCATTTTATTCAGAATTAATTCGTTTAATTTTTTCCCAATAAATACTAGAATTATAGAATAGTACTCTGCGAAAAGAATCGGCAGTAGGACGGAATCGTGTTGACCACCGATAGGTGTTTTGCTAAAACCTCTGGCAACTTTCGACCGACTTCTTCGACTAAGCGCTCGATGGAAAGCTTATCCGTTCCTCATACAGATGGCATAAACATATTTTACTAAAAGTCAATAAAATTTTTTTTTCAAAACTAAAATATCCTCGAAATCATTGAAGAAGAAGAAGTACCTTATCACACGAAAATATGCCTTATCTAATAAGAGACATTAAAATTTTTTTAATTGCATAAATGGGCGGCATTTTATTCAGAATTAATAGTTTTTTACATGGACAAAAAATTCGTTTAATTTTATTCATTAAATACTAGATTTTTTGAAAAGGACTTTGCGAAAAGAATCGACAGTAGGACGGAATCATGCTGACCACCGATTAGTTTTTTGCTAATAACTCTTGCATCCTTCAACCGACTTCTTCGACTAAGAGCTCGATGAAAAGCTTAGCTAATCCTCTATCAGATGGCATTAACATATTAAATGAAAAGTAATAAGAAATACAATTTTTTTTAACAAAACTAAAATATCCTCGAAATCATTGAAGAAGTACCTTATCAAACAAAAGTATGCCTTATCTAATAAGAGACATTTAAATTTTTAACTGCTTAATAGGTTTTTTGCTAATAACTCTTGCATTTTCAACCGACTTCTTCGACTAAAAGCTCAATGGAAAGCTTATCTGTTCCTCTTTCAGATTGCAATAACATATTTAATGAAAAGTAATAAGAAATATAATTTTTTTTGATCAAAACTAAAATATCCTCGAAATCATTGAAGAAGTACCTTATCAAACAAAATTATGCCTTATCTAATAAGAGACATTTAAATTTTTTTAATTGCTTAAATGGGCGGCATTTTATTCAGAATTAATAGTTTTTTACATGGAAAAAAAATTCGTTTAATTTTTTTCTATTAAATACTATATTTTAAGAAAAGTACTTTGCGAAAAGAATCGACAGTAGGACGGAATCGTGTTGACCACCGATTAGTTTTTTGCTAATAACTCTTGCATGTATCAACCGATTTTTTCGACTAAGAGCTCAATGGAAAGCTTATCTGTTTCGCTTTCAGATGGCATTAACATATTTTACGAAAAGTCATAAGAAATAAAATCTTTTTTATAAAAACTAAAATATCCTCGAAATCATTGAAGAAGAAGTACCTTATCAGACGAAAATATGCCTTACCTAATAACAGACATTAACATTTTTATACTTTTCACGTATGTGAAATAGTATATTAACTTTGTGCTGAAGTTTGTATCACACAGAAATATTCACTAGCGACTATATAGTGTATATATATTCTTGATCAGGACGACAAGACGAGTTGATTTAGCCATGTCCATCTGTCCGTGTGACCATCTGTCCGTCTGTCTATATATATACAATCTCCTCCCACAGTTTTGAAGATATCGTGCTGAAATTTTGTTCATTTTTGAAGAAAAGTTAACAAAACTTGAATCGTTGTATGGAAAACTTTTTCGTTTTGTACAATAGAGTGCTGAAATTTTAAACATAAGAGTTTTACATGGTCCGACTACATGCCTGAAAGTTTCATTGAGATTGGACATCTGGAACTGGTAGCTCCCATACAAAATGAAGAAGAGGAAGAGAAGGAATATTCACGTCGTTGTATGGAAAACTTTTTTGTTGCCACGCCCACTTATAGCGAAAATTTACCGGTTGTATGGAAAACTTTTTTGATTTTTAACCAATTGACTTGAAACTTTGCAGTTATGCTCTTAGGGAGGAATGAAAACTACTTTGATCAAAAGTGGGCATGGCCACGCCCACTTATAGCTTAACTTGACCCTTTGTATGGAAAACTTTTTTGTTTTTTAACCAATTGACTTGAAACTTTACAGTTATGTTCTTAGGGAGGAATGAAAACTATTTTGACCAAATGTGGGCATGGCTACGCCCACTTATCGCAAAATTTGAACCGTTGTATGGAAAAATTTTTTGTTTTTTAACGAATTGACTTGAAACTTTACAGTTATGTTGTTAGGGAGGCATGAAAACTATTCATTTACTTTTTTTTTATAGTGACACAACGTGAAAAGTATTATAGCTTTAGCCTTGCTGAAGATAGCCTCCTTACTGGTTTTAATTGCTAAAATGGGCGGCATTTTATTCAGAATTAATTCGTTTAATTTTTTCCCAATAAATACTAGAATTATAGAATAGTACTCTGCGAAAAGAATCAGCAGTAGGAAGGAATCGTGTTGACCACCGATTAGTTTTTTGCTAATAACTCTTGCATTTTCAACCGACGTCTTCGACTAAAAGCTCAATGGAAAGCTTATCTGTTCCTCTTTCAGATTGAATTAACATATTTAATGAAAAGTAATAAGAAATACAATTTTTTTTGATCAAAACTTAAATATCCTCGAAATCATTGAAGAAGTACCTTATCAAACAAAATTATGCCTTATCTAATAAGAGACATTTAAATTTTTTTAATTGCTTAAATGGGCGGCATTTTATTCAGAATTAATAGTTTTTTACATGGACAAAAAATTCGTTTAATTTTTTCCCAATAAATACTAGAATTATAGAATAGTACTCTGCGAAAAGAATCGGCAGTAGGACGGAATCGTGTTGACCACCGATTAGTTTTTTGCTAATAACTCTTGCATTTTCAACCGACGTCTTCGACTAAAAGCTCAATGGAAAGCTTATCTGTTCCTCTTTCAGATTGCATTAACATATTTAATGAAAAGTAATAAGAAATACAATTTTTTTTGATCAAAACTTAAATATCCTCGAAATCATTGATGAAGTACCTTATCAAACAAAATTATGCCTTATCTAATAAGAGACATTTAAATTTTTTTAATTGCTTAAATGGGCGGCATTTTATTCAGAATTAATAGTTTTTTACAATGACAAAAAATTCGTTTAATTTTTTTTCATTAAATACTAGATTTTTACAAAAGTACTTTGCGAAAAGAATCGGCAGTAGGACGGAATCGTCTTGACCACCGATTAATTTTTCCTACTAACTCTTGCTTCCATCGACCGACTTTCTCGACTAAGAGCTCAATGGAAAGCTTATCTGTTTCGCTTTCAGATGGCATTAACATATTGTACGAAAAGTCATAAGAAATAAAATCTTTTTTATAAAAACTAAAATATCCTCGAAATCAGTGAAGAAGAAGTACCTTATTAGACGAAAATATTAGGTAAGGCATATTTACATTTTTATACTTTTCACGTATGTGAAATAGTATATTAACTTTGTGCTGAAGTTTGTAACACACAGAAATATTCACTTGCGACTATATAGAGTATATATATTCTTGATCAGGACGACAAGACGAGTTGATTTAGCCATATCCATTTGTCCGTGTGACCATCTGTCCGTCTGTCTGTATATAAACAATCTCCTCCCACAGTTTTGAAGATATCGAGCTGAAATTTTGCACATTTTTGAAGAAAAGTTAACAAAACTTGAATCGTTGTATGGAAAACTTTTTCGTTTTGTATGATAGAGTGCTGAAATTTTAACAGTAGTAGTTCTACATAGTCCGACTACATGCCTGAAAGTTTCATTGGGATTGGACTACTGAAACTGGTAGCTCCCATACAAAACAAAGAAGAGGAAGAGAAGCAATATTCACGTCGTTGTATGGACAACTTTTTTGTTTTTTAACCAATTGACTTTAAACTTTACAGTTATGTTCTTAGGGAGGAACGAAAACTATTTTGACCAAAAGTGGGCATGGCTACTCCCACTTATCGCAAAACTTGAACCGTTGTATGGAAAACTTTTTTGTTTTTTACCCAATTGACTTGAAACTTTACAGTTAAGTTCTTAGGGAGGAATGAAAACTATTTTGATCAAAAATGGGCATGGCTACGCCCACTTATCGCAAAACTTGAACCGTTGTATGGAAAACTTTTTTGTTTTTTACCCAATTGACTTGAAACTTTACAATTATGTTCTTAGGGAGGTATTAAAACTATTTTCACCAAAAGTGGGCGTAGCCACGCCCACTTATCGAAAAACTGGAACCGTTGTATGGAAAACTTTTTTGTTTTTTAACCACTTGACTTGAAACTTTACAGTTATGTTGTTTGTGAGGCATGAAAACTATTCATTTACTTTTTTTTTATAGTGACACAACGTGAAAAGTATTATAGCTTCAGCCTTGCTGAAGATAGCGTCCTTACTGGTTTTAATTGCTTAAATGGGCGGCATTTTATTCAGAATTAATTCGTTTAATTTTTTCCCAATAAATACTAGAATTATAGAATAGTACTCTGCGAAAAGAATCGGCAGTAGGACGGAATCGTGTTGACCACCGATTGGTTTTTTGCTAAAACCTCTGGCATCTTTCGACCGACTTCTTCGACTAAGAGCTCGATGGAAAGCTTATCTGTTCCTCATACAGATGGCATAAACATATTTTACTAAAAGTCAATAAAATTTTTTTTTCAAAACTAATATATCCTCGAAATCATTGAAGAAGAAGTACCTTATCAGACGAAAATATACCTTATCTAATAAGAGACATTAAAATTTTTTTAATTGCATAAATGGGCGGCATTTTATTCAGAATTAATAGTTTTTTACATGGACAAAAAATTCGTTTAATTTTTTTCATTAAATACTAGATTTATAGAAAAGGACTTTGCGAAAAGAATCGACAGTAGGACGGAATCGTGCTGACCACCGATTAGTTTTTTGCTAATAACTCTTGCATCCTTCAACCGACTTCTTCGACTAAGAGCTCGATGGAAAGCTTAGCGAATCCTCTTTCAGATGGCATTAACATATTAAATGAAAAGTAATAAGAAATAACATTTTTTTGATCAAAACTAAAATATCCTCGAAATCATTGAAACAGTACCTTATCAAACAAAATTATGCCTTATCTAATAAGAGACATTTAAATTTTTAACTGCTTAAATGGAATCGTGTTGACCACCGATTAGTTTTTTGCTAATAACTCTTGCATTTTCAAGCGACTTCTTCGACTAAAAGCTCAATGGAAAGCTTATCTGTTCCTCTTTCAGACTGCATTAACATATTTAATGAAAAGTAATAAGAAATATAATTTTTTTTGATCAAAACTAAAATATCCTCGTAATCATTGAAGAAGTACCTTATCAAAAAAAATTATGCCTTATCTAATAAGAGACATTTAAATTTTTTTAATTGCTTAAATGGGCGGCATTTTATTCAGAATTAATAGTTTTTTACATGGAAAAAAAATTCGTTTAATTTTTTTCCATTAAATACTAGATTTTTAGAAAAGTACTTTACGAAAAGAATCGGCAGTAGGACGGAATCGTCTTGACCACCGATTAGTTTTTGCTACTAACTCTTGCTTCCATTGACCGACATTCTCGACTAAGAGCTCAATGGAAAGCTTATCTGTTTCGCTTTCAGATGGCATTAACATATTTTACGAAAAGTCATAAGAAATAAAATCTTTTTTATAAAAACTAAAATATCCTCGAAATCAGTGAAGAAGAAGTACCTTATCAGACGAAAATATTAGGTAAGGCATATTTACATTTTTATACTTTTCACGTATGTGAAAAAGTATATTAACTTTGTGCTGAAGTTTGTAACACACAGAAATATTCACTTGCGACTATATAGAGTATATATATTCTTGATCAGGACGACAAGACGAGTTGATTTAGCCATATCCATCTGTCCGTGTGACCATCTGTCCGTCTGTCTGTATATAAACAATCTCCTCCCACAGTTTTGAAGATATCGAGCTGAAATTTTGCACATTTTTGAAGAAAAGTTAACAAAACTTGAATCGTTGTATGGAAAACTTTTTCGTTTTGTATGATAGAGTGCTGAAATTTTAACAGTAATAGTTCTACATAGTCCGACTACATGCCTGAAAGTTTCATTGGGATTGGACTACTGGAACTGGTAGCTCCCATACAAAATGAAGAAGAGGAAGAGAAGCAATATTCACGTCGTTGTATGGAAAACTTTTTTGTTTTTTCACCAAATGACTTTAAACTTTACAGTTATGTTCTTAGGGAGGAACAAAAACTATTTTGACCAAAAGTGGGCATGGCTACTCCCACTTATCGCAAAACTTGAACCATTGTATGGAAAACTTTTTTGTTTTTTACCCAATTGACTTGAAACTTTACAGTTAAGTTCTTAGGGAGGAATGAAAACTATTTTGATCAAAAATGGGCATGGCTACGCCCACTTATCGCAAAACTTGAACCGTTGTATGGAAAACTTTTTTGTTTTTTACCCAATTGACTTGAAACTTTACAGTTATGTTCTTAGGGAGGTATTAAAACTATTTTGACCAAAAGTGGGCGTAGCCACGCCCACTTAGCGAAAAACTGGAACTGTTGTATGGAAAACTTTTTTGTTTTTTAAGCACTTGACTTGAAACTTTACAGTTATGTTGTTTCTGAGGCATGAAAACTATTCATTTACTTTTTTTTTTATAGTGACACAACGTGAAAAGTATTATAGCTTCAGCCTTGCTGAAGATAGCGTCCTTACTGGTTTTAATTGCTTAAATGGGCGGAATTTTATTCAGAATTAATTCGTTTAATTTTTTTACGATAAATACTAGAATTATAGAATAGTACTCTGCGAAAAGAATCGGCAGTAGGACGGAATCGTGTTGACCACCGATAGGTTTTTTGCTAATAACTCTTGCATCCTTCAACCGACTTCTTCGACTAAGAGCTCGATGGAAAGCTTAGCTAATCCTCTTTCAGATGGCATTAACATATTTTACGAAAAGTCATAAGAAATAAAATTTTTTGATCAAAACTAAAATATCCTCGAAATCATTGAAGAAGAAGTACCTTATCAGACGAAAATATGCCTTATCTAATAAGAGACATTAAAATTTTTTTAATTGCATAAATGGGCGGCATTTTATTCAGAATTAATAGTTTTTTACATGGACAAAAAATACGTTTAATTTTTTTCATTAAATACTAGATTTATAGAAAAGTACTTTGCGAAAAGAATCGACAGTAGGACGGAATCGTGCTGACCACCGATTAGTTTTTTGCTAATAACTCTTGCATCCTTCAACCGACTTCTTCGACTAAGAGCTCGATGCAAAGCTTAGCTAATCCTCTTTCAGATGGCATTAACATATTTTACGAAAAGTCATAAGAAATAAAATTTTTTGATCAAAACTAAAATATCCTCGAAATCATTGAAGAAGAAGTACCTTATCAAACGAAAATATGCCTTATCTAATAAGATAAATGCATTTTATTCAGAATTAAATGGTTTTTACATGGAAAAAAAATTCGTTAAATTTTCTCGCATTAAATACTAGAATTATAGAAAAGTACTTTGCGAAAAGAATCGGCAATAGGACGGAATCGTGTTGACCACCGATTTGTTTTTTGCTAATAACTCTTGCATGTATCAACCGATTTTTTCGACTAAGAGCTCAATGGAAAGCTTATCTGTTTCGCTTTCAGATGGCATTAACATATTTTACGAAAAGTCATAAGAAATAAAATCTTTTTTATAAAAACTAAAATATCCTCGTAATCATTGAAGAAGAAGTACCTTATCAGACGAAAATTTGCCTTACCTAATAACAGACATTTAAATTTTTATACTTTTCACGTATGTGAAATAGTATATTAACTTTGTGCTGAAGTTTGTAACACACAGAAATATTCACTTGCGACTATATAGAGTATATATATTCTTGATCAGGACGACAAGACGAGTTGATGTAGCCATGTCCATCTGTCCGTGTGACCGTCTTTCTGTATATATACAATCTCCTCCCACAGTTTTGAAGATATCGAGCTGAAATTTTGCACATTTTTGAAGAAAAGTTAACAAAACTTGAATCGTTGTATGGAAAACTTTTTCGTTTTGTATGGAACTGGTAGCTCCCATACAAAATGAAGAAGAGGAAGAGAAGCAATATTCACGTCGTTGTATGGAGAACTTTTTTGTTTTTTAACCAATTGATTCGGTATAAGTGGGCGTAGCCACGCCCACTTTTAGCTAAACTTGACCCGTTGTAAAGAAAACTTTTTTGTTTTTCAACCAATTGACATGAAACTTTACAGTTATGTTCTTAGGGAGGAATGAAAACTATTTTGACCAAAAGTGGACATGGTTACGCCCACTTATACCGAAACTTGAACCGTGGTATGGAAAACTTTTTTGTTTTTTTACGAATTGACTTGAAACTTTACAGTTATGTTCTTAGGGAGGAATTATAACTATTTTTACCAAAAGTGGGCATGGCTACACCCTCTTATAGCAAAACTTGACCCGTTGTATGGAAAACTTTTTTGTTTTTTAACCCATTGCCTTGAAACATTTCAGTTAAGTGCTTAGGGAGGAATGAAAACTATTTTGATCAAAAATGGGCATGGCTACGCACACTTATCGCAAAACTTAAAACGTTGTATGGAAAACTTTTTTGTTTTTTACCCAATTGACTTGAAACTTTACAGTTATGTTCTTAGGGAGGTATTCAAACTATTTTGGCCAAAAGTGGGCGTAGCCACGTCCAATTATTGCAAAACTTGAACCGTTGTATGGAAAACTTTTTTGTTTTTTAACCAATTGACTTGAAACTTTACAGTTATGTTGTTAGGGAGGCATGAAAACTATTCATTTACTTTTTTTTATAGTGACACAACGTGAAAAGTATTATAGCTTCAGCCTTTCTGAAGATAGCGTCCTTACTGGTTTTAATTGCTTAAATGGGCGGCATTTTATTCAGAATTAATTCGTTTAATTTTTCCCATTAAATACTAGAATTATAGAATAGTATTCTGCGAAAAGAATCGGCAGTAGGAGGGAATCGTGTTGACCACCGATTGGTTTTTTGCAAAAACCTCTGGCATCTTTCGATCGGCTTCTTCGACTAAGAGCTCGATGGTAAGCTTATATGTTCCTCATACAGATGGCATAAACATATTTTAATAAAAGTCAATAAAATTTTTTTTTTCAAGTACCTTATCAGACAAAAATATGCCTTATCTAATAAGAGACATTAACATTTTTATACTTTTCACTTATGTGAAATAGTATATTAACTTTGTCACGGAGTTTGTAACAGATCGAAATATTAATTTCCGACTATATAAAGTATATATATTCTTGATCAGGACGACAAGACGAGTTGATTTAGCCATGTCCGTCTGTCTGTCTGTCGGTCTGTCTGTCTGTATGTATGCAAACTAGTCCCTCAGTTTTGATGCTATCCAGCTGAAACTTTGCACAGAGTCTTAGAATTTATAACGATGAATCATTCGTCGGAACCAGCATGATCGGATTATTGGAACAGGTAGCTCCTATACGAAAAGAAGAAGAAAAGTGAACAAAACTTGAATCGTTGTATGGAAAACTTTTTTGTTTTGTACAATAGAGTGCTGAAATGTTAAACATAGTAGTTTTACATGGTCCGACTACATGCCTGAAAGTTTCATTGAGATTGGACATCTGGAACTGGTAGCTCCCATACAAAATGAAGAAGAGGAAGAGAAATAATATTCACGTCGTTGTATGGAAAACTTTTTTGTTTCTTAACCAATTGACTTGAAATTTTAAAGTTATGTTCTTAGGGAGGAATGAAATCTATTTTGACCAAAAGTGGGCGTAACCACGCGTAGCCACGCCCACTTATAGCGAAAATTTACCGGTTGTATGGAAAACTTTTTTGTTTTTTAACCAATTGACTTGAAACTTTGCAGTTATGCTCTTAGGGAGGAATGAAAATTATTTTGATCAAAAGTGGGCGTGGCCACGCCCTTTTATAGCGAAAATTGACCCTTTGTATGGAAAACTTTTTTGTTTTTTAACCAATTGACTTGAAACTTTACTGTTATGTTCTTAGGGAGGAATAAAAACTATTTTGACCAAATGTGGGCATGGCTACGCCCACTTATCGCAATACTTGAACCGTTGTATGGAAAAATTTGTTGTTTTTTAACGAATTGACTTGAAACATTACAGTTATGTTGTTAGGGAGGCATGAAAACTATTCATTTAGTTTTTTTTATAGTGACACAAAGTGAAAAGTATTATAGCTTCAGCCTTGCTGAAGATAGCGTCCTTACTGGTTTTAATTGCATAAATGGGCGGAATTTTATTCAGAACTAGCTGACCCGGCGCGCTTTGCTACGCCCTCAAAGTATGATGAACTGTTGCATATAGCCCAGGATTGAATCTTTTAACACTCTATCACAATTAGTTCCTAAATTTTCTTCTTGTCAGACTTATAGATACAGGTACATAGGCGTTTTAAATTTTTATTATATGTTGCAGCAGCCACGTTCATTTATCAATTCTTGTTGGGTTCGAAGTCATCAATATTATTTCCAGATTTTGTTTTCGTAGTTTAATTAAATTTAAAAAAAAATATATTCCAGCGTTTTGAAACTCTAATTACCTTAATGCGTTTCAGAATTCTTAATGCCTTGTAATTATGGCAAATTTCTTACTTTGCAGTGATATATAATTACTTTTACAAACATGTGATTGCAAAATTCCATCTGTTTATATTTAAGAACAACAAAACCATATATTTGACTAATTGTTCCTTTGTTCCATTTTAGCAAAATAAAAAATACTCTCCACTTTACAGCCTTCTGGCGATTATGCTTACAGCAAAATGTTATTTTGAAGATGTTTCTCTATATGGTCGGGGCCACGCCTTTATGTTCGATTCTAATAAAATTTTTGGAAAATGGTTAAAAATTAATAAAACATTTTTCTAACAAAAATCTTGTTTGGACCGATTGTTTCTTTCGCAAAGTGCCTTTTTTGACGTCTTAAACGTTTTTGTACAAAAAACTAAGGTGGTAGTTTTAAAAAACCTAATTTTTAACCGGCAGCTAAATGTAATAGCAATCCAATCATGCAGATTTTTTACATACAAACTGCCTGAAAGGATAAGATAATTTTCTGCGTTTTTTTTTTTTAAAATCGTTAAAACTGAGCTCGCAGTTGGTATTGAAGCAGACAAACAGAAATATGGACATGACTGTGTTAACTCGTCTTGTGAAGATAATATATGCTTTATGTGGTCGGAGACGTCTCCTTGTCTGCGTTGTAAACTTCATGGCAACGCAAACATATGTTATTTTTGCAAGAGTGTAGTCTTCATTGCTGAAGACTATTTACTTTTCACGCTCTTTTTTGTGGCACGCACAATTTTTTTCGATTGAATCTGATTTCTCTTTACTTTAATCGCCTATATACCAATTTTCATTGTTTAAGCTCATATGGAGATTTGCAATTTATTGATAATAGCTTGTGAAGTTTTAAATCAATTGATTAAGAAACAAAAAGTTTTCCGTTCTGTCTCTTCCTCTTCTTCATTTTCTACGGTATGTACCAGTTTCAGTGCTCCAATCTTAATGACAATTCCAAAAAAAAAGTCTGCGTACGTAAAGCTACCATGTTTGTTTATGTTTTTTTCATCCCTGTATTTTCCAAAACGAAAAAGTTTTCTATACAACGATTTAAGTTCTGTTCATTTTCCTTCTTCATTTTGTATGGGGGCTACCAGTTCTAATGTTCCGATCATGGCGGTTCCGACAGATGATTTATGGTGCTAGCGCTGCAAAATTTCAAGTCGATAGTCGGAGATGTCCCCTTCTTGGTGTTACAAACTCCGTGACAAAGTCATAATAATATTTAAATACTACGTGAAGAATATAAAAACATTAATATGTGTGTGTGGTTGTATGTAAAAGATGAAGAAGAAGCGAAGCACAATAACGAAAGTAACGTTCCTCCGTTCTCTCACCGTTTTTGTGATCCCATTGCAAACAACACACACATACCAATACAAAAGTGTAAGAATAATCAAAGCATGGTACGTTTCTGTACGTTTTGTGCTTGCGTCCATAAAATATTAATATTGCTCATTTTTCTTCTTCTTTTCCTATGGAGGCTACCAGTTAAAATGGTCGGATTGATACCAAAACATTATAACAACCTTTAGGAGGTCCATCTAAAGATTACCTGAAAATTTCATTGAAATCGGTCAAGCTGTTTTTGAGTTATGCGCTTACCAATACATTTTGCGATTGATTTTTATATTACAGCTATATATAGGTATAGGGAAAAAGAAAATGGTTATGTACACATACGCCACGCTACTTAGCCGCTTAAGAAACGATCGAAATGGAACCGTCTTACCGTTTGTGAATGAGTATGAAACAAAAATGCAAAGAGTTCATTTTGCACTCTCTGTATAAATGCTCTTTGCACAAAAACGAACGTATGGTATGCAGAGAGTCATAATTAATTTTAATACTCTCTGATTTGTACGATCTCTCACCGTTTTCAATTTCTCTTTGAAACAACAAACGGACTTATAAGAAGAAGCATAGCATGTTACGTTTAATGCTGACGACGTTTCTTCACGATAAATTAGTTTTAATTATTTAAGAAAAGGTCTGTTTTTAGGGCTTTTCCGGCAATTATTCGAATTTTTCTCGCCGTAAAAACCATCTTTGAACTACAACGAAAATTTAAAAAAAAGAATTAGTCAAATTGGTCAAGGCGTTATTGAGTTATGCGCTTACCAACACAATTTGGGATTCATTTTTATATTATAGATTAATAGTTTTTTACATAAACAAAAAATTCGTTTATTTTTTTTCATTAAATACTAGATTTATAGAAACGTACTTTGCGAAAAGAATCGACAGTAGGACGGAATCGTGTTGACCAACGAAAAGTTTTTTGCTAATAACTCTTGCATCCTTCAACCGACTTCTTCGACTAAAAGCTCAATGGAAAGCTTATCTGTTTCTCTTTCAGATGGCATAAACATATTTTACGAAAAGTCGTAAGAAATAAAATTTTTTTGATCAAAACTAAAATATCCTCGAAATCATTGAAGAAGAAGTATCTTATCAGACGAAAATATGTCTTATCTACTAAGAGACATTTAAATATTTTTAATTGCATAAATGGGCTTCATTTTATTCAGAATTAAAAGTTTTTTACATGGAAAAAAATTCGTTTAATTTTTTCCCACTAAATACTAGAATTATAGAAAACTACTTTGCGAAAAGAATCGGCAGTAGGACGGAATCGTGTTGACCACCGATTAGTTTTTTGCTAATAACTCATGCATCCTTCGACCGACTTCTTCGACTTAGAGCTCGATGGAAAGCTTATCTGTTTCTCTTTCAGATGGCATAAACATATTTTACGAAAAGTCGTAAGAAATAAAATTTTTTTGATAAAAACTAAAATATCCTCGAAATCATTGAAGAAGAAGTATCAGACGAAAATATGTCTTATCTACTAAGAGACATTTAAATTTTTTTAATTGCATAAATGGGCTTCATTTTATTCAGAATTAAAAGTTTTTTACATGGAAAAAAAATTCGTTTAATTTTTTCCCATTTAATACTAGAATTATAGAAAATACTTTGCGAAAAGAATCGACAGTAGGACGGAATCGTGTTGACCAACGATAAGTTTTTTGCTAATAACTCTTGCATCCTTCAACCGACTTCTTCGACTAAAAGCTCAATGGAAAGCTTATCTGTTTCTCTTTCAGATGGCATAAACATATTTTACGAAAAGTCGTAAGAAATAAAATTTTTTTGATCAAAACTAAAATATCCTCGAAATCATTGAAGAAGAAGTACCTTATCAGACGAAAATATGCCTTATCTAATAAGAGATATTTAAGTTTTTATACTTTTCACTTATGTGAAATAGTATAATAACTTTGTCACGGAGTTTGTAATAGATCGAAATATTAATTTCCGACAAGACGAGTTTATTTAGCCATGTCCGTCAGTCCGTCTGTCTGTCTGTCGGTATGTCTGTCTGTCTGTATGTATGCAAACTGGTCCCTCAGTTTTGAAGCTATCGAGCTGAAACTTTGCACAGAGTCTTAGAAATTATTACGATGAATCATCCGTCGTAACCAGCATGATCGGATTATTGGAACAGGTAGCTCCCATACGAAAAGAAGAAGAAAAGTGACCAAAACTTGAATCGTTGTATGGAAAACTTTTTTGTTTTGTACAATAGAGTGCTGAAATTTTAAACATAGTAGTTTTACATAGTCCGACTACATGCCTGAAAGTTTTATTGAGATTGGACATCTGGAACTGGTAGCTCCCATACAAAATGAAGAAGAGGAAGAGAAGGAATATTCTCGCCGTTGTATGGAAAACTTATTTGTTTCTTAACCAATTGACTTGAAATTTTAAAGTTTTGTTCTTAGGGAGGGATGAAAACTATTTTGACCAAAAGTGGGCGTAGCCACGCGTAGTCACGCCCACTTATAGCAAAAATTTACCCGTTGTATGGAAAACTTTTTTGTTTTTTAACCAATTGACTTGAAACTTTACAGTTATGTTCTTAGAGAAGAATGAAAACTATTTTGACCAAAAGTGGGCGTAGCCACGCCCTTTTATAGAGAAAATTGACCCGTTGTATGGAAAACTTTTTTGTTTTTTAACCAATTGACTTGAAACTTTACAGTTATGCTCTTAGGGAGGAATGAAAACTATTTTGATCAAAAGTGGGCATGGCCACGCCCACTTATAGCTTAACTTGACCCTTTGTATGGAAAACTTTTTTGTTTTTTAACCAATTGACTTGAAACTTTACAGTTATGTTCTTAGGGAGGAATGAAAACTATTTTAACCAAAAGTGGGCGTAGCCACGCCTACGTATAGCGAAAATTGACCCGTTGAATGGAAAACTTTTTTTTTTTTTAACTATTTGACTTGAAACTTTGCAGTTATGCTCTTAGGGAGGAATGAAAACTATTTTGATCAAAAGTGGGCATGACCACGCCCACTTATAGCTTATCTTGACCCTTTGTATGAAAAACTTTTTTGTTTTTTAACGAATTGACTTGAAACTTTACAGTTATGTTCTTAGGGAGGAATTATAACTATTTTTACCAAAAGTGGGCATGGCTACACCCTCTTATAGCTAAACTTGACCCGTTGTATGGAAAACTTTTTTGTTTTTTAACCCATTGCCTTGAAACATTTCAGTTAAGTTCTTAGGGAGGAATGAAAACTATTTTGATCAAAAATGGGCATGGCTACGCCCACTTATCGCAAAACTTAAAACGTTGTATGGAAAACTTTTTTGTTTTTTACCCAATTGACTTGAAACTTTACAGTTATGTTCTTAGGGAGGTATTAAAACTATTTTGGCCAAAAGTGGGCGTAGCCACGCCCAATTATTGCAAAACTTGAACCGTTGTATGGAAAACTTTTTTGTTTTTTAACCAATTGACTTGAAACTTTACAGTTATGTTGTTAGGGAGGCATGAAAACTATTCATTTACTTTTTTTTATAGTGACACAACGTGAAAAGTATTATAGCTTCAGCCTTTCTGAAGATAGCGTCTTTACTGGTTTTAATTGCTTAAATGGGCGGCATTTTATTCAGAGTTAATAGTTTTTTACATGGACAAAAAATTCGTTTAATTTTTTTTTATTAAATACTAGATTTTTAGAAAAGTACTTTGCGAAAAGAATCGGCAGTAGGACGGAATCGTCTTGACCACCGATTTGTGTTTTGCTAATAACTCTTGCATCGTTCGACCGACTTCTTCGACTAAGAGCTCGATGGAAAGCTTATCTGTTCCTCTTTCAGATGGCATTAACATATTTTACGAAAAGTCGTAAGAAATAAAATTTTTTTGATCAAAACTAAAATATCCTCGAAATCATTGAAGAAGAAGTACCTTATTAGACGAAAATATCCTTATCTTATAAGAGATATTTAAATTTTTTTAATTACATTTTATTCAGAATTAAAAGTTTTTTACATGGAAAAAAAATTCGTTAAATTTTTTTCTATTAAATACTAGATTTTTAGAAAAGTACTTTGCGAAAAGAATCGGCAATAGGACGGAATCGTGTTGACCACCGATTTGTTTTTTGCTAATAACTCTTGCATGTATCCACCGATTTTTTCGACTAAGAGCTCAATGGAAAGCTTATCTGTTTCGCTTTCAGATGGCATTAACATATTTTACGAAAAGTCATAAGAAATAAAGTCTTTTTTATAAAAACTAAAATATCCTCGAAATCATTGAAGAAGAAGTACCTTATCAGACGAAAATATGCCTTACCTAATAACAGACATTAACATTTTTATACTTTTCACGTATGTGAAATAGTATATTAACTTTGTGCTGAAGTTTGTATAACACAGAAATATTCACTTGCGACTATATAGTGTATATATATTCTTGATCAGGACGACAAGACGAGTTGATTTAGCCATGTCCATCTGTCCGTGTGACCATCTGTCCGTCTGTCTATATATATACAATCTCCTCCCACAGTTTTGAAGATATCGTGCTGAAATTTTTTTCATTTTTGAAGAAAAGTTAACAAAACTTGAATCGTTGTATGGAAAACTTTTTCGTTTTGTATGATAGAGTGCTGAAATTTTAACAGTAGTGGTTCTACATAGTCCGACTACATGCCTGAAAGTTTCATTGAAATTGGACTACTGGAACTGGTAGCTCCCATACAAAATGAAGAAGAGGAAGAGAAGCAATATTCACGTCGTTGTATGGACAACTTTTTTGTTTTTTAACCAATTGACTTTAAACTTTACAGTTATGTTCTTAGGGAGGAATGAAAACTATTTTGACCAAAAGAGGGCGTAGCCACGCTTTTTTATAGCGAAAATTTACCCGTTGTATGGAAAACTTTTTTGTTTTTTAACCAATTGACTTGAAACTTTACAGTTATGTTCTTAGAGAAGAATGAAAACCATTTTGACCAAAAGTGGGCGTAGCCACGCCCTTTTATAGCGAAAATTGACCCGTTGTATGGAAAACTTTTTTGTTTTTTAACCAATTGACTTGAAACTTTGCAGTTATGCTCTTAGGGAGGAATGAAAACTATTTTGATCAAAAGTGGGCATGGCCACGCCCACTTATAGCTTAACTTGACCCTTTGTATGGAAAACTTTTTTGTTTTTTAACCAATTGACTTGAAACTTTACAGTTATGTTCTTAGGGAGGAATGAAAACTATTTTAACCAAAAGTGGGCGTAGCCACGCCTAGTTATAGCGAAAATTGACCCGTTGTATGGAAAACTTTTTTGTTTTTTAACTAATTGACTTAAAACTTTGCAGTTATGCTCTTAGGGAGGAATGAAAACTATTTTGATCAAAAGTGGGCATGGCCACGCCCACTTATAGCTTAACTTGACCCTTTGTATGGAAAACTTTTTTGTTTTTTAACCAATTGACTTGAAACTTTACAGTTATGTTCTTAGGGAGGAATGAAAACTATTTTGACCAAATGTGGGCATGGCTACGGCCACTTATCGCAAAATTTGAACCGTTGTATGGAAAAATTTTTTGTTTTTTAACGAATTGACTTGAAACATTACAGTTATGTTGTTAGGGAGGCATGAAATCTATTCATTTAGTTTTTTTTATAGTGACACAAACTGAAAAGTATTATAGCTTCAGCCTTGCTGAAGATAGCGTCCTTACTGGTTTTAATTGCTTAAATGGGCGGCATTTTATTCAGAGTTAATAGTTTTTTACATGGACAAAAAATTCGTTTAATTTTTTTTTATTAAATACAAAATTTTTAGAAAAGTACTTTGCGAAAAGAATCGGCAGTAGGACGTAATCGTCTTGACCACCGATTTGTGTTTTGCTAATAACTCTTGCATTCTTCGACCGACTTCTTCGACTAAGAGCTCGATGGAAAGCTTATCTGTTCCTCTTTCAGATGGCATTAACATATTTTACGAAAAGTCGTAAGAAATAAAATTTTTTTGATCAAAACTAAAATATCCTCGAAATCATTGAAGAAGAAGTACCTTATTAGACGAAAATATCCTTATCTAATAAGCGATATTTAAATTTTTTTAATTACATTTTATTCAGAATTAAAAGTTTTTTACATGGAAAAAAAATTCGTTAAATTTTTTTCTATTAAATACTAGATTTATAGAAAAGTACTTTGCGAAAAGAATCCGCAATAGGACGGAATCGTGTTGACCACCGATTTGTTTTTTGCTAATAACTCTTGCATGTATCCACCGATTTTTTCGACTAAGAGCTCAATGGAAAGCTTATCTGTTTCGCTTTCAGATGGCATTAACATATTTTACGAAAAGTCATAAGAAATAAAGTCTTTTTTATAAAAACTAAAATATCCTCGAAATCATTGAAAAAGAAGTACCTTATCAGACGAAAATATGCCTTACCTAATAACAGACATTAACATTTTTATACTTTTCACGTATGTTAAATAGTATATTAACTTTGTGCTGAAGTTTGTAAAACACAGAAATATTCACTTGCGACTATATAGTGTATATATATTCTTGATCAGGACGACAAGACGAGTTGATTTAGCCATGTCCATCTGTCCGTGTGACCATCTGTCCGTCTGTCTATATATATACAATCTCCTCCCACAGTTTTGAAGATATCGAGCTGAAATTTTGCACATTTTTGGAGAAAAGTTAACAAAACTTGATTCGTTGTATGAAAAACTTTTTCGTTTTGTATGATAGAGTGCTGAAATTTTAACAGTAGTAGTTCTACATAGTCCGACTACATGCCTGAAAGTTTCATTGAGATTGGACTACTGGAACTGGTAGCTCCCATACAAAATGAAGAAGAGGAAGAGAAACAATATTCACGTCGTTGTATGGACAACTTTTTTGTTTTTTAACCAATTGACTTTAAACTTTACAGTTATGTTCTTAGGGAGGAATGAAAACTATTTTGACCAAAAGTGGGCGTAACCCTTTTATAGCGAAACTTTACCCGTTGTATGGAAAACTTTTTTGTTTTTTAACCAATTGACTTAAAACTTTACAGTTATGTTGTTAGAGAAGAATGAAAACTATTTTGACCAAAAGTGGGCGTAGCCACGCCCTTTTATAGCGAAAATTGACCCGTTGTATGAAAAACTTTTTTGTTTTTTAACCAATTGACTTGAAACTTTGCAGTTATGATCTTAGGGAGGAATGAAAACTATTTTGATCAAAAGTGGGCATGGCCACGCCCACTTATAGCTTAACTTGACCCTTTGTATGGAAAACTTTTTTGTTTTTTAACCAATTGACTTTAAACTTTACAGTTATGTTCTTAGGGAGGAATGAAAACTATTTTAACCAAAAGTGGGCGTAGCCACGCCTAGTTATAGCGAAAATTGACCCGTTGTATGGAAAACTTTTTTGATTTTTAACCAATTGACTTGAAACTTTGCAGTTATGCTCTTAGGGAGGAATGAAAACTATTTTGATCAAAAGTGGGCATGGCCACGCCCACTGATAGCTTAACTTGACCCTTTGTATGGAAAACTTTTTTGTTTTTAACCAATTGACTTGAAACTTTACAGTTATGTTCTTAGGGAGGAATGAAAACTATTTTGACCAAATGTGGGCATGGCTACGCCCACTTATCGCAAAATTTGAACCGTTGTATGGAAAAATTTTTTGTTTTTTAACGAATTGACTTGAAACTTTACAGTTATCACCCTCCTATAGCTTAACTTTACCCGTTGTATCGAAAACTTTTTTGTTTTTTAACCAATTGCCTTAAAACATTTCAGTTAAGGTCTTAGGGAGGAATGAAAACTATTTTGACCAAATTTGGGCATGGCTACGCCCACTTATCGCAAAACTTGAACCGTTTTATGGAAAAATTGTTTGTTTTTTAACCAATTGACTTGAAACATTACAGTTATGTTGTTAGGGAGGCATGAAAACTATTCATTTAGTTTTTATTATAGTGACTCAAACTGAAAAGTATTATAGCTTCAGCCTTGCTGAAGATAGCGTCCTTACTGGTTTTAATTGCTTAAATGGGCGGCATTTTATTCAGAGTTAATAGTTTTTTACATGGACAAAAAATTCGTTTAATTTTTTTTTATTAAATACAAAATTTTTAGAAAAGTACTTTGCGAAAAGAATCGGCAGTAGGACGTAATCGTCTTGACCACCGATTTGTGTTTTGCTAATAACTCTTGCATTCTTCGACCGACTTCTTCGACTAAGAGCTCGATGGAAAGCTTATCTGTTCCTCTTTCAGATGGCATTAACATATTTTACGAAAAGTCGTAAGAAATAAAATTTTTTTGATCAAAACTAAAATATCCTCGAAATCATTGAAGAAGAAGTACCTTATTAGACGAAAATATCCTTATCTAATAAGCGATATTTAAATTTTTTTAATTACATTTTATTCAGAATTAAAAGTTTTTTACATGGAAAAAAAATTCGTTAAATTTTTTTCTATTAAATACTAGATTTATAGAAAAGTACTTTGCGAAAAGAATCCGCAATAGGACGGAATCGTGTTGACCACCGATTTGTTTTTTGCTAATAACTCTTGCATGTATCCACCGATTTTTTCGACTAAGAGCTCAATGGAAAGCTTATCTGTTTCGCTTTCAGATGGCATTAACATATTTTACGAAAAGTCATAAGAAATAAAGTCTTTTTTATAAAAACTAAAATATCCTCGAAATCATTGAAAAAGAAGTACCTTATCAGACGAAAATATGCCTTACCTAATAACAGACATTAACATTTTTATACTTTTCACGTATGTTAAATAGTATATTAACTTTGTGCTGAAGTTTGTAAAACACAGAAATATTCACTTGCGACTATATAGTGTATATATATTCTTGATCAGGACGACAAGACGAGTTGATTTAGCCATGTCCATCTGTCCGTGTGACCATCTGTCCGTCTGTCTATATATATACAATCTCCTCCCACAGTTTTGAAGATATCGAGCTGAAATTTTGCACATTTTTGGAGAAAAGTTAACAAAACTTGATTCGTTGTATGAAAAACTTTTTCGTTTTGTATGATAAAGTGCTGAAATTTTAACAGTAGTAGTTCTACATAGTCCGACTACATGCCTGAAAGTTTCATTGAGATTGGACTACTGGAACTGGTAGCTCCCATACAAAATGAAGAAGAGGAAGAGAAACAATATTCACGTCGTTGTATGGACAACTTTTTTGTTTTTTAACCAATTGACTTTAAACTTTACAGTTATGTTCTTAGGGAGGAATGAAAACTATTTTGACCAAAAGTGGGCGTAACCCTTTTATAGCGAAACTTTACCCGTTGTATGGAAAACTTTTTTGTTTTTTAACCAATTGACTTAAAACTTTACAGTTATGTTGTTAGAGAAGAATGAAAACTATTTTGACCAAAAGTGGGCGTAGCCACGCCCTTTTATAGCGAAAATTGACCCGTTGTATGAAAAACTTTTTTGTTTTTTAACCAATTGACTTGAAACTTTGCAGTTATGATCTTAGGGAGGAATGAAAACTATTTTGATCAAAAGTGGGCATGGCCACGCCCACTTATAGCTTAACTTGACCCTTTGTATGGAAAACTTTTTTGTTTTTTAACCAATTGACTTTAAACTTTACAGTTATGTTCTTAGGGAGGAATGAAAACTATTTTAACCAAAAGTGGGCGTAGCCACGCCTAGTTATAGCGAAAATTGACCCGTTGTATGGAAAACTTTTTTGATTTTTAACCAATTGACTTGAAACTTTGCAGTTATGCTCTTAGGGAGGAATGAAAACTATTTTGATCAAAAGTGGGCATGGCCACGCCCACTGATAGCTTAACTTGACCCTTTGTATGGAAAACTTTTTTGTTTTTTAACCAATTGACTTGAAACTTTACAGTTATGTTCTTAGGGAGGAATGAAAACTATTTTGACCAAATGTGGGCATGGCTACGCCCACTTATCGCAAAATTTGAACCGTTGTATGGAAAAATTTTTTGTTTTTTAACGAATTGACTTGAAACTTTACAGTTATCACCCTCCTATAGCTTAACTTTACCCGTTGTATCGAAAACTTTTTTGTTTTTTAACCAATTGCCTTAAAACATTTCAGTTAAGGTCTTAGGGAGGAATGAAAACTATTTTGACCAAATTTGGGCATGGCTACGCCCACTTATCGCAAAACTTGAACCGTTTTATGGAAAAATTGTTTGTTTTTTAACCAATTGACTTGAAACATTACAGTTATGTTGTTAAGGAGGCATGAAAACTATTCATTTAGTTTTTATTATAGTGACTCAAACTGAAAAGTATTGTAGCTTCAGCCTTGCTGAAGATAGCGTCCTTACTGGTTTTAATTGCTTAAATGGGCGGCATTTTATTCAGAGTTAATAGTTTTTTACATGGACAAAAAGTTCGTTTAATTTTTTTTTTATTAAATACTAGATTTATAGAAAAGTACTTTGCGAAAAGACTCGGCAATAGGAGGGAATCGTGTTGACCACCGATTTGTTTTTTGCTTATAACTCTTGCATCCTTCAACCGATTTCTTCGACTAAAAGCTCAATGGAAAGCTTATCGGTTTCTCTTTCAGATGGCATTAACGTATTTAATGAAAAGTAATAAGAAATACAATTTTTTTGATCAAAACTAAAATATCCTCGAAATCATTGAAGAAGAAGTACCTTATTAGACGAAAATATCCTTATCTAATAAGAGACATTTACATTTTTTTAATTGCATAAATGGGCGGCATTTTATTCAGAATTAAAAGTTTTGTACATGGAAAAAAAATTCGTAAAATTTTTTTCTATTAAATACTAGATTTATAGAAAAGTACTTTGCGAAAAGACTCGGCAATAGGACGGAATCGTGTTGACCACCGATTTGTTTTTTGCTAATAACTCTTGCATCCTTCGACCGACTTCTTCGACTAAGAGCTCGATGGAAAGCTTATCTGTTCCTCTTTCAGATGGCATTAACATATTTTACGAAAAGTCGTAAGAAATAAAATTTTTTTGATCAAAACTAAAATATCCTCGAAATCACTGAAGAAGAAGTACCTTATTAGACGAAAATATCCTTATCTAATAAGAGATATTTAAATTTTTTTAATTACATTTTATTCAGAATTAAAAGTTTTTTACATGGAAAAAAAATTCGTTAAATTTTTTTCTATTAAATACTAGATTTATAGAAAAGTACTTTGCGAAAAGAATCGGCAATAGGACGGAATCGTGTTGACCACCGATTTGTTTTTTGCTAATAACTCTTGCATGTATCCACCGATTTTTTCGACTAAGAGCTCAATGGAAAGCTTATCTGTTTCGCTTTCAGATGGCATTAACATATTTTACGAAAAGTCATAAGAAATAAAGTCTTTTTTATAAAAACTAAAATATCCTCGAAATCATTGAAAAAGAAGTACCTTATCAGACGAAAATATGCCTTATCTAATAACAGACATTAACATTTTTATACTTTTCACGTATGTTAAATAGTATATTAACTTTGTGCTGAAGTTTGTATCACACAGAAATATTCACTTGCGACTATATAGTGTATATATATTCTTGATCAGGACGACAAGACGAGTTGATTTAGCCATGTCCATCTTTCCGTGTGACCATCTGTCCGTCTGTCTATATATATACAATCTCCTCCCACAGTTTTGAAGATGTCGAGCTGAAATTTTGCACATTTTTGGAGAAAAGTTAACAAAACTTGAATCGTTGTATGGAAAACTTTTTCGTTTTGTATGATAGAGTGCTGAAATTTTAACAGTAGTAGTTCTACATAGTCCGACTGATGCCTGAAAGTTTCATTGAGATTGGACTACTGGAACTGGTAGCTCCCATACAAAAAGAAGAAGAGGAAGAGAAGCAATATTCACGTCGTTGTATGGACAACTTTTTTGTTTTTTAACCAATTGACTTTAAACTTTACAGTTATGTTCTTACGGAGGAATGAAAACTATTTTGACCAAAAGTGGGCGTAGCCCTTTTATAGCGAAAATTTACCCGTTGTATGGAAAACTTTTTTGTTTTTTAACCAATTGACTTGAAACTTTACAGTTATGTTCTTAGAGAAGAATGAAAACTATTTTGACCAAAAGTGGGCGTAGCCACGCCCTTTTATAGCGAAAATTGACCCGTTGTATGGAAAACTTTTTTGTTTTTTAACCAATTGACTTGAAACTTTGCAGTTATGCTCTTAGGGAGGAATGAAAACTATTTTGATCAAAAGTGGGCATGGCCACGCCCACTTATAGCTTAACTTGACCCTTTGTATGGAAAACTTTTTTGTTTTTTAACCAATTGACTTGAAACTTTACAGTTATGTTCTTAGGGAGGAATGAAAACTATTTTAACCAAAAGTGGGCGTAGCCACGCCTAGTTATAGCGAAAATTGACCCGTTGTATGGAAAACTTTTTTGATTTTTAACCAATTGACTTGAAACTTTGCAGTTATGCTCTTAGGGAGGAATGAAATCTACTTTGATCAAAAGTGGGCATGGCCACGCCCACTTATAGCTTAACTTGACCCTTTGTATGGAAAACTTTTTTTGTTTTTTAACCAATTGACTTGAAACTTTACAGTTATGTTCTTAGGGAGGAATGAAAACTATTTTGACCAAATGTGGGCATGGCTACGCCCACTTATCGCAAAATTTGAACCGTTGTATGGAAAAATTTTTTGTTTTTTAACGAATTGACTTGAAACATTACAGTTATGTTTTTAGGGAGGCATGAAAACTATTTATTTACTTTTTTTTTATAGTGACACAAACTGAAAAGTATTATAGCTTCAGCCTTGCTGAAGATAGCGTCCTTACTGGTTTTAATTGCTTAAATGGGCGGCATTTTATTCAGAGTTAATAGTTTTTTACATGGACAAAAAATTCGTTTAATTTTTTTTTATTAAATACTAGATTTTTAGAAAAGTACTTTGCGAAAAGAATCGGCAGTAGGACGGAATCGTCTTGACCACCGATTTGTGTTTTGCTAATAACTCTTGCATCCTTCAACCGACTTCTTCGACTAAGAGCTCGATGGAAAGCTTATCTGTTCCTCTTTCAGATGGCATTAACATATTTTATGAAAAGTCGTAAGAAATAAAATTTTTTTGATCAAAACTAAAATATCCTCGAAATCATTGAAGAAGAAGTACCTTATTAGACGAAAATATCCTTATGTAATAAGAGATATTTAAATTTTTTTAAGTACATTTTATTCAGAGTTAAAAGTTTTGTACATGGAAAAAAAATTCGTTAAATTTTTTTGTATTAAATACTAGATTTATAGAAAAGTACTTTGCGAAAAGACTCGGCAATAGGACGGAATCGTGTTGACCACCGATTTGTTTTTTGCTAATAACTCTTGCATCCTTCAACCGATTTCTTCGACTAAAAGCTCAATGGAAAGCTTATCTGTTTCTCTTTCAGATGGCATTAACATATTTAATGAAAAGTAATAAGAAATACAATTTTTTTTATCAAAACTAAAATATCCTCGAAATCATTGAAGAAGAAGTACATTATTAGACGAAAATATCCTTATCTAATAAGAGACATTTGCATTTTTTTAATTGCATAAATGGGCGGCATTTTATTCAGAATTAATAGTTTTTTACATTGACAAAAAACTCGTTAATATTTTTTCTATTAAATACTAGATTTATAGAAAAGTACTTTGCGAAAAGAATCGGCAATAGGACGGAATCGTGTTGACCACCGATTTGTTTTTTGCTTATAACGCTTGCATGTATCCACCGATTTTTTCGACTAAAAGCTCAATGGAAAGCTTATCTGTTTCGCTTTCAGATGGCATTAACATATTTTACGAAAAGTCATAAGAAATAAAGTCTTTTTTATAAAAACTAAAATATCCTCTAAATCATTGAAGAAGAAGTACCTTATCAGACGAAAATATGCCTTACCTAATAACAGACATTAACATTTTTATACTTTTCACGTATGTGAAATAGTATATTAACTTTGTGCTGAAGTTTGTATCATACAGACATATTCACTTGCGACTATATAGTGTATATATATTCTTGATCAGGACGACAAGACGAGTTGATTTAGCCATGTCCATCTTTCCGTGTGACCATCTGTCCGTCTGTCTATATATATACAATCTCCTCCCACAGTTTTGAAGATATCGAGCTGAAATTTTGCACATTTTTGAAGAAAAGTTAACAAAACTTGAATTGTTGTATGGAAAACTTTTTCATTTTGTATGATAGAGTGCTGAAATTTTAACAGTAGTAGTTCTACTTAGTCCGACTACATGCCTGAAAGTTTCATTGAGATTGGACTAATGGAACTGGTAGCTCCCATACAAAATGAAGAAGAGGAAGAGAAGCAATATTCACGTCGTTGTATGGACAACTTTTTTGTTTTTTAACCAATTGACTTTAAACTTTACAGTTATGTTCTTAGGGAGGAACGAAAACTATTTTGACCAAAAGTGGGCGTAGCTAGCCCACATTTAGCTAAACTTGACCCGTTGTATGGAAAACTTTTTTGTTTTTCAACCAATTGACATGAAACTTTACAGTTAGGTTCTTAGGGAGGAATGAAAACTATTTTGACCAAAAGTGGGCATGGCTACGCCCACTTATACCGAAACTTGAACCGTGGTATGGAAATCTTTTTTGTTTTTTAACGAATTGACTTGAAACTTTATAGTTATCACCCTCCTATAGCTAAACTTGACCCTTTGTATGGAAAACTTTTTTGTTTTTTAACCAATTGCCTTGAAACATTTCAGTTAAGTTCTTAGGGAGGAATGAAAACTATTTTGACCAAAAGTGGGCGTAGCTAGCCCACTTTTAGATAAACATGACCCGTTGTATCGAAAACTTTTTTGTTTTTCAACCAATTGACTTGAAACTTTACAGTTATGTTCTTAGGGAGGAATGATAACTATGTTGACCAAAAGTGGGCATGGCTAAGCCCACTTATCGCAAAACTTGAACCGTGGTATGGAAATCTTTTTTGTTTTTTAACGAATTGACTTGAAACTTTACAGTTATCACCCTCCTATAGCTTAACTTTACCCGTTGTATCGAAAACTTTTTTGTTTTTTAACCAATTGCCTTAAAACATTTCAGTTAAGTTCTTAGGGAGGAATGAAAACTATTTTGAGCAAAAGTGGGCATGGCTACGCACACTTATACCGAAACTAGAACCGTGGTATGGAAACCTTTTTTGTTTTTTAACGAATTGACTTGAAATTTTACAGTTATCACCCTCCTATAGCTAAACTTGACCCGTTGAATGGAAAACTTTTTTGTTTTTTAACCAATTACCTTGAAACATTTCAGTTAAGTTCTTAGGCAGGAATGAAAACTATTTTGAGCAAAAGTGGGCGTAGCTAGCCCACTTTTAGGTAAACTTGACCCGTTGTATGGAAAACTTTTTTGTTTTTCAACAATTGACATGAAACTTTACAGTTATGTTCTTAGGGAGGAATGAAAACTATTTTGACCAAAAGTGGGCATGGCTACGCCCACTTATACCGAAACTTGAACCGTGGTATGGAAACCTTTTTTGTTTTTTAACGAATTGACTTGAAATTTTACAGTTATCACCCTCCTATAGCTAAACTTGACCCTTTGTATGGAAAACTTTTTTGTTTTTTAACCAATT
This sequence comes from Phortica okadai, assembly GCA_034638295.1. Taxonomy (NCBI): domain Eukaryota; kingdom Metazoa; phylum Arthropoda; class Insecta; order Diptera; family Drosophilidae; genus Phortica; species Phortica okadai. The sequence goes on along the minus strand of CM067851.1, from coordinate 22,927,937 downwards.
GCCTTGAAACATTTCAGTTAAGTTCTTAGGGAGGAATGAAAACTATTTTGACCAAAAGTGGGCGTAGCCACGCCCTTTTATAGCGAAAATTGACCCGTTGTATGGAAAACTTTTTTGTTTTTTAACCAATTGACTTGAAACTTTGCAGTTATGCTCTTAGGGAGGAATGAAAACTATTTTGATCAAAAGTGGGCATGGCCACGCCCACTTATAGCTTAACTTGACCCTTTGTATGGAAAACTTTTTTGTTTTTTAACCAATTGACTTGAAACTTTACAGTTATGTTCTTAGGGAGGAATGAAAACTATTTTAACCAAAAGTGGGCGTAGCCACGCCTAGTTATAGCGAAAATTGACCCGTTGTATGGAAAACTTTTTTGATTTTTAACCAATTGACTTGAAACTTTGCAGTTATGCTCTTAGGGAGGAATGAAATCTACTTTGATCAAAAGTGGGCATGGCCACGCCCACTTATAGCTTAACTTGACCCTTTGTATGGAAAACTTTTTTTGTTTTTTAACCAATTGACTTGAAACTTTACAGTTATGTTCTTAGGGAGGAATGAAAACTATTTTGACCAAATGTGGGCATGGCTACGCCCACTTATCGCAAAATTTGAACCGTTGTATGGAAAAATTTTTTGTTTTTTAACGAATTGACTTGAAACATTACAGTTATGTTTTTAGGGAGGCATGAAAACTATTTATTTACTTTTTTTTTATAGTGACACAAACTGAAAAGTATTATAGCTTCAGCCTTGCTGAAGATAGCGTCCTTACTGGTTTTAATTGCTTAAATGGGCGGCATTTTATTCAGAGTTAATAGTTTTTTACATGGACAAAAAATTCGTTTAATTTTTTTTTATTAAATACTAGATTTTTAGAAAAGTACTTTGCGAAAAGAATCGGCAGTAGGACGGAATCGTCTTGACCACCGATTTGTGTTTTGCTAATAACTCTTGCATCCTTCAACCGACTTCTTCGACTAAGAGCTCGATGGAAAGCTTATCTGTTCCTCTTTCAGATGGCATTAACATATTTTATGAAAAGTCGTAAGAAATAAAATTTTTTTGATCAAAACTAAAATATCCTCGAAATCATTGAAGAAGAAGTACCTTATTAGACGAAAATATCCTTATGTAATAAGAGATATTTAAATTTTTTTAAGTACATTTTATTCAGAGTTAAAAGTTTTGTACATGGAAAAAAAATTCGTTAAATTTTTTTGTATTAAATACTAGATTTATAGAAAAGTACTTTGCGAAAAGACTCGGCAATAGGACGGAATCGTGTTGACCACCGATTTGTTTTTTGCTAATAACTCTTGCATCCTTCAACCGATTTCTTCGACTAAAAGCTCAATGGAAAGCTTATCTGTTTCTCTTTCAGATGGCATTAACATATTTAATGAAAAGTAATAAGAAATACAATTTTTTTTATCAAAACTAAAATATCCTCGAAATCATTGAAGAAGAAGTACATTATTAGACGAAAATATCCTTATCTAATAAGAGACATTTGCATTTTTTTAATTGCATAAATGGGCGGCATTTTATTCAGAATTAATAGTTTTTTACATTGACAAAAAACTCGTTAATATTTTTTCTATTAAATACTAGATTTATAGAAAAGTACTTTGCGAAAAGAATCGGCAATAGGACGGAATCGTGTTGACCACCGATTTGTTTTTTGCTTATAACGCTTGCATGTATCCACCGATTTTTTCGACTAAAAGCTCAATGGAAAGCTTATCTGTTTCGCTTTCAGATGGCATTAACATATTTTACGAAAAGTCATAAGAAATAAAGTCTTTTTTATAAAAACTAAAATATCCTCTAAATCATTGAAGAAGAAGTACCTTATCAGACGAAAATATGCCTTACCTAATAACAGACATTAACATTTTTATACTTTTCACGTATGTGAAATAGTATATTAACTTTGTGCTGAAGTTTGTATCATACAGACATATTCACTTGCGACTATATAGTGTATATATATTCTTGATCAGGACGACAAGACGAGTTGATTTAGCCATGTCCATCTTTCCGTGTGACCATCTGTCCGTCTGTCTATATATATACAATCTCCTCCCACAGTTTTGAAGATATCGAGCTGAAATTTTGCACATTTTTGAAGAAAAGTTAACAAAACTTGAATTGTTGTATGGAAAACTTTTTCATTTTGTATGATAGAGTGCTGAAATTTTAACAGTAGTAGTTCTACTTAGTCCGACTACATGCCTGAAAGTTTCATTGAGATTGGACTAATGGAACTGGTAGCTCCCATACAAAATGAAGAAGAGGAAGAGAAGCAATATTCACGTCGTTGTATGGACAACTTTTTTGTTTTTTAACCAATTGACTTTAAACTTTACAGTTATGTTCTTAGGGAGGAACGAAAACTATTTTGACCAAAAGTGGGCGTAGCTAGCCCACATTTAGCTAAACTTGACCCGTTGTATGGAAAACTTTTTTGTTTTTCAACCAATTGACATGAAACTTTACAGTTAGGTTCTTAGGGAGGAATGAAAACTATTTTGACCAAAAGTGGGCATGGCTACGCCCACTTATACCGAAACTTGAACCGTGGTATGGAAATCTTTTTTGTTTTTTAACGAATTGACTTGAAACTTTATAGTTATCACCCTCCTATAGCTAAACTTGACCCTTTGTATGGAAAACTTTTTTGTTTTTTAACCAATTGCCTTGAAACATTTCAGTTAAGTTCTTAGGGAGGAATGAAAACTATTTTGACCAAAAGTGGGCGTAGCTAGCCCACTTTTAGATAAACATGACCCGTTGTATCGAAAACTTTTTTGTTTTTCAACCAATTGACTTGAAACTTTACAGTTATGTTCTTAGGGAGGAATGATAACTATGTTGACCAAAAGTGGGCATGGCTAAGCCCACTTATCGCAAAACTTGAACCGTGGTATGGAAATCTTTTTTGTTTTTTAACGAATTGACTTGAAACTTTACAGTTATCACCCTCCTATAGCTTAACTTTACCCGTTGTATCGAAAACTTTTTTGTTTTTTAACCAATTGCCTTAAAACATTTCAGTTAAGTTCTTAGGGAGGAATGAAAACTATTTTGAGCAAAAGTGGGCATGGCTACGCACACTTATACCGAAACTAGAACCGTGGTATGGAAACCTTTTTTGTTTTTTAACGAATTGACTTGAAATTTTACAGTTATCACCCTCCTATAGCTAAACTTGACCCGTTGAATGGAAAACTTTTTTGTTTTTTAACCAATTACCTTGAAACATTTCAGTTAAGTTCTTAGGCAGGAATGAAAACTATTTTGAGCAAAAGTGGGCGTAGCTAGCCCACTTTTAGGTAAACTTGACCCGTTGTATGGAAAACTTTTTTGTTTTTCAACAATTGACATGAAACTTTACAGTTATGTTCTTAGGGAGGAATGAAAACTATTTTGACCAAAAGTGGGCATGGCTACGCCCACTTATACCGAAACTTGAACCGTGGTATGGAAACCTTTTTTGTTTTTTAACGAATTGACTTGAAATTTTACAGTTATCACCCTCCTATAGCTAAACTTGACCCGTTGTATGGAAAACTTTTTTGTTTTTTAACCAATTACCTTGAAACATTTCAGTTAAGTTCTTAGGCAGGAATGAAAACTATTTTGAGCAAAAGTGGGCGTAGCTAGCCCACTTTTAGGTAAACTTGACCCGTTGTATGGAAAACTTTTTTGTTTTTCAACAATTGACATGAAACTTTACAGTTATGTTCTTAGGGAGGAATGAAAACTAGTTTGACCAAAAGTGGGCATGGCTACGCCCACTTATACCGAAACTTGAACCGTGGTATGGAAATCTTTTTTGTTTTTTAATGAATTGACTTGAAATTTTACAGTTATCACCCTCCTATAGCTAAACTTGACCCGTTGTATGGATAACTTTTTTGTTTTTAACCAATTACCTTAAAACATTTCAGTTAAGTTCTTAGGCAGGAATGAAAACTTTTTTGATCAAAAATGGGCATGGCTTCGCCCACTAATCGCAAAACTTGAACCGTTGTATGGAAAACTTTTTTGTTTTTTAATTAACCAATTGACTTGAAACTTTACAGTTATGTTGTTAGGGAGGCATGAAAACTATTCATTTACTTTTTTTTTTATAGTGACACAACGTGAAAAGTATTATAGCTTCAGCCTTGCTGAAGATAGCGTCCTTACTGGTTTTAATTGCTAAAATGGGCGGCATTTTATTCAGAATTAATTCGTTAAATTTTTCCCATTAAATACTAGAATTATAGAATAGTACTCTGCGAAAAGAATCGGCAGTAGGACGGAATCGTGGTGACCACCGATTGGTTTTTTGCTAAAACCTCTGGCATCTTTCGACCGACTTCTTTGCCTAAGAGCTCGATGGAAAGCTTATCTGTTCCTCATACAGATGGCATAAACATATTTCACTAAAAGTCAATAAAATTTTTTTTTTCAAAACTAAAATATCCTCGAAATCATTGAAGAAGAAGTACCTTATCAGACGAAAATATACCTTATCTAATAAGACACATTAAAATTTTTTTAATTGCATAAATGGGCGGCATTTTATTCAGAATTAATAGTTTTTTACAAGGACAAAAAATTCGTTTAATTTTTTTCATTAAATACTAGATTTATAGAAAAGTACTTTGCGAAAAGAATCGGCAGTAGGACGGAATCGTGGTGACCACCGATTGGTTTTTTGCTAAAACCTCTGGCATCTTTCGACCGACTTCTTCGACTAAAAGCTCAATGGAAAGCTTATCTGTTTCTCTTTCAGATGGCATTAACATATTTAATGAAAAGTAATAAGAAATACAATTTTTTTGATCAAAACTAAAATATCCTCGAAATCATTGAAGAAGTACCTTATCAAACGAAATTATGCCTTATCTAATAAGAGACATTTAAATTTTTTTAATTGCTTAAATGGGCGCATTTTATTCAGAATTAATAGTTATACCCTGCACATACAGTGTGTCAGGGTATATTAAGTTTGTTTGAACGAAATGTATGTAACGCACAGAAGGAAGGGAGGGGGGCCCCATAAAGTATATATATTCTTGATCAGGATGACAAGAGAAATCGATTGAGCCTTGTTCGTCTGTCCGTCCGTCCGTCCGTCCGTCCGTCTGTATTCACCAATGGTTCTCAGAAACTATAATAGCTAGAGACTTGAAATTTGGAGGGTAAACTCGTGATGCTCGGCAGCAGATCAAGTTTGAATGGTTTTGTGCCACGCCCACTCCTTCCCGCCCATCCAGCACCGCCCACTTTTTTAAAACGCTATAACTCGAACATCCAAAGAGATAAAAACATGAAAGTCGGTATGTAGACTCAGCATGAAGAGCTCTACAAAACTGCATACCACAATTTTTCCCCCACCCCTTGATTACCCCTCCCCGAGTTGTTTTCTCTCAAAAGCAATATCTCCAAAACTAATAATGATATGAACATGAAATTTTGTATACAAACTCAGTAAATATATATCTTTAAAACTGCATACCACAACATTCCCCTCTGATCGAAAGTAACCCCTCAATGACCAACAAACTCAAATTTTTCGTAAATTCCACTTTTTTGACCAATTTACTTGATATTTTGAACACTATTCGATCGGGCGATGTCAAATCAACATTTTTTTGAAGATTTAGGGTTTTGCACCACCCACTGTGTGTGCAGGGTATAAACTAAAATATCCTCGAAATCATTGAAAAAGAAGTACCTTATGAGACGAAAATATGCCTTATCTAATAAGAGACATTTAAATTTTTAACTGCTTAAATGGGCGGCATTTTATTCAGAATTAATAGTTTTTTACATGGACAAAAAATTCGTTTAATTTTTTCCCATTAAGTACTAGAATTATAGAAAAGTACTTTTCGAAAATAATCGGCAGTAGGTCGGAATCGTGTTGACCACCGATTAGTTTTTTGCTAATAACTCTTGCATCCTTCGACCGACTTCTTCGACTAAGCGCTCGATGGAAAGCTTATCTGTTCCTCTTTCAGATGGCACTAACATATTTTACAAAAAGTCGAAAGAAATAAAATTTTTTTGATCAAAACTAAAATATCCTCGAAATCATTGAAGAAGAAGTACCTTATCAGACGAAAATATACCTTATCTAATAAGACACATTAAAATTTTTTTAATTGCATAAATGGGCGGCATTTTATTCAGAATTAATAGTTTTTTACATGGACAAAAAATTCGTTTAATTTTTTCCTATTAAATACTAGAATTATAGAAAAGTACTTCGCGAAAACAATCGGAGTTACGACGGAATCGTGTTGACCACCGATTAGTTTTTTGCTAATTACTCTTGCATCCTTCGACCGACTTATTCGACTAAGAGCTCTATGAAAAGCTTATCTGTGCCTCTTTCAGATGGCATTAACATATTTTACGAAAATTTGTAAGAAATAAAATTGTTTTGATCAAAACTAAAATATCCTCGAAATCATTGAAGAAAAAGTACCTTATCAGACGAAAATATGGCTTATCTAATAGGAGATATTTAAATTTTTTTAATTGCATGAATGGGCGGCATTTTATTCAAAATTAATAGTTTTTTACATGGACAAAAAATTTGTTTAATTTTTTCCCATTAAATACTAGAATTATAGAAAAGTACTTTTCGAAAAGAATCGGCAGTAGGACGGAATCGTGTTGACCACCGATTAGTTTATTGCTAGATGGAAAGCTTATCTGTTCCTCTTTCAGATCGCACTAACATATTTTACGAAAAGTCGTAAGAAATAAAATTTTTTTGATCAAACCTAAAATATCCTCGAAATTATTAAAGAAGAAGTACATTATCAGACGAAAATATGCCTTATCTAATAAGAGACATTTACATTTTTTTAATTGCATAAATGGGCGGCATTTTATTCAGAATTAATAGTTTTTTACAGGGACAAAAAGTTCGTTTAATTTTTTCCCACTAAATACTAGAATTATAGAAAAGTACTTTGCGAAAAGAATCGGCAGTAGCACGGAATCGAGTTGACCACCGATTAGTTTTTTGCTAATAACTCTTGCATCCTTCGACCGACTTATTCGACTAAGAGCTCGATGGAAAGCTTATCTGTTCCTCTTTCAGATGGCATTAACATATTTTACGAAAATTAATAAGAAATAACATTTTTTGGATCAAAACTAAAATATCCTCGAAATCATTGAAGAAGAAGTACCTTATCAGACGAAAATATGCCTTACCTAATAAGAGACGTGTGAATTTTTTTAATTGCATAAATGGGCGGCATTTTATTCAGAATTAATAGTTTTTTACAGGGAAAAAAATTCGTTTAATTTTTTCCCACTAAATACTAGAATTACAGAAAAGTACTTTGCGAAAAGAATCGGCAGTAGGACGGAATCGTGTTGACCACCAATTAGTTTTTTGCTTATAACTCTTGCATCCATCGACCGACTTATTCGACTAAGAGCTCAATGGAAAGCTTATCTGTTCCTCTTCCAGATGGCATTAACATATTTTATGAAAAGTCGTAAGAAATAAAATTTTTTTTATCAAAACTAAAATATCCTCGAAATCATTGAAGAAGAAGTACCTTATCAGACGAAAGTATGCCTTATCTAATAAGAGAAATTTAAATTTTTTTAATTGCATAAATGGGCGGCATTTTATTCAGAATTAATAGTTTTTTACATGGACAAAAAATTCGTTTAATTTTTTCCTATTAAATACTAGAATTATAGAAAAGTACTTCGCGAAAACAATCGGAGTTACGACGGAATCGTGTTGACCACCGATTAGTTTTTTGCTAATTACTCTTGCATCCTTCGACCGACTTATTCGACTAAGAGCTCTATGAAAAGCTTATCTGTGCCTCTTTCAGATGGCATTAACATATTTTACGAAAATTTGTAAGAAATAAAATTGTTTTGATCAAAACTAAAATATCCTCGAAATCATTGAAGAAAAAGTACCTTATCAGACGAAAATATGCCTTATCTAATAAGAGACATTAAAATTTTTTTAATTGCATAAATGGGAGGCATTTTATTCAGAATTAATAGTTTTTTACAGGGACAAAAAGTTCGTTTAATTTTTTCCCACTAAATACTAGAATTATAGAAAAGTACTTTGCGAAAAGAATCGGCAGTAGCACGGAATCGAGTTGACCACCGATTAGTTTTTTGCTAATAACTCTTGCATCCTTCGACCGACTTATTCGACTAAGAGCTCGATGGAAAGCTTATCTGTTCCTCTTTCAGATGGCATTAACATATTTTACGAAAATTAATAAGAAATAACATTTTTTGGATCAAAACTAAAATATCCTCGAAATCATTGAAGAAGAAGTACCTTATCAGACGAAAATATGCCTTACCTAATAAGAGACGTGTGAATTTTTTTAATTGCATAAATGGGCGGCATTTTATTCAGAATTAATAGTTTTTTACAGGGAAAAAAATTCGTTTAATTTTTTCCCACTAAATACTAGAATTACAGAAAAGTACTTTGCGAAAAGAATCGGCAGTAGGACGGAATCGTGTTGACCACCAATTAGTTTTTTGCTTATAACTCTTGCATCCATCGACCGACTTATTCGACTAAGAGCTCAATGGAAAGCTTATCTGTTCCTCTTCCAGATGGCATTAACATATTTTATGAAAAGTCGTAAGAAATAAAATTTTTTTTATCAAAACTAAAATATCCTCGAAATCATTGAAGAAGAAGTACCTTATCAGACGAAAGTATGCCTTATCTAATAAGAGAAATTTAAATTTTTTTAATTGCATAAATGGGCGGCATTTTATTCAGAATTAATAGTTTTTTACATGGACAAAAAATTCGTTTAATTTTTTCCTATTAAATACTAGAATTATAGAAAAGTACTTCGCGAAAACAATCGGAGTTACGACGGAATCGTGTTGACCACCGATTAGTTTTTTGCTAATTACTCTTGCATCCTTCGACCGACTTATTCGACTAAGAGCTCTATGAAAAGCTTATCTGTGCCTCTTTCAGATGGCATTAACATATTTTACGAAAATTTGTAAGAAATAAAATTGTTTTGATCAAAACTAAAATATCCTCGAAATCATTGAAGAAAAAGTACCTTATCAGACGAAAATATGCCTTATCTAATAAGAGACATTAAAATTTTTTTAATTGCATAAATGGGAGGCATTTTATTCAGAATTAATAGTTTTTTACAGGGACAAAAAGTTCGTTTAATTTTTTCCCACTAAATACTAGAATTATAGAAAAGTACTTTGCGAAAAGAATCGGCAGTAGCACGGAATCGAGTTGACCACCGATTAGTTTTTTGCTAATAACTCTTGCATCCTTCGACCGACTTATTCGACTAAGAGCTCGATGAAAAGCTTATCTGTTCCTCTTTCTGATGGCATTAACATATCTTATGAAAAGTCGTAAGAAATAAAATTTTTTTCATGAAATCTAAAATATCCTCGAAATCATTGAAGAAGAAGTACCTTATCAGACGAAAATATGTCTTATCTAATAAGAGACATTTACATTTTTTTAATTGCATAAATGGTCGGCAGTTTATTCAGAATTAATAGTTTTTTATATGGACAAAAAATTCGTTTAATTTTTTTTCATTAAATACTAGAATTATAGAAAAGCACTTTGCGAAAACAATCGGTGGTAGGACGGAATCGTGTTGACCACCGATTAGTTTTTTGCTAATTACTCTTGCATCCTTCGACCGACTTCTTCGACTAAGGGCTCTATGGAAAGCTTATCTGTTCCTCTTTCTGATGGCATTAACATATTTTATGAAAAGTCGTAAGAAATAAATTTTTTTTCATGAAAACTAAAATATTCTCGAAATCATTGAAGAACAAGTACCTTTTCAGACGAAAATATGCCTTATCTAATAAGAGATATTTAAATTTTTTTAATTGCAGAAATGGGCAGCATTTTATTCAAAATTAATAGTTTTTTACATGGATTAAAAATTCGTTTAATTTTTTCCCACTAAATACTAAAATTATAGAAAAGTACTTTGCGAAAAGAATCGGCAGTAGGAAGGAATCGTGTTGACCACCGATTAGTTTTTTGCTTATACCTCTTGCATCCTTCGACCGACTTAGTCGACAAAGAGCTCGATGGAAAGCTTATCTGTTCCTCTTTCAGATGGCACTAGCATATTTTACGAAAAGACGTAAGAAATAAAATTTTTTTGATCAAACCTAAAATATCCTCGAAATCATTAAAGAAGAAGTACCTTATCAGACGAAAATATGCCTTATCTAATAGGAGACATTTAAATTTTTTTAATTGCATAAATGGTCGGCAGTTTATTCAGAATTAATATTTTTTTACATGGACAAAAAATTCGTTTAATTTTTTTTCATTAAATACAAGAATTATAGAAAAGTACTTTGCGAAAAGAATCGGCAGTAGGACGCAATCGTGTTGACCACCAATTAGTTTTTTGCTTATAACTCTTGCATCCATCGACCGACTTATTCGACTAAGGGCTCGATGGAAAGCTTATCTGTTACTCTTTCTGATGGCATTAACATATTCTATGAAAAGTCGTAAGAAATAAATATTTTTCATGAAAACTAAAATATCCTCGAAATCATTGAAGAACAAGTACCTTTTCAGACGAAAATATGCCTTGTCTAATAAGAGATATTTAAATTTTTTTAATTGCATAAATGGGCAGCATTTTATTCAAAATTAATAGTTTTTTACATGGATTAAAAATTCGTTTAATTTTTTCCCACTAAATACTAAAATTATAGAAAAGTACTTTGCGAAAAGAATCGGCAGTAGGAAGGAATCGTGTTGACCACCGATTAGTTTTTTGCTTATAACTCTTGCATCCTTCGACCGACTTATTCGACTAAAAGCTAGATGGAAAGCTTATCTGTTCCTCTTTCACATGGCATTAACATATTTTATAAAAAGTCGTAAGAAATAAAACTTTTTTCATGAAAACTAAAATATCCTCGAAATCATTGAAGAAGAAGTACCTTATCAGACGAAAATATGCCTTATCTAATAAGAGACATTTACATTTTTTTAATTGCATAAATGGTCGGGAGTTTATTCAGAATTAATAGTTTTTTACATGGACAAAAAATTCGTTTAATTTTATTTCATTAAATACTATGTAGAATTATAGAAAAGTACTTTGCGAAAACAATCGGATGTAGCATATTTTACGAAAAGACGTAAGAAATAAAATTGTTTGATCAAACCTAAAATATCCTCGAAATCATTAAAGAAGAAGTACCTTATTAGACGAAAATATGCCTTATCTAATAGGAGACATTTAAATTTTTTTAATTGCATAAATGGTCGGCAGAAGAAGTACCTTATTAGACGAAAATATGCCTTATCTAATAGGAGACATTTAAATTTTTTTAATTGCATAAATGGTCGGCAGTTTATTCAGAATTAATAGTTTTTTACATGGACAAAAAATTCGTTTAATTTTTTTTCATTAAATACAAGAATTATAGAAAAGTACTTTGCGAAAACAATCGGAGGTAGGACGGAATCGTGTTGACCACCGATTAGTTTTTTGCTTATAACTCTTGCATCCTTCGACCGACTTATTCGACTAAGAGCTCGATGGAAAGCTTATCTGTTCCTCTTTCAGATGGCACTAGCATATTTTACGAAAAGTCGTAAGAAATAAAATTTTTTTGATCAAACCTAAAATATCCTCGAAATCATTAAAGAAGAAGTACCTTATCAGACGAAAATATGCCTTATCTAATAAGAGACATTTAAATTTTTTTAATTGCATAAATGGTCGGCAGTTTATTCAGAATTAATAGTTTTTTACATGGACAAAAAATTCGTTTAATTTTTTCCCACTAAATGCTAGAATTACAGAAAAGTACTTTGCGAAAAAATCGGCAGTAGGACGGAATCGTGTTGACCACCAATTAGTTTTTTGCTTATAACTCTTGCATCCATCGACCGACTTATTCGACTAAGAGCTCAATGGAAAGCTTATCTGTTCCTCTTTCAGATGGCATTAACATATTTTACGAAAAGTCGTAAAAAATAAAATTTTTTTTATCAAAACTAAAATATCCTCGAAATCATTGAAAAAGAAGTACCTTATCAGACGAAAGTATGCCTTATCTAATAAGAGACATTTAAATTTTTTTAATTGCATAAATGGGCGGCATTTTATTCAGAATTAATAGTTTTTTACATGGACAAAAAATTCGTTTAATTTTTTCCCATTAAATACTAGAATTATAGAAAAGTACTTTGCGAAAACAATCGGAGTTACGACGGAATCGTGTTGACCACCGATTAGTTTTTTGCTAATTACTCTTGCATCCTTCGACCGACTTCTTCGACTAAGAGCTCGATGGAAAGCTTATCTGTTCCTCTTTCACATGGCATTAACATATTTTACGAAAAGTCGCAAGAAATAAAATTTTTTTTATCAAAACTAAAATATCCTCGAAATCATTGAAGAAGAAGTACCTTATCAGACGAAAGTATGCCTTATCTAATAAGAGATATTTAAATTTTTTTAATTGCATAAGCGGGCGGCATTTTATTCAGAATTAATAGTTTTTTACAGGGACAAAAAATTCGTTTAATTTTTTCCCACTAAATACTAGAATTATAGAAAAGTACTTTGCGAAAAAAATCGGCAGTAGCACGGAATCGTGTTGACCACCGATTAGTTTTTTGCTAATAACTCTTGCATCCTTCGACCGACTTATTCGACTAAGAGCTCGATGAAAAGCTTATCTGTGCCTCTTTCAGATGGCAGTAACATATTTTACGAAAATTTGTAAGAAATAAAATTGTTTTGATCAAAACTAAAATATCCTCGAAATCATTGAAGAAAAAGTACCTTATCAGACGAAAATATGCCTTATCTAATAAGAGACATTAAAATTTTTTTAATTGCATAAATGGGCGGCATTTTATTCAGAATTAATAGTTTTTTACAGGGACAAAAAGTTCGTTTAATTTTTTCCCACTAAATACTAGAATTATAGAAAAGTACTTTGCGAAAAGAATCGGCAGTAGCACGGAATCGAGTTGACCACCGATTAGTTTTTTGCTAATAACTCTTGCATCGTTCGACCGACTTATTCGACTAAGAGCTCGATGAAAAGCATATCTGTTCCTCTTTCTGATGGCATTAACATATTTTATGAAAAGTCGTAAGAAATAAATTTTTTTTCATGAAAACTAAAATATCCTCGAAATCATTGAAGAACAAGTACCTTTTCAGACGAAAATATGCCTTATCTAATAAGAGATATTTAAATTTTTTTAATTGCATAAATGGGCAGCATTTTATTCAAAATTAATAGTTTTTTACATGGATTAAAAATTCGTTTAATTTTTTCCCACTAAATACTAAAATTATAGAAAAGTACTTTGCGAAAAGAATCGGCAGTAGGAAGGAATCGTGTTGACCACCGATTAGTTTTTTGCTTATAACTCTTGCATCCTTCGACCGACTTATTCGACTAAAAGCTAGATGGAAAGCTTATCTGTTCCTCTTTCACATGGCATTAACATATTTTATAAAAAGTCGTAAGAAATAAAACTTTTTTCATGAAAACTAAAATATCCTCGAAATCATTGAAGAAGAAGTACCTTATCAGACGAAAATATGCCTTATCTAATAAGAGACATTTACATTTTTTTAATTGCATAAATGGTCGGGAGTTTATTCAGAATTAATAGTTTTTTACATGGACAAAAAATTCGTTTAATTTTATTTCATTAAATACTATGTAGAATTATAGAAAAGTACTTTGCGAAAACAATCGGATGTAGCATATTTTACGAAAAGACGTAAGAAATAAAATTGTTTGATCAAACCTAAAATATCCTCGAAATCATTAAAGAAGAAGTACCTTATCAGACGAAAATATGCCTTATCTAATAGGAGACATTTAAATTTTTTTAATTGCATAAATGGTCGGCAGTTTATTCAGAATTAATAGTTTTTTACAGGGACAAAAAGTTCGTTTAATTTTTTCCCACTAAATACTAGAATTATAGAAAAGTACTTTGCGAAAAGAATCGGCAGTAGCACGGAATCGAGTTGACCACCGATTAGTTTTTTGCTAATAACTCTTGCATCCTTCGACCGACTTCTTCGACTAAGCGCTCGATGGAAAGCTTATCTGTTCCTCTTTCAGATGGCACTAACATATTTTACAAAAAGTCGAAAGAAATAAAATTTTTTTGATCAAAACTAAAATATCCTCGAAATCATTAAAGAAGGAGTACCTTATCAGACGAAAATATGCCTTATCCAATAAGAGACATTTAAATTTTTTTAATTGCATAAATGGTCGGCAGTTTATTCAGAATTAATAGTTTTTTACATGGACAAAAAATTCGTTTAATTTTTTCCCATTAAGTACTAGAATTATAGAAAAGTACTTTTCGAAAATAATCGGCAGTAGGTCGGAATCGTGTTGACCACCGATTAGTTTTTTGCTAATAACTCTTGCATCCTTCGACCGACTTCTTCGACTAAGCGCTCGATGGAAAGCTTATCTGTTCCTCTTTCAGATGGCACTAACATATTTTACAAAAAGTCGAAAGAAATAAAATTTTTTTGATCAAAACTAAAATATCCTCGAAATCATTGAAGAAGAAGTACCTTATCAGACGAAAATATACCTTATCTAATAAGACACATTAAAATTTTTTTAATTGCATAAATGGGCGGCAGTTTATTCAGAATTAATAGTTTTTTACATGGACAAAAAATTCGTTTAATTTTTTCCTATTAAATACTAGAATTATAGAAAAGTACTTCGCGAAAACAATCGGAGTTACGACGGAATCGTGTTGACCACCGATTAGTTTTTTGCTAATTACTCTTGCATCCTTCGACCGACTTATTCGACTAAGAGCTCTATGAAAAGCTTATCTGTGCCTCTTTCAGATGGCATTAACATATTTTACGAAAATTTGTAAGAAATAAAATTGTTTTGATCAAAACTAAAATATCCTCGAAATCATTGAAGAAAAAGTACCTTATCAGACGAAAATATGGCTTATCTAATAAGAGATATTTAAATTTTTTTAATTGCATGAATGGGCGGCATTTTATTCAAAATTAATAGTTTTTTACATGGACAAAAAATTTGTTTAATTTTTTCCCATTAAATACTAGAATTATAGAAAAGTACTTTTCGAAAAGAATCGGCAGTAGGACGGAATCGTGTTGACCACCGATTAGTTTATTGCTAGATGGAAAGCTTATCTGTTCCTCTTTCAGATCGCACTAACATATTTTACGAAAAGTCGTAAGAAATAAAATTGTTTTGATCAAACCTAAAATATCCTCGAAATTATTAAAGAAGAAGTACATTATCAGACGAAAATATGCCTTATCTAATAAGAGACATTTACATTTTTTTAATTGCATAAATGGGCGGCATTTTATTCAGAATTAATAGTTTTTTACAGGGACAAAAAGTTCGTTTAATTTTTTCCCACTAAATACTAGAATTATAGAAAAGTACTTTGCGAAAAGAATCGGCAGTAGCACGGAATCGAGTTGACCACCGATTAGTTTTTTGCTAATAACTCTTGCATCCTTCGACCGACTTATTCGACTAAGAGCTCGATGGAAAGCTTATCTGTTCCTCTTTCAGATGGCATTAACATATTTTACGAAAATTAATAAGAAATAACATTTTTTGGATCAAAACTAAAATATCCTCGAAATCATTGAAGAAGAAGTACCTTATCAGACGAAAATATGCCTTACCTAATAAGAGACGTGTGAATTTTTTTAATTGCATAAATGGGCGGCATTTTATTCAGAATTAATAGTTTTTTACAGGGAAAAAAATTCGTTTAATTTTTTCCCACTAAATACTAGAATTACAGAAAAGTACTCTGCGAAAAGAATCGGCAGTAGGACGGAATCGTGTTGACCACCAATTAGTTTTTTGCTTATAACTCTTGCATCCATCGACCGACTTATTCGACTAAGAGCTCAATGGAAAGCTTATCTGTTCCTCTTCCAGATGGCATTAACATATTTTATGAAAAGTCGTAAGAAATAAAATTTTTTTTATCAAAACTAAAATATCCTCGAAATCATTGAAGAAGAAGTACCTTATCAGACGAAAGTATGCCTTATCTAATAAGAGAAATTTAAATTTTTTTAATTGCATAAATGGGCGGCATTTTATTCAGAATTAATAGTTTTTTACATGGACAAAAAATTCGTTTAATTTTTTCCTATTAAATACTAGAATTATAGAAAAGTACTTCGCGAAAACAATCGGAGTTACGACGGAATCGTGTTGACCACCGATTAGTTTTTTGCTAATTACTCTTGCATCCTTCGACCGACTTATTCGACTAAGAGCTCTATGAAAAGCTTATCTGTGCCTCTTTCAGATGGCATTAACATATTTTACGAAAATTTGTAAGAAATAAAATTGTTTTGATCAAAACTAAAATATCCTCGAAATCATTGAAGAAAAAGTACCTTATCAGACGAAAATATGCCTTATCTAATAAGAGACATTAAAATTTTTTTAATTGCATAAATGGGAGGCATTTTATTCAGAATTAATAGTTTTTTACAGGGACAAAAAGTTCGTTTAATTTTTTCCCACTAAATACTAGAATTATAGAAAAGTACTTTGCGAAAAGAATCGGCAGTAGCACGGAATCGAGTTGACCACCGATTAGTTTTTTGCTAATAACTCTTGCATCCTTCGACCGACTTATTCGACTAAGAGCTCGATGAAAAGCTTATCTGTTCCTCTTTCTGATGGCATTAACATATCTTATGAAAAGTCGTAAGAAATAAAATTTTTTTCATGAAATCTAAAATATCCTCGAAATCATTGAAGAAGAAGTACCTTATCAGACGAAAATATGTCTTATCTAATAAGAGACATTTACATTTTTTTAATTGCATAAATGGTCGGCAGTTTATTCAGAATTAATAGTTTTTTATATGGACAAAAAATTCGTTTAATTTTTTTTCATTAAATACTAGAATTATAGAAAAGCACTTTGCGAAAACAATCGGTGGTAGGACGGAATCGTGTTGACCACCGATTAGTTTTTTGCTAATTACTCTTGCATCCTTCGACCGACTTCTTCGACTAAGGGCTCTATGGAAAGCTTATCTGTTCCTCTTTCTGATGGCATTAACATATTTTATGAAAAGTCGTAAGAAATAAATTTTTTTTCATGAAAACTAAAATATTCTCGAAATCATTGAAGAACAAGTACCTTTTCAGACGAAAATATGCCTTATCTAATAAGAGATATTTAAATTTTTTTAATTGCAGAAATGGGCAGCATTTTATTCAAAATTAATAGTTTTTTACATGGATTAAAAATTCGTTTAATTTTTTCCCACTAAATACTAAAATTATAGAAAAGTACTTTGCGAAAAGAATCGGCAGTAGGAAGGAATCGTGTTGACCACCGATTAGTTTTTTGCTTATACCTCTTGCATCCTTCGACCGACTTAGTCGACAAAGAGCTCGATGGAAAGCTTATCTGTTCCTCTTTCAGATGGCACTAGCATATTTTACGAAAAGACGTAAGAAATAAAATTTTTTTGATCAAACCTAAAATATCCTCGAAATCATTAAAGAAGAAGTACCTTATCAGACGAAAATATGCCTTATCTAATAGGAGACATTTAAATTTTTTTAATTGCATAAATGGTCGGCAGTTTATTCAGAATTAATATTTTTTTACATGGACAAAAAATTCGTTTAATTTTTTTTCATTAAATACAAGAATTATAGAAAAGTACTTTGCGAAAAGAATCGGCAGTAGGACGCAATCGTGTTGACCACCAATTAGTTTTTTGCTTATAACTCTTGCATCCATCGACCGACTTATTCGACTAAGAGCTCGATGAAAAGCTTATCTGTGCCTCTTTCAGATGGCAGTAACATATTTTACGAAAATTTTTAAGAAATAAAATTGTTTTGATCAAAACTAAAATATCCTCGAAATCATTGAAGAAAAAGTACCTTATCAGACGAAAATATGCCTTATCTAATAAGAGACATTAAAATTTTTTTAATTGCATAAATGGGCGGCATTTTATTCAGAATTAATAGTTTTTTACAGGGACAAAAAGTTCGTTTAATTTTTTCCCACTAAATACTAGAATTATAGAAAAGTACTTTGCGAAAAGAATCGGCAGTAGCACGGAATCGAGTTGACCACCGATTAGTTTTTTGCTAATAACTCTTGCATCCTTCGACCGACTTATTCGACTAAGAGCTCGATGAAAAGCTTATCTGTTCCTCTTTCTGATGGCATTAACATATTTTATGAAAAGTCGTAAGAAATAAAATTTTTTTCATGAAAACTAAAATATCCTCGAAATCATTGAAGAAGAAGTACCTTATCAGACGAAAATATGCCTTATCTAATAAGAGACATTTAAATTTTTTTAATTGCATAAATGGTCGGCAGTTTATTCAGTATTAATAGTTTTTTATATGGACAAAAAATTCGTTTAATTTTTTTTTCATTAAATACTAGAATTATAGAAAAGTACTTTGCGAAAACAATCGGTGGTAGGACGGAATCGTGTTGACCACCGATTAGTTTTTTGCTAATTACTCTTGCATCCTTCGACCGACTTCTTCGACTAAGGGCTCGATGGAAAGCTTATCTGTTCCTCTTTCTGATGGCATTAACATATTCTATGAAAAGTCGTAAGAAATAAATATTTTTCATGAAAACTAAAATATCCTCGAAATCATTGAAGAACAAGTACCTTTTCAGACGAAAATATGCCTTGTCTAATAAGAGATATTTAAATTTTTTTAATTGCATAAATGGGCAGCATTTTATTCAAAATTAATAGTTTTTTACATGGATTAAAAATTCGTTTAATTTTTTCCCACTAAATACTAAAATTATAGAAAAGTACTTTGCGAAAAGAATCGGCAGTAGGAAGGAATCGTGTTGACCACCGATTAGTTTTTTGCTTATAACTCTTGCATCCTTCGACCGACTTATTCGACTAAAAGCTAGATGGAAAGCTTATCTGTTCCTCTTTCACATGGCATTAACATATTTTATAAAAAGTCGTAAGAAATAAAACTTTTTTCATGAAAACTAAAATATCCTCGAAATCATTGAAGAAGAAGTACCTTATCAGACGAAAATATGCCTTATCTAATAAGAGACATTTACATTTTTTTAATTGCATAAATGGTCGGGAGTTTATTCAGAATTAATAGTTTTTTACATGGACAAAAAATTCGTTTAATTTTATTTCATTAAATACTATGTAGAATTATAGAAAAGTACTTTGCGAAAACAATCGGATGTAGCATATTTTACGAAAAGACGTAAGAAATAAAATTGTTTGATCAAACCTAAAATATCCTCGAAATCATTAAAGAAGAAGTACCTTATTAGACGAAAATATGCCTTATCTAATAGGAGACATTTAAATTTTTTTAATTGCATAAATGGTCGGCAGAAGAAGTACCTTATTAGACGAAAATATGCCTTATCTAATAGGAGACATTTAAATTTTTTTAATTGCATAAATGGTCGGCAGTTTATTCAGAATTAATAGTTTTTTACATGGACAAAAAATTCGTTTAATTTTTTTTCATTAAATACAAGAATTATAGAAAAGTACTTTGCGAAAACAATCGGAGGTAGGACGGAATCGTGTTGACCACCGATTAGTTTTTTGCTTATAACTCTTGCATCCTTCGACCGACTTATTCGACTAAGAGCTCGATGGAAAGCTTATCTGTTCCTCTTTCAGATGGCACTAGCATATTTTACGAAAAGTCGTAAGAAATAAAATTTTTTTGATCAAACCTAAAATATCCTCGAAATCATTAAAGAAGAAGTACCTTATCAGACGAAAATATGCCTTATCTAATAAGAGACATTTAAATTTTTTTAATTGCATAAATGGTCGGCAGTTTATTCAGAATTAATAGTTTTTTACATGGACAAAAAATTCGTTTAATTTTTTCCCACTAAATGCTAGAATTACAGAAAAGTACTTTGCGAAAAAATCGGCAGTAGGACGGAATCGTGTTGACCACCAATTAGTTTTTTGCTTATAACTCTTGCATCCATCGACCGACTTATTCGACTAAGAGCTCAATGGAAAGCTTATCTGTTCCTCTTTCAGATGGCATTAACATATTTTACGAAAAGTCGTAAAAAATAAAATTTTTTTTATCAAAACTAAAATATCCTCGAAATCATTGAAAAAGAAGTACCTTATCAGACGAAAGTATGCCTTATCTAATAAGAGACATTTAAATTTTTTTAATTGCATAAATGGGCGGCATTTTATTCAGAATTAATAGTTTTTTACATGGACAAAAAATTCGTTTAATTTTTTCCCATTAAATACTAGAATTATAGAAAAGTACTTTGCGAAAACAATCGGAGTTACGACGGAATCGTGTTGACCACCGATTAGTTTTTTGCTAATTACTCTTGCATCCTTCGACCGACTTCTTCGACTAAGAGCTCGATGGAAAGCTTATCTGTTCCTCTTTCACATGGCATTAACATATTTTACGAAAAGTCGCAAGAAATAAAATTTTTTTTATCAAAACTAAAATATCCTCGAAATCATTGAAGAAGAAGTACCTTATCAGACGAAAGTATGCCTTATCTAATAAGAGATATTTAAATTTTTTTAATTGCATAAGTGGGCGGCATTTTATTCAGAATTAATAGTTTTTTACAGGGACAAAAAATTCGTTTAATTTTTTCCCACTAAATACTAGAATTATAGAAAAGTACTTTGCGAAAAAAATCGGCAGTAGCACGGAATCGTGTTGACCACCGATTAGTTTTTTGCTAATAACTCTTGCATCCTTCGACCGACTTATTCGACTAAGAGCTCGATGAAAAGCTTATCTGTGCCTCTTTCAGATGGCAGTAACATATTTTACGAAAATTTGTAAGAAATAAAATTGTTTTGATCAAAACTAAAATATCCTCGAAATCATTGAAGAAAAAGTACCTTATCAGACGAAAATATGCCTTATCTAATAAGAGACATTAAAATTTTTTTAATTGCATAAATGGGCGGCATTTTATTCAGAATTAATAGTTTTTTACAGGGACAAAAAGTTCGTTTAATTTTTTCCCACTAAATACTAGAATTATAGAAAAGTACTTTGCGAAAAGAATCGGCAGTAGCACGGAATCGAGTTGACCACCGATTAGTTTTTTGCTAATAACTCTTGCATCGTTCGACCGACTTATTCGACTAAGAGCTCGATGAAAAGCATATCTGTTCCTCTTTCTGATGGCATTAACATATTTTATGAAAAGTCGTAAGAAATAAATTTTTTTTCATGAAAACTAAAATATCCTCGAAATCATTGAAGAACAAGTACCTTTTCAGACGAAAATATGCCTTATCTAATAAGAGATATTTAAATTTTTTTAATTGCATAAATGGGCAGCATTTTATTCAAAATTAATAGTTTTTTACATGGATTAAAAATTCGTTTAATTTTTTCCCACTAAATACTAAAATTATAGAAAAGTACTTTGCGAAAAGAATCGGCAGTAGGAAGGAATCGTGTTGACCACCGATTAGTTTTTTGCTTATAACTCTTGCATCCTTCGACCGACTTATTCGACTAAAAGCTAGATGGAAAGCTTATCTGTTCCTCTTTCACATGGCATTAACATATTTTATAAAAAGTCGTAAGAAATAAAACTTTTTTCATGAAAACTAAAATATCCTCGAAATCATTGAAGAAGAAGTACCTTATCAGACGAAAATATGCCTTATCTAATAAGAGACATTTACATTTTTTTAATTGCATAAATGGTCGGGAGTTTATTCAGAATTAATAGTTTTTTACATGGACAAAAAATTCGTTTAATTTTATTTCATTAAATACTATGTAGAATTATAGAAAAGTACTTTGCGAAAACAATCGGATGTAGCATATTTTACGAAAAGACGTAAGAAATAAAATTGTTTGATCAAACCTAAAATATCCTCGAAATCATTAAAGAAGAAGTACCTTATCAGACGAAAATATGCCTTATCTAATAGGAGACATTTAAATTTTTTTAATTGCATAAATGGTCGGCAGTTTATTCAGAATTAATAGTTTTTTACATGGACAAAAAATTCGTTTAATTTTTTTTCATTAAATACAAGAATTATAGAAAAGTACTTTGCGAAAACAATCGGAGGTAGGACGGAATCGTGTTGACCACCGATTAGTTTTTTGCTTATAACTCTTGCATCCTTCGACCGACTTATTCGACTAAGAGCTCGATGGAAAGCTTATCTGTTCCTCTTTCAGATGGCACTAGCATATTTTACGAAAAGTCGTAAGAAATAAAATTTTTTTGATCAAACCTAAAATATCCTCGAAATCATTAAAGAAGGAGTACCTTATCAGACGAAAATATGCCTTATCCAATAAGAGACATTTAAATTTTTTTAATTGCATAAATGGTCGGCAGTTTATTCAGAATTAATAGTTTTTTACATGGACAAAAAATTCGTTTAATTTTTTCCCACTAAATAATAGAATTACAGAAAAGTACTTTGCGAAAAGAATCGGCAGTAGGACGGAATCGTGTTGACCACCAATTAGTTTTTTGCTTATAACTCTTGCATCCATCGATCGACTTATTCGACTAAGAGCTCAATGGAAAGCTTATCTGTTCCTCTTTCAGATGGCATTAACATATTTTACGAAGAGTCGTAAGAAATAAAATTTTTTTTATCAAAACTAAAATATCCTCGAAATCATTGAAGAAGAAGTACCTTATCAGACGAAAGTATGCCTTATCTAATAAGAGACATTTAAATTTTTTTAATTGCATAAATGGGCGGCATTTTATTCAGAATTAATAGTTTTTTACATGGACAAAAAATTCGTTTAATTTTTTCCCATTAAATACTAGAATTATAGAAAAGTACTTTGCGAAAACAATCGGAGTTACGACGGAATCGTGTTGACCACCGATTAGTTTTTTGCTAATTACTCTTGCATCCTTCGACCGACTTCTTCGACTAAGAGCTCGATGGAAAGCTTATCTGTTCCTCTTTCACATGGCATTAACATATTTTACGAAAAGTCGCAAAAAATAAAATTTTTTTTATCAAAACTAAAATATCCTCGAAATCATTGAAGAAGAAGTACCTTATCAGACGAAAGTATGCCTTATCTAATAAGAGATATTTAAATTTTTTTAATTGCATAAGTGGGCGGCATTTTATTCAGAATTAATAGTTTTTTACAGGGACAAAAAATTCGTTTAATTTTTTCCCACTAAATACTAGAATTATAGAAAAGTACTTTGCGAAAAAAATCGGCAGTAGCACGGAATCGTGTTGATCACCGATTAGTTTTTTGCTAATAACTCTTGCATCCTTCGACCGACTTATTCGACTAAGAGCTCGATGAAAAGCTTATCTGTGCCTCTTTCAGATGGCAGTAACATATTTTACGAAAATTTGTAAGAAATAAAATTGTTTTGATCAAAACTAAAATATCCTCGAAATCATTGAAGAAAAAGTACCTTATCAGACGAAAATATGCCTTATCTAATAAGAGACATTCAAATTTTTTTAATTGCATAAATGGGCGGCATTTTATTCAGAATTAATAGTTTTTTACAGGTACAAAAAGTTCGTTTAATTTTTTTTCATTAAATACTACAATTATAGAAAAGTACTTTGCGAAAACAATCGGCGGTAGGACGGAATCGTGTTGACCACCGATTAGTGTTTTGCTAATTACTCTTGCATCCTTTGATTGACTTCTTCGACTTAGGGCTCGATGGAAAGCTTATCTGTTCCTCTTTCTGATGGCATTAACATATTTTATGAAAAGTCGTAAGAAATAAATTTTTTTCATGAAAACTAAAATATCCTCGAAATCATTGAAGAACAAGTACCTTTTCAGACGAAAATATGCCTTATCTAATAAGAGACATTTAAATTTTTTTAATTGCATAAATGGGCGGCATTTCATTCAGAATTTATAGTTGCTTACATGGACAAAAAATTCGTTTAATTTTTTCCCATTAAATACTAGAACTATAGGAAAGTACTTTGCGAAAAGAATCGGCAGTAGGCCGGAAACGTGTTGACTACCGATTAGCTTTTTGCTAATAATTCTTGCACTCTTCGACCGACTTCTTCGACTAAGAGCTCAACGGAAAGCTTATCTGATCCTCTTTCAGATCGCATTAACATATTTTACGAAAAGTCGTAAGAAATAAAACTTTTTTGATCAAAAGTAAAATATCTTCGAAATCATTGAAAAAGAAGTACCTTATCAGACGAAAATATGCCTTATCTAATAAGAGACACTTACATTTTTTTAATTACATAAATGGGCGGCATTTCATTCAGAATTAATATTTTTTTACATGGACAAAAAATTCGTTTAATTTTTTCCCATTAAATACTAGAATTATAGAAAAGTACTTTGCGAAAAGAATCGGCAGTAGGACGGAATCGTGATGACCACCGATTAGTTTTTTGCTAATAACTCTTGCATCCTTCTACCGACTTTTTCGACTAAGAGCTCGATGGAAAGCTTATCTGTTCGTCTTTCAGATGGCATTAACATATTTTACGAAAAGTCATAAGATATAAAATTTTTTTCATCAAAACTAAAATATCCTCGAAATCATTGAAGAAGAAGTACCTTATCAGACGAAAATATGCCTTATCTAATAAGAGACATTTACATTTTTTTAATTGCATAAATGGTCGGGAGTTTATTCAGAATTAATAGTTTTTTACATGGACAAAAAATTCGTTTAATTTTATTTCATTAAATACTATGTAGAATTATAGAAAAGTACTTTGCGAAAACAATCGGAGGTAGGACGGAATCGTGTTGACCACCGATTAGTTTTTTGCTTATAACTCTTGCATCCTTCGACCGACTTATTCGACTAAGAGCTCGATGGAAAGCTTATCTGTTCCTCTTTCAGACGGCACTAGCATATTTTACGAAAATTTGTAAGAAATAAAATTTTTTTGATCAAACCTATAATATCCTCGAAATCATTAAAGAAGAAGTATCTTATCAGACGAAAATATGCCTTATCTAATAGGAGACATTTAAATTTTTTTAATTGCATAAATGGTCGGCAGTTTATTCAGAATTAATAGTTTTTTACATGGACAAAAAGTTCGTTTAATTTTTTTTCATTAAATACAAGAATTATAGAAAAGTACTTTGCGAAAACAATCGGAGGTAGGACGGAATCGTGTTGACCACCGATTAGTTTTTTGCTTATAACTCTTGCATCCTTCGACCGACTTATTCGACTAAGAGCTCGATGGAAAGCTTATCTGTTCCTCTTTCAGATGGCACTAGCATATTTTACGAAAAGTCGTAAGAAATAAAATTTTTTTGATCAAACCTAAAATATCCTCGAAATCATTAAAGAAGAAGTACCTTATCAGACGAAAATATGCCTTATCTAATAAGAGACATTTAAATTTTTTTAATTGCATAAATGGTCGGCAGTTTATTCAGAATTAATAGTTTTTTACATGGACAAAAAATTCGTTTAATTTTTTTTCATCAAATACTAGAATTATAGAAAAGTACTTTGCGAAAAGAATCGGCAGTAGCACGGAATCGAGTTGACCACCGATTAGTTTTTTGCTAATAACTCTTGCATCCTTCGACCGACTTATTCTACTAAGAGCTCGATGGAAAGCTTATCTGTTCCTCTTTCTGATGGCATTAACATATTTTATGAAAAGTCGTAAGAAATAAAATTTTTTTCATGAAAACTAAAATATCCTCGAAATCATTGAAGAACAAGTACCTTTTCAGACGAAAATATGCCTTATCTAATAAGAGATATTTAAATTGTTTTAAGTGCATAAATGGTCGGCAGTTTATTCAGAATTAATAGTTTTTTACATGGACAAAAAGTTCGTTTAATTTTTTTTCATTAAATACAAGAATTATAGAAAAGTACTTTGCGAAAACAATCGGAGGTAGGACGGAATCGTGTTGACCACCGATTAGTTTTTTGCTTATAACTCTTGCATCCTTCGACCGACTTATTCGACTAAGAGCTCGATGAAAAGCTTATCTGTGCCTCTTTCAGATGGCAGTAACATATTTTACGAAAATTTGTAAGAAATAAAATTGTTTTGATCAAAACTAAAATATCCTCGAAATCATTGAAGAAAAAGTACCTTATCAGACGAAAATATGCCTTATCTAATAAGAGACATTAAAATTTTTTTAATTGCATAAATGGGCGGCATTTTATTCAGAATTAATAGTTTTTTACAGGGACAAAAAGTTCGTTTAATTTTTTCCCACTAAATACTAGAATTATAGAAAAGTACTTTGCGAAAAGAATCGGCAGTAGCACGGAATCGAGTTGACCACCGATTAGTTTTTTGCTAATAACTCTTGCATCCTTCGACCGACTTATTCTACTAAGAGCTCGATGGAAAGCTTATCTGTTCCTCTTTCTGATGGCATTAACATATTTTATGAAAAGTCGTAAGAAATAAAATTTTTTTCATGAAAACTAAAATATCCTCGAAATCATTGAAGAACAAGTACCTTTTCAGACGAAAATATGCCTTATCTAATAAGAGATATTTAAATTGTTTTAAGTGCATAAATGGTCGGCAGTTTATTCAGAATTAATAGTTTTTTACATGGACAAAAAGTTCGTTTAATTTTTTTTCATTAAATACAAGAATTATAGAAAAGTACTTTGCGAAAACAATCGGAGGTAGGACGGAATCGTGTTGACCACCGATTAGTTTTTTGCTTATAACTCTTGCATCCTTCGACCGACTTATTCGACTAAGAGCTCGATGGAAAGCTTATCTGTTCCTCTTTCAGATGGCACTAGCATATTTTACGAAAAGTCGTAAGAAATAAAATTTTTTTGATCAAACCTAAAATATCCTCGAAATCATTAAAGAAGAAGTACCTTATCAGACGAAAATATGCCTTATCTAATAAGAGACATTTAAATTTTTTTAATTGCATAAATGGTCGGCAGTTTATTCAGAATTAATAGTTTTTTACATGGACAAAAAATTCGTTTAATTTTTTTTCATCAAATACTAGAATTATAGAAAAGTTCTTTGCGAAAAGAATCGGCAGTAGCACGGAATCGAGTTGACCACCGATTAGTTTTTTGCTAATAACTCTTGCATCCTTCGACCGACTTATTCTACTAAGAGCTCGATGGAAAGCTTATCTGTTCCTCTTTCTGATGGCATTAACATATTTTATGAAAAGTCGTAAGAAATAAAATTTTTTTCATGAAAACTAAAATATCCTCGAAATCATTGAAGAACAAGTACCTTTTCAGACGAAAATATGCCTTATCTAATAAGAGATATTTAAATAGTTTTAAGTGCATAAATGGGCGGCATTTTATTCAAAATTAATAGTTTTTTACATGGATTAAAAATTCGTTTAATTTTTTCCCACTAAATACTAAAATTATAGAAAAGTACTTTGCGAAAAGAATCGGCAGTAGCACGGAATCGAGTTGACCACCAATTAGTTTTTTGCTAATAACTCTTGCATCCTTCGACCGACTTATTCTACTAAGAGCTCGATGGAAAGCTTATCTGTTCCTCTTTCACATGGCATTAACATATTTTATGAAAAGTCGTAAGAAATAAAACTTTTTTCATGAAAACTAAAATATCCTCGAAATCATTGAAGAAGAAGTACCTTATCAGACGAAAATATGCCTTATCTATTAAGAGACATTTACATTTTTATACTTTTCACTTATGTGAAATAGTATATTAACTTAGTCACGGAGTTTGTAACAGATCGAAATATTAATTTCCGACTATATAAAGTATATATATTCTTGATCAGGACGACAAGACGAGTTGATTTAGCCATGTCCGTCTGTCCGTCTGTCTGTCTGTCTGTCTGTCTGTATGTATGCAAACTAGTCCCTCAGTTTTGAAGCTATCGAGCTGAAACTTTGCACAGAGTTTTAGAATTCATTACGATGAATCATTCGTCGGATCCAGCATGATCGGATTATTGGAACAGGTAGCTCCCATACGAAAAGAAGAAGAAAAGTGAACAAAACTTGAATCGTTGTATGGAAAACTTTTTTGTTTTGTACAATAGAGTGCTGAAATTTTAAACATAGTAGTTTTACATGGTCCGACTACATGCCTGAAAGTTTCATTGAGATTGGACATCTGGAACTGGTAGCTCCCATACAAAATGAAGAAGAGGAAGAGAAGCCATATTCACGTCGTTGTATAGAAAACTTTTTTGTTTCTTAACCAATTGACTTGAAATTTTAAAGTTATGTTCTTAGGGAGGAATGAAATCTATTTTGACCAAATGTGGGCGTAACCACGCATAGCCACGCCCAGTTATAGCGAAAATTTACCCGTTGTATGGAAAACTTTTTTGTTTTTTAACCAATTGACTTGAAACTTTGCAGTTATGCTCTTAGGGAGGAATGAAAACTATTTTGATCAAAAGTGGGCGTGGCCACGCCCACTTATAGCTTAACTTGACCCTTTGTATGGAAAACTTTTTTGTTTTTTAACCAATTGACTTGAAACTTTGCAGTTATGCTCTTAGGGAGGAATGAAAACTATTTTGACCAAAAGTGGGCGTAGCCAGGCGTAGCCACGCCCACTTATAGCGAAAATTGACCCGTTGTATGGAAAACTTTTTTGTTTTTTAACCAATTGACTTGAAACTTTACAGTTATGTTCTTAGGGAGGAATGAAAACTATTTTAACCAAAAGTGGGCGTAGCCACGCCTACTTATAGCGAAAATTGACACGTTGTATGGAAAACTTTTTTGTTTTTTAACCAATTGACTTGAAACTTTGCAGTTATGCTCTTAGGGAGGAATGAAAACTATTTTGATCAAAAGTAGGCGTGGTCACGCCCTTTTATAGCGAAAATTGACCCGTTGTATGGAAAACTTTTTTGTTTTTTAACCAATTGACTTGAAACTTTGCAGTTATGCTCTTAGGGAGGAATGAAAACTATTTTGACCAAAAGTGGGCGTAGCCACGCCTACTTATAGCAAAAATTGACCCGTTGTATGGAAAACTTTTTTGTTTTTTAACCAATTGACTTGAAACTTTGCAGTTATGTTCTTAGGGAGGAATAAAAACTATTTTGACCAAAAGTGGGCATGGCTACGCCCACTTATCGCAAAACTTGAACCGTTGTATGGAAAAATTTTTTGTTTTTTAACGAATTGACTTGAAACATTACAGTTATGTTGTTAGGGATGCATGAAACCTATTCAGTTAGTTTTTTTTATAGTGACACAAAGTGAAAAGTATTATAGCTTCAGCCTTGCTGAAGATAGCGTCCTTACTGGTTTTAATTGCATAAATGGTCGGGAGTTTATTCAGAATTAATAGTTTTTTACATGGACAAAAAATTCGTTTAATTTTTTGTCATTAAATACTATGTAGAATTATAGAAAAGTACTTTGCGAAAACAATCGGAGGTAGGACGGAATCGTGTTGACCACCGATTAGTTTTTTGCTTATAACTCTTGCATCCTTCGACCGACTTATTCGAATAAGAGCTCGATGGAAAGCTTATCTGTTCCTCTTTCAGATGGCACTAGCATATTTTACGAAAAGACGTAAGAAATAAAATTTTTTTGATCAAACCTAAAATATCCTCGAAATCATTGAAGAAGAAGTACCTTATCAGACGAAAATATGGCTTATCTAATAGGAGACATTTAAATTTTTTTAATTGCATAAATGGTCGGCAGTTTATTCAGAATTAATAGTTTTTTACATGGACAAAAAATTCGTTTCATTTTTTTTCATTAAATACAAGAATTATAGAAAACTACTTTGCGAAAACAATCGGAGGTAGGACGGAATCGTGTTGACCACCGATTAGTTTTTTGCTTATAACTCTTGCATCCTTCGACCGACTTATTCGACTAAGAGCTCGATGGAGAGCTTATCTGTTCCTCTTTCAGATGGCACTAGCATATTTTACGAAAAGTCGTAAGAAATAAAATATCTAATAAGAGACATTTAAATTTTTTTAATTGCATAAATGGTCGGCAGTTTATTCAGAATTAATAGTTTTTTACATGGACAAAAAATTCGTTTAATTTTTTTTCATTAAATACTAGAATTATAGAAAAGTACTTTGCGAAAACAATCGGTGGTAGGACGGAATCGTGTTGACCACCGATTAGTTTTTTGCTAATTACTCTTGCATCCTTCGACCGACATCTTCGACTAAGAGCTCGATGGAAAGCTTATCTGTTCCTCTTTCTGATGGCATTAACATATTTTATGAAAAGTCGTAAGAAATAAAATTTCTTTCATGAAAACTAAAATATCCTCGAAATTATTGAAGAACAAGTACCTTTTCAGACGAAAATATGCCTTATCTAATAAGAGGTATTTAAATTTTTTTAATTGCATAAATGGGCGGCATTTTATTCAGAATTAATAGTTTTTTACATGGACAAAAAATTCGTTTAATTTTTTCCCATTAAGTACTAGACTTATAGAAAAGTACTTTTCGAAAATAATCGGCAGTAGGACGGAAACGTGTTGCCCACCGATTAGTTTTTTGCTAATAACTCATGCATCCTTCGACCGACTTCTTCGACTTAGAGCTCGATGGAAAGCTTATCTGTTCCTCTTTCAGATGGCACTAACATATTTTACGAAAAGTCGTAAGAAATAAAATTTTTTTGATCAAAACTAAAATATCCTCGAAATCGTTGGAGAAGAAGTACCTTATCAGACGAAAATATGCGTTATCTAATACGAGACATTTAAATTTTTTTAATTGTATAAATGGGCGGCATTTTCTTCAGAATTAATAGTTTTTTACATGGACAAAAAATTCGTTTAATTTTTTCCATTAAATACTAGAATTATAGAAAAGTACTTTGCGAAAAGAAACGGCAGTAGCACGGAATCGTGTTGACCACCGATTAGTTTTTTGCTAATAACTCTTGCATCCTTCGACCGACTTATTCGACTAAGAGCTCGATGAAAAGCTTATCTGTTCCTCTTTCACATGGCATTAACATATTTTACGAAAAGTCGTAAGAAATAAAATTTTTTTGATCAAAACTAAAATATCCTCGAAATCGTTGGAGAAGAAGTACCTTATCAGACGAAAATATGCGTTATCTAATACGATACATTTAAATTTTTTTAATTGTATAAATGCGGTATTTTATTCAGAATTAATAGTTTTTTACATGGACAAAAAATTCGTTTAATTTTTTCCCATTAAGTACTAGAATTATAGAAAAGTACTTTTCAAAAATAATCGGCAGTAGGACGGAAACGTGTTGACCACCGATTAGTTTTTTGCTTATAACTATTGCATCCTTCGACCGACTTCTTCGACTAAGAGCTCGATGGAAAGCTTATCTGTTCCTCTTTCAGATGGCACTAACATATTTTACGAAAAGTCGTAAGAAATAAAATTTTTTTGATCAAACCTAAAATATCCTCGAAATCATTAAAGAAGGAGTACCTTATCAGACGAAAATATGGCTTATCTAATAAGTGACATTTAAATTTTTTTAATTGCATAAATGGGCGGTATTTTATTCAGAATTAATAGTTTTTTACATGGACAAAAAATTGTTTAATTTTTTCCGTTAAATACTAGAATTATAGAAAAGTACTTTTCGAAAAGAATCGGCAGTAGGACGGAATCGTGTTGACCACCGATTAGTTTTTTGCTAATAACTCTTGCATCCTTCGACCGAATTCTTCGACTAAGAGCTCGATGGAAAGCATATCTGTTCCTCTTTCAGATGGCATTGACATATTTTACGAAAAGTCGTAAGAAATAAAATTTTTTTGATCAAAACTAAAATATCCTCGAAATCATTGAAGAAGAAGTACCTTATCAGACGAAAATATACCTTTAAATTTTTTTAATTGCATAAATGGGCGGCATTTTATTCAGAAATAATAGTTTTTTACATGGACAAAAAATTTGTTTAATTTTTTCCGTTAAATACTAGAATTATAGAAAAGTACTTTTCGAAAAGAATCGGCAGTAGGACGGAATCGTGTTGACCACCGATTAGTTTTTTGCTCATAACTCTTGCATCCTTCGACCGACTTCTTCGACTAAGAGCTCGATGGAAAGCTTATCTGTTCCTCTTTCAGATGGCACTAACATATTTTACGAAAAGTCGTAAGAAATAAAATTTTTTTGATCAAACCTAAAATATCCTCGAAATCATTAAAGAAGAAGTACCTTATCAGACGAAAATATGCCTTATCTAATAAGAGGCATTTAAATTTTCTTGGTTGCATTAATGGGCGGCATTTTATTCAGAATTAATAGTTTTTACATGGAAAAAAAATTTGTTTAATTTTTTTCCATTAAATACTAGAATTATAGAAAAATACTTTTCGAAAATAATAGGCAGTAGGACGGAATCGTGTTGACCACCGATTAGTTTTTTGCTTATAACTCTTGCATTCTTCGACCGACTTCTTCGACTAAGAGCTCGATGGAAAGCTTATCTGTTCCTCTTTCAGATGGCACTAACATATCGTACGAAAAGTCGTAAGAAATAAAATTTTTTTGATCAAACCTAAAATATCCTCGAAATCATTAAAGAAGGAGTACCTTATCAGACGAAAATATGCGTTATCTAATACGAGACATTTAAATTTTTTTAATTTCATAAATGGGTGGCATTTTATTCAGAATTAATAGTTATTTACATGGACAAAAAATTTGTTTAATTTTTTCCCGCTAAATACTAGAATTATAGAAAAGTACTTTTCGAAAAGAATCGGCAGTAGGACGGAATCGTGTTGACCACCGATTAGCTTTTTGCTTATAACTATTGCATCCTTCGACCGACTTCTTCAACTAAGAGCTCGATGGAAAGCTTATCTGTTCCTCTTTCAGATGGCACTAACATATTTTACGAAAAGTCGTAAGAAATAAAATTTTTTTGATCAAAACTAAAATATCCTCGAAATCGTTGGAGAAGAAGTACCTTATCAGACGAAAATATGCCTTATCTAATAAGAGACATTTAAATTTTTTTAATTGTATAAATGGGCGGCATTTTACAAAGAATTAATAGTTTTTTACATGGACAAAAAATTCGTTTAATTTTTTCCCATTAAGTACTAGAATTATAGAAAAGTACTTTTCGAAAAGAATCGGCAGTAGGACGGAATCGTGTTGACCACCGATTAGTTTTTTGCTTATAACTCTTGCATCCTTCGACCGGCTTATTCGACTAAAAGCTCGATGGAAAGCTTATCTGTTCCTCTTCCAGATGGCATTAACATATTTTATTAAAAGTCGTAAGAAATAAAATTTTTTTTGATCAAGACTAAAATATCCTCGAAATCATTAAAGAAGAAGTACCTTATCAGACGAAAATATGCCTTATCTAATAAGAGGCATTTAAATTTTCTTAGTTGCATTAATGGGCGGCATTTTATTCAGAATTAATAGTTTTTACATGGAAAAAAAATTTGTTTAATTTTTTTCCATTAAATACTAGAATTATAGAAAAGTACTTTTCGAAAATAATAGGCAGTAGGACGGAATCATGTTGACCACCGATTAGTTTTTTGCTTATAACTCTTGCATTCTTCGACCGACTTCTTCGACTAAGAGCTCGATGGAAAGCTTATCTGTTCCTCTTTCAGATGGCACTAACACATTTTACGAAAAGTCGTAAGAAATAAAATTTTTTTGATCAAACCTAAAATATCCTCGAAATCATTAAAGAAGGAGTACCTTATCAGACGAAAATATGCGTTATCTAATACGAGACATTTAAATTTTTTTAATTTCATAAATGGGTGGCATTTTATTCAGAATTAATAGTTATTTACATGGACAAAAAATTTGATTAATTTTTTCCCGCTTAATACTAGAATTATAGAAAAGTACTTTTCGAAAAGAATCGGCAGTAGGACGGAATCGTGTTGACCATCGATTAGTTTTTTGCTTATAACTATTGCATCCTTCGACCGACTTCTTCAACTAAGAGCTCGATGGAAAGCTTATCTGTTCCTCTTTCAGATGGCACTAACATATTTTACGAAAAGTCGTAAGAAATAAAATTTTTTTGATCAAAACTAAAATATCCTCGAAATCGTTGGAGAAGAAGTACCTTATCAGACGAAAATATGCCTTATCTAATAAGAGACATTTAAATTTTTTTAATTGTATAAATGGGCGGCATTTTACAAAGAATTAATAGTTTTTTACATGGACAAAAAATTCGTTTAATTTTTTCCCATTAAGTACTAGAATTATAGAAAAGTACTTTTCGAAAAGAATCGGCAGTAGGACGGAATTGTGTTGACCACCGATTAGTTTTTTGCTTATAACTCTTGCATCCTTCGACCGGCTTATTCGACTAAAAGCTCGATGGAAAGCTTATTTGTTCCTCTTCCAGATGGCATTAACATATTTTATGAAAAGTCGTAAGAAATAAAATTTTTTTTGATCAAGACTAAAATATCCTCGAAATCATTAAAGAAGAAGTACCTTATCAGACGAAAATATGCCTTATCTAATAAGAGGCATTTAAATTTTCTTAGTTGCATTAATGGGCGGCATTTTATTCAGAATTAATAGTTTTTTACATGGAAAAAAATTTGTTTAATTTTTTTCCATTAAATACTAGAATTATAGAAAAGTACTTTTCGAAAATAATAGGCAGTAGGACGGAATCGTGTTGACCACCGATTAGTTTTTTGCTTATAACTCTTGCATTCTTCGACCGAATTCTTCGACTAAGAGCTCGATGGAAAGCTTATATGTTCCTCTTCCAGATGGCATTAACATATTTTATGTAAATACAATTTTTTTGATCAAAACTAGAATATTCTCGAAACCATTGAAGAAGAAGTACCTTATCAGACGAAAATATGCCTTATCTAATAAGAGACATTTAAATTTTTTTAATTGTATAAATGGGCGGCATTTTATTCAGAATTAATAGTTTTTTACATGGACAAAAAATTCGTTTAATTTTTTTCCATTAAATACTATAATTATAGAAAAGTACTTTTCGAAAAGAATCGGCAGTAGGACGGAATCGTGTTGACCACCGATTAGTTTTTTGCTAATAACTCTTGCATCCTTCGTCCGACTTCTTCGACTAAGAGCTCGATGGAAAGCATATCCGTTCCTCTTTCAGATGGCATTGACATATTTTACGAAAAGTCGTAAGAAATAAAATTTTTTTGATCAAAACTAAAATATCCTCGAAATCATTGAAGAAGAAGTACCTTATCAGACGAAAATATGCCTTTAAATTTTTTTAATTGCATAAATGGGCGGCATTTTATTCAGAAATAATAGTTTTCTACATGGACAAAAAATTTGTTTAATTTTTTCCGTTAAATACTAGAATTATAGAAAAGTACTTTTCGAAAAGAATCGGCAGTAGGACGGAATCGTGTTGACCACCGATTAGTTTTTTGCTTATAACTCTTGCATTCTTCGACCGACTTCTTCGACTAACAGCTCGATGGAAAGCTTATCTGTTCCTCTTTCAGATGGCACTAACATATTTTACGAAAAGTCGTAAGAAATAAAATTTTTTTGATCAAACCTAAAATATCCTCGAAATCATTAAAGAAGGAGTACCTTATCAGACGAAAATATGCGTTATCTAATACGAGACATTTAAATTTTTTTAATTTCATAAATGGGTGGCATTTTATTCGGAATTAATAGTTATTTACATGGACAAAAAATTTGTTTAATTTTTTCCCGCTAAATACTAGAATTATAGAAAAGTACTTTTCGAAAAGAATCGGCAGTAGGACGGAATCGTGTTGACCACCGATTAGTTTTTTGCTTATAACTATTGCATCCTTCGACCGACTTCTTCGACTAAGAGCTCGATGGAAAGCTTATCTGTTCCTCTTTCAGATGACACTAACATATTTTACGAAAAGTCGTAAGAAATAAAATTTGTTTGATCAAAACTAAAATATTCTCGAAGTCATTGAAGAAGAAGTACCTTATCAGACGAAAATATGCCTTATCTAATAAGAGACATTTAAATTTTTTTAATTGCATAAATGGACGGCATTTTTTTCAGAATTAATAGTTTTTTACATGGACAAAAAATTCGTTTAATATTTTCCCATTATATACTAGAATTATAGAAAAGTACTTTGCGAAAAGAATCGGCAGTAGGACGGAAACGTGTTATCCACCGATTAGTTTTTTGCTAATAACTCTTGCATCCTTCGACCGACTTCTTCGACTAAGAGCTCGATGGAAAGCTTATCTGTTCCTCTTTCAGATGGCACTAACATATTTTACGAAAAGTCGTAAGAAATAAAATTTTGTTGATCAAACCTAAAATATCCTCGAAATCATTAAAGCAGGAGTACCTTATCAGACGAAAATATGCGTTATCTAATACGAGACATTTAAATTTTTTTAATTTTATAAATGGGTGGCATTTTATTCAGAATTAATAGTTTTTTACATGGACAAAAAATTTGTCTAATTTTTTCCCATTAAATACTAGAATTATAGAAAAGTACTTTTCGAAAATAATAGGCAGTAGGTCGGAAACGTGTTTTTTTTTTTTTTTTTTTTTTAAACTACAGGCGCAAGACGTTGTTGTAGCGCACTACCCTCAAGTGGACTTGCGTCACCAGGTCAGCCTGATCCGCGACGACAGACAAAGTCAACAGTCGCTTTACTACTTACTCTACACACAATCAGAATACTAATAAACTAATTTTTAAACAAGTTCTTTAATACTAATAAGTTACGCAATTAGTTATGCTATGTAGTTTTAATAAACAAAATTTTACTTATTTAAATATGTTAGAATACTGCGTTTTATAAGGTTATTAGAGGAGCAGTCCTCCATTAAACTAAAATATTTGTTATAATACCTACATAAAACACGAAACGAGTCATGATCTAAATATGTCGATCTGCAGGTACTGAGACAGATCGGACTAAAATTTCTGGTTACTCTAGGGGGGACATTGAACTCTATATACGCCAACAATGTAGGAGAGAATATCATGCCATTTATTAGGTTATGCAAAAACAAAGTACCAAGCATAGTTCTACGACTAGATAATGATGGCAAATTAATAAGCTTCAACCGACTACTATAGGGAGGAAGGTGAACACAGGGGTCCCAGTGTAGATTCCTAAGAGCAAACAGAAGGAACTGTTTCTGAACAGACTCAATTTGGTTCTTATACTTTTCACACTGAGGATCCCAAACGCACGATGCATATTCCAAGATGGGCCGTACTAAAGAAGTGTAAAGCAATTTAGTTGTGTACGGGTCATTAAATTCCTTGGACCATCTTTTGATGAAACCCAGTACGCCTCTAGCTTTATTAACAGACAGCGAAATATGTGAAGCGAAATGAAGTTTTGGATCCATCAAAACACCAAGGTCATTAAACTGAGAGATACGCTCCAGGTACAGATTATTTAACTTGTACGTGCAAACAATTAGTTTTTTTCTATAAAAAGACATTAACTTGCATTTCTCACTGTTCGACAATAAATTGTTTACAGCACACCATTGTGAGAGAGAGTCAAGATCAGACTGGAGCAGATTCTGCTGATCTATAGAATTAACGGGTAGACATAATTTCACGTCATCAGCATACATTAAAACATGACAGTGTTTGATCACAGTAGGCAAGTCATTTATAAATATATTAAACAATAAGGGGCCAAGGTGACTACCTTGAGGAACCCCTGAAGTAACAAAAATTCGTCTCGAAACCGATGTTTTAAAAAGAACACATTGAGTTCGAGATTCAAGATAGGACGACAGCCAACGGACTAATGATGGTGGAAAACCATAAGTTTCGAGTTTTGCTAAAAGCAGAGAGTGACAAACACAATCAAATGCTTTACTGAAATCTGTGTAAACAACATCGGTTTGGAAGCCGGAGGAAAAATTTCGATTGATAATTGAAGTGAATTCCAATAAGTTAGTTACCGTCGAACGTTTCTTGAGAAAGCCATGCTGAGACACACAGTTTAGCAATGCCTCTGTAATTAGAAATGTCAACCTTACTGCCTTTTTTGTAAAGGGGTATAATGTAAGACTCTTTCCAAATGGTGGGCACAATAGCGTTTTTAAGCGACATGTTGAAAAGCGTACATAATGGATAAAACAACATTTCAGCGCAGTGCTTTAAAACGCAACTAGGAATATTATCTGGACCAGCAGTAAAAGATGACTTAATTATTTTCAAGTGTCTAAGAACTGTTTCATTTTCAATAACTGGCACATTGATATGAGTCCTATCATTGATTAAGTATGGATAAGTTACGTTTTGGTATGAATAGTTATTATAGGTGCTTTGGAAAAATTCAGCAAAGAGGTTGGATATCGTTGCATCATCATTTCCTTCCACACCATTGAATTTCATACATGACGGAAATGAGTTAGAGTTAGACTTGTATTTAATTATATTAAAAAAATTTTTAGGATCGCGTTATATATTGGATTTTAATTTAATTAGGTAAAAATCGTAATCTCGTTTATTACATAAAGTGAATTTATAACGAGCTTTTGCATAGTTTACATAATCAACAAGAGATCCGGTTCTCTTATATTTTTTAAATAATCTATTTTTTAAGTTCTTTACCGCCCTATTTTAGGAAATGTCTTAAAAATGTCTTCGTTGATACAAATGTATCAGTGAAGTCATTTCTAAAGGAGATTTTAAGCATTTCCGTATTTTAGGCAATAATCTCTTAAATCGAAAGCTCTTTTTAACTCGAAAGCTGTTTTTGAGATAACAGTATGTAAAATTTATATTAAGCGTATGTTAAGTTCGGCATGGAATATTGACATTGCTTATGTTTTCGCGTATCTCAAATGAACATGAGTGTAGCTAGCACTTTTATTCCGTCTCGTCTTCTTCTTCCATTTTGAGACACAGGTGCGCCACTTTTGACACTGATTCACTGACACAATTGACATAGCAATCGGTTAGCTGACACAATCGCATATGTGCCGTGTATCATCATGGAACATAGGCCTACCTAATGTTCATTCATGTTTACAATTGCTTTTGTTTTTCTGGTTTGAAAAATATAAAACTGCAATAATATAAACAAATAATTAATCAAATGCAATTATTGAGTTCTCATGATTATGTGGCTTCAATTGCTATATTATTTTTTGAAAACAAAATGTTTGCAAAATGAGTAAAAGTGAATATAATTATTCAAAATAGTAATGTAATAAGAAAATTAATATTTATTAAATTATTAATATTGAAAAGAAGTCATACTTTTACAATTTATATTAATTTCGCAAACATTTGCGTTTAAAATGTTTGTTAAGACGTCCTCGCGAGCAGGTATTAGAAAATGTCTTCGTTAAGACGAAAAGAGCTTTTATTTCTGTTCCTAAAATACGAATTTCCTTAAAAAGTTATCAACTGGCATTTAAGAGAATGTTACGGCTTAACAGTGTCTTAACTTGCTTAAGACATTTCCTA
Organism: Phortica okadai; assembly: GCA_034638295.1. Classification (NCBI taxonomy): domain Eukaryota; kingdom Metazoa; phylum Arthropoda; class Insecta; order Diptera; family Drosophilidae; genus Phortica; species Phortica okadai. Next base: position 22,888,443 of record CM067851.1, on the reverse strand, counting down.
AAATAGGGCGGTTAGACGAGATAATTCTTTTGAAAACCACGGCGGTTTATTTACGTGTGATATCATCTTAACTCTTGGTACGCACAATTTAAACAGTTTATACATAGTTGCGTTGAAAAACTTTACTGCCTGTTCAATGTTGGGCGCGTTATGAATGTACGACCAATCAGTGTTAGAAAGCAAAAGACCAAGTCGTTCAAAATCGGTTTTTCTAAAACAAAAAACAAGATTACGTTTGGCATCTAAAGGATTTTGTCGAGGATTTGTTAGTGAGTTTAGTGTAATTGTAAGCTCCAACGTTGGATGGTAAGAGTCTTCAGGTTGTGATACTGGAGGGCATCTGCAAAGTAATGCGAAGTCAATGTTGTTTATAAAAACAAGATCTAAAATTCGATCTTTAGAATTTTTTATGGTGTTTATTTCGTTAAATGATGATTCAAGCAAAGAATCAATAAAATCATTACTAGACAAAGGAGATACTATATTTGAATTGTCGGATGCAATCCAAGAAATGTGAGGGAGGTTGAAGTCTCCAAAGATAAGCACTGTATCTGAATCCTTAACCAAGTCTAGTACAGATTGAATAGCCTTTATATGTGCAGAATAAACATATGTTTCTGATTTTGGTGGAATGTAAGAGCACGTAATGAAAACGTGAGTCTTTGCAAGAGTTATTTTAACGCATATTAGCTCAATATCGTCAGTACCTATCACACAAATTTGTTCCGATGTGTGTTGAACAGCAACAGAGATCATAACTCCACCACCAATTTTGCCAAGACGATCTTTGCGAAAAGTAATAAAGCTGTCACAGAAAAGTTCCGAGTTTAAAACATCAGGGCGAAGCCATGTTTCAACAAAGACAATGATATCAGAAGATAATGAAAAACTTTTTAAATAAAGAGAAGTTAGTTTTGAGTTAAACCCTCTGACATTTTGAAAGCTTAGTGTAAAAACTGAAGGGGTGTTACGGGGAGTAATCAGTTTTTTGACCCAGAAGGCTTGACCGTATTTCCCGTATTAGTACGGTCTTTAAATTTGAACTCATGCACAACGCAACCATCAGGCCAGAAATTTGAGTCAACTAAAGCGTTGAAGAAAGATTCTGGCACTGAGATTTTGAAGGATGAAATAGATCGCGCTGAGTTAAATTTAAATTTAGAAATTGTTAAATTTGTGACAGATTTTATCTTGGAAGTGATAAAATGATTTATATCACTTTCAGAAGTGTCCGCAGCTAAGCGGGATAGAAAAATGAATTTCTTCTGTGGCGCAGGTGGCACAACAACAAGCTTTTTGGGCTGTTGATCCCCTTGAGGAATATGTACTTCAGAAGCGGTTTGAATAAGTTCGGGAGGAACGATATTGTTGGTTTTGGCAACTGAAGCATAAGAACTTTCTGATGCTGTGACAACAATAGGCGGAACAATAGGCGAAGGAAGCGGGGAAAAGAATTCCATTGTCTCATCCGGCAGACAAAGAGTTGTCGGAATGGGAATGTTTAGTGCCGGATGGGGCTTCTTTCGCTTAGGTGAAGGTTCAACGGACTTGAGGGTGGAGAGAGACTTATCAAACGACTTAAATTTTTCGTTAAGTCGTTCGAAATCACTCGAAATATCTTTGTATGCATTATGCATAAGATTGACCCACCTGCGTAACTCAATCTCTGACGAGCGACATTTTGGACAGCACCAGTGAAGTCCGATGTTTTTCTCCAAAATGTCAGCAATGCGGCCGTTTAGTTCGGCACATTTTAGGTGAGCAGTAGATTCACACATCCAACAAGCCACTAAGAGTTCTTTTTCACTCTTTTTTGGGCACTTAGGCAAAAAGCAAGGCATATTTTATTTTAATAATAATAAAAAATAAAGATATAAATAAAAAAAAACAACAAGAATATTAATAAAAAATGAAGTGTTGAAATTTGCTTGCTTGACGTTAACGGGTTAACGATTAAGAGTGTAGGATTTTATTTCAAGAGAAACAAGAGCGAATCACAACACAAAAGAAACTCTCACCAGATGTTCGATGAAACAACAATTGCAACGCAAGTGTTATTTTACAAAAACAAAAACACTTGTAATTATTTAAAATAGTGAAATCTTATTAAGTTTTGATTAAAAACATAAACAAATTTTCAAAACACACAATCAAAACAATAATTAATTTTTTAAATCAAATTTCACAACGTTTTAAACAAAAATAAGTGAGAGGTTAATAAAAAACACAGGACAAATTTGACATGCGACCGACCACACCGAACACTTGACAAAACTGACCACCGATTAGTTTTTTGCTTATAACTCGTGCATCCTTCGACCGACTTCTTCGACTAAGAGCTCGATGGAAAGCTTATTTGTTCCTCTTCCAGATGGCATTAACATATTTTATGAAAAGTCGTAAGAAATAAAATTTTTTTGATCAAAACTAAAATATCCGCGAAATCATTGAAGAAGAAGTACCTTATCAGACGAAAATATGCCTTATCTAAAAGAGACATTTAAATTTTTTTAATTGCATAAATGGGCGGCATTTTATTCAGGATTAATAGTTTTTTACATGGACAAAAAATTCGTTTAATTTTTTCCCATTAAATACTAGAATTATAGAAAAGTACTTTGCGAAAAGAATCGGCAGTAGCACGGAATCGTGTTCACCACCGATTTGTTTTTTGCTAATAACTCTTGCATCCTTCGACCGACTTATTCGACTAAGAGCTCGATGAAAAGCTTGTCTGTTCCTCTTTCTCATGGCATTAACAATTTTACGAAAAGTCGTAAGAAATAAAATTTTTTTGATCAAAACTAAAATATCCTCGAAATCATTGAAGAAGAAGTACCTTATCAGACGAAAATATGCGTTATCTTATAAGAGACGGTTGGTCTGCAAAAACTCCTCTGACTGAACCCTCCCAGAGGGTGCCGGCTGGGCAATGGATACTGCATTGTCTCGGGCAACCGAGGGATGCTAGCATCTCTTGCCTGTCCGCAGGACCTTGCAGTGTCTAGCAAAGGTGACGGACCCAAGTCTCTCAGACCTAGTCTGGTCAGAGGTACTTGGCAGCAAGTATAAACTGCATCACTCTTATGATGGGACGGAAGAACAGTAGAGAAGCACGGGCTGGGATGTCAGCCCAAACGTCGGTGGGAGGTGTGACCGCTACCACCGGCGGGTACGGGGAGGAGCAATCCTCTCTGCGTGTCGCCAGTGGTCACAGTGACGGAACGCGCGCGAGTGCGCTCCGTCGCCAGGAGGGTACAGAGCTGGAACCAACTGCCACAGAGTCGGAGTTTGTGTTCACAGGGCCATCGATGCTGGCTGCCGAGCTAGCGCTTGCGCTAGCGGAGCCGCCGCTAGACGAAGAGTCATCGAGCACAGATGAAGGTGAAGTGACGGTTGTCCAGGGACAACCCAAAAAGACCATAGCAGACGATGATCTCAAACGCAAACGGCTGTCTGGGTACAAGACCTCTCTAAAAATCCTTAAGGGACTGGAGGGTCGCGACCCGGGTTCGCTGAGCGGCCGAGAAAAGAGAATGCGCAAAAAGCATGAGTACAACGTGCGACTGTATCTGAGACTTGCTGGCCCGCCTGGTAACACTCAGACCGCCGCACAAAGTACGAGTGCTCTGTGCCGAGGGAAACCTGCCGCAGCCACACCCCCCGTAAAGGAGGGAACGGCTAGCAAGAGTACCGCACCGGCCAATAAGAGACAAAGGTCTGATGACTCGGCGAAGGCTTCGGAGAGCAAGCGGAAACGTCCAGGGGAATTTCTGGCAAGCTTAAGCTCGAAACCGGAGCTGCAGGTGGCCATTATCGATAGGAGGGACCCGGAAGGGAAACTCACTACCGAGAACTGGCTCATCCTTGAAGGGTCAAGCAACCGGGCGATAGCAGATGCCATCACTCGGCCAGAAAATCCCTTCGTGGCAGAGTTTGACGGTATCAACTGGTACAAGGGTGTCAAGGTTGTGGCATGTGCCAATGAGGAGTCCCTGCGGCTCCTCAAGGACACATTGCTGGAACTAGACGCCCCCTGGCCGGGTGCTATGATTGATGTCGTCCCCGTGGACCAAATTCCGGCTCGAACGATTATTAAGGTCTGGATCCCACCTCCAATTATGAAGGATCGAACCACCCTCTTATTGATCAAGAGCCAGAACGCGGACTGCGACACCGGGGATTGGACAATCAAGAGAGGGCTGGCCCGCGACAAGGGAAACGGCAAGGACCTCTGGATCAGTATTGGTCCGGAGTCCAGACGCCAACTCCTGAGCAGGCAGGGCCGTCTGAAGATGGGAATGGGTTGCCTTCGGGCAATCATTCCTGGAGGCGCCGGGCGCGAAGATGATAGGTCAACCGGAGAGACTTAAGGTGGTGCAGATTAATCTGCATCATTCAAGGGTCCCCTCGATCGACCTACTACGGTGGATGGACAGGGAGAGGGTAGACGTGGCTCTTATCCAGGAGCCCTGGATCGTGAGTGAAAGGGTTTGCGGTTTAGGTGCCCGCGGCTACAATCTCCTTGTCCCTACAACTGTAGGTAAGTCCAGAACCTGTATCGTGGTAAGAACTGGACTTAATGTTCTTTTCTCTTCCCGTTACAGCAACAACGACCTGACGGTAGTGTTATGCGAGCGAAGGAACGGTCCCAAACTATACCTGGCCTCGGCATATCTACCGTATGAAGAGAGGGATCCACCATCAGAGAGCGTCCGAGCCCTTATTCGGCATGCGCAGGAGGAGGGCACGGACTTAATCCTGGGGTGTGATGCCAATGCTCACCATACTATGTGGGGAAGCAAGGATATTAACGTGAGAGGAGAATCGCTGTGTGAATTCATGTCGTGCACAAATCTTAATGTGTGTAACCGGGGTGACCACCCCACATTCCGCAATAAGAACCGTGCTGAGGTTATTGACATAACCCTAGCGACCAACAGTGACTCTCTCTCTGTTGTAGACTGGCACGTATCCACGGAATGTTCCTTCTCGGACCATTACAGGATAGTGTTCGAAGTAGAATGGTTCAGAGAGGCCAAACGCCCCTTCAGGAACCCAAAACGAACTGACTGGGTCAAGTTCTCTCAACTTGTCAAGGAGTTACTCCCAAACCACCCAGTGGGTAGGCTGGACAACCCGGACAAACTGGAGAAATCGACCAGGACCGTCACGGAAGCTCTGTGTAAGGCCTTCATCAAATCCTGTCCTATCAGCCGTCCTCCAAAGTCAAACCGCAACAGGTGGTGGACACCGGAGCTCGGAAGGATACGGAAGGAAACGAGAAGACTCTACAACAGAGACAGACAGAAACTGCCAGGTGGACTGGGACGCCTACCACCTCAGTTTCAAAGTCTTCAAGAAAGAATGTAGGAAGGCCAAAAGAGATTCTTGGGCCGCTTTCTGCGAGGATCTGACCAGCACCACAGAAGCGTCCAGACTTCGAAGGTTGCTAGCGAAAGATCCAGCCACACCAGGCTTGCTTTGCGATCTGGATGGCAAATTCGCTAAAGACAGCCAGGAGTCTCTACAACTCCTCATGAACACACACTTTCCGGGATGCTTGGAATCTGACGATGAACCTGGGTTTAGCATCAGCGAAGAGCCGGAACAGGTAGTGGACCTGGGGGGTGAGGCCGTAGTAAGGGAAATCCTTACCAAAGAAAAGATAATCTGGGCTATCAAGTCGTTCCATCCCAACAAATAAGCTGGACCGGATGACATCAGACCGGCCATGATGCAAGCGGTGAGTGAGCACCTGTCGCAATGGCTACTGTCTCCTCACAAGATACATCCCAAGGTACTGGAGAGAAGTGAGGGTGGCTTTCATTCCTAAAGCAGGAAAGATCAACCATTGCTCACCAAAAGATTATAGGCCCATTAGTCTTTCATCGTTTTTATTGAAAACATTGGAGAGACTCCTGGACCTGCATCTCAGAAGTAAGCTGACACCTCACGCTTTCAGCGGATCTCAACACGCCTATCTTAAGGGTAGATCAGTGGAGACCGCTTTGCACGAGGTAGTTAGCACAATTGAAAAAACATTGCGGAGAAAGGAGTTTACGTTGGCGGCTTTTCTGGACATAGAAGGTGACTTCAACAATGTCAGGATCGAGTCTATTACGACTGCACTTGTCAAAATTGGCTCACACCCGACAATCACTCGATGGCTTAGCAACATGCTCAGCCACAGAGTGATAAACGCCCAACTCTGCACCTCGACAATTAGGAGAAAGGTGGTCAGGGGAACTCCACAAGGGGGTGTCATATCTCCCTTGCTGTGGAATCTTGTCCTTAATGATCTTCTCCTAAAACTGGAAAATAGGGGATGTAGAGTGACGGCCTATGCAGACGACCTGGTGCTTATGGTAACAGGCAGATTCCTGCCTACAATCAGTGAGCTCCTAAACGGCGCATTGGGCCTAACTCTTCGATGGGCAGAGCAGAACAGTCTGGGGGCCAACCCACAAAAGACCGAGCTGGTTTTGTTCACCCGAAAATATAAGATCCCAAGCTTCAAACTCCCGACACTGGGCGGAACGGAGCTTGTGCTTTCAAAGGAGGCCAAGTACCTTGGAGTAATCCTCGACTCTAAACTCTCCTGGAGGAGAAACTCGGAGGAGAGGATGAAAAAGGCACTACAGGCCTTTTTTGTATGCAAAAAGACTTTCGGTAAAGGATGGGGACTGCAACCGTATATCATTCATTGGTTTTACACAGCAGTCGTCAGACCTATACTTACTTATGGAGCGCTGGTTTGGTGGGAGGCGGGTCACACCAACTCCCATCTTAACAACCTCCGCAAGGTACAAAGACTCGCTTGCCTGGGAGTAACAGGATGCATTCGTTCTACCCCCCAGGCAGCGCTTGACGTGATGTTGAATCTGGAACCAATTGGAGTCTCCCTCAAGCACGTGGCAGCAAGAAGTGCAGTCAGGCTGCTAGCCCAGGGCCTTCTTAAGCCTTGTGTTGCGGGCCACCGTACCATCCTACGCTCAGTAGGAACCTCTGTGGCAGATGAGAACGACTACTGGGTTTCAGATCTCAAATGGGAAGACAAATTTACTGTCGAATTTCCTAATAGAGCAGATTGGCAACTCGAAACTCCCGTGAGGCAGAACGAGTTGTCAATCTATACAGACGGCTCGAAGACGAAGGAAGGAACTGGATCGGGGGTCTACTCTGATGACCCTTCGGTTCAACTCTCCTTTCGTCTTCCTGACTATTGCAGCGTGTTCCAAGCGGAGATCTACGCCGTTTGGCAGGCGGCTAAATTGATACACACCTTGAGTGAGAGCCCGAGGAACGTATCGATCTACGTTGATAGCCAAGCAGCGCTTAAAGCTCTCTCGTCGAACACGGTAAAGAGTAAACTCATCCGGGACACGGTTTTGGCACTGAACCGGTGTCAACCGCACTCAATCAGACTGGTCTGGGTGCCGGGCCACATGGGTGTGCCTGGTAACGAGGCGGCTGACGAGTGCGCTAGATCCGGTTCAGCGTTAGAAACAAGTCTCGTGGTGAAAGACATTAAAAGGCCAGTCCAGTACGTCCTATCGGAACTTGACAGTACCATGAGGACTGTGGCTGCCGAACACTGGATAGCAGTACTGGGCTGCGAGGTGTCCAAGGCATTATGGCCAAGATACAATTCGAAGCGCACTTCCGAGCTCCTACACTTAACAAAGAACAGGATAAGGATGTTGACAGGAGTCTTAACGGGACACTGCTACATTGGGCGTATGGCCCAACGGTACGGCGTATCCCAACAAGACTACTGTCGTAGCTGTGAAAACGAAGATGAGATTGAGAGTGTCCAACACCTTCTCTGCGACTGCCCTGCACTTCTGAGGAGGAGAACCCAATTTTTGGGAAGACCCTTCTTTGACGAACTGGGCAGTCTAGCGAACGCGCACCTGGAGGACCTGGCACTCTCCCTGGATTCCACTGGGTGGTTCCGTGGGCTGCCGAAGCCCAATGGGACTGGCCATTAGAACCAGGAAAAACGGAATGACCCTTCTCCCATCCATTATCCCAGCAACCCCACCCGATCCCATCTATCCCTCCAGTATATAAATCAGGCAACACAATGGACCTAATGGTCACTGGGTGCTCTCGACTTCGGTTGAGCTGCCTGTTCAACCTAACCTAACCTAATAAGAGACATTTAAATTTTTTTAATTGTATAAATGGGCGGCATTTTACTCAGAATTAATAGTTTTTTACATGGACAAAAAATTTCTTTAATTTTTTTCCATTAAATACTAGAATTATAGAAAAGTACTTTTCGAAAATAATCGGCAGTAGGACGGAATCGTGATGACCACCGATTAGTTTTTTGCTAATAACTCTTGCATCCTTCGCCCGACTTCTTCGACTAAGAGCTCGATGGAAAGCTTATCTGTTCCTCTTTCAGATGGCACTAACATATTTTACGAAAAGTCATAAGAAATAAAATTTTTTTGATCAAACATAAAATATCCTCGAAATCATTGAAGAAGAAGTACCTTATCAGACGAAAATATGCCTTATCTAATAAGAGACATTTAAATTTTTTTAATTGTATAAATGGGCGGCATTTTATTCAGAATTAATAGTTTTTTACATGGACAAAAAATTCGTTTAATTTTTTCCCATTAAATACTTGAATTATAGAAAAGTACATTGCGAAAACAATCGGCAGTAGGACGGAAACGTGTTGACCACCGATTAGTTTTTTGCTAATAACTCTTGCATCCTTCGACCGACTTCTTCGACTAAGAGCTCGATGGAGAGCTTAAATCTTCCTCTTCCAGATGGCATTAACATATTTTATGAAAAGTCGTAAGAAATAAAATTTTTTTGATCAAAACTAAAATATCCGCGAAATCATTGAAGAAGAAGTACCTTATCAGACGAAAATATGCCTTATCTAATAAGAGACATTTACATTTTTTTAATTGCATAAATGGGCGCCATTTAATTCAGAATTAATAGTTTTTTACAAGGACAAAAAATTCGTTTAATTTTTTCCCATTATATACTAGAATTATAAAAAAGGACTTTTCGAGAACAATCGGCATTAGGACGGAAACGTGTTGACCACCGATTAGTTTTGCATCCTTCGCCCGACTTCTTCGACTAAGAGCTCGATGGAAAGCTTATCTGTTCCTCTTTCAGATGGCACTAACATATTTTACGAAAAGTCATAAGAAATAAAATTTTTTTGATCAAACATAAAATATCCTCGAAATCATTGAAGAAGAAGTACCTTATCAGACGAAAATATGCCTTATCTAATAAGAGACATTTAAATTTTTTTAATTGTATAAATGGGCGGCATTTTATTCAGAATTAATAGTTTTTTACATGGACAAAAAATTCGTTTAATTTTTTCCCATTAAATACTTGAATTATAGAAAAGTACATTGCGAAAACAATCGGCAGTAGGACGGAAACGTGTTGACCACCGATTAGTTTTTTGCTAATAACTCTTGCATCCTTCGACCGACTTCTTCGACTAAGAGCTCGATTGTGAGCTTAAATCTTCCTCTTCCAGATGGCATTAACATATTTTATGAAAAGTCGTAAGAAATAAAATTTTTTTGATCAAAACTAAAATATCCGCGAAATCATTGAAGAAGAAGTACCTTATCAGACGAAAATATGCCTTATCTAATAAGAGACATTTACATTTTTTTAATTGCATAAATGGGCGCCATTTAATTCAGAATTAATAGTTTTTTACAAGGACAAAAAATTCGTTTAATTTTTTCCCATTATATACTAGAATTATAAAAAAGGACTTTTCGAGAACAATCGGCATTAGGACGGAAACGTGTTGACCACCGATTAGTTTTGCATCCTTCGCCCGACTTCTTCGACTAAGAGCTCGATGGAAAGCTTATCTGTTCCTCTTTCAGATGGCACTAACATATTTTACGAAAAGTCATAAGAAATAAAATTTTTTTGATCAAACATAAAATATCCTCGAAATCATTGAAGAAGAAGTACCTTATCAGACGAAAATATGCCTTATCTAATAAGAGACATTTAAATTTTTTTAATTGTATAAATGAGCGGCATTTTATTCAGAATCAATAGTTTTTTACATGGACAAAAAATTCGTTTAATTTTTTCCCATTAAATACTTGAATTATAGAAAAGTACATTGCGAAAACAATCGGCAGTAGGACGGAAACGTGTTGACCACCGATTAGTTTTTTGCTAATAACTCTTGCATCCTTCGACCCACTTCTTCGACTAAGAGCTCGATGGGAAGCTTATCTGTTCCTCTTCCAGATGGCATTAACATATTTTACGAAAAGTATTAAGAAATAAAATTTTTTTCATCAAAACTAAAATATCCTCGAAATCATTGAATAAGAAGTACCTTATTAGACGAAAATATGCCTTATCTAATAAGAGATATTTAAATTTTTTTAATTGCATAAATGGTCGGCATTTTATTCAAAATTAATAGTTTTATGCATGGATAAAAAATTCGTTTAATTTTTTTTCATTAAATACTAGAATTATAGAAAAGTACTTTACGAAAAGAATCGGCAGTAGGACGGAAACGTGTTGACTATCGATTAGTTTTTTGCTAATAACTCTTGCATCCTTCGACCGACTTCTTCGACTAAGAGCTCAATGGAAAGCTTATCTGTTCTTCTTCCAGATGGCATTAACATATTTTACCAAAAGTCGTAAGAAATAACATTTTTTTCATGAAAACTAAAATATCCTCGAAATCATTGAAGAACAAGTACCTTATCAGACGAAAATATGCCTTATCTAATAAGAGATATTTAAATTTTTTTAATTGCATAAATGGGCGGCATTTTATTCAAAATTAATAGTTTTATACATGGATAAAAAAATTCGTTTAATTTTTTTTCATTAGATACTAGAATTATAGAAAAGTACTTTTCGAAAAGAATCGGCAGGAGGTCGGAATAGTGTTGACCACCGATTAGTTTTTTGCTAATAACTCTTGCATCCTTCGACCGACGTCGTCGACTAAGAGCTTGATGGAAAGCTTATCTGTTCCTCTTTCATATGGCATTAACATATTTAACGAAAAGTCGTAAGAAATAAAATTTTTTTGATCAAAAGTAAAATATCCTCGAAATCATTGAAGAAGAAGTACCTTATCAGACGAAAATATGCGTTATCTAATACGAGACATTAAAATTTTTTTAATTGCATAAATGGTCGGCAGTTTATTCAGAATTAATAGTTTTTTACATGGACAAAAAATTCGTTTAATTTTTTCCCATTAAATACTAGAATAATAGAAAAGTACTTTGCGAAAACAATCGGAGGTAGGACAGAATCGTGTTGACCACCGATTAGTTTTTTGCTAATTACTCTTGCATCCTTCGACCGACTTCTTCGACTAAGAGCTCGATGGAAAGCTTATCTGTCCCTCTTTCAGATGGCAGTAACATATTTTACGAAAATTTGCAAGAAATAAAATTTTTTTGATCAAAACTAAAATATCCTCGAAATCATTGAAGAAGAAGTACCTTATCAGACGAAAATATGCCTTATCTAATAAGAGACATTAACATTTTTTTAAATGCATAAATGGTCGGCAGTTTATTCAGAATTAATAGTTTTTTACATGGAAAAAAATTTCGTTTAATTTTTTCCCATTAAATACTAGAATTATAGAAAAGTACTTTGCGAAAACAATCGGAGGTATGACGGAATCGTGTTGACCACCGATTAGTTTTTTGCTAACAACTCTTGCATCCTTCGACCGACTTCTTCGACTACGAGCTCAATGGAAAGCTTATCTGTTCCTCTTTCAGATGGTATTAACATATTTTACGAAACTTCATAAGAAATAAAATTTTTTTGATCAAAACTAAAATATCCTCGAAATCATCGAAGAAGAAGTACCTTATCAGACGAAAATATGCCTTATCTAATAAGACACATTTAAATTTTCTTAGTTGCATAAATGGGCGGCATTTTATTCAGAATTAATGGTTTTTTACAGGGACAAAAAATTCGTTTAATTTTTTCCCACTAAATACTAGAATTATTGAAAAGTACTTTGCGAAAAGAATCGGCAGTAGCACGGAATCGTGTTGACCACCGATTTGTTTTTTGCTAATAACTCTTGCATTCTTCGACCGACTTATTCGACTAAGAGCTCGATGAAAAGCTTATCTGTTCCTCTTCCAGATGGCATTAACATATTTTACGAAAAGTCGTAAGAAATAAAATTTTTTCATGAAAACTGAAATATCCTCGAAATCATTGAAGAAGAAGTACGTTATCAGACGAAAATATGCCTTTAAATTTTTTTAATTGCATAAATGGGCGGCATTTTATTCAGAATTAATAGTTTTTTACATGGACAAAAAATTTGTTTAATTTTTTCCCATTAAATACTAGAATTATAGAAAAGTACTTTTCGAAAATAATAGGCAGTAGGACGGAATCGTGTTTTATTTTTTTTTTTTTTTTTTAACTACAGGCGCAAGACGTTGTTGTAGCACTCTACCCTCAAGTGGACTTGCGTCACCAGGTCAGCCTGTTCCGCGACTACAGACAAAGTCAACAGTCGCTTTACTACTTACTCTACACACAATAAGAATACTAATAAACTAATTTTTAAACAAGTTCTTTAATACTACTAAGTTACGCAATTAGTTATGCTATGTAGTTTTAATAAACAAAATTTTACTTATTTAAATATGTTAGAATACTGCGTTTTATAAGGTTATTAGAGGAGCAGTCCTCCATTAAACTAAAATATTTGTTATAATACCTACATAAAACACGAAACGAGTCATGATCTAAATATGTCGATCTGCAGGTACTGAGACAGATCGGACTAAAATTTCTGGTTACTCTAGGGGGGACATTGAACTCTATATACGCCAACAATGTAGGAGAGAATATCATGCCATTTATTAGGTTATGCAAAAACAAAGTACCAAGCATAGTTCTACGACTAGATAATGATGGCAAATTAATAAGCTTCAACCGACTACTATAGGGAGGAAGGTGAACACAGGGGTCCCAGTGTAGATTCCTAAGAGCAAACAGAAGGAACTGTTTCTGAACAGACTCAATTTGGTTCTTATACTTTTCACACTGAGGATCCCAAACGCACGATGCATATTCCAAGATGGGCCGTACTAAAGAAGTGTAAAGCAATTTAGTTGTGTACGGGTCATTAAATTCCTTGGACCATCTTTTGATGAAACCCAGTACGCCTGTAGCCTTATTAACAGACAGCGAAATATGTGAAGCGAAATGAAGTTTTGGATCCATCAAAACACCAAGGTCATTAAACTGAGGATACGCTCCAGGTACAGATTATTTAACTTGTACGTGCAAACAATTAGTTTTTTTCTATAAAAAGACATTAACTTGCATTTCTCACTGTTCAACAATAAATTGTTTACAGCACACCATTGTGAGAGAGAGTCAAGATCAGACTGGAGCAGATTCTGCTGATCTATGGAATTAACGGGTAGACATAATTTCAAGTCATCAGCATACATTACAACATGACAGTGTTTGAACACAGTAGGCAAGTCATTTATAAATATATTAAACAATAAGGGGCGTCTCAAAACCGATGTTTTAAAAAGAACACATTGAGTTCGAGATTCAAGATAGGACGACAGCCAACGGACTAATGATGGTGGAAAACCATAAGTTTCGAGTTTTGCTAAAGGCAGAGAGTGACAAACACAATCAAATGCTTTACTGAAATCTGTGTAAACAACATCGGTTTGGAAGCCGGAGGAAAAATTTCGATTGATAATTGAAGTGAATTCCAATAAGTTAGTTACTGCTGAGACACACAGTTTAGCAATGCCTCTGTAATTAGAAATGTCAACCTTACTGCCTTTTTTGTAAAGGGGTATAATGTAAGACTCTTTCCAAATGGTGGGCACAATAGAGTTTTTAAGCGACATGTTGAAAAGCGTACATAATGGATAAAACAACATTTCAGCGCAGTGCTTTAAAACGCAACTAGGAATATTATCTGGACCAGCAGTAAGAGATGACTTAATTATTTTCAAGTGTCTAAGAACTGTTTCATTTTCAATAACTGGCACATTGATATGAGTCCTATCATTGATGAAGTATGGATAAGTTACGTTTTGGTATGAATAGTTATTATAGGTGCTTTGGAAAAATTCAGCAAAGAGGTTGGATATCGTTGCATCATCATTTCCTTCCACACCATTGAATTTCATACATGACGGAAATGAGTTAGAGTTAGACTTGTATTTAATTATATTAAAAAAATTTTTAGGATCGCGTTATATATTGGATTTTAATATAATTAGGTAAAAATCGTAATCTCGTTTATTACATAAGGTGAATTTATAACGAGCTTTTGCATAGTTTACATAATCAACAAGAGATCCGGTTCTCTTATATTTTTTAATTAATCTATTTTTTAAGTTCTTTAGACGAGATAATTCTTTTGAAAACCACGGCGGTTTATTTACGTGTGATATCATCTTAACTCTTGGTACGCACAATTTAAACAGTTTATACATAGTTGCGTTAAAAAACTTTACTGCCTCTTCAATGTTGGGCATGTTATGAATGTACGACCAATCAGTGTTAGAAAGCAAAAGACCAAGTCGTTCAAAATCGGTTTTTCTAAAACAAAAAACAAGATTACGTTTGGCATCTAAAGGATTTTGTCGAGGATTTGTTAGTGAGTTTAGTGTAATTGTAAGCTCCAACGTTGGATGGTAAGAGTCTTCAGGTTGTGATACTGGAGGGCATCTGCAAAGTGATGCGAAGTCAATGTTGTTTATAAAAACAAGATCTAAAATTCGATCTTTAGAATTTTTTATGGTGTTTATTTGGTTAAATGATGATTCAAGCAAAGAATCAATAAAATCATTACTAGACAAAGGAGATACTATATTTGAATTGTCGGATGCAATCCAAGAAATGTGAGGGAGGTTGAAGTCTCCAAAGATAAGCACTGTATCTGAATCCTTAACCAAGTCTAGTACAGATTGAATAGCCTTTATATGTGCAGAATAAACATATGTTTCTGATTTTGGTGGAATGTAAGAGCACGTAATGAAAACGTGAGTCTTTGCAAGAGTTATTTTAACGCATATTAGCTCAATATCGTCAGTACCTATCACACAAATTTGTTCCGATGTGTGTTGAACAGCAACAGAGATCATAACTCCACCACCAATTTTGCCAAGACGATCTTTGCGAAAAGTAATAAAGCTGTCACAGAAAAGTTCCGAGTTTAAAACATCAGGGCGAAGCCATGTTTCAACAAAGACAATGATATCAGAAGATAATGAAAAACTTTTTAAATAAAGAGAAGTTAGTTTTGAGTTTAACCCTCTAACATTTTGAAAGCTTAGTGTAAAAACTGAAGGGGTGTTACGGGGAGTAATCAGTTTTTTGACCCAGAAGGCTTGACCGTATTTCCCGTATTAGTACGGTCTTTAAATTTGAACTCATGCACAACGCAACCATCAGGCCAGAAATTTGAGTCAACTAAAGCGTTAAAGAAAGATTCTGGCACTGAGATTTTGAAGGATGAAATAGATCGCGCTGAGTTAAATTTAAATTTAGAAATTGTTAAATTTGTGACAGATTTTATCTTGGAAGTGATAAAATGATTTATATCACTTTCAGAAGTGTCCGCAGCTAAGCGGGATAGAAAAATGAATTTCTTTTGTGGCGCAGGTGGCACAACAACAAGCTTTTTGGGCTGTTGATCCCCTTGAGGAATATGTACTTCAGAAGCGGTTTGAATAAGTTCGGGAGGAACGATATTGTTGGTTTTGGCAACTGAAGCATAAGAACTTTCTGATGCTGTGACAACAATAGGCGGAACAATAGGCGAAGGAAGCGGGGAAAAGAATTCCATTGTCTCATCCGGCAGACAAAGAGTTGTCGGAATGGGAATGTTTAGTGCCGGATGGGGCTTCTTTCGCTTAGGTGAAGGTTCAACGGACTTGAGGGTGGAGAGAGACTTATCAAACGACTTAAATTTTTCGTTAAGTCGTTCGAAATCACTCGAAATATCTTTGTATGCATTATGCCTAAGATTGACCCACCTGCGTAACTCAATCTCTGACGAGCGACATTTTGGACAGCACCAGTGAAGTCCGATGTTTTTCTCCAAAATGTCAGCAATGCGGCCGTTTAGTTCGGCACATTTTAGGTGAGCAGTAGATTCACACATCCAACAAGCCACTAAGAGTTCTTTTTCACTCTTAATTGGGCACTTCGGCAAACAGCAAGGCATATTTTATTTTAATAATAATAAAAAATAAAGATATAAATAAAAAAAAAACAACAAGAATATTAATAAAAAATGAAGTGTTGAAATTTGCTTGCTTGACGTTAACGGGTTAACGATTAAGAGTGTAGGATTTTATTTCAAGAGAAACAATCACGACTCTTATAAAAACGAGCAGAACAGAGCGAATCACAACACAAAAGAAACTCTCACCAGATGTTCGATGAAACAACAATTACAACGCAAGTGTTATTTTACAAAAACAAAAACACTTGTAATTATTTAAAATAGTGAAATCTAATTATGTTTTGATTAAAAACATAAACAAATTTTCAAAACACACAATCAAAACAATAATTAATTTTTTAAATCAAATTTCACAACGTTTTAAACAAAAATAAGTGAGAGGTTAATAAAAAACACAGGACAAATTTGACATGCGACCGAACACTTGACAAAACTGACTACCGATTAGTTTTTTGCTAATAACTCTGTATCCTTCGACCGACTTCTTCGACTAAGAGCTCGATGGAAAGCTTATTTGTTCCTCTTCCAGATGGCATTAACATATTTTATGAAAAGTCATAAGAAATAAAATTTTTTTGATCAAAACTAAAATATCCGCGAAATCATTGAAGAAGAAGTACCTTATCAGACGAAAATATGCCTTATCTAATAAGAAACATTTAAATTTTTTTAACTGTATAAATGGGCGGCATTTTACTCAGAATTAATAGTTTTTAACATGCACAAAAAATTCGTTTAATTTTTTTTCATTAAATACTAGAATTATAGAAAAGTACTTTTCGAAAATAATCGGCAGTAGGACGAAATCGTGATGACCACCGATTAGTTTTTTGCTAATAACTCTTGCATCCTTCGACCGACTTCTTCGACAAAGAGCTCGATGGAAAGCTTATATGTTCCTCTTTCAGATGGCACTAACATATTTTACGAAAAGTCATACGAAATAAAATTTTTTTGATCACACCTAAAATATCCTCGAAATCATTAAAGAAGACATACCTTATCAGACGAAAATATGCCTTATCTAATAAGAGACATTTAAATTTTTTTAGTTGCATAAATGAGCGGCATTTTATTCAGAATTTTTAGTTTTTTACATGGACAAAAAATTCGTATAATTTTTTCCCATTAAATACTAAAATTATAGAAAAGTACTTTTCGAAAACAATCGGCAGTAGGACGAAATCGTGATGACCACCGATTAGTTTTTTGCTAATAACTCTTGCATCCTTCGACCGACTTCTTCGACTAAGAGCTCGATGGAAAGCTTATATGTTCCTCTTTCAGATGGCACTAACATATTTTACGAAAAGTCATACGAAATAAAATTTTTTTGATCAAACCTAAAATATCCTCGAAATCATTAAAGAAGAAGTACCTTATCAGACGAAAATATGCCTTATCTAATAAGAGACATTTAAATTTTTTTAACTGTATAAATGGGCGGCATTTTACTCAGAATTAATAGTTTTTTACATGGACAAAAAATTCGTTTAATTTTTTCCCATTAAATACTAGAATTTTAGAAAAGTACTTTTCGAAAATAATCGGCAGTAGGACGGAATCGTGTTGACCACCGATTAGTTTTTTGCTAATAACTCTTGCATCCTTCGACCGACTTATTCGACTAAGAGCTCGATGGAAAGCTTATATGTTCCTCTTTCAGATGGCACTAACATATTTTACGAAAAGTCATACGAAATAAAATTTTTTTGATCAAACCTAAAATATCCTCGAAATCATTAAAGAAGAAGTACCTTATCAGACGAAAATATGCCTTATCTAATAAGAGACATTTAAATTTTTTTAGTTGCATAAATGGGCGGCATTTTATTCAGAATTAATAGTTTTTTACATGGACAAAAAATTCGTTTAATTTTTTTCCATTAAATACTAGAATTATCGAAAAGTACTTTTCGAAAATAATCGGCAGTAGGACGAAATCGTGATGACCACCGATTAGTTTTTTGCTAATAACTCTTGCATCCTTCGACCGACTTCTTCGACTAAGAGCTCGATGGAAAGCTTATATGTTCCTCTTTCAGATGACATTAACATAATTTACGAAAAGTCGTAAGAAATAAGTTTTTTTTAATCAAAATTAAAATATCCTCGAAATTATTAAAGAAGAAGTACCTTCTCAGACGAAAATATGCCTTATCTAATAAGAGACATTAAAATTTTTTTAATTGCATAAATGGGCGGCATTTTATTCAGAATTAATAGTTTTTTACATGGACAAAAAATTCGTTTAATTTTTTCCCATTAAATACTAGAATTTTAGAAAAGTACTTTGCGAAAAGAATCGGCAGTAGCACGGAATCGTGTTCACCACCGATTAGTTTTTTGCTAATAACTCTTGCATCCTTCGACCGACTTATTCGACTAAGAGCTCGATGAAAAGCTTATCTGTTCCTCTTTCACATGGCATTAACAATTTTACGAAAAGTCGTAAGAAATAAAATTTTTTTGATCAAAACTAAAATATCCTCGAAATCATTGAAGAAGAAGTACCTTATCAGACGAAAATATGCGTTATCTAATAAGAGACATTTAAATTTTTTTAATTGTATAAATGGGCGTCATTTTATTCAGAATTAATAGTTTTTTACATGGACGAAAAATTCGTTTAATTTTTTCCCATTAAATACTTGAATTATAGAAAAGTACATTGCGAAAACAATCGGCGGTAGGACGGAAACGTGTTGACCACCGATTAGTTTTTTGCTAATAACTCTTGCATCCTTCGACCGACTTATTCGACTAAGAGCTCGATGAAAAGCTTATCTGTTCCTCTTTCACATGGCATTAACAATTTTACGAAAAGTCGTAAGAAATAAAATTTTTTTGATCAAAACTAAAATATCCTCGAAATCATTGAAGAAGAAGTACCTTATCAGACGAAAATATGCCTTATCTAATAAGAGACATTTAAATTTTTTTAATTGTATAAATGGGCGGCATTTTATTCAGAATTAATCGTTTTTTACATGGACAAAAAATTCGTTTAATTTTTTCCCATTAAATACTAGAATTATAGAAAAGTACTTTGCGAAAAGAATCGGCAGTAGCACGGAATCGTGTTCACCACCGATTTGTTTTTTGCTAATAACTCTTGCATCCTTCGACCGACTTATTCGACTAAGAGCTCGATGAAAAGCTTATCTGTTCCTCTTTCACATGGCATTAACAATTTTACGAAAAGTCGTAAGAAATAAAATTTTTTTGATCAAAACTAAAATATCCTCGAAATCATTGAAGAAGAAGTACCTTATCAGACGAAAATATGCGTTATCTAATAAGAGACATTTAAATTTTTTTAATTGTATAAATGGGCGGCATTTTATTCAGAATTAATAGTTTTTTACATGGACAAAAAATTTGTTTAATTTTTTCCCATTAAATACTAGAATTATAGAAAAGTACTTTTCGAAAAGAATCGGCAGTAGGACGGAATCGTGTTAACCACCGATTAGTTTTTTGCTAATAACTCTTGCATCTTTCGACCGACTTCTTCGACTAAGAGCTCGATGGAAAGCTTATCTGTTCCTCTTTCAGATGGCACTAACATATTTCACGAAAAGTCATAAGAAATAAAATTTTTTTGATCAAACATAAAATATCCTCGAAATCATTGAAGAAGAAGTACCTTATCAGACGAAAATATGCCTTATCTAATAAGAGACATTTACATTTTTTTAATTGTATAAATGGGCGGCATTTTATTCAGAATTAATAGTTTTTTACATGGACAAAAAATTCGTTTAATTTTTTCCCATTAAATACTTGAATTATAGAAAAGTACATTGCGAAAACAATCGGCAGTAGGACGGAAACGTGTTGACCGCCGATTGGTTTTTTGCTAATAACTCTTGCATCCTTCGACCGACTTCTTCGACTAAGAGCTCGATGGAGATCTTAAATCTTCCTCTTCAAGATGGCATTAACATATTTTATGAAAAGTCGTAAGAAATAAAATTTTTTGATCAAAACTAAAATATCCTCGAAATCATTGAATAAGAAGTACCTTATCAGACGAAAATATGCCTTATCTAATAAGAGATATTTACATTTTTTTAATTGCATAAATGGTCGGCATTTTATTCAAAATTAATAGTTTTATACATGGATAAAAAATTCGTTTAATTTTTTTTCATTAAATACTAGAATTATAGAGAAGTACTTTACGAAAAGAATCGGCAGTAGGACGGAAACGTGTTGACTACCGATTAGTTTTTTGCTAATAACTCTTGCATCCTTCGACCGACTTCTTCGACTAAGAGCTCAATGGAAAGCTTATCTGTTCTTCTTTCAGATGGCATTAACATATTTTACCAAAAGTCGTAAGAAATAAAATTTTTTTGATGAAAACTAAAATATCCTCGAAATCATTGAAGAACAAGTACCTTATCAGACGAAAATATGCCTTATCTAATAAGAGATATTTAAATTTTTTTAATTGCATAAATGGGCGGTATTTTATTCAAAATTAATAGTTTTATACATGGATAAAAAAATTCGTTTAATTTTTTTTCATTAAATACTAGAATTATAGAAAAGTACTTTTCGAAAAGAATCGGCAGGAGGTCGGAATAGTGTTGACCACCGATTAGTTTTTTGCTAATAACTCTTGCATCCTTCGACCGACGTCGTCGACTAAGAGCTTGATGGAAAGCTTATCTGTTCCTCTTTCAGATGGCATTAACATATTTAACGAAAAGTCGTAAGAAATAAAATTTTTTTGATCAAAAGTAAAATATCCTCGAAATCATTGAAGAAGAAGTACCTTATCAGACGAAAATATGCCTTATCTAATGAGAGACATTAAAATTTTTTTAATTGCATAAATGGTCGGCAGTTTATTCAGAATTAATAGTTTTTTACATGGACAAAAAGTTCGTTTAATTTTTTCCCATTAAATACTAGAATAATAGAAAAGTACTTTGCGAAAACAATCGGAGGTAGGACGGAATCGTGTTGACCACCGATTAGTTTTTTGCTAATTACTCTTGCATCCTTCGACCGACTTCTTCGACTAAGAGCTCGATGGAAAGCTTATCTGTCCCTGTTTCAGATGGCAGTAACATATTTTACGAAAATTTGCAAGAAATAAAATTTTTTTGATCAAAACTAAAATATCCTCGAAATCATTGAAGAAGAAGTACCTTATCAGACGAAAATATGCCTTATCTAATAAGACACATTTACATTTTTTTAAATGCATAAATGGTCGGCAGTTTATTCAGAATTAATAGTTTTTTACATGGACAAAAAATTCGTTTAATTTTTTCCCATTAAATACTAGAATTTTAGAAAAGTACTTTGCGAAAAGAATCGGCAGTAGCACGGAATCGTGTTCACCACCGATTAGTTTTTTGCTAATAACTCTTGCATCCTTCGACCGACTTATTCGACTAAGAGCTCGATGAAAAGCTTATCTGTTCCTCTTTCACATGGCATTAACAATTTTACGAAAAGTCGTAAGAATTTTTTCCCATTAAGTACTTGAATTATAGAAAAGTACATTGCGAAAACAATCGGCGGTAGGACGGAAACGTGTTGACCACCGATTAGTTTTTTGCTAATAACTCTTGCATCCTTCGACCGACTTCTTCGACTAAGAGCTCGATGGAGAGCTTAAATGTTCCTCTTCCAGATGGCATTAACATATTTTTTGAAAAGTCGTAAAAAATAAAATTTTTTTGATCAAAACTATCAGACGAAAATATGCCTTATCTAATAAGAGACATTTAAATTTTTTTAATTGTATAAATGGGCGGCATTTTATTCAGAATTAATAGTTTTTTACATGGACAAAAAATTCGTTTAATTTTTTCCCATTAAATACAAGAATTATAGAAAAGTACTTTGCGAAAAGAATCGGCAGTAGCACGGAATCGTGTTCACCACCGATTTGTTTTTTGCTAATAACTCTTGCATCCTTTGACCGACTTATTCGACTAAGAGCTCGATGAAAAGCTTATCTGTTCCTCTTTCACATGGCATTAACAATTTTAAGAAAAGTCGTAAGAAATAAAATTTTTTTGATCAAAACTAAAATATCCTCGAAATCATTGAAGAAGAAGTACCTTATCAGACGAAAATATGCGTTATCTAATAAGAGACATTTAAATTTTTTTAATTGTATAAATGGGCGGCATTTTATTCAGAATTAATAGTTTTTTACATGGACAAAAAATTTGTTTAATTTTTTCCCATTAAATACTAGAATTATAGAAAAGTACTTTTCGAAAAGAATCGGCAGTAGGACGGAATCGTGTTGACCACCGATTAGTTTTTTGCTAATAACTCTTGCATCTTTCGACCGACTTCTTCGACTAAGAGCTCGATGGAAAGCTTATCTGTTCCTCTTTCAGATGGCATTGACATATTTTACGAAAAGTCGTAAGAAATAAAATTTTTTTGATTCAACCTAAAATATCCTCGAAATCATTGAAGAAGAAATACCTTATCAGACGAAAATATGCCTTATCTAATAAGAGACATTTAAATTTTTTTAATTGTATAAATGGGCGGCATTTTACTCAGAATTAATAGTTTTTTACATGGAGAAAAAATTTCTTTAATTTTTTTCCATTAAATACTAGAATTATAGAAAAGTACTTTTCGAAAATAATCGGCAGTAGGACGGAATCGTGATGACCACCGATTAGTTTTTTGCTAATTACTCTTGCATCCTTCGCCCGACTTTTTCGACTAAGAGCTCGATGGAAAGCTTATCTGTTCCTCTTTCAGATGGCACTAACATATTTTACGAAAAGTCATAAGAAATAAAATTTTTTTGATCAAACATAAAATATCCTCGAAATCATTGAAGAAGAAGTACCTTATCAGACGAAAATATGCCTTATCTAATAAGAGACATTTAAATTTTTTTAATTGTATAAATGGGCGGCATTTTATTCAGAATTAATCGTTTTTTACATGGACAAAAAATTCGTTTAATTTTTTCCCATTAAATACTAGAATTATAGAAAAGTACTTTGCGAAAAGAATCGGCAGTAGCACGGAATCGTGTTCACCACCGATTTGTTTTTTGCTAATAACTCTTGCATCCTTCGACCGACTTATTCGACTAAGAGCTCGATGAAAAGCTTATCTGTTCCTCTTTCACATGGCATTAACAATTTTACGAAAAGTCGTAAGAAATAAAATTTTTTTGATCAAAACTAAAATATCCTCGAAATCATTGAAGAAGAAGTACCTTATCAGACGAAAATATGCGTTATCTAATAAGAGACATTTAAATTTTTTTAATTGTATAAATGGGCGGCATTTTATTCAGAATTAATAGTTTTTTACATGGACAAAAAATTTGTTTAATTTTTTCCCATTAAATACTAGAATTATAGAAAAGTACTTTTCGAAAAGAATCGGCAGTAGGACGGAATCGTGTTGACCACCGATTAGTTTTTTGCTAATAACTCTTGCATCTTTCGACCGACTTCTTCGACTAAGAGCTCGATGGAAAGCTTATCTGTTCCTCTTTCAGATGGCACTAACATATTTCACGAAAAGTCATAAGAAATAAAATTTTTTTGATCAAACATAAAATATCCTCGAAATCATTGAAGAAGAAGTACCTTATCAGACGAAAATATGCCTTATCTAATAAGAGACATTTACATTTTTTTAATTGTATAAATGGGCGGCATTTTATTCAGAATTAATAGTTTTTTACATGGACAAAAAATTCGTTTAATTTTTTCCCATTAAATACTTGAATTATAGAAAAGTACATTGCGAAAACAATCGGCAGTAGGACGGAAACGTGTTGACCGCCGATTGGTTTTTTGCTAATAACTCTTGCATCCTTCGACCGACTTCTTCGACTAAGAGCTCGATGGAGATCTTAAATCTTCCTCTTCAAGATGGCATTAACATATTTTATGAAAAGTCGTAAGAAATAAAATTTTTTGATCAAAACTAAAATATCCTCGAAATCATTGAATAAGAAGTACCTTATCAGACGAAAATATGCCTTATCTAATAAGAGATATTTACATTTTTTTAATTGCATAAATGGTCGGCATTTTATTCAAAATTAATAGTTTTATACATGGATAAAAAATTCGTTTAATTTTTTTTCATTAAATACTAGAATTATAGAGAAGTACTTTACGAAAAGAATCGGCAGTAGGACGGAAACGTGTTGACTACCGATTAGTTTTTTGCTAATAACTCTTGCATCCTTCGACCGACTTCTTCGACTAAGAGCTCAATGGAAAGCTTATCTGTTCTTCTTTCAGATGGCATTAACATATTTTACCAAAAGTCGTAAGAAATAAAATTTTTTTGATGAAATCTAAAATATCCTCGAAATCATTGAAGAACAAGTACCTTATCAGACGAAAATATGCCTTATCTAATAAGAGATATTTAAATTTTTTTAATTGCATAAATGGGCGGTATTTTATTCAAAATTAATAGTTTTATACATGGATAAAAAAATTCGTTTAATTTTTTTTCATTAAATACTAGAATTATAGAAAAGTACTTTTCGAAAAGAATCGGCAGGAGGTCGGAATAGTGTTGACCACCGATTAGTTTTTTGCTAATAACTCTTGCATCCTTCGACCGACGTCGTCGACTAAGAGCTTGATGGAAAGCTTATCTGTTCCTCTTTCAGATGGCATTAACATATTTAACGAAAAGTCGTAAGAAATAAAATTTTTTTGATCAAAAGTAAAATATCCTCGAAATCATTGAAGAAGAAGTACCTTATCAGACGAAAATATGCCTTATCTAATAAGAGACATTAAAATTTTTTTAATTGCATAAATGGTCGGCAGTTTATTCAGAATTAATAGTTTTTTACATGGACAAAAAGTTCGTTTAATTTTTTCCCATTAAATACTAGAATAATAGAAAAGTACTTTGCGAAAACAATCGGAGGTAGGACGGAATCGTGTTGACCACCGATTAGTTTTTTGCTAATTACTCTTGCATCCTTCGACCGACTTATTCGACTAAGAGCTCGATGGAAAGCTTATCTGTCCCTGTTTCAGATGGCAGTAACATATTTTACGAAAATTTGCAAGAAATAAAATTTTTTTGATCAAAACTAAAATATCCTCGAAATCATTGAAGAAGAAGTACCTTATCAGACGAAAATATGCCTTATCTAATAAGACACATTTACATTTTTTTAAATGCATAAATGGTCGGCAGTTTATTCAGAATTAATAGTTTTTTACATGGACAAAAAATTCGTTTAATTTTTTCCCATTAAATACTAGAATTTTAGAAAAGTACTTTGCGAAAAGAATCGGCAGTAGCACGGAATCGTGTTCACCACCGATTAGTTTTTTGCTAATAACTCTTGCATCCTTCGACCGACTTATTCGACTAAGAGCTCGATGAAAAGCTTATCTGTTCCTCTTTCACATGGCATTAACAATTTTACGAAAAGTCGTAAGAATTTTTTCCCATTAAATACTTGAATTATAGAAAAGTACATTGCGAAAACAATCGGCGGTAGGACGGAAACGTGTTGACCACCGATTAGTTTTTTGCTAATAACTCTTGCATCCTTCGACCGACTTCTTCGACTAAGAGCTCGATGGAGAGCTTAAATGTTCCTCTTCCAGATGGCATTAACATATTTTTTGAAAAGTCGTAAGAAATAAAATTTTTTTGATCAAAACTATCAGACGAAAATATGCCTTATCTAATAAGAGACATTTAAATTTTTTTAATTGTATAAATGGGCGGCATTTTATTCAGAATTAATAGTTTTTTACATGGACAAAAAATTCGTTTAATTTTTTCCCATTAAATACAAGAATTATAGAAAAGTACTTTGCGAAAAGAATCGGCAGTAGCACGGAATCGTGTTCACCACCGATTTGTTTTTTGCTAATAACTCTTGCATCCTTCGACCGACTTATTCGACTAAGAGCTCGATGAAAAGCTTATCTGTTCCTCTTTCACATGGCATTAACAATTTTAAGAAAAGTCGTAAGAAATAAAATTTTTTTGATCAAAACTAAAATATCCTCGAAATCATTGAAGAAGAAGTACCTTATCAGACGAAAATATGCGTTATCTAATAAGAGACATTTAAATTTTTTTAATTGTATAAATGGGCGGCATTTTATTCAGAATTAATAGTTTTTTACATGGACAAAAAATTTGTTTAATTTTTTCCCATTAAATACTAGAATTATAGAAAAGTACTTTTCGAAAAGAATCGGCAGTAGGACGGAATCGTGTTGACCACCGATTAGTTTTTTGCTAATAACTCTTGCATCTTTCGACCGACTTCTTCGACTAAGAGCTCGATGGAAAGCTTATCTGTTCCTCTTTCAGATGGCATTGACATATTTTACGAAAAGTCGTAAGAAATAAAATTTTTTTGATTCAACCTAAAATATCCTCGAAATCATTGAAGAAGAAGTACCTTATCAGACGAAAATATGCCTTATCTAATAAGAGACATTTAAATTTTTTTAATTGTATAAATGGGCGGCATTTTACTCAGAATTAATAGTTTTTTACATGGAGAAAAAATTTCTTTAATTTTTTTCCATTAAATACTAGAATTATAGAAAAGTGCTTTTCGAAAATAATCGGCAGTAGGACGGAATCGTGATGACCACCGATTAGTTTTTTGCTAATTACTCTTGCATCCTTCACCCGACTTCTTCGACTAAGAGCTCGATGGAAAGCTTATCTGTTCCTCTTTCAGATGGCATTAACATATTTTACCAAAAGTCGTAAGAAATAAAATTTTTTTGATGAAAACTAAAATATCCTCGAAATCATTGAAGAACAAGTACCTTATCAGACGAAAATATGCCTTATCTAATAAGAGATATTTAAATTTTTTTAATTGCATTAATGGGCGGTATTTTATTCAAAATTAATAGTTTTATACATGGATAAAAAAATTCGTTTAATTTTTTTTCATTAAATACTAGAATTATAGAAAAGTACTTTTCGAAAAGAATCGGCAGTAGCACGGAATCGTGTTCACCACCGATTAGTTTTTTGCTAATAACTCTTGCATCCTTCGACCGACTTATTCGACTAAGAGCTCGATGAAAAGCTCATCTGTTCCTCTTTCACATGGCATTAACAATTTTACGAAAAGTCGTAAGAAATAAAATTTTTTTGATCAAAACTAAAATATCCTCGAAATCATTGAAGAAGAAGTACCTTATCAGACGAAAATATGCGTTATCTAATAAGAGACATTTAAATTTTTTTAATTGTATAAATGGGCGGCATTTTATTCAGAATTAATAGTTTTTTACATGGACGAAAAATTCGTTTAATTTTTTCCCATTAAATACTTGAATTATAGAAAAGTACATTGCGAAAACAATCGGCGGTAGGACGGAAACGTGTTGACCACCGATTAGTTTTTTGCTAATAACTCTTGCATCCTTCGACCGACTTCTTCGACTAAGAGCTCGATGGAGAGCTTAAATGTTCCTCTTCCAGATGGCATTAACATATTTTTTGAAAAGTCGTAAGAAATAAAATTTTTTTGATCAAAACTAAAATATCCGCGAAATCATTGAAGAAGAAGTACCTTATCAGACGAAAATATGCCTTATCTAATAAGAGACATTTAAATTTTTTTAATTGTATAAATGGGCGGCATTTTATTCAGAATTAATAGTTTTTTACATGGACAAAAAATTCGTTTAATTTTTTCCCATTAAATACTAGAATTATAGAAAAGTACTTTGCGAAAAGAATCGGCAGTAGCACGGAATCGTGTTCACCACCGATTTGTTTTTTGCTAATAACTCTTGCATCCTTCGACCGACTTATTCGACTAAGAGCTCGATGAAAAGCTTATCTGTTCCTCTTTAACATGGCATTAACAATTTTACGAAAAGTCGTAAGAAATAAAATTTTTTTGATCAAAACTAAAATATCCTCGAAATCATTGAAGAAGAAGTACCTTATCAGACGAAAATATGCGTTATCTAATAAGAGACATTTAAATTTTTTTAATTGTATAAATGGGCGGCATTTTATTCAGAATTAATAGTTTTTTACATGGACAAAAAATTTGTTTAATTTTTTCCCATTAAATACTAGAATTACAGAAAAGTACTTTTCGAAAAGAATCGGCAGTAGGACGGAATCGTGTTGACCACCGATTAGTTTTTTGCTAATAACTCTTGCATCTTTCGACCGACTTCTTCGACTAAGAGCTCGATGGAAAGCTTATCTGTTCCTCTTTCAGATGTCATTGACATATTTTACGAAAAGTCGTAAGAAATAAAATTTTTTTGATTCAACCTAAAATATCCTCGAAATCATTGAAGAAGAAGTACCTTATCAGACGAAAATATGCCTTATCTAATAAGAGACATTTAAATTTTTTTAATTGTATAAATGGGCGGCATTTTACTCAGAATTAATAGTTTTTTACATGGAGAAAAAATTTCTTTAATTTTTTTCCATTAAATACTAGAATTATAGAAAAGTACTTTTCGAAAATAATCGGCAGTAGGACGGAATCGTGATGACCACCGATTAGTTTTTTGCTAATTACTCTTGCATCCTTCGCCCGACTTCTTCGACTAAGAGCTCGATGGAAAGCTTATCTGTTCCTCTTTCAGATGGCACTAACATATTTTACGAAAAGTCATAAGAAATAAAATTTTTTTGATCAAACATAAAATATCCTCGAAATCATTGAAGAAGAAGTACCTTATCAGACGAAAATATGCCTTATCTAATAAGAGACATTTAAATTTTTTTAATTGTATAAATGGGCGGCATTTTATTCAGAATTAATAGTTTTTTACATGGACAAAAAATTCGTTTAATTTTTTCCCATTAAATACTTGAATTATAGAAAAGTACATTGCGAAAACAATCGGCAGTAGGACGGAAACGTGTTGACCGCCGATTGGTTTTTTGCTAATAACTCTTGCATCCTTCGACCGACTTCTTCGACTAAGAGCTCGATGGAGATCTTAAATCTTCCTCTTCAAGATGGCATTAACATATTTTATGAAAAGTCGTAAGAAATAAAATTTTTTGATCAAAACTAAAATATCCTCGAAATCATTGAATAAGAAGTACCTTATCAGACGAAAATATGCCTTATCTAATAAGAGATATTTACATTTTTTTAATTGCATAAATGGTCGGCATTTTATTCAAAATTAATAGTTTTATACATGGATAAAAAATTCGTTTAATTTTTTTTCATTAAATACTAGAATTATAGAGAAGTACTTTACGAAAAGAATCGGCAGTAGGACGGAAACGTGTTGACTACCGATTAGTTTTTTGCTAATAACTCTTGCATCCTTCGACCGACTTCTTCGACTAAGAGCTCAATGGAAAGCTTATCTGTTCTTCTTTCAGATGGCATTAACATATTTTACCAAAAGTCGTAAGAAATAAAATTTTTTTGATGAAATCTAAAATATCCTCGAAATCATTGAAGAACAAGTACCTTATCAGACGAAAATATGCCTTATCTAATAAGAGATATTTAAATTTTTTTAATTGCATAAATGGGCGGTATTTTATTCAAAATTAATAGTTTTATACATGGATAAAAAAATTCGTTTAATTTTTTTTCATTAAATACTAGAATTATAGAAAAGTACTTTTCGAAAAGAATCGGCAGGAGGTCGGAATAGTGTTGACCACCGATTAGTTTTTTGCTAATAACTCTTGCATCCTTCGACCGACGTCGTCGACTAAGAGCTTGATGGAAAGCTTATCTGTTCCTCTTTCAGATGGCATTAACATATTTAACGAAAAGTCGTAAGAAATAAAATTTTTTTGATCAAAAGTAAAATATCCTCGAAATCATTGAAGAAGAAGTACCTTATCAGACGAAAATATGCCTTATCTAATAAGAGACATTAAAATTTTTTTAATTGCATAAATGGTCGGCAGTTTATTCAGAATTAATAGTTTTTTACATGGACAAAAAGTTCGTTTAATTTTTTCCCATTAAATACTAGAATAATAGAAAAGTACTTTGCGAAAACAATCGGAGGTAGGACGGAATCGTGTTGACCACCGATTAGTTTTTTGCTAATTACTCTTGCATCCTTCGACCGACTTCTTCGACTAAGAGCTCGATGGAAAGCTTATCTGTCCCTGTTTCAGATGGCAGTAACATATTTTACGAAAATTTGCAAGAAATAAAATTTTTTTGATCAAAACTAAAATATCCTCGAAATCATTGAAGAAGAAGTACCTTATCAGACGAAAATATACCTTATCTAATAAGACACATTTACATTTTTTTAAATGCATAAATGGTCGGCAGTTTATTCAGAATTAATAGTTTTTTACATGGACAAAAAATTCGTTTAATTTTTTCCCATTAAATACTAGAATTTTAGAAAAGTACTTTGCGAAAAGAATCGGCAGTAGCACGGAATCGTGTTCACCACCGATTAGTTTTTTGCTAATAACTCTTGCATCCTTCGACCGACTTATTCGACTAAGAGCTCGATGGAAAGCTTATCTGTTCCTCTTTCACATGGCATTAACAATTTTACGAAAAGTCGTAAGAATTTTTTCCCATTAAATACTTGAATTATAGAAAAGTACATTGCGAAAACAATCGGCGGTAGGACGGAAACGTGTTGACCACCGATTAGTTTTTTGCTAATAACTCTTGCATCCTTCGACCGACTTCTCCGACTAAGAGCTCGATGGAGAGCTTAAATGTTCCTCTTCCAGATGGCATTAACATATTTTTTGAAAAGTCGTAAGAAATAAAATTTTTTTGATCAAAACTATCAGACGAAAATATGCCTAATAAGAGACATTTAAATTTTTTTAATTGTATAAATGGGCGGCATTTTATTCAGAATTAATAGTTTTTTACATGGACAAAAAATTCGTTTAATTTTTTCCCATTAAATACTAGAATTATAGAAAAGTACTTTGCGAAAAGAATCGGCAGTAGCACGGAATCGTGTTCACCACCGATTTGTTTTTTGCTAATAACTCTTGCATCCTTCGACCGACTTATTCGACTAAGAGCTCGATGAAAAGCTTATCTGTTCCTCTTTCACATGGCATTAACAATTTTACGAAAAGTCGTAAGAAATAAAATTTTTTTGATCAAAACTAAAATATCCTCGAAATCATTGAAGAAGAAGTACCTTATCAAAAGAAAATATGCGTTATCTAATAAGAGACATTTAAATTTTTTTAATTGTATAAATGGGCGGCATTTTATTCAGAATTAATAGTTTTTTACATGGACAAAAAATTTGTTTAATTTTTTCCCATTAAATACTAGAATTATAGAAAAGTACTTTTCGAAAAGAATCGGCAGTAGGACGGAATCGTGTTGACCACCGATTAGTTTTTTGCTAATAACTCTTGCATCTTTCGACCGACTTCTTCGACTAAGAGCTCGATGGAAAGCTTATCTGTTCCTCTTTCAGATGGCATTGACATATTTTACGAAAAGTCGTAAGAAATAAAATTTTTTTGATTCAACCTAAAATATCCTCGAAATCATTGAAGAAGAAGTACCTTATCAGACGAAAATATGCCTTATCTAATAAGAGACATTTAAATTTTTTTAATTGTATAAATGGGCGGCATTTTACTCAGAATTAATAGTTTTTTACATGGAGAAAAAATTTCTTTAATTTTTTTCCATTAAATACTAGAATTATAGAAAAGTACTTTTCGAAAATAATCGGCAGTAGGACGGAATCGTGATGACCACCGATTAGTTTTTTGCTAATTACTCTTGCATCCTTCGCCCGACTTCTTCGACTAAGAGCTCGATGGAAAGCTTATCTGTTCCTCTTTCAGATGGCATTGACATATTTTACGAAAAGTCGTAAGAAATAAAATTTTTTTGATTCAACCTAAAATATCCTCGAAATCATTGAAGAAGAAGTACCTTATCAGACGAAAATATGCCTTATCTAATAAGAGACATTTAAATTTTTTTAATTGTATAAATGGGCGGCATTTTATTCAGAATTAATAGTTTTTTACATGGACAAAAAATTTGTTTAATTTTTTCCCATTAAATACTAGAATTATAGAAAAGTACTTTTCGAAAAGAATCGGCAGTAGGACGGAATCGTGTTGACCACCGATTAGTTTTTTGCTAATAACTCTTGCATCTTTCGACCGACTTCTTCGACTAAGAGCTCGATGGAAAGCTTATCTGTTCCTCTTTCAGATGGCATTGACATATTTTACGAAAAGTCATAAGAAATAAAATTTTTTTGATCAAACATAAAATATCCTCGAAATCATTGAAGAAGAAGTACCTTATCAGACGAAAATATGCCTTATCTAATAAGAGACATTTACATTTTTTTAATTGTATAAATGGGCGGCATTTTATTCAGAATTAATAGTTTTTTACATGGACAAAAAATTCGTTTAATTTTTTCCCATTAAATACTTTAATTATAGAAAAGTACATTGCGAAAACAATCGGCAGTAGGACGGAAACGTGTTGACCGCCGATTGGTTTTTTGCTAATAACTCTTGCATCCTTCGACCGACTTCTTCGACTAAAAGCTCGATGGAGATCTTAAATCTTCCTCTTCCAGATGGCATTAACATATTTTATGAAAAGTCGTAAGAAATAAAATTTTTTGATCAAAACTAAAATATCCTCGAAATCATTGAATAAGAAGTACCTTATCAGACGAAAATATGCCTTATCTAATAAGAGATATTTACATTTTTTTAATTGCATAAATGGTCGGCATTATATTCAAAATTAATAGTTTTATACATGGATAAAAAATTCGTTTAATTTTTTTTCATTAAATACTAGAATTATAGAGAAGTACTTTACGAAAAGAATCGGCAGTAGGACGGAAACGTGTTGACTACCGATTAGTTTTTTGCTAATAACTCTTGCATCCTTCGACCGACTTCTTCGACTAAGAGCTCAATGGAAAGCTTATCTGTTCTTCTTTCAGATGGCATTAACATATTTTACCAAAAGTCGTAAGAAATAAAATTTTTTTGATGAAAACTAAAATATCCTCGAAATCATTGAAGAACAAGTACCTTATCAGACGAAAATATGCCTTATCTAATAAGAGATATTTAAATTTTTTTAATTGCATAAATGGGCGGTATTTTATTCAAAATTAATAGTTTTATACATGGATAAAAAATTCGTTTAATTTTTTTTCATTAAATACTAGAATTATAGAGAAGTACTTTACGAAAAGAATCGGCAGTAGGACGGAAACGTGTTGACCACCGATTAGTTTTTTGCTAATAACTCTTGCATCCTTCGACCGACGTCGTCGACTAAGAGCTTGATGGAAAGCTTATCTGTTCCTCTTTCAGATGGCATTAACATATTTAACGAAAAGTCGTAAGAAATAAAATTTTTTTGATCAAAAGTAAAATATCCTCGAAATCATTGAAGAAGAAGTACCTTATCAGACGAAAATATGCCTTATCTAATAAGAGACATTAAAATTTTTTTAATTGCATAAATGGTCGGCAGTTTATTCAGAATTAATAGTTTTTTACATGGACAAAAAGTTCGTTTAATTTTTTCCCATTAAATACTAGAATAATAGAAAAGTACTTTGCGAAAACAATCGGAGGTAGGACGGAATCGTGTTGACCACCGATTAGTTTTTTGCTAATTACTCTTGCATCCTTCGACCGACTTCTTCGACTAAGAGCTCGATGGAAAGCTTATCTGTCCCTGTTTCAGATGGCAGTAACATATTTTACGAAAATTTGCAAGAAATAAAATTTTTTTGATCAAAACTAAAATACCCTCGAAATCATTGAAGAAGAAGTACCTTATCAGACGAAAATATGCCTTATCTAATAAGACACATTTACATTTTTTTAAATGCATAAATGGTCGGCAGTTTATTCAGAATTAGTAGTTTTTTACATGGAAAAAAATTTCGTTTAACTTTTTCCCATTAAATACTAGAATTATAGAAAAGTACTTTGCGAAAACAATCGGAGGTATGACGGAATCGTGTTGACCACCGATAAGTTTTTTGCTAATAACTCTTGCATCCTTCGACCGACTTCTTCGACTACGAGCTCAATGGAAAGCTTATCTGTTCCTCTTTCAGATGGCATTAACATATTTTACGAAACTTCATAAGAAATAAAATTTTTTTGATCAAAACTAAAATATCCTCGAAATCATCGAAGAAGAAGTACCTTATCAGACGAAAATATGCCTTATATAATAAGACATTTAAATTTTCTTAGTTGCATAAATGGGCGGCATTTTATTCAGAATTAATAGTTTTTTACATGGACAAAAAATTCGTATAATTTTTTCCCATTAAATACTGAAATTATAGAAAAGTACTTTTCGAAAAGAATCGGCAGTAGGACGGAATCGTGTTGACCACCGATTAGTTTTTTGCTAATAACTCTTGCATCCTTCGACCGACTTCTTCGACTAAGAGCTCGATGGAAAGCTTATCTGTTCCTCTTCCAGATGGCATTACCATATTTTATAAAAAGTCGTAAGAAATAAAATTTTTTTCATGAAAACTAAAATATCCTCGAAATCATTAAAGAAGAAGTACCTTATCAGACGAAAATATGCCTTATCTAATAAGAGACATTTAAATTTTTTTAGTTGCATAAATGAGCGGCATTTTATTCAGAATTTTTAGTTTTTTACATGGACAAAAAATTCGTATAATTTTTTCCCATTAAATACTAAAATTATAGAAAAGTACTTTTCGAAAACAATCGGCAGTAGGACGAAATCGTGATGACCACCGATTAGTTTTTTACTAATAACTCTTGCATCCTTCGACCGACTTCTTCGACTAAGAGCTCGATGGAAAGCTTATATGTTCCTCTTTCAGATGGCACTAACATATTTTACGAAAAGTCATACGAAATAAAATTTTTTTGATCAAACCTAAAATATCCTCGAAATCATTAAAGAAGAAGTACCTTATCAGACGAAAATATGCCTTATCTAATAAGAGACATTTAAATTTTTTTAACTGTATAAATGGGCGGCATTTTACTCAGAATTAATAGTTTTTTACATGGACAAAAAATTCGTTTAATTTTTTTCCATTAAATACTAGAATTATAAAAAAGTACTTTTCGAAAATAATCGGCAGTAGGACGGAATCGTGTTGACCACCGATTAGTTTTTTGCTAATAACTCTTGCATCCTTCGACCGACTTATTCGACTAAGAGCTCGATGGAAAGCTTAACTGTTCCTCTTTCAGATGGCACTAACATATTTTACGAAAAGTACTACGAAATAAAATTTTTTTGATCAAACCTAAAATATCCTCGAAATCATTAAAGAAGAAGTACCTTATCAGACGAAAATATGCCTTATCTAATAAGAGACATTTAAATTTTTTTAGTTGCATAAATGGGCGGCATTTTATTCAGAATTAATAGTTTTTTACATGGACAAAAAATTCGTATAATTTTTTCCCATTAAATACTAGAATTATAGAAAAGTACTTTTCGAAAACAATCGGCAGTAGGACGGAATCGTGTTGACCACCGATTAGTTTTTTGCTAATAACTCTTGCATCCTTCGACCGACTTATTCGACTAAGAGCTCGATGGAAAGCTTAACTGTACCTCTTTCAGATGGCACTAACATATTTTACGAAAAGTCATACGAAATAAAATTTTTTTGATCAAACCTAAAATATCCTCGAAATCATTAAAGAAGAAGTACCTTATCAGACGAAAATATGCCTTATCTAATAAGAGACATTTAAATTTTTTTAGTTGCATAAATGGGCGGCATTTTATTCAGAATTAATAGTTTTTTACATGGACAAAAAATTCGTATAATTTTTTCCCATTAAATACTAGAATTATAGAAAAGTACTTTTCGAAAACAATCGGCAGTAGGACGGAATCGTGTTGACCACCGATTAGTTTTTTGCTAATAACTCTTGCATCCTTCGACCGACTTATTCGACTAAGAGCTCGATGGAAAGCTTAACTGTTCCTCTTTCAGATGACATTAACATAATTTACGAAAAGTCGTAAGAAATAAGTTTTTTTTAATCAAAATTAAAATATCCTCGAAATTATTAAAGAAGAAGTACCTTCTCAGACGAAAATATGCCTTATCTAATAAGAGACATTAAAATTTTTTTAATTGCATAAATGGGCGGCATTTTATTCAGAATTAATAGTTTTTTACATGGACAAAAAATTCGTTTAATTATTTCCCATTAAATACTTGAATTATAGAAAAGTACATTGCGAAAACAATCGGCGGCAGGACGGAAACGTGTTGACCACCGATTATTTTTTTGCTAATAACTCTTGCATCCTTCGACCGACTTCTTCGACTAAGAGCTCGATGGAGAGCTTAAATGTTCCTCTTCCAGATGACATTAACATATTTTACGAAAAGTCGTAAGAAATAAGTTTTTTTTAATCAAAATTAAAATATCCTCGAAATCATTGAAGAAGAAGGACCTTATCAGACGATAATATGCCTTATCTAATAAGAGACTTTTATTTTTTTTAATTGTATAAATGGGCGGCATTTTACTCAGAATTAATAGTTTTTTACATGGACAAAAAATTCGTTTAATTTTTTTCCATTAAATACTAGAATTATCGAAAAGTAGTTTTCGAAAATAATCGGCAGTAGGACGAAATCGTGATGACCACCGATTAGTTTTTTGCTAATAACTCTTGCATCCTTCGACCGACTTCTTCGACTAAGAGCTCGATGGAAAGCTTATATGTTCCTCTTTCAGATGGCACTAACATATTTTACGAAAAGTCATACGAAATAAAATTTTTTTGATCAAACCTAAAATATCCTCGAAATCATTAAAGAAGAAGTACCTTATCAGACGAAAATATGCCTTATCTAATAAGAGACATTTAAATTTTTTTAACGGTATAAATGGGCGGCATTTTACTCAGAATTAATAGTTTTTTACATGGACAAAAAATTCGTTTAATTTTTTCCCATTAAATACTAGAATTATAGAAAAGTACTTTTCGAAAACAATCGGCAGTAGGACGGAATCGTGTTGACCACCGATTAGTTTTTTGCTAATAACTCTTGCATCCTTCGACCGACTTATTCGACTAAGAGCTCGATGGAAAGCTTAACTGTTCCTCTTTCAGATGACATTAACATAATTTACGAAAAGTCGTAAGAAATAAGTTTTTTTTAATCAAAATTAAAATATCCTCGAAATTATTAAAGAAGAAGTACCTTCTCAGACGAAAATATGCCTTATCTAATAAGAGACATTTAAATTTTTTTAATTGTATAAATGGGCGGCATTTTATTCAGAATTAATAGTTTTTTACATGGACAAAAAATTCGTTTAATTTTTTCCCATTAAATACTTGAATTATAGAAAAGTACATTGCGAAAACAATCGGCGGCAGGACGGAAACGTGTTGACCACCGATTAGTTTTTTGCTAATAACTCTTGCATCCTTCGACCGACTTCTTCGACTAAGAGCTCGATGGAGAGCTTAAATGTTCCTCTTCCAGATGGCATTAACATATTTTATGAAAAGTCGTAAGAAATAAATTTTTTTTGATCAAAACTAAAATATCCGCGAAATCATTGAAGAAGAAGTACCTTATCAGACGAAAATATGCCTTATCTAATAAGAGACATTTAAATTTTTTTAACTGTATAAATGGGCGGCATTTTATTCAGCATTAATAGTTTTTTACATGGACAAAAAATTTGTTTAATTTTTTCCCATTAAATACTAGAATTATAGAAAAGTACTTTTCGAAAAGAATCGGCAGTAGGACGGAATCGTGTTGACCACCGATTAGTTTTTTGCTAATAACTCTTGCATCTTTCGACCGACTTCTTCGACTAAGAGCTCGATGGAAAGCTTATCTGTTCCTCTTTCAGATGGCATTGACATATTTTACGAAAAGTCGTAAGAAATAAAATTTTTTTGATTCAACCTAAAATATCCTCGAAATCATTGAAGAAGAAGTACCTTATCAGACGAAAATATGCCTTATCTAATAAGAGACATTTAAATTTTTATACCCTGTACCTTATGGTACAAGGGTATATTAGTTTTGTGCACGTCAACAATGTATGTAACACCTTAAAGGAGACATCTCCGACTATACAAAGTGTATATATTCTTGATCAGTATCGAAAGAGAAGTCGATTTAGCCATGTCCGTCTGTCCGTCTGTCCGTCCGTCCGTCCGTCCGTCTGTCTGTATGAACGCGTCGATCTCGGAAACTATAATAGATAGGACCAAAAGCTCTTCGCAGTTCGATTTTGTGATTCATTACGCAGATCAAGTTTATTTTGGCTTCCCCCTTTTTGAGTTAGTTTAGGGGTGAGGGGCAAATAACTGAAGCTACCTCGGGTAAAATAGTACAAAAGTCGTATTTTCTGCGTTGTCTTTTGTGATAGGAACACCAAATTTGGTGTGTATATAGCTGACTAAAACCATAAGAAAAAAAAAAAAAAAAAAAAAGGGCGTGACCACGCCCTTATATAGTAAAAATTTCAAACGCTCATATCTCAAGAACCATACAACCTACAAGAATGAAACTTTGCATGTATGCTTTTGGGGTGGAGTATAGTATGATTCAAATATAAAATGGGCGTAACCACGCCCACATATAGCCAAAATAGAAAACCGTTATATCTCTGTAACGAATTGGTCTTGAATAGCAAAAATTAGCATGTATGATATTGAATGGAAAGGAAATCTGTTTCAATTAAAAAGTGGGCGGGGCAACGCCCTACAACAGACGTTACTAATTGAAGGTACAGGGTATGTCGAAGTCGAGTACTGTCGACTCCAATCCTTACTGGTTTTAATTGTATAAATGGGCGGCATTTTACTCAGAATTAATAGTTTTTTACATGGAGAAAAAATTTCTTTAATTTTTTTCCATTAAATACTAGAATTATAGAAAAGTACTTTTCGAAAAAAATCGGCAGTAGGACGGAATCGTGATGACCACCGATTAGTTTTTTGCTAATAACTCTTGCATCCTTCGCCCGACTTCTTCGACTAAGAGCTCGATGAAAAGCTTATCTGTTCCTCTTTCAGATGGCACTAACATATTTTACGAAAAGTCATAAGAAATAAAATTTTTTTGATCAAACATAAAATATCCTCGAAATCATTGAAGAAGAAGTACCTTATCAGACGAAAATATGCCTTATCTAATAAGAGACATTTACATTTTTTTAATTGTATAAATGGGCGGCATTTTATTCAGAATTAATAGTTTTTTACATGGACAAAAAATTCGTTTAATTTATTCCCATTAAATACTTGAATTATAGAAAAGTACATTGCGAAAACAATCGGCAGTAGGACGGAAACGTGTTGACCGCCGATTGGTTTTTTGCTAATAACTCTTGCATCCTTCGACCGACTTCCTCGACTAAGAGCTCGATGGAGAGCTTAAATCTTCCTCTTCCAGATGGCATTAACATATTTTATGAAAAGTCGTAAGAAATAAAATTTTTTTGATCAAAACTAAAATACCCTCGAAATCATTGAATAAGAAGTACCTTATCAGACAAAAATATGCCTTATCTAAAAGAGATATTTACATTTTTTTAATTGCATAAATGGTCGGCATTTTATTCAAAATTAATAGTTTTATACATGGATAAAAAATTCGTTTAATTTTTTTTCATTAAATACTAGAATTATAGAGAAGTACTTTACGAAAAGAATCGGCAGTAGGACGGAAACGTGTTGACTACCGATTAGTTTTTTGCTAATAACTCTTGCATCCTTCGACCGACTTCTTCGACTAAGAGCTCAATGGAAAGCTTATCTGTTCTTCTTTCAGATGGCATTAACATATTTTACCAAAAGTCGTAAGAAATAAAATTTTTTTGATGAAAACTAAAATATCCTCGAAATCATTGAAGAACAAGTACCTTATCAGACGAAAATATGCCTTATCTAATAAGAGATATTTAAATTTTTTTAATTGCATAAATGGGCGGTATTTTATTCAAAATTAATAGTTTTATACATGGTTAAAAAAATTCGTTTAATTTTTTTTCATTAAATACTAGAATTATAGAAAAGTACTTTTCGAAAAGAATCGGCAGGAGGTCGGAATAGTGTTGACCACCGATTAGTTTTTTGCTAATAACTCTT
Source organism: Phortica okadai (assembly GCA_034638295.1). Classification (NCBI taxonomy): domain Eukaryota; kingdom Metazoa; phylum Arthropoda; class Insecta; order Diptera; family Drosophilidae; genus Phortica; species Phortica okadai. Next base: position 22,848,058 of record CM067851.1, on the reverse strand, counting down.
GCATCCTTCGACCGACGTCGTCGACTAAGAGCTTGATGGAAAGCTTATCTGTTCCTCTTTCAGATGGCATTAACATATTTAACGAAAAGTCGTAAGAAATAAAATTTTTTTGATCAAAAGTAAAATATCCTCGAAATCATTGAAGAAGAAGTACCTTATCAGACGAAAATATGCCTTATCTAATAAGAGACATTAAAAATTTTTTAATTGCATAAATGGTCGGCAGTTTATTCAGAATTAATAGTTTTTTACATGGACAAAAAATTCGTTTAATTTTTTCCCATTAAATACTAGAATAATAGAAAAGTACTTTGCGAAAACAATTGGAGGTAGGACGGAATCGTGTTGACCACCGATTAGTTTTTTGCTAATTACTCTTGCATCCTTCGACCGACTTCTTCGACTAAGAGCTCGATGGAAAGCTTATCTGTCCCTGTTTCAGATGGCAGTAACATATTTTACGAAAATTTGCAAGAAATAAAATTTTTTTGATCAAAACTAAAATATCCTCGAAATCATTGAAGAAGAAGTACCTTATCAGACGAAAATATGCCTTATCTAATAAGACACATTTACATTTTTTTTTAAATGCATAAATGGTCGGCAGTTTATTCAGAATTAATAGTTTTTTACATGGAAAAAAATTTCGTTTAATTTTTTCCCATTAAATACTAGAATTATAGAAAAGTACTTTGCGAAAACAATCGGAGGTATGACGGAATCGTGTTGACCACCGATTAGTTTTTTGCTAATAACTCTTGCATCCTTCGACCGACTTCTTCGACTACGAGCTCAATGGAAAGCTTATCTGTTCCTCTTTCAGATGGCATTAACATATTTTACGAAACTTCATAAGAAATAAAATTTTTTTGATCAAACCTAAAATATCCTCGAAATCATTAAAGAAGAAGTACCTTATCAGACGAAAATATGCCTTATCTAATAAGAGACATTTAAATTTTTCTAGTTGCATAAATGAGCGGCATTTTATTCAGAATTTTTAGTTTTTTACATGGACAAAAAATTCGTTTAATTTTTTTCCATTAAATACTAGAATTATAAAAAAGTACTTTTCGAAAATAATCGGCAGTAGGACGGAATCGTGTTGACCACCGATTAGTTTTTTGCTAATAACTCTTGCATCCTTCGACCGACTTATTCGACTAAGAGCTCGATGGAAAGCTTAACTGTTCCTCTTTCAGATGACATTAACATATTTTACGAAAAGTCGTAAGAAATAAGTTTTTTTTAATCAAAATTAAAATATCCTCGAAATCATTGAAGAAGAAGGACCTTATCAGACGAAAATATGCCTTATCTAATAAGAGACATTTAATTTTTTTAATTGTATAAATGGGCGGCATTTTACTCAGAATTAATAGTTTTTTACATGGACAAAAAATTCGTTTAATTTTTTTCCATTAAATACTAGAATTATCGAAAAGTACTTTTCGAAAATAATCGGCAGTAGGACGAAATCGTGATGACCACCGATTAGTTTTTTGCTAATAACTCTTGCATCCTTCGACCGACTTCTTCGACTAAGAGCTCGATGGAAAGCTTATATGTTCCTCTTTCAGATGGCACTAACATATTTTACGAAAAGTCATACGAAATAAAATTTTTTTGATCAAACCTAAAATATCCTCGAAATCATTAAAGAAGAAGTACCTTATCAGACGAAAATATGCCTTATCTAATAAGAGACATTTAAATTTTTTTAATTGTATAAATGGGCGGCATTTTATTCAGAATTAATAGTTTTTTACATGGACAAAAAATTCGTATAATTTTTTCCCATTAAATACTAGAATTATAGAAAAGTACTTTTCGAAAACAATCGGCAGTAGGACGGAATCGTGTTGACCACCGATTAGTTTTTTGCTAATAACTCTTGCATCCTTCGACCGACTTATTCGACTAAGAGCTCGATGGAAAGCTTAACTGTTCCTCTTTCAGATGACATTAACATAATTTACGAAAAGTCGTAAGAAATAAGTTTTTTTTAATCAAAATTAAAATATCCTCGAAATTATTAAAGAAGAAGTACCTTCTCAGACGAAAATATGCCTTATCTAATAAGAGACATTAAAATTTTTTTAATTGCATAAATGGGCGGCATTTTATTCAGAATTAATAGTTTTTTACATGGACAAAAAATTCGTTTAATTTTTTCCCATTAAATACTAGAATTATAGAAAAGTACTTTTCGAAAACAATCGGCAGTAGGACGGAATCGTGTTGACCACCGATTAGTTTTTTGCTAATAACTCTTGCATCCTTCGACCGACTTATTCGACTAAGAGCTCGATGAAAAGCTTATCTGTTCCTCTTTCACATGGCATTAACAATTTTACGAAAAGTCGTAAGAAATAAAATTTTTTTGATCAAAACTAAAATATCCTCGAAATCATTGAAGAAGAAGTACCTTATCAGACGAAAATATGCGTTATCTAATAAGAGACATTTAAATTTTTTTAATTGTATAAATGGGCGGCATTTTATTCAGAATTAATAGTTTTTTACATGGACAAAAAATTTGTTTAATTTTTTTCCCATTAAATACTAGAATTATAGAAAAGTACTTTTCGAAAAGAATCGGCAGTAGGACGGAATCGTGTTGACCACCGATTAGTTTTTTGCTAATAACTCTTGCATCTTTCGACCGACTTCTTCGACTAAGAGCTCGATGGAAAGCTTATCTGTTCCTCTTTCAGATGGCATTGACATATTTTACGAAAAGTCGTAAGAAATAAAATTTTTTTGATTCAACCTAAAATATCCTCGAAATCATTGAAGAAGAAGTACCTTATCAGACGAAAATATGCCTTATCTAATAAGAGATTTTTAAATTTTTTTAATTGTATAAATGGGCGGCATTTTACTCAGAATTAATAGTTTTTTACATGGAGAAAAAATTTCTTTAATTTTTTTCCATTAAATACTAGAATTATAGAAAAGTACTTTTCGAAAATAATCGGCAGTAGGACGGAATCGTGATGACCACCGATTAGTTTTTTGCTAATAACTCTTGCATCCTTCGCCCGACTTCTTCGACTAAGAGCTCGATGGAAAGCTTATCTGTTCCTCTTTCAGATGGCACTAACATATTTTACGAAAAGTCATAAGAAATAAAATTTTTTTGATCAAACATAAAATATCCTCGAAATCATTGAAGAAGAAGTACCTTATCAGACGAAAATATGCCTTATCTAATAAGAGACATTTACATTTTTATACTTTTCACTTTTGTGAAATAGTATATTAACTTTGTCACGGAGTTTGTAACAGATCGAAATATTAATTTCCGACTATATAAAGTATACAGTGGACCAAAAAAGTTTAAGTACACCACAGTTGTGTAACTTGATGCAGTCATAATGCTAGTGAATAAAACAGATACAATTTTTTAATAATTTCCATTTGGTAGGTTATATATTTAACAACATAAAAGTCTTTTTGTTTCTTTGTTTTATAAAATAACAAAAATTTAAAAAAAAAAAAAAAAACATTAAAAATACTTAAAATTTTACATCAAAAAAGTTTAAGTACACTTAGAAAAAATTAACTTCTAGCACGTTAATATTTATTGGCAGCAATAACTGCTAGTAGACGTCGGTGCATACTATGTACCAACACTTTGGTGTCTTTTTTTTCAATTTTTTCCCACTCAGACTGCAAAATTGTCTTAAGTGACTCCTTCGACGATATTTGGTGTCTTCGGATCCTTTTATCCAACAAATTCCAAACGTGCTCAATAGGATTGAGATCTGGAGACTGTGGAGGTGTATGCAATTGCTTGCAGTTGCTTTGCAGCCACTCCTTGACCAAATAGGAGGTGTGTTTTGGGTCGTTGTCCTGTTGAAAAAGAAATGTAGTCTCATTCAACTGGAGCTGGGTCGCGCTGTCCTTTAGGTTATCCTTTAAAATTTGTAGGTATAAATGCTTGTCCATTCTAGTATTTATAAACACAAGTTTCCCAACCCCAGCTGTCGCAATACACCCCCAGACCATAACGTTGCCGCCGCCATGCTTAACGGTTGGAGTTAAATTTTTAAGCTCCAACGCTGTATTGGGTTTCCTCCATACTTTTTGGGAGCCATCTGAACCAAAAATGTTAAATTTTGATTCATCACTCCAGATAACGTTGTCCCAAAATGATTCCGGCTCGTTTACATATTTCTTGGCGAAATCCATCCTCTTCTTTCGGTTCACTAAGGAAATCAAAGGCTTTCTACGAGGTGTTCGTGCGTTGTACCCCTCCTTGTGGAGCACATTTCGTACAGTTTGAGGGTGAACTGTTTTGCCTGAGCTTCGAAATATTTCCTCCTGTATTTTAGGAGCTGAATTTTTTGGATTGGCCTTTATTAATCTTACGATTTGGCGCTCTTCCCTAACGGTCAATTTTCTTGGACGACCTGATCTTGGCTTTACTTGGAGGGTTCCAGAGTTCCCGTAGGAATTAATAATAGTTTGCACGCTGGATGGAGGCCTTTGAACTATCCTACCAATAGCACGAGCTCCTTTTCCTTCCAAATAATGATTTAAAATTATTTTTCGCGTTTCAAGTGGAATTTCGCTTCCTCGACCCATTTTGACTTCTCACTCCAGCAAAATCAAATGAAATGAACTTAAAATGCATAAAAACGCAAGTATTAGAAGTAGACTAAAGAAAGAATTCGCGATCACCGTTAGAATTGGAAGCGAAATTCCAAGGAAAGAGTGAGATGATGACTGTACGTAAACTTTTTTGGCGGTGTTTCCAATCATTGTTTTTGTTTTCTGTGAATATAATGTTCACGAAAGAGTGGCGTAGTTAACTTTGGTATATTGGAAATCCTAAAGGTTAAGTTATTGAAATTAAATAAAAAAAATTAAAATTCTGATAAGTTTTAAAACATATTTTTAACAAAAAACACTGAACTGTGAAGTGTACTTAAACTTTTTTGGTCCACTGTATATATTCTTGTTCAGGACGACAAGACGAGTTTATTTAGCCATGTCCGTCTGTCCGTCTGTCCGTCTGTCTGTCGGTCTGTCTGTCTGTCTGTCTGTATGTATGCAAACTAGTCCCTCAGTTTTGAAGCTATCGAGCTGAAACTTTGCACAGAGTCTTAGAATTTATTACGATGAATCATTCGTCGGAACCAGCATGATCGGATTATTGGAACAGGTAGCTCCCATACGAAAAGAAGAAGAAAAGTGAACAAAACTTGAATCGTTGTATGGAAAACTTTTTTGTTTTGTACAATAGAGTGCTGAAATTTTAAACATAGTTGTTTTACATGGTCCGACTACATGCCTGAAAGTTTCATTGAGATTGGACATCTGGAACTGGTAGCTCCCATACAAAATGAAGAAGAGGAAGAGAAGGAATATTCCCGTCGTTGTATGGAAAACTTTTTTGTTTCTTAACCAATTGACTTGAAACTTTGCAGTTATGCTCTTAGGGAGGAATGAAAACTATTTTGATCAAAAGTGGGCGTGGCCACGCCCACTTATAGCTTAACTTGACCCTTTGTATGGAAAACTTTTTTGTTTTTCAACCAATTGACTTGAAACCTTACAGTTATGTTCTTAGGGAGGAATGAAAACTATTTTAACCAAAAGTGGGCGTAGCCACGCCTACTTATAGCGAAAATTGACCCGTTGTATGGAAAACTTTTTTGTTTTTTAACCAATTGACTTGAAACTTTGCAGTTATGCTCTTAGGGAGGAATGAAAACTATTTTGACCAAAAGTGGGCGTAGCCAGGCGTAGCCACGCCCACTTATAGCGAAAATTGACCCGTTGTATGGAAAACTTTTTTGTTTCTTAACCAATTGACTTGAAACTTTGCAGTTATGTTCTTAGGGAGGAATGAAAACTATTTTGACGAAAAGTGGGCGTAGCCACGCCCTTTTATAGCGAAAATTGACCCTTTGTATGGAAAACTTTTTTGTTTTTTAACCAATTGACTTGAAACTTTGCAGTTATGTTCTTAGGGAGGAATGAAAACTATTTTGATCAAAAGTGGGCATGGCCACGCCCACTTATAGCTTAACTTGACCCTTTGTATGGAAAACTTTTTGGTTTTTTAATCAATTGACTTGAAACTTTACAGTTATGTTCCTAGAGAGGAATGAAAACTATTTTGACCAAAAGTGGGCGTAGCCACGCCTACTTATAGCAAAAATTGACCCGTTGTATGGAAAACTTTTTTGTTTTTTAACCAATTGACTTGAAACTTTGCAGTTATGCTCTTAGGGAGGAATGAAAACTATTTTGATCAAAAGTGGGCATGGCCACGCCCACTTATAGCTTAACTTGACCCTTTGTATGGAAAACTTTTTTGTTTTTTAACCAATTGACTTGAAACTTTACAGTTATGTTCTTAGGGAGGAATGAAAACTATTTTGACCAAATTTGGGCATGGCTACGCCCACTTATCGCAAAACTTGAACCGTTGTATGGAAAAATTTTTTGTTTTTTAACGAATTGACTTGCAACATTACAGTTATGTTGTTAGGGAGGCATGAAAACTATTCATTTAGTTTTTTTTATAGTGACACAAAGTGAAAAGTATTATAGCTTCAGCCTTGCTGAAGATAGCGTCCTTACTGGTTTTAATTGTATAAATGGGCGGCATTTTATTCAGAATTAATAGTTATTTACATGGACAAAAAATTCGTTTAATTTTTTCCCATTAAATACTTGAATTATAGAAAAGTACATTGCGAAAACAATCGGCAGTAGGACGGAAACGTGTTGACCGCCGATTGGTTTTTTGCTAATAACTCTTGCATCCTTCGACCGACTTCTTCGACTAAGAGCTCGATGGTGAGCTTAAATCTTCCTCTTCCAGATGGCATTAACATATTTTATGAAAAGTCGTAAGAAATAAAATTTTTTTGATCAAAACTAAAATATCCTCGAAATCATTGAATAAGAAGTACCTTATCAGACGAAAATATGCCTTATCTAATAAGAGACATTTAAATTTTTCTAACTGTATAAATAGGCGGCATTTTACTCAGAATTAATAGTTTTTTACATGGACAAAAAATTCGTTTAATTTTTTTCCATTAAATACTAGAATTATAAAAAAGTACTTTTCGAAAATAATCGGCAGTAGGACGGAATCGTGTTGACCACCGATTAGTTTTTTGCTAATAACTCTTGCATCCTTCGACCGACTTATTCGACTAAGAGCTCGATGGAAAGCTTAACTGTTCCTCTTTCAGATGACATTAACATATTTTACGAAAAGTCGTAAGAAATAAGTTTTTTTTAATCAAAATTAAAATATCCTCGAAATCATTGAAGAAGAAGGACCTTATCAGACGAAAATATGCCTTATCTAATAAGAGACATTTAATTTTTTTAATTGTATAAATGGGCGGCATTTAACTCAGAATTAATAGTTTTTTACATGGACAAAAAATTCGTTTAATTTTTTATTTTTAATATTTTACGAAAATTTGCAAGAAATAAAATTTTTTTGATCAAAACTAAAATATCCTCGAAATCATTGAAGAAGAAGTACCTTATCAGACGAAAATATGCCTTATCTAATAAGACACATTTACATTTTTTTAAATGCATAAATGGTCGGCAGTTTATACAGAATTAATAGTTTTTTACATGGAAAAAAATTTCGTTTAATTTTTTCCCATTAAATACTAGAATTATAGAAAAGTACTTTGCGAAAACAATCGGAGGTATGACGGAATCGTGTTGACCACCGATTAGTTTTTTGCTAATAACTCTTGCATCCTTCGACCGACTTCTTCGACTAAGAGCTCGATGGAGAGCTTAAATCTTCCTCTTCCAGATGGCATTAACATATTTTATGAAAAGTCGTAAGAAATAAAATGTTTTTGATCAAAACTAAAATATCCTCGAAATCATTGAATAAGAAGTACCTTATCAGACGAAAATATGCCTTATCTAATAAGAGATATTTACATTTTTTTAATAGCATAAATGGTCGGCGTTTTATTCAAAATTAATAGTTTTATACATGGATAAAAAATTCGTTTAATTTTTTTTCATTAAATACTAGAATTATAGAGAAGTACTTTACGAAAAGAATCGGCAGTAGGACGGAAACGTGTTGACTACCGATTAGTTTTTTGCTAATAACTCTTGCATCCTTCGACCGACTTCTTCGACTAAGAGCTCAATGGAAAGCTTATCTGTTCTTCTTTCAGATGGCATTAACATATTTTACCGAAAGTCGTAAGAAATAAAATTTTTTTGATGAAAACTAAAATATCCTCGAAATCATTGAAGAACAAGTACCTTATCAGACGAAAATATGCCTTATCTAATAAGAGATATTTAAATTTTTTTAATTGCATAAATGGGCGGTATTTTATTCAAAATTAATAGTTTTATACATGGATAAAAAAATTCGTTTAATTTTTTTTCATTAAATACTAGAATTATAGAAAAGTACTTTTCGAAAAGAATCGGCAGGAGGTCGGAATAGTGTTGACCACCGATTAGTTTTTTGCTAATTACTCTTGCATCCTTCGACCGACTTCTTCGACTAAGAGCTCGATGGAAAGCTTATCTGTCCCTGTTTCAGATGGCAGTAACATATTTTACGAAAATTTGCAAGAAATAAAATTTTTTTGATCAAAACTAAAATATCCTCGAAATCCTTGAAGAAGAAGTACCTTATCAGACGAAAATATGCCTTATCTAATAAGACACATTTACATTTTTTTAAATGCATAAATGGTCGGCAGTTTATACAGAATTAATAGTTTTTTACATGGAAAAAAATTTCGTTTAATTTTTTCCCATTAAATACTAGAATTATAGAAAAGTACTTTGCGAAAACAATCGGAGGTATGACGGAATCGTGTTGACCACCGATTAGTTTTTTGCTTATAACTCTTGCATCCTTCGACCGACTTCTTCGACTAAGAGCTCGATGGAAAGCTTATCTGTTCCTCTTTCAGATGGCATTAACATATTTTACGAAACTTCATAAGAAATAAAATTTTTTTGATCAAAACTAAAATATCCTCGAAATCATCGAAGAAGAAGTACCTTATCAGACGAAAATATGCCTTATCTAATAAGACACATTTAAATTTTCTTAGTTGCATAAATGGGCGGCATTTTATTCAGAATTAATAGTTTTTTACATGGACAAAAAATTCGTATAATTTTTTCCCATTAAACACTGAAATTATAGAAAAGTACTTTTCGAAAAGAATCGGCAGTAGGACGGAATCGTGTTGACCACCGATTAGTTTTTTGCTAATAACTCTTGCATCCTTCGACAGACTTCTTCGACTAAGAGCTCAATGGAAAGCTTATCTGTTCCTCTTCCAGATGGCATTAACATATTTTATAAAAAGTCGTAAGAAATAAAATTTTTTTCATGAAAACTAAAATATCCTCGAAATCATTGAAGAAGAAGTACCTTATCAGACGAAAATATGCCTTATCTAATAAGAGATTTTTAAAATTTTTTAATTGAATAAATGGACGGCATTTTATTCAGAATCAATAGTTTTTTGCAGGGACAAAAAATTCGTTTAATTTTTTCCCACTAAATACTAGAATTATAGAAAAGAACCTTGCGAAAAGAATTGGCAGTAGCACGGAATCGTGTTGACCACCGATTAGTTTTTTGCTAATAACTCTTGCATCCTTCGACCGACTTATTCGACTAAGAGCTCGATGAAAAGCTTATCTGTTCCTCTTCCATATGGCATTAACATATTTTACGAAAAGTCGTAAGAAATAAAATTTTTTTCATCAAAACTAAAATATCCTCGAAATCATTGAATAAGAAGTACCTTATCAGACGAAAATATGCCTTATCTAATAAGAGATTTTTAAATTTTTTTAATTGCATAAATGGGCGGCATTTTTTTCAAAATTAATAGTTTTTTACATGGACATAAAATTCGTATAATTTTTTCCCATTCAATACTAGAATTATAGAAAAGTACTTTTCGAAAAGAATCGGCAGTAGGACGGAGTCGTGTTGACCACCGATTAGTTTTTGCTAAGTAGGACGGAAACCGATTAGTTTTTTGTTAATAACTCTTGCATCCTTCGATTGACTTCTTCGACTAAGAGCTCGATGGAAAGCTTATCTGTTCCTCTTCCAGATGGCATTAACTTTTTTTATAAAAAGTCGTAAGAAATAAAATTTTTTTCATGAAAACTAAAATATCCTCGAAATCATTGAAGAAGAAGTACCTTATCAGATGAAAATATGCCTTTCAATTTTTTTAATTGCATAAATGGGCGGCATTTTATTCAGAATTAATAGTTTTTTACATGGACAAAAAATTTGTTTAATTTTTTCCCATTAAATACTAGAATTATAGAAAAGTACTTTTCGAAAATAATAGGCAGTAGGACGGAATCGTGTTTTTTTTTTTTTTTTTTTTTTTAACTACAGGCGCAAGACGTTGTTGTAGCGCACTACCCTCAAGTGGACTTGCGTCACCAGGTCAGCCTGTTCCGCGACTACAGACAAAGTCAACAGTCGCTTTACTACTTACTCTACACACAATAAGAATACTAATAAACTAATTTTTAAACAAGTTCTTTAATACTACTAAGTTACGCAATTAGTTATGCTATGTAGTTTTAATAAACAAAATTTTACTTATTTAAATATGTTAGAATACTGCGTTTTTTAAGGTTATTAGAGGAGCAGTCCTCCATTAAACTAAAATATTTGTTATAATACCTACATAAAACACGAAACGAGTCATGATCTAAATATGTCGATCTGCAGGTACTGAGACAGATCGGACTAAAATTTCTGGTTACTCTAGGGGGGACATTGAACTCTATATACGCCAACAATGTAGGAGAGAATATCATGCCATTTATTAGGTTATGCAAAAACAAAGTACCAAGCATAGTTCTACGACTAGATAATGATGGCAAATTAATAAGCTTCAACCGACTACTATAGGGAGGAAGGTGAACACAGGGGTCCCAGTGTAGATTCCTAAGAGCAAACAGAAGGAACTGTTTCTGAACAGACTCAATTTGGTTCTTATACTTTTCACACTGAGGATCCCAAACGCACGATGCATATTCCAAGATGGGCCGTACTAAAGAAGTGTAAAGCAATTTAGTTGTGTACGGGTCATTAAATTCCTTGGACCATCTTTTGATGAAACCCAGTACGCCTGTAGCCTTATTAACAGACAGCGAAATATGTGAAGCGAAATGAAGTTTTGGATCCATCAAAACACCAAGGTCATTAAACTGAGAGATACGCTCCAGGTACAGATTATTTAACTTGTACGTGCAAACAATTAGTTTTTTTCTATAAAAAGACATTAACTTGCATTTCTCACTGTTTAACAATAAATTGTTTAAAGCACACCATTGTGAGAGAGAGTCAAGATCAGACTGGAGCAGATTCTGCTGATCTATAGAATTAACGGATAGACATAATTTCACGTCATCAGCATACATTAAAACATGACAGTGTTTGATCACAGTAGGCAAGTCATTTATAAATATATTAAACAATAAGGGGCCAAGGTGACTACCTTGAGGAACCCCTGAAGTAACAAAAATTCGTCTCGAAACCGATGTTTTAAAAAGAACACATTGAGTTCGAGATTCAAGATAGGACGACAGCCAATGGAATAATGATGGTGGAAAACCATAAGTTTCGAGTTTTGCTAAAAGCAGAGAGTGACAAACACAATCAAATGCTTTACTGAAATCTGTGTAAACAACATCGGTTTGGAAGCCGGAGGAAAAATTTCGATTGATAATTGAAGTGAATTCCAATAAGTTAGTTACCGTCGAACGTTTCTTGAGAAAGCCATGCTGAGACACACAGTTTAGCAATGCCTCTGTAATTAGAAATGTCAACCTTACTGCTTTTTTTGTAAAGGGGTATAATGTAAGACTCTTTCCAAATGGTGGGCACAATAGAGTTTTTAAGCGACATGTTGAAAAGCGTACATAATAGATAAAACACCATTTCAGCGCAGTGCTTTAAAACGCAACTAGGAATATTATCTGGACCAGCAGTAAGAGATGACTTAATTATTTTCAAGTGTCTAAGAACTGTTTCATTTTCAATAACTGGCACATTGATATGAGTCCTATCATTGATGAAGTATGGATAAGTTACGTTTTGGTATGAATAGTTATTATAGGTGCTTTGGAAAAATTCAGCAAAGAGGTTGGATATCGTTGCATCATCATTTCCTTCCACACCATTGAATTTCATACATGACGGAAATGAGTTAGAGTTAGACTTGTATTTAATTATATTAAAAAAATTTTTAGGATCGCGTTATATATTGGATTTTAATTTAATTAGGTAAAAATCGTAATCTCGTTTATTACATAAAGTGGATTTATAACGAGCTTTTGCATAGTTTACATAATCAACAAGAGATCCGGTTCTCTTATATTTTTTAAATAATCTATTTTTTAAGTCCTTTAGACGAGATAATTCTTTTGAAAACCACGGCGGTTTATTTACGTGTGATATCATCTTAACTCTTGGTACGCACAATTTAAACAGTTTATACATAGTTGCGTTAAAAAACTTTACTGCCTGTTCAATGTTGGGCATGTTATGAATGTACGACCAATCAGTGTTAGAAAGCAAAAGACCAAGTCGTTCAAAATCGGTTTTTCTAAAACAAAAAACAAGATTACGTTTGGCATCTAAAGGATTTTGTCGAGGATTTGTTAGTGAGTTTAGTGTAATTGTAAGCTCCAACGTTGGATGGTAAGAGTCTTCAGGTTTTGATACTGGAGGGCATCTGCAAAGTGATCCGAAGTCAATGATGTTTATAAAAACAAGATCTAAAATTCGATCTTTAGAATTTTTTATGGTGTTTATTTGGTTAAATGATGATTCAAGCAAAGAATCAATAAAATCATTACTAGACAAAGGAGATACTATATTTGAATTGTCGGATGCAATCCAAGAAATGTGAGGGAGGTTGAAGTCTCCAAAGAAAAGCACTGTATCTGAATCCTTAACCAAGTCTAGTACAGATTGAATAGCCTTTATATGTGCAGAATAAACAGATGGTTCTGATTTTGGTGGAATGTAAGAGCACGTAATGAAAACGTGAGTCTTTGCAAGAGTTATTTTAACGCATATTAGCTCAATATCGTCAGTACCTATCACACAAATTTGTTCCGATGTGTGTTGAACAGCAACAGAGATCATAACTCCACCACCAATTTTGCCAAGACGATCTTTGCGAAAAGTAATAAAGCTGTCACAGAAAAGTTCCGAGTTTAAAACATCAGGGCGAAGCCATGTTTCAACAAAGACAATGATATCAGAAGATAATGAAAAACTTTTTAAATAAAGAGAAGTTAGTTTTGAGTTTAACCCTCTGGCATTTTGAAAGCTTAGTGTAAAAACTGAAGGGGTGTTACGGGGAGTAATCAGTTTTTTGACCCAGAAGGCTTGACCGTATTTCCCGTATTAGTACGGTCTTTAAATTTGAACTCATGCACAACGCAACCATCAGGCCAGAAATTTGAGTCAACTAAAGCGTTAAAGAAAGATTCTGGCACTGAGATTTTGAAGGATGAAATAGATCGCGCTGAGTTAAATTTAAATTTAGAAATTGTTAAATTTGTGACAGATTTTATCTTGGAAGTGATAAAATGATTTATATCACTTTCAGAAGTGTCCGCAGCTAAGCGGGATAGAAAAATGAATTTCTTTTGTGGCGCAGGTGGCACAACAACAAGCTTTTTGGGCTGTTGATCCCCTTGAGGAATATGTACTTCAGAAGCGGTTTGAATAAGTTCGGGAGGAACGATATTGTTGGTTTTGGCAACTGAAGCATAAGAACTTTCTGATGCTGTGACAACAATAGGCGGAACAATAGGCGAAGGAAGCGGGAAAAAGAATTCCATTGTCTCATCCGGCAGACAAAGAGTTGTCGGAATGGGAATGTTTAGTGCCGGATGGGGCTTCTTTCGCTTAGGTGAAGGTTCAACGGACTTGAGGGTGGAGAGAGACTTATCAAACGACTTAAATTTTTCGTTAAGTCGTTCGAAATCACTCGAAATATCTTTGTATGCATTATGCATAAGATTGACCCACCTGCGTAACTCAATCTCTGACGAGCGACATTTTGCACAGCACCAGTGAAGTCCGATGTTTTTCTCCAAAATGTCAGCAATGCGGCCGTTTAGTTCGGCACATTTTAGGTGAGCAGTAGATTCACACATCCAACAAGCCACTAAGAGTTCTTTTTCACTCTTAATTGGGCACTTCGGCAAACAGCAAGGCATATTTTATTTTAATAATAATAAAAAATAAAGATATAAATAAAAAAAAAACAACAAGAATATTAATAAAAAATGATGTGTTGAAATTTGCTTGCTTGACGTTAACGGGTTAACGATTAAGAGTGTAGGATTTTATTTCAAGAGAAACAATCACGACTCTTATAAAAACGAGCAGAACAGAGCGAATCACAACACAAAAGAAACTCTCACCAGATGTTCGATGAAACAACAATTACAACGCAAGTGTTATTTTACAAAAACAAAAACACTTGTAATTATTTAAAATAGTGAAATCTAATTAAGTTTTGATTAAAAACATAAACAAATTTTCAAAACACACAATCAAAACAATAATTAATTTTTTAAATCAAATTTCACAACGTTTTAAACAAAAATAAGTGAGAGGTTAATAAAAAACACAGGACAAATTTGACATGCGACCGAACACTTGACAAAACTGACCACCGATTAGTTTTTTGCTTATAACTCTGTATCCTTCGACCGACTTCTTTGACTAAGAGCTCGATGGAAAGCTTATTTGTTCCTCTTCCAGATGGCATTAACATATTTTATGAAAAGTCATAAGAAATAAAATTTTTTTGATCAAAACTAAAATATCCTCGAAATCATTGAAGAAGAAGTACCTTATCAGACAAAAATATGCCTTATCTAATAAGAGACATTTAAATTTTTTTAGTTGCATAAATGGGCGGCATTTTATTCAAAATTAATAGTTTTATACATGGATAAAAAATTCGTTTAATTTTTTTTCATTAAATACTAGAATTATAGAAAAGTACTTTACGAAAAGAATCGGCAGTAGGACGGAAACGTGTTGACTACCGATTAGTTTTTTGCTAATAACTCTTGCATCCTTCGACCGACTTCTTCGACTAAGAGCTCAATGGAAAGCTTATCTGTTCTTCTTCCAGATGGCATTAACATATTTTACCAAAAGTCGTAAGAAATAAAATTTTTTTGATGAAAACTAAAATATCCTCGAAATCATTGAAGAACAAGTACCTTATCAGACGAAAATATGCCTTATCTAATAAGAGATATTTAAATATTTTTAATTGCATAAATGGGCGGCATTTTATTCAAAATTAATAGTTTTATACATGGATAAAAAAATTCGTTTAATTGTTTTTCATTAAATACTAGAATTATAGAAAAGGTCTTTTCGAAAAGAATCGGCAGTATGTCGGAATCGTGTTGACCACCGATTAGTTTTTTGCTTATTACTCTTGCATCCTTCGACCGACTTCTTCGACTAAGAGCTTTATGGAAAGCTTATCTGTTCCTCTTTCAGATGGCATTAACATATTTAACGAAAAGTTGTAAGAAATAAAATTTTTTTGATCAAAAGTAAAATATCCTCGAAATCATTGAAGAAGAAGTACCTTATCAGACGAAAATAAGCCGCATCTAATAAGAGACATTTACATTTTTTTAATTGCATAAATGTTCGGCAGTTTATTCAGAATTAATAGTTTTTTACATGGAAAAAAATTTCGTTTAATTTTTTCCCATTAAATACTAGAATTATAGAAAAGTACTTTGCGAAAACAATCGGACGTATGACGGAATCGTGTTGACCACCGATTAGTTTTTTGCTTATTACTATTGCCTCCTTCGACCGACTTCTTCGACTAAGAGCTCGATGGAAAGCTTATCTGTTCCTCTTTCACATGGCATTAACATATTTTACGAACAGTCGTAAGAAATAAAATTTTTTTTATCAAAACTAAAATATCCTCGAAATCATTGAAGAAGAAGTACCTTATGAGACGAAAATATGCCTTATATAATAAGAGACATTTAAATTTTTTTAATTGCATAAATGGGCGGCATTTTATTCAGAATTAATTGTTTTTTACATGGACAAAAAAACTCGTTTAATTTTTTTCCATTAAATACTAGAATTATAGAAAAGTTCTTTTCGAAAATAATCGGCAGTAGGACGGAATCGTGTTGACCACCGATTAGTTTTTTGCTAATAACTCTTGCATCCTTCGACCGACTTCTTCGACTAAGAGCTCAATGGAAAGCTTATCTGTTCCTCTTTCAGATGGCACTAACATATTTTACCAAAAGTCGTAAGAAATAAAATTTTTTTGATCAAACCTAAAACATCCTCGAAATCATTAAAGAAGAAGTACCTTATCAGACGAAAATATGCCTTATCTAATAAGAGATTTTTAAATTTTTTTAATTGCATAAATGGGCGGCATTTTATTCAGAATTAATAGTTTTTTACAGGGACAAAAAATTCGTTTAATTTTTTCCCACTTAATACTAGAATTATAGAAAAGTACTTTGCGAAAAGAATCGGCAGTAGGACGGAATCGTGTTGACCACCAATTAGTTTTTTGCTAATTACTCTTGCATCCTTCGACCGACTTCTTCGACTAAGAGCTCGATGGAAAGCTTATCTGTTCCTCTTTCACATGGCATTAACATATTTTACGAACAGTCGTAAGAAATAAAATTTTTTTTATCAAAACTAAAATATCCTCGAAATCATTGAAGAAGAAGTACCTTATGAGACGAAAATATGCCTTATATAATAAGAGACATTTAAATTTTTTTAATTGCATAAATGTTCGGCATTTTATTCAGAATTAATAGTTTTTTACATGGACAAAAAATTTGTAAAATTTTTTCCCACTTAATACTGAAATTATAGAAAAGTACTTTTCGAAAAGAATCGGCAGTAGGACGGAATCGTGTTGACCACCGATTAGTTTTTTGCTAATAACTCTTGCATCCTTCGACTGACTTCTTCGACTAAGAGCTCGATGGAAAGCTTATCTGTTCTTCTTCCAGATGGCATTAACATATTTTATAAAAAGTCGTAAGAAATAAAATTTTTTTCATGAAAACTAAAATATCCTCGAAATCATTGAAGAAGAAGTACCTTATCAGACGAAAATATGCCTTATCTAATAAGAGATTTTTAAATTTTTTTAATTGCATAAATGGGCGGCATTTTATTCAGAATTAATAGTTTTTTACAGGGACAAAAAATTCGTTTAATTTTTTCCCACTAAATACTAGAATTATAGAAAAGTACTTTGCGAAAAGAATTGGCAGTAGCACGGAATCGTGTTGACCACCGATTAGTTTTTTGCTAATAACTCTTTCATCCTTCGACCGACTTATTCGACTAAGAGCTCGATGAAAAGCTTATCCGTTCCTCTTCCAGATGGCATTAACATATTTTACGAAAAGTCGTAAGAACTAAAATTTTTTTCATCAAAACTAAAATATCCTCGAAATCATTGAATAAGAAGTACCTTATCAGACGAAAATATGCCTTATCTAATAAGAGATTTTTAAATTTTTTTAATTGCATAAATGGACGGCATTTTATTCCAAATTAATAGTTTTTTACATGGAAAAGTCGTAAGAAATAAGTTTTTTTTAATCAAAATTAAAATATCCTCGAAATCATTGAAGAAGAAGGACCTTATCAGACGAAAATATGCCTTATCTAATAAGAGACATTTAAATTTTTTTAATTGTATAAATGGGCGGCATTTTACTCAGAATGATTAGTTTTTTACATGGAGAATAAATTCCTTTAATTTTTTTCCATTAAATACTAGAATAATAGAAAAGTACTTTGCGAAAAGAATTGGCAGTAGCACGGGATCGTGTTGACCACCGATTAGTTTTTTGCTAATAACTCTTGCATCCTTCGACCGACTTATTCGACTAAGAGCTCGATGAAAAGCTTATCTGTTCCTCTTCCAGATGGCATTAACATATTTTACGAAAAAACGTAAGAAATAAAATTTTTTTCATCATAACTAAAATATCCTCGAAATCATTGAATAAGAAGTACCTTATCAGACGAAAATATGCCTTATCTAATAAGAGATTTTTAAATTTTTTTAATTGCATAAATGGGCGGCATTTTATTCAAAATTAATAGTTTTATACATGGATAAAAAATTCGATTAATTTTTTTTCATTAAATACTAGAATTATAGAAAAGTACTTTTCGAAAAGAATCGGCAGTAGGTCGGAATAGTGTTGACCACCGATTAGTTTTTTGCTAATAACTCTTGCATCCTTCGACCGACGTCGTCGATTAAGAGTTTGATCGAAAGCTTATCTGTTCCTCTTTCAGATGGCATTAACATATTTTATGAAAAGTTGTAAGAAATAAAATTTTTTTGATCAAAACTAAAATATCCTCGAAATCATTGAAGAACAAGTACCTTATCAGACGAAAATATGCCTTATCTAATAAGAGATATTTAAATTTTTTTAATTGCATAAATGGGCGGCATTTTATTCAAAATTAATAGTTTTATACATGGATAAAAAAATTCGTTTAATTGTTTTTCATTAAATTCTAGAATTATAGAAAAGTACTTTTCGAAAAGAATCGGCAGTAGGTCGGAATAGTGTTGACCACCGATTAGTTTTTTGCTAATAACTCTTGCATCCTTCGACCGACGTCATCGACAAAGAGCTTTATGGAAAGCTTATCTGTTCCTCTTTCAGATGGCATTAACATATTTAACGAAAAGTCGTAAGAAATAAAATTTTTTTGATCAAAAGTAAAATATCCTCGAAATCATTGAAGAAGAAGTACCTTATCAGACGAAAATATGCCTTATCTAATAAGAGACATTTACATTTTTTTTATTGCATAAATGGTCGGCAGTTTATTCAGAATTAATAGTTTTTTACATGAAAAACATTTTCGTTTAATTTTTTCCCATTAAATACTAGAATTATAGAAAAGTACTTTGCGAAAACAATCGGAGGTATGTCGGAATCGTGTTTACCACCGATTAGTTTTTTGCTTATTACTCTTGCATCCTTTGACCGACTTCTTCGACTAAGAGCTCGATGGAAAGCTTATCTGTTCCTCTTTCACATGGCATTAACATATTTTACGAAAAGTCGTAAGAAATAAAATTTTTTTTATCAAAACTAAAATATCCTCGAAATCATTGAAGAAGAAGTACCTTATGAGACGAAAATATGCCTTATATAATAAGAGACATTTAAATTTTTTTAATTGCATAAATGGGCGGCATTTTATTCAGAATTAATAGTTTTTTACATGGAAAAAAAAAACTCGTTTAATTTTTTTCCATTAAATACTAGAATTATAGAAAAGTTCTTTTCGAAAATAATCGGCAGTAGGACGGAATCGTGTTGACCACCGATTAGTTTTTTGCTATAACTCTTGCATCCTTCGACCGACTTCTTCGACTAAGAGCTCAATGGAAAGCTTATCTGTTCCTCTTTCAGATGGCACTAACATATTTTACCAAAAGTCGTAAGAAATAAAATTTTTTTGATCAAACCTAAAACATCCTCGAAATCATTAAAGAAGAAGTACCTTATCAGACGAAAATATGCCTTATCTAATAAGAGATATTTAAATTTTTTTAATTGCATAAATGGGCGGCATTTTATTCAGAATTAATAGTTTTTTACATGGACAAAAAATTTGTAAAATTTTTTCCCACTTAATACTGAAATTATAGAAAAGTACTTTTCGAAAAGAATCGGCAGTAGGACGGAATCGTGTTGACCACCGATTAGTTTTTTGCTAATAACTCTTGCATCCTTCGACTGACTTCTTCGACTAAGAGCTCGATGGAAAGCTTATCTGTTCCTCTTCCAGATGGCATTAACATATTTTATAAAAAGTCGTAAGAAATAAAATTTTTTTCATGAAAACTAAAATATCCTCGAAATCATTGAAGAACAAGTACTTTATCAGACGAAAATGTTTTATCTAATAAAAGATTTTTAAATTTTTTTAATTGCATAAATGGGCGGCATTTTATTCAGAATTAATAGTTTTTTACAGGGACAAAAAATTCGTTTAATTTTTTCCCACTAAATACTAGAATTATAGAAAAGTACTTTGCGAAAAGAATTGGCAGTAGCACGGAATCGTGTTGACCACCGATTAGTTTTTTGCTAATAACTCTTTCATCCTTCGACCGACTTATTCGACTAAGAGCTCGATGAAAAGCTTATCCGTTCCTCTTCCAGATGGCATTAACATATTTTACGAAAAGTCGTAAGAAATAAAATTTTTTTGATCAAAACTAAAATATCCTCGAAATCATTGAATAAGAAGTACCTTATCAGACGAAAATATGCCTTATCTAATAAGAGATTTTTAAATTTTTTTAATTGCATAAATGGGCGGCATTTTATTCCGAATTAATAGTTTTTTACATGGACAAAAAATTCGTAAAATTTTTTTCCATTAAATACTGAAATTATAGAAAAGTACTTTTCGAAAAGAATCGGCAGTAGGACGGAATCGTGTTGACCACCGATTAGTTTTTTGCTAATAACTCTTGCATCCTTCGACCGACTTCTTCGACTAAGAGCTCGATGGAAAGCTAATCTGTTCCTCTTCCAGATGGCATTAACATTTTTTATAAAAAGTCGTAAGAAATAAAATTTTTTTCATGAAAACTAAAATATCCTCGAAATCATTGAAGAACAAGTACCTTATCAGACGAAAATATGCCTCATCTAATAAGAGACATTTAAATTTTTTTAATTGCATAAATGAGCGGCATTTTATTCAGAATTAATAGTTTTTTACAGGGACAAAAAATTCGTTTAATTTTTTCCCACTAAATACTACAATTATAGAAAAGTACTTTGCGAAAAGAATTGGCAGTAGCACGGAATCGTGTTGACCACCGATTAGTTTTTTGCTAATAACTCTTTCATCCTTCGACCGACTTATTCGACTAAGAGCTCGATGAAAAGCTTATCCGTTCCTCTTCCAGATGGCATTAACATATTTTACGAAAAGTCGTAAGAAATAAAATTTTTTTCATCAAAACTAAAATATCCTCGAAATCATTGAATAAGAAGTACCTTATCAGACGAAAATATGCCTTATCTAATAAGAGATTTTAAAATTTTTTTAATTGCATAAATGGGCGGCATTTTATTCAAAATTAATAGTTTTATACATGGATAAAAAATTCGATTAATTTTTTTTCATTAAATACTAGAATTATAGAAAAGTACTTTTCGAAAAGAATCGGCAGTAGGTCGGAATAGTGTTGACCGCCGATTAGTTTTTTGCTAATAACTCTTGCATCATTCGACCGACGTCGTCGATTAAGAGTTTGATCGAAAGCTTATCTGTTCTTCTTCCAGATGGCATTAACATATTTTATGAAAAGTTGTAAGAAATAAAATTTTTTTCATGAAAACTAAAATATCCTCGAAATCATTGAAGAACAAGTACCTTATCAGACGAAAATATGCCTTATCTAATAAGAGATATTTAAATTTTTTTAATTGCATAAATGGGCGGCATTTTATTCAAAATTAATAGTTTTATACATGGATAAAAAAATTCGTTCAATTGTTTTTCATTAAATACTAGAATTATAGAAAAGAACTTTTCGAAAAGAATCGGCAGTAGGTCGGAATAGTGTTGACCGCCGATTAGTTTTTTGCTCTTGCATCCTTCGACCGACGTCGTCGACAAAGAGCTTTATGGAAAGCTTATCTGTTCCTCTTTCAGATGGCATTAACATATTTAACGAAAAGTCGTAAGAAATAAAATTTTTTTGATCAAAAGTAAAATATCCTCGAAATCATTGAAGAAGAAGTACCTTATCAGACGAAAATATGCCTTATCTAATAAGAGACATTTACATTTTTTTTACTGCATAAATGGTCGGCAGTTTATTCAGAATTAATAGTTTTTTACATGAAAAATATTTTCGTTTAATTTTTTCCCATTAAATACTAGAATTATAGAAAAGTACTTTGCGAAAACAATCGGAGGTATGCCGGAATCGTGTTTACCACCGATTAGTTTTTTGCTTATTACTCTTGCATCCTTTGACCGACTTCTTCGACTAAGAGCTCGATGGAAAGCTTATCTGTTCCTCTTTCACATGGCATTAACATATTTTACGAAAAGTCGTAAGAAATAAAATTTTTTTTATCAAAACTAAAATATCCTCGAAATCATTGAAGAAGAAGTACCTTATGAGACGAAAATATGCCTTATATAATAAGAGACATTTAAATTTTTTTAATTGCATAAATGGGCGGCATTTTATTCAGAATTAATAGTTTTTTACATGGACAAAAAAACTCGTTTAATTTTTTTCCATTAAATACTAGAATTATAGAAAAGTTCTTTTCGAAAATAATCGGCAGTAGGACGGAATCGTGTTGACCACCGATTAGTTTTTTGCTATAACTCTTGCATCCTTCGACCGACTTCTTCGACTAAGAGCTCAATGGAAAGCTTATCTGTTCCTCTTTCAGATGGCACTAACATATTTTACCAAAAGTCGTAAGAAATAAAATTTTTTTGATCAAACCTAAAACATCCTCGAAATCATTAAAGAAGAAGTACCTTATCAGACGAAAATATGCCTTATCTAATAAGAGATATTTAAATTTTTTTAATTGCATAAATGGGCGGCATTTTATTCAGAATTAATAGTTTTTTACATGGACAAAAAATTTGTAAAATTTTTTCCCACTTAATACTGAAATTATAGAAAAGTACTTTTCGAAAAGAATCGGCAGTAGGACGGAATCGTGTTGACCACCGATTAGTTTTTTGCTAATAACTCTTGCATCCTTCGACTGACTTCTTCGACTAAGAGCTCGATGGAAAGCTTATCTGTTCCTCTTCCAGATGGCATTAACATATTTTATAAAAAGTCGTAAGAAATAAAATTTTTTTCATGAAAACTAAAATATCCTCGAAATCATTGAAGAACAAGTACTTTATCAGACGAAAATACGCCTTATCTAATAAAAGATTTTTAAATTTTTTTAATTGCATAAATGGGCGGCATTTTATTCAGAATTAATAGTTTTTTACAGGGACAAAAAATTCGTTTAATTTTTTCCCACTAAATACTAGAATTATAGAAAAGTACTTTGCGAAAAGAATTGGCAGTAGCACGGAATCGTGTTGACCACCGATTAGTTTTTTGCTAATAACTCTTTCATCCTTCGACCGACTTATTCGACTAAGAGCTCGATGAAAAGCTTATCCGTTCCTCTTCCAGATGGCATTAACATATTTTACGAAAAGTCGTAAGAAATAAAATTTTTTTGATCATAACTAAAATATCCTCGAAATCATTGAAGAACAAGTACCTTATCAGACGAAAATATGCCTTATCTAATAAGAGATATTTAAATTTTTTTAATTGCATAAATGGGCGGCATTTTATTCCGAATTAATAGTTTTTTACATGGACAAAAAATTCGTAAAATTTTTTTCCATTAAATACTGAAATTATAGAAAAGTACTTTTCGAAAAGAATCGGCAGTAGGACGGAATCGTGTTGACCACCGATTAGTTTTTTGCTAATAACTCTTGCATCCTTCGATCGACTTCTTCGACTAAGAGCTCGATGAAAAGCTTATCCGTTCCTCTTCCAGATGGCATTAACATATTTTACGAAAAGTCGTAAGAAATAAAATTTTTTTCATCAAAACTAAAATATCCTCGAAATCATTGAATAAGAAGTACCTTCTCAGATGAAAATATGCCTTATCTAAAAAGAGATTTTTAAATTTTTTTAATTGCATAAATGGGCGGCATTTAATTCAGAATTTATAGTTTTTTACAGGGACAAAAAAATCGTTTAATTTTTTCCCACTAAATACTAGAATTATAGAAAAGTACTTTGCGAAAAGAATTGGCAGTAGCACGGAATCGTGTTGACCACCGATTAGTTTTTTGCTAATAACTCTTGCATCCTTCGAATGACTTATTCGACTAAGAGCTCGATGAAAAGCTTATCTGTTCCTCTTCCAGATGGCATTAACATATTTTACGAAAAGTCGTAAGAAATAAAATTTTTTTCATCAAAACTAAAATATCCTCGAAATCATTGAAAAAGAAGTACCTTCTCAGATGAAAATATGCCTTATCTAAAAAGAGATTTTTAAATTTTTTTAATTGCATAAATGGGCGGCATTTTATTCAGAATTAATAGTTTTTTACATGGAAAAAAATTTCGTTTAATTTTTTCCCATTAAATACTAGAATTATAGAAAAGTACTTTGCGAAAACAATCGGAGGTATGACGGAATCGTGATGACCACCGATTAGTTTTTTGCTAATAACTCTTGCATCCTTCGACCGACTTCTTCGACTAAGAGCTCGATGCAAAGCTTATCTGTTCCTCTTTCAGATGGCACTAACATATTTTACGAAAAGTCGTAAGAAATAAAATTTTTTTGATCAAACCGAAAACATCCTCGAAATCATTAAAGAAGAAGTACCTTATCAGACGAAAATATGCCTTATCTAATAAGAGATATTTAAATTTTTTTAATTGCATAAATGGGCGGCATTTTATTCAGAATTAATAGTTTTTTACAGGGACAAAAAATTCGTTTAATTTTTACCCACTAAATACTAGAATTATAGAAAAGTACTTTGCGAAAAGAATTGGCAGTAGCACGGAATCGTGTTGACCACCGATTAGTTTTTTGCTATAACTCTTGCATCCTTCGACCGACTTCTTCGACTAAGAGCTCAATGGAAAGCTTATCTGTTCCTCTTTCAGATGGCACTAACATATTTTACGAAAAGTCGTAAGAAATAAAATTTTTTTGATCAAACCGAAAACATCCTCGAAATCATTAAAGAAGAAGTACCTTATCAGACGAAAATATGCCTTATCTAATAAGAGATATTTAAATTTTTTTAATTGCATAAATGGGCGGCATTTTATTCAGAATTAATAGTTTTTTACATGGACAAAAAATTTGTAAAATTTTTTCCCACTTAATACTGAAATTATAGAAAAGTACTTTTCGAAAAGAATCGGCAGTAGGACGGAATCGTATTGACCACCGATTAGTTTTTTGCTAATAACTCTTGCATCCTTCGACTGACTTTTTCGACTAAGAGCTCGATGGAAAGCTTATCTGTTCCTCTTCCAGATGGCATTAACATATTTTATAAAAAGTCGTAAGAAATAAAATTTTTTTCATGAAAACTAAAATATCCTCGAAATCATTGAAGAACAAGTACTTTATCAGACGAAAATATGCCTTATCTAATAAAAGATTTTTAAATTTTTTTAATTGCATAAATGGGCGGCATTTTATTCAGAATTAATAGTTTTTTACAGGGACAAAAAATTCGTTTAATTTTTTCCCACTAAATACTAGAATTATAGAAAAGTACTTTGCGAAAAGAATTGGCAGTAGCACGGAATCGTGTTGACCACCAATTAGTTTTTTGCTAATAACTCTTTCATCCTTCGACCGACTTATTCGACTAAGAGCTCGATGAAAAGCTTATCCGTTCCTCTTCCAGATGGCATTAACATATTTTACGAAAAGTCGTAAGAAATAAAATTTTTTTCATCAAAACTAAAATATCCTCGAAATCATTGAATAAGAAGTACCTTATCAGACGAAAATATGCCTTATCTAATAAGAGATTTTTAAATTTTTTTAATTGCATAAATGGGCGGCATTTTATTCAGAATTAATAGTTTTTTACATGGACAAAAAATTCGTAAAATTTTTTTCCATTAAATACTGAAATTATAGAAAAGTACTTTTCGAAAAGAATCGGCAGTAGGACGGAATCGTGTTGACCACCGATTAGTTTTTTGCTAATAACTCTTGCATCCTTCGACCGACTTCTTCGACTAAGAGCTCGATGGAAAGCTTATCTGTTCCTCTTCCAGATGGCATTAACATTTTTTATAAAAAGTCGTAAGAAATAAAATTTTTTTCATGAAAACTAAAATATCCTCGAAATCATTGAAGAACAAGTACCTTATCAGACGAAAATATGCCTCATCTAATAAGAGACATTTAAATTTTTTTAATTGCATAAATGGGCGGCATTTTATTCAGAATTAATAGTTTTTTACAGGGACAAAAAATTCGTTTAATTTTTTCCCACTAAATACTAGAATTATAGAAAAGTACTTTGCGAAAAGAATTGGCAGTAGCACGGAATCGTGTTGACCACCGATTAGTTTTTTGCTAATAACTCTTTCATCCTTCAACCGACTTATTCGACTAAGAGCTCGATGAAAAGCTTATCCGTTCCTCTTCCAGTGGCATTAACATATTTTACGAAAAGTCGTAAGAAATAAAATTTTTTTCATCAAAACTAAAATATCCTCGAAATCATTAAAGAAGAAGTACCTTATCAGACGAAAATATGCCTTATCTAATAAGACACATTTCAATTTTCTTAGTTGCATAAATGGGCGGCATTTTATTCAGAATTAAAAGTTTTTTACATGGACAAAAAATTCGTAAAATTTTTTCCCATTAAATACTGAAATTATAGAAAAGTACTTTTCGAAAAGAATCGGCAGTAGGACGGAATCGTGTTGACCACCGATTAGTTTTTTGCTAATAACTCTTGCATCCTTCGACCGACTTCTTCGACTAAGAGCTCGATGGAAAGCTTATCTGTTCCTCTTCCAGATGGCATTAACATATTTTATAAAAAGTCGTAAGAAATAAAATTTTTTTCATGAAAACTAAATAGTTTTATACATGGATAAAAAATTCTATTAATTTTTTTTCATTAAATACTAGAATTATAGAAAAGTACTTTTCGAAAAGAATCGGCAGTAGGTCGGAATAGTGTTGACCACCGATTAGTTTTTTGCTAATAACTCTTGCATCCTTCGACTGACGTCGTCGATTAAGAGCTTTATGGAAAGCTTATCTGTTCCTCTTTCAGATGGCATTAACATATTTAACGAAAGTAATAAAATTTTTTTGATCAAAAGTAAAATATCCTCGAAATCATTGAAGAAGAAGTACCTTATCAGACGAAAATATGCCTTATCTAATAAGAGACATTAAAATTTTTTTAGTTGCATAAATGGTCGGCAGTTTATTCAGAATTAATAGTTTTTTACATGGACAAAAAATTCGTTTAATTTTTTCCCATTAAATACTAGAATAATAGAAAAGTACTTTGCGAAAACAATCGGAGGTAGGACGGAATCGTGTTGACCACCGATTAGTTTTTTGCTAATTACTCTTGCATCCTTCGACCGACTTCTTCGACTAAGAGCTCGATGGAAAGCTTATCTGTTCCTCTTTCAGATGGCAGTAACATATTTTACGAAAATTTGTAAGAAATAAAATTTTTTTGATCAAAACTAAAATATCCTCGAAATCATTGAAGAAGAAGTACCTTATCAGACGAAAATATGCCTTATCTAATAAGAGACATTTACATTTTTTTAATTGCATAAATGGTCGGCAGTTTATTCAGAATTAATAGTTTTTTACATGAAAAAAAATTTCGTTTAATTTTTTCCCATTAAATACCAGAATCATAGAAAAGTACTTTGCGAAAACAATCGGAGGTATGACGGAATCGTGTTGACCACCGATTAGTTTTTTGCTTATTACTCTTGCATCCTTCGACCGACTTCTTCGACTAAGAGCTCGATGGAAAGCTTATCTGTTCCTCTTTCACAAGGCATTAACATATTTTACGAAAAGTCGTAAGAAATACAATTTTTTTTATCAAAACTAAAATATCCTCGAAATCATTGAAGAAGAAGTACCTTATGAGACGAAAATATGCCTTATCTAATAAGAGACATTTAAATTTTTATACTTTTCACTTATGTGAAATAGTATTATAACTTTGTCACGGAGTTTGTAACAGATCGAAATATTAATTTCCGACTATATAAAGTATATATATTCTTGATCAGGACGACAAGACGAGTTGATTTAGCCATGCCCGTCTGTCCGTCTGTAAGTCTGTCTGTCTGTCTGTCTGTATGTATGCAAACTAGTCCCTCAGTTTTGAAGCTATCGAGCTGAAACTTTGCACAGAGTCTTAGAATTTATTACGATGAATCATTCGTCGGAACCAGCATGATCGGATTATTGGAACAGGTAGCTCCCATACGAAAAGAAGAAGAAAAGTGAACAAAACTTGAATCGTTGTAAGGAAAACTTTTTTGTTTTGTACAATAGAGTGCTGAAATTTTAAACATAGAAGTTCTACATAGTCCGACTACATGCGAGATTGGACATCTGGAACTGGTAGCTCCCATACAAAATGAAGAAGAGGAAGAGAAGCAATATTCACGTCGTTGTATGGAAAACTTTTTTGTTTCTTAACCAATTGACTTGAAATTTTAAAGTTATGTTCTTAGGGAGGAATGAAAACTATTTTGACCAAAAGTGGGCGAAGCCATGCGTAGCCACGCCCACTTATAGCGAAAATTTACCCGTTGTATGGAAAACTTTTTTGTTTTTTAACGAATTGACTTGAAACTTTACAGTTATGTTCTTAGAGAGGAATGAAAACTATTTTGACCAAAAGTGGGCGTAGCCAGGCGTAGCCACGCCCACTTATAGCGAAAATTAACCCGTTGTATGGAAAACTTTTTTGTTTTTTAACCAATTGACTTGAAACTTTGCAGTTATGTTCTTAGGGAGGAATGAAAACTATTTCGATCAAAAGTGGGCGTGGCCACGCCCACTTATAGCTTAACTTGACCCTTTGTATGGAAAACTTTTTTGTTTTTTAATCAATTGACTTGAAACTTTACAGTTATGTTCTTAGGGAGGAATGAAAACTATTTTGACCAAAAGTGGGCGTAGCCACGCCCTTTTATAGCGAAAATTTACCCGTTGTATTAAAAACTTTTCTGTTTTTTAACCAATTGACTTGAAACTTTACAGTTATGTTCTTAGAGAGGAATGAAAACTATTTTGACCAAAAGTGGGCGTAGCCAGGCGTAGCCACGCCCACTTATAGCGAAAATTGACCCGTTGTATGGAAAACTTTTTTGTTTTTTAACCAATTGACTTGAAACTTTGCAGTTATGCTCTTAGGGAGGAATGAAAACTATTTTGATCAAAAGTGGGCGTGGCCACGCCCACTTATAGCTTAACTTGACCCTTTGTATGGAAAACTTTTTTGTTTTTTAACCAATTGACTTGAAACTTTGCAGTTATGTTCTTAGGGAGGAATGAAAACTATTTCGAATTAAAGTGGGTGTGACCACGCCCACTTATAGCTTAACTTGACCCTTTGTATGGAAAACTTTTTTCTTTTTTAATCAATTGACTTGAAACTTTACAGTTATGTTCTTAGGGAGGAATGAAAACTATTTTGACCAAAAGTGGGCGTAGCCACGCCCTTTTATAGCGAAAATGGACCCTTTGTATGGAAAACTTTTTTGTTTTTTAACCAATTGACTTGAAACTTTACAGTTATGTTCTTAGGGAGGAATAAAAACTCTTTTGACCAAATGTGGGCATGGCTACGCCCACTTATCGCAAAACTTGAACCGTTGTTTGGAAAAATTTTTTGTTTTTTAACGAATTGACTTGAAACATTACAGTTATGTTGTTAGGGATGCATGAAAACTATTCATTTAGTTTTTTTTATAGTGACACAAAGTGAAAAGTATTATAGCTTCAGCCTAGCTGAAGATAGCGTCCTTACTGGTTTTAATTGCATAAATGGGCGGCATTTTATTCAGAAATAATAGTTTTTTACATGGACAAGAAAACTCGTTTAATTTTTTTCCATTAAATACTAGAATTATAGAAAAGTTCTTTTCGAAAACAATCGGCAGTAGGACGGAATCGTGTTGACCACCGATTAGTTTTTTGCTTATTACTCTTGCATCCTTCGACCGACTTCTTCGACTAAGAGCTGAATGGAAAGCTTATCTGTTCCTCTTTCACATGGCATTAACATATTTTACGAAAAGTCGTAAGAAATACAATATTTTTGATCAAAACTAAAATATCCTCGAAATCATTGAATAAGAAGTACCTTATCAGACGAAAATATGCCTTATCTAATAAGAGACAGTTAAATTTTTTTAATTGCATAAATGGGCGGCATTTTATTCAAAATTAATAGTTTTATACATGGATAAAAAATTCGTTTAATTTTTTTTCATTAAATACTAGAATTATAGAAAAGTACTTTTCGAGAAGAATCGGCAGTAGGTCGGAATAGTGTTGACCACCGATTAGTTTTTTGCTAATAACTCTTGCATCCTTCGACCGACGTCGTCGACTAATTGCTTTATGGAAAGCTTATCTGTTCCACTTTCAGATGGCATTAACATATTTAACAAAAAGTCGTAAGAAATAAAATTTTTTTGATCAAAAGTAAAATATCCTCGAAATCATTGAAGAAGAAGTACCTTATCAGACGAAAATATGCCTTATTTAATAAGAGACATTAAAATTTCTTTAATTGCATAAATGGTCGGCAGTTTATTCAGAATTAATAGTTTTTTACATGGACAAAAAATTCGTTTAATTTTTTCCCATTAAATACTAGAATAATAGAAAAGTACCTTGCGAAAACAATCGGAGGTAGGACGGAATCGTGTTGACCACCGATTAGTTTTTTGCTAATTACTCTTGCATCATTCTACCGACTTCTTCAACTAAGAGCTCGATGGAAAGCGTATCTGTTCCTCTTTCAGATGGCAGTAACATATTTTACGAAAATTTGTAAGAAATAAAATTTTTTAGATCAAAACTAAAATATCATCGAAATCATTGAAGAAGAAGTACCTTATCAGACGAAAATATGCCTTATCTAATAAGAGACATTTACATTTTTTTAATTGCATAAATGGTCGGCAGTTTATTCAGAATTAATAGTTTTTTACATGAAAAAAAATTTCGTTTAATTTTTTCCCATTAAATACTAGAATTATAGAAAAGTACTTTGCGAAAACAATCGGAGGTATGACGGAATCGTGTTGACCACCGATTAGTTTTTTGCTTATTACTCTTGCATCCTTCGACCGACTTCTTCGACTAAGAGCTCGATGGAAAGCTTATCTGTTCCTCTTTCACATGGCATTAACATATTTTACAAAAAGTCGTTAGAAATAAATTTTTTTTTATCAAAACTAAAATATCCTCGAAATCATTGAAGAAGAAGTACCTTATGAGACGAAAATATGCCTTATCTAATAAGAGACATTTAAATTTTTTTAATTGCAGAAATGGGCGGCATTTGATTCAGAATTAATAGTTTTTTACATGGACAAAAAATTCGTTTAATTTTTTCCCACTAAATACTAGAATTATAGAAAAGTACTTTGCGAAAAGAATTGGCAGTAGCACGGAATCGTGTTGACCACCGATTAGTTTTTTGCTAATAACTCTTGCATCCTTCGACCGACTTATTCGACTAAGAGCTCGATGAAAAGCTTATCTGTTCCTCTTCCAGATGGCATTAACATATTTTACGAAAAGTCGTAAGAAATAAAATTATTTTCATCAAAACTAAAATATCCTCGAAATCATTGAATAAGAAGTACCATATAAGACGAAAATATGTCTTATCTAATAAGAGATTTTTAAATTTTTTTAATTGCATAAATGGGCGGCATTTTATTCAGAATTAATAGTTTTTTACATGGACAAAAAATTCGTAAAATTTTTTCCCATTAAATACTGAAATTATAGAAAAGTACTTTTCGAAAAGAATCGGCAGTAGGACGGAATCGTGTTGACCACCGATTAGTTTTTTGCTAATAACTCTTGCATCCTTCGACCGACTTCTTCGAGTAAAAGCTCGATGGAAAGCTTATCTGTTCCTCTTCCAGATGGCATTAACATATTTTATAAAAAGTCGTAAGAAATAAAATTTTTTTCATCAAAACTAAAATATCCTCGAAATCATTGAATAAGAAGTACCTTATCAGACGAAAATATGCAAATATGGGCGGCATTTGATTCAGAATTAATAGTTTATTACATGGACAAAAAAACTCGTTTAATTTTTTTCCATTAAATACTAGAATTATAGAAAAGTTCTTTTCGAAAATAATCGGCAGTAGGACGGAATCGTGTTGACCACCGATTAGTTTTTTGCTAATAACTCTTGCATCCTTCGACCGACTTCTTCGACTAAGAGCTGGATGGAAAGCTTATCTGTTCCTCTTTCAGATGGCACTAACATATTTTACGAAAAGTCGTAAGAAATAAAATTTTTTTGATCAAACCTAAAACATCCTCGAAATCATTAAAGAAGAAGCACCTTATCAGACGAAAATATGCCTTATCTAATAAGACACATTTCAATTTTCTTAGTTGCATAAATGGGCGGCATTTTATTCAGAAATAATAGTTTTTTACATGGACAAAAAAACTCGTTTAATTTTTTCCATTAAATACTAGAATTATAGAAAAGTTCTTTTCGAAATCAATCGGCAGTAGGACGGAATCGTGTTGACCACCGATTAGTTTTTTGCTAATAACTCTTGCATCCTTCGACCGACTTCTTCGACTAAGAGCTGAATGGAAAGCGTATCTGTTCCTCTTTCAGATGGCACTAACATATTTTACGAAAAGTCGTAAGAAATAAAATTTTTTTGATCAAACCTAAAACATCCTCGAAATCATTAAAGAAGAAGTACCTTATCAGACGAAAATATGCCTTATCTAATAAGACACATTTCAATTTTCTTAGTTGCATAAATGGGCGGCATTTTATTCAGAATTAATAGTTTTTTACATGGACAAAAAATTCGTAAAATTTTTTCCCATTAAATACTGAAATTATAGAAAAGTACTTTTCGTAAAGAATCGGCAGTAGGACGGAATCATGTTGACCACCGATTAGTTTTTTGCTAATAACTCTTGCATCCTTCGACCGACTTCTTCGACTAAGAGCTCGATGGAAAGCTTATCTGTTCCTCTTCGGCAGTAGGACGGAATCGTGTTGACCACCGATTAGTTTTTTGCTAATAACTCTTGCATCCTTCGACCGATTTATTCGACTAAGAGCTCGATGAAAAGCTTATCTGTTCCTCTTCCAGATGGCATTAACATATTTTACGAAAAGTCGTAAGAAATAAAATTTTTTTCATCAAAACTAAAATATCCTCGAAATCATTGAATAAGAAGTACCTTATCAGACGAAAATATGCCTTATCTAATAATAGATTTTTAAATTTTTTTAATTGCATAAATGGGCGGCATTTTATTCAAAATTAATAGTTTTATACATCGATAAAAAATTCGTTTAATTTTTTTTCATTAAATACTAGAATTATAGAAAAGTATTTTACGAAAAGAATCGGCAGTAGGACGGAAACGTGTTGACCACCGATTAGTTTTTTGCTAATAACTCTTGCATGCTTCGACCGACTTCTTCGACTAAGAGCTTGATTGGAAGCTTATCTGTTCTTCTTTCAGATGGCATTAACATATTTTACCAAAAGTCGTAAGAAATAAAATTTTTTTGATGAAAACTAAAATATCCTCGAAATCATTGAAGAACAAGTACCTTATCAGACGAAGTACCTTATCAGACGAATTGCATAAATGGGCGGCATTTTATTCAGAATTAATAGTTTTTTACAGGGACAAAAAATTCGTTTAATTTTTTCCCACTAAATACTAGAATTATAGAAAAGTACTTTACGAAAAGAATCGGCAGTAGGACGGAAACGTGTTGACCACCGATTAGTTTTTTGCTGATAACTCTTGCATCCTTCGACCGACTTCTTCGACTAAGAGCTCAATGGAAAGCTTATCTGTTCTTCTTCCAGATGGCATTAACATATTTTACCAAAAGTCGTAAGAAATAACATTTTTTTCATGAAAACTAAAATATCCTCGAAATCATTGAAGAACAAGTACCTTATCAGACGAAAATATGCCTTATCTAATAAGAGATATTTAAATTTTTGTAATTGCATAAATGGGCGGCATTTTATTTAGAATTAATAGCTTTTTACAGGGACAAAAAATTCGTTTAATTTTTTCCCACTAAATACTAGAATTATAGAAAAGTACTTTACGAAAAGAATCGGCAGTAGGTCGGAATAGTGTTGACCACCGATTAGTTTTTTTGCTAATAACTCTTGCATCCTTCGACCGACGTCGTCGACTAAGAGCTTGATGGAAAGCTTATCTGTTCCTCTTTCACATGGCATTAACATATTTTACGAGAAGTCGTAAAAAATAAATTTTTTTTTATCAAAACTAAAATATCCTCGAAATCATTGAAGAAGAAGTACCTTATCAGACGAAAATATGCCTTATCTAATAAGAGATATTTAAATTTTTTTAAATGCATAAATGGGCGGCATTTTATTTAGAATTAATAGTTTTTTACATGGACAAAAAATTCGTTTAATTTTTTCCCAATAAATACTAGAATTATAGAAAAGTACTTTACGAAAAGAATCGGCAGTAGGTCGGAATAGTGTTGACCACCGATTAGTTTTTTTTGCTAATAACTCTTGCATCCTTTGACCGACGTCGTCGACTAAGAGCTTGATGGAAAGCTTATCTGTTCCTCTTTCACATGGCATTAACATATTTTACCAAAAGTCGTAAGAAATAACATTTTTTTCATGAAAACTAAAATATCCTCGAAATCATTGAAGAACAAGTACCTTATCAGTCGAAAATATGTCTTATCTAATAAGAGATATTTAAATTTTTTTAATTGCATAAATGGGCGGCATTTTATTTAGAATTAATAGTTTTTTACAGGGACAAAAAATTCGTTTAATTTTTTCCCACTAAATACTAGAATTATAGAAAAGTACTTTACGAAAAGAATCGGCAGTAGGTCGGAATAGTGTTGACCACCGATTAGTTTTTTTGCTGATAACTCTTGCATCCTTCGACCGACTTCTTCGACTAAGAGCTCAATGGAAAGCTTATCTGTTCTTCTTCCAGATGGCATTAACATATTTTACCAAAAGTCGTAAGAAATAACATTTTTTTCATGAAAACTAAAATATCCTCGAAATCATTGAAGAACAAGTACCTTATCAGACGAAAATATGCCTTATCTAATAAGAGATATTTAAATTTTTTTAATTGCATAAATGGGCGGCATTTTATTCAGAATTAATAGTTTTTTACATGGACAAAAAATTCGTAAAATTTTTTCCCATTAAATACTGAAATTATAGAAAAGTACTTTTCGTAAAGAATCGGCAGTAGGACGGAATCATGTTGACCACCGATTAGTTTTTTGCTAATAACTCTTGCATCCTTCGACCGACTTCTTCGACTAAGAGCTCGATGGAAAGCTTATCTGTTCCTCTTCGGCAGTAGGACGGAATCGTGTTGACCACCGATTAGTTTTTTTGCTAATAACTCTTGCATCCTTCGACCGATTTATTCGACTAAGAGCTCGATGAAAAGCTTATCTGTTCCTCTTCCAAATGGCATTAACATATTTTACGAAAAGTCGTAAGAAATAAAATTTTTTTCATCAAAACTAAAATATCCTCGAAATCATTGAATAAGAAGTACCTTATCAGACGAAAATATGCCTTATCTAATAATAGATTTTTAAATTTTTTTAATTGCATAAATGGGCGGCATTTTATTCAAAATTAATAGTTTTATACATCGATAAAAAATTCGTTTAATTTTTTTTCATTAAATACTAGAATTATAGAAAAGTACTTTACGAAAAGAATCGGCAGTAGGACGGAAACGTGTTGACCACCGATTAGTTTTTTGCTAATAACTCTTGCATCCTTCGACCGACTTCTTCGACTAAGAGCTTGATTGGAAGCTTATCTGTTCTTCTTTCAGATGGCATTAACATATTTTACCAAAAGTCGTAAGAAATAAAATTTTTTTGATGAAAACTAAAATATCCTCGAAATCATTGAAGAACAAGTACCTTATCAGACGAAGTACCTTATCAGACGAATTGCATAAATGGGCGGCATTTTATTCAGAATTAATAGTTTTTTACAGGGACAAAAAATTCGTTTAATTTTTTCCCACTAAATACTAGAATTATAGAAAAGTACTTTACGAAAAGAATCGGCAGTAGGACGGAAACGTGTTGACCACCGATTAGTTTTTTGCTGATAACTCTTGCATCCTTCGACCGACTTCTTCGACTAAGAGCTCAATGGAAAGCTTATCTGTTCTTCTTCCAGATGGCATTAACATATTTTACCAAAAGTCGTAAGAAATAACATTTTTTTCATGAAAACTAAAATATCCTCGAAATCATTGAAGAACAAGTACCTTATCAGACGAAAATATGCCTTATCTAATAAGAGATATTTAAATTTTTTTAATTGCATAAATGGGCGGCATTTTATTTAGAATTAATAGTTTTTTACAGGGACAAAAAATTCGTTTAATTTTTTCCCACTAAATACTAGAATTATAGAAAAGTACTTTACGAAAAGAATCGGCAGTAGGTCGGAATAGTGTTGACCACCGATTAGTTTTTTTGCTAATAACTCTTGCATCCTTCGACCGACGTCGTCGACTAAGAGCTTGATGGAAAGCTTATCTGTTCCTCTTTCACATGGCATTAACATATTTTACGAGAAGTCGTAAAAAATAAATTTTTTTTTATCAAAACTAAAATATCCTCGAAATCATTGAAGAAGAAGTACCTTATCAGACGAAAATATGCCTTATCTAATAAGAGATATTTAAATTTTTTTAATTGCATAAATGGGCGGCATTTTATTTAGAATTAATAGTTTTTTACATGGACAAAAAATTCGTTTAATTTTTTCCCAATAAATACTAGAATTATAGAAAAGTACTTTACGAAAAGAATCGGCAGTAGGTCGGAATAGTGTTGACCACCGATTAGTTTTTTTGCTAATAACTCTTGCATCCTTTGACCGACGTCGTCGACTAAGAGCTTGATGGAAAGCTTATCTGTTCCTCTTTCACATGGCATTAACATATTTTACGAGAAGTCGTAAAAAATAAAATTTTTTTTATCAAAACTAAAATATCCTCCAAATCATTGAAGAAGAAGTACCTTATCAGACGAAAATATGCCTTATCTAATAAGAGACATTTAAATTTTTTTAATTGCATAAATGGGCGGCATTTAATTCAGAATTAATAGTTTTTTACATGGACAAAAAATTCGTTTTTTTTTTTCCATTAAATACTAGAATTATAGAAAAGTACTTTTCGAACACAATCGGCAGTAGGACGGAATCGTGTTGACCACCGATTAGTTTTTTGCTAATAACTCTTGCATCCTTCGACCGACTTCTTCGACTAAGAGCTCGATGGAAAGCTTATCTGTTCCTCTTTCAGATGGCAGTAACATATTTTACGAAAATTTGTAAGAAATAAAGTTTTTTTGATCAAAACTAAAATATCCTCGAAATCATTGAAGAAGCAGTACCTTATCAGACTAAAAAATATGCCTTATCTAATAAGAGACATTTAAAATTTTTTAACTGCATAAATGGACGGCATTCGTTTAATTTTTTCTCACTAAATACTAGAATTATAGAAAAGTACTTTACGAAAAGAATCGGCAGTAGGACGGAAACGTGTTGACCACCGATTAGTTTTTTGCTAATAACTCTTGCATCCTTCGACCGACTTCTTCGACTAAGAGCTCAATGGAAAGCTTATCTGTTCTTCTTCAAGATGGTATTAACATATTTTACCAAAAGTCGTAAGAAATAAAATTTTTTTCATGAAAACTAAAATATCCTCGAAATCATTGAAGAAGAAGTACGTTATCAGACGAAAATATGCCTTATCTAATAAGAGACATTAAAATTTTTTTAATTGCATAAATGGTCGGCATTTAATTTAGAATTAATAGTTTCTTACATGGACAAAAAATTCGTTTTTTTTTTTCCATTAAATACTAGAATTATAGAAAAGTACTTTTCGAAAATAATCGGCAGTAGGACGGAATCGTGTTGACCACCGATTAGTTTTTTGCTAATAACTCTTGCATCCTTCGACCGACGTCGTCGACTAAGAGCTTGATGGAAAGATTATCTGTTCCTCTTTCAGATAGCACTAACATATTTTACGAAAAGTCGTAAGAAATAAAATTTTTTTGATTAAACCTAAAACATCCTCGAAATCATTAAAGAAGAAGTACCTTATCAGACGAAAATATGCCTTATATTTTTTCCATTAAATACTAGAATTATAGAAAAGTACTTTTCGAATATAATCGGAGGGATGACGGAATCGTGTTGACTACCGATTCTTCGACTAAATGCTCGATGGAAAGCTTATCTGTTCCTCTTTCACATGGCATTAGCATATTTTACGAAAAGTCGTAAGAAATAAAATTTTTTTTATCAAAACTAAAATATCCTCGAAATCATTAAAGAAGAAGTACCTTATCAGACGAAAATATGCCTTATATTTTTTCCATTAAATACTAGAATTATAGAAAAGTACTTTTCGAATATAATCGGAGGGATGACGGAATCGTGTTGACCACCGATTCTTCGACTAAATGCTCGATGGAAAGCTTATCTGTTCCTCTTTCACATGGCATTAACATATTTTACGAAAAGTCGTAAGAAATAAAATTTTTTTTATCAAAACTAAAATATCCTCGAAATCATTGAAGAAGAAGTACCTTATCAGACGAAAATATGCCTTATGTAATAAGAGACATTTAAATTTTTTTAATTGCATAAATGGGCGGCATTTTATTCAGAATTAATAGTTTTTAACAGGGACAAAAAATTCGTTTAATTTTTTCCCATTAAATACTAGAATTATAGAAAAGTACTTTGCGAAAAGAATCGGCAGTAGGCCGGAATAGTGTTGACCACCGATTAATTTTTTGCTAATAACTCTTGCATCCTTCGACCGACTTCTTCGACTGAGAGCTTGATGGAAAGCTTGTCTGTTACTCTTTCAGATGGCATTAACATATTTTACGAAAAGTCGTAAGAAATAAAATTTTTTTTATCAAAACTAAAATATCCTCGAAATCATTGAAGAAGAAGTACCTTATCAGACGAAAATATGCCTTATCTAATAAGAGACATTTAAATTTTTTTAATTGCATAAATGGGCGGCATTTTATTCAGAATTAATAGTTTTTAACAGGGACAAAAAATTCGTTTAATTTTTTCCCATTAAATACTAGAATTAAAGAAAAGTACTTTTCGAAAAGAATCGGCAGTAGGACGGAATCGTGTTGACCACCGATTAGTTTTTTGCTAATAACTCTTGCATCCTTCGACCGACTTCTTCGACTTAGAGCTCAATGGAAAGCTTATCTGTTCCTCTTTCAGATAGCACTAACATATTTTACGAAAAGTTGTAAGAAATAAAATTTTTTTGATTAAACCTAAAACATCCTCGAAATCATTAAAGAAGAAGTACCTTATCAGACGAAAATATGCCTTATATTTTTTCCATTAAATTCTAGAATTATAGAAAAGTACTTTTCGAATATAATCGGAGGGATGACGGAATCGTGTTGACTACCGATTCTTCGACTAAGAGCTCGATGGAAAGCTTATCTGTTCCTCTTATAGATGGCATTAACATATTTTACGAAAAGTCGTAAGAAATAAAATTTTTTTTTATCAAAACTAAAATATCCTCGAAATCATTGAAGAAGAAGTACCTTATCAGACGAAAATATGCCTTATCTAATAAGAGACATTTAAATTTTTTTAATTGCATAAATGGGCGGCAGTTTATTCAGAATTAATTGTTTTTTACAAGGACAAAAAACTTGTTTAATTTTTTCCCATAAAATACTAGAATTATAGAAAAGAACTTTTCGAAAAGAATCGGCAGTAGGACGGAATCGTGTTGACCACCGATTAGTTTTTTGCTAATAACTCTTGCATCCTTCGACCGACTTATTCGACTAAGAGCTCGATGAAAAGCTTATCTGTTCCTCTTTCAGATAGCACTAACATATTTTACGAAAAGTTGTAAGAAATAAAATTTTTTTGATTAAACCTAAAACATCCTCGAAATCATTAAAGAAGAAGTACCTTATCAGACGAAAATATGCCTTATATTTTTTCCATTAAATTCTAGAATTATAGAAAAGTACTTTTCGAATATAATCGGAGGGATGACGGAATCGTGTTGACTACCGATTCTTCGACTAAGAGCTCGATGGAAAGCTTATCTGTTCCTCTTTCAGATAGCACTAACATATTTTACGAAAAGTTGTAAGAAATAAAATTTTTTTGATTAAACCTAAAATATCCTCGAAATCATTGAAGAAGAAGTACCTTATCAGACGAAAATATGCCTTATCTAATAAGAGACATTTAAATTTTTTTAATGGCATAAATGGTCGGCATTTTATTCAGAATTAATAGTTTTTTACATGGACAAAAGATTCGTTTAATTTTTTCCCATTATATACTAGAATTATAAAAAAGTACTTTGCGAGAACAATCGGCATTAGGACGGAAACATGTTGACCACCGATTAGTGTTGCATCCTTCGATCGACTTATTCGACTAAGAGCTCGATGGGAAGCTTATCTGTTCCTCTTTCATATGGCATTAACATATTTTACGTAAAGTCGTAAGAAATAAAATTTTTTTGATCAAAAGTAAACTATCCTCGAAATCATTGAAGAAGAAGTACCTTATCAGACGAAAATATGCCTTAACTTTTTTGCCCATAACTCCTGCATCCTTCAACCGACTTCTTCGACTAAGAGCTCGATGGAAAGCTTATCTGTTCCTCTTCCAGATGGCATTAACATATTTTATGAAAAGTCGTAAGAAATAAAATTTTTTTTATCAAAACTAAAATATCCTCGAAATCATTGAAGAACAAGTACCTTATCAGACGTAAATATGCCTTATTTAATAAGAGACATTTAAATTTTTTTAATTGTATAAATGGGCGGCATTTTATTCAGAATTAAAAGTTTTTTACAGGGACAAAAAATTCGTTTAATTTTTTCCCATTAAATACTAGAATTATAGAAAAGTACTTTTCGAAAAGAATCGGCAGTAGGACGGAATCGTGTTGACCACCGATTAGTTTTTTGCTAATAAGTCTTGCATCCTTCGACCGACTTATTCGACTAAGAGCTCGATGAAAAGCTTATCTGTTCCTCTTTCCCATGGCATTAACATATTTTACGAAAATTTGTAAGAAATAAAATTTTTTTGATCAAAACTAAAACATCCTCGAAATCATTGAAGAAGAAGTACCTTATCAGACGAAAATATGCCTTATCTAATAAGAGACATTTAAAATCTTTTAATTGCATAAATGGGCGGCATTTTATTCAAAATTAATAGTATTTTACATGAATAAAAAATTCGTTTCCTTTTTTTTCATTAAATACTAGAATTATAGAAGGTCGGAATAGTGTTGACCACCGATTAATTTTTTGCTAATAACTCTTGCATCCTTCGACCGACGTCGTCGACTAAGAGCTTGATGGGAA
Organism: Phortica okadai; assembly: GCA_034638295.1. Taxonomy (NCBI): domain Eukaryota; kingdom Metazoa; phylum Arthropoda; class Insecta; order Diptera; family Drosophilidae; genus Phortica; species Phortica okadai. Next base: position 22,806,606 of record CM067851.1, on the reverse strand, counting down.
GCTTATCTGTTCCTCTTTCAGATGGCATTAACATATTTTATGAAAAGTTGTATGAAATAAAATTTTTTTCATGAAAACTAAAATATCCTCGAAATCATTGAAGAACAAGTACCTTATCAGACGAAAATATGCCTTATCTAATAAGAGATATTTAAATTTCTTTAATTGCATAAATGGGCGGCATTTTATTCAAAATAAATAATTTTTTTACATGGATAAAAAAATTCGTTTAATTTTTTTTCATTAAATACTAGAATTATAGAAAAGTACTTTGCGAAAAGAATCGGCAGTAGGTCGGAATAGTGTTGACCACCGATTAGTTTTTTGCTAATAACTCTTGCATCCTTCGACCGACTTCTTCGACTAAGAGCTCGAAGGAAAGCTTATCTGTTCCTCTTTCAGATGACAGTAACATATTTTACGAAAATTTGTAAGAAATAAAATTTTTTTGATCAAAACTGAAATATCCTCGAAATCATTGAAGAAGAAGTACCTTATCAGACGAAAATATGCCTTATCTAATAAGAGACATTTACATTTTTTTAATTGCATAAATTGGCGGCAGTTTATTCAGAATTAATAGTTTTTTACATGGACAAAAAATTCGTTTCATTTTTTCCCATTAAATACTAGAATTATAGAAAAGTACTTTGCGAAAAGAATCGGCAGTAGGTCGGAATAGTGTTGACCACCGATTAGTTTTTTGCTAATAACTCTTGCATCCTTCGACCGACTTCTTCGACTAAGAGCTCGAAGGAAAGCTTATCTGTTCCTCTTTCAGATGGCAGTAACATATTTTACGAAAATTTGTAAGAAATAAAATTTTTTTGATCAAAACTGAAATATCCTCGAAATCATTGAAGAAGAAGTACCTTATCAGACGAAAATATGCCTTATCTAATAAGAGACATTTACATTTTTTTAATTGCATAAATAGGCATCATTAAATTCAGAATTAATAGTTTTTTACATGGACAAAAAATTCGTTTAATTTTTTTCCATTAAATACTAGAATTATAGAAAAGTACTTTTCGAAAATAATCGGCAATAGGACGGAATCGTGTTGACCACCGATTAGTTTTTTGCTAATAACTCTTGCATCCTTCGACCGACTTCTTCGACTAAGAGCTCGATGGAAAGCTTATCTGTTCCTCTTTCAGATGGCAGTAACATATTTTACGAAAATTTGTAAGAAATAAAATTTTTTTGATCAAAACTGAAATATCCTCGAAATCATTGAAGAAGAAGTACCTTATCAGACGAAAATATGCCTTATCTAATAAGAGACATTTTTATTTTTTTAATTGCATAAATGGTCGGCAGTTTATTCAGAATTAATAGTTTTTTACATGGAAAAAAAAATCGTTTAATTTTTTCCCATTAAATACTAGAATTATAGGAAAGTACTTTGCGAAAACAATCGGAGGTATGTCGGAATCGTGTTGACCACCGATTAGTTTTTTGCTTATTACTCTTGCATCCTTCAACCGACTTCTTCGACTAAGAGCTCGATGGAAAGCTTATCTGTTCCTCTTCCACATGGCATTAACGTATTTTACGAAAAGTCGTAAGAAATAAAATTTTTTTGATCAAAAGTAAAATATCCTCGAAATCATTGAAGAAGACGTACCTTATCAGACGAAAATATGCCTTATCTAATAAGAGACATTTAAATTTTTTTAATTGCATAAATGGTCGGCAGTTTATTCAGAATTAATATTTTTTTTACATGGACAAAAAATTCGTTTAATTTTTTCCCATTAAATACTAGAATTATAGAAAAGTACTTTGCGAAAACAATTGGAGGTTGGACGGAATCGTGTTGACCACCGATTAGTTTTTTGCTAATAACTCTTGCATCCTTCGACCGACGTCGTAGACTAAGAGCTTGATGGAAAGCTTATCTGTTCCTCTTTCACATGGCATTAACATATTTTACGAAAAGTCGTAAAAAATAAAATTTTTTTTATCAAAACTAAAATATCCTCGAAATCATTGAAGAAGAAGTACCTTATCAGACGAAAATATGCCTTATCTAATAAGAGACATTTAAATTTTTTTAATTGCACAAATGGGCGGCATTTTATTCAGAATTAATAGTTTTTTACATGGACAAAAAAACTCGTTTAATTTTTTTCCATTAAATACTAGAATTATAGAAAAGTACTTTGCGAAAACAATTGGAGGTTGGACGGAATCGTGTTGACCACCGATTAGTTTTTTGCTAATAACTCTTGCATCCTTCGACCGACGTCGTAGACTAAGAGCTTGATGGAAAGCTTATCTGTTCCTCTTTCACATGGCATTAACATATTTTACGAAAAGTCGTAAAAAATAAAATTTTTTTGATCAAAAGTAAAATATCCTCGAAATCATTGAAGAAGAAGTACCTTATCAGACGAAAATATGCCTTATCTAATAAGAGACATTTAAATTTTTTTAATTGCATAAATGGTCGGCAGTTTATTCAGAATTAATATTTTTTTTACATGGACAAAAAATTCGTTTAATTTTTTCCCATTAAATACTAGAATTATAGAAAAGTACTTTGCGAAAACAATTGGAGGTTGGACGGAATCGTGTTGACCACCGATTAGTTTTTTGCTAATAACTCTTGCATCCTTCGACCGACGTCGTAGACTAAGAGCTTGATGGAAAGCTTATCTGTTCCTCTTTCACATGGCATTAACATATTTTACGAAAAGTCGTAAAAAATAAAATTTTTTTTATCAAAACTAAAATATCCTCGAAATCATTGAAGAAGAAGTACCTTATCAGACGAAAATATGCCTTATCTAATAAGAGACATTTAAATTTTTTAAATTGCACAAATGGGCGGCATTTTATTCAGAATTAATAGTTTTTTACATGGACAAAAAAACTCGTTTAATTTTTTTCCATTAAATACTAGAATTATAGAAAAGTTTTTTTCGAAAATAATCGGCAGTAGGACGGAATCGTGTTGACCACCGATTAGTTTTTTGCAAATAACTCTTGCATCCTTCGACCGACTTATTCGACTAAGAGCTCGATGGAAAGCTTATCAGTTCCTCTTTCAAATAGCACTAACATATTTTACGAAAAGTCGTAAGAAATAAAATTTTTTTGATTAAACCTAAAACATCCTCGAAATCATTAAAGAAGAAGTACCTTATCAGACGAAAATATGCCTTATATTTTTTCCATTAAATACTAGAATTATAGAAAAGTACTTTTCGAATATAATCGGAGTGATGACGGAATCGTGTTGACCACCGATTCTTCGACTAAATGCTCGATGGAAAGCTTATCTGTTCCTCTTTCACATGGCATTAACATATTTTACGAAAAGTCGAAAGAAATAAAATTTTTTCTATCAAAACTAAAATATCCTCGAAATCATTGAAGAAGAAGTACCTTATCAGACGAAAATATGCCTTATCTAATAAGAGACATTTAAATTTTTTTAATTGCATAAATGGGCGGCATTTAATTCAGAATTAATAGTTTTTTACATGGACAAAAAATTCGTTTAATTTTTTTCCATTAAATGCTAGAATTATAGAAAAGTACTTTTCGAAAATAATCGGCAGTAGGACGGAATCGTGTTGACCACCGATTAGTTTTTTGCTAATAACTCTTGCATCCTTCGGCCGACTTCTTCGACTAAGAGTTCGATGGAAACCTTATCTGTTCCTCTTCCAGATGGCATTAACATATTTTATAAAAAGTCGTAAGAAATAAAATTTCTTTCATGAACACTAAAATATCCTCGAAACCATTGAAGAACAAGTACCTTATCAGACGAAAATATGCCTTATCTAATAGGAGATTTTTAAATTTTTTTAATTGCATAAATGGGCGGCATTTTATTCAGAATTAATAGTTTTTAACAGGGACAAAAAATTCGTTTAATTTTTTCCCATTAAATACTAGAATTATAGAAAAGTACTTTGCGAAAAGAATTGGCAGTAGCACGGAATCGTGTTGACCACCGATTAGTTTTTTGCTAATAACTCTTGCATCCTTCGCCCGACTTTTTCGACTAAGAGCTCGATGAAAAGCTTATCTGTTCCTCTTTCACATGGCATTAACATATTTTACGAAAATTTGTAAGAAATAAAATTTTTTTGATCAAAACTAAAACATCCTCGAAATCATTGAAGAAGAAGTACCTTATCAGACGAAAATATGTCTTATCTAATAAGAGACATTTAAAATTTTTTAATTGCATAAATGGGTCGCATTTTATTCAAAATTAATAGTATTTTACATGGATAAAAAATTCTTTTAATTTTTTTTCATTAAATACTAGAATTATAGAAAAGTACTTTGCGAAAAGAATCGGCAGTAGGTCGGAATAGTGTTGACCACCGATTAATTTTTTGCTAATAACTCTTGCATCCTTCGACCGACTTCTTCGACTAAGACCTTGATGGAAAGCTTATCTGTTCCTCTTTCAGATGGCATTAACATATTTTACGAAAAGTCGTAAGAAATAAAATTTTTTTTATCAAAACTAAAATATCCTCGAAATCATTGAAGAACAAGTACCTTATCAGACGAAAATATGCCTTATTTAATAAGAGACATTTAAATTTTTTTAATTGCATAAATGAGCGGCATTTAATTCAGAATTAAAAGTTTTTTACAGGGACAAAAAATTCGTTTAATTTTTTCCCATTAAATACTAGAATTATAGAAAAGTACTTTTCGAAAAGAATCGGCAGTAGGACGGAATCGTGTTGACCACCGATTAGTTTTTTGCTAATAACTCTTGCATCCTTCAAACGACTTATTCGACTAAGAGCTCGATGAAAAGCTTATCTGTTCCTCTTTCACATGGCATTAACATATTTTACGAAAAGTCGTAAGAAATAAAATTTTTTTTATCAAAACTAAAATATCCTCGAAATCATTGAAGAACAAGTACCTTATCAGACGAAAATATGCCTTATTTAATAAGAGACATTTAAATTTTTTTAATTGCATAAATGAGCGGCATTTAATTCAGAATTAAAAGTTTTTTACATGGACAAAAAATTCGTTTAATTTTTTCCCATTAAATACTAGAATTATAGAAAAGTACTTTGCGAAAACAATTGGAGGTTGGACGGAATCGTGTTGACCACCGATTAGTTTTTTGCTAATAACTCTTGCATCCTTCGACCGACGTCGTAGACTAAGAGCTTGATGGAAAGCTTATCTGTTCCTCTTTCACATGGCATTAACATATTTTACGAAAAGTCGTAAAAAATAAAATTTTTTTTATCAAAACTAAAATATCCTCGAAATCATTGAAGAAGAAGTACCTTATCAGACGAAAATATGCCTTATCTAATAAGAGACATTTAAAATTTTTTAATTGCATAAATGGGCGGCATTTTATTCAAAATTAATAGTATTTTACATGGATAAAAAATTCGTTTACTTTTTTTTCATTAAATACTAGAATTATAGAAGGTCGGAATAGTGTTGACCACCGATTAACTTTTTGCTAATAACTCTTGCATCCTTCGACCGACGTCGTCGATTAAGAGCTTGATGGAAAGCTTATCTGTTCCTCTTTCAGATGGCATTAACATATTTTATGAAAAGTTGTATGAAATAAAATTTTTTTCATGAAAACTAAAATATCCTCGAAATCATTGAAGATTATCAGACGAAAATATGCCTTAACTAATAAGAGATATTTAAATTTCTTTAATTGCATAAATGGGCGGCATTTTATTCAAAATAAATAGTTTTTTACATGTACAAAAAATTCGTTTAATTTTTTCCCATTAAATACTAGAATTATAGAAAAGTACTTTGCGAAAACAATCGGAGGTAGGACGGAATCGTGTTGACCACCGATTAGTTTTTTGCTAATTACTCTTGCATCCTTCGACCGACTTCTTCGATTAAGAGCTCGATGGAAAGCTTATCTGTTCCTCTTTCACATGACATTAACATACTTTACGAAAATTTGTAAGAAATAAAATTTTTTTGATCAAAACTGAAACATCCTCGAAATCATTGAAGAAGAAGTACCTTATCAGACGAAAATATGCCTTATCTAATAAGAGACATTTACATTTTTTTAATTGCATAAATGGTCGGCAGTTTATTCAGAATTAATAGTTTTTTACATGGAAAAAAAATTCGTTTAATTTTTTCCCATTAAATACTAGAATTATAGGAAAGTACTTTGCGAAAACAATCGGAGGTATGTCGGAATCGTGTTGACCACCGATTAGTTTTTTGCTTATTACTCTTGCATCCTTCGACCGACTTCTTCGACTAAGAGCTCGATGGAAAGCTTATCTGTTCCTCTTTCACATGGCATTAACATATTTTACGAAAATTTGTAAGAAATAAAATTTTTTTTATCAAAACTAAAATATCCTCGAAATCATTGATGAAGAAGTACCTTATCAGACGAAAATATGCCTTATCTAATAAGAGACATTTAAATTTTTTTAATTGCATAAATGGGCGGCAGTTTATTCAGAATTAATAGTTTTTTACATGGACAAAAAAACTCGTTTAATTTTTTTCCATTAAATACTAGAATTATAGAAAAGTACTTTGCGAAAATAATCGGCAGTGGGACGGAATCGTGTTGACCACCGATTAGTTTTTTGTTAATAACTCTTTCATCCTTCGACCGACTTCTTCGACTATGAGCTCGATGGAAAGCTTATCTGTTCCTCTTTCAGATGGCACTAACATATTTTACGAAAAGTCGTAAGAAATAAAATTTTTTTGATCAAACCTAAAACATCCTCGAAATCATTAGAGAAGAAGTATCTTATCAGACGAAAATATGCCTTATCTAATAAGACACATTTCAATTTTCTTAGTTGCATAAATGGGCGGCATTTTATTCAGAATTAATAGTTTTTTACAGGGAAAAAAAATTCGTTTAATTTTTTCCCACTAAATACTAGAATTATAGAAAAGTACTTTGCGAAAACAATTGGAGGTTGGACGGAATCGTGTTGACCACCGATTAGTTTTTTGCTAATAACACTTGCATCCTTCGACCGACGTCGTCGACTAAGAGCTTGATGGAAAGCTTATCTGTTCCTCTTTCACATGGCATTAACATATTTTACGAAAAGTCGTAAAAAATAAAATTTTTTTTATCAAAACTAAAATATCCTCGAAATCATTGAAGAAGAAGTACCTTATCAGACGAAAATATGCCTTATCTAATAAGAGACATTTAAATTTTTTTAATTGCACAAATGGGCGGTATTTTATTCAGAATTAATAGTTTTTTACATGGACAAAAAAACTCGTTTAATTTTTTTCCATTAAATACTAGAATTATAGAAAAGTACTTTTCGAAAATAATCGGCAGTAGGACGGAATCGTGTTGACCACCGATTAGTTTTTTGCTAATAACTCTTGCATCCTTCGACCGACTTCTTCGACTTAGAGCTCAATGGAAAGCTTATCTGTTCCTCTTTCAGATGGCACTAACATATTTTACGAAAAGTCGTAAGAAATAAAATTTTTTTGATTAAACCTAAAACATCCTCGAAATCATTAAAGAAGAAGTACCTTATCAGACGAAAATATGCCTTATATTTTTTCCATTAAATACTAGAATTATAGAAAAGTACTTTTCGAATATAATCGGAGTGATGACGGAATCGTGTTGACCACCGATTCTTCGACTAAATGCTCGATGGAAAGCTTATCTGTTCCTCTTTCACATGGCATTAACATATTTTACGAAAAGTCGTAAGAAATAAAATTTTTTTTATCAAAACTAAAATATCCTCGAAATCATTGAAGAAGAAGTACCTTATCAGACGAAAATATGCCTTATCTAATAAGAGACATTTTAATTTTTTTAATTGCATAAATGGGCGGCATTTAATTCAGAATTAATAGTTTTTTACATGGACAAAAAATTCGTTTAATTTTTTTCCATTAAATGCTAGAATTATAGAAAAGTACTTTTCGAAAATAATCGGCAGTAGGACGGAATCGTGTTGACCACCGATTAGTTTTTTGCTAATAACTCTTGCATCCTTCGGCCGACTTCTTCGACTAAGAGCTCGATGGAAACCTTATCTGTTCCTCTTCCAGGTGGCATTAACATATTTTATAAAAAGTCGTAAGAAATAAAATTTCTTTCATGAACACTAAAATATCCTCGAAACCATTGAAGAACAAGTACCTTATCAGACGAAAATATGCCTTATCTAATAAGAGATTTTTAAATTTTTTTAATTGCATAAATGGGCGGCATTTTATTCAGAATTAATAGTTTTTAACAGGGACCAAAAATTCGTTTAATTTTTTCCCATTAAATACTAGAATTATAGAAAAGTACATTGCGAAAAGAATTGGCAGTAGCACGGAATCGTGTTGACCACCGATTAGTTTTTTGCTAATAACTCTTGCATCCTTCGCCCGACTTTTTCGACTAAGAGCTCGATGAAAAGCTTATCTGTTCCTCTTTCACAGGGCATTAACATATTTTACGAAAAGTCGTAAGAAATAAAATTTTTTTGATCAAAACTAAAACATCCTCGAAATCATTGAAGAAGAAGTACCTTATCAGACGAAAATATGCCTTATCTAATAAGAGACATTTAAAATTTTTTAATTGCATAAATGGGTCGCATTTTATTCAAAATTATTAGTATTTTACATGGATAAAAAATTCTTTTAATTTTTTTTCATTAAATACTAGAATTATAGAAAAGTACTTTGCGAAAAGAATCGGCTGTAGGTCGGAATAGTGTTGACCACCGATTAATTTTTTGCTTATTACTCTTGCATCCTTCGACCGACTTCTTCGACTAAGAGCTTGATGGAAAGCTTATCTGTTCCTCTTTCAGATGGCATTAACATATTTTACGAAAAGTCGTAAGAAATAAAATTTTTTTTATCAAAACTAAAATATCCTCGAAATCATTGAAGAACAAGTACCTTATCAGACGAAAATATGCCTTATTTAATAAGAGACATTTAAATTTTTTTAATTGCATAAATGGGCGGCATTTTATTCAAAATTAATAGTATTTTACATGGATAAAAAATTCGTTTACTTTTTTTTCATTAAATACTAGAATTATAGAAGGTCGGAATAGTGTTGACCACCGATTAATTTTTTGCTAATAACTCTTGCATCCTTCGACCGACGTCGTCGACTAAGAGCTTGATGGAAAGCTTATCTGTTCCTCTTTCAGATGGCATTAACATATTTTATGAAAAGTTGCATGAAATAAAATTTTTTTCATGAAAACTAAAATATCCTCGAAATCATTGAAGAACAAGTACCTTATCAGACGAAAATATGCCTTATCTAATAAGAGATATTTAAATTTCTTTAATTGCATAAATGGGCGGCATTTTATTCAAAATAAATAATTTTTTTACATGGATAAAAAAAATTCGTTTAATTTTTTTTCATTAAATACTAGAATTATAGAAAAGTACTTTGCGAAAAGAATCGGCAGTAGGTGGGAATAGTGTTGACCACCGATTAGTTTTTTGCTAATAACTCTTGCATCCTACGACCGACGACGTCGACTAAGAGCTTGATGGAAAGCTTATCTGTTCCTCTTTCAGATGGCATGAACATATTTAATGAAAAGTCGTAAGAAATAAAATTTTTTTGATCAAAACTAAAATATCCTCGAAATCATTGAAGAAGAAGTACCTTATCAGACGAAAATATGCCTTATCTAATAAGAGACATTAAAATTTTTTTAACTGCATAAATGGTCGGCAGTTTATTCAGAATTAATAGTTTTTTACATGGACAAAAAATTCGTTTAATTTTTTCCCATTAAATACTAGAATAATAGAAAAGTACTTTGCGAAAACAATCGGAGGTAGGACGGAATCGTGTTGACCACCGATAAGTTTTTTGCTAATTACTCTTGCATCCTTCGACCGACTTCTTCGACTAAAAGCTCGATGGAAAGCTTATCTGTTCCTCTTTCACATGGCATTAACATATTTTACGAAAAGTCGTAAAAAATAAAATATTTTTTATCAAAACTAAAATATCCTCGAAATCATTGATGAAGAAGTACCTTATCAGACGAAAATATGCCTTATCTAATAAGAGACATTTAAATTTTTTTAATTGCATAAATAGGCAGCATATAATTCAGAATTAATAGTTTTTTACATGGACAAAAAATTCGTTTAATTTTTTTCCATTAAATACTAGAATTATAGATAAGTACTTTTCGAAAATAATCGGCAATAGGACGGAATCGTGTTGACCACCGATTAGTTTTTTGCTAATAACTCTTGCATCCTTCGACCGACTTCTTCGACTAAGAGCTCGATGGAAAGCCTATCTGTTCCTCTTTCAGATGGCAGTAACATATTTTACGAAAATTTGTAAGAAATAAAATTTTTTTGATCAAAACTGAAACATCCTCGAAATCATTGAAGAAGAAGTACCTTATCAGACGAAAATATATTTATCTAATAAGAGACATTTACATTTTTTTAATTGCATAAATGGTCGGCAGTTTATTCAGAATTAATAGTTTTTTACATGGAAAAAAAATTCGTTTAATTTTTTCCCATTAAATACTAAAATTATAGGAAAGTACTTTGCGAAAACAATCGGAGGTATGTGGGAATCGTGTTGACCACCGATTAGTTTTGTGCTTATTACTCTTGCATCCTTCGACCGACTTCTTCGACTAAGAGCTCGATGGAAAGCTTATCTGTTCCTCTTTCACATGGCATTAACATATTTTACGAAAATTTGTAAGAAATAAAATTTTTTTTATCAAAACTAAAATATCCTCGAAATCATTGATGAAGTACCTTATCGGACGAAAATATGCCTTATCTAATAAGAGACATTTAAATTTTTTTAATTGCATAAATGGGCGGCATTTTATTCAGAATTAATAGTTTTTTACATGGACAAAAAAACTCATTTAATTTTTTTCCATTAAATACTAGAATTATAGGAAAGTACTTTGCGAAAATAATCGGCAGTGGGACGGAATCGTGTTGACCACCGATTAGTTTTTTGCTAATAACTCTTGCATCCTTCGACCGACTTATTCGACTAAGAGCTCGATGAAAAGCTTATCTGTTCCTCTTTCACATGGCATTAACATATTTTACGAAAATTTGTAAGAAATAAAATTTTTTTGATCAAAACTAAAACATCCTCGAAATCATTAAAGAAGAAGTACCTTATCAGACGAATATATGCCTTATCTAATAAGAGACATTTAAAATTTTTTAATTGCATAAATGGGCGGCATTTTATTCAAAATTAATAGTATTTTACATGGATAAAAAATTCGTTTACTTTTTTTTCATTAAATACTAGAATTATAGAAGGTCGGAATCGTGTTGACCACCGATTAGTTTTTTGCTAATAACTCTTGCATCCTTCGACCGACTTATTCGACTAAGAGCTCGATGAAAAGCTTATCTGTTCCTCTTTCACATGGCATTAACATATTTTACGAAAATTTGTAAGAAATAAAATTTTTTTCATGAAAACTAAAATATCCTCGAAATCATTGAAGAACAAGTATCTTATCAGACGAAAATATGCCTTATCTAATAAGAGATATTTAAATTTCTTTAATTGCATAAATGGGCGGCATTTTATTCTAAATAAATCATTTTTTTACATGGATAAAAAAATTTGTTTAATTTTTTTTCATTAAATACTAGAATTATAGAAAAGTACTTTGCGAAAAGAATCGGCAGTAGGTCGGAATAGTGTTGACCACCGATTAGTTTTTTGCTAATAACTCTTGCATCCTTCGACCGACGACGTCGACTAAGAGCTTGATGGAAAGCTTATCCGTTCCTCTTTCAGATGGCATTAACATATTTAATGAAAAGTCGTAAGAAATAAAATTTTTTTGATCAAAACTAAAATATCCTCGAAATCATTGAAGAAGAAGTACCTTATCAGACGAAAATATGCCTTATCTAATAAGAGACATTAAAATTTTTTTAATTGCATAAATGGTCGGCAGTTTATTCAGAATTAATAGTTTTTTACATGGACAAAAAATTCGTTTAATTTTTTCCCATTAAATACTAGAATAATAGAAAAGTACTTTGCGAAAACAATCGGAGGTAGGACGGAATCGTGTTGACCACCGATTAGTTTTTTGCTAATTACTCTTGCATCCTTCGACCGACTTCTTCGACTAAGAGCTCGATGGAAAGCTTATCTGTTCCTCTTTCACATGGCATTAACATATTTTACGAAAAGTCGTAAAAAATAAAATTTTTTTTATCAAAACTAAAATATCCTCAAAATCATTGATGAAGAAGTACCTTATCAGACGAAAATATGCCTTATCTAATAAGAGACATTTAAATTTTTGAATTGCATAAATAGGCAGCATTTAATTCAGAATTAATAGTTTTTTACATGGACAAAAAATTCGTTTCATTTTTTCCCATTAAGTACTAGAATTATAGAAAAGTACTTTTCGAAAATAATCGGCAGTAGGACGGAATCGTAATGACCACCGATTAGTTTTTTGCTAATAACTCTTGCATCCTTCGACCGACTTCTTCGACTAAGAGCTCGATGGAAAGCTTATCTGTTCCTCTTTCAGATGGCAGTAATATATTTTACGAAAATTTGTAAGAAATAAAATTTTTTTGATCAAAACTGAAACATCCTCGAAATCATTGAAGAAGAAGTACCTTATCAGACGAAAATATGCCTTATCTAATAAGAGACATTTACATTTTTTTAATTGCATAAATGGTCGGCAGTTTATTCAGAATTAATAGTTTTTTACATGGAAAAAAAATTCGTTTAATTTTTTCCCATTAAATACTAGAATTATAGGAAAGTACTTTGCGAAAACAATCGGAGGTATGTCGGAATCGTGTTGACCACCGATTAGTTTTTTGCTTATTACTCTTGCATCCTTCGACCGACTTCTTCGACTAAGAGCTCGATGGAAAGCTTATCTGTTCCTCTTTCACATGGCATTAACATATTTTACGAAAATTTGTAAGAAATAAAATTTTTTTTATCAAAACTAAAATATCCTCGAAATCATTGATGAAGAAGTACCTTATCAGACGAAAATATGCCTTATCTAATAAGAGACATTTAAATTTTTTTAATTGCATAAATGGGCGGCATTTTATTCAGAATTAATAGTTTTTTACATGGACAAAAAAACTCGTTTAATTTTTTTCCATTAAATACTAGAATTATAGAAAAGTACTTTGCGAAAATAATCGGCAGTGGGACGGAATCGTGTTGACCACCGATTAGTTTTTTGTTAATAACTCTTTCATCCTTCGACCGACTTCTTCGACTAAGAGCTCGATGGAAAGCTTATCTGTTCCTCTTTCAGATGGCACTAACATATTTTACGAAAAGTCGTAAGAAATAAAATTTTTTTGATCAAACCTAAAACATCCTCGAAATTATTGAAGAAGAAGTACCTTATCAGACGAAAATATGCCTTAATTAATAAGAGACATTTACATTTTTTTAATTGCATAAATGGGTGGCATTTAATTCAGAATTAATAGTGTTTTACATGGACAAAAAATTCGTTTAATTTTTTTCCATTAAATACTAGAATTATAGAAAAGTACTTTTCGAAAATAATCGGCAGTAGGACGGAATCGTGTTGACCACCGATTAGTTTTTTGCTAATAACTCTTGCATCCTTCGACCGACTTCTTCGACTAAGAGCTCGATGGAAAGCTTATCTGTTCCTCTTTCAGATGGCACTAACATATTTTACGAAAAGTCGTAAGAAATAAAATTTTTTTGATCAAACCTAAAACATCCTCGAAATTATTGAAGAAGAAGTACCTTATCAGACGAAAATATGCCTTATCTAATAAGAGACATTTACATTTTTTTAATTGCATAAATGGGTGGCATTTAATTCAGAATTAATAGTGTTTTACATGGACAAAAAATTCGTTTAATTTTTTTCCATTAAATACTAGAATTATAGAAAAGTACTTTTCGAAAATAATCGGCAGTAGGACGGAATCGTGTTGACCACCGATTAGTTTTTTGCTAATAACTCTTGCATCCTTCGACCGACTTCTTCGACTAAGAGCTCGATGGAAAGCTTATCTGTTCCTCTTTCAGATGGCACTAACATATTTTACGAAAAGTCGTAAGAAATAAAATTTTTTTGATCAAACCTAAAACATCCTCGAAATCATTAAAGAAGAAGTATCTTATCAGACGAAAATATGCCTTATCTAATAAGACACATTTCAATTTTCTTAGTTGCATAAATGGGCGGCATTTTATTCAGAATTAATAGTTTTTTACATGGACAAAAAATTCGTTTAATTTTTTCCCACTAAATACTAGAATTATAGAAAAGTACTTTGCGAAAAGAATCGGCAGTAGCACGGAATCGTGTTGACCACCGATTAGTTTTTTGCTAATAACTCTTGCATCTTTCGACCGGCTTATTCGACTAAGAGCTCGACGAAAAGCTTATCTGTTCCTCTTTCACATGGCATTAACATATTTTACGACAAGTCGTAAGAAATAAAATTTTTTTTATCAAAACTAAAATATCCTCGAAATTATTGAAGAAGAAGTACCTTATCAGACGAAAATATGCCTTATCTAATAAGAGACATAAAAATTTTTTTAATTGCATAAATGGTCGGCAGTTTATTCAGAATTAATAGTTTTTTACATGGACAAAAAATTCGTTTAATTTTTTCCCATTAAATACTAGAATAATAGAAAAGTACTTTGCGAAAACAAAACAATCATGTTGACCACCGATTAGTTTTTTGCTAATTACTCTTGCATCCTTCGACCGACTTTTTCGACTAAGAGCTCGATGAAAAGCTTATCTGTTCCTCTTTCACATGGCATTAACATATTTTACGAAAAGTCGTAAAAAATAAAATTTTTTTTATCAAAACTAAAATATCCTCGAAATTATTGAAGAAGAAGTACCTTATCAGACGAAAATATGCCTTATCTATTAAGAGACATTTACATTTTTTTAATTGCATAAATGGGCGGCATTTAATTCAGAATAAATAGTTTTTTACATGGACAAAAAATTCGTTTAATTTTTTTCCATTAAATACTAGAATTATAGAAAAGTACTTTTCGAAAATAATCGGCAGTAGGACGGAATCGTGTTGACCACCGATTAGTTTTTTGCTTATAACTCTTGCACCCTTCGACCGACTTCTTCGACTAAGAGCTCGATGTATAGCTTATCTGTTCCTCTTCCACATGGCATTAACATATTTTACGAAAATTTGTAAGAAATAAAATTTTTTTGATCAAAACTAAAACATCCTCGAAATCATTGAAGAAGAAGTACCTTATCAGACGAAAATATGCCTTATCTAATAAGAGACATAAAAATTTTTTTAATTGCATTAATGGTCGGCAGTTTATTCAGAATTAATAGTTTTTTACATGGAAAAAAAAATTCGTTTAATTTTTTCCCATTAAATACTGGAATAATAGAAAAGTACTTTGCGAAAACAAAACAATCGTGTTGACCACCGATTAGTTTTTTGCTAATAACTCTTGCATCCTTCGACCGACTTCTTCGACTAAGAGCTCGATGTAAAGCTTATCTGTTCCTCTTTCACATGGCATTAACATATTTTACGAAAAGTCGTAAAAAATAAAATTTTTTTCATGGAAACTAAAATATCCTCGAAATCATTGAAGAACAAGTACCTTATCAGACGAAAATATGCCTTATCTAATAAGAGACATTTAAATTTTTTTAATTGCATAAATGGGCGGCATTTTATTCAGAATTAATAGTTTTTTACATGGAAAAAAAAATTCGTTTAATTTTTTCCCATTAAATACTAGAATAATAGAAAAGTACTTTGCGAAAACAAAACAATCGTGTTGACCACCGATTAGTTTTTTGCTAATAACTCTTGCATCCTTCGACCGACTTCTTCGACTAAGAGCTCGATGTAAAGCTTATCTGTTCCTCTTTCACATGGCATTAACATATTTTACGAAAATTTGTAAGAAATAAAATTTTTTTGATCAAAACTGAAACATCCTCGAAATCATTGAAGAACAAGTACCTTATCAGACGAAAATATGCCTTATCTAATAAGAGACATTTAAATTTTTTTAATTGCATAAATGGGCGGCATTTTATTCAGAATTAATAGTTTTTTACATGGAAAAAAAAATTCGTTTAATTTTTTCCCATTAAATACTAGAATAATAGAAAAGTACTTTGCGAAAACAAAACAATCGTGTTGACCACCGATTAGTTTTTTGCTAATAACTCTTGCATCCTTCGACCGACTTCTTCGACTAAGAGCTCGATGTAAAGCTTATCTGTTCCTCTCTCACATGGCATTAACATATTTTACGAAAAGTCGTAAAAAATAAAATTTTTTTCATGGAAACTAAAATATCCTCGAAATCATTGAAGAACAAGTACCTTATCAGACGAAAATATGCCTTATCTAATAAGAGACATTTAAATTTTTTTAATTGCATAAATGGGCGGCATTTTATTCAGAATAAATAGTTTTTTACATGGACAAAAAATTCGTTTAATTTTTTTCCATTAAATACTAGAATTATAGAAAAGTACTTTTCGAAAATAATCGGCAGTAGGACGGAATCGTGTTGACCACCGATTAGTTTTTTGCTAATAACTCTTGCATCCTTCGACCGACTTCTTCGACTAAGAGCTCGATGTAAAGCTTATCTGTTCCTCTTTCACATGGCATTAACATATTTTACGAAAAGTCGTAAAAAATAAAATTTTTTTCATGGAAACTAAAATATCCTCGAAATCATTGAAGAACAAGTACCTTATCAGACGAAAATATGCCTTATCTAATAAGAGACATTTAAATTTTTTTAATTGCATAAATGGGCGGCATTTTATTAAGAATAAATAGTTTTTTACATGGACAAAAAATTCGTTTAATTTTTTTCCATTAAATACTAGAATTATAGAAAAGTACTTTTCGAAAATAATCGGCAGTAGGACGGAATCGTGTTGACCACCGATTAGTTTTTTGCTTATAACTCTTGCATCCTTCGACCGACTTCTTCGACTAAGAGCTCGATGTAAAGCTTATCTGTTCCTCTTTCACATGGCATTAACATATTTTACGAAAATTTGTAAGAAATAAAATTTTTTTGATCAAAACTAAAACATCCTCGAAATCATTGAAGAAGAAGTACCTTATCAGACGAAAATATGCCTTATCTAATAAGAGACATTTAAATTTTTTTAATTGCATAAATGGGCGGCATTTTATTCAGAATAAATAGTTTTTTACATGGACAAAAAATTCGTTGAATTTTTTTCCATTAAATACTAGAATTATAGAAAAGTACTTTTCGAAAATAATCGGCAGTAGGACGGAATCGTGTTGACCACCGATTAGTTTTTTGCTTATAACTCTTGCATCCTTCGACCGACTTCTTCGACTAAGAGCTCGATGTAAAGCTTATCTGTTCCTCTTTCAGATGGCAGTAATATATTTTACGAAAATTTGTAAGAAATAAAATTTTTTTGATCAAAACTGAAACATCCTCGAAATCATTGAAGAAGAAGTACCTTATCAGACGAAAATATGCCTTATCTAATAAGAGACATTTACATTTTTTTAATTGCATAAATGGTCGGCAGTTTATTCAGAATTAATAGTTTTTTACATGGAAAAAAAAATTCGTTTAATTTTTTCCCATTAAATACTTGAATAATAGAAAAGTACTTTGCGAAAAGAATCGGCAGTAGCACGGAATCGTGTTGACCACCGATTAATTTTTTGCTAATTACTCTTGCATCCTTCGACCAACTTTTTCGACTAAGAGCTCGATGAAAAGCTTATCTGTTCCTCTTTCACATGGCATTAACATATTTTACGAAAAGTCGTAAAAAATAAAATTTTTTTGATCAAAACTAAAACATCCTCGAAATCATTAAAGAAGAAGTATCTTATCAGACGAAAATATGCCTTCACTAATAAGAAACATTTCAATTTTCTTAGTTGCATAAATGGGCGGCATTTTATTCAGAATTAATAGTTTTTTACAGGGACAAAAAATTCGTTTAATTTTTTCCCACTAAATACTAGAATTATAGAAAAGTACTTTGCGAAAAGAATCGGCAGTAGCACGGAATCGTGTTGACCACCGATTAGTTTTTTGCTAATAACTCTTGCATCTTTCGACCGACTTATTCGACTAAGAGCTCGATGAAAGGCTTATCTGTTCCTCTTTCACATGGCATTAACATATTTTACGAAAATTTGTAAGAAATAAAATTTTTTTGATCAAAACTAAAACATCCTCGAAATCATTGAAGAAGAAATACCTTATCAGACGAAAATATGCCTTATCTAATAAGAGACATAAAAATTTTTTTAATTGCATTAATGGTCGGCAGTTTATTCAGAATTAATAGTTTTTTACATGGAAAAAAAAATTCGTTTAATTTTTTCCCATTAAATACTAGAATAATAGAAAAGTACTTTGCGAAAACAAAACAATCGTGTTGACCACCGATTAGTTTTTTGCTAATAACTCTTGCATCCTTCGACCGACTTCTTCGACTAAGAGCTCGATGGAAAGCTTATCTGTTCCTCTTTCAGATGGCACTAACATATTTTACGAAAAGTCGTAAGAAATAAAATTTTTTTGATCAAACCTAAAACATCCTCGAAATCATTAAAGAAGAAGTATCTTATCAGACGAAAATATGCCTTATCTAATAAGACACATTTCAATTTTCTTAGTTGCATAAATGGGCGGCATTTTATTCAGAATTAATAGTTTTTTACAGGGACAAAAAATTCGTTTAATTTTTTCCCACTAAATACTAGAATTATAGAAAAGTACTTTGCGAAAAGAATCGGCAGTAGCACGGAATCGTGTTGACCACCGATTAGTTTTTTGCTAATAACTCTTGCATCTTTCGACCGGCTTATTCGACTAAGAGCTCGACGAAAAGCTTATCTGTTCCTCTTTCACATGGCATTAACATATTTTACGACAAGTCGTAAGAAATAAAATTTTTTTTATCAAAACTAAAATATCCTCGAAATTATTGAAGAAGAAGTACCTTATCAGACGAAAATATGCCTTATCTAATAAGAGACATAAAAATTTTTTTAATTGCATAAATGGTCGGCAGTTTATTCAGAATTAATAGTTTTTTACATGGACAAAAAATTCGTTTAATTTTTTCCCATTAAATACTAGAATAATAGAAAAGTACTTTGCGAAAAGAATCGGCAGTAGCACGGAATCGTGTTGACCACCGATTAGTTTTTTGCTAATTACTCTTGCATCCTTCGACCAACTTTTTCGACTAAGAGCTCGATGAAAAGCTTATCTGTTCCTCTTTCACATGGCATTAACATATTTTACGAAAAGTCGTAAAAAATAAAATTTTTTTGATCAAAACTAAAACATCCTCGAAATCATTAAAGAAGAAGTATCTTATCAGACGAAAATATGCCTTATCTAATAAGAAACATTTCAATTTTCTTAGTTGCATAAATGGGCGGCATTTTATTCAGAATTAATAGTTTTTTACAGGGACAAAAAATTCGTTTAATTTTTTCCCACTAAATACTAGAATTATAGAAAAGAACTTTGCGAAAAGAATCGGCAGTAGCACGGAATCGTGTTGACCACCGATTAGTTTTTTGCTAATAACTCTTGCATCTTTCGACCGACTTATTCGACTAAGAGCTCGATGAAAGGCTTATCTGTTCCTCTTTCACATGGCATTAACATATTTTACGAAAATTTGTAAGAAATAAAATTTTTTTGATCAAAACTAAAACATCCTCGAAATCATTGAAGAAGAAGTACCTTATCAGACGAAAATATGCCTTATCTAATAAGAGACATAAAAATTTTTTTAATTGCATTAATGGTCGGCAGTTTATTCAGAATTAATAGTTTTTTACATGGAAAAAAAAATTCGTTTAATTTTTTCCCATTAAATACTAGAATAATAGAAAAGTACTTTGCGAAAACAAAACAATCGTGTTGACCACCGATTAGTTTTTTGCTAATAACTCTTGCATCCTTCGACCGACTTCTTCGACTAAGAGCTCGATGTAAAGCTTATCTGTTCCTCTTTCACATGGCATTAACATATTTTACGAAAAGTCGTAAAAAATAAAATTTTTTTCATGGAAACTAAAATATCCTCGAAATCATTGAAGAACAAGTACCTTATCAGACGAAAATATGCCTTATCTAATAAGAGACATTTAAATTTTTTTAATTGCATAAATGGGCGGCATTTAATTCAGAATAAATAGTTTTTTACATGGACAAAAAATTCGTTTAATTTTTTTCCATTAAATACTAGAATAATAGAAAAGTACTTTGCGAAAACAAAACAATCGTGTTGACCACCGATTAGTTTTTTGCTAATAACTCTTGCATCCTTCGACCGACTTCTTCGACTAAGAGCTCGATGGAAAGCTTATCTGTTCCTCTTTCAGATGGCACTAACATATTTTACGAAAAGTCGTAAGAAATAAAATTTTTTTGATCAAACCTAAAACATCCTCGAAATCATTAAAGAAGAAGTATCTTATCAGACGAAAATATGCCTTATCTAATAAGACACATTTCAATTTTCTTAGTTGCATAAATGGGCGGCATTTTATTCAGAATTAATAGTTTTTTACAGGGACAAAAAATTCGTTTAATTTTTTCCCACTAAATACTAGAATTATAGAAAAGTACTTTGCGAAAAGAATCGGCAGTAGCACGGAATCGTGTTGACCACCGATTAGTTTTTTGCTAATAACTCTTGCATCTTTCGACCGGCTTATTCGACTAAGAGCTCGACGAAAAGCTTATCTGTTCCTCTTTCACATGGCATTAACATATTTTACGACAAGTCGTAAGAAATAAAATTTTTTTTATCAAAACTAAAATATCCTCGAAATTATTGAAGAAGAAGTACCTTATCAGACGAAAATATGCCTTATCTAATAAGAGACATAAAAATTTTTTTAATTGCATAAATGGTCGGCAGTTTATTCAGAATTAATAGTTTTTTACATGGACAAAAAATTCGTTTAATTTTTTCCCATTAAATACTAGAATAATAGAAAAGTACTTTGCGAAAACAAAACAATCATGTTGACCACCGATTAGTTTTTTGCTAATTACTCTTGCATCCTTCGACCGACTTTTTCGACTAAGAGCTCGATGAAAAGCTTATCTGTTCCTCTTTCACATGGCATTAACATATTTTACGAAAAGTCGTAAAAAATAAAATTTTTTTTATCAAAACTAAAATATCCTCGAAATTATTGAAGAAGAAGTACCTTATCAGACGAAAATATGCCTTATCTAATAAGAGACATTTAAATTTTTTTAATTGCATAAATGGGCGGCATTTAATTCAGAATAAATAGTTTTTTACATGGACAAAAAATTCGTTTAATTTTTTTCCATTAAATACTAGAATTATAGAAAAGTACTTTTCGAAAATAATCGGCAGTAGGACGGAATCGTGTTGACCACCGATTAGTTTTTTGCTTATAACTCTTGCATCCTTCGACCGACTTCTTCGACTAAGAGCTCGATGTAAAGCTTATCTGTTCCTCTTTCACATGGCATTAACATATTTTACGAAAAGTCGTAAAAAATAAAATTTTTTTCATGGAAACTAAAATATCCTCGAAATCATTGAAGAACAAGTACCTTATCAGACGAAAATATGCCTTATCTAATAAGAGACATTTAAATTTTTTTAATTGCATAAATGGGCGGCATTTAATTCAGAATAAATAGTTTTTTACATGGACAAAAAATTCGTTCAATTTTTTCCCATTAAATACTAGAATTATAGAAAAGTACTTTGCGAAAATAATCGGCAGTAGGACGGAATCGTTTTGACCACCGATTAGTTTTCTGCTAATAACTCTTGCATCCTTCGCCCGACTTCTTCGACTAAGAGCTCGATGGGAAGCTTATCTGTTCCTCTTTCAGATGGCATTAACATATTTTACGAAAATTTGTAAGAAATAAAATTTTTTTGATCAAAACTAAAATATCCTCGAAATCATTGAAGAAGAAGTACCTTATCAGACGAAAATATGCCTTATCTAATAAGAGACATTTAATTTCTTTTAATTGCATAAATGGGCGGCATTTAATTCAGAATTAATAGTTTTTTACATGGACAAAAAATTCGTTTAATTTTTTTCCATTAAATACTAGAATTATAGAAAAGTACTTTTCGAAAATAATCGGCAGTAGGACGGAATCGTGTTGACCACCGATTAGTTTTTTGCTAATAACTCTTGCATCCTTCGACCGACTTCTTCGACAAAGAGCTCGATGGAAAGCTTATCTGTTCCTCTTTCAGATGGCACTAACATATTTTACGAAAAGTCGTAAGAAATAAAATTTTTTTGATCAAACCTAAAACATCCTCGAAATCATTAAAGAAGAAGTACCTTATCAGACGAAAATATGCCTTATCTAATAAGACACATTTCAATTTTCTTAGTTGCCTAAATGGGCGGCATTTTATTCAGAATTAATAGTTTTTTACAGGGACAAAAAATTCGTTTAATTTTTTCCCACTAAATACTAGAATTATAGAAAAGTACTTTGCGAAAAGAATCGGCAGTAGCACTGAATCGTGTTGACCACCGATTAGTCTTTTGCTAATAACTCTTGCATCTTTCGACCGACTTATTCGACTAAGAGCTCGATGAAAAGCTTATCTGTTCCTCTTTCACATGGCATTAACATATTTTACGAAAAGTCGTAAGAAATAAAATTTTTTTTATCAAAACTAAAATATCCTCGAAATCATTGAAGAACAAGTACCTTATCAGACGAAAATATGCCTTATCTAATAAGAGACATTTAAAATTTTTTAATTGCATAAATGGGCGGCATTTTATTCAAAATTAACAGTATTTTACATGGATAAAAAATTCGTTTAATTTTTTCCCATTAAATACTAGAATAATAGAAAAGTACTTTGCGAAAACAAAACAATCGTGTTGACCACCGATTAGTTTTTTGCTAATTACTCTTGCATCCTTCGACCGACTTTTTCGAATAAGAGCTCGATGAAAAGCTTATCTGTTCCTCTTTCACATGGCAATAACATATTTTACGAAAAGTCGTAAAAAATAAAATTTTTTTTATCAAAACTAAAATATCCTCGAAATCATTGAAGAACAAGTACCTTATCAGACGAAAATATGCCTTATCTAATAAGACACATTTCAATTTTCTTAGTTGTATAAATGGGCGGCATTTTATTCAGAATTAATAGTTTTTTACAGGGACAAAAATTTCGTTTAATTTTTTCCCACTAAATACTAGAATTATAGAAAAGTACTTTGCGAAAAGAATCGGCAGTAGCACGGAATCGTGTTGACCACCGATTAGTTTTTTGCTAATAACTCTTGCATCTTTCGACCGACTTATTCGACTAAGAGCTCAATGAAAGGCTTATCTGTTCCTCTTTCACATGGCATTAACATATTTTACGAAAATTTGTAAGAAATAAAATTTTT
The DNA here is from genome assembly GCA_034638295.1 of Phortica okadai. NCBI lineage: Eukaryota > Metazoa > Arthropoda > Insecta > Diptera > Drosophilidae > Phortica > Phortica okadai. The sequence goes on along the minus strand of CM067851.1, from coordinate 22,783,113 downwards.
TTGATCAAAACTAAAACATCCTCGAAATCATTGAAGAAGAAGTACCTTATCAGACGAAAATATGCCTTATCTAATAAGAGACATAAAAATTTTTTTAATTGCATAAATGGTCGGCAGTTTATTCAGAATTAATAGTTTTTTACATGGACAAAAAATTCGTTTAATTTTTTCCCATTAAATACTAGATTAATAGAAAAGTACTTTGCGAAAACAAAACAATCGTGTTGACCACCGATTAGTTTTTTGCTAATTACTCTTGCATCCTTCGACCGACTTTTTCGACTAAGAGCTCGATGAAAAGCTTATCTGTTCCTCTTTCACATGGCATTAACATATTTTACGAAAAGTCGTAAGAAATAAAATTTTTTTGATCAAACCTAAAACATCCTCGAAATCATTAAAGAAGAAGTACCTTATCAGACGAAAATATGCCTTATCTAATAAGACACATTTCAATTTTCTTAGTTGCCTAAATGGGCGGCATTTTATTCAGAATTAATAGTTTTTTACAGGGACAAAAAATTCGTTTAATTTTTTCCCACTAAATACTAGAATTATAGAAAAGTACTTTGCGAAAAGAATCGGCAGTAGCACGGAATCGTGTTGACCACCGATTAGTCTTTTGCTAATAACTCTTGCATCTTTCGACCGACTTATTCGACTAAGAGCTCGATGAAAAGCTTATCTGTTCCTCTTTCACATGGCATTAACATATTTTACGAAAAGTCGTAAGAAATAAAATTTTTTTTATCAAAACTAAAATATCCTCGAAATCATTGAAGAACAAGTACCTTATCAGACGAAAATATGCCTTATCTAATAAGAGACATTTAAAATTTTTTAATTGCATAAATGGGCGGCATTTTATTCAAAATTAACAGTATTTTACATGGATAAAAAATTCGTTTAATTTTTTCCCATTAAATACTAGAATAATAGAAAAGTACTTTGCGAAAACAAAACAATCGTGTTGACCACCGATTAGTTTTTTGCTAATTACTCTTGCATCCTTCGACCGACTTTTTCGAATAAGAGCTCGATGAAAAGCTTATCTGTTCCTCTTTCACATGGCAATAACATATTTTACGAAAAGTCGTAAAAAATAAAATTTTTTTTATCAAAACTAAAATATCCTCGAAATCATTGAAGAACAAGTACCTTATCAGACGAAAATATGCCTTATCTAATAAGACACATTTCAATTTTCTTAGTTGTATAAATGGGCGGCATTTTATTCAGAATTAATAGTTTTTTACAGGGACAAAAATTTCGTTTAATTTTTTCCCACTAAATACTAGAATTATAGAAAAGTACTTTGCGAAAAGAATCGGCAGTAGCACGGAATCGTGTTGACCACCGATTAGTTTTTTGCTAATAACTCTTGCATCTTTCGACCGACTTATTCGACTAAGAGCTCAATGAAAGGCTTATCTGTTCCTCTTTCACATGGCATTAACATATTTTACGAAAATTTGTAAGAAATAAAATTTTTTTGATCAAAACTAAAACATCCTCGAAATCATTGAAGAAGAAGTACCTTATCAGACGAAAATATGCCTTATCTAATAAGAGACATAAAAATTTTTTTAATTGCATAAATGGTCGGCAGTTTATTCAGAATTAATAGTTTTTTACATGGACAAAAAATTCGTTTAATTTTTTCCCATTAAATACTAGATTAATAGAAAAGTACTTTGCGAAAACAAAACAATCGTGTTAACCACCGATTAGTTTTTTGCTAATTACTCTTGCATCCTTCGACCGACTTTTTCGACTAAGAGCTCGATGAAAAGCTTATCTGTTCCTCTTTCACATGGCATTAACATATTTTACGAAAAGTCGTAAAAAATAAAATTTTTTTTATCAAAACTAAAATATCCTCGAAATTATTGAAGAAGAAGTACCTTATCAGACGAAAATATGCCTTATCTAATAAGAGACATTTACATTTTTTTAATTGCATAAATGGTCGGCAGTTTATTCAGAATTAATAGTTTTTTACATGGAAAAAAAAATTCGTTTAATTTTTTCCCATTAAATACTTGAATAATAGAAAAGTACTTTGCGAAAAGAATCGGCAGTAGCACGGAATCGTGTTGACCACCGATTAGTTTTTTGCTAATTACTCTTGCATCCTTCGACCAACTTTTTCGACTAAGAGCTCGATGAAAAGCTTATCTGTTCCTCTTTCACATGGCATTAACATATTTTACGAAAAGTCGTAAAAAATAAAATTTTTTTGATCAAAACTAAAACATCCTCGAAATCATTAAAGAAGAAGTATCTTATCAGACGAAAATATGCCTTATCTAATAAGAAACATTTCAATTTTCTTAGTTGCATAAATGGGCGGCATTTTATTCAGAATTAATAGTTTTTTACAGGGACAAAAAATTCGTTTAATTTTTTCCCACTAAATACTAGAATTATAGAAAAGTACTTTGCGAAAAGAATCGGCAGTAGCACGGAATCGTGTTGACCACCGATTAGTTTTTTGCTAATAACTCTTGCATCTTTCGACCGACTTATTCGACTAAGAGCTCGATGAAAGGCTTATCTGTTCCTCTTTCACATGGCATTAACATATTTTACGAAAATTTGTAAGAAATAAAATTTTTTTGATCAAAACTAAAACATCCTCGAAATCATTGAAGAAGAAGTACCTTATCAGACGAAAATATGCCTTATCTAATAAGAGACATAAAAATTTTTTTAATTGCATTAATGGTCGGCAGTTTATTCAGAATTAATAGTTTTTTACATGGAAAAAAAAATTCGTTTAATTTTTTCCCATTAAATACTAGAATAATAGAAAAGTACTTTGCGAAAACAAAACAATCGTGTTGACCACCGATTAGTTTTTTGCTTATTACTCTTGCATCCTTCGACCGACTTCTTCGACTAAGAGCTCGGTGGAAAGCTTATCTGTTCCTCTTTCACATGGCATTAACATATTTTACGAAAAGTTGTAAGAAATAAAATTTTTTTTATCAAAACTAAAATATCCTCGAAATCATTGAAGAAGAAGTACCTTATCAGACGAAAATATGCCTTATCTAATAAGAGACATTTAATTTCTTTTAATTGCATAAATGGGCGGCATTTAATTCAGAATTAATAGTTTTTTACATGGACAAAAAATTCGTTTAATTTTTTTCCATTAAATACTAGAATTATAGAAAAGTACTTTTCGAAAATAATCGGCAGTAGGACGGAATCGTGTTGACCACCGATTAGTTTTTTGCTAATAACTCTTGCATCCTTCGACCGACTTCTTCGACAAAGAGCTCGATGGAAAGCTTATCTGTTCCTCTTTCAGATGGCACTAACATATTTTACGAAAAGTCGTAAGAAATAAAATTTTTTTGATCAAACCTAAAACATCCTCGAAATCATTAAAGAAGAAGTACCTTATCAGACGAAAATATGCCTTATCTAATAAGACACATTTCAATTTTCTTAGTTGCCTAAATGGGCGGCATTTTATTCAGAATTAATAGTTTTTTACAGGGACAAAAAATTCGTTTAATTTTTTCCCACTAAATACTAGAATTATAGAAAAGTACTTTGCGAAAAGAATCGGCAGTAGCACGGAATCGTGTTGACCACCGATTAGTCTTTTGCTAATAACTCTTGCATCTTTCGACCGACTTATTCGACTAAGAGCTCGATGAAAAGCTTATCTGTTCCTCTTTCACATGGCATTAACATATTTTACGAAAAGTCGTAAGAAATAAAATTTTTTTTATCAAAACTAAAATATCCTCGAAATCATTGAAGAACAAGTACCTAATCAGACGAAAATATGCCTTATCTAATAAGAGACATTTAAAATTTTTTAATTGCATAAATGGGCGGCATTTTATTCAAAATTAACAGTATTTTACATGGATAAAAAATTCGTTTAATTTTTTCCCATTAAATACTAGAATAATAGAAAAGTACTTTGCGAAAACAAAACAATCGTGTTGACCACCGATTAGTTTTTTGCTAATTACTCTTGCATCCTTCGACCGACTTTTTCGAATAAGAGCTCGATGAAAAGCTTATCTGTTCCTCTTTCACATGGCAATAACATATTTTACGAAAAGTCGTAAAAAATAAAATTTTTTTTATCAAAACTAAAATATCCTCGAAATCATTGAAGAACAAGTACCTTATCAGACGAAAATATGCCTTATCTAATAAGACACATTTCAATTTTCTTAGTTGTATAAATGGGCGGCATTTTATTCAGAATTAATAGTTTTTTACAGGGACAAAAAATTCGTTTAATTTTTTCCCACTAAATACTAGAATTATAGAAAAGTACTTTGCGAAAAGAATCGGCAGTAGCACGGAATCGTGTTGACCACCGATTAGTCTTTTGCTAATAACTCTTGCATCTTTCGACCGACTTATTCGACTAAGAGCTCGATGAAAAGCTTATCTGTTCCTCTTTCACATGGCATTAACATATTTTACGAAAAGTCGTAAGAAATAAAATTTTTTTTATCAAAACTAAAATATCCTCGAAATCATTGAAGAACAAGTACCTTATCAGACGAAAATATGCCTTATCTAATAAGAGACATTTAAAATTTTTTAATTGCATAAATGGGCGGCATTTTATTCAAAATTAACAGTATTTTACATGGATAAAAAATTCGTTTAATTTTTTCCCATTAAATACTAGAATAATAGAAAAGTACTTTGCGAAAACAAAACAATCGTGTTGACCACCGATTAGTTTTTTGCTAATTACTCTTGCATCCTTCGACCGACTTTTTCGAATAAGAGCTCGATGAAAAGCTTATCTGTTCCTCTTTCACATGGCAATAACATATTTTACGAAAAGTCGTAAAAAATAAAATTTTTTTTATCAAAACTAAAATATCCTCGAAATCATTGAAGAACAAGTACCTTATCAGACGAAAATATGCCTTATCTAATAAGACACATTTCAATTTTCTTAGTTGTATAAATGGGCGGCATTTTATTCAGAATTAATAGTTTTTTACAGGGACAAAAAATTCGTTTAATTTTTTCCCACTAAATACTAGAATTATAGAAAAGTACTTTGCGAAAAGAATCGGCAGTAGCACGGAATCGTGTTGACCACCGATTAGTCTTTTGCTAATAACTCTTGCATCTTTCGACCGACTTATTCGACTAAGAGCTCGATGAAAAGCTTATCTGTTCCTCTTTCACATGGCATTAACATATTTTACGAAAAGTCGTAAGAAATAAAATTTTTTTTATCAAAACTAAAATATCCTCGAAATCATTGAAGAACAAGTACCTTATCAGACGAAAATATGCCTTATCTAATAAGAGACATTTAAAATTTTTTAATTGCATAAATGGGCGGCATTTTATTCAAAATTAACAGTATTTTACATGGATAAAAAATTCGTTTAATTTTTTCCCATTAAATACTAGAATAATAGAAAAGTACTTTGCGAAAACAAAACAATCGTGTTGACCACCGATTAGTTTTTTGCTAATTACTCTTGCATCCTTCGACCGACTTTTTCGAATAAGAGCTCGATGAAAAGCTTATCTGTTCCTCTTTCACATGGCAATAACATATTTTACGTAAAGTCGTAAAAAATAAAATTTTTTTTATCAAAACTAAAATATCCTCGAAATCATTGAAGAACAAGTACCTTATCAGACGAAAATATGCCTTATCTAATAAGACACATTTCAATTTTCTTAGTTGTATAAATGGGCGGCATTTTATTCAGAATTAATAGTTTTTTACATGGACAAAAAATTCGTTTAATTTTTTCCCATTAAATACTAGATTAATAGAAAAGTACTTTGCGAAAACAAAACAATCGTGTTGACCACCGATTAGTTTTTTGCTAATTACTCTTGCATCCTTCGACCGACTTTTTCGACTAAGAGCTCGATGAAAAGCTTATCTGTTCCTCTTTCACATGGCATTAACATATTTTACGAAAAGTCGTAAAAAATAAAATTTTTTTTATCAAAACTAAAATATCCTCGAAATTATTGAAGAAGAAGTACCTTATCAGACGAAAATATGCCTTATCTAATAAGAGACATTTACATTTTTTTAATTGCATAAATGGTCGGCAGTTTATTCAGAATTAATAGTTTTTTACATGGAAAAAAAAATTCGTTTAATTTTATCCCATTAAATACTTGAATGATAGAAAAGTACTTTGCGAAAAGAATCGGCAGTAGCACGGAATCGTGTTGACCACCGATTAGTTTTTTGCTAATTACTCTTGCATCCTTCGACCATTTTTTTCGACTAAGAGCTCGATGAAAAGCTTATCTGTTCCTCTTTCACATGGCATTAACATATTTTACGAAAAGTCGTAAAAAATAAAATTTTTTTGATCAAAACTAAAACATCCTCGAAATCATTAAAGAAGAAGTATCTTATCAGACGAAAATATGCCTTATCTAATAAGAAACATTTCAATTTTCTTAGTTGCATAAATGGGCGGCATTTTATTCAGAATTAATAGTTTTTTACAGGGACAAAAAATTCGTTTAATTTTTTCCCACTAAATACTAGAATTATAGAAAAGTACTTTGCGAAAAGAATCGGCAGTAGCACGGAATCGTGTTGACCACCGATTAGTTTTTTGCTAATAACTCTTGCATCTTTCGACCGACTTATTCGACTAAGAGCTCGATGAAAGGCTTATCTGTTCCTCTTTCACATGGCATTAACATATTTTACGAAAATTTGTAAGAAATAAAATTTTTTTGATCAAAACTAAAACATCCTCGAAATCATTGAAGAAGAAGTACCTTATCAGACGAAAATATGCCTTATCTAATAAGAGACATAAAAATTTTTTTAATTGCATTAATGGTCGGCAGTTTATTCAGAATTAATAGTTTTTTACATGGAAAAAAAATTCGTTTAATTTTTTCCCTTTAAATACTAGAATAATAGAAAAGTACTTTGCGAAAACAAAACAATCGTGTTGACCACCGATTAGTTTTTTGCTAATAACTCTTGCATCCTTCGACCGACTTCTTCGACTAAGAGCTCGATGTAAAGCTTATCTGTTCCTCTTTCACATGGCATTAACATATTTTACGAAAAGTCGTAAAAAATAAAATTTTTTTCATGGAAACTAAAATATCCTCGAAATCATTGAAGAACAAGTACCTTATCAGACGAAAATATGCCTTATCTAATAAGAGACATTTAAATTTTTTTAATTGCATAAATGGGCGGCATTTAATTCAGAATAAATAGTTTTTTACATGGACAAAAAATTCGTTTAATTTTTTTCCATTAAATACTAGAATTATAGAAAAGTACTTTTCGAAAATAATCGGCAGTAGGACGGAATCGTGTTGACCACCGATTAGTTTTTTGCTTCTAACTCTTGCATCCTTCGACCGACTTCTTCGACTAAGAGCTCGATGGAAAGCTTATCTGTTCCTCTTTCAGATGGCAGTAACATATTTTACGAAAATTTGTAAGAAATAAAATTTTTTTGATCAAAACTAAAATATCCTCGAAATCATTGAAGAAGAAGTACCTTATCAGACGAAAATATGCCTTATCTAATAACAGACATTTACATTTTTTTAATTGCATAAATGGTCGGCAGTTTATTCAGAATTAATAGTTTTTTACATGGAAAAAAAATTCGTTTAATTTTATCCCATTCAATACTAGAATTATAGGAAAGTACTTTGCGAAAACAATCGGAGGTATGTCGGAATCGTGTTGACCACCGATTAGTTTTTTGCTTATTACTCTTGCATCCTTCGACCGACTTCTTCGACTAAGAGCTCGGTGGAAAGCTTATCTGTTCCTCTTTCACATGGCATTAACATATTTTACGAAAAGTTGTAAGAAATAAAATTTTTTTTATCAAAACTAAAATATCCTCGAAATCATTGAAGAAGAAGTACCTTATCAGACGAAAATATGCCTTATCTAATAAGAGACATTTAATTTCTTTTAATTGCATAAATGGGCGGCATTTAATTCAGAATTAATAGTTTTTTACATGGACAAAAAATTCGTTTAATTTTTTTCCATTAAATACTAGAATTATAGAAAAGTACTTTTCGAAAATAATCGGCAGTAGGACGGAATCGTGTTGACCACCGATTAGTTTTTTGCTAATAACTCTTGCATCCTTCGACCGACTTCTTCGACAAAGAGCTCGATGGAAAGCTTATCTGTTCCTCTTTCACATGGCATTAACATATTTTACGAAAATTTGTAAGAAATAAAATTTTTTTGATCAAAACTAAAACATCCTCGAAATCATTGAAGAAGAAGTACCTTATCAGACGAAAATATGCCTTATCTAATAAGAGACATAAAAATTTTTTTAATTGCATAAATGGTCGGCAGTTTATTCAGAATTAATAGTTTTTTACATGGACGAAAAATTCGTTTAATTTTTTCCCATTAAATACTAGAATAATAGAAAAGTACTTTGCGAAAACAAAACAATCGTGTTGACCACCGATTAGTTTTTTGCTAATTACTCTTGCATCCTTCGACCGACTTATTCGACTAAGAGCTCGATGAAAAGCTTATCTGTTCCTCTTTCACATGGCATTAACATATTTTACGAAAAGTCGTAAGAAATAAAATTTTTTTGATTCAACCTAAAATATCCTCGAAATCATTGAAGAAGAAGTACCTTATCAGACGAAAATATGCCTTATCTAATAAGAGACATTTACATTTTTTTAATTGCATAAATGGTCGGCAGTTTATTCAGAATTAATAGTTTTTTACATGGAAAAAAAATTCGTTTAATTTTATCCCATTCAATACTAGAATTATAGGAAAGTACTTTGCGAAAACAATCGGAGGTATGTCGGAATCGTGTTGACCACCGATTAGTTTTTTGCTTATTACTCTTGCATCCTTCGACCGACTTCTTCGACTAAGAGCTCGGTGGAAAGCTTATCTGTTCCTCTTTCAGATGGCACTAACATATTTTACGAAAAGTCGTAAGAAATAAAATTTTTTTGATCAAACCTAAAACATCCTCGAAATCATTAAAGAAGAAGTACCTTATCAGACGAAAATATGCCTTATCTAATAAGACACATTTCAATTTTCTTAGTTGCCTAAATGGGCGGCATTTTATTCAGAATTAATAGTTTTTTACAGGGACAAAAAATTCGTTTAATTTTTTCCCACTAAATACTAGAATTATAGAAAAGTACTTTGCGAAAAGAATCGGCAGTAGCACGGAATCGTGTTGACCACCGATTAGTCTTTTGCTAATAACTCTTGCATCTTTCGACCGACTTATTCGACTAAGAGCTCGATGAAAAGCTTATCTGTTCCTCTTTCACATGGCATTAACATATTTTACGAAAATTTGTAAGAAATAAAATTTTTTTGATCAAAACTAAAACATCCTCGAAATCATTAAAGAAGAAGTACCTTATCAGACGAAAATATGCCTTATCTAATAAGAGACATAAAAATTTTTTTAATTGCATAAATGGTCGGCAGTTTATTCAGAATTAATAGTTTTTTACATGGACGAAAAATTCGTTTAATTTTTTCCCATTAAATACTAGAATAATAGAAAAGTACTTTGCGAAAACAAAACAATCGTGTTGACCACCGATTAGTTTTTTGCTAATTACTCTTGCATCCTTCGACCGACTTATTCGACTAAGAGCTCGATGAAAAGCTTATCTGTTCCTCTTTCACATGGCATTAACATATTTTACGAAAAGTCGTAAGAAATAAAATTTTTTTGATTCAACCTAAAATATCCTCGAAATCATTGAAGAACAAGTACCTTATCAGACGAAAATATGCCTTATCTAATAAGAGACATTTAAAATTTTTTAATTGCATAAATGGGCGGCATTTTATTCAAAATTAACAGTATTTTACATGGATAAAAAATTCGTTTAATTTTTTCCCATTAAATACTAGAATAATAGAAAAGTACTTTGCGAAAACAAAACAATCGTGTTGACCACCGATTAGTTTTTTGCTAATTACTCTTGCATCCTTCGACCGACTTTTTCGAATAAGAGCTCGATGAAAAGCTTATCTGTTCCTCTTTCACATGGCAATAACATATTTTACGAAAAGTCGTAAAAAATAAAATTTTTTTTATCAAAACTAAAATATCCTCGAAATCATTGAAGAACAAGTACCTTATCAGACGAAAATATGCCTTATCTAATAAGACACATTTCAATTTTCTTAGTTGTATAAATGGGCGGCATTTTATTCAGAATTAATAGTTTTTTACATGGACAAAAAATTCGTTTAATTTTTTCCCATTAAATACTAGATTAATAGAAAAGTACTTTGCGAAAACAAAACAATCGTGTTGACCACCGATTAGTTTTTGGTAATTACTCTTGCATCCTTCGACCGACTTTTTCGACTAAGAGCTCGATGAAAAGCTTATCTGTTTCTCTTTCACATGGCATTAACATATTTTACGAAAAGTCGTAAAAAATAAAATTTTTTTTAACAAAACTAAAATATCCTCGAAATTATTGAAGAAGAAGTACCTTATCAGACGAAAATATGCCTTATCTAATAAGAGACATTTACATTTTTTTAATTGCATAAATGGTCGGCAGTTTATTCAGAATTAATAGTTTTTTACATGGAAAAAAAAATTCGTTTAATTTTTTCCCATTAAATACTTGAATAATAGAAAAGTACTTTGCGAAAAGAATCGGCAGTAGCACGGAATCGTGTTGACCACCGATTAGTTTTTTGCTAATTACTCTTGCATCCTTCGACCAACTTTTTCGACTAAGAGCTCGATGAAAAGCTTATCTGTTCCTCTTTCACATGGCATTAACATATTTTACGAAAAGTCGTAAAAAATAAAATTTTTTTGATCAAAACTAAAACATCCTCGAAATCATTAAAGAAGAAGTATCTTATCAGACGAAAATATGCCTTATCTAATAAGAAACATTTCAATTTTCTTAGTTGCATAAATGGGCGGCATTTTATTCAGAATTAATAGTTTTTTACAGGGACAAAAAATTCGTTTAATTTTTTCCCACTAAATACTAGAATTATAGAAAAGTACTTTGCGAAAAGAATCGGCAGTAGCACGGAATCGTGTTGACCACCGATTAGTTTTTTGCTAATAACTCTTGCATCTTTCGACCGACTTATTCGACTAAGAGCTCGATGAAAGGCTTATCTGTTCCTCTTTCACATGGCATTAACATATTTTACGAAAATTTGTAAGAAATAAAATTTTTTTGATCAAAACTAAAACATCCTCGAAATCATTGAAGAAGAAGTACCTTATCAGACGAAAATATGCCTTATCTAATAAAAGACATAAAAATTTTTTTAATTGCATTAATGGTCGGCAGTTTATTCAGAATTAATAGTTTTTTACATGGAAAAAAAAATTCGTTTAATTTTTTCCCATTAAATACTAGAATAATAGAAAAGTACTTTGCGAAAACAAAACAATCGTGTTGACCACCGATTAGTTTTTTGCTAATAACTCTTGCATCCTTCGACCGACTTCTTCGACTAAGAGCTCGATGTAAAGCTTATCTGTTCCTCTTTCACATGGCATTAACATATTTTACGAAAAGTCGTAAAAAATAAAATTTTTTTCATGGAAACTAAAATATCCTCGAAATCATTGAAGAACAAGTACCTTATCAGACGAAAATATGCCTTATCTAAAAAGAGACATTTAAATTTTTTTAATTGCATAAATGGGCGGCATTTAATTCAGAATAAATAGTTTTTTACATGGACAAAAAATTCGTTTAATTTTTTTCCATTAAATACTAGAATTATAGAAAAGTACTTTTCGAAAATAATCGGCAGTAGGACGGAATCGTGTTGACCACCGATTAGTTTTTTGCTTATAACTCTTGCATCCTTCGACCGACTTCTTCGACTAAGAGCTCGATGGAAAGCTTATCTGTTCCTCTTTCAGATGGCAGTAACATATTTTACGAAAATTTGTAAGAAATAAAATTTTTTTGATCAAAACTAAAATATCCTCGAAATCATTGAAGAAGAAGTACCTTATCAGACGAAAATATGCCTTATCTAATAAGAGACATTTACATTTTTTTAATTGCATAAATGGTCGGCAGTTTATTCAGAATTAATAGTTTTTTACATGGAAAAAAAATTCGTTTAATTTTATCCCATTCAATACTAGAATTATAGGAAAGTACTTTGCGAAAACAATCGGAGGTATGTCGGAATCGTGTTGACCACCGATTAGTTTTTTGCTTATTACTCTTGCATCCTTCGACCGACTTCTTCGACTAAGAGCTCGGTGGAAAGCTTATCTGTTCCTCTTTCACATGGCATTAACATATTTTACGAAAAGTTGTAAGAAATAAAATTTTTTTTATCAAAACTAAAATATCCTCGAAATCATTGAAGAAGAAGTACCTTATCAGACGAAAATATGCCTTATCTAATAAGAGACATTTAATTTCTTTTAATTGCATAAATGGGCGGCATTTAATTCAGAATTAATAGTTTTTTACATGGACAAAAAATTCGTTTAATTTTTTTCCATTAAATACTAGAATTATAGAAAAGTACTTTTCGAAAATAATCGGCAGTAGGACGGAATCGTGTTGACCACCGATTAGTTTTTTGCTAATAACTCTTGCATCCTTCGACCGACTTCTTCGACAAAGAGCTCGATGGAAAGCTTATCTGTTCCTCTTTCACATGGCATTAACATATTTTACGAAAATTTGTAAGAAATAAAATTTTTTTGATCAAAACTAAAACATCCTCGAAATCATTGAAGAAGAAGTACCTTATCAGACGAAAATATGCCTTATCTAATAAGAGACATAAAAATTTTTTTAATTGCATAAATGGTCGGCAGTTTATTCAGAATTAATAGTTTTTTACATGGACGAAAAATTCGTTTAATTTTTTCCCATTAAATACTAGAATAATAGAAAAGTACTTTGCGAAAACAAAACAAACGTGTTGACCACCGATTAGTTTTTTGCTAATTACTCTTGCATCCTTCGACCGACTTCTTCGACAAAGAGCTCGATGGAAAGCTTATCTGTTCCTCTTTCAGATGGCACTAACATATTTTACGAAAAGTCGTAAGAAATAAAATTTTTTTGATCAAACCTAAAACATCCTCGAAATCATTAAAGAAGAAGTACCTTATCAGACGAAAATATGCCTTATCTAATAAGACACATTTCAATTTTCTTAGTTGCATAAATGGGCGGCATTTTATTCAGAATTAATAGTTTTTTACAGGGACAAAAAATTCGTTTAATTTTTTCCCACTAAATACTAGAATTATAGAAAAGTACTTTGCGAAAAGAATCGGCAGTAGCACGGAATCGTGTTGACCACCGATTAGTCTTTTGCTAATAACTCTTGCATCTTTCGACCGACTTATTCGACTAAGAGCTCGATGAAAAGCTTATCTGTTCCTCTTTCACATGGCATTAACATATTTTACGAAAAGTCGTAAGAAATAAAATTTTTTTTATCAAAACTAAAATATCCTCGAAATCATTGAAGAACAAGTACCTTATCAGACGAAAATATGCCTTATCTAATAAGAGACATTTAAAATTTTTTAATTGCATAAATGGGCGGCATTTTATTCAAAATTAACAGTATTTTACATGGATAAAAAATTCGTTTAATTTTTTCCCATTAAATACTAGAATAATAGAAAAGTACTTTGCGAAAACAAAACAATCGTGTTGACCACCGATTAGTTTTTTGCTAATTACTCTTGCATCCTTCGACCGACTTTTTCGAATAAGAGCTCGATGAAAAGCTTATCTGTTCCTCTTTCACATGGCAATAACATATTTTACGAAAAGTCGTAAAAAATAAAATTTTTTTTATCAAAACTAAAATATCCTCGAAATCATTGAAGAACAAGTACCTTATCAGACGAAAATATGCCTTATCTAATAAGACACATTTCAATTTTCTTAGTTGTATAAATGGGCGGCATTTTATTCAGAATTAATAGTTTTTTACAGGGACAAAAAATTCGTTTAATTTTTTCCCACTAAATACTAGAATTATAGAAAAGTACTTTGCGAAAAGAATCGGCAGTAGCACGGAATCGTGTTGACCACCGATTAGTCTTTTGCTAATAACTCTTGCATCTTTCGACCGACTTATTCGACTAAGAGCTCGATGAAAAGCTTATCTGTTCCTCTTTCACATGGCATTAACATATTTTACGAAAAGTCGTAAGAAATAAAATTTTTTTTATCAAAACTAAAATATCCTCGAAATCATTGAAGAACAAGTACCTTATCAGACGAAAATATGCCTTATCTAATAAGAGACATTTAAAATTTTTTAATTGCATAAATGGGCGGCATTTTATTCAAAATTAACAGTATTTTACATGGATAAAAAATTCGTTTAATTTTTTCCCATTAAATACTAGAATAATAGAAAAGTACTTTGCGAAAACAAAACAATCGTGTTGACCACCGATTAGTTTTTTGCTAATTACTCTTGCATCCTTCGACCGACTTTTTCGAATAAGAGCTCGATGAAAAGCTTATCTGTTCCTCTTTCACATGGCAATAACATATTTTACGAAAAGTCGTAAAAAATAAAATTTTTTTTATCAAAACTAAAATATCCTCGAAATCATTGAAGAACAAGTACCTTATCAGACGAAAATATGCCTTATCTAATAAGACACATTTCAATTTTCTTAGTTGTATAAATGGGCGGCATTTTATTCAGAATTAATAGTTTTTTACAGGGACAAAAAATTCGTTTAATTTTTTCCCACTAAATACTAGAATTATAGAAAAGTACTTTGCGAAAAGAATCGGCAGTAGCACGGAATCGTGTTGACCACCGATTAGTCTTTTGCTAATAACTCTTGCATCTTTCGACCGACTTATTCGACTAAGAGCTCGATGAAAAGCTTATCTGTTCCTCTTTCACATGGCATTAACATATTTTACGAAAAGTCGTAAGAAATAAAATTTTTTTTATCAAAACTAAAATATCCTCGAAATCATTGAAGAACAAGTACCTTATCAGACGAAAATATGCCTTATCTAATAAGAGACATTTAAAATTTTTTAATTGCATAAATGGGCGGCATTTTATTCAAAATTAACAGTATTTTACATGGATAAAAAATTCGTTTAATTTTTTCCCATTAAATACTAGAATAATAGAAAAGTACTTTGCGAAAACAAAACAATCGTGTTGACCACCGATTAGTTTTTTGCTAATTACTCTTGCATCCTTCGACCGACTTTTTCGAATAAGAGCTCGATGAAAAGCTTATCTGTTCCTCTTTCACATGGCAATAACATATTTTACGAAAAGTCGTAAAAAATAAAATTTTTTTTATCAAAACTAAAATATCCTCGAAATCATTGAAGAACAAGTACCTTATCAGACGAAAATATGCCTTATCTAATAAGACACATTTCAATTTTCTTAGTTGTATAAATGGGCGGCATTTTATTCAGAATTAATAGTTTTTTACATGGACAAAAAATTCGTTTAATTTTTTCCCATTAAATACTAGATTAATAGAAAAGTACTTTGCGAAAACAAAACAATCGTGTTGACCACCGATTAGTTTTTTGCTAATTACTCTTGCATCCTTCGACCGACTTTTTCGACTAAGAGCTCGATGAAAAGCTTATCTGTTCCTCTTTCACATGGCATTAACATATTTTACGAAAAGTCGTAAAAAATAAAATTTTTTTTATCAAAACTAAAATATCCTCGAAATTATTGAAGAAGAAGTACCTTATCAGACGAAAATATGCCTTATCTAATAAGAGACATTTACATTTTTTTAATTGCATAAATGGTCGGCAGTTTATTCAGAATTAATAGTTTTTTACATGGAAAAAAAAATTCGTTTAATTTTATCCCATTAAATACTTGAATAATAGAAAAGTACTTTGCGAAAAGAATCGGCAGTAGCACGGAATCGTGTTGACCACCGATTAGTTTTTTGCTAATTACTCTTGCATCCTTCGACCAACTTTTTCGACTAAGAGCTCGATGAAAAGCTTATCTGTTCCTCTTTCACATGGCATTAACATATTTTACGAAAAGTCGTAAAAAATAAAATTTTTTTGATCAAAACTAAAACATCCTCGAAATCATTAAAGAAGAAGTATCTTATCAGACGAAAATATGCCTTATCTAATAAGAAACATTTCAATTTTCTTAGTTGCATAAATGGGCGGCATTTTATTCAGAATTAATAGTTTTTTACATGGACAAAAAATTCGTTTAATTTTTTCCCACTAAATACTAGAATTATAGAAAAGTACTTTGCGAAAAGAATCGGCAGTAGCACGGAATCGTGTTGACCACCGATTAGTTTTTTGCTAATAACTCTTGCATCTTTCGACCGACTTATTCGACTAAGAGCTCGATGAAAGGCTTATCTGTTCCTCTTTCACATGGCATTAACATATTTTACGAAAATTTGTAAGAAATAAAATTTTTTTGATCAAAACTAAAACATCCTCGAAATCATTGAAGAAGAAGTACCTTATCAGACGAAAATATGCCTTATCTAATAAGAGACATAAAAATTTTTTTAATTGCATTAATGGTCGGCAGTTTATTCAGAATTAATAGTTTTTTACATGGAAAAAAAAATTCGTTTAATTTTTTCCCTTTAAATACTAGAATAATAGAAAAGTAGCGAAAACAAAACAATCGTGTTGACCACCGATTAGTTTTTTGCTAATAACTCTTGCATCCTTCGACCGACTTCTTCGACTAAGAGCTCGATGTAAAGCTTATCTGTTCCTCTTTCACATGGCATTAACATATTTTACGAAAAGTCGTAAAAAATAAAATTTTTTTCATGGAAACTAAAATATCCTCGAAATCATTGAAGAACAAGTACCTTATCAGACGAAAATATGCCTTATCTAATAAGAGACATTTAAATTTTTTTAATTGCATAAATGGGCGGCATTTAATTCAGAATAAATAGTTTTTTACATGGACAAAAAATTCGTTTAATTTTTTTCCATTAAATACTAGAATTATAGAAAAGTACTTTTCGAAAATAATCGGCAGTAGGACGGAATCGTGTTGACCACCGATTAGTTTTTTGCTTATAACTCTTGCATCCTTCGACCGACTTCTTCGACTAAGAGCTCGATGGAAAGCTTATCTGTTCCTCTTTCAGATGGCAGTAACATATTTTACGAAAATTTGTAAGAAATAAAATTTTTTTGATCAAAACTAAAATATCCTCGAAATCATTGAAGAAGAAGTACCTTATCAGACGAAAATATGCCTTATCTAATAAGAGACATTTACATTTTTTTAATTGCATAAATGGTCGGCAGTTTATTCAGAATTAATAGTTTTTTACATGGAAAAAAAATTCGTTTAATTTTATCCCATTCAATACTAGAATTATAGGAAAGTACTTTGCGAAAACAATCGGAGGTATGTCGGAATCGTGTTGACCACCGATTAGTTTTTTGCTTATTACTCTTGCATCCTTCGACCGACTTCTTCGACTAAGAGCTCGGTGGAAAGCTTATCTGTTCCTCTTTCACATGGCATTAACATATTTTACGAAAAGTTGTAAGAAATAAAATTTTTTTTATCAAAACTAAAATATCCTCGAAATCATTGAAGAAGAAGTACCTTATCAGACGAAAATATGCCTTATCTAATAAGAGACATTTAATTTCTTTTAATTGCATAAATGGGCGGCATTTAATTCAGAATTAATAGTTTTTTACATGGACAAAAAATTCGTTTAATTTTTTTCCATTAAATACTAGAATTATAGAAAAGTACTTTTCGAAAATAATCGGCAGTAGGACGGAATCGTGTTGACCACCGATTAGTTTTTTGCTAATAACTCTTGCATCCTTCGACCGACTTCTTCGACAAAGAGCTCGATGGAAAGCTTATCTGTTCCTCTTTCAGATGGCACTAACATATTTTACGAAAAGTCGTAAGAAATAAAATTTTTTTGATCAAACCTAAAACATCCTCGAAATCATTAAAGAAGAAGTACCTTATCAGACGAAAATATGCCTTATCTAATAAGACACATTTCAATTTTCTTAGTTGCCTAAATGGGCGGCATTTTATTCAGAATTAATAGTTTTTTACAGGGACAAAAAATTCGTTTAATTTTTTCCCACTAAATACTAGAATTATAGAAAAGTACTTTGCGAAAAGAATCGGCAGTAGCACGGAATCGTGTTGACCACCGATTAGTCTTTTGCTAATAACTCTTGCATCTTTCGACCGACTTATTCGACTAAGAGCTCGATGAAAAGCTTATCTGTTCCTCTTTCACATGGCATTAACATATTTTACGAAAATTTGTAAGAAATAAAATTTTTTTGATCAAAACTAAAACATCCTCGAAATCATTGAAGAAGAAGTACCTTATCAGACGAAAATATGCCTTATCTAATAAGAGACATAAAAATTTTTTTAATTGCATAAATGGTCGGCAGTTTATTCAGAATTAATAGTTTTTTACATGGACGAAAAATTCGTTTAATTTTTTCCCATTAAATACTAGAATAATAGAAAAGTACTTTGCGAAAACAAAACAAACGTGTTGACCACCGATTAGTTTTTTGCTAATTACTCTTGCATCCTTCGACCGACTTCTTCGACAAAGAGCTCGATGGAAAGCTTATCTGTTCCTCTTTCAGATGGCACTAACATATTTTACGAAAAGTCGTAAGAAATAAAATTTTTTTGATCAAACCTAAAACATCCTCGAAATCATTAAAGAAGAAGTACCTTATCAGACGAAAATATGCCTTATCTAATAAGACACATTTCAATTTTCTTAGTTGCCTAAATGGGCGGCATTTTATTCAGAATTAATAGTTTTTTACAGGGACAAAAAATTCGTTTAATTTTTTCCCACTAAATACTAGAATTATAGAAAAGTACTTTGCGAAAAGAATCGGCAGTAGCACGGAATCGTGTTGACCACCGATTAGTCTTTTGCTAATAACTCTTGCATCTTTCGACCGACTTATTCGACTAAGAGCTCGATGAAAAGCTTATCTGTTCCTCTTTCACATGGCATTAACATATTTTACGAAAAGTCGTAAGAAATAAAATTTTTTTTATCAAAACTAAAATATCCTCGAAATCATTGAAGAACAAGTACCTTATCAGACGAAAATATGCCTTATCTAATAAGAGACATTTAAAATTTTTTAATTGCATAAATGGGCGGCATTTTATTCAAAATTAACAGTATTTTACATGGATAAAAAATTCGTTTAATTTTTTCCCATTAAATACTAGAATAATAGAAAAGTACTTTGCGAAAACAAAACAATCGTGTTGACCACCGATTAGTTTTTTGCTAATTACTCTTGCATCCTTCGACCGACTTTTTCGAATAAGAGCTCGATGAAAAGCTTATCTGTTCCTCTTTCACATGGCAATAACATATTTTACGAAAAGTCGTAAAAAATAAAATTTTTTTTATCAAAACTAAAATATCCTCGAAATCATTGAAGAACAAGTACCTTATCAGACGAAAATATGCCTTATCTAATAAGACACATTTCAATTTTCTTAGTTGTATAAATGGGCGGCATTTTATTCAGAATTAATAGTTTTTTACAGGGACAAAAAATTCGTTTAATTTTTTCCCACTAAATACTAGAATTATAGAAAAGTACTTTGCGAAAAGAATCGGCAGTAGCACGGAATCGTGTTGACCACCGATTAGTCTTTTGCTAATAACTCTTGCATCTTTCGACCGACTTATTCGACTAAGAGCTCGATGAAAAGCTTATCTGTTCCTCTTTCACATGGCATTAACATATTTTACGAAAAGTCGTAAGAAATAAAATTTTTTTTATCAAAACTAAAATATCCTCGAAATCATTGAAGAACAAGTACCTTATCAGACGAAAATATGCCTTATCTAATAAGAGACATTTAAAATTTTTTAATTGCATAAATGGGCGGCATTTTATTCAAAATTAACAGTATTTTACATGGATAAAAAATTCGTTTAATTTTTTCCCATTAAATACTAGAATAATAGAAAAGTACTTTGCGAAAACAAAACAATCGTGTTGACCACCGATTAGTTTTTTGCTAATTACTCTTGCATCCTTCGACCGACTTTTTCGAATAAGAGCTCGATGAAAAGCTTATCTGTTCCTCTTTCACATGGCAATAACATATTTTACGAAAAGTCGTAAAAAATAAAATTTTTTTTATCAAAACTAAAATATCCTCGAAATCATTGAAGAACAAGTACCTTTTCAGACGAAAATATGCCTTATCTAATAAGACACATTTCAATTTTCTTAGTTGTATAAATGGGCGGCATTTTATTCAGAATTAATAGTTTTTTACAGGGACAAAAAATTCGTTTAATTTTTTCCCACTAAATACTAGAATTATAGAAAAGTACTTTGCGAAAAGAATCGGCAGTAGCACGGAATCGTGTTGACCACCGATTAGTCTTTTGCTAATAACTCTTGCATCTTTCGACCGACTTATTCGACTAAGAGCTCGATGAAAAGCTTATCTGTTCCTCTTTCACATGGCATTAACATATTTTACGAAAAGTCGTAAGAAATAAAATTTTTTTTATCAAAACTAAAATATCCTCGAAATCATTGAAGAACAAGTACCTTATCAGACGAAAATATGCCTTATCTAATAAGAGACATTTAAAATTTTTTAATTGCATAAATGGGCGGCATTTTATTCAAAATTAACAGTATTTTACATGGATAAAAAATTCGTTTAATTTTTTCCCATTAAATACTAGAATAATAGAAAAGTACTTTGCGAAAACAAAACAATCGTGTTGACCACCGATTAGTTTTTTGCTAATTACTCTTGCATCCTTCGACCGACTTTTTCGAATAAGAGCTCGATGAAAAGCTTATCTGTTCCTCTTTCACATGGCAATAACATATTTTACGAAAAGTCGTAAAAAATAAAATTTTTTTTATCAAAACTAAAATATCCTCGAAATCATTGAAGAACAAGTACCTTATCAGACGAAAATATGCCTTATCTAATAAGACACATTTCAATTTTCTTAGTTGTATAAATGGGCGGCATTTTATTCAGAATTAATAGTTTTTTACATGGACAAAAAATTCGTTTAATTTTTTCCCATTAAATACTAGATTAATAGAAAAGTACTTTGCGAAAACAAAACAATCGTGATGACCACCGATTAGTTTTTTGCTAATTACTCTTGCATCCTTCGACCGACTTTTTCGACTAAGAGCTCGATGAAAAGCTTATCTGTTCCTCTTTCACATGGCATTAACATATTTTACGAAAAGTCGTAAAAAATAAAATTTTTTTTATCAAAACTAAAATATCCTCGAAATTATTGAAGAAGAAGTACCTTATCAGACGAAAATATGCCTTATCTAATAAGAGACATTTACATTTTTTTAATTGCATAAATGGTCGGCAGTTTATTCAGAATTAATAGTTTTTTACATGGAAAAAAAAATTCGTTTAATTTTATCCCATTAAATACTTGAATAATAGAAAAGTACTTTGCGAAAAGAATCGGCAGTAGCACGGAATCGTGTTGACCACCGATTAGTTTTTTGCTAATTACTCTTGCATCCTTCGACCAACTTTTTCGACTAAGAGCTCGATGAAAAGCTTATCTGTTCCTCTTTCACATGGCATTAACATATTTTACGAAAAGTCGTAAAAAATAAAATTTTTTTGATCAAAACTAAAACATCCTCGAAATCATTAAAGAAGAAGTATCTTATCAGACGAAAATATGCCTTATCTAATAAGAAACATTTCAATTTTCTTAGTTGCATAAATGGGCGGCATTTTATTCAGAATTAATAGTTTTTTACAGGGACAAAAAATTCGTTTAATTTTTTCCCACTAAATACTAGAATTATAGAAAAGTACTTTGCGAAAAGAATCGGCAGTAGCACGGAATCGTGTTGACCACCGATTAGTTTTTTGCTAATAACTCTTGCATCTTTCGACCGACTTATTCGACTAAGAGCTCGATGAAAGGCTTATCTGTTCCTCTTTCACATGGCATTAACATATTTTACGAAAATTTGTAAGAAATAAAATTTTTTTGATCAAAACTAAAACATCCTCGAAATCATTGAAGAAGAAGTACCTTATCAGACGAAAATATGCCTTATCTAATAAGAGACATAAAAATTTTTTTAATTGCATTAATGGTCGGCAGTTTATTCAGAATTAATAGTTTTTTACATGGAAAAAAAAATTCGTTTAATTAAGAGCTCGATGTAAAGCTTATCTGTTCCTCTTTCACATGGCATTAACATATTTTACGAAAAGTCGTAAAAAATAAAATTTTTTTCATGGAAACTAAAATATCCTCGAAATCATTGAAGAACAAGTACCTTATCAGACGAAAATATGCCTTATCTAATAAGAGACATTTAAATTTTTTTAATTGCATAAATGGGCGGCATTTAATTCAGAATAAATAGTTTTTTACATGGACAAAAAATTCGTTTAATTTTTTTCCATTAAATACTAGAATTATAGAAAAGTACTTTTCGAAAATAATCGGCAGTAGGACGGAATCGTGTTGACCACCGATTAGTTTTTTGCTAATAACTCTTGCATCCTTCGACCGACTTCTTCGACAAAGAGCTCGATGGAAAGCTTATCTGTTCCTCTTTCACATGGCATTAACATATTTTACGAAAATTTGTAAGAAATAAAATTTTTTTGATCAAAACTAAAACATCCTCGAAATCATTGAAGAAGAAGTACCTTATCAGACGAAAATATGCCTTATCTAATAAGAGACATAAAAATTTTTTTAATTGCATAAATGGTCGGCAGTTTATTCAGAATTAATAGTTTTTTACATGGACGAAAAATTCGTTTAATTTTTTCCCATTAAATACTAGAATAATAGAAAAGTACTTTGCGAAAACAAAACAATCGTGTTGACCACCGATTAGTTTTTTGCTAATTACTCTTGCATCCTTCGACCGACTTATTCGACTAAGAGCTCGATGAAAAGCTTATCTGTTCCTCTTTCACATGGCATTAACATATTTTACGAAAAGTCGTAAGAAATAAAATTTTTTTGATTCAACCTAAAATATCCTCGAAATCATTGAAGAAGAAGTACCTTATCAGACGAAAATATGCCTTATCTAATAAGAGACATTTACATTTTTTTAATTGCATAAATGGTCGGCAGTTTATTCATAATTAATAGTTTTTTACATGGAAAAAAAATTCGTTTAATTTTATCCCATTCAATACTAGAATTATAGGAAAGTACTTTGCGAAAACAATCGGAGGTATGTCGGAATCGTGTTGACCACCGATTAGTTTTTTGCTTATTACTCTTGCATCCTTCGACCGACTTCTTCGACTAAGAGCTCGGTGGAAAGCTTATCTGTTCCTCTTTCAGATGGCACTAACATATTTTACGAAAAGTCGTAAGAAATAAAATTTTTTTGATCAAACCTAAAACATCCTCGAAATCATTAAAGAAGAAGTACCTTATCAGACGAAAATATGCCTTATCTAATAAGACACATTTCAATTTTCTTAGTTGCCTAAATGGGCGGCATTTTATTCAGAATTAATAGTTTTTTACAGGGACAAAAAATTCGTTTAATTTTTTCCCACTAAATACTAGAATTATAGAAAAGTACTTTGCGAAAAGAATCGGCAGTAGCACGGAATCGTGTTGACCACCGATTAGTCTTTTGCTAATAACTCTTGCATCTTTCGACCGACTTATTCGACTAAGAGCTCGATGAAAAGCTTATCTGTTCCTCTTTCACATGGCATTAACATATTTTACGAAAATTTGTAAGAAATAAAATTTTTTTGATCAAAACTAAAACATCCTCGAAATCATTGAAGAAGAAGTACCTTATCAGACGAAAATATGCCTTATCTAATAAGAGACATAAAAATTTTTTTAATTGCATAAATGGTCGGCAGTTTATTCAGAATTAATAGTTTTTTACATGGACGAAAAATTCGTTTAATTTTTTCCCATTAAATACTAGAATAATAGAAAAGTACTTTGCGAAAACAAAACAATCGTGTTGACCACCGATTAGTTTTTTGCTAATTACTCTTGCATCCTTCGACCGACTTATTCGACTAAGAGCTCGATGAAAAGCTTATCTGTTCCTCTTTCACATGGCATTAACATATTTTACGAAAAGTCGTAAGAAATAAAATTTTTTTGATTCAACCTAAAATATCCTCGAAATCATTGAAGAACAAGTACCTTATCAGACGAAAATATGCCTTATCTAATAAGAGACATTTAAAATTTTTTAATTGCATAAATGGGCGGCATTTTATTCAAAATTAACAGTATTTTACATGGATAAAAAATTCGTTTAATTTTTTCCCATTAAATACTAGAATAATAGAAAAGTACTTTGCGAAAACAAAACAATCGTGTTGACCACCGATTAGTTTTTTGCTAATTACTCTTGCATCCTTCGACCGACTTTTTCGAATAAGAGCTCGATGAAAAGCTTATCTGTTCCTCTTTCACATGGCAATAACATATTTTACGAAAAGTCGTAAAAAATAAAATTTTTTTTATCAAAACTAAAATATCCTCGAAATCATTGAAGAACAAGTACCTTATCAGACGAAAATATGCCTTATCTAATAAGACACATTTCAATTTTCTTAGTTGTATAAATGGGCGGCATTTTATTCAGAATTAATAGTTTTTTACATGGACAAAAAATTCGTTTAATTTTTTCCCATTAAATACTAGATTAATAGAAAAGTACTTTGCGAAAACAAAACAATCGTGTTGACCACCGATTAGTTTTTGGTAATTACTCTTGCATCCTTCGACCGACTTTTTCGACTAAGAGCTCGATGAAAAGCTTATCTGTTTCTCTTTCACATGGCATTAACATATTTTACGAAAAGTCGTAAAAAATAAAATTTTTTTTAACAAAACTAAAATATCCTCGAAATTATTTAAGAAGAAGTACCTTATCAGACGAAAATATGCCTTATCTAATAAGAGACATTTACATTTTTTTAATTGCATAAATGGTCGGCAGTTTATTCAGAATTAATAGTTTTTTACATGGAAAAAAAAATTCGTTTAATTTTTTCCCATTAAATACTTGAATAATAGAAAAGTACTTTGCGAAAAGAATCGGCAGTAGCACGGAATCGTGTTGACCACCGATTAGTTTTTTGCTAATTACTCTTGCATCCTTCGACCAACTTTTTCGACTAAGAGCTCGATGAAAAGCTTATCTGTTCCTCTTTCACATGGCATTAACATATTTTACGAAAAGTCGTAAAAAATAAAATTTTTTTGATCAAAACTAAAACATCCTCGAAATCATTAAAGAAGAAGTATCTTATCAGACGAAAATATGCCTTATCTAATAAGAAACATTTCAATTTTCTTAGTTGCATAAATGGGCGGCATTTTATTCAGAATTAATAGTTTTTTACAGGGACAAAAAATTCGTTTAATTTTTTCCCACTAAATACTAGAATTATAGAAAAGTACTTTGCGAAAAGAATCGGCAGTAGCACGGAATCGTGTTGACCACCGATTAGTTTTTTGCTAATAACTCTTGCATCTTTCGACCGACTTATTCGACTAAGAGCTCGATGAAAGGCTTATCTGTTCCTCTTTCACATGGCATTAACATATTTTACGAAAATTTGTAAGAAATAAAATTTTTTTGATCAAAACTAAAACATCCTCGAAATCATTGAAGAAGAAGTACCTTATCAGACGAAAATATGCCTTATCTAATAAAAGACATAAAAATTTTTTTAATTGCATTAATGGTCGGCAGTTTATTCAGAATTAATAGTTTTTTACATGGAAAAAAAAATTCGTTTAATTTTTTCCCATTAAATACTAGAATAATAGAAAAGTACTTTGCGAAAACAAAACAATCGTGTTGACCACCGATTAGTTTTTTGCTAATAACTCTTGCATCCTTCGACCGACTTCTTCGACTAAGAGCTCGATGTAAAGCTTATCTGTTCCTCTTTCACATGGCATTTACATATTTTACGAAAAGTCGTAAAAAATAAAATTTTTTTCATGGAAACTAAAATATCCTCGAAATCATTGAAGAACAAGTACCTTATCAGACGAAAATATGCCTTATCTAAAAAGAGACATTTAAATTTTTTTAATTGCATAAATGGGCGGCATTTAATTCAGAATAAATAGTTTTTTACATGGACAAAAAATTCGTTTAATTTTTTTCCATTAAATACTAGAATTATAGAAAAGTACTTTTCGAAAATAATCGGCAGTAGGACGGAATCGTGTTGACCACCGATTAGTTTTTTGCTTATAACTCTTGCATCCTTCGACCGACTTCTTCGACTAAGAGCTCGATGGAAAGCTTATCTGTTCCTCTTTCAGATGGCAGTAACATATTTTACGAAAATTTGTAAGAAATAAAATTTTTTTGATCAAAACTAAAATATCCTCGAAATCATTGAAGAAGAAGTACCTTATCAGACGAAAATATGCCTTATCTAATAAGAGACATAAAAATTTTTTTAATTGCATAAATGGTCGGCAGTTTATTCAGAATTAATAGTTTTTTACATGGACGAAAAATTCGTTTAATTTTTTCCCATTAAATACTAGAATAATAGAAAAGTACTTTGCGAAAACAAAACAAACGTGTTGACCACCGATTAGTTTTTTGCTAATTACTCTTGCATCCTTCGACCGACTTATTCGACTAAGAGCTCGATGAAAAGCTTATCTGTTCCTCTTTCACATGGCATTAACATATTTTACGAAAAGTCGTAAGAAATAAAATTTTTTTGATTCAACCTAAAATATCCTCGAAATCATTGAAGAACAAGTACCTTATCAGACGAAAATATGCCTTATCTAATAAGAGACATTTAAAATTTTTTAATTGCATAAATGGGCTGCATTTTATTCAAAATTAACAGTATTTTACATGGATAAAAAATTCGTTTAATTTTTTCCCATTAAATACTAGAATAATAGAAAAGTACTTTGCGAAAACAAAACAATCGTGTTGACCACCGATTAGTTTTTTGCTAATTACTCTTGCATCCTTCGACCGACTTTTTCGAATAAGAGCTCGATGAAAAGCTTATCTGTTCCTCTTTCACATGGCAATAACATATTTTACGAAAAGTCGTAAAAAATAAAATTTTTTTTATCAAAACTAAAATATCCTCGAAATCATTGAAGAACAAGTACCTTATCAGACGAAAATATGCCTTATCTAATAAGAGACATTTAAATTTTTTTAATTGCATAAATGGGCGGCATTTAATTCAGAATTAATAGTTTTTTACATGGACAAAAAATTCGTTTAATTTTTTTCCATTAAATACTAGAATTATAGAAAAGTACTTTTCGATAATAATCGGCAGTAGGACGGAATCGTGTTGACCACCGATTAGTTTTTTGCTAATAACTCTTGCATCCTTCGACCGACTTCTTCGACTAAGAGCTCGATGGAAAGCTTATCTGTTCCTCTTTCAGATGGCACTAACATATTTTACGAAAAGTCGTAAGAAATAAAATTTTTTTGATCAAACCTAAAACATCCTCGAAATCATTAAAGAAGAAGTATCTTATCAGACGAAAATATGCCTTATCTAATAAGACACATTTCAATTTTCTTAGTTGTATAAATGGGCGGCATTTTATTCAGAATTAATAGTTTTTTACAGGGACAAAAAATTCGTTTAATTTTTTCCCACTAAATACTAGAATTATAGAAAAGTACTTTGCGAAAAGAATCGGCAGTAGCACGGAATCGTGTTGACCACCGATTAGTTTTTTGCTAATAACTCTTGCATCTTTCGACCGACTTATTCGACTAAGAGCTCAATGAAAGGCTTATCCGTTCCTCTTTCACATGGCATTAACATATTTTACGAAAATTTGTAAGAAATAAAATTTTTTTGATCAAAACTAAAACATCCTCGAAATCATTGAAGAAGAAGTACCTTATCAGACGAAAATATGCCTTATCTAATAAGAGACATAAAAATTTTTTTAATTGCATAAATGGTCGGCAGTTTATTCAGAATTAATAGTTTTTTACATGGACAAAAAATTCGTTTAATTTTTTCCCATTAAATACTAGAATAATAGAAAAGTACTTTGCGAAAACAAAACAATCGTGTTGACCACCGATTAGTTTTTTGCTAATTACTCTTGCATCCTTCGACCGACTTTTTCGACTAAGAGCTCGATGAAAAGCTTATCTGTTCTTCGTTCACATGGCATTAACATATTTTACGAAAAGTCGTAAAAAATAAAATTTTTTTTATCAAAACTAAAATATCCTCGAAATTATTGAAGAAGAAGTACCTTATCAGACGAAAATATGCCTTATCTAATAAGAGACATTTACATTTTTTTAATTGCATAAATGGCCGGCAGTTTATTCAGAATTAATAGTTTTTTACATGGAAAAAAAAATTCGTTTAATTTTTTCCCATTAAATACTAGAATAATAGAAAAGTACTTTGCGAAAACAAAACAATCGTGTTGACCACCGATTAGTTTTTAGCTAATTACTCTTGCATCCTTCGACCGACTTTTTCGACTAAGAGCTCGATGAAAAGCTTATCTGTTCCTCTTTCACATGGCATTAACATATTTTACGAAAAGTCGTAAAAAATAAAATTTTTTTTTATCAAAACTAAAATATCCTCGAAATCATTGAAGAACAAGTACCTTATCAGACGAAAATATGCCTTATCTAATAAGAGACATTTAAAATTTTTTAATTGCATAAATGGGCGGCATTTTATTCAAAATTAAAAGTATTTTACATGGATAAAAAATTCGTTTAATTTTTTCCCATCAAATACTAGAATAATAGAAAAGTACTTTGCGAAAACAAAACAATCGTGTTGACCACCGATTAGTTTTTTGCTAATTACTCTTGCATCCTTCGACCGACTTTTTCGAATAAGAGCTCGATGAAAAGATTATCTGTTCCTCTTTCACATGGCAATAACATATTTTACGAAAAGTCATAAAAAATAAAATTTTTTTTATCAAAACTAAAATATCCTCGAAATTATTGAAGAAGAAGTACCTTATCAGATGAGACTATGCCTTATCTAATAAGAGACATTTACATTTTTTTAATTGCATAAATGGTCGGCAGTTTATTCAGAATTAATAGTTTTTTACATGGAAAAAAAATTCGTTTAATTTTTTCCCATTAAATACTAGAATAATAGAAAAGTTCTTTGCGAAAACGAAACAATCGTGTTGACCACCGATTAGTTTTTTGCTAATTACTCTTGCATCCTTCGATCGACTTTTTCGAATAAGAGCTCGATGAAAAGCTTATCTGTTCCTCTTTCACATGGCAATAACATATTTTACGAAAAATCGTAAAAAATAAAATTTTTTTCATGAAAACTAAAATATCCTCGAAATCATTGAAGAACAAGTACCTTATCAGACGAAAATATGCCTTATCTAATAAGAGACATTTACATATTTTTAGTTGCATAAATGGGCGGCATTTTATTCAGAATAAATAGTTTTTTACATAGACAAAAAATTCGTATAATTTTTTCCCATTAAATACTAGAATTATAGAAAAGTACTTTGCGAAAAGAATCGGCAGTAGGACGGAATCGGGTTGACCACCGATTAGATTTTTGCTAATAACTCTTGCATCCTTCGGCCGACTTCTTCGACTAAGAGCTCGATGGAAAGCTTATCTGTTCCTCTTTCAGATGGCAGTAACATATTTTACGAAAATTTGTAAGAAATAAAATTTATTTGATCAAAACTAAAATATCCTCGAAATCATTGAAGAAGAAGTACCTTATCAGACGAAAATATGCCTTATCTAATAAGAGACATTTACATTTTTTTAATTGCATAAATGGTCGGCAGTTTATTCAGAATTAATAGTTTTTTACATGGACAAAAAAATTCATTTAATTTTTTCCCATTAAATACTAGAATTATAGAAAAGTACCTTGCGAAAACAATCGGAGGTAGGACGGAATCGTGTTGACCACCGATTAGTTTTTTGCTAATTACTCTTGCATCCTTCGACCGACTTCTTCGACTAAGAGCTCGATGGAAAGCTTATCTGTTCTTCTTTCAGATGGCATTAACATATTTTACGAAAAGTCGTAAGAAATAAAATTTTTTTTATCAAAACTAAAATATCCTCGAAATCATTGAAGAAGAAGTACCTTATCAGACGAAAATATGCCTTATCTAATAAGAGACATTTACATTTTTTTAGTTGCATAAATGGGCGGCATTTTATTCAGAATAAATAGTTTTTTACATAGACAAAAAATTCGTATAATTTTTTCCCATTAAATACTAGAATTATAGAAAAGTACTTTGCGAAAAGAATCGGCAGTAGCACGGAATCGTGTTGACCACCGATTAGTTTTTTGCTAATAACTCTTGCATCCTTCGACCGACTTATTCGACTAAGAGCTCGATGAAAAGCTTATCTGTTCCTCTTTCACATGGCATTAACATATTTTACGAAAAGTCGTAAGAAATAAAATTTTTTTGATCATATTAAAATATCATCGAAATCATTGAAGAACAAGTACCTTATCAGACGAAAATATGCCTTATCTAATAAGAGACATTTAAAATTTTTTTAATTGCATAAATGGGCGGCATTTTATTCAGAATTAATTGTTTTTTACAGGGTCAAAAAATTTGTTTAATTTTTTCCCACTAAATACTAGAATTATAGAAAAGTACTTTGCGAAAAGAATCGGCAGTAGCACGGAATCGTGTTGACCACCGATTAGTTTTTTGCTAATAACTCTTGCATCCTTCGACCGACTTCTTCGACTAAGAGCTCAATGGAAGCTTATCTGTTCCTCTTTCAGATGGCACTAACATATTTTACGAAATGTCGTAAGAAATAAAATTTTTTTGATCAAACCTAAAATATCCTCGAAATCACTAAAGAAGAAGTACCTTATCAGACGAAAATATGCCTTAGCTAATAAGAGACATTTCAATTTTTTTAGTTGCATAAATGGGCGTCATTTTATTCAGAATTAATAGTTTTTTACATGGACAAAAAATTCGTTTAATTTTTTCCCACTAAATACTAGAATTATAGAAAAGTACTTTGCGAATAGAATCGGCAGTAGCACGGAATCGTGTTGACCACCGATTAGTTTTTTGCTAATAACTCTTGCATCCTTCGACCGACTTATTCGACTAAGAGCTCGATGAAAAACTTATCTGTTCCTCTTTCAGATGGCACTAACATATTTTACGAAAAGTCGTAAGAAATAAAATTTTTTTGATCAAAACTAAAATATCATCGAAATCATTGAAGAAGAAGTACCTTATCAGACGAAAATATGCCTTATCTAATAAGAGACATTTAAATTTTTCTAATTGCATAAATGGTCGGCAGTTTATTCAGAATTAATAGTTTTTTAAATGGACAAAAAATTCGTATAATTTTTTTCCCATTAAATACTAGAATTATAGAAAAGTACTTTTCGAAAAGAATCGGCAGTAGCACGGAATCGTGTTGACCACCGATTAGTTTTTTGCTTATAACTCTTGCATCCTTCGACCGACTTATTCGACTAAGAGCTCGATGAAAAGCTTATCTGTTCCTCTTCCAGATGGCATTTACATATTTTATGAAAAGTCGTAAGAAATAAAATATTCTTCATGATAACTAAAATATCCTCGAAATCATTGAGGAACAAGAACCTTATCAGACGAAAAAATGCCTTATCTAATAAGAGACATTTAAATTTTTTTAATTGCATAAATGGGCGGTATTTGATTTAAAATTTATACTTTTATACAGGGATAAAAAATTCGTATAATTTATTCCCATTAAATACTAGAATTATAGAAAAGTACTTTGCGAAAACAGTCGGCGGTAGGCCGGAATCGTGTTGACCACCGATTAGTTTGTTGCTAATAACTCTTGCATCCTTCGTCCGACTTCTTCGACTAATGGCTCGATGGAAAGCTTATCTGTTCCTCTTTTAGATGGCATTAACATATTTTATGAAAAGTCGTAAGAAATAAAATTTTTTTCATGAAAACTAAAATATATTCGAAATCATTGAAGAACAAGTACCTTATCAGACGAAAATATGCCTTATCTAATAAGAGATATTTAAATTTTTTAATTGCATAAATGGGTGGCATTTTATTCAAAATTTATAGTTTTTTACATGGATTAAAAATTCGTTTAATTTTTTCCCACTAAATACTGGAATTATAGAAAATTTTTTTGCGAAAAGAATCGGCAGTAGGACGGAATCGTGTTGACCACCGATTAGTTTTTTGCTAATAACTCTTGCATCCTTCGACCGACTTCTTCGACTAAGAGCTCGATGGAAAGCTTATCTGTTCTTCTTTCAGATGGCATTAACATATTTTACGAAAAGTCGTAAGAAATAAAATTTTTTTTATCAAAACTAAAATATCCTCGAAATCATTGAAGAAGAAGTACCTTATCAGACGAAAATATGCCTTATCTAATAAGAGACATTTACATTTTTTTAGTTGCATAAATGGGCGGCATTTTATTCAGAATAAATAGTTTTTTACATAGACAAAAAATTCGTATAATTTTTTCCCATTAAATACTAGAATTATAGAAAAGTACTTTGCGAAAAGAATCGGCAGTAGCACGGAATCGTGTTGACCACCGATTAGTTTTTTGCTAATAACTCTTGCATCCTTCGACCGACTTATTCGACTAAGAGCTCGATGAAAAGCTTATCTGTTCCTCTTTCACATGGCATTAACATATTTTACGAAAAGTCGTAAGAAATAAAATTTTTTTGATCATATTAAAATATCATCGAAATCATTGAAGAACAAGTACCTTATCAGACGAAAATATGCCTTATCTAATAAGAGACATTTAAAATTTTTTTAATTGCATAAATGGGCGGCATTTTATTCAGAATTAATTGTTTTTTACAGGGTCAAAAAATTTGTTTAATTTTTTCCCACTAAATACTAGAATTATAGAAAAGTACTTTGCGAAAAGAATCGGCAGTAGCACGGAATCGTGTTGACCACCGATTAGTTTTTTGCTAATAACTCTTGCATCCTTCGACCGACTTCTTCGACTAAGAGCTCAATGGAAGCTTATCTGTTCCTCTTTCAGATGGCACTAACATATTTTACGAAATGTCGTAAGAAATAAAATTTTTTTGATCAAACCTAAAATATCCTCGAAATCACTAAAGAAGAAGTACCTTATCAGACGAAAATATGCCTTAGCTAATAAGAGACATTTCAATTTTTTTAGTTGCATAAATGGGCGTCATTTTATTCAGAATTAATAGTTTTTTACATGGACAAAAAATTCGTTTAATTTTTTCCCACTAAATACTAGAATTATAGAAAAGTACTTTGCGAATAGAATCGGCAGTAGCACGGAATCGTGTTGACCACCGATTAGTTTTTTGCTAATAACTCTTGCATCCTTCGACCGACTTATTCGACTAAGAGCTCGATGAAAAACTTATCTGTTCCTCTTTCAGATGGCACTAACATATTTTACGAAAAGTCGTAAGAAATAAAATTTTTTTGATCAAAACTAAAATATCATCGAAATCATTGAAGAAGAAGTACCTTATCAGACGAAAATATGCCTTATCTAATAAGAGACATTTAAATTTTTCTAATTGCATAAATGGTCGGCAGTTTATTCAGAATTAATAGTTTTTTAAATGGACAAAAAATTCGTATAATTTTTTTCCCATTAAATACTAGAATTATAGAAAAGTACTTTTCGAAAAGAATCGGCAGTAGCACGGAATCGTGTTGACCACCGATTAGTTTTTTGCTTATAACTCTTGCATCCTTCGACCGACTTATTCGACTAAGAGCTCGATGAAAAGCTTATCTGTTCCTCTTCCAGATGGCATT
This sequence comes from Phortica okadai, assembly GCA_034638295.1. Taxonomy (NCBI): domain Eukaryota; kingdom Metazoa; phylum Arthropoda; class Insecta; order Diptera; family Drosophilidae; genus Phortica; species Phortica okadai. The sequence goes on along the minus strand of CM067851.1, from coordinate 22,749,217 downwards.
TACATATTTTATGAAAAGTCGTAAGAAATAAAATATTCTTCATGATAACTAAAATATCCTCGAAATCATTGAGGAACAAGAACCTTATCAGACGAAAAAATGCCTTATCTAATAAGAGACATTTAAATTTTTTTAATTGCATAAATGGGCGGTATTTGATTTAAAATTTATACTTTTATACAGGGATAAAAAATTCGTATAATTTATTCCCATTAAATACTAGAATTATAGAAAAGTACTTTGCGAAAACAGTCGGCGGTAGGCCGGAATCGTGTTGACCACCGATTAGTTTGTTGCTAATAACTCTTGCATCCTTCGTCCGACTTCTTCGACTAATGGCTCGATGGAAAGCTTATCTGTTCCTCTTTTAGATGGCATTAACATATTTTATGAAAAGTCGTAAGAAATAAAATTTTTTTCATGAAAACTAAAATATATTCGAAATCATTGAAGAACAAGTACCTTATCAGACGAAAATATGCCTTATCTAATAAGAGATATTTAAATTTTTTAATTGCATAAATGGGTGGCATTTTATTCAAAATTTATAGTTTTTTACATGGATTAAAAATTCGTTTAATTTTTTCCCACTAAATACTGGAATTATAGAAAATTTTTTTGCGAAAAGAATCGGCAGTAGGACGGAATCGTGTTGACCACCGATTAGTTTTTTGCTAATAACTCTTGCATCCTTCGACCGACTTCTTCGACTAAGAGCTCGATGGAAAGCTTATCTGTTCTTCTTCCAGATGGCATTAACATATTTTATGAAAAGTTGTAAGAAATAAAATTTTTTTCATGAAAACTAAAATATCCTCGAAATCATTGAAGAATAATTACCTTATCAGACGAAAATATGCCTTTTCTAATAAGAGATATTTAAATTTTTTTCATTGCATAAATGGGCGGCATTTGATTTAAAATTTATAGTTTTATACAGGGATAAAAAATTCGTTTAATATTTTTTCATTAAACACTAGAATTGTAGAAAAGAACTTTGCGAAAGGAATCGGCAGTAGGACGGAATCGTGTTGACCACCGATTAGTTTTTTCTAATAACTCTTGCATCCTTCGACCGATTTCTTCGACTTAGAGCTCGATGGAAAGCTTATCTGTTCCTCTTTCAGATGGCATTAACATATTTTACGAAAAGTCGTAAAAAATAAAATTTTTTTGAGCAAACGTAAAATATCCTCAAAATCATTAAAGAAGGAGTACCTTATCAGACAAAAATATGCCTTATCTAATAAGAGACATTTAAATCTTTTTAATTGCATAAATGGGCGGCAGTTTATTCAGAATTAATAGTTTTTTACATGGATAAAAAATTCGTTTAATTTTTTCCCACTAAATACTAGAATTATAGAAAAGTACTTTGCAAAAATAATCGGCAGTAGGACGGAATCGTGTTGACCACCGATTAGTTTTTTGCTAATAACTCTCGCAACCTTCGACCGACTTCTTCGACTAAGAGCTCGATGGAAAGCTTATCTGTTCCTCTTTCAGATGGCATTAACAAATTTTACGAAAAGTCGTAAGAAATAAATTTTTTTTGATCAAACCTAAAATATCCTCGAAATCATTAAAGAAGAAGTACTTATCAGACGAAAATATGCCCTATCTAATAAGAGACATTTCTTTTTTTTTAATTGCATAAATGGTCGGCATTTTATTCAGAATTAATAGTTTTTTACATGGACAAAAGATTCGTTTAATTTTTTCTCATTATATACTAGAATTATAAAAAAGTACTTTGCGAGAACAATCGGCATTAGGACGGAAACGTGTTGACCACCGATTAGTTTTGCATCCTTCGACCGACTTATTCGACTAAGAGCTCGATGGGAAGCTTATCTGTTCCTCTTTCAGATGGCATTAACAAATTTTACGAAAAGTCGTAAGAAATAAAATTTTTTTGATCAAAAGTAAACTATCCTCGAAATCATTGAAGAAGAAGTACCTTATCAGACGAAAATATGCCTTAACTTTTTTGCCCATAACTCTTGCATCCTTCGACCGACTTCTTCGACTAAGAGCTCGATGGAAAGCTTATCTTTTCCTCTTCCATATGGCATTAACATATTTTATGAAAAGTCGTAAGAAATCAAATTTTTTCATGACAACTAAAATATCCTCGAAATCATTTAAGAACAAGTACCTTATCAGACGAAAATATATGAAAATATATGATATTTAAATTTTTTTAATTGCATAAATGGGCGGCATTTTATTCAGAATTAATAGTTATTTATAGGGACAAAAAATTCGTTTAATTTTTTTTCATTAAATACTAGAATTATAGAAAAGTACTTTGCAAAAAGAATCGGCAGTAGGACGGAATCGTGTTGACCACCGATTAGTTTTTTGCTAATAACTCTCGCAACCTTCGACCGACTTCTTCGACTAAGAGCTCGATGGAAAGCTTGTCTGTTCCTCTTTCAGATGGCATTAACAAATTTTACGAAAAGTCGTAAGAAATAAAATTTTTTTGATCAAACCTAAAATATCCTCGAAATCATTAAAGAAGAAGTACTTATCAGACGAAAATATGCCCTATCTAATAAGAGACATTTCTATTTTTTTAATTGCATAAATCGTCGGCATTTTATTCAGAATTAATAGTTTTTTACATGGACAAAAGATTCGTTTAATTTTTTCTCATTACATACTAGAATTATAAAAAAGTACTTTGCGAGAACAATCGGCATTAGGACGGAAACGTGTTGACCACCGATTAGTGTTGCATCCTTCGACCGACTTATTCGACTAAGAGCTCGATGGGAAGCTTATCTGTTCCGCTTTCAGATGGCATTATCATATTTTACGTAAAGTCGTAAGAAATAAAATTTTTTTGATCAAAAGTAAACTATCCTCGAAATCATTGAAGAAGAAGTACCTTATCAGACGAAAATATGCCTTAACTTTTTTGCCCATAACTCTTGCATCCTTCGACCGACTTCTTCGACTAAGAGCTCGATGGAAAGCTTATCTGTTCCTCTTCCAGATGGCATTAACATATTTTATGAAAAGTCGTAAGAAATCAAATTTTTTCATGACAACTAAAATATCCTCGAAATCATTTAAGAACAAGTACCTTATCAGACGAAAATATGCCTTATCTAATAACAGATATTTAAATTTTTTTAATTGCATAAATGGGCGGCATTTTATTCAGAATTAATAGTTATTTATAGGGACAAAAAATTCGTTTAATTTTTTTTCATTAAATACTAGAATTATAGAAAAGTACTTTGCAAAAAGAATCGGCAGTAGGACGGAATCGTGTTGACCACCGATTAGTTTTTTGCTAATAACTCTCGCAACCTTCGACCGACTTCTTCGACTAAGAGCTCGATGGAAAGCTTGTCTGTTCCTCTTTCAGATGGCATTAACAAATTTTACGAAAAGTCGTAAGAAATAAAATTTTTTTGATCAAACCTAAAATATCCTCGAAATCATTAAAGAAGAAGTACTTATCAGACGAAAATATGCCCTATCTAATAAGAGACATTTCTATTTTTTTAATTGCATAAATCGTCGGCATTTTATTCAGAATTAATAGTTATTTATAGGGACAAAAAATTCGTTTAATTTTTTTTCATTAAACACTAGAATTGTAGAAAAGAACTTTGCGAAAGGAATCGGCAGTAGGACGGAATCGTGTTGACCACCGATTAGTTTTTTCTAATAACTCTTGCATCCTTCGACCGATTTCTTCGACTTAGAGCTCGATGGAAAGCTTATCTGTTCCTCTTCCAGATGGCATTAACATATTTTATGAAAAGTCGTAAGAAATCAAATTTTTTCATGACAACTAAAATATCCTCGAAATCATTTAAGAACAAGTACCTTATCAGACGAAAATATGCCTTATCTAATAAGAGATATTTAAATTTTTTTAATTGCATAAATGGGCGGCATTTTATTCAGAATTAATAGTTATTTATAGGGACAAAAAATTCGTTTAATTTTTTTTCATTAAACACTAGAATTGTAGAAAAGAACTTTGCGAAAGGAATCGGCAGTAGGACGGAATCGTGTTGACCACCGATTAGTTTTTTCTAATAACTCTTGCATCCTTCGACCGATTTCTTCGACTTAGAGCTCGATGGAAAGCTTATCTGTTCCTCTTTCAGATGGCATTATTATATTTTACGTAAAGTCGTATGAAATAAAATTTTTTTGATCAAAAGTAAACTATCCTCGAAATCATTGAAGAAGAAGTACCTTATCAGACGAAAATATGCCTTAACTTTTTTGCCCATAACTCTTGCATCCTTCGACCGACTTCTTCGACTAAGAGCTCGATGGAAAGCTTATCTTTTCCTCTTCCATATGGCATTAACATATTTTATGAAAAGTCGGAAGAAATCAAATTTTTTCATGACAACTAAAATATCCTCGAAATCATTTAAGAACAAGTACCTTATCAGACGAAAATATGCCTTATCTAATAAGAGATATTTAAATTTTTTTAATTGCATAAATGGGCGGCATTTTATTCAGAATTAATAGTTATTTATAGGGACAAAAAATTCGTTTAATTTTTTTTCATTAAATACTAGAATTATAGAAAAGTACTTTGCAAAAAGAATCGGCAGTAGGACGGAATCGTGTTGACCACCGATTAGTTTTTTGCTAATAACTCTCGCAACCTTCGACCGACTTCTTCGACTAAGAGCTCGATGGAAAGCTTGTCTGTTCCTCTTTCAGATGGCATTAACAAATTTTACGAAAAGTCGTAAGAAATAAAATTTTTTTGATCAAACCTAAAATATCCTCGAAATCATTAAAGAAGAAGTACTTATCAGACGAAAATATGCCCTATCTAATAAGAGACATTTCTATTTTTTTAATTGCATAAATCGTCGGCATTTTATTCAGAATTAATAGTTTTTTACATGGACAAAAGATTCGTTTAATTTTTTCTCATTACATACTAGAATTATAAAAAAGTACTTTGCGAGAACAATCGGCATTAGGACGGAAACGTGTTGACCACCGATTAGTGTTGCATCCTTCGACCGACTTATTCGACTAAGAGCTCGATGGGAAGCTTATCTGTTCCGCTTTCAGATGGCATTATCATATTTTACGTAAAGTCGTAAGAAATAAAATTTTTTTGATCAAAAGTAAACTATCCTCGAAATCATTGAAGAAGAAGTACCTTATCAGACGAAAATATGCCTTAACTTTTTTGCCCATAACTCTTGCATCCTTCGACCGACTTCTTCGACTAAGAGCTCGATGGAAAGCTTATCTGTTCCTCTTCCAGATGGCATTAACATATTTTATGAAAAGTCGTAAGAAATCAAATTTTTTTCATCAAAATTAAAATATCCTCCAAATCATTTAAGAACAAGTACCTTATCAGACGAAAATATGCCTTATCTAATAAGAGATATTTAAATTTTTTTAATTGCATAAATGGGCGGCATTTTATTCAGAATTAATAGTTTTTTACAGGGACAAAAAATTCGTTTAATTTTTTCCCACTAAATACTAGAATTATAGAAAAGTACTTTGCGAAAAGAATCGGCAGTAGGACGGAATCGTGTTGACCACCGATTAGTTTTTTTCTAATAACTCTTGCATCGTTCAACCGACTTCTTCGACTAAGAGCTCGATGGAAAGCTTATCTGTTCCTCTTCCAGATGGCATTAACATATTTTATGAAAAGTCGTAAGAAATCAAATTTTTTTCATGACAACTAAAATATCCTCGAAATCATTTAAGAACAAGTACCTTATCAGACGAAAATATGCCTTATCTAATAAGAGATATTTAAATTTTTTTAATTGCATAAATGGGCGGCATTTTATTCAGAATTAATAGTTTTTTACATGGACAAAAAATTCGTTTAATTTTTTCCCACTAAATACTAGAATTATAGAAAAGTACTTTGCGAAAAGAATCGGCAGTAGGACGGAATCGTGTTGACCAACCGATTAGTTTTTTTCTAATAACTCTTGCATCCTTCGACCGACTTATTCGACTAAAAGCTCGATGGAAAGCTTATCTGTTCCTCTTTCAGATGGCATTAACATATTTTACGAAAAGTCGTAAGAAATATGATTTTTTTCATCAAATTAAAATATCCTCGAAATCATTGAAGAAGAAGTACTTATCAGACGAAAATATGCCTTATCTAATAAGAGACATTTAAATTTTTTTAATTGCATAAATGGGCGGCATTTTATTCAGAATTAATAGTTTTATACATGGATAAAAAATTCGTTAAATTTTTTTTCATTAAATACTAGAATTAGAGAAAAGTACTTTGCAAAATGAATCGTGTTGACCACCGATTATTTTTTTGCTAATAACTCTTGCATCGTTCAACCGACTTCTTCGACTAAGAGCTCGATGGAAAGCTTATCTGTTCCTCTTTCAGATGGCATTAACATATTTTACGAAAAGTCGTAAAAAATAAAATTTTTTTGAGCAAACGTAAAATATCCTCAAAATCATTAAAGAAGGAGTACCTTATCAGACAAAAATATGGCTTATCTAATAAGAGACATTGAAATTTTTTTAATTGCATAAATGGTCGGCAGTTTATTCAGAATTAATAGTTTTTTACATGGACAAAAAATTCGTATAATTTTTTTCCCATTAAATACTAGAATTATAGAAAAGTACTTTTCGAAAAGAATCGGCAGTAGCACGGAATCGTGTTGACCACCGATTAGTTTTTTGCATCCTTCGACCGACTTATTCGACTAAAGGCTTGATGAAAAGCTTATCTGTTCCTCTTCCAGATGGCATTAACATATTTTATGAAAAGTCGTAAGAAATAAAATATTCTTCATGATAACTAAAATATCCTCGAAATCATTGATGAACAAGAACTTTATCAGACGAAAAAATGCCTTATCTAATAAGAGACATTTAAATTTTTTTAATTGTATAAATGGGCGGCATTTTACTTAGAATTAAAAGATTTTTACATGGACAAAAAATTCGTTTAATGTTTTCCTATTAAATACTAGAATTATAGAAAAGTACTTTGCGAAAACAATCGGCAGTAGGACGGAAACGTGTTGACCACCGATTAGTTTTTTGCTAATAACTCTTGCTTCCTTCGACCGACTTCTTCGACTAAGATCTCGATGGAAAGCTTATCTGTTTTTCTTTCAGATGGCATTAACATATTTTACGAAAATTTGTAAGAAAAAAAATTTTTTTGATCAAAACTAAAATATCCTCGAAATCATTGAAGAAGAAGTACCTTATCTGACGAAAATATGCCTTATCTAATAAGAGACATTTAAATTTTTATAATTGCATAAATGGTCGGCAGTTTATTCAGAATTAATAGTTTTTTACATGGACAAAAAATTCGTATAATTTTTTCCCATTAAATACTAGAATTATACAAAAGTACTTTGCGAAAACAATCGGCGGTAGGACGGAATCGTGTTGACCACCGATTAGTTTGTTGCTAATAACTCTTGCATCCTTCGACCGACTTCTTCGACTAATGGCTCGATGGAACGCTTATCTGTTCCTCTTTTAGATGGCATTAACATATTTTATGAAAAGTCGTAAGAAATAAAATTTTTTTCATGAAAACTAAAATATCCTCGAAATCATTGAAGAACAAGTACCTTATCAGACGAAAATATGCCTTATCTAATAAGAGATATTTAAATTTTTTTAATTGCATAAATGGGCGGCATTTTATTCAAAATTTATAGTTTTTTACATGGATTAAAAATTCGTTTAATTTTTTCCCACTAAATACTAGAATTATAGAAAAGTACTTTGCGAAAAGAATCGGCAGTAGGACGGAATCGTGTTGACCACCGATTAGTTTTTTGCTAATAACTCTTGCATCCTTCGACCGACTTCTTCGACTAAGAGCTCGATGGAAAGCTTATCTGTTCTTCTTCCAGATGGCATTAACATATTTTATGAAAAGTTGTAAGAAATAAAATTTTTTTCATGAAAACTAAAATATCCTCGAAATCATTGAAGAACAATTACCTTATCAGACGAAAATATGCCTTTTCTAATAAGAGATATTTAAATTTTTTTAATTGCATAAATGGGCGGCATTTGATTCAAAATTTATAGTTTTATACAGGGATAAAAAATTCGTTTAATATATTTTCATTAAACACTAGAATTGTAGAAAAGTACTTTGCGAAAGGAATCGGCAGTAGGACGGAATCGTGTTGACCACCGATTAGTTTTTTCTAATAACTCTTGCATCCTTCGACCGACTTCTTCGACTAAGAGCTCGATGTAAAGCTTATCTGTTCCTCTTTCAGATGGCATTAACATATTTTACGAAAAGTCGTAAAAAATAAAATTTTTTTGAGCAAACGTAAAATATCCTCAAAATCATTAAAGAAGGAGTTCCTTATCAGACAAAAATATGGCTTATCTAATAAGAGACATTTAAATTTTTTTAATTTCATAAATGGTCGGCATTTTATTCAGAATTAATAGTTTTTTACATGGACAAAAAATTTGTTTAATTTTTTCCCATTAAATACTAGAATTATAGAAAAGTACTTTTCGAAAAGAATCGGCAGTAGGACGGAATCGTGTTGACCATCGATTAGTTTTTTGCTAATAACTCTTGCATCCTTCGACCGACTTCTTCGACTAAGAGCTCGATGGAAAGCTTATCTGTTCCTCTTTCAGATCGCATTAACAAATTTTACGAAAAGTCGTAAGAAATAAAATTTTTTTGATCAAACCTAAAATATCCTCGAAATTATTAAAGAAGAAGTACTTATCAGACGAAAATATGTCCTATCTAATAAGAGACATTTCTATTTTTTTAATTGCATAAATCCAACGATTGGCATTTTATTCAGAATTAATAGTTTTTTACATTTACAAAAGATTCGTTTAATTTTTTCTCATTATATACTAGAATTATAAAAAAGTACTTTGCGAGAACAATCGGCATTAGGACGGAAACGTGTTGACCACCGATTAGTGTTGCATCCTTCGACCGACTTATTCGACTAAGAGCTCGATGGGAAGCTTATCTGTTCCTCTTTCAGATGGCATTAACATATTTTACGTAAAGTCGTAAGAAATAAAATTTTTTTGATCAAAAGTAAACTATCCTCGAAATCATTGAAGAAGAAGTACCTTATCAGACGAAAATATGCCTTAACTTTTTTGCCCATAACACTTGCATCCTTCGACCGACTTCTTCGACTAAGAGCTCGATGGAAAGCTTATCTGTTCCTCTTCCAGATGGCATTAACATATTTTATGAAAAGTCGTAAGAAATCAAATTTTTTTCTAAATATCCTCGAAATCATTTAAGAACAAGTACCTTATCAGATGAAAATATGCCTTATCTAATAAGAGATATTTAAATTTTTTAATGGCATAAATGGGCGGCATTTTATTCAGAATTAATAGTTTTTTACAGGGACAAAAAATTCGTTTAATTTTTTCCCACTAAATACTTGAATTATAGAAAAGTACTTTGCGAAAAGAATCGGCAGTAGGACGGAATCGTGTTGACCACCGATTAGTTTTTTGCTAATAACTCTTGCATCCTTCGACCGACTTATTCGACTAAGAGCTCGATGGAAAGCTTATCTGTTCCTCTTTCAGATGGCATTAACATATTTTACGAAAAGTCGTAAGAAATATGATTTTTTTCATCAAATTAAAATATCCTCGAAATCATTGAAGAAGAAGTACTTATCAGACGAAAATATGCCTTATCTAATAAGAGACATTTAAATTTTTTTAATTGCATAAATGGGCGGCATTTTATTCAGAATTAATAGTTTTTTACAGGGACAAAAAATTCGTTTAATTTTTTCCCACTAAATACTAGAATTATAGAAAAGTACTTTGCGAAAAGAATCGGCAGTAGGACGGAATCGTGTTGACCACCGATTAGTTTTTTGCTAATAACTCTTGCATCGTTCAACCGACTTCTTCGACTAAGAGCTCGATGGAAAGCTTATCTGTTCCTCTTTCAGATGGCGTTAACATATTTTACGAAAAGTCGTAAGAAATAAAATTTTTTTGATCAAAACTAAAATATCCTCGAAATCATTGAAGAAGAAGTACCTAAACAGACGAAAATGTGCCTTATCTAATAAGAGACATTAAAATTTTTTAATTGCATAAATGGGCGGCATTTTATTCAGAATTAATAGTTTTTTACAGGGACAAAAAATTCGTTTAATTTTTCCCACTAAATACTAGAATTATAGAAAAGTACTTTGCGAAAAGAATCGGCAGTAGGACGGAATCGTGTTGACCACCGATTAGTTTTTTGCTAATAACTCTTCTTTTTTTTTTTTTTTTTACTAACTACAGGCGCAAGACGTTGTGGTAGCACGCTACCCTCAAGTGGTCATTGCGACACCAGGTCAGCCTGTTCCGCGACTACAGACAAACAGTCAACAGTCGCTTTACTACTTAACTCTACACAAATAAATAAGCATGCACTAATATTAACACTAAAATTTTAAAACTACAAAAATAACTAAAATTACAAATTATTAAGATGTGTTAGTAAGCTACATTTAATGAGATTTGAAGATCTGCAATTATCGATAAGGTTACAGTAACTATTATAGTTTACACACAAAATTCGGAAGGAATCATGCTCAAGATATGTAGCGCTACAAATACTAAGATGAATTGGTCTAAAGTTTCTCGTGTATCTAGTTGGAACATTAAACTTTATGCACTCTAACAAAGTGGGGGAGATTATGATACCATTAATTAGGTTGTGCAAAAGTAACACCCCGAGCATAGTTCTACGACTTGATAGAGATGGTAAATTGATTAGTTTCAATCGACTATGATAGGGGGGTAAATGAGTACTAGGGTCCCAATGTAACTTACGAAGAGCAAAAAGAAGGAACTGCTTCTGAACGGATTCTACTTGGGACTTATATTTTTCAAACTGAGGGTCCCAAACACACGACGCATATTCCAGAATGGGCCGCACAAGCGAAGTGAAAAGCAATTTGGTAGTGTAGGGGTCATCGTATTCCTTGGACCATCGTTTAATAAAACCAAGTACACCTTTGGATTTGTTTACCGAAAGGGAAATGTGAGAAGCAAAATTAAGTTTTGGGTCCATCAAAACACCTAGGTCATTGAATTGATTTACACGCTCAAGAATAGAATTATCAATCCTGTATATGCAAGTAAGCATTTTATTCCTATAAAAAGACAGAATCTTGCACTTATTGCAGTTTAAAAGTAGATTGTTCACAGAGCACCATTGAGCGAGTGAGTCAAGATCAGACTGAAGTAAACTCTGCTGGATTGTGGAATTTAGAGTTAGACATAGTTTTACGTCATCAGCGTACATCAAGACATTGCAGTATTTGATCACTGTAGGCAAGTCATTAATGAATAAGTTAAAGAGTATGGGCCCCAGATGGCTACCTTGGGGAACACCAGACGATACAAGAATGCTTCTGGAAACTGACGTCTTAAAACGAACTTTTTGAGTTCGCGAGTCAAGATAAGAAGAGAGCCAACGGACAAGCAATGGTGGAAAGCCATAAGCCTCCAGTTTGTATATTAACAAGGAATGACAGACACTGTCAAATGCTTTACTGAAATCGGTATATACAACTTCAGTTTGGCAACCGATAGAAAAATTTTGGTTAATAATTGAGGTAAACTCCAATAAATTTGTCACCGTTGAACGCTTCTTAAGGAAACCATGTTGAGCCAAGTTTAAAAGTAAAGGCACAAAATGCTGTAATTGATCAGTAATGATCTGCTCAAATAGCTTTGGGAAGGCACATAATTTGGCAATACCTCTGTAGTTAGATATTTCTACTTTACTGCCTTTTTTATGAAGTGGTATAATAAATGACTCCTTCCAAACTGCTGGGACTATGGCGTATTTAAAAGACATGTTGAACAGCATGCATAATGGAATATATAACATCTCGGCACAGTGTTTCAAAACGCAACCAGGTATATTATCGGGACCAGCGGTAAACGTGGGTTTTATTAACTTTAAATACTTTAAAACAATGTCATTGTCGATAACAGGCATATTTATATGAGTTCTGTCCCCAATATAAAATGGATATTCAACATCATTATAAGAAAAATTATTGTAGGTGCTTTGGAAGAAATCGGCAAAGAGATGGGATATCTCTGCGTCATTACTTCCCTCCACACCATTTAGTTTCATACAAGAGGGGAAGGTTTTAGAATTTAATTTAGATTTTATTAAGTTGAAAAAGTTTTTAGGATCGCGGTGAATATTTAATTTAAGCTTATTGATATAGGTTTTATAATTTTTTTTTATTTGTAAAATTAAATTTATAGCGAATTTTTGTGTAATTCGCATAATCAATAAGAGAACCGGTTCTCTTGTATTTTTTGAAAAATCTAGTTTTTAAATTTTTTAAGTGACTCAGTTCTTTCGAAAACCAAGGCGGCTTACTTAAATCATAAACGACATTAATTTTTGGCACGCAAGATTTAAACAAATTGTACATGGTTGCATTAAAAAAGTGTACTGCGTGTTCGATGTCTGTCGAGTTACGAATGACTGACCAGTCAGTGTTGGATAGCGAGAAACCAAGTCGTTCAAAATCAGTTTTTTTAAAGCAGAAAACACTGTTAGTCTTTGCACCAGGAACACACAAACGGGGGGATGGTAATTTGGTTAATATGAGTGTTAGTTCCAGAGTAGGATGGTAGGGATCTTCGGGTTGAGTTATTGGAGGTACCCTGCAGATCGATGCATTCTCAAAATTGTTTACAAAAATAAGATCTAATAGTCGATCTTTAGAGTTAATTATGCTGTTGAGTTGGTATGAAGGTAAGCTGAGGAGAGAATCGAGAAAATCATTATTTGATGCCGGAAGTACAGCATTTGTGTGATTTGATGGAATCCAAGTAATATGAGGAAGATTAAAGTCTCCAAAAATCATTAAAGTATCTGTGTCTTTCAATAAAAAGATGAGATGACTTGAAATGCATTTAAATGAGCTAAATAAACTGATGAGTCAGAGTGAGGTGGAATATAGGAACAAGTAAGGTAGACGTTTTGCTTCATCAACGAAACTTTCACGCAAATCAGTTCAATGTCAGCGATACCATCCACCATGTCAGCGATACCATGCATCCTTCGACCGACTTATTCGACTAAGAGCTCGATGGAAAGCTTATCTGTTCCTCTTTCAGATGGCATTAACATATTTTACGAAAAGTCGTAAGAAATAAGATTTTTTTCATCAAAATTAAAATATCCTCGAAATCATTGAAGAAGAAGTACTTATCAGACGAAAATATGCCCTATCTAATAAGAGACATTTATATTTTTTTAATTGCATTAATGGTCGGCATTTTATTCAGAATTAATAGTTTTTTACAGGGACAAAAAATTCGTATAATTTTTTCCCACTAAATACTAGAATTATAGAAAAGTACTTTTCGAAAAGAATCGGCAGTAGGACGGAATCGTGTTGACCACCGATAAGTTTTTTGCTAATAACTCTTGCATCCTTCAACAGACTTCTTCGACTATGAGCTCGATGGAAAGCTTATCTGTTCCTCTTTCAGATGGCATTAACATATTTTATGAAAAGTCGTAAGAAATAAGATTTTTTTCATCAAAATTAAAATATCCTCGAAATCATTGAAGAAGAAGTACTTATCAGACGAAAATATGCCCTATCTAATAAGAGACATTTATATTTTTATACTTTTCACTTATGTGAAATAGTATATTAACTTTGTCACGGAGCTTGTAACAGATCGAAATATTAATTTCCGACTATATAAAGTATATATATTCTTGATCAGGACGACAAGACGAGTTGATTTAGCTATGTCCGTCTGTCCGTCTGTCTGTCTGTCTGTCTGTCTGTATGTATGCAAACTAGTCCCTGAGTTTTGAAGCTATCGAGCTGAAACTTTGCACAGAGTCTTAGAATATATTACGATGAATCATTCGTCGGAACCAGCATGATCGGATTATTGGAACAGGTAGCTCCCATACGAAAAGAAGAAGAAAAGTGAACAAAACTTGAATCGTTGTATACAAAACTTTTTTGTTTTGTACAATAGAGTGCTGAAATTTTAAACATAGTAGTTTTACATGGTCCGACTACATGCCTGAAAGTTTCATTGAGATTGGACATCTGGAACTGGTAGCTCCCATACAAAATGAAGAAGAGAAGCCATATTCACGTCGTTGTATGGAAAACTTTTTTGTTTCTTAACCAATTGACTTGAAATTTTAAAGTTATGTTCTTAGGGAGGAAGGAAAACTATTTTGACCAAAAGTGGGCGTAAAGACGCGTAGCCACGCCCACTTATAGCGAAAATTTACCCGTTGTATGGAAAACTTTTTTGTTTTTTAACCAATTGACTTGAAACTTTACAGTTATGTTCTTAGAGAGGAATGAAAACTGTTTTGACCAAAAGTGGGCGTAGCCAAACGTAGCCACGCCCACTTATAGCGAAAATTGACCCGTTGCATGGAAAACTTTTTTTTTTTTAACCAACTGACTTGAAACTTTACAGGATTGTTCTTAGGGTGGAATGAAAACAGTTTTCACCAAAAGTGGGCGTGGCCACGCCCTTTTATAGCGAAAATTGACCCGTTGTATTGAAAACTTTTTTGTTTTTTAACCAATTGACTTGAAACTTTGCAGTTATGCTCTTAGGGAAGAATGAAAACTATTTTGATAAAAAGTGGGAATGGCCACGCCCACTTATAGCTTAACTTGAACCTTTGTATGGAAAACTTTTTTGTTTTTTAACCAATTGACTTGAAACTTTGCAGTTATGCTCTTAGGGAGGAATAAAAACTATTTTGATAAAAAGTGGGCATGGCCACGCCCATTTATAGCTTAACTTGACCCTTTGTATGGAAAACTTTTTTGTTTTTAACTAATTGACTTGAAACTTTACAGTTATGTTCTTAGGGAGGAATGAAAACTATTTTGACCAAAAGTGGGCATGGCTACGCCCACTTATCGCAAAACTTGAACCGTTGTATGGAAAACTTTTTTGTTTTTGAACAAATTGACTTGAAACATTACAGTTATGTTGTTAGGGAGGCATGCAAACTATTCATTTAGTTTTTTTTTATAGTGACACAAAGTGAAAAGTATTATAGCTTCAGCCTTCCTGAAGATAGCGTCCTTACTGGTTTTAATTGCATTAATGGTCGGCATTTTATTCAGAATTATTAGTTTTTTACAGGGACAAAAAATTTTTTTAATTTTTTCCCACTAAATACTAGAATTATAGAAAAGTACTTTTCGAAAAGAATCGGCAGTAGGACGGAATCGTGTTGACCACCGATAAGTTTTTTGCTAATAACTCTTGCATCCTTCGACCGTCTTATTCGACTAAATGCTCGATGGAAAGCTTATCTGTTCAGTCGTAAGAAATAAGATTTTTTTCATCAAAATTAAAATATCCTCCAAATCATTGAAGAAGAAGTACTTATCAAACGAAAATATGCCTTATCTAATAAGAGACATTTAAATTTTTTTAATTGCATAAATGGGCGGCAGTTTATTCAGAATTAAAAGTTTTTTACATGGATAAAAAATTCGTTTAATTTTTTTTCATTAAATACTAGAATTATAGAAAAGTACTTTGCAAAAAGAATCGGCAGTAGGACGGAATCGTGTTGACCACCGATTAGTTTTTTGCTAATAACTCTCGCAACCTTCGACCGACTTCTTCGACCAAGAGCTCGATGGAATGCTTATCTGTTCCTCTTTCAGATGGCAATAATATATTTTACGAGAAGTCGTAAGAAATATGATTTTTTTTGATCAAAACTAAAATATCCTCGAAATCATTAAAGAAGAAGTACTTATCAGACGAAAATATGCCCTATCTAATAAGAGACATTTCTATTTTTTTAATTGCATAAATGGTCGGCATTTTATTCAGAATTAATAGTTTTTACATGGACAAAAGATTCGTTTAATTTTTTCCCATTATATACTAGAATTATAAAAAAGTACTTTGCGAGAACAATCGGCATTAGGACGGAAACATGTTGACCACCGATTAGTGTTGCATCCTTCGACCGACTTATTCGACTAAGAGCTAGATAGGAAGCTTATCTGTTCCTCTTTCATATGGCATTAACATATTTTACGTAAAGTCGTAAGAAATAAAATTTTTTTGATCAAAAGTAAACTATCCTCGAAATCATTGAAGAAGAAGTACCTTATCAGACGAAAATATGCCTTAACTTTTTTGCCCATAACTCTTGCATCCTTCGACCGACTTCTTTGACTAAGAGCTCGATGGAAAGCTTATCTGTTCCTCTTCCAGATGGCATTAACATATTTTATGAAAAGTCGTAAGAAATCAAATTTTTTTCATGACAACTAAAATATCCTCGAAATCATTTAAGAACAAGTACCTTATCAGACGAAAATATGCCTTAACTTTTTTGCCCATAACTCTTGCATCCTTCGACCGACTTCTTCGACTAAGAGCTCGATGGAAAGCTTATCTGTTCCTCTTTCAGATGGCATTAACATATTTTATGAAAAGTCGTAAGAAATAAAATTTTTTTTGATCAAAACTAAAATATCCTCGAAATCATTGAAGAAGAAGTACCTTATCAGACGAAAATGTGCCTTATCTAATAAGAGACATTAAAATTTTTTAATTGCATAAACGGGCGGCATTTTATTCAGAATTAATAGTTTTTTACAGGAACAAAAAATTCGTTTAATTTTTTCCCACTAAATACTAGAATTATAGAAAAGTACTTTGCGAAAAGAATCGGCAGTAGGACGGAATCGAGTTGACCACCGATTAGTTTTTTGCTAATAACTCTTGCAACCTTCGACCGACTTATTCGACTAAGAGCTCGATGGAAAGCTTATCTGTTCCTCTTTCAGATGGCATTAACATATTTTACGAAAAGTCGTAAGAAATAAGATTTTTTTCATCAAAATTAAAATATCCTCGAAATCATTGAAGAAGAAGTACTTATCAGACGAAAATATGCCCTATCTACTAAGAGACATTTATATTTTTTTAATTGCATTAATGGTCGGCATTTTATTCAGAATTAATAGTTTTTTACAGGGACAAAAAATTCGTTTAATTTTTTCCCACTAAATACTAGAATTAGAGAAAAGTACTTTTCGAAAAGAATCGGCAGTAGGACGGAATCGTGTTGACCACCGATTAGTTTTTTGCTAATAACTCTTGCATCCTTCGACCGACTTATTCGACTAAATGCTCGATGGAAAGCTTATCTGTTCAGTCGTAAGATATAAGATTTTTTTCATCAAAATTAAAATATCCTCCAAATCATTGAAGAAGAAGTACTTATCAGACGAAAATATGCCTTATCTAATAAGAGACATTTAAATTTTTTTAATTGCATAAATGGGCGACATTTTATTCAGAATTAATAGTTTTTTACATGGACAAAAAATTCGTTTAATTTTTTCCCACTAAATACTAGAATTATAGAAAAGTACTTTGCGAAAAGTATCGGCAGTAGGACGGAATCGTGTTGACCACCGATTAGTTTTTTGCTAATAACTCTTGCATCCTTCGACCGACTTATTCGACTAAGAGCTCGATGGAAAGCTTATCTGTTCCTCTTTCAGATGGCATTAACATATTTTACGAAAAGTCGTAAGAAATAAGACTTTTTTCATCAAAATTAAAATATCCTCGAAATCATTGAAGAAGAAGTACTTATCAGACGAAAATATGCCCTATCTAATAAGAGACATTTATATTTTTTTAATTGCATTAATGGTCGGCATTTTATTCAGAATTAATAGTTTTTTACAGGGACAAAAAATTCGTTTAATTTTTTCCCACTAAATACTAGAATTATAGAAAAGTACTTTTCGAAAAGAATCGGCAGTAGGACGGAATCGTGTTGACCACTGATTAGTTTTTTGCTAATAACTCTTGCATCCTTCGACCGACTTATTCGACTAAATGCTCGATGGAAAGCTTATCTGTTCAGTCGTAAGTAATAAGATTTTTTTCATCAAAATTAAAATATCCTCCAAATCATTGAAGAAGAAGCACTTATCAGACGAAAATATGCCTTATCTAATAAGAGACATTTAAATTTTTTTAATTGCATAAATGGGCGACATTTTATTCAGAATTAATAGTTTTTTACATGGACAAAAAATTCGTTTAATTTTTTCCCACTAAATACTAGAATTATAGAAAAGTACTTTGCGAAAAGAATCGGCAGTAGGACGGAATCGTGTTGACCACCGATTAGTTTTTTGCTAATAACTCTTGCATCCTTCGACCGACTTATTCGACTAAGAGCTCGATGGAAAGCTTATCTGTTCCTCTTTCAGATGGCATTAACATATTTTACGAAAAGTCGTAAGAAATACAATTTTTTTCATCAAAATTAAAATATCCTCGAAATCATTGAAGAAGAAGTACTTATCAGACGAAAATATGCCCTATCTAATAAGAGACATTTCTATTTTTTTAATTGCATAAATGGTCGGCATTTTATTCAGAATTAATAGTTTTTACATGGACAAAAGATTCGTTTAATTTTTTCCCATTATATACTAGAATTATAAAAAAGTACTTTGCGAGAACAATCGGCATTAGGACGGAAACATGTTGACCACCGATTAGTGTTGCATCCTTCGACCGACTTATTCGACTAAGAGCTAGATGGGAAGCTTATCTGTTCCTCTTTCATATGGCATTAACATATTTTACGTAAAGTCGTAAGAAATAAAATTTTTTTGATCAAAAGTAAACTATCCTCGAAATCATTGAAGAAGAAGTACCTTATCAGACGAAAATATGCCTTAACTTTTTTGCCCATAACTCTTGCATCCTTCGACCGACTTCTTTGACTAAGAGCTCGATGGAAAGCTTATCTGTTCCTCTTCCAGATGGCATTAACATATTTTATGAAAAGTCGTAAGAAATCAAATTTTTTTCATGACAACTAAAATATCCTCGAAATCATTTAAGAACAAGTACCTTATCAGACGAAAATATGCCTTAACTTTTTTGCCCATAACTCTTGCATCCTTCGACCGACTTCTTCGACTAAGAGCTCGATGGAAAGCTTATCTGTTCCTCTTTCAGATGGCATTAACATATTTTATGAAAAGTCGTAAGAAATAAAATTTTTTTTGATCAAAACTAAAATATCCTCGAAATCATTGAAGAAGAAGTACCTTATCAGACGAAAATGTGCCTTATCTAATAAGAGACATTAAAATTTTTTAATTGCATAAACGGGCGGCATTTTATTCAGAATTAATAGTTTTTTACAGGAACAAAAAATTCGTTTAATTTTTTCCCACTAAATACTAGAATTATAGAAAAGTACTTTGCGAAAAGAATCGGCAGTAGGACGGAATCGAGTTGACCACCGATTAGTTTTTTGCTAATAACTCTTGCAACCTTCGACCGACTTATTCGACTAAGAGCTCGATGGAAAGCTTATCTGTTCCTCTTTCAGATGGCATTAACATATTTTACGAAAAGTCGTAAGAAATAAGATTTTTTTCATCAAAATTAAAATATCCTCG
The DNA here is from genome assembly GCA_034638295.1 of Phortica okadai. NCBI lineage: Eukaryota > Metazoa > Arthropoda > Insecta > Diptera > Drosophilidae > Phortica > Phortica okadai. Next base: position 22,729,697 of record CM067851.1, on the reverse strand, counting down.
AAATCATTGAAGAAGAAGTACTTATCAGACGAAAATATGCCCTATCTACTAAGAGACATTTATATTTTTTTAATTGCATTAATGGTCGGCATTTTATTCAGAATTAATAGTTTTTTACAGGGACAAAAAATTCGTTTAATTTTTTCCCACTAAATACTAGAATTAGAGAAAAGTACTTTTCGAAAAGAATCGGCAGTAGGACGGAATCGTGTTGACCACCGATTAGTTTTTTGCTAATAACTCTTGCATCCTTCGACCGACTTATTCGACTAAATGCTCGATGGAAAGCTTATCTGTTCAGTCGTAAGATATAAGATTTTTTTCATCAAAATTAAAATATCCTCCAAATCATTGAAGAAGAAGTACTTATCAGACGAAAATATGCCTTATCTAATAAGAGACATTTAAATTTTTTTAATTGCATAAATGGGCGACATTTTATTCAGAATTAATAGTTTTTTACATGGACAAAAAATTCGTTTAATTTTTTCCCACTAAATACTAGAATTATAGAAAAGTACTTTGCGAAAAGTATCGGCAGTAGGACGGAATCGTGTTGACCACCGATTAGTTTTTTGCTAATAACTCTTGCATCCTTCGACCGACTTATTCGACTAAGAGCTCGATGGAAAGCTTATCTGTTCCTCTTTCAGATGGCATTAACATATTTTACGAAAAGTCGTAAGAAATAAGACTTTTTTCATCAAAATTAAAATATCCTCGAAATCATTGAAGAAGAAGTACTTATCAGACGAAAATATGCCCTATCTAATAAGAGACATTTATATTTTTTTAATTGCATTAATGGTCGGCATTTTATTCAGAATTAATAGTTTTTTACAGGGACAAAAAATTCGTTTAATTTTTTCCCACTAAATACTAGAATTATAGAAAAGTACTTTTCGAAAAGAATCGGCAGTAGGACGGAATCGTGTTGACCACTGATTAGTTTTTTGCTAATAACTCTTGCATCCTTCGACCGACTTATTCGACTAAATGCTCGATGGAAAGCTTATCTGTTCAGTCGTAAGTAATAAGATTTTTTTCATCAAAATTAAAATATCCTCCAAATCATTGAAGAAGAAGCACTTATCAGACGAAAATATGCCTTATCTAATAAGAGACATTTAAATTTTTTTAATTGCATAAATGGGCGACATTTTATTCAGAATTAATAGTTTTTTACATGGACAAAAAATTCGTTTAATTTTTTCCCACTAAATACTAGAATTATAGAAAAGTACTTTGCGAAAAGAATCGGCAGTAGGACGGAATCGTGTTGACCACCGATTAGTTTTTTGCTAATAACTCTTGCATCCTTCGACCGACTTATTCGACTAAGAGCTCGATGGAAAGCTTATCTGTTCCTCTTTCAGATGGCATTAACATATTTTACGAAAAGTCGTAAGAAATACAATTTTTTTCATCAAAATTAAAATATCCTCGAAATCATTGAAGAAGAAGTACTTATCAGACGAAAATATGCCCTATCTAATAAGAGACATTTATAATTATACCCTGTACACACACTGTGTATCAGGGTATATTAAGTTTGTTTGAGACGGTTTGTATGTAACGCATAGAAGGAGGGGAGGGGGACCCTATAAAGTATATATATTCTTAATCAGGATGACAAGACGAATTGATATAGCCCTGTCTGTCCGTCCGTCCGTCCGTCCGTCCGTCCTCACCAATGGTTCTCGAAAACTATAAGAGCTAGAGACTTGAAATTTGGTGGATAGACTCGTGAGGTCAAACGCTAGATCAAGTTTGAAGGATTTTTTGCCACGCCCACTCCTTCCCGCCCATCGAGCACCACCCATTTTTTCAAAAGGCTGTAGCTCGAAAACCTGATGAGTTAGAAACATGAAAATGAGTATGTAGACTCAGTATGTATAGCTCTACAAAACTGCATACCACATTTTTTCCCCCTCCCCTTCGTTTCCCCTCAAAAAGTTGTTTTCTTAAAATTGCTGTATCTCCTAAACTATAATAGATACAATGCTGAAATTTTGTATGCAAACTCAGTAAACATACCTTTTTAAAACTGCATACCACAAACTTTCATTTTTAACGCTGTGTGACAACGCAAAGACAAACAAGTTGAAATTTGGCATAAATTGCGCTTTGAACACTGCTTTATCCTATTTGTAACAAAAACCGTACTTAACACTGCGAAAACTATTAAAGCTAGAGACTTGAAATTTGGAAGATAGTCTCGTGTGGTCGAACACTAGATGAAGTTTGAAGGAATTTTTGCCACGCCCATTCCTTCCCGCCCATCGAGCACAACAAAAGGTCATTTTTTTCTTAAAATTGCTGTATCTCCTAAAGTATAAAGAATACAATGCTGAAATTTTGTATGCAAACTAAGATAACATACCTTTTTAAAACTGCATACAACAAACTACCACTTTCCCCGCAAAGACCAACACACTAAAATTTTGCAGCAATGCTTTGTAACAAAATCCGTACTAAAGCGCCATCTAATGGCAACATTGCACTGTGAGCCTTGCCTCACTATTAGCAAATACACAAACCATATCGTGGTACACTGCTTTTGCTGTCGGCGAATGTTTAACGTGTTATCAACATAGGTGTGTGTACAGGGTATTATATAGTTGAGAATACTCAACTATACCGCCCTTACTGGTTTTTTAATTGCATTAATGGTCGGCATTTTATTCAGAATTAATAGTTTTTTACAGGGACAAAAAATTCGTTTAATTTTTTCCCACTAAATACTAGAATTAGAGAAAAGTACTTTGCGAAAAGAATCGGCAGTAGGTCGGAATAGTGTTGACCACCGATTAGTTTTTTGCTAATAACTCTTGCATCCTTCGACCGACGACGTCGACTAAGAGCTCGATGGAAAGCTTATCTGTTCCTCTTTCAGATGGCATTAACATATTTTACGAAAAGTCGTAAGAAATAAGATTTTTTTCATCAAAATTGAAATATCCTCGAAATCATTGAAGAAGAAGTACTTATCAGACGAAAATATGCCCTATCTACTAAGAGACATTTATATTTTTTTAATTGCATTAATGGTCGGCATTTTATTCAGAATTAATAGTTTTTTACAGGGACAAAAAATTCGTTTAATTTTTTCCCACTAAATACTAGAATTAGAGAAAAGTACTTTTCGAAAAGAATCGGCAGTAGGACGGAATCGTGTTGACCACCGATTAGTTTTTTGCTAATATCTCTTGCATCCTTCGACCGACTTATTCGACTAAATGCTGGATGGAAAGCTTATCTGTTCAGTCGTAAGAAATAAGATTTTTTTCATCAAAATTAAAATATCCTCCAAATCATTGAAGAAGAAGTACTTATCAGACGAAAATATGCCTTATCTAATAAGAGACATTTAAATTTTTTTAATTGCATAAATGGGCGACATTTTATTCAGAATTAATAGTTTTTTAAATGGACAAAAAATTCGTTTAATTTTTTCCCATAAAATACTAGAATTATAGAAAAGTACTTTGCGAAAAGAATCGGCAGTAGGACGGAATCGTGTTGACCACCGATTAGTTTTTTGCTAATAACTCTTGCATCCTTCGACCGACTTATTCGACTAAGAGCTCGATGGAAAGCTTATCTGTTCCTCTTTCAGATGGCATTAACATATTTTACGAAAAGTCGTAAGAAATAAGATTTTTTTCATCAAAATTAAAATATCCTCGAAATCATTGAAGAAGAAGTACTTATCAGACGAAAATATGCCCTATCTAATAAGAGACATTTATATTTTTTTAATTGCATTATTGGTCGGCATTTTATTCAGAATTAATAGTTTTTTACAGGGACAAAAAATTCGTTTAATTTTTTCCCACTAAATACTAGAATTATAGAAAAGTACTTTGCGAAAAGAATCGGCAGTAGGACGGAATCGTGTTGACCACCGTTTAGTTTTTTGCTAATAACTCTTGCATCCTTCGGCCGACTTATTCGACTAAGAGCTCGATGGAAAGCTTATCTGTTCCTCTTTCAGATGGCATTAACATATTTTACGAAAAGTCGTAAAAAATAAAATTTTTTTGAGCAAACGTAAAATATCCTCGAAATCATTGAAGAAGGAGTACCTTATCAGACGAAAATATGCGTTATCTAATAAGAGACATTTAAATTTTTTTAATTGCATAAATGGCCGGCATTTTATTCAGAATTAATAGTTTTTTACATGGACAAAAAATTTGTTTAATTTTTTCCCATAAAATACTAGAATTATAGAAAAGAACTTTTCGAAAAGAATCGGCAGTAGGACGGAATCGTGTTGACCACCGATTAGTTTTTTGCTAATAACTCTTGCATCCTTCGACCGACTTCTTCGACTAAGAGCTCGATGGAAAGCTTATCTGTTTTTCTTTCAGATGGCATTGACATATTTTACGAAAAGTCGTAAGAAATAACATTTTTTTGATTCAACCTAAAATATTCTCGAAATCATTGAAGAAGAAGTACCTTATCAGACGAAAATATGCCTTATCTAATAAGAGACATTTAAATTTTTTTAATTGCATAAATGGGCGGCAGTTTATTCAGAATTAATAGTTTTTTACATGGACAAAAAACTTGTTTAATTTTTTCCCATAAAATACTAGAATTATAGAAAAGAACTTTTCGAAAAGAATCGGCAGTAGGACGGAATCGTGTTGACCACCGATTAGTTTTTTGCTAATAACTCTCGCAACCTTCGACCGACTTCTTCGACCAAAAGCTCGATGGAATGCTTATCTGTTCCTCTTTCAGATGGCATTAACAAATTTTACGAAAAGTCGTAAGAAATAAAATTTTTTTGATCAAACCTAAAATATCCTCGAAATCATTAAAGAAGAAGTACTTATCAGACGAAAATATGCCCTATCTAATAAGAGACATTTCTATTTTTTTTTATTGCATAAATGGTCGGCATTTTATTCAGAATTAATAGTTTTTTACATGGACAAAAGATTCGTTTAATTTTTTCCCATTATATACTAGAATTATAAAAAAGTACTTTGCGAGAACAATCGGCATTAGGACGGAAACATGTTGACCACCGATTAGTGTTGCATCCTTCGACCGACTTGTTCGACTAAGAGCTCGATGGGAAGCTTATCTGTTCCTCTTTCATATGGCATTAACATATTTTACGTAAAGTCGTAAGAAATAAAATTTTTTTGATCAAAAGTAAACTATCCTCGAAATCATTGAAGAAGAAGTACCTTATCAGACGAAAATATGCCTTAACTTTTTTGCCCATAACTCCTGCATCCTTCGACCGACTTCTTCGACTAAGAGCTCGATGGAAAGCTTATCTGTTCCTCTTCCAGATGGCATTAACATATTTTATGAAAAGTCGTAAGAAATCAAATTTTTTTCATGACAACTAAAATATCCTCGAAATCATTTAAGAACAAGTACCTTATCAGACGAAAATATGCCTTAACTTTGTTGCCCATAACTCTTGCATCCTTCGACCGACTTCTTCGACTAAGAGCTCGATGGAAAGCTTATCTGTTCCTCTTCCAGATGGCATTAACATATTTGATGAAAAGTCGTAAGAAATCAAATTTTTTTGATCAAAACTAAAATATCCTCGAAATCATTTAAGAACAAGTACCTTATCAGACAAAAATATGCCTTAACTTTTTTGCCCATAACTCTTGCATCCTTCGACCGACTTCTTCGACTAAGAGCTCGATGGAAAGCTTATCTGTTCCTCTTTCAGATGGCATTAACATATTTTATGAAAAGTCGTAAGAAATAAGATTTTTTTCATCAAAATTAAAATATCCTCGAAATCATTGAAGAAGAAGTACTTATCAGACGAAAATATGCCCTATCTACTAAGAGACATTTATATTTTTTTAATTGCATTAATGGTCGGCATTTTATTCAGAATTAATAGTTTTTTACAGGGACAAAAAATTCGTTTAATTTTTTCCCACTAAATACTAGAATTAGAGAAAAGTACTTTTCGAAAAGAATCGGCAGTAGGACGGAATCGTGTTGACCACCGATTAGTTTTTTGCTAATAACTCTTGCATCCTTCGACCGACTTATTCGACTAAATGCTGGATGGAAAGCTTATCTGTTCAGTCGTAAGAAATAAGATTTTTTTCATCAAAATTAAAATATCCTCCAAATCATTGAAGAAGAAGTACTTATCAGACGAAAATATGCCTTATCTAATAAGAGACATTTAAATTTTTTTAATTGCATAAATGGGCGACATTTTATTCAGAATTAATAGTTTTTTAAATGGACAAAAAATTCGTTCAATTTTTTCCCACTAAATACTAGAATTATAGAAAAGTACTTTGCGAAAAGAATCGGCAGTAGGACGGAATCGTGTTGACCACCGATTAGTTTTTTGCTAATAACTCTTGCATCCTTCGACCGACTTATTCGACTAAGAGCTCGATGGAAAGCTTATCTGTTCCTCTTTCAGATGGCATTAACATATTTTACGAAAAGTGGTAAGAAATAAGATTTTTTTCATCAAAATTAAAATATCCTCGAAATCATTGAAGAAGAAGTACTTATCAGACGAAAATATGCCCTATCTAATAAGAGACATTTATATTTTTTTAATTGCATTATTGGTCGGCATTTTATTCAGAATTAATAGTTTTTTACAGGGACAAAAAATTCGTTTAATTTTTTCCCACTAAATACTAGAATTATAGAAAAGTACTTTGCGAAAAGAATCGGCAGTAGGACGGAATCGTGTTGACCACCGTTTAGTTTTTTGCTAATAACTCTTGCATCCTTCGGCCGACTTATTCGACTAAGAGCTCGATGGAAAGCTTATCTGTTCCTCTTTCAGATGGCATTAACATATTTTACGAAAAGTCGTAAAAAATAAAATTTTTTTGAGCAAACGTAAAATATCCTCGAAATCATTGAAGAAGGAGTACCTTATCAGACGAAAATATGCTTTATCTAATAAGAGACATTTAAATTTTTTTAATTGCATAAATGGCCGGCATTTTATTCAGAATTAATAGTTTTTTACATGGACAAAAAATTTGTTTAATTTTTTCCCATAAAATACTAGAATTATAGAAAAGAACTTTTCGAAAAGAATCGGCAGTAGGACGGAATCGTGTTGACCACCGATTAGTTTTTTGCTAATAACTCTTGCATCCTTCGACCGACTTCTTCGACTAAGAGCTCGATGGAAAGCTTATCTGTTTTTCTTTCAGATGGCATTGACATATTTTACGAAAAGTCATAAGAAATAACATTTTTTTGATTCAACCTAAAATATCCTCGAAATCATTGAAGAAGAAGTACCTTATCAGACGAAAATATGCCCTATCTAATAAGAGACATTTAAATTTTTTTAATTGGATAAATGGGCGGCAGTTTATTCAGAATTAATAGTTTTTTACATGGACAAAAAATTTGTTTAATTTTTTCCCATAAAATACTAGAATTATAGAAAAGAACTTTTCGAAAAGAATCGGCAGTAGGACGGAATCGTGTTGACCACCGATTAGTTTTTTGCTAATAACTCTCGCAACCTTCGACCGACTTCTTCGACCAAGAGCTCGATGGAATGCTTATCTGTTCCTCTTTCAGATGGCATTAACAAATTTTACGAAAAGTCGTAAGAAATAAAATTTTTTTGATCAAACCTAAAATATCCTCGAAATCATTAAAGAAGAAGTACTTATCAGACGAAAATATGCCCTATCTAATAAGAGACATTTCTATTTTTTTAATTGCATAAATGGTCGGCATTTTATTCAGAATTAATAGTTTTTTACATGGACAAAAGATTCGTTTAATTTTTTCCCATTATATACTAGAATTATAAAAAAGTACTTTGCGAGAACAATCGGCATTAGGACGGAAACATGTTGACCACCGATTAGTGTTGCATCCTTCGACCGACTTATTCGACTAAGAGCTCGATGGGAAGCTTATCTGTTCCTCCTTCATATGGCATTAACATATTTTACGTTAAGTCGTAAGAAATAAAATTTTTTTGATCAAAAGTAAACTATCCTCGAAATCATTGAAGAAGAAGTACCTTATCAGACGAAAATATGCCTTAACTTTTTTGCCCATAACTCCTGCATCCTTCGACCGACTTCTTCGACTAAGAGCTCGATGGAAAGCTTATCTGTTCCTCTTCCAGATGGCATTAACATATTTTATGAAAAGTCGTAAGAAATCAAATTTTTTTCATGACAACTAAAATATCCTCGAAATCATTTAAGAACAAGTACCTTATCAGACGAAAATATGCCTTAACTTTTTTGCCCATAACTCTTGCATCCTTCGACCGACTTCTTCGACTAAGAGCTCGATGGAAAGCTTATCTGTTCCTCTTCCAGATGGCATTAACATATTTTATGAAAAGTCGTAAGAAATCAAATTTTTTTGATCAAAACTAAAATATCCCCGAAATCATTGAAGAAGAAGTACCTTATCAGACGAAAATGTGCCTTATCTAATAAGAGACATTTAAATTTTTTTAATTGCATAAATGGGCGGCATTTTATTCAGAATTAATAGTTTTTTACAGGGACAAAAAATTCGTTTAATTTTTTCCCACTAAATACTAGAATTATAGAAAAGTACTTTGCGAAAAGAATCGGCAGTAGGACGGAATCGTGTTGACCACCGATTAGTTTTTTGCTAATAACTCTTGCATCCTTCGACCGACTTATTCGACTAAGAGCTCGATGGAAAGCTTATCTGTTCCTCTTTCAGATGGCATTAACATATTTTACGAAAAGTCGTAAGAAATAAGATTTTTTTCATCAAAATTAAAATATCCTCGAAATCATTGAAGAAGAAGTACTTATCAGACGAAAATATGCCCTATCTACTAAGAGACATTTATATTTTTTAATTGCATTAATGGTCGGCATTTTATTCAGAATTAATAGTTTTTTACAGGGACAAAAAATTCGTTTAATTTTTTCCCACTAAATACTAGAATTAGAGAAAAGTACTTTTCGAAAAGAATCGGCAGTAGGACGGAATCGTGTTGACCACCGATTAGTTTTTTGCTAATAACTCTTGCATCCTTCGACCGACTTATTCGACTAAATGCTCGATGGAAAGCTTATCTGTTCAGTCGTAAGAAATAAGATTTTTTTCATCAAAATTAAAATATCCTCCAAATCATTGAAGAAGAAGTACTTATCAGACGAAAATATGCCTTATCTAATAAGAGACATTTAAATTTTTTTAATTGCATAAATGGGCGACATTTTATTCAGAATTAATAGTTTTTTACATGGACAAAAAATTCGTTTAATTTTTTCCCACTAAATACTAGAATTATAGAAAAGTACTTTGCGAAAAGAATCGGCAGTAGGACGGAATCGTGTTGACCACCGATTAGTTTTTTGCTAATAACTCTTGCATCCTTCGACCGACTTATTCGACTAAGAGCTCGATGGAAAGCTTATCTGTTCCTCTTTCAGATGGCATTAACATATTTTACGAAAAGTCGTAAGAAATAAGATTTTTTTCATCAAAATTAAAATATCCTCGAAATCATTGAAGAAGAGGTACTTATCAGACGAAAATATGCCCTATCTACTAAGAGACATTTATATTTTTTATACTTTTCACTTATGTGAAATAGTATATTAACTTTGTCACGGAGTTTGTAACAGATCGAAATATTAATTTCCGACTATATAAAGTATATATATTCTTGATCAGGACGACAAGACGAGTTGATTTAGCCATGTCCGTCTGTCCGTCTGTCCGTCTGTCTGTCTGTCTGTCTGTCTGTCTGTCTGTCTGTATGTATGCAAACTAGTCCCTCAGTTTTGAAGCTATCGAGCTGAAACTTTGCACAGAGTCTTAGAATTTATTACGATGAATCATTCGTCGGAACCAGCATGATCGGATTATTGGAACAGGTAGCTCCCATACGAAAAGAAGAAGAAAAGTGAACAAAACTTGAATCGTTGTATGGAAAACTTTTTTGTTTTGTACAATAGAGTGCTGAAATTTTAAACATAGTAGTTTTACATGGTCCGACTACATGCCTGCAAGTTTCATTGAGATTGGACATCTGGAACTGGTAGCTCCCATACAAAATGAAGAAGAGGAAGAGAAGCCATATTCACGTCGTTGTATGGAAAACTTTTTTGTTTCTTAACCAATTGACTTGAAATTTTAAAGTTATGTTCTTAGGGAGGAATGAAATCTATTTTGACCAAATGTGGGCGTAACCACGCATAGCCACGCCCACTTATAGCGAAAATTTACCCGTTGTATGGAAAACTTTTTTGTTTTTTAACCAATTGACTTGAAACTTTGCAGTTATGCTCTTAGGGAGGAATGAAAACTATTTTGATCAAAAGTGGGCGTGGCCACGCCCACTTATAGCTTAACTTGACCCTTTGTATGGAAAACTTTTTTGTTTTTTAACCAATTGACTTGAAACTTTACAGTTATGTTCTTAGGGAGGAATGAAAACTATTTTAACCAAAAGTGGGCGTAGCCACGCCTACTTAGAGCGAAAATTGACCCGTTGTATGGAAAACTTTTTTGTTTTTTAACCAATTGACTTGAAACTTTGCAGTTATGCTCTTAGGGAGGAACGAAAACTATTTTGACCAAAAGTGGGCGTAGCCAGGCATAGCCACGCCCACTTATAGCGAAAATTGACCCGTTGTATGGAAAACTTTTTTGTTTCTTAACCAATTGACTTGAAACTTTGCAGTTATGCTCTTAGGGAGGAATGAAAACTATTTTGATCAAAAGTGGGCGTGGCCACGCCCACTTATAGCTTAACTTGACCCTTTGTATGGAAAACTTTTTTGTTTTTTAACCAATTGACTTGAAACTTTACAGTTATGTTCTTAGGGAGGAATGAAAACTATTTTAACCAAAAGTGGGCGTAGCCACGCCTACTTATAGCGAAAATTGACCCGTTGTATGGAAAACTTTTTTGTTTTTTAACCAATTGACTTGAAACTTTGCAGTTATGCTCTTAGGGAGGAATGAAAACTATTTTGATCAAAAGTAGGCGTGGTCACGCCCTTTTATAGCGAAAATTGACCCGTTGTATGGAAAACTTTTTTGTTTTTTAACCAATTGACTTGAAACTTTGCAGTTATGCTCTTAGGGAGGAATGAAAACTATTTTGACCAAAAGTGGGCGTAGCCACGCCTACTTATAGCAAAAATTGACCCGTTGTATGGAAAACTTTTTTGTTTTTTAACCAATTGACTTGAAACTTTGCAGTTATGCTCTTAGGGAGGAATGAAAACTATTTTGATCAAAAGTAGGCGTGGTCACGCCCTTTTATAGCGAAAATTGACCCGTTGTATGGAAAACTTTTTTGTTTTTTAACCAATTGACTTGAAACTTTACAGTTATGTTCTTAGGGAGGAATAAAAACTATTTTGACCAAATGTGGGCATGGCTACGCCCACTTAACGCAAAACTTGAACCGTTGTATGGAAAAATTTTTTGTTTTTTAACGAATTGACTTGAAACATTACAGTTATTTTGTTAGGGATGCATGAAAACTATTCAGTTAGTTTTTTTTATAGTGACACAAAGTGAAAAGTATTATAGCTTCAGCCTTGCTGAAGATAGCGTCCTTATTGGTTTTAATTGCATTAATGGTCGGCATTTTATTCAGAATTAATAGTTTTTTACAGGGACAAAAAATTCGTTTAATTTTTTCCCACTAAATACTAGAATTATAGAAAAGTACTTTTCGAAAAGAATCGGCAGTAGGACGGAATCGTGTTGACCACTGATTAGTTTTTTGCTAATAACTCTTGCATCCTTCGACCGACTTATTCGACTAAATGCTCGATGGAAAGCTTATCTGTTCAGTCGTAAGAAATAAGATTTTTTTCATCAAAATTAAAATATCCTCCAAATCATTGAAGAAGAAGCACTTATCAGACGAAAATATGCCTTATCTAATAAGAGACATTTAAATTTTTTTAATTGCATAAATGGGCGACATTTTATTCAGAATTAATAGTTTTTTACATGGACAAAAAATTCGTTTAATTTTTTCCCACTAAATACTAGAATTATAGAAAAGTACTTTGCGAAAAGAATCGGCAGTAGGACGGAATCGTGTTGACCACCGATTAGTTTTTTGCTAATAACTCTTGCATCCTTCGACCGACTTATTCGACTAAGAGCTCGATGGAAAGCTTATCTGTTCCTCTTTCAGATGGCATTAACATATTTTACGAAAAGTCGTAAGAAATACAATTTTTTTCATCAAAATTAAAATATCCTCGAAATCATTGAAGAAGAAGTACTTATCAGACGAAAATATGCCCTATCTAATAAGAGACATTTATAATTTTTTAATTGCATTAATGGTCGGCATTTTATTCAGAATTAATAGTTTTTTACAGGGACAAAAAATTCGTTTAATTTTTTCCCACTAAATACTAGAATTATAGAAAAGTACTTTTCGAAAAGAATCGGCAGTAGGACGGAATCGTGTTGACCACCGATTAGTTTTTTGCTAATAACTCTTGCATCCTTCGACCGACATATTCGACTAAATGCTGGATGGAAAGCTTATCTGTTCAGTCGTAAGAAATAAGATTTTTTTCATCAAAATTAAAATATCCTCCAAATCATTGAAGAACAAGTACTTATCAGACGAAAATATGCCTTATCTAATAAGAGACATTTAAATTTTTTTAATTGCATAAATGGGCGACATTTTATTCAGAATTAATAGTTTTTTACATGGACAAAAAATTCGTTTAATTTTTTCCCACTAAATACTAGAATTATAGAAAAGTACTTTGCGAAAAGAATCGGCAGTAGGACGGAATCGTGTTGACCACCGATTAGTTTTTTGCTAATAACTCTTGCATCCTTCGACCGACTTATTCGACTAAGAGCTCGATGGAAAGCTTATCTGTTCCTCTTTCAGATGGCATTAACATATTTTACGAAAAGTCGTAAGAAATAAGATTTTTTTCATCAAAATTAAAATATCCTCGAAATCATTGAAGAAGAAGTACTTATCAGACGAAAATATGCCCTATCTAATAAGAGACATTTATATTTTTTTAATTGCATTATTGGTCGGCATTTTATTCAGAATTAATAGTTTTTTACAGAGACAAAAAATTCGTTTAATTTTTTCCCACTAAATACTAGAAGTATAGAAAAGTACTTTGCGAAAAGAATCGGCAGTAGGACGGAATCGTGTTGACCACCGATTAGTTTTTTGCTAATAACTCTTGCATCCTTCGGCCGACTTCTTCGACTAAGAGCTCGATGGAAAGCTTATCTGTTTTTCTTTCAGATGGCATTAACATATTTTACGAAAAGTCGTAAAAAATAAAATTTTTTTGAGCAAACGTAAAATATCCTCGAAATCATTGAAGAAGGAGTACCTTATCAGACGAAAATATGCTTTATCTAATAAGAGACATTTAAATTTTTGTTAATTGCATAAATGGCCGGCATTTTATTCAGAATTAATAGTTTTTTACATGGACAAAAAATTTGTTTAATTTTTTCCCATAAAATACTAGAATTATAGAAAAGAACTTTTCGAAAAGAATCGGCAGTAGGACGGAATCGTGTTGACCACCGATTAGTTTTTTGCTAATAACTCTTGCATCCTTCGACCGACTTCTTCGACTAAGAGCTCGATGGAAAGCTTATCTGTTTTTCTTTCAGATGGCATTGACATATTTTACGAAAAGTCGTAAGAAATAACATTTTTTTGATTCAACCTAAAATATCCTCGAAATTATTGAAGAAGAAGTACCTTATCAGACGAAAATATGCCTTATCTAATAAGAGACATTTAAATTTTTTTAATTGCATAAATGGGCGGCAGTTTATTCAGAATTAATAGTTTTTTACATGGACAAAAAATTTGTTTAATTTTTTCCCATAAAATACTAGAATTATAGAAAAGAACTTTTCGAAAAGAATCGGCAGTAGGACGGAATCGTGTTGACCACCGATTAGTTTTTTGCTAATAACTCTCGCAACCTTCGACCGACTTCTTCGACCAAGAGTTCGATGGAATGCTTATCTGTTCCTCTTTCAGATGGCGTTAACATATTTTACGAAAAGTCGTAAGAAATAAAATTTTTTTGATCAAACCTAATATATCCTCGAAATCATTAAAGAAGAAGTACTTATCAGACGAAAATATGCCCTATCTAATAAGAGACATTTCTATTTTTTTAATTGCATAAATGGTCGGCATTTTATTCAGAATTAGTAGTTTTTTACATGGACAAAAGATTCGTTTAATTTTTTCCCATTATATACTAGAATTATAAAAAAGTACTTTGCGAGAACAATCGGCATTAGGACGGAAACATGTTGACCACCGATTAGTGTTGCATCCTTCGACCGACTTATTCGACTAAGAGCTCGATGGGAAGCTTATCTGTTCCTCTTTCATATGGCATTAACATATTTTACGTAAAGTCGTAAGAAATAAAATTTTTTTGATCAAAAGTAAACTATCCTCGAAATCATTGAAGAAGAAGTACCTTATCAGACGAAAATATGCCTTAACTTTTTTGCCCATAACTCCTGCATCCTTCGACCGACTTCTTCGACTAAGAGCTCGATGGAAAGCTTATCTGTTCCTCTTCCAGATGGCATTAACATATTTTATGAAAAGTCGTAAGAAATCAAATTTTTTTCATGACAACTAAAATATCCTCGAAATCATTTAAGAACAAGTACCTTATCAGACGAAAATGTGCCTTATCTAATAAGAGACATTTAAATTTTTTTAATTGCATAAATGGGCGGCATTTTATTCAGAATTAATAGTTTTTTACAGGGACAAAAAATTCCTTTAATTTTTTCCCACTAAATACTAGAATTATAAAAAAGTACTTTGCGAGAACAATCGGCATTAGGACGGAAACATGTTGACCACCGATTAGTGTTGCATCCTTCGACCGACTTATTCGACTAAGAGCTCGATGGGAAGCTTATCTGTTCCTCTTTCATATGGCATTAACATATTTTACGTAAAGTCGTAAGAAATAAAATTTTTTTGATCAAAAGTAAACTATCCTCGAAATCATTGAAGAAGAAGTACCTTATCAGACGAAAATATGCCTTAACTTTTTTGCCCATAACTCCTGCAACCTTCGACCGACTTCTTCGACCAAGAGCTCGATGGAATGCTTATCTGTTCCTCTTTCAGATGGCATTAACAAATTTTACGAAAAGTCGTAAGAAATAAAATTTTTTTGATCAAACCTAAAATATCCTCGAAATCATTAAAGAAGAAGTACTTATCAGACGAAAATATGCCCTATCTAATAAGAGACATTTCTATTTTTTTAATTGCATAAATGGTCGGCATTTTATTCAGAATTAATAGTTTTTTACATGGACAAAAGATTCGTTTAATTTTTTCCCATTATATACTAGAATTATAAAAAAGTACTTTGCGAGAACAATCGGCATTAGGACGGAAACATGTTGACCACCGATTAGTGTTGCATCCTTCGACCGACTTATTCGACTAAGAGCTCGATGGGAAGCTTATCTGTTCCTCTTTCATATGGCATTAGCATATTTTACGTAAAGTCGTAAGAAATAAAATTTTTTTGATCAAAAGTAAACTATCCTCGAAATCATTGAAGAAGAAGTACCTTATCAGACGAAAATATGCCTTAACTTTTTTGCCCATAACTCCTGCATCCTTCGACCGACTTCTTCGACTAAGAGCTCGATGGAAAGCTTATCTGTTCCTCTTCCAGATGGCATTAACATATTTTATGAAAAGTCGTAAGAAATCAAATTTTTTTCATGACAACTAAAATATCCTCGAAATCATTTAAGAACAAGTACCTTATCAGACGAAAATATGCCTTAACTTTTTTGCCCATAACTCTTGCATCCTTCGACCGACTTCTTCGACTAAGAGCTCGATGGAAAGCTTATCTGTTCCTCTTCCAGATGGCATTAACATATTTTATGAAAAGTCGTAAGAAATCAAATTTTTTTGATCAAAACTAAAATATCCCCGAAATCATTGAAGAAGAAGTACCTTATCAGACGAAAATGTGCCTTATCTAATAAGAGACATTTAAATTTTTTTAATTGCATAAATGGGCGGCATTTTATTCAGAATTAATAGTTTTTTACAGGGACAAAAAATTCGTTTAATTTTTTCCCACTAAATACTAGAATTATAGAAAAGTACTTTGCGAAAAGAATCGGCAGTAGGACGGAATCGTGTTGACCACCGATTAGTTTTTTGCTAATAACTCTTGCATCCTTCGACCGACTTATTCGACTAAGAGCTCGATGGAAAGCTTATCTGTTCCTCTTTCAGATGGCATTAACATATTTTACGAAAAGTCGTAAGAAATAAGATTTTTTTCATCAAAATTAAAATATCCTCGAAATCATTGAAGAAGAAGTACTTATCAGACGAAAATATGCCCTATCTACTAAGAGACATTTATATTTTTTTAATTGCATTAATGGTCGGCATTTTATTCAGAATTAATAGTTTTTTACAGGGACAAAAAATTCGTTTAATTTTTTCCCACTAAATACTAGAATTAGAGAAAAGTACTTTTCGAAAAGAATCGGCAGTAGGACGGAATCGTGTTGACCACCGATTAGTTTTTTGCTAATAACTCTTGCATCCTGCGACTGACTTATTCGACTAAATGCTCGATGGAAAGCTTATCTGTTCAGTCGTAAGAAATAAGATTTTTTTCATCAAAATTAAAATATCCTCCAAATCATTGAAGAAGAAGTACTTATCAGACGAAAATATGCCTTATCTAATAAGAGACATTTAAATTTTTTTAATTGCATAAATGGGGGACATTTTATTCAGAATTAATAGTTTTTTACATGGACAAAAAATTCGTTTAATTTTTTCCCACTAAATACTAGAATTATAGAAAAGTACTTTGCGAAAAGAATCGGCAGTAGGACGGAATCGTGTTGACCACCGATTAGTTTTTATACTTTTCACTTATGTGAAATAGTATATTAACTTTGTCACGGAGTTTGTAACAGATCGAAATATTAATTTCCGACTATATAAAGTATATATATTCTTGATCAGGACGACAAGACGAGTTGATTTAGCCATGTCCGTCTGTCCGTCTGTCTGTCTGTCTGTCTGTCTGTATGTCGGTCTGTCTGTCTCTCTGTCTGTCTGTCTGTCTGTATGTATGCAAACTAGTCCCTCAGTTTTGAAGCTATCGAGCTGAAACTTTGCACAGAGTCTTAGAATTTATTACGATGAATCATTCGTCGGAACCAGCATGATCGGATTATTGGAACAGGTAGCTCCCATACGAAAAGAAGAAGAAAAGTGAACAAAACTTGAATCGTTGTATGGAAAACTTTTTTGTTTTGTACAATAGAGTGCTGAAATTTTAAACATAGTTGTTTTACATGGTTCGACTACATGCCTGAAAGTTTCATTGAGATTCGACATCTGGAACTGGTAGCTCCCATACAAAATGAAGAAGAGGAAGAGAAGCCATATTCATGTCGTTGTATGGAAAACTTTTTTGTTTCTTAACCAATTGACTTGAAATTTTAAAGTTATGTTCTTTGGGAGGAATGAAAACTATTTTGACCAAAAGTGGGCGTAACCACGCGTAGCCACGCCCACTTATAGCGAAAATTTACCCGTTGTATGGAAAACTTTTTTGTTTTTTAACCAATTGACTTGAAACTTTGCAGTTATGCTCTTAGGGAGGAATGAAAACTATTTTGATCAAAAGTGGGCGTGGCCACGCCCACTTATAGTTTAACTTGACCCTTTGTATGGAAAACTTTTTTGTTTTTTAACCAATTGACTTGAAACTTTACAGTTATGTTCTTAGAGAGGAATGAAAGCTATTTTGACCAAAAGTGGGCGTAGCCACGCCCACTTATAGCGAAAATTTACCCGTTGTATGGAAAACTTTTTTATTTTTTAACCAATTGACTTGAAACTTTGCAGTTATGCTCTTAGGGAGGAATGAAAACTATTTTGATCAAAAGTGGGCGTGGCCACGCCCACTTATAGCTTAACTTGACCCTTTGTATGGAAAACTTTCTTGTTTTTTAACCAATTGCCTTGAAACTTTACAGTTATGTTCTTAGGGAGGAATGAAAACTATTTTGACCAAAAGTGGGCGTAGCCACGCCCACTTATAGCGAAAATTTACCCGTTGTATGGAAATTTTTTTTGTTTTTTAACCAATTGACTTGAAACTTTGCAGTTATGCTCTTAGGGAGGAATGAAAACTATTTTGATCAAAAGTGGGCGTGGCCACGCCCACTTATGGCTTAACTTGACCCTTTGTATGGAAAACTTTCTTGTTTTTTAACCAATTGACTTGAAACTTTACAGTTATGTTCTTAGGGAGGAATGAAAACTATTTTGACCAAAAGTGGGCATAGCCACGCCCACTTATAGCGAAAATTGACACTTTGTATGGAAAACTTTTTTGGTTTTTAACCAATTGACTTGAAACTTTACAGTTGTGCTCTTAGGGAGGAATAAAAACTATTTTGACCAAATGTGGGCATGGCTACGCCCACTTATCGCAAAACTTGAACCGTTGTATGGAAAAATTTTTTGTTTTTTAACGAATTGACTTGAAACATTACAGTTATGTTGTTAGGGATGCATGAAAACTATTCATTTAGTTTTTTTTATAGTGACACAAAGTGAAAAGTATTATAGCTTCAGCCTTGCTGAAGATAGCGTCCTTACTGGTTTGCTAATAACTCTTGCATCCTTCGACCGACTTATTCGACTAAGAGCTCGATGGAAAGCTTATCTGTTCCTCTTTCAGATGGCATTAACATATTTTACGAAAAGTCGTAAGAAATAAGATTTTTTTCATCAAAATTAAAATATCCTCGAAATCATTGAAGAAGAAGTACTTATCAGACGAAAATATGCCCTATCTACTAAGAGACATTTATATTTTTTATACTTTTCACTTATGTGAAATAGTATATTAACTTTGTCACGGAGTTTGTAACAGATCGAAATATTAATTTCCGACTATATAAAGTATATATATTCTTGATCAGGACGACAAGACGAGTTGATTTAGCCATGTCCGTCTGTCCGTCTGTCCGTCTGTCTGTCTGTCTGTCTGTCTGTCTGTCTGTCTGTATGCAAACTAGTCGCTCAGTTTTGAAGCTATCGAGCTGAAACTTTGCACAGAGTCTTAGAATTTATTACGATGAATCATTCGTCGGAACCAGCATGATCGGATTATTGGAACAGGTAGCTCCCATACGAAAAGAAGAAGAAAAGTGAACAAAACTTGAATCGTTGTATGGAAAACTTTTTTGTTTTGTACAATAGAGTGCTGAAATTTTAAACATAGTAGTTTTACATGGTCCGACTACATGCCTGAAAGTTTCATTGAGATTGGACATCTGGAACTGGTAGCTCCCATACAAAATGAAGAAGAGGAAGAGAAGCCATATTCACGTCGTTGTATGGTAAACTTTTTTGTTTCTAAACCAATTGACTTGAAATTTTAAAGTTATGTTCTTAGGGAGGAATGAAATCTATTTTGACCAAATGTGGGCGTAACCACGCATAGCCACGCCCACTTATAGCGAAAAATTACCCGTTGTATGGAAAACTTTTTTGTTTTTTAACCAATTGACTTGAAACTTTGCAGTTATGCTCTTAGGGAGGAATGAAAACTATTTTGATCAAAAGTGGGCGTGGCCACGCCCACTTATAGCTTAACTTGACCCTTTGTATGGAAAACTTTTTTGTTTTTTAACCAATTGACTTGAAACTTTACAGTTATGTTCTTAGGGAGGAATGAAAACTATTTTAACCAAAAGTGGGCGTAGCCACGCCTACTTAGAGCGAAAATTTACCCGTTGTATGGAAAACTTTTTTGTTTTTTAACCAATTGACTTGAAACTTTGCAGTTATGCTCTTAGGGAGGAATGAAAACTATTTTGACCAAAAGTGGGCGTAGCCAGGCGTAGCCACGCCCACTTATAGCGAAAATTGACCCGTTGTATGGAAAACTTTTTTGTTTCTTAACCAATTGACTTGAAACTTTGCAGTTATGCTCTTAGGGAGAAATGAAAACTATTTTGATCAAAAGTGGGCGTGGCCACGCCCACTTATAGCTTAACTTGACCCTTTGTATGGAAAACTTTTTTGTTTTTTAACCAATTGACTTGAAACTTTACAGTTATGTTCTTAGGGAGGAATGAAAACTATTTTAACCAAAAGTGGGCGTAGCCACGCCTACTTATAGCGAAAATTGACCCGTTGTATGGAAAACTTTTTTGTTTTTTAACCAATTGAATTGAAACTTTGCAGTTATGCTCTTAGGGAGGAATGAAAACTATTTTGATCAAAAGTAGGCGTGGTCACGCCCTTTTATAGCGAAAATTGACCCGTTGTATGGAAAACTTTTTTGTTTTTTAACCAATTGACTTGAAAATTTGCAGTTATGCTCTTAGGGAGGAATGAAAACTATTTTGACCAAAAGTGGGCGTAGCCACGCCTACTTATAGCAAAAATTGACCCGTTGTATGGAAAACTTTTTTGTTTTTTAACCAATTGACTTGAAACTTTGCAGTTATGCTCTTAGGGAGGAATGAAAACTATTTTGATCAAAAGTAGGCGTGGTCACGCCCTTTTATGGCGAAAATTGACCCGTTGTATGGAAAACTTTTTTGTTTTTTAACCAATTGACTTGAAACTTTACAGTTATGTTCTTAGGGAGGAATGAAAACTATTTTGACCAAAAGTGGGCGTAGCCACGCCTACTTATAGCGAAAATTGACCCTTTGTATGGAAAACTTTTTTGTTTTTTAACCAATTGACTTGAAACTTTACAGTTATGTTCTTAGGGAGGAATAAAAACTATTTTGACCAAATGTGGGCATGGCTACGCCCACTTAACGCAAAACTTGAACCGTTGTATGGAAAAATTTTTTGTTTTTTAACGAATTGACTTGAAACATTACAGTTATTTTGTTAGGGATGCATGAAAACTATTCAGTTAGTTTTTTTTATAGTGACACAAAGTGAAAAGTATTATAGCTTCAGCCTTGCTGAAGATAGCGTCCTTACTGGTTTTAATTGCATTAATGGTCGGCATTTTATTCAGAATTAATAGTTTTTTACAGAGACAAAAAATTCGTTTAATTTTTTCCCACTAAATACTAGAATTATAGAAAAGTACTTTTCGAAAAGAATCGGCAGTAGGACGGAATCGTGTTGACCACCGATTAGTTTTTTGCTAATAACTCTTGCATCCTTCGACCGACTTATTCGACTAAATGCTGGATGGAAAGCTTATCTGTTCAGTCGTAAGAAATAAGATTTTTTTCATCAAAATTAAAATATCCTCCAAATCATTGAAGAAGAAGTACTTATCAGACGAAAATATGCCTTATCTAATAAGAGACATTTAAATTTTTTTAATTGCATAAATGGGCGACATTTTATTCAGAATTAATAGTTTTTTACATGGACAAAAAATTCGTTTAATTTTTTCCCACTAAATACTAGAATTATAGAAAAGTACTTTGCGAAAAGAATCGGCAGTAGGACGGAATCGTGTTGACCACCGATTAGTTTTTTGCTAATAACTCTTGCATCTTTCGACCGACTTATTCGACTAAGAGCTCGATGGAAAGCTTATCTGTTCCTCTTTCAGATGGCATTAACATATTTTACGAAAAGTCGTAAGAAATAAGATTTTTTTCATCAAAATTAAAATATCCTCGAAATCATTGAAGAAGAAGTACTTATCAGACGAAAATATGCCCTATCTAATAAGAGACATTTATATTTTTTTAATTGCATTATTGGTCGGCATTTTATTCAGAATTAATAGTTTTTTACAGGGACAAAAAATTCGTTTAATTTTTTCCCACTAAATACTAGAAGTATAGAAAAGTACTTTGCGAAAAGAATCGGCAGTAGGACGGAATCGTGTTGACCACCGATTAGTTTTTTGCTAATAACTCTTGCATCCTTCGACCGACTTCTTCGACTAAGAGCTCGATGTAAAGCTTATCTGTTCCTCTTTCACATGGCATTAACATATTTTACGAAAAGTCGTAAAAAATAAAATTTTTTTCATGGAAACTAAAATATCCTCGAAATCATTGAAGAACAAGTACCTTATCAGACGAAAATATGCCTTATCTAATAAGAGACATTTAAATTTTTTTAATTGCATAAATGGGCGGCATTTAATTCAGAATAAATAGTTTTTTACATGGACAAAAAATTCGTTTAATTTTTTTCCATTAAATACTAGAATTATAGAAAAGTACTTTTCGAAAATAATCGGCAGTAGGACGGAATCGTGTTGACCACCGATTAGTTTTTTGCTAATAACTCTCGCAACCTTCGACCGACTTCTTCGACCAAGAGCTCGATGGAATGCTTATCTGTTCCTCTTTCAGATGGCATTAACAAATTTTACGAAAAGTCGTAAGAAATAAAATTTTTTTGATCAAACCTAAAATATCCTCGAAATCATTAAAGAAGAAGTACTTATCAGACGAAAATATGCCCTATCTAATAAGAGACAATTCTATTTTTTTAATTGCATAAATGGTCGGCATTTTATTCAGAATTAATAGTTTTTTACATGGACAAAAGATTCGTTTAATTTTTCCCCATTATATACTAGAATTATAAAAAAGTACTTTGCGAGAACAATCGGCATTAGGACTGAAACGTGTTGACCACCGATTAGTTTTGCATCCTTCGACCGACTTATTCGGCTAAGAGCTCGATGGGAAGCTTATCGATTCCTCTTTCATATGGCATTAACATATTTTACGTAAAGTCGTAAGAAATCAAATTATTTTTGATCAAAAGTAAACTATCCTCGAAATCATTGAAGAAGAAGTACCTTATCAGACAAAAATATGCCTTAACTTTTTTGCCCATAACTCTTGCATCCTTCGACCGACGTCTTTGACTAAGAGCTCGATGGAAAGCTTATCTGTTCCTCTTCCAGATGGCATTAACATATTTTATGAAAAGTCGTAAGAAATCAAATTTTTTTCATGACAACCAAAATATCCTCGAAATTATTTAAGAACAAGTACCTTATCAGACGAAAATATGCCTTATCTAATAAGAGATATTTAAATTTTTTTTAATTGCATAAATGGGCGGCATTTTATTCAGAATTAATAGTTTTTTACAGGGACAAAAAATTCGTTTAATTTTTTCCCACTAAATACTAGAATTATAGAAAAGTACTTTGCGAAAAGAATCGGCAGTAGGACGGAATCGTGTTGACCACCGATTAGTTTTTTGCTAATAACTCTTGCATCCTTCGACCGACTTATTCGACTAAGAGCTCGATGGAAAGCTTATCAGTTCCTCTTTCAGATGGCATATTTTACGAAAAGTCGTAAGAAATAAGATTTTTTTCATCAAAATTAAAATATCCTCGAAATCATTGAAGAAGAAGTACTTATCAGACGAAAATAGGCCTTATCTAATAAGAGACATTTAAATTTTTTTAATTGCATAAATGGGCGGCATTTTATTCAGAATTAATAGTTTTATACATGGATAAAAAATTCGTTTAATTTTTTTTCATTAAATACTAGAATTAGAAAAAAGTACTTTGCAAAAAGAATCGTGTTGACCACCGATTAGTTTTTTGCTAATAACTCTTGCATCGTTCAACCGACTTCTTCGACTAAGAGCTTGATGGAAAGCTTATCTGTTCCTCTTTCAGATGGCATTAACATATTTAACGAAAAGTCGTAAGAAATAAAATTATTTTGATCAAAACTAAAATATCCTCGAAATCATTGAAGAAGAAGTACCTTATCAGACGAAAATGTGCCTTATCTAATAACAGACATTAAAATTTTTTAATTGCATAAATGGGCGGCATTTTATTCAGAATTAATAGTTTTTTACATGGACAAAAAATTCGTTTAATTTTTTCCCACT
The DNA here is from genome assembly GCA_034638295.1 of Phortica okadai. NCBI lineage: Eukaryota > Metazoa > Arthropoda > Insecta > Diptera > Drosophilidae > Phortica > Phortica okadai. Next base: position 22,705,780 of record CM067851.1, on the reverse strand, counting down.
AAATACTAGAATTATAGAAAAGTACTTTGCGAAAAGAATCGGTAGTAGGACGGAATCGTGTTGACCACCGATTAGTTTTTTGCTAATAACTCTCGCAACCTTCGACCGACTTCTTCGACTAAGAGCTCGATGGAATGCTTATCTGTTCCTCTTTCAGATGGCATTAACAAATTTTACGAAAAGTCGTAAGAAATAAAATTTTTTTGATCAAACCTAAAATATCCCCGAAATCATTGAAGAAGAAGTACTTATCAGACGAAAATAGGCCTTATCTAATAAGAGACATTTAAGTTTTTTTAATTGCATAAATGGGCGGCATTTTATTCAGAATTAATAGTTTGATACATGGATAAAAAATTCGTTTAATTTTTTTTCATTAAATACTAGAATTATAAAAAAGTACTTTGCGAGAACAATCGGCATTAGGACGGAAACGTATTGACCACCGATTAGTTTTGCATCCTTCGACCGACTTCTTCGACTTAGAGCTCGATGAAAAGCTTATCTGTTCCTCTTTCAGATGGCATTAACATATTTTACGTAAAGTCGTAAGAAATAAAATTATTTTGATCAACACTAAAATATCCTCGAAATCATTGAAGAAGAAGTACCTTATCAGACGAAAATGTGCCTTATCTAATAAGAGACATTAAAATTTTTTAATTGCATAAATAGGCGGCATTTTATTCAGAATTAATAGTTTTTTACATGGACAAAAAATTCGTTTAATTTTTCCCACTAAATACTAGAATTATAGAAAAGTACTTTGCGAAAAGAATCGGCAGTAGGACGGAATCGTGTTGACCACTGATTAGTTTTTTGCTAATAACTCTTGCATCCTTCGACCGACTTATTCGACTAAGAGCTCGATGGAAAGCTTATCTGTTCCTCTTTCAGATGGCATTAACATATTTTACGAAAAGTCGTAAGAAATAAGATTTTTTTCATCAAAATTAAAATATCCTCGAAATTATTGAAGAAGAAGTACTTATCAGACGAAAATATGCCCTATCTAATAAGAGACATTTATATTTTTTTATTTGCATTAATGGTCGGCATTTTATTCAGAATTAAAAGTTTTTTACAGGGACAAAAAATTCGTTTAATTTTTTCCCACTAAATACTAGAATTATAAAAAAGTACTTTTCGAAAAGAATCGGCAGTAGGACGGAATCGTGTTGGCCACCGATTAGTTTTTTGCTAATAACTCTTGCATCCTTCGACCGACTTATTCGACTAAATGCTCGATGGAAAGCTTATCTGTTCAGTCGTAAGAAATAAGAATTTTTTTCATCAAAATTAAAATATCCTCCAAATCATTGAAGAAGAAGTACTTATCAGACGAAAATTTGCCTTATCTAATAAGAGACATTTAAATTTTTTTAATTGCATAAATGGGCGGCATTTTATTCAGAATTAATAGTTTTATACATGGATAAGAAATTCGTTTAATTTTTTTTCATTAAATACTAGAATTATAGAAAAGTACTTTGCAAAAAGAATCGGCAGTGAGACGGAATCGTGTTGAACACCGATTAGTTTTTTGCTAATAACTCTTGCATCCTTCAACAGACTTTTTCGACTATGAGCTCGATGGAAAGCTTATCTGTTCCTCTTTCAGATGGCATTAACATATTTTACGAAAAGTCGTAAGAAATAAAATTTTTTTGATCAAAAGTAAAATATCCTCGAAATCATTGAAGAAGGAGTACCATATCAGACGAAAATATGCTTTATCTAATAAGAGACATTTAAATTTTTTTAATTGCATAAATGGCCGGCATTTTATTCAGAATTAATAGTTTTATAAATAGATAAAAAATTCGTTTAATTTTTTTCCATTAAATACTAGCATTATAAAAAAGTACTTTGCGAAAAAAATCGGCAGTAGGACGGAAATGTGTTGACCACCGATTAGTTTTTTGCTAATAACTCTTGAGTCCTTCGACCGACTTTTTCGACTAAGAGCTCGATGGAAAGCTTATCTGTTACTCTTTCAGATGGCATTAACATGTTTTACGAAAAGTCGTAAGCAATAAAATTTTTTTGATCAAACCTAAAATATCCTCGATATCATTGAAGAAGAAGTACTTATCAGACGAAAATATGCTTTATCTAATAAGAGATATTTAAATTTTTTTAGTTGCATAAATGAGCAGCATTTTATTCAGAATTAGTCGTTTTTTACATGGACAAAAAATTCGTTTAATTTTTTCCCACTAAATACTAGAATTATAGAAAAGTACCTTACGAAAATAATCGGCAGTAGGACGGAAACGTGTTGACCACCGATTAGTTTTTTGCTAATAACTCTTGCATCCTTCGACCGACTTCTTCGACTAAGAGCTCGATGGAAAGCTTATCTGTTCCTCTTTCAGATGGCAGTAACATATTTTACGAAAAGTCGTAAGAAATAAAATTTTTTTGATCAAACCTAAAATATCCTCGATATCATTGAAGAAGAAGTACTTATCAGACGAAAATATGCTTTATCTAATAAGAGACATTTACATTTTTTTAATTGCATAAATGGTCGGCATTTTATTCAGAATTAATAGTTTTTTACATGGACAAAAAATTCGTTTAATTTTTTCACATTATATACTCGAATTATAAAAAAGTACTTTGCGAGAACAATCGGCATTAGGACGGAAACGGTTTGACCACCGATTAGTTTTTTGCTAATAACTCTTGCATACTTCGACCGACTTCTTCGACTAAGAGCCCGATGGAAAGCTTATCTGTTCTTCTTTCAGATGGCATTAACATATTTTACGAAAAGTCATAAAAAATAAAATTTTTTTGATCAAAACTAAAATATCATCGAAATCATTGAAGAAGAAGTACCTTATCAGACGAAAATATGCCTTATCCAATAAGAGACATTTAAATTTTTTTAATTGCATAAATGGTCGGCATTTTATTCAGAATTAATAGTTTTTTACATGGACAAAAAATTCGTTTAATTTTTTCACATTATATACTCGAATTATAAAAAAGTACTTTGCGAGAACAATCGGCATTAGGACGGAAACGGTTTGACCACCGATTAGTTTTGCATCCTTCGACCGACTTCTTCGACTAAGAGCACGATGGGAAGCTTATCTGTTCCTCTTTCAGATGGCATTAACATATTTTACGAAAAGTCGTAAGAAATAAAATTTTTTTGATCAAAAGTAAACTATCGTCGAAATCATTGAAGAAGAAGTACCTTATCAGACGAAAATATGCCTTATCTAATAAGAGACATTTAAATTTTTTTAACTGCATAAATGGCCGGCATTTTATTCAGAATTAATAGTTATTTACATGGACAAAAAATTCGTTCAATTTTTTCCGATTAAATACTAGAATTATAGAAAAGTACATTGCGAAAACAATCGGCAGTAGGACGGAAACGTGTTGACCACCGATTAGTTATTTGCTAATAACTCTTGCATCCTTCGACCGACTTCTTCGACCAAGAGCTCGATGGAGAGCTTTTCTCTTCATCTTTCAGATGGCTTTAAATTTTTTTTTCGATAATTTGTAAGAAATAAAATTTTTTTGATGAAAACTAAAATATCCGCGAAATCATTGAAGAAGATGTACTTATCAGACGAAAATATGCCTTATCTAATAAGAGACATTTATATTTTTTTAATTGCATAAATGGGCGGCATTTTATTCAGAATTAATAGTTTTTTATGTGGACAAAAAATTCGTTTAATTTTTTCCCATTATATACTAGAATTATAAAAAAGTACTTTGCGAGAACAATCGGCATTAAGACGGAAACGTGTTGACCACCGATTAGTTTTGCATCCTTCGACCGACTTCTTCGACTAAGAGCACGATGGGAAGCCTATCTGTTCTTCTTTCAGATGGCATAAACATATTTTACGAAAAGTCGTAAGAAATAAAATTTTTTTGATCAAAAGTAAAATATCAACGAAATCATTGAAGAAGAAGTACCTTATCAGACGAAAATATGCTTTATCTAATAAGAGACATTTAAATTTTTTTAATTGCATAAATGGGCGGCATTTTATTCAGAATTAATAGTTTTTTACGTGGACACAAAATTCGTTCAATTTTTTCCGATTAAATACTAGAATTATAGAAAAGTACATTGCGAAAACAATCGGCATTAGGACGGAAACGGGTTGACCACCGATTAGTTATTTGCTAATAACTCTTGCATCCTTCGTCCGACTTCTTCGACTAAGAGCTCGATGGAGAGCTTATCTCTTCATCTTTCAGATGGCTTTAAATTTTTTTTTCGATAATTTGTAAGAAATAAAATTTTTTTGATGAAAACTTAAATATCCGCGAAATCATTGAAGAAGAAGTACTTATCAGACGAAAATATGCCTTATCTAATAAGAGACATTTATATTTTTTTAATTGCATAAATGGGCGGCATTTTATTCAGAATTAATAGTTTTTTACGTGGACACAAAATTCGTTTAATTTTTTCCCATTGTATACTCGAACTATAAAAAAGTACTTTGCGAGAACAATCGGCATTAGGACGGAAACGTGTTGACCACCGATTAGTTTTGCATCCTTCGACCGACTTCTTCGACTAAGAGCACGATGGGAAGCTTATCTGTTCCTCTTTCAGATGGCATTAACATATTTTACGAAAAGTCGTAAGAAATAAAATTTTTTTAATCAAAAGTAAACTATCCTCGAAATCATTGAAGAAGAAGTACCTTATCAGACGAAAATATGGCTTAACTAATAAGAGACATTTAAATTTTTTTAATTGCATAAATGGCCGGCATTTTATTCAGAATTAATAGTTATTTACATGGACAAAAAATTCGTTCAATTTTTTCCGATTAAATACTAGAATTATAGAAAAGTACATTGCGAAAACAATCGGCAGTAAGACGGAAACGTGTTGACCACCGATTAGTTATTCGCTAATAACTCTTACATCCTTCGACCGACTTCTTCGACTAAGAGCTCGATGGAGAGCTTATCTCTTCCTCTTTCAGATGGCTTTAAATTTTTTTTTCGATAATTTGTAAGAAATAAAATTTTTTTGATGAAAACTAAAATATCCGCGAAATCATTGAAGAAGAAGTACTTATCAGACGAAAATATGCCTTATCTAATAAGAGAAATTATATTTTTTTAATTGCATAAATGGGCGGCATTTTATTCAGAATTTATAGTTTTTTACGTGGACAAAAAATTCGTTTAATTTTTTCCCATTATATACTAGAATTATAAAAAAGTACATTGCGAGAACAATCGGCATTAGGACGGAAACGTGTTGACCACCGATTAGTTTTGCATCCTTCGACCGACTTCTTCGACTAAGACCTCGAAGGAAACCTTATCTGTTCCTCTTTCAGATGGCATTAACATATTTTACGAAAAGTCGTAAGAAATAAAATTTTTTTGATCAAAAGTAAAATATCCTTGAAATCATTGAAGAAGGAGTACCTTATCAGACGAAAATATGCCTTATCTAATAAGAGACATTTAAATTTTTTTAATTGCATAAATGGCCGGTATTTTATTCAGAATTAATAGTTTTATACATAGATAAAAAATTCGTTTAATTTTTTCCCATTAAATACTAGAATTATAGAAAAGTACTTTGCGAAAAAAATCGGCAGTAGGACGGAAATCTGTTGACCACCGATTAGTTTTTTGCTAATAACTATTGAGTCCTTCGACCGAATTTTTCGACTAAGAGCTCGATGGAAAGCTTATCTGTTCCTCTTTCAGATGGCATTAACATATTATACGAAAAGTCGTAAGCAATAAAATTTTTTTGATCAAATCTAAAATATCCTCGATATCATTGAAGAAGACGTACCTTATCAGACGAAAATATGCCTTATCTAATAAGAGATATATAAATTTTTTTAGTTGCATAAATGAGCGGCATTTTATTAAGAATTAGTCGTTTTTTACATGGACAAAAAATTCGTTTAATTTTTTCCCACTAAATACTAGAATTATAGAAAAGTACTTTACGAAAAGAATCGGCAGTAGGACGGAAACGTGTTGACCACCGATTAGTTTTCTGCTAATAACTCTTGCATCCTTCGACCGACTTCTTCGACTAAGAGCTCGATGGAAAGCTGATCTGTTCTTCTTCCAGATGGCATAAACATATTTTATGAAAAGTCATAAGAAATAAAATTTTTTTGATCAAAACTAAAATATCCTCAAAATCATTGAAAAAGAAGTACCTTATCAGACGAAAATATGCTTTATCTAATAAGAGACATTTATATTTTTTAAATTGCATAAATGGTCGGCATTTTATTCAGAATTAATAGTTTTTTACATGGACAAAAAATTCGTTTAATTTTTTCCCATTATATACTCGAATTATAAAAAAGTACTTTGCGAGAACAATCGGCATTAGGAAGGAAACGTGTTGACCACCGATTAGTTTTGCATCCTTCGACCGACTTCTTCGACTAAGAGCACGATGGGAAGCTTATCTGTTCCTCTTTCAGTTGGCATTAACATATTTTACGAAACGTCGTAAGAAATAAAATTTTTTTGATCAAAAGTAAAATATCCTCGAAATCATTGAAGAAGAAGTACCTTATCAGACGAAAATATGCTTTATCTAATAAGAGACATTTATATTTTTTTAATTGCATAAATGGTCGGCATTTTATTCAGAATTAATAGTTTTTTACATGGACAAAAAATTCGTTTAATTTTTTCCCATTATATACTCGAATTATAAAAAAGTACTTTGCGAGAACAATCGGCATTAGGACGGAAACGTGTTGACCACCGATTAGTTTTGCATCCTTCGACCGACTTCTTCGACTAAGAGCACGATGGGAAGCTTATCTGTTGCTCTTTCAGATGGCATTAACATATTTTACGAAAAGTCGTAAGAAATAAAATTTTTTTGATCAAAAGTAAACTATCCTCGAAATCATTGAAGAAGAAGTACCTTATCAGACGAAAATATGCCAAATCTAATAAGAGACATTTAAATTTTTTTAATTCCATAAATGGCCGGCATTTTATTCAGAATTAATAGTTATTTACATGGACAAAAAATTCGTTCAATTTTTTCCGATTAAATACTAGAATTATAGAAAAGTACATTGCGAAAACAATCGGCAGTAGGACGGAAACGTGTTGACCACCGATTAGTTATTTGCTAATAACTCTTGCATCCTTCGACCGACTTCTTCGACTAAGAGTTCGATGGAGAGCTTATCTTTTCCTCTTTCAGATGGCTTTAAATTTTTTTTTCGATAATTTGTAAGAAATAAAATTTTTTTGATGAAAACTAAAATATCCGCGAAATCATTGAAGAAGAAGTACCTTATCAGACGAAAATATGCCTTATCTAATAAGAGACATTTATATTTTTTTAATTGCATAAATGGGTGGCATTTTATTCAGAATTAATAGTTTTTTACGTGGACAAAAAATTCGTTTAATTTTTTCCCATTACCATAGCAGACGATGATCTCAAACGCAAACGGCTGTCTGGGTACAAGACCTCTCTAAAGTTCCTTAAGGGACTGGAGGGTCGCGACCCAGGTTCGCTGAGCGGCCGAGAAAAGAGACTGCGCAAAAAGCATGAGTACAACGTGCGACTGTATCTGAGACTTGCTGGCCCGCCTGGTAACACTCAGACCGCCGCACAAAGTACGAGTGCTCTGTGCCGAGGGAAACCTGCCGCAGCCACACCCCCCGTAAAGGAGGGAACGGCTAGCAAGAGTACCGCACCGGCCAATAAGAGACAAAGGTCTGATGACTCGGCGAAGGCTTCGGAGAGCAAGCGGAAACGTCCAGGGGAATTTCTGGCAAGCTTAAGCTCGAAACCGGAGCTGCAGGTGGCCATTATCGATAGGATGGACCCGGAGGGGAAACTCACTACCGAGAACTGGCTCATCCTTGAAGGGTCAATCAACCGGGCGATAGCAGATGCCATCACTCGGCCAGAAAATCCCTTCGTGGCAGAGTTTGACGGTATCAACTGGTACAAGGGTGTCAAGGTTGTGGCATGTGCCAATGAGGAGTCCCTGCGGCTCCTCAAGGACACATTGCTGGAACTAGACGCCCCCTGGCCGGGTGCTAAGATTGATGTCGTCCCCGTGGACCAAATTCCGGCTCGAACGATTATTAAGGTCTGGATCCCACCTCCAATTATGGAGGATCGAACCACCCTCTTATTGATCAAGAGCCAGAACGCGGACTGCGACACCGGGGATTGGACAATCAAGAGAGGGCTGGCCCGCGACAAGGGAAACGGCAAGGACCTCTGGATCAGTATTGGTCCGGAGTCCAGACGCCAACTCCTGAGCAGGCAGGGCCGTCTGAAGATGGGAATGGGTTGCCTTCGGGCAATCATTCCTGGAGGCGCCGGGCGCGAAGATGATAGGTCAACCGGAGAGACTTAAGGTGGTGCAGATTAATCTGCATCATTCAAGGGTCCCCTCGATCGACCTACTACGGTGGATGGACGGGGAGAGGGTAGACGTGGCTCTTATCCAGGAGCCCTGGATCGTGAGTGAAAGGGTTTGCGGTTTAGGTGCTCGCGGCTACAATCTCCTTGTCCCTACAACTGTAGGTAAGTCCAGAACCTGTATCGTGGTAAGAACCGGACGTAATGTTCTTTTCTCTTCCCGTTACAGCAACAACGACCTGACGGTAGTGTTATGCGAGCGAAGGAACGGTCCCAAACTATACCTGGCCTCGGCATATCTACCGTATGAAGAGAGGGATCCACCATCAGAGAGCGTCCGAGCCCTTATTCAGCATGCGCAGGAGGAGGGCACGGACTTAATCCTGGGGTGTGATGCCAATGCTCACCACACTATGTGGGGAAGCAAGGATATTAACGTCAGAGGAGAATCGCTGTGTGAATTCATGTCGTGCACAAATCTTAATGTGTGTAACCGGGGTGACCACCCCACATTCCGCAATAAGAACCGTGCTGAGGTTATTGACATAACCCTAGCGACCAACAGTGACTCTCTCTCTGTTGTAGACTGGCACGTATCCACGGAATGTTCCTTCTCGGACCATTACAGGATAGTGTTCGAAGTAGAATGGTTCAGAGAGGCCAAACGCCCCTTCAGGAACCCAAAACGAACTGACTGGGTCAAGTTCTCTCAACTTGTCAAGGAGTTACTCCCAAACCACCCAGTGGGTAGGCTGGACAACCCGGACAAACTGGAGAAATCGACCAGGACCGTCACGGAAGCTCTGTGTAAGGCCTTCATCAAATCCTGTCCTATCAGCCGTCCTCCAAAGTCAAACCGCAACAGGTGGTGGACACCGGAGCTCGGAAGGATACGGAAGGAAACGAGAAGACTCTACAACAGAGCGAAAGACAGAAACTGCCAGGTGGACTGGGACGCCTACCACCTCAGTTTCAAAGTCTTCAAGAAAGAATGTAGGAAGGCCAAAAGAGATTCTTGGGCCGCTTTCTGCGAGGATCTGACCAGCACCACAGAAGCGTCCAGACTTCGAAGGTTGCTAGCGAAAGATCCAGCCAGAACACACACTTTCCGGGATGCTTGGAAGCTGACGATGAACCTGGGTTTAGCATCAGCGAAGAGCCGGAACAGGCAGTGGACCTGGGGGGTGAGGCCGTAGTAAGGGAAATCCTTACCAAAGAAAAGGTAATCTGGGCTATCAAGTCGTTCCATCCCAACAAATCAGCTGGACCGGATGACATCAGACCGGCCATGATGCAAGCGGTGAGTGAGCACCTGTCGCAATGGCTACTGGAAATCTTCAGGGGATGTCTCCTCACATGATACATCCCAAGGTACTGGAGAGAAGTGAGGGTGGCTTTCATTCCCAAAGCAGGAAAGATCAACCATTGCTCACCAAAAGATTATAGGCCCATTAGTCTTTCATCGTTTTTATTGAAAACATTGGAGAGACTCCTGGACCTGCATCTCAGAAGTAAGCTGACACCTCACACTTTCAGCGGATCTCAACACGCCTATCTTAAGGGTAGATCAGTTGAGACCGCTTTGCACGAGGTAGTTAGCACAATTGAAAAAACATTGCGGAGAAAGGAGTTTACGTTGGCGGCTTTTCTGGACATAGAAGGTGCCTTCAACAATGTCAGGATCGAGTCTATTACGACTGCACTTGTCAAAATTGGCTCACACCCGACAATCACTCGATGGCTTAGCAACATGCTCAGCCACAGAGTGATAAACGCCCAACTCTGCGCCTCGACAATTAGGAGAAAGATGGTCAGGGGAACTCCGCAAGGGGGTGTCATATGTCCCTTGCTGTGGAACCTTGTCCTTAATGATCTTTTCCTAAAACTGGGAAATAGGGGATGTAGAGTGACGGCCTATGCAGACGACCTGGTGCTTATGGTAACAGGCAGATTCCTGCCTACAATCAGTGAGCTCCTAAACGGCGCATTGGGCCTAACTCTTCGATGGGCAGAGCAGAACGGTCTGGGGGCCAACCCACAAAAGACCGAGCTGGTTTTGTTCACCCGGAAATATAAGATCCCAAGCTTCAAACTCCCGACACTGGGCGGAACGGAGCTTGTGCTTTCAAAGGAGGCCAAGTACCTTGGAGTAATCCTCGACTCTAAACTCTCCTGGAGGAGAAACTCGGAGGAGAGGATGAAAAAGGCACTACAGGCCTTTTTTGTATGCAAAAAGACTTTCGGTAAAGGATGGGGACTGCAACCGTATATCATTCATTGGTTTTACACAGCAGTCGTCAGACCTATACTTACTTATGGAGCGCTGGTTTGGTGGGAGGCGGGTCACACCAACTCCCATCTAAACAACCTCCGCAAGGTACAAAGACTCGCTTGCCTGGGAGTAACAGGATGCATTCGTTCTACCCCCCAGGCAGCGCTTGACGTGATGTTGAATCTGGAACCAATTGGAGTCTCCCTCAAGCACGTGGCAGCAAGAAGTGCAGTCAGGCTGCTAGCCCAGGGCCTTCTTAAGCCTTGTGTTGCGGGCCACAGTACCATCCTACGCTCAGTAGGAACCTCTGTGGCAGATGAGAACGACTACTGGGTTTCAGATCTCAAATGGGAAGACAAATTTACTGTCGAATTTCCTAATAGAGCAGATTGGCAACTCGAAACTCCCGTGAGGCAGAACGTCAATCTATACAGACGGCTCGAAGACGAAAGAAGGAACTGGATCGGGGGTCTACTCTGATGACCCTTCGGTTCAACTCTCCTTTCGTCTTCCTGACTATTGCAGCGTGTTCCAAGCGGAGATCTACGCCGTTTGGCAGGCGGCTAAATTGATACACACCTTGAGTGAGAGCCCGAGGAACGTATCGATCTACGTTGATAGCGAAGCAGCGCTTAAAGCTCTCTCGTCGAACACGGTAAAGAGTAAACTCATCCTATTTCCTAATAGAGCAGATTGGCAACTCGAAACTCCCGTGAGGCAGAACGTCAATCTATACAGACGGCTCGAAGACGAAAGAAGGAACTGGATCGGGGGTCTACTCTGATGACCCTTCGGTTCAACTCTCCTTTCGTCTTCCTGACTATTGCAGCGTGTTCCAAGCGGAGATCTACGCCGTTTGGCAGGCGGCTAAATTGATACACACCTTGAGTGAGAGCCCGAGGAACGTATCGATCTACGTTGATAGCGAAGCAGCGCTTAAAGCTCTCTCGTCGAACACGGTAAAGAGTAAACTCATCCGGGACACGGTTTTGGCACTGAACCGGTGTCAACCGCACTCAATCAGACTGGTCTGGGTGCCGGGCCACATGGGTGTGCCTGGTAACGAGGCGGCTGACGAGTGCGCTAGATCCGGTTCAGCGTTAGAAATAAGTCTCGTGGTGAAAGACATTAAAAGGCCAATCCAGTACGTCCTATCGGAACTTGACAGTACCATGAGGACTGTGGCTGCCGAACACTGGATAGCAGTACTGGGCTGCGAGGTGTCCAAGGCACTATGGCCAAGATACAATTCGAAGCGCACTTCCGAGCTCCTACACTTAACAAAGAACAGGATAAGGATGTTGACAGGAGTCTTAACGGGACACTGCTACATTGGGCGTATGGCCCAACGGTACGGCGTATCCCAACAAGACTACTGTCGTAGCTGTGAAAACGAAGATGAGATTGAGAGTGTCCAACACCTTCTCTGCGACTGCCCTGCACTTCTGAGGAGGAGAACCCAATTTTTGGGAAGACCCTTCTTTGACGAACTGGGCAGTCTAGCGAACGCGCACCTGGAGGACCTGGCACTCTTCCTGAATTCCACTGGGTGGTTCCGTGGGCTGCCGAAACCCAGTGGGACTGGCCATTAGAACCAGGAAAAACGGAATGACCCTTCTCCCATCCATTATCCCAGCAACCCTACCCGATCCCATCTATCCCTCCAGTATATAAATCAGGCAACACAATGGACCTAATGGTCACTGGGTGCTCTCGACTTCGGTTGAGCTGCCTGTTCAACCTAACCTAACCTAACCTTCCCATTACATACTAGAATTATAAAAAAGTACTTTGCGAGAACAATCGGCATTAGGACGGAAACGTGTTGACCACCGATTAGTTTTGCATCCTTCGACCGACTTCTTCGACTAAGACCTCGATGGAAAGTTTATCTGTTCCTCTTTCAGATGGCATTAACATATTTTACGAAAAGACGTAAGAAATAAAATTTTTTTGATCAAAAGTGAAATATCCTCGAAATCATTGAAGAAGAAGTACCTTATCAGACGAAAATATGCTTTATCTAATAAGAGACATTTATATTTTTTTAATTGCATAAATGGTCGGCATTTTATTCAGAATTAATAATTTTTTACTTGGACAAAAAATTCGTTTAATTTTTTCCCATTATATACTCGAATTATAAAAAAGTACTTTGCGAGAACAATCGGCATTAGGACGGAAACGTGTTGACCACCGATTAGTTTTGCATCCTTCGACCGACTTCTTCGACTAAGAGCACGATGGGAAGCTTACCTGTTCCTCTTTCAGATGCCATTAACATATTTTACGAAAAGTCGTAAGAAATAAAATTTTTTTGATCAAAAGTAAACTATCCTCGAAATCATTGAAGAAGAAGTACCTTATCAGACGAAAATATGCCTTATCTAATAAGAGACATTTAAATGTTTTTAATTGCATAAATGGCCGGCATTTTATTCAGAATTAATAGTTATTTACATGGACAAAAAATTCGTTCAATTTTTTCCGATTAAATACTAGAATTATAGAAAAGTACTTTGCGAAAAGAATCGGCAGTAGGACGGATTCGTGTTGACAACCGATTAGTTTTTTGCTAATAACTCTTGCATCCTTCGACCGACTTCTTCGACTAAGAGCTCGATGGAGAGCTTATCTCTTCCTCTTTCAGATGGCTTTAAATTTTTTTTTCGATAATTTGTAAGAAATAAAATTTTTTTGATGAAAACTAAAATATCCGCGAAATCATTGAAGAAGAAGTACTTATCAGACGAAAATATGCCTTATCTAATAAGAGACATTTATATTTTTTTAATTGCATAAATGGGCGGAATTTCATTCAGAATTAATAGTTTTTTACGTGGACAAAAAATTCGTTAAATTTTTTCCCACTAAATACTAGAATTATAGAAAAGTACTTTGCGAAAACAATCGGCAGTAGGACGGAAACGTGTTGACCACCGATTAGTTTTTTGCTAATAACTCTTGCATCCTTCGACCGACTTCTTCGACTAAGAGCTCGATGGAAAGCTTATCTGTACCTCTTTCATATGGCATTAACATATTTTACGAAAAGTCGTAAGCAATAACATTTTTTTGATCAAATATAAAATATCGTCGATATCATTGAAGAAGACGTACCTTATCAGACGAAAATACGCCTTATCTAATAAGAGATATTTAAATTGTTTTAATTGCATAAATGAGCGGCATTTTATTCAGAATTAGTCGTTTTTTACATGGACAAAAAATCCGTTAAATTTTTTCCCACTAAATACTAGAATTATAGAAAAGTACTTTGCGAAAACAATCGGCAGTAGGACGGAAATGTGTTGACCACCGATTAGTTTTTTGCTAATAACTCTTGAGTCCTTCGACCGACTTTTTCGACTAAGAGCTCGATGGAAAGCTTATCTGTACCTCTTTCATATGGCATTAACATATTTTACGAAAGGTCGTAAGCAATAAAATTTTTTTGATCAAATATAAAATATCGTCGATATCATTGAAGAAGACGTACCTTATCAGACGAAAATATGCCTTATCTAATACGAGGCATTTAAATTTTTTTAATTGCATAAATGACCGGCATTTTATTCAGAATTAATAGTTTTATACAAAGATAAAAAATTCGTTTAATTTTTTCCCATTAAATACTAGAATTCTAGAAAAGTACTTTGCGAAAACAATCGGCAGTAGGACGGAAACGTGTTGACCACCGATTAGTTTTTTGCTAATATCTCTTGCATCCTTCGACCGACTTCTTCGACTAAAAGCTCGATGTAAAGCTGATCTGTTCTTCTTCCAGATGGCATAAACATATTTTATGAAAAGTCATAAGAAATAAAATTTTTTTGATCAAAACTAAAATATCCTCAAAATCATTGAAAAAGAAGTACCTTATCAGACGAAAATATGCTTTATCTAATAAGAGACATTTATATTTTTTTAATTGCATAAATGGTCGGCATTTTATTCAGAATTAATAGTTTTTTACATGGACAAAAAATTCGTTTAATTTTTTCCCATTATATACTCGAATTATAAAAAAGTACAATCGGCATTAGGACGGAAACGTGTTGACCACCGATTAGTTTTGCATCCTTCGACCGACTTCTTCGACTAAGAGCACGATGGGAAGCTTATCTGTTCCTCTTTCAGATGGCACTAACATATTTTACGAAACGTCGTAAGAAATACAATTTTTTTGATCAAAAGTAAAATATCCTCGAAATCATTGAAGAAGAAGTACCTTATCAGACGAAAATATGCTTTATCTAATAAGAGACATTTATATTTTTTTAATTGCATAAATGGTCGGCATTTTATTCAGAATTAATAGTTTTTTACATGGACAAAAAATTCGTTTAATTTTTTCCCATTATATACTCGAATTATAGAAAAGTACTTTGCGAGAACAATCGGCATTACGACGGAAACGTGTTGACCACCGATTAGTTTTGCATCCTTCTCTCTGTTCTCTGTTCCTTCTATCTGTTCCTCTTTCAGATGGCATTAACATATTTTACGAAAAGTCGTAATAAATAAAATTTTTTTGATCAAAAGTAAACTATCCTCGAAATCATTGAAGAAGAAGTACCTTTTCAGACGAAAATATGCCTTATCTAATAAGAGACATTTAAATTTTTTTAATTGCATAAATGGCCGGCATTTTATTCAGAATTAATAGTTATTTACATGGACAAAAAATTCGTTCAATTTTTTCCGATTAAATACTAGAATTATAGAAAAGTACATTGCGAAAACAATCGGCAGTATGACGGAAACGTGTTGACCACCGATCAGTTATTTGCTAATAACTCTTGCATCCTTCGACCGACTTCTTCGACTAAGAGCTCGATGGAGAGCTTATCTCTTCCTCTTTCAGATGGTTTTACATTTTTTTTTCGATAATATGTAAGAAATAAAATTTTTTTGATGAAAACTAAAATATCCGCGAAATCATTGAAGAAGAAGTAAGAAATAAAATTTTTTTGATGAAAACTAAAATATCCTCGAAATCATTGAAGAAGAAGTACTTATCAGACGAAAATATGCCTTATCTAATAAGAGACATTTATATTTTGTTAATTGCATAAATGGGCGGCATTTAAATCAGAATTAATAGTTTTTTACGTGGACAAAAAATTCGTTTAATTTTTTCCCATTATATACTAGAATTATAAAAAAGTACTTTGCGAGAACAATCGGCATTAGGACGGAAACGTGTTGACCACCGATTAGTTTTGCATACTTCGACCGACTTCTTCGACTAAGACCTCGATGGAAACCTTATCTGTTCCTCTTTCAGATGGCATTAACATATTTTACGAAAAGTCGTAAGAAATAAAATTTTTTTGATCAAAAGTAAAATATCCTCGAAATCATTGAAGAAGAAGTACCTTATCAGACGAAAATATGCTTTATCTAATAAGAGACATTTAAATTTTTTTAATTGCATAAATGGCCGGCATTTTATTCAGAATTAATAGTTTTATACAAAGATAAAAAATTCGTTTAATTTTTTCCCATTACATACTAGAATTATAAAAAAGTACTTTGCGAGAACAATCGGTATTAGGACGGAAACGTGTTGACCACCGATTAGTTTTGCATCCTTCGACCGACTTCTTCGACTAAGACCTCGATGGAAACCTTATCTGTTCCTCTTTCATATGGCATTAACATATTTTACGAAAAGTCGTAAGCAATAAAATTTTTTTGATCAAACCTAAAATATTCTCGAAATCTTTAAAGAAGACGTGCCTTATCAGACGAAAATATGCCTTATCTAATAAGAGATATTTAAATTTTTTTAGTTGCATAAATGGGCGGCATTTTATTCAGAATTAGTCGTTTTTTACATGGACAACAAATTCGTTTAATTTTTTCCCACAAAATACTAGAATTATAGAAAAGTACTTTACGAAAAGAATCGGCAGTAGGACGGAAACGTGTTGACCAGCGATTAGTTTTTTGCTAATAACTTTTGCATCCTTCGACCGACTTCTTCGACTAAGAGCTCGATGGAAAGCTTATCTGTTCTTCTTCCAGATGGCATTAACATATTTTATGAAAAGTCGTAAGAAATAATAAGAATAAGAAATTTTTTTCATGAAAACTAAAATATCCTCGAAATCATTGAAGAAGAAGTACCTTATCAGACGAAAATATGCCTTATCTAATAAGAGATATTTAAATTTTTACACTTTTCACTTATGTGAAATAGTATATTAACTTTGTCACGGAGTTTGTAACAGATCGAAATATTCATTTCCGACTATATAAAGTATATATATTCTTGATCAGGACGACAAGACGAGTTGATTTAGCCATGTCCGTCTGTCGGTCTGTCTGTCTGTCTGTCTGTATGTATGCAAACTCGTCCCTCAGTTTTGAAGCTATAAAGCTGAAACTTTGCACAGAGTCTTAGAATTTATTACGATGAATCATTCGTCGGAACCAGCATGATCGGATTATTGGAACAGGTAGCTCCCATACGAAAAGAAGAAGAAAAGTGAACAAAACTTGAATCGTTGTAAGGAAAACTTTTTTGTTTTGTTCAATAGAGTGCTGAAATTTTAAACATATAAGTTCTACATAGTCCGACTACATGCGAGATTGGACATCTGGAACTGGTAGCTCCCATACAAAATGAAGAAGAGGAAGAGAAGCAATATTCACGTCGTTGTATGGAAAACTTTTTTGTTTCTTAACCAATTGACATGAAATTTTAAAGTAATGTTCTTAGGGAGGAATGAAAACTATTTTGACCAAAAGTGGGCGTAGCCACGCGTAGCCACGCCCACTTATAGCGAAAATTTACCCGTTGTATGGAAAACTTTTTTGTTTTTTAACCAATTGACTTGAAACTTTACAGTTATGTTCTTAGAGAGGAATGAAAACTATTTTGACCAAAAGTGGGCGTAGCCACTCGTAGCCACGCCCACTTCAAGCGAAAATTGACACGTTGTATGGAAAACTTTTTTGTTTTTTAACCAATTGACTTGAAACTTTGCAGTTATGCTCTTAGCGAGGAATGAAAACTATTTGGATAAAAGTGGGCGTAGCCACGCCCACTTATAGCGAAAATTTACCCGTTGTAAGGAAAACTTTTTTGTTTTTTAACCAATTGACTTGAAACTTTACAGTTCTGCTCTTAGGGAGGAATGAAAACTATATTGATCAAAAGTGGGCGTAGCCATGGAAAACTTTCTTGTTTTTTAACCAATTGACTTGAAACTTTACAGTTATATTCTTAGAGAGGAATGAAAACTATTTTGATAAAAGTGGGCGTAGCCACGCCCTTTTATAGCGAAAATTTACCCGTTGTATGGAAAACTTTTTTGTTTTTTAACCAATTGACTTGAAACTTTGCAGTTATGCTCTTAGCGAGGAATGAAAACTATTTTGATAAAAGTGGGCGTAGCCACGCCCACTTATAGCGAAAATTTACCCGTTGTAAGGAAAACTTTTTTGTTTTTTAACCAATTGACTTGAAACTTTGCAGTTATGCTCTTAGCGAGGAATGAAAACTATTTTGAAAAAAGTGGGCGTAGCCACGCCCTTTTATAGCGAAAATTTACCCGTTGTATGGAAAACTTTTTTGTTTTTTAACCAATTGACTTGAACCTTTACAGTTATGTTCTTAGGGAGGAATGAAAACTATTTTGACCAAAAGTGGGCGTAGCCACGCCCACTTATAGCGAAAATTTACCCGTTGTAAGGAAAACTTTTTTGTTTTTTAACCAATTGACTTGAAACTTTGCAGTTGTGCTCTTAGGGAGGAATGAAAACTATTTTGATAAAAGTGGGCATGGCTACGCCCACTTATCGCAAAACTTGAACCGTTGTATGGAACATTTTTTTGTTTTTTAACGAATTGACTTGAAACATTACAGTTATGTTGTTAGGGAGGCATGAAATCTATTCATATAGTTTTTTTTATAGTCACACAAAGTGAAAAGTATTATAGCTTCAGCCTTGCTGAAGATAGCGTCCTTACTGGTTTTAATTGCATAAATGGGCAGCATTTTATTCAAAATTAATAGTTTTATACATGGATAAAAAATTCGTTTAATTTTTTTTCATTAAATACTAGAATTATAGAAAAGTACTTTGCGAAAGGAATCGGCAGTAGGACGGAATCGTGTTGACCACCGATTAGTTTTTTGCAAATAACTCTTGCATCCTTCGACCGACTTCTTCGACTAAGAGCTCGATGGAAAGCTTATCTGTTCCTCTTTCAGATGGCATTAACATATTTTACGAAAAGTCGTAAGAAATAAAATTTTTTCAATCAAACCTAAACTATCCTCGAAATCATTGCAAAAGAAGTACTTATCAGACGAAAATATGCCTTATCTAATAAGAGACATTTATATTTTTATACTTTTCACTTATGTGAAATAGTATTTTAACTTTGTCACGGAGTTTGTAACAGATTGAAATATTCATTTCCGACTATATAAAGTATATATATTCTTGATCAGGACGACAAGACAAGTTGATTTAGCCATGTCCGTCTGTCCGTCTGTCTGTCTGTCGGTCTGTCTGTCTGTCTGTATGTATGCAAACTAGTCCCTCAGTTTTGAAGCTATCGAGCTGAAACTGTGCACAGAGTCTTAGAACTTATTACGATGAATCATTCGTCGGAACCAGCATGATCGGATTGTTGAAACAGGTAGCTCCCATACGAAAAGAAAAAGAAAAGTGAACAAAACTTGAATCGTTGTATGGTAAACTTTTTTGTTTTGTACAATAGAGTGCTGAAATTTTAAACATAGTAGTTTTACATAGTCCGACTGCCTGTTTCATTGAGATTGGACATCTGGAACTGGTAGCTCCCATACAAAATGAAGAAGAGGAAGAGAAGGAATATTCTCGTCGTTGTATGGAAAACTTTTTTGTTTCTTAACCAATTGACTTGAAATTTTAAAGTTATGTTCTTAGGGAGGAATGAAAACTATTTTGACCAAAAGTGGGCGTAGCCACGCGTAGCCACGCCCACTTATAGCGAAAATTTACCCGTTGTTTGGAAAACTTTTTTGTTTTTTAACCAATTGACTTGAAACTTTACAGTTATGTTCTTAGAGAGGAATGAAAACTATTTTGACCAAAAGTGGGCGTAGCCACGCGCAGCCACGCCCACTTCTAGCGAAAATTAACCCGTTGCATGGAAAACTTTTTTGTTTTTTAACCAATTGACTTTTAAATTTACAGTTATGTTCTTAGGAAGGAATCAAAACTATTTTGACCAAAAGTGGGCATGGCCACGCCCTTTTATAGCAAAAATTGACCCGTTGTATGGAAAACTTTTTTGCTTTTTAACCAACTGACTTGAAACTTTACAGGATTGTTCTTAGGGTGGAATAAAAACAGTTTTGACCAAAAGTGGGCGTGGCCACGCCCTCTTATAGCGAAAAATGACCCGTTGTATGGAAAACTGTTTTGTTTTTTAACCAATTGACTTGAAACTTTGCAGTTATGCTCTTAGGGAGGAATGAAAACTATTTTGATCAAAAGTGGGCATGGCCACGCCCACTTATAGCGAAAATTTACCCGTTGTATGGAAAACTTTTTTGTTTTTTAACCAATTGACTTGAAACTTTACAGTTATGTTCTTAGAGAGGAATGAAAACTATTTTGACCAAAAGTGGGCGTAGCCACGCGTAGCCACGCCCACTTCTAGCGAAAATTAACCCGTTGCATGGAAAACTTTTTTGTTTTTTAACCAATTGACTTTTAAATTTACAGTTATGTTCTTAGGAAGGAATCAAAACTATTTTGACCAAAAGTGGGCATGGCCACGCACTTTTATAGCAAAAATTGACCCGTTGTATGGAAAACTTTTTTGCTTTTTAACCAACTGACTTGAAACTTTACAGGATTGTTCTTAGGGTGGAATGAAAACAGTTTTGACCAAAAGTGGGCGTGGCCACGCCCTCTTATAGCGAAAAATGACCCGTTGTATGGAAAACTTTTTTGTTTTTTAACCAATTGACTTGAAACTTTGCAGTTGTGCTCTTAGGGAAGAATGAAAACTATTTTGATCAAAAGTGGGCATGGCCACGCCCACTTATAGCGAAAATTTACCCGTTGTATGGAAAACTCTTTTGTTTTTTAACCAATTGACTTGAAACTTTACAGTTATATTCTTAGAGAGGAATAAAAACTATTTTGACCAAAAGTGGGCGTAGCCAGGCGTAGCCACGCCCACTTATAGCGAAAATTGACCCGTTGTATGGAAAACTTTTTTGCTTTTTAACCAACTGACTTGAAACTTTGCAGGATTGTTCTTAGGGTGGAATGAAAACAGTTTTGACCAAAAGTGGGCGTGGCCACGCCCTCTTATAGCAAAAATTGACCCGTTGTATGGAAAACTTTTTTGTTTTTTAACCAATTGACTTGAAACTTTGCAGTTATGCTCTTAGGGAGGAATGAAAACTATTTTGATCAAAAGTGGGCATGGCCACGCCCACTTATAGCGAAAATTTACCCGTTGTATGGAAAACTCTTTTGTTTTTTAACCAATTGACTTGAAACTTTACAGTTATATTCTTAGAGAGGAATGAAAACTATTTTGACCAAAAGTGGGCGTAGCCAGGCGTAGCCACGCCTACTTATAGCGAAAATTTACCCGTTGTATGGAAAACTATTTTGTTTTTTAACCAATTGACTTGAAAATTTACAGTTATATTCTTAGAGAGGAATGAAAACTATTTTGACCAAAAGTGGGCGTAGCCAGGCGTAGCCACGCCCTCTTATAGCGAAAA
This sequence comes from Phortica okadai, assembly GCA_034638295.1. NCBI lineage: Eukaryota > Metazoa > Arthropoda > Insecta > Diptera > Drosophilidae > Phortica > Phortica okadai. The sequence goes on along the minus strand of CM067851.1, from coordinate 22,684,359 downwards.
GTGACCCGTTGCATGGAAAACTTTTTTGTTTTTTAACCAATTGACTTGAAACTTTACAGTTATATTCTTAGAGAGGAATGAAAACTATTTTGACCAAAAGTGGGCGTAGCCAGGCGTAGCCACGCCCACTTATAGCGAAAATTGACCCGTTGTATGGAAAACTTTTTTGCTTTTTAACCAACTGACTTGAAACTTTACAGGATTGTTCTTAGGGTGGAATGAAAACAGTTTTGACCAAAAGTGGGCGTGGCCACGCCCTCTTATAGCGAAAAGTGACCCGTTGTATGGAAAACTTTTTTGTTTTTTAACCAATTGACTTGAAACTTTGCAGTTATGTTCTTAGGGAGGAATGAAAACTATTTTGATAAAAGTGGCATTAACATATTTTACGAAAAGTCGTAAGAAATAAAATTTTTTCAATCAAACCTAAAATATCCTCGAAATCATTGCAAAAGAAGTACTTATCAGACGAAAATATGCCTTATCTAATAAGAGACATTTATATTTTTATACTTTTCACTTATGTGAAATAGTATTTTAATTTTGTCACGGAGTTTGTAACAGATCGAAATATTCATTTCCGACTATATAAAGTATATATATTCTTGATCAGGACGACAAGACGAGTTGATTTAGCCATGTCCGTCTGTCTGTCTGTCGGTCTGTCTGTCTGTCTGTATGTATGCAAACTAGTCCCGCAGTTTTGAAGCTATCGTGCTGAAACTGTGCACAGAGTCTTAGAACTTATTACGATGAATCATTCGTCGGAACCAGCATGATCGGATTGTTGAAAAAGGTAGCTTCCATACGAAAAGAAGAAGAAAAGTGAACAAAACTTGAATTGTGTATGGTAAACTTTTTTGTTTTGTACAATAGAGTGCTGAAATTTTAAACATAGTAGTTTTACATAGTCCGACTACATGCCTGTTTCATTGAGATTGGACATCTGGAACTGGTAGCTCCCATACAAAATGAAGAAGAGGAAGAGAAGGAATATTCTCGTCGTTGTATGGAAAACTTTTTTGTTTCTTAACCAATTGACTTGAAATTTTAAAGTTATGTTCTTAGGGAGGAATGAAAACTATTTTGACCAAAAGTGGGCGTAGCCACGCGTAGCCACGCCCACTTATAGCGAAAATTTACCCGTTGTATGGAAAACTTTTTTGTTTTTTAACCAATTGACTTGAAACTTTACAGTTATGTTCTTAGAGAGGAATGAAAACTATTTTGACCAAAAGTGGGCGTAGCCACGCCCACTTCTAGCGAAAATTAACCCGTTGCATGGAAAACTTTTTTGTTTTTTAACCAATTGACTTTTAAATTTACAGTTATGTTCTTAGGAAGGAATCAAAACTATTTTGACCAAAAGTGGGCATGGCCACGCCCTTTTATAGCAAAAATTGACCCGTTGTATGGAAAACTTTTTTGCTTTTTAACCAACTGACTTGAAACTTTACAGGATTGTTCTTAGGGTGGAATGAAAACAGTTTTGACCAAAAGTGGGCGTGGCCACGCCCTCTTATAGCGAAAAGTGACCCGTTGTATGGAAAACTTTTTTGTTTTTTAACCAATTGACTTGAAACTTTATAGTTATGTTCTTAGAGAGGAATGAAAACTATTTTGATAAAAGTGGCATTAACATATTTTACGAAAAGTAGTAAGAAATAAAATTTTTTCAATCAAACCTAAAATATCCTCGAAATCATTGCAAAAGAAGTACTTATCAGACGAAAATATGCCTTATCTAATAAGAGACATTTATATTTTTATACTTTTCACTTATGTGAAATAGTATTTTAACTTTGTCACGGAGTTTGTAACAGATCGAAATATTCATTTCCGACTCTATAAAGTATATATATTCTTGATCAGGACGACAAGACGAGTTGATTTAGCCATGTCCGTCTGTCTGTCTGTCGGTCTGTCTGTCTGTATGTATGCAAACTAGTCCCTCAGTTTTGAAGCTATCGAGCTGAAACTGTGCACAGAGTCTTAGAACTTATTACGATGAATCATTCGTCGGAACCAGCATGATCGGATTGTTGAAACAGGTAGCTCCCATACGAAAAGAAGAAGAAAAGTGAACAAAACTTGAATCGTTGTATGGTAAACTTTTTTGTTTTGTACAATAGAGTGCTGAAATTTTAAACATAGTAGTTTTACATAGTCCGACTACATGCCTGTTTCATTGAGATTGGACATCTGGAACTGGTAGCTCCCATACAAAATGAAGAAGAGGAAGAGAAGGAATATTCTCGTCGTTGTATGGAAAACTTTTTTGTTTCTTAACCAATTGACTTGAAATTTTCAAGTTATGTTCTTAGGGAGGAATGAAAACTATTTTGACCAAAAGTGGGCGTAGCCACGCGTAGCCACGCCCACTTATAGCGAAAATTTACCCGTTGTTTGGAAAACTTTTTTGTTTTTTAACCAATTGACTTGAAACTTTACAGTTATGTTCTTAGAGAGGAATGAAAACTATTTTGACCAAAAGTGGGCGTAGCCACGCGTAGCCACGCCCACTTCTAGCGAAAATTAACCCGTTGCATGGAAAACTTTTTTGTTTTTTAACCAATTGACTTTTAAATTTACAGTTATGTTCTTGGGAAGGAATCAAAACTATTTTGACCAAAAGTGGGCATGGCCACGCCCTTTTACAGCAAAAATTGACCCGTTGTATGGAAAACTTTTTTGCTTTTTAACCAACTGACTTGAAACTTTACAGGATTGTTCTTAGGGTGGAATGAAAACAGTTTTGACCAAAAGTGGGCGTGGCCACGCCCTCTTATAGCGAAAAATGACCCGTTGTATGGAAAACTTTTTTGTTTTTTAACCAATTGACTTGAAACTTTGCAGTTATGCTCTTAGGGAGGAATGAAAACTATTTTGATCAAAAGTGGGCATGGCCACGCCCACTTATAGCGAAAATTTACCCGTTGTATGGAAAACTTTTTTGCTTTTTAACCAACTGACTTGAAACTTTACAGGATTGTTCTTAGGGTGGTATGAAAACAGTTTTGACCAAAAGTGGGCGTGGCCACGCCCTCTTATAGCGAAAAGTGACCCGTTGTATGGAAAACTTTTTTGTTTTTTAACCAATTGACTTGAAACTTTATAGTTATGTTGTTAGGGAGGCATGAAATCTATTCATATAGTTTTTTTTATAGTGACACAAAGTGAAAAGTATTATAGCTTCAGCCTTGCTGAAGATAGCGTCCTTACTGGTCTTAATTGCATAAATGGGCAGCATTTTATTCAAAATTAATAGTTTTATACATGGATAAAAAATTCGTTTAATTTTTTTTCATTAAATACTAGAATTATAGAAAATACTTTGCGAAAAGAATCGGCAGTAGGACGGAATCGTGTTGACCACCGATTAGTTTTTTCTAATAACTCTTGCATCCTTCGATCGACTTCTTCGACTAAGAGCTCGATGGAAAGCTTATCTGTTCCTCTTTCATATGGCATTAACATATTTAACGATGGAAAGTTTATCAGTTCCTCTTTCAGATGGCATTAACATATTTTACGAAAAGTCGTAAGAAATAAAATTTTTTTGATCAAAAGTAAACTATCCTCGAAATCATTGAAGAAGAAGTACCTTATCAGACGAAAATATGCCTTATCTAATAAGAGATATTTAAATTTTTTTAATTGCATAAATGGGCGGCATTTTATTCAGAATTAATAGTTATTTACAGGGACAAAAAATTCGTTCAATTTTTTTCCGATTCAATACTAGAATTATAGAAAAGTACATTGCGAACACAATCGGCAGTTGGACGGAAACGTATTGACCACCGATTAGTTTTGCATCCTTCGACCGACTTCTTCGACTAAGAGCACGATGGGAAGCTTATCTGTTCCTCTTTCAGATGGCATTAACATATTTTACGAAAAGTCGTAAGAAATAAAATTTTTTTGATCAAAAGTAAACTATCCTCGAAATCATTGAAGAAGAAGTACCTTATCAGACGAAAATATGCCTTATCTAATAAGAGATATTTAAATTTTTTTAATTGCATAAATGGGCGGCATTTTATTCAGAATTAATAGTTATTTACAGGGACAAAAAATTCGTTCAATTTTTTTCCGATTCAATACTAGAATTATAGAAAAGTACATTGCGAACACAATCGGCAGTTGGACGGAAACGTATTGACCACCGATTAGTTTTGCATCCTTCGACCGACTTCTTCGACTAAGAGCACGATGGGAAGCTTATCTGTTCCTCTTTCAGATGGCATTAACATATTTTACGAAAAGTCGTAAGAAATAAAATTTTTTAGATCAAAAGTAAACTATCCTCGAAATCATTGAAGAACAAGTACCTTATCAGACGAAAATATGCCTTATCTAATAAGAGACATTTATATTTTTTTAATTGCATAAATGGGCGGCATTTTATTCAGAATTAATAGTTTTTTACATGGACAAAAAATTCGTTTCATTTTTTCGCATTATATACTAGAATTATAAAAAAGTACTTTGCGAGAACAATCGGCATTAGGACGGAAACGTGTTGACCACCGATTAGTTTTGCATCCTTCGACCGACTTTTTCGACTAAGAGCTCGATGGAAAGCTTATCTGTTCCTCTTTCATATGGCATTAACATATTTTACGAAAAGTCGTAAGCAATAAAATTTTTTTGATCAAACCTAAAATATCCTCGAAATCATTGAAGAAGACGTACCTTATCAGACGAAAATATGCCTTATCTAATAAGAGATATTTAAATTTTTTTAATTGCATAAATGGGCGCCATTTTATTCAGAATAAATAGTTATTTACATGGACAAAAAATTCGTTCAATTTTTTCCGATTAAATACTAGAATTATAGAAAAGTACATTGCGAAAACAATCGACAGTAGGACGGAGACGTGTTGACCACCGATTAGTTTTTTGCTAATAACTCTTGCATCCTTCGACCGACTTCTTCGACTAAGAGCTCGATGGGAAGCTTATCTTTTCTTCTTTCAGATGGCATTAACATATTTTACGTAAAATCGTAAGAAATAAAATTTTTTTGATCAAAAGTAAACTATCCTCGAAATCATTGAAGAAGAAGTACCTTATCAGACGAAAATATGCCTTATCTAATAAGAGATATTTAAATTTTTTTAATTGCATAAATGGGCAGAATTTTATTCAGAATTAATAGTTTTTTACAGGGACAAAAAATTCATTTAATTTTTTCCCTCTAAATACTAGAATTATAGAAAAGTACTTTACGAAAATAATCGGCAGTAGGACGGAAACGTGTTGACCACTGATTAGTTTTTTGCTAATAACTCTTGCATCGACTAAGAGCTCGATGGAAAGCTTATCTGTTCTTCTTCCAGATGGCATTAACGTATTTAATGAAAAGTCGTAAGAAATAAAATTTTTTTCATGAAAACTAAAATATCCTCGAAATCATTGAAGAACAAGTACCTTATCAGACGAAAATATGCCTTATCTAATAAGAGACATTTATATTTTTTTAATTGCATAAATGGCCGGCATTTTATTCAGAATTAATAGTTTTTTACATGGACAAAAAATTCGTTTAATTATAAAACCGATTAGTTTTGCATCCTTCGAACGACTTCTTCGACTAAGAGCTCGATGGAAACCTTATCTGTTCCTCTTTCAGATGGCATTAACATATTTTACGAAAAGTCGTAAGAAATAAAATTTTTTTGAACAAAAGTGAAATATCCTCGAAATCATTGAAGAAGAAGTACCTTATCAGACGAAAATATGCTTTATCTAATAAGAGACATTTATATTTTTTTAATTGCATAAATGGTCGGCATTTTATTCAGAATAAATAGTTATTTACATGGACAAAAAATTCGTTTCATTTTCTCCCATTATATACTAGAATTATAAAAAAGTACTTTGCGAGAACAATCGGCATTAGGACGGAAACGTGTTGACCACCGATTAGTTTTGCATCCTTCGACCAACTTATTCGACTAAGAGCTCGATGGAAAGCTTATCTGTTCCTCTTTCATATGGCATTAACATATTTTACGAAAAGTCGTAAGCAATAAAATTTTTTTGATCAAACCTAAAATATTCTCGAAATCTTTAAAGAAGACGTGCCTTATCAGACGAAAATATGCCTTATCTAATAAGAGATATTTAAATTTTTTTAGTTGCATAAATGGGCGGCATTTTATTCAGAATTAGTCGTTTTTTACATGGACAACAAATTCGTTTAATTTTTTCCCACAAAATACTAGAATTATAGAAAAGTACTTTACGAAAAGAATCGGCAGTAGGACGGAAACGTGTTGACCAGCGATTAGTTTTTTGCTAATAACTTTTGCATCCTTCGACCGACTTCTTCGACTAAGAGCTCGATGGAAAGCTTATCTGTTCTTCTTCCAGATGGCATTAACATATTTTATGAAAAGTCGTAAGAAATAATAAGAATAAGAAATTTTTTTCATGAAAACTAAAATATCCTCGAAATCATTGAAGAAGAAGTACCTTATCAGACGAAAATATGCCTTATCTAATAAGAGATATTTAAATTTTTACACTTTTCACTTATGTGAAATAGTATATTAACTTTGTCACGGAGTTTGTAACAGATCGAAATATTCATTTCCGACTATATAAAGTATATATATTCTTGATCAGGACGACAAGACGAGTTGATTTAGCCATGTCCGTCTGTCGGTCTGTCTGTCTGTCTGTCTGTATGTATGCAAACTCGTCCCTCAGTTTTGAAGCTATAAAGCTGAAACTTTGCACAGAGTCTTAGAATTTATTACGATGAATCATTCGTCGGAACCAGCATGATCGGATTATTGGAACAGGTAGCTCCCATACGAAAAGAAGAAGAAAAGTTAACAAAACTTGAATCGTTGTATGGTAAACTTTTTTGTTTTGTACAATAGAGTGCTGAAATTTTAAACATAGTAGTTTTACATAGTCCGACTACATGCCTGTTTCATTGAGATTGGACATCTGGAACTGGTAGCTCCCATACAAAATGAAGAAGAGGAAGAGAAGGAATATTCTCGTCGTTGTATGGAAAACTTTTTTGTTTCTTAACCAATTGACTTGAAATTTTAAAGTTATGTTCTTAGGGAGGAATGAAAACTATTTTGACCAAAAGTGGGCGTAGCCACGCGTAGCCACGCCCACTTATAGCGAAAATTTACCCGTTGTATGGAAAACTTTTTTGTTTTTTAACCAATTGACTTGAAACTTTACAGTTATGTTCTTAGAGAGGAATGAAAACTATTTTGACCAAAAGTGGGCGTAGCCACGCCCACTTCTAGCGAAAATTAACCCGTTGCATGGAAAACTTTTTTGTTTTTTAACCAATTGACTTTTAAATTTACAGTTATGTTCTTAGGAAGGAATCAAAACTATTTTGACCAAAAGTGGGCATGGCCACGCCCTTTTATAGCAAAAATTGACCCGTTGTATGGAAAACTTTTTTGCTTTTTAACCAACTGACTTGAAACTTTACAGGATTGTTCTTAGGGTGGAATGAAAACAGTTTTGACCAAAAGTGGGCGTGGCCACGCCCTCTTATAGCGAAAAGTGACCCGTTGTATGGAAAACTTTTTTGTTTTTTAACCAATTGACTTGAAACTTTATAGTTATGTTCTTAGAGAGGAATGAAAACTATTTTGATAAAAGTGGCATTAACATATTTTACGAAAAGTAGTAAGAAATAAAATTTTTTCAATCAAACCTAAAATATCCTCGAAATCATTGCAAAAGAAGTACTTATCAGACGAAAATATGCCTTATCTAATAAGAGACATTTATATTTTTATACTTTTCACTTATGTGAAATAGTATTTTAACTTTGTCACGGAGTTTGTAACAGATCGAAATATTCATTTCCGACTCTATAAAGTATATATATTCTTGATCAGGACGACAAGACGAGTTGATTTAGCCATGTCCGTCTGTCTGTCTGTCGGTCTGTCTGTCTGTATGTATGCAAACTAGTCCCTCAGTTTTGAAGCTATCGAGCTGAAACTGTGCACAGAGTCTTAGAACTTATTACGATGAATCATTCGTCGGAACCAGCATGATCGGATTGTTGAAACAGGTAGCTCCCATACGAAAAGAAGAAGAAAAGTGAACAAAACTTGAATCGTTGTATGGTAAACTTTTTTGTTTTGTACAATAGAGTGCTGAAATTTTAAACATAGTAGTTTTACATAGTCCGACTACATGCCTGTTTCATTGAGATTGGACATCTGGAACTGGTAGCTCCCATACAAAATGAAGAAGAGGAAGAGAAGGAATATTCTCGTCGTTGTATGGAAAACTTTTTTGTTTCTTAACCAATTGACTTGAAATTTTAAAGTTATGTTCTTAGGGAGGAATGAAAACTATTTTGACCAAAAGTGGGCGTAGCCACGCGTAGCCACGCCCACTTATAGCGAAAATTTACCCGTTGTTTGGAAAACTTTTTTGTTTTTTAACCAATTGACTTGAAACTTTACAGTTATGTTCTTAGAGAGGAATGAAAACTATTTTGACCAAAAGTGGGCGTAGCCACGCGTAGCCACGCCCACTTCTAGCGAAAATTAACCCGTTGCATGGAAAACTTTTTTGTTTTTTAACCAATTGACTTTTAAATTTACAGTTATGTTCTTGGGAAGGAATCAAAACTATTTTGACCAAAAGTGGGCATGGCCACGCCCTTTTACAGCAAAAATTGACCCGTTGTATGGAAAACTTTTTTGCTTTTTAACCAACTGACTTGAAACTTTACAGGATTGTTCTTAGGGTGGAATGAAAACAGTTTTGACCAAAAGTGGGCGTGGCCACGCCCTCTTATAGCGAAAAATGACCCGTTGTATGGAAAACTTTTTTGTTTTTTAACCAATTGACTTGAAACTTTGCAGTTATGCTCTTAGGGAGGAATGAAAACTATTTTGATCAAAAGTGGGCATGGCCACGCCCACTTATAGCGAAAATTTACCCGTTGTATGGAAAACTCTTTTGTTTTTTAACCAATTGACTTGAAACTTTACAGTTATATTCTTAGAGAGGAATGAAAACTATTTTGACCAAAAGTGGGCGTAGCCAGGCGTAGCCACGCCCACTTATAGCGAAAATTGACCCGTTGTATGGAAAACTTTTTTGCTTTTTAACCAACTGACTTGAAACTTTACAGGATTGTTCTTAGGGTGGTATGAAAACAGTTTTGACCAAAAGTGGGCGTGGCCACGCCCTCTTATAGCGAAAAGTGACCCGTTGTATGGAAAACTTTTTTGTTTTTTAACCAATTGACTTGAAACTTTATAGTTATGTTGTTAGGGAGGCATGAAATCTATTCATATAGTTTTTTTTATAGTGACACAAAGTGAAAAGTATTATAGCTTCAGCCTTGCTGAAGATAGCGTCCTTACTGGTCTTAATTGCATAAATGGGCAGCATTTTATTCAAAATTAATAGTTTTATACATGGATAAAAAATTCGTTTAATTTTTTTTCATTAAATACTAGAATTATAGAAAATACTTTGCGAAAAGAATCGGCAGTAGGACGGAATCGTGTTGACCACCGATTAGTTTTTTTCTAATAACTCTTGCATCCTTCGATCGACTTCTTCGACTAAGAGCTCGATGGAAAGCTTATCTGTTCCTCTTTCAGATGGCATTAACATATTTAACGATGGAAAGTTTATCAGTTCCTCTTTCAGATGGCATTAACATATTTTACGAAAAGTCGTAAGAAATAAAATTTTTTTGATCAAAAGTAAACTATCCTCGAAATCATTGAAGAAGAAGTACCTTATCAGACGAAAATATGCCTTATCTAATAAGAGATATTTAAATTTTTTTAATTGCATAAATGGGCGGCATTTTATTCAGAATTAATAGTTATTTACAGGGACAAAAAATTCGTTCAATTTTTTTCCGATTCAATACTAGAATTATAGAAAAGTACATTGCGAACACAATCGGCAGTTGGACGGAAACGTATTGACCACCGATTAGTTTTGCATCCTTCGACCGACTTCTTCGACTAAGAGCACGATGGGAAGCTTATCTGTTCCTCTTTCAGATGGCATTAACATATTTTACGAAAAGTCGTAAGAAATAAAATTTTTTTGATCAAAAGTAAACTATCCTCGAAATCATTGAAGAAGAAGTACCTTATCAGACGAAAATATGCCTTATCTAATAAGAGATATTTAAATTTTTTTAATTGCATAAATGGGCGGCATTTTATTCAGAATTAATAGTTATTTACAGGGACAAAAAATTCGTTCAATTTTTTTCCGATTCAATACTAGAATTATAGAAAAGTACATTGCGAACACAATCGGCAGTTGGACGGAAACGTATTGACCACCGATTAGTTTTGCATCCTTCGACCGACTTCTTCGACTAAGAGCACGATGGGAAGCTTATCTGTTCCTCTTTCAGATGGCATTAACATATTTTACGAAAAGTCGTAAGAAATAAAATTTTTTAGATCAAAAGTAAACTATCCTCGAAATCATTGAAGAACAAGTACCTTATCAGACGAAAATATGCCTTATCTAATAAGAGACATTTATATTTTTTTAATTGCATAAATGGGCGGCATTTTATTCAGAATTAATAGTTTTTTACATGGACAAAAAATTCGTTTAATTTTTTCGCATTATATACTAGAATTATAAAAAAGTACTTTGCGAGAACAATCGGCATTAGGACGGAAACGTGTTGACCACCGATTAGTTTTGCATCCTTCGACCGACTTTTTCGACTAAGAGCTCGATGGAAAGCTTATCTGTTCCTCTTTCATATGGCATTAACATATTTTACGAAAAGTCGTAAGCAATAAAATTTTTTTGATCAAACCTAAAATATCCTCGAAATCATTGAAGAAGACGTACCTTATCAGACGAAAATATGCCTTATCTAATAAGAGATATTTAAATTTTTTTAATTGCATAAATGGGCGCCATTTTATTCAGAATAAATAGTTATTTACATGGACAAAAAATTCGTTCAATTTTTTCCGATTAAATACTAGAATTATAGAAAAGTACATTGCGAAAACAATCGACAGTAGGACGGAGACGTGTTGACCACCGATTAGTTTTTTGCTAATAACTCTTGCATCCTTCGACCGACTTCTTCGACTAAGAGCTCGATGGGAAGCTTATCTTTTCTTCTTTCAGATGGCATTAACATATTTTACGTAAAATCGTAAGAAATAAAATTTTTTTGATCAAAAGTAAACTATCCTCGAAATCATTGAAGAAGAAGTACCTTATCAGACGAAAATATGCCTTATCTAATAAGAGATATTTAAATTTTTTTAATTGCATAAATGGGCAGCATTTTATTCAGAATTAATAGTTTTTTACAGGGACAAAAAATTCATTTAATTTTTTCCCTCTAAATACTAGAATTATAGAAAAGTACTTTACGAAAATAATCGGCAGTAGGACGGAAACGTGTTGACCACTGATTAGTTTTTTGCTAATAACTCTTGCATCGACTAAGAGCTCGATGGAAAGCTTATCTGTTCTTCTTCCAGATGGCATTAACGTATTTAATGAAAAGTCGTAAGAAATAAAATTTTTTTCATGAAAACTAAAATATCCTCGAAATCATTGAAGAACAAGTACCTTATCAGACGAAAATATGCCTTATCTAATAAGAGACATTTATATTTTTTTAATTGCATAAATGGCCGGCATTTTATTCAGAATTAATAGTTTTTTACATGGACAAAAAATTCGTTTAATTATAAAACCGATTAGTTTTGCATCCTTCGAACGACTTCTTCGACTAAGAGCTCGATGGAAACCTTATCTGTTCCTCTTTCAGATGGCATTAACATATTTTACGAAAAGTCGTAAGAAATAAAATTTTTTTGAACAAAAGTGAAATATCCTCGAAATCATTGAAGAAGAAGTACCTTATCAGACGAAAATATGCTTTATCTAATAAGAGACATTTATATTTTTTTAATTGCATAAATGGTCGGCATTTTATTCAGAATAAATAGTTATTTACATGGACAAAAAATTCGTTTAATTTTCTCCCATTATATACTAGAATTATAAAAAAGTACTTTGCGAGAACAATCGGCATTAGGACGGAAACGTGTTGACCACCGATTAGTTTTGCATCCTTCGACCAACTTATTCGACTAAGAGCTCGATGGAAAGCTTATCTGTTCCTCTTTCATATGGCATTAACATATTTTACGAAAAGTCGTAAGCAATAAAATTTTTTTGATCAAACCTAAAATATCCTCGAAATCATTGAAGAAGACGTACCTTATCAGACGAAAATATGCCTTATCTAATAAGAGATATTTAAATTTTTTTAATTGCATAAATGGGCGCCATTTTATTCAGAATAAATAGTTATTTACATGGTCAAAAAATTCGTTCAATTTTTTCCGATTAAATACTAGAATTATAGAAAAGTACATTGCGAAAACAATCGACAGTTGGACGGAAACGTATTGACCACCGATTAGTTTTTTGCTAATAACTCTTGCATCCTTCGACCGACTTCTTCGACTAAGAGCTCGATGGAGAGCTTATCTCTTCCTCTTTCAGATGGCTTTAAATTTTTTTTTTGATAATTTGTAAGAAATAAAATTTTTTTGATGAAAACTAAAATATCCGCGAAATCATTGAAGAAGAAGTACCTTATCAGACGAAAATATGCCTTATCTAATAAGGGACATTTACATTTTTTTAATTGCATAAATGGGCGCCATTTAATTCAGAATAAATAGTTTTTTACATGGACAAAAAATTCGTTTAATTTTTTCCCATTATATACTAGAATTATAAAAAAGTACTTTGCGAGAACAGTCGGCACTAGGTCGGAAACGTGTTGACCACCGATTAGTTTTGCATCCTTCGACCGACTTCTTCGACTAAGAGCACGATGGGAAGCTTATCTGTTCCTCTTTCAGATGGCATTAACATATTTTACGAAAAGTCGGAAGAAATAAAATTTTTTTGATCAAAAGTAAACTATCATCGAAATCATTGAAGAAGAAGTACCTTATCAGACGAAAATTTGCCTTATCTAATAAGAGACATTCAAATTTTTTTAATTGCATAAATGGGCGCCATTTTATTCGGAATAAATAGTTATTTACATGGACAAAAAATTCGTTCAATTTTTTCCGATTAAATACTAGAATTATAGAAAAGTATATTGCGAAAACAATCGACAGTAGGACGGAGACGTGATGACCACCGATTAGTTTTTTGCTAATAACTCTTGCATCCTTCGACCGACTTCTTCGACTAAGAGCTCGATGGGAAGCTTATCTTTTCTTCTTTCAGATGGCATTAACATATTTTACGTAAAATCGTAAGAAATAAAATTTTTTTGATCAAAAGTAAACTATCCTCGAAATCATTGAAGAAGAAGTACCTTATCAGACGAAAATATGCCTTATCTAATAAGAGATATTTAAATTTTTTTAATTGCATAAATGGGCGGCATTTTATTCAGAATTAATAGTTTTTTACAGGGACAAAAAATTCATTTAATTTTTTCCCTCTAAATACTAGAATTATAGAAAAGTACTTTACGAAAAGAATCGGCAGTAGGACGGAAACGTGTTGACCACTGATTAGTTTTTTGCTAATAACTCTTGCATCCTTCGACCGACTTCTTCGACTAAGAGCACGATGGGAAGCTTATCTGTTCCTCTTTCAGATGGCATTAACATATTTTACGAAAAGTCGGAAGAAATAAAATTTTTTTGATCAAAAGTAAACTATCATCGAAATCATTGAAGAAGAAGTACCTTATCAGACGAAAATATGCCTTATCTAATAAGAGACATTTATATTTTTTTAATTGCATAAATGGCCGGCATTTTATTCAGAATTAATAGTTTTTTACATGGACAAAAAATTCGTTTAATTATAAAACCGATTAGTTTTGCATCCTTCGAACGACTTCTTCGACTAAGAGCTCGATGGAAACCTTATCTGTTCCTCTTTCAGATGGCATTAACATATTTTACGAAAAGTCGTAAGAAATAAAATTTTTTTGAACAAAAGTGAAATATCCTCGAAATCATTGAAGAAGAAGTACCTTATCAGACGAAAATATGCTTTATCTAATAAGAGACATTTATATTTTTTTAATTGCATAAATGGTCGGCATTTTATTCAGAATAAATAGTTATTTACATGGACAAAAAATTCGTTTAATTTTCTCCCATTATATACTAGAATTATAAAAAAGTACTTTGCGAGAACAATCGGCATTAGGACGGAAACGTGTTGACCACCGATTAGTTTTGCATCCTTCGACCAACTTATTCGACTAAGAGCTCGATGGAAAGCTTATCTGTTCCTCTTTCATATGGCATTAACATATTTTACGAAAAGTCGTAAGCAATAAAATTTTTTTGATCAAACCTAAAATATCCTCGAAATCATTGAAGAAGACGTACCTTATCAGACGAAAATATGCCTTATCTAATAAGAGATATTTAAATTTTTTTAATTGCATAAATGGGCGCCATTTTATTCAGAATAAATAGTTATTTACATGGTCAAAAAATTCGTTCAATTTTTTCCGATTAAATACTAGAATTATAGAAAAGTACATTGCGAAAACAATCGGCAGTTGGACGGAAACGTATTGACCACCGATTAGTTTTTTGCTAATAACTCTTGCATCCTTCGACCGACTTCTTCGACTAAGAGCTCGATGGAGAGCTTATCTCTTCCTCTTTCAGATGGCTTTAAATTTTTTTTTTGATAATTTGTAAGAAATAAAATTTTTTTGATGAAAACTAAAATATCCGCGAAATCATTGAAGAAGAAGTACCTTATCAGACGAAAATATGCCTTATCTAATAAGAGACATTTACATTTTTTTAATTGCATAAATGGGCGCCATTTAATTCAGAATAAATAGTTTTTTACATGGACAAAAAATTCGTTTAATTTTTTCCCATTATATACTAGAATTATAAAAAAGTACTTTGCGAGAACAGTCGGCACTAGGTCGGAAACGTGTTGACCACCGATTAGTTTTGCATCCTTCGACCGACTTCTTCGACTAAGAGCACGATGGGAAGCTTATCTGTTCCTCTTTCAGATGGCATTAACATATTTTACGAAAAGTCGGAAGAAATAAAATTTTTTTGATCAAAAGTAAACTATCATCGAAATCATTGAAGAAGAAGTACCTTATCAGACGAAAATTTGCCTTATCTAATAAGAGACATTCAAATTTTTTTAATTGCATAAATGGGCGCCATTTTATTCGGAATAAATAGTTATTTACATGGACAAAAAATTCGTTCAATTTTTTCCGATTAAATACTAGAATTATAGAAAAGTATATTGCGAAAACAATCGACAGTAGGACGGAGACGTGATGACCACCGATTAGTTTTTTGCTAATAACTCTTGCATCCTTCGACCGACTTCTTCGACTAAGAGCTCGATGGGAAGCTTATCTTTTCTTCTTTCAGATGGCATTAACATATTTTACGTAAAATCGTAAGAAATAAAATTTTTTTGATCAAAAGTAAACTATCCTCGAAATCATTGAAGAAGAAGTACCTTATCAGACGAAAATATGCCTTATCTAATAAGAGATATTTAAATTTTTTTAATTGCATAAATGGGCGGCATTTTATTCAGAATTAATAGTTTTTTACAGGGACAAAAAATTCATTTAATTTTTTCCCTCTAAATACTAGAATTATAGAAAAGTACTTTACGAAAAGAATCGGCAGTAGGACGGAAACGTGTTGACCACTGATTAGTTTTTTGCTAATAACTCTTGCATCCTTCGACCGACTTCTTCGACTAAGAGCACGATGGGAAGCTTATCTGTTCCTCTTTCAGATGGCATTAACATATTTTACGAAAAGTCGGAAGAAATAAAATTTTTTTGATCAAAAGTAAACTATCATCGAAATCATTGAAGAAGAAGTACCTTATCAGACGAAAATATGCCTTATCTAATAAGAGACATTTATATTTTTTTAATTGCATAAATGGGCGGCATTTAATTCAGAATTAATAGTTTTTTACATGGACAAAAAATTCGTTTAATTTTTTCCCATTATATACTAGAATTATAAAAAAGTACTTTGCGAGAACAATCGGCATTAGGACGGAAACGTATTGACCACCGATTAGTTTTGCATCCTTCGACCGACTTCTTCGGCTAAGAGCACGATGGGAAGCTTATCTGTTCCTCTTTGAGATGGCATTAACATATTTTACGAAAAGTCGTAAGAAATATAATTTTTTTGATCAAAAGTAAACTATCCTCGAAATCATTGAAGAAGAAGTACCTTATCAGACGAAAATATGCCTTATCTAATAAGAGACATTTAAATTTTTTTAATTGCATAAATGGCCGGCATTTTATTCAGAATTAATAGTTATTTACATGGACAAAAAATTCGTTCAATTTTTTCCGATTAAATACTAGAATTATAGAAAAGTATATTGCGAAAACAATCGACAGTAGGACGGAGACGTGATGACCACCGATTAGTTTTTTGCTAATAACTCTTGCATCCTTCGACCGACTTCTTCGACTAAGAGCACGATGGGAAGCTTATCTGTTCCTCTTTCAGATGGCATTAACATATTTTACGAAAAGTCGGAAGAAATAAAATTTTTTTGATCAAAAGTAAACTATCATCGAAATCATTGAAGAAGAAGTACCTTATCAGACGAAAATTTGCCTTATCTAATAAGAGACATTCAAATTTTTTTAATTGCATAAATGGGCGCCATTTTATTCGGAATAAATAGTTATTTACATGGACAAAAAATTCGTTCAATTTTTTCCGATTAAATACTAGAATTATAGAAAAGTATATTGCGAAAACAATCGACAGTAGGACGGAGACGTGATGACCACCGATTAGTTTTTTGCTAATAACTCTTGCATCCTTCGACCGACTTCTTCGACTAAGAGCACGATGGGAAGCTTATCTGTTCCTCTTTCAGATGGCATTAACATATTTTACGAAAAGTCGTAAGAAATAAAATTTTTTAGATCAAAAGTAAACTATCCTCGAAATCATTGAAGAACAAGTACCTTATCAGACGAAAATATGCCTTATCTAATAAGAGACATTTATATTTTTTTAATTGCATAAATGGGCGGCATTTTATTCAGAATTAATAGTTTTTTACATGGACAAAAAATTCGTTTCATTTTTTCGCATTATATACTAGAATTATAAAAAAGTACTTTGCGAGAACAATCGGCATTAGGACGGAAACGTGTTGACCACCGATTAGTTTTGCATCCTTCGACCGACTTTTTCGACTAAGAGCTCGATGGAAAGCTTATCTGTTCCTCTTTCATATGGCATTAACATATTTTACGAAAAGTCGTAAGCAATAAAATTTTTTTGATCAAACCTAAAATATCCTCGAAATCATTGAAGAAGACGTACCTTATCAGACGAAAATATGCCTTATCTAATAAGAGATATTTAAATTTTTTTAATTGCATAAATGGGCGCCATTTTATTCAGAATAAATAGTTATTTACATGGACAAAAAATTCGTTCAATTTTTTCCGATTAAATACTAGAATTATAGAAAAGTACATTGCGAAAACAATCGACAGTAGGACGGAGACGTGTTGACCACCGATTAGTTTTTTGCTAATAACTCTTGCATCCTTCGACCGACTTCTTCGACTAAGAGCTCGATGGGAAGCTTATCTTTTCTTCTTTCAGATGGCATTAACATATTTTACGTAAAATCGTAAGAAATAAAATTTTTTTGATCAAAAGTAAACTATCCTCGAAATCATTGAAGAAGAAGTACCTTATCAGACGAAAATATGCCTTATCTAATAAGAGATATTTAAATTTTTTTAATTGCATAAATGGGCAGCATTTTATTCAGAATTAATAGTTTTTTACAGGGACAAAAAATTCATTTAATTTTTTCCCTCTAAATACTAGAATTATAGAAAAGTACTTTACGAAAATAATCGGCAGTAGGACGGAAACGTGTTGACCACTGATTAGTTTTTTGCTAATAACTCTTGCATCGACTAAGAGCTCGATGGAAAGCTTATCTGTTCTTCTTCCAGATGGCATTAACGTATTTAATGAAAAGTCGTAAGAAATAAAATTTTTTTCATGAAAACTAAAATATCCTCGAAATCATTGAAGAACAAGTACCTTATCAGACGAAAATATGCCTTATCTAATAAGAGACATTTATATTTTTTTAATTGCATAAATGGCCGGCATTTTATTCAGAATTAATAGTTTTTTACATGGACAAAAAATTCGTTTAATTATAAAACCGATTAGTTTTGCATCCTTCGAACGACTTCTTCGACTAAGAGCTCGATGGAAACCTTATCTGTTCCTCTTTCAGATGGCATTAACATATTTTACGAAAAGTCGTAAGAAATAAAATTTTTTTGAACAAAAGTGAAATATCCTCGAAATCATTGAAGAAGAAGTACCTTATCAGACGAAAATATGCTTTATCTAATAAGAGACATTTATATTTTTTTAATTGCATAAATGGTCGGCATTTTATTCAGAATAAATAGTTATTTACATGGACAAAAAATTCGTTTCATTTTCTCCCATTATATACTAGAATTATAAAAAAGTACTTTGCGAGAACAATCGGCATTAGGACGGAAACGTGTTGACCACCGATTAGTTTTGCATCCTTCGACCAACTTATTCGACTAAGAGCTCGATGGAAAGCTTATCTGTTCCTCTTTCATATGGCATTAACATATTTTACGAAAAGTCGTAAGCAATAAAATTTTTTTGATCAAACCTAAAATATTCTCGAAATCTTTAAAGAAGACGTGCCTTATCAGACGAAAATATGCCTTATCTAATAAGAGATATTTAAATTTTTTTAGTTGCATAAATGGGCGGCATTTTATTCAGAATTAGTCGTTTTTTACATGGACAACAAATTCGTTTAATTTTTTCCCACAAAATACTAGAATTATAGAAAAGTACTTTACGAAAAGAATCGGCAGTAGGACGGAAACGTGTTGACCAGCGATTAGTTTTTTGCTAATAACTTTTGCATCCTTCGACCGACTTCTTCGACTAAGAGCTCGATGGAAAGCTTATCTGTTCTTCTTCCAGATGGCATTAACATATTTTATGAAAAGTCGTAAGAAATAATAAGAATAAGAAATTTTTTTCATGAAAACTAAAATATCCTCGAAATCATTGAAGAAGAAGTACCTTATCAGACGAAAATATGCCTTATCTAATAAGAGATATTTAAATTTTTACACTTTTCACTTATGTGAAATAGTATATTAACTTTGTCACGGAGTTTGTAACAGATCGAAATATTCATTTCCGACTATATAAAGTATATATATTCTTGATCAGGACGACAAGACGAGTTGATTTAGCCATGTCCGTCTGTCGGTCTGTCTGTCTGTCTGTCTGTATGTATGCAAACTCGTCCCTCAGTTTTGAAGCTATAAAGCTGAAACTTTGCACAGAGTCTTAGAATTTATTACGATGAATCATTCGTCGGAACCAGCATGATCGGATTATTGGAACAGGTAGCTCCCATACGAAAAGAAGAAGAAAAGTTAACAAAACTTGAATCGTTGTATGGTAAACTTTTTTGTTTTGTACAATAGAGTGCTGAAATTTTAAACATAGTAGTTTTACATAGTCCGACTACATGCCTGTTTCATTGAGATTGGACATCTGGAACTGGTAGCTCCCATACAAAATGAAGAAGAGGAAGAGAAGGAATATTCTCGTCGTTGTATGGAAAACTTTTTTGTTTCTTAACCAATTGACTTGAAATTTTAAAGTTATGTTCTTAGGGAGGAATGAAAACTATTTTGACCAAAAGTGGGCGTAGCCACGCGTAGCCACGCCCACTTATAGCGAAAATTTACCCGTTGTATGGAAAACTTTTTTGTTTTTTAACCAATTGACTTGAAACTTTACAGTTATGTTCTTAGAGAGGAATGAAAACTATTTTGACCAAAAGTGGGCGTAGCCACGCCCACTTCTAGCGAAAATTAACCCGTTGCATGGAAAACTTTTTTGTTTTTTAACCAATTGACTTTTAAATTTACAGTTATGTTCTTAGGAAGGAATCAAAACTATTTTGACCAAAAGTGGGCATGGCCACGCCCTTTTATAGCAAAAATTGACCCGTTGTATGGAAAACTTTTTTGCTTTTTAACCAACTGACTTGAAACTTTACAGGATTGTTCTTAGGGTGGAATGAAAACAGTTTTGACCAAAAGTGGGCGTGGCCACGCCCTCTTATAGCGAAAAGTGACCCGTTGTATGGAAAACTTTTTTGTTTTTTAACCAATTGACTTGAAACTTTATAGTTATGTTCTTAGAGAGGAATGAAAACTATTTTGATAAAAGTGGCATTAACATATTTTACGAAAAGTAGTAAGAAATAAAATTTTTTCAATCAAACCTAAAATATCCTCGAAATCATTGCAAAAGAAGTACTTATCAGACGAAAATATGCCTTATCTAATAAGAGACATTTATATTTTTATACTTTTCACTTATGTGAAATAGTATTTTAACTTTGTCACGGAGTTTGTAACAGATCGAAATATTCATTTCCGACTCTATAAAGTATATATATTCTTGATCAGGACGACAAGACGAGTTGATTTAGCCATGTCCGTCTGTCTGTCTGTCGGTCTGTCTGTCTGTATGTATGCAAACTAGTCCCTCAGTTTTGAAGCTATCGAGCTGAAACTGTGCACAGAGTCTTAGAACTTATTACGATGAATCATTCGTCGGAACCAGCATGATCGGATTGTTGAAACAGGTAGCTCCCATACGAAAAGAAGAAGAAAAGTGAACAAAACTTGAATCGTTGTATGGTAAACTTTTTTGTTTTGTACAATAGAGTGCTGAAATTTTAAACATAGTAGTTTTACATAGTCCGACTACATGCCTGTTTCATTGAGATTGGACATCTGGAACTGGTAGCTCCCATACAAAATGAAGAAGAGGAAGAGAAGGAATATTCTCGTCGTTGTATGGAAAACTTTTTTGTTTCTTAACCAATTGACTTGAAATTTTAAAGTTATGTTCTTAGGGAGGAATGAAAACTATTTTGACCAAAAGTGGGCGTAGCCACGCGTAGCCACGCCCACTTATAGCGAAAATTTACCCGTTGTTTGGAAAACTTTTTTGTTTTTTAACCAATTGACTTGAAACTTTACAGTTATGTTCTTAGAGAGGAATGAAAACTATTTTGACCAAAAGTGGGCGTAGCCACGCGTAGCCACGCCCACTTCTAGCGAAAATTAACCCGTTGCATGGAAAACTTTTTTGTTTTTTAACCAATTGACTTTTAAATTTACAGTTATGTTCTTGGGAAGGAATCAAAACTATTTTGACCAAAAGTGGGCATGGCCACGCCCTTTTACAGCAAAAATTGACCCGTTGTATGGAAAACTTTTTTGCTTTTTAACCAACTGACTTGAAACTTTACAGGATTGTTCTTAGGGTGGAATGAAAACAGTTTTGACCAAAAGTGGGCGTGGCCACGCCCTCTTATAGCGAAAAATGACCCGTTGTATGGAAAACTTTTTTGTTTTTTAACCAATTGACTTGAAACTTTGCAGTTATGCTCTTAGGGAGGAATGAAAACTATTTTGATCAAAAGTGGGCATGGCCACGCCCACTTATAGCGAAAATTTACCCGTTGTATGGAAAACTCTTTTGTTTTTTAACCAATTGACTTGAAACTTTACAGTTATATTCTTAGAGAGGAATGAAAACTATTTTGACCAAAAGTGGGCGTAGCCAGGCGTAGCCACGCCCACTTATAGCGAAAATTGACCCGTTGTATGGAAAACTTTTTTGCTTTTTAACCAACTGACTTGAAACTTTACAGGATTGTTCTTAGGGTGGTATGAAAACAGTTTTGACCAAAAGTGGGCGTGGCCACGCCCTCTTATAGCGAAAAGTGACCCGTTGTATGGAAAACTTTTTTGTTTTTTAACCAATTGACTTGAAACTTTATAGTTATGTTGTTAGGGAGGCATGAAATCTATTCATATAGTTTTTTTTATAGTGACACAAAGTGAAAAGTATTATAGCTTCAGCCTTGCTGAAGATAGCGTCCTTACTGGTCTTAATTGCATAAATGGGCAGCATTTTATTCAAAATTAATAGTTTTATACATGGATAAAAAATTCGTTTAATTTTTTTTCATTAAATACTAGAATTATAGAAAATACTTTGCGAAAAGAATCGGCAGTAGGACGGAATCGTGTTGACCACCGATTAGTTTTTTTCTAATAACTCTTGCATCCTTCGATCGACTTCTTCGACTAAGAGCTCGATGGAAAGCTTATCTGTTCCTCTTTCAGATGGCATTAACATATTTAACGATGGAAAGTTTATCAGTTCCTCTTTCAGATGGCATTAACATATTTTACGAAAAGTCGTAAGAAATAAAATTTTTTTGATCAAAAGTAAACTATCCTCGAAATCATTGAAGAAGAAGTACCTTATCAGACGAAAATATGCCTTATCTAATAAGAGATATTTAAATTTTTTTAATTGCATAAATGGGCGGCATTTTATTCAGAATTAATAGTTATTTACAGGGACAAAAAATTCGTTCAATTTTTTTCCGATTCAATACTAGAATTATAGAAAAGTACATTGCGAACACAATCGGCAGTTGGACGGAAACGTATTGACCACCGATTAGTTTTGCATCCTTCGACCGACTTCTTCGACTAAGAGCACGATGGGAAGCTTATCTGTTCCTCTTTCAGATGGCATTAACATATTTTACGAAAAGTCGTAAGAAATAAAATTTTTTTGATCAAAAGTAAACTATCCTCGAAATCATTGAAGAAGAAGTACCTTATCAGACGAAAATATGCCTTATCTAATAAGAGATATTTAAATTTTTTTAATTGCATAAATGGGCGGCATTTTATTCAGAATTAATAGTTATTTACAGGGACAAAAAATTCGTTCAATTTTTTTCCGATTCAATACTAGAATTATAGAAAAGTACATTGCGAACACAATCGGCAGTTGGACGGAAACGTATTGACCACCGATTAGTTTTGCATCCTTCGACCGACTTCTTCGACTAAGAGCACGATGGGAAGCTTATCTGTTCCTCTTTCAGATGGCATTAACATATTTTACGAAAAGTCGTAAGAAATAAAATTTTTTAGATCAAAAGTAAACTATCCTCGAAATCATTGAAGAACAAGTACCTTATCAGACGAAAATATGCCTTATCTAATAAGAGACATTTATATTTTTTTAATTGCATAAATGGGCGGCATTTTATTCAGAATTAATAGTTTTTTACATGGACAAAAAATTCGTTTAATTTTTTCGCATTATATACTAGAATTATAAAAAAGTACTTTGCGAGAACAATCGGCATTAGGACGGAAACGTGTTGACCACCGATTAGTTTTGCATCCTTCGACCGACTTTTTCGACTAAGAGCTCGATGGAAAGCTTATCTGTTCCTCTTTCATATGGCATTAACATATTTTACGAAAAGTCGTAAGCAATAAAATTTTTTTGATCAAACCTAAAATATCCTCGAAATCATTGAAGAAGACGTACCTTATCAGACGAAAATATGCCTTATCTAATAAGAGATATTTAAATTTTTTTAATTGCATAAATGGGCGCCATTTTATTCAGAATAAATAGTTATTTACATGGACAAAAAATTCGTTCAATTTTTTCCGATTAAATACTAGAATTATAGAAAAGTACATTGCGAAAACAATCGACAGTAGGACGGAGACGTGTTGACCACCGATTAGTTTTTTGCTAATAACTCTTGCATCCTTCGACCGACTTCTTCGACTAAGAGCTCGATGGGAAGCTTATCTTTTCTTCTTTCAGATGGCATTAACATATTTTACGTAAAATCGTAAGAAATAAAATTTTTTTGATCAAAAGTAAACTATCCTCGAAATCATTGAAGAAGAAGTACCTTATCAGACGAAAATATGCCTTATCTAATAAGAGATATTTAAATTTTTTTAATTGCATAAATGGGCAGCATTTTATTCAGAATTAATAGTTTTTTACAGGGACAAAAAATTCATTTAATTTTTTCCCTCTAAATACTAGAATTATAGAAAAGTACTTTACGAAAATAATCGGCAGTAGGACGGAAACGTGTTGACCACTGATTAGTTTTTTGCTAATAACTCTTGCATCGACTAAGAGCTCGATGGAAAGCTTATCTGTTCTTCTTCCAGATGGCATTAACGTATTTAATGAAAAGTCGTAAGAAATAAAATTTTTTTCATGAAAACTAAAATATCCTCGAAATCATTGAAGAACAAGTACCTTATCAGACGAAAATATGCCTTATCTAATAAGAGACATTTATATTTTTTTAATTGCATAAATGGCCGGCATTTTATTCAGAATTAATAGTTTTTTACATGGACAAAAAATTCGTTTAATTATAAAACCGATTAGTTTTGCATCCTTCGAACGACTTCTTCGACTAAGAGCTCGATGGAAACCTTATCTGTTCCTCTTTCAGATGGCATTAACATATTTTACGAAAAGTCGTAAGAAATAAAATTTTTTTGAACAAAAGTGAAATATCCTCGAAATCATTGAAGAAGAAGTACCTTATCAGACGAAAATATGCTTTATCTAATAAGAGACATTTATATTTTTTTAATTGCATAAATGGTCGGCATTTTATTCAGAATAAATAGTTATTTACATGGACAAAAAATTCGTTTAATTTTCTCCCATTATATACTAGAATTATAAAAAAGTACTTTGCGAGAACAATCGGCATTAGGACGGAAACGTGTTGACCACCGATTAGTTTTGCATCCTTCGACCAACTTATTCGACTAAGAGCTCGATGGAAAGCTTATCTGTTCCTCTTTCATATGGCATTAACATATTTTACGAAAAGTCGTAAGCAATAAAATTTTTTTGATCAAACCTAAAATATCCTCGAAATCATTGAAGAAGACGTACCTTATCAGACGAAAATATGCCTTATCTAATAAGAGATATTTAAATTTTTTTAATTGCATAAATGGGCGCCATTTTATTCAGAATAAATAGTTATTTACATGGTCAAAAAATTCGTTCAATTTTTTCCGATTAAATACTAGAATTATAGAAAAGTACATTGCGAAAACAATCGACAGTTGGACGGAAACGTATTGACCACCGATTAGTTTTTTGCTAATAACTCTTGCATCCTTCGACCGACTTCTTCGACTAAGAGCTCGATGGAGAGCTTATCTCTTCCTCTTTCAGATGGCTTTAAATTTTTTTTTTGATAATTTGTAAGAAATAAAATTTTTTTGATGAAAACTAAAATATCCGCGAAATCATTGAAGAAGAAGTACCTTATCAGACGAAAATATGCCTTATCTAATAAGGGACATTTACATTTTTTTAATTGCATAAATGGGCGCCATTTAATTCAGAATAAATAGTTTTTTACATGGACAAAAAATTCGTTTAATTTTTTCCCATTATATACTAGAATTATAAAAAAGTACTTTGCGAGAACAGTCGGCACTAGGTCGGAAACGTGTTGACCACCGATTAGTTTTGCATCCTTCGACCGACTTCTTCGACTAAGAGCACGATGGGAAGCTTATCTGTTCCTCTTTCAGATGGCATTAACATATTTTACGAAAAGTCGGAAGAAATAAAATTTTTTTGATCAAAAGTAAACTATCATCGAAATCATTGAAGAAGAAGTACCTTATCAGACGAAAATTTGCCTTATCTAATAAGAGACATTCAAATTTTTTTAATTGCATAAATGGGCGCCATTTTATTCGGAATAAATAGTTATTTACATGGACAAAAAATTCGTTCAATTTTTTCCGATTAAATACTAGAATTATAGAAAAGTATATTGCGAAAACAATCGACAGTAGGACGGAGACGTGATGACCACCGATTAGTTTTTTGCTAATAACTCTTGCATCCTTCGACCGACTTCTTCGACTAAGAGCTCGATGGGAAGCTTATCTTTTCTTCTTTCAGATGGCATTAACATATTTTACGTAAAATCGTAAGAAATAAAATTTTTTTGATCAAAAGTAAACTATCCTCGAAATCATTGAAGAAGAAGTACCTTATCAGACGAAAATATGCCTTATCTAATAAGAGATATTTAAATTTTTTTAATTGCATAAATGGGCGGCATTTTATTCAGAATTAATAGTTTTTTACAGGGACAAAAAATTCATTTAATTTTTTCCCTCTAAATACTAGAATTATAGAAAAGTACTTTACGAAAAGAATCGGCAGTAGGACGGAAACGTGTTGACCACTGATTAGTTTTTTGCTAATAACTCTTGCATCCTTCGACCGACTTCTTCGACTAAGAGCACGATGGGAAGCTTATCTGTTCCTCTTTCAGATGGCATTAACATATTTTACGAAAAGTCGGAAGAAATAAAATTTTTTTGATCAAAAGTAAACTATCATCGAAATCATTGAAGAAGAAGTACCTTATCAGACGAAAATATGCCTTATCTAATAAGAGACATTTATATTTTTTTAATTGCATAAATGGCCGGCATTTTATTCAGAATTAATAGTTTTTTACATGGACAAAAAATTCGTTTAATTATAAAACCGATTAGTTTTGCATCCTTCGAACGACTTCTTCGACTAAGAGCTCGATGGAAACCTTATCTGTTCCTCTTTCAGATGGCATTAACATATTTTACGAAAAGTCGTAAGAAATAAAATTTTTTTGAACAAAAGTGAAATATCCTCGAAATCATTGAAGAAGAAGTACCTTATCAGACGAAAATATGCTTTATCTAATAAGAGACATTTATATTTTTTTAATTGCATAAATGGTCGGCATTTTATTCAGAATAAATAGTTATTTACATGGACAAAAAATTCGTTTAATTTTCTCCCATTATATACTAGAATTATAAAAAAGTACTTTGCGAGAACAATCGGCATTAGGACGGAAACGTGTTGACCACCGATTAGTTTTGCATCCTTCGACCAACTTATTCGACTAAGAGCTCGATGGAAAGCTTATCTGTTCCTCTTTCATATGGCATTAACATATTTTACGAAAAGTCGTAAGCAATAAAATTTTTTTGATCAAACCTAAAATATCCTCGAAATCATTGAAGAAGACGTACCTTATCAGACGAAAATATGCCTTATCTAATAAGAGATATTTAAATTTTTTTAATTGCATAAATGGGCGCCATTTTATTCAGAATAAATAGTTATTTACATGGTCAAAAAATTCGTTCAATTTTTTCCGATTAAATACTAGAATTATAGAAAAGTACATTGCGAAAACAATCGGCAGTTGGACGGAAACGTATTGACCACCGATTAGTTTTTTGCTAATAACTCTTGCATCCTTCGACCGACTTCTTCGACTAAGAGCTCGATGGAGAGCTTATCTCTTCCTCTTTCAGATGGCTTTAAATTTTTTTTTTGATAATTTGTAAGAAATAAAATTTTTTTGATGAAAACTAAAATATCCGCGAAATCATTGAAGAAGAAGTACCTTATCAGACGAAAATATGCCTTATCTAATAAGAGACATTTACATTTTTTTAATTGCATAAATGGGCGCCATTTAATTCAGAATAAATAGTTTTTTACATGGACAAAAAATTCGTTTAATTTTTTCCCATTATATACTAGAATTATAAAAAAGTACTTTGCGAGAACAGTCGGCACTAGGTCGGAAACGTGTTGACCACCGATTAGTTTTGCATCCTTCGACCGACTTCTTCGACTAAGAGCACGATGGGAAGCTTATCTGTTCCTCTTTCAGATGGCATTAACATATTTTACGAAAAGTCGGAAGAAATAAAATTTTTTTGATCAAAAGTAAACTATCATCGAAATCATTGAAGAAGAAGTACCTTATCAGACGAAAATTTGCCTTATCTAATAAGAGACATTCAAATTTTTTTAATTGCATAAATGGGCGCCATTTTATTCGGAATAAATAGTTATTTACATGGACAAAAAATTCGTTCAATTTTTTCCGATTAAATACTAGAATTATAGAAAAGTATATTGCGAAAACAATCGACAGTAGGACGGAGACGTGATGACCACCGATTAGTTTTTTGCTAATAACTCTTGCATCCTTCGACCGACTTCTTCGACTAAGAGCTCGATGGGAAGCTTATCTTTTCTTCTTTCAGATGGCATTAACATATTTTACGTAAAATCGTAAGAAATAAAATTTTTTTGATCAAAAGTAAACTATCCTCGAAATCATTGAAGAAGAAGTACCTTATCAGACGAAAATATGCCTTATCTAATAAGAGATATTTAAATTTTTTTAATTGCATAAATGGGCGGCATTTTATTCAGAATTAATAGTTTTTTACAGGGACAAAAAATTCATTTAATTTTTTCCCTCTAAATACTAGAATTATAGAAAAGTACTTTACGAAAAGAATCGGCAGTAGGACGGAAACGTGTTGACCACTGATTAGTTTTTTGCTAATAACTCTTGCATCCTTCGACCGACTTCTTCGACTAAGAGCACGATGGGAAGCTTATCTGTTCCTCTTTCAGATGGCATTAACATATTTTACGAAAAGTCGGAAGAAATAAAATTTTTTTGATCAAAAGTAAACTATCATCGAAATCATTGAAGAAGAAGTACCTTATCAGACGAAAATATGCCTTATCTAATAAGAGACATTTATATTTTTTTAATTGCATAAATGGGCGGCATTTAATTCAGAATTAATAGTTTTTTACATGGACAAAAAATTCGTTTAATTTTTTCCCATTATATACTAGAATTATAAAAAAGTACTTTGCGAGAACAATCGGCATTAGGACGGAAACGTATTGACCACCGATTAGTTTTGCATCCTTCGACCGACTTCTTCGGCTAAGAGCACGATGGGAAGCTTATCTGTTCCTCTTTGAGATGGCATTAACATATTTTACGAAAAGTCGTAAGAAATATAATTTTTTTGATCAAAAGTAAACTATCCTCGAAATCATTGAAGAAGAAGTACCTTATCAGACGAAAATATGCCTTATCTAATAAGAGACATTTAAATTTTTTTAATTGCATAAATGGCCGGCATTTTATTCAGAATTAATAGTTATTTACATGGACAAAAAATTCGTTCAATTTTTTCCGATTAAATACTAGAATTATAGAAAAGTATATTGCGAAAACAATCGACAGTAGGACGGAGACGTGATGACCACCGATTAGTTTTTTGCTAATAACTCTTGCATCCTTCGACCGACTTCTTCGACTAAGAGCACGATGGGAAGCTTATCTGTTCCTCTTTCAGATGGCATTAACATATTTTACGAAAAGTCGGAAGAAATAAAATTTTTTTGATCAAAAGTAAACTATCATCGAAATCATTGAAGAAGAAGTACCTTATCAGACGAAAATTTGCCTTATCTAATAAGAGACATTCAAATTTTTTTAATTGCATAAATGGGCGCCATTTTATTCGGAATAAATAGTTATTTACATGGACAAAAAATTCGTTCAATTTTTTCCGATTAAATACTAGAATTATAGAAAAGTATATTGCGAAAACAATCGACAGTAGGACGGAGACGTGATGACCACCGATTAGTTTTTTGCTAATAACTCTTGCATCCTTCGACCGACTTCTTCGACTAAGAGCACGATGGGAAGCTTATCTGTTCCTCTTTCAGATGGCATTAACATATTTTACGTAAAGTCGGAAGAAATAAAATTTTTTTGATCAAAAGTAAACTATCATCGAAATCATTGAAGAAGAAGTACCTTATCAGACGAAAATTTGTCTTATCTAATAAGAGACATTCAAATTTTTTTAATTGCATAAATGGGCGCCATTTTATTCGGAATAAATAGTTATTTACATGGACAAAAAATTCGTTCAATTTTTTCCGATTAAATACTAGAATTATAGAAAAGTATATTGCGAAAACAATCGACAGTAGGACGGAGACGTGATGACCACCGATTAGTTTTTTGCTAATAACTCTTGCATCCTTCGACCGACTTCTTCGACTAAGAGCACGATGGGAAGCTTATCTGTTCCTCTTTCAGATGGCATTAACATATTTTACGAAAAGTCGGAAGAAATAAAATTTTTTTGATCAAAAGTAAACTATCATCGAAATCATTGAATCAGACGAAAATTTGCCTTATCTAATAAGAGACATTCAAATTTTTTTAATTGCATAAATGGGCGCCATTTTATTCGGAATAAATAGTTATTTACATGGACAAAAAATTCGTTCAATTTTTTCCGATTAAATACTAGAATTATAGAAAAGTATATTGCGAAAACAATCGACAGTAGGACGGAGACGTGATGACCACCGATTAGTTTTTTGCTAATAACTCTTGCATCCTTCGACCGACTTCTTCGACTAAGAGCACGATGGGAAGCTTATCTGTTCCTCTTTCAGATGGCATTAACATATTTAATGAAAAGTCGTAAGAAATAAAATTTTTTTCATGAAAACTAAAATATCCTCGAAATCATTGAAGAACAAGTACCTTATCAGACGAAAATATGCCTTATCTAATAAGAGACATTTATATTTTTTTAATTGCATAAATGGGCGGCATTTTATTCAGAATTAATAGTTTTTTACATGGACAAAAAATTCGTTTAATTTTTTCCCATTATATACTAGAATTATAAAACCGATTAGTTTTGCATCCTTCGAACGACTTCTTCGACTAAGTGCTCGATGGAAACCTTATCTGTTCCTCTTTCAGATGGCATTAACATATTTTACGAAAAGTCGTAAAGAATTAAATGTTTTTGATCAAAAGTAAAATATCCTCGAAATCATTGAAGAAGAAGTACCTTATCAGACGAAAATATGCTTTATCTAATAAGAGACATTTAAATTTTTTTAATTGCATAAATGGCCGGCATTTTATTCAGAATTGATAGTTTTATACATAGACAAAAAATTCGTTTAATTTTTTCCCATTAAATACTAGAATTATGGAAAAGTACTTTGCGAAAACAATCGGCAGTAGGACGGAAATGTGTTGACCACTGATTACTTTTTTGCTAATAACTCTTGCATCCTTCGACCGACTTTTTCGACTAAGAGCTCGAGGGAAAGCTTATCTGTTCCTCTTTCAATTGGCATTAACATATTTTACGAAAAGTCGTAAGAAATATAATTTTTTTGATCAAAAGTAAACTATCCTCGAAATCATTGAAGAACAAGTACCTTATCAGACGAAAATATGCCTTATCTAATAAGAGACATTTATATTTTTTTAATTGCATAAATGGGCGGCATTTAATTCAGAATTAATAGTTTTTTACATGGACAAAAAATTCGTTTAATTTTTTCCCATTATATACTAGAATTATAAAAAAGTACTTTGCGAGAACAATCGGCATTAGGACGGAAACGTATTGACCACCGATTAGTTTTGCATCCTTCGACCGACTTCTTCGGCTAAGAGCACGATGGTAAGCTTATCTGTTCCTCTTTGAGATGGCATTAACATATTTTACGAAAAGTCGTAAGAAATATAATTTTTTTGATCAAAAGTAAACTATCCTCGAAATCATTGAAGAAGAAGTACCTTATCAGACGAAAATATGCCTTATCTAATAAGAGACATTTAAATTTTTTTAATTGCATAAATGGCCGGCATTTTATTCAGAATTAATAGTTATTTACATGGACAAAAAATTCGTTCAATTTTTTTCCGATTAAATACTAGAATTATAGAAAAGTACATTGCGAAAACAATCGGCAGTAGAACGGAAACGTATTGACCACCGATTAGTTTTTTGCTAATAACTCTTGCATCCTTCGACCGATTTCTTCGACTAAGAGCTCGATGGAGAGCTTATCTCTTCCTCTTTCAGATGGCACTAACATATTTTACGAAAAGTCGTAAGAAATAAAATTTTTTTGATGAAAATTAAAATATCCGCGAAATCATTGAAGAAGAAGTACCTTATCAGACGAAAATATGCCTTATCTAATAAGATACATTTACATTTTTTTAATTGCATAAATGGGCGCCATTTAATTCAGAATAAATAGTTTTTTACATGGACAAAAAATTCGTTTCATTTTTTCGCATTATATACTAGAATTATAAAAAAGTACTTTGCGAGAACAATCGGCATTAGGACGGAAACGTGTTGACCACCGATTAGTTTTGCATCCTTCGACCGACTTTTTCGACTAAGAGCTCGATGGAAAGCTTATCTGTTCCTCTTTCATATGGCATTAACATATTTTACGAAAAGTCGTAAGCAATAAAATTTTTTTGATCAAACCTAAAATATCCTCGAAATCATTGAAGAAGACGTACCTTATCAGACGAAAATATGCCTTATCTAATAAGAGATATTTAAATTTTTTTAGTTGCATAAATGGGCGGCATTTTATTCAGAATTAGTCGTTTTTTATATGGACAAAATATTCGTTTAATTTTTTCCCACTAAATACTAGAAGAATAGCAAAGTACTTTACGAAAAGAATCGGCAGTAGGACGGAAACGTGTTGACCACCGATTAGTTTTTTGCTAACAACTCTTGCATCCTTCGACCGACTTTTTCGACTAAGAGCTCGATGGAAAGCTTATCTGTTCCTCTTTCATATGGCATTAACATATTTTACGAGAAGTCATAAGCAATAAAATTTTTTTGATCAAACCTAAAATATCGTCGAAATCATTGAAGAAGACATACCTTATCAGACGAAAATATGCCTTATCTAATAAGAGATATTTAAATTTTTTTAGTTGCATAAATGGCCGGCATTTTATTCAGAATTAATAGTTATTTACATGGACAAAAAATTCGTTCAATTTTTTTCCGATTAAATACTAGAATTATAGAAAAGTACATTGCGAAAACAATCGGCAGTAGGACGGAAACGTATTGACCACCGATTAGTTTTTTGCTAATAACTCTTGCATCCTTCGACCGACTTCTTCGAATAAGAGCTCGATGGAGAGCTTATCTCTTCCTCTTTCAGATGGCTTTAAATTTTTTTTTCGATAATTTGTAAGAAATAAAATTTTTTTGATGAAAACTAAAATATCCGCGAAATCATTGAAGAAGAAGTACCTTATCAGACGAAAATATGCCTTATCTAATAAGAGACATTTACATTTTTTTAAATGCATAAATGGGCGCCATTTAATTCAGAATAAATAGTTTTTTACATGGACAAAAAATTCGTTTAATTTTTTCCCATTATATACTAGAATTATAAAAAAGTACTTTGCGAGAACAATCGGCATTAGGACGGAAACGTGTTGAGCACCGATTAGTTTTGCATCCTTCGACCAACTTCTTCGACTAAGAGCACGATGGGAAGCTTATCTGTTCTTCTTTCAGATGGCATTAACATATTTTACGAAAAGTCGTAAGCAATAAAATTTTTTTGATCAAAAGTAAACTATCCTTGAAATCATTGAAGCAGAATTACCTTATCAGACGAAAATATGCCTTATCTAATAAGAGATATTTAAATTTTTTTAATTGCATAAATGGGCGGCATTTTATTCAGAATTAATAGTTTTTTACAGGGACAAAAAATTCGTTTAATTTTTTCCCACTAAATACTAGAATTATAGAAAAGTACTTTACGAAAAGAATCGGCAGTAGGTCGGAAACGTGTTGACCACTGATTAGTTTTTTGCTAATAACTCTTGCATCCTTCGACCGACTTCTTCGACTAAGAGCTCGATGGGAAGCTTATCTGTTCCTCTTTCAGATGGCATTAACATATTTTACGTAAAATCGTAACAAATAAAATTTTTTTGATCAAAAGTAAACTATCCTCGAAATCATTGAAGAAGAAGTACCTTATCAGACGAAAATATGCCTTATCTAATAAGAGATATTTAAATTTTTTTAGTTGCATAAATGGGCGCCATTTTATTCGGAATAAATAGTTATTTACATGGACAAAAAATTCGTTCAATTTTTTCCGATTAAATACTAGAATTATAGAAAAGTATATTGCGAAAACAATCGACAGTAGGACGGAGACGTGATGACCACCGATTAGTTTTTTGCTAATAACTCTTGCATCCTTCGACCGACTTCTTCGACTAAGAGCTCGATGGAAAGCTTATCTGTTCCTCTTTCATATGGCATTAACATATTTTACGAAAAGTCGTAAGAAATAAAATTTTTCTTATCAAACCTAAAATATCCTCGAAATCATTGATGAAGACATACCTTATCAGACGAAAATATGCCTTATCTAATAAGAGATATTTAAATTTTTTTAATTGCATAAATGGGCGGCATTTTATTCAGAATTAATAGTTTTTTACAGGGACAAAAAATTCGTTTAATTTTTTCCCACTAAATACTAGAATTATAGAAAAGTACTTTAAGAAAAGAATCGGCAGTAGGACGGAAACGTGTTGACCACTGATTAGTTTTTTGCTAATAACTCTTGCATCCTTCGACCGACTTCTTCGACTAAGAGCTCGATGGAAAGCTTATCTGTTCCTCTTTCATATGGCATTAACATATTTTACGAAAAGTCGTAAGAAATAAAATTTTTTTTATCAAACCTAAAATATCCTCGAAATCATTGATGAAGACATACCTTATCAGACGAAAATATGCCTTATCTAATAAGAGATATTTAAATTTTTTTAGTTGCATAAATGGGCGGCATTTTATTCAGAATTAGTCGTTTTTTGTATGGACAAAATATTCGTTTAATTTTTTCCCACTAAATACTAGAAGTATAGAAAAGTACTTTACGAAAAGAATCGGCATTAGGACGGAAACGTGTTGACCACCGATTAGTTTTTTGCTAATACCTCTTACATCCTTCGACCGACTTCTTCGACTAAGAGCTCGATGGAAAGCTCATCTGTTCCTCTTTCATATGGCATTAACATATTTTACGAAAAGTCGTAAGAAATAAAATTTTTTTTATCAAAATTAAAATATCCGCGAAATCATTGAAGAAGAAGTACCTTATCAGACGAAAATATGCCTTATCTAATAAGAAACATTTACATTTTTTTAATTGCATAAATGGGCGCCATTTAATTCAGAATAAATAGTTTTTTACATGGACAAAAAATTCGTTTAATTTTTTCGCATTATATACTAGAATTATAAAAAAGTACTTTGCGAGAACAATCGGCATTAGGACGGAAACGTGTTGACCACCGATTAGTTTTGCATCCTTCGACCGACTTTTTCGACTAAGAGCTCGATGGAAAGCTTATCTGTTCCTCTTTCATATGGCATTAACATATTTTACGAAAAGTCGTAAGCAATAAAATTTTTTTGATCAAACCTAAAATATCCTCGAAATCATTGATGAAGACATACCTTATCAGACGAAAATATGCCTTATCTAATAAGAGATATTTAAATTTTTTTAGTTGCATAAATGGGCGCCATTTTATTCGGAATAAATAGTTATTTACATGGACAAAAAATTCGTTCAATTTTTTCCGATTAAATACTAGAATTATAGAAAAGTATATTGCGAAAACAATCGACAGTAGGACGGAGACGTGATGACCACCGATTAGTTTTTTGCTAATAACTCTTGCATCCTTCGACCGACTTCTTCGACTAAGAGCTCGATGGAAAGCTTATCTGTTCTTCTTCCAGATGGCATTAACATATTTAATGAAAAGTCGTAAGAAATAAAATTTTTTTCATGAAAACTAAAATATCCTCGAAATCATTGAAGAACAAGTACCTTATCAGACGAAAATATGCCTTATCTAATAAGAGACATTTATATTTTTTTAATTGCATAAATGGGCGGCATTTTATTCAGAATTAATAGTTTTTTACATGGACAAAAAATTCGTTTAATTTTTTCCCATTATATACTAGAATTATAAAACCGATTAGTTTTGCATCCTTCGAACGACTTCTTCGACTAAGTGCTCGATGGAAACCTTATCTGTTCCTCTTTCAGATGGCATTAGCATATTTTACGAAAAGTCGTAAAGAATTAAATGTTTTTGATCAAAAGTAAAATATCCTCGAAATCATTGAAGAAGAAGTACCTTATCAGACGAAAATATGCTTTATCTAATAAGAGACATTTAAATTTTTTTAATTGCATAAATGGCCGGCATTTTATTCAGAATTAATAGTTTTATACATAGACAAAAAATTCGTTTAATTTTTTCCCATTAAATACTAGAATTATGGAAAAGTACTTTGCGAAAACAATCGGCAGTAGGACGGAAATGTGTTGACCACTGATTACTTTTTTGCTAATAACTCTTGCATCCTTCGACCGACTTTTTCGACTAAGAGCTCGAGGGAAAGCTTATCTGTTCCTCTTTCAGATGGCATTAACATATTTTACGAAAAGTCGTAAGAAATATAATTTTTTTGATCAAAAGTAAACTATCCTCGAAATCATTGAAGAACAAGTACCTTATCAGACGAAAATATGCCTTATCTAATAAGAGACATTTATATTTTTTTAATTGCATAAATGGGCGGCATTTAATTCAGAATTAATAGTTTTTTACATGGACAAAAAATTCGTTTAATTTTTTCCCATTATATACTAGAATTATAAAAAAGTACTTTGCGAGAACAATCGGCATTAGGACGGAAACGTATTGACCACCGATTAGTTTTGCATCCTTCGACCGACTTCTTCGGCTAAGAGCACGATGGGAAGCTTATCTGTTCCTCTTTGAGATGGCATTAACATATTTTACGAAAAGTCGTAAGAAATATAATTTTTTTGATCAAAAGTAAACTATCCTCGAAATCATTGAAGAAGAAGTACCTTATCAGACGAAAATATGCCTTATCTAATAAGAGACATTTAAATTTTTTTAATTGCATAAATGGCCGGCATTTTATTCAGAATTAATAGTTATTTACATGGACAAAAAATTCGTTCAATTTTTTTCCGATTAAATACTAGAATTATAGAAAAGTACATTGCGAAAACAATCGGCAGTAGAACGGAAACGTATTGACCACCGATTAGTTTTTTGCTAATAACTCTTGCATCCTTCGACCGATTTCTTCGACTAAGAGCTCGATGGAGAGCTTATTTCTTCCTCTTTCAGATGGCACTAACATATTTTACGAAAAGTCGTAAGAAATAAAATTTTTTTGATGAAAATTAAAATATCCGCGAAATCATTGAAGAAGAAGTACCTTATCAGACGAAAATATGCCTTATCTAATAAGATACATTTACATTTTTTTAATTGCATAAATGGGCGCCATTTAATTCAGAATAAATAGTTTTTTACATGGACAAAAAATTCGTTTAATTTTTTCGCATTATATACTAGAATTATAAAAAAGTACTTTGCGAGAACAATCGGCATTAGGACGGAAACGTGTTGACCACCGATTAGTTTTGCATCCTTCGACCGACTTTTTCGACTAAGAGCTCGATGGAAAGCTTATCTGTTCCTCTTTCATATGGCATTAACATATTTTACGAAAAGTCGTAAGCAATAAAATTTTTTTGATCAAACCTAAAATATCCTCGAAATCATTGAAGAAGACGTACCTTATCAGACGAAAATATGCCTTATCTAATAAGAGATATTTAAATTTTTTTAGTTGCATAAATGGGCGGCATTTTATTCAGAATTAGTCGTTTTTTATATGGACAAAATATTCGTTTAATTTTTTCCCACTAAATACTAGAAGAATAGCAAAGTACTTTACGAAAAGAATCGGCAGTAGGACGGAAACGTGTTGACCACCGATTAGTTTTTTGCTAACAACTCTTGCATCCTTCGACCGACTTTTTCGACTAAGAGCTCGATGGAAAGCTTATCTGTTCCTCTTTCATATGGCATTAACATATTTTACGAGAAGTCATAAGCAATAAAATTTTTTTGATCAAACCTAAAATATCCTCGAAATCATTGAAGAAGACATACCTTATCAGACGAAAATATGCCTTATCTAATAAGAGATATTTAAATTTTTTTAGTTGCATAAATGGCCGGCATTTTATTCAGAATTAATAGTTATTTACATGGACAAAAAATTCGTTCAATTTTTTTCCGATTAAATACTAGAATTATAGAAAAGTACATTGCGAAAACAATCGGCAGTAGGACGGAAACGTATTGACCACCGATTAGTTTTTTGCTAATAACTCTTGCATCCTTCGACCGACTTCTTCGAATAAGAGCTCGATGGAGAGCTTATCTCTTCCTCTTTCAGATGGCTTTAAATTTTTTTTTCGATAATTTGTAAGAAATAAAATTTTTTTGATGAAAACTAAAATATCCGCGAAATCATTGAAGAAGAAGTACCTTATCAGACGAAAATATGCCTTATCTAATAAGAGACATTTACATTTTTTTAAATCCATAAATGGGCGCCATTTAATTCAGAATAAATAGTTTTTTACATGGACAAAAAATTCGTTTAATTTTTTCCCATTATATACTAGAATTATAAAAAAGTACTTTGCGAGAACAATCGGCATTAGGACGGAAACGTGTTGAGCACCGATTAGTTTTGCATCCTTCGACCAACTTCTTCGACTAAGAGCACGATGGGAAGCTTATCTGTTCTTCTTTCAGATGGCATTAACATATTTTACGAAAAGTCGTAAGCAATAAAATTTTTTTGATCAAAAGTAAACTATCCTTGAAATCATTGAAGAAGAATTACCTTATCAGACGAAAATATGCCTTATCTAATAAGAGATATTTAAATTTTTTTAATTGCATAAATGGGCGGCATTTTATTCAGAATTAATAGTTTTTTACAGGGACAAAAAATTCGTTTAATTTTTTCCCACTAAATACTAGAATTATAGAAAAGTACTTTACGAAAAGAATCGGCAGTAGGACGGAAACGTGTTGACCACTGATTAGTTTTTTGCTAATAACTCTTGCATCCTTCGACCGACTTCTTCGACTAAGAGCTCGATGGGAAGCTTATCTGTTCCTCTTTCAGATGGCATTAACATATTTTACGTAAAATCGTAACAAATAAAATTTTTTTGATCAAAAGTAAACTATCCTCGAAATCATTGAAGAAGAAGTACCTTATCAGACGAAAATATGCCTTATCTAATAAGAGATATTTAAATTTTTTTAATTGCATAAATGGGCGGCATTTTATTCAGAATTAATAGTTTTTTACAGGGACAAAAAATTCGTTTAATTTTTTCCCACTAAATACTAGAATTATAGAAAAGTACTTTACGAAAAGAATCGGCAGTAGGACGGAGACGTGATGACCACCGATTAGTTTTTTGCTAATAACTCTTGCATCCTTCGACCGACTTCTTCGACTAAGAGCTCGATGGAAAGCTTATCTGTTCCTCTTTCATATGGCATTAACATATTTTACGAAAAGTCGTAAGAAATAAAATTTTTTTTATCAAACCTAAAATATCCTCGAAATCATTGATGAAGACATACCTTATCAGACGAAAATATGCCTTATCTAATAAGAGATATTTAAATTTTTTTAGTTGCATAAATGGGCGGCATTTTATTCAGAATTAGTCGTTTTTTGTATGGACAAAATATTCGTTTAATTTTTTCCCACTAAATACTAGAAGTATAGAAAAGTACTTTACGAAAAGAATCGGCATTAGGACGGAAACGTGTTGACCACCGATTAGTTTTTTGCTAATACCTCTTACATCCTTCGACCGACTTCTTCGACTAAGAGCTCGATGGAAAGCTTATCTGTTCCTCTTTCATATGGCATTAACATATTTTACGAAAAGTCGTAAGAAATAAAATTTTTTTTATCAAAATTAAAATATCCGCGAAATCATTGAAGAAGAAGTACCTTATCAGACGAAAATATGCCTTATCTAATAAGAAACATTTACATTTTTTTAATTGCATAAATGGGCGCCATTTAATTCAGAATAAATAGTTTTTTACATGGACAAAAAATTCGTTTAATTTTTTCGCATTATATACTAGAATTATAAAAAAGTACTTTGCGAGAACAATCGGCA
This sequence comes from Phortica okadai, assembly GCA_034638295.1. NCBI lineage: Eukaryota > Metazoa > Arthropoda > Insecta > Diptera > Drosophilidae > Phortica > Phortica okadai. The sequence goes on along the minus strand of CM067851.1, from coordinate 22,644,436 downwards.
TTAGGACGGAAACGTGTTGACCACCGATTAGTTTTGCATCCTTCGACCGACTTTTTCGACTAAGAGCTCGATGGAAAGCTTATCTGTTCCTCTTTCATATGGCATTAACATATTTTACGAAAAGTCGTAAGCAATAAAATTTTTTTGATCAAACCTAAAATATCCTCGAAATCATTGATGAAGACATACCTTATCAGACGAAAATATGCCTTATCTAATAAGAGATATTTAAATTTTTTTAGTTGCATAAATGGGCGGCATTTTATTCAGAATTAGTCGTTTTTTGTATGGACAAAATATTCGTTTAATTTTTTCCCACTAAATACTAGAAGTATAGAAAAGTACTTTACGAAAAGAATCGGCATTAGGACGGAAACGTGTTGACCACCGATTAGTTTTTGCTAATACCTCTTGCATCCTTCGACCGACTTCTTCGACTAAGAGCTCGATTGAAAGCATATCTGTTCCTCTTTCAGATGGCATTAACATATTTTACGAAAAGTCGTAAGCAATAAAATTTTTTTCATGAAAACTAAAATATCCTCGAAATCATTGAAGAACAAGTACCTTATCAGACGAAAATATGCCTTATCTAATAAGAGATATTTAAATTTTTTTAATTGCATAAATGGGCGGCATTTTATTCAAAATTAATAGTTTTATACATGGATAAAACATTCGTTTAATTTTTTTTCATTAAATACTAGAATTATAGAAATGTACTTTGCGAAAGGAATCGGCATTAGGACGGAAACGTATTGACCACCGATTAGTTTTGCATCCTTCGACCGACTTCTTCGACTAAGAGCACGATGGGAAGCTTATCTGTTCCTCTTTCAGATGGCATTAACTTATTTTACGAAAAGTCGTAAGAAATAAAATTTTTTTGATCAAAAGTAAACTATCCTCGAAATCATTGAAGAAGAAGTACCTTATCAGACGAAAATATGCCTTATTTAATAAGAGACATTTAAATTTTTTTAATTGCATAAATGGCCGGCATTTTATTCAGAATTAATAGTTATTTACATGGACAAAAAATTCGTTCAATTTTTTTCCGATTAAATACTAGAATTATAGAAAAGTACATTGCGAAAACAATCGGCAGTAGGACGGAAACGTATTGACCACCGATTAGTTTTTTGCTAATAACTCTTGCATCCTTCGACCGACTTCTTCGACTAAGAGCTCGATGGAGAGCTTATCTCTTCCTCTTTCAGATGGCTTTAAATTTTTTTTTGATAATTTGTAAGAAATAAAATTTTTTTGATGAAAATTAAAATATCCGCGAAATCATTGAAGAAGAAGTACCTTATCAGACGAAAATATGCCTTATCTAATAAGATACATTTACATTTTTTTAATTGCATATATGGGCGCCATTTAATTCAGAATAAATAGTTTTTTACATGGACAAAAAATTCGTTTAATTTTTTCGCATTATATACTAGAATTATAAAAAAGTACTTTGCGAGAACAATCGGCATTAGGACGGAAACGTGTTGACCACCGATTAGTTTTGCATCCTTCGACCGACTTTTTCGACTAAGAGCTCGATGGAAAGCTTATCTGTTCCTCTTTCATATGGCATTAACATATTTTACGAAAAGTCATAAGAAATACAATTTTTTTGATCAAAACTAAAATTTCCTCCAAATCATTGAGTCGATACCTTATGAGTCGAAAATATGTCTTATCTAATAAAAGACATTTAAATTTTTATACCCTGTACCTTATGGTACAAGGGTATATTAGTTTTGTGCACGTCGACAATGTATGTAACACCTTAAAGGAGACATCTCCGACTATACAAAGTATATATATTCTTGATCAGTATCGAAAGAGAAGTCGATTTAGCCATGTCCGTCTGTCCGTCCGTCCGTCTGTCCGTCTGTCCGTCTGTCTGTATGAACGCGTCGATCTCGGAAACTATAATAGATAGGACCAAAAGCTCTTCGCAGTTCGATTCTGTGATTCATTACGCAGATCAAGTTTATTTTGTTTTCCCCCTTTTTGAGTTAGTTTAGGGGTGAGGGGCAAATGACTGAAGCTACCTCGGGTAAAATAGTACAAAAGTCGTATTTTCTGCGTTGTCTTTTGTGATAGGAACACCAAATTTGGTGTGTATATAGCTGACTCAACTCTCAATAAGAAAAAACAAAAAAATGGGCGTGACCACGCCCCTATATAGTAAAAATTTCAAACGCTCATATCTCAAGAACCATACAACCTACAAGAATGAAACTTTGCATGTATGCTATTGGGATGGAGTATAGTAAGATTCAAGTATAAAATGGGCGTAACCACGCCCACATATAGCCGAAATAGAAAACCGTTATATCTCTGTAACGAATTGGTCTAGAAGAGCAAAAATTAGTAGGTATGATATTGAATAGAAAGGAAATATGTTTCGATTAAAAAGTGGGCGGGGCAACGCCCTACAACAGACGTGACTAATTGAAGGTACAGGGTATGTCGAAGTCGAGTACTGTCGACTCCAATCCTTACTGGTTTTAATTGCATAAATGGGCGGCATTTTATTCAGAATTAAGAGTTTTTTACATGGACAAAAAATTCGTTTAATTTTTTCCCATTATATACTAGAATTATAAAAAAGTACTTTGCGAGAACAATCGGCATTAGGACGGAAACGTGTTGACCACCGATTAGTTTTGCATCCTTCGACCGACTTCTTCGACTAAGAGCTCGATGGAAACCTTATCTGTTCCTCTTTCAGATGGCATTAACATATTTTACGAAAAGTCGTAAGAAATTAAATGTTTTTGATCAAAATTAAAATATCCGCGAAATCATTGAAGAAGAAGTACCTTATCAGACGAAAATATGCCTTATCTAATAAGATACATTTACATTTTTTTAATTGCATAAATGGGCGCCATTTAATTCAGAATAAATAGTTTTTACATGGACAAAAAATTCGTTTAATTTTTTCGCATTATATACTAGAATTATAAAAAAGTACTTTGCGAGAACAATCGGCATTAGGACGGAAACGTGTTGACCACCGATTAGTTTTGCATCCTTCGACCGACTTTTTCGACTAAGAGCTCGATTGAAAGCTTATCTGTTCCTCTTTCATATGGCATTAACATATTTTACGAAAAGTCATAAGAAATACAATTTTTTTGATCAAAACTAAAATTTCCTCCAAATCATTGAGTCGATACCTTATGAGTCGAAAATATGTCTTATCTAATAAAAGACATTTAAATTTTTTTAATTGCATAAATGGGCGGCATTTTATTCAGAATTAAGAGTTTTTTACATGGACAAAAAATTCGTTTAATTTTTTCCCATTATATACTAGAATTATAAAAAAGTACTTTGCGAGAACAATCGGCATTAGGACGGAAACGTGTTGACCACCGATTAGTTTTGCATCCTTCGACCGACTTCTTCGACTAAGAGCTCGATGGAAACCTTATCTGTTCCTCTTTCAGATGGCATTAACATATTTTACGAAAAGTCGTAAGAAATTAAATGTTTTTGATCAAAAGTAAAATATCCTCGAAATCATTGAAGAAGAAGTGCCTTATCAGACGAAAATATGCTTTATCTAATAAGAGACATTTAAATTTTTTTAATTGCATAAATGGCCGGCATTTTATTCAGAATTAATAGTTTTAAACATAGACAAAAAATTCGTTTAATTTTCTCCCATTAAATACTAGAATTATAGAAAAGTACTTTGCGAAAACAATCGGCAGTAGGACGGAAATGTGTTGACCACCGATTACTTTTTTGCTAATAACTCTTACATCCTTCGACCGACTTCTTCGACTAAGAGCTCGATGGAGAGCTTATCTCTTCCTCTTTCAGATGGCTTTAAATTTTTTTTTGATAATTTGTAAGAAATAAAATTTTTTTGATGAAAATTAATATATCCGCGAAATCATTGAAGAAGAAGTACCTTATCAGTCGAAAATATGCCTTATCTAATAAGATACATTTACATTTTTTTAATTGCATAAATGGGCGGCAGTTTATTCAGAATTAATAGTTTTTTATATGGATAAAAAATTCGTTTAATTTTTTTTCATTAAATACTAGAATTATAGAAAAGTACTTTGCGAAAAGAATCGGCAGTAGGACGGAATCGTGTTGACCACCGATTAGTTTTTTGCTAATAACTCTTGCATCCTTCGACCGACTTCTTCGACTAAAACTCGATAAAAAGCTTATCTGTTCCTCTTTCAGATGGCATTAAAAGTCGTAAGAAATAAAATTTTTTTGATCAAAACTAAAATATGCTCAAAATCATTGAAGAAGAAGTACCTTATCAGACGAAAATATGCCTTATTTGATAGGAGATATTTAAATTTTTATACTTTTCACGTATGTGAAATAGTATATTAACTTTGTCACGGAGTTTGTAACATATCGAAATATTAATTTCCGACTATACAAAGTATATATATTCTTAATTAGGACGACAAGACGAGTTGATTGAGCCATGCCCGTCTGTCCGTCTGTCTGTCTGTCGGTCTGTCTGTCAGTCTGTCTGTCGGTCTGTCTGTATGTATGCAAACTAGTCCCTCAGTTTTGAAGCTATGGAGCTGAAACTTTGCATAGAGTCTAAGAATTTATTACGATGAATCATTCGTCGGAACCAGTATGATCGGATTATTGAAACTGGTAGCTCCCATACGAAACGAAGAAGAAAAGTGAACAAAACTTGAACCGTTGTATGGAAAACTTTTGTGTGTTGTACGATAGAGTGCTGAAATTTTCAACATAGTAGTTTTACATGGTCCGACTACATGCCTGAAAGTTTCACTGAGATTGGACACCTGGAACTGGTAGCTCCCATACAAAATGAAGAAGAGGAAGAAAAGCAATATTCACGTCTTTGTATGGATTTTTATACTTTTCACTTATGTGAAATAGTATATTAACTTTGTCACGGAGTTTGTAACAGATCGAAATATTAATTTCCGACTATATAAAGTATATATATTCTTGATCAGGACGACAAGACGAGTTGATTTAGCCGTGTCCGTCTGTCCGTCTGTCTGTCTGTCGGTCTGTCTGTCTGTCTGTATGTATGCAAACTAGTCCCTCAGTTTTGAAGCTATCGAGCTGAAACTTTGCACAGAGTCTTAGAATTTATTACGATGAATCATTCGTCGGAACCAGCATGATCGGATTATTGGAACAGGTAGCTCCCATACGAAAAGAAGAAGAAAAGTGAACAAAACTTGAATCGTTGTATGGAAAACTTTTTTGTTTTGTAAAATAGAGTGCTGAAATTTTAAACATAGTAGTTTTACATGGTCCGACTACATGCCTGAAAGTTTCACTGAGATTGGACATCTGGAACTGGTAGCTCCCATACAAAATGAAGAAGAGGAAGAGAAGGAATATTCACGTCGTTGTATGGAAAACTTTTTTGTTTCTTAACCAATTGACTTGAAATTTTAAAGTTATGTTCTTAGGGAGGAATGAAATCTATTTTGGCCAAAAGTGGGCGTAACCACGCGTAGCCACGCCCACTTATAGCGAAAATTTACCCGTTGTATGGAAAACTTTTTTGTTTTTTAAGCAATTGACTTGAAACTTTACAGTTATGTTCTTAGAGAGGAATGAAAACTATTTTGACCAAAAGTGGGCGTAACCAGGCGTAGCCACGCCCACTTATAGCGAAAATTGACCCGTTGTATGGAAAACTTTTTTGTTTTTTAACCAATTGACTTGAAACTTTGCAGTTATGCTCTTAGGGAGGAATGAAAACTATTTTGATCAAAAGTGGGCGTGGCCACGCCCACTTATAGCTTAACTTGACCCTTTGTATGGAAAACTTTTTTGTTTTTTAACCAATTGACTTGAAACTTTACAGTTATGTTCTTAGGGAGGAATGAAAACTATTTTAACCAAAAGTGGGCGTAGCCACGCCTACTTATAGCGAAAATTGACCCGTTGTATGGAAAACTTTTTTGTTTTTTAACCAATTGACTTGAAACTTTCCAGTTATGCTCTTAGAGAGGAATGAAAACTATTTTGATCAAAAGTGGGCATGGCCACACCCACTTATAGCTTAACTTGACCCTTTGTATGGAAAACTTTTTGGTTTTTTAATCAATTGACTTGAAACTTTACAGTTATGTTCTTGGGGGGGAATGAAAACTATTTTGACCAAAAGTGGGCGTAGCCAGGCGTAGCCACGCCCTTTTATAGCGAAAATTGACCCTTTGTATGGAAAACTTTTTTGTTTTTTAACCAATTGACTTAAAACTTTACAGTTATGTTCCTAGAGAGGAATGAAAACTATTTTGACCAAAAGTGGGCGTAGCCACGCCTACTTATAGCAAAAATTCACCCGTTGTATGGAAAACTTTTTTGCTTTTTAACCAATTGGCTTGAAACTTTGCAGTTATGCTCTTAGGGAGGAATGAAAACTATTTTGACCAAAAGTGGGCGTAGCCACACCTACTTATAGCAAAAATTGACCCGTTGTATGGAAAACTTTTTTGTTTTTTAACCAATTGACTTGAAACTTTGCAGTTATGCTCTTAGGGAGGAATGAAAACTTATTTGATCAAAAGTGGGCGTGGCCACGCCTTTTTATAGCGAAAATTGACCCGTTGTATGGAAAACTTTTTTGCTTTTTAACCAACTGACGTGAAACTTTACAGGATTAATCTTAGTGAATGAATGAAAAGAGTTTTGACCAAAAGTGGGCGTGGCCACGCCCTTTTATAGCTAAACTTGACCCGTTGTATGAAAAACTTTTTTGTTTTTTAACCAATTGACTTGAAACTTTACAGTTATGTTTTTAGGGAGGAATGAAAACTATTTTATCCAAAAGTGGGCGTAGCCATGCCTACTTATAGCGAAAATTGACACGTTGTATGGAAACCTATTTGTTTTTTAACCAATTGACTTGAAACTTTACAGTTATGTTCTTAGGAAGGAATCAAAACTATTTTGACCAAAAATGGGCGTGGCCACGCCCTTTTATAGCGAAAATTGACCCGTTGTATGGAAAACTTTTTTGCTTTTTAACCAACTGACTTGAAACTTTGCAGTTATGCTCTTAGGGAGGAATGAAAACAATTTTGATCAAAAGTGGGCGTGGCCACGCCCTTTTATAGCGAAAATTGACCCGTTGTATGGAAAACTTTTTTGCTTTTTAACCAACTGACGTGAAACTTTACAGGATTGTTCTTAGTGAATGAATGAAAACAGTTTTGACCAAAAGTGGGCGTGGCCACGCCCTTTTATAGCTAAACTTGACCCGTTGTATGGAAAACTTTTTTGTTTTTTAACCAATTGACTTGAAACTTTACAGTTATGTTTTTAGGGAGGAATGAAAACTATTTAATCCAAAAGTGGGCGTAGCCATGCCTACTTATAGCGAATATTGACACGTTGTATGGAAACCTTTTTGTTTTTTAACCAATTGACTTGAAACTTTACAGTTATGTTCTTAGGAAGGAATCAAAACTATTTTGACCAAAAGTGGGCGTGGCCACGCCCTTTTATAGCGAAAATTGGCCCGTTGTATGGAAAACTTTTTTGCTTTTTAACCAACTTACTTGAAACTTTGCAGTTATGCTCTTAGGGAGGAATGAAAACTATTTTGATCAAAAGTGGGCATGGCCACGCCCACTTATAGCCTAACTTGACCCTGTGTATGGAAAACTTTTTTGTTTTTTAACCAATTGACTTGAAACTTTACAGTTATGTTCTTAGGGAGGAATGAAAACTATTTTAACCAAAAGTGGGCGTAGCCACGCCTACTTATAGCGAAAATTGACCCGTTGTATGGAAAACTTTTTTGTTTTTTAACCAATTGACTTGAAACTTTCCAGTTATGCTCTTAGAGAGGAATGAAAACTATTTTGATCAAAAGTGGGCATGGCCACACCCACTTATAGCTTAACTTCACCCTTTGTATGGAAAACTTTTTGGTTTTTTAATCAATTGACTTGAAACTTTACAGTTATGTTCTTGGGGGGGAATGAAAACTGTTTTGACAAAAAGTGGGCGTAGCCACGCCCTTTTATAGCGAAAATTGACCCTTTGTATGGAAAACTTTTTTGTTTTTTAACCAATTGACTTAAAACTTTACAGTTATGTTCCTAGAGAGGAATGAAAACTATTTTGACCAAAAGTGGGCGTAGCCACGCCTACTTATAGCAAAAATTCACCCGTTGTGTGGAAAACTTTTTTGCTTTTTAACCAATTGGATTGAAACTTTGCAGTTATGCTCTTAGGGAGGAATGAAAACTATTTTGACCAAAAGTGGGCGTAGCCACACCTACTTATAGCAAAAATTGACCCGTTGTATGGAAAACTTTTTTGTTTTTTAACCAATTGACTTGAAACTTTGCAGTTATGCTCTTAGGGAGGAATGAAAACTTATTTGATCAAAAGTGGGCGTGGCCATGCCTTTTTATAGCGAAAATTGACCCGTTGTATGGAAAACTTTTTTGCTTTTTAACCAACTGACGTGAAACTTTACAGGATTAATCTTAGTGAATGAATGAAAACAGTTTTGACCAAAAGTGGGCGTGGCCACGCCCTTTTATAGCTAAACTTGACCCGTTGTATGGAAAACTTTTTTGTTTTTTAACCAATTGACTTGAAACTTTACAGTTATGTTTTTAGGGAGGAATGAAAACTATTTTATCCAAAAGTGGGCGTAGCCATGCCTACTTATAGCGAAAATTGACACGTTGTATGGAAACCTATTTGTTTTTTAACCAATTGACTTGAAACTTTACAGTTATGTTCTTAGGAAGGAATCAAAACTATTTTGACCAAAAATGGGCGTGGCCACGCCCTTTTATAGCGAAAATTGACCCGTTGTATGGAAAACTTTTTTGCTTTTTAACCAACTGACTTGAAACTTTGCAGTTATGCTCTTAGGGAGGAATGAAAACTATTTTGATCAAAAGTGGGCGTGGCCACGCCCTTTTATAGCGAAAATTGACCCGTTGTATGGAAAACTTTTTTGCTTTTTAACCAACTGACGTGAAACTTTACAGGATTGTTCTTAGTGAATGAATGAAAACAGTTTTGACCAAAAGTGGGCGTGGCCACGCCCTTTTATAGCTAAACTTGACCCGTTGTATGGAAAACTTTTTTGTTTTTTAACCAATTGACTTGAAACTTTACAGTTATGTTTTTAGGGAGGAATGAAAACTATTTAATCCAAAAGTGGGCGTAGCCATGCCTACTTATAGCGAATATTGACACGTTGTATGGAAACCTTTTTGTTTTTTAACCAATTGACTTGAAACTTTACAGTTATGTTCTTAGGAAGGAATCAAAACTATTTTGACCAAAAGTGGGCGTGGCCACGCCCTTTTATAGCGAAAATTGGCCCGTTGTATGGAAAACTTTTTTGCTTTTTAACCAACTGACTTGAAACTTTGCAGTTATGCTCTTAGGGAGGAATGAAAACTATTTTGATCAAAAGTGGGCATGGCCATGCCCACTTATAGCCTAACTTGACCCTGTGTATGGAAAACTTTTTTGTTTTTTAACCAATTGACTTGAAACTTTACAGTTATGTTCTTAGGGAGGAATGAAAATTATTTTGACCAAATGTGGGCATGGCTACGCCCACTTATCGCAAAACTTGAACCGTTGTATGGAAAAATTTTTTGTTTTTTAACGAATTGACTTGAAACATTACAGTTATGTGTTTAGGTAGGCATGAAAACTATTCATTTAGTGTTTTTTTTATAGTGACACAAAGTGAAAAGTATTATAGCTTCAGCCTTGCTGAAGATAGCGTCCTTTCTGGTTTTAGTTGCATAAATGGGTGGCATTTTATTCAGAATTAATAGTCTTTTACATGGACAAAAAATTCGTTTAATTTTTTCGCATTATATACTAGAATTATAAAAAAGTACCTTGCGAGAACAATCGGCATTAGGACGGAAACGTGTTGACCACCGATTAGTTTTGCATCCTTCGACCGACTTTTTCGACTAAAAGCTCGATGGAAAGCTTATCTGTTCCTCTTTCATATGGCATTAACATATTTTACGAAAAGTCGTAAGCAATAAAATTTTTTTGATCAAACCTAAAATATCCTCGAAATCATTGAAGAAGACATACCTTATCAGACGAAAATATGCCTTATCTAATAAGAGATATTTAAATTTTTTTAGTTGCATAAATGGGCGGCATTTTATTCAAAATTAATAGTTTTATACATGGATAAAACATTCGTTTAATTATTTATCATTAAATACTAGAATTATAGAAATGTACTTTGCGAAAGGAATCGGCATTAGGACGGAAACGTATTGACTACCGATTAGTTTTGCATCCTTCGACCGACTTCTTCGACTAAGAGCTCGATGGAAACCTTATCTGTTCCTCTTTTAGACGGCATTAACATATTTTACGAAAAGTCGTAAGAAATTAAATGTTTTTGATCAAAAGTAAAATATCCTCGAAATCATTGAAGAAGAAGTGCCTTATCAGACGAAAATATGCTTTATCTAATAAGAGACATTTAAATTTTTTTAATTGCATAAATGGCCGGCATTTTATTCAGAATTAATAGTTTTTTACATAGACAAAAAATTCGTTTAATTTTTTCCCATTAAATACTAGAAATATAGAAAAGTACTTTGCGAAAACAATCGGCAGTAGGACGGAAATGTGTTGACCACCGATTACTTTTTTGCTAATAACTCTTACATCCTTCGACCGACTTCTTCGACTAAGAGCTCGATGGAGAGCTTATCTCTTCCTCTTTCAGATGGCTTTAAATTTTTTTTTGATAATTTGTAAGAAATAAAATTTTTTTGATGAAAATTAAAATATCCGCGAAATCATTGAAGAAGAAGTACCTTATCAGACGAAAATATGCCTTATCTAATAAGATACATTTACATTTTTTTAATTGCATAAATGGGCGCCATTTAATTCAGAATAAATAGTTTTTTACATGGACAAAAAATTCGTTTAATTTTTTCGCATTATATACTAGAATTATAAAAAAGTACTTTGCGAGAACAATCGGCATTAGGACGGAAACGTGTTGACCACCGATTAGTTTTGCATCCTTCGACCGACTTTTTCGACTAAAAGCTCGATGGAAAGCTTATCTGTTCCTCTTTCATATGGCATTAACATATTTTACGAAAAGTCGTAAGCAATAAAATTTTTTTGATCAAACCTAAAATATCCTCGAAATCATTGAAGAAGACGTTCCTTATCATACGAAAATATGCCTTATCTAATAAGAGATATTTAAATTTTTTTAGTTGCATAAATGGGCGGCATTTTATTCAGAATTAGTCGTTTTTTATATGGACAAAATATTCGTTTAATTTTTTCCCACTAAATACTAGAAGTATAGAAAAGTACTTTACGAAAAGAATCGGCAGTAGGACGGAAACGTGTTGACCACCGATTAGGTTTTTGCTAATAACTCTTGCATCCTTCGACCGACTTTTTCGACTAAGAGCTCGATGGAAAGCTTATCTGTTCCTCTTTCATATGGCATTAACATATTTTACGAAAAGTCGTAGGCAATAAAATTTTTTTGATCAAACCTAAAATATCCTCGAAATCATTGAAGAAGACATACCTTATCAGACGAAAATATGCCTTATCTAATAAGAGATATTTAAATTTTCTTAGTTGCATAAATGGGCGGCATTTTATTCAGAATTAGTCGTTTTTTGTATGGACAAAATATTCGTTTAATTTTTTCCCACTAAATACTAGAAGTATAGAAAAGTACTTTACGAAAAGAATCGGCAGTAGGACGGAAACGTGTTGACCACCGATTAGTTTTTTGCTAATACCTCTTGCATCCTTCGACCGACTTCTTCGACTAAGAGCTCGATGGAGAGCTTATCTCTTCCTCTTTCAGATGGCTTTAAATTTTTTTTTGATAATTTGTAAGAAATAAAATTTTTTTGATGAAAATTAAAATATCCGCGAAATCATTGAAGAAGAAGTACCTTATCAGACGAAAATATGCCTTATCTAATAAGATACATTTACATTTTTTTAATTGCATAAATGGGCGCCATTTAATTCAGAATAAATAGTTTTTTACATGGACAAAAAATTCGTTTAATTTTTTCGCATTATATACTAGAATTATAAAAAAGTACTTTGCGAGAACAATCGGCATTAGGACGGAAACGTGTTGACCACCGATTAGTTTTGCATCCTTCGACCGACTTTTTCGACTAAGAGCTCGATGGAAAGCTTATCTGTTCCTCTTTCATATGGCATTAACATATTTTACGAAAAGTCGTAAGCAATAAAATTTTTTTGATCAAACCTAAAATATCCTCGAAATCATTGAAGAAGACGTACCTTATCAGACGAAATTATGCCTTATCTAATAAGAGATATTTAAATTTTTTCAGTTGCATAAATGGGCAGCATTTTATTCAGAATTAGTCGTTTTTTATATGGACAAAATATTCGTTTAATTTTTTCCCACTAAATACTAGAAGTATAGAAAAGTACTTTACGAAAAGAATCGGCAGTAGGACGGAAACGTGTTGACCACCGATTAGTTTTTTGCTAATAACTCTTGCATTTTCGACCGACTTTTTCGACTAAGAGCTCGATGGAAAGCTTATCTGTTCCTCTTTCATATGGCATTAACATATTTTACGAAAAGTCGTAAGCAATAAAATTTTTTTGATCAAACCTAAAATATCCTCGAAATCATTGAAGAAGACATACCTTATCAGACGAAAATATGCCTTATCAAATAAGAGATATTTAAATTTTTTTAGATGCATAAATGGGCGGCATTTTATTTAGAATTAGTCGTTTTTTATATGGACAAAATATTCGTCTAATTTTTTCCCACTAAATACTAGAAGTATAGAAAAGTACTTTACGAAAAGAATCGGCAGTAGGACGGAAACGTGTTGACCACCGATTAGTTTTTTGCTAATAACTCTTGCATTTTCGACCGACTTTTTCGACTAAGAGCTCGATGGAAAGCTTATCTGTTCCTCTTTCATATGGCATTAACATATTTTACGAAAAGTCGTAAGCAATAAAATTTTTTTGATCAAACCTAAAATATCCTCGAAATCATTGAAGAAGACATACCTTATCAGACGAAAATATGCCTTATCAAATAAGAGATATTTAAATTTTTTTAGTTGCATAAATGGGCGGCATTTTATTCAGAATTAGTCGTTTTTTATATGGACAAAATATTCGTCTAATTTTTTCCCACTAAATACTAGAAGTATAGAAAAGTACTTTACGAAAAGAATCGGCAGTAGGACGGAAACGTGTTGACCACCGATTAGTTTTGCATCCTTCGACCGACTTTTTCGACTAAGATCTCGCTGGAAAGCTTATCTGTTTCTCTTTCATATGGCATTAACATATTTTACGAAAAGTTGTAAGCAATAAAATTTTTTTGATCAAACCTAAAATATCCTCGAAATCATTGAAGAAGACGTACCTTATCAGACGAAAATATGCCTTATCTAATAAGAGATATTTAAATTTTTTTAGTTGCATAAATGGGCGGCATTTTATTCAGAATTAGTCGTTTTTTATATGGACAAAATATTCGTTTAATTTTTTCCCACTAAATTCTAGATGTATAGAAAAGTACTTTACGAAAAGAATCGGCAGTAGGACGGAAACGTGTTGACCACCGATTAGTTTTTTGCTAATAACTCTTGCATCCTTCGACCGACTTCTTCGACTAAGAGCTCGATTGGAAGCTTATCTGTTCCTCTTTCAGATGGCATTAACATATTTTACGAAAAGTCGTAAGAAATAAAATTTTTTTCATGAAAACTAAAATATCCTCGAAATCATTGAAGAACAAGTACCTTATCAGATGAAAATATTCCTTATCTAATAAGAGATATTTAAATTTTTTTAGTTGCATAAATGGGCGGCATTTGATTCAAAATTAATAGTTTTATACATGGATAAAACATTCGTTTAATTTTTTTCATTAAATACTAGAATTATAGAAATGTACTTTGCGAAAGGAATCGGCATTAGGACGGAAACGTGTTGTCCACCGATTAGTTTTGCATCCTTCGACCGACTTCTACGACTAAGAGCACGATGGGAAGCTTATCTGTTCCTCTTTCAGATGGCATTAACATATTTTACGAAAAGTCGTAAGAAATAAAATTTTTTTGATCAAAAGTGAACTATCCTCGAAATCATTGAAGAAGAAGTACCTTATCAGACGAAAATATGCCTTATCTAATAAGAGACATTTAAATTTTTTTAATTGCATAAATGGGCAGCATTTTTTTCAGAATTAATAGTTATTTACATGGACAAAAAATTCGTTCAATTTTTTTCCGATTAAATACTAGAATTATAGAAAAGTACATTGCGAAAACAATCGGCAGTAGGAAGGAATCGTGTTGACCACCGATTAGTTTTTTGCTAATAACTCTTGCATCCTTCTACCGACTTCTTCGATGGAAAGCTTATCTGTTCCTCTTTCAGATGGCATTTACATATTTTACGAAAAGTCATAAGAAATAAAATTTTTTTGATCAAAAAAAAAAAAAATCTTCGAAATCATTGAAGAAGAAGTACCTTATCAGTCGAAAATATGCCTTATCTAATAAGAGACATTTACATTTTATTAATTGCATAAATGGGCGACATTTTTTTTAGAATTAATAGTTTTTTACATAGACAAAAAATTCGTTCTATTTTTTCCCATTAAATACTAGAATTATAGAAAAGTACTTTGCGAAAACAATCGGCTGTAGGACGGAATCGTGTTGACTACCGATTAGTTTTTTGCTAATAACTCTTGCATACTTCGACCGACTTCTTCGACTAAAAGCTCTATGGAAAGCTTATATGTTCTTCTTTCAGATGGCATTAACATATTTTACGAAAAGTCAAAAGAAATATAATGTTTTTGATCAAAACTAAAATATCATCGAAATCATTGAAGAAGAAGTACCTTTTCAGACGAAAATATGCCTGACCTACCGAGAGACATTTAAATTTTTTTAATTGCATAAATGGGCGGCATTTTATTCAGAAATAATAGTTTTTTACATGGACAAAAAATTCGTTTAATTTTTTCCCATTAAATACTAGAATTATAGAAAAGTACTTTGCGAAAAGAATCGGCAGTAGGATGGAAATGTGTTGACAACTGATTAATTTTTTGTTAATAACTCTTGCATCCTTCCACCGACTTCTTCGACTAAGAGCTCGATGGAAAGATAAGCTGTTCCTCTTTCAGATGGCATTAACATATTTTACGAAAAGAAATAAAATTGTTTTGATCAAAACTAAAATATCATCGAAATCATTGAAGAAGAAGTACCTTATCAGACGAAAATATGCCTGACCTACTAAGAGACATTTAAATTTTTTTAATTGCATAAATGGGCGGCATTTTATTCAGAATTAATAGTTTTTTAAATGGACAAAAATTTTTTTTAATTTTTTCCCATTAAATACTAGAATTATAGAAAAGTACTTTGCGAAAAGAATCGGCAGAAGGATGGAATCGTATTGACAACCGATTAATTTTTTGTTAATAACTCTTGCATCCTTCCACCGACTTCTTCGACTAAGAGCTCGATGGAATACTTATCTGTTCCTCTTTCAGATGGCATTAACATATTTTACGAACAGTCATAAGAAATACAATTTTTTTGATCAAAACTAAAATTTCCTCCAAATCATTGAGTCGATACCTTATGAGTCGAAAATATGCCTTATCTAATAAGAGACATTTCAATTTTTTTGATTGCATAAATGGGCGAAGTTTTTTCAGAATTAATAGTTTTTTACATGGACAAAAAATTCGTTTAATTTTTTCCCATTAAATACTAGAATTATAGAAAAGTACTTTGCGAAAAGAATCGGCAGTAGGACGGAATTGTGTTGACAACCGATTAATTTTTTGTTAATAACTCTTGCATCCTTCCACCGACTTCTTCGACTAAGAGCTCGATGGAAAGCTTATCTGTTCCTCTTTCAGATGGCATTAACATATTTTACGAAAAGTCATAAGAAATAAAATTTTTTTGATCAAAACTAAAATATCATCGAAATCATTGAAGAAGAAGTACCTTATCAGACGAAAATATGCCTGACCTACTAAGAGACATTTAAATTTTTTTAATTGCATAAATGGGCGGCATTTTATTCAGAATTAATAGTTTTTTAAATGGACAAAAAATTCTTTTAATTTTTTCCCATTAAATACTAGAATTATAGAAAAGTACTTTGCGAAAAGAATCGGCAGTAGGACGGAATTGTGTTGACAACCGATTAATTTTTTGTTAATAACTCTTGCATCCTTCCACCGACTTCTTCGACTAAGAGCTCGATGGAAAGCTTATCTGTTCCTCTTTCAGATGGCATTAACATATTTTACGAAAAGTCATAAGAAATAAAATTTTTTTGATCAAAACTAAAATATCATCGAAATCATTGAAGAAGAAGTACCTTATCAGACGAAAATATGCCTGACCTACTAAGAGACATTTAAATTTTTTTAATTGCATAAATGGGCGGCATTTTATTCAGAATTAATAGTTTTTTAAATGGACAAAAAATTCTTTTAATTTTTTCCCATTAAATACAGAATTATAGAAAAGTACTTTTCGAAAAGAATCGGCAGAAGGATGGAATCGTATTGACAACCGATTAATTTTTTGTTAATAACTCTTGCATCCTTCCACCGACTTCTTCGACTAAGAGCTCGATGGAATGCTTATCTGTTCCTCTTTCAGATGGCATTAACATATTTTACGAACAGTCATAAGAAATACAATTTTTTTTATCAAAACTAAAATTTCCTCCAAACCATTGAGTCGATACCTTATGAGTCGAAAATATGTCTTATCTAATAAAAGACATTTAAATTTTTTTAATTGCATAAATGGGCGACATTTTATTCAGAATTAATAGTTTTTTATTTGGACAAAAAATTCGTTCCATTTTTTTCCCATTAAATACAAGAATTATAGAAAAGTACTTTGCGAAAAGAATCGGCTGTTGGACGGAATCGTGTTGACAACCGATTGGTTTTTTGCTAATTACTCTTGCATCCTTCGACCGATTTCTTCGACTAAGAGCTCGATGGAAAGCTTATCTGTTCCTCTTTCAGATGGCATTAACATATTTTACGAAAATTCTTAAGAAATAAAATTTTTTTGATCAAAACTAAAATATCCTCGAAATCATTGAAGAAGAAGTACCTTATCAGACGGAAATATGCCTTATCTAATAAGAGACATTTCAATTTATTTAATTGCATAAATGGGCGAAATTTTTTCAGAATTAATATTTTTTTACATGGACTAAAAATTCGTTTAATTTTTTCCCATTAAATACTAGAATTATAGAAAAGTACTTTGCGAAAAGAATCGGCAGTAGGATGGAATCGTGTTGACAACCGATTAATTTTGTGTCAATAACTCTTGCATCCTTCGACCGACTTCTTCGACTAAGAGCTCGATGGAAAGCTTATCTGTTCCTCTTTCAGATGGCATTAACATATTTTACGAAAATTCTTAAGAAATAAAATTTTTTTGATCAAAACTAAAATATCCTCGAAATCATTGAAGAAGAAGTACCTTATCATACGGAAATATGCCTTATCTAATAAGAGACATTTCAATTTATTTAATTGCATAAATGGGCGAAATTTTTTCAGAATTAATATTTTTTTACATGGACTAAAAATTCGTTTAATTTTTTCCCATTAAATACTAGAATTATAGAAAAGTACTTTGCGAAAATAATCAGCAGTAGGACGGAATCGTGTTGACAACCGATTAGTTTTTTGCTAATAATTCTTGCATTCTTTGACCGACTTCTTCGGCTAAGAGCTCGATGCAAAGCTTATCTGTTCCTCTTTCAGATGGCATTAATATATTTTACAAAAAGTCGAAAAAAATAACATTTTCTTGATCAAAACTAAAATATCCTCGAAATCATTGATGAAGAAGTACCTTATCAGACAAAGATATGCCTTATCTAATAAGAGACATTTACTTTGCGAAAAGAATCGGCAGTAGGACGGAATTCAGTTGACTACCGATTAGTTTTTTGCTAATAACTCTTGCATCCTTCAACCGACTTCTTCGACTAAGACCTCGATGGAAAGCTTATCTGTTCCTCGTTCAGATGGCATTAACATATTTTACGAACAGTCATAAGAAATACAATTTTTTTGATCAAAACTAAAATTTCCTCCAAATCATTGAAGAAGAAGTACCTTATGAGTCGAATATATGTCTTATCTAATAAAAGACATTTACATTTTTTTAATTTCATAAATGGGCGACATTTTATTCAGAATTAATAGTTTTTTATATGGACAAAAAATTCGTTCCATTTTTTCCCATTAAATACTAGAATTATAGAAAAGTACTTTGCGAAAAGAATCGGCTGTAGAACGGAATCGTGTTGACCACCGATTAGTTTTTTGCTAATTACTCTTGCATCCTTCGACCGATTTCTTCGACTAAGAGCTCGATGGAAAGCTTATCTGTTCCTCTTTCAGACGGCATTAACATATTTTACGAAAATTCATAAGAAATACAATATTTTGATCAAAACTAAAATATCCTCGAAATCATTGAAGAAGAAGTACCTTATCAGACGAAAATATGCCTTATCTAATAAGAGACATTTCAATTTTTTTGATTGCATAAATGGGCGAAGTTTTTTCAGAATTAATAGTTTTTTACATGGACAAAAAATTCGTTTAATTTTTTCCCATTAAATACTAGAATTATAGAAAAGTACTTTGCGAAAAGAATCGGCAGTAGGACGGAATCGTGTTGACAACCGATTAGTTTTTGCTAATAACTCTTGCATTCTTCGACCGACTTCTTCGGATAAGAGCTCGATGCAAAGCTTATCTGTTCCTCTTTTAGATGGCATTAACATATTTTACGAAAAGTCGAAAAAAATAAAATTTTTTTGATCAAAACTAAAATATCCTCGAAATCATTTATGAAGAGTACCTTATCAGACGAAAATATGCCTTATCTAATAAGAGACATTTACTTTGCGAAAGAATCGGCAGTAGGACGGAATTCAGTTGACTACCGATTAGTTTTTTGCCAATAACTCTTGCATCCTTCAACCGACTTCTTCGACTAAGAGCTCGATGGAAAGCTTGTCTGTTCCTCGTTCAGATGGCATTAACATATTTTATGAAAAGTCATAAGAAATAACATTTTTTTGATCAAAACTAAAATATCCTCGAAATCATTTATGAAGAAGTACCTTATCAGACGAAAATATGCCTTACCTAATAAGACGCATTTAAATTTAATTGCATAAATGGGCGGCATTTTATTCAGAATTAATAGTTTTTCACATGGACAAAAAATTCTTTTAATTTTTTCCCATTAAATACTAGAGTTATAGAAAAGTACTTTGCGAAAAGAATCGGCAGAAGGATGGAATCGTGTTGACAACCAATTAATTTTTTGTTAATAACTCTTGCATCCTTCCACCGACTTCTTCGACTAAGAGCTCTATGGAATGCTTTTCTGTTCTTCTTTCAGATGGCATTGACATATTTTACGAACAGTTATAAGAAATACAATTTTTTTGATCAAAACTAAAATATCCTCGAAATCATTGAAGAACAAGTACCTTATCAGTCGAAAATATGTCTTATCTAACAAAAGACATTTAAATTTTTTTAATTGCATAAATGGGCGACATTTTATTCAGAATTAATAGTTTTTTATATGGACAAAAAATTCGTTCCATTTTTTCCCATTAAATACTAGAATTATAGAAAAGTACTTTGCGAAAAGAATCGGCTGTACGACGGAATCGTGTTGACCACCGATTAGTTTTTTGCTAATTACTCTTGCATCCTTCGACCGACTTCTTCGACTAAGAGCTCGATGGAAAGCTTATCTGTTCCTCTTTCAGATGGCATTTACATATTTTACGAAAATTCATAAGAAATACAATTTTTTGATCAAAACTAAAATATCCTCGAAATCATTGAAGAAGAAGTACCTTATCAGACGAAAATATGCCTTATCTAATAAGAGACATTTCAATTTATTTGATTGCATAAATGGGCGAAATTTTTTCAGAATTAGTAGTTTTTTACATGGACAAAAAATTCGTTTAATTTTTTCCCATTAAATACTAGAATTATAGAAAAGTACTTTGCGAAAAGAATCGGCAGTAGGACGGAATCGTGTTGACAACCGATTAGTTTTTTGCTAATAACTCTTGCATTCTTCGACCGACTTCTTCGGCTAAGAGCTCGATGCAAAGCTTATCTGTTCCTCTTTTAGATGGCATTAACATATTTTACGAAAAGTCGAAAAAAATAACCTTTTTTTGATCAAAACTAAAATATCCTCGAAATCATTTATGAAGAAGTACCTTATCAGACGAAAATATGCCTTATCTAATAATAGACATTTACTTTGCGAAAAGAATCGGCAGTAGGACGGGATTCAGTTGACTACCGATTAGTTTTTTGCTAATAACTCTTGCATCCTTCAACCGACTTCTTCGACTAAGAGCTCGATGGAAAGCTTATCTGTTCCTTGTTCAGATGGCATTAACATATTTTATGAAAAGTCATAAGAAATAACATTTTTTTGATCAAAACTAAAATATCCTCGAAATCATTTATGAAGAAGTACCTTATCCGACGAAAATATGCCTTACCTAATAAGACACATTTAAATTTAATTGCATAAATGGGCGGCATTTTATTCAGAATTAATAGTTTTTCACATAGACAAAAAATTCGTTTAATTTTTTCCCATTAAATACTAGAGTTATAGAAAAGTACTTTGCGAAAAGAATCGGCAGTAGGATGGAATCGTGTTGACAACCGATTAATTTTTTGTTAATAACTCTTGCATCCTTCGACCGACTTCTTCGACCAAGAGCTCGATGGAAAGCTTATCTGTTCTTCTTTCAGATGGCATTGACATATTTTACGAAAACTCATAAGAAATACAATTGTTTTGATCAAAACTAAAATATCCTCGAAATCATTGAAGAAGAAGTACCTTATCAGACAAAGATATGCCTTTTCTAATAAGAGACATTTACTTTGTGAAAAGAATCGGCAGTAGGACGGAATTCAGTTGACTACCGATTAGTTTTTTGCTAATAACTCTTGCATTCTTCGACCGACTTCTTCGGCTAAGCGCTCGATGCAAAGCTTATCTGTTCCTCTTTCAGATGGCATTAATATATTTTACGAAAAGTCGAAAAAAATAAAATTTTCTTGATCAAAACTAAAATATCCTCGAAATCATTTATGAAGAAGTACCTTATCAGACGAAAATATGCCTTAACTAATAAGAGACATTTAAATTTAATTGCATAAATGGGCGGCATTTTATTCAGAATTAATAGTTTTTTATATGGACAAAAAATTCGTTCCATTTTTTCCCATTAAATACTAGAGTTATAGAAAAGTACTTTGCGAAAAGAATCGGCAGTAGGATGGAATCGTGTTGACAACCGATTAATTTTTTGTTAATAACTCTTGCATCCTTCGACCGACTTCTTCGACTAAGAGCTCGATGGAAAGCTTATCTGTTCCTTGTTCAGATGGCATTAACATATTTTATGAAAAGTCATAAAAAATAACATTTTTTTGATCAAAACTAAAATATCCTCGAAATCATTTATGAAGAAGTACCTTATCAGACGAAAATATGCCTTAACTAATAAGAGACATTTAAATTTAATTGCATAAATGGGCTGCATTTTATTCAGAATTAATAGTTTTTCACATGGACAAAAAATTCGTTTAATTTTTACCCATTAAATACCAGAGTTATAGAAAAGTATTTTGCGAAAAGAATCGGCAGAAGGATGGAATCGTGTTGACAACCGATTAATTTTTTGTTAATAACTCTTGCATCCTTCGACCGACTTCTTCGACTAAGAGCTTGATGGAAAGCTTATCTGTTCTTCTTTCAGATGGCATTGACATATTTTACGAAAACTCATAAGAAATACAATTTTTTTGATCAAAACTAAAATATCCTCGAAATCATTGATGAAGAAGTACCTTATCAGACGAAAATATACCTTATCTAATAAGAGACATTTACTTTGCGAAAAGAATCGGGAGTAGGACGGAATCGTGTTGACTACCGATTAGTTTTTTGCTAATAACTCTTGCATCCTTCTACCGACTTCTTCGATGGAAAGATTATCTGTT
This sequence comes from Phortica okadai, assembly GCA_034638295.1. Lineage (NCBI taxonomy): Eukaryota > Metazoa > Arthropoda > Insecta > Diptera > Drosophilidae > Phortica > Phortica okadai. The sequence goes on along the minus strand of CM067851.1, from coordinate 22,622,262 downwards.
CCTCTTTCAGATGGCATTTACATATTTTACGAAAAGTCATAAGAAATAAAAATTTTTTTGATCAAAACTAAAATATCCTCGAAATCATTGAAGAAGAAGTACCTTATCAGTCGAAAATATGCCTTATCTAATAAGAGACATTTAAATTTTTTTAATTGCATAAATGGGCGGCATTTTTTTCAGAATTAATAGTTTTTTATATGGACAAAAAATTCGTTCTATTTTTGCCCATTAAATACTAGAATTATAGAAAAGTACTTTGCGAAAAGAATCGGCAGTAGGACGGAATCGTGTTGACAACCGATAAGTTTTTTGCTAATAACTCTTGCATTCTTCGACCGACTTCTTCGGCTAAGATCTCGATGGAAAGCTTATCTGTTTTTCTTTCAGATGGCATTAACATATTTTACGAAAATTCATAAGAAATAAAATTTTTTTGATCAAAACTAAAATATCCTCGAAATCATTGAAGAAGAAGTACCTACTCAGACGAAAATATGCCTTATCTAATAAGAGACATTTCAATTTATTTAATGGCATAAATGGGCGAAATGTTTTCAGAATTAATAGTTTTTTACATGGACAAAAAATTCGTTTAATTTTTTCCAATTAAATACTAGAATTATAGAAAAGTACTTTGCGAAAAGAATCGGCAGTAGGACGGAATCGTGTTGACAACCGATAAGTTTTTTGCTAATAACTCTTGCATTCTTCGACCGACTTCTTCGGCTAAGCGCTCGATGCAAAGCTTATCTGTTCAGATAGCATTAACATATTTTACGAAAAGTCGAAAAAAATAAAATTTTCTTGATCAAAACTAAAATATCCTCGAAATCATTGATGAAGAAGTACCTTATCAGACAAAGATATGCCTTATCTAATAAGAGACATTTACTTTGCGAAAAGAATCGGCAGTAGGACGGAATTCAGTTGACTACCGATTAGTTTTTGGCTAATAACTCTTACATACTTCGACCGACTTCTTCGACTAAGATCTCGATGGAAAGCTTATCTGTTTTTCTTTCAGATGGCGTTAACATATTTTATGAAAAGTCATAAGAAATAACATTTTTTTGATCAAAACTAAAATATCCTCGAAATCATTTATGAAGAAGTACCTTATCAGACGAAAATATGCCTTACCTAATAAGAGACATTTAAATTGAATTGCATAAATGGGCGGCATTTTATTCAGAATTAATAGTTTTTGACATGGACAAAAAATTCGTTTAATTTTTTCCCATTTAATACTAGAATTATAGAAAAGTACTTTGCGAAAAGAATCGGCAGTAGGACGGAATCGTGTTGACAACCGATAAGTTTTTTACTAATAACTCTTGCATCCTTCTACCGACTTCTTTGAATAAGAGCTCGATGGAAAGCTTATCTGTTCTTCTTTCAGATGGTATTAACATATTTTACGAAAACTAATAAGAAATAACATTTTTTTGATCAAAACTAAAATATCCTCGAAATCATTGAAGAAGAAGTACCTCATCAGACGAAAATATGCCTTACCTAATAAGAGACATTTAAATTTATTTAATTGCATAAATGGGCAAAATTTTTTCAGAATTAATAGTTTTTTACATGGACAAAAAATTCTTTTAATTTTTTCCCATTAAATACTAGAATTATAGACAAGTAGTTTGCGAAAAGAATCGGCAGTAGGACGGAATCGTGTTGACAACCGATAAGTTTTTTGCTAATAACTCTTGCATTCTTCGACCGACTTCTTTGACTAAGAGCTCGATGGAATGCTTATCTGTTCCTCTTTTAGATGGCATTAACATATTTTACGAACAGTCATAAGAAATAAAATTTTTTTGATCAAAACTAAAATTTCCTCGAAATCATTGAAGAAGAAGTACCTTATGAGTCGAAAATGTGTCTTATCTAATAAAAGACATTTAAATTTTTTTAATTGCATAAATGGGCGGCATTTTATTCAGAATTAATAGTTTTTATATGGACAAAAAATTCGTTCCATTTTTTCCCATTAAATACTAGAATTATAGAAAAGTAGTTTGCGAAAAGAATCGGCAGTAGCACGGAATCGTGTTGACCACCGATTAGTTTTTTGCTAATAACTCTTGCATCCTTCGACCGACTTCTTCGACTAAGAGCTCGATGGAAAGCTTATCTGTTCTTCTTTCAGATGGCATTGACATATTTTACGAAAACTCATAAGAAATACAATTTTTTTGATCAAAACTAAAATATCCTCGAAATCGTTGAAGAAGAAGTACCTTATCAGTCGAAAATATGCCTTATCTAATAAGAGACATTTAAATTTTTTTAATTGCATAAATGAGCGACATTTTATTCAGAATTAATAGTTTTTTATATGGACAAAAAACTCGTTTTTTTTTTTCCATTAAATACTAGAATTATAGAAAAGTACTTTGCGAAAAGAATCGGCTGTTGGACGGAATCGTGTTGAACACCGATTACTTTTTTGCTAATTACTCTTGCATACTTCGACCGACTTCTTCGACTAAGATCTCGATGGAAAGCTTATCTGTTTTTCTTTCAGATGGCATTAACATATTTTACGAAAATTCATAAGAAATAAAATTTTTTTGATCAAAACTAAAATATCCTCGAAATCATTGAAGAAGAAGTACCTTATCAGTCGAAAATATGCCTTATCTAATAAGAGACATTTCAATTTATTTAATTGCATAAATGGGCGAAATTTTTTCAGAATTAATAGTTTTTTACATGGACAAAAAATTCGTTTAATTTTTTCCCATTAAATACTAGAATTATAAAAAAGTACTTTGCGAAAAGAATCGGCAGTAGGACGGAATCGTGTTGACAACCGATAAGTTTTTTGCTAATACCTCTTGCATTCTTCGACCGATTTCTTCGGCTAAGAGCTCGATGCAAAGCTTATCTGTTCGTCTTTCAGATGGCATTAACATATTTTACGAAAAGTCAAAAAAAATAAAATTTTCTTGATCAAAACTAAAATATCCTCGAAATCATTGATGAAGAAGTACCTTATCAGACGAAAATATGCCTTATCTAATAAGAGACATTTACTTTGCGAAAAGAATCGGCAGTAGGACGGAATTCAGTTGACTACCGATTAGTTTTTTGCTAATAACTCTTGCATCCTTCAACCGACTTCTTCGACTAAGAGCTCGATGGAAAGCTTATCTGTTCCTCGTTCAGATGGCATTAACATATTTTATGAAAAGTCATAAGAAATAACATTTTCTTGATCAAAACTAAAATATCCTCGAAATCATTTATGAAGAAGTACCTTATCAGACGAAAATATGCCTTACCTAATAAGACACATTTAAATTTAATTGCATAAATGGGCGGCATTTTATTCAGAATTAATAGTTTTTCACATGGACAAAAAATTCGTTTAATTTTTTCCCATTAAATACTAGAGTTATAGAAAAGTACTTTGCGAAAAGAATCGGCAGTAGGATGGAATCGTGTTGACAACCGATTAATTTTTTGTTAATAACTCTTGCATCCTTCGACCGACTTCTTCGACTAAGAGCTCGATGGAAAGCTTATCTGTTCTTCTTTCAGATGGCATTGACATATTTTACGAAAACTCATAAGAAATCAAATTTTTTTGATCAAAACTAAAATATCCTCGAAATCATTGAAGAAGAAGTACCTTATCAGTCGAAAATATGCCTTATCTAATAAGAGACATTTAAATTTTTTTAATTGCATAAATGGGCGACATTTTATTCAGAATTAATAGTTTTTTATATGGACAAAAAACTCGTTTTTTTTTTCCATTAAATACTAGAATTATAGAAAAGTACTTTGCGAAAAGAATCGGCTGTTGGATGGAATCGTGTTGACCACCGATTAGTTTTTTACTAATTACTCTTGCATACTTCGACCGACTTCTTCGACTAAGATCTCGATGGAAAGCTTATCTGTTCCTCTTTCAGATGGCATTAACATATTTTACGAAAATTCATAAGAAATACAATTTTTTTGATCAAAACTAAAATATCCTCGAAATCATTGAAGAAGAAGTACCTTATCAGTCGAAAATATGCCTTATCTAATAAGAGACATTTAAATTTTTTTAATTGCATAAATGGGCGACATTTTATTCAGAATTAATAGTTTTTTATATGGACAAAAAACTCGTTTTTTTTCCATTAAATACTAGAATTATAGAAAAGTACTTTGCGAAAAGAATCGGCAGTACGATGGAATCGTGTTGACAACCGATTAATTTTTTGTTAATAACTCTTGCATCCTTCGACCGACTTCTTCGACTAAGAGCTCGATGGAAAGCTTATCTGTTCTTCTTTCAGATGGCATTGACATATTTAACGAAAACTCATAAGAAATCCAATTTTTTTGATCAAAACTAAAATATCCTCGAAATCATTGAAGAAGAAGTACCTTATCAGTCGAAAATATGCCTTATCTAATAAGAGACATTTAAATTTTTTTAATTGCATAAATGGGCGACATTTTATTCAGAATTAATAGTTTTTTATATGGACAAAAAACTCGTTTTTTTTTCCATTAAATACTAGAATTATAGAAAAGTACTTTGCGAAAAGAATCGGCTGTTGGACGGAATCGTGTTGACCACCGATTAGTTTTTTGCTAATTACTCTTGCATACTTCGACCGACTTCTTCGACTAAGAGCTCGATGGAAAGCTTATCTGTTCTTCTTTCAGATGGCATTGAAATATTTTACGAAAACTCATAAGAAATCCAATTTTTTTGATCAAAACTAAAATATCCTCGAAATCATTGAAGAAGAAGTACCTTATCAGTCGAAAATATGCCTTATCTAATAAGAGACATTTAAATTTTTTTAATTGCATAAATGGGCGACATTTTATTCAGAATTAATAGTTTTTTATATGGACAAAAAACTCGTTTTTTTTTCCATTAAATACTAGAATTATAGAAAAGTACTTTGCGAAAAGAATCGGCAGTAGGATGGAATCGTGTTGACAACCGATTAATTTTTTGTTAATAACTCTTGCATCCTTCGACCGACTTCTTCGACTGAGAGCTCGATGGAAAGCTTATCTGTTCTTCTTTCAGATGGCATTGACATATTTTACGAAAACTCATAAGAAATCCTATTTTTTTGATCAAAACTAAAATATCCTCGAAATCATTGAAGAAGAAGTACCTTATCAGACGAAAATATGCCTTATCTAATAAGAGACATTTCAATTTATTTAATTGCATAAATGGGCGAAATTTTTTCAGAATTAATAGTTTTTTACATGGACAAAAAATTCGTTTAATTTTTTCACATTAAATACTAGAATTATAGAAAAGTACTTTGCGAATAGAATCGGCAGTAGGATGGAATCGTGTTGACAACCGATTAATTTTTTGTTAATAACTCTTGCATCCTTCGACCGACTTCTTCGACTAAGAGCTCGATGGAAAGCTTATCTGTTCTTCTTTCAGATGGCATTGACATATTTTACGAAAACTCATAAGAAATCAAATTTTTTTGGTCAAAACTAAAATATCCTCGAAATCATTGAAGAAGAAGTACCTTATCAGTCGAAAATATGCCTTATCTAATAAGAGACATTTAAATTTTTTTAATTGCATAAATGGGCGACATTTTATTCAGAATTAATAGTTTTTTATATGGACAAAAAACTCGTTTTTTTTTCCATTAAATACTAGAATTATAGAAAAGTACTTTGCGAAAAGAATCGGCTGTTGGATGGAATCGTGTTGACCACCGATTAGTTTTTTGCTAATTACTCTTGCATACTTCGACCGACTTCTTCGACTAAGATCTCGATGGAAAGCTTATCTGTTCCTCTTTCAGATGGCATTAACATATTTTACGAAAATTCATAAGAAATACAATTTTTTTGATCAAAACTAAAATATCCTCGAAATCATTGAAGAAGAAGTACCTTATCAGTCGAAAATATGCCTTATCTAATAAGAGACATTTAAATTTTTTTAATTGCATAAATGGGCGACATTTTATTCAGAATTAATAGTTTTTTATATGGACAAAAAACTCGTTTTTTTTTCCATTAAATACTAGAATTATAGAAAAGTACTTTGCGAAAAGAATCGGCAGTACGATGGAATCGTGTTGACAACCGATTAATTTTTTGTTAATAACTCTTGCATCCTTCGACCGACTTCTTCGACTAAGAGCTCGATGGAAAGCTTATCTGTTCTTCTTTCAGATGGCATTGACATATTTTACGAAAACTCATAAGAAATCCAATTTTTTTGATCAAAACTAAAATATCCTCGAAATCATTGAAGAAGAAGTACCTTATCAGTCGAAAATATGCCTTATCTAATAAGAGACATTTAAATTTTTTTAATTGCATAAATGGGCGACATTTTATTCAGAATTAATAGTTTTTTATATGGACAAAAAACTCGTTTTTTTTTCCATTAAATACTAGAATTATAGAAAAGTACTTTGCGAAAAGAATCGGCTGTTGGACGGAATCGTGTTGACCACCGATTAGTTTTTTGCTAATTACTCTTGCATACTTCGACCGACTTCTTCGAATAAGAGCTCGATGGAAAGCTTATCTGTTCTTCTTTCAGATGGCATTGAAATATTTTACGAAAACTCATAAGAAATCCAATTTTTTTGATCAAAACTAAAATATCCTCGAAATCATTGAAGAAGAAGTACCTTATCAGTCGAAAATATGCCTTATCTAATAAGAGACATTTAAATTTTTTTAATTGCATAAATGGGCGACATTTTATTCAGAATTAATAGTTTTTTATATGGACAAAAAACTCGTTTTTTTTTCCATTAAATACTAGAATTATAGAAAAGTACTTTGCGAAAAGAATCGGCAGTAGGATGGAATCGTGTTGACAACCGATTAATTTTTTGTTAATAACTCTTGCATCCTTCGACCGACTTCTTCGACTGAGAGCTCGATGGAAAGCTTATCTGTTCTTCTTTCAGATGGCATTGACATATTTTACGAAAACTCATAAGAAATCCAATTTTTTTGATCAAAACTAAAATATCCTCGAAATCATTGAAGAAGAAGTACCTTATCAGACGAAAATATGCCTTATCTAATAAGAGATATTTCAATTTATTTAATTGCATAAATGGGCGAAATTTTTTCAGAATTAATAGTTTTTTACATGGACAAAAAATTCGTTTAATTTTTTCACATTAAATACTAGAATTATAGAAAAGTACTTTGCGAAAAGAATCGGCAGTAGGACGGAATCGTGTTGACAACCCATTAGTTTTTTGCTAATATCTCTTGCATTCTTCGACCGACTTCTTCGGCTAAGAGCTCGATGTAAAACTTATCTGTTCTTCTTTCAGATGGCATTAATATATTTTACGAAAAGTCAAAAAAAATTAAATTTTCTTGATCAAAACTAAAATATCCTCGAAATCATTGATGAAGAAGTACCTTATCAGATAAAAATATGCCTTATATAATAAGAGAAATTTACTTTGCGAAAAGAATCGGCAGTAGGACGGAATTCAGTTGACTGCCGATTAGTTTTTTGCTAATAACTCTTGCATCCTTCAACCGACTTCTTCGACTAAGAGCTCGATGGAAAGCTTATCTGTTCTTCTTTCAGACGGCATTGACATATTTTACGAAAACTCATAAGAAATACAATTTTTTTGATCAAAACTAAAATATCCTCGAAATCATTGAAGAAGGAGTACCTTATCAGTCGAAAATATGCCTTATCTAATAAGAGACATTTAAATTTAATTGCATAAATGGGCGGCATTTTATTCAGAATTAATAGTTTTGTACATGGACAAAAAATTCGTTTAATTTTTTCCCATTAAATACTAGAGTTATAGAAAAGTACTTTGCGAAAAGAATCGGCAGTAGGATAGAATCGTGTTGAAAACCGATTAATTTTTTGTTAATAACTCTTGCATCCTTCGACCGACTTCTTCGACTAAGAGCTCGATGGAAAGCTTATCTGTTCTTCTTTCAGACGGCATTGACATATTTTACGAAAACTCATAAGAAATACAATTTTTTTGATCAAAACTAAAATATCCTCGAAATCATTGAAGAAGGAGTACCTTATCAGTCGAAAATATGCCTTATCTAATAAGAGACATTTAAATTTTTTTAATTGCATAAATGGGCGACATTTTATTCAGAATTAATAGTTTTTTATATGGACAAAAAATTCGATCTATTTTTGCCCATTAAATACTAGAATTATAGAAAAGTACTTTGCGCAAAGAATCGGCTGTTGGACGGAATCGTGTTGACCACCGATTAGTTTTTTGCTAATAACTCTTGCATACTTCGAACGACTTCTTCGACTAAGCGCTCGATGCAAAGCTTATCTGTTCCTCTTTCAGATGGCATTAACATATTTTACGAAAAGTCGAAAAAATAAAATTTTCTTGATCAAAACTAAAATATCCTCGAAATCATTGATGAAGAAGTACCTTATCAGACAAAGATATGCCTTATCTAATAAGAGACATTTACTTTGCGAAAAGAATCGGCAGTAGGACGGAATTCAGATGACTACCGATGAGTTTTTTGCTAATAACTCTTGAATCCTTCAACCGACTTCTTCGACTAAGAGCTCGATGGAAAGCTTATCTGTTCCTCGTTCAGATGGCATTGACATATTTTACGAAAAGTCATAAGAAATAACATTTTTTTGATCAAAACTAAAATATCCTCGAAATCATTTATGAAGAAGTACCTTATCAGACGAAAATATGCCTTACCTAATAAGAGACATTTAAATTTAATTGCATAAATGGGCGGCATTTTATTCAGAATTAATAGTTTTTGACATGGACAAAAAATTCGTTTAATGTTTTCCCATTAAAAACTAGAATTATAGAAAAGTAGTTTGCGAAAAGAATCGGCAGTAGGACGGAATCGTGTTGACCACCGATTAGTTTTTTGTTAATAACTCTTGCATCCTTCGACCGACTTCTTCGACTAAGAGCTCGATGGAAAGCTTATCAGTTCTTCATTCAGATGGCATTGACATATTTTACGAAAACTCATAAGAAATACAATTTTTTTGATCAAAACTAAAATATCCTCGAAATCATTGAAGAAGGAGTACCTTATCAGTCGAAAATATGCCTTATGTAATAAGAGACATTTAAATTTATTTAATTGCATAAATGGGCGAAATTTTTTCAGAATTAATAGTTTTTGACATGGACAAAAAATTCGTTTAATGTTTTCCCATTAAAAACTAGAATTATATAAAAGTAGTTTGCGAAAAGAATCGGCAGTAGGACGGAATCGTGTTGACCACCGATTAGTTTTTTGTTAATAACTCTTGCATCCTTCGACCGACTTCTTCGACTAAGAGCTCGATGGAAAGCTTATCAGTTCTTCATTCAGATGGCATTGACATATTTTACGAAAACTCATAAGAAATACAATTTTTTTGATCAAAACTAAAATATCCTCGAAATCATTGAAGAAGAATTACCTTATCAGACGAAAATATGCCTGATCTAATAAGATACATTTAAATTTATTTAATTGCATAAATGGGCTAAAATTTTTTCAGAATTAATAGTTTTTTACATGGACAAAAAATTCGTTTAATGTTTTCCCATTAAAAACTAGAATTATAGAAAAGTAGTTTGCGAAAAGAATCGGCAGTAGGACGGAATCGTGTTGACCACCGATTAGTTTTTTGTTAATAACTCTTGCATCCTTCGACCGACTTCTTCGACTAAGAGCTCGATGGAAAGCTTATCAGTTCTTCATTCAGATGGCATTGACATATTTTACGAAAACTCATAAGAAATACAATTTTTTTGATCAAAACTAAAATATCCTCGAAATCATTGAAGAAGGAGTACTTTATCAGTCGAAAATATGCCTTATCTAATAAGAGACATTTAAATTTATTTAATTGCATAAATGGGCGAAATTTTTTCAGAATTAATAGTTTTTTACATGGACAAAAAATTCGTTTAATGTTTTCCCATTAAAAACTACAATTATAGAAAAGTACGTTGCGAAAAGAATCGGCAGTAGGACGGAATCGTGTTGACAACCGATTAGTTTTTTGTTAATAACTCTTGCATCCTTCGACCGACTTGTTCGACTAAGAGCTCGATGGAAAGCTTATCTGTTTTTCTTTCAGATGGCATTGACATATTTTACGAAAACTCATAAGAAATAAAATTTTTTTGATTAAAACTAAAATATCCTCGAATTCATTGAAGAAGAAGTTTATTATCAGACGAAAATATGCCTTGTCTAATAAGAGACATTTAAATTTTTTTAATTGCATAAATGGGCGGCATTTTTTTCAGAATTAAAAGTTTTTTATATGGACAAAACATTCGTTTAATTTTTTCCCATTAAATACTAGAGTTATAGAAAAGTATTTTGCGAAAAGAATCGGCAGTAGGATGGAATCGTATTAACAACCGATTAATTTTTTGTTAATAACTCTTGCATCCTTCGACCGACTTCTTCGACTAAGAGCTCGATGGAAAGCTTATCTGTTCCTCTTTCAGATGGCATTAACATATTTTACGAAAAGTCATTAGAAATAAAATTTTTTTGATCAAAACTAAAATATCCTCGAAATCATTGAAGAAGAAGTACCTTATCAGTCAAAAATATGCCTTATCTAATAAGAGAAATTTAAATTTTTTTAATTGCATAAATGGGCGACATTTTATTCAGAATTAATAGTTTTTTATATGGATAAAAAATTCGTTCTATTTTTTCCCATTAAATACTAGAATTATAGAAAAGTACTTTGCGAAAAGAATCGGCTGTAGGACGGAATCATGTTGACTACCGATTAGTTTTTTGCTAATAAATCTTGCATCCTTCGACCGACTTCTTCGTTTAAGAGCGCGATGGAAAGCTAATCTGTTGCTCTTTCAGATGGCATTTACATATTTTACGAAAAGTCATAAGAAATAAATTTTTTTTTGATCAGAACTTAAATATCTTCGAAATCATTGAAGAAGAAGTACCTTATCAGACGAAAATATGCCTTATCTAATAAGAGACGTTTGAATTTTTTTAATTGCATAAATGGGCGGCATTTTTTTTCAGAATTAATAGTTTTGTACATGGACAAAAAATTCGTTCTATTTTTTCCCATTAAATACTAGAACTATAGAAAAGTACTTTGCGAAAAGAATCGGCAGTAGGATGGAATCGTGTTGACAACCGATTAATTTTTTGTTAATAACTGTTGCATCCTTCGGCCGACTTCTTCGACTAAGAGCTCGATGGAAAGCTTATCTGTTCCTCTTTCAGATGGCATTAACATATTTTACGAAAAGTCGTAAGAAATACAATTTTCTTGATCAAAACAAAAATATCCTCTAAATCATTGATGAAGAAGTACCTTATCAGACGAAAATATGCCTTATCTAATATGAGACATTTACTTTGCGAAAAGAATCGGCAGTAGGACGGAATTCAGTTGACTACCGATTAGTTTCTTGCTAATATCTCTTGCATTTTTCAACCGACTTCTTCGACTAAGAGCTCGATGGAAAGCTTATCTGTTCTTCGTTTAGATGGCATTAACATATCTTATGAAAAGTCATAAGAAATAACATTTTTTTGATCAAAACTATAATATCCTCAAAATCATTGATGAAGAAGTACCTTATCAGACGAAAATATGCCTTACCTAATAAGAGACATTTAAATTTAATTGCATAAATGGGCGGCATTTTTTCAGAATTAATAGTTTTTGACATGGACAACAATTCGTTTAATTTTTTTCCATTAAATACTAGAGTTATAGAAAAGTACTTTGCGAAAAGAATCGGCAGTAGGATGGAATCGTGTTGACAACCGATTAGTTTTTTGTTAATAACTCTTGCATCCTTCGACCGACTTCTTCGACTAAGAGCTCGATGGAAAGCTTATCTGTTCTTCTTTCAGATGGCATTGACATATTTTACGAAAACTCATAAGAAATAAAATTTTTTTGATTAAAACTAAAATATCCTCGAATTCATTAAAGAAGAAGTACCTTATCAGACGAAAATATGCCTTGTCTGATAAGAGACATTTAAATTTTTTTAATTGCATAAATGGGCGGCATTTTTTTCAGAATTAAAAGTTTTTTATATGGACAAAAAATTCGTTTAATTTTCTCCCATTAAATACTAGAATTATAGAAAAGTACTTTGCGAAAAGAATCGGCAGTAGGACGGAAACGTGTTGACCACCGATAAGTTTTTTGCTAATAACTCTTGCATCCTTCGACCGACTTCTTCGACTAAGAGCTCGATGGAAAGCTTATCTGTTCTTCTTTCAGATGGCATTAATATATTTTACGAAAATTCATAAGAAATAAAATTTTTTTGATCAAAACAAAAATATCCTCGAAATCATTGATGAAGAAGTACCTTATCAGACAAAAATATGCCTTATCTAATAAGAGACATATAAATTTATTTAATTGCATAAATGGGCGAAATTTTTTCAGAATTAATAGTTTTATACATGGACAAAAAATTCGTTTAATTTTTTCCCATTAAATACTAGAATTATAGAAAAGTACTTTGCGAAAAGAATCGGCTGTAGGACGGAATCGTGTTGACAACCGATTAATTTTTTGTTAATAACTCTTGCATCCTTCGACCGACTTCTTCGACTAAGAGCTCGATGGAAAGCTTATCTGTTCCTCTTTCAGATGGCATTTACATATTTTACGAAAAGTCATAAGAAATAAAAATTTTTTTGATCAAAACTAAAATATCCTCGAAATCATTGAAGAAGAAGTACCTTATCAGACGAAAATATGCCTTAATAAGAGACGTTTGAATTTTTTTAATTGCATAAATGGGCGACATTTTATTCAGAATTAATAGTTTTTTATATGGACAAAAAATTCGTTCTATTTTTTCCCATTAAATACTAGAATTATAGAAAAGTACTTTGCGAAAGAAATCCGCAGTAGGACGGAATCGTCTTGACAACCGATTAGTTTTTTGTTAATAACTCTTGCATCCTTCGACCGACTTCTTCGACTAAGAGCTCGATGGAAAGCTTATCTGTTCTTCTTTCAGATGGCATTGACATATTTTACGAAAACTCATAAGAAATAAAATTTTTTTGATCAAAACTAAAATATCATCGCAATCATTGAAGAAGAAGTACCTTATCAGACGAAAATATGCCTTATCTAACAAGAGACATTTAAATTTATTTAATTGCATAAATGGGCGAAATTTTTTCAGAATTAATAGTTTTATACATGGACAAAAAATTCGTTTAATTTTTTCCCATTAAATACTAGAATTATAGAAAAGTACTTTGCGAAAAGAATCGGCAGTAGCACGGAATCGTATTGACCACCAATTAGTTTTTTGCTACTAACTCTTGCATCCTTCAACCGACTTCTTCGACTAAGAGCTCGATGGAAAGCTTATCTGTTCCTCTTTCAGATGGTATTAACATATTTTATTAAAAGTCGTAAAAAATAAAATTTTTTTGATCAAAACTAAAATATCATCGCAATCATTGAAGAAGAAGTACCTTATCAGACGAAAATATGCCTTATCTAACAAGAGACATTTAAATTTATTTAATTGCATAAATGGGCGAAATTTTTTCAGAATTAATAGTTTTATACATGGACAAAAAATTCGTTTAATTTTTTCCCATTAAATACTAGAATTATAGAAAAGTACTTTGCGAAAAGAATCGGCAGTAGCACGGAATCGTATTGACCACCAATTAGTTTTTTGCTAATAACTCTTGCATCCTTCGACCGACTTCTTCGACTAAGAGCTCGATGGAAAGCTTATCTGTTCTTCTTTCAGATGGCATTGACATATTTTACGAAAACTCATAAGAAATAAAATATTTTTGATCAAAACTAAAATATCTTCGAAATCATTGAAAAAGAAGTACCTTATCAGACGAAAATATGCCTTATCTAAAAAGACACATTTAAATTTTCTTAATTGCATAAACGGGTAACATTTTATTCAGAATTAATAGTTTTGTACATGGACAAAAAATTCGTTCTATTTTTTCACATTAAATACTGGAACTATAGAAAAGTACTTTGCGAAAAGAATCGGCAGTAGGATGGAATCGTGTTGACAACCGATTAATTTTTTGTTAATAACTGTTGCATCCTTCGGCCGACTTCTTCGACTAAGAGCTCGATGGAAAGCTTATCTGTTCCTCTTTCAGATGGCATTAACATATTTTACGAAAAGTCGTAAGAAATACAATTTTCTTGATCAAAACTAAAATATCCTCGAAATCATTGATGAAGAAGTACCTTATCAGACGAAAATATGCCTTACCTAATAAGACACATTTAAATTTAATTGCATAAATGGGCGGCACTTTTTTCAGAATTAATAGTTTTTGACATGGACAAAAAATTCGTTTAATTTTTTCCCATTAAATACTAGAGTTATAGAAAAGTACTTTGCGAAAAGAATCGGCTGTAGGAGGGAATCGTGTTGACTACCGATTAGTTTTTTGCTAATAACTCTTGCATCCTTCGACCGACTTCTTCGACTAAGAGCTCGATGGAAAGCTTATCTGTTCCTCTTTCAGATGGCATTAACATATTTTACGAAAAGTCGTAAGAAATACAATTTTCTTGATCAAAACTAAAATATCCTCGAAATCATTGATGAAGAAGTACCTTATCAGACGAAAGTATGCCTTATCTAATAAGAGACATTTACATTTTTTTAATTGCATAAATGGGCGACATTTTATTCAGAATTAATAGTTTTTTACATGGACAAAAAATTCGTTTAATTTTTTCCCATTAAATACTAGAACTATAGAAAAGTACTTTGCGAAAAGAATCGGCAGTAGGATGGAATCGTGTTGACAACCGATTAATTTTTTGTTAATAACTGTTGCATCCTTCGGCCGACTTCTTCGACTAAGAGCTCGATGGAAAGCTTATCTGTTCCTCTTTCAGATGGCATTAACATATTTTACGAAAAGTCGTAAGAAATAAAATGTTTTTGATCAAAACTAAAATATCTTCGAAATCATTGAAAAAGAAGTACCTTATCAGACGAAAATATGCCTTATCTAAAAAGACACATTTAAATTTTCTTAATTGCATAAACGGGTAACATTTTATTCAGAATTAATAGTTTTGTACATGGACAAAATATTCGTTCTATTTTTTCATATTAAATACTGGAACTATAGAAAAGTACTTTGCGAAAAGAATCGGCAGTAGGATGGAATCGTGTTGACAACCGATTAATTTTTTGTTAATAACTGTTGCATCCTTCGGCCGACTTCTTCGACTAAGAGCTCGATGGAAAGCTTATCTGTTCCTCTTTCAGATGGCATTAACATATTTTACGAAAAGTCGTAAGAAATACAATTTTCTTGATCAAAACTAAAATATCCTCGAAATCATTGATGAAGAAGTACCTTATCAGACGAAAATATGCCTTACCTAATAAGACACATTTAAATTTAATTGCATAAATGGGCGGCACTTTTTTCAGAATTAATAGTTTTTGACATGGACAAAAAATTCGTTTAATTTTTTCCCATTAAATACTAGAGTTATAGAAAAGTACTTTGCGAAAAGAATCGGCAGTAGGATGGAATCGTGTTGACAACCGATTAATTTTTTGTTAATAACTGTTGCATCCTTCGGCCGACTTCTTCGACTAAGAGCTCGATGGAAAGCTTATCTGTTCCTCTTTCAGATGGCATTAACATATTTTACGAAAAGTCGTAAGAAATACAATTTTCTTGATCAAAACTAAAATATCATCGCAATCATTGAAGAAGAAGTACCTTATCAGACGAAAATATGCCTTATCTAATAAGAGACATTTACTTTGCGAAAAGAATCGGTAGTAGGACGGAACTCAGTTGACTACCGATTAGTTTTTTGCTAATATCTCTTGCATCCTTCAACCGACTTCTTCGACTAAGAGCTCGATGGAAAGCTTATCTGTTCTTCGTTCAGATGGCATTAACATATTTTATGAAAAGTCATAAGAAATAACATTTTTTTGATCAAAACTGAAATATCCTCGAAATCATTGATGAAGAAGTACCTTATCAGACGAAAATATGCCTTACCTAATAAGACACATTTAAATTTAATTGCATAAATGGGCGGCACTTTTTTCAGAATTAATAGTTTTTGACATGGACAAAAAATTCGTTTAATTTTTTCCCATTAAATACTAGAGTTATAGAAAAGTACTTTGCGAAAAGAATCGGCAGTAGGATAGAATCGTGTTGACAACCGATTAGTTTTTTGTTAATAACTCTTGCATCCTTCGACCGACTTCTTCGACTAAGAGCTCGATGGAAAGCTTATCTGATCTTCTTTCAGATGGCATTGACATATTTTACGAATACTCATAAGAAATAAAATTTTTTTGATTAAAACTAAAATATCCTCGAATTCATTGAAGAAGAAGTACCTTATCAGACGAAAATATGCCTTGTCTAATAAGAGACATTTAAATTTTTTTAATTGCATAAATGGGCGGCATTTTTTTCAGAATTAAAAGTTTTTTATATGGACAAAAAATTCGTTTAATTTTCTCCCATTAAATACTAGAACTATAGAAAAGTACTTTGCGAAAAGAATCGGCAGTAGGATGGAATCGTGTTGACAACCGATTAATTTTTTGTTAATAACTGTTGCATCCTTCGACCGACTTCTTCGACTAAGAGCTCGATGGAAAGCTTATCTGTTCCTCTTTCAGATGGCATTAACATATTTTACGAAAAGTCGTAAGAAATAAAATTTTTTGATCAAAACTAAACTATCCTCGAAATCATTGAAGAAGAAGTACCTTATCAGTCGAAAATATGCCTTATCTAATAACAGACATATAAATTTTTTTAATTGCATAAATGGGCGACATTTTATTCAGAATTAATAGTTTTTTATATGGAAAAAAAATTCATTCTATTTTTTCCCATTAAATACTAGAATTACAGAAAAGTACTTTGCGAAAAGAATCGGCTGTGGGACAGTATCGTTTTGACCACCGATTAGTTTTTTGCTAATAACTCTTGCATACTTCGACCGACTTCTTCGACTAAGAGCTCGATGGAAAGCTTATCTGTTCTTCTTTCAGATGGCATTAACATATTTTACGAAATTTCATAAGAAATAAAATTTTGTTGATCAAAACTAAAATATCCTCGAAATCATTGAAGAAGAAGTACCTTATCAGTCGAAAATATGCCTTATCTAATAACAGACATATAAATTTTTTTAATTGCATAAATGGGCGACATTTTATTCAGAATTAATAGTTTTTTATATGGAAAAAAAATTCATTCTATTTTTTCCCATTAAATACTAGAATTACAGAAAAGTACTTTGCGAAAAGAATCGGCTGTGGGACGGTATCGTTTTGACCACCGATTAGTTTTTTGCTAATAACTCTTGCATACTTCGACCGACTTCTTCGACTAAGAGCTCGATGGAAAGCTTATCTGTTCTTCTTTCAGATGGCATTTACATATTTTACGAAAAGTCATAAGAAATAAAATTTTTTTTGATCAAAACTAAAATATCTTCGAAATCATTGAAGAAGAATTACCTTATCAGACGAAAATATGCCTTATCGAAAAAGAGAAATTTAAATTTTTTAATTGCATAAATGGGCGACATTTTATTCAGAATTAATAGTTTTTTACATGGACAAAAAATTCGTTTAATTTTTTTTTTTCATTAAATACTAGAACTATAGAAAAGTACTTTGTGAATAGAATCGGCAGTAGGATGGAATCGTGTTGACAACCGATTAGTTTTTTGTTAATAACTGTTGCATCCTTCGACCGACTTCTTCGACTAAGAGCTCGATGGAAAGCTTATCTGTTCCTCTTTCCGATGGCATTAACATATTTTACGAACAGTCATAAGAAATAAAATTTTTTGGATCAAAACTAAAATATCCTCGAAATCATTGAAGAAGAAGTACCTTATCAGTCGAAAATATGCCTTATCTAATAACAGACATTTACATTTTTTTAATTGCATAAATGGGCGACATTTTATTCAGAATTAATAGTTATTTATATGGACAAAAAATTCATTCTATTTTTTCCCATTAAATACTAGAATTATAGAAAAGTACTTTGCGAAAAGAATCGGCTGTAGGACGTAATCGTGTTGACCACCGATTAGTTTTTTGCAACTCTTGCATACTTCGACCGACTTCTTCGACTACGAGCTCGATGGAAAGCTTATCTGTTTTTCTTTCAGATGGCATTAACATATTTTACGAAATTTCATAAGAAATAAAATTTTTTTGATCAAAAATAAAATATCTTCGAAATCATTGAAGAAGAATTACCTTATCAGACGAAAATATGCCTTATCTAATAAAAGACATTTCAATTTATTTCTTTGCATAAATGGGCGAAATTTTTTCAGAATTAATAGTTTTTTACATGGACAAAAAATTCGTTATTTATATGGAATTATAAAAACGAAAAAATTCGTTAAATACTAGAATTATAAAACTTTGCGAAAATAATCGGCAGAAGGATGGAATCGTGTTGACAACCGATAAGTTTTTTGCTAATAACTCTTGCATTCTTCGACCGACTTCTTCGACTAAGAGCTCGATGCAAAGCTTATTGTTCCTCTTTCAGATGGCATAAACATATTTTACGAAAAGTCGAAAAAAATAAAATTTTCTTGATCAAAACTAAAAAATCCTCGAAATCATTGATGAAGAAGTACCTTATCAGACGAAAATATGCCTTATCTAAATAGAGACATTTAAATTTTTTTAGTTGCATAAATGGGCGGCATTTTTTTCAGAATTAATAGTGTTTTACATGGACAAAAAATTCGTTCTATTTTTTCCCATTAAATACTAGAATTATAAAAAAGTACTTTGCGAAAAGAATCGGCAGTAGGACAGAATCGTGTTGACTACCGATTAGTTTTTTGCTAATAACTCTTGCATCCTTCGACCGACTTCTTCGTTTAAGAGCGCGATGGAAAGCTAATCTGTTGCTCTTTCAGATGGCATTTACATATTTTACGAAAAGTCATAAAAAATAAAATTTTTTTTGATCAAAAGTAAAATATCCTCGAAATCATTGAAGAAGAAGTACCTTATCAGACGAAAATATGCCTAATCTAATAAGAGACGTTTGAATTTTCTTAATTGCATTAATGGGCGGCATTTTTTTCAGAATTAATAGTTTTTTACATGGACAAAAAATTCGTTTAATTTTGTCCCATTAAATACTAGAACTATAGAAAAGTACTTTGCGAAAAGAATCGGCTGCAGGACGGAATCGTGGTGACCACCGATTAGTTTTTTGCTAATAACTCTTGCATCCTTCGACCGACTTCTTCGTTTAAGAGCGCGATGGAAAGCTAATCTGTTGCTCTTTCAGATGGCATTTACATATTTTACGAAAAGTCATAAAAAATAAAATTTTTTTTGATCAAAAGTAAAATATCCTCGAAATCATTGAAGAAGAAGTACCTTATCAGACGAAAATATGCCTTATCTAATAAGAGACGTTTGAATTTTTTTAATTGCATAAATGGGCGGCATTTTTTTCAGAATTAATAGTTTTTTACATGGACAAAAAATTCGTTCTATTTTTTCCCATTAAATACTAGTATTATAGAAAAGTACTTTGCGAAAAGAATCGGCTGCAGGACGGAATCGTGGTGACCACCGATTAGTTTTTTGCTAATAACTCTTGCATCCTTCTACCGACTTCTTTGACTAAGAGCTCGATGGAAAGCTTATCTGTTCCTCTTTCAGATGGCATTTGCATATTTTACGAAAAGTCATAAGAAATACAATTTTTTTTTATCAAAACTAAAATATCCTCGAAATCATTGAAGAAGAAGTACCTTATCAGACGAAAATATGCCTTATCTAATAAGAGACGTTTGAATTTTTTTAATTGCATAAATGGGCGGCATTTTTTTCAGAATTATTAGTTTTTTAGATGGACAAAAAATTCGTTCTATTTTTTCCCCTTAAATACTAGAATTATAGAAAAGTACTTTGCGAAAAGAATCGGCTGCAGGACGGAATCGTGGTGACCACCGATTAGTTTTTTGCTAATAACTCTTGCATACTTCGACCGACTTCTTCGACTAAGAGCTCGATGAAAAGCTTATCTGTTCTTCTTTCAGATGGCATTAACATATTTTACGAAAATTCATTTTTTTTTTTTTATTAAAACTTTGCTTTATTTATTGGATCTTTTCTTTAGGAGAGTAACAATAAGTTTGCAGATCTTATGCCTATATGTTAACTAGCAGTTCTTTTGGACTGCAGATAGGTTGCGGGGCCCTAGGGTCTATCGCTGGGTTGGAAGGTCATTTCGACGAAGACGGGATTGGCTGCACAACCTTGTTAATCTTCTGGCGAGATGGTTAGGGTGCGTAGAAAGCATGCAGTAGTATTGTTCCTTGAGTTCTGCTATTACATCTCTGACTGGTTGAATATTTAAATCTTTTTGTATGTTTTCGTTTCGAACATACGACGGTGCCCCGGTGATGGTTCTCAATATCTTTGACTGGGTTCTCTAGATGATTTCAATGTTGCTACTGCTGGCGTTTCCCCATAGCTGGGAGCCGTAGGTCCAGATAGGTTTGAGAACAGAATTGTAGAGCAGGACTTTGTAGTCAAGACAAAGGGAAGAGCGAGCGTTGATAAGCCAGTGGAGGCTATTTGCTTTTAGTTTTAAATGCGTTCTCTTGGCCTCGATGTGCCTGCGCCATGTGAGTCTTCTATCGAGGTGTACTCCGAGGTATGTCACGTCGTTTGTTTGCGGAAGCGTAGTGTTGTTTAACATCAGCGGTGGGCAATCTTGCCTGTTTAGAGTGAACGTAACATGATTGCATTTTTGTTCGTTGACTTTTATTCGCCAGTCAGCTAGCCATTTTTCTATGTCGACCAGGTGAAGAGCTAACTGCGCTGTTGCTTGCATAGGGCATCTGGAACGGCTGAGAATAGCTGTATCGTCAGCAAAGGTGGATGTTGTTAGTCGTCTGCTTGTTGGGATGTCTGATGTGTAGAGGACATATAACGTAGGACCGAGTACGCTACCGAGAGGAACTCCAGCTCTAATGGTGTGGTCGTCGGACATATCACTTTTACATCTCACTGTAAACTTCCTGTCGTAGATGTATGACTTTAGTAGCTTGTGCGTGTTGTTTGGAAGCATTGTTTTAATTTTATGCATTAAACCGTCTAACCAAACTTTGTCGAATGCTTGTGAGACATCCAAAAATATTGCTGTGCAGTATTCTCGATTTTCAAACGCGCTTCGTATTTCTGATGTTATGCGATTAACCTGCTCAATAGTTCCGTGCTTTTCACGAAAGCCGAACTGGTGTGAAGGGATTTTGTTGTGTGTTCTCAGGAATGAGTTGATCCGAGTTAGCACGCATTTTTCGAAAAGTTTTGATAGACACGATAATAAACTTATAGGTCTGTACGACGAGGGAATCGTGTGATCTTTTCCTGGCTTTGGTATCATTATGATGATAGACTTTTTCCAGCTCAATAATCATTTTTGGGGTTATTAAATCGCAGCCCGGTGATTTTTTTGGGTTCAGTTCCTTTTTAATAATCTTAGCGATTTCGTTTGGTCGAAACTCGATTGGGTCACGTTGAAGCTCGGCGTCGTTTGTTAATGCTGGTAGTGTAGTCGCATTTTTGCAAGGATTTGGTTGAAACACAAATGCAATGTGGCAAATGTTCTTGCTCTATCTTCGTCGCTGCGAGCCCAGCCGCCTGCAGGGTTTCTTATAGGCATCACGGTATCTGTCGGTGAGCTTAGGGTTGGGTGAGCTCTCCACAGTGAGTTTCTTGTACTGGATGTTGATAGTTGTTCTATGTAACGGCGTTGGGTATATGCTTCTTCTTGCTTTAACGCTTTAGAGAGGTTGCGTGCGGAACTCTTAAGCCTATGTCGTGCAGATGGCGATCTGGTTGATTGCCATTCTCGACGTAAGCGTCGCTTTTCGATAACGAGCTGCTCGATTTGTAGATTCGTCTTCTTTTGGTTACGTGGAGCTTGCGCCGTTTAAGGTGTTGAGATACGAGCTGCGGTAACGAAGACTGATTCTAGATTGTTTACGAAGCTGTCGATCTCAGCTTCAACGGTTAGGGGAGGATCTAGCTCAATGTGTGAGCTAAAATATTTTTTGTATCTGACCCAGTTGGTTTTATGCGAGGTCAATCTACTTGGTTGATCTACGGTTTTTGGATGTCGAAGTAGGTTAATTAATCAAGGCGAGTGATCAGACGAGAGATCTGAAAGACTTTCGGCGCTTAGCAGGGTTCGGGGAATATTTTTTGTTATTGCAAAGTCAATTAGGTCGGGTAGTTTATTGGGGTCAGCCGGCCAGTTTGTTGGTCTGCCGGGAGAGAGATGGTCGAGCTTATTGCTGGCTTTTATAATTGCATTGTATAATTGTTTTCCTTTTGGGGTCACTAGACGAGATCCCCAGTGAGTGTGCTTGGCATTGTAATCTCCTGCTGCTATGAAGTGTTCTCCGAGTGTGTTAAAGAACTGCATGAACTCAGCTTCAGATATATTAAAGCGAGGTGGGCAGTATACGGCGGCTAGTGTTAGATGGTTACCACTATCTAATTGTATGTTTATAGATGTGGCCTGTAGATAGTTTTCAGCAAATCTTCCATGGCAGTGGTGTTTGAGACGGTTTCTAATCAGAATACCAGTCCCCCCATGTGCTTTTCCATCAGGATGGTTTGTTCCGTAAAATACGTAGCCTCGTATGTTAAAATTATATTTGTTTGTAAGGTGTGTTTCTGAGAGTAGCATTACGTCAATGTGTTTGTCAAGTAGAAATTGAGCTAGCTCAAGCTTGTGCTGTGAGACGCCATTAGCATTCCACGTAGATATGCGTAGGGAAGGCATGGTTTATTTGGACTGCTGTGAAATCAGCATTTGTATCAGTAGATTTTGGTTACGCATTAAATCCTGCATAGTTGTCCGCATAAAAGACATAAACTCCATTAGACTTTGCTGCATGGTTGATAACATTGCTTCAAAGTTGCTTTGTTGCTGCCCCGGCATTTGGTGGTGTTGAGTCGCGTTTACATTTACATGTTCTGGTTGTGGGTTCGGCGTATTTGGGGTAGGGGGAACCAGTCCTGATTTTAGAGCACTGGCAAATGTCACGTTTTTGGTTGAGATTCCGGGGCCAAGTGAAGATCTGGCTGCGGTCGAAAAGAAGACGTCTGGGTTTAATTTAGATGTTGTAAATGTAGGCTATGCGTTTTGAGAGCGTGTAGTGGTCACTCGCTGGTGGATTCGTGTTTTCAGTTCCTTGTATATTGGGCAACCTTTATAGTTAGCTGTGTGGTTACCACCACAGTTGGCGCATTTTTTTGTGCTGGCGTCGTCTTTGCTCGCTGGGCAGTGTGTAATGTCGTGAAGCTCTCCACCAGCTACACACACGGGGCGCAGAGTACAATACGACCTTGTATGGCCATATTCTTGGCAATTCGTACATTGTACGGGACCATTGCGTTTGTGCGGTTCTTCTTCGGTGATTCTGCGGTGCAGTAGAAATTGATGTTTGTATATCGGGTGCACTTCGTTTTTTTTTAGCGGCTTGCTTTCTGGATTAAGTTCTACCTTAAAGAGTGGTTGCGGCTTTCTATCCTTATTTTGGATGTTGAAAACAGTTTTGGCACTGAATCCTTTCTCTTGTAACGCGTTGATTACTTCCGCAGGAGTGACTTCAGGCTCTATGCCCTTTAGTACGACTTGCAGGCCTTTGCTGCTTTTTAGCTGGTACGTATGAAGTTCTTTTTGTTGTCGCTCAGGTACTTTGACAGTACTCTGTAGTTATCTTCGGACTTAGTTTGTACCTTTGTTTCATGTATATTTCCCTTTACAAGGGGGATTATATGAAAATTGTCCTTTCCAATAAGCTCGATAAATTTGCTGACTAAGGCGTTGCAGCTTTTTTCATGGATGTAAATTGGTGGTGGCTTTGGCATTCTTTTAACGCTTTCTGTTTCGGGGGCCAGATCAGTAGTGTTATCTGCCAGAATTTTGAACCTTTTGGTATTATCAGGCATTTCGCTTGCTGGTAGGCTGAAGCTAACACGGGTAATTTTCGGCTTCGAGTTTAGGGGGCTCAACTTTCTTTTAAATTGAATGTAGCGATCCATTCCAGTCTGTACGGCCGGCCTTTTTGTTTCTTTGTTTGCGTTTTCTTTATGTAATGTTGCGCCAGTTATATTTGCATTGGCAATTGGACGGGCAGTTGATACCGTTGCAGTTGTTGTTGTACTTACTGTTGAGGTAGTTAGTGACATTGTTGTACTAGTCGTCGTAGATGGGCCAATACATATCTGCTGATGAGCGGACACGGCGCTCAGCGGCATTTGAGACGTGGACGGTAGCGACGGAGAGCAAGGACGCGCTCTCCCGCTCGCTACGTGCAATAGTTCGTGCTCTGCATTGGTCATTGCCCCCGATCGCTCTAGAGCTGCAGTATTTTCGGTTGACGCGGCGTTATAGGTGAAATACGCGTTGTTCCGTTGCAAAAAGAGACGACGCTCGTCTTGCTTACGCTGCAGTTCACTGCGAGTTTCGATTTCTTTTGTACTCATTGTATTAATTGAGTTTTAGTTTTAATTGTCTTTAATTGTTTATTGTGGCTAATCAATTGATTAATTAGTTGATAGATTTGTGCGAATTTATCGCACTAAGCGTCTTTTCGCGATATACACTAATTATTATTAGATCTTTCACTGCACTGATGGGTTTTAAGTTAATTTTCCGGAGCACAAGAAAAACACGTCCGTACTTGACGGAATTCGCGCTTTAATTCATAAGAAATAAAATTTTTTTGATCAAAACTAAAATATCCTCGAAATCATTGAAGAAGAAGTACCTTATCAGACGAAAATATGCCTTATCTATGGCAGTGGTGTTTGAGACGGTTTCTAATCAGAATACCAGTCCCCCCATGTGCTTTTCCATCAGGATGGTTTGTTCCGTAAAATACGTAGCCTCGTATGTTAAAATTATATTTGTTTGTAAGGTGTGTTTCTGAGAGTAGCATTACGTCAATGTGTTTGTCAAGTAGAAATTGAGCTAGCTCAAGTTTGTGCTGTGAGACGCCATTAGCATTCCACGTAGATATGCGTAGGGAAGGCATGGTTTATTTGGACTGCTGTGAAATCAGCATTTGTATCAAAAGAGACGACGCTCGTCTTGCTTACGCTGCAGTTCACTGCGAGTTTCGATTTCTTTTGTACTCATTGTATTAATTGAGTTTTAGTTTTAATTGTTTTTTATTGTTTATTGTGGCTAATCAATTGATTAATTAATTTATAGATTTGTGCGAATTTATCGCACTAAGCGTCTTTTCGCGATATACACTAATTATTATTAGATCTTTCACTGCACTGATGGGTTTTAAGTTAATTTTCCGGAGCACAAGAAAAACACGTCCGTACTTGACGGAATTCGCGCTTTAATTCATAAGAAATAAAATTTTTTTGATCAAAACTAAAATATCCTCGAAATCATTGAAGAAGAAGTACCTTATCAGACGAAAATATGCCTTATCTAATAAGGGACATTTACTTTGCGAAAAGAATCGGCAGTAGGACGGAATTCAGTTGACTACCGATTAGTTTTTTGCTAATAACTCTTGCATCCTTCAACCGACTTCTTCGACTAAGAGCTCGATGGAAAGCTTATCTGTTCCTCTTTCAGATGGCATTAACATATTTTACGAAAATTAATAAGAAATAACATTTTTTGGATCAAAACTAAAATATCCTCGAAATCATTGAAGAAGATGTACCTTATCAGACGAAAATATGCCTTACCTAATAAGAGACGTGTGAATTTTTTTAATTGCATAAATGGGCGGCATTTTTTTCAGAATCAATAGTTTTTTACATGGACAAAAAATTCGTTCTATTTTTTCCCATTAAATACTAGAATTACAGAAAAGTACTTTGCGAAAAGAATCGGCAGTAGGACGGAATTGGGTTTACTACCGATTAGTTTTTTGCTAATAACTCTTGCATACTTCGACCGACTTCTTCGACTAAGAGCTCGATGGAAAGCTTATCTGCTCCTCTTTCAGATGACACTAACATATTTTACGAAAAGTCATAAGAAATAAATTTTTTTTTTATCAAAACAAAAATATAATCGAAATCATTGAAGAAGAAGTACCTTATCAGACGAAAATATGCCTTACCTAATAAGAGACATTTAAATTTAGTTGCATAAATGGGCGGCATTTTTATCAGAATTAATAGTTTTTTACATGGACAAAAAATTCATTTTATTTTTTCCCATTAAATACTAGAATTACAGAAAAGTACTTTGCGAAAAGAATCGGCTGCAGGACGGAATCGTGGTGACTACCGATTAGTTTTTTGCTAATAACTCTTGCATACTTCGACCGACTTCTTCGACTAAGAGCTCGATGGAAGGCTTATCTGTGTTTCGTTCAGTCGGCATTAACATATTTTTAAGTTTTTTATATGGACAAAAAATTCGTTTAATTTTTTCCCATTAAATACTAGAATTATAGAAAAGTACTTTGCGAAAAGAATCGGCAGTAGGACGGAATCGTGTTGACCACTGATCTCTTTTTTGCTAATAACTCTTGCATCCTTCTACCGACTTCTTTGACTAAGGGCTCGATGGAAAGCTTATCTGTTCCTCTTTCAGATGGCATTTACATATTTTACGGAAAGTCATAAGAAATAAAATTTTTTTTGATCAAAACTAAAATATCCTCGAAATCAGTGAAGAAGAAGTACCTTATCAGACGAAAATGTGCCTTATCTAATAAGAGACGTGTGAATTTTTTTAATTGCATAAATGGGCGGCATTTTTTTCAGAATCAATAGTTTTTTACATGGACAAAAAATTCGTTCTATTTTTTCCCATTAAATACTAGAATTATAGAAAAGTACTTTGCGAAAAGAAGTGGCAGTAGGACGGAATTGGGTTTACTACCGATTAGTTTTTGCTAATAACTCTTGCATACTTCGACCGACTTCTTCGACTTAGAGCTCGATGGAAAGCTTATCTGCTCCTCTTTCAGATGACATTAACATATTTTACGAAAAGTCATAAGAAATAAATTTTTTTTTATCAAAACAAGAATATAATCGAAATCATTGAAGAAGAAGTACCTTATCAGACGAAAATATGCCTTACCTAATAAGAGACATTTAAATTTAATTGCATAAATGGGCGGCATTTTTATCAGAATTAATAGTTTTTTACATGGACAAAAAATTCATTTAATTTTTTCCCATTAAATACTAGAATTATAGAAAAGTACTTTGCGAAAAGAATCGGCTGCAGGACGGAATCGTGGTGACTACCGATTAGTTTTTTGCTAATAACTCTTGCATACTTCGACCGACTTCTTCGACTAAGAGCTCGATGGAAAGCTTATCTGTCCTTCGTTCAGTCGGCATTAACATATTTTTAAGTTTTTTATATGGACAAAAAATTCGTTTAATTTCTTCCCATTAAATACTAGAATTACAGAAAAGTACTTTGCGAAAAGAATCGGCAGTAGGACGGAATTGGGCTTACTACCGATTAGGGTTTTGCTAATAACTCTTGCATACTTCGACCGACTTCTTCGACTAAGAGCTCCATGGAAAGCTTATCTGCTCCTCTTTCAGATGACACTAACATATTTTACGAAAAGTCATAAGAAATAAATTTTTTTTTATCAAAACAAAAATATAATCGAAATCATTGAAGAAGAAGTACCTTATCAGACGAAAATATGCCTTACCTAATAAGAGACATTTAAATTTAATTGCATAAACGGTCGGCATTTTTCTCAGAATTAATAGTTTTTTACATGGACAAAAAATTCGTTTAATTTTTTCCCATTAAATACTAGAATTACAGAAAAGTACTTTGCGAAAAGAATCGGCAGTAGGACGGAATTGGGTTTACTACCGATTAGTTTTTTGCTAATAACTCTTGCATACTTCGACCGACTTCTTCGACTAAGAGCTCGATGGAAAGCTTATCTGCTCCTCTTTCAGATGACACTAACATATTTTACGAAAAGTCATAAGAAATAAATTTTTTTTTATCAAAACAAAAATATAATCGAAATCATTGAAGAAGAAGTACCTTATCAGACGAAAATATGCCTTACCTAATAAGAGACATTTAAATTTAATTGCATAAATGGGCGGCATTTTTTTCAAAAGTAATAGTTTTTTACATGGACAAAAAATTCGTTTAATTTTTTCCCATTAAATACTAGAATTATAGAAAAGTACTTTGCGAAAAGAATCGGCTGTA
Organism: Phortica okadai; assembly: GCA_034638295.1. Taxonomy (NCBI): domain Eukaryota; kingdom Metazoa; phylum Arthropoda; class Insecta; order Diptera; family Drosophilidae; genus Phortica; species Phortica okadai. Next base: position 22,593,978 of record CM067851.1, on the reverse strand, counting down.
GGACGGAATCGTGTTGACCACCGATTAGTTTTTTGCTAACAACTCTTGCATACTTCGACCGACTTCTTCGACTAAGAGCTCGATGGAAAGCTTATCTGTTCCGCTTTCAGATGGCATTAACATATTTACGAAAATTCAAAAGAAATACAATTTTTTTGATCAAAACTAAAATATCCCCGAAATCATTGAAAAAGAAGTACCTTATCAGTCGAAAATATGCCTTATCTAATAAGAGACATTTAAATTTTTTTAATTGCATAAATGGGCGGCATTTTTTTCAGAATTAAAAGTTTTTTATATGGACAAAAAATTCCTTTAATTTTTTCCCATTAAATACTAGAATTTAAGAAAAGTAATTTGCGAAAAGAATCTGCAGTAGGACGGAATCGTGTTAAAGAGACATTTAAATTTTTTTAATTGCGTAAATGGGCGGCATTTAATTAATAGTTTTTTACATGGACAAAAAATCCGTTTAATTTTTTTCCCATTAAGTACTAGAATTATAGAAAAGTACTTTGCGAAAAGAATCGGCAGTAGGACGGAATCGTGTTGAAGAGACATTTAAATTTATTTAATTGTATAAATGGGCGAAATTTTTTCAGAATTAATAGTTTTTTACATGGACAAAAAATTCGTTTAATTTTTTCCCATTAAATACTAGAATTATAGAAAAGTACTTTGCGAAAGAAATCCGCAGTAGGACGGAATCGTCTTGACAACCGATTAGTTTTTTGCTTCTTCGACTAAGAGCTCGATGGAAAGCTTATCTGTTCCTCGTTCAGATGGCACTAACATATTTTATGAAAAGTCATAAGAAATAAGATTTTTTTGATCAAAACTAAAATATCTTCGAATTCATTGAAGAAGAAGTACCTTATCAGACGAAAATATGCCTTATCTAAATAGAGACATTTAAGTTTTTTTAGTTGCATAAATGGGCGGCATTTTTTTCAGAATTAATAGTTTTTTACATGGACAAAAAATTCGTTCTATTTTTTCCCATTATATACTAGAATTATAGAAAAGTACTTTGCGAAAAGAATCGGCAGTAGGACGGAATCGTGTTGACTACCGATTAGTTTTTTGCTAATAACTCTTGCATCCTTCGACCGACTTCTTCGACTAAGAGCTCGATGGAAAGCTTATCTGCTCCTCTTTCAGATGACACTAACATATTTTACGAAAAGTCGTAAGAAATACAATTTTTTTGATCAAACCTAAAATATACTCGAAATCATTAAAGAAGGAGTACCTTATCAGACGAAAATATGCCTTATCTAATAAGAGACATTTAAATTTTTTTAGTTGCATAAATGGGCGAAATTTTCTCAGAATTAATAGTTTTTTACATGGACAAAAAATTCGTTCTATTTTTTCCCATTATATACTAGAATTATAGAAAAGTACTTTGCGAAAAGAATCGGCAGTAGGACGGAATCGTGTTGACTACCGATTAGTTTTTTGCTAATAACTCTTGCATCCTTCGACCGACTTCTTCGACTAAGAGCTCGATGGAAAGCTTATCTGCTCCTCTTTCAGATGACACTAACATATTTTACGAAAAGTCGTAAGAAATACAATTTTTTTGATCAAACCTAAAATATACTCGAAATCATTAAAGAAGGAGTACCTTATCAGACGAAAATATGCCTTATCTAATAAGAGACATTTAAATTTTTTTAGTTGCATAAATGGGCGAAATTTTCTCAGAATTAATAGTTTTTTACATGGACAAAAAATTCGTTTAATTTTTTCCCATTAAACACTAGAATTATAGAAAAGTACTTTGCGAAAAAAATCGGCAGTAGGACGGAATCGTGTTGACCACCGATAAGTTTTTTGCTAATAACTCTTGCATACTTCGACCGACTTCTTCGACTAAGAGCTCGATGGAAGGCTTATCTGTGTTTCGTTCAGTCGGCATTAACATATTTTTAAGTTTTTTATATGGACAAAAAATTCGTTCTATTTTTCCCCATTAAATACTAGAATTATAGAAAAGTACTTTGCGAAAAGAAGTGGCAGTAGGACGGAATTGGGTTTACTACCGATTAGTTTTTGCTAATAACTCTTGCATACTTCGACCGACTTCTTCGACTTAGAGCTCGATGGAAAGCTTATCTGCTCCTCTTTCAGATGACATTAACATATTTTACGAAAAGTCATAAGAAATAAATTTTTTTTTATCAAAACAAAAATATAATCGAAATCATTGAAGAAGAAGTACCTTATCAGACGAAAATATGCCTTACCTAATAAGAGACATTTAAATTTAATTGCATAAATGGGCGGCATTTTTATCAGAATTGATAGTTTTTTACATGGACAAAAAATTCATTTAATTTTTTCCCATTAAATACTAGAATTATAGAAAAGTACTTTGCGAAAAGAATCGGCTGCAGGACGGAATCGTGGTGACTACCGATTAGTTCTTTGCTAATAACTCTTGCATACTTCGACCGACTTCTTCGACTAAGAGCTCGATGGAAAGCTTATCTGTCCTTCGTTCAGTCGGCATTAACATATTTTTAAGTTTTTTATATGGACAAAAAATTCGTTTAATTTCTTCCCATTAAATACTAGAATTACAGAAAAGTACTTTGCGAAAAGAATCGGCAGTAGGACGGAATTGGGCTTACTACCGATTAGGTTTTTGCTAATAACTCTTGCATACTTCGACCGATTTCTTCGACTAAGAGCTCCATGGAAAGCTTATCTGCTCCTCTTTCAGATGACACTAACATATTTTACGAAAAGTCATAAGAAATAAATTTTTTTTTATCAAAACAAAAATATAATCGAAATCATTGAAGAAGAAGTACCTTATCAGACGAAAATATGCCTTACCTAATAAGAGACATTTAAATTTAATTGCATAAACGGTCGGCATTTTTTTCAGAATTAATAGTTTTTTACATGGACAAAAAATTCGTTTAATTTTTTCCCATTAAATACTAGAATTACAGAAAAGTACTTTGCGAAAAGAATCGGCAGTAGGACGGAATTGGGTTTACTACCGATTAGTTTTTTGCTAATAACTCTTGCATACTTCGACCGACTTCTTCGACTAAGAGCTCGATGGAAAGCTTATCTGCTCCTCTTTCAGATGACACTAACATATTTTACGAAAAGTCATAAGAAATAAATTTTTTTTTATCAAAACAAAAATATAATCGAAATCATTGAAGAAGAAGTACCTTATCAGACGAAAATATGCCTTACCTAATAAGAGACATTTAAATTTAATTGCATAAATGGGCGGCATTTTTTTCAAAAGTAATAGTTTTTTACATGGACAAAAAATTCGTTTAATTCTTTCCCATTAAATACTAGAATTATAGAAAAGTACTTTGCGAAAAGAATCGGCTGTAGGACGGAATCGTGTTGACCACCGATTAGTTTTTTGCTAACAACTCTTGCATACTTCGACCGACTTCTTCGACTAAGAGCTCGATGGAAAGCTTATCTGTTCTTCTTTCAGATGGCATTAACATATTTACGAAAATTCAAAAGAAATACAATTTTTTTGATCAAAACTAAAATATCCCCGAAATCATTGAAAAAGAAGTACCTTATCAGTCGAAAATATGCCTTATCTAATAAGAGACATTTAAATTTTTTTAATTGCATAAATGGGCGGCATTTTTTTCAGAATTAAAAGTTTTTTATATGGACAAAAAATTCCTTTAATTTTTTCCCATTAAATACTAGAATTTAAGAAAAGTAATTTGCGAAAAGAATCTGCAGTAGGACGGAATCGTGTTAAAGAGACATTTAAATTTTTTTAATTGCGTAAATGGGCGGCATTTAATTAATAGTTTTTTACATGGACAAAAAATCCGTTTAATTTTTTTCCCATTAAGTACTAGAATTATAGAAAAGTACTTTGCGAAAAGAATCGGCAGTAGGACGGAATCGTGTTGAAGAGACATTTAAATTTATTTAATTGCATAAATGGGCGAAATTTTTTCAGAATTAATAGTTTTTTACATGGACAAAAAATTCGTTTAATTTTTTCCCATTAAATACTAGAATTATAGAAAAGTACTTTGCGAAAGAAATCCGCAGTAGGACGGAATCGTCTTGACAACCGATTAGTTTTTTGCTTCTTCGACTAAGAGCTCGATGGAAAGCTTATCTGTTCCTCGTTCAGATGGCACTAACATATTTTACGAAAATTCATAAGAAATAAAATTTTTTTGATCAAACCTAAAATATCCTCGAAATCATTAAAGAAGAAGTACCTTATCAGACGAAAATATGCCTTATCTAATAAGAGACATTTAAGTTTTTTTAGTTGCATAAATGGGCGGCATTTTTTTCAGAATTAATAGTTTTTTAGATGGACAAAAAATTCGTTCTATTTTTTCCCATTAAATACTAGAATTATAGAAAATTACTTTGCGAAAAAAATCGGCAGTAGGACGGAATCGTGTTGACTACCGATTAGTTTTTTGCTAATAACTCTTGCATCCTTCGACCGACTGCTTCGACTAAGAGCTCGATGGAAAGCTTATCTGCTCCTCTTTCAGATGACACTAACATATTTTACGAAAAGTCGTAAGAAATAACATTTTTTTGATCAAACCTAAAATATCCTCGAAATCATTAAAGAAGAAGTACCTTATCAGACGAAAATATGCCTTATCTAATAAGAGACGTGTGAATTTTTTTAATTGCATAAATGGGCGGCATTTTTTTCAGAATCAATAGTTTTTTACATGGACAAAAAATTTCGTTCTATTTTTTTCCATTAAATACTAGAATTATAGAAAAGTACTTTGCGAAAAGAATCGGCAGTAGGACGGAATCGTGTTGACTACCGATTAGTTTTTTGCTAATAACTCTTGCATCCTTCGACCGACTTCTTCGACTAAGAGCTCGATGGAAAGCTTATCTGCTCCTCTTTCAGATGACACTAACATATTTTACGAAAATTCATAAGAAATAAAATTTTTTTGATCAAACCTAAAATATCCTCGAAATCATTAAAGAAGAAGTACCTTATCAGACGAAAATATGCCTTATCTAATAAGAGACATTTAAGTTTTTTTAGTTGCATAAATGGGCGGCATTTTTTTCAGAATGAATAGTTTTTTAGATGGACAAAAAATTCGTTCTATTTTTTCCCATTAAATACTAGAATTATAGAAAAGTACTTTGCGAAAAGAATCGGCAGTAGGACGGAATCGTGTTGACTACCGATTAGTTTTTTGCTAATAACTCTTGCATCCTCCGACCGACTTTTTCGACTAAGAGCTCGATGGAAAGCTTATCTGCTCCTCTTTCAGATGACACTAACATATTTTACGAAAAGTCGTAAGAAATAAAATTTTTTTGATCAAAACTAAAATATCATCGAAATCATTAAAGAAGAAGTACCTTATCAGACGAAAATATGCCTTATCTAATAAGAGACGTGTGAATTTTTTTAATTGCATAAATGGGCGGCATTTTTTTCAGAATCAATAGTTTTTTACATGGACAAAAATTCGTTCTATTTTTTCCCATTAAATACTTGAATTATAGAAAAGTACTTTGCGAAAAGAATCGGCAGTAGGACGGAATCGTGTTGACTACCGATTAGTTTTTTGCTAATAACTCTTGCATCCTCCGACCGACTTTTTCGACTAAGAGCTCGATGGAAAGCTTATCTGCTCCTCTTTCAGATGACACTAACATATTTTACGAAAAGTCGTAAGAAATAACATTTTTTTGATCAAACCTAAAATATCATCGAAATCATTAAAGAAGAAGTACCTTATCAGACGAAAATATGCCTTATCTAATAACAGACGTTAGAATTTTCTTAATTGGATAAATGTGCGGCATTTTTTTTCAGAATTAATAGTCTTTTACATGGACAAAAAATTCGTTTAATTTTGTCCCATTAAATACTAGAACTATAGAAAAGTACTTCGCGAAAAGAATCGGCAGTAGGATTGAATCGTGTTGACAACCGATTAATTTTTTGTTAATAACTGTTGCATCCTTCGACCGACTTCTTCGACTAAGAGCTCGATGGAAAGCTTATCTGTTCTTCTTTCAGATGGCATTAACATATTTTACGAAAATTCATAAGAAATAAAATTTTTTTTATCAAAACTAAAATATCCTCGAAATCATTGAAGAAGAAGTACCTTATCAGACGAAAATATGCCTTATCTAATAAGAACCATTTAAATTTTTTTAATTGCACAAATGGTCGGCAGTTTATTCAGAATTAATAGTTTTTTACATGGACAAAAAAATTCATTTAATTTTTTCCCATTAAATACTAGAATTATAGAAAAGTACTTTGCGAAAACAATCGGAGGTATGACGGAATCGTGTTGACCACCGATTAGTTTTTTGCTAATAACTCTTGCATCCTTCGGCTGACTTCTTCGACTAAGAGCTCGATGGAAAGCTTATCTGTTTCTCTTTCATATGGCAGTAACATATTTTACGAAAATTTGTAAGAAATAAAATTTATTTGATCAAAACTAAAATATCCTCGAAATCATTGAAGAAGAAGTACCTTATCAGACGAAAATATGCCTTATCTAATAAGAGACATTTAAATTTTTTTAATTGCATAAATGGTCGGCAGTTTATTCAGAATTAATAGTATTTTACATGGACAAAAAAATTCATTTAATTTTTTTCCATTAAATACTAGAATTATAGAAAAGTACTTTGCGAAAACAATCGGAGGTAGGACGGAATCGTGTTGACCACCGATTAGTTTTTTGCTAATTACTCTTGCATCCTTCGACCGACTTCTTCGACTAAGAGCTCGATGGAAAGCTTATCTGTTCCTCTTTCACATGGCATTAACATATTTTACGAAAAGTCGTAAGAAATAAAATTTTTTTTATCAAAACTAAAATATCCTCGAAATCATTGAAGAAGAAGTACCTTATCAGACGAAAATATGCCTTATCTAATAAGAGACATTTAAATTTTTTTAATTGCATAAATGGTCGGCAGTTTATTCAGAATTAATAGTTTTTTACATGGACAAAAAAATTCGTTTAATTTTTTTCCATTTAATACTAGAAGTATAGAAAAATACTTTTCGAAAATAATCGGCAGTAGTTTGACTAAGAGCTCGATGGAAAGCTTATCTGTTCCTCTTCCAGATGGCACTAACATCTTTTACGAAATGTCGTAAGAAATAAAATTTTTTTGATCAAACCTAAAATATCCTCGAAATCACTAAAGAAGAAGTACCTTATCAGACGAAAATATGCCTTATCTAATAAGAGACATTTAAATTTTTTTAGTTGCATAAATGGGCGGCATTTTATTCAGAATTAGTTTTTTACATGGACAAAAAATTCGTTTAATTTTCTCCCACTAAATACTAGAATTATAGAAAAGTACTTTGCGAATAGAATCGGCAGTAGCACGGAATCGTGTTGACCACCGATTAGACTAAGAGCTCGATGAAAAGCTTATCTGTTCCTCTATCAGATGGCACTAACATATTTTACGAAAAGTCGTAAGAAATAAAATTTTTTTGATCAAAACTAAAATATCATCGAAATCATTGAAGAAGAAGTACCTTATCAGACGAAAATATGCCTTATCTAATAAGAGACATTTAAATTTTTTTAATTGCATAAATGGTCGGCAGTTTATTCAGAATTAATAATTTTTTACATGGACAAAAAATTCGTTTAATTTTTTTCCCATTAAATACTAGAATTATAGAAAAGTACTTTTCGAAAAGAATCGGCAGTAGCACGGAATCGTGTTGACCACCGATTAGTTTTTTGCTTATAACTCTTGCATCCTTCGACCGACTTATTCGACTAAGAGCTCGTCCCTCTTTCACATGGCATTAACATATTTTATGAAAAGTCGTAAGAAATAAAATTTTTTTCATGAAAACTAAAATATCCTCGAAGTCATTGAAGAACAAGTACCTTATCAGACGAAAATATGCCTTTTCTAATAACAGATATTTAAATTTTTATAATTGCATAAATGGTCGGCAGTTTATTCAGAATTAATAGTTTTTTACATGGACAAAAAATTCGTATAATTTTTTCCCATTAAATACTAGAATTATAGAAAAGTACTTTGCGAAAACAATCGGCGGTGGGACGGAATCGTGTTGAAAACCGATTAGTTTTTTGCTAATAACTCTTGCATCCTTCGACCGACTTCTTCGACTAATGGCTCGATGGAAAGCTTATCTGTTCCTCTTTCAGATGGCAGTAACATGTTTTACGAAAATTGGTAAGAAAAAAAATTTTTTTGATCAAAACTAAAATATCCTCGAAATCATTGAAGAAGAAGTACCTTATCAGACGAAAATATGCCTTATCTAATAAGAGACATTTAAATTTTTATAATTGCATAAATGGTCGGCAGTTTATTCAGAATTAATAGTTTTTTACATGGACAAAAAATTCGTATAATTTTTTCCCATTAAATACTAGAATTATAGAAAAGTACTTTGCGAAAACAATCGGCGGTAGGACGGAATCGTGTTGAAAACCGATTAGTTTGTTGCTAATAACTCTTGCATCCTTTGACCGACTTCTTTGACTAATGGCTCGATGGAAAGCTTATCTGTTCCTCTTTTAGATGGCATTAACATATTTTATGAAAAGTCGTAAGAAATAAAATTTTTTTCATGAAAACTAAAATATCCTCGAAATCATTGAAGAACAAGTACCTTATCAGACGAAAATATGCCTTATCTAATCAGAGATATTTAAATTTTTTTAATTGCATGAATGGGCGGCATTTTATTCAAAATTTATAGTTTTTTACATGGATTAAAAATTCGTTTAATTTTTTCCCACTAAATACTAGAATTATAGAAAAGTACTTTGCGAAAAGAATCGGCAGTAGGACGGAATCGTGTTGACCACCGATTAGTTTTTTGCTAATAACTCTTGCATCCTTCGACCGACTTCTTCGACTAAGAGCTCGCTGGAAAGCTTATCTGTTCTTCTTTCAGATGGCATTAACATATTTTACGAAAATTCATAAGAAATAAAATTTTTTTTATCAAAACTAAAATATCCTCGAAATCATTGAAGAAGAAGTACCTTATCAGACGAAAATATGCCTTATCTAATAAGAACCATTTAAATTTTTTTAATTGCACAAATGGTCGGCAGTTTATTCAGAATTAATAGTTTTTTACATGGACAAAAAAATTCATTTAATTTTTTCCCATTAAATACTAGAATTATAGAAAAGTACTTTGCGAAAACAATCGGAGGTATGACGGAATCGTGTTGACCACCGATTAGTTTTTTGCTAATAACTCTTGCATCCTTCGGCTGACTTCTTCGACTAAGAGCTCGATGGAAAGCTTATCTGTTTCTCTTTCATATGGCAGTAACATATTTTACGAAAATTTGTAAGAAATAAAATTTATTTGATCAAAACTAAAATATCCTCGAAATCATTGAAGAAGAAGTACCTTATCAGACGAAAATATGCCTTATCTAATAAGAGACATTTAAATTTTTTTAATTGCATAAATGGTCGGCAGTTTATTCAGAATTAATAGTATTTTACATGGACAAAAAAATTCATTTAATTTTTTTCCATTAAATACTAGAATTATAGAAAAGTACTTTGCGAAAACAATCGGAGGTAGGACGGAATCGTGTTGACCACCGATTAGTTTTTTGCTAATTACTCTTGCATCCTTCGACCGACTTCTTCGACTAAGAGCTCGATGGAAAGCTTATCTGTTCCTCTTTCACATGGCATTAACATATTTTACGAAAAGTCGTAAGAAATAAAATTTTTTTTATCAAAACTAAAATATCCTCGAAATCATTGAAGAAGAAGTACCTTATCAGACGAAAATATGCCTTATCTAATAAGAGACATTTAAATTTTTTTAATTGCATAAATGGTCGGCAGTTTATTCAGAATTAATAGTTTTTTACATGGACAAAAAAATTCGTTTAATTTTTTTCCATTTAATACTAGAAGTATAGAAAAATACTTTTCGAAAATAATCGGCAGTAGTTTGACTAAGAGCTCGATGGAAAGCTTATCTGTTCCTCTTCCAGATGGCACGAACATCTTTTACGAAATGTCGTAAGAAATAAAATTTTTTTGATCAAACCTAAAATATCCTCGAAATCACTAAAGAAGAAGTACCTTATCAGACGAAAATATGCCTTATCTAATAAGAGACATTTAAATTTTTTTAGTTGCATAAATGGGCGGCATTTTATTCAGAATTAGTTTTTTACATGGACAAAAAATTCGTTTAATTTTCTCCCACTAAATACTAGAATTATAGAAAAGTACTTTGCGAATAGAATCGGCAGTAGCACGGAATCGTGTTGACCACCGATTAGACTAAGAGCTCGATGAAAAGCTTATCTGTTTCTCTATCAGATGGCACTAACATATTTTACGAAAAGTCGTAAGAAATAAAATTTTTTTGATCAAAACTAAAATATCATCGAAATCATTGAAGAAGAAGTACCTTATCAGACGAAAATATGCCTTATCTAATAAGAGACATTTAAATTTTTTTAATTGCATAAATGGTCGGCAGTTTATTCAGAATTAATAATTTTTTACATGGACAAAAAATTCGTTTAATTTTTTTCCCATTAAATACTAGAATTATAGAAAAGTACTTTTCGAAAAGAATCGGCAGTAGCACGGAATCGTGTTGACCACCGATTAGTTTTTTGCTTATAACTCTTGCATCCTTCGACCGACTTATTCGACTAAGAGCTCGTCCCTCTTTCACATGGCATTAACATATTTTATGAAAAGTCGTAAGAAATAAAATTTTTTTCATGAAAACTAAAATATCCTCGAAGTCATTGAAGAACAAGTACCTTATCAGACGAAAATATGCCTTTTCTAATAACAGATATTTAAATTTTTATAATTGCATAAATGGTCGGCAGTTTATTCAGAATTAATAGTTTTTTACATGGACAAAAAATTCGTATAATTTTTTCCCATTAAATACTAGAATTATAGAAAAGTACTTTGCGAAAACAATCGGCGGTGGGACGGAATCGTGTTTAAAACCGATTAGTTTTTTGCTAATAACTCTTGCATCCTTTGACCGACTTCTTCGACTAATGGCTCGATGGAAAGCTTATCTGTTCCTCTTTCAGATGGCAGTAACATGTTTTACGAAAATTGGTAAGAAAAAAAATTTTTTTGATCAAAACTAAAATATCCTCGAAATCATTGAAGAAGAAGTACCTTATCAGACGAAAATATGCCTTATCTAATAAGAGACATTTAAATTTTTATAATTGCATAAATGGTCGGCAGTTTATTCAGAATTAATAGTTTTTTACATGGACAAAAAATTCGTATAATTTTTTCCCATTAAATACTAGAATTATAGAAAAGTACTTTGCGAAAACAATCGGCGGTAGGACGGAATCGTGTTGAAAACCGATTAGTTTGTTGCTAATAACTCTTGCATCCTTCGACCGACTTCTTTGACTAATGGCTCGATGGAAAGCTTATCTGTTCCTCTTTTAGATGGCATTAACATATTTTATGAAAAGTCGTAAGAAATAAAATTTTTTTCATGAAAACTAAAATATCCTCGAAATCATTGAAGAACAAGTACCTTATTAGACGAAAATATGCCTTATCTAATCAGAGATATTTAAATTTTTTTAATTGCATGAATGGGCGGCATTTTATTCAAAATTTATAGTTTTTTACATGGATTAAAAATTCGTTTAATTTTTTCCCACTAAATACTAGAATTATAGAAAAGTACTTTGCGAAAAGAATCGGCAGTAGGACGGAATCGTGTTGACCACCGATTAGTTTTTTGCTAATAACTCTTGCATCCTTCGACCGACTTCTTCGACTAAGAGCTCGCTGGAAAGCTTATCTGTTCTTCTTCCAGATGGCATTAACATATTTTATGAAAAGTTGTAAGAAATAAAATTGTTTTCATGAAAACTAAAATATCCTCGAAATCATTGAAGAACAATTACCTTATCAGACGAAAATATGCCTTTTCTAATAAGAGATATTTAAATTTTTTTAATTGCATAAATGGGCGGCATTTGATTCAAAATTTATAGTTTTATACAGGGATAAAAATTCGTTTAATATTTTTTCATTAAATACTAGAATTGTAGAAAAGTACTTTGCGAAAGGAATCGGCAATAGGACGGAATCGTGTTGACCACCGATTAGTTTTTTCTAATAACTCTTGCATCCTTCGACCGACTTCTTCGACTAAGAGCTCGATGGAAAGCTTATCTGTTCCTCTTTCAGATGGCATTAACATATTTTACGAAAAGTCGTAAAAAATAAAATTTTTTTGAGCAAACGTAAAATATCCTCAAAATCATTAAAGAAGGAGTACCTTATCAGACAAAAATATGGCTTATCTAATAAGAGACATTTAAATTTTTTTAATTGCATAAATGGTCGGCATTTTATTCAGAATTAATAGTTTTTTACATGGACAAAAAATTTGTTTAATTTTTTCCCATTAAATACTAGAATTATAGAAAAGTACTTTGCGAGACCAATCGGCATTAGGACGGAAACGTGTTGACCACCGATTAGTGTTGCATCCTTCGACCGACTTATTCGACAAAGAGCTCGATGGGAAGCTTATCTGTTCCTCTTTCAGATGGCATTAACATATTTTACGTAAAGTCGTAAGAAATAAAATTTTTTTGATCAAAAGTAAACTATCCTCGAAATCATTGAAGAAGAAGTACCTTATCAGACGAAAATATGCCTTAACTTTTTTGCCCATAACTCTTGCATCCTTCGACCGACTTCTTCGACTAAGAGCTCGATGGAAAGCTTATCTGTTCCTCTTCCAGATGGCATTAACATATTTTATGAAAAGTCGTAAGAAATCAAATTTTTTTCATGACAACTAAAATATCCTCGAAATCATTTAAGAACAAGTACCTTATCAGACGAAAATATGCCTTATCTAATAAGAGATATTTAAATTTTTTTAATTGCATAAATGGGCGTCATTTTATTCAGAATTAATAGTTTTTTACAGGGACAAAAAATTCGTTTAATTTTTTCCCACTAAATACTAGAATTATAGAAAAGTACTTTGCGAAAAAAATCGGCAGTAGGACGGAATCGTGTTGACCACCGATTAGTTTTTGCTAATAACTCTTGCATCCTTCGACCGACTTATTCGACTAAGAGCTCGATGGAAAGCTTATCTGTTCCTCTTTCAGATGGCATTAACAAATTTTACGAAAAGTCGTAAGAAATAAAATTTTTTTGATCAAACCTAAAATATCCTCGAAATCATTAAAGAAGAAGTACTTATCAGACGAAAATATGCCCTATCTAATAAGAGACATTTCTATTTTTTTAATTGCATAAATGGTCGGCATTTTATTCAGAATTAATAGTTTTTTACATGGACAAAAGATTCGTTTAATTTTTTCTCATTATATTCCAGAATTATAAAACAGTACTTTGCGAGAACAATCGGCATTAGGACGGAAACGTGTTGACCACCGATTAGTTTTGCATCCTTCGACCGACTTATTCGACTAAGAGCTCGATGGGAAGCTTATCTGTTCCTCTTTCAGATGGCATTAACATATTTTACGTAAAGTCGTAAGAAATAAAATTTTTTTGATCAAAAGTAAACTATCCTCAAAATCATATAAGAAGAAGTACCTTATCAGACGAAAATATGCCTTAACTTTTTTGCCCATAACTCTTGCATCCTTCGACCGACTTCTTCGACTAAGAGCTCGATGGAAAGCTTATCTGTTCCTCTTCCAGATGGCATTAACATATTTTATGAAAAGTCGTAAGAAATCAAATTTTTTTCATGACAACTAATATATCCTCGAAATCATTTAACAACCAGTACCTTATCAGACGAAAATATGCCTTATCTAATAAGAGATATTTAAATTTTTTTAATTGCATAAATGGGCGGCATTTTATTCAGAATTAATAGTTTTTTACAGGGACAAAAAGTTCGTTTAATTTTTTCCCACTAAATACTAGAATTATAGAAAAGTACTTTGCGAAAAAAATCGGCAGTAGGACGGAATCGTGTTGACCACCGATTAGTTTTTTGCTAATAACTCTTGCATCCTTCGACCGACTTATTCGACTAAGAGCTCGGTGGAAAGCTTATCTGTTCCTCTTTCAGATGGCATTAATATATTTTACGAAAAGTCGTAAGAAATATTAAATTTTTCATCAAATAAAAATATCCTCGAAATCATTGAAGAAGAAGTACTTATCAGACGAAAATATGCCTTATCTAATAAGAGACATTTAAATTTTTTTAATTGCATAAATGGGCGGCATTTTATTCAGAATTAATAGTTTTATACATGGATAAAAAATTCGTTAAATTTTTTTTCATTAAATACTAGAATTAGAGAAAAGTACTTTGCAAAATGAATCGTGTTGACCACCGATTAGTTTTTTGCTAATAACTCTTGCATCGTTCAACCGACTTCTTCGACTAAGAGCTCGATGGAAAGCTTATCTGTTCCTCTTTCAGATGGCACTAACATATCTTACGAAAAGTCGTAAGAAATAAAATTTTTTTGATCAAAACTAAAATATCCTCGAAATCATTGAAGAAGAAGTACCTTATCAGACGAAAATGTGCCTTATCTAATAAGAGACATTACAATTTTTTAATTGCATAAATGGGCGGCATTTTGTTCAGAATTAATAGTTTTTTACAGGGACAAAAAATTCGTTTAATTTTTTCCCACTAAATACTAGAATTATAGAAAAGTACTTTGCGAAAAGAATCGGCAGTAGGACGGAATCGTGTTGACCACCGATTAGTTTTTTGCTAATAACTCTTGCATCCTTCGACCGACTTATTCGACTAAGAGCTCGATGGAAAGCTTATCTGTTCCTCTTTCAGATGGCATTAACATATTTTACGAAAAGTCGTAAGAAATAAGATTTTTTTCATCAAAATTCAAATATCCTCGAAATCATTGAAAAAGAAGTACTTATCAGACGAAAATATGCCCTATCTAATAGGAGACATTTATATTTTTATACTTTTCACGTATGTGAAACAGTATAATAACTTTGTGCTGAAGTTTGTAACAGATCGAAATATTAATTTCCGACTATATAAAGTATATATATTCTTGATCAGGACGACAAGACGAGTTGATTTAGCCATGTCCGTCTGTCCGTCTGTCTGTATATATACAATCTCCTCCCACAGTTTTGAAGCTATCGAGCTGAAATTTTGCACAGAGACTTCTTATTCGTGCAGTCAAATCATTGGTCGGAACCGGCCATATCGGACCACTGGAACTGGTAGCCCCCATACGAAAAGAAGAAGAAAAATGAACAAAACTTGAATCGTTGTATGGAAAACTTTTTTGTTTTGTATGATAGAGTGCTGAAATTTTAAACATAGTAGTTCTACATAGTCCGACTACATGCCTGAAAGTTTCAATGAGATTGGACATCTGGAACTGGTAGCTCCCATACAAAATGAAGAAGAGGAAGAGAAGCCATATTCACGTCGTTGTATGGAAAACTTTTTTGTTTCTTAACCAATTGACTTGAAATTTTAAAGTTATGTTCTTTGGGAGGAATTAAATCTATTTTGACCAAAAGTGGGCGTAGCCAGGGGTAGCCACGCCCACTTATAGCGAAAATTGACCCGTTGTATGGAAAACTTTTTTGTTTTTTAACCAATTGACTTGAAATTTTAAAGTTATGTTCTTAGGAAGGAATGAAAACTATTTTGACCAAAAGTGGGCGTAGCCAGGGGTAGCCACGCCCACTTATAGCGAAAATTGACCCGTTGTATGGAAAACTTTTTTGTTTTTTAACCAATTGACTTGAAACTTTACAGTTATGTTCTTAGGGAGGAATGAAAACTATTTTGACCAAAAGTGGGCGTGGCCACGCCCTTTTATAGCGAAATTTGACCCGATGTATGGAGAACTTTTGTGTTTTTTAACCAATTGACTTGAAATATTACAGTTATGTTCTTAGGGAGGAATGAAAACAATTTTGACCAAAAGTGGGCGCGGCCACGCCCTTTTATAGCGAAATTTGACCCGTTGTATGGAAAACTTTTTTGTTTTTTAACCAATTGACTTGAAATTTTACAGTTATGTTCTTAGGGAGGAATGAAAACTATTTTGACCAAAAGTGGGCGTGGCCACGCCCTTTTATAGCGAAATTTGACCCGTTGTATGGAAAACTTTTGTGTTTTTTAACCAATTGACTTGAAACTTTACAGTTATGTTCTTAGGGAGGAATGAAAACAATTTTGACCAAAAGTGGGCGCGGCCACGCCCTTTTATAGCGAAATTTGACTCGTTGTATGGAAAACTTTTTTGTTTTTAACCAATTGACTTGAAACTTTACAGTTATGTTCTTAGGGAGGCATGAAAACTATTTTGACCCAAAGTGAGCGTAGCCACGCCCATTTCTAGCGAAATTTGACCCGTTGTATGGACAACTTTTTTGTTTTTCAACCAATTGACTTGAAACTTTGCAGTTATGTTCTTAGGGAGGAATGAAAACTATTTTGACCAAACGTGGGCGCGGCCACGCCCTTTTATAGCGAAATTTGACCCGTTGTATGAAAAACTTTTTTGTTTTTTTACCAATTGACTTGAAACTTTACAGTTATGTTCTTAGGGAGGAATGAAAACAATGTTAACAAAAAGTGGGCGTGGCCACGCTCTTTTTTAGTGAAAATTGACCCGTTGTATGGAAAACTTTTTTTGTTTTTTAACCAATTGACTTGAAACTTTACAGTTATGTTCTTAAAAAGGCATGAAAACTATTTTGACCCAAAGTGAGCGTAGCCACGCCCACTTATCGCAAAACTTGAACCGCTGTATGGAAAACTTTTTTGTTTTTTAACCAATTGACTTGAAACCTTACAGTTATGTTGTTAGGGAGGCATGAAAACTATTCATTTAGTTTTTTAGTGACACAACGTGAAAAGTATTATAGCTTCAGCCTTGCTGAAGATAGCGTCCTTACTGGTTTTAATTGCATTAATGGTCGGCATTTTATTCAGAATTAATAGTTTTTTACAGGGACAAAAAATTCGTTTAATTTTTTCCCACTAAATACTAGAATTATAGAAAAGTACTTTTCGAAAAGAATCGGCAGTATGACGGAATCGTGTTGACCACCGATTAGTTTTTTGCTAATAACTCTTGCATCCTTCGACCGACTTATTCGACTAAATGCTCGATGGAAAGCTTATCTGTTCAGTCGTAAGAAATAAGATTTTTTTCATCAAAATTAAAATATCCTCCAAATCATTGAAGAAGAAGTACTTATCAGACGAAAATATGCCTTATCTAATAAGAGACATCTAAATTTTTTTAATTGCATAAATGGGCGGCATTTTATTCAGAATTAATAGTTTTATACATGGATAAAAAATTCGTTTAATTTTTTTTCATTAAATACTAGAATTATAGAAAAGAACTTTGCAAAAAGAATCGGCAGTAGGACGGAATCGTGTTGAACACCGATTAGTTTTTTGCTAATAACTCTTGCATCCTTCAACAGACTTCTTCGACTATGAGCTCGATGGAAAGCTTATCTGTTCCTCTTTCAGATGGCATTAACATATTTTACGAAAAGTCGTAAAAAATAAAACTTTTTTGAGCAAACGTAAAATATCCTCGAAATCATTGAAGAAGGAGTACCTTATCAGACGAAAATATGCTTTATCTAATAAGAGACATTTAAATTTTTTTAATTGCATAAATGGCCAGCATTTTATTCAGAATTAATAGTTTTATACATAGATAAAAAATTCGTTTAATTTTTTTCCAGTAAATACTAGAATTATAGAAAAGTACTTTACGAAAAGAATCGGCAGTAGGACGGAAATGTGTTGACCACCGATTAGTTTTTTGCTAATAACTCTTGCATCCTTCGACCGACTTCTTCGACTAAGAGCTCGATGGAAAGCTTATCTGTTCCTCTTTCAGATGGCATTAACATATTTTACGAAAAGTCGTAAAAAATAAAATGTTTTTGAGCAAACGTAAAATATCCTCAAAATCATTAAAGAAGGAGTACCTTATCAGACAAAAATATGGCTTATCTAATAAGAGACATTTAAATTTTTTTAATTGCATAAATGGTCGGCAATTTATTCAGAATTAATAGTTTTTTACATGGACAAAAAATTTGTTTAATTTTTTTCCATAAAATACTAGAATTATAGAAAAGTACTTTTCGAAAAGAATTGGCAGTAGGACGGAATCGTGTTGACCACCGATTAGTTTTTTGCTAATAACTCTTGCATCCTTCGACCGACTTCTTCGACTAAGAGCTCGATGGAATGCTTATCTGTTTTTCTTTCAGATGGCATTGACATATTCTACGAAAAGTCGTAAGAAATAACATTTTTTTGATTCAACCTAAAATATCCTCGAAATCATTAAAGAAGAAGTACCTTATCAGACGAAAATATGCCTTATCTAATAAGAGATATTTAAATTTTTTTAATTGCATAAATGGGCGGCATTTTATTCAGAATTAATAGTTTTTTACAGGGACAAAAAATTCGTTTAATTTTTTCCCACTAAATACTAGAATTATAGAAAAGTACTTTGCGAAAAGAATCGGCAGTAGGACGGAATCGTGTTGACCACCGATTAGTTTTGCATCCTTCGACCGACTTATTCGACTAAGAGCTCGATGGGAACCTTATCTGTTCCTCTTTCATATGGCATTAACATATTTTACGTAAAGTCGTAAGAAATAAAATTTTTTTGATCAAAAGTAAACTATCCTCGAAATCATTGAAGAAGAAGTACCTTATCAGACGAAAATATGCCTTAACTTTTTTGCCCATAACTCTTGCATCCTTCGACCGACTTCTTCGACTAAGAGCTCGATGGAAAGCTTATCTGTTTTTCTTCCAGATGGCATTAACATATTTTAAGAAAAGTCGTAAGAAATCAATTTTTTTTCATGACAACTAAAATATCCTCGAAATCATTTAAGAACAAGTACCTTATCAGACGAAAATATGCCTTAACTTTTTTGCCCATAACTCTTGCATCCTTCGACCGACTTCTTCGACTAAGAGCTCGATGGAAAGCTTATCTGTTCCTCTTCCAGATGGCATTAACATATTTTATGAAAAGTCGTAAGAAATAAAATTTTTTTCATGACAACTAAAATATCCTCGAAATCATTTAAGAACAAGTACCTTATCAGACGAAAATATGCCTTATCTAATAAGAGATATTTAAATTTTTTTAATTGCATAAATGGACGGCATTTTATTCAGAATTAATAGTTTTTTACAGGGACAAAAAATTCGTTTAATTTTTTCCCACTAAATACTAGCATTATAGAAAAGTACTATGCGAAAAGAATCGGCAGTAGGACGGAATCGTGTTGACCGCCGATTAGTTTTTTGCTAATAACTCTTGCATCCTTCGACCGACTTATTCGACTAAGAGCTCGATGGAAAGCTTATCTGTTCCTCTTTCAGATGGCATTAATATATTTTACGAAAAGTCGTAAGAAATATAATTTTTTTCGTCAAAATTAAAATATCCTCGAAATCATTGAAGAAGAAGTACTTATCAGACGAAAATATGCCTTATCTAAAAAGAGACATTTAAATTTTTTTAATTGCATAAATGGGCGGCATTTTATTCAGAATTAATAGTTTTATACATGGATAAAAAATTCGTTTAATTTTTTTTCATTAAATACTAGAATTAGAGAAAAGTACTTTGCAAAATGAATCGTGTTGACCACCGATTAGGTTTTTGCTAATAACTCTTGCATCGTTCAACCGACTTCTTCGACTAAGAGCTCGATGGAAAGCTTATCTGTTCCTCTTTCAGATGGCATTAACATATTTTACGTAAAATCGTAAGAAATAAAATTTTTTTGATCAAAACTAAAATATCCTCGAAATCATTGAAGAAGAAGTACCTTATCAGACGAAAATGTGCCTTATCTAATAAGAGACATTAAAATTTTTTAATTGCATAAATGGGCGGCATTTTATTCAGAATTAATAGTTTTTTACAGGGACAAAAAATTCGTTTAATTTTTTCCCACTAAATACTAGAATTATGGAAAAGTACTTTGCGAAAAGAATCGGCAGTAGGACGGAATCGTGTTGACCACCGATTAGTTTTTTGCTAATAACTCTTGCATCCTTCGACCGACTTATTCGACTAAGAGCTCGATGGAAAGCTTATCTGTTCCTCTTTCAGATGGCATTAACATATTTTACGAAAAGTCGTAAGAAATAAGATTTTTTAATCAAAATTAAAATATCCTCGAAATCATTGAAGAAGAAGTACTTATCAGACGAAAATATGCCCTATCTAATAAGAGACATTTATATTTTTTTAATTGCATTAATGGTCGGCATTTTATTCAGAATTAATAGTTTTTTACAGGGACAAAAAATTCGTTTAATTTTTTCCCACTAAATACTAGAATTATAGAAAAGTACTTTTCGAAAAGAATCGGCAATAGGACGGAATCGTGTTGACCACCGATTAGTTTTTTGCTAATAACTCTTGCATCCTTCGACCGACTTATTCGACTAAATGCTCGATGGAAAGCTTATCTGTTCAGTCGTAAGAAATAAGATTTTTTTCATCAAAATTAAAATATCCTCCAAATCATTGAAGAAGAAGTACTTATCAGACGAAAATATGCCTTATCTAATAAGAGACATTTAAATTTTTTTAATTGCATAAATGGGCGGCATTTTATTCAGAATAAATAGTTTTATACATGGTACAAAAATTCGTTTAATTTTTTTTCATTAAATACTAGAATTATAGAAAAGTACTTTGCAAAAAGAATCGGCAGTAGGACGAAATCGTGTTGACCACCGTTTAGTTTTTTGCTAATAACTCTTGCATCCTTCAACAGACTTTTTCGACTATGAGCTCGATGGAAAGCTTATCTGTTCCTCTTTCAGATGGACTTAACATATTTTACGAAAAGTCGTAAAAAATAAAATTTTTTTGAGCAAACGTAAAATATCCTCGAAATCATTGAAGAAGGAGTACCTTATCAGACGAAAATATGCTTTATCTAATAAGAGACATTTAAATTTTTTTAATTGCATAAATGGCCGGCATTTTATTCAGAATTAATAGTTTTTTACATGGACAAAAAATTTGTTTAATTTTTTCCCATAAAATACTAGAATTATAGAAAAGAACTTTTCGAAAAGAATCGGCAGTAGGACGGAATCGTGTTGACCACCGATTAGTTTTTTGCTAATAACTCTTGCATCCTTCGACCGACTTCTTCGACTAAGAGCTCGATGGAAAGCTTATCTGTTTTTCTTTCAGATGGCATTGACATATTTTACGAAAAGTCGTAAGATATAACATTTTTTTGATTCAACCTAAAATATCCTCCAAATCATTGAAGAAGAAGTACCTTATCAGACGAAAATATGCCTTATCTAATAAGAGACATTTAAATTTTTTTAATTGCATAAATGGGCGGCAGTTTATTCAGAATTAATAGTTTTTTACATGGATAAAAAATTCGTTTAATTTTTTTTCATTAAATACTAGAATTAGAGAAAAGTACTTTGCAAAATGAATCGTGTTGACCACCGATTAGGTTTTTGCTAATAACTCTTGCATCGTTCAACCGACTTCTTCGACTAAGAGCTCGATGGAAAGCTTATCTGTTCCTCTTTCAGATGGCATTAATATATTTTACGAAAAGTCGTAAGAAATATAATTTTTTTCGTCAAAATTAAAATATCCTCGAAATCATTGAAGAAGAAGTACTTATCAGACGAAAATATGCCTTATCTAAAAAGAGACATTTAAATTTTTTTAATTGCATAAATGGGCGGCATTTTATTCAGAATTAATAGTTTTATACATGGATAAAAAATTCGTTTAATTTTTTTTCATTAAATACTAGAATTAGAGAAAAGTACTTTGCAAAATGAATCGTGTTGACCACCGATTAGGTTTTTGCTAATAACTCTTGCATCGTTCAACCGACTTCTTCGACTAAGAGCTCGATGGAAAGCTTATCTGTTCCTCTTTCAGATGGCATTAACATATTTTACGTAAAATCGTAAGAAATAAAATTTTTTTGATCAAAACTAAAATATCCTCGAAATCATTGAAGAAGAAGTACCTTATCAGACGAAAATGTGCCTTATCTAATAAGAGACATTAAAATTTTTTAATTGCATAAATGGGCGGCATTTTATTCAGAATTAATAGTTTTTTACAGGGACAAAAAATTCGTTTAATTTTTTCCCACTAAATACTAGAATTATGGAAAAGTACTTTGCGAAAAGAATCGGCAGTAGGACGGAATCGTGTTGACCACCGATTAGTTTTTTGCTAATAACTCTTGCATCCTTCGACCGACTTATTCGACTAAGAGCTCGATGGAAAGCTTATCTGTTCCTCTTTCAGATGGCATTAACATATTTTACGAAAAGTCGTAAGAAATAAGATTTTTTAATCAAAATTAAAATATCCTCGAAATCATTGAAGAAGAAGTACTTATCAGACGAAAATATGCCCTATCTAATAAGAGACATTTATATTTTTTTAATTGCATTAATGGTCGGCATTTTATTCAGAATTAATAGTTTTTTACAGGGACAAAAAATTCGTTTAATTTTTTCCCACTAAATACTAGAATTATAGAAAAGTACTTTTCGAAAAGAATCGGCAATAGGACGGAATCGTGTTGACCACCGATTAGTTTTTTGCTAATAACTCTTGCATCCTTCGACCGACTTATTCGACTAAATGCTCGATGGAAAGCTTATCTGTTCAGTCGTAAGAAATAAGATTTTTTTCATCAAAATTAAAATATCCTCCAAATCATTGAAGAAGAAGTACTTATCAGACGAAAATATGCCTTATCTAATAAGAGACATTTAAATTTTTTTAATTGCATAAATGGGCGGCATTTTATTCAGAATAAATAGTTTTATACATGGTACAAAAATTCGTTTAATTTTTTTTCATTAAATACTAGAATTATAGAAAAGTACTTTGCAAAAAGAATCGGCAGTAGGACGAAATCGTGTTGACCACCGTTTAGTTTTTTGCTAATAACTCTTGCATCCTTCAACAGACTTTTTCGACTATGAGCTCGATGGAAAGCTTATCTGTTCCTCTTTCAGATGGACTTAACATATTTTACGAAAAGTCGTAAAAAATAAAATTTTTTTGAGCAAACGTAAAATATCCTCGAAATCATTGAAGAAGGAGTACCTTATCAGACGAAAATATGCTTTATCTAATAAGAGACATTTAAATTTTTTTAATTGCATAAATGGCCGGCATTTTATTCAGAATTAATAGTTTTTTACATGGACAAAAAATTTGTTTAATTTTTTCCCATAAAATACTAGAATTATAGAAAAGAACTTTTCGAAAAGAATCGGCAGTAGGACGGAATCGTGTTGACCACCGATTAGTTTTTTGCTAATAACTCTTGCATCCTTCGACCGACTTCTTCGACTAAGAGCTCGATGGAAAGCTTATCTGTTTTTCTTTCAGATGGCATTGACATATTTTACGAAAAGTCGTAAGATATAACATTTTTTTGATTCAACCTAAAATATCCTCCAAATCATTGAAGAAGAAGTACCTTATCAGACGAAAATATGCCTTATCTAATAAGAGACATTTAAATTTTTTTAATTGCATAAATGGGCGGCAGTTTATTCAGAATTAATAGTTTTTTACATGGATAAAAAATTCGTTTAATTTTTTTTCATTAAATACTAGAATTATAGAAAAGTACTTTGCAAAAAGAATCGGCAGTAGGACGGAATCGTGTTGACCACCGATTAGTTTTTTGCTAATAACTCTCGCAACCTTTGACCGACTTCTTCGACTAAGAGCTCGATGGAATGCTTATCTGTTCCTCTTTCAGATGGCATTAACAAATTTTACGAAAAGTCGTAAGAAATAAAATTTTTTTGATCAAACCTAAAATATCCTCGAAATCATTAAAGAAGAAGTACTTATCAGACGAAAATATGCCCTATCTAATAAGAGACATTTCTATTTTTTTAATTGCATAAATGGTCGGCATTTTATTCAGAATTAATAGTTTTTTACATGGACAAAAGATTCGTTTAATTTTTTCTCATTATATACTAGAATTATAAAAAAGTACTTTGCGAGAACAATCGGCATTAGGACGGAAACGTGTTGACCACCGATTAGTTTTGCATCCTTCGACCGACTTATTCGACTAAGAGCTCGATGAGAAGCTTATCTATTCCTCTTTCATATGGCATTAACATATTTAACGTAAAGTCGTAAGAAATAAAATTTTTTTGATCAAAAGTAAACTATCCTCGAAATCATTGAAGAAGAAGTACCTTATCAGACGAAAATATGCCTTAACTTTTTTGCCCATTACTCTTGCATCCTTCGACCGACTTCTTCGACTGAGAGCTCGATGGAAAGCTTATCTGTTCCTCTTCCAGATGGCATTAACATATTTTATGAAAAGTCGTAAGAAATCAAATTTTTTTCATGACAACTAAAATATACTCGAAATCATTTAAGAACAAGTACCTTATCAGACGAAAATATGCCCTATCTAAAAAGAGACATTTCTATTTTTTTAATTGCATAAATGGGCGGCATTTTATTCAGAATTAATAGTTTTTTACAGGGACAAAAAATTCGTTTAATTTTTTCCCACTATATACTAGAATTATAGAAAAGTAATTTGCGAAAAGAATCGGAAGTAGGACGGAATCGTGTTGACCACCGATTAGTTTTTTGCTAATAACTCTTGCATCCTTCGACCAACTTATTCGACTAAGAGCTCGATGGAAAGCTTATCTGTTCCTCTTTTAGATGGCATTAACATATTTTACGAAAAGTCGTAAGAAATAAGATTTTTTTCATCAAAATTAAAATATCCTCGAAATCATTGAAGAAGAAGTACTTATCAGACGAAAATAGGCCTTATCTAATAAGAGACATTTACATTTTTTTAATTGCATAAATGGGCGGCATTTTATTCAGAATTAATAGTTTTATACATGGATAAAAAATGCGTTTAATTTTTTTTCATTAAATACTAGAATTAGAGAAAAGTACTTTGCAAAAAGAATCGTGTTGACCACCGATTAGTTTTTTGCTAATAACTCTTGCAGCGTTCAACCGACTTCTTCGACTAAGAGCTCGATGGAAAGCTTATCTGTTCCTCTTTTAGATGGCATTAACATATTTTACGAAAAGTCGTAAGAAATAAAATTTTTTTGATCAAACCTAAAATATCCTCGAAATCATTAAAGAAGAAGTACTTATCAGACGAAAATATGCCCTATCTAATAAGAGACATTTCTATTTTTTTAATTGCATAAATGGTCGGCATTTTATTCAGAATTAATAGTTTTTTACTTGGATTAAAAATTCGTTTAATTTTTTCTCATTATATACTAGAATTATAAAAAAGTACTTTGCGAGAACAATCGGCATTAGGACGGAAACGTGTTGACCACCGATTAGTTTTGCATCCTTCGACCGACTTATTCGACTAAGAGCTCGATGGGAAGCTTATCTATTCCTCTTTCATATGGCATTAACATATTTAACGTAAAGTCGTAAGAAATAAAATTTTTGTGATCAAAAGTAAACTATCCTCGAAATCATTGAAGAAGAAGTACCTTATCAGACGAAAATATGCCTTAACTTTTTTGCCCATAACTCTTGCATCCTTCGACCGACTTCTTCGACTGAGAGCTCGATGGAAAGCTTATCTGTTCTTCTTCCAGATGGCATTAACATATTTTATGAAAAGTCGTAAGAAATCAAATTTTTTTCATGACAACTAAAATATCCTCGAAATCATTTAAGAACAATTACCTTATCAGACGAAAATATGCCCTATCTAATAAGAGACATTTCTATTTTTTTAATTGCATAAATGGGCGGCATTTTATTCAGAATTAATAGTTTTTTACAGGGACAAAAAATTCGTTTAATTTTTTCCCACTAAATACTAGAATTATAGAAAAGTAATTTGCGAAAAGAATCGGAAGTAGGACGGAATCGTGTTGACCACCGATTAGTTTTTTGCTAATAACTCTTGCTCCCTTCGACCAACTTATTCGACTAAGAGCTCGATGGAAAGCTTATCTGTTCCTCTTTTAGATGGCATTAACATATTTTACGAAAAGTCGTAAGAAATAAGATTTTTTTCATCAAAATTAAAATATCCTCGAAATCATTGAAGAAGAAGTACTTATCAGACGAAAATAGGCCTTATCTAATAAGAGACATTTAAATTTTTTTAATTGCATAAATGGGCGGCATTTTATTCAAAATTAATAGTTTTATACATGGATAAAAAATGCGTTTAATTTTTTTTCATTAAATACTAGAATTAGAGAAAAGTACTTTGCAAAAAGAATCGTGTTGACCACCGATTAGTTTTTTGCTAATAACCCTTGCATCGTTCAACCGACTTCTTCGACTAAGAGCTCGATGGAAAGCTTATCTGTTCCTCTTTCAGATGGCATTAACATATTTTACGAAAAGTCGTAAGAAATAAAATTTTTTTGATCAAAACTAAAATATCCTCGAAATCATTGAAGAAGAAGTACCTTATCAGACGAAAATGTGCCTTATCTAATAAGAGACATTAAAATTTTTTAATTGCATAAATGGGCGGCATTTTATTCAGAATTAATAGTTTTTTACAGGGACAAAAAAGTCGTTTAATTTTTTCCCACTAAATACTAGAATTATAGAAAAGTACTTTTCGAAAAGAATCGGCAGTAGGACGGAATCGTGTTGACCACCGATTAGTTGTTTGCTAATAACTGTTGCATCCTTCGACCGACATATTCGACTAAATGCTTGATGGAAAGCTTATCTGTTCAGTCGTAAGAAATAAGACTTTTTTCATCAAAAGTAAAATATCCTCCAAATCATTGAAGAAGAAGTACTTATCAGACGAAAATATACCTTATCTAATAAGAGACATTTAAATTTTTTTAATTGCATAAATGGGCGGCATTTTATTCAGAATTAATAGTTTTATACATGGATAAAAAATTCGTTTAATTTTTTTTCATTAAATACTTGAATTATAGAAAAGTACTTTGCGAAAAGAATCGGCAGTAGGACGGAATCGTGTTGACCACCGATTAGTTTTTTGCTAATAACTCTTGCATCCTTCGACCGACTTATTCGACTAAGAGCTCGATGGAAAGCTTATCTGTTCCTCTTTCAGATGGCATTAACATATTTTACGAAAAGTCGTAAGAAATAAGATTTTTTTCATCAAAATTAAAATATCCTCGAAATCATTGAAGAAGAAGTACTTATCAGACGAAAATATGCCCTATCTAATAAGAGACATGTATATTTTTTTATTTGCATTAATGGTCGGCATTTTATTCAGAATTAATAGTTTTTTACAGGGACAAAAAATTCGTTTAATTTTTTCCCACTAAATACTAGAATTATAGAAAAGTACTTTTCGAAAAGAATCGGCAGTAGGACGGAATCGTGTTGACCACCGATTAGTTGTTTGCTAATAACTCTTGCATCCTTCGACCGACATATTCGACTAAATGCTTGATGGAAAGCTTATCTGTTCAGTCGTAAGAAATAAGACTTTTTTCATCAAAAGTAAAATATCCTCCAAATCATTGAAGAAGAAGTACTTATCAGACGAAAATATACCTTATCTAATAAGAGACATTTAAATTTTTTTAATTGCATAAATGGGCGGCATTTTATTCAGAATTAATAGTTTTATACATGGATAAAAAATTCGTTTAATTTTTTTTCATTAAATACTTGAATTATAGAAAAGTACTTTGCAAAAAGAATCGGTAGTAGGACGGAATCGTGTTGAACACCGATTAGTTTTTTGCTAATAACTCTTGCATCCTTCAACAGACTTCTTCGACTATGAGCTTGATGGAAAGCTTATCTGTTCCTCTTTCAGATGGCATTAACATATTTTACCAAAAGTCGTAAGAAATAACATTTTTTTGATCAAAAGTAAAATATCCTCGAAATCATTGAAGAAGGAGTACCTTATCAGACGAAAATATGCTTTATCTAATAAGAGACATTTAGATTTTTTTAATTGCATAAATGGCCGGCATTTTATTCAGAATTATTAGTTTTATACATAGATAAAAAATTCGTTTAATTTTTTTTCATTAAATACTAGAATTATAGAAAATTACTTTGCAAAAAGAATCGGCAGTAGGACGAAATCGTGTTGAACACCGATTAGTTTTTTGCTAATAACTCTTGCATCCTTCAACAGACTTCTTCGACTATGAGCTTGATGGAAAGCTTATCTGATCCTCTTTCAGATGGCATTAACATATTTTACGAAAAGTCGTAAGAAATAAGATTTTTTTCATCAAAATTAAAATATCCTCGAAATCATTGAAGAAGAAGTACTTATCAGACGAAAATATGCTTTATCTAATAAGAGACATTTAAATTTTTTTAATTGCTTAAATGGCCGGCATTTTATTCAGAATTATTAGTTTTATACATAGATAAAAAATTCGTTTAATTTTTTCCCATTAAATACTAGAATTATAGAAAAGTACTTTGCGAGAACAATCGGCATTAGGACGGAAACGTGTTGACCACCGATTAGTTTTGCATCCTTCGACCGACTTCTTCGACTGAGACCTCGATGGAAACCTTATCTGTTCCTCTTTCAGATGGCATTAACATATTTTACGAAAAGTCGTAAGAAATAAAATTTTTTTGATCAAAAGTAAAATATCCTCGAAATCATTGAAGAAGGAGTACCTTATCAGACGAAAATATGCTTTATCTAATAAAAGACATTTAAATTTTTTTAATTGCATAAATGGCCGGCATTTTATTCAGAATTAATAGTTTTATACATAGATAAAAAATTCGTTTAATTTTTTCCCATTAAATACTAGAATTATAGAAAAGTACTTTGCGAAAAAAATCGGCAGTAGGACGGAAATGTGTTGACCACCGATTAGTTTTTTGCTAATAACTCTTGAGTCCTGCGACCGAGATTTTCGACTAAGAGCTCGATGGAAAGCTTATCTGTTCCTCTTTCAGATGGCATTAACATGTTTTACGAAAAGTCGTTAGCAATAAAATTTTTTTGATCAAACCTAAAATATCCTCGATATCATTGAAGAAGACGTACCTTATCAGACGAAAATATGCCTTATCTAATAAGAGATATTTAAATTTTTTTAGTTGCATAAATGAGCGGCATTTTATTCAGAATTAGTCGTTTTTTACATGGACAAAAAGGTCGTTTAATTTTTCCCCACTAAATACTAGAATTATCCAAAAGTACTTTACGAAAAGAATCGGCAGTAGGACGGAAACGTGTTGACCACCGATTAGTTTTTTGCTAATAACTCTTGCATCCTTCGACCGACTTCTTCGACTAAGAGCTCGATGGAAAGCTGATTTGTTCTTCTTCCAGATGGCATAAACATATTTTATGAAAAGTCATAAGAAATAAAATTTTTTTGATCAAAACTAAAATATCCTCAAAATCATTGAAAAAGAAGTGCCTTATCAGACGAAAATATGCTTTATCTAATAAGAGACATTTATATTTTTTTTAATTGCATAAATGGTCGGCATTTTATTCAGAATTAATAGTTTTTTACATGGACAAAAAATTCGTTTAATTTTTTCCCATTATATACTCGAATTTTAAAAAACTATTTTGCGAGAACAATCGGCATTAAGACGGAAACGTGTTGACCACCGATAGTTTTGCATCCATCGACCGACTTCTTCCACTAAGAGCACGATGTGAAGCTTATCTGTTCCTCTTTCAGATGGCATTAACATATTTTACGAAAAGTCGTAAGAAATAAAATTTTTTTGATCAAAAGTAAAATATCCTCGAAATCATTGAAGAAGAAGTACCTTATCAGACGAAAATTTGCTTTATATAATAAGAGACATTTATATTTTTTTAATTGCATAAATGGTCGGCATTTTATTCAGAATTAATAGTTTTTTACATGGACAAAAAATTCGTTTAATTTTTTCCCATTATATACTCGAATTATAGAAAAGTACTTTGCGAGAACAATCGGCATTAGGACGGAAACGTGTTGACCACCGATTGGTTTTGCATCCTTCGACCGACTTCTTCGACTAAGAGCACGATAGGAAGCTTATTTGTTCCTCTTTCAGATGGCATTAACATATTTTACGAAAAGTAGTAAGAAATAAAATTTTTTTGATCAAAAGTAAACTATCGTCGAAATCATTGAAGAAGAAGTACCTTATCAGACGAAAATATGCCTTATCTAATAAGAGACATTTAAATTTTTTTAATTGCATAAATGGCCGGCATTTTATTCAGAATTAATAGTTATTTACATGGACAAAAAATTCGTTCAATTTTTTCCGATTAAATACTAGAATTATAGAAAAGTACATTGCGAAAACAATCGGCAGTAGGACGGAAACGTGTTGACCACCGATTAGTTTTTTGCTAATAACTCTTGCATCCTTCGACCGACTTCTTCGACTAAAAGCTCGATGGAAAGCAGATTTGTTCTTCTTCCAGATGGCATAAACATATTTTATGAAAAGTCATAAGAAATAAAATTTTTTTGATCAAAACTAAAATATCCTCAAAATCATTGAAAAAGAAGTGCCTTATGAGACGAAAATATGCTTTATCTAATAAGAGACATTTATATTTTTTTAATTGCATAAATGGTCGGCATTTTATTCAGAATTAATAGTTTTTTACATGGACAAAAAATTCGTTTAATTTTTTCCCATTATATACTCGAATTTTAAAAAAGTACTTTGCGAGAACAATCGGCATTAAGACGGAAACGTGTTGACCACCGATAGTTTTGCATCCTTCGACCAACTTCTTCCACTAAGAGCACGATGGGAAGCTTATCTGTTCCTCTTTCAGATGGCATTAACATATTTTACGAAAAGTCGTAAGAAATAAAATTTTTTTGATCAAAAGTAAAATATCCTCGAAATCATTGAAGAAGAAGTACCTTATCAGACGAAAATATGCTTTATCTAATAAGAGACATTTATATTTTTTTAATTGCATAAATGGTCGGCATTTTATTCAGAATTAATAGTTTTTTACATGGACAAAAAATTCGTTTAATTTTTTCCCATTATATACTCGAATTATAGAAAAGTACTTTGCGATAACAATCGGCATTAGGACGGAAACGTGTTGACCACCGATTGGTTTTGCATCCTTCGACCGACTTCTTCCACTAAGAGTACGATGGGAAGCTTATCTGTTCCTCTTTCAGATGGCATTAACAAATTTTACGAAAAGTCGTAAGAAATAAAATTTTTTTGATCAAAAGTAAAATATCCTCGAAATCATTGAAGAAGAAGTACCTTATCAGACGAAAATATGCTTTATCTAATAAGAGACATTTATATTTTTTTAATTGCATAAATGGTCGGCATTTTATTCAGAATTAATAGTTTTTTACATGGACAAAAAACTCGTTTAATTTTTTCCCATTATATACTCGAATTTTAAAAAAGTACTTTGCGAGAACAATCGGCATTAAGACGGAAACGTGTTGACCACCGATAGTTTTGCATCCTTCGACCGACTTCTTCCACTAAGAGCACGATGGGAAGCTTATCTGTCCCTCTTCCAGATGGCATAGACATATTTTATGAAAAGTCATAAGAAATAAAATTTTTTTGATCAAAACTAAAATATCCTCAAAATCATTGAAAAAGAAGTACCTTATCAGACGAAAATATGCTTTATCTAATAAGAGACATTTATATTTTTTTAATTGCATAAATGGTCGGCATTTTATTCAGAATTAATAGTTTTTTACATGGACAAAAAATTCGTTTAATTTTTTCCCATTATATACTCGAATTATAAAAAAGTACTTTGCGAGAACAATCGGCATTAGGACGGAAACGTGTTGACCACCGATTAGTTTTGCATCCTTCGACCGACTTCTTCGACTAAGAGCACGATGGGAAGCTTATCTGTTCCTCTTTCAGATGGCATTAACATATTTTACGAAAAGTCGTAAGAAATAAAATTTTTTTGATCAAAAGTAAACTATCCTCGAAATCATTGAAGAAGAAGTACCTTATCAGACGAAAATATGCCTTATCTAATAAGAGACATTAAAATTTTTTTAATTGCATAAATGGCCGGCATTTTATTCAGAATTAATAGTTATTTACATGGACAAAAAATTCGTTCAATTTTTTCCGATTAAATACTAGAATTATAGAAAAGTACATTGCGAAAACAATCGGCAGTAGGACGGAAACGTGTTGACCACCGATTAGTTATTTGCTAATAACTCTTGCATCCTTCGTCCGACTTCTTCGACTAAGAGCTCGATGGAGAGCTTATCTCTTCATCTTTCAGATGGCTTTAAATTATTTTTTTCGATAATTTGTAAAAAATAAAATTTTTTTGATGAAAACTTAAATATCCGCGAAATCATTGAAGAAGAAGTACTTATCAGACGAAAATATGCCTTATCTAATAAGAGAAATTATATTTTTATACTTTTCACTTATGTGAAATAGTATTTTAACTTTGTCACGGAGTTTGTAACAGATTGAAATATTCATTTCCGACTATATAAAGTATATACATTCTTGATCAGGACGACAAGACGAGTTGATTTAGCCATGTCCGTCTGTCCGTCTGTCTGTCTGTCTGTCTGTCTGTATGTATGCAAACTAGTCCCTCAGTTTTGAAGCTATCGAGCTGAAACTTTGCACAGAGTCTTAGAATTTATTACGATGAATCATTCGTCGGAACCAGCATGATCGGATTATTGGAACAGGTAGCTCCCATACGAAAAGAAGAAGAAAAGTGAACAAAACTTGAATCGTTGTATGGAAAAATTTTTTGTTTTGTACAATAGAGTGCTGAAATTTTAAACATAGTAGTTTTACATGGTCCGACTACATGCCTGAAAGTTTCATTGAGATTGGACATCTGGAACTGGTAGCTCCCATACAAAATGAAGAAGAGGAAGAGAAGCCATATTCACGTCGTTGTATGGAAAACTTTTTTGTTTCTTAACCAATTGACTTGAAATTTTAAAGTTATGTTCTTAGGGAGGAATGAAAACTATTTTGACCAAAAGTGGGCGTAACCACGCGTAGCCACGCCCACTTATAGCGAAAATTTACCCGTTGTATGGAAAACTTTTTTGTTTTTTAACCAATTGACTTGAAACTTTGCAGTTATGCTCTTAGGGAGGAATGAAAACTATTTTGATCAAAAGTGGGCGTGGCCACGCCCTTTTATAGCGAAAACTTACCCTTTGTATGGAGAATTTTTTTGTTTTTTAACCAATTGACTTGAAACTTTGCAGTTATGCTCTTAGGGAGGAATGAAAACTATTTTGATCAAAAGTGGGCGTGGCCACGCCCACTTATAGCTTAACTTGACCCTTTGTATGGAAAACTTTCTTGTTTTTTAACCAATTGACTTGAAACTTTACAGTTATATTCTTAGGGAGGAATGAAAACTACTTTAACCAAAAGTAGGTGTAGCCACGCCTACTTATAGCGAAAATTGACACTTTGTATGGAAAACTTTTTTGTTTTTTAACCAATTGACTTGAAACTTTACAGTTATGTTCTTAGAGAGGAATGAAAACTATTTTGACCAAAAGTGGGCGTAGCCACGCCCACTTATAGCGAAAATTTATCCGTTGTATGGAAAACTTTTTTGTTTTTTAACCAATTGACTTGAAACTTTGCAGTTGTGCTCTTAGGGAGGAATGAAAACTATCTTGATCAAAAGTGGGCATGGCCACGCCCACTTATAGCTTAACTTGACGCTTTGTATGCAAAACTTTTTTGTTTTTTAACCAATTGACTTAAAACTTTACAGTTATGTTCCTAGGGAGGAATGAAAACTATTTTGACCAAAAGTGGGCGTAGCCACGCCTACTTATAGCGAAAATTGACCCGTTGTATGGAAAACTTTTTTGTTTTTTAACCAATTGACTAGAAACTTTGCAGTTATGCTCTTAGGGAGGAATGAAAACTATTTTGATCAAAAGTGGGCGTAGCCACGCGAAGCCACGCCCACTTATAGCGAAAATTTACACGTTGTATGGAAAACTTTTTTGTTTTTCAACCAATTGACTTGAAACTTTACAGTTATGTTCTTAGGGAGGAATGAAAACTATTTTGACGAAAAGTGGGCGTAGCCACGCCCTTTTATAGCGAAAACTTACCCGTTGTATGGAAAACTTTTTTGTTTCTTAACCAATCGACTTGAAATTTTAAAGTTATGTTCTTAGGGAGGAATGAAAACTATTTTGACCAAAAGTGGGCGTAACCACGCGTAGCCACGCCCACTTATAGCGAAAATTTACCCGTTGTATGGAAAACTTTTGTGTTTTTTAACCAATTGACTTGAAACTTTACAGTTATGTTCTTAGGGAGGAATGAAAACTATTTTGACGAAAAGTGGGCGTAGCCACGCCCTTTTATAGCGAAAAGTTACCCTTTGTATGGAAAATTTTTTTGTTTTTTAACCAATTGACTTGAAACTTTGCAGTTATGCTCTTAGGGAGGAATGAAAACTATTTTGATCAAAAGTGGGCGTGGCCACGCCTACTTATAGCTTAACTTGACCCTTTGTATGGAAAACTTTCTTGTTTTTTAACCAATTGACTTGAAACTTTACAGTTATGTTCTTAGGGAGGAATGAAAACTACTTTAACCAAAAGTGGGCGTAGCCACGCCTACATATAGCGAAAATTGACACTTTGTATGGAAAACTTTTTTGTTTTTTAACCAATTGACTTGAAACTTTACAGTTATGTTCTTAGAGAGGAATAAACACTATTTTGACCAAAAGTGGGCGTAGCCACGCCCACTTATAGCGAAAATTTATCCGTTGTATGGAAAACTTTTTTGTTTTTTAACCAATTGACTTGAAACTTTGCAGTTGTGCTCTTAGGGAGGAATGAAAACTATTTTGATCAAAAGTGGGCATGGCCACGCCCACTTATAGCTTAACTTGACGCTTTGTATGCAAAACTTTTTTGTTTTTTAACCAATTGACTTAAAACTTTACAGTTATGTTCCAAGGGAGGAATGAAAACTATTTTGACCAAAAGTGGGCGTAGCCACGCCTACTTATAGCGAAAATTGACCCGTTGTATGGAAAACTTTTTTGTTTTTTAACCAATTGACTTGAAACTTTGCAGTTATGCTCTTAGGGAGGAATGAAAACTATTTTGATCAAAAGTGGGCGTGACCACGCCCTTTTATAGCGAAAATTGACCCTTTGTATGGAAAACTTTTTTGTTTTTTAACCAATTGACTTGAAACTTTACAGTTATGTTCTTAGGGAGGAATAAAAACTATTTTGACCAAATGTGGTCATGGCTACGCCCACTTATCGCAAAACTTGAACCGTTGTATGGAAAAATTTTTTGTTTTTTAACGAATTGACTTGAAACATTACAGTTATGATGTTAGGGATGCATGAAAACTATTCATTTAGTTTTTTTTATAGTGACACAAAGTGAAAAGTATTATAGCTTCAGCCTTGCTGAAGATAGCGTCCTTACTGGTTTTAATTGCATAAATGGGCGGCATTTTATTCAGAATTAATAGTTTTTTACGTGGACAAAAAATTCGTTTAATTTTTTCCCATTATATACTAGAATTTTAAAAAAGTACTTTGCGAGAACAATCGGCATTAGGACGGAAACGTGTTGACCACCGATTAGTTTTGCATCCTTCGACCGACTTCTTCGACTAAGAGCACGATGGGAAGCTTATCTGTTCCTCTTTCAGATGGCATTAACATATTTTACGAAACGTCGTAAGAAATAAAATTTTTTTGATCAAAAGTAAAATATCGTCGATATCATTGAAGAGACGTACCTTATCAGACGAAAATATGCCTTATCTAATAAGAGATATTTAAATTTTTTTAATTGCATAAATGAGCGGCATTTTATTCAGAATTAGTCGTTTTTTACATGGACAAAAAATTCGTTTAATTTTTTTCCACTAAATACTAGAATTATAGAAAAGTACTTTACGAAAAGAATCGGTAGTAGGACGGAAACGTGTTGACCACCGATTAGCTTTTTGATCATAACTCTTGCATCCTTCGACCGACTTCTTCGACTAAGAGCTCGATGGAAAGCTGATCTGTTCCTCTTTCATATGGCATTAACATATTTTACGAAAAGTCGTAAGCAATAAAATTTTTTTGATCAAATCTAAAATATCGTCGATATCATTGAAGAAGACGTACCTTATCAGACGAAAATATGCCTTATCTAATAAGAGACATTTAAATTTTTTTAATTGCATAAATGGGCGGCATTTTATTCAGAATAAATAGTTTTATACATGGTACAAAAATTCGTTTAATTTTTTTTCATTAAATACTAGAATTATAGAAAAGTACTTTGCAAAAAGAATCGGCAGTAGGACGAAATCGTGTTGACCACCGTTTAGTTTTTTGCTAATAACTCTTGCATCCTTCAACAGACTTTTTCGACTATGAGCTCGATGGAAAGCTTATCTGTTCCTCTTTCAGATGGACTTAACATATTTTACGAAAAGTCGTAAAAAATAAAATTTTTTTGAGCAAACGTAAAATATCCTCGAAATCATTGAAGAAGGAGTACCTTATCAGACGAAAATATGCTTTATCTAATAAGAGACATTTAAATTTTTTTAATTGCATAAATGGCCGGCATTTTATTCAGAATTAATAGTTTTTTACATGGACAAAAAATTTGTTTAATTTTTTCCCATAAAATACTAGAATTATAGAAAAGAACTTTTCGAAAAGAATCGGCAGTAGGACGGAATCGTGTTGACCACCGATTAGTTTTTTGCTAATAACTCTTGCATCCTTCGACCGACTTCTTCGACTAAGAGCTCGATGGAAAGCTTATCTGTTTTTCTTTCAGATGGCATTGACATATTTTACGAAAAGTCGTAAGATATAACATTTTTTTGATTCAACCTAAAATATCCTCCAAATCATTGAAGAAGAAGTACCTTATCAGACGAAAATATGCCTTATCTAATAAGAGACATTTAAATTTTTTTAATTGCATAAATGGGCGGCAGTTTATTCAGAATTAATAGTTTTTTACATGGATAAAAAATTCGTTTAATTTTTTTTCATTAAATACTAGAATTATAGAAAAGTACTTTGCAAAAAGAATCGG
This sequence comes from Phortica okadai, assembly GCA_034638295.1. Taxonomy (NCBI): domain Eukaryota; kingdom Metazoa; phylum Arthropoda; class Insecta; order Diptera; family Drosophilidae; genus Phortica; species Phortica okadai. The sequence goes on along the minus strand of CM067851.1, from coordinate 22,556,795 downwards.
CAGTAGGACGGAATCGTGTTGACCACCGATTAGTTTTTTGCTAATAACTCTCGCAACCTTTGACCGACTTCTTCGACTAAGAGCTCGATGGAATGCTTATCTGTTCCTCTTTCAGATGGCATTAACAAATTTTACGAAAAGTCGTAAGAAATAAAATTTTTTTGATCAAACCTAAAATATCCTCGAAATCATTAAAGAAGAAGTACTTATCAGACGAAAATATGCCCTATCTAATAAGAGACATTTCTATTTTTTTAATTGCATAAATGGTCGGCATTTTATTCAGAATTAATAGTTTTTTACATGGACAAAAGATTCGTTTAATTTTTTCTCATTATATACTAGAATTATAAAAAAGTACTTTGCGAGAACAATCGGCATTAGGACGGAAACGTGTTGACCACCGATTAGTTTTGCATCCTTCGACCGACTTATTCGACTAAGAGCTCGATGAGAAGCTTATCTATTCCTCTTTCATATGGCATTAACATATTTAACGTAAAGTCGTAAGAAATAAAATTTTTTTGATCAAAAGTAAACTATCCTCGAAATCATTGAAGAAGAAGTACCTTATCAGACGAAAATATGCCTTAACTTTTTTGCCCATTACTCTTGCATCCTTCGACCGACTTCTTCGACTGAGAGCTCGATGGAAAGCTTATCTGTTCCTCTTCCAGATGGCATTAACATATTTTATGAAAAGTCGTAAGAAATCAAATTTTTTTCATGACAACTAAAATATACTCGAAATCATTTAAGAACAAGTACCTTATCAGACGAAAATATGCCCTATCTAAAAAGAGACATTTCTATTTTTTTAATTGCATAAATGGGCGGCATTTTATTCAGAATTAATAGTTTTTTACAGGGACAAAAAATTCGTTTAATTTTTTCCCACTATATACTAGAATTATAGAAAAGTAATTTGCGAAAAGAATCGGAAGTAGGACGGAATCGTGTTGACCACCGATTAGTTTTTTGCTAATAACTCTTGCATCCTTCGACCAACTTATTCGACTAAGAGCTCGATGGAAAGCTTATCTGTTCCTCTTTTAGATGGCATTAACATATTTTACGAAAAGTCGTAAGAAATAAGATTTTTTTCATCAAAATTAAAATATCCTCGAAATCATTGAAGAAGAAGTACTTATCAGACGAAAATAGGCCTTATCTAATAAGAGACATTTACATTTTTTTAATTGCATAAATGGGCGGCATTTTATTCAGAATTAATAGTTTTATACATGGATAAAAAATGCGTTTAATTTTTTTTCATTAAATACTAGAATTAGAGAAAAGTACTTTGCAAAAAGAATCGTGTTGACCACCGATTAGTTTTTTGCTAATAACTCTTGCAGCGTTCAACCGACTTCTTCGACTAAGAGCTCGATGGAAAGCTTATCTGTTCCTCTTTTAGATGGCATTAACATATTTTACGAAAAGTCGTAAGAAATAAAATTTTTTTGATCAAACCTAAAATATCCTCGAAATCATTAAAGAAGAAGTACTTATCAGACGAAAATATGCCCTATCTAATAAGAGACATTTCTATTTTTTTAATTGCATAAATGGTCGGCATTTTATTCAGAATTAATAGTTTTTTACTTGGATTAAAAATTCGTTTAATTTTTTCTCATTATATACTAGAATTATAAAAAAGTACTTTGCGAGAACAATCGGCATTAGGACGGAAACGTGTTGACCACCGATTAGTTTTGCATCCTTCGACCGACTTATTCGACTAAGAGCTCGATGGGAAGCTTATCTATTCCTCTTTCATATGGCATTAACATATTTAACGTAAAGTCGTAAGAAATAAAATTTTTGTGATCAAAAGTAAACTATCCTCGAAATCATTGAAGAAGAAGTACCTTATCAGACGAAAATATGCCTTAACTTTTTTGCCCATAACTCTTGCATCCTTCGACCGACTTCTTCGACTGAGAGCTCGATGGAAAGCTTATCTGTTCTTCTTCCAGATGGCATTAACATATTTTATGAAAAGTCGTAAGAAATCAAATTTTTTTCATGACAACTAAAATATCCTCGAAATCATTTAAGAACAATTACCTTATCAGACGAAAATATGCCCTATCTAATAAGAGACATTTCTATTTTTTTAATTGCATAAATGGGCGGCATTTTATTCAGAATTAATAGTTTTTTACAGGGACAAAAAATTCGTTTAATTTTTTCCCACTAAATACTAGAATTATAGAAAAGTAATTTGCGAAAAGAATCGGAAGTAGGACGGAATCGTGTTGACCACCGATTAGTTTTTTGCTAATAACTCTTGCTCCCTTCGACCAACTTATTCGACTAAGAGCTCGATGGAAAGCTTATCTGTTCCTCTTTTAGATGGCATTAACATATTTTACGAAAAGTCGTAAGAAATAAGATTTTTTTCATCAAAATTAAAATATCCTCGAAATCATTGAAGAAGAAGTACTTATCAGACGAAAATAGGCCTTATCTAATAAGAGACATTTAAATTTTTTTAATTGCATAAATGGGCGGCATTTTATTCAAAATTAATAGTTTTATACATGGATAAAAAATGCGTTTAATTTTTTTTCATTAAATACTAGAATTAGAGAAAAGTACTTTGCAAAAAGAATCGTGTTGACCACCGATTAGTTTTTTGCTAATAACCCTTGCATCGTTCAACCGACTTCTTCGACTAAGAGCTCGATGGAAAGCTTATCTGTTCCTCTTTCAGATGGCATTAACATATTTTACGAAAAGTCGTAAGAAATAAAATTTTTTTGATCAAAACTAAAATATCCTCGAAATCATTGAAGAAGAAGTACCTTATCAGACGAAAATGTGCCTTATCTAATAAGAGACATTAAAATTTTTTAATTGCATAAATGGGCGGCATTTTATTCAGAATTAATAGTTTTTTACAGGGACAAAAAAGTCGTTTAATTTTTTCCCACTAAATACTAGAATTATAGAAAAGTACTTTTCGAAAAGAATCGGCAGTAGGACGGAATCGTGTTGACCACCGATTAGTTGTTTGCTAATAACTCTTGCATCCTTCGACCGACATATTCGACTAAATGCTTGATGGAAAGCTTATCTGTTCAGTCGTAAGAAATAAGACTTTTTTCATCAAAAGTAAAATATCCTCCAAATCATTGAAGAAGAAGTACTTATCAGACGAAAATATACCTTATCTAATAAGAGACATTTAAATTTTTTTAATTGCATAAATGGGCGGCATTTTATTCAGAATTAATAGTTTTATACATGGATAAAAAATTCGTTTAATTTTTTTTCATTAAATACTTGAATTATAGAAAAGTACTTTGCGAAAAGAATCGGCAGTAGGACGGAATCGTGTTGACCACCGATTAGTTTTTTGCTAATAACTCTTGCATCCTTCGACCGACTTATTCGACTAAGAGCTCGATGGAAAGCTTATCTGTTCCTCTTTCAGATGGCATTAACATATTTTACGAAAAGTCGTAAGAAATAAGATTTTTTTCATCAAAATTAAAATATCCTCGAAATCATTGAAGAAGAAGTACTTATCAGACGAAAATATGCCCTATCTAATAAGAGACATGTATATTTTTTTATTTGCATTAATGGTCGGCATTTTATTCAGAATTAATAGTTTTTTACAGGGACAAAAAATTCGTTTAATTTTTTCCCACTAAATACTAGAATTATAGAAAAGTACTTTTCGAAAAGAATCGGCAGTAGGACGGAATCGTGTTGACCACCGATTAGTTGTTTGCTAATAACTCTTGCATCCTTCGACCGACATATTCGACTAAATGCTTGATGGAAAGCTTATCTGTTCAGTCGTAAGAAATAAGACTTTTTTCATCAAAAGTAAAATATCCTCCAAATCATTGAAGAAGAAGTACTTATCAGACGAAAATATACCTTATCTAATAAGAGACATTTAAATTTTTTTAATTGCATAAATGGGCGGCATTTTATTCAGAATTAATAGTTTTATACATGGATAAAAAATTCGTTTAATTTTTTTTCATTAAATACTTGAATTATAGAAAAGTACTTTGCAAAAAGAATCGGTAGTAGGACGGAATCGTGTTGAACACCGATTAGTTTTTTGCTAATAACTCTTGCATCCTTCAACAGACTTCTTCGACTATGAGCTTGATGGAAAGCTTATCTGTTCCTCTTTCAGATGGCATTAACATATTTTACCAAAAGTCGTAAGAAATAACATTTTTTTGATCAAAAGTAAAATATCCTCGAAATCATTGAAGAAGGAGTACCTTATCAGACGAAAATATGCTTTATCTAATAAGAGACATTTAGATTTTTTTAATTGCATAAATGGCCGGCATTTTATTCAGAATTATTAGTTTTATACATAGATAAAAAATTCGTTTAATTTTTTTTCATTAAATACTAGAATTATAGAAAATTACTTTGCAAAAAGAATCGGCAGTAGGACGAAATCGTGTTGAACACCGATTAGTTTTTTGCTAATAACTCTTGCATCCTTCAACAGACTTCTTCGACTATGAGCTTGATGGAAAGCTTATCTGATCCTCTTTCAGATGGCATTAACATATTTTACGAAAAGTCGTAAGAAATAAGATTTTTTTCATCAAAATTAAAATATCCTCGAAATCATTGAAGAAGAAGTACTTATCAGACGAAAATATGCTTTATCTAATAAGAGACATTTAAATTTTTTTAATTGCTTAAATGGCCGGCATTTTATTCAGAATTATTAGTTTTATACATAGATAAAAAATTCGTTTAATTTTTTCCCATTAAATACTAGAATTATAGAAAAGTACTTTGCGAGAACAATCGGCATTAGGACGGAAACGTGTTGACCACCGATTAGTTTTGCATCCTTCGACCGACTTCTTCGACTGAGACCTCGATGGAAACCTTATCTGTTCCTCTTTCAGATGGCATTAACATATTTTACGAAAAGTCGTAAGAAATAAAATTTTTTTGATCAAAAGTAAAATATCCTCGAAATCATTGAAGAAGGAGTACCTTATCAGACGAAAATATGCTTTATCTAATAAAAGACATTTAAATTTTTTTAATTGCATAAATGGCCGGCATTTTATTCAGAATTAATAGTTTTATACATAGATAAAAAATTCGTTTAATTTTTTCCCATTAAATACTAGAATTATAGAAAAGTACTTTGCGAAAAAAATCGGCAGTAGGACGGAAATGTGTTGACCACCGATTAGTTTTTTGCTAATAACTCTTGAGTCCTGCGACCGAGATTTTCGACTAAGAGCTCGATGGAAAGCTTATCTGTTCCTCTTTCAGATGGCATTAACATGTTTTACGAAAAGTCGTTAGCAATAAAATTTTTTTGATCAAACCTAAAATATCCTCGATATCATTGAAGAAGACGTACCTTATCAGACGAAAATATGCCTTATCTAATAAGAGATATTTAAATTTTTTTAGTTGCATAAATGAGCGGCATTTTATTCAGAATTAGTCGTTTTTTATATGGACAAAAAGGTCGTTTAATTTTTCCCCACTAAATACTAGAATTATCCAAAAGTACTTTACGAAAAGAATCGGCAGTAGGACGGAAACGTGTTGACCACCGATTAGTTTTTTGCTAATAACTCTTGCATCCTTCGACCGACTTCTTCGACTAAGAGCTCGATGGAAAGCTGATTTGTTCTTCTTCCAGATGGCATAAACATATTTTATGAAAAGTCATAAGAAATAAAATTTTTTTGATCAAAACTAAAATATCCTCAAAATCATTGAAAAAGAAGTGCCTTATCAGACGAAAATATGCTTTATCTAATAAGAGACATTTATATTTTTTTTAATTGCATAAATGGTCGGCATTTTATTCAGAATTAATAGTTTTTTACATGGACAAAAAATTCGTTTAATTTTTTCCCATTATATACTCGAATTTTAAAAAACTATTTTGCGAGAACAATCGGCATTAAGACGGAAACGTGTTGACCACCGATAGTTTTGCATCCATCGACCGACTTCTTCCACTAAGAGCACGATGTGAAGCTTATCTGTTCCTCTTTCAGATGGCATTAACATATTTTACGAAAAGTCGTAAGAAATAAAATTTTTTTGATCAAAAGTAAAATATCCTCGAAATCATTGAAGAAGAAGTACCTTATCAGACGAAAATTTGCTTTATATAATAAGAGACATTTATATTTTTTTAATTGCATAAATGGTCGGCATTTTATTCAGAATTAATAGTTTTTTACATGGACAAAAAATTCGTTTAATTTTTTCCCATTATATACTCGAATTATAGAAAAGTACTTTGCGAGAACAATCGGCATTAGGACGGAAACGTGTTGACCACCGATTGGTTTTGCATCCTTCGACCGACTTCTTCGACTAAGAGCACGATAGGAAGCTTATTTGTTCCTCTTTCAGATGGCATTAACATATTTTACGAAAAGTAGTAAGAAATAAAATTTTTTTGATCAAAAGTAAACTATCGTCGAAATCATTGAAGAAGAAGTACCTTATCAGACGAAAATATGCCTTATCTAATAAGAGACATTTAAATTTTTTTAATTGCATAAATGGCCGGCATTTTATTCAGAATTAATAGTTATTTACATGGACAAAAAATTCGTTCAATTTTTTCCGATTAAATACTAGAATTATAGAAAAGTACATTGCGAAAACAATCGGCAGTAGGACGGAAACGTGTTGACCACCGATTAGTTTTTTGCTAATAACTCTTGCATCCTTCGACCGACTTCTTCGACTAAAAGCTCGATGGAAAGCAGATTTGTTCTTCTTCCAGATGGCATAAACATATTTTATGAAAAGTCATAAGAAATAAAATTTTTTTGATCAAAACTAAAATATCCTCAAAATCATTGAAAAAGAAGTGCCTTATGAGACGAAAATATGCTTTATCTAATAAGAGACATTTATATTTTTTTAATTGCATAAATGGTCGGCATTTTATTCAGAATTAATAGTTTTTTACATGGACAAAAAATTCGTTTAATTTTTTCCCATTATATACTCGAATTTTAAAAAAGTACTTTGCGAGAACAATCGGCATTAAGACGGAAACGTGTTGACCACCGATAGTTTTGCATCCTTCGACCAACTTCTTCCACTAAGAGCACGATGGGAAGCTTATCTGTTCCTCTTTCAGATGGCATTAACATATTTTACGAAAAGTCGTAAGAAATAAAATTTTTTTGATCAAAAGTAAAATATCCTCGAAATCATTGAAGAAGAAGTACCTTATCAGACGAAAATATGCTTTATCTAATAAGAGACATTTATATTTTTTTAATTGCATAAATGGTCGGCATTTTATTCAGAATTAATAGTTTTTTACATGGACAAAAAATTCGTTTAATTTTTTCCCATTATATACTCGAATTATAGAAAAGTACTTTGCGATAACAATCGGCATTAGGACGGAAACGTGTTGACCACCGATTGGTTTTGCATCCTTCGACCGACCTCTTCCACTAAGAGTACGATGGGAAGCTTATCTGTTCCTCTTTCAGATGGCATTAACAAATTTTACGAAAAGTCGTAAGAAATAAAATTTTTTTGATCAAAAGTAAAATATCCTCGAAATCATTGAAGAAGAAGTACCTTATCAGACGAAAATATGCTTTATCTAATAAGAGACATTTATATTTTTTTAATTGCATAAATGGTCGGCATTTTATTCAGAATTAATAGTTTTTTACATGGACAAAAAACTCGTTTAATTTTTTCCCATTATATACTCGAATTTTAAAAAAGTACTTTGCGAGAACAATCGGCATTAAGACGGAAACGTGTTGACCACCGATAGTTTTGCATCCTTCGACCGACTTCTTCCACTAAGAGCACGATGGGAAGCTTATCTGTCCCTCTTCCAGATGGTATAGACATATTTTATGAAAAGTCATAAGAAATAAAATTTTTTTGATCAAAACTAAAATATCCTCAAAATCATTGAAAAAGAAGTACCTTATCAGACGAAAATATGCTTTATCTAATAAGAGACATTTATATTTTTTTAATTGCATAAATGGTCGGCATTTTATTCAGAATTAATAGTTTTTTACATGGACAAAAAATTCGTTTAATTTTTTCCCATTATATACTCGAATTATAAAAAAGTACTTTGCGAGAACAATCGGCATTAGGACGGAAACGTGTTGACCACCGATTAGTTTTGCATCCTTCGACCGACTTCTTCGACTAAGAGCACGATGGGAAGCTTATCTGTTCCTCTTTCAGATGGCATTAACATATTTTACGAAAAGTCGTAAGAAATAAAATTTTTTTGATCAAAAGTAAACTATCCTCGAAATCATTGAAGAAGAAGTACCTTATCAGACGAAAATATGCCTTATCTAATAAGAGACATTAAAATTTTTTTAATTGCATAAATGGCCGGCATTTTATTCAGAATTAATAGTTATTTACATGGACAAAAAATTCGTTCAATTTTTTCCGATTAAATACTAGAATTATAGAAAAGTACATTGCGAAAACAATCGGCAGTAGGACGGAAACGTGTTGACCACCGATTAGTTATTTGCTAATAACTCTTGCATCCTTCGTCCGACTTCTTCGACTAAGAGCTCGATGGAGAGCTTATCTCTTCATCTTTCAGATGGCTTTAAATTATTTTTTTCGATAATTTGTAAAAAATAAAATTTTTTTGATGAAAACTTAAATATCCGCGAAATCATTGAAGAAGAAGTACTTATCAGACGAAAATATGCCTTATCTAATAAGAGAAATTATATTTTTATACTTTTCACTTATGTGAAATAGTATTTTAACTTTGTCACGGAGTTTGTAACAGATTGAAATATTCATTTCCGACTATATAAAGTATATACATTCTTGATCAGGACGACAAGACGAGTTGATTTAGCCATGTCCGTCTGTCCGTCTGTCTGTCTGTCTGTCTGTCTGTATGTATGCAAACTAGTCCCTCAGTTTTGAAGCTATCGAGCTGAAACTTTGCACAGAGTCTTAGAATTTATTACGATGAATCATTCGTCGGAACCAGCATGATCGGATTATTGGAACAGGTAGCTCCCATACGAAAAGAAGAAGAAAAGTGAACAAAACTTGAATCGTTGTATGGAAAAATTTTTTGTTTTGTACAATAGAGTGCTGAAATTTTAAACATAGTAGTTTTACATGGTCCGACTACATGCCTGAAAGTTTCATTGAGATTGGACATCTGGAACTGGTAGCTCCCATACAAAATGAAGAAGAGGAAGAGAAGCCATATTCACGTCGTTGTATGGAAAACTTTTTTGTTTCTTAACCAATTGACTTGAAATTTTAAAGTTATGTTCTTAGGGAGGAATGAAAACTATTTTGACCAAAAGTGGGCGTAACCACGCGTAGCCACGCCCACTTATAGCGAAAATTTACCCGTTGTATGGAAAACTTTTTTGTTTTTTAACCAATTGACTTGAAACTTTGCAGTTATGCTCTTAGGGAGGAATGAAAACTATTTTGATCAAAAGTGGGCGTGGCCACGCCCTTTTATAGCGAAAACTTACCCTTTGTATGGAGAATTTTTTTGTTTTTTAACCAATTGACTTGAAACTTTGCAGTTATGCTCTTAGGGAGGAATGAAAACTATTTTGATCAAAAGTGGGCGTGGCCACGCCCTTTTATAGCGAAAACTTACCCTTTGTATGGAGAATTTTTTTGTTTTTTAACCAATTGACTTGAAACTTTGCAGTTATGCTCTTAGGGAGGAATGAAAACTATTTTGATCAAAAGTGGGCGTGGCCACGCCCACTTATAGCTTAACTTGACCCTTTGTATGGAAAACTTTCTTGTTTTTTAACCAATTGACTTGAAACTTTACAGTTATATTCTTAGGGAGGAATGAAAACTACTTTAACCAAAAGTAGGTGTAGCCACGCCTACTTATAGCGAAAATTGACACTTTGTATGGAAAACTTTTTTGTTTTTTAACCAATTGACTTGAAACTTTACAGTTATGTTCTTAGAGAGGAATGAAAACTATTTTGACCAAAAGTGGGCGTAGCCACGCCCACTTATAGCGAAAATTTATCCGTTGTATGGAAAACTTTTTTGTTTTTTAACCAATTGACTTGAAACTTTGCAGTTGTGCTCTTAGGGAGGAATGAAAACTATCTTGATCAAAAGTGGGCATGGCCACGCCCACTTATAGCTTAACTTGACGCTTTGTATGCAAAACTTTTTTGTTTTTTAACCAATTGACTTAAAACTTTACAGTTATGTTCCTAGGGAGGAATGAAAACTATTTTGACCAAAAGTGGGCGTAGCCACGCCTACTTATAGCGAAAATTGACCCGTTGTATGGAAAACTTTTTTGTTTTTTAACCAATTGACTAGAAACTTTGCAGTTATGCTCTTAGGGAGGAATGAAAACTATTTTGATCAAAAGTGGGCGTAGCCACGCGAAGCCACGCCCACTTATAGCGAAAATTTACACGTTGTATGGAAAACTTTTTTGTTTTTCAACCAATTGACTTGAAACTTTACAGTTATGTTCTTAGGGAGGAATGAAAACTATTTTGACGAAAAGTGGGCGTAGCCACGCCCTTTTATAGCGAAAACTTACCCGTTGTATGGAAAACTTTTTTGTTTCTTAACCAATCGACTTGAAATTTTAAAGTTATGTTCTTAGGGAGGAATGAAAACTATTTTGACCAAAAGTGGGCGTAACCACGCGTAGCCACGCCCACTTATAGCGAAAATTTACCCGTTGTATGGAAAACTTTTGTGTTTTTTAACCAATTGACTTGAAACTTTACAGTTATGTTCTTAGGGAGGAATGAAAACTATTTTGACGAAAAGTGGGCGTAGCCACGCCCTTTTATAGCGAAAAGTTACCCTTTGTATGGAAAATTTTTTTGTTTTTTAACCAATTGACTTGAAACTTTGCAGTTATGCTCTTAGGGAGGAATGAAAACTATTTTGATCAAAAGTGGGCGTGGCCACGCCTACTTATAGCTTAACTTGACCCTTTGTATGGAAAACTTTCTTGTTTTTTAACCAATTGACTTGAAACTTTACAGTTATGTTCTTAGGGAGGAATGAAAACTACTTTAACCAAAAGTGGGCGTAGCCACGCCTACATATAGCGAAAATTGACACTTTGTATGGAAAACTTTTTTGTTTTTTAACCAATTGACTTGAAACTTTACAGTTATGTTCTTAGAGAGGAATAAACACTATTTTGACCAAAAGTGGGCGTAGCCACGCCCACTTATAGCGAAAATTTATCCGTTGTATGGAAAACTTTTTTGTTTTTTAACCAATTGACTTGAAACTTTGCAGTTGTGCTCTTAGGGAGGAATGAAAACTATTTTGATCAAAAGTGGGCATGGCCACGCCCACTTATAGCTTAACTTGACGCTTTGTATGCAAAACTTTTTTGTTTTTTAACCAATTGACTTAAAACTTTACAGTTATGTTCCAAGGGAGGAATGAAAACTATTTTGACCAAAAGTGGGCGTAGCCACGCCTACTTATAGCGAAAATTGACCCGTTGTATGGAAAACTTTTTTGTTTTTTAACCAATTGACTTGAAACTTTGCAGTTATGCTCTTAGGGAGGAATGAAAACTATTTTGATCAAAAGTGGGCGTGACCACGCCCTTTTATAGCGAAAATTGACCCTTTGTATGGAAAACTTTTTTGTTTTTTAACCAATTGACTTGAAACTTTACAGTTATGTTCTTAGGGAGGAATAAAAACTATTTTGACCAAATGTGGTCATGGCTACGCCCACTTATCGCAAAACTTGAACCGTTGTATGGAAAAATTTTTTGTTTTTTAACGAATTGACTTGAAACATTACAGTTATGATGTTAGGGATGCATGAAAACTATTCATTTAGTTTTTTTTATAGTGACACAAAGTGAAAAGTATTATAGCTTCAGCCTTGCTGAAGATAGCGTCCTTACTGGTTTTAATTGCATAAATGGGCGGCATTTTATTCAGAATTAATAGTTTTTTACGTGGACAAAAAATTCGTTTAATTTTTTCCCATTATATACTAGAATTTTAAAAAAGTACTTTGCGAGAACAATCGGCATTAGGACGGAAACGTGTTGACCACCGATTAGTTTTGCATCCTTCGACCGACTTCTTCGACTAAGAGCACGATGGGAAGCTTATCTGTTCCTCTTTCAGATGGCATTAACATATTTTACGAAACGTCGTAAGAAATAAAATTTTTTTGATCAAAAGTAAAATATCGTCGATATCATTGAAGAGACGTACCTTATCAGACGAAAATATGCCTTATCTAATAAGAGATATTTAAATTTTTTTAATTGCATAAATGAGCGGCATTTTATTCAGAATTAGTCGTTTTTTACATGGACAAAAAATTCGTTTAATTTTTTTCCACTAAATACTAGAATTATAGAAAAGTACTTTACGAAAAGAATCGGTAGTAGGACGGAAACGTGTTGACCACCGATTAGCTTTTTGATCATAACTCTTGCATCCTTCGACCGACTTCTTCGACTAAGAGCTCGATGGAAAGCTGATCTGTTCCTCTTTCATATGGCATTAACATATTTTACGAAAAGTCGTAAGCAATAAAATTTTTTTGATCAAATCTAAAATATCGTCGATATCATTGAAGAAGACGTACCTTATCAGACGAAAATATGCCTTATCTAATAAGAGATATTTAAATTTTTTTAATTGCATAAATGAGCGGCATTTTATTCAGAATTAGTCGTTTTTTACATGGACAAAAAATTCGTTTAATTTTTTCCCACTAAATACTAGAATTATAGAAAAGTACTTTACGAAAAGAATCGGTAGTAGGACGGAAACGTGTTGACCACCGATTAGTTTTTTGCTCATAACTCTTGCATCCTTCGACCGACTTCTTCGACTAAGAGCTCGAAGGAAAGCTGATCTGTTCTTCTTCCAGATGGCATAAACATATTTTATGAAAAGTCATAAGAAATAAAATTTTTTTGATCAAAACTAAAATATCCTCAAAATCATTTAAAAAGAAGTACCTTATCAGACGAAGATATGCTTTATCTAATAAGAGACATTTATATTTTTTTAATTGAATAAATGGTCGGCATTTTATTCAGAATTAATAGTTTTTTACATGGACAAAAAATTCGTTTAATTTTTTCCCATTATATACTCGAATTATAAAAAAGTACTTTGCGGGAACAATCGGCATTAAGACGGAAACGTGTTGACCACCGATTAGTTTTACATCCTTCGACCGACTTCTTCGACTAAGAGCACGATGGGAAGCTTATCTGTTCCTCTTTCAGATGGCATTAACATATTTTACGAAACGTCGTAAGAAATAAAATTTTTTTGATCAAAAGTAAAATATCCTCGAAATCATTGAAGAAGAAGTACCTTATCAGACGAAAATATGCTTTATCTAATAAGAGACATTTATATTTTTTTAATTGTATAACTGGTTGGCATTTTATTCAGAATTAATAGTTTTTTACATGGACAAAAAATTCGTTTAATTTTTTCCCATTATATACTCGAATTATAAAAAAGTACTTTGCGAGAACAATCGGCATTAGGACGGAAACGTGTTGACCACCGATTAGTTTTGCATCCTTCGACCGACTTCTTCGACTGAGACCTCGATGGAAACCTTATCTGTTCCTCTTTCAGATGGCATTAACACATTTTACGAAAAGTCGTAAGAAATAAAATTTTTTTGATTAATAGTAAAATATCCTCGAAATCATTGAAGAAGGAGTACCTTATCAGACGAAAATATGCTTTATCTAATAAGAGACATTTAAATTTTTTTAATTGCATAAATGGCCGGCATTTTATTCAGAATTATTAGTTTTATACATAGATAAAAAATTCGTTTAATTTTTTCCCATTATATACTAGAATTATAGAAAAGTACTTTGCAAAAAGAATCGGCAGTAGGACGGAATCGTGTTGAACACCGATTAGTTTTTTGCTAATAACTTTTGCATCCTTCAATAGACTTCTTCGACTATGAGCTTGATGGAAAGCTTATCTGTTCCTCTTTCAGATGGAATTAACATATTTTACGAAAAGTCGTAAGAAATAAAATTTTTTTGATCAAACCTAAAATATCCTCGAAATCATTGAAGAAGAAGTACCTTATCAGACGAAAATATGCTTTATCTAATAAGAGACATTTATATTTTTTTAATTGCATAAATGGTCGGCATTTTATTCAGAATTAATAGTTTTTTACATGGACAAAAAATTCGTTTAATTTTTTCCTATTATATACTCGAATTATAAAAAAGTACTTTGCGAGAACAATCGGCATTAGGACGGAAACGTGTTGACTACCGATTAGTTTTGCATCCTTCGACCGACTTCTTCGACTAAGAGCACGATGGGAAGCTTATCTGTTCCTCTTTCAGATGGCATTAACATATTTTACGAAACGTCGTAAGAAATAAAATTTTTTTGATCAAAAGTAAAATATCCTCGAAATTATTGAAGAAGAAGTACTTATCAGACGAAAATATGCTTTGTATAATAAGAGACATTTAAATTTTTTTAATTGCATAAATGGCCGGCATTTTATTCAGAATTAATAGTTTTATACATAGATAAAAAATTCGTTTAATTTTTTCCCATTAAATACTAGAATTATAGAAAAGTACTTTGCGAGAACAATCGGCATTAGGACGGAAACGTGTTGACCACCGATTAGTTTTGCATCCTTCGACCGACTTCTTCGACTGAGACCTCGATGGAAACCTTATCTGTTCCTCTTTCAGATGGCATTAACATGTCTTACGAAAAGTCGTAAGAAATAAAACTTTTTTGATCAAACCTAAAATATCCTCGATATCATTAAAGAAGACGTACCTTATCAGACGAAAATATGCCTTATCTAATAAGAGATATTTAAATTTTTTTAGTTGCATAAATGAGCGGCATTTTATTCAGAATTAGTCGTTTTTTACATGGACAAAAAATTCGTTTAATTTTTTCCCACTAAATACTAGAATTATACAAAAGTACTTTACGAAAAGAATCGGCAGTAGGACGGAAACGTGTTGACCACCGATTAGTTTTTTGCTAATAACTCTTGCATCCTTCGACCGACTTCTTCGACTAAGAGCTCGATGGAAAGCTGATCTGTTCTTCTTCCAGATGGCATAAACATATTTTATGAAAAGTCATAAGAAATAAAATTTTTTTGATCAAAACTAAAATATCCTCAAAATCATTGAAAAAGAAGTGCCTTATCAGACGAAAATATGCTTTATCTAATAAGAGACATTTATATTTTTTTAATTGCATAAATGGTCGGCATTTTATTCAGAATTAATAGTTTTTTACATGGACAAAAAATTCGTTTAATTTTTTCCTATTATATACTGGAATGATAAAAAAGTACAATGCGAGAACAATCGGCATTAAGACGGAAACGTGTTGACCACCGATAGTTTTGCATCCTTCGACCGACTTCTTCGACTAAGAGCACGATGGGAAGCTTATCTGTTCCTCTTTCAGATGGCATTAACATATTTTACGAAAAGTCGTAAGAAATAAAATTTTTTTGATCAAAAGTAAAATATCGTCGAAATCATTGAAGAAGAAGTACCTTATCAGACGAAAATATGCTTTATCTAATAAGAGACATTTATATTTTTTTAATTGCATAAATGGTCGGCATTTTATTCAGAATTAATAGTTTTTTACATGGACAAAAAATTCGTTTAATTTTTTCCCATTATATACTCGAATTATAGAAAAGTACTTTGCGAGAACAATCGGCATTAGGACGGAAACGTGTTGACCACCGATTAGTTTTGCATCCTTCGACCGACTTCTTCGACTAAGAGCACGATAGGAAGCTTATCTGTTCCTCTTTCAGATGGCATTAACATATTTTACGAAAAGTCGTAAGAAATAAAATTTTTTTGATCAAAAGTAAACTATCGTCGAAATCATTGAAGAAGAAGTACCTTATCAGACGAAAATATTCCTTATCTAATAAGAGACATTTAAATTATTTTAATTGCATAAATGGCCGGCATTTTATTCAGAATTAATAGTTATTTACATGGACAAAAAATTCGTTCAATTTTTTCCGATTAAATACTAGAATTATAGAAAAGTACATTGCGAAAACAATCGGCAGTAGGACGGAAACGTGTTGACCACCGATTAGTTATTTGCTAATAACTCTTGCATCCTTCGACCGACTTCTTCGACGAAGAGCTCGATGGAGAGCTTATCTCTTCATCTTTCAGATGGCTTTAAATTTTTTTTTCGATAATTTGTAAGAAATAAAATTTTTTTGATCAAAAGTAAAATATCCGCGAAATCATTGAAGAAGAAGTACTTATCAGACGAAAATATGCCTTATCTAATAAGAGACATTTATATTTTTTTAATTGCATAAATGGGCGGCATTTTATTCAGAATTAATAGTTTTTTACGTGGACAAAAAATTCGTTTAATTTTTTCCCATTATATACTAGAATTATAAAAAAGTACTTTGCGAGAACAATCGGCATTAGGACGGGAACGTGTTGACCACCGATTAGTTTTGCATCCTTCGACCGACTTCTTCGACTAAGAGCTCGATGGAAAGCTGATCTGTTCTTCTTCCAGATGGCATAAACATATTTTATGAAAAGTCATAAGAAATAAAATTTTTTTGATCAAAACTAAAATATCCTCAAAATCATTGAAGAAGACGTACCTTATCAGACGAAAATATGCCTTATCTAATAAGAGACATTTAAATTTTTTTAATTGCATAAATGGCCGGCATTTTATTCAGAATTAATAGTTTTATACATAGATAAAAAATTCGTTTAATTTTTTCCCATTAAATACTAGAATTATAGAAAAGTACTTTGCGAAAAAAATCGGCAGTAGGACGGAAATGTGTTGACCACCGATTAGTTTTTTGCTAATAACTCTTGAGTCCTTCGACCGACTTTTTCGACTAAGAGCTCGATGGAAAGTTTATCTGTTCCTCTTTCAGATGGCATTAACATGTCTTACGAAAAGTCGTAAGATATAAAATTTTTTTGATCAAACCTAAAATATCCGCGAAATCATTGAAGAAGAAGTACTTATCAGACGAAAATATGCCTTATCTAATAAGAGAAATTATATTTTTTTAATTGCATAAATGGGCGGCATTTTATTCAGAATTAATAGTTTTTTACGTGGACAAAAAATTCGTTTAATTTTTTCCCATTATATACTAGAATTATAAAAAAGTACTTTGCGAGAACAATCGGCATTAGGACGGAAACGTGTTGACCACCGATTAGTTTTGCATCCTTCGACCGACTTCTTCGACTAAGAGCACGATGGGAAGCTTATCTGTTCCTCTTTCAGATGGCATTAACATATTTTACGAAACGTCGTAAGAAATAAAATTTTTTTGATCAAAAGTAAAATATCGTCGATATCATTGAAGAAGACGTACCTTATCAGACGAAAATATGCCTTATCTAATAAGAGACATTTAAATTTTTTTAATTGCATAAATGGCCGGCATTTTATTCAGAATTAATAGTTATTTACATGGACAAAAAATTCGTTCAATTTTTTCCGATTAAATACTAGAATTATAGAAAAGTACATTGCGAAAACAATCGGCAGTAGGACGGAAACGTGTTGACCACCGATTAGTTATTTGCTAATAACTCTTGCATCCTTCGACCGACTTCTTCGACGAAGAGCTCGATGGAGAGCTTATCTCTTCATCTTTCAGATGGCTTTAAATTTTTTTTTCGATAATTTGTAAGAAATAAAATTTTTTTGATGAAAACTAAAATATCCGCGAAATCATTGAAGAAGGAGTACCTTAAAAGACGAAAATATGCCTTATCTAATAAGAGACATTTATATTTTTTTAATTGCATAAATGGGCGGCATTTTATTCAGAATTAATAGTTTTTTACGTGGACAAAAAATTCGTTTAATTTTTTCCCATTATATACTAGAATTATAAAAAAGTACTTTGCGAGAACAATCGGCATTAGGACGGGAACGTGTTGACCACCGATTAGTTTTGCATCCTTCGACCGACTTCTTCGACTAAGAGCTCGATGGAAAGCTGATCTGTTCTTCTTCCAGATGGCATAAACATATTTTATGAAAAGTCATAAGAAATAAAATTTTTTTGATCAAAACTAAAATATCCTCAAAATCATTGAAAAAGAAGTACCTTATCAGACGAAAATATGCTTTATCTAATAAGAGACATTTATATTTTTTTAATTGCATAAATGGTCGGCATTTTATTCAGAATTAATAGTTTTTTACATGGACAAAAAATGCGTTTAATTTTTTCCCATTATATACTCGAATTATAAAAAAGTACTTTGCGAGAACAATCGGCATTAAGACAGAAACGTGTTGACCACCGATTAGTTTTGCATCCTTCGACCGACTTCTTCGACTAAGAGCACGATGGGAAGCCTATCTGTTCTTCTTTCAGATGGCATTAACATATTTTACGAAAAGTCGTAAGAAATAAAATTTTTTTGATGAAAACTTAAATATCCGCGAAATCATTGAAGAAGAAGTACTTATCAGACGAAAATATGCCTTATCTAATAAGAGAAATTATATTTTTTTAATTGCATAAATGGGCGGCATTTTATTCAGAATTTATAGTTTTTTACGTGGACAAAAAATTCGTTTAATTTTTTCCCATTATATACTAGAATTATAAAAAAGTACTTTGCGAGAACAATCGGCATTAGGACGGAAACGTGTTGACCACCGATTAGTTTTGCATCCTTCGACCGACTTCTTCGACTAAGAGCACGATGGGAAGCTTATCTGTTCCTCTTTCAGATGGCATTAACATATTTTACGAAACGTCGTAAGAAGAAAAATTTTTTTGATCAAAAGTAAAATATCGTCGATATCATTGAAGAAGACGTACCTTATCAGACGAAAATATGCCTTATCTAATAAGAGGTATTTAAATTTTTTTAATTGCATAAATGAGCGGCATTTTATTCAGAATTAATCGTTTTTTACATGGACAAAAAATTCGTTTAATTTTTTCCCACTAAATACTAGAATTATAGAAAAGTACTTTACGAAAAGAATCGGCAGTAGGACGGAAACGTGTTGACCACCGATTAGTTTTTTGCTCATAACTCTTGCATCCTTCGACCGACTTCTTCGACTAAGAGCTCGATGGAAAGCTGATCTGTTCCTCTTTCATATGGCATTAACATATTTTACGAAAAGTCGTAAGCAATAAAATTTTTTTGATCAAATCTAAAATATCGTCGATATCATTGAAGAAGACGTACCTTATCAGACGAAAATATGCCTTATCTAATAAGAGATATTTAAATTTTTTTAATTGCATAAATGAGCGGCATTTTATTCAGAATTAGTCGTTTTTTACATGGACAAAAAATTCGTTTAATTTTTTCCCACTAAATACTAGAATTATAGAAAAGTACTTTACGAAAAGAATCGGCAGTAGGACGGAAACGTGTTGACCACCGATTAGTTTTTTGCTCATAACTCTTGCATCCTTCGACCGACTTCTTCGACTAAGAGCTCGAAGGAAAGCTGATCTGTTCTTCTTCCAGATGGCATAAACATATTTTATGAAAAGTCATAAGAAATAAAATTTTTTTGATCAAAACTAAAATATCCTCAAAATTATTGAAAAAGAAGTACCTTATCAGACGAAAATATGCTTTATCTAATAAGAGACATTTATATTTTTTTAATTGCATAAATGGTCGGCATTTTATTCAGAATTAATAGTTTTTTACATGGACAAAAAATTCGTTTAATTTTTTCCCATTATATACTCGAATTATAAAAAAGTACTTTGCGAGAACAATCGGCATTAGGACGGAAACGTGTTGACCACCGATTAGTTATTTGCTATAACTCTTGCATCCTTCGACCGACTTCTTCGACTAAGAGCTCGAAGGAAAGCTGATCTGTTCTTCTTCCAGATGGCATAAACATATTTTATGAAAAGTCATAAGAAATAAAATTTTTTTGATCAAAACTAAAATATCCTCAAAATTATTGAAAAAGAAGTACCTTATCAGACGAAAATATGCCTTATCTAATAAGAGACATTTATATTTTTTTAATTGCATAAATGGGCGGCATTTTATTCAGAATTATTAGTTTTTTACGTGGACAAAAAATTCGTTTAATTTTTTCCCATTACATACTAGAATTATAAAAAAAAAGTACTTTGCGAGAACAATCGGCATTAGGACGGAAACGTGTTGACCACCGATTAGTTTTGCATCCTTCGACCGACTTCTTCGACTAAGACCTCGATGGAAACCTTATCTGTTCCTCTTTCAGATGGTATTAACATATTTTACGAAAAGTCGTAAGAAATAAAATTTTTTTGATCAAAAGTGAAATATCCTCGAAATCATTGAAGAAGAAGTACCTTATCAGACGAAAATATGCTTTATCTAATAAGAGACATTTATATTTTTTTAATTGCATAAATGGTCGGCATTTTATTCAGAATTAATAGTTTTTTACATGGACAAAAAATTCGTTTAATTTTTTCCCATTATATACTCGAATTATAAAAAAGTACTTTGCGAGAACAATCGGCATTAGGACGGAAACGTGTTGACCACCGATTAGTTTTGCATCCTTCGACCGACTTCTTCGACTAAGAGCACGATGGGAAGCTTATCTGTTCATCTTTCAGATGGCATTAACATATTTTACGAAAAGTCGTAAGAAATAAAATTTTTTTGATCAAAAGTAAACTATCCTCAAAATTATTGAAAAAGAAGTACCTTATCAGACGAAAATATGCCTTATCTAATAAGAGACATTTAAATTTTTTTAATTGCTTAAATGGGCGGCATTTTATTCAGAATTAATAGTTTTTTACATGGACAAAAAATTCGTTAAATTTTTTCCGATTAAATACTAGAATTATAGAAAAGTACATTGCGAAAACAATCGGCAGTAGGACGGAAACGTGTTGACCACCGATTAGTTATTTGCTAATAACTCTTGCATCCTTCGACCGACTTCTTCGACGAAGAGCTCGATGGAGAGCTTATCTCTTCATCTTTCAGATGGCTTTAAATTTTTTTTTCGATAATTTGTAAGAAATAATATTTTTTTGATGAAAACTAAAATATCCGCGAAATCATTGAAGAAGAAGTACTTATCGGACGAAAATATGTCTTATCTAATAAGAGACATTTATATTTTTTTAATTGCATTAATGGGCGGCATTTTATTCAGAATTAATAGTTTTTTACGAGGACAAAAAATTCGTTTAATTTTTTCCCATTACATACTAGAATTATAAAAAAGTACTTTGCTAGAACAATCGGCATTAGGACGGGAACGTGTTGACCACCGATTAGTTTTGCATCCTTCGACCGACTTCTTCGACTAAGAGCTCGATGGAAAGCTGATCTGTTCTTCTTCCAGATGGCATAAACATATTTTATGAAAAGTCATAAGAAATAAAATTTTTTTGATCAAAACTAAAATATCCTCAAAATCATTGAAAAAGAAGTACCTTATCAGACGAAAATATGCTTTATCTAATAAGAGACATTTATATTTTTTTAATTGCATAAATGGTCGGCATTTTATTCAGAATTAATAGTTTTTTACATGGACAAAAAATTCGTTTAATTTTTTCCCATTATATACTCGAATTATAAAAAAGTACTTTGCGAGAACAATCGGCATTAAGACGGAAACGTGTTGACCACCGATTAGTTTTGCATCCTTCGACCGACTTCTTCGACTAAGAGCACGATGGGAAGCCTATCTGTTCTTCTTTCAGATGGCATTAACATATTTTACGAAAAGTCGTAAGAAATAAAATTTTTTTGATCAAATCTAAAATATCGTCGATATCATTGAAGAAGACGTACCTTATCAGACGAAAATATGCCTTATCTAATAAGAGATATTTAAATTTTTTTAATTGCATAAATGAGCGGCATTTTATTCAGAATTAGTCGTTTTTTACATGGACAAAAAATTCGTTTAATTTTTTTCCACTAAATACTAGAATTATAGAAAAGTACTTTACGAAAAGAATCGGCAGTAGGACGGAAACGTGTTGACCACCGATTAGTTTTTTGCTCATAACTCTTGCATCCTTCGACCGACTTCTTCGACTAAGAGCTCGATGGAAAGCTGATCTGTTCCTCTTTCATATGGCATTAACATATTTTACGAAAAGTCGTAAGCAATAAAATTTTTTTGATCAAATCTAAAATATCGTCGATATCATTGAAGAAGACGTACCTTATCAGACGAAAATATACCTTATCTAATAAGAGATATTTAAATTTTTTTAATTGCATAAATGAGCGGCATTTTATTCAGAATTAGTCGTTTTTTACATGGACAAAAAATTCGTTTAATTTTTTCCCACTAAATACTAGAATTATAGAAAAGTACTTTACGAAAAGAATCGGCAGTAGGACGGAAACGTGTTGACCACCGATTAGTTTTTTGCTCATAACTCTTGCATCCTTTGACCGACTTCTTCGACTAAGAGCTCGAAGGAAAGCTGATCTGTTCTTCTTCCAGATGGCATAAATATATTCTATGAAAAGTCATAAGAAATAAAATTTTTTTGATCAAAACTAAAATATCCTCAAAATTATTGAAAAAGAAGTACCTTATCAGACGAAAATATGCTTTATCTAATAAGAGACATTTATATTTTCTTAATTGCATAAATGGCCGGCATTTTATTCAGAATTAATAGTTTTTTACATGGACAAAAAATTCGTTTAATTTTTTCCCATTATATACTCGAATTATAAAAAAGTACTTTGCGAGAACAATCGGCATTAGGACGGAAACGTGTTGACCACCGATTAGTTATTTGCTAATAACTCTTGCATCCTTCGACCGACTTCTTCGACTAAGAGCTCGATGGAGAGCTTATCTCTTCCTCTTTCAGATGGCTTTAAATTTTTTTTTTCGATAATTTTTAAGAAATAAAATTTTTTTGATGAAAACTAAAATATCCGCGAAATCATTGAAGAAGAAGTACTTATCAGACGAAAATATGCCTTATCTAATAAGAGACATTTATATTTTTTTAATTGCATAAATGGGCGGCATTTTATTCAGAATTAATAGTTTTTTACATGGACAAAAAATTCGTTTAATTTTTTCCCATTATATACTCGAATTATAAAAAAGTACTTTGCGAGAACAATCGGCATTAAGACGGAAACGTGTTGACCACCGATTAGTTTTGCATCCTTCGACCGACTTCTTCGACTAAGAGCACGATGGGAAGCCTATCTGTTCTTCTTTCAGATGGCATTAACATATTTTACGAAAAGTCGTAAGAAATAAAATTTTTTTGATCAAATCTAAAATATCGTCGATATCATTGAAGAAGACGTACCTTATCAGACGAAAATATGCCTTATCTAATAAGAGATATTTAAATTTTTTTAATTGCATAAATGAGCGGCATTTTATTCAGAATTAGTCGTTTTTTACATGGACAAAAAATTCGTTTAATTTTTTCCCACTAAATACTAGAATTATAGAAAAGTACTTTACGAAAAGAATCGGCAGTAGGACGGAAACGTGTTGACCACCGATTAGTTTTTTGCTCATAACTCTTGCATCCTTCGACCGACTTCTTCGACTAAGAGCTCGATGGAAAGCTGATCTGTTCCTCTTTCATATGGCATTAACATATTTTACGAAAAGTCGTAAGCAATAAAATTTTTTTGATCAAATCTAAAATATCGTCGATATCATTGAAGAAGACGTACCTTATCAGACGAAAATATGCCTTATCTAATAAGAGATATTTAAATTTTTTTAATTGCATAAATGAGCGGCATTTTATTCAGAATTAGTCGTTTTTTACATGGACAAAAAATTCGTTTAATTTTTTCCCACTAAATACTAGAATTATAGAAAAGTACTTTACGAAAAGAATCGGCAGTAGGACGGAAACGTGTTGACCACCGATTAGTTTTTTGCTCATAACTCTTGCATCCTTCGACCGACTTCTTCGACTAAGAGCTCGAAGGAAAGCTGATCTGTTCTTCTTCCAGATGGCATAAACATATTTTATGAAAAGTCATAAGAAATAAAATTTTTTTGATCAAAACTAAAATATCCTCAAAATTATTGAAAAAGAAGTACCTTATCAGACGAAAATATGCTTTATCTAATAAGAGACATTTATATTTTTTTAATTGCATAAATGGTCGGCATTTTATTCAGAATTAATAGTTTTTTACATGGACAAAAAATTCGTTTAATTTTTTCCCATTATATACTCGAATTATAAAAAAGTACTTTGCGAGAACAATCGGCATTAGGACGGAAACGTGTTGACCACCGATTAGTTATTTGCTATAACTCTTGCATCCTTCGACCGACTTCTTCGACTAAGAGCTCGAAGGAAAGCTGATCTGTTCTTCTTCCAGATGGCATAAACATATTTTATGAAAAGTCATAAGAAATAAAATTTTTTTAGTACTTATCAGACGAAAATATGCCTTATCTAATAAGAGACATTTATATTTTTTTAATTGCATAAATGGGCGGCATTTTATTCAGAATTAATAGTTTTTTACATGGACAAAAAATTCGTTTAATTTTTTCCCATTATATACTCGAATTATAAAAAAGTACTTTGCGAGAACAATCGGCATTAAGACGGAAACGTGTTGACCACCGATTAGTTTTGCATCCTTCGACCGACTTCTTCGACTAAGAGCACGATGGGAAGCCTATCTGTTCTTCTTTCAGATGGCATTAACATATTTTACGAAAAGTCGTAAGAAATAAAATTTTTTTGATCAAATCTAAAATATCGTCGATATCATTGAAGAAGACGTACCTTATCAGACGAAAATATGCCTTATCTAATAAGAGATATTTAAATTTTTTTAATTGCATAAATGAGCGGCATTTTATTCAGAATTAGTCGTTTTTTACATGGACAAAAAATTCGTTTAATTTTTTCCCACTAAATACTAGAATTATAGAAAAGTACTTTACGAAAAGAATCGGCAGTAGGACGGAAACGTGTTGACCACCGATTAGTTTTTTGCTCATAACTCTTGCATCCTTCGACCGACTTCTTCGACTAAGAGCTCGATGGAAAGCTGATCTGTTCCTCTTTCATATGGCATTAACATATTTTACGAAAAGTCGTAAGCAATAAAATTTTTTTGATCAAATCTAAAATATCGTCGATATCATTGAAGAAGACGTACCTTATCAGACGAAAATATGCCTTATCTAATAAGAGATATTTAAATTTTTTTAATTGCATAAATGAGCGGCATTTTATTCAGAATTAGTCGTTTTTTACATGGACAAAAAATTCGTTTAATTTTTTCCCACTAAATACTAGAATTATAGAAAAGTACTTTACGAAAAGAATCGGCAGTAGGACGGAAACGTGTTGACCACCGATTAGTTTTTTGCTCATAACTCTTGCATCCTTCGACCGACTTCTTCGACTAAGAGCTCGAAGGAAAGCTGATCTGTTCTTCTTCCAGATGGCATAAACATATTTTATGAAAAGTCATAAGAAATAAAATTTTTTTGATCAAAACTAAAATATCCTCAAAATTATTGAAAAAGAAGTACCTTATCAGACGAAAATATGCTTTATCTAATAAGAGACATTTATATTTTTTTAATTGCATAAATGGTCGGCATTTTATTCAGAATTAATAGTTTTTTACATGGACAAAAAATTCGTTTAATTTTTTCCCATTATATACTCGAATTATAAAAAAGTACTTTGCGAGAACAATCGGCATTAGGACGGAAACGTGTTGACCACCGATTAGTTATTTGCTATAACTCTTGCATCCTTCGACCGACTTCTTCGACTAAGAGCTCGAAGGAAAGCTGATCTGTTCTTCTTCCAGATGGCATAAACATATTTTATGAAAAGTCATAAGAAATAAAATTTTTTTGATCAAAACTAAAATATCCTCAAAATTATTGAAAAAGAAGTACCTTATCAGACGAAAATATGCTTTATCTAATAAGAGACATTTATATTTTTTTAATTGCATAAATGGTCGGCATTTTATTCAGAATTAATAGTTTTTTACATGGCATAAACATATTTTATGAAAAGTCATAAGAAATAAAATTTTTTTGATCAAAACTAAAATATCCTCAAAATTATTGAAAAAGAAGTACCTTATCAGACGAAAATATGCCTTATCTAATAAGAGATATTTAAATTTTTTTAATTGCATAAATGAGCGGCATTTTATTCAGAATTAGTCGTTTTTTACATGGACAAAAAATTCGTTTAATTTTTTCCCACTAAATACTAGAATTATAGAAAAGTACTTTACGAAAAGAATCGGCAGTAGGACGGAAACGTGTTGACCACCGATTAGTTTTTTGCTCATAACTCTTGCATCCTTCGACCGACTTCTTCGACTAAGAGCTCGAAGGAAAGCTGATCTGTTCTTCTTCCAGATGGCATAAACATATTTTATGAAAAGTCATAAGAAATAAAATTTTTTTGATCAAAACTAAAATATCCTCAAAATTATTGAAAAAGAAGTACCTTATCAGACGAAAATATGCTTTATCTAATAAGAGACATTTATATTTTTTTAATTGCATAAATGGTCGGCATTTTATTCAGAATTAATAGTTTTTTACATGGACAAAAAATTCGTTTAATTTTTTCCCATTATATACTCGAATTATAAAAAAGTACTTTGCGAGAACAATCGGCATTAGGACGGAAACGTGTTGACCACCGATTAGTTATTTGCTATAACTCTTGCATCCTTCGACCGACTTCTTCGACTAAGAGCTCGAAGGAAAGCTGATCTGTTCTTCTTCCAGATGGCATAAACATATTTTATGAAAAGTCATAAGAAATAAAATTTTTTTGATCAAAACTAAAATATCCTCAAAATTATTGAAAAAGAAGTACCTTATCAGACGAAAATATGCCTTATCTAATAAGAGACATTTATATTTTTTTAATTGCATAAATGGGCGGCATTTTATTCAGAATTATTAGTTTTTTACGTGGACAAAAAATTCGTTTAATTTTTTCCCATTACATACTAGAATTATAAAAAAAAGTACTTTGCGAGAACAATCGGCATTAGGACGGAAACGTGTTGACCACCGATTAGTTTTGCATCCTTCGACCGACTTCTTCGACTAAGACCTCGATGGAAACCTTATCTGTTCCTCTTTCAGATGGTATTAACATATTTTACGAAAAGTCGTAAGAAATAAAATTTTTTTGATCAAAAGTGAAATATCCTCGAAATCATTGAAGAAGAAGTACCTTATCAGACGAAAATATGCTTTATCTAATAAGAGACATTTATATTTTTTTAATTGCATAAATGGTCGGCATTTTATTCAGAATTAATAGTTTTTTACATGGACAAAAAATTCGTTTAATTTTTTCCCATTATATACTCGAATTATAAAAAAGTACTTTGCGAGAACAATCGGCATTAGGACGGAAACGTGTTGACCACCGATTAGTTTTGCATCCTTCGACCGACTTCTTCGACTAAGAGCACGATGGGAAGCTTATCTGTTCATCTTTCAGATGGCATTAACATATTTTACGAAAAGTCGTAAGAAATAAAATTTTTTTGATCAAAAGTAAACTATCCTCAAAATTATTGAAAAAGAAGTACCTTATCAGACGAAAATATGCCTTATCTAATAAGAGACATTTAAATTTTTTTAATTGCTTAAATGGGCGGCATTTTATTCAGAATTAATAGTTTTTTACATGGACAAAAAATTCGTTAAATTTTTTCCGATTAAATACTAGAATTATAGAAAAGTACATTGCGAAAACAATCGGCAGTAGGACGGAAACGTGTTGACCACCGATTAGTTATTTGCTAATAACTCTTGCATCCTTCGACCGACTTCTTCGACGAAGAGCTCGATGGAGAGCTTATCTCTTCATCTTTCAGATGGCTTTAAATTTTTTTTTCGATAATTTGTAAGAAATAATATTTTTTTGATGAAAACTAAAATATCCGCGAATTCATTGAAGAAGAAGTACTTATCAGACGAAAATATGTCTTATCTAATAAGAGACATTTATATTTTTTTAATTGCATTAATGGGCGGCATTTTATTCAGAATTAATAGTTTTTTACGTGGACAAAAAATTCGTTTAATTTTTTCCCATTACATACTAGAATTATAAAAAAGTACTTTGCTAGAACAATCGGCATTAGGACGGGAACGTGTTGACCACCGATTAGTTTTGCATCCTTCGACCGACTTCTTCGACTAAGAGCTCGATGGAAAGCTGATCTGTTCTTCTTCCAGATGGCATAAACATATTTTATGAAAAGTCATAAGAAATAAAATTTTTTTGATCAAAACTAAAATATCCTCAAAATCATTGAAAAAGAAGTACCTTATCAGACGAAAATATGCTTTATCTAATAAGAGACATTTATATTTTTTTAATTGCATAAATGGTCGGCATTTTATTCAGAATTAATAGTTTTTTACATGGACAAAAAATTCGTTTAATTTTTTCCCATTATATACTCGAATTATAAAAAAGTACTTTGCGAGAACAATCGGCATTAAGACGGAAACGTGTTGACCACCGATTAGTTTTGCATCCTTCGACCGACTTCTTCGACTAAGAGCACGATGGGAAGCCTATCTGTTCTTCTTTCAGATGGCATTAACATATTTTACGAAAAGTCGTAAGAAATAAAATTTTTTTGATCAAATCTAAAATATCGTCGATATCATTGAAGAAGACGTACCTTATCAGACGAAAATATGCCTTATCTAATAAGAGATATTTAAATTTTTTTAATTGCATAAATGAGCGGCATTTTATTCAGAATTAGTCGTTTTTTACATGGACAAAAAATTCGTTTAATTTTTTCCCACTAAATACTAGAATTATAGAAAAGTACTTTACGAAAAGAATCGGCAGTAGGACGGAAACGTGTTGACCACCGATTAGTTTTTTGCTCATAACTCTTGCATCCTTCGACCGACTTCTTCGACTAAGAGCTCGATGGAAAGCTGATCTGTTCCTCTTTCATATGGCATTAACATATTTTACGAAAAGTCGTAAGCAATAAAATTTTTTTGATCAAATCTAAAATATCGTCGATATCATTGAAGAAGACGTACCTTATCAGACGAAAATATACCTTATCTAATAAG
Source organism: Phortica okadai (assembly GCA_034638295.1). Classification (NCBI taxonomy): domain Eukaryota; kingdom Metazoa; phylum Arthropoda; class Insecta; order Diptera; family Drosophilidae; genus Phortica; species Phortica okadai. The sequence goes on along the minus strand of CM067851.1, from coordinate 22,527,636 downwards.
AGATATTTAAATTTTTTTAATTGCATAAATGAGCGGCATTTTATTCAGAATTAGTCGTTTTTTACATGGACAAAAAATTCGTTTAATTTTTTCCCACTAAATACTAGAATTATAGAAAAGTACTTTACGAAAAGAATCGGCAGTAGGACGGAAACGTGTTGACCACCGATTAGTTTTTTGCTCATAACTCTTGCATCCTTTGACCGACTTCTTCGACTAAGAGCTCGAAGGAAAGCTGATCTGTTCTTCTTCCAGATGGCATAAATATATTCTATGAAAAGTCATAAGAAATAAAATTTTTTTGATCAAAACTAAAATATCCTCAAAATTATTGAAAAAGAAGTACCTTATCAGACGAAAATATGCTTTATCTAATAAGAGACATTCAAATTTTTTTAATTGCATAAATGGCCGGCATTTTATTCAGAATTAATAGTTATTTACATGGACAAAAAATTCGTTTAATTTTTTCCCATTATATACTCGAATTATAAAAAAGTACTTTGCGAGAACAATCGGCATTAGGACGGAAACGTGTTGACCACCGATTAGTTATTTGCTAATAACTCTTGCATCCTTCGACCGACTTCTTCGACTAAGAGCTCGATGGAGAGCTTATCTCTTCCTCTTTCAGATGGCTTTAAATTTTTTTTTTCGATAATTTGTAAGAAATAAAATTTTTTTGATGAAAACTAAAATATCCGCGAAATCATTGAAGAAGAAGTACTTATCAGACGAAAATATGCCTTATCTAATAAGAGACATTTATATTTTTTTAATTGCATAAATGGGCGGCATTTTATTCAGAATTAATAGTTTTTCACGTGGACAAAAAATTCGTTTAATTTTTTCCCATTACATACTAGAATTATAAAAAAGTACTTTGCGAGAACAATCGGCATTAGGACGGAAACGTGTTGACCACCGATTAGTTTTGCATCCTTCGACCGACTTCTTCGACTAAGACCTCGATGGAAACCTTATCTGTTCCTCTTTCAGATGGCATTTACATATTTTACGAAAAGTCGTAAGAAATAAAATTTTTTTGATCAAAAGTAAACTATCCTCGAAATCATTGAAGAAGAAGTACCTTATCAGACGAAAATATGCCTTATCTAATAAGAGACATTCAAATTTTTTTAATTGCATAAATGGCCGGCATTTTATTCAGAATTAATAGTTATTTACATGGACAAAAAATTCGTTAAATTTTTTCCGATTAAATACTAGAATTATAGAAAAGTACATTGCGAAAACAATCGGCAGTAGGACGGAAACGTGTTGACCACCGATTAGTTATTTGCTAATAACTCTTGCATCCTTCGACCGACTTCTTCGACTAAGAGCTCGATGGAGAGCTTATCTCTTCCTCTTTCAGATGGCTTTAAATTTTTTTTTCGATAATTTGTAAGAAATAAAATTTTTTTGATGAAAACTAAAATATCCGCGAAATCATTGAAGAAGAAGTAAGAAATAAAATTTTTTTGATGAAAACTAAAATATCCGCGAAATCATTGAAGAAGAAGTACTTATCAGACGAAAATATGCCTTATCTAATAAGAGACATTTATATTTTTTTAATTGCATAAATGGGCGGCATTTTAATCAGAATTAATAGTTTTTTACGTGGACAAAAAATTCGTTTAATTTTTTCCCATTATATACTAGAATTATAAAAAAGTACTTTGCGAGAACAATCGGCATTAGGACGGAAACGTGTTGACCACCGATTAGTTTTGCATACTTCGACCGACTTCTTCGACTAAGACCTCGATGGAAACCTTATCTGTTCCTCTTTCAGATAACATTAACATATTTTACGAAAAGTCGTAAGAAATAAAATTTTTTTGATCAAAAGTAAAATATCCTCGAAATCATTGAAGAAGAAGTACCTTATCAGACGAAAATATGCTTTATCTAATAAGAGACATTTAAATTTTTTTAATTGCATAAATGGCCGGCATTTTATTCAGAATTAATAGGTTTATACAAAGATAAAAAATTCGTTTAATTTTTTTCCATTAAATACTAGAATTATAGAAAAGTACTTTGCGAAAACAATCGGCAGTAGGACGGAAATGTGTTGACCACCGATTAGTTTTTTCCTAATAACTCTTGAGTCCTTCGACCGACTTTTTCGACTAAGAGCTCGATGGAAAGCTTATCTGTTCCTCTTTCATATGGCATTAACATATCTTACGAAAAGTCGTAAGCAATAAAATTTTTTTGATCAAACCTAATATATTCTCGAAATCTTTGAAGAAGACGTACCTTATCAGACGAAAATATGCCTTATCTAATAAGAGATATTTAAATTTTTTTAGTTGCATAAATGGGCGGCATTTTATTCAGAATTAGTCGTTTTTTACATGGACAACAAATTCGTTTAATTTTTTCCCACAAAATACTAGAATTATAGAAAAGTACTTTACGAAAAGAATCGGCAGTAGGACGGAATCGTGTTGAACACCGATTAGTTTTTTGCTAATAACTTTTGCATCCTTCGACCGACTTCTTCGACTAAGAGCTCGATGGAAAGCTTATCTGTTCTTCTTCCAGATGGCATTAACATATTTTATGAAAAGTCGTAAGAAATAAAATTTTTTTTATGAAAACTAAAATATCCTCGAAATCATTGAAGAAGAAGAACCTTATCAGACGAAAATATGCCTTATCTAATAAAAGATATTTAAATTTTTACACTTTTCACTTATGTGAAATAGTATATTAACTTTGTCACGGAGTTTGTAACAGATCGAAATATTAATTTCCGACTATATAAAGTATATATATTCTTGATCAGGACGACAAGACGAGTTGATTTAGCCATGTCCGTCTGTCGGTCTGTCTGTCTGTCTGTATGTATGCAAACTCGTCCCTCAGTTTTGAAGCTGTCGAGCTTAAACTTTGCACAGAGTCTTAGAATTTATTACGATGAATCATTCGTCGGAACCAGCATGATCGGATTATTGGAACAGGTAGGTCCCATACGAAAAGAAGAAGAAAAGTGAACAAAACTTGAATCGTTGTAAGGAAAACTTTTTTGTTTTGTACAATAGAGTGCTAAAATTTTAAACATAGAAGTTCTACATAGTCCGACTACATGCCTGAAAGTTTCATTGAGATTGGACATCTGGAACTGGTAGCTCCCATACAAAATGAAGAAGAGGAAGAGAAGCAATATTCACGTCGTTGTATGGAAAACTTTTTTGTTTCTTAACCAATTGACTTGAAATTTTAAAGTTATGTTCTTAGGGAGGAATGAAAACTATTTTGACCAAAAGGGGGCGTAGCCACGCGTAGCCACGCCCACTTATAGCGAAAATTTACCCGTTGTATGGAAAACTTTTTTGTTTTTTAACCAATTGACTTGAAACTTTACAGTTATGTTCTTAGAGAGGAATGAAAACTATTTTGACCAAAGTGGGCGTAGCCACGCGTAGCCACGCCCAATTCAAGCGAAAATTGACACGTTGTATGGAAAACTTTTTGGTTTTTTAACCAATTGACTTGAAACTTTACAGTTATGTTCTTAGGGAGGAATGAAAACTATTTTGACCAAAAGTGGGCGTAGCCATGGAAAACTTTTTTGTTTTTTAACCAATTGACTTGAAACTTTACAGTTATGTTCTTAGAGAGGAATGAAAACTATTTTGACCAAAAGTGGGCGTAGCCACGCCCACTTATAGCGAAAATTGACCCGTTGCATGGAAAACTTTTTTGTTTTTTAACCAATTGACTTGAAACTTTGCAGTTATGCTCTTAGCGAGGAATAAAAACTATTTCGATAAAAGTGGGCGTGGCCACGCCCTTTTATAGCGAAAATTTACCCGTTGTATGGAAAACTTTTTTGTTTTTTAACCAATTGACTTGAAACTTTACAGTTATGTTCTTAGGGAGGAATGAAAACTATTTTGACCAAAAGTGGGCGTAGCCACGCGTAGCCACGCCCACTTATAGCTAAAATTTACCCGTTGTAAGGAAAACTTTTTTGTTTTTTAACCAATTGACTTGAATCTTTGCAATTGTGCTCTTAGGGAGGAATGAAAACTATATTGATCAAAAGTGGGCATGGCCACGCCCACTTATAGCTTAACATGACGCTTTGTATGGAAAACTTTTTTGTTTTTTAACCAATTGAATTGAAACTTTGCAGTTGTGCTCTTAGTGAAGAATGAAAACTATTTTGTTCAAAAGTGGGCATGGTCACGCCCACTTATAGCGAAAATTGACCCGTTGTATGGAAAATTTTTTTGTTTTTTAACCAATTGACTTAAAACTTTACAGTTATGTTCTTAGGGAGGAATGAAAACTATTTTGACCAAAAGTGGGCGTAGGCACGCCTACTTATAGCGAAAATTGACACGTTGTATGGAAAACTTTTTTGTTTTTTAACTAATTGACTTAAAACTTTGCAGTTATGCTCTTAGGGAGGAATGAAAACTATTTTGATCAAAAGTGGGCGTGGCCACGCCCTTTTATAGCGAAAATTGACCCTTTGTATGGAAAACTTTTTTGTTTTTTAACCAATTGACTTGAAACTTTATAGTTATGTTCTTAGGGAGGAATAAAAACTATTTTGACCAAATGTGGGCATGGCTACGCCCACTTATCGCAAAACTTGAACCGTTGTATGGAAAATTGTTTTGTTTTTTAACGAATTGACTTGAAACATTACAGTTATGTTGTTAGGGAGGCATGAAATCTATTCATATAGTTTTTTTTATAGTGACACAAAGTGAAAAGTATTATAGCTTCAGCCTTGCTGAAGATAGCGTCCTTACTGGTTTTAATTGCATAAATGGCCGGCATTTTATTCAGAATTAATAGTTTTTTACATGGACAAAAAATTCGTTTAATTTTTTCCCATTATATACTCGAATTATAGAAAAGTACTTTGCGAGAACAATCGGCATTAGGACGGAAACGTGTTGACCACCGATTAGTTTTGCATCCTTCGACCGACTTCTTCGACTAAGAGCACGATGGGAAGCTTATCTGTTCCTCTTTCAGATGGCATTAACATATTTTACGAAAAGTCGTAAGAAATAAAATTTTTTTGATCAAAAGTAAAATATCGTCGAAATCATTGAAGAAGAAGTACCTTATCAGACGAAAATATGCCTTATCTAATAAGAGACATTTAAATATTTTTAATTGCATAAATGGCCGGCATTTTATTCAGAATTAATAGTTATTGACATGGACAAAAAATTCGTTCAATTTTTTCCGATTAAATACTAGAATTATAGAAAAGTACATTGCGAAAACAATCGGCAGTAGGACGGAAACGTGTTGACCACCGATTAGTTATTTGCTAATAACTCTTGCATCCTTCGACCGACTTCTTCGACGAAGAGCTCGATGGAGAGCTTATCTCTTCATCTTTCAGATGGCTTTAAATTTTTTTTTCGATAATTTGTAAGAAATAATATTTTTTTGATGAAAACTAAAATATCCGCGAAATCATTGAAGAAGAAGTACTTATCAGACGAAAATATGTCTTATCTAATAAGAGACATTTATATTTTTTTAATTGCATTAATGGGCGGCATTTTATTCAGAATTAATAGTTTTTTACGTGGACAAAAAATTCGTTTAATTTTTTCCCATTATATACTAGAATTATAAAAAAGTACTTTGCGAGAACAATCGGCATTAGGACGGGAACGTGTTGACCACCGATTAGTTTTGCATCCTTCGACCGACTTCTTCGACTAAGAGCTCGATGGAAAGCTGATCTGTTCTTCTTCCAGATGGCATAAACATATTTTATGAAAAGTCATAAGAAATAAAATTTTTTTGATCAAAACTAAAATATCCTCAAAATCATTGAAAAAGATGTACCTTATCAGACGAAAATATGCTTTATCTAATAAGAGACATTTATATTTTTTTAATTGCATAAATGGTCGGCATTTTATTCAGAATTAATAGTTTTTTACATGGACAAAAAATTCGTTTAATTTTTTCCCATTATATACTCGAATTATAAAAAAGTACTTTGCGAGAACAATCGGCATTAAGACGGAAACGTGTTGACCACCGATTAGTTTTGCATCCTTCGACCGACTTCTTCGACTAAGAGCACGATGGGAAGCCTATCTGTTCTTCTTTCAGATGGCATTAACATATTTTACGAAAAGTCGTAAGAAATAAAATTTTTTTGATGAAAACTTAAATATCCGCGAAATCACTGAAGAAGAAGTACTTATCAGACGAAAATATGCCTTATCTAATAAGAGAAATTATATTTTTTTAATTGCATAAATGGGCGGCATTTTATTCAGAATTAATAGTTTTTTACGTGGACAAAAAATTCGTTTAATTTTTTCCCATTATATACTAGAATTATAAAAAAGTACTTTGCGAGAACAATCGGCATTAGGACGGAAACGTGTTGACCACCGATTAGTTTTGCATCCTTCGACCGAATTCTTCGACTAAGAGCACGATGGGAAGCTTATCTGTTCCTCTTTCAGATGGCATTAACATATTTTACGAAACGTCGTAAGAAATAAAATTTTTTTGATCAAAAGTAAAATATCGTCGATATCATTGAAGAAGACGTACCTTATCAGACGAAAATATGCCTTATCTAATAAGAGGTATTTAAATTTTTGTAATTGCATAAATGAGCGGCATTTTATTCAGAATTAGTCGTTTTTTACATGGACAAAAAATTCGTTTAATTTTTTCCCACTAAATACTAGAATTATAGAAAAGTACTTTACGAAAAGAATCGGCAGTAGGACGGAAACGTGTTGACCACCGATTAGTTTTTTGCTCATAACTCTTGCATCCTTCGACCGACTTCTTCGACTAAGAGCGCGATGGAAAGCTGATCTGTTCCTCTTTCATATGGCATTAACATATTTTACAAAAAGTCGTAAGCAATAAAATTTTTTTTGATCAAATCTAAAATATCGTCGATATCATTGAAGAAGACGTACCTTATCAGTCGAAAATATGCCTTATCTAATAAGAGATATTTAAATTTTTTTAATTGCATAAATGAGCGGCATTTTATTCAGAATTAGTCGTTTTTTACATGGACAAAAAATTCGTTTAATTTTTTCCCACTAAATACTAGAATTATAGAAAAGTACTTTACGAAAAGAATCGGCAGTAGGACGGAAACGTGTTGACCACCGATTAGTTTTTTGCTCATAACTCTTGCATCCTTCGACCGACTTCTTCGACTAAGAGCTCGAAGGAAAGCTGATCTGTTCTTCTTCCAGATGGCATAAACATATTTTATGAAAAGTCATAAGAAATAAAATTTTTTTGATCAAAACTAAAATATCCTCAAAATTATTGAAAAAGAAGTACCTTATCAGACGAAAATATGCTTTATCTACTAAGAGACATTTATATTTTTTTAATTGCATAAATGGTCGGCATTTTATTCAGAATTAATAGTTTTTTACATGGACAAAAAATTCGTTTAATTTTTTCCCATTATATACTCGAATTATAAAAAAGTACTTTGCGAGAACAATCGGCATTAGGACGGAAACGTATTGACCACCGATTAGTTATTTGCTAATAACTCTTGCATCCTTCGACCGACTTCTTCGACTAAGACCTCGATGGAAACCTTATCTGTTCCTCTTTCAGATGGCATTAACATATTTTACGAAAAGTCGTAAGAAATAAAATTTTTTTGATTAAAAGTGAAATATCCTCGAAATCATTGAAGAAGAAGTACCTTATCAGACGAAAATATGCCTTATCTAATAAGAGACATTCAAATTTTTTTAATTGCATAAATGGCCGGCATTTTATTCAGAATTAATAGTTATTTACATGGACAAAAAATTCGTTAAATTTTTTCCGATTAAATACTAGAATTATAGAAAAGTACATTGCGAAAACAATCGGCAGTAGGACGGAAACGTGTTGACCAGCGATTAGTTATTTGCTAATAACTCTTGCATCCTTCGACCGACTTCTTCGACTAAGAGCTCGATGGAGAGCTTATCTCTTCCTCTTTCAGATGGCTTTAAATTTTTTTTTCGATAGTTTGTAAGAAATAAAATTTTTTTGATGAAAACTAAAATATCCGCGAAATCATTGAAGAAGAAGTACTTATCAGACGAAAATATGCCTTATCTAATAAGAGACATTTATATTTTTTTAATTTCATAAATGGGCGGCATTTTAATCAGAATTAATAGTTTTTTACGTGGACAAAAAATTCGTTTAATTTTTTCCCATTATATACTAGAATTATAAAAAAGTACTTTGCGAGAACAATCGGCATTAGGACGGAAACGTGTTGACCACCGATTAGTTTTGCATACTTCGACCGACTTCTTCGACTAAGACCTCGATGGAAACCTTATCTGTTCCTCTTTCAGATAACATTAACATATTTTACGAAAAGTCGTAAGAAATAAAATTTTTTTGATCAAAAGTAAAATATCCTCGAAATCATTGAAGAAGAAGTACCTTATCAGACGAAAATATGCTTTATCTAATAAGAGACATTTAAATTTTTTTAATTGCATAAATGGCCGGCATTTTATTCAGAATTAATAGGTTTATACAAAGATAAAAAATTCGTTTAACTTTTTCCCATTAAATACTAGAATTATAGAAAAGTACTTTGCGAAAACAATCGGCAGTAGGACGGAAATGTGTTGACCACCGATTAGTTTTTTCCTAATAACTCTTGAGTCCTTCGACCGACTTCTTCGACTAAGACCTCGATGGAAACCTTATCTGTTCCTCTTTCAGATAACATTAACATATTTTACGAAAAGTCGTAAGAAATAAAATTTTTTTGATCAAAAGTAAAATATCCTCGAAATCATTGAAGAAGAAGTACCTTATCAGACGAAAATATGCCTTATCTAATAAGAGATATTTAAATTTTTTTAGTTGCATAAATGGGCGGCATTTTATTCAGAATTAATAGGTTTATACAAAGATAAAAAATTCGTTTAACTTTTTCCCATTAAATACTAGAATTATAGAAAAGTACTTTACGAAAAGAATCGGCAGTAGGACGGAATCGTGTTGAACACCGATTAGTTTTTTGCTAATAACTTTTGCATCCTTCGACCGACTTCTTCGACTAAGAGCTCGATGGAAAGCTTATCTGTTCTTCTTCCAGATGGTATTAACATATTTTATGAAAAGTCGTAAGAAATAAAATTTTTTTTATGAAAACTAAAATATCCTCGAAATCATTGAAGAAGAAGAACCTTATCAGACGAAAATATGCCTTATCTAATAAAAGATATTTAAATTTTTACACTTTTCACTTATGTGAAATAGTATATTAACTTTTTCACGGAGTTTGTAACAGATCGAAATATTAATTTCCGACTATATAAAGTATATATATTCTTGATCAGGACGACCAGACGAGTTGATTTAGCCATGTCCGTCTGTCGGTCTGTCTGTCTGTCTGTCTGTATGTATGCAAACTCGTCCCTCAGTTTTGAAGCTATCGAGCTTAAACTTTGCACAGAGTCTTAGAATTTATTACGATGAATCATTCGTCGGAACCAGCATGATCGGATTATTGGAACAGGTAGGTCCCATACGAAAAGAAGAAGAAAAGTGAACAAAACTTGAGTCGTTGTAAGGAAAACTTTTTTGTTTTGTACAATAGAGTGCTAAAATTTTAAACATAGAAGTTCTACATAGTCCGACTATATGCCTGAAAGTTTCACTGAGATTGGACATCTGGAACTGGTAGCTCCCATACAAAATGAAGAAGAGGAAGAGAAGCAATATTCACGTCGTTGTATGGAAAACTTTTTTGTTTCTTAACCAATTGACTTGAAATTTTAAAGTTATGTTCTTAGGGAGGAATGAAAACTATTTTGACCAAAAGGGGGCGTAGCCACGCGTAGCCACGCCCACTTATAGCGAAAATTTACCCGTTGTATGGAAAACTTTTTTGTTTTTTAACCAATTGACTTGAAACTTTACAGTTATGTTCTTAGAGAGGAATGAAAACTATTTTGACCAAAGTGGGCGTAGCCACGCGTAGCCACGCCCACTTCAAGCGAAAATTGACACGTTGTATGGAAAACTTTTTTATTTTTTAACCAATTGACTTGAAACTTTACAGTTATGTTCTTAGGGAGGAATGAAAACTATTTTGACCAAAAGTGGGCGTAGCCATGGAAAACTTTTTTGTTTTTTAACCAATTGACTTGAAACTTTACAGTTATGTTCTTAGAGAGGAATGAAAACTATTTTGACCAAAAGTGGGCGTAGCCACGCCCACTTATAGCGAAAATTGACCCGTTGCATGGAAAACTTTTTTGTTTTTTAACCAATTGACTTGAAACTTTGCAGTTATGCTCTTAGCGAGGAATGAAAACTATTTTGATAAAAGTGGGCGTGGCCACGCCCTTTTATAGCGAAAATTTACCCGTTGTATGGAAAACTTTTTTGTTTTTTAACCAATTGACTTGAAACTTTACAGTTATGTTCTTAGGGAGGAATGAAAACTATTTTGACCAAAAGTGGGAGTAGCCACGCGTAGCCACGCCCACTTATAGCGAAAATTTACCCGTGTTAAGGAAAACTTTTTTGTTTTTTAACCAATTGACTTGAAACTTTGCAATTGTGCTCTTAGGGAGGAATGAAAACTATATTGATCAAAAGTGGGCATGGCCACGCCCACTTATAGCTTAACTTGACGCTTTGTATGGAAAACTTTTTTGTTTTTTAACCAATTGACTTGAAACTTTGCAGTTGTGCTCTTAGGGAAGAATGAAAACTATTTTGATCAAAAGTGGGCATGGTCACGCCCATTTATAGCGAAAATTGACCCGTTGTATGGAAAATTTTTTTGTTTTTTAACCAATTGACTTAAAACTTTACAGTTATGTTCTTAGGGAGGAATGAAAACTATTTTGACCAAAAGTGGGCGTAGGCACGCCTACTTATAGCGAAAATTGACCCGTTGTATGGAAAACTTTTTTGTTTTTTAACCAATTGACTTGAAACTTTGCAGTTATGCTCTTAGGGAGGAATGAAAACTATTTTGATCAAAAGTGGGCGTAGCCACGCCCTTTTATAGCGAAAATTGACCCTTTGTATGGAAAACTTTTTTGTTTTTTAACCAATTGACTTGAAACTTTATAGTTATGTTCTTAGGGAGGAATAAAAACTATTTTGACCAAATGTGGGCATGGCTACGCCCACTTATCGCAAAACTTGAACCGTTGTATGGAAAATTGTTTTGTTTTTTAACGAATTGACTTGAAACATTACAGTTATGTTGTTAGGGAGGCATGAAATCTATTCATATAGTTTTTTTTATAGTGACACAAAGTGAAAAGTATTATAGCTTCAGCCTTGCTGAAGATAGCGTCCTTACTGGTTTTAATTGCATAAATGGGCAGCATTTTATTCAAAATTAATAGTTTTATACATGGATAAAAAATTCGTTTAATTTTTTTTCATTAAATACTAGAATTATAGAAAAGTACTTTGCGAAAGGAATCGGCAGTAGGACGGAATCGTGTTGACCGCCGATTAGTTTTTTGCTAATAACTCTTGCATCCTTCGACCGACTTCTTCGACTAAGAGCTCGATGGAAAGCTTATCTGTTCCTCTTTCAGATGGCATTAACATATTTTATGAAAAGTCATAAGAAATAAAATTTTTTTGATCAAAACTAAAATATCCTCAAAATCATTGCAAAAGAAGTACTTATCAGACGAAAATATGCCTTATCTAATAAGAGACATTTATATTTTTATACTTTTCACTTATGTGAAATAGTATTTTAACTTTGTCACGGAGTTTGTAACAGATCGAAATATTCATTTCCGACTATATAAAGTATATATATTCTTGATCAGGACGACAAGACGAGTTGATTTAGCCATGTCCGTCTGTCCGTCTGTCTGTCGGTCTGTCTGTCTGTATGTATGCAAACTAGTCCCTCAGTTTTGAAGCTATCGAGCTGAAACTGTGCACAGAGTCTTAGAATTTATTACGATGAATCATTCGTCGGAACCAGCATGATCGGATTATTGGAACAGGTGGCTCCCATACGAAAAGAAGAAGAAAAGTGAACAAAACTTGAATCGTTTTATGGTAAACTTTTTTGTTTTGTACAATAGAGTGCTGAAATTTTAAACATAGTAGTCTTACATAGTTCGACTACATGCCTGTTTCATTGAGGTTGGACATCTGGAACTGGTAGCTCCCATACAAAATGAAGAAGAGGAAGAGAAGCAATATTCACGTCGTTGTATGGAAAACTTTTTTGTTTCTTAACCAATTGACCAAAAGTGGGCGTAGGCACGCCTACTTATAGCGAAAATTGACCCGTTGTATGGAAAACTTTTTTGTTTTTTAACCAATTGACTTAAAACTTTACAGTTATGTTCTTAGGGAGGAATGAAAACTATTTTGACCAAAAGTGGGCGTAGGCACGCCTACTTATAGCGAAAATTGACCCGTTGTATGGAAAACTTTTTTGTTTTTTAACCAATTGACTTGAAATTTTAAAGTTATGTTCTTAGGGAGGAATGAAAACTATTTTGACCAAAAGTGGGCGTAGCCACGCGTAGCCACACGTAGCCACGCGTAGCCACGCCCACTTATAGCGAAAATTTACCCGTTGTATGGAAAACTTTTTTGTTTTTTAACCAATTGACTTGAAACTTTACAGTTATGTTCTTAGAGAGGAATGAAAACTATTTTGACCAAAAGTGGGCGTAGCCACTCGTAGCCACGCCCACTTCTAGCGAAAATTAACCCGTTGCATGGAAAACTTTTTTGTTTTTTAACCAATTGACTTTTAAATTTACAGCTAAGTTCTTAGGAAGGAATCAAAACCATTTTGACCAAAAGTGGGCATGGCCACGCCCTTTTATAGCGAAAATTGACCCGTTGTATGGAAAACTTTTTTGCTTTTTAACCAACTGACTTGAAACTTTACAGGATTGTTCTTAGGGTGGAATGAAAACAGTTTTGACCAAAAGTGGGCGTGGCCACGCCCTCTTATAGCGAAAAATGACCCGTTGTATTGAAAACTTTTTTGTTTTTTAACCAATTGACTTGAAACTTTGCAGTTATGCTCTTAGGGAGGAATGAAAACTATTTTGATCAAAAGTGGGCATGGCCACGCCCACTTATAGCGAAAATTGACCCGTTGTATGGAAAACTCTTTTGTTTTTTAACCAATTGACTTGAAACTTTACAGTTATATTCTTAGAGAGGAATGAAAACTATTTTGACCAAAAGTGGGCGTAGCCAGGCGTAGCCACGCCCACTTATAGCGAAAATTGACCCGCTGTATGGAAAACTCTTTTGTTTTTTAACCAATTGACTTGAAACTTTATAGTTATGTTCTTAGAGAGGAATGAAAACAATTTTGATAAAAGTGGGCGTGGCCACGCCCTTTTATAGCGAAAATTTACCCGTTGTATAGAAAACTTTTTTGTTTTTTAACCAATTCACTTGAAACTTTGCAGTTGTGCCCTTAGGGAGGAATGAAAACTATATTGATCAAAAGTGGGCATGGCCACGCCCACTTATAGCTTAACTTGACGCTTTGTATGGAAAACTCTTTTGTTTTTTAACCAATTGACTTGAAACTTTACAGTTATATTCTTAGAGAGGAATGAAAACTATTTTGACCAAAAGTGGGCGTAGCCAGGCGTAGCCACGCCCACTTATAGCGAAAATTGACCCGCTGTATGGAAAACTCTTTTGTTTTTTAACCAATTGACTTGAAACTTTATAGTTATGTTCTTAGAGAGGAATGAAAACTATTTTGATAAAAGTGGGCGTGGCCACGCCCTTTTATAGCGAAAATTTACCCGTTGTATAGAAAACTTTTTTGTTTTTTAACCAATTCACTTGAAACTTTGCAGTTATGCTCTTAGGGAGGAATGAAAACTATTTTGATCAAAAGTGGGCATGGCCACGCCCACTTATAGCGAAAATTGACCCGTTGTATGGAAAACTCTTTTGTTTTTTAACCAATTGACTTGAAACTTTACAGTTATATTCTTAGAGAGGAATGAAAACTATTTTGACCAAAAGTGGGCGTAGCCAGGCGTAGCCACGCCCACTTATAGCGAAAATTGACCCGCTGTATGGAAAACTCTTTTGTTTTTTAACCAATTGACTTGAAACTTTATAGTTATGTTCTTAGAGAGGAATGAAAACTATTTTGATAAAAGTGGGCGTGGCCACGCCCTTTTATAGCGAAAATTTACCCGTTGTATAGAAAACTTTTTTGTTTTTTAACCAATTGACTTAAAACTTTACAGTTATGTTCTTAGGGAGGAATGAAAACTATTTTGACCAAAAGTGGGCGTAGCCACGCCTACTTATAGCGAAAATTGACCCGTTGTATGGAAAATTTTTTGTTTTTTAACCAATTAACTTGAAACTTTGCAGTTATGCTCTTAGGGAGGAATGAAAACTATTTTGATCAAAAGTGGGCGTGGCCACGCCCTTTTATAGCAAAAATTGACCCTTTGTATGGAAAACTTTTTTGTTTTTTAACCAATTGACTTGAAACTTTGCAGTTGTGCTCTTAGGGAAGAATGAAAACTATTTTGATCAAAAGTGGGCATGGTCACGCCCACTGATAGCGAAAATTGACCCGTTGTATGGTAAACTTTTTTGTTTTTTAACCAATTGACTTAAAACTTTACAGCTATGTTCTTAGGAAGGAGTCAAAACCATTTTGACCAAAAGTGGGCATGGCCACGCCCCTTTATAGCGAAAATTGATTCGTTGTATGGAAAACTTTTTTGCTTTTTAACCAACTGACTTGAAACTTTACAGGATTGTTCTTAGAGAGGAATGAAAACTATTTTGACCAAAAGTGGGCGTAGCCACTCGTAGCCACGCCCACTTCTAGCGAAAATTAACCCGTTGCATGGAAAACTTTTTTCTTTTTTAACCAATTGACTTGAAACTTTACAGCTATGTTCTTAGGAAGGAGTCAAAACCATTTTGACCGAAAGTGGGCATGGCCACGCCCTTTTATAGCGAAAATTGACCCGTTGTATGGAAAACTTTTTTGCTTTTTAACCAACTGACTTGAAACTTTACAGGATTGTTCTTAGGGAGGAATGAAAACTATTTTGACCAAAAGTGGGCGTAGGCACACCTACTTATAGCGAAAATTGACCCGTTGTATGGGAAAACTTTTTTGTTTTTTAACCAATTGACTTCAAACTTTGCAGTTATGCTCTTAGGGAGGAATGAAAACTATTTTGATCAAAAGTGGGCGTGGCCACGCCCTTTTATAGTGAAAATTGACCCTTTGTATGGAAAAGTTTTTTGTTTTTTAACCAATTGACTTGAAACTTTACAGTTATGTTCTTAGGGAGGAATAAAAACTATTTTGACCAAATGTGGGCATGGCTACGCCCACTTATCGCAAAACTTGAACCGTTGTAAGGAAAATTTTTTTGTTTTTTAACGAATTGACTTGAAACATTACAGTTATGTTGTTAGGTAGGCATGAAATCTATTCATATAGTTTTTTTTATAGTGACACAAAGTGAAAAGTATTATAGCTTCAGCCTTGCTGAAGATAGCGTCCTTACTGGTTTTAATTGCATAAATGGGCAGCATTTTATTCAAAATTAATAGTTTTATACATGGATAAAAAATTCGTTTAATTTTTTTTCATTAAATTATAATATCGTTTGATATTATTAGGAAAAGGCGAGTGTTTGGTTTTATGTCTTTAGCCGTTAGGCTATGCTTGTTTATTGGTGAGCTTGACATTGACATTTCTTATGCGGACACCCGCTACTTATATAGGACTTAGGCTAACAGCGACTGCGCTGCTCACATAGTTCTTACAGTGCTAGATCAGCATTTTAGGACATGTAACGGTCAATGACACTTTGCATAGCAGTGCATTGTACGGCATTACAGTCCGTTACAATATTTGCTGTAAACCTACTGTTAGTTCTGTACAGTGGCGTAATGCTAACACTGCACTTACAATTACGATTGTGCTATGCGCACTTGCTTATACACTACACCTCCCTTTTTGGGAGAATGAGTTTACCCGTGTAAATTCATTCTTTACAATTCGTAATTGTAAGATCCTATATATATTTGTTAGTAGTATAAATTCAAAAATAAAATGAAATTGTAATGTTTTTATTAGAATATAAAATGTTAGTGTACAAATGTGTTGAAGTATCAAAATACATAAAAATATAAAAATGTGTAAGAATATAAATGTATAAAAATATTTATAAAGTTTTAAAAATGTTTTAGAGCTCTCTCTCGGATCCAATCATATTTCAATCAAATTTGTGACACGTCTGTCCTCTTCCTCCTTTTAGAAATTTCATTTTATTTCTTTATTCTATCCATATGTACCGTCCATGTAGTAATGTTGTCTGTTATTGTACAGTTATTTCTCTCATCTACACTAACTACCTTGTATGGACCTCTATACTTATTACCTAGCTTGTGACTGGCCAAGTCACTTACGTACACTAGATCACCTATCACTAGTTCTAGACTATTTTGTTTCTTATCATAGCTGTCTTTATTGCCTATCTTATGTTTAGCTATCATATCCCTAGCTCTATTTTGTGCGTATTGCAATCTAAATTTTACTTCTTTACTATAATTTTCTATATTGTATACCGGATCTATATTTCCTTGTTCTAAGAAATCCTGAACTATTGGCTTTTTACCAAATACCAATTCAAATGGACAATAATCGTGGACTGTCGATGGTGTGGTATTATAACAATAAGTATAATACCTTAACCATTCATCCCAATCATCTCTTCTATCAGAAATGTAATTTCTTATATATTCATTAAATGTCCTATGGTTTCTTTCTATAGTTCCTAATGTTTGGTGATGATACGGAGTGGATGTACTATGATTAATTCTCAATAGTTTAAATAATTCTTGCATTAATTCATTTTTGTATTCTGTACCCATGTCAGTAATAATTTGTTTCATGGGACCATAAATCAATATGCATTGTTCAAATATTGCTTTTGCTACTACTTTAGCACTCTTATTCGGAACTGCTACCGTTATCAAATATTTAGTTAAATCGCATATCATTGTTACTGCGTACTCATTGCTATATTCTGTCCTTGGTAATGGACCTATTGTATCTATAAGTACTACGTCAAAGGCTTTTTGTGGTGTCGGTGTTATTTTTAATGGCTGCCTAGTGTGCTTTAATGTTTTCGAAAGTTTGCACTGTTCACACGACTTTATATAATTTCTTACATCAGATGTCAGATTTTTCCATATATAGTATTTCCTGATCTTTGCTAGCATTCTTCTATACCCTGGATGTCCTCCAAATATGGGATCATCATGAAACTTTTCCAATATTGTTATTTTATCTTTCTCACTGCCTACTTTGATCAGTGCTGGGAATATATTAATCCTTAAGCGCTTTAATTTATTTCCTTTTTCTTTAAAAATTTTTAACCCGACGTCGGTTATTATTAAGTCATCCTGAGACAACTGGAACTGTTTAATTCCATTACTGCCGGCTATATTTTCAAGCCTTAACAAAAGTTGATCTAAATCAATTTTGTTATGAACAATAATGTCGTTCCTATTAATCATGCCTTTTATTTTCTTTCCCAGTTTTATATATATATTCTCATCTTTGGAATATATTGTGGCAGATTTTTTATTTACGCACATGTGCTCTGTTATATAAGGATTTTCTGATAAATTTTCTTTTTGGGTATTACTATTCTGCATCTGTCGCCTTGACTCTTGTCTAGTAGTTACTTTTAATATATTGTTATTTCCGTTTGTCATCATCTTAATATCTTCGAATTCTATTCTTGATAATGCGTCTGCCGCATAATTTTCTTTGCCCCTCAGATACTCGACTGTAAAATCATACTCCTCTAGATCTAACCTCATCCGTGTCAACTTCGACGATGGGTTTTTCATTGCAAACAGGTATGACAATGGTCTATGATCACTCCTTACTAAAAACTTTTTACCGTATACATAGGGCCTGAAATAGCCTTTTGCCCAATGTATAGCTGCTAATTCTTGTTCTATCGTTGACTTATTACTTTCCCCCTTTGTAAATGATCTTGATGCATATGCTACTGGCATTTGCATGCCGTCATATTCCTGACTTAAAACTGCACCACACGCATGTTTACTTGCGTCTGTTGTAATGCAGAACTGCTTTTCAAAATCTGGATACTGCAGTATTTGTGGTGAGATTAATGCATCATTTAAGCTTTGGAAGGCTTCCTGACACTCTGTTGTCCATTGAAAAACTACTCCTTTCTTTCCTAATCTTGTTAAAATTCTAGAATGCTCCGCAAAATTTGGAACAAATCTTCTGTAGTAATTGCAAAAAGCTACAAATCTTTTGGTTTCATCGGCATTTTTTGGTACTGGGTAATTCACTATTACCTGAAACTTGCTATCATCTGGCAAGATGCCTTTATCTGTACATTTGTGTCCAAGATATGTCACTTCGTGACTAAAGAATGAACACTTGTCCGGATGAAGCTTTAGATTGTACTTTCGGCATATTCCAAAAACATCTCTCAAATTTTTGATCATATGTTTTACTGAACAGCCCAGAACAACTAAGTCATCCATGTACAGAAATGCTTGCGAAGGTGTTAAACCTGCAAACGCGATCGTCATCATTCTCTGGAATGAATTTGGTGCGATCTTGAGACCAAAAGGTAGTCTTTTGAATCTAAATGAACCTTTGTCAGTTGAAAACGATGTTATGTCTCTCGAATTCTCTTCTAATTCTATCTGATGAAATCCTGATGTTAAATCGAGACACGAATAATATTTTGTTCTTCCTAGCTGATCTAATATATCATCTATTCTGGGTAATGGGAATTTATCGGCTACTAGTTTCTTATTTATTCCCCTATAGTCAATTACAAGTCTCCATCTCTTTTCGGTATTGTTTTTAAGTGATTTCTTTGGTACCAACAGTATCGGACTGTTGTACTCTGATGCTGATGGTTCTATTATATCATCTTTTATTAGCTTATCGACCTGTCTACTGATTTCTTCTTTATGCGCTTGTGGTATTCTGTAATTCTTGATGTAGGTTGGTTCATCCGTTTTTAATCTTAATTTTTGTTTGTAAAAATTGTTAACAGAAATTGTTTCGGTTTCTAATCCGAAAACATCAATATACTTTGAACATAAGTCTTGTAATTCGTTTTTCACGAATTCTGGAAAATTCTTAGATAGTTTGTCTATCTTAATCTTATCATTTGATGATTCTATTGCTTTGAAAATATCATAGTCGTTTAGACTCTCTGTAGCAATCTCTGCTGATGGTATATTTATATTTTCATCCGTAGTATTCAAAATCCTAACAAATGCGTTAGATTTATTTACTATGGTGCTGGCTATGAAAATGCCATCTTGTAATTCCTGGTGTGGAATTAATAGCTCCTCGTCAGCTGAAGTAACATATACTTGTCGTATAACCTCAGATCTGGCGGGTAGTGACAATGAGTTTGCGTGTAATGAGCTTCTCATTGGTATCGCTATACTTTTGGGAAAATTATTCGGCCTCAATATGAGCCAGTCTTGATTTCTTTGGTACTCAAGAATACAATTGTACTTCTTGAAGAAATCCAGACCTAGAATACCGTCAGATGGTATCGGAAAATCGTCTCGCACTACATGAAAATTGTGCTTAATCAGTAAATTTTCTACTTTCAAATCAGTAATTACTTTCCCTAATGTGAAAATTATACCTTTTCCTATGCCGTTTAGGCTTGTTATGGTGGTTTTGTCCAGAGCTACATTCTTCAAATTTCCTACCTTAATTACAGATATATCCGCGCCTGTGTCTATTAAAAATGATGATGTTTCATTATTTAATCCTGATCTAGTTGTAATGTAATTTGCTAAATTTAATTTGATGTTATAGATTTTACAGTTTTTCCTATTCGATTTGTCTATTGAGTATCTGGGGTCGGACTGTTTTCCTGCTCTTGGGTTACCCGAACCTGGGAATTATTTCCATAATTTTGCCCTTGGTTCTGGTTTCTATTTTGTCCATTGTGGTATGAATTCCCGCGTCCACGTCCGTTGCCACGGCCTCGACCGCGACCACGTCTGTTTCCACGTGAATCACCTCCATAATAGCCATTATTGTTGTTATTGTAACTACCGGTGGGTCGGTTATTACCTCGCCACTGGCCTCGCTTATTGCCCCTAAAGTAGGTAATGGAACCTCCTTTCTCAGTTACTTGTTCGCCTATTATGCTTACATATGTACTCGTAAGTGCCCTTAAGTCGGTACATTTCATAGCCGCTAATAAAGATCTAAGGTGTGCACTAGTAAAAGTTTTACCTAGAGTCTGGGACGCTGTTCTTACCGCATCTTCGGTTGCTTTCGGAGCGGGTACCCCGTCTGAGACATATTTGTCTCTTAAAGTTCTAGCTACCTGTTCTACCTCAGTTGCATACTGCAATGGTGTTTTGTTAATAAATTTCAGGTCCGCCATACGAACCATTATATCATTTATGTTTTTGTCTACTACTAGCTCCTTCATTTTCTGTATACATTCTTTTATGCTTGCTTCCTCTCCTGACAATTTATTTATGCCTTCACCTACAAGCTTAGCTGATATGGCTGCTACCGCGATATCATTGTGTTGCTCCTCTATCAATCTATCTACCACTTGTAAACTTTTTATGAACCCTGGTAGTTTATGTTCTGAACCGTTAAATTCTCCAACGGTTTTTGACACTATGTCTACTGCTTTTTCTGGCGTTTGTGTCATGATTATTTTTTTCTTTTTTGTCGTTGTATCTAATTCTTTTACAATCGCTCCCTTGCTTGTTGAAGCTTTTTCTGTATTTGCGATTTCTTCGTCTTCTAAATCTTTTAATGTTACGCCCAATATTGCTATATTGAATTCTGCCTTTTTCTCTAAGTCTACTGGCACTTCACACTCTATTTGATGCTTTGCGTAAATTTTTACTAACGCTTCCCTTAATCTTTTAGCAAATTGTGCTAACCAATCCTTATTTTCAATTGTCTGCTCATCAAAATTTGCAAGTACTCTATGTCTTACTTCGTTGTATCTATCTACTAGTCTTACAACATGCTTTGCTATTGTGCCTTTCGTAATGGGTATACTTTTATTTAAGCATTTGTATGATTTTTCAAATTCTACCTTATGTTCCTCAAGAATGGCAACTAAATTTTCCCATTCCATTTGTTACAATCTGCGTGTTGTTTTCTTTTTTCCTATCTCTTTTTTTTTTATATACATATATATATATATTTCTTATTCAGACTTTCTGAATTGTACATGGGCCTGCTTTAACCATATGAGTTAGCTGAACTTGCTTCTTTATTGAGCCTCTGTATTTTGAGTGTAACTTCAATACTAATTGGAAAATCATCACCAAAGTCATTACTAGCATTAAAAGCTCTACCTTATACAAATCTGTTGGTGTGGGATTTTTAACTATAACCTCGTTAATAACATTTGCATTGGGGTTCTCAAACTTCGTAGTTTTTCCACCCATCTTGAACAATAGCTTTCAAACTGTTAAAAATAATTTTCCTAATTATGCACAATTGCCCTAAAACTGTATGTGTTCATGCGCTCGCTTAACCTTGACGATCATGCGCTCATGACCATTTATTCTACTTTTACTTTCCTCACGCAGTGCAGTGACCCTTTGTTTTGAAATATGATTTGCTTATGTTTTTTTCATTTGTTTACATATGTTGGTTTTTTTTTTTGTTAAATTTTATTGCTTACATATTGTATATTTGGTTTTTACATGGTGTATTTTGTTTTTATTCATTCTTCTTATATTTCTTCTAGCACTCTTGGTGCTGTATATGTAATTCTTCTTTGTTTTGGCATTAATGCCACTGTTACCACAACGCAGCTACCCAAATGTGGGTGCTTTGACTGGTATGAGTTAACAGCCACACGTTCAAGTGTGGACAGAACTCTACCCTTCTGTGTTGAGGTACAGTGTATCAGTGGACTGAAGTCTAAGTTATATCTATTCATATAGATATTCTCAAACTCCCCTACACTGATTGGACACCGTTGCCTCAGCAAGATCTCTATGGCCCTATTGGCAAATTGTGGATCTTTATCGTGCGTTGCACGAATGACTTCTTCTGTCATTTGAAGTTTGATAAAAAAATTGTTTTTTTTTCTAGCTGTTTTTTCTTTTTGTCAAAGATTTTTTTTCAAAAGATTTTTGTTAGGTTGCCATTAATTTAGCAAATTTTTTTTTTTATTTTTATGATTTTTCCTAGCTTCTTATATTATGTTAGTGTGCTCTGAGCGTTTCCGCTTCTGAGCTGCTAGCTAAATCTTGCCGTGAGGCCAAGATTGTACATTTTTTTTTAAATGTATATATATATTTTTAATTTTTCTGCTCCATTGGACCCTCTTGTTGTCCTCGATTGCTGGCTTGCTGACCCTGCGTCTTTGGCTGCTGGCGGTGCTGCTGCTGCCGTCTGTGTTGCCGTGTTGGTGGTGGTGCTGCGTGGGATATTGTTGTAGTGAATTGACGCTTCGCTTCAAGCGTCTGATTTGCCGGTGGTGATGGTGGACTAACAGCCGCACTGGCTCCACTTAGAAAATTAAAGAGCTCATTCACCACAAGGCGACCATTTGGTGACTTGGTGATAACGCTTGCTCCAAGGCAGCGTTTTTGTTTTTTTTACACCTGTCTCTCCTATTTTTTAGTAAGGAGGCAGGATCAACGCTTGCTCCAAGGCAGCGTTTTTGTACGCTAGATACCAGCGTATATCTTTTCTCTGGCTCTCCTTATACTAAGGAGGCAGGATCAACGCTCGATTCTACAAGCGTTTATTATTTTTTTCCCGGCTCTCCTTATATGAAATAAGGAGGCAGGATCGCCATATAATATCGTTTGATATTATTAGGAAAAGGCGAGTGTTTGGTTTTATGTCTTTAGCCGTTAGGCTATGCTTGTTTATTGGTGAGCTTGACATTGACATTTCTTATGCGGACACCCGCTACTTATATAGGACTTAGGCTAACAGCGACTGCGCTGCTCACATAGTTCTTACAGTGCTAGATCAGCATTTTCGGACATGTAACGGTCAATGACACTTTGCATAGCAGTGCATTGTACGGCATTACAGTCCGTTACAATATTTGCTGTAAACCTACTGTTAGTTCTGTACAGTGGCGTAATGCTAACACTGCACTTACAATTACGATTGTGCTATGCGCACTTGCTTATACACTAGAAAATACTAGAATTATAGAAAAGTACTTTGCGAAAGGAATCGGCAGTAGGACGGAATCGTGTTGACCGCCGATTAGTTTTTTGGTAATAACTCTTGCATCCTTCGACCGACTTCTTCGACTAAGAGCTCGATGGAAAGCTTATCTGTTCCTCTTTCAGATGGCATTAACATATTTTACAAAAAGTCGTAAGAAATGCAATTTATTTGATCAAAACTAAAATATCCTCGAAATCATTGAAGAAGAAGTACCTTATCAGACGAAAATATGCCTTATCTAATAAAAGATATTTAAATTTTTACACTTTTCACTTATGTGAAATAGTATTTTAACTTTGTCACGGAGTTTGTAACAGATTGAAATATTCATTTCCGACTATATAAAGTATATATATTCTTGATCAGGACGACAAGACGAGTTGATTTAGCCATGTCCGTCTGTCTGTCTGTCTGTATGTATGCAAACTGGTCCCTCAGTTTTGAAGCTATCGAGCTGAAACTGTGCACAGAGTCTTAGAACTTATTACGATGAATCATTCGTCGGAACCAGCATGTTCGGATTGTTGAAACAGGTAGCTCCCATACGAAAAGAAGAAGAAAAGTGAACAAAACTTGAATCGTTGTATGGTAAACTTTTTTGTTTTGTACAATAGAGTGCTGAAATTTTAAACATAGTAGTTTTACATAGTCCGACTACATGCCTGTTTCATTGAGATTGGACATCTGGAACTGGTAGCTCCCATACAAAATGAAGAAGAGGAAGAGAAGGAATATTCTCGTCGTTGTATGGAAAACTTTTTTGTTTCTTAACCAATTGACTTGAAATTTTAAAGTTATGTTTTTAGGGAGGAATGAAAACTATTTTGACCAAAAGTGGGCGTAGCCACGCCCACTTATAGCGAAAATTTACCCGTTGTATGGAAAACTTTTTTGTTTTTTAACCAATTGACTTGAAACTTTACAGTTATGTTCTTAGAGAGGAATGAAAACTATTTTGACCAAAAGTGGACGTAGCCACGCGTAGCCACGCCCACTTCTAGCGAAAATTAACCCGTTGCATGGAAAACTTTTTTGTTTTTTAACCAATTGACTTTTAAATTTACAGTTATGTTCTTAGGAAGGAATCAAAACTATTTTGACCAAAAGTGGGCATAGCCACGCCCTTTTATAGCGAAAATTGACCCGTTGTATGGAAAACTTTTTTGCTTTTTAACCAACTGACTTGAAACTTTACAGGATTGTTCTTAGGGTGGAATGAAAACAGTTTTGACCAAAAGTGGGCGTGGCCACGCCCTCTTATAGCGAAAAATGACCCGTTGTATGGAAAACTTTTTTGTTTTTTAACCAATTGACTTGAAACTTTGCAGTTATGCTCTCAGGGAGGAATGAAAACTATTTTGATCAAAAGTGGGCATGGCCACGCCCACTTATAGCGAAAATTTACCCGTTGTATGGAAAACTTTTTTGCTTTTTAACCAACTGACTTTAAACTTTGCAGGATTGTTCTTAGGGTGGAATGAACAGTTTTGACCAAAAGTGGGCGTGGCCACGCCCTCTTATAGCGAAAATTGACCCGTTGTATGGAAAACTTTTTTGCTTTTTAACCAACTGACTTTAAACTTTACAGGATTGTTCTTAGGGTGGAATGAACAGTTTTGACCAAAAGTGGGCGTGGCCACGCCCTCTTATAGCGAAAATTGATCCGTTGTATGGAAAACTTTTTTGTTTTTTAACCAATTGACTTGAAATTTTAAAGTTATGTTCTTAGGGAGGAATGAAAACTATTTTGACCAAAAGTGGGCGTAGCCACGCGTAGCCACGCCCACTTATAGCGAAAATTTACCCGTTGTAAGGAAAACTTTTTTGTTTTTTAACCAATTGACTTGAAACTTTGCAGTTGTGCTCTTAGGGAGGAATGAAAACTATATTGATCAAAAGTGGGCATGGCCACGCCCACTTATAGCTAAACTTGACGCTTTGTATGGAAAACTTTTTTTTTTTTTAACCAATTGACTTGAAACTTTGCAGTTGTGCTCTTAGGGAAGAATAAAAACTATTTTGACCAAATGTGGGCATGGCTACGCCCACTTATCGCAAAACTTGAACCGTTGTATGGAAAATTTTTTTGTTTTTTAACGAATTGACTTGAAACATTACAGTTATGTTGTTAGGGAGGCATGAAATCTATTTTGACCAAAAGTGGGCGTAGCCACGCGTAGCCACGCCCACTTATAGCGAAAATTTACCCGTTGTAAGGAAAACTTTTTTGTTTTTTAACCAATTGACTTGAAACTTTATAGTTATGTTCTTAGGGAGGAATAAAAACTATTTTGACCAAATGTGGGCGTAGGCACGCCTACTTATAGCGAAAATTGACCCGTTGTATGGAAAACTTTTTTGTTTTTTAACCAATTGACTTGAAATTTTAAAGTTATGTTCTTAGGGAGGAATGAAAACTATTTTGACCAAAAGTGGGCGTAGCCACGCGTAGCCACGCCCACTTATAGCGAAAATTTACCCGTTGTAAGGAAAACTTTTTTGTTTTTTAACCAATTGACTTGAAACTTTATAGTTATGTTCTTAGGGAGGAATAAAAACTATTTTGACCAAATGTGGGCATGGCTACGCCCACTTATCGCAAAACTTGAACCGTTGTATGGAAAATTTTTTTGTTTTTTAACGAATTGACTTGAAACATTACAGTTATGTTGTTAGGGAGGCATGAAATCTATTCATATAGTTTTTTTTATAGTGACACAAAGTGAAAAGTATTATAGCTTCAGCCTTGCTGAAGATAGCGTCCTTACTGGTTTTAATTGCATAAATGGGCAGCATTTTATTCAAAATTAATAGTTTTATACATGGATAAAAAATTCGTTTAATTTTTTTTCATTAAATACTAGAATTATAGAAAAGTACTTTGCGAAAGGAATCGGCAGTAGGACGGAATCGTGTTGACCGCCGATTAGTTTTTTGCTAATAACTCTTGCATCCTTCGACCGACTTCTTCGACTAAGAGCTCGATGGAAAGCTTATCTGTTCCTCTTTCAGATGGCATTAACATATTTTACGAAAAGTCGTAAGAAATAAAATTTTTTCAATCAAACCTAAAATATCCTCGAAATCATTGCAAAAGAAGTACTTATCAGACGAAAATATGCCTTATCTAATAAGAGACATTTATATTTTTATACTTTTCACTTATGTGAAATAGTATTTTAACTTTGTCACGGAGTTTGTAACAGATCGAAATATTCATTTCCGACTATATAAAGTATATATATTCTTGATCAGGACGACAAGACGAGTTGATTTAGCCATGTCCGTCTGTCCGTCTGTCTGTCGGTCTGTCTGTCTGTATGTATGCAAACTAGTCCCTCAGTTTTGAAGCTATCGAGCTGAAACTGTGCACAGAGTCTTAGAATTTATTACGATGAATCATTCGTCGGAACCAGCATGATCCGATTATTGGAACAGGTGGCTCCCATACGAAAAGAAGAAGAAAAGTGAACAAAACTTGAATCGTTGTATGGTAAACTTTTTTGTTTTGTACAATAGAGTGCTGAAATTTTAAACATAGTAGTCTTACATAGTTCGACTACATGCCTGTTTCATTGAGGTTGGACATCTGGAACTGGTAGCTCCCATACAAAATGAAGAAGCGGAAGAGAAGCAATATTCACGTCGTTGTATGGAAAACTTTTTTGTTTCTTAACCAATTGACTTGAAATTTTAAAGGTTTGTTCTTAGGGAGGAATGAAAACTATTTTGACCAAAAGGGGGCGTAGCCACGCCCACTTATAGCGAAAATTGTCCCTTTGTATGGAAAACTTTTTTGTTTTTTAACCAATTGACTTGAAACTTTATAGTTATGTTCTTAGGGAGGAATGAAAACTATTTTGACCAAAAGTGGGCGTAGGCACGCCTACTTATAGCGAAAATTGACCCGTTGTATGGAAAACTTTTTTGTTTTTTAACCAATTGACTTAAAACTTTACAGTTATGTTCTTAGGGAGGAATGAAAACTATTTTGACCAAAAGTGGGCGTAGGCACGCCTACTTATAGCGAAAATTGACCCGTTGTATGGAAAACTTTTTTGTTTTTTAACCAATTGACTTGAAATTTTAAAGTTATGTTCTTAGGGAGGAATGAAAACTATTTTGACCAAAAGTGGGCGTAGCCACTCGTAGCCACGCCCACTTATAGCGAAAATTTACCCGTTGTATGGAAAACTTTTTTGTTTTTTAACCAATTGACTTGAAACTTTACAGTTATGTTCTTAGAGAGGAATGAAAACTATTTTGACCAAAAGTGGGCGTAGCCACTCGTAGCCACGCCCACTTCTAGCGAAAATTAACCCGTTGCATGGAAAACTTTTTTGTTTTTTAACCAATTGACTTTTAAATTTACAGCTATGTTCTTAGGAAGGAATCAAAACCATTTTGACCAAAAGTGGGCATGGCCACGCCCTTTTACAGCGAAAATTGACCCGTTGTATGGAAAACTTTTTTGCTTTTTAACCAACTGACTTGAAACTTTACAGGATTGTTCTTAGGGTGGAATGAAAACAGTTTTGACCAAAAGTGGGCGTGGCCACGCCCTCTTATAGCGAAAAATGACCCGTTTTATGGAAAACTTTTTTGTTTTTTAACCAATTGACTTGAAACTTTGCAGTTATGCTCTTAGGGAGGAATGAAAACTATTTTGATCAAAAGTGGGCATGGCCACGCCCTCTTATAGCGAAAATTGACCCGTTGTATGGAAAACTCTTTTGTTTTTTAACCAATTGACTTGAAACTTTACAGTTATATTCTTAGAGAGGAATGAAAACTATTTTGACCAAAAGTGGGCGTAGCCAGGCGTAGCCACGCCCACTTATAGCGAAAATTGACCCGTTGTATGGAAAACTCTTTTGTTTTTTAACCAATTGACTTGAAACTTTATAGTTATGTTCTTAGAGAGGAATGAAAACTATTTTGATAAAAGTGGGCGTGGCCACGCCCTTTTATAGCGAAAATTTACCCGTTGTATGGAAAACTTTTTTGTTTTTTAACCAATTGACTTGAAACTTTGCAGTTGTGCTCTTAGGGAGGAATGAAAACTATATTGATCAAAAGTGGGCATGGCCACGCCCACTTATAGCTTAACTTGACGCTTTGTATGGAAAACTTTTTTGTTTTTTAACCAATTGACTTGAAACTTTACAGTTATGTTCTTAGGGAGGAATAAAAACTATTTTGACCAAATGTGGGCATGGCTACGCCCACTTATAGCAAAACTTGAACCGTTGTAAGGAAAATTTTTTTGTTTTTTAACGAATTGACTTGAAACATTACAGTTATGTTGTTAGGTAGGCATGAAATCTATTCATATAGTTTTTTTTATAGTGACACAAAGTGAAAAGTATTATAGCTTCAGCCTTGCTGAAGATAGCGTCCTTACTGGTTTTAATTGCATAAATGGGCAGCATTTTATTCAAAATTAATAGTTTTATACATGGATAAGAAATTCGTTTAATTTTTTTTCATTAAATACTAGAATTATAGAAAAGTACTTTGCGAAAGGAATCGGCAGTAGGACGGAATCGTGTTGACCGCCGATTAGTTTTTTGCTAATAACTCTTGCATCCTTCGACCGACTTCTTCGACTAAGAGCTCGATGGAAAGCTTATCTGTTCCTCTTTCAGATGGCATTAACATATTTTACAAAAAGTCGTAAGAAATGCAATTTATTTGATCAAAACTAAAATATCCTCGAAATCATTGAAGATGAAGTACCTTATCAGACGAAAATATGCCTTATCTAATAAAAGATATTTAAATTTTTACACTTTTCACTTATGTGAAATAGTATTTTAACTTTGTCACGGAGTTTGTAACAGATTGAAATATTCATTTCCGACTATATAAAGTATATATATTCTTAATCAGGACGACAAGACGAGTTGATTTAGCCATGTCCGTCTGTCCGTCTGTCTGTCTGTCTGTCTGTATGTATGCAAACTAGTCCCTCAGTTTTGAAGCTATCGAGCTGAAACTGTGCACAGAGTCTTAGAACTTATTACGATGAATCATTCGTTGGAACCAGCATGTTCGGATTGTTGAAACAGGTAGCTCCCATACGAAAAGAAGAAGAAAAGTGAACAAAACTTGAATCGTTGTATGGTAAACTTTTTTGTTTTGTACAATAGAGTGCTGAAATTTTAAACATAGTAGTCTTACATAGTTCGACTACATGCCTGTTTCATTGAGGTTGGACATCTGGAACTGGTAGCTCCCATACAAAATGAAGAAGCGGAAGAGAAGCAATATTCACGTCGTTGTATGGAAAACTTTTTTGTTTCTTAACCAATTGACTTGAAATTTTAAAGGTTTGTTCTTAGGGAGGAATGAAAACTATTTTGACCAAAAGGGGGCGTAGCCACGCGTAGCCACGCCCACTTATAGCGAAAATTTACCCGTTGTATGGAAAACTTTTTTGTTTTTTAACCAATTGACTTGAAACTTTACAGTTATGTTCTTAGAGAGGAATGAAAACTATTTTGACCAAAAGTGGGCGTAGCCACGCCCACTTCTAGCGAAAATTAACCCGTTGCATGGAAAACTTTTTTGTTTTTTAACCAATTGACTTTTAAATTTACAGTTATGTTCTTAGGAAGGAATCAAAACTATTTTGACCAAAAGTGGGCATAGCCACGCCCTTTTATAGCGAAAATTGACCCGTTGTATGGAAAACTTTTTTGCTTTTTAACCAACTGACTTGAAACCTTACAGGATTGTTCTTAGGGTGGAATGAAAACAGTTTTGACCAAAAGTGGGCGTGGCCACGCCCACTTATAGCGAAAATTGACCCGTTGTATGGAAAACTTTTTTGCTTTTTGTTCTTAGGGTGGAATGAAAACAGTTTTGACCAAAAGTGGGCGTGGCGACGCCCTCTTATAGCGAAAAATGACCCGTTGTATGGAAAACTTTTTTGTTTTTTAACCAATTGACTTAAAACTTAACAGTTATGTTCTTAGGGAGGAATGAAAACTATTTTGACCAAAAGTGGGCGTAGCCACGCCCACTTATAGCGAAAATTTTTGCTTTTTAACCAACTGACTTTAAACTTTACAGGATTGTTCTTAGGGTGGAATGAACAGTTTTGACCAAAAGTGGGCGTGGCTACGCCCTCTTATAGCGAAAATTGACCCGTTGTATGGAAAACTTTTTTGTTTTTTAACCAATTGACTTGAAACTTTGCAGTTATCTTCTTACGAAGGAATAAAAACTATTTTAACCAACAGTGGGCGTAGCCACGCCTACTTATAGCGAAAATTGACCCGTTGTATGGAAAACTTTTTTTTTTTTAACCAATTGACATGAAACTTTACAGTTATGCTCTTACGAAGGAATAAAAACTATTTTAACCAAAAGTGGGCGTAAACACGCCTTCTTATAGTGAAAATTGACCCGTTGTATGGAAAACTTTTTTGTTTTTTAACCAATTGACTTGAAACTTTGCAGTTATGCTCTTAGGGAGGAATGAAAACTATTTTGATCAAAAGTAGGCATGGCCACGCCCACTTATAGCTTAACTTGACCCTTTGTATGGAAAACTTTTTTGTTTTTTAACCAATTGACTTGAAACTTTACAGGTATGCTCTTACGGAGGAATGAAAACTTTTATGACCAAATGTGGGCATGGCTACGCCCACTTATCGCAAAACTTGAACCGTTGTATGTAAAAATTTTTTGTTTTTTGACGAATTGACTTGAAACATTACAGTTATGTTGTTAGGGAGGCATGAAAACTATTCAGTTAGTTTTTTTTATAGTGACACAAAGTGAAAAATATTATAGCTTCAGCTTTGCTGAAGATAGCGTCCTTACTGGTTTTAATTGCATAAATGGGCGGCATTTTATTCAGAATTACAAGTGTTTTACATGGACAAAAAATTCGTTTAATTTTTTCCCATTATATACTCGAATTATAAAAAAGTACTTTGCGAGAACAATCGGCATTAGGACGGAAACGTGTTGACCACCGATTAGTTTTGCATCCTTCGACCGACTTCTTCGACTAAGAGCTCGATGGAAACCTTATCTGTTCCTCTTTCAGATGGCATTAACATATTTTACGAAAAGTCGTAAGAAATAAAATTTTTTTGATCAAAAGTAAACTATCCTCGAAATCATTGAAGAAGAAGTACCTTATCAGACGAAAATTTGTCTTATCTAATAAGAGACATTTAAATTTTTTTAATTGCATAAATGGCCGGCATTCTGTTCAGAATTAATAGTTATTTACATGAACAAAAAATTCGTTCAATTTTTTTCCGATTAAATACTAGAATTATAGAAAAGTACATTGCGAAAACAATCGGCAGTTGGACGGAAACGTATTGACCACCGATTAGTTTTTTGCTAATAACTCTTGCATCCTTCGACCGACTTCTTCGATTAAGAGCTCGATGGAAAGCTTATCTGTTCTTCTTCCAGATGGCATTAACATATTTAATGAAAAGTCGTAAGAAATAAAATTTTTTTCATGAAAACTAAAATATCCTCGAAATCATTGAAGAACAAGTACCTTATCAGACGAAAATATGCCTTATCTAATAAGAGATATTTAAATTTTTTTAATTGCATAAATGGACGGCATTTTATTCAAAATTAATAGTTTTATACATGGATAAAAAATTCGTTTAATTTTTTCCCATTATATACTAAAATTATAAAAAAGTACTTTGCGAGAACAATCGGCATTAGGACGGAAACGTGTTGACTACCGATTAGTTTTGCATCCTTCGACCGACTTCTTCGACTAAGAGCTCGATGGAAACCTTATCTGTTCCTCTTTCAGATGGCATTAACATATTTTACGAAAAGTCGTAAGAAATAAAATTTTTTTGATCAAACCTAAAATATCCTCGAAATCATTGAAGAAGAAGTACTTATCAGACGAAAATATGCCTTATCTAATAAGAGACATTTATATTTTTTTAATTGCATAAATGGGCGGCATTTTATTCAAAATTAATAGTTTTATACATGGATAAAAAATTCGTTTAATTTTTTCCCATTATATACTAAAATTATAAAAAAGTACTTTGCGAGAACAATCGGCATTAGGACGGAAACGTGTTGACTACCGATTACTTTTTTGCTAATAACTCTTGCATCCTTCGACCGACTTCTTCGACTAAGAGCTCGATGGAAACCTTATCTGTTCCTCTTTCAGATGGCATTAACATATTTTACAAAAAGTCGTAAGAAATGCAATTTATTTGATCAAAACTAAAATATCCTCGAAATCATTGAAGAAGAAGTACCTTACAGACGAAAATATGCCTTATCTAATAAGAGACATTTATATTTTTATACTTTTCACTTATGTGAAATAGTATTTTAACTTTGTCACGGAGTTTGTAACAGATTGAAATATTCATTTCCGACTATATAAAGTATATATATTCTTGATCAGGACGACAAGACGAGTTGATTTAGCCATGTCCGTCTGTCCGTCTGTCTGTCTGTCTGTCTGTCTGTCTGTATGTATGCAAACTAGTCCCTCAGTTTTGAAGCTATCGAGCTGAAACTGTGCACAGAGTCTTAGAACTTATTACGATGAATCATTCGTCGGAACCAGCATGATCGGATTATTGGAACAGGTAGCTCCCATACGAAAAGAAGAAGAAAAGTGAACAAAACTTGAATCGTTGTAAGGAAAACTTTTTTGTTTTGTACACTAGAGTGCTGAAATTTTAAACATAGAAGTTCTACATAGTCCGACTACATGCCTGAAAGTTTCATTGAGATTGGACATCTGGAACTGGTAGCTCCCATACAAAATGAAGAAGAGGAAGAGAAGGAATATTCTCGTCGTTGTATGGAAAACTTATTTGTTTCTTAACCAATTGACTTGAAATTTTAAAGTTATGTTTTAAGGGAGGAATGAAAACTATTTTGACCAAAAGTGGGCGTAGCCACGCGTAACCACGCCCACTTCTAGCGAAAATTAACCCGTTGCATGGAAAACTTTTTTGTTTTTTAACCAATTGACTTTTAAATTTACAGTTATGTTCTTAGGAAGGAATCAAAACTATTTTGACCAAAAGTGGGCATAGCCACGCCCTTTTATAGCGAAAATTGACCCGTTGTATGGAAAACTTTTTTGCTTTTTAACCAACTGACTTGAAACTTTACAGGATTGTTCTTAGGGTGGAATGAAAACAGTTTTGACCAAAAGTGGGCGTGGCCACGCCCTCTTATAGCGAAAAACGACCCGTTGTATGGAAAACTTTTTTGTTTTTTAACCAATTGACTTGAAACTTTGCAGTTATGCTCTTAGGGAGGAATGAAAACTATTTTGATCGAAAGTGGGCATGGCCACGCCCACTTATAGCGAAAATTTACCTGTTGTATGGAAAACTTTTTTGTTTTTTAACCAATTGACTTGAAACTTTACAGTTATATTCTTAGAGAGGAATGAAAACTATTTTGACCAAAAATGGGCGTAGCCAGGCGTAGCCACGCCCACTTATAGCGAAAATTGACCCGTTGTATGGAAAACTTTTTTGCTTTTTAACCAACTGACTTTAAACTTTACAGGATTGTTCTTAGGGTGGAATGAACAGTTTTGACCAAAAGTGGGCGTGGCCACGCCCTCTTATAGCGAAAAATGACCCGTTGTATGGAAAACTTTTTTGTTTTTTAACCAATTGACTTGAAACTTTATAGTTATGTTCTTAGAGAGGAATGAAAACTATTTTGACCGAAAGTGGGCGTAGCCAGGCGTAGCCACGCCCACTTATAGCGAAAATTGACCCGTTGTATGGAAAACTTTTTTTGCTTTTTAACCAACTGACTTTAAACTTTACAGGATTGTTCTTAGGGTGGAATGAACAGTTTTGACGAAAAGTGGGCGTGGCCACGCCCTCTTATAGCGAAAATTGACCCGTTGTATGGAAAACTTTTTTGTTTTTTAACCAATTGACTTGAAACTTTATAGTTATGTTCTTAGAGAGGAATGAAAACTATTTTGACCGAAAGTGGGCGTAGCTACGCCCACTTATAGCGAAAATTGACCCGTTGTATGGAAAACTTTTTTTGCTTTTTAACCAACTGACTTTAAACTTTACAGGATTGTTCTTAGGGTGGAATGAACAGTTTTGACCAAAAGTGGGCGTGGCCACGCCCTCTTATAGCGAAAATTGACCCGTTGTATGGAAAACTTTTTTGTTTTTTAACCAATTGACTTGAAACTTTGCAGTTATCTTCTTACGAAGGAATAAAAACTATTTTAACCAAAAGTGGTCGTAGCCACGCCCACTTATAGCGAAAATTGACCCGTTGTATGGAAAACTTTTTTGCTTTTTTACCAACTGACTTTAAACTTTACAGGATTGTTCTTAGGGTGGAATGAACAGTTTTGACCAAAAGTGGGCGTGGCCACGCCCTCTTATAGCGAAAATTGACCCGTTGTATGGAAAACTTTTTTGCTTTTTAACCAACTGACTTTAAACTTTACAGGATTGTTCTTAGGGTGGAATGAACAGTTTTGACCAAAAGTGGGCGTGGCCACGCCCTCTTATAGCGAAAATTGACCCGTTGTATGGAAAACTTTTTTGTTTTTTAACCAATTGACTTGAAATTTTAAAGTTATGTTCTTAGGGAGGAATGAAAACTATTTTGACCAAAAGTGGGCGTAGCCACGCCCTCTTATAGCGAAAAATGACCCGTTGTATGGAAAACTTTTTTGTTTTTTAACCAATTGACTTAAAACTTTACAGTTATGTTCTTAGGGAGGAATGAAAACTATTTTGACCAAAAGTGGGCGTAGCCACGCCCACTTATAGCGAAAATTGACCCGTTGTATGGAAAACTTTTTTGCTTTTTAACCAACTGACTTTAAACTTTACAGGATTGTTCTTAGGGTGGAATGAAAACAGTTTTGACCAAAAGTGGGCGTGGCCACGCCCTCTTATAGCGAAAAATGACCCGTTGTATGGAAAACTTTTTTGTTTTTTAACCAATTGACTTAAAACTTTACAGTTATGTTCTTAGGGAGGAATGAAAACTATTTTGACCAAAAGTGGGCGTAGCCACGCCCACTTATAGCGAACATTGACCCGTTGTATGGAAAACTTTTTTGCTTTTTAACCAACTGACTTTAAACTTTAAAGGATTGTTTTTAGGGTGGAATGAACAGTTTTGACCAAAAGTGGGCGTGGCTACGCCCTCTTATAGCGAAAATTGACCTGTTGTATGGAAAACTTTTTTGTTTTTTAACCAATTGACTTGAAACTTTGCAGTTATCTTCTTACGAAGGAATAAAAACTATTTTAACTAACAGTGGGCGTAGCCACGCCTACTTATAGCGAAAATTGACCCGTTGTATGGAAATCTTATTTTTTTTTAACCAATTGACATGAAACTTTACACTTATGTTCTTACGAAGGTATTAAAACTATTTTAACCAAAAGTGGGCGTAGCCACGCCCACTTATAGCGATAATTGACCCGTTGTATGGAAAACTTTTTTGTTTTTTAACCAATTGACTTGAAACTTTGCAGTTATGCACTTAGGGAGGAATGAAAACTATTTTGATCAAAAGTAGGCATGGCCACTCCCACTTATAGCTTAACTTGACCCTTTGTATGGAAAACTTTTTTGTTTTTTAACCAATTGACTTGAAACTTTACAGGTATGCTCTTACGGAGGAATGAAAACTTTTTTGACCAAATGTGGGCATGGCTACGCCCACTTATCGCAAAACTTGAACCGTTGTATGTAAAAATTTTTTGTTTTTTGACGAATTGACTTGAAACATTACAGTTATGTTGTTAGGGAGGCATGAAAACTATTCAGTTAGTTTTTTTTTATAGTGACACAAAGTGAAAAATATTATAGCTTCAGCTTTGCTGAAGATAGCGTCCTTACTGGTTTTAATTGCATAAATGGGCGGCATTTTATTCAGAATTACAAGTGTTTTACATGGACAAAAAATTCGTTTAATTTTTTCCCATTATAAACTAAAATTATAAAAAAGTACTTTGCGAGAACAATCGGCATTAGGACGGAAACGTGTTGACTACCGATTAGTTTTGCATCCTTCGACCGACTTCTTCGACTAAGAGCTCGATGGAAACCTTATCTGTTCTTCTTCCAGATGGCATTAACATATTTAATGAAAAGTCGTAAGAAATAAAATTTTTTTCATGAAAACTAAAATATCCTCGAAATCATTAAAGAACAAGTACCTTATCAGACGAAAATATGCCTTATCTAATAAGAGATATTTAAATTTTTTTAATTGCATAAATGGGCGGCATTTTATTCAAAATTAATAGTTTTATACATGGATAAAAAATTCGTTTAATTTTTTCCCATTATATACTAAAATTATAAAAAAGTACTTTGCGAGAACAATCGGCATTAGGACGGAAACGTGTTGACTACCGATTAGTTTTGCATCCTTCGACCGACTTCTTCGACTAAGAGCTCGATGGAAACCTTATCTGTTCTTCTTCCAGATGGCATTAACATATTTAATGAAAAGTCGTAAGAAATAAAATTTTTTTCATGAAAACTAAAATATCCGCGAAATCATTGAAGAAGAAGTACCTTATCAGACGAAAATATGCCTTATCTAATAAGAGACATTTACATTTTTTTAATTGCATAAATGGGCGCCATTTAATTCAGAATAAATAGTTTTTTACATGGACAAAAAATTCGTTTAATTTTTTCCCATTATATACTAGAATTATACAAAAGTACTTTGCGAGAACAATCGGCATTAGGACGGAAACGTGTTGACTACCGATTACTTTTTTGCTAATAACTCTTGCATCCTTCGACCGACTTCTTCGACTAAGAGCTCGATGGAAAGCTTATCTGTTCCTCTTTCAGATGGCATTAACATATTTTACAAAAAGTCGTAAGAAATGCAATTTATTTGATCAAAACTAAAATATCCTCGAAATCATTGAAGAAGAAGTACCTTACAGACGAAAATATGCCTTATCTAATAAGAGACATTTATATTTTTATACTTTTCACTTATGTGAAATAGTATTTTAACTTTGTCACGGAGTTTGTAACAGATTGAAATATTCATTTCCGACTATATAAAGTATATATATTCTTGATCAGGACGACAAGACGAGTTGATTTAGCCATGTCCGTCTGTCCGTCTGTCTGTCTGTCTGTCTGTATGTATGCAAACTAGTCCCTCAGTTTTGAAGCTATCGAGCTGAAACTGTGCACAGAGGCTTAGAACTTATTACGATGAATCATTCGTCGGAACCAGCATGATCGGATTATTGGAACAGGTAGCTCCCATACGAAAAGAAGAAGAAAAGTGAACAAAACTTGAATCGTTGTAAGGAAAACTTTTTTGTTTTGTACAATAGAGTGCTGAAATTTTAAACATAGAAGTTCTACATAGTCCGACTACATGCCTGAAAGTTTCATTGAGATTGGACATCTGGAACTGGTAGCTCCCATACAAAATGAAGAAGAGGAAGAGAAGGAATATTCTCGTCGTTGTATGGAAAACTTTTTTGTTTCTTAACCAATTGACTTGAAATTTTAAAGTTATGTTTTTAGGGAGGAATGAAAACTATTTTGACCAAAAGTGGGCGTAGCCACGCGTAGCCACGCCCACTTATAGCGAAAATTAACCCGTTGCATGGAAAACTTTTTTGTTTTTTAACCAATTGACTTTTAAATTTACAGTTATCTTCTTACGAAGGAATAAAAACTATTTTAACCAAAAGTGGGCGTAGCCACGCCCACTTCTAGCGATAATTGACCCGTTGTATGGAAAACTTTTTTGCTTTTCAACCAACTGACTTTAAACTTTACAGGATTGTTCTTAGGGTGGAATGAACAGTTTTGACCAAAAGTGGGCGTGGCCACGCCCTCTTATAGCGAAAATTGACCCGTTGTATGGAAAACTTTTTTGCTTTTTAACCAATTGACTTGAAACTTTACAGGTATGCTCTTAGGGAGGAATGAAAACTATTTTGACCAAAAGTGGGCGTAGCCACGCCTACTTATAGCGAAAATTGACCCGTTGTATGGAAAATTTTTTGTTTTTAAACCAATTAACTTGAAACTTTGCAGTTATGCTCTTAGGGAGGAATGAAAACTATTTTGATCAAAAGTAGGCGTGGCCACGCCCTGTTATAGCAAAAATTGACCCTTTGTAAGGAAAATTTTTTTGTTTTTTAACGAATTGACTTGAAACATTACAGTTATGTTGTTAGGTAGGCACGAAATCTATTCATATAGTTTTTTTATAGTGACACAAAGTGAAAAGTATTATAGCTTCAGCCTTGCTGAAGATAGCGTCCTTACTGGTTTTAATTGCATAAATGGGCAGCATTTTATTCAAAATTAACAGTTTTATACATGGATAAAAAATTCGTTTAATTTTTTTTCATTAAATGCTAGAATTATTGAAAAGTACTTTGCGAAAGGAATCGGCAGTAGGACGGAATCGTGTTGACCGCCGATTAGTTTTTTGCTAATAACTCTTGCATCCTTCGACCGACTTCTTCGACTAAGAGCTCGATGGAAAGCTTATCTGTTCCTCTTTCAGATGGCATTAAAATATTTTACAAAAAGTCGTAAGAAATGCAATTTATTTGATCAAAACTAAAATATCCTCGAAATCATTGAAGAAGAAGTACCTTATCAGACGAAAATATGCCTTATCTAATAAGAGACATTTATATTTTTATACTTTTCACTTATGTGAAATAGTATTTTAACTTTGTCACGGAGTTTGTAACAGATTGAAATATTCATTTCCGACTATATAAAGTATATATATTCTTGATCAGGACGACAAGACGAGTTGATTTAGCCATGTCCGTCTGTCCGTCTGTCTGTCTGTCTGTATGTATGCAAACTAGTCCCTCAGTTTTGAAGCTATCGAGCTGAAACTGTGCACAGAGTCTTAGAACTTATTACGATGAATCATTCGTCGGAACCAGCATGTTCGGATTGTTGAAACAGGTAGCTCCCTTACGAAAAGAAGAAGAAAAGTGAACAAAACTTGAATCGTTGTATGGTAAACTTTTTTGTTTTGTACAATAGAGTGCTGAAATTTTAAACATAGTAGTTTTACATAGTCCGACTACATGCCTGTTTCATTGAGATTGGACATCTGGAACAGGTAGCTCCCATACAAAATGAAGAAGAGGAAGAGAAGGAATATTCTCGTCGTTGTATGGAAAACTTTTTTGTTTCTTAACCAATTGACTTGAAATTTTAAAGTTATGTTTTTAGGGAGGAATGAAAACTATTTTGACCAAAAGTGGGCGTAGCCACGCCCACTTATAGCGAAAATTTACCCGTTGTATGGAAAACTTTTTTGTTTTTTAACCAATTGACTTGAAACTTTACAGTTATGTTCTTAGAGAGGAATGAAAACTATTTTGACCAAAAGTGGGCGTAGCCACGCGTAGCCACGCCCACTTCTAGCGAAAATTAACCCGTTGCATGGAAAACTTTTTTGATTTTTAACCAATTGACTTTTAAGTTTACAGATATGTTCTTAGGAAGGAATCAAAACTATTTTGACCAAAAGTGGGCATAGCCACGCCCTTTTATAGCGAAAATTGACCCGTTGTATGGAAAACTTTTTTGCTTTTTAACCAAATGACTTGAAACTTTACAGGATTGTTCTTAGGGTGGAATGAAAACAGTTTTGACCAAAAGTGGGCGTGGCCACGCCCTCTTATAGCGAAAATTGACCCGTTGTATGGAAAACTTTTTTGTTTTTTAACCAATTGACTTGAAACTTTGCAGTTATTCTCTTAGGGAGGAATGAAAACTATTTTGATCAAAAGTGGGCATGGCCACGCCCACTTATAGCGAAAATTTACCCGTTGTAAGGAAAACTTTTTTGTTTTTTAACCAATTGACTTGAAACTTTACAGTTATATTCTTAGAGAGGAATGAAAACTATTTTGACCAAAAGTGGGCGTAGCCAGGCGTAGCCACGCCCACTTATAGCGAAAATTGACCCGTTGTATGGAAAACTTTTATTGCTTTTTAACCAACTGACTTTAAACTTTACAGGATTGTTCTTAGGGTGGAATGAACAGTTTTGACCAAAAGTGGGCGTGGCCACGCCCTCTTATAGCGAAAATTGACCCGTTGTATGGAAAACTTTTTTGTTTTTTAACCAATTGACTTGAAACTTTGCAGTTATCTTCTTACGAAGGAATAAAAACTATTTTAACCAAAAGTGGGCGTAGCCACGCCCACTTATAGCGAAAATTGACCCGTTGTATGGAAAACTTGTTTGCTTTTTAACCAACTGACTTTAAACTTTACAGGATTGTTCTTAGGGTGGAATGAACAGTTTTGACCAAAAGTGGGCGTGGCCACGCCCTCTTATGGCGAAAATTGACCCGTTGTATGGAAAACTTTTTTGCTTTTTAACCAACTGACCTTAAACTTTACAGGATTGTTCTTAGGGAGGAATAAAAACTATTTTGACCAAATGTGGGCATGGCTACGCCCACTTATCGCAAAACTTGAACCGTTGTAAGGAAAATTTTTTTGTTTTTTAACGAATTGACTTGAAACATTACAGTTATGTTGTTAGGTAGGCATGAAATCTATTCATATAGTTTTTTTTATAGTGACACAAAGTGAAAAGTATTATAGCTTCAGCCTTGCTGAAGATAGCGTCCTTACTGGTTTTAATTGCATAAATGGGCAGCATTTTATTCAAAATTAATAGTTTTATACATGGATAAAAAATTCGTTTAATTTTTTTTCATTAAATACTAGAATTATAGAAAAGTACTTTGGGAAAGGAATCGGCAGTAGGACGGAATCGTGTTGACCGCCGATTAGTTTTTTGCTAATAACTCTTGCATCCTTCGACCGACTTCTTCGACTAAGAGCTCGATGGAAAGCTTATCTGTTCCTCTTTCAGATGGCATTAAAATATTTTACAAAAAGTCGTAAGAAATGCAATTTATTTGATCAAAACTAAAATATCCTCGAAATCATTGAAGAAGAAGTACCTTATCAGACGAAAATATGCCTTATCTAATAAGAGACATTTATATTTTTATACTTTTCACTTATGTGAAATAGTATTTTAACTTTGTCACGGAGTTTGTAACAGATTGAAATATTCATTTCCGACTATATAAAGTATATATATTCTTAATCAGGACGACAAGACGAGTTGATTTAGCCATGTCCGTCTGTCCGTCTGTCTGTCTGTCTGTCTGTATGTATGCAAACTAGTCCCTCAGTTTTGAAGCTATCGAGCTGAAACTGTGCACAGAGTCTTAGAACTTATTACGATGAATCATTCGTCGGAACCAGCTTTTTTGTTTCTTAACCAATTGACTTGAAATTTTAAAGTTATGTTTTTAGGGAGGAATGAAAACTATTTTGACCAAAAGTGGGCGTAGCCACGCGTAGCCACGCCCACTTATAGCGAAAATTTACCCGTTGTATGGAAAACTATTTTGACCAAAAATGGGCGTAGCCACGAGTAGCCACGCCCACTTCTAGCGAAAATTAACCCGTTGCATGGAAAACTTTTTTGTTTTTTAACCAATTGACTTTAAACTTTACAGGATTGTTCTTAGGGTGAAATGAACAGTTTTGACCAAAAGTGGGCGTGGCCACGCCCTCTTATGGCGAAAATTGACCCGTTGTATGGAAAACTTTTTTTGCTTTTTAACCAACTGACTTTAAACTTTACAGGATTGTTCTTAGGGTGGAATGAACAGTTTTGACCAAAAGTGGGCGTGGCCACGCCCTCTTATAGCGAAAATTGACCCGTTGTATGGAAAACTTTTTTGTTTTTTTTACCAATTGACTTGAAACTTTGCAGTTATCTTCTTACGAAGGAATAAAAACTATTTTAACCAAAAGTGGGCGTAGCCACGCCCACTTATAGCGAAAATTGACCCGTTGTATGGAAAACATTTTTGCTTTTTAACCAACTGACTTTAAACTTTACAGGATTGTTCTTAGGGTGGAATGAACAGTTTTGACCAAAAGTGGGCGTGGCCACGCCCTCTTATAGCGAAAAATGACCCGTTGTATGGAAAACTTTTTTGTTTTTTAACCAATTGACTTGAAACTTTATAGTTATGCTCTCAGGGAGGAATGAAAACTATTTTGACCGAAAGTGGGCGTAGCCAGGCGTAGCCACGCCCACTTATAGCGAAAATTGACCCGTTGTATGGAAAACTTTTTTTGCTTTTTAACCAACTGACTTTAAACTTTACAGGATTGTTCTTAGGGTGGAATGAACAGTTTTGAAGAAAAGTGGGCGTGGCCACGCCCTCTTATAGCGAAAATTGACCCGTTGTATGGAAAACTTTTTTGTTTTTTAACCAATTGACTTGAAACTTTATAGTTATGTTCTTAGAGAGGAATGAAAACTATTTTGACCGAAAGTGGGCGTAGCCACGCGTAGCCACGCCCACTTATAGCGAAAATTGACCCGTTGTATGGAAAACTTTTTTTGCTTTTTAACCAACTGACTTTAAACTTTACAGGATTATTCTTAGGGTGGAATGAACAGTTTTGACCAAAAGTGGGCGTGGCCACGCCCTCTTATAGCAAAAATTGACCCGTTGTATGGAAAACTTTTTTGCTTTTTAACCAACTGACTTTAAACTTTACAGGATTGTTCTTAGGGTGGAATGAACAGTTTTGACCAAAAGTGGGCGTGGCCGCGCCCTCTTATAGCGAAAATTGACCCGTTGTATGGAAAACTTTTTTGTTTTTTAACCAATTGACTTGAAATTTTAAAGTTATGTTTTTATTGAGGAATGAAAACTATTTTGACCAAAAGTGGGCGTAGCCAGGCGTAGCCACGCCCTCTTATAGCGAAAAATGACCCGTTGTATGGAAAACTTTTTTGTTTTTTAACCAATTGACTTAAAACTTTACAGTTATGTTCTTAGGGAGGAATGAAAACTATTTTGACCAAAAGTGGGCGTAGCCACGCCCACTTATAGCGAAAATTGACCCGTTGTATGGAAAACTTTTTTTGCTTTTTAACCAACTGACTTTAAACTTTACAGGATTGTTCGTAGGGTGGAATGAAAACAGTTTTGACCAAAAGTGGGCGTGGCCACGCCCTCTTATAGCGAAAAATGACCCGTTGTATGGAAAACTTTTTTGTTTTTTAACCAATTGACTTGAAACTTTACAGGTATGCTCTTAGGGAGGAATGAAAACTTTTTTGACCAAATGTGGGCATGGCTACGCCCACTTATCGCAAAACTTGAACCGTTGTATGTAAAAATTTTTTGTTTTTTGACGAATTGACTTGAAACATTACAGTTATGTTGTTAGGGAGGCATGAAAACTATTCAGTTATTTTTTTTTATAGTGACACAAAGTGAAAAATATTATAGCTTCAGCTTTGCTGAAGATAGCGTCCTTACTGGTTTTAATTGCATAAATGGGCGGCATTTTATTCAGAATTACAAGTGTTTTACATGGACAAAAAATTCGTTTAATTTTTTCCCATTATATACTCGAATTATAAAAAAGTACTTTGCGAGAACAATCGGCATTAGGACGGAAACGTGTTGACCACCGATTAGTTTTGCATCCTTCGACCGACTTCTAAATAAAATTTTTTTGATCAAAAGTAAACTATCCTCGAAATCATTGACGAAGAAGTACCTTATCAGACGAAAATATGCCTTATCTAATAAGAGACATTTAAATTTTTTTAATTGCATAAATGGCCGGCATTCTGTTCAGAATTAATAGTTATTTACATGGACAAAAAATTCGTTCAATTTTTTTCCGATTAAATACTAGAATTATAGAAAAGTACATTGCGAAAACAATCGGCAGTTGGACGGAAACGTATTGACCACCGATTAGTTTTTTGCTAATAACTCTTGCATCCTTCGACCGACTTCTTCGACTAAGAGCTCGATGGAGAGCTTATCTCTTCCTCTTTCAGATGGCTTTAAATTTTTTTTCGATAATTTGTAAGAAATAAAATTTTTTTGATGAAAACTAAAATATCCGCGAAATCATTGAAGAAGAAGTACCTTATCAGACGAAAATATGCCTTATCTAATAAGAGACATTTACATTTTTTTAATTGCATAAATGGGCGCCATTTAATTCAGAATAAATAGTTTTTTACATGGACAAAAAATTCGTTTAATTTTTTCCCATTATATACTAGAATTATAAAAAAGTACTTTGCGAGAACAATCGGCATTAGGACGGAAACGTGTTGACCACCGATTAGTTTTTTGCCAATAACTCTTGCATCCTTCGACCGACTTCTTCGACTAAGAGCTCGATGGAAAGCTTATCTGTTCTTCTTCCAGATGGCATTAACATATTTAATGAAAAGTCGTAAGAAATAAAATTTTTTTCATGAAA
Organism: Phortica okadai; assembly: GCA_034638295.1. Classification (NCBI taxonomy): domain Eukaryota; kingdom Metazoa; phylum Arthropoda; class Insecta; order Diptera; family Drosophilidae; genus Phortica; species Phortica okadai. Next base: position 22,483,007 of record CM067851.1, on the reverse strand, counting down.
ACTAAAATATCCTCGAAATCATTGAAGAACAAGTACCTTATCAGACGAAAATATGCCTTATCTAATAAGAGATATTTAAATTTTTTTAATTGCATAAATGGGCGGCATTTTATTCAAAATTAATAGTTTTATACATGGATAAAAAATTCGTTTAATTTTTTCCCATTATATACTAAAATTATAAAAAAGTACTTTGAGAGAACAATCGGCATTAGGACGGAAACGTGTTGACTACCGATTAGTTTTGCATCCTTCGACCGACTTCTTCGACTAAGAGCTCGATGGAAACCTTATCTGTTCCTCTTTCAGATGGCATTAACATATTTTACGAAAAGTCGTAAGAAATAAAATTTTTTTGATCAAACCTAAAATATCCTCGAAATCATTGAAGAAGAAGTACTTATCAGACGAAAATATGCCTTATCTAATAACAGACATTTATATTTTTTTAATTGCATAAATGGGCGGCATTTTATTTAGAATTAATAGTTTTATACATAGATAAAAAATTCGTTTAATTTTTTCCCATTAAATACTAGAATTATAGAAAAGTACTTTGCGAAAACAATCGGCAGTAGGACGGAAATGTGTTGACCACCGATTACTTTTTTGCTAATAACTCTTGCATCCTTCGACCGACTTCTTCGACTAAGAGCTCGATGGAAAGCTTATCTGTTCCTCTTTCAGATGGCATTAACATATTTTACAAAAAGTCGTAAGAAATGCAATTTATTTGATCAAAACTAAAATATCCTCGAAATCATTGAAGAAGAAGTACCTTACAGACGAAAATATGCCTTATCTAATAAGAGACATTTATATTTTTATACTTTTCACTTATGTGAAATAGTATTTTAACTTTGTCACGGAGTTTGTAACAGATTGAAATATTCATTTCCGACTATATCAAGTATATATATTCTTGATCAGGACGACAAGACGAGTTGATTTAGCCATGTCCGTCTGTCCGTCTGTCTGTCTGTCTGTCTGTATGTATGCAAACTAGTCCCTCAGTTTTGAAGCTATCGAGCTGAAACTGTGCACAGAGTCTTAGAACTTATTACGATGAATCATTCGTCGGAACCAGCATGATCGGATTATTGGAACAGGTAGCTCCCATACGAAAAGAAGAAGAAAAGTGAACAAAACTTGAATCGTTGTAAGGAAAACTTTTTTGTTTTGTACAATAGAGTGCTGAAATTTTAAACATAGAAGTTCTACATAGTCCGACTACATGCCTGAAAGTTTCATTGAGATTGGACATCTGGAACTGGTAGCTCCCATACAAAATGAAGAAGAGGAAGAGAAGGAATATTCTCGTCGTTGTATGGAAAACTTTTTTGTTTCTTAACCAATTGACTTGAAATTTTAAAGTTATGTTTTTAGGGAGGAATGAAAACTATTTTGACCAAAAGTGGGCGTAGCCACGCGTAGCCACGCCCACTTATAGCGAAAATTAACCCGTTGCATGGAAAACTTTTTTGTTTTTTAACCAATTGACTTTTAAATTTACAGTTATCTTCTTACGAAGGAATAAAAACTATTTTAACCAAAAGTGGGCGTAGCCACGCCCACTTCTAGCGATAATTGACCCGTTGTATGGAAAACTTTTTTGCTTTTCAACCAACTGACTTTAAACTTTACAGGATTGTTCTTAGGGTGGAATGAACAGTTTTGACCAAAAGTGGGCGTGGCCACGCCCTCTTATAGCGAAAATTGACCCGTTGTATGGAAAACTTTTTTGCTTTTTAACCAATTGACTTGAAACTTTACAGGTATGCTCTTAGGGAGGAATGAAAACTATTTTGACCAAAAGTGGGCGTAGCCACGCCTACTTATAGCGAAAATTGACCCGTTGTATGGAAAATTTTTTGTTTTTAAACCAATTAACTTGAAACTTTGCAGTTATGCTCTTAGGGAGGAATGAAAACTATTTTGATCAAAAGTAGGCGTGGCCACGCCCTGTTATAGCAAAAATTGACCCTTTGTAAGGAAAATTTTTTTGTTTTTTAACGAATTGACTTGAAACATTACAGTTATGTTGTTAGGTAGGCACGAAATCTATTCATATAGTTTTTTTATAGTGACACAAAGTGAAAAGTATTATAGCTTCAGCCTTGCTGAAGATAGCGTCGTTACTGGTTTTAATTGCATAAATGGGCAGCATTTTATTCAAAATTAACAGTTTTATACATGGATAAAAAATTCGTTTAATTTTTTTTCATTAAATGCTAGAATTATTGAAAAGTACTTTGCGAAAGGAATCGGCAGTAGGACGGAATCGTGTTGACCGCCGATTAGTTTTTTGCTAATAACTCTTGCATCCTTCGACCGACTTCTTCGACTAAGAGCTCGATGGAAAGCTTATCTGTTCCTCTTTCAGATGGCATTAAAATATTTTACAAAAAGTCGTAAGAAATGCAATTTATTTGATCAAAACTAAAATATCCTCGAAATCATTGAAGAAGAAGTACCTTATCAGACGAAAATATGCCTTATCTAATAAGAGACATTTATATTTTTATACTTTTCACTTATGTGAAATAGTATTTTAACTTTGTCACGGAGTTTGTAACAGATTGAAATATTCATTTCCGACTATATAAAGTATATATATTCTTGATCAGGACGACAAGACGAGTTGATTTAGCCATGTCCGTCTGTCCGTCTGTCTGTCTGTCTGTATGTATGCAAACTAGTCCCTCAGTTTTGAAGCTATCGAGCTGAAACTGTGCACAGAGTCTTAGAACTTATTACGATGAATCATTCGTCGGAACCAGCATGTTCGGATTGTTGAAACAGGTAGCTCCCTTACGAAAAGAAGAAGAAAAGTGAACAAAACTTGAATCGTTGTATGGTAAACTTTTTTGTTTTGTACAATAGAGTGCTGAAATTTTAAACATAGTAGTTTTACATAGTCCGACTACATGCCTGTTTCATTGAGATTGGACATCTGGAACAGGTAGCTCCCATACAAAATGAAGAAGAGGAAGAGAAGGAATATTCTCGTCGTTGTATGGAAAACTTTTTTGTTTCTTAACCAATTGACTTGAAATTTTAAAGTTATGTTTTTAGGGAGGAATGAAAACTATTTTGACCAAAAGTGGGCGTAGCCACGCCCACTTATAGCGAAAATTTACCCGTTGTATGGAAAACTTTTTTGTTTTTTAACCAATTGACTTGAAACTTTACAGTTATGTTCTTAGAGAGGAATGAAAACTATTTTGACCAAAAGTGGGCGTAGCCACGCGTAGCCACGCCCACTTCTAGCGAAAATTAACCCGTTGCATGGAAAACTTTTTTGATTTTTAACCAATTGACTTTTAAGTTTACAGATATGTTCTTAGGAAGGAATCAAAACTATTTTGACCAAAAGTGGGCATAGCCACGCCCTTTTATAGCGAAAATTGACCCGTTGTATGGAAAACTTTTTTGCTTTTTAACCAAATGACTTGAAACTTTACAGGATTGTTCTTAGGGTGGAATGAAAACAGTTTTGACCAAAAGTGGGCGTGGCCACGCCCTCTTATAGCGAAAATTGACCCGTTGTATGGAAAACTTTTTTGTTTTTTAACCAATTGACTTGAAACTTTGCAGTTATTCTCTTAGGGAGGAATGAAAACTATTTTGATCAAAAGTGGGCATGGCCACGCCCACTTATAGCGAAAATTTACCCGTTGTAAGGAAAACTTTTTTGTTTTTTAACCAATTGACTTGAAACTTTACAGTTATATTCTTAGAGAGGAATGAAAACTATTTTGACCAAAAGTGGGCGTAGCCAGGCGTAGCCACGCCCACTTATAGCGAAAATTGACCCGTTGTATGGAAAACTTTTATTGCTTTTTAACCAACTGACTTTAAACTTTACAGGATTGTTCTTAGGGTGGAATGAACAGTTTTGACCAAAAGTGGGCGTGGCCACGCCCTCTTATAGCGAAAATTGACCCGTTGTATGGAAAACTTTTTTGTTTTTTAACCAATTGACTTGAAACTTTGCAGTTATCTTCTTACGAAGGAATAAAAACTATTTTAACCAAAAGTGGGCGTAGCCACGCCCACTTATAGCGAAAATTGACCCGTTGTATGGAAAACTTGTTTGCTTTTTAACCAACTGACTTTAAACTTTACAGGATTGTTCTTAGGGTGGAATGAACAGTTTTGATCAAAAGTGGGCGTGGCCACGCCCTCTTATGGCGAAAATTGACCCGTTGTATGGAAAACTTTTTTGCTTTTTAACCAACTGACCTTAAACTTTACAGGATTGTTCTTAGGGAGAAATAAAAACTATTTTGACCAAATGTGGGCATGGCTACGCCCACTTATCGCAAAACTTGAACCGTTGTAAGGAAAATTTTTTTGTTTTTTAACGAATTGACTTGAAACATTACAGTTATGTTGTTAGGTAGGCATGAAATCTATTCATATAGTTTTTTTTATAGTGACACAAAGTGAAAAGTATTATAGCTTCAGCCTTGCTGAAGATAGCGTCCTTACTGGTTTTAATTGCATAAATGGGCAGCATTTTATTCAAAATTAATAGTTTTATACATGGATAAAAAATTCGTTTAATTTTTTTTCATTAAATACTAGAATTATAGAAAAGTACTTTGGGAAAGGAATCGGCAGTAGGACGGAATCGTGTTGACCGCCGATTAGTTTTTTGCTAATAACTCTTGCATCCTTCGACCGACTTCTTCGACTAAGAGCTCGATGGAAAGCTTATCTGTTCCTCTTTCAGATGGCATTAAAATATTTTACAAAAAGTCGTAAGAAATGCAATTTATTTGATCAAAACTAAAATATCCTCGAAATCATTGAAGAAGAAGTACCTTATCAGACGAAAATATGCCTTATCTAATAAGAGACATTTATATTTTTATACTTTTCACTTATGTGAAATAGTATTTTAACTTTGTCACGGAGTTTGTAACAGATTGAAATATTCATTTCCGACTATATAAAGTATATATATTCTTGATCAGGACGACAAGACGAGTTGATTTAGCCATGTCCGTCTGTCCGTCTGTCTGTCTGTATGTATGCAAACTAGTCCCTCAGTTTTGAAGCTATCGAGCTGAAACTGTGCACAGAGTCTTAGAACTTATTACGATGAATCATTCGTCGGAACCAGCTTTTTTGTTTCTTAACCAATTGACTTGAAATTTTAAAGTTATGTTTTTAGGGAGGAATGAAAACTATTTTGACCAAAAGTGGGCGTAGCCACGCGTAGCCACGCCCACTTATAGCGAAAATTTACCCGTTGTATGGAAAACTATTTTGACCAAAAATGGGCGTAGCCACGAGTAGCCACGCCCACTTCTAGCGAAAATTAACCCGTTGCATGGAAAACTTTTTTGTTTTTTAACCAATTGACTTTAAACTTTACAGGATTGTTCTTAGGGTGGAATGAACAGTTTTGACCAAAAGTGGGCGTGGCCACTCCCTCTTATGGCGAAAATTGACCCGTTGTATGGAAAACTTTTTTTGCTTTTTAACCAACTGACTTTAAACTTTACAGGATTGTTCTTAGGGTGGAATGAACAGTTTTGACCAAAAGTGGGCGTGGCCACGCCCTCTTATAGCGAAAATTGACCCGTTGTATGGAAAACTTTTTTGTTTTTTTTACCAATTGACTTGAAACTTTGCAGTTATCTTCTTACGAAGGAATAAAAACTATTTTAACCAAAAGTGGGCGTAGCCACGCCCACTTATAGCGAAAATTGACCCGTTGTATGGAAAACATTTTTGCTTTTTAACCAACTGACTTTAAACTTTACAGGATTGTTCTTAGGGTGGAATGAACAGTTTTGACCAAAAGTGGGCGTGGCCACGCCCTCTTATAGCGAAAAATGACCCGTTGTATGGAAAACTTTTTTGTTTTTTAACCAATTGACTTGAAACTTTATAGTTATGTTCTTAGAGAGGAATGAAAACTATTTTGACCGAAAGTGGGCGTAGCCAGGCGTAGCCACGCCCACTTATAGCGAAAATTGACCCGTTGTATGGAAAACTTTTTTTGCTTTTTAACCAACTGACTTTAAACTTTACAGGATTGTTCTTAGGGTGGAATGAACAGTTTTGAAGAAAAGTGGGCGTGGCCACGCCCTCTTATAGCGAAAATTGACCCGTTGTATGGAAAACTTTTTTGTTTTTTAACCAATTGACTTGAAACTTTATAGTTATGTTCTTAGAGAGGAATGAAAACTATTTTGACCGAAAGTGGGCGTAGCCACGCGTAGCCACGCCCACTTATAGCGAAAATTGACCCGTTGTATGGAAAACTTTTTTTGCTTTTTAACCAACTGACTTTAAACTTTACAGGATTATTCTTAGGGTGGAATGAACAGTTTTGACCAAAAGTGGGCGTGGCCACGCCCTCTTATAGCAAAAATTGACCCGTTGTATGGAAAACTTTTTTGCTTTTTAACCAACTGACTTTAAACTTTACAGGATTGTTCTTAGGGTGGAATGAACAGTTTTGACCAAAAGTGGGCGTGGCCGCGCCCTCTTATAGCGAAAATTGACCCGTTGTATGGAAAACTTTTTTGTTTTTTAACCAATTGACTTGAAATTTTAAAGTTATGTTTTTATTGAGGAATGAAAACTATTTTGACCAAAAGTGGGCGTAGCCAGGCGTAGCCACGCCCTCTTATAGCGAAAAATGACCCGTTGTATGGAAAACTTTTTTGTTTTTTAACCAATTGACTTAAAACTTTACAGTTATGTTCTTAGGGAGGAATGAAAACTATTTTGACCAAAAGTGGGCGTAGCCACGCCCACTTATAGCGAAAATTGACCCGTTGTATGGAAAACTTTTTTTGCTTTTTAACCAACTGACTTTAAACTTTACAGGATTGTTCGTAGGGTGGAATGAAAACAGTTTTGACCAAAAGTGGGCGTGGCCACGCCCTCTTATAGCGAAAAATGACCCGTTGTATGGAAAACTTTTTTGTTTTTTAACCAATTGACTTGAAACTTTACAGGTATGCTCTTAGGGAGGAATGAAAACTTTTTTGACCAAATGTGGGCATGGCTACGCCCACTTATCGCAAAACTTGAACCGTTGTATGTAAAAATTTTTTGTTTTTTGACGAATTGACTTGAAACATTACAGTTATGTTGTTAGGGAGGCATGAAAACTATTCAGTTATTTTTTTTTATAGTGACACAAAGTGAAAAATATTATAGCTTCAGCTTTGCTGAAGATAGCGTCCTTACTGGTTTTAATTGCATAAATGGGCGGCATTTTATTCAGAATTACAAGTGTTTTACATGGACAAAAAATTCGTTTAATTTTTTCCCATTATATACTCGAATTATAAAAAAGTACTTTGCGAGAACAATCGGCATTAGGACGGAAACGTGTTGACCACCGATTAGTTTTGCATCCTTCGACCGACTTCTAAATAAAATTTTTTTGATCAAAAGTAAACTATCCTCGAAATCATTGACGAAGAAGTACCTTATCAGACGAAAATATGCCTTATCTAATAAGAGACATTTAAATTTTTTTAATTGCATAAATGGCCGGCATTCTGTTCAGAATTAATAGTTATTTACATGGACAAAAAATTCGTTCAATTTTTTTCCGATTAAATACTAGAATTATAGAAAAGTACATTGCGAAAACAATCGGCAGTTGGACGGAAACGTATTGACCACCGATTAGTTTTTTGCTAATAACTCTTGCATCCTTCGACCGACTTCTTCGACTAAGAGCTCGATGGAGAGCTTATCTCTTCCTCTTTCAGATGGCTTTAAATTTTTTTTCGATAATTTGTAAGAAATAAAATTTTTTTGATGAAAACTAAAATATCCGCGAAATCATTGAAGAAGAAGTACCTTATCAGACGAAAATATGCCTTATCTAATAAGAGAAATTTACATTTTTTTAATTGCATAAATGGGCGCCATTTAATTCAGAATAAATAGTTTTTTACATGGACAAAAAATTCGTTTAATTTTTTCCCATTATATACTAGAATTATAAAAAAGTACTTTGCGAGAACAATCGGCATTAGGACGGAAACGTGTTGACCACCGATTAGTTTTTTGCCAATAACTCTTGCATCCTTCGACCGACTTCTTCGACTAAGAGCTCGATGGAAAGCTTATCTGTTCTTCTTCCAGATGGCATTAACATATTTAATGAAAAGTCGTAAGAAATAAAATTTTTTTCATGAAAACTAAAATATCCTCGAAATCATTGAAGAACAAGTACCTTATCAGACGAAAATATGCCTTATCTAATAAGAGATATTTAAATTTTTTTAATTGCATAAATGGGCGGCATTTTATTCAAAATTAATAGTTTTATACATGGATAAAAAATTCGTTTAATTTTTTCCCATTATATACTAAAATTATAAAAAAGTACTTTGAGAGAACAATCGGCATTAGGACGGAAACGTGTTGACTACCGATTAGTTTTGCATCCTTCGACCGACTTCTTCGACTAAGAGCTCGATGGAAACCTTATCTGTTCCTCTTTCAGATGGCATTAACATATTTTACGAAAAGTCGTAAGAAATAAAATTTTTTTGATGAAAACTAAAATATCCTCGAAATCATTGAAGAAGAAGTACCTTATCAGACGAAAATATGCCTTATCTAATAAGAGACATTTATATTTTTATACTTTTCACTTATGTGAAATAGTATTTTAACTTTGTCACGGAGTTTGTAACAGATTGAAATATTCATTTCCGACTATATAAAGTATATATATTCTTGATCAGGACGACAAGACGAGTTGATTTAGCCATGTCCGTCTGTCCGTCTGTCTGTCTGTCTGTCTGTATGTATGCAAACTAGTCCCTCAGTTTTGAAGCTATCGAGCTGAAACTGTGCACAGAGTCTTAGAACTTATTACGATGAATCATTCGTCGGAACCAGCATGATCGGATTATTGGAACAGGTAGCTCCCATACGAAAAGAAGAAGAAAAGTGAACAAAACTTGAATCGTTGTAAGGAAAACTTTTTTGTTTTGTACAATAGAGTGCTGAAATTTTAAACATAGAAGTTCTACATAGTCCGACTACATGCCTGAAAGTTTCATTGAGATTGGACATCTGGAACTGGTAGCTCCCATACAAAATGAAGAAGAGGAAGAGAAGGAATATTCTCGTCGTTGTATGGAAAACTTTTTTGTTTCTTAACCAATTGACTTGAAATTTTAAAGTTATGTTTTTAGGGAGGAATGAAAACTATTTTGACCAAAAGTGGGCGTAGCCACGCGTAGCCACGCCCACTTATAGCGAAAATTAACCCGTTGCATGGAAAACTTTTTTGTTTTTTAACCAATTGACTTTTAAATTTACAGTTATCTTCTTACGAAGGAATAAAAACTATTTTAACCAAAAGTGGGCGTAGCCACGCCCACTTCTAGCGATAATTGACCCGTTGTATGGAAAACTTTTTTGCTTTTCAACCAACTGACTTTAAACTTTACAGGATTGTTCTTAGGGTGGAATGAACAGTTTTGACCAAAAGTGGGCGTGGCCACGCCCTCTTATAGCGAAAATTGACCCGTTGTATGGAAAACTTTTTTGCTTTTTAACCAATTGACTTGAAACTTTACAGGTATGCTCTTAGGGAGGAATGAAAACTATTTTGACCAAAAGTGGGCGTAGCCACGCCTACTTATAGCGAAAATTGACCCGTTGTATGGAAAATTTTTTGTTTTTAAACCAATTAACTTGAAACTTTGCAGTTATGCTCTTAGGGAGGAATGAAAACTATTTTGATCAAAAGTAGGCGTGGCCACGCCCTGTTATAGCAAAAATTGACCCTTTGTAAGGAAAATTTTTTTGTTTTTTAACGAATTGACTTGAAACATTACAGTTATGTTGTTAGGTAGGCACGAAATCTATTCATATAGTTTTTTTATAGTGACACAAAGTGAAAAGTATTATAGCTTCAGCCTTCCTGAAGATAGCGTCCTTACTGGTTTTAATTGCATAAATGGGCAGCATTTTATTCAAAATTAACAGTTTTATACATGGATAAAAAATTCGTTTAATTTTTTTTCATTAAATGCTAGAATTATTGAAAAGTACTTTGCGAAAGGAATCGGCAGTAGGACGGAATCGTGTTGACCGCCGATTAGTTTTTTGCTAATAACTCTTGCATCCTTCGACCGACTTCTTCGACTAAGAGCTCGATGGAAAGCTTATCTGTTCCTCTTTCAGATGGCATTAAAATATTTTACAAAAAGTCGTAAGAAATGCAATTTATTTGATCAAAACTAAAATATCCTCGAAATCATTGAAGAAGAAGTACCTTATCAGACGAAAATATGCCTTATCTAATAAGAGACATTTATATTTTTATACTTTTCACTTATGTGAAATAGTATTTTAACTTTGTCACGGAGTTTGTAACAGATTGAAATATTCATTTCCGACTATATAAAGTATATATATTCTTGATCAGGACGACAAGACGAGTTGATTTAGCCATGTCCGTCTGTCCGTCTGTCTGTCTGTCTGTATGTATGCAAACTAGTCCCTCAGTTTTGAAGCTATCGAGCTGAAACTGTGCACAGAGTCTTAGAACTTATTACGATGAATCATTCGTCGGAACCAGCATGTTCGGATTGTTGAAACAGGTAGCTCCCTTACGAAAAGAAGAAGAAAAGTGAACAAAACTTGAATCGTTGTATGGTAAACTTTTTTGTTTTGTACAATAGAGTGCTGAAATTTTAAACATAGTAGTTTTACATAGTCCGACTACATGCCTGTTTCATTGAGATTGGACATCTGGAACAGGTAGCTCCCATACAAAATGAAGAAGAGGAAGAGAAGGAATATTCTCGTCGTTGTATGGAAAACTTTTTTGTTTCTTAACCAATTGACTTGAAATTTTAAAGTTATGTTTTTAGGGAGGAATGAAAACTATTTTGACCAAAAGTGGGCGTAGCCACGCCCACTTATAGCGAAAATTTACCCGTTGTATGGAAAACTTTTTTGTTTTTTAACCAATTGACTTGAAACTTTACAGTTATGTTCTTAGAGAGGAATGAAAACTATTTTGACCAAAAGTGGGCGTAGCCACGCGTAGCCACGCCCACTTCTAGCGAAAATTAACCCGTTGCATGGAAAACTTTTTTGATTTTTAACCAATTGACTTTTAAGTTTACAGATATGTTCTTAGGAAGGAATCAAAACTATTTTGACCAAAAGTGGGCATAGCCACGCCCTTTTATAGCGAAAATTGACCCGTTGTATGGAAAACTTTTTTGCTTTTTAACCAAATGACTTGAAACTTTACAGGATTGTTCTTAGGGTGGAATGAAAACAGTTTTGACCAAAAGTGGGCGTGGCCACGCCCTCTTATAGCGAAAATTGACCCGTTGTATGGAAAACTTTTTTGTTTTTTAACCAATTGACTTGAAACTTTGCAGTTATTCTCTTAGGGAGGAATGAAAACTATTTTGATCAAAAGTGGGCATGGCCACGCCCACTTATAGCGAAAATTTACCCGTTGTAAGGAAAACTTTTTTGTTTTTTAACCAATTGACTTGAAACTTTACAGTTATATTCTTAGAGAGGAATGAAAACTATTTTGACCAAAAGTGGGCGTAGCCAGGCGTAGCCACGCCCACTTATAGCGAAAATTGACCCGTTGTATGGAAAACTTTTATTGCTTTTTAACCAACTGACTTTAAACCTTACAGGATTGTTCTTAGGGTGGAATGAACAGTTTTGACCAAAAGTGGGCGTGGCCACGCCCTCTTATAGCGAAAATTGACCCGTTGTATGGAAAACTTTTTTGTTTTTTAACCAATTGACTTGAAACTTTGCAGTTATCTTCTTACGAAGGAATAAAAACTATTTTAACCAAAAGTGGGCGTAGCCACGCCCACTTATAGCGAAAATTGACCCGTTGTATGGAAAACTTTTTTGCTTTTTAACCAACTGACCTTAAACTTTACAGGATTGTTCTTAGGGAGAAATAAAAACTATTTTGACCAAATGTGGGCATGGCTACGCCCACTTATCGCAAAACTTGAACCGTTGTAAGGAAAATTTTTTTGTTTTTTAACGAATTGACTTGAAACATTACAGTTATGTTGTTAGGTAGGCATGAAATCTATTCATATAGTTTTTTTTATAGTGACACAAAGTGAAAAGTATTATAGCTTCAGCCTTGCTGAAGATAGCGTCCTTACTGGTTTTAATTGCATAAATGGGCAGCATTTTATTCAAAATTAATAGTTTTATACATGGATAAAAAATTCGTTTAATTTTTTTTCATTAAATACTAGAATTATAGAAAAGTACTTTGGGAAAGGAATCGGCAGTAGGACGGAATCGTGTTGACCGCCGATTAGTTTTTTGCTAATAACTCTTGCATCCTTCGACCGACTTCTTCGACTAAGAGCTCGATGGAAAGCTTATCTGTTCCTCTTTCAGATGGCATTAAAATATTTTACAAAAAGTCGTAAGAAATGCAATTTATTTGATCAAAACTAAAATATCCTCGAAATCATTGAAGAAGAAGTACCTTATCAGACGAAAATATGCCTTATCTAATAAGAGACATTTATATTTTTATACTTTTCACTTATGTGAAATAGTATTTTAACTTTGTCACGGAGTTTGTAACAGATTGAAATATTCATTTCCGACTATATAAAGTATATATATTCTTGATCAGGACGACAAGACGAGTTGATTTAGCCATGTCCGTCTGTCCGTCTGTCTGTCTGTATGTATGCAAACTAGTCCCTCAGTTTTGAAGCTATCGAGCTGAAACTGTGCACAGAGTCTTAGAACTTATTACGATGAATCATTCGTCGGAACCAGCTTTTTTGTTTCTTAACCAATTGACTTGAAATTTTAAAGTTATGTTTTTAGGGAGGAATGAAAACTATTTTGACCAAAAGTGGGCGTAGCCACGCGTAGCCACGCCCACTTATAGCGAAAATTTACCCGTTGTATGGAAAACTATTTTGACCAAAAATGGGCGTAGCCACGAGTAGCCACGCCCACTTCTAGCGAAAATTAACCCGTTGCATGGAAAACTTTTTTGTTTTTTAACCAATTGACTTTAAACTTTACAGGATTGTTCTTAGGGTGGAATGAACAGTTTTGACCAAAAGTGGGCGTGGCCACGCCCTCTTATGGCGAAAATTGACCCGTTGTATGGAAAACTTTTTTTGCTTTTTAACCAACTGACTTTAAACTTTACAGGATTGTTCTTAGGGTGGAATGAACAGTTTTGACCAAAAGTGGGCGTGGCCACGCCCTCTTATAGCGAAAATTGACCCGTTGTATGGAAAACTTTTTTGTTTTTTTTACCAATTGACTTGAAACTTTGCAGTTATCTTCTTACGAAGGAATAAAAACTATTTTAACCAAAAGTGGGCGTAGCCACGCCCACTTATAGCGAAAATTGACCCGTTGTATGGAAAACATTTTTGCTTTTTAACCAACTGACTTTAAACTTTACAGGATTGTTCTTAGGGTGGAATGAACAGTTTTGACCAAAAGTGGGCGTGGCCACGCCCTCTTATAGCGAAAAATGACCCGTTGTATGGAAAACTTTTTTGTTTTTTAACCAATTGACTTGAAACTTTATAGTTATGTTCTTAGAGAGGAATGAAAACTATTTTGACCGAAAGTGGGCGTAGCCAGGCGTAGCCACGCCCACTTATAGCGAAAATTGACCCGTTGTATGGAAAACTTTTTTTGCTTTTTAACCAACTGACTTTAAACTTTACAGGATTGTTCTTAGGGTGGAATGAACAGTTTTGAAGAAAAGTGGGCGTGGCCACGCCCTCTTATAGCGAAAATTGACCCGTTGTATGGAAAACTTTTTTGTTTTTTAACCAATTGACTTGAAACTTTATAGTTATGTTCTTAGAGAGGAATGAAAACTATTTTGACCGAAAGTGGGCGTAGCCACGCGTAGCCACGCCCACTTATAGCGAAAATTGACCCGTTGTATGGAAAACTTTTTTTGCTTTTTAACCAACTGACTTTAAACTTTACAGGATTATTCTTAGGGTGGAATGAACAGTTTTGACCAAAAGTGGGCGTGGCCACGCCCTCTTATAGCAAAAATTGACCAGTTGTATGGAAAACTTTTTTGCTTTTTAACCAACTGACTTTAAACTTTACAGGATTGTTCTTAGGGTGGAATGAACAGTTTTGACCAAAAGTGGGCGTGGCCGCGCCCTCTTATAGCGAAAATTGACCCGTTGTATGGAAAACTTTTTTGTTTTTTAACCAATTGACTTGAAATTTTAAAGTTATGTTTTTATTGAGGAATGAAAACTATTTTGACCAAAAGTGGGCGTAGCCAGGCGTAGCCACGCCCTCTTATAGCGAAAAATGACCCGTTGTATGGAAAACTTTTTTGTTTTTTAACCAATTGACTTAAAACTTTACAGTTATGTTCTTAGGGAGGAATGAAAACTATTTTGACCAAAAGTGGGCGTAGCCACGCCCACTTATAGCGAAAATTGACCCGTTGTATGGAAAACTTTTTTTGCTTTTTAACCAACTGACTTTAAACTTTACAGGATTGTTCGTAGGGTGGAATGAAAACAGTTTTGACCAAAAGTGGGCGTGGCCACGCCCTCTTATAGCGAAAAATGACCCGTTGTATGGAAAACTTTTTTGTTTTTTAACCAATTGACTTGAAACTTTACAGGTATGCTCTTAGGGAGGAATGAAAACTTTTTTGACCAAATGTGGGCATGGCTACGCCCACTTATCGCAAAACTTGAACCGTTGTATGTAAAAATTTTTTGTTTTTTGACGAATTGACTTGAAACATTACAGTTATGTTGTTAGGGAGGCATGAAAACTATTCAGTTATTTTTTTTTATAGTGACACAAAGTGAAAAATATTATAGCTTCAGCTTTGCTGAAGATAGCGTCCTTACTGGTTTTAATTGCATAAATGGGCGGCATTTTATTCAGAATTACAAGTGTTTTACATGGACAAAAAATTCGTTTAATTTTTTCCCATTATATACTCGAATTATAAAAAAGTACTTTGCGAGAACAATCGGCATTAGGACGGAAACGTGTTGACCACCGATTAGTTTTGCATCCTTCGACCGACTTCTAAATAAAATTTTTTTGATCAAAAGTAAACTATCCTCGAAATCATTGACGAAGAAGTACCTTATCAGACGAAAATATGCCTTATCTAATAAGAGACATTTAAATTTTTTTAATTGCATAAATGGCCGGCATTCTGTTCAGAATTAATAGTTATTTACATGGACAAAAAATTCGTTCAATTTTTTTCCGATTAAATACTAGAATTATAGAAAAGTACATTGCGAAAACAATCGGCAGTTGGACGGAAACGTATTGACCACCGATTAGTTTTTTGCTAATAACTCTTGCATCCTTCGACCGACTTCTTCGACTAAGAGCTCGATGGAGAGCTTATCTCTTCCTCTTTCAGATGGCTTAAAATTTTTTTTCGATAATTTGTAAGAAATAAAATTTTTTTGATGAAAACTAAAATATCCGCGAAATCATTGAAGAAGAAGTACCTTATCAGACGAAAATATGCCTTATCTAATAAGAGAAATTTACATTTTTTTAATTGCATAAATGGGCGCCATTTAATTCAGAATAAATAGTTTTTTACATGGACAAAAAATTCGTTTAATTTTTTCCCATTATATACTAGAATTATAAAAAAGTACTTTGCGAGAACAATCGGCATTAGGACGGAAACGTGTTGACCACCGATTAGTTTTTTGCCAATAACTCTTGCATCCTTCGACCGACTTCTTCGACTAAGAGCTCGATGGAAAGCTTATCTGTTCTTCTTCCAGATGGCATTAACATATTTAATGAAAAGTCGTAAGAAATAAAATTTTTTTCATGAAAACTAAAATATCCTCGAAATCATTGAAGAACAAGTACCTTATCAGACGAAAATATGCCTTATCTAATAAGAGATATTTAAATTTTTTTAATTGCATAAATGGGCGGCATTTTATTCAAAATTAATAGTTTTATACATGGATAAAAAATTCGTTTAATTTTTTCCCATTATATACTAAAATTATAAAAAAGTACTTTGAGAGAACAATCGGCATTAGGACGGAAACGTGTTGACTACCGATTAGTTTTGCATCCTTCGACCGACTTCTTCGACTAAGAGCTCGATGGAAACCTTATCTGTTCCTCTTTCAGATGGCATTAACATATTTTACGAAAAGTCGTAAGAAATAAAATTTTTTTGATCAAACCTAAAATATCCTCGAAATCATTGAAGAAGAAGTACTTATCAGACGAAAATATGCCTTATCTAATAACAGACATTTATATTTTTTTAATTGCATAAATGGGCGGCATTTTATTTAGAATTAATAGTTTTATACATAGACAAAAAATTCGTTTAATTTTTTCCCATTAAATACTAGAATTATAGAAAAGTACTTTGCGAAAACAATCGGCAGTAGGACGGAAATGTGTTGACCACCGATTACTTTTTTGCTAATAACTCTTGCATCCTTCGACCGACTTCTTCGACTAAGAGCTCGATGGAAAGCTTATCTGTTCTTCTTCCAGATGGCATTAAAATATTTAATGAAAAGTCGTAAGAAATAAAATTTTTTTCATGAAAACTAAAATATCCTCGAAATCATTAAAGAACAAGTACCTTATCAGACGAAAATATGCCTTATCTAATAAGAGATATTTAAATTTTTTTAATTGCATAAATGGGCGGCATTTTATTCAAAATTAATAGTTTTATACATGGATAAAAAATTCGTTTAATTTTTTCCCATTATATACTAAAATTATAAAAAAGTACTTTGCGAGAACAATCGGCATTAGGACGGAAACGTGTTGACTACCGATTAGTTTTGCATCATTCGACCAACTTCTTCGACTAAGAGCTCGATGGAAAGCTTATCTGTTCTTCTTCCAGATGGCATTAACATATTTAATGAAAAGTCGTAAGAAATAAAATTTTTTTCATGAAAACTAAAATATCCTCGAAATCATTGAAGAACAAGTACCTTCTCAGACGAAAACATGCCTTATCTAATAAGAGATATTTAAATTTTTTTAATTGCATAAATGGGCAGCATTTTATTCAAAATTAATAGTTTTATACATGGATAAAAAATTCGTTTAATTTTTTCCCATTATATACTAGAATTATAAAAAAGTACTTTGCGAGAACAATCGGCATTAGGACGGAAACGTGTTGACTACCGATTAGTTTTGCATCCTTCCACCGACTTCTTCGACTAAGAGCTCGATGGAAACCTTATCTGTTCCTCTTTCAGATGGCATTAACATATTTTACGAAAAGTCGTAAGAAATAAAATTTTTTTGATCAAAAGTAAAATATCCTCGAAATCATTGAAGAAGAAGTACCTTATCAGACGAAAATATGCTTTATCTAATAAGAGACATTTAAATTTTTTTAATTGCATAAATGGCCGGCATTTTATTCAGAATTAATAGTTTTATACATAGACAAAAAATTAGTTTAATTTTTTCCCATTAAATACTAGAATTATAGAAAAGTACTTTGCGAAAACAATCGGCAGTAGGACGGAAATGTGTTGACCACCGATTACTTTTTTGCTAATAACTCTTGCATCCTTCGACCGACTTTTTCGACTAAGAGCTCGATGGAAAGCTTATCTGTTCCTCTTTTATATGGCATTAACATATTTTACGAAAAGTCGTAAGCAATAAAATTTTTTTGATCAAACCTAAAATATCCTCGAAATCATTGAAGAAGAAGTACTTATCAGACTAAAATATGCCTTATCTAATAAGAGACATTTAAATTTTTTTAATTGCATAAATGGACGGCATTTTATTCAGAATTAATAGTTTTTTACATGGACAAAAAATTCGTTTAATTTTTTCCCATTATATACTAGAATTATAAAAAAGTACTTTGCGAGAACAATCGGCATTAGGACGGAAACGTGTTGACCACCGACTAGTTTTTTGCAAATGACTCTTGCATCCTTCGACCGAAAAGTCGTAAGAAATAAAATTTTTTTGATCAAAACTAAAATATCCTCGAAATCATTGAAGAAGAAGTACTTATCAGACTAAAATATGCCTTATCTAATAAGAGACATTTAAATTTTTTTAATTGCATAAATCGACGGCATTTTATTCAGAATTAATAGTTTTTTACATGGACAAAAAATTCGTTTAATTTTTTTCCACTAAATACTAGAATTATAGAAAAGTACTTTGCGAAAAGAATCGGCAGTAGGACGGAATCGTGTTGACCACCGACTAGTTTTTTGCAAATAACTCTTGCATCCTTCGACCGACTTCTTCGACTAAGAGCTCGATGGAAAGCTTATCTGTTCCTCTTTTATATGGCATTAACATATTTTACGAAAAGTCGTAAGCAATAAAATTTTTTTGATCAAACCTAAAATATCCTCGAAATCATTGAAGAAGAAGTACTTATCAGACTAAAATATGCCTTATCTAATAAGAGACATTTAAATTTTTTTAATTGCATAAATGGCCGGCATTTTATTCAGAATTAATAGTTTTATACATAGACAAAAAATTAGTTTAATTTTTTCCCATTAAATACTAGAATTATAGAAAAGTACTTTGCGAAAACAATCGGCAGTAGGACGGAAATGTGTTGACCACCGATTACTTTTTTGCTAATAACTCTTGCATCCTTCGACCGACTTTTTCGACTAAGAGCTCGATGGAAAGCTTATCTGTTCCTCTTTTATATGGCATTAACATATTTTACGAAAAGTCGTAAGCAATAAAATTTTTTTGATCAAACCTAAAATATCCTCGAAATCATTGAAGAAGAAGTACTTATCAGACTAAAATATGCCTTATCTAATAAGAGACATTTAAATTTTTTTAATTGCATAATTGGACGGCATTTTATTCAGAATTAATAGTTTTTTACATGGACAAAAAATTCGTTTAATTTTTTTCCACTAAATACTAGAATTATAGAAAAGTACTTTGCGAAAAGAATCGGCAGTAGGACGGAATCGTGTTGACCACCGACTAGTTTTTTGCAAATGACTCTTGCATGCTTCGACCGAAAAGTCGTAAGAAATACAATTTTTTTGATCAAAACTAAAATATCCTCGAAATCATTGAAGAAGAAGTGCCTTATCAGATGAAAATATGCCTTATCTAATAAGAGACATTTAAATTTTTTTAATTGCATAAATGGACGGCATTTTATTCAGAATTAATAGTTTTTTACATGGACAAAAAATTCGTTTAATTTTTTTCCACTAAATACTAGAATTATAGAAAAGTACTTTGCGAAAAGAATCGGCAGTAGGACGGAATCGTGTTGACCACCGACTAGTTTTTTGCAAATAACTCTTGCATCCTTCGACCGACTTCTTCGACTAAGAGCTCGATGGAAAGCTTATCTGTTCCTCTTTTATATGGCATTAACATATTTTACGAAAAGTCGTAAGCAATAAAATTTTTTTGATCAAACCTAAAATATCCTCGAAATCATTGAAGAAGAAGTACTTATCAGACTAAAATATGCCTTATCTAATAAGAGACATTTAAATTTTTTTAATTGCATAAATGGACGGCATTTTATTCACAATTAATAGTTTTTTACATGGACAAAAAATTCGTTTAATTTTTTCGCATTAAATACTAGAATTATAGAAAAGTACTTTTCGAAAAGAATCGGCAGTAGGACGGAATCGTGTTAACCACCGACTAGTTTTTTGCTAATAACTCTTGCATCCTTCGACCGACTTCTTCGACTAAGAGCTCGATGGAAAGCTTATCTGTTCCTCTTTCAGATGGAATTGACATATTTTACGAAAAGTCGTAAAAAATAAATTTTTTTTGATCAAACCTAAAATATCCACGAAATCATTGAAGAAGAAGTACTTATCAGACTAAAATATGCCTTATCTAATAAGAGACATTTAAATTTTTTTAATTGCATAATTGGACGGCATTTTATTCAGAATTAATAGTTTTTTACATGGACAAAAAATTCGTTTAATTTTTTTCCACTAAATACTAGAATTATAGAAAAGTACTTTGCGAAAAGAATCGGCAGTAGGACGGAATCGTGTTGACCACCGACTAGTTTTTTGCAAATGACTCTTGCATGCTTCGACCGAAAAGTCGTAAGAAATACAATTTTTTTGATCAAAACTAAAATATCCTCGAAATCATTGAAGAAGAAGTGCCTTATCAGATGAAAATATGCCTTATCTAATAAGAAACACTTAGATTTTTCTAATTGCATAAATGGGCGGCATTTTATTCAGAATTAATAGTTTTAGACATGGATAAAAAATTCGTTTAATTTTTTCCCATTAAATACTAGAACTATAGAAAAGTACTTTGCGAAAAGTATCGGCAGTAGGACGGAATCGTGTTGACCACCGAAAAGTTTTTTGCTAATAACTCTTGCGTCCTTCGACCGACTTCTTCGACAAAGTGCTTGATGGAAAGCTTATCTGTTCCTCTTTCAGATGGCATTAACATATTCTACGAAAAGTCGTAAGAAATAAAATTTTTTTGACCAAAACTAAAATATCACCGAAATCATTGAAGAAGAAGTACTTATCAGACGAAAATATGCCTTATCTAATAAGAGACATTTAAATTTTTTTAACTGCATAAATGGACGGCATTTTATTCAGAATTGATAGTTTTTTACATGGACAAAAAATTCGTTTAATTTTTTCCCACTAAATACTAGAATTATAAAAAAGTACTTTGCGAAAAGAATCGGCAGTAGGACGGAATCGTGTTGACCACCGATTAGTTTTTTCCTAATAACTCTTGCATCCTTCGACCGACTTATTCGACTAAGAGCTCGATTGGAAGCTTATCTGTTCCTCTTTCAGATGGCATTAACATATTTTACGAAAAGTCGTAAGAAATAATATTTTTGACGAAAACTTAAATATCCTCGAAATCATTGAAGAAGAAGTACCTTATCAGACGAAAATATGCCTTATCTAATAAGAGACATTTAAATTTTTTTAATTGCATAAATGAACGGCATTTTATTCAGAATTAATAGTTTTTTACATGGACAAAAAATTCGTATAATTTTTTCCCTCTAAATACTACAATTATAGAAAAGTACTTTGCGAAAACAATCGGCAGTAGGACGGAAACGTGTTGACCACCGACAAGTTTTTTGCTAATAACTCTTGCGTCCTTCGACCGACTTCTTCGACAAAGAGCTTGATGGAAAGCTTATCTGTTCCTCTTTCAGATGGCATTAACATATTTTACGAAAAGTCGTAAGAAATAATATAATAATATTTTTTTGACCAAAACTAAAATATCCTCGAAATCATTGAAGAAGAAGTGCCTTATCAGACGAAAATATGCCTGATCTAATAAGAAACACTTAGATTTTTTTTATTGCATAAATGGGCGGCATTTTATTCACAATTAATAGTTTTAGACATGGACAAAAAATTCGTTTAATTTTTTCCCACTAAATACTAGAATTATAAAAAAGTACTTTGCGAAAAGAATCGGCAGTAGGACGGAATCGTGTTGACCACCGATTAGTTTTTTCCTAATAACTCTTGCATCCTTCGACCGAAAAGTCGTAAGAAATAAAATTTTTTTGATCAAAACTAAAATATCCTCGAAATCATTGAAGAAGAAGTGCCTTATCAGACGAAAATATGCCTGATCTAATAAGAAACACTTAGATTTTTTTTATTGCATAAATGGGCGGCATTTTATTCACAATTAATAGTTTTAGACATGGATAAAAAATTCGTTTAATTTTTTCCCATTAAATACTAGAACTATAGAAAAGTACTTTGCGAAAAGTATCGGCAGTAGGACGGAATCGAGTTGACCACCAATTAGTTTTTTGCTAATAACTCTTGCATCCTTCGACCGACTTCTTCGACTAAGAGCTCGATGGAAAGCTTATCTGTTCCTCTTTCAGATGGCATTAAAATATTTTACGAAAAGTAGTAAGAAATAAAATTTTTTTGATCAAAACTAAAATATCCTCGAAATCATTGAAGAAGAAGTGCCTTATCAGACGAAAATATGCCTTATCTAATAAGAGACATTTAAATTTTTTTAATTGCATAAATGAACGGCATTTTATTCAGAATTAATAGTTTTTTACATGGACAAAAAATTCGTTTAATTTTTTCCCTCTAAATACTAGAATTATAGAAAAGTACTTTGCGAAAACAATCGGCAGTAGGACGGAATCGTGTTGACCACCGACAAGTTTTTGCTAATAACTCTTGCGTCCTTCGACCGACTTCT
Organism: Phortica okadai; assembly: GCA_034638295.1. NCBI lineage: Eukaryota > Metazoa > Arthropoda > Insecta > Diptera > Drosophilidae > Phortica > Phortica okadai. The sequence goes on along the minus strand of CM067851.1, from coordinate 22,460,747 downwards.
TCGACAAAGAGCTTGATGGAAAGCTTATCTGTTCCTCTTTCAGATGGCATTAACATATTTTACGAAAAGTCGTAAGAAATAATATAATAATATTTTTTTGACCAAAACTAAAATATCCTCGAAATCATTGAAGAAGAAGTACTTATCAGACGAAAATATGCCTTATCTAATAAGAGACATTTAAATTTTTTTAATTGCATAAATGGACGGCATTTTATTCAGAATTCATAGTTTTTTACATGGACAAAAAATTCGTTTAATTTTTTCCCACTAAATACTAGAATTATAAAAAAGTACTTTGCGAAAAGAATCGGCAGTAGGACGGAATCGTGTTGACCACCGATTAGTTTTTTCCTAATAACTCTTGCATCCTTCGACCGAAAAGTCGTAAGAAATAAAATTTTTTTGATCAAAACTAAAATATCCTCGAAATCATTGAAGAAGAAGTGCCTTATCAGACGAAAATATGCCTGATCTAATAAGAAACACTTAGATTTTTTTTATTGTATAAATGGGCGGCATTTTATTCACAATTAATAGTTTTAGACATGGATAAAAAATTCGTTTAATTTTTTCCCATTAAATACTAGAACTATAGAAAAGTACTTTGCGAAAAGTATCGGCAGTAGGACGGAATCGTGTTGACCACCAATTAGTTTTTTGCTAATAACTCTTGCATCCTTCGACCGACTTCTTCGACTAAGAGCTCGATGGAAAGCTTATCTGTTCCTCTTTCAGATGGCATTAAAATATTTTACGAAAAGTAGTAAGAAATAAAATTTTTTTGATCAAAACTAAAATATCCTCGAAATCATTGAAGAAGAAGTACTTATCAGACGAAAATATGCCTTATCTAATAAGAGACATTTAAATTTTTTTAATTGCATAAATGAACGGCATTTTATTCAGAATTAATAGTTTTTTACATGGACAAAAAATTCGTTTAATTTTTTCCCTCTAAATACTAGAATTATAGAAAAGTACTTTGCGAAAACAATCGGCAGTAGGACGGAATCGTGTTGACCACCGACAAGTTTTTTGCTAATAACTCTTGCGTCCTTCGACCGACTTCATCGACAAACAGCTTGATGGAAAGCTTATCTGTTCCTCTTTCAGATGGCATTAACATATTTAACGAAAAGTCGTAAGAAATAAAATTTTTTTGACCAAAACTAAAATATCCTCGAAATCATTGAAGAAGAAGTACTTATCAGACGAAAATATGCCTTATCTAATAAGAGACATTTAAATTTTTTTAACTGCATAAATGGACGGCATTTTATTCAGAATTGATAGTTTTTTACATGGACAAAAAATTCGTTTAATTTTTTCCCACTAAATACTAGAATTATAAAAAAGTACTTTGCGAAAAGAATCGGCAGTAGGACGGAATCGTGTTGACCACCGATTAGTTTTTTCCTAATAACTCTTGCATCCTTCGACCGACTTATTCGACTAAGAGCTCAATCGAAAGCTTATCTGTTCCTCTTTCAGATGGCATTAACATATTTTACGAAAAGTCGTAAGAAATAAAATTTTTTGACCAAACCTAAAATATCCTCGAAATCATTGAAGAAGAAGTACCTTATCAGACGAAAATATGCCTTCTCTAATAAGAGACATTTAAATTTTTTAAATTGCATAAATGAACGGCATTTTATTCAGAATTAATAGTTTTTTACATTGACAAAAAATTCGTATAATTTTTTCCCTCTAAATACTAGAATTATAGAAAAGTACTTTGCGAAAACAATCGGCAGTAGGACGGAAACGTGTTGACCACCGACAAGTTTTTTGCTAATAACTCTTGCGTCCTTCGACCGACTTCTTCGACAAAGAGCTTGATGGAAAGCTTATCTGTTCCTCTTTCAGATGGCATTAACATATTTTACGAAAAGTCGTAAGAAATAATATAATAATATTTTTTTGACCAAAACTAAAATATCCTCGAAATCATTGAAGAAGAAGTACTTATCAGACGAAAATATGCCTTATCTAATAAGAGACATTTAAATTTTTTTAATTGCATAAATGGACGGCATTTTATTCAGAATTGATAGTTTTTTACATGGACAAAAAATTCGTTTAATTTTTTCCCACTAAATACTAGAATTATAAAAAAGTACTTTGCGAAAACAATCGGCAGTAGGACGGAATCTGTTGACCACCGATTAGTTTTTTCCTAATAACTCTTGCATCCTTCGACCGAAAAGTCGTAAGAAATAAAATTTTTTTGATCAAAACTAAAATATCCTCGAAATCATTGAAGAAGAAGTGCCTTATCAGACGAAAATATGCCTGATCTAATAAGAAACACTTAGATTTTTTTTATTGTATAAATGGGCGGCATTTTATTCACAATTAATAGTTTTAGACATGGATAAAAAATTCGTTTAATTTTTTCCCATTAAATACTAGAACTATAGAAAAGTACTTTGCGAAAAGTATCGGCAGTAGGACGGAATCGTGTTGACCACCAATTAGTTTTTTGCTAATAACTCTTGCATCCTTCGACCGACTTCTTCGACTAAGAGCTCGATGGAAAGCTTATCTGTTCCTCTTTCAGATGGCATTAAAATATTTTACGAAAAGTAGTAAGAAATAAAATTTTTTTGATCAAAACTAAAATATCCTCGAAATCATTGAAGAAGAAGTACTTATCAGACGAAAATATGCCTTATCTAATAAGAGACATTTAAATTTTTTTAATTGCATAAATGAACGGCATTTTATTCAGAATTAATAGTTTTTTACATGGACAAAAAATTCGTTTAATTTTTTCCCTCTAAATACTAGAATTATAGAAAAGTACTTTGCGAAAACAATCGGCAGTAGGACGGAATCGTATTGACCACCGACAAGTTTTTTGCTAATAACTCTTGCGTCCTTCGACCGACTTCATCGACAAAGAGCTTGATGGAAAGCTTATCTGTTCCTCTTTCAGATGGCATTAACATATTTAACGAAAAGTCGTAAGAAATAAAATTTTTTTGACCAAAACTAAAATATCCTCGAAATCATTGAAGAAGAAGTACTTATCAGACGAAAATATGCCTTATCTAATAAGAGACATTTAAATTTTTTTGACTGCATAAATGGACGGCATTTTATTCAGAATTGATAGTTTTTTACATGGACAAAAAATTCGTATAATTTTTTCCCTCTAAATACTAGAATTATAGAAAAGTACTTTGCGAAAACAATCGGCAGTAGGACGGAAACGTGTTGACCACCGACAAGTTTTTTGCTAATAACTCTTGCGTCCTTCGACCGACTTCTTCGACAAAGAGCTTGATGGAAAGCTTATCTGTTCCTCTTTCAGATGGCATTAACATATTTTACGAAAAGTCGTAAGAAATAATATAATAATATTTTTTTGACCAAAACTAAAATATCCTCGAAATCATTGAAGAAGAAGTACTTATCAGACGAAAATATGCCTTATCTAATAAGAGACATTTAAATTTTTTTAATTGCATAAATGGACGGCATTTTATTCAGAATTGATAGTTTTTTACAAGGACAAAAAATTCGTTTAATTTTTTCCCACTAAATACTAGAATTATAAAAAAGTACTTTGCGAAAACAATCGGCAGTAGGACGGAAACGTGTTGACCACCGACAAGTTTTTTGCTAATAACTCTTGCGTCCTTCGACCGACTTCTTCGACAAAGAGCTTGATGGCAAGCTTATCTGTTCCTCTTTCAGATGGCATTAACATATTTTACGAAAAGTCGTAAGAAATAATATAATAATGTTTTTGACCAAAACTAATATATCCTCGAAATCATTGAAGAAGAAGTACCTTATCAGACGAAAATATGCCTTATCTAATAAGAGACATTTAAATTTTTTTAATTGCATAAATGGACGGCATTTTATTCAGAATTGATAGTTTTTTACATGGACAAAAAATTCGTTTAATTTTTTCCCACTAAATACTAGAATTATAAAAAAGTACTTTGCGAAAAGAATCGGCAGTAGGACGGAATCGTGTTGACCACCGATTAGTTTTTTCCTAATAACTCTTGCATCCTTCGACCGACTTCTTCGACTAAGAGCTCGATGGAAAGCTTATCTGTTCGTCTTTCAGATGGCGTTAACATATTTTACGAAAAGTCGTAAGAAATAAAATTTTTTTGATCAAACCTAAAATATCCTCAAAATCATTGAAAAAGAAGTAATTATCAGACGAAAATATGCCTTATCTAATAAGAGAAATTTAAATTTTTTTAATTGCATAAATGGGCGGCATTTTATTCAGAATTAATAGTTTTATACATGGAAAAAAAATTAGTTTAATTTTTTCCCATTAAATACTAGAACTATAGAAAAGTACTTTGCGAAAAGAATCGGCAGTAGGACAGAATCGTGTTGACCACCGATTAGTGTTTTGCTAATAACTCTTGCATCCCTCGACCTACTTCTTCGACTAAGAGCTCGATGGAAAGCTTATCTGTTCCTCTTCCAGATGGCAATTACATATTTAACGAAAAGTCGTAAGAAATAAAATTTTTTTCATGAAAACTAAAATATCCTCGAAATCATTGTCGAACAAGTACCTTATCAGACGAAAATATACCTTATCTAAAAAGAGATATTAATTTTTTTTATTTGCATAAAGTGGCGGGAATTAATTAATAGTTTTTTACATGGACAAAAAATTCGTTTAATTTTTTCCCACTAAATACTAGAATTATAGAAAAGTACTTTGCGAAAAGAATCGGCAGTAGGACGGAATCGTGTTGACCACCGACTAAATTTTTCCTAATAACTCTTGCATCCTTCGACCGACTTATTCGACTAAGAGCTCAATGGAAAGCTTATCTGTTCCTCTTTCAGATGGAATTAACATATTTTACGAAAAGTCGTAAGAAATAATTTTTTTTTGATCAAACCTAAAATATCCTCGAAATCATTGAAGAAGAAGTACTTATCAGACGAAAATATGCCTTATCTAATAAGAGACATTTAAATTTTTTTAATTGCATACATGGACGGCATTTTATTCACAATTAATAGTTTTTTACATGGACAAAAAATTCGTTTAATTTTTTCCCACTAAATACTACAATTATAGAAAAGTACTTTGCGAAAACAATCGGCGGTAGGACGAAAACGTGTTGACCACCGATTAGTTTTTTGCTAATAACTCTTGCATCCTTCGACCGACTTCTTCGACTAAGAGCTCGATGGAAAGCTTATCTGTTCGTCTTTCAGATGGCGTTAACATATTTTACGAAGAGTCGTAAGAAATAAAATTTTTTTGATCAAACCTAAAATATCCTCGAAATCATTGAAGAAGAAGTACTTATCAGACGAAAATATGCCTTATCTAATAAGAGACATTTAAATTTTTTTAATTGCATAAATGGGCGGCATTTTATTCAGAATTAAAAGTTTTATACATGAATAAAAAATTAGTTTAATTTTTTCCCATTAAATACTAGAACTATAGAAAAGTACTTTGCGAAAAGAGTCGGCAGTAGGACGGAATCGCGTTGACCACCGATTAGTTTTTTGCTAATAACTCTTGCATCCTTCGACCTACTTCTTCGACTAAGAGCTCGATGGAAAGCTTATCTGTTCCTCTTCCAGATGGCAATTACATATTTTACGAAAAGTCGTAAGAAATAAAATTTTTTTCATGAACACTAAAATATCCTCGAAATCATTGTCGAACAAGTACCTTATCAGACGAAAATATACCTTATCTAATAGGAGATATTAATTTTTTTTATTTGCATAAAGTGGCGGCATTTTATTCAGAATTAATAGTTTTTTACTTGGTCAAAAAATTCGTTTACTTTTTTCGCATTAAATACTAGAATTATAGAAAAGTACTTTTCGAAAAGAATCGGCAGAAGGACGGAATCGTGTTATCCACCGACTAGTTTTATGCTAATAACTTTTGCATCCTTCGACCGACCTCTTCGACTAAGAGCTCGATGGAAAGCTTATCTGTTCCTCTTTCAGATGGAATTAACATATTTTACGAAAAGTCGTAAGAAATAAAAATTTTTTCATGAACACTAAAATATCCTCGAAATCATTGTCGAACAAGTACCTTATCAGACGAAAATATACCTTATCTAATAAGAGATATTAATTTTTTTTATTTGCATAAATTGGCGGCATTTTATTCACAATTAATAGTTTTTTACTTGGTCAAAAAATTCGTTTACTTTTTTCGCATTAAATACTAGAATTATAGAAAAGTATTTTTCGAAAACAATCGGCGGTAGGACGGAATCGTGTTGACCACCGATTAGTTTTTTGCAAATAACTCTTGCATCCTTCGACCGAATAGTCATAAGATATAAAATTTTTTTGATCAAAACTAAAATATCATCGAAATCATTGAAGAAGAAGTACCTTATCAGACGAAAATATGCCTTATCTAATAAGAGACATTTATTTAGATTTTATAGGTTTTTACATGGACAAAAAATTCGTTTAATTTTTTCCCATTAAATACTATAATTATAGAAAAGTACTTTGCGAAAACAATCGGCATTAGGACGGAAACGTGTTGACCACCGATTCGTTTTTTGCTAATAACTCTTGCATCCTTCGACCTACTTCTTCGACTAAGAGCTCAATGGAAAGCTTATCTGTTCCTCTTTCAGATGGAATTAACATATTTTACGAAAAGTCGTAAGAAATACATTTTTTTTGATCAAACCTAAAATATCCTCGAAATCATTGAAGAAGAAGTACTTATCAGACAAAAATATGCCTTATCTAATAAGAGATATTTAAATTTTTTTAGTTGCATAAATGGGCGGCATTTTATTCACAATTAATAGTTTTTTACGTGGACAAAAAATTCGTTTAATTTTTTCGCATTAAATACTAGAATTATAGAAAAGTTCTTTTCGAAAAGAATCGGCAAAAGGACGGAATAGTGTTAACCACCGACTAGTTTTTTGCTAATAACTCTTGCATCCTTCGACCGACTTCTTCGACTAAGAGCTCGATGGAAAGCTTATCTGTTCCTCTTTCAGATGGAATTAACATATTTTACGAAAAGTCGTAAGAAATACATTTTTTTTGATCAAACCTAAAATATCCTCGAAATCATTGAAGAAGAAGTACTTATCAGACGAAAATATGCCTTATCTAATAAGAGACATTTAAATTTTCTTAATTGCATAAATGGGCGGCATTTTATTCAGAATTAATAGTTTTTTACATGGACAAAAAATTTGTTTAATTTTTTCCCACTAAATACTAGAATTATAGAAAAGTACTTTGCGAAAAGAATCGGCAGTAGGACGGAATCGTGTTGACCACCGACTAGTTTTTTCCTAATAACTCTTGCATCCTTCGACCGACTTATTCGACTAAGAGCTCAATGGAAAGCTTATCTGTTCCTCTTTCAGATGGAATTAACATATTTTATGAAAAGTCGTAAGAATTAAATTTTTTTTGATTAAACCTAAAATATCCTCGAAATCATTGAAGAAGAAGTACTTATCAGACGAAAATATGCCTTATCTAATAAGAGACATTTAAATTTTTTTAATTTCATAAATGAACGGCATTTTATTCAGAATTAATAATTTTTTACATGGACAAAAAATTCGTTTAATTTTTTCCCTCTAAATACTAGAATTATAGAAAAGTACTTTTCGAAAAGAATCGGCAGAAGGACGGAATCGTGTTATCCACCGACTAGTTTTATGCTAATAACTCTTGCATCCTTCGACCGACCTCTTCGACTAAGAGCTCGATGGAAAGCTTATCTGTTCTTTCATATGGCATTAACATATTTTACGAAAAGTCGTAAGCAATAAAATTTTTTTGATCAAACCTAAAATATCCTCGATATCATTGAAGAAGACATACCTTATCAGACGAAAATATGCCTTATCTAATAAGAGATATTTAAATTTTTTTAGTTGCATAAATGGCCGGCATTTTATTCAGAATTAATGGTTTTTTACATGGACAAAAAATTCGTTTAATTTTTTCATTCTAAATACTAGAATTATAGAAAAGTACTTTGCGAAAACAATCGGCAGTAGGACGGAATCGTGTTGACCACCGACAAGTTTTTTGCTAATAACTCTTGCATCCTTCGACCGAAAAGTCGTAAGAAATAAAATTTTTTTGATCAAAACTAAAATATCCTCGAAATCATTGAAGAAGAAGTACTTATCAGACGAAAATATGCCTTATCTAATAAGAGACATTTATATTTTTTTAATTGCATAAATGGGCGGCATTTTATTCAGAATTAATAGTTTTTTACATGGACAAAAACTTCGTTTAATTTTTTCCTATTATATACTAGAATTATAAAAAAGTACTTTGCGAGAACAATCGGCATTAGGACGGAAACGTGTTGACCACCGATTAGTTTTGCATCCTTCGACCGACTTCTTCGACTAAAAGCTCGATGGAAACCTTATCTGTTCCTCTTTCAGATGGCATTAACATATTTTACGAAAAGTCGTAAGAAATTAAATGTTTTTGATCAAAAGTAAAATATCCTCGAAATCATTGAAGAAGAAGTACCTTATCAGACGAAAATATGCTTTATCTAATAAGAGACATTTAAATTTTTTTAATTGCATAAATGGCCGGCATTTTATTCAGAATTAATAGTTTTATACATAGACAAAAAATTCGTTTAATTTTTTCCCATTAAATACTAGAATTATAGAAAAGTACTTTGCGAAAACAATCGGCAGGAGGACGGAAATGTGTTGACCACCGATTACTTTTTTGCTAATAACTCTTGCATCCTTCGACCGACTTCTTCGACTAAGAGCTCGATGGAAAGCTTATCTGTTCCTCTTTCATATGGCATTAACATATTTTACGAAAAGTCGTAAGCAATAACATTTTTTTGATGAAACCTAAAATATCCTCGAAATCATTGAAGAAGAAGTACTTATCAGACTAAAATATGCCTTATCTAATAAGAGACATTTAAATTTTTTTAATTGCATAAATGGACGGCATTTTATTCAGAATTAATAGTTTTTTACATGGACAAAAAATTCGTTTAATTTTTTTCCACTAAATACTAGAATTATAGAAAAGTACTTTGCGAAAAGAATCGGCAGTAGGACGGAATCGTGTTGAACACCGACTAGTTTTTTGCAAATGACTCTTGCATCCTTCGACCGAAAAGTCGTAAGAAATAAAATTTTTTTGATCAAAACTAAAATATCCTCGAAATCATTGAAGAAGAAGTACCTTATCAGACGAAAATATGCCTTATCTAATAAGAGATATTTAAATTTTTTTAGTTGCATAAATGGGCGGCATTTTATTCACAATTAATAGTTTTTTACATGGACAAAAAATTCGTTTAATTTTTTCGCATTAAATACTAGAATTATAGAAAAGTACTTTTCGAAAAGAATCGGCAAAAGGACGGAATCGTGTTAACCACCGACTAGTTTTTTGCTAATTACTTTTGCATCCTTCAACCGACTTCTTCGACTAAGAGCTCGATGGAAAGCTTTTCTGATCCTCTTTCAGATGGAATTAACATATTTTACGAAAAGTCGTAAGAAATAAATTTTTTTTGATCAAACCTAAAATATCCTCGAAATCATTGAAGAAGAAGTACTTATCAGACGAAAATATGCCTTATCTAATAAGAGATATTAAAATTTTTTTAGTTGCATAAATGGGCAACATTTTATTCACAATTAATAGTTTTTTACATGGACTAAAAATTCGTTTAATTTTTTCGCATTAAATACTAGAATTATAGAAAAGTACTTTTCGAAAATAATCGGCAAAAGGACGGAATCGTGTTAACCACCGACTAGTTTTTTGCTAATAACTCTTGCATCCTTCGACCGAAAAGTCGTAAGAAATAAAATATCCTCGAAATCATTGAAGAAGAAGTACTTATCAGACGAAAATATTCCTTATCTAATAAGAGACATTTAAATTTTTTTAATTGCATAAATGAACGGCATTTTATTCAGAATTAATAGTTTTTTACATGGACAAAAAATTCGTTTAATTTTTTCCCTCTAAATACTAGAATTATAGAAAAGTACTTTGCGAAAACAATCGGCAGTAGGACGGAATCGTGTTGACCACCGACAAGTTTTTTGCTAATAACTCTTTCGTCCTTCGACCGACTTCTTCGACAAAGAGCTTGATGGAAAGCTTATCTGTTCCTCTTTCAGATGGCATTAACATATTTTACGAAAAGTCGTAAGAAATAAAATTTTTTTGACCAAAACTAAAATATCCTCGAAATCATTGAAGAAGAAGTACTTATCAGACGAAAATATGCCTTATCTAATAAGAGACATTTAAATTTTTTTAACTGCATAAATGGACGGCATTTTATTCAGAATTGATAGTTTTTTACATGGACAAAAAATTCGTTTAATTTTTTCCCACTAAATACTAGAATTATAAAAAAGTACTTTGCGAAAAGAATCGGCAGTAGGACGGAATCGTGTTGACCACCGATTAGTTTTTTCCTAATAACTCTTGCATCCTTCGACCGACTTATTCGACTAAGAGCTCAATCGAAAGCTTATCTGTTCCTCTTTCAGATGGCATTAACATATTTTACGAAAAGTCGTAAGAAATAAAATTTTTTGACCAAAACTAAAATATCCTCCAAATCATTGAAGAAGAAGTACCTTATCAGACGAAAATATGCCTTATCTAATAAGAGACATTTAAATTTTTTTAATTGCATAAATGAACGGCATTTTATTCAGAATTAATAGTTTTTTACATGGACAAAAAATTCGTATAAATTTTTCCCTCTAAATACTAGAATTATAGAAAAGTACCTTGCGAAAACAATCGGCAGTAGGACGGAAACGTGTTGACCACCGACAAGTTTTTTGCTAATAACTCTTGCGTCCTTCGACCGACTTCTTCGACTAAGAGCTTGATGGAAAGCTTATCTGTTCCTTTTTCAGATGGCATTAACATATTTTACGAAAAGTCGTAAGAAATAATATAATAATATTTTTTTGACCAAAACTAAAATATCCTCGAAATCATTGAAGAACAAGTACCTTATCAGACGAAAATATGCCTTATCTAATAAGAGATATTTAAATTTTTTTAATTGCATAAATGGGCGGCATTTTATTCAAAATTAATAGTTTTATACATGGATAAAACATTCGTTTAATTTTTTTTCATTAAATACTAGAATTATAGAAATGTACTTTGCGAAAGGAATCGGCATTAGGACGGAAACGTATTGACCACCGATTACTTTTGCATCCTTCGACCGACTTCTTCGACTAAGAGCACGATGGGAAGCTTATCTGTTCCTCTTTTAGATGGCATTAACATATTTTACGAAAAGTCGTAAGAAATAAAATTTTTTTGATCAAAAGTAAACTATCCTCGAAATCATTGAAGAAGAAGTACCTTATCAGACGAAAATATGCCTTATCTAATAAGAGACATTAAAATTTTTTTAATTGCATAAATGGCCGGCATTTTATTCAGAATTAATAGTTATTTACATGGACAAAAAATTCGTTCAATTTTTTTCCGATTAAATACTAGAATTATAGAAAAGTACATTGCGAAAACAATCGGCAGTAGGACGGAAACGTATTGACCACCGATTAGTTTTTTGCTAATAACTCTTGCATCCTTCGACCGACTTCTTCGACTAAGAGCTTGATGGAGAGCTTATCTCTTCCTCTTTCAGATGGTTTTAAATTTTTTTTTGATAATTTGTAAGAAATAAAATTTTTTTGATGAAAATTAAAATATCCGCGAAATCATTGAAGAAGAAGTACCTTATCAGACGAAAATATGCTTATCTAATAAGATACATTTACATTTTTTTAATTGCATAAATGGGCGCCATTTAATTCAGAATAAATAGTTTTTTACATGGACAAAAAATTCGTTTAATTTTTTCGCATTATATACTAGAATTATAAAAAAAAACTTTGCGAGAACAATCGCCATTAGGACGGAAACGTGTTGACCACCGATTAGTTTTGCATCCTTCGACCGACTTTTTCGACTAAGAGCTCGATGGAAAGCTTATCTGTTCCTCTTTCATATGGCATTAACATATTTTACGAAAAGTCGTAAGCAATAAAATTTTTTTGATCAAACCTAAAATATCCTCGAAATCATTGAAGAAGACGTACCTTATCAGACGAAAATATGCCTTATCTAATAAGAGATATTTAAATTTTTTTAATTGCATAAATGGGTGGCATTTTATTCAGAATTAGTCGTTTTTTATATGGACAAAATATTCGTTTAATTTTTTCCCACTAAATACTAGAAGTATAGAAAAGTACTTTACGAAAAGAATCGGCAGTAGGACGGAAACGTGTTGACCACCGATTAGTTTTTTGCTAATACCTCTTGCATCCTTCGACCGACTTCTTCGACTAAGAGCTCGATTGGAAGCTTATCTATTCCTCTTTCAGATGGCATTAACATATTTTACGAAAAGTCGTAAGAAATAATATAATAATATTTTTTTGACCAAAACTAAAATATCCTCGAAATCATTGAAGAACAAGTACCTTATCAGACGAAAATATGCCTTATCTAATAAGAGATATTTAAATTTTTTTCATTGCATAAATGGGCGGCATTTTATTCAAAATTAATAGTTTTATACATGGATAAAACATTCGTTTAATTTTTTTTCATTAAATACTAGAATTATAGAAATGTACTTTGCGAAAGGAATCGCCATTAGGACGGAAACGTATTGACCACCGATTAGTTTTGCATCCTTCGACCGACTTCTTCGACTAAGAGCACGATGGGAAGCTTATCTGTTCCTCTTTCAGATGGCATTAACATATTTTACGAAAAGTCGTAAGAAATAAAATTTTTTTGATCAAAAGTAAACTATCCTCGAAATCATTGAAGGAGAAGTACCTTATCAGACGAAAATATGCTTTATCTAATAAGAGACATTTAAATTTTTTTAATTGCATAAATGGCCGGCATATTATTCAGAATTAATAGTTATTTACATGGACAAACAATTCGTTCAATTTTTTTCCGATTAAATACTAGAATTATAGAAAAGTACATTGCGAAAACAATCGGCAGTAGGACGGAAACGTATTGACCACCGATTAGTTTTTTGCTAATAACTCTTGCATCCTTCGACCGACTTCTTCGACTAAGAGCTCGATGGAGAGCTTATCTCTTCCTCTTTCAGATGGCTTTAAATTTTTTTTTGATAATTTGTAAGAAATAAAATTTTTTTTATGAAAATTAAAATATCCGCGAAATCATTGAAGAAGAAGTACCTTATCAGACGAAAATATGCCTTATCTAATAAGATACATTTACATTTTTTTAATTGCATAAATGGGCGCCATTTAATTCAGAATAAATAGTTTTTTACATGGACAAAAAATTCGTTTAATTTTTTCGCATTATATACTAGAATTATAAAAAAGTACTTTGCGAGAACAATCGGCATTAGGACGGAAACGTGTTGACCACTGATTAGTTTTTTGCTAATAACTCTTGCATCCTTCGACCGACTTCTTCGACTAAGAGCTCGATGGAAAGCTTATCTGTTCCTCTTTCATATGGCATTAACATATTTTACGAAAAGTCGTAAGCAATAAAATTTTTTTGATCAAACCTAAAATATCCTCGAAATCATTGAAGAAGACGTACCTTATCAGACGAAAATATGCCTTATCTAATAAGATACATTTACATTTTTTTAATTGCATAAATGGGCGCCATTTAATTCAGAATAAATAGTTTTTTACATGGACAAAAAATTCGTTTAATTTTTTCGCATTATATACTAGAATTATAAAAAAGTACTTTGCGAGAACAATCGGCATTAGGACGGAAACGTATTGACCACCGATTAGTTTTGCATCCTTCGACCGACTGTTTCGACTAAGAGCTCGATGGAAAGCTTATCTGTTCCTCTTTCATATGGCATTAACATATTTTACGAAAAGTCGTAAGCAATAAAATTTTTTTGATCACACCTAAAATATCCTCGAAATCATTGAAGAAGACGTACCTTATCAGACGAAAATATGCCTTATCTAATAAGAGATATTTAAATTTTTTTAGTTGCATAAATGGGCGGCATTTTATTCAGAATTAGTCGTTTTTTATATGGACAAAATATTCGTTTAATTTTTTCCCACTAAATACTAGAAGTATAGAAAAGTACTTTACGAAAAGAATCGGCAGTAGGACGGAAACGTGTTGACCACTGATTAGTTTTTTGCTAATAACTCTTGCATCCTTCGACCGACTTCTTCGACTAAGAGCTCGATGGAAAGCTTATCTGTTCCTTTTTCATATGGCATTAACATATTTTACGAAAAGTCGTAAGCAATAAAATTTTTTTGATCAAACCTAAAATATCCTCGAAATCATTGAAGAAGACATACCTTATCAGACGAAAATATGCCTTATCTAATAAGAGATATTTAAATTTTTTTAGTTGCATAAATGGGCGGCATTTTATTCAGAATTAGTCGTTTTTTATATGGACAAAATATTCGTTTAATTTTTTCCCACTAAATACTAGAATTATAGAAATGTACTTTGCGAAAGGAATCGGCATTAGGACGGAAACGTATTGACCACCGAATAGTTTTGCATCCTTCGACCGACTTCTTCGACTAAGAGCTCGATTGGAAGCTTATCTATTCCTCTTTCAGATGGCATTAACATATTTTACGAAAAGTCGTAAGAAATAATATAATAATATTTTTTTGACCAAAACTAAAATATCCTCGAAATCATTGAAGAACAAGTACCTTATCAGACGAAAATATGCCTTATCTAATAAGAGATATTTAAATTTTTTTCATTGCATAAATGGGCGGCATTTTATTCAAAATTAATAGTTTTATACATGGATAAAACATTCGTTTAATTTTTTTTCATTAAATACTAGAATTATAGAAATGTACTTTGCGAAAGGAATCGCCATTAGGACGGAAACGTATTGACCACCGATTAGTTTTGCATCCTTCGACCGACTTCTTCGACTAAGAGCACGATGGGAAGCTTATCTGTTCCTCTTTCAGATGGCATTAACATATTTTACGAAAAGTCGTAAGAAATAAAATTTTTTTGATCAAAAGTAAACTATCCTCGAAATCATTGAAGGAGAAGTACCTTATCAGACGAAAATATGCTTTATCTAATAAGAGACATTTAAATTTTTTTAATTGCATAAATGGCCGGCATATTATTCAGAATTAATAGTTATTTACATGGACAAACAATTCGTTCAATTTTTTTCCGATTAAATACTAGAATTATAGAAAAGTACATTGCGATAACAATCGGCAGTAGGACGGAAACGTATTGACCACCGATTAGTTTTTTGCTAATAACTCTTGCATCCTTCGACCGACTTCTTCGACTAAGAGCTCGATGGAGAGCTTATCTCTTCCTCTTTCAGATGGCTTTAAATTTTTTTTTGATAATTTGTAAGAAATAAAATTTTTTTTATGAAAATTAAAATATCCGCGAAATCATTGAAGAAGAAGTACCTTATCAGACGAAAATATGCCTTATCTAATAAGATACATTTACATTTTTTTAATTGCATAAATGGGCGCCATTTAATTCAGAATAAATAGTTTTTTACATGGACAAAAAATTCGTTTAATTTTTTCGCATTATATACTAGAATTATAAAAAAGTACTTTGCGAGAACAATCGGCATTAGGACGGAAACGTGTTGACCACTGATTAGTTTTTTGCTAATAACTCTTGCATCCTTCGACCGACTTCTTCGACTAAGAGCTCGATGGAAAGCTTATCTGTTCCTCTTTCATATGGCATTAACATATTTTACGAAAAGTCGTAAGCAATAAAATTTTTTTGATCAAACCTAAAATATCCTCGAAATCATTGAAGAAGACGTACCTTATCAGACGAAAATATGCCTTATCTAATAAGATACATTTACATTTTTTTAATTGCATAAATGGGCGCCATTTAATTCAGAATAAATAGTTTTTTACATGGACAAAAAATTCGTTTAATTTTTTCGCATTATATACTAGAATTATAAAAAAGTACTTTGCGAGAACAATCGGCATTAGGACGGAAACGTATTGACCACCGATTAGTTTTGCATCCTTCGACCGACTGTTTCGACTAAGAGCTCGATGGAAAGCTTATCTGTTCCTCTTTCATATGGCATTAACATATTTTACGAAAAGTCGTAAGCAATAAAATTTTTTTGATCACACCTAAAATATCCTCGAAATCATTGAAGAAGACGTACCTTATCAGACGAAAATATGCCTTATCTAATAAGAGATATTTAAATTTTTTTAGTTGCATAAATGGGCGGCATTTTATTCAGAATTAGTCGTTTTTTATATGGACAAAATATTCGTTTAATTTTTTCCCACTAAATACTAGAAGTATAGAAAAGTACTTTACGAAAAGAATCGGCAGTAGGACGGAAACGTGTTGACCACTGATTAGTTTTTTGCTAATAACTCTTGCATCCTTCGACCGACTTCTTCGACTAAGAGCTCGATGGAAAGCTTATCTGTTCCTCTTTCATATGGCATTAACATATTTTACGAAAAGTCGTAAGCAATAAAATTTTTTTGATCAAACCTAAAATATCCTCGAAATCATTGAAGAAGACATACCTTATCAGACGAAAATATGCCTTATCTAATAAGAGATATTTAAATTTTTTTAGTTGCATAAATGGGCGGCATTTTATTCAGAATTAGTCGTTTTTTATATGGACAAAATATTCGTTTAATTTTTTCCCACTAAATACTAGAATTATAGAAATGTACTTTGCGAAAGGAATCGGCATTAGGACGGAAACGTATTGACCACCGAATAGTTTTGCATCCTTCGACCGACTTCTTCGACTAAGAGCACGATGGGAAGCTTATCTGTTCCTCTTTCAGATGGCATTAACATATTTTACGAAAAGTCGTAAGAAATAAAATTTTTTTGATCAAAAGTAAACTATCCTCGAAATCATTGAAGAAGAAGTACCTTATCAGACGAAAATATGCCTTATCTAATAAGAGACATTTAAATTTTTTTAATTGCATAAATGGCCGGCATTTTATTCAGAATTAATAGTTATTTACATGGACAAAAAATTCGTTCAATTTTTTTCCGATTAAATACTAGAATTATAGAAAAGTACATTGCGAAAACAATCGGCAGTAGGACGGAAACGTATTGACCACCGATTAGTTTTTTGCTAATAACTCTTGCATCCTTCGACCGACTTCTTCGACTAAGAGCTCGATGGAGAGCTTATCTCTTCCTCTTTCAGATGGTTTTAAATTTTTTTTTGATAATTTGTAAGAAATAAAATTTTTTTGATGAAAATTAAAATATCCGCGAAATCATTGAAGAAGAAGTACCTTATCAGACGAAAATATGCCTTATTTAATAAGATACATTTACATTTTTTTAATTGCATAAATGGGCGCCATTTAATTCAGAATAAATAGTTTTTTACATGGACAAAAAATTCGTTTAATTTTTTCGCATTATATATTAGAATTATAAAAAAAAACTTTGCGAGAACAATCGGCATTAGGACGGAAACGTGTTGACCACCGATTAGTTTTGCATCCTTCGACCGACTTTTTCGACTAAGAGCTCGATGGAAAGCTTATCTGTTCCTCTTTCATATGGCATTAACATATTTTACGAAAAGTCGTAAGCAATAAAATTTTTTTGATCAAACCTAAAATATCCTCGAAATCATTGAAGAAGACGTACCTTATCAGACGAAAATATGCCTTATCTAATAAGAGATATTTAAATTTTTTTAATTGCATAAATGGGTGGCATTTTATTCAGAATTAGTCGTTTTTTATATGGACAAAATATTCGTTTAATTTTTTCCCACTAAATACTAGAAGTATAGAAAAGTACTTTACGAAAAGAATCGGCAGTAGGACGGAAACGTGTTGACCACCGATTAGTTTTTTGCTAATAACTCTTGCATCCTTCGACCGACTTTTTCGACTAAGAGCTCGATGGAAAGCTTATCTGTTCCTCTTTCATATGGCATTAACATATTTTACGAAAAGTCGTAAGCAATAAAATTTTTTTGATCAAACCTAAAATATCCTCGAAATCATTGAAGAAGACGTACCTTATCAGACGAAAATATGCCTTATCTAATAAGAGATATTTAAATTTTTTTAGTTGCATAAATGGGCGGCATTTTATTCAGAATTAGTCGTTTTTTATATGGACAAAATATTCGTTTAATTTTTTCCCACTAAATACTAGAAGTATAGAAAAGTACTTTACGAAAAGAATCGGCAGTAGGACGGAAACGTGTTGACCACCGAATAGTTTTGCATCCTTCGACCGACTTCTTCGACTAAGAGCACGATGGGAAGCTTATCTGTTCCTCTTTCAGATGGCATTAACATATTTTACGAAAAGTCGTAAGAAATAAAATTTTTTTGATCAAAAGTAAACTATCCTCGAAATCATTGAAGAAGAAGTACCTTATCAGACGAAAATATGCCTTATCTAATAAGAGACATTTAAATTTTTTTAATTGCATAAATGGCCGGCATTTTATTCAGAATTAATAGTTATTTACATGGACAAAAAATTCGTTCAATTTTTTTCCGATTAAATACTAGAATTATAGAAAAGTACATTGCGAAAACAATCGGCAGTAGGACGGAAACGTATTGACCACCGATTAGTTTTTTGCTAATAACTCTTGCATCCTTCGACCGACTTCTTCGACTAAGAGCTCGATGGAGAGCTTATCTCTTCCTCTTTCAGATGGTTTTAAATTTTTTTTTGATAATTTGTAAGAAATAAAATTTTTTTGATGAAAATTAAAATATCCGCGAAATCATTGAAGAAGAAGTACCTTATCAGACGAAAATATGCCTTATTTAATAAGATACATTTACATTTTTTTAATTGCATAAATGGGCGCCATTTAATTCAGAATAAATAGTTTTTTACATGGACAAAAAATTCGTTTAATTTTTTCGCATTATATATTAGAATTATAAAAAAAAACTTTGCGAGAACAATCGGCATTAGGACGGAAACGTGTTGACCACCGATTAGTTTTGCATCCTTCGACCGACTTTTTCGACTAAGAGCTCGATGGAAAGCTTATCTGTTCCTCTTTCATATGGCATTAACATATTTTACGAAAAGTCGTAAGCAATAAAATTTTTTTGATCAAACCTAAAATATCCTCGAAATCATTGAAGAAGACATACCTTATCAGACGAAAATATGCCTAATCTAATAAGAGATATTTAAATTTTTTTAATTGCATAAATGGGTGGCATTTTATTCAGAATTAGTCGTTTTTTATATGGACAAAATATTCGTTTAATTTTTTCCCACTAAATACTAGAAGTATAGAAAAGTACTTTACGAAAAGAATCGGCAGTAGGACGGAAACGTGTTGACCACCGATTAGTTTTTTGCTAATACCTATTGCATCCTTCGACCGACTTCTTCGACTAAGAGCTCGGTTGGAAGCTTATCTGTTCCTCTTTCAGATGGCATTAACATATTTTACGAAAAGTCGTAAGAAATAATATAATAATATTTTTTTGACCAAAACTAAAATATCCTCGAAATCATTGAAGAACAAGTACCTTATCAGACGAAAATATGCCTTATCTAATAAGAGATATTTAAATTTTTTTAGTTGCATAAATGGGCGCCATTTAATTCAGAATAAATAGTTTTTTACATGGACAAAAAATTCGTTTAATTTTTTCGCATTATATACTAGAATTATAAAAAAGTACTTTGCGAGAACAATCGGCATTAGGACGGAAACGTGTTGACCACTGATTAGTTTTTTGCTAATAACTCTTGCATCCTTCGACCGACTTCTTCGACTAAGAGCTCGATGGAAAGCTTATCTGTTCCTCTTTCATATGGCATTAACATATTTTACGAAAAGTCGTAAGCAATAAAATTTTTTTGATCAAACCCAAAATATCCTCGAAATCATTGAAGAAGACGTACCTTATCAGACGAAAATATGCCTTATCTAATAAGATACATTTACATTTTTTTAATTGCATAAATGGGCGCCATTTAATTCAGAATAAATAGTTTTTTACATGGACAAAAAATTCGTTTAATTTTTTCGCATTATATACTAGAATTATAAAAAAGTACTTTGCGAGAACAATCGGCATTAGGACGGAAACGTATTGACCACCGATTAGTTTTGCATCCTTCGACCGACTGTTTCGACTAAGAGCTCGATGGAAAGCTTATCTGTTCCTCTTTCATATGGCATTAACATATTTTACGAAAAGTCGTAAGCAATAAAATTTTTTTGATCACACCTAAAATATCCTCGAAATCATTGAAGAAGACGTACCTTATAAGACGAAAATATGCCTTATCTAATAAGAGATATTTAAATTTTTTTAGTTGCATAAATGGGCGGCATTTTATTCAGAATTAGTCGTTTTTTATATGGACAAAATATTCGTTTAATTTTTTCCCACTAAATACTAGAAGTATAGAAAAGTACTTTACGAAAAGAATCGGCAGTAGGACGGAAACGTGTTGACCACTGATTAGTTTTTTGCTAATAACTCTTGCATCCTTCGACCGACTTCTTCGACTAAGAGCTCGATGGAAAGCTTATCTGTTCCTCTTTCATATGGCATTAACATATTTTACGAAAAGTCGTAAGCAATAAAATTTTTTTGATCAAACCTAAAATATCCTCGAAATCATTGAAGAAGACGTACCTTATCAGACGAAAATATGCCTTATCTAATAAGAGATATTTAAATTTTTTTAATTGCATAAATGGGTGGCATTTTATTCAGAATTAGTCGTTTTTTATATGGACAAAATATTCGTTTAATTTTTTCCCACTAAATACTAGAAGTATAGAAATGTACTTTACGAAAAGAATCGGCAGTAGGACGGAAACGTGTTGACCACCGATTAGTTTTTTGCTAATAACTCTTGCATCCTTCGACCGACTTTTTCGACTAAGAGCTCGATGGAAAGCTTATCTGTTCCTCTTTCATATGGCATTAACATATTTTACGAAAAGTCGTAAGCAATAAAATTTTTTTGATCAAACCTAAAATATCCTCGAAATCATTGAAGAAGACATACCTTATCAGACGAAAATATGCCTTATCTAATAAGAGATATTTAAATTTTTTTAATTGCATAAATGGGTGGCATTTTATTCAGAATTAGTCGTTTTTTATATGGACAAAATATTCGTTTAATTTTTTCCCACTAAATACTAGAAGTATAGAAAAGTACTTTACGAAAAGAATCGGCAGTAGGACGGAAACGTGTTGACCACCGATTAGTTTTTTGCTAATACCTATTGCATCCTTCGACCGACTTCTTCGACTAAGAGCTCGATTGGAAGCTTATCTGTTCCTCTTTCAGATGGCATTAACATATTTTACGAAAAGTCGTAAGAAATAATATAATAATATTTTTTTGACCAAAACTAAAATATCCTCGAAATCATTGAAGAACAAGTACCTTATCAGACGAAAATATGCCTTATCTAATAAGAGATATTTAAATTTTTTTAGTTGCATAAATGGGCGCCATTTAATTCAGCATAAATAGTTTTTTACATGGACAAAAAATTCGTTTAATTTTTTCGCATTATATACTAGAATTATAAAAAAGTACTTTGCGAGAACAATCGGCATTAGGACGGAAACGTGTTGACCACTGATTAGTTTTTTGCTAATAACTCTTGCATCCTTCGACCGACTTCTTCGACTAAGAGCTCGATGGAAAGCTTATCTGTTCCTCTTTCATATGGCATTAACATATTTTACGAAAAGTCGTAAGCAATAAAATTTTTTTGATCAAACCCAAAATATCCTCGAAATCATTGAAGAAGACGTACCTTATCAGACGAAAATATGCCTTATCTAATAAGATACATTTACATTTTTTTAATTGCATAAATGGGCGCCATTTAATTCAGAATAAATAGTTTTTTACATGGACAAAAAATTCGTTTAATTTTTTCGCATTATATACTAGAATTATAAAAAAGTACTTTGCGAGAACAATCGGCATTAGGACGGAAACGTATTGACCACCGATTAGTTTTGCATCCTTCGACCGACTGTTTCGACTAAGAGCTCGATGGAAAGCTTATCTGTTCCTCTTTCATATGGCATTAACATATTTTACGAAAAGTCGTAAGCAATAAAATTTTTTTGATCACACCTAAAATATCCTCGAAATCATTGAAGAAGACGTACCTTATAAGACGAAAATATGCCTTATCTAATAAGAGATATTTAAATTTTTTTAGTTGCATAAATGGGCGGCATTTTATTCAGAATTAGTCGTTTTTTATATGGACAAAATATTCGTTTAATTTTTTCCCACTAAATACTAGAAGTATAGAAAAGTACTTTACGAAAAGAATCGGCAGTAGGACGGAAACGTGTTGACCACTGATTAGTTTTTTGCTAATAACTCTTGCATCCTTCGACCGACTTCTTCGACTAAGAGCTCGATGGAAAGCTTATCTGTTCCTCTTTCATATGGCATTAACATATTTTACGAAAAGTCGTAAGCAATAAAATTTTTTTGATCAAACCTAAAATATCCTCGAAATCATTGAAGAAGACGTACCTTATCAGACGAAAATATGCCTTATCTAATAAGAGATATTTAAATTTTTTTAGTTGCATAAATGGGCGGCATTTTATTCAGAATTAGTCGTTTTTTATGTGGACAAAATATTCGTTTAATTTTTTCCCACTAAATACTAGAATTATAGAAATGTACTCTGCGAAAGGAATCGGCATTAGGACGGAAACGTATTGACCACCGAATAGTTTTGCATCCTTCGACCGACTTCTTCGACTAAGAGCACGATGGGAAGCTTATCTGTTCCTCTTTCAGATGGCATTAACATATTTTACGAAAAGTCGTAAGAAATAAAATTTTTTTGATCAAAAGTAAACTATCCTCGAAATCATTGAAGAAGAAGTACCTTATCAGACGAAAATATGCCTTATCTAATAAGAGACATTTAAATTTTTTTAATTGCATAAATAGCCGGCATTTTATTCAGAATTAATAGTTATTTACATGGACAAAAAATTCGTTCAATTTTTTTCCGATTAAATACTAGAATTATAGAAAAGTTCATTGCGAAAACAATCGGAGGTAGGACGGAAACGTATTGACCACCGATTAGTTTTTTGCTAATAACTCTTGCATCCTTCGACCGACTTCTTCGACTAAGAGCTCGATGGAGAGCTTATCTCTTCCTCTTTCAGATGGTTTTAAATTTTTTTTTGATAATTTGTAAGAAATAAAATTTTTTTGATGAAAATTAAAATATCCGCGAAATCATTGAAGAAGAAGTACCTTATCAGACGAAAATATGCCTTATCTTATAAGATACATTTACATTTTTTTAATTGCATAAATGGGCGCCATTTAATTCAGAATAAATAGTTTTTTACATGGACAAAAAATTCGTTTAATTTTTTCGCATTATATATTAGAATTATAAAAAAAAACTTTGCGAGAACAATCGGCATTAGGACGGAAACGTGTTGACCACCGATTAGTTTTGCATCCTTCGACCGACTTTTTCGACTAAGAGCTCGATGGAAAGCTTATCTGTTCCTCTTTCATATGGCATTAACATATTTTACGAAAAGTCGTAAGCAATAAAATTTTTTTGGTCAAACCTAAAATATCCTCGAAATCATTGAAGAAGACGTACCTTATCAGACGAAAATATGCCTTATCTAATAAGAGATATTTAAATTTTTTTAATTGCATAAATGGGTGGCATTTTATTCAGAATTAGTCGTTTTTTATATGGACAAAATATTCGTTTAATTTTTTCCCACTAAATACTAGAAGTATAGAAAAGTACTTTACGAAAAGAATCGGCATTAGGACGGAAACGTGTTGACCACCGATTAGTTTTTTGCTAATAACTCTTGCATCCTTCGACCGACTTTTTCGACTAAGAGCTTGATGGAAAGCTTATCTGTTCCTCTTTCATATGGCATTAACATATTTTACGAAAATTCGTAAGCAATAAAATTTTTTTGATCAAACCTAAAATATCCTCGAAATCATTGAAGAAGACATACCTTATCAGACGAAAATATGCCTTATCTAATAAGAGATATTTAAATTTTTTTAATTGCATAAATGGGCGGCATTTTATTCAGAATTAGTCGTTTTTTATATGGACAAAATATTCGTTTAATTTTTTCCCACTAAATACTAGAAGTATAGAAAAGTACTTTACGAAAAGAATCGGCAGTAGGACGGAAACGTGTTGACCACCGATTAGTTTTTTGCTAATACCTATTGCATCCTTCGACCGACTTCTTCGACTAAGAGCTCGATTGGAAGCTTATCTGTTCCTCTTTCAGATGGCATTAACATATTTTACGAAAAGTCGTAAGAAATAATATAATAATATTTTTTTGACCAAAACTAAAATATCCTCGAAATCATTGAAGAACAAGTACCTTATCAGACGATAATATGCCTTATCTAATAAGAGATATTTAAATTTTTTTCATTGCATAAATGGGCGGCATTTTATTCAAAATTTATAGTTTTATACATGGATAAAACATTCGTTTAATTTTTTTTCATTAAATACTAGAATTATAGAAATGTACTTTGCGAAAGGAATCGCCATTAGGACGGAAACGTATTGACCACCGATTAGTTTTGCATCCTTCGACCGACTTCTTCGACTAAGAGCACGATGGGAAGCTTATCTGTTCCTCTTTCAGATGGCATTAACATATTTTACGAAAAGTCGTAAGAAATAAAATTTTTTTGATCAAAAGTAAACTATCCTCGAAATCATTGAAGAAGAAGTACCATATCAGACGAAAATATGCCTTAGTTAATAAGAGACATTTAAATTTTTTTAGTTGCATAAATGGGCGGCATTTTATTCAGAATTAGTCGTTTTTTATATGGACAAAATATTCGTTTAATTTTTTCCCACTAAATACTAGAAGTATAGAAAAGTACTTTACGAAAAGAATCGGCAGTAGGACGGAAACGTGTTGACCACCGATTAGTTTTTTGCTAATAACTCTTGCATCCTTCGACCGACTTCTTCGACTAAGAGCTCGATTGGAAGCTTATCTGTTCCTCTTTCAGATGGCATTAACATATTTTACGAAAAGTCGTAAGAAATAAAATTTTTTTCATGAAAACTAAAATATCCTCGAAATCATTGAAGAACAAGTACCTTATCAGACGATAATATGCCTTATCTAATAAGAGATATTTAAATTTTTTTAATTGCATAAATGGGCGGCATTTTATTCAAAATTAATAGTTTTATACATGGATAAAACATTCGTTTAATTTTTTTTCATTAAATACTAGAATTATAGAAATGTACTTTGCGAAAGGAATCGCCATTAGGACGGAAACGTATTGACCACCGATTAGTTTTTTGCTAATACCTATTGCATCCTTCGACCGACTTCTTCGACTAAGAGCTCGATTGGAAGCTTATATGTTCCTCTTTCAGATGGCATTAACATATTTTACGAAAAGTCGTAAGAAATAATATAATAATATTTTTTTGACCAAAACTAAAATATCCTCGAAATCATTGAAGAACAAGTACCTTATCAGACGATAATATGCCTTATCTAATAAGAGATATTTAAATTTTTTTCATTGCATAAATGGGCGGCATTTTATTCAAAATTTATAGTTTTATACATGGATAAAACATTCGTTTAATTTTTTTTCATTAAATACTAGAATTATAGAAATGTACTTTGCGAAAGGAATCGCCATTAGGACGGAAACGTATTGACCACCGATTAGTTTTGCATCCTTCGACCGACTTCTTCGACTAAGAGCACGATGGGAAGCTTATCTGTTCCTCTTTCAGATGGCATTAACATATTTTACGAAAAGTCGTAAGAAATAAAATTTTTTTGATCAAAAGTAAACTATCCTCGAAATCATTGAAGAAGAAGTACCATATCAGACGAAAATATGCCTTAGTTAATAAGAGACATTTAAATTTTTTTAGTTGCATAAATGGGCGCCATTTTATTCAGAATTAGTCGTTTTTTATATGGACAAAATATTCGTTTAATTTTTTCCCACTAAATACTAGAAGTATAGAAAAGTACTTTACGAAAAGAATCGGCAGTAGGACGGAAACGTGTTGACCACCGATTAGTTTTTTGCTAATAACTCTTGCATCCTTCGACCGACTTCTTCGACTAAGAGCTCGATTGGAAGCTTATCTGTTCCTCTTTCAGATGGCATTAACATATTTTACGAAAAGTCGTAAGAAATAAAATTTTTTTCATGAAAACTAAAATATCCTCGAAATCATTGAAGAACAAGTACCTTATCAGACGAAAATATGCCTTATCTAATAAGAGATATATAAATATTTTTAATTGCATAAATGGGCGGCATTTTATTCAAAATTAATAGTTTTATACATGGATAAAACATTCGTTTAAATTTTTTTTCATTAAATACTAGAATTATAGAAATGTACTTTGCGAAAGGAATCGGCATTAGGACGGAAACGTGTTGACCACCGATTAATTTTGCATCCTTCGACCGACTTTTTCGACTAAGAGCTCGATGGGAAGCTTATCTGTTCCTCTTTCAGATGGCATTAACATATTTTACGAAAAGTCGTAAGAAATAAAATTTTTTTGATCAAAAGTAAACTATCCTCGAAATCATTGAAGAAGAAGTACCTTATCAGACGAAAATATGCCTTATCTAATAAGAGACATTTAAATTTTTTTAATTGCATAAATGGCCGGCATTTTATTCAGAATTAATAGTTATTTACATGGACAAAAAATTCGTTGAATTTTTTTCCGATTAAATACTAGAATTATAGAAAAGTACATTGCGAAAACAATCGGCATTAGGACGGAAACGTATTGACCACCGATTAGTTTTTTGCTAATAACTCTTGCATCCTTCAACCGACTTCTTCGACTAAGAGCTCGATGGAGAGCTTATCTCTTCCTCTTTCAGATGGCTTTAAATTTTTTTTTCGATAATTTGTAAGAAATAAAATTTTTTTGATGAAAATTAAAATATCCGCGAAATCATTGAAGAAGAAGTACCTTATCAGACGAAAATATGCCTTATCTAATAAGATACATTTACATTTTTTTAATTGCATAAATGGGCGCCATTTAATTCAGAATAAATAGTTTTTTACATGGACAAAAAATTGGTTTAATTTTTTCGCATTATATACTAGAATTATAAAAAAGTACTTTGCGAGAACAATCGGCATTAGGACGGAAACGTGTTGACCACCGATTAGTTTTTTGCTAATAACTCTTGCATCCTTCGACCGACTTCTTCGACTAAGAGCTCGATGGAGAGCTTATCTCTTCCTCTTTTAGATGGCTTTAAATTTTTTTTTTGATAATTTGTAAGAAATAAAATTTTTTTGATGAAAATTAAAATATCCGCGAAATCATTGAAGAAGAAGTACCTTATCAGACGAAAATATGCCTTATCTAATAAGATACATTTAAATCTTTTTAAGTGCATAAATGGGCGGCATTTAATTCAGAATAAATAGTTTTTTACATGGACAAAAAATTCGTTTAATTTTTTCGCATTATATACTAGAATTATAAAAAAGTACTTTGCGAGAACTATCGGCATTAGGACGGAAACGTGTTGACCACCGATTAGTTTTGCATCCTTCGACCGACTTTTTCGACTAAGAGCTCGATGGAAAGCTTATCTGTTCCTCTTTCATAGGGCATTAACATATTTTACGAAAAGTCGTAAGCAATAAAATTTTTTTGATCAAACCTAAAATATCCTCGAAATCATTGAAGAAGACGTACCTTATCAGACGAAAATATGCCTTATCTAATAAGAGATATTTAAATTTTTTTAATTGTATAAATGGGCGGCATTTTATTCAAAATTAATAGTCTTATACGTGGATAAAAAATTCGTTTAATTTTTTTTCATTAAATACTAGAATTATAGAAATGTACTTTGCGAAAGGAATCGGCATAAGGACGGAAACGTGTTGACCACCGATTAGTTTTGCATCCTTCGACCGACTTCTTCGACTAAGAGCACGATGGGAAGCTTATCTGTTCCTCTTTCAGATGGCATTAACATATTTTACGAAAAGTCGTAAGAAATAAAATTTTTTTGATCAAAAGTAAACTATCCTCGAAATCATTGAAGAAGAAGTACCTTATCAGACGAAAATATGCCTTATCTAATAAGAGACATTTAAATTTTTTTAATTGCATAAATGGCCGGCATTTTATTCAGAATTAATAGTTATTTACATGGACAAAAAATTCGTTCAATTTTTTTCCGATTAAATACTAGAATTATAGAAAAGTACATTGCGAAAACAATCGGCAGTAGGACGGAAACGTATTGACCACCGATTAGTTTTTTGCTAATAACTCTTGCATCCTTCGACCGACTTCTTCGACTAAGAGCTCGATGGAGAGCTTATGTCTTCCTCTTTCAGATGGCTTTAAATTTTTTTTTCGATAATTTGTAAGAAATAAAATTTTTTTGATGAAAACTAAAATATCCGCGAAATCATTGAAGAAGAAGTACCTTATCAGACGAAAATATGCCTTATCTAATAAGAGACATTTATATTTTTTTAATTGCATAAATGGGCGCCATTTAATTCAGAATAAATAGTTTTTTACATGGACAAAAAATTCGTTTAATTTTTTCGCATTATATACTAGAATTATAAAAAAAAACTTTGCGAGAACAATCGGCATTAGGACGGAAACGTGTTGACCACCGATTAGTTTTGCATCCTTCGACCGACTTTTTCGACTAAGAGCTCGATGGAAAGCTTATCTGTTCCTCTTTCATATGGCATTAACATATTTTACGAAAAGTCGTAAGCAATAAAATTTTTTTTAACAAACCTAAAATATCCTCGAAATCATTGAAGAAGACGTACCTTATCAGACGAAAATATGCCTTATCTAATAAGAGATATTTCAATTTTTTTAATTGCATAAATGGGTGGCATTTTATTCAGAATTAGTCGTTTTTTATATGTACAAAATATTCGTTTAATTTTTTCCCACTAAATACTAGAAGTATAGAAAAGTACTTTACGAAAAGAATCGGCAGTAGGACGGAAACGTGTTGACCACCGATTAGTTTTTTGCTAATAACTTTTGCATCCTTCGACCGACTTTTTCGACTAAGAGCTCGATGGAAAGCTTATCTGTTCCTCTTTCATATGGCATTAACATATTTTACGAAAAGTCGTAAGCAATAAAATTTTTTTGATCAAACCTAAAATATCCTCGAAATCATTGAAGAAGACATACCTTATCAGACGAAAATATGCCTTATCTAATAAGAGATATTTAAATTTTTTTAGTTGCATAAATGGGCGGCATTTTATTCAGAATTAGTCGTTTTTTATATGGACAAAAAAGTCGTTCAATTTTTTTCCGATTAAATACTAGAATTATAGAAAAGTACGTTGCGAAAACAATCGGCAGTAGGACGGAAACGTATTGACCACCGATTAGTTTTTTGCTAATAACTCTTGCATCCTTCGACCGACTTCTTCGACTAAGAGCTCGATGGAGAGCTTATCTCTTCCTCTTTCAGATGGCTTTAAATTTTTTTTTCGATAATTTGTAAGAAATAAAATTTTTTTCATGAAAACTAAAATATCCTCGAAATCATTGAAGAACACGTACCTTATCAGACGAAAATATGCCTTATCTAATAAGATACATTTACATTTTTTTAATTGCATAACTGGGCGCCATTTAATTCAGAATAAATAGTTTTTTACATGGACAAAAAATTCGTTTAATTTTTTCGCATTATATACTAGAATTATAAAAAAGTACTTTGCGAGAACAATCGGCATTAGGACGGAAACGTATTGACCACCGATTAGTTTTTTGCTAATAACTCTTGCATCCTTCGACCGACTTCTTCGACTAAGAGCTCGATGGAGAGCTTATCTCTTCCTCTTTCAGATGGCTTTAAATTTTTTTTTCGATAATTTGTAAGAAATAAAATTTTTTTCATGAAAACTAAAATATCCTCGAAATCATTGAAGAACACGTACCTTATCAGACGAAAATATGCCTTATCTAATAAGATACATTTACATTTTTTTAATTGCATAACTGGGCGCCATTTAATTCAGAATAAATAGTTTTTTACATGGACAAAAAATTCGTTTAATTTTTTCGCATTATATACTAGAATTATAAAAAAGTACTTTGCGAGAACAATCGGCATTAGGACGGAAACGTGTTGACCACCGATTAGTTTTTTGCTAATAACTCTTGCATCCTTCGACCGACTTCTTCGACTAAGAGCTCGATGGAGAGCTTATCTCTTCCTCTTTTAGATGGTTTTAAATTTTTTTTTCGATAATTTGTAAGAAATAAAATTTTTTTGATGAAAATTAAAATATCCGCGAAATCATTGAAGAAGAAGTACCTTATCAGACGAAAATATGCCTTATCTAATAAGATACATTTAAATCTTTTTAAGTGCATAAATGGGCGGCACTTTATTCAGAATAAATAGTTTTTTACATGGACAAAAAAATCGTTTAATTTTTTCGCATTATATACTAGAATTATAAAAAAGTACTTTGCGAGAACAATCGGCATTAGGACGGAAACGTGTTGACCACCGATTAGTTTTGCATCCTTCGACCGACTTTTTCGACTAAGAGCTCGATGGAAAGCTTATCTGTTCCTCTTTCATATGGCATTAACATATTTTACGAAAAGTCGTAAGCAATAAAATTTTTTTGATCAAACCTAAAATATCCTCGAAATCATTGAAGAAGACGTACCTTATCAGACGAAAATATGCCTTATCTAATAAGAGATATTTAAATTTTTTTAGTTGCATAAATGGGCGGCATTTTATTCAGAATTAGTCGTTTTTTATATGGACAAAATATTCGTTTAATTTTTTCCCACTAAATACTAGAAGTATAGAAAAGTACTTTACGAAAAGAATCGGCAGTAGGACGGAAACGTATTGACCACCGATTAGTTTTTGGCTAATAACTCTTGCATCCTTCGACCGACTTCTTCGACTAAGAGCTCGATGGAGAGCTTATGTCTTCCTCTTTCAGATGGCTTTAAATTTTTTTTTCGATAATTTGTAAGAAATAAAATTTTTTTGATGAAAACTAAAATATCCGCGAAATCATTGAAGAAGAAGTACCTTATCAGACGAAAATATGCCTTATCTAATAAGAGACATTTACATTTTTTTAATTGCATAAATGGGCGCCATTTAATTCAGAATAAATAGTTTTTACATGGACAAAAAATTCGTTTAATTTTTTCCCATTATATACTAGAATTATAAAAAAGTACTTTGCGAGAACAATCGGCATTAGGACGGAAACGTGTTGACCACCGATTAGTTTTGCATCCTGCGACCGACTTCTTCGACTAAGAGCACGATGGGAAGCTTATCTGTTCCTCTTTCAGATCGCATTAACATATTTTACGAAAAGTCGTAAGAAATAAAATTTTTTTGATCAAAAGTAAACTATCCTCGAAATCATTGAAGTAGAAGTACCTTATCAGACGAAAATTTGCCTTTTCTAATAAGAGACATTTAAATTTTTTTAATAGCATAAATGGGCGCCATTTTATTCAGAATTAATAGTTATTTACATGGACAAAATATTCGTTTAATTTTTTCCCACTAAATACTAGAAGTATAGAAAAGTACTTTACGAAAAGAATCGGCAGTAGGACGGAAACGTGTTGACCACCGATTAGTTTTTTGCTAATAACTTTTGCATCCTTCGACCGACTTTTTCGACTAAGAGCTCGATGGAAAGCTTATCTGTTCCTCTTTCAGATGGCTTTAAATTTTTTTTTCGATAATTTGTAAGAAATAAAATTTTTTTAATGAAAACTAAAATATCCTCGAAATCATTGAAGAACACGTACCTTATCAGACGAAAATATGCCTTATCTAATAAGAGATATTTAAATTTTTTTAGTTGCATAAATGGGCGGCATTTTATTCAGAATAAGTCGTTTTTTATATGGACAAAAAATTCGTTCAATTTTTTTCCGATTAAATACTAGAATTATAGAAAAGTACGTTGCGAAAACAATCGGCAGTAGGACGGAAACGTATTGACCACCGATTAGTTTTTTGCTAATAACTCTTGCATCCTTCGACCGACTTCTTCGACTAAGAGCTCGATGGAGAGCTTATCTCTTCCTCTTTCAGATGGCTTTAAATTTTTTTTTCGATAATTTGTAAGAAATAAAATTTTTTTAATGAAAACTAAAATATCCTCGAAATCATTGAAGAACACGTACCTTATCAGACGAAAATATGCCTTATCTAATAAGAGATATTTAAATTTTTTTAGTTGCATAAATGGGCGGCATTTTATTCAGAATAAGTCGTTTTTTATATGGACAAAAAATTTGTTCAATTTTTTTCCGATTAAATACTAGAATTATAGAAATGTACTTTGCGAAAGGAATCGGCATTACGACGGAAACGTGTTGACCACCGATTAGTTTTGCATCCTTCGACCGACTTCTTCGACTAAGAGCACGATGGGAAGCTTATCTGTTCCTCTTTCAGATGGCATTAACATATTTTACGAAAAGTCTTAAGAAATAAAATTTTTTTGATCAAAAGTAAACTATCCTCGAAATCATTGAAGAAGAAGTACCTTATCAGACGAAAATATGCCTCATCTAATAAGAGACATTTAAATTTTTTTAATTGCATAAATGGCCGGCATTTTATTCAGAATTAATAGTTATTTACATGGACAAAAAATTCGTTCAATTTTTTTCCGATTAAATACTAGAATTATAGAAAAGTACATTGCGAAAACAATCGGCAGTAGGACGGAAACGTATTGACCACCGATTAGTTTTTTGCTAATAACTCTTGCATCCTTCGACCGACTTCTTCGACCGACTTCTTCGACTAAGAGCTCGATGGAGAGCTTATGTCTTCCTCTTTCAGATGGCTTTAAATTTTTTTTTCGATAATTTGTAAGAAATAAAATTTTTTTTATGAAAACTAAAATATCCGCGAAATCATTGAAGAAGAAGTACCTTATCAGACGAAAATATGCCTTATCTAATAAGAGACATTTAAATTTTTGTAATTGCATAAATGGGCGCCATTTAATTCAGAATAAATAGTTTTTACATGGACAAAAAATTCGTTTAATTTTTTCCCATTATATACTAGAATTATAAAAAAGTACTTTGCGAGAACAATCGGCATTAGGACGGAAACGTGTTGACCACCGATTAGTTTTGCATCCTTCGACCGACTTCTTCGACTAAGAGCACGATGGGAAGCTTATCTGTTCCTCTTTCAGATCGCATTAACATATTTTACGAAAAGTCGTAAGAAATAAAATTTTTTTGATCAAAAGTAAACTATCCTCGAAATCATTGAAGTAGAAGTACCTTATCAGACGAAAATTTGCCTTTTCTAATAAGAGACATTTAAATTTTTTTAATAGCATAAATGGGCGCCATTTTATTCAGAATTAATAGTTATTTACATGGACAAAATATTCGTTTAATTTTTTCCCACTAAATACTAGAAGTATAGAAAAGTACTTTACGAAAAGAATCGGCAGTAGGACGGAAACGTGTTGACCACCGATTAGTTTTTTGCTAATAACTCTTGCATCCTTCGACCGACTTCTTCGACTAAGAGCTCGATTGGAAGCTTATCTGTTCCTCTTTCAGATGGCATTAACATATTTTACGAAAATTCGTAAGAAATAAAATTTTTTTCATGAAAACTAAAATATCCTCGAAATCATTGAAGAACAAGTACCATATCAGACGAAAATATGCCTTATCTAATAAGAGATATTTAAATTTTTTTAATTGTATAAATGGGCGGCATTTTATTCAAAATTAATAGTCTTATACGTGGATAAAAAATTCGTTTAATTTTTTTTCATTAAATACTAGAATTATAGAAAAGTACATTGCGAAAACAATCGGCAGTAGGACGGAAACGTGTTGACCACCGATTAGTTTTTTGCTAATAACTCTTGCATCCTTCGACCGACTTCTTCGACTGTTCCTCTTTCAGATGGCATTAACATATTTTACGAAAAGTCGTAAGAAATAAAATTTTTTTCATGAAAACTAAAATATCCTCGTAATCATTGAAGAAGAAGTACTTATCAGACGAATATATGCCTTATCTAATAAGAGATATTTAAATTTTTATACTTTTCACTTATGTGAAATAGTATATTAACTTTGTCACGGAGTTTGTAACAGATCGAAATATTAATTTCCGACTATATAAAGTATATATATTCTTGATCAGGACGACAAGACGAGTTGATTTAGCCATGTCCGTCTGTCCGTCTGTCTGTCTGTCTGTCTGACTGTCTGTCTGTCTGTATGTATGCAAACTAGTCCCTCAGTTTTGAAGCTATGGAAAACTTTTTTGTTTTGTACAATAGAGTGCTGAAATTTTAAACATAGTAGTTTTCCATGGTCCGACTACATGCCTGAAAGTTTCATTGAGATTGGACATCTGGAACTGGTAGCTCCCATGCAAAATGAAGAAGAGGAAGAGAAGCCATATTCACGTCGTTGTATGGAAAACTTTTTTGCTTTTTAACCAATTGACTTGAAACTTTGCAGTTATGCTCTTAGGGAGGAATGAAAACTATTTTGATCAAAAGTGGGCGTGGCCACGCCCTTTTATAGCGAAAATTGACCCTTTGTATGGAAAACATTTTTGTTTTTTAACCAATTGACTTGAAACTTTACAGTTATGTTCTTAGGGAGGGGGCTACGCCCACTTATCGCAAAACTTGAACCGTTGTATGGAAAAATTTTTTGTTTTTTAACGAATTGACTTGAAACATTACAGTTATGTTGTTAGGGATGCATGAAAACTATTCACTTAGTTTTTGTTATAGTGACACAAAGTGAAAAGTATTATAGCTTCAGCCTTGCTGAAGATAGCGTCGTTACTGGTTTTAATTGCATAAATGGGCGGCATTTTATTCAAAATTAATAGTTTTATACATGGATAAAAAATTCGTTTAATTTTTTCCCATTATATACTAGAATTATAAAAAAGTACTTTGCGAGAACAATCGGCATTAGGAAGGAAACGTGTTGACCACCGATTAGTTTTGCATCCTTCGACCGACTTCTTCGACTAAGAGCACGATGGGAAGCTTATCTGTTCCTCTTTCAGATCGCATTAACATATTTTACGAAAAGTCGTAAGAAATAAAATTTTTTTGATCAAAAGTAAACTATCCTCGAAATCATTGAAGTAGAAGTACCTTATCAGACGAAAATATGCCTTATCTAATAAGAGACATTTATATTTTTTTAATTGCATAAATGGCCGGCATTTTATTCAGAATTAATAATTTTATACATAGATAAAAAATTCGTTTAATTTTTTCCCATTAAATACTAGAATTATAGAAAAGTACTTTGCCAAAACAACCGGCAGTAGGACGGAAACGTGTTGACCACCGATTAGTTTTTTCCTAATAACTCTTGCATCCTTCGACCGACTTCTTCGACAAAGAGCTCGATTGGAAGCTTATCTGTTCCTCTTTCAGATGGCTTTAACATATTTTACGAAAAGTCGTAAGATATAAAATTTTATTGATCAAAAGTAAACTATCATCGAAATCATTGAAGAAGAAGTACTTATCAGACGAAAATATGCCTTATCTAATAAGAGACATTTACATTTTTTTAATTGCATAAATGGGCGGCATTTTATTCAGAATAAATAGTTTTCTACATGGACAAAAAATTCGTTTAATTTTTTCCCATTATATACTAGAATAATAAAAAAGTACATTGCGAAAACAATTGGCAGTACAACGGAAACGTTATAGAAAATTATAGAAAAGTACTTTGCGAAAACAATCGGCAGTAGGACGGAAAAGTGTTGACCACCGATTAGTTTTTTCCTAATAACTCTTGCATCCTTCGACCGACTTCTTCGACAAAGAGCTCGATTGGAAGCTTATCTGTTCCTCTTTCAGATGGCTTTAACATATTTTACGAAAAGTCGTAAGATATAAAATTTTATTGATCAAAAGTAAACTATCATCGAAATCATTGAAGAAGAAGTACTTATCAGACGTAAATATGCCTTATCTAATAAGAGATATTTAAATTTTTTTAATTGCATAAATGGGCGGCATTTTATTCAGAATAAATAGTTTTCTACATGGACAAAAAATTCGTTTAATTTTTTCCCATTATATACTAGAATAATAAAAAAGTACATTGCGAAAACAATTGGCAGTACAACGGAAACGTTATAGAAAATTATAGAAAAGTACTTTGCGAAAACAATCGGCAGTAGGACGGAAATGTGTTGACCACCGATTAGTTTTTTGCTAATAACTCTTTCATCCTTCGACCGACTTTTTCGACTAAGAGCTCGATTGAAAGCTTATCTGTTCCTCTTTCAGATGGCATTAACATATTTTACGAAAAGTCGTGAGAAATAAAATTTTTTTGATTAAACCTAAAATATCCTAAAAATCATTGAAGAAGAAGTACTTATCAGACGAAAATATGCCTTATCTAATAAGAGATATTTAAATTTTTTTAATTGCATAAATGGGCGGCATTTTATTCAAAATTAATAGTTTTATACATGGATAAAAAATTCGTTTAATTTTTTCCCAATATATACTAGAATTATAAAAAAATACTTTGCGAGAACAATCGGCATTAGGACGGAAACGTGTTGACTACCGATTAGTTTTGCATCCTTCGACCGACTTCTTCGACTAAAGGCTCGATGGAAACCTTATCTGTTCCTCTTTCAGATGGCATTAACATATTTTACGAAAAGTCGTGAGAAATAAAATTTTTTTGATCAAACCTAAAATATCCTCGAAATCATTGAAGAAGAAGTACTTACCAGACGAAAATATGCCTTATCTAATAAGAGACATTTATATTTTTTTAATTGCATAAATGGGCCGCATTTTATTCAGAATTAATAGTTTTTTACATGGACAAAAAATTCGTTTAATTTTTTCCCATTATATAATAGAATTATAAAAAAGTACTTTGCGAGAACAATCGGCATTAGGACGGAAACGTAATGACCACCGATTAGTTTTGCATCCTTCGCCCGACTTCTTCGACTAAGAGCTCGATAGAAACCTTTTCTGTTCCTCTTTCAGATGGCATTAACATATTTTACGAAAAGTCGTAAGAAATAAAATTTATCTCTAATAAGAGATATTTAAATTTGTTTAGTTGCATAAATGGGCGCCATTTTATTCAGAATGAGTAGTTTTGTACATGGACAAAAAATTCGTTTAATTTTTTCCCATTAAAGACTAGAATTATAGAAAAGTACTTTACGAAAGGAATCGGCAGTAGAACGGAAACGTGTTGACCACCGATTAGTTTTTTGCTAATTACTCTTGCATCCTTCGACCGACTTCTTTGACTAAGAGCTCGATGGGAAGCTTATCTGTTCCTCTTTCAGATGGCATTAACATATTTTACGAAAAAACGTAAGAAATAAAATTATTTTGATCAAAACTAAAATATCATCGAAATCATTGAAGAAGAAGTACATTATCAGACGAAAGTATGCCTTATCTGATAACAGACATTTAAATTTTTTTAATTGCATAAATGGGCGTCATTTTATTCAGAATTAATAAATTTTTACATGGACAAAAAATTCGTTTAATTTTTTCCCATTAAATCCTAGAATTATATAAAAGTACTTTGCGAAAAGAATCGGCAGTAGGACGGAAACGTCTTGACCACCGATTAGTTTGTTGCTAATTACTCTTGCATCCTTCGACCGACTTCTTCGACTAAGAGCTCGATGGAAAGCTTATCTGTTCCTCTTTCAGATGGCATTAACGTATTTTACGAAAAGTCATAAGAAATAAAATTTTTTTGATCAAAACTAAAATATCCTCGAAATCATTGAAGAAGAAGTACGTTATCAGACGAAAATATGCCTTATCTGATAAGAGACATTTAAATTTTTTTAATTGCATAAATGGGCGGCATTTCATTCAGTATTAATAGTTTTTTACATGGAAAAAAAATTCATTTAATTTTTTCCCATTAAATACTAGAATTATAGAAAAGTACTTTGCGAAAACAATCGGCAGTAGGACGGAATCGTGTTGACCACCGATTAGTTTTTTGCTAATACCTCTTGCATCTTTCGACCGACTTCTTCGACTAAGGGCTCGATGGAAAGCTTATCTGTTTCTCTTTGAGATGGTTTTAACATATTCTACGAAAAGTCGTAAAAAATAAAATTTTTTTGATCAAAACTAAAATATCCTCGAAGAAGAAGTTCCTTATCAGACGAAAATATGCCTTATCTAATAAGAAACATTTAAATTTTTTTAATCATAAATGGGCGGCATTTTATTCAGAATTAATAGTTTTTACATGGACAAAAAATTCGTTTAATTTTTTCCCATTAAATACTAGAATTATAGAAAAGTACTTTGCGAAAACAATCGGCAGTAGGACGGAATCGTGTTGAACACCGATTAGTTTTTTGCTAATTACTCTTGCATCCTTCGACCGACTTCTTCGACTAAGAGCTCGATGGAAAGCTTATCTGTTCCTCTTTCAGATGGCATTAACATATTTTACGAAAAGTCGTAAGAAATAAAATTTTTTTGATCAAAACTAAAATATCCTCGAAATCATTGAAGAAGAAGTACGTTATCAGACGAAAATATGCCTTATCTGATAAGAGACATTTAAATTTTTATACTTTTCACTTATGTGAAATAGTATAATAACTTTGTCACGGAGTTTGTAACAGATCGAAATATTAATTTCCGACTATATAAAGTATATATATTCTTGATCAGGACGACAAGACGAGTTGATTTAGCCATGTCCGTCTGTCCGTCTGTCCGTCTGTCTGTCTGTCTGTCTGTCTGTCTGTCTGTCTGTATGTATGCAAACTAGTCCCTCAGTTTTGAAGCTATCGAGCTGAAACTTTGCACAGAGTCTTAGAATTTATTACGATGAATCATTCGTCGGAACCAGCATGATCGGATTATTGGAACAGGTAGCTCCCATACGAAAAGAAGAAGAAAAGTGAACAAAACTTGAATCGTTGTATGGAAAACTTTTTTGTTTTGTACAATAGAGTGCTGAAATTTTAAACATAGTTGTTTTACATGGTCCGACTACATGCCTGAAAGTTTCATTGAGATTGGACATCTGGAACTGGTAGCTCCCATACAAAATGAAGAAGAGGAAGAGAAGCCATATTCACGTCGTTGTATGGAAAACTTTTTTGTTTCTTAACCAATTGACTTGAAATTTTAAAGTTATGTTCTTGGGGAGGAATGAAAACTATTTTGACCAAAAGTGGGCGTAACCACGCGTAGCCACGCCCACTTATAGCGAAAATTTACCCGTTGTATGGAAAACTTTTTTGTTTTTTAACCAATTGACTTGAAACTTTGCAGTTATGCTCTTAGGGAGGAATGAAAACTATTTTGATCAGAAGTGGGCGTGGCCACGCCCACTTATAGCTTAACTTGACCCTTTGTATGGAAAACTTTCTTGTTTTTTAACCAATTGACTTGAAACTTTACAGTTATGTTCTTAGGGAGGAATGAAAACTATTTTGACCAAAAGTGGGCGTAACCACGCGTAGCCACGCCCACTTATAGCGAAAATTGACCCTTTGTATGGAAAACTTTTTTGTTTTTTAACCAATTGACTTGAAACTTTACAGTTATGTTCTTAGAGAGGAATGAAAACTATTTTGACCAAAAGTGGGCATAGCCACGCCCACTTATAGCGAAAATTTACCCGTTGTATGGAAAACTTTTTTGTTTTTTAACCAATTGACTTGAAACTTTGCAGTTATGCTCTTAGGGAGGAATGAAAACTATTTTGATCAAAAGTGGGCGTGGCCACGCCCACTTATAGCTTAACTTGACCCTTTGTATGGAAAACTTTCTTGTTTTTTAACCAATTGACTTGAAACTTTACAGTTATGTTCTTAGGGAGGAATGAAAACTATTTTGACCAAAAGTGGGCGTAACCACGCGTAGCCACGCCCACTTATAGCGAAAATTGACCCTTTGTATGGAAAACTTTTTTGTTTTTTAACCAATTGACTTGAAACTTTACAGTTATGTTCTTAGAGAGGAATGAAAACTATTTTGACCAAAAGTGGGCGTAGCCACGCCCACTTATAGCGAAAATTGACCCTTTGTATGGAAAACTTTTTTGTTTTTTAACCAATTGACTTGAAACTTTACAGTTATGTTCTTAGAGAGGAATGAAAACTATTTTGACCAAAAGTGGGCGTAGCCACGCCCACTTATAGCGAAAATTTACCCGTTGTATGGAAAACTTTTTTGTTTTTTAACCAATTGACTTGAAACTTTGCAGTTATGCTCTTAGGGAGGAATGAAAACTATTTTGACCAAAAGTGGGCGTAGCCACGCCCACTTATAGCAAAAATTTACCCGTTGTATGGAAAACTTTTTTGTTTTTTAACCAATTGACTTGAAACTTTACAGTTATGTTCTTAGAGAGGAATGAAAACTATTTTGACCAAAAGTGGGTGTAGCCACGCCCACTTATAGCGAAAATTGACCCTTTGTATGGAAAACTTTTTTGTTTTTTAACCAATTGACTTGAAACTTTACAGTTATGTTCTTAGAGAGGAATGAAAACTATTTTGACCAAAAGTGGGCGTAGCCACGCCCACTTATAGCGAAAATTTACCCGTTGTATGGAAAACTTTTTTGTTTTTTAACCAATTGACTTGAAACTTTGCAGTTATGTTCTTAGAGAGGAATGAAAACTATTTTGACCAAAAGTGGGCGTAGCCACGCCCACTTATAGCGAAAATTGACACTTTGTATGGAAAACTTTTTTGTTTTTTAACCAATTGACTTGAAACTTTACAGTTATGTTCTTAGAGAGGAATGAAAACTATTTTGACCAAAAGTGGGCGTAGCCACGCCCACTTATAGCGAAAATTTATCCGTTGTATGGAAAACTTTTTTGTTTTTTAACCAATTGACTTGAAACTTTGCAGTTGTGCTCTTAGGGAGGAATAAAAACTATTTTGACCAAATGTGGGCATGGCTACGCCCACTTATCGCAAAACTTGAACCGTTGTATGGAAAAATTTTTTGTTTTTTAACGAATTGACTTGAAACATTACAGTTATGTTGTTAGGGATGCATGAAAACTATTCATTTAGTTTTTTTTATAGTGACACAAAGTGAAAAGTATTATAGCTTCAGCCTTGCTGAAGATAGCGTCCTTACTGGTTTTAATTGCATAAATGGGCGGCATTTCATTCAGGAAAAAAAATTCATTTAATTTTTTCCCATTAAACACTAGAATTATAGAAAAGTACTTTGCGAAAACAATCGGCAGTAGGACGGAATCGTGTTGAACACCGATTAGTTTTTTGCTAATTACTCTTGCATCCTTCGACCGACTTCTTCGACTAAGAGCTCGATGGAAAGCTTATCTGTTCCTCTTTCAGATAGCATTAACATATTTTACGAAAAGTCGTAAGAAATAAAATTTTTTTGATCAAAACTAAAATATCCTCGAAATCACTGAAAAAGAAGTACCTTATCAGACGAAAATATGCCTTATCTGAAAAGAGACATTTAAATTTTTTTAATTGCATAAATGGGCGGCATTTTATTCAGAATTAATAGTTTTTTACATGGACAAAAAATTCGTTTAATTTTTTCCCATTAAATACTAGAATTATAGAAAAGTACTTTGCGAAAACAATCGGCAGTAGGACGGAATCGTGTTGAACACCGATTAGTTTTTTGCTAATTACTCTTGCATCCTTCGACCGACTTCTTCGACTAAGAGCTCGATGGAAAGCTTATCTGTTCCTCTTTCAGATAGCATTAACATATTTAACGAAAAGTCGTAAGAAATAAAA
Organism: Phortica okadai; assembly: GCA_034638295.1. NCBI lineage: Eukaryota > Metazoa > Arthropoda > Insecta > Diptera > Drosophilidae > Phortica > Phortica okadai. Next base: position 22,418,774 of record CM067851.1, on the reverse strand, counting down.
TTTTTTTGTTCAAAACTAAAATATCCTCGAAATCATTGAAGAAGAAGTACATTATCAGACGAAAGTATGCCTTATCTGATAACAGACATTTAAATTTTTTTAATTGCATAAATGGGCGGCATTTTATTCAGAATTAATAGTTTTTACATGGACAAAAAATTCGTTTAATTTTTTCCCATTAAATACTAGAATTATAGAAAAGTAATTTGCGAAAACAATCGGCAGTAGGACGGAATCGTGTTGAACACCGATTAGTTTTTTGCTAATTACTCTTGCATTCTTCGACCGACTTCTTCGACTAAGAGCTCGATGGAAAGCTTATCTGTTCCTCTTTCAGATAGCATTAACATATTTTACGAAAAGTCGTAAGAAATAAAATTTTTTTGATCAAAACTAAAATATCCTCGAAATCACTGAAAAAAAAGTACCATATCAGACGAAAATATGCCTTATCTGAAAAGAGACATTTAAATTTTTTTAATTGCATAAATGGGCGGCATTTTATTCAGAATTAATAGTTTTTTACATGGACAAAAAATTCGTTTAATTTTTTCCCATTAAATACTAGAATTATAGAAAAGTAGTTTTCGAGAAGAATCGGCAGTAGGACGGAAACGTGTTGACCACCGATTAGTTTTTTGCTAATTACTCTTGCATCCTTCGACCGACTTCTTCGACTAAGAGCTCGATGGAAAGCTTATCTGTTCCTCTTTTAGATGGCATTAACATATTTTACGAAAAGTCGTAAGAAATAAAATTATTTTGATCAAAACTAAAATATCCTCGAAATCATTGAAGAAGAAGTACATTATCAGACGAAAGTATGCCTTATCTGATAACAGACATTTAAATTTTTTTAATTGCATAAATGGGCGTCATTTTATTCAGAATTAATAAATTTTTACATGGACAAAAAATTCGTTTAATTTTTTCCCATTAAATACTAGAATTATAGAAAAGTACTTTTCGAAAAGAATCGGCAGTAGGACGGAATCGTGTTGACCACCGATTAGTTTTTTGATAATTACTCTTGCATCCTTCGACCGACTTCTTCGACTAAGAGCTCGATGGAAAGCTTATCTGTTCCTCTTTCAGATGGCATTAACATATTTTACGAAAAGTCGTAAGAAATACAATTTTTTTGATCAAAACTAAAATATCATCGAATCATTGAAGAAGAAGTACCTTATCAGACGAAAATATTCCATATCTAATGAGACAGACAAAAAATTCGTTTAATTTTTTCCCATTAAATACTAGAATTATAGAAAAGTACTTTACGAAAACAATCGGCAGTAGAACGGAAACGTCTTGACCACTGATTAGTTTTTTGCTAATTACTCTTTCATCCTTCGACCGACTTCTTCGACTAAGAGCTCGATGGAAAGCTTATCTGTTCCTCTTTCAGATGGCATTAACATATTTTACGAAAAGTCATAAGAAATAAAATTTTTTTGATCAAATGGACAAAAAATTCGTTTAATTTTTTCCCATTAAATACTAGAATTATAGAAAAGTACTTTTCGAAAAGAATCGGCAGTAGGACGGAATCGTGTTGACCACCGATTAGTTTTTTGATAATTACTCTTGCATCCTTCGACCGACTTCTTCGACTAAGAGTTCGATGGAAAGCTTATCTGTTCCTCTTTCAGGTGGCATTAACATATTTTACGAAAAGTCATAAGAAATAAAATTTTTTTGATCAAAACTAAAATATCCTCGAAATCATTGAAGAAGAAGTGCCTTATCTAATAAGAGACATTTAAATTTTTTTAATTGCATAAATGGGCGGCATTTTATTCAGAATTAATAGTTTTTTACATGGACAAAAAATTCGTTTAATTTTTTCCCATTAAATACTAGAATTATAGAAAAGTACTTTTCGAAAAGAATCGGCAGTAGGACGGAATCGTGTTGACCACCGATTAGTTTTTTGATAATTACTCTTGCATCCTTCGACCGACTTCTTCGACTAAGAGCTCGATGGAAAGCTTATCTGTTCCTCTTTCAGATGGCATTAACATATTTTACGAAAAGTCATAAGAAATAAAATTTTTTTGATCAAAACTAAAATATCCTCGAAATCATTGAAGAAGAAGTGCCTTATCTAATAAGAGACATTTAAATTTTTTTAATTGCATAAATGGGCGGCATTTTATTCAGAATTAATAGTTTTTTACATGGACAAAAAATTCGTTTAATTTTTTCCCATTAAATACTAGAATTATAGAAAAGTACTTTGCGAAAACAATCGGTAGTAGGACGGATTCGTGGTGACCACCGATTAGTTTTTTGCTAATAACTCTTGCATCCTTCGACCGACTTCTTCGACTAAGAGCTCGATGGAAAACTTATCTGTTCCTCTTTCAGATGGCATTAACATATTTTACGAAAAGTCGTAAGAAATACAATTTTTTTGATCAAAACTAAAATATCATCGAATCATTGAAGAAGAAGTACCTTATCAGACGAAAATATGCCATATCTAATGAGACAGACAATAAATTCGTTTAATTTTTTCCCATTAAATACTAGAATTATAGAAAAGTACTTTTCGAAAAGAATCGGCAGTACGACGGAAACGTGTTGACCACTGATTAGTTTTTTGCTAATTACTCTTGCATCCTTCGACCGACTTCTTCGACTAAGAGCTCGATGGAAAGCTTATCTGTTCCTCTTTCAGATGGCATTAACATATTTTACGAAAAGTCATAAGAAATAAAATTTTTTTGATCAAAACTAAAATATTCTCGAATCATTGAAGAAGAAGTACCTTATCAGACGAAAATATGCCTTATCTGATAAGAGACATTTAAATTTTTTAATTGCATAAATGGGCGGCATTTTATTCAGAATTAATAGTTTTTTACATGGACATAAAATTCGTTTAATTTTTTCCCATTAAATACTAGAATTATAGAAAAGTACTTTTCGAAAAGAATCGGCACTAGGACGGAAACGTGTTGACCACTGATTAGTTTTTTGCTTATTACTCTTGCATCCTTCGACCGACTTCTTCGACTAAGAGCTCGATGGAAAGCTTATCTGTTCCTCTTTCAGATGGCATTAACATATTTTACGAAAAGTCGTAAGAAATACAATTTTTTTGATCAAAACTAAAATATCATCGAATCATTGAAGAAGAAGTACCTTATCAGACGAAAATATGCCATATCTAATGAGACAGACAAAAAATTCGTTTAATTTTTTCCCATTAAATACTAGAATTATAGAAAAGTACTTTACGAAAACAATCGGCAGTAGAACGGAAACGTCTTGACCACCGATTAGTTTTTTGCTAATTACTCTTGCATCCTTCGACCGACTTCTTCGACTAAGAGCTCGATGGAAAGCTTATCTGTTCCTCTTTCAGATGGCATTAACATATTTTACGAAAAGTCATAAGAAATAAAATTTTTTTGATCAAAACTAAAATATCCTCGAATCATTGAAGAAGAAGTACCTTATCAGACGAAAATATGCCATAGCTAATGAGACAGACAAAAAATTCGTTTAATTTTTTCCCATTAAATACTACAATTATAGAAAAGTACTTTTCGAAAAGAATCGGCAGTAGGACGGAATCGTGTTGACCACCGATTAGTTTTTTGCTAATTACTCTTGCATCCTTCGACCGACTTCTTCGACTAAGAGCTCGATGGAAAGCTTATCTGCTCCTCTTTCAGATGGTTTTAACATATTTCACGAAAAGTCGTAAGAAATAAAACTTTTTTGATCAAAACTAAAATATCCTCGAATCATTGAAGAAGAAGTACCTTATCAGACGAAAATATGCCATATTTAATGAGACAGAAAAAAAATTCGTTTAATTTTTTCCCATTAAATACTAGAATTATAGAAAAGTACTTTTCGAAATGAATCGGCAGTAGGACGAATCGTGTTGACCACCGATTAGTTTTTTGCTAATTACTCTTGCATCCTTCGACCGACTTCTTCGACTAAGAGCTCGATGGAAAGCTTATCTGTTCCTCTTTCAGATGGCATTAACATATTTTACGAAAAGTCATAAGAAATAAAATTTTTTTGATCAAAACTAAAATATCCTCGAAATCATTGAAGAAGAAGTACCTTATCAGACGAAAATATGCCATATCTAATGAGACAGACAAAAAAATCGTTTAATTTTTTCCCATTAAATACTAGAATTATAGAAAAGTACTTTTCGAAAAGAATCGGCAGTAGGACGGAATCGTGTTGACCACCGATTAGTTTTTTGCTAATTACTCTTGCATCCTTCGACCGACTTCTTCGACTAAGAGCTCGATGGAAAACTTATCTGTTCCTCTTTCAGATGACATTAACATATTTTACGAAAAGTCGTAAGAAATAAAATTTTTTTGATCAAAACTAAAATATCCTCGAAATCATTGAAGAAGAAGTACCTTATCAGACGAAAATATGCCATATCTAATGAGACAGACAAAAAATTCGTTTAATTTTTTCCCATTAAATACTAGAATTATAGAAAAGTACTTTTCGAAAAGAATCGGCAGTAGGACGGAATCGTGTTGACCACCGATTAGTTTTTTGCTAATTACTCTTGCATCCTTCGACCGACTTCTTCGACTAAGAGCTCGATGGAAAACTTATCTGTTCCTCTTTCAGATGGCATTAACATATTTTACGAAAAGTCATAAGAAATACAATTTTTTTGATCAAAACTAAAATATCCTCGAAATCATTGAAGAAGAAGTACCTTATCAGATGAAAACATGCCATATCTAATAGGAGACATTTAAATTTTTTTAATTGCATAAATGGGCGGCATTTTATTCAGAATTAATAGTTTTTTACATGGACAAAAAATTCGTTTAATTTTTTCCCATTAAATACTAGAATTATAGAAAACTACTTTTCGAAAAGAATCGGCAGTAGGACGGAATCGTGTTGACCACCGATTAGTTTTTTGCTAATACCTCTTGCATCCTTCGACAGACTTCTTTGACTAAGGGCTCGATGGAAAGCTTATCTCTTCTTCTTTCAGATGGTTTTAACATATTTTACGAAAAGTCGTAAGAAATAAAATTTTTTTGATCAAAACTAAAATATCCTCGAATCATTGAAGAAGAAGTACCTTATCAGACGAAAATATGCCATATCTAATGAGAGACATTTCAATTTTTTTAATTGCATTTTATTCAAAATTAATAGTTTTTTACAAGGACAAAAAATTTGTTTAACTTTTTTTCCTCGAAATCATTGAAGAAGAAGTACCTTATCAAACGAAAATATGCTTTATCTAATAAGAGACATTTAAATTTTTTTAATTGCATAAGTGGGCGGCATTTTATTCAGAATTAATAGTTTTTTACATGGACAAAAAATTCGTTTAATTTTTTCCCATTAAATACTAGAATTATAGAAAAGTACTTTGCGAAAACAATCGGTAGTAGGACGGAATCGTGGTGACCACCGATTAGTTTTTTGCTAATAACTCTTGCATCCTTCGACCGACTTCTTCGACTAAGAGCTCGATGGAAAACTTATCTGTTCCTCTTTCAGATGACATTAACATATTTTACGAAAAGTCGTAAGAAATAAAATTTTTTTGATCAAAACTAAAATATCCTCGAAATCATTGAAGAAGAAGTACCTTATCAGACGAAAATATGGCTTATCTAATAAGTGTCATTTAAATTTTTTTAATCGCATAAATGGACGGCATTTTATTCAGAATTAATAGTTTTTTACATGGACAAAAAATACGTTAAATTTTTTCCCACTAAATACTAGAATTATAGAAAAGTACTTTTCGAAAAGAATCGGCAGTAGGACGGAAACGTGTTGACCACTGATTAGTTGTTTGTTAATTTCTCTTGCATCCTTCGACCGACTTCTTCGACTAAAAGCTCGATGGAAAGCTTATCTGTTCCTCTTTCAGATGGCATTAACATATTTTACGAAAAGTCGTAAAAAATACAATTTTTTTGATCAAAACTAAAATATCCTCGAAATCATTGAAGAAGAAGTACCTTATCAGACGAAAATATTCCTTATCTGATAAGAGACATTTAAATTTTTTAATCGAATAAATGGGCGGCATTTTATTCAGAATTTATATTTTTTTAGATGGACAAAAAATTCGTTTAATTTTTTCCCATTAAATACTAGAATTATAGAAAAGTACTTTTCGAAAAGAATCGGCAGTAGGACGGAAACGTGTTGACCACTGATTAGTTTTTTGCTAATTACTCTTGCATCCTTCGACCGACTTCTTCGACTAAGAGCTCGATGGAAAGCTTATCTGTTCCTCTTTCAGATGGCATTAACATATTTTACGAAAAGTCGTAAGAAATACAATTTTTTTGATCAAAACTAAAATATCATCGAATCATTGAAGAAGAAGTACCTTATCAGACGAAAATATGCCATATCTAATGAGACAGACAAAAAATTCGTTTAATTTTTTCCCATTAAATACTAGAATTATAGAAAAGTACTTTACGAAAACAATCGGCAGTAGAACGGAAACGTCTTGACCACCGATTAGTTTTTTGTTAATTACTCTTGCATCCTTCGACCGACTTCTTCGACTAAGAGCTCGATGGAAAGCTTATCTGTTCCTCTTTCAGATGGCATTAACATATTTTACGAAAAGTCATAAGAAATAAAATTTTTTTGATCAAAACTAAAATATCCTCGAATCATTGAAGAAGAAGTACCTTATCAGACGAAAATATGCCATATCTAATGAGACAGACAAAAAATTCGTTTAATTTTTTCCCATTAAGTACTAGAATTATAGAAAAGTACTTTTCGAAAAGAATCGGCAGTAGGACGAATCGTGTTGACCACCGATTAGTTTTTTGCTAATTACTCTTGCATCCTTCGACCGACTTGTTCGACTAAGAGCTCGATGGAAAACTTATCTGTTCCTCTTTCAGATGGCATTAACATATTTTACGAAAAGTCATAAGAAATACAATTTTTTTGATCAAAACTAAAATATCCTCGAATCATTGAAGAAGAAGTACCTTATCAGACGAAAATATGCCATATCTAATGAGAGACATTTCAATTTTTTTAATTGCATTTTATTCAAAATTAATAGTTTTTTACAAGGACAAAAAATTCGTTTAATTTTTACCCATTAAATACTAGAATTATAGAAAAAAACTTTGCGAAAACAATCGGCAGTAGGACGGAATCGTGTTGACCTCCGATTAGTTTTTTGCTAATTACTCTTGCATCCTTCGACCGACTTCTTCGACTAAGAGCTCGATGGAAAACTTATCTGTTCCTCTTTCAGATGGCATTAATATATTTTACGAAAAGTCATAAGAAATACAATTTTTTTGATCAAAACTAAAATATTCTCGAAATCATTGAAGAAGAAGTACGTTATCAGACGAAAATATGCCTTATCTGATAAGAGACATTTAAATTTTTTTAATTGCATAAATGGGCGGCATTTTATTCAGAATTAATAGTTTTTTACATGGACAAAAAATTCGTTTAATTTTTTCCCATTAGATACTAGAATTATAGTAAAGTACTTTTCGAAAAGAATCGGCAGTAGGACGAAATCGTGTTGACCACCGATTAGTTTTTTGCTAATTACTCTTGCATCCTTCGACCGACTTGTTCGACTAAGAGCTCGATGGAAAACTTATCTGTTCCTCTTTCAGATGGCATTAACATATTTTACGAAAAGTCATAAGAAATACAATTTTTTTGATCAAAACTAAAATATCCTCGAATCATTGAAGAAGAAGTACCTTATCAGACGAAAATATGCCATATCTAATGAGAGACATTTCAATTTTTTTAATTGCATTTTATTCAAAATTAATAGTTTTTTACAAGGACAAAAAATTTGTTTAATTTTTACCCATTAAATACTAGAATTATAGAAAAGTACTTTGCGAAAACAATCGGCAGTAGGACGGAATCGTGTTGAACACCGATTAGTTTTTTGCTAATTACTCTTGCATCCTTCGACCGACTTCTTCGACTAAGAGCTCGATGGAAAGCTTATCTGTTCCTCTTTCAGATGGCATTAACATATTTTACGAAAAGTCATAAGAAATAAAATTTTTTTGATCAAAACTAAAATATTCTCGAAATCATTGAAGAAGAAGTACGTTATCAGACGAAAATATGCCTTATCTGATAAGAGACATTTAAATTTTTTTAATTGCATAAATGGGCAGCATTTTATTCAGAATTAATAGTTTTTTACATGGACAAAAAATTCGTTTAATTTTTTCCCATTAAATACTAGAATTATAGAAAAGTACTTTTCGAAAAAAATCGGCAGTAGGACGGTAACGTGTTGACCTCCGATTAGTTTTTTGCTAATTACTCTTGCATCCTTCGACCGACTTCTTCGACTAAGAGCTCGATGGAATCTTATCTGTTCCTCTTTCAGATGGCATTGACATATTTTACGAAAAGTCATAAGAAATAAAATTTTTTTGATCAAAACTAAAATATCCTCGAAATCATTGAAGAAAAAGTACCTTATCAGACGAAAATATGCCTTATCTGATAAGAGACATTTAAATTTTTTTAATTGCATAAATGGGCGGCATTTTATTCAGAATTAATAGTTTTTACATGGACAAAAAATTCGTTTAATTTTTTCCCATTAAATACTAGAATTATAGAAAAGTACTTTTCGAAAAGAATCGGCAGTAGGACGGAATCGTGTTGAACACCGATTAGTTTTTTGCTAATTACTCTTGCATCCTTCGACCGACTTCTTCGACTAAGAGCTCGATGGAAAGCTTATCTGTTCTTCTTTCAGATGGCATTAACATATTTTACGAAAAGTCGTAAGAAATAAAATTTTTTTGATCAAAACTAAAATATCCTCGAAATCATTGAAAAAGAAGTACCTTATCAGACGAAAATATGCCTTATCTGATAAGAGACATTTAAATTTTTTTAATTGCATAAATGGGCGGCATTTTATTCAGAATTGATAAATTTTTACATGGACAAATATTTCGTTTAATTTTTTCCCATTAAATACTAGAATTATAGAAAAGTACTTTGCGAAAAGAATCGGCAGTAGGACGGAAGCGTGTTGACCACCGATTAGTTTTTTGCTAATTACTCTTGCATCCTTCGACCGACTTCTTCGACTAAGAGCTCGATGGAAAGCTTATCGGTTCCTCTTTCAGATGGCATTAACATATTTTACGAAAAGTCTTAAGAAATAAATTTTTTTTGATCAAAACTAAAATATCCTCGAAATCATTGAAGAAGAAGTACCTTATCAGACGAAAATATGCCTTATCTGATAAGAGACATTTAAATTTTTTTAATTGCATAAATGGGCGGCATTTTATTCAGAATTAATAGTTTTTTACATGGACAAAAAATTCGTTTAATTTTTTCCCATTAAATACTAGAATTATAGAAAAGTACTTTTCGAAAAGAATCGGCAGTAGGACGGTAACGTGTTGACCACCGATTAGTTTTTTGCTAATTACTCTTGCATCCTTCGACCGACTTCTTCGACTAAGAGCTCGATGGAAAGCTTATCTGTTCCTCTTTCAGATGGCATTAACATATTTTACGAAAAGTCATAAGAAATAAAATTTTTTTGATCAAAACTAAAATATTCTCGAAATCATTGAAGAAGATGTACGTTATCAGACGAAAATATGCCTTATCTGATAAGAGACATTTAAATTTTTTTAATTGCATAAATGGGCGGCATTTTATTCAGAATTAATAGTTTTTTATATGGACAAAAAATTCGTTTAATTTTTTCCCATTAAATACTAGAATTATAGAAAACTACTTTTCGAAAAGAATCGGCAGTAGGACGGTAACGTGTTGACCACTGATTAGTTGTTTGTTAATTTCTCTTGCATCCTTCGACCGACTTCTTCGACTAAAAGCTCGATGGAAAGCTTATCTGTTCCTCTTTCAGATGGCATTAACATATTTTACGAAAAGTCGTAAGAAATAAAATTTTTTTGATCAAAACTAAAATATCCTCGAAATCATTGTAGAAGAAGTACCTTATCAGACGAAAATATGCCTTATCTGATAAGAGACATTTAAATTTTTTAATTGAATAAATGGGCGGCATTTTATTCAGAATTAATAGTTTTTTACATGGACAAAAAATTCGTTTAATTTTTTCCCATTAAATACTAGAATTATAGAAAAGTACTTTTCGAAAAGAATCGGCAGTAGGACGGAAACGTGTTGACCACTGATTAGTTTTTTGCTAATTACTCTTGCATCCTTCGACCGACTTCTTCGACTAAGAGCTCGATGGAAAGCTTATCTGTTCCTCTTTCAGATGGCATTAACATATTTTACGAAAAGTCGTAAGAAATACAATTTTTTTGATCAAAACTAAAATATCATCGAATCATTGAAGAAGAAGTACCTTATCAGACGAAAATATGCCATATCTAATGAGACAGACAAAAAATTCGTTTAATTTTTTCCCATTAAATACTAGAATTATAGAAAAGTACTTTACGAAAACAATCGGCAGTAGAACGGAAACGTCTTGACCACCGATTAGTTTTTTGCTAATTACTCTTGCATCCTTCGACCGACTTCTTCGACTAAGAGCTCGATGGAAAGCTTATCTGTTCCTCTTTCAGATGGCATTAACATATTTTACGAAAAGTCATAAGAAATAAAATTTTTTTGATCAAAACTAAAATATCCTCGAATCATTGAAGAAGAAGTACCTTATCAGACGAAAATATGCCATAGCTAATGAGACAGACAAAAAATTCGTTTAATTTTTTCCCATTAAATACTACAATTATAGAAAAGTACTTTTCGAAAAGAATCGGCAGTAGGACGGAATCGTGTTGACCACCGATTAGTTTTTTGCTAATTACTCTTGCATCCTTCGACCGACTTCTTCGACTAAGAGCTCGATGGAAAGCTTATCTGTTCCTCTTTCAGATGGCATTAACATATTTTACAAAAAGTCGTAAAAAATACAATTTTTTTGATCAAAACTAAAATATCCTCGAAATCATTGAAGAAGAAGTACCTTATCAGACGAAAATATTCCTTATCTGATAAGAGACATTTAATTTTTTTAATTGAATAAATGGGCGGCATTTTATTCAGAATTTATATTTTTTTAGATGGACAAAAAATTAGTTTAATTTTTTCCCATTAAATACTAGAATTATAGAAAAGTACTTTTCGAAAAGAATCGGCAGTAGGACGGAAACGTGTTGACCCTTGATTAGTTTTTTGCTAATTACTCTTGCATCCTTCGACCGACTTCTTCGACAAAGAGCTCGATGGAAAGCTTATCTGTTCCTCTTTCAGATGGCATTACCATATTTTACGAAAAGTCGCAAGAAATACAATTTTTTTGATCAAAACTAAAATATCATCGAATCATTGAAGAAGAAGTACCTTATCAGACGAAAATATGCCATATCTAATGAGACAGACAAAAAATTCGTTTAATTTTTTCCCATTAAATACTAGAATTATAGAAAAGTACTTTACGAAAACAATCGGCAGTAGAACGGAAACGTCTTGACCACCGATTAGTTTTTTGTTAATTACTCTTGCATCCTTCGACCGACTTCTTCGACTAAGAGCTCGATGGAAAGCTTATCTGTTCCTCTTTCAGATGGCATTAACATATTTTACGAAAAGTCATAAGAAATAAAATTTTTTTGATCAAAACTAAAATATCCTCGAATCATTGAAGAAGAAGTACCTTATCAGACGAAAATATGCCATATCTAATGAGAGACAGTTCAATTTTTTTAATTGCATTTTATTCAAAATTAATAGTTTTTTACAAGGACAAAAAATTCGTTTAATTTTTACCCATTAAATACTAGAATTATAGAAAAGTACTTTGCGAAAACAATCGGCAGTAGGACGGAATCGTGTTGACCTCCGATTAGTTTTTTGCTAATTACTCTTGCATCCTTCGACCGACTTCTTCGACTAAGAGCTCGATGGAAAACTTATCTGTTCCTCTTTCAGATGGCATTAACATATTTTACGAAAAGTCATAAGAAATACAATTTTTTTGATCAAAACTAAAATATCCTCGAATCATTGAAGAAGAAGTACCTTATCAGACGAAAATATGCCATATCTAATGAGACAGACAAAAAATTCGTTTAATTTTTTCCCATTAAATACTAGAATTATAGAAAAGTACTTTTCGAAAAGAATCGGCAGTAGGACGAATCGTGTTGACCACCGATTAGTTTTTTGCTAATTACTCTTGCATCCTTCGACCGACTTGTTCGACTAAGAGCTCGATGGAAAACTTATCTGTTCCTCTTTCAGATGGCATTACCATATTTTACGAAAAGTCGCAAGAAATACAATTTTTTTGATCAAAACTAAAATATCATCGAATCATTGAAGAAGAAGTACGTTATCAGACGAAAATATGCCTTATCTAATAAGTGTCATTTAAATTTTTTTAATCGCATAAATGGGCGGCATTTTATTCAGAATTAATAGTTTTTTACATGGACAAAAAATTCGTTAAATTTTTTCCCACTAAATACTAGAATTATAGAAAAGTACTTTTCGAAAAGAATCGGCAGTAGGACGGAAACGTGTTGACCACTGATTAGTTTTTTGCTAATTACTCTTGCATCCTTCGACCGACTTCTTCGACTAAGAGCTCGATGGAAAGCTTATCTGTTCCTCTTTCAGATGGCATTAACATATTTTACGAAAAGTCGTAAGAAATACAATTTTTTTGATCAAAACTAAAATATCATCGAATCATTGAAGAAGAAGTACGTTATCAGACGAAAATATGCCTTATCTGATAAGAGACATTTAAATTTTTTTAATTGCATAAATGGGCAGCATTTTATTCAGAATTAATAGTTTTTTACATGGACAAAAAATTCGTTTAATTTTTTCCCATTAAATACTAGAATTATAGAAAAGTACTTTTCGAAAAAAATCGGCAGTAGGACGGTAACGTGTTGACCTCCGATTAGTTTTTTGCTAATTACTCTTGCATCCTTCGACCGACTTCTTCGACTAAGAGCTCGATGGAATCTTATCTGTTCCTCTTTCAGATGGCATTGACATATTTTACGAAAAGTCATAAGAAATAAAATTTTTTTGATCAAAACTAAAATATCCTCGAAATCATTGAAGAAAAAGTACGTTATCAGACGAAAATATGCCTTATCTGATAAGAGACATTTAAATTTTTTTAATCGCATAAATGGGCGGCATTTTATTCAGAATTAATAGTTTTTTACATGGACAAAAAATTCGTTAAATTTTTTCCCACTAAATACTAGAATTATAGAAAAGTACTTTTCGAAAAGAATCGGCAGTAGGACGGAAACGTGTTGACCACTGATTAGTTTTTTGCTAATTACTCTTGCATCCTTCGACCGACTTCTTCGACTAAGAGCTCGATGGAAAGCTTATCTGTTCTTCTTTCAGATGGCATTAACATATTTTACGAAAAGTCGTAAGAAATAAAATTTTTTTGATCAAAACTAAAATATCCTCGAAATCATTGAAAAAGAAGTACCTTATCAGACGAAAATATGCCTTATCTGATAAGAGACATTTAAATTTTTTTAATTGCATAAATGGGCGGCACTTTATTCAGAATTGATAAATTTTTACATGGACAAATATTTCGTTTAATTTTTTCCCATTAAATACTAGAATTATAGAAAAGTACTTTGCGAAAAGAATCGGCAGTAGGACGGAAGCGTGTTGACCACCGATTAGTTTTTTGCTAATTACTCTTGCATCCTTCGACCGACTTCTTCGACTAAGAGCTCGATGGAAAGCTTATCGGTTCCTCTTTCAGATGGCATTAACATATTTTACGAAAAGTCTTAAGAAATAAATTTTTTTTGATCAAAACTAAAATATCCTCGAAATCATTGAAGAAGAAGTACCTTATCAGACGAAAATATGCCTTATCTGATAAGAGACATTTAAATTTTTTTAATTGCATAAATGGGCGGCATTTTATTCAGAATTAATAGTTTTTTACATGGACAAAAAATTCGTTTAATTTTTTCCCATTAAATACTAGAATTATAGAAAAGTACTTTTCGAAAAGAATCGGCAGTAGGACGGTAACGTGTTGACCACCGATTAGTTTTTTGCTAATTACTCTTGCATCCTTCGACCGACTTCTTCGACTAAGAGCTCGATGGAAAGCTTATCTGTTCCTCTTTCAGATGGCATTAACATATTTTACGAAAAGTCATAAGAAATAAAATTTTTTTGATCAAAACTAAAATATTCTCGAAATCATTGAAGAAGATGTACGTTATCAGACGAAAATATGCCTTATCTGATAAGAGACATTTAAATTTTTTTAATTGCATAAATGGGCGGCATTTTATTCAGAATTAATAGTTTTTTACATGGACAAAAAATTCGTTTAATTTTTTCCCATTAGTTACTAGAATTATAGAAAACTACTTTTCGAAAAGAATCGGCAGTAGGACGGTAACGTGTTGACCACTGATTAGTTGTTTGTTAATTTCTCTTGCATCCTTCGACCGACTTCTTCGACTAAAAGCTCGATGGAAAGCTTATCTGTTCCTCTTTCAGATGGCATTAACATATTTTACGAAAAGTCGTAAGAAATAAAATTTTTTTGATCAAAACTAAAATATCCTCGAAATCATTGTAGAAGAAGTACCTTATCTGACGAAAATATGCCTTATCTGATAAGAGACATTTAAATTTTTTAATTGAATAAATGGGCGGCATTTTATTCAGAATTAATAGTTTTTTACATGGACAAAAAATTCGTTTAATTTTTTCCCATTAAATACTAGAATTATAGAAAAGTACTTTTCGAAAAGAATCGGCAGTAGGACGGAAACGTGTTGACCACTGATTAGTTTTTTGCTAATTACTCTTGCATCCTTCGACCGACTTCTTCGACTAAGAGCTCGATGGAAAGCTTATCTGTTCCTCTTTCAGATGGCATTAACATATTTTACGAAAAGTCGTAAGAAATACAATTTTTTTGATCAAAACTAAAATATCATCGAATCATTGAAGAAGAAGTACCTTATCAGACGAAAATATGCCATATCTAATGAGACAGACAAAAAATTCGTTTAATTTTTTCCCATTATATACTAGAATTATAGAAAAGTACTTTACGAAAACAATCGGCAGTAGAACGGAAACGTCTTGACCACCGATTAGTTTTTTGCTAATTACTCTTGCATCCTTCGACCGACTTCTTCGACTAAGAGCTCGATGGAAAACTTATCTGTTCCTCTTTCAGATGACATTAACATATTTTACGAAAAGTCGTAAGAAATAAAATTTTTTTGATCAAAACTAAAATATCCTCGAAATCATTGAAGAAGAAGTACCTTATCAGACGAAAATATGGCTTATCTAATAAGTGTCATTTAAATTTTTTTAATCGCATAAATGGGCGGCATTTTATTCAGAATTAATAGTTTTTTACATGGACAAAAAATTCGTTAAATTTTTTCCCACTAAATACTAGAATTATAGAAAAGTACTTTTCGAAAAGAATCGGCAGTAGGACGGAAACGTGTTGACCACTGATTAGTTGTTTGTTAATTTCTCTTGCATCCTTCGACCGACTTCTTCGACTAAAAGCTCGATGGAAAGCTTATCTGTTCCTCTTTCAGATGGCATTAACATATTTTACAAAAAGTCGTAAAAAATACAATTTTTTTGATCAAAACTAAAATATCCTCGAAATCATTGAAGAAGAAGTACCTTATCAGACGAAAATATTCCTTATCTGATAAGAGACATTTAATTTTTTTAATTGAATAAATGGGCGGCATTTTATTCAGAATTTATATTTTTTTAGATGGACAAAAAATTAGTTTAATTTTTTCCCATTAAATACTAGAATTATAGAAAAGTACTTTTCGAAAAGAATCGGCAGTAGGACGGAAACGTGTTGACCCTTGATTAGTTTTTTGCTAATTACTCTTGCATCCTTCGACCGACTTCTTCGACAAAGAGCTCGATGGAAAGCTTATCTGTTCCTCTTTCAGATGGCATTACCATATTTTACGAAAAGTCGCAAGAAATACAATTTTTTTGATCAAAACTAAAATATCATCGAATCATTGAAGAAGAAGTACCTTATCAGACGAAAATATGCCATATCTAATGAGACAGACAAAAAATTCGTTTAATTTTTTCCCATTAAATACTAGAATTATAGAAAAGTACTTTACGAAAACAATCGGCAGTAGAACGGAAACGTCTTGACCACCGATTAGTTTTTTGTTAATTACTCTTGCATCCTTCGACCGACTTCTTCGACTAAGAGCTCGATGGAAAGCTTATCTGTTCCTCTTTCAGATGGCATTAACATATTTTACGAAAAGTCATAAGAAATAAAATTTTTTTGATCAAAACTAAAATATCCTCGAATCATTGAAGAAGAAGTACCTTATCAGACGAAAATATGCCATATCTAATGAGAGACATTTCAATTTTTTTAATTGCATTTTATTCAAAATTAATAGTTTTTTACAAGGACAAAAAATTCGTTTAATTTTTACCCATTAAATACTAGAATTATAGAAAAGTACTTTGCGAAAACAATCGGCAGTAGGACGGAATCGTGTTGACCTCCGATTAGTTTTTTGCTAATTACTCTTGCATCCTTCGACCGACTTCTTCGACTAAGAGCTCGATGGAAAACTTATCTGTTCCTCTTTCAGATGGCATTAACATATTTTACGAAAAGTCATAAGAAATACAATTTTTTTGATCAAAACTAAAATATCCTCGAATCATTGAAGAAGAAGTACCTTATCAGACGAAAATATGCCATATCTAATGAGACAGACAAAAAATTCGTTTAATTTTTTCCCATTAAATACTAGAATTATAGAAAAGTACTTTTCGAAAAGAATCGGCAGTAGGACGAATCGTGTTGACCACCGATTAGTTTTTTGCTAATTACTCTTGCATCCTTCGACCGACTTGTTCGACTAAGAGCTCGATGGAAAACTTATCTGTTCCTCTTTCAGATGGCATTAACATATTTTACGAAAAGTCATAAGAAATACAATTTTTTTGATCAAAACTAAAATATCCTCGAATCATTGAAGAAGAAGTACCTTATCAGACGAAAATACGCCATATCTAATGAGAGACATTTCAATTTTTTTAATTGCATTTTATTCAAAATTAATAGTTTTTTACAAGGACAAAAAATTCGTTTAATTGTTACCCATTAAATACTAGAATTATAGAAAAGTACTTTGCGAAAACAATCGGCAGTAGGACGGAATCGTGTTGACCTCCGATTAGTTTTTTGCTAATTACTCTTGCATCCTTCGACCGACTTCTTCGACTAAGAGCTCGATGGAAAACTTATCTGTTCCTCTTTCAGATGGCATTAATATATTTTACGAAAAGTCATAAGAAATACAATTTTTTTGATCAAAACTAAAATATTCTCGAAATCATTGAAGAAGAAGTACGTTATCAGACGAAAATATGCCTTATCTGATAAGAGACATTTAAATTTTTTTAATTGCATAAATGGGCGGCATTTTATTCAGAATTAATAGTTTTTTACATGGACAAAAAATTCGTTTAATTTTTTCCCATTAGATACTAGAATTATAGAAAAGTACTTTTCGAAAAGAATCGGCAGTAGGACGAAATCGTGTTGACCACCGATTAGTTTTTTGCTAATTACTCTTGCATCCTTCGACCGACTTGTTCGACTAAGAGCTCGATGGAAAACTTATCTGTTCCTCTTTCAGATGGCATTAACATATTTTACGAAAAGTCATAAGAAATACAATTTTTTTGATCAAAACTGAAATATCCTCGAATCATTGAAGAAGAAGTACCTTATCAGACGAAAATATGCCATATCTAATGAGAGACATTTCAATTTTTTTAATTGCATTTTATTCAAAATTAATAGTTTTTTACAAGGACAAAAAATTTGTTTAATTTTTACCCATTAAATACTAGAATTATAGAAAAGTACTTTGCGAAAACAATCGGTAGTAGGACGGAATCGTGTTGAACACCGATTAGTTTTTTGCTAATTACTCTTGCATCCTTCGACCGACTTCTTCGACTAAGAGGTCGATGGAAAGCTTTTCTGTTCCTCTTTCAGATGGCATTAACATATTTTACGAAAAGTCATAAGAAATAAAATTTTTTTGATCAAAACTAAAATATTCTCGAAATCATTGAAGAAGAAGTTCGTTATCAGACGAAAATATGCCTTATCTGATAAGAGACATTTAAATTTTTTTAATTGCATAAATGGGCGGCATTTTATTCAGAATTAATAGTTTTTTACATGGACAAAAAATTCGTTTAATTTTTTCCCATTAAATACTAGAATTATAGAAAAGTACTTTTCGAAAAAAATCGGCAGTAGGACGGTAACGTGTTGACCTCCGATTAGTTTTTTGCTAATTACTCTTGCATCCTTCGACCGACTTCTTCGACTAAGAGCTCGATGGAATCTTATCTGTTCCTCTTTCAGATGGCATTAACCTATTTTACGAAAAGTCATAAGAAATAAAATTTTTTTGATCAAAACTAAAATATCCTCGAAATCATTGAAGAAAAAGTACCTTATCAGACGAAAATATGCCTTATCTGATAAGAGACATTTAAATTTTTTTAATTGCATAAATGGGCGGCATTTTATTCAGAATTAATAGTTTTTTACATGGACAAAAAATTCGTTTAATTTTTTCCCATTAAATACTAGAATTATAGAAAAGTACTTTTCGAAAAGAATCGGCAGTAGGACGGAATCGTGTTGAACACCGATTAGTTTTTTGCTAATTACTCTTGCATCCTTCGACCGACTTCTTCGACTAAGAGCTCGATGGAAAGCTTATCTGTTCCTCTTTCAGATGGCATTAACATATTTTACGAAAAGTCGTAAGAAATAAAATTTTTTTGATCAAAACTAAAATATCCTCGAAATCATTGAAAAAGAAGTACCTTATCAGACGAAAATATGCCTTATCTGATAAGAGACATTTAAATTTTTTTAATTGCATAAATGGGCGGCATTTTATTCAGAATTGATAAATTTTTACATGGACAAATATTTCGTTTAATTTTTTCCCATTAAATACTAGAATTATAGAAAAGTACTTTGCGAAAAGAATCGGCAGTAGGACGGAAGCGTGTTGACCACCGATTAGTTTTTTGCTAATTACTCTTGCATCCTTCGACCGACTTCTTCGACTAAGAGCTCGATGGAAAGCTTATCGGTTCCTCTTTCAGATGGCATTAACATATTTTACGAAAAGTCTTAAGAAATAAATTTTTTTTGATCAAAACTAAAATATCCTCGAAATCATTGAAGAAGAAGTACCTTATCAGACGAAAATATGCCTTATCTGATAAGAGACATTTAAATTTTTTTAATTGCATAAATGGGCGGCATTTTATTCAGAATTAATAGTTTTTTACATGGACAAAAAATTCGTTTAATTTTTTCCCATTAAATACTAGAATTATAGAAAACTACTTTTCGAAAAGAATCGGCAGTAGGACGGTAACGTGTTGACCACTGATTAGTTGTTTGTTAATTTCTCTTGCATCCTTCGACCGACTTCTTTGACTAAAAGCTCGATGGAAAGCTTATCTGTTCCTCTTTCAGATGGCATTAACATATTTTACGAAAAGTCGTAAGAAATAAAATTTTTTTGATCAAAACTAAAATATCCTCGAAATCATTGTAGAAGAAGTACCGTATCAGACGAAAATATGCCTTAGCTGATAAGAGACATTTAAATTTTTTAATTGAATAAATGGGCGGCATTTTATTCAGAATTAATAGTTTTTTACATGGACAAAAAATTCGTTTAATTTTTTCCCATTAAATACTAGAATTATAGAAAAGTACTTTTCGAAAAGAATCGGCAGTAGGACGGAAACGTGTTGACCACTGATTAGTTTTTTGCTAATTACTCTTGCATCCTTCGACCGACTTCTTCGACTAAGAGCTCGATGGAAAGCTTATCTGTTCCTCTTTCAGATGGCATTAACATATTTTACGAAAAGTCGTAAGAAATACAATTTTTT
This sequence comes from Phortica okadai, assembly GCA_034638295.1. NCBI lineage: Eukaryota > Metazoa > Arthropoda > Insecta > Diptera > Drosophilidae > Phortica > Phortica okadai. Next base: position 22,398,737 of record CM067851.1, on the reverse strand, counting down.
TGATCAAAACTAAAATATCATCGAATCATTGAAGAAGAAGTACCTTATCAGACGAAAATATGCCATATCTAATGAGACAGACAAAAAATTCGTTTAATTTTTTCCCATTATATACTAGAATTATAGAAAAGTACTTTACGAAAACAATCGGCAGTAGAACGGAAACGTCTTGACCACCGATTAGTTTTTTGCTAATTACTCTTGCATCCTTCGACCGACTTCTTCGACTAAGAGCTCGATGGAAAACTTATCTGTTCCTCTTTCAGATGGCATTAACATATTTTACGAAAAGTCATAAGAAATAAAATTTTTTTGATCAAAACTAAAATATCCTCGAAATCATTGAAGAAGAAGTACCTTATCAGACGAAAATATGCCATATCTAATGAGACAGACAAAAAATTCGTTTAATTTTTTCCCATTAAATACTAGAATTATAGAAAAGTACTTTTCGAAAAGAATCGGCAGTAGGACGAATCGTGTTGACCACCGATTAGTTTTTTGCTAATTACTCTTGCATCCTTTGACCGACTTCTTCGACTAAGAGCTCGATGGAAAGCTTATCTGTTCCTCTTTCAGATGGCATTAACATATTTTACGAAAAGTCATAAGAAATAAAATTTTTTTGATCAAAACTAAAATATCCTCGAAATCATTGAAGAAGAAGTACCTTATCAGACGAAAATATGCCATATCTAATAGGAGACATTTAAATTTTTTAATTGCATAAATGGGCGGCATTTTATTCAGAATTAATAGTTATTTACATGGACAAAAAATTCGTTTAATTTTTTCCCATTAAATACTAGAATTATAGAAAAGTACTTTTCGAAAAGAATCGGCAGTAGGACGGAATCGTGTTGACCACCGATTAGTTTTTTGCTAATACCTCTTGCATCCTTCGACCGACTTCTTCGACTAAGGGCTCGATGGAAAGCTTATCTGTTCTTCTTTCAGATGGTTTTAACATATTTTACGAAAAGTCGTAAGAAATAAAATTTTTTTGATCAAAACTAAAATATCCTCGAAATCATTGAAGAAGAAGTACCTTATCAGACGAAAATATGCCTTATCTGATAAGAGACATTTAAATTTTTATACTTTTCACATATGTGAAACAGTATAATAACTTTGTGCTGAAGTTTGTAACAGATCGAAATATTCATTTCCGACTATATAAAGTATATATATTCTTGATCAGGACGACAAGACGAGTTGATTTAACCATGTCCGTCTGTCCGTCTGTCCGTCCGTCTGTCTGTATATATACAATCTCCTCCCACAGTTTTGAAGATATCGAGCTGAAATTTTGCACAGAGACTTCTTATTTGTGCGATCAAGTCATTTGTCGGATCCAGCCATATCGGACCACTGGAACTGGTAGCCCCCATACGAAAAGAAGAAGAAAAATGAACAAAACTTGAATCGTTGTATGGAAAACTTTTTTGTTTTGTATGATAGAGTGCTGAAATTTTAAACATAGTAGTTTTACATAGTCCGACTACATGCCTGAAAGTTTCATTGAGATTGGACATCTGGAACTGGTAGCTCCCATACAAAATGAAAAAGAGGAAGAGAAGCAATATTCACGTCGTTGTATGGAAAACTTTTTTGTTTTTTAACCAATTGACTTGAAATTTTAAACTTATGTTCTTAGGGAGGAATGAAAACTATTTTGACCAAAAGTGGGCGTAGCCAGGGGTAGCCACGCGCACTTATAGCGAAAATTGACCCGTTGTATGGAAAACTTTTTTGTTTTTTAACCAATTGACTTGAAACTTTACAGTTATGTTCTTACGAAGGAATAAAAACTATTTTGACCAAAAGTGGGCGTAGCCACGCCCACTTATAGCGAAAATTGACCCGTTGTATGGAAAACTTTTTTTTTTAAACCAATTGACATGAAACTTTACAGGTTTGTTCTTACGAAGGAATAAAAACTATTTTGACCAAAAGTGGGCGTGGCCACGCCCTTTTATAGCGAAAATTGACCCGTTGTATGGAAAACTTTTTTGTTTTTTAACCAATTGACTTGAAACTTTACAGTTATGTTCTTAGGGAGGAATGAAAACAATTTTGACCAAAAGTGGGTGTGGCCACGCCCTTTTATAGCGAAAATTGACCCGTTGCATAGAAAACTTTTTTGTTTTTTAACCAATTGACTTGAAACTTTACAGTTATGTTCTTAGGGAGGAAAGAAAACTATTTTGATCAAAAATGGGCATGGCTACGCCCAATTATCGCAAAACTTCAATCGTTGTATGGAAAACTTTTTTGTTTTTTAACCAATTGACTTGAAACCTTACAGTTATGTTGTTAGGGAGGCATGAAAACTATTCATTTAGTTTTTTAGTGACACAACGTGAAAAGTATTTTAGCTTCAGCCTTGCTGAAGATAGCGTCCTTACTGGTTTTAATTGCATAAATGGGCGGCATTTTATTCAGAATTACAACGGATTAGTTTTTTGCTAATAACTCTTGCATCCTTCAACCTCCTTCTTTGACTAAGAGCTCGATGGAAAGCTTATCTGTTCCTCGTTCAGATGGCATTAACATATTTTACGAAAAGTCATATGAAATAAAATTTTTTTGATCAAAACTAAAATATCCTCGAAATCATTGAAGAAGAAGTACCTTATCAGACGAAAATATGACTTATCTAATAAGAGACATTTAAATTTATTTAATTGAATAAATGGGCAAAATTTTTTCAGAATTAATAGTTTTTTACATGGACAAAAAATTCGTTCTATTTTTTCCCATTAAATAATAGAATTATAAATAAGTACTTTGTGAAAAGAATCGGCAGTAGGACGGAATCGTGTTCACAACCGATTAGTTTTTTGCTAATAACTCCTGCATTCTTCGACCGACTTCTTCGACTAAGAGCTCGATGGAAAGCTTATCTGTTCCTCTTTCAGATGGCATTAACATATTTTACGAAAATTCGTAAGAAATAAAATCTTTTTGATCAAAACTAAAATATTCTCGAAATCATTGAAGAAGAAGTACGTTATCAGACGAAAATATGCCTTATCTGATAAGAGACATTTAAATTTTTTTAATTGCATAAATGGGCGGCATTTTATTCAGAATTAATAGTTTTTTACATGGACAAAAAATTCGTTTAATTTTTTCCCATTAAATACTAGAATTATAGAAAAGTACTGTTCGAAATTAAATACTAGAATTATAGAAAAGTACTTTGCGAAAACAATCGGCAGTAGGACCATCGATTAGTTTTTTGCTAATACCTCTTGCATCTTTCGACCGACTTCTTCGACTAAAAGCTCGATGGGAAGCTTATCTGTTCTTCTTTGAGATGGTTTTAACATATTCTACGAAAAGTCGTAAGAAATAAAATTTTTTTGATCAAAACTAAAATATCCTCGAAATCAATGCAGAAGAAGTTCCTTATCAGACGAAAATATGCCTTATCTAATAAGTGACATTTTAATTTTTTTAATCATAAATGGGCGGCATTTTATTCAGAATTAATAGTTTTTACATGGACAAAAAATTCGTTTAATTTTTTCCCATTAAATACTAGAATTATAGAAAAGAACTTTGCGAAAACAATCGGCAGTAGGACGGAATCGCGTTGAACACCGATTAGTTCAATGCAGAAGAAGTTCCTTATCAGACGAAAATATGCCTTATCTAATAAGAGACATTTTAATTTTTTTAATCATAAATGGGCGGCATTTTATTCAGAATTAATAGTTTTTACATGGACAAAAAATTCGTTTAATTTTTTCCCATTAAATACTAGAATTATAGAAAAGTACTTTGCGAAAACAATCGGCAGTAGGACGGAATCGTGTTGAACACCGATTAGTTTTTTGCTAATTACTCTTGCATCCTTCGACCGACTTCTTCGACTAAGAGCTCGATGGAAAGCTTATCTGTTCCTCTTTCAGATGGCATTAACATATTTTACGAAAAGTCGTAAGAAATAAAATTTTTTTGATCAAAACTAAAATATCCTCGAAATCATTGAAAAAGAAGTACCTTATCAGACGAAAATATGCCTTATCTGATAAGAGACATTTAAATTTTTTTAATTGCATAAATGGGCGGCATTTTATTCAGAATTAATATTTTTTTACATGGACAAAAAATTCGTTTAATTTTTTCCCATTAAATACTAGAATTATAGAAAAGTACTTTGCGAAAACAATCGGCAGTAGGACGGAATCGTGTTGAACACCGATTAGTTCAATGCAGAAGAAGTTCCTTATCAGACGAAAATATGCCTTATCTAATAAGAGACATTTTAATTTTTTTAATCATAAATGGGCGGCATTTTATTCAGAATTAATAGTTTTTACATGGACAAAAAATTCGTTAAATTTGTTCCCATTAAATACTAGAATTATAGAAAAGTACTTTTCGAAAAGAATCGGCAGTAGGACGGTAACGTGTTGACCACCGATTAGTTTTTTGCTAATTACTCTTGCATCCTTCGACCGACTTCTTCGACTAAGAGCTCGATGGAAAGCTTATCTGTTCCTCTTTCAGATGGCATTAACATATTTTACGAAAAGTCATAAGAAATAAAATTTTTTGGATCAAAACTACAATATCCTCGAAATCATTGAAGAAAAAGTACCTTATCAGACGAAAATATGCCTTATTTAATAAGAGACATTTAAATTTTTTTAATTGCATAAATGGGCGGCATTTTATTCAGAATTAATAGTTTTTAACATGGACAAAAAATTCGTTCTATTTTTTTCCATTAAATACTAGAATTATAGAAAAGTACTTTGCGAAAAGAATCGGCAGTAGGACGGTATCGTGTTGACCACCGATTCGTTTTTTGCTAATAACTCTTGCATCCTTCAACCGACTTCTTCGACTAAGAGCTCGATGGAAAGCTTATCTGTTCCTTTTTCAGATGGCATTAACATATTTTACGAAAAGTCATAAGAAATAAAATTTTTTTGATCAAAACAAAATATTCTCGAAATCATTAAAAAGAAGCACCATATCAGACGAAAATATGCCTTATCTAATAAGAGACATTTAAATTTAATTGCATAAATGGGCGGCATTTTATTCAGAATTAATAGTTTTTTACATGGACAAAAAATTCGTTCTATTTTTTCTTATTAAATACTAGAATTATAGAAAAGTACTTTGCGAAAAGAATCGGCAGTAGGACGGAATCGTGTTGAGAACCGATTAGTTTTTTGCTAATAACTCTTGCATCCTTCAACCGACTTCTTCGACTTAGAGCTCGATGGAAAGCTTATCTGTTCCTCTTTCAGATAGCATTAACATATTTTACGAAAAGTCATAAGAAATAAAATTTTTTTGATCAAAACTAAAATATTTTCGAAATCATTGAAGAAGAAGTACCTTATCAGACGAAAATATGCCATATTTAATAAGAGACATTTACTTTGCGAAAAAAATCGGCAGTAGAACAGCATCGTGTTGACAACCGATTAGTTTTTTACTAATAACTCTTGCATTCTTCGACCGACTTCTTCGACTAAGAGCTCGATGCAAAGCTTATCTGTTCCTCTTTCAGATGACATTAACATATTTTACGAAAATTCATAGGAAATAAAATTTTTTTGATCAACACCAAAATATCCTCGAAATCATTGAAGAAGAAGTACCTTATCAGTCGAAAATATGCCTTATCTAATAAGAGACAGTTAAATTTTTTTAATTGCATAAATGGGCGGCATTTTATTCAGAATTAATAGTTTTTGACAAAGACAAAAAATTCATTTAATTTTTTCCCATTAAATACTAGAATTATGGAAAAGTACTTTGCGAAAACAATCGGCAGTAGGACTGAATCGTGTTGACCACCGATAAGTTTTTTGCTAATAACTCTTGCATCCTTCTACCGACTTCTTCGACTAAGAGCTCGATGGAAAGCTTATCTCTTCCTCTGTCAGATGGCATTTACATATTTTACGAAGAGTCATAAGAAAGAAAAATTTTTTTTATCAAAACTAAAATATCCTCTAAATCATTCAAAAAGAAGTACCTTATGAGTTGAAAATATGCCTTATCGAATAAGAGACATTTAAATTTTTTTAATTGCATAAATGGGCGGCATTTTATTCAGAATTAATAGTTTTTTTCATGGACAAGAAATTCGTTCTATTTTTTCCTATTAAATACTACAATTATAGAAAAGTACTTTTCGAAAATAATCGGCAGTAGGACGGAATCGTGTTGACCACCGATTAGTTTTTTGCTAATTACTCTTGCATTCTTCGACCGACTTCTTCGACTAAGAGCTCGATGGAAAGCTTATATGTTCCTCTTTCAGATGGCATTAACATATTTTACGAAAGTCATAAGAAATAAAATTTTTTTGATCAAAACTAAAATATCCTCGAATTGATTGAAGAAGAAGTACCTTATCAGACGAAAATATGCCTTATCTCATAAGAGACATTTAAATTTAATTGCATCAATGGGCGGCATTTTATTCATGATAAATAGTTTTTTATATGGAAAAAAAATTCGTTTAATTTTTTCCCATTAAATACTACAATTATAAAAAAGTACTTTGCGAAAAGAATCGGCAGTAGGACGGAATGGTGTTCACAACCGATTGGTTTTTCGCTAATAACTCTTGCATTCTTCGACCGACTTCTTCGACTAAGATGGAAAGCTTATCTGTTCCTCGTTCAGATGGCATTAACATATTTTACGAAAAGTCATAAGAAATAAAATTATTTGATCAAAACTAAACTATCCTCGAAATCATTGATGAAGAAGTACCTTATCAGACGATAATATGCCTTATCTAATAAGAGACATTTACTTTGCGAAAAGAATCAGCAGTAGGACGGAATTCAGTTGACTACCGATTAGTTTTTTGCTAATAACTCTTACATCCTTCAACCGACTTCTTCGACTAAGATGGAAAGCTTATCTGTTCCTCGTTCAGATGGCATTAACATATTTTACGAAAAGTCATAAGAAATAAAATTATTTGATCAAAACTAAACTATCCTCGAAATCATTGATGAAGAAGTACCTTATCAGACGAAAATATGCCTTAACTAATAAGAGACATTTACTTTGCGAAAAGAATCAGCAGTAGGACGGAATTCAGTTGACTACCGATTAGTTTTTTGCTAATAACTATTACATCCTTCAACCGACTTCTTCGACTAAGAGCTCGATGGGTAGCTTATCTGTTCCTCGTTCAGATGGCATTAACATATTTTAGGAAAAGTCATAAGAAATAAAATTATTTGATCAAAACTAAACTATCCTCGAAATCATTGATGAAGAAGTACCTTATCAGACGAAAATATGCCTTAATTAATAAGAGACATTTAAATTTAATTGCATAAATGGGCGACATTTTATTCAGAATTAATAGTTTTTTACATGGACAAAAAATTCATTTAATTTTTTCCCATTAAATACTAGAATTATAGAAAAGTACTTTGCGAAAAGAATCGGCAGTAGGACGGAATCGTGTTCACAACGGATTAGTTTTTTGCTAATAACTCTTGCATCCTTCAACCTCCTTCTTCGACTAAGAGCTCGATGGAATGCTTATCTGTTCCTCGTTCAGATGGCATTAACATATTTTACGAAAAGTCATATGAAATAAAATTTTTTTGATCAAAACTAAAATATCCTCGAAATCATTGAAGAAGAAGTACCTTATCAGACGAAAATATGACTTATCTAATAAGAGACATTTAAATTTATTTAATTGAATAAATGGGCAAAATTTTTTCAGAATTAATAGTTTTTTACATGGACAAAAATTTCGTTCTATTTTTTCCCATTAAATAATAGAATTATAAAAAAGTACTTTGTGAAAAGAATCGGCAGTAGGACGGAATCGTGTTCACAACCGATTAGTTTTTTGCTAATAACTCCTGCATTCTTCGACCGACTTCTTCGACTAAGAGCTCGATGGAAAGCTTATCTGTTCCTCTTTCAGATGGCATTAACATATTTTGCGAAAATTCATAAGAAATAACATTTTTTTGATCAAAACTAAAATATCCTCGAAATCATTGAAGAAGAAGTACCTTATCAGACGAAAATATGCCTTATCTAATAAGAGACATTTAATTTTATTTAATTGCATAAATAGTCGAAATTTTTTCAGAATTTATAGTTTTTTACATGGACAAGAAATTCGTTTAATTTTTTCCCAATAAATACTAGAATTATAGAAAAGTACTTTTCGAAAATAATCGGCAGTAGGATGGAATCGTGTTCACAACCGATTAGTTTTTTGCCAATAACTCTTGCATTCTTCGACTAAGAGCTCGATGCAAAGCTTATCTGTTCCTCTTTCAGATGGCATTAACATATTTTACGAAAAGTCAAAAAAAATAAAATTTTCTTGATCAAAACTAAAATATCCTCGAAATCAGTGATAAAGAAGTACCTTATCAGACGAAAATATGCCTTATCTAATAAGAGACATTTACTTTGCGAAAAGAATCAGCAGTAGGACGGAATTCAGTTAACTACCGATTAGTTTTTTGCTAATAACTCTTGCATTCTTCGACCAACTTCTTCGACTAAGAGCTCGATGGAAAGCTTATCTCTTCCTCTTTCAGATGGCATTTACATATTTTACGAAAAGTCATATGAAATAAAATTTTTTTGATCAAAACTAAAATATCCTCGAAATCATTGAAGAAGAAGTACCTTATCAGACGAAAATATGCACTATCTAATAAGAGACATTAACTTTGCGAAAAGAATCAGCAGTAGGACGGAATTCAGTTAACTACTGATTAGTTTTTTGCTAATAACTCTTGCATTCTTCGACCGACTTCTTCGACTAAGCGCTCGATGCAAAGCTTATCTGTTCCTCTTTCAGATGGCATTAACATATTTTACGAAAAGTCGAAAAAAATAAAATTTTCTTGATCAAAACTAAAATATCCTCGAAATCAGTGATAAAGAAGTACCTTATCAGACGAAAATATGCCTTATCTAATAAGACCCATTTAGTTTGCGAAAAGAATCAGCAGTAGGACGGAATTCAGTTGACTACCGATTAGTTTTTTGCTAATAACTCTTGCATTCTTCGACCGACTTCTTCGACTAAGAGCTCGATGGAAAGCTTATCTCTTCCTCTTTCAGATGGCATTTACATATTTTACGAAAAGTCATATGAAATAAAATTTTTTTGATCAAAACTAAAATATCCTCGAAATCATTGAAGAAGAAGTACCTTATCAGACGAAAATATGCACTATCTAATAAGAGACATTAACTTTGCGAAAAGAATCAGCAGTAGGACGGAATTCAGTTAACTACTGATTAGTTTTTTGCTAATAACTCTTGCATTCTTCGACCGACTTCTTCGACTAAGAGCTCGATGGAAAGCTTATCTCTTCCTCTTTCAGATGGCATTTACATATTTTACGAAAAGTCATATGAAATAAAATTTTTTTGATCAAAACTAAAATATCTTCGAAATCAGTGATAAAGAAGTACCTTATCAGACGAAAATATGCCTTATCTGATAAGAGACATTTAAATTTTTTAATTGCATAAATGGGCGACATTTTATTCAGAATTAATAGTTTTTTACATGGACAAAAAATTCATTTAATTTTTTCCCATTAAATACTAGAATTATAGAAAAGTACTTTGCGAAAAGAATCGGCAGTAGGACGGAATCGTGTTGACTACCGATTAGTTTTTTGCTAATAACGCTTGCATCCTTCAACCTCCTTCTTCGACTAAGAGCTCGATGGAAAGCTTATCTGTTCCTCGTTCAGATGGCATTAACATATTTTACGAAAAGTCATATGAAATAAAATTTTTTTGATCAAAACTAAAATATCCTCGAAATCATTGAAGAAGAAGTACCTTATCAGACGAAAATATGCCTTATCTAATAAGAGACATTTAAATTTATTTAATTGAATAAATGGGCAAAATGTTTTCAGAATTAATAGTTTTTTACATGGACAAAAAATTCGTTTAATTTTTTCCCATTAAATACTAGAATTATAGAAAAGAACTTTGCGAGAAGACGGAATCGTGTTGACAACCGATTAGTTTTTTGCTAATAACTCTTGCATTCTTTGACCGACTTCTTCGACTAAGAGCTCGATGCAAAGCTTATATGTCCCTCTTTCAGATGGCACTAACATATTTTACGAAAAGTCAAAAAAATACAACTTTCTTCATCAAAACTAAAATATCCTCGAAATCATTGAAGAAGAAGTACCTATTCAGACGAAAATATGCGTTATCTAATAAGAGACATTGCAATTTATTTAGAATTAATAGTTTTTTACATGGACCAAAAATTCGTTTAATTTCTTCCCATTAAATACTAGAATTATAGAAAAGTACTTTGCGAAAAGAATCGGCAGTAGGACGGAATCGTGTTCACAACCGATTAGGTTTTTGCTAATAACTCTTGCATTCTTCGACCGACTTCTTCGACTAGGAGCTCGATGCAAAGCTTATCTGTTCCTCTTTCAGATGGCATTAACATATTTTACGAAAAGTCGAAAAAATAAAATTTTCTTGATCAAAACTAAAATATCCTCGAAATCAGTGATAAAGAAGTACCTTATCAGACGAAAATATGCCTTATCTAATAAGAGACATTTACTTTGCGAAAAGAATCAGCAGTAGGATGGAATTCAGTTGACTACCGATTAGTTTTTTGCTAATAACTTTTGCATCCTTCAACCGACTTCTTCGACTAAGAGCTCGATGGAAAGCTTATCTGTTCCTCGTTCAGATGGCATTAACATATTTTACGAAAAGTCATAAGAAATAAAATTTTTTTGATCAAAACTAAAATATCCTCGAAATCATTGATGAAGAAGTACCTTATCTGACGAAAATATGCCTTATCTCATAAGAGACATTTAAATTTAATTGCATAAATGGGCGGCATTTTATTCAGAATTAATAGTTTTTTATATGGACAAAAAATTCATTTAATTTTTTCCCATTAAATACCAGAATTATAGAAAAGTGCTTTGCGAAAAGAATCGGCAGTAGGAAGGAATCGTGTTCACAACGGATTAGTTTTTTGCTAATAACTCTTGCATTCTTCGACCGACTTCTTCGACTAAGAGCTCGATGGAAAGCTTATCTCTTCCTCTTTCAGATGGCATTTACATATTTTACGAAAAGTCATATGAAATAAAATTTTTTTGATCAAAACTAAAATATCCTCGAAATCATTGAAGAAGAAGTACCTTATCAGACGAAAATATGCCTTATCTAATAAGAGACATTTAAATTTATTTAATTGAATAAATGGGCAAAATTTTTTCAGAATTAATAGTTTTTTACATGGACAAAAAATTCGTTCTATTTTTTCCAATGAAATACTAGAATTATAAAAAAGTACTTTGTGAAAAGAATCGGCAGTAGGACGGAATCGTGTTCACAACCAATTAGTTTTTTGCTAATAACTCTTGCATTCTTCGACCGACTTCTTCGACTAAGAGTTCGATGCAAAGCTTATCTGTTCCTCTTTCAGATGGCATTAACATATTTTGCGAAAATTCATAAGAAATAAAATTTTTTTGATCAAAACTAAAATATCCTCGAAATCATTGAAGAAGAAGTACCTTATCAGACGAAAATATGCCTTATCTAATAAGAGACATTTAAATTTATTTAATTGCATAAATGGGCGACATTTTATTCAGAATTAATAGTTTTTTACATGGACAAAAAATTCATTTAATTTTTTCCCATTAAATACTAGAATTATAGAAAAGTACTTTGCGAAAAGAATCGGCAGTAGGACGGAATCGTGTTGACTACCGATTAGTTTTTTGCTAATAACGCTTGCATCCTTCAACCTCCTTCTTCGACTAAGAGCTCGATGGAAAGCTTGTCTGTTCCTCGTTCAGATGGCATTAACATATTTTGCGAAAATTCATAATAAATAAAATTTTTTTGATCAAAACTAAAATATCCTCGAAATCATTGAAGAAGAAGTACCTTATCAGACGAAAATATGCCTTATCTAATAAGAGACATTTCAATTTATTTAATTGCATAAATAGGCGAAATTTTTTCAGAATTAATAGTTTTTTACATGGACAAAAAATTCGTTTAATTTTTTCCCAATAAATACTAGAATTATAGAAAAGTACTTTTCGAAAATAATCGGCAGTAGGATGGAATCGTGTTCACAACCGATTAGTCTTTTGCCAATAACTCTTGCATTCTTCGACCGACTTCTTCGACTAAGCGCTCGATGCAAAGCTTATCTGTTCCTCTTTCAGATGGCATTAACATATTTTACGAAAAGTCGAAAAAAATAAAATTTTCTTGATCAAAACTAAAATATCCTCGAAATCAGTGATAAAGAAGTACCTTATCAGACGAAAATATGCCTTATCTAATAAGACCCATTTAGTTTGCGAAAAGAATCAGCAGTAGGACGGAATTCAGTTGACTACCGATTAGTTTTTTGCTAATAACTCTTGCATTCTTCGACCGACTTCTTCGACTAAGAGCTCGATGGAAAGCTTATCTCTTCCTCTTTCAGATGGCATTTACATATTTTACGAAAAGTCATATGAAATAAAATTTTTTTGATCAAAACTAAAATATCCTCGAAATCATTGAAGAAGAAGTACCTTATCAGACGAAAATATGCATTATCTAATAAGAGACATTTACTTTGCGAAAAGAATCAGCAGTAGGACGGAATTCAGTTGACTACCGATTAGTTTTTTGCTAATAACTCTTGCATTCTTCGACCGACTTCTTCGACTAAGAGCTCGATGGAAAGCTTATCTCTTCCTCTTTCAGATGGCATTTACATATTTTACGAAAAGTCATATGAAATAAAATTTTTTTGATCAAAACTAAAATATCCTCGAAATCATTGAAGAAGAAGTACCTTATCAGACGAAAATATGCCTTATCAAATAAGAGACATTTAAATTTTTTAATTGCATAAATGGGCGACATTTTATTCAGAATTAATAGTTTTTTACATGGACAAAAAATTCATTTAATTTTTTCCCATTAAATACTAGAATTATAGAAAAGTACTTTGCGAAAAGAATCGGCAGTAGGACGAAATCGTGTTGACTACCGATTAGTTTTTTGCTAATAACGCTTGCATCCTTCAACCTGCTTCTTCGACTAAGAGCTCGATGGAAAGCTTATCTGTTCCTCGTTCAGATGGCATTCACATATTTTACGAAAAGTCATATGAAATAAAATTTTTTTGATCAAAACTAAAATATTCTCGAAATCGTTGAAGAAGAAGTACCTTATCAGACGAAAATATGCCTTATCTAATAAGAGACATTTAAATTTATTTAATTGAATAAATGGGCAAAAATTTTTCAGAATTAATAGTTTTTTACATGGACAAAAAATTCGTTCTATTTTTTCCCATTAAATACTAGAATTATAAAAAAGTACTTTGTGAAAAGAATAGGCAGTAGAACGGAATCGTGTTCACAACCGATTAGTTTTTTGCTAATAACGCTTGCATCCTTCAACCTGCTTCTTCGACTAAGAGCTCGATGGAAAGCTTATCTGTTCCTCGTTCACATGGCATTAACATATTTTACGAAAAGTCGTAAAAAATAAAATTTTTTTTATCAAAACTAAAATATTCTCGAAATCATTGAAGAAGAAGTACCTTATCAGACGAAAATATGCCTTATTTAATAAGAGACATTTAAATTTATTTAATTGCATAAATAGGCGAAATTTTTTCAGAATTAATAGTTTTTTACATGGACAAAAAATTCGTTTAATTTTTTCCCATTAAATACTAGAATTATAGAAAAGTACTTTTCGAAAATAATCGGCAGTAGGATGGAATCGTGTTCACAACCGATTAGTTTGTTGCCAATAACTCTTGCATTCTTCGACCAACTTCTTCGACTAAGAGCTCGATGCAAAGCTTATCTGTTCCTTTTTCAGATGGCAGTAACATATTTTACGAAAAGTCGAAAAAAATAAAATTTTCTTGATCAAAACTAAAATATCCTCGAAATCAGTGATAAAGAAGTACCTTATCAGACGAAAATATGCCTTATCTAATAAGAGACATTTAAAGTTATTTAATTTCATAAATAGGCGAAATTTTTTCAGAATTAATAGTTTTTTACATAGACAAAAAATTCGTTCTATTTTTTCCCATTAAATACTAGAATTATAGAAAAGTACTTTGCGAAAAGAATCGGCTGTAGGAAGGAATCGTGTTTACAACGGATTAGTTTTTTGCTAATAACTCTTGCATTCTTCGACCAACATCTTCGACTAAGAGCTCGATGGAAAGCTTATCTCTTCCTCTTTCAGATGGCATTTACATATTTTACGAAAAGTCATATGAAATAAAATTTTTTTGATCAAAACTAAAATATCCTCGAAATCATTGAAGAAGAAGTACCTTATCAGACGAAAATATGCCTTATCTAATAAGAGACATTTAGTTTGCGAAAAGAATCAGCAGTAGGACGGAATTCAGTTGACTACCGATTAGTTTTTTGCTAATAACTCTTGCATTCTTCGACCGACTTCTTCGACTAAGAGCTCGATGGAAAGCTTATCTCTTCCTCTTTCAGATGGCATTTACATATTTTACGAAAAGTCATATGAAATAAAATTTTTTTGATCAAAACGAAAATATCCTCGAAATCATTGAAGAAGAAGTACCTTATCAGACGAAAATATGCCTTATCTAATAAGAGACATTTAAATTTATTTAATTGCATAAATAGGCGAAATTTTTTCAGAATTAATAGTTTTTTACATAGACAAAAAATTCGTTCTATTTTTTCCCATTAAATACTAGAATTATAGAAAAGTACTTTGCGAAAAGAATCGGCTGTAGGAAGGAATCGTGTTTACAACGGATTAGTTTTTTGCTAATAACTCTTGCATTCTTCGACCGACATCTTCGACTAAGAGCTCGATGGAAAGCTTATCTCTTCCTCTTTCAGATGGCATTTACATATTTTACGAAAAGTCATATGAAATAAAATTTTTTTGATCAAAACTAAAATATCCTCGAAATCATTGAAGAAGAAGTACCTTATCAGACGAAAATATGCCTTATCTAATAAGAGACATTTAGTTTGCGAAAAGAATCAGCAGTAGGACGGAATTCAGTTGACTACCGATTAGTTTTTTGCTAATAACTATTGCATTCTTCGACCGACTTCTTCGACTAAGAGCTCGATGGAAAGCTTATCTCTTCCTCTTTCAGATGGCATTTACATATTTTACGAAAAGTCATATGAAATAAAATTTTTTTGATCAAAACGAAAATATCCTCGAAATCATTGAAGAAGAAGTACCTTATCAGACGAAAATATGCC
The DNA here is from genome assembly GCA_034638295.1 of Phortica okadai. NCBI lineage: Eukaryota > Metazoa > Arthropoda > Insecta > Diptera > Drosophilidae > Phortica > Phortica okadai. The sequence continues at coordinate 22,383,432 of CM067851.1, read as the reverse complement.
TTATCTAATAAGAGACATTTAAATTTATTTAATTGAATAAATAGGCGAAATTTTTTCAGAATTAATAGTTTTTTACATGGACAAAAAATTCATTTAATTTTTTCCCATTAAATACTAGAATTATAGAAAAGTACTTTGCGAAAAGAATCGGCAGTAGGACGGAATTCAGTTGACTACCGATTAGTTTTTTGCTAATAACGCTTGCATCCTTCAACCTCCTTCTTCGACTAAGAGCTCGATGGAAAGCTTATCTGTTCCTCGTTCAGATGGCATTAACATATTTTACGAAAAGTCATATGAAATAAAATTTTTTTGATCAAAACTAAAATATCCTCGAAATCATTGAAGAAGAAGTACCTTATCAGACGAAAATATGCCTTATCTAATAAAAGACATTTAAATTTATTTAATTGAATAAATGGGCAAAATTTTTTCAGAATTAATAGTTTTTTACATGGACAAAAAATTCGTTCTATTTTTTCCCATTAAATACTAGAATTATAAAAAAGTACTTTGTGAAAAGAATCGGCAGTAGGACGGAATCGCTTTCTCAACCGATTAGTTTTTTGCTAATTACTCTTGCATTCTTCGACCGACTTCTTCGACTAAGAGCTCGATGCAAAGCTTATCTGTTCCTCTTTCAGATGGCATTAACATATTTTGCGAAAATTCATAAGAAATAAAAATTTTTTGATCAAAACTAAAATATCCTCGAAATCATTGAAGAAGAAGTACCTTATCAGACGAAAATATGCCTTATCTAATAAGAGACATTTACTTTGCGAAAAGAATCAGCAGTAGGACGGAATTCAGTTGACTACCGATTAGTTTTTTGCTAATAACTCTTGCATTCTTCGACCGACTTCTTCGACTAAGAGCTCGATGGAAAGCTTATCTCTTCCTCTTTCAGATGGCATTTACATATTTTACGAAAAGTAATATGAAATAAAATTTTTTTGATCAAAACTAAAATATCCTCGAAATCATTGAAGAAGAAGTACCTTATCAGACGAAAATATGGCTTATCTAATAAGAGACATTTAAATTTATTTAATTGAATAAATGGGAAAAATTTTTTCAGAATTAATAGTTTTTTACATGGACAAAAAATTCGTTCTATTTTTTCCCATTAAATACTAGAATTATAAAAAAGTACTTTGTGAAAAGAATCGGCAGTAGGACGGAATCGTGTTCACAACCGATTAGTTTTTTGCTAATAACTCTTGCATTCTTCGACCGACTTCTTCGACTAAGAGTTCGATGCAAAGCTTATCTGTTCCTCTTTCAGATGGCATTAACATATTTTGCGAAAATTCATAAGAAATAAAATTTTTTTGATCAAAGCTAAAATATCCTCGAAATCATTGAAGAATAAGTACCTTATCAGACGAAAATATGCCTTATCTAATAAGAGACATTTAAATTTATTTAATTGCATAAATGGGCGACATTTTATTCAGAATTAATAGTTTTTTACATGGACAAAAAATTCATTTAATTTTTTCCCATTAAATATTAGAATTATAGAAAAGTACTTTGCGAAAAGAATCGGCAGTAGGACGGAATCGTGTTGACTACCGATTAGTTTTTTGCTAATAACGCTTGCATCCTTCAACCTCCTTCTTCGACTAAGAGCTCGATGCAAAGCTTATCTGTTCCTCTTTCAGATGGCATTAACATATTTTGCGAAAATTCATAAGAAATAAAATTTTTTTGATCAAAACTAAAATATCCTCGAAATCATTGAAGAAGAAGTACCTTATCAGACGAAAATATGCCTTATCTAATAAGAGACATTTAATTTTATTTAATTGCATAAATAGGCGAAATTTTTTCAGAATTAATAGTTTTTTACATGGACAAAAAATTCGTTTAATTTTTTCCCAATAAATACTAGAATTATAGAAAAGTACTTTTCGAAAATAATCGACAGTAGGATGGAATCGTGTTCACAACCGATTAGTTTTTTGCCAATAACTCTTGCATTCTTCGACCGACTTCTTCGACTAAGCGCTCGATGCAAAGCTTATCTGTTCCTCTTTCAGATGGCATTAACATATTTTACGAAAAGTCGTAAAAAATAAAATTTTCTTGATCAAAACTAAAATATCCTCGAAATCAGTGATAAAGAAGTACGTTATCAGACGAAAATATGCCTTATCTAATGAGAGACATTTAGTTTGCGAAAAGAATCAGCAGTAGGACGGAATTCAGTTGACTACCGATTAGTTTTTTGCTAATAACTCTTGCATTCTTCGACCGACTTCTTCGACTAAGAGCTCGATGGAAAGCTTATCTCTTCCTCTTTCAGATGGCATTTACATATTTTACGAAAAGTCATATGAAATAAAATTTTTTTGATCAAAACTAAAATATCCTCGAAATCATTGAAGAAGAAGTACCTTATCAGACGAAAATATGCATTATCTAATAAGAGACATTTACTTTGCGAAAAGAATCAGCAGTAGGACGGAATTCAGTTGACTACCGATTAGTTTTTTGCTAATAACTCTTGCATTCTTCGACCGACTTCTTCGACTAAGAGCTCGATGGAAAGCTTATCTCTTCCTCTTTCAGATGGCATTTACATATTTTACGAAAAGTCATATGAAATAAAATTTTTTTGATCAAAACTAAAATATCCTCGAAATCATTGAAGAAGAAGTACCTTATCAGACGAAAATATGCCTTATCAAATAAGAGACATTTAAATTTCTTAATTGCATAAATGGGCGACATTTTATTCAGAATTAATAGTGTTTTACATGGACAAAAAATTCATTTAATTTTTTCCCATTAAATACTAGAATTATAGAAAAGTACTTTGCGAAAAGAATCGGCAGTAGGACGGAATCGTGTTGACTACCGATTAGTTTTTTGCTAATAACGCTTGCATCCTTCAACCTGCTTCTTCGACTAAGAGCTCGATGGAAAGCTTATCTGTTCCTCGTTCAGATGGCATTTACATATTTTACGAAAAGTCATATGAAATAAAATTTTTTTGATCAAAACTAAAATATTCTCGGATTCATTGAAGAAGAAGTACCTTATCAGACGAAAATATGCCTTATCTAATAAGAGACATTTAAATTTATTAAATTGAATAAATGGGCAAAAATTTTTCAGAATTAATAGTTTTTTACATGGACAAAAAATTCGTTCTATTTTTTCCCATTAAATACTAGAATTATAAAAAAGTACTTTGTGAAAAGAATCGGCAGTAGAACGGAATCGTGTTCACAACCGATTAGTTTTTTGCTAATAACTCTTGCATTCTTCGACCGACTTTTTCGACTAAGAGCTCGATGCAAAGCTTATCTGTTCCTCTTTCAGATGGCATTAACATATTTTGCGAAAATTCATATGAAATAAAATTTTTTTGATCAAAACTAAAATATCCTCGAAATCATTGAAGAAGAAGTACCTTATCAGACAAAAATATGCCTTATCTAATAAGAGACATTTAAATTTATTTAATTGCATAAATAGGCGAAATTTTTTCAGAATTAATAGTTTTTTACATGGACAAAAAATTCGTTTAATTTTTTCCCATTAAATACTAGAATTATAGAAAAGTACTTTTCGAAAATAATCGGCAGCAGGATGGAATCGTGTTCACAACCGATTAGTTTTTTGCCAATAACTCTTGCATTCTTCGACCGACTTCTTCGACTAAGAGCTCGATGCAAAGCTTATCTGTTCCTCTTTCAGATGGCATTAACATATTTTACGAAAAGTCGAAAAAAATAAAATTTTCTTGATCAAAACTAAAATATCCTCGAAATCAGTGATAAAGAAGTACCTTATTAGACGAAAATATGCCTTATCTAATAAGAGACATTTACTTTGCGAAAAGAATCAGCAGTAGGACGGAATTCAGTTGACTACCGATTAGTTTTTTGCTAATAACTCTTGCATCCTTCAACCGACTTCTTCGACTAAGAGCTCGATGGAAAGCTTATCTGTTCCTCGTTCAGATAGCATTAACATATTTTACGAAAAGTCATAAGAAATACAATTTTTTTGATCAAAACTAAAATATCCTCGAAATCATTGAAGAAAAAGTACCTTATCAGACGAAAATATGCCTTATCTAATAAGAGACATTTAAATTTATTTAATTGCATAAGTAGGCGAAATTTTTTCAGAATTAATAGTTTTTTACATAGACAAAAAATTCGTTCTATTTTTTCCCATTAAATACTAGAATTATAGAAAAGTACTTTGCGAAAAGAATCGGCTGTAGGAAGGAATCGTGTTTACAACGGATTAGTTTTTTGCTAATAACTCTTGCATTCTTCGACCGACATCTTCGACTAAGAGCTCGATGGAAAGCTTATCTCTTCCTCTTTCAGATGGCATTTACATATTTTACGAAAAGTCATATGAAATAAAATTTTTTTGATCAAAACTAAAATATCCTCGAAATCATTGAAGAAGAAATACCTTATCAGACGAAAATATGCCTTATCTAATAAGAGACATTTACTTTGCGAAAAGAATCAGCAGTAGGACGGAATTCAGTTGACTACCGATTAGTTTTTTGCTAATAACTCTTGCATTCTTCGACCGACTTCTTCGACTAAGAGCTCGATGGAAAGCTTATCTCTTCCTCTTTCAGATGGCATCTACATATTTTACGAAAAGTCATATGAAATAAAATTTTTTTGATCAAAACTAAAATATCCTCGAAATCATTGAAGAAGAAGTACCTTATCAGACGAAAATATGCCTTATCAAATAAGAGACATTTAAATTTCTTAATTGCATAAATGGGCGACATTTTATTCAGAATTAATAGTTTCTTACATGGACAAAAAATTCATTTAATTTTTTCCCATTAAACACTAGAATTATAGAAAAGTACTTTGCGAAAACAATCGGCAGTAGGACGGAATCGTGTTGAACACCGATTAGTTTTTTGCTAATTACTCTTGCATCCTTCGACCGACTTCTTCGACTAAGCGCTCGATGCAAAGCTTATCTGTTCCTCTTTCAGATGGCATTAACATATTTTACGAAAAGTCGTAAAAAATAAAATTTTCTTGATCAAAACTAAAATATCCTCGAAATCAGTGATAAAGAAGTACGTTATCAGACGAAAATATGCCTTATCTAATGAGAGACATTTAGTTTGCGAAAAGAATCAGCAGTAGGACGGAATTCAGTTGACTACCGATTAGTTTTTTGCTAATAACTCTTGCATTCTTCGACCGACTTCTTCGACTAAGAGCTCGATGGAAAGCTTATCTCTTCCTCTTTCAGATGGCATTTACATATTTTACGAAAAGTCATATGAAATAAAATTTTTTTGATCAAAACTAAAATATCCTCGAAATCATTGAAGAAGAAGTACCTTATCAGACGAAAATATGCATTATCTAATAAGAGACATTTACTTTGCGAAAAGAATCAGCAGTAGGACGGAATTCAGTTGACTACCGATTAGTTTTTTGCTAATAACTCTTGCATTCTTCGACCGACTTCTTCGACTAAGAGCTCGATGGAAAGCTTATCTCTTCCTCTTTCAGATGGCATTTACATATTTTACGAAAAGTCATATGAAATAAAATTTTTTTGATCAAAACTAAAATATCCTCGAAATCATTGAAGAAGAAGTACCTTATCAGACGAAAATATGCCTTATCAAATAAGAGACATTTAAATTTCTTAATTGCATAAATGGGCGACATTTTATTCAGAATTAATAGTGTTTTACATGGACAAAAAATTCATTTAATTTTTTCCCATTAAATACTAGAATTATAGAAAAGTACTTTGCGAAAAGAATCGGCAGTAGGACGGAATCGTGTTGACTACCGATTAGTTTTTTGCTAATAACGCTTGCATCCTTCAACCTGCTTCTTCGACTAAGAGCTCGATGGAAAGCTTATCTGTTCCTCGTTCAGATGGCATTTACATATTTTACGAAAAGTCATATGAAATAAAATTTTTTTGATCAAAACTAAAATATTCTCGGATTCATTGAAGAAGAAGTACCTTATCAGACGAAAATATGCCTTATCTAATAAGAGACATTTAAATTTATTAAATTGAATAAATGGGCAAAAATTTTTCAGAATTAATAGTTTTTTACATGGACAAAAAATTCGTTCTATTTTTTCCCATTAAATACTAGAATTATAAAAAAGTACTTTGTGAAAAGAATCGGCAGTAGAACGGAATCGTGTTCACAACCGATTAGTTTTTTGCTAATAACTCTTGCATTCTTCGACCGACTTTTTCGACTAAGAGCTCGATGCAAAGCTTATCTGTTCCTCTTTCAGATGGCATTAACATATTTTGCGAAAATTCATATGAAATTAAATTTTTTTGATCAAAACTAAAATATCCTCGAAATCATTGAAGAAGAAGTACCTTATCAGACAAAAATATGCCTTATCTAATAAGAGACATTTAAATTTATTTAATTGCATAAATAGGCGAAATTTTTTCAGAATTAATAGTTTTTTACATGGACAAAAAATTCGTTTAATTTTTTCCCATTAAATACTAGAATTATAGAAAAGTACTTTTCGAAAATAATCGGCAGCAGGATGGAATCGTGTTCACAACCGATTAGTTTTTTGCCAATAACTCTTGCATTCTTCGACCGACTTCTTCGACTAAGAGCTCGATGCAAAGCTTATCTGTTCCTCTTTCAGATGGCATTAACATATTTTACGAAAAGTCGAAAAAAATAAAATTTTCTTGATCAAAACTAAAATATCCTCGAAATCAGTGATAAAGAAGTACCTTATTAGACGAAAATATGCCTTATCTAATAAGAGACATTTACTTTGCGAAAAGAATCAGCAGTAGGACGGAAATCAGTTGACTACCGATTAGTTTTTTGCTAATAACTCTTGCATCCTTCAACCGACTTCTTCGACTAAGAGCTCGATGGAAAGCTTATCTGTTCCTCGTTCAGATAGCATTAACATATTTTACGAAAAGTCATAAGAAATACAATTTTTTTGATCAAAACTAAAATATCCTCGAAATCATTGAAGAAAAAGTACCTTATCAGACGAAAATATGCCTTATCTAATAAGAGACATTTAAATTTATTTAATTGCATAAGTAGGCGAAATTTTTTCAGAATTAATAGTTTTTTACATAGACAAAAAATTCGTTCTATTTTTTCCCATTAAATACTAGAATTATAGAAAAGTACTTTGCGAAAAGAATCGGCTGTAGGAAGGAATCGTGTTTACAACGGATTAGTTTTTTGCTAATAACTCTTGCATTCTTCGACCGACATCTTCGACTAAGAGCTCGATGGAAAGCTTATCTCTTCCTCTTTCAGATGGCATTTACATATTTTACGAAAAGTCATATGAAATAAAATTTTTTTGATCAAAACTAAAATATCCTCGAAATCATTGAAGAAGAAATACCTTATCAGACGAAAATATGCCTTATCTAATAAGAGACATTTACTTTGCGAAAAGAATCAGCAGTAGGACGGAATTCAGTTGACTACCGATTAGTTTTTTGCTAATAACTCTTGCATTCTTCGACCGACTTCTTCGACTAAGAGCTCGATGGAAAGCTTATCTCTTCCTCTTTCAGATGGCATCTACATATTTTACGAAAAGTCATATGAAATAAAATTTTTTTGATCAAAACTAAAATATCCTCGAAATCATTGAAGAAGAAGTACCTTATCAGACGAAAATATGCCTTATCTAATAAGAGACATTTAAATTTATTTAATTGAATAAATGGGCAAAATTTTTTCAGAATTAATAGTTTTTTACATGGACAAAAAATTCGTTCTATTTTTTCCCATTAAATACTAGAATTATAAAAAAGTACTTTGTGAAAAGAATCGGCAGTAGGACGGAATCGTGTTCACAACCGATTAGTTTTTTGCTAATAACTCTTGCATTCTTCGACCGACTTCTTCGACTAAGAGTTCGATGCAAAGCTTATCTGTTCCTCTTTCAGATGGCATTAACATATTTTGCGAAAATTCATAAGAAATAAAATTTTTTTGATCAAAACTAAAATATCCTCGAAATCATTGAAGAAGAAGTACCTTATCAGACGAAAATATGCCTTATCTAATAAGAGACATTTAATTTTATTTAATTGCATAAATAGGCGAAATTTTTCAGAATTAATAGTTTCTTACATGGACAAAAAATTCGTTTAATTTTTTCCCAATAAATACTAGAATTATAGAAAAGTACTTTTCGAAAATAATCGACAGTAGGATGGAATCGTGTTCACAACCGATTAGTTTTTTGCCAATAACTCTTGCATTCTTCGACCGACTTCTTCGACTAAGCGCTCGATGCAAAGCTTATCTGTTCCTCTTTCAGATGGCATTAACATATTTTACGAAAAGTCGTAAAAAATAAAATTTTCTTGATCAAAACTAAAATATCTTCGAAATCAGTGATAAAGAAGTACCTTATCAGACGAAAATATGCCTTATCTAATGGGAGACATTTAGTTTGCGAAAAGAATCAGCAGTAGGACGGAATTCAGTTGACTACCGATTAGTTTTTTGCTAATAACTCTTGCATTCTTCGACCGACTTCTTCGACTAAGAGCTCGATGGAAAGCTTATCTCTTCCTCTTTCAGATGGCATTTACATATTTTACGAAAAGTCATATGAAATAAAATTTTTTTGATCAAAACTAAAATATCCTCGAAATCATTGAAGAAGAAGTACCTTATCAGACGAAAATATGCAATATCTAATAAGAGACATTTACTTTGCGAAAAGAATCAGCAGTAGGACGGAATTCAGTTGACTACCGATTAGTTTTTTGCTAATAACTCTTGCATTCTTCGACCGACTTCTTCGACTAAGAGCTCGATGGAAAGCTTATCTCTTCCTCTTTCAGATGGCATTTACATATTTTACGAAAAGTCATATGAAATAAAATTTTTTTGATCAAAACTAAAATATCCTCGAAATCATTGAAGAAGAAGTACCTTATCAGACGAAAATATGCCTTATCAAATAAGAGACATTTAAATTTCTTAATTGCATAAATGGGCGACATTTTATTCAGAATTAATAGTTTTTTACATGGACAAAAAATTCATTTAATTTTTTCCCATTAAATACTAGAATTATAGAAAAGTACTTTGCGAAAAGAATCGGCAGTAGGACGGAATCGTGTTGACTACCGATTAGTTTTTTGCTAATAACGCTTGCATCCTTCAACCTGCTTCTTCGACTAAGAGCTCGATGGAAAGCTTATCTGTTCCTCGTTCAGATGGCATTTACATATTTTACGAAAAGTCATATGAAATAAAATTTTTTTGATCAAAACTAAAATATTCTCGGATTCATTGAAGAAGAAGTACCTTATCAGACGAAAATATGCCTTATCTAATAAGAGACATTTAAATTTATTAAATTGAATAAATGGGCAAAAATTTTTCAGAATTAATAGTTTTTTACATGGACAAAAAATTCGTTCTATTTTTTCCCATTAAATACTAGAATTATAAAAAAGTACTTTGTGAAAAGAATCGGCAGTAGAACGGAATCGTGTTCACAACCGATTAGTTTTTTGCTAATAACTCTTGCATTCTTCGACCGACTTTTTCGACTAAGAGCTCGATGCAAAGCTTATCTGTTCCTCTTTCAGATGGCATTAACATATTTTGCGAAAATTCATAAGAAATAAAATTTTTTTGATCAAAACTAAAATATCCTCGAAATCATTGAAGAAGAAGTACCTTATCAGACGAAAATATGCCTTATCTAATAAGAGACATTTAAATTTATTTAATTGCATAAATGGGCAAACTTTTTTCAGAATTAATAGTTTTTTACATGGACAAAAAATTCGTTTAATTTTTTCCCATTAAATACTAGAATTATAGAAAGTACTTTGCGAAAGAAATCGACAGTAGGATGGAATCGTGTTGACAACCGATTAGTTTTTTGCTTCTTCGACTAAGAGCTCGATGTAAAGCTTATCTGTTCCTCTTTTAGATGGCATTAACATATTTTACGAAAAGTCGAAAAAAATAAAATTTTCTTGATCAAAACTAAAATATCCTTGAAATCCGTGATAAAGAAGTACCTTATCAGACGAAAATATGCCTTATCTAATAAGAGACATTTACTTTGCGAAAAGAATCAGCAGTAGAACGGAATTCAGTTGACTACCGATTAGTTTTTTGCTAATAACTCTTGCATCCTTCGACCGACTTCTTCGACTAAGAGCTCGATGGAAAGCTTATCTGTTCCTCTTTCAGATGGCATTAACATATTTTACGAAAAGTCGAAAAAAATAAAATTTTCTTGATCAAAACTAAAAAATCCTCGAAATCATTGATGAAGAAGTACCTTATCAGACGAAAATATGCCTTACCTAATAAAAGACATTTCATTTTATTTAATTGCATAAATGGGCAAACTTTTTTCAGAATTAATAGTTTTTTACATGGACAAAAAATTCGTTTAATTTTTTACCATTAAATACTAGAATTATAGAAAGTACTTTGCGAAAGAAATCGGCAGTAGGATGGAATCGTGTTGACAACCGATTAGTTTTTTGCTTCTTCGACTAAGAGCTCGATGCAAAGCTTATCTGTTCCTCTTTTAGATGGCATTAACATATTTTACGAAAAGTCGAAAAAAATAAATTTTTCTTGATCAAAACTAAAAAATCCTCGAAATCATTGATGAAGAAGTACCTTATCAGACGAAAATATGCCTTATGTAATAAGAGACATTTAAATTTAATTGCATAAATGGGCGGCATTTTATTCAGAATTAATAGTTTTTTACATGGCCAAAAAATTCGTTTAATTTGTTCCCATTAAACACTAGAATTATAGAAAAGTACTTTATGAAAAGAATCGGCAGTAGGATGGAATCGTGTTGACAAGCGATTAGTTTTTTGTTAATAACTCTTGCATCCTTCGACCGACTTCTTCGACTAAGAGCTCGATGCAAAGCTTATCTGTTCCTCTTTCAGATGGCATTAACATATTTTACGAAAAGTCGAAAAAAATAAAATTTTCTTGATCAAAACTAAAATATTCTCGAATTCATTGATGAAGAAGTTCCTTATCAGACGAAAATATGCCTTACCTAATAAAAGACATTTCAATTTATTTAATTGCATAAATGGGCAAACTTTTTTCAGAATTAATAGTTTTTTTCATGGACAAAAAATTGTTTAATTTTTTCGCATTAAATACTAGAATTTAAAAAAAGTACTTTTCGAAAATAATCGGCAGTAGGACGGAATCGTGTTGACCACCGATTAGTTTTTTGCTAATAACTCTTGCATCCTTCGACCGACTTCTTCGACTAAGAGCTCGATGGAAAGCTTATCTGTTCCTCTTTCAGATGGCATTAACATATTTTACGAAAAGTCGAAAAAAATAAAATTTTCTTGATCAAAACTAAAAAATCCTCGAAATCATTGATGAAGAAGTACCTTATCAGACGAAAATATGCCTTACCTAATAAAAGACATTTCATTTTATTTAATTGCATAAATGGGCAAAATTTTTTCAGAATTAATAGTTTTTTTCATGGACAAAAAATTCGTTTAATTTTTTCCCATTAAATACTAAAAATTTAAAAAAAGTACTTTTCGAAAATAATCGGCAGTAGGACGGAATCGTGTTCACAACCGATTAGTTTTTTGCTTTTTCGACTAAGAGCTCGATGCAAAGCTTATCTATTCCTCTTTCAGATGGCATTAACATATTTTACGAAAAGTCGAAAAAAATAAAATTTTCTTGATCAAAACTAAAAAATCCTCGAAATCATTGATGAAGAAGTACCTTATCAGACGAAAATATGCCTTATCTAATAAGAGACATTTAATTTTATTTAATTGCATAAATAGGCGAAATTTTTCAGAATTAATAGTTTCTTACATGGACAAAAAATTCGTTTAATTTTTTCCCAATAAATACTAGAATTATAGAAAAGTACTTTTCGAAAATAATCGACAGTAGGATGGAATCGTGTTCACAACCGATTAGTTTTTTGCCAATAACTCTTGCATTCTTCGACCGACTTCTTCGACTAAGAGTTCGATGCAAAGCTTATCTGTTCCTCTTTCAGATGGCATTAACATATTTTGCGAAAATTCATAAGAAATAAAATTTTTTTGATCAAAACTAAAATATCCTCGAAATCATTGAAGAAGAAGTACCTTATCAGACGAAAATATGCCTTATCTAATAAGAGACATTTAATTTTATTTAATTGCATAAATAGGCGAAATTTTTCAGAATTAATAGTTTCTTACATGGACAAAAAATTCGTTTAATTTTTTCCCATTAAATACTAGAATTATAGAAAAGTACTTTTCGAAAATAATCGGCAGTAGGATGGAATCGTGTTCACAACCGATTAGTTTTTTGCCAATAACTCTTGCATTCTTCGACCGACTTCTTCGACTAAGAGCTCGATGGAAAGCTTATCTCTTCCTCTTTCAGATGGCATTTACATATTTTACGAAAAGTCATATGAAATAAAATTTTTTTGATCAAAACTAAAATATCCTCGAAATCATTGAAGAAGAAGTACCTTATCAGACGAAAATATGCCTTATCTAATGGGAGACATTTAGTTTGCGAAAAGAATCAGCAGTAGGACGGAATTCAGTTGACTACCGATTAGTTTTTTGCTAATAACTCTTGCATTCTTCGACCGACTTCTTCGACTAAGAGCTCGATGGAAAGCTTATCTCTTCCTCTTTCAGATGGCATTTACATATTTTACGAAAAGTCATATGAAATAAAATTTTTTTGATCAAAACTAAAATATCCTCGAAATCATTGAAGAAGAAGTACCTTATCAGACGAAAATATGCAATATCTAATAAGAGACATTTACTTTGCGAAAAGAATCAGCAGTAGGACGGAATTCAGTTGACTACCGATTAGTTTTTTGCTAATAACTCTTGCATTCTTCGACCGACTTCTTCGACTAAGAGCTCGATGGAAAGCTTATCTCTTCCTCTTTCAGATGGCATTTACATATTTTACGAAAAGTCATATGAAATAAAATTTTTTTGATCAAAACTAAAATATCCTCGAAATCATTGAGTAAGAAGTACCTTCTCAGACGAAAATATGCCTTATCAAATAAGAGACATTTAAATTTTTTAATTGCATAAATGGGCGACATTTTATTCAGAATTAATAGTTTTTTACATGGACAAAAAATTCATTTAATTTTTTCCCATTAAATACTAGAATTATAGAAAAGTACTTTGCGAAAAGAATCGGCAGTTGGACGGAATCGTGTTGACTACCGATTAGTTTTTTGCTAATAACGCTTGCATCCTTCAACCTGCTTCTTCGACTAAGAGCTCGATGGAAAGCTTATCTGTTCCTCGTTCAGATGGCATTTACATATTTTACGAAAAGTCATATGAAATAAAATTTTTTTGATCAAAACTAAAATATCCTCGAAATCATTGAAGAAGAAGTACCTTATCAGACGAAAATATGCAATATCTAATAAGAGACATTTACTTTGCGAAAAGAATCAGCAGTAGGACGGAATTCAGTTGACTACCGATTAGTTTTTTGCTAATAACTCTTGCATTCTTCGACCGACTTCTTCGACTAAGAGCTCGATGGAAAGCTTATCTCTTCCTCTTTCAGATGGCATTTACATATTTTACGAAAAGTCATATGAAATAAAATTTTTTTGATCAAAACTAAAATATTCTCGGATTCATTGAAGAAGAAGTACCTTATCAGACGAAAATATGCCTTATCTAATAAGAGACATTTAAATTTATTAAATTGAATAAATGGGCAAAAATTTTTCAGAATTAATAGTTTTTTACATGGACAAAAAATTCGTTCTATTTTTTCCCATTAAATACTAGAATTATAAAAAAGTACTTTGTGAAAAGAATCGGCAGTAGAACGGAATCGTGTTCACAACCGATTAGTTTTTTGCTAATAACTCTTGCATTCTTCGACCGACTTTTTCGACTAAGAGCTCGATGCAAAGCTTATCTGTTCCTCTTTCAGATGGCATTAACATATTTTGCGAAAATTCATAAGAAATAAAATTTTTTTGATCAAAACTAAAATATCCTCGAAATCATTGAAGAAGAAGTACCTTATCAGACGAAAATATGCCTTATCTAATAAGAGACATTTAAATTTATTTAATTGCATAAATAGGCGAAATTTTTTCAGAATTAATAGTTTTTTACATGGACAAAAAATTCGTTTAATTTTTTCCCATTAAATACTAGAATTATAGGAAAATACTTTTCGAAAATAATCGGCAGTAGGATGGAATCGTGTTCACAACCGATTAGTTTTTTGCCAATAACTCTTGCATTCTTCGACCGACTTCTTCGACTAAGAGCTCGATGCAAAGCTTATCTGTTCCTCTTTCAGATGGCATTAACATATTTTACGAAAAGTCGAAAAAAATAAAATTTTCTTGATCAAAACTTAAATATCCTCGAAATCAGTGATAAAGAAGTACCTTATCAGACGAAAATATGCCTTATCTAATAAGAGACATTTACTTTGCGAAAAGAATCAGCAGTAGGACGGAATTCAGTTGACTACCGATTAGTTTTTTGCTAATAACTCTTGCATCCTTCAACCGACTTCTTCGACTAAGAGCTCGATAGAAAGCTTATCTGTTCCTCGTTCAGATAGCATTAACATATTTTACGAAAAGTCATAAGAAATACAATTTTTTTGATCAAAACTAAAATATCCTCGAAATCATTGAAGAAAAAGTACCTTATCAGACGAAAATATGCCTTATCTAATAAGAGACATTTAAATTTATTTAATTGCATAAGTAGGCGAAATTTTTTCAGAATTAATAGTTTTTTACATAGACAAAAAATTCGTTCTATTTTTTCCCATTAAATTCTAGAATTATAGAAAAGTACTTTGCGAAAAGAATCGGCTGTAGGAAGGAATCGTGTTTACAACGGATTAGTTTTTTGCTAATAACTCTTGCATTCTTCGACCGACATCTTCGACTAAGAGCTCGATGGAAAGCTTATCTCTTCCTCTTTCAGATGGCATTTACATATTTTACGAAAAGTTATATGAAATAAAATTTTTTTGATCAAAACTAAAATATCCTCGAAATCATTGAAGAAGAAATACCTTATCAGACGAAAATATGCCTTATCTAATAAGAGACATTTACTTTGCGAAAAGAATCAGCAGTAGGACGGAATTCAGTTGACTACCGATTAGTTTTTTGCTAATAACTCTTGCATTCTTCGACCGACTTCTTCGACTAAGAGCTCGATGGAAAGCTTATCTCTTCCTCTTTCAGATGGCATTTACATATTCTACGAAAAGTCATATGAAATAAAATTTTTTTGATCAAAACTAAAATATCCTCGAAATCATTGAAGAAGAAGTACCTTATCAGACGAAAATATGCCTTATCTAATAAGAGACATTTAAATTTATTTAATTGAATAAATGGGCAAAATTTTTTCAGAATTAATAGTTTTTTACATGGACAAAAAATTCGTTTAATTTTTTCCCATTAAATACTAGAATTATAAAAAAGTACTTTGTGAAAAGAATCGGCAGTAGGACGGAATCGTGTTCACAACCGATTAGTTTTTTGCTAATAACTCTTGCATTCTTCGACCGACTTCTTCGACTAAGAGTTCGATGCAAAGCTTATCTGTTCCTCTTTCAGATGGCATTAACATATTTTGCGAAAATTCATAAGAAATAAAATTTTTTTGATCAAAACTAAAATATCCTCGAAATCATTGAAGAAGAAGTACCTTATCAGACGAAAATATGCCTTATCTAATAAGAGACATTTAAATTTATTTAATTGCATAAATGGGCGACATTTTATTCAGAATTAATAGTTTTTTACATGGACAAAAAATTCATTTAATTTTTTCCCATTAAATACTTGAATTATAGAAAAGTACTTTGCGAAAAGAATCGGCAGTAGGACGGAATCGTGTTGACTACCGATTAGTTTTTTGCTAATAACGCTTGCATCCTTCAACCTCCTTCTTCGACTAAGAGCTCGATGGAAAGCTTATCTGTTCCTCGTTCAGATGGCATTAACATATTTTACGAAAAGTCATATGAAATAAAATTTTTTTGATCAAAACTAAAATATCCTCGAAATCATTGAAGAAGAAGTACCTTATCAGACGAAAATATGCCTTATCTAATAAGAGACATTTAAATTTATTTAATTGAATAAATGGGCAAAATTTTTTCAGAATTAATAGTTTTTTACATGGACAAAAAATTCGTTTAATTTTTTCCCAATAAATACTAGAATTATAGAAAAGTACTTTTCGAAAATAATCGGCAGTAGGATGGAATCGTGTTCACAACCGATTAGTTTTTTGCCAATAACTCTTGCATTCTTCGACCGACTTCTTCGACTAAGAGCTCGATGCAAAGCTTATCTGTTCCTCTTTCAGATGGCATTAACATATTGTGCGAAAATTCATAAAAAATAAAATTTTTTTGATCAAAACTAAAATATCCTCGAAATCATTGAAGAAGAAGTACCTTATCAGACCAAAATATGCCTTATCTAATAAGAGACATTTAATTTTATTTAATTGCATAAATAGGCGAAATTTTTTCAGAATTAATAGTTTTTTACATGGACAAAAAATTCGTTTAATTTTTTCCCAATAAATACTAGAATTATAGAAAAGTACTTTTCGAAAATAATCGGCAGTAGGATGGAATCGTGTTCACAACCGATTAGTTTTTTGCCAATAACTCTTGCATTCTTCGACCGACTTCTTCGACTAAGAGCTCGATGCAAAGCTTATCTGTTCCTCTTTCAGATGGCATTAACATATTTTACGAAAAGTCGAAAAAAATAAAATTTTCTTGATCAAAACTAAAATATCCTTGAAATCCGTGATAAAAAAGTACCTTATCAGACGAAAATATGCCTTATCTAATAAGAGACATTTACTTTGCGAAAAGAATCAGCAGTAGAACGGAATTCAGTTGACTACCGATTAGTTTTTTGCTAATAACTCTTGCATCCTTCGACCGACTTCTTCGACTAAGAGCTCGATGGAAAGCTTATCTGTTCCTCTTTCAGATGGCATTAACATATTTTACGAAAAGTCGAAAAAAATAAAATTTTCTTGATCAAAACTAAAAAATCCTCGAAATCATTGATGAAGAAGTACCTTATCAGACGAAAATATGCCTTATCTAATAAGAGACATTTAAATTTAATTGCATAAATGGGCGGCATTTTATTCAGAATTAATAGTTTTTTACATGGACAAAAAATTCGTTTAATTTGTTCCCATTAAACACTAGAATTATAGAAAAGTACTTTATGAAAAGAATCGGCAGTAGGATGGAATCGTGTTGACAAGCGATTAGTTTTTTGTTAATAACTCTTGCATCCTTCGACCGACATCTTCGACTAAGAGCTCGATGCAAAGCTTATCTGTTCCTCTTTCAGATGGCATTAACATATTTTACGAAAAGTCGAAAAAAATAAAATTTTCTTGATCAAAACTAAAAAATCCTCGAAATCATTGATGAAGAAGTACCTTATCAGACGAAAATATGCCTTATCTAATAAAAGACATTTAAATTTAATTGCATAAATGGGCGGCATTTTATTCAGAATTAATAGTTTTTTATATGGACAAAAAATTCGTTTAATTTGTTCCCATTAAATACTAGAATTATAGAAAAGTACTTTATGAAAAGAATCGGCAGTAGGATGGAATCGTGTTGACAGGCGATTAGTTTTTTGTTAATAACTCTTGCATCCTTCGACCGACTTCTTTGACTAAGAGCTCGATGGAAACCTTATCTGTTCTTCTTTCAGATGGCATTAACATATTTTACGAAAATTCATAAGAACTAAAATTTTTTTGATCAAATCTAAAATATCGAAGAAGAAGAACCTTATCAGACGAAAATATGCCTTATCTAATAAGAGACGTTTGAATTTTTTTAATTGCATAAATGGGCGACATTTTATTCAGAATTAATAGTTTTTTACATGGACAAAAAATTCGTTTAATTTTTTCCCATTAAATACTAGAATTATAGAAAAGTACATTGCGAAAAGAATCGGCAGTAGGACGGAATTCGGTTGACTACCGATAAGTTTTTTGCTAATAACTCTTGCATCCTTCAACCGACTTCTTTGACTAAAAGCTCGATGGAAAGCTTATCTGTTCCTCGTTCAGATGGCATTAACATATTTAGCGAAAAATCACAAGAAATAACATTTTTTTGATCAAAACTAAAATATCCTCGAAATCCTTGATGAAGAAGTTCCTTATCAGACGAAAATATGCCTTACCTAATAAGAGACATTTATATTTAATTGCATAAATGGGCGGCATTTTTTTCAGAATTTATAGTTTTTTACATGGACAAAAAATTCGTTCTATTTTTCCCCATTAAATACTAGAATTATAGAAAAGTACTTTGCGAAAAGAATCGGCAGTAGGACGGAATCGTGTTGACAACCGATTAGTTTTTTGCTAATAACTCTTGCATTCTTCGACCGACTTTTTCGACTAAGAGCTCGGTGCAAAGCTTATCTGTTCCTCTTTCAGATGGCATTAACATATTTTACGAAAAGTGAAAAAAATAAAATTTTCTTGATCAAAACTAAAATATCCTCGAAATCATTGAAGAAGAAGTACCTTATCAGACGAAAATATGCCTTATCTAATAAAAGTCATTTCAATTTATTTAATTGCATAAATGGGCAAAATTTTTTCTGAATTAATAGTTTTTTACATATACAAAAAATTTGTTTAATTTTTTGCCCATTAAATACTAGAATTATAGAAAAGTACTTTGCGAAAAGAATCGGCTGTAGGACGGAATCGTGTTGACCACCGATTAGTTTTTTGCTAATAACTCTTGCATACTTCGACCGACTTCTTCGACTAAGAGCTCGATGGAAAGCTTATCTGTTCTTCTTTCAGATGACATTAACATATTTTACGAAAATTCATAAGAAATGAAATTTTTTTGATCAAAACTAAAATATTCTCGAAATCATTGAAGAAGAAGTACCTTATCAGACGAAAATATGCCTTATCTAATAAAAGACATTTCAATTTATTTAATTGCATAAATGGGCAAAATTTTTTCAGAATTAATAGTTTTTTTCATGGACAAAAAATTCGTTTAATTTTTTCCCATTAAATACTAGAAGTTAAAAAAAGTACTTTTCGAAAATAATCGGCAGTAGGACGGAATCGTGTTCACAACCGATTAGTTTTTTGCTTCTTCGACTAAGAGCTCGATGCAAAGCTTATCTGTTCCTCTTTCAGATGGCATTAACATATTTTACGAAAAGTCGAAAAAAAATAAAATTTTCTTGATCAAAACTAAAAAATCCTCGAAATCATTGATGAAGTAGTACCTTATCAGACGAAAATATGCCTTATCTAATAAGAGACATTTAAATTTAATTGCATAAATGGGCGGCATTTTATTCAGAATTAATAGTTTTTTACATGGACAAAAAATTCGTTTAATTTGTTCCCATTAAATACTAGAATTATAGAAAAGTACTTTATGAAAAGAATCGGCAGTAGGATGGAATCGTGTTGACAAGCGATTAGTTTTTTGTTAATAACTCTTGCATCCTTCGACCGACTTCTTCGACTAAGAGCTCGATGCAAAGCTTATCTGTTCCTCTTTCAGATGGCATTAACATATTTTACGAAAAGTCGAAAAAAATAAAATTTTCTTGATCAAAACTAAAAAATCCTCGAAATCATTGATGAAGAAGTACCTTATCAGACGAAAATATGCCTTATCTAATAAGAGACATTTAAATTTAATTCCATAAATGGGCGGCATTTTATTCAGAATTAATAGTTTTTTACAGGGACAAAAAATTCGTTTAATTTGTTCCCATAAAATACTTGAATTATAGAAAAGTACTTTATGAAAAGAATCGGCAGTAGGATGGAATCGTGTTGACAAGCGATTAGTTTCTTGTTAATAACTCTTGCATCCTTCGACCGACTTCTTTGACTAAGAGCTCGATGGAAACCTTTTCTGTTCTTCTTTCAGATGGCATTAACATATTTTACGAAAATTCATAAGAACTAAAATTTTTTTGATCAAATCTAAAATATCGAAGAAGAAGAACCTTATCAGACGAAAATATGCCTTATCTAATAAGATACGTTTGAATTTTTTTAATTGCATAAATGGGCGACATTTTATTAAGAATTAATAGTTTTTTACATGGACAAAAAATTTGTTTAATTTTTTCCCATTAAATACTAGAATTATAGAAAAGTACTTTGCGAAAAGAATCGGCAGTAGGACGGAATCGTGTTGACAACCGATTAATTTTTTGCTAATAACTCTTGCATTCTTCGACCGACTTCTTCGACTAAGAGCTCGATGCAAAGCTTATCTGTTCCTCTTTCAGATGGCATTAACATATTTTACGAAAAGTCGAAAAAAATAAAATTTTCTTGATCAAAACTAAAATATCCTCGAAATCATTGAAGAAGAAGTACCTTATCAGACGAAAATATGCCTTATCTAATAAGAGACATTTAAATTTTTTTAATTGCATAAATGGGCTGCATTTTTTTCAGAATTTATAGTTTTTTACATGGACAAAAAATTCGTTCTATTTTTTCCCATTAAATACTAGAATTATAGAAAAGTACTTTGCGAAAAGAATCGGCAGTAGGACGGAATCGTGTTGACAACCGATTAGTTTTTTGCTAATAACTCTTGCATTCTTCGACCGACTTTTTCGACTAAGAGCTCGGTGCAAAGCTTATCTGTTCCTCTTTCAGATGGCATTAACATATTTTACGAAAAGTCGAAAAAAATAAAATTTTCTTGATCAAAACTAAAATATCCTCGAAATCATTGAAGAAGAAGTACCTTATCAGACGAAAATATGCCTTATCTAATAAAAGACATTTCAATTTATTTAATTGCATAAATGGGCAAAATTTTTTCTGAATTAATAGTTTTTTACATGGACAAAAAATTTGTTTAATTTTTTGCCCATTAAATACTAGAATTATAGAAAAGTACTTTATGAAAAGAATCGGCAGTAGGACGGAATCGTGTTGACCACCGATTAGTTTTTTGCTAATAACTCTTGCATACTTCGACCGACTTCTTCGACTAAGAGCTCGATGGAAAGCTTATCTGTTCTTCTTTCAGATGACATTAACATATTTTAAGAAAAGTCGTAAGAAATAAAATTTTTTTGATCAAACCTAAAATATTCTCGAAATCATTGAAGAAGAAGTACCTTATCAGACGAAAATATGCCTTATCTAATAAAAGACATTTCAATTTATTTAATTGCATAAATGGGCAAAATTTTTTCAGAATTAATAGCTTTTTTCATGGACAAAAAATTCGTTTAATTTTTTCCCATTAAATACTAGAATTTAAAAAAAGTACTTTTCGAAAATAATCGGCAGTAGGACGGAATCGTGTTGACCACCGATAAGTTTTTTGCTAATAACTCTTGCATCCTTCGACCGACTTCTTCGACTAAGAGCTCGATGGAAAGCTTATCTGTTCCTCTTTCAGATGGCATTAACATATTTTACGAAAATTCATAAGAAATAAAATTTTTATGATCAAAACTGAAATATCATCGAAATCATTGATGAAGAAGTACCTTATCAGACGAAAATATGCCTTATCTACTAAGAGACACTTACTTTGCGAAAAGAATCGGCAGAAGGACGGAATTCAGTTGACAACCGATTAGTTTTTTGCTAATAACTCTTGAATTCTTCGACCGACTTATTCGACTAAGAGCTCGATGCAAAGCTTATCTGTTCCTCTTTCAGATGGCATTAACATATTTTACGAAAAGTCGAAGAAAATAAAATTTTCTTGATCAAAACTAAAATATCCTCGAAATCATTGATGAGGAAGTACCTTATCAGACGAAAATATGCCTTATAAATAAGAGACATTTACTTTGCGAAAAGAATCGGCAGAAGGACGGAATTCAGTTGACTACCGATTAGTTTTTTGCTTATAACTCTTGCATCCTTCAACCGACTTCTTCGACTAAGAGCTCGATGGAAAGCTTATCTGTTCCTCGTTCATATGGCATTACCATATTTTATGAAAAGTCATAAGAAATAAAATTTTTTTGATCAAAACTAAAATATCCTCGAAATCATTGATGAAGAAGTACCTTATCAGACAAAAATATGCCTTACCTAATAAGAGACATTTAAATTTAATAGCATAAATGGGCGGCATTTTAATCAGAATTAATAGTTTTTGACATGGACAAAAAATTCGTTAAATTTTTTCCCATTAAATACTAGAGTTATAGAAAAGTATTTTGCGAAAAGAATCGGCAGTAGGATGGAATCGTGTTGACAACCGATTAGTTTTTTGTTAATAACTCTTGCATCTTTCGACCGACTTCTTCGACTAAGAGCTCGATGGAAAGCTTATCTGTTCCTCTTTCAGATGGCATTAACATATTTTACGAAAAGTCGTAAGAAATAAAATTTTTTTGATCAAAACTAAAATATCCTCGAAATCATTGAAGAAGAAGTACCTTATCAGACGAAAATATGCCGTATCTAATAAGAGACATTTAAATTTTTTTAATTGTATAAATGGGCGGCATTTTATTCAGAATTAATGTTTTTTTTACATGGACAAAAAATTCGTTTAATTTTTTTCCATTAAATACTAGAATTATAGAAAAGTACTTTTCGAAAATAATCGGCAGTAGGACGGAATCGTGTTGACCACCGATTAGGTTTTTGCTAATAAGTCTTGCATTCTTCGACCGACTTCTTCGACTAAGAGCTCGATGGAAAGCTTATCTGTTCCTCTTTCAGATGGCACTAACATATTTTACGACAAGTCGTAAGAAATAAAAATTTTTGATCAAAACTAAAATATCGCCGAAATCATTGAAGAACAAGTACCTTATCAGACGAAAATATGCCTTATCTAATAAGAGTCAATTAAATTTTGTTAATTGCATAAATGGGCGGCATTTTATTCAGAATAAATAGTTTTTTACATGGACAAAAAATTCGTTTAATTTTTTCCCATTAAGTACTAGAATTATAGAAAAGTACTTTTCGAAAAGAATCGGCAGTAGGACGGAATCGTGTTGACCACCGATTAGTTTTTTGCTTATAGCTCTTGCATCCTTCGACCGACTTATTCGACTAAAAGCTCGATGGAAAGCTTATCTGTTCCTCTTTCAGATGGCATTAACATATTTTACGAAAAGTCGTATGAAATAAAATTTTTTTGATCAAAACTAAAATTTCCTCGAAATCATTGAAGAAGAAGTACCTTATCAGACGAAAATATTCCTTTAAATTTTTTAAATTGCATAAATGGGCGGCATTTTATTCAGAATTAATAGTTTTTTAAATGGACAAAAAATTCGTTCAATTTTTCCCATTAAATACTAGAATTATAGAAAAGTTCTTTTCGAAAATAATAGGCAGTAGGACGGAATCGTGTTGACCACCGTTGAGTTTTTTGATAATACCTCTTGCATCCTTGTACTGACTTCTTCGACTAAGAGCTCGATGGAAAGCTTATCTGTTCCTCTTTTAGATGGCATTAACACATTTTACGAAAAGTCGTAAGAATTGTTTTTTTTATTAAAACTTTGCTTTATTTATTGAATCTTCTCTTTATGAGACTAACAATAAGTTTGCAGATCTTATGCTTATATATTAACTAGCTGTTCTTTTGAACTGCAGATAGGTTGCGGGGCCCTAGGGTCTATCGCTGGGTTGGAAGGTCATTTCGACGAAGACGGGATTGGCTGCTCAACCTTGTTAATCTTCTGGCGAGATGGTTAGGGTGCGTAGAAAGTTTGCTGTAGTATTGTTCCTTGAGTTCTGCTATTACATCTCTGACTGGTTGAATATTTAAATCTTTTTGTATGTTTTCGTTTCGAACATACCACGGTGCCCCGGTGATGGTTCTCAATATCTTTGACTGGGTTCTCTGAATGATTTCAATGTTGCTACTGCTAGCGTTTCCCCATAACTGGGAGCCGTAGGTCCAGATAGGTTTGAGAACAGAATTGTAGAGCAGGACTTTGTAGTCAAGACTAAGGGAAGAGCGAGCGTTGATAAGCCAGTGGAGGCTATTTGCTTTTAGTTTTAAATGCGTTCTCTTGGCCTCGATGTGCCTGCGCCATGTGAGTCTTCTATCGAGGTGTACTCCGAGGTATGTCACGTCGTTTGTTTGCGGAAGCGTAGTGTTGTTTAACATCAGCGGTGGGCAATCTTGCCTGTTTAGAGTGAACGTAACATGATTGCATTTTTGTTCGTTGACTTTTATTCGCCAGTCAGCTAGCCATTTTTCTATGTCGACCAGGTGAAGAGCTAACTGCGCTGTTGCTTGCATAGGGCATCTGGAACGGCTGAGAATAGCTGTATCGTCAGCAAAGGTGGATGTTGTTAGTCGTCTGCTTGTTGGGATGTCTGATGTGTAGAGGACATATAACGTAGGACCGAGTACGCTACCGAGAGGAACTCCAGCTCTAATGGTGTGGTCGTCGGACATATCACTTTTACATCTCACTGTAAACTTCCTGTCGTAGAGGTATGACTTTAGTAGCTTGTGCGTGTTGTTTGGAAGCATTGTTTTAATTTTATGCATTAAACCGTCTAACCAAACTCTGTCGAATGCTTGTGAGACATCCAAAAATATTGCTGTGCAGTATTCTCGATTTTCAAACGCGCTTCGTATTTCTGATGTTATGCGATTAACCTGCTCAATAGTTCCGTGCTTTTCACGAAAGCCGAACTGGTGTGAAGGGATTTTGTTGTGTGTTCTCAGGAATGAGGTGATCCGAGTTAGCACGCATTTTTCGAAAAGTTTTGATAGACACGGTAATAAACTTATAGGTCTGTACGACGAGGGAATCGTGTGATCTTTTCCTGGCTTTGGTATCATTATGATACTAGACTTTTTCCATCTTTCTGGAAAATAGCCAAGTTTAGTGATGGCATTGAAGAGCTTCAATATGGGAGCTCAATAATCATTTTTGGGGTTATTAAATCGCAGCCCGGTGATTTTTTTGGGTTCAGTTCCTTTTTGATAATATTAGCGATTTCGTTTGGTCGAAACTCGATTGGGTCACGTTGAGGCTCGGCGTCGTTTGTTAATGCTAGTAGTGTAGTCGCATTTGTGCAAGGATTTGGTTGAAACACACTTTCAAGGTGGGCGGCAAATGTTCTTGCTCTATCTTCGTCGCTGCGGGCCCAGCCGCCTGCAGGGTTTCTTATAGGCATCACGGTTTCTGTCGGTGAGCTTAGGGTTGGGTGAGCTCTCCACAGGGAGTTTCTTGTACTGGATGTGGATAGTTGTTCTATGTACCGGCGTTGGGTATATGCTTCTTCTTGCTTTAACGCTTTAGAGAGGTTGCGTGCGGCGCTCTTAAGCCTATGTCGTGCAGATGGCGATCTGGTTGATTGCCATTCTCGACGTAAGCGTCGCTTTTCGATAACGAGCTGATCGATTTGTAGATTCGTCTTCTTTTGGTTACGTGGAGCTTGCGCCGTTTAAGGTGTTGAGATACGAGCTGCGGTAACGAAGACTGATTCTAGATTGTTTACGAAGCTGTCGATCTCAGCTTCAACGGTTAGGGGAGGATTTAGTTCAATGTGTGAGCTAAAATATTTTTTGTAACTGACCCAGTTGGTTTTATGCGAGGTCAATCTAATTGGTTGATCTACGGTTTTTGGATGTCGAAGTAGGTTAATTAATACAGGCGAGTGATCAGACGAGAGATCTGAAAGACTTTCGGCGCTTAGCAGGGTTCGGGAAATATTTTTTGTTATTGCAAAGTCAATTAGGTCGGGTAGTTTATTGGGGTCAGCCGGCCAGTATGTTGGTCTGCCGGGAGAGAGATGGTCGAGCTTATTGCTGGCTTTTATAATTGCATTGTATAATTGTTTTCCTTTTGGGGTCACTAGACGAGATCCCCAGTGAGTGTGCTTGGCATTGTAATCTCCTGCTGCTATGAAGTGTTCTCCGAGTGTGTTAAAGAACTGCATGAACTCAGCTTCAGATATATTAAAGCGAGGTGGGCAGTATACGGCGGCTAGTGTTAGATGGTTACCACTATCTAATTGTATGTTTATAGATGTGGCCTGTAGATAGTTTTCAGCAAATCTTCCATGGCAGTGGTGTTTGAGACGGTTTCTAATCAGAATACCAGTCCCCCCATGTGCTTTTCCATCAGGATGGTTTGTTCCGTAAAATACGTAGCCTCGTATGTTAAAATTATATTTGTTTGTAAGGTGTGTTTCTGAGAGTAGCATTACGTCAATGTGTTTGTCAAGTAGAAATTGAGCTAGCTCAAGCTTGTGCTGTGAGACGCCATTAGCATTCCACGTAGATATGCATAGGGAAGGCATGGTTTATTTGGACTGTTGTGAAATCAGCATTTGTATCAGTAGATTTTGGTTACGCATTAAATCCTGCATAGTTGTCCGCATAAAAGACATAAACTCCATTAGACTTTGCTGCATGGTTGATAACATTGCTTCAAAGTTGCTTTGTTGCTGCCCCGGCATTTGGTGGTGTTGAGTCGCGTTTACATTTACATGTGCTGGTTGTGGGTTCGGCGTATTTGGGGTAGGGGGAACCAGTCCTGATTTTAGAGCACTGGCAAATGTCACGTTTTTGGTTGAGATTCCGGGGCCAAGTGAAGATCTGGCTGCGGTCGAAAAGAAAACGTTTGGGTTTAATTTAGATGGTGTAAATGTAGGCTGTGCGTTTTGAGAGCGTGTAGTGGTCACTCGCTGGTGGATTCGTGTTTTCAGTTCCTTGTATATTGGGCAACCTTTATAGTTAGCTGTGTGGTTACCACCACAGTTGGCGCATTTTTTTGTGCTGGCGTCGTCTTTGCTCGCTGGGCAGTGTGTAATGTCGTGAAGCTCTCCACAAGCTACATATATATTTCCCTTTACAAGGGGGATTATATGAAAATTGTCCTTTCCAATAAGCTCGATAAATTTGCTGACTAAGGCGTTGCAGCTTTATTCATGGATGTAAATTGGTGGTGGCTTTGGCATTCTTTTAACGCTTTCTGTTTCGGGGGCCAGATCAGTAGTGTTATCTGCCAGAATTGTGAACCTTTTGGTATTATCAGGCGTTTCGCTTGGTGGTAGGCTGAAGCTAACACGGGTAATTTTCGGCTTCGAGTTTAGGGGGCTCAACTTTCTTTTAAATTGAATGTAGCGATCCATTCCAGTCTGTACGGCCGGCCTTTTTGTTTCTTTGTTTGCGTTTTCTTTAGGTAATGTTGCGCCAGTTATATTTGCATTGGCAATTGGACGGGCAGTCGATACCGTTGAAGTTGTTGTTGTTATTACTGTTATTACTGTTGAGGTAGTTAGTGACATTGTTGTACTAGTCGTCGTAGATGGGCACAGGTCTCTCTGGCCAGTACATATCTGCTGATGAGCGGACACGGCGCTCTGTGGCGTTTGAGACGTGGACGGTAGCGACGGAGAGCAAGAACGCGCTCTCCCGCTCGCCACGTGCAATAGTTCGTGCGCTACATTGGTCATTGCCCTCGATCGCTCTAGAGCTGTAGTATTTTCGGTTGACGCGGCGTTATAGGTGAAATACGCGTTGTTCCGTTGCAAAGAGAGCCGACGCTCGTCTTGCTTACGCTGCAGTTCACTGCGAGTTTCGATTTCTTTTGTACTCATTGTATTAATAGAGATTTGGTTTTAATTGTTTTTATTGTTTATTGTGGCTAATCAATTGATTAATTAGTTGATAGATTTGTGCGAATTTATCGCACTAAGCGTCTTTTCGCGATATACACTAATTATTATTAGATCTTTCACTGCACTGATGGGTTTTAAGTTAATTCTCCGGAGCACAAGAAAAACACGTCCGTACTTGACGGAATTCGCACTATTCGATTTCAAAAAAAATTAAACAAATTTTTTGTCCATGTAAAAAACTATAAATTCTGAATAAAAGGCCGCCCATTTATGCAATTAAAAAAATTTAAATGTCTCTTATAAGATAAGGCATATTTTCGTCTGATAAGGTACTTCTTCGTCAATGATTTCGAGGATATTAGTTTTGCTAAAAAAAATTTGATTTCTTACGACTTTTCGTAAAATATGTTAATGCCATCTGAAAGAGGAACAGATAAGCTTTCCATCGAGCTCTTAGTCGAAGAAGTCGGTCGAAGGATGCAAGAGTTATTATCAAAAAACTAATCGGTGGTCAACACGATTCCGTCCTTCTGCCGATTCTTTTCGCAAAACTCTTTTCTACATTTCTAGTATTTAATGGAAAAAAATTGAACGAATTTTTTGTCCATGTAAAAACCTATTAATTCTGAATAAAATGCCGCCCATTAATTCAATTAACGAAATTTAAATGTCTCTTATCAGATAAGGCATACTTTCGTCTGATAAGGCACTTCTTCTTTAATGATTTCGAGAATATTTTAGTTTTGATCAAAAAAATTTTATTTCTTACGACTTTTCGTAAAATATGTTAATGCCATCTGAAAGAGGAACAGATAAGCTTTCCATCGAGCTCTTAGTCGAAGAAGTAGGTCGAAGAAGTAGGTCGAAGGATGCAAGAGTTATTAGCAAAAAACAAGTCAGTGGTCAAAACGATTCCGTCCTTTTGCCGATTCTTTTCGCAAAGTACTTTTCTATAATTCTAGTATTTAATGGGAAAAAATTAAATGAATTTTTTGTCCATGTAAAAAACTATAAATTCTGAAAAAAGGCCGCCCATTTATGCACTTAAAAAAAAAATTTAAATGTCTCTTATTAGATAAGGCATATTTTCGTCTGATAAGGTACTGCTTCGTCAATGATTTCGAGGATATTAGTTTTGCTAAAAAAAATTTGATTTCTTACGACTTTTCGTAAAATATGTTAATGCCATCTGAAAGAAGAACAGATAAGCTTTCCATCGAGCTCTTAGTCGAAGAAGTCGGTCGAAGGATGCAAGAGTTATTATCAAAAAACTAATCGCTGGTCAACACGATTCCGTCCTTCTGCCGATTCTTTTCGCAAAACTCTTTTCTACATTTCTAGTATTTAATGGGAAAAAATTGAACGAATTTTTTGTCCATGTAAAAACCTATTAATTCTGAATAAAATGCCGCCCATCAATTCAATAAAGGAAATTTAAAGGTCTTTTATCAGATAAGGCATACTTTCGTCTGATAAGGTACTTCTTCTTTAATGATTTCGAGAATATTTTAGTTTTGATCAAAAAAATTTTAATTCTTACGACTCTGCGGTACGAATTCCGTCAAGTACGGACGTGTTTTTCTTGTGCTCCGGAAGATTAACTTAAAACCCATCAGTGCAGTGAAAGATCTAATAATAATTAGTGTATATCGCGAAAAGACGCTTAGTGCGATAAATTCGCACAAATCTATCAACTAATTAATCAATTGATTAGCCACAATAAACAATAAAAACAATTAAAACCAAATCTCTATTAATACAATGAGTACAAAAGAAATCGAAACTCGCAGTGAACTGCAGCGTAAGCAAGACGAGCGTCGGCTCTCTTTGCAACGGAACAACGCGTATTTCACCTATAACGCCGCGTCAACCGAAAATAATGCAGCTCTAGAGCGATCGAGGGCAATGACCAATGTAGCGCACGAACTATTGCACGTAGCGAGCGGGAGAGCGCGTTCTTGCTGTCCGTCGCTACCGTCCACGTCTCAAACGCCACAGAGCGCCGTGTCCGCTCATCAGCAGATATGTACTGGCCAGAGAGACCTGAGCCCAACTACGACGACTAGTACAACAATGTCACTAACTACCTCAACAGTAACTACAACAACAACTTCAACGGTACCAACTGCCAGTCCAATTGCCAATGCAAATATAACTGGCGCAACATTACCTAAAGAAAACGCAAACAAAGAAACAAAAAGGCCGGCCGTACAGACTGGAATGGATCGCTACATTCAATTTAAAAGAAAGTTGAGCCCCCTAAACTCGAAGCCGAAAATTACCCGTGTTAGCTTCAGCCTACCACCAAGCGAAACGCCTGATAATACCAACAGGTTCAAAATTCTGGCAGATAACACTTCTGATCTGGCCCCCGAAACAGAAAGCGTTAAAAGAATGCCAAAGCCACCACCAATTTACATCCGTGAAAAAAGCTGCCACGCCTTAGTCAGCAAATTTATCGAGCTTATTGGAAAGGACAACTTTCATATAATCCCCCTTGTAAAGGGAAATATACATGAAACAAAGGTACAAACTAAGTCCGAAGATAACTACAGAGTACTGTCGAAGTACCTGAGCGACAACAAAAAGAACTTCTATACGTACCAGCTAAAAAGCAGCAAAGGCCTGCAAGTCGTACTAAAGGGCATAGAGCCTGAAGTCACTCCTGCGGAAGTAATCAACGCGTTACAAGAGAAAGGATTCAGTGCCAAAACTGTTTTCAACATCCAAAATAAGGATAGAAAGCCGCAACCACTCTTTAAGGTAGAACTTAATCCAGAAAGCAAGCCGCTAAAGAAAAACGAAGTGCACCCGATATACAAACTTCAATTTCTACTGCACCGCAGAATCACCGTAGAAGAACCGCACAAACGCAATGGTCCCGTACAATGTACGAATTGCCAAGAATATGGCCATACAAGGTCGTATTGTACTCTGCGCCCCGTGTGTGTAGCTTGTGGAGAGCTTCACGACATTACACACTGCCCAGCGAGCAAAGACGACGCCAGCACAAAAAAATGCGCCAACTGTGGTGGTAACCACACAGCTAACTATAAAGGTTGCCCAATATACAAGGAACTGAAAACACGAATCCACCAGCGAGTGACCACTACACGCTCTCAAAACGCACAGCCTACATTTACACCATCTAAATTAAACCCAAACGTTTTCTTTTCGACCGCAGCCAGATCTTCACTTGGCGGAATCTCAACCAAAAACGTGACATTTGCCAGTGCTCTAAAATCAGGACTGGTTCCCCCTACCCCAAACACGCCGAACCCACAACTAGCACATGCAGATTTAAACGCGACTCAACACCACCAAATGCCGGGGCAGCAACAAAGCAACTTTGAAGCAATGTTATCAACCATGCAGCAAAGTCTAATGGAGTTTATGTCTTTTATGCGGACAACTATGCAGGATTTAATGCGTAACCAAAATCTACTGATACAAATGCTGATTTCACAACAGTCCAAATAAACCATGCCTTCCCTATGCATATCTACGTGGAATGCTAATGGCGTCTCACAGCACAAACTTGAGCTAGCTCAATTTCTACTTGACAAACACATTGACGTAATGCTACTCTCAGAAACACACCTTACAAACAAATATAATTTTAACATACGAGGCTACGTATTTTATGCAACAAACCATCCTGATGGTAAAGCACATGGGGGGACTGGTATTCTGATTAGAAACCGTCTCAAACACCACTGCCATAGAAGATTTGCAGAAAACTATCTACAGGCCACATCTATAAACATACAATTAGATAGTGGTAACCATCTAACACTAGCCGCCGTATACTGCCCACCTCGCTTCAATATATCTGAAGCTGAGTTCATGCAGTTCTTTAACACACTCGGAGAACACTTCATAGCAGCAGGAGATTACAATGCCAAGCACACTCACTGGGGATCTCGTCTAGTGACCCCAAAAGGAAAACAATTATACAATGCAATTATAAAAGCCAGCAATAAGCTCGACCATCTCTCTCCCGGCAGACCAACATACTGGCCGGCTGACCCCAATAAACTACCCGACCTAATTGACTTTGCAATAACAAAAAATATTCCCCGAACCCTGCTAAGCGCCGAAAGTCTTTCAGATCTCTCGTCTGATCACTCGCCTGTATTAATTAACCTACTTCGACATCCAAAAACCGTAGATCAACCAATTAGATTGACCTCGCATAAAACCAACTGGGTCAGTTACAAAAAATATTTTAGCTCACACATTGAACTAGATCCTCCCCTAACCGTTGAAGCTGAGATCGACAGCTTCGTAAACAATCTAGAATCAGTCTTCGTTACCGCAGCTCGTATCTCAACACCTCAAACGGCGCAAGCTCCACGTAACCAAAAGAAGACGAATCTACAAATCGAGCAGCTCGTTATCGAAAAGCGACGCTTACGTCGAGAATGGCAATCAACCAGATCGCCATCTGCACGACATAGGCTTAAGAGCGCCGCACGCAACCTCTCTAAAGCGTTAAAGCAAGAAGAAGCATATACCCAACGCCGGTACATAGAACAACTATCCACATCCAGTACAAGAAACTCCCTGTGGAGAGCTCACCCAACCCTAAGCTCACCGACAGAAACAGTGATGCCTATAAGAAACCCTGCAGGCGGCTGGGCCCGCAGCGACGAAGATAGAGCAAGAACATTTGCCGCCCACCTTGAAAATTTGTTTCAAACAAATCCTTGCACAAATGCGACTACACTACCAGCATTAACAAACGACGCCGAGCTTCAACGTGACCCAATCGAGTTTCGACCAAACGAAATCGCTAATATTATCAAAAAGTAACTGAACCCAAAAAAATCACCGGGCTGCGATTTAATAACCCCAAAAATGATTATTGAGCTCCCATATTGTGCTGTTTGCACTATCGCGAAGCTCTTCAATGCCATCACTAAACTTGGCTATTTTCCAGAAAGATGGAAAAAGTCTATCATCATAATGATACCAAAGCCAGGAAAAGACCACACGATTCCCTCGTCGTACAGACCTATATGTTTATTATCGTGTCTATCAAAACTTTTCGAAAAATGCGTGCTAACTCGGATCAACTCATTCCTGAGAACACACAACAAAATCCCTTCACACCAGTTCGGCTTTCGTGAAAAACACGGAACTATTGAGCAGGTTAATCGCATAACATCAGAAATACGAAGCGCGTTTGAAAATCGAGAATACTGCACAGCAATATTTTTGGATGTCTCACAAGCATTCGACAGAGTTTGGTTAGACGGTTTAATGCATAAAATTAAAACAATGCTTCCAAACAACACGCACAAGCTACTAAAGTCATACCTCTACGACAGGAAGTTTACAGTGAGATGTAACAGTGATATGTCCGACGACCACACCATTAGAGCTGGAG
This sequence comes from Phortica okadai, assembly GCA_034638295.1. Taxonomy (NCBI): domain Eukaryota; kingdom Metazoa; phylum Arthropoda; class Insecta; order Diptera; family Drosophilidae; genus Phortica; species Phortica okadai. The sequence continues at coordinate 22,350,332 of CM067851.1, read as the reverse complement.
TTCCTCTCGGTAGCGTACTCGGTCCTACGTTATATGTCCTCTACACATCAGACATCCCAACAAGCAGACGTCTAACAACATCCACCTTTGCTGACGATACAGCTATTCTCAGCCGTTCCAGATGCCCTATGCAAGCAACAGCACAGTTAGCTCTTCACCTGGTCGACATAGAAAAATGGCTATCTGACTGGCGAATAAAAGTCAACGAACAAAAATGCAAACACGTTACGTTCACTCTAAACAGGCAAGATTGCCCACCGCTGATGTTAAACAACACTACGCTTCCGCAAACAAACGAAGTGACATACCTCGGAGTACACCTCGATAGAAGACTCACATGGCGCAGGCACATCGAGGCCAAGAGAACGCATTTAAAACTAAAAGCAAATAGCCTCCATTGGCTTATCAACGCTCGCTCTTCCCTTAGTCTTGACTACAAAGTCCTGCTCTACAATTCTGTTCTCAAACCTATCTGGACCTACGGCTCCCAGTTATGGGGAAACGCTAGCAGTAGCAACATTGAAATCATTCAGAGAACCCAGTCAAAGATATTGAGAACCATCACCGGGGCACCGTGGTATGTTCGAAACGAAAACATACAAAAAGATTTAAATATTCAACCAGTCAGAGATGTAATAGCAGAACTCAAGGAACAATACTACAGCAAGCTTTCTACGCACCCTAACCATCTCGCCAGAAGATTAACAAGGTTGAGCAGCCAATCCCGTCTTCGTCGAAATGACCTTCCAACCCAGCGATAGACCCTAGGGCCCCGCAACCTATCTGCAGTTCAAAAGAACTGCTAGTTAATATATAGGCATAAGATCTGCAAACTTATTGTTAGTCTCATAAAGAGAAGATTCAATAAATAACGAAAAGTTTTAAAAAAAAAAAAAAAAAAATTTTTCCCATTAAATACTAGAATTATAGAAAAGTACTTTGCGAAAAGAATCGGCAAAAGGACGGAATCGTTTTGACCACTGACTAGTTTTTTGCTAATAACTCTTGCATCCTTCGACCTACTTCTTCGACCTACTTCTTCGACTAAGAGCTCGATGGAAAGCTTATCTGTTCCTCTTTCAGATGGCATTAACATATTTTACGAAAAGTCGTAAGAAATAAAATTTTTTTGATCAAAACTAAAATATTCTCGAAATCATTAAAGAAGAAGTGCCTTATCAGACGAAAGTATGCCTTATCTGATAAAAGACATTTAAATTTCTTTAATTGAATTGATGGGCGGCATTTTATTCAGAATTAATAGGTTTTTACATGGACAAAAAATTCGTTAAATTTTTTCCCATTAAATACTAGAATTATAGAAAAGAATCGGCAGAAGGACGGAATCGTGTTGACCACCGATTAGTTTTTTGATAATAACTCTTGCATCCTTCGACCGACTTCTTCGACTAAGAGCTCGATGGAAAGCTTATCTGTTCCTCTTTCAGATGGCATTAACATATTTTACGAAAAGTCGTATGAAATACAATTTTTTTGATCAAAACTAAAATATCCTCGAAATCATTGAATAAGAAGTACCTTATCAGACGAAAATATGCCTTATCTAATAAGAGACATTTAAATTTTGTTAATTGCATAAATGGGCGGCATGTTAATCAGAATTAAAAGTTTTTTACATGGACAAAAAATTCGTTTAATTTTTTCCCATTAAGTACTAGAATTATAGAAAAGTACTTTTCGAAAAGAATCGGCAGTAGGACGGAATCGTGTTGACCACCGATTAGTTTTTTGCTTATAACTCTTACATCCTTCGACCGACTTATTCGACTAAAAGCTCGATGGAAAGCTTATCTGTTCCTCTTTCAGATGGCATTAACATATTTTACGAAAAGTCGTATGAAATAAAATTATTTTGATCAAAACTAAAATATCCTCGAAATCAATGAAGAAGAAGTACCTTATCAGACGAAAATGTGCCTTATCTAATAAGAGACATTTAAATTTTTTTAATTGCATAAATGGGCGGCATTTTATTCAGAATTAATAGTGTTTTACATGGACAAAAAATTCGTTTAATTTTTTCCCATTAAGTACTAGAATTATAGAAAAGTACTTTTCGAAAAGAATCGGCAGTAGGACGGAATCGTGTTGACCACCGATTAGTTTTTTGCTTATAACTCTTACATCCTTCGACCGACTTATTCGACTAAAAGCTCGATGGAAAGCTTATCTGTTCCTCTTTCAGATGGCATTAACATATTTTACGAAAAGTCGTATGAAATAAAATTATTTTGATCAAAACTAAAATATCCTCGAAATCAATGAAGAAGAAGTACCTTATCAGACAAAAATATACCTTTAAATTTTTTTAATTGCATAAATGGGCGGCATTTTATTCAGAATTAATAGTTTTTTTTTTTTTTTTTTTTTTTTTTTTCTCAGAAGTAAGCTGACACCTCACACTTTCAGCGGATCTCAACACGCCTATCTTAAGGGTAGATCAGTTGAGACCGCTTTGCACGAGGTAGTTAGCACAATTGAAAAAACATTGCGGAGAAAGGAGTTTACGTTGGCGGCTTTTCTGGACATAGAAGGTGCCTTCAACAATGTCAGGATCGAGTCTATTACGACTGCACTTGTCAAAATTGGCTCACACCCGACAATCACTCGATGGCTTAGCAACATGCTCAGCCACAGAGTGATAAACGCCCAACTCTGCGCCTCGACAATTAGGAGAAAGGTGGTCAGGGGAACTCCGCAAGGGGGTGTCATATCTCCCTTGCTGTGGAACCTTGTCCTTAATGATCTTCTCCTAAAACTGGAAAATAGGGGATGTAGAGTGACGGCCTATGCAGACGACCTGGTGCTTATGGTAACAGGCAGATTCCTGCCTACAATCAGCGAGCTCCTAAACGGCGCATTGGGCCTAACTCTTCGATGGGCAGAGCAGAACGGTCTGGGGGCCAACCCACAAAAGACCGAGCTGGTTTTGTTCACCCGGAAATATAAGATCCCAAGCTTCAAACTCCCGACACTGGGCGGAACGGAGCTTGTGCTTTCAAAGGAGGCCAAGTACCTTGGAGTAATCCTCGACTCTAAACTCTCCTGGAGGAGGAACTCGGAGGAGAGGATGAAAAAGGCACTACAGGCCTTTTTTGTATGCAAAAAGACCTTCGGTAAAGGATGGGGACTGCAACCGTATATCATTCATTGGTTTTACACAGCAGTCGTCAGACCTATACTCACTTATGGAGCGCTGGTTTGGTGGGAGGCGGGTCACACCAACTCCCATCTAAACAACCTCCGCAAGGTACAAAGACTCGCTTGCCTGGGAGTAACGGGATGCATCCGTTCTACCCCCCAGGCAGCGCTTGACGTGATGTTGAATCTGGAACCAATTGGAGTCTCCCTCAAGCACGTGGCAGCAAGAAGTGCAGTCAGGCTGCTAGCCCAGGGCCTTCTTAAGCCTTGTGTTGCAGGCCACAGTACCATCCTACGCTCAGTAGGAACCTTTGTGGCAGATGAGAACGACTACTGGGTTTCAGATCTCAAATGGGAAGACAAATTTACTGTCGAATTTCCTAATAGAGCAGATTGGCAACTCGAAACTCCCGTGAGGCAGAACGAGTTGTCAATCTATACAGACGGCTCGAAGACGAAGGAAGGAACTGGATCGGGGGTCTACTCTGATGACCCTTCGGTTGAACTCTCCTTTCGTCTTCCTGACTATTGCAGCGTGTTCCAAGCGGAGATCTACGCCGTTTGGCAGGCGGCTAAATTGATACACACCTTGAGTGAGAGCCCGAGGAACGTATCGATCTACGTTGACAGCCAAGCAGCGCTTAAAGCTCTCTCGTCGAACACGGTAAAGAGTAAACTCATCCGGGACACGGTTTTGGCACTGAACCGGTGTCAACCGCACTCAATCAGACTGGTCTGGGTGCCGGGCCACATGGGTGTGCCTGGTAACGAGGCGGCTGACGAGTGCGCTAGATCCGGTTCAGCGTTAGAAACAAGTCTCGTGGTGAAAGACATTAAAAGGCCAATCCAGTACGTCCTATCGGAACTTGACAGTACCATGAGGACTGTGGCTGCCGAACACTGGATAGCAGTACTGGGCTGCGAGGTGTCCAAGGCATTATGGCCAAGATACAATTCGAAGCGCACTTCCGAGCTCCTACACTTAACAAAGAACAGGATAAGGATGTTGACAGGAGTCTTAACGGGACACTGCTACATTGGGCGTATGGCCCAACGGTACGGCGTATCCCAACAAGACTACTGTCGTAGCTGTGAAAACGAAGATGAGATCGAGAGTGTCCAACACCTTCTCTGCGACTGCCCTGCACTTCTGAGGAGGAGAACCCAATTTTTGGGAAGACCCTTCTTTGACGAACTGGGCAGTCTAGCGAACGCGCACCTGGAGGACCTGGCACTCTTCCTGGATTCCACTGGGTGGTTCCGTGGGCTGCCGAAGCCCAATGGGACTGGCCATTAGAACCAGGGAAAACGGAATGACCCTTCTCCCATCCATTATCCCAGCAACCCTACCCGATCCCATCTATCCCTCCAATATATAAATCAGGCAACACAATGGACCTAATGGTCACTGGGTGCTCTCGACTTCGGTTGAGCTGCCTGTTCAACCTAACCTAACCTAATAGTTTTTTACATGGACAAAAAATTTGTTTAAATTTTTCCCATTAAATACTAGAATTATAGAAAAGTACTTTTCGAAAATAATAGGCAGTAGGACGGAATCGTGTTGACCACCGATAAGTTTTTTGCTAATAACTCTTGCATCCTTCGACCGACTTCTTCGACTAAGAGCTCGATGGAAAGCTTATCTGTTCCTCTTTCAGATGGCATTAACACATTTTACGAAAAGTCGTAAGAAATAACATTTTTTTGATCAAAACTAAAATATCCTCGAAATCATTGAAGAAGAAGTACCTTATCAGACGAAAATATGCCTTATCTGATATGAGACATTTAAATTTCTTTAATTGAATTAATGGGCGGCATTTTATTCAGAATTAAAAGTTTTTTACATGGACAAAAAATTCGTTCAATTTTTCCCATTTATTACTAGAATTATAGAAAAATACTTTGCGAAAAGAATCGTCAGAAGGACGGAATCGTGTTGACCACCGATGAGTTTTTTGATAATAACTCTTGCATCCTTCGACCGACTTCTTCGACTAAGAGCTCGATGGAAAGCTTATCTGTTCCTCTTTCAGATGGCATTAACATATTTTACGAAAAGTCGTAAGAATTAAAATTTTTTTGATCAAAACTAAAATATTCTCGAAATCATTAAAGAAGAAGTACCTTTCCAGACGAAAGTATGCCTTATCTGTTAAGAGATATTTAAATTTCGTTAATTAAATTGATGGGCGGCATTTTATTCAGAATTATTAGGTTTTTACATGGACAAAAAATTCATTTAATTTTTTCCCATTAAATACTAGAATTATAGAAAAGTACTTTGCGAAAAGAATCGTCAGAAGGACGGAATCGTGTTGACCACCGATGAGTTTTTTGATAATAACTCTTGCATCCTTCGACCGACTTCTTCGACTAAGAGCTCGATGGAAAGCTTATCTGCTCCTCTTTCAGATTGCATTAACATATTTTACGAAAACTCGTAAGAAATAAAATTTTTTTGATCAAAACTAAAATATCCTCGAAATCATTGAAGAAGAAGTACCTTAACAGACGAAAATATGCCTTATCTAATAAGAGACATTTAAATTTCTTTAATTGAATTGATGGGCGGCATTTTATTCAGAATTAATAGTTTTTTACATGGACAAAAAATTCGTATAATCTTTTCCCATTCAATACTAGACTTATAAAAAAGTACTTTTCGAAAATAATCGGCAGTAGGACGGAATCGTGTTGACCACCGATTAGTTTTTTGGTATTAACTCTTGCATCCTTCGACCGACTTCTTCAACTAAAATCTCGATGGAAAGCTTTTCTGTTCCTCTTTCAGATGGCATTAACATATTTTACGAAAAGTCATAAGGAATAAAATTTTTTGGATTAAAACTAAAATATCATCGAAATCATTGAAGAAGAAGTTCCTTATCAGACGAAAATATGCCTTATCTAATAAGAGACATTTAAATTTTTTTAATTGCATAAATGGGCGGCATTTTATTCAGAATTAATAGTTTTTTAAATGGACAAAAAATTCCTTTAATTTTTTTCCATTAAAGACTAGAATTATAGAAAAGTACTTTTCGAAAATAATCGGCAGTAGGACGGTATCGCGTTGACCACCGATTAGTTTTTTCTAATAACTCCTGCATCCTTCGACCGACTTCTTCGACTAAGAGCTCGATGGAAAGCTTATCTGTTCCTCTTTCAGATAGCACTAACATATTTTACGAAAAGTCGTAAGAAAGAAAATTTTTGTGCTCAAAACTAAAATATCCTCGAAATCATTGAAGATGAAGTACCCTATCAGACGAAAATATGCCTTATCTAATAAGAGACATTTAAATTTTGTTAATTGCATTAAAGGGCGGCATTTTATTCAGAATTAATAGTTTTTTACATGGACAAAAAATTTGTTTAATTTTTTCCCATTAAGTATATAGAATTATAGAAAAGTACTTTTCGAATAGAATCGGCAGTAGGACGGAATCGTGTTGACCACCGATTAGTTTTTTGCTTATAACTCTTGCATCCTTCGACCGACTTATTCGACTAAAAACTCGATGGAACGCTTATCTCTTCCTCTTTCATATGGCAGTAACATATTTTACGAAAAGTCGTATGAAATAAAATTTTTTTGATCAAAACTAAAATATTCTCGAAATCATTGAAGATGAAGTACCTTATCAGACGAAAATATGCCATAGTTAAATTTTTTAAATGCATACATGGCATTTTATTCAGAATTGATAGTTTTTTACATGGACAAAAAATTTGTTTAATTTTTTCCCATTAAGTATATAGAATTATAGAAAAGTACTTTGCGAAAATAATCGTCAGAAGGACGGAATCGTGTTGACCACCGATGAGTTTTTTGATACTAACTCTTGCATCCTTCTACTGACTTCTTCGACTAACAGCTCGATGGAAAGCTTATGTGTTCTTCTTTCAGATGGCATTAACATATTTTTCGAAAAGTCGTAAGAAATAAAATTTTTTTGAACAAAACTAAATTATCCTCGAAATCATTGAAGAAGAAGTACCTTATCAGACGAAAATATGCCTTATCTGATAAGAGACATTGAAATTTCTGTAATTGCATAAATTGGCGGCATATTATTCAGAATTAATAGTTTTCTACATGGACAAAAAATTCGTTTAATTTTTTTTCATTAAATACTAGAATAATAGAAAAGTACTTTTCGAAAATAATCGGCAGTAGGACGGAATCGTGTTGAGCACCGATTAGTTTTCTACTAATAACTCTTGCATCCTTCATCCGACTTCTTCGACTAAGAGCTCGATGGAAAGCTTATCTGTTTCTCTTTCAGATGGCATTAACATATTTTACGAAAAGTCGTAAGAAATAAAATTTTTTTGATCGAAACTAAAATATCCTCGAAATCATTGAAGAAGAAATACCTTATCAGACGAAAATATGCCTTATCTAAAAAGAGAGATTTAAATTTTTTTAATTGCATAAATGGGTTGCATTTAATTCAGAATTAATAGTTTTTTACATGGACAAAAAATTCGTTTAATTTTTTTCCATTAAATACTAGAATTATAGAAAAGTACTTTTCGAAAATAATCGGCAGTAGGACGGAATCGTGTTGACCACCGATTAGTTTTTTGCTTATAACTCTTGCATCCTTCGACCGACTTATTCGACTAAAAGCTCGATGGAAAGCTTATCTCTTCCTCTTTCAGATGGCATTAACATATTTTACGAAAAGTCGTATGAAATAAAATTTTTTTGATCACAACTAAAATATCCTCGAAATCATTGAAGAAGAAGTACCTTAACAGGCGAAAATATGCCTTATCTAATAAAAGACATTTAAATTTTTTTAATTGCATAAATGGGTTGCATTTAATTCAGAATTAATAGTTTTTTACATGGACAAAAAATTTGCTTAATTTTATCCCATTGCATACTAGAATTATAGAAAAGTACTTTTCGAAAATAATCGGCAGTAGGACGGAATCGTGTTGAGCACCGATTAGTTTTCTACTAATAACTCTTGCATCCTTCATCCGACTTCTTCGACTAAGAGCTCGATGGAAAGCTTATCTGTTTCTCTTTCAGATGGCATTAACATATTTTACGAAAAGTCGTAAGAAATAAAATTTTTTTGATCGAAACTAAAATATCCTCGAAATCATTGAAGAAGAAATACCTTATCAGACGAAAATATGCCTTATCTAAAAAGAGAGATTTAAATTTTTTTAATTGCATAAATGGGTTGCATTTAATTCAGAATTAATAGTTTTTTACATGGACAAAAAATTCGTTTAATTTTTTTCTATTAAATACTAGAATTATAGAAAAGTACTTTTCGAAAATAATCGGCAGTAGGACGGAATCGTGTTGACCACCGATTAGTTTTTTGCTAAAACCTCTTGCATCCTTCGACCGACTTCTTCGACTAAGAGCTCGATGGAAAGCTTATCTGTTTCTCTTTCAGATGGCATTAACATATTTTACGAAAAGTCGTAAGAAATAAAATTTTTTTTATCCAACCTAAAATATCCTCGAAATAATTGAAGAAGAAATACCTTATCAGACGAAAATATGCCTTATCTAAAAAGAGAGATTTAAATTTTTTTAATTGCATAAATGGGTTGCATTTAATTCAGAATTAATAGTTTTTTACATGGACAAAAAATTCGTTCAATTTTTTCCCATTAAGTATATAGAATTATAGAAAAGTACTTTTCGAATAGAATCGGCAGTAGGACGGAATCGTGTTGACCACCGATTAGTTTTTTGCTTATAACTCTTGCATCCTTCGACCGACTTATTCGACTAAAAGCTCGATGGAAAGCTTATCTCTTCCTCTTTCAGATGGCATTAACATATTTTACGAAAAGTCGTATGAAATAAAATTTTTTTGATCAAAACTAAAATAGCCTCGAAATCATTGAAGAAGAAGTACCTTATCAGACGAAAATATGCCTTTAAATTTTTTTAATTGCATAAATGGGTGGCATTTTATTCACAATTAATAGTTTTTTACAGGGACAAAAAATTCGTTCAATTTTTCCCATTAAATACTAGAATTATAGAAAAGTTTTTTGCGAAAAGAATCGTCAGAAGGACGGAATCGTGTTGACCACCGATGAGTTTTTTGATAATAACTCTTGCATCCTTCGACCGACTTCTTCGACTAAGAGCTCGATGGAAAGCTTATGTGTTCTTCTTTCAGATGGCATTAACATATTTTTCGAAAAGTCGTAAGAAATAAAATTTTTTTTAACAAAACAAAAATATCCTCGAAATCATTGAAGAAGAAGTACCTTATCAGACGAAAATATGCCTTATCTGATAAGAGACATTTAAATTTTTTTAATTGCATAAATGGGCGGCATTTTATTCAGAATTAATAGTTTTTTACATGGACAAAAAATTCGTTTAATTTTTTTTCATTAAATACTAGAATAATAGAAAAGTACTTTGCGAAAAGAATCGGCAGTAGGACGGAAATATGTTGGCGACCGATTAGTTTTTTGCTAATAACTCTTGCATCCTTCGACCGACTTCTTCGACTAAGGGCTCGATGGAAAGCTTATGTGTTCTTCTTTCAGATGGCATTAACATATTTTTCGAAAAGTCGTAAGAAATAAAATTTTTTTTAACAAAACAAAAATATTCTCGAAATCATTGAAGAAGAAGTACCTTATCAGACGAAAATATGCCTTATCTGATAAGAGACATTGAAATTTCTGAAATTGCATAAATTGGCGGCATTTTATTCAGAATTAATAGTTTTTTACATGGACAAAAAATTCGTTTAATTTTTTTTCATTAAATACTAGAATAATAGAAAAGTACTTTGCGAAAAGAATCGGCAGTAGGACGGAAATATGTTGGCGACCGATTAGTTTTTTGCTAATAACTCTTGCATCCTTCGACCGACTTCTTCGACTAAGAGCTCGATGGAAAGCTTATCTGTTGCTCTTTCAGATGGCATTAACATATTTTACGAAAAGTCGTAAGAAATAAAATTTTTATGATCAAAACTAAAATATCCTCGAAATCATTGAGGAAGAAGTACCTTAACAGGCGAAAATATGCCTTATCTAATAAGAGACATTTAAATTTTTTTAATTGCATAAATGGGTTGCATTTTATTCAGAATTAATAGTTTTTTACATGGACAAAAAATTTGCTTAATTTTATCCCATTACATACTAGAATTATAGAAAAGTACTTTGCGAAAAGAATCGGCAGTGGGACGGAAACATGTTGACCACCGATTAGTTTTTTGCTAATAACTCTTGCATCCTTCGACCGACTTCTTCGCCTAAGAGCTCGATGGAAAGCTTATCTGTTCCTCTTTCAGATGGCATTAACAAATTTTACGAAAAGTCGTAAGAAATAAAATTTTTTTTATCCAACCTAATATATCCTCGAAATAATTGAAGAAGAAATACCTTATCAGACGAAAATATGCCTTATATAATAACAGACATTTTAATTTTTTTAATTGCATAAATGGGTGGCATTTTATTCAGAATTAACAGTTTTTTACGTGGACAAAAAATTCGTTCAATTTTTCCCATTAAATACTAGAATTATAGAAAAGTACTTTGCGAAAAGAATCGTCAGAAGGACGGAATCGTGTTGACCACCGATGAGTTTTTTGATAATAACTCTTGCATCCTTCGACCGACTTCTTCGACTAAGAGCTCGATTGAAAGCTTATCTGTTCCTCTTTCAGATGGCATTAACATATTTTATGAAAAGTCGTAAGAAATAAAATTTTTTTGATCAAAACTAAAATATCCTCAAAATCATTAAAGAAGAAGTACCTTATCAGTCAAAAGTATGCCTTATCTGATATGAGACATTTAAATTTCTTTAATTGAATTGATGGGCGGCATTTTATTCAGAATTAATAGTTTTTTACATGGACAAAAAATTCTTATAATCTTTTCCCATTAAATACTAGAAATATAAAAAACTACTTTTCGAAAATAATCGGCAGTAGGACGGAATCGTGATGACCACCGATTAGTTTTTTGCTTATAACTCTTGCATCCTTCCACCGACTTCTTCGACTAAAAGCTCGATGGAAAGCTTATCTGTTCCTCTTTCAGATGGCATTAACATATTTTACGAAAAGTCGTATGAAATAAAATTTTTTTGATCAAAACTAAAATATCCTCGAAATCATTCAAGAAGAAGTACCTTATCAGACGAAAATATGCCTTTAAATTTTTTTAATTGCATAAATGGGCGGCATTTTATTCAGAATTAATAGTTTTTTACATGGACAAAAAATTTGTTTAAATTTTTCCCATTAAATACTAGAATTATAGAAAAGTACTTTGCGAAAAGAATCGGCAGTGGGACGGAAACATGTTGACCACCGATTAGTTTTTTGCTAATAACTCTTGCATCCTTCGACCGACTTCTTCGCCTAAGAGCTCGATGGAAAGCTTATCTGTTCCTCTTTCAGATGGCATTAACATATATTATGAAAAGTCGTAAGAAATAAAATTTTTTTGATCAAAACTAAAATACCCTCAAAATCATTAAAGAAGAAGTACCTGATCAGTAAAAAGTATGCCTTATCTTATATGAGACATTTAAATTTCTTTAATTGAATTGATGGGCGGCATTTTATTCAGAATTAATAGTTTTTTACATGGACAAAAAATTCGTATAATCTTTTCCCATTAAATACTAGAATTATAAAAAAGTACTTTTCGAAAATAATCGGCAGTAGGACGGAATCGTGTTGACCACCGATTAGTTTTTTGCGAATAACTCTTGCATCCTTCGACCGACTTCTTCGACTAAAAGCTCGATGGAAAGTTTTTCTGTTTCTCTTTCAGATGGCATTAACATATTTTACGAAAAGTCATAAGAAATAAAATTTTTTTGATCACAACTAAAATATCCTCGAAATCATTGAAGAAGAAGTACCTTATCAGACGAAAATATGCCTTATCTAATAAGAGACATTTAAATTTCTTTAATTGAATTGATGGGCGGCATTTTATTCAGAATTAATAGTTTTTTACATGGACAAAAAATTCGTATAATCTTTTCCCATTAAATACTAGAATTATAAAAAAGTACTTTTCGAAAATAATCGGCAGTAGGACGGAATCGTGTTGACCACCGATTAGTTTTTTGCGAATAACTCTTGCATCCTTCGACCGACTTCTTCGACTAAAAGCTCGATGGAAAGCTTATCTGTTCCTCTTTCAGATGACATTAACACATTTTACGAAAAGTCGTAAGAAATAAAATTTTTTTGATCAAAACTAAAATATCCTCGAAATCATTGAAGAAGAAGTACCTTATCAGACGAAAATATGCCTTATCTGATATGAGACATTTAAATTTCTTTAATTGAATTAATGGGCGGCATTTTATTCAGAATTAAAAGTTTTTTACATGGACAAAAAATTCGTTCAATTTTTCCCATTAAATACTAGAATTATAGAAAAGTACTTTGCGAAAAGAATCGTCAGAAGGACGGAATCGTGTTGACCACCGATGAGTTTTTTGATAATAACTCTTGCATCCTTCGACCGACTTCTTCGACTAAGAGCTCGATTGAAAGCTTATCTGTTCCTCTTTCAGATGGCATTAACATATTTTATGAAAAGTCGTAAGAAATAAAATTTTTTTGATCAAAACTAAAATATCCTCAAAATCATTAAAGAAGAAGTACCTTATCAGTCAAAAGTATGCCTTATCTGATATGAGACATTTAAATTTCTTTAATTGAATTGATGGGCGGCATTTTATTCAGAATTAATAGTTTTTTACATGGACAAAAAATTCTTATAATCTTTTCCCATTAAATACTAGAAATATAAAAAACTACTTTTCGAAAATAATCGGCAGTAGGACGGAATCGTGATGACCACCGATTAGTTTTTTGCTTATAACTCTTGCATCCTTCCACCGACTTCTTCGACTAAAAGCTCGATGGAAAGCTTATCTGTTCCTCTTTCAGATGGCATTAACATATTTTACGAAAAGTCGTATGAAATAAAATTTTTTTGATCAAAACTAAAATATCCTCGAAATCATTCAAGAAGAAGTACCTTATCAGACGAAAATATGCCTTTAAATTTTTTTAATTGCATAAATGGGCGGCATTTTATTCAGAATTAATAGTTTTTTACATGGACAAAAAATTTGTTTAAATTTTTCCCATTAAATACTAGAATTATAGAAAAGTACTTTGCGAAAAGAATCGTCAGAAGGACGGAATCGTGTTGACCACCGATGTGTTTTTTGATAATAACTCTTGCATCCTTCGACCGGCTTCTTCGACTAAGAGCTCGATGGAAAGCTTATCTGCTCCTCTTTCAGATTGCATTAACATATTTTACGAAAAGTCGTAAGAATTAAAATTTTTTTGATCAAAACTAAAATATTCTCGAAATCATTAAAAAAGAAGTACCTTTCCAGACGAAAGTATGCCTTATCTGTTAAGAGACATTTAATTTCTTTAATTGAATTGATGGGCGGCATTTTATTCAGAATTATTAGGTTTTTACGTGGACAAAAAATTCGTTCAATTTTTCCCATTAAATACTAGAATTATAGAAAAGTACTTTGCGAAAAGAATCGTCAGAAGGACGGAATCGTGTTAACCACCGATGAGTTTTTTGATAATAACTCTTGCATCCTTCGACCGACTTCTTCGACTAAGAGCTCGATGGAAAGCTTATCTGCTCCTCTTTCAGATTGCATTAACATATTTTACGAAAAGTCGTAAGAATTAAAATTTTTTTGATCAAAACTAAAATATTCTCGAAATCATTAAAGAAGAAGTACCTTTCCAGACGAAAGTATGCCTTATCTGTTAAGAGACATTTAAATTTCTTTAATTGAATTGATGGGCGGCATTTTATTCAGAATTAATAGTTTTTTACATGGACAAAAAATTCGTTTAATCTTTTCCCATTAAATACTAGAATTATAAAAAAGTACTTTTCGAAAATAATCGGCAGTAGGACGGAATCGTGTTGACCACCGATTAGTTTTTTGCTAATAACTCTTGCATCCTTCGACCGACTTCTTCGACTAAAAGCTCGATGGAAAGCTTATCTGTTCCTCTTTAGATGGCATTAACATATTTTACGAAAAGTCATAAGAAATAAAATTTTTTTGATCAAAACTAAAATATCATCGAAATCATTGAAGAAGAAGTACCTTATCAGACGAAAATATGCCTTATCTAATAAGAGACATTTAAATTTTTTTAATTGTATAAATGGGCTGCATTTTATTCAGAATTAATAGTATTTTAAATGGACAAAAAATTCGTTTAATTTTTTTCCATTAAATACTAGAATTATAGAAAAGTACTTTTCGAAAATAATCGGCAGTAGGACGGAATCGTGTTGACCACCGATTAGTTTTTTCTAATAACTCCTGCATCCTTCGACCGACTTCTTCGACTAAGAGCTCGATGGAAAGCTTATCTGTTCCTCTTTCAGATGGCACTAACATATTTTACGAAAAGTCGTAAGAAAGAAAATTTTTTGGTCAAAACTAAAATATCCTCGAAATCATTGAAGATGAAGTACCTTATCAGACGAAAATATGCCTTATCTAATAAGAGACATTTAAATTTTGTTAATTGCATTAAAGGGCGGCATTTTATTCAGAATTAATAGTTTTTTACATGGACAAAAAATTTGATCAAAACTAAAATATTCTCGAAATCATTGAAGATGAAGTACCTTATCAGACGAAAATATGCCTTAGTTAAATTTTTTAATTGCATACATGGCATTTTATTCAGAATTAATAGTTTTTTACATGGACAAAAAATTCGTTCAATTTTTCCCATTAAATACTAGAATTATAGAAAAGTACTTTGCGAAAATAATCGTCAGAAGGACGGAATCGTGTTGACTACCGATGAGTTTTTTGATAATAACTCTTGCATCCTTCGACCGACTTCTTCGACTAACAGCTCGATGGAAAGCTTATGTGTTCTTCTTTCAGATGGCATTAACATATTTTTCGAAAAGTCGTAAGAAATAAAATTTTTTTGGACAAAACTAAAATATCCTCGAAATCATTGAAGAAGAAGTACCTTATCAGACGAAAATATGCCTGATCTGATAAGAGACATTGACATTTCTGTAATTGCATAAATTGGCGGCATTTAATTCAGAATTAATAGTTTTTTACATGGACAAAAAATTCGTTTAATTTTTTTTCATTAAATACTAGAATAATAGAAAAGTACTTTTCGAAAATAATCGGCAGTAGGACGGAATCGTGTTGACCACCGATTAGTTTTTTGCTAATATCTCTTGCATCCTTCGACCGACTTCTTCGACTAAGAGCTCGATGGAAAGCTTATCTGTTTCTCTTTCAGATGGCATTAACATATTTTACGAAAAATCGTAAGAAATAAAATTTTTTTTAACCAACCTAAAATATCCTCGAAATAATTGAAGAAGAAATACCTTATCAGATGAAAATATGTCTTATCTAAAAAGAGACATTTAAATTTATTTAATTGCATAAATGGGTTGCATTTAATTCAGAATTAATAGTTTTTTACATGGACAAAAAATTCGTCTAATTTTTTTCTATTAAATACTAGAATTATAGAAAAGTACTTTTCAAAAATAATCGGCAGTAGGACGGAATCGTGTTGACCACCGATTAGTTTTTTGCTAATAACTCTTGCATCCTTCGACCGACTTCTTCGACTAAGAGCTCGATGGAAAGCTTATCTGTTCCTCTTTCAGATGGCATTAACAAATTTTACGAAAAGTCGTAAGAAATAAAATTTTTTTTATCCAACCTAAAATATCCTCGAAATAATTGAAGAAGAAATACCTTATCAGACGAAAATATGCCTTATCTAAAAAGAGACATTTAAATTTTTTTAATTGCATAAATGGGTGGCATTTTATTCAGAATTAATAGTTTTTTACATGGACAAAAAATTCGTTTAATTTTTCTCCATTAAATAATAGAATTATAGAAAAGAACTTTTCGAAAATAATCGGCAGTAGGACGGAATCGTGTTGACCACCGATTAGTTTTTTGCTAATAACTCTTGCATCCTTCGACCGACTTCTTCGACTAAGAGCTCGATGGAAAGCTTATCTGTTCCTCTTTCAGATGGCATTAACATATTTTACGAAAAGTCGTAAGAAAGAAAATTTTTTTGATCAAAACTAAAATATCCTCGAAATCATTGAAGATGAAGTACCTTATCAGACGAAAATATGCCTTATCTAATAAGAGACATTTAAATTTTGTTAATTGCATAAATGGGCGGCATTTTATTCAGAATTAATAGTTTTTTACATGGACAAAAAATTTGTTTAATTTTTTCCCATTAAGTATATAGAATTATAGAAAAGTACTTTTCGAATAGAATCGGCAGTAGGACGGAATCGTGTTGACCACCGATTAGTTTTTTGATTATGACTCTTGCATCCTTCGACCGACTTATTCGACTAAAAGCTCGATGGAAAGCTTATCTCTTCCTCTTTCAGATGGCATTAACATATTTTACGAAAAGTCGTATGAAATATAATTTTTTTGATCAAAGCTAAAATAGCCTCGAAATCATTGAAGAAGAAGTACCTTATCAGATGAAAATATGCCTTTAAATTTTTTTAATTGCATAAATGGGTGGCATTTTATTCACAATTAATAGTTTTTTACAGGGACAAAAAATTCGTTCAATTTTTCCCATTAAATACTAGAATTATAGAAAAGTACTTTGCGAAAAGAATCGTCAGAAGGACGGAATCGTGTTGACCACCGATGAGTTTTTTGATAATAACTCTTGCATCCTTCGACCGACTTTTTCGACTAAGAGCTCGTTGGAAAGCTTATGTGTTCTTCTTTCAGATGGCATCAACATATTTTTCAAAAAGTCGTAAGAAATAAAATTTTTTTTAACAAAACAAAAATATTCTCGAAATCATTGAAGAAGAAGTACCTTATCAGACGAAAATATGCCTTATCTGATAAGAGACATTGAAATTTCTGAAATTGCATAAATTGGCGGCATTTTATTCAGAATTAATAGTTTTTTACATGGACAAAAAATTCGTTTAATTTTTTTTCATTAAATACTAGAATAATAGAAAAGTACTTTTCGAAAATAATCGGCAGTAGGACGGAATCGTGTTGACCACCGATTAGTTTTTTGCTAATAACTCTTGCATCCTTCGACCGACTTCTTCGCCTAAGAGCTCGATGGAAAGCTTATCTGTTCCTCTTTCAGATGGCATTAACATATTTTACGAAAAGTCGTAAGAAATAAAATTTTTTTTAACAAAACAAAAATATTCTCGAAATCATTGAAGAAGAAGTACCTTATCAGACGAAAATATGCCTTATCTAATAAGAGACATTTAAATTTTGTTAATTGCATTAAAGGGCGGCATTTTATTCAGAATTAATAGTTTTTTACATGGACAAAAAATTTGATCAAAACTAAAATATTCTCGAAATCATTGAAGATGAAGTACCTTATCAGACGAAAATATGCCTTAGTTAAATTTTTTAATTGCATACATGGCATTTTATTCAGAATTAATAGTTTTTTACATGGACAAAAAATTCGTTCAATTTTTCCCATTAAATACTAGAATTATAGAAAAGTACTTTGCGAAAATAATCGTCAGAAGGACGGAATCGTGTTGACCACCGATGAGTTTTTTGATAATAACTCTTGCATCCTTCGACCGACTTCTTCGACTAACAGCTCGATGGAAAGCTTATGTGTTCTTCTTTCAGATGGCATTAACATATTTTTCGAAAAGTCGTAAGAAATAAAATTTTTTTGGACAAAACTAAAATATCCTCGAAATCATTGAAGAAGAAGTACCTTATCAGACGAAAATATGCCTGATCTGATAAGAGACATTGAAATTTCTGTAATTGCATAAATTGGCGCCATTTAATTCAGAATTAATAGTTTTTTACATGGACAAAAAATTCGTTTAATTTTTTTTCATTAAATACTAGAATAATAGAAAAGTACTTTTCGAAAATAATCGGCAGTAGGACGGAATCGTGTTGACCACCGATTAGTTTTTTGCTAATATCTCTTGCATCCTTCGACCGACTTCTTCGACTAAGAGCTCGATGGAAAGCTTATCTGTTTCTCTTTCAGATGGCATTAACATATTTTACGAAAAATCGTAAGAAATAAAATTTTTTTTAACCAACCTAAAATATCCTCGAAATAATTGAAGAAGAAATACCTTATCAGATGAAAATATGCCTTATCTAATAAGAGACATTTAAATTTTGTTAATTGCATAAATGGGCGGCATTTTATTCAGAATTAATAGTTTTTTACATGGACAAAAAATTTGTTTAATTTTTTCCCATTAAGTATATAGAATTATAGAAAAGTACTTTTCGAATAGAATCGGCAGTAGGACGGAATCGTGTTGACCACCGATTAGTTTTTTGATTAATACTCTTGCATCCTTCGACCGACTTGTTCGACTAAAAGCTCGATGGAAAGCTTATCTCTTCCTCTTTCAGATGGCATTAACATATTTTACGAAAAGTCGTATGAAATATAATTTTTTTGATCAAAACTAAAATAGCCTCGAAATCATTGAAGAAGAAGTACCTTATCAGATGAAAATATGCCTTTAAATTTTTTTAATTGCATAAATGGGTGGCATTTTATTCACAATTAATAGTTTTTTACAGGGACAAAAAATTCGTTCAATTTTTCCCATTAAATACTAGAATTATAGAAAAGTACTTTGCGAAAAGAATCGTCAGAAGGACGGAATCGTGTTGACCACCGATGAGTTTTTTGATAATAACTCTTGCATCCTTCGACCGACTTTTTCGACTAAGCGCTCGTTGGAAAGCTTATGTGTTCTTCTTTCAGATGGCATCAACATATTTTTCAAAAAGTCGTAAGAAATAAAATTTTTTTTAACAAAACAAAAATATTCTCGAAATCATTGAAGAAGAAGTACCTTATCAGACGAAAATATGCCTTATCTGATAAGAGACATTGAAATTTCTGAAATTGCATAAATTGGCGGCATTTTATTCAGAATTAATAGTTTTTTACATGGACAAAAAATTCGTTTAATTTTTTTTCATTAAATACTAGAATAATAGAAAAGTACTTTTCGAAAATAATCGGCAGTAGGACGGAATCGTGTTGACCACCGATTAGTTTTTTGCTAATAACTCTTGCATCCTTCAACCGAATTCTTCGATTAAGAGCTCGATGGAAAGCTTATCTGTTCCTCTTTCAGATGGCATTAACATATTTTACGAAAAGTCGTAAGAAATAAAATTTTTTTTAACAAAACAAAAATATTCTCGAAATCATTGAAGAAGAAGTACCTTATCAGACGAAAATATGCCTTATCTAATAAGAGACATTTAAATTTTGTTAATTGCATTAAAGGGCGGCATTTTATTCAGAATTAATAGTTTTTTACATGGACAAAAAATTTGATCAAAACTAAAATATTCTCGAAATCATTGAAGATGAAGTACCTTATCAGACGAAAATATGCCTTAGTTAAATTTTTTAATTGCATACATGGCATTTTATTCAGAATTAATAGTTTTTTACATGGACAAAAAATTCGTTCAATTTTTCCCATTAAATACTAGAATTATAGAAAAGTACTTTGCGAAAATAATCGTCAGAAGGACGGAATCGTGTTGACCACCGATGAGTTTTTTGATAATAACTCTTGCATCCTTCGACCGACTTCTTCGACTAACAGCTCGATGGAAAGCTTATGTGTTCTTCTTTCAGATGGCATTAACATATTTTTCGAAAAGTCGTAAGAAATAAAATTTTTTTGGACAAAACTAAAATATCCTCGAAATCATTGAAGAAGAAGTACCTTATCAGACGAAAATATGCCTGATCTGATAAGAGACATTGAAATTTCTGTAATTGCATAAATTGGCGCCATTTAATTCAGAATTAATAGTTTTTTACATGGACAAAAAATTCGTTTAATTTTTTTTCATTAAATACTAGAATAATAGAAAAGTACTTTTCGAAAATAATCGGCAGTAGGACGGAATCGTGTTGACCACCGATTAGTTTTTTGCTAATATCTCTTGCATCCTTCGACCGACTTCTTCGACTAAGAGCTCGATGGAAAGCTTATCTGTTTCTCTTTCAGATGGCATTAACATATTTTACGAAAAATCGTAAGAAATAAAATTTTTTTTAACCAACCTAAAATATCCTCGAAATAATTGAAGAAGAAATACCTTATCAGATGAAAATATGTCTTATCTAAAAAGAGACATTTAAATTTATTTAATTGCATAAATGGGTTGCATTTAATTCAGAATTAATAGTTTTTTACATGAACAAAAAATTCGTCTAATTTTTTTCTATTAAATATTAGAATTATAGAAAAGTACTTTTCGAAAATAATCGGCAGTAGGACGGAATCGTGTTGACCACCGATTAGTTTTTTGCTAATAACTCTTGCATCCTTCGACCGACTTCTTCGACTAAGAGCTCGATGGAAAGCTTATCTGTTCCTCTTTCTGATGGCATTAACAAATTTTACGAAAAGTCGTAAGAAATAAAATTTTTTTTATCCAACCTAAAATATCCTCGGAATAATTGAAGAAGAAATACCTTATCAGACGAAAATATGCCTTATCTAAAAAGAGACATTTAAATTTTTTTAATTGCATAAATGGGTGGCATTTTATTCAGAATTAATAGTTTTTTACATGGACAAAAAATTCGTTTAATTTTTTTCCATTAAATAATAGAATTATAGAAAAGAACTTTTCGAAAATAATCGGCAGTAGGACGGAATCGTGTTGACCACCGATTAGTTTTTTGCTAATAACTCTTGCATCCTTCGACCGACTTCTTCGACTAAGAGCTCGATGGAAAGCTTATCTGTTTCTCTTTCAGATGGCATTAACATATTTTACGAAAAATCGTAAGAAATAAAATTTTTTTTAACCAACCTAAAATATCCTCGAAATAATTGAAGAAGAAATACCTTATCAGATGAAAATATGTCTTATCTAAAAAGAGACATTAAAATTTATTTAATTGCATAAATGGGTTGCATTTAATTCAGAATTAATAGTTTTTTACATGGACAAAAAATTCGTCTAATTTTTTTCTATTAAATACTAGAATTATAGAAAAGTACTTTTCGAAAATAATCGGCAGTAGGACGGAATCGTGTTGACCACCGATTAGTTTTTTGCTAATAACTCTTGCATCCTTCGACCGACTTCTTCGACTAAGAGCTCGTTGGAAAGCTTATGTGTTCTTCTTTCAGATGGCATCAACATATTTTTCAAAAAGTCGTATGAAATATAATTTTTTTGATCAAAACTAAAATAGCCTCGAAATCATTGAAGAAGAAGTACCTTATCAGATGAAAATATGCCTTTAAATTTTTTTAATTGCATAAATGGGTGGCATTTTATTCACAATTAATAGTTTTTTACAGGGACAAAAAATTCGTTCAATTTTTCCCATTAAATACTAGAATTATAGAAAAGTACTTTGCGAAAAGAATCGTCAGAAGGACGGAATCGTGTTGACCACCGATGAGTTTTTTGATAATAACTCTTGCATCCTTCGACCGACTTTTTCGACTAAGAGCTCGTTGGAAAGCTTATGTGTTCTTCTTTCAGATGGCATCAACATATTTTTCAAAAAGTCGTAAGAAATAAAATTTTTTTTAACAAAACAAAAATATCCTCGAAATCATTGAAGAAGAAGTACCTTATCAGACGAAAATATGCCTTATCTGATAAGAGACATTGAAATTTCTGTAATTGCATAAATTGGCGGCATTTTATTCAGAATTAATAGTTTTTTACATGGACAAAAAATTTGATCAAAACTAAAATATTCTCGAAATCATTGAAGATGAAGTACCTTATCAGACGAAAATATGCCTTAGTTAAATTTTTTAATTGCATACATGGCATTTTATTCAGAATTAATAGTTTTTTACATGGACAAAAAATTCGTTCAATTTTTCCCATTAAATACTAGAATTATAGAAAAGTACTTTGCGAAAATAATCGTCAGAAGGACGGAATCGTGTTGACCACCGATGAGTTTTTTGATAATAACTCTTGCATCCTTCGACCGACTTCTTCGACTAACAGCTCGATGGAAAGCTTATGTGTTCTTCTTTCAGATGGCATTAACATATTTTACGAAAAGTCGTAAGAAAGAAAATTTTTTTGATCAAAACTAAAATATCCTCGAAATCATTGAAGATGAAGTACCTTATCAGACGAAAATATGCCTTATCTAATAAGAGACATTTAAATTTTGTTAATTGCATAAATGGGCGGCATTTTATTCAGAATTAATAGTTTTTTACATGGACAAAAAATTTGTTTAATTTTTTCCCATTAAGTATATAGAATTATAGAAAAGTACTTTTCGAATAGAATCGGCAGTAGGACGGAATCGTGTTGACCACCGATTAGTTTTTTAATTATGACTCTTGCATCCTTCGACCGACTTATTCGACTAAAAGCTCGATGGAAAGCTTATCTCTTCCTCTTTCAGATGGCATTAACATATTTTACGAAAAGTCGTATGAAATATAATTTTTTTGATCAAAACTAAAATAGCCTCGAAATCATTGAAGAAGAAGTACCTTATCAGATGAAAATATGCCTTTAAATTTTTTTAATTGCATAAATGGGTGGCATTTTATTCACAATTAATAGTTTTTTACAGGGACAAAAAATTCGTTCAATTTTTCCCATTAAATACTAGAATTATAGAAAAGTACTTTGCGAAAAGAATCGTCAGAAGGACGGAATCGTGTTGACCACCGATGAGTTTTTTGATAATAACTCTTGCATCCTTCGACCGACTTTTTCGACTAAGAGCTCGTTGGAAAGCTTATGTGTTCTTCTTTCAGATGGCATCAACATATTTTTCAAAAAGTCGTAAGAAATAAAATTTTTTTTAACAAAACAAAAATATCCTCGAAATCATTGAAGAAGAAGTACCTTATCAGACGAAAATATGCCTTATCTGATAAGAGACATTGAAATTTCTGTAATTGCATAAATTGGCGGCATTTTATTCAGAATTAATAGTTTTTTACATGGACAAAAAATTCGTTTAATTTTGCGAAAAGAATCGGCAGTAGGACGGAAATATGTTGGCGACCGATTAGTTTTTTGCTAATAACTCTTGCATCCTTCGACCGACTTCTTCGACTAAGAGCTCGATGGAAAGCTTATCTGTTGCTCTTTCAGATGGCATTAATATATTTTACGAAAAGTCGTAAGAAATAAAATTTTTTTGATCAAAACTAAAAAATCCTCGAAATCATTGAAGAAGAAGTACCTTAACAGGCGAAAATATGCCTTATCTAATAAGAGACATTTAAATTTTTTTAATTGCATAAATGGGTTGCATTTAATTCACAATTAATAGTTTTTTACATGGACAAAAAATTTGCTTAATTTTATCCCATTACATACTAGAATTATAGAAAAGTACTTTGCGAAAAGAATCGGCAGTGGGACGGAAACGTGTTGACCACCGATTAGTTTTTTGCTAATAACTCTTGCATCCTTCGACCGACTTCTTCGCCTAAGAGCTCGATGGAAAGCTTATCTGTTCCTCTTTCAGATGGCATTAACATATTTTACGAAAAGTCGTAAGAAATAAAATTTTTTTTATCCAACCTAAAATATCCTCGAAATAATTGAAGAAGAAATACCTTATCAGACTAAAATATGCCTTATCTAAAAAGAGACATTTAAATTTTTTTAATTGAATAAATGGGTGGCATTTTATTCAGAATTAATAGTTTTTTACATGGACAAAAAATTCGTTTAATTTTTTTCCATTAAATACTAGAATTATAGAAAAGTACTTTTCGAAAATAATCGGCAGTAGGACGGAATCGTGTTGACCACCGATTAGTTTTTTGCTTATAACTCTTGCATCCTTCGACCGACTTATTCGACTAAAAGCTCGATGGAAAGCTTATCTCTTCCTCTTTCAGATGGCATTAACATATTTTACGAAAAGTCGTATGAAATAAAATTTTTTTGATCACAACTAAAATATCCTCGAAATCATTGAAGAAGAAGTACCTTAACAGGCGAAAATATGCCTTATCTAATAAAAGACATTTAAATTTTTTTAATTGCATAAATGGGTTGCATTTAATTCAGAATTAATAGTTTTTTACATGGACAAAAAATTTGCTTAATTTTATCCCATTGCATACTAGAATTATAGAAAAGTACTTTGCGAAAATAATCGGCAGTAGGACGGAATCGTGTTGACCACCGATTAGTTTTTTGCTAATAACTCTTGCATCCTTCGACAGACTTCTTCGACTAAGAGCTCGATGAAAAGCTTATCTGTTCCTCTTTCACATGGCATTAACATATTTTACGAAAAGTCGTAAAAAATAAAATTTTTTTGATCAAAACTAAAATATCATCGAAATCATTGAAGAAGAAGTACCTTATCAGACGAAAATATGCCTTATATAATAAGAGACATTTTAATTTTTTTAATTGCATAAATGGGCGGCATTTTATTCAGAATTAATAGTTTTTTACATGGACAAAAAATTCGTTTAATTTATTTTTCATTAAATACTAGAATTATAGAAAAGTACTTTGTGAAAAGAATCGGCAGTAGGACGGAAACGTGTTGACCACCGATTAGTTTTTTGCTAATAACTCTTGAATCCTTCCACCGACTTCTTCGACTTAGAGCTCGATGGAAAGCTTATCTGTTTCTCTTTCAGATGGCATTAACATATTTTACGAAAAGTCGTAAGAAATAAAATTTTTTTTATCCAACCTAAAATATCCTCAAAATCATTAAAGAAGAAGTATCTTATCAGTCAAAAGTATGCCTTATCTGACATGAGACATTTAAATTTCTTTAATTGAATTGATGGGCGGCATTTTATTCAGAATTAATAGTTTTTTACATGGACAAAAAATTCGTATAATCTTTTCCCATTAAATACTAGAATTATAAAAAAGTACTTTTCGAAAATAATCGGCAGTAGGACGGAATCGTGTTGACCACCGATTAGTTTTTTGCTAATAACTCTTGCATCCTTCGACCGACTTCTTCGACTAAAAGCTCGATGGAAAGCTTTTCTGTTCCTCTTTCAGATGGCATTAACATATTTTCCGAAAAGTCATAAGAAATAAAATTTTTTTGATCAAAACTAAAATATCATCGAAATCATTGAAGAAGAAGTACCTTATCAGACGAAAATATGCCTTATCTAATAAGAGACATTTAAATTTTGTTAATTGCATTAAAGGGCGGCATTTTATTCAGAATTAATAGTTTTTTACATGGACAAAAAATTTGTTTAATTTTTTCCCATTAAGTATATAGAATTATAGAAAAGTACTTTTCGAAAAGAATCGGCAGTAGGACGGAATCGTGTTGACCACCGATTAGTTTTTTGCTTATAACTCTTGCATCCTTCGACCGACTTATTCGACTAAAAGCTCGATGGAAAGCTTATCTCTTCCTCTTTCAGATGGCATTAACATATTTTACAAAAAGTCGTATGAAATAAAACTTTTTTGATCAAAACTAAAATATTCTCGAAATCATTGAAGATGAAGTACTTTATCAGACGAAAATATGCCTTAGTTAAATTTTTTAATTGCATACATTGCATTTTATTCAGAATTAATAGTTTTTTACATGGACAAAAAATTCGTTCAATTTTTCCCATTAAATACTAGAATTATAGAAAAGTACTTTGCGAAAATAATCGTCAGAAGGACGGAATCGTGTTGACCACCGATGAGTTTTTTGATAATAACTCTTGCATCCTTCGACCGACTTCTTCGACAAACAGCTCGATGGAAAGCTTATGTGTTCTTCTTTCAGATGGCATTAACATATTTTTCGAAAAGTCGTAAGAAATAAAATTTTTTTGAACAAAACTAAAATATCCTCGAAATCATTGAAGAAGAAGTACCTTATCAGACGAAAATATGCCTTATCTGATAAGAGACATTGAAATTTCTGTAATTGCATAAATTGGCGGCATTTTATTCAGAATTAATAGTTTTTTACATGGACAAAAAATTCGTTTAATTTATTTTTCATTAAATACTAGAATAATAGAAAAGTACTTTTCGAAAATAATCCGCAGTAGGACGGAATCGTGTTGACCACCGATTAGTTTTTTGCTAATATCTCTTGCATCCTTCGACCGACTTCTTCGACTAAGAGCTCGATGGAAAGCTTATCTGTTTCTCTTTCAGATGGCATTAACATATTTTACGAAAAGTCGTAAGAAATAAAATTTTTTTTATCCAACCTAAAATATCCTCGAAATAATTGAAGAAGAAATACCTTATCAGACGAAAATGTGCCTTATCTAAAAAGAGACATTTAAATTTTTTTAATTGCATAAATGGGTTGCATTTAATTCAGAATTAATAGTTTTTTACATGGACAAAAAATTCGTTTAATTTTTTTCTATTAAATACTAGAATTATAGAAAAGTACTTTTCGAAAATAATCGGCAGTAGGACGGAATCGTGTTGACCACCGATTAGTTTTTTGCTAATAACTCTTGCATCCTTCGACCGACTTCTTCGACTAAGAGCTCGATGGAAAGCTTATCTGTTCCTCTTTCAGATGGCATTAACATATTTTACGAAAAGTCGTAAGAAATAAAATTTTTTTTATCCAACCTAAAATATCCTCAAAATAATTGAAGAAGAAATACCTTATCAGACGAAAATATGCCTTATCTAAAAAGAGACATTTAAATTTTTTTAATTGCATAAATGGGTGGCATTTTATTCAGAATTAATAGTTTTTTACATGGACAAAAAATTCGTTTAATTTTTTTCCATTAAATACTAGAATTATAGAAAAGAACTTTTCGAAAATAATCGGCAGTAGGACGGAATCGTGTTGACCACCGATTAGTTTTTTGCTAATAACTCTTGCATCCTTCGACCGACTTCTTCGACTAAGAGCTCGATGGAAAGCTTATCTGTTCCTCTTTCAGATGGCACTAACATATTTTACGAAAAGTCGTAAGAAAGAAAATTTTTTTGATCAAAACTAAAATATCCTGGAAATCATTGAAGATGAAGTACCTTATCAGACGAAAATATGCCTTTAAATTTTTTTAATTGCATAGATTGGTGGCATTTTATTCAGAATTAATAGTTTTTTACAGGGACAAAAAATTCGTTCAATTTTTCCCATTAAATACTAGAATTATAGAAAAGTACTTTGCGAAAAGAATCGTCAGAAGGACGGAATCGTGTTGACCACCGATGAGTTTTTTGATAATAACTCTTGCATCCTTCGACCGACTTCTTCGACTAAGAGCTCGATGGAAAGCTTATGTGTTCTTCTTTCAGATGGCATTAACATATTTTTCGAAAAGTCGTAAGAAATCAAATTTTTTTTAACAAAACAAAAATATCCTCGAAATCATTGAAGAAGAAGTACCTTATCAGACGAAAATATGCCTTATCTGATAAGAGACATTGAAATTTCTGTAATTGCATAAATTGGCGGCATTTTATTCAGAATTAATAGTTTTTTACATGGACAAAAAATTCGTTTAATTTTTTTTCATTAAATACTAGAATAATAGAAAAGTACTTTGCGCAAAGAATCGGCAGTAGGACGGAAATATGTTGGCGACCGATTAGTTTTTTGCTAATAACTCTTGCATCCTTCGACCGACTTCTTCGACTAAGAGCTCGATGGAAAGCTTATCTGTTGCTCTTTCAGATGGCATTAACATATTTTGCGAAAAGTCATAAGAAATAAAATTTTTTTGATCAAAACTAAAATATCCTCGAAATCTTTGAAGAAGAAGTACCTTAACAGGCGAAAATATGCCTTATCTAATAAGAGACATTTAAATTTTTTTAATTGCATAAATGGGTTGCATTTAATTCAGAATTAATAGTTTTTTACATGGACAAAAAATTTGCTTAATTTTATCCCATTACATACAAGAATTATAGAAAAGTACTTTGCGAAAAGAATCGGCAGTGGGACGGAAACATGTTGACCACCGATTAGTTTTTTGCTAATAACTCTTGCATCCTTCGACCGACTTCTTCGCCTAAGAGCTCGATGGAAAGCTTATCTGTTCCTCTTTCAGATGGCATTGACATATTTTACGAAAAGTCGTAAGAAATAAAATTTTTTTTATCCAACCTAAAATATCCTCGAAATAATTGAAGAAGAAATACCTTATCAGACGAAAATATGCCTTATCTAAAAAGAGACATTTAAATTTTTTTAATTGCATAAATGGGTGGCATTTTATTCAGAATTAATAGTTTTTTACATGGACAAAAAATTCGTTTAATTTTTTCCCATTAAATACTAGAATTATAGAAAAGTACTTTTCGAAAATAATCGGCAGTAGGACGGAATCGTGTTGACCACCGATTAGTTTTTTGCTTATAACTCTTGCATCCTTCGACCGACTTATTCGACTAAAAGCTCGATGGAAAGCTTATCTCTTCCTCTTTCAGATGGCATTAACATATTTTACGAAAAGCCGTATGAAATAAAATTTTTTTGATCAAAACTAAAATATCCTCGAAATCATTGAAGAAGAAGTACCTTATCAGACGAAAATATGCCTTTAAATTTTTTTAATTGCATAAATGGGCGGCATTTTATTCAGAATTAATAGTTTTTTACAGGGACAAAAAATTCGTTTAATTTTTTCCCACTAAATACTAGAATTATAAAAAAGTACTTTGCGAAAAGAATCGGCAGTAGCACGGAATGGTGTTGATCACCGATTAGTTTTTTGCTAATAACTCTTGCATCCTTCGACCGACTTCTTCGACTAAGAGCTCGATGAAAAGCTTATCTGTTCCTCTTTCACATGGCATTAACATATTTTACGAAAAGTCGTAAGAAATAAAATTTTTTTGATCAAAACTAAAATATCATCGAAATCATTGAAGAAGAAGTACCTTATCAGACGAAAATATGCCTTATATAATAAGAGACATTTTAATTTTTTTAATTGCATAAATGGGCGGCATTTTATTCAGAATTAAAGGTATTTTACAGGGACAAAAAATTCGTTTAATTTTTTCCCACTAAATACTAGAATTATAGAAAAGTACTTTTCGAAAAGAATCGGCAGTAGGACGGAATCGTGTTGACCACCGATTAGTTTCTTGCTAATAACTCTTGCATCCTTCGACCGACTTATTCGACTAAAAGCTCGATGGAAAGCTTATCTGTTCCTCTTTCAGATGGTATTAACATATTTTACGAAAAGTCGAAAGAAATAAAATTTTTTTGATCAAAACTAAAATGTCCTCGAAATCATTGAATAAAAAGTACCTTATCAGACGAAAATATGCCTTTAAATTTTTTTAATTGCATAAATGGGCGGCATTTTATTCAGAATTAATAGTTTTTTCAGATGGACAAAAAATTTGTTTAATTTTTTCCCATTAAATACTACAATTATAGAAAAGTACTTTTCGAAAATAATAGGCAGTAGGACGGAATCATGTTGACCACCGATTAGTTTTTTGCTAATAACTCTTGCATCCTTCGACCGACTTCTTTGACTAAGAGCTCGATGGAATGCTTATCTGTTCCTCTTTCAGATGGCATTAACATATTTTACAAAAAGTCGTAAGAAATAAAATTTTTTTTATCCAACCTAAAATATCCTCGAAATAATTGAAGAAGAAATACCTTATCAGACGAAAATATGCCTTATCTAAAAAGAGACATTTAAATTTTTTTAATTGCATAAATGGGTGGCATTTTATTCAGAATTAATAGTTTTTTACATGGACAAAAAATTCGTCTAATTTTTTCCCATTAAATACTAGAATTATAGAAAAGTATTTTCGAAAAGAATCGGCAGTAGGACGGAAACGTGTTGACCACCGATTAGTTTTTTGCTAATAACTCTTGCATCCTTCGACCGACTTCTTCGACTAATAGGTCGATGAAATGCTTATCTGTTCCTCTTTCAGATGGCATTAACATATTTTACGAAAAGTCGTAAGAAATAAAATTTTTTTGATCAAAACTAAAATATCATCGAAATCATTGAAGAAGAAGTACCTTATCAGACGAAAATATGCCTTATATAATAAGAGACATTTTAATTTTTTTAATTGCATAAATGGGCGTCATTTTATTCAGAATTAAAGGTATTTTACAGGGACAAAAAATTCGTTTAATTTTTTCCCACTAAATACTAGAATTATAGAAAAGTACTTTTCGAAAAGAATCGGCAGTAGGACGGAATCGTGTTGACCACCGATTAGTTTCTTGCTAATAACTCTTGCATCCTTCGACCGACTTATTCGACTAAGAACTCGATAAAAAGCTTATCTGTTCCTCTTTCACATGGCATTAACATATTTTACGAAAAGTCGTAAGAAATAAAATTTTTTTGATCAAAACTAAAATATCATCGAAATCATTGAAGAAGAAGTACCTTATCAGACGAAAATATGCCTTATATAATAAGAGACATTTTAATTTTTTTAATTGCATAAATGGGCGGCATTTTATTCAGAATTAAAGGTATTTTACAGGGACAAAAAATTCGTTTAATTTTTTCCCACTAAATACTAGAATTATAGAAAAGTACTTTGCGAAAAGAATCGGCAGTAGCACGGAATGGTGTTGACCACCGATTAGTTTTTGGCTAATAATTCTTGCATCCTTCGACCGACTTATTCGACTAAGAACTCGATAAAAAGCTTATCTGTTCCTCTTTCACATGGCATTAACATATTTTACGAAAAGTCGTAAGAAATAAAATTTTTTTGATCAAAACTAAAATATCATCGAAATCATTGAAGAAGAAGTACCTTATCAGACGAAAATATGCCTTATATAATAAGAGACATTTTAATTTTTTTAATTGCATAAATGGGCGGCATTTTATTCAGAATTAAAGGTATTTTACAGGGACAAAAAATTCGTTTAATTTTTTCCCACTAAATACTAGAATTATAGAAAAGTACTTTTCGAAAAGAATCGGCAGTAGGACGGAATCGTGTTGACCACCGATTAGTTTCTTGCTAATAACTCTTGCATCCTTCGACCGACTTATTCGACTAAAAGCTCGATGGAAAGCTTATCTGTTCCTCTTCCAGATGTCATTAACATATTTTATGAAAAGTCGTAAGAAATAAAATATTTTTCATGAAAACTAAAATATCCTCGAATTCATTGAAGAACAAGTACCTTATCAGACGAAAATATGCCTTATCTAATAAGAGACATTTAAATTTTTTTTATTGCATAAATGGGCGGCATTTAATTCAGAATTAATAGTTTTTTACATGGACAAAAAATTCGTTTAATTTTTTCCCATTAAGTACTAGAATTATAGAAAAGTACTTTTCGAAAAGAATCGGCAGTAGGACGGAATCGTGTTGACCACCGATTAGTTTTTTGCTTATAACTCTTGCATCCTTCGACCGACTTCTTCGACTAAAGGCTCGATGGAAAGCTTATCTGTTCCTCTTTCAGATGGCATTAACATATTTTACGAAAAGTCATAAGAAATACAATTTTTTTGATCAAAACTAAAATATCCTCGAAATCATTGAGTAAGAAGTACCTTCTCAGACGAAAATATGCCTTATCTAATAAGAGACATTTAAATTTTTTTAATTATATAATTGGGCGGCATTTTATTCAGAATTAATAGTTTTTTACATGGACAAAAAATTCGTTTAATTTTTTTCCATTAAATACTAGAATTATGGAAAAGTACTTTTCGAAAATAATCGGCAGTAGGACGGAATCGTGTTGACCACCGATTAGTTTTTTGCTAATAACTCTTGCATCCTTCGACCGACTTCTTCGACTAAGAGCTCGATGGAAAGCTTATCTGTTCCTCTTTCAGATGGCATTAACATATTTTACGAAAAGTCGTAAGAAATAAAGTGTTTTTGATCAAAACTAAAATGTCCTCGAAATCATTGAAGAAGAAGTACCTTATCAGACGAAAATATGCCTTATCTAAAAAGAGACATTTAAATTTTGTTAATTGGATAAATGTGCGGCATTTTATTCAGAACTAATAGTTTTTTACATGGACAAAAAATTCGTTCTATTTTTTCCCATTAAGTACTAGAACTATAGAAAAGTACTTTGCGAAAAGAATCGGCAGTAGGATGGACTCGTGTTGACAACCGATTAGTTTTTTGCTAATAACTCTTGCATCCTTCGACCGACTTCTTCGACTAAATGCTCGATGGAAAGCTTATCTGTTCCTCTTTCAGATGGCACTAACATATTTTACGAAAAGTCGTAAGAAAAAAAATTCTTATGATCAAAACTAAAATATCCTCGAAATCATTGAAGAAGAAGTACCTTACAGACGAAAATATGCCTTTAAATTTTTTTAATTGCATAAATGGGCGGCATTTTATTCAGAATTAAAAGTTTTTTACATGGACAAAAAATTTGTATAATTTTTTCCCATTAAATACTAGAATTATAGAAAAGTACTTTTCGAAAATAATAGGCAGTAGGACGGAATCGTGTTGACCACCGATTAGTTTTTTGCTAATAACTCTTGCATCCTTCGACCGACTTCTTTGACTAAGAGCTCGATGGAAAGCTTATCTGTTCCTCTTTCATATGGCATTAACATATTTTACAAAAAGTCGTAAGAAATAAAATTTTTTTGATCAAAACTAAAATATCCTCGAAATCATTGAAGAAGAAGTACCTTATCAGACGAAAATATGCCTTACCTAATAAGATATTTTTAAATTTTTTTAATTGCATAAATGGGCGGCATTTTATTCAGAATTAATAAATTTTTACAGGGACAAAAAATACGTTTAATTTTTTCCCACTAAATACTAGAATTATAGAAAAGTACTTTGCGAAAAGAATCGGCAGTAGCACGGAATGGTGTTGACCACCGATTAGTTTTTGGCTAATAACTCTTGCATCCTTCGACCGACTTATTCGACTAAGAACTCGATAAAAAGCTT
The DNA here is from genome assembly GCA_034638295.1 of Phortica okadai. Classification (NCBI taxonomy): domain Eukaryota; kingdom Metazoa; phylum Arthropoda; class Insecta; order Diptera; family Drosophilidae; genus Phortica; species Phortica okadai. Next base: position 22,317,205 of record CM067851.1, on the reverse strand, counting down.
ATCTGTTCCTCTTTCACATGGCATTAACATATTTTACGAAAAGTCGTAAGAAATAAAATTTTTTTGATCAAAACTAAAATATCATCGAAATCATTGAAGAAGAAGTACCTTATCAGACGAAAATATGCCTTATATAATAAGAGACATTTTAATTTTTTTAATTGCATAAATGGGCGGCATTTTATTCAGAATTAAAGGTATTTTACAGGGACAAAAAATTCGTTTAATTTTTTCCCACTAAATACTAGAATTATAGAAAAGTACTTTTCGAAAAGAATCGGCAGTAGGACGGAATCGTGTTGACCACCGATTAGTTTCTTGCTAATAACTCTTGCATCCTTCGACCGACTTATTCGACTAAAAGCTCGATGGAAAGCTTATCTGTTCCTCTTTCAGATGGTATTAACATATTTTACGAAAAGTCGAAAGAAATAAAATTTTTTTGATCAAAACTAAAATGTCCTCGAAATCATTGAATAAAAAGTACCTTATCAGACGAAAATATGCCTTTAAATTTTTTTAATTGCATAAATGGGCGGCATTTTATTCAGAATTAATAGTTTTTTCACATGGACAAAAAATTTGTTTAATTTTTTCCCATTAAATACTACAATTATAGAAAAGTACTTTTCGAAAATAATAGGCAGTAGGACGGAATCATGTTGACCACCGATTAGTTTTTTGCTAATAACTCTTGCATCCTTCGACCGACTTCTTTGACTAAGAGCTCGATGGAATGCTTATCTGTTCCTCTTTCAGATGGCATTAACATATTTTACAAAAAGTCGTAAGAAATAAAATTTTTTTTATCCAACCTAAAATATCCTCGAAATAATTGAAGAAGAAATACCTTATCAGACGAAAATATGCCTTATCTAAAAAGAGACATTTAAATTTTTTTAATTGCATAAATGGGTGGCATTTTATTCAGAATTAATAGTTTTTTACATGGACAAAAAATTCGTCTAATTTTTTCCCATTAAATACTAGAATTATAGAAAAGTATTTTCGAAAAGAATCGGCAGTAGGACGGAAACGTGTTGACCACCGATTAGTTTTTTGCTAATATCTCTTGCATCCTTCGACCGACTTCTTCGACTAAATGCTCGATGGAAAGCTTATCTGTTCCTCTTTCAGATGGCACTAACATATTTTACGAAAACTCGTAAGAAAAAAAATTCTTTTGATCAAAACTAAAATATCCTCGAAATCATTGAAGAAGAAGTACCTTATCAGACGAAAATATGCCTTTAAATTTTTTTAATTACATAAATGGGCGGCATTTTATTCAGAATTAAAAGTTTTTTACATGGACAAAAAATTTGTATAATTTTTTCCCATTAAATACTAGAATTATAGAAAAGTACTTTTCGAAAATAATAGGCAATAGGACGGAATCGTGTTGACCACCGATTAGTTTTTTGCTAATAACTCTTGCATCCTTCGACCGACTTCTTTGACTAAGAGCTCGATGGAAAGCTTATCTGTTCCTCTTTCATATGGCATTAACATATTTTACAAAAAGTCGTAAGAAATAAAATTTTTTTGATCAAAACTAAAATATCCTCGAAATCATTGAAGAAGAAGTACCTTATCAGACGAAAATATGCCTTACCTAATATGAGATTTTTAAATTTTTTTAATTGCATAAATGGGCGGCATTTTATTCAGAATTAATAAATTTTTACAGGGACAAAAAATACGTTTAATTTTTTCCCACTAAATACTAGAATTATAGAAAAGTACTTTGCGAAAAGAATCGGCAGTAGCACGGAATGGTGTTGACCACCAATTAGTTTTTGGCTAATAACTCTTGCATCCTTCGACCGACTTATTCGACTAAGAACTCGATAAAAAGCTTATCTGTTCCTCTTTCTTATGGCATTAACATTTTTTACGAAGAGTCGTAACAAATAAAATTTTTTTGATCAAAACTAAAATATCATCGAAATCATTGAAAAAGAAGTACCTTATCAGACGAAAATATGCCTTATCTAATAAGAGACATTTTAATTTTTTTAATTGCATAAATGGGCGGCATTTTATTCAGAATTAAAGGTATTTTACAGGGACAAAAAATTCGTTTAATATTTTCCCACTAAATACTAGAATTATAGAAAAGTAGTTTGCGAAAAGAATCGGCAGTAGCACGGAATCGTGTTGACCACCAATTAGTTTTTTGCTAATAACTCTTGCATCCTTCGACCGACTTATTCGACTAAAAGCTCGATGAAAAGTTTATCTGTTCCTCTTCCAGATGTCATTAACATATTTTATGAAAAGTCGTAAGAAATAAAATATTTTTCATGAAAACTAAAATATCCTCGAATTCATTGAAGAACAAGTACCTTATCAGACGAAAATATGCCTTATCTAATAAGAGACATTTAAATTTTTTTAATTATATAATTGGGCGGCATTTTATTCAGAATTAATAGTTTTTTACATGGACAAAAAATTCGTTTAATTTTTTTCCATTAAATACTAGAATTATGGAAAAGTACTTTTCGAAAATAATCGGCAGTAGGACGGAATCGTGTTGACCACCGATTAGTTTTTTGCTAATAACTCTTGCATCCTTCGACCGACTTCTTCGACTAAGAGCTCGATGGAAAGCTTATCTCTTCCTCTTTCAGATGGCATTAACATATTTTACGAAAAGTCGTAAGAAATAAAGTGTTTTTGATCAAAACTAAAATGTCCTCGAAATCATTGAAGAAGAAGTACCTTATCAGACGAAAATATGCCTTATCTAAAAAGAGACATTTAAATTTTGTTAATTGGATAAATGGGCGGCATTTTATTCAGAACTAATAGTTTTTTACATGGACAAAAAATTCGTTCTATTTTTTCCCATTAAATACTAGAACTATAGAAAAGTACTTTGCGAAAAGAATCGGCAGTAGGATGGACTCGTGTTGACAACCGATTAGTTTTTTGCTAATAACTCTTGCATCCTTCGACCGACTTCTTCGACTAAATGCTCGATGGAAAGCTTATCTGTTCCTCTTTCAGATGGCACTAACATATTTTATGAAAAGTCGTAAGAAAAAAAATTCTTTTGATCAAAACTAAAATATCCTCGAAATCATTGAAGAAGAAGTACCTTATCAGACGAAAATATGCCTTTAAATTTTTTTAATTGCATAAATGGGCGGCATTTTATTCAGAATTAAAAGTTTTTTACATGGACAAAAAATTTGTATAATCTTTTCCCATTAAATACTAGAATTATAGAAAAGTACTTTTCGAAAATAATCGGCAGTAGGACGGAATCGTGTTGACCACCGATTAGTTTTTTGCTAATAACTCTTGCATCCTTCGACCGACTTCTTCGACTAAGAGCTCGATGGAAAGCTTATCTGTTCCTCTTTCAGATGGCATTAACATATTTTATGAAAAGTCGTAAGAAATAAAGTGTTTTTGATCAAAACTAAAATGTCCTCGAAATCATTGAAGAAGAAGTACCTTATCAGACGAAAATATGCCTTATCTAATAAGAGACATTTAAATTTTTTTAACTGTATAAATGGGCGGGATTTAATTCAGAATTAATAGTTTTTTACATGGACAAAAAATTCGTTTAATTTTTTCCCATTAAGTACTAGAATTATACAAAAGTACTTTTCGAAAAGAATTGGCAGTAGGACGGAATCGTGTTGACCGCCGATTAGTTTTTTGCTAATAACTCTTGCATCCTTCCACCGACTTCTTCGACTAAAAGCTCGATGGAAAGCTTATCTGTTCCTCTTTCAGATGGCATTAACATATTTTACGAAAAGTCGTAAGAAATAAAGTGTTTTTGATCAAAACTAAAATGTCCTCGAAATCATTGAAGAAGAAGCACCTTATCAGACGAAAATATGCCTTATCTAATAAGAGACATTTAAATTTTTTTAATTGTATAAATGGGCGGCATTTAATTCAGAATTAATAGTTTTTTACATGGACAAAAAATTCGTTTAATTTTTTCCCATTAAGTACTAGAATTATAGAAAAGTACTTTTCGAAAATAATCGGCAGTAGGACGGAATCGTGTTGACCACCGATTAGTTTTTTGCTTATAACTCTTGCATCCTTCGACCGACTTATTCGACTAGAAGCTCGATGGAAAGCTTTTCTGTTCCTCTTTCAGATGGCATTAACATATTTTACGAAAAGTCATAAGAAATACAATTTTTTTGATCAAAACTAAAATATCCTCGAAATCATTGAGTAAGAAGTACCTTATCAGACGAAAATATGCCTTATCTAATAAGAGACATTTAAATTTTTTTAATTGTATAAATGGGCGGCATTTTATTCAGAATTAATAGTTTTTTACATGGACAAAGAATTCGTATAATCTTTTCCCATTAAATACTAGAACTATAGAAAAGTACTTTTCGAAAAGAATCGGCAGTAGCACGGAATCGTGTTGACCACCGATTAGTTTTTTGCTTATAACTCTTGCATCCTTCGACCGACTTATTCGACTAAAAGCTCGATGAAAAGCTTATCTGTTCCGCTTTCAGATGGCATTACCATATTTTACGAAAAGTCGTAAGAAATAAAGTGTTTTTGATCAAAACTAAAATATCCTCGAAATCATTGAAGAAGAAGTACCTTATCAGACGAAAATATGCCTTTAAATTTTTTTAATTGCATAAATGGGCGGCATTTTATTCAGAATTAATAGGTTTTTACATGGACAAAAAATTCGTATAATCTTTTCCCATTAAATACTAGAATTATAGAAGAGTACTTTTCGAAAATAATTGGCAGAAGGACGGAATCGTGTTGACCACCGATTAGTTTTTTGCTAAGAACTCTTGCATCCTTCGACCGACTTCTTCGACTAAGAGCTCGATGGAAAGCTTATCTGTTCCTCTGTAAGATGGCACTAACATATTTTACGAAAAGTCGTAGGAAATAAAATTTTTTGGATCAAAACTAAAATGTCCTCGAAATCATTGAAGAAGAAGCACCTTATCAGACGAAAATATGCCTTATCTAATAAGAGACATTTAAATTTTTTTAATTGTATAAATGGGCGGCATTTAATTCAGAATTAATAGTTTTTTACATGGACAAAAAATTCGTATAATCTTTTCCCATTAAATACTAGAATTATAGAAGAGTACTTTTCGAAAATAATTGGCAGAAGGACGGAATCGTGTTGACCACCGATTAGTTTTTTGCTTATAACTCTTGCATCCTTCGACCGACTTCTTCGACTAAAAGCTCGATGGAAAGCTTATCTGTTCCTCTTTCAGATGGCATTAACATATTTTACGAAAAGTCATAAGAAATACAATTTTTTTGATCAAAACTAAAATATCCTCGAAATCATTGAGTAAGAAGTACCTTCTCAGACGGAAATATGCCTTATCTAATAAGAGACATTTAAATTTTTTTAATTATATAATTGGGCGGCATTTTATTCAGAATTAATAGTTTTTTACATGGACAAAAAATTCGTTTAATTTTTTTCCATTAAATACTAGAATTATGGAAAAGTACTTTTCGAAAATAATCGGCAGTAGGACGGAATCGTGTTGACCACCGATTAGTTTTTTGCTAATAACTCTTGCATCCTTCGACCGACTTCTTCGACTAAGAGCTCGATGGAAAGCTTATCTGTTCCTCTTTCAGATGGCATTAACATATTTTATGAAAAGTCGTAAGAAATAAAGTGTTTTTGATCAAAACTAAAATGTCCTCGAAATCATTGAAGAAGAAGTACCTTATCAGACGAAAATATGCCTTATCTAATAAGAGACATTTAAATTTTTTTAATTGTATAAATGGGCGGGATTTAATTCAGAATTAATAGTTTTTTACATGGACAAAAAATTCGTTTAATTTTTTCCCATTAAGTACTAGAATTATACAAAAGTACTTTTCGAAAAGAATTGGCAGTAGGACGGAATCGTGTTGACCGCCGATTAGTTTTTTGCTAATAACTCTTGCATCCTTCCACCGACTTCTTCGACTAAAAGCTCGATGGAAAGCTTATCTGTTCCTCTTTCAGATGGCATTAACATATTTTACGAAAAGTCGTAAGAAATAAAGTGTTTTTGATCAAAACTAAAATGTCCTCGAAATCATTGAAGAAGAAGCACCTTATCAGACGAAAATATGCCTTATCTAATAAGAGACATTTAAATTTTTTTAATTGTATAAATGGGCGGCATTTAATTCAGAATTAATAGTTTTTTACATGGACAAAAAATTCGTTTAATTTTTTCCCATTAAGTACTAGAATTATAGAAAAGTACTTTTCGAAAATAATCGGCAGTAGGACGGAATCGTCTTGACCACCGATTAGTTTTTTGCTTATAACTCTTGCATCCTTCGACCGACTTATTCGACTAGAAGCTCGATGGAAAGCTTTTCTGTTCCTCTTTCAGATGGCATTACCATATTTTACGAAAAGTCGTAAGAAATAAAGTGTTTTTGATCAAAACTAAAATATCCTCGAAATCATTGAAGAAGAAGTACCTTATCAGACGAAAATATGCCTTTAAATTTTTTTAATTGCATAAATGGGCGGCATTTGATTCAGAATTAATAGTTTTTTACATGGACAAAAAATTCGTATAATCTTTTCCCATTAAATACTAGAATTATAGAAGAGTACTTTTCGAAAATAATTGGCAGAAGGACGGAATCGTGTTGACCACCGATTAGTTTTTTGCTAAGAACTCTTGCATCCTTCGACCGACTTCTTCGACTAAGAGCTCGATGGAAAGCTTATCTGTTCCTCTGTAAGATGGCACTAACATATTTTACGAAAAGTCGTAGGAAATAAAATTTTTTGGATCAAAACTAAAATGTCCTCGAAATCATTGAAGAAGAAGCACCTTATCAGACGAAAATATGCCTTATCTAATAAGAGACATTTAAATTTTTTTAATTGTATAAATGGGCGGCATTTAATTCAGAATTAATAGTTTTTTACATGGACAAAAAATTCGTTTAATTTTTTCCCATTAAGTACAAGAATTATAGAAAAGTACTTTTCGAAAATAATCGGCAGTAGGACGGGATCGTGTTGACCACCGATTAGTTTTTTGCTTATAACTCTTGCATCCTTCGACCGACTTATTCGACTAGAAGCTCGATGGAAAGCTTTTCTGTTCCTCTTTCAGATGGCATTAACATATTTTACGAAAAGTCATAAGAAATACAATTTTTTTGATCAAAACTAAAATATCCTCGAAATCATTGAGTAAGAAGTACCTTATCAGACGAAAATATGCCTTATCTAATAAGAGACATTTAAATTTTTTTAATTATATAAATGGGCGGCATTTTATTCAGAATTAATAGTTTTTGACATGGACAAAAAATTCGTTTAATTTTTTTCCATTAAATACTAGAATTATGGAAAAGTACTTTTCGAAAATAATCGGCAGTAGGACGGAATCGTGTTGACCGCCGATTAGTTTTTTGCTAATAACTCTTGCATCCTTCGACCGACTTCTTCGACTAAAAGCTCGATGGAAAGCTTATCTGTTCCTCTTTCAGATGGCACTAACATATTTTACGAAAAGTCGTAAGAAAAAAAATTCTTTTGATCAAAACTAAAATATCCTCGAAATCATTGAAGAAGAAGTACCTTATCAGACGAAAATATGCCTTATCTAATAAGAGACATTTAAATTTTTTTAATTGTATAAATGGGCGGCATTTTATTCAGAATTAATAGTTTTTTACATGGACAAAGAATTCGTATAATCTTTTCCCATTAAATACTAGAACTATAGAAAAGTACTTTTCGAAAAGAATCGGCAGTAGAACGGAATCGTGTTGACCACCGATTAGTTTTTTGCTTATAACTCTTGCATCCTTCGACCGACTTATTCGACTAAAAGCTCGATGAAAAGCTTATCTGTTCCGCTTTCAGATGGCATTACCATATTTTACGAAAAGTCGTAAGAAATAAAGTGTTTTTGATCAAAACTAAAATATCCTCGAAATCATTGAAGAAGAAGTACCTTATCAGACGAAAATATGCCTTTAAATTTTTTTAATTGCATAAATGGGCGGCATTTTATTCAGAATTAATAGTTTTTTACATGGACAAAAAATTCGTATAATCTTTTCCTATTAAATACTAGAATTATAGAAGAGTACTTTTCGAAAATAATTGGCAGAAGGACGGAATCGTGTTGACCACCGATTAGTTTTTTGCTAAGAACTCTTGCATCCTTCGACCGACTTCTTCGACTAAGAGCTCGATGGAAAGCTTATCTGTTCCTCTGTAAGATGGCACTAACATATTTTACGAAAAGTCGTAGGAAATAAAATTTTTTGGATCAAAACTAAAATATCCTCGAAATCATTGAAGAACAAGTACCTTCTCAGACGAAAATATGCCTTATCAAATAAGAGACATTTAAATTTTTTTAATTGCATAAATGGGCGGCATTTTATTCAGAATTAATAGTTTTTTACATGGACAAAAAATTTGTTTAATTTTTTTCCATTAAATACTAGAATTATAGAAAAGTACTTTTCGAAAATAATCGGCAGTAGGACGGAATCGTGTTGACCACCGATTAGTTTTTTGCTTATAACTCTTGCATTCAGAATTAAAAGTTTTTTACATGGACTAAAAATTCATTTAATTTTTTCCCATTAAGTACTAGAATTATAGAAAAGTACTTTTCGAAATGAATCGGCAGTAGGACGGAATCGTGTTGACCACCGATTAGTTTTTTGCTTATAACTCATGAACCTTCGACCCACTTATTCGACTAAAATCTCGATGGAAACTTATCTGTTCCTCTTTCAGATTGCATTAACATATTTTACGAAAAGTCGTATGAAATAAAATTTTTTTGATCAAAACTAAAATATCCTCGAAATCATTGAAAACGAAGTACCTTATCACACGAAAATATGCCTTTAAATTTTTTTAATTGCATAAATGGGCGGCATTTTATTCAGAATTAATAGTTTTTTACATGGACAAAAAATTTGTTTAATTTTTTTCCATTAAATACTAGAATTATAGAAAAGTACTTTTTCGAAAATAATCGGCAGTAGGACGGAATCGTGTTGACCACCAATTAGTTTTTTGCTAATAACTCTTGCATCCTTCGACCGACTTCTTCGACTAAACGCTCGATGGAAAGCTTATCTGTTCCTCTTTCAGATGGCATTAACATATTTTACGAAAAGTCATAAGAAATAAAATTTTGTTGATCAAAACTAAAATATCCTCAAAATCATTGAAGAAGAAGTACCTTATCAGACGAAAATATGCCTTATCTTATAAGAGACATTTAAATTTTTTTAATTCTATAAATGGGCGGCATTTTATTCAGAATTAATAGTTTTTTACGTGGACAAAAAATTCGTTTAATTTTTTTCCATTAAATACTAGAATTATAGAAAAGTACTTTTCGAAAATATTCGGCAGTAGGACGGAATCGTGTTGACCACCGATTAGTTTTTTGCTAATAAATCATGCATCCTTCGAGCGACTTCTTCGACTAAGAGCTCGATGGAAAGCTTATCTGTTCCTCTTTCAGATGGCACTAACATATTTTACGAAAAGTCGAAAGAAATAAAATTTTTTTGATTAAAACTAAAATATCCTCGAAATCATTGAAGAACAACTACCTTATCAGACGAAAATATGCCTTATCTAATAAGAAACATTTAAATTTTGTTAATTGTATAAATGGGCGGCATTTTATTCAGAATTAATAGTTTTTTACATGGACAAAAAATTCGTTTAATTTTTTTCCTATTAAGTACTAGAATTAAAGAAAAGTACTTTTCGAAAAGAATCGGCAGTAGGACGGAATCGTGTTGACCACCGATTAGTTTTTTGCTTATAACTCTTGCATTCTTCGACCGACTTCTTCGACTAAACGCTCGATGGAAAGCTTATCTGTTCCTCTTTCAGATGGCATTAACATATTTTACGAAAAGTCATAAGAAATAAAATTTTTTTGATCAAAACTAAAATATCCTCAAAATCATTGAAGAAGAAGTACCTTATCAGACGAAAATATGCCTTATCTTATAAGAGACATTTAAATTTTTTTAATTCTATAAATGGGCGGCATTTTATTCAGAATTAATAGTTTTTTACGTGGACAAAAAATTCGTTTAATTTTTTTCCATTAAATACTAGAATTATAGAAAAGTACTTTTCGAAAATATTCGGCAGTAGGACGGAATCGTGTTGACCACCGATTAGTTTTTTGCTAATAAATCATGCATCCTTCGAGCGACTTCTTCGACTAAGAGCTCGATGGAAAGCTTATCTGTTCCTCTTTCAGATGGCACTAACATATTTTACGAAAAGTCGAAAGAAATAAAATTTTTTTGATTAAAACTAAAATATCCTCGAAATCATTGAAGAACAACTACCTTATCAGACGAAAATATGCCTTATCTAATAAGAAACATTTAAATTTTGTTAATTGTATAAATGGGCGGCATTTTATTCAGAATTAATAGTTTTTTACATGGACAAAAAATTCGTTTAATTTTTTTCCTATTAAGTACTAGAATTAAAGAAAAGTACTTTTCGAAAAGAATCGGCAGTAGGACGGAATCGTGTTGACCACCGATTAGTTTTTTGCTTATAACTCTTGCATTCTTCGACCGACTTATTTGACTAAAAGCTCGATGGAAAGCTTATCTGTTCCTCTTCCAGATGGCATTAACATATTTTATGAAAAGTCGTAAGAAATAAAATTTTTTTGATCAAAACTAAAATATCCTCGAAATCATTGAAAAAGAAGTACCTTATCAGACGAAAATATGCCTTTAAATTTTTTTAATTGCATAAATGTGAGGCATTTTATTCAGAATTAATAGTTTTTTACATGGACAAAAAATTTGTTCATTTTTTCCCATTAAATACTAGAATTATAGAAAAGTACTTTTCGAAAATAATAGGCAGTAGGACGGAATCGTGTTGACCACCGATTAGTTTTTTGCTAATAACTCTTGCATCCTTCGACCGACTTCTTCGACTAAGAGCTCGATGGAAAGCTTATCTGTTCCTCTTTCAGATGGCATTAACATATTTTACGAAAAGTCATAAGAAATAAAATTTTTTTGATCAAAACTAAAATATCCTCGAAATCATTGAAAAAGAAATACCTTATCAGACGAAAATATGCCTTTAAATTTTTTTAATTGCATAAATGGGAGGCATTTTTTTCAGAATTAATAGTTTTTTACATGGACAAAAAATTTGTTTAATTTTTTTCCATTAAATACTAGAATTATAGAAAAGTACTTTTCGAAAATAATCGGCAGTAGGACGGAATCGTGTTGACCACCAATTAGTTTTTTGCTAATAACTCTTGCATCCTTCGACCGACTTCTTCGACTAAACGCTCGATGGAAAGTTTATCTGTTCCTCTTTCAGATGGCATTAACATATTTTACGAAAAGTCATAAGAAATAAAATTTTTTTGATCAAAACTAAAATATCCTCAAAATCATTGAAGAAGAAGTACCTTATCAGACGAAAATATGCCTTATCTTATAAGAGACATTTAAATTTTTTTAATTCTATAAATGGGCGGCATTTTATTCAGAATTATTAGTTTTTTACATGGACAAAAAATTCGTTTAATTTTTTTCCATTAAATACTAGGATTATAGAAAAGTACTTTTCGAAAATAATCGGCAGTAGGACGGAATCGTGTTGACCAAAGATTAGTTTTTTGCTAATAAATCATGCATCCTTTGACCGACTTCTTCGACTAAGAGCTCGATGGAAAGCTTATCTGTTCCTCTTTCAGATGGCATTAACATATTTTACGAAAAGTCATAAGAAATAAAATTTTTTTGATCAAAACTAAAATATCCTCGAAATCATTGAAAAAGAAATACCTTATCAGACGAAAATATGCCTTTAAATTTTTTTAATTGCATAAATGGGAGGCATTTTTTTCAGAATTAATAGTTTTTTACATGGACAAAAAATTTGTTTAATTTTTTTCCATTAAATACTAGAATTATAGAAAAGTACTTTTCGAAAATAATCGGCAATAGGACGGAATCGTGTTGACCACCAATTAGTTTTTTGCTAATAACTCTTGCATCCTTCGACCGACTTCTTCGACTAAACGCTCGATGGAAAGCTTATCTCTTCCTCTTTCAGATGGCATTAACATATTTTACGAAAAGTCATAAGAAATAAAATTTTTTTGATCAAAACTAAAATATCCTCAAAATCATTGAAGAAGAAGTACCTTATCAAACGAAAATATGCCTTATCTTATAAGAGACATTTAAATTTTTTTAATTCTATAAATGGGCGGCATTTTATTCAGAATTATTAGTTTTTTACATGGACAAAAAATTCGTTTAATTTTTTTCCATTAAATACTAGGATTATAGAAAAGTACTTTTCGAAAATAATCGGCAGTAGGACGGAATCGTGTTGACCACCGATTAGTTTTTTGCTAATAAATCATGCATCCTTCGACCGACTTCTTCGACTAAGAGCTCGATGGAAAGCTTATCTGTTCTTCTTTCAGATCGCATTGACATATTTTACGAAAAGTCGTAAGATATAAAATTTTTTTGATTCAACCTAAAATATCCTCAAAATCATTGAAGAAGAAGTACCTTATCAGACGAAAATATGCGTTATCTAATAAGAGACATTTAAATTTTTTTAATTGCATAAATGGGCGGCAGTTTATTCAGAATTAATAGTTTTTTACATGGACGAAAAATTCGTTTAATTTTTTCCCATTAAATACGAGAATTATGGAAAAGTACTTTGCGAAAACAATCGTCAGTAAAACGGAAACGTGTTCACCACCGATTAGTTTTTTTTCTAATAACTCTTGAATCCTTCGACCGACTTCTTCGACTAAGAGCTCGATGAAAAGCTTATCTGTTCCTTTTTCAGATGGCCTTAACATATTTTACGAAAAGTCGTAAGAAATAAAATTTTTTGGATCAAACCTAAAATATCCTCGAAATCATTAAAGAAGGAGTACCTTATCAGACGAAAATATGGCTTATCTAATAAGAGACATTTAAATATTTTTAATTGCATAAATGGGCGGTATTTTATTCAGAATTAATAGTTTTTTACATGGACAAAAAATTCGTTTAATTTTTTCCCACTAAATACTAGAATTATAGAAAAGTACTTTGCGAAAAGAATCGGCAGTAGGACGGAATCGTGTTGACCACCGATTAGTTTTTTGCTAATAACTCTTGCATCCTTTGACCGAATTCTTCGACTAAGAGCTCGATGGAAAGCTTATCTGTTCTTCTTTCAGATCGCATTGACATATTTTACGAAAAGTCGTAAGAAATAAAATTTTTTTGATTCAACCTAAAATATCCTCGAAATCATTGACGAACAAGTACCTTATCAGACGAAAATATGCCTTATCTAATAAGAAACATTTAAATTTTGTTAACTGCATTAATGGGCGGCATTTTATTCAGAATTAATAGTTTTTTACATGGACAAAAAATTTGTTCATTTTTTCCCATTAAATACTAGAATTATAGAAAAGTACTTTTCGAAAATAATAGGCAGTAGGACGGAATCGTGTTGACCACCGATTAGTTTTGTGCTAATAACTCTTGCATCCTTCGACCGACTTCTTCGACTAAGAGCTCGATGAAAAGCTTATCTGTTCTTCTTTCAGATCGCATTGACATATTTTACGAAAAGTCGTAAGAAATAAAATTTTTTTGATTCAACCTAAAATATCCTCGAAATCATTGAAGAACAAGTACCTTATCAGACGAAAATATGCCTTATCTAATAAGAAACATTTAAATTTTGTTAATTGCATAAATGGGCGGCATTTTATTCAGAATTAATAGTTTTTTACATGGACAAAAAATTCGTTTAATTTTTTTCCTATTAAGTACTAGAATTATAGAAAAGTACTTTTCGAAAAGAATCGGCAGTAGGACGGAATCGTGTTGACCACCGATTAGTTTTTTGCTTATAACTCTTGCATTCTTCGACCGACTTATTTGACTAAAAGCTCAATGAAAAGCTTATCTGTTCCTCTTTCAGATGGCACTAACATATTTTACGAAAAGTCGTAAGAAATAAAATTTTTTGGATCAAACCTAAAATATCCTCGAAATCATTAAAGAAGGAGTACCTTATCAGACGAAAATATGGCTTATCTAATAAGAGACATTTAAATATTTTTAATTGCATAAATGGGCGGTATTTTATTCAGAATTAATAGTTTTTTACATGGACAAAAAATTCGTTTAATTTTTTCCCACTAAATACTAGAATTATAGAAAAGTACTTTGCGAAAAGAATCGGCAGTAGGACGGAATCGTGTTGACCACCGATTAGTTTTTTGCTAATAACTCTTGCATCCTTCGACCGAATTCTTCGACTAAGAGCTCGATGGAAAGCTTATCTGTTCCTCTTCCAGATGGCATTAACATATTTTATGAAAAGTCGTAAGAAATAAAATTTTTTTTCATGAAAACTAAAATATCCTCGAAATCATTGAAGAACAAGTACCTTATCAGACGAAAATATGCCTTATCTAACAAGAGATATTTAAATTTTTTTAATTGCATAAATGGGCGGCACTTTATTCAGAATTAATAGTTTTTTACATGGACAAAAAATTCTTTTAATTTTTTCCCACTAAATACTAGAATTATAGAAAAGTACTTTGCGAAAAGAATCGGCAGTACCACGGAATCGTGTTGACCACCGATTAGTTTTTTGCTAATAACTCTTGCATCCTTCGACCGACTTATTCGACTAAGAGCTCGATGGCAAGCTTATCTGTTCCTCTTTCAGATGGCACTAACATATTTTACGAAAAGTCGTAAGAAATAAAATTTTTTGGATCAAACCTAAAATATCCTCGAAATCATTAAAGAAGGAGTACCTTATCAGACGAAAATATGCCTTATCTAACAAGAGATATTTAAATTTTTTTAATTGCATAAATGGGCGGCACTTTATTCAGAATTAATACTTTTTTCCAGGGACAAAAAATTCGTTTAATTTTTTCCCACTAAATACTAGAATTATAGAAAAGTACTTTGCGAAAAGAATCGGCAGTAGGACGGAATCGTGTTGACCACCGATTAGTTTTTTGCTAATAACTCTTGCATCCTTCGACCGACTTCTTCGACTAAGAGCTCGATGGAAAGCTTATCTGTCCTTCTTTCAGATTGCATTGACATATTTTACGAAAAGTCGTAAGAAATAAAATTTTTTGGATCAAACCTAAAATATCCTCGAAATCATTAAAGAAGGAGTACCTTATCAGACGAAAATATGGCTTATCTAATAAGAGACATTTAAATATTTTCAATTGCATAGGTTAGGTTAGGTTAGGTTGAACAGGAAGCTCAACAAAAGTCGAGAGCACCCAGTGACCATTAGGTCCATTGTGTTGCCTGATTTAAATACTGGAGGTATAGATGGGATTGGGTAGGGTTGCTGGGATAATGGATGGGAGAAGGGTCATACCGTTTTTCCTGGTTCTAATGGCCAGTCCCATTGGGCTTCGGCAGCCCGCGGAACCACCCAGTGGAATCCAGGAAGAGTGCCAGGTCCTCCAGGTGCGCGTTCGCTAGACTGCCCAGTTCGTCAAAGAAGGGTCTCCCCAAAAATTGGGTTCTCCTCCTCAGAAGTGCAGGGCAGTCGCAGAGAAGGTGTTGGACACTCTCAATCTCTTCTTCGTTTTCGCAGCTACGACAGTAGTCTTGCTGGGATACGCCGTACCGTTGGGCCATACGCCCAATATAGCAATGTCCCGTTAAGACTCCTGTCAACATCCTTATCCTGTTCTTTGTTAAGTGTAGGAGCTCGGAAGTGCGCTTCGAATTGTATCTTGGCCATAATGCCTTGGACACCTCGCAGCCCAGTACTGCTGTCCAGTGTTCGGTAACCACAGTCCTCATGGAACTGTCAAGTTCCGATAGGACGTACTGGATTGGCCTTTTAATATCTTTCACCACGAGACTTGTTTCTAACGCTGAACCGTATCTAGCGCACTCGTCAGCCGCCTCATTACCAGGCACACCCATGTGGCCCGGCACCCAGACCAGTCTGATTGAGTGCGGTTGACACCGGTTCAGTGCCAAAACCGTGTCCCGGATGAGTTTACTCTTTACCGTGTTCGACGAGAGAGCTTTAAGCGCTGCTTGGCTGTCAACGTAGATCGATACGTTCCTCGGGCTCTCACTCAAGGTGTGTATCAATTTAGCCGCCTGCCAAACGGCGTAGATCTCCGCTTGGAACACAGTACAATAGTCAGGAAGACGAAAGGAGAGTTGAACCGAAGGGTCATTAGAGTAGACCCCCGATCCAGTTCCTTCCTTCGTCTTCGAGCCGTCTGTATAGATTGACAGCTCGTTCTGCCTCACGGGAGTTTCGAGTTGCCAATCTGCTCTATTAGGAAATTCGACAGTAAACTCGTCTTCCCATTTGAGATCTGAAACCCAGTAGTCGTTCTCATCTGCCACAGAGGTTCCTACTGAGCGTAGGATGGTACAGTGGCCCGCAACACAAGGCTTAAGAAGTCCCTGGGCTAGCAGCCTGACTGCACTTCTTGCTGCCACGTGCTTGAGGGAGACTCCAATTGGTTCC
The DNA here is from genome assembly GCA_034638295.1 of Phortica okadai. Taxonomy (NCBI): domain Eukaryota; kingdom Metazoa; phylum Arthropoda; class Insecta; order Diptera; family Drosophilidae; genus Phortica; species Phortica okadai. Next base: position 22,300,620 of record CM067851.1, on the reverse strand, counting down.
AGATTCAACATCACATCAAGCGCTGCCTGGGTGGTAGAACGAATGCATCCTGTTACTCCCAGGCAAGCGAGTCTTTGTACCTTACGAAGGTTGTTTAGATGGGAGTTGGTGTGACCCGCCTCCCACCAAACCAGCGCTCCATAAGTAAGTATAGGTCTGACGACTGCTGTGTAAAACCAATGAATGATATACGGTTGCAGTCCCCATCCTTTACCGAAAGTCTTTTTGCATACAAAAAAGGCCTGTAGTGCCTTTTTCATCCTCTCCTCCGAGTTTCTCCTCCAGGAGAGTTTAGAGTCGAGGATTACTCCAAGGTACTTGGCCTCCTTTGAAAGCACAAGCTCCGTTCCGCCCAGTGTCGGGAGTTTGAAGCTTGGGATCTTGTATTTCCGGGTCAACAAAACCTGCTCGGTCTTTTGTGGGTTGGCCCCCAGACCGTTCTGCTCTGCCCATCGAAGAGTTAGGCTCAAGGCGCCGTTTAGGAGCTCACTGATTGTAGGCAGGAATCTGCCTGTTACCATAAGCACCAGGTCGTCTGCATAGGCCGTCACTCTACATCCCCTATTTTCCAGTTTTAGGAGAAGATCATTAAGGACAAGGTTCCACAACAAGGGAGATATGACACCCCCTTGCGGAGTTCCCCTGACCATCTTTCTCCTAATTGTCGAGGTGCAGAGTTGGGCGTTTATCACTCTGTGGCGAAGCAGGTTGCTAAGCCATCGAGTGATTGTCGGGTGTGAGCCTATTTTGACAAGTGCAGTCGTAATAGACTCAATCTTGACATTGTTGAAGCCACCTTCTATGTCCAGAAAAGCCGCCAACGTAAACTCCTTTCTCCGCAATGTTTTTTCAATTGTGCTAACTACCTCGTGCAAAGCGGTCTCAACTGATCTACCCTTAAGATAGGCGTGTTGAGATCCACTAAAAGTGTGAGGTGTCAGCTTACTTCTGAGGTGCAGGTCCAGGTGTCTCTCCAATGTTTTCAATAAAAACGATGAAAGACTAATGGGCCTATAATCTTTTGGTGAGCAATGGTTGATCTTTCCTGCTTTGGGAATGAAAGCCACCCTCACTTCTCTCCAGTACTTTGGGATGTATCCTGTGAGGAGACATCCCCAGAAGATTTCCAGTAGCCAGTGCGACAGGTGCTCACTCACCGCTTGCATCATGGCCGGTCTGATGTCATCCGGTCCAGCTGATTGGTTGGGATGGAACGACTTGATAGCCTAGATTATCTTCTCTTTGGTAAGGATTTCCCTTACTACGGCCTCACCCTCTGGGTCCACTGCCTGTTCCGGCTCTTCGCTGATGCTGAACCCAGATTCATCATCAGCTTCCAAGCATCCCGGAAAGTGTGTGTTCATGAGGAGTTGTAGAGACTCTTGGCTGTCTTTAGCGAATTTGCCATCCAGATCGCAAAGCAAGCCTGGTGTGGCTGGATCTTTCGCTAGCAACTTTCGAAGTCTGGACGCTTCTGTGGTGCTGGTCAGATCCTCGCAGAAAGCGGCCCAAGAATCTCTTTTGGCCTTCCTACATTCTTTCTTGAAGACTTTGAAACTGAGGTGGTAGGCGTCCCAGTCCACCTGGCAGTTTCTGTCTTTCGCTCTGTTGTAGAGTCTTCTCGTTTCCTTCACTATCCTTCCGAGCTCCGGTGTCCACCATCTGTTGCGGTTTGACTTTGGAGGACGGCTGATAGGACAGGATTTGATGAAGGCCTTACATAGAGCTTCCGTGACGGTCCTGGTCGATTTCTCCAGTTTGTCCGGGTTGTCCAGCCTACCCACTGGGTGGTTTCTACATTCTTTCTTGAAGACTTTGAAACTGAGGTGGTAGGCGTCCCATTCCACCTGACAGTTTCTGTCTTTCGCTCTGTTGTAGAGTCTTCTCGTTTCCTTCACTATCCTTCCGAGCTCCGGTGTCCACCATCTGTTGCGGTTTGACTTTGGAGGACGGCTGATAGGACAGGATTTGATGAAGGCCTTACATAGAGCTTCCGTGACGGTCCTGGTCGATTTCTCCAGTTTGTCCGGGTTGTCCAGCCTACCCACTGGGTGGTTTGGGAGTAACTCCTTGACAAGTTGAGAGAACTTGACCCAGTCAGTTCGTTTTGGGTTCCTGAAGGGGCGTTTGGCCTCTCTGAACCATTCTACTTCGAACACTATCCTGTAATGGTCGGAGAAGGAACATTCCGTGGATACGTGCCAGTCTACAACAGAGAGAGAGTCACTGTTGGTCGCTAAGGTTATGTCAATAACCTCAGCACGGTTCTTATTGCGGAATGTGGGGTGGTCACCCCGGTTACACACATTAAGATTTGTGCAAGACATGAATTCACACAGCGATTCTCCTCTCACGTTAATATCCTTGCTTCCCCACATAGTGTGGTGAGCATTGGCATCACACCCCAGGATTAAGTCAGTGCCCTCCTCCTGCGCATGCTGGATAAGGGCCCGGACGCTCTCTGACGGTGGATCCCTCTCTTTATACGGTAGATATGCCGAGGCCAGGTATAGTTTGGTTCCTTCGCTCGCATAACACTACCGTCAGGTCGTTGTTGCTGTAACGGGAAGAGAAAAGAACATTAAGTCCGGTTCTTACCACGATACAGGTTCTGAACTTACCTACAGTTGTAGGGACAAGGGGATTGCAGCCGCGGGCACCTAAACCGCAAACCCTTTCACTCACGATCCAGGGCTCCTGGATAAGAGCAACGTCTACCCTCTCCCTGTCCATCCACCGTAGTAGGTCGATCGAGGGGACCCTTGAATGATGCAGATTAATCTGCACCACCTTAAGTCTCTCCGGTTGACCTATCATCTTCGCGCCCGGCGCCTCCAGGGATGATTGCCCGAAGGCAACCCATTCCCATCTTCAGACGGCCCTGCCTGCTCAGGAGTTGGCGTCTGGACTCCGGACCAATACTGATCCAGAGGTCCTTGCCGTTTCCCTTGTCGCGGGCCAGCCCTCTCTTTATTGTCCAGTCTCCGGTGTCGCAGTCCGCGTTCTGGCTCTTGATCAATAAGAGGGTGGTTCGATCCTCCATAATTGGAGGTGGGATCCAGACCTTAATAATCGTTCGAGCCGGAATTTGGTCCTCGGGGACGACATCAATCTTAGCACCTGGCCATGGGGCGTCTAGTTTCAGCAATGTGTCCTTGAGGAGCCGCAGGGACTCCTCATTGGCACATGCCACAACCTTGACACCCTTGTACCAGTTGATACCGTCAAACTCTGCCACGAAGGGATTTTCTGGCCGAGTGATGGCATCTGCTATCGCCCGGTTGATTGACTCTTCAAGGATGAGCCAGTTCTCGGTAGTAAGTTTCCCTTCCGGGTCCCTCCTATCGATAATGGCCACCTGCAGCTCCGGCTTCGAGCTTAAGTTTGCCAGAAATTCCCCTGGACGTTTCCGCTTGCTCTCCGAAGCCTTCGCCGAATCATCAGACCGTTGTCTCTTATTTGCCGGTGCGGTACTCTTGCTAGCCGTTCCTTCCTTTACGGAGGGTGTGGCTGCGGCAGGTTTCCCTCGGCACTGAGCACTCGTACTTTGTGCCAGGCGAGCCAGCAAGTCTCATATACAGTCGCACGTTGTACTCATGCCAAGTACCTCTGACCATGGCTTTGGGCCCAAGCCCGTCAGACTAGGTGTGAGAGACTTGGGTCCGTCACCTTTGCTAGACACTGCAAGGTCCTGCGGACCGGCAAGAGATGCTAGCATCCCTCGGTTGCCCGAGAGAATGCAGTATCCATTGCCGAGCCGGCACCCTCGAAGAGGGTTCAGTCAGAGGAGTTTTCGCATAAATGGGCGGTATTTTATTCAGAATTAATAGTTTTTTACATGGACAAAAAATTCGTTTAATTTTTTCCCACTTAATACTAGAATTATAGAAAAGTACTTTGCGAAAAGAATCGGCAGTAGGACGGAATCGTGTTGACCACAGACTAGTTTTTTGCTAATAACTCTTGCATCCTTCGACCGACTTATTCAACTAAGAGCTCGATGGAAAGCTTATCTGTTCCTCTTCCAGATGGCATTAACATATTTTATGAAAATCCGTAAGAAATAAAATTTTTTTGATCAAAACTAAAATATCCTCGAAATCATTGAAGAAGATTAGTTTTTTGCTAATAACTCTTGCGTCCTTCAACCGAATTCTTCGACTAAGAGCTCGATGGAAAGCTTATCTGTTCCTCTTCCATTAACATATTTTATGAAAAGACGTAAGAAATAAAATTTTTTTTCATGAAAACTAAAATATCCTCGAAATCATTGAAGAACAAGTACTTTATCAGACGAAAATATGCCTTATCTAATAAGAGATATTTAAATTTCTTTAATTGCATAAATAGGCGGCATTTATTCAGAATTAATAGTTTTTTACAGGCACAAAAAATTCGTTTAATTTTTTCCCACTAAATACTAGAATTATAGAAAAGTACTTTGCGAAAAGAATCGGCAGTAGGACGGAATCGTGTTGACCACCGATTAGTTTTTTGCTAATAACTCTTGACTCGACTAAAAGCTCGATGGAAAGCTTATCTGTTCCTCTTCCAGATGGCATTAACATATTTTATGAAAAGTCGTAAGAAATAAATTTTTTTTTTCATGAAAACTAAAATATCCTCGAAATCATTGAAGAACAAGTACTTTATCAGACGAAAATATGCCTTATCTAATAAGAGATATTTAAATTTTTTTAATTGAATAAATGGGCGCCATTCTATTCAGAATTAATAGTTTTTTACATGGACAAAAAATTCGTTTAATTTTTTTCCTATTAAGTACTAGAATTATAGAAAAGTACTTTTCGAAAAGAATCGGCAGTAGGACGGAATCGTGTTGACCACCGATTGGTTTTTTTTTAAAACTCTTGCATCCTTCGACCGACTTATTTGACTAAAAGCTCGATGGAAAGCTTATCTGTTCCTCTTCCAGATGGCATTAACATATTTTATGAAAATCCGTAAGAAATAAAATTTTTTTGATCAAAACTAAAATATCCTCGAAATCATTGAAGAACAAGTACCTTATCAGACGAAAATATGTCTTATCTAATAAGAAACATTTAAATTTTGTTAATTGCATAAATGGGCGGCATTTTATTCAGAATTAATAGTTTTTTACATGGAAAAAAAAATTTGTTTATTTTTTCCCATTAAATACTAGAATTATAGAAAAGTGCTTTGCGAAAACAATCGGCAGTAGGACGGAAACGTGTTCACCACCGATTAGTTTTTTTTCTAATAACTTTTGCATCCTTCGACCGACTTCTTCGACTAAGAGCTCGATGGAAAGCTTATCTGTTCCTCTTTCAGATGGCATTAACATATTTTACGAAAAGTCGTAAGAAATAAAGTGTTTTTGATCAAAACTAAAATGTCCTCGAAATCATTGAAGAAGAAGTACCTTATCAGACGAAAATATGCCTTTAAATTTTTTTAATTGCATAAATGGGAGGCATTTTATTCAGAATTAATAGTTTTTTACATGGACAAAAAATTTTTTTATTTTTTCCCATTAAATACTAGAATTATAGAAAAGTACTTTTCGAAAATAATAGGCAGTAGGACGGAATCGTGTTAACCACCGATTAGTTTTTTGCTAATAACTCTTGCATCCTTCGACCGACTTCTTCGACTAAGAGCTCGATGGAAAGCTTATCTGTTCTTCTTTCAGATGGCATTGACATATTTTACGAAAAGTCGTAAGAAATAAAATTTTTTGGATCAAACCTAAAATATCCTCGAAATCATTAAAGAAGGAGTACCTTATCAGACGAAAATATGGCTTATCTAATAAGAGACATTTAAATATTTTTAATTGCATAAATGGGCGGTATTTTATTCAGAATTAATAGCTTTTTACATGGACAAAAACTTCGTTTAATTTTTTCCCACTAAATACTAGAATTATAGAAAAGTACTTTTCGAAAAGAATCGGCAGTAGGACGGAATCGTGTTGACCACCGATTAGTTTTTTGCTAATAACTCTTGCATCCTTCGACCGACTTATTCAACTAAGAGCTCGATGGAAAGCTTATCTGTTCGTCTTTTACATGGCATTAACATATTTTACGAAAAGTCGTAAGAAATAAAATTTTTTTTATCAAAACTAAAATATCCTCGAAATCATTGAAGAAGAAGTACCTTATCAGACGAAAATATGCCTTATCTTATAAGAGACATTTAAATTTTTTTAATTGCATAAATGGGCGGTATTTTATTTAGAATTAATAGTTTTTTACATGAACAAAAAATTCGTTTAATTTTTTCCCACTAAATACTAGAATTATAGAAAAGTACTTTGCGAAAAGAACCGGCAGTAGGACGGAATCGTGTTGACCACCGATTAGTTTTTTGCTAATAACTCTTGCATCCTTCAACCGAATTCTTCGATTAAGAGCTGGATGGAAAGCTTATCTGTTCCTCTTCCAGATGGCATTAACATATTTTATGAAAAGTCGTACGAAATAAAATTTTTTTTCATGAAAACTAAAATATCCTCGAAATCATTGAAGAACAAGTACTTTATCAGACGAAAATATGCCTTATCTAATAAGAGACATTTAAATATTTTTAATTGCATAAATGGGCGGTATTTTATTCAGAATTAATAGTTTTTTACATGGACAAAAACTTCGTTTAATTTTTTCCCACTAAATACTAGAATTATAGAAAAGTACTTTTCGAAAAGAATCGGCAGTAGGACGGAATCGTGTTGACCACCGATTAGTTTTTTGCTAATAACTCTTGCATCCTTCGACCGACTTCTTCGACTAAGAGCTCGATGGAAAGCTTATCTGTTCTTCTTTCAGATGGCATTGACATATTTTACGAAAAGTCGTAAGAAATAAAATTTTTTGGATCAAACCTAAAATATCCTCGAAATCATTAAAGAAGGAGTACCTTATCAGACGAAAATATGGCTTATCTAATAAGAGACATTTAAATATTTTTAATTGCATAAATGGGCGGTATTTTATTCAGAATTAATAGTTTTTTACATGGACAAAAACTTCGTTTAATTTTTTCCCACTAAATACTAGAATTATAGAAAAGTACTTTTCGAAAAGAATCGGCAGTAGGACGGAATCGTGTTGACCACCGATTAGTTTTTTGCTAATAACTCTGGCATCCTTCGACCGACTTATTCGACTAAAAGCTCGATGGAAAGCTTATCTGTTCGTCTTTTACATGGCATTAACATATTTTACGAAAAGTCGTAAGAAATAAAATTTTTTTATCAAAACTAAAATATCCTCGAAATCATTGAAGAAGAAGTACCTTATCAGACGAAAATATGCCCTATCTTATAAGAGACATTTAAATTTTTTTAATTGCATAAATGGGCGGTATTTTATTCAGAATTAATAGTTTTTTACATAAACAAAAAATTCGTTTAATTTTTTCCCACTAAATACTAGAATTATAGAAAAGTACTTTGCGAAAAGAACCGGCAGTAGGACGGAATCGTGTTGACCACCGATTAGTTTTTTGCTAATAACTCTTGCATCCTTCAACCGAATTCTTCGATTAAGAGCTGGATGGAAAGCTTATCTGTTCCTCTTCCAGATGGCATTAACATATTTTATGAAAAGTCGTAAGAAATAAAATTTTTTTTATGAAAACTAAAATATCCTCGAAATCATTGAAGAACAAGTACTTTATCAGACGAAAATATGCCTTATCTAATAAGAGATATTTAAATTTTTTTAATTGAATAAATGGGTGGCATTTTATTCAGAATTAATAGTTTTTTACATGGACAAAAAATTCGTTTAATTTTTTTTCTATTAAGTACTAGAATTATAGAAAAGTACTTTTCGAAAAGAATCGGCAGTAGGACGGAATCGTGTTGACCACCGATTAGTTTTTTGCTTATAACTCTTGCATCCTTCGACCGACTTATTTGACTAAAAGCTCGATGGAAAGCTTATCTGTTCCTCTTCCAGATGGCATTAACATATTTTATGAAAATCCGTAAGAAATAAAATTTTTTTGATCAAAACTAAAATATCCTCGAAATCATTGAAAAACAAGTACCTTATCGGACGAAAATATGCCTTATCTAATAAGAAACATTTAAATTTTGTTAATTGAATAAATGGGCGGCATTTTATTCAGAATTAATAGTTTTTTACATGGACAAAAAATTCGTTTAATTTTTTTCCGATTAAGTACTAGAATTATAGAAAAGTACTTTTCGAAAAGAATCGGCAGTAGGACGGAATCGTGTTGACCACCGATTAGTTTTTTGCTTATAACTCTTGCATCCTTCGATCGACTTATTTGACTTAAAGCTCGATGGAAAGCTTATCTGTTCCTCTTCCAGATGGCATTAACATATTTTATGAAAATCCGTAAGAAATAAAGTGTTTTTTATCAAAACTAAAATATCCTCGAAATCATTGCAGAAGAAGTACCTTATCAGACGAAAATATGCCTTATCTTATAAGAGACATTTTAATTTTTTTAACTGTATAAATGGGTGGCATTTTATTCAGAATTAATAGTTTTTTACATGGACAAAAAATTCGTTTAATTTTTTCCCACTAAATACTAGAATTATAGAAAAGTACTTTGCGAAAAGAATCGGCAGTAGGACGGAATCGTGTTGACCACCGATTAGTTTTTTGCTAATAACTCTTGCATCCTTCAACCGAATTCTTCGACTAAAAGCTCGATGGAAAGCTTATCTGTTCCTCTTCCAGATGGCATTAACATATTTTATGAAAAGTCGTAAGAAATAACATTTTTTTTCATGAAAACTAAAATATCCTCGAAATCATTGAAGAACAAGTACTTTATCAGACGAAAATATGCCTTATCTAATAAGAGATATTTAAATTTTTTTAATTGCATAAATGGGCGGCATTTTATTCAGAATTAATAGTTTTTTACATGGACAAAAAATTCGTTTAATTTTTTTCCTATTAAGTACTAGAATTATAGAAAAGTACTTTTCGAAAAGAATCGGCAGTAGGACGGAATCGTGTTGACCACCGATTAGTTTTTTCTTATAACTCTTGCATCCTTCGACCGACTTATTTGACTAAAAGCTCGATGGAAAGCTTATCTGTTCCTCTTCCAGATGGCGTTAACATATTTTATGAAAATCCGTAAGAAATAAAATTTTTTTGATCAAAACTAAAATATCCTCGAAATCATTGAAGAACAAGTACCTTATCAGACGAAAATATTCCTTATCTAATAAGAAACATTTAAATTTTGTTAATTGCATAAATGGGCGGCATTTTATTCAGAATTAATAGTTTTTTACATGGACAAAAAATTTGTTTATTTTTTCCCATTAAATACTAGAATTATAGAAAAGTACTTTGCGAAAAAAATCGGCAGTAGGACGGAAACGTGTGTACCACCGATTAGTTTTTTTTCTAATAACTCTTGCATCCTTCGACCGACTTCTTCGACTAAGAGCTCGATGGAAAGCTTATCTGTTCCTCTTTCAGATGGCACTAACATATTTTACGAAAAGTCGTAAGAAATAAAATTTTTTGGATCAAACCTAAAATATCCTCGAAATCATTGAAGAAGAAGTACCTTATCAGACGAAAATATGCCTTTAAAATTTTTTAATTGCATAAATGGGAAGCATTTTATTCAGAATTAATAGTTTTTTACATGGACAAAAAATTTGTTTATTTTTTCCCATTAATTACTAGAATTATAGAAAAGTACTTTTCGAAAATAATAGGCAGTAGGACGGAATCGTGTTGACCACCGATTAGTTTTTTGCTAATAACTCTTGCATCCTTCAACCGAATTCTTCGACTAAGAGCTGGATGGAAAGCTTAGCTGTTCCTCTTCCAGATGGCATTAACATATTTTATGAAAAGTCGTAAGAAATAAAATTTTTTTTCATGAAAACTAAAATATCCTCGAAATCATTAAAGAAGAAGTACCTTATCAGACGAAAATATGCCTTATCTTATAAGAGACATTTAAATTTTTTTAATTGCATAAATGGGCGTTATTTTATTTAGAATTAATAGTTTTTTACATGAACAAAAAATTCGTTTAATTTTTTCCCACTAAGTACTAGAATTATAGAAAAGTACTTTGCGAAAAGAACCGGCAGTAGGACGGAATCGTGTTGACCACCGATTAGTTTTTTGCTAATAACTCTTGCATCCTTCAACCGAATTCTTCGACTAAGAGCTGGATGGAAAGCTTATCTGTTCCTCTTCCAGATGGCATTAACATATTTTATGAAAAGTCGTAAGAAATAAAATTTTTTTTCATGAAAACTAAAATATCCTCGAAATCATTGAAGAACAAGTACCTTATCAGACGAAAGTATGCCTTATCTAATAAGAGATATTTAAATTTTTTTAATTGAATAAATGGGCGGCATTTTATTTAGAATTAATAGTTTTTTACATGGACAAAAAATTCGTTTAATTTTTTTCCCATTAAGTACTAGAATTATAGAAAAGTACTTTTCGAAAAGAATCGGCAGTAGGACGGAATCGTGTTGACCACCGATTAGTTTTTTTTCTAATAACTCTTGCATCCTTCGACCGACTTCTTCGACTAAGAGCTCGATGGAAAGCTTATCTGTTCCTCTTTCAGATGGCACTAACATATTTTACGAAAAGTCGTAAGAAATAAAATTTTTTGGATCAAACCTAAAATATCCTCGAAATCATTGAAGAAGAAGTACCTTATCAGACGAAAATATGCCTTTAAAATTTTTTAATTGCATAAATGGGAAGCATTTTATTCAGAATTAATAGTTTTTTACATGGACAAAAAATTTGTTTATTTTTTCCCATTAATTACTAGAATTATAGAAAAGTACTTTTCGAAAATAATAGGCAGTAGGACGGAATCGTGTTGACCACCGATTAGTTTTTTGCTAATAACTCTTGCATCCTTCAACCGAATTCTTCGACTAAGAGCTGGATGGAAAGCTTAGCTGTTCCTCTTCCAGATGGCATTAACATATTTTATGAAAAGTCGTAAGAAATAAAATTTTTTTTCATGAAAACTAAAATATCCTCGAAATCATTAAAGAAGAAGTACCTTATCAGACGAAAATATGCCTTATCTTATAAGAGACATTTAAATTTTTTTAATTGCATAAATGGGCGTTATTTTATTTAGAATTAATAGTTTTTTACATGAACAAAAAATTCGTTTAATTTTTTCCCACTAAGTACTAGAATTATAGAAAAGTACTTTGCGAAAAGAACCGGCAGTAGGACGGAATCGTGTTGACCACCGATTAGTTTTTTGCTAATAACTCTTGCATCCTTCAACCGAATTCTTCGACTAAGAGCTGGATGGAAAGCTTATCTGTTCCTCTTCCAGATGGCATTAACATATTTTATGAAAAGTCGTAAGAAATAAAATTTTTTTTCATGAAAACTAAAATATCCTCGAAATCATTGAAAAACAAGTACCTTATCAGACGAAAGTATGCCTTATCTAATAAGAGATATTTAAATTTTTTTAATTGAATAAATGGGCGGCATTTTATTTAGAATTAATAGTTTTTTACATGGACAAAAAATTCGTTTAATTTTTTTCCCATTAAGTACTAGAATTATAGAAAAGTACTTTTCGAAAAGAATCGGCAGTAGGACGGAATCGTGTTGACCACCGATTAGTTTTTTTTCTAATAACTCTTGCATCCTTCGACCGACTTATTCGACTAAGAGCTCGATGGAAAGCTTATCTGTTCCTCTTTTACATGGCATTAACATATTTTACGAAAAGTCGTAAGAAATAAAGTGTTTTTTTATCAAAACTAAAATATCCTCGAAATCATTGCAGAAGAAGTACCTTATCAGACGAAAATATGCCTTATCTTATAAGAGACATTTTAATTTTTTTAATTGTATAAATGGGTGGCATTTTATTCAGAATTAATAGTTTTTTACATGGACAAAAAATTCGTTTAATTTTTTCCCACTAAATACTAGAATTATAGAAAAGTACTTTGCGAAAAGAATCGGCAGTAGGACGGAATCGTGTTGACCACCGATTAGTTTTTTGCTAATAACTCTTGCATCCTTCAACCGAATTCTTCGACTAAAAGCTCGATGGAAAGCTTATCTGTTCCTCTTCCAGATGGCATTAACATATTTTATGAAAAGTCGTAAGAAATAACATTTTTTTTCATGAAAACTAAAATATCCTTGAAATCATTGAAGAACAAGTACTTTATCAGACGAAAATATGCCTTATCTAATAAGAGATATTTAAATTTTTTTAATTGCATAAATGGGCGGCATTTTATTCAGAATTAATAGTTTTTTACATGGACAAAAAATTCGTTTAATTTTTTTCCTATTAAGTACTAGAATTATAGAAAAGTACTTTTCGAAAAGAATCGGCAGTAGGACGGAATCGTGTTGACCACCGATTAGTTTTTTCTTATAACTCTTGCATCCTTCGACCGACTTATTTGACTAAAAGCTCGATGGAAAGCTTATCTGTTCCTCTTCCAGATGGCGTTAACATATTTTATGAAAATCCGTAAGAAATAAAATTTTTTTGATCAAAACTAAAATATCCTCGAAATCATTGAAGAACAAGTACCTTATCAGACGAAAATATTCCTTATCTAATAAGAAACATTTAAATTTTGTTAATTGCATAAATGGGCGGCATTTTATTCAGAATTAATAGTTTTTTACATGGACAAAAAATTTGTTTATTTTTTCCCATTAAATACTAGAATTATAGAAAAGTACTTTGCGAAAAAAATCGGCAGTAGGACGGAAACGTGTGTACCACCGATTAGTTTTTTTTCTAATAACTCTTGCATCCTTCGACCGACTTCTTCGACTAAGAGCTCGATGGAAAGCTTATCTGTTCCTCTTTCAGATGGCACTAACATATTTTACGAAAAGTCGTAAGAAATAAAATTTTTTGGATCAAACCTAAAATATCCTCGAAATCATTGAAGAAGAAGTACCTTATCAGACGAAAATATGCCTTTAAAATTTTTTAATTGCATAAATGGGAAGCATTTTATTCAGAATTAATAGTTTTTTACATGGACAAAAAATTTGTTTATTTTTTCCCATTAATTACTAGAATTATAGAAAAGTACTTTTCGAAAATAATAGGCAGTAGGACGGAATCGCGTTGACCACCGATTAGTTTTTTGCTAATAACTCTTGCATCCTTCAACCGAATTCTTCGACTAAGAGCTGGATGGAAAGCTTAGCTGTTCCTCTTTCAGATGGCACTAACATATTTTACGAAAAGTCGTAAGAAATAAAATTTTTTGGATCAAACCTAAAATATCCTCGAAATCATTGAAGAAGAAGTACCTTATCAGACGAAAATATGCCTTTAAAATTTTTTAATTGCATAAATGGGAAGCATTTTATTCAGAATTAATAGTTTTTTACATGGACAAAAAATTTGTTTATTTTTTCCCATTAATTACTAGAATTATAGAAAAGTACTTTTCGAAAATAATAGGCAGTAGGACGGAATCGTGTTGACCACCGATTAGTTTTTTGCTAATAACTCTTGCATCCTTCAACCGAATTCTTCGACTAAGAGCTGGATGGAAAGCTTATCTGTTCCTCTTCCAGATGGCATTAACATATTTTATGAAAAGTCGTAAGAAATAAAATTTTTTTTCATGAAAACTAAAATATCCTCGAAATCATTAAAGAAGAAGTACCTTATCAGACGAAAATATGCCTTATCTTATAAGAGACATTTAAATTTTTTTAATTGCATAAATGGGCGTTATTTTATTTAGAATTAATAGTTTTTTACATGAACAAAAAATTCGTTTAATTTTTTCCCACTAAATACTAGAATTATAGAAAAGTACTTTGCGAAAAGAACCGGCAGTAGGACGGAATCGTGTTGACCACCGATTAGTTTTTTGCTAATAACTCTTGCATCCTTCAACCGAATTCTTCGACTAAGAGCTGGATGGAAAGCTTATCTGTTCCTCTTCCAGATGGCATTAACATATTTTATGAAAAGTCGTAAGAAATAAAATTTTTTTTCATGAAAACTAAAATATCCTCGAAATCATTGAAGAACAAGACCTTATCAGACGAAAGTATGCCTTATCTAATAAGAGATATTTAAATTTTTTTAATTGAATAAATGGGCGGCATTTTATTTAGAATTAATAGTTTTTTACATGGACAAAAAATTCGTTTAATTTTTTTCCCATTAACTACTAGAATTATAGAAAAGTACTTTTCGAAAAGAATCGGCAGTAGGACGGAATCGTGTTGACCACCGATTAGTTTTTTGCTTATAACTCTTGCATCCTTCGACCGACTTATTTGACTAAAAGCTCGATGGAAAGCTTATCTGTTCCTCTTCCAGATGGCATTAACATATTTTATGAAAATCCGTAAGAAATAAAATTTTTTTGATCAAAACTAAAATATCCTCGAAATCATTGAAGAACAAGTACCTTATCAGACGAAAATATGCCTTATCTAATAAGAAACATTTAAATTTTGTTAATTGAAAAAATGGGCGGCATTTTATTCAGAATTAATAGTTTTTTACATGGACAAAAAATTTGTTTATTTTTTCCCATTAAATACTAGAATTATAGAAAAGTACTTTGCGAAAACAATCGGCAGTAGGACGGAAACGTGTTCACCACCGATTAGTTTTTTTTTCTAATAACTCTTGCATCCTTCGACCGACTTCTTCGACTAAGAGCTCGATGAAAAGCTTATCTGTTCCTCTTTCAGATGGCACTAACATATTTTACGAAAAGTCGTAAGAAATAAAATTTTTTGGATCAAACCTAAAATATCCTCGAAATCATTGAAGAAGAAGTACCTTATCAGACGAAAATATGCCTTTAAATTTTTTTAATTGCATAAATGGGAGGCATTTTATTCAGAATTAATAGTTTTTTACATGGACAAAAAATTTCTTTATTATTTCCCATTAAATACTAGAATTATAGAAAAGTACTTTTCGAAAATAATAGGCAGTAGGACGGAATCGTGTTGACCACCGATTAGATTTTTGCTAATAACTCTTGCATCCTTCGAACAACTTCTTCGACTAAGAGCTCGATGGAAAGCTTATCTGTTCTTCTTTCAGATGGCATTGACATATTTTACGAAAAGTCATAAGAAATACAATTTTTTTGATTCAACCTAAAATATTCTCAAAATCATTGAAGAAGAAGTACCTTATCAGACGAAAATATGCGTTATCTAATAAGAGACATTTAAATTTTTTTAATTGCATAAATGGGCGGCAGCTTATTCAGAATTTATAGTTTTTTACATGGACGAAAAATTCGTTTAATTTTTTCCCATTAAATACGAGAATTATGGAAAAGTACTTTGCGAAAACAATCGGCAGTAGGACGGAAACGTGTTCACCGCCGATTAGTTTTTTTTTCTAATAACTCTTGAATCCTTCGACCGACTTCTTCGACTAAGAGCTCAATGGAAAGCTTATCTGTTCCTCTTTCAGATGGCACTAACATATTTTACGAAAAGTCGTAAGAAATAAAATTTTTTCGATCAAACCAAAAATATCCTCGAAATCATTAAAGAAGGAGTACCTTATCAGACGAAAATATGGCTTATCTAATAAGAGACATTTAAATATTTTTAATTGCATAAATTGGCGGTATTTTATTCAGAATTAATAGTTTTTTACATGGACAAAAAATTCGTTTAATTTTTTCCCACTAAATACTAGAATTATAGAAAAGTACTTTGCGAAAAGAATCGGCAGTAGGACGAAAACGTGTTGATCACCGATTAGTTTTTTGCTAATAACTCTTGCATCCTTCGACCGACTTCTTCGACTAAGAGCTCGATGGAAAGCTTATCTGTTCTTCTTTCAGATGCCATTGACATATTTTACGAAAAGTCATAAGAAATACAATTTTTTTGATTCAACCTAAAATATTCTCAAAATCATTGAAGAAGAAGTACCTTATCAGACGAAAATATGCGTTATCTAATAAGAGACATTTAAATTTTTTTAATTGCATAAATGGGCGGCAGCTTATTCAGAATTAATAGTTTTTTACATGGACGAAAAATTCGTTTAATTTTTTCCCATTAAATACGAGAATTATGGAAAAGTACTTTGCGAAAACAATCGGCAGTAGGACGGAAACGTGTTCACCGCCGATTAGTTTTTTTTTTTAATAACACTTGAATCCTTCGACCGACTTCTTCGACTAAGAGCTCAATGGAAAGCTTATCTGATCCTCTTCCAGATGGCATTAACATATTTTATGAAAAGGCGTAAGAAATAAAATTTTTTTTCATGAAAACTAAAATATCCTCGAAATCATTGAAGAACAAGTACTTTATCAGACGAAAATATGCCTAATCTAATAAGAGATATTTAAATTTTTTTAATTGCATAAATGGGCGGCATTTTATTCAGAATTAATAGTTTTTTACAGGGACAAAAAATTCGTTTAATTTTTTCCCACTAAATACTAGAATTATAGAAAAGTACTTTGCGAAAAGAATCGGCAGTAGGACGGAATCGTGTTGACCACCGATTAGTTTTTTGCTTATAACTCTTGCATCCTTCGACCGATTTATTCGACTAAGAGCTTGATGGAAAGCTTATCTGTTCCTCTTTTACATGGCATTAACATATTTTTTGGATCAAACCTAAAATATCCTCGAAATCATTAAAGAAGGAGTACCTTATCAGACGAAAATATGGCTTATCTAATAAGAGACATTTGAATATTTTTAATTGCATAAATGGGCGGTATTTTATTCAGAATTAATAGTTTTTTACATGGACAAAAAATTCGTTTAATTTTTTCTCACTAAATACTAGAATTATAGAAAAGTACTTTGCGAAAAGAATCGGCAGTAGGACGGAATCGTGTTGACCACCGATTAGTTTTTTGCTAATAACTCTTGCATCCTTCGACCGAATTCTTCGACTAAGAGCTCGATGGAAAGCTTATCTGATCTTCTTCCAGATGGCATTAACATATTTTATGAAAAGGCGTAAGAAATAAAATTTTTTTTCATGAAAACTAAAATATCCTCGAAATCATTGAAGAACAAGTACTTTATCAGACGAAAATATGCCTAATCTAATAAGAGATATTTAAATTTTTTTAATTGCATAAATGGGCGGCATTTTATTCAGAATTAATAGTTTTTTACAGGGACAAAAAATTCGTTTAATTTTTTCCCACTAAATACTAGAATTATAGAAAAGTACTTTGCGAAAAGAATCGGCAGTAGGACGGAATCGTGTTGACCACCGATTAGTTTTTTGCTTATAACTCTTGCATCCTTCGACCGATTTATTCGACTAAGAGCTTGATGGAAAGCTTATCTGTTCCTCTTTTACATGGCATTAACATATTTTACGAAAAGTCGTAAGAAATAAAATTTTTTTATCAAAACTAAAATATCCTCGAAATCATTGAAGAAGAAGTACCTTATCAGACGAAAATATGCCTTATCTTATAAGAGACATTTAAATTTTTTTAATTGTATAAATGGGCGGCATTTTATTCAGAATTAATAGTTTTTTACATGGACAAAAAATTCGTTTAATTTTTTCCCATTAAATACTAGAATTATAGAAAAGTACTTTGCGAAAACAATCGGCAGTAGGACGGAAACGTGTTGACCACCGATTAGTTTTTTGCTAATAACTCTTGCATCCTTCGACCGACTTCTTCGACTAAGAGCTCGATGGAAAGTTTATCTGTTCCTCTTTCAGATGGCACTAACATATTTTACGAAAAGTCGTAAGAAATAAAATTTTTTGGATCAAACCTAAAATATCCTCGAAATCATTGAAGAACAAGTACTTTATCAGACGAAAATATACCTTATCTAATAAGAGATATTTACATTTTTTTAATTGCATAAATGGGCGGCATTTTATTCAGAATTAATAGTTTCTTACAGGGACAAAAAATTCGTTTAATTTTTTCCCATTAAATACTAGAATTATTGAAAAGTACTTTGCGAAAAGAATCGGCAGTAGGACGGAATCGTGTTGACCACCGATTAGTTTTTTGCTAATAACTCTTGCATCCTTCGACCGACTTATTCGACTAGGGGCTCGATGCAAAGCTTATCTGTTCCTCTTTCACATGGCACTAACATATTTTACGTAAAGTCGTAAGAAATAAAATTTTTTTTATCAAAACTAAAATATCCTCGAAATCATTGAAGAATAAGTACCTTATCAGACGAAAATATGCCTTATCTTATAAGAGACATTTAAATTTTTTTAATTGTATAAATGAGCGGCATTTTATTCAGAATTAATAGTTTTTTATATGGACAAAAAATTCGTTTAATTTTTTTCCATTAAATACTAGAATTATAGAAAAGTACTTTTCGAAAATAATCGGCAGTAGGACGGAATCGTGTTGACCACCGATTAGTTTTTTGCTAATAACTCTTGCATCCTTCGACCGAATTCTTCGACTAAGAGCTCGATGGAAAGCTTATCTGATCTTCTTCCAGATGGCATTAACATATTTTATGAAAAGGCGTAAGAAATAAAATTTTTTTTCATGAAAACTAAAATATCCTCGAAATCATTGAAGAACAAGTACTTTATCAGACGAAAATATGCCTAATCTAATAAGAGTTATTTAAATTTTTTTAATTGCATAAATGGGCGGCATTTTATTCAGAATTAATAGTTTTTTACAGGGACAAAAAATTCGTTTAATTTTTTTCCACTAAATACTAGAATTATAGAAAAGTACTTTGCGAAAAGAATCGGCAGTAGGACGGAATCGTGTTGACCACCGATTAGTTTTTTGCTTATAACTCTTGCATCCTTCGACCGATTTATTCGACTAAGAGCTTGATGGAAAGCTTATCTGATCCTCTTTTACATGGCATTAACATATTTTACGAAAAGTCGTAAGAAATAAAATTTTTTTATCAAAACTAAAATATCCTCGAAATCATTGAAGAAGAAGTACCTTATCAGACGAAAATATGCCTTATCTTATAAGAGACATTTAAATTTTTTTAATTGTATAAATGGGCGGCATTTTATTCAGAATTAATAGTTTTTTACATGGACAAAAAATTCGTTTAATTTTTTCCCATTAAATACTAGAATTATAGAAAAGTACTTTGCGAAAACAATCGGCAGTAGGACGGAAACGTGTTGACCACCGATTAGTTTTTTGCTAATAACTCTTGCATCCTTCGACCGACTTCTTCGACTAAGAGCTCGATGGAAAGCTTATCTGTTCCTCTTTCAGATGGCACTAACATATTTTACGAAAAGTCGTAAGAAATAAAATTTTTTGGATCAAACCTAAAATATCCTCGAAATCATTGAAGAACAAGTACTTTATCAGACGAAAATATACCTTATCTAATAAGAGATATTTACATTTTTTTAATTGCATAAATGGGCGGCACTTTATTCAGAATTAATAGTTTCTTACAGGGACAAAAAATTCGTTTAATTTTTTCCCATTAAATACTAGAATTATTGAAAAGTACTTTGCGAAAAGAATCGGCAGTAGGACGGAATCGTGTTGACCACCGATTAGTTTTTTGCTAATAACTCTTGAATCCTTCGACCGACTTCTTCGACTAAGAGTTCGATTGAAAGCTTATCTGTTCCTCTTCCAGATGGCATTAACATATTTTATGAAAAGTCGTAAGAAATGAAATTTTTTTCATGAAAACTAAAATATCCTCGAAATCATTGAAGAACAAGTACTTTATCAGACGAAAATATGCCTAATCTAATAAGAGATATTTAAATTTTTTTAATTGCATAAATGGGCGGCATTTTATTCAGAATTAATAGTTTTTTACAGGGACAAAAAATTCGTTTAATTTTTTCCCACTAAATACTAGAATTATAGAAAAGTACTTTGCGAAAAGAATCGGCAGTAGGACGGAATCGTGTTGACCACCGATTAGTTTTTTGCTTATAACTCTTGCATCCTTCGACCGATTTATTCGACTAAGAGCTTGATGGAAAGCTTATCTGTTCCTCTTTTACATGGCATTAACATATTTTACGAAAAGTCGTAAGAAATAAAATTTTTTTATCAAAACTAAAATATCCTCGAAATCATTGAAGAAGAAGTACCTTATCAGACGAAAATATGCCTTATCTTATAAGAGACATTTAAATTTTTTTAATTGTATAAATGGGCGGCATTTTATTCAGAATTAATAGTTTTTTACATGGACAAAAAATTCGTTTAATTTTTTCCCATTAAATACTAGAATTATAGAAAAGTACTTTGCGAAAACAATCGGCAGTAGGACGGAAACGTGTTGACCACCGATTAGTTTTTTGCTAATAACTCTTGCATCCTTCGACCGACTTCTTCGACTAAGAGCTCGATGGAAAGTTTATCTGTTCCTCTTTCAGATGGCACTAACATATTTTACGAAAAGTCGTAAGAAATAAAATTTTTTGGATCAAACCTAAAATATCCTCGAAATCATTGAAGAACAAGTACTTTATCAGACGAAAATATACCTTATCTAATAAGAGATATTTACATTTTTTTAATTGCATAAATGGGCGGCATTTTATTCAGAATTAATAGTTTCTTACAGGGACAAAAAATTCGTTTAATTTTTTCCCATTAAATACTAGAATTATTGAAAAGTACTTTGCGAAAAGAATCGGCAGTAGGACGGAATCGTGTTGACCACCGATTAGTTTTTTGCTAATAACTCTTGCATCCTTCGACCGACTTATTCGACTAGGGGCTCGATGCAAAGCTTATCTGTTCCTCTTTCACATGGCACTAACATATTTTACGTAAAGTCGTAAGAAATAAAATTTTTTTTATCAAAACTAAAATATCCTCGAAATCATTGAAGAATAAGTACCTTATCAGACGAAAATATGCCTTATCTAATAAGAGACATTTAAATTTTTTTAATTGTATAAATGAGCGGCATTTTATTCAGAATTAATAGTTTTTTATATGGACAAAAAATTCGTTTAATTTTTTTCCATTAAATACTAGAATTATAGAAAAGTACTTTTCGAAAATAATCGGCAGTAGGACGGAATCGTGTTGACCACCGATTAGTTTTTTGCTAATAACTCTTGCATCCTTCGACCGAATTCTTCGACTAAGAGCTCGATGGAAAGCTTATCTGATCTTCTTCCAGATGGCATTAACATATTTTATGAAAAGGCGTAAGAAATAAAATTTTTTTTCATGAAAACTAAAATATCCTCGAAATCATTGAAGAACAAGTACTTTATCAGACGAAAATATGCCTAATCTAATAAGAGATATTTAAATTTTTTTAATTGCATAAATGGGCGGCATTTTATTCAGAATTAATAGTTTTTTACAGGGACAAAAAATTCGTTTAATTTTTTCCCACTAAATACTAGAATTATAGAAAAGTACTTTGCGAAAAGAATCGGCAGTAGGACGGAATCGTGTTGACCACCGATTAGTTTTTTGCTTATAACTCTTGCATCCTTCGACCGATTTATTCGACTAAGAGCTTGATGGAAAGCTTATCTGATCCTCTTTTACATGGCATTAACATATTTTACGAAAAGTCGTAAGAAATAAAATTTTTTTATCAAAACTAAAATATCCTCGAAATCATTGAAGAAGAAGTACCTTATCAGACGAAAATATGCCTTATCTTATAAGAGACATTTAAATTTTTTTAATTGTATAAATGGGCGGCATTTTATTCAGAATTAATAGTTTTTTACATGGACAAAAAATTCGTTTAATTTTTTCCCATTAAATACTAGAATTATAGAAAAGTACTTTGCGAAAACAATCGGCAGTAGGACGGAAACGTGTTGACCACCGATTAGTTTTTTGCTAATAACTCTTGCATCCTTCGACCGACTTCTTCGACTAAGAGCTCGATGGAAAGCTTATCTGTTCCTCTTTCAGATGGCACTAACATATTTTACGAAAAGTCGTAAGAAATAAAATTTTTTGGATCAAACCTAAAATATCCTCGAAATCATTGAAGAACAAGTACTTTATCAGACGAAAATATACCTTATCTAATAAGAGATATTTACATTTTTTTAATTGCATAAATGGGCGGCATTTTATTCAGAATTAATAGTTTCTTACAGGGACAAAAAATTCGTTTAATTTTTTCCCATTAAATACTAGAATTATTGAAAAGTACTTTGCGAAAAGAATCGGCAGTAGGACGGAATCGTGTTGACCACCGATTAGTTTTTTGCTAATAACTCTTGCATCCTTCGACCGACTTATTCGACTAGGGGCTCGATGCAAAGCTTATCTGTTCCTCTTTCACATGGCACTAACATATTTTACGTAAAGTCGTAAGAAATAAAATTTTTTTTATCAAAACTAAAATATCCTCGAAATCATTGAAGAATAAGTACCTTATCAGACGAAAATATGCCTTATCTTATAAGAGACATTTAAATTTTTTTAATTGTATAAATGAGCGGCATTTTATTCAGAATTAATAGTTTTTTACATGGACAAAAAATTCGTTTAATTTTTTTCCATTAAATACTAGAATTATAGAAAAGTACTTTTCGAAAATAACCGGCAGTAGGACGGAATCGTGTTGACCACCGATTAGTTTTTTGCTAATAACTCTTGCATCCTTCAACCGACTTCTTCGACTAAGAGCTCGATGGAAAGCTTATCTTCTCCTCTTTCAGATGGCACTAACATATTTTACGAAAAGTCGTAAGAAATACAATTTTTTTGATCAAACCTAAAATATCCTCGAAATCATTAAAGAAGAAGTACCTTATCAGACGAAAATATGCCTTATCTAATAAGAGACATTTAAATTTTTTTAGTTGCATAAATGGGCGGCAGTTTATTCAGAATTAATAGTTTTTTACATGGACAAAAATTCGTTTAATTTTTTGCCCATTAAATACTAGAATTATAGAAAAATAATTTTCGAAAAGAATCGGCAGTAGGACGGAATCGTGTTGACCACCGATTAGTTTTTTGCTAATAACTCTTGAATCCTTCGACCGACTTCTTCGACTAAGAGTTCGATTGAAAGCTTATCTGTTCCTCTTCCAGATGGCATTAACATATTTTATGAAAAGTCGTAAGAAATGAAATTTTTTTCATGAAAACTAAAATATCCTCGAAATCATTGAAGAACAAGTACCTTATCAGACGAAAATATGCCTTATCTAATAAGAGATTTTTAAATTTTTTTAATTGCATAAATGGTCGGGAGTTTATTCAGAATTAATAGTCTTTTACATGGACAAAAAATTCGTTTAATTTTTTGCCCATTAAATACTAGAATTATAGAAAAATAATTTTCGAAAAGAATCGGCAGTAGGACGGAATCGTGTTGACCACCGATTAGTTTTTTGCTAATAACTCTTGCATCCTTCGCCCGACTTCTTCGACTAAGAGTTCGATGGAAAGCTTATCTGCTCCTCTTTCAGATGGCACTAACATATTTTACGAAAAGTCGTAAGAAATAAAATTTTTTGGATCAAACCTAAAATATCCTCGAAATCATTGAAGAACAAGTACTTTATCAGACGAAAATATACCTTATCTAATAAGAGATATTTACATTTTTTTAATTGCATAAATGGGCGGCATTTTATTCAGAATTAATAGTTTCTTACAGGGACAAAAAATTCGTTTAATTTTTTCCCATTAAATACTAGAATTATTGAAAAGTACTTTGCGAAAAGAATCGGCAGTAGGACGGAATCGTGTTGACCACCGATTAGTTTTTTGCTAATAACTCTTGCATCCTTCGACCGACTTCTTCGACTAAGAGCTCGATGGAAAGCTTATCTGTTCCTCTTTCAGATGGCACTAACATATTTTACGAAAAGTCGTAAGAAATAAAATTTTTTGGATCAAACCTAAAATATCCTCGAAATCATTGAAGAACAAGTACTTTATCAGACGAAAATATACCTTATCTAATAAGAGATATTTACATTTTTTTAATTGCATAAATGGGCGGCATTTTATTCAGAATTAATAGTTTCTTACAGGGACAAAAAATTCGTTTAATTTTTTCCCATTAAATACTAGAATTATTGAAAAGTACTTTGCGAAAAGAATCGGCAGTAGGACGGAATCGTGTTGACCACCGATTAGTTTTTTGCTAATAACTCTTGCATCCTTCGACCGACTTATTCGACTAGGGGCTCGATGCAAAGCTTATCTGTTCCTCTTTCACATGGCACTAACATATTTTACGTAAAGTCGTAAGAAATAAAATTTTTTTTATCAAAACTAAAATATCCTCGAAATCATTGAAGAATAAGTACCTTATCAGACGAAAATATGCCTTATCTAATAAGAGACATTTAAATTTTTTTAGTTGCATAAATGGGCGGCAGTTTATTCAGAATTAATAGTTTTTTACATGGACAAAAAATTCGTTTAATTTTTTGCCCATTAAATACTAGAATTATAGAAAAATAATTTTCGAAAAGAATCGGCAGTAGGACGGAATCGTGTTGACCACCGATTAGTTTTTTGCTAATAACTCTTGAATCCTTCGACCGACTTCTTCGACTAAGAGTTCGATTGAAAGCTTATCTGTTCCTCTTCCAGATGGCATTAACATATTTTATGAAAAGTCGTAAGAAATGAAATTTTTTTCATGAAAACTAAAATATCCTCGAAATCATTGAAGAACAAGTACCTTATCAGACGAAAATATGCCTTATCTAATAAGAGATTTTTAAATTTTTTTAATTGCATAAATGGTCGGGAGTTTATTCAGAATTAATAGTCTTTTACATGGACAAAAAATTCGTTTAATTTTTTGCCCATTAAATACTAGAATTATAGAAAAATAATTTTCGAAAAGAATCGGCAGTAGGACGGAATCGTGTTGACCACCGATTAGTTTTTTGCTAATAACTCTTGCATCCTTCGACCGACTTCTTCGACTAAGAGCTCGATGGAAAGCTTATCTGTTCCTCTTACAAATGGCACTAACATATTTTACGAAAAGTAGTAGGAAATAAAATTTTTTTGATTCAACCTAAAATATCCTCGATATCATTGAAGAAGAAGTACCTTATCAGAAGTAAATAAGCGTTATCTAATAAGAGACATTTAAATTTTTTTAATTGCATAAATGGGCGGCAGTTTATTCAGAATTAATAGTTTTTTACATGGTCAAAAAATTCGTTTAATTTTTTCCCATTAAATACGATAATTATGGAAAAGTACTTTGCGAAAACAATCGGCAGTAGGACGGAAACGTGTTGACCACCGATTAGTTTTTTTTCTAATAACTCTTGAATCCTTCGACCGACTTCTTCGAATAAGGGCTCAATGGAAAGCTTATCTGCTCCTCTTTCAGATTGCATTAACATATTTTATGAAAAGTCGTATGAAATAAAATTTTTTTGATCAAACCTAAAATATCCTCGAAATCATTAAAGAAGAAGTACTTATCAGACGAAAATATGCCTTATCTAATAAGAGACATTTAAATTTTAAGCGTTATCTAATAAGACACATTAAAATTTTTTTAAATGCATAAATGGTCGGCAGTTTATTCAGAATTAATAGATTTTTACATGGACAAAAAATTCGTTTAATTTTTTCCCATTAAATACTAGAATTATAGAAAAGTACTTTTCGAAAATTATCGGCAGTAGGACGGAATCGTGTTGACCACCGATTAGTTTTTTGCTTATAACTCTTGCATCCTTCGACCGACTTATTCGACTAAAAGCTCGATGGAAAGCTTATCTGTTCCTCTTCCAGATGGCATTATCATATTTTATGAAAAGTTGTAAGAAATAAAATTTTTTTGATCAAAACTAAAATATCCTCGAAATCATTGAAAAAGAAGTACCTTATCAGACGAAAATATGCCTTTAAATTTTTTTAATTGCATAAATGGGAGGCATTTTATTCAGAATTAATGGTTTTTTACATGGACAAAAAATTTGTTTATTTTTTCCCATTAAATACTAGAATTATAGAAAAGTACTTTTCGAAAATAATAGGCAGTAGGACGGAATCGTGTTGACCACCGATTAGTTTTTTGCTAAAAACTCTTGCATCCTTCGACCGACTTCTTCGACTAAGAGCTCGATGGAAAGCTTATCTGTTCTTCTTACAGATGGCATTGACATATTTTACGAAAAGTCGTAAGAAATAAAATTTTTTTGATTCAACCTAAAATATCCTCAATATCATTGAAGAAGATGTACCTTATCAGACGAAAATAAGCGTTATCTAATAAGAGACATATAAATTTTTTTAATTGCATAAATGGGCGGCAGTTTATTCAGAATTAATAGTTTTTTACATGGACAAAAAATTCGTTTAATTTTTTCCCATTAAATACGAGAATTATGGAAAAGTACTTTGAGAAAACAATCGGCAGTAGGACGGAAACGTGTTGACCACCGATTAGTTTTGTTTCTAATAACTCCCGAATCCTTCGACCGACTTCTTCGAATAAGAGCTCAATGGAAAGCTTATCTGCTCCTCTTTCAGATTGCATTAACATATTTTATGAAAAGTCGTATGAAATAAAATTTTTTTGATCAAACCTAAAATATCCTCGAAATCATTGAAGAAGAAGTACTTATCAGACGAAAATATGCCTTATCTAATAAGTGACATTTAAATTTTTTTAATTGCATAAATGGTCGGCAGTTTATTCAGAATTAATAGTTTTTTACATGGACAAAAAATTCGTTTAATTTTTTCTCACTAAATACTAGAATTATAGAAAAGTACTTTGCGAAAAGAATCGGCAGTAGGACGGAATCGTGTTGACCACCGATTAGTTTTTTGCTTATAACTCTTGCATCCTTCGACCGACTTATTTGACTAAAAGCTCGATGGAAAGCTTATCTGTTCCTCTTCCAGATGGCATTAACATATTTTACGAAAAGTCGTAAGGAATAAAATTTTTTTTATCAAAACTAAAATATCCTCGAAATCATTGAAGAAGAAGTACCTTATCAGACGAAAATATGCCTTTAAATTTTTTTAATTGCATAAATGGGAGGCATTTTATTCAGAATTAATAGTTTTTTACATGGACAAAAAATTTGTTTATTTTTTCCCATTAAATACTAGAATTATAGAAAAGTACTTTTCGAAAATAATCGGCAGTAGGACGGAATCGTGTTGACCACCGATTAGTTTTTTGCTAATAACTCTTGTATCCTTCGACCGACTTCTTCGACTAAGAGCTCGATGGAAAGCTTATCTGTTCTCCTTTCAGATGGCATTGACATATTTTACGAAAAGTCGTAAGAAATAAAATTTTTTGGATCAAACCTAAAATATCCTCGAAATCATTGAAGAAGAAGTACCTTATCAGACGAAAATATGCCTTTAAATTTTTTTAATTGCATAAATGGGAGGCATTTTATTCAGAATTAATAGTTTTTTACATGGACAAAAAATTTGTTTATTTTTTCCCATTAAATACTAGAATTATAGAAAAGTACTTTTCGAAAATAATCGGCAGTAGGACGGAATCGTGTTGACCACCGATTAGTTTTTTGCTAATAACTCTTGTATCCTTCGACCGACTTCTTCGACTAAGAGCTCGATGGAAAGCTTATCTGTTCTTCTTTCAGATGGCATTGACATATTTTACGAAAAGTCGTAAGAAATAAAATTTTTTGGATCAAACCTAAAATATCCTCGAAATCATTAAAGAAGGAGTACCTTATCAGACGAAAATATGGCTTATCTAATAAGAGACATTTAAATATTTCTAATTGCATAAATGGGCGGTATTTTATTCAGAATTAATAGGTTTTTACATGGACAAAAACTTCGTTTAATTTTTTCCCACTAAATACTAGAATTATAGAAAAGCACTTTTCGAAAACAATCGGCAGTAGGACGGAATCGTGTTGACCACCGATTAGTTTTTTGCTAATAACTCTTGCATCCTTCGACCGGCTTATTCATTTAAGAGCTCGATGGAAAGCTTATCTGTTCCTCTTTTACATGGCATTAACATATTTTACGAAAAGTCGTAAGAAATAAAATTTTTTTTATCAAAACTAAAATATCCTCGAAATCATTGAAGAAGAAGTACCTTATCAGACGAAAATATGCCTTATCTTATAACAGACATTTAAATTTTTTTAATTGCATAAATGGGCGGTATTTTATTCAGAATTAATAGTTTTTTACATGAACAAAAAATTCGTTTAATCTTTTCCCACTAAATACTAGAATTATAGAAAAGTACTTTGCGAAAAGAACCGGCAGTAGGACGGAATCGTGTTGACCACCGATTAGGTTTTTGCTAATAACTCTTACATCCTTCAACCGAATTCTTCGACTAAGAGCTGGATGGAAAGCTTATCTGTTCCTCTTCCAGATGGCATTAACATATTTTATGAAAAGTCGTAAGAAATAAAATTTTTTTTCATGAAAACTAAAATATCCTCGAAATCATTGAAGAACAAGTACTTTATCAGACGAAAATATGCCTTATCTAATAAGATATATTTAAATTTTTATACTTTTCACGTATGTGAAATAGTATAATAACTTTGTGCTGAAGTTTGTAACAGATCGAAATATTCATTTCCGACTATATAAAGTATATATATTCTTGATCAGGACGACAAGACGAGTTGATTTAGCCATGTCCGTCTGTCCGTCTGTCCGTCTGTCTGTATATATACAATCTCCTCCCACAGTTTTGAAGATATGGAGCTGAAATTTTGCACAGAGACTTCTTATTCGTGCAGTCAAATCATTGGTCGGAACCGGCCATATCGGACCACTGGAACTGGTAGCCCCCATACGAAAAGAAGAAGAAAAATGAACAAAACTTGAATCGTTGTATGGAAAACTTTTTTGTTTTGTATGATAGAGTGCTGAAATTTTAAACATAGTAGTTCTACATAGTCCGACTACATGCCTGAAAGTTTCAATGATTTTGGACATCTGGAACTGGTAGCTCCCATACAAAATGAAGAACAGGAAGAGAAGCAATATTCACGTCGTTGTATGGACAACTTTTTTGTTTTTCAACCAATTGACTTGAAATTTTAAAGTTATGTTCTTGGGGAGGAATGAAAACTATTTTGACCAAAAGTGGGCGTAGCCACGCGTAGCCACGCCCACTTCTAGCGAAAATTGACCCGTTGTATGAAAAACTTTTTTGTTTTTTAACCAATTGACTTGAAATTTTAAAGTTATGTTCTTAGGAAGGAATGAAAACTATTTTGACCAAAAGTGGGCGTAGCCAGGGGTAGCCACGCCCACTTATAGCGAAAATTGACCCGTTGTATGGAAAACTTTTTTGTTTTTCAACGAATTGACTTCAAACCTTACAGTTATGTTCTTAGGGAGGAATGAAAACTATTTTGACCAAAAGTGGGCGTGGCCACGCCCTTTTATAGCGAAATTTGACCCGTTGTATGGAAAACTTTTGTGTCTTTTAACCAATTGACTTGAAACTTTACAGTTATGTTCTTAGGGAGGAATGAAAACAATTTTGACCAAAAGTGGGCGCGGCCACGCCCTTTTATAGCGAAATTTGACCCGTTGTATGGAAAACTTTTTGGTTTTTTAACCAATTGACTTGAAACTTTACAGTTATGTTCTTAGGGAGGAATGAAAACTATTTTGACCGAAAGTGGGCGTGGCCACGCCCTTTTATAGCGAAATTTGACCCGTTGTATGGAAAACTTTTGTGTTTTTTAACCAATTGACTTGAAACTTTACAGTTATGTTCTTAGGGAGGAATGAAAACAATTTTGACCAAAAGTGGGCGCGGCCACGCCCTTTTATAGCAAAATTTGACCCGTTGTATGGAAAACTTTGTTGTTTTTTAACCAATTGACTTGAAACTTTACAGTTATGTTCTTAGGGAGGCATGAAAACTATTTTGACCCAAAGTGAGCGTAGCCACGCCCACTTATCGCAAAACTTGAACCGCTGTATGGAAAACTTTTTTGTTTTTTAACCAATTGACTTGAAACCTTACAGTTATGTTGTTAGGGAGGCATGAAAACTATTCATTTAGTTTTTTAGTGACACAACGTGAAAAGTATTATAGCTTCAGCCTTGCTGAAGATAGCGTCCTTACTGGTTTTAATTGAATAAATGGGCGGCATTTTATTCAGAATTAATAGTTTTTTACATGGACAAAAAATTCGTTTAATTTTTTTCCTATTAAGTACTAGAATTATAGAAAAGTACTTTTCGAAAAGAATCGGCAGTAGGACAGAATCGTGTTGACCACCGATTAGTTTTTTGCTTATAACTCTTGCATCCTTCGACCGACTTATTTGACTAAAAGCTCGATGGAAAGCTTATCTGTTCCTCTTCCAGATGGCATTAACATATTTTATGAAAATCCGTAAGAAATAAAATTTTTTTGATCAAAACTAAAATATCCTCGAAATCATTGAAGAACAAGTACCTTATCAGACGAAAATATGCCTTATCTAATAAGAAACATTTAAATTTTGTTAATTGCATAAATGGGCGGCATTTTATTCAGAATTAATAGTTTTTTACATGAACAAAAAATTTGTTTATTTTTTCCCATTAAATACTAGAATTATAGAATAGTACTTTGCGAAAACAATCGGCAGTAGGACGGAAACGTGTTCACCACCGATTAGTTTTTTTTTCTAATAACTCTTGCATCCTTCGACCGACTTCTTCGACTAAGAGCTCGATGAAAAGCTTATCTGTTCCTCTTTCAGATGGCACTAACATATTTTACGAAAACTCGTAAGAAATAAAATTTTTTGGATCAAACCCAAAATATCCTCGAAATCATTGAAGAAGAAGTACTTTATCAGACGAAAATATGCCTTTAAATTTTTTTAATTGCATAAATGGGATGCATTTTATTCAGAATTAATAGTTTTTTACATGGACAAAAAATTTGTTTATTTTTTCCCATTAAATACTAGAATTATAGAAAAGTACTTTTCGAAAATAATAGGCAGTAGGACGGAATCGTGTTGACCACCGATTAGATTTTTGCTAATAACACTTGCATCCTTCGAACGACTTCTTCAACTAAGAGCTCGATGGAAAGCTTATCTGTTCTTCTTTCAGATGGCATTGACATATTTTACGAAAAGTCATAAGAAATAAAATTTTTTTGATTCAACCTAAAATAATCTCAAAATCATTGAAGAAGAACTACCTTATCAGACGAAAATATGCGTTATCTAATAAAAGCATTTAAATTTTTTTAATTGCATAAATGGGCGGCAGTTTATTCAGAATTAATAGTTTTTTACATGGACGAAAAATTCGTTTAATTTTTTCCCATTAAATACGAGAATTATGGAAAAGTACTTTGCGAAAACAATCGGCAGTAGGACGGAAACGTGTTCAACACCGATTAGTTTATTGCTAATAACTCTTGCATCCTTCGACCGACTTCTTCGACTAAGAGCTCGATGGAAAGCTTATCTAATCCTCTTTCAGATGGCACTAACATATTTTACGAAAAGTCGTAAGAAATAAAATTTTTTGGATCAAACCTAAAATATCCTCGAAATCATTAAAGAAGGAGTACCTTATCAGACGAAAATATGGCTTATCTAATAAGAGACATTTAAATATTTTTAATTGCATAAATGGGCGGTATTTAATTCAGAATTAATAGTTTTTTACATGGACAAAAAATTCGTTTAATTTTTTCCCACTAAATACTAGAATTATAGAAAAGTACTTTGCGAAAAGAATCGGCAGTAGGACGGAATCGTGTTGACAACCGATTAGTTTTTTGCTAATAACTCTTGCATCCTTCGACCGACTTCTTCGACTAAGAGCGCGATGGAAAGCTTATCTGTTCTTCTTTCAGATGGCATTGACATATTTTACGAAAAGTCGTAAGAAATAAAATTTTTTGGATCAAACCTAAAATATCCTCGAAATCATTAAAGAAGGAGTACCTTATCAGACGAAAATATGGCTTATCTAATAAGAGACATTTAAATATTTCTAATTGCATAAATGGGCGGTATTTTATTCAGAATTAATAGGTTTTTACATGGACAAAAACTTCGTTTAATTTTTTCCCACTAAATACTAGAATTATAGAAAAGCACTTTTCGAAAACAATCGGCAGTAGGACGGAATCGTGTTGACCACCGATTAGTTTTTTGCTAATAACTCTTGCATCCTTCGACCGGCTTATTCATTTAAGAGCTCGATGGAAAGCTTATCTGTTCCTCTTTTACATGGCATTAACATATTTTACGAAAAGTCGTAAGAAATAAAATTTTTTTTATCAAAACTAAAATATCCTCGAAATCATTGAAGAAGAAGTACCTTATCAGACGAAAATATGCCTTATCTTATAACAGACATTTAAATTTTTTTAATTGCATAAATGGGCGGTATTTTATTCAGAATTAATAGTTTTTTACATGAACAAAAAATTCGTTTAATCTTTTCCCACTAAATACTAGAATTATAGAAAAGTACTTTGCGAAAAGAACCGGCAGTAGGACGGAATCGTGTTGACCACCGATTAGGTTTTTGCTAATAACTCTTACATCCTTCAACCGAATTCTTCGACTAAGAGCTGGATGGAAAGCTTATCTGTTCCTCTTCCAGATGGCATTAACATATTTTATGAAAAGTCGTAAGAAATAAAATTTTTTTTCATGAAAACTAAAATATCCTCGAAATCATTGAAGAACAAGTACTTTATCAGACGAAAATATGCCTTATCTAATAAGATATATTTAAATTTTTATACTTTTCACGTATGTGAAATAGTATAATAACTTTGTGCTGAAGTTTGTAACAGATCGAAATATTCATTTCCGACTATATAAAGTATATATATTCTTGATCAGGACGACAAGACGAGTTGATTTAGCCATGTCCGTCTGTCCGTCTGTCCGTCTGTCTGTATATATACAATCTCCTCCCACAGTTTTGAAGATATGGAGCTGAAATTTTGCACAGAGACTTCTTATTCGTGCAGTCAAATCATTGGTCGGAACCGGCCATATCGGACCACTGGAACTGGTAGCCCCCATACGAAAAGAAGAAGAAAAATGAACAAAACTTGAATCGTTGTATGGAAAACTTTTTTGTTTTGTATGATAGAGTGCTGAAATTTTAAACATAGTAGTTCTACATAGTCCGACTACATGCCTGAAAGTTTCAATGATTTTGGACATCTGGAACTGGTAGCTCCCATACAAAATGAAGAACAGGAAGAGAAGCAATATTCACGTCGTTGTATGGACAACTTTTTTGTTTTTCAACCAATTGACTTGAAATTTTAAAGTTATGTTCTTGGGGAGGAATGAAAACTATTTTGACCAAAAGTGGGCGTAGCCACGCGTAGCCACGCCCACTTCTAGCGAAAATTGACCCGTTGTATGAAAAACTTTTTTGTTTTTTAACCAATTGACTTGAAATTTTAAAGTTATGTTCTTAGGAAGGAATGAAAACTATTTTGACCAAAAGTGGGCGTAGCCAGGGGTAGCCACGCCCACTTATAGCGAAAATTGACCCGTTGTATGGAAAACTTTTTTGTTTTTCAACGAATTGACTTCAAACCTTACAGTTATGTTCTTAGGGAGGAATGAAAACTATTTTGACCAAAAGTGGGCGTGGCCACGCCCTTTTATAGCGAAATTTGACCCGTTGTATGGAAAACTTTTGTGTTTTTTAACCAATTGACTTGAAACTTTACAGTTATGTTCTTAGGGAGGAATGAAAACAATTTTGACCAAAAGTGGGCGCGGCCACGCCCTTTTATAGCGAAATTTGACCCGTTGTATGGAAAACTTTTTGGTTTTTTAACCAATTGACTTGAAACTTTACAGTTATGTTCTTAGGGAGGAATGAAAACTATTTTGACCGAAAGTGGGCGTGGCCACGCCCTTTTATAGCGAAATTTGACCCGTTGTATGGAAAACTTTTGTGTTTTTTAACCAATTGACTTGAAACTTTACAGTTATGTTCTTAGGGAGGAATGAAAACAATTTTGACCAAAAGTGGGCGCGGCCACGCCCTTTTATAGCAAAATTTGACCCGTTGTATGGAAAACTTTGTTGTTTTTTAACCAATTGACTTGAAACTTTACAGTTATGTTCTTAGGGAGGCATGAAAACTATTTTGACCCAAAGTGAGCGTAGCCACGCCCACTTATCGCAAAACTTGAACCGCTGTATGGAAAACTTTTTTGTTTTTTAACCAATTGACTTGAAACCTTACAGTTATGTTGTTAGGGAGGCATGAAAACTATTCATTTAGTTTTTTAGTGACACAACGTGAAAAGTATTATAGCTTCAGCCTTGCTGAAGATAGCGTCCTTACTGGTTTTAATTGAATAAATGGGCGGCATTTTATTCAGAATTAATAGTTTTTTACATGGACAAAAAATTCGTTTAATTTTTTTCCTATTAAGTACTAGAATTATAGAAAAGTACTTTTCGAAAAGAATCGGCAGTAGGACAGAATCGTGTTGACCACCGATTAGTTTTTTGCTTATAACTCTTGCATCCTTCGACCGACTTATTTGACTAAAAGCTCGATGGAAAGCTTATCTGTTCCTCTTCCAGATGGCATTAACATATTTTATGAAAATCCGTAAGAAATAAAATTTTTTTGATCAAAACTAAAATATCCTCGAAATCATTGAAGAACAAGTACCTTATCAGACGAAAATATGCCTTATCTAATAAGAAACATTTAAATTTTGTTAATTGCATAAATGGGCGGCATTTTATTCAGAATTAATAGTTTTTTACATGAACAAAAAATTTGTTTATTTTTTCCCATTAAATACTAGAATTATAGAATAGTACTTTGCGAAAACAATCGGCAGTAGGACGGAAACGTGTTCACCACCGATTAGTTTTTTTTTCTAATAACTCTTGCATCCTTCGACCGACTTCTTCGACTAAGAGCTCGATGAAAAGCTTATCTGTTCCTCTTTCAGATGGCACTAACATATTTTACGAAAACTCGTAAGAAATAAAATTTTTTGGATCAAACCCAAAATATCCTCGAAATCATTGAAGAAGAAGTACTTTATCAGACGAAAATATGCCTTTAAATTTTTTTAATTGCATAAATGGGATGCATTTTATTCAGAATTAATAGTTTTTTACATGGACAAAAAATTTGTTTATTTTTTCCCATTAAATACTAGAATTATAGAAAAGTACTTTTCGAAAATAATAGGCAGTAGGACGGAATCGTGTTGACCACCGATTAGATTTTTGCTAATAACACTTGCATCCTTCGAACGACTTCTTCAACTAAGAGCTCGATGGAAAGCTTATCTGTTCTTCTTTCAGATGGCATTGACATATTTTACGAAAAGTCATAAGAAATAAAATTTTTTTGATTCAACCTAAAATAATCTCAAAATCATTGAAGAAGAACTACCTTATCAGACGAAAATATGCGTTATCTAATAAAAGCATTTAAATTTTTTTAATTGCATAAATGGGCGGCAGTTTATTCAGAATTAATAGTTTTTTACATGGACGAAAAATTCGTTTAATTTTTTCCCATTAAATACGAGAATTATGGAAAAGTACTTTGCGAAAACAATCGGCAGTAGGACGGAAACGTGTTCAACACCGATTAGTTTATTGCTAATAACTCTTGCATCCTTCGACCGACTTCTTCGACTAAGAGCTCGATGGAAAGCTTATCTAATCCTCTTTCAGATGGCACTAACATATTTTACGAAAAGTCGTAAGAAATAAAATTTTTTGGATCAAACCTAAAATATCCTCGAAATCATTAAAGAAGGAGTACCTTATCAGACGAAAATATGGCTTATCTAATAAGAGACATTTAAATATTTTTAATTGCATAAATGGGCGGTATTTAATTCAGAATTAATAGTTTTTTACATGGACAAAAAATTCGTTTAATTTTTTCCCACTAAATACTAGAATTATAGAAAAGTACTTTGCGAAAAGAATCGGCAGTAGGACGGAATCGTGTTGACAACCGATTAGTTTTTTGCTAATAACTCTTGCATCCTTCGACCGACTTCTTCGACTAAGAGCGCGATGGAAAGCTTATCTGTTCTTCTTTCAGATGGCATTGACATATTTTACGAAAAGTCGTAAGAAATAAAATTTTTTGGATCAAACCTAAAATATCCTCGAAATCATTAAAGAAGGAGTACCTTATCAGACGAAAATATGGCTTATCTAATAAGAGACATTTAAATATTTTTAATTGCATAAATGGGCGGTATTTTATTCAGAATTAATAGTTTTTTACATGGACAAAAAATTCGTTTAATTTTTTCTCACTAAATACTAGAATTATAGAAAAGTACTTTGCGAAAAGAATCGTCAGTAGGACGGAATCGTGTTGACCACCGATTAGTTTTTTGCTAATAACTCTTGCATCCTTCGACCGAATTCTTCGACTAAGAGCTCAAAGGAAAGCTTATCTGATCCTCTTCCAGATGGCATTAACGTATTTTATGAAAAGGCGTAAGAAATAAAATTTTTTTTCATGAAAACTAAAATATCCTCGAAATCATTGAAGAACAAGTACTTTATCAGACGAAAATATGCCTAATCTAATAAGAGATATTTAAATTTTTTTAATTGCATAAATGGGCGGCATTTTATTCAGAATTAATAGTTTTTTACAGGGACAAAAAATTCGTTTAATTTTTTCCCACTAAATACTAGAATTATAGAAAAGTACTTTGCGAAAAGAATCGGCAGTAGGACGGAATCGTGTTGACCACCGATTAGTTTTTTGCTAATAACTCTTGCATGCTTCGACCGACTTATTCGACTAAGGGCTCGATGGAAAGCTTATCTGTTCCTCTTTCACATGGCATTAACATATTTTACGAAAAGTCGTAAGAAATAAAATTTTTTTTATCATAACTAAAATAACCTCGAAATCATTGAAGAATAAGTACCTTATCAGACGAAAATATGCCTTATCTTATAAGAGACATATAAATTTTTTTAATTGTATAAATGAGCGGCATTTTATTCAGAATTAATAGTTTTTTACATGGACAAAAAATTCGTGTAATTTTTTTCCATTAAATACTAGAATTATAGAAAAGTACTTTTCGAAAATAATCGGCAGTAGGACGGAATCGTGTTGACCACCGATTAGTTTTTTGCTAATAACTCTTGCATCTTTCGACCGACTTCTTCGACTAAGAGCTCGATGGAAAGCTTATCTGTTCCTCTTTCAGATGGCATTGACATATTTTACGAAAAGTCGTAAGAAATAAAATTTTTTTGATTCAACCTAAAATATCCTCGAAATCATTGAAGAAGAAGTACCTTATCAGACGAAAATATGCCTTATCTAATAAGAGATTTTTAAATTTTTTTAACTGCATAAATGGGAGGCATCTTATTCAGAATTAATAGTTTTTTACAGGGACAAAAAATTCGTTTAATTTTTTCCCACTAAATACTAGAATTATAGAAAAGTACTTTGCGAAAAGAATCGGCAGTAGCACGGAATCGTGTTGACCACCGATTCGTTTTTTGCTTATAACTCTTGCATCCTTCGCCCGACTTC
The DNA here is from genome assembly GCA_034638295.1 of Phortica okadai. Taxonomy (NCBI): domain Eukaryota; kingdom Metazoa; phylum Arthropoda; class Insecta; order Diptera; family Drosophilidae; genus Phortica; species Phortica okadai. The sequence goes on along the minus strand of CM067851.1, from coordinate 22,263,158 downwards.
TTCGACTAAGAGTTCGATGAAAAGCTTATCTGTTCCTCTTCCAGATGGCATTAACATATTTTATGAAAAGTCGTAAGAAATGAAATTTTTTTCATGAAAACTAATATATCCTCGAAATCATTGAAGAAGAAGTACCTTATCAGACGAAAATATGCCTGACCTACTAAGAGACATTTAAATTTTTTGAATTGTATAAATGGGCGGCATTTTATTCAGAAATAAAATTTTTTTACATGGACAAAAAATTCGTTTAATTTTTTGCCCATTAAATACTAGAATTATAGAAAAATAATTTTCGAAAAGAATCGGCAGTAGGACGGAATCGTGTTGACCACCGATTAGTTTTTTTTCTAATAACTCTTGCATCCTTCGCCCGACTTCTTCGACTAAGAGTTCGATGGAAAGCTTATCTGCTCCTCTTTCAGATGGCACTAACATATTTTACGAAAAGTCGTAAGAAATAAAATTTTTTTGATCAAAACTAAAATATCCTCGAAATCATTGAAAAACAAGTACCTTATCAGACGAAAATATGCCTTATCTAATAAGAGATTTTTAAATTTTTTTAATTATTAAAATGGGCGGCATTTTATTCAGAATTAATAGTTTTTTACAGGGACAAAAAATTCGTTTAATTTTTTCCCACTAAATACTAGAATTATAGAAAAGTACTTTTCGAAAATAATCGGCAGTAGGACGGAATCGTGTTGACCACCGATTAGTTTTTTGCTTATAACTCTTGCATCCTTCGACCGACTTATTCGACTAAAAGCTCGATGGAAAGCTTATCTGTTCTTCTTACAGATGGCATTGACATATTTTACGAAAAGTCGTAAGAAATAAAATTTTTTTGATTCAACCTAAAATATCCTCGATATCATTGAAGAAGAAGTACCTTATCAGACGAAAATAAGCGTTATCTAATAAGAGACATTTAAATTTTTTTAATTGCATAAATGGGCGGCAGTTTATTCAGAATTAATAGTTTTTTACATGGACAAAAAATTCGTTTAATTTTTTCCCATTAAATACGAGAATTATGGAAAAGTGCTTTGCGAAAACAATCGGCAGTTGGACGGAAACGTGTTGACCACCGATTAGTTTTTTTTCTAATAACTCTTGAATCCTTCGACCGACTTCTTCGAATAAGAGCTCAATGGAAAGCTTATATGCTCCTCTTTCAGACTGCATTAACTCTTTCAGGTTGGGTGGTTAGTGTACTAACCACATATTGGTTGTTGTTTAAAATATATTTGTACTCCATATATCGGAGATGTGTTAAACTATTATTCTTTTTTAAGTCATTGTTGATCGTGTGTTGCGAATTTTTGCCGCTCAGGTGCAAAGGTTAGTTTTATACAAACCTTTGAAAAAGTGGTACTGTGCTTGTTTTGTATCGGACCATTTTAAAATTCAATAATAAAGTTAATATTGTTTAATAAATTACGATTTTTGTATTTTTCTGTTGTTTGGTATTATATTAGTTGAATTATGATAAAAAAAAAATGTTGTCATCAAAATTCTTTGATATGTAACGTAAATAAAAAGGTTGTCAGTTTACTAACCACCGTGGCTATAGCAGGTTTTGATTTCTTCATTTCGCGTATTACTTCTTCAGAATGCCGCGTGTGCTGAGAAATCGTGAAATTTTGAATACTATTCTAGAAGACATTCCTTCAGATAGTGAAAGTGTGTGTAGTGTGGAACCAGATGAAAAACACAGTGATGCACCTCAAACAGTGATTATACTCGGCGACATACCCCCAGAGCAGCAAGGGTGTGATAACGAATCTGGTTCGGATGATGACATACCTTTGTAGCCAGTACTTCAGATAGTCACGTACCTACTACGAGTACAACATCAAACTGAACTGTTGTGGCAGAACCAAAGAGCGCAACAAGAGCTATGAATCGTCTTCTTCATTGTCAGTTTCCATAAAACGCAACAAGCCGTCAGTTCCCATAGAACTGCGGTTGGAAAGCAGTGTTCATCAGCCAGAGCGTACTACTTCACGACGATGCGCAAAATGCAGCACTGGAAATAGTCCAGCACATACTATATGGCAATGCAGCACATGTAGAGTCCTTCTTTGTATCCGCAGTAATAAGAAATGCTTTTCAGATTTTCATAAACAATAAATTAAATATATATTCTCGCTGTAAATGTATATATATCTTGCTTATTATGTACCGTATATATATTTTTGATTTGCTCATTTTTTATGCCTACCGTCAGGGTGGTTAGTAAACTAACCACATTATAACTCAAAAGCCTTAAATTGAATTTTTGAAAAATGTTTTTTTTCTTTAAAATTAAACCAAAATTAAACTAAATACGCATTTGTTTCATTTATGTTATCACAACAATAAAAGCGTGGCTGAAAGAGTTAACATATTTTATGAAAAGTCGTATGAAATAAAATTTTTTTGATCAAACCTAAAATATCCTCGAAATCATTGAAGAAGAAGTACTTGTCAGACGAAAATATGTCTTATCTAATAAGAGACATTTAAATTTTAAGCGTTATCTAATAAGACACATTAAAATTTTTTTAAATGCATAAATGGTCGGCAGTTTATTCAGAATTAATAGATGTTTACATGGACAAAAAATTCGTTTAATTTTTTCCCATTAAATACTAGAATTATAGAAAAGTACTTTTCGAAAATTATCGGCACTAGGACGGAATCGTGTTGACCACCGATTAGTTTTTTGCTTATAACTCTTGCATCCTTCGACCGACTTATTCGACTAAAAGCTCGATGGAAAGCTTATCTGTTCTTCTTACAGATGGCATTGACATATTTTACGAAAAGTCGTAAGAAATAAAATTTTTTTGATTCAACCTAAAATATCCTCGAAATCATTGAAGAAGAAGTACTTGTCAGACGAAAATATGCCTTATCTAATAAGAGACATTTAAATTTTTTTAATTGCATAAATGGGCGGTTTTTATTCAGAATTAATAGTTTTTTACATGGACAAAAAATTCGTTTAATTTTTTCCCACTAAATACTAGAATTATAGAAAAGTACTTTTCGAAAAGAATCGGCAGTAGGACGGAATCGTGTTGACCACCGATTAGTTTTTTGCTAATAACTCTTGCATCCTTCGCCCGACTTCTTCGACTAAGAGCTCGATGGAAAACTTATCTGTTCCTCTTCCAGATGGCATTAACATATTTTATGAAAAGTCGTAAGAAATGAAATTTTTTTCATGAAAACTAAAATATCCTCGAAATCATTGAAGAACAAGTACCTTATCAGACGAAAATATGCCTTATCTAATAAGAGATTTTAAAATTTTTTTAATTACATAAATGGGCGGCATTTTATTCAGAATTAATAGTTTTTACAGGGACAAAAAATTTGTTTAATTTTTTGCCCATTAAATACTAGAATTATAGAAAAGTACTTTTCAAAATAATCGGCAGTAGGACGGAATCGTGTTGACCACCGATTAGTTTTTTGCAAATAACTCTTGCATCCTTCGACCGACTTCTTCGACTAAGAGCTCGATGGAAAGCTTATCTGCTCCTCTTTAACATGGCAGTAACATATTTTATGAAAAGTCGTAAGAAATAAAATTTTTTTTCATGAAAACTAAAATATCCTCGAAATTATTGAAGAACAAGTACTTTATCAAACGAAAATATGCCTTATCTAATAAGAGATATTTAAATTTTTTTAATTGCATAAATGGGCGGCATTTTATTCAGAATTAATAGTTTTTTACAGGGACAAAAAATTCGTTTAATTTTTTCCCACTAAATACTAGAATTATAGAAAAGTACTTTGCGAAAAGAATCGGCAGTAGGACGGAATCGTGTTGACCACCGATTAGTTTTTTGCTAATAACTCTTGCATCCTTCGACCGACTTATTCGACTAAGAGCTCGATGGAAAGCTTATCTGTTCCTCTTTTACATGGCATTAACATATTTTAAGAAAAGTCGTAAGAAATAAAATTTTTTTTATCAAAACTAAAATATCCTCGAAATCATTGAAGAACAAGTACCTTATCAGACGAAAATATGCCTTATCTAACAAGTGATATTTAAATTTTTTTAATTGCATAAATGGGCGGCACTTTATTCAGAATTAATTGTTTTTTACATGGACAAAAAATTCGTTTAATTTTTTTCCATTAAATACTAGAATTATAGAAAAGTACTTTGCGAAAAGAATCGGCAGTAGGACGGAATCGTGTTGACCACCGATTAGTTCTTTGCTAATAACTCTTGCATTCTTCGACCGACTTCTTCGACTAAGAGCTCGATGGAAAGCTTATCTGTTGTTCTTTCAAATGGCATTGACATATTTTACGAAAAGTCGTAAGAAATAAAATTTTTTGGATCAAACCTAAAATATCCTCGAAATCATTAAAGAAGGAGTACCTTATCAGACGAAAATATGGCTTATCTAATAAGAGACATTTAAATATTTTTAATTGCATAAATGGGCGGTATTTTATTCAGAATTAATAGTTTTTTACATGGACAAAAAATTCGTTTAATTTTTTCCCACTAAATACTATAATTATAGAAAAGTATTTTGCGAAAAGAATCGGCAGTAGGACGAAATCGTATTGACCACCGATTAGTTTTTTGCTAATAACTCTTGCATCCTTCGACCGAATTCTTCGACTAAGAGCTCGATGGAAAGCTTATCTGTTCCTCTTCCAGAGGGCATTAACATATTTTATGAAAAGTCGTAAGAAATAAAATTTTTTTTCATGAAAACTAAAATATCCTCGAAATCATTGAAGAACAAGTACTTTATCAGACGAAAATATGCCTTATCTAATAAGAGATATTTAAATTTTTTTAATTGCATAAATGGGCAGCATTTTATTCAGAATTAATAGTTTTTTACAGGGAAAAAAAATTCGTTTAATTTTTTCCCATTAAATACTAGAATTATAGAAAACTACTTTGCGAAAACAATCGGCAGTAGGACGGAAACGTGTTGACGATTAGTTTTTTGCTAATAACTCTTGCATCCTTCGACCGACTTCTTCGACTAAGAGCTCGATGGAAAGCTTATCTGTTCCTCTTTCAGATGGCACTAACATATTTTACGAAAAATCGTAAGAAATAAAATTTTTTGGATCAAACCTAAAATATCCTCGATCTCATTAAAGAAGGAGTACCTTATCAGACGAAAATATGGCTTATCTAATAAGAGACATTTAAATATTTTTAATTGCATAAATGGGCGGTATTTTATTCAGAATTAATAGTTTTTTACATGGACAAAAAATTCGTTTAATTTTTTCCCACTAAATACTAGAATTATAGAAAAGTACTTTGCGAAAAGAATCGGCAGTATGACGGAATCGTGTTGACCACCGATTAGTTTTTTGCTAATAACTCTTGCATCCTTGACCGAATTCTTCGACTAAGAGCTCGATGGAAAGCTTATCTGTTCCTCTTCCAGATGGCATTAACATATTTTATGAAAAGTCGTAAGAAATAAAATTTTTTTGAACAAAACTAAAATATCCTCGAAATCATTGAAGAACAAGTACTTTATCAGACGAAAATATGCCTTATCTAATAAGAGATATTTAAATTTTCTTAATTGCATAAATGGGCGGCATTTTATTCAGAATTAATAGTTTTTTACATGGACAAAAAATTCGTTTAATTTTTTCCCATTAAATACTAGAATTATAGAAAAATAATTTTCGAAAAGAATCGGCAGTAGGACGGAATCCTGTTGACCACCGATTAGTTTTTTGCTAATAACTCTTGCATCCTTCGCCCGACTTCTTCGACTAAGAGTTCGATGGAAAGCTTATCTGTTCCTCTTCCAGATGGCATTAACATATTTTATGAAAAGTCGTAAGAAATGAAATTTTTTTCATGAAAACTAAAATATCCTCGAAATCATTGAAGAACAAGTACCTTATCAGACCAAAATATGGCCTATCTAATAAGAGACATTTAAATTTTTTTAGTTGCATAAATGGGCGGCATATTATTCAGAATTAATAGTTTCTTACATGGACAAAAAATTTGTTTAATTTTTTCCCTCTAAATACTAGAATTATAGAAAAGTACTTTGCGAAAAGAATCGGCATTTGGACGGAAACGTGTTGACCTGCGATTAGTTTTTTGCTAATAACTCTTGCATCCTTCGCCCGACTTCTTCGACTAAGAGTTCGATGGAAAGCTTATCTGTTCCTCTTTCAGATGGCATTAACATATTTTATGAAAAGTCGTAAGAAATGAAATTTTCTTCATGAAAACTAAAATATCCTCGAAATCATTGAAGAACAAGTACCTTATCAGACGAAAATGTGCCTTATCTAATATGAGATTTTTAAATTTTTTTAATTGCATAAATGGGCGGCATTTTATTCAGAATTAATAGTTTCTTACATGGACAAAAAATTTGTTTAATTTTTTCCCTCTAAATACTGGAATTATAGAAAAGTACTTTGCGAAAAGAATCGGCATTTGGACGGAAACGTGTTGACCACCGATTAGTTTTTTGCTAATAACTCTTGCATCCTTCGCCCGACTTCTTCGACTAAGAGTTCGATGGAAAGCTTATCTGTTCCTCTTTCAGATGGCATTAACATATTTTATGAAAAGTCGTAAGAAATGAAATTTTTTTCATGAAAACTAAAATATCCTCGAAATCATTGAAGAACAAGTACCTTATCAGACGAAAATGTGCCTTATCTAATAAGAGATTTTTAAATTTTTTTAATTGCATAAATGGGCGGCATTTTATTCAGAATTAATAGTTTTTTACATGGACAAGAAATTCGTTTAAGTACTTTGCGAAAAGAATCGGCAGTAGCACGGAATCGTATTAACCACCGATTAGTTTTTTGCTTATAACTCTTGCATCCTTCGACCGACTTATTCGACTAAGAGCTCGATGGAAAGCTTATCTGTTCCTCTTTCACATGGCATTAACATATTTTACGAAAAGTCGTAAGAAATAAAATTTTTTTGATCAAAACTAAAATATCCTCGAAATCATTGAAGACGAAGTACCTTATCAGACGAAAATATGCCTCATCTAATAAGAGACATTTAAATTTTTTTAATTGCATAAATGGGCGGCATTTTATTCAGAATCAATAGTTTTTTACATGGACAAAAAATTCGTTTACTTTTTGCCCATTAAGTGCTAGAATTATAGAAAAGTACTTTTCGAAAATAATCGGCAGTAGGACGGAATCGTGTTGACCACCGATTAGTTTTTTGCCAATAACTCTTGCATCGTTCGACCGACTTCTTCGACTAAGAGCTCGATGGAAAGCTTATCTGTTCCTCTTTCAGATGGCACTAACATATTTTAAGAAAAAACGTAAGAAATAAAATTTTTTGGATCAAACCTAAAATATCCTCGGAATCATTAAAGAAGGAGTACCTTATCAGACGAAAATATGGCTTATCTAATAAGAGACATTTAAATATTTTTAATTGCATAAATGGGCGGTATTTTATTCAGAATTAATAGTTTTTTACGTGGACAAAAAATTCGTTTAATTTTTTCCCACTAAATACTAGAATTATAGAAAACTACTTTGCGAAAAGAATCGGCAGTAGGACGGAATCGTGTTGACCACCGACTAGTTTTTTGCTAATAACTCTTGCATCCTTCGACCGACTTATTCGACTAAGGGCTCGATGGAAAGCTTATCTGTTCCTCTTTCAGATGGCACTAACATATTTTACGAAAAGTCGTTAGAAATAAAATTTTTTTTCATGAAAACTAAAATATCCTCGATATCATTGAAGAACAAGTACCTTATCAGACCAAAATATGGCCTATCTAATAAGAGACATTTAAATTTTTTTAGTTGCATAAATAGGCGGCATATTATTCAGAATTAATAGTTTCTTACATGGACAAAAAATTTGTTTAATTTTTTTCCCTCTAAATACTAGAATTATAGAAAAGTACTTTGCGAAAAGAATCGGCATTTGGACGGAAACGTGTTGACCTGCGATTAGTTTTTTGCTAATAACTCTTGCATCCTTCGCCCGACTTCTTCGACTAAGAGTTCGATGGAAAGCTTATCTGTTCCTCTTTCAGATGGCATTAACATATTTTATGAAAAGTCGTAAGAAATGAAATTTTCTTCATGAAAACTAAAATATCCTCGAAATCATTGAAGAACAAGTACCTTATCAGACGAAAATGTGCCTTATCTAATATGAGATTTTTAAATTTTTTTAATTGCATAAATGGGCGGCATTTTATTCAGAATTAATAGTTTCTTACATGGACAAAAAATTTGTTTAATTTTTTCCCTCTAAATACTGGAATTATAGAAAAGTACTTTGCGAAAAGAATCGGCATTTGGACGGAAACGTGTTGACCACCGATTAGTTTTTTGCTAATAACTCTTGCATCCTTCGCCCGACTTCTTCGACTAAGAGTTCGATGGAAAGCTTATCTGTTCCTCTTTCAGATGGCATTAACATATTTTATGAAAAGTCGTAAGAAATGAAATTTTTTTCATGAAAACTAAAATATCCTCGAAATCATTGAAGAACAAGTACCTTATCAGACGAAAATGTGCCTTATCTAATAAGAGATTTTTAAATTTTTTTAATTGCATAAATGGGCGGCATTTTATTCAGAATTAATAGTTTTTTACATGGACAAGAAATTCGTTTAAGTACTTTGCGAAAAGAATCGGCAGTAGCACGGAATCGTATTGACCACCGATTAGTTTTTTGCTTATAACTCTTGCATCCTTCGACCGACTTATTCGACTAAGAGCTCGATGGAAAGCTTATCTGTTCCTCTTTCACATGGCATTAACATATTTTACGAAAAGTCGTAAGAAATAAAATTTTTTTGATCAAAACTAAAATATCCTCGAAATCATTGAAGACGAAGTACCTTATCAGACGAAAATATGCCTCATCTAATAAGAGACATTTAAATTTTTTTAATTGCATAAATGGGCGGCATTTTATTCAGAATCAATAGTTTTTTACATGGACAAAAAATTCGTTTACTTTTTGCCCATTAAGTGCTAGAATTATAGAAAAGTACTTTTCGAAAATAATCGGCAGTAGGACGGAATCGTGTTGACCACCGATTAGTTTTTTGCCAATAACTCTTGCATCCTTCGACCGACTTCTTCGACTAAGAGCTCGATGGAAAGCTTATCTGTTCCTGTTTCAGATGGCACTAACATATTTTAAGAAAAAACGTAAGAAATAAAATTTTTTGGATCAAACCTAAAATATCCTCGGAATCATTAAAGAAGGAGTACCTTATCAGACGAAAATATGGCTTATCTAATAAGAGACATTTAAATATTTTTAATTGCATAAATGGGCGGTATTTTATTCAGAATTAATAGTTTTTTACGTGGACAAAAAATTCGTTTAATTTTTTCCCACTAAATACTAGAATTATAGAAAACTACTTTGCGAAAAGAATCGGCAGTAGGACGGAATCGTGTTGACCACCGATAAGTTTTTTGCTAATAACTCTTGCATCCTTCGACCGACTTATTCGACTAAGGGCTCGATGGAAAGCTTATCTGTTCCTCTTTCAGATGGCACTAACATATTTTACGAAAAGTCGTAAGAAATAAAATTTTTTTTCATGAAAACTAAAATATCCTCGATATCATTGAAGAACAAGTACTTTATCAGACGAAAATATGCTTTATCTAATAAGAGATATTTAAATTTTTTTAATTGCATAAATGGGCGGCATTTTATTCAGAATTAATAGTTTTTTACACGGACAAAAAATTCGTTTAATTTTTTGCCCATTAAATACTAGAATTATAGAAAAATAATTTTCGAAAAGAATCGGCAGTAGGACGGAATCCTGTTGACCACCGATTAGTTTTTTGCTAATAACTCTTGCATCCTTCGCCCGACTTCTTCGACTAAGAGTTCGATGGAAAGCTTATCTAGTCCTCTTCCAGATGGCATTAACATATTTTATGAAAAGTCGTAAGAAATGAAATTTTTTTCATGAAAACTAAAATATCCTCGAAATCATTGAAGAACAAGTACCTTATCAGACGAAAATATGCCTTATCTAATAAGAGATTTTAAAATTTTTTTAATTGCATAAATGGGCGGCATTTTATTCAGAATTAATAGTTTTTTACATGGACAAAAAATTCGTTTCATTTTTTCCCACTAAATACTAGAATTATAGAAAAGTACTTTGCGAAAAGAATCGGCAGTAGCACGGAATCGTATTGACCACCGATTAGTTTTTTGCTTATAACTCTTGCATCCTTCGACCGACCTATTCGACTAAGAACTCGATGAAAAGCTTATCTGTTCCTCTTTCACATGGCATTAACATATTTTACGAAAAGTCGTAAGAAATAAAATTTTTTTGATCAAAACTAAAATATCCTCGAAATCATTGAAGACGAAGTACCTTATCAGACGAAAATATGCCTCATCTAATAGGTTAGGTTAGGTTAGGTTGAACAGGCAGCTCAACCGAAGTCGAGAGCACCCAGTGACCATTAGGTCCATTGTGTTGCCTGATTTATATACTGGAGGGATAGATGGGATCGGGTAGGGTTGCTGGGATAATGGATGGGAGAAGGGTCATTCCGTTTTTCCTGGTTCTAATGGCCAGTCCCACTGGGCTCCGGCAGCCCACGGAACCACCCAGTGGAATCCAGGAAGAGTGCCAGGTCCTCCAGGTGCGCGTTCGCTAGACTGCCCAGTTCGTCAAAGAAGGGTCTTCCCAAAAATTGGGTTCTCCTCCTTAGAAGTGCAGGGCAGTCGCAGAGAAGGTGTTGGACACTCTCAATCTCATCTTCGTTTTCACAGCTACGACAGTAGTCTTGTTGGGATACGCCGTACCGTTGGGCCATACGCCCAATGTAGCAGTGTCCCGTTAAGACTCCTGTCAACATCCTTATCCTGTTCTTTGTTAAGTGTAGGAGCTCGGAAGTGCGCTTCGAATTGTATCTTGGCCATAATGCCTTGGACACCTCGCAGCCCAGTACTGCTATCCAGTGTTCGGCAGCCACAGTCCTCATGGTACTGTCAAGTTCCGATAGGACGTACTGGATTGGCCTTTTAATGTCTTTCACCACGAGACTTGTTTCTAACGCTGAACCGGATCTAGCGCACTCGTCAGCCGCCTCGTTACCAGGCACACCCATGTGGCCCGGCACCCAGACCAGTCTGATTGAGTGCGGTTGACACCGGTTCAGTGCCAAAACCGTGTCCCGGATGAGTTTACTCTTTACCGTGTTCGACGAGAGAGCTTTAAGCGCTGCTTGGCTATCAACGTAGATCGATACGTTCCTCGGGCTCTCACTCAAGGTGTGTATCAATTTAGCCGCCTGCCAAACGGCGTAGATCTCCGCTTGGAACACGCTGCAATAGTCAGGAAGACGAAAGGAGAGTTGAACCGAAGGGTCATCAGAGTAGACCCCCGATCCAGTTCCTTCCTTCGTCTTCGAGCCGTCTGTATAGATTGACAACTCGTTCTGCCTCACGGGAGTTTCGAGTTGCCAATCTGCTCTATTAGGAAATTCGACAGTAAATTTGTCTTCCCATTTGAGATCTGAAACCCAGTAGTCGTTCTCATCTGCCACAGAGGTTCCTACTGAGCGTAGGATGGTACTGTGGCCCGCAACACAAGGCTTAAGAAGGCCCTGGGCTAGCAGCCTGACTGCACTTCTTGCTGCCACGTGCTTGAGGGAGACTCCAATTGGTTCCAGATTCAACATCACGTCAAGCGCTGCCTGGGGGGTAGAACGAATGCATCCTGTTACTCCCAGGCAAGCGAGTCTTTGTACCTTGCGGAGGTTGTTTAGATGGGCGTTGGTGTGACCCGCCTCCCACCAAACCAGCGCTCCATAAGTAAGTATAGGTCTGACGACTGCTGTGTAAAACCAATGAATGATATACGGTTGCAGTGCCCATCCTTTACCGAAAGTCTTTTTGCATACAAAAAAGGCCTGTAGTGCCTTTTTCATCCTCTCCTCCGAGTTCCTCCTCCAGGAGAGTTTAGAGTCGAGGATTACTCCAAGGTACTTGGCCTCCTTTGAAAGCACAAGCTCCGTTCCGCCCAGTGTCGGGAGTTTGAAGCTTGGGATCTTATATTTCCGGGTGAACAGAACCAGCTCGGTCTTTTGTGGGTTGGCCCCCAGACCGTTCTGCTCTGCCCATCGAAGAGTTAGGCCCAATGCGCCGTTTAGGAGCTCACTGATTGTAGGCAGGAATCTGCCTGTTACCATAAGCACCAGGTCGTCTGTATAGGCCGTCACTCTACATCCCCTATTTTCCAGTTTTAGGAGAAGATCATTAAGGACAAGGTTCCACAGCAAGGGAGATATGACACCCCCTTGCGGAGTTCCCCTGACCACCTTTCTCCTAATTGTCGAGGTGCAGAGTTGGGCGTTTATCACTCTGTGGCTGAGCATGTTGCTAAGCCATCGAGTGATTGTCGGGTGTGAGCCAATTTTGACAAGTGCAGTCGTAATAGACTCGATCCTGACATTGTTGAAGGCACCTTCTATGTCCAGAAAAGCCGCCAACGTAAACTCCTTTCTCCGCAATGTTTTTTCAATTGTGCTAACTACCTCGTGCAAAGCGGTCTCAACTGATCTACCCTTAAGATAGGCGTGTTGAGATCCGCTGAAAGTGTGAGGTGTCAGCTTACTTCTGAGATGCAGGTCCAGGAGTCTCTCCAATGTTTTCAATAAAAACGATGAAAGACTAATGGGCCTATAATCTTTTGGTGAGCAATGGTTGATCTTTCCTGCTTTGGGAATGAAAGCCACCCTCACTTCTCTCCAGTACCTTGGGATGTATCCTGTGAGGAGACATCCCCTGAAGATTTCCAGTAGCCATTGCGACAGGTGCTCACTCACCGCTTGCATCATGGCCGGTCTGATGTCATCCGGTCCAGCTGATTTGTTGGGATGGAACGACTTGATAGCCCAGATTATCTTTTCTTTGGTAAGGATTTCCCTTACTACGGCCTCACCCCCCAGGTCCACTGCCTGTTCCGGCTCTTCGCTGATGCTAAACCCAGGTTCATCGTCAGCTTCCAAGCATCCCGGAAAGTGTGTGTTCATGAGGAGTTGTAGAGACTCCTGGCTGTCTTTAGCGAATTTGCCATCCAGATCGCAAAGCAAGCCTGGTGTGGCTGGATCTTTCGCTAGCAACCACCGAAGCCTGGACGCTTCTGTGGTGCTGGTCAGATCCTCGCAGAAAGCGGCCCAAGAATCTCTTTTGGCCTTCCTACATTCTTTCTTGAAGACTTTGAAACTGAGGTGGTAGGCGTCCCAGTCCACCTGGCAGTTTCTGTCTTTCGCTCTGTTGTAGAGTCTTCTCGTTTCCTTCCGTATCCTTCCGAGCTCCGGTGTCCACCACCTGTTGCGGTTTGACTTTGGAGGACGGCTGATAGGACAGGATTTGATGAAGGCCTTACACAGAGCTTCCGTGACGGTCCTGGTCGATTTCTCCAGTTTGTCCGGGTTGTCCAGCCTACCCACTGGGTGGTTTGGGAGTAACTCCTTGACAAGTTGAGAGAACTTGACCCAGTCAGTTCGTTTTGGGTTCCTGAAGGGGCGTTTGGCCTCTCTGAACCATTCTACTTCGAACACTATCCTGTAATGGTCCGAGAAGGAACATTCCGTGGATACGTGCCAGTCTACAACAGAGAGAGAGTCACTGTTGGTCGCTAGGGTTATGTCAATAACCTCAGCACGGTTCTTATTGCGGAATGTGGGGTGGTCACCCCGGTTACACACATTAAGATTTGTGCACGACATGAATTCACACAGCGATTCTCCTCTCGCGTTAATATCCTTGCTTCCCCACATAGTATGGTGAGCATTGGCATCACACCCCAGGATTAAGTCCGTGCCCTCCTCCTGCGCATGCCGAATAAGGGCTCGGACGCTCTCTGATGGTGGATCCCTCTCTTCATACGGTAGATATGCCGAGGCCAGGTATAGTTTGGGACCGTTCCTTCGCTCGCATAACACTACCGTCAGGTCGTTGTTGCTGTAACGGGAAGAGAAAAGAACATTAAGTCCGGTTCTTACCACGATACAGGTTCTGGACTTACCTACAGTTGTAGGGACAAGGAGATTGTAGCCGCGGGCACCTAAACCGCAAACCCTTTCACTCACGATCCAGGGCTCCTGGATAAGAGCCACGTCTACCCTCTCCCTGTCCATCCACCGTAGTAGGTCGATCGAGGGGACCCTTGAATGATGCAGATTAATCTGCACCACCTTAAGTCTCTCCGGTTGACCTATCATCTTCGCGCCCGGCGCCTCCTGGAATGATTGCCCGAAGGCAACCCATTCCCATCTTCAGACGGCCCTGCCTGCTCAGGAGTTGGCGTCTGGACTCCGGACCAATACTGATCCAGAGGTCCTTGCCGTTTCCCTTGTCGCGGGCCAGCCCTCTCTTGATTGTCCAATCCCCGGTGTCGCAGTCCGCGTTCTGGCTCTTGATCAATAAGAGGGTGGTTCGATCCTCCATAATTGGAGGTGGGATCCAGACCTTAATAATCGTTCGAGCCGGAATTTGGTCCACGGGGACGACATCAATCTTAGCACCCGGCCAGGGGGCGTCTAGTTCCAGCAATGTGTCCTTGAGGAGCCGCAGGGACTCCTCATTGGCACATGCCACAACCTTGACACCCTTGTACCAGTTGATACCGTCAAACTCTGCCACGAAGGGATTTTCTGGCCGAGTGATGGCATCTGCTATCGCCCGGTTGATTGACCCTTCAAGGATGAGCCAGTTCTCGGTAGTGAGTTTCCCTTCCGGGTCCCTCCTATCGATAATGGCCACCTGCAGCTCCGGTTTCGAGCTTAAGCTTGCCAGAAATTCCCCTGGACGTTTCCGCTTGCTCTCCGAAGCCTTCGCCGAGTCATCAGACCTTTGTCTCTTATTGGCCGGTGCGGTACTCTTGCTAGCCGTTCCCTCCTTTACGGGGGGTGTGGCTGCGGCAGGTTTCCCTCGGCACAGAGCACTCGTACTTTGTGCGGCGGTCTGAGTGTTACCAGGCGGGCCAGCAAGTCTCAGATACAGTCGCACGTTGTACTCATGCTTTTTGCGCAGTCTCTTTTCTCGGCCGCTCAGCGAACCCGGGCCGCGACCCTCCAGTCCCTTAAGGAACTTTAGAGAGGTCTTGTACCCAGACAGCCGTTTGCGTTTGAGATCATCGTCTGCTATGGTCTTTTTGGGTTGTCCCTGGACAACCGTCACTTCACCTTCATCTGTGCTCGATGACTCATCGTCTAGCGGCGGCTCCGCTAGCGCAAGCGCTAGCTCGGCAGCCGGCATCGATGGGCCTGTGAACACAAACTCCGACTCTGTGGCAGTTGGTTCCAGCTCTGTACCCTCCTGGCGACGGAGCGCACTCGCGCGCGTTCCGTCACTGTGACCACTGGCGACACGCAGAGAGGATTGCTCCTCCCCGTGCCCGCCGGTGGTAGCGGTCACACCTCCCACCGACGTTTGGGCTGACATCCCAGCCCGTGCTTCTCTACTGTTCTTCCGTCCCATCATAAGGGTGATGCAGTTTATACTTGCTGCCAAGTACCTCTGACCATGGCTTCGGGCCCAAGCCTCTCAGACTAGGTCTGAGAGACTTGGGTCCGTCACCTTTGCTAGACACTGCAAGGTCCTGCGGACAGGCAAGAGATGCTAGCATCCCTCGGTTGCCCGAGACAATGCAGTATCCATTGCCCAGCCGGCACCCTCGGGGAGGGTTCAGTCAGAGGAGTTTTTCGCCGACCGCCTCATCTAATAAGACACATTTAAATTTTTTTAATTGCATAAATGGGCGGCATTTTATTCAGAATCAATAGTTTTTTACATGGACAAAAAATTCATTTAATTTTTGCCCATTAAGTGCTAGAATTATAGAAAAGTACTTTTCGAAAATAACCGGCAGTAGGACGGAATCGTGTTGACCACCGATTAGTTTTTTGCTAATAACTCTTGCATCCTTCGACCGACTTCTTCGACTAAGAGCTCGATGGAAAGCTTATCTGTTCCTCTTTCAGATGGCACTAACATATATTACGAAAAGTCGTAAGAAATAAAATTTTTTTGATCAAACCTAAAATATCCTCGAAATCATTAAAGAAGGAGTACCTTATCAGACCAAAATATGGCTTAGCTAATAAGAGACATTTAAATTTTTTTAGTTGCATAAATGGGCGTCATTTTATTCGGAATTAATAGTTTCTTACATGGACAAAAAATTCGTTTAATTTTTTCCCTCTAAATACTAGAATTATAGAAAAGTACTTTGCGAAAAGAATCGGCATTTGGACGGAAACGTGTTGACCACCGATTAGTTTTTTGCTAATAACTCTTGCATCCTTCGACCGACTTCTTCAACTAAGAGCTCGAATGAAAGCTTATCTGCTCCTCTTTCAGATGGCACTAACATATATTACGAAAAGTCGTAAGAAATAAAATTTTTTTGATCAAACCTAAAATATCCTCGAAATCATTAAAGAAGGAGTACCTTATCAGACCAAAATATGGCTTAGCTAATAAGAGACATTTAAATTTTTTTAGTTGCATAAATGGGCGTCATTTTATTCGGAATTAATAGTTTCTTACATGGACAAAAAATTCGTTTAATTTTTTCCCTCTAAATACTAGAATTATAGAAAAGTACTTTGCGAAAAGAATCGGCAGTAGGACGGAATCGTGTTGACCACCGATTAGTTTTTTGCTAATAACTCTTGCATCCTTCGACCGACTTCTTCGACTAAGAGCTCGATGGAAAGCTTATCTGTTCCTCTTTCAGATGGCACTAACATATATTACGAAAAGTCGTAAGAAATAAAATTTTTTTGATCAAACCTAAAATATCCTCGAAATCATTAAAGAAGGAGTACCTTATCAGACGAAAATATGGCTTATCTAATAAGAGAATTTAAATATTTTAAATTGCATAAATGGGTGGTATTTTATTCAGAATTAATAGCTTTTTACATGGACAAAAAATTCGTTCTATTTTTTCCCATTAAATACTAGAATTATAGAAAAGTACTTTGCGAAAAGAATCGGCAGTAGGACGGAATCGTGTTGACCACCGATTAGTTTTTTGCAAATAACTCTTGCATCCTTCGACCGACTTCTTCAACTAAGAGCTCGAATGAAAGCTTATCTGCTCCTCTTTCAGATGGCACTAACATATTTTACGAAAAGTCGTAAGAAATAAAAATTTTTTGATCAAACCTAATATATCCTCGAAATCATTAAAGGAGAAGTACCTTATCAGACGAAATTATGCCTTATCTAATAAGAGACATTTAAATTTTTTTAGTTGCATAACTGGGCGGCATTTTATTCAGAATTAATAGTTTTTTACATGGACAAAAAATTCGTTTAATTTTTTGCCCATTAAATACTAGAATTATAGAAAAATAATTTTCGAAAAGAATCGGCAGTAGGACGGAATTGTGTTGACCACCGACTAGTTTTTTGCTAATAACTCTTGCATCCTTCGCCCGACTTCTTCGACTAAGAGTTCGATGGAAAGCTTATCTGTTCCTCTTCCAGATGGCATTCACATATTTTATGAAAAGTCGTAAGAAATGAAATTTTTTTCATGAAAACTAAAATATCCTCGAAATCATTGAAGAAGAAGTACCTTATCAGACGAAAATATGCCTTATCTAATAAGAGATTTTTAAATTTTTTTAATTTCATAAATGGGCGGCATTTTATTCAGAATTAATAGTTTTTTACAGGGAAAAAAAATTCGTTTAATTTTTTCCCACTAAATACTAGAATTATAGAAAAGTACTTTCCGAAAACAATTGGCAGTAGCACAGAATCGTGTTGACCACCGATTAGTTTTTTGCTAATAACTCTTGCATCCTTCGACCGACTTATTCGACTAAGAGCTCGATGGAAAGCTTATCTGTTCCTCTTTCACATGGCATTAACATATTTTACGAAAACTAGTAAGAAATAAAATTTTTTGGATCAAAACTATAATATCCTCGAAATCATTGAAGAAGAAGTACCTTATCAGACGAAAATATGCCTCATCTAATAAGAGACATTTAAATTTTTTTAATTGCATAAATGGGCGGCATTTTATTCAGAATTAATAGTTTTTTACATGGACAAAAAATTCTTTTAATTTTTTCCCATTAAGTGCTATAATTATAGAAAAGTACTTTTCGAAAATAATCGGCAGTAGGACGGAATCGTGTTGACCACCGATTAGTTTTTTGCTAATAACTCTTGCATACTTCGACCGAATTCTTCGACTAAGAGCTCGATGGAAAGCTTTTCTGTTCCTCTTTCAGATGGCACTAACATATTTTACGAAAAGTCGTAAGAAATAAAATTTTTTTGATCAAACCTAAAATATCCTCGAAATCATTAAAGAAGGAGTACCTTATCAGACCAAAATATGGCTTAGCTAATAAGAGACATTTAAATTTTTTTAGTTGCATAAATGGGCGGCATTTTATTCAGAATTAATAGTTTTTTACATGGACAAAAAATTCGTTTAATTTTTTGCCCATTAAATACTAGAATTATAGAAAAATAATTTTCGAAAAGAATCGGCAGTAGGACGGAATCGTGTTGACCACCGATTAGTTTTTTGCTAATAACTCTTGCATCCTTCGCCCGACTTCTTCGACTAAGAGTTCGATGGAAAACTTATCTGTTCCTCTACCAGATGGCATTAACATATTTTATGAAAAGTCGTAAGAAATGAAATTTTTTTCATGAAAACTAAAATATCCTCGAAATCATTGAAGAACAAGTACCTTATCAGACGAAAATATGCCTTATCTAATAAGAGATTTTTAAATTTTTTTAATTGCATAAATGGGCGGCATTTTATTCAGAATTAATAGTTTTTTACATGGACAAAAAATTCGTTTAATTTTTTCCCACTAAATACTACAATTATAAAAAAGTACTTTTCGAAAATAATCGGCAGTAGGACGGAATCGTGTTGACCACCGATTAGTTTTTTGCTAATAACTCTTGCATACTTCGACCGAATTCTTCGACTAAGAGCTCGATGGAAAGCTTTTCTGTTCCTCTTTCAGATGGCACTAACATATTTTACGAAAAGTCGTAAGAAATAAAATTTTTTTGATCAAACCTAAAATATCCTCGAAATCATTAAAGAAGGAGTACCTTATCAGACCAAAATATGGCTTAGCTAATAAGAGACATTTAAATTTTTTTAGTTGCATAAATGGGCGGCATTTTATTCAGAATTAATAGTTTTTTACATGGACAAAAAATTCGTTTAATTTTTTGCCCATTAAATACTAGAATTATAGAAAAATAATTTTCGAAAAGAATCGGCAGTAGGACGGAATCGTGTTGACCACCGATTAGTTTTTTGCTAATAACTCTTGCATCCTTCGCCCGACTTCTTCGACTAAGAGTTCGATGGAAAACTTATCTGTTCCTCTACCAGATGGCATTAACATATTTTATGAAAAGTCGTAAGAAATGAAATTTTTTTCATGAAAACTAAAATATCCTCGAAATCATTGAAGAACAAGTACCTTATCAGACGAAAATATGCCTTATCTAATAAGAGACATTTAATTTTTTTTAATTGCATAAATGGGCGGCATTTTATTCAGAATTAATAGTTTTTTGCATGGACAAAAAATTCGTTTTATTTTTTCCCATTAAATAGTAGAATTATAGAAAAGTACTTTGCGAAAAGAATCGGCAGTAGGACGGAATCGTGTTGACCAACGATTAGTTTTTTGCAAATAACTCTTGCATCCTTCGACCGACTTCTTCGACTAAGAGCTCGAATGAAAGCTTATCTGCTCCTTTTTTCAGATGGCACTAACATATTTTACGAAAAGTCGTAAGAAATAAAAATTTTTTGATCAAACCTAAAATATCCTCGAAATCATTAAAGGAGATGTACCTTATCAGACGAAAATATGCCTTATCTAATAAGAGACATTTTATTCAGAATTAATAGTTTTTTACATGGACAAAAAATTCGTTTAATTTTTTGCCCATTAAATACTAGAATTATAGAAAAATAATTTTCGAAAACAATCGGCAGTAGGACGGAATCGTGTTGACCACCGACTAGTTTTTTGCTAATAACTCTTGCATCCATCGACCGACTTCTTCGACTAAGAGTTCGATGGAAAGCTTATCTGTTCCTCTTTCAGATGGCATTAACATATTTTACGAAAAGTCGTAAGAAATAAAATTTTTTTGATCAAACCTAAAATATCCTCGAAATCATTAAAGAAGGAGTACCTTATCAGACCAAAATATGGCTTAGCTAATAAGAGACATTTAAATTTTTTTAGTTGCATAAATGGGCGTCATTTTATTCGGAATTAATAGTTTCTTACATGGACAAAAAATTCGTTTAATTTTTTCCCTCTAAATACTAGAATTATAGAAAAGTACTTTGCGAAAAGAATCGGCAGTAGGACGGAATCGTGTTGACCACCGATTAGTTTTTTGCTAATAACTCTTGCATCCTTCGACCGACTTATTCGACTAAGAGCTCGATGGAAAGCTTATCTGTTCCTCTTTCATATGGCATTAACATATTTTACGAAAAGTAGTAAGAAATAAAATTTTTTTGATAAAAACTATAATATCCTCGAAATCATTGAAGAAGAAGTACCTTATCAGACGAAAATATGCTTTATCTAATAAGAGACATTTAAATATTTTTAATTGCATAAATGGTCGGCATTTTTTTCAGAATTAATAGTTTTTTACATGGACAAAAAATTAGTTTAATTTTTTCCCACTAAATACTAGAATTATAGAAAAGTACTTTGCGAAAAGAATTTGCAGTAGCACGGAATCGTGTTGACCTTCGATTAGTTTTTTGCTAATAACTCTTGCATCCTTCGACCGACTTATTCGACTAAGAGCTCGATGAAAAGCTTATCTGTCCCTCTTCCAGATGGCATTAACATATTTTTTGAAAAGTCGTAAGCTATAAAATTTTTTTAATGAAAACTACAATATCCTCGAAATCATTGAAGAAGAAGTACATTATCAGACGAAAATATGCCTTATCTAATAAGATACATTTAAATTTTTTTAATTGCATAAATCGGCTGTATTTTATTCAGAATTAATAGTTTTTTCATGGACAAAAAATTCGTTTAATTGTTTCCCATTAAATACTAGAATTATAGAAAAGTACTTTTCGAAAATAATCGGCAGTAGGACGGAATCGTGTTGACCACCGATTAGTTTTTTGCTAATAACTCTTGCATCCTTCGACCGACTTCTTCGACTAAGAGCTCGATGGAAAGCTTATCTGTTCCTCTTTCAGATGGCACTAACATATTTTACAAAAAGTCGTAAGAAATAAAATTTTTTTGATCAAACCTAAAATATCCTCGAAATCATTAAAGGAGGAGTACCTTATCAGACGAAAATATGGCTTATCTAATAAGAGATATTTAAATTTTTTTAATTGCATGAATGGGCGGCATTTTATTCAAAATTAATAGTTTTTTACATGGACAAAAAATTCGTTTAATTTTTTCCCATTAAATACTAGAATTATAGAAAAGTACTTTTCGAAAAGAATCGGCAGTAGGACGGAATCGTGTTGACCACCGATTAGTTTTTTGCTAATAACTCTTGCATCCTTCGACCGACTTCTTCGACTAAGACTCGATGGATAGCTTATCTGTTCCTCTTTCAGATCAAACTAACATATTTTACGAAAAGTCGTAAGAAATAAAATTGTTTTGATCAAACCTAAAATATCCTCGAAATTATTAAAGAAGCAGTACCTTATCAGACGAAAATATGCCTTATCTAATAAGAGACATTTAAATTTTTTTAATTGCATAAATGGGCGGCATTTTATTCAGAATTAATAGTTTTTTACAGGGACAAAATATTCGTTTAATTTTTTCCCACTAAATACTAGAATTACAGAAAAGTACTTTGCGAAAAGAATCGGCAGTAGGACGGAATCGTGTTGACCACCAATTAGTTTTTTGCTTATAACTCTTGCATCCTTCGACCGACTTCTTCGACTAAGAGCTCGATGGAAAGCTTATCTGTTCCTCTTTCAGATGGCTTTAACATATTTTACAAAAAGTCGTAAGAAATAAAATTTTTTTGATCAAACCTAAAATATCCTCGAAATCATTAAAGAAGGAGTACCTTATCAGACGAAAATATGGCTTATCTAAAAAGAGATATTTAAATTTTTTTAATTGCATGAATGGGCGGCATTTTATTCAAAATTAATAGTTTTTTACAGGGACAAAAAATTCGTTTAATTTTTTCCCATTAAATACTAGAATTATAGAAAAGTACTTTGCGAAAAGAATCGGCAGTAGGACGGAATCGTGTTGACCACCGATTAGTTTCTTGCTAATAACTCTTGCATCCTTCGACCGACTTCTTCGACTAAGACTCGATGGAAAGCTTATCTGCTCCTCTTTCAGATGGCACTAACATATTTTACGAAAAGTCGTAAGAAATAAAAATTTTTTGATCAAACCTAAAATATCCTCGAAATTATTAAAGAAGAAGTACCTTATCAGACGAAAATATGCCTTATCTAATAAGAGACATTTAAATTTTTTTTGTTTTATAAATGGGCGGCATTTTATTCAAAATTAATAGTTTCTTACATGGACAAAAAATTTGTTTAATTTTTTCCCTCTAAATACTAGAATTATAAAAAAGTACTTTGCGAAAAGAATTTGCAGTAGGACGGAATCGTGTTGACCACCGATTAGTTTTTTGCTAATAACTCTTGCATCCTTCGACCGACTTCTTCGACTAAGAGCTCGATGGAAAGCTTATCTGTTCCTCTTTCAGATGGCACTAACATATTTTACAAAAAGTCGTAAGAAATAAAATTTTTTTGATCAAACCTAAAATATCCTCGAAATCATTAAAGAAGAAGTACCTTATCAGACGAAAATATGGCTTATCTAATAAGAGATATTTAAATTTTTTTAATTGTATGAATGGGCGGCATTTTATTCAAAATTAATAGTTTTTTACATGGACAAAAAATTTGTTTAATTTTTTCCCATTAAATACTAGAATTATAGAAAAGTACTTTTCGAAAAGAATCGGCAGTAGGACGGAATCGTGTTGCCCACCGATTAGTTTTTTGCTAATAACTCTTGCATCCTTCAACCGACTTCTTCGACTAAGAGCTCGATGGAAAGCTTATCTGTTCCTCTTTCAGATCGCACTAACATATTTTACGAAAAGTCGTAAGAAATAAAATTGTTTTGATCAAACCTAAAATATCCTCGAAATTATTAAAGAAGGAGTACCTTATCAGACGAAAATATGCCTTATCTAATAAGAGACATTTAAATTTTTTTAATTGCATAAATGGGCGGCATTTTATTCAGAATTAATAGTTTTTTACAGGGACAAAAAACTCGTTTAATTTTTTCCCACTAAATACTAGAATTATAGAAAAGTACTTTTCGAAAACAATCGGAGGTAGGACGGAATCGCGTTGACCACCGATTAGTTTTTTGCTAATAACTCTTGCATCCTTCGACCGACTTCTTCGACTAAGAGCTCGATGGAAGGCTTATCTGTTCCTCTTTCAGATGGCAGTAACATATTTTACGAAAATTTGTAAGAAATAAAATTTTTTTGATAAAAACTAAAATATCGTCGAAATCATTGAAGAAGAAGTACTTTATCAGACGAAAATATGCCTTATATAATAAGAGACATTTAAATTTTTTTAATTGCATAAATGGGCGGCATTTTATTCAGAATTAATAGTTTTTTACATGGACAAAAAATTCGTTTAATTTTTTCCCATTAAGTACTAGAATTATAGAAAAGTACTTTTCGAAAATAATCGGCAGTAGGACGGAATCGTATTGACCACCGATTAGTTTTTTGCTAATAACTCTTGCATCCTTCGACCGACTTCTTCGACTAAGAGCTCGATGGAAAGCTTATCTGTTCCTCTTTCAGATGGCATTAACATATTTTACAAAAAGTCGTAAGAAATAAAATTTTTTTGATCAAACCTAAAATATCCTCGAAATCATTAAAGAAGGAGTACCTTATCAGACGAAAATATGGCTTATCTAATAAGAGATATTTAAATTTTTTTAATTGCATGAATGGGCGGCATTTTATTCAGAATTAATAGTTTTTTACATGGACAAAAAATTCGTTTAATTTTTTCCCATTAAGTACTAGAATTATAGAAAAGTACTTTGCGAAAAGAATCGGCAGTAGCACGGAATCGTGTTGACCACCGATTAGTTTTTTGCTAATAACTCTTGCATCCTTCGACCGACTTATTCGACTAAGAGCTCGATGAAAAGCTTATCTGTTCCTCTTTCACATGGCATTAACATATTTTACGAAAAGTCGTAAGAAATAAAATTTTTTTGATCAAAACTAAAATATCGTCGAAATCATTGAAGAAGAAGTACCTTTTCAGACGAAAATATGCCTTATCTAATAAGAGATATTTAAATTTTTTTAATTGCATAAATGGGCGGCATTTTATTCAAAATTAATAGTTTTTTACATGGATTAAAAATTCGTTTAATTTTTTTCCACTAAAGCTTATCTGTTCCTCTTTCTGATGGCATTAACATATTTTATGAAAAGTCGTAAGAAATAAAATTTTTTTGATCAAAACTAAAATATCTTCGAAATCATTAAAGAAGAAGTAGCTTATCAGACGAAAATATGCCTTATCTAATAGGAGACATTTAAATTTTTTTAATTGCATAAATGGTCGGCAGTTTATTCAGAATTAATAGTTTTTTACATGGACAAAAAAATCGTTAAATTTTTTTTCATTAAATACTAGAATTATAGAAAAGTACTTTGCGAAAACAATCGGAGGTAGGACGGAATCGTGTTGACCACCGATTAGTTTTTTGCTTATAACTCTTGCATCCTTCGACCGACTTATTCGACTAAGAGCTCGATGGAAAGCTTATCTGTTCCTCTTTCTGATGGCATTAACATATTTTATGAAAAGTCGTAAGAAATAAAATTTTTTTCATGAAAACTAAAATATCCTCGAAATCATTGAAGAACAAGTACCTTTTCTGACGAAAATATGCCTTATCTAATAAGAGACATTTACATTTTTTTAATTGCATAAATGGTCGGGAGTTTATTCAGAATTAATAGTTTTTTACATGGACAAAAAATTCGTTTAATTTTTTTTCATTAAATACTATGTAGAATTATAGAAAAGTACTTTGCGAAAACAATCGGAGGTAGGACGGAATCGTGTTGACCACCGATTAGTTTTTTGCTAATTACTTTTACATCCTTCGACCGACATCTTCGACCAAGAGCTCGATGGAAAGCTTATCTGTTCCTCTTTCTGATGGCATTAACATATTTTATGAAAAGTCGTAAGAAATAAAATTTTTTTCATGAAAACTAAAATATCCTCGAAATCATTGAAGAACAAGTACCTTATCAGACGAAAATATGCCTTATCTAATGAGAGATATTTAAATTTTTTTAATTGCATAAATGGGCGGCATTTTATTCAAAATTATTAGTTTTTTACTTGGATTAAAAATTCGTTTAATTTTTTCCCACTAAAGCTTATCTGTTCCTCTTTCTGATGGCATTAACATATTTTACGAAAAGTCGTAAGAAATAAAATTTTTTTGATCAAAAGTAGGTTAGGTTAGGTTGAACAGGCAGCTCAACCGAAGTCGAGAGCACCCAGTGACCATTAGGTCCATTGTGTTGCCTGATTTATATACTGGAAGGATAGATGGGATCGGGTAGGGTTGCTGGGATAATGGATGGGAGAAGGGTCATTCCGTTTTCCCTGGTTCTAATGGCCAGTCCCATTGGGCTTCGGCAGCCCACGGAACCACCCAGTGGAATCCAGGAAGAGTGCCAGGTCCTCCAGGTGCGCGTTCGCTAGACTGCCCAGTTCGTCAAAGAAGGGTCTTCCCAAAAATTGGGTTCTCCTCCTCAGAAGTGCAGGGCAGTCGCAGAGAAGGTGTTGGACACTCTCGATCTCATCTTCGTTTTCACAGCTACGACAGTAGTCTTGTTGGGATACGCCGTACCGTTGGGCCATACGCCCAATGTAGCAGTGTCCCGTTAAGACTCCTGTCAACATCCTTATCCTGTTCTTTGTTAAGTGTAGGAGCTCGGAAGTGCGCTTCGAATTGTATCTTGGCCATAATGCCTTGGACACCTCGCAGCCCAGTACTGCTATCCAGTGTTCGGCAGCCACAGTCCTCATGGTACTGTCAAGTTCCGATAGGACGTACTGGATTGGCCTTTTAATGTCTTTCACCACGAGACTTGTTTCTAACGCTGAACCGGATCTAGCGCACTCGTCAGCCGCCTCGTTACCAGGCACACCCATGTGGCCCGGCACCCAGACCAGTCTGATTGAGTGCGGTTGACACCGGTTCAGTGCCAAAACCGTGTCCCGGATGAGTTTACTCTTTACCGTGTTCGACGAGAGAGCTTTAAGCGCTGCTTGGCTGTCAACATAGATCGATACGTTCCTCGGGCTCTCACTCAAGGTGTGTATCAATTTAGCCGCCTGCCAAACGGCGTAGATCTCCGCTTGGAACACGCTGCAATAGTCAGGAAGACGAAAGGAGAGTTGAACCGAAGGGTCATCAGAGTAGACCCCCGATCCAGTTCCTTCCTTCGTCTTCGAGCCGTCTGTATAGATTGACAACTCGTTCTGCCTCACGGGAGTTTCGAGTTGCCAATCTGCTCTATTAGGAAATTCGACAGTAAATTTGTCTTCCCATTTGAGATCTGAAACCCAGTAGTCGTTCTCATCTGCCACAAAGGTTCCTACTGAGCGTAGGATGGTACTGTGGCCTGCAACACAAGGCTTAAGAAGGCCCTGGGCTAGCAGCCTGACTGCACTTCTTGCTGCCACGTGCTTGAGGGAGACTCCAATTGGTTCCAGATTCAACATCACGTCAAGCGCTGCCTGGGGGGTAGAACGGATGCATCCCGTTACTCCCAGGCAAGCGAGTCTTTGTACCTTGCGGAGGTTGTTTAGATGGGAGTTGGTGTGACCCGCCTCCCACCAAACCAGCGCTCCATAAGTGAGTATAGGTCTGACGACTGCTGTGTAAAACCAATGAATGATATACGGTTGCAGTCCCCATCCTTTACCGAAGGTCTTTTTGCATACAAAAAAGGCCTGTAGTGCCTTTTTCATCCTCTCCTCCGAGTTCCTCCTCCAGGAGAGTTTAGAGTCGAGGATTACTCCAAGGTACTTGGCCTCCTTTGAAAGCACAAGCTCCGTTCCGCCCAGTGTCGGGAGTTTGAAGCTTGGGATCTTATATTTCCGGGTGAACAAAACCAGGTCGGTCTTTTGTGGGTTGGCCCCCAGACCGTTCTGCTCTGCCCATCGAAGAGTTAGGCCCAATGCGCCGTTTAGGAGCTCGCTGATTGTAGGCAGGAATCTGCCTGTTACCATAAGCACCAGGTCGTCTGCATAGGCCGTCACTCTACATCCCCTATTTTCCAGTTTTAGGAGAAGATCATTAAGGACAAGGTTCCACAGCAAGGGAGATATGACACCCCCTTGCGGAGTTCCCCTGACCACCTTTCTCCTAATTGTCGAGGCGCAGAGTTGGGCGTTTATCACTCTGTGGCTGAGCATGTTGCTAAGCCATCGAGTGATTGTCGGGTGTGAGCCAATTTTGACAAGTGCAGTCGTAATAGACTCGATCCTGACATTGTTGAAGGCACCTTCTATGTCCAGAAAAGCCGCCAACGTAAACTCCTTTCTCCGCAATGTTTTTTCAATTGTGCTAACTACCTCGTGCAAAGCGGTCTCAACTGATCTACCCTTAAGATAGGCGTGTTGAGATCCGCTGAAAGTGTGAGGTGTCAGCTTACTTCTGAGATGCAGGTCCAGGAGTCTCTCCAATGTTTTCAATAAAAACGATGAGAGACTAATGGGCCTATAATCTTTTGGTGAGCAATGGTTGATCTTTCCTGCTTTGGGAATGAAAGCCACCCTCACTTCTCTCCAGTACCTTGGGATGTATCCTGTTAGGAGGCATCCCCTGAAGATTTCCAGTAACCATTGCGACAGGTGCTCACTCACCGCTTGCATCATGGCCGGTCTGATGTCATCCGGTCCAGCTGATTTGTTGGGATGGAACGACTTGATAGCCCAGATTATCTTTTCTTTGGTAAGGATTTCCCTTACTACGGCCTCACCCCCCAGGTCCACTGCCTGTTCCGGCTCTTCGCTGATGCTGAACCCAGGTTCATCGTCAGCTTCCAAGCATCCCGGAAAGTGTGTGTTCATGAGGAGTTGTAGAGACTCCTGGCTGTCTTTAGCGAATTTGCCATCCAGATCGCAAAGCAAGCCTGGTGTGGCTGGATCTTTCGCTAGCAACCTTCGAAGTCTGGACGCTTCTGTGGTGCTGGTCAGATCCTCGCAGAAAGCGGCCCAAGAATCTCTTTTGGCCTTCCTACATTCTTTCTTGAAGACTTTGAAACTGAGGTGGTAGGCGTCCCAGTCCACCTGGCAGTTTCTGTCTTTCGCTCTGTTGTAGAGACTTCTCGTTTCCTTCCGTATCCTTCCGAGCTCCGGTGTCCACCACCTGTTGCGGTTTGATTTTGGAGGACGGCTGATAGGGCAGGATTTGATGAAGGCCTTACACAGAGCTTCCGTGACGGTCCTGATCGATTTCTCCAGTTTGTCCGGGTTGTCCAGCCTACCCACTGGGTGGTTTGGGAGTAACTCCTTGACAAGTTGAGAGAACTTGACCCAGTCAGTTCGTTTTGGGTTCCTGAAGGGGCGTTTGGCCTCTCTGAACCATTCTACTTCGAACACTATCCTGTAATGGTCCGAGAAGGAACATTCCGTGGATACGTGCCAGTCTACAACAGAGAGAGAGTCACTGTTGGTCGCTAGGGTTATGTCAATAACCTCAGCACGGTTCTTATTGCGGAATGTGGGGTGGTCACCCCGGTTACACACATTAAGATTTGTGCACGACATGAATTCACACAGCGATTCTCCTCTCACGTTAATATCCTTGCTTCCCCACATAGTATGGTGAGCATTGGCATCACACCCCAGGATTAAGTCCGTGCCCTCCTCCTGCGCATGCCGAATAAGGGCTCGGACGCTCTCTGATGGTGGATCCCTCTCTTCATACGGTAGGTATGCCGAGGCCAGGTATAGTTTGGGACCGTTCCTTCGCTCGCATAACACTACCGTCAGGTCGTTGTTGCTGTAACGGGAAGAGAAAAGAACATTAAGTCCGGTTCTTACCACGATACAGGTTCTGGACTTACCTACAGTTGTAGGGACAAGGAGATTGTAGCCGCGGGCACCTAAACCGCAAACCCTTTCACTCACGATCCAGGGCTCCTGGATAAGAGCCACGTCTACCCTCTCCCTGTCCATCCACCGTAGTAGGTCGATCGAGGGGACCCTTGAATGATGCAGATTAATCTGCACCACCTTAAGTCTCTCCGGTTGACCTATCATCTTCGCGCCCGGCGCCTCCAGGAATGATTGCCCGAAGGCAACCCATTCCCATCTTCAGACGGCCCTGCCTGCTCAGGAGTTGGCGTCTGGACTCCGGACCAATACTGATCCAGAGGTCTTTGCCGTTTCCCTTGTCGCGGGCCAGCCCTCTCTTGATTGTCCAATCCCCGGTGTCGCAGTCCGCGTTCTGGCTCTTGATCAATAAGAGGGTGGTTCGATCCTCCATAATTGGAGGTGGGATCCAGACCTTAATAATCGTTCGAGCCGGAATTTGGTCCACGGGGACGACATCAATCTTAGCACCCGGCCAGGGGGCGTCTAGTTCCAGCAATGTGTCCTTGAGGAGTCGCAGTGACTCCTCATTGGCACATGCCACAACCTTGACACCCTTGTACCAGTTGATACCGTCAAACTCTGCCACGAAGGGATTTTCTGGCCGAGTGATGGCATCTGCTATCGCCCGGTTGATTGACCCTTCAAGAATGAGCCAGTTCTCGGTAGTGAGTTTCCCTTCCGGGTCCCTCCTATCGATAATGGCCACCTGCAGCTCCGGTTTCGAGCTTAAGCTTGCCAGAAATTCCCCTGGACGTTTCCGCTTGCTCTCCGAAGCCTTCGCCGAGTCATCAGACCTTTGTCTCTTATTGGCCAGTGCGGTACTCTTGCTAGCCGTTCCCTCCTTTACGGGGGGTGTGGCTGCGGCAGGTTTCCCTCGGCACAGAGCACTCGTACTTTGCGCGGCGTTCTGAGTGTTACCAGGCGGGCCAGCAAGTCTCAGATACAGTCGCACGTTGTACTCATGCTTTTTGCGCAGTCTCTTTTCTCGGCCGCTCAGCGAACCCGGGTCGCGACCCTCCAGTCCCTTAAGGAACTTTAGAGAGGTCTTGTACCCAGACAGCCGTTTGCGTTTGAGATCATCGTCTGCTATGGTCTTTTTGGGTTGTCCCTGGACAACCGTCACTTCACCTTCATCTGTGCTCGATGACTCATCGTCTAGCGGCGGCTCCGCTAGCGCAAGCGCTAGCTCGGCAGCCGGCATCGATGGGCCTGTGAACACAAACTCCGACTCTGTGGCAGTTGGTTCCAGCTCTGTACCCTCCTGGCGACGGAGCGCACTCGCGCGCGTTCCGTCACTGTGACCACTGGCGACACGCAGAGAGGATTGCTCCTCCCCGTGCCCGCCGGTGGTAGCGGTCACACCTCCCACCGACGTTTGGGCTGACATCCCAGCCCGTGCTTCTCTACTATTCTTCCGTCCCATCATAAGGGTGATGCAGTTTATACTTGCTGCCAAGTACCTCTGACCATGGCTTCGGGCCCAAGCCTCTCAGACTAGGTCTGAGAGACTTGGGTCCGTCACCTTTGCTAGACACTGCAAGGTCCTGCGGACAGGCAAGAGATGCTAGCATCCCTCGGTTGCCCGAGACAATGCAGTATCCATTGCCCAGCCGGCACCCTCGGGGAGGGTTCAGTCAGAGGAGTTTTCGCCGACCAATTGATCAAAAAGTAAACTATCCTCGAAATCATTGAAGAAGAAGTACCTTATCTGACGAAAATTTGCCTTATCTAATAGGAGACATTTAAATTTTTTTAATTGCATAATTGGTCGGCAGTTTATTCAAAATTAATAGTTTTATACATGGATAAAAAATTCGTTTAATTTTTTTTCATTAAATACTAGAATTATAGAAATGTACTTTGCGAAAAGAATCGGCAGGACGGAATCGTGTTGACCAACGATTAGTTTTTTGCTTATAACTCTTGTATCCTTCGACAGACTTCTTCGACTAAGAGCTCGATGGAGAGCTTATCTGTTCCTCTTTCAGATGGCATTAACATATTTTACGAAAAGTCGTAAGAAATAAAATTTTTTTCATTAAAAGTAAACTATCCTCGAAATCATTGAAGAAGAAGTACCTTATCAGACGAAAATATGCCTTATCTAATAAGACATATTTAAATTTTTTTAATTGCATAAATGGGCAGCATTTTATTCAAAATTAATAGTTTTTTACATGGATTAAAAATTCGTTTAATTTTTTCCCACTAAATACTAAAATTATAGAAAAGTACTTTGCGAAAAGAATCGGCAGTAGGAAGGAATCGTGTTGACAACCGATTAGTTTTTTGCTAATAACTCTTGCATCCTTCGACCAACTTCTTCGACTAAGAGCTCGATGGAGAGCTTATCTCTTCCTCTTTCAGATGGCTTTAAATTTTTTTTCGATAATTTGTAAGAAATAAAATTTTTTTGATGAAAACTAAAATATCCGCGAAATCATTGAAGAAGAAGTACCTTATCAGAATATGCCTTATCTAATAAGAGACATTTACATTTTTTTAATTGCATAAATGGGCGCCATTTAATTCAGAATAAATAATTTTTTACATGGACAAAAAATTCGTTTAATTTTTTCCCATTAAATACTAGAATTATAAAAAAGTACTTTGCGAGAACAATCGGCATTAGGACGGAAACGTGTTGACCACCGATTAGTTTTGCATCCTTCGACCGACTTCTTCGACTAAGAGCACGATGGCAAGCTTATCTGTTCCTCTTTCAGATGGCATTAACATATTTTACGAAAAGTCGTAAGAAATAAAATTTTTTTGATCAAACCTAAAATATCCTCGAAATCATTAAAGAAGAAGTACCTTATCAGACGAAAATATGCCTTATCTAATAAGAGATATTTAGATTTTTTTAATTGCATAAATGGGCGGCATTTTATTCAAAATTAATAGTTTTATACATGGATAAAAAATTCGTTTAATTTTTTTTCATTAAATACTAGATTTATAGAAATGTACTTTGCGAAAGGAATCGGCATTAGGAAGGAAACGTGTTGACCACCGATTAGTTTTTTGCTAATAACTCTTGCATCCTTCGACCGACTTATTCGACTAAGAGCTCGATGGAAAGCTTATCTGTTCCTCTTTCACATGGCATTAACATATTTTATGAAAAGTCGTAAGAAATAAAATTTTTTTCATGAAAACTAAAATATCCTCGAAATCATTGAAGAACAAGTACCTTTTCAGACGAAAATATTATCTTATCCTTATCTAATAAGAGACATTTACATTTTTTTAATTGCATAAATGATCGGGAGTTTATCCAGAATTAATAGTTTTTTACATGGACAAAAAATTCGTTTAATTTTTTTTCATTAAATACTATGTAGAATTATAGAAAAGTACTTTGCGAAAACAATCGGAGGTAGGACGGAATCGTGTTGACCACCGATTAGTTTTTTGCTTATAACTCTTGCATCCTTCGACCGACTTCTTCGACTAAGAGCTCGATGGAAAGCTTATCTGTTCCTCTTTCAGATGGCACTAGCATATTTTACGAAAAGTCGTAAGAAATAAAATTTTTTTGATCAAACCTAAAATGTCCTCGAAATTATTAAAGAAGAAGTACCTTATCAGACGAAAATATGCCTTATCTAATAGGAGACATTTTAATTTTTTTAATTGCATAATTGGTCGGCAGTTTATTCAGAATTAATAGTTTTTTACATGGACAAAAAATTCGTTAAATTTTTTTTCATTAAATACTATAATTATAGAAAAGTGCTTTGCGAAAACAATCGGAGGTAGGACGGAATCGTGTTGACCACCGATTAGTTTTTTGCTTATAACTCTTGCATCCTTCGACCGACTTATTCGACTAAGAGCTCGATGGAAAGCTTATCTGTTCCTCTTTCAGATTGCACTAGCATATTTTACGAAAAGTCGTAAGAAATAAAATTTTTTTGATCAAACCTAAAATATCCTCGAAATCATTAAAGAAGAAGTACCTTATCAGACGAAAATATGCCTTATCTAATAAGAGATATTTAAATTTTTTTTATTGCATAAATGGGCGGCATTTTATTCAAAATTAATAGTTTTTTACATGGATTAAAAATTCGTTTAATTTTTTCCCACTAAATACTAAAATTATAGAAAAGTACTTTGCGAAAAGAAACGGCAGTAGGAAGGAATCGTGTTGACCACCGATTAGTTTTTTGCTAATAACTCTTGCATCCTTCGACCGACTTATTCGACTAAGAGCTAGTTGGAAAGCTTATCTGTTCCTCTTTCACATGGCATTAACATATTTTACGAAAAGTCGTAAGAAATAAAATTTTTTTGATCAAAACTAAAATATCGTCGAAATCATTGAAGAAGAAGTACCATTTCAGACGAAAATATGCCTTATCTAATGAGAGATATTTAAATTTTTTTAATTGCATACATGGGCGGCATTTTATTCAAAATTAATAGTTTTTTACATGGATTAAAAATTCGTTTAATTTTTTTCCACTAAATACTAAAATTATAGAAAAGTACTTTGCAAAAAGAATCGGCAGTAGGAAGGAATCGTGTTGACCACCGATTAGTTTTTGCTTATAACTCTTGCATCCTTCGACCGACTTATTCGACTAAAAGCTCGATGGAAAGCTTATCTGTTCCTCTATCAGATTGCACTAGCATATTTTACGAAAAGTCGTAAGAAATAAAATTTTTTTGATCAAACCTAAAATATCCTCGAAATCATTAAAGAAGAAGTACCTTATCAGACGAAAATATGCCTTATCTAATAAGAGATACTTAAATTTTTTTTATTGCATAAATGGGCGGCATTTTATTCAAAATTAATAGTTTTTTACATGGATTAAAAATTCGTTTAATTTTTTCCCACTAAATACTAAAATTATAGAAAAGTACTTTGCGAAAAGAATCGGCAGTAGGAAGGAATCGTGTTGACCACCGATTAGTTTTTTGCTAATAACTTTTGCATCCTTCGACCGACTTATTCGACTAAGAGCTAGTTGGAAAGCTTATCTGTTCCTCTTTTTGATGGCATTAACATATTTTATGAAAAGTCGTAAGAAATAAAATTTTTTTCATGAAAACTAAAATATCCTCGAAATCATTGAAGAACAAGTACCTTTTCAGACGAAAATATGCCTTATCTAATAAGAGATATTTACATTTTTTTAATTGCATTAATGGGCGGCATTTTATTCAAAATTAATAGTTTTTTACATGGATTAAAAATTCGTTTAATTTTTTCCCACTAAATACTAAAATTATAGAAAAGTACTTTGCGAAAAGAATCGGCAGTAGGAAGGAATCGTGTTGACCACCGACTAGTTTTTTGCTAATAACTCTTGCATCCTTCGACCGACTTATTCGACTAAGAGCTAGTTGGAAAGCTTATCTGTTCCTCTTTCTGATGGCATTAACATATTTTATGAAAAGTCGTAAGAAATAAAATTTTTTTCATGAAAACTAAAATATCCTCGAAATCATTGAAGAACAAGTACCTTTTCAGACGCAAATATGCCTTATCTAATAAGAGACATTTACATTTTTTTAATTGCATAAATGGACGCCATTTAATTCAGAATAAATAGTTTTTTACATGGACAAAAAATTCGTTCAAATTTTTCCCATCATATACTAGAATTATAAAAAAGTACTTTGCGAGAACAATCGGCATTAGGACGGAAACGTGTTGACCACCGATTAGTTTTGCATCCTTCGACCGACTTCTTCGACTAAGAGCACGATGGGAAGCTTATCTGTTCCTCTTTCAGATGGCATTAACATATTTTACGAAAAGTCGTAAGAAATAAAATTTTTTTGATCAAAAGTAAACTATCCTCGAAATCATTGAAGAAGAAGTACCTTATCTGACGAAAATTTGCCTTATCTAATAGGAGACATTTAAATTTTTTTAATTGAATAATTGGTCGGCAGTTTATTCAGAATTAATAGTTTTTTACATGGACAAAAAATTCGTTTAATCTTTTTTCATTAAATACTAGAATTATAGAAATGTACTTTGCGAAAGGAATCGGCATCAGGACGGAAACGTGTTGACCACCGATTAGTTTTGCATCCTTCGACCGACTTCTTCGACTAAGAGCACGATGGGAAGCTTATCTGTTCCTCTTTCAGATGGCATTAACATATTTTACGAAAAGTCGTAAGAAATAAAATTTTTTTGATCAAAAGTAAACTATCCTCGAAATCATTGAAGAAGAAGTACCTTATCAGACGAAAATATGCCTTATCTCATAAGAGACATTTAAATGTACTTTTTTTAATTGCATAAATGGCCGGCATTTTATTCAGAATTAATAGTTATTTACATGGACAAAAAATTCGTTCAATTTTTTCCGATTAAATACTAGAATTATAGAAAAGTACATTGCGAAAACAATCGGCAGTAGGACGGAAACGTATTGACCACCGATTAGTTTTTTGCTAATAGCTCTTGCATCCTTCGACCGACTTCTTCGACTAAGAGCTCGATGGAGAGCTTATCTCTTCCTCTTTCAGATGGCTTTAAATTTTTTTTTCGATAATTTGTAAGAAATAAAATTTTTTTGATGAAAACTAAATTATCCGCGAAATCATTGAAGAAGAAGTACCTTATCAGACGAAAATATGCCTTAACTAATAAGAGACATTTACATTTTTTTAATTGCATAAATGGGCGCCATTTAATTCAGAATAAATAGTTTTTTACATGGACAAAAAATTCGCTTAATTTTTTCCCATTATATACTAGAATTATAAAAAAGTACTTTGCGAGAACAATCGGCATTAGGACGGAAACGTGTTGACCACCGATTAGTTTTGCATCCTTCGACCGACTTCTTCGACTAAGAGCAGGCTGGGAAGCTTATCTGTTCCTCTTTCAGATGGCACTAACATATTTTACGAAAAGTCGTAAGAAATAAAATTTTTTTGATCAAAAGTAAACTATCCTCGAAATCATTGAAGAAGAAGTACCTTATCTGACGAAAATTTGCCTTATCTAATAAGAGACATTTAAATTTTTTTAATTGCATAAATGGGCGCCATTTTATTCAGAATAAATAGTTTTTTACATGGACAAAAAATTCGTTAAATTTTTTTTTTTAAATACTAGAATTATAGAAAAGTACATTGCGAAAACAATCGGAGGTAGGACGGAAACGTGTTGACCACCGATTAGTTTTTTGCTAATAACTCTTGCATTCTTCGACCGACTTCTTCGACTAAGAGTTCGATGGGAAGCTTTTCTGTTCCTCTTTCAGATGGCATTAACATATTTTACGAAAAGTCGTAAGAAATACAATTTTTTTGATCAAAAGTAAACTATCCTCGAAATCATTGAAGAAGAAGTACCTTATCATACGAAAATATGCCTTATCTAATAAGAGATATTTAAATATTTTTAATTGCATAAATGGGCGGCATTTTATTCAAAATTAATAGTTTTATACATGGATAAAAAATTCGTTTAATTTTTTTTCATTAAATACTAGAATTATAGAAATGTACTTTGCGAAAGGAATCGGCATTAGGACGGAAACGTGTTGACCACCGATTAGTTTTGCATCCTTCGACCGACTTCTTCGACTAAGGGTACGATGGGAAGCTTATCTGTTCATCTTTCAGATGGCATTAACATATTTTACGAAAAGTTGTAAGAAATAAAATTTTTTTGATCAAAAGTAAACTATCCTCGAAATCATTGAAGAAGAAGTACCTTATCAGACGAAAATATGCCTTATCTAATAGGAGACATTTAAATTTTTTTAATTGCATAATTGGTCGGCAGTTTATTCAGAATTAATAGTTTTTTACATGGACAAAATATTCGTTTAATTTTTTCCCACTAAATACTAGAATTATAGAAAAGTACTTTACGAAAAGAATCGGCAGTAGGACGGAAACGTGTTGACCACCGATTAGTTTTTTGCTAATAACTCTTGCATCCTTCGACCGACTTATTCGACTAAGAGTTAGTTGGAAAGCTTATCTGTTCCTCTTTCACATGGCATTAACATATTTTACGAAAAGTCGTAAGAAATACAATTTTTTTTATCAAAACTAAAATATCGTCGAAATCATTGAAGAAGAAGTACCTTATCAGACGAAAATATGCCTTATCTAATAAGAGGTATTTAAATTTTTTTAATTGCATAAAAGGGCGTCATTTTATTTAGAATTAATAGTCTTTTACAGGGACAAAAAATTCGTTTAATTGTTTTTCATTAAATACTAGAATTATAGAAATGTATTTTGCGAAAGGAATCGGCATCAGGACGGAAACGTGTTGACCACCGATTAGTTTTGCATCCTTCGACCGACTTCTTCGACTAAGAGCACGATGGGAAGCTTATCTGTTCCTCTTTCAGATGGCATTAACATATTTTACGAAAAGTCGTAAGAAATAAAATTTTTTTGATCAAAAGTAAACTATCCTCGAAATCATTGAAGAAGAAGTACCTTATCAGACGAAAATATGCCTTATCTAATAAGAGACATTTAAATTTTTTTAATTGCATAAATGGCCGGCATTTTATTCAGAATTAATAGTTATTTACATGGACAAAAAATTCGTTTAATTTTTTCCCACTAAATACTAGAATTATAGAAAAGTACTTTACGAAAAGAATCGGCAGTAGGACGGAAACGTGTTGACCACCGATTAGTTTTGCATCCTTCGACCGACTTTTCCGACTAAGAGCACGATGGGAAGCTTATCTGTTCCTCTTTCATATGGCATTAACATATTTTACGAAAAGTCGTAAGCAATAAAATTTTTTTGATCAAACCTAAAATATCCTCGAAATCATTGAAGAAGAAGTACCTTATCAGACGAAAATATGCCATATCTAATAAGAGATATTTAAATTTTTTTAGTTGCATAAATGGGCGGCATTTTATTCAGAATTAGTGGTTTTTTATATGGACAAAATATTCGTTTAATTTTTTCCCACTAAATACTAGAATTATAGAAAAGTACTTTACGAAAAGAATCGGCAGTAGGACGGAAACGTGTTGACCACCGATTAGTTTTTTGCTAATAACTCTTGCATCCTTCGACCGACTTATTCGACTAAGAGCTCGATGGAAAGCTCATCTGTTCTTTTTCAGATTGCACTAGCATATTTTACGAAAAGTCGTAAGAAATAAAATTTTTTTGATCAAACCTAAAATATCCTCGAAATCATTGAAGAACAAGTACCTTATCAGACGAAAATATGCCTTATCTAATAAGAGACATTCAAATTTTTTTAATTGCATAAATGGGCGCCATTTTATTTAGAATAAATAGTTATTTACATGGACAAAAAATTCGTTCAATTTTTTCCGATTAAATACTAGAATTATAGAAAAGTACATTGCGAAAACAATCGGCAGTAGGACGGAAACGTGTTGACCACCGATTAGTTTTTTGCTAATAACTCTTGCATCCTTCGACCGACTTCTTCGACTAAGAGCTCGATGGGAAGCTTATCTGTTCTTCTTCCAGATGCCATTAACATATTTTATGAAAAATCATTGAAGAAGAAGTACCTTATCAGACGAAAATATGCCTTATCTAATAAGAGACATTCAAATTTTTTTAATTGCATAAATGAGCGCCATTTTATTTAGAATAAATAGTTATTTACATGGACAAAAAATTCGTTCAATTTTTTCCGATTAATTACTAGAATTATAGAAAAGTACATTGCGAAAACAATCGGCAGTAGAATGGAAACGTTATAGAAAATTATAGGAAAGTACTTTGCGAAAACAATGGGCAGTAGGACGGAAATGTGTTGACCACCGATTAGTTTTTTGCTAATAACTCTTGCATCCTTCGACCGACTTTTCCGACTAAGAACTCGATGGAAAGCTTATCTGTTCCTCTTTCACATGGCATTAACATATTTTACGAAAAGTCGTAAGAAATACAATTTTTTTTATCAAAACTAAAAAATCGTCGAAATCATTGAAGAAGAAGTACCTTATCAGACGAAAATATGCCTTATCTAATAAGAGGTATTTAAATTTTTTTAATTGCATAAATGGGCGGCATTTTATTCAGAATTAATAGTCTTTTACAGGGACAAAAAATTCGTTTAATTTTTTTTCATTAAATACTAGAATTATAGAAATGTACTTTGCGAAAGGAATCGGCATTAGGACGGAAACGTGTTGACCACCGATTAGTTTTGCATCCTTCGAACGACTTCTTCGACTAAGAGCACGATGGGAAGCTTATCTGTTCCTCTTTCAGATGGCATTAACATATTTTACGAAAAGTCGTAAGAAATAAAATTTTTTTGATCAAAAGTAAACTATCCTCGAAATCATTGAAGAAGAAGTACCTTATCAGACGAAAATATGCCTTATCTAATAAGAGACATTTAAATTTTTTTAATTGCATAAATGGCCGGCATTTTATTCAGAATTAATAGTTATTTACATGGACAAAAAATTCGTTCAATTTTTTTCCGATTAAATACTAGAATTATAGAAAAGTACATTGCGAAAACAATCGGCAGTAGGACGGAAACGTATTGACCACCGATTAGTTTTTTGCTAATAACTCTTGCATCCTTCGACCGACTTCTTCGACTAAGAGCTCGATGGGAAGCTTATCTGTTCTTCTTCCAGATGACATTAACATATTTTATGAAAAATCATTGAAGAAGAAGTACCTTATTAGACGAAAATATGCCTTATCTAATAAGAGACATTCAAATTTTTTTAATTGCATAAATGGGCGCCATTTTATTTAGAATAAATAGTTATTTACATGGACAAAAAATTCGTTCAATTTTTTCCCATTATATACTAGAATTATAAAAAAGTACTTTGCGAGAACAATCGGCATTAGGACGGAAACGTGTTGACCACCGATTAGTTTTCCATCCTTCGACCGACTTCTTCGACTAAGAGCTCGATGGAAACCTTATCTGTTCCTCTTTCAGATGGCATTAACATATTTTACGGAAAGTCGTAAGAAATAAAATTTATCTCTAATAAGAGATATTTAAATTTTTTTAGTTGCATAAATGGGCGGCATTTTATTCAGAATGAGTAGTTTTCTACATGGACAAAAAATTCGTTTAATTTTTTCCCATTAAATACTAGAATTATAGAAAAGTACTTTACGAAAGGAATCGGCAGTAGAACGGAAACTTGTTGACCACCGATTAGTTTTTTGCTAATTACTCTTGCATCCTTCGACCGACTTCTTCGACTAAGAGCTCGATGGAAAGCTTATCTGTTCCTGTTCCTCTTTCAGATGGCATTAACATATTTTACGAAAAAACGTAAGAAATAAAATTATTTTGATCAAAACTAAAATATCATCGAAATCATTGAAGAAGAAGTACATTATCAGACGAAAGTATGCCTTATCTGATAACAGACATTTAAATTTTTTTAATTGCATAAATGGGCGTCATTTTATTCAGAATTAATAAATTTTTACATGGACAAAAAATTCGTTCAATTTTTTCCCATTAAATCGTAGAATTATATAAAAGTACTTTGCGAAAAGAATCGGCAGTAGGACGGAAACGTCTTGACCACCGATTAGTTTTTTGCTAATTACTCTTGCATCCTTCGACCGACTTCTTCGACTAAGAGCTCGATGGAAAGCTTATCTGTTCCTCTTTCAGATGGCATTAACATATTTTACGAAAAGTCATAAGAAATAAAATTTTTTTGATCAAAACTAAAATATCCCCGAAATCATTGAAGAAGAAGTACGTTATCAGACGAAAATATGCTTTATCTGATAAGAGACATTTAAATTTTTTTAGTTGCATAAATGGGCGGCATTTTATTCAGAATTAATAGTTTTTTACATGGACAAAAAATTCGTTTAATTTTTTCCAATTAAATACTAGAATTATAGAAAAGTACTTTTCGAAAAGAATCGGCAGTAGGACGGTAACGTGTTGACCACCGATTAGTTTTTTGCTAATTACTCTTGCATCCTTCGACCGACTTCTTCGGCTAAGAGCTCGATGGAAAGCTTATCTGTTCCTCTTTCAGATGGCATTAACATATTTTACGAAAAGTCATAAGAAATAAATTTTTTTTGATCAAAACTAAAATATTATCGAAATCATTGAAGAAGAAGTACCTTATCAGACGAAAATATGCCTTATCTGATAAGAGACATTTACATTTTTTTAATTGCATAAATGGGCGGCATTTTATTCAGAATTAATAGTTTTTTACATGGACAAAAAATTCGTTTAATTTTTTCCCATTAAATACTAGAATTATAGAAAAGTACTTTTCGAAAAGAATCGGCAGTAGGACGGAAACGTGTTGACCACTGATTAGTTTTTTGCTAATTACTCTTGCATCCTTCGACCGACTTCTTCGACTAAGAGCTCGATGGAAAGCTTATCTGTTCCTCTTTCAAATGGCATTAACATATTTTACGAAAAGTCGTAAGAAATAAAATTTTTTTGATCAAAACTAAAATATCCTCGAATCATTGAAGAAGAAGTACCTTATCAGACGAAAATATGCCATATCTAATGAGAGACATTTCAATTTTTTTAATTGCATTTTATTCAAAATTAATAGTTTTTTACATGGACAAAAAATTCGTTTAATTTTTTCCCATTAAATACTAGAATTATAGAAAAGTACTTTACGAAAACAATCGGCAGTAGAACGGAAACGTGTTGACCACCGATTAGTTTTTTGCTAATTACTCTTACATACTTCGACCGACTTCTTCGACTAACAGCTCGATAGAAAGCTTATCTGTTCGTCTTTCAGATGGCATTAACATATTTTACGAAAAGTCGTAAGAAATAAAATTATTTTGATCAAAACTAAAATATTATCGAAATCATTGAAGAAGAAGTACCTTATCAGACGAAAATATGCCTTATCTGATAAGAGACATTTACATTTTTTTAATTGCATAAATGGGCGGCATTTTATTCAGAATTAATAGTTTTTTACATGGACAAAAAATTCGTTTAATTTTTTCCCATTAAATACTAGAATTATAGAAAAGTACTTTTCGAAAAGAATCGGCAGTAGGACGGAAACGTGTTGACCACTGATTAGTTTTTTACTAATTACTCTTGCATCCTTCGATCGACTTCTTCGACTAAGAGCTCGATGGAAAGCTTATCTGTTCCTCTTTCAAATTGCATTAACATTTTTTACGAAAAGTCGTAAGAAATAAAATTTTTTTGATCAAAACTAAAATATCCTCGAATCATTGAAGAAGAAGTACCTTATCAGACGAAAATATGCCATATCTAATGAGAGACATTTCAATTTTTTTAATTGCATTTTATTCAAAATTAATAGTTTTTTACATGGACAAAAAATTCGTTTAATTTTTACCCATTAAATACTAGAATTATAGAAAAGTACTTTGCGAAAACAATCGGCAGTAGGACGGAATCGTGTTGAACACCGATTAGTTTTTTGCTAATTACTCTTGCATCCTTCGACCGACTTCTTCGACTAAGAGCTCGATGGAAAACTTATCTGATCCTCTTTCAGATGGTATTAACATATTTTACGAAAAGTCGTAAAAAATAAAATTTTTTTGATCGAAACTAAAATATCCTCGAAATCATTGAAGAAGAAGTACCTTATCAGACGAAAGTATGCCTTATCTGATAAGAGACATTTAAATTTTTTTAATTGCATAAATGGGCGGCATTTTTTTCAGATTGAATAAATTTTTACATGGACAAAAAATTCGTTTAATTTTTTCCCATTAAATACTAGAATTATAGAAAAGTACTTTACGAAAACAATCGGCAGTAGAACGGAAACGTGTTGACCACCGATTAGTTTTTTGCTAATTACTCTTACATCCTTCGACCGACTTCTTCGACTAACAGCTCGATGGAAAGCTTATCTGTTCCTCTTTCAGATGGCATTAACATATTTTACGAAAAGTCGTAAGAAATAAAATTATTTTGATCAAAACTAAAATATCCTCGAAATCATTGAAGAAGAAGTACATTATCAGACGAAAGTATGCCTTATCTGATAACAGACATTTAAATTTTTTTAATTGCATAAATGGGCGTCATTTTATTCAGAATTAATAAATTTTTACATGGAC
Organism: Phortica okadai; assembly: GCA_034638295.1. Taxonomy (NCBI): domain Eukaryota; kingdom Metazoa; phylum Arthropoda; class Insecta; order Diptera; family Drosophilidae; genus Phortica; species Phortica okadai. Next base: position 22,219,802 of record CM067851.1, on the reverse strand, counting down.
AAAAAATTCGTTTAATTTTTTCCCATTAAATATTAGAATTATAGAAAAGTACTTTACGAAAACAATCGGCAGTAGAACGGAAACGTGTTGACGACCGATTAGTTTTTTGCTAATTACTCTTACATCCTGCGACCGACTTCTTCGACTAACAGCTCGATGGAAAGCTTATCTGTTCCTCTTTCAGATGGTATTAACATATTTTACGAAAAGTCGTAAAAAATAAAATTTTTTTGATCGAAACTAAAATATCCTCGAAATCATTGAAGAAGAAGTACCTTATCAGACGAAAGTATGCCTTATCTGATAAGAGACATTTAAATTTTTTTAATTGCATAAATGGGCGGCATTTTTTTCAGATTGAATAAATTTTTACATGGACAAAAAATTCGTTTAATTTTTTCTCATTAAATACTAGAATTATAGAAAAGTAATTTTCGAAAAGAATCGGCAGTAGGACGGAATCGTGTTGACCACCGATTAGTTTTTTGCTAATTACTCTTGCATCTTTCGACCGACTTCTTCGACTAAGAGCTCGATGGAAAGCTTATCTGTTCCTCTTTCAGATGGCATTAACATATTTTACGAAAAGTCATAAGAAATAAAATTTTTTTGATCAAAACTAAAATATCCTCGAAGTCATTGAAGAAGAAGTACCTTATCAGACGAAAATATGCCATATCTAATGAGAGACATTTCAATTTTTTTAATTGCATTTTATTCAAAATTAATAGTTTTTTACATGGACAAAAAATTCGTTTAATTTTTACCCATTAAATACTAGAATTACAGAAAAGTACTTTGCGAAAACAATCGGCAGTAGGACGGAATCGTGTTGAACACCGATTAGTTTTTTGCTAATTACTCTTGCATCCTTCGACCGACTTCTTCGACTAAGAGCTCGATGGAAAGCTTATCTGTTCCTCTTTCAGATGGTATTAACATATTTTACGAAAAGTCGTAAAAAATAAACTTTTTTTGATCGAAACTAAAATATCCTCGAAATCATTGAAGAAGAAGTACCTTATCAGACGAAAGTATGCCTTATCTGATAAGAGACATTTAAATTTTTTTAATTGCATAAATGGGCGGCATTTTTTTCAGATTGAATAAATTTTTACATGGACAAAAAATTCGTTTAATTTTTTCCCATTAAATATTAGAATTATAGAAAAGTACTTTACGAAAACAATCGGCAGTAGAACGGAAACGTGTTGACGACCGATTAGTTTTTTGCTAATTACTCTTACATCCTGCGACCGACTTCTTCGACTAACAGCTCGATGGAAAGCTTATCTGTTCCTCTTTCAGATGGTATTAACATATTTTACGAAAAGTCGTAAAAAATAAAATTTTTTTGATCGAAACTAAAATATCCTCGAAATCATTGAAGAAGATGTACCTTATCAGACGAAAGTATGCCTTATCTGATAAGAGACATTTAAATTTTTTTAATTGCATAAATGGGCGGCATTTTTTTCAGATTGAATAAATTTTTACATGGACAAAAAATTCGTTTAATTTTTTCCCATTAAATATTAGAATTATAGAAAAGTACTTTACGAAAACAATCGGCAGTAGAACGGAAACGTGTTGACGACCGATTAGTTTTTTGCTAATTACTCTTACATCCTGCGACCGACTTCTTCGACTAACAGCTCGATGGAAAGCTTATCTGTTCCTCTTTCAGATGGTATTAACATATTTTACGAAAAGTCGTAAAAAATAAAATTTTTTTGATCGAAACTAAAATATCCTCGAAATCATTGAAGAAGAAGTACCTTATCAGACGAAAGTATGCCTTATCTGATAAGAGACATTTAAATTTTTTTAATTGCATAAATGGGCGGCATTTTTTTCAGATTGAATAAATTTTTACATGGACAAAAAATTCGTTTAATTTTTTCCCATTAAATATTAGAATTATAGAAAAGTACTTTACGAAAACAATCGGCAGTAGAACGGAAACGTGTTGACAACCGATTAGTTTTTTGCTAATTACTCTTACATCCTGCGACCGACTTCTTCGACTAACAGCTCGATGGAAAGCTTATCTGTTCCTCTTTCAGATGGCATTAACATATTTTACGAAAAGTCGTAAGAAATAAAATTATTTTGATCAAAACTAAAATATCCTCGAAATCATTGAAGAAGAAGTATTATACATTATCAGACGAAAGAATGCCTTATCTGATAACAGACATTTAAATTTTTTTAATTGCATAAATGGGCGTCATTTTATTCAGAATTAATAAATTTTTACATGGACAAAAAATTCGTTTAATTTTTTCCCATTAAATACTAGAATTATAGAAAAGTAATTTTCGAAAAGAATTGGCAGTAGGACGGAATCGTGTTGACCACCGATTAGTTTTTTGCTAATTACTCTTGCATCCTTCGACCGACTTCTTCGACTAAGAGCTCGATGGAAAGCTTATCTGTTCCTCTTTCAGATGGCATTAACATATTTTACGAAAAGTCATAAGAAATAAAATTTTTTTTATCAAAACTAAAATATCCTCGAAATCATTGAAGAAGAAGTACCTTATCAGACGAAAATATGCCATATCTAATAAGAGACATTTAAATTTTTTTAATTGCATAAATGGGCGGCATTTCATTTAGAATTAATAGTTTTTTACATGGAAAAAAAATTCATTTAATTTTTTCCTATTAAATACTAGAATTATAGAAAAGTACTTTGCGAAAAGAATCGGCAGTAGGAAGGAATCGTGTTGACCACCGATTAGTTTTTTGCTAATAGCTCTTGCATCCTTCGACCGACTTCTTCGACTAAGGGCTCGATGGAAAGCTTATCTGTTCTTCTTTGAGATGGTTTTAACATATTTTACGAAAAGTCGTAAGAAATAAAATTTTTTTGATCAAAACTAAAATATCCTCCAAATCATTGAAGAAGAAGTTCCTTATCAGACGAAAATATGCCTTATCTGATAAGAGACATTTAAATTTTTTTAATTGCATAAATGGGCGGCATTTTATTCAGAATTAATAGTTTTTTACATGGACAAAAAATTCGTTTAATTTTTTCCCATTAAATACTAGAATTATAGAAAAGTACTTTTCGAAAAGAATCGGCAGTAGGACGGAAACGTGTTGACCACTGATTAGTTTTTTGCTTATTACTCTTGCATCCTTCGACCGACTTCTTCGACTAAGAGCTCGATGGAAAGCTTATCTGTTCCTCTTTCAGATGGCATTAACATATTTTACGAAAAGTCGTAAGAAATAAAATTATTTTGATCAAAACTAAAATATCCTCGAAATCATTGAAGAAGAAGTACATTATCAGACGAAAGTATGCCTTATCTGATAACAGACATTTACATTTTTTTAATTGCATAAATGGGCGTCATTTTATTCAGAATTAATAAATTTTTACATGGACAAAAGATTCGTTTAATTTTTTCCCATTAAATACTAGAATTATAGAAAAGTACTTTTCGAAAAGAATCGGCAGTAGGACGGAATCGTGTTGACCACCGATTAGTTTTTTGATAATTACTTTTGCATCCTTCGACCGACTTCTTCGACTAAGAGCTCGATGGAAAGCTTATCTGTTCCTCTTTCAGATGGCATTAACATATTTTACGAAAAGTCATAAGAAATACAATTTTTTTGATCAAAACTAAAATATCCTCGAAATCATTGAAGAAGAAGTACCTTATCAGACGAAAATATGCCATATCTAATGAGAGACATTTCAATATTTTTAATTGCATTTTATTCAAAATTAATAGTTTTTTACATGGACAAAAAATTCGTTTAATTTTTTTATCCTCGAAATCATTGAAGAAGAAGTACCTTATCAGACGAAAATATGCCTTATCTTATAAGAGACATTTAAATTTTTTTAATTGCATAAATGGGCGGCATTTTATTCAGAATTAATAGTTTTTTACATGGACAAAAAATTCGTTTAATTTTTTCCCATTAAATACTAGAATTATAGAAAAGTACTTTGCGAAAACAATCGGCAGTAGGACGGAATCGTGTTGACCACTGATTAGTTTTTTGCTAATAACTCTTGCATCCTTCGACCGACTTCTTCGACTAAGAGCTCGATGGAAAGCTTATCTGTTCCTCTTTCAGATGGCATTAACATATTTTACGAAAAGTCATAAGAAATAAAATTTTGTTAATCAAAACTAAAATATTATCGAAATCATTGAAGAAGAAGTACCTTATCAGACGAAAATATGCCTTATCTGATAAGAGACATTTACATTTTTATACTTTTCACTTATGTGAAATAGTATATTAACTTTGTCACGGAGTTTGTAACAGATCGAAATATTAATTTCCGACTATATAAAGTATATATATTCTTGATCAGGACGACAAGACGAGTTGATTTAGCCATACCCGTCTGTCCGTCTGTCTGTCTGTCTGTCGGTCTGTCTGTCTGTCTGTCTGTCTGTATGTATGCGAACTAGTCCCTCAGTTTTGAAGCTATCGAGCTGAAACTTTGCACAGAGTCTTAGAATTTATTACGATGAATCATTCGTCGGAACCAGCATGATCGGATTATTGGAACAGGTAGCTCCCATACGAAAAGAAGAAGAAAAGTGAACAAAACTTGAATCGTTGTATGGAAAACTTTTTTGTTTTGTACAATAGAGTGCTGAAATTTTAAACATAGTTGTTTTACATGGTCCGACTACATGCCTGAAAGTTTCATTGAGATTGGACATCTGGAACTGGTAGCTCCCATACAAAATGAAGAAGAGGAAGAGAAGCCATATTCACGTCGTTGTATGGAAAACTTTTTTGTTTCTTAACCAATTGACTTGAAATTTTAAAGTTATGTTCTTAGGGAGGAATGAAAACTATTTTGACCAAAAGTGGGCGTAACCACGCGTAGCCACGCCCACTTATAGCGAAAATTTACCCGTTGTATGGAAAACTTTTTTGTTTTTTAACCAATTGACTTGAAACTTTGCAGTTATGCTCTTAGGGAGGAATGAAAACTATTTTGATCAAAAGTGGGCTTGGCCACGCCCACTTATAGTTTAACTTGACCCTTTGTATGGAAAACTTTTTTGTTTTTTAACCAATTGACTTGAAACTTTACAGTTATGTTCTTAGAGAGGAATGAAAACTATTTTGACCAAAAGTGGGCGTAGCCACGCCCACTTATAGCGAAAATTTACCCGTTGTATGGAAAACTTTTTTGTTTTTTAACCAATTGACTTGAAACTTTGCAGTTATGCTCTTAGGGAGGAATGAAAACTATTTTGATCAAAAGTGGGCGTGGCCACGCCCACTTATAGCTTAACTTGACCCTTTGTATGGAAAACTTTCTTGTTTTTTAACCAATTGACTTGAAACTTTACAGTTATGTTCTTAGGGAGGAATGAAAACTATTTTGACCAAAAGTGGGCGTAGCCACGCCCACTTATAGCGAAAATTGACACTTTGTATGGAAAACTTTTTTGGTTTTTAACCAATAGACTTGAAACTTTACAGTTGTGCTCTTAGGGAGGAATAAAAACTATTTTGACCAAATGTGGGCATGGCTACGCCCACTGATCGCAAAACTTGAACCGTTGTATGGAAAAATTTTTTGTTTTTTAACGAATTGACTTGAAACATTACAGTTATGTTGTTAGGGATGCATGAAAACTATTAATTTAGTTTTTTTTATAGTGACACAAAGTGAAAAGTATTATAGCTTCAGCCTTGCTGAAGATAGCGTCCTTACTGGTTTTAATTGCATAAATGGGCGGCATTTTATTCAGAATTAATAGTTTTTTACATGGACAAAAAATTCGTTTAATTTTTTCCCATTAAATACTAGAATTATAGAAAAGTACTTTTCGAAAAGAATCGGCAGTAGGACGGAAACGTGTTGACCACTGATTAGTTTTTTGCTAATTACTCTTGCATCCTTCGACCGACTTCTTTGACTAAGAGCTCGATGGAAAGCTTATCTGTTCCTCTTTCAAATGGCATTAACATATTTTACGAAAAGTCATAAGAAATAAAATTTTTTTGATCAAAACTAAAATATCCTCGAAATCATTGAAGAAGAAGTACCTTATCAGACGAAAATATGCCATATCTAATCAGACAGACAAAAATATCGTTTAATTTTTTCCCATTAAATACTAGAATTATAGAAAAGTACTTTACGAAAACAATCGGCAGTAGAACGGAAACGTCTTGACCACCGATTAGTTTTTTGCTAATTACTCTTGCATCCTTCGACCGACTTCTTCGACTAAGAGCTCGATAGAAAGCTTATCTGTTCCTCTTTCAGATGGCATTAACATATTTTACGAAAAGTCATAAGAAATAAAATTTTTTTGATCAAAACTAAAATATCCTCGAAATCATTGAAGAAGAAGTACCTTATCAGACGAAAATATGCCTTATCTGATAAGAGACATTTACATTTCTTTAATTGCATAAATGGGCGGCATTTTATTCAGAATTGATACATTGTTACATGGACAAAAAATTTGTTTGAATTTTTCCCAGAAGAAGAAGTACCTTATCAGACGAAAATATGCCATATCTAATGAGAGACATTTCAATTTTTTTAATTGCATTTTATTCAAAATTAATAGTTTTTTACATGGACAAAAAATTCGTTTAATTTTTTCCCATTAAATACTAGAATTATAGAAAAGTACTTTGCGAAAACAATCGGCAGTAGGATGGAATCGTGTTGAACACCGATTTGTTTTTTGCTATTTACTCTTGCATCCTTCGACCGACTTCTTCGACTAAGAGCTCGATGGAAAGCTTATCTGTTCCTCTTTCAAATGGCATTAACATATTTTACGAAAAGTCGTAAGAAATAAAATTTTTTTGATCAAAACTAAAATATCCTCGAATCATTGAAGAAGAAGTACCTTATCAGACGAAAATATGCCATATCTAATCAGACAGACAAAAATATCGTTTAATTTTTTCCCATTAAATACTAGAATTATAGAAAAGTACTTTACGAAAACAATCGGCAGTAGAACGGAAACGTCTTGACCACCGATTAGTTTTTTGCTAATTAATCTTGCATCCTTCGACCGACTTCTTCGACTAAGAGCTCGATAGAAAGCTTATCTGTTCCTCTTTCAGATGGCATTAACATATTTTACGAAAAGTCATAAGAAATAAAATTTTTTTGATCAAAACTAAAATATCCTCGAAATCATTGAAGAAGAAGTACCTTATCAGACGAAAATATGCCTTATCTGATAAGAGACATTTACATTTCTTTAATTGCATAAATGGGCGGCATTTTATTCAGAATTGATACATTGTTACATGGACAAAAAATTTGTTTGAATTTTTCCCAGAAGAAGAAGTACCTTATCAGACGAAAATATGCCATATCTAATGAGAGACATTTCAATTTTTTTAATTGCATTTTATTCAAAATTAATAGTTTTTTACATGGACAAAAAATTCGTTTAATTTTTACCCATTAAATACTAGAATTATAGAAAAGTACTTTGCGAAAACAATCGGCAGTAGGATGGAATCGTGTTGAACACCGATTAGTTTTTTGCTATTTACTCTTGCATCCTTCGACCGACTTCTTCGACTAAGAGCTCGATAGAAAGCTTATCTGTTCCTCTTTCAGATGGTATTAACATATTTTACGAAAAGTCGTAAAAAAAAAAATTTTTTTTGATCGAAACTAAAATATCCTCGAAATCATTGAAGAAGAAGTACCTTATCAGACGAAAGTATGCCTTATCTGATAAGAGACATTTAAATTTTTTTAATTGCATAAATGGGCGTCATTTTTTTCAGATTGAATAAATTTTTACATGGACAAAAAATTCGTTTAATTTTTTCTCATTAAATACTAGAATTATAGAAAAGTAATTTTCGAAAAGAATTGGCAGTAGGACGGAATCGTGTTGACCACCGATTAGTTTTTTGCTAATTACTCTTGCATCCTTCGACCGACTTCTTCGACTAAGAGCTCGATGGAAAGCTTATCTGTTCCTCTTTCAGATGGCATTAACATATTTTACGAAAAGTCATAAGAAATAAAATTTTTTTGATCAAAACTAAAATATCCTCGAAATCATTGAAGAAGAAGTACCTTATCAGACGAAAATATGCCATATCTAATAGGAGACATTTAAATTTTTATACCCTGTACCTTATGGTACAAGGGTATATTAGTTTTGTGCACGTCGACAATGTATGTAACACCTTAAAGGAGACATCTCCGACTATACAAAGTATATATATTCTTGATCAGTATCGAAAGAAAAGTCGATTTAGCCATGTCCGTCTGTCCGTCTGTCCGTCCGTCCGTCCGTCCGTCTGTCTGTATGAACGCGTCGATCTCGGAAACTATAATAGATAGGACCAAAAGCTCTTCGCAGTTCGATTTTGTGATTCATTACGCAGATCAAGTTTATTTTGGCTTCCCCCTTTTTGAGTTAGTTTAGGGGTGAGGGGCAAATAACTGAAGCTACCTCGGGTAAAATAGTACAAAAGTCGTATTTTCTGCGTTGTCTTTTGTGATAGGAACACCAAATTTGGTGTGTATATAGCTGACTCAAACCTTAAGAAAAAAAAAAAAAAAAATGGGCGTGACCACGCCCCTATATAGTAAAAATTTCAAACGCTCATATCTCAAGAACCATACAACCTACAAGAATGAAACTTTGCATGTATGCTTTTGGGGTGGAGTATAGTAAGATTCAAATATAAAATGGGCGTAACCACGCCCACATATTGCCAAAATAGAAAACCGTTATATCTCTGTAACGAATTGGTCTAGAAGAGCAAAAATTAGTATGTATGATATTGAACGGAAAGGAAATCTGTTTCGATTAAAAAGTGGGCGGGGCAACGCCCTACAACAGGCGTTACTAATTGAAGGTACAGGGTATGTCGAAGTCGAGTACTGTCGACTCCAATCCTTACTGGTTTTAGTTGCATAAATGGGCGGCATTTTATTCAGAATTAATAGTTTTTTACATGGACAAAAAATTCGTTTAATTTTTTCCAATTAAATACTAGAATTATAGAAAAGTACTTTTCGAAAAGAATCGGCAGTAGGACGGTAACGTGTTGACCACCGATTAGTTTTTTGCTAATTACTCTTGCATCCTTCGACCGACTTCTTCGACTAAGGGCTCGATGGAAAGCTTATCTGTTCTTCTTTGAGATGGTTTTAACATATTTTACGAAAAGTCATAAGAAATACAATTTTTTTGATCAAAACTAAAATATCCTCGAAATCATTAAAGAAGAAGTACCTTATCAGACGAAAATATGCCTTATCTGATAAGAGACATTTAAATTTTTTTAATTGCATAAATGGGCGGCATTTTATTCAGATTTAATAGTTTTTTACATGGACAAAAAATTCGTTTAATTTTTACCCATTAAATACTAGAATTATAGAAAAGTACTTTGCGAAAACAATCGGCAGTAGGATGGAATCGTGTTGAACACCGATTAGTTTTTTGCTATTTACTCTTGCATCCTTCGACCGACTTCTTCGACTAAGAGCTCGATAGAAAGCTTATCTGTTCCTCTTTCAGATGGTATTAACATATTTTACGAAAAGTCGTAAAAAAAAAAATTTTTTTTGATCGAAACTAAAATATCCTCGAAATCATTGAAGAAGAAGTACCTTATCAGACGAAAGTATGCCTTATCTGATAAGAGACATTTAAATTTTTTTAATTGCATAAATGGGCGTCATTTTTTTCAGATTGAATAAATTTTTACATGGACAAAAAATTCGTTTAATTTTTTCTCATTAAATACTAGAATTATAGAAAAGTAATTTTCGAAAAGAATTGGCAGTAGGACGGAATCGTGTTGACCACCGATTAGTTTTTTGCTAATTACTCTTGCATCCTTCGACCGACTTCTTCGACTAAGAGCTCGATGGAAAGCTTATCTGTTCCTCTTTCAGATGGCATTAACATATTTTACGAAAAGTCATAAGAAATAAAATTTTTTTGATCAAAACTAAAATATCCTCGAAATCATTGAAGAAGAAGTACCTTATCAGACGAAAATATGCCATATCTAATAGGAGACATTTAAATTTTTATACCCTGTACCTTATGGTACAAGAGTATATTAGTTTTGTGCACGTCGACAATGTATGTAACACCTTAAAGGAGACATCTCCGACTATACAAAGTATATATATTCTTGATCAGTATCGAAAGAAAAGTCGATTTAGCCATGTCCGTCTGTCCGTCTGTCCGTCCGTCCGTCCGTCCGTCTGTCTGTATGAACGCGTCGATCTCGGAAACTATAATAGATAGGACCAAAAGCTCTTCGCAGTTCGATTTTGTGATTCATTACGCAGATCAAGTTTATTTTGGCTTTCCCCTTTTTGAGTTAGTTTAGGGGTGAGGGGCAAATAACTGAAGCTACCTCGGGTAAAATAGTACAAAAGTCGTATTTTCTGCGTTGTCTTTTGTGATAGGAACACCAAATTTGGTGTGTATATAGCTGACTCAAACCTTAAGAAAAAAAAAAAAAAAAATGGGCGTGACCACGCCCCTATATAGTAAAAATTTCAAACGCTCATATCTCAAGAACCATACAACCTACAAGAATGAAACTTTGCATGTATGCTTTTGGGGTGGAGTATAGTAAGATTCAAATATAAAATGGGCGTAACCACGCCCACATATTGCCAAAATAGAAAACCGTTATATCTCTGTAACGAATTGGTCTAGAAGAGCAAAAATTAGTATGTATGATATTGAACGGAAAGGAAATCTGTTTCGATTAAAAAGTGGGCGGGGCAACGCCCTACAACAGGCGTTACTAATTGAAGGTACAGGGTATGTCGAAGTCGAGTACTGTCGACTCCAATCCTTACTGGTTTTAGTTGCATAAATGGGCGGCATTTTATTCAGAATTAATAGTTTTTTACATGGACAAAAAATTCGTTTAATTTTTTCCAATTAAATACTAGAATTATAGAAAAGTACTTTTCGAAAAGAATCGGCAGTAGGACGGTAACGTGTTGACCACCGATTAGTTTTTTGCTAATTACTCTTGCATCCTTCGACCGACTTCTTCGACTAAGGGCTCGATGGAAAGCTTATCTGTTCTTCTTTGAGATGGTTTTAACATATTTTACGAAAAGTCATAAGAAATACAATTTTTTTGATCAAAACTAAAATATCCTCGAAATCATTAAAGAAGAAGTACCTTATCAGACGAAAATATGCCTTATCTGATAAGAGACATTTAAATTTTTTTAATTGCATAAATGGGCGGCATTTTATTCAGATTTAATAGTTTTTTACATGGACAAAAAATTCGTTTAATTTTTTCCCATTAAATACTAGAATTATAGAAAAGTAGTTTTCGAAAAGAATCGGCAGTAGGACGGAAACGTGTTGACCACTGATTAGTTTTTTGCTTATTACTCTTGCATCCTTCGACCGACTTCTTCGACTAAGAGCTCGATGGAAAGCTTATCTGTTCCTCTTTCAGATGGCATTAACATATCTTACGAAAGGTCATAAGAAATACAATTTTTTTGATCAAAACTAAAATATCCTCGAAATCATTGAAGAAGAAGTACCTTATCAGACGAAAATATGCCAAATCTAATGAGAGACAATTCAATTTTTTTAATTGCATTTTATTCAAAATTAATAGTTTTTTACATGGACAAAAAATTCGTTCAATTTTTTTATCCTCGAAATCATTGAAGAAGAAGTACCTTATCAGACGAAAATATGCCTTATCTAATAAGAGACATTTAAATTTTTTTAATTGCATAAATGGGCGGCATTTTATTCAGAATTAATAGTTTTTTACATGGACAAAAAATTCGTTTAATTTTTTCCCATTAAATACTAGAATTATAGAAAAGTACTTTGCGAAAACAATCGGCAGTAGGACGGAATCGTGTTGACCACCGATTAGTTTTTTGCTAATAACTCTTGCATCCTTCGACCGACTTCTTCGACTAAAAGCTCGATGGAAAGCTTATCTGTTCCTCTTTCAGATGGCATTAACATATTTTACGAAAAGTCATAAGAAATAAAATTTTGTTGATCAAAACTAAAATATTATCGAAATCATTGAAGAAGAAGTACCTTATCAGGCGAAAATATGCCTTATCTGATAAGAGACATTTACATTTTTTTAATTGCATAAATGGGCGGCATTTTATTCAGAATTAATAGTTTTTTACATGGACAAAAAATTCGTTTAATTTTTTCCCATTAAATACTAGAATTATAGAAAAGTACTTTTCGAAAAGAATCGGCAGTAGGACGGAAACGTGTTGACCACTGATTAGTTTTTTGCTAATTACTCTTGCATCCTTCGACCGACTTCTTCGACTAAGAGCTCGATGGAAAGCTTATCTGTTCCTCTTTCAAATGGCATTAAAATATTTTACGAAAAGTCGTAAGAAATAAAATTTTTTTGATCAAAACTAAAATATCCTCGAATCATTGAAGAAGAAGTACCTTATCAGACGAAAATATGCCATATCTAATGAGACAGACAAAAAATTCGTTTAATTTTTTCCCATTAAATACTAGAATTATAGAAAAGTACTTTGCGAAAACAATCGGCAGTAGGACGGAATCGTGTTGACCACCGATTAGTTTTTTGCTAATAACTCTTGCATCCTTCGACCGACTTCTTCGACTAAAAGCTCGATGGAAAGCTTATCTGTTCCTCTTTCAGATGGCATTAACATATTTTACGAAAAGTCATAAGAAATAAAATTTTTTTGATCAAAACTAAAATATCCTCGAAATCATTGAAGAAGAAGTACCTTATCAGCCGAAAATATGCCTTATCTGATAAGAGACATTTACATTTCTTTAATTGCATAAATGGGCGGCATTTTATTCAGAATTGATACATTGTTACATGGACAAAAAATTCGTTTAATTTTTTCCCATTAAATACTAGAATTATAGAAAAGTACTTTACGAAAACAATCGGCAGTAGAACGGAAACGTGTTGACCACCGATTAGTTTTTTTCTAATTACTCTTACATCCTTCGACCGACTTCTTCGACTAACAGCTCGATGGAAAGCTTATCTGTTCCTCTTTCAGATAGCATTAACATATTTTACGAAAAGTCGTAAGAAGTAAAATTATTTTGATCAAAACTAAAATATCCTCGAAATCATTGAAGAAGAAGTACATTATCAGACGAAAGTATGCCTTATCTGATAACAGACATTTAAATTTTTTTAATTGCATAAATGGGCGTCATTTTATTCAGAATTAATAAATTTTTACATGGACAAAAAATTCGTTTAATTTTTTCTCGTTAAATACTAGAATTATAAAAAAGTAATTTTCGAAAAGAATCGGCAGTAGGACGGAATCGTGTTGACCACCGATTAGTTTTTTGCTAATTACTCTTGCATCTTTCGACCGACTTCTTCGACTAAGAGCTCGATGGAAAGCTTATCTGTTCCTCTTTCAGATGGCATTAACATATTTTACGAAAAGTCATAAGAAATAAAATTTTTTTGATCAAAACTAAAATATCCTCGAAATCATTGAAGAAGAAGAACCTTATCAGACGAAAATATGCCATATCTAATGAGAGACATTTCAATTTTTTTAATTGCATTTTATTCAAAATTAATAGTTTTTTACATGGACAAAAAATTCGTTTAATTTTTACCCATTAAATACTAGAATTATAGAAAAGTACTTTGCGAAAACAATCGGCAGTAGGACGGAATCGTGTTGAACACCGATTAGTTTTTTGCTAATTACTCTTGCATCCTTCGACCGACTTCTTCGACTAAGAGCTCGATGGAAAGCTTATCTGTTCCTCTTTCAGATGGTATTAACATATTTTACGAAAAGTCGTAAAAAATAAAATTTTTTTGATCGAAACTAAAATATCCTCGAAATCATTGAAGAAGAAGTACCTTATCAGACGAAATTATGCCTTATCTGATAAGAGACATTTAAATTTTTTTAATTGCATAAATGGGCGGCATTTTTTTCAGATTGAATAAATTTTTACATGGACAAAAAATTCGTTTAATTTTTTCCCATTAAATAATAGAATTATAGAAAAGTACTTTACGAAAACAATCGGCAGTAGAACGGAAACGTGTTGACCACCGATTAGTTTTTTGCTAATTACTCTTACATCCTTCGACCGACTTCTTCGACTAACAGCTCGATGGAAAGCTTATCTGTTCCTCTTTCAGATGGCATTAACATATTTTACGAAAAGTCGTAAGAAATAAAATTATTTTGATCAAAACTAAAATATCCTCGAATCATTGAAGAAGAAGTACCTTATCAGACGAAAATATGCCATATCTAATGAGACAGACAAAAAATTCGTTTAATTTTTTCCCATTAAATACTAGAATTATAGAAAAGTACTTTACGAAAACAATCGGCAGTAGAACGGAAACGTCTTGAACACCGATTAGTTTTTTGATAATTACTCTTGCATCCTTCGACCGACTTCTTCGACTAAGAGCTCGATGGAAAGCTTATCTGTTCCTCTTTCAGATGGCATTAACATATTTTACGAAAAGTCATAAGAAATAAAATTTTTTTGATCAAAACTAAAATATCCTCGAAATCATTGAAGAAGAAGTACCTTATCAGACGAAAATATGCCGTATCTAATGAGAGACATTTCAATTTTTTTAATTGCATTTTATTCAAAATTAATAGTTTTTTACATGGACAAAAAATTCGTTTAATTTTTACCCAGTAAATACTAGAATTATAGAAAAGTACTTTGCGAAAACAATCGGCAGTAGGACGGAATCGTGTTGACAACCGATTAGTTTTTTGCTTCTTCGACTAAGAGCTCGATGCAAAGCTTATCTGTTCCTCTTTTAGATGGCATTAACATATTTTACGAAAAGTCGAAAAAAATAAATTTTTCTTGATCAAAACTAAAAAATCCTCGAAATCATTGAAGAAGAAGTACCTTATCAGACGAAAATATGCCTTATCTAATAGGAGACATTTACATTTTTTTAATTGCATAAATGGTCGGCAGTTTATTCAGAATTAATAGTTTTTACATGGACAAAAAATTCGTTTAATTTTTTTTTCATTAAATACTAGAATTATAGAAAAGTACTTTGCGAAAACAATCCGTGGTAGGACGGAATCGTGTTGACCACCGATTAGTTTTTTGCTAATTATTTTTGCATCCTTCGACCGACATCTTCGACTAAGAGCTCGATGGAAAGCTTATCTGTTCCTCTTTCAGATGGCATTAACATATTTAACGAAAAGTCTTAAGAAATAAAATTTTTTTGATCAAAACTAAAATATCCTCGAAATCATTGAAAAAGAAGTACCTTATCAGACGAAAATATGCCATATCTAATAAGAGATATTTAAATTTTTTTAATTGCATAAATGGGCGGCATTTTATTCAAAAATAATAGTTTTTTACATGGACTAAAAATTCGTTTAATTTTTTCCCACTAAATACTAAAATTATAGAAAAGTACTTTGCGAAAAGAATCGGCTGTAGGAAGGAATCGTGTTGACCACCGATTAGTTTTTTGCTAATTACTCTTGCATCCTTCGACCGACTTCTTCGACTAAGAGCTCGATGGAAAGCTTATCTGTTCCTCTTTCAGATGGTATTAACATATTTTACGAAAAGTCGTAAAAAATAAAATTTTTTTGATCGAAACTAAAATATCCTCGAAATTATTGAAGAAGAAGTACCTTATCAGACGAAATTATGCCTTATCTGATAAGAGACATTTAAATTTTTTTAATTGCATAAATGGGCGGCATTTTTTTCAGATTGAATAAATTTTTACATGGACAAAAAATTCGTTTAATTTTTTCCCATTAAATAATAGAATTATAGAAAAGTACTTTACGAAAACAATCGGCAGTAGAACGGAAACGTGTTGACCACCGATTAGTTTTTTGCTAATTACTCTTACATCCTTCGACCGACTTCTTCGACTAACAGCTCGATGGAAAGCTTATCTGTTCCTCTTTCAGATGGCATTAACATATTTTACGAAAAGTCGTAAGAAATAAAATTATTTTGATCAAAACTAAAATATCCTCGAATCATTGAAGAAGAAGTACCTTATCAGACGAAAATATGCCATATCCAATGAGACAGACAAAAAATTCGTTTAATTTTTTCCCATTAAATACTAGAATTATAGAAAAGTACTTTACGAAAACAATCGGCAGTAGAACGGAAACGTCTTGACCACCGATTAGTTTTTTGCTAATTACTCTTGCATCCTTCGACAGACTTCTTCGACTAAGAGCTCGATAGAAAGCTTATCTGTTGCTCTTTCAGATGGCATTAACATATTTTACGAAAAGTCATAAGAAATAAAATTTTTTTGATCAAAACTAAAATATCCTCGAAATCATTGAAGAAGAAGTACCTTATCAGACGAAAATATGCCTTATCTGATGAGAGACATTTACATTTCTTTAATTGCATAAATGGGCGGCATTTTATTCAGAATTGATACATTGTTACATGGACAAAAAATTCGTTTAAATTTTTCCCATTAAATACTAGAATTATAGAAAAGTACTTTTCGAAAAGAATCGGCAGTAGGACGGAATCGTGTTGAACACCGATTAGTTTTTTGATAATTACTCTTGCATCCTTCGACCGACTTCTTCGACTAAGAGCTCGATGGAAAGCCTATCTGTTCCTCTTTCAGATGGCATTAACATATTTTACGAAAAGTCATAAGAAATACAATTTTTTTGATCAAAACTAAAATATCCTCGAAATCATTGAAGAAGAAGTACCTTATCAGACGAAAATATGCCATATCTAATGAGAGACATTTCAATTTTTTTAATTGCATTTTATTCAAAATTAATAGTTTTTTACATGGACAAAAAATTCGTTTAATTTTTACCCATTAAATACTAGAATTATAGAAAAGTACTTTACGGAAACAATCGGCAGTAGAACGGAAACGTCTTGACCACCGATTAGTTTTTTGCTAATTACTCTTGCATCCTTCGACCGACTTCTTCGACTAAGAGCTCGATAGAAAGCTTATCTGTTCCTCTTTCAGATGGCATTAACATATTTAACGAAAAGTCATAAGAAATAAAATTTTTTTGATCAAAACTAAAATATCCTCGAAATCATTGAAGAAGAAGTACCTTATCAGACGAAAATATGCCTTATCTGATAAGAGACATTTACATTTTTTTAATTGCATAAATGGGCGGCATTTTATTCAGAATTGATACATTGTTACATGGACAAAAAATTCGTTTAAATTTTTCCCATTAAATACTAGAATTATAGAAAAGTACTTTTCGAAAAGAATCGGCAGTAGGACGGAATCGTGTTGAACACCGATTAGTTTTTTGATAATTACTCTTGCATCCTTCGACCGACTTCTTCGACTAAGAGCTCGATGGAAAGCTTATCTGTTCCTCTTTCAGATGGCATTAACATATTTTACGAAAAGTCATAAGAAATAAAATTTTTTTGATCAAAACTAAAATATCCTCGAAATCATTGAAGAAGAAGTACCTTATCAGACGAAAATATGCCGTATCTAATGAGAGACATTTCAATTTTTTTAATTGCATTTTATTCAAAATTAATAGTTTTTTACATGGACAAAAAATTCGTTTAATTTTTACCCATTAAATACTAGAATTATAGAAAAGTACTTTGCGAAAACAATCGGCAGTAGGACGGAATCGTATTGAACACCGATTAGTTTTTTGCTAATTACTCTTGCATCCTTCGACCGACTTCTTCGACTAAGAGCTCGATGGAAAGCTTATCTGTTCCTCTTTCAGATGGTATTAACATACTTTACGAAAAGTCGTATAAAATAAAATTTTTTTGATCGAAACTAAAATATCCTCGAAATCATTGAAGAAGAAGTACCTTATCAGACGAAAGTATGCCTTATCTGATAAGAGACATTTAATTTTTTTTTAATTGCATAAATGGGCGGCATTTTATTCAGAATTTATAGTTTTTTACATGGACAAAAAATTCGTTTAATTTTTTCCCATTAAATACTAGAATTATAGAAAAGTACTTTTCCAAAAGAATCGGCAGTAGGACGGAATCGTGTTGACCACCGATTAGTTTTTTGCTAATACCTCTTGCATCCTTCGACCGACTTCTTCGACTAAGGGCTCGATGGAAAGCTTATCTGTTCTTCTTTCAGATGGTTTTAACATATTTTACGAAAAGTCGTAAGAAATAAAATTTTTTTTATCAAAACTAAAATATCCTCGAAATCATTGAAGAAGAAGTACCTTATCAGACGAAAATATGCCTTATAGAATAAGAGACATTTAAATTTTTTTAATTGCATAAATGGGCGGCATTTTATTCAGAATTAATAGTTTTTTACATGGAGAAAAAATTCGTTTAATTTTTTCCCATTAAATACTAGAATTATAGGAAAGTACTTTTCGAAAAGAATCGGCAGTAGGACGGAAACGTGTTGACCACTGATTAGTTTTTTGCTAATTACGCTTGCATCCTTCGACCGACTTATTCGACTTAGAGCTCGATAGAAAGCTTATCTGTTCCTCTTTCAGATGGCATTAACATATTTTACGAAAATTTGTAAGAAATAAAATTTTTTTGATCAAAACTAAAATATCCTCGAAATCATTGAAGAAGAAGTACCTTATCAGACGAAAATATGCCTTATCTGATAAGAGACATTTACATTTTTTTAATTGCATAAATGGGCGGCAGTTTTCCCATTAAATACTAGAATTATAGAAAAGTACTTTTCGAAAAGAATCGGCAGTAGGACGGAATCGTGTTGACCACCGATTAGTTTTTTGCTAATTACTCTTGCATCCTTCGACCGACTTCTTCGACTAAGAGCTCGATGCAAAGCTTATCTGTTCCTCTTTCAGATGGCATTAACATATTTTACGAAAAGTCATAAGAATTACAATTTTTTTGATCAAAACTAAAATATCCTCGAATCATTGAAGAAGTAGTACCTTATCAGTCGAAAATATGCCATATCTAATGGGAGACATTTCAATTTTTTTAATTGCATTTTATTCAAAATGAATAGTTTTTTACATGGACAAAAAATTCGTTTAAATTTTACCCATTAAATACTAGAATTATAGAAAAGTACTTTGCGAAAACAATCGGCAGTAGGACGGAATCGTGTTGAACACCGATTAGTTTTTTGCTAATTTCTCTTGCATCCTTCGACCGACTTCTTCGACTAAGAGCTCGATGGAAAGCTTATCTATTCCTCTTTCAGATGGTATTAACATATTTTACGAAAAGTCGTAAAAAATAAAATTTTTTTGATCAAAACTAAAATATCTTCGAAATCATTGAAGAAGAAGTACCTTATCAGACGAAAGTATGCCTTATCTGATAAGAGACATTTAAATTTTTTTAATTGCATAAATGGGCGGCATTTTTTTCAGATTGAATAAATTTTTACATGGACAAAAAACTCGTTTAATTTTTTCCCATTAAATACTAGAATTATAGAAAAGTACTTTGCGAAAACAATCGGCAGTAGAACGGAAACGTGTTGACCACCGATTAGTTTTTTGCTAATTACTCTTGCATCCTTCGACCGACTTCTTCGACTAAGGGCTCGATGGAAAGCTTATCTGTTCTTCTTTGAGATGGTTTTAACATATTCTACGAAAAGTCGTAAGAAATAAAATTTTTTTGATCAAAACTAAAATATCCTCGAAATCATTGCAGAAGAAGTTCCTTATCAGACGAAAATATGCCTTATCTAATAAGAGACATTTTAATTTTTTTAATCATAAATGGACGGCATTTTATTCAGAATTAATAGTTTTTACATGGACAAAAAATTCGTTTAACTTTTTCCCATTAAATACTAGAATTATAGAAAAGTACATTGCGAAAACAATCGGCAGTAGGACGGAATCGTGTTGAACACCGATTAGTTTTTTGCTAATTACTCTTGCATCCTTCGACCGACTTCTTCGACTAAGAGCTCGATGGAAAGCTTATCTGTTCCTCTTTCAGATGGCATTAACATATTTTACGAAAAGTCGTAAGAAATAAAATTTTTTTGATCAAAACTAAAATATCCTCGAAATCATTGAAAAAGAAGTACCTTATCAGACGAAAATATGCCTTATCTGATAAGAGACATTTAAATTTTTTTAATTGCATAAATGGGCGTCATTTTATTCAGAATTGATAAATTTTTACATGGACAAATATTTCGTTTAATTTTTTCCCATTAAATACTAGAATTATAGAAAAGTACTTTGCGAAAAGAATCGGCAGTAGGACGGAAGTTTTTGACCACCGATTAGTTTTTTGCTAATTACTCTTGCATCCTTCGACCGACTTCTTCGACTAAGAGCTCGATGGAAAGCTTATCTGTTCCTCTTTCAGATGGCATTAACATATTTAACGAAAAGTCTTAAGAAATAAAATTTTTTTGATCAAAACTAAAATATCCTCGAAATCATTGAAAAAGAAGTACCTTATCAGACGAATATATGCCATATCTAATAAGAGACATTCAAATTTTTTTAATTGCATAAATGGGCGGCATTTTATTCAGAGTTAATAGTTTTTTACATGGAAAAAAAATGCATTTAATTTTTTCTCATTAAATACTAGAATTATAGAAAAGTACTTTGCGAAAACAATCGGCAGTAGGACGGAATCGTGTTGACCACCGATTAGTTTTTTGCTAATACCTCTTGCATCTTTCGACCGACTTCTTCGACTAAGGGCTCGATGGAAAGCTTATCTGTTCATCTTTGAGATGGTTTTAACATATTCTACGAAAAGTCGTAAGAAATAAAATTTTTTTGATCAAAACTAAAATATCCTCGAAATCATTGCAGAAGAAGTTCCTTATCAGACGAAAATATGCCTTATCTAATATGAGACATTTTAATTTTTTTAATCATAAATTGGCGGCATTTTATTAAGAATTAATAGTTTTTACATGGACAAAAAATTCGTTTAACTTTTTCCCATTAAATACTAGAATTATAGAAAAGTACTTTGCGAAAACAATCGGCAGTAGGACGGAATCGTGTTGGACACCGATTAGTTTTTTGCTAATTACTCTTGCATCCTTCGACCGACTTCTTCGACTAAGAGCTCGATGGAAAGCTTATCTGTTCCTCTTTCAGATGGCATTAACATATTTTACGAAAAGTCGTAAGAAATAAAATTTTTTTGATCAAAACTAAAATATCCTCGAAATCATTGAAAAAGAAGTACCTTATCAGACGAAAATATGCCTTATCTGATAAGAGACATTTCAATTTTTTTAATTGCATAAATGGGCGGCATTTTATTCAGAATTGATAAATTTTTACATGGACAAATATTTCGTTTAATTTTTTCCCATTAAATACTAGAATTATAGAAAAGTACTTTGCGAAAAGAATCGGCAGTAGGACGGAAGCGTGTTGACCACCGATTAATTTTTTGCAAATTACTCTTGCATCCTTCGACCGACTTCTTCGACTAAGAGCTCGATGGAAAGCTTATCTGTTCCTCTTTCATATGGCATTAACATGTTTTACGAAAAGTCTTAAGAAATAAAATTTTTTTGATCAAAACTAAAATATCCTCGAAATCATTGAAGAAGAAGTACCTAATCAGACGAAAATATGCCTTATCTAATAAGAGACTTTTAATTTTTTTTAATTGCATAAATGGGCGGCATTTTATTCAGAATTAAGTGTTTTTTACATGGACAAAAAATTCGTTCTATTTTTTTCCATTAAATACTAGAATTATAGAAAAGTACTTTGCGAAAAGAATCGGCAGTAGGACGGTATCGTGTTGACAACCGATTAGTTTCTTGCTAATAACTCTTGCATCCTTCAACCGACTTCTTCGACTAAGAGCTCGATGGAAAGCTTATCTGTTCCTCTTTCAGATGGCATTAACATATTTTACGAAAAGTCATAAGAAATAAAATTTTTTTGATCAAAACTAAAATATTATCGAAATCATTGAAGAAGAAGTACCTTATCAGACGAAAATATGCCTTATCTAATAAGAGACATTTACTTTGCGAAAAAAATCGGCAGTAGGACGGAATTGTGTTGACAACCGATTAGTTTTTTACCAATAACTCTTGCATTCTTCGACCGACTTCTTCGACTAAGAGCTTGATGCAAAGCTTATCTGTTCCTCATACAGATGGCATTAACATATTTTACGAAAATTCATAAGAAATAAAATTTTTTTGATCAACACTAAAATATCCTCGAAATCATTGAAGAAGAAGTACCTTATCAGACGAAAATATGCCTTATCTAATAAGAGACATTTCAATTTAATTGCATAAATGGGCGGCATTTTATTCAGAATTAATAATTTTTTACATGGACAAAAAATTCGTTCTATTTTTTTCCATTAAATACTAGAATTATAGAAAAGTACTTTGCGAAAAGAATCGGCAGTAGGACGGATTCGTGTTGACAACCGATTAGTTTTTTGCTAATAACTCTTGCATCCTTCGACCGACTTCTTCGACTAAGAGCTCGATGGAAAGCTTATCTGTTCCTCTTTCAGTTGGCATTAACATATTTTACGAAAAGTCATAAGAAATAAAATTTTGTTGATCAAAACTAAAATATTATCGAAATCATTGAAGAAGAAGTACCTTATCAGACGAAAATATGCCTTATTTAATAAGAGACATTTAAATTTAATTGCATAAATGGGCGGCATTTTAAGAGCTCGATGGAAAGCTTATCTGTTCCTCTTTCAGATGGCATTAACATATTTTACGAAAAGTCATAAGAAATAAAATTTTTTTGATCAAAACTAAAATATTAACGAATTCATTGAAGAAGAAGTACCTTATCAGACGAAAATATGCCTTATCTAATAAGAGACATTTACTTTGCGAAAAAAATCGGCAGTAGGACGGAATCGTGTTGACAACCGATTAGTTTTTTACTAATAACTCTTGCATTCTTCGACCGACTTCTTTGACTAAGAGCTTGATGCAAGGCTTATCTGTTCCTCTTTCAGATGACATTAACATATTTTACGAAAATTCATAGGAAATAAAATTTTTTTGATCAACACTAAAATATCCTCGGAATCATTGAAGAAGAAGTACCTTATCAGTCAAAAATATGCCTTATCTAATAAGAGACAGTTAAGTTTTTTTAATTAATCAGAATTAATAGTTTTTTACATGGACAAAAAATTCGTTCTATTTTTTCCCATTAATTACTAGAATTATAGAAAAGTACTTTGCGAAAAGAATCGGAGGTAGGACGGTATCGTGTTGACCACCGATTAGTTTTTTGCTAATAACTCTTGCATCCTTCAACCGACTTCTTCGACTAAGAGCTCGATGGAAAGCTTATCTGTTCCTCTTTCAGATGGCATTAACATATTTTACGAAAAGTCATAAGAAATAAAATTTTTTTGATCAAAACAAAATATTCTCGAAATCATTGAAGAAGAAGTACCTTATCAGACGAAAATATGCCTTATCTAATAAGAGACATTTAAATTTAATTGCATAAATGAGCGGCATTTTAAGAGCTCGATGGAAAGCTTATCTGTTCCTCTTTAAGATGGCATTAACATATTTTACGAAAAGTCATAACAAATAAAATTTTTTGGATCAAAACTAAAATATTAACGAATTCATTGAAGAAGAAGTACCTTATCAGTCGAAAATATGCCTTATCTAATAAGAGACATTTACTTTGCGAAAAAAATCGGCAGTAGGATGGAATCGTGTTGACAACCAATTAGTTTTTTACTAATAACTCTTGCATTCTTCGACCGACTTCTTCGACTAAGAGCTCGATGCAAAGCTTATCTGTTCCTCTTTCAGATGACATTAACATATTTTACGAAAATTCATAGGAATTTTTTTGATCAACACTAAAATATCCTCGAAATCATTGAAGAAGAAGTACCTTATCAGACGAAAATATGCCTTATCTAATAAGAGACATTTAAATTTAAATACATAAATGGGCGGCATTTTAAGAGCTCGATGGAAAGCTTAAATGTTCCTCTTTAATATGGCATTAACATATTTTACGAAAAGTCATAAGAAATAAAATTTTTTTGATCAAAACTAAAATATTAACGAATTCATTGAAGAAGAAGTACCTTATCAGACGAAAATATGCCTTATCTAATAAGAGACATTTACTTTGCGAAAAAAATCGGCAGTAGGACGGAATCGTGTTGACAACCGATTAGTTTTTTACTAATAACTCTTGCATTCTTCGACCGACTTCTTTGACTAAGACCTCGATGCAAAGCTTATCTGTTCCTCTTTCAGATGACATTAACATATTTTACGAAAATCCATAGGATAAAAATTTTTTTTATCAACACTAAAATATCCTCGAAATCATTGAAGAAGAAGTACCTTATCAGTCGAAAATATGCCTTATCTAATAAGAGACAGTTAAGTTTTTTTAATTGCATAAAAGGCGGCATTTTATTCAGAATTAATAGTTTTTTACATGGACAAAAAATTCGTTCTATTTTTTCCCATTAAATACTAGAATTATAGAAAAGTACTTTGCGAAAAGAATCGGAGGTAGGACGGTATCGTGTTGACCACCGATTAGTTTTCTGCTAATAACTCTTGCATCCTTCAACCGACTTCTTCGACTAAGAGCTCGATGGAAAGCTTATCTGTTCCTCTTTCAGATGGCATTAACATATTTTACGAAAAGTCATAAGAAATAAAATTTTTTTGATCAAAACAAAATATTCTCGAAATCATTGAAGAAGAAGAACCTTATCAGACGAAAATATGCCTTATCTAATAAGAGACATTTAAATTTAATTGCATAAATGGACGGCATTTTAAGAGCTCGATGGAAAGCTTATCTGTTCCTCTTTAAGATGGCATTAACATATTTTACGAAAAGTCATAAGAAATAAAATTTTTTTGATCAAAACTAAAATATTAACGAATTCATTGAAGAAGAAGTACCTTATCAGACGAAAATATGCCTTATCTAATAAGAGACATTTACTTTGCGAAAAAATTCGGCAGTAGGATGGAATCGTGTTGACAACCGATTAGTTTTTTACTAATAACGCTTGCATTCTTCGACCGACTTCTTCGACTAAGAGCTCGATGCAAAGCTTATCTGTTCCTCTTTCAGATGACATTAACATATTTTACGAAAATTCATAGGAATTTTTTTGATCAACACTAAAATATCCTCGAAATCATTGAAGAAGAAGTACCTTATCAGTCGAAAATATGCCTTATCTAATAAGAGACAGTTAAATTTTTTTAATTGCATAAATGGGCGGCATTTTATTCAGAATTAATAGTTTTTTACATGGACAAAAAATTCGTTCTATTTTTTCCCATTAAATACTAGAATTATAGAAAAGTACTTTGCGAAAAGAATCGGCAGTAGGACGGATTCGTGTTGACAACCGATTAGTTTTTTGCTAATAACTCTTGCATCCTTCGACCGACTTCTTCGACTAAGAGCTCGATGGAAAGCTTATCTGTTCCTCTTTCAGTTGGCATTAACATATTTTACGAAAAGTCATAAGAAATAAAATTTTGTTGATCAAAACTAAAATATTATCGAAATCATTGAAGAAGAAGTACCTTATCAGACGAAAATATGCCTTATTTAATAAGAGACATTTAAATTTTTTTAATTGCATAAATGGGCGGCATTTTATTCAGAATTAATAGTTTTTTACATGGACAAAAAATTCGTTCTATTTTTTTCCATTAAATACTAGAATCTCACTTGAGTGAGATCTCAAGCGAACAAGACGTGTTTCTGCATAACTCTGTATTCGATTTTATTTTTTTAAATGTTTTTTTCTGCTTTTTGCTAATTTTATTGTGTTGATTTAAATCATTCCGAAGTTAAGTGCTTAATATACTTGCTGGTTTGTATGACATAGTTAGTTGTGCATACGAAAATTGGCCGGCGAAAACTCCTCTGACTGAACCCTCCCCGAGGGTGCCGGCTGGGCAATGGATACTGCATTGTCTCGGGCAACCGAGGGATGCTAGCATCTCTTGTCTGTCCGCAGGACCTTGCAGTGTCTAGCAAAGGTGACGGACCCAAGTCTCTCAGACCTAGTCTGAGAGGCTTGGGCCCGAAGCCATGGTCAGAGGTACTTGGCAGCAAGTATAAACTGCATCACCCTTATGATGGGACGTAAGAGCAGAGGAGCAACACGGGCTGGGATGTCAGCCCAAACGTCGGTGGGAGGTGTGACCGCTACCACCGGCGGGCACGGGGAGGAGCAATCCTCTCTGCGTGTCGCCAGTGGTCACAGTGACGGAACGCGCGCGAGTGCGCTCCGTCGCCAGGAGGGTACAGAGCTGGAACCAACTGCCACAGAGTCGGAGTTTGTGTTCACAGGCCCATCGATGCCGGCTGCCGAGCTAGCGCTTGCGCTAGCGGAGCCGCCGCTAGACGATGAGTCATCGAGCACAGATGAAGGTGAAGTGACGGTTGTCCAGGGACAACCCAAAAAGACCATAGCAGACGATGATCTCAAACGCAAACGGCTGTCTGGGTACAAGACCTCTCTAAAGTTCCTTAAGGGACTGGAGGGTCGCGACCCGGGTTCGCTGAGCGGCCGAGAAAAGAGACTGCGCAAAAAGCATGAGTACAACGTGCGACTGTATCTGAGACTTACTGGCCCGCCTGGTAACACTCAGACCGCCGCACAAAGTACGAGTGCTCTGTGCCGAGGGAAACCTGCCGCAGCCACACCCCCCGTAAAGGAGGGAACGGCTAGCAAGAGTACCGCACCGGCCAATAAGAGACAAAGGTCTGATGACTCGGCGAAGGCTTCGGAGAGCAAGCGGAAACGTCCAGGGGAATTTCTGGCAAGCTTAAGCTCGAAACCGGAGCTGCAGGTGGCCATTATCGATAGGAGGGACCCGGAAGGGAAACTCACTACCGAGAACTGGCTCATCCTTGAAGGGTCAATCAACCGGGCGATAGCAGATGCCATCACTCGGCCAGAAAATCCCTTCGTGGCAGAGTTTGACGGTATCAACTGGTACAAGGGTGTCAAGGTTGTGGCATGTGCCAATGAGGAGTCCCTGCGGCTCCTCAAGGACACATTGCTGGAACTAGACGCCCCCTGGCCGGGTGCTAAGATTGATGTCGTCCCCGTGGACCAAATTCCGGCTCGAACGATTATTAAGGTCTGGATCCCACCTCCAATTATGGAGGATCGAACCACCCTCTTATTGATCAAGAGCCAGAATGCGGACTGCGACACCGGGGATTGGACAATCAAGAGAGGGCTGGCCCGCGACAAGGGAAACGGCAAGGACCTCTGGATCAGTATTGGTCCGGAGTCCAGACGCCAACTCCTGAGCAGGCAGGGCCGTCTGAAGATGGGAATGGGTTGCCTTCGGGCAATCATTCCTGGAGGCGCCGGGCGCGAAGATGATAGGTCAACCGGAGAGACTTAAGGTGGTGCAGATTAATCTGCATCATTCAAGGGTCCCCTCGATCGACCTACTACGGTGGATGGACAGGGAGAGGGTAGACGTGGCTCTTATCCAGGAGCCCTGGATCGTGAGTGAAAGGGTTTGCGGTTTAGGTGCCCGCGGCTACAATCTCCTTGTCCCTACAACTGTAGGTAAGTCCAGAACCTGTATCGTGGTAAGAACCGGACTTAATGTTCTTTTCTCTTCCCGTTACAGCAACAACGACCTGACGGTAGTGTTATGCGAGCGAAGGAACGGTCCCAAACTATACCTGGCCTCGGCATATCTACCGTATGAAGAGAGGGATCCACCATCAGAGAGCGTCCGAGCCCTTATTCGGCATGCGCAGGAGGAGGGCACGGACTTAATCCTGGGGTGTGATGCCAATGCGCACCACACTATGTGGGGAAGCAAGGATATAAACGTGAGAGGAGAATCGCTGTGTGAATTCATGTCGTGCACAAATCTTAATGTGTGTAACCGGGGTGACCACCCCACATTCCGCAATAAGAACCGTGCTGAGGTTATTGACATAACCCTAGCGACCAACAGTGACTCTCTCTCTGTTGTAGACTGGCACGTATCCACGGAATGTTCCTTCTCGGACCATTACAGGATAGTGTTCGAAGTAGAATGGTTCAGAGAGGCCAAACGCCCCTTCAGGAACCCAAAACGAACAGACTGGGTCAAGTTCTCTCAACTTGTCAAGGAGTTACTCCCAAACCACCCAGTGGGTAGGCTGGACAACCCGGACAAACTGGAGAAATCGACCAGGACCGTCACGGAAGCTCTGTGTAAGGCCTTCATCAAATCCTGTCCTATCAGCCGTCCTCCAAAGTCAAACCGCAACAGGTGGTGGACACCGGAGCTCGGAAGGATACGGAAGGAAACGAGAAGACTCTACAACAGAGCGAAAGACAGAAACTGCCAGGTGGACTGGGACGCCTACCACCTCAGTTTCAAAGTCTTCAAGAAAGAATGTAGGAAGGCCAAAAGAGATTCTTGGGCCGCCTTCTGCGAGGATCTGACCAGCACCACAGAAGCGTCCAGACTTCGAAGGTTGCTAGCGAAAGATCCAGCCACACCAGGCTTGCTTTGCGATCTGGATGGCAAATTCGCTAAAGACAGCCAGGAGTCTCTACAACTCCTCATGAACACACACTTTCCGGGATGCTTGGAAGCTGATGACGAATCTGGGTTTAGCATCAGCGAAGAGCCGGAACAGGCAGTGGACATGGGGGGTGAGGCCGTAGTAAGGGAAATCCTTACCAAAGAAAAGATAATCTGGGCTATCAAGTCGTTCCATCCCAACAAATCAGCTGGACCGGATGACATCAGACCGGCCATGATGCAAGCGGTGAGTGAGCACCTGTCGCAATGGCTACTGGAGATCTTCAGGGGATGTCTCCTCACAGGATACATCCCAAGGTACTGGAGAGAAGTGAGGGTGGCTTTCATTCCCAAAGCAGGAAAGATCAACCATTGCTCACCAAAAGATTATAGGCCCATTAGTCTTTCATCGTTTTTATTGAAAACATTGGAGAGACTCCTGGACCTGCATCTCAGAAGCAAGCTGACACCTCACACTTTTAGCGGATCTCAACACGCCTATCTTAAGGGTAGATCAGTTGAGACCGCTTTGCACGAGGTAGTTAGCACAATAGAAAAAACATTGCGGAGAAAGGAGTTTACGTTGGCGGCTTTTCTGGACATAGAAGGTGCCTTCAACAATGTCAGGATCGAGTCTATTACGACTGCACTTGTCAAAATTGGCTCACACCCGACAATCACTCGATGGCTTAGCAACATGCTCAGCCACAGAGTGATAAACGCCCAACTCTGCACCTCGACAATTAGGAGAAAGGTGGTCAGGGGAACTCCGCAAGGGGGTGTCATATCTCCCTTGCTGTGGAACCTTGTCCTTAATGATCTTCTCCTAAAACTGGAAAATAGGGGATGTAGAGTGACGGCCTATGCAGACGACCTGGTGCTTATGGTAACAGGCAGATTCCTGCCTACAATCAGTGAGCTCCTAAACGGCGCATTGGGCCTTACTCTTCGATGGGCAGAGCAGAACGGTCTGGGGGCCAACCCACAAAAGACCGAGCTGGTTTTGTTCACCCGAAAATATAAGATCCCAAGCTTCAAACTCCCGACACTGGGAGGAACGGAGCTTGCGCTTTCAAAGGAGGCCAAGTACCTTGGAGTAATCCTCGACTCTAAACTCTCCTGGAGGAGGAACTCGGAGGAGAGGATGAAAAAGGCACTACAGGCCTTTTTTGTATGCAAAAAGACTTTCGGTAAAGGATGGGGACTGCAACCGTATATCACACAGCAGTCTTACACAGCAGTCGTCAGACCTATACTTACTTATGGAGCGCTGGTTTGGTGGGAGGCGGGTCACACCAACTCCCATCTAAACAACCTCCGCAAGGTACAAAGACTCGCTTGCCTGGGAGTAACAGGATGCATTCGTTCTACCCCCCAGGCAGCGCTTGACGTGATGTTGAATCTGGAACCAATTGGAGTCTCCCTCAAGCACGTGGCAGCAAGAAGTGCAGTCAGGCTGCTAGCCCAGGGCCTTCTTAAGCCTTGTGTTGCGGGCCACAGTACCATCCTACGCTCAGTAGGAACCTCTGTGGCAGATGAGAACGACTACTGGGTTTCAGATCTCAAATGGGAAGACAAATTCACTGTCGAATTTCCTAATAGAGCAGATTGGCAACTCGAAACTCCCGTGAGGCAGAACGAGTTGTCAATCTATACAGACGGCTCGAAGACGAAGGAAGGAACTGGATCGGGGGTCTACTCTGATGACCCTTCGGTTCAACTCTCCTTTCGTCTTCCTGACTATTGTAGCGTGTTCCAAGCGGAGATCTACGCCGTTTGACAGGCGGCTAAATTGATACACACCTTGAGTGAGAGCCCGAGGAACGTATCGATCTACGTTGATAGCCAAGCAGCGCTTAAAGCTCTCTCGTCGAACACGGTAAAGAGTAAACTCATCCGGGACACGGTTTTGGCACTGAACCGGTGTCAACCGCACTCAATCAGACTGGTCTGGGTGCCGGGCCACATGGGTGTGCCTGGTAATGAGGCGGCTGACGAGTGCGCTAGATACGGTTCAGCGTTAGAAACAAGTCTCGTGGTGAAAGACATTAAAAGGCCAATCCAGTACGTCCTATCGGAACTTGACAGTACCATAAGGACTGTGGCTGCCGAACACTGGATAGCAGTACTGGGCTGCGAGGTGTCCAAGGCATTATGGCCAAGATACAATTCGAAGCGCACTTCCGAGCTCCTACACTTAACAAAGAACAGGATAAGGATGGTGACAGGAGTCTTAACGGGACACTGCTACATTGGGCGTATGGCCCAACGGTACGGCGTATCCCAACAAGACTACTGTCGTAGCTGTGAAAACGAAGATGAGATTGAGAGTGTCCAACACCTTCTCTGCGACTGCCCTGCACTTCTGAGGAGGAGAACCCAATTTTTGGGAAGACCCTTCTTTGACGAACTGGGCAGTCTAGCGAACGTGCACCTGGAGGACCTGGCACTCTTCCTGGATTCCACTGGGTGGTTCCGTGGGCTGCCGAGGCCCAATGGGACTGGCCATTAGAACCAGGAAAAACGGAATGACCCTTCTCCCATCCATTATCCCAGCAACCCTACCCGATCCCACCTATCCCTTCAGTATACAAATCAGGCAACACAATGGGCCTAATGGTCACTGGGTGCTCTCGACTCCGGTTGAGCTGCCTGTTCTACCTAACCTAGTTGTGCATAAGTAGTGTTTTTTTCATGATTTCAAAGGTTTAATTTAATATTTTTGTTACCTTTTTCGGTTGAGACAAAGTGTTTTTGTTCTTGTGTAAGTTCTATTCTACTCAGTGGAATAATTTTTGTATTTCTGTTTTGTTATTGTAAATAACAGCAGTGTATCAGAACTTTTCGTCTTGTGTTCAATAACATATAGTTTTTGTTGTTGCGTGAACATCTGTTTTCAGTCGAGTCAAACATTTTTGTTTTTGCTTTTTTTGGATTTCTTCTCTTTGGAGTCGTTTGTAGCGTTGTAAGTAACAACAATTTAACTGCACTTTTCTGGCTGCGCTCAGTGGCCTTGCATATTGTTGTTGCGTGAACATACGTTTGCTTAAAGTTATTTGTTTTTGATATTTCAATCTTGCAGTGTACGTTTTACACTAATTCCCATTTGCGTAGGTTGTTTACACTGATTTTGAGTTACTGCGCTTTTTAGTGTTTATCTTATTTTGCTGCGATTTTGTCCTAAAGTCTTTTAATATTTTTGCTTTTTATTTTTACTTTTACATTCTTTGCTTGATTTCAAAATGAAGTGCTGCTACGAGGCATGTAAAAGTAAAAAAACATTTGATGTGTACTCAGAACGAGCAGTACGCTGCTGGTTGTGTGACAATATTTGTCACATGAAGTGTGCAGGTATTAATGGGCGTGACCACGATAGGTTAATCAGTCGGTCTAAAACCGTTTGTGGTAACTATACGTGGTCTTGCACGTCATGTTACAAGCGTCAACTCGACTTTTCGTCAATGTACGGTAAAGTTCGTGACACATTCTTAAAACTGAATAGGGCCGTAAAGCAACTATCGGTAGACTTCGATTCGGGTATTGACTTGTTGAGCAACTACGACCTTGGGCCGTCCCTACCCCTTCTTTTGTTGTCGCCTTCGCCAGCTGCGGACACACAATTTATCGTTCCCACCCCAACTGATCCTTCTACTATAACTGTCCCTCGTCCAAATAATACCAATCCAACTGCTCCCCCTATGGTGCTGGAGGTCCATCCTGCTTCCCTCATCACTCCTACAACTCCAGCTCCACCATCACTTTCCATAACAGCTCCTGTTCTTCCTGTTGCACAAGAGGCCCCAACAACTTCATCCAAGCGATCCCGACAACCCACTCCTCCTTCGTCAAACATGAATGATGGCAATACTACCAATATTGTTACTAATCGTGTGTCGCCCCCAACCTGTTCTTTACCTAAACGGTCGAAACCGTCATCGCCCGCATCTGAGCGTGTGTCTCCGTCAATGACTTCTGCTCCTCCTCAGACGCCTCCGCTACCTATGGTTATGGTAAATAACAATTTAGGCGAGGCCAGTAGTAACAACCCACCACCGTCGCTGTCTGTTGTGGCGCCTCGTAAACAGGTATTTGTGTCCAGACTGTCTTCTGATACTACCTGCGAGGACATTTCTAGGTATATCTCTCATAGATTGAAAGTAAAGGTGGGCGTGCAAAAATTCAGTTTTGCATAGCCCAGAGACATTGCCTCTTTCAAACTGAGTGTACCTTTCGATGTATTTCCTGAGGTGTGCGATGCTAAATTCTGGCCGGATAACATGATTGTTCACGAGTTTAAACCTAATAATAGGTCTAGACCGAATTCGCATAGTAACTTGGACTCGTCACGTAGCAATCAGACTTCCCCTTCCAGCACGGCTTCAAAAAACTAGCTCCTGACCAATTGCAAGTTTCTATTCAGTATCAAAATGTAAGAGGGCTTTTGTCCAAACTTAACAGACTGTATAGAGATAGCTGTTCTTTCGAAGGTAGTATTATTGTATTTTCCGAGACATGGCTAACGCCATCGGTTCTTGATAGCGAAGTCCTTTCTAATAAATTTATGATTTATAGATTGGATCGTCAGATTCGTCGTGGTGGTGGTGTCCTTATTGGTGTGGACTCATGTTTGCGCTCTGACGTTATTCAAACTATTCTGCCTGCCGGCATCGAATTTTTATGCGTTAGAGTTAGTTATCCTCATCAGTCTATATTTGTTACCTGTTCCTATATTCCCCCGGGGTCTAGTATGGTTGTTTACTTGCAGCATTTTGAAGCTATCGAATCAATATCTAACCTTGTTCGTTCTCGTGATTTTTTGGTTGTATTAGGAGATTTCAATTTGCCAAACATTTCTTGGACTTGTCAGGGTAACTTAAATTATCTGGTACCCTCTGGACAACACGAGTTCATTGATAATTTATTAGATATACCTCTTTTCCAAGTAAACCCAATAGTTAACCATCTTCACAAGTCCTTAGATTTAGTGTTGGTGAATGATTATGGCGCATCAATGGTTTCGCGAACCAACCCATTATCTCTACCAGAAGACTTGTACCATCCTACATTAGATGTATCGCTCTGCTTTATGTCACCTCCTTCGACAAGGACTTCATCTCCTCTGCGCAGTCTTTCGTTTAGGAAGGCAAATTTCGTTCTTCTCGATGCCTTGATTTCTCAGCATGATTGGTCGTTTTTATATTGTTGCAATGATATTGCTGTTGCCACCAATTACTTCTATGACTCCCTGAAATCTTTCTTTGCTGTTTGCATCCCTCTTAAAGAGACTGCAAAACCGGGTTATAAACCTCCCTGGTTTACTCGTCAACTCTCCAACCTTAAAAATGTGATGTCCAGATTACATAAAAAATATAAAACATGTAGATCAGCCTATTATTTTGAAAGATATTGTGTAGCTCGCTCTAGGTTTCTTCTACTTAATAGCCGCTGCTACAAAAATTATCTTACTCGTTGTAGGTTGCAGTTTACTGATAATCCTCGGCAGTTTTATAATTTTGTTAACGCAAAGCGGAAATCTGCGGTATATCCTTCTTCATTTTTCTTGGACATCGTGCATGGATATGATGACTCTGGCATAGCCGATCTATTTGCTAAATTCTTCCAATCAACTTATTCTGCAAGCAAGTTCTTAAGTAGCGTATACCCCTATAATGTTCATCCAATCAATCATCTCAGCACTATCGTTATTGATGAGGAGGATCTGCTTCTAAAGCTAAAATCCTTAAAGTTATGTTTTTCACCCGGCCCTGACAATGTGCCTAGTTGTGTCTTGATACGATGTGCTACGTCACTGTGCAAGCCGTTGTTAAAACTTTTTAACTTATCTCTCCACCAAGCATCATTCCCATCTATTTGGAAGGAGTCGTTCATTATCCCTCTTCATAAGAAAGGAAATAAGTCTGATATTTCGAACTATAGGGGTATAGCAAAATTATCCGCCATTCCGAAATTATTTGAAAAGATGGTTATTTCGAACCTGCAGCACTATTGTAAGTCCATAATATCTTCTTCGCAGCATGGATTTATGAAAATGAGGTCTTCAACTACTAACTTACTTGAATTTACATCATTAGTTGGTCACGGTTTTCGGAATCACTCCCAAACAGACGTCATTTATACTGACTTTAGCAAGGCCTTTGATTCTGTTAACCATGACTTGTTATTGTATAAGTTAGGCCTTATGGGGTTTCCACCGAATACTTTATGTTGGATTGAGTCGTATTTAAAAAATAGATCACAAAAGGTGTTGTTCAAGTCTACATTATCGAAATCAGTGCATGTCACCTCTGGGGTTCCTCAGGGCAGCCATCTTGGTCCTCTACTTTTCAATCTATTTATAAATGATCTTCCTCTCAGTATCACATACGCCCGTGTGATTATGTATGCTGATGATGTCAAACTTTGTCTTTCGTTAAAAGACACAAATGATCATTTTAGGCTTCAAAGCGATCTTGACTCAATGCATTCTTGGTGTACAATAAATCTTTTGTATCTGAATAGCTCTAAATGTAAATTCATGACATATCATCGAAGTAAACCACTTTTATTTACTTATACGATAGATA
Source organism: Phortica okadai (assembly GCA_034638295.1). Classification (NCBI taxonomy): domain Eukaryota; kingdom Metazoa; phylum Arthropoda; class Insecta; order Diptera; family Drosophilidae; genus Phortica; species Phortica okadai. The sequence goes on along the minus strand of CM067851.1, from coordinate 22,184,679 downwards.
ATGTCCTATTAGAGCGTGTCTCCACATTTAACGACCTTGGTGTTCTTTTTGACTCCAAACTTGGCTTCAGTCAGCACATTTCTAAGGTCGTTAATAAAGCAAAGGGTGTTTTTGGTTTCATTAAACGTTGGTCTAAAGAATTCAATGATCCCTATACAACAAAGATTTTGTTTACATCTCTTGTGCGACCACTGCTTGAATACTGTTCTTGTGTTTGGTCTCCACAGTATAAAAATGATCAAGATCGTATTGAGTCAGTTCAAAAGCAATTCCTGTTGTTTGCCCTCCGCGGACTAAATTGGGATCCTAATTTGCACATTCCATCATACTCAGCTAGGCTGCTTCTTGTAAATCTTCCTTCGTTAGGACATCGTAGGATTGCTCTCGGAGTTTCTTTTATCCATAAAATGATTTTTGGGGCTATAGATTCTCCTAATCTTTTAACTCAGCTAAGATTCGTTGTTCCTAGACGAGTTACTAGAAACTTTGTTCCTTTGTCTCTTAATAGATGCACAACTAACTATGCCTTACATGATCCTTTTCGAGTTTTATGCAATAGTTACAATAGGCTTTGGCACGTACTTTCACCTGAGATCTCACCCGCTTCTATCAACATCATCATTCTTCGCCATCTGCGTGAGGAAGAACATCGTACTAGAGAGACTAACAGGACATAGTCTAAGGACAGAATCATCTAGTACTTTCAACCTGTATATACGTATGTCTCTGACCATTCATGGCTGTGAGAAGGGGCATAGCTGGCTTTTTGCAAATAAAATACCCCCACCGGGTCAGAGGCATCCTAACAATAAGAGCTAGACTTAATTAGATCTAAGTTATTAGTTATTAGTTATTAGTTTTTTTTTTTTTTTTTTTTCATACTTTTTATGTTAACTTTAAGTAGACAGTTATTTGTCAAACTTTAAACTAAATTAAATAAATACTATGTACATAAAAAATTATAGAAAAGTACTTTGCGAAAAGAATCGGCAGTAGGACGGTATCGTGTTGACCACCGATTCGTTTTTTGCTAATAACTCTTGCATCCTTCAACCGACTTCTTCGACTAAGAGCTCGATGGAAAGCTTATCTGTTCCTCTTTCAGATGGCATTAACATATTTTACGAAAAGTCGTAAGAAATAAAATTTTTTTGATCAAAACAAAATATTCTCGAAATCATTGAAGAAGAAGTACCTTATCAGACGAAAATATGCCTTATCTAATAAGAGACATTTAAATTTAATTGCATAAATGGGCGGCATTTTATTCAGAATTAATAGTTTTTTACATGGACAAAAAATTCGTTCTATTTTTTCTTATTAAATACTAGAATTATAGAAAAGTACTTTGCGAAAAGAATCGGCAGTAGGACGGAATCGTGTTGACAACCGATTAGTTTTTTGCTAATAACTCTTGCATCCTTCAACCGAATCCTTCGACTAAGAGCTCGATGGAAAGCTTATCTGTTCCTCTTTCAGATGGCATTAACATATTTTACGAAAAGTCATAAGAAATAAAATTTTTTTGATCAAAACTAAAATATTATCGAAATCATTGAAGAAGAAGTACCTTATCAGACGAAAATATGCCTTATTTAATAAGAGACATTTAAATTTTTATACTTTTCACTTATGTGAAATAGTATATTAACTTTGTCACGGAGTTTGTAACAGATCGAAATATTAATTTCCGACTATATAAAGTATATATATTCTTGATCAGGACGACAAGACGAGTTGATTTAGCCATGTCCGTCTGTCCGTCTGTCTGTCGGTCTGTCTGTCTGTCTGTCTGTATGTATGCAAACTAGTCCCTCAGTTTTGAAGCTATCGAGCTGAAACTTTGCACAGAGTCTTAGAATTTATTACGATGAATCATTCGTCGGAACCAGCATGATCGGATTATTGGAACAGGTAGCTCCCATACGAAAAGAAGAAGAAAAGTGAACAAAACTTGAATCGTTGTATGGAAAACTTTTTTGTTTTGTACAATAGAGTGCTGAAATTTTAAACATAGTTGTTTTACATGGTCCGACTACATGCCTGAAAGTTTCATTGAGATTGGACATCTGGAACTGGTAGCTCCAATACAAAATGAAGAAGAGGAAGAGAAGGAATATTCACGTCGTTGTATGGAAAACTTTTTTGTTTCTTAACCAATTGACTTGAAATTTTAAATTTATGTTCTTAGGGAGGAATGAAATCTATTTTGACCAAATGTGGGCGTAACCACGCGTAGCCACGCCCACTTATAGCGAAAATTTACCCGTTGTATGGAAAACTTTTTTGTTTTTTAACCAATTGACTTGAAACTTTACAGTTATGTTCTTAGAGAGGAATGAAAACTATTTTGACCAAAAGTGGGCGTAGCCAGGCGTAGCCAGGCGTAGCCACGCCCACTTATAGCGAAAATTGACCCGTTGTATGGAAAACTTTTTTGTTTCTTAACCAATTGACTTGAAACTTTGCAGTTATGCTCTTAGGGAGGAATGAAAACTATTTTGACCAAAAGTGGGCGTAGCCAGGCGTAGCCACGCCCACTTATAGCGAAAATTGACCCGTTGTATGGAAAACTTTTTTGTTTCTTAACCAATTGACTTGAAACTTTGCAGTTATGTTCTTAGGGAGGAATGAAAACTATTTTGACGAAAAGTGGGCGTAGCCACGCCCTTTTATAGCGAAAATTGACCCTTTGTATGGAAAACTTTTTTGTTTTTTAACCAATTGACTTAAAACTTTACAGTTATGTTCCTAGAGAGGAATGAAAACTATTTTGACCAAAAGTGGGCGTAGCCAGGCGTAGCCACGCCCACTTATAGCGAAAATTGACCCGTTGTATGGAAAACTTTTTTATTTCTTAACCAATTGACTTGAAACTTTGCAGTTATGCTCTTAGGGAGGAATGAAAACTATTTTGATCAAAAGTGGGCGTGGCCACGCCCACTTATAGCTTAACTTGACCCTTTGTATGGAAAACTTTTTTGTTTTTCAACCAATTGACTTGAAACTTTACAGTTATGTTCTTAGGGAGGAATGAAAACTATTTTAACCAAAAGTGGGCGTAGCCACGCCTACTTATAGCGAAAATTGACCCGTTGTATGGAAAACTTTTTTTGTTTTTTAACCAATTGACTTGAAACTTTGCAGTTATGCTCTTAGGGAGGAATGAAAACTATTTTGACCAAAAGTAGGCGTAGCCAGGCGTAGCCACGCCCACTTATAGCGAAAATTGACCCGTTGTATGGAAAACTTTTTTGTTTCTTAACCAATTGACTTGAAACTTTGCAGTTATGTTCTTAGGGAGGAATGAAAACTATTTTGACGAAAAGTGGGCGTAGCCACGCCTACTTATAGCAAAAATTGACCCGTTGTATGGAAAACTTTTTTGTTTTTTAACCAATTGACTTGAAACTTTGCAGTTATGTTCTTAGGGAGGAATGAAAACTATTTTAACCAAAAGTGGGCGTAGCCACGCCCACTTATAGCGAAAATTGACCCTTTGTATGGAAAACTTTTTTGTTTTTTAACCAATTGACTTAAAACTTTACAGTTATGTTCCTAGAGAGGAATGAAAACTATTTTGACCAAAAGTGGGCGTAGTCACGCCTACTTATAGCAAAAATTGACCCGTTGTATGGAAAACTTTTTTGTTTTTTAACCAATTGACTTGAAACTTTGCAGTTATGCTCTTAGGGAGGAATGAAAACTATTTTGATCAAAAGTGGGCATGGCCACGCCCACTTATAGCTTAACTTGACCCTTTGTATGGAAAACTTTTTGGTTTTTTAATCAATTGACTTGAAACTTTACAGTTATGTTCCTAGAGAGGAATGAAAACTATTTTGACCAAAAGTGGGCGTAGTCACGCCTACTTATAGCAAAAATTGACCCGTTGTATGGAAAACTTTTTTGTTTTTTAACCGATTGACTTGAAACTTTACAGTTATGTTCTTAGGGAGGAATGAAAACTATTTCGACCAAATTTGGGCATGGCTACGTCCACTTATCGCAAAACTTGAACCGTTGTATGGAAAAATTTTTTGTTTTTTAACGAATTGACTTGAAACATTACAGTTATGTTGTTAGGGAGGCATGAAAACTATTCATTTAGTTTTTTTTATAGTGACACAAAGTGAAAAGTATTATAGCTTCAGCTTTGCTGAAGATAGCGTCCTTACTGGTTTTAATTGCATAAATGGGCGGCATTTTATTCAGAATTAATAGTTTTTTACATGGACAAAAATTTCCTTCTATTTTTTCCCATTATATACTAGAATTATAGAAAAGTACTTTGCGAAAAGAATCGGCAGTAGGACGGAATCGTGTTGACAACCGATTAGTTTTTTTCTAATAACTTTTGCATCCTTCGACCGACTTCTTTGACTAAGAGATCGATGGAAAGCTTATCTGTTCCTCTTTCAGATGGTATTAACATATTTTACGAAAAGTTATAAGAAATAAAATTTTTTTGATCAAAACTAAAATATTAACGAATTCATTTAAGAAGAAGTACCTTATCAGACGAAAATATGCCTTATCTAATAAGAGACATATACTTTGCGAAAATAATCGGCAGTAGGACGGAATCGTGTTGACAACCGATTAGTTTTTTACTAATAACTCTTGCATTCTTCGACCGACTTCTTCGACTAAGAGCTCGATGCAAAGCTTATCTGTTCCTCTTTCAGATGACATTAACATATTTTACGAAAATTCATAGGAAATAAAATTTTTTTGATCAACACTAAAATATCCTCGAAATCATTGAAGAAGAAGTACCTTATCAGTCGAAAATATGCCTTATCTAATAAGAGACAGTTAAATTTTTTTAATTGCATGAATGGGCGGCATTTTATACAGAATAAATAGTTTTTGACAAAGACAAAAAATTCATTTAATTTTTTCCCATTAAATACTACAATTATAGAAAAGTACTTTGCGGAGAGAATCGGCAGTAGGACGGAATCGTGTTGACTACCGATTAGTTTTTTGCTAATAACGCTTGCATCCTTCAATCGACTTCTTCGACTAAGAGCTCGATGGAAAGCTTATCTTTTCCTCGTTCAGATGGCATTAACATATTTTACGAAAAGTCATATGAAATAAAATTTTTTTGATCAAAACTAAAATATCCTCGAATTCATTGAAGAAGAAGTACCTTATCAGACGAAAATATGCCTTATCTCATAAGAGACATTTAAATTTAATTGCATAAATGGGCGGCATTTTATTCAGAATTAATAGTTTTTTTATGGACAAAAAATTCGTTTTATTTTTTTTCATTAAATACTAGAATTATAGAAAAGTACTATGCGAAAACAATCGGAAGTAGGACGGAATCGTGTTGACCACCGATTAGTTTTTTGCTTATAACTCTTGCATCCTTCGACCGACTTATTCGACTAAGAGCTCGATGGGAAGCTTATCTGTTCTTCTTTCAGATGGCACTAGCATATTTTAAGAAAAGTCGTAAGAAATAAAATTTTTTTGATCAAACCTAAAATATCCTCGAAATCATTAAAGAAGAAGTACCTTATCAGACGAAAATATGCCTTATCTAATAAGAGACATTTAAATTTTTTTAATTGCATTAATGGTCGGCAGTTTATTCAGAATTAATAGTTTTTTACATGGATTAAAAATTCGTTTAATTTTTTCCCACTAAATACTAAAATTATAGAAAAGTACTTTGCGAAAAGAATCGGCAGTAGGAAGGAATCGTGTTGACCACCGATTAGTTTTTTGCTAATAACTCTTGCATCCTTCGACCGACTTATTCGACTAAGAGCTAGATGGAAAGCTTGTCTGTTCCTCTTTCACATGGCATTAACATATTTTATGAAAAGTCGTAAGAAATAAAACTTTTTTCATGAAAACTAAAATATCCTCGAAATCATTGAAGAAGAAGTACCTTATCAGACGAAAATATGCCTTATCTAATAAGAGACATTTAAATTTTTTTAATTGCATAAATGGTCGGGAGTTTATTCAGAATTAATAGTTTTTTACATGGACAAAAAATTCGTTTAATTTTTTCCCACTAAATACTAAAATTATAGAAAAGTACTTTGCGAAAAGAATCGGCAGTAGAAAGGAATCGTGTTGACCACCGATTAGTTTTTTGCTAATAACTCTTACATCCTTCGACCGACTTATTCGACTAAGAGCTAGATGGAAAGCTTATCTGTTCCTCTTTCACATGGTATTAACATATTTTATGAAAAGTCGTAAGAAATAAAACTTTTTTCATGAAAACTAAAATATCCTCGAAATCATTGAAGAAGAAGTACCTTATCAGACGAAAATATGCCTTATCTAATAAGAGACATTTACATTTTTTTAATTGCATTAATGGTCGGGAGTTTATTCAGAATTAATAGTTTTTTACATGGACAAAAAATTCGTTTAATTTTTTTTCATTAAATACTATGTAAAATTATAGAAAAGTACTTTGCGAAAACAATCGGAGGTAGGACGGAATCGTGTTGACCACCGATTAGTTTTTTGCTTATAACTCTTGCATCCTTCGACCGACTGATTCGACTAAGAGCTCGATGGAAAGCTTATCTGTTCCTCTTTCAGATGGCACTAGCATATTTTACGAAAAGTCGTAAGAAATAAAATTTTTTTGATCAAACCCAAAATATCCTCGAAATCATTAAAGAAGAAGTAGCTTATCAGACGAAAATATGCCTTATCTAATAGGAGACATTTAAATTTTTTTAATTGCATAAATGGTCGGCAGTTTATTCAGAATTAATAGTTTTTTACATGGACAAAAAATTCGTTAAATTTTTTTTCATTTAATACTAGAATTATAGAAAAGTACTTTGCGAAAACAATCGGAGGTAGGACGTAATCGTGTTGACCACCGATTAGTTTTTTGCTTATAACTCTTGCATCCTTCGACCGACTTATTCGACTAAGAGCTCGATGGAAAGCTTATGTGTTCCTCTTTCAGATTGCACTAGCATATTTTACGAAAAGTCGTAAGAAATAAAATTTTTTTGATCAAACCTAAAATATCCTCGAAATCATTAAAGAAGAAGTACCTTATCAGACGAAAATATTGCTTATCTAATAAGAGACATTTAAATGTTTTTAATTGCATAAATGGTCGGCAGTTTATTCAGAATTAATAGTTTTTTACATGGACAAAAAATTCATTTAATTTTTTTTCATTTAATACTAGAATTATAGAAAAGTACTTTGCGAAAACAATCGGAGGTAGGACGGAATCGTGTTGACCACCGATTAGTTTTTTGCTAATTACTTTTGCATCCTTCGACCGACATCTTCGACCAAGAGCTCGATGCAAAGCTTATCTGTTCCTCTTTCTGATGACATTAACATATTTTATGAAAAGTCGTAAGAAATAAAATTTTTTTCATGAAAACTAAAATATCCTCGAAATCATTGAAGAACAAGTACCTTTTCAGACGAAAATATGCCTTATCTAATAAGAGATATTTAAATTTTTTTAATTGCATAAATGGGCGGCATATTATTCAGAATTAATAGTTTTTGACAAAGACAAAAAATTCATTTAATTTTTTCCCATTAAATACTAGAATTATAGAAAAGTACTTTGCGGAGAGAATCGGCAGTAGGACGGAATCGTGTTGACTACCGATTAGTTTTTTGCTAATAACGCTTGCATCCTTCAATCGACTTCTTCGACTAAGAGCTCGATGGAAAGCTTATCTTTTCCTCGTTCAGATGGCATTAACATATTTTACGAAAAGTCATATGAAATAAAATTTTTTTGATCAAAACTAAAATATCATCGAATTGATTGAAGAAGAAGTACCTTATCAGACGAAAATATGCCTTATCTCATAAGAGACATTTAAATTTAATTGCATAAATGGGCGGCATTTTATTCATAATTAATAGTTTTTTATATGGACAAAAAATTCGTTTAATTTTTTGTCATTAAATACTAGAATTATAGAAAAGTACTTTGCGAAAACAATCGGAGGTAGGACGGAATCGTGTTGACCACCGATTAGTTTTTTGCTTATAACTCTTGCATCCTTCGACCGACTTATTCGACTAAGAGCTCGATGGAAAGCTTATCTGTTCCTCTTTCAGATGGCACTAGCATATTTTAAGAAAAGTCGTAAGAAATAAAATTTTTTTGATCAAACCTAAAATATCCTCGAAATCATTAAAGAAGAAGTAGCTTATCAGACGAAAATATGCCTTATCTAATAGGAGACATTTAAATTTTTTTAATTGCATCAATGGTCGGCAGTTTATTCAGAATTAATAGTTTTTTACATGGACAAAAAATTCGTTAAATTTTTTTTCATTTAATACTAGAATTATAGAAAAGTACTTTGCGAAAACAATCGGAGGTAGGACGGAATCGTGTTGACCACCGATTAGTTTTTTGCTAATTACTTTTGCATCCTTCGACCGACATCTTCGACCAAGAGCTCGATGCAAAGCTTATCTGTTCCTCTTTCTGATGGCATTAACATATTTTATGAAAAGTCGTAAGAAATAAAATTTTTTTCATGAAAACTAAAATATCCTAGAAATCATTGAAGAACAAGTACCCTTTCAGACGAAAATATGCCTTATCTAATAAGAGATATTTAAATTTTTTTAATTGCATAAATGGGCGGCATATTATTCAGAATTAATAGTTTTTGACAAAGACAAAAAATTCATTTAATTTTTTCCCATTAAATACTAGAATTATATAAAAGTACTTTGCGGAGAGAATCGGCAGTAGGACGGAATCGTGTTGACTACCGATTAATTTTTTGCTAATAACGCTTGCATCCTTCAATCGACTTCTTCGACTAACAGCTCGATGGAAAGCTTATCTTTTCCTCGTTCAGATGGCATTAACATATTTTACGAAAAGTCATATGAAAAAAAATTTTTTTGATCAAAACTAAAATATCATCGAATTGATTGAAGAAGAAGTACCTTATGAGACGAAAATATGCCTTATCTCATAAGAGACATTTAAATTTAATTGCATAAATGGGCGGCATTTTATTCATAATTAATAGTTTTTTATATGGACAAAAAATTCGTTTAATTTTTTGTCATTAAATACTAGAATTATAGAAAAGTACTTTGCGAAAACAATCGGAGGTAGGACGGAATCGTGTTGACCACCGATTAGTTTTTTGCTTATAACTCTTGCATCCTTCGACCGACTTATTCGACTAAGAGTTCGATGGAAAGCTTATCTGTTCCTCTTTCAGATGGCACTAGCATATTTTAAGAAAAGTCGTAAGAAATAAAATTTTTTTGATCAAACCTAAAATATCCTCGAAATCATTAAAGAAGAAGTACCTTATCAGACGAAAATATGCCTTATCTAATAAGAGACATTTAAATTTTTTTAATTGCATAAATGGTCGGCAGTTTATTCAGAATTAATAGTTTTTTACATGGATTAAAAATTCGTTTAATTTTTTCCCACTAAATACTAAAATTATAGAAAAGTACTTTGCGAAAAGAATCGGCAGTAGGAAGGAATCGTGTTGACCACCGATTAGTTTTTTGCTAATAACTCTTGCATCCTTCGACCGACTTATTCGACTAAGAGCTCGATGGAAAGCTTGTCTGTTCCTCTTTCACATGGCATTAACATATTTTATGAAAAGTCGTAAGAAATAAAACTTTTTTCATGAAAACTAAAATATCCTCGAAATCATTGAAGAAGAAGTACCTTATCAGACGAAAATATGCCTTATCTAATAAGAGACATTTAAATTTTTTTAATTGCATAAATGGTCGGGAGTTTATTCAGAATTAATAGTTTTTTACATGGACAAAAAATTCGTTTAATTTTTTCCCACTAAATACTAAAATTATAGAAAAGTACTTTGCGAAAAGAATCGGCAGTAGGAAGGAATCGTGTTGACCACCGATTAGTTTTTTGCTAATAACTCTTGCATCCTTCGACCGACTTATTCGACTAAGAGCTAGATGGAAAGCTTATCTATTCCTTTTTCACATGGTATTAACATATTTTATGAAAAGTCGTAAGAAATAAAACTTTTTTCATGAAAACTAAAATATCCTCGGAATCATTGAAGAAGAAGTACCTTATCAGACGAAAATATGCCTTATCTAATAAGAGACATTTACATTTTTTTAATTGCATAAATGGTCGGGAGTTTATTCAGAATTAATAGTTTTTTACATGGACAAAAAATTCGTTTAATTTTTTCCCACTAAATACTAAAATTATAGAAAAGTACTTTGCGAAAACAATCGGAGGTAGGACGGAATCGTGTTGACCACCGATTAGTTTTTTGCTTATAACTCTTGCATCCTTCGACCGACTTATTCGACTAAGAGCTCGATGGAAAGCTTATCTGTTCCTCTTGCAGATGGCACTAGCATATTTTACGAAAAGTCGTAAGAAATAAAATTTTTTTGATCAAACCTAAAATATCCTCGAAATCATTAAAGAAGAAGTAGCTTATCAGACGAAAATATGCCTTATCTAATAGGAGACATTTAAATTTTTTTAATTGCATAAATGGTCGGCAGTTTATTCAGAATTAATAGTTTTTTACATGGACAAAAAATTCGATAAATTTTTTTTCATTAAATACTAGAATTATAGAAAAGTACTTTGCGAAAACAATCGGACGGAATCGTGTTGACCACCGATTAGTTTTTTGCTTATAACTCTTGCATCCTTCGACCGACTTATTCGACTAAGAGATCGAAGGAAAGCTTATGTGTTCCTCTTTCAGATGGCACTAGCATATTTTACGAAAAGTCGTAAGAAATAAAATTTTTTTGATCAAACCTAAAATATCCTCGAAATCATTAAAGAAGAAGTACCTTATCAGACGAAAATATGGCTTATCTAATAAGAGACATTTAAATTTTTTTAATTGCACAAATGGTCGGCAGTTTATTCAGAATTAATAGTTTTTTACATGGACAAAAAATTCGTTTAATCTTTTTTCATTAAATACTAGAATTATAGAAAAGTACTTTGCGAAAACAATCGGTGGTAGGACGGAATCGTGTTGACCACCGATTAGTTTTTTGCTAATTACTTTTGCATCCTTCGACTGACATCTTCGACCAAGAGCTCGATGGAAAGCTTATCTGTTCCTCTTTCTGATGGCATTAACATATTTTATGAAAAGTCGTAAGAAATAAAATTTTTTTCATGAAAACTAAAATATCCTCGAAATCATTGAAGAACAAGTACCTTTTCAGACGAAAATATGCCTTATCTAATAAGAGATATTTAAATTTTTTTAATTGCATAAATGGGCGGCATTTTATTCAAAAATAATAGTTTTTTACATGGATTAAAAATTCGTTTAATTTTTTCCCACTAAATACTAAAATTATAGAAAAGTACTTTGCGAAAAGAATCGGCAGTAGGAAGGAATCGTGTTGACCACCGATTAGTTTTTTGCTAATAACTCTTGCATCCTTCGACCGACTTATTCGATAAAGAGATAGTTGGAAAGCTTATCTGTTCCTCTTTCACATGGCATTAACATATTTTACGAAAAGTCGCAAGAAATACAATTTTTTTTATCAAAACTAAAATATCGTCGAAATCATTGAAGAAGAAGTACCTTATCAGACGAAAATATGCCTTATCTAATAAGAGGTATTTAAATTTTTTTAATTGCATAAATGGGCGGCATTTTATTCAGAATTAATAGTCTTTTACAGGGACAAAAAATTCGTTTAATTTTTTCCCACTAAGTACTAGAATTATAGAAAAGTACTTTGCGAAAAGAATCGGCAGTAGTTCGGAATCGTGTTGACCACCGATTAGTTTTTTGCTAATAACTCTTGCATCCATCGACCGACTTATTCGACTATGAGCTCGATGAAAAGCTTATCTGTTCCTCTTTCAGATTGCACTAGCATATTTTACGAAAAGTCGTAAGAAATAAAATTTTTTTGATCAAACCTAAAATATCCTCGAAATCATTAAAGAAGAAGTACCTTATCAGACGAAAATATGTCTTATCTAATAAGAGACATTTAAATTTTTTTAATTGGATAAATGGTCGGCAGTTTATTCAGAATTAATAGTTTTTTACATGGACAAAAAATTCGTTTAATTTTTTTTTATTAAATACTATGTAGAATTATAGAAAAGTACTTTGCGAAAACAATCGGAGGTAGGACGGAATCGTGTTGACCACCGATTAGTTTTTTGCTTATAACTCTTGCATCCTTCGACCGACTTATTCGACTAAGAGCTCGATGGAAAGCTTATCTGTTCCTCTTTCAGATGGCTCTAGCATATTTTACGAAAAGTCGAAAGAAATAAAATTTTTTTGATCAAACCTAAAATATCCTCGAAATCATTAAAGAAGAAGTACCTTATCAGACGAAAATATGCCTTATCTAATAGGAGACATTTAAATTTTTTTAATTGCATTATTGGTCGGCAGTTTATTCAGAATTAATAGTTTTTTACATGGACAAAAAATTCGTAAAATTTTTTTTCATTATATACTAGAATTATAGAGAAATACTTTGCGAAAACAATCGGAGGTAGGACGGAATCGTGTTGACCACCGATTAGTTTTTTGCTTATAACTCTTGCATCCTTCGACCGACTTATTCGACTAAGAGCTGGATGGAAAGCTTATCTGTTCCTCTTTCAGATTGCACTAGCATATTTTACGAAAAGTCGTAAGAAATAAAATTTTTTTGATCAAACCTAAAATATCCTCGAAATCATTAAAGAAGAAGTACCTTATCAGACGAAAATATGCCTTATCTAATAAGAGACATTTAAATTTTTTTAATTGCATAAATGGTCGGCAGTTTATTCAGAATTAATAGTTTTTTACATGGACAAAAAATTTGTTTAATTTTTTTTTCATTAAATACTAGAATTATAGAAAAGTACTTTGCGAAAACAATCGGTGGTAGGACGGAATCGTGTTGACCACCGATTAGTTTTTTGCTAATTACTTTTGCATCATTCGACCGACATCTTCGACTAAGAGCTCGATGGAACGCTTATCTGATCCTCTTTCTGATGGCATTAATATATTTTATGAAAAGTCGTAAGAAATAAAATTTTTTTCATGAAAACTAAAATATCCTCTAAGTCATTGAAGAACAAGTACCTTTTCAGACGAAAATATGAATTATCTAATAAGAGACATTTACATTTTTTTAATTGCATAAATGGTCGGGAGTTTATTCAGAATTAATAGTTTTTTACATGGACAAAAAATTCGTTTAATTTTTTTTCATTAAATACTATGTAGAATTATAGAAAAGTACTTTGCGAAAACAATCGGTGGTAGGACGGAATCGTGTTGACCACCGATTAGTTTTTTGCTAATTACTTTTGCATCATTTGACCGACATCTTCGACTAAGAGCTAGTTGGAAAGCTTATCTGTTCCTCTTTCACATGGCATTAACATATTTTACGAAAAGTCGTAAGAAATAAAATTTTTTTTATCAAAACTAAAATATCGTCGAAATCATTGAAGAAGAAGTACCTTATCAGACGAAAATATGCCTTATCTATAAGAGGTATTTAAATTTTTTTAATTGCATAAATGGGCGTCATTTTATTCAGAATTAATAGTCTTTTACAGGGACAAAAAAATCATTTAATTTTTTCTCACTAAATACTAGAATTATAGAAAAGTACTTTGCGAAAAGAATCGGCAGTAGCACGGAATCGTGTTGACCACCGATTAGTTTTTTGCTAATAACTCTTGCATCCTTCGACCGACTTATTCGACTAAGAGCTCGATGAAAAGCTTATCTGTTCCTCTTTCACATGGCATTAACACATTTTACGAAAAGTCGTAAGAAATAAAATTTTTTTGATCAAAACTAAAATATCGTCGAAATCATTGAAGAAGAAGTACCTTTTCACACGAAAATATGCCTTATCTAATAAGAGATATTTAAATTTTTTTAATTGCATAAATGGGCGGCATTTTATTCAAAATTAATAGTTTTTTACATGGATTAAAAATTCGTTTAATTTTTTCCCACTAAATACTAAAATTATAGAAAAGTACTTTGCGAAAAGAATCGGCAGTAGGAAGGAATCGTGTTGACCACCGATTAGTTTTTTGCTAATAACTCTTTCATCCTTCGACCGACTTATTCGACTAAGAGCTAGATGGAAAGCTTATCTGTTCCTCTTTCACATGGCATTAACATATTTTATGAAAAGTCGTAAGAAATAAAACTTTTTTCATGAAAACTAAAATATCCTCGAAATCATTGAAGAAGAAGTACCTTATCAGACGAAAATATGCCTTATCTAATAAGAGACATTTACATTTTTTTAATTGAATAAATGGTCGGGAGTTTATTCAGAATTAATAGTTTTTTACATTGACAAAAAATTCGTTTAATTTTTTTTCATTAAATACTATGTAGAATTATAGAAAAGTACTTTGCGAAAACAATCGGAGGTAGGACGGAATCGTGTTGACCACCGATTAGTTTTTTGCTTATAACTCTTGCATCCTTCGACCGACTTATTCGACTAAGAGCTCGATGGAAAGCTTATCTGTTCCTCTTTCAGATGGCTCTAGCACATTTTACGAAAAGTCGAAAGAAATAAAATTTTTTTGATCAAACCTAAAATATATTCGAAATCATTAAAGAAGAAGTACCTTATCAGACGAAAATATGCCTTATTTAATAGGAGACATTTAAATTTTTTTAATTGCATAATTGGTCGGCAGTTTATTCAGAATTAATAGTTTTTTACATGGACAAAAAATTCGTTAAATTTTTTTTCATTAAATACTAGAATTATAGAGAAATACTTTGCGAAAACAATCGGAGGTAGGACGGAATCGTGTTGACCACCGATTAGTTTTTTGCTTATAACTCTTGCATCCTTCGACCGACTTATTCGACTAAGATCTCGATGGAAAGCTTATCTGTTCCTCTTTCAGATTGCACTAGCATATTTTACGAAAAGTCGTAAGAAATAAAATTTTTTTGATCAAACCTAAAATATCCTCGAAATCATTAAAGAAGAAGTACCTTATCAGACGAAAATATGGCTTATCTAATAAGAGACATTTAAATTTTTTTAATTGCATAAATGGTCGGCAGTTTATTCAAAATTAATAGTTTTTTACATGGACAAAAAATTCGTTTAATCTTTTTTCATTAAATACTAGAATTATAGAAAAGTACTTTGCGAAAACAATCGGTGGTAGGACGGAATCGTGTTGACCACCGATTAGTTTTTTGCTAATTACTTTTGCATCCTTCGACCGACATCTTCGACCAAGAGCTCGATGCAAAGCTTATCTGTTCCTCTTTCTGCTGGCATTAACATATTTTATGAAAAGTCGTAAGAAATAAAATTTTTTTCATGAAAACTAAAATATCCTCGAAATCATTGAAGAACAAGTACCTTTTCAGACGAAAATATGCCTTATCTAATAAGAGATATTTAAATTTTTTTAATTGCATAAATGGGCGGCATTTTATTCAGAATTAATAGTTTTTGACAAAGACAAAAAATTCATTTAATTTTTTCCCATTAAATACTAGAATTATAGAAAAGTACTTTGCGGAGAGAATTGGCAGTAGGACGGAATCGTGTTGACTACCGATTAGTTTTTTGCTAATAACGCTTGCATCCTTCAATCGACTTCTTCGACTAAGAGCTCGATGGAAAGCTTATCTTTTCCTCGTTCAGATGGCATTAACATATTTTACGAAAAGTCATATGAAATAAAATTTTTTTGATCAAAACTAAAATATCATCAAATTGATTGAAGAAGAAGTACCTTATCAGACGAAAATATGCCTTATCTCATAAGAGACATTTAAATTTTTTTAATTGCATAAATGGTCGGGAGTTTATTCAGAATTAATAGTTTTTTACATGGACAAAAAATTCGTTTAATTTTTTCCCACTAAATACTAAAATTATAGAAAAGTACTTTGCGAAAAGAATCGGCAGTAGGAAGGAATCGTGTTGACCACCGATTAGTTTTTTGCTAATAACTCTTGCATCCTTCGACCGACTTATTCGACTAAGAGCTCAATGCAAAGCTTATCTGTTCCTCTTTCACATGGTATTAACATATTTTATGAAAAGTCGAAAGAAATAAAACTTTTTTCATGAAAACTAAAATATCCTCGATATCATTGAAGAAGAAGTACCTTATCAGACGAAAGTATGCCTTATCTAATAAGAGACATTTAAATTTTTTTAATTGCATAAATGGTCGGGAGTTTATTCAGAATTAATAGTTTTTTACATGGACAAAAAGTTCGTTTAATTGTTACCCACTAAATACTAAAATTATAGAAAAGTACTTTGCGAAAAGAATCGGCAGTAGGAAGGAATCGTGTTGACCACCGATTAGTTTTTTGCTAATAACTCTTGCATCCTTCGACCGACTTATTCGACTAAGAGCTAGACGGAAAGCTTATCTGTTCCTCTTTCACATGGTATTAACATATTTTATGAAAAGTCGTAAGAAATAAAACTTTTTTCATGAAAACTAAAATATCCTCGAAATCATTGAAGAAGAAGTACCTTATCAGACGAAAATATGCCTTATCTAATAAGAGACATTTACATTTTTTTAATTGCATAAATGGTCGAGAGTTTATTCAAAATTAATAGTTTTTTACATGGACAAAAAATTCGTTTAATTTTTTTTCATTAAATACTATGTAGAATTATAGAAAAGTACTTTGCGAAAACAATCGGAGGTAGGACGGAATCATGTTGACCACCGATTAGTTTTTTGCTTATAACTCTTGCATCCTTCGACCGACTTATTCGTATAAGAGCTCGATGGAAAGCTTATCTGTTCCTCTTTCAGATGGCACTGGCATATTTTACGAAAAGTCGTAAGAAATAAAATTTTTATGATCAAACCTAAAATATCCTCGAAATCATTAAAGAAGAAGTAGCTTATCAGACGAAAATATGCCTTATCTAATAGGAGACATTTAAATTTTTTTAATTGCATAAATGGTCGGCAGTTTATTCAGAATTAATAGTTTTTTACATGGACAAAAAATTCGTTAAATTTTTTTTCATTCAATACTAGAATTATAGAAAAGTACTTTGCGAAAACAATCGGAGGTAGGACGGAATCGTGTTGACCACCGATTAGTTTTTTGCTTATAACTCTTGCATCCTTCGACCGACTTATTCGACTAAGAGCTCGAAGGAAAGCTTATGTGTTCCTCTTTCAGATTGCACTAGCATATTTTACGAAAAGTCGTAAGAAATAAAATTTTTTTGATCAAACCTAAAATATCCTCGAAATCATTAAAGAAGAAGTACCTTATCAGACGAAAATATGGCTTATCTAATAAGAGACATTTAAATTTTTTTAATTGCATAAATGGTCGGCAGTTTATTCAGAATTAATAGTTTTTTACATGGACAAAAAATTCGTTTAATCTTTTTTCTGTTCCTCTTTCTGATGGCATTAACATATTTTACGAAAAGTCGCAAGAAATACAATTTTTTTTATCAAAACTAAAATATCGTCGAAATCATTGAAGAAGAAGTACCTTATCAGACGAAAATATGCCTTATCTAATAAAAGGTATTTAAATTTTTTTAATTGCATAAATGGGCGGCATTTTATTCAGAATTAATAGTCTTTTACAGGGACAAAAAATTCGTTTAATTTTTTCCCACTAAATACTAGAATTATAGAAAAGTACTTTGCGAAAAGAATCGGCAGTAGCACGGAATCGTGTTGACCACCGATTAGTTTTTTGCTAATAACTCTTGCATCCATCGACCGACTTATTCGACTATGAGCTTGATGAAAAGAATATCTGTTCCTCTTTCACATGGCATTAACATATTTTACGAAAAGTCGCAAGAAATACAATTTTTTTTATCAAAACTAAAATATCGTCGAAATCATTGAAGAAGAAGTACCTTATCAGACGAAAATATGCCTTATCTAATAAGAGGTATTTAAATTTTTTTAATTGCATAAATGGGCGGCATTTTATTCAGAATTAATAGTCTTTTACAGGGACAAAAAATTCGTTTAATTTTTTCCCACTAAATACTAGAATTATAGAAAAGTACTTTGCGAAAAGAATCGGCAGTAGCACGGAATCGTGTTGACCACCGATTAGTTTTTTGCTAATAACTCTTGCATCCATCGACCGACTTATTCGACTATGAGCTCGATGAAAAGCTTATCTGTTCCTCTTTCACATGGCATTAAAATATTTTACGAAAAGTCGTAAGAAATAAAATTTTTTTGATCAAAACTAAAATATCGTCGAAATCATTGAAGAAGAAGTACCTTTTCAGACGAAAACATGCCTTATCTAATAAGAGATATTTAAATCTTTTTAATTGCATAAATGGGCGGCATTTTATTCAAAATTAATAGTTTTTTACATGGATTAAAAATTCGTTTAATTTTTTCCCACTACAGCTTATCTGTTCCTCTTTCTGATGGCATTAACATATTTTATGAAAAGTCGTAAGAAATAAAATTTTTTTTATCAAACCTAAAATATCCTCGAAATCATTAAAGAAGAAGTAGCTTATCAGACGAAAATATGCCTTATCTAATAGGAGACACTTAAATTTTTTTAATTGCATAAATGGTCGGCAGTTTATTCAGAATTAATAGTTTTTTACATGGACAAAAAATTCGTAAAATTTTTTTTCATTAAATACTAGAATTATAGAAAAGTACTTTGCGAAAACAATCGGAGGTAGGACGGAATCGTGTTGACCACCGATTAGTTTTTTGCTTATAACTCTTGCATCCTTCGACCGACTTAATCGACTATGAGCTCGATGGAAAGCTTATCTGTTCCTCTTTCAGATTGCACTAGCATATTTTACGAAAAGTCGTAAGAAATAAAATTTTTTTGATCAAACCTAAAATATCCTCGAAATCATTAAAGAAGAAGTACCTTATCAGACGAAAATATGCCTTATCTAATAAGAGACATTTACATTTTTTTAATTGAATAAATGGGCGGCATTTTATTCAAAATTAATAGTTTTTTACATGGATTAAAAATTCGTTTAATTTTTTCCCACTAAATACTAAAATTATAGAAAAGTACTTTGCGAAAAGAATCGGCAGTAGGAAGGAATCGTGTTGACCACCGATTAGTTTTTTGCTAATAACTCTTGCATCCTTCGACCGACTTATTCGACTAAGAGCTAGATGGAAAGCTTATCTGTTCCTCTTTCACATGGCATTAACATATTTTATGAAAAGTCGTAAGAAATAAAACTTTTTTCATGAAAACTAAAATATCCTCGAAATCATTGAAGAAGAAGTACCTTATCAGACGAAAATATGCCTTATCTAATAGGAGACATTTACATTTTTTTAATTGCATAAATGGTCGGCAGTTTATTCAGAATTAATAGTTTTTTACATGGACAAAAAATTCGTTTAATTTTTTTTTCATTAAATACTAGAATTATAGAAAAGTACTTTGCGAAAACAATCGGTGGTAGGACGGAATCGTGTTGACCACCGATTAGTTTTTTGCTAATTATTTTTGCATCCTTCGACCGACATCTTCGACTAAGAGCTCGATGGAAAGCTTATCTGTTCCTCTTTCAGATGGCATTAACATATTTAACGAAAAGTCTTAAGAAATAAAATTTTTTTGATCAAAACTAAAATATCCTCGAAATCATTGAAAAAGAAGTACCTTATCAGACGAAAATATGCCATATCTAATAAGAGATATTTAAATTTTTTTAATTGCATAAATGGGCGGCATTTTATTCAAAAATAATAGTTTTTTACATGGACTAAAAATTCGTTTAATTTTTTCCCACTAAATACTAAAATTATAGAAAAGTACTTTGCGAAAAGAATCGGCTGTAGGAAGGAATCGTGTTGACCACCGATTAGTTTTTTGCTAATAACTCTTGCATCCTTCGACCGACTTATTTGACTAAGAGATAGTTGGAAAGCTTATCTGTTCCTCTTTCACATGGCATTAACATATTTTACGAAAAGTCGCAAGAAATACAATGTTTTTTATCAAAACTAAAATATCGTCGAAATCATTGAAGAAGAAGTACCTTATCAGACGAAAATATGCCTTATCTAATAAGAGGTGTTTAAATTTGTTTAATTGCATAAATGGGCGGCATTTTATTCAGAATTAATAGTCTTTTACAGGGACAAAAAATTCGTTTAATTTTTTCCCACTAAATACTAGAATTATAGAAAAGTACTTTGCGAAAAGAATCGGCAGTAGCACGGAATCGTGTTGACCACCGATTAGTTTTTTGCAAATAACTCTTGGATCCATCGACCGACTTATTCGACTATGAGCTCGATGAAAAGCTTATCTGTTCCTCTTTCACATGGCATTAAAATATTTTACGAAAAGTCGTAAGAAATAAAATTTTTTTGATCAAAACTAAAATATCGTCGAAATCATTGAAGAAGAAGTACCTTTTCAGACGAAAACATGCCTTATCTAATAAGAGATATTTAAATTTTTTTAATTGCATAAATGGGCGGCATTTTATTCAAAATTAATAGTTTTTTACATGGATTAAAAATTCGTTTAATTTTTTCCCACTACAGCTTATCTGTTCCTCTTTCTGATGGCATTAACATATTTTATGAAAAGTCGTAAGAAATAAAATTTTTTTGATCACACCTAAAATATCCTCGAAATCATTAAAGAAGAAGTAGCTTATCAGACGAAAATATGCCTTATCTAATAGGAGACATTTAAATTTTTTTAATTGCATAAATGGTCGGCAGTTTATTCAGAATTAATAGTTTTTTACATGGACAAAAAATTCGTTAAATTTTTTTTCATTAAATACTAGAATTATAGAAAAGTACTTTGCGAAAACAATCGGAGGTAGGACGGAATCGTGTTGACCACCGATTAGTTTTTTGCTTATAACTCTTGCATCCTTCGACCGACTTATTCGACTATGAGCTCGATGGAAAGCTTATCTGTTCCTCTTTCAGATTGCACTAGCATATTTTACGAAAAGTCGTAAGAAATAAAATTTTTTTGATCAAACCTAAAATATCCTCGAAATCATTAAAGAAGAAGTACCTTATCAGACGAAAATATGCCTTATCTAATAAGAGACATTTAAATTTTTTTAATTGCATAAATGGTCGGCAGTTTATTCAGAATTAATAGTTTTTTACATGGACAAAAAATTCGTTTAATTTTTTTTCATTAAATACTATGTAGAATTATAGAAAAGTACTTTGCGAAAACAATCGGAGGTAGGACGGAATCGTGTTGACCACCGATTAGTTTTTTGCTTATAACTCTTGCATCCTTCGACCGACTTATTCGACTGAGAGCTCGATGGAAAGCTTATCTGTTCCTCTTTCAGATGGCTCTAGCATATTTTACGAAAAGTCGAAAGAAATAAAATTTTTTTGATCAAACCTAAAATATCCTCGAAATCATTAAAGAAGAAGTACCTTATCAGACGAAAATATGCCTTATCTAATAGGAGACATTTAAATTTTTTTAATTGCATAATTGGTCGGCAGTTTATTCAGAATTAATAGTTTTTTACATGGACAAAAAATTCGTTAAATTTTTTTTCATTAAATACTAGAATTATAGAGAAATACTTTGCGAAAACAATCGGAGGTAGGACGGAATCGTGTTGACCACCGATTAGTTTTTTGCTTATAACTCTTGCATCCTTCGACCGACTTATTCGACTAAGAGCTCGATGGAAAGCTTATCTGTTCCTCTTTCAGATCGCACTAGCATATTTTACGAAAAGTCGTAAGAAATAAAATTTTTTTGATCAAACCTAAAATATCCTCGAAATCATTAAAGAAGAAGTACCTTATCAGACGAAAATATGCCTTATCTAATAAGAGACATTTAAATTTTTTTAATTGCATAAATGGTCGGCAGTTTATTCAGAGTTAATAGTTTTTTACATGGACAAAAAATTTGTTTAATTTTTTTTTCATTAAATACTAGAATTATAGAAAAGTACTTTGCGAAAACAATCGGTGGTAGGACGGAATCGTGTTGACCACCGATTAGTTTTTTGCTAATTACTTTTGCATCATTCGACCGACATCTTCGACTAAGAGCTCGATGGAACGCTTATCTGTTCCTCTTTCTGATGGCATTAACATATTTTATGAAAAGTCGTAAGAAATAAAATTTTTTTCATGAAAACTAAAATATCCTCGAAATCATTGAAGAACAAGTACCTTTTCAGACGAAAATATGAATTATCTAATAAGAGACATTTACATTTTTTTAATTGCATAAATGGTCGGGAGTTTATTCAGAATTAATAGTTTTTTACATGGACAAAAAATTCGTTTAATTTTTTTTCATTAAATACTATGTAGAATTATAGAAAAGTACATTGCGAAAACAATCGGTGGTAGGACGGAATCGTGTTGACCACCGATTAGTTTTTTGCTAATTACTTTTGCATCATTTGACCGACATCTTCGACTAAGAGCTAGTTGGAAAGCTTATCTGTTCCTCTTTCACATGGCATTAACATATTTTACGAAAAGTCGTAAGAAATACAATTTTTTTTATCAAAACTAAAATATCGTCGAAATCATTGAAGAAGAAGTACCTTATCAGACGAAAATATGCCTTATCTAATAAGAGGTATTTAAATTTTTATACTTTTCACTTATGTGAAATAGTATATTAACTTTGTCACGGAGTTTGTAACAGATCGAAATATTAATTTCCGACTATATAAAGTATATATATTCTTGATCAGGACGACAAGACGAGTTGATTTAGCCGTGTCCGTCTGTCCGTCTGTCTGTCGGTCTGTCTGTCTGTCTGTCTGTATGTATGCAAACTAGTCCCTCAGTTTTGAAGCTATCGAGCTGAAACTTTGCACAGAGTCTTAGAATTTATTACGATGAATCATTCGTCGGAACCAGCATGATCGGATTATTGGAACAGGTAGCTCCCATACGAAAAGAAGAAGAAAAGTGAACAAAACTTGAATCGTTGTATGGAAAACTTTTTTGTTTTGTACAATAGAGTGCTGAAATTTTAAACATAGTTGTTTTACATGGTCCGACTACATGCCTGAAAGTTTCATTGAGATTGGACATCTGGAACTGGTAGCTCCCATACAAAATGAAAAAGAGGAAGAGAAGGAATATTCACGTCGTTGTATGGAAAACTTTTTTGTTTCTTAACCAATTGACTTGAAATTTTAAAGTTATGTTCTTAGGGAGGAATGAAATCTATTTTGACTAAATGTGGGCGTAACCACGCGTAGCCACGCCCACTTATAGCGAAAATTTACCCGTTGTATGGAAAACTTTTTTGTTTTTTAACCAATTGACTTGAAACTTTACAGTTATGTTCTTAGAGAGGAATGAAAACTATTTTGACCAAAAGTGGGCGTAGCCAGGCGTAGCCACGCCCACTTATAGCGAAAATTGACCCGTTGTATGGAAAACTTTTTTTTTTCTTAACCAATTGACTTGAAACTTTGCAGTTATGCTCTTAGGGAGGAATGAAAACTATTTTGATCAAAAGTGGGCGTGGCCACGCCCACTTATAGCTTAACTTGACCCTTTGTATGGAAAACTTTTTTGTTTTTCAACCAATTGACTTGAAACTTTACAGTTATGTTCTTAGGGAGGAATGAAAACTATTTTAACCAAAAGTGGGCGTAGCCACGCCTACTTATAGCGAAAATTGACCCGTTGTATGGAAAACTTTTTTGTTTTTTAACCAATTGACTTGAAACTTTGCAGTTATGCTCTTAGGGAGGAATGAAAACTATTTTGACCAAAAGTGGGCGTAGCCAGGCGTAGCCACGCCCACTTATAGCGAAAATTGACCCGTTGTATGGAAAACTTTTTTGTTTCTTAACCAATTGACTTGAAACTTTGCAGTTATGTTCTTAGGGAGGAATGAAAACTATTTTGACGAAAAGTGGGCGTAGCCACGCCCTTTTATAGCGAAAATTGACCCTTTGTATGGAAAACTTTTTTGTTTTTTAACCAATTGACTTAAAACTTTACAGTTATGTTCCTAGAGAGGAATGAAAACTATTTTGACCAAAAGTGGGCGTAGCCACGCCTACTTATAGCAAAAATTGACCCGTTGTATGGAAAACTTTTTTGTTTTTTAACCAATTGACTTGAAACTTTGCAGTTATGCTCTTAGGGAGGAATGAAAACTATTTTGATCAAAAGTGGGCATGGCCACGCCCACTTATAGCCTAACTTGACCCTTTGTATGAAAAACTTTTTGGTTTTTTAATCAATTGACTTGAAACTTTACAGTTATGTTCCTAGAGAGGAATGAAAACTATTTTGCCCAAAAGTGGGCGTAGTCACGCCTACTTATAGCAAAAATTGACCCGTTGTATGGAAAACTTTTTTGTTTTTTAACCAATTGACTTGAAACTTTACAGTTATGTTCTTAGGGAGGAATGAAAACTATTTTGACCAAATTTGGGCATGGCTACGCCCACTTATCGCAAAACTTGAACCGTTGTATGGAAAAATTTTTTTGTTTTTTAACGAATTGACTTGAAACATTACAGTTATGTTGTTAGGGAGGCATGAAAACTATTCATTTAGTTTTTTTTATAGTGACACAAAGTGAAAAGTATTATAGCTTCAGCCTTGCTGAAGATAGCGTCCTTACTGGTTTTAATTGCATAAATGGGCGGCATTTTATTCAGAATTAATAGTCTTTTACAGGGACAAAAAATTCGTTTAATTTTTTCTCACTAAATACTAGAATTATAGAAAAGTACTTTGCGAAAAGAATCGGCAGTAGCACGGAATCGTGTTGACCACCGATTAGTTTTTTGCTAATAACTCTTGCATCCTTCGGCCGACTTATTCGACTAAGAGCTCGATGAAAAGCTTATTTGTTCCTCTTTCACATGGCATTAACACATTTTACGAAAAGTCGTAAGAAATACAATGTTTTTTATCAAAACTAAAATATCGTCGAAATCATTGAAGAAGAAGTACCTTTTCACACGAAAATATGCCTTATCTAATAAGAGATATTTAAATTTTTTTAATTGCATAAATGGGCGGCATTTTATTCAAAATTAATAGTTTTTTACATGGATTAAAAATTCGTTTAATTTTTTCCCACTAAATACTAAAATTATAGAAAAGTACTTTGTGAAAAGAATCGGCAGTAGGAAGGAATCGTGTTGACCGCCGATTAGTTTTTTGCTAATAACTCTTGCATCCTTCGACCGACTTATTCGACTAAGAGCTAGATGGAAAGCTTATCTGTTCCTCTTTCACATGGCATTAACATATTTTATGAAAAGTCGTAAGAAATAAAACTTTTTTCATGAAAACTAAAATATCCTCGAAATCATTGAAGAAGAAGTACCTTATCAGACGAAAATATGCCTTATCTAATAAGAGACATTTACATTATTTTAATTGAATAAATGGTCGGGAGTTTATTCAGAATTAATAGTTTTTTACATGGACAAAAAATTCGTTTAATTTTTTTTCATTAAATACTATGTAGAATTATAGAAAAGTACTTTGCGAAAACAATCGGAGGTAGGACGGAATCGTGTTGACCACCGATTAGTTTTTTGCTTATAACTCTTGCATCCTTCGACCGACTTATTCGACTAAGAGCTCGATGCAAAGCTTATCTGTTCCTCTTTCAGATGGCTCTAGCATATTTTACGAAAAGTCGAAAGAAATAAAATTTTTTTGATCAAACCTAAAATATCCTCGAAATCATTAAAGAAGAAGTACCTTATCAGACGAAAATATGCCTTATCTAATAGGAGACATTTAAATTTTTTTAATTGCATAATTGGTCGGCAGTTTATTCAGAATTAATAGTTTTTTGCATGGACAAAAAATTCGTTAAAATTTCTTTTCATTAAATACTAGAATTATAGAGAAATACTTTGCGAAAACAATCGGAGGTAGGACGGAATCGTGTTGACCACCGATTAGTTTTTGGCTTATAACTCTTGCATCCTTCGACCGACTTATTCGACTAAGAGCTCGATGGAAAGCTTATCTGTTCCTCTTTCAGATTGCACTAGCATATTTTACGAAAAGTCGTAAGAAATAAAATTTTTTTGATCAAAACTAAAATATCCTCGAAAGCATTGAAAAAGAAGTACCTTATCAGACGAAAATATGCCTTATCTAATAAGAGATATTTAAATTTTTTTTAATTGCATAAATGGGCGGCATTTTATTCAGAATTAATAGTTTTTTACATGGAAAAAAAATTCATTTAATTTTTTCCCATTAAATACTAGAATTATAGAAAAGTACTTTGCGAAAACAATCGGCAGTAGGACGGAATCGTGTTGACCACCGATTAGTTTTTTGCTAATACCTCTTGCATCTTTCGACCGACTTCTTCGACAAAGGGCTCGATGGAAAGCTTATCTGTTCTTCTTTGAGATGGTTTTAACATATTCTACGAAAAGTCGTAAGAAATAAAATTTTTTTGATCAAAACTAAAATATCCTCGAAATCATTGCAGGAGAAGTTCCTTATCAGACGAAAATATGCCTTATCTAATAAGAGACATTTTAGTTTTTTTAATCATAAATGGCGGCATTTTATTCAGAATTAATAGTTTTTACATGAACAAAAAATTCGTTTAACTTTTTCCCATTAAATACTAGAATTATAGAAAAGTACTTTGCGAAAACAATCGGCAGTAGGACGGAATCGTGTTGGACACCGATTAGTTTTTTGCTAATTACTCTTGCATCCTTCGACCGACTTCTTCGACTAAGAGCTCGATGGAAAGCTTATCTGTTCCTCTTTCAGATGGCATTAACATATTTTACGAAAAGTCGTAAGAAATAAAATTTTTTTGATCAAAACTAAAATATCCTCGAAATCATTGAAAAAGAGGTACCTTATCAGACGAAAATATGCCTTATCTGATAAGAGACATTTAAATTTTTTTAATTGCATAAATAAGCGGCATTTTATTCAGAATTGATAAATTTTTACATGGACAAATATTTCGTTTAATTTTTTCCCATTAAATACTAGAATTATAGAAAAGTACTTTGCGAAAAGAATCGGCAGTAGGACGGAAGCGTGTTGACCACCGATTAATTTTTTGCTAATTACTCTTGCATCCTTCGACCGACTTCTTCGACTAAGAGCTCGATGGAAAGCTTATCTGTTCCTCTTTCAGATGGCATTAACATATTTTACGAAAAGTCTTAAGAAATAAAATTTTTTTGATCAAAACTAAAATATCCTCGAAATCATTGAAGAAGAAGTACCTTATCAGACGAAAATATGCCTTATCTAATAAGAGACTTTTAATTTTTTTTAATTGCATAAATGGGCGGCATTTTTTTCAGAATTAAGTGTTTTTTACATGGACAAAAAATTCGTTCTATTTTTTTCCATTAAATACTAGAATTATAGAAAAGTACTTTGCGAAAAGAATCGGCAGTAGGACGGTATCGTGTTGACAACCGATTAGTTTCTTGCTAATAACTCTTGCATCCTTCAACCGACTTCTTCGACTAAGAGCTCGATGGAAAGCTTATCTGTTCCTCTTTCAGATGGCTTTAACATATTTTACGAAAAGTCATAAGAAATAAAATTTTGTTGATCAAAACTAAAATATTATCGAAATCATTGAAGAAGAAGTACCTTATCAGACGAAAATATGCCTTATTTAATAAGAGACATTTAAATTTAATTGCATAAATGGGCGGCATTTTAAGAGCTCGATGGAAAGCTTATCTATTCCTCTTTCAGATGGCATTAACGTATCTTACGAAAAGTCATAAGAAATAAAATTTTTTTGATCAAAACTAAAATATTAACGAATTCATTGAAGAAGAAGTACCTTATCAGACGAAAATATGCCTTATCTAATAAGAGACATTTACTTTGCGAAAAAAATCAGCAGTAGGACGGAATCGTGTTGACAACCGATTAGTTTTTTACTAATAACTCTTGCATTCTTCGACCGACTTCTTTGACTAAGAGCTCGATGCAAAGCTTATCTGTTCCTCTTTCAGATGACATTAACATATTTTACGAAAATTCATAGGAAATAAAATTTTTTTGATCAACACTAAAATATCCTCGAAATCATTGAAGAAGAAGTACCTTATCAGTCGAAAATATGCCTTATCTAATAAGAGACAGTTAAGTTTTTTTAATTGCATAAATGGGCGGCTTTTTATTCAGAATTAATAGTTTTTTACATGGACAAAAAATTCGTTCTATTTTTTCCCATTAATTACTAGAATTATAGAAAAGTACTTTGCGAAAAGAATCGGAGGTAGGACGGTATCGTGTTGACCACCGATTAGTTTTTTGCTAATAACTCTTGCATCCTTCAACCGACTTCTTCGTTTAAGAGCTCGATGGAAAGCTTATCTGTTCCTCTTTCAGATGGCATTAACATATTTTACGAAAAGTCATAAGAAATAAAATTTTTTTGATCAAAACAAAATATTCTCGAAATCATTGAAGAAGAAGTACCTTATCAGTCGAAAATATGCCTTATCTAATAAGAGATATTTACTTTGCGAAAAAAATCGGCAGTAGGATGGAATCGTGTTGACAACCAATTAGTTTTTTACTAATAACTCTTGCATTCTTCGACCGACTTCTTCGACTAAGAGCTCGATGCAAAGCTTATCTGTTCCTCTTTCAGATGACATTAACATATTTTACGAAAATTCATAGGAATTTTTTTGATCAACACAAAAATATCCTCGAAATCATTGAAGAAGAAGTACCTTATCAGACGAAAATATGCCTTATCTAATAAGAGACATTTAAATTTAATTACATAAATGGGCGGCATTTTAAGAGCTCGATGGAAAGCTTATCTGTTCCTCTTTAATATGGCATTAACATATTTTACGAAAAGTCATAAGAAATAAAATTTTTTTGATCAAAACTAAAATATTAACGAATTCATTGAAGAAGAAGTACCTTATCAGACGAAAATATGCCTTATCTAATAAGAGACATTTACTTTGCGAAAAAAATCGGCAGTAGGACGGAATCGTGTTGACAACCGATTAGTTTTTTACTAATAACTCTTGCATTCTTCGACCGACTTCTTTGACTAAGAGCTCGATGCAGAGCTTATCTGTTCCTCTTTCAGATGACATTAACATATTTTACGAAAATTCATAGGAAATAAAATTTTTTTTATCAACACTAAAATATCCTCGAAATCATTGAAGAAGAAGTACCTTATCAGTCGAAAATATGCCTTATCTAATAAGAGACAGTTAAATTTTTTTAATTGCATAAATGGGCGGCATTTTATTCAGAATTAATAGTTTTTTACATGGACAAAAAATTCGTTCTATTTTTTCCCATTAAATACTAGAATTATAGAAAAGTACTTTGCGAAAAGAATCGGCAGTAGGACGGATTCGTGTTGACCACCGATTAGTTTTTTGCTAATAACTCTTGCATCCTTCGACCGACTTCTTCGACTAAGAGCTCGATGGAAAGCTTATCTGTTCCTCTTTCAGATGGCATTAACATATTTTACGAAAAGTCATAAGAAATAAAATTTTTTTGATCAAAACTAAAATATTATCGAAATCATTGAAGAAGAAGTACCTTATCAGACGAAAATATGCCTTATTTAATAAGAGACATTTAAATTTAATTGCATAAATGGGCGGCATTTTAAGAGCTCGATGGAAAGCTTATCTATTCCTCTTTCAGATGGCATTAACGTATCTTACGAAAAGTCATAAGAAATAAAATTTTTTTGATCAAAACAAAATATTCTCGAAATCATTGAAGAAGAAGAACCTTATCAGACGAAAATATGCCTTATCTAATAAGAGACATTTAAATTTAATTGCATAAATGGGCGGCATTTTAAGAGCTCGATGGAAAGCTTATCTGTTCCTCTTTAAGATGGCATTAACATATTTTACGAAAATTCATAGGAAATAAAATTTTTTTTATCAACACTAAAATATCCTCGAAATCATTGAAGAAGAAGTACCTTATCAGTCGAAAATATGCCTTATCTAATAAGAGACAGTTAAATTTTTTTAATTGCATAAATGGGCGGCATTTTATTCAGAATTAATAGTTTTTTACATGGACAAAAAATTCGTTCTATTTTTTCCCATTAAATACTAGAATTATAGAAAAGTACTTTGCGAAAAGAATCGGAGGTAGGACGGATTCGTGTTGACCACCGATTAGTTTTCTGCTAATAACTCTTGCATCCTTCGACCGACTTCTTCGACTAAGAGCTCGATGGAAAGCTTATCTGTTCCTCTTTCAGATGGCATTAACATATTTTACGAAAAGTCATAAGAAATAAAATTTTTTTGATCAAAACAAAATATTCTCGAAATCATTGAAGAAGAAGAACCTTATCAGACGAAAATATGCCTTATCTAATAAGAGACATTTAAATTTAATTGCATAAATGGGCGGCATTTTAAGAGCTCGATGCAAAGCTTATCTGTTCCTCTTTCAGATGACATTAACATATTTTACGAAAATTCATAGGAAATAAAATTTTTTTTATCAACACTAAAATATCCTCGAAATCATTGAAGAAGAAGTACCTTATCAGTCGAAAATATGCCTTATCTAATAAGAGACAGTTAAATTTTTTTAATTGCATAAATGGGCGGCATTTTATTCAGAATTAATAGTTTTTTACATGGACAAAAAATTCGTTCTATTTTTTCCCATTAAATACTAGAATTATAGAAAAGTACTTTGCGAAAAGAATCGGCAGTAGGACGGATTCGTGTTGACCACCGATTAGTTTTTTGCTAATAACTCTTGCATCCTTCGACCGACTTCTTCGACTAAGAGCTCGATGGAAAGCTTATCTGTTCCTCTTTCAGTTGGCATTAACATATTTTACGAAAAGTCATAAGAAATAAAATTTTGTTGATCAAAACTAAAATATTATCGAAATCATTGAAGAAGAAGTACCTTATCAGACGAAAATATGCCTTATTTAATAAGAGACATTTAAATTTAATTGCATAAATGGGCGGCATTTTAAGAGCTCGATGGAAAGCTTATCTGTTCCTCTTTAAGATGGCATTAACATATTTTACGAAAAGTCATAAGAAATAAAATTTTTTTGATCAAAACTAAAATATTAACGAATTCATTGAAGAAGAAGTACCTTATCAGACGAAAATATGCCTTATCTAATAAGAGACATTTACTTTGCGAAAAAAATCGGCAGTAGGATGGAATCGTGTTGACAACCGATTAGTTTTTTACTAATAACTCTTGCATTCTTCGACCGACTTCTTCGACTAAGAGCTCGATGCAAAGCTTATCTGTTCCTCTTTCAGATGACATTAACATATTTTACGAAAATTCATAGGAATTTTTTTGATCAACACTAAAATATCCTCGAAATCATTGAAGAAGAAGTACCTTATCAGACGAAAATATGCCTTATCTAATAAGAGACATTTAAATTTAATTACATAAATGGGCGGCATTTTAAGAGCTCGATGGAAAGCTTATCTGTTCCTCTTTAATATTGCATTAACATATTTTACGAAAAGTCATAAGAAATAAAATTTTTTTGATCAAAACTAAAATATTAACGAATTCATTGAAGAAGAAGTACCTTATCAGACGAAAATATGCCTTATCTAATAAGAGACATTTACTTTGCGAAAAAAATCGGCAGTAGGACGGAATCGTGTTGACAACCGATTAGTTTTTTACTAATAACTCTTGCATTCTTCGACCGACTTCTTTGACTAAGAGCTCGATGCAAAGCTTATCTGTTCCTCTTTCAGATGACATTAACATATTTTACGAAAATTCATAGGAAATAAAATTTTTTTTATCAACACTAAAATATCCTCGAAATCATTGAAGAAGAAGTACCTTATCAGTCGAAAATATGCCTTATCTAATAAGAGACAGTTAAGTTTTTTTAATTGCATAAATGGGCGGCATTTTATTCAGAATTAATAGTTTTTTACATGGACAAGAAATTCGTTCTATTTTTTCCCATTAAATACTAGAGTTATAGAAAAGTACTTTGCGAAAAGAATCGGAGGTAGGACGGTATCGTGTTGACCACCGATTAGTTTTCTGCTAATAACTCTTGCATCCTTCAACCGACTTCTTCGACTAAGAGCTCGATGGAAAGCTTATCTGTTCCTCTTTCAGATGGCATTAACATATTTTACGAAAAGTCATAAGAAATAAAATTTTTTTGATCAAAACAAAATATTCTCGAAATCATTGAAGAAGAAGAACCTTATCAGACGAAAATATGCCTTATCTAATAAGAGACATTTAAATTTAATTGCATAAATGGGCGGCATTTTAAGAGCTCGATGGAAAGCTTATCTGTTCCTCTTTAAGATGGCATTAACATATTTTACGAAAATTCATAGGAAATAAAATTTTTTTTATCAACACTTAAATATCCTCGAAATCATAGAAGAAGAAGTACCTTATCAGTCGAAAATATGCCTTATCTAATAAGAGACAGTTAAATTTTTTTAATTGCATAAATGGGCGGCATTTTATTCAGAATTAATAGTTTTTTACATGGACAAAAAATTCGTTCTATTTTTTCCCATTAAATACTAGAATTATAGAAAAGTACTTTGCGAAAAGAATCGGAGGTAGGACGGTATCGTGTTGACCACCGATTAGTTTTCTGCTAATAACTCTTGCATCCTTCAACCGACTTCTTCGACTAAGAGCTCGATGGAAAGCTTATCTGTTCCTCTTTCAGATGGCATTAACATATTTTACGAAAAGTCATAAGAAATAAAATTTTTTTGATCAAAACAAAATATTCTCGAAATCATTGAAGAAGAAGAACCTTATCAGACGAAAATATGCCTTATCTAATAAGAGACATTTAAATTTAATTGCATAAATGGGCGGCATTTTAAGAGCTCGATGGAAAGCTTATCTGTTCCTCTTTAAGATGGCATTAACATATTTTACGAAAATTCATAGGAAATAAAATTTTTTTTATCAACACTAAAATATCCTCGAAATCATAGAAGAAGAAGTACCTTATCAGTCGAAAATATGCCTTATCTAATAAGAGACAGTTAAATTTTTTTAATTGCATAAATGGGCGGCATTTTATTCAGAATTAATAGTTTTTTACATGGACAAAAAATTCGTTCTATTTTTTCCCATTAAATACTAGAATTATAGAAAAGTACTTTGCGAAAAGAATCGGAGGTAGGACGGTATCGTGTTGACCACCGATTAGTTTTCTGCTAATAACTCTTGCATCCTTCAACCGACTTCTTCGACTAAGAGCTCGATGGAAAGCTTATCTGTTCCTCTTTCAGATGGCATTAACATATTTTACGAAAAGTCATAAGAAATAAAATTTTTTTGATCAACACTAAAATATCCTCGAAATCATTGAAGAAGAAGTACCTTATCAGTAGAAAATATGTCTTATCTAATAAGAGACAGTTCAATTTTTTTAATTGCATAAATGGGCGGCATTTTATTCAGAATTAATAGTTTTTTACATGGACAAAAAATTCGTTCTATTTTTTCCCATTAAATACTAGAATTATAGAAAAGTACTTTGCGAAAAGAATCGGCAGTAGGACGGATTCGTGTTGACCACCGATTAGTTTTTTGCTAATAACTCTTGCATCCTTCGACCGACTTCTTCGACTAAGAGCTCGATGGAAAGCTTATCTGTTCCTCTTTCAGTTGGCATTAACATATTTTACGAAAAGTCATAAGAAATAAAATTTTGTTGATCAAAACTAAAATATTATCGAAATCATTGAAGAAGAAGTACCTTATCAGACGAAAATATGCCTTATTTAATAAGAGACATTTAAATTTAATTGCATAAATGGGCGGCATTTTAAGAGCTCGATGGAAAGCTTATCTGTTCCTCTTTAAGATGGCATTAACATATTTTACGAAAAGTCATAAGAAATAAAATTTTTTTGATCAAAACTAAAATATTAACGAATTCATTGAAGAAGAAGTACCTTATCAGACGAAAATATGCCTTATCTAATAAGAGACATTTACTTTGCGAAAAAAATCGGCAGTAGGATGGAATCGTGTTGACAACCGATTAGTTTTTTACTAATAACTCTTGCATTCTTCGACCGACTTCTTCGACTAAGAGCTCGATGCAAAGCTTATCTGTTCCTCTTTCAGATGACATTAACATATTTTACGAAAATTCATAGGAATTTTTTTGATCAACACTAAAATATCCTCGAAATCATTGAAGAAGAAGTACCTTATCAGTCGAAAATATGCCTTATCTAATAAGAGACAGTTAAATTTTTTTAATTGCATAAATGGGCGGCATTTTATTCAGAATTAATAGTTTTTTACATGGACAAAAAATTCGTTCTATTTTTTCTTATTAAATACTAGAATTATAGAAAAGTACTTTGCGAAAAGAATCGGCAGTAGGACGGAATCGTGTTGACCACCGATTAGTTTTCTGCTAATAACTCTTGCATCCTTCAACCGACTTCTTCGACTAAGAGCTCGATGGAAAGCTTATCTGTTCCTCTTTCAGATGGCATTAACATATTTTACGAAAAGTCATAAGAAATAAAATTTTTTTGATCAAAACAAAATATTCTCGAAATCATTGAAGAAGAAGAACCTTATCAGACGAAAATATGCCTTATCTAATAAGAGACATTTAAATTTAATTGCATAAATGGGCGGCATTTTAAGAGCTCGATGGAAAGCTTATCTGTTCTTCTTTAAGATGGCATTAACATATTTTACGAAAATTCATAGGAAATAAAATTTTTTTTATCAACACTAAAATATCCTCGAAATCATTGAAGAAGAAGTACCTTATCAGTCGAAAATATGCCGTATCTAATAAGAGACAGTTAAATTTTTTTAATTGCATAAATGGGCGGCATTTTATTCAGAATTAATAGTTTTTTACATGGACAAAAAATTCGTTCTATGTTTTCCCATTAAATACTAGAATTATAGAAAAGTACTTTGCGAAAAGAATCGGAGGTAGGACGGTATCGTGTTGACCACCTATTAGTTTTCTGCTAATAACTCTTGCATCCTTCAACCGACTTCTTCGACTAAGAGCTCGATGGAAAGCTTATCTGTTCCTCTTTCAGATGGCATTAACATATTTTAAGAAAAGTCATAAGAAATAAAATTTTTTTGATCAAAACAAAATATTCTCGAAATCATTGAAGAAGAAGAACCTTATCAGACGAAAATATGCCTTATCTAATAAGAGACATTTAAATTTAATTGCATAAATGGGCGGCATTTTAAGAGCTCGATGCAAAGCTTATCTGTTCCTCTTTCAGATGACATTAACATATTTTACGAAAATTCATAGGAAATAAAATTTTTTTTATCAACACTAAAATATCCTCGAAATCATTGAAGAAGAAGTACCTTATCAGTCGAAAATATGCCTTATCTAATAAGAGACAGTTAAATTTTTTTAATTGCATAAATGGGCGGCATTTTATTCAGAATTAATAGTTTTTTACATGGACAAAAAATTCGTTCTATTTTTTCCCATTAAATACTAGAATTATAGAAAAGTACTTTGCGAAAAGAATCGGCAGTAGGACGGATTCGTGTTGACCACCGATTAGTTTTTTGCTAATAACTCTTGCATCCTTCAACCGACTTCTTCGACTAAGAGCTCGATGGAAAGCTTATCTGTTCCTCTTTCAGTTGGCATTAACATATTTTACGAAAAGTCATAAGAAATAAAATTTTGTTGATCAAAACTAAAATATTATCGAAGTCATTGAAGAAGAAGTACCTTATCAGACGAAAATATGCCTTATTTAATAAGAGACATTTAAATTTAATTGCATAAATGGGCGGCATTTTAAGAGCTCGATGGAAAGCTTATCTGTTCCTCTTTAAGATGGCATTAACATATTTTACGAAAAGTCATAAGAAATAAAATTTTTTTGATCAAAACTAAAATATTAACGAATTCATTGAAGAAGAAGTACCTTATCAGACGAAAATATGCCTTATCTAATAAGAGACATTTACTTTGCGAAAAAAATCGGCAGTAGGATGGAATCGTGTTGACAACCGATTAGTTTTTTACTAATAACTCTTGCATTCTTCGACCGACTTCTTCGACTAAGAGCTCGATGCAAAGCTTATCTGTTCCTCTTTCAGATGACATTAACATATTTTACGAAAATTCATAGGAATTTTTTTGATCAACACTAAAATATCCTCGAAATCATTGAAGAAGAAGTACCTTATCAGTCGAAAATATGCCTTATCTAATAAGAGACAGTTAAATTTTTTTAATTGCATAAATGGGCGGCATTTTATTCAGAATTAATAGTTTTTTACATGGACAAAAAATTCGTTCTATTTTTTCTTATTAAATACTAGAATTATAGAAAAGTACTTTGCGAAAAGAATCGGCAGTAGGACGGAATCGTGTTGACAACCGATTAGTTTTTTTCTAATAACTCTTGCATCCTTCAACCGACTTCTTCGACTAAGAGCTCGATGGAAAGCTTATCTGTTCCTCTTTCAGATGGCATTAACATATTTTACGAAAAGTCATAAGAAATAAAATTTTTTTGATCAAAACTAAAATATTATCGAAATCATTGAAGAAGAAGTACCTTATCAGACGAAAATATGCCTTATTTAATAAGAGACATTTAAATTTTTTTAATTGCATAAATGGGCGGCATTTTATTCAGAATTAATAGTTTTTTACATGGACAAAAATTTCCTTCTATTTTTTCCCATTATATACTAGAATTATAGAAAAGTACTTTGCGAAAAGAATCGGCAG
Source organism: Phortica okadai (assembly GCA_034638295.1). Taxonomy (NCBI): domain Eukaryota; kingdom Metazoa; phylum Arthropoda; class Insecta; order Diptera; family Drosophilidae; genus Phortica; species Phortica okadai. The sequence continues at coordinate 22,147,924 of CM067851.1, read as the reverse complement.
TAGGACGGAATCGTGTTGACAACCGATTAGTTTTTTTCTAATAACTTTTGCATCCTTCGACCGACTTCTTCGACTAAGAGATCGATGGAAAGCTTATCTGTTCCTCTTTCAGATGGTATTAACATATTTTACGAAAAGTCATAAGAAATAAAATTTTTTTGATCAGAACTAAAATATTAACGAATTCATTGAAGAAGAAGTACCTTATCAGACGAAAATATGCCTTATCTAATAAGAGACATTTACTTTGCGAAAATAATCGGCAGTAGGACGGAATCGTGTTGACAACCGATTAGTTTTTTACTAATAACTCTTGCATTCTTCGACCGACTTCTTCGACTAAGAGCTCGATGCAAAGCTTATCTGTTCCTCTTTCAGATGACATTAACATATTTTACGAAAATTCATGGGAAATAAAATTTTTTTGATCAACACTAAAATATCCTCGAAATCATTGAAAACGAAGTAACTTATCAGTCGAAAATATGCCTTATCTAATAAGAAACAGTTGAATTTTTTTAATTGCATAAATGGGCGGCATTTTATTCAGAATTATTAGTTTTTGACAAAGACAAAAAATTCATTTAATTTTTTCCCATTAAATACTAGAATTATAGAAAAGTACTTTGCGGAGAGAATCGGCATTAGGACGGAATCGTGTTGACTACCGATTAGTTTTTTGCTAATAACGCTTGCATCCTTCAATCGACTTCTTCGACTAAGAGCTCGATGGAAAGCTTATCTTTTCCTCGTTCAGCTGGCATTAACATATTTTACGAAAATTCATATGAAATAAAACTTTTTTCATGAAAACTAAAATATCCTCGAAATCATTGAAGAAGAAGTACCTTATCAGACGAAAATATGCCTTATCTAATAAGAGACAGTTGAATTTTTTTAATTGCATAAATGGGCGGCATTTTATTCAGAATTATTAGTTTTTGACAAAGACAAAAAATTCATTTAATTTTTTCCCACTAAATACTAAAATTATAGAAAAGTACTTTGCGAAAAGAATCGGCAGTAGGAAGGAATCGTGTTGACCACCGATTAGTTTTTTGCTAATAACTCTTACATCCTTCGACCGACTTATTCGACTAAGAGCTAGATGGAAAGCTTATCTGTTCCTCTTTCACATGGTATTAACATATTTTATGAAAAGTCGTAAGAAATAAAACTTTTTTCATGAAAACTAAAATATCCTCGAAATCATTGAAGAAGAAGTACCTTATCAGACGAAAATATGCCTTATCTAATAAGAGACATTTAAATTTTTTTAATTGCATAAAAGGTCGGCAGTTTATTCAGAATTAATAGTTTTTTACATGGATTAAAAATTCGTTTAATTTTTTCCCACTAAATACTAAAATTATAGAAAAGTACTTTGCGAAAAGAATCGGCAGTAGGAAGGAATCGTGTTGACCACCGATTAGTTTTTTGCTAATAACTCTTGCATCCTTCAACCGACTTCTTCGACTAAGAGCTCGATGGAAAGCTTATCTGTTCCTCTTTCAGATGGCATTAACATATTTTACGAAAAGTCATAAGAAATAAAATTTTTTTGATCAACACTAAAATATCCTCGAAATCATTGAAGAAGAAGTTCCTTATCAGTCGAAAATATGCCTTATCTAATAAGAGACAGTTAAATTTTTTTAATTGCATAAATGGGCGGCATTTTATTCAGAATTAATAGTTTTTTACATGGACAAAAAATTCGTTCTATTTTTTCCCATTAAATACTAGAATTATAGAAAAGTACTTTGCGAAAAGAATCGGCAGTAGGACGGATTCGTGTTGACCACCGATTAGTTTTTTGCTTATAACTCTTGCATCCTTCGACCGACTTCTTCGACTAAGAGCTCGATGGAAAGCTTATCTGTTCCTCTTTCAGTTGGCATTAACATATTTTACGAAAAGTCATAAGAAATAAAATTTTGTTGATCAAAACTAAAATATTATCGAAGTCATTGAAGAAGAAGTACCTTATCAGACGAAAATATGCCTTATTTAATAAGAGACATTTAAATTTAATTGCATAAATGGGCGGCATTTTAAGAGCTCGATGGAAAGCTTATCTGTTCCTCTTTAAGATGGCATTAACATATTTTACGAAAAGTCATAAGAAATAAAATTTTTTTGATCAAAACTAAAATATTAACGAATTCATTGAAGAAGAAGTACCTTATCAGACGAAAATATGCCTTATCTAATAAGAGACATTTACTTTGCGAAAAAAATCGGCAGTAGGATGGAATCGTGTTGACAACCGATTAGTTTTTTACTAATAACTCTTGCATTCTTCGACCGACTTCTTCGACTAAGAGCTCGATGCAAAGCTTATCTGTTCCTCTTTCAGATGACATTAACATATTTTACGAAAATTCATAGGAATTTTTTTGATCAACACTAAAATATCCTCGAAATCATTGAAGAAGAAGTACCTTATCAGTCGAAAATATGCCTTATCTAATAAGAGACAGTTAAATTTTTTTAATTGCATAAATGGGCGGCATTTTATTCAGAATTAATAGTTTTTTACATGGACAAAAAATTCGTTCTATTTTTTCTTATTAAATACTAGAATTATAGAAAAGTACTTTGCGAAAAGAATCGGCAGTAGGACGGAATCGTGTTGACAACCGATTAGTTTTTTTCTAATAACTCTTGCATCCTTCAACCGACTTCTTCGACTAAGAGCTCGATGGAAAGCTTATCTGTTCCTCTTTCAGATGGCATTAACATATTTTACGAAAAGTCATAAGAAATAAAATTTTTTTGATCAAAACTAAAATATTATCGAAATCATTGAAGAAGAAGTACCTTATCAGACGAAAATATGCCTTATTTAATAAGAGACATTTAAATTTTTTTAATTGCATAAATGGGCGGCATTTTATTCAGAACTAATAGTTTTTTACATGGACAAAAATTTCCTTCTATTTTTTCCCATTATATACTAGAATTATAGAAAAGTACTTTGCGAAAAGAATCGGCAGTAGGACGGAATCGTGTTGACAACCGATTAGTTTTTTTCTAATAACTTTTGCATCCTTCGACCGACTTCTTCGACTAAGAGATCGATGGAAAGCTTATCTGTTCCTCTTTCAGATGGTATTAACATATTTTACGAAAAGTCATAAGAAATAAAATTTTTTTGATCAGAACTAAAATATTAACGAATTCATTGAAGAAGAAGTACCTTATCAGACGAAAATATGCCTTATCTAATAAGAGACATTTACTTTGCGAAAATAATCGGCAGTAGGACGGAATCGTGTTGACAACCGATTAGTTTTTTACTAATAACTCTTGCATTCTTCGACCGACTTCTTCGACTAAGAGCTCGATGCAAAGCTTATCTGTTCCTCTTTCAGATGACATTAACATATTTTACGAAAATTCATGGGAAATAAAATTTTTTTGATCAACACTAAAATATCCTCGAAATCATTGAAAACGAAGTAACTTATCAGTCGAAAATATGCCTTATCTAATAAGAAACAGTTGAATTTTTTTAATTGCATAAATGGGCGGCATTTTATTCAGAATTATTAGTTTTTGACAAAGACAAAAAATTCATTTAATTTTTTCCCATTAAATACTAGAATTATAGAAAAGTACTTTGCGGAGAGAATCGGCATTAGGACGGAATCGTGTTGACTACCGATTAGTTTTTTGCTAATAACGCTTGCATCCTTCAATCGACTTCTTCGACTAAGAGCTCGATGGAAAGCTTATCTTTTCCTCGTTCAGCTGGCATTAACATATTTTACGAAAATTCATATGAAATAAAACTTTTTTCATGAAAACTAAAATATCCTCGAAATCATTGAAGAAGAAGTACCTTATCAGACGAAAATATGCCTTATCTAATAAGAGACAGTTGAATTTTTTTAATTGCATAAATGGGCGGCATTTTATTCAGAATTATTAGTTTTTGACAAAGACAAAAAATTCATTTAATTTTTTCCCACTAAATACTAAAATTATAGAAAAGTACTTTGCGAAAAGAATCGGCAGTAGGAAGGAATCGTGTTGACCACCGATTAGTTTTTTGCTAATAACTCTTACATCCTTCGACCGACTTATTCGACTAAGAGCTAGATGGAAAGCTTATCTGTTCCTCTTTCACATGGTATTAACATATTTTATGAAAAGTCGTAAGAAATAAAACTTTTTTCATGAAAACTAAAATATCCTCGAAATCATTGAAGAAGAAGTACCTTATCAGACGAAAATATGCCTTATCTAATAAGAGACATTTAAATTTTTTTAATTGCATAAAAGGTCGGCAGTTTATTCAGAATTAATAGTTTTTTACATGGATTAAAAATTCGTTTAATTTTTTCCCACTAAATACTAAAATTATAGAAAAGTACTTTGCGAAAAGAATCGGCAGTAGGAAGGAATCGTGTTGACCACCGATTAGTTTTTTGCTAATAACTCTTGCATCCTTCAACCGACTTCTTCGACTAAGAGCTCGATGGAAAGCTTATCTGTTCCTCTTTCAGATGGCATTAACATATTTTACGAAAAGTCATAAGAAATAAAATTTTTTTGATCAACACTAAAATATCCTCGAAATCATTGAAGAAGAAGTTCCTTATCAGTCGAAAATATGCCTTATCTAATAAGAGACAGTTAAATTTTTTTAATTGCATAAATGGGCGGCATTTTATTCAGAATTAATAGTTTTTTACATGGACAAAAAATTCGTTCTATTTTTTCCCATTAAATACTAGAATTATAGAAAAGTACTTTGCGAAAAGAATCGGCAGTAGGACGGATTCGTGTTGACCACCGATTAGTTTTTTGCTTATAACTCTTGCATCCTTCGACCGACTTCTTCGACTAAGAGCTCGATGGAAAGCTTATCTGTTCCTCTTTCAGTTGGCATTAACATATTTTACGAAAAGTCATAAGAAATAAAATTTTGTTGATCAAAACTAAAATATTATCGAAGTCATTGAAGAAGAAGTACCTTATCAGACGAAAATATGCCTTATTTAATAAGAGACATTTAAATTTAATTGCATAAATGGGCGGCATTTTAAGAGCTCGATGGAAAGCTTATCTGTTCCTCTTTAAGATGGCATTAACATATTTTACGAAAAGTCATAAGAAATAAAATTTTTTTGATCAAAACTAAAATATTAACGAATTCATTGAAGAAGAAGTACCTTATCAGACGAAAATATGCCTTATCTAATAAGAGACATTT